>OW799235.1:115247836-120425336 GCA_941918925.1 Phyto melanocephala
CTTGAAGTAAAGTAGTTAAATAGCAGGCGTATAAAATGAATTAAAAACAAGTAAGAGCGCTATATTCGGCCATGCCGAATCTTATATACCCTTCACAACGTGTAGTTATGCAAAAACAGTAGTTTGTATCACCATTCATCCCATATGAAATACGTACATACATATATAAAAACATCCCATTGTAAAATTATAAATTTACGTATGTATGTTAAAAAAAAATCAAAAAAAAAATTTAAAAAAAAATTAAAAAAAAAATTTTAAAAAGAAGTTATAAAGATATAAATAATAAATATAAAACAAAAAAAAATAAAAAAAAAAATTAAAAAAAAAATATAAAAAAAAATAATAAAAATATAAATAATATACATATGTATTAAATAAAAAAAAAAATTAAAAAAAAATTTTAAAAAAATTAAAAAAAAATTTTAAAAAAATTAAAAAAAAAATTTTTTTGGCTCAGCTGGGATTCGATGCCACGTTTTCTCTAACTAGTATACACGTTTGTATGTATGTATGTTGTTGTTGTAATGTTGTTTTTGTGAAAAAAAAAATCGAGGTGCCCACGACCACCTCAGTTGTTTCTCAGTTGTTTATGTACCGATGTTTCTGATTTTCAATACCGATCTACTCCCGAATATTTCTGATAATTTAATACCTCACCCGGGCCCAAGCGATGTCGGGGGGCTTAAAAAAGTTGATTTCAACATACACACGGTCAGGCGAACAGACTGACAGAGCTTAATCGACTCCCCTATTCATAAGCTTTCAGAAAATATATGCTTTATGGGGTCGGAAATGAAAATTGTAGAAATTTCACACGGAATGACAAACCTATATACACCCTTTTTCACTGTGTGAAGGGTATAAAAAAAGAAAAAGAAATACAAAAATGAACTGCAAACAGTGATGGGAACTTTTTCTCAACCAATCCCGCTAGAAACAAGTAAGAGCGCTATATTCGGCCGTGCCGAATCTTATATACCCTTCACAACGTGTAGTCATGCAATAACAGTAGTTTGTATCACCATTCATCTCATATGAAATACGTACATACATATAAAAAATATACATATATAAAAAACATCCCATTGTAAAATTATAAATTTACGTATGTATGTTAAAAAAAAAATAAAAAAAAAATTTAAAAAAAAAATTAAAAAAAAAAATTTTAAAAAAAAATTTAAAAAAAAAATTAAAAAAAAAAAATTTTTTTAAAAATAATTAAAATATATATAATTAATGTAAAACAAAAAAAAAATAAAAAAAAAATTAAAAAAAAAAAAATAAAAAAAAAATAAAAATATAAATAATATATTAAATAAAAAATAAAAAAATATAAAAAAAAAATTTAAAAAAAACAAGTAAGAGCGCTATATTCGGCCGTGCCGAATCTTATATACCCTTCACAACGTGTAGTCATGCAATAACAGTAGTTTGTATCACCATTCATCTCATATGAAATACGTACATACATATAAAAAATATACATATATAAAAAACATCCCATTGTAAAATTATAAATTTACGTATGTATGTTAAAAAAAAATAAAAAAAAAAAATTTAAAAAAAAAATTTAAAAAAAAAATTAAAAAAAAAAAATTTTTTTTAAAATAATTAAAATATATATAATTAATGTAAAACAAAAAAAAAAATAAAAAAAAAATTAAAAAAAAAAATTAAAAAAAAAATAATAAAAATATAAATAATATATTAAATAAAAAATAAAAAAATATAAAAAAAAAATTAAAAAAAAAAATTAAAAAAAAAATTTTTAATATATAAAAAAAATTTTTTTTTGGCTCAGCTGGGATTCGATGCCACGTTTTCTCTAACCAGTATACACGTTTGTATGTATGTATGTTGTTGTTGTAATGTTGGTTTTGTGAAAAAAAAACCGAGGTGGTCGTGGTTTTTTGCTCATATCTCAGTTATTTATGTACCGATTTTTCTGAATTTCAATAGCGGTCTACTCCCGAATATTTCCAACATTTTAATACCTCATGCGGGTCCGGGGGATGTCGGGGGGCTTCAAAAAGTTGATTTCAACATACACACGGACAGACGGACAGACGGACAGGGCTTAATCGACTTCCCTATTCATAAGCTTTCAGAAAATATATACTTTATGGGGTCGGAAATGAAAATTGTAGAAATTTCACACGGAATGACAAACCTATATATACCCTTTTACACTGTGTGAAGGGTATAATAAAATAAAATTTTTTTGGCTCAGCTGGGATTCGATGCCACATTTATTCTAACGTGTACGTATGCACGTATTTTATATGGGATGAATGGTGATACAAACAATTGTTATTGCATGACTACACGTTGTGAAGGGTATATAAGATTCGGCACGGCCGAATATAGCACTGTTACTTGTTCGATGTGTGAAGGGTATAAAAAAAAAAAAAAAATAAAAAAAAAAATTAAAAAAAAATAATAATAAAAATATATATTATATTAAATAAAAAATAAAAAAAAAAATAAAAAAAAATTTTTTTTTGGCTCAGCTGGGATTCGATGCCACGTTTTCCCTAACCAGTATACACGTTCGTATGTATGTATGTTGTTGTTGTAATGTTGTTTTTGTGAAAAAAAAATCGAGGTGGTCGTGGGTTTTTGCTCATATCTCAGTTGTTTATGTACCGATATTTCTGATTTTCAATACCGATCTACTCCCGAATATTTCTGATATTTTAATGCCTTACCCGGGTCCAACCTATGTCGGGGGGCTTCAAAAAGTTGATTTCAACATACACACGGACAGACGGTCAGACGGACAGACGGTCAGACGGACAGACTGACAGGGCTTAATCGACTCCCCTATTCATAAGCTTTTAGAAAATATATACTTTATGGGGTCGGAAATGAAAATTGTAGAAATTTCACACGGAATGACAAACCTATATATACCCTTTTTCACTGTGTGAAGGGTATAAAAATTAAAAAAAAAATTTTTAATATATAAAAAAAATTTTTTTTTGGCTCAGCTGGGATTCGATGCCACGTTTTCTCTAACCAGTATACACGTTTGTATGTATGTATGTTGTTGTTGTAATGTTGGTTTTGTGAAAAAAAAACCGAGGTGGTCGTGGTTTTTTGCTCATATCTCAGTTATTTATGTACCGATTTTTCTGAATTTCAATAGCGATCTACTCCCGAATATTTCCAACATTTTAATACCTCATGCGGGTCCGGGCGATGTCGGGGGGCTTCAAAAAGTTGATTTCAACATACACACGGACAGACGGACAGGGCTTAATCGACTTCCCTATTCATAAGCTTTCAGAAAATATATACTTTATGGGGTCGGAAATGAAAATTGTAGAAATTTCACACGGAATGACAAACCTATATATACCCTTTTACACTGTGTGAAGGGTATAAAAAGGATCAAAGTCGAAAGTGGTCGAAAAGTAATTAACATCATTGATACATACATACATATGAGAAAATAAGTTTAATTTTTTTTTAAAATAATTTTAATATAATAAAGAATTTGCTTACCTTGCAACAAAATTATTTAGTCCCGAACATACAACAATCAAAATGAACATTTTTTCATGACATTTATCACGCGGTTCCAATAACGTCGTATCATTTAATGGCAAAACATAATCACTTATATTACGTGAAACACTAAAACCCCAATCAGACAAGGGATCTGCAAACAAAAAATATAACTGAATTAAAATGGTTTCAATCATACGTAAATAATAGAAATCAAAAGATGAGATGTGTTATGAAAATTTACGAACAGATATAAATACAATTAACAACTAGTTAAAAATGAATAAGTTGAAAGCCTTTTGGGGCTTTTTTATTACGAATTTGGATTAAAAAATAAGAAATAAGAAACTAAGAAATAAATATAAACAATAATATAACTTTCAAAATAAATGATGTGACAATTGAAAAAGTAACTTATATAAAATATCTGGGTTTTCTAATAGATAAGGAATTAAATTGTAAAGAACATGTAGAATACATACATATGTAAAAAAATTGAAAAGAAAATAGGATTTTTTAAACGTATTAGAAATAAAATGTCAATTATAACAGCAATAAATGTATACAACACGATTATAAAACCTCATTTTTAATTTGGATCTACGATATTATACACTTGCTGTACCGATACCCAATAAACCGACTACAAAAGTTACAAAACAAAGCAATGCGAACCATTCTAAAATGCAACCATTTACCCTCAAAAAGATTTATTTTGGATACGCTAAAATGGATGAATTTACATCAAAGATTAGAACTTACAACTTTGACCTTCATTAAAAATATGGAAATGGTCGATGCACCTGATTATTTTATAGAATAACTGCAATATGTTGGAGTTCTTAAGCCATATAACTTAAGGAATAACTCGGAATTTAGATTACAACGAGCAGAGGGTTACAAAAATATAACATGATAGGTACCATTTTTTATTAGAGAGGAAACAAATATGACAATTTTTAGGAAAAAAGGTTAATTTCATCAGAAATATTAATGTAAACTAGAGCTTTAAAGCAGGGACCGAAAATAACAGTTATTTTGAAATTTTAAAACAAAAAAGTATATACATAGAAGTAAATGTCGGACAACGGATTCAAGTATACCATATTGATCCTTATGCATTAGTCTATGATAATATATGTTGCTTTTTAAAATTTGATTTTTATTTTTTCAAGCCAGAATAAAAGTTATTTTTTTTTTATTTTTTTTTGTTAAAAATTAAAAGTTATTTTTTGCTTTTTATTTTTTCGATCAAAAATAAATATTATTTTTTGATTTTTATTTTTTCGATCAAAAATAACAGTAATTTTTTGATTTTTATTTTTTCGATCAAAAATAAAAATTATTTTTTAATTTTTATTTTTTTGAGCAAGAATAAAAGTTATTTTTTGCTTTTTATTTTTACGAGCAAAAATAAAAGTTATTTTTTAATTTTTTAGTTTTACTCTCATGAGAGCTTCAAAATTGTCCACTGACAAATTTAGCGAAACTCTCCTAGAACCAGTTTGAGGGCTAAAAAGGATCTCTCTACAGTAACTTGTGTCGCAGGTAGAGAATGCACAACAAAATCCAGTCTATGTAGCCAGGGAAGTACATATTTCTTACTGTTGTTTTAAAAACTTTTCAGCAATCATGTAGGATGATTTACTAAATACCTGAACAACTTCGTAACTCAAGCAAACCAGCGCCCACCATTGATATAGAATACATAGTATACAAAAATGTGAGTAATCACAAAAAATGTGATCATCATGGGGATTTTTTATGCACATTAAAATAAATATTTCATATTAACTAAATTATTGTAACACGTACATTTCGTTAGAAATTAACTTTAATTTTTGCTCAAAAAAATAAATATCAAAAAATATAACTGTTATTTTTGAACAAAAAAATAAAAGGCAAAAAAAACTGTTATTTTTGCTCGAAAAAATAAAAATCAAAAAATAACTGTTATTTTTTATCAAAAAAATAAAAATCAAATAATAACTTTTATTTTTGATCGAAAAAATCAAAATCAAAAAATAACTTTTATTTTTGATCGAAAAAATAAAAATCAAAAAATAACTTTTATGTTTGCTCAAAAAAATAATAGTTTAAAATTACTTTTATTCTTGCTCGAAAAAATAAAAAACAAAAAATAACTTATCATTTGATTTTTATGAAAAAAGGAATAGTTGTTACGGTCCCTGCTTTGAAGCAATTATTAATTTAAACAATTTATGAAATGTAATTTAAAAGTATTAGAAATACTACTAATAAATAAGTATTAATAATAAAATTACAATTATTTCAGTAAGAGTCTTTCTACTTGTGACCAACGTTATGAACTTTAAAGTTACTAAACAAATAAAAGATATATCTTTTATACTTACAACGTCTTGAGGATGTACCAGAGAATATCGAGCTGTACAAAATTAAATATAAAAACATAGGAATCATAAAAACACATATTACTAGGCGTTTTAGTCTTTTTTTCGCCATCAATGTAGTTGAGGTGTTACGTATGGCACCGGCTAGCTTTTTACGAGAATGTTTGATCCTTAGTTGAAATTCAACCGTCTCCTCATGATCACTATTTTCATAGCCATCGGACGATGAGGATGAAGAGGCATTAATGGTTGAATTATATCTTGAGTTCTGAGGTAAAAGTTTTGATTTTTCATATTCATAATGAACCATATTGTGGCATGTTAAAATTATACATTAAAAGGTATTTTTCGATATTTTTTAAAATGTACATTCGGTTTATCTTATCAATTTTTTTTATTAATGCCTTGTCTTAATTAGTGATAGAAATATTTTTTTTTTATTTATAATTTTGTACATGTGTAATAGGAACAACAACAAAGCAAAAAAAGATTGACAATCAATAAAAATTTCGATATACATAAGTACATTAATGAATTTTTAATTCATGGATAAGTATGTAAGTATGTATGTATATAGGTACATAATGATTGAAATATTTAATTATACCTGAATCAAATCTGAATTAAAATTATAATGAAGTAGGTACCTACATACAGTAGGTACTTTATTTATTTAATAAACTATGTACCTAATACCTACATAGGATCATAAAAAAGTAAACATGAAAACTGATAGGTATTAAAAAAACGTTTAAGTAGGTAGCTAATTTCGTATAATGCTATTCAAATTCAACTTTTGTAATTGATCCAAAAAGCAATAATCATTAAATTTAAACCTATTAAATTAAAATATTTGTATACCGGTATTAAGAGAAACGGTATTCTACTTATAAATAGCTTCCGTTACTACGGTGTTAACGCGATATTGGTTGTCAACCTTGGATAAATCAAATAAAACTTAAACAAAAAGGAGCTGATTTGCAACAACAAAAATTCGACCTTCAACTTATTTTGTAGTGCATTTTTTATAATTTGCAGCAAAACATGAATTGCGTAGTCAAATATTTTTGTATATAATTTCTTTATTATTTCACAATGCTCATTTCTTTCACTTTTATTTATATTTTTTTAAAATATATTATTATTGCACAATACATTTTTAACAAATTCATATTAAAAAAATACGCTGGCCTTCATGTGATATAAGATTTTAGTAAACAATACATATTTTGCTATTCATATCAATTTGATGTTTGTTTTTAATCACAGTTTGTTAATATGGCTTATTTATCCATTATAAATTGTTATAAAAATTGGTTAAAATTTATATCCTAGTTTTTTGTTGTTTATGATTGTTTTTTTTATGGCAGAAATGTTTTGCTGTTGCCATATTTGTAAAATTCTGATATAGTTCTGCAAAGTTGCCACACTGGAAAGATTTATAAGTTATACAGGAATATTGAATATTTTGAATAGTTATATTAGAAAATAACACATATCATATTCCATGATATTTTTAACATATTTTTTCAGTGAACAGTTTGAAAAAGCAAGTGAGATGCACTTAATGGAATTTTCGGTTTTATTCAATATATTTTTATCCTTACACAAATTTTTGTTCTTTTGATTATGCTCTATACGAATAAGAAAAACGAAGAAGATTAATCTTTATTCGTAAAAAATATTAATGGCTACGAAAACTCGTGCGTAAAAAAATGGTGTATAAAACGCCGCTGCTCAAACAAATAGTTACGTTTTTTTAAAGAATTTTTAGGAAAGCAAAAAAAACCTTTTAATTTTGTTTCTTTACAGAATTTGTTACGGACCGGTTATGCGCGGCAAGGTTTCCGGCTAATTCGATTTCTCAGGCAGGTCCCAACCCTTTTCGCCGGCAGCGAATCCGCTCATAAAAATTATAAGTAAACACAATAACAAAACAAACTGAAATTCTAAAAAAATTTACCACATTATTCATACTAAAGTCAGGTGTTAGTCCCGTAATGCCCACCCAACCTAGTCGCGACAAAATCCGTAATGAATTTTCCAGCGACCATTGCTTTACTCCTTGCTTTAGCAATTATTGCCGGCAATAAGCTATCAAAATCATTTGTTTTTATTTGAAATTTTTGTTTTTCTTTGCAAATTAATAATAAAGGCAAATTATAATAATTTTACCCGATAATAACAATTTAGAGTAGATATATGAAAAAAATTTAAAAGTTGAAACAAAAATATTAAATTTAATAAATAATTTACTTTTGTTTTGAAAATAAATATACTTTTGTTTTGAAAATAGATACACTTTTGAAATAAGTGCCATTAGTTTGCTAACGTTAGTGCTTATGCTCAGCAATAAAAAATAAAAAACAAAAACAAAAATATTAAATTTAATAAATAATTTACTTTTGTTTTTTGACAATAGATATACTTTTGTTTTGAAAATAGATATACTTTTGAAATAAGTGCCATTAGTGTGCTGACGTTAGTGCTTATGCTCAGCAATAAAAATTGTAATTATTTGATTAATAAAAATAATTTCTCTGACTGTACTTTATATAATCCAAATCAAAGAGCTTTCATATCTGATGAGCTTACAAAAAATTTGATATGGCAACTTCTACAGCTGCTTAGTAGAATTTTTTAAAACCGGCAGAATTTTCTTTTTCCTTTTTTGCAACAATTGAAAGTTATACATTTTGTTCCATAAGATGACATCAAATACAGCCAATACCCTGAATAACAAAAGGTGGCACAGTTTGCGTAATATATTGGAAAGGTCGGGACCTTTTTGTAAATCAGATTTTACACCTTCGCCAGATAATCTAGATTTTTTGCAAAATACTTGTAAAATTTTAGTAATTGGTAAATTGTTATTGAAATAGATAAATGGTAGTTGCTTTGCATACTAATTTTTATATATTTGTTTTCTAGGAGCTGGCGGCTTGGGGTGTGAACTTTTAAAAGATTTAGCTCTAATGGGTTTTGGCGATTTACATGTCATCGATATGGACACTATTGATCTGTCAAATTTAAATCGTCAATTTTTGTTTCGCCGTTCTGATATTGGATCTTCTAAGGCCGAATGCGCTGCAAAGTTTATAAATAAGCGTGTACCTACGTGTTGTGTAACGCCTCATTTTTGTAAAATTCAAGATTTTGATGAATCGTTCTACCAGCAATTCCATATTATTGTATGTGGCCTTGATTCTATAGTTGCTCGCCGTTGGATAAACGGTATGTTATTGTCTATGCTAAGCTATAACGAGGAGGATGGCTCCATAGATCCTTCCACCTTAATACCTATGATTGATGGCGGCACTGAGGGTTTTAAGGGCAATGCCCGTGTTATATTGCCCGGTTTCACGGCTTGTATTGAATGTACTTTGGATCTTTTTCCACCACAGATAACTTACCCGCTGTGCACTATAGCGAATACACCACGTCTACCGGAACATTGTATAGAATATGTGAAAATAATACAATGGGAGAAGGAAAATCCCTTTCATTCTGCTCTAGATGGTGATGATCCCCAACATGTGGCTTGGGTTTATGAAAGGGCTAGCGAGAGAGCGAATCAATTTAATATATCTGGTATAACATATCGTTTAGTACAAGGTGTTTTAAAACATATAATACCCGCAGTAGCCAGTACAAATGCAGTTATTGCAGCCGCTTGTGCAACCGAAGTTTTTAAATTGGCTACCAGCTGCTATGACAGCATGTCAAATTATATGAATTTTAATGATATTGAAGGAATTTACACATATACTTATGCTGCCGAAAAATCAGATAATTGTTTGGCTTGTAGCAATATGGCACATATAATAAATATTGACGATCCCAATACAACGACATTAGAAGATTTAATAAAACTGCTTTGCGAAAGTCCCAAATACCAAATGAAACAACCGGGTGAGTGCTTTCTATAAGTAAAGTATTTTTTTTTTTGTTTTCAAATATTCTTGATTTTAAAAGAAATGACAGTTTTATTTAATTGAAGAACGGTTTACGAATGAAAAATTGCTTATTGGAAGAAAATTTTTTTTTTTAAATAAATAAACAAATTTTCATGATATATGTATATATATTTTATTTCAGGCGTTACAACAATAATTAATGGAAAAAATAAAACTTTATACATGTCCACAATCAAAAGTATTGAAGAGCATACTCGCAGAAATTTGACACAATCTTTGGGTGAATTGGGTCTCAAAGATGGTCATAAAATAATCGTCTCCGATCAAACTACACCAAATGCCATTACACTGCAGTTAAAATATAATACACTTGAAGTGGACATGAATTAACTAAATATTGAAAAAAATTTAAACACTCAATTTAATGTTACTAATAGAAAGAAAAAATAAATAATAAAATAATTTAAAACAATTAAAAATAAAGCAAACTAATTATAATTTTAGTAATAATAACTAATAAGGGTATACTAAAAAGAATAACTCTTATTAAGATTAATGTAAACTTATTCACTGATTTCATCAATCACTGGAACATTTTGTAATTCCGAACATTTCCTCTTCCACATCGATAATTGTTCTTTTAACACTTTCTCTTTAGCTGCAGCTCGCGTTAATAAAACTTTAGCTTTTTCTAATAGTTGTGATTTTTTAATAAGCTGTTCCTTAACGTATTTTAATTCATCTTGGGTTTGTGTATCCGTAATCAGCAATCTGCCCTTATTTTCACAATGCGGACATTTTATTTTATGTTTTAACTCCAATTGTAAAGCAGAGATTTTGCTTAGTGAATTGGTATACATTTGTTGTAACCGTGCTGTTTCGTTCGTTGAAGTTTCGGTGGAAGCCTACGGAATAATTAAAGTATGGAAAAACGATTAATAATGCATTTTACACAAATCAAAATTGTCTTACTCTTGATTCACATGATCTTTTGCCATCTTTTAAATATTTATTTTCAGCTTTTAGTTTCTCCACCAAATTTCTTAGTGACAATATAGTTGTTTCTGCCGGTTGGCCCATTTGAGTGCTTAATTTAATGCCACTACATTTGCACAACTCTTTGCGGGCCTCTACCGAAGCCATTTCCTCTTTCAAAGCAATTATGTAGCTGTAAAACAAAATTGTTGCATTTAATGAAATGTTCGTTTCTATTGAAAATGGAAGTTTTTTAATATTTTTAATGGTATTCTTAGTTCTTAGCAAAAATAAAACTGTGATAGACGCTGCGCAATTTAACCAAATATAAGGGAAATTATCGACTAGTTAGTCAATTTAACAACTACTTCGTAAGTAGAAGGAATATTTTAGAAAATGTTGAATACACAAACCAAGTAACTGCTGTTAAAAACGTGTTATTAATTTAGCGGAAATTAGAAAAATATAAAAAATAAACTCGATTTTGAAAGAGTTTTTAATTGAATTAGTTTAGGTAATTAAAACATAACGGAAAGACAATGCTTTATATAATTAATTTCTCGAAACAGAAATTTTTACTGAAAACTGGAAGGAAAGTAGATTTTAGAAAGTAGCTAATACAAGGAAGTGTTAAACAAAAAGTATAAGAAACAAGTAACAGTGCTATATTCGGCCGTGCCGAATCTTATATACTCTTCACAACGTGTAGTCATGCAATAACAATTGTTTGTATCACCATTCATCTCATATAAAATACGTACATACATGTAAACAAGTAAGAGCGCTGTATTCGGCCATGCAGAATCTTATATACCCTTCACAACGTGTAGTCATGCAATAACAGTAGTTTGTATCATCATTCATCCCATATGAAATACGTACATACATACAAAAAACATACATATCATAAAATCCATGTCACGCACTGTTACAGAGTGCGAATAATTGCAACTAATTTTGTTAAAAAAATATTTTTTGTTAAAGCAGATTTGCCGCTATTATTATTTAATTTTATGCTTTTTCAAAAATTTATAAAGCACTTATTAATAGGTTTTCTAATTTCGTTAGTATAAATCAAAATGTATCGTACGCACATGTTACAAAATTTACCTTTTGAACATTTTATGTCAGTTTCTATCAAAAATTTCTGCGAATTTACTTCAGATAAAAATTCATATTTTTAACAGCTAGAAGAAGCAATCTTAGATTATACGAAAAGTTATATTATCTGAAAAAATATATATATATTCATCTTTTACTAATTTTTAACATCGTCACGCACATGTGTGACGGATGACTTTTCTGTGGAATTCGTGATATATAAAAACATCTCATTGTAAAATTATAAATTTACGTATGTATGTTAAAAAAAAAATAAAAAAAAAAAAAAATAAAAAGAATATTAAAAAAAAAAATTAAAAAAAAATTTGTTTTTAAATAATTAAAATATATATAATAAATATAAAACAAAAAAAAAAAAATGGAAAAAAAATTAAAAAAAAAAAATAAAAAAAAAATAATAAAAATATAAATAATATATTAAATAAAAAATAAAAAAAAAAATAATAAAAAATTTTTTTTTTGGCTCAGCTGGGATTCGATGCCACTTTTTCTCTAACCAGTATACACGTTTGTATGTATGTATGTTGGTGTTGTAATGTTGTTTTTGTGGAAAAGAAATCGAGGTGGTCGTGGGTTTTTGCTCATATCTCAGTTGTTTATGAACCGATGTTTCTGATTTTCAATATCGATCTACTCCCGAATATTTATGATATTTTAATATCTCACCCGGGTCCATGCGATATCGGGGGGCTTCAAAAAGTTGATTTCAACATACACACGGACAGACTGACAGACTGAAAGAGCTTAATCGACTCCCCTATTCATAAGCTTTCAGACAATATATACTTTATGGGGTCGGAAATGAAAATTGTAGAAATTTCACACGGAATGACAAACCTATATATACCCTTTTTCACTGTGTGAAGGGTATAAAAACATACCAAAAGAAAAATTTAAAAAAAAAAATATATTAAAAATAAGAAAAAATAATAAAAAAAATTACAAAAAAAAATTAAAAAAAAAATTTTAAAAAAATTTTTAAAAATTTTTTAAAAAAAATATAAAAAAAAAAATAATAAAATATGAATTATATATAAAATAAAAAAAAAATTTTTTGGCTCAGCTGGGATTCGATATCAGATTTTCTTTAACCAATGTTGTTGTAATTCTAAAAAAAACCAGGTTGTCGTGGTTTTTTGCTCATATCTCAGAAAGTTATGGGGCGATTGTGCTGAATTTCAATATAGCGATTCATTCCTGGATATTTCCAAGAGATTGATACCATATAAAGATCTGAGGAATATATAGTTGCTTCTAAAAGTTGATTTCAACCAACACACGGAGAGACGGGTAGACTGATAGACGGTCAGGGCTTAATCGACTCCTCTATTCATAAGCTTTCAGAAAATATATACTTTATGGGGTCGGAAATGAAAATTGTAGAAATTACAAACGAAACGACAAAGCTATATATACCCTTGTGCACCACAGGTGAAGGGTATAAAAATAATAACCCTACAGTTAAAAAACAATATGGAAATTTTAAAAATATCAATCGAAATTTCGGAAAAAATTCTTTAGCTTAACCACTGTATATTTTGTGATAATTTAATAAAATCACATAGAAAAAAAAAACTGAATAATGACAATATTTTTACGTTACGGTTTATAAATCGAATTCACACAGAAAATCATTTTTAAAACCTCTTACAAACCTTTGGTAATTTTTATGATTAAGGCAGTTAAACTTTAAGAGAGCATTTAAAACAATAGACAAAAATAAACTGCTGTAGAAGCTATACATGTACGGTGTTCAAGGAAACGAACTGATCGTTACAAAAGCCGATACAGCAGAGTAATGTCAACAGAATTTAATGCAAGATATATGAGCGTTCAAACATACATGTTTTAAACTGAATAAATTAAAACTTAACAAAAATAAAGTATGTATGCACATATATGAAATATTTATATCAGTTTTGTTATAGATACAAATTTTAAATTTAAAGAGCATATCGAATTCATCAAGTAATTGCAGTTCGAAGAGATTTTTTTTGTTTATATTTTTTATATATGAAGTTTGACATTTGAAATAAATGAGAGAGGAGAGAAAATTATTTTTTTGTCTATAGACTTTGGCAGCTGAAATTTAAAATAAGCGTAGAAAAAAATAATCAGCTGACGAAACAAGACTACCTGATGAATAAATGTGTCTTGGAATTCATATGCAAAAAGATTGGGCTTTTTAAAAGATTAAAATTTAAAGTTACGATAATGATGAAACAACATTTTGAATTAGGTTACGGGAAACCTACCCCAATATCTATGTTATCAATTAAGATATGTTGGTGAAAAACAACCCTTTGATCTCCGAAATGTGCATAACTTTAGAACGCAAAAAGGGACAAATATGGCAACGTAGCGCTTCCTATTCCACAAAGGTCTTAATTTATCTAATATGCTACAATATTGGTTTTTATTTTTGTAAAATTTTTCTAGAACGTTTAAAAAAAAAAAAAATGTTTCGCATTTCAGTAAATAATTCTGTACTCACTCTTCCAAATGTTTAATACGCTTTTGTAAACGCTCCGTACCGTCTCCCTGCCTCAATAGGTCATTATCCAATTGCAGCTGTAAATTTTTCGCTTCCAAACGAATATTCTGTGCTTCAACAGATGATAGTTTTTCCTGTATTTTTTCCATTTCCGTAGTTAAAGCATTACTACCCTTGCCCTCCAGTTCTAGAGCTAGAATTTTACGTTGCTGCATTTCAATGCGAGCTTTTAACGCCTCTATGATTTCATTGTGTGGATTTTGCAAAGAACTAGCAACATTGTGAAAGTGGGACTTATTGCAAGATGGTAACGAGCAGCGTCCGGGCGAACTGCATTCACTACTAGCTCCCGTATAGGTTTCGGGACTTTCAGAGGGTGTGTATTTGGCACCTGTGCTACCGCCTACACTTGATGTCTGTTGATGTAAATTTGGGCAGGAGGGTGTGCGACAACATTTCATTGAATGCTGTACGTTATGTTGTGTTATCCTACCTAATTTTGCCTCTAATACTTGTTTATCCTTTTCCAAACGATTTATGGTTGTCCTAGCCGACTGCAATAGACTACGAGTCTTTTCTAACATTGTCTCCGTTTCCTCTAGTTTAGCTTTAAATTTCTCAGCATTTTGTTGCCATCTCTTTTGCTTTTCCCACAAACCCACTTCATTGGCACTGCGTGCCCTCCTACCATCAATTATAACTTTTTGTCTTTGAATTTCAGCTTTAGCATCTTCTAGGTCCAATTCCAATTGTTGTACTCTCTTCTGCAGGTTTTCACTTTTAACACGGGCATTTAGCTCGGTCTTAATAGAGACTACTGGCCTCTTAATCAATTGATTACGCAAAGATTGATTCAATTCTCTGGCCTGTTTTTCGCGTTGTGTAAGATTGTGTAATTGTTTGCGTAAAGCTTCAACTTGGGTCTGATAGATTTTGTTGGTGGCTTCGGTTCTTGTTAGATCACTAGCCAATTTAGCTATTTGCTCGGCAGAGTAATTCGAAGTTTCATTGATGTAACGCTTTTGATCATCCTGGCAAGAAAAGAGATTTTAAATTAAAATTATTATTATTTGGCTGCTGTAATATCTTACATGGAAATTATTTAAGGTATCCATTAACTCGTTAATATGTTGATCTTTCTCTTCCAACAACGAACGTAATTGATTCACTTCTGGTTTATGAATCATGCTTGTTGATTTCTCACGATCATGGAAAAATTTTATTCTAAACGATATGTTGCAGTTTTGTTTACTAATACTTATGAGTGCGAATTAGTATTTTTTTAATAACTTACTTTTCCTTTAATATTTGTATTTCTTCTTCTTTAAGTTTAAAAGAGTTCTCCCAATAACTAGCTTTTTCCTTAAGTTCTTTTAATTGCTTATTTAAGTTCTCGGACATGTCTCTATTGTGCTCCAATTCATGTTTCTCTTGGCCGCTACTCTCTACTTCATTGCTGCCGTTTACCTTTGGTATAGGCATTAAATTTTCATCAAACATTTCTTCGATTTTTTCATCTGTCATTTCATTAAGACTATTATCCACATTCTCCTCTCCTTTAGCAGCCAAATGTGTGGCCAATTCTAATTTCTCATTAGAGTTGCGTCTAACGCTGAGTGTTTCCAATTGTGTTTTAAGCTCTAATATTTCTATATCTTTTGTTTTGATATTGAAATTTAGATTAGCAATAGTGCTTTTTAAGCCCTCCACTTCTGCACTCATTTTGCTAAGATTTAAGTAATTTTGCTCTCTTTCAGTTTGTAAAATATCCTGCATTTTTGTAATCGAGTTGTCTTTTTCCGTTAAAAGTGTATGGAAAGATAAAATGGTTTTCTACAGCAAAGAGTAGTTATCTGTTAAGATAAAAGTTTTAAGTATACAAGAGTCAAAAGCTTTACCTCTATTACAGTCGATTGTAAGCTAGAAGATTGAGCTTGTTGCTGTGGTGAACTTAAAGGTATTGCTTCTTGTTCTGGGGTAGAAGGAAGTTTCGATTTGTTTGCCAACTGTTGTTCCAAGTCTTGTATTTTCAAGTTTGCTTTGGAGAGACTAAAAAGGAAATTTAATTTAATTTCATCCAAAAAGCCTGATAATTAAAAATAAAATTAGATATTTTGTTTATTAAAACTAACCTCTCTTCTGTTTCGTGTAGTTTTTCTAAAGACTTTTTAACTTCACTTTCTTTGAATGCATTTTTACTACCATTTTCTTCTATGTTCACCTCCTTCAAAGTTTGAATGGCCTTTGAGTCTTTTTCAATTAAATCTACGTCTGTTTGAATTTCAGCCTCAGTTGTTTCCTTACTTGGCTCTAATATACTCTCCTTATGCTGCTGCTCTAAGATATTTTCCTTACACCCATTTCTATCTATGTCTTTCTCATTTATGCTATCTATTTCCAAGTTTTTCTTTTCAGTTTGTATTGAAATTTCCTTGTAAGTTTTCTTGTTTGGAGTTTGAATGGGAGACATATTTTTATCCACTAATTCTTTAGAGACTTTACGTGATTTGCTCGTTGATAGTTTTCTTTCAGCTGGTACGGGTGCATTTTCATCCGTGTTGTAGCCCATTTCTTTGTCTAAATGTTCCATTGGCCTATTATTATTTTCATAAGTAGTTGCTGACTCTTCTAGTGGCTTTGTATCACTAAATAATGCCTCTATAGTGTGCCAGTGTTCGGAGTCTGCAGCCATTTTAAGTTTTAAGGCATGTAAATCATTTTCTAATTCCTGACATTTCTTTTCCCACTGCTTTAATTGATCTTCATAGAGTTTGCATTGTGTTTCGGCTTTAACCAGCTACGAAGGAAATTAAACTTTAAATTTTAAGGGAGTTAGCAAACAACTTACCTTAATAACTTTTTGATTTTCTTCAATTTCCATATTATATTCTTTAACAGCTGCTCTAATTACATCCTCTATATAAACATTTATTATTTCGGATTTGTGAAGCTGATCATCAGTTAAATTGGATTTTTTCTTTAAAAAGCTATTGTAGGCATAAACAAAATTTGTCAGGAAGACCAAAGGTGTAAATTTGGCATATTTCTCTTTGAGGCAACACAGGGATTTTTGCAAAAATCTACAAGAAACGAAAGAGTAATTGAATTTTTGTTAATACTAAAAATATTTTAAATGCAAATACTTGATCTTAATGTTGCTATTTTGGCGTTCAATTTGGAAGTTTTTGTTTAGGTCTTCAATCTTATGATTCCGGGTAATTAAGTTCAGTTCCACATTTTCTAATTGCCGTTTGAGAGCATCTTTCTCATTTTTCACATGATTAAGATCTATTTTAGCTGAAAGTTTGCCAAAATAAGAAATAAAAATATAAAAAATTCTAACTTTCCCTTTTACCTGAATCTAAGTCTCTTTGCATTTTAGCCATTAACAGCTTGTCATCCGTAGAACTCTGTAAATCGGCCACTAGATGCCTCAAAGTGACATGGTTATCGGTGATATCATTGAGAAGTCGTTGCTGTGACAAAATTTGTTCTTGAGCTATTTCCAACAATGTTTCTAATTGATTGTTTTTCCTCTGAATTTCTAATTTTTGTGATTTAAACTCTTTTAGCACCAGCTTTTGTTCTTCATACTCCTGTTGTGTTATAAATTCTAATTGCAAATCGTCTCTGATTATACCATAATCCATACAAAGTTCGGGAATGGTTATACTCATCTCCTGCTTGCCGGCTAATAGCTCCTCTGTCACTATGGCCAACTTCATTTGACTTTCATTGAGGGCATGCTGCAGAGATTTATACTCTTCCGATGTGTATGAATAAATATATTTATGATGTTGTAGATCCTGTTTATTTTTTTCCACGGCTTCTTGACATTCCGCTAATTCTTTCTTAAGTTCAGCCTGTGTTTTGATGCTCTCAATTTCGAGCTGTTTTAAGGCTGAGAGATTTCGATCAAAATCTTGTCTCATATATTCATAACTTTTGCGTTCTCTCATTAATTCTTGCTCTTGTATGACCAATTGTCCAGTAAGTTGTGCACAAGTTTGCATAATTTCAACTTCATTGGCATTCATATGCAATTGAAGTTCTTCATAATACTTTTTAAAGATTCTAAGCTCTTCTAATTCTGTGGCAAGTTTACGTTTTTCTAGCAAAGGCATGTCTGGTTCTGGTTCTGATTCTACCTCGGAAGTCTGTTCCTCTAATATATTGGGTATATTAATGCTTTTGTTGGGCGTTGTAGGTCTAGTAGATGTATCCAATGACTCTGGCAACTTTAATACAGACTCCTCAATGTCTCTTATCTCACCGTCTTCACGCACACTTTCTATGGAGTTCAAATCTTCCGCTTCCATTTCCTCTTCTTGGGAAATATTTTGTTTAAGTAAAAGTTTATCTAAAGCTTTTTCTCTCAACTGTATTAGAGCCAATTGTTCTCTTATTTTTTTGGGAGTATCAAATGGAGAGTTCGAACATTTTAAGGCCCGGACTAATTTCGACAGCATCTCAGTGTCGATTATAATGTTGTCTGAACAATCTGCAAATCATATAGGGTTTATATTAATCATTTGATATTTTCCATGGCTTACTTACCATCATATTCTCTTAGTTTTTCTAGTATCTCCAACATTCCCTGTCTAAGGATTTCATTTTCTTGCTCTATTTCCTGATATTTGACTTGTAAATCATGATCGTTTGAGTCATGCAGTTCTACTCTTAAATTACCTTGACACTGGCTACATACGGTAACCAACAATGAGGTTTCTCTTGAATTAGAAGAATCTTCTACCTCGCCCACTTCTTTTGCTGAAGGGCTTGGCAAATATTGTGGAATTTTTACAGGGGAAGATTTTTTGGGGGTCTTTAAATTCGTTTTGGAAGTTTCATTTGCTTTTATTTCTGATTCCAAAGGTACATTTGAGTTTTGTTTTAATTCAAGCAGCTCTTTTCTAATAGTAAATAATTATTTTAGTATGGAAATAATTTTTTATAACTTCCCTTACCTTAAATCAGACTTTTCCATTTTTAATTGCAATCGCATTTCTTCGGAAGCTCTTAGTTTCAATGTTAATTTCTCTATCATTTTCTCTTTGCTACGTTCTTTGGCTTGCAAGTTCTTAGCGGTTATTACCACATCTTCGGGTATATTGAGACGTTTTCTCAACAGATTATTCTCTTGTGCTATTTCGTGCAGTGAATTCAGTTCCATGACTAGAGCTCTAATTTGTTTATCTCTTGACTGTAATTTAGACTCCAAAGCAGAACATTTTCTTAAGGCTGTTACAAGACCATTTTCACCTTTCTGATAAGCTGTTAAAGCCTTGGCAGCTTCCATGGCTTCTTTGGCTTTTAGACAACTTTCCTCTTCGGTTTTTTGTAGCATTTCGGAAAGTTCGTGACATTTCTCGGTGCTAGTTTTTAAAGCTAACTCTACTGCCTTACAGCAGGGTCTTAACGTGCGGGGATTACGTTCTTCTTCCTTTTCTGCACTTAATTTATTCATTAGTTTAGTGGAGGCTATCATTTCCTCAGCCATCATTTTTATTTTACTCTCCAATTGTTCTATTAGTTTATCGCGAGATTCTAAGGACTATTATTAAAGGTGAAATTATTAAGAAAATCTCATATTTTCGATATTAGCATATTTTTACTTACATGCAATAGTTTACTAATTTCTTCCTGACTTTGTGATTGGTCACTTTCCTCCTTAGTTTCGGTCTCCTCCTTAAGACTTTCAGTATCTTTAACCATTTCGGATTTAGTTCTATATTTTTTTAATTGCTTATCTTTTTCCTCTAACATTTTTTTCCACGACAACGCCTTTTTCTCCAACTTCTCTATAAAATCTTTTAATTCCTGTTCGCTTTTCTCTCGTTCATCTTCCAAATACGTGATATTTCCCTCAAGACGTTTTATTTCTATACTAAAATCTTGCAAAGATTCTTTAAGAGCTTTTTTCTCACTTTCCAAGAGAGTTATATCGGCTTTTAGTTGCAGTAGTATATCTTTACCGTATTTTAAGTCTTTTTCCAAGGTTAAAATCGTTTTTGATTGCTCGATGTTTTGATTTTGCAAAGACTAAGAACGAAAGAGAAAAAGAGAAATAGTAACGCAAATTGTGGATTTATTAATGAGAAGCCTTAAAGTTTTTAAAACTCGCGCAAATTAGAAAAAAGTTTAGTTTAAAGAAAATTTAATGAATTGTATGAATTTTTTGTTGTGAAAGTTTGTGTTATTCGCATTTGGCAGTTCTTGAGACCTCGGTAATCAAGCGGTGAAAATTTAAAATTATGAATGCCGTCGAATGTTAACTCACCTCAATTTCTCTTAGCAAACGTTTTATGTGTTTATTTTTGGTATTAATATTACGCAAAAGAGTCTCTTGTTTATCCAATTCAGACAAGGGATCGGAGGAGTCTTTATCGCTGACATCAGCATTGGCTGCTTCACGCAAACGTTTTTGCAAGGAAAAAATTTCCTCGGTTAACTTAGAATACAAAATAAAATTGTGACTATAAAACCCATCTTATAAGATATATAAAATCTGAATCCAATACCTCTTTGGTTTTATTTTTAAACTCAATTTGATCCTCCTCTAAATTAGCCACCATACGCTTCAGTTTTTCATTTTCATCCATTAAACGATTATGTTGAGATTCTGTTTATATAAATGCGTTCATATTGTACATATTTTTTTTTAAATATATCGTTGTTTATATTAGTTATTACCTAAGCTTCCCTTATCTTTAGCTTCCAATTGTTCTTCTAAATCTTTGACTTGTTCGCCTTTGTATGCTAAAACAGCCAATGTCAACTCCAATGTCTTTCGTATTGATTTTTTAGGCAATTCTTCGATGGCCTCGGCCAGTTCCAATAAGGTTTCGTAAAGTTCTTGTTTTTGCTGTTGGGAAAATTCTTTAAATTTCCTTATAGATACCGCTTCGGGTAAGTCCATTGTTTTGAAATTTCTTCCCAGCATAAAACCTAATATGAGTATGTTTTGTCTTCTTTTTTATTTATTTGAAAATTTAAACACAGTAGTGACTTTTCAAATACACTTGACGGCTATGAATAATAAAAGAACTGAAATTGTTTCTTTGTACATATATATTTCCTTGAGTGTCATGCAGTTGCCTTGACAACCATTTCACTCAAAACAAAAACCGTTAGTGGTTGGTAATTTTTTTTTAAATTGTATCACGTGTATAGTTATATGGTTAGCTGCATTAAGGGTAGATTAATTAACACTAGAAATTTTCGTTTTGTTTTGGTCCTTACATTTTCTGTTTTGATTCCTTGTTTGGTTTATTTTTTGAGAATATAATATTAAATAGAAAATGACTGAGCGGAGCGAATTTATTTCGTATGTAAGTAGTAGAAGAGTCATGTTTCAAAGGACATTGACATTGATAAATTGTATTAAAATGTAAATGTCCTCTGTAGCGCTCACTTACATACGTTTATTGTTTAATTTCTAAATTTCCTTTTTTGTTTTGTTATTTATTTTTTGCAGCACTTTACTTTTAGTATTAATGTTAAATGCTTTAAGTAACAAAGCTTGCTGCTAGGATATGGGTTTTAAATTTATAAAAAAAAATTTAAAATCGATTTAAAAAACAAGTAACAGTGCTATGATCGGCCATGCCGAATCTTATATACCCTTCAAAACGTGAAGTCATGGAATAACAGTAGTTTGTATCATCATTCATCTCATATGAAATACGTACATACATATATAAAAACATCCCATTGTAAAATTATAAATTTACGTATGTATGTTAAAAAAAAAAAAAAATTAAAAAAAAAAAAATTAAAAAAATATTAAAAAAAAAATAATTAAAATATAAATAAATATAAAACAAAAAATTAAAAAATAAATTAATAATATATAAAATAAAAAAAAAATATAAAAAAATTTTTTATGGCTCAGCTGGGATTCGATGCCACGTTTACTCTAACCAGTATACACGTTTGTATGTATGTATGTTGTTGTTGTAATGTTGTTTTTGTGAAAAAAAAATCGAGGTGGTCGTGGTTTTTTGCTCATATCTCAGTTGTTTATGTACTGAAGTTTCTGATTTTCAATACCGAATATTTCTGATATTTTAATACCTCACCCGGGTTCAGGCGATATCGGGGGCTTCAAAAAGTTGATTTCAACCAACACACGGACAGACGGACAGACGGTTAGAGCTTAATCGACTCCTCTATTCATAAGCTTTCAGAAAATATATACTTTATGGTGTCGGAAATGAAAAGTGTGAAAATTACAAACGGAATGACAAAGCTATATATACCCTTGTACACCACTGGTGAAGGGTATAAAAATGCCAGAAGTGTGTATAAATTTTAGAATATAAAACCTACAGTTTTAAAAACTACAGAATATATTTTTATTTGATAAGGCTGAACAGTAATTAGAAGGTTACAAATGTTCACTATAAATCCAAGTAATATCCTTTATTTAAGCACATAAATCGGGTAAACCCTCCTCACCGTTCTTTTGATCGAACTGCAATAGCATAAATTCATATGTTATTATTGTGGACATCATCTAAAGAAAAAAAAAATTGAGAATGAAAAGAATTCAAATTAAAAAATACAACACATAAGGCTAAATTATAAATTTAATAGAGTACAAATCAAATTATTGATCAACTAAACTCTTGTTCGCTTTAATACTTCATGAATATATTTTTTCTATACACTTTTTGTTTATAGAAATTAGGATTTTTAAGTTTATTTTTTACAAGCTTGTGCCCGCGGCTTCGTCTGCGTAGTTTTTGGGACGAAAAGTAGCGTCTTCATGTAAAAATTCACGTTGTTTAATTTAAATCCGTCAAGTAATTTTTTCCGTGATTGTGTAAAATTATCTAAACATTTAAACATACAAACAATTATATTTATTATATTAGTGGCATAGGATTTAATGCAAATATCTAAGACTAAATCCTTCTATAGACGACGTTGGTAAATAAAATTTTTTTCACCAGCGCGTGTAAATTTTAGACACTCGAAACCTTTGAGCAACCAACTAACTAAATACAAAAACAATATTTTTCGCATAATTCCGCGAATATGGCTGATTATTGTGATAAAAGGTAGAGTATGTGTTAATTTATGTTGTTGTCTATCTGTGTGCCAAATTTCATTAAGTTTCGTTCAGACGTTTTAGCTTGATTCAGTAACAAAAATCCAAACATTCACATTTGTTATATGTGACCTTCTCTACGAAAAGGGCCTAGTGTGTCGAAAAACGGGTTTGAACTTAAGAGTGAATTCTGGTACCTAAATGAATATAAGATGAAATGAGTTAGATTTCTGATACAAATTTATTTACCCCATAAAAACGTACAAAACGGTCACTGATTGCGGCTTAACAATCAAGTATCGAGATCATAACAAACAGAGCAGCAACAATAGCAAAGGTATTGTCACACTAAAAGCGAAAAAAATACGACACCACATAGGCATGACGTCACCAAAGTCGGCACTTATCATAACTAACCATACCAAATGAAGGTGTGTTCACAGTGACAATGCGTTATGCAATTTTAAATGCATTTTTCTCAAAACTTCATTTTCACACACTAGGTCACTTTTCTCGGAGAAGATCACAAATTAGTAGGATTATTTAATTTTGACTTTAGTTTTTTCTTTAAATATTAAACTTCCTAAAACATTTTTTAAATTAAATTGTAAAAATTTAAGAGTGGCGGTTTATTAACATTGCCATGAGATAACAAGCCCATTGAATTTCTCGCGCAAAAAAAAAACAATTGCCATGTTGTCTGTGTGGCAAGTGGCACCATCCTGTCGAAACTAATCCACTAAGGTAAAAATATGCCTCGTCGCTGATGATGATGATGATTTTCTCTGTAAGGTCACCATTCACTTCTGTCTTTTCAACCAAACACTCGGCGTATTGACGAGTGATGGGTGATTCACAAGGTGTCTTATCGTGTCATATTGTCCTAAAATTTTACAATGGTTTAAAAATGTTGTTGTTGCTTTTCAAACAAAAAGTGTCTTATAATAATAGAACTTTGTACGCTATGTTTATTGTGCTGTCGTATTTAATAAGCAGAGACCAGTGCTAAACGGCTAAGCTGGCTAAGCCAAGCCGTAATAGTTTTTGTAAGCCGTCGCCGTTCATTGTATAATTTGTAAACTCACTGGCGGCGTCAAATAAGATCAGCTAAGGACTCTGCTGTGTTTTGTTTATCATTAAAAATTTAATATATTTGGGATTTGTTTACTTGAGTCTGCCATTACAACATCTAAAATATACTTTTCGCACAAACTGGCTATTATTTTGTTTTTTTTTCACTTGTTATTGGCATTATGAAAGAAAATATTTATTTTTATAATTGTTTTACATCAGCTGATTTAAATTAAAAACAGCACACTTAATTATGAGGGGTTGTTTACAATAGTCTTTATTTTTCATGCTATTATTATAGGACATATGATTTTATGACACTACTGTGAATCCCCCAAATATTTGTATTAATACATACAAATTTTTTCTACCAATTTTCGTTTAAGATAAAATCCATCATCGTACAACCGACTTCAATTAAATTTTGTGTGAGTTTTTATATAGTTTGAGAGATAAAATACTTATAGGTCGGATCAAGAGCGATACCCCTGTTTATGTTTAACGAACAATTGTCATTGTGAATTACTTTAAGCTTAGTATAGATAACTCTTCAAACAATTGCCTTAATCGAATTGAAAACCGACAGCTTTATAAAAGGACAGGTACGGAAAAATATATAAATTCGAGACTGAACTTCAATATAATTTCTTTATGTTTTTTTGAGCAATTACAAAACGGTAGCGAACAAATATTGCGTGTATGTATTGGTGTAAGAAAAAAAATCAATTTACCCCAAATAAGTTTTTACGTGTAACCCCATAAAAACGCTTGCCAGTTAAACCGATAAATTCATTTGAAATTTGCCTTATAAAACGTTGAACTTCCTCGGTCCAACAACCAGTAGGCACAAGATACAAAGTTTTAAGAGGCAGCACCGAAGCATCATGTATCCTTGAAGCAATCATGAAAACACACACAGTGCGACATAAGAGAAATATCAGGGAGAACCAAAAGTATATGTAGTTGATGAGATAACGAAGTTTTCTGGAAAGTAAAAAATAGAGAAAACATCACACTGCCATCATATCTGTGGATTATTGACAAAACACTTTAAGTATTCTCGACGCTTTGTTTACACTAATCGGTGTCTTTCTTCGTGTTTACCAAGGCATATTTTTTTATTAGGTAATTGCAATTAAGAGAGAATTTTTTTGTTGATATTTTTTATGTGTGAATTTCAACATTTGAAACAAATGAAAGAAAAGAGAAAGTAGTTTTTATCTATTAATTTTTACAGCTGAAGTTTAAAATAAGTGAATAAAAATATAATCATCTGACGAAACAAGACTTTAAAATATATTTTTATGCGTAAAAAAAAGCACAACTAATTTAATTTTTTACTTCTATTTATATTTTGGTGTTTTTATGTAAACTTCTAATTCGTTTTTGTTAATCTTTAATAATTATAAAATTATATTACATATAAGTTTAATAAACAATTATTAAACTTACATACATATATATTTTTATACCCTTCACCTGTGGTGCACAAGGGTATATATAGCTTTGTCATTCCGTTTGTAATTTCTACAATTTTCATTTCCGACCCCATAAAGTATATATTTTCTGAAAGCTTATGAATAGAGGAGTCGATTAAGCCCTGACCGTCTGTCCGTCTATCCGTCTGTCCGTCTGCCCGTCTGTCCGTGTGTTGGTTGAAATCAACTTTTAGAAGCAACTATATGTTCCTCAGATCTGTATATGGTATTAATCTCTTGGAAATATCCAGGAATGAATCGCTATTGAAATTCAGCACAATCGCCCCATAACTTTCTGAGATATGAGCAAAAAACCACGACCACCTCGTTTTTTTTCACAATTACAACAACAACATACATACATAGATACATGTAAAAAACATACCAAACAAAAAAAATTACAAAAAAAAAATATTAAAAATAAGAAAAAAATAATAAAAAAAAACTACAAAAAAAATTTTTAAAAAAATTTAAAAAAAAAATTTAAAAAAATTTTTGAAAAATTTTTCTAAAAAAATTTAAAAAAAATATAAAAAAAATAATAAAATATAAATAATATATTAAATAAAATAAAATAAAATTTTTTTGGCTCAGCTGGGATTCGATGCCACATTTATTCTAACGTGTACGTATGCACGTATTTTATATGGGACTAGCCAAACCCGGCGCGCGTTGCTACGCCCCTTAATGAATCTAAATGCATTCTGAACTTTAATTAAATATCAAGTGCAAAAGCCTAAATATTAAATTTTTTTTATGGGCGTGGCATTGCCCACTTTTTTAATCACGAAATTGTAAAGTCATAACAGCTCAATATATGTGCAAAGTTTCAGAAGAATCGGACCAGTGCAAAAATTATCAAAATTATAATTGTTTTTATAGGTGTGGCACTGCCCACTTTTCTAATCACGAAATTATATGGTTATGACGGCTTAGTATGTGTGCAAAGTTTCAGAAAAATCGGTCCAGTGCAAGTACCTCAAAATTAAACATTTTTTAGGGGCGTGGTTCCGCCCACTTTTCTTATCACAGAATTATTAAGTCATGACAGCACAATATGTGTGCAAAGTTTCAGAAAAATCGGTCAAGTGCAAGTAGCTAAAACTGATAACTAATTTTTATGGGCGTGGCCTCGCCCACTTTTTTCCACTCATAAACACTCCCTGGTATGTGTACAACAACTTGCCAAAGTTTGAGTTCGATCGGTTTTATAGTTTCGGAGTCTATAGCTAACACACACACACACACACACACACACACAGAGTTTCACTTTTATATATATAGATGAATGGTGATACAAACAATTGTTATTGCATGACTACACGTTGTGAAGGGTATATAAGATTCGGCACGGCCGAATATAGCACTGTTACTTGTTTTTAATTGTTGTTGAATTGGACTCTGCTGGAATATTTGAAAGTTCGAAATAAGTTGTTTTGTCGAAAATCCACAAATATGTTCATTGTAATAAATTAAAGTTAATAAAACGGGAATATGTATAGTATAAACAAATATTAACTTACTTAAATATATTTAATAAATTATTACATATGAAATACATGTTGTTAAGCGATGACAGAAATACAATTGTTGATACATGATCATTAACTTGTTCCATGAACTCGCATAATATGATATGCTCGCGACGTATTTTATACCAAATAGCATCTGGTACATACTAGAAATACATGCAAAAGATGTGTGCATCACTATATGAAATATAAAATTTGAATAGTTTTTTTTATACATATTTTATTTTGCATACAAACATATATGTATTTGTAAGTACATATGTATGTATGAAGTATGAAAAAAATAGAGAAAATGAGTGAGACTATTTTAACTTACACAACCGGATAAAACTTCTATACGAGTATTGAATTGTTGAAAACGTGTTGCCAGTCCCAAACTTATGGCCATTATAAAAAAATCCAAAAAATTCCAAATGAACGTAAAAGTACCATTTAAAAACTTTAAAAAAGAAATATTAAATTGTATATTAATACAATCAATATATAAATATATAACTTATAAAAATTAAATAAAAAAATTGTGTATTTGGAATAGTGCTAAAAAATTTTTAAAACTAAGTGCAATTTACAATCCTGATTTAGGTAAAAATAACCCTCAACTGCAACAGACTTTAAGTCAAAGAAGAATTACAAATACAATCTTACAACCTTAACAAGAATGGAAGTTTTTTTTAGCTGCAATTTGAAAATTCGGTTTTGACAGATCTTTAGGTAATGAAGTAAAATAACTGTTTGTCTAATTTAACTGTTTAATTATATTGTTTTTGTAATTGTATAACAGTAAGACCATTTTAGCTGTTTTCAGATCTATCTAGCGATTCTGTCTACATTTGTTCTCCTATTTAGTGGAGTTTATAAAAAAAAATAATTTAATATTATTTTATTATAAATAATTTATTCCAGCTTAAGTTAATTTTTCGATTTTAAAACTTCCTAAAACAATAGGAAAATGAACTTGAGACAGAAAAAAAACGATTTGCAATAAATTTCTATATAATTTTATATAAAATAAAAATGTATAAAGAAAATGCCAACATTAATTAGGAAGGTTAGTACCAACTCGAAGACTAATATGATCCATTGTGTTTTCCTTTATATAAGAGAGATAGAGGGTTGAATAGAAAAAAGAAAGAAAAAGGGTTACTGAAGATAAAGTAAATGAAAATAAGAAATAGTTGGTAGGTACCCAAAACAATCTGACATTGAAGAGGCTCATGATCCTATCGAGTGCTCTCCTCACTTCCTGATGAGCCTTCAAGGCTAATATGTTTGTTTTAATCAAGTCTTAGTTTTTATTTTTCGGATCTCGACTGAAAAATTACTAAACAGAATTTTCAATACAAAGTCATTTTCTAAAAAATATAATAACAATTTCAAAAGCTAAAGTAGAAAAAACATATCAAAGGCCCTGAGTGCCGCCTGACTGTCAATGTATAGAGTAACCTTCCTACCCCTTGGATTATGTTCCAATATGAGATCCGTTACCTTATAGATAGCTAGTATTTCGCTTAGAACACACTACAGTCATAAGTAAGTATGTAAGACCTCCTGATATTTTTTCTTATAATGTAGACACCTGCCCCTGTGCCTACATCCATCTTCGATCCATGCCAACTTAAATTTTACAGTTTAAATAAAAAATACATCTTTTAGTTGCCAGTTCTTTCTGGAAGATCTTATTTTACAATTCGCAATAAAATTCGGTTTCTATTGATAAGCGATCTTTTTAGTCTATATATATTTTATTATTATTATTATCATCTGTCTACAACACCCTTTAAGTTCAATTAAAATATAATAATTCGAATAAATATTAATTAATTATTATGAAAAAATTTAAGGCATCAATTATGCTCTTAATAGGAACTAGAAAAACTATCTAAAGTTAAAGGCAGAGCCTTTTTTTAATTATACGTTTTTTTGGTGTTTTTTACATTTCAAAGCTAACTCCTAACTACAAAAACAGTCAAAGTTCATTTAAATAGAAACAAATAATTTTATTAAGGCATCTTAATTCACATAAAACACAAACTGACACCTGTCTGGCCCTTGTGGGAATATTCATTGTTTAAGGGCAAAAAAAAAACGGGTAAAAACTTTATTTTAGTACTTTTTAAATTTAAATTGTATTATTTCCTCTGCGAATAAATAGGAATAAGTTTTTTTTACATATATGAAGGTTATTTTTTTCCCATTTTGGTACTTTTGGTTAACAATAATGAATGGTACCCAAAAGGGAAATACGAAAAAATTTATTTTAATTACTGGGCCATTTCAAATAAAAAAAAATTGGGATTTCTCCAGACGTAAAAAGTTATGTAATTAAGTAAAACATAAAACACATAGAAAATAGTGTAGAAATGGAAAAATTTTGAGAGAAAAGTTTGGTACTTCTTGGAAAATATTTGTTACTATGTAGTAGTAGATTTATTAACTTTCTTAAATTATGTCTACTAAAATATTACATTTTTAAAAAGATACTTAAAGAAATTTAATTATGAATTTCTGTATTGATATGAGGTACTCAAAAAGTACTTTCTGCGTTTTCTACATTTATTTCGAAATATTTATCCGAGTTCAAAGTGAAAATGATATGCACAATTCTTTTTTATTTTCTATATTTATGAATCTAAAACTTTTAAAATAGGAACTATTTATCAAACATGAAATTGAATATGATATGAGATACTTTTCACAAGAGGTACTTTATCTGATTTTGACGGTACTATTTTTGTTTTCTAGGGTTATTAATCTAGATCTTAAAACTTTTGATCAAATTTGAGATTGGTAATTATATAGAGGAAATAAAATATACCTTTTTTCATTTTTATTATTTTTTTGGGTTTTTTCATTCTTATATATGTATTTTATTTAAAATTAGAGACTAATAGTTTAAAAATTATATCGAAGGAGACTTAATCGTAAAAGAATTCAATAAACACTAAGAACTGCGTCAACGAAGTAGCAGGTATATGCTAGTTTGGTTCATAAATTATGCTCGGCGCACAAATGGCACGAACGACGAATTTCGCCCAACACGACGAATTTGTCGGTGAAAATTCGCTGTGTAAATTCATCGTGTAAAGCACAATAACGACGAAAAAGTCACATCTTTTAAAGTTGATAAAATTGTTTACTGTTTGTGCAAAGAAAGAACAAAAATAATCGAAGAATTTAAATTTGATTAAACTCAGCAAAAAATTAAATAAATTTATGTCATAGTAAAAACTTTTTTACGTACAAGTAAACGTTTGAAAAGAAAGTCGTGGGTACGAGCAGTAAACAATAATAAAAACTTTGTTTTTGTATAACAGCTAATAGTGTGACCATATGGAAAAAAATAATTTAATAAACTTAAACATTTGCAGAAACACAAATAAAAACAAATTTTTGTGGTTAACTTTTTTATACATATTTTTTTAAATGTTTTAAAATAAAACAATTATTAAAGTAAAAACTAACTTTATTTTCCTAAAAGGTTGAGAATTAAAACTAAATATAATAAAAAATGGTCACCTTGAACCAATTTGTTCGTCGTTCGCCGGCGTAAGAAATAGAAATAAATATATTGAAGAGTTCGCCGCGTATAGCGAATTTCGACCGACGCCATAACGGTATGCATTCTCATATACAAAAATGTGTTTTATTTTTGATGACGAATATTCGCGACGAAAAATTCGTCGTTCGTCCCAATTGTGCGCCTAGCATTAATTGAAAAATATATAACATAATAACAGTAGACTATTAAATAGAAAAATTCTTAAAAACATTTAAACTTATTCAAATATTGTACAAATTTATTAAACATTATTCACTTTTTTTGAAAATCCTCCCATTAGAGAATTGATAGTTGCTTCCGTTACGTTTTTGGACAAGGTGGTCTATTTACGCATAAAATTGGACATGTCCTAGGATACCTTTCCTATATTTTTAATTTCTTTTTTTACAAGAGCTCCATACCTTTTAACTGGCCGAATTTCTGGATTTGCTTCCCACTCAAGGGCCCTATTTCCATAGTGGAATACTGCTAAATCGGGTTTTAAATATTAAAGCACTCTGTGCTGTTTTATGAATGGTAAAAGCAGTTTTTGTAGACTTTCTATAATATATATTTCGGTGTTTATCGTGCCTAATGTTACAAATTATTGGCTTTTGTTGCCACTACTGCAAATGGCTTGCCACACATGAAACTTCTTGGGGCATTTTGTTTGTGTTTTTTTGACCGTCATTTCGTTATACATTACCACGTCTATTAGCCACGTAAAAATCCGGATGTTGTAAAAAGTTTGCCAGTACATAAGTCTTGTGTCATTTATCCATTTCGCATTTAACCTTACGGGCTGGAGATTTTCGACTTCATTTGTCTTACCAATATCTTTGAAGACCGCTTTTTTTCTTTTGATTCAGGTTTTCTTTCAATGCCCAAGCATTTCTTATAATGTTTAATATCCTCTGAAGCAGTGTAATGCATGATGAACCTTCAGAACTTTTGCAATTTTTCTTAAAGTTCATATTGAATTTTTTAAAAAAATTTAAATAATTTTTCACGTACTCATTTCGCTACCCATTTTGACCGAATTAACAGTTGAAAATAAATGATTTTGATAAAAAAATAACTAAAATATCATTAAAAGCTAACGTCAATAAAAAAAAATAACTTGTTGGACCAAGCATAAGTTTTGGCTGCAATGGTAAGTATAAGTTATCTGACTTTAATATTAAACAAATAACTGTCTCCTCTATTTATATAATCATATACTTATATTAACTAAAGAAACACAAACAAAATTCATATTTAACCCAGAAGCAAAACAAAAAAAAAAAAAATTAAATTAGCAATTCCTTTCGTAAATGTTTTTTTTTCGTTTCTTTGAAAAACTGTTTTAGTTTCTGGCGATTTTTGTGTGCAAGAGCCTTGTTGTGCTTTAAGGAATTTTGTTAAAACATTTAGTAACTAAATGGGGTGCAAATTAACAGCCAATAAAAATAATAGAATAAGTAAAATTACGTCCTGTCTGGGTAGAGTGAACCCCCGATGCTATGAATACCTCGTTAGAGTGAACATCAGAATGTTTACATTGACTACTCTGTAGAGCGAACACTCATCAACCTCAATAGAGTGAACATACTCTATAGTGAGTTTTTAGGTTTGGAGAAGGAGAAAAACAATGAAAAAGAGTATACAAATTAAAGAGAACATAAAATAACGATAAAGTATCGATTCTTTTAGAGTAAGTTGACAAGTTACTCTCACAAATACGAATTCTATGAAGTGTTAATTTATTTAAGACTGCGCGCATGTTCCATTAAGGTCGTGTCTCAAAGTTAATTTCTAAATAATTGGTGTTATAAAATTGTTACATAAAAATGGGTTTGAAAAAAAGAAAGCATTTATCCTTAAAACAAAAAAAAACGAAATTATAAAAGAAATTGAAAAAGGTGCTAGTGTTATTTTTTGGCACATTGTTTCAACCATGATTTAGTAAACAAACTGGGTATAGTGAAATCGCTCAGCAAAAATTCGTGCACTCTACCCAGACATCACTGTATAACTATATATGTATGGATATACCCTATAAGCAATTCAGATAATTTTAAGTTTATTTATTTGCAACTAGTGCTGGTTGATGCCTAGATTATTTTCAATTAGGATAACTGTTTATTTTAAAATTGCGATGTTCTATGCAGCAATTAAATGTTCGAATTTAAAAGTAAACTAAATATAAATTGATTTTTTTAAAAAAATATTTTTAATTTTTTTACAATTTTCTTTTGGAAATATGTGAGTAGTCAATATAATTTATTAACTCAGTAATTTACTTTATACAATAATTCATATATGTATTTTGAGTAACTAATTTTTCACTCACTTCACTTCTTCAACTTGACTGACTTCCAGCACAAATGATAAACATGTTATAAAAAACTACAAAAAGCAAAACAATGAAAATAAACAAGCAAAAATACCGCTTAAAGAGAGTCCTTCTCAGAGTAAAATAAAAGAAAACAGACACTCTTATGTATGCTTTAAATTTGGGTAACTTGTGCATTACTTTGTAGTTAGCTTATAGTTAGTTGTGCATTATTTTCGTAATTGAATACTCTATTGCTTATAGGGTATGCATACGAGTATAAAAACAACATATATGTATGAAATTAAATACAAATGCATAAACAGTCGCAAACATATTGTTGGGAAAATATGAAAAAACATCCGTAAACATATCCATTCGCACAAAGTCCTTAAAGGCAAATTGTGTATCATTGGGATGACAATGTAGGCGACTCATACGAAAATTATAATATTGGGAAGCGTAATACAAACAATGTTCCACTATACGCCCATACGCCAAAGGATACACAGATACAGGTATGTAGCATTTGAGCGTATGTATGCATGCATATGTTAGAGCAGTAAAAAGGAGAAAATACGAAAATAGTTTTAAATTAGTCAAAATACAAATAGAAATAATAGGAATACAGCTGTAGTCAAAATAATAGCACCATGTTAAGTAAATATTTTTTAATGAATGTAAATATAAATTTATTTTAATAATTTTTTTTTACCAGTATACCCAGTAAAAATTGATGTTTATGTTTGAATTGTAAGCATACAGCGGCATAATTTCCTATGGCGAATTCCCACTTTTTAACAAAACATTTTACAAAGAATCAAAGCGTTTTTACTGTTTACATTTAGCTATAATAAAAAATTTCACACGGAATGACAAACCTATATATACCCTTTTTCACTGTGTGAAGGGTATAAAAAGCTTGGAGTTGTTTTCGGTAAAAGTATTTTAAAATATCCGCAATATAATACAAAAGTGATATGCAACACTTTTTATCTTAAAGCATTTAAAAATCGTTTTTAAAAATAGTGGGGGTCAATTCATTTTGTCATACCGTTTGTAACACTTCGAAATATCCATTTTAGACCCCATAAAGTATACATTTTCAAAATCGGGAATTTATTTTATGACGATCTAGTTATGTCCGTCCGTCCGTCTGTCTGTTAACCTGTCTGTCTGTTGAAAGCACGATAGAGCTCAAACCGAAAAGCTAGGTGGTTCAAATTTTTCCAGAATATTTTTTTTACACAAGGTTTATTTGGATTTAAAAAAGTGCTAAATCGGAATATTAGGAAGATGTTATAGCTTGTAATGCAAACGCATCAGCGTAGAGCCATAAAATTTCGAGTGTAGATTTCCTGAATAAAAAAAAAAATTATTTTCGGTATAGTCAAAATTTAAAACGTAATAAAACTGACAAAATTAGATGCATGATTCTGAAATTTAGCAGATATTGCTCTATAATATAATTTCTCTATGAATAAAGATTTTGAAAGAATAAAGGACTATATTGAAATATCTAAGATGTATTTATTAGCGGAAACAACTTCGACACGCATACTATAATGCCCACTTTTCACGTAATCTACTCTTAAAGAAATTAATAAGCTCATAAAACCTTCAAAATTAGAGGTATTATGGTGAAATTTTGCACATATATCTTTCTATTCTACTTAAAAAATAAGCTGATAGGTGCTTGGAATTTATTTTGTTTTTTGAATTTTCAACCACTTTTATTTGGTACTTTTTTGGCACCCTATGCAGCTTTCAAACACATAAAGCGAGGAAAAAATTAAATTTTAGTAGTTAATCTGAAAAAAAAAACAAAATATTAATAGGGTTTAGGTACTTTTATAAAACTCACATATACATACAAATAAGGTATTAAAGTTGTCCATCTTTTTGGTATGTTTTTTTGAAAAAGATGTCACCCTATTGCGGATAATTTTTTAATCTTACCAATAAGGATATCAAATGAAAGGGCCTGATTAGTATAATACAACTATATTTTGATTAAATAAAAATGATGGCGTTGAAAATAAAATAGGAGAATGGCGTATAACATTTAAATTGAAATCTCATAAAAATTATAAAAAAAAAAAAAAATGTAAAACAAAAGTTCGGCATGTTTAATAAAAGTGATTTTATATTTTTGAAGAACTAAATCGTGACATGGTTGAGAGAGTCTTGTAGAGCAATACATCCAGCTCTAAAAAGGGTCACTGTTGTGTGCTACGTATTTCAGTAAAAAGCAGATTCAAATTTTGATTAATTAAATAATAATCTAGGTTAGGACCCTCAACTTTCCGTTTTCCAGTTCGCAGCTTAAACAAAATTTTAACGGAATTTTTTACATTTGTATCAGAACTGTAGAAAAATTTTGAGGAATTTTTAAGACTATGGGAATCTAGTATTTTTTCATAGACAAAAATTATTTAAAAACTTTAGGAACTGGATTTATTAAATAAAAGACGTACAAAAAATTAGATATTAGATAGATACCGTAGCACTATAGGGCTATTCGTAAAAAGTTTTAAAAAAATCGATAAATTTATATGCAAAACTAATGTAATTAAATATGTATTTTTTGAATATATTAAGTTCCCATTTAATTTTCAGACATGATAGTTAATTAATCAGACATGATAAAAATTAATTTGAAGAAAATCTAGAGAATCGTTGTGAAACTTACTGAGATATAAGGCCAAAATACAACTGCTTCGATGTTTTTCCTCAAATTTTCAAACGTAAGTCGATTTTTTTTTCAGATTCCAGATAACCGTAAAACTCAATACGAATATCAAATAAAAGGGGTTGACTTGTAGAATGTACTTAACAATAAAAAAATTCAAAATAAAAGAGGTATCCGCAACAAAATGAAGGAAATATGATTGAAACAAAAATTTTAAATTTTATCCCTTCAACTCATACAATATTGGGATGAATGAATTGAGTATAGGGGCTTTATCAGTAGAATACATTAAGTTATAAGAAAAAACGAAATCAAAGATGGCGTCCAAAACAAATTTGGGGATAATGTGTTTTTTAATTTCTTCAACATGCTTGTCAAATGAAGAGGCTTGACCAGTAGAATACAGTAAGCTTTAAAAATATTCAAAATCCAATATAGCAGTCGAAAAAATGTGATGAATATATTTCTTTTTCTTTAACACCATCAATATGGGAATTAAATGTAAAGGCTTGACTGGTATTTTGTACTAGTAAATCATAAACAGATTCAAAATTCAACATGGTGTCAAAATAAAATCTCAAATCTGGGCTACACTACGATGGGACTATTATTAGAATTTTGAAGTAGCTACGTACATAATAGTGAGGGGTATATAAGATTACTCACGTCCGTATATATATCACTCTTGCTTGTTTCAATTTACAGTTATCCGTCTTTATAAAAAAACTCCCTTTATATATTCTTCATTGCCTACTAACAGCCTTAGTGGTACTATTATTTTGAATGACACTGTATGAGAGACAAATGTTTTCTTTATTAAGAATTCGTTATAATCATTTCAAATAGTCCTTTAATATGTGTGTATAAATATGTTTCTTACCCAGAGCTGTTATCCAGAAACTAATTAGCAATGTACGTAATTGTTTACGTAATGACCATTTTGTTGGTTTGTATGGCGGCATTAAAAACAACAAATCAATGCGAGTCCAATATTGTATTAATTGTGGCCAATTTCTAGCTAAATTTAGAAAGTTAATTGAAATAATAAAAGTAGTAAAGAAGAAAACGATGCCAACTACAAAAGGGGAGAGAATAAATAAAATATTTTATTAAAAATGAAACACATTTTATTTATTGTTTTCTATAACTACAATACTTATATTTAAGAGAGATTTCTTTTTGTTTATTTTTTTTTAGAATATTAATAATTGAATTAGATTAAAATCTAAAATCCGTATTCATAAAAAATATTTTAGGTTTATTAAAGGCTTATTTGACAAATTTATCTACAACATCTGTCAAATAAGCCTTTAATAAACCTAAAATATTTTTTATGAATACGGCCCTAAATTTTTAAAAGTGACACTCTGTCTGTCTGTGTGTGTGTGTGTTAGCTATAGACTCCGAAACTGTAAAACCGATCGGACTCAAACTTTGGAAAGTTGTTGTACTCATACCAGGGAGTGTTTATGGGTAGTAAAAAGTGGGCGGGGCCACGCCCATAACAAATTAGTTATTGCTTTTAGCTACTTGCACTTGACCGATTTTTCTGAAACCTTGCACACACATTGAGATGTAATGATTATACAATTTCGTAATTAGAAAATTTGGCAGTGCCACGCCCATTAAAAATAAGTAATAGTTTTTAGCTACTTGCACTGGACCGATTTTTCTGAAACTTTGCACACATATTGAGCTGTCATGACTATTCAGTTTCGTGATTCGAAAAGTGGGCAGTGCCACGCTTATTAAAAAAAGGTTATAATTTTTAGCTTCTTGCACTTGATATTCAATAAACTGATAATTAATTAATTTTTATTCATTATGGGGCATAACAACGAGCGCCGGGCTTGGCTAGTAGCTAATAAAGAGAAAAGATAGCATATAAGGCTTTTGAAACTAAGGTATGTACATTTTAAATAAGTTTTTGTAAACCATTTGTAGTAATAAATTTGTAGATTAGTTTAATATTTTTATCACAAGTGTGTCTAAGGATATCGGTTGGTGTATTTGTTACACAAAAGCCGCGTTCTTGATGAATTGTAGTTAAGGCACTCATTAAGAATATGGGCTATATTGAGGTGTGTCAGAAATAAAATAATGAATATATGGGTCAAATATAGTAATTACGGCTTTACCTTTTAAACTCGTCAATATTGGTATCAAATACCAATATTCTGCGCTTAACCAACAGAATAATCGTAAATTATGAAAAGTATAAAATCCAAGGAGTCGACCTTAACCAAATTGTGGATAATTTTTTCTCAATCCTATCAATATGGGTATTAAAGGGATTGTAGAATACAGAATAGAATACTATTAAAACTATTAAAAATTTAAAATCAAAAATAAAATTATAATATTCTGATCCTTCCCCCATAATTTAAAATTTGTTGTATCTTTTTTGACATCTTCAATTTGACGTTAGATTAAAAAGTCAACCAGGGCAAAAATAAAGCCATAGTACAGCCATAAACAACGATATGCGATATGATTAGATCGGAATTTAAATGGCGGCTCTATATATAAAAAACAAAAAGTGTTGTATTTTAAGGCGTGGCAAAAACAAATTTTTTCTGTTTTAGAAACTTCATTGGCATTTTTTTGATTCCAGCGGGTGACTGGCACAACTATTTTTTTGTATGGCGGCAGACCCGCCTTAATGTATGTACATGATGCTAAATGGTATTATCGGATTCGGCACTGCTGAATATTGCATTCATTCTTGTTTTGATTACAATTATCTTTTTTTTGTTATTTGTCATAATTTTAATTTATTTCGAAAATACACCCTATACATGTAAATGTATATGCCTGATATGCTAAAATTACTATAAAAAAAACACACACACACAAAATAATAAAATTGTTAAATATTTACCTATATTTTTAGCATTTATGCCACTTTCAAACATTTGTGCTGTAAAATGTATTGTTCTCATGCTGCCAAATATAAAAAATAATACGGTTGTTGTCATTGCCCAGCAGGGTACATTGAATTTCAAACGATATGGATTGTATTCCCATGCATTAACCAATGGCATTACGCCAAAAATATGAGCCAGAAATAAGCCTGTATGTATTTAACCAAACACCATAAGGATTTAAAGAATGTTTTTTTTTATATTAAAAATGAGAGTAATTATTTGTGAATCATTTTGCACTTACATGGTCTTGTGGCACGATGAAATGTGTCCAAATTTTTAAATTCTTTTAACGAATGCAAAACGAAATATTTGCGTAAAATATTTTTACGTAAATGACGTTTGTTTTTCCAATTTTGAGTTATTGAATTTCGACTTAAACTCATTGTATTCTAATAAGCCATGCTGTTCGACTCTATTCACATGCTAAAAATGATAGACTAAATAGATGTACAATTTTGTTAGAATTTCTTTTGTAGTTATATGTACTTGTGTGTAAAGAAAAATGAGTGTTTGCGATTGCATGTTGATTTTTGTTAAACGATAAAATATTTCATAGTGTTTAATTAACAACATTTAAAAAAATATTTGCTATCACTTTATTGTTAACTAATTTGAAATAATAATGACACGTTTGAAGAATACCTAGTGGAATACATTTAAATAAGGAATAAACAAATAGCATGGCTAATTTACTTTTAAACAAATAAAAAATAAATATATTTTATATTTAACTTTAAATTTCATTACGCTTATTATTTGTATGGGACCTGTGTTACGTTACCTGTGTTTTAGAGCTTCTAGTGAAAAACGTTATTAAAATTAGAAATTAACGTTAGTTTTAAAAACCAAAACTTTTAGTTTATTTTGAATCAAGTATAATGGGTGGGCCATTTAAAATTTTAAATTTGAACCACCGATTACTTTGACTTTGAACGGTAGAATATTAATAATTTTTATTTTCGGGCTTATGTTTGACATTTGCAAAATGTGATGCTATAGACATGAACAAAATTAAAAAAATAATAAAAACTTACTTCCAAAGTAGTGTGTCCTTAACTCAAACTGTTAGAAATTTTGGTGGAAAAATTTCGAGAAGATTTATGAAGCGAGTTCATGAAAATGGGTCGTTATTGGACAAGCAACTAGTGTGTGTTTTCGGATAGTGTGTTCAATCGAAAACATTGCTGCTGTGGCTGAGAATATGCAAGAACAAGAACCCATCATTGTTCTCAGGAACTAAGCATATCTCACACTTCTTTGAGAGGAATTTTACGTAAAGATCTCGGTATAAAGGCTTAAATAGTTCAATCGTTTCAACAACTAAAGCCTAATGATCATACGTTGTGTTTTCGCTTTGTCTAATGGGTTGAAGATTGTTTGGCAGGAGATGAAGAATTTTACTGAAAAGTCGTGTTATCAGATGAAGCCGATTTTTATCTCGGTGGCTAGATCAATAAACACAATTACTGCATATGGGGTTCATAGAACCCACACGTGACTATTGAGAAGACAATCCATACAATGCGATAAGGCATTTTTTGGCTATTTCTTTTAAAAAATCTAATGATGCTATTTTATAGAGAAGAGTCTAGCAAACAAGAATCTGCATTTCTTTTAAGATACATATATGTATATATATTCTTAGAAAAGATCTGTTGAAATCAGGTTAATGTTGTAAATGGGAAATCTATGGTAATTTTGTTCAAATTAAGAGATTTCTACATTGAAGATGTTGTTGTTTTTAATTTAAAGGAAAAGAAAAAGTTATTGCGTATATAGTTTGGGAGATATGAGTGCATCAAAATTGCTTTAAAAATTTAGCATTTGCTGTTTTCGTTGGAGAAAAAGTCAGTTAACTCGCTTTACCTCCGTACTTTTAGTATAACGAAATGAAAGATAAAAGGCTCTTCTTTCGAATTAGTCAAAAAAATTCACCAACTTTTTTCAATCTTTTAAAAAAATCCAAATTTAGTTAAAAAAGTCACGAAAATTTCAGCCTAGTATTTGTAATAAAAAAGTTTTGCATACCTTTAGGCTTGACGTTTTAAGGAAATTTGAGTTATTAATTATAACAACAAATTGTTAATAAATTGTTGACAGCTGTTTTTAAAAGTGGATCAGAATTAAAAAAAAAAACAAAATCATATGTTTTAAAAGATTAATGTTTTCTGGAAAGTGCAGTAGAACTGCAACGAATACTGATGTTTTTCATCGTTTGCTTGAGTCGTCCGATCCATATATTAGTAGCTTAAGACGTCAACCTCATAAGAATATTTATTAATATTATTAATATTTACCTATATGAATATTTTTTATTCGAGCTGGGAGGAAATAACCAATTTTTAGAATTTCTTTAATTAAATATTCTAGTATTTTTTCCGTTACGAATTGCGGCCCATACGTTGAGAAGAAAAATAAGCGAAAAATGGTGGTCCAAGGGAGGTACCCCTAATAATAGAGCCGGATTTCAACTAAAATTAGCAGAAATATTTCCTGTATAAATTCATAGATGTATGCCAAATTTCATCAGCTTATATTGAGGATTACGGCCTATACATTCAAAAGCAAAATAAGTGAAAAAATTGGCGGTCCAAGGGAGGTACCTTTAGGAGTCGACAGATTCAAACCAAAATTAGTCGAGCTATACAAGACGACGCATTTTAACTCAAATTGTTAGTTTTTTCTTTTATCAACTAATAGACGTGTGCCAAATTTCATCAAATTCTATGAAAAATTGCGACCTTTACATTGAGGACAAAAATTCGTGTAAAAATTGGCGGTATAAGGAAGGTAGGAGTCGAATTTTCAAAATTTTTTGAATTTTTCTTTTTTAAATATTAAATATTAACTTTTTTACTTAAAATTGAATAAGTATGCAAAATTTTATCGTTCCAGTATCCCTTTTTTTTACAGTTAGATGTATGAAGACATACCACTGTGCGGCATCTTGGGCCGTTTTTCTTCGAAAATAAGCAAGAAACCGCCATAATCGTCAACGGTGAGCGTTACCGTGCCTTGTTTAACGATTTGGTTACAACAAGATGTGGCCTCATGTCACACAGCCAACGTAACCATCAAAAATCGAATTATCAGCCTAATTTATGATGTTAATTGGCCCCATCCGAGCTATGATTTGAGCCTTTTGGATTATTTTCTGTAGGGAGCCATTAAGGATAAGTGTTACGCAAACCCTCCATAAGCAATTAATGCAATGAAATCGAAGTTGTATTGAAAATCGAAAATGTACTGACAAATTGGGTTGATGGATGGGGTACTGCCGAGCCAGTCATGTTAATTTAATGATATTGTATTTCATTCTTAAAGTTCAACCTCTCCTATAAAACCAGAAATTAAAAAAAACAAGTAAGAGCACTATATTCGGCTGTGCCGAATCTTTTATACCCACCACCAATTTTGTGTACATTTAAAGCACAATATTTATTATTTTGTTAATCGCTATGGAATAATCTGTTTATAATAAAATATGTATCACTTTCTTTGTAGAGGGTGGTTAAATTTTAAGGGCCCATGTTGAAGGTAAACTACACCTAGTCTTTAAATTTGTTTTCTGCATTTAACTTGACATTTCTTAATCTCAAACTTACTCAATTTGATCCGTGGAAAGATACGCAAATGAGCAACGCTTTAAAGTTATTCAGGTTTTTTTTTATAAAAATGGGCGTTCAAATCAAAATGCATTTTGTGCACTTCGTAATTCTTTTGATCAACATAATCATTCAAATTCGTCCACAATCGGGAGAATTGTAAAAAATATTTAAATTTCTGCAAAACAGGTCTGTATAAAATGTGAGAAAACCTGTGATTGCCTTCTTAGTTCGTTAAATGGGAACCACTGGTGGTTTTTGTGATAGTGTGGCAAAAGAGCAGTCAACCTCGACTCATCATCATGCCCAACAATTGAGCATCAACATTGTCATTGAAAATTTGGACCATCAGATAGAGGAGGGGTACCAAGGATTGGGGGGGGGCATTTGGCTGATATTTTGTTAAATACATAATTGAACCATACAAATATTATCATTACAAAAAGAAATAATAATAATTTCGTAAATAATTTGTGTTTTATTTAAATTCAACATCGGTCCTTAAAATTTAACCATCCTTTATAACTTCGATATGCTACGAAAATGCTTTTGTAAATGTAGTCTTTCAATGAAAGTGGGCGCTAAAGTAGGCGTGTCAATACAGTTTCTGCTAATAAATACAACTTAGATATTTCAATATAGTCCTTTATTTTCCCAAAAACTTTGTCAATAGTGAAATTACATGAATTTAAGATAAACCGTTATATGGGAGGTAGGCGTTAAAGTGGGCGTGTCACCTTAGCTTTTTGGCACAACAATTACATTGATTAGAAGGATATATGTAGCAAATTTGATCATCATACCTCTAATTTTGGCGGTTTTATGAGCTTTTAAATTTCATTAACGGTAGATAACGTGAAAAGTGGGCGTTATAGTAGGCGTGTAAAAGTTATTTTTGGGAATGACTACAACTTAGGTGTTTCAATATAGCCCTTTATTATTCCAAAATCTTTATTAGTAGAGAAATTATATGAATTTTAGGTAAAACGTTATATGGGAGGTGGGCGTAAAAGTGGGCGTGGCACATTGATTTTCCGTTACAAAAAAGCCACTCACCAAAAACCAGAGTGTGCAAAATTTCAGAGTCGTACATCCTTTTTTGTTGCTTTTATGACGTTTTTGTTTTTAAATATACCGAAAAATACACTGTGCGGTATAAATTTTCGTACATTTTGATCGATAACTCCTCTCCTAATGCATAAATTTAGACAATTTTCGGGGAAAAATATTGTTTTTACTCAGGAAATATATATTCGAAGTTTAATGAGTCTACGTTAATGCGTTTGGACAAAATTCCATTTTATTCGATGTTCGAAGGACACGGTTTTTTCGACCTACTCTTGCTTTTCGAGCTATAACTCTCTTCCTAATATTCCGATTTAGCCTATTTTCAATACCAAACCTTGTCTATAAGAAAGATTCTGGCAAAATTTGAGCCCCCTAGCTTTTTCGGTGCGACCTCTATCGTGCTTTCAACAGACGGACAGACGGACGGACATAGCTAGATCGTCATCAAATCAAACCCTGATTCAGAATATATATACTTTATGGGGTCTAAAATGGATATTTCGATGTGTTACAAACGGAATGACAAAATGAATATACCCCCACCATTTTTTTGGTGGCGGGTATAAAAATTAGAAGTATTTTTTTATAACCGATTCATATTTAAAATGTTAAATAATTCACCTTGTAAAACTTAATTAAGCTAGAAATTAAATAAAACTTCATTTATAAATATATTTTTTTAATTCCACATCTGTAGAATATTCTTAACATATTCCATAAATTCCATAAAGTCATATGAAATATTTTATACATTTTATAATTGTTTTTTCTCTATTGCTTTAAGGTTTACATTTTAAATTTTTTTGGTTAATAAAAAGTAATAGTAAACGATTCTTGTGTTGCTGCAAGAAAACTTATTTTTTATCAGGATATTTCGTCGTAATGTTGTGTTCTTTAACTTAAAAACGCTCGTTAGCACCTTTTTACTTAAGTTTCTTAAATATAATCAAACATTTGCACAATCTTTATTTGCAGCTAAAATATAAAAAAAGAATTTATTTTATTTCTTTGGAAAAATGATTGACTTTTTTAAAGGGTTTTCAATAAAAGGTTTAATTTTGAGTATTTAATGCTGAAATTATGTAGTGTTTATTTAATAAAAAATAATGCTTATTTAAATAAAAAATTATCTGCAACATCGGTCAAATGGCTACCGCAGCTACTCCTGCAGGACCATATTATAACCATCATGAAAAAGTATGGTGTGGGGGTATATTTACTTTATAATTTTGTTTGTAACACATTGAAAAAATATTTTAGACCCCATCTGGCTTCATTTTATGATGATCTAGTTATAGCCGTCCGTCTGTCCGTCCGACTGTTGAAAGCACGAAAAGTTCGAACATAAAAAGCTTTAGAAATGAAATTTTTCCAAAATATTTCTAGTACTTCAGTAATATTAGGTTTTGAAAATTAGCCAAATCGATAAAATTGAATGGATGGATGTATAGAGATAACATAACGCAAATATATATTAAGCAATATATTTTTTCGAAAGGATTTTCAGATCAAAATGTATCTCGCAAACTGTGTTTTTAATCTATTTTAAATTTCTTACGTTATAAAACCAACTAAATTAGATGTGCGTTGCTGAAATTAGGCAAATGTAGCGTTAATATTAATGGAATAACGGAAAAATGAAGATGACACGCCCACTTTAACGCCCCATACCATGTACGATTTTTTCTTTAATTCATGTTAAAGACTTTTGATGATTAATGGTCTCTGTATTTTATATCTAAGTAGCAATCGTTATCAGAAATCACCTACAAACGCCTAATTTAACGCTCACTTTTTCAATATGTTATAATTTTGTATTAATGAAAATGAAAAGATCATAAAACAGACAGCAAATGATGCTTTCTGACCAATAGCTTTGTAACATTAGAAAATTAAGGTGACACGCCCACTTAAGTGTTCATCTTCCATACAATTCAACTTAAATTCATATAATTTATATATGAACATAATTTTATCAGAATAATTTTGGCACGCTTACCTTAAAACCCACTTCTTACACAGTATGTAAACAATGAAATTTAGAAGCTCTTAAAAGCAAAAAAAGGGTTTCTGCTTAATTTTATTATTATGAAAGAAAATAAAAATGACACGCAATTTATAATAAAGATTTGATGATTCCACTTAGAAATAATAGTTTTTTCATATGAAAATTAAACTCCTTGTCGAAACACCCTTTTGTTTGCAAATGGCAATCATTTTGTAAAGCTGTTAAGGTTTTTTTTTAATCTGTATTTATGGTAAAAAATTCGAAATAGTTTTTATAAATTTTTTTTGCAGTCTTCTGTATTTCTGTTTTTGATACATGGTATTTCTGAAATATTTGGTTTGAGTTTAAAAGTTTCTGTGTAAAAACATCTAGTTTAGTTTTATTTCAATTCTTTTGCAGTTTAAGTTAAATTTAAGTTCGGTTCTAGTTATTATTAATTTAGCAATAACAAATGTCTAATTCAGTTCGACAGTGTTTAAATAGGATGGATAGGGAGGGTCTGGAAGCACGAGACATTTTCAATAACCACAGTCGGTGGCAAATGTGATCCATTGTGTTTCCATTGACAAATGAAAAGAACAGCAAACACTGGAAAGAAAAGCAAGTATTGAAATAAAAGTAAATTAAGGAAAGAAATAATGTAGAAGAAATGTAATAAAAAAAACTGCTGAAAACAGTCCTATCAAGCCTTGATTGTCTACCCACTACCCATCTTTTTTCCATGAATAATCGAATAATACTTAACCCTTAAATATACTTAACCCAAAAATGGTCCTCAGATATAATCCATTTAGGTCCAAAAGTACCACATAATCCACCGAGTTTACCTTTAGCCATACAGCCCTTGACATTCTTCCATCCTTTTATATCAACCCTGTCTGATATTTACGCCCTTATTCGCTTAAAATAGTAGCACATTGGTATCCTTATATACTCTCTTCAAATGTCGCCTGGAGCATTGATGCACCGCGCGTAAGTTTGTTAGCAATTTTGTTGCCGAAAACTCCAAAGCGTGTAACACAATCTGACTTTGAAAAAGTCTATAATTCTATTTGGAGCTCTGCTACATTTCCTAACTAGTCTTGATTTGACATAATGTCCTTTTATTGCCTTAAGAGCCACCTGACTATACACGTAAATAGTTACTTCCCAACCTTTCGGAACATGTACCATTATGAGAGCCATTGTCTTATAGATGGTCAGTATCTCTGCTTGGAACACTCAAGCTTGGTAGTGTACAAGTTTTTAATATTTAATTCACAAAAGGGTATTTAATAAGTTGTTAGTCATGCTATTTTACCGTCAGTTAAATTACTGATGCCAAGTCAATAATGAATTGGTAACGTTAGTTGGCCACATATAATGTGCAATTTAATCATGCTAAACTTTTTCTACAGTTTTAAGGTGGTTCTCATTGAATAAAAATGTTGGAATGCAATCAGTTAAGAAGATTTAGGTTTTATATAAATAGGCTCTTGTAGACTGGAAATAAATTTAAATTAATTCTTTACAGAAAATAAATAATTTGTCAGCAAGCAGATGTTTATGGACATACTTTATTAGTGCGGAACGCATTTTAAAAAATATTATAGTTACGTTGTTATTCCATTAAAAAAATAGAAATTGGTCCACCATCATTCCATTTAAAGTTGAGCAGTATTGTATCAATAACTCAAAATCGACAAAAATAAATATACGCGGTTTCCAATGAAAACCAGAGATATATGCGACGGAGTCAGTTAAAATTAAATTTCATCAAAGTGTTCCACGGCAGTTATTTGAATAAAATATTACTCTATACATAATTTAAATTAATTGTTAAAATTTTGAGTAAAATAAAAAAGATTAACCAAAAAAAAATCACTAATAACTTACACACATTACATTTTTCCGAATATTGGCCGACTATTATTTAAAAATCCCTGTCATTTCACAGTAAAATAAAATTATTTACAAATGCCAGAAAATAGTTAAAAATAGAAGCTTAAAGCATATAATTAGTTTTTAAAGTTTATTATTATAAAAAAACATATTCTTACAAACATTAGTGTTGTGATCATACATAGAAAAAAATCAAAATAAATTTCAATAACGAAATTAATATTATGAATTAAAATTTTATTTGATGTTGCTTTAATCACCACAATGATACTATTATTTATATTAAAATCAATAGACAGAAAAAAACAAATCAATTAAACTAGCATTAAAAATGAAATAAAAATTTCTAAAATTAATTTTTAATCGCGACTAAAATTGAAAATTTATATTTAGTCTAGCATGTTTTTTTTAATTAGCTAAATTAAATTAAATAATTTATTGTACTTAAATTATTTATTTATAAATTTCAAAATTAATGCAAATATTATTTTCTTTTGTTAAGTTCATATCGATCGTCTCAAGTTTGTATAAAGGTTTTACCTCGTATTTTGTACAAAATTTAGTTTTTCTGTAATTCCAGTACATCGCACACAAATACATCTAGGCACAAAAATTTAACGCAATAGTATCAAATAATAAATGTTTTATTAGTAATTTTACAGAAAAAGTTACACTATAATAATATAGGTTCTATAACAGTTTTTACTCTCTCCTATAAAGTTAAAATTATTTGCGTTAGAGCTTATCTACTTGTGACCATCAATATGTGAGAGTAATAAATCTAGAAACAATGTAATACGTTTGTGTTGAAGTTCGAATTATGTGCGCAACATAAATATAATTTCCTTGGTAGCATAAGTAACCCTGTAAAATAGATATTTACCGGTAAAAGAAAGCTTTTATTTAAAAATTTAAAGAATGTATCAAATTACTTACTAATTAGTAAAAGTGTTTATCAGAGTATATCGAAATTAGTTAGTCACGTTCGGGTAACAACAATAACAACAAACGAGCTAGATATATAAATATTTAACAGTAAAAAAAGCTTTTATTTAAAAATTTAAAGAATGTATCAAATTACTTACTAATTAGTAACAGTGTTTATCAGAGTATATCGAAATTAGTCGATATATGGGGTTTCTGTTAAAAATTAGCAATGGTCGTTAACTTTTAACCCTTAGAGCACTTTCATATTAACAATAAATTAAATGCCCACCACTTAAATTTTTTCACAAAAGTTGTTCTTTGATACTAGAAATTAATTTTTTTTTTTTAATTTTTAACATACGTAAATATTATAATATTTTATTTTTAAAAGTTACGATCATTTTTTTTAAAATAGAATTGAAAATCATTTTGTAAAATTTATTGAAAAATCAAAAAAATATATATGTAATTGAAATACATGAAAAATCGTTTATTTAAATAATTAAACGTTTTAAAACAATAAGTTTTTCTGTGTACGTGTAAAAAAAATTACACCGAGCGTATGAGCGATATTTATTTACTACTTGAAATAAATATTAACAATACGTCACGATAGAAATTTTAATATGAGTTTAATATATTTGATTTATTTTAAACACAAGAAAATCCTTTTCTTATATTTTTTTGAAACAAATAAAGTTTTAATAATTTTTTGTTGAATATCCTCAATAATTTTGAAGTAATTCCATATGGTGTTTCTTATATTTTTTATTAACATAAAATTTTGCAGCATGTACTTTTAAATTTATATTTTTGCAATATTTGCATGACAATTGCTTATTAACACTGTCGCTGTTGGTGGATTTTGTAAACAAAGGTGGCACAGTGGGGCATTATGTAAGAAGGTGACAAAATTATTAAGAATTTGTATATCTTTTTTTTTTTGCAAATTTTTAATGTTAAAATATAAATAATTTTTGAAATTTTAATAATTCTAAATTTGAGTTACTAAATAGAAAAAAATAAATATTAATTTCAATTACGAAAATAAATATTACTAATTAAAAAATTGATTGGTTTTGTTTTAAGCATCAAAATGATACTATTGTTTAAAAAATGTAATAGTTGAATAGTAAATTATGGTTTAATTTTAAAATATTAGAAAGGTTATCAATTAAAACAGAATTGAAATATAAACAAAAATTTTTAAAATCATTTTATTAAGTTTAAACACGACTTTATTTGAAACTTTTTTAAAATTTTTAAAATTACATTTTAATTAGTCTTGCAGTAATTTAAATTATTAAACAATTTTTAAATAAAATTACCCCAACAGAAAATAGTGCTTTTTAGTATTTGTTCTCAAAATATATATATATATATAAATAAAATTTTCAATTGAAGTAGAGATTTTATAGGTACACTTACTATCAGCGATCTAGACAAAACAAATTTTACAGGTAAAAAGGCTTGATCTGGCAGAGTAAAAGAATTTAACTTACTTACCAATTCAATTGAGACTTCTGCAACCGAGACCGCAATGCAACAACTATTTTTAAAAATATATATATAAATATATGTGAAACTCTGTGTGTGTGTGTGTTTGCTATAGACTCCGAAACCGTAAAGCAGATCGGACTCAAACTTTGGCAAGTTGTTGTACACATTTGAGGGAGTGTTTATGGGTGGTAAAAGTGGGCGGGTCACGCCCATAAAAAATAAGTAATAATTTTAAGGTACTTGCACTGGACCGATTTGTCTGAAACTTTGCACACACATTGAACTCTCATGATTGTACAATCTTGTGATTAGAAAAGTGGGCAAGGCCACAACTATAAAAAATAAGTTATCTTTTTTAGCTACTTGCACTAGATTGATTTTTCTGAAACTTTGCACACATATTGCGCTGTCATGACTATACAATTTCTTGATTAAAAAAAGGGGCAGGGCCACGCCCATTAAAAAAATTATAATTTTGAGGTACTTGTACTGGACCGTTGTTCTAAAACTTTGCACACAAATTGAGCTGTCATGACTATACAGTTTCGTGATAAGAAAATTGGGCAGTGCCACGCCCATAAAAAAAAGTTATAGTTGGACTATAAATTGTGTACACTTTGGAGAAAAATACTTAAAACTATATCGATGCAAGTACATAATTAAAAAAAGTTGGCGCTAAAGTAGGCGTGCTAAAAAAAAGTATTATTCAACCAGAGTCTTAGTTATATTATGGGAAAATTTCATTATGCACACAAAATTTCACGAAAATCGGTCGAGCCATTTCGGAGGAGTTTAATCACAAGCACCGCGACACGACAATTTTTTATATATTAGAATAAATGAAATCCTATAATATAATAAATGTGAATGTTTGTATATTTCAATGTTAAGATGCTTGTTACTCAATCATTTAAAAACATCTGAATGGAATTAACTGAAATTTAGCACACAGATAGGCAACAACCCAGATTAGCACATCATGATAATCTAGCAAATTTTTGGATATACGCAATAAATATATTTTTTAAATTTCGTTTTTAATTGGTTCGATTATGGATAGCAAACGAACCTACATTGCCAGTTGCCAAAAAAGGCATTACAGATGGCAACTGGCATTACATTGAACTAGTGCAAATTTACTTGGATATTCTAATGGTAAAATATTTAAAAATTCTTAGAGAATACAAATATAAGACAATTATGACGATGGTCACAAGTAGACAGGCCTAAACTCGTATTTTATACAAAATTGAGCTTTTTAGTGATTCCAATACATTTTACACAAATACAACTCGACACAAAAATTGAACGCAATAGTATTAAAGTAAAAGTAACGAACAACTTAAAAAAGAAATTACATTATGAAAATAAAGTTTCTGCTACGTTTTAACCTTCTCCTGTAAAGTAACAATTATTTGAGTGACCACCGATAAGCACATTTTTTATATCCCTATTCGGTGACCTAAAATTAGTTTTTGAAGCTGTCAAGTGTTAAATTTTAAATTAGTTGTTTGACCTTAACACCGATCAATATTAAGAAATAGTTTTTGTCGCCTTTTTGGAAAGTTAGCGCCACAGTGCACCATTTAGCTAATCAAATATTTATGATGTTGTTGTAGTTTTGTAAAATTCAAATTCACACATGAAAAATCCTTCAAGTATTTATTTAAAAACTTTAGCAGAATTGTAACATATTTCATTTCATTTAACAATTTCGCAACACTGACTACTCTCTTAACTCTGGGAATGATGAAACTATTCACACAAAAATGTTAACACGTCAAAAGCTGAAACAAATTTTAAAAGACAATCGAGACGATTTTATTAAAAGCAACAACATTAACAATTACCTTGAAGTTATTATGAACAACCAAAACGAAAAACAAGACAAAAAATTAACAAGTGACGGTGAGGAAGAAAGATGGCATGAATTTAATGCTGTGGAAGGAGTTGAAGATGTAGAAACGCTACCGAATGAAGTAAGTGAAGTGAATAGCAGTAATGTAGTGGCCGGAACTTTATCCTTGAGAAATACCAAAACTCCGGTGGAAAACGTATTTCCGTTTGATAATAATTTCAGTTTAATAAAACCGAACAAAAATTTTGCTGCTGAAGACAGTGATAAAGGTGAAGCCAAAAACGATATTAATGACACTTTTCATAGAGCAATAAGTCCAAGTGAGTTTTGGAAAAGCCATATAAAATTTAAAGAAAAAAAACATATTTTAACACGTTTCTTTTTTAAGTCTTGTTACTGGGCCAATGTTTCGCTCTAATGCCCGTAGTCGGCATTTTGAATCCTAATCCCAAATGTTTAAAGTTCTCCTTTAAATCTTTACAAGTGGTTCTTTCCATGTTTTTTATATGCTCTAGTTCCATACTGACATTAACCATGCTTAAGTTTTTAATAAAGGTGGGCATAAATGCCAAAAATTTCGGTAAGTTTCAATTCAAAAATGTTATTTAAATTTGCAAATAATTTTTTTCTCCTCTAGTTGGTTTGGTTTTCTTTGGTTGTGTCCAATTCAGCACCCTACTGTTTGTCTCGTTAGCTCAACGTTGGCCTGACATTATGCGCTATTGGTCTAAAGTGGAAAACATATTTACCCAAAAACCCTATGAAATGTCTAAGAAAGGCTTAGCTAGTAGAGTGCGCATTTCAGCTGTATTTATTATACTCGGTTCGGCTGGTAAGATTTTCAGCAAAAAAACAAATTAAAAATTTATTCTGAAATGACTTTGTTGTTGTGTTTAAGTGGAGCACGCATTATATTTGAGCTCAGCTATTATAAGCTACAAACGAGGTATTGAATTATGTGCGCCCTATCGCAATTATACGGAAGAGGTTTCATTTGAGGACTATATACGTCGAAATTATAATTATGTTTTTGAAATCTTGCCCTATAATATTTTTGTGGGAATATTTATATTGGTAAGTTCATATTGAAAATTATATCTGTTAATGTTTGCATTAATGTTAATATCTATGTCTACTTATGTCGATGTCAGATGACAATGTCAATGAGTATATTAGTGATTATATCTGTGTAGATGGAAGTGTCTAGTATGTGTTTGGTTTATATATCTATGCTTTTCATGAGCAAAAGTTCATAAAAAACAGTTCTAGATGAAACTATGAACTAGATATTAAACTTTTTTATTTGTTGCTTAACAGATATTTGAATATACATCGGTTATAAAATTTTTTTCAAAACTTTAGACAAATATCATTTAAAATCAAATTCTAGTGAAGACCAAATTAACAAAGTGATACATAAATGAATTAACTGTTAAAATACAACCAACTAAGGAGGTTATACGACCACCTCGTATTTTTCACTATAACAACATACATACATACAAACGTGGTATACTGGTCAGAGCGAACGTGGCACCGAATCCCAGCTGAGCCAAAAAAAAAATATTTTTTATTTTTTTATTTTCTTAATTTTTTTTTATTTTTTATATTTTAATTTAAAAAAAATATATTTTTTTTTTAAATATTTTTTATCTCTATTTTGTTTTTTTTTTCTTAAACATACATATATCGTGTCCCAACTAGAACGCAATTTTTAAATTTTAAATAAAACACAGATGTTTAAAAAAAAAAATCGTGAAACTTTATTATATCGTAAAGTAGACAGAATGAGGTTATGTATGGAACAATATATCGTGCAGATGGCCGCCGTTTCTTTGCTGGCACTTACGCGATCTTTTAATAAAATTTTCAATGACCTTTTTGCATAAATGCTGCGGCATTTCATTAATGCAGCATCCAATTTCCTCTTTTAAGGCTTGAGTCGTCGTCGGCTTATTCGCGTAAACCATCGACTTTAAAAAACCCCAAAGAAAAATATCTAAAGGTGTTAAATCACACGATCTAGGCGGCCAATTCTGGTCCCCAAAACGCGAAATAACACAACCGGGAAATGAATGATGTAGCAATTGAATTGTTTCTCTGGCTGTATGACATGCTGGCTTCAGTTCCTGAGTCAATTGAAGCTTGTGTGCATGAAGATGCAAATCTTTCGTCAAAATTCGCTGCATAGTGGATTTGGAGACACCAATTTGCTGAGCTCGGTGTCGAATTGAGGTGGATGGAGTTTGAGCGACATCATCACGTACAGCTGCGACATTTTCGGTCGATCGACCTGGTCGAAGGCGCGTTGTTGTCTTTACATCACTAACAGACCCAGTTTCGGCAAATTTATCCATTAATCTCTTACAGTTGACTCTTTTGGAGCATTATTGTGACCCCAAATTGATCGCAATTTGCGAACTGTAGCCGCAAAACTTTCACCATTTTGGTAAAACAATTTCACAATGAGAATGCGTTGTTTATTCGTGTAGCTCTTCATTTTTACTAACCTCGTACCTTCTACTAGCAAACAATAACAATTGTTCAAATGTCAAACAATGACACTTCGAATGGCGCAAAATTTAAAAATTGCGTTCTAGTTGGGACACCGGATATAAACTCATTTTATAATTTTGCAATGGGATATGTTTATATATGTATGTATGTTTTTTATACATTTATACATTTTATACGTTACATACATATGTACGTGTTTCATATTAATGAGCTGAAAGGTGATATAAATAATTGTTATTGCATGACTACACGTTGTGAAGGGTATATAAAATTCGGCACGGCCAAATCTAGCACTTTAACTTGTTTTTTTAATGACGTCAGCTTATAGAAATATGTCAGATAACATTGTTACGTTTATACCTTTTATGAACGTTGGATTATTTCCTTTAAATAAGCTTTGAGTTCTTTTATTGCAATTAAAAACACTTGAAATTCGTTATAAAATTAAGAGATAAATAAAGTATTTATTTAAATACACTCAAATATTGTTCTTATATCACTTTACTTATTACACTTAGGGTCATACACTTTTATTATCAAACTCACTTTGTTACACACTTTACAAGCTCTATTGTAATACTGATCATGTTAGCTGTGCTGTTCGGCTATTTATAGTAACATAGTGGTGTTCGGTAACATTCGACAAAGTTCTCGTATGTACATTCTAGTACATTCGAAAACCGTTACATTTAAATTAAGACGTAATGTTAATGTTAAGTAATATGCAGGAATATTAAAAAGTGCCTAAAAGTATGCTGCACATAATAACTCACATCATGTTCGAACAATCAGCGAAATAAACTAATACAACTAAAATAAATTATAATGTAAATTAAGCTACTTAAAAATAAATCTGTAACAATATATTTTCAAAACGATTGATTTTTAATTGTTTTTTCGGTCAAAATAGACAGCGAAAGAAAGCACGTGAAAAAATATTTAAAACGTAAAAAAAATTCAAAACGAACTTTCAGACAAATAGCACAAGATCTGAAGGTTCATCGTTACACTATTTCAAAAGCCATTTAACAGTATAAGCAAGATTAGAAAAAAACGTAATCAGAAAAAAAAACAGACGAGTACCCAACACTTTTATTCGAAAAGCAGCTTGTGATGTTAAATGCACTGATTCTTTTGTACGTACAGCCAAAGATGATGCTGAGTTGAAGTCGTATAAAGTGTAGAAAATTCCAGACCGCAATGCAGTAAAGAAATCGGAAGCAAAAGAACAAGCGAAAAAATTTAAGTTAAGTTTTATAAAATACACCTGTTGTGTTGTGGATGATCAAACTTATGTACTGGCAGACAGACTTTTTACAACTTCCGTGTCAAGATTTTTATGTGGTTGATAGTCGTGGTAATATTCAAGAATAAATAACGGAACAAAAGCAAACAAAATTTTCCAATAAGCGGCAAGACATTTGCAAAGATGGCAAAAAAAGCAATCACTTGTCATTAGGTACGACAAACACTGAAATATATATTATAGAGAGTCTACAAAAATGGTTTTTACCATTTATAAAACAGCACTAAGTGATTTAATATTTCTTGTCCGATTAAGCTTCATGCCAATATGGAAATGATGCACTTGAGCGATATTCAAACAATAATATCAATTTTGCACAACGGGAGGCAAATCCACTAAACTGTAAACAACTATGGCCTTTAAGAAGACTTTAAACTCTTGTAAAAACTTATAAAAGGTATCCCAGGACATATCCAATTTTATGCGTATGCAGATCACCTTGTTCAAAAGCGTAACGGAAGCAGCTATAAAATCTTTAATGGGAGGATTTCCGGAAGAAATGGATCAATTTATAAATAGCGAAAAACATGCCAATATTTTAATGTTAAATGCATTTGTGCGATATTTGAATAAATATATTTGAACAATTTTGTATTGAACGCTTTAAGTTTTATTTAATTTAATAAATACGAGTATAAGTTTTTTTTTTGACTCATTCACTCTTTACGTTGTTATTCCGTTAAAAGTATAATACTGAATTGTTGCCCATATAAAACAATAATTATTTGTCTATTAAATAACATCGCTTTTAGTGCAATGCCCAGTTTTTGTGTTTAAACTAAACTTCACTCGTACGTCTAACTTAGATCAACGTAATGGCTAAACAAGTATATTCGGCTGTGCCGAATTTTTTATACCCATCACCAATTTGATGTACTTGTATAGCACAGAATTTATTATTTTGTTATTAACAGTAATCGCTTTGGAATCATATCTTTACACTAAAATATGTATCACTTTCTTTGTATAACTTAGATATGCTAGTAAAATGTTTTCGTAAATTTAGTCTTTCAAGGAAAGTGAACGTTAAAGCAGGCGTGTCGAAGTTCTTTCCGCTAATAAACTTCACTCAGATATTTCAATATAGAATCCTTTATTCTTCCAAAATTTTTATTCATAGAGAAATTAAATGAATTTAAGATAAAGCAGTATATGGGAGGTGGGTGTAAAAGTGAGTGTAACTCAGGAAATATACATTCGACCTACTCTTGTATTACGAGCTATAACTCTTGTCCTTATATTCCGATTTACCTCTTTTTTTAATATCAAACAAACATTTTGTATAAGAAATATTCTGGCAAGGCTTGTGCTCCCTAGCTTTTTTGGTTCGAGCTCTATCGTGCTTTCAACAGACGGACAGACAGACGGACATAGCTAGATCGTCATTAAATGAAAACCCGATTCAGTATATATATACACTATTGTGTCTTAAGTGGATATTTCGATGTGTTACAAACGGAATGACAAAATGAATATACCCCCACCATTGTTTTTTTTGGTGGCGGGTATAAAAATAGTTATTTTAGGTTTATTAAAGGTTTCAATAACCTGAAAATGTTTCTTCTGTACACAGCAATTATTATTTCAATCTTAGTAAATTAATTATAATAAAAGTACATTGAGAATTTTTTACCAACTTTATTTAGGTCATAAATGGCGCCTGTACGTTTGTTTGGAATTACATGGATCTCTTTATAATGATGGTGAGCAAAGGCATCGCGTATCGTTTCGAGCAAATAACAGAACGTATCAACAAATTAACAGACAAGGTAACATCTATGGCAACAGTTACACTAAAAAACAAACTAAAAATAATAAAAAAAAGTTCAAAAAAATATAAATGTACTTTTCTTTATGTTTATGCCTTAAACATACACTTGTTGTTTGTGACTGATAAATGAAGGAAGTACCTGAAACAGTTTTCATTGAAATACGTGAACATTATGTTAAATTGTGTGAGCTTTTAGAGTTTATTGACGATAATTTATCCGGCATCATACTGTTGTCCTGCACAAACAATTTATACTTTGTTTGTTATCAATTGTTGAACATCTTCAAGTAAGTTTCAATTTATTTTCAGTTGTTGTTATTTTGTTGTTGTCAGTTATTATTTTTTTTTAACTTAATGAACATTAAATCCATAACGCTTTTATTATCAAGGAAATAAAAATTTATTGCCCTATAATGTTTTTGCCTTTTCAATTGTGTTTTTCTTGTCGGTTTCTTTTAGCAAACTACGATGGCCTATTAATTATATATATTTTTGGTACTCTTTGTTGTATTTAATTGGTCGCACGGCTTTCGTTTTCCTATCAGCTGCATCGATTAATGATCAATCCAAGGGTGGCTTGCCTGTCTTAAGGAGAGTTTCTTCTCGTACTTGGTGTGTTGAGGTTGGATTTTATTTATATAATTTATTTATTACTTGTTTTTTAAAGTAGATTTTCTTTTTCTTTTACTGGTCATTAGGTGGAGAGATTAATATTTGAAATGACTACACAAACGGTGGCATTGTCTGGCAAGAAATTCTACTTTCTAACAAGACGCCTTCTATTTGGGGTAAATATCTTGTTAATTTTTTTGATTTTAAAGTTAGTTTAGAAAAAAGAGAATTTAGAAAAAAGTTTTCTATAAATTGAGGTAGATAAAAATTTGAGGAAAATTTCTTGATAAGGAATAGAATTTACTGCAGTTCAATGGAGTTTTTCTTATTTCTTGTGAGGCGAAGAACCTAAATTTAAAACATGATAAAAATAATTTAAAAGTGAAATTGGCTTTTTTTAAAACAATTCTATTTCAATAATGCTTAAATATAATTTCAAAGGCCATAGTTACTATCTGAAAGCATTTAATATAGAACTATTTTGCTAAAACCATATTACATCAAAATAATGCCTTCTAATTTAGGTTCTCACCAACAGCATTATTTTTGAAAACCTACAATTTCACCAGAGTGTACACTTAACGCTTGCTATTTTTAGGTCTAGTAATTGTTTCTTTTTGAAAGACCGTGTAATTGAAATCAAATTATTTAACTGGACATTTGATATGCTCATTCAGAGTAGACCAAATCTAGTAAGTACGTGCGCTCAGAAATTTTTTTTTCTTTTTTATAGAACTTATAACTTTTGAAGGATACAGCTGATCATAAGCTGTCCCCTTCCAAATGCCGAGGTGCGATATATTTTCTGTCTTCTCTTAAAAATTCTAATTAATAAATCTTATTTAAAAAATATTTCTACAAATTCTTACCGACATGCAATCAATATAATTGCACTATGGATATGAAATATTTTGTAGTACAAACATGGGCTTCATACAAGGGCATAATCCATAGAACCAAAAAGATATAACGAACTAAAAAATATTCCTAAATATTCTTGAAATTTTAAAAATATTAAATATTAAAAAATATATAGTTAATTGGCTGCAAGGTTTATCTATGAGTTATATGCATCGCGACTCCAAACACAACGAATAAAACACACATGCATTGTGTTTTTGTAAATATATGTGCTTGCAAAGGTCACACAATTTTATTAATATTTTAAAAACTTTATAAATGTTATTGGTATGATATTTTTTCAAATGTTTTAAATCTAATGCAACTGAAAATTATTTTTTGTAAAAAAACAATCAGCTGATCGGATACAATTACTTTATTAACAGTCGTAATTTAGGTCTTGTCGGGCCAAGAGCTCTTGCGTCAGTGCCATTATCGTTTAAAGGCAATTAGACCGTACCTTCAAGAGTTCTACGTCTTATAAATACTTAAGTGGTTAATTGTGTGGTGTCGCATAAGTGTGCTTTGGTTACAGTGTTTAAAATATTATACAATTAACCGCGGACATCTATTTAATTTGGATTAACCAGCTAAACTCAAATATTTATAACTGGAGGAGTACCAACTAAACTCATATATTTTTTATCTATTCAATTGTATAGGTCAGCTTGCGGTGCTTGAACAGACATTTTGTAACTGGAGGAGAACCGTAAAGCTCAGTTTTATTTATTGCTGAAGTGTCTCCGACTTTCTATATAGAGGTATAGGTCGAGTCGGGACCGAAGTGGCTTTTTGGGTTATGTACCTCTGCCAATCAGTTTTAGAATCCAAAAAAAAGTACCTTATTTAGCTACCTTGATCGGCAGTATGACGATCATAAGCTTATGCAATTCTCCTGCGAGTATAAAATGTGTACGTCTTTTTATTGAAGAGTCACTTCTTCCATATTTAAAATAACGAACAGCTGTTTTGGCAATTCTCCTTGAACAAAAAAATATATCAAAGAGAGTTGTTCACACTAGATAACTGAATGTACGTCAAAACAATTTTCGTTGCCCATAAAAATGGCGGATAAACGAAATGAAATATAATGGACTGAAAAATTAAACGATTGTTTTTTTTAATATAAAATTTTTTTCTTTTATAAAAAGCTAACAACAAATATAATCAAATATTACAGTTCACTATGAAACAACTTAATTTGATTGGTGATCTTAATTAGTTGAGTCAGTTATTACACTATTTTAAATAAATTTTATTTTATTTTTAAATATAATTTATTTAATGTTTTTAATGTTTTGAGTGAAAATTGTATGTGTATTTTGTTAAAAATAGCAAAACACATGTATAATATCCACTCAAAACGATCTACATATGCTTGATCTATATTTGAGAAGAATCAGCTTTTGTAAAAAAACTGGGATAATTATTATTATTATTATTTTCCTTTTGTAAATCATCCGTAATTTTGTAAAAAATATTTGGAATTACATTTTATTTTCTTTGAACATAAAACTTAAATTATTTCAACACAAATTCATTATTTTTTCAGATGGCTGGCACAATTGTAACGTATGAATTGGTGCTCTTACAATTTGACGAACCTAATCGTGTTAAAGGTTTGACAGCCTTGTGTGCTTGAAAATAATGGCAAATTATATACATATTTGGTACAACAAAACTGTGCCACTTAACTGACACACCTATTTGCCATACATGATAATAATTAATATATTAAAATTAAACTAAATTTGTTTTGTATTTTAACAAAAACAAGTATTTATTAATAAATAAAGTGCATGTCATGACATGTTTTAGCAAACAAACAGCCTTCGTAAGGGAGGTGACAACTATACTAAAAAACAGCTAGTAACGCGTCGAGTGAGTGAGTGCCAATAGCAGACATTTAATTTACAACTATCATACAAATTAAAGAGAGGCACGAAAAATACAGTTAGTTGGTATTCTACTTACAATTCGGTTGTAACAATCATACACATACAAAAAGTTTTCTGAATTATTTTACACCAGACAGACATTTTTACTTTAACATACATACATAGTTTATTTTACTTTAATCTCTAAAATGTTATTTAATTAATTTTTATGTTTTTTGCATAAACAGTGGCTATAATTTTTCTATTATTTATTTATATACTAAGTAAGGAAAATAATTAAATGGAGAAACAAACATTTCATCAGTGTGTAAGAAAAAGTATGTGTGATTATAATTTGTGTTATATTTTATTGAAATATATTGAAGGAATAAGGAAAGTTTGGAAATAACTTAAATTATATCTTAATGGAACATGCTTAGCGGTTGTGTTGATATTTCTTTTAAATACAGTGCGTAAAAAATTGTGATGGAATCAGAAAAAATATTTTAGTTTTTAAAAAGTCAAATTTTTAAATTTAAAATAGTAAAATGCATTGAAAATTTTCACATATTACCAAAAAAAATAAATTGTGTGTTTACTCAATATTTAAATTTTTTTACAGTTTCATCAATTCCTTGAGTTAAAATTTTAACGCTTCCTTTTTTGTCCAACTAAAACATCAGTAAACTAAGTGTTAACTGCATTTTTGAATTTTTTTAAAACAAAAAAAAAAAAAACATATAAGAGTGCTATATTCGGCCGTGCCGAATCTTATATACCCTTCACAACGTGTAGTCATGCAATAACAGTAGTTTGTATCACCATTCATCTCATATGAAATACGTAGATACATATATAAAAAACATACAAATGTATATAAAAACATCCCATTGCAAAATTATAAATTTACGTATGTACATATGTTAAAAAAAAAAGATATAAAAAAAAAAATTAAAAAAAATTTAAAAAGAAATTAAAAAAAAAATTTAAAAAAAACAATTAAAATATAAATAATAAATATAAAACAAAAAAAAATTAAAAGAAAAATTAAAAAAAATAATAAAATAAATTAAAAAAAAAAAAAAAAAATATTATAAAAAAAATAATAAAATAAATTTTTTTTGGCTCAGCTGGGATTCGATGCCACCACGTTTAATCTAACCAGTATACATGTTTGTATGTATGTATGCTGTTGTTGTAATGTTTTTTTTGTAAAAAAAATCGAGGTGGTCGTGTTTTTTTCCTCATATCTCAGTTGTTTATGTACCGATATTTCTGATTTTCAATACCGATCCACTCCCGAATATTTCTGATATTTTAATACCTCACCCAGGTCCAGGCGATATCCGGGGGCTTCAAAAAGACGGGCAGACAGACGGACAGACTGACAGAGCTTAATCGACTCCCCTATTCATAAGCTTTCAGAAAATATATACTTTATGGTGTCGGAAATGAAAATTGTAGAAATTTCACACGGAATGACAAACCTATATATACCCTTTTTCACTGTGTGAAGGGTATAAAAACTATAAGATTAACTGCCTGTTCAACGATGTCGAAAGAAAATCCAAGCGAAATTTCATTCGCACAAATACGTTGAAAACAAAAACAAATTTTTAGTTTTTGTTGTTGTTTTCAATATATTTGTACGAATGAAATTTCGCTTGGGTTTTCTTTCGACATCGTTGAACAGGCAGTAAATTGTAGTTGACATCTGTGCGCTTGCCTTTTCGTGTCACTCTACTCAAAATTCTCTCACTAATACGGCTGTAAAAAATTTTTGGGCATCTATGCATATCAGAGATAATTAACATGCTGGTCTTTTGTTTTTGTGTGAACAAAATGATGTCCAATGGAGATGTTGCATTATAAGAATATTAAGGTATTCACGTCACCAGTTTAAGTTTTGCATAATTGCAAAAATGCAAAGTTTTTTTTAACATAATAACCAAAAAGGTCAAAAATAAATTTTGCACATCCTTAGTGCGTAAGCATTGAGCCACATACAATACAAATATGTTTTTTTTTCGGTTACTTAAGTCCCAAAAAAAGTCGACAGCCGCCGCTATTAGCCTGTCGGCTGCATTCTCAAAATGTTAAAGACGTTTTCTTTAAAAAGTATGTGCACTTCAATAAGATTAAATTAAAGCTTTTTCGTGTAAAACTAGTGACATGTATTTCTACTTCAAAAAATTTAAAGACATTATGACAAGCAAAGAAAATATTTTTTCCAAAATTTTAAAGTTCATTGTTGATGTGTGAAACTCGATATTTAGTATACTTAAAGTGAATTCACCCATTTGTTCTGAACAAAATTTTTTCCGGAGAATAACATCTTTTGTTTTCTGCAGAACGATTCACCCATTTCAGAAAATTTGTCCGAAAAAACAAAGCTGCCATATAATATAAAAATGCAAACAGTTGTACAAAGTGGCAGCACCGCTAGCAAACTATGTAAATAAATACAAACGTAAATTATTTCATTAAAATATATATAAATTGTATTATTGCGACCGATTATGACCCTATGGCTAGGTTTTTGTAAATAAATGAATGTATAAATAAACTAAAATGTACTTACGACCGATTCCAGTGGCGGGTCCTATTTCATTCCATAAACCCTGTTTTAAATAATTATTTTTGTATGCACTATTGCTCATGTCATACAAACATTCTCTTCCTGTTTTTTTTAATTCTTCTAATAATTTTTGAGCAATATTTTCATTAAATTCCATTTTAATTGTTAATTTTCGGTAAAAACAGATTTTGTATAATAAATGTACTGACACTGTGTGATGTGGCAATTTCATGTAAATATTGAAAAAAGTGGCATCCCAATTCAGTTTCTTCTGAACAAGAATTAAAATTAAACCAATTCAAGAAAAAACTTTCTGAACAAAATAATCTCGTTCTCTCTCTCTCTCTCTTAAAAGTAAAACGTCAAACTCAATATAAAAAAAATTTGTTTTGAACTAAAATTTTATGGGTTAATCCAGCTTTAGTCACAAGATATTAATTTTTTATTTTTTATCAAAAATTCTTGAAGGATAAACAGATAATTAAAATTTGTTCTTTTATTTTACCCCTTTAGCACTTTTCATATCACAAATCTTTGCTGTATTTCCTGTGACCAATATCTATCATAAAAATGTGTTTCAACTCAAATATGCTTGGTTTAGTATACCGACATTTTATGCAACTCTCATCATGATTTTAAATTTCTCCGAATTTTGTCTTGCCATAAAATACATCTTTAAAGATGGTCTTAACTTTCATGCATCAGGTAAATAATAATATATTTACATTCATACACACATACATATGTATATTTGTGTATGTAACAGAGATAAATAGACTTCTTGATGGTCACAGGTAGAAAGTTGCTAACTCAATAAATTGTAATTTTAAAGTAGAATGTAAAAACAAAACTGTAAACTTCTTGTCTTAAATTGCTTGTAAAATTCTTATTTTTAATACAATTGCCTTACATTTTTGTGTCGAGGTGTAATTATGTGAAATGTGCTTAAATCACTGGAAAGCTAAATTTCGTTAAAAATACGAGTTAAAGCCTTTCTATTTACTTGTGACCATCGTTAAGAATTACAGTATAGTATATGCTTTTAAAGATTTTGTGATTAAACATGTAAAAGCACAAAAGCTGTTAACAACCAAATTAAACACTATACTAAACAACTCAAATTAAGTTCAATTTATAAAGCTTATGACAAATTTGTTAATATAAGGAAGAGTGAAAAGAATTAAAATTTTTTTCGGTTGTAATTGCAATTTGATTATAGTTCATATTTGTGCCTGTTCTGTATTCCAAAATATTTTATTTGGAAGTGTAAATTTGCAAATTTTTGTTTGTTTTGCATTCCATTTCTAAACAAATCGTTTTTATTTCGAGTAAAAAAATGATTGTGGAATTAAAATTGATAAATTTTGTATCAATAAAAATTTTATTCAAGTTCTAAAATAATTGTTCAATTAACAGCATGTTCAAGGCATATTAATTCATCAGGTAACCGCATTTGAAATAAATGAGAAAAGAAAGAAAATTGGCCTTTATCTATGGACTTTAATAGCTGAAATTTAAAAAAAGTGAAAAAAATAATCAGCTGACGAATCAAAACCACCATGGCTCTATTGTGGATTTTGTTTTTCATATATTGTTATGAACTTGTTTTGCTTATTAAAATAAATAGTTTTAAACTATATTAAATTAAGAATATTGGAGCAATTTTGTTTCTTTTGAAAATAATAAATAAGTTATAACTCACTCACTCACTTTTTGAAGCCACGGTATGTTTGTATGTGTATGTGTAACCTCATAAATTGTTCAATCGTGTTAGTTAGTTAGTTAGTTATTAATTATATTAACTTATATTTATTTCTATGTATGTATGTATTTGTTATCTCAAGGTACAATTTCATTGTATGTTGTGTGCCTGCTTGAGCATGTCTATTTTTGGCGCCTGGCCACTAAATGGCCAAGTCTGATGAAACAATGGCGACAAGTGGAACAATTATTTCTTAAGACTCCCTATCAACTGTATGCGAATTATAATATGAAATTGAGGATTTACTTTTGGTATTCATTTATTATGATTGGCAGTTTAGGTAGGTGTGGTGACCAAGTATACTATTGTATACATATGTATAAGTATGTACATATGCATATACTACATAATATAAATTGATTTGTTTGTTTGTTTTTTTTCTGTTCTGTTTTTTTTTAATATTTTTTTAGTTGAACATTCGATTTTGCTATCAAATGCCTTTCACAAAAGTAACTTGGAACGTATTCAGTGTAAATTAAACATCAGCTTTTGGGAGGGATTGTATACACGCGAAAGACCACATTTTCAAAATATTCTACCATTTCATTATGGAATTCTAGTTGTTTTGGAGGTAAAATAATATTTATAAAACAAAAAAGTATATTATTCATATTGATAATGTCTTGTTAATTTTTAGTGGATAAATTTAACACTAGCCTACCCTCGATCTTTTACGGACACTTTTATTATAATTATCAGTATTGGTTTGGCCACCCGTTTTCGTCAGATCTATTTGCGTATACACAGTATTAGAGGGAAGGTGAGTTGGAGATCTTAAATAGACCGGTTAATTTTAATTTTTATATAGAATGCAAAAAAAAAAAAAATTAACCAGATTTAAGTTTTTGTTACATAATGGAATACATTGGTCTCCGAGTGTGGGTGTTGAAAGTGTTTCCTGCTCCGGCACATCCTCCTTTCCTGTTTATGTAGAATAGTATGAAAACTTAAACATTTCATTTATAATAGTATGAAAAATTAACCAGTTCATTAAGAACAGGATACAAAATTAAACGGTTATTTAAGAATAGTAACAATAAGTACCCAATTCATTTCGAGTAGCATTAAAAATTTACGGCTTTAATTAGAATAGTATAAATAATAAACAAGTTCCTATATAACAGCACGAAAAATTATCAGTTTGGAATAGTGTAAAAAATGAATCGGTTCATTAAGTATAGCATAGAAAATTAATCGGTTCGTTAACAATAATAAGCTCGTATTACAAAAGAACAGACAATATTTAAATTGAATTTTAACATTCCTTAACTTTCTTTAGGCTATGCCCTCCATATTTTGGACCGAAACGCGAGAGCACTATTTAGTTCTGAAACGGCTTATGTGCATGATAAATAACGAAATATCGCCCTTAATTTTATTAGCCCTGGCGAATAATATGTATTTTATATGCTTTCAATTATTTAACAGTTTCAAGTAAGTTTCGGCTGATTTCTTAATCACAAGCGTGGATCTAGTGGAGCGTATAATGGGATATTTACAACCGCCCTAAACCAATCTTTTTCTATTGATAAGCATTTGCTTTGGCAGCCAAAAAAAATTTATACATATACATTTTTATAAAAACTTAAGACCCAAACGCAAAAACTGGATCCGCGCCTGGTAAAAATCATTAAAATACTCGTAACTTTTATTGTCCAACTTGTACGATTAACACAGCAATATCGGAGTCGACCAAGTGGCTGAAATTGGTTTTTGGTTTTCATTAGTTTTCAACATAATACGAACAATACTAACCCTCTATCTGGCAACATTGGTCGATGAGTATACGAAAAAAATAATATCCTGTTTGCGTGATATTCCTTCAAAATCCTGGTGTATGGAGGTAAGTCTATTTATTAAAAAATCTTCATAAGCGACTGTGTGTGTAAGCAAATGTTTTTTTGGACCAGGAAAACATAATAAACTTTATTTAAATCATTTGGTGTTGCTAATGTTATTTATTTTAATTTATATATATCAAATGACTGTTTGGTGTTGGCATGTTGATGTATCATATGTTGTTAACAACAGACTCAGCGTTTTAGCGAACATCTATCAGTTGATTTAGCAGCTTTTACCGGCGGTGGTTTTTTCTTTATGACCCGTAAACTTATATTGGCGGTAAGTACATGTTTAATCTGTCGTTTATGATCTTTTAATGTAAAGAGTGATGTGATGTGAAACTTGGAAATATAATAGTCCTAAATAATAAAAATTAAAACGAGCAACTTCTTCACACGAGAGTGTAAAAGGGAATATATAAGTTTGTGATTCCGTTTGTATTTATACAATATTCATTTGCAAACCGTAAAGTATATATTCTTAATCCTTATAGATAGAGGAATTGATTTAGTTAAGTCTGCCCGTGTGTATGTTGAAATCAATTTTTTGATGCCCCCATAAATATTTCAGATTCTTATATGGTACTAAATTATAATTGAAAATCAGTTATGTGGGTATATTTCGAGCTGAGATATTAAAGGAAGAATCTCTTGCAACGTTTGTAACTTTTATATAAAAAAAAGACCTTTGACAACATTTACATCAAATCTCGGTTCAATTACCGATAAATATATCGGCGAAATAATTTTTGAAAAAAAACAAGTAACAGTGCTATATTCGGCCGTGCCGAATCTTATATACCCTTCACAACGTGTAGTCATGCAATAACAATTGTTTGTATCACCATTCATCCCATATAAAATACGTGCATACGTACACGTTAGAATAAATGTGGCATCGAATCCCAGCTGAGCCAAAAAAATTTTATTTTATTTTATTTAATATATTATTTATATTTTATTATTTTTTTTTATATTTTTTGTAAATTTTTTCAAAAAATTTTTTTAGAAAAATTTCTAAAAAATTTTTTTAAATTTTTTTTTAAATTTTTTTAAAATTTTTTTTTTGTAGTTTTTTTTATTATTTTTTTCTTATTTTTAATATTTTTTTTTTTTTGTAATTTTTTTTGTTTGGTATGTTTTTTACATGTATCTATGTATGTATGTTGTTGTTGTAATTGTGAAAAAAACGAGGTGGTCGTGGTTTTTTGCTCATATCTCAGAAAGTTATGGGGCGATTGTGCTGAATTTCAATAGCGATTCATTCCTGGATATTTCCAAGAGATTGATACCATATACAGATCTGAGGAACATATAGTTGCTTCTAAAAGTTGATTTCAACCAACACACGGACAGACGGGCAGACGGACAGACGGATAGACGGACAGACGGACAGACGGTCAGGGCTTAATCGACTCCTCTATTAATAAGCTTTCAGAAAATATATACTTTATGGGGTCGGAAATGAAAATTGTAGAAATTACAAACGGAATGACAAAGCTATATATACCCTTGTACACCACAGGTGAAGGGTATAAAAAAATCAATTAAAGTCTCAAATGATCGTTTTCCTAAATAAGTTTTGGTCACAATTGCATCAAATAATTGTTAGTTATGGTTGTTACTTGGTGCAAACTGTGGGAAGGGTATACAAATGTCGGCATAGCCGAATACAGCGCTCTTATTTGTTTGAAAATAAGGCTGCAAATGCAGTGACTTTGAACGACATTCGTTACATGAACATGATAACGAAGTTGTTGTAGCCTCAACTGGACGTCATATATTTTTATACCCTTCACACAGTGAAAAAGGGTATATATAGGTTTGTCATTCCGTGTGAAATTTCTACAATTTTCATTTCCGACCCCATAAAGTATATATTTTCTGAAAGCTTATGAATAGGGGAGTCTGTCTGTCTGTCCGTGTGTATGTTGAAATCAACTTTTTGAAGCCCCCCGATATCGCATGGACCCGGGTGAGGTATAGAAATATCAGAAATATTCGGAAGTAGATTGGTATTGTAAATCAAAAACATCGGTTCATAAACAACTGAGATATGAGCAAAAACCCAAGACCACCGCAATTTTTTTTCACAAAAACAATATTACAACAACAACATACATACATACATACATACAAACGTGTATACTGGTTAGAGAAAACGTGGCATCGAATCCCAGCTGAGCCAAAAAAAAATTTTTTTATTTTTTTATATTATTTTTAAAATTTTTTTTTATATTTTATTTAATATATTATTTATATTTTTATTCTTTTTTTTTTAAATTTTTTTTTTTTAATTTTTTTGTTATTATTTTTTTTTGTTTTATATTTATTATATATATTTTAATTATTTTTTTTTTATTCTTTTTTTTTTAATTTTTTTTTATTTTTTTTTTAATTTTTTTTTTTAACATACGTAAATTTATAATTTTACAATGGGTTGTTTTTATATATGTATGTTTTTTATATGTATGTACGTATTTCATACTCTTTTTGCCATTTGCAGCATTTACAATTTTAGGAGCACTTTTTTCCCCCTGCAACTTTCTGAATAATTAACAAATTTTTATATACTTTATGATTATATGATCTAATTATTCTTTCTTTTGTTCTTTTTCTTGTCAAAATAGATGGCCAGCACTATTGTCACATATCAACTGATGGTATCAGATGTCATAAATCAAGGTTCCATTAAGCAAGTTACAGATTATTGTTCCCACTATTATGATGAACCAAGTGAAAGTTTCGAACAATATTCATAAAATAAACTAAATAGAATATCAAAATGTACGACTGTATGTTAGTAGTTTTTTTTATTGAGTTTAACAAATATATAAAGATGTACTGATAAATATTTTGAGTTTGATTTGTTTTAACAAAATTTATTTTGCGCGATAAATTTAATGGCCGTGTTATCTCACGTCGTGGCAATGTTAATTGGCCACAACGATCGTGTGATTTGATATAGTTGGACTTCTTTCTTTGCGGTATTAAAAAACATGTACGTGATTAAACCAAGATCAATTTAAGAACAAGTAGCAGTGCTATATTCGGACGTGCCGAATCTTATATACCCTTCACAACGTGTAGTCATGCAATAACAATTGTTTGTGTCACCATTCATCTCATATAAAATACGTACATATGTATATACTGGTTAGAATAAATGTGGCATCGAATCCCAGCTGAACCAAAAAAATTTTATTTTATTTTATTTTATTTAATATATTATTTATATATTATTATTTTTTTTTTATTATTTTTTTAAATTTTTTTAAAAATTTTTTTAAAAATTATCTTCAATTTTTTTTAAATTTTTTGTTTTGTATTTTTTTTATATTTTTAATATATTTTTTGTTTGTAATTTTTTTTGGTATGTTTTTTACATGTATGTATGTTGTTGTTGTAATTGTGAAAAAAAACGAGTTGGTTGTGGTTTTTTGCTCATATCTCAGAAAGTTATGGGGCGATTGTGCTGAATTTCAATAGCGATTCATTCCTGGATATTCCCAAGAGATTGATACTATATACAGATCGGAGGAACATATAGTTGCTTCTAAAAGTTGATTTCAACCAACACACGGACAGACGGGCAGACGGACAGACGGACAGACGGTCAGGGCTTAATCGACTCCTCTATTCATAAGCTTTCAGAAAATATAAACGATCAATTATTTTAACGCAAAGAGTATATCTTCAATAATTAAAAATCAAAATTTCCTTATTGAAGTAATGATTCAATGCTTAGTACATCGTCACCACCAACAAGGCATCGTAAGACATTTGCATAAAACCCGTAAACCAGGTTTAATTTGTACAGCGGAAAATATTGAATGTTGTACAGCAAAGTGTTAACGAAACACAAAAAAAAATCGTTCGTCATTTCGACGCATTTTAATAACAGATTTACTATTATTTCCATATAAAGTGCAACTAGTACAAGAACTAAAACATGAAGATCATCGGTCATTTCTTAATTTTTGCAATTAAATTACAACAGTTGGCCAGAAATAAAATCAGGTTTGTTAAAAATGAAGCTAATGAAGCTTTATTAAAATGACGTAATGAAGCTCATTTTCATTTGAATGATTTTGTTATTAAACAAAATAGTAGGATCTGGGATTCTGAAAATCCAAGAGCCACTGTCCTCACTACGAGAGACACAATTACACTTTAAAGTAAAATTTTTGGGAGGGCGAATAATTCGGAAATTAGTTGCCCAGTTCGTTCGCTAGATTTGTCGGCAGCAAACTATTTTTCGGGTTATTTGAAGAAGCCATTAAATAACCCACTAATTACAATAACGTCAAAACGCAAAAATTTTTAATTTTTAGGAGAGTCAAAAAACTGTTGATTGTGCAAAAGAAAACAGCAAAACTAACGGTATTTTTCCAGTCAAAAAAGGATACTAATGAGAAATAAATGTTTGGAGTAGTTAGAGATGTCTATTGCGAATCAGTTTATGGAGAAAAGTCAATTTTAGCAAATTTGGATTTGTGACGTTATTGTGTTTAGTGTGCGACGTATGAACAGGGCGGTTTTTGCTTAAAACTATGTAAAATTTTGCAAACTATTAGCTTGAAACTAATAGTGTAACCATAATAAACAATAATTAAAAATTAAATATTAACAAGTAACAGTGCTATATTCGGCGTGCCGAATCTTATATACCCTTCACAACGTGTAGTCATGCAATAACAATTGTTTGTAACACCATTCATCCCATATAAAATACGTGCATACGTACACGTTAGAATAAATGTGGCATCGAATCCCAGCTGAGCCAAAAAAATTTTATTTTATTTTATTTAATATATTATTTATATTTTATTATTTTTATACCCTTCACCTGTGGTGTACAAGGGTATATATAGCTTTGTCATTCCGTTTGTAATTTCTACAATTTTCATTTCCGACCCCATAAAGTATATATTTTCTGAAAGCTTATGAATAGAGGAGTCGATTAAGCCCTGACCGTCTGTCCGTCTGCCCGTCTGTCCGTGTGTTGGTTGAAATCAACTTTTAGAAGCAACTATATGTTCCTCAGATCTATATATGGTATCAATCTCTTGGAAATATCCAGGAATGAATCGCTATTGAAATTCAGCACAATCGCCCCATAACTTTCTGAGATATGAGCAAAAAACCACGACCACCTCGTTTTTTTTCACAATTACAACAACAACATGCATACATACATACATGTAAAAAACATACCAAACAAAAAAAAAATTACAAAAAAAAAAAATATTAAAATTAAGAAAAAAATTATAAAAAAAACTACAAAAAAAAAAATTTTAAAAAAATTTAAAAAAAAAAATTAAAAAAATTTTTTAAAAATTTTTCTAAAAAATTTTTTTAAAAAAATTAAAAAAAAAATATAAAAAAAAATAATAAAATATAAATAATATATTAAATAAAATAAAATAAAATTTTTTTGGCTCAGCTGGGATTCGATGCCACATTTATTCTAACGTGTACGTATGCACGTATTTTATATGGGATGAATGGTGATACAAACTACTGTTATTGCATGACTACACGTTGTGAAGGGTATATAAGATTCGGCACGGCCGAATATAGCGCTCTTACTTGTTTTTTATATTTTTTTTAAATTTTTTTAAAAAACTTTTTTAGAAAAATGTTTAAAAATTTTTTTTAAATTTTTTTTTAAATTTTTTTTTTGTAGTTTTTTTTTATTATTTTTTCCTTATTTTTAATATTTTTTTTTTGTAATTTTTTTTGTTTGGTATGTTTTTTACATGTATCTATGTATGTATGTTGTTGTTGTAATTGTGAAAAAAAAACGAGGTGGTCGTGGTTTTTTGCTCATATCTCAGAAAGTTATGGGGCGATTGTGCTGAATTTCAATAGCGATTCATTCCTGGATATTTCCAAGAGATTGATACCATATACAGATCTGAGGAACATATAGTTGCTTCTAAAAGTTGATTTCAACCAACACACGGACAGACGGGCAGACGGACAGACGGTCAGGGCTTAATCGACTCCTCTATTCATAAGCTTTCAGAAAATATATACTTTATGGGGTCGGAAATGAAAATTGCAGAAATTAAAAACGGAATGACAAAGCTATATATCCTTGTGCACCACAGGTGAAGGGTATAACAAAAGCACAACTAAAAATCATTTATACAGTTAACGATATTGTATTCAGTATATGAATAAAATGCAGTAAGTAATAAAATGCTATAAAATAAAAATACTACATTTATTAAAGTTAAAATTAATTTTTTTTATTAAAATACCTTAAATTAAAAGCTGGTGTAGGAAATAAAAATAAATATATTACAGAGTTTTTACGTATGGGAGAGTTTTCTTTTTGAGGCGAACATTCGCGCAAAAAAATTCGTACGTACGTCGTCGTACGTCGCAAGTTTTTGACAAATTCCATTTAGTTCTTTATTTTTGCAAATGTACGACTATTTTGAAAATAATAATTTTTAATATATTTTCCACAACAAAATCATGCCTTTTGTTTTTCAAATTAAAGTTATAATTAATTACGTGTTCTTAATAAGCCATGTTGGTTGTTGGAATTTAACTAAACACATATCAGAGACAACACGTATAATATTCTGCTGGTGTGTAATTACAGTCTGCAAACTCTGCTTGTAAACATATGGGCTAATTGTCGTCTAATGTTAATTTTTGCAAATAATAGTTAACTCCATCCCATTTAAATGTGACATTTTCAAAAACTACTTCTGCCTTTATGTGGTTAATGTAACAGCTGTTGTTGCTTGTTTTTGTTTTAGATTTTTATCTCTCATACAAATCTACTTGAAGCTGTCATTTTTTTATAATTCTGTAAATTTAAACGTGTCATGCAAGAACATTCAATGTGACACTTTAGTTTGTTTAAAAAATAAATAAGCACTTACTAGGGAAAAAAGAATTATAAACAACATAAACTTCTTACAACTAACACTTCATTGAAATACGACAAAAGTTTCCCTCTAAGCAGTTTCCAATCTTTTTTATTTTTACTGGAAAATGAATTTGTTAGAATTGTACTAAAAGAAAACGTATATTTTGTTTAACAAATTCTTATTCTTAAACAAAAAAAAAAAAAAAAACAGTTTAACACGTAGAGAGAAAGCAGGAAAATGTCTCCAACAGCCATATTAGTTGCTGCTACTAATACTGTTAACACTTCAAAACCAGTTATGGGAGCTGCACGTTTAACACAGCGTCAGATGTTGCAAGTTAAATTGCAGTCAAGTGATGTGAGTAAAAGTGCTAAGAATACACTTCACCATGCATTGGGACCATGTAAGTGATAAAATCATATACCAGCATGTACGCACAAACAACAAAAACATACACATATTAAAAGTGACACGTTCATTCCATTCTTACTATTTATATAAGTTGATATTGAAATATAAATGTTAAATTCTTAGGGGAGTACAAATTAAAAATGCATTTAAAACAACATAAATACAACTTAATTTTTATGTTTTTTTTTTTTAAATTTTGATTTACTTTTTGAATAATTTTCTGTTTGCAGAAATGTTTATTTGAAAAAAGAATAATCACGATTAATTTTCAATTAAAAAAATGTATAACTCATAAATATAGGGTGTTTTTTTAGCTACATGAGAATTTAAAGTGACAATAAAAGACAGAGATATTGTTGGAATAATTATTTTTATATAATTAGCTGGTAAATAGTTTCATGTCATTAATTTTTTTATTTGATTTCCAACATATGTTCGTCAAATATTTTACTACTTGCAAAAGAGCAGTTAACCTCCACTATCATCGTGCCCAAAAATTGAACATCAACAATGTTATTGAAAATTTGGACCATCGGATGGAGGTGTGCCGCGGAGATCGCGGCCTTACCAATACCAATATTATCATAATAAAAAGAAATTTCAATAATTTCCTAAATAATTTGCGTTTTATTCAAAACCAACATCGGCCCTTAAAATTTAACCACCCTTTACAACAAAGTAGATAGGGTAATAAAAATATAATTTGGTTAAAAAATTTATTTTAAATATTCAAATACATATTTTAAATCTACTGATGCACATTTTTTTTAATATTTTTAAATCTTTAACCTCTTAAGACTGTGGGTACACCTATGTGTGGGCACAAATCATTCTCTAGTTAATTTTTGTCAACAACCTCGGTCATTTTCGTTTTCACGAACCCACATTAAATTACCTTGTGGCTTGTTTCAAAAATGAAAGAGGTTGTTAGCAAAAATATTAGTAGAGTCATCTACTGTTCTACGTGATATTTAGCTACAATGCAATAGATGGCGCCGTCTAAAATTAATAAATGCTTATGAATATGACTAATATATTCTTATATAAATTTAAAGAAATAAGTGGGCGTGGCACATTTATTTTCCGTTATAACAAAGCCTTTGACCAAAAGCAATGTTTGCAAAATTTCAGAATCGTACATCTAATTTTGTCAATTTTGTTGGGTTTTAAATTTAAAATATACACTATGCGGTATAAATTTTCATACATTTTGATCTTTAACTCCTTTCCTAATGCATAGATTTAAGCAATTTTCTGAGAAAAATATTATTTTTACTCGGGATATATATATTTTAAGTTTCGTGACTCTACGTTAATGGACACAATTGCATTTTATTCGATGTTGGAAGGACACGGTTTTTTTGACCCACTCTTTCATTACGAGCTATAACTCTCTTCCTAATATTCCGATTTAGCCCATTTTTAATACCCAAAAAACCTTGTGTATAAGAAATATTCTGGAAAAATTTTAGCCCCCTCGCTTATTCGGTCCGACCTCTATCGTGCTGTCAACAGACAGACAGACGGACGGACATAGTTAGATAGTCATAAAATGAAACCCCGATTTATGGGGTCTAAGATGGATATTTCGATGTGTTACAAACGGAATGACAAAATGAATATACCCCCACCATTGTTTTTGTGGCGGGTACAAAAATATCGATCAGTAAAATCTTATGGTAAATGGCTTAGTTTATGAAATTTTCGTTTAATAAAATATTTACCAAATAATTTTCAATATAAAATATATTTACGATATTGAGAAAATTTACGATATAAAAAATTAAAAAAAAAAATTCAAATTTAAAAATAAGAGTTACACTTTCTTCTTTTAAAGTAAATTAAGTAAAAAAATAAATTAAATAAAAAAATTTTATATTATGAAAAATTACGATAAAAACAATTTACGATCATTTTAAATAAAAAAATTAAGTAAATAAAGTTTTATTAAGACATTTTTCAAAACATATGCAAACGGAAGAATTTCGAAAAATTTTCTTTCTCAACTTAAATAAGATGTTTGATAAAGATAACGATGTTGTATGAAAAATTTTACGAATATAAAAGAAAAATTCACATGAAATATTTAATTACAGTTTTAGTGCTGTCACGTTTTTTTGGCATCTTCCCCGCCATGGGTGTTTGGCCAAGCAGTGATGCTGAACAGGTACACTTTAAGTGGATTACATTGCCGGTACTGGTAACTGTAACTATGATGGGATTTGCAATAATGGACGTAGTGCTAACATTTAAAGTCTTGTCGGAACAGGGCTTAAAATTAACAACAACAGGTGTGTATTAGTTTGTGCTCGTACTACAAATGAAACAAACTAATTTTTATTTTCTATCTTCCCTTATGCTGCTGTACTAAATACTTCTGTTGTTGGTATTTGTGTTGTAAAGCTCCCTTTAGCTTTAGCATTGAATGCTTAAGTGCGTTCATTGTTTTTCTATGTCTATCACGTAACTGGCCAAATTTGATTAAGTCAACGCGTCGCTTGGAAAATATTTTTACCCAATACCTGTATGCCTGCAAAGAATCACGAAAGTTTAGCCAACGTATACGCGTCATAGGTTTGATATTTCTTTTGGGTTCCTTAAGTAAGTAGTGATTAAGGTCGATTGATTTTTTATTGTACTCAGATTAGATTTTGTGTACTTCAGTTGAACATGCATTTTATGTTAGCAGTGGCCTCTATAGTAATTACTTGCAAATTAAGCAGTGTAATTTAACGGTGGATTTTTGGCGCAACTATTATGTGAGAGAACGTTTACAAATCTTTTCTATAGTGGATTATACCGTGTGGTTGATACCACTGCTGCAGGTAAGATAACAGAGCGAAAATTTAATGCAAGTGTGAAGATGTGCGAGTGGTTTTCAAACAGTTACCCAGCGAGATTTGAAAGCAATTTAAATTCTAAATACAGGGTGGTCCAACCAAAACGTACGTTGCTAATTGTAAATAAATCAAAAAGTTTTCTCATACTTATTCTTAAAATTTTCATTATGATAGAAGCATGTGTAAAAAAAAAAATATCGGCCAAATACTCGCCAAGGTTTCAGTGGCAAATTTCTATCCGATGGTACATGTATTCAATGACACTGACACATAATTGAGGTTCATGTGCCGAATTATCTCATCGTTTAGCTCTTTAATTGTTCTTGGCTCATTCACGTATAATTTTTCTTTAAATAACCGCAAAAAAGAAGCCCAACAGTTTCAAATCACATGATCGTAATAGCCAATTAATATGGATAACACGGTCATTTAATTTTTCGCGTAAAGGACCATTGTTTTGATGGGTGTGGGGAAAGTGGAACCATCCTATTGGAACCATAAATCCTCCACGTCCATATCATTAATTTCTGTCCACAAAAACTCCGTTATCATCTCTCGAAGGCGGACATGGTAACTCCTTGGCCGACCTAATTTTTGTGCGGCCCGATGACGCCGACAGCCCATAAATCGCTTTAAACACTCACGCTTTGTTGATGCACAGGCTTTCGTAACAATCACTAATTTGTCTAACTGCTGCAATTTTTCTTGTTAACGAATCTACTGAGGTGAAAATGTGCCTCGTCGCTGAAGCAGATTTTTATTTTGTAAAGTCTGCTGCCTGTTTAACCGCCCATTCTGATTACCTACGGCGCTTGAAAGCGTGTAAATTAAAATCGTTACTCAAAATTCGCATCAGGATACGACGACGAGTTTAGGTTGACGTCTATTTTGTCATACTGGGCGGGCATGCTCATGTGGCTTAACATTTCCTACAAAACTGGTTTGCTGAAACTTGCGCACAATTCTCCCGATTGTGGACACATTTGGTCGATTATGTTGACCCAAACAATCACGAAGTGCACGAAATGCATTTTGATTTTAACGCCCATTTTTGTAGAAGGCTTCAAAAGTCTTGAGGCGCTGCTTAACTGTGCACCTCCTTCTGGTTGAATTTGTCAAACAATGAATTTAGGAAATGTCCAATTTAGTTGGGCAAAAAACTTGACGTTAAGATGTGGCCCACAATTAATAACGTTCATTATGCTTGGACTACCCTTTATATAGAAAATATGTTACACATTCTGTATTTATTAAAAATTATTTAAAAAATTTTTAATATTTGATACGTTTTAAGTGGATTACCATTTCGATGACATTTGCCTGGAATTTTGTTGATATCTTTCTTATTCTTATTTGTCACGGCTTGACGTTTCGATTTCGTCAGTTTAATTGGTGCCTAAGATGTCACTTAAAAAAGGTAAGTTTCTAGACATTTAGTACAACTAATACTGTGTTCAAACGTTGTAAGTATTTGCTGAAATAATCGTTATTAGTGAATTTAATTATAAGGAAATTAATATCCTTTACTGTTTGAATTGAATTTTTTGTCTGATTTAAAAACAATATTTATACGTAATAAATATTTAAATTTATCCAAGTTTTACAATATAAATTTCGATTAAACCCGTTATTACTTTTTGCTAGTAAAGGAGCTAAGTCTAATGATACATTTTAAATGAAACGGAAGAAAAATTGCTTAAATCAAATACTGATTATTTCTTTCTGAAAACTATGCATTTTTGTTTACGCATTGCTCTGCGTCAAAAACTAAATCTTGAAAAATTTAGGCTTAGCTCCTTTACAAGTGAAGGTTAGTGCTTGATAAACTTAAAATTTTATTATAAATATAGGGGATAGTTTTTGGTAATTTTTTATTTTCTTCGAATTTTTTTCTTTCAATTTCTCTTTATAATCTAAACCAAATGATCAGAAGATGTCGAATGAATTTTGGCTTAAAATACGTTATGATTTCTTAGCACTTGCCGATCTACTCTGGCAATATGATGACAAATTATCGGCTCTAATACTGTTGTCTTCAGCTCAAAATATGTACTTTTTGGCAGTGCAAATTTTTCACTCCTTCCAGTGAGTCATCATTTGCACCCTACACTACTTATATGTGTATTGTGTCTTGAAGCAATAATTAAAATTTATATTTTTTTACAGTAATCGCGAAAACTTTATGATGAATTTATATTTTTGGTTCTCTTTGAGCTTTGTGGCATTTCGTACTTTTTATATGATGTTGACTGCGTCCAGTATAAACGATACGGCACATGAAATTACAGCGTCAATGTATGAAATACCAACAACTCACTGGTGTTTGGAGGTAAAACATTTCTACAACTTTTTACATTTTATAACATTTTATTTTTCTAAATTTTTATGGTGGTTAAATCGTAAAAAATAATCTTTTTCTATATGAATTTTGACTTTAGCTAAAAAGACTTAATGAAGTCATTGTTTCTGACTTGTTCGCTTTAAGTGGCAGAGGATTCTTTTTCCTTACCAGGCGTTTAATGTTTGCTGTAAGTATGTTTGTGATTAGCCAAGTGAATTGTTATAGCATAAATATAAAAAATTAGGGGTTTTGGATTGGTTACGATTTGATGTTGGTTGTAAAGGGTCCGCCATCTAACTGTGTTTAAAGCATTTAACGTATATTTTATTATTTCAATTTTAATGAAATAACTTAACATTTTAATTGTAACGTAGTCCCATTTCTGAATAATTGTGAATTGATTTATTGTAAAACCGCTTTATTAATTTAAACTGCTTTATAACTTAACGATTAATAAATTGCATTAACGATTTTTTGACGAAACATATGAACGGAAATTGCTGAGGCGACCTAGGGATTTCGGGACTGTCTTTGACACGCACTCGATCTGTTAAGAAGTCTCCTAGCTCACCTCAAGCGTATTGCGCTCAAGGAATCGTCATTGTCAAGAAAATTATCAGTAACCAAAAGTTTGTATAATAAATTACAAATGTGAGTACAATTAAAAAAGCATAGCAGTGTTATTGTTTAATTAAGTTGAAACAGGTTCCTCTCCTGTCCCCATTTAAATATCGCCTAAATTCCCTAGGTATTCAATAAAGGCAAGGTATAACGCTTGTTCAAATCACTCTTTGTGTATTCCTGATAATACATATTCGTGTTAACATTCACTCATATAGGGTTGAATCTTCTAAGGATTTATTAATAAATTCATTACTCTTAGTTGTCAATTTAAAGTATGACCTCTCAATGTCATCTTTAAACATGGTCCTTCTGGGCAAAAATTAAAATAATATTAAAATGTTTAATGGCAACTCTGAATATTACCTACAGTCCAAAAGCTCTCTTTAAAAGCTGCAACACGAAAACCTCTTGCAGCACTGCAGTGAACATTTAGTAAGAAAGAGACCATCGACCACACAGGAATTTGTTACGGAAACGTTGGTTTGTTATTCACATTTTTTGATTAATTATAAACTACCTATTATTATCGAAACAAAAGAATAGTGAAAATTTCAAAAGTTTTAGCAAATAAATGCAAATGTAGATAAAAACTAATTTATCTGTGAATTTTTAAGTGGAAAAAAGGTGTCATTATAATAAAATTCCAGCTTGGACAAAGTACCTGCACACCACATACATATGTACATACAGAAAAGGCCCTAAAGGTTTTGGAAAAAATCAAAATACAGGAGAAAATCTGTAAGTAAATATATATGTACATATAAATTACACATATCCAGCATATAATTGCATACCTACTGTCATCATATTTATACATATTTACCAAAGAAAAACATTCATTCTTCATACACACAAACACATACATACATAAATGCATAGAAAGTCAAGGTACATAAATAAAAATAAAAAGTGTCTAAAACCCGAAAGTTAGGTCAAAATCCAGCAACAAAACACAAGTAAAAATAGTACCGCAAGTTACATGGATTTGTTTGTGTAAAAATCAACCACCAGTTTGCATCAACTAATAAGAGATTATTTTAAAAGCTAAAAATATCATTTAAGTGTTCAATCTGTATAAAAGAGCGCTGCATGCACTTATTGTACAGACTTTATACTGGGAGTGTTCTCTTAAAATTGTTTATTCAACGTTCTCTATACGGAAAAAGCTCTACGTGCATTGGTTGTGCGAATTTTCTCTTAAAACTGATAATTCAAAGCTCTGATTACGATTAAATCATCATACACACTTGTTGTTTAGAAAACCACCACCGTTTTACATTTGTTTATAAAATATTGGAAAATTCACTGTTTTGCTGAAATCAAAATAATAAAGTAAAATAGCAAGGAAAATTAAATTAAAATGAAATTTATTGTGTAATGGATCATAATATACAATAAATATATGTGTTAAAAATATACAACTTGTTAAAAAATTGGGAAAAATTAAGGAATATTTTATTACACTACATGAATCTTTAATATAATTTTGTACACATGTATTAAGCAATTTCTTATTTAACCCCTTGCAGTAAAAATTATAAAATATCTAATTACTTACAAAAATTCTTACTTTATTGAAAAAATAAGTGAAGAAAAATATGTACATACATATGTACATAGGTATATTCTTTCTTTCTTTATATGGGAAATATAGATTTGGTATTGAGAAAACTCTTAATATTAAAAGTTATTTGTGCCTATATATAATTTTTAATAATTACGTGGAAATTTCCCTTATATATAACTAATAATCAAAGGCTCTTGACATACGTTCATCGCGTTTATAATTATACTCTATCCCAGTTGTTCTGTGTAATTAATAAATATTTGATGAGATTTTAACAGTCCTAAAGTGCCTCAATTTAATTTAAAACTAATTCAATCCTGTTGCTCTGAAAACTAAAATAAACAAAAAGTTCGCAAATCCCAGCGAACAATTAAATTAAAGCTTGCTTAAGTACAACTTAGTTCGTAATTCTCAGCGGACAAATAAGTTGAGGCTTGGTTAAGACAACTTTTGTTCGAAATTCTCAGCGAACAAATACATTGAAGCTCACTTAGAACAAATTAAGTTCACATATCCCAACGAACAATAAAGTTAAAGTTAAAGTTTAATTCGCAAATCCCAGCGAACAGGTAAATTAAAATCTATTGAAGAAGAAGGGGAAACAGTTAGGTTCGCAAATACCAGCGAACAATTAAATTGAAGCTCGCTATAGACTAATTTAGATCGCAATTCCCAGCGAATTTTCTGATGGAAAGATATTTTGGAAATTTTTTTTTTTTAAACCCTAATTCGCATACCCCCGCGAATTTGTCTTCGATGAAAGTTATTTTTGAAAAATTTTTTAACCCTTATTCGCATACCCCAGCGAATTTTGTGATACAAAGTTAGTTTGAAAATTTTTTAAAAACCTAATTCGCATACCCCAGCGAATTTATTTTTTTTGATAAAAAGTTATTTTTGAAAAATGTTTTAAAAATTTAGTTTGCAAATTTTTTTTAAATCCTAATTCGCATATCCCAGCGAATTATTTTTTTTGGATAGAAAGTTGTGAAAAATTTGTTTTAAACCCTAATTCGCATACCCCAGCGAATTTTGTGTTACAGAGTTATTTTTGGAAATTTTTTTTTAAACCCTTATTCGCATACCCCAGCGAATTTTGTGATACAAAGTTATTTTGAGAAAAGTTTTAAACCCTAATTCGCACTTCCCAGCGAATTTTTTTGAAAAAAAAAATTATTTTGGAAAATTTTTTAAACCCTAATTCGCATACCCCAGCGAATTTATTTGATAAAAAGCTATATTGAAAAAATTAGTTGTGAAAATTTGTAAACCCTAATTCGCATATCCCAGCGAATTATTTTAAATAGATATTTTTGAAAATTTTTTGAAGAACCTTAATTCGCATATCCCAGCGAATTTTCTGATGAAAAGTTATTTTGAGAAAAATTTTAAAACCCTGATTCGCATGTCCCAGTGAATTTATTAGGAATATATTTTGGACGGAAAATTTCTTTTGCGCAAATCCCATCGAACTTTTTGATGAAAATTTGTTTGGAAATATTTTAAGGAAAGAAAAAAAACCCTAATTCACGAATCCCTGCTAACAATAAATTTTAGTAATCTCTAGTAAAACTTAGAAATATTAGTCGTGTATCCCAGCGATTAATACAATTTTAAGTTAACACTTTACTAGTGTATCGCACAGAAAAGACATTTTAGTTTTAGGAAACTTCCCAATAAAGTTCAACTCCTGAATACTTACCAATACCATCGATCATTGAATTCTTCTACTTAGCCCTCCAACAGTAGATTCATTTTCTCAAAATTGTGCGTACAAGATCTCAAATCATTCCGAAAATGGCCGAAGAATTTATTTTCGACTCAGATGACTTAATCACTTTTTGCTCTGAGTTCGACAACATCCCGATAGAGAATTTCACAGATTCATTCCTCGAAGTAAACCTCCAGGATCTAAACGATCGGTGGACGAATTTACAGAAATCATACAGAGCACTCTGTACTGATAAGGAGGCAAAAGTTGAAAAGACTTTTGTAGAATCTGTTCGCTCAAAGTACTCTGCGTGTACAAGAGCATTTCATAGATGTAAAGCGAAAATTTTAGATTTACAGAAAGCATTTACAGTTGATGTTCCCGCCAATCAATTCCAACCCCACCATAACGAGGATAGCTTTGCGTACGTCAATGTTCCCCCCTGTGACACGGATATTTTTTATGGAGGCTATGAGGAGTGGCCGTCCTTCCGTGACATGTTTACCGCGGTGTATATAGATAACCCCAGAATACCCCCGGTGCAGAAACTCTATCATCTTAGGTTAAAAGCGCAGGGACAGGCAGGAACAATTATTAAAAAATTCAAGTTATGTTCGGATAACTTTGCCCTCGCGTGGAATGCTTTAAGGGACCGGTACGAGAATCAAAGAATATTAGTAGAGAATCAAATCAAGATTCTACTCAATATGTCCCCAATTGTGTCAGAGGATAGCGCATCTCTCCAAAAACTACAAGGCACAATAAACGATTGCCTTGCTGCAATTAAAACCCAAGACGTCCCGATAGATCAATGGGATCCATTTATTATTATTTTGTGCTCCAGCAAACTTCCATTGGAAACACTTTCGCTATGGGAACAATCCTTGGAGTCCCACAAAAAGTTAGTTAAATGGGAGACAATGGATAAGTTTCTTTCACATAGGTGCGAAGTAGTTGAGCGTTTGGAATCTCGTCAACAGGACCCATTGCCTAGTACCCAAAAGACACAGGGAACCAAAGCTAACTCCTTTTCTAAGCTCACAAATTCTCAGTTCCCATGTAAAATTTGCGGTTCTAATCACCCACTGAAAAATTGTTCTCAATTTTTGAAATTTGACCCTCAAACTAGAAACCAATTTGTCTCTACTAATAAGATATGCCTTAATTGCCTAGCATCCAGTCATTTGAGAAAAGACTGCCCTAGTAAATTCTCATGCTCCCATTGTAAAAAGAATCATCATTCTTTATTGCATTTTCATAAAAACCCAATTCCAAATAATAACACTAATTACTTGGATGAAAAACCGGAAACTTCAGCGCAAGGTAGGAGAAGTGGAGCATTGCCTACAGTCTCTCATGTAGCTCACGCTGATAGTAAAATTAGTGCTAATACCCTTTTACCCACAGCGGTAGTGCACATTACTCACCAGGGAGAGAATTTTAGAGCACGCGCTTTTCTTGACCAGGGCTCAGAAAAAACATTTATTTCGAAAAAGCTCCAACAGCAACTCAAGCTCCCTACGGAGGCAAAATTTTTTCAAATACATGGCATTGGAGGTGAAGTAATAGCAAACTCTAATTGCATATGCAGATTGACCTTATATTCAGAAAAATATGATCGCAGTGTACCCGTACAAGCGATCGTTGTCCCAAAAATAACGCGCATGTTACCCAACTTCACAATGGCAAAATCCAATATACCCTTGGAGGATTTAAAGGATATGGAGTTGGCCGACTCAGACTTTCATATGCCTAGCCATGTAGATCTACTTATTGGTAGCAACGTTCTTCCTCAAATTCTTCTCGAAGGAGTTAAAGCCGTTGCCCATTCTCTCATGGCGCAATGTACTATTTTCGGGTGGGTTGTTAGCGGTCCCATAGAAACAGAATCATGCTCTGCATTTTCAATTGAAACCAGTGAAAGTTCTGGAGATCCGATTGGCGATCAGCTTAGAAGATTTTGGGAAGAAGAAGAAGTCTGTAGTCAACGTCCAGTCTCAAAGGAAGATGAATTTTGTGAATCTCTATATCAAAAAACCACTATTCGTAATTCGGAAGGCCGATACGTCGTGAAACTTCCATTTAAGACAGAATATTCACAAAATATAGGCCTTGGTGCTTCTCGCCTGTCAGCAATGGCACAATATCTTCATTTGGAAAGCTCCCTAAGGAAAAGGAATGAGTTAGCTGAATCATATAGTGGAGTTTTACGAGAATATATATCTTTAGATCACATGGAACCTACCTCATCTATCGAAAACAAATCCGAATATGGTTATAAATCCTTTTATCTACCACATCATGCAGTAATAAAACCCGAAAGTCGTAGCACGAAGATTAGGGTTGTGTTTAATGCGTCAAAGAAAACATCTTCTGGAATATCTCTTAATGATGTTCTACACGTAGGTCCCACATTACAAACAGATCTGATGACTTTAATTTTAAACTGGCGACTATATAAATATGTCTTCAATGGCGATATAGAAAAAATGTATCGACAAATTCTCGTACATAAAGAAGACACCCAGTTTCAACGAATTCTCTTCCGGCAAAAAACAAATTTTCCGATTCAAGATTTTGCATTGAGAACAGTTACATTCGGAGTAAATTGTGCACCGTACCTGGCAATTAGAACCCTTATTCAATTGGCCCGTGATTCGGTGACATTATACCCACAAGCTGCGCATATTTTGACTAAAGAGACATATGTAGATGATATATTATCAGGCTCCCATGATAAACAATCCGCTATTAGTTTTCTAGCTCAAATCATTTCAGTGTTAAAGTCGGCCGGTTTCCCACTAAAAAAAATCACATCCAACTGCTCTGAAGTGTTATCATCTGTTCCTAAAACGGACATTTTGGATTCTAATTTTCTCGAATTCAAAGAGACAAGTACAACAAAAACACTAGGGATACAATGGAATGCATTATCTGATTGTTTTTCGTACACGATTGAGCCTTTATCTCCCGAAACCTGCATCACTAAAAGACAAATATTGTCAAACGTTGCCAAGCTTTTTGACCCGGCCGGTTGGATTTCTCCCGTCGTGATACAAGCAAAGATGATTCTTCAACAGCTTTGGTTAGATGGCACTGGGTGGGATGAAAATGTTAAACCTGCTACGCGGGAAATATGGAATAGATTTTTAGAAAATCTACCAGTAATTTCAACTCTTCAAATACCCAGGTGGGTTGAATTCGCTCCTGCCCATTTAACACAAATACATGGTTTTTGCGACGCGTCGGAAAAAGCCTACTGTGCAGCAATATATTTACGAATTAAAACCGCTTCATCCACCGTATCACACCTATTTGTCTCAAAAACAAAAGTAGCTCCTATTACCCCTATTAGCCTCCCACGTTTAGAACTTTGTGGTGCGGTTTTACTGTCAAAATTAGTTAAAAAAATTGTTAGTTCATTGCCATATAACAACTATGAACTATTTTTATGGTCTGATTCCTCCATCGTCTTAGGATGGCTTGGAAAACCACCGAACACATGGAAAACTTATGTAGCAAATCGAACGGCCGAAATTTTAGGAAACGTAGGAAACGTCCCATGGCGACATGTAAGGTCAATAGATAACCCAGCAGATTTAGGATCTAGAGGTTGTGATGCAAATTTACTCGTAAACAGCTCCTTATGGTGGCATGGACCAGTTTGGCTACAAAAACCCCCCGAAGAATGGCCAAAGCCCATAATTATTAAAGAAAATTCCCTTGAGGTTAAACGAAAAGTTGAAGTTTTCCATACATTTGTGAATGGCGAGAATGAAGGTAAAAAGCATCAAACTGATACCAATGAGGATATTTTAAAACGCTTCTCAAAATGGGATAAAGCTGTCAGGGTAATGGCATACGGGTATCGATTTCTCGAGGCTATTAGGAAAAGAATACAATCCCCAGCGAAACTGCCTTTAATTCTTTTATCTCAAACACAAAATATGTCCACAGAGGAGGTAGTATCATCAATTGTGAAAATAATCCCAGGTATTAGTTACCAGGAGTTTGAAAAAACAAAATACAAACTAATTCATATTACTCAGCTCAGGCACTATAATAGAGAATACTACTCACTTACCAAATTAAAAAAGATCTGTAAGAAAAGTTCGTTATTTCCTTTAAACCCTTATATAGATAACAACAACATCTTACGCACAAACGGTAGACTAGCAAACTCATCTCTTGCTTATAATGAACGGCATCCAATCATTCTTCCCGTAAACTCGCCGCTCTGCAAATTAATTATCGACTTCACTCATAATTTGCTTATGCATGCCGAAATTAATTTAATGTTACGAGCTATAAGGACAGAATATTATGTATCTCGTCTAAGGTCAGCCATTCGTTTTTTCATAAGGAAATGTATTACGTGCGTCCGATATAAACGGAAAGTAAAATCCCAAATAATGGGGGCTCTCCCATTAGACAGAAGTTCGTTTTCACTGCCATTTACTGTTACCGGTTTGGACTTTGCTGGTCCTTTCTCCATTAAAACATCCATCGTCAGAAATGCACCTTACCATAAAGGCTATGTCTGCGTTTTCGTTTGTTTTTGCACAAGAGCTCTTCATCTTGAGTTATGCTCTGACTTAACTAAAGACGCATTTAGAGCCGCATTTACTAGGTTTATAAGTCGACGGGGCTTACCAAAAAGGGTTATGTCTGATAATGGGACTAATTTTGTAGGTGCAGAGCGAGCCCTTCGTGTTGAATACGATCATTTTTTAAGCACCGTATCTAAAGATATAGGAGAAAAATACTCATCTCACGGCTTTCAATGGCATTTCATTCCCCCAAATGCCCCACATATGGGGGGCTTATGGGAGGCTGGCGTAAAATCATTTAAAATGCATTTTAAAAAGGTTGCGCAAAACAATAAATACACTTTTGAAGAATTTACTACGCTGTTAACCCGAATAGAGTCAGTTCTCAATTCAAGACCAATATCTCCCATGTCAGACGACCCCGACGAATTACTCGCACTTACTCCTGGTCATTTTCTCCGGGGTTCTCCGATGATAGCACTACCTGAAACCCCTCCTGAGTCGGTTAATTTACGCGATCGATGGGAAAAGTTGAAAGTCTTACACCATCAATTTGCTCAACGTTGGAAAGACGAATATCTCAAGGAACTCCAGAAAAGGTATAAATGGCCAAACCAAGAGGATAATGTAGCAGTAGGTCAGCTATGTGTCATTAGAGATGATCTTCTTCCTCCTAATGAATGGAGACTAGGTCGTATTGTCAAAATATATTATGGAGATGATGGTTTCGTACGTGTCGCCGACTTAAAAACCCAGCTGGGAATAATTACAAGACCAATTAATAAGCTTTGTATTCTACCCATAGACACTTTAGATAGCACTTCAAGCCTATTTACTCCATACATCCATTCCCATCCTAAAACTCTCTCATAAACTTATATAACCGCTTAAACAGTCATAATTTCAACACTCATGCTTCCCTTTATATTATAGTTCATACACCTCCACATATCCACTATTCCCTTACTAACCATAATTCTACATTACAGGGCTCCTAGAAACTCAGCTATTCATCAGTGCCTCGTCTGTTCTAGGTTTCATCCACTGCGATTCTGTAAGAAATTTTTAAAGATGAGTGTGAAAAATCGTCAACGCCAAGTTCGGATTAAGGCCTACTGCAAAAACTGTTTGGCTAGGTCACATACAACCAAAGAATGTACATCGGCAGACGTGTGTCAAAAATGTGGGTGGGCACATCACACCTTACTCCATCAACCACGACGAAAAATTACGTTCTCAACTGGCCCAAGTCAACACTACCGGAAAAACTCTTCGAGTCATTCCAGTGGTTCCCGTCAAGGCAGAATTCAGGATCGTCTTGGTTGCAATCCTCACCAGCAATCTTCCAAAAGTACGGTCAAAAGATCATCCTCCAGTCGACGTTCGCCAAGCAGATCAAATCCTAATCCGAAGCAACTACTAAAAGGCGCATTACGAGCTTTAGAACGCCTAGCAAAGGCTATTTAATTAAATTGGTCATATTGACCAAGGGGCGGAGGATGTTTAAAGCATTTAACGTATATTTTATTATTTCAATTTTAATGAAATAACTTAACATTTTAATTGTAACGTAGTCCCATTTCTGAATAATTGTGAATTGATTTATTGTAAAACCGCTTTATTAATTTAAACTGCTTTATAACTTAACGATTAATAAATTGCATTAACGATTTTTTGACGAAACATATGAACGGAAATTGCTGAGGCGACCTAGGGATTTCGGGACTGTCTTTGACACGCACTCGATCTGTTAAGAAGTCTCCTAGCTCACCTCAAGCGTATTGCGCTCAAGGAATCGTCATTGTCAAGAAAATTATCAGTAACCAAAAGTTTGTATAATAAATTACAAATGTGAGTACAATTAAAAAAGCATAGCAGTGTTATTGTTTAATTAAGTTGAAACAGGTTCCTCTCCTGTCCCCATTTAAATATCGCCTAAATTCCCTAGGTATTCAATAAAGGCAAGGTATAACGCTTGTTCAAATCACTCTTTGTGTATTCCTGATAATACATATTCGTGTTAACATTCACTCATATAGGGTTGAATCTTCTAAGGATTTATTAATAAATTCATTACTCTTAGTTGTCAATTTAAAGTATGACCTCTCAATGTCATCTTTAAACAAACTGTTTTTTTCAACTAGTGCTTATTTCGTGAATGGTAACACTTAGCTCATGTCTGATTTAATAGATAATTAGTTTTATCCTTCCGTTGAACGAATACGGTTGTGTATACGCTTGAACAACGCTGGGAAATATTGCGACATTACTTTGGCCGATTGTGCCAAAAAAAATAATCTTTTCAGATGAAGCTCATTTTGATATTGGCAAGCAAAATTATCGCATTTGGGGCACAGAAAACCAACACGCATACTCTGAAAAGCCGATACACCCAAAACGAGTCACTGTTTGGTGCGGATTTTTGTCCAGAGACATAATTGGGCCATTTTTCTTCCAAAATGAGCAAGGAGTGGCCGTAGTCAATGGCGATCGTTTGGTCACAAAAATTGAAGAGGACGATATTGGCAACATTTGGTTTCAACAGAACTGCGCTACATGCCACACAGCCGAAGCTACAGTTTTTTTATAGCATTTTTAAAAAGAAAAGTTATTTGGCGGACCCTTTAAAATAGTTTTTTAAAAGAGCTAAACACCAACAAGTATTTTTTATTAAAGCGCGATTTTTTAACAACTTGGATTTTGAATGACATATAAAATTTGCTTACGTGAATGAAATGTATGCTTGTTATATACTTTTTAATGGTTATTTCATGTTAATATTGCTCACGGCCACGCCGTAGGTTGTTCATCTATGAGCTAAAATTTTAGCATTTTTATTCCAGCATTTTGAACCAACGGCAGCTGTAATATTGACTGTCAGGGCTGCAATTGTAGTTGGTTTGTCCATGTAAACTGGAAAATGCACTTAAAAATAAGCTAATTGGATCAAATCGCATGATATCGGCCTATAGCTTTCTGCACACATGTTGGTTGATTAATGTCCAATAAAGTGAAACTGGTGCGAAATTTGATCACAAAAGCTTCAGTAACCTGTTCGTTGGATCGATTTTGACAAACATAAAATTATCGTATATTGCGAAACATATTTCTTACAAAGCATGAATTTTTATAATAAAATTCAATAGTTTGCAAACAAACGAACAAGTTGTACACGAAATGTAAAAAGCCACATGCACATGTAGGTCTGTTCAGCACTTTGGTTATATTTTTTAAAATAGTCGTAGTGGCTGCATGCGGTAAGATTTTGATATTATACGCAATGTATTTTAGTGCAAAAATGTAAATGAAACACATGTGACCAAAGCGGGTACATTTGTGCTTTATGATGACGACAAAATAACGCCACAGCCATATGCGTATGTGAGTTTTTATATTTCGTGTACTATTGGCTTTAGTCAAACCTTACTGAGCATTTTTTGGAACGAATCCATTCTTTATCCCTGAAAAAATGTACACTGAAAAATCAAATAGCAAAAATATAAAAAAAATATGTATCGGGTAATTGATCGTGAGGTTTAATTTGTAAAGTGAAATAAAACACACGAAATTTTAGAATGACATTATTTATTTTAATTATCGGTTTAAAGAACAATTTATGGCATTTACTGCTTAAAGACAATATCATGTAAATGTTGGCCACAAAATCATTTGAGGTGATCCATTTGGAAGAACCATTTAAATTTTTTAACGTATCCGAAATGTGCTCCATCACTGAATGAAATTTCACGATAAAACAGCGGATTTTTATATTTAGACTTAAAATGGAACTGAAAGTATTTACACTTTTTTTTTTAACACAATGTTGTTGTGTTAAACGGAATCTAAATGTGCTTAAAAATAATATATATTTGGTATGGTCCTGGCACTTCTAATAGAAAAATTGTGTTTTAATTGGAACTGAATGCAATTAAAATATCCTTCCTTCATAATGTTAAATTAAAACACATATGCAGTCACTTTTAAGTAGGTGGGCGTAAAAGCGGACGTGCCAATCTCACATAATCCTCTAATTTATTGTAAATAAATTATAGAAAGTGAATTGCTAATTTGGATATTGAAAGATCTCATACCTCCAAAATCATTGTCCATGTGGAAATTATAAAAATTTAAGAAACTACCATAATTTCTTGTGTCACCCACATTTTTCCGAATTACAATAATGTTGATCAAGAAGCCATACTTCAGAATCATAAATCTTCTTTTGTCGATTTTATGAGGCTTTGAATTTAAAATAGGCCAGAAGAAACGCTGAGTGTGATTAATTTTGACCTTTAACACGTTTCGTAATGCACGGATTTTAACAATTTCTGGGTAAAACATATTTTTTTCTCAAGAAATATTTCTGTGAAATTGTATTGCTTTTTCGTTTATGTGTGTTTATATTCGATGTCAAAAGGACATTTTTACTTGACCTACTCAAGCATTACAATATACTTCTTTCATTCTACTGGACCGATTGTATCCATTTATAATACAAAGCATATATGATGTATTTGAAATATTTTAGCCAATTTAAAATCTAGGTTTTTTTTGGTTGAGCTCAAGAGATGGACAGACGGACGGACATAGCTAGATCATTCTGACACGAAAGCAGGACTCAGAAAATAAATATTTTATGGTGTCAAAATTAATATTTCTAAGTCTTTCCCGCTTGATAGAAATATTATTATCATTTAAATTATTTGCTGGGTTATTAAAAAACATGATTTAAAAACATACAAATGTGTTCTCAACATTTCACCACAATTTCGCTTGCAGTCTTTGGTGTGTAAGTGGTTATGAGTCTGAATGATTTTTATGACTTTAACAGATGGCTGGCACACTGGTCATATACGAACTGGTACTTTTGGATCAAATCGATGGCTCCGATTTTACAACTCCACTCTGCAATCAACGAAAGAGTTGAATACACACAATGTAGCTGATGGATGACGGCTGGGTGGATGACAAGTCTTTGTGTATGTGAGTGCCTGTTTGGAAGCCGATGTTTTATTATTTATTTTAATCATTTTTATAAAGTGATAAAATTTTTTTACTGTCATATTTTAAGGACCCAAATAAAAAATACAAAACACTGAAAAAGTTACTTCAAAGTTAATGTTTTTATGGGCAATAAAATATCAATGTTTGTACAATTGCAGTTAATGCAAGTGTATTGGCTATTTTATATATTTTTTTTATTTAAAAGAACTCTAATTACTAATAGACTTTCATTAATTAGTTAAGGTGACAAAAAATTGTTTTTATACGCTTTTGACCTTTTAGAATATTGTTTTTATGTTCCTCATTTCTTAATTAAGCAATAGTGGTCCTCAGTTTTACTGCAAAAAAATTCAATAATTAAATTGTTTCCTTACAATTACAGAAAAATCTTTCTGTTATTTTTGTTCTCACAGGATTACAATGTTCATCTTTTTCTAAGAGTGATTTTCTGTTTAACAAAAAAGCAATATTGACCAAATACTTGAAAAATCAATTAACAAAGTTTGTCATTATGTGTGTGGGAGATTTATTTATTTGTCAATATTGTTGTATCTATGTTTGTGTGAAAATGTCTATATCTGTGAGAAATATTTATCTTCATTTCTAATCGAAGCTTTTTTTCCTTTTACTCTTAGACTTAAATTTAGCCATGGGCGTAGATTAAATTGGGCTGTTGTTGCTTAAAAACTTAAAGATTTTTATAGAGCATATGAAACCAGCATTTATTCTTTATAATTGATTTGTTAAAACTTGATATCGCCTTTAACCTCCTAGTACCAAAATATTTTTCTGGATAAAAATTTTTTTTTGGAAATTGAATTTTTCTAAAAGTAAAGGATATAAAAAAAAATATTTTTAGTTCAAATCGAGTTTAATAGCATCAAAAACTTAGACCATCTCTAAAGGCTTTGGGATAAGAAGCCAAAAAATGTCAATGCAGTTTCTTTGTTCTTCATATAAAATAAAATGTTTTATTTGATAAAAACTAGTTTATAAAAAAAAAAAATTATAAACCAGAATTTCAGATTTCATTTTTTTAAGTTAATTAAAAAAAATTTTGAAAAAATAAATACTTATGTATGGGAAAAAATAATTTTGTTAAAGTTATTTGTGGTAAAAATCCTAGAAGCAGAAAGACACAGAGTTAAATTACTTTATCGACATAAAATTTGAGTTTCGGACTTGCAACCAGCAAATTTACAAGTTTGCTTTTACTAACGCGTGATAAAAACTTAAGGAAATGTCTGACTCTATCATAAGGAAAGTTTGCAGGAGGTAGAAGAATTTTTTCCTTGGTAAATTTTTTTTAAGATTTGGCGTGGGCGACTCGGAGCTTTTAGGAACGAAAGTACATATGCGATCTCTACTTTGAAGCTTGGCTGCTGGTATTGCCTATCATTAGCATTAAGCTTGACTTTTCTATTGATTAAAATATAGACGTTTACTATTGCTAAGTCAAGCAAATGTACGAATTTTTGTACTTGTTGCTCCTTACTGGAATTTTATGTCGTCCAATAAGACCATTCATGTGATCGATCCAACCCATATGGCTAACGTATTCATGGATTAAGTTTTTCTTAGAGCAATCAAAACATAATACTTGCATTTTTGGGTTTATTTCATTCTGAAAAGGTTTAATGGCTACGTAGGTCTTTGCGAATCGCACAGTCCTATTATCTTTCGAGTTTAGCAGCAGATTTACAAAACTTAATAGAATATTATTGGTAGCTTACAATTTGAAATGTGATTTGAACGAATAGTTCCCAAGGAATATATTTCGCGTGATTTAAGATATACAATAAGTGGCAGTAATGTGTGGTTGTTGTCAAAACATAATATAAGATTTTTATAATCTGCAACATTGATAATTTTTGGACTGTTTGGAACGCATATGATATAATATGCACGAACACGCCGATAGCATAAAACTAACATAAAAAATAAAATTCAAATTTCCGAAGTGGTTGTAAACAAGGAAGTTGTGATATCGTTTTGAATGGCATATAAATTTGATTGTTCAATAATATATTCAATAGTTGTGACGCCTTTAAATTGCCTTAAGCATTTGAGGGGTGTATAAAGCTTTTTGAGTTCCTTTTCTAGTTCGGGCTCAAAAAAGGCAATCGCTGAGTTAAACAGCACCATGTTGGCTTTAAGCCACATAATTTTCTTGAAAGTGTGAGATTTGGGATCGCTACATTTTTTTCTTTTCTTGCTTTCTTCACGTTATCTGCAACACATCAATAATATTTTTTTATCTGTGATCACTTTTAATATATTTTTTTTAATATTCAAACTTTTTGCAATATAATTATTTTGTATGTTTTTCACAACTTTCCGAATTCGAATGACCGTTCTAGCATCAGATTACGTTGCAAATTCAGTAAAAGCTATTTCTGGATTTTCCCAAATCAAACATAATACTAAAAATAACTGTAGTGTCCTACTATTTACATAATTCAGACTTCATACTTATTCACTTATGTATTTGTTTAAAACTTTGTATGTTCATATTTTTATATTCAAGCGTGTTAGATATGTTTTTTTTAAATTTTTTTTATATTTTCATTATTAATAAAATTTTGAAAACAGCAAAACGTTTTTGTATAAAGTTGTTTCATTTTAATTAATTGATTTACCAAACAACGTTAACAACCAAAACCTGATTTGGAAAGCGAATAATTCAGCAATAAATTAAGTTCGTCTACAGGCGGTCTTGGGAACTAGGGGGTTGAGGAAATTTTGTAATGCAACTTTGAGAAGAAACTCTTCTTATTCTTCTATATGGTGGTCCAACCAAAACGCACGATGTTAATTGCTTACATCTCAGTTGGTTTCAAAACGATTTGTTAGTTTGTCTTAAAAGTAATTTTTGAGATTACGGCTTATAATTTGGTATCATATCATGCGAAGTCAAAATTTTTTTTAGGATTTTAAAAAAATTCGATATGTTTAAAAAAATATATATTTTTTAAAATAATTTTTGCCTATAACTTTGCCGATTAGTAACCAATTTTTTCAAAATTTTTCATGAATATTAACAACCGTGTCTTTAAATTATGCTAGGGCTAGAAAATTTTAATTTTTGTGGTAAAAATAAACGATAAAACAGAGGCAGTCGTGTTAATTGGCTCATATCTCAGAAGGTTATGGGAAATTTTATAATGATTTTCAATACCGATATGCTCCTAAATATTTTTGATATTTTCATATTTTACACGGGTCTTGGCAATGCTTCAACACACACACTGACAGACGGACAATGTTTAATGACTTTCCTATTTATAAGCTTTCAGAAAAATGTCGAAATAGTCGGAGAAGACTATTGTAGAAATTTCACACGGAATGACAAACCTATATATACCCTTACTGCCGTATTCATAAAATATATTTTAGGTTTATTTAAGGCTTATTTGACAGATGTTGTAGAGAAATTTTTTATGAATACGGCAGTTACACTTTCTGTGCAAGGTATAAAAATGACCATATTTTCTATGAAACAAACAATAATCAAATAGTTTTTAAAAAATAAATATTTATCAAAAACACAATTTTTTATAAAAAAACTATTACCTTAGAAAAAGTTTTTAATAAAAAATATTTGAAAGTTTAAATAATTTAAATAATAAAATTATTCCACTCTACAAGGATACTTGAAAGGTTTTTTGTATTGGTGTTGCGCATGAATGGTTGCATTGATGTGTTGCTGTTTTGTTAAAAAAAAATAAACCACAATAAAATGGCTTTAGAATTTTATGTTTTTTTATTCCTATTTTGTGGACGGTTGTGAAAGTTCGTGTGTGTATGTGTGCATTATGTGAATGTAAAGACCAAACAGAATGGTCATTGGCCATACAGCATACAAATATGTACATCGATACATATTTTGTGTTATATCTTGATTTTCTACGACATTAAATCAATACCATATTGTGGTCATGTTTATTAGATTCAATTATTTGTTCGGTTTTATTTTTTCCTTTTTATTATCTTTGTATCTCTGTATGAGTAGGTGTTTATAAGTTGTTATAGAGTGTGAATGGAAATAAATTGATATTCTAAACTGGTAGATTATATTTTACACTATTTTATAAATGTTTTGGACTTGTTAAACAAAAATGTAGTTGTATTTAACATTTTAGTAAAAAAAAATTAACAACAATAACAGCATCGCAATAAAATCAAAAATATAATATTTGATTTAATTTTAATTATATGTTCTTATTAGTTTCCGTTATCTTTATATATTTAAATATTATTCTAACTATTGTAAAAATTTAAAAAACTGTACTTAATAGCTTATCTGATTCTAATGCTGTAATTGATATAATATTTTATTTCGTTGCATTAAAAAGCAAATAATAATAAATGAAAAATTTAGATATATTTGGTAACGAACTTAAGTTGTCCATCATAGTTGCAGGGTGTCATAATTCTAGCCACAGTTTTTAAATTGTATGTGTTTAGTTTAATTATCTGTTTTCATTTTGTAACCTCTTCTCTGTCAAAAAGTACTTGCCATTCTAAATAATATTTTTATACCCTTCACCTGTGGTGCACAAGGGTATATATAGCTTTGTCATTCCGTTTGTAATTTCTACAATTTTCATTTCCGACCCCATAAAGTATATATTTTCTGAAAGCTTATGAATAGAGGAGTCGATTAAGCCCTGACCGTCTGTCCGTCTGTCCATGTGTATGTTGAAATCAACTTTTTGAAGCATGGACCCGGGTGAGGTATTCGAATATCAGAAATATTCGGGAGTAGATCGGTATTGAAAATCAGAAACATCGGTTCATAAACAACTGAGATATGAGCAAAAACCCACGACCACCTCGATTTTTTTTTCACAAAAACAACATTACAACAACAACATACATACATACAAACGTGTATACTGGTTAGAGAAAACGTGGCATCGAATCTCAGGTGAGCCAAAAAAAATTTTTTTTTATTTTTTTTAAATTTTTTTTTAATTTTTTTTTAATTTTTTTTTTTATTTAATATATTATTTATATTTTTATTTTTTTTTAATTTTTTATTTTTTTTAAAATTTTTTTTTTTTATTATTTTTTTTGTTTTATATTTATTATATATATTTTAATTATTTTTTAAAAAATTTTTTTTTTAAATTTTTTTTTTATATATATTTTTTTATTTTTTTTATATTTTTTTTTAACATACATACGTAAATATATAATTTTACAATTGGATGTTTTTATATATGTATGATTTTTATATGTATGTACGTATTTCATATGGGGAATGATGATACAAACTACTGTTATTGCATGACTACACGTTGTGAAGGGTATATAAGATTCGGCATGGCCGAATACAGCGCTCTTACTTGTTATTAGTCATATATTGTTTTGATACGATTTTTATTGATGATATTGGTTTTTGCGAATCTTATACAGATATTGACAGACAAGTCGATTTTTTGTTACATAGTTTACGCTTACATTATACAACAGATTTTAATAAAAAATGCATAATCTCTTTCCAAGTAAAAGTGGTTCAGTATTTTAGGAGTCATAAGCGATTAAAGTTGCTACTAACACATGCGCTCACCATATGTGTTGACAAAAATTAACAAAAGTCAAACTAGTGCATGTAGAATCAACAATGTTGACAAAGTTGTTTTTGTGTTTGGTATAAAATATTAAAAAAGAGAGTTAAGAGTCTTTATTACAACTTCCAGTTAAAGGAAGATTTTTTTGTGCCCGATAAATAGCTAGCCATTATAACAACTTCCATTTTTTATTGTTATTATTATTACTAAAAATAATATTTAATGAAAAAAAAAATAATAAATGAAAATTTTATAATGCAAGGCCATTTATCGGTCCTACAAAATCCGGCCTTGAACTAACAGCAGGTTGTAATAATGGCCCTGAATGTAACAATTGAAACAACCGTTTCAAAGATGTTTTATTATATTATTTTTTTTCTATTTTAAATTTGGTGTTCACAGTTTATGGGATTTACTATAGGAAATAAATTTATGTGGAAATATATTAAAATATTGAAAATAAATTGCAAATAAGAAGTTTGTGTACATTTTATAGATAAAGGGTGTTTTTTTAAGCCCGATAGAACTTGAAATTGTAAAAAATAACACAAAAAATTAAATTGTAATCAAAATTTTTTATTTATTCGAAAGATCAATACGTGACATTAACATTTGAAAATGATTTCGGGCATATGGGCACCGCGGCTGTTCTTGACGAAGCGCATTCTGGACGTCCAATTTTGGGCCACTTTTTCGAGCACTGCTGGCCATATGTCACGAATAACACGAACAATGCTGGCCTCCAAGGCGTCAATTGTTGCTGGTTTATCAGCATAAACCAGTGACTTCACGTAGCCCCACAGGAAATAATCGAGAGGTGTCAAATCGCACGACCTTGGAGGCCAATTGACAGGTCCATTTCTCGAAATCAACTTATCGCCAAATTTTGATTTCAATAAGTCGATGGTTGCGTTCGCCGTATGGCACGTAGCGCCATCCTGTTGAAACCACATCTCCTCCGGATCAATGTCATCCATGTTTTCAAACAAAAAATCATTGATCATGGTGCGGTAACGATCTCCATTGACCGTAACGCGAGCTCCGGCCTCATTTTTGAAGAAATAAGGTCCGATGATGCCACCAGCGTAAAAACCGCACCAAACGGTGCATTTTTCTGGATGTAATGGAGTCTGTAGGGTCTCTTGTGGATTGGTCTCGCTTCATATGCGGCAATTTTGCTTATTAACAAACCCGTTAAGCCAAAAATGCGCCTCATCGCTGAACACAATTTTGCGATAAAACAACGGATGTCCAGAATGCGCTTCGTCAAGAACAGCCGCGGTGCCCATATGCCCGAAATCATTTTCAAATGTTAATGTCACGTATTGATCTTTCGAATAAAAAAAAAATTTTGATTACAATTTAATTTTTTGTGTTATTTTTTACAATTTCAAGTTCTATCGGGCTTAAAAAAACACCCTTTAGATTATGGTGTAATGGATCGACCGCAATACACACTAGTATGAAACTGCCGTTCATATATAATTTGATAATGCTTTTCTACCAGTGCAAAGTAATAGTATGAAGTAATCCTAGAGCCGCCTATTATATTAAAATATATAAACAATAATTTCTTTTAAACTTACTGAAAGCTATGCGCAAAATATACTTAAATTTTTCTTACGCGGTCTTTGTCGCTAAAAGGTTTTATTCTTTGTGTGTGCTGTTGATAAGTTTACTTCTTACAAGTTTTAAGTTTTTCAATTAAATAATTTAAATACACACGTAAAGGTACAGAATAGAGCACATATTTTTTTTTTAATATTTGGCACACTGTAGACCTAGAGTGGTAAACATTTTTAAATCGATTTATTAATTTCGCTTAAGAATAATTTTTAGGGCAACGCCTTGAAATTTGTTGTCACTTGGGTGATATGTTTTTTATCTTTAATTTGCCGATAAGTGACCCACATATTTACCCAAAGTCTAATGATCTCTAAATAGTTACAAAATTCTTTAAATTGTCTCAGGGCTGAAAAATAGTAATTTTTATGGTGAAAGTATGCAAAAACAAGTGAGACTGCTATATTTGGCCGTGCCGAATCTGATACTACCCTTCACCATCATGTAAATAGGTAAAATCCCACATCGTAGCTATATTTATATGTATATATACCTATATTTCATGTTATACGCCGGACAGGGCTTAATTGACTCCTCTATTCATAAGCTTTCAGAAAATATATACTTTATGGGGTCGGAAATGAAAATTGTAGAAATTACAAACGGAATGACAAAGCAAATATATGTATACCCTTGTGCACCACAGGTGAAGGGTAAGATGACAAACAAAACACAAGGCGAAAATATGCTTTATCCTACTGTAAAATTCTCCTACAACCAAAAAAAATTATTATTTACTCAAAATTTTGAAATAGATTATAAACAGAGCAAAAGTCACTATCACATGTTTTAGTTCTACACATTAAAAACTGTAATAAGCAGCTTTTTAAACAATTTAAATACAACTTTTAACTCTACTTTAACTTAATTTTTATTGCGTTAAAACAGTTCTGGCTTACTCTTACCACTTAACCAGAAAATTTAATTAATATTTAAGTTAATTAAAAAGTGACAATATTTTTTTGTTTTGTTTTTTTCTGGCCATTGTTTGTGTGCGAAAATTCAAACTATTTGACAATTAATAATATTTGAAAAGTTTATTTCTATAGAAAATAATTTAATGACTTAATTAAAAATTATTTATGTATTTATGTTTAAAAATAAAAATTAATAAAAATAAAATAAATATAGCCACTAAAACTACATAAAAAAATTATAATGTATATATAACATTAAGGCGCTAAATAATCTTACTCAAAAATAAATATATTCATACATATTTATATGGTAGTATATTTTACAATATATCAGTCATTGTTATTCCCCATTTATAATTGTTTTACCATTTAATTCTAATTTCTGAATATAATTCATTAAAAAAAAAATTTCTTTCAAGTTCACCATTTTTATGTACTTCTATTTACAAAAATAGAACACACATACATATTTTTTTAAAGGCAATGTTTAAAAAAATGTATTGCCTACTTCAAGGGTGGTGATAATAGTAGAATATAAGAGTTATTTATGTCATTTTGCTAGTACATATTTAATATCAACCAAACTAAAATGTGCAAATTCATGTTTGAAATGAAAACGTATAAGTGAATGAATGTTTGAATGCAAATTTTATTTTTTTTAATTATATTGTTGTCAATCTCCTCTAAACACACAAATGACAAGTAAAAATATCTATTAGTAATGAGTGTATGTAGTATATGCAATGACAAGCGGTTAATAGACTATTGTACACAGAATAAAATACACACAAAAGTGTACAGGTACTACAAAAACAAAACCAAAAATGTATTTATAATATATTTACAACATGCAAATTAATACTTTGTGCCATTTACATTTTTTTTTAATTGAAACTACTCGAAATTTGACTAAAGCATTTACTACAAAATGCCATTATTATACCGTCTGAGTGGTCGTATAACAGTGTTGCCAAAATGGTAACAGATGTAAAATATATAATGAATTACATTTAAAATTTTTAAAAAATTTAAGGGGAAGTTTTAATATATATTTATACATATAAATTATTTATACCACATTTTTATACATTTATTATTTAATTAAAAATAAATAATTGAATTGTATAAATATTATTTTATTTTTTGTTTAATGTAAAATTTAATACTGGGCTTAGAGAAAATTCTTGATTTATAGAAAATTTGTAGAACATTTTTGATTCACAGAAAATCTACGATACATTTTTTGTTTTATAGCAAATTTATGATAAGTTTTATTTTTTTTTAATTTACGATAAGTTTACCATTTATATAAAGGCTACAATTAACTCCATTTTATAGAACACTTACAATATATTTTCGTTCTAAGGAATATCAACGATTAATTTTAGATTTTTAGAAAATTTAAGTTGACGCTTTCTCGAAAATTTTCGGTAAATTTTCATTTACCCGAAAACTAGCAATACATTTTTATTAACCAGAAAATTTACGACAAATTTTCGTTCAATAAAATATTTACGATAAATATTTTGTAGTTGTGTAAACTTACGATATGTTATTGTTTTATAAAATAATCTCCGATACATTTTTGGTTCTTAGAGAACTTACGATACAAAAAAATATTTGATACATTTTTGAATAAATAGCATGAAATTTACGATAAATTTTGTGTTCGATGAAAATTTGCTATGGCTTTTCGATGTGTAGAAAAGCTATACTAAATTTCCATTTTAAAGAAAAATTACGATATATTTTGTTTAAAGGTAAAACTACGATAAATTGTTGATTTTTAGAAAATTTGCGAACAGTTTTCGTTTACCAGAAAATTTACGATAAATATATCTTTTGCAGAAAATTAACAATATATATTTGTTTAAAAAAAATCTACGATACATTTTTCGTTGTTTTAAAAAATATTTATTGTAAATTTTTTAATAGTAGAAAATATACTATAACTTTTTATTTTATTAAAAATTTCTGGTTAGCAGATTTCCGATTTATACAAAACTTATAACCAACTTTCAATTTATTTACGATAAATTTTCTATTATATAATATAATTAAAGTTGCCCAATTGAAAATAGAGTACCAGGCTTATATGAAAAATTTTTTATTTATAGAGGATTTGGGAAAATTTTTTTAAATAAACATTTTTCAACAAAATTTTGTTTATGAGTATTTTTAATAAAATCATCAGCAACACTGTTTTGCACATTTCTTTGTGCTTGATTTAACTTCAGAGGTAATGCTGTGTTTGTAACGAAACAATTTTGTAGTTGAAATAAAAGCGAGTAATTTTTTTATGCTAAAATGCAAATTTAATTTACTAAATTGATGTTTTATTTAGTCTCACAAAGTGAAAGGAGGCAAGAGACAATTTTCGACAAGGCAGCAAAATGAAAGTTGTGGAAAATAGACATTTTTTAAATTCATCAAAACGACGCTTATTGGAAATTAAGTTTTGGAAAATTCATAAAATCGATATAATAGAAATTGAGTTTGTATTCCGAAAAAGTTTTAAAAATCCAAAAAAAAACATTTTTTAAGGCTCTGTTTTATTATGCATGAACTGCATTATTTGGTATTTATCTCAAAATGAGCTTGTATGAGTAAAATACATAAATGCATTTATGGAAAATTTTATTTAAGAAGCAAAAAAAGTATGAATTGATAAAGATAAAAATATTAACTTAATAACACATGACATAATTAAGAGTTTGTGCTTGTGCCATAGACGAATTTATTTGATAAAATATTTTTTATGCATCAATATGCTAATTGCATCTGAAACTATAACTACTACTTACATACGTATAAATACACAAATCAATTAACATATATGTATGTATGTACAAAAGAAGAAAGAAACATAAATTAAGGAATACTTGCCCACTTCACAACCTATCGTAAGAGTTGTAAGTCGTTGGATTAAATAACAGTTTCTCATATTATAAAGTGTCGTATAAATACATCAGAGATGATAAAAATAATCCTATCGTCGTTTGTTTTCTAAATGTATGTTAAAGTTTGTTTTTATACAACGTAAAACTCTTACGATAAATTTTGAATTGGGCAATTGTTTTGAACAGTGAAACTATGTCGTGAGACTTTAAAAGACAAGGTCATTATAGGGGATTTTATTATGAAAGCAATTAAAATAGAGTAGATAACAAAATGGCAAGACCTATCTGTAAATGTTTGACAATTTTAACAAAACCTGAAAAGAAGAATATAAATACAAGTGAACAATGTCTTATATGAATATAAAACACTGTATAAGAATGTAAACAGTATAATATAATTTAAATATATTAACAATTTATGTGACTTAACAAAACGACTTTATTGTTATCAAAAAAGCATAATCGTAATTTATCCTTCCAAACAGTGGTGGTGTTTTTAAAGAAAAATCTTAAGTTTTTTTATTTGTAACATGTGTAATACAAAATTAATTCATACCCCTAATATTATAATTACAAACATTGCTTATGTTTTGCAACAAATTATGTCAGGACTCATTTTATAAAGTAGTCAAAATTCTATAAGAACTGAAAATAAAACTGTGAAGGTTTTCGGTCACGCTAGTGACACCGAATTGCAAAACATGGCCTTGAAAAGTATTCCTGAGAAAATCTGGGAAATCAGTTTAAAACTAACTTAGATAAAAACCCAAAAATTTAACTGCTTCGGTGATTTTTTTTTCAAATTTACAAACGCAAATCAAAATTGTTCAGCTTCTGGGCAATAGAGGGGTCGATATGACTATCAAATGAAAGACCTTGTATGCCATCATATAAGGAGCTATAAAAAAATTTAAAATCCATAATGGCCGCCTCCACAAAATGTTGAACAATAAATGTATGTATATATGGAAAAAATCTAGCATTTCCCCTTTAACTTCCTCAATATTGGTACACCAAGAAAACAAAAAATCACAGTAAGGGTACTCACAAAGGGTAGTGCAAGCTGTGCAAACGATGCAAATGGTTGCAAAAATGCACAATTTTTTTAACACAATAACAAAATGTATGAGCTATAAAAAGCTTGAGCAAAATTGGCTGTGTATAGAATACTAATATCACAAGAAATTTTTGTTAGTCCCCGTTTAGACAGGGAAACATTTGGAAGGGAAACATTTTGTTTGGAAGAGAGGGACGGGTGGGGAAGAGAAAATGAAATTTGTTTTCCGTTCTCGGAGGCACGCTTTGTGCTTTTAATCTTATTGTTTACAATTGTTATGCTTTTTGACATTTGCTTTATTTCCTTTCGGCGTACTTTGTTCTCTATGTCTTATATTTGACTTTGTTTGAATACATATAAAAAAAAATAATGTACTAAATAAAATTAATATATAAACTGGAATGTTTCCAATAACAATGTTTCCCTGTATGACCGCGAAGGAAAATACAAAAGAGAATTCCAGATGTTTCCCTTCCAAATCTTTCCCTGTGTAAACGGGGACTTAGTAACAAAAAAAAAATATTAAAAAAAATAGGTTCTTTTGAAAAAATATAAAAATATTTAAGAAATTTAATAAGAAGCTGCCAGTTATTTTCAGTAGGAAACTCTAACAACAACCGCTAAAATAAATAAGTATTACGTTTAAAAAAAGGACGCTCACGATCAGCCGTAATATGCGCAGGAAAATAGCTTTGTGCAAATTTGCACAGGTTCAATGATGAGTACCCTTAGTGTTTGCTAAGCGAATGGTTCAGTTTTTGCTATCGAACTTTTCTTTTGGGAAACATTTGCAAGGGAAACATCTGGAATTCTCTTTTGTGTTTTCCTTCGCGGTCATAAAGGGAAACATTGTTGTCGGAAATATTCCAGAAATATTCCATATTTGTTTTTTTGACATTGCATATATTTTAACTTTTAATTTTATTAAGTACATTATTTATTCTTTTATTTTTTTTCAAGAAAAGTCAAATATAAAACATAGAGAACAAAGCACGCCGAAACAGGAAACCAATTTCATATTCTCTTCCCTACTCGTGCATCTCTGCCAAACAAAATGTTTCACTTCCAGATGTTTCCCTGTCTAAATGGTGACTTATAAAAATTCTATTGCAAGAATAATAATTTCTTAGTACTGATAACATATATATGTATATTTCGAAATAAAATTCTGTAGCTACAACCCCAATAAAACTACTACCACAATAAAACCATTCGATGGGCAGCAATTGTGGTACTTAAAACTAATACTGTTTTCTTAGTGTATCAAAAGAAGGAGCTTAAACAGTAAAATATGAAAAAGTTAAAATCCATGCCGGGTATCAAATAAAAAGGATTTAGTATTAGAATACAGTTAACTATGTACAAATTAAAATTCAACAAGAGTGCTATATTCGGCCATGCCGAATCTTATGTACCCTTCACAACGTGTAGTCATGCAATAACAATTGTATTACCATTCATCTCATTAATATGAAATACGTACATACATACATATATGTTTCATTATCTTTATAATGACTTTATCCGATTTAAAACATCCCATTGTAAAATTATAAATTGAGTTTATGTATGTATGTATGTATGTTAAAAAAAATAAATAAAAATAAAAATTTTGTTTGTCTTAACTGGAATTCGAACCTATGTTCATCCAGTTTGTATTGTGGTAAAAGGACGAGGTGGTCTAGGCTTTTTCATCATATCACGGTTGCTTATAAAGTGATTTTTCTGATTTTTAATACCTATCTTCTCCCAAATATTATTGATGTTTTGGTACCTTACACGGGTCGTGGAGATATCTGGGGGCTTCAAAAAGTTGATTTCAACATACACATGGACATGCTGACAGACGGACAATGCTTAATTGACTCTCCTATTCATAAGCTTTCAGGAAAAATGTACTTTATGAGGTCGGAAATGAAAGTTGTAGAAATTTCACACGGAATGACATCGGACATCGTTTTACTTATGTACATGATGATGATTATCAGATTCGGCAAGGCCGAATATAGCGCAAATACCTGTAATTTGAAAAAATCGAAAAATATCTTTTTATTGTTGGATTATCAATTAATTTACTGATTTTTCTAGCGTCATAAGTGATATGCGTTCTATGTAGTTATTTTTAAATGTACAGGGTGACCGCCGGGAAGATATACTACTTCGTTTTTCTGCCATTTCGGTAAACATTAGTCTTGACAGTTCATATTTGGCAATCGTAAAGTAGAGACGTGGCAAATTTATTATGAACAAATAGTCGGTAAACCAACGTGTTTTAATCGTTAAAACATTTTATCAAAATCAATCATCGATTACTGTGACGATGTGAGAGTAATGGACGAAACAACGTGCCAACAAGGCGGCAAGGGACTGTGGCTGATAGGCCCAAGCATGGACTACAACAAACATTACTGCTGTTCAAAAAAGTGTTCAAAACAATCATCAAGCTCAATTCGACGCCGTGATTAGGAGATTGGTCTTTAAAGAATAACTTTGGCCACAATTTTTCACAAAGATTTGCATTTGTTTCCATTTAAAATTCAGTTGACATAAGCTTCTTCCAAAAGACTATTTACGCCGCCGTACATATGCCAATGGGATGTTACAGCCCCGATTTTCATGAAAAAATCATAATGAGTGACGAGGCACATTTTCATTTGAATGAATATTTGAATAATCAGAACAGTCAGTTTTGGGTAATGGAAAACCCTCAAATTATTCATCAGTCACCTTTGCATCCATTAAAAGTGACAGCCTGGTGTGCAATTTGGTCAGGGGGCTTTGGGCTTGCCTAACATGTGGTTTCATCAAGACGGTGCCACATCGCATATAGCCAGAATTACCATGGAATTACTGCGAGACCTCTTTCCACAACAAGGAATGGTCATGTTGATTGGCCTCCACGGTTGCCTGATTTGAGTGCCGTGGACATCTTTTTGTGGGTTTATGCAACAAACCAGAAACGCTGGAGTAAGTCAATCAAAATATTCGTGATAAAATTAATGAAATACCGCGTGAATTGTGTGAGAATGTAATTAAAAATGTGCTTAAAGGTCTCGCACTTGTGAGGCTAACAGAAGCGGACATACATAATTGCCGACATTAAATAAAACATTTATCAATATAAGATCCATTCCCATTCATTTAATCAAAAATTATAAACAAACAGAGTAGTATACCTTCCAGGCGGACACCCTGTATTTTGTAGAACATTAGTATCTTACAACATTGACAAGGGCATTTATTAAAGCATGTGCTTAGTTGTATGTAAATAAATGAATATTATTGGGCAATGCTTTAAAATAAATATACCGTTTCAAATTATTTATTTATTATTTATTATTATTTTTTTTTTTGTGAAAAGTTACGAGTTTATGTAAATCATTTAATCATTTTATATAGGCTATTATCAAGCTACAATTAACAAATTATATAAACTTTTTTTAAATTTAATTGCTTGTAATTTTTCAAAATTTAATTGCTTGTAAAATGTGCGAATTGTGTTTCTTTACATGTAATAAAATCTATTTATTTGATGGCCTTATGGAAAATATTTTATTTGCAATTTTTTTTTACATTTTATTAAACAAATTTACATTTTCAAAAAAACACTCATATTAATTATATTTTATTGGTATAATTTCAGCTCAATGTATTATAAAATGAAATCAGCAGGCCGCAAACGAGAGCAACGTAAATTAAAAATATTTAAATGTAAGTTAAAAAAAGGTTTCGATACAATTTTTTTCCATAAATTTTTTTCTATAAGTTTTTAAAAATGTTTATATATTTTTTAAAAAAGATTGGTCAAATTATGAATTTAAAGAAAAATTATTTATACAAAGTGTTTTTTTATATTAGATTATTGGACAGTCTTCAAAAAAATATCAGTTCTCTTTTTATAGAAACACTGGTTTCCGGTTGATCGGAAATTTTAATAAATATAGAATTGTATTACATATGTATATGTTAAAATCATGGCGAATTGACATCAGGTGATGTTACGAAAACAGTTAATTGTTTTGGCCCGTTTTATTGTAAACGCCACAATGTCAAAATATCCCAGCAAACAAATTTCGTAACCGTTCAATGTGAACAATATTTTTCATGACTTCTAATTTAAAAGTGCAAGAGGAGGCATGAAGAATGCCTTATCCAAATCCAAAACAGTTAGTCTTTATTGATGTGCTTCAAAACCATGCAAATGCATGCTAAAAATCTTAAACAATTCATGTAAACAAACATTATTAACTCATTAAACGTGCGTTTCTTTCCATCTACTGTGCCTGCGTTCTATGCATTTATTAGAATTAGGTAAATTTTGTTAATATATAATATAAAGGAACATGCTCTACAATGACACATTAGTGTTTAACTCATGCAGGTTTCACTTTAATTGAACCACTTCATCATGGGTTGAACTCATGCAGTCACCATTACTTTTGCATGTGTTTATACCCTTCACCTGTGGTGCACAAGGGTATATATAGCTTTGTCATTCCGTTTGTAATTTCTACAATTTTCATTTCCGAATCCATAAAGTATATATTTTCTGAAAGCTTATGAATAGAGGAGTCGATTAAGCCCTGAACGTTTGTCCGTCTGTCCGTGTGTTGGTTGAAATCAACTTTTAGAAGCAACTATATGTTCCTCAGATCTGTATATAGTATCAATCTCTTGGGAATATCCAGGAATGAATCGCTATTGAAATTCAGCACAATCGCCCCATAAATTTCTGAGATATGAGAAAAAAACCACGACCACCTCGTTTTTTCACAATTACAACAACAACATACATACATATATACATACATGTAAAAAACATGCCAAAAAAAAAATTACAAAAAAAATATATTAAAAATAAAAAAAAATAATAATAAAAAAAATAATAAAAAAAATTACAAAAAAAAAAAATAAAAAAAAATAAAAAAAAATTTAAAAAAAAATTAAAAAAAAAAATAATAAAATATAAATAATATATTAAATAAAATAAAATAAAATTTTTTTGGCTCAGCTGGGATTCGATGCCACATTTATTCTAACCAGTATATATGTATGTACGTATTTTATATGAGATGAATGGTGATACAAACAATTGTTATTGCATGACTACACGTTGTGAAGGGTATATAAGATTCGGCACGGCCAAATATAGCACTGTTACTTGTTTTTTGCTATGATGTTTGTATTTTAATTAATGTTTAGTTGCATTGGTTAAAAATTTTTATTAAAGTCGTAAAATTTGTGAAAAAAAAAAATTATAAAACACTAATATTTTTACAATACCTTATTGGTAAAGTACAGATATGATAGTTAAATAGGTGTTAATTACCGAGTTGTCAGATTTTTTTTTGTGTTTGTTTACTAAATATTTTTAAATTAAAAAAAATGTAAAAAGCTTTTTTGTGGAAGAAAATTAAAATATTACAAAATAAATAAAAAAGATAGCGGCTATCAGCAATAAAATCGGCAAAAATCCAATAATTGAGGACTGGGACAAATCAAGCTTCAGTAGAATGACAATCGGCTATGAACTTTATGTGTATAACCAATGACTAGCAGCAGCGGTGGCAACAAATTCATATGCAATGGTAGCAATAAAATTAAGCATCTTCATCTATGATAATATCAGCTGGTATTGCCATGCTACAAGTGAATCTCGCGCAACTGTATCATCAAGAAAACTTATAACCTTAAATCCAAGCGATGCAAGTAACCCTACAACCGGTTGTAGCAAAAAAAAAAAAAAAAGAACATTAAGCAGCTCAAGGAGCTTTAGTGCCTTCCAAACTGGCTCCACACCTACACCAGCTGCCTACTACGTAAGTATGTCTAACGATGCCTACACAGCAGCAGCAACCGCTCACTCTAAGCAGGCTACCGCCACGCAGCACAACAAACTAATCCTAGTTACTTGGCTCCACAGCAAACTATTGCCAATTTTATTTATAACAGCCGTTGCAGCTGCTACAGCTTATGAACCATATACCCAAGTAGGCGTTGTAAAACCGCTACATGCTGGCATTACAGCAGCAGCTGGTTACCAAAATAACAATACCGTGAAAGATACATCTCCAACATAGACATCTTCATGACCCGTCTGTCTGACCCAAGGAAGACCTACTAATGTTAAACCAATACTGTCACCATCTGAAAAGAACTACCAACAAAAATTACAATACTCGTAAACTGATAGTAATACCAAATCAACGTTAACGAATTAACAACTTTTAAGTTTCATTTATTGCCATTAGATCAGGTGAAACTATCTTTAACAAATTTGGAAAATTAAATAATATAAATAAAAAATCGATGCCGGAATTTTGTTCGCTTGGACTCCACAAAGCATTTTAATATATTCCACCCTCTGTAGCTCCGCTCCTGAGAAAGAACTTTATGCACCCACTTTAGTTCTGCCATCAACTTATCAAGAGCTTTCACCCGATATGTCACAACCGCATTCAGTTATTTTCGAAATGGCCCGCATTACACTTAGACTGTTTTAAGTACTAAAGGGGCATTTTAACATATTCCACCTCCTGTAGTTTCGCTCCTCAGAAAGAAATTAATATACCCGTTTAAGTTCTGTAATCTACTTATTTAGAGCTTTCACCGGATATGCCACAACTTCATTTAGGTATGCCTGAAGGGCCTAATAACACTTAGAATACTAGAAGGGCACTTATTGGCACCAGGTCAAGTTTTTGGGTTCAAAAGCTGTTGTAACAAAAAATAACCAAAATTATGTAAAAAACAAATTTTAAAGAACAACATTTGCTTTCTTTTGAGATATTAAACGTGTTTTTATTTTTTACCGTTCTGGAATTATGGCTCTATATGTCAGCTTTTTGGCCAAAAATTTTGATTTTTTCAAAACTTTGTGCGATGAGCAGCACGGGTTAACGTTATTTAATCGGGTACAATATCTGGAAAGGCAAATCGATAAACAAGGTGTTGAAGCAAAAATTCGACGTTTGAACGTGAATGATTTTTAAGATTGTTTAATATAAAATTGGAAAAAACATGATTACGAAAATCATCGTGTAAATACATTGACAATAAATTTAAAAAAAAACGTAAAAAAGCTATACGTATTTAAAACAATCGGTTTTATATCCATAAAATGAGTTCATTAGATGTTCGAAAAATTAAAAAAAAACCATATATGTATGCATTTTTTTAAATCTTTCCTATATTTTCCATTAATATAAAATTTTTTATATAAACATTTTTTTCCATAAATTTATAAAGAAACAAATAAAAATAAAAAATTTCCTAATTATTAAGGATATACTCCCAATAGTTTTCAAAATTTTTGTTTTATTTGTGGTTGGGTTTAAGCTGGTCTATATGCATTTCACTAGTGCTTATGCAAGATCATCCTTTAAACCACAAAATTTATGGAAAAGTTTAAAAATGTTAAAATGTTATTTTTTTAAAATTTTCCCTTTTATAACCCTTTAGTAAAACATCAATTGTTACGCAAAGGTAACAACAAGGACTATACCCATACAGGTTCATTTCAAGAAGCCATTAGACCAGGTATTCAAACGATCGAAATACAGCTATTAGAAATAATTTTTCATTTTATTTAATTCATTTCTCATTTTTTATTTTCAATAGTTATAATTCTAGCACAAATATTCGCCATAATGCCGCTGGACGGTGTTACATCGCTAAGTTCGTATGATTTAAAATTTTCCTGGCGTTTAATACGCACTTGGTATTCCATCCTGGCCATTGCATCCTTTGGCTTTTGTATGGCCATAACAATTGCTTTTGCTTCTCGTGGCGTTTTTAACTTTGATTCAGTGGGTAAATTTCTGCATATATAGAGTGATACTTTTTGTGGTTTTACTTATACTCTTTTAATTTTGCTTTTGTGTCTGTATCTTGTATATAACAAAGACTTGCTTCATAAAATGTTTTCTTTCTTTTTTCTTGCCACATACTCTATTCGTGTATTCCTGGTTAAATGCATGCTGTGTGCTTGGCTGCGTTGTAGAGAGCATCATATTTTTTTCATCGATTTTTTTTATTGCCTTAACATATTTTTATATGACACTCAAGTGGCCGATGTTAATGCAACAATGGCAACAAGTTGAACAGAGCTTACCGCAACAGCCCACGTTAATGGATAGATCTCGGTTGGCACATAAAATCAAAATGATAACATTAGTGGCAACAATTGTTTCATTGGGTATGTATATGGAAATCAACAAACCAAACAACAACAAAAAATATAAATAAATAATAACAAATACTCTGGAAATAAAAAATATATTATATAAATTCACAACTTATTGTTAGAGTTGTATACCAAGTGATTTTATAATAATTGTAAAATTTTTGCGAGCTATTTATATACTAACATTTAGTTGAACATAGAGGTACCAAAATTTTAACAAGATACTTCAAGATGCTTCAGGGCAAGGTTCATTAATTCATCAGGTACTCTTGTTTCTTTAGCTGATTATTTTTTTTTTTAACTTATTTTAAATTTTAGCTATCAAATTCTATAGGTAAAAAACGATTTTCTCTCCTCTCTCATTTATTTTCAATGTCAAACTTCATATATAAAAAATATAATATGGTGTAATTACATAAGGTGATAGCGTAAAGGAGAGCAATTTTTGTCTCTCTTTTTTTATGTATGAAGTTTGACAATTTCCGAAGTTGAAATAATTTTTTTAAGTATGTATTTTGACATTCTCCAGAACACAAAAAAATAGTCAGCTGGGCTTGCACCGCCACCTTGTATAAGTGTACTTTGCTTCGAACTGCAATTACCTGATCAAGGTGAATTAAAAAGGTGACCGTAAAAAATCAGCTGATTCATTTTTTTTTTTTATTTTTTTTTATTTTGCTGAGTACTTTGAGTGCCAATTGAATTTGCCTTTGTTTACGTTTCTATATATTCTTTTAATTTAAAAATGAAATTTGAAAAAGAAATTTTTGTGTAATAAAAAATATTTACAATAAAAAAATACAAAACTTTAAAAACATCAGTGGCTTAATCAATGAATAACGACAAGGAGTGCTCGTCAAACGATCATCTAAGTGCTGAAACATAATTTGTTTAAAAAGAAAATAGATATAGAAATAAAGCATGATATTATTCCTAGTATAGGAAAATATTTAATAAAATGTCGTGGTGTGTGGACTCAGAAATAAGTAACCAGGGAACAACAGAATCTTATCCTTTTAATAGGTGTACCATTGAGGTCTGTATTTCTACTACATTTGGCCGTAATTAGCAGCTTATTTTGATATATTAGAGATGAACATCAAGAGGCTATAGAAAATCAACATACATATATATTTTCTCCACCTTGATCAGGCGATTTATTTTTTATTTCCTCCAATAAAATAAAAAACCATATTAATTGACGAATAAAATAATAAAAAAAACCATATTAATTGACTAATAAAATATTTAAATTTTTATTTACATATATTTAAATACATTTACGAATAATAAAGTTAGCGAAGAAGATGCATCTGTGAAGCACTTATGTATATAGGATTTGTCAAAATGTGGTTAGGAAAAGGATGATATCAGAATCGTTTTCAGATTCTAATGAACTCGAGGTACGGGAAACTGTCTTCAATATTATTCGGAAAGTGTGTAGGATAGACGTTTTGTCAGTTAAAAAGAAAACATCAGCGAGACTAAATTCTGTTTGATATCTTCCTGAGTGTCTTCTTCTTTACTTGCTTCCAGTATTTATGTATTTGCATTTGATTTATTAGTAGTTTCAGTATATGATTGCTTTCCATATGAACCTTTTTGCATTTTTTTAAAATACAAAAGTAATTGTTTTAATAAATAAGTCGATTTGTCAGTAGTTGTCAAAAATTTACAAAAACGAGCAAGGCGAATTCATACAGGTGAAATTATCAGCCCAGCTGATTGTGAAACATTTTGTCAAAATTGGTTGAATTCGCTTTGATTTCATTTATAAATGCAGGGATAGGAAATGTGTTTTTGGTTTCGGTATTAAACAATTATCTTGAGTGTACTTTTTTGACAATAAATGTGCTTAATTTATGTATATTTTTTGCTTTTGCGTCATTAATAATGTGTTTAAAAAATTTATATTCTGTTTTTAATCAAATTTTATTATATTTAATATGTAAAAACAACTTTTCCATCCCTGATATACGAATTGGCCTTGACATAAAACATCCCATGAAAAGTTGCTTTGTTGTATGAATTCGCCGTTGCTTATACCTTATGGATATGCCTTGAAAACGAGTTTCAATTTGCCTTAACATTGACATTTTACGTACTCAATAACACTAACAAAATGCGTGTTGTTTTTTCTATTGTATTTGTTGTAGTTATGCAGTCACCTGTTGGATTCGACTTGTACCTGATGAATTAATATGCCTTGGCTTCAGGAATGGAAATATCGAAGTTTTTTTTAATATGTTGAACTTTATTTTTAAACCACATACAACTGCTACAATATTTAGATGGTAAATTTAAAAAAAAAAATTAATTCTGTTTATAGAATGTTGTGTAAAGTGAACAATTGTTTATTTAAGGAGAAATTGTGGACAATTAAAACAAATTGATACATATCGGATTTGAACAATATTTCTATCATATTTATTAAAAACATATTTATTTAACGTGTTTCTAATTTAGAACGCATTTTTAATAAATTTTGCAACAATGTTTAATTTCTGGAAAATTAACAAGTAAGAGTGCTATATTCGGCCGTGCCGAATCTTATATACCGGTAGTCATGCAATAACAGTAGTTTGTATCACCTTATATCTTATATGAAATACGTACATACATATATAAAAAACATACATATATAAAAACATCCCATTGTAAAATTATAAATTTACGTATGTATGTTAAAAAAAAATTTTTTTAAAAAAATTTAAAAAAAAATTTGAGAAAAAAAATTTAAAAAAAATAATTAATATAAATAATAAATATAAAATAAAAAAAAAAATAAAAAAAAAAATTAAAATATAAATAATATATAAAAAAACAAGTAAGAGTGCTATATTCATCCGTGCCGAATCTTATATACCCTTCACAACGTGTAGTCATGCTATAACAGTAGTTTGTGTCACCATTCATCCCATATGAAATACGTACATACATATATAAAAACATCCCATTGTAAAATTATAAATTCACGTATGTATGTTAAAAAAACAAAAAAAAAAAAATAATAAAAAAAAAATTTTAAAAAAAATTTAAAAAAAAATATTTAAAAAAAAAATTTAAAAAAATTATTATATATATAATATATATAAAACAAAAAAAAATAAAAAAAAAATTTAAAAAAAAAATTAAAAAAAAATTTAAAAAAAATATAAATAATAATATATTTATATTTTATTCGAACTTTTTTTCTATATATTAAATTTTAATGTGAACCATTTTTTATTTTGGCTTAAGTTCATTTGTTTCTTTATTTAATTTTATAATTCAAATTAAAATTAATTGTAACCATTTTAGGAATATTTTTTCTAAAAATTATTTCCGATATTAGCCGAGTGGAATGCATTTTCGAAATCAGCTACGATTTCATCATCAGCACTCTTTATCGGTATACTACTATGTAACTTAAAATTCCTATTTATGTTACAATTGAATGAAATTTGAATTAGTGAATCTTAGTATTGATATTGATAGGTGAAATAAAATATTCAACAAAATATGAAAATTAATACTAAGATTCACTAATTCAAATTTCATTCAATTGTAACATAAATAGGAATTTTAAGTTACATAGTAGTATACCGATAAAGAGTGCTGATGATGAAATCGTAGCTGATTTCGAAAATGCATTCCACTCGGCTAATATCGGAAATAATTTTTAGAAAAAATATTCCTAAAATGGTTACAATTAATTTTAATTTGAATTATAAAATTAAATAAAGAAACAAATGAACTTAAGCCAAAATAAAAAATGGTTCACATTAAAATTTAAAATATAAATAATATATTAAATAAAAAAAAAAAAAAAAAATAAAAAAAAATTAAAAAAAAATTTTTTAAAAAATTGAAGAAAAAAATTTTTTGGCTCAGCTGGGATTCGATGCCACGTTTTCTCTAACCAGTATACATGTTTGTATGTATGTATGTTGTTGTTGTAATGTTGTTTTTGTGAAAAAAAAATTGAGGTGGTCGTGGGTTTTTGCTCATATCTCAGTTGATTATGTACCGATGTTTCTGATTTTCAATACCGATCTACTCCCGAATATTTCTGATATTTTAATACCTTACCCGTGTCCAACCTATGTCGGGGGGCTTCAAAAAGTTGATTTCAACATACACACGGACAGACGGTCAGACGGACAGACTGACAGAGCTTAATCGACTCACCTATTCATAGGCATTCAGAAAATATATACTTTATGGGGTCGGAAATGAAAATTGTAGAAATTTCACACGGAATGACAAACCTATATATACCCTTTTTCACTGTGTGAAGGGTATAAAAAATTATAAAAAAAAAAAATTTTTTTTGGCTCAGCTGGGATTCGATACCACGTTTTCTCTAACCAGTATACACGTTTATATGTATGTATGTTGTTGTTGTAATATTGTTTTTGTGAAAAAAAAAATCGAGGTGGTCGTGGTTTTGTGCTCATATCTAAGTTGGTTATGTACCGATGTTTCTGATTTTCAATACAGATCTACTCCCGAATATTTTTGATATTTTAATACCCCACCCTGGTCCAGGTGATATCGGGGGGTTTCAAAAAGTTGATTTAACATACACACGGACAGACGGACAGACTGACAGAGCTTAATCGACTCCCCTATTCATAAGCTTTCAGAAAATATATACTTTATGGGGTCGGAAATGAAAATTGTAGAAATTTCATACGGAATGACAAACCTATATATACCCTTTTTCACTGTGTGAAGGGTATAAAAAATGACTTCAACGGACTGAACTAAATCAATCTACAAGGATACAGTATACATGTGTTTTATATGAAAGCAAATGAATATTGTAGAAATTTTAAACGAAATGACAAACTTATAGTACATACCCTTTTACACTGTCGTTGTTACCAGTCCCTTTGTCCAACATATAGTGAAACTCATCTTTAGTTGCTTTTAATATTATTGGTTCTAATCATCTTGGTCTGCATGACCATGACTGGAATTAAAAGTATCAGATGGTGTAAAAATATCTGGGTACTTTATCATTAAATTATGGCATGTTCTTTCACAGGAAATCATTTTAGTTCCAACAACTGACTCACTTACAACATTACCACATGAGTTATGGTTGGTTGTACCATCAACTAATGTTTTTTGCCTTAAATCTGGAAGAAGATGACATTGAGGTAGAAAATTTACTCCAGGACGAGATACATCAGCAAGTATAAATTTTCACCGAAAAGTTCTGCGTAAGCTCAAGTATAAATTTAGTAATATAGTTTCAAAAGTTTTGATCTCTGTGCTATTTGCAGCATATAGTGAACGATTTTGTAGGGTATACTGAAATTTCAGCTTCTATGTCAACATGAAATTGAATTTTTGAGTGTTTCTCGGTGACAAATAATCGACCATATTTATCTACACAAGCGGTCGATGTAATTGTATAAGATGAATTTCGTTTTTTGTTTGAGTTTCAAATTTGCAAGGTTGAATACATTTAAGTGCTTTTTCAGCCAACCGCCACCGGTGATACCAACATAAACCGGACGGAATCTAGCTTTGCAAGGATTCACCAAAACTGAAGGTGATGATATTTTAGAAACAAACATTGACGTCGAACTTAAAAAAGATTCAAGAATTTTATCATCTTCAAAAGCCAGTTTATCTATATCACTTGTTTATCAGGACATCATTTAAAAAATAGAGTTTTTAAAACTTCACTATTAACCTTACCATTTGATAGAGATTTCATTCTTTGAAGGTGGCTTTGATGCGTATATCTATTCCATTTAGCAACCGTTTAAGTTGGTGTTCGGCTGATTCAGCCAATGATTTAATAATACGTTCGATCAGTTTTTTATATTTTCGTAAAGAATGTAGGGAAATAATTTTATCTTTTACCAAATATAGCACAGATTGGACTAGGTTCATAACCAGAATTTCACACATACGGAAACTAACTTACACTTGAAGAAACCAATCTTCCGGTTCATCTTCCCAAAAACCGGGGAGCTTAGGAGTTTTTGCAGAATAAATTGCTGGACTGTTGGGTGGTTCCGCTGAGGAAGCTGTTTGTGGTATATTTTTGTGATGCGCTTCTTGCTTTTGAATCTCTAACGGCAGGCAAATTGATTGATGTAATTGTCTAATTATTAGTTTGTAGGGGTTACCAGGTGTAACAATATACACTTTTATTTAAAAAAAAGTAAACTATTTATTAAATTATTTTATTAAATACAAACAACATAATTCTCAAAACTTAAGAAATGAATGAACTATTAATTTGTATGAAAAATTTTTACAGTTTGTATAAAAAACTATAACAAGATTTAAAAATGTTTAAAACATTTTATTTTATTTTTAGTAAGTAGTTAAGTATAAAAAGTAATACCTCCAACATAGAAAAAAAAATATTAACAACTTTCTTCATGTAAATATTTTTCAATGAATTTAAATAAATGTTAAATTCTATAAAAAAGTTTTATTTATTTTTTTGTTTTTAATAAAGTTTTCGATAAAAATTTTTAAAACTATTTCGGTAAATTTTCTTTTTATAGGAAATTGTCAACAAATATTTTTTTATGATTTTTTCGAAAAACTTTCTTTAAGGAAATTTTTGATAAACATTTTTTATACGAAATTTTCGATAAATTTGAAAGTATTTAACTTTTTTTGATTAAATTTTTTTATGAAAAAAATTTCATTATAACAATGAAGTGAATGTACAATTTGTTTTCGATCTTTAAAAAAAAAGATTTGTTGTAAATGTAACAAACTGAAACAATGAAAACGAACAAAATAAATTAAATTCCAAATTTAGTAACAGTACGATCATATTTAATCTCTTTTACTCTGTTCTAGTTGTATTATTGTCTTAAGGTGTTAACTTACTTTTTTGTTGCAACATATTGTTTTAAGTATCTTACAAAGAAAAGAAATAAAATAACGAAGAAAAGGAAATAAAAATTAGAAAAAAAAACGAATCATATAAAAAAGTGTTATAAACTTACACCATCTTTTTCTTAACTGAAAGCTAAAAATAATTGAAACATAAAATAAAATAAAATAAAAATAACAGGGTCACAGTGTCTTACTTAAGCTAAATCAAAATTAAATGTTACTAAAAATATTGCCTATATTTAGGCTTATAGTAGAAATTTTTTAAGGTAGAATTAAAGCGATTCAAGTTAATATTTATTGGCTCAATTGACAAGGTGTCGTAGGAGTTGTAATGTCTACATTTATTTTTTGTACGTCACTTACAACAATTTTACCTATGTTTGTAGTATGTCGCATAAATACATCAAAGATGGAAAACTTAATCCTATCGCCGTTGTTCTTCAGTATGCAAAAGTGAATTTTTTACAACCTACGACTCCTGCGACAGGTTGTGAATTGATATAATTGAAGTAAATTCAATTATTTATTTAATACTCGCTTGAAAATTTACTGTCTATTATTTTATTTAGTTTTTTTCTATTCATTTGCAACCAGGAGAACACACATTCAGCATGTTAAATATAATCTACTATGTCAACCGATGTCCTACGTTCAAAAATCATCCAATTGACAGTTTTTTGTATACAAATTTCTCGCAATATTTTTACTTCTTTGAATACACCACCCTAGCCGGGGTATTGGGAAAATTTATTAACTTATTATCAACATTTGCCTGGAATTTCAATGACATCTTTCTTATGTGTGTCTGCGTTGGTTTGTCGTCAAAATTTCGCCAGCTGAATGTTTATATGGCAGCATATTTGGATAAGGTCTCTTTATGCTTTAATTGTTTAAATTTCGTGTTTTTTGAAAGCGATAGCTGATTGAAAAAAGCTATTTATTTTAAGGCTACAACACCAGAATTTTGGATGGAGTGTCGCAAAAATTACCGTTTGTTATGTAGACTGAGTGAGTCGGTGGATAATACCATTTCGGCCATAACACTGTTGTGTCTATCGAATAATTTGTATTTTATTTGCAATAAAATCTTGAAAAGTATACAGTAAGATTAAATTTAACTGTTTGCATTTGGAATAGCTTTATTTTAATTTTTATTGTTTGTTTTTTTTTTATTATCATTGTTCTTAGAAAGAAGCCCTCATTTACACACACATTATATTTTTGGTACTCTTTGGTTTTTCTGTTGGGGCGCACCTTTATTTTGGCTTTATACGCTGCTGAAATCAATGAAGAGTCGAAAAAACCTTTGGTTATATTTCGTAAGATTCGACGTGAATTTTGGTGTCCTGAGGTTAGTACAAATAAGGCAAATAAATAAGAAGAAACAAATACAATAAAAATAAAATTATAGCCTATCTACTGTGTTTTTTTAATGTGTCACCAAATAAATCATAATCGCACCAGAATTTCATGGAGCATAAAATGAACAATAAAAAAACTTTTCAAATAAAAGGTCAAGAAGCAACAAAAAACCATGAATATTAAATTGAACTGTTTCCAAATTAAATATTTTTATTTCTTTTTTATTTCCAACTTTACTATCAGTCCTATTGTTCATCCTTTATTTGTTTAACCCTCTTTTTGATTTACTACAAATTAACAATTAAATGTATTTTCTTCATAAATATTTAATATCCTTCAGTTCCACAGCATGATTTTCATTTATAATTTTATTCATTGTTATGTTGTGAAAAGTTGCTCTTGTTATTCTTGTTTAAATACATTAAGTAGCGTATGTTAACAGCAAATAGTTTTTACATTATAAAAATATATTCAAGTTAAGAACGATATTAATATTGATCATACGTACTGTAGCACAAAGCAAATTAATGTGCATAAGGAGAGGTTCATTATGAATGTTCTGCTTTCATAGAAATACAATGCTTACGCTAATGTAACCCTACCCTCAACGAAATTAGATTTTTTAAAGAATTTGTCATAATTTCTAAAAGTTTTAAAAAATTTAAGATTCATATTAAGAGGCATAGAAATGGGTTTACTAATTAAACGATTTTATACCGTAAAATTAATATAATAACAAAAAGTTTTTTTTTAAACCTAATCGTAAAATATCGAAATGAATACGCTGACTCTCTTTTGCGGTAATGGATTACTTGCACCAATTCCTGGTTAGCCGACCGTTGGGAAATTGAATTACACTAGTTCTCTTCTTCTGGATAAAAATCGAAGCAGAAGCAATGTTTTTTGTCCCAGTCTTTGACAAGAATGTTACCAGATTATTAAAGCGGTTTTCAGGCTGAGATATCAGTAATAAGCAATACTGTTAATTGGAAAAATTGCCGAAAAAATTATCGAATTTACCCAAAATATGTTAGCTCTCCCTATCTTCTGATAGTCCTTTAAAATTCCTTCAAGCAACCTAAGGCTTCAGTATATGATCTTCGTCAATTCTGCCTTATGCAGCTCTTTCTGCTTCCTTTCAGGTTATATTGGTAAATTTTAGTTTTCAAGGAATTTTATTTTTATAAAGAGATAATTTTCAATTTCGTTTGTTTTTCTTTTATTAAGAAAAGTTTTTTTTTTGATAATTTAAAGCGTTTTAAAGATTTTTATTTTAGTAGAAATTAACAAATTAGACTTTTCTCGTTAATTTGAAGATGATCAAAACCGCTTCTAAAGGGAGACCGGAACCATAAATTAAATTCGTAAATAAACTATAGTAGAGATTGGTGCCTCCACATATTTTTAAGAAGATCTCCTCTTCTTAGTCTCAGTGGGTTTTAACCATCTATAAATATCAAAACTCACTTCCGTAGTAAATGTCCTCGGCATCTGTACGAGCGTATTTTGTTTTGTTTTGTTTTAACTATAGCCCAGTGTTTGTTATAGTACGGTTAATACATTTTGAGTATTTGACGCAGGCAACTCTTAATGAATGAGTTTTTAAATATTATGGTTCGTTTAGTTTCAGGTCTCTAAGCCATAAAGCAAAACAGATTTAACATTGCTGTTTAATTTTGGTAAGTCATGGAATAGTCGGTGACCTCCAGATTTTTTTAATATTTCAAATGCTTTTTATATCTAAGTCAACCTGTTTTGAATATCACCGAACGTAGCAGTGATGCTATCCAGATAGCAAAAGGTTGGTATATCTTCGAGTTGTTGTCCCATTAGCGAGAAGGTATGTCTACTGGAAACATCAACATAAATTGGTCTTGTTTTCGAGGTACTTATAATCAGTCGTGCGTACGCTACTTTTGCTGTGATGGTATTCAATATTTGCTGCATATCTTGCTGACTGTACGATAACAGATAGATGTCATCAGCATAGCATAAGTCTAAAAGTCTACCCAACATGCCCATAGAATAACATGAGTAGGAATCGTTTCACAAGATCAAATATAATGTTGAAAAATAAAGGGGATAACACGCTTTCTTGTCTAACAGCCGCTTTAATGTGACCCCTAATTTGGCCTTTATTCAGAATGAAGCAAGAAGAGTTCATTTACAGACATTCTTCTAGTCTAATAATTTTATTTGGCACTGCTTTGAACTGCATCGCTTTCGGTATGACAGAGTGATGAATAGAGTTGAAAGCAGATTGGAAATCTATAAATCCAAAATCAGGCTCTACCGCTTAAGACATGCAGTCGAATAAGGTTAGGGATATTATCTTTTTAAGCATATAAAAGGTAATGCCTATCCAATTCTTACACTTCATCTGATTTACCTTTTTGAAAATATTGATGATTATTCCCCCCTAAGAGGTCATGTAACCGTTTCAGTTTGCCAAAATTTTTAAACTAGAGATTCATTTATGCTTGCCGAAAAGGGGATTTAATAGCTTGGAACAGTTCTGGAGAAGTATTGTTGCTTTATGGTCTTTTTAACCATGTTAATGCTTTAATCATTTTATCATGGCTGGCAATGGTAGTTGGGTTATTTATATCACTTCTTTGAAGATGTTGTTGTTGACAAAGTTAAGTTGCTTCATTATTGTTTGTGCAATCAAGGATATTTCAGTAGTGGTAGACCTTCCTTAGTGTACTCTAGTTCACCATTGGCACTATGTAGGGATCTCTTATTAGAATAATTATGACCAATGGGTAGTTTTTTATCTCTTTACATATCTTTTTGTTTATTCGATTTGTTGGGTCAGATATAATATCAGTACATGCAATTTGTTAAAAAATAATATAACATGATTGTCGTGATCATGTCATAACCATATTTTTTTTGGCGTGTAGCCCTCACACTGCTTAAATTATCATTTTTCGAGCATAAGAAAAACGAGAATTGCCTATTAATATTTTATTATTTTTAAATTTGATTGGAAATATTCTAGAAAATAAATTAGCAAAATTAAATCACAAAACAAAATTTTATAATTTTTTTTTTATAAATCTTAATATTAACGACTTTAGAAAGAAATTTATTTAACATTTTCTTTATGAGAAAAAATTTTTATTTATTATCATTTTGTTTGTTTTAAAATTAAACAAACAATTTTTTGTAGAAAAAAAAATTAATCACACTTTTCCTAAATTTAAAAATCACTAAAAACTGTACCAATATGAATGCAATGACAATTATTTTCTACAGTATACTCGCGCTAACCTGAAATAATTAAAACCAAAGCAGTTCATGTTAGTGAAATTGTTCACAATAGTGATTGTCGAGTTTCACGAGGGAAATATAAATTTTTACAATATTAATCTGTGTTTTATACGCTTGAACGTTAAATTATTTTATTATTTTATTATTAAAATATAAAACCAAAATTATTATTTATAATTCATTATAAGATCACGAGAGTGCTTTTTGCAAACTACCTATAAAGGCTGCCTTTTCTTTTAATATCAAAAATTAGTATTTTTAACACTCATAGTGACGCATAAGAAAAAGAGTTAGAATTTCGATGCCATACATACAAAAAAAAAAAGTTTAGAGGATACACACAGGGGATTACCTGAATTTTAAAAATCTAAATTAACAATTTTCAGTAATGTTTACATGCTTAAAAATATTTGCAGTGAAAAAAAATTGTTCAAGTTATAGAGCTTGCTGAGCTTGTTCATGTTGCACAGTAGTCAACGTAAATAATAACTTGTTCATGTTAGGCGGTGTTCACGTTAGACTGTGTTCACGTTACCGTGAGTGCACTGTACTTTGAACAATATAGTTGAATCAAATTTTTTGCCTATTTAATTCGTATTTTTATTCTTATTTTTACTGCCAAACAGCTTAAACGATTTTCGGAGGAAGTCAATTTTGATTTGATTGCTTTAACCGGTTTAAAACTATTCAATTTAACACGCAGCATGCTTTTAACTGTGAGTATAAAATTTATTTGTAAAATTTCCTAAAACTTTTCTATGCTTTTTATATCCCACTGAGTAATGACTAATGCGCACTGATTTTTATTGCTTTGAAATTACTGTAAATTCGTTTATTTTAATGTTAATGGAAAAGTTTTTATGTGAACATTTAAAGAATATTCTATATCTTTTAAGTCATTAAATATTATATTTTAATTTTGTGATATTTTAAACTTTTCTGCCTCAAGCTTGTTTTATCATTTGAATGCACAGAACTTTCAATTGGCCAAAAGAAAAAAAAAACTTTTTTTAGTTCAAGCGTTTTCTTTGCAAGTCATAGACATTGCGACTGTTGAAAGAAATCACTTAGTAGGCAAGTGTCGTGCCATAGACACTAAATTTTGTGTACAGTGCCAAGGTTTCAAATTCATTTTGAAAACAAATCTTCTTTAGCGAAGGTGTCAGTCATCGCAATGTTTTGCTTTGATTTTTATTTAATTTGTACAGTTTCATGGAGTCAGAAAACAATTATAAAATACAATAAAATTATAAATTTCGGCTGGGGGTATCCTTATTTGTTGTTTTTTTCATTTTCGGAAAATAAACTTGCACGCAATATTTCTTGCTATGAAAGTAAAACATAAAAAGTTGTACCAACATGCTCATATACGTTGCAACGTGTTATTCAACATGACAACGATGAAAACATTTTTATCACTCTCACAACAAACACACTACATTAAACAACGAGCCCACACTCTTTGCAATCTAGTATACAATCTCCTAATGTTGTACCAAGATTGCGTAAAAGTTAACGTCAATATACCCTATATCACTGTAAGTGGAAAGCTCATAAAATTATAACCAAGAAATAGTACTATAATGCTGAATCATAATTATGGGTGAGATATATGAATTAATAGCTTGTAATGGTTGTGCTATTTTTGCAAATAAAATTAGCTGATAGCCGAACTTAAGTAGCCGTCGCCGATAAAAGTCTTCGGTTGGAAGGTCTCTGCTAATGATGATGGGACCTCCATCTGCTTTGCCTGGAAATAACGACTCCATATGATTGTGAAGTGATGAAGAACCTTAATATGTGGTGTGTCATCCTGCTGAGGATTTTTGCAATTTGACCGCTTCATGAGCTTCCATATCTGCGGCTTGGAGCTCAAAGGGCCAATGTCACTTTTTTGCTCTTTTGAGTTAATCATTGCATTAGATTTGTTTTCTTGCTCTATTTCATTATGGTAAAACAGCTAAAGTCATACTTAACCCAGAACAGCTTCATAAATAAAATGCTGTCCAATGTTACTATGAGAGCACCTATAAAAGTTAAAGTTCAATTCCAGTTTTCTCAAAAGTAAATATTTTAACATTGGCTCTTTAAGCTCCAAGCCACAGATATAATACTGCATTTTCTTTGATGCCAGGAGTCAGCTGGATCATCAGGGGACTTCTTCATTTCTTTTTAAGTGGACTTGTCTGTAAGGGGTTTAAGATTGTTAATGAAAAACTCGAACAACGTGATTGCAAATTTTTTTTCTACAGGGATTTTAATCAGGGTCTAACCACTACACAACTCCAAAAGCAGAGATCTAGTGGGTAAAAACTAGAACACGGTACTTGAGATCAATAGATTTTGAGGAGAAGCACTGTTCTCTTTATGACAAAAACCCCAATATGTCATAATTTAAGATCAGACTGCAAATGTCAGAGATATTACTACACATGTAAAAAGACTAAGTAGACATGTAAAAATTTCACAAAGGTATGTCTGTCAAAATCTCAAGTATATATTCGGCTAAAAGCACATATAGGGTGATTCATCCTAATGTTTGATTTATAATGTAAAGTAAAATACATTAATTTAAAAGTGAATTTAATAGAACAATTTCTGCATTTACTGTTTGAAAACAATATCATGTAAATGTTGGCTACGAGTACTTCTGAGGCGTTGTATTCGGAAAGTCTATTTTTGGGCGAGTCGTTGAAACATAGCGATTGATAACTCTCGAATAACTCGAGTAGTGCTGGCTTTTAAGGCGTCAATATTAGCTGGTTTATTCCTGTAGACCTATATAGGTGGACAATTCACTGCAGAAAAATGTGAAATTAAGTGTTTACCAAAATGACTGCTCAACAAGTTTATTGTTGCATGCGCTGTATGGCTTGTGAAGCCGTTTTATTGAAACCAGAACTCACCGAGACCATGTGGTGGTATTTCAGAAAGCACATAGTCTGTTAACGTGGTGTAATAATGGCAACTCTTAACGGTAAAATTCTTATTTTTGAAGTAGTATAGAGCAGCCCATTAACCACACCATACTGTTGTTTTTAATAGATATAAAAATAGCTCTAAGTACTCTTCGGGTTGCACATCAGCCCAAAATATCTCAATTGTGTTTAATAGCGTATCCATTGAACCAGAAACATTTCTCACAGAATGCTGTTTTTGTAATGCATCTGAACATTTTGGAGAAGCTATTGTCATGCCTTTCAATGAAGACTTGGAAAACGATTATAAACAAAAGTGACTGATAAGTTATGTGTGATCTGTCTACTGAATACTAAACCTCAAAATGAATCACCCGAAACATTTAAGTTATTTGTTAAACAGATTTACACTTACTTTCTTGACAAACGAAAAACTTTGCATTACATATCGACCCCTGTTCGTGAAATTATCGTGTGTTACAAAAGCAAAATTTTACAGGAGAGCGTCTTTATTACTTTTAAATAAATAAAAACGTAAATAACACTACTACATGCGATAAAATGTACACAGTGTTATCTCCATAACTAAAACAGTTATCGCTATAATATTTTATCAGCAGATGGATTAATGGATGTAAAACTAATTTGCATAAAAAAATAACATACGGTTATATCGCGCACAAGGGTTTGATATATCAAATACATGCATACAAAATACAAACTTTAATAAAACCCTCACATTTTTTACCATCATGTACAGCACCGCCTGTTTTGCTCGTAGGTCAGCCGCTAATAGGTCGAAATTGCATTTCTGATAAAAGTTGAATTTAACTCTCACATGAATGGACCTCTCTATCTATAAGAATTCAAAATATATAAATATACTTTATGGGGTCGCAAATGAATACTGTAGAAGTTATACATGGAATGACAAACCTATATGTGTGTCCCTTTTAAACTCTCGTAAAAACGGTTTAAAGAGGCCTTATTGTAGCCTAGATATCTGATTTGATCTACTTATTGCCTTAGTCCTAAAATAATCTATTTTGCTTACAACAACTTTTGATATGAAATATTTTCTCAGTAAGCTATATGCTATTAATGCCTTTTCATGAAATAATTATAGTTCTCACGGAAAACCTAATTCCGGATATCATGAAAACCCTTCGAAAATTATTAACAACATTTGGATTTAGGAAATAAACTTTAGCACAAATACTATTATATTTTATTTGTAGCAGTGCAGGCTATATATAACATGATTGGGTCTCACCGACAGATTATTAGAGAAAAATAAAAGTTTCACTTAAACGTTGTTGTTTTCCAAGCTTTTATATCATGGGTACTATTAAATGTTATTATAGATTTTCTACGAAATTGAACGCGAGAATCCGCCTTAGTTTTTATTTATGATTTAATAATGTTTTGTATTTTGTATAACGAAAATGTAAACCCTTAATTAATTTTTTTACATTAAACATTTTTGTTTAGTCTCTCACATTTTATTTTATTTTTCTTTTTTTTTGTTCTTTTACTGTTTAGTATAATTAATTGCATTGTTGACTTTTTTTTATTACTGTTTTAGGTGGCTGGTACTATTTTGACTTATGAACTGGTTCTGCTACAGTACAACAAACAGAATGTCATTAGTGATTGTGATCAACAATAAAAGCGGGCAAAAATACTTCAAAAATAAAATAATATTACCATGAAATTGAATAGAATGGTATTATGTTTTAAGAAGAAGTGTATTTTATTTTGAAAGAATATTTTAAGAAACTCTCTTTTAATATTTTTGATTCATTAAATATTTTTTTTTTCCATAATTAAAGGCGTTAATATTTATTTACTTGTAAACATCTGTTAAACTTGTTACTGTTATAACTTTCCATTTCACTCTGCAATTGGTTGGCAAAATACAAGTTGTTGTAACAGAAACGAATAAAAAACAAATAAAAAAGTTATAGTCTTACAAGCAAGACCATATTTCACCCTACAAGACAAAAAAAAAAAAATATTTGTATATTTTAGGAAAGTTTTAGATTAATAGCTTGAGCTGCAAATTATTCATAATTTTTATTTATTTACATATTTATGTATAACAAGTAAGAGCACTATATTCGGCTGTGCCGAATCTTTTATACCCACCACCAGTTTTCCGTTCTAGGGTTTTTTTCCCGAAAAATTTTGTTTCCCGGAAATGCGAGATTTATTTTTTAATATCCCGGGATCCCGCAGCAAAACAAATAAAAATTAAATTGGTTTTTAATTAAAAAAAAACTTTTTGTTAATAAGCATAAAATAGTTTATAATGTAAAAGAAACACATCAAAACTATAAAAATTAATAAAGAAACTTGAATTTACAATATACATTAAGTAAAATATTTGTTATTGAAAAACATATTATTCTCTAGATACGAGATTAAATATGAGCACAAAAAAACAAAAATACAGGTACTTCAGCTATGAGATCAAAAATAAAATCATTAGAATTCAATTTCAATATAAACATCTGCTTTCGAATCGTAGCCACCCTTTTTATTTCACGGGATACCGAAAAATAATCCCGGGAAATCGGGAAGATTAAATAACTCAAATTCCCGGGAAATAACTCAATATATAGTACAAAATGTATTTGTTTGTTTTTAACAGTAATCGCTATGCAATAATCTCTTTATACAAAAATATGTATCACTTTCTTTGTATAACTTCGATATGCTAGTAAAATTTTTTCGTTAATTTAGTCTTTCAATGAAAATGGGCGTAAAAGAAGGCGTGTTGAAGTTGTTTCTACTAATGAATGAAACTTAGATGTTTCACTATAGTACTTTATTATTCCAAAATCTTTATTCGTAGAGAAATTATATGAATTTGAGTTAAGACATTATGTGGGAGGTGGGCGTAAAAGTGGGCGTGTCGCATTTATTTTCCGTTAAAACAAAGGATTTGACCAAAAAGTTATGTGTGCAAAATCTCAGAGTCGTACATCCAATTTTGTTGCTTTTATGACGTTTTTGTTTTTAAATATACTGAAAAAGACACTGTGCGGTATAAATTTTCGTACATTTTGATCTACAACTCCTTTCCTAATGCATAGATTTAGGCAATTTTCAGGGAACAATATTGTTTTTACTCAGTAAATATATTTTTTTTTTGAAGTTTCATGACTCTACGTTAATGCGTTTGGACACAATTCCATTTTATTCGATGTTCGAAGGACACGGTTTTTTCAACCTACTTTTGCTTTACGAGCTATAACTCTCTTCCTAATATTCCGATTTAGCCCATTTTCAATACCAAACCTTGTCTATAAGAAAGATTCTGGCAAAATTTGAGCCTCCTAGCTTTTTCGGTGCGACCTTTATCGTGCTTTCAACAGACGGACAGACGGACGGACATAGCTAGATCGTCATAAAATCAAACCCCGATTCAGAATATATATACTTTATGGAGTCTAAAATGGATATTTTGATGTATTACAAACGGAATGACAAAATGAATATACCCCCACCATTTTTTTTGGTGGCGGGTATAAAAAATCTTAAAACTGAAAATATTTTTTTAGGTTATTTGGGGTGATAATCCTAAAAATGCAAATTTTTTTATATTAAACTTATTTTTTTTTTAAGATAAATCGTTGTATCAAAGATTGCAGTTATTCAAAAATGTTGAAATAAAATTATATTTAAGCTGTGCTAACACTATTAAAATTCACACTCCGCTTAATCATTGAAACAAACCATGAAAAGCAAAGCGATATATACCATGTTTTTATTGACAATAAAACCACCTTTGACACACCTATGAAACCTTTTACGCCTTTGTAGAATGACTCTGGGCTTAACATACTGATGGAGAAAATAATAAAACAAGTAAAAGTTAATAAAACAGGTACAGTGAATACCAAAGGCCGCATCCTCCTTGCATATGTGGATGTCATTGACATTATCGGAAAGATAGAGTGTATTCTTTTCAAATTCAAAAAAGGAATTAAAAAAATCATCATGATAAGGGAAATATGATCTTCTGAGGCTAGCAATTGCAGCGTCGAGGCAGTAGAAGAGTTTGTATACCTTGTCTCCGCCATAAAGTCAAATAAAGATATCAGCATCAAAATATGGCAAAGGACCGTGCTAGCAATTAGATGATACTTTGGGATAAGTAGACAGTTCCTATATCTACCAGTTCTTTTCTATAGCGCTGAAACATGAGATAAAGCAGTACAGCATTAAAAAAAAAATCTTTCGAAAAATCTATACAACGATCTGTGTAAATCAGGATTATAAGCGTCGAACGTAACGTAAGCTGTTTGATCATATCCCGATATGAACGTAGTTAAGAGCATAAAGGCTAGACCATAAGAACTAGACTATTCTATTGGGTGTAATGCTACCAGAATTGTTTTTGAACACCCCTCTCTACTGAATTTAAATATATTTACTATTTACATGCAATATACATATAAAATTAACCCAGTTTAAGATTTTGTACAGAAAAATATTTTTAAACTTTTCCACCCCCAAAAAAAACTGGAGCTACGCCAATGTAAGTGCAACGAAATACAATATTTGTGCTGGCGTAGTCATGTTGGAATGCATAACGCTCCAGTTGGAAAAATATGCACAAATTCGTGCTGTAACGAACTGAAGTAAGTACTCACAGATGCTTGGAAATATTTCATTAAGCAGGTCAAGACCAACAACAGCTAACATAAGTTAGCAGGTAACACTATCAATTTGCGCAGTACCGAGAATGTTTTGCAAAAAAAATTTTTAATAGTTGAGTGTACTTTATTTGTCAAGCACTATCATTTTATACCCATATTGTTGGGTTTGAAGAGAACAAACCTGTAACTGCTATATTTCACCCATATAATCGCCATTTTGTTTTTGACGCCATCTTGGATATTATCTTTTTCTTAGTAAATTGTATTTTACTAGCTAAGCCCTTTTATCTGATATCAAAATTCAGGCCGATAAATGGGGTAAATTTTTTGTGCCGGCCTGTATTGTATTACATACCGGTAGTCAAGATAGTTATTTAATAACTATGTACCCTCTCTGTTGTCAATAAGATAAAACAAATCGATGCTCATATCTCAATTAGTTTAAAACCAATTTGTAAGTTTTTTTCAGAAATTACTTTTGAGAGTATTAATCAGGAGCTATTAAAAAAATTTTTTTGTATAACTTTGGCGATTAAGAAAACGTTTTCTTTTAAAATAATTTTGTCTATAACTTTGGCGATTAGTGACCGATTTACCCATATTTACCCAAACGGGTAGCCCTAGAGGTATGTCATATACTATACAAATACAGAACTGTCTACAAATTACCCTAGGGCTTAAAAATATTAACTTTTACGGTAAGAATATGAAAGAAAAACTAAGACGTTTGTGTTTATCTGATCATATTTTATAAAGCTGTATTTCAATATCGATTTATTTTCAAAAGATTTGTACTACATATGAAAAGCTTAAAACAAAAAAGTCCCAATTGTGTTTTTTTTTTGGAATCAGTTTATGAAGTTAGGAGAAGCTTAGAGCATAAAAGGTTAATGTGTCTACTGACTGCACTTGTCGTCGATGTTCTTTTTGTTCACTGGGTTATACGCAGAGTGTGTCTAAAGTTTGGAAATTATAGAATTTATCAAAAAAAAATGTCTCTCAAGTTTTTGTACCAGAATTGGTTGGGAGAAGCAACATCAATGCAAAATGAGGGCTTTACAACTTAAGAGCTCATCAAAAGATTTTCCAGAACTATTGTGCTGGGCATCCGAAAAATGCAATAGTGACACATTCAGAAGTATAAATCCTGCAACCTCTCATGATTTTATGAATGAAACTTTATAGTCCAGTTACTCCTACAATTATTTTCAAAAAACAGCATCAGAGCAATAGAGTTTAAAATATGTAAGAACTTTCTGGATTTACATTGCTATATATACCACCATAAATAGCGATTCAAAACACTTCCTCACGCTAGAGGAGTCCTATATTGTAGGACTGCATAACCTTCTTCTTCTTCTTCTTCTTCTTCTTCTTCTTAAAGTTGAAGTTAAGCAACACAGAAAGGCAGCTATTGATCAATCGACCTTTCTAATTAAATTTCAGAAAACGTATGTAAATTATAAAATTACATACACAGGTGATGCGTATACAAAACAGAGTGCAGTTTTAAGTTCATCGTCCCGAATAACATAACACCTTTCACTTTAAAGCAAACAAAAAGTTGACCACAATTTGTAGACTAGTGCTGTTATTGCATGCCTACACATTTATTGATGGTGCATAATGTAGCCACTCATGTATCACATGCTGGACTAAGTAAATTTTGTTTATTTGCAAACGAAAAACGTGCGTGTCAACTAAGGTTAATTTGCAATATTAGTATTTTTAATGATAATTATAGTAATAAGTCAAAAATGTGCAACTTAAATAAAAAAAAAAGAATACCAAAAGAAAAGTTTAAAAATTATTAAAATTACTCACAACTCATTTGCAAAAGAGTTGTCAAAAAGTAAACATTAAAAAAGTTGCCTTAAATTGAAATGAAAATTTTAAAAAAATTTAAAAAGTTTTCAAAAATTAAAAAAACAGCAGAAACGAATAAAAATTTTAAATCTACAGATACTAAAAGGTATATTAGAAAGTTGCAACATAATATAATTATCGTTAACAAATTCTTTTAATTACAATGAGAAAACCCGAATAGTTGTTATTTTAAATTAACATTAATGCTCTTATTTTACTTACATGCATATTCCACCGCGTTTTATGATAATCCAACCTCAAGCAATTTTAATAGTGATGAAATTAAACTGAAAAAATTTCTCTTAAACATGCCAAATACTAAATTTCGCATACATTTAATCAGTGATTCGGAGAATATTTACCCAACACGACTACACACTCATTATGGTGGTAACTATGGCTGTCAACATTTTGATACGGAAGAGTTTTTGGATAAACCGCCAAGTATGTACACCTAATTCTGTTTTTACGCGATAGATATGTTCCTCAAAAACTCGCGTAAAAAAATAGTGTAAAAATAGTTATAGTATCCATATAAAAAGTGGGGATTGGTTCCACGCACATATTAAATATCAGATGAAATAAGATAACTGGTGTTTTATGCACATATTTTATTTTAACAAAAAACAACAGAAAAAATAGTTTATTAAGAAAAAGAAATCACAAAAATCATGCATCTTAAAAACATATAAAAATCAATTTTTAATCAGTATCACTTTCTGATAACCGCATTCGTTTACGAAAGACATCAATTTCATCGCTAGAAATAGTTTCAAAATCATGTTCATCATGTGATGGTTCAGTGATTTGAGTCACAAATTCCGTTATCAATCGTTGAGTTCCAGTTTTGATAAGACTGTTATGTAGCTCACGATAATTACCCATTAAAAATTTAACATCACGTTGAAACTTCTCGGCTCTTTCTTCATTAGGATCATGCTTGCGAAAATGATCGCCCAATTTGCTGCCATTTGGAGTCCTTCTTTGGAATTAGACATTTGGATGCTCTAAATGTGGATGACCTGGTGAATTGCCTATAATCAACAGAACATTAAAATCAAGGTCTTTGTCGCTCATATAGCGCCGAACTTCCGGTACAAAATATTTATTAAGCCATTCAGTAAAAAGCTCAGTTGTTACCCAAGTATTTTTATTAGCTGCCCAGTGAACGGGTAATGAGTCCATATTAACGTCTTTCATCGACCGTGGTTTTAAAGCTCTATTTACAAGTAAGGGTTTTAACAACCGATTTCCTGAAGCATTAGAGCAGAATAAAAAGGTCACACGATCTCTGCCTACTTTAAACCCCCTAGCGGTTTTCTGTGCTTTGGCTACATATGTTCGACTTGGCATTCGTTTCCGGAAAAGGACTGTTTCATCCGCATTCCACACCTGATCTGGAGTGTAGCCACCATCTTCAATTATCTTAGCAAGTTTTGCGTTTACATTACCGTTTATTAAATTTAGAAATATTTATATGCGAGTATTTTATTTAATATTATTCGATTTTCTAATATATTTTCGCTTTTAATATTTAAACTTGACTACACTCTTACTTTCATCTGAACTTATTTGAAATAAACAAGGGAAATTCCCTGCTTTAAATGTGGTGAGTTTTTTGTACCACATGATTTGCAGTGCTGCCAACTATGTATTTAATTTAAAATCCTCCAAATCCGGTATAAGCACACGTTTTTCTGATATAAATACATACATCTTTAGACCGCGTAAAATCAAATCAAATCGTGTAAAAGCAGAACGAAATGTGTTTTTTAAATCGCGTTAAATCAAATTCGCGTAAAAAAAAGTCGCGTAAAAACAGAATTAGGTGTATTTGTTTTGTTTTTCTTTTGCAGTTTAGCAATGTAAAATTTACATACATACATACTTAATTAGATTATATGTATGTATGCATGTATGTATGAATGTATGTATGCATGTATGTATGAATGTGTTTTGTTGAGATTCTTTTCTGTTGTTGTTTGAATTTCTGCTAAGTTTTTTTGTTGTAGAAATATTTCCAAAAGCCACAAGAGTTGATTTTATGTATGAAGGAAGTTTTCATGAAGCAGTTGGCAAGAGTAAGTAATTTTTTCTATTTATTTAAATAATTCCATACATAGAGTGTGTTTAATATTTTTTTTTATAAAATTGACAAAAATAATTGTTTTTTTAGATGTGGCTATGTATAGAATAGCACATCGGAAAAAAACCTTACGAGTTTGTTGACACGTATTCACTCTTTTTTTTCGCAAATTTCCTGAAACAAAGTACAATTTTAATTATTTTTTAAATGTGGTTTACGCATTACTTATTTTTCTTACGCTGCTAGTACCGCATAAATGGTGACAAATTTAAATCCTGACACTCCATATATAGAAAGAAAAATTTATAATTTAAGAAGAAAACTGAATATGTTTAGTATGTTGCAGAAGTACTTTAAAAACACAATTTAAAAATATTTTTCAAAGCTGATTGCTAAAGCCTTTCTATAAGCATATTTTGAAGTTATTTTTTTAAAGTTTTTTGGCATATTTTTTTAAGAAGTTTTGAACATAACTTAAGGAATATTTTAGAAATACTTTTGCAGATTTTTTTTAGATTTTTTTAATTTTTTAATGTATTTTTATAATTTTTAAAACAGTTTTATATTAGTTTACTTTATTTTACAAAAATATATGTAAAGTTGCAAGGCAAGTTGCAAAATCTGATCAGGAGGCATAATTTTAAAATTAAGTTTTTGGGTTCGTTGTTGAAAAAATTGTTTTAAAGCTTCTCAGCAAAAAAAGACATAAATAGAAATAGTGAATGCATGAATTCAACCCATAATGAAGTGGTTCAATTTAGGTTAAACATGCATGATTTTAACATGAACGTGTCATTGGAGAGCATTTGTTTATATGTATATATATATATTAATAACAATAATTTCATTGTAAAAAGAACGCAGTCGTAGTAGATAAAAACTATCTCATATTTCTTGAGTTAACAATGTTTGTTTACATGAATTGCTTAAGCAGCTATTACACACGGCATGTTCTTTACATCTGACTTGTCAAATTACACACTGCTAAATACAAACATGTCGTGTGTGACCTTTAAATCATTACTTCTGTAAAAACCATGTGTTGAGACTAGGGTGATCGACTCGGTTTTACAACCGGTGGAAAACTCGGTTCTTTCCTCTTTCAGCTGATGGTTTTTTCTAAATCTTAATTTTTCGAATGTCGAATACACCGGTTTTTTTATCCGAAAAAGCCGGTTTTTTATTTTTTTAAGTTTATTTTCATAACTTTGTAACCAATCGTACCATATTATATTTAGTACGCGAAAAGTTTCCAAAAATTAGAAAATAAAAACTATTAAATATTCTTCCATAATATTGTAAGAAATTTATTTATATATTATTTTATTATAAGATATAATCCTAACGTTAAAAGTTAAATGTAATTGAAACATAAACTTAGCTGATCGATCACTTTAAAGTAAAAAGTGTAGTTACAATAAAAAAAAAACAATAATCTCTTCTTTCAGATCCTAATTTAAATTAATGGCATTAAGTGTCTGTCAACTTAAATTTTAATTAAACCATCGAACAAACTAGTTTATGCCTATATTTGTATAGTCTGTCAGGGGTATATAAAAGAATTTTTAAAATGAAATTTCAAAGAATTTCTGCCTAGCCTTTAAAATGTATTTTAAATGAGAGAAATCATTTCAAACAAAATTCGTTAGTGCATATTAGTTTAAAAGATCTATTTAACATTTAAAAAATGTACAGAACGAGATTCAAAACTTTATAACAGCCTTATAAAAAGTCTTGTTTATTTATGCATTAATTTATTGTTTTAATTTATTTTACTTCTAAAAAGTTCCTTTTGTCCTTAAATTCAACTAATTAAAACCAAATAAGTCAAATGCATTCATGTCAGTTATTGCGTAATTGTGCAGCCAAACGTAAATGAACTGTAAACATTTCATATGTAGATATCATTTTTATTATAATCTTTTTTGCAATATTTTTTAATTTTTTCTTCAATTATTATATTTTATATATTCGAACCGGTTAACCGGTTTTTTTTCAATTTTCAAAATAACAACCGGTTTTTTTTTAAATTCTAAATTTCAAACTATTTGAAACCCGGTTTCTTAAAAAAGTCGAATAATCGATCACCCTAGTTGAGACATCTGACCAAATTTCAATTAGTGCGCGCTCTATTTTCTTCTGTCAAAACATCTGACAACAGCCGTTGGCAGAAATCTGTGCTGCCGGAAAGCAGCCAGCGACGGTTGTCTGTATAAGAACAATTTTGACAGGCTTTTGCGAACATATCGTCGTTCGCAAGTTATTGTGTTCTATGTGACACCCAAAACATATACCTATAGAAAACATTAGTTTGAGAATGAAGATATGTCTCACAAATTTTAAAGTCAGATGTAAAAAAACATACCATGTATTAGATGCTTTAAGATGTTTTATATGCATTTGCATGTATTTTGAAGCACATCATTAATTGTTATCTATTTTGGATTTGGATAAGGCATTCTTAATGCCTCTCCTTGCACTTACGAATTGGAAGTCATGACAAATGTTGTTCACATAGAACAAGTGCAAAAATGTTTGCTGGGCTTGTTATTCCGTTTGTAAACTCTACAATATTCACTTCCGACTCCATAAAATTCTGAACGCTTATGAATATTGCTGTCGATTGGGAAATGTCAGTTTGAAATCAATTTTGGTAGCAACCAAATGTTGCCAACATCTGTATGTAGTATCTTTTGGAAGTAGTCGCTATTAAAATCAAGAACATTTGTCCTATAAGTTTCTAACATTTTTATTGAGATATTTTTACCATAGAAGTCAACATTTTGCAGCCTTATGATAATTTATAGACATATATTTGTGGCAATAAGGTAAATCTGCTTATGTCCTTTTTTTAAAGTTTCCCAGGCAAGCACTTTTTTTAAATTATTGAGTTTATTTAATTTAAGCCTCTTTAAATAAAGACTTTTATATGAATTCTGCGCTACATAAATTAAGGACCATAATAATTTTCGTATATATAGTTATAAGTTAAAATAACTTATTAATTCAAATGATATTGCTATTTAAAAAAAATATAGGCAATAAGTTTTCATTCTACAACTTCCTGTAAAGTTGCTGTGATGATGTGTGTATCTTAATAACAGCTTAAGTCGACTTAAGTAGTTTTTCCTTTTCGCCACAGTTATGTTACTATACGTAGATGTGGTATACTTATAGAGATGTTTGTAAAACATTTTGGAAAAAACGGTCACTAATCGGCAAAGTTATATAATTATAAAAAAAAAATATATGTTTCGCTAGTTAAAGGAATTATGTTTCAAGCCTCAAAAATTATTCTTGAAAAAATCTTACAAATAAGTTCAAAACTAACTGAGAGATAAGCACCAAACTACAATTGCTTCATTATTTTCCTAAAATTAACAAATGAAAATAAAATTTGTTTAGCTTCTATAGAAAGAAAATAATTTAGGTCTATGATGGCCGCCATTACAAAATGGCGTACAACAAATTTATAAATGGTTCGAGTCAATTATTTGAAAATTTACCCCTTTAAACTTCCTAATATTGTTATCTAATGATAAGGCTTGATCAGTAGAATATAGCAAGGAATGAAAGATTTAAATTTCAAGATGGCGTCCTAAGTAAAATGGCAAATTTAAAATCAAATTTAGTATTTACAGATTTTTCTCTACTAAGCCCACAATATTTTTATTAAGACAGTGTACTATGATAAATATTAAAATCAAAGATGGATTCCAAAACAAAAAGGCGGATAATATTTTTCATAATTCCATCAATATGGGTATTAAACTAAATAGCTATACAGCAAATTATGTAAAAATGCTAAATTGAAATGGTTTCGGAAATACATAATAAAGAAAAATGAGTTATAAGATTAAATCTAGAATCTAGCTGAAGGTATTATCAGTTTCTACACTGTCAAATAAAGCACTTTTACATGGCTTTTATCATTTTAATATAATTTTTAATATATTTACAAAATTTGTTGTTTTTATATCCTTTATTGCGGATCTCAAGAATATAAATTCTTTTTGAATCTAATTATAAAAGCATTTTTCCATCTCTGGTATACGAATTTAACTTGGCAGAAAACATCTACGAAACAGTTGCTTTGTTGTTGCAATTTGCTGTTTGATATAGCTGTATACTTGTTGCGAGTTTCTAAGCTTTTTTCAATATCTATAATTTGGTTTAAAATAATTTTAAATAAAATTCTTAATGAAAAACATTTTCTTTTTTGAAAAATTTTTATAAGGTTGCGCTCAAGGCATATTCATACAGGTATATGCAACGGCGAATTATTACAACAAAGCAACTTTTTAAGTGGTGTTTTCTGTCAAGGCCAATTCGTATATCAGGGATGGAAGAGTTGTTATGTTAGGTTTAATTTAATAAAATGTTAATAAAAAAGGATGTATATTTTTGAAACACATTATAAGTTATGCTGTAGCAACAAATATACATAAATTTGGTAAATTTCTTAGCAAAAAATATACTTAAGTTAAATGTTTAATACACAGAAAAAAGAGTGTCTAATAAATGCCTAATAAAATAGAACAAAATTAATAAGATTTCTCTATAGTTTTTTTTCAAGAAGGAAGTCTTCTTATTTTAATAAGGAAAACCTTTTTGACAAAATCAAGAAGGAAACTTATGATTATTACTAGGTTTCCTTTTTGATTTTTTTAAAAAGGGTTTCTTCTTGATTTTATTAGGCTATCTTTTTGATTTTTTTAAAAAGAGTCTCTTCTTGATTTTTTTTATATGATACTTCTTGATTTTATTTGATAATTTTATTGACTTTATTTATTTATATATTTACTTAGAAATACATTTAATATAATTTAAAAAATGTTGTATTTTTACTAGTATCTTTCTGGATAAGTATTTTCGGCCATTATTATAATTTTTCGTTAGTTAAAGGCAGAATTTTGTTGGACCGATAAATGGCTTTTTATTATAAAACGTTCATTTATTATATTTTTATCAATTAAATATTATTTTTATTATTATTATTATTAATAATAATAGATAAAAATGTCAAAATCCTACCTTTAACTAATGGCAAGTTGTAATTTTTGTCCTTAATATATATATTATAATTTTTATAAATACATTTGATATAATAATAGAAGTTAAGTTCTATTACCAGTATTGATTTAATCGAGTAACTTTAAGTCCATAGTTCAGTAAGTAAAAATGGATACTGCTGTCCTTTTATGGTATTTTTAAGAAGGTTGATAAGGATAGTGCCACATATACATAGAATTTTCTGCTGACATCTGTATACTGCTGTGTGGGGAGTCCATATACCCGGAACTACTAACTCTGTCAGATATAAATGGTAAATTCTGAATCAATACTTCGGTTAAAATATATATTGTTGATAAAAATAATTTTTTACGTACCATAATTCTCCTCCATTCCCTTAAGCCTGCTTTAAACTTTATAAGCTCCCCAGTATATTTTTGGCCCAATTTATTAAATAATTTTTCAATGTCTTCAATTTCCATTTTTTTCAATATAGTTGTTGATGCAACTCCAAAACTTACAAAACGCACAGTTCCCATGATTTAAAAAGAGGCAAAACTTGTTTGGTCCGCCATTATTATATTACGTACATTCTACGTACACACTTACATACATATATGTTATCTTATTTTATTATATTAAATTAGATGCACTATTTACAATTAGATTTTTTTCATTAACATTAAATTTTATTTTAGTGGACAAATATTTATTTGTTCTTCCGACTTGTTCACTTCCTGACTGCTCACTTTAAACTAAAAGTATAATTTTAATATATAAAGTGCAAAAAAGTAGAGTTATTAGCGGCGACACATGTACAAACATGCACATATCAAAGTCTCTGAAGCAGAGAAATATTTCAGTAAAAAAACGTGAAAGATCATGAAAAAAATTGTCTCTATGTTGATTTATATACATACATACATATGTATATGAAATAACAAGCCAACTAATATAATGAAGAAGATGTCCTTATTAAAAAAATTAAAAAGACAATTTATACATGATCATATAGGAAGCTAATGAAATTAATAAGAAATACCTTTTTGAAAAAATCAATTAGGTAGCCTAATGAAATCAATAAGAAATCCATTTTTTTTACATTTTAGAAGAAAACCTAATAGAATCAAAAAGTTTTTCTCTATGGATTCTTTTTTTGTGCCATAAATAACGGAAATTAAGTTAAAAAAAGTGTGAATAACAAGTTTTCTTCTTGATTTTATTTGTTTTCCTTCTTGATAAAATTTAGAAGATTTACCACATGAAAATAATAAGAAATCTCTTAAGAAAAATCTTCACTTCTTTCTGCTGGGATACCCCTTTTCCTAAAAACGTTTCATAGAGAAAATCTTTTTGATTCTACTAGGCAGTTTTGGCTCTGTGTACCGAAACCAAAATCTTATTTTCCATCCCTGCATTAATAAATGAAATAAAGACGAGTTCAGCAAATGTTTCCCTATCAGCTGGACTGATAATTTCACCTGTATAATTTCGCCTTGGTTGCGCTGTAATGTAATTAGTTAAGAAAACTTTTTTCAATGTTCCTTTGATGACAAAAAATTCTTGTGGTACAAGTTAAACAGTTTTTATGCAAAAGTAAAAGCTTCTGAAACAAAATTGCTCAAGTTTTTTTTTAGAAATTCTTTAAAGGAATTTTTTCAATAATAATTTTATTATAAAAAAAAGCAAATATTATTTTTAAATGTTGTGCACATTAGTTATTACTTTAAAGACAAAGTTTTTTTTCTTCTGAAATGTAAGAAAAATAATTCAAGAGCTTAAATTATTAGGAGACTTCAATGTTTCTAAGAAAAATATGTTAGAAATGCTTCAGTGTTTTTTATTGAGGCATACGAATGAAAATTAAATTTTTTTTATCTTACTATGTCTTAAATTTTCAATGTGAACCATTTTTTATTTTGGCTTAAGTTCATTTATTTTTTAATTTTAAACTGTAACCATACCGATACCGATACCGATAAAGATTGCTGATGATGAAATCGTTGCTAATTTCGAAATTACATTCCACTTAAAAAGCATGTTCTTAAAATGATTACAATTTAATTAAATAATAAAGAAATGAGAAAAGAAATAAGAAACAATATAAAGATGTGCTTTCATATCCAACTTCAAAGTCACAATTCTATAGGTGCGTCTGGTGTTGGTGTTGGTGGTAGTCTTATTTTCTTTCATTGTCAAAGTTAAGCCAATTCTGAAGAACTTATGTACATTTATTTGCATACATCTATCTACATATAAATTTAAGAAAGAAAAAAACCTTAAAAAAACTTTTGAACAATGTTTTAAACCTAAAACCATACGCACATAAAAACAATAACACGCACTTAAAATTTCAGCAGTTATTAAACACCTACACCTAAATAAGTAAAAGATTTTTTGTGTCAGATTTGGCTTTATATGCCACAGATGTTTATGTAATGCAATCTATAAATGTTAACAGGCAGGTAGACGGAAAGGCAGAAAGACAGACAGACAGACAGAAAAATATTTTATGTTTGTGTACTGGGTAAGTAACCGTAAAACTGCAAGATGTTATCGAAATCAAATAGCAGAGATCCGTTTTAAACGCAAATTACTAAGTGATTTATGTATTTCAAAATTTATGCTAATGTGTGGGTGTATCGCACACATACTCGTTTTTGAGCTAAAACTTTTTCAACCACTAAGACACAAGACTAGACGTTTCATATACGCTGAAAAGCAAACACGGTTTTCACATTAATAAATACATATATGAAAAATTGACACATTTTTTTAAGATTATTTTATTAATATTTTACCATTTAAGTACACCTGTAAATTTAAAAAGTTTTACACATGATCTGAAACATGTGCGGTTAACTGTAATTGTTATTTGTGTTTTTTTTTGGTTTAATAAGTATTTTATTTTGATTAATGTTTCTTTTGTAGTCCTTTTATTGGCGGAATTTTTCGCCATAATGCCTGTTAAAGGAATCACTATGCCTCATCCTCGCTATCTTAGTTTTTCCTGGTCCAACTATCGCACCTGGTATTGTTTGATTTTTGTTTTCACAATGATATTTGATTGCTCGCTAACCATGCACAAGGTATTGAATGGGCCTATAACTTTTAATAATATTGGTAAGTATAATAAAATTTGTCTACAATACAACCTACATCATGCACTGTCATGTCTTATTTACTATTTACATAACAGTGAAATCTAGTGTTAACGTGATAACCAGCGTTAAAAAGTTGATTTCCCTTACAAGCGAAAATAAGCTTTGCTACTAGATTTTCGCGAAATCTAGTTGTCTTCACTGATAACTATGTGGTTTTCATGGCCAACCGCGTATGTTCATTTTATACGATTTTAAGTTAATAATACCATATTGCTTGGTTTTAGACAGCCTTTACTTGGTTTTAAAAATTTCTCAAATAAGATGGACCTATTCCGATTATTTTAATGACATAACAACTTAACTTCTGTATATATTCAAAAATCGTTCAGCACTAACACGGTTTTGTAGCTCTTCTGAAAATTTCGATTTTTAGACATACGTGGTTGCCCATGAAAACCAAAGAACTGTTTTATTTTTATCACAATATTCTTAAAATACTACGCTGCATGCAGAAAAATTTTACTGTAACCTATGAGGTGGTCGTATTTGTCGTCTGTTTACATTTTTATTTATGAAATTTAAAATTTAAGCTTTAACACCAACTTCTAATTTAGTACACCTTGATGAAAACAAAATTTTGAAAAATCAAAAACGGTATAGATTTTGATTTAAATTTACAGCAATTTGGTTTCGTCGTATTTCCTGGAAGATCCCAGAATCCCAAAAAGTGTGATAATTTCAAAATCCCTAATCCCGGGATACGCAAAATTAGTCCCATTTAGCATCTCTAGCCAAAAGTCACCATAGAGGTAAATATTTTTTACTTATTAACAATAAAAAAAGGAATAAATTTTAATAAATAAAGGGTCCGAAAATAACTTGTTTTTGAAAATGCTATTTAAAAAAACTACTGAATATTTTCTGTGTGGCACATAGCGCCGTCCTATTGATTCAAATGTTTCCAATATCCTCCTCTTAAATTTTTGTGAACAAAAATTCGTTTAACATGACCCGATAACGATCGAAATTGACTGTGACGGCCACTCCTTGCTAATGCCCAATTATGCCTCTGGACCAAAATCCGCACCAAACAGTGACTCGTTTTGGGTGTATCGGGTTTTCAATGTATGCGTGCGGGTTTTCTGTGCCCCAAATGCGATAATCTTGCTTGTTTACATACCCGCCAAGATCAAAATGAGCTTCATCTGAAAAGATGATTTTTTTTGGAAAAATCGGCATCTTCTGTAAGTCGATCGCAGGCCCACCTTCTAAGCGTTGTTCAAGCGTTTACACAACCATATTCGCTCAGCGGAAGGATAAAACTAATTGTCTGTCAAATCAGACATGAGCTGTGTTACCATTCACGAAATAAGCACTAGTTAAAAAAAAGTTAGATGACGGAACTTTTAAACTTTAATAATAATTTATTTATTTTATTTTTTTTTTTTAAATTTCAAAATATTGCATTTTTCAACAAAAAGCACAACAATTAAGCATTTAGTTTCATGTTAATTTTAAGTATATTAAATTATCATAAATACGATGATAATACTAAGTATTACTTACATCTAATGCTTTTAGTCTTCTTAACTTTATATTCTTCGTTCAGCGCTAATACTTTAACTCTACTGGCCATCACTGCAAAATAAATAATTCATATTTATTTTATTTATTTTTTGTTACAGAGCCCATGATATTTCGCATTTCCATTATTACATTTATTATATGTTCGTTAAATTTGGCCCGAAAATGGCCAGATTTAATGGTCTATTGGTATGAGATTGAGCAGAAGTTACCGCCGTATGCATCACAATTGGAAAAGTGTCGTATGGCATATAAGATACGAATGGTGGCGTTTGTGGGCCTGATGCTGTCATTGAGTAAGTTTATGAAATATAAAATTAAATATAAACTAATGCCTGTGTGTTGTAATAAAATACTGCACAACATTTTTTTTATTTTTAAATTTAATTGAGTGATTTGTTGAAAATTAATTTAGACATTAATATGGACGGAAGTAGGCGTTCAAAATCAAAATATAAATTCAACAATATGTATACCCCTTACCTATGGTGCCAAAGGTATATGTAGCTTTGTCATTCCATTTGTAATAGCAACAATATTCATATTTGAAATCATAAAGCAAATATTTTTGAAAACTCAGGAGTAGGGGAGTCGATTTGGCAATGTCCGTCTATCCACCTGTCCGCGTATTTGCTGAAATCAGTTTTAGAAGCAATGTTGCACAGACCTGTTGTGGTATCAATCTTTGGGAAATATTTCGGAATCAATCGCTTCTGAAATCCAGCACAATCGCTTTATAAGTTTCGGAGATATGAGCAAACAAAAACGTGTGACCCGACTTTTCTCCATACTTTTACGAAAAAAGTTAAAAATTTTTCATCCTTCGAATAATTTTTAGACACTTTTGTTATTATAAGGTCGTGAACAATTTTGAAAAAATCGGTCTTAAAAGTTATAGTCAAAAATAATGTGGAAATATATGTTTTTTCATGTATATACATTTTCCTAATCTTTAAAACAATTTTTGGACATGCTAGTGACCTCAAATTCTAAGACGTTGTTTACAAAATCATTCCTGAGAAAAACTAAAAAAATCGGTATGAAACTAACCGAGATATAAGCGCAGAAAACAACTGCTTTGATGTTACTCCTAGAATTTTAAAGAAAATATTAAAAAATCAGTCCCTCCTTATTCCGATTAGACAAATTAAAAAGTTGGCGTGGTAAATTTGTCTTTGTATTAAAACCTAAGTTGGGTTATGACAAAGATTAAAAAGTTTTTTTTTTGGCAAAATTTATATAGCTCTTCTGAAGTGATGCGCTTACAATCGGCATTTGATTTTTATTTATACAGGATATAAAAAAGTTCGAAAGACGGCGCATGTATGATATTTTATATCATGATAAAAATTTTTAAATCGGGCAGCAGAAGAAATTATGTTATAAATTTTCTGATTCTTTGTTCCGAACATAATAACATTTCTTTTAAAAAATTAAGGCAACAAAAACAAATTAAATTTTCTTAACCAGTATTATTGTTAATATCAGTACTAAAAGTATGCATTTATTTTTTAATATTTCCAACATTTTTAGCTGAACACTTGCTCAGTTGCATATCGGTCATACACTATTCAAATTACTGTCCCATCACCGATGATCCCATAGAAAATTTCTTTCGTTTGTCAAGTGAACACATTTTCGATATTTTTCCATATTCCCCTTGGTGGGGCTGGTTTGGTAAGATATCAATTTTTATATCAACATTCACATGGAATTATATGGATGTATTTGTAATGATAATAAGTATTGGATTGGCAGCGAAATTTGAGCAGCTCAATGAGAATTTAATGCAATATAAAAACAAGGTATTTTAAAACTAAAGTAAACACATTTAATTTTGTTTTTAAACACGAGTATGTATTACATTTGTACAATATTTTCTCTTTATTGCATGACAAAAAAAAAAAAAAAACAGCAAATGCCAGCAGCTTTTTGGTCGGAACGTCGAGTACTTTATCGCAGCTTGTGCAGTTTGTGCGATGAAATCGATAATGCCATTTCAATGATAACAATGATTTCGTTTTCCAACAATTTATATTTTATATGTGTACAACTGCTGCGTAGTTTAAAGTGAGAGAATTCTTTTGTTCTACTTAGTATTTCATTATTGCTGCTAAACTAAACATATCTTTTGATTTTTTTCTAAAACAGTAAAATGCCTTCAATTGCTCATGCTGCATACTTTTATTTTTCCATGTTCTTTTTGTTGGGGCGCACCTTGGCCGTATCTCTGTATACATCAACGGTGCATGATGAGTCCCGTAAACCATTGCGTATTTTGAGATGTGTGCCGAAAGAGTCCTGGTGTTTGGAGGTGAGACGTTTTGAAGAGGAAATTAGCAACGATTTAGTTGCCTTGAGTGGCATGAAGTTCTTTCATTTAACACGAAAATTGGTACTCAGTGTAAGTTCTTAATAAAGGGTGTTTGAAAATTTACGAAATATTCGAATAGAACAGAAAAATACAGTTAAGTTGTTGAGTGTAGTCATTTAAAATTTCGTCATGAGCGATAAATTCAATTGACCGATCCTTTTTACTCAGCGGTTGAAAGAGTTCAATTTCTTTTGTTTCACTTGAAGTTTTTGAAGGTGACTTTTGCTTCACTTCTGTAGAAATAACATTTATTTTACTTTATACATTTTTTTTAAATTTTACAATTGTACAAATACTTGTATACAAATAGGTCTAAATGTCTACATTTATAAAAAGTTTTTTTTTAAATAACTAACTATAACCTTATTAAAATTAACGCTTTACCAATATGGTATAGCACATTGGAAACTTGAGCTCTAAGGCTGTTTTCTTTTAATTGTTTTAAATCTCTCTGTATAAATGTTAAGCTATAAACACAATCAAAGGCTACCGACCATCGAATACCGACTACAAAAGTAGCTGGCTACAAAAATAGCCAAGTCGCCAGCTACTTAATTCTTTTAATGACTACCGACCACTAACTACAAAAAATAAACATCTGTTTTGACATATGTATTAAAGTTAACCAAAACAAAACAAACTTAGTTAATGGTGCCACTATAATAGTTTTTCGCGTTTTTAATAGCGATATTTAATGTATTGCGTTTTTAAAACCACCATTTCATGCATTTATTGTATTGGCAGCACTTATCTGTTTTTTGTAGCCAAGAAAAATAGAAATTAGACTAAGTTGGCTACGGGCTACAAAAGTAGCCGCGTAGTCGTGTAGCGGCCAAAAGAATTATCCTCATAAGCACGCATGTATTCTATTTTTGACATCTTGTAGTCGATGGTCGGTGGACTTGATTGTGTTTATAGCATTAGTTTCAGTGACACAGCCTCAAATTAGGGAGTAGTTAACGCGATTATTTTTATACAAATAACTGTATACACGCAAACAAAAAACCAAGTTGCTAATCACAATCTAAGAGCTATAAGAAACATTGTACACTTTTTCATTCTTCTGTCCTCTTTTATCAACAAATTCAAAAGTTGTGCAACAAATGTTTTATAATGTGGACGTCGACATTGGAATCACATCGTTGTTTTACCTACAATTTAATGGTAATTAATAATTTTAAATGCTTTTAAGTATAATGTTGTTTTTGCGAATTTATCATACCATTTTTTTTCATTATAATTTTGTAAGTCATACTATTTTTAAAGAATTACTTTATCGAAGTCTTTACGATAAGCAAACAATTAATTATAAAATTCAAGCAATATTATGATTATCAGTAAATGGCAAAACAATATTAAGATAACTATTACTTGTTTTCGATAGTCAAATATTGTTGAAGAGAATACAATATGGCCGTGATAATGATGTCTTTGCACATAAAGATAACGAATTGAATGCCGGGCACTTTGCCGTGTAGCAATATTCTTTTGTTTATATTTATGTATGATTAAACTGAGACCAATTGCAATATTGAGCAACAGAAACAATCTCATCTCATCCAGCTTTTTTCTTAAAAATAAAGGCTCCAAAAACAAAATTTGTATTAGACAGGTGATATACTTAAACCCAGATGTGTTAATTTTCTAGGCATGATTTTTCATTACAATTCAGTTTGCATTAAATTGATGATGATTAAACAAACTCTATTAGTTCTGTTGGATGACTGGATTTAAGTTTTTGTGTCAACTTTAGTCATTATGCGTTAAGTTTTGATTTTAGCTGGCAACGCTTTATCAGGGTGACAATTAAATGGTGACAAATTAAAATCTTGTGTAGGCACCCTTTAATTTTTAATTCAGCAGTAGAATAAAAATTAAGTCTTGTTAAATCATCTATACACACATGTACATACTAAAGAGCTGCACAAGCACAAGAAAAATGGCTTACAAGCAATTTCATGAAATTTAAAATAGGGTGTGTATATTATCCACTTATTATTAAATACATAGTTGCAAAAAAATATGTTTTGTTTTACAATAAAAGCATTGAAGAATAAAACAAAACAGAAATAGAGCATTGATGGAGTGAAATAAAGCTGAATCAGAACAAACATTAAGCAGAACATGAAACCATTTTAATAGAATACCTCGACAATGAAGAACTTACATGGAGAGTTTAACTTAATGTTTTTGTTTTGTTATGAGATGAGTTCACATGTATCCAAACAATGACTTATTAGAAAGTATTTTCTTTATAAACTACCCTTAATCTAGTTATTTAGCAACACTGATGCTTAATATTTTTTATGTTTTTTATATGTGTTCCATAATTTTGCTTTAGTTTATATGTCGCTTATTGGTTTAATATTTTCCATTATTTAGAAACACTAACAAAGCTGTTGAGAAACATTTTTCTAGTTATGAGTTATTTATTTTAGAAAAAGTAATGTTTTGTTAGTTTAATTTTATGTTATTTTTGTTTATACTAAAGTATATAGTGATTGGAAGTAGTGTGAAATAGAAGGTTTAAATGTATAAACATTTTACGCAGCTCTTTAGTACATTCACAGGCTTACAATATTCATGCATAACATATTTGTACAAAGTATTCCAATAATATTGAACGAACATCAATAATGTAACTTCAGTGAATTCCGTACATGGTTTAAAATGTAAAAAGTATTAGGGAGGAAATTTAATTTGCTTTATTTTCAACAATTTTACATTTGTAATAGTTTCCAATATGTTAAGAATTTTTATTACTTAGAAAATTTTAAAAAAATATCAACTTATAGAAAACGTTTAATTTCCAAATAACATATAATATTGTATTTCATAAAAATTTTTTAAATTGATATATTAATAATTCCATTTTTAAAAATATTTTATACAGTTTATGGAATGTTTAATTATATTTTTGGTCTAATGTACAAAAGACTTATAATAATTGTCAATGAAATTTTACTTTACGTGACAGACTTGTAAGTAGTGGTCAAACTATATGGCACGATGTTAATTATGAGTCACACCTTAACTTCAAGATTTTTGCCGAACTTAATTCGACATATCTTCGTTTCAGTATTTAACAAATTCATACAAAATTGAGTATTTCGTCAAGATTGTTAAAGCCTTTGCTGAAAATTGGCGTTCAAATCAAAATGCACTTCCTGCACTTAGTAATTTTATCAGTCAGCATCATCGACACCCTTTTACCTCAGTGGATTCATTAGCTAGCCGTACATCTTCGAAAATAAAGTCGCCCAGTTACCGTGAATGGTGTTCGTTATCGCGAGATGATATATGGACATTATGTGGTTCCAACAGAATTATGCCACCCACTTGCACACAGCCAGCAAAACAATAGCTCCTTTGGGCCGTGTTATATCACGTTGTGGCGATGCTAATTGGCCGCCACGATCATGTGATTTGACACCGTTAGAATTATTTTTATTTAAGGGACATATATAATAAAAAAGGTACGTGAATAAGCCAAGAACAATTCACAGTTAGAGGATGGGATAATTCGTCAAATTGACGATATTGAACCTCAACTATATCTCAGTGTCATTAAAAATATAGACCTTCGGATAGAAGTATGCCAAGGAGGCCATGGTCATGGTCATTAGTATTTCTATCATAAAAAAAAATATTAAAAAAAAAAAATTCTCTGAACAATTTTTATTTATAATTAACATCGTGCGTTATTGTTAAACCACCCTTTATAACATAATTTCCAAAGAGATAAATCTAGTAATGCTTTGATAAAGCTAACACTGTTTTCAATATGCCAGCCAGAGAACAGAATGAAACCATTCGCCTTTGCTGCCTAGTCACAAATTCATTGCTTTTGTATTGCCTTTGATTGATAATAAAAAAAAAGTGTATTGACATTTGCATACTAGTTTCTTTTTCTGTTTGCACTCTCAACAATCTCTTTTTGTGGTGATGTCATATGAAAGAACTGAAAACATTCGCACCATTCGTTCAGTATTCGTTGACATTTGTGTGTAAAGTTTGAAAACAACCAGTTTTTCTTATGTACAAAAAACAATTAGCTGAGAAGTTTATAAAAAAAATTATTTTATTAATTATACAAGTGGAAAACTTACATAATCCAAATATATGTGATATAAAACATAAAGTCAACAAAAAATACAAATTCATATATTTGTATTTCATATATTTGCATTTTATATATAATAATTTCTCAAAATATTTATATATATGTACTTAGTAATTGACGTTAGAATATAAACGATTTGGTAATTTAATTTAATATTTTTTTTAACACCAGAAATATATTAAGTTCAATTGTTGTCTCATGCTACAAGTAACATTTGCAGAAATTTTTTCAATGAGCTCAGTATTCGTTGCTTTTGCGACTGTTAGTTTACTTTTGTAGAAGACAAGCAATGCATGATTCGTTACACTCTCTTATTGTGAATCATGTCATGCATTAACATTTACCAAATCGATGTTTATTGTCAACAAAAGGCTATCTTTTTGAGATTGTATTCGAAGACATAAAATGGACCAATCAAACCGTTCTCAGATGCCAGCAATGATCTTTTCTATCAAATACTTGTGTAAGGTTCTGGTCTTAGCTAAGTGTTTTATATACTACTTGAAACTATTTAAATCTCACCAAAACAATCTTCAGAGATTTTCTAGCATTGCTTAAGTTAATATATTAATATAATATATTTTGAACGGAGTTAGAGATTATTTAAGAATACTTCACTATTCACCATCTCTAAAAGTTTCTAAATTAAAAAAATCTATGAACAAACTACACGAGCTTAATTGAAAACTAATCATTCTTGCAACATATATTTATGATAAATTTCAATGGCATCTCCCTAGTGAACACCATAGAGAAGATTGTGCTAATTTCAAAGGTTGATGTTGCTGAAATTTAAAGAGGAAATTTTAATCTTTAAATTATTTTAGATTTTACTTAGCATCCCTAACCTTCTGACTACTTTATTTCTTAGAAATGAATAGAAAACACGGCAGAAAACATAGTTGTGGATAAGTCGTATGTTGTTATACACTACAAATGAACTGCGATTAACAAATGATATTTTTTTACAAGTACATTTTTCTTTTCTTTTATTTTGTTTGATTGCTTTTGTATTTTTATTGTTTAGGTGGCTGGTACTATTGTCACCTACGAACTGGTTCTAATACAATTTCACGAGGACACCCATTTGTGGGACTGTGATAGTGATCGAAATCAACAGTTGGAATCTCAAAATGAACAACAGTTAAATGGAACTTAATTTGTAAATGTTTGACGTATTTGTTTTTTTATTTTAAAAAGTTTAAAAAGGTAAACATTTTGAATATTAAAATAAGCTTAAAATTTTAATAAAGAAATTTTGCTATATATTTAATAATTAAAAACAATTTTTTATTTAAGCTGATAATAAATCCTCTTTAAATTCAACCCAAATATTATTTGATAATATTCTTACGAAACATGTTTTTTTTAGAAAATTATTTCAATTCCCTTATCTGACCCCAAATCTTTGTCAATTATTTTCTGACTTTCTGTTTATTAAATTAGAAATATTTTAATTATTTTTTTTTCACATTTTTTGTACAATTTATCATAATGTGTATCTTAAAAGTGCTGGTAATTTGCTGCCATACGAAAACAGGGTAAAAAATTACTTGGACAAAAAAAAATATGTTTAAACTTAATGAACTGTTACATTAACTCTGACAATTTGTAAGAATTTTTTTATGTCAACACAACAAAAATAACCCAACTGAACTGGGCTGAACTTCATCTAAGTTATCAATCAACTGCACACAAACACAACGGCATACTTGTGTGTGGCTGATAAAATCCTAAAAAAAATATTGTTTAAATAAGCACACACATAAATCAATGTTGAGGATTTCTATGTAGGTATACAGTGTACACGGAAAAGAATTATAAAAAATTAAATTATAAAAATTATTTATTTAAAATTTTAGTGATTTCGAATTTTACCCGACAAAATATATATATTTTTTATGTTGGAAAATATGTATGTTGTTGAGAGTTAAAAACATAATTTTTATAAAAATATTTCATATATTTGTAGTCCATATATTCACTACTCGAAAATTTGAATTTATCTCAATTTATATATTTAGCCATGTCACAGAACGTAATTCCGTTCGCAAAAGTTTTCAATCCCAAAAGTGGGGTCTTAAAAACACAAAAAATTTTTTGGGTATAAAACCACTTTGAATTTTCAAAGTTGAATTTCTATTTTTATGATTTATTAAAAAAAATCATATTAATAAAAATATTATAAATCATTCATTTTTGCTCATATTCTTAATACATTTTTGTTATGATTTCTTTATCCATCCTCTTCGGAATAGTTCTTCAATATTCTTGAATGATTACAATCTAATTAAGTTAATAAATGTTCTTAAATGTTTAATAATAGAAAAATGAACTTAAGCCAGAACAAAAATTATTAATATTGAATTTAAGAATAAAAAGTTTGAATAAATTATTTTTTATAATTAATAAAAATAAGTAAGAATTAAATAGCAAAATGTATGTTTTATTATAAGAATGGTTTGTTAAGCATAAACATTTAAATTTTGTAAACTTGATGAGAAAAACAAAACAAAGAGATGTTTTATTCAATCGAAGTATTGCCGTATTATTTTTTTGTACAAACCACTTATTTTTTTAACAAAAATTTATAAAGCAGACCATTTTAAAGTGGTACTGCATTTGGTGGTTAGTTTTTTTGTTTTGTTATGCACAATACTGCCATACTTTGTTTGAAAAGCAGAGATTTTAAATTTATTGGGAATTAATAAAACCGCTCGGAATCTAAAACAAAGTCTTTTGGAATCGCATATACGGAATTAAAGCCATTCCAATTGGAATGTGTGACATGCATGATTATCTCTGAAAAAAAAAAACGTTTATATTTGTATATCCGCCACCAAAAAAATGGTGGGGGTATATTCATTTTGTCATTCCGTTTGTAACACATCGAAATATCCATTTTAGATCCCATTAGGTACATATATTCTAAATCGGGGTTTCATTTTATGACGATCTAGCTATGTCCATCCGTCTGTCCGTATGTTGAAAGCACGATAGAGGTCGGACCGATAAGGCTAGGGACCTCAAATATTACTTATACACAAAGTTTGCTTGGTATTAAAAATGGGCTAAATCGGAATATAAGGGAGAGAGTTATGGCTCGTAATGCAAGAGTAGGTCTTTCTAACATCGAATAAAATGCAATTATGTTCAAACGCGTTAACGTAGAACCATAAAATCTCAAATATATATTTACTGAGTAAAAAAAATATCTTCCCCCGAAAATTGCTAAAATTTATGAATTAGAAAAGAAGTTATAGACCAAAATGTTCGAAAATTTATACCGCACAGTGTATTTTTCGGTATATTCAAAATTTAAAACGTAATAAAACTGACGAAATTGAATGTATGATTCCAAAATTTTGCAAGCATTGCTTCTTGGGCAAAGGCCTTGTACTAACGGAAAATAAATGTGACCCACGCACTTTTACGCCCATCTTCCATATTACACTTTATCTCAAATTCATATAATATCTCTATAAATAAATGTATGGACCTCGGGACACACCACCATCCGATGGACCAAATTTTCAATGACAATGTTGATGTTCAATTTTTGGGCACGATTATGAGTCGAGGTGACTGCTCTATTACCACACTATCGCAAAAAACACCACTGTTTTCCGTTGAACGAACGAAGAAGGCATTAACAGTTATTTTCACATTTCATACAGACTTGTTTTGCTGAAATTTAAATATTTTCACAATTCTTCCGATTGTGGATGAATTTAAACGATTATGTTGACCAAAAAAATCACGAAGTGCATGAAATGCATTTTGATTTGAAATTTAGTTAGTCTAAAATTGAGAAATGTCAATGAAATACAGAAACAAAAACTTGACGTTTAGGTGTGGTTCACATTGAACAACGGCCCTTAAAATTTAACCACTCTTTATAAAGTAAGTGATACATTTTTGTGTCGAAAACGGATTCAAGATATATTGTTATTTTTTTTAATGTTCGAATATACAAACTTTAGTTCGAAATTTATTTAAAAAAAATAACGTATTTGCCAACAGACTATTAAAAACATAAACACATATAAGTATTTCGTTGATTAAATTTAAATTTTAATAATTTTAAAATTATAGAATATAATTTTAAACTTTAAATTTTTTTTTAAGATTTTTTTTATTTTTTTGGAAGACATTATTTAAAGACTTCAATTCAAGAACAATTGTATTTTTATATACATTGTGGCGCATATTTTAAAATAATGTGAATATTATAAAGTTTTGTCAATCTTCGAAAATGAGAATTTCGGATTCTGCAAAAGAAAACTGCAATAAAAATATATTATTTGATCTTCCCTTTAAAGGTTAAAAGTTAGATACATACGAGTGTGGAAAAAAGAACATGTCTAATGGAACTAACCAATGAATATGGAACAATTTATTCTCCCAGTATATTTTTATACTTTGAAATTAATAGCAAAACACATTAAGCTTAAATAAAGCAAATGTACAAACGTATCTGCGTATACATATTTAAAAGTAAAAAAAAAAACAAAAGTGATTATTGTATTACAAAAAAAAACCTTTCGAGTATTAAAATTCACTTTCAAGTTCAAGGATGTAATAACAACTGTTACCAAAACCAAAAGGCTACGATTTTATAAAATATTCTTGCACGTGAACATTAACACATTTATGTCAATAAAGCTTTGCCAAACACAAACACACACATACTCTGTCATTAGGCGATACATTGATTTATTTATAGTAAACAATACGAAAGAAAAAAGTTAGTTTAGCAAAAGTCAATAAATGTGGGCAGCAATTGACCATTAAGGACATTATTATCAAGCGTATCCACCTTAACCTAAATGAGCAAAAGTAATTTTTATTTAACGATAAATTAATGTGGTTTTACCTTTTGCAAGAATGACTTGATTAAAGGCCTTAAAGCTGTTACTTTCATCAAATAGTAAACAAACACATAATGTTAAATTTATTGTTGTTTGGTTACAGTTTGTCAGCAACTTCCGTTTCCGTTTGACGTTAAATCAACACAAGATATTGTAAATAATATTTGGTTTAAAGCTGTTACAACATAGTGGTCTTTCAAAAAAAAACTTGTTTGTTTAACAAGTTCATTATTTGTTATAGCCATAATAATGTCTTTTAATTTGCGTCATTATAATAAGAAGGGTATTGTTAAGCGTTTTAAAGGTTTCAGTAAATTTTCGCAGACATTAAAAAAACATTGTTTGAAATTAAGTGTAAAACGAAAGAGGTAAAATAGAAAAGTAAAAAAAAAAATTAAACAAATAGTGGAAAGAAAATGTAAAATTAAGAAAAATTAATACAATATTTAATTTCTAATTGCTTTAAAAACTGTTGTAAAAAAAAAATTTTTTTTGTACTTTTACCAAAATGGGCTTCAATGAGTTTTTGATGAAAAAATTTGTTTTTGTTTAAAGCATTTAAAATATATTAATTTTGAAAAAAAAATAATAATTTCAGTTCTATATTTTATCTTGCCACTGTTACTTGCAAACTCATAATTCTTCAGAAATCCTATAAATTTAATTAAAACCCATTTACTTTTCTTCACCTCAATGTCTAAGATAATTTCTATTATTTTTTTTTTGTTATTTTTTTTCTTGGAAAATGTCATTTATTTAGAAATAAGTTGCAGCAATTTTTATATAATTTAAGAGATTTCAAACAAATACATCGTAAGTTGGTCGTATCTCTTTCACAACTGTTTAATTAACTTTATCAAATTGTATTTATTTATTAAATATACAGGTGGTCTGCGTTACGCACGTGATAAGGATTTATTACATAATGGCTCATTTCATGAGGCTATAGGGCCAAGTGAGTAGCTTATATTTGTTAGTAAGTATAGTTTACAGCATATGTTTGTTCTAAAAGGTGGCCTTTTTTTTTATAAATTTGTATACATGGTGAAATTATCAAAAGTATTTTTTTTACTCAGATTTTATCCGAAATATCAAATAGTAATTTAATAAAGAAAAAATTACACGCTATTTTTATGTGTAGTGTTACAGCGCCACCTACATTTATGTAAAGCTATTACATAAATATTTTATTATCTAGCAAAGTAAGCATATATACCCAAAAATGTCTTGCAGACGTATTGATTAGAGAATTCCAAAGTACAGTGACACAAAAAAGTAATCGCATAGATTTTAATTAAAATGTCATCACAAAATATTTTAATGGTTGTAAAAAATTATTAATAATTCAGCTCACATTGACTTTGATATACATATTTTAGTTTTGTGAAAAAGTAAGCGTAAAGATTTCCATTAAAATTTAAGCACAAGAAATTATATTGGTTGTAAAAAATTATCAATTATGCAGTAAACACTGAATTTATTATTTTTTTGCTCAATACAATTAAAAATAGTTAAATATTTATTTGCTGTTAAAAATTTAAAAATTTACCTTTTTAAAAAATAAAATATTTTACTAATTCCATCTTTTTTTTTTACGCACTGTATTTGAAAAACAGCCGCTAAGCGTGTACACTCGTCGCTGTCTCATGGAAGCAGTAGTAATGGCTCGTGTAGAAGGTGTGTTAAGAACATTTTAGTTTATCGTCTTTTATAATAAAGTGAATGCACATACATAAATGTGTGTTTACTTGTACATGCAAAAAACTAGAGAGTATTTTCAATAATGAACTTCACAAAACTCACTTTCAAAACAGCCTGCAATATGAACTTCTTGACGCGTTATTACGAGTTATAAATTGTATGAATGTTGCACTTTCTTTCTATATTCATTATCTTCTTAACAGGAGAAGATAATGACGATAAAGTATATATGGCTAAATCACAAGGGTGTCATAAGTGTCATATTTTTATAAAGTCCTAATATTCCAAAAATTTGTAAATGATTAAAAAGTTTTGTATTGTTTATTGTAAATTTTTTTAATTTTTTTCAAATTTTCAAATTTTTTTTAAATTTTTAAATTATTTATACATGTGTAATCTAATGTTTCTTTAAGACTACATAGCAAAAAAATTTTGCACTAGTTCAATGTGAATAATATTTTTCATAACTCTTAATTCATAAGTGCAAAAGGAGACATTAAGAATACCTTCTCCAAGTCCAAAAGAGTTAGTCTTTATTGATGTGGTTCAAAAGCATGCAAATGCATGCAAAAAAACTTAAACAATTCATGTAAACAAACATTATTAACTCATGAAACATGGGTTTATTTTCATATATTATGCATGCGTTCGATGTACTTATTAGAATGAAGTGAATTTTTGTAATACATTCATATATGTAAGCATATGCTTTCCAATGACATGCATATTTCATCTTAATTGAGCCATTTCATCATGGGTTGAACTCATGTATTCATTATTTCTCTTGCATGTCTTTTTTTGCTGGGCAACCACATACATTTTTTTTATACCCTTCACACAGTAAAGAAGGGTATATATATTCCGTGTGAAATTTCTACAATTTCCATTTCCGACCCCATAAAGTATATATTTTCTGAAAGCTTATAAATAGGGGAGTCGATTAAGCTCTGTCGATTAAGCTATGCAACTACATTTTTTTTTGACACACTCCTTAGTAGTATGGCAACACAATGGACCATATTGGTCTACGAGTGTGGGTGTTGGAGGCGGCTCTTGCTTCCTGCAATCCCCATTTCCTACCTGCTAGTATGTCGTGACTGTGCGTTTTTTTTTATTGTTGTTAATTTTTCATCATATTACCGTGAGCGTACATGTGTGTAGGCAAAGAAAAAACCAAGGTGTGATTTAGTAATATTTTTATAGTGATCTGCATGATTGTGAGTGAAAAGTTATTTTCGATTCCATCTCTTGATGAAAATAACTAACAGGTAACTGTTACATGTGTAAATATTGATTGCTCTTTATAATTAATTTAGTTGTTTATTTCGATAATTATTCGGTGAAACTTAAATTTTTTCATGTCAGTTACGTAATTTTTTGCAGTCACACATAAATGTGGGTTTCGTTTACGTTAAAACTGGTTTCGTTTACGTTAAAATTGAATGCCTTCTATTTCTGCAACTATTGTTACTTGGATTTTAATATTTTAATGCTCAAGGTGTTGAAGGCGGGAGAACAATTCTGCATTAAAAGGTCAATTTCAAAAAATTTGTCAGTTAGGTTATTTTCGCTATTAGGGCTCGTTTGTTTTTATTTTATTTTCTTGCTAATATCACAATATGACATGATGTGTACGAAGCTTTGGTGATGGAGAAATACGTCGGAGGTCAATAAGTGTACTTCAGGTTTAGAGTTGTGAACAAATCGTTACTTCAGTTAATTTTTGCCAACAACCTTGGTCGTTTTTTTCACGAACCCCTATTTAATAACATTGTGGTTTGTTCAAAAATGAACAAGGTAGTTGGCAAAAACGAACTTAGTTAACCGATTGAGCCAACTCTAATCAAGTTTGATTAAATAGTAGTGGAGCAGGAATATAACAACAATGAAATAAATAAAAAAGTAACCAAATATAGTTCAGATGATTAATCGTGTTAAGTTAAATAAAAACATAAAAATAAAATTCCTGATGTGCTTGTTATTTGCTATGAAATTAATTTCGTTTTATTTCAAAGAAATCAGCCAGCATTTATATAAGAGACAAACGTAACAATATAGAGAATTAAACAAAACTATAATACAAAGATTATGCTCGAATTTGGCTGCATAAAATAAATAGTATAAGTCAAGTGTATCAATTTGAATTTCTCTAATCCAAAGAAATTAAAGATAACTTTTAGTCTTTTCTAATTTTTATTTAAATATCCTGTTTTATACACTTTCCCCACAATCTCATGCAGTACTGGTGATGGCACAGTGCTTTTGTTTAATGCCTGTACGTGGAATTCGTAGTAAATCTGCAAAAGGTTTAACATTTAGCTGGATTAGTTTTCGTACCTTTTATTGTTTGCTATATATGCTGACCACCATACTGGATACATTGTTAACAGTTAGTAAGATCATACATGGAAAACTGGATGTACGAAATATAGGTGAGATACATTTACACACACAATAAAACATGACAGACTGATGGAAAAAGAATTGTTTTAATAGAAAATTAAATATTTACAGAACCATTAATATTTCACATTTCAATATTTTTGGCATCGATTGGATTTTTACGTTTGGCATCAAAGTGGCCTCAACTGATGCGTCGTTGGCAAGAGGTGGAAGACCAGTTGCCAGCATTTAATGACTGGAACGAAAGGGAGGAGCTTTCGATAAGAATTAAAAGAGTAACATTTGTTTTGATAACATTATCATTAAGTAAGTTTATTGAGGTAATTTTTCACATATCCACATTTGGGCGAGTCGAGTTTTACATACACTTCACTATATGTATAACACATATTTGTTTAAAGAAACAGACTTATTTTTTAAAATTAATTTAAGGGTTCTGTAAAAAGAAGTTTTAAACATAACGTTTGCCTTAGTGTTTGTTAATTAGTGCTAGATATACCCAAGAGATCTATTACAATAAAAAATACATAAAATGTATGTGCAAATTGTTAAAATCAATTCTATCTTCTTAGTTCAAATAATTTTCATTTTGTTAAGCAGTCTTCATGAATAAATTTCCGTCAATATTAAGCATGGGCGTAACTAGACTGAGGATGTGCAATGCAACGCAGAACTTGTAAAATTAAATATTCAGATTTAATATACATACATATAAAATTGATTCAGCTTAAGATTTTGCAAGAAAAAAAAAATAAAAAAGTATTTTCCCCCAAAATAAATTTGTAGATGCGCCAATGTTATCAACTCATATTCATACAGGTTTATGCCACGGCGAATTAACAATTCAACTTTTAAGCCAATGTTTTCTGTCAGGGCAAATTCATACTCTAGGTATGGAAAAGTTCTAATGTTCTATTTAATTAAAACAAATTGATTAAAAATATGATGTATATTTTCTCAATGCTTAAGATAAATAGTTTAAGACTGTCCCTGCGCCATCCGATAAGACAGAAAGCATATATAACAATAAATGATAAATAATATAAGCAAATGAATTTATTTATTTGATAATAGACATAAGCTTATGGTAAGAAAAATAGGATAAATATGTTTTTTATTTTAATTTACTAAGCGTCAACTGTCAGCTGCTGTAAAACAGCATCAAGCAGCATTGTTATTTTGCTTACTTGGCAGCACTTTCATTTAACATAAATATGTATGAATTAATTTTTTCATATATTTTTTATAATTATATATCCATGTTAAATTCAAATTCACATTTAACATTTTGTTTTACTTAAAAACATAAGTAAATATACGAAATTTCAATATTTCATCAATCAAATCAACAGCCGAAGGCTTGTGCCCACACTGAAAAAGCAGCATAGTTTGTGTTCACGCTACAAACTTAAACACTCAACCAAACACCACACATATGTCTGAGTGTATGTGTTTAAACAATTTTCATTTTAGAAATTTAAATATTAGGAAGATATCAACCAATATGAAATGTATATCAAACGAAAGATAACATCTTCATTTACCTACAAAAAAAATTTTAAAAAAAGTTATCTCGCCGTTTCCTCATAATCAATGAAATAAAGATTACAACAATAACAATCTGACATGACTCCCTATATTATAAGGTAAGACGTATTCTACGCCAATACCCTAACTATATTTTTGGTTTTCCTCTCAAGCTACAAACACGAAATATAAGAAGTTTTTTGTCCTGTAAGATTTGCTGAAAGAAACTTAGAAAAAAGTAGATTTAATTTTAGCGTTCAACAACGATACAAAAATCGCATTGCCCATCCCTACATAAATAAATTTATTTTATAAGCATTATGCTTCTTGATAAGCTGTTGCGATAGGGTTACCTCTATGAATATACTTTGATTTGAATTTAACACTTTTTACATCGACTCTTAACTATTTGGATCAGTGAAAGCAGTATAAATGTATCAATGAATACAGATAGTGATGCCTGCCTATAGTATGACAAATGAAAAAGAGATTTCAGTTAAAATAATTTTCAAACTTCATACAAAAAGAGAGACGAGAAATTTGGTCCTTCTGCGCTATTACTTTATGTGGTTACAGCAAAAGTCAGGGTTGAAGTATTAAGTACTACAGTTTTCTTAAGTACTTTTTAATAGAAAAACTACCGCAGTACCTCTACAACCTTTTTAGTAACTTTTTGTGATTTTATTGCTTGATTAGTTTATATCTTAAACATCACTAGACTTATAAAACTATTAAAAAAATAAATGTCGAGAACAGTTACCAAGTATAACAGTAATCTTTTTCATCATCTTTTTACTGCACTGAAACGGGTCTCAAAACATGAGTGTCGGTAACATTACTTTTTTCCATTTTTTTTTAATTTTCTTTTTAAGAATCTTCAAAAATCACCATCGTCAAAATGACGACTTTGCCTGCAACACTCATGTTTGATTTAAAATATACGTTAAGTCTAAATAAGCCAAATAAGTCTAAAACGAAATTTGGAAAAATCATGAGAAAAACAAAACATGACTTTTTTACTGCTCCTCTCACCCGATTATACATCAACTAAAGAAAGGCGAAGTGGTTCACAATCATTCTGTTAAAGACAGAGAGCCGTTTTCTAAAGTAACTTTTTGAGATTTGACTTGGTTACCCAAAAGAAGACAGTTCCACCTCATATATTAATATAACTTAGGGACGGTTATCCAAATTCGGCTTAAAAGAAAATCCGAAATTTTGCAAAGAAAGTATCCTCTAGCTATGCCTATAATATTTTGCCCTTAATCTGCTAAAGGCTATAATACACGGCATGTTTTTACATTTGACATTGAAATTTGTGAGACCTATGTAAATCTACATGTCTGTCAAAATTGTACTTTTACAGGCAACCGTCGCTGACTGCTTTGCAGCAGCAGAGACTTCTGCCAACGGCTGATGACACATGTTTTGACAGAAGAAAATAGAGAGCGCTCTAATTGAAACTTTGATGTCTCAACACATGTTTTTTACAGAAGTAATGATTTAAAGGTCACACACGCCATGTTCGTATTTAGCAGTGTGTAATTTGACAGGTCAGATGTAAAAACATGCCGTGTATTAACTGCTTAAGTGTTATACAAGTTTTAAAAATGTTTATGTTTAAAAATTTTAAAAATATGTGTTTGAGCGGTTAGCGGGAATTCTAGCATTTTTAAACGAAATCGGATATGTGTACATATGTTCTAAGTAAAAAAAATATAGTGTTTATAGTTTAACAGGTCTATATGTCCCAATTTACTAGGTTTTTAGGAGAGCAAAAAAACAAATTATTCTGGAACAATTGTCTAGAACTTTATAAAACTGCACCTAAATATATCTACTGTTGTTTATTTTTGAACCAACGTATATTAATTTTTTTCGGTATTTTTTGAGAGAGTGCATCTCACACATACAATTGCAAATATATTAGTATATTTGGCTTATGACTGACTAATCTAATTTTAAAAAGCAATGAGTAAAGAAGTATATATCTTCATTTCACGAATTGTTCCTATTTATATCATGTGCAATATTAAGTTTATTTAATGCTCATATTTATTAAATTTTTCATGTTGATTTTTGTTACACGATGTTATCTGTTTGCTGGGTAATTTATTTTTCCTCTATGGCGAAGGGTATAATTAAAAGAAGTTTTCCTTTTATTTAATTAAAACATATAATTAAATAATATTTTGTTGTTTCTATTTTATTAAAGCTGAACATTTGCTTAGCACCATTTCTGCCATACATTTTGCCAACTATTGTCCCTCAGCTAGCGATCCCATTGAATCGTTTTTTTTAAGTGTTGTTGATCAAATATTTTACGTTTTCGATTATTCGCCCTGGTTGGCTTGGATGGGTAAGATACTTAATATTTTGATGACGTTTGGCTGGACTTATATGGATGTTTTTGTAATGAATATCGGCATGGGTTTGTCATCCATGTTTAAGCGAGTACAAAAGCATATGGAAAAACATCAATCAATGGTGAGATTAAATATGCAGTTTGATATTAATATGAAATTTATTTACATTTTCGGTTATTTTTCAGTCGATGCAGGAATCATTTTGGACAAAATGTCGCTATCAATACACTTTGATTTGTGATTTAATTGATGATGTTGATGATGCAGTCTCTGGCATAATAATGTTATCATTTGCCAACAACTTATATTTCGTCTGCATACAGTGTTTGAAAAGTATTAAGTAAGAGTCCTTAAATTGGTATTTCTTAAAAGTATTCTTTTTTATACCCACCACCAAAAGAAATGGGAGAAGTTCATTTCATGTTCATTTTGTTGTTCCGTTTGTAACACATCGAAAAATCCATTTAAGACCCCAGAAAGTATATACTTTCTGAATACTGGCTTCTATGCCATGTCCATCTGTCTGACCGTCTGTCTGTCTGCCCGTCTGTTGAAAGCACGATAAAGTTCGAACAGAAAAAGTTAGAGCACTCAAATTTTTCCAGAAGATTTCCCATACACAAGGTTTGTGTTATAAAAAAAATGGGCTAAGTCGGAATATTAGGAAGAGAGCTGTAGGTCGTAATATAAGAGTAGGTAAAAAAACAACGTCCTTCCAACAACGTATAAAATCCGATTGTGTCAAAACGCATTGATGTAAAATGATGAAATTTCGAATGAATATTTTCTGAGTAAAAAATATTTGTCCCCGCAAATTGCTTAAAGCTATGAGTTAGAAAAGGAGTTATAGATCAAAATGTACGAAAAAATAAAAATTGTGCTATAACAGTACATAAAATTGGTGGTAGGTATAACAAATTCGAAACAGTAGATGCTCTCGTCGTTATGCATAATAACAAACTGTGTACTAACTAAGGAGCTGCTATCTTTTGCGTATGGAAATTTTCAAATAAAAAAGTTTGCAACATGATAGTTGGCACACGGTTGCGTATTATACATAACGCTGTGTTTCTTTTCTTTATTCCAGTAAAATGCCCTCTACAGCCCATGCCATTTACTTTTATTTTTCCCTCATGTTCCTGTTGGCTCGCACTTTGGCCGTCTCGCTCTATTTGGCAGAGGTTAATGATAGATCACGTAATCCTTTAACGATAATAAAACAAATACCACCGGACTCCTATTATCCCGAAGTAGAACGTTTTGTACTAGAGATCAGCATCAATAAAGTGGCAATGACCGGTATGCAGTATTTCGATATAACCAGGAAGTTGGTATTAACTGTAAGTCTAAAGTAATAATCTATCCGAAAATAACAAATACTAATTGATAAATGTTGTTTGTGTGTTTTTGAGTTTTTTTTTCATATTTTCTTTAAACCCATTTTAGGTGGCTGGAACAATTGTCACTTATGAACTGGTTTTAATACAATTTCATGAAGATCAAAAACTCTGGAATTGTGGCAACGATTAGTTTGTTGTTTTGGTCTTAGTCCATCGTATAAATGAAATAGTTTTTAGCTTTAATTGCATTAAAAATAAATAAAAATTGAGATAATGGTGATAACATGGATTGTCGTAATTATGAAATTATCTAGAAAATGTGTAAAGTTTTAATGACATCATTTGTTCACAATCTTGGCATCACTTTAAAGGCAGCAAAGTATAACATGTATACAAAAGAGTTATTAATGCTTTAAAAAATGCTTAAACTTACATACTTTATACTAAATATGTTTTTTTCTTATATTTCTTTTGTAACATATTTTTATTATTTTTTTTTATAAAGGGTGTATCAGTTGGAATTCACTTCTTAAATTTGGTTTCATTTTTGTGCAAGTGGCATCACTGAAGTTTAGCAGCGCACACATATGTTTATTCCAAATATTTAAAATGGAGTCCTTTACAAAAAAAAAAAAAAAAAACAGAGCGTTATAGTTTTGAAAATTTATTACAAAAATTCAAAAAGTTATACTGAGACCGCTCGCAAAATTCGAACAATTTTCATTCGAGAAAGTGCCCAAGATATGTGAACCATTCGAAGAGCAATCAAAAAAATTTTAGATACTTGGTCGGCTATGTCCAGTTAGATACCTGTACTTCAACGTACCGGTTGGTCTCTTTAAAACATTGCTGTTGTAAATCAGAGTGTCACTGAAAACCCGAAAACAACTTTAAATGTCACGAAACACTACGCAGAGAATTTTGAGAAAAGACCCTTCATGAGTAAAAATTCAGCTTACTCAGAAGCTCAAAGCAGGAATTTATTGAATGGATAATGGAGCAAAGTCCAAGTTTTCGAAAAAAAAAATTATCTTCTCCGATAAATTTGGGGCTCTAAAAATCCTCATGCAATCCATTAGAAACAAAAACATCCACAACAAGCCACTATCTGATGCAGATTTTTGTCAAGCGGTGTTCTGGTGGCCTCAAAAGGACGGCATCACCTATCATACAGCATATTTATTGCAGCAACGATTTCTTTAACAAATTATCTTAAGAAATTATGATGTCTACATGCGATATGTGTGGTTTTTTCAGGTTTATGCAAATAAGCTAGAAACAATTTCTGATCCCAAATTTGAGAACCATTGCGTCAGCGGCGAGATACAATCACATCTCTGTTCAAAGGTCGTGAAAAACGTCACAAAAAGATTGATGGCCTATAACACTAGTCTGTGGAATATTGTGATGTCAACTAGTTTAATTAAAATCCGCTTTTAGTTTTTGCGTACACATTTTTTTATGGGCATGGCTAATATTTTCCCTTAAACATGGCGACGCCGCTAACTTATTTCAATATAACTCTTTAACGGCTTGTTCGATTTGAATAATTAAAACACATTAAAAGATGCGGAATAAAATCACCTTAAAGTTTTATATATTTATTTTTCATTTTCAATATTTCAGAGTTATTCTGATATTGAGGGTGGAAAAAAAATATTTTTAATCAAAAACTATTTTTATTTCGTCTTCACAAACTCGTAAAAAACTTAAAACGGCAAATATTTTACATTTTATTTGTCTTTATTCGAAAAGCTCGGTATACAGGAAGTCAAATAAGCCAAAAATGATTAAATCACCAGATGTTGATTTTATGTACAATTAAGTGCAGGTACCTACTTTGAGAAACATTATGTAACACTGGCATCACTTCATACAACAAAAAATTTAAGGTCACATACGATTTCAGAAAGCCAAAAAATTGCAAATGAGCCTTTAGTAGACAAAGAGCAAATATTTTTGCCAGCACTGCATATCAAGTTAGGCTTAATAAAATATTTGGTAAAAGCTATGAATAAAGATGGAGAAGCATTTAAACATCTGAAAAGTATATTTTCACGCATAAGTGAGGCCAATATGGCCTCATTTGTTGGTCCCCAAATAAGAGAAATCTTTAAAGACCAATTATACAAATCTAAGTTGGTATACAAAGAAAGGAGGAAAATATATGTCACAACTTTTTAGGAAATAGAAGAGCTGCAAATTACAGAAAACTCATGCAAGAACTTCTTTTTTTTCATATCACCAACTCGGTTGCAACAGGTCATTAAAAGTACACTTATTGCCATTAAAAGTACAGTTTTTACATTTGCATTTAGATTTTTTGCAAGAAAATCGTTATGCGGTTATGTATGATAAGCATGGTGAAAGATTCCAATAAGATATTGCGCACATAGAAATAAGATATAACGGTAAGTGGACCCTAGAAATGTTAGCTGAATTTTGTTGGGAAATCAATCGTGAAACAGCAGATAACACTTATATATAGAAGAAAGCGATATACCAAATAATAATTAATTTTTAATTTTTTCATAGATTTTAGTTCATACAATAGAAGTCATTTGCTGACCATTGTTATCATAATAAATACCTATTTTATGTTTCAATATCAGTATTTAGAATATTTAAAAAACTAAACGTGATAGAAAACTCTGTGATCAGATTTTGATTTAGAATCACACAACAAGGTTCTAGCTAATGACATTTTTTTTGGCGACCAGTGTAATCAATGTTTTATTCCATAATTAACTGAAAATATCTTTTTTACAATGCAATAAAAATACGAGTTTTTATTTGAAAATAAACAACCGCACTCTTATTGAAACACCCATTATAAAATGCCTAATATATTGGGTGTAAAAGAATGTATCAATTTAGAGATATTGGGCCAATTCAAAGTGGTTGCATATCAGTCATATTTGTACTATTTCATATTATTTTATGCACGCATAAAATTTTTGTTAGTAATTTCCATACAAAGAAAATAATAAGACTTTACACATTTGTTTCCTATGTATAAGAAATTGTTTATGTTATACTTTTAACCATACTGTCTCTCAGAGAAAATTTTATCGCTTCTCACCTCTCAGAGAGAATATTTTCTATTTTCTTCTTTCCTGTATACATACAATTTTTAACAGCGTCATCTCTTTGTCTTCTTTCTTGTATTAAATACATAATTTGTTAACAAAAGGTGTTCAAAGTCACTAGTCATATTAATATGAATTATATGACATAGTACAATATGAGAGTCTACTTTGAATTGGCCCATTATCTATCAATTTTAAATTTATACACAAATTTTGATTATTTCTCATTAAGAAAAATTAAAATAAAACTTCTTTATTTATAATAAATTAAAATCTCTAACATTCTATTAATTTTTGTCTTTAAAATACAGACAGGCATTTTCTCTAGCTGCGATTAAACTTGATAATTAAAAGGAAGTAATAATATGTTAAAGATTCATTAAAATTATAAAACTAACAGCAATGGCAAATACAACTACAAGACTTAAAAGTGTAAAAACCTTAAATAACTTAGTAGACCAAATCACTTCCTTTGACCATAAATCAAAATTAAAACATCACAATGTATAATATTTTGCAGTCAACGATATTATAACAGATATTGCATTTGTAAGATACATTATAACATAATAGTATGTACATAAGTACTTACATATGACAATCGATGTGTGCATTAATGTATGTTTATCTGTATGAATTTTAACCTTATAAACCAATTCCATGCGAAAACTACAACCACATTCCATATGCCATATTAGAAAATAAGATTCAAAGAGAAATTGTAACATTTACCATTTAATACAAATGTTTAACAATTAAAAAAAAACGACACAGTGGAGCGACTTTGTACTTAAATTGTAACAAACATTGAAATAATAAATAAATAATAAGCCTAAAGTATCTTTGGTTAAGTTCACGTTCTGGGAACCTAAGACGTGAAAAGCTTTTCGTGTCATATCATATGGTGTCGCCACATACACAGTTATGCAGTTATAGTATCACAAAATTATAACTGACCCCCCGGGAACAAATGCTTATATATTTTCTAATTTATCTATGTTTATATATCAGAGAGTAACGTGACTGACTAATTCATCATGGGACACCCCAAACGCAAAAGCTATAGACATGAAATTTGGACAATAGGTTACTGTTTTGAAAAGGAATCCCTCCTGGTAGAAGGGATTTTTAGAAATTCAAGCTTTTGAGGGCGTAAAAAGGGTAAAAATGGGTAAAATCGGTAACTTTTTATCTGCTAAACTAAAATTGATACAAATTAATTTGTAGAGGTAAAGTAATCACTTAAAAAATAAGCTGATAGGTGTCTGGCCTTTTTTTATTTTTAACCACTGAAAACGGATAAAAACTATAATTTGGTACTTTTTTGGTACCCTGTGCAAACATATAAAGCTAAGGAAAATTTTAAATTATATTAATTAATTCGTGAAAAAATATTAATAGGATTTTGGCTCTCTGTTCAAGTTCAAATGTATAACGGGTAAAAATTGCCCCTCTTTTTGGTACTTTTTAAAAATTTTTTTTACATCATTCAAGAGGAAATAATTTGTCAATTATTGCCAAACAGAATATGAACAATAATTTAGCTAAAATTTTTGTAAACTTTTAGGGGGCAAAAAAAAGTACCAAAAGGAAGAAAATACGGAAAAATATTTATAATTTGTAATTATAGGACCAATTTGGAAACAAATTGCAATAGAGATTGCACCAGACTTAAAAAATTATGTAATTAAGTAAAATTTTAAACGTATCCATAACAGGATAGAATGGGAAAAAATCAGGAAAATAGTTTGGTACTATTTTAAAAAGTATTATTTTTTTAACAAAAAGAGAACATTAACACACTTTAAATCATGTCTAATAAAATAATTTATTGTTAAAAAAAAATTTTTTTAATATTTCAAACATAAAATTTGTACATAAAGATACTTTTGTATAGTACTTTTTGCATTTTTTACGGTAATGAAGCTATGATTGTAAAATAAGGGACTATTGATTCCAGGTGACAGTTGAAAATGTTACGGACGACCAAGAGGGTACTTTTTGTATTTTTTACGTTTATGGACTTAGAGACTGAAAATGTTATGGGAGACCGAAAAGGTACTATTTTGTATTTTTATGGTACTTTTTGTATTTTCAACGTTTATAAAGCTAGAATTGTAAAATAAGGTACTATTTATTCCGGTGAGACTGAAAATGTTATGGGAAGGCCAAAAGTTATTTATTTGAAATCTTATAGTACTTTTTGTATTGGCAACATTTATGAAGTTAGAATTTCGAAATTAGTGACCATTAATACGAGGTGAGACTTAAAATGTTATGGGAGACCAAAAAATTACTTTTTCATATTTTTAATGTACTTTTTTCTTCTTTTATATTTAGGAGGCTAGAAGTGTGACTTGAAGGACTATTGATTCTAGGTGAGAACAAAAAATTTATGGGCGACGAAAGAGGTACTTTTTAGTGTTTTTGTTGTAATTTAACGCTTATAAAGCAAACCATTGATATGTTCCGAACTTGTTTTAAATTAAATTAATCAAAAAAAAAAAAAAAACAAGTTATTGTTAATTAAACCAAAAATTATTTAGTAATTATAAAATGATAAATAGAGTAACTTGTAATCAAATAACGTTAAATTTATTTATCTAAAATTATAAGTGTTTTTAATTACTAATACTGTAGATGCCAAATGGTTTTAATATTTTGAATCCCACTGTTCTGTGATAAACAGTAACAGCAACCCTAACACTAATAAATCACTCTGTTGATGTTGTCTTCAATTCACTGCAATGTTCAATTACGCTGTACAAGAGTGTTTTGTTTTCTATTTCTATTCTATTTCTGGATGGAGTTAAGAAAAACATTTTCCACGATTTTTGTTTTAGATGCCATCTTGGATTTTATGTATTTAAATATTTTGATGTCTTAAACAGGTCAACAACTTTTTTTTGATATCAATATTGGGGGGGTTAGAGTGAGAAAATTTGTAATTAATAGTTTTGACCCATATTAAAATTTATTGTACGCCATTTCGTAGCGGGGGCGGTTATAATATATGTTAAATATATTTTATTGTGTTGTATATTCTGCTTGTCAAGCTCTACATTGCTGCTCTCTGTTGTCCAGAGGATGAAAAAGAAAACGATTTTTGTCTTTAAATTTTAGAAAAAACGCAGAAACAGTTAGTTTCAAACCGATTTGTCAGAATTTTGATAAGAAACTTTAGTAACTTTATATATTTAAGCACAACATAAAATTGTTTTTGCATATAACTTTACCGATTGGTCTAAAATTTTTGGGAATAGCCCTAAAGACATGTCATATCTAAAAATAGTAATAGTCACATATTAATTATCATTATGCTGAAAAACTTTGATTTTTATGGTAAAAATATGGAAAAAACAGGCAGTTGTGTTTATTTGTTTATTTGCTCATATCTCAGAAAGTTATAAGTTATTGTGCTGAATTTCAGTAGCGATTCTCGGATATTTGCAAAATGTTGAGAAAACCTGTAGATTTGTGCAATATATGGGGACTTTAAAAATTAATTTCAACCAACACACGGACAGGCTGGCAGGTCGGAAATAAATATTGTATAAAGTACAAACAGAATGACAAACCCAAACCTCTTGACACTTCATGTGAAGGGTATAAAAAAACCTGTTTGCATTTTAGCTAACGATATACTGAATCTATATGATACTTTATTGTTTTTTTCTTTAGCGCTTACGATTAGAATTTGGAAAACAACAAAACAAAACAAAAAAAAAAAAAAAAACTACAATTCACCTTAAAAACTTTTTTCCTCTAAAGGATGACAATGATGAGATGTTGCTGATGACATAAATGACTCAATGACTTTTTTTGTTTTTATTGTTGTTTAATGGTTCCAGTTTTTTTTTTATAAATGTTTGAAATTCTTCTTATTGTCATTTAACTAGTGAAAAACTTTTATTGTTGCCGTTATCTTCCTTGAATTTATCATCAATTTCAGACACTGTCTCTAACGATTTTTGTTGTTTTAATTTTTGTGCTTATTGCATTATTGCTGTTCTTATGTTGTTATATAACTACTTGTTTATTGGCGTTTAATTACTTTGTTGTTGAAGTTTTAACTCGGCTTGAATTTTAAAAAACATAAGTAAAAACAAAAAAAAAAAAAAAAAAAACAACCAAAATTTTTCCAATAACTTTACACATAGAGTGCATGAAGATTTTCTGTAATAGTAGAATTATGCCAAGTTTATTAAACATTTTTTATAAACAGATAATTTAAAGAAAATTTTCTATATAAGATGTGACAGTTGAAGCGTTACAATTTTAAATTTGTCAACGAGTGTTCTAAGGACAAAGTTTCATTTTGCGGCATTTTGTGCAGTAAAGTGTTGGCAATTCTAATAGTATTTTTACAATTTTCAGTTTAAGGTAAGTAAATATATTCAACACAACGTGAGAGAACTACTACAACTTTATGGTAAACAATATTTAAAAAAAATCCAACCACATTAAAAAATTTATTTATTATAAAAAAAAGTGGCTTTTTAGGGTAATTAGAACCCACTGATTTCAAAAATCTGGTCAAAAAAATTTTCCTATTTTCCATTTTCCAAGATAAGACTGTTCGAAATTTCGAACACTGGCGCTTAGTCTATATGCCAGCTTTGTATACAAGTGAAAATTTTGGATTTATTTGCTGTTTTATTAAGTTATTTTATTTGCTTCAAATCAAATGGTACAAAAGTGGTTCAATTTAGCAGAAAATAATATTTTTAATGTTAAAAAATCGTAAAATAGAAGGTAAAAACCGAAACAAAAATCGCCCATATAAATTGTTGGCTTGCCACATCCCGACAACGCTGATGTTTCTTCTCTTTATTTCTGATTATAACATATTTTACCACAATTTTTTGGAAGATTTGCTGGTAGATGTTCCTTATCGTCGGCATCATCATCGGTAGTTTCCTTCCTCTCAGTCAAAAGAGAAGCTTCCGTCACAAAGATTTTGAATTCTTTTTGGCTCATGGGTTTCTCACATAGGCCAATACCATTTCTTTCCAAGTATATTTATTCTGTAGTTCTGCGGACTGCATTGTCGTGTAAGTCCACACCTCCCATGCCCTTGTTATTATTGTGTACATATAAATATATTTACCAGCTTTGAGGTTGGTTTTTGATGTCGACATTGTGTAAAGGCAACACTTGCTCAAAATTTTTTGCCATGGTGACCTCTTTATTGTCTTGCCATCTGCATAGCAAGATTTTTTGTGTGACATCAAATGCATAACCATAATCACCCCTTGGCAATTTTTTACCGGTTTTAAATTTAGCAGATCCACCAGCCAGTCGATTGGAACGAACGGTTCCCGAAGCACAAAACCCTTTATCAGATAGCGAAAATGATATCCAAAAGAACTAAGAGACTTGTATTCGAATCGAGGCTTTTTCGATGTTGAAGGTCCCGCATCTTCGCCAAATTAAGGATAGCCACTGTCTTTTATTTCATTTCTATCAGTTTCAATTTCGACAAAACCAGCAACCTCGTTCAAAGGATTCGGTTTTATATTCAAGGCTATTTCATCGTCATTATTTGTTTCCCATTGGCTATTATTTGGTCCAAATCCTCCATAGACAAAACTTTTTTAAGTGTACTCATACTTACAAATGCTAGGCACAAAAAGACACTACATAAAATCCACAAAACACTCGCAAATCACTTTTATTTAGTATAAAACACATGAAATATTTATCTTTTATTCAAAAAAATTTATTATAAAAAGTTAGAATAATCGACAATAAGAAATGTCAGTCAAGTAACATCGTCAGTCAGTAGCTATAGGATAAGCGGCAGCGTTCGAAATTTCGAACAGTCAAGTTTACACATAAATGGAGTCAAATATATGAATACAACACGTTTGTTTTATAGTTTATAAAATACCTACATATAATGGCAATAATTCCTTATCATTATTTTTTAATTTAATTTTTTTTTTAATATTTTTAAAAATTAATTAAAAAAGTGCCTAAAAATATGGGTTACGGAAATTTACCCCTAGCATCGGGGAGGGAGGGGTTGGTCATAAAGAGAAATTTTTTTTATGTGCTAAGATATGAGACTAAACACTAATATCAAGATTTACATGAGATTTGAACTTTTTCATACATAAATGACATTATAAATGTAAGTGGAGAGCCCCCAGCAAGTTTTCTCACCAAAGCGTGGCTCTCTAAAGTTATGGATCCAAGTAGCTACAGGTGTTGGTAATACTTTATACCCCGGTAACATGCCCCCGTACGAGAACAGTGCAGAGAGTTCGAGTTTTAACAAGAGAATGCGAATCATAAATCTTTGAAAAAAAGCCGAGGTATATAGAATCTGTCACGTGTTAGCCGTCGCAACTTTTAACTAATAGCTTATATGTTGTAACCATTTAGGTTACATGATTGGGTGGCTTCTCACTTTAGCTATCTTTCAGCAGTATCTGAGAAGCCATTTCCCAGAAATACTTGGTCCAGAAGTAGTGAGCTGCTTGGACAGTCAAATATAGGAATCGTTTTGGTGAGAGACAGTCAGAAAAGTTTGCGCACTACGGGCATCTCTGTTGAAAGTGCCAAGTTTCTTCATAAGCTTAATCCCAAGTTGGAAAATTTCATACCTGTTGTCTAATTTGATAGCTGTCAGCTGACATTCTTCAAAGTATTTATTGTATCAACTTTTTCCGTCCACACATTAATTTTAGTTGAAAATGGCGTGGGATGACCCATTAATGCAGGTCAAGCAGTGACTGTCACTAAAGTTCCACATCATGATGATACATAGCATTATTATTTTTATCATTTATATCAAATATGTTAACAAATGCTTTTTAAACATTATAAAACATGACAATGTAATATTTTTTGTATTTGTAATGCAATAAAAAAGAAAACAAAAATTTGTATTTAATGAAAATAAATGCTGCTTCCGTGTTTGCTGAGTAGAAGTCGTTTAGTCTGATAATGATTATGAACTTTATTGCAAATATAAACAAACTAATAAGTAACTAAACCAGGTTAATTAAGATAAAACAAAATAAACCAGTTACTAAAAGAAAAATTATTTTAAACCTTAAAAGGATAACCAAGTTGCAAAACATTAAAAACATTGAAACAGCTTCCTTAAACGAGGCCGGGCTGTGGACTGTTAATGGATGAAAGCAGAAAACTGATTGAATTGTAATAGGGAATATTTGCTTGGCAAGTATTTGCTGGTTTGTTTGCAATAAGGCATTCACACGCTTACATGCTTTCATATGGGTGTATTTTTAGTTAAAGTTAAAGGAAGTTGCGCCCAAAAGAAAAAACTGCAGAAAAACATTCAGCAAATAAAGTTTTTGTTAATGGTTTTTATGGAAGCACACAAAGTAAAAAGATTTTAGGCACGTGAAATATAGTGACAGAGTTAGTTTTTGCTTGAAGTTTTCCTTTTTCTGTTTTATTTTCTATTTTAAAGTGTTTCAGTAGTAATAGTTGTTGTTGATAAGTTGAAGGAGTTTTTCATTAACAAGTTATGATAGCTTTTTGCTATTGAGGCGCTTAACATTGTTTTAGTTGTATAAAAACTAAAATATTTCAACTGAAATTTATCAGTTGCCTATGAGCTCTGGGCTTAATCAAAGACAAAAAAAAATAAAATCAAAAAATATTTGTTTAAATTTGTAAAGTAGATAAAATTAATAGTGATTAAAAAAATTAAAATAAATTAATTAATTAAGTATAAAAAAATTAATAGAAAAAAATTTGTAAAAAAATCTTTTTGTAAAAGGGATAAGAAAAATTCTTAGAAAATGATGCCTAAGATTCTTGTGAGTCACGAAAAAAATTTAACAGTGTTAAGTGTAATAAAAATTTAATTTATTCTCAATTAGCTTGGCTGTATTGCCTTGTGCAGTTTCATAAACGGTTTACAGGCCGAAATGGTTTATACAGCGGTTTCTGGATTACCATTAAGCTTTCTACCTCCATCTTCTTTCGGAAATTCACCTCACAACATTAGACCACCACCACATATCCAAGAGGGCCAGTTGGTAAGACCCCAACGATCTTTGTATGGCCCTCCAATCCATGGCGGTGGCTGGCATGGACCCCCAGTTCATTCTCAATCAGTAGGTTTAGGTCATATAAGTAAACAAGAGTTAATAACTTTGCTAGAAGCAGCTAAAGAAGTAGCTGGACCAGCACCTGAACCTGAGGCACAACCCGAACCAGAGCCGGAACCTGAAGCCGAACCCGAACCTGAGGCAGAACCTGAAACTGCGCCCGGACCAGCAGGACCTCCAGCAGGAGTTCCTCTGACAGTGTCATTGCCTGCATTTGTGCCCATACAGCTTTCGGCTATGTATACCGCTCCACCACCACCAGCAGCACCCCAAGCTTCTGGGCCGGCTGCAGCTCCCGAAGAGGAGGAAGAAGAGGAGGAGGAGGTAGAAGAAGAGGAAGAAGAGGAGGAAGAAGAAGAGGAGCCAGAACCAGAATTTTTACCAGCCCCAGCCAAACCATTTCACCCTATCTATCATCCTTGGTCCTCACGTGGCTTATATGGTCGCAGAGTTGTGCAATACGCACCACGCACCACCAAAACATTCCGAGCTCGTGGAAAATCTTCTCTAAGAAAATCAAAATCTCGTCAATCGAAAACTAGAACAACAAAATCAAAGTCCAAATCACGCTCAAAGAAACGGTAGGCTAAACAAATAACAAATTATTTTTATACAATAAACATGTCTTTTTTCACTCACAGCAATGGACGCAAGGCTTTAAAATCTAGGTAATTTTTTATGCTCAAAACATTTATATAAATAAAATAAAACATAATTCCATCCACAGAAAAAACAATTTACATTATGCCAGTTCGGCCCAAAGTATTCAGGTCTTACCTCCACCACCATTTTTGGCTCGTCCTCCAGCCCCCTTAAAACTGGTGCCCTCCAATCAACTGCTCAGCAATTGGAAATAAGTTTTTAAATGTCTTAAAGGTTTCAATATTAAATCCTACATTTAATGGCTTTAATTTGTTTTAATTATTTCTTTATTGATTTATATTTTAAACTTAATTAAAAGATTATAATTTTTAAATATTTTTTATAATAATATTTAATAAATATTAAGAATCTATTACTAATAATTTCTATATTTCAATAAGGTTATTATATGTAATAAATAAAAAAAACAAAAATAAATATTTCTATAAAAAGAACTATTAAAAATTTGTATCGTTTTTTAAGGAAACCTCTGTATTCCTTTCAAATAGTTCGACATTAGACAAAGGCACAAAAGACGAAATATAGTTTATTCTTTTTGCACGTTATAAAAACTTTTGTCGTTATAGGAAAGTCTCAATCCTTTTCTTGACTAACTAAACAGTAAGCGGTGATCGTAGCAGTTATAGCACCCTTCACCTGTGGTGCCAAGGGTATATATAGCTGTGTCATTCTGTTTTTAATTTCTACAATATTCACTTTCTTTTCCTAAAGAATATATATTTTCTGAAAGTCAATGCATAGTGGAGTCAATTGAGCAATGTACGTCTGTCGATGTGTTGGTTGAAACCAAGGCGAATTCAATAAGGTAAACTTATTAGATCAGCTGATCATCAGCTGTTGACTACTTCTAGGGACCACTTGTAAAATTTTTGTGTATTTTTGTCATATCGTTTTGTTTTACACTAACAAAATACACGTTTGTATTTTTTTATTTTGTAGTTGTTTTAGTGACGAGTTCACCTTATTGAATTCGCCTTGGTTAAAACCAACTTTCAGAAGCCCCCACATGTTGCACATATCTGCATATGATGTCAACTCTTTGCAAATATCTGGGAAAGAATCGTTATTGAAACCCCCATTCGCAAATTCGCCATATAACTTTCTGAGATATAAGCAAATAAGCACGATTCTTTTGTTTCTCATATTTTAACAATAAAAATAAAAATCATTCATCCCAAAGATAATTTATAGACACATAAGTATGTTGATTTATTTATTAAAGTCTAAAGAACAATATTCCTGGTAGACTAATAAAAAATAAAATTAATAAATGCATATACAGTCGAACTTTCTTATAGTGAACTTCTATATAATGAAGTTCTCCTTATTATGAACTAAAATCAAGGACACAGTTTTTTTGTTCCACTTTTAACGTATTTTGATCTCCGTGTAATGAATTTCCATACAGTGAATCTTATTTTACTATGAACAAAATTTTGGAAACAAAAATATATTTTACGTGTGCTTTTATCTTCATATAATGAGCTATTTTTATCAGCTTTATTTTACACATTTATAAAGAGAATAAGTAATATTTTTGGGATTCCCAAAACCTTCTATATATATAAAAGTGAAACTCTGTGTGTGTGTGTTAGCTATAGACTCCGAAACTGTAAAACCGATCGGGCTGAAACTTTGGTAAGTTGTTGTACACATACCAGGGAGTGTTTATGGGAGGAAACAAGTGGGCGAAGCCACGCCCATAAAAAATTAGTTATTTGACCGATTTTTCTGAAACTTTGCACACATATCGAGCTGTTATGACTAAATAATTTCGTGATAAGAAAAGTGGGCGGGGCCACGCCCCTAAAAAAGTTTTAATTTTGAGGTACTTGCACTGGACCGATTTTTCTGAAACTTGGCACACATATTGAGCTGTCATGACTTTACAATTTCGTGATTAGAAAAGTGGGCAGTGCCACGCCTATAAAAAAAAGGTATCATTTCGAGGTACTTGCGCTGGACAGATTCTTCTGAATCTTTGTACACATACTGAGCTGTTATTACTTTACAATTTCGTGATTAGAAAAGTGGGCTGTGCCACGCCTATAAAAAAAATATAATTTTTAGGTTTTTGCAATTGATATTCAATTAAAATTCAGAATGCATTTTGATTCATTAAGGGGCGTAGCAACGCGCGCCGGGCTTTTCTAGTATAAAAATAAAAACAAAAAAGTTAATATTTGCCTTTTAACATTAGTTGACCGAGTTCAGTGAACAAAATTGTCGCACCGGCGTAGTACTTCTCTTTAAAAAAGGTATTATTAATTAATAAAGTTGAAAAAGGACATCAAAGAAAATATATATATTCCGTCCGATGAAGATATTCTAAGCAGTGTCTTAGAAAGTCGTGGATTACAGTAGATTATATCAGATGACGATGAAGAGAAACTGGATGGTGAAGTAATAACAAATATTGATAAAACATCACCTACATTAAAACACGTTTCCTCTTTACTACGATTTTTCTTTGGAGATGGAGAGCAACGTTCCGACAAATGTATTTAAATTTCTTAATGTTATTGAAGCTCTTATTGATAAAGAAAAATGGAAAAATGTAGTTTAAACAAAAATACCTGATTATTTTAAATAAATAAAAAAACAAAAAAATAATGAAGTTTCTATATAGTGAAATAATTGTATGTCCCCGTGAAGATTCACTATAGGGAATATCGACTGTAGTTATATAAATCATAATAAAACAAATTAAATAAAAAAAAAAAACAAAAAATATATAAAACATTAATTTAAATTTAGCAAAAGAAAAATCATAAAATTTGTTTTCGATGCATTAACGTCTAACAAATGGTTGTTTTTTAACAAATTAAAACAATTTTCATTGTGTAAACCAACAAAACACAAATTTCTACGATGAAGCCAATATAAGAGTTTTTCTAAAAGATCTGGAAAAGCAATATTGCCACTCAAAATATCAAACATAACTGTAAGATGTATTGACTACATCTTAGGTCTTTTCTCCAAAGAAATCTTACCCAGATGTAAACAACAGGATTCATAAGTTGGAAGCGGAAATAAAACAAAAGGAATAAATCGCTTTTAAAGTCTCTAGATACGGGAAATATGAATACCGCAATGAGGACTCCAAATTTATGCACCATATTCCAGTTTTGATCTAACAAACAAGGTGTGCAATATTTTAAGAATATATGGATCCGACAATTCAGAATAATTTCTTTTTATAAATGCTAAAGTCGCATATTCCTCTAAATAAGGCTCAAAAGTAAGTTTAAAATCAAACAATAAACCTAAATCATTATTTTTGTTTGATTTTGTAATACTATCATTACCTCACTTATAAATAAAACATATATAATGGGTTACGAAAGCGTAAAAAAGTAATATGTAAACATTTATTCGAATTTAGTTTCAATTGACACCAAGAATTTAAATTATCTCTATCACTTTTTAATTTTCTTACATCAGTAAGACAGCCTATTTTCGAAAAAACCTTTAAATCGTCAGCATATAGTAAGAATTTAGAGTATTGAAAACATAAATATATGTCATTAATAAAAAGATTAAACAATAGAGGACCTAATACACTACCCTGAGGAACCCCAGGTATTTGAGTATAAGGAAAAGCTTTATGTATATCAATTTTTACAATGCAGGTCCTATTTTCAAGATATGAAATATCTCTATTTGTAAAAATTTTGACAATTTGGTCACTAATCGCCAAAGTTATAGACAAAAATAGTTTTTAAAAACAAATAAATTTTTGTCTAAAAATGTATATCCAGTTACAAAAGGTCCTAATTAAAAGACACTAACCCGTTTTGTCTAAAATTATTGCTGAGAAAAACTGACAAATCGGTTGGAAAATAATTGCGATATAGGCACAAAATTACAACTATTGCGGTGTTTTTTATTTGTACAATTTACAAACAAAAATCGTTTATTTTTTAGTTTTGGAACAACAGAAAGAATTAAGATATCAAAAGAGAGGGCTTGACTAACACAATATAATACGCTTTAAACAATTTTGAAGTCCATAATGGGCGATACTACAAAATGGCGTACAATAAATTTATATATGTGTTAAATCTAGTTATTAAAAATTTACCCACCTCAACCCCTTCAATATTGAACAACAAATGAAAGGGCTTGACCGGTGGAATAAAAGGAACTATAAAGAAGTTACACTACAAGATGGCCTGAAAAGCTGGCCAAAATTATTAAACGTGTTTTTTGAATTAAAAGTTTTAGTTTTTTGCTAGTTTTAGGTGAAGTATGATATAAAAAGTCTAGTGACAGATTTTGAAAAAATTACACTGCGCAACAAAAGTACACTGCGCAACAAAAAAATTTTTTTTCTACCTAAGAAATAAAAGTATGTGAACTATATGGATTTTGATGCCCTTCATTCAAATCTGTTTTCCATTTTTCTCTAGTACGTAAGGATTTTCTTTAAAAGGCGTGGCATATTTCACCCCCTAAATTGTTGGGTTGCGAAATATATTTTGTCATAACTTAAAAACGGGTTCTCCGATTTTAATAGCAGGAGGATCAGAAGATGCACCGGAAAATTCTGCTTAAACTAAAATCGTCAAAAATAATGGCACAAACTTGCGCACACTTTTTTTTGCTTCTAAAATTAGAGATTCCAAATTTTATTGTATTATCAAACCTAATTCGTAGAGATGCTAACCTCACTTTTAAAAACCTCTTCTTTTTCCTTTTTTGCAAAAAAAAGTGTAAAATATTTTTTTTTAGCTTTTGAACGAATTGTTTCAATATGAATATTTAACATATTTAAAATATTTTTTTCTTTTTTAAATAATTTTTGATCAAACCTTTTAGCGAAAAAAAAATCATTGTTAAACCTTTATTCGTTTAGCCGCAAAAAAAAAATATCATATAAACATCCAGAAACCGAAAAAAACATTTAAATCTCGAATAATTTTCTTCACTTGCCTGACTTTAGCAGGGTTTTAGAGCTACAAATCGCAACTAAGAGTCTTCAAAATTTACAATAAAATATTATTGTAAAATAAAATATTGTTGTCTGTCGAGCTGCGTACTTAGTTTTTAAGATTTCTTAAAATTCAGTTTGCCCTTTTGGCCAGCTTTTCAGGCCAAATGCTCCTCTGTGTGGCTTTCGAAAAAAAATATTAAAAATATTGGTGTCAAATTATAGAGATGGTAAGTAGAATAAACTAAGCAAAATTTTTAAATTAAATTTAATTTTTTTCTCAACCCCATCAATATGGGTATCAAACGAAAACGCTTGATTAGTAAACTTTGTAAATATTAGAAACTTATGATGACTTCGGAAATAATAAAACAAAATGTCGTATAATATTAAAACCTAGACTTAGCTACGATTTGGTCACTACACCTATTGTATATGATGGTGAATAATATTTTCAAATTCGTCGTTTGCAAATATAACACTCTTACTTGTTTGTAGTAAAGCTTCTCTTGACAACAATAATATTTATAACGGTTTGTTGTGTTTCGTTTATAACAAACATATATATAACGTTTTTGTTGGATTTTATTTAAAGACTCTAAATACACACACATATACAAATATCCAGTTATTTAGACTTGATTCGAAGATTTTGGTTGTGCTTGCTCCTCAAATACATAATAACTAACATTGACTTTTGAATTTTTGAGGATGCCACAACAAATGTTCCTGTTGCCATCATTTCCCCCCAGGATTACGCAAATAAATAACACGAAAGCTATGCTATAAATTATGGGTTATTTTTATTATTTGCGGTTCTGCGGATACTGCTAATAAATAAAAAAGCTTGTGTTTTCTTTTATAGACTGAAAATATTAAAAAAAAATCAATTTAGTCGTAAAGGCTCCAGTGGGCCACAAACAAACATACACACAATTAAGCTAACAATTCATTTTTATTTCTATAGATTTATTATAAATCAAGAAATTAACGAATGTTTGCTTTTATTTTTTCTTTTACAGTATTGATTTATATTAATAGTGAATATTTTTCATAGAAAAAATTGTATATTTTTTTCTTCTGTTTTAGTTATTACGCTATAAAAGCAATAATCAGTTTGGGTTGTAAATTAATTTAGATACAACCAAAAATACAAATCAACTAATACCATCAACTAAAATAAATAAAATCAACTAAAATAATAAATAAATGATGACCATGTTAAAAACTCATCCATTTAAATGTTTATGCATGAATGAGCGCATTTGATTTTGTCAATTGAAAACAAAATGAAGAGATAGAAAACTAAATTTTTTTTAATATAAATTATGAACAAGTATTACGACTTAAGAAATGTCATTAGTATATCTACTTAATTATTTTTAAATAGTCTTATGGGTATATTCAGGTCCAATTGTAGCCAATCATTAATGGCAATTGAATGTGGCTTAGGAATGTAATAAATTACTTGCTTTAGATAGTAACTTAATACGATATTTAGCGAAAAATGCATAGTTGTTCGCAGGAAATGCTTTTTATCAATTGTTAGATTATGTTAATGTTACACTTTTAATCAAACATAAAAATGATGGACAGTGGATTTTACTGGAAAAATTTCTAAGAAAATTTAAAAAATATTTAATTTCAATTGCAAGCTTTATTATTCGTTACATCTCTTGGCTACTCATATTCAATGTGAAAACACAAATTATGTCACAGAACAACAACGAGCTCTCTCAACAACGTAAAAGAGAAATAGAACATAATGAAATAGCGTTATAGATGTAAGTAAGAGCATTTAAAAGCGCAGATATGGGTTTTAACTGCTACTTAGGCGTAGCAAGAATTTGGAAAAAAACTTTGAGAAAAGCCGAAATCATATCATGCTTTTAAAATAAATCCACTTCAATATCGATTCATGATGTTAATATCAATAATACGTGGTAACGTTTCAAAACAAATTCGATTGAGTCATGGAATGAGGTGCTCAAACCACATCGCCAAAAAAAGAACAGATTTGATAAGTCTAGTCATCAAATGCGAATGTGAACTACACCTAAACGTCAAGTTTTATTTCTGCATTTCATTTGGCATTTCTCAATTTATGACTAACTCAATTTGAATCACAATCGAGCAAAGCGTTTAAGTCAACCTCGACTCATCATCGTGCTCAACAATTGAACATCAACATTGTCATTGAAAATTTGGACCATCGGATGGAGGTGTGCCGCCGAGGTTACGGTGGCCATTTGGCCAATATTTTGATCCATACATAATTGAACCAAACCAATATGTTTTCTTCAAAAATCATCATCGGCCTTAAAATTTCACGACCCTTTATAAAGCTGTCACATCCCCTTTAAAACCTTTTGAATTTTAAAAAAAAAATTTTAAAAAAAAATTTTTAAAAAAATAATTAAAATATATATAATAAATATAAAACAAACAAAAAATAATAAAAAAAAAATTTAAAAAAAAAAATAAAAAATTAAAAAAAAAATAATAAAAATATAAATAATATATTAAATAAAAAATAAAAAAAAAATTAAAAAAAAATTTTTTTTTGGCTCAGCTGGGATTCGATGCCACGTTTTCTTTAACCGGCAAACACGTTTGTATGTATGTATGTTGTTGTTGTAATGTTGTTTTTGTGAAAAAAAAATCGAGGTGGTCGTGGGTTTTTGCTCATATCTCAGTTGTTTATGAACCGATGCTTCTGATTTTCAATACCGATCTACTCCCGAATATTTCTGATATTTTAATACCTCACCATGCGATATCGGGGGGCTTTAAAAAGTTGATTTCAACATACACACGGACAGACGGACAGACTGACAGAGCTTAATCGACTCCCCTATTCATAAGCTTTCAGAAAATATATACTTTATGGGGTCGGAAATGAAAATTGTAGAAATTTCACACGGAATGACAAACCTATATATCACTGTGTGAAGGGTATAAAAAGAATTAAGACTACTATGTAGAGAAAGCTGGCACGATAAGAGGGATATTGATAATCAAGAAATCAGGGCATACATTTTCCTTTATTAAATTGAGAACAAACGATGCTTAAAAATTTAAAATTAAAATAGATTCGATATGTTGAACTTTTTTACATATTTTTGGGAATGCCTTTCCGTTTAGGTGAAAGTTTAAGATACTGGTATCGTCCATCGTAAGCAGGCCACTCTCCCGAAAAGTACTGTTACGGTCCTTGAAAAAAATACCATATACCTACATGTGAATTATAACCTCCATGAAAAGATACCATTAAACCTACAAATCTATACAATTTCCTTTCTATTATTACAGAGTGTCCTTCTGCCATCCCAACTTGTAGCAACATGTTCTGATATGTGATTGCTAGTGCATTTAAAATTTTTACTAAATGCAAAAACTGCTGTCTGTCACAAGAAAATTTTAATTTGCATTAGTGAGAATCTAATGCAAATTAACTCTGTCGTCTGTCTATGGTATTATTTTAGGAATAAATGTGTTTTACAAAGGAATATTCAAATATATTAAAGAAATATTTTTTTCTAATAATTTAATTTATTTATAGTTTATCCCACTGTAGTTTAACAAACAACTTCCTTTTAAAACATACAAGTTCCAGCTTCTTTCAAATATGGGGCGTTAAAAAAAAATAACTTAAAAAAAACTTTATAAAAGTCCCCTGGGTGTAAGGTTTCCTTAAGCATTTGCTACACCCAAGTTTGTTAAAGTTATTTTACCAAAAATTGTTTATGAATATGTACTATAAAGGCAATTAATCAGTAGTGTAAATTAAGGAGTTTCGTACATTGAGACTTAAAATTTTTTAATTTTTTCAACTAAAACGTAATACAGTAATTTGTGCTTTAACTTAGACTCCTGTGGACCTCCTGCGACACTAAGTGCGTTGTATGCGATGTGTATGTGTATAAAATAAAGCATTTTTATTAACCATTTGCATGTACATTTACATACGAATTTGTTCTCTCGTTAAAGTATCAACATTTGTACATAAATGCGTACAATTTTTGTTTTTAGTATTTTTAATATGTCAGCAATAAATATCGACAACATATGAATGCTGATTTGTTTATTTATTATTTTCACAATTTCTTGGATTTTGCATATTTTTTATGACATTTTTCGTATTTTTTATTTCTCTTAAACACTTTGTCAGTCGTACATTCAGTTGTTATCCTGGTTGTGGAACCATATTTTATGAAATTTTTATTTTTGGTTTTTAGTTCCGCTTTTATGGTTCGCTTTGAGTACTTTTGAGATCCATCATTAGTTTTACTGTTTTCGATTCCATTTGTGTTTTGTTTTATCGTTCACGAACATTGTTGGGGAAGAGACGAGGAAGTCGAAAATGAAATTGCAAAATATTAATAATCTTCTAGTATTGCATTAATCATTTTCTATGTAACACTTTTGACCTTAATTGATTGATGGTATGAATAAATTGATGTTTTGCAAATGATTTATTAATATGCATGTGAAGATGTTTGTATGTATGTGTTATTGTTTTAACTACATTAAAATTTTTTTGTAAAACCATTAACCGGATTATTTTTTTTTTCGTTTTAGATATCCACATTTCATTATATAAATAGAACAGAAGCATTATCTTATCATTGTTGTTGGAATTTTTAAGGAAAACCTTAATACACACTTCACTAAATTGTAGATACGCAACTGTGAAACAGATTTACACTTGCTTAATCTTTGCTTACATACATTTGTAAACATGAATAACCTTAAAAAATATAACAAACAAAAATAAGCCCACACATTTTATACCATTACCACTACACATACATTACTTATATTCGCACACATGAATAAGCATACAAAATATTCTCATGTTCATGTTCAACACCACCTCTTGTTATATTTTAAGTAGGATTTTGTTGTTGCAATCTCGAAAATAACCGAGCCATACGTTGCTTTTTGGTTTTTCCCGGAATTTTTTGTTTCCCGGGAATGCGAGATTTATTTTGTAATTTTTCGGGATCGGGATCACTTTTTCATTTCCCGGGATCCCGAAAAATAATTCCGGGAAAACGGGAATATTAAATAACTCAAATTCCTGGGTGTTCCCGTCCCGAGAACCCTATACAAAATGATTATGAACAGGAAAATGGATACCATACTATACATTTGCATGCAGTAAATGCTTTGAAGTATATTTATCTATTTTTTCTATTGTTTAAATAAAACTTGACATTGAAAATGACCTTTCACTTAGCATACATGTGGGACTTATAGCATATACATAAAATAAATCTTCCAAAAGTGTTCTTCGTGTTTGACTTTTGTAGGGCATTTTGGTGTGTGCATATATTACATAGTGCTGTTCAGCTCATAACAATAACCGGTTTATTTGTAACAAAATAACAAGTTTTTTCGATGTTCTGAAAATGGGTATTTTAAAATATTCGACTTCGACAAAACTTAAAACACCGGTCAAAACCGTTCGAATAATAAGCGTTCGATCACCCTAGCTAAACGTAAGCCTTAATATTGCCAACATTTTGTATGGTAAACTTTTTATTTTAAATTGTCACATCACATTTGCCAATGCGACTTCGGCTTTAGCCTATTTATCATAAATTGACTGAAAAAACTAACCTAAAAAAAACTCTTCAATCAAACTTTATATAAAGTAGTGTTGCCAACCTTAAAAACATCCAAGAACCTTAGGATTCTTTTTATTAAAAATACGAATTTACATATAAATAGTTACAGCAATTTTTCTTTTATTTGACATTTGTTAAAAAAACCACAAACTTATTATTTATTGTTTAATATTTATTCAACATTTAATAAAATTAAAAATTATTTCTCTGTATACTAATTTAGTTTTTAATACTATTTAAAAAGTTTATACGTAAGTTTTTATTACAAATAAATTACATTTAAATTAGATTTACTTCAATTGTTTTATTCACATTTAGTACGTTGGTTTACAAACAGTGGGCCAATTCAAAGTGGACTCTCATATTGTACTATGACATATAAATCATATTAATATGACTAGTGACTTTGAACACCTTTTGTTAACAAATTATGTATTTAATACAAGAAAGAAGACAAAGAGATGACGCTGTTAAAAATTGTATGTATACAAGAAAGAAGAAAATAGAAAATATTCTCTCTGAGAGGTGAGAAGCGAAGAAATTCTCTCTGAGAGACAGTATGGTTAAAAGTATAACATAAACAATTTCTTATACATAGGAAACAAATGTGTAAAGTCATATTATTTTTTTTGTATGGAAATTACTAACAAAAATTTTAAGCATGCATAAAATAATATGAAATAGTACAAATACGACTGATATGCAACCACTTTGAATTGGCCCAGTATTTACAAGGTTTTACTGAACTTTACTGAAATGTTTACATTTTAGAATGAAATTTGCTCAAAAAGTTCAGTAACAAATAGCAGAGCCTCGTGGGTAAGGGAACGAACATAATTTTAACTTTAACTTATTTACATGCATTTTTAATTTAATTTAATTTTATAATTTAAAATGAAATAACAAGAAACAAATATTACAGTTACGAATATACATTTTTATTATACATTTCTGTTTTAATTATACAAAATTTAACAAGACTTTTAGTATAAAATTTTTTAATGTGAATTTGTTGTTGTACATGAAGATATTACATTTTTAATTATTTATTTATTTATTTATACATTTAACAATGATTTCATATACATACATACATGAAAATATAATTAAAAAGAAACCTTTGCTTAACTTTTTGGCTTACAAAATCGTTTGTTAAAATGAAAAATTTATTTTTGATTTAAAATAAACTTCTTATAGTCACAATTAGTTCTTTTAATTTATTTAATAACTTAAGTCACGTGAATTTATACAAACTTTTCTTTTGCAAATCCTAAAGCGGAATACAAAGACTTTTTTGTTTTTGGTCGCAAAATTGATTTTTGAATTATTTTTGGTGTAGAGTGAAAATTTCTGTCTGCATTTGTGGTGATCTAAGTAAACAAAAATAAAATAAGGGGCCTTATAGATTTTTAAAATAACTTTACAAAATAAGAGAAACCAAAAATGATAACAATTATCTTATTTAAACTAATTTATCCCTGTTACGTCTCACTTTAATACAGAATTATATCAACAAACACAAAAACATTTAAAATAAATGTATTTTAGTAGTCTTTAAAATGGTTTACATTTCGTTTACATTTTGAATTTAAGGGTTTGAGGTCACTTTTTCTTTCGTGTTCCCATAAAATCTTGTTTTATAGCCTAATATAGGGTGATTTTTTAAACTAGCTGAAGAAGAGTGTTTGACTTTTTTATCAGTATACTTGGCAAAGCACCTTGCAAAGAACAGACGTGTACAAAACGTTAAAATTTATTTATAAAAATCGCACTCTATTCGTCAAACAAGTTTACGGTGAGTAGGTAATACGCAATAACTTGGATCGATTAATGACCATATTTACTCTTTTTTAAATGGAATATATACCAACAGTATAGAAAAAGACATTGCGACTGTAAGTGCGATTGTGACCGAGGACTGGAATTTATCGATTCAGAGCTGGTCTTAGTAACTGCTCTCTGTCTGTTCACTACTCGGAAAAGTTTGAGAAAAGATATTGACCAACGCATATAGGATCCAACTAGTGAATTAACTAAAGCCAGCGCATGTGTTCGGTTTATGGTCTGAGAATTAGCAGAAAGTTGAATCAGATTTTTATCTTCGAATCATCTTCAGTAATGGGGCTTCTTTCCGGCTTAGTGGATATGCAAACAAGAAAAATTGTAATTTTTGGAGAGACCTCAATAGTCTTGAATCCAATACATTGAAAAAAAAATTATTGTACGTTAACATGACAAAGGTATCATCCCCCCATCATTATCTGCCTTTAAATCCGGAATCGGTTTTAACATTATTATAAATGATGAATGTTACATACAAATAATTTTTTTTTGTTATTACAAATCATCATACTGCTATTGAAACCATCACTTTGTTAAACCAAACGTTTGGTAAGCCAATTATCACAAGAAATAGAATTATGAACTGGCCACTTCGTTCGTGTGATTTGACACCATCGGACTACTTTTTGTTGAGTGGGGGATACATTAAATCTTGGGATAATGCTGATAATCCAGTAACGATTGATCATTTAGAAGGTAACATTCGACGCCCTATTGGCTAAATAAGATCGACTATGCTTAAAAAAAAAATAATGCAACGACACTTTGGTGCTCATAAGACTAGGGTGGGGAGGCCAGAAAATATTTACTTTTTTATTTGTGAGTAACGCTGGGTCTCCACGTAGCAATTTTTATTGCTAAGCAAAAGCAAAAATGTCGGCAGAATAACGGCACTTTATTGCTAAAGTATGTTTATTTTCATTGGGTGGAGAACACGACACAAGTAACTTTCATGGGTTTTCTTGGAATACCTCACTCCAAATTATTATCAGGTAAAATTATTTTAATTTTCCCTTGTTTCTGCAAAGAGAAACAAAAAATTCAAAGAAAATTAAACGATTTTAACAGTTAATTGCGGCAATAATTGCTCAAGCAATCAGCAGAGCAATAATTGCGCAATGAATTGCTACATATAGCAATTTGCGGTCTACACGTCGCAATCTCTGTGGACGCAATCAAATTTGACAATTGCGGTAATAAGTATTACTACGTGGAGACCCGGGGTTAATTAATCCAAAATATTGGCAATTCTATTAATTTTTTTTTGTGAGTTTTCTATACCTATATTCCCCTGTAGTGCACAAGGGTATATATAGCTTTGTCATTCCGTTTGTAATTTCTAAAATTTTTATTTCCGACCCTATAAAGTATATATTTTCTGAAAGCTAGTTAATAGAGTCGATTAAGCCCTGTCCGTCTGTCCGTGTAATGGTTGAAACTTTTAGAAGCAATCAAACGTTCTTCAGATCTGTGTATGATATCAATCTTTTGGAAATATCTGTGAATGAATAGCTATTGAAATTCAGCACAATCGCCCCTTAACTTTCCGAGATATGAGCAAATAAACACGACTGCCTCTGTTTTTTCCCATATTCTTGCCACCAAAATTTAAACTTTTCAACCATAGAATAATTTATATGTACCTTTGCTACTATTTGTAGATATAGTATGTCCCTAGAGATTTTCGTAAAAAGTTTTGAATAAAGCGGGCTCCAATCGGTACGCTCGTAACATTCAGTCGTAAAACATTAATTTTCATAAAAAAAAACGGTGAGCTTTTTCTTAAGTCTAGTTGCAATTTAATGTCAATATGCTATAATGTCAATGATTAAAATAAATGGATTATAAGTTTTATACAAATAAGGATTTATTAGTTCAAAAATAGTTATCGATAAAACAATATACCTCATTAAGTTTTACACAATAAAAAATGTTCGTTAAATTTTTTTGTTTATTAAAACTTATAATAAATTCTGTAGACGTATACAATGTATATTGAAAAATGGAAAAATTCGAACCAGCCGAATATTGTTGCATTTTAAAAACATCTCATTTAAATTTACAAAAACTATCTTGCTTTCAGCAAAAAAATACAATATACAAAATATTAAATAAATTGTTATTTTTGAGCAGATATCTTCTTTAATTCATATTAAAATTATTAAAATTAATTAAATTAAATTAAAATCTATGATATAATATTTTTAAGTTTTTTTTTTAAAGTTTTAGAAAATTAAGACAATATTCTGCGGTATCAAATTATAGCCACACGTCAATTTTAAGTTCTTCTGCTTCACCTGAAAGAACATCAAAAATGACAAATTAAAACAAAAAAAAAAATTTTTTTTTTATTCGTGTACTTTTTACCGTTATAATAACAAATTTCAAAATGGTGCGTAATTATAGCCGCAACACTTAAAACCTACTAACAGGTGTTTCTTTCCTGTTTCTTTTTAATTCTTTTGGTTTTTATCTGTGTACTATGCATATTGGTTCAACTTTTGAAATGCCCGGATGGTTATTTTTTGTCTGACATAGAAATAGGCAAAACGGTTGCTTTTCAACTGGAGGGTGTGTGTTCTAGGAAATTGCGAAATTATTAGGCAGATCAGCTAAAGTCAGTGTTGACAATTCTTGGTGGTCGAAAAAGGCTAAATTCCAACAAAAAAAAAAAAAAAAAAAAATGGTAAAAAAGGCTAGAAAGAGGCTAACAATTTCAAAGGAGATTTTATTTAAAACGAACAATTTTTTACATTCACTCAGAAAATTATAACAACCGATGACTGTTGTTTCTTTAAACATATTCCATTCGATTATTTTAAACTGAAAATCAATTCAATTACAAAGGAAAGTTGTTAATATTACGGTTTAAATGCGTCACGGTGGACTGTAAGTCCTGTACTCCTGCAGTATAAATTTATTCGCCGCTAAAAATTAAAGAATGCACTACGATAACTTCGCCGGCATAAAAAGGTGCGCTTAGAATTTGTAAAAATTTACATCAGTTCAAATTCAAAGAGGGTACATTGGCGTGAGCAGACCATTCTTGCAATGCCCCTCGGATTTTTTTTTGCCCCCACAGAACTTAAAAAAAATTAGCTTTTTTTAAGTTTAAGATTTTAAGAGAAAGTTTTCTTTTATTTTTTTGCCACCATTAGAAAATATCTTAGCTACGCTAATTATAAGGTAAGAACATCTTCGCAATTTCCACTAAATACTTTAAAAGTTTTTGTTTTTCCGACGAGAACAAATTTAACTAAGACGGTCCAGATCTGTACAACTTATACTGGAGAGATATGCGTAAGACATCAGTATATTCTTCAAAAAGAAATTTCGGTGGTGGTTATCTAATGGTTTGGGGAGCATTCTCTACCCATGGTATTCTAGAGTTGACTTTTTCTAGTCCCACAATGAATTCCACAGAAAACACAACTTTTCTCTAGACAAACGTGAAACCTTTTTTGGGAAGAGATCGCAGAAAAAAGATAATTATTCAGCAGGATAATGCCTCGGTGTACATAAGTAATCAAATCTGATTGTGGCTAGAGACAAATAACATACCACGGTTGGAAAGGCCAGTCTATTCTCCGGACTAATATCTTATGAAATATCTGTATCTGTGGAATCGTGATATGCAAAATCTATGATGAAAATAAGCAATTTGGCATGGTTATAGAGCTCAAAACCGCTGTTATTGATGCATGGTAGGCAGTCGCTAAAGAAATAAATTTAAGACTTAAAAAAGCTATTATAAATCAAATCCTCGACCTCATTTCCAATAACGGAGACCCAACTCACAACTGACTTACATATAAATAAGTTAAAGCTTTAATATAATCTTCAGATTGCGGCTATAAAATTTATTTGTTATAACAGTGGAAAACAAGAGAATAAATAAAGATTTTCGTTGCTTTAGCTATAAATTTTAAATACTGTCTCAGATTCTTATTAAATATAATTTCTGAACTTTGTGTTCATATTTATAAAATATATTTAAAATTTACCTGCGGCTATTACATTGTACCGCAGTGTACCACACGACGACATGATAGTACCTTATGAGCTCAACAATTATGATTTATTTTATTTTTTAAGAAAATCCAACTTAAGTTGGCACTAAAATCTTGGCGCACATTTTGCAGAATTCTTTTATTTCCTAGGGGAAAGGCCATATTTTTGTTTTTCATAAACTCAAAATTTTTTTTATCTAGTATGAAAAATAAAATAGAGGATAAAAGTTTGGCCCTTAAAATTAAAATGTATTTCTTGTGTCTTCTATTATTTTTCTTAATTTAGTTGTTCGTTGTTGGGGTTTATCTATCTATCATTCACCATCATCGTTCCACCATCAAATAAGTCTTCTCAGCATTACACATTCGCAAGTCTATTCAGCAGCAGCCTAAATGCTAGTTTCATTATTTTTGTTTAATAACGTTTCTTGAGCTTCATTTTCGGTAAAAATTTTTGTTCGACCATGAACACCATTGTCAACACAAACCACAATGGCATTTGTACCACTTAAACTAGTAGAATTATTCTCCGGTATGTTCTGCAAAGAAACAAACAAAGAGAAAAAAAAAATTAGTAATGGGTGTGCAAACAAAAAATTAATAAAAAAAATTAGTTTCTGTGAAGCTAGAAGCAGAGACAAAAAGTCTAATTTGATAATAACAAGATAGAAACAGTTGGAAAAGTTATAAAAGAAAACCAGGTCACAAAAATAAACAAGTAGGAAACTAATGGTCTGCAAATTAAAATCATGTTGGTACGTTTTTACCTTTATAATAGTTAATTTACTTTAAATAAACTGGAGTTTTTTTTTTAAATTATAAAAAAAAATAAATAACATTTTAAATTTATGGTATAAAATTTTAGTGCACTTTATTGATTTGTAGCACAATAGTTTAATAGAGTTTAAAATATTTATATATTATTTCACTTAATTTGATGTACACGCAACGAACTCTGTTGTATTACTGTCATAGTAGTTGCGCTATTTATACAAGTATTAACACTGCAATATTGTTTTTATTCTACCTAACTAACTTCCATTATGAAAATACTAGTATGTTATAGAACCGAAAATCTGTTATGCAGTGTATGATAATACAAGATATACATGAGTCACGCCGAACCGAAAGATGTTTAGCTCTTATTCGTACCTGTGGATCTTGTAAGCGACAAGGGACGTTATGTTGATAAACGCCTATAAAAAATTTAAGTCGGACTACATTTATAACTACACCACACCCTTTAAAATTATAAAACTTTATTTCGATCATATTGTTCAAGTTATATTTGTCAAACTAGTTGCCATTTATTCATGTTGTTTTTCAAATAATCATATTGGGATATTGCATTCAACAACATAATAGTGTGTGCATAGAAATTGCCCTGCTAGCATCGCTACAACAATTGAAATGTTTTACCTTTAAAATTGCGACTTGTATTGTACTTTGATGATAATCTAGTAATAGAATTTAAGCGTAAACGCATAATGTCATTTTCTTTTTTCTAGAGGGCATACAAATACTTTGATAATTGTCAGTACAGTAGACTCGCGGTAACGTGAACTATTAAAAACCGAGCGTGTTCACGTTTGCGAAGTTGTTCATGTTAACGAAGGTGTAACTCTTTTAAATTTCCAAACAAATTAGACATGTGATTTAACTTAAATTCATATATTTTTTTGTATATCGGATTGTTATATACATATGGTTTGTTAAGAAAAAAAGTACGTTAAAATAAATTAAAAAATGTGTTACCTTTTTTTGGATTATTTTTTAAGTTTTAAATTTTAATTGCTGAACAAATTCTTTCTCTCAAAAAAGCTAAAGGATATCCTCTTCACAGTCTTCTTCTTCTCCTAACGTAGGGTCTACACCAGCCATCGATTTGTTCGAACAACGAAAAATTTTTTCTGCGCACACGAATTAGCCTGGTGTGGATCGATGTTGTCGATGTTTTGCTCTTGTTCAAACATCGTTATTAAAAGGCATTTTAAATATGAAAGAAAGAGACGACACATAAAAATTGCGACAAAATACACTTTATACGTTTTAACTATGTCAAAGAACATGCACAATTTTTTGACAGTTGCTCTGCCGACGTTTTGTTCTAGTCTGGACAAATCGATGGCTCGTAGACGTAATAAAGTAAATAGCTCAAAATTTTCAGTCAGCATTTTGCTATTGTTTTCTTTTCAAGACGTTGCCAAATTGAATTTATGTAAATAGCCAAAAGCGTCCATTAACAGTTAAACCAATTTTCAAAAATGGCAGCTGTAATCCATTACGATTTTGAGCAATTGTAGTAACGAGGATTTTTTGCCTTTCCAATCACAAGAAGTTTAACTTTAGAATTTTGGTAGTTTTTGTGACATCTTTTACGTAAAACTTTAGATTAGATCATGCCAAATCAGCAGTGCGCACTAAGTTAAGCCTGCACAATCATTTACGAATCATTTATGAAAACGATTTGCATAACCGACAAATTTGTTCACGTTATAAGGCTTTCTTACTGTGTTCACGCTACAGAGTAGTCAATGTAAAAAAAATTATGTTCATCTTATCCGGTGTTCACGTAAGGCGGTGTTTTTGTTACCGCGAGTCTATGTATTTATATAATAAACTAGCCAATCCCGGCGCGCGTTGCTACGCCCCTTCATGAATTTTAATCGCATTCTAAATTTTAATCGAATATCAAGTGCAAGGCTAAAAACTATAACTTTTTCTTTATGAGCGTGGCAATGCCCACTTTTCTAATTACGAAACTGTATAGTCATGACAGCTTAATAAGTGTGCAAAGTTTCAGAAAAATCGGTCCAGTGTAAGTACCTCAAAATGATACCTTTTTTTATGGGCGTGGCACTGCCCACTTTTCTAAATACGAAACTGTATAGTCATGACAACTCAATATGTGTGCAAAGTTTCAGAAAAATCGGTCCAGTGCAAGTACCTCAAAATGATACCTTTTTTTTAATGGGCGTGGCACTGCCCACTTTTCTAATGACGAAAGTGTAAAGTCATGACAGCTCAGTATGTTTGCAAAGTTTCAGAAAATTCGGTCCAGTGCAAGTAGCTAAAACTGATAACTAATTTTTTATGGGCGTGGCCCCGCCCACTTTTTCAATCACAAAATTATAAGGCCATGACAGCTCAATATGTGTGCAAAGTTTCACAAAAATCGGGCCAGTGCAAGTACCTCAAAATTAAAACTTTTTTAGGGGCGTGGCCCCGCCCACTTTTGTTATCACGAAAATATTTAGTCATGACAGCTCGATATGTGTGCAAAGTTTCAGAAAAATCGGTCAAGTGCAAGTAGCTTAAACTGATAACTAATTTTTTATGGGCGTGGCTCCGCCCACTTTTTTTCACCCATAAACACTCCCTGGTATGTGTACAACAACTTACCAAAGTTTGAGCCCGATCGGTTTTACAGTTTCAGAGTCTATAGCTAACACACACACACACACACACACACACACAGAGTTTCACTTTTATATATATAGACTAGCAAATCCCGGCGCGCGTTGCTACGCCCCTTTATGAATTTTAATCGCATTCTAAATTTGAATCGAATATCAAGTGCAAGGCTAAAAACTATAACTTTTTCTTTATGAGCGTGGCACTGCCCACTTTTCTAATTACGAAACTGTATAGTCATGACAGCTCAATAAGTGTGCAAAGTTTCAGAAAAATCGGTCCAGTGTAAGTACCTCAAAATGATACCTTTTTTTATGGGCGTGGCACTGCCCACTTTTCTAAATACGAAACTGTATAGTCATGACAACTCAATATGTGTGCAAAGTTTCAGAAAAATCGGGCCAGTGCAGGTACCTCAAAATGATACCTTTTTTTTAATGGGCGTGGCACTGCCCACTTTTCTAATGACGAAAGTGTAAAGTCATGACAGCTCAGTATGTTTGCGAAGTTTTAGAAAATTCGGTCCAGTGCAAGTAGCTAAAACTGATAACTAATTTTTTATGGGCATGGCCCCTCCCACTTTTCTAATCATAAAATTATATGGTTATGACAGCTTAGTATGTGTGCAAAGTTTCAGAAAAATCGGTCCCGTGCAAGTACCTCAAAATTAAAACTTTTTTAGGGACGTGGCCCCGCCCACTTTTCTTATTACAAAATTATTAAGTCATGACAGCTCGATATGTGTGCAAAATTTCAGAAAAATCGGCCAAGTGCAAGTAGCTAAAACTGATAACTAATTTTTATGGGCGTGGCTCCGCCCACTTTTTTCCATCCATAAACACTCCCTGGTATGTGTACAACAACTTTCCAAAGTTTGAGTCCGATCGGTTTTACAGTTTCGGAGTCTATAGCTAACACACACACACACACACACAGAGTTTCACTTTTATATATATAGATAATAGCCAAACCCGGCGCGCGTTGCTACGCCCCTTAATGAATCGAAATGCATTCTGAATTTTAATTGAATATCAAGTGCAAGAACCTAAAAATTATAATTTTTTTTTATGGGCGTGGCCCTGCCCACTTTTCTAATCACGAAATTATAAAGTCAATATGTGTGCAAAGTTTCAGAAAAATCGGTCCAGTGCAAGTACTTAAAAATGATACCTTTTTTTATAGGCGTGGCACTGCCCACTTTTCTAATCACGAAATTATAAAGTCATGACAGCTCAGTATGTGTGCAAAGTTTCAGAAAAAACAGTCCAGTGCAAGTACCTCAAAATTATAACTTTTTTTTATGGGCGTGGCGCAGCCCACTTTTCTAATCACGAAATCATAAGGTCATGATAGCTCAATATGTGTGCAAAGTTTCAGAAAAATCGGTCTGGTGGAAGTACCTCAAAATGATACCTTTTTTTTTATGGGCGTGGCCCTGCCCACTTTTTTAATCACGAAATTATAAAGTCATGACAGCTTAATATGTGTGCAAAGTTTCAGAAAAATTGGTCCAGTGCAAGTACCTCAATATTAAAATTTTTTTAGGGGCGTGGCCCCGCCCACTTTTCTTATCACGAAATTATTTAGTCATGACAGCTCGATATGTGTGCAAAGTTTCAGAAAAATCGGTCAAGTGCAAGTAGCTAAAACTGATAACTAATTTTTTATGGGCGTGGCCCCGCCCACTTTTTTCACCCATAAACACTCCCTGGTATGTGTACAACAACTTACCAAAGTTTGAGCCCGATCGGTTTTACAGTTTCGGAGTCTATAGCTAACACACACACACACACACACACACACACACACACAGAGTTTCACTTTTATATATATAGATAGATAACTGCATGGATATGTCATCAAAATATATTTATGATGTAAAAAAATATATATCGAAGGTCACAAGTAGAAAAGCCCTTACTTGTTTGTTTCCTATATATTTTACACAAGTATACTTCAACATAAAAATTTAATGCAGTAGTATTAAAAATAACAGTTTTACAAGCGATTTTATAAAAGAGTTTTTATTTTCTTTTTGCCCTCTCCTGTAGAATTACAATTATTTTAGTTGGGGCCTATCTACTTATGACCAACGATATACTATATAAACACGATAACATTCTATTGAAAAGTACCAGAACAGGTAAAAAAAAGGCGAAAAGTTTCCTCGTAACAAACATAAATTATGCTGATAGTGATATGTCTGTTCCAGGAAAATGCTTTTGCATATTATCAGCATATTTGAGAGTGTATTAAATTTGTAGCATATAAAACCATATTGTGTTGTAAACATATTTGTTTCTGATAGTTAGAAATAATTTTTTATGTATGCCAGAATGACTTATTGCTGCTTAGTAAACGAAATATGATTTAAATAAATTTGATTTTTGTTTCGCGAAAAAGAACAAAAAAAATTATTTGCGTACATTTAGATAAATTGTTTATTTTTTCTTCTTTCAAATACGAATGAGGATAATATTAGAAATAGGCAATGTAGCTATGTATGTATGGAAAAGATATACATACATTAATAAGGCTGCTAAAATGTAAACGTTGGTTTAAATCCTTTAAATACTGGGATTCTTTTGTATTGCAAATAATAACACTTGAAATTAACGTTTTTAGAAATACATAGATTATATTAATTTTAAACACAATAAATTATGCACACCTTTATATACTAATTCATTTATTTTTATTCACCTTTATTATTAACCTTTATTATCAAACTCAATTCTATATACACGCAGCAAACTCTATTGTTATACTGATCATGTTAGTTGTGCTATTCGACTATTTGTATAAACAGAGACAGTGATAATATGTATGTAATATTTCGTAAAGTTCATGGACTTACACACACTTTGGTACTGCAAGGTATATAATATAAAATATTGAAAAAATCCCATTAGTTAAGTTTAATTAACAATTGTTTAATCTAGCGGCACCTTTCAATATCAATAGCTCACATGCCAAATTAAAAAGCAAAGCCAAAATGTCTGCATGAAAATTGCCTAGGTAGCATCGCTACATTGTAATAACTTCCCAAGAATAATAAAAAAACAAGATTAAGCACTGCGTATGTTTGCAGCATTAAAATGAAGAGTTGAATTGTTTTAATATAATAAATATCTAGGAACAATAAGTAATACTTAAAGTATGCCGCAAATAATAAAATATTTTGGCTGTTATATTACTTAACATATTACTGCCAACCAACCACAGAAAATGTTAAATGCATAACCACATGCGTCTATATTCAGGAGAATTGTGTTTTACCAAACTAGTTCTGAAGGAAAAGTGAAAACACCTGTGCATGTTTACCCAGTTCGTTCTGCGGAAAACTTTGCTTTTGTTCGCGATAGTGTGGCCTCTCAACCTCGACTTGCTGTCGTACCTAACATTTAAACATTTTAAATTTAAATCCTACTAATATAATAAATGTGAATGTTTGTATGTTTGACTGTTCGGATGTTTGGATATTTGTTACTCAATCACGCAAAAAACGGCTGAACGGAACCAAATGAAATTCAGCACATAGATAGATAGCAACCTATATTAACACACGATAATGACGCGAAGTCGTTGGCAAACTCATTATCACACATCCTAAACGGGTTGTTTGTGTTGTAAATATTTTTATTTTTGTTGTTAATACTAAGTCTACGTTTTATCCCGATTACTATGCAGACGAAGTCGCGGGCACAAGCTAGTATAAAATAAATTTAAATATTTAAATTTACACGCTTACAAGGTTCAATTGGTTTAAGAGCTGTAGATAACTGACTACTTCGAGCGAATTCAATATGCCGAATGGCTGATTGAACAGACAGAAGTGAGTGTTGACTTTAAATAGAAAATTATCTTCTGCGACAAGGCACAATTTGACATCAGTGGATTCGTTAATAAGCAAAATTGCCGCATTTGGGAAAATGATTGTTGAAAAACCGGTGCACCCACAAAGAGTTACTGCTTGGTGTGGCTAAATGGAACTGTATGCGGACAAATGAGGGTACAAACAGTCCTTATCGATTGAGATAAAGTGACACAAGTGACGATGATTTGGCAACCCAATGCCATAACCAAAACTGCTATAAATTGGAAAACCAAAGGAAAGTACATTAAAGAGACGCCCTGTCCATACATTAATAAGACATATTGAGGCTGATGTAATAGCAGCGGCAAAAGTTGGGGAGAAGTGAAAGCTTTGGCCCAGTAAACACTTAGATATGTGTAGAAAGTATATTGAGATTCTATACTCCTAAAAGGATTAAAGGGAACATATTGTTATTAATCGGAATAAATAAATAAAGCCGTTAAAAACACTACATAATACCATTTTCGTCTATGGTGGTATTCGATATATTTTATAGAAAAAAACTTTATTTAAAAAAAAACCACTTCTATAAAATATATATTTGTTAACCACGAGAATGTATATCTAGGGCTTAATATAAAAAAAATAAAAATCTTGATTATTTGTTACTTTACAGACGGAGCAAACAATAAACTTTAAATGAAAGAAATAAGTTTGGATGTTAATGTGGCTAAAAATACATTATTTTTGACCACAGCTCACTATATTTTTAAGGAAAAATGTGTTTGGTAGTGGACTATCAGGAAACGTTAAAACAAGATTTAAAAAAAAAAAAACGAGATATGCCCTTTTTACATTAAGCCTGCGAAATATAAAAAATCTTTATATATAAATTTACAATTTTATTGATAAAATTAAAAAAAAGTTTTTATGTCAGTAAAAACAAACTGATTACACATAATTTACTCCCTAAAATTAGCAAAAAAAAAACACTTATTATTTTAGAATTTCTTTTGTTTGGCAGCTAGTAAAGCTTTAAGTCAAAAATTCTTAAAAGCTACTATAAAAATAATATGTTACCATTTATTTGATAGTTGGTTAAATAAAAAGAATAATTAATTAAAATGAGTTTATGTTGACAAAATACACACATGCAATAACCTTTTTTACTTTTATTAGATTTCAAATCCAGGCCAAATAAAACATGTTGAAAACACGATTTATCAAAAAATCTTTTAATCTAAATACTAAATAAACTTCTAACACGACTTTGTTTGCACTGATAAATGGAAAACGTTAAGGAACGTTTTTTTTTTTTGTTTTTGTTTTGTTTTGTTTTTGACAACTTCAGTAAAAATTTATCATCTGTTAGTGCATGTAAGTTAGTTTGTAACAAAACAAAACTTTAGCATATTTATTTGGTGGATTTATATCAAATTTTTCTTCAGACAAAAGATAATCACTAATACAAAACTCTACAACGAAGTTAAAGTTTAATAACAACTACTATGAGTGCTATATTTGGCAAATGTCGAATTTTTTATACAGTTCACTAACTAAAAAATGTTTAAACGTTTTTTTTTTTAATTCTTTGTAAATAGAAATTATGTATATTGAAATATTTTTATTAAAGATATTCAAAATACTTTTGAAAACAAAAAATACAAAATTAATTTTAATAGTTAATATAAATAAAAAAATATTATAAATAAAAAACATTAAGAATATTTAAATAAGTAAAAAAATGAAATTATCTAAAAGAGATAATTGCAACAAAATTAAATTTAAAGAAAATTAGTCGAAAAAAAAATAATTTTTTATAAACCAAACAATATAGCCCCCATGTTCATAGTCATTTTATAAATGTTTAAATTTTATTAAGAAACAACTGTCACGAAATTAAGTGATTCCACTTTTATTTATTTTAATTTAATTTTTCTTAATTCTATAAAATATCACTTATAGCCTGTATAAACAAGATAAATAATATAATATTTTATGTCGATGATCACAAATAGAAAGTCCCTAAATTGTATTTTTTTACGAAATTAAGTTTTTCAGTGATTCCAAAACATTTCGCACAAATACATATCGACTTAAAAATTGAACGCACAATTATCAAAAATAAAAGTTTTACAAGCAATTTTACAAAAGAAGTTGCTTTATGATAATACAGTTTCTGTTGCTTTTTTACCTTCTCCTGTAAAGTTACAAGTTTTTGAGTTAGGTCCTTTCTACATGTGATTAATGATATGCATGTATCTACATATGTACGTTATACATTTGTATCTAAGTATGTATGTCTGCATGTAAATTTCAGTATGAAGTTAAAATTTTCAAGAGAGTTTCTAAAAGGTCAAATTTATATTTTCAACAAGTAAGAGCGCTATATTCGGCCGTGCCGAATCTTATATACCCTTCACAACGTGTAGTCATGCAATAACAGTAGTTTGTATCACCATTCCATATGATATACGTACATACATATAAAAAACATACATATATAAAAACATCCCATTGTAAAATTATAAATTTACGTATGTATGTTAAAAAAAAATATAAAAAAAATTTAAAAAAAAAATTCAAAAAAAAAAATTTAAAAAAAAATTAAAAAAAAGAAAATTTTAAAAAATATTTAAAATATATATAATAAATATAAAACAAAAAAAATAAAAAATAAAATATTAAAAAAAAAAAAATTAAAAAAATAATAATAATAAAAATATAAATAATATATTCAATAAAAAATAAAAAAAAAAATAAAAAAAAATTTAAAAAAAAAAATAGAAAAAAATAAAAAAAATTTTTTTTTTGCTCAGCTGGGATTCGATGCCACGTTTTCTCTAACCAGTATACACGTTTGTATGTATGTATGTATGTTGTTTTTGTGAAAAAAGATCGAGGGGGTCGTGGGTTTTTGCTCATATCTCAGTCGTTTATGTACTGATGTTTCTGATTTTCAATAGCGATCTACTCCCGAATATTTCTGATATTTTAATACCTCACCCGAGTCCAAGCGATGTCGGGGGGCTTCAAAAAGTTGATTTCAACATACACACGGACAGACGGACAGACGGTCAGACGGACAGACTGACAGGGCTTAATCGACTCCCCTATTCATAAGCTTTCAGAAAATATACTATATGGGGTCGGAAATCAAAATTGTAGAAATTTCACACGAAATGACAAACCTATATATACCCTTTTTCACTGTGTGAAGGGTATAAAAATGTCAAATATAGAATAATATTATCTAGAGTTTAAAAATTATGACTTAAGATCATGTTCTTGAATTTGTAAAACTTTTATGAACATTCGAATCAATATAATACTTAAAATACTGTTATCTACACAATGTTCGAAAATTCGAATTTAAGTTCGAAAATTATTTAATGCTTTCAAAATATTGATTATCGCTTCGAAATTTAAAATAAATATTAATTTTGGTTTTTTATACATTTCCGAGCAAATTGTCAATTTCGAATATGAAAATGTTTATTAAAACTTTTAGAAACTTATACATTTTTATAAGCTTCTTTTACAGGAATAAGTTGGATAATATTTCCATACAGAAAATTATAATTTGAAACATTTTGATTAGAAATAAATAATAAGTTTTCGAACATTTAAAGATTTAGTATAGTACAATTGAAAGCTAAATAAAAAAGATTCTCACAACACAACACTAACCCCCATGCTCAAAGTTTGTGCAAATTTTAAACTTCATTCTTAACTGTGAACTTTATTTAATACTAGCCCTAATATATACAAAACTAATAATCCTGATATAGAAAATTATTTTTATTTTGCTAACAAAGATTTACAATAAAAAATAATAAGTTCTATCCTTTTCACAACAGTCACAATACCTCACTCCTTACAGTTGTCATTCATCCTTTCTAAAATTAGGTTACTAAAACAATTTTATTTTATGCAAATAACAACTCATAAATCTTTAACTGTGAGTGACAACAAGAGACGAAAAAGCAACAAATTTTTTTGTAGACACATATTTACATAAAAATATATGTATATGTATATGTATGTATCTACGAAGATATATTTGTATTATGACTACAAACTGAAATATTTACCAGAGTTGTTATTCGAACAAAAATTATTCGACTCTTCGAGAAAATAATATTTGCACCATGTTAAATCACTTTTTATGTTTGTTATAAAGGCTTGTACATCTATATATAAGTATATGTACATGTGCGATATAGTACTCAAAACTGTACAAACACAACTGATCAATAACCTTTATTAGTAGGGCTCATTGAAAGTTTTATTAAAAAAAAATCAACTAAATGGAATTAAATTAAAATAGATTTGGTTAAGAAAAAATGTGAGGTAATGTTAAGTTATTACTTCGAGGAATAGTTAGTTTAAATGTATGAATTTAGAAATTGAGTTGAGTTTACAAACCACTAACGATGTTGCTGCGTGCAACATTTACATACATGATATAGTCTTTAAAAATAAATACTTCATTCACTTTTACAAATTTTACAAGTTTTCTGAATTTTGTTCATTTTTTTAAACCAAAACGGTAAAAAAATCAGCTTGTGAATTAAATATGTTTTTCTATAACCTTTACCTGTGGTGCACAAGGGTATATGTCATAGCTTTGTAATTCCGTTTGTAAATTTTAAAATTTTCATTTCCGACAGCCGAGGAGTCGATTAAGCCCTGACCGTCTGTTCATGTGTTGGTTGAAATCAACTTTTAGAAGCAACTATATGTTCCTTAGATCTGTGTATGGTATCAATCTCTTGGAAATATCCGGGAATGAATCGCTATTGAAATTCAGCACAATCGCCCTATAACTTTCTGAGATATGAGCAAATAACCACGACCACCTCGTTTTTTTTCACAATTACAACAACAACATACAATATGCTGGTTAGAATAAACGTAGCATCGAATCCCATCTGAGCAAAAAACAATTTTTTTTATTTTGTATATTATTCATATTATTATTATTTTTTTTAACTTTTTTTAAAATTATATAATAAAATTTTATATAAATTTTTTTTTTAATTTTTTTCTTTAATTTTTTTTTGTTTTTGTTTTTAATATATTTTTTTTTAATATTTTTTTTCAAATTTTTTTTTAGAAACACACGTAAACTCAATTTATAATTTTGCAATGGGATGTTTTTTTATATATGTATGTTTTTTATTCCGTATGAGATGAATGGTGATACAAACAATTGTTATTGCATGACTACACGTTGGGAAGGGTATATAAGATTCGGCACGGCCGAATATAGCACTGTTACTTGTTTCGTTTTTATTTTTAATGCCGATAAATATGTACATACATATATGTATGCAGTTAGAATTTACGATTTACAATGAAATATAAAACAAGTTGTTCTCTCTGTCTATCGTCCTGAACTCGATTTGCTTAAAAACAACTGAATCCATTCTGACTAAATTTAGTTCGATGGATTAACATTTAGAAAAAAAAAATTAAATGGAATCGACGACTCGAATGAAAGGAATTTTTCATAAAATTTCAATCGATCAATTTTTAAGTCGAATAATTGACAACCCTATTAAATACTTAAAAAAAAAAAAGGCACAATAAAGTCTATATTTACAATTTGAAACAAGTCTTTATTGTGGCATAAATTAACAATGTTTATTTTTTTTAAATTATCCTCCAACTTATTGGTTGTATACATACATTTTTTAAACTTGTCTGCCCAGTGTTGTTTGCTAGACTTGTTTAAGTAAACAAACCAACACACAAACCAAATAAATTAAAAACAACGAAGAGAGCTATATTCGGCTATGCCGAATATTAATTAACCTTTACACAGTTTGTACTATTACACAATGACCATAACTGACAACTTTGATGATATTCAATAGCAAAATTTTTGAAAGCATATCTGATAAACTGATACCATTCAAGAGTCTGAAATATACGTGGTGGCTTTAGAAAGTTGATTTCAACATAGACATTGACAGATGCAATTAGCTAAATCAATTACTCTATTTGTAAAATGATTATTTTAGAAATCACAAACGAAAGTACAAACTTATATTACCCTTTTACGCTCTTGTGTGAAGGGTATAAAAAAACGGGAAAAATATTACAGACTGTAATTGAGGAGGATAGGAAATATTAACTGGAGAAGGGGTTTCACTTAGCAATGATGACGTCGCAGCCGTTCAAAGTAACGACTATAATGGTTATGATGATGTTGCTGTTACATGCTGCTTATGTTAAAAATATATTAAAATATCAAAAACGTACTTAAAACATTAAACACAATTCATGCTTTTTAATAAGTACTACGAAAAGGCTTATAAAAAGGAAAACAAGTACCAAAAAAATAGGCTACACTTTAATTGATTTTAAATTAAATATTTTACTCTTAAACACATGCTTGAATTTTCTCAACAATGAAATGCGTTACTTATTACACGATTTTGGTTATGAAGAAAGTCGAAGAAGTTAAGTTTTGAATAACAGTAACTTAATTGTTATTTTAAATGTACTATAAATATGTATGTACATATATACAGATACTGCAGCACTAAATTAAGGAAATTATTTTGTAAACGATGTTTTTCACTGTACTTCGTAAATCTCTAGTCCCTTTCTAGATAGAAACTGTTTGCAGGAAATATTGTTATAACAAAACTGTTATATATTAAACATGAAAAAAAAATGGAACGAGTATTATTCACAACATGACGACAGACAAACAAACAAAACAAATTATGATCAACGTTTTCAACCCACAATTTTGGACGCGGAAAACTTTCAAGTCAGTGCTTGGTGCGTTTTTTTTATTTTTATTGCTTTTCTTTGGTGACACGAAATACTACATTTTAAATTAATTTTTATTTTAATTGAAACAATTTTAATGAAAACAAAACAAGAGTAATTTAATATATAAAACTTTACCTAAATGTTTAGGGCTGAAAGGTTTGTGAAATTTTTGGAATAACTCGCTATGGAATAATAATCTCTTTATACTGAAATATGTATCACTTTCTTTGTATAACTTTGATGTGATATTAAAATATTTTCGTAAATTTAAACTTCAAATGAAAATGGGCGTTAAATTAGGCATGTAAATATAGTTTCTGCTAACAAATACAACTTAGATATTTCAATATAGTCCTTTAATCTTTAAAAATCTTTATTCATAGAGAAATTATATAAATTACGAGCTATAACTCTATTTCTAGTACCCCGATTTATCCCAATTCCTATATCAAAGAAACCTTGTGTGTGGGAAATATTTTGGCAAAATTTGAGCCCCCTAGCTTTTTCGAACCGACCTCTATCATGCTTTCAACAGACGGACAGAAGGACAGACGGATGGACATAGATAGATCGTCATTAAATTAAACCCCGATTCAAAAAAAAGTATTTTATGGGTTCTAAAATTAATATTACGATGTGTCACAAACGGAATGATAAAATTTATATAAACCAGTTTTGCCAACAACCTCACGAACGTCTTTTAAATTACATTGTGGTTTGTGCAAAAACTGAACTAGGTTTTTGGCAAAAACTAACTAAAGAAACCGAAACCGAGAATGGGTCAATCAAGTATTATGGTTTGTTTTTCCCAACAACAAGTTGAAGGAGTCATTGGGCCATTTTTTTGTCAAACGACAATAGTGGACGGTGCGCGCTACAGGGCCTTGTTAGCCTAGTTGTTTCTGCCGCAATTAAACGAGTTAGGACAGGAGGACATGTGGTTTCAACAGAATGGAGTAAAGGAACACACTGCCCGAGCCGAAGCTTTCGCAGAAGTTATGAAAAATGCCATAAAATGAGCTCGTATAGCAATCAATTGTAACGGGGCCCATTTGACCGATATCATCTTCACGACTTGACCAATAAAAAAAAGGTTCAAATAAACATAATTAAAAAAAACAGAATCGAAGTTTTTCATTTAGAAAAAAAAAAACCAAACAATATCGGATGACTTCTTTTGGCCCACCTTGTATTATGCTATATTCGGACGTGCCGAAACTTATATACCCTTCACAACGTGTAGTCATGCAATAACAATTGTTTGTATCACCATTCATCTCTATGAAATATGTACATACATATAAAAAACATCCCATTGTACAACTATAAATTGTGTTTACGTATGTATTTAAAAAAAAAAAAATAAAAAAAAAATTTAAAAAAAAATTAAAAAAAAATTTAAAAATAAAAAATATGTAAAAAAAAATTAAAAAAAAACAATAAAAATATAAATCTATATATATAAAAGTGAAACTCTGTGTGTGTGTGTGTGTTAGCTATAGACTCTGAAACTGTAAAACCGATCGGGCTCAAACTTTGGTAAGTTGTTGTACACATACCAGGGAGTGTTTATGGGTGAAAAAAAGTGGGCGGGGCCACGCCCATAAAAAATTAGTTATCAGTTTTAGCTACTTGCACTTGACCGATTTTTCTGAAACTTTGCACACATATCGACCTGTCATGACTAACTAATTTCGTGAAAAGAAGAGTGGGCGGGGCCACGCCCCTAAATAAGTTTTAATTTTGAGGTACTTGCACAGGACCGATTTTTCTGAAACTTTGCACACATATTAAGCTGTCGTGACTTTAGAATTTCGTGATTAAAAAAGTGGGTGGGGCCACGCCCATAAAAAATTAGTTATTAGTTTTAGCTACTTGCACTGGACCGAATTTTCTGAAACTTTGCAATCATACTGAGCTGTCGTGACTTTACACTTTCGTCATTAGAAAAGTGGGCAGTGCCACGTCCATAAAAAATTAGTTATCAGTTTTAGCTACTTGCACTGGACCGAATTTTCTGAAACATTGCAAACATACTGAGCTATCATGACTTTACACTTTCGTCATTAGAAAAGTGGGCAGTGCCACGCCCATTAAAAAAAGGTATCATTTTGAGGTACTTGCACTGGACCGATTTTTCTGAAACTTTGCACACATATTGAGTTGTCATGACTATACAGTTTCGTATTTAAAAAAGTGGGCAGTGCCACGCCCATAAAAAAAGGTATCATTTTGAGGTACTTACACTGGACCGATTTTTCTGAAACTTTGCACACTTATTGAGCTGTCATGACTATACAGTTTCGTAATTAGAAAAGTGGGCAGTGCCACGCTCATAAAGAAAAACTTATAGTTTTTATACCCTACGTCTGCCCGTCTGTCCATGTGTTGGTTGAAATCAACTTTTAGAAGCAACTATATGTTCCTCAGATCTGTATATGGTATCAATCTCTTGGAAATATCCAGGAATGAACCGCTATTGAAATTCAGCACAATCGCCCCATAACTTTCTGAGATATGAGCAAAAAACCACGACCACCTCGTTTTTTTACACAATTACAACAACAACATACTTATATAATTACATGCAAAAAACATGCCAAAAAAAAAATTACAAAAAAAAAATATATTAAAAATAAAAAAAAATAATAAAAAAAATTACAAAAAAAAAATTTAAAAAAAATTTAAAAAAAAAAATTAAAAAAATTTTTTAAAAATTTTTGTAAAAAATTTTTTTAAAAAAATTAAAAAAAAAATATAAAAAAAATAATAAAATATAAATAATATCTTAAATAAAATAATAAATTTTTTTGGCTCAGCTGGGATTCGATGCCACATTTAGTCTGACCAGTATATACATATGTACGTATTTTATATGAGATGAATGGTGATACAAACAATTGTTATTGCATGACTACACGTTGGGAAGGGTATATAAGATTCGGCACGGCCGAATATAGCACTGTTACTTGTTAGCCTTGCACTTGATATTCGATTAAAATGTAGAATGCGATTAAAATTCATGAAGGGGCGTAGCAACGCGCGCCGGGATTGGCTAGTATTATATAAAATAAAAAATAAAATACAAAAAAAGTTTGGCTCAGCTCAGTATACCACGTTTGTATGTATGTATGTATGTTTGTGTTGTATGTTGTTATGAGAAAAAAAACGAGGTGGTCGTGTTTTTTTGGTCATATCTCAGTTGTTTATGTACCGATGCTTCTGATTTTCAATGCCGGCCTACTCCCAAATATTTTTGATATTTTAATACCTCACCCGGGTCCAGGCGATGTCGGAGGGCTTCAAAAAGTTGATTTCAACATACACACAGACAGACGGTTAGACGGACAGACTGACAGAGCTAAATCAATTTCCCTATTCATAAGCTTACAGAAAATATATACTTTATGGGGTCGGAAATGAAAATTGTAGAAATTTCACACGGAATGACAGACCTATATACATATACCCTTTTTCACCGTGTGAAGGGTATCAAAAGAAAAATTGTGGTAAAAGTTAGAGAAAATATACAAATGTGGCAACTATGTGATATTTCTTAAAACAACGTAATTGTAAAACTAAAGTAAAAAAGCATATTCTGTAAAACTTAAGTAAAAAAAAAATTAAACCAAATAATTAAAAAAAAGTCAGCATTAACACATTTCTTTAAAAAAAAAATTTGGTTAAATTTATCTAAAATGGTAATGCTTTTTAATGGAATGCTTTGTTTGTGCCTTTGTTTCCTTAATTTGCATAAAGTCCTCTAAACAATTTAATCTGTTGTTGACTTTTCATTTCTTTATTTGCTTTCACAATTCCTGTTGTTGACTCAAATTGCATACTTTAAGCCAGTTTATTGTATTCCTTTTTTTTATTTTTCTATCTAACATTTAAATAGAAAAGAATTAAAAAATTTTAAATATTTTTTTGTATACATAAATGCTTTTAAATTTTGGTACAAAAAATTAATTTTAAAAATGTACAACAAATTAACTTGATTTGAAATAAACACAAATTAATAATAAGACCAAATAAGCTAAAAATAAACTGAAATTTATGTAAAAACATTTTTCAAACTTTTCGTTTGGTAGTAAGAACGCAGCTGAAAAGATAATAGCCCCGCAGTTTGAATACAAATTGGCGACTTATTTTTCGTCAACTGAAAGTTTAATGTTTTAATAATTCTTTGTTTGGTCATAAATTTTATTTAAATTTTTAAATCTTTAGGTTGGAGTTTGCTTTAAATACAAATATATTTTGTTAACAACTTTTCATAATATTTTACATTTGCATAAATGCTGGGCAGATTTATTATAGTATTTAGTGTGCGGTGTAGGATTGAGGGATTTTAAAGACGTTTTTATATATATTACTACTTAACTTCTTTAAATAATTAATCTATTTTTATACCCTCAGCACCATCGGTAGTAACAGGGGGTGGATGTACAAATGAGGTTTTCCTATAGGAATGTTACAATTTTATATGGCCATAATAAAAAATGCGTGATTTTTGAAAAAAAAAAACACAGACAGTGTACAAATGTGAATAAAGCATTTATGTGGGGCGATAAATGAATATCTACTATTGTGTTGTTAAAACTTGGTTGATCTTTCGCAGCTGTAATGTTGTCTTTCAGGGTTGGAGTTATGTCTGGACTGTACAGAAAAGACTTAGTGTATCTCAAAATAATAATCTATCACGGTTAAGTCTCATAATTTTATCGGTCAATGAACTGCTCCAAAATGTAAGATTATTTAATTGCTCACCCATCTTGCGTCTCAATAGGATCACAGTATCTCGTCTTGTTGAAACCACCAATTCTTACAATTTAGAATACAGAAGTCGGTAATTATCAGACTGTACCTTAGTCCATTGAATAGTTTTAAACTAAAAGAGCGCTTTGTTCTGCTGTACCTAATCTTATATACCTTTTACGCCGTTCGAACCGTCATGTAATGACAATTTCTAACAATTTTCTAGTGCAACTGTGACCAAAACTTATTTAGGAAATCGAACTTGAACTTAAAATTTTAATCTTTTTTTTCACCTTTTTTGCCGATATCTTTGTAGGTAATTGAACCATTGAACAAAGATTATCTGCAAATATTGGCAAAGGTACCAGACGTTGCAATAACTTCTATAACAGCTCAAAAATCTGACTTTGTTTGGGTAAAAATAAAAATATTTTTCAATTACTTTCTAGCTGGTATAGGGTACTTATAATTTGTTATAGCCGTCGAAAATAGTTTTACTAAAACGGTCACTGCCAATTGCTAAGTACATTATTTTAATTGGATAAAAATTAAGAAATAATAATTAAATCATTAAATAAATAAATGATTGCAAGTCCCTTAGGTATTGACTTCATATTTTTTATTCTTATACTCAAGATTTTTTGCTCCTTCAGTTTAGGCAAATATTTAACGATGTAGACGTAACCATTAAAATGTATTAATTTTTCCTATACATAATAAATTTTATTAAATATATATATATTTTTTTTGATTAGTTCAAATAACAATAGGTCCGTTCGCTTAGTTTTCCAGTGAAGTTCAGTAACTGATTAAAAACTGTGTGATATAATAATATAACTCTTACAAAAAAAACCTTTGGAACATAAAATATGCGAACAAAAGTTTTTAAAACAAGTAAGAGCGCTATATTCGGCCGTGCCGTAGTTTGTATCACCATTCATCCCATATGAAATACGTACATACATATAAAAAACATACATAAAAAAAACATACATATATAAAAACATCCCATTGTAAAATTATAAATTTTATGTTAAAAAAAATAAAAACAAAATTTAAAAAAATTAAAAAAAAATTTAAAAAAAAATTTAAAAAAAAATTAAAAAAAAAATTATTAAAATATATATAATAAAAATAAAACAAAAAAAAATTAAAAAAATATATATAAATAATATAATCAATTAAAAAAGATCAAGAAATTTAGACGATATATAAATAATATATATAATAATATATGTATATTATGGGGTCGGAAATGAAAATTGTAGAAATTACACACGGAATAACAAACCTATACTTATATACCCTTTTTCACTGTGTGAAGGGTATAAAAATGTAAACCAGCTTATCGATTTACACATGTTGTGTTGTAATATTTGTATACTTTTGATTTCTAAATGTACTTCTTTTTGGTACTCGACACTAAACATTTTTTAAATATGATAATGTTAATAAAATGTTTGTTATAAATGTATAAATTTTTCGCGTGGTAAATTATAAAACTTATTTTTTTAAATGTAATTAATATTTCATATTATTAAAGACATTGGTATTTAGTATTGAATATTGAATACCTTAAAAAATTAATTGTTCTGAGTAGTCAAAGACTCATCTTTTGTACAACTCAAAACGAAAAATTAATTAATCAAAAATACAAAGGAAAGCAGATATTAGATTTTCAAAAATGTGTACATTACAAAGCCACTTAATTTTAATAAACATATTTAATATACACACATGCATATGTATGTGTTTATATTTTTAATTTGTTTTAGCTTTATTTTTTTTTTTAATACATATTTTTTATAAATTTAAGTTGAATTATAAAAAACTTAAAACAACAAAATTGGGTCTTGCTACATTTATTTTTTTGTTTACATTTGGAACCAGACTTGCAGACTTTACAAGTTAAAAAATTTCCAGCATAAAGTTTGCAATATTCAGTAAAACTTCACTCTTTCAATTTTTGTCTTCATTTACTGGATTTCGTGTAAACGAACGCAATACTGTAAAAGCTTGTGCACAATTGTCACAATTTTGGAGTACACGAACCAACCTAATATCAACCAATTAGTATTCAATAATAATTTACCAAAATTATTATTCACGCTTATTTGAGCAAATGTTTGCCAAATGGTAACGAAGTTTGTGTAAAATTTCAAGTGTCTGGCAGTCCTGTTTTTAGTTTTATATAAACAATATAAAACTAAAACAAGTAACAGTGCTATATTCGGCCGTGCCAAATCTTATATACCCTTCACAACGTGTAGTTATTCAATAACAATTGTTTGTATCACCATTCATGTCATATAAAATACGTACATACATGTCAAAAACATACATGTAAAAAACATACCATTGTAAATTAAGTTTACATAAAAAAATTAAAAAAAATTTTTTAAAAAAATTTAAAAAAAATATAAATAATATATAAAGTAAAAAAAAATTTTTTGGCTCAGCTGGGATTTGATGCCACGTTTACTTTAACCTTTATATATGTATATTGTTGTTGTAATTGTGAAAAAAACGAGGTGGTCGTGGTTTTATGCTCATATCTCAGAAAGCTTTTGGGCGATTGTGCTGAATTTCAAAAGCGATTCATTCACGGATATTTCCAAGAGATTGATACCATACACAGATCTGAAGAACATACAGTTGCTTCTAAAAGTTGATTTCAACCAACACACGGACAGACGGTCAAGGCTTAATCGACTTCTCCATTTATAAGCTTTCAGAAAATATATACTTTATAGGGTCGGAAATGAAAATTGTAGAAATTACAAACGGAATGACAAAGCTATATATACCCTTGTGCACCACAGGTGAAGGGTATAAAAAATAGGAATACTACAATTGCTGTAACTGTTTTTATTTTATTATTTTCAAACAGTTATACAATTTGTGTAACCAAATAAGCAGCCAGGTGTGAAATTAGTAATTTTTGTGTTTGTTTTTGTTTTATATTGTTAAATATTTTCTTCTAGAAAGAACAGATTGAAAATTGAATTTGTTTTATGGCATTTTCAAGTGGCAAGAAATAAGGAATTTCATTTAAATCATTGAGTTATATAAGGGTAATAAAAAAGGTCAGCCAATAATAAAAAAAAAATGTAAAAAAGTTGTTCTCGTTATGTGATTATAGAAGATAGGTTTTATGTGGGAATTAGAGCCAATATGAGTACGAACTGCACAAATCTTATTACTAATAAAAAACTTGCTTTTTTTGCATTTTATTTAATATTAGTAGGACTGCTGTTCTGGCCCCCAAAAAAAATTTTTGCCTTGTATTCATTAGAAGATATATTTATATATTAGCTGCTACCATTTGTTAGAAGACTAAGCAAATTTTCAGCAATCGCTGTATTTCAGCGGCATTATTTTATACCCTTCACCTCTAAGCCATGGACTAAGACATATATAGCTTTGTCATTCTATTTGTAATTTCTACAATATTCATTTCCGACCAAATACAGTATACATATTCTGAAAGCTTAGGATTAGGTGATCGATTGAGCAATGTCCGTCTATCAATGTGTTGGTTTAAAGCAAATTTTAACTTTTAGCAGCACCCATATATTTGTGGCTTGAAGCTAAAAGGGTCAATGTCAAAATATTTACTTTTGAGAAAATTGTAATTGAACTTTAACTTTTATAGTTGCTTTCATAGTGACATTGGCCAGCATTTTATTTATGAAGCTGTTTTACCATAATGAAATAGAGCAAGAAAACAAATCTAATGCAATGATTAACTCAAAAAAGCAAAAAAGTGTAATTGGCCCTTTTAGCTCCAAGCCACAGATATAGCATAGGACTATATGTGATAGCACTCTATTGAAATCCAGTAGAAATATCCAAATAAGCACGATTAGTTTTGTTTTTCCCATATTTTTTCCACAAAATTTTTCAACTTTTTTCAGATTTAGGATGATTTGTAGACATATTTGCTACTACTTGTAGGTATTAAATGTCTGTTGTTAGAAATAGTCAAATCGCTCACTAATCGCTAAGTTTATAGGCAAAAATAATTTTTAAATATATCAAGCTAGTAAAGCTTCTAAATAATTTCTGGACAAGCTAAATACTCTAAATATTTATAGTCCTTAATTTCGAAATCTTTTGCTGAGAAAAACTGACAAATCGGTTTAAAAATATCTTAGATATAAGCACAAAAATACATAAATGTCGGTGTTTATCCTAAAACTGACGAACCAAAATTGTTTTTCTTAGTTTCTAAACAACAGAGAGGACTAATATGATAAAGGGCCTGACTCGCAGAATGCAATATACTGTAAACAAATTATAATTCATAATAGCAGCTACTACAAAATGCCATACAATTAATTTCTATACGGGTCAAACTACTAAATAAAAAAATACTTGGGATTGACCTGTAAAATACAGTAAACTATGAAAAAGTTAAAATTCAAGATGCCGCCCTAAAGAATATGGAGAATCACGTTGGAAGGGCTTGACCAGTAGAAAACAGCTAACTATGAAAAATTGAAAATCAGAAGTAATAAAGCAAAATAACATTTAACTTTAAATATAAAACTATGTATTTACATAATGGTGAAGAATAATTTCAGATTCGGCATGGCGGAATATAGATTTCTTTCTTGCTTTCAAGTTAATGAAGGAGAGTAAAACTACCCGTATAAACCGCTTTGTGGGCACAAAATTCAATATTTTCGAGGGGAAAAAAACTGTGTTTTTTACTCTTAATGTTTAATAACTAAGTAAGAAAACATGACAAATGGGTACCCCTCAAAGTGACATATAAGTTATAACCCATTTGTTGTGAATCTCATATCCAGTTATGAAACCATTAATATCATTAAAAGATAACAGATAAGTTTTGCTAGAAATTAACTTTCCAAGGAAAATTTATGACTACCTTTAAATATACATATTTTAATAGCAAATTTAAATTCCCTTTTTTTCGAAAAAAAATTATATTAATTAAAAAAAATTTTTCACTTTTACAAACAATTTGCGAGAATTTTCTTTTTATTTACAGTAAATTTTTTATAGACTGTTTGCAACAAGTTTTATTACTGAAAATTTACAATAAATTTGTTTTCTTTAAAAAATTTACACTGAATTTTGAATATATTTTACTTCTTTAAAAATACTTGGAATCATTTTTTTTTGTTAAAAATTTACATTAATTTATCTTTTTGTACAAAATTTACAATAATTTTTTTTTTATAGAAAACTTAGACTAAAAAATAATTAGAAAAAAATTTTTTTTTAACTGTTTTCCTGAAAAAAATATTTAACTTTTTATACTACTTTCTCTTTGCTTCACCCTCCCTAAGTTGTGCTACACTAAACACGAAGAAATATGTTGTTTTTGTTTTCATTGTAATTTCACAGTTAATTTTGCAAACAAAGTGAACAACTTTATTCTTGAAAACATTATTGTTTGTTTCAAGAACAAAAAACGTACCCGCTACAGAAAAAAATAAAAAGAAAAACACAATAAGGATGTAGTGACAAAAGGAGATGACTAAATATTTATTTAAGTTAGCCTGAGGACGGACAATAATAAAAATAAACAATATCCTAATATCCTTAAGCAAAAAATAAAAATAAATAAATAAACAAATAAATAAAAAAGAGGGGACCACTTTTAGGGTCTGAGGTCGCCAAGGAATTGTGTTTACTTAACTTCAATACACATATTTCAATAAAAGTGAAAGCAGAAAAAGTTTGTTACAAAAAAGCCTCAGATATTCTCAGATTAAAGAAAGTCATCCATGGAATGAATCTACAAGCTGTTGTTATAATTATGAATGACTGTTAAGTTGTCTGCATGAATTACTTTTTCACAAAACAATTAAAACTAAAAACTGTCAAAACAAAAGATAAATTAGTTTCCAGCTGTTCCAGTTCTTTTTGAAATTTTTAACAAGTTATTTGTTCCTCGAACAACTTAGACAAAACCATTCAAATAATTGTTAAATAAAATTTTTAAATAGAATTGATCAAAAAAATCTGTGCTAATTTATTGTTAACGAGCAGTAGCAACAAAATCAACTAAAAGTACAACAAGTAAGATTGCTGTATTTGGCAGTGCCGAATACGATAATGTCCTTCACCTTCATGTCTGTCGGTATAATTACAACATCGTAGCGTATCCTAGATTTAAGATTTAATGGTAAACATAATTTTGGTTTATTATTTCCGACTACACCATTGATTTTGAATTGTATAATTAATGGTATTCTTCTCATCAAGCTCTCTCATTTGATATCCATATTGATGGGGTTAAAAAATATCCGCCGTTTTGTTTCGGGTTTCATCTAAAATTTTTGGATTTTACACTCTTTGCAAAGAATACAATTAACTATACAACAATTCAAAATCAATGGTGTAGTCGGAAATAATAAACTAAAATTAAGATGGCATCTTAAATTTTATCTTTTTTTATAGTTCACTAAATTCTACTGGTAAACACAATATTGATAGGGTTAAAGGGGGCTTATTTTTTAAATACTAGATCTCACCCATTTTATTGTAACGGCCGTCATGAATTAAAATTTTTATTTCACTAGCCAGAGCTTGTATATGATACCTACAATGACTTTATCGGTTGTCTTAAAATTTAAAGAAAAACACCGATTCAGTTGCATTCTGGTGCTTATATCTCAGTTTATTTCAAACCCATTTGCTAATTTTGCTCTGGAATAATCTAAGAGGCTATGGTTTGTAATTGGATTTCCTTAGCATGACCAGAACTACTTAGGAGCTTGAGAAACTTGATGTATTTAAGAAAAATATATATTTTTTCAAGTTTTTTATTTCCTATATCTTTGCCTATTAGTGACTAAATTGTCCAACTTTTTTGCGAATATCTCTAAAGGCATGTTATAAGTATACAAATAGTAACAATCGTGTTTAGGGCCGGAAAATGTGATTTTTCGTTGTAAAGATATGGGAAAAACAGTGGTAATCATGTTTATTTGCTCATATCTTAAAAACTAATAAGGCGATTATGCTAGATTTTAATGGCGATGAATTGCAGGATATTTCAGCAGTTGACTGCAACCCACACACAGCAGACGGACCAACACTCAATCAACTTCTCTATTCATAATTCATTCATTTTGTAAAAACTACAAGTGGACTGAGCTAAATATACCCTTGGCATTGCAGATGAAGGGTATACGAACATTGATATACATATTTTTTTGCAGTTAGAAAACATGTAGGTAGTAATCTGTAACTAATTTTTCCAATAAGACCATTTTTGCAGGACCTTTCATATGTGTTGAAAACACTGGCACATCTATTGTGATTTGCTGTAAATAACAATGTTTATTTTATTCAGGATAAAACTGGCCATTTGTTCCTTTCCCGTAGGGTTCATTTGATAAACCTTCATAACTTGTAATAAATATTTGCATTTAAACAGCTTTCAATTTTAAATTTAAAGTTTAGTTTTTACTCATACAAGGTTAAACAAAAAAAAAAAAAAAATTGCGAAATGAAAGTGTTATTTTTACATTGTCATTTAATCAAATTTAAATCTCAATAAATGTCATTAAGTTTACAATAAAACACATCTGAGGATTAAAAAGACACAATTCGTTTGGATTTTATTCATGAATAATTCATTTCTATATTGAACAGTCTTTTTCACAGTTTTTATCGGAATTGTAGAAAAAAAAAATAAAGTTAAATATTTGTTTGTTTGTTTGAGTTAAAATTAATTTTGAAGTGGAATTTCTATTTGACTTCTTAAGAAAATATTTAGAGACAAATGTTTTTTTTTTTATTTTTTTTATAAATATTTTAACAATGAAACTAACTAAAGTTTCTTAGGTGAAATAATGTGATTTAAATAATGCAAATTAATAATAGCATTGTTACTAAAAAGGACACATTTTTGCTCTTGATGAGAGTGGTAAACAAATTTAAAATTTTTTTAAATTTAATTTAAATTTTAGTAGATCTTAAAGGATGAAACATAAAATTGCTTGTGTATTAAATTTAAGAATAATGTGATGGCGTAAAGACTTGTAGAATTAAATTTGTTCTTAGATTAAACTTAATGTTAGGCAATGAATAGAAATACATTTTAGATAATAAACAAGTAACAGTGCTATATTCGTCCGTGCCGAATCCGATAATACTTTTCACCATAATGTGCGTATGGATAACTATAAGGTTAGCCTAGATTTCAAGTTATACGCCATTTCCTACTCCATCCTTAACATAGTTAACTTTATTCTACTAATCAAGCCCTTTCATTTGATTTCCATATTAAAAAAAAATTCTACCATATTTTTTTAGACGCCATCTTGGATTTTACAGTTCTTTAATAATTTTCTGTATTCTACTGGACAATCCTTTCATTTGATACCATTATTATGGGAGTTGAAGGGGACAAAGCTGTTATGAATATTATATGATCTATATATCCACCATTTTATTTAGGACGCCATCTTGGATTTTTACTTTTTTAAAAATTTTCTGTATTCTACTAGATACAGCCATTACGATGGAAGTTAAAAGGGCAAAGTTGTTATTAATATATTTGATCTACATATTCGCCATTTTATTTAGAACGCCATCTTGGATTTTTTATTTTCATAGCTTACTGTTTTTTACTGGTCATGCCCTATCATTTAAAACTAATATTGAGGGAGTTCATGGAGTTTAAAACACCAAATTTGATCCGTATATAAAATTATTGTCCGCCATTTTGTAGTGGCGGCCATTATTGATTTTATTTTTTTTAAGTATATTAGATTGCGCTAATAGGCCTTTAATTTGATATCCATATCGACTCTCTCGATAGTCTATAAACTGCAAAAATTGATTTTCTTTTGTAAATTTTTGGAATATATATTTTTCCCAAAACAATTTTGCCTATAACTTTACCGATTTGTACAAAATTGTTCACAAATATCTGTAAAAAATAGCATATTTGCAAATAGTAAAAAAGGTGTAAACAAATTATTTCAGGGCTGAAGATGTTCATTTTCGTGTTAAAACAGAGGCAATCGTGTTTATTTGCTCATATCTTAGAAAGTTATGAGGCGATTGTGCTGGATTTTAATAGCGATTCATTTCGGGATATTGTTGCCTCATACAGGTCTAATCAACATTTGGTTGTTTTTAAACCAACACACGGACAGATGGACATAACTCAGTCCGCTCTCAAAGTTATAAGCATTCATTTAATATATATGTACTTTATGGGGTAGGAAATGAATATTGTAAAAATTACAATCGGAATGATAAAGTTATATACCCTTAGCAACCATGGGTTATAAAAAACAAGTAAGAGTGGTATATTGGGCCATGGCAAATGTAATGTATCCTTCAACAACATGTATTTTTGGAAAAATTTCAAAAACTGTCCTACTAATTTTATGGCATTGATCAGAAAAACACAAAATCGTCACTAAAAAAAATAAAATTTTTCATAACATTTAATAATGGTGGCCATCTTTAATTTTAATCTTGTTCATGGTGAACTGTATTCTACCTACTGTTTGTAGCCAGTTTGTAACCATATCAAGTAGATTCAGATAAGTGTGTAATCCGTTATTTTGTTTAGGACGTCATCTTTTATCTTTTCTCCTTCCCCCGGACACCATCCTCTTTTTTAAGGCATCCGGGGCAGTCCTACTTCTTTTTTAGCAAATGTCCGTTATTGTCCGGCTTTGTGCACCTTCTCTAAAGTTTTTTTCTTACATTTAAATTTTAAATCATAGGTCACAAAATGTATTAAAAAGATGCTCGTACAACTAGTTTTGAAAAAGTACAATTTTAAAACTTCTTTTTGTACAAAATAAAATTTATTATCCCTAATTGTCGCTATTTAGCGAAGTGGCCTATTTTAACTTGTCTTTTATTTTAAAAAAGATCGGCAAAGGGGTATTTTTGTCAGCTGTGTGTTTTTTATAAAGTTTGTTTTCCAAATATAGAAGAAAGTCTTGAACAAAAAATATAGTAAGGGTATATAATTTTGATATGGATTGCCTAGAGTTTTACAAATATTTGAAGAGATGCGATGGTGATATATTGGCTCAAATTGGAAGTGTTGAAAAATATATGTTAAATTAAACTAATATTCTTAATCAGGCTTGAGTTCATATTTAATATTCTTTATTTTTACAAAGAATTTTTTAATTGTGATAAATGAAAGAATAAATCTTGAAAAATTATATTTTTACCGACACTAGCCGAGTGGAATGCATTTTCGAAACCAGCTACGATTTCATCATAAGCACTCTCTGATCGGTGGTTACATATTGGTTGTAAATATCATCTATTTAACTCACGGGACTCACGGGAATTCGGTAACTAATTTTTTTAGTTTTTCCTATTTCATATATTTTACCACAATGAGTTAGATTGAAATTTTTAACCAAACAGCAACCCTTTTACTTTTGTTTGTTATTATCTTTCATTTATATCACTATTTTTGTCCTGCTCTAGCAAAAAAAAAATTAAAAGTGTATATTCCCGATAATGAATGCAATGAATTTATGTTGTTTTTTTTTTGTTTTTATTTTCAACCATTAAATCAGAATGATATGTTAAGTTTTTATTTTTGCAAATAAAGTTTTTTCGTAAAAACAAATTTTGTTTTTGTATTTTAAATGGCGTCGTAAATTTGATCAAATTTAATCTTTTTTAAATGTGTCCTCTTTTTTTGGGCAAATGTCCTACATTTTTTATGCTGGTGTCCTCTTTTTTTTTTTAATAAAAATGGCAACCCTAAGTGTATTCAGCTAGTCAAGCCCGGTTGAAAAAATATATCATTCACTATTTTGTTTAAAACTGATTTGTTCATAATGTACTGTATTCCACTTAATTTAATGTGAAACTCAAAGGTGTTTAAGGTAGGGGTTTAAAGTTACCACTAACCCACACACATAGAAATGTGTGAAAATATAACAAAGGAAACAAAAAGGAAAAAAAAGAATGAATGAAAAATTAATAGAATGAACCGAAGCTGTGCTAAAATTATTCAAGTATTTATTTGACAAAATAAACGTTACCACAAGAATGCCTTTATTTCGGCTCTATTAAACCAAAGTTTATTTAATAAGGAATTTTTTTAATTTAAGCCAAATGCAATATCAATTCATTGTAATATGTTTTGGCTATATTTTGCTTAATAAAAATCAAGTAAAATTAAAAATCAAAGATTACTAAAAAAAAGTAGTTAAGTTTCTTTTGGCAAATATTTGCCTATTGTGAAAGATCCTGCTCTTTCTCAAATTCCCCATGTTTGAAGTCTATTTAAACTACTCACAGCAAATACCACACATTTTTCAACATTAAGCATAAAGCATTCAGCATAAAGAAATATATTTATTAAGAAAAACTCAATGAATAATGATAAAATGAATATTTTATTAAGAAAAAAAAACTTACCTTAACTGTTGAGGTACTGAAATCCATTTTTTTCCATAATATATTATTCGATTTCATCGAACTTCGATCCCTAAAATTATTTGCATATGAATGCCTATTAAATGAGCGAGCACGAATCTTAAAAGAGAAATAACAATAATATACATACATCAACAAAATATACAACTAAATTAATCAAACAAATTACAACAAGGATATTTAAATATGGTTACATGTACACCCTTTACATACGTTAGTTTATTATACCCGCCACCAAAAAAATGGTGGGGGTATATTCATTTTGTCATTCCGTTTGTAACACATCGAAATATCCATTTTAGACCCCATAAAGTATATATATTCTGAATCGGGGTTTGATTTTATGACGATCTAGTTATGTCCGTCCGTCTGTCCGCCTGTCCGTCTGTCCGTCTGTTGAAAGCACGATAGAGGTCGCACCGAAAAACCTAGGGGGCTCAAATTTTGCCAGAATCTTTCTTATAGACAAGGTTTGTATTGAAAATGGGCTAAATCGGAATATTAGGAAGAGAGTTATAGCTCGTAAAGCAAGAGTAGGTCGAAAAAACCGTGTCCTTCGCACATCGAATAAAATTGAATTGTGTCCAGACGCATAAACGTAGAGTCATGAAACTTCGAATATATATTTATCGAGTCAAAAGAATATTTTTCCCTGAAAATCGCTTATATCTATGAATTAGGAAAAGAGTTATAGATAAAAATGTACGAAAATTTATACCGCACAGTGTATATTTCAAATTTAAAACGTAAAAAAACTGACAAAACTATATGTACGATTCTGGAATTTTGCAAACATGGCTTTTTGGTCAAAGTCTTCGTTATAACGGAAAATAGATGTGCCACGCACACTTTTTTCTTTAAATTTTTATAAAAATATATTAGTCATATATATTAGCATTTATTCATCTTACACTACGCCATTTATTGTACTGTAGCTAAATATAAGATAAAGATGATAAGATAGATGACTCTACTAGCAACTACTAGATGGCATGCTAACAACTTATGCTTATGTTCTCCTGAAGTTATGCTCTATTAAAAATGGGAATTTAGGAAAATTTTGACCTAAGTCAAAAAAAAATTATCTCTAAACATTATAAACAATTTATTTTCATGTACTAATGACTAACAAATTTTAAAATTATACAAAACTTATTTCGTTTGAAAATCTTTTAAAAGCAAAATGTTATAGAAGTTTAAAAATCAAAATCTTACTAATAAATTTCCCGTTTTAGAAAAATTCTGAGAATGTATATTTTGAATCACGCTGTGGCCCTTACAATTTAACCACCCTCTACAAAGAAGGTTATACATATTTTTTATATTATTATCACACGGTGATTTAAAATATACATTCTCAGTATATGAAAATAAATTGTTTATAATGTTTAGAGATAATTTTTTTTTTACTTAGGTCAAAATTTTCCTAAATTCCCATTTTTAATAGAGCATAACTTCAGGAGAACATAAGTTAACAAAAATAAATTAGCACTATTTCGTAGATAAAACTTTCCTCTTAAATTCATGTAAATTCTCTATGAATAAAGATGTTGAAATACTAAAGGACTATATTGAAATATCTTAGTTATATTTATTAGCAGAAACTTTATTGACACGCGTATTTTAACGGCCACTTTCATTGAAAGACTAAATTTACTAAAACATTTTACTAGCATACCGAAGTTATAATGGGTGGTTTAATTTTAAGGGACTATGTTGATTTTGAATTAAATTATTATGAAATTATTATCATTTATTTTTATAATGATAATATTTGTATGCCTCAATTATGTATGGAACAAAATATCGGCCAAATGGCCCCCCCAACCTACGCGGCACACCTCGATCCGATAGTCCATATTTTCAATGACACTGTTGATGCTCAATTGTTGGGCACGATGATGAGTCGAGGTTGCTTGCTCTTTTGCCACGTTATCGTGAAAAACAGCAATGTTTCCCATTCAACGAACTAAGATGGTATTCAGAGATGTTTTCACATTTCATACAGACCTGCTTTTCAGACATTTAAATATTTTTTACAATTCTCACGATTGTGGACGAATTCGAACGATTATGTTGACCAAAAGAATCACGAAGTGCACAAAATGCATTTTGATTTGAACGCCCATTTTTATAAAAATCTGTAATATTTAAAAGCGTTGCTCGATTGCGTATCTTTTCACGGTTCAAATTGAGTTAGTCTGAGATTGAGAAATGTCAAATGAAATGCAAGAAAAAAGTTGAAGTTGGGCCCTTAAATTTTAACCACCCTCTACAAAGAAAGTGATACATATTTTGTTATAAAGAGATTATTCTATAGCGATTAACAAAATAATAAATATTGTGCTTTAAATGTACACAAAATTGGTGGTGGGTATAAAATATTCGGCACAGCCGAATATAGTGCTCTTACTTGTCTTTAATTTTTACCAGGATTCTTTTTATTGCAATCGGCATAGTCGGAACTCATGACATTTATGTTATAAAAGTTTATTTATTAAAGCACATTTAAATATAACGATAGTTTATTTAATATTTAACTTTTATGTCTGTCCGTGGTTGAAATCAACTTTTAGAAGCAACCATATGTTCCTCAGATTTGTGTATGGTATCAATCTTTTGGAAATATCCAGGAATAAATCGCTATTGAAATTCAGCACAATCGCCCCATAACTTTCTGAGATATGAGTAAATTAACACGACTGCCTCTATTAAAAATTTCACACGGTGTCCTTAAAAAAATGACATCACATACAAATTTTTTTTCAATTGTATACGGTATTGCGCTGATTATATTCTTTAAAGATAATTTCACACGGATAAAACAGAGTTGTTTATTTAAGAACAATATAGTACTAACAGAAGAATTCTCCAATGTAAACGGTGCAAAATATTTTACAAAACTATTGTTGTATACCAACTTTATTTAAATATTTTTTTAATGTTTAAACTTACTGAATGCACACGATCATATGTGCCGTTGGTGTACAAACTAGAGGCAAGTGTTGGCTCACGAAAACTCGACTGATCCCGAGCGAAACCATTCTCTTGTCTGCCGCATAAAATTTCCTTAAATGCTTTACGATAACGATTTGACATAACATTATATAAAATGGGATTAATTGTGCTGAAATAAAAAAATAGAACAAACACCCAAAAGATTAAAAACACAATTATTTGAAAAAAAAAAATTTAAAAAGAAATACATAATACGATAGAAAAGGATTAAGAGAGAAACTTGTGGTAGATTAATTCATAGCAAGAATGTGCAAAAGAGAGAGAGTGAAAGGGAGAGAGAGATAGAGAAAATAAAAATATACACTTACCAAGAAACATAGTACGTAAAACCAGCCATTGAAAATAACCATTCATTAACCTCTTGATAATATTTATAAGTCTTGCCGTGAACATACCACAAGCGTTGTATGTGAAATGGCAGCCAACAGATAAAGAACGTCAACACAACAGCACCTTTTAAAAGTTTAATGTAAATAATGATAAATAAATTGGGATACAATTTTTTTTAAAGTAAGTTGAAACTGCCCTTGTTTAAAATATATAAACTTTTTAACGTATAAAGATAATCTCATTCAAATTATATTTTATTATTAAATTAGACTTCTTGTTGTTTTAACTAGGCAAGACTTTTACCGGCCAAGACTATAGAAACACACAAAGGTATTTTTAAACAACAATGAGAAAGCGACAAATCTTAAACAAAATTAAGAAAAAGAAAAACAGGAAAAGAAGTTGTAGTCAGTCACACCCAAACATATTATTCCCTACATATGATCTTGTAAAAACTAAAATTATTAGCTTTGTATTTGTATTGCGACGACGCACATTGGGGCCTAATGGACAGTTTTAGCGGATCACTTTATATATCAATAACTGCATTAGTGAGGCACGCCAAATTTATTGTGCGTAACTCTTAGAAGAAACTGCATGTTTCAACAAAATATTGGCGGTATAGGAGTGAGAAGACGGGTAACCGCCAAACAAAGAAATTATTAATTAATGCATAAACATAAGTTTTCATACCCACCACCAAAAAAATGGTGGAGGTATATTCATTTTGTCATTCCGTTTGTAACACATCGAAATATCCATTTTAGACCCCATAAAGTATATATATTCTGAATCGGGGTTTCATTTTATAACAATCTAGCTAGGTCCGTCCGTCTGTTGGAAGCACGATAGAGGTCGGACGGAAACAGCTAGGTGGCTTAAATTTTCGGCATATTCAAAATGTAAAACGTAATATAACTGGCAAAATTAGATGTATGATTCTGAAATTTTGCAACCATTGCTTTTTGAACAAAGCCTTTGTACTAACGGAAAATAAATGTGACTTTTACGCCCATCTCCCATATAACGCTTTACCTCAAATTCACATAATTTCTATATTGAAATATCTAGGTTGTATTTTTTAGCAGAAACTTTACTGTTAATCCTACTTTAACGTCCACTTTCATTAAAATAATAAATTTGCGAAAACATTTTACTAGCATATCGAAGTTATACAAAGAAAGTGATACATATTTTAGTATAAAGATATTATTCCATAGCGATTACTGTTACAAAATAATATATAAATAAATAAATAAATAATAAATTCTGTGCTATAAAATTACATCAAATTGGTGGTGGGTATAAAAGATTCGGCACAGCCGAATATAGTACTCTTACTTGTTTATTTGCGCACACTTTCGCTAAATTGCCTGCCATTGAATGAATTCGGATAGTATTATCCAAATATCCGGCAGCCGCCCGAAGGCATAGCTCACTTGGGTCCTCCGAGGATCCCGTTATCCAAAAATAGATTTTTTTTAAAAAGCTTAAGTAAGTAAATTCTTGAAAGCGTCAGAAATAAATTTGTTTTTTTTAATGATTTTTATCTAAAACACCAACTACGATGACGCGACTAGTACGTAAATCACGCGCAACAAATCACGACATCTCTAATAAAAACACATAAAACAAAGACAACAACGCAACGCGTGAGGGTATTACTTATTCGTACATAATTTAATTACATAAGTCAGATAAAAAAAAAATTCTGTGTATTATAGCCTTAAGAAATACCTGAGCTTGATGGTTACATGGTCAGAATAATAAGTTTTTGAAAAATTACTTAAGGTAATTAGGATAACACAAAGTTTTAAGTTTCTTTCTGCTTTTTTTTCAGTTTTCTCAAATAATTTTTAATTTCAACGCTTCTCTATAAAAGTACCATTAACTATTTGACATTTATTTTTTGCCGAGTGATGTAGAACCTTTATGCACTTTAAGCGAGTCCTTTTAGTTTTCACGGTACTTGAAATTTTTTCTTCAATTAATCCGTGAAATTACTGCATTTTGGCCTGGCCCCCTGTGTGCGAAACTCAACTTGGAAAAAAGAATAGAAGTTATATCAGCAGTACATTACTTTTCGGGCATAAGTACAAAGCATTTTACTGCATTTTAAAGTAGAAATTTTTTAACATTTTTAAAGTTCGCTATGGGATAGCAAAAATCGATTTTGTGTAAAACTTAATTTATAAAACATACAATCTTATATTTTCCTTTTTTATATCTTTTCTCCTTTCTAATATCCGCAGGGAAATTATTTGGGTTTCAAGTTACCTAGATAAACTAAAACTTAGGTTTTGTTTTGTTATAAATATGAAATTTATCAAAAAAAAAAAAAAAAATTAAAATGTTGCCTTCTAGTGAAATCACCTTAAAGAATTTTTCTGTAATTTATTATATTAACATTTAAATTTTCATAAAGAAAATTTAGAGTCTTATCTCATGATGATTTTTCACTACAAACGATACAAGTATTTTCATATTTCTAGATGTTAACTGTTGCTGTAAATACATACACATCTACAAATGAAGTGGAAAATACACACGCCCATAATTTATACGTATAAATTTATTCAGATATTCATGATTAGTCTAATTTTTTATGTCCTAGAAGGACCAAAAATCAAATAATAATCAAACAAAAGGAAAAAGCGCCTTTTCATCAAAATTTAGGTTATTTAAATGTAAATTTTTGTTCGTACACAAATTTTTCATAGCAAAAATTCACAATCGCGATACACGAGATAAATGTATATAACTGCATGTAAATGTTTACCAGGCAGTGTTGCCATTTTTATACCATTCACAGTGAGTGTAAGTATATAGTAGGGTGATCGATATTTCGATTTTTTGAAGAAACCGGTTTTCAAATAGTTTGAAATTTAAAATTAAAAAAAAAACCGGTTGCTATTTTGCAAATTAAGAAAAAACCGGTTAACCGGTTCGAATATATAAAATATAATATTTAAAGAAAAAATTAAAAAATATTGTAAATATTTTTACAGTTTATATACGTTTGGCTGCACAATTACTCAATAACTGACATGAATGCAGTTGCCTAATTTGGTTGTAATTAGTTAAATTTAAGGACAAAATGCACTCCTTACAAGTAAAATAAATAAATAAAATTAATTAATACAAAAATATATAAGACTTTTTATAAATTTTTGTATCTCCTTCGCTAAGTTTTTTAAATATGAAATAGATCTTTTAAACTTATATGCACTAACGTATTTTGTTTGAATTTATTTCTATAATTTGAAAACATTTTAAAGGCTAGGGAGAAAATCTTTAAAATTTCATTTTAAAAATTCTTTCTTATACCCTTGACAGACATACAAATATAGGCATAAACTATTTTGTTCGATGATTTAATAGAAATTTAAGTTAACAGACACTCAATGCCATTAATTGAAATTGGAATCTGGAAGGAGATATTATTTTTTTTCTTTATTGGAACTACACTTTTGATCTAAAATTGATGTATCAGCTAAGTTTATGCTTCAATTACCTTTAAGATTTAACGTTAGGTTTATATCCTATAAAAAAATTATATTTAAGCTCAATTATTTTTCTTATTTTACATTGTTTTTTAAACATTAAATAAATTTCTTACAATATTATGGAAGAATATTTAATAGTTTTTATTTTCCGATTTTTGAAAACATTTCGCGTACTTAATATACGATTGATTACAAAGATATGTGAAAATAAACTAAAAAAATAAAAACAACCGGCTTTTTCGGATAAAAAGCCGGTGTGTTCGATATTCGAAAAATCAGCATTTAGAAAAAACCGCCAGCTGAAAGAGGAAAAAACCGGGTTTTCCACCGGTTGTAAAACCGAGTCAATCACCCTAATATATAAATTTCTACAATTATGTGAAATTTCTACAATTTTTATTTCCGACCCATAAAGTATATATTGAAAGCTGAAAGCTGAATAGGGGAGTCAATTAAGCACTGTCTGTCTGTCTGTCTGTCTGTCTTTCTGTCCGTCTGTCCTTCTGTCCTTCTGTCCGACTGTCTTTCTGTCCGTGTTTATGTTGAAATCCACTTTTTGAAGCCCTAAGGTACCAAAATATCAGAAATATTCGGGAGCATATCGGTATTGAAAATTGGAAAAATCACTCTATAAGCAACTGAGAAGTTATGAAAAGACCTAGACCACCTTGTCTTTTCACACCAATACAAACTGGATGAACTTAGGTTCGAATCCCAGTTAAGACGAAAAAAAATATATATTTTATTTTTTTTGTTTTTATTTTTGCTTTTTTTTTTTTTTAAATATGCATACATAAACTCAATTTATATTTTACAATGGAATGTCTTTAAGCGGATAAAGTCATTATAAAGATAATGAAACATAAATGTATGTATTTATGTACGTATTTCACATTAATGAGATGAATGGTGATAAAAGCAATTGTTATTGCATGACAACACGTAGTGAAGGGTATATAAGATTCGTCGCGGCCGACTATAGCTCTCTTACTTGTTTATTTTAACAACCTTTAATAATGTTCAAAGGCATTTTCACACACTGTAGTGTTTGAAAGTTTTCTTCAATCAATTTTATTATTTTAAATCAATACCTTATATAATGCTATCAAGTACACCTCAAAATGCGTTTCGATTTATGACTTTAGAACTTTAATTTTATTTCAAATAAAATAAAGCTGTTGCAAAGGGATATTTAGCATGTTTTTGTTGTTGTTATACATTGACTCTTTTGTAAAGAATTTTTGTATAATGAGATTTTTTTTATTTTATAGAGAAAAATCTTCTTGTATATATATATTTATTTATTTATTTATTTATTTATTTATTGATAACAAAATAATCAATCGAGCCAATAAGTAATAATATTACTTTCTCTCTTGAGAAAATTTTCGATAAACTTTAAAATATTTAAAAAAAGTTTTTATAACTTTTACACTTATTCAAAATAAAGAATGTGTGGTTGATTTTAAATTCATAAAACAGTTTTATTTAAATTTCTATTTGATTTATATATGTAAATACAATTCATTTATTTTTTATACTTTCGATTTCAGAAAATTTTTCGGAAAATTGTTAATTTAAAAAAAATCCAAGGCGGTTTTGCTACACCTTTAGGTCTAGTATATTTCTTGACTTTGAACAAAGTATGAGAAATGGTCTACCATATTTCGTATGAAAGCCATTTGGCGAATTAAAATTTTACTATCCTTGATATTTTAATCAAGTATGTTTTGGTATGTCCTTACAGACAAACATAAGCAAGAGCAAACATTAAAGTGTCAATAAAATCCTCTTAATCGTTTTATCATTTATGTCAATATATTGTTATGTTTATACGTTATTTTAACGTGGATTAATTTTCTTAATTTCCGATTTGATATTAATTCATTTTCTTAAATTTAGTCTTGCAATGAATCTATAAGTATTTTTACACTAGGACAGATACAATGCTGTATTTTTATGGAATTGAAGGGCAGAATTTGGTAGCCAGAGGTAGTTAACAAATAATATTAGCTTTATGTGGGCATGGCAGTTTTTAAATAATATAATTAATGTTCGAATTTCACAAGAATTATCCTTTTTAGATTCCTTTTTTACCATAATTTTTGAAATAATATGAATTTGGAATAATAAACAAAATTCTAATAAAAATTATTAGAAACCTATATATGGGTAATTTCATTATCTAATTCATAAAATTCCGTCGCTTTTATCTGCTTTTAAATTTCATTGATAGCAATATATGTGAGAATCCGGCGTTAAAGTAGACGTCTCTTAAATAGTAGCTTCTGCTAATAAATTAAATTTAAACAAACCTAATATACCTTAAAATACACTGTGCGGTATAAATTTTTAGTTCATTTTTATTTATAACTCCTTTCGTAACTCATGGATTTGAGCAATTTTTTGGGGTAAAATATTTTTTTTACTACGTTAATGCGTTTGGACACAATTTTGTTTAATTCGATGTTGGAAGGACATGGTTTTTTTGACCTACTCTTGCATTACGAGTTATAACTCTCTTCCTAATATTCCGATTTAGCCCATTTTCAATGCTAAACAAACCTTGCGTATAGGAATATGCTGGCAAAATTTGAGCCTCCTACCTTTTTTGGACCGACCTTTACGTGCTTTCAATATACGGACAGACGGTCGGACACAGCTAGATTGTCATAAAATTAAACCCCGACTCAGAAAAGATAAAATGGATATTTCAATGTGTTATAAACGGAATGAAACAAGTAACAGTGCTATATTCGGCCGTGCCGAATCTTATATACCCTTCACAACGTGTAGTCATGCAATAACAATTGTTTGTATCACCATTCATCCCATATAAAATACGTGCATACGTACACGTTAGAATAAATGTGGCATCGAATCCCAGCTGAGCCAAAAAAATTTTATTTTATTTAATATATTATTTATATTTTATTATTTTTTTTATATTTTTTTTAAATTTTTTTAAATTTTTTTTTAAATTTTTTTTTAATTTTTTTTTTTTAGTTTTTTTTATTATTTTTTTCTTATTTTTAATATTTTTTTTTTTGTAATATTTTTTTGTTTGGTATGTTTTTCACATGTATTTATGTATGTATGTTGTTGTTGTAATTGTGAAAAAAAACGAGGTGGTCGTGGTTTTTTGCTCATATCTCAGAAAGTTATGGGGCGATTGCGCTGAATTTCAATAGCGATTCATTCCTGGATATTTCCAAGAGATTGATACCATATACAGATCTGAGGAACATGTAGTTGCTTCTAAAAGTTGATTTCAACCAACACACGGACAGACGGGCAGACGGACAGACGGATAGACGGACAGACGGACAGACGGTCAGGGCTTAATCGACTCCTCTATTCATAAGCTTTCAGAAAATATATACTTTATGGGGTCGGAAATGAAAATTGTAGAAATTACAAACGGAATGACAAAGCTATATATACCCTTGTGCACCACAGGTGAAGGGTATAAAAATGAAAACTTTTAAATAACTTTCTATCAGCTTAACTTTAAAGTAAGTGTTAAGCTATAGGAAGACTTTCTCCTTTAACGAATGCATTTTTTCTTTACTTAAAAAGATATTGCAACAAAATTGCGATTTAGATTTAGTTCTTTACTAAATTAATATTTTAGAATTTTTAAGTTTAAGTTGTAACAAAGCACAAAACAAAAACTAAAATATAAATACTTATAATGTTTGTTGTAAAAAAGAATTTCGTTGTCAACGTTTGTTTTAAGATCTTATTTATTTTATTAAAAGTTGTTCTTCTTTACATACTTATTATTAATATAAACTTTATAGGCAAGTTGTAATAATGAGCACTTGACTAAATTGTTTTTTTTAAAATAAAATAAGTTTTTAGCGTTAAAAAAATACCCATTAATAGATATTACCATGGAACCGTTCAGAAAACAACATCTCTTTTAAATAAATTTATATTAAAATTAATTTGTTAGACATTTTTTAAAGAGGATATTTACCTGATAAACCTCAATTTACTCTTTCTAATGAACTGCTGCCCAACCTCTTGAATGTTTAACGAACTTACTTTTAATTTTTTATTTGTTGCTACGGTCAATTTACAAGTACCTGGTATTTACTCAAGAAACTCTTAAGCCATTATTTGTTGAAAATTTTTTTGGATTTTTTTTTAAGCAACATAGGAATCAAATGTCTACTTTGGTAGACAAATTAGTCCCTTTATAAAAATCATTCTTCTTATTTATTTTGTACTTACTTATGTAGTTTAAACATTATTTTTTACGTAATAATAATTTCAAATAAATAATAAAAAACAGTTTGAAGTAATTTTGGTTATTTACCGTTTTTAGGTTACCTTTACAACAACAACAAAAAATATATTCACTATTTTTTTTTACTTATTATTTTGTTATTTATTATTTATCTATTAGTTATTATTATTGTTATATATTAATTATCTATTTTAGTACTTTATTCACTTTTTTAAAACTTCTACTCGTAATATCAATCACTTGTTTGCTGGTGTGACGTCACGCATGAGAGAGCTAATCTATATATACAAAAATCAATGCCACTTTTCGTTGTAATTTTATAACTCAAGAAAGGGCTCACCTATCCAGTAGATCACCTATTTAGTAGATGGTTTATGTGAACTTTGCACAAAATCCGTCGAGCGGTTTACGGGTAAAAAAAGGGTAAAATCGGTAACTCAATATCTCCGGGTTCAATCAAGATATCATAAAAATTCAGAAAGGATCAAAGAGCCTGTTAAAAATATTTGGATAGATGTCTGGTACTTTTTGGAAATTTTGAATTTTAAGAGGATAAAACGCGGAAAAACTGAATTTTGGTACTTTTTGGAACAGCATTTATCTTTGAGAGGGTTAGCAATAGGAAAAAACGTGGTGTTCTCTCCTTAAAACAATCTATAATGAACTTTTGTACTTTTTCGAATTTTTGGAATTTAGGAGGAAAAAACGGGTAAAATCGGTAATATTGTATCTTCAAAAAGATCCTTGAAGGCCAATGACACTTTTTTGAAATTTGGTGTTCCAAGGTGATAAAATGGGTAAAAAAATAATTTTGGTACTTTTTTCAATTTCAGTTATCTGTAAAAACGATTCGCGGAATACAAATATTGAAACCACATTTTTCTCCTAAAATGCTCTTAAGTGAAGGTTAGAGTTCTTTGTTAAATATGGTGTTTTAAGCGGTGTAAAGGGCTAAAAGCGGGTAAAAAGGGTATCAGTATCTCTGGACTAAATAAAAGTATTACAAAAATTCAAAAAGAACCAAAAAACGGGGGAAAATAGTTTTGGTGCGTTTTTTTCAATTTCAGTTATCTATAAATGGGATGAGCGGATGAAAAATATTTAAACGGCATTTTTCTTTCCCTAAAATAGTCTCAAATGTAATTTCGATTTTTTTGTTGTCTAATTTGGTATTTCTGAGGGGAAAAAGGGTTAAAAAAGATAAAATCTGTAATTCTGTATCTTCGGACCTAATGCATGTACCCCAAACAGATTAAGTTTGAAAAAAGCTAGCAATTAATAAAATATTTTTTTTTTTTAATAAATGAATTCGAATTTTTTATACCCTTCACCTGTGGTGCACAAGGGTATATATAGCTTTGTCATTCCTTTTGTAATTTCTACAATTTTCATTTCCGACCCCATAAAGTATATATTTTCTGAAAGCTTATGAATAGAGGAGTCGATTAAGCCATGACCGTCTGTCCGTCTGTCCGTCTGCCCGTCTGTCCGTTTTTTGCTTGAAATCAACTTTTAGAAGCAACTATATGTTCCTCAGATCTGTATGTGGTATCAATTTCTTGGAAATATCCGGGATTAAATCACTATTGAAATTCAGCATAATCGCCATATAACTTTCTGAGATATGAGCAAAAAACCACGACCACCTCGTTTTTTTACACAATTACAACAACAACATACATACATACATACATACATACATACATACATACATACATACATACATACATACATACATACATGTAAAAAACATACAAAAAAAAATTACAAAAAAAAATATATTAAAAATAAAAAAAAAAATAATAAAAAAAATTTAAAAAATAAATTGAAAAAAAATTTAAAAAAATTTCTTAAAAATTTTTTTAAACAAATTTTTTAAAAAAATTTTAAAAAAATATAAAAAAAAAATAATAAAATATAAATAAAATAAAATAACATTTTTTGGCTCAGCTGGGATTCGATGTCACATTTATTCTAACCAGTATATACATACATATTTACGTATTTTATATGAGATGAATGGTGATACAAACAGTTGTTACTGCATGACTACACGTTGTGAAGGTTATATAAGATTCAGCACGGCCGAATATAGCACTGTTACTTGTTTTTTGTTGTTTTTTTATTTTTGTAGATTAAAGTTATACATGAAGAATACAACAAAATAAACCAACAATATTTTTGGTTTTCCTCCCAAGCTACAAATATGAAAAATAAGAAGTTTTTTGTCTCTTCTATAAAATTTGCTGAAAGGGAGTTAATGGATAAAACAATAATAAATGCAGGCTTTATAATGCAAAGCCATTTAGCAATCCGACAAAAAACTACCTTTAACTAACGGTAAGTTGTAATGATGGCCCTAAGTCTAATAACAATTCTTGTGGTAGATACACACATGCTTATGCAACCAGGAAATTAGCTGTAGGCTGCATAGTATGTAGTCGTGTTTATGGTTTGATTTCGTGTTGCATTCGAAGCTTTGAAAATATCAATTTATTTTTGATATTATTCTAGTTGCAGCTTGTGTGTCAAAGTATACAACATGAATTTAAAATGTGTTTTGTAAGTATTGTACAAAGTGTGTGCCTGCCATTAACCGATATTAGTCACACAACTCAGCTGAGGGCACGAGAAAATATATCATCGGCGACTAAGCCGCTTTGCTCTGTGTCAATAAAAATTTGGTAAAACGGAAAGCTGTTTGTAGCTTACAGATATTAAAAGTAGTCTCACTTTGCCACAGCTTTTGCCGTGAAAAATAATCATTTGCATTCATACACATGTAATCTATTGTGTTCTTGTAGTCGGTAGCCTGCTGTTGCCCATGTGTTTATAGCATTGAACGAAAAATATTTACATCCAACATTATTAGTTTCAATTAAACGAGTGCTGATGATGGACTCGTAGCTGATTTTGGCTAGTGTCAAGAAACTATTTTTTATATTCATATATTTATATTTTATTCGAACTTTTTCTATATATATTTTTAATGTGAACCATTTTTTATATTCGTTATATCATTTATTCAAGCCATTGTTGTTCAAAATCTAAATACATAGATGTTTTTATTGAGAATTTTTCCAATAGCGTGTTTGTGTGTATCGTCAATATGCGATCAACTTTAACTCTTCAAAACTCCATTGCTTTTTTAAGCCGCCATTGGTCATTGGTTTTGCTTGGGTGAATTTACCATTTCTGTTTTTGGTCCTGCTTTTATGGGTTATAATATACCAATTTATCTCCTCGCAAATTGTACGGTGCTTAGCGGCATTTTGGTTTTCAATTATGTAGTCGTTTATGTTGTTGCGGTTACTGGTTAGCTGCTTTATCAGTTTGTAATTTAAATTTACTTTCTTGTTTTTCTTATTTCACTTTTTTGTTATTAGCGCAACACATGTTTTCGATTGTTGTGTTACGCTTCCTGGCTTGCCACGGAATATTGGCATGTGATGCTTTTTTGTGTCATTTTCGGCATTAAAAAAAAATAAACGAAACGCAAACATTTTTTATATTTTTTAAAGTCATAAATGTGATGCTCTGTTATTTAATTTAAGTTGAAAGTTATGTTTTTTAGGGTCATTAATGTTAAGGATGCTAAAATTTATATCTTTTCTTCAATTTTTATTAGCAAGAAAAAATGTTTTGAAAAAATTAAAGTTTAAGTACATACCTACTTTCAAATAATCTGCTTAAGTAAAGTAATTTTGTTTACTGAAGTATTTTTTACAAAAAAGAGAAATACATAAAAGCAATGCTTGATATTTCGTTAAATATGCTTATAGAAAGCTATACGCATTTGGGTAATAAACATTTAGCAAATGTCGACAGTTTTTATACAAAAGATTAGGGCTTTTGAAAGAACGTGATTTTCTTAGAATAGTGTAACGATATAATTATAAAAAGCAGTAAACAAGTATATAAAAACATTTTGTGTGAGTAAGAAATGTTAATATTTTAATTGCGTTATAAATGAAAATTTACAAATATTGCTTACGTTTCGTTGTAAAGTAATAAAATGTATTACAAAAGTAACACAAGCATATAAATTTATTATTAAAATTACATCACTTTGTTAATTAAAAATATGAACTTATAGAAATTTGAAGTAAAACGCCCCAAGGTAGGTTTCACTAATTTTGTATACGGACGTTCCTCAAACTATGCAATAATAATGGATCCTTTGTAATTAACTCTTATATTGAAATAGAGGCAAAAGTAATTTTCTGACTTTAAAAGTTAAACAAGATAAAAAGAGTTTTTTTTTGCAAAAATATAATATTATCACAAAAAAAAAGAAGAAGAAATTTATCAAAATAATTGTGCTAGTAGAGTAGTTTAGATGTAATTATTATCTAAATTATAATTAATATATAGATTATTTAGTAAAAATTCAACATATCATAATGCAGCAAATTTAAAAACCCCTAACTACGTGTTAATAAATGTTGTAAAAAAAATTTGCACGTAGAACCTAACTGATATTAAAGAAAAAAACACTTTCGTTTAAATGTTGATTAAAAGGATCTGTTGAAAAAAAGACAAGTCAGAGCTCTTCGATTAGCTATTAATTGATGTCCTTAATTTTTTATTATAATAAAACATTAAGTATTACTACATTAGAAATGATACTACTGACTCTTTTTGCCAACAATGTTTTATTTTTGCGGAATCTGAAGAGTATAATTTGGTACCCAGAGGTAGTTAGAAAATAATATTAGCTTTGTGTATGCATATGACCTCCTACATTTTAAATTATATAATTAATAATTGAATGCAACTCAGATAAACCATTACAGACTTTTTTTTTTTAATTGTTTGTTCATATAAAAATAATATGAATTGAAGATAAAGCTTTATATGGGAGGTGGGCGTTAAAGTTGGTGACACACCAACCAAATATATTTATATTGAAGTGAAATTAATAAACGCAAAATTTCATTATCACACATCTAATTCTGTCGGTTTTATGAGCTTTTAAATTCCATTAACAGTAAATTGTGTGAGAAGTGGGCGTTGAAGTAGGCGTGTCAGAGTAGTTTTTGCTATTAAAATCCACTTCGATGTTTCAATATATAGTCTTTTATTAGTCCAAAATCTTTGTTGATAGAGAAAATATATGAATTTGAAATAAAGCGTTATATGGGAGGTGGACGTAAGAGTGGGAGTGTCTCCTTAATTTTTTGGAATTATACCTTTATTGACGAAAAACGATGAAAATTGTTAATAAAACAGAGAATTATTTTAATATTTGTTATTTTGATAGAGGGATCAATGAAAATTTTGTGTGAAACCAAATACTAGCCACTGCTTCGGTGGCATATTTGTATTTTAAAAGTAGAGACATAATTGAGGTTAGTGTGTTTAATGTGACGAATTTTTCTCATCCTTAAGCTCTTGAATTACCATTGGCTTAGTGAATTAAACCTGACGTTATTGTGTGACTCAAAATTAATAGCGTGTAAAATTTCTGGAGCACACTTTATAATAAATAATACTTTAAATGTTTTAATAAAATAATGAAAAATAAAACAATAATACTGAAATAGAATATTCGAAACATGTTTGAATGTTTTGATAGCCGACTTAGACTAAACTGAAACAAAAACTTCAACTTTTTGTAATAAGATGACTTCACATGTGTTAAAAATATCGCTTATAACTAAAACCTTTCCTTTTAAACTGCCCAAAATATAATAACTTGGTAGCACTGATGTTAAAAATGTTTTTCTTTTTGATGAGTACAATAACTCGATGTTTTTGCTATGATTAACTGTTTGTGTGTTTGTTTTATTGTCGCTTTTTGTTTTGATGTTCTACTTTGTTTGAAACTACAACTTCTAAAGCAAAACGTTTTGACTAATGATTAATTGTTTTTAGTAACAGTAATATTTTGTTTTTATGTTTACACTAAGTGTAGTAATTGGAAGTAGTGTGAAATAGAACACATAAATTTTAAAACATTTTACGCAGCTCTTCAAACATACCCACTCAAACCACAAAAAACTAAATGTTATGTATCTGCATAAGCATTACATCAACAAATTAAATTGGGGTCGGTATTTGTATGTGTAGGTTTTGCTGGCACATTCTACTTAAGATTCCGCACAAGTGAATTCGTTTTAGCAGATGTGTTAAAATTTTACTTAAAGTGCCAAAATCCTTCACTTAATGGTCTTCAAAAATGCAATTCATTTATATTTAATTAAAAAAAAAAAAAAACTTACCCAACATAATAACGGTTTTACGTGACTGTTTTGATTTTCTATGCATGGAACTTCTTTGGACACCTAAAAATACATACACACACAAATTAAATAAAAAAAAAACATGAATGATTTTTTCTCAACTTACCCAATTGCTGTTTGGTTTTTGAACATATTGTTACACACATGCAACCATAAAAGAAAAATATAAAAATCATCGGTAGAAAAAAGGATAAAAAAGATGACACCTCGAATAGGGGTATATCCTCAGGCGTATCAAAACCACAAAACCCTGACTCCGCTATTCGCGTTTGATCTTTTAGAGAAGAACAAAAAAAATCCAATTAACTATTAGCTGAGACTGGAATTTCTTTTAAACAACTAGATTTTACTTACCCGGAGGATAGTACAAATAATTAATTTTCGTATATATAGCAAATGGCATGGCACCGAGAAAACTAACGAGCCACAGTGATGCAATTATACGCACTGCTCTTTTGAAGCCGCTCATAACGAATAGAAAAAATGGCTTGCAAATGGCCAAATAACGCTCAGCCGAAAATGCCACAATTGTTAAAACAGATACGTATGTAGACCTGAGCATTTTTTTCATTTTTTTGTTGTAAGAGAAAAAGATTAAAAGAAAATTGATATAAATATTACAGTATAACACCGATTTTATTACTATAAATTGTGGTGGTAAAAAACCTATTAAATATGACTTTCAAATCAAATTTTATCGTTAGAAATAATAATAATTTATGAAAATAAACTAAAGTGAGAATAAATAATTTACAAAGAATTTAAACTAAAATTTCAAATAAATATAAAATATGTATTTGTAAAATTTTAAAAAATGTATTGTTAATAAAATATTATTCATAGAAAAATAATCTATTTTTTGAGTAATATTTAAACATGTACAAAAAGAATTATTTTCAAAATTAAATTATTATATATGGATATTTATTTGGAACAGAAAAGCTCTTGAAATTCTTTCCTAATTTTAAAACTTATCGCAAATTTTCCAAACGCATATTTTAAAAATTTAACAAAATTTTTCTATAAAAAAAATTTTTTTTAATAATCTTAATTAAAAATTTCTATAGAAGATATTATAGAAATGTAAAAATTTTTATAAAATTTAACACATTTTAAACCTTTTCCATGAAATTAAAAACCTTAAAAAAGTTCAATTAAATGCAAGAAAATTTTTCGTTAAAAAGTACTACATGAGAGATTTTCTATTGAAATAAATTGAATAAAATTTGCCTATAAAAATAAATTTTAGCCTAAATATTTTTTAAAAATATTTAAAATTTGTAAAAATTAATAATAATAATAATAAATGGCTTAAGAATGAGAAAAATGTTCAGTTTTTTAGGATTATAAAATATCCAAAATGAAAATTCCTTGAAACAAACTATTTATAACAAGTAAGCGCGCTATATTCGGCCATGCCGAATCTTATATACCCTTCACAACATGTAGTCATGCAATAACAGTAGTTTGTATCACCATTCCCCATATGAAATACGTTCATACATATAAAAAACATACATAAATAAAAAAAAATCCCATTGTAAAATTATAAATTTACGTATGTATGTCAAAAAAAAAAAATTTAAAATAAAAAATTTAAGAAAAAATTAAAAAAAAAATTAATATATATGTATATAATAAATATAAAACAAAAAAAAAATAATAAAAAAAATTTAAAAAAATAAAAAAAAATTAAAAAAATAAATAATAAAAATATAAATAATATATTAAATAAAAAATAAAAAAAAAATTAAAAACAAAACAAAAAAAATAAAAAAAATTTTTTTTTGGCTCAGCTTTGTATGTATGTATGTATGTATGTTGTTGTTGTAATGTTGTTTTTGTGAAAAAAATCGAGGTGGTCGTGGGTTTCTGCTTATATCTCAGTTGTTTATGAACCGATGTTTCTGATTTTCAGTACCGATCTACTCCCGAATATTTCTGATATTTTAATACCTCACCCGGGTCCATGCTTCAAAAAGTTGATTTCAACATACACACGGACAGGCGGACAGACGGTCAGATGGACAGACTGACTGAGCTTAATCGACTCCCCTATTCATTAGCTTTCAGAAAATATATACTTTATGGGGTCGGAAATGAAAATTGTAGAAATTTCACACGGAATGACAAACCTATATACATATGTATACCCATTTTAACATTTTAACATTTTTCACTATGTGAAGGGTATAAAAATATATCACTTAAAAAACCTCTGTTTTTCTTTTAAAAATTTGGCTGTAGCTTTTAAATTTCTGCAAAAATTTGTTACGGGACGTTGGCCTGACGAGTACACCGGCTCATATGGAAGTCTCAGGGGGTCCCAACCCTTACGTCAGGTTCGCACAGCAACGTTAAAAAAAGGTACTTACAAAACAAAACTATACAATTTACAACCCCAGACTGACCACACTTTGAGACAGATGTTAGCCTCACATGCCCACCCAACCATGTCGTAGCGTATTACCACCAAATTCCTTTCTACGACCCATCATCCGCACGACCGACCTTTACCACTCTACTTATCCATCATCTTCATTGCCATCACTAATGTAATTTAAGCCAACATTGTAATTTCATGTACCTTCAAATCATATTTATTTATTATATAATATAATTCTTAAAACTAATATTACAAATAAAACAGACAAATAGACAATACTATATATACAATTATAATTCTAAATTTAATAAACCCTTATAAAACTTATATTATTATAATATATTATATTCAAATTACTTATTACAACGCCTAAATAAATCTCTTCTTTTCTTCCCTTTTAGAGCTCAAATTTTTTCTATTTGCACCAAATTCAAATTTTATGGTAACCGAACAAACAAAAAAAACCAACTATACAAAACTCATAAAATAACAACAACCTGAAGGAGCTCCCTAAGATGTCTACCAATTATCAAAATTTTATTCCTATTAACCTAAATTTACTACCCGAAATTTGAGCGCCTAAATTATGATGTTATATTTTTTTTCTCTTTTTTTTTTTTTATAAAATAAATACAAAAATCAAAAAAAAAATTTTCAACTAATGGCTTGATATTACTGTGTTAAATAAATTGAAATAAAAAAAATTTATATACATATATAATTTAACTTATTTAAGAAAAAAAAACTGACACTTAAACATACACAATTATTCAATAACCAACACTATCTTAAAAACTAACAAACAAAATATAATACAAATTTCCATAATTGTTTTTCTATAAAGTTAAGCTTTGAGCAAAAATAAATTATTTTTCCACTTTATATTTATGACTTTTTTTCCTTTAAACAATAAGAAATAATTCTAATATTAATGTCTTTTTTTCATATAATTTGTTCAATTAAATCAATCCTCCTTTTTCTCTCTTTCACAATTTTCTTGATAACTGCTCACTTAGAACAGAATTGATCCGCATTTATTTAAACAAAATATATATAGTTGTTACCTGGCTACCTTGTCGTCTCGGACCGTGACACCTGCCCTCGCTTCCGTTTAGACACTAGCCAGCTATATTGGTTCACCAAAGAAAACAATACACATCACTCTGATATACTATTAATCAAATATTTCTTTTTACTAAAACTTACGTAAACACAAAATTAAATTTTTCCTATGTTACACAAAAAAAAAACTTTATTCGACCAGGATAAAGCTTCCTCACTGGTATATCACTCCCACCAAGATTCTTCACAACTATATGCACAGTATATTTCTATTTAATTCAAATACTTTAAACTTTAACAATTGATTTATCGTCTTGAGACGTTAAGCAAAATATATCAAATATCCTCTTTTTCTTCCGTTAACCAACTTAAATACCCCTTCCAATAATCAATATGTATATTCCTATCTATTTACTAAAAAAAATTTCCGCTACACTATTCCTATATAAATTATGTATATTATTTTGCGGACATATAAATTCTTTCGATAAATAAATAAATAAATAAATAAATTATACCACATTCAGCATAAATCCTAATAAATTCCATTTAAAAACAAGTAAAAGCGCTATATTCGGCCGTGCCGAATCTTATATACCCTTCACAACGTGTAGTCATGCAATAACAGTAAATTCACGTATGTAAGTTAAAAAAACAAAAAAAAAAATAAAAAATAAAAAAAAAATTTAAAAAAAAAAAATTTTAAAAAAAAATTAAAAAAAAAAAAATTATTATATACATATATAATATATATAAAACAAAAAAAAAATAAAAAAAAAATTAAAAAAAAAAAATAAAAAAAAATAATAATAAAAATATATATAATATATTAAATAAAAAATAAAAAAAAAATTAAAAAAAAAATTTTAAAAAAATTTAAAAAAAAATTTTTTTGCCTCAGCTGGGATTCGATGCCACGTTTTCTCTAACCAGTATACACGTTTGTATGTATGTATGTTGTTGTTGTAATGTTGTTTTTATGAAAAGAAAATCGAGGTGGTCGTGGGTTTTTGCTCATATCTCAGTTGTTTATGTACCGATGTTTCTGATTTTCAATACCGATCTACTCCCGAATATTTCTGATATTTTAATACCTTACCCGGGTCCAACCTATGTCGGGGGGCATCAAAAAGTTGATTTCAACATACACACGGACAGACGGTCAGACGGACAGACGGTCAGGGCTTAATCGACTCCTCTATTCATAAGCTTTCAGAAAATATATACTTTATGGGGTCGGAAATGAAAATTGTAGAAATTTCACACGGAATGACAAACCTATATATACCCTTTTTCACTGTGTGAAGGGTATAAAAACTCGTTCAACTAAATAAATTCTATATCATCATCTTAAATCGTACTAGGCTATCAGCAATTTGAGCAAGATAATAACCCATTCAGCTTTTATTTTCAAAATTCAAAATATTAAATATCATCATTTTTGAATGAAAATACAACCCTGTCCTCTACTACTTTTACAAACGTACTCTACTATATGCTTACTAAACAAAGCTCAACCACACATACCTACGAACAAGGCGAATTCAACATTAGGTGATGTTAAGAAGCCAGCTGATTGTTTTTTGCTCGTTTTATTTTTACGGCTCAATGTCAAAGTTTGTTTACATTTAAATTAATTTTTATGTGCGTTAATTGAAAATTTTTATAAAAGTGGTAAAATTTGTGGGAAAAAATTCTAATATTTGTGCAATAACTTATTGGAAAATAAGTAAAACACATTTTATAATTTGAATAAACAACATTTGTAATGTTTTTAATTCAGAAAATGCAAAATTTCCGTTGTGTTTGTCCTAGTGATTAAAACTTGTGAAAATTGTGAAAAATGTGATATAAAACACAAATATGTGATATAAACTGGCACAAATTTATGTTATAAATTAAAAATACTTATTTTTTTTGAAAATTTTCGCGTAAATTTATAAAAATAAAATTTTAATTAAAAGTAAACAAAAAATTTGTTTTTTTGTGTTTTGACATTCTCTTGGCCTTTTTGTGTTTGTTGCAGGGATGATATCACCTGATATTGAATTCGCCTTGCCTACGAACACAAATTGATTTGACAGGTACACACATTGTAGAATTTAATGGCGGCAGCAGCACACGTAAGTATTAAATAAATTAATTTTCCTTTTTAATTTTATATTTTCAGGACTTTTGGACTACTGGACAGATGCAGCTCGTGGTAAGTATGTATCGTTCCACTTTATCTCTTATTTCATATACTATTAACACCATTTTTCCTTTATTTCAGGTCATCAAACTAAACACAAAAAAACCAAATAACCAAGAACCCAAAAAAAAATAAAAAATAAACATATTAAAACACTGGGACTCGGGCAGGAGGTAGTGTCTCCATTTGGCCGTAAGCCCCTCCCCATTAAAAAGCAAATAAACAAAGGGATTAGAGGCATTTTGTCACAGCCTCATCCCAACCTCACAATTCGCCCAGCGTCCACGCCAAAAAATTTTTGACGCACACAGTGGCGTCAACTTGTAGGGAACAAGAACCCACCCGCAACAAATTTTGGCCTTAAAATCAACGATTGCTTTTTAAGATTCTTCACATTATTCGCTTCTTCAAATAACACCAAAGAAAATATTTAGTATGGTGCTGAAAAATCTAGCGAAAGTGCTAATTCCTGAATTGTTACAAATTATTCTCTCTCCTAGAATGTGTTTTTAAGGTGCTATTGTATCTCGGGAAGTGTGGACGGTGGCTACATTCTTCTAAAACTACACCTTAGATCTGTTCTTAAGAACAGGACGTAAAAAAATATTCTATAATAAATCGGTACCCCTCTCCACTTACAGTTACAGCACTTCCATCTTAATTTTTTGAAGAATGTAGGTCCAATGTTATTTTCTGATGTAATACCACACCTAATGGGGTGCAACTGGCCTTAACCCTGGATGGTTACTCTTCATTTTTGTACATTAAGATTACTTTTCGTCGAATCGACGAACAATTTAAAACATATATTCTAGCGGAAATATTTTTAAAGTTAAAAATGAACAAAAATATTTCTAGTTAAGCATTTTATTCAAAGTATAAAAAATATATAAAATATAACGTACAAATTTTTTTTCTCTCTTAAAATTCGATACGAATATAAACACTTTTTTTTGTTTTTAAAATTTGTCATCTTTTCTACACATCAAAAACTTAAAACATAAAAATAAAAATTACTTATTTCATACACAGTCTTTAAAAATATTCAGTCAAGTATTACAAAAGAAACAAATATTTGGTTATAAGCCTTATTTTACGCATGAGACACAAAGTTCAACTTTGTTTTCACCACAGATACTTTTCTTACATAAATTCAATGTAGTTTTTGTCATTATACGCTTGCTATACGGACAGAGGTGACAAATTTTACGCTTTTTGGGCTCTATACCAGTATTTTCGACAGCTTCTTGCGGATTTGGTATTATATTTTATTTTTTTTTTTGCTTCATTGAAGCCTGCAAAGTAGGTGTCTTGAGTCTGCTCTTTAAATAGGGAGCTACAAGTGATTCATGAAGGTCTTTCAGGTACTGAAATCGATTTCTTGGCTTTTTGCCTTTAAGGAACATATTGTGGGTATATATAACGTAACTGTTGACAAAAGTTTTATTTAAAATTCCAAAAAATAGACGCAGTGGCCACCTGTTTTACGTGAACACGAGACAACGCTGCACATTTGATCTAATGTGTCGACACCACCCATGTAAAAGTCTACCATGTAGGGTTTTCCCGTTTTCTGGTTTATTGTTCCTTCTTCATCGCAGCTTGATAAGAGATACACTAACTTATTTGGTTTTGGTTTGTATGATCATAACGTCAGTTCATTGTCGTAACAAAACATAGTTGTTCCAGCTCTTCGTCCTTTAACATTTTCCATTTCTTTCGGGATTTCTCTCTTGTTTGACCGTAAAGTGCCAACAATGGTCAATTTATAAGGTTCCAGAAGCAGTGATTTAGCAAGCGAAACTGATGTGAACCAGTTATCCATTGTAATGTTGCGACAAATCTAACACAAATCTAGAACACTACAAACGTAAAAGTTACTCTAAAGTTACTCTTCGTCGTTGCGACGAATACAAACCTGCGATAATTAGCTTTAAAAAACTGAGTACCCAGCCTAAGTCCGCTAACTGCAAGCTTTCGTCATCAACTAACGTTGTTGACAAAAAGAGCAAAATTTGAGCAAATATAAAACAGTTATATGATGTAAAGTAAATTAGCTTCGTCGATTCGACGAACAGTAACCATCCAGGGTTAATTAACAGATCTTGGAAATTTAAAACAACAGAAACTACAGTTCTGCCATTCGCATAAAAATGACCAACATCACTCTTAATCAGATCTGCAGTCAAATTGATTTAAAAATTTTGATCAACTGCTGAAATTTAACTGCAAATCATTTGCGGGTTTTAGTTCATGATTTAATTATACCTTATATGCGAATAGTAAATCATTTTTTAAAATGGATGGTAGTGTCTTACATAACACTGCTACTTGAGCAAAATGCTTACTGGTTGATGTTTTTGGTGTTACACGTTAAATATTTTTCATAGTGCGAATGAAACGTGGTCTACCTGTTCGTGACAAATCCGTTACGGCGAGTCATTGCTTTAGAAGCCAAAATTGTGCCGTTAAAATATCGCTATTTGAGCTAAAATAATTGATCGCTATTTTGAATATTATAAATTATATTATTCTGGTTCTTTGTTTAATTGTAAAAAGCTGTATTATTTATTCAACAAGCGTTTTTTATAAAGGGTCCGCCATCTAACGTTTTTAATTTCAACTAGTGCCTATTTTGTGAATGGTAACACTTAGCTCATGTCTGATTTGACAGATAATTAGTTTTATCCTTCCGCTGAACAAATATGGTTGTGTATACTCTTGAACGACGCTGCCTGCGATCAACTTACAGAAGATGCCGATTTTGCTAAAAAAAATCATCTTTTCAGATGAAGCTTATTTCGATCTTGGCGGATATGTAAACAAGCAAAATTGTCGCATTTGGGGCACAGAAAACCCGCACGTATACATTGAAAAGCCGATTCACCCAAAACGAGTCACTGTTTGGTGCGGATTTTGGTCCGGAGTCATAATTGGGCCATTTTTCTTCAAAAATGAACAAGGAGTGTCCGTAGTCAATGGCGATCGTTATTGGGCCATGTTGAACGAATTTTTGTTCACAAAAATTTAAGAGGACGATATTGGCAACATTTAGTTTCAACAGGACGGCGCTACGTGCCACACAGCCGAAGCTACACATTTTTTATAGCATTTAAAAAAAAAGAAATTATTTGGCGGACCCTTTATATACAAGATGGCGGAAAGTTAATCACACTATCGTAAGATGTAATAACTTTTGCAAATGGCGATTTACATCAATCATATTTGACATTTGTGAACTAGACAGCTGTAGAATACAAACAGGCAAACAATGAAGCGCTATTCTCCGCAAGAGCGTGGCATAACTGTGTCGATTTTTGTAACTGTGATGTTAGCTCAGCGTGAATTTCGTCGTAGATTTCCTAATGGCCAGCAAGCTCGCCCGATTTAAACATCTTTAGACTACTTTCATTGGGGCTACTTGAAATGACGGGTTTATGCCAACAAGTCCCAGACAATCGCAGCCCTTAAAGAGAATATTCGACATGAATGCGAAAAGTTATCACCAGAAATATTGAGGAAAGTTATGCAAAATGCAATAAAACGGGCAGAAATGTGTATTAGCCACTTGGCTGATATCATATCTAACAATTAACAGAAAAATTGTACAGGTTCAGATAAATATTTCCCCCAATAAAAATTTTTTTATTTAGTAAAATAATTGTTTAAAAATAAAATTAAATAATTAATTTGGCGCCGCCTTGTACTTAAAAAAAATAAATAAATAACAAATTTTATGAAATTTATAAAACCCAAGGTAACTTGTACTATCCTGTATAATTTAACCCTTGAAGTTTACTGTACTAAACGTATTTAGCATATGCGCCTAAAACTATGCTAACGATTTATTTAGAATAATACAAACAAGCCCACAAATTGCTGCTGGTAAAGCATTTTTGGATATGAAATCTTGGGGATAACTACTGTATTCGATCACGATGGAATTTTAAAACTCTTAAGGTGGGATCACACGATTGCCGCAAATGCACCAATCTGACACAATTTTTATTGTGCTTAGTTTGCGCACAATAATGAGATTGTTCCAATCAAATACTTTGTAACCACACGATTGCCTCACTTTATACAAATTTGATTGTTGCAAGATGGCGTAAAATGCTATAGTGACAAAAATCGCCACATTCCCGTCACACGATTGTTCCTGTTTGTAGCAACGCTAGCTTATTTTGTTGTGTCTGTTTTGTTTTTTTTGTGCATTAAAATGGTTTGTTTTTTAAAAAGAAAGAAAATTGCATCTTCTTTGTATATTGAGTGTTTATTTGGTATAAAAAAATTTATTTATGGTTTTGTAGAAATATACCTACAAAAAGAAATGTGCACACTTAATAAGGAAAAATAGATATGCTGGGGGTACGCAAAGCTTAACTGGCTTAAATTTATGTAATTAAAAAGTATAATCATGCAAAGAAAAACCTTTTAATCACAAACCACAAATTCTTGAAGCACGCAAAAAAAAATTAAAATGTTGGCGTGTATTGTAAACTTTGATTGCCGCTAAAGAACACAATGAATATTGGCACACTTTTGACATTTTTATTGCCGCGATGTTGTATTTAAAGTGGTCACACGGTTGCCCCACCAGAGTTGCATTTGATTGGTTAAAACAAGCACATTATTATCCGCGATTGTCACATGAACCAATTTATTGTGCAATCACACAATTGCGATACAAAAAATTTTGGAAATTGGTGCATTACGGCAACCGTGTGATCCTACCTTTATAATAATCTCTACCCTTAGAGCACAAAGAACTCGTTCGTTTGAGTAAAATTTCGATTGCTATCGAATTCTATATTATTTTTAACTTTTAAAAATTCTAAATTAAGCTCTGTTTATACATATATATCGGTGGTTATAGGTAGAACGGCCGTGACTTGTATATTTTACGCAATTAAGTTTTTCAGTAATTACAATACATTTCACACAAACACACCTCGACACAAAAATTGAATGCAATAGTATCAAAAAAAAAAAAAAAACACTTTAACAAGCAATTTCGTAGAAGAAATTTTATCATGATAAAACAGGACTTAGTACGTTTTTGCCATCACCTGTAAAGTTATAATTATTTGAGTTAAGGGCCTTATACCTGTGAGCAACGATATACATAAATGTAAGCCAACACAATGAACAACAAGTAGTTGTAAATGAAATTCAACAAAATTTTGATTATTTAAAATTTGTGATTTATATTTGAAAACTAATAGGCAGGCGAATTCATACAGGTGAAATTATGGCGAAAATTTTTGTCAAAATTGGTTGAATTTGTCTTATTAATGCAGGGAAGGAAAATGTGATTTTAGATTCGGTATTAAACAATTAACTTACGTGTACTTTTTTGATAATAATGTGCAAAATTTATGTATATTTGTTGCTTTTTTAACAAATTTTATATATCTATATATATAAAAGTGAAACTCTGTGTGTGTGTGTGTGTGTTAGCTATAGACTCCGAAACTGTAAAACCGATCGGACTCAAACTTTGGCAAGTTGTTGTACACATACCAGGGAGTGTTTATGGGTGAAAAAAAGTGGGCGGAGCCACGCCCATAAAAATTAGTTATCAGTTTTAGCTACTTGCACTTGACCGATTTTTCTGAAACTTTGCACACATATCGAGCTGTCATGACTAAATAATTTCGTGATAAAAAAAGTGGGCGGGGCCACGCCCCTAAAAAAGTTTTAATTTTGAGGTCTTGCACTGGACCGATTTTTCTGAAGCTTTGCACACATATTGAGCTGTCATGGCTTTATAATTTCGTGATTGAAAAAGTGGGCGGGGCCGCGCCCATAAAAAATTAGTTATCAGTTTTAGCTACTTGCACTGGACCGAATTTTCTGAAACTTTGCAAACATACTGAGCTTTCATGACTTTACACTTTCGTCATTCGAAAAGTGGGCAGTGCCACGCCCATTAAAAAAAAGGTATCATTTTGAGGTACTTGCACTGAACCGATTTTTCTGAAACTTTGCACACATATTGAGTTGTCATGACTATACAGTTTCGTATTTAGAAAAGTGGGAGTGCCACGCCCATAAAAAAAGGTATTATTTTGAGGTACTTACACTGGACCGATTTTTCTGAAACTTTGCACACTTATTGAGCTGTCATGACTATACAGTTTCGTAATTAGAAAAGTGTGCAGTGCCACGCTCATAAAGAAAAAGTTATAGTTTTTAGCCTTGCACTGGATATTCGATTAAAATTTAGAATGCGATTAAAATTCATGAAGGGGCGTAGCAACGCGCGCCGGGATTGGCTAGTTATCTATATATATAAAAGGGTAACGTGACTGACTGACTGATTCATCATCGCACAGCCCAAACGCAAAGAGCTAGAGACATAAAATTTGGACAATCGTTTCCTCTTTCAATGTATAGCTCCACTAAGAAGGGATTTTTGGAAATTCGTACTTTAAGGGGGTAAAAAAGGGTAAAAACGGGTAAAATCGGTAATCTTATATCTGCTAAACTAAAAATGATAGAAATTAAATTGAAAAAGTATTGTAATTTGCACAAAAAATAAGCTGACAGGTGTCTGGCCTTTTTTAGAATTTTCAACCCCTAAAGGGAAAAAACGGGTAAAAACTATAATTTAGTACTTTTTTGGTACCCTATGTAACTACGAAACGCATAAAGCTAGGAAAAAAATTTAAACTGTATTATGTAGTCCGCAAAAAAATATTAATAGGAATTTGGCAGTTTTTTCAAAGTCATATATATAAGGGGTGAAAATTGTCCCTTTTTTTGGTACTTTTTTTAAAATAAACTTTTCTTATATTATTCAATGGGACAAAATTTGACAATTATTATTTTCTAATAGAATATGGACAACTATTCAGGTGAAATTTTTGGAAACTTTTTTGGGGACAAAAAAGGTACCAAAAAGGGGAAAATTCCGGAAAATGTATGTAATTCCTAACTAGACGGCCGATTTTCACAAAATTTTTAATTGGGATTTCACTAGACATAAAAAATTATGTAATTTAGTAAAAATTGAAACACATTCATAACAGGGTAGAAAAAGGAAAAATCGGTAAGAGTTTGGTACTTTTTAGAACATAATTACTTTTATGCAAAAAAGAGAAGATTTACTGACTTTAAAACATGTCTATTAAAATATTTTGTTACATAGATATTTGAACATTTTAAACTTGGAATTTGGAACTTGGACTAAAAATGTACTTTTTCGCTTTTCTATGGTACTTTTTGTATTTTCTACGTTTATAAAGGTAGAATTGTAAAATAAAGGACTATTGATTCCAGGTTAGACTAAAAATGTTATGGGTGACCAAAAAGGTACTTTTTTGAATTTTTATGGTACTTTTTATATATTCTACGTTTGCGAAGCTAGAATTTTAAAATTACTGGCTATTGATAAAAGGTGAGACCGAAAATCTTATGGTCGACCAAAAAGGTACTTATTTGAATTTGAATGGTACTTTTTTTATTTTCTACGTTTATGAAGGTAGGATTGTACAATCAAGGACTATTGATTTCAGATGAGACAAAAAATGTTATGGGCGACCAAAAAGGTACTTTTTTGAATTTTTATGGTACTTTTTGTGTTTTCAACGTTTGCGAAGCTAGAATTTTAAAATTAGTGGCTATTGATACAAAAAGAGACTAAAAATGTTATGGTCGACCAAAAAGGTACTTTCTTGAATTTTTATGGTACTTTTTGCATTTTCTACGTTTATAAAGATAGGATTATACAATCAAGGACTATTGATTCTAGGTGAGACAAAAAATGTTATGGGCGACCAAAAAGGTACTTTTTTGAATTTGTATGGTACTTTTTGTATTTTCAACGTTTGCGAAGGTAGAATTTTGAAATTAGTGACAATTGATACAAGGTGAGGCTAAAAATATTATGGGTGACCAAAGAGGTACTTTTTTGAATTTTTATGGTACTTTTTATATATTCTACGTTTGCGAAGCTAGAATTTTAAAATAAGTGGCTATTGATTCCAGGTGAAACTTAAAATATTATGGGCGACCACAAAGATACTTTTTTGAATTTTTATGGTACTTATTGTATTTTTAACGTTTGCGAAGCAAGAATTTCGAAATTAGTGACTATTGATACAAGGAAAGGCTAAATATGTTATGGGCGATCAAAAGGGTAGTTTTCTGCATTATAATGGGACTTTTTGAATTTCCTACGTTTAAAAAGTTAAAATTGTGAAATAAAGGATTATTTATTCAAGTTTAGAATTAAAATGATATTAAAGATACAAAAAAGCCTTTTCGCATTTTTATTGTACTCTTTGTATTTTTACGTTTGTAAACATAGATTCTTAAAATTAGTGTTTTTTGATCCGAGGTCTAAGTCCTAATATTATGGACGACCAAAATTACTTTTTCTCTTTTTATATATTTTGTATACATAGAATTCTAAATAAAGGTAATAATAAACCAAGTGGAAGTTTTATTGAAGGAAAAAAAGTTTCTTTTATTATTTTAGGGTAATTTTTGCAAAATATGAATCTTAATTTTTGAAACTCAGTAGCATTGATCTTGCTTTTAGTTAGGAAATGTATGCCCGACATATCCTTACTCTACTTTTTATATTTCTAAGTAAATTGAATCAGAGATACAAATTTTCATAAATTGAACCAAAAATATTTAATAATTATAAATAGAACTTGAGCATTCAATAAATAGTAAGAACTGCGCTAACGAAGTGGCGGGTTAAATGCTAGTTTTTAATATGTCAAAACAACTTTTCCATCCCTGATGTACGAATTGGTCTTAACACAAAACATCTCCTCAAAAGTTGCTTTGTTGTATCAATTCGCCGTTGCATATTCCTTATGGATATGTCTTGCTAATAGGCAAAAATGATTTCTCTGACTTGTAGTTTAGTTTGCAGTAAAATCATTTTATTTTCTAAATAAAGATTCACATTGTTTCTAAATTCAAAAAAATTCTTTAGAGCTATTGACTAGTATCGAGTACTCACATAAAAAGTATTGAGTAAGGAAAAGTAAAACCTTTTTTATACTAAATTGTGGCCTGTTAATGTAAATGCACAAAGTTGTTGGCAAAAATAAACTAAAGTAAGTAATAGACCTTACTCTTATAAAAGTAGTAGAATTTTCCATCACTAACACAAATACTTTTATCTCTTAGGTGGTAAATTTTTTAAAAACAATAAATACATTATACATTCCGATAACTTACGCTTCCGATATAAAAGCTCTAATTTTACAGAACGGCAGGCCAAACAGATACGGATATTGATGCCAATGTAAAAACACTTCTGTTGGCAGGCCTGAAAAAAAAGGGGGAAAAACGTAATTCATTTGAAACAAACTTTAAAAAAGTGAATACAATAATTTAAAATACTTAAACACGCACTAAACAAATAAATCATTTAATAAAATAGAAATAACAATATTATATAATATTTTTTATTTTGTCATTTTTTTTTGTTGTTTTAAAATATTTTTATAGATTTTTAAGCTGTTCTTATACAATAATTTATGACCTTATTATTGAAAAAAAAAAAAAACAATAACAAATACATAAAAGTTCATGTATGGTGAAACATAAAAAATATGTCAATAAAAAAAAAAATTGAAGCTCACAGCTTAAACATGGGAATATTATCGAGAAGTATAAAAAGGCAAAAAAGACAAGCAGAAATGTAAAGGCATTAAAGTTACAACGACCCTATCCTTAAATAATGAAATGATAATAATAAACAAGTAAGAGCACTATATTCGGCTGTGCCGAATCTTTTATACCCACCACCAATTTTGTGTACATTTAAAGCACAATATTTATTATTTTGTTAATCGCTATGGAATAATCTCTTTATAATAAAATATGTATCACTTTCTTTGTAGAGGGTGGTTAAATTTTAAGGGCCCATGTTGAAAGTGAACTACACCTAATCTTTAAATTTGTTTTCTGCATTTCATTTGACATTTCTCAATCTCAAACTTATTCAATTTGATCCGCGGAAAGATACGCAAATGAGCAACGCTTTAAAGTTATTCAGGTTTTTTATAAAAATGGGCGTTCAAATCAAAATGCATTTTGTGCACTTTGTAATTGTTTTGATCAACATAATCGTTTAAATTCGTCCACAATCGGGAGATTGGTAAAAAATATTTTAATTTCTGCAAAACAGGTCTGTATAAAATGTTAGAAAATCTGTGAATGCCTTCTTAGTTCGTTGAATGGGAACCACTGCTGGTTTTTGCGATAGTGTGGCAAAATAGCAGTCAACCTCGCCTAATTATCATGCCCAACAATTGAGCATCAACATTGTCATTGAAAATTTGGAGCATCAGATAGAGGAGTGGCGCCAAAGATGGGGGGGCCAATTGGCCGATATTTTGTTAAATACATAATTGAACCATACAAATATTATAATTGCAAAAAGAAATACTAATAATATCCTAAATAATTTGTCAACATCGGTCCTTAAAATTTAACCACCCTTTATAACTTCGATATGCTACTGAAATGCTTTTATAAATGTAGTTTTTTAATGAAAGTGGGCGTAAAATAGGCGTGTCAATAAAGTTTCTGCTAACAAATTAAAGTTAAATATTTCAATATAGTCCTTTATTTTCCCAAAAACTTTGTAAATAGAGAAATTACATGAATTTAAGATAAACCGTTATATGGGAGGTAGGCTTTAAAGTGGTCGTGTCACCTAAACTTTTTGGCACAACAATAACATTGATTAGAAGGAAAAACGTAGCACATTTGATCATCATACCTCTAATTTTGGCGGTTTTATGAGCTTTTAAATTTCATTAACGGTAGATTACGTGAAAAGTGGGCGTTATAGTAGGCGTGTCAAAGTTATTTTTGCGAATGAGTACAGTTTAGGTGTTTCAATATAACCCTTTATTATTCCAAAGTCATTAGTAGTAGAGAAATTATATGAATTTTAGGTAAAACGTTATATGAGAGGTGGGCGTAAAAGTGGGCGTGGCAACTTAATTTTCTACCACAGTAATGACATTGCCTAGGGGGATATACGTAGCAAATTTTATCATCATACCTCTAATTTTGGCGGTTTTATGAGCTTTTAAATTTCATTAACGGTAAATAACGTGAAAAGTGGGCGTTATAGTAGGCGTGTCAAAGTTATTTTTCCGAATGAGTACAACTTAGGAGTTTCAATATAGCCCTTTGTTATTCCAAAATCTTTATTAATAGAGAAATTATATGAATTTTGAGTAAAACGTTATATGGGAGGTGGGCGTAAAAGTGGGCGTGGCACCTTAATTTTCTGGCACAGTAATGACAATGCCCAGGGGGATATACTTAGCAAATTTTATCATCATACCTCTAATTTTGGCGGTTTTATAAGCTTTTAAATTTCATTAACGGTAGATAACGTGAAAAGTGGGCGTTATAGTAGGCGTGTCAAAGTTATTTTTGCGAATGAGTACAACCTAGGAGTTTCAATATAGCCCTTTATAATTCCAAAATCTTTATTAATAGAGAAATTATATGAATTTTGAGTAAAACGTTATATGGGAGGTGGGCGTAAAAGTGGGCGTGGCACATTGATTTTCCGTTACAAAAAAGCGGCTCACCAAAAAGCAAAGTGTGCAAAATTTTAGAGTCGTACATCCAATTTTGTTGCTTTTATGACGTTTTTGTTTTTAAATATACCGAAAAATACACTGCGCGGTATAAATTTTCGTACATTTTGATCGATAACTCCTCTCCTAATGCATAGATTTAGATAATTTTCGGGGAAAAATATTGTTTTTACTCGAGAAATATATATTCGAAGTTTCATGAGTCTACGTTAATGCGTTTGGACACAATTCCATTTTATTCGATGTTTGAAGGACACGGTTTTTTCGACCTACTCTTGCTTTTCGAGCTATAACTCTCTTCCTAATATTCCGATTTAGCCCATTTTCAATACCAAACAAACCTTATCTATAAGAAAGATTCTGGCAAAATTTGAGCCCCCTAGCTTTTTCGGTGCGACCTCTATCGTGCTTTCAACAGACGGACAGACGGACAGACGGACAGACGGACAGATGGACAGACGGACAGTCGGACAGACGGACAGACGGACGGACATAGCTAGATCGTCATCAAATCAAACCCTGATTTAGAATATATATACTTTATGGGGTCTAAAATGGATATTTCGATGTGTTACAAACGGAATGACAAAATGAATATACCCCCACCATTTTTTTGGTGGCGGGTATAAAAAAAAAAAAAATAATTTAACAACTGTAGCAAAAAAAAAATAGAAATTATGGAAAGTGTTCAAATTAAAGTAAAACCATTTAAATGGGGTGAAAAAAAAAATTTTTTTTTCGGACACCATCTAGGATTTTGCACTTTTTGATAATGTATTGTATTCAGTTGCTCAAGTCCTTGCATTGCATTTGATACTAATATTTTGGAGGATGAAGGCGGTAACTTTTTATAACTTGATACTATGAAATCGAGGAAGGTATCAAACATGCGGTGATGTCAACTTTTTTTAAACAAAACACACATTTGATTAAAAAGCATAATTTCCAGCTCAAAGAACTGTAGAATTATTCCAAGTTTATTTCACTTAAATATATGTAAAAAAAATAAGAGAAATACAAAACATAAGATCAGTTTAATTATGATTTAAATTAAAAAATAATATTTTTCCATATAAAAGGAAATTAAAAAAACAACACTTAATCCAGAATGAATTAATATCAAATACGCACGATGTAAATTGTAACGAAAACAAAGTTTCAGCGAATTATTTTAAAATATTTTATCATGTTCGAAGGATCCATGACACTTGAGTGTGAAACATAATATCGACTAAATGCTCGCCACGGCTTCACTGGTATGCGATATTTATATTTTTAATAGCACTGAGACATGATCTTTTCCTTTAGCTTTTAAATTATTATTGACTTATTGAAGTCCTTATTTTCTTTTATATCTCTCCAAAGAAAGATGAACAACAGTATTAAATCACATGATTGTGGAGGGCAATTGACATAGCCATGACGTGAGATAACGTGAGAGTCATTTAATATCTGGTGCAAAAGAGCTTATGTTTTATTTGTAAAAATATATTTAGTGTTAGCTAGAACAAAGGTTGTATCAATTTTATAATATTTGTTGTGGCCATTCAAAGTCTCTTCAATTGTTAATATACAAATTCGAAACAAAAGCTTAAGTTAACCGATAAGAGAAACAATATAACTTTTCGAAAACTACAACTGCGGATTTGATAGCGCTACGTCCCACAAAATAATTGAAAGTTCTCATGATTCATAATATCAGTATATTATTTTTTTCGAATTTTTCTTATTGGATTGTTTTCCAGTTATAAGTTCAAGCCAATAAATCAAAATTGGCCAATGTCCTTAAGGTCAATATAATCAAGGATATTGCTTGAATACAGCCATAATTATAAGCCAGTATTATTTAGAATTAAATTTCACAAATACATGTGTGTGTGTGTTTATAGCTCCAGTGTATATTTTAACTACGTCATGCACCCAAAAACAAAATCATGGTAACGACATGATCACGACGGTCATACTATTGTTTCCATAAGAATATTCGGTTGTCAAAAACAATTAATAGTTATTTTTGTTTCATTTCATCATATATTTTTCTAAAAACTTCAAAATGTTTATCATTTAAAAATAGTATGACTTAAAAAAATTAATGCGACAACAATAACATTATATTCAAAAGCATTAAAATTTACAAATAATCATTAAATAATAGGTAAAACAACAGTATGATTAGAAAGCAAGCAAGCAATGATTTTTTTTATAATAATCTGATTTCAACTGTTCTTCTTCTTCTTGCTGAATAAATTTGTATTATTTTAAAAGTTTAAGTTGTCAAAAAAGTGAACAAAAATTTTGAAAAATTAAAGAAAATTTAAAAACAAACAAGAAAATGTAAAAAATATTGGTATACAAATTGCAATTAAATTCGAAAATACAATCAAAATGTGTATGTGACAGCAAAAGACAATAATTTGCCGTAAAAAATTAAAGATTGTCGATTTCAATTGTAGTCATATATATGATTATTGAATGATACTTTAATTAAACATAATAATGATAACTGGTAACCATTATTATTTTAAACATAATCATACAATTCAATCATAGTATGTTGCTCTTCGATTATGGTTACCACAACCATATTTTTTCTTTGCGTTTATACAATGCATAATTGTTCTTGTATAATCACATGAGACTTTAAAATAAAAAAGGATGCTTTTAACAGAGATTTCTATTATTTTCATATCGACCGCTTTTTTATGAAACATTTTCTATTGTTTAGCATCGGTTTTTAAAAAGGCTTAACTTTTCATATGAAAAATGAACAATATCTCTAACGCAGATAATAATGTAATCCGCTTAATTTTCCCTTTTTGTTATACCTAAATATCCAAAAACTTATAACTTTACCAAACGAACAATAATCTGTTGTAGAAAAAGTCGTTATCTTCACCCGTAAAGGAGTTAAGCTTAATTTGATTAATTTGAAAGGGAACAGAATTAGCTTTTTTAATAGGGAATGTAACGAGTTATATTTGACAGCAACTTCTAATATATAACCTCCCGACCACACGAGCGATTGCTTATGACGCCGACAAAATAAAAGCGTCAATGTCCAAGCTTATATTTCTAGTTGGTGAACACGTTTATAACTTAAAACATAAAATTTAAAATTTTGCTAGAGATTATTCTGTAGTTGAAAATTTTTGCAAAAATATGTGAATAAATTTCACCATAGCCACTCGATTAAAATGAATCTTTTGCCATTATATATGCAAATATATTTAAGAACTTAAATGTTTTTATAATTACAATGTTAATTTTAATATTATTCCCCTTTTTGCTGTGGCGTTATCTTATACATTAGTGTTGTTGTTACATTTTATTTCTTGGCAATTGAATTTGTAACATTTATTGCTAAATATTCTCTCTAATACATATTCATGCCGTCTACACGTTAATATCTTGTGTTGGCAATAGAATTTGTCAAGTACTGTGGCAATAATTGCCAAACATATAGCTCGTGTGGTTGGGGGGCAATAATATTCTTTGTTACGTTGCCAGAAAAATGTATGAGTTGATTCGTTTTGCGTATGATTTGTGTATTAGTATATTGCTTGCACTGTTAGCTCTCTTACAACTGCCTGTCAATAACTTATCCTTGTCGTTTGTTTGTTTTGTACAGTATTCAAATAACTCACAACAGCATGATGACGTACCTATGTAAGTATATGCTTTCACACATTTCTAAAGTTCTTTTAAAACAGCCACTGAAAAAGGTTTTTACAAAATTAAACATTATAAATTCAGGAATAATAAGAAATGTGGAACATTTTTTTTTAAAAAGTATTCAAAACAATCATACTGATTAATTATTTTTATGAATAAACACACATTGCAAGCAGTGCCATGCATATATTAAGAACAGTCTTGATGATATAAATCATGCATTCATCATGCATCATAGTATGATTTCCTACTTCTAATTTCATTTAATTGTAAAATAAAAAATACAATTTCAAATTACATATGAGTGTACCGATAAAGAGTGCTGATGATAAAATCGCACTGGTTTCGAAAATGCATTCCACTCAAAGGTATTGTCACACTAAAAGCAAAAAAAATACGTCACCATAGTTGGAACCCAAACATAACTAACCATACCAAATCACATCTCATAATTGAAAGTGTGTTCACAGTGATAATGCGTTATGAAACTTTAAATGCGTTTTTCTCAAAACTTCATTTTCACACACTAGGTCGAATAAGGTTGAATAATTTTATATCCTATGCAATGTATTCCAAACAAAAAGACAGTGTGGAATTCTTTGAGGATGAAGTGTTTATCGGTTTTAATTATGTAATATAATTGCAACTTTATACATACATATATTTGGATATCTAATATTTGTTTATTACTAACTACTATTTTTTTTTTTTTATACCCGCCACCAAAAAAATGGTGGGGGTATATTCATTTTGTCATTCCGTTTGTAACACATCGAAATATCCATTTTAGACCCCATAAAGTATATATATTCTAAATCAGGGTTTGATTTGATGACGATCTAGCTATGTCCGTCCGTCTGTCCGTCTGCCCGTCTGTCCGTCTGTCCGTCTGTTGAAAGCACGATAGAGGTCGCACCGAAAAAGCTAGGGGGCTCAAATTTTGCCAGAATCTTTCTTATAGATAAGGTTTGTTTGGTATTGAAAATGGGCTAAATCGGAATATTAGGAAGAGAGTTATAGCTCGAAAAGCAAGAGTAGGTCGAAAAAACCGTGTCCTTCAAACATCGAATAAAATGGAATTGTGTCCAAACGCATTAACGTAGACTCATGAAACTTCGAATATATATTTCTCGAGTAAAAACAATATTTTTCCCCGAAAATTATCTAAATCTATGCATTAGGAGAGGAGTTATCGATCAAAATGTACGAAAATTTATACCGCGCAGTGTATTTTTCGGTATATTTAAAAACAAAAACGTCATAAAAGCAACAAAATTGGATGTACGACTCTAAAATTTTGCACACTTTGCTTTTTGGTGAGCCGCTTTTTTGTAACGGAAAATCAATGTGCCACGCCCACTTTTACGCCCACCTCCCATATAACGTTTTACTCAAAATTCATATAATTTCTCTATTAATAAAGATTTTGGAATTATAAAGGGCTATATTGAAACTCCTAGGTTGTACTCATTCGCAAAAATAACTTTGACACGCCTACTATAACGCCCACTTTTCACGTTATCTACCGTTAATGAAATTTAAAAGCTTATAAAACCGCCAAAATTAGAGGTATGATGATAAAATTTGCTACGTATATCCCCCTGGGCATTGTCATTACTGTGCCAGAAAATTAAGGTGCCACGCCCACTTTTACGCCCACCTCCCATATAACGTTTTACTCAAAATTCATATAATTTCTCTATTAATAAAGATTTTGGAATAACAAAGGGCTATATTGAAACTCCTAAGTTGTACTCATTCGGAAAAATAACTTTGACACGCCTACTATAACGCCCACTTTTCACGTTATTTACCGTTAATGAAATTTAAAAGCTCATAAAACCGCCAAAATTAGAGGTATGATGATAAAATTTGCTACGTATATCCCCCTAGGCAATGTCATTACTGTGGTAGAAAATTAAGTTGCCACGCCCACTTTTACGCCCACCTCTCATATAACGTTTTACCTAAAATTCATATAATTTCTCTACTACTAATGACTTTGGAATAATAAAGGGTTATATTGAAACACCTAAACTGTACTCATTCGCAAAAATAACTTTGACACGCCTACTATAACGCCCACTTTTCACGTAATCTACCGTTAATAAATTTTAAAAGCTCATAAAACCGCCAAAATTAGAGGTATGATGATCAAATGTGCTACGTTTTTCCTTCTAATCAATGTTATTGTTGTGCCAAAAAGTTTAGGTGACACGACCACTTTAAAGCCTACCTCCCATATAACGGTTTATCTTAAATTCATGTAATTTCTCTATTTACAAAGTTTTTGGGAAAATAAAGGACTATATTGAAATATTTAACTTTAATTTGTTAGCAGAAACTTTATTGACACGCCTATTTTACGCCCACTTTCATTAAAAAACTACATTTATAAAAGCATTTCAGTAGCATATCGAAGTTATAAAGGGTGGTTAAATTTTAAGGACCGATGTTGACAAATTATTTAGGATATTATTAGTATTTCTTTTTGCAATTATAATATTTGTATGGTTCAATTATGTATTTAACAAAATATCGGCCAATTGGCCCCCCCATCTTTGGCGCCACTCCTCTATCTGATGCTCCAAATTTTCAATGACAATGTTGATGCTCAATTGTTGGGCATGATAATTAGGCGAGGTTGACTGCTATTTTGCCACACTATCGCAAAAACCAGCAGTGGTTCCCATTCAACGAACTAAGAAGGCATTCACAGATTTTCTAACATTTTATACAGACCTGTTTTGCAGAAATTAAAATATTTTTTACCAATCTCCCGATTGTGGACGAATTTAAACGATTATGTTGATCAAAACAATTACAAAGTGCACAAAATGCATTTTGATTTGAACGCCCATTTTTATAAAAAACCTGAATAACTTTAAAGCGTTGCTCATTTGCGTATCTTTCCGCGGATCAAATTGAATAAGTTTGAGATTGGGAAATGTCAAATGAAATGCAGAAAACAAATTTAAAGATTAGGTGTAGTTCACTTTCAACATGGGCCCTTAAAATTTAACCACCCTCTACAAAGAAAGTGATACATATTTTATTATAAAGAGATTATTCCATAGCGATTAACAAAATAATAAATATTGTGCTTTAAATGTACACAAAATTGGTGGTGGGTATAAAAGATTCGGCACAGCCGAATATAGTGCTCTTACTTGTTTTTTGTTTAAAGTAGACTACTATCAATTATTTAATAGCAAACATTTTTCCTCATTTTTATTCACTAATCATTCTTACTTTGTTTTAAATAAGAATCAAATAAAATATATATCAATGCTACTAATTTTCTATTTATGGCGAATATTAGCGATTCGGATCAAATTAAATTTTATGGAAACTGGTAGCTGGTTTTGAAAATGCATTAAACTCGGCTGGTGTCGGGATTAAAACTTACTTTTCCAGTATATTCTGTACAAATAAAAATTGATTTCTTCATATAAAAAGTAGATATTTAGTATAAAAATGAACTTGAGCCAGAATAAAAATAATAAAGCTTTTAAGGATTTTAAAAAACTATTTTCAAAAATTACTAAAATATATACATATGTATGTATGTCATTATTAAAAAATAAGAAATTAAAGGTTTGGCGATTTTTAACAAGTGACAACCTTGATTGAAATTTTAAATAATTCACACTTTGACAGATTATAATTATTTACTGACGCATGAAAACATATGCTTAGGAAATTGATTACAGAAGAAAAAAAAAATATTTAATTAAAAAATTTTTAGTATTTCCTAGATATATTTTGAAACACTCAACTTCATGTATAATGTAGAAACATCTTTAAAAATTAAATTGTTTTGTTAAATATTTCATGCGGAGTACTTAGTAAATGTAAATATACCATTTAGTCAATAGCAATAGACCGTCTGATAAATAAAAAAAAAAAACAATTAAGAGTCCTATATTCGGACATGCCGAATCTTATATACCCTTCACAACGTGTAGTCATGCAATAACAATTGTTTGTATCACCATTCATCTCATATAAAATACGTACATTAGGGATACAGCTTTTTAATAATTTTTGAAAATATCAAAATGGCCCTATCCATACCATGTAGTGCATAAAAAAACAACAAGAACTGCATCTTTAGATTTTCGATATCGTTGAAAGAGGTTCCGCGTCAAATGCAATTAAGTTTGGGATCAGTAAGTCATAAAAAATTAAGAAATTTCACATCGCTTTGTAAAATTATAAATTGAGTTTATGTATGTATGTTAAAAAAAAAATAAAAAAATAATAATATAAAAAAAAAATAAATATACAAAAAAATTAAAAAATAAAAAAAATAATATAAGAAAAATTAAAAAAAAAATATAAAAAATAAAAGAAATAAAAACAAATAAATATATAAAAAAATTTTTTTTTGGCTCATCTGGGATTCGATGCCATGTTTACTCTGACAGTATAGCACGTTTGTATGAATGTTCTGCAGTATGTTGTTGTTGTGAAAACATAGTCGTGGTTTTTTCCTCATATCTCAGTTGTTTATATACCGATTTTTCTGATTTTAAATACCGATCTGCTCCAGAATGTTTCTGATATTCTAGTACCACACGCGAGTCCATGCGATGTCAGGGGGCATTTAAAAGTTGATTTCAACACACACATGGACAGACGGATAGCTTTCAGAAAATTTTTACTTTATGGGGTCGGAAATGAATGTTGTTGAAATTTCACACGGAATGACAGACCCTTTTTCACTTTTGTGTGAAGGGTATTAAAAACCGATTTGCACATGATTTCCCATTAAATTAAGCCGATTTAAGAACTTACGACAAAAACTTCTATGGCTGTTCTACCATTTCGAAAAAGTACATTTTTATTGTTTTTTATTCCTTCCTTAAACGCCAGTTTTTCTTTTTTTTTTGTATTTAATAATAAAAAAAAAAATCTTTTATTGTTATGGATACATTTTATTTTCAATGTTTAAAAATGTTCAATAGTAATTCGATATTGCTATCTCATGTGTGTATTTTTTAAGATTACATCGTTATGAGGGCTAGGATTTTCAAGCAAATAAGTACACAATTCTGTGTTTCTTACAGCAACAACAGGTTTTGTTAGAAAGTGAGCAAATTTTTTAACAATAATATAAAAACATCAGCGCTGTTGTTTTTACAACTTCTAATTTAATAGGCTTATTCTAAAAAAAAATTTGGGTAAATTTTAATCTTTTTGTTGGAAAGAAAAAGAAATTGGTTTTGGTGTTTCGGTGTTGTGGGTTTAGTATAATTTAATATTTCTGTGGATTGGAGCTTAAAGGGCCAATGTCACTTTTTTTCTCTTTTGAGTTAATCATTGCATTAGATTTGTTTTCGTGTTTATTAAAATTAATCGTTAATTTTAATTGAGTTATGTTTAATATTTATTTAATGTTTTACATAGAATGAATGTCTAAGCTTGAGGACATTGTAAAAAATAAAAATACATATATGCGCGAAATTGTTTTCTACATAGTTGCTAGATTAAAGAAAAAAATAATAATTTTTTAATACAGTGAACTCAATATAATATAAAATTATTAAACCTGGTCATTATTAAACTTCGTTTAAAGCTGTATTAAATAGCCCTTTCTGGTACCTTCATATGTGTAAGTATCTTCACCGAATAGAGCTTTCTCTATTTTGCTCTAGTTAAACAAATCCACAGGTGGGGATAACACGAGCCCCACTCGTGGCGTTGTATTTGTATTTGTGTTTTAAATTCAAAAAACATTAGTATAATTAATGTATTTCCCATTTGTGGGTACTCGGAATTAGGCTCAGTTTTTCTTTTCTTAGTGCGATAAATAAATTTTTTTCTTCATTTCACATATTGTAGAAAAATTTAACCCCTATTTTATGTGTTGAATTAGTCACACTTGAACCTCTACTTAAGTGTTCGAAAAATTATAATTTTTATTTCAAAGTTGAGGACTTATGTGTTTTTGTGTGCATATTTCACTTTAAATTTTTATATTAAAATATATTATAGAGTTCTAGCTCTAAGTAAGTAAGTAAGTAAGTAGTCACTTATATGTGTATGTAAGAAATTGCAATTCACAGCTAAAGACAATTTAGAAGAATACACATAGGGAAAACCCCCAAAATATAACCACTACTCTGTTGATTTAAATTTTAGCACTGTGTTGATAAAATCCTTTAAAAAAATCAAGTTTATATTTAAAAAAAAAAGTATTCATAAATTAGGGTGTTCATATTATCGCGAGTGCATTGTAATTAGATGTGTGACGATAGCACCTCAAATATTTTTAAATGTCTACACTTATTTTATTTTTAATACATATTTCCTAATTTATAATATATTTTCAAAATATTGTTATAGATTTATTTTTAAATAGCTTAATTTATATTATAATTTATTTTAGTGTTGTAGTTTAAGTTACTGTAGTTTTGTTTGTATTACTTTATTTCGCTGGTTGTTCGAACATGACGTTAAGTTGTTATTATGTGCAGCATACTCTTAGGCACTTTTATTATTCCTGCATATTACTTAACATTACGTCTTAATTTAAATCTTACGGGTTTCGAATGAAATACTGTGTACATACGAGAACTTTGTCGAAAGTTACCGAACACCACTATGTTACTATAAATAGCCGAACAACACAGCTAACATGATCAGTATTACAGTAGAGCTTGTAAGGTGCGTATCAAAGTGTGTTTGATAATAAAGGTGTATAACAATAAGTGAATTAAGTAAAGTGCTATAAAAACAATATCTAAGTGTGCTTAAGTAAATAAAGTGCTCTTAATTTTATAACAAATTTCAAGTGTTTTTGATTGCAATAAAAACACACACAGTTTATTTAAAGGAAATAAGCCAACATTTATAAAAGGTATAAACGTAACAGTATGTATGTAGATGAAACAGAATTATGAAGTTCCTAGCCCTAGTAATCATAAACTCATTCATGCATTTCTGATTTTATGCACAAAAGTATGCTACATTTAACACCTAAACAGTAAAAGATACTTGAATTTTTCATTTGAGTGAGAGAGAAGTAAAAAATTGTTTCATTATATTTGCATTTGTGTTTGTTGTTTGGGAACATATTTTCCTTTGAATTGTATTTCCTTTTTTCTAATTGTTCCATTGAAAAATCTGCGGAATTTTTATAATATTTTATTTTTTTGTATTTCGTTTCGGGCATATAAAAATATTTAATTATAAAATGGAAAATAACAAAATTTCATTTAGATTTTTTTTATTGTAATGAAAATAGCTATTTCCTACAAATATGAACTTTTTTTTAGTACATTCATGTTGTTTAACAAAGATTTGCACAAAACAGAATGGTTTCCCTAATAGAGAAATTATCGAAAACGTAATAGATAAATAAAAAATACGACTTAATTTGTCTATAAGATAAAAAAAAAATAACAAAAATTTCATATAAATATCTTATACATATTGGTATCGAGGTCAGTTATAAGGTTGTTCACAATAACATCTTATGTTTATGTGCTAATGTTGTCACGTTTTTATTTCGAGTGTCAAATTTAAAAGCCTAATAAGCATGACCTCACAGTATATTTACAAAGATATTGAGACTTACAAAAACTACTGAATTTAAATTATTTTTGTTCTTAAATAAAAGCCGTTTTATACCGTTGTTTTCAGTAGATATTTTAATATGTTAAAATTTGTTCCACATTAAAATATTTTGATATCAATTGTGAATACCTTTAATATTTAAACTAAAAACAAATTATATATTTTTTTGGAATATTTTGTCTATATTTAGAAATGTTCATTGAAAGATAAAACTAAATAAGGTGGCAAAAAATTAAACAAAATATTTATGTTTATAGATAAAAGATATATATTTAGATAAAAAAAGCTCATTCCAATGAGTAACGAGTTATAGTAATAGTAATAATAACAAAAATAATAACAACAACAACGATAATAATTTTTTGTTACTTACCAAATATTAAATAAATAAGATCTGATACCGCAAGACTGAAGAGATAATAATTTGTTGCAATATGCAGGCTAGACTGTCTTACAATTACGATACAAACTAAAACGTTGCCCAACAAGGCCGTGATAAATATGACTCCATAAATAATTGTAATCTAGAAATAAAAACAAAATTCCAAATATGTTTATTTTTTGCAGCGAAACAAAAGCAATATAATTAAGTATTGAAAAAAAATTTATTTTTATAATTAAGTGATAAAATATTGTCATTAAGTTGTTTTTAGTAATTCGTTAAGGAAATGTTGCATTAAAGGAAAAAAAAAGAAAAATAATTAATATTTCACCTTTTAGATAAAACATTAAAAAACCAAGTAAAAATGATTCGGCTAAACCAAATCTGATAATGCTCTTAACTTATTGTAGGTAGTTAAAGTGACCACATCGTAACCTAGCCCAGATTTCGATTTAATGTTGTATGTATTCTTTCTTTATTATTTTCAACGCCATATCTGATTTTAAGTTTTAACATAGTTACTTGTGTTCTACTAGTCAAGCCTAGTCTATATACATATATTAAGGGCAAAACCGAAAAATTAAATTTCTTTTATTAGCATAGAAATTTCTTCTAATAGTTTTCAAAATTTTTGTTTTTTTAGTTGTTGGGTTTAAGCCCTTAATATATTTTAAGTGTAAACTAATGTGTTAGTCAAATATAAAGACCGATAATAACCAACTTTCTATGGCCTTAATTGGGAGAAGCTGATCTTGACAACATTTGGTTCATTTGAATGGTCTCCAAGAAGTTGTTATTTAACTCCATTAGCTTATTTCTTGTTCGGTTATTTGAAGTCATTGGTCTTTCGAAATAAACTAGACTCTCTTTAAGCTTTACAAGTCAATATTGAACGTGCCATTCATGATATACGATTTGAATTAGTGGAAAAAGTTGTCGAAAATTGGGTTCATATAATACGTTCCTGCAGGAGAAGTCTTGAAGGCAATTTAAATGATGTTTTGTTTAGAACTTAATTGTATCGATTGTACTTTACATGAAATAAAAAAACGTTTTAATTTCCTTAATTTTTCCTTGTTTAAGAAGTCATTCACTCTTATTGTAAAATCTTTTATAAGGGACTAGAAAAATAAAATAAATCAAAAAGAATAAAATTGTTGGTTAGGTTCATAAGGAAGTTTTTTTTAATTTTTTTTATATTTAGAATTCTCAAATTGTTACTGAAAATTTTAATTTAAAGGTCAACTCCAAGGCAAATTTATACATAAGGTCATTGCAGTTCGGATAGAATTTTTTGTTTATATTTTTTATATATGAAGTTTGATATTTAAAATAAATGAGACAGAAGAGAAAATTGTTTTATATCGATAGACTTTGACAGCTGAAATTTAAAGTGAGTAAAGAAAAAAATAATCGGCTGACGAAATAAGACTACTGGATAAATAAGTGTGCATTGTGACTACTGATGATCTGTCATAAGCAACAGTGAAATGCATATAGACCAGCATAAACCCAACAACCCATAAAACAAAAATTTGGAAATCAAAACAAGTAATTGGTAAATTACTTGGCAGCATCCACTTGAAGGACAACATTTTCTGCGTTATTGCCGACATACGGATACAAATGCGGTCACAAATCATCGAAAATTTCATCTCCAGATTAGACTACGTCTGAAACAGCCATGGTGGTTATATGGCAGAAGTTATAGAGGACTACATGTTGCCACAGAGTGAACAATTTTTAACAAAATATAATTTTATAAAAATTTAATTTAATGGTTTAATTAGAAAATAATATTGTTTTATATAATGTTTTATAAATATGTTAAGGAATTTCTTTTAGAAACTTTCTCTTCGCAGTATTTATTTCTGACAAAATTAAACACAAATTAGTTTCAATAGAATACAAATGACTCTATCGAATTTACTAAGTTAATAAAACATTGTTAATAAAACTGTTCCGTACATCTGTCACGTCTTTTTCACACTTCCAAAAGAACTGCAGCCAAACGGCCAATAACAAATAAAAAATTGTTTCAACTCTTTAAAATTTATGAGTTTAATGTTTTAATTTTTTATTACTTTTATGTCAATGATGAAACAAATATTGTGTAATTCCTATCCAAACAAAAAAGTTGGAAAATTTTCCAACTTCAACCTAAAACAAAGAGGATTCGATAAAGGTAAAGAAGTACAGAGAAATACGACCCTTATGTTTACAATTTAAGGACTTTTGCCTTAGAAATTTATTTTTTTTTTAGTTTTCATATTAATTGAAACAACAAAGCGTAGTAAAACTCGTGATCTTTTATATTTTAAATAAACTCATTTTAACAACAAAAGAAAAAAAAGTAAATAATTAGTGACAATTAATAATCTCTTGTTTCAGCAAAACGTTTTTAACAAATTTTCTTAAAACCATTACAATGTATGTGTTTATTGCCATGAACAAAAAGGAGTTCTGTTAAAGGAAATATTTAATTCTTCCCTAATATATCACCTTCTTACAATGCAATAATGACCATAAAAATATACTCAAATAATCTTTAAAGAATGAAATATACAAATATAGAATACGAAACAATATCATATAAAAACAATTATTAAGAATATAAGCCGCCTACTTTACTTTTTGCTCCCGTTTTATATTTAGCACATGCCTTCACGCATTTTTATTTTCTTCGATTTAAAGGCACGACACACCCACCTCTTTTGGATTCTTAAAACCCATAAAATACATTTGTATCCTTTTTTGTTGTTGCTGTACACACTCTTTTACAACATTATTTTAAGCCAGAACGCCCACGAAAAATGTGGTATTTATTTAAAAAAAAAAGGAAAAAAAAATTATTGAATAACACAAACAAAACTTTATGCAACAAAAATAAACATAAAACAATAGAATTTTAAAATAAAACTCTTAAATACATAAATACTCAATTTTTATTTAATTTTTTATTTAATTTTAGTATTTGTTCAATCTTACACTAAGTCATATTTGGGAGGGTAGCAATTCATAAATTGTTGTAAGGCATGTAATAGTAATTTTTTAAAATTAAAAAAATTTTTAATTTGCTCACTGACAAAAGAAACATTTCAAAAATAGGTAAAAGTCAGCCAAAGTAGTAATCCTGTATTTTTTGTTTAAAAATTTTTTAACTGAATTTAAATTTATTTAAGATTTAAAATTTTCTGATTCAATATTTAGTTAAATTAACTATTAAAGTTATAAGTTAATATTTATTCGAACTTTTTATACTTCAATTTATTATAAATCATTGTTATTCTGGCTTAAATTCATATCACTATTATTACACTTCCTAAAGCACTAAAAAACTATTCCGATTTTGTCCAAGTGGAATGCATTTTCGAAATAAGTTTCTGAGATATAAGCAAAAAAATCAACAGTTTTTAGCCCCAAGATAATTTATTGACACCATTGTTACTATTTACTGATATAATACACCTCTGGAGATATTCGTGAACAATGTCAGATAAATCGGTCACTAATCGGCAAAGTTAAAGGACACGCTAAAAACATAGACATACAAACCGTGGTCTCAGAAACTATTGCTGAGAAGAACTGATAAATCCGTTAGATACTAACTGTGATAAAAGCACAAAAAACCAAATGCTTCGTCATTCCCCGAAAATTTACAAAAGAAAATCGATTTTTATCAGCTTCTAAACAACAGATAGCAGCAATATGGGTGTGAAAAGAAAGGGCCTGTAAATATTGTTTGCTATCGCGCTATAGCACTAAGCCTATATTTCGTTTACATAAAATATAAACAACAAATTTCAAAATTATAATTCACTCTTCAAGATTCAAACTTAAGCACCTCTTGCGTCCGAAGCAACAAAATCTTTTAAAATAGTTTAGTTGTCAGTAAAAAAAAAATAATAAAAACGAAATGCAAATTTTTTGTTAATATTATTACTTGCAAAAAAATTTTATTTGCTGTTACGGTTGTTTTTATTTTGTTCGCTCGTTCCTACATCGCTATGTCATATATTTTAAATTTGTTTTCAATTCAACATTAATCTTCTACATTGTTTGCTAAACAATTTCAATTGAAAAATATATTAAAACAATAAATTCACTTAAAAGCGAATTATAATTTTCATTTGTTTTTTCTAAATTTAAAAGACGTAGCCAGGCAAATATTTGTGCATAAATAAGACTCAAATCCATGATACTAAAACTGTTTATACATTGAAATTAGTTTGGGAAAAAAAAAGATTTTTTTGTGAAAGTATCAAACTTTTAGTGCTTAATTAAAAAAAAATGTTTAAAGAGACAAAAGTGAAAGAGAGAGAGAGAGAGAGAGATTTAGTTTACTTATTTATTTTTAATATTCACCGATTTTAATATTTTAAATATTTTTTAGGAACGTTTATGCACAAATCTTAAATTTGTCTTAATATTTTTAACTATCTGGTGATTTATTGTGAGGCTTGATTTATGGTGTAAAATATAACACATACATTTGAAAGTTAACTTGAAATATATATTATCGATTAATAGAATAATTTACGCCATTTAGTGTCTGAAAATTATATCATATCGATTCTTAAGGTTTAATTCTGGGTGACTTGCGAGATACCAGTCGCTTTCCTCGAAATTTTTTCTTTCTATTTAGCATAGTTTTGTTTGAATTTCGTTGATTTACAGTTGTTATCCCTCCATCACTGTATGGATAATTATAGGCTTGTTGATCCGAAATAATCCCATATAAATAAATCCAATGATGTTATGCCAAATTAGATCTAATTATTAATTGAATTATTACGTGGGGTAAGTAGCATGTGAAGCAGTATTGTTCAAATCACATATTATATCGGCATCAAAATCATCACCTTTAGGTTGGAAGAAGCTCTGTTACTGTGTTACGATATTGAGCACCAGTGACAGCTACTACTCAGTTCAAACTCTAGACTAAGCAGCGACACGTTGTGGTTAATTTCGGTTTTTTAAGAATTAAAATTCAGTGCTTTGCATTTACTGGTTGATGTTTAATAATCCATTCAATAATCAGTGTTTAGTCTTTTGGCAATTAACTTTTGTAAGCGTGGACAACTTAAGCCTATAGTAAACGAAATATGCATATGAAGGTCTGACGTCACTAAAATGTTAAGCACTTTGGTAACATGTGGTGGCAGTGGCTGCATGAGGTAAGATTTTGATATTACACGAAATGTATTTTAGTCCAAAAATGCAAATAAAACACATGTGGCCGAAGCGGATACATCTATGCTTTATGATAACGTCAAAATTACGTCACAGCCACATGCGCATGTGGCTTTTGCATTTCGTGTAATACAGGCTTCAATTAGTATTTTTACCATTAATTAAATCTGTGTTTTTAACGAATATCAGTCACAAAAAATCCTCATGCTCTCCATTACAAACAAATTCAACCACAAACAGTAAACATCTCAAGCAGATTTTGTTCAGGCGGCGTGATTAGGCCTTACCTTTTTTTAAGGTAAGGACGAAATTGTAGTGACTGTAAATGGCATTAGTCACAAGAACATGATAACGAAGTTGGCATGTAATAAAAGTGTGAAAAAAAAAACGGTGAAGCCTACGACACTGTGCATGCAATATTCTATTTTTGCAGCAATGATTTTCAAAACAAATTATCTCAAATATCTGATGTCAACTAGTTACCAGGATCATGTTTTCAATGCCTTGCGATTATTTTCTTTTGGGTTTTATGAGATCTCAAGTTTATTCGATTTGGCAAAAAACAATTTTTAATATAAAATCTGAGATCCAACGAATCATGGGTGAGATACAGCAACATTTCTTCGCAAAAGTCACTTAAAAAATCCATGAAAATATTAATGGCCTGTCATCTGAACCGTGGGGGTCATTAGAAGTATATTTTATTTCGTACTGAATCAAAATATGTTTTATTGACAATCCAATAAAAAAAAATCAAAACTATCTCAAAATACATGTGTTTTTATTTTAATAGAAAAAGTGCATTGTTACTGAGACATCCTTTAGTTACCTGAAATGAAATTCTTCCTCAATAATGAAATAAATAATGAAATAAAAAAGAATCTACCAATCGATTTTATTTAAATGATTGGTCACTCCACCAAGGTATATGACCACAAAAACCAAAAATAGTAATTTAGAGGACAATTTTATTGAGAAATTTGTGAGGACATACATATGTACATTTGTATGTGCATATCAGACATTAATCGTATCTATACTATTCATCATAATTATCTCTACCATATAATTTAAGACTTGTAATGTAATGTATGAATGTTTTATTTTATAAAAGAAAAGTAAATAATGTAATGTAAATAATGTGTTTCTCTATTTTTATGTGAAACAATAAAATACTAAAATATAAAACAAAAAAAGGCATTTCTTTGAAATAAATGAAAACAATAAAAAGAGGAGGAATTTTTTAGCAAATAAAAAAAAATATTTGGTATCTAGGCCGTAATAAGTGCCTGCTATTATTTGACAAAAAAAAATACTGTTTTCCTATTTTCGAACAAAAAACAGAGACAATAATGACAATAAAAGTAAAAAAAAATGTAAAGAGAATTAAGTAAGTAATTAAGGGTAATAACGTAAGGCTTATTATTATTATTTACTTGTTTATGTAAAAACTAATTTTTCGCAATGTATTTTATCAAGATTTTTTTTTATTTTTGTTAAATTTAAATTCAATAAATGTCCATACATTTTTACTATTTATTTTTCTTTTTGGTATCAAAATTAAAATCCGCAAAAATTAATAAAATTTTAACGATATAAGTAAAACAGATGTTTTAGCTATACAAAAAAATGTTAAAAACAATGTCTTCGCTCAAACCCAAAGTAATACAGATTTTGTAAGTAATGCAAGCACTTGCATGAATACCCTTAATATATCTATATTCTTTTGTACAAAAATAATTTAAAAGGGACCATGATGACAAAAAAACTGAAAGTAATTGTCATAAGAATTGTTAAAATTAAATGATAGAAACTTGTTACAAGCCAACTATAAAAATCATTTTAAGAAAACGGAAGCCTGACAAATATTAAGGAATTAAACTGACTTAAACCCTTTCTGTTGTAAAAGAGTTATGGCAAAATGAAATACTTCTAGTACAGTTCTTTATATAATGAATTTGGCAAAACTGTCATAAAACAGTAGGATAGGTTGTACATAGCCTTAGAGTGGTCCTATAGTTGTTTATACCCTTCACCTGTGGTTCCGTGGGTATATGTGGCTTCGTCGTTTCGTTTGAAATTTCTATTTTATTCGATTTCGACCCCATAAAGTACTATTTCTGTCTGTCCATTTTTTGCCTGAAATCAACATTTATAAGACTCCAAATGTTGCATAAACCTGGCTGTGACATTATTCTTTTTAAATTCTTAGTGACTTAATCGCTGAATGAAATCCTGCACAATCATGTCTTGGAAAGGTATAAATTCCAAGACATGAGCAAATGAACACGATTGCCTCCATTTTTTCCATATTTTTTACATCATATTTAACAGTGAATAATTTATAGGCACGCTTGTTACTATTTATTGGTCGTTCTAGGACTATTCCTAAAGAATTTTGCACATATCGGCCACTATCCGGAAAAGCTATTGACAAAAATAATTTGGAAAAATGTAAACTTTTATTTAGTATATAAAGTTACTTAAGATCCTTAATAATTTTTGAACTCGCTAAAAAATTGCTGTTAAAAACTAACAAATCGGGTTGAAACTTAAAAAGACCAATATACAACTACTCCGAAATTTTGTCTAAAAATTACAAACGATTAACGGTTTTTTAAGCTTCAGGATAACTCAGAGGAGCGACATGGGTAACAAGAGAAATTTGAAATCGATTATGGCACCCACTCACTTATACATGGATCAAATCTAGTACCAAGAAATTTATCCCCTTCAATCCCCTCAATAATTGTATCAAACTAAAGAGCTTGGCTAGAAGAATGGAATATACAAAAGCTAAGAAAAGGTTAAAATCAAAGATCAAATGGCTAATATATGGATCAAATATACTAATTACGGCCTTGTCCTCTTTAACCCCCCCCCCCCCCCCCCCCATATATTTGCACTAATGAATGAGCTTCATTACCAAAATACAGTTAATTATATAAAAATGTAAAATCTAATATGGCGTCTAAGACAAAACGGCTCTCAAAGGTTCTCAAATCCATTAATATGGGTATGCAATAAAAGGACTTGTCCAGTAGCATGCAGCCTAGAAATACAAAATCAAAGAAATAATAAACCAATGGCGCATAACATTATATCTGAACTAGAAAGGCCCGGCGCGCGTTACTACGCCCCTTAATGAAAAAAAATTCATTCTGAATTTAAATTGAATAACAAGTGCAAAAAGCTACAAATTTAAATTTTTTTATAGGGCGTGGCACTGCCCAATTTTCTAATCACGAAACTGTATAGTCATGAGAGCTCAATATGTGCGCAAAGTTTCAGAAGAATCGGTAGAGTTCAAGTAGCTGAAAATGATAATTTTTTTTATGGGCGTGACACTGCCCACTTTTCTTATCACGAAATTATATAGTCATGACAGCTCAATATGTGTGCAGAGCTACACAAAAAACGGTCCAGAGCAAGTACCTCAGAATAATAACATTTTTATGGGCGTTGCCATGCCCACTTTTCTAATCATGAAATTGTATAATCATATCATAAATCATACCTCAATATGTGTGTTAAAAGTTTTAGAAAAATCTGTGAAGTTTAACTAGCTGAAAATGAAAAGTTTTTGTTATGGGCGTGACACTGCCCACTTTTCTAATCACGAAATAGTAAAGTTATGATAGTTCAATATTTGTGCAAAGTTTTAGAAAAATCGGTCAAGTAGCTAAAAATGATAACAAATTTTTTATGGGCGTAACCCCGCCCATTTTTTTCCACCCATAAACACTTCCTGGTATGTGTACAACAACTTACCAAAGTTTGAGCCCGATCGGTTCCACAGTTTCGGAGTCTATAGCTAACACACACACACACACAGAGTTTCACTTTTATATATATACTAGCCAAACCCGGCGCGCGTTGCTACGCCCCTTCATGAATCAATTTGCATTCTGAATTTTTATTGAATATCAAGTGCAAAAACCTAAAAATTATAATTTTTTTATGGGCGTGGCCCTGCCCACTTTTCTAATAACGAAATTGTAAAGTCATGACAGCTTAGTGCGTGTGCAAAGTTTCAGAAAAATCGGTTCAGTGCAAGTACCTCAAACTTATAACTTTTTTTTTGGGCGTGGCCCTGCCCACTCTTCTAATCACGAAATTATAAAGTCATGACAGCTTAGTGCGTGTGCAAAGTTTTAGAAAAATCGGTTCAGTGCAAGTACCTCAAACTTATAACCTTTTTTTATGGGCGTGGCCCCGCCCACTTTTCTAATCACGAAATTATTAAGTCATGAGAGCTCAATATGTGTGCAAAGTTTCAGAAAAATCGGTCATGTGCAAGTAGCTTAAAATGATAACTAATTTTTTATGGGCGTGGCCCCGCCCACTTTTTTCCACCCATAAACACTCCCTGGTATGTGTACAACAACTTACCAAAGTTTGAGCCCGATCGGTTTTACAGTTTTGGAGTCTATAGCTAACACAAACACACACACACAGATTTTCACTTTTATATATATAGATTGATTAAAGGCTAATCTTCGATGTGGTCACGCTAGCTATGGACTTGATGGTGGAAGGTATTTTTAATTCGGCACGGTTTTTAACATCACTCACGATATTTTTAATATCGCTCACTAACAAGTAAGTTTTTATAATTTGGTTTTCTTTAGAAATTAAAAAATATTATTCTTAACAAAAATTTTCAATTACGTTAGTTTGGATTAATAAATTGTTAATTTCGAAAATATTTTATAGAGTTTGTTTTAAAGTAAATTTAGTATTTAATTAAGATCATCTTTATTCTGACTTAAGTTGATTTTTCTATTAATGAACTTCCTAAAAACATTTATTAAATTAAATTAAATTGTCATTAAATTAAATTAAATAGAAAAATTTCAATTTATTTATTTTTAAAGATATTTATCAATAATACTAAAAAACAAAATTTCAATAAATTTAATTTAAAAAAAATATTGGATACATTTTTTTTCCGAAAAATATTTCAATAAATTTTTATTTTTGTACAAATTTTCGAAAGATAGTCTTAAGGTAGAAAATTGTACATTAATTTTCCTTTTATAGAAAAAAAATTTTATAAGCCTTCCTTTGGAAAAAATTGTCTATATAGTTTCTCTTTGTATGAATTTTAAATTAACTTTATGGTATAGTCAATTTGGAAATCTCCGAATTTTGTTTTATGTTATCATCTTTACGGCATGTTTTCTGACTGTTTTATTTTCATAAAAAATTTATAAAATGTATATTTTTTACAGGAAATTTTAAAAGTCACTTTGTCAAGAAATACAGATAAAATATTTTTTTATTTTTTTTATTATTAAAAAAATTTCCAAACAATCCTAAATTTATAAAAAGTTTTTTTAAACATTTGAATTTGAGTAAGTTTTTCTTCCATGTAAAAGTGTTTATATTATAGAAGTTGCGCAATTAAAATTCTTCATTTTTGGTTTGGTATTTATTTCTAATATCGATTGAGATCGTGGGCATGATAGGTGCACATGTTGGTTGATGATGTTAAAAAATTAATAATTTTCAAATTTTTGCACAAGATAAAACTATTAAATTACAAAATGTTTGTTAAATAAATCTAAATGCCTAATTAAGAGTTCTTGATTAATGGTTTTGTCCAAAAATGCCAGCCTTTAAAAACTTCAGCTTTTTAATGCGTTGCGTTGCGTTGTGTTGCGTTTTGTTTCTGTTATTTCTTTCCTATCAAACTAAACTATACATATAATTAACATTAATTTGTGAGATATACACACAAAAGCATTTTTGTCGGACATAGTCTAAAGAATATTAAAAAAAAAAAGAAACAAGTAATGAAAATAGCCCAACTAAATTCTGAAGTATATTGAATTCTTTATATGAAATATAAAACATTAAATATTTCAGTTTTCCAGTCAGTAGAAAAAGAAAAAAAATATTATAATGGAGCGTAATGATGTGAAGCACAATGGCCATGGAGAACAGAAACTCATAAAGAAAGTTGGCCATATTAGTGTTGGTTATTATAACCAATCAACATTAAGGGAAAAGAGATAATAATATTCTTAAGTGCTTTTTAGAGCTGTTTTGTTTGTTTATTTGTTCGTCTTTCATTTTTCTTTCTGCAAGACATTAATATTCGACATGTAAATACTCAAGAGAAAATTTATCTTGTATTTTCTTTTCTATGGTGCAGCTTTATTCCCTTTAACCTGAAATTTATTTAAAATGGACAGTGTAGCAAGTTGTAAGTAAAGTAAATATTATCACAATATGCTTAAAGGATTTAAGGGCAAATTTTAATTGAATGAGAAGAAACAACTTTATACGAGCACTGCTCAACAGTTTGTATTCCGCGGATAGATTTAAAATATTTAGAAATCGTTAAAAGTAGTTTATCTCAAAATTGTTCAATAAAAACTGATTTTGTAAATTGTATTTTCATATGGTAGAATTAATCGAAAAATTTTAATGCTTAAAGAATATTTTTTTAAATTATTATTAATATTATTTTTTTAAATATTTTGTAATAAGGAAATTTTAAGTTCATGAAAAGTTTTCTGTAGACGAAAAATTTGCCGAAACTAGAAAAATGCTTAACAAAAAATGTTTCCCATATAAGTATAGTTCTGTTGAAAGTTTACTATAGAAATAAAACTAATCAGAAGTTGATTTAAGTATGTAAAAAATTAAAAAAAAATTTTTTTCTATTAAAGAAAAAAATGTTTAAAAAAATTTTTAAAAATTAAAAAAATTAAAATTTCTGTAAACAGAGAATTTAGTAATGAATTCCTATCCTAATACCTAAGAATTTTTAAATAAATAAAAATAATTCTATAAAAAAATTTTATAAATGAAAATCGAAAATGTTCCTGAATTTTTTTCGATATAGAAAAATAGAAAAAATACTATACTTTAAATGAAAATGTTCTGTAGACGCCGTAGTTGTTAAGAGTTTTGAAAAAACAATTTCTTTTATGAACAGAGAACATTTTCTTTCAATAAAAAATTTATTAAAATTTTTTAAAAACAAAAAATTTATTTTATCAATTTCTAAAAACAAATCTTTAATGAAAAATAATACATTATGTGATTATAAAGGGTAGTAAAAATTTTAATGATGAATGTGAACCACACCATAACGTCAAGCTCTTTTGTTTGCATTTCATTTGACACTTCTCAATTTCAGACCAACTCAATTTGAACGATGAAAAGATACACAATCAAGCAACGCGTTAAAGTTATTCAGACTAATTATGAAAATGAGCGTTCAAATCAAAATGCATTTCGCGTACTTCTTCTTTTTGTCATCATAATCGTTCGAATTCGTCCACAATCGAGAGAATTGTGAAAAATATTTAAATTTCAGCAAAACAGGTCCGTATGAAATGTGAAATCATCTGTGAATGCCTTCTTAGTTCGATTAACGGAAAACGTTGATGTGTGTGGTGTAAGAAGGCAGTCAACCTCGACTCATCATCGTGCCCGACAATTGAACATCCACATTGTCATTGAAAATTTGGAACATTGGACGGAGGTGTGCCGCCGAGGTCGCGACGGTCATTTGACCGATATTTTGTTCCATACAAAATTGAACCATACCAATATCATCATGATAAAAATAAATAACAATAATTTCCTAAATAATTTGAGTTTTATTCAAAATCAACATCGGCCCTTAAAATTAAACCAGACTAGGATTAAAGCAAATTGTGCATAAACTGAGAAGTTGCAACTAATTTTAAATTTAAGCAGAATACTTATACTAAATAATAAATCAAGAATTGAAAAATAAATTAAAGTGCCATATTAGGCCGTGTTGAATCTGAAAATACCCCTCAACATCATGTTCTTAGGTATTACGGCCATATTTTATGGTAGTGTATCTAAGATTTCAGATTTAATGCCATATTTAATTTTGTTTCTCTGATTTTGAATTGTTAGAGAGTTACCTGTATTGTGCTAGCAAAATCCTTTCATTTAATAGGTATTTTGAATTTTACGGAATGTTAGAGCAGACCACACTTTTGCTACCTATCAGCATCCATTAGTTCACTAAGTCAAGCGCCAATACAGGGATTTTCTCTAGACTAGAAAACGATTTCACATTGCCAACTGGTGATTGTCGACAATCCTAATCGCACAGTCCTTTAACAAATAAATTAATTGTTGCGCTTTACCAGCATCAGAGTCTCCCTAACCTTTTTCAATATGAGGTCCTAGATCTTCCTAAGCACTATCAGTAGGGATACTGATGTCACATCTTTGGAAGTTCATGGGAAATACAATCAGATATGACAGGAATAACAAATGAAATGACAAATTTATGCTGAAGCCAAAATGTTTGGCTCAACGTTTAATGGCTAAAATTTGCAAAAAAAAATGTATTTAAAAATTTAATTAATTGCGGCCAAGTTTCAACCACCCAGCCGCCAGATTAATTTATCATGTTTGTATTATTAAACTTAAACACATACACCATAGCTATTATTTATCAAATGCTCTAGTAGTAGTGCTATATAACCTCATTCTCATTAGCATTTTATTTTTTAAGCTGTTTTGAAATTGTTATGAAGAAAAGCGTCTTTAATTTAAAATTTCTATTAACGCAAGTAAGTAACCGACTTCGTTATAATATAAATCACATGAAGGTTGCTAACAAGTTGTTTTTCGCTTCAAGCAGCAGTAAAATTAATACAAAACAAAAAAAAAATCAACTTGAAATATACTTTTGTAACATAAACTACGTGCTATGAATTTAATAAAAAAAAGCGTGTATTTTATGTTGGCAGTTTACGTAATAGAAAAATGTTGTTCTGGTGACCATTTTTCTTGTGCCTTTTATATTCGTTTTTCCGTTTTTGTATTCTGCTCCAAACAAAATAGACAATAACAAACATCTTTACTAAGCTACTCAATGCTATAAAGGTTAAAATTATACATTCACCAGCATTAAAAATGATTTCGCATTATACAGACATTCTTGTACATAATTATGTCGTATTTATATGTCTAAAATATGCCTGCGCTGTCCAGTTTAAAGGTCTGCTGACATTAAGATTAATTTGAAATTTTTTGAAATGTTTTTATAATGGTTGGAACTCTACGAAACCTCGAAAATTTGTATAAAAACCCTTTCAAAATGATTATGTAACACTAAATGATACCCATTTTCTTCGCAGCAAATACATTTTTTTTTAAGCAAACGCTATATGCGTACAAGGGGAAAAAAGGATTTTAAATTACACTGCGTTTCAACAATTTTGTTTTGCCCCATCAACTTTAATGTCAATTTTGCCCTAAAAAAATGTTCTTATAACACTTTTACTTTCATTTTGGTTTTTGGACAAGTCTGCATATATATTGTGGTATAAAAATTTATCAAGTGTAAAGAGTGGGAATTTACTAATGGAAACCTAAAAATGGTTAAATATTCATTTACGCAGCAAAACTTAATCGTTAAAATAATTGAAAAAGCATTAAAAATAAATGGAAAATCAATTTCAAATTTAAATAATATAAACTTTTATTATGTATCGCGGTATCTAGTAGATAAGATTGTACACTAATTAGAAGTGGGCTTAACTGCCAATCTGACAGTGTCAGGATCGACTCCCTTCAAATACTAGATCTGTTGTAACACTAAAGAATTGGAATGAACTAAAAAATAAGTCACGATTTTGAAAAATTAAAAAAAGTCAACTAGAAAGTTTGTAAAGTTCAAGATGCTTTTGTTTTTGATTGCTTATCTCAAAATACCTGTAATCCCATGTTGCTCATCATGTCAGAGGCACATAGAATCTGTCATAAGTCATCCTTCACCATTTTTAATTAAGAGCAAAGTTGATATGCAATTTTTTGTCCCATTCAGCCACACAGAACAAGAAATATTCATACCGACACATGTATACGAATAATGGTGAAATTTATTGAATTCACATTGATGTTCAGGGATGGGATTCGATGTTTTTGTTTCGGTACAGAACAATTTTTTTAAGTGTATTTTTATACCCTTCACACAGTGAAAAAGGGTATATATAGGTTTGTAATTCCGTGTTTTCCACAATTTTCATTTCCGAATCCATAAAGATGTATTTTTTGAAAGCTTATGAAAAGGGGAATCGATTAAGCTCTGTCAGTCTGTCCGTGTGTATGTTGAAATCAACTTTTTGAAGATGAGGTATTAAAATATCAGAAATATTCGGGAGTAGATCGGTATTGAAAATCAGAAACATCGGTACATAAACAACTGAGATATGAGCAAAAATCCACGACCACCTCGATTTTTTTTTCACAAACACAACATAATAACAACAACATACATACATACATACAAACGTGTATACTGGTTAGAGTAAACGTGGCATCAAACCCCAGCTGAGCCAAACAATTTTTTTTTTTATTTTTTTTTTATTTTTTTTATTTAATACATTATTTATATTTTTATTATTATTTTTTTTAATGTTTTTTAATTATTTTTTTTTAGTTTTTTTTTAAATTTTTTTTTTAAATTTTTAATTTTACAATGGGATGTATTTATATATGTATGTGTTTTATATATATATATATATATATATATATACGTATTTTATATGAGATGAATGGTGATACAAACTACTGTTATTGCATGACTACACGTTGTGAAGGGTATATAAGATTCGGCACGGCCGAATATAGCACTCTTACTTGTTTTTATTACCAAATGTACTAAATTTATTTATTTTTGTTTTTTTTCTTATGTTTCCATATATGAAGTTTGACATTTGCAATAAATAAGAGAAAAGGAAAAATTCTTTTCAATCTATTGACTTTGACAGCTGAATTTTAAAACAAGTAAGGAAAAATAGAATCAGCTGAAGAATTAAAAATACCTGACAAGTAAACATTTTTGATATTATTCTTGCTCGGTACACGGTTGGCCAAATGCCATCAAGGGGATAAATTACTTTTATTAAAATTTATAAATATTAACCTCAAAAAAAAAATTTTAAAAAAATGTTTAACCCCTATGATGAACTTTGAACCACCCTATATTTTAAAGAAGGTTTAGCTCTGAGGCAATTCCCGAACTCTTTATAATATCCACAAACACTGTAACAGCAGTAACATCAAATAATAAAAATCATGCAGTATGTACTCAAGAAAAAACGAGAAGATTCCTGAGCAAATAAGAGCACTATATTCGGCTGTGGCGCATTTTTTATACCCACCACCAATTTGATGTACTTTTATAGCACAGAATTGAATATTTTGTTATTAACAGTACTCGCTATGGAATAATCTCTCTACACTAAAATATTTTTTACTTTCTTTGTTCGATATGCTAGTAAAATAGTTTCGTAAATTTTATCTTTCAATGAAAGTGGGCGTTAAAATAGGCGTGTCAATATAGTTTCTGCTAATAAATACAACTTAGATATTTCAATAAAGTCCTTTATTCTTCCAAAAACTTTGTCCATAGAGAAATTAACTGAACTGTAAATAAACCGTTATATGGAAGGTGGGCGTTAAGGTGGGCATGTCACCCTCATTTTCTGGCATAACTATGACCTTAACTAGAAAGCTATATGTGCGATATTTCATCAGCATACTTCTAATTCTGACAATTTGTTAATCATTTAAATTTTTTTGACAGTACATTATGTGAAAAGTGGGCGTAAAAGTAGGCGTTTCAATCTAGTTTCTGCTAATAAATACAACTTAAATATTTGAATAGAGTCCTTTATTCTTCAAAAATCTTTTTCTATAGAGAAACTATATAAATTTGACATTATATGAAAGGTGGGCATTACAGTGGGCGTGTCACCTTAATTTTCCGTTATTTCAAATTTTTTTTATAAAAGAGCAATGTTTGCAAAATTTTAGAATCATATATTTATTTTTGTCCGTTTTTTTAGGTTTTTAATTTTTAATATACTGAGAAATACATTGTGTAATATAAATTTTTTTACATTTTATCTATAATTCGTTTTTTATTGCATGGATTTATGCAATTTTCAGAGAAAAATATTTTTTTTACTCAGAAAATATATGTTTGAAATTCCATGGCTCTACGTTAATGCGTTTGGACACAATTGCATTTTATTCGATGTTGGAACGACTTGGTTTTTTTACATACTCTTGCATTACTAGCTACACCTCTCTTCCTAATATTCCTATTTAGCCCATTTTCAATACGTTGTGTATAAGAAATATTCTGGCAAAATGTGAGCCCTCTAGCTTTTTCGGTTCGAGGTCTATCGTTCCTTTCACAGAAGGACAGACGTGCGGACATAGCTAGATCGCTATAAAGGGAAATCCCGACTGAGAAAGTATTTACTTTTTCTGGTGGCGGGTTTAAGTCGATTTTATGTCAGATAGTGAAATTATATCGAATCGAAAAACATACCCCGGTTGGCAGTAGTAGACATAAGAATTAATTATAATTAATGATTTTGCGCTATTGATTAAAAAGTCTTTAAGTCAGTAATCATTTTCTTCTTTTTCCTTTTTTTCTGCTGTGTAATATGCAATTCCAGTTAATTTTCTGCGATATATGCAATTTGATTGCCCAAATAATAGATTAATTTTTGCAGCAAAATTATAATTAACTCGGTTTGAATATCCGTGGCTTGGAGCTAAAAGGGCCAATGTCACTTTTTTGCTCTTTTGAGTTAATTATTGCATTAGATTTGTTTTATTGCTCTATTTTATTATGGTAAAACAGCTAAAGTCATACTTAACCCAGAACAGCTTCATAAATAAAATGCTGGCCAATGTTACTATGAAAGCATCTATAAAAGTTAAAGTTCAATTCCAATTTTCTCAAAAGTAAATATTTTAACATTAGCCCTTTAGCTCGAAGCCACAGATATCAAAGTTACAATAAACGTAAAAATTTTTTTTGGATATTTTTTTAAATTGTATATACGAAATTTATCCTTATCTCTATATTATAGTCAATTATTTAAATTAATTAAAGAGGAGGATATTACCAACATTTGGTTTCAATAGGACGGCGCTACGTGCCACACAGCCGAAGCTACACAAGCATTTTCAAAAAAAAAAAGTTATATGGCGGACCCTTTAGTTATCTTTCGACCGAATAACTACTTACTTTTGTTTGAGTTGTCCCAAGAATCATCAAACGTACTTACAAATAGCAATCAAATAAGTAGTTACTAATAAAGCTAAGTAATAGCTGGATATTTTTTATAATTTTTTTCATATTATAATATTTATAGAGTTAATTTGAAGCAAAAAATTAGTTTACTGTTTAAAAAAGGTCGTTATCAACAGGGTATTGCACTGTATTTTAAAATAATGATGTTGGTAATGACCCCCCATTATAATGTAACGTATGAAATAATGACTCCCTAATGCTTACACAATCTCAGAAAATGTTGTTGCGTCATTTTCCAACAACAAGCAAAAATCTATTTAAAACGTAAAAATATGTGTGTAACTCAAATTAATATTAAAAAAAAAAAGAAAACACAAAACAGTCTATTCAAGTGACGAGAAAAGAATGTAAGAAAGTTTTGAAATTTCGAAGACATTTCCTTGTCAACTTACCATTAGGGATCTGTAGAGCGGCAAGGTCTGCGGTCCGAGTATGAACAAAATAAAATCCATGCGTGAACAATTAAAGTTTGGATTATCAGGATGACAGTCACTTAAGTCATCATCAAAGTAATTGCTATCATCAGCCAATTCTGGTTGCACCCCAATGAGATCAGCATTAAAGTTGAATGTGGCAGGATTTGTAAAATTTGTAAAATTGCTACTACTAATGCGGTCGTTGTCTAGTGTTGCGGTGTCGCTTGTGGTGGTATAATTTAAATTTGTATTGGTGGGCAAGAGCGATGAATAATAGTAGGCGTTGGTTTCATTACTAATATTGGTTAAATTAGCGGCTGCTCTTGCTACTGTTCCTGTCAGCCATTGTGCGGCGTAATCAACAGCAACCGCTGTTGTATTTACAACTAAGTCCATTAACAACATTGAGTTTGTATCATTTTGTGTCGCATAGGACGATGAAGTTGAGGAGGATGACAGTAGTAAATTATTGTTATTAGTGTTATTACTTTGATTAACATTTTCAATTATACTTGTTATTGTGGCTGTTTTAGTATTTGAGTTATCTCCATCGAACATTTCAATCATAGTTTGTATTTAAGGTTTTGAGTGTTGTTATTCTCTAGAGTTAATTGGTCTGCTTTGGAATCTTTTTTCTTTTTACTTTAACATTTTTGTGCTTTTAGGTTTTTAGAAAAAATTTGTGTAATTTTTAGTTTGTTTTGTTTTAATTGAGAACTCAATCCTTTTAATTATTTTGGCGAAAATTTCTGAAAACAAAAATAAAAATGATGATGTGTTTAAAATTGTTCATTACAAATTAATTTAATTCTTAGGTTTTAGACCATAAAATATAGTTGCGGGAATCAAACGGTATTCTATCAAGCCATATTATCATAATGTGCTAATATTTTATACTAGTTTAAAAAAATGGTTGTTGTACTTCAAAGAAAAAAAGTCATAAAATTTATTATTAGTTTGTCATAACTTTAAAATATAAATCTAAGACGAACGGCTGAAACTCTCTATTCGGTTGTCATTGAACACGATTTGATGTCCCTTATCAGATTTTGGAACCTAAAATTGGATGCTTCAGCTTCTGGCATTATTTATTAAAAACATTTCATTGGCTTGTTCTTCCTTGTCTTCATCCCCTACAAAAAAGTTCATTTAAATTAAAACCGATGCAATTATGTTTATAAAGGGTGGTTAAATTTTAAGGGCCGATGTTGAATGTGAACCACATCTAAACGTCAAGCTTTTTTTTCTGCATTTCATTTGACATTTCTCAATTTCAGACTAACTCAATTTGAACCGTGGAAAGATATGCAATCGAGTAACGCGTTAAAGTTATTCAGGCGTGATTCAGGTGATTCTTTTGGCTAACATAATCGTTCAAATTCATCCACAATCGGGAGAATTGTGAAAAATTTTTTTAGTTTGTTGAACGGAAAACATTGTTGTTTTTGCGATAGTGTGGCAAAAGAGCAGTTAATCGCGACTCATCATCATGCCCAACAATTGATCATCAACATTGTCATTAAAAATTTGGACCATCGGATGGAAGTGTGCCGCCCGGCGGCCATTTGGCCGATATTTTGTTCCATAAATAATTGAACCATACCATTCAAAATCAATATCGGCCCTTAAAATTCAACCACCCCTTACCTACTTAATCTAGCATTACAAGTACAATAATTTTCGCACAAACCGGTAAATTTGTTCTAGTTGTTGACACATTTAATTTACATATTTATAACTGCTTCTTTTTTTACAGCTGACTCAAATTTGAAATAGCACTCTTAATTATGAGGGGTTGTTCACAGCAGTCATATTTTTTCGTGCTATCACATTAAAACATATGACTTTATGACAACCATTTGAATTCCCCAATTATATATTAGCTTAAAGTTAAAAGTCTTATAGCATGGAACATATAAAAATAATAATTTGTTTGTTTTTATTTTATTTTTAATTTATTAATACATTATTATTAGCATAAGAGAAATAGCTTACAAGCAATCTCATTAAATTTAAAATAGGGTGTGTATACTATTCTCTTATTATTAAATACACACTAGCAAAAATATTTTAATATTCTTTATTTTTACAAAGAATTTTTTAATTGTGATAAATGAAACCGATCATAGAGTGCTGATGATGAAATCGTAGCTGGCTTCGAAAATGCATTCCACTCGGCTAGTGTCGGTAAAAATATAATTTTTCAGATTTATTCTTTCATTTATCACAATTAAAAAATTCTTTGTAAAAATAAAGAATATTAAATATGAACTCAAGCCTGATTAAAAATTTAAATATTAGTTTAAAATATTTTTTACAATATCTTTCGGAAAAAATTATTTATTAAGCTTATAAAAATATAAATATAAAGTTTTCAGTATATAAAAAAAAATATTTTTGATTTTTAACTTTCTCAGAATTTTATAGAATTGTTAGAGCTTTATTAAAGCAATTCTTTAAATTTGTTTTTACTAAAAAAAATTAATAAATTATTTTAAAGTTGCATATATGTACTTATTTTGTTAAAATTTATTTTATTAATTTTTACTTCCGAATGCAGAACTTTTCACTAATCTCATTTGGTTTAACACATAAGAGTATACGTTATAACAAACAAACAGTTTATTAGCAAACTTATGTCTTTGGATTTTCACTGAATTTTGAAAAACGTATCGCAAAACAACCAAATGTTTTATATATGTGTTTAATAAATTGCTTAAAAAGCTTCCGTTGTAGTGCTTCCACGAAATCCCTATGTACTGTTCTTTAAATCCAAGCGATCATTTTTAATGGACGTTTTGCGTTTAGTTTATTGTTTGTTTTCACTTTTAGATTCTAAAAACATCAGATAAAATTAAGACAAGTAAGAGTGCTTTATTCGCCATATATAATCTTAATAAACCCCTTTACAAAACTCTAGATACGTGACCATAATCATATGCATATAAGCTGTATATGTAACAGACTAAAGGTGGAGTTACATACCATCCGTTCATGCGTTGTTGCGTTTGATACTTTTTCACCTTTGTATACGTTTCTAAACTCAAGTTACATACAATGCGTTTTATGCATCAACTCTTATGTTTTAATCAGCTGTTGTGTTAGGGTTGCCATTCGTACTGTTTTAAACAGTACATGTACTGTTTTTTGTAATGTGTACTGTTATATTCATAATACCTACAACAGTACGAAAAATTACTGTTTTTTTATATTTGTACTGTTTTTGTACTGTTTTTGGATAAATAAATAAATAAAAACATATGTACATGTATTGAATTTTGTAATTTTTTGAATAATGAAATAGGAAAAAATTGTATTGTCAAATGTGTACAAAGAAGGGATAAATATTTATAATTTATTTTTGAATTAACTTTTTTTGTAAGCATAAATTATTTTCTTTTATATAGCTATACCACCTCTATTTGTATTGTATAATTATTTATTGAATTTTAAAAATTATCAAATGTATTCATTTTAAAAATTCAATTGATTTTTTTTAGAAATTTTTATAAACAATATTTATTTAATACTATATATAACTTAAAAAATTTCAATTTTAATTCACAAATTATCAATTTTAAAGTAGTCTTTACTTTATTGTTCATAAAAATTGTTATTGTCGTAAAAATAAACTTCAAAAAAATTATTAAAAATAATGGTTAACAAAAAAGTAACTTACATTCGTTCACATGAATAACCATAAAGAATATAATAACTACAACAACAACTCACAAATTTTTTACCATGACGTACAATGCCTGCTTTTTTTTATTATTTCTAAATAAAATTTTATTATTTTTTCTTCATATTTCAGCCGCTAGTGAGTCAAAATTGCTAATTTTCAAAACCAAAATTTTTAAAAGCATTTTTAATAAAATGATTTCACACACAAGTCCATAGGATAAAAGGGGGTTTTAAAAAGTTGATTTCAGCGTTCTTATGGACGGACTGGCAGACTGACAGACAAAGCTTTATCGACTTCTCTATTTACTTATAAGATTAGTTGTGTTACCCTCTTTTAATAACCCAATTTTTTGACAAAAACATGAACTACATATAACGGTCTACATACTCTTCAGATTTTAGAAGAGTTAATTCAGCCATTAAGCTAAATCTCTATGCAATCGAAATTTAAAGCGATTTTTATTGATGAGTGTAAGAGGAACACTAGTCGCTAGATAATACTGATAACTTAATATCAGTATTTTGTTCTTGTTATTAATTTGTATCTGACTTTTGTTCATTGAAATAAAATATTGTTCTACAAAATTTTAAGACTTGAGCTGTAATAAATCAAATGAACACAAACTTTACCTTTTTTTTAGAAATAACACTTTTTTTCAATTCTATATTTATTCAAATATTTTTGAAAATTACTCTTTATACATACAAATGTACGTTACATTTTTGCGCGTAAATATTTAAAGGTAATTGCTGTTTAACTAGCTGTTCTGGTCTTAAAATTATTAACAAATATTAAATTACCCAGCAAAAACTTTACTTACAATTTAAACTGTAATAGCTTATTACATGCATTATTTTGTGACTCAATTGTCTACTACTTGCATTACTCATTATCTATTAAATAATAACTCATTCCTAATGGGTTTTGTAACTGATTAATTTAAAATACAAAATAATGACTGTTTAATTTTTTTTTATACGTACATACACTGTTAATATTCAATTTATATATTTCAATCATTGAATTGATTTACCAAAAATACATTTTTCTTTTTGTTTTTTTTTCTTTGTGAATATTTTTAATATTTATAATTTTTTTAAAGCAGCTTATATTTTTTTGATTCTAAAGAGAGTTTAAGTAAAATGTTATTATTTAGAATTTTAAAATTAATTGTAATTGGAGTTTTTTTATTTTTTTAAAAACAATTTTGAATCCAATTATTTTGCATAAAGAAAAGTACTTATTTTTTATGTCGTATTTAAATAGGTTGTAAGATATACGTTTTGGGACATCGCCAATAAAAATAAGTAGTTATTCTAGTCAAATTGTAAGTAGTACTTTCAGTAAATTTGCATTACTTTTATACTTAAAGTTTTTGCTGGGTAGTGTATTATTTACGAGTGCTAAAAGTAAGAAAAAAAATATGTACTTGCATCTGCATAAATGAATAATTTGTTTAACACGTTTTTAATTTATTATTGATGTTTGTAAATTAGTTATTTGAAATATTTTAAAAATTTTCTTTATAATAATTTTATAATATTAATAAAACACTTAACTGAAAATAATTAAAAATAATTGCAATTTATTCTCGTGAAATTGGTTATATAAAAACTTTTTATATAATTTTGTGTGTTATGGGTAACAATTTTTTCGTTTATTTATTTATTTTTTTTTGTTTGTTTTAACCATACACTTTTTTGGAAAAATTATAAACATCACACAAATATTTGTTTTAGATTTTGCACAAAATTAAATAAAAACAATTCTTTATTTGAAGAAAGTATTAAGTTGTTATTTATTTTTTTGATTTAGTTATGAAAAAAAATGTCTGCAAAATAGCAAACAAAAAAAAAATATATAGAAAACCACAACAATAAAAGCGATTAATTTCACAGATTAACACACATTTCAAAAATGTTTTACAATCGATCGGTAACGATGCACAAACGATATCAAAAATTTTTTAAATAATAAATAATAATGAAATCGGGTAAAAATTCCACAAATCGTGCGGTGTAAGCAACCAAAAGAACGAATGAGCGAGCAAATTTACGAATTACACACTAACTGGTTTCAGGCTGAATCTATCTCACGGTCGGTTGTGCTTATGTGTCTGACTGTTCGTACATTGAAACGTACAATAATTAAACAAATTAATGTTTAAATAATAAAATGATCTTGAATACTGCAGTAATTCTATTTTATCTCAGTCACTATCTGTAGATATCATTTCTATGGATAGTGATGATAAATCCGTTGGTAGTGTTGATGATGAGATGTAAAATAATGCTTGTATAAATGTATGAAATTTCCCAGCAAAAAATGATTTTATTTGCATAATTGCTGGTTGTTAGTAATGAGTAAACATTTTGATGCTCTTATGGTATGTAAGTTTTAAATATGATTTTAATTAGTCCAATCATGTATATAATCGAATTTTTTGATTAATTCATATAAAATATTTACTCTATGAATTAAAACTTTTTCAAGTGAAAGAAGAAAGATATATAAATCGTATCTATTTATTTATATTTACACATCATTACATTTTGTTAAATACATTAGTAGTAAAGAAACCATATGCAAAGAAAAACCATAATCACGATGGTAATTTTATATTTTCTATACCAATATTTGTTTGCCGAAAACAAGTAATAGTAAAATTTATTTTGTTTCATCATACGTTTTGTCACGTTAACCAAGCGTTTATTTGAGTTTTATCATTTAATGTTTACTTTTCGTAAAAATTTCGATATAATTGCCGTTTTAAATTAGTATGATTCAAAAAAATTTTTATGACAAAAATAACATTCTATTCAATAATATGTGAAACAACAGTATGATTAGAAAGCAGTCAAGTAATGACTTTTTACAATAACATTTTGTTTTCAACTGTTCTTCTTCTTGCTGAATAAATTTTATTGTTTTGAAAGTTTGAGAAATCAAAAAATTAACGAAAATTTTTAAAAAAAATAAAGAAATTAAAAAATAAACGAGAAAATGTAAAACAAGTAAGAGTGCTATATTCGGCCGTACCGAATCTTATATACCCTTCACAATGAGTAGTCATGCAATAACAATTGTTTTTATCGCCATTTATCTCATATGAAATACGTACATACACATAAAAAACATACATATATAAAAACATCCCTTTGTAAAGTTATAAGTTAAGTTTACGTAAAAAAAAAATTAAAAAATAATAATAATATAAATATATCTATATATATAAAAGTGAAACTCTGTGTGTGTGTGTGTGTGTGTGTGTGTGTGTGTGTGTGTGTGTGTTAGCTATAGACTCTGAAACTGTATAACCGATCGGACTCAAACTTTGGCATGTTTTTGTACACATACCAGGGAGTGTTTATGGGTGGAAAAAAGTGGGCTGGGCCACGCCCATAAAAATTAGTAATCAGTTTTAGCTACTTGCACTTGACCGATTTTTCTGAAACTTTGCACACATATCAAGCTCTCATGACTAAATAATTTTGTGATAAGAAAAGTGGGCGGGGCCACGCCCTTAAAAAAGTTTTATTTTTGAGGTACTTGCACTGGACCGATATTTATGAAACTTTGCACACATACTAAGCTGTCATAACCATATAATTTTGTGATTAGAAAAGTGGGCAGGGCCACGCCCATAAAAAAAGGTTTTAATTTTGAGGTATTTGCACTGGACCGATTTTTCTGAAACTTTGCACACATATCGAGCTGTCATGACTAAATAATTTCGTGATTAGAAAAGTGGGCTGTGCCACGCCCATAAAAAAAGTTATAATATCAAGCTTCTTGCACTTGACCGATTTTTCTAAAACTTTGCACACATATTGGGCTGTCATGACTTTACAATTTGGTGATTAGAAAAGTGGGCAGGGCCACGCCTATAAAAACAATTATAATTTTGAGTTAGTTGCACTGGTCCGATTCTTCTGAAACTTTGCACACATATTGAGCTGTTATGACTTTACAATTTCGTGATTAGAAAAGTGGGCAATGCCACGCCCATAAAAAAATTATAGTTTTTAGGTTTTTGCACTTGATATTCAATTAAAATTCAGAATGCATTTCAATTCATTAAGGGGCGTAGCAACGCGCGCCGGGTTTGGCTAGTAAAAAATAAAAAAAGATTTTTTTTGGCTCAGCTGGGATTCGATGCCACGTTCACTACAACCTGTATACCATATTTGTATGTATGTATGTATGTATGTGATGTTGTGAAGAAAAACAGGTGGTCGTGGTTTTTTGCTCATATCTCAGTTGTTTATGCACCGATACTAATCTGCCCCGAATATTTCTGACATTTTAATTTCTAACGCGGGTCCAGACAATGACGGGGGGGCTTCAAAAAGTTGATTTCAACATACATACGGACAGACTGACAGAACTTAATCGACTCCCCTGACCATTAGCTTTCATATGCATACTTTATGGGGTCGGAAATGAAAATTGTAGAAATTTCACACGAAATGTAAAACCTGTAGTTTCCCTTTTTCACTCCGTAAAAAAGCAAATATTGTCGATTTCAACTATAGTCATGTGTTGGTTATTAAATGATACTTTAATTAAACATAATAATGATAATTGACAACCCTTATATGTTTTAACGATAATCATACAATTCAATCATATTATGATTACTACAACTATATTTTTTCTTTGCGTGTAGAAATAATAAAAATATTACTTAAGTATATATTTATGTATGTATATGTAAATACATATTGGCGGCGTTATCTAATGATCAATTTTCACTATTAGTTGGTGTCAATTGCCTAAAAAGAAAGTTAAAAAGCACTGAATTCAACTGCCTTTATAGTTTTCTTACAACTGATCAATTTTCACTATTAGTTGGCGTCAATTGCCTAAAAAGAAAGTTAAAAAGCACTGAATTCAACTGCCTTTATAGTTTTCTTACAACTAACAAAGAAAAATTGATTTTATTTGGCTCTGGGACAAAACAAAAACCTTAAATTCAAAATGACGTCTGGAACAAAATGGTGGATTTAATTTTTTTTATCATCCTCCGAATATGAGTTGTAAATGAACTAAAATACCGTACATCTTAAAAAATATTTTTTTAAACTGCTCACCAATTAGTATGGGTTGTCCTTTTCGGAATACAAACGAAATATTAACGCATATTTTGGAAACATTTAATCATTGTATTTTATTAGCATAGAGTTGCGATATAGGAAGACTCTAAAGAAAAATTCTATAAAATGTTATTTCATACGGTTTTGTTGGCCAGCCTATTATACCCTTAAACAATTTATACAAACTATCCTATGTTGCATCCAATATATGTCACGGTGCACCATTTTCCGGTAACCACTTTTTATTTATGTCCAACTACATTGAAAATTTTAATAAATTATAGATGCGCTTCGTCAAAAAAATGGTGTTGCTTCTTTATCTTTTTAAAAATATTTAAATGCAATCTTTTGCAGATTGGTTGCTTGGTTATCATTCAATATTCTTCCCTTATTTCAACTCGTTTAAAGCAGTTTATCATCCTTAAAAGCTTTTTTTTAACACATATTTTATTGATGTTTTTTCTGTTATTTTTTACGTAGATGCCTATTGATATTTATTAAAAATGACACAATTAGATTTGTTTTTCAATAAAATTCAAAACTAATTAATAAAAATTTTTTACTGAAATTAAAAACGTTAATAAAACTTTTTAATCAAAATCAATTATATATTTGATTGAACATTTTTAAATAATATTTTTTTCTGTGAAAGTGGTTACGTTTATTTGGCCACATGTATGGCAAATAATTTTTTTAAAAATTTTTTTAAAAAAATTTTTTTTTTAAATTTTTTTTTGTAATTTTTATTGTTGTTTTTTTAATATATTTTTTTTAAATTTTTTTTAGATACATACATACGTAAACTCAATTAATAATTTTACAATGGTTTTTTTTATGTATGTTTTTTACATGTATGTACGTATTTAATATGACATGAATGGTGATACAAACAATAATTATTACATGACTACACGTTGTGAAGGGTATATAAGATTCGGCACGGCCGAATATAGCACTGTTACTTGTTATTAATTACATTTGTAAATATGGGTCATAAATCCTTTGACAACTTAAAAAAAATAAAAAGTTATTCATTGAAATTATAATTAGTTTAATATAACTCCAATAAACCTTGTTAACCTAGGTACTAGGTAACCAAAGTTTGTGCTGGGTTATAAATCAAATACAACGACACTTAAACAAAATAATTTAAAGCGTAATATAAACTTGTACGTAAATCGTACAAGTGATTAGATATAAAGAAAACAACTTCTAGCAATACAAAATCTGTAAACAAATGCCAATAAAAAAGGCAATGTAAAGCTACGAATTATCCATACTTTTCCACACATGCTACAGTTGAAAGTGGATTTCTAATAAACGTTTATAAAAGCCATGTATAATGGCCACATTTTAAAGAGCATCTTACTCTCAGTCTGCTGTAATAAAAATAATTTCAAATTTCAAACAATAAAATTAAACGCTACAGTACCACTGAATTTTATATGGGTGATATCCGATATTTCCCCCATTACAATAGTAGTCTTCGTTGTCTGAATGGTGAATAAAGATTAATTAATTTGACCAAGCCAAACAAATCTATGGGAAGTTCTATTAAAAAACAGAATATAACACAAATTATCCATAAATTGATTTGCTTTAGAGCATTTTTTGCAAATGAAAAAAAAAACAATTTAAAGACATAAGATTTATTTGAATAATGCAATGAAAATAAATCTGAGCCTTGTAAAATAATACAATAGAATTTCATTTTGTATGTATTTGTGCAGAAATATAAAGTAAACATTTCACTCAGAAAATTGTATAACAGGTGGTAGCAATGGCAAATTGGACTATATCAGGCATGTCATAGAGATAAGTTTCGTTCGAAAGTGGAATTGGTTCCGTACTTTGCTTCTCTAACAAAAAAAAAAAAATAAAACGAAAATTGATGTTAATTTTAATATCGCAAGTAGAATTGAATTAGATATTTCATTTTACATCATTTTAAATAAATAGAAAAAAAAAGAAAAACTCAGCCGATACATTATGTATAATGTAAATGCTAAAAGTAAATAAACCAGCTAATTGGTGATGCTTGCCCGATTAACTGTCAAAATATGTTTAATTCGTCTTGACTTAAATGCGATTTTAATTTTAGTATTCAGACATTTATTTAAGATTATTTCTCTGCCACTTAGACTAAATAATTTATGGTTCGCATACTTTGGTTCCCTTTATTATAAGTTTTACGAATATTTTTTACTTTTCCGTATAAAATAGTATTTAATAAAATAGTATTAAATCATATTGACCTTTCAATCTCTGGCATATAAGTTCGCCTTAATATACATTCTGTCGAATAATTTGCTTAACGAAATCTAATTATTATCTTACTAGCTTGTGCCCGCGACTTCGTCTGCGCAGTTATCGGGATAAAAGGTAGACTTAGTATTGACAACAAAAATAAAAATATTTGGGTCAATTTCCAAAAAAAACGTACACATCGAGTTTTTTTTTTTTGCTTATTTTTAAAGTTTTTTCAATTCGCCGGTAGGAGTGGCCAATTTATGTAGAAATTGATAAAGATTCCGGTGGTACTTTTAGGCTCTCAAAAAGATCAATATTTTTGAATTTTTTTAGATTTTCTATGATTTCTATCTTGAGCGTCACACACCAAATATGTATAAAAAATCGATAAAAATGCAAAAATATTTGAAATTCAAGCTTACTACCATGTTCTTTTGTTTCTCAAGATTGAGTTTTGCGAAAATCTCTATTTCGATTATAAACACAAAATCACGATTCACCTTGATTTTTAATTTTCTTTTAAAGTGACTAGTTATTTTAAACTTTTAAGATGAAAATATGTAAATTTTTGGTAAAAAAAGACTTGAACTTAGAGGTTAGTAATAGGCTTGTAACAATTAACTTTAAAAAAATTTAATTATATAAGGAAAAAAAACTAAGTGTGACGCTCAAGATATTTTGTGACGATCAAGAGATTTTGTTGCACGTAAACAAGAAATAATCCCAAATTTAAAGTTTAACGAAAAAAAGTTTATTCTTTTACAAAAAGTAAGTAAAAAAAACAAAAAATCTTCAAAAAAAACAAAAATTTTCATACAAAACTAAACATATACATATTCTTTGATATCTTTAACAAAAATGGAAAAAAAGAAGTAATTCTTGAAGCAACTTAGACACATATGTAAATATTTGACGCAAAACAATAACTTAACTTAATTTAATTTATAAATTTTCATTCGAATTCTTATTCTGAATCTGTATAAACTTCATGAAATGACAAGCGGCTTTGTTTTTGTTTTATTCTCATTAATTTTTACCACTTTCGAATTAAGCTTGTGGCAGTTGCATAAATTTCCGGTCCCCCAGAGGTTTAAGTTGCAAAAGCACGATTAAACTCAAATATACCACGATTATACCTTTCTTTCTTCTTTCTTTTATATTCGTCATTACGCGCTTTATCGAGCTTTATTTTCTCTCGACATCTTTGTGCTCTTTCAGCCGCCATTAATTTTGTTGTTTTACTCTTAAAAATTAAATCATAATTAAGCATTTTAAGCTATGAAGCAATCATATATAAAAAGTGATGCTCATGAAATATTTGCCTATTCTGGTTTTTTTTCGTATGAAATTTTTTTCTCAAACTCACAAATTATCAAAAAATGAGTTGAAACCATGTAAACAATGATTGTCAATTTAAATTTTTTACATTTAATATATTCACTTTTAAAAAAATTAGCGTGACGCTCATAAAATTTTATCGCGCCCTTACCAAGGGCAGTTCACAAAAACTGCGCAAATGCACACTTTTTTACAAAGATTTTTTTTTCGCTTTTTCACTTTTGTAATAATAAAGGTTTGTACTTTCCTTACGTTATTTACGTTATTTAAATGTAAATTGAAAACTAGTAATATTACTTGAATTATAAAAAAAGTGACGCTCTATGCAAATTGTGGGGACAACCTTTCTTTGCAACACCAAATTCGCACTAATTTAGTTTTGACGACTATTTATATCAAATGAAAACACAAGAAAGAAAACTGTTTTTAAGTGCTGCATATTTGCTTTTTTCTGGATTTTATTTAATTTTGCTTACTAAAAATTCTAACGGGGGACACACGCTTTTGTATGGAAGGAGTCCGAGGGAGAAACAAAACACCATTCTGAATAAACAAAAAAACAAACATACAAATTTGAGAATTACGTTTCTTTGTTACATATTCCTCGCTGATCACTCTCAAATTTTTTATTTTTTTTTGTTGTTTTTTTTTACCTAAAATAGTAGTGTAAAGTGCGGGGACACAAAAATTGCGTTTTGTTTTAAATTGACCCATTTACAACACAAACAACCCGTTTAGGATGTGTTATGATGAGTTTTCCCAGGACTTCGCGTTATTATCGCGATAAAAAGTAGCCTATGTGTTAATCTAGGTTGTTATCTATCTATGTGCCTAATTTAATTTAGTTCCGTTCAGCCGTTCTTGCGTGATTAAGTAACAAATATCCAAACATCCAAACATACAAACATTAATTATATTAGTAGGATTATTCGTTTTCATAAAAAAAAATTTTAAAATTTAAAAATGATAGCAATTTAAAGAAATCTTATTATTATGTCATTACTCGTTTCAATCAAAACAAGTAAGAGCACTATATTCGGCTGTGCCGAATCTTTTATACCCACCACCAATTTTGTGTACATTTAAAGCACAATATTTATTATTTTGTTACTCATTATGGAATAATCTCTTTATAATAAAATATGTGTCACTTTCTTTGTAGAGGGTGGTTAAATTTTAAGGGCCCACGTTGAAGGTGAACTACAGCTAGTCTTTAAATTAGTTTTCTGCATTTCATTTGACATTTCTCAATCTCAAACTTACTAATTTAAACCGTGGAAAGATACGCAAATCAGCAACGCTTTAAAGTTATTTAGGTTTTTTTATGAAAATGGGCGTTCAAATCAAAATGCATTTTGTGCACTTCGTAATTCTTTTGATCAACATAATCATTCAAATTCATCCACAATCGGGAAAATTGTAAAAAATATTTAAATTTCTGCAAAACAGGTCTGTAAAAAATGTTAGAAAATCTGTGAATGCCTTCTTATTTCGTTGAATGGGAAGCATTGCTGTTTTTTGCGATAGTGTGGCAAAAGAGCAGTCAACCTCGACTCATCATCGTGCCCAACAATTGAGCATCAACATTGTCATTGAAAATTTGGACCAACAGATAGAGGAGTGGCGCGAAGGATGGGGGGGGGGGGGTCATTTGGCCGATATTTTGTTAAATACATAATTTAACCGTACAAATGTTATCATTACAAAAATAAATAATAATAATTTCCTAAATAATTTGTTTTTTATTTAAATTCAACATCGGCCCTTAAAATTTAACCACCCTTTATAACTTCGATATGCTACTAAAATGCTTTTGTAAATGTAGTCTTTCAATGAAAGTAGGCGTTAAAGTAGGCGTGTCAATAAAGTTTCTGCTAATAAATACAACTTAGATATTTCAATATAGTTCTTTATTTTCCCAAAAATTTTGTCAATAGAGAAATTACATGAATTTAAGAAAACCCGTTATATGGGAGGTAGGCGTTATAGTGGGCGTGTCACCTTAACTTTTTGGCACAACAACTACATTGACTAGAAGGATATATGTAGTAAATTTCCTCATCATACCTCTAATTTTGTCGGTTTTATGAGCTTTAACATTTCATTAACGGTAGATAACGTGAAAAGTGGGCGTTATAGTAGGCGAGTCAAAATTATTTTTACGCATGAGTACATTTTAGATGTTTCAATATAGCCCTTTATTATTCCAAAATCTGTATTAATAGAGAAATTATATGAATTTTAGGTAAAACGTTCTATGGGAGGTGGGCGTAAAAGTGGGCGTGGCATCTTAATTTTTTGGCACAATAATGACATTGCCTAGGGGGATATACGCAGCACATTTGATCATCATACCTCTAATTTTGGCGGTTTTATGAGCTTTTAAATTTCATTAACGGTAGATAACGTGAAAAGTGGGCGTTATAGTAGGCGTGTCGAAGTTATTTTTGCGAATGAGTACATTTTAGATGTTTCAATATAGCCCTTTATTATTCCAAAATCTTTATTAATAGAGAAATTATATGAATTTTAGGTAAAACGTTATATGGGAGGTGGGCGTAAAAGTGGGCGTGGCACATTGATTTTCCGTTGAAAAAAAGCCTCTCACCAAAAAGCAAAGTGTGCAAAATTTCAGAGTCGTACATCCAATTTTGTTGCTTTTATGACGTTTTTGTTTTTAAATATACCGAAAAATACACTGTGCGGTATAAATTTTCGTACATTTTGATCGATAACTCCTTTCCTGATGATTAGATTTAGGTAAGTTTTGGTTAGAAATATTTTTTTGACTTGAGAAATATATATTCGAAGTTTCATGACTGTACGTTAAGCCGTTTGGACACAATACCATTTTATTCGATGTTCGTAGGACACGGTTTTTTCGACCTACTCTTGCATTCCGACCTATAACTCACTTGCTAATATTCCGATATAGCCCATTTTCAATACCAAACAAACCTTGTCTATAAGAAATATTCTGGCAAAATTTGAGCCTCCTAGCTTTTTCGGTGCGACCTCTATCGTGCTTTTAACAGACGGACAGACGGACGGACATAGCTAGATCGTCATCAAATCAAACCCTGATTCAGAATATATATACTTTATGGGGTCTAAAATGGATATTTCGATGTGTTACAAACGGAATGACAAAATGAATATACCCCCACCATTTTTTTGGTGGCGGGTATAAAAAATTTAAGAGTTTTCTGAGCCGTTATCCACATATTTAAAAAAAACTTGGTCGAATATTTAAGGCTGCTATATGAGATATTACACCTTTACTGCCTTCCCAGACTTTGCATATCTGAAAAAGCTTTTGTGAAACAAATTTATGCAATGGCGAAATGCGACAAATGAGCAACTTTTTTGTAATATGTTTGTAATTTCGTATTCAAAAGATGGGTATAAAAACAGCAAAAATGAATTGTATTAATTATGGTTTAAAAGAAAAAATAGATATACATTTTTTAATACTGCAAAGAAAAATTTATCTTCTCATCCCTGCACAAATAAATAAATCAAACAACTTTTGACATTATGCTTTCCGATCAGCTGTTGTGACGAAACTACCTTATGAATGTGACTGGCGTAAAATAAATGAGATTCAAGAATAAAAGCATATCTCAAGTTGAAAATATTATATACTTAAATTATAATCAGACGCTTTATTGCACAATTTAAAAACAAACCTTGGTACATCAAAACCTCAAACATTTTTTAAAAATAAGAGGTTTTAACTACTCACAAACAACAAAACCACTGGTAAAGATTTTTAATATTTTCAATAACAAAACACTAGAAGTTAACGTAATTCTTTTAAAACGTCTGATTTTATACAAAACAATTTTATCAAATCTTACAAATTTCTGAATACCCTAATTCACCCAACCATTATCTAAAAAATCAAAAATTTAATGCATTTTTTTACATATTTTGGTACAAAAATTATATGCACTGAAATTCTAATATAATTATTTTTAGAACTAAAGTTATCTTCTTGTCAGTTCTCATATGTATGTTCCATTTGTGCCATCATAAAGTGTGACCTGCTTGTGGAATGTAATTTTGCTATAAAATTTATTTCTTTTAATCTTGACATAAATATTTGCACACATATCTATTTGTCTGTCTAACTGTCTCCCTGTCTAACCGCACAGATAAACTTGTAACTTAACTTCTCCCTCCCTTTTCCACTCACACCCCCTTGATACACATTTACGTACATGAAGGCAACACAAATTAAGCTGTTCTTCAATGCTTGTTGGGTTGCTCAGATGGATGGTTGGTTGTTATCTAAAGATTCTGTTTTTGCTACCGATGACTTTGTTTGAGATAAAAGAAATATTATAAAATCGTGAAAATAATACAGAAACAACAACATTAACTTGAGAAGCAAATAACGTTAGCAGCTGAAAAACAGAAAAATATTGTTTATTTTCTGCTGAATTTGCGTGTATGTGTGTAAGTTTATGTACATGTAGGAATTTTTTTAAATTTATGCAAAATGAGTTTTCAACATAAGTTTAGAGCCATTGTGCAAAAGTAGGTTAAATAAAAGTAAAAACAACTGATAACAAGTTATGTACCAGCTTTAATCTATTTATCTGTTCACACTAGAATAACTGTAATAGACATACATATGCATGCTTAAATATTCCAATATATTTATAGAGAATTTACCTACCAACCAACAAAAAATATTCAGAATTAAATCTTTTTCAAATTTGTTTTGGTGAACAAAAAAATTATTAACAAAAACTTATTGTTCTAATTAAACATTATATAATTTTTTATAAAGTTAATAATTTAAAAAAAAAATTAATTTATGTGCTTTTAAAAAAATTAAATTCCTTTTCAACCGAATTTGATGGCAATTCTGACAATCTAATATTGTTTTTGGTCATACAATTTTTTTTTTCCAGAATCCTAAATAAGCAGAAACGCAGTTCTGTAATCACCACCATAAAATTATATGAGAAAACTAAGTCTAAGTATATAAAAAAATTCTAATGATGACAATTGCTACTATTAGCTCGTGTAGTTTTAGTTAAGTTAAAATAATTAAAATTTCTCGATACGCCCACTGACTTGTTACTCATATAAAAACTTTTACTATTAAAGTTACTAATATATAGGCTGTTTTATTAAGACCGAACAAATTAATTTACTCGCACAAAAAAGTTAAATTTGTAGAAAAAATATTGCGATCAATACAGGGCCTTAATATTCAAAAATGATTTCGCAAATCTGATTACCGCTACAAACGAATAACGAAGCGCATTCTTCACTTTTTCAAGCATTAATTATCAAATATAAATAATAATACGAATAGTGTTTGCTTCCAAGGCATTATCATAATCCACTGCGTTCATTTGGCACCGAAGGTAATAATTGCATAACATAATTGGATGCCCTTTCCTTAAAACAACGTATCGCCAAATGTTGATTTCAATAATTCCATATTTACTAGGGGTGATTGATCCGCATCTCAATCTCATCAATGTCATCAATAGTTTTAAAGAAAAATTTATTAATTATTGTGCGACAACGACTTATATTCACTAGAGCTCGATCTCAGGTTTTGTCACTAGAACCGAGTTTCTACAGTATCAAATGCCTTGCTGTGATCAAGAAATACCAGAAACATAATCAAATCACGATGCAATTTTTCTCTGACTTGATCTTCAACTACATCAATCAATTTTGTTCTTTCATGAATCCTGATTGTTTCGGGAATAAAAGTTTAAGTGTTTTAAGGAAATTATTCGTTTAATCATACATATATTATATTCTTAATTGCCTTAGAAAGAAATTAAGGAATAGCTATTAGACGATAATCATTGCCAGATTTCGGAATAGGAATTATCTTTGAAGTTTTCCTACAAATAAGATTTGATGAGAATGTTGTTGAATAAGGCAGTTATGTTTGGTAAAAGTTTTGGCATCAGGGCTTTTAATAATTTTCAATCTATTCCATCATAGCCAACGGCATTAGATTTGACGATCAGAGTGCTTTCATGAACATCACATTGATCGACGCATATAAAAGAGAAGCAATTTTGAATTGGTGCAGTATATATGTTATCACATGTATAGCTTTGAAGAAGCGTCGGTTTAAATTACCAAGGTGTAAAGTTGAGTTATTCCGGCTATACACCATATCTTACTCCCTCATAAAATTTATTTATTCTAGTGTTGAATCATGGTTGCTGTTTGTTTCTGATTGATTTTATTTTGAGAGATACACAGATATAAACGATTTCGCTTACGTTATATTGAAGAAATATTAATTGATAATTTTCATGTGAATAAATATTATTCCAGCAAACATTCCAATCATGTTGGTCTAGTATCGCATAATTAATACTCCAAAAGTCACGGCATGTTACGTATCTCTTTTCCGTATTCACAAAAATATTGCAGGTCACAAAAGGAAAGTCATGCTTAGAAAAATGTGAGGTGGAAATTTTATCACAATAATAAATTATTCATTAAAAATCTTTAGTGATTATAAATGTCAAATATTGAGTCCAGTATAACAGTTCGTTTGACAGTTTCCATAAAGCAGCTAATACACGGTATTCTATATATATAAAAGTGAAACTCTGTGTGTGTGTGTGTGTGTTAGCTATAGACTCCGAAACTGTAAAACCGATCGGGCTGAAACTTTGGTAAGTTGTTGTACACATACCAGGGAGTGTTTATGGGTGAAAAAAAGTGGGCGGGACCACGCCCATAAAAAATTAGTTATCATTTTAAGCTACTTGCACTTGACCGATTTTTCTGAAATTTTGCACACATATCGAGCTGTCATGACTAAATAATTTCGTGATAAGAAAAGTGGGCGGGGCCACGCCCCTAAAAAAGTTTTAATTTTGAGGTACTTGCACTGGACCGATTTTTCTGAAACTTTGCACAGATGTTGAGCTGTCATGACCTTATAATTTCGTGATTAAAAAAGTGCGCGGGGCCACGCCCATAAAAAAAGGTTATAATTTTGAGGTACTTCCACCAGACCGATTCTTCTGAAACTTTGCACACATGTCGAGCTGTCATGACTAAATAATGTCGTGATTAGAAAAGTGGGCAGTGCCACGCCCATAAAAAAAAAGGTATCATTTTGAGGTACTTGCACTGGACCGATTATTCTGAAACTTTGCACACGTATTGGACTGTTATGACTTTACAATTTCATGATTAGAAAAGTGGGCAGGGCCACGCCCATTAAAACAATTATAATTTTGAGGTACTTGCACTGGTCCGATTCTTCTGAAACTTTGCACACATATTGAGCTGTTATAACTTTACAATTTCGTGATTAGAAAAGTGAACAATGCCACGCCCATAAAAAAATTATAATTTTTAGGTTTTTGCACTTGATATTCAATTAAAATTCAGAATGCATTTCGATTCATTAAGGGGCGTAGCAACGTGCGCCGGGTTTGGCTAGTGTTTTATACATCTGACTTGTAAAATTCCCAGTGCTGAAGACGTACATGTCATGTGTTAGCATTAGAACATTACTTCTGTGAAACAGATGTGCTAAGTCATCTGACAACATTTCCAATAGAGCGTGCTCTAATTTGTTCTAACAAGCCACCCGATATCAGCTGTTGACAGAAATTTCTTTTGCCAGAAAACAGTCAGCGTCGGTTGAGTGTTGAACAACAATTTTCAAAGACATAAACAATTACATATGAAAACAGATTTACCAAGTCAGATGTACAAAACATGCCTTGTATTAGCAGCTTAAGCAATATCGAGCATAAAAACAACACCAATAAATATTAACAGTTAATTCGTCCAGTGTTTGAACATCGCCTTTTTTAGTCGACTGCGCAAATTGGCGTACACTTACACTCACACAATATTAAAAATTTTCCACTAACAGATTTCAAGATATATTTTTGTTAACGTGTGCTTTTGTAAGTGTTTTATTTGTAATGGAAACTGTCCCCCTCGTTGTTTTAATTCCTTAATTAAACCAACTTTTCCCATCCCGTTGATATGAAAACAGTATGTAATAACATGATTCTACTATTTACCGTAGAAAGGCTTAAGAAATACCATACAGTTAACATTATTTACAGCAGGTTCAATCTTTTGCAAAGAGAAAAATAAACAAATTTTCCTCCATCAAAAAAATTTGTCGAAGATGTGTTGCAACATTTATTAAATAAAACTTTCGCTATCATAAAAAATTCACTAAAAACGTGCGACAAAATTTTAAAATTCATATTTCGGGGATGTGAAAATTTCATGTTATTTTTCTTTTTCTCTTTGAAATGCTTAACATTGTGTTTTTTTAATCTTATTATCCAATTGGTACGTGAATTGTATTTGTTGCTGTGTTATCATTAAGGACATTTCACAAAAAATATATTTTTATATAAACATACGAAGGAAGTACATATTCCCTTGACACAAACGGGTTTGACTGGAGATTTTTTTACTCAAAAGAAGAATGTGAAGAGCAACAAATGTATGTATGTGATTTAATGACAACATATTTTTTAATAAAAAAAAAAGTTGTAAAGAACAACATAATAAAACATGTGTCAACATGTGTGCATCAAGCGATTGTCATTAAAATTAACAAAATATCCACGTACTTAAGGGACAAACAGTAGCGAACATGTTTTATAACTTCTTTTCAAAGAGAGTTGTTGTTCATATGGTTTAGTTTATTTATAATTCTGTTTTCTTGTAGAAGACTTTAAATTCTAGTGTGCAAATTTAATGATTGTAAAATTGAATTAAGACTATATTTTGCTAGTAATAGTAGATTATGTAGTAAAAAGTAGCAAGTAATTAAATCTTCATTTGAAACGATCTGTTATAATGGTATGTAGATAATTATTATTTTATTAGGTGGCATTTTCCACTGCTGTCTCATAATGTGTACTTATATGGAAAACGTCACAGCCAGTTATAATCTGACTACACTTTTTTTTGTAAATCAAATATTTGTTAACATTATTGTTATCTGCTAATAATAAAAAAATATTTAAATAAAAGTATACCACGTGTTTAAGTATATATACAAATTTGCGTATGAAGAAAATAAAATAAAACTGCAGTTAAAACAAGCAAGAGTGATATACTCGGCATATTATATCTACAAATAGTAGCAAAGGCACCTACAAACTATTCTATGGCTGAAAAATTTAAATTTAGGTGGTAAAAATATGGGGAAAAACAAAGGTAGTCGTGTTTTTTTTGCTTATATCTCAGAAAGTTATGGGGCGATTATGCTGAATTTCAGTAGCGATTCATTCCCGGAAATTTCCAAAAGATTAAAACCATACACAGATCTAAGAAACATATGGTTGCTTTTTCAAGTTGATTTCAACCAGACCTGGGGGATCTCAATTACATTTCAATTACAATTACAATTACATGTAATTTGTAATTGAGGTAGTCTAAATTACAATTACAAGTAATTGTAATTGAAAGTAAGGACTTCACTCAATTACAATAAAATGTAATTGTAATTGAAAAATGTCAATTACAATTACTTGTAATTGTTAATTGAAAAAAATCAAATACACATTACATGTAATTGTAATTGAAAATGTTCAATTACTAATTACAAGTAATTGTAATTGTAATTAATCAACAAATGATTACTTGTAATTGAACAAAATTCAATTACATTTTTAAAACCATAAAATAAAACTTAAAATTCTTAAAACGATTTTCTAAATTATATGGTGTTATTTAAAGCAAATAATAAATTTTTTTAAATTGGTTCCTTGTCTTAATTATTTTTCAATCAGGTATGTGATGAAAAACGATCGATTTCATTTCGATCATTATTGAAATTATAATTCGGACGTGTTCGTAACATTTTTAAACTGAAAATTATTAAATGGTAAAGACTGGCTTATATAATATGTAATTGATAATTTTTGTAATTAAATACTTTTTTGACAATAAATACTTAAAAAAGTAATGATTACTTGTTTTTTTTAAATTACTTAATGAAAAATTTTTTTTTTCCAATTAAATGAAATTGTAATTGGATTTTTTTCCAATTACAATTACATGTACATGTAATTGTAATTTAAGAAAACTTCAATTACAATTACATGTAATTGTAATTGATTTTTACTTCTTTTTCAATTACAATTACGTGTAATTGTAATTGAAAAAATTCAATTACAATTACATGTAATTGTGTAATTATAGGTGTAATTAAATACAAAATGTAATTGAGACCCCCCAGGTCTGATTTCAACCAACACACGGGCAAACGGACAGACGATCAGGGCTTAATCGTCTCCTCTATTCATTAGCTTTCAGAAGATTCATATATACTTTATGGGGTTGGAAATGAAAATTGTAGAAATTACAAACGGAATGACAAAGCTATGTTTACCATTGTGCACTACATGAAGGGTTTAATAAAAACAATAAGACATTTTATTTAAAAATAAAAGAGTAAAAAAATTTTTAAAAATTAAACAAATTCTCAAAAAGAAAACAACAAAACAAATCAAATAATAAATGTTTCTCAGGTAAGTAGATGGCGTACTTAAGGTATTTGTCAATGCCATGTCTATGTCAAATTTTGCTCTGCAAAATTTATAACCACATGTCATGTAAAATTTTTGATTTATTATTTCTGTAAAATAAATGTATGTATGTAACATATGTACATATGTAAATCATATGACAAACTTGTAATTAGAACGTGTTCAGTTTTAATGCGACAAAGCATTTGATATCAGCAGTTGTCAGCTACAAAATGTTATGCCAAACGGGTGCGTGAAAAGTGTAAAAATTGTATAGATTTTTCGTTGACATATTTTTTTTTGTATTTTATTTTGTTTTAGATCATGTTAATAACATCTGGCGAATAAATAATGGAAAGATTCAAAACTGAACCAAGGATCAGAATAATATAATTTTGTTATTAAATCAGTGATTAATTATTTTAACGCAAAGAGCATAACGTCGATATATAAATGTTAGAATTTGGCCTCTTTAAGCAGTAAGTCATTGTTTAGTTTATGGCACGATAAGAGATTTGCTTCGGCACGCTAGGCCATAATTAATTATTGAACGTGTAGAGCAAAGTGTTAACGAAACAGCAGACACATCTATTAGATGACATTTTTAAAACATATTAACTGTTATTCCCGTAAAAGGTGCAATTGGTGCAAGAATTCAAACCCACAAATCATCTGCACGGTCTCAGTTTTGCAGATAAATTTTATGTTGACCAGAGTTGAAATCTGATTACGAGTGATGAAGCTCATTTTCATTTTAATGACTTTGTTGATAAGTAAAACTTTAGATTTTGCGGTAGTAAAATACTAAAAGCTATTTATCAATTTCACCCTGTTAGGTAAACAGTATGGATTGGTATGATATCTATAAATACCATTGGGTCTTATTTCTTCAAAACTTCAAAAACAAAAGACGATGGAAGTGCTGTAACCGTATCCGTAACTGAATAGTGCTATCGGTTTATGGTTAAATATTTTTTACATCCTGCTATTAAAACATATCCAAGATGTGGTTTTAGCAGGCTATAGCCATTACACACAATGAAACTTTTAAGCCAAATTTTTGGGGAGCAAATAATTTTCAAAAATTCGGAATTTAATTGGCCAATTCGTTCGCTTGGGATTATTTAAAAGAGCGAGTACATCTGAACAGGCTCGTAACAATTCTTGAACTCAAGGCTCAAATATTTGCAGCAATTCGAGCGCTTTAGCCATAGTTTTTTAAAGATGTTATAGAAAGTCCATACAAAGTGTAAAAAAATTTCCAATTTAAGATCTGAGAAAAAAAATTTGATTACTTTTGGCTCAACATGTCTACGTTTGAAAGCAACAATTTTAAAATGACAATTTTGATTTATTTATGAAATTACATAAAAGTGGAAAAATAACAAGTCATGTGTAAATACACAGTATTTAAATTGTGCACAAGCATCCAAAGAAAGTATTTAAAACGATAAAAAAATTTATATTTAAAAAAATAATTTTTCAATATAGAAATTCAATTTTTTATTAAGATCAGTTCAACAATTGTGAGTCACACCTTAACGTCAAGTTTTTTGCCCAACTTAATTTCTTTGTTTCGGTTATTGACAAATTCAACCACAAACAGGTACACAATTGAGCAGTGCTTAAAGATTATTAAAGCCTTTGGGTGCATTTCGTGATTTGTTTGGTTAGTTTAATTGTTTAAACGAGTCCACACTTGTGAAAACACTTTTGCATGTCTTCTAGTTGTTTTTGGCATAAAGATACTAGCACCTCCATCATCCACTCATGTAAAATTACTTAAGTGGATTGAGCTCCTTAGCGAGTGTAGGTAATGATACTTATATATTTTAAATTAAGAAGTCAGCTTTTAAGAATTTTGTCAGCATAAACTTACATAAGAAATCTTCTTATAAAAAAAACGTATTAAATATTGATTAAAATTATTTTAGCTCAAGGTCCTTTAATAATTAAAATATTGTCTTTAATTTTTATTAGTTCTCTGAGTATTTCGCTACTCTGTTGTTTAGCATCGTCAGGAAATTAATACTTGTTTTGATTTTCTGTAATATTTTTATGTAAAAAAATAATAAATTTGAAATAACAAACCTTTAATAAGTAATAGCTCTATATTCAGCCGTGCCGAATCTTATATACCCTTCACAACGTGTAGTCATGCAATAACAGTAGTATGTATCACCATTCATCCCATACGAAATACGTACATATATATAAAAAACGTACATATATAAAAACATCCCATTGTAAATTATAAATTTAAGTATGTATGTTAAAAGAAAAAATAAAAAAAAAAAATTTAAAAAAAAATTTAAAAAAAATTTAAAAAAAAAATTAAAAAAAAAAAAAATAATTAAAATATTTATAATAAATATAAAACAAAAAAAATTAAAAAAAAAATTTAAAAAAAAATAATAAAAATATAAATAATATATTAAAGAAAAAATTAAAAAAAAAAAAAAATTAAAAAAAAAATAAGAAAAAAATTAAAAAAAAAAATTTTTTTTGGTTCAGCTGGGATTCGATGCCACGTTTTCTCTAACCAGTATACACGTTTGTATGTATGTATGTTGTTGTTTTTGTAGTGTTGTTTTTGTGAAAAAAAAATCGAGGTGGTCGTGGGTTTTTGCTCATATCTCAGTTGTTTATGTACCGATGTTTTTGATGTTCAATACCGATCTACTCCCGAATATTTCTGATATTTTAATACCTCACCCGGGTCCAAGCGATGTTGGGGGGATTCAAAAAATTGATTTCAACATACACACGGACAGACGGTCAGACGGACAGACTGACAGAGCTTAATCGACTCCCCTTTTCATAAGCTTTCAGAAAATATATACTTTATGAGGTCGGAAATGAAAATTGTAGAAATTTCACACGGAATGACAAACCTATATATATCCTTTTTCACTGTGTGAAGGGTATAAAAACGATACTACACAAAGGTGTAGCGAAATATTGAGAGAATTGAAAAAAATTTAGGACAATATCTTAATTATTAAAAGACCTTCAGCTGAAATAATTGTAGTTAATATTTTAACTATAAAAGGTAAAAAAAAAACTGAATAAATATTATAAAATTTTATTAAGGAAAAATAAACTACGAATGATAGAACAAAGATTACGCAGTGGGAAACATATTTCCCTTTGCTAGAGTAGTTGTTCATATTTAAGGATTGCAAAGAGTATTTAATGTGTAAAATTTCATAGCATTGCATTAAGAGTATGTGGACAAGTTATTCAATACATTTAGGTGGCTAATTTATCCTTCGCATTACCAATTGCTTGGCAACAAATATAAATCGGAATAACCAATTTTACTATTTGTTTTAAAACTCAAATTAAAGATATAACGAGAAACTTATTTAATTTTTTTTTCAAGTTAATCTTTATCATTTTGAGTTTTACAGATTAACAGATATTACCCACTTGGGCTTTGCGATGATGAACTAGTCAGTCACGTTACGCTTTTATACATATTTATAGAAGATAAGCACTGCTAAGTCAATTACTTTAACTAGAATTATTCCAATAATACTGAAATGAAACAATATATATTTTTTTTAATAAATTTAATATGTTTTTTTTATATACATGAATTTATTTAGAGGCCGATCGTCCAGTCTCTGTCCTATAAATACTACATTATTTAATAATTCTTTGTTATAATAAATCTAGTTTCAAACCCAAACTTTTTCAAATATTCTCAAAGCTGTTGCAACATTTTAAACACAAATAGACAGAGATTGTAAAACTTCTTTACAAAATCACAACTTTTTTATAATTGAACAAACATTATTAACAGATTATGTGTAAAAAGCAAAATATTTTGACATGTTTTATTAATAAATAAAATAAGAGAAACAAAACAGAAAAGCGAAACAAAGTTAAAGTAGTTGAGTAACTAAAAAGTTACACTTTGTTAATAAAATAAGTGATTTTTTTTAATCCTTGAGAGCATAGATATTCAATTCAAAACTTTATTATTTTTGATATATTTATTTAGGTTTCTTTTTTTAACAAATTTCTATTGTCTACTTTATGTGACAAGTTTTGTAAGGATACAACCCACAGCAAGGACATAGATGCATGGTGACAAATTTTTAATTAATATCTAAAAACAATATGTATTCTTGTGTATAGAATGGGAACTCAACAAAAAGAGCACCTACACACACTGTTGCAAGAGATAACAATAGCAATTCAATTTTCTAGTAAAAACTTTAAATAAACACATACACACGTTGCTTATAAGGGTGATGGGTAAGAAGTGGCAACAACAACAATAAAAGTAGGAAACTTCATGACTCAATTCAATAATAAAAAGTCATAAATCATGTTGCACAAGAATAATGACACTAACACACGCACTTCAAATATCCATATGCAAATGCATATCGTTGGCTAACAAGTCAAAATACTTTAACTAAAACTTGTATATTTCACATCGAATTGCGGTCAACATTTTGTTAAAACTAAAAACCGTTTCTTGAGTTATGTGGGCACTGATCTGAATGCTGCATTCCATTTTGAAGTACACCGTTATGTCAGAAACAAGTTAGAGGACTATATTTCGCTCTTATATGCCCTTCATATATTTTATATCATCATGTTTTAGCTAAATTTATAATGATTATACTTTATAGTGTCGCAAATGAATACTGTGCAATTGAACTAAGAATTTGCGCAAATATTGCATATGTGTATGTATATGTACATGTATATGTAAGTAACAAACATTTTAAGAGGTTCCATAGAAGCTGATAATTTAACTTTGTTTAGGTAAAAAACAGCGCCACTTGTGTCCCTTTGCTCATAACTCAGCCCAACTAACTGATTTTCAATAGCAAAATTCTAGAAAGCATATCTGATAAACCAATACCATATAAGAGTCAGAAGTACATATGTGAGCATTAACAAGTTAATTTTAATATACAATCGGACACACACACAGACGAACTGTGCTTAATCAATTCCTCTATATAGAAGGACTCAGAATATATATAATCTTTACAGAGTCGCAAATGAATATTTTAGTTAAAATATATCTTTACTTAGCTTATGATTAGGGAAGTCGATTGAGCAATATCCTTCTCTTCATGAGTTGGTTGAAATCATTTTATATCTTGCACATACCTCCATGTAGTATTAGCCTTTTGGAAATATCCAGCAATAAATCGTTAACGAATTTCAGCAAAATTGCTCCGCAAATTTTTTAGATATTCGCAAATAAACACGACTGTCTCTGTTTTTTCGCACAATTTTACAACAAAAATTAATATTTTTCAACTCTAGAATAAGACAGTTTTGCTACAATTCGTGGCCTCTAGGTATAGTCATAAAAAAATTTAAGCAAAGCGGTAACTAACCGCCAAAGTTAAAGACAAAAATTATTTCGAAAACTATATATTTCTTTTGAATATATCAAGTTTGTCAAGCTCGTGAATAAGTTTTTACATATTAGTGACACCAAATTTCAACCCGTAGCCGTGAATCAATTGGAAAGTAACTGAGATATAAGCACAAAAATACAACTGCTTCAGCGTTTATCCTCAAATTTAGAAAGGAGACTCGAGTTTTTCCTCTTCTAGATAACTAAGAGAGTCAATATGGGTATGGAATGAAAAGGCTTGCCAATCAAAAAAAAAAAAAACACCATGAAGACCGACACTACAAAATGACGTAAAGGAAATGTATGTATGAGTCAAATATAGTTATTATTTATTATCCCCTCAATATTGATATCCAATGGAAGGGCTTGACCTGTAAAATACAAGATGGTAACTGAAGCAAAATGACGGATATTTTTTTAACTTAATCAGTATGAGTATCACTTGAAAGGACTTAACTATTAGTAGAATACATATAATTATGTGAAAATTCAAATTTTAAAGATTGTGTCTCAAATAATAATTCAAAATTGTGAATAATAATTTTCCTCTGTACATGATTGTGAAAAGTATTATCAGATTCGCAACGACCGAATATAGAACAATACATTTTGAATTCAATAAGTAACGATTTTATGATGTCAGTTAGTCACCGTGCATTATACTTTAAAACAAATAACTGGGTTTTAAAAAACATTACTTTAGAAAAATTCCACAAAAACATGTTTTTTTAAAGAAAATCCGCGCAAGAAATTTAATAATGTTAAAGGTCCACTCATTAAATAAATATATACGTAAAAAATTTAAAATTTTATATCAAAAAAAAAGTTTATTGTATTACAAATAATTTTAATGTGATGAATATAGTTCCCATGTGTTGCCCTCACTCGTTATATCGGATCGCCTAAATCCCAGAAGCTGAACATATCATCTACATTTTAATATTAGGATTTCATGCTCTAAACTTTTAGAGTTCATCGTCACCACCGACATAATACCGTAAGAAATTTGCCTCGAACCACTACATTACGTTAAATAAGCACTGCGGAAAATATTGAACATGCTAGGAATGTCTTGTACGCCAATACAGTACGGTGCAGAACATAGGCAATGTCTAAATCCGGCAATTAGATTTTAACAGCTTAACAAAATTAAATAACAGGTGTTCGAGTTTATTAATAAGTACAACCGTAGGTTCTGGGTCTCAGAAAATCCAAAAAACGTTCATAAACGTAAATTTTACCCCATTGAATCAGTACAGTATGGTGTAGTTTTATATCTTGAAATGTTGTTAGGCCTCACTGAAACGTATATTGAGAGCTGTATTGATTTTTGACAGAACATCCAGTCCATATTTGCGGAGCAGAAAACGAAGACCATTTAAGTGTCAGTATTAGTCACATTTCTATTTTTTTTATTTTATAATCTAAAAAAAAATAAATCAACCAAATCAAGTTATTAAATTTTCAAATTATTTAGTGACTTTTGGTCCACCCTGTATTTTTTATTTTTTTTTAGTGCAATAACATTTATTAAAATAAATACTAATATATTAAAGAAAATTTTTTCATTTCTTGTGGCGATATTTCGATACAAATTGTAAGGGATATAGAAAGCTATACACACATACAAATCTTTCAACAAATATTGACTTAATAAATGCATGCCTTAGTATTTACAAACACACACTATGAGATATAGAATGTAAAGTTTTGCCAGCACAAAAGTTTAAAAGTTCTGCAAATAACAGTAATAATAATTAAAAAAAAAAATAACACAAAACAGTAATTACTACTGCTACCACTAATAATAATTTGTAAATTTAAGAGGATTTTAAAATTAAATAATTAAGTGAAATATATTCGGCTGAGCCGAATTTTAGATACCCACCAACAATTTCGTGTAGTACTTCCTATAGAATTATCTCTCTTCATACCAAAATATATATTAATTCTTTTGCTTAAGTTGGATTTGCCGTTAAATTATTTTCTTATATTAAGAGTCAAAATGGAACCCAAAGTATTTCTACAATAGAAATAATGCAATCCACTTTTCACCACAATGTTATACTTTTTCATGTCATCTCACAGTTCTATACAAGCTAGATAAATTCTCAGCACCGTGTGGACGTTACTATTCAAGTTAATCTCCTAAGTGTTGGCATACTTAGTTTCAAAATCTCCTTCAGTTTCTCAAATTTTGGGTCATCCAAGACAGCAATATTTTTATCCACTTTCTGACATGTGTTTTTATCTTCCAAACATAAAGTTTATTTTTAAACCTTCAAAAGTTTAAAAACATTTTCCAATTTAATGGTTTTGAAAAGTGAAATTGTGATAAATTTTCCGCCGGAATGGTCCAGTATCCTGTTTTATTATCGATATATGTTCACAATTTGAATGCGAGTTAATCTCACTCTTGCATTTAATAATAATAATAATACTCCAAGATTCAGCGCTTTCGTTCATTATGGTACTTATAACTGATAGGCCATACATAAAGATAGGAATCGGTGTTTTGTTATTAATATTGTTAGTCAAGCTAATGCCTACCGTAGTTGCCATAACCTTAGCCTGGAAAACATTATTGTGATCTGGTAGACGGAATATATTTAACTCTGTTTTGGATGTATTATAGAAATCTACTTCAATTCCTTCATCAATCTTTGATTCGTTTATATAGAGATTGATGCCTTGGGCACCTTTACCTTAACTACTTTATCCTTTTCTCCTCTCAGTTTATTGGGATTTTCAGTTTATTGGAATTTCCGTCGGTAATATCTAGCTTTATAGTATCTCACTAACCATTCGCCCATTGCTATTAGTGTAGTAGCGGTCAAACCTGCTTTAAATTTAAACAGTATCTTAATCGTCATAATTTACAATATATTCTTAAAAGCTATTGTTAGTGTGGCTCTTATGGCTTCGCATATACTAATACAGCATAATCTATGGATCTTTTGAAGAGGTTTTATAATAAACTTCTTTTGTAAAAATGTCCACGACATTATTAAGGCATATGTTAGGATGTGTTGTATTAAACTTGTGTAAAACTTATATTTATATAAGTATAATTTATAAGCTATTAGTTTGATTAATTCATTATTATATGTCATACAGCCCGCGAAACGAATTACTGCAAGAGACATTTTGTGGTCGTGGCTTCTTTGTAATAGTCCTCCTTCCATTAAAAAGGAAAATTAAACTAATGTCGGTCATGTCATGTTTATTCAATAGAAAATACCAAATTGAAAAAATAGATTTTCTTTGGAATTTAAATTTATCGTTTTTTTGAATACTCTTTATGGTAAATACTCGATTAAAATTCTGAAACGTGGTAGTTCTTATTATGTTCTAATGTTTCCCATTGTGTTTATGTTTAAAGTTTTTATTCTAAAAAAAATCTTCAATAAACAATCTGTATCTTTTGACTCCTGATTCGCACTGTAAAAATGTCTAAATAAATAAGTGAATAAAACGTGCCAAGATAAATTTGCAAATGTTTGCGTATTTAAATTCCTACATTTTGAATATAATCTTTTGAATATCCTCTCGTTGAAGAGGTGACATAAATGAGGCCTTCATTACCACTAATCATGAAAATTAAACAATATTAGTATTGGAGGATGGGGTGTTAATTTTGAAAATATTTGTATAGAGTTTTTAATCCATTTTGCCTAAATTTGATAATAGATTTTCAATCAAGTTTTTGTAAATAAACTGAAAAGTTAAGGCTTTTAGGTTGATTGATTGCTGGCATTTTCAGTTATCTCTTGCGAAAACAAAGACTTTCCTTTAACTTAATGACAGTAGAGGAGATATTTCATATTTAATTATAAAGTAAAATATGTTCATAGAATTATAAATTGATTATCTTTACTTCCATGTTAACGTAAACTTTTGTGTAGAGATAAAGACTAAGCGATTAAAAAATTTAAAACTGCAATAAAACAAAACCGGGTTGAAATTGTACCAAATTAATTTTTTTTATTTCGAAGTACAATTTTTCCGATTAAAAATTAAATATTATTTTATTAATATGGCTTCCGCGGCTGACCTCACAATACCTTATTGGATCGGACGAATTTTTGAACACTTTTTCGAGTGTATGGGATTATATTTCGGCAATGGCATCAGGAATGTTGGGCTTTAAGTGCTCAAATTTCTGTGGTTGGTCTTCATAATACTTGTTCCAACGGTGTCACATCGCAGGCTTTTGGTGGCCAATTGATATCACAATATGGGCTAATTAAACGAACATCAAACGTTGTACGCATTTAAACGATTGTGGCATGAGATGAGTAGTAAGTTGCACCATTCAGTTGTAGTGGGTGCATTGGCTTCTGTAAGACCATTTTTGGGTCTTCTAAACCCCAATTACAGCAATTTTGCTTATTAACACCCACTTAGATAAAAATGAACTTCAGCGGAAAAGATGTTCTTTTTTTTTTTTGTAAAATAATTTTCTTGCAATAGCCGACCAATTGTCCTTGTTGCTCAAGCGTAAACCGATTCATTTCGCATTGCGGAGGTAATATCCTGAATTTTGTGACAGATAAGAATGATATAATTATTGCCAGCTTCGAAATAATCGCTGGTAAAAATTTATAGATAGCCCACCCACCTGGCGCCAACGATATTTTTATATTGTAAGTATTTATTTTAAGATAAATTCTATTATCGTTGTTGTGCAAATAAATAGTTATTTCTTGATCATGCGATTTCTTTTATATTCCTCCTTCTATAGTGTTTAGCATTTGAATTTATTTCTTACCAACTCGTATCAAAATACCTTCACAAAAAATTTCATTAAAATTATTCTGTGCCTATTGAGTTCAGAAAGGCTGATAAAAAGACAGACAGACAGACAGACAGACATACAAGAAAGACAGACAGACATACAGGAAAGACAGACAGACAAAGAATTCTAAAAAAAATTTCTTTTGTATTCTATATCGTGTTCTTTATACATCACTGTCAAAGTTTTCAAACAATATTTAATATACAGTTCTTTAACAATCTTTTTGTAAGCATTGATTAAGAATAGAAAATCCGTTACAATTTAAATGAACGAAATTATTCAATTGAATTTAATACTCAATCCAACCAGATGCTACAACGCATAAAAGTGTTTGTAATAATTCAATTTATTTTTGAAATTTTTTATTTTATTTATTTTATTTTCGCATGCATTCAATTATTTGACTAAGTATTTTAAAAATAATAACCTAAAACCCTTTCAAATCCTTTCGCAAATAGACATAATAGTTATTAATTTTTTTCAATACAATATAACGATGAAGAAGATGGAGAACCTGAAAACAAATCCTTGTACTTGAAAATTTATAAGAATATTTTCTATTCAGATTATCTTTTTATGCAAAAAAAAAATTTTTAAGTGTGCGCGTGAGCGTGTCAAACAGGCTGTGAAATATAAAGCATTCCTAAAATAATCATAAATATTTACTTTAAAAACATAAATAAAACCTTTCTTTAAAAAATTTACAAATATTTCCCAAATTGTTTTATAAAAAATCCACATAATTTCACACACATAAACAAATTAAATGGAATTGCTTTGTACTTATGTACATATATACAGATAAGGATTTTTTTATTAAAGTCTAGTTGATTTTTACTAGATTCCCCATACAAAATAAACTGTTCTGAAACTTACGCAGCAAAAAATAATTATGAAGTGGTGTTTGTGGCCGAGTTCAATATGAGCGTGTCATTGTTGTAATGAACTGCCCTTCAGTCTAATAAGTTCACAAAAGTCAGTATATGAGGTGAAATGAGTTAATGTTGTATGTTTATATGAGTTGTTTTAAATATCTTACACGTTCTTGCAGGCATTTTAAAGCGTATTATTTAGGAAAAGTTATTTTGAATTTAGGGTTTCATTAAAACTTAAAATAACTTTTTCGTTTATATATTTTTTTGTTTCACATTATAAAAAATACAAAATGAAAATTGTTTTACACTAAATATAGAAAATAATGCCACATTAATGACCCAAATTTTCAGCTTCGTAATAATAGGCTCTTTTCAGATCAATTTCCTTAAATCTTTAATTGTGTCTGTAGCGTTCGAATTCTTGCAACAATGTTGGCCTTAAGTTCAAGAATTGTTTTGGACTTCTTCACTTATGCTCGCTCCTTCAAATAATATTAATGAAAAAAGTCGAGTACCAATAAGATAGCGTAGTTCTTACTATTTATTGAATAATTAAGTTATCTTTCTAATTACTTAATTTTTGGTCCGTTTTCTGATTAATTTTATTTAAAAAAAGTCGCCCATACCATTTTCTGTCTTACCTCCTATCTATAGTCATTACTTTAAGAGTTCTAGCTTAATTAACGTAGAAGATTTAAAAAGTACCATAAAAATTCTAAAACGCACCTTTTTCAGTCTGAACTTGTAACAATAGTCACTAACTTAAAGATTCTCCCTTCATAATAGTAGAAAATACAAATATCATAGAAATTCGAATTAAAACATTTTTCGTCGCCCATAACATTTTCAGCTTCAGCTCGGATCAATAGTTTTTTATTTCATAATTCTTGATTTATAATCGTATAAAATACAAAAGGTACCAAAAAAAGAGAAAAAGTACCTTTTTGAGGGTTTTCACATCAATGAAAAAATTCCAAGTTTAAAATGTTTAAATATCTAGGCAACATGATTTAAAGTGAGTAAATCTACTTTATTTTTCATAAAAATTATTATGTTGTAAAAAGTACCAAACTGTTTTCCCGAATTTTCCCCTTTCTACCCTGTTATGAATGTGTTTTAGTTTGTTTCTTAAATACATAACTTGTTATGTCTGGTGAAATCCCTATTACAAATTTTATGCAAACTGTAATTAGGAATTATACATATTTTCCGGTGTTTTCCCCTGTTTGGTACCTTTTATGTCCCCCTAAAGGTTTCCAGAAATTTCACCTAAATAATTGTCCATATTCTATTTGGCGATAATAATTATCAAATTATGTCCTCTTCAATAATATTAGAACAATACTTTTTTAAAAAAGTTCCAAAAAGAGGGAAAATTTTTACCCCTTACACATGCGAATTTGAAAAAAGTACCAAATCTTGTTAATATTTTTTCGCGGATTAACTAATACAATTTAATTTTTTTTAACTTTATGTGTTTGAACGTTACATAGGGTACCAAAAAAGTACCACATAATAGTATTTACCCGTTTTTACCCCTTAGGGGGTTAATATTCAAAAATAGGCCACACAACTGCCAGGTTATTTTTTGTGTAAATGCCAATGCCTTTTCAAGGTAATTTGTACAATTTTTAGTTTAGCAGATATAAGGTTACCGATTTCGTTATTACCCCTTTTTACCCTTTTTTACCTTCTTAAAGTACGAGTTTCTAAAAATCACCATTAGCGATTACAGCATTTTTATCTTAATTTTTTAAAAGTATGCCCCAAAATTATTTTCAGGTGTAATGCCACATTCCTTATAAATGATGGCATTCACATGAAAATGAGCTTCAATATTCATAATCAGGAGGCATATTACAACACTCGACCACGCTCGAATTTCAAAATACTTATCAGAACTTCTTGATCAAAATTTAGACGATGATCCGTGGATTTAAATTCCAATTGCAATTTTCTTAGAAAATAAGAGTAAATCTTTCTTTAAATACGCTCAGGCATTCATAACTGAGCAAAACATTTTTTGGTAGATGTTTCTGGTGTTTCTTCAACATTTTGCTATACACGTTTAATCTTTCAACCTCCGAGCCAGCCGTGGCAGTCATATGCCAGATCATTTTCAAAACTCATCTTTGTTTCAATCCATTTCAAAATGTATATCTCTATAAAAAACACCCTTTATGTTTCGAAGAAGTGTTTCTCAACTGCATTATGAACTCCCTAATTCTTACAATAACTAATTCTCTTTTATATTTGATTTTTGAACAAATAATTTAACATCAAACTTCCTTTAATATTTAGTGTTACTCAATTGGTAATGCAGAAGGGTATATTAGCGACCAGAAATGTATTGCATTATACATATGTCAATTTGGAGATTTTTTCCAGGGTAACAAAAATGGTGCTTCTGTTTTACTTTTAATCTGCAAGTGACAAATTTACGGCAGGAAAATTTTCTTTTTTTATTGTTCTTATTAAACTTAATAATTTTATGAATCATTCTGACTAATTTCTGTCAAATTTTTATAACACGCACTTAACATTTTTTCTCCCACTTTAGCCTCTAAAATGTGAACCAGACATTTTATATTTGTTTTTGGCAATAAAAACTCGAAAATTTTATTGGCATAAAAAAGGTTCTATACATAAAATATGAGCTGGAAAAGCACCATAAAATATGAATATAAAAATATTTTTTTATGTCCTTAGAAAGTTTTTCTTTTTAATGTTTTTCTATTCATCTATTAAGAGTTGTAACAATATAATTTTTTTTGTAAATTTGGCTCAATAAAGTAGTGGTGACAAAAGTGTTTATTAACATGTGATTTTAATAGCTTTTAAATTATCTTAAGGACAATATGAGTATTTCTGTAGGTTTTGGTATTCCCTAACTACCAGGGTAGTCACTTATGGATTTTATACATTAATTCTTCTTATATGGAGTGAGCTATTTAACATTTTAAAATTGAACTACCGATTACTCTGACTTTAAATGGTAGAATAACATTAATTTTTAGTTTCAGGTTTATTTTTGACATCTGTCATAGGGCCATATGCTATGATATATGGGATGATATACGCTCGAGAAAAATTGGGAAAATTTATAAACTTACTTTCAAAGTATTAAGTCTTTAACTCGATCTGTAAGAAATTTACGTGGAAAATTTTCGAGAAGAGACCTTCAATTAAAATTGTGCGTCAATTTGTGACTCGAATTCTTGAAAATGGATCGTTATTGAACAAAACAACCCGTACGTACTTTCTCATCAATCGACAACAGTGCTTCTGTGGCTGAGAATGTACAAGAACATGCATTAACATTAACTTTTCTTAAAGTTCCGTTCCTGGCTAAAATTTGGGGTCATTGCATTTATCATCCATATTGCTGAACTCATGCTCACTCTCTTCTTCGAACTACGGTCGTATTAGCTCTTCTTCTTCTTTTTAAAAGGTTTAGAGGACGTTATTTTAGAAAATTGTGGAGTTTGCCATGTGTTGGACTGCTCCATAATAACAAATCTTAAATATATAAATTTCGCTGAAGTGTTGTTTGGCAGTCAGTAACAAAATATAACAAAAATACTGATGCAATTGGCTCTACGACACCTAGCTTGATAATGATGTGGTTGACTTGCAGACACTTTATCGATTATACAGGCGCGTGTGCCCACATCAATCAATCTGAACAAAACATTTCCACGAGTATACAGTAATAAGATACAAAGAACGCGGGAGTATGTATTTGGAAAATAACGTTTCAAAATGCTTTTTTGTAATTCTTGATGTCTGCTAGACCACCACATCAGTCGCAAAGGGTTAATCCTTTTTTGTTTTTTATTATTCTTAACTTTACTGAGTAGTGATCGCTTTGTCCAAAAATTTATCCAAAAAGCTTTAGAGGCATATCCTATTTTCAAATAATAGTAAGCGTGTCTTTAAATTATCCCAAGGCTGGAAATGTTTGATTTGTATGGGGAAAAACAGAGACAATCGAGTTTATTTACTCATATCTTAGAAATGTATGCGTCGATTGTGCTGAATTTTAATAATTCTTGCGCCCAATCTACTACCTTAGTCATTAGCTTCTAAAAATGTATGTTGAAAGCGGTGTAAATACTTTTGTACTCTTGAATTTAAATACAATTTGTATGTATTCGCTCTTTTTCTGAACAACAGTACAATACAACAGTATATCATTTAAATATTTGAATTTGTATAAATTATAATCACTATTCCCATCTCTGCATGTCATATTCTTTATATTTGTAACGAATTGTAAATAACGAGTCTTTTGGTTGAAAGCTCCAAGCTTATGAAGTTTATTCGTTGGTTTATTGACTTTTCAACGTTCAACGAGGACAGGCGTTTCAACCAAAGGACTCATCAAAAGGATCTCTCCATTTTCCCACACATATACATAAGTATTTAATAAAATAATGTTAGTTGTTTGAAACAAATCCCTTGTTGTTCATATTTAATTAATAGAAGATCAGGTATCCCCTCCTGTTGTCTTATTATCGACCCCCTTTCCCAGCAACAAATTGCTCTTCAGTAAATTTTTTTTAATTGTACGTTTGTAATCCCTACAAACTATTTTTTATAAAATTACTATCCTTGTACTTCGATCCCTTTATAAACATTTTTTGAAAGATATATTTTAAGATTGTATGATAGATAACACAGTTGTAAGTAAACTGTATGAGGTTGAAAATAATTATTGTAGATATTTCATACCCCTTTCATTTTGGCATAAATTTGCAAATTATAAAATGAGTTTATGTATGTATGTTAAAAAAAAATATATATATAAAAATTATTAAGAAAATAATAATAAAAAATTAATAAAAAAATATAAAAAAAAATATAAAGAAAAAATGTTTGGCTCAGCTGGTATTCGATGCCACGTTTACTCTTACCAGTTTATCACGTTTGTATGTATGTGTTGTATATTGTTGTTGTGAAAAAAACGAGGTGGTCGGGGATTTTTCTCATATCTCAGTTGTTTTTGTATCGATTTTTCTGATTTTCAATACCGATCTGCTCCCAAATATTTCTGATATTACGCGGGTCCAGGTGACATCAGGAGCTTCTAAAAGTTGATTTCAACGCAAATCCCTACAGATGGCTCAATCAGCTCCTCTTTTCATAAGCTTTCAGAAAATATATATTTTATGGGGTCGGAAATAAAAATTGTAGAAATTTCACACGGTATACCCATTTCATTTTTGTGAGAAGGGCATAAAAACAAAAATTATACAAATTAAAAAATTTAATGCACAGATTCCATGTGCTTTTAAATCAGGTTATATTTATTATTTTTAAACATTATCGTATATTGCCTCCCACTTAAGTAGTATACGTTTACAATTTTCATTCATTGTGTAGTATTCTTGCTCGTGTTCATTCTCATACCTCAATGTTTAAAAATTATTTGAGCGTTGTTTTTTTAATTTCTTAAAAATAAATATAGATATTAATTCATTTTGAACAAAGAAATCTAATTCTATAGCTCTATTTTATTAAGTATTTTAAGCTGACGTCTGACGGTCAATATTACACAGGTAGCGATAATGACGCTAGCTGTTCTACCACAATATACATAAGTATTTTTCTCCATAAATTAAGTAAATTCTTAAAAATGTTTTTAGCACCTTAACTCGTTAAAAAAAAATCCAATAATAATACAATACAATAAAAACAAATGCCGTAATGACCTAACCTGAATGACGCCCGCCTAATGATGTATTTTTTGGTTAAACCATACAAGCAACTTTACCACAGGTATTGAACATAAAATATTACACATTATCTTAACAACTTTTGACTAAATTTATAACGTTTTGTAGTTAAATTTTTTAATTTAAGCCATACATTTTTTTAATTTAAAAACTTAAATATTATTCACCGTCTTCAAGTTTTAATAAATTCACTGACTTTAAATGACATTTACTGCCACATGGGAAATGCACTTTATTCAACTTTTTTATTGGATTTATAAATACTTATAAAGGCATTAAAATCCATACAAGTCATACGCAAAATACAACCAACCACTTCAGTGTGAAAAACGCAATATTTAATATGATTGCCATTCAAATGGCAATAAAATACTTGTAGTAAATAATGAAAATTGAAAAAGTACAATAACGTGAAAAACGAGCAATAAGATTGCATACAAATAAAAATGAACAAAGAAAGCAAAATACCTAAAAATTATTAATTCAATTTCAAAAGGGCAGCTAAATGCTATTAAATACAAATTAAAGTATATAAATAGATCCTGCAGTACAGAAGCAGAAACAATAAAAATGTTAATATAAAAATGCTTGCAGGAAATAAAACGCAATTTTACAAATAAAAGTAAGAACAAGAATTAAGCAAATATTACTGACATTTTACTGGTTTCGCTAAATTTAAATCAAACACAAGGGATGTTTCAATGAGTTACCGCTTGTGGTTGAGAAAGATGGTTTCACAAGCTCCGTTTGATGACAGTGCTGACCAATAATACTACAGAGTCAAATTCTTCAGCAAACAGCCATTTTATATTGATAATTTGATACTTTTTAAAGCTCTTGTTTTGCTTTTCAACCAGCGTTTTATGCAACAACGACTATCATAAATAGCTAACCCTTCGTCTGATGCATGATGATGAACGACGAACTTTTCGTCGCGAATATTCGTCATCACAAATAAAACACATTTGTGTATATGAGAATGCATACAATTGTGGCGTCAGTCGAAGTTCGCTATACGCGGCGAACACTGCATTAGATTTATTTCTATTTCTTACGCCGGCGAATGACGAACAAATTGATACAAGGTGACCATTTTTATTAAATTTAGTTTTACTTTTAAACTTTTTTAGAAAATGAAGTTCGTTTTTACTTTAATAATTATTTCATAATTAATTTTAAGACATTTAAAATAAGTATAAAAAAGATAAGTACAAAAATTTGTTTTTATTTGTGTTTTTGCAAATGTTTAAGTTTATTAAGTGATCTTTTTTTCATATGGTCACAATATTAGCTGTTATACACAAACAAAATTTTTATTATTGTTTAATGCACGTACCCACGACATTCTTTGCAAACGTTTGCTTATACGTAAACAAGTATTTATTATGTATTACAGAAATTGTATTTTTTGTTTTGTTGAGTTTCACAAAAAAATAAATTCTTCGATTATTTTTGTTTTTTCTTTCCACAAACACTAAACAATTTTATCAACTATAAAAGATGTTACTTTTTCGTCTTTGTTGTGCTTTACACGACGACTTTGCACAATGAATTTTTACCGAAGAGTTCGTCGTGTTGGGCAAAATTCGTCGTTCATCCCAATTGTGCGCCGAGCATGAGTCTGACTATACCTTTTTCAGTTTGAAACGTTATTTTAACATATTAAGAACTTACATAGTTAAAGACTTTTACAATAAACAGTTACTATAAACATTTTGTCCTTCACTATAATCTTCAAAGTTAGCTTGAATTATTAGTACCTACTTTCACAATTCTATCTATGCATACAAAATCTAAAAACTGCAAAAAAAAAAACAAGTAAGAGCGCTATATTCGGCCGTGCCGAATCTTATATACCCTTCACAACGTGTAGTCATGCAATAACAGTGGTTTGTGTCACCATTCATCCCATATGAAATACGTACATACATATAAAAACATACATATTTAAAAACGCCCCATTGTAAAATTATAAATTCACGTATGTATGTTAAAAAAACAAAAAAAAAAACAAAAATTTAAAAAAAAAAATTAAAAAAAAATATTAAAAAAAATTATTATGTATATAATATATATAAAACAAAAAAAAAATAAAAAAAAAATAAAAAAAAAATATTAAAAAAAAAATAATAATAAAAATATAAATAATATATTAAATAAAAAATAAAAAAATAAAAATAAAAAAAATAAATAAAAATAAAAATTTTAAAAAAATTAAAAAAAAAATTTTTTTGGCTCAGCTGGGATTTGATGCCACGTTTTCTCTAACACGTATACACGTTTGTATGTATGTATGTTGTTGTTGTAATGTTGTTTTTGTGAAAAAAAAATCGAGGTGGTCGTGGGTTTTTGCTCATATCTCAGTTGTTTATGTACCGATGTTTCTGATTTTCAATACCGATCTACTCCCGAATATTTCTGATATTTTAATACCTTACCCGGGTCCAACCTATGTCGGGGGGCTTCAAAAAGTTGATTTCAACATACACACGGACAGACGGACAGACTGACAGAGCTTAATCGACTCCCCTATTCATAAGCTTTCAGAAAATATATACTTTTTTGGGTCGGAAATGAAAATTGTAGAAATTTCACACGGAATGACAAACCTATATATACCCTTTTTCACTGTGTGAAGAGTATAAAAATGCCATAAATATGAGAATTTTTTTGTAGTTCATAACACTTACAGTTAGAATTTAGATTAAAAATTACTAATTTTAAGAACTTATGTTTACAAAAGTAATAATACAAAAAGTACAATAAAAATGCCAAAAGTACAATAAAAATGCGAAAAGACACCTTTTGATTCGCCCTTATCATTTTTATTCTCAATTTTAACCAATAGCCCATTAAACCGCACAAAAAGTACAATAAAAATTTAAAAATTACCTTTTTGGTCGCCCATAATATTTTCAGTCTTACCATGTATCAAGAGCCACTCATTTCGAAATTCCATCTTCGCAAACGTTGAAAATACAAAAAGTACCATTAAAATCAAAAAAGTACCTTTTCGGTCGCCCATAACATTTTCAACCTTAACTCGGATCAATAGTCACTAATGTCGAAATTCTAGCTTCATAAACGTAAAAAATACAAAAAGTACACAAAAAACAGAAAAGTGTTTTTTTGGGTTTCCATATCAGTGTATAAATTTCAAGTTTCAAATGTTTAAATATTTATGCAACAAAAAAAATATTTTCATAGAAACGATTCAATCTACTCTTTTTTGCATAAAATTAATTATGTTCTCAAAAAAACCAAACTATTTTCCCGAATTTTCCACTTTCTACCCTGTTATGAATGCGTTTAAACTTATACCAAATTACATTATTTTGTATGTCTGGTGAAATCTGTATTACAAATTATATTTGTAATAGAGATACAAATATTTTTCCTTCTATGGTACCTTTTTTGTCCCCTAAAAGTTTCCGAAAATTTCACCTAAATAATTGTCCATATTCTATTAGGCAATAATAATTATAAAATTTTTGAATAATATTAGAAAAGTTTCTTTTCAAAAAAGTACCAAAAACAGGGACAATTTTTACTTCTTATTTATACGAATTTGAAAATAGTGTTGAAATCCTATTAATAAGTTTTTGCGGATTAACTTTTGCAGTTTAAACTTTTTTCCTAGCTTTATGTGTTTGGAAGTTACATAGGGTACCAAGAAAGTACCAAATTATAATTTTTACCTGTTTTTCCCCCTTAGGGGTTGAAAATTCCGAAAAAAGGCCAGACAGCTGTCTGTTTATTTCTGGTGCAAATTACAACTCTTTTTAAATTTAATTTGATCGCTTTTAGTTTAGCATATATAAGATTACCGATTTTACCCTTTTTACCCCCTTAAAGTATGAATTTTCGAATATCAGTTTTTAGTATAGCTATGCATCGAGAAACCAATTGTCTGAATTTCATGCCTCTAGCTCTTTGCGTTTGGGCTGTGCGATGATGAATCAGTCAGTCACGTTACTCTTTTATACACATAAAATTATACCCTTTACCTGTAGTGCCAATGGTATACATAACTTTTCATTCCTTTTGTAATTTCAACAATATTAATTTCCGACCCCATAAAGTTTATATTTTCTAGAAGCTTGTAACAAGTAAGTTTTGTTGAAATAAACTTTTAGAAGCCCCAACATATTGCTCAGATTTGCATGTAGTATCAGTCTTTTGCAGACATCCGGAAATGAGTCGCTATTTAAACCCAGCACGATTACCCCATATGAGATATGAGCAAATAAACACGTTTACCTCGGTTTTTTCCTATATTTTTACCACGAAAATCAAAAACTTTCAGCCATCTTCGATTTTTAATTTGTTTAGACTCCAGGTGTTGCACTAGTTAAGCGCTTTCATTTATAATCCTTTTTTATGAGACTGAAGAAATATTATACCCCAAAATTGGGCGGTTTCCATTTTTGCCACATGAGTTGGTCTAATTTTTTTTTTTATTATTTTTATCATTTTCTTACAAATATGTTGCACATTTATATTGAAAAGATAATGATATGCATATATATCTGAAAAGTAAGACTAAAGACCTTAAGTCGAGATAGCAATATATTTACGTTTATTAATCATAAAGTTATCATCTTTAAGGCTGTTTGTCCATAGAAATCCGTGTCTTACATTTTAAGAAATATCACGTATTTAACCCTTATTTGTTTATTAAATATCCTGAGAAATGTTATTGTTCGTTTCTTTTTATGAATGAAAAAACAATAAACTTTAATTATTCATTTTATTTTTGCTCTACTGAAATATTTAAAAATTCGAAATAAGTTGTTTGGTTAAGGTTTACCTACCCTGCAGGAAATGTCTACGAGTATAACAGTACTGATTTACTATTGACTCTGTAACCAGTACTACTGACCAATTATACCCCAGATATATTGTTTACTGGTCATTGAAAATTCACTAGTGGCGTTACTGACTAATTATTTATTATGGGACCATATGGTGACACTGGAACCAGGTATTGACCTGTTCATTTTTGTAATTCTAAGCTGGATTTTTGCCACGCTTTACCTCATTAAATTAAAAAAATATTTTTAAATGTAAAAGTCAACTACACGCAAAGAAAAAATATAGTTGTGGCAATCATAATCGAAGAGCATAATACTATGATTGAATTGTATGATAATCGTTAAAACATATATGTATTAGTTACCAGTTATCATTATTATGTTTAATTAAAGTATCATTCAATAATCATATACATGACTACAATTGAAATCGACAATCTTTGCTTTTTTACGGCAAATTGTTGCCTTTTCCTGTAACATACACATATTGATTGTACTTACCAATTTAATAGCAATTTTTATACCAATATTTTTTTACATTTTCTCGTTTATTTTTAAATTTTCTTTAATTTTTCAAAATTTTTTTTAATTATTTTGACATCTCAAAATTTTAAAACAATAAAAATTTATTCAGCAAGAAGAGGAACAGTTGTAATCAAATTATTATTAAATAAAAATCATTGCTTGCTTGCTTTCTAATCATGCTGTTGTTTCACCTATTATTTAATGATTTTTTGTAATTTTTAATGTTTTTAATATCATGTTATTTTTGTCAAATTATTTTTTTTAATCATACTATTTTTAAATGATAACCATTTTGAAAATTTTACGAAAAGTAAACATTAAATGATACAATTCAAACATGCTTGATTACCGTGACAAAATATATGATAAAATTAAACAAAAATAACTATTACTTGTTTTGGACAACCGAAAATTGTTATAGAAACTATAATATGACCGTCGCGATCATGTCGTAATCATGGTTTTTCTTTGCGTGTACATTTTATCATCTGAAAAGATGTTACTAACAAATTATTAAATGATTTCAGTTTCTTATTTTAAAGTTTTGAAAGTGTAGACGTCTTGTTGACAATAGCACCAAAGATTCTCCAAAATAGTCGACAGATATGCCACTTGACCCCAAACTGCCTGCTGGGTAGCTATTACACACAAGTACTTAAACATAAATTTCTGTGTTTCTTTTTAAGTATTGAAGCAGCAAGTTTCTTGCAGCATTATCAATTTGTAGGTTTTGTAACTTAGAAAGCATAAATTAAAAACGCGAATCTTGCATTATATGTATGTAACAGTGGAGTGTGTTAAAAAAAACATGTGAACCGTTATATTAATTTGGTGATATTTTTACAACACTACATTTATTAGGGACTAAATAAATTTATTAAACATTTAACCACTAAATTAATGTTTGTTACAATATATTAAACAACAAGTCATTTGGAAAATGTAATATGAATTAAATATGTAAATATTTGGATTATATTGTACAGTAAATAATGTTAGTTTGTTTTCAAAACTCTCTGACTAATTAAGAAATAAATAAAAAAAAAATGTTAGTTTTCTATATTTTTTGCTTCTTTTGTAGCTCAGTCAGGTGTATGCAAATATTTGGGTTTAGTGCTGTAATTTTTTTTTTTTTTGTTTAATATTAAGTTCATATAGTTTTTTAAAATAATTTGTTAGTAAAAATAAGTTTCTGATATCAGAATTTGTATGTGATTTTTAAGAGTTTTTAACCCCTTAGTGGCCAATTTTAATTTCAATTCATTAAACATATATAACATATGACTCTGCAGTTATATAGTATTACACAATTTTGATTTATTAAGTAACACCAGTTACATTTAATATTGAAAAGACAGAAATAATATTTTTTACATTTTAGCAGTTCATTTGCGTTTTTTTTATTAGGGGTAAAGAAAATACCTTAAACAAAAATAAAAATCGAATTGGATTTTCGCACACAAATTTCATGAAATAAAATGGGAAATCCCCTCTAAAAAAACATTGCAAATCGATACATTAATAACAAACTTCAGAGCCGCGGTATTTTCTCGACGGAGTAATTCATTAATTAGCGAGTCACTATGAAGCCATTGAATTCTATTTGAAGTCGCAAACATCCCTCGCTAGTTCGACTAAGAAAAAGACTACAAGATGTTCGCATACTTAAAGGTGACTATCGGTATTTTTTTACAACGCGGAGCATAAATATAAAGAGTGTCTCAGTAAAAATTAATTTTTTTAATTTAGTGTAATTTTTTTGTGCAAGTGACACCTCTGAATTTTACAGCTGTTCTAATAAATATTATGAAAATTGAGCGCTTTACTTATAACAAAAAATTGAACTGTTATGCTGAGGCATAAAAAATTCGAAGAATTTTTAGTCGACAAAGTGCATCTTATATCATTTATTCGAAAGGTAGTCAACATACCATCAATGTATCCCTCGGTTTCTTGAAAATTGTTGCTGAAACGACAGTGTCACCGAAAACATAAATTACGCAGCGAATTGACACACCTTGACACGGAAGAAATGCAGCTTACTCAGAAGCTCATATCGGCAAACAAAGGAAAGCCCCGGCTTTAGATTTTTTGAAAAAAGTCATCTTCTCCGAGAAAGTTCCATCTTAGTGGCTTTCAAACAAATAAATTCAATACGAGCAATAGTCTGGTGTTATCCCTTTACACATCCCTTTGAAAAAGTCGAGGAAAATTTCACGAAAAGAATAATGGTCCTATGGGCTGTTTGACGGATACTTCGTTGCAATACTTCTTTACAATCCAGTAAAGAAAAAAATAAAAAGGTAACTTTTTCTAAAACACCCTTTATATGTAAGGGTATTGATGTGCTAATTAAACATAAAAGAGTTGTTCGAAGCAGAAAGTTAAAAAATTAACTTAAATCTTGCATAAAATCCTGAAATAAAATTATGCTAAAAATTATGAATAAACTACTTACTTAATGTAAATGCAAGTTTATGCAAATATTTTGTAAAAAAAACTATTTAAAAAATCGTATATAAAATCTGGGTTAAAGCATATTGTATGATGCATTTGGTATACAAACAAGTATGCTCCTAAATGTATGCAATATAGTTCAACTACAAGTAAATAAGCTTTGGAGTAGAGCGTGTGTTTGCATTCTACCATTAAAAACTTAAATGCTATGTGTTACATCATTTTATACTTGACCACAGACTAGAAAAGTGCACAGAGTAAATGGATGCCACGTTATCAAATTAAATCTGAATGCAAATAACACGAGAGTTGGTGTGAGTGTGGGATAGTGTGTATGAGTTTGGACGTACTAACAACTAATGTAAATATTAGGGGAGCTTAGTGGGACTGGTTTTGCGAATCCCGTGATTCGGGATTTTATAATTTTAAGTCCCGGTATCTCGTGATTTTTCGGGACGCTTTTAATTGTGCTTCACTTGTACAACTAAAGGCGTTCTAAGAAACATCAATAATTGCTAGATGAATTCCATGTTCAAAAGATAGTTGCTGCCTAGGTGTAATAATTTTTCAAAATAATAAATATACAAATAATCCATATTTAAAAAAAAATCGGGAATTCTCGGGATACGGGATTTGTAAATCCCATAAACCCGGTATTTTTGGGATCGGGATTTCGGGATTGGCATACTAAGTATATATAAATTATTTTTTGATTTAATATCTTGGATACATATTCTACTCTTAAATAGGACCCAATAGGAAATAAATGCATTCTGAATTAAATTAAAAAAAATTAAATTAAATTAAATTAAATTAAATTAAATTAAATTAAATTAAATTAAATTAAATTAAATTAAATTAAATTAAATTAAATTAAATTAAATTAAATTAAATTAAATTAAATTAAATTAAATTAAATTAAATTAAAATAAATTAAATTAAATTAAATTAAATTAAATTAAATTAAATTAAATTAAATTAAATTAAATTAAATTAAATTAAATTAAATTAAATTAAATTAAATTAAATTAAATTAAATTAAATTAAATTAAATTAAATTAAATTAAATTAAATTAAATTAAATTAAATTAAATTAAATTAAATTAAATTAAATTAAATTAAATTAAATTAAATTAAATTAAATTAAATTAAATTAAATTAAATTAAATTAAATTAAATTAAATTAAATTAAATTAAATTAAATTAAATTAAATTAAATTAAATTAAATTAAATTAAATTAAATTAAATTAAATTAAATTAAATTAAATTAAATTAAATTAAATTAAATTAAATTAAATTAAATTAAATTAAATTAAATTAAATTAAATTAAATTAAATTAAATTAAATTAAATTAAATTAAATTAAATTAAATTAAATTAAATTAAATTAAATTAAATTAAATTAAATTAAATTAAATTAAATTAAATTAAATTAAATTAAATTAAATTAAATTAAATTAAATTAAATTAAATTAAATTAAATTAAATTAAATTAAATTAAATTAAATTAAATTAAATTAAATTAAATTAAATTAAATTAAATTAAATTAAATTAAATTAAATTAAATTAAATTAAATTAAATTAAATTAAATTAAATTAAATTAAATTAAATTAAATTAAATTAAATTAAATTAAATTAAATTAAATTAAATTAAATTAAATTAAATTAAATTAAATTAAATTAAATTAAATTAAATTAAATTAAATTAAATTAAATTAAATTAAATTAAATTAAATTAAATTAAATTAAATTAAATTAAATTAAATTAAATTAAATTAAATTAAATTAAATTAAATTAAATAGTGTTGCCAGTGGGTTCTTTTTTTTAAATTTTTAGTGTCGAATTAAGGGGATACAAATTCCTTAGGAAAAAATTTAGGCAGTAAATATTTGTGGTTAAAGACTTTTTAGAACATTTCACTGTATTTTTCCGGTGAAATTGTTATTCACACAATATTTTACAACTGATAAATTTAAGAGATTTTTAATTTAAAGTGATTAAAAAAAGTATGCGATACTTATTTAATGTTGTCAAAAATATTCTAAGAAATTGAGTTCATGTTTCGATTGTTGAAAATGTTTAAAGTTGATGTATTCCGTCAATAATATGTGACACAGTTTTAACTCAACTTCTGAAATGTTTAAACTTTTCAGTTTAAATAATATGTAAGTATAAAGCTTCACAATCGCGTAGGTTTTTTCTTATAACATTTAGAATGCCCGTAATCGGGTAGTATTTCAAATATTAAAAGTTTGTAAAAAGTTGTAAATATTAAACAGATATTACATTTTTATAAACGAAAACACACAACAGTTTTAGAAATTTATTGCTCGGGACAATTAAATTAGTTCTCCCAATTAAATAGCCTTATCAAGCACATATTTGAAATCAAATACAGTTTGTTTTTCAAATATCAATAATATAAATTAAGACAATGTGCTAACAAAACCATTGGCATACTAAAAGTGCAAACAAATCTACCATGCTAAGAACACAATTTTTAGTTTTTATTATTGGCAACCAATTTCGTTGCCACAATGAATCTGTTTTCTGTGTGCATATACAGCGGTGAAAAAATAAACGTATTTTATTAAACACCAATACTTCGTTTATTGTTCGTTAGTTTGTATAGAAGCCAGAAACATTTAAAAAGGATTATTTTTGACAAACACATAAACTAAGATAACGTAGAAATTTTATTTCAGCGTGTAGTGTTCATTTATGTATACATTTTATCAATGAATTGAAAAGTCACATTTCACACAAAATGAAAAGTGATCCACCACAAAACTCCATGTATGAAAATTGTTACACACCTACGTAAGCAAAATGTGTTGGCATTTCCTTTAATTTCCTACCGGTAATTTAAACCCATATCCGCATTTTTACTTGAATTTAAGCTCAGTACAAATTAAAGGAATACAATGACAACAAGTTGAGTGTGTGTAGTAAAGGAGACTGAAACTGGAAACTCACCTACAAACACTTGTCAAACAAACAGTGGGCCAATTCAAAGTAGACTCTCATATTGTACTATGTCATATAATTCATATTAATATGACTAGTAACTTTGAACACCTTTTGTTAACAAATTATGTATTAATACAAGAAAGAAGACAAAGAGATGACGCTGTTAAAAATTGTATGTATACAGAAAAGAAGAAAATAGAAAATATTCTCTCTGAGAGGTGAGAAGCGAAGAAATTCTCTCTGAGAGACAGTATGGTTAAAAGTATAACATAAACAATTTCTTATACATAGGAAACAAATGTGTAAAGTCATATTATTTTTTTTGTATGGAAATTACTAACAAAAATTTTATGCGTGCATAAAATAATATGAAATAGTACAAATATGACTGATATGCAATCACTTTGAATTGGCCAAGTGTCAACATCTTATCGTTATGAATATACTGAAAAAGTAGAATATATACTGAAAAGAAGAAGCAAATGAAGCTTAAATTACAATTAAACTTAAATTGGAAACTGTCTGTAGTAAAAAATTGTATTAAGCTGCAAACTGCAATTAAAAAAAAAAGAAATTTATATATATTGTAAAAAAATAAAAACTTTTCTGTTAGATATTTTTTTTTTTTTAAATTAAGAAAAAATCTTAAACATTTTTTTAAACTTTGAAAAATCATGAATTTTCAGACATTTTTGAATTTAGGACACCTTGTGTATTCACAAATTTATAAAAAATTATTTTACACAAATACCTAAATATAAAATCGATAAATACAAAATAGTATATATTTTTTAAGTTGCCTACTTCCTTAATTAGTTCTAAATGTCAACTCTATTCAAACAACATCTAAAGCAGCAAATGCACGACAAGTTTTTTTTACATCGGACTTATGGAAAATTTGTATCCATATGTAATTCTATATGTATGTCATATTATTATATTATTATTATTATTATTATTATTTTAAACTTAACCACCACTTACTGTTTTCCAGCAGCAGAGATTTCTGCCAAAAGCTGATGTTAGGTGTCTTGTTAAAGTACACACAGATTCAAATATTGTCAGTTGACTTAGCAAAAGTGTTTCACAGAAGCAATATTTTAATGCTAACACATGTTATGTACGCATTTAGTAGTGGAAAATTGCAGATGAAAAAAAAACATGTCATGTATAAGCTGCTTAAGAAAATAAATAAGATACTTACTTGAACATTTGATTCAAAAGTGTTTTTTAATTACCTTAGAGTTTCGTTTATAATAAGTTATATACAAACAAATATTTATATATGCATATATGACGATGTGAATGTACACATATGGATATTAGCTACACAAGAACTAATAAATTTATATTTACAATAATAATATTTCTAAGATTTAGGTTGTATGTTTTATAAATATGATATATTTCGACCGTGTCGAATTTGTGACACCCACCACGAAAATTCTATAGAATAATTTTTTTTAAACTGTAATCACTATGGAAATTTTTTTTTAACAAAACTATGTATTATTTTCCTTGGCTTTATAAGGTATGGATAAAAAGTATTTTTTTATTTTTGTTTTTTATTTTTCTTTATTCCTAATTAAATATTTTATACTCGGCCTCAAAAAAAGGATTTCTACAATCAGAGCAATACTGCATTTCTCTTGTTTTAATTTCCGATTATCCTTTTAAAATTAATTAGTTCTTAGGAATAAGACAATGTGTTTTATGTAAAGACTGCTTATCAAAATATATTGAAGTAACTTCTGGAGTTCCACAGTAAAGTCATCTCTTATTTTTATTGTTTACTAGCCAAGCCATGCGCGCGCTGCTAAGCCCCTTAATGAATTAAAACGCATTCTGAATTTTAATTAAATATCAAGTGCAAGAAGCTAAAAATTATATAGTTTTTATGGGCGTCGCACTGCCCATTTTTCTAATCACGAAACTGTAAAGTCAATACAGCTCAATATGTGTGCAAAGTTTCAGAAAAATCGATGTAGTGTAAGTAGCGTGGCCCTGCCCACTTTTCTTGTCACGAAATTATATAGTCATGACAGTTCAATATGTGTTTAAAGTTTCAGAGAAATCGGTGAATTTCAAGTAGCTGAAAATGATAAATTTTTTTATGGGCGTAGCCCTGCCCACTTTTCTAATCAGGAAATTATACAGTCAATACAGCTCAATATGTGCGCAAAGTTTCAGAAAAATCGATGTAGTGCAAGTACGCATGCAAATAGCTTGTTGAAAATAGTTTTACATTTTTCACAATCGTTATATGCTACAGTAAAAAATATATTATTTTTGATCTGTTTAAACAAATTTGTGCTCAGGAAAATAAACTTCATCGACTTCTTTTAAAAGGTTGCTGCAACTAGCAAAAAGATTACAAGTTTTTCAACTCCCATGCTTACGTCTAATGATGTCTCTGTCTTTCTTTATTTATGTAATTTTAAATGATTTCCCTTTTTCAAAAACTTTATGCTCAACTGTAAACCTAATTTTATTGATTAATATAAAAAAAAATGAATACTAATTTTGAACGTGGCGTAATTTTCTAATATCTGCAGATCGGAACTATAGAGAATTTAGGAAACAAATTACGGCATTCGAGCATGATCAAAATTTTAGAATTCTTTTTGAAATCTTTATACTGAAATCATAGTGAACTTAAACGTTGAGGTAAAATTTCCATCGTCATCGAATTCTGCTATTTGGCTTTAGATAATTCTGTTCACTACTTACCCACAAATTATGCACATAATGGAATAAATGATTTTGGGAATTCCAAATAAATTTTGTGTGGCATTTATTCGAAAGTTTTCACAAATTCACAGTTAATAGTTGTAACATAATAACTAATTTGTGTTAAGGGACGCAGGAACGCAATACGGTATTTTGGTGGTATTCTGTAAAAAAGAAGAAAACAGAAATTATAAATGTGTACATTTTTCTTAAAACGAAAGATTTACATTTTTTTTGTAAATAAAGGTTTAATTTTAAACTTTCTGTAGAACTTCTTTCACTGATAATTTTAAATAAGTCGAAACTTATTTACAATTCTATACGAGTTTAAACAAATAAATGAAATTGTCTTTAACAATTTGTAAGTAAATCTCTAATTCTATAAAAAATCAAGTAAAGTTTTCTATTAAGTGAATCTTTTTATTAAAGAATATTTTTTTTTGATTTTGCTTCTAATGAATACTTCAACTTCTTATGCCTGATGAAAACGTGGAAATATTTCTACAAATAAAAAAAATAAAAAAATCAAAAGTTCTACACTCTGAACATGTTACTTATGTTGAATACATAAAATTTTTACAAATGTCGGAGTAACAAACACACACCTATTTACAACTTAATTAAACTATTTGTGTATAATTATTAAATGTGTGACTGGTGTTAAATGTTTTATTTTCAAACTACATTTTAATTTCCTCATTCAGTCAATTCCGGTGAAATAAAATAATTACTTTACTGTATGTCCGTGTACATGTATACGTACATTTACATGACAATGTTAAGGATGTTTTACTAATTATGTGGTGTAACTTTCACATGTATTACACATACACACATACATTCCTTTGAACCAACTCAATTATTTTGCGGAAAAACTTATTTAACAAAATAATTTGGTCAGATTAAAATATTTGCTTAACGTATATAAACTATTTACTTATTTATTAATGGTACTAATTTATGTGTCACAGTGCCATTAAATCTAGAATGTTTAGATTGTGGTGAATACCGGGTAACAGTTGACTGGTATATATACATACATATGTATGTATCTGACTAGAATAGAAACAAAAACTTTTTCTTTTAAATATTTGTTCTTAAACTTTGTAATGCATTGTTAAAGCAATTTTTAATTAAATACAAGTTTGTAAATAGTATAAATTACAAAGTGAAACTAACTTTTGCAAACAAACATTAACAAATGTTTTTTTTAATTTTTTTATTATGTGAGAGAGATTTAATTTATCTTTTGCTTTATCTTAAAAAAAACAAGTAACAGTGCTATATTCGGCCGTGCCGAATCTTATATACCCTTCACAACGTGTAGTCATGCAATAACAATTGTTTGTATCACCATTCATCCCATATAAAATACGTACATATGTATGTATATACTGGTTAGAATAAATGTGGCATCGAATCCCAGCTGAGCCCAAAAAATTTCATTTTATTTTATTTAATATATTATTTATATTTCATATTTTTTTTTAAATTTTCTTAAAAAATTTTTTTAAATTTTTTTCAAATTTTTTTAATTTTTTTTTGTAATTTTTTTTATTATTTTTTTTTTATTTTCAATATATTTTTTTTTTATTGTTTTTTTTTTGGTATGTTTTTTAAATGTATATATGTGTGTATGTTGTTGTTGTAATTGTGTAAAAAAATGAGGTGGTTGTGGTTTTTTGCTCATATCTCAGAAAGTTATGGGGCGATTGTTCTGAATTTCAATAACAATTCATTCCTGGATATTTCCAAGACATTGATACCATACACAGATCTAATGAACATATAGTTGCTTCTAAAAGTTGATTTCAACCAACACACGGACAGACGGATAGACGGACAGACGGTCAGGGCGTAATCGACTCCTCTATTCATAAGCTTTCAGAAAAAATGGGGTCGGAAAAAATGGGGTCGGAAATGAAAATTGTAGAAATAACAAACGGAATGACAAAGCTATATATACCCTTGTGCACCACAGGTGAAGGGTATAAAAACAAGTATAAGCCGAAGTTTTGATTTTTTGTGTACTTTTACAGCACAAAATTTATTATTTTGTTATTAATAGTAATCACTATGGAATAATCTATTCAATAAAATTTGTTTTACTTCCTTTGTGTAACTTTGATTTGCTTTTAATTTCTTTTCTTAAATTTTTTCTTACAATGAAATATTAAGTATTTCTACATTCGAAACGATACTACTCACTGTGTTTTACTAAAATGTTGAATTTTTACGGAATCTGAAGAAAATAACTTTGTAACGAAAGGTAGATAAAAAAATATATTTCCTATGTGTGGGCATGACACCTCCTACTTTTAAAACTATATTATTAATGTAACTTAGATTTCACAGATCCACAGATTTTTTTTTTTTAATTCTTTGTCCATTTATAAATAATATGAATTTATGATAGAGCAATATATTTATGTGAGGTGGGCGTGTCACCTTAATTTTATTTTTTTTTTGTATTATACATATATTGTTGAGAAATGTATATATGCAAAATAACATCATCATATATCTAATTCTGTCGGTTTTATGGGCTTTTAAATTTCATTAACAGTAGATTACGTGAAAAGTGGGCGTTAAAGTAGGCGTCTCAAAGTAGTTTCTGCTGATAAATTCAATTTAGATATTTTAACACAGTGTCCTTTACTCTTCTAAAATCTTTGTCCATAGAGATATTATATGAATTTGAGTTAAATCGTTATATGGTAAGTGGGCGTATCACCTAAATTTTCCGTTATTACAAGTCCTTTGATTAAAAAACAATGTTTGTTAAATTTCAGTATGGTACATCTAATTTAGTCAGTTTTATTACATTTTAAATATACCGAAAGAGACAATGTGCTGTAAAAATTGTCGTAGATTTTTTTCCATAACTCGTTTTGTATTATATAGATTTGAGCAATTTTTATGGAATGGTAATTTTTTCCTTTACGAAATGTACTTGTGTAATTGTAAAATTGTGCTACAAAGCAATTGTTTAACCGCCCAATTTTGGTAGTGAAATGTAATTTTTTAAGCATTTTGTATTTAATAATGTGAAAATTAAAATTTGAAATGTACACGAATAATGGAATTTGAAATATGTAGAACTTTTAGGGCAGTTGTGCATTAAAAACATTTGAAATTGAAACTTAAAAAAAAAATTGAATACGCATTTTTTACTATAGGGTGTTTTATACTCACAATAACAAAATGGTGTGAAGGAACGAAAGATTCATTCTAGACCTTATTATTTGGTTTTTTCCAAGTGCTGGTATAAGCCAACTGTCCGTCTCTCCGTCTTTTGAAAGCACGATAGAAGATGTACAAAAACAAGTTAGGGTGCTGTATTCGGAACTATGCCGAAGCTATAAGCACCCTTACCATCATGTACATATGTAGGTATTGCGACCACATTGTAGCTTAAAGAAGATATCAAATTTAATGTTAATTTTCGACGCTATCTTTGATTTTTTTATATTTACATAGTTAGTTGCATTCTACTAGTCAAGCGCTTTTGATACGCATATTGATGGAGTTGAGAAATAAAAATTATCGGAAATTTTGTTTAGGGCGCCATCTATAATTTAAAGCTTTTCAAATGTATTCTACTCACCAAGCCCTTTCGTTTAAGACAAATATTGAGCATTTTCGTGCTTGCATCTCAGTTTGTTTCTAATCGATTTGCCAGTTTTTCTCAGGATTATTTTTCGTGGCTACGGGTTTTATTTTGGTGCCTTTAACGTTTTCAAAAGTTTATTAGTAGCTTAGGTACCTATTATATTAACAAGTAATAACGCTATAATCGGCTGTACAAAATACTATATACCCCCTTCGCAAGTGTCAATATGCAACTATAAGTTGTTTATGAAACAGATTATCCTAAATGTTTTTCTTACTTACACTTGATCAATATATAATTGTTTTGATTAATGCCAGGTCAACATATGTGACAGCGCATAGAGAAAGGGACCTAAAGTTAAAAAAAAAATTTTCATTTTCTTTTTTTTTTTTGATGTGGACAATATCTGAGCATCGAATGAGACCAATCCCATGCTCCAAAAGTGTTCACTTCCAGAGATATGCGCGATTTATAAAAGTGAAGTCGACGATTCTAAGCGCAAATAGAAAGGGACCTAACGGTAAAATTTATTTATTTTATTTTTTTCCCCTACTAAATTAACAAAATAACTTGATTTTACGAAACTACACACTAAACAAAACCACCTCCGTAGCTAAACTTTTCGCCTTCAAAATTTCTTTAAACGTCACTTGGGCAGACAACATTCACCTTAAAAAAATTAACTTGTCAAACAAATTTAAAATGTTTCGTACTGCTGCTAAATCTATAATGTTTTATGGTGCACAGATAGAATGTCTTCACAGATTCGAAGAAGTGCAAAGGTTGCTAAGATACTTTTTGGAAAAAATGTTGTAAAGGGTGCCCCGAAATTAATGCAAGCTTTTAATTTGTCGCCATTTGTGCGGTAAAGTGTTGGCAACTCTAAAAAAACAATTCGACAACTGACAGTTTATGGTTAGCAAAAATAGAGCATTATACGACAAAACAACTTATCTTCATTATTGAACAGTACTAAAACTTACAGTTTTACAGCTGCTGCTCGAAAATTTCATTTAAAATATGCTGGGTTGAAATGCTAACTTCGTTAATTGTTTAGAGATTAATAAAAAAAATCAGGGAGACTAAAAACACACTTATATAAAAACAAGGAAAGAACAAGAAACCATCAAGATGCTCAATTTGGCGTCGCGGACAATATTTGCAAATATACTCACTAAAGCATTGTCTTGAATATTGGGATTTGAAAACGAAACTTAAGGCATCACCACGATGACTTGCAGACGGTAATTTTGTAAACAGAATTATTAATCCGCGTAGTGGTGTCCATGATTTATATCCTACGCTAAGGTTCGATTGTCTTCCCTATTTCTGCGTCAATAATTCAGCCTTTTCATGAAACCAAAAGGAGATTTATTAAGTCTTGTTCAAATTATATGAACATGAAAGCACATTTAATTTTATAGGCAGATGTTCAATTCTCTTCGAAATCCGTTTCTCCTTTCTTGGTAAAATATTTCTTCAAAGTTCTTGAATGGCGAAAATTGCATGCTCTTATTCAATATTTTAACAAGTAGTTTAAAATATAGAGAACCTATTCTCTCTTAATTTCGCTAGTTTTGCTATTTTCTGTATTTTTTTATATGATTTATTATGCCAGGGAGGCACTCAACATTTAATGTTGTGCCTTACCATGATTTAACAATAGTCACATATATGTTATAAGTATAATTTAATAATTTTTAACCAATAAATCCTCTAATCTATCCATAATGTTCAATAATTAGTTGAGAAAAAATGAAAAATAAGTAGCTAAAAACAAAAACTGCGTTCCACAGATACGTCATCTGTTGTAAATCCCAAATTTATAACTTGTAAACCCAATAATTTTTTTCTTAAAAGTTGACGATTTTTGTATGAAGACACAGCACTGTGTGACATGATGTTTAAAGTTTTCTCACGCTATAGAACACACTTTTTCGTTTGATAGCTTTCCTTAAATCTCCATAACATATTTTGTTGGGGAACAAGTTTGCAAGTTATGTGCTTGCAATTTCAATCAAATGTAATTTTGATAACTTAAAAAATGCCATCGGAACTTTCCTTTTGCATAGATTATTAATTCAAACAGATGGACAAAAATTGTTTATTCTACTTTAAAAGTTATTATATGCCGATGGCATATTATTATGTGCTCAAAGGCATATTTTGTTTAGCATTATAATTTCAAAACAATCTCATGATACCCCTTCTTTGATTTAAGTTTGAAAATTGTTTTTGTTTTGTTTTTCTTATAAAATTACAAAGAGAAATTTGTCAGATAAGCCTTCAATAAACCAATAATATTTTTTATGTGTACAGCATTTAATTTTTACCAAAAATAATAAATATGAATTCCAGTTAATTAATGTTATTGGCTAAAATTACCATTCAAAGAAATATTATAAAAAGTATCAATTAAAAAAGTAGTAGCAACATTAATTGAAATTATAGTTGTATAATAATATTTAGCATTTAATAAATTACGGTCTTAAATAGAGTTTTGTGCAACTCATTTCATATTTAATATATATTGAATCAAATACAAATATTCTATTTTAATACTAATTTTATGTTCATTTGTAATACCAAGAATTTAAGTATTTAAATGTAAAGCTCTAAACACATAGACGACAGCAGACTTCTCAACTTCACGGCTTCAAATGCTGACAACTTCAAATGCTGCTCTGAAGTCAGCTTCATAATTATTTTGAAGACAGCAACAACATAATAATCAGCTGATGTGTATTTTAGCCATAAAAATTTCAGGGATGCCGCATATTTATTTTATAATGAATAAAATTAAAGTTATTGATAAAAAAAAATTCAATAATATCACGGAAAACTATAAAAACACATAAATTTATTTCTTTATTGTGTTTTTGTAATGTTCTTTTATGTTTAATATTAAAAATAACTTTTTGTTCTTTTTTTCCAATTTAATATTTATAATGGCAACACTATATTTGTTTATTGCTGCCCGTTAAAATAGAAAACAGCCTAAGTTGCCAGCAGCAGCAAATGCTGTTGTGCAGTCGTGCTGCTGTGCTGCCCTCAAAATAATCGTTTTCATTTAAACACATGGATTTTATTTTTGACATATTGCTGCTTGCTGTCTGCTGTCTGCTGTCGTCTATATGTTTAGAGCATAACGGCTAACTAAATTTTTATCAGGGTTATAAGTGATGCTTCCAGTTATAATTACAACATTGTTTTTGTTTACAAGTATTAATCATATGCAATGGAAACAAATAACACTTTTCCTCTCTTTTTTTTGTTTTGTTATTTTGTAGCTACAAGTATGTTTTTAAAATATTTAAAGTTCAGCTGCCCGATATTGCCCGAAATTCTTTTCGTGATTGTTTTTTAGGAAAATTCAATGAGAAAAAAAAGGCAGCAAGTGAAAGAACTTATCACTACTACTTCATTTGAAGTTATTAAAAATGCCGCCTAAAAGGTAACAATTTCAAGCACTAATAAGAAAATTTCTGTAAAAAGTGTTCTAGCATTATACATTGATATGACATGTCGTATTCATATAAAATATTTAAGGTCCATTGAGGGCTTTTTTGACGAATTTCTCTACAGCATCTGTCAAATAAGCTTTTAATAAATCTAAAATACTTTCTATAAATACTGCAGTAAGTCTCTATAAAAAATTCAGAAACGAATCACAGTCGTGTCTGGATATAGTGAACTAATTTTTGCAAGGCTTGTTCATAGTATCCAGGTTGTTATCTATATCAAGGTTGAAATTTTTGTTCAATAACTCGTTTTATTTACTAAAAATACATACATGTAAATGCAATAGCTGATTAGAAACAATTTGTACAAAGAAGGAAATATATGTACATATGTTTTTAATTTTAATTAGAGAATTGTTGTTGTAGTTGTTTACAAAATTTCGTTCACTTTTAGAGTTTTTCACTATTTAGAGTACTCCATGCAAAAATTTTGGTGTGTCACTATATCCAGACACGACTGTAATATCATAAATTTCTTATTTTGAAATTAAATACAATTATTTGTAATTAAATATCAATTTGGGTATCAAATGAAGGGTTTTGACTAGTAGAATTCAAAATCAAAGATGGAATTGAAAAAATTACGTATTACCTGAAATCTAAAATATAGGCTTAGCTGCGATGTGGTGTTTATAACTGTGTACATGACGGAGAAGGGTATTATCAGATTCAGCACGGCTGAATATATCGCTCTGACTTGTTTTTTCGATTTTGTCAAACACATAAGACTTGCATATGTATTAGTAGCAATTTTAACTCTTAATATGCTACACAAATTTTAAACGCAAATTATGCACAACTGCAGGAAAATTCCTTTTGTATTATGTGAGCGAAACCTGCGTAACAAAAAGTCATCATGTCTATTTATATTAAAGAATATAATATCGAATATCCTTAGCTATATTGTAAAATGACATTTATCTTGTAATAAATCAATTCTGTAACTTTTTAAATATTGAAATATGTCTCCAGGATATTGACAAATTACTAAGCCAGATTAAAAAAAAAATCAAAATTGAAAAACTTATTAAACAATTTTAATATCAATTTTGTTGTAATAATGTGTTGCATTAACACGCCTATCTACCGCCTAAAATTGTATTCTAAAATGTAAGCAATTTGTGCCAGCAATATGTTTCATAATTTATTTTTTCACACAACATTTCTGCCTTTTGTTAATATATGCGTTTTTTTTTTCATAGAGACTTCGATTGCGTGTTTTTTTTTTTGCCAATAAATTTTTAATGTGCATACTTTTTTGGTTACACTAGAGTTTATTACGCTGTTAAAAACTCTGAACAAATACAGTGTTTTCTTGATTTTACACGCGACACTGCTGGTTGTAATACTATAATATTTGGTAACAGCTTGAATTAATTTTGGATCGATTTTAAGTCTCTTTAACCACAACCATACTTTATTTAGATTGACAAACGTTTACTTCAGTTTTAACTGTTTTTTTTGTACCTCAATAGTAGAATAAGTTTATTTAAGTATTTTTTCTATTAAGCATATTTAAACACTTATAATGTTTATTATATTCGTGCACAAAAAGGTTTTCTCGCTCAGACCCTAAAACACTATTTCACAAAATTGTAATTAAAAGCAGAAAATAGTTAATTATAACTTAAGAAGTGGTAGTGGCCTATTAACGACATAATTTATATATTATTAATACAAGTGATTTTCAAGAAAACTAGAAATTTAATTATTTAATTATTCGGTTCATAAAAATTTTATAATTTTAAATGACAATTAAACTGAACGTCTTTGAACAAAAAGTTGCCGGTTGATTCTTAATATTTAAAGCCTTTCCATAAGGATGAAAGAATAAAATAAGGCTCTGGAATTTCAAAGATAGCATGAAATATGTACAACATTACGCAGCAATATTAATTATGTCTTTGCTGTGCTTTTGTTTTATAAAAACGATGTGTTATAAGTGATTTATTAATTTTTTTTAGCACAACATTTATGACAGATTATTTCAAATAGAGAGGACCTCAGAATGCCTTTTTATTTATTTTTATGTTTTATTAATATTGACACAATTTTGTTAATTAATTAATAAATAAATAATAATAATGTTAATTAAATTTTATTTATCTTTTTTCCTTTGTATGAAAAAGTGCAAACGTACTGAATTATCCATCCCTGCTACAAAATCTTTCGACTTTTGTAAACAAGCTTAAGCAAATATTTGTCTAAATAATCGTAGCCACAATTTTTGATAAATATTTGTATAATTTAATTGGATTTTCCTTACACCAAAAAGAGTCAGAACTTTTTTCAACGAATTAATATGGCAATTGATTTTAAATTACAACAAATATATATTTTAAATTTTAATCAGGCTCGAGTTCATATTAACATTCTAATTGTTACAAAGAATTTTTCTAATTGTGATGAATTGTAAATGAAAGAATAATCTGAAAAATTATATTTTTACCGACACTAGCCGAGTGGAATGCATTTTAGAAACCAGCTAGGATTTCATCATCAGCACTCTTTGATCGGTGGTAACATGTTGGTTGTAAATATCATCTATTTAACTCCCGGAATTTAATTTAATTAAATACGGTAACCACTTTAGTTTTGCTTTTCATATATTTTTACCACAATGAGTTAGACTGAAATTTTATTTTTTACTTTGCGTGCCCCGGTGGACTAGTCAGTAGTGTGCTGGTCTGTTTGTTTGGGGTTTGTGGGTTCGTTTTCCGCCAGAAATGTTGGACTTGTCTGCTTCTCTCTTTTCTATTCTATACTTACTTTTATATTCAGGTATCAAAAAATGATCAATATAATGGACCCAAGTGAGTTACACAACAGCTGCCTGTTCTACCTAACCTAACTTAACCCTTTTACTTTTCTTTGTTATTATTTTTAATTTTTCAATTTACAACGAACATTTTAGTGGCTACGTAAAAGTTGCCGAACTTTAAAGAAAAAAAATTCTTGCATTAAACAAACGTTATTCAAGTTTGTTGATTTAAAAAAGATAAAAATTAAAAGAAACTCAATTGTCTTCTTTCCTAACCTTTAACAGTGGTATCAAGGGTATATTTGAATGTATATAGCCTAGTGATTTAGCTTATCATTTCTACACTATAAGTTTTCAACTTCATATATCTTATATAAAGGGTCCGCCATCTAACGTTTTTTTTTTCAACTAGTGCTTATTTCGTGAGTAATAACACTAAGCTCATGTCTGATTTGACAGATAATTAGTTTTATTCTTCCGCTGAACGAATATGATTGCGTATATGCTTGAACAACGCAGGGAAATATTGCGACATTACTTTGGCCGATTTTGCCAAAAAAAAAAAATCATCTTTTCAGATGAAGCTCATTTTGATCTTGGCGGGTATGTAAACAAGCAAAATTGTCGCATTTGGGGCACAGGAAACCCGCACGCATACATTGAAAAGCCGATACACCCAAAACGAGTCACGGCTTGGTGCGGATTTTGGTCCAGAGGCATAATTGGGCCATTTTTCTTCGAAAATGGGCACGGCGTGGCCGTAGTCAATGGCGATCGTTATCGGGGCATGTTAAACAAATTTTTGTTCACAAAAAGTAAAGAGGAGGATATTGGCAACATTTGGTTTCAACAGGACGGCGCAACGTGCCACACAGCCGAAGCTACACTTTTTTTATTTATAGGATTTAAAAAAAAAGTTATTTGGCGTACCCTTTAGTTATGAATGGGGAAATCGTTTGAGCAATGCCCGTATAACCGTATATCCGTCTGTCCAACTATTCGTGAGATTGTTAAAACAAACTTTTAGAAGCAACCACATGTTGTACATATCTGTGTGTACTATTAATCCTTTGGAAATATGTGTGAATAAATTGCTATTGAAATCCAGTACAATTGTCTTATAACTTTCTGAGACAGGAGTAAATAAATACGACTGCCTCAGTTTTTTCATATTTTTAATACAAAATATAACATCTTTTATATAATTTGTAATTGAATAAAAAATATTTAGTCAAACGAATTACTTATCAGCAAAGTTATAGGCAAAACATAACTGAAGAACTATAATTATATATTTTTTTATTATCAAGTTTCAATAACGAAACTCAATTACAAGTCATAGCCCTATAAATTGATTACAAACTTAGGAATCGGTTTGAAACTAACTAAGATATAGGCACAAAAATACAACTGCATCGGTGCTTTTCCAAAATTTAAAAATAAAAATCGATTTTTTAGCTTGCACAAAAATTAACGGAGTTATTATTTATATTAAATGAAAGGCCTTAACCATAGGAGTATATTATAAAAAAGAAAATTTTAAATCCACGAAGGCCATCTAAACGTAATAGCGACAAGAAATACATAAATAGGTCATATCAAATACTCAGAAATTAACCCCTTTTAACCCCTTAATATTGGTTCAAATTAAAAGGCTTGACAAGTAGAAAATATTTAGCTATGAAAAATTAGAGGTGTGAAATCTAAGATGGAATCCTCAATAAAATGCAGATATATTGGTCAAATATTGTAATAAGAACTTTGTCTCCTTTAACCACTACAATATTGATATCAAATAAATGGGCTTGACCAGTAGAATATAGTAAACTATGAGAAAGTGTAAAATTTTTATTAACCTCCTTAATATGGGTATTAAATTAAAGAGATTGACTAGTAAAATTAAGTAAATAGGAAATCCAGATTAAGCTAATATATGGTCACTTCTTTTTAGTACATTATGGTGAATGGTATAGTGTGATACGGAACGAACGAATTATCACTTCTATTTGTTTTTTCTTAGCAAAAAATAATTTATTAAAATCGTTTATTATCCGTTTTAATTAAGGAAAAGTTTTTTTTTTGCAATATATAATTAGGTTCCAATTGTAGCTAGGCTGGTGTTGTTTTTTATTTATTTATTTTTTTAATTTATTTAATTGTTTATTTGTTTTATATACTTTTCCATCTTATAAAGCTTATTGGGATTGTCCACCCACATCTATTACAATTTGTATGCAAGAGATATTCCATCAAATAGTTCCAATTTATACATCTTTTTGACACTTCATTTAAAAAACATTAGAAAACCATCAACAACACCACACACAATAGTCTCTATTAGTCTCATTATTATTTATGATTTCTTCAATTTTGTCCTATTTAAAGAGCAAATGCTTTAAGGAAATTTTGTTTTATATTTTTTTTCGCACAATTTTCGTAAAGTTGTTTATTGATGAAACAGTGAATATCAAACGTTCCCACTTGACAAAATGCTCTTTAACGATTTCTTCTAAGACATTTCTAAATTTGTCACTAGACTTTTGGTTAACGATAATACAATAGAGGGATTCTGAAGAGCGAAAACTCTCAATGGAACAAGAAGTACGATTTTATTATTTTATTATTTTTTTTTTCACATTAAAAGTGACTTGAGTTGATGGATAATTCCTGCATTATAACAGTGGGGTTTGAATACTCTACTTGTGGTGACCAATAAAATATTGGTTGCTAGTCCATTTACAGTTAATATTCCGATAGTATAGAGAAAAACTACTGTAGTTTTGTGCCCAAATCGGGGAAGAGGGACTACTTATACGGCGGCAAAACTTTTCAGTCCAATCAGTCTCACATATTTTCCGTTCAGAGCAATAAAAATGGAGTTTGTGGACTTTCTGAAGAGAATACGTTAATAGATAGGCATTTGTGTAAATCTCAGGATACTTACACGGCCAAAAAATCTATTTAAACCATTCTGCATAAATTAGTTAGGGTTGCTGAAGGGAAATCTTTTAATGTCGATCTCCTTTTGTCCGCATTTATGAACTTAGACGATCTATTATAGTAAGATAGATCGTCTCCATTCTGAAATATAGGGCCGTGAATCTTAGGAGCCGGTTTAAAAGGATATGGCGAAGGTTGGTTATGTTCCTACACACAGTGTAGGAACATAACTTTAGACAGGTTTCTAAGAAATTTTAAGTCAATGTGCATACACACGATATATAATACAGGTGATGAGGCGGCTGGTGAGCTGGTGGTAAGTTAATGGAGACCGTTTTGTGTGGAGTGACAGCTTTTGTACAAAAATACTGACTATAAATGATGGCATATTAGATTATATGATTTTTACGCGAAAATGGAAGGGTATTAAGATTAAATATTTACTAAGTTTTGGAATCGAACTCAACGTGACCAAGAAGGTAAAATATCATCGGGTAACGCTAGATACGAAACTAACCTGGTGTAATCATAAAGGGACAAGTATTCAGTTTTAAATCGTTTGCAGTCAAAGACCACATAATGGCCTTATGCGGCAATTGTGAGACTGGCGATCACTTATGCGTCTGTTATCTGGTAGCCGACAGCTTTTCAGGCGACAATTATGCGATAATTAGATGGAGTTCAAAGTATTGCTTGCATGGGTATATGTCGTGTGATATTTACAACACGAATGCAAGCAATGGATACAATGCTAGAATTACTGCACCTTAACTTATTTATGAGTATATCAGGCGAAAATGCTTAGGTTTCTACAACACTTGGACCTCCTATTGGATTGTCAAATTCAGAGCAAGAGAATTCTCATTGCACTTGATAAATAATCGGTTATAAAATGTGTGCGGCGAATAAATATAAACTCCTTTTTGATGCTTCAGTGTGCTCATTAAGTGTGCCGCTATAAATTAGGCATACGTAAGCATAGCTGGAAATACAGCTGCACTTAAACTGGCGAAGAGAGGATCTTCAGCTGCAATGTGAACCAGTATCCAGAATTACTCTTGGTGATGGTTTAGTGCAGGCGAAAGGTCTGGTCGAAAGGCTTGCGAAGTTTGATGGAAGAACCACTTTAATTAAGGCTCGTATGTTGCTTAGAAAGCTTCTTGGCCAGAGTGTAATAAAGATACTCTGTTTGAAGTGAAGTACGATGAGCTGAAGAACTTTATTGACAACAGGGCATGAAAACCTTAAATATCGACTGGGAAGTATGCAGATCGGAAATGATAATATTTGTCGAATGTTCCTGGATGATGCTAAGACAGCAGTGCATATAATATGCAAAACATTAAGTATGAATGCTATTTGGGTCTTCGGTCTGAAGTAGATGCTGGAAATTACAAAGGGCTATGTGATAAGGATCGATCACGATTTGTTTGAGCTGTCCTCAATATGTCAACCATGATTTAACATTGCCTTGCACGTATGGTTAAGAATGCCTTGAAGACATGACCAATTGGGATGTGTGCATGTGAGTGTGTGTGTATGTTTAATATAAATATCGATAAAATAGAACCGAAATGATATAAGAATTTGTAACTAAAACCACTCATAACTTTTCTTTAAGGCGAAGACAACTTTGAAAAAGTTTTTGTCTGTTGCGTGGCGTGTATGTTTAAGTGCTTATTTTTTTTTGTCATATTATTTTACTTTTATTACTTTTCCTTTTTTATAACATTTCACTTGAATGACTTCGTATATGTCTTTGACTGTTTGTCTTAATCAATGAATCGTTAAATTTTATTCACATGTTGGTAGTAAAGACGACAATGATGATGACTCTGATGGAAAATTAAAAGATTCATTTTGTTCTGGACACTGTGATGAAAAAGTAACAGCAGGAGAACAAAGTACTCAAATTATCAAGGAAAGTGACTGCCTTTTTAGTATAAAAAATAATAAACAAATAAAACTTTAAATCTTTTAGATATTTGTTAAGCTGAATTTACTTTTGTAAATAGCCTTCGTTCCGGTAGGCATTTCATTAGAATTTTCCAATTTCATGCAACATTTTAAAAGCAATAGCTTTTAACTATTCTTATTTCTCTATGAAAAAAAAATATTTAATTCATATTGTTTTTCCTACAATCAATACAAATTTCCATTTGTATGTATGTAATGTGATATAATTTATATTTAAATTTGAATAACCAATAAATTAAATTCCGATTAAGTATTAAATTTTAATCTCTTATACATTGTTATAATAATTTGAATATAAATATTTAGTCAACAAACAATTTGTTTTTTACTACTTGTTGTTTTTATTATGAAATATGTATTTTAGTATTTAACCAAAAAATCAAACCACAAAATTGTAACCACAGAATGTTCTAATTAAATTCAACTAGTTAGTTTTTAACTTTTATTTCTTTTGTGTGCCTACACTCTCTCATTAAAATACAAATTATGTGTAGAGTATTTGTAGGCGTTTGAAATTAAAACTATTGTTTTTTGATTCTTTTATTAAATGATTTAGTGGCTAAAATTGCTCCATTGTTTAGAAATAATTACAAATTCAAAATAACTAAATATTGTTTGTTTATGTGGAATTATTTAATTGACATTATATTAATACACTTCAATACTTCAAACTAAAAATATTTACAATGCTGTTGTAATGTACATGAAATATATTTAAATATTTTTCAAGTGAAATCGTATCAGTAATAAGGGGCCCATTTATTTAGATATTATTTAAGGCCAGTTTAGACTATAAATCAAGTCGTATAACCTGTCAAGAATTCGAGAAGAATGAACAAATTAAAACAGTGTTGAAGCAAATTATAATTAGTAGAACAAAACACGGGAGAAAATACGTATGAGCATTTGTAAAGCGAACCGTATTTTTTATTTTTTAAATCATTTAAAAAAATTTAGCATTTTATTAGATTAGAGGTGCATTTTAATGTAGTCATTGGAAACATATTAATTGGAGCTCGTATTCTCCAACAATAACAAAAATAACAGGTATATTTGTTGATTGTGTTTGTAGATTGTTTTTTAGAATTACAAACACCATAAATCGTTTTAAGCAGTTAAAAGCAAAATAAAACAAGTTAGAGCACTATATTCGGCTGTGCCGAAGTTTTTATACCTATCACCAATTTTATGTACTTATATCGCACAAAATTTATTATATTGTTTTTAACAGTACTCGCTATGGAATAATCTCCTTATACTAAAATATGTATCACTTTCTTTGTATAACTTCGATCTGCTAGTAAAATATTTTCGTTAATTTAGTGTTTCAATAAAAATGGGCATGTCAATACAATATCTGCTAATAAATCCAACTAAAATATATCAATATAGTCCTTAATTATTCCAAAAACTTTGTCCATAGAGGAATTATGTAAATTTAGGATAAAGCGTTATATAGAAGGTTGGTGTTGAAGTGGGCGTGTCTTCTTTTAGAAAGCATTATTTACGAAATTTCATCATGATACCTTTCATTTTGTTGGTTTTTTGGCATTTTAACTTTCAATAACAGTAGATAACGTGAGAAGTGGGCGTGTTGAAGTGTATTTTTTTTACTTACGAAATAAACATATGAATTTTATCATTCTGCGTCAATGCGTTTAGACACAAGCCCGTTTTATTCGATGTAGGAAGGATATTGTTCTTTTGAACTCTTGCATTACGAGCTATAAATTTCTTCATAATACAGCGATTCAGCCCATTTTCAATATCAAACAAACATTGTATAGGAAATATTCTGGCAAAATTTTAATCCCGCTAGATTTTTCTGTTCAAGTTCTATCGTTTATTTGACGGACAGACAGATGGACAAAGCTAGATCGTCCTTTAATGAAACCAGGACTCAGAAAAATGGACATTTCGATGCGTTACAAATGGAATGGCAAGATAAATATATTCCCACACCAATTTTTTGGTGTTGCGTATAAAAAAGTCAATTAATTACTGCTGGTTAAGTGTTAAGTGTTAAAAAGTTTTTGGCTTCAATTTATTAAAATTTTTGAATGGTATTTGATTAAAGCATTAAAAAATACTTGAAGGGAAATAAAAGCTAAAGGTGCTTTAATTAAGCGTCAGATAAAATGTGACAGTTTTCAACCACTTGGTTAGAGAACTATTTTGGTAGTAGAAGCCACAGCGACGAATGAATTGATATTTATTCATGACTCTTGAGTTTAGAGTGCCATTCGAATCCTGAAAGTGTCAAATATCTTCAAGAGAGTGGTTTTAAAGTGATTCTTGTTTATAAATAAATGAATAAATTTTTTACACGTTGGAACAATACCACGCAATGTGGCGATTGTGATTAAAGGTGTGATAGAATTTGCAAGTAACTGATTCTAACTATTGATCCTAGTAAATATATTTGAACATGGCATGTTTGCTCGTGCAATACAGAGTCTCAAATTTTGTTGCTAGAAACGACAACAAATACTTTAATAAAATAACAAATAAGAGCTCTATATTCACCTCATTAAATTCCTATATTTTTCAAAACAAAATACCTGCAAATATATTATTTTTTAAAAATAAAGTTTTAATTAAAAAAACCTGAATAAATATTTATTTTTTTTTTTAATTGTTATTTAGGTGCATACAAATTATAAAATTAGTTCATTTATTCATTTTTCCAATGAAATGTTCTCATGTGTCTTTGTATTAGAAGATACCATTCTCCTTTACCTGATTTGAGTGCTTTGGGATGCTTTTAAGTAATTTTATTTGAAAAACAACATTAAACTTTTTCCTTTATTAATATTATAGACAGATATTTTTACCTTTTTCTGTTTAATGCTTTTCATTTGAACACTTCGACCACACGTGTGTATGCGTATACGTTGTATGTTCAAAATGTTTCTCTTTTCATGATTTCTGTGTCCAACACAAAACACATTGTGATATATTGGATGAAAGTTTGCTTCTACATGGTCAGTCAGTCAGGCAGTCAATTTGAACTTAAGATTGAGGGATTAACAAATGTTAAAACTTTTGCTCGACAAGATACAAAAATCAGATTAATTTATATATATATGAGTTTACATTTCACAACATCGTTCGATTGGAAAATTGAAAAAGTTTTAAATAAGGTATTACGTAAGTAGTGAATTAAATTTAATTTTTTTGTGACTTGCGAGTCTATTCCCTTTGGAATATTAGGTGCCAGTAGCGTGAGTTGTGAGGGAAGATGACTTTCTTTTCCAAATGTGTTAACAAACTAAGTACTGACTTGTCAATGAATTTACAATTACTTTAATGGAAAGGTCATACAAAGCCATATCAAACTTATTCCTGGTAATATCAAAATAAGTCAAATTCCCTTAGGTCAGCACATAAACTTAAGAATTTTAATTTACCCTCTAAAATTGAAGCGACATGCTTAGGTCTTAATTTCCTCTTACAGCGTTAGAGATACTAGTCTCTACCACTTATAAATCTTATACAGTTTGTAAATCTTTAACACATTATTCAAGACAGAAATAATTACATGTAACATAAATGTAATGAGTTTAACATGATTTTTTTAATAAATTTTTTTCTTTTGGCAAAGAAAAATATTTGCGCTTCTCTTGATGTTTGGATTTAAATATAATTTAATTTAGGTTAATCTAATATTTGTAATGAAATTTAAGGAAAAACAAAAATACATTTGACTTTCTTTTATATCCTAATAACATGGGGTGCATATTTTATAAAGATGTGTCAAACGAAATGTAATTAATTAGATAAACAGTAAGGTTGAAATTTATAGCACTTATAAATCTAAAAACTTGTATTAATGAAAATCGTTTACTTTATATTTATATTTGTTTGTAGTCTATATTCCATACATACATACATGGTATACAAAGAAAACTTATTTAAAGGGTGGTTATTTTTCAATGTTTGTTTGGAATAAAACACAAATTATTTAGGAAACTATTGTCATTTCTTTTTATTATGATAATATTTGTATGGTTCAATTATGTATGGAACAAAATTTTTGGCCAACTGGCAGCCGCAACCTTGGTGGCACACCACCATCTGATTGTCCAAATTTTCAATGATAATGTTAATGCTCAATTGTTGGGCACAATAATGAGTCGAGGATGACTACTCTCTTGCCATACTATCGCGAAAACAGCATTGTTTTCCGTTCAACGAACTAAGAAGGCATTCACAGTTGTTTCCACATTTCATACAGACCTTTTTTGCTGAAATTTAAATATTTTCTCTTGATTGTGCACGAATATGAACGATTATAATGACAAAAAGAAGTGCACGAAATGCACTTAACGCCCATTTTCATAATATGAGCCTGAATAACTTTAACGTGTTGCTCGATTGCGTATCTTTCCATGGTTCAAACTAAGTAAGTCTGAGATTGAGAAATGTCAAATGAAAGACAGAAAAAAAACTTGACTTTTAGGAGTGGTTCACATTCAATATCGGCCCTTAAAATTGAACGACCCTGTACAAAGAAAGTGCTACATATTTCAGTATAAAGAGATTATTTCATAGCGATTAACAAAATAATAAATATTGTGCTTTAAAGTACCCAAAATTGGTGGTGGGTATAAAAGATTCGGCAGAGCCGAATATAAAGCTCTTTCTTGTTTCATATTTATTTTATTGATATTTCAGATATGAAAAAATTCCTCAAATAGGTCAATCTGGTTATGAAATGAAAGTTAATTTGGATAAGCCTAGGATGAGCTTAAGGCTTTTTAAAAACATATGGCAAATGCAAACTTAACAAGTAAGAGCGCTATATTCGGCCGTGCCGAATCTTATATACCCTTCACAACGTGTAGTCATGCAATAACAGTAGTTTGTATCACCATTCATCCCATATTAAATACGTACATACATATAAAAACATACATATATAAAAACGTCCCATTGTAAAATTAAAAATTCACGTATGTATGTTAAAAAAACAAAAAAAAAAAAAATTTTTAAAATTTAAAAAAAAAATTTTAAAAAAAATTTAAAAAAAAAATTTAAAAAAAAAATTCAAAAAAAAATTTTTTGGCTCAGCCGGGATTCGATGCCACGTTTTCTCTAACCAGTATACACGTTTGTATGTATGAATGTTGTTGTAATGTTGGTTTTGTGAAAAAAAAATCGGGGTGGTCGTGGGTTTTTGCTCATATCTCAGTTGTTTATGTACCGATGTTTCTGATTTTTAATACCGATCTACTCCCAAATATTTCTAATATTTAAATACCTTACCCGGGTCCAACCTATGTCGGGGGGCTTCAAAAAGTTGATTTCAACATACACACGGACAGACGGACAGACTGACAGAGCTTAATCGACTCCCCTATTCATAAGCTTTCAGAAAATATATACTTTATGGGGTCGGAAATGAAAATTGTAGAAATTTCACACGGAATGACAAACCTATATATACCCTTTTTCACTGTGTGAAGGGTATAAAAACAAAATTCTTAACAGCAAGTTTGCTTAATCGTTATTTTAACTGAAATCTTGTTATTTTATTATATTTATTTATGTATTTTGAAATTTACCGTTTTGTTATTAAATTAAAAAATAGGTATTTAATGCATTTTATTCTTTAAAGTACAAATTACTATTTTAAAAAACATCCTTAATAAATTATTTATTTACAGCTAAATTTGTTCATACATTTTATGTGTCACTTTAAAATAAAGGCGAATCAGTGCCATCATCTAATTAATATGTAAGCTTGTGTGTAAAGCAAATATTCTTTTCTTTCCCTATAAGCAGTAGAGTAATCGACTACGAAAATGCCGCACTTAATGTTAACTTTTCATCAACTATCTATAAGCTAATTACAAAGTAATGCAGAAGCTACCCAAATTAAGAGCATACATAAGTATTTTGTTTTTTTTTTTGTGCTCTGAGAAAGTCTGTTTTACTTTAAACGGTATTTTTACCTTTTTTTTATAATTAAAAGTTTATTTCGATTTTTTGTAACATGTTTATCACACGTGTTAGAAGGTTATAAAGGTAAAGAAGTGAAGTCAGTGAAAATAAAAATAACTTAATATGCATGTGTGAACAATTGTAAAATGTAAATTATTTTATAAATTTTAATAATCTTCTACATAATTCTACAATAAAATTGTAAACAAATTAAAAATATTTCAAAAAATGTTTTAACAAATATTTTAAATATTGTCAATTTGTATGTAGTTTACTTAAATACAACTGACTGTGAGCTAACTATATAGGGAGTGGCTCTAAACAAATTCCTAAGTTGCTTACTTTATGTTAGTTTAAAAGTCATCCAGAATCGCGCAATTGACAACTGCGTAGAATATTGCAGTGTTAAATTAGTCAGCTATCGGCATTCAAAATAATGCAGGCATCATCCACCAGTAGTTGCGAAGAAGTTAACTTAAAGTTAGCTGAGTTGCTTATAGGGTTCTAAATGGTGCCTAAAAGTAGACTTTTTAATAACAATTTATACACACGTGTGCGTGTATGTATTTGTTCATAGCTTTTGTGCGTTAATGTTTTGAAACATCCATGTGTACATAAGCGCAACGCATAAATATTCGTGCTAATTTGGTTTTAAAATTTTTTAACTTCTTTCTTCTCATAAATTCAAAGAAAATCTAATTCTATTAGTATGAAAAGAAGAAAACAAATTAAAATGTTCTTGTATTTAAAAAAAATAATACAATTTATTAGGATGTCACATTTAGACTTGTCCTTTTGTAAATAAGATAAAGATTGCATGACTTTTTTTGCTTTCAAATTACAGCTTTTATATAACAGATGAATTAAGTAAACAAATCAATTAATAAGTAAACAAAAGTGTGCTTTGGAATCGCTTCATTAGAAATGTAGAAAACTAATAAAAGCTGAAATGGTTTTTGGCATTCCTATTCTTTATACAAAAGAAAAACTCTCAACATTTCTTTTTAATTCTTTTAACTGTTGACGACAACGACCTTTATTATGCTAAACTCTGAAGTTGCGACTTTTAAAATGACATTTGCGAAATGCTTGTATTGTTGGCTTGTATATTTCTAATTGTAAATTAAATTTTCCATATAGTCTTTAAACCCTGAAAAGCCTGAAGTGAGAAGGCGTATTATTAATGTACATTGCTTGAAATCAATGTATCAAATAATGGTTTTTACTGTATTGGTGGAATTATTTGAAGACAATTTTCAACTTCTAGGACAGAAACTAGTAATTGATTTAATACCTTCCTCTGTAACCGAGCCGTGTTTTGTATGCTATTCAATAACTTACTTGTTTTATATTCATCATCATGACTGACACGGCTAAAACAATTTTCATAATTCCATTTAAAGGCTCAATAATATTCCGAATCCTTATAGAAAGAGAAGATGATATAGCAGTTTTATTCTACCAGTGCGTGACACGACTGACCCTGACTTTAAGTCAGTATTTCCCACAGATATAAATTTTGTTGTTTAGCGAAGTATTCCAGCTAACAACCAAATGATTTTCGTTACGTGCGTGCGACTTTTAAATACTACAAAATATATCTAGGATATTCCTTTTTTTATTCCTATTTTCCAAGAGAAATACGCTTATCTATGGAATACCTATGTTTTGTACACAATATGTTATACAAATATTGTTATACCCTCCGCAGCGGTGCTAAAGTTATATAAAGCCTTGTCATTCTTTCATCATTTTCCGATCTCATAATGCATATGTTTTCTAAAATCTTAAAATAAGGGGAGTCAATTGACAAATATCCACCAGTCCATGTTCTACAGATTTGGCAGTCTTTTGGAAATATTATAGAATAAATATTTATTTAAATGCAGCACAATCGCCCTATAACTTCTTAAGATATGAGTAAATATATACGACTCCTTCTGATTTTTCAGAAAATAATTAAATTTTTTTAGGCCTAGTGTAATTCGTACATAGATGTTTGCCCCTATTTATAAATACAATATGTCTATTCGTTAACAAATTTTTTACAAATCGCTTACAAATCGGCAGAGTTATAGGCAAAAATAACTAACAAAAATATTTTGCATTTTCATTACAAAGGGTTTAAGGGCCGATGTTAAATGTGAACCACACCTAAACGTCAAGTTTTTTTTATTCCTTTCTTTTGACATTTCTCAATTTCAGTCTAACTCAATTTGAATCATGGAAAGATACATAATCGAGCAGCGCGTTAAACTTATTCCGACATATTATTAAAATGGGCGTTCAAATCAAAATGCAATTTGTGCACTTCGTGATTCTTTTGGTCAACATAATAGTTCAAATTCGTTCGCAATCGAGAGAATTGTGAAAAATATTTAAATTTAAGCAAAACTGGTCTGTATGAAATGTGAAAACATCTGTGAATGTCTTCTTAGTTCATCGAACGGAAAACATTGTTGTTTAATGCTATAGTGTGGCAAAAGAGCAGTTAGCCCTGACTCATCATCACGTGCAACAATTGAACATCAACATTGTCATTGAAAATTTGGACCATCGGATGGAGGTGTGCCGCCGAGGTTGCGGCGGCCATTCGGCCTATATTTTGTTCCATACATAATTGAACCATACCAATTATGTATATCATAATAAAAAGAAATGATAATTATTTCCTAAATAATTTGTGTTTTATTCAAAATCAACATTGGCCGTTAAAATTTAACCGGCATTAAGTCACTAAAGCCTCTAAAAAATTTTTGAACACACTAAACACACCAAATTACAATGATATATATCTGTGGCTTGGAGCTAAAAGGGCCAATGTCACTTTTTTGCTCTTTTGAGTTAATTATTGCATTAGATTTGTTTTTTGCTCATTTTCATTATGGTAGAACAGCAAAAGTCATGCTTAACCCAGAACAGCTTCGTAAATAAGATGCTGGCCAATGTCACTATGAAACCATATATAAAAGTTTAACTTCAATTCCAATTTTCTCAAAAGTAAATATTTGACATTGGCCCTTTTAGCTCCAAGCCACAGATATGTATTAATAACTCCCTGAATATTGGAATACATTAAACTATGAAAAACCAACCAAGATGGCGTCCTAAAGAAAATGGTGGATAATTTTTTTCTCAACCTCATAAATTTGGGTATTAAATTATAACCACAATTTTAATACAGCTTAGTATGTAAATCTTCAAAATCTAAAAAGGCTTCAGACATTTTTAAAGCTAAATTACAAAATATAATCAACAACAAAAATATTTACAGGAAAATATTTTATTTCAATAAACGCAAAACAACCTACTTCGGGTACCCGGGTACCTGGTTATGAAATTAAAGGAGTTTTGCTGGTTATGAATCGTACGGTTAAAGCTAAATTACATATAAAATTATTTCTGAAATCTACGTTAAGCTACGCTGTAGTCACTATACCAATATATGTACATGATGTTGAAGATCATTATCAGATTCGGAGTTGCCGCTATATCGCTCAATATTGGTAGCCACTTCTATATGCTGCTTAGAGAAATACGATTTATAAAAAGTTTATCGTTAGTAAAGATCAATAAAAATCCCATACAAAAACTTGGAAATATTGCGCTTATCAGGGTTGTCGTAAAATCTAATTTCTGTCAGAATTGAAATTTAAGAAAAAAATAAAAATATTATTTAATTACTTATTTACTCCGAGATTCTAGTTTGAATTTTCAAACTAATAAAAAATTAAATTATAAGCATGTTAACAACAATTGTTTTTACTTTCAAATTAATTTCTGACATCAAGTGGACTTTATGACGGTCCTGAACAATTCTAGCATTTGAACATTCCTTAAAAATCTAATTTTTTAAATAATCAGTTTAATAGAATGAATCAAGGCGAATTCATACAGGTGAAATTATCAGCCCAGCTGATGGGGAAACTTTTTGTTAAAATTAGTTGAATTTGACTTGATTTTTTTTATAAATGCAGGGAAGGCAAATGTGATTTTGGCTTCGGTAATAAACCATTAACTTAAATGTATTTTTTTGATAAGAAATTTATCAAATGTATATTTATAATGTGTTTTACAAATATATATTCCTTTCTAAATTAAATTTTATTAAATTATACCTAACATAACAACTTTTCCATCCCTGATATACGAATTGGCCCCGACAGAAAACACCCCTTAAAAAGTTGCTTTGTTGTATTAATTCGCCGTTGCATATACCTGTATGAATATGCCTTTGAATGAATATAACAATACTTTATCGAATTTAAGAAATTTAGGCCAAAACATTACTATAATGTTAAAAACCTCTAGTGAAACTCTCTAACACTTAATATAAACTTAGGGCCATATTCATAAAAAATATTTTAGGTTTATAAAAGACTTATTTGACAGATGTTGTAGAGAAATTTGTCAAATAAGCCTTTAATAAACCTAAAATATTGTTTATAAATATGGCCCTTAGGTTTTAATAATGAATTACAACCATGGTACAATTATCAGGTAGACTCACTAAAACAGCTTTTTTTTCTCTACCTTAAGGCTTAACTAAAATGTCAAATTTTGTTTATGTATGTGTATATATTGTGTACGTATATATTCTACCGCCAAAAAAACACGCACAAACATTTGCTTTTTGACATTTAAGTCGTCGTTTTCCAACAACAAAATACATGTAGAATTTTGTTGTTGCAGAACTAAGGCTACCTGATGATTGTACCATGAATACAACCTTGTTTTCGTTGTACTAAATTGAGTGCTGCCAAGTTAAATAGATTCAAAACAAATGATAATATTAAATGACACTCAAGGAAAAAAAACTTGTATAATTTAAATTTTAAAATCAATGGAAAAATTGATCCATAATTTTTAAATATTCATTTACACAAAAAAAAATATATAATTTATATTCTGAAGAGCATTGTAAAAATATCTCTGTTTTTCATAAAAACAAAAACAGCTGTTATACAGTGTGTCAATTATAAATTATAACTAAAATATAGAGAGGTACAGCAGGAAACATACTGATTTCTACGAGTCATAATAAATTTGCCAGGTCTAATTAAAGTATGTCAGTTTAATCCGAGTCGTAAAATTAAACTCCTAGCAAATATCCTGTTTAACATTTAAACCTGTTTTATTACCTTGGTTCCTATATGATTACGAAAATAATTTTCTCATTCAATCAAAAAACGTGGTACGAAAACGTTTCCATGCTAAAATATTTAAGAGCTCAGAAGTAGCTTCGTATTTATAAAATAAAATTTTGCTGTTGTGAAATGACTTGCGATTTTGCACCTTTGTAGACGTTGTGTAACAAAAGCACTAATAACAACTTAAACTTTTTCCTCTATCAACAGCTTTGACAGACATCATTTAACTTTATTCCGTTTACTGGCTTTAATCAAACAAATTCGATCACATCTTCAGTAGGCGCTTATGTGTGTAAAATACTTTGTGATATGTTTACACTTTTACTTTTAAAGATTTTTTTCACACAAGTAGTAAGTAGTAGAAGTAAAAAGAGGTTTTTGAAAAAAACTCCATGATGAATAGAATTCCTAAATTTAATTCATCAAAGTCTTATATGCCTCTAAAGTCATTTTTAATAAAGTATCATATTCCTGTGGGAAATGGATATATTTAATTTCAAAGGTAAAGGAGATGCCGCAATATGAACATTTATCAAATCAAATACGAAGCAGATTTTGTATGGAATTCCTTTTTTTTCTGTAAACCTTTTAAAATGATGGTGGCTACTCTTTGCTGGTTTAATATTACTATCTGCTTGATTAAAAACCACACCGTACATTTAATTAAAAATTTTCATTAAAAAATTTTTATTTTTTTAAATCTACGAAGGAATACTTTAAAAAAATCTTTACAATATAAACGAATTTAAAATTCTTTTTTTAAATTACTAACAATTTAATTTTTTTTGTACTGTTAGAAGACAATATCTAAACAATTTAATTTTGGTTTATGTATTTAATAATTTTCTATTAAAGAAAAAATTTATCTCCAATATCATAAAATGTAAAACAATTTATAATTATATTTTATTCCAAATTTTTCAAACAAAATTTCTTTCAAATAAATTTTAAAAACATTTTATTTTTTATGAATATAAGCCTTAGTTTTTAATTTTCTTTTTCCAGAATAAAAATCATTCAAGTAACATAGAAAAATTTAATACAAATTATAAACGCTAAAAAAATACTGTAGCATTTTTGTACAATTGTGAATTAAAACATCAGTTAAATTATTTCTTTATTTATTTTATTGTCCATTGAGCTTTATGGCAAAGCTCACAAATGGTTGGTTTTATAACAATTTATTAAAAAAAAAAAGTTTAAATAAACCTCTTAATATATCAAAGATGTGCATGAGTATGTCTTGAAGGGCCAGACTAGTTACATAGATATTGGAGCGGTCTATTCTAGTGTTTTAACAATAGCCTTCCCATCAATATAAATTATTTCCCATCCACTAAAGTTATACTTTGTTTAAGAAATTTCTTTTGAAATTCTGCGCCATTTTATATTTGTGAAAAAGTAAAAAAAGAAAAGGGATTGAAATACACTTAACCCTTAAGAGGATACCTGAGCCTGGTCTGGCATTTTTTTAACTTTTTTGTAATGATTTTTGTATAAATGTAGCAGATATTTCAGTGAAACTTTAGGTATTTCTCAATAAAAGTGTTTTTCACACGAAAACTGAAAATACGTGTAAATTTTATGACCGCCGGGAGTTATAAATAGTTAAAAAATTTTGTTCATATTCATACCTCCTGAGCCCGGCTAGGCCCATTCAACTTTTCTCTAAATATAAATGCAAACACATTGGCATTAGCTTAAAATTTAAACTTAATTGAAACCATACGAAAACATTCGATAAACAACTTTTTTGTTCAGAGGAAGAATGAAGTGGTATCAAGTTTCAGTATGCATGTGGCACGAGATTTCATTTTTCCTTGGATTAAAATTTATATAATGGCAGAGACCAGGTGATGCGACGGCTGAAAAACAAACAAAAAAAAATACATACCGACAATTTGTTTTAACCACATTTGTTTTATGCTAAAAGCTAATGGATGATGTACTTGGATTTGGAACTAGTAGGAGTAACAAACGACGGCTTGCTTTGAAAATGATAAAATATTAAAGACAAGTGCTCTCTACTGAATTTGGATTACGGGATAATGTTGGAATATGTTCTTACATCAAAAAAAAATAATAAAGCCGTGTTTTTATTAACCACCGTCCATTATGACACTGTCACATCTGTCCCTGAAGTAAAGAAAAAAACCGGAGGTAATGAAACAAGGTCTGGTGTAGTTGAAATGGATTAAATGCTAACAAAATTTACAACAAAGCGTACAACATATCGCTGGACTTATTCATTTTTATTATAACATGAGCGACATGATGGCCTTAGGAAGTTTTATTACACTTTATAAAAATATTTCTGTGAAAAATTAAAAGGGTGCATGAATAAATTTTTTAACTCAGCTTTGTGAGCAACTTGTTTACTCTTGCAACCAATTTTGTAAGCAGATCAAAAACTGAAGCTTTTCTGAATGGAAAATTAAGGTAAGACAAATTAAAGCAATAATTATGATAATTAGTAAAGATAACATTATACCCTGTTCAGACAGATATTTTTAATTGTTTCAATTTAGTGTTGATTGAGCAATTAAAATAAGTGTTCAGACATACTCAATTTATCTTACTCCATTAGCATTTGATAGCTGTAAAATACGATGTATTTATACCAAATCAAATAATGCCGTCTTTTCAGTGTTTTTCCTGTTAATAAAATATATTTTCAATTATATTCATACATATATACTTATATGCATGGTGTAATTAAACAAGGTGACGGTGCCAGCCCAGCTGATTATTTTTTTGTGTTCTGTAGTATGTCAAACTACATATTAAAAAAATGATTTCTACTCCGGAAATTGTCAAACTTCATACATAAAAAAGAGAGCCGAAAATTGCTCTCCTTTACGCTATCACCTTATATGTACATATATATTTGAATTTATTCAAAAATTTTTTTTTAAATTTTTTTCAAAAATTTTTAATTTTCTTAATTTTTATTTTTTGTATATTTATTTGTTTGACGTTAGAAATGCCACCTATAGAATTTTCTTCTCACTGAACATACTTCTCAAGAGTTGTATTTCGAGTTTTAGACAATAAGTGAAACAATCATGGTGTAATTACATAAGGTGATAGCATAAATGAGAGCAATTTTTGTCTCTCTTTTTTTATGTATGGAGTTTGACAATTTCCGAAGTTGAAATAATTTTTTTAAGTATGTATTTTGACATTCTCCAGAACACAAAAAAATAATCAGCTGGGCTGGCACCGCCACCTTGTATAAGTGTAACCTGGAAACAATTAAGTAATTATTGCTCAATTTAAAAATAATTTTTAGTATGGTAAATTGAGCTCAATAAAGGCCTTTAATTTCGAGAATATTATAAATTGACAATTAAGACGCGTGTGTAAACATATTATTACAAGTATTTATTTGATGAGTTAATAAATAATAAATGAAATGTTCAAAAATGTGGCTGGCTAGTCATATAAACTTTATAAATTATATAAAAATTTTTTTAGGCAGGTACGTAACGTATTTTATGTTATTTGTATAAACTAACATATATTTTATTGAATTGTTGTGTTTTTGTTTAAGAAGTCTAATAGCCTATTGTACATTTCCATTGTAAATACAAGCGGTCCCAGTTAATTGGGTATCTACTTAGAAGTTAAATCAATACGTTTGTAGTGCTTTTTTAGTTGTAATATCTCTATTTGTTACAAACTCGACACATAACAGTAGGTCACACAATCCATGGCTACCCGACAGCAGAATGAAACCATTAACGCTTGCTGTCTATTAGCAAATTTAATGCTTTTGTATTGCGTTTAATTGACAACAACAAAAATATGTATTGATGTGTGCAAGCTCATGTGAAACAATGAAATAACATGATGCCAATTAAAAAAGACCAAAAACATTCACACCATTCGTTGAGCATTCGTTGCCATTTGAAAGTAAAGTTTGTAAACTGTTTGCTTATTGAGCTGTGTAATTTCTGAAGACAGTTATATTTTTGTAACTAACTGTTGTAAGAAAATCAGTTTTATTTAATCAGCATAAAAACTATTCACATCAATCGTTTACTATTCGTTGCTTGTTGTGTCTGAATACATAAAATGCATAATTCGTTGTTCAAAGATATTTGCAGAATGTAGAACAGTTGGAAAAACAGACATTACATTTATGAGCATGAAAATAAATATTAACTATAAATGAAAAGACAAAGCTATATATCGTCATATGATTTCAAAAAAGCACTAAGTTACCACAAAAAAAAATCAAAATTATCTTTTTGATTGCTTATAATGCACTGTATCAAAATGCATGTTCCAGCTAAATTTTACACTCTTACAAATTAAAATAACTTACTTATCAATAAAATTCTAAAATAATAAAATTAGTGCAAGCGCAGAAATTCCTAGTAGAAAAATGCAACTTACGCTTTTGGATAAAATAAATAGCAAAAAAAGAAAAATGTTTTTAAAAGGAAGTGAAAACATCTCAATGATCTCAAAGTATTTATAGCAAAAAATTGTTATGAATTTTATACTAATTAACTACATGCAGACGAATAATATCCCTGCCGATAATATTGGACTACGTCATCCCTGGCAGCTGAAATGGACTAGTTACAAAATGTAATGCAATAATGGACCATGCTATTTTTAAATAAGAGCGACAAGTTTTCCTGCTCTAACGATTGTAAAAGTGTTGTCAAAAACTGTATAATAGTCGTTTACATACTTCATCGAGTAGTGAGAAGGAGTAGTTGTGAGACAATTTCCATATACGTACTGCGAAGCTGAGTTATATGTTCCAGCCCTGGGACATCGCAATGTTATATCGACCAATCAACAAAAATTTTAATGATTTGAGTCTATTATGAACTATACATACGTGTTTCTAAAGTTATCTTTTTGTAATAAAAATTTACTCTTTTATAATTTTTGACTGTTAAATACTTTCTTAAAATTTTACCAATGAGTAAAATAAGAAAACTTTTCCTTAAAATTATCTAAACTATTTTTTTAACTAACGTGCGACCTTTTCATTTTCAGTAAAAAAATAAACAAAACAGTTAAGGCGATAGTTTCATATCTCTGCAAACAATTTTGCATGAACACTTGTAGTATGATGTCTTGATCGAATTGCCATTATATTCAAAGGCATTTAAAATTACAGATAAACTGCTCTTCATCTCTTTGAATACATTTTATTCAAGGCATATTTATTCATCAGATAATTGCAGTTCGGAGAGAATTTTTTGTTTGTATTCTTTATCTATGAAGTTTGACATTTCAAATAAATTAGAAAAGAGAGAAAATTGTTTTTTACTTATGCATTCTGACAGCTGAAGTGTGAAAAAAATATTCACAGATTTTGAAAAAATTAAAGAAATTATAAAAAAAAACGATAAGATGTAAAACAATATTGGGAAAAAAAATTGTATTATAAAGATGAGTATAACTAATACTTATTACTAATATTATTATATCAGCAAAAATCATTAATTTGCTTTACAAACGATCAAATATTATAAATTTCATTAGTAGTCATAAAACGATAATTGCATTATGCTATAACTGGATACAATAATCATGACTGACGCCAAGACAAATCGCAAACTTCATGCTGCATATAAGTCGCTAAAAATTAAAACCGCCTTTAACAGATAAGTTACTTGTTGTGAATCCCACATTTTGAAGTTATGCACCCAATATAAAATTTGCATGCCAGAATCTCAAAAGTTCATCACAAATAATAAATTTTTTTTTATGTTGCAGTAAAGGGTATCACCTTAAAGTAATTTAATTTTTTTTTTCCTTTTTTTATATTTAATAACACGGTACTCCCTCAAGGGTCATGTTACCTTGGGAAAGTGTCTAAGCTTTAGTATTATTACTAGTCCGGCGTGTAAATATGTTACCAGCACTTCTGACAGGCATAGTAGGATCCTGGATGCTGATGTAGCCCATGAGTCGAGTGAATGCGGTAAAAATGCTGCATGGCACGCTCACAGCGAATATATCCATGTACAATGTACGCAAATATGTAGTGACATTATCAAATCTAATGAAGCATAGAAGAATCCTGAACCTCGAAAATAAGGAGGCTAGGAAGCAGTGACGTTCCTTCTAATGTGCTCAGGTGTTCTCTGCACAGCCTAAAATATTTACGTCTATTTAGGTTTTTTTGTAATTATTAAATAGGTATTAAGAATTCTTCATTATTGGCTTCACAATTTATATATGTTTACATAAAGAAGTGTAAGGGAAATAAGTCTGTACACACATTCATATGTATGTATGTATATTGAACCAACATTTCATTTTTATCTTGAATATGGACAATAACAATAATAAAAAAAGCAAAATGTTTGATAACAAACATAAAAAGAGAACAATATACAATTAAAATCTACTAGTTGTTCTTCAAATATAAGAGCACCAATCCTAAAGAAAAAAAAACCTAATAAAAAAAATTTAGATCACCTATACAAGTAAAGCGTTCGCCAATTTAACTAGCACTAAATGGCTGGTTGCTTTAGGTTTGAAACTTTTGTATTTATCAAAAACAACAACAGAAAAAAAAGCCGCGGGTATTTCAATTGTTCTTCAAACTTAAGCGCACTCATTTAACAAGGAAAAGCAAAAAATTAAAAAAAAAAATTACCAAAATTTATAAGCAGCGAGAGTGCGCTAAGTTAGTGAGCACATGTTTGGTTGTTTCTTATTTCAAACTTTATGTTTGAGTTGTGTGTTGCAAAGAATAACTAAATGTGTGAATCATTATTGCCAACCCACAGCTTAGTTTACACTTTCAGAAAGTAAAAAAATACCCAATTTTAATGATAAAGAACCTAAAAAAAATTTATTTAAAAATAGTTTAAGTCTATCGGCTGTATTCATAATAACTATTGCAGTTTTATTAGAGGGGTATTTGAATGATATATATGGAATAATTGTCAAATAAGCCCTTAATAAACCTACAACAATTATTATAAATACAGGCATATGTTTTTTTAAACATACTTATGTTAAAATTTACAACAAAAACCCATAAAACAACATAAAACGTTTGCACAACAAATGATACAAGTACTTATGTATGCCTAATTTTTAGTGTTAGTAATATATATAAGCTTTTTAATTTAGCAGTTACCCAAGAGTGGCAACAATGGTGTGTATGAAGTTATGTGAGTGTGAGGAATTTAAAACTTGTGTTGTTTAAGTCATAAATTCTTCATTTTATGAATAACATTGACAAGGAGCGGACGTTAATTTTAAAATGGCATGTAATTGCGTTATTGAGAGTTTATTAAACAAACCCTTTTCGCAATTAAAAACTGAAGAAAAATCCGATTTTATTTCAAAAGGTAGACCAACACCCCCTTTGCCAAATCTCACTTGTACAGTGAATTCAAAAAACCGTACTTTTACTAGGCACTTTTTTGTGTCTAGTTATAAAGAAAAATCTTGGCTATGCGGTTGTCCCGTTATTAATAAGTTATTTTGCTGGAATTGTTTGCTTTTTGCAAAAAATAGCGAAAAGGGTGTTTGGACTGCAGGTTATAATGACTTAAATCATTTAACATCGGCAATGACAAAACATCAAATGAGTCAAGCACATATTAATAACAGCATATCATTAAAAACATTTGGAGATGTGCGCGTTGATTTTTTACTTGATGAACAAAAACGAATTTCAGTTTCAAGACATAATGAACAAGTTTCAGAAAACCGTCAAGTAATTCAACGACTTGTAGATACCGTATGCTTTTTAGGATCACAAGAACTAGCTTTTAGAGCCAATGATGAAACTGAGAAATCAGAAAATAGAGGGAATTATATTGAATTACTGCACCTAATTGCCAAATATGACAGTAAACTAGATCGTCATTTATCTTCATCACAATATTTCAAGGGCACTTCTAACCACATTCAGAATGATTTGATTAATGCGATTGGTACTGTAGTTTTAAATAATATTGATATAGAGATCAACAAAGCTACGTTTGTTTCTGCAATGTTGGATGAAACAACAGATATAAAAAAAAAGTCCCAATTGTCGTTCGTTTTTAGATACGTTGATTGCAAAGGTATTGTGAGGGAGAGATTTTATAAGTATTTGGATATAAGTGATAGTCGTACAGCCAAAGCCATTTCTGAAAAGCTTATTGACTTAATAAAAAGTAAGAATTGGGGAGCAAAACTAATAGCTCAGACTTACGATGGTGCACCTGTTATGTCAAGTGATTTAAATGGTACTCAGGCTAAGGTTAGAGAGATGTTTCCAAGTGCTATGTTTATACACTGCAATGCACATGTTTTAAATCTAGTTCTTTCACAATCAGTAAGCTATATTCAAGAAGTGAACATATTTTTTACCACTTTGAACGGATTGTCAGCATATTTCTCCCACTCAACTAAGAGATCTCAATTTTTTGATCAGGTTCTAAAGCGAAGACTTCCGACTATTGCTACCACGAGATGGAATTATTCATCTCGACTTGTTAATATAGTTTTTGCATACCGTCTTGATCTCATATTATTATTTGAAGAGATAATAGATGATCCAGACACTTGGGGCGCGGATGCTATTCAAGCTAGAGGATTTCTTCAGTTTTTAAGCACTTTTAACACAGTTTTCATGTTGGAAACGTTTTATGACATATTTGCATCTACTGACATTCTATTTAATATTCTTCAAACGAAATCATTAGATATTCAATATTGTTTTGAACACATAAAATTAACTAAAGAAAAAATATTGGAGTACAAATCAAAGTTTGATGACATTTTTAGTCGGACAAAAAGCTGCGTTTGTGCAATTTTCAAGCGGGGTGAAAGTTCAGATAGTTTCCAATTACGATACAAGTCCTTATTTAATAAAGTAATTGATACCTTATTAACTCAAATGGATACGAGGTTTAGATCTTTTGAAAATATGAAATTTTTGGAGCTTTTAAATTCAAAGAGATATGTTGATTACCAAAGTGCATTTCCCCATGAAGCTTTCGGAAGTCTTCAGAAATCCTACGGATTGTTTTTTGATTTTATTAAACTTAAAAATGAATTAGTTGTATATTATTCGCATTTAAAGTTCCGTGAAATATTTATTAAAGATATTCCTGGACATTTAATACATTTAGATTTAAAAGACACATTTTCTGAAATTTTTAATTTGAGCACATTAATAATAACAATTCCTGCATCAACCAGTTCCGTAGAAAGATCCTTTTCCGCTCTTAAAAGAATAAAGACATATTCACGAAACCAAATGCATGAAGAAAGATTGTCGGAATTGGCAATTATTTCGATAGAAAAACAATTTCTTAAAAGTTTAAAAACAAAAAATTCTTTTTATGATGAAGTGATCGAAACTTTTGTAAAAAAAACTCGGCGTATTGAACTAACATATAAGTAGAAATATTATAAAAAAAAAATAAAACCCAAAAAAATAATTAAATACAAATAAAATAAATAAAAAAAAAATATAAAAAAACAAAAAAAAATCAAAACTAAAAAAAAATGTAAATTAAATAAAATGGGGCCTTTGTCTATCACGTCCTTGTCGTGGTCCTGGAGAAAACCGAGTATAGACGTTATATGAAAGCTCAAAAGTAGGAGAGAACACCTTAACTAAAACCTCACGGCACGTCACTGCTAGGAAGCCTCAGATCACGTTAGACTAAGGATCACATATTAAGTAAAAATGCTTGCAGTTACGAAGAACTGTGCGATTATGATTGTCGACAATCACCAGTGGATGATGTGAAATTAATTTCTAGTCTAGAGTGGCACAGGTTTTAATAGACGAATGGATGACTATAGGTAGACATGAAATCAATGGGAAGCAAAGGGGTTCAAAATAGTAGTCGTCACATATAACACGGTAAAGGCCTACGTTTTATTAAAAAAAATTGTTTCTTGTACAAATATTTTACATAAATATTAAAAAAAAGCTAAACAAACAGACATTTTGAATTCTTTCACGAGAAAGCTTTTCATGAAGCTGCTTTCTTTTAATTTAACCTGAAGAAAATTGTATAAATTTCCCTTTCTACAAATGATGTTAAATACTCGTAACGTAGATATAAAACCAGCAAGAAAAAAAACCAGACAAGACAGTGATTTTGCAGGGGTTTAATTGGTGTCAAAGTGATTTAATTTAGTTGAAAATACTTCTGATTTGAACATTACCATCAGCGTTGTCAACTCGGTGATTTTATCACCGTTTTTGGTGATTTTTAACATTTTGGAAGCGAAAAAATTGCGAGTTAGTGCTTGGTGATTTTTTTTTAAGTTTTTAGTGCTTTTATTTTTATTTCGGTGACACCAAATACTAAATTTGATAATAATTTTTTTAAATGAAAACAATTTTTGTAAGGGTAAATATCTTTAATTACTCTTACGTATTTTGTATCTTAACAAAGCTAAAAAATATTTACTCATTGTAAAATGATATTATGTTGATAATACTTTCAGCTTATGATACTAAAACTAATAATTAAGAAGATTATAAGGATTGATAGTATACAATGTTTCTGTTATTTGAGTGTTTTGCTTGTTTATTATTAATTGTAACTTATTTCCGATACTGGTTTGTTGATATCCTGTATGGTTTATGAGACATAAACCACCTACTTTTTATAAAATGAAATTGTTACGAGAATTTATTTTGTAAGTAAATTTTCAAGTTGATCAAACCGTGGTGAAAATAAAAAAAGAGAAATTAATATGCAAATACTTTTCATTTTAAAATTTTTTAGAGCACAAATTGACACCCTGATAAGGTTAATATTTGCATTGATAGTACATTTGGATGTTTTGGCCTAATAATATAAAGAACAGAATATCTTTAGACTTGTATTTCGATTATCGATATCAATCAAAACTCCAGTCTTATTGTCATTTGTAAAATAATTTATTTTAGGGGGCAACTGGCATCTAAAAGCTTTAATTTTTTTTAAGTAATGATTATATTAGCAAATGTAAAGTTAAATTTGTACACATTTTAAACTCAGTGATTTTTTATGAAAATTACGCGCTTTTTTAGGGGTTTAGGTGCTTTTTGAAATTTTAAAGTTGACAACGCTGATTACCATCTTGTTTATTTATATGAATTGCTTAACCCTACAAGCCAAACCTACGTCTGCGAGGCGTACATAGATTTTAAAACTCTCTTTCTCTTTTAAACGATTGAAGTTAACACCTCGTGCTTTTTAATCAAGTCAGTAGTAGACTGTTGTTTGCCAATCGCGCTCTTGTCGCTGATCCAAACTAAACCACTTTTTTTGTTTTTGACGTATAACATGCCTACGAGACGTACGCTTAGGCTTTATGTTAGTTTTTGTTACGATTTTGTACTTTAAATATTTGGTTGTTTTATACTTTATTATTTCCGTATGAATCTTATAGAACTTGTGAATATGTCACGAAATATCGTCCACGTTCAGTTTATTAACGTGGACGATATTTTTTCCATCTTATGCGAAGAGTATCACCTTACTTTAGAACATTCAGCTTCAGAAGAAGTAGAGAACTGTGTCCAGAACGTTGAAAACAATGATGAAAACAGCTGTGATACTGAAGATACACAAGTAAATTCTTGCACTGAAGAAGATATCGATGTCGCTGACGTTTTAGTTCCTTTCAGTTTCGAACGAATATATCGTATTTTTAACAAAATTGTTCGTGATAAGAATGGACATATTTGGTCAACCACACCAAAAAAAAAGATTGACCTAGATTTAAGTTTGACATTAACTCAATTTTAGTTTATTACATTTCCTAAAAGTGAGTAAAAATTAACTTAAATACAGGAAGTTTAACTTCACATAAGAAAATTGTACTTGATAATAGTTTACGCAAAATTTTGACGAACTCAAAAACAGTCCACAAATTTCCTTAATTGTACTTACTTAAATTAAGTAAATATTCCTTAAGTTTAGTACAATTGTTCAGACATATAGTAAAAATATCCTAATATTGAGGTATTTCCATACTTAAAACAAGTAAATATATTTTTGTATGAAACGCAAAAAATTGAGTTCAATGCTTTCTTATATCTAGTAAATGATTTTTTATTAACTTAAAATAAGTATATTTCATTCTTTAGTTTAAGTACAAATTAACCTTCAAATAAAGAAAATATATGTATTTGATTATAGTACAATTTACTTAATTTCAGTAAATCGTATACTACGTAAAATTTACTTAAGGTTCAATTGGACGTGACATAAACATAACCATATAAGAGAGCCGCTCAAACCTAACTAATGAGCAACTCTCTTTTTGATTATAGGTGCCATAACGCCATAGCCGCAGAAACTAAATGAATTTTGGTTCTTATGGGTATCGCATTATGGTAAATTATGAAATAAAAATTTCATAAAAATAGTTTTATTCCATAAAAAATAACATATGTACATATGTATGTATGTATAATAGAAATATGAGAAAATATTTTCTATAAATTGATTAATGTTCATCATACATATCGCACTTGATCAACAAGAGGGTATTAACTCAAAATTTTTGAATTTTCAGTAGAGTCAAAAAACTGTTTGTGGCCACATTTTAACAGAATTTAAAAATTCAAATATACCATAGGAAGCAAATTCCATTTGAAAATATATATATACATTGTTTTTGTTTTAAATTTTACTAATTATTGCAAAAAAATCTATTTTTTGAGTTAACACCATTTTTCATGAAAAGGGTCACAACTCAAAAAAAATTTGAACAATTTTTTCATAAAAAGAGTCACATTTCGAATTAAAATTATAGAATAAAACAAATTTTATCAAAAAAATAGTATCAACTCAAAATACAAAAAAATATAAATAAAACAGTTTGATTATTTTTAACATAAATAAAGGCTCAAATCAAAATAATACCTTTTTTATGAAAATATACGATTCTTACCTATTTCAACTTTTGTATTAACTCGAAATAATACCTTTTTGTTGAAATAAATGTAATCACTACATTATCATGAATATGGTCTCAAAAGTGGTTTTCGAGATGAAAGAGTAAACGGAATACGTTGAAATTTTTACAGTAGATAGATATTGATGTTGTTTGCTGATTTCTTGAAAAAAGTGATATTTTAAAAATTTTGAGTTAATACCCTCTTGTTGATCAAGTGCGATATGTATATACAAATATACATAGGTATTTTGTTTGCATAAATTTAAGTTCATTTGTACTTGTTTTAATTACAAAATATTATTAATAAGTAAATGATCTCTTAACGTTTCAACCGTTAAAAAATCATATGAAGAGAATCCAAGAGAGTAAATTTTATTCAATATTGCTCAAAAGCAATCAGGGTTTTCAACTCTTTAAACGAAACCAAAGGGTACTTAAACTATAATTAACAATTTTATTATTTCAATACACCTTTCGTCCCACATTTATGTATGTACAAGTTTATATATGTAGATAAAATTTCTTTTTGTCAAAAAAAAAAAAAGAAAACAAAGAAAGAAACAAAAAATATCTAAACAATATGCATGTATAATATAATACATACATTTTTCCCAACATAAAACGACGACAGTTGTATGTGGCAATCATGTGCATCAAAACTGTTTTTATATAACAGTGTTGCCGGAAGCACAATACAGCTTAAACTTAAATGATATATAACTTAATATATGATGTACACGAAGCCAATCTTTAAAAGTTTTTTAATATTTCGTGGTACTTTTTCCGATTATAACATTAATAAAATAAGGATTTTGGATAAACTTAAAATAGCCGATACATGCTTTTAATGAACTAAAAACAGCAGTTGTATTTCTTCTAATTAGAGTATACATACATATAAAACATGTATAATTAAGATGAAACATTTACATTCAGTATGAAGAATTTTAAAATATTTGGTATCTTGTTTAAAAAAATGCTTATTAAACTGCTTTTCTACAGATAATTATTTTTATAAAGACCGTTTGTTAATTTAAAATTAAAACAGATCTCAAAAAGTTAATATACAGAAAAGGAGAAAATTTTAATTTACACTATTATATATCAGAAAGCTAAGGCAACACTAATGCATCTCACGTTATACATTATGACGTTTATTGCAATGATGTTACGATGTTATTTGGGTTGGTGTGTAAAGTATATCAGGAATGGGAAGTGCAATTAAATCTAATGTAAACAGTTAAAATTTTTATGCACATACATGCATGCTTACTGGTTGTGAAATAAATATTATCAGCTTTACTAATTTATGCATAACTTGATGAAAATGCAAAATATATAGGAAACAAGTTCGATTCGTGAGTAAATTATATATACAAAAATATAATATAAACAATCATTTGGTATGTTTTTTCTATTTCTACTGTAAAATCTGAACTTAAAAGCGATATAAAAAGCTTTAATAGCAAAATAATAAAAAAAACGTTAACCAGCAAAAATTTTGGAAGTAGTGCAAAGTGAAATATATTTTCAAAACTTTTAGAAACTGAGCAAAAAACATTATAAATACTTTGTGAATAAAATGAGTGCAAAACCATACAAAAAACCTTTTACAATTCGGTTAAAAGCAGTTCATTTCATCAAATTAGCATTATTTCCTTGCACCTATTAAAATGGAGTGCAATTGATTAATATATTTATGTAGACATATGAGCGTCAATGAGAGGCCAGTATTAAAATTGTTAGTGTTTTCACCCAAATTAAACCACTACATGAACAATTGAACACCAGCAAAACCAATTCTTTTTCATTTTTGTCCGGGAAATTAAACGAAAAAAGTTTATGTTGTTCAGCGCTGCCAGCATTGCTGCAATAAATAGTATGGCTATCAGCTAAGAATTATTTAAATCGCATTAACAAAAAATTAACAATAAAAACTAAACGTCACCAACATTCTTCGAATAAAATTAGAAGTATTGTAAGCACGTATACCCTCCTCTTTAATGAAATTAATTCATGTTTTTCTTTATTATGTAGTTAGAATGAAATTTAGGAACAATCAATATATCCTTTTGATAACTAATTAACATGTTGTCTAATTTCTTTGGTCTTATAACAATTTTGCCCTTAAGAAGCTATTTTTGGTAGAAGCGAAATATTGATTAAAATAAATAACGTTTTATAAATAACAATTAAACTGGTCTTTAGGTAAAAGGATCAAAATATTATGATTAAAGTATATTATTGAGTATGGATGCTAGCAAATACATATTCTATAGTAAAGTATAATTTTTTTCTGCCCAAATAAAAATTTATTTCATGCTGACTCTCAAACAATTTAAATGGAATAGATATTGTGATTGTATTGTCTGACAGATAACTTTTGCAATACAAAGTAATCTACTTGTTAATCTTGGTCAATTTTTTTTTTAATTTATTAGTTTTTTGTTTAAATTTCTGTAAAGACATATTAAAATTATTAAAAAATTTAGCAAAAAGTTTTATTGAACATTTATTGGGAAAGTGGCAACGTAGATACAAATTAATATTTGACTATATATTTAAATAGTATTATTTAGACAAAGTGAATAATTAACTATAAAAGTCTAAATACAAATGCATAATTATAATTTTGACTGTTGGTGAGTTTAATGCATTTTAAAAATAATGTAAGTATTTACTTTTCCAGCCCCGATGAAAGAATATTATTTTTTAGTGAATTTTTAAAGTGCCAAATCATTCTCAAAATTTCTTTAAACGGTGAAGAAGTGTGCCGAAAAATAAAAAAAAGTGAAAAAATTGTATAAAAAAACTTAAAATTAAGAAAAAGAATAAAAAAAAGTGAATTTAAAAAAGGTAAGTGTAAAATTATTTAAGTGAGTTAAAATAAAAATAGTGTAGTCTTTTATATTAAAATTAGAAAAAAATTAATGTACATATGTAAGTACATGTGACGCCATTTTTAATTTTTTTTAATATTTAATTGTCTTATATATAAAAGTTATTAAGTGTTAATCAAACAAATTTACATAGAAAATTAGTGTTATTAAGCCTTTATTAACACTTGATAAGTTTTATAAATACGGCAGTAAAAATATATTTTGAATATACATATGTATGTATATATTGTTAATTTAACAATATATATAACAATACATATATATTGCAGATTTTATGCCATGGAACTGGAACAACTGTTGCCATCTTTAAAAGGTGAACAATTTTTACAAGTTCTTTTAGGTATGTAAAAAAAAACAAAGTCGACATAAATAAGTAGTCGGTGAAGACGCCTATGGTTTTAGGTGCCAACGGCGTTTATAGAAAATGCCAGTCGCGGCTAAAATATATAATTAATCAAAAATTTTAAGTGTTTTCGTAAAGTTTTAAAAACAATTTTACTTCAAAAAGAAATTAATTCTTTTTAAAAACTTTTCGAAAAAATTTATTTAACTTTTGCTAATTTCTGCAAATTTGTAATATCGCTTATTTACAACATTGGTATCATAACTCAAAATTTGCATATTGAAAACCCAATACCAAAATAAATAAAATAAGTAATACTTTTTAATAACAATGTCTTTTTCTTAAACACGAGATTAACAAGTAAGAGCACTATATTCGGCTGTGCCGAATCTTTTATACCCACCACCAATTTTCTGTACTTTTGTAGCACAAAATTTATTATTTCGTTATGAACAGTAATCGTTATGGAATAATCTCTTTATACTAAAATACATCACTTTTTTTATAATTTCGATATGCAAGTAAAATTTTTTCGTAAATTTAGTCTTTTAATGAAAGTGGGCGTTGAAATAAGCGTGTCAATATAGCTTATGCTAATGAATTTAACCTAGATATCATTCTTCCAAAAACTTTGTCCATACGGAAATGGTATGAATTTAAGATACACTCTTATATAGAAGGTAGGCGTTAAAGTGGGTGTGTCACCTAAATTTTCGGGTACAACAATCACATTGACTGTGAGGATCATCATACATTTGATTTTGTCGGTTTTATGAGCTTTATAATTACATTCGTAACGTGAAAAGTGGGCGTTATAGTAGGCGTGTCGAAGTTGTTTCTTCTAATGAATTCAACTAAGATATTTCAATATAGTCCTTTATTATTCCAAAATCTTTATTCATAGAGAAATTATATGAATTATTTGTTATATTAGAAGTGGGCGTAAAAGTGGGCGTGCCACCAAAATTTTCTGACGTAATAATTAAATTGACTATAAGGATATTTGTAGCAAGTTTCATCATCATATATCTAATTTTGTCGGTTTTATGACATTTTAATATTCATTAACAGTAGGTAACGTGAAAAGTGGGCGTTATAGTAGGCGTGTCTTTATTATCTTTATTCATAGAGAAATTATATGAATTTGAGATAAAGCGTTATATGGGAGGTGGGCGTAAAAGTGGGCGTGTCACATTTATTTTCCGTAAGAACAAAGCCTCTGACTAGAAAGAAAAGTTTGCAAAATTTCAGAGTCGTACATTTAATTTTGGCAGTTTTATTACGTTTTGAATTTTAAATATACCGAAAAATACGCTGTGCGGTATAAATTTTCGTACATTTTGTCCTATAACTCCTTTCCTAATCCATTGATTTAAGCAATTTTCTGGGATTATTTTTCCATAGCGTTTACTGTTAGTAACTAAATAATAAATTTTTTGCTTTAAAAGTACAGAAATTGGTGGTGGGGATAAAAGATTCGGCACAGCCGAATATAGTGCTCTTACTTGTTTCGTTATGACACTATAGAAAAATAAAAAGCGATATGCTGTTATAATAAATACATGAAATTTTTCATAATTATTTAAGCTTATTTTTAAAATAATTTTAATAAATTCTTTATAAAATACATAACTGTTTTCTAGAACATGGGTTTGATGGAAATAACATTAAATATTTAAACAAGGAATGTTTAAACGAAATAATTCCAAAGAATTTGTATGGCCCAAGGCTTGAGTTTGAGTACCACTTGAAAAAGTGGCAAAAGGACCAGGTAAGCTAAATTCAATTTACAAAAATAATTTTGAATAAATATTGTTTCTCTGTTCTAAATTTCTTTGTTATTATTTTCCAGGGAGTATTGATCTCTCACGACTGTGATAGCTACCTTCCACAAACGTCTTCAGCTGCAACAACTACATCGCAAAAGTTTGGGTATTCTGACGAGGTTAGTACAATACTAAAAACATTTTCTACATAACACAAGCATATCGCACTCGCTCAACAATACTGTATTAACTCAAAAAGCTCAAAGTTTTCAGGAGAGACAAAAAACTTATTTCTCAATACTTAAGAAAGTTTTCATTAGCAAAAGTTTGGCAATATTTAGAAAACCTATCAATTATTGTATTGCGTTGCATTAACTTTTTATTTGTTCATTGTCTGCAGTTAAAAAAGGAATTTTTGAGTTACTATCATTTTCTTGAATTATTTTTGGTTATAAGAAGAAAATATTTTGAGTTGTGTTTTTTTACGTGAAATTTATTGCTGGATTTAATGAATTTTTAATAAAACAGATAAACAAGAAAGGAAAAAGTAAACAAAGTTTTTAAAGCTAAATAAATGCTAAAAACCGCTTAAAAAATTTAAAGTATATATTTTATTAAATTAATTCCCTATTAAGTTTTTGTAGTCTGATTCGTAATACTTTTTATAGTCAGAACTATGGGAATTTTTAACCATAGGTAGCGATAAGTGTTATATATTGCTTTTTGCCAAAAAGATAAAATAAAAAAATTTTGAGTTAATACAGTATTGTTGAACGAGTGCAATTCTTTTAAAATATTAACTGCCTTATTTATAAATATGTATATGTAGATTTCAATATATGTATATGCATTATTATTGAATTCACAAGGTATTCTATCATATCGTATTGTCATAATGTAATAATTTTTCAAAATATTTATTTGGTTGTTGGGTTTAAGCTGGTTTATATGCATTTCACTGGTTGCTTATGCCAGATCATCAGTAAACCTTATCCTCAAATTTTTGAAAATGTTTAAAGTTTTTACTTTAAACTTTTTCAACATTTTTAAAAATTTGGGGATAAGGTTTACTGATGATCTGGCATAAAAAACCCGTGAAATGCATATAAACCAGCTTAAACCCAACAATCAAATAAATATTTGAAAAATTATGGGAAAATTTCCTGAATAACTTAGTAAATTTTTCAAAATCTTGAAACGGCAAAAGGTTTGAAAAGTATGAATGATAATGCGACTTAATATAACACCTTATGATTTCATAATTTTATAACATAATACGTGAACTCTTATATGAACATATGGTGTACAACTTAGATTTCTATTCAAGACATCTTAAAGACATCCCTCAACGGAAGGCAAATTCTTTTATATTTTGAAAAAAATAACTGCCTTAACGTAAGTCATCGTAAATTGCTTTCTAGCAGTTTAACTGAGTACCTCATAGAACACAAAATTAACCCAACGCCTAAAAGTTTTCAAAATATCGCTGCAAAAATAGAAAATTTATTTCCATCGGAAAATAGAGTAAGATATGTATATAAAATTAAATTACATTAAAAAAAATTTACAAAGAATATATGAATTTTTAGGATATATATTATATACCAATTAAAGGCCGAAAGCCTGCGGGGTATTTATATAGCAAATACCATAACTCACTTTCAAAGCTGCGAAAAGATGGAATTTATGATTCTAGTTGTGAAGTAAAAGAAAAAATTCAAGAAAATATACTTTGTGAAGATGAAGATATCGAAGGTATATTAAAACCGTATTAGTCGGTTACCTGCTTTAAGTATTAAAATTATCAAAGGCTTATAGAGAATATATTTACTTATTTTGAATTATAAACCTTTGATAATTTTTAATGCATAAGACAGTATTATTTTAGCAAAAAATTTTAGTACCTGGAATTTTTTCAAGTTTAAAAATTAAAATAGTTGAGCTTCAGTAAATAATTTTGGTTAGCTTTTAATTGGATCTGTTTGCTGTAAGGTTCAGAATTTACATTAGGCCATTGAATTATTGGTTTAAAGGATTGTAGATGCAGGTCAAAGCACAATTGCTCTTATCGATCCCCATTTATAATCTCGCAAGAGGGTAAACGAATTCGTTTGCTTCAATGAGCCAAGATCACAAATGTGATTGGTAAATATATGGTAGCATTTAACAGACCCTAACAAGGCTGGTTTTCTTAACCCCAAATTATTTTTCTGTAGAGTAATATCTAAGTACATCATTTAAAATTTTAAACTTGAAAACTCTTCCTGAAAAATAATTGTTAATTCTTTATAAAAATAGTGGAAAGAAATATTTGTTTGCTTAAATAAATCCTTTTTTATTCAAACATAGTCAATATTAGCTATAACATCCCAGTAAACACAAAGTATTTAATGCGTTGGGCTTTGTATTTTCTAGGGTTTTAAGAATTTCAGTAAAATATTTTTTAATCATTTTGTACAGATGATAATCAAATTTCATGCAAAAATTGGTTGAAGTATAATGTTGAGCCCCTGGAAGAAGTCCTTGAAAAATGGAAAAAAACATTTTTGTTAAGAAAATTATATATTCAAGAGCAACATACTTTATTGGAAATTTTAGAAGAATGGCCACTTTTTAAGCAAGCGTTTGGCTACAAATTGGTTAGAAATTTATCTTTTATAAATTGAGTAATATTAAGTTTTACCACATCTTTATATGTACATAGGTAATCGCCGACTTTTCAGTACTCTTTCCAAATAAAGAAAATTTACTTTATGAAAAGTGGGAAGGTTTTTGTAAGCCTATTTCAAAATTAATTCAGAACAGAATTAAAGTTTCTGAAAGCCTAGAACTAATTAATAGCCTCAAAGAGCCTCAAGATAACCACGGTAATTATGTGTCGTACATATTGAACTTCATAACTACATACATATATAAACATTTAAAGTAGTTTATAGATATTTATGGTTAAATTAATTTGTTTTAGCTGACAATATTTATAACAAAATCAATTTATTTTTATTATTATCTATTTTTGTATTGATTACAGAGTTAAAAAATCTTGCAATCCTACACTTACTTCATACCTTATTGAAACCAAACTCCCGAAAGTGTGTAATAATTTCAGGTACCAGAAAAAGAAAATTTGTGAAAACCTCTATTGAAGACTCAAGAAATGCATTTTTGTTGTGGGCACCAACAGTTATGGAACTCAATGCAAAAATTAAGTTAGTTATAGATGATCTTTATTTAACAGGGGAAACTCTTCAACCCATACTTTGTGGTGTTGGTAGATCAAATTTAAATCTAACCGAATTTTATGTTTTTTACGGTAATGTTTTTTATAAGCTATCAAACATAATAACATGCATTGATGTTGCATTTAAAATTTTTCATGTACTTAATCTAAAATATCCCGAGAATTGCAAAAATATTTGGTTATTTTTTCAACAATACTTTTATAATATAGAAATTAAGACAGTCGAAAAGAGTACTATATTAGTAAGCGTTTTAAATGATATGAAAACCACTTAACACCTTAAATTTTAAATAATTTTTTTACAGTTTAAGCATTAAAATAACAAAGCAATTTTGTTACTTAATTACATATAGATCTATTTCTATACGTTATAAATTTTTTCTTATGTTCATTTAATTTTATTAACACATTATCTACTGTATCTTGTTTATTAAAATTTTTCGAAATGGATATTATCTGCTTTATTTGTAAAACAAAAATTGATGATTGCGCGAAACTTTTTTGTCACCTAAAATATTTACACCAATTAACATCAATTAGTGTATATGAGTGTTGTTTTTCAAAATGTACCCAAAAATTTAGTTGTTTTAAAGCGTTTTCAAAACACATGAAAAATGAGTATGCTAAAAACGTTGAGATAGGGAGTGTTAGTTCAGTTCCAGTTAGTAATAATATTTTACATAATCAGTGCTTAAGTTTTCGTGAGATACCAAATACCAATTCCACGATTCATAATAATTCTGGAACTCTAAACCTAAGCGATAAGAATTTTACACACTCAAACGTTAATACAGATACTTTATCAGCTAGTTCATTTAAGTTATCACTAGGGAACTATGCTAATAAGAATTTTTCAAGAAAGGATGCCGCAAAAATTCAAGTCAGTATAAAACAAAATGTTACACATCCTTTAAGGGACGAGTTAAAAAAAATTATGGAGGCATTTGATTCAAACAATTTTACATATATGAAAAGTAGTCTGAACAAATTAGTAAATTTTTGCGATAAGCCATTTGAAAATACAGATACCGAGTATAAATTCATCAAAAAATTAACTGAAATATGTTTGTATGAAAGTCCCAAAGTAATTACTTTAAACAACACAATCAGCAATAAAGTAATAAATCACGAAAATGTTCTTGATGAAGTTTCAGTAAAAGGAATATTGTTCCCGATAAAGTTTCAAATTAAAAAGTTTTTTGAAATTGAAGGCATATACGACGAATTTGCAAACAGTATGCAAAACTTATTGGAATGCACAACCTTAAAGAATTTTTGCAATGGCAAAATATGGAAAAATAGAATTAAAGATTGTACCCAAAAATTTGTAATACCTTATTTCTTATACTTCGATGATTTTGAGGTAAATAACCCATTAGGGCCACACTGCTCAAGTTTATTGGCAGTTTATTATTCATTTCCAACGGCTCCTGATTTTTTAAAATTTAAACTATATAACATTTTTATTGCTGCATTATTTAAATCAAAAGATGTAAAAAATTTTGGAAACGATGTAAGTTTTTTCAATTTAATTGAAGTTCTAAATGACCTAGAAAAAAATGGTATAGAAATTACTACAAAAAAGGGAAAGAGAGTTATATTTTTTTACTTAGGTTTAATTGTGGGAGATAATTTGGCGCTAAATAATGTTTTAGGATTTTCACGTTCATTCTCTTCTAAACATTTTTGTAGAACTTGTAAAGTCGATAAAATACAAGCTAAAACTCTTTTTGAAGAAAACATAAATCAGTTACGAAATTTTTCAAATTATTCTAATGATACTTTATCTAACGATTTAGATAACACAGGTATAAGAGAAAATTCAATATTTAACAACATAAACCGTTACCACGTTACTGAAAACTTTTATGCTGATATACTTCATGATGTTTTGGAAGGCATTCTTAATTATGACTTGTGTCATATCATTCAACTTTTTTTGAGAAAGAATTTATTTGATTTAGAACTTTTAAATATAAGAAAACAGAATTTTAATTATGGTGAAACAGAATATGGAAACAAGTCTCCTGAAATACAACTACACCATTTAAAGGCATTTAAACTAAAGATGACAGGTAGAGAAATGCTTACATTCGCACATTTTTTTCCACTGATTATCGGTGATTTAGTTGATGTTGAAAGCGAGTTATGGGCATTTGTCATTAACTTAATTGAACTAATAGATTTATTACTAATGTCAAACTTTACAAGTCTAGATGTAACTAATTTAAAATCTCATATTGAATATCATAACAAGGAATACGTAAAACTTTTTTCAGATACCTTAAAACCTAAACACCATTTTTTATGCCATTATGGTAGAATCGTAGAACACTCTGGTCCATTTATATTCTTGTGGACATTTTGTTTTGAATCTAAGCACCGAGAACTAAAAGCATATGCTAAGAATATAACATCGAGAAAAAATATAACTTTGTCATTAGCAATAAAGTTTTGTATATCATTTTCAGAAATAATACTAAATTTTGAAATAAAAAAAATTATACTTGGTTCAATAAAATATAACATAGAAAAGTCACCTTTAAATACAGAAATAAAAAACTTATTTAGCAACAGAAACCTTAATCAATGCCAATGCTATTCAAATTTTAGTCTATGTGGCACAACATATAAAAGAGGATTTGTAATTTTTAATTATAGTCCAACATTTGAGTCGTTCAAGATTGAAGAAATATTTTTACTAGAGGGTGAAACACTTATTTTTTGTAAACAACTAAATATAATTTCTTACGAAAATTATTTTTTATCATACCAAGTAGATGAAAAGTCAATGAAGTTCAAAATATTTTCAGCAACTTCAATTAAATCTCCTCCTATACACTTAATATCGCTAAACAATAAGTTATATTTAAGACCGAAATCACTTTTTTAGTTTTTTATTTTAATTATTATTAGTTTAACAAACAAAAAAATAAACAAGAAATGTAGATATATATGTATATATTTTAAGAAACTACCAAAAATAAAAATGTACAAATGAATTGTTAACTGTTTTATATTTTTATGTTAAAAAACTTATTAAATAAATTACAAAACGAATTAAAAGTATTTTTATTCAAGGTGCATTTACTATTCTTGTACTAAAGGTAAGTATACTTGTACTAAGGGTTAAAAAATAAGTAATTCATATTAGAAAATGTGTACTTAAAAATAGAAATAACTTCTTTTATGCAAAGTAATTTTACTTACTTTTAGTTCAAATTTATAATTGAATGTAATACAATTTTCTTGAATTAAGAAAAGTAATACTTAAAACAAGTTTAATCTTGTACTAAAATGTAGGAATTTTTTCATTAGAATTAAGAAAAATCAAACTTAAAATAAGTTAACGATTTCTCAAAACAAGTTAAAAGCGATCTCATTTTAAGTAAAAGAATTCTTAAAAACATGAAGAATTTACTTGATAAAAGAAATATATTCAGAATTTTAAACTTAATATTAGGAAAGTTTCACTAAGTTAGTGCAAAAAAATACTAGAAATAAGTACAGCAAAATTTTTATGCAGTAAAAATTTACTTAATTTTAGTTTATGGTAGAAAATTGTTCATACTATTTTTAAAGAAAGCATTAAACTTAATTTAAGTTTTATTTTACTTGGAGCCAAATCATTACCGAATTTCTTTTATTTTAGTAAAATTTACTTAAATTTAGTAAACTTTTTTTTGAGTGCAGTAAAGGCACATTATCTCACCGAACACAGAAAGCAATGAACATAGTTCGCGCAATATAAAATTTCATTAAAAACAATCTATATAACTAAGTACAATCTAGCCAAGGGGTTTATTAGTACATGTACGCCTCTGAGACATATGTTTATGCTTTATGTATTACTAAAATAGGTTAGGCTTCTAGGGTTAATATATTTTGCATGACGTTGCATTATTTTTGAGGACATCATTTATGACAAATTATTTCGTATTTTAGAAGTTATTTAGAATGAATACTTTCACTCTGTTGATTTTAAAGGCCTGCTAATATGAACTACTTTGCACTTTCTCTATTTTTTTTTTTTTTTTTGCTGGAAAGCTATTTGTTTTACAGAATTGAAACAGTACATTTCAAATTATATACGTTCACTAGTCAAAAATAACTGTAAATAAAATCAGAACATTTTTATCCATCATAACTTTGTTTACAAGTAATATGTTTAAGTTTAAAAACTTCACGAATTGATCTATTTACAACGTCTGTTATAGAGAGTGGGCACACTGAATAACCCAATCAATAATATTGTCTGCCTAAATATCGCAGAAAGTATGTTGATGATTAAAAATGATTATTAATATTAAACTTATGGGCAAATTTCGTAAAATTTTTATTAAAATTGTTTGGAAAATTTCCAGCAACAATAAACTTTTTTTTAGATAATTAAAAAAGAGAAATATTTTTTATTGCCGAATATTTAGAATTTCTAAACAAATTGTCAACGAAATAAATTTTTTTTATGAAAAATATTCAGAATTAGAAAAAGCCTTTAAAGTTAAAACAAATATAAAAATACAATACAAAATGATACGAGCAGTTTCTATGGAAATTTCTAATAGCATTAAAAAAACTCTAAATAATTAAATTTTATATTTCTAGTTTCTTCCAAAGTTGTGTTCTTATGAAAATTATAAACAATTTTTTTCCAAGTTGTTTCACTCAAGTTTTTTTTAGTATATATCTGAAATAGTAGATTTGATGAAATAAAAATGTACCCTAGTCATATTGCGTACTAGAGCATATTAAAGAAATAATTTTGTCCTTAAACGAAATATTTACTTTCTCATTTTTTATATATATGAGAATAACATTTTGTATTTTAAAATGAAAAATTAATTTTATTTTCCTTTAGATAAAATTATCTGCATACACAGATGTGCATATTTTAATATTTTGTGCAACAAATTACTACTGAGAAAATTCTATTTGCAAATATTTATATGGCTGCCTTAAGTAACGTTTGCTAACTTGTTTATTAAACTTTCAAAATAATAAACCTTTTGTCTAACGTTCAGAACAAGTTAAGAGATAGCAATCTTTTGCAGAGGTGAAATTAACAAAACTATTAATGAAATATATTCAAGCAGTGAAGCAACACACAAACTTACTCACACAAACAAGTGGCATTTTTATTTTCTTATGTAGTTTACATGCATTACAAACACTAACTGCTAGCGGTGTCGTAGTCAACTTATGAAATAAATTGCCATAGATGAGCTGTCATTTACCACAACTTAAACTAGAACAAATATTTTACCTTTTTACATTTGCTAATTAAAAGTTTTGGTTACATCAAGCACACACTCATTAAATGCATATGTTTATTGTCAAACATTTTATTAGTCTCTAGAGATAATTTTGCAAAAATCTAAATTCAACACTTCAAGTTTATGAAAATGTGTTTTTGTAACATTAAATTTAAGTTTAATTATGTACTTAATCTAAAATGGATATATGTAACTTAATTAAGATATAAAGTTACATGTTATTTACTTATAAAAAACTCAGCAAACAACCCAGCAAAAATTTATTTTGTACCGGTAAACAGTAAAAAAAATCATGCCTTCTTATAGCGCAATATTAGAGCGCATTCGAGGGTGCTATAAATGGAAGTAAGAAATTTCTATTAAATATGTTTAATTTTTTTATAAAATAACTTACTGCAACTTCTCTCGATTACGAGGATGCAGGAATGTAAGCGAATGATTACCTCTCTTTAGTGTAGTTCTTAAAAAAATTATTGAAAACACATAAAAGAGACATGATATTACTGCATTAACCATGTGTGAAAATAGCAAATAATTAGAGCATCAAAGAGCCCTACCAAGTGGGACATCTCATATAAAAATCATGCCTTCCTGAAGAAGGATGGGAAAGGAGAGTACATTTGTCTCTCCCTTACAAACCTGCTTCCGGGTATGCAGTAATTTTTGCTGGGAATTTTTGAAGTAGTGTCAAGTGAATTATATTTTCATGTACTCTAAATGAATAGTGCAACAAAAATCATTCTAAAAGTCTTCCTAAATTCAAAACATTTTGTACACAGAAAAAAGTTTTAATTAATTGACTATTTGATCTGTTTTTAAATTTCTATTATATTTTTACTTTATTTAGTTATCTCTTTAAAATAAAAATAAATATTTTTGAAAAACAATGAAATTTTCGTCAGTTGGAAAAAATCGAAAAATAAAAATGAATATTTTTTATATTTGAAATATTTTTTCATGACTTAATAAACTCAATGCACTATTGATCAACTAATCTATTAAATAAAGAGCTGAATAATTAAAAAATTTGGCCAATCTGTCGGAGAGAGTTCGGGTAATTTAATAAGTCATGTTATGTGATATGTTGTGTTTTTAGTAGGTATAAAGAAATTCAGCGTTTCAATAAGTGTGTCCAAAGTCAAGATTCCTTATAGCCCGACACCGAGCTTAAGAGGTCAGTTAAATTTTTAATTCCTTCACTTCATTTAATCAAGTCTTTTTAACGGTAAAAAAATTTCTGTATATTTAGGTTGTCGATATCACTCATTTTAATTTTTTAATTAGATAAAGTGCTATTATTCAAATCGATTTATTTCTAAAAATTATAAATTAATCAACTGACGTTTTGAAGCTCTTGAAATAAATAAATAAATATTTTTAGTTATAATAATAAACTACACACATCACAGGATTTTTTTGTTGTGTTTTGGGTGAAATTAAAACAAAATTTTTTAAGATGTTAATAGATTTACTAAAACTTTTAAGTTGTTGCTATACTAACGTATAAATACGCTAATGTTAAAACTATAAGTATTTGCGACTTATTTGAATAACTTCAACCTCAGTTGAACCCCTACATCATTCCTTCATTTTTTTTTTTTGCTGGGTATAAACGAACATTATTATAGCGTACGAGTGTTACATTAAATTATAAAAAGCTTGTAAGAAAAAATCTAATGCATACGTTTGGTCTGGTACTACACATCACATATTAAGCGACACTTCAAAAGTGTCAAAAAAAAGCCGGAAAATTAAAAAAAAAATTAATAAAGTGGCAATTAAATAGTTCATTTCACAAGACCTCTTGAATAGTTAACTTAGTATTAGGAAAAAGTAAAATTCCATACAATTGTTCGACAATGTAGGAAAATGTATTTAGAAATTATATGAAACATACATACACACATACAATATTTATTACATTTGACATCCTGAAATGATACACTGTACAAAAATTATTTATGATACAAATAATTTCAAGGAAAATCATATAAAATCCTAATAAAAATTAATTGCGGTAGCCGAGTTTGCTAAAAAGATATAAGCGATAAAAAAATAACATTAAATCGCATATGTACATATAAACATAGCTTTGTGCCAGTAATAAAAATTATGTATGATTATATAAAAAAAAAATCTGAGAAAATCATTTTTAAAACTTTCATTAATGTAGTTTTTAGTCATTTATTAAGTCACGAAAGTTTATACAATGGCTACAAAAGACGTACATAAAAATTGTTTCATTTCAATTACTTCAATTGGATGCCTAAAAACTTGTGGGGTTTATAATAAGTTGATTAAAAAAAATTCTAATAATGACAGATTGATGTAAAAATCTTAATGTACCCTTTACAAAAGTGTAGATACACAACTATAAGCAGAAGCAAATAAGTTGTTTATAAAACAGATTTACACTTGCTCAATCTTTGTTGTTGTTGCTTCATGGCATGTAATCAAGTTGTGCGTAATCAAGTTCGTGCAACGTACAGTAAATAAATAAAAAACTTCTCATGACATACATTTGTATACACAGCTACAACATGTATATGTATGTCCTATAAGCAGCGAAGCTAAATTTAAGCTAACTTCAAATTAACTTTTTCACAACTAGTGGTGGTTGATGTCTGGACTATTTTCAATGGAACTAACTGACTATTTGAATATTGCGATGTCCTACGCAATAGGAAATTTTCCGAATCTAGATGACTTTTAACCTAAAGTTAGCTACTTAAAAGTTAATTACTTTAAAGTTAGTTGTACTTAAGTAAACTCTAAATTGTCTTTATATAAAATAATTGTTAAAATTTTTTGTAGGCTATTTTTGATTTTTTTACAATTTTATTTAAGAAGTATGTGGAAAATTAATAAAAAAAATTAAAAAAATAATTTACTTCTTACAGAAATACATATTTGTGTCTGAAGCTATTTATTTTTCACTGACTTTACTTATTAAGCTTTATTGACTTCCAGCACAAAAAACTGCAAAAAGCTAAATAATAAAATCAAAGAAAGAAGGAATACAATTTAAAGTCTCTCAAATCTATACAAACAAAAAAAAAAAGATAAAAAATTTGGGTAACTTCGGCATTATCTTTTAGTTAGCTTTTACATGGTTAGTTGATAAATTGCTAAGCTGAAGTGAGTTATTTTCGTAGTCGACTACTCTCTTTCTTATAGGGTACATTTAAATATCTATAAGTGTGTATCAACACAGCCAGCTTTTGTTGTTTTTTTTAATAAAATTTTATTGCTGCTCTCTTAACAAAAAAAACAAAGGAATTCGTATTGTTTTTTGCCATCAATTGCTGATTTTCAATACCAACATTTTTAAATATATTTTTAATTAACTTATAACACAAATGAGCCATTGGGAATTATGAAGGCTTCAAAAATTTGATATCAACAGTCACATGAACGGACAGAACTATTTATCTATTTATAAGAATGGAGTCGTATATTACTACATACGGAATGACAAACAACTACTACTTATGTATCAAATAAGAATGGAGTCGCAAGTTACTACAAACGGAATGGCAAACTTACATATCGTCATATTAAATGCAAACGGACGCAACTACACAAAATTTCGCAATTAAGTTTTTTATCGATTATGGTTCGTTTTATCGAAATACATGTTCATGCAAAATTTTAGATTCCTACGATCAAAAATGGCGATTTTATTAACGTAATTCAAACGGACATAACTACAAGTGCGTGACAGTGTTGCCGCCGACAATTTTTTTTTCGCAGTGAAATCGACAAAATAAACGCAGTGAAGCGCAGTGGCAAGAAATAAAAAAATGTCGTTTTCGTTTGGACCAAAAAAAAGGAAATTTTTTTCACTTTTTTAACACTTATTTGCCCTGAAAAGCAAATATTCTTTTCACGAAATAGTTTGTTTATGTTTTTTTACCGGGATTTTTGACATTTTAATTCAAGGCCTAATCAGTCAACTGCAACGTAACGTAACAGCAGAAAATGTTGCCATCTAGCTGCTATATTTTTAACAGGGTGACAATTTTAACTTGTTGTGTTATAGCCTTTACAGACTTACGTGTTAAACACGTTTGAGGTTAATCATGTTAAGTCGTTGTTGATCAAAAAATAAGGAAACTTACCAAAAACTGAAAAACGCAGTGATATTAAAAAAACGCAGTTAAGCAGTGACGACGGGCAAATCGCAATAAAAAACTGCGATCGCAGTGAAAACGGCAACACTGGTGCGTGTATTTCTAAATGCAAAAAGACGTAACTACACATTTATATGAAAACCTTATATACAAACTCATTTGTTATATATAGGGATGCCAATCCTTATATCTCGATCCTGAAAACTATATGATTTTCAGGATTTACGAAGTCCCAAATCCTAGGATATGCCAAAAAATAATCCTTGCATTTTCGAAATTACGAAAAATCCCGAAAATCATGAAATTTTTTTGGAATTTTTCCAATATTATTATGTATTATTATGTTATTTATTTTTAAACAAATATTAACGATGATTATGAACTACTTCCACAAAAAGCTACAAAGAAATTTGTATATCGTGAACCCACTCCATTGCATACTCAGAGAATTAAAATATCAAAGAAAAAGTGGCAAAATCTCCAAGACTTAAAACCATTAACTCCAGCCGATTGCATTAATTTTCCTGACAATATTCCCTTCGAAACTTAACTATTTGCTTTCGACTTCTTTTAAATGAAATTTTTTCTTGTTTTAATAATACGTTCTAAATTTTTTATATAAAATTACTCACATATTTGTAGTTTTTATTTTAAAAATTAATTACATAATTACATTATATTTTGTAATAAAATATGTATAAAAATATAATGAAAAAGTTAGAAAAAAGGAAACATATTTGTATTCAAAAGTGTAAACAATTTAAAATGGTAAAATTCAAAAAAATAGGTGAGATTTTTGGCGGATTTCTGGTAAACTATAAAAGACAAGATAAATAATAAAGTCTAATATCTCTTAAACTGTAAGAGACTAGAATACTAGTATATAGTGAGCATGTTTTTTCTTAACTTTTTCAAGTAGTTTTCGAAAATTCAAAATTATTTTTAATCGGAAAGTTACACGGAGCAGTAGATTTTACATAACCGATTGTCAACTTTGTTCCACTGCAAAATCCACTGTGCTAGAAATACGCAAGTACTAAAACATCGCTTTGAAACATCTCTTCGGCTGACTCTCCAAATTTCGTCAAAATCTGTTCAGTAGTTTAGAATCTAATGAATTCATACCAAAAAAAAAACCTTTCACGCACTACTGTGACTTTTTGCAGTTACGTCTTTTTGTTTAAAAAAGTGGAAAGTCAAAAGAACGTAACTAACATAAAAACCTAAATGTTCGAAAAAAAATTAAAAATATCTTCACCAATAAATATATCCCCACAATTTAAGTACAATTTACAAAAACTTCAAAGAAACCATAATATTTGTTGATTTTAGAAGGTTTTTTTGCTTCTCCTGTAATAAATAAAAAGTGTGGTTACGTCCGTTTGCATTTACTAGTGAGATCAAAAAAATACACTTTTTGCCACTTAACGTTTTTTGGAAGCAATTTTAGGTTCAAGGCGAATTAATACAGGTGAAATTATCAGCCCAGCTGATGGGGAAACTTTTTGTCAAAATTGGTTGAATTCGCCTTGATTTCATTTATTAATGCAGGGATAGGAAATGCGATTTTGGTTTCGGAATAAAAGGGCTACTAGACACGCATACTTGTCTTTAGACATGTGTATTGCATACTTTAGCTATTACACTGTCGAACGCTGATAGCATGTATGTCGAGTATGTTAGACATGTATGTTGGTTTTCAAAAATTGTTGAAAACCTGAGTCTGTCGCATACCAACATACTCGTCTAATAGCGTGTCTGTCATACTTCATACAAAAATTTATTCAAATTTTTGCCGCTGCTGTGTGAATATCGCAAATTTAAAAAAATGTCTCTCTAATATTATTTTCTGAAAAGAGTTTATTGAGAAATATAAAAGCTTCCCACAATTGGGGCAAATAAAATCAAATCTGTACCACAACAAACAATTGAAAATTAATGCATTAAAAGAAAAATTAAGTGAAATAGAAAAAAATACAACTATTGACAACTTTCCGCTTCATTGCCATGTTTTTGCTTCAAAAATTTCTGTGTAATGAAGTATGCCGTCAGCGTTCGACAGTGTAATAGCTAAACCCAAAGTATGCCATACACATGTCTAAAGACAAGTATGCGTGTCTAATAGGCCTTTTATGGATATGCCTTGATTAGGTTTTTTAGTTTGTTTGATCTGGTTATCATTGAAAAATAAGTCCATCATTATTTTTTCATTCGTTATGAGTTTGTTAGAAATTAACGAAGACAAAGAAGAACCTACTAAAATTTATAAACGTTTAAAAAACCAAATTGTCCTCAAACTTTTTTAAAACTTAATAAACTTTATCAAGAGAATCAAAAAACTGATAGAAAGCCAAGATTAAAAAGCAAATTTTTGCATGATATTTGGATAAAAAACCGAGAATTCAAAGCATATTTAAATGGGATCCAAATCCATCTGATGGTAAAAAATAGAGCGGTTAGCTTAGAATTCGGACTAATTGGTGCGAAAAGTTGAAAGACAATGCAGGCTTGAAAGCATAAAAATTCCAAAAAATTCCAGTCGAGACTGATGCAAAAAATGAAGAAGCCAAAACAGGGCATGGAAATTGATATTGAAATTGTATACAAAAATACTTATGATGCATAATGGACGACAAAATGTGTGTACTGGTAGATTTTTAGTAGATTTTAGTAAAAGAAAAATTTAAGATCACGAAAAAGGTCCTACAATTTGAAAAATTTTTAAAAAGGGATGGAAAAACTGTTCCAAAAAGCTGAACGAAACAACTTGAGAGTTTTTTATTCTTTTATGGAGGGGTTTTTAAAAAAGTTTCATTTATTCATTAATAGTGGTAAGAATTATAAAATTTATATATTTCTGTAATCTGTTATATAGTATCAATAAAATAAAAATAATTAAAACTTTAGCATATATGTTAAAATTTTATCCGTCTCACTCTTTACACCCTTTGAAACTCTCATGTGAAGGATATAAAAACATATTTGGGGTTATTGTAATATTAGAACAACCTACTATGATTAGCTAAAAACGATTATATCAAATAAATCTTAACTTTTTGTTAATACATCGATGTCTGGCTAATACTCTTTTTAAATGGAAAATTAAATTTTATTATTGTGCTCTTCGAAATACTCCAAAAGCCACTACTGTATAAGCTGGACCCTCTAAAGTACAATTTTGGATCTCATTTTCTAAAAACTTAAGTTTTTGAAAATTTTTGTTTTTGACCACAGTTGGGAATTCTATTAATTTTACCAACAGCGAAAAACGTTTCACGATCAGTTTTAAATAACAAAATGAATGCAACGCTTGTAATAATTATACAAGAAGTTATTAGTTTTGATATATAAAGTCTTCTCATATGTACAAACTACTTAATCTTGTAATCCTGTGGGGTCCATTAAAAATGTTTGGTTTAAGTCTATCAACACATACTTAATTGAGAATCAGGGTGCCCCGGTGGACTAGTTAGTAGTGTGCTGGTGAGCTTGTCTTGGGGTGGCAGGTTTGATTCCCACCAAAAACTCTGGACTGGTCTACTTCCCTTTCATTTCTATTCTCTTTCTATTCTACCTACTCTTTTCATATGGAGCGCACAACATGCCAATTGGGCATAAGTGTATATCTAACCTAATTAAGAATCAATGTCATAGCCAGTCATCAGACTCCAAGAAATTTTTCCATACAGAAACTTATATTCTTACTGAAATACTATTGTATAGCTAATCTTCGGCATCATTGTAATCATGTAGGAATACAATGCAATACATCTTCTCGATATGGTCTCGGTTGGTTGTATAGAATTGATGCCTACTAGATTGGCATTATGAGCTCTACATAAATCTTGACACAACTCTATTTAATATCATTTTGCAAAACTGCAAAACATTTTGCATCATATAATAAACATGACTTTAAATGCTTTAACCAAACTAGCCTTATTTATGTTGTTTCGTTTTCATAAATCAATAAGAAAAAATATATAACAATTTCTATATAACGTTTGTCAATTGTCATTGATGTTCAACGATATTTTCACCACAAATGTTATAAATCTTATCAAGGTCATAATAATAAAAAAAAGCTACAATAAGTACTGTGGCATAATTTTAATTGCTTTTTTCTGTTACACAATGTATATCCAAATAGGAATTTATTACTGTTTACAGCAAAAAAAAGTTTGGTTTACTGTAGCTGACTAAATAAAAAATAATAAATGAATTGAATAAGCAAATTTAATAACGTGTGAGGATATTAAATATAATTTTATTTAACGCAAAATAAATTAACAAATTGATACGCAAACAAGATATGATTTCCTCTTAAATATAATTTATTTATTTTTCTTTTGGATATTGAAATGATTATTTCGTTTTTACCTATTACTATTCTATACTTTAAGCAAAATACTTTAATGAAATCTATTTACAAATTTAGTAAATAAATTACCGTTGCATATGAACATAAGTTTAATAACTTTGTTTACACTCAAATTAATCCATATATTTAATATTAATTTAGAGACATTTATTAATATATGTTTGTCTGTGTGTGTGTGCTTGTGTTTGTAATAGAAAAAAGCACTTACCATGATTTGATGTCAATATTTAAAAGCAATCGATGGTAGATGAGTTTTGACACTTAAATTTGTTGCACTAGCTGCAAAACTTATAACCTGTCAATTGGTGAAAGTATATTTACATTTTAAACGTTTAATGACATTGCCATTTTTATTTACAACCGCTGACGGTATATGTGTTTGTTAGTATGTTTTGAGAAAATTACATTAATTGAGTAGACTATCCATAAAGATTTTTTTTAAATGGTGCACAAAAATTTACATTTATACTAAAGTGGCACACAGACGAACTAAAATTCAATTATTATCTTTTGTTTGTTTATTTTTAACACGTAAACTCGAGACTCTTGGATATTAAATTTGCAGACATTCATATTTATATTATATTAGAAAAATTTGCACTAAATATTGCAAAAATGTATCATTAATTATAAAAATTACAATCAATAAATAAAGATTGAAAATGAATTACATATATATAAACAGCCCGGCTATAGGAAGCTTTGTGTAGGACCAATGTTTTATTCAAAAATGAAAGAAACAATATAAATGATTTTCCAATAGGGATGATATGATTTTGAAGTGACTTTTCGGACCTTTGTTATATGTCAACGATATGGGTTTGAAGTGAGGTTTCGGCCATTTATAATATTTCAAGATATGTCATTTGTTTCTCATTGTATTCAGTAGTGTTTACAATTTCATATACAATTTTTCTCACTTAAGAAATGAAGCCATTGGACCACCGTAAGCGTCGTTATTTTACTGATTTTGTCTTCGAACAACTAGAAAAGGATAACGACTTTTTTAAGAAAATCATCTCCGATGAGACCCACTTTCATCTGAGTGGTGCAGTAAATAAACAAAAGTGTCGATTCTGGTGCGAGGCAAATCCACAAATTATTCATGAAAAACCCTTACATTCACTTAAATTACCAAATTGGTGTGGTTTTTGGTGTTTGGTTTGGAATCATCGAACCGTAATTGTTTCGGAATAAAGCTAGTAACACCGTAACTGTTAATGTAGAAATGTACCAAAAAAAAAGAAAATTTTTACCCTTTATGCATGTGAATTTGAAAAAAGTGTCGACTTTTTATTAATATTTTTCACGGATTACTTAATACAGTTTAAATTTTTTTCCTAGGTTTATGTGTTTGAAAGTTACATAGGGTACCAAAAAAGTACCAAATTATAGTTTTTACCCGTTTTTTCCCCTTAGGGTTGAAAATTCCAAAAAAGGCCAGACACCTGTCAGCTTATTTTTTGTGCAAATTACAATACTTTTTCAATTTAATTTGTATCATTTTCAGTTTAGCAGATATAATATTACCGATTTTACCCGTTTTTACCCTCTTCTTTTTCCAAGTGGAGCTTTACATTAAAAGGGGAACCGATTGTCCAAATTTCATGTCTGTAGCTCTTTGCGTTTGGGCTGTGCGATGATGAAATAGTCAGTCAGTCAGTCACGTTACTCTTTTATTTATATAAATTAAAATCAGGTGAATAATCTGAACGTAAATTGCTTTACAAAATATGGGCTTGCCTATTAGTATATAAGATCTCCCAAAAACAAAAAGAATACTATGACATACTGGTAATTTCACTTATGGTTTTTTCTTCTTTTTTTTTGTGTTCTTTTCATAAAAATAGACAATATTTTAAACGGGTGACAAGTTCTTTTGCAATAATGTTGCCATAAAAATTAAAAAAAAATTTACATGTCGTACCCTGAATTAAATCACAGGGTTAGAATATTGCACTCTTTAACAGCAGATATTAAAAAGGGAGAATTAAGTTTTTTAGCAGTTAAAAATAATTTTTAGTAGAAGGGCAACATTGCTTGCTAAAAAAGAAACAGCATTAAGTTTAACTGATGACAAAGAGATTTAATTTAGGTGAAATTTAAAGATTTTAGTTTTAGCGTATCCTTTAATATCATGTGTTTACACGAATACTTTACTGAACTGAACACTACTTATTAAGAGCATCGATCTAATGCATATTTGGTGGAAAAGACAACCGGTGTTTGATGGGTTGATCTTGTTTTCAGAAATTATTCAAGATATTTTGCAGGGTGTTGCATTTATTTTGAAACACATCATTTACGCTAAATTACCTCGCATATAGGAAGTATTAGAATGAATGCTTTTGTACTATTGATGTATATGTTTTCTTGCTTGGATTTCATAAGGGTAGGCCATCTATCGGCTTAGATTTTTATCAGCTGTTATTTCGATTTCGGCAATACTCATGTTTTTCCATTCTGTCACAAAGTTCAGTATATTATTACCACTGACGCAAATAAATCGACTTACGATTGAGCAACTTAGGAAGCAAAATTGCCATATTTGTGGCTCTGAAAATTCAAAAGCCAAGCCATCCATAAACAGTGACTCTTTGGTGTGGCTTGTGGAGCGGAGGCATCATTAGCTCTATTTCTTTGAAAATGAGGACAGCGAAACCATTAAAAATTTGGCAAAATTTCAAACCCTTTACGTTTTATTGCATTTTTAAATGACTCATATTTAACATGCATTCTTATACGCACATCTATACGTATGAGTTATATATAACAATGATAATTGTTTATAAAACATACGTCTAGAGGGGTTTAACAAATGATTCCAATTAATAATAATAGTTTTAAAAATATGGTTGTTTCCTTAAGCATTTTATAGGCTTATTAAAATTATTTTTAATAAGAATCTTGTCTCCAGTGAAAAAAATTTTTTTTTATATATATATCAACATATAACCACGACTAGTGTGTACACTTACTGTTATAATGTAAAAAGTTATTACACGTTTGATTTTAGTCTCATACTACGAAAAATCATTGCTCACGTGACTTCTACATATTGAAGGTGATGGTACTTTTGTGTTCCGCTATGACATTCTATAAACATAGACACAATTGTTGTGAATGATCTATTAAAAAATAATACAGAAAATAATAACCAAAATGTGTACAACTACAACTACGTTGAACTTCTACAATAGGTTGTGAATAGGGCAAATGTGAGTATGAGATAAATTTCATATAAGTTTTTGGTAAATGTTTGAGGTGGAATAACTTATATTTAAATTGTTTTAAATATAATTTTTGTTATGCATATGAAAAATTAATCTGTAATTTTTCTAACGTTTCGGAGCCAATCAATTAATCGCAAATTTATCTATGAGTTAAGCAATCTTTCGAACATCAATTTTTAAGTCTAGAAATAATTTCTGATTTGTTGTGCTTAATTACGTGTGCATAGTAACGAAGAGCATTTGTCCTGTGTAGTGTTATAGGGCAGTCTTTGGCAAAAATCGACATTACATCTGGAAGAAAAGCAAAATAATAACTAGTCTACTATTTTTCCTTTTTAACTTAAATACAAATTCTTTTGATTTTTTTTACTTACATCCCTGCAGATTACGCGACTAGTCCATATACGCATGTAAAGTATACTGTGTAATGGGCTAGAACTAATACAAAGATCACCCAAATTTATGGAGAAAACGTGGTCGATTTGACATTACGATGTCCTAGGGCCGGACCATTTAACCCATCGGAGTAGTCTCAAAACTACTCTATGTCACCACTCGATGGAGCATATATACGACCATTACACACGTCTTAACAATAACATATGTAATCTTTAAAACACGTTTAACCACAATCTCTTGTTTAAAAATGATAGGGTCCATGACTGCATTACACAGGACCATGTTGTAAGTAGTACATTTAGCTAAAATGGACCACGTAATCCAATATAATCTGCAGGGATATGGACGTCGTAACTTAATTTCAAGATTGTCAGCCTAATCTGCTCTAAAAGTTTTTCTCCAAAAAACAATGTTATCACTCTAGATGTCGTTTATAATAATTATATCGAGAAGAGGATTGGTAGAAGAAAATCTGCAAACAAAAAACTTACCTGAGCTTCCATAAAAAACTAATATGTGAAAATCAATCCTTCAACCATAAAAAATTATTACAATGTATTATTTTAATCGTGATAAAACCAAACGAATATATTACGCATATGTCTGATAATTTGTTCGTAAGTGATTCTAGCTACATTAAATTCTTAATTTCCAATATCATAGCAATCACATTTAGCACAAATAATTTTATTTTTTTATTTACATATTGTGATGTAGGCTGTAATTAGCTTCAATTTACTCACCAAAAATATGTTATTTCTGCTATATTTAAAACAATTTAATTTTATGATTTTATCATTTACAAAAATTTACTTAAAACACTTGAAATATATTCTTTGTCAAGATGACAAAATATTTTTTTTATTTTATTTAAACAATTTTTTTTTATTGATTTTCTTTTTTAATCTGTTTTATTTTTATTTTTGTAATTGTTATTTGATTTCTATTCAGACCTAACTTTTAGCTAGAGATTGTTTTTTTTAGTTTAGATAAAACGTTTTTTTTTTTAATAAAATCATTAAGATGTTATTTACATTTTATTTAATTTTTTGTTAATTTATTAAGATATTATTTTCATTAAAATATTTTTATTTTATTAATTTTTTTACTCTTATTTGTTTATAACTTTATGTATTTCTTAACTTTTAATAAAAATCTATATTATTTCGAAGGAAAACACGTCTTTACAAGCCGACATTTGACACGATACTGATTTGTTTTCTGTTCATTATACGTATACAATGTCACTTATTACATTCTGGTTGTTTACTACAAATAGACATAAACAGGAATCGTCATGATTTTCTTTAATACATACAGTTTGGATTCATTTGAACTTAACACCTACACACGTACCCACAAAAATAGAAAGGAAAAATTTCCCTTTTTTTAAAAACATGTTTCTTGTAAAACTACACTGAAAAAATTATCAAAATGAAATTTAACAAAGATATGGTTTATATAAATAGAAGCCAAAGCTGATTAATGGCATTTTAAATTTTTTAAAAACATCTAATTGAAAAAATTACATATTTTTCTTGTTAAAATTGAATTGTTCCAACTGAACAGTGCTACGGAAAGCACAACAACTGCCACAATGGAGTATTTGAGAGTATACTTAAACCTGTAGTATTTTTGGACTAAAATACAGTTCGTGTTATATAAAAATCTAAGTGCATGCAGCCACTAATACTATTTTAAAAAATGTAACGACTTGGACATTTTTGTGACGTCAGACCCACGTGTACATGTGGCTTTTTTAATTTATTTATTTCGTTTACTATAGGCTTTATTCTCGCAGCTCAATACCACTACCTCGCCATCGACCAGTGTCTTTAAAATTAACATAACTCAGATCATATCTTGACCAAGGCGAAATATATGAACTCATTTTAATAAAAAATTTTTTCTCCGCACATAATGTCATACAAAGGTCTTCACATTTTTGCTTGTTTTTATACCCTTCACACAGTGAAATAGGGTATATATAGGTTTGTCATTCCGTGTGAAATTTCTACAATTTTCATTTCCGACCCCATAAAGTATATTTTTCTGAAAGCTTATGAATAGGGGAGTCAATTAAGCTCTGTCATTCTGTCCGTCTGACCGTCTGTCCGTGTGTATGTTGAAATAAACTTTTTGAGACCCCCCGACATCACTTGGACACGGGTGAGGTATTAAAATATCAGAAATATTCGGCAGTAGATCGGTATTGAAAATCAGAAATATCGGTACATAAACAACTGAGATATGAGCAAAAACCCACGACCACCTCGATTTTTTTTCACAAAAACAACATTACAACAACAACATACATTCATACAAACGTGTATACTGGTTAGAGAAAACGTGGCATCGAATCCCAGCTAAGCCAAAAAAAAAATTTTTTTTTAATTTTTTTTAAATTTTTTTTTAAATTTTTTTTTTTTTTTTTTTATTTTTTATTAAACATATTATTTATATTTTTATTATTAATTTCTTTTTTAATTTTTTTTTTATTTATTTTTTTTTTTTTTTGTTTTATATTTATTATATTTTAATTATTTTTTTAAAAAAATTTTTTTTAATAGTTTTTAAAATTTTTTTTTTATTTTTTTTTTTTTATTTTTGTTTTTTTAACATACATACGTAAATTTATAATTTTTACAATGGGATGTTTTTATATATGTATGTTTTTTATATGTATGTACGTATTTTATATCGGATGAATGGTGATACAAACTACTGTTACTGACTACACGTTGTGAAGGGTATATAAGATTCGGCGCGATTCAGGCTTAAAATTAAAAGTGCCTGAAATTTTTGGTATTAAAAATTATCATGTCCGTATAATTTCTCTGAATCAAAATAAAGTGTTAAAGTGGATATTAAATAAATAAAAAGTATTAAACTACAAAAGTTCTTAAAAAAATCAAGCTGTTTTAATTTTTATTTTTTTATATAAAAAAATTGGTTAAACAATATTTATAACATAATAATGATAATAATGATAATAATAATAATAATAAAAATAAAAATAATAATAACAAAAATTACTTTCCGGGGTTTTTTAAGTTCCCACATTTATTAATTTTTGATGCTTTGTTAATTTGTCACTAGAGCTAGTCGAAATAAAGCACTTTATTTTGGTTTTGGTCAATTGTTATTAAAAACACCTTTTTATATTTGTCAACAGGTGTTAAGTATTAAAGGTAAACAATTGTAAAAAATACAATGCTTACTACATCAAATATTTATTACTCAAACAAAAACAAACAAAAATTTTTATCTGTGTACCTTTATCACACACATGGCATCAAGTAAACAATAACAGAGAAAATTTCCTTTCACTCACTATTAAAATATAACAGTTTTGTTGTTTGAAATTGAACAAATTACTTTGTTTTGGGATTTTTTCTTTTGCTTTCAGTTAGTTTTCTTTTATAAAACAAGCATTAAACTCAAACAACCACGTGCGTTTCTCAAAAAGAGGGCGAACAAAACAATAAACAAAGAGAGCTAAATTTATGCTACAAAATTATCACCATGAACTTGAAATCATCATAATAAAGTCGGCGAGAGTATATAGATTTATGTAAATCTATACACATAGTCATGTATGTATGTACTCAAGTATGCAAATAGCATACATATGTATGCTTAAATGTGAAGTTGATATTTTTTTCAGGTAATTTTAAAAAGATTTTGTATGTATTTAGTATTTAATTTTGCATATTAGAAAATTATTAAAAAATAAATTGAAAAAACTGTTATGTTTAAGGCACATATGGCTTTAAATCATTTTCTTAAAAAAGTCACGCTTTTACAGCTTGTTTCAAAGCTAACTATATTTACATATGTTTGTATGTATATATTTATGTATGTGTGATATATGTACATATATCATCCATATTAAGGGCCACAATTTCAGGCAGAAAATTTAACACGTGATATTATTTAAATCTTAAAACAGTCTAATGTAATGTATGTATGTATATGTAAAAAATAGTAAACCGATGTTGTTAATAAATTTGTTCAACTTTTTAGGCCGTTGTTGTTTTACTAAAGATAATATTAAACGTAATGTTGCCGTAAAAAAAACTTTATTATAAACCAAAAACTTATTGTTCAAACAATTTTAGCTACATTTTTCTAACAAGAACAATTTTTATATAACTTTACGTCTTGACGAGCCATCGATTTGTTTAGACTAAAACAAAACTTCGGCAGAGCAACTGTCAAAAAATTTTTCATGTTCTTTGATATGGAGAAAACGTATAGAGTATGTTTTGTTGCTATTTTTATGTGTCGTCTCTTTATTTCATATCCAAAATGCCTTTTAACAAATGTTCTGACAACGCTGTTTAAACAAGAACAAAACATTGATAACAGCGGTCCAAACCAGGCAAATTCATGTGCGCACAAAAAAATTTTCGTTATTCTAACAAACCGATGGATGATGTAGACCGTAGTAATTTTATTTTGAAAAATTCAACAAAAATCTTCTCTTATATAATATTCAAAAAGGAATTTTTGTCAAAGTGTCTTTAGAAATAGAAATTGTTAACAATATCAAAAACTTTTATGTGATTGCTATTATTTATTTTTAAAAATACTGCTAAATGCCATTCAGTTGATATTTTTGCCTATAATAGCCATCTTTTAGTTACAACTTATCTGAATTTACATTCACCAAAAAGGGAGCACTAATGTGAAATCAACGTTAAAAAATTTTTCACTTCAATCAAGAGTAAGTTTTTGGAAAAATATCAAGTCAGTTAGAAATTGATATTCTTAATTTAATAAAAAAGAAGCTTTACCTTTATTAAACTTAACCGAACATTGCGCAAATTAAAAGTATTTCAAAACATTTTTACAATAAACCTAAAAGTTTACATTGACATTTGATTTAATAAAAACAACATTGAGCACAATAAAATAAACTTTTTTTTTTTAATTAACTTACAAAAATAAAAATCAACACTGTATTAACACAATGCAAGGCTTTCTTTTATTGTCATTTTTACAAGCGTAAAAAATCGGCATGTTTTCAAAAAAAAAATTGACTGGAAAAATTTAAATTTCGGATTGCGATAACTCGAAAAGGGGTTTATCATATTTAATTTATTAAAAAATAAACCACAAGTACTATTACAAACAAATGCAAAAACAACAAGTAAGAGCATTATATTCGGCTGTGCCGAATCATTTATACCCACCACCAATTTTGTGTACATTTAAAGCACAATATTTATTATTTTGTTAATCGCAATAGAATAATCTCTTTATAATAAAATATGTATCACTTTCTTTGTAGAGGGTGGTTAAATTTTAAGGGCCCATGTTTAAGGTGAACCACATCTAAACTTCAACTTTTTTCTTGTATTTCATTTGACATTTCTCAATCTCAGACTAACTCAATTTGAACCGTGGAAAGATACGCAATCGAGCAACGCTTTTAAATATTAAAGATTTTTATAAAAATGGGCGTTCAAATCAAAATGCATTTTGTGCACTTCGTGATTCTTTTGGTCAACATAATCGTTCGAATTCGTCCACAATCGTGAGAATTGTAAAAAATATTTAAATGTCTGCAAAGCAGGTCTGTATGAAATGTGAAAACATCTGTGAATGCCATCTTAGTTCGTTGAATGGGAAACATTTCTGTTTTTCACGATAACGTGGCAAAAGAGCAAGCAACCTTTTTAAACTTCTATAACATTTTGCTTTTAAAGGATTTTCAAACGAAATAAGTTTTGTATAATTTTAAAATTTGTTAGCCCTTAGTACATGAAAATAAATTGTTTATAATGTTTAGAGATAATTTTTTTTTACTTAGGTCAAAATTTTCCTAAATTCCCATTTTTAATAGAGCATAACTTCAGGAGAACATAAGCATAAGTTGTTAGCATGCCATCTAGTAGTTGCTAGTAGAGTCATCTATCTTATCATCTTTATCTTATATTTAGCTACAGTACAATGTAGGATGAATAAATGCTGATATATATGACTAATATATTTTTATAAAAATTTAAGGAAAAAAGTGTGCGTGACACATCTATTTTCCGTTATAACGAAGACTTTGACCAAAAAGCCATGTTTGCAAAATTTCAGAATCGTACATATAGTTTTGTCAGTTTTATAACGTTTTAAATTTGAAATATACACTGTGCGGTATAAGTTTTCGTACATTTTTATATATAACTCTTTTCCTAATTGATAGATTTAAGCGATTTTCAGGGAAAAATATTCTTTTGACTCGATAAATATATATTCGAAGTTTCATGACTACGTTTATGCGTCTGGACACAATTCAAAAGTGAAAGTGGGCGTTATAGTAGGCCTGTCAAAGTTGTTTTTGCTAAAGAGTACAACTTAGGTGTTTCAATATAGTCCTTTATTATTCCAAAATCTTTATTAATAGAGAAATTATATGAATTTTAGTTAAAACGTTATATGGGAGGTGGGCGTAAAAGTGGGCGTGGCACATTGATTTGCCGTTACAAGAAAGCGTGTCACCAAAAAGCAAAGTGTGCAAAATTTCAGAGTCATACATCCAATTTTGTTGCTTTTATGACGTTTTTGTTTTAAAATATACCGAAAAATACACTGTGCGGTATAAATTTTCGTACATTTTGATCGATAACTCCTCTCCTAATGCATAGATTTAGACAATTTTCGGAGAAAAATATTGTATTTACCCAGGAAATACATAATCGAAGTTTCTTGAGTCTACGTTAAGGCGTTTGGACACAATTCCATTTTATTCGATGTTCGAAGGACACGGTTTTTTCGACCTACTCTTGCTTTTCGAGCTATAACTCTCTTCCTAATATTCCGGTTTAGCCCATTTTCAATACAAACCTTGTCTATAAGAAAGATTCTGGCAAAATTTGAGCCCCCTAGCTTTTTCGGTGCGACCTCTATCGTGCTTTCAACAGACGGACAGACGGACGAACATAGCTAGATCGTCATAAAATCAAACCACGATTTAGAATATATATACTTTATGGGGTCTAAAATGGATATTTCGATGTGTTACAAACGGAATGACAAAATGAATATACTCCCACCATTTTTTTGGTGGCGGGTATAAAAACAGCAGACAGTTGTTGTCCCTGCAGGCTGTGTCAGAGACACGGCCATTAAGTTTAACGTAGAATACGCCATCCGATAAGACAGAAAACATATATAACAAATAAATGATAAATAATATAAGCAAATGAATTTATTTATTTCATAGTTAATTAAAACAACAGCCGAAGGTTTGTGTCCACACTGAAACAGCAGCATAGTTTGTGTTCACGCTACAAACTCAAACACTCAACCAAACACCATACATATGTTCGAGTGTATGTGTTTAAACAATTTTCATTTGAGAAGTTTAAATATTAGGAAGATATCAACCAATATGAAATGTATATCAAACGAAAGATAACATCTTCATTTACCTACAAAAAAATGTTTAAAAAAAGTTATCTCGCCGTTTCCTCATAATCAATGAAATAAAGATTACAACAATAACAATCGGACATGACTCCCTATACCGTAAGGTAAGACGTATTCTACGCCAAAAAATTAAAAGTAAATGCTTAACTAAAAGCAATAAAAACCGCCACTGAAAGTTTTGCCGCTGTTAAAAACCTTAACCCAACAAGCCAATACAAATGACGAGTATTTTTAACATTAACTTGACATTGAAAGTAAGTTGAATTTGTTCTGTGATATTATTTGAATTAATTTCCAAAAAATTGTTAAGGCTATAAGAATATGCGATTTTTTTTTAATATTTTATTAAGTTTTCCTATTGTCTACGGCACATATTCCGTACCCGAAATTAAATCTTCTTAACTGTTTAGATTTAAGTTAAATAAAGCCGTATTTAAGAAGAATGTTATAAAATTACTAACGTTCTTTTGTTTTACTTAACATTTTCCTAGATGCTGAGATATCTTTGAAAAGCCTTCAATATTTATCAGAAAGTGACATAAAATGAGCAACACACTAGAAAAAATTCGTTCCCGTTATAAAGAAAAAATTTTTATGTGAAGATTAACTAAAATAAACTAAAACTACTTGCCTTTTAGTACTGTATAATATTTTTCTTTTTTTAATACGAATTCATGAAGCCATATGCCAAAGAACTTCGGCGAAATTTCTACATCAAAAGTAATTTTCTGGATTAATTTTTTTATTTTACAGCATAATTTATGGTCACCACTGACATAACTATGTTTTTAGTTTTTATAATCTTTATTTGCAGTAAAATGGTACTGTAGTAGTAGGGGTAGTGGAATACATTTGGATATATATGTCTAACAAAGAGGAAAGCAGCTAACACAATTTTCAAGAGAATGTAAAGATCGCATTTTATTCGACAGATTAAACAGCACTTGATGGTTAAAATGTTGAACTTGTTTAAAAATTTATTAAAACTGATCTTGCGAAAGCTTATCCTGAATGGCATGATATTAAAGACAAATAGGAATTAACACTTTTACCCGTATTTTATTTTACTATAATTTTAAGTAAATTTTTAAACAAACAAATTTTTTTTAAATAAAGTTGTAATAATGATTTTTTATAACTAGAAATAAAATTGTTTTTTTTTAATTTTAAATTTAATAGATGTTTATGGATAATTTAAAAGAAAATCATATTGATTCAATTTAAAAAAATTTAATCTTAAATATTTTTAATGTTTTTTTTAATACCTTGGTCATTTGACTATTCAAATCTAATATTAAATCATTCATCAGATCGTATTGATATAAAATCTAAATCATGTTGTTTTAATTTAAAATAACTTTAATTTAACAGAATTTGCAATAGTATTTGAATATGAAGTACTTTTCATTTAAGCCGGGTCAAATTACAACTACTAAAAAATACTAAAAATTGTTATTCAATTACAAAGATTTCTTGTTGTTTTAAAGTTTTAACATTTTGCTTTCAAAATATTTTGAAATCATATTGATAAGGTGAAATGTCTCTCTAGCAAAATCATTAACAAGAAAATTAAAACCAACCTTATTTGCAGAAGTTTAAATTGATTTTTTTTTCTGTTATTTTCATTCTACAATTTCCTAATCGCTTTTTTCATAAGAGATACATAAGCCGATTGTCCGTATGTAATGTCAACTTTTGACATGTATATTTAGTCACACATATTAAAAGATTGATAAGGTTGCTTCAAACAGCCTAACGAATACCGAAATCAAACCTATTTGGATTAAATAAGAGAACAGGTCATTATCACTTTGAACGTGTTCAATAATCCTAAAAGTATAAAAAGTATTTTGCAGAAAAACCTTTGGAAAACAAATACATTTTATTGATAACGTATTTATATACAGTCATATATGCACATCATTTTTTAAAATCCATTTTGATAAATTTGCTTAGTTGTATGGAAAAAGGAGTAATATTGACACACACAAAAATAGTTCTTTTGCAAACTTGTTTTATTATTGTTTATTATAATTTGGGGTACTTCACGGAGATATAAAAGTTTTATGAGGTTTTAATTTTAAATAATTATTTAGCTTTTTGACCGTTTTTATTTTAAATAATAACTAAAATTATTCAAGCTCAAGGTCTTTTTATAATTCAAATAATATCTTTCATATTTATTATTATTATTAATTTTTCCAATATTTCGCTACTCCATTGTGTAGCATCTTCAGGAAATATTTGTTTTGATTTTTGTACATTTTTTTTTTGTGAACAAATAATAAATTTGAAGTAACAAACTTTTGAAAACATTTAACATATAAATTTCAACATTTTGTCATATGAAAAAATTTTGTAAAAAAGTACTAACTTAAAAATTTACAAAAAGTTCAATAATATGTATAACATAAGAAATTATGTGTGCATATATGTAATGTGTTATTTTTTATGTATTAAATGTCTGTTTTTCTGAGCAACATTATCAGTGTCTGCCTTATAGTTTATTCTAAGTGCTGAAGGTACATTAATAATTTGTAACATTTCTAACATAAATTTACGCTTATATTTAACTTCCGTGTTTAAAACTGAAACATTTTTAAAGTTTGGAAAGTGATTTAATTTAGAACAATGAGAGGAAAATGCTGTTTTTTGTGAATTTACATTATCCCTATGCCTTTTATCTGACTTATGTCCAGAAATTCTAGTTTTTAGTTTATTTTTAGTCATACCTATATACGCTTCACTACATTTCTCACTATCATTACCACCACAAAGTATCTTATATACTAAATTAGATCTATCCCATTTCTGTTTCCTGTCCTTTGTCTTACTAAATAAATTACCTATTGTATTAAACGTTCTATAGGCCATCCCATATCTATCAGTGAAAAAAACTTTAGATTTTTTAATCCTTTCCGATACTCCCGGTACATACGTCAATGACTTACAGATTTTCGGCTCAACAATAATTTTACAGTCTGCAACAATATGAAACATATGGTAGAATAGCTGCTATAGAAAGATAGAAATTCAGAATTAAAAACCTTAAGCGAAATCCCCTATACTATATTTTGTGATGCTCGTTTAAGTATATAGCAGATATACTGGTATAGAAAAAAAAATAAGATTCTATGATGCAAGTATCTTGTAATGATAGTTATTATGATATCACTACTAAATTTAAAATTTTAGATAATTAAGGATCTTGAAACTTGAAGCTATGGATCCTAATATATCTTTATAAAAATGAGCACCTTATAAAAAATCAAGACTTGACATCCACCTTGTCCAACGTCAGACCAAATATATTTGATAATTCTCATAATTACAGTATATATTGTTTTTTACAACCGAAGAAAAATATGGAACATGTTCTTTGATTCACTCAAAAAGTAGGAAAACTAACCCGTGATTAATACTAATGAACTGTTTATGTTTTTTAAAAAATTATTTTTTTTTTTTCAACAAAAATGGAAAATATAATTTAAATACAAAATCTTTAACAGAAAATATTTTATATTTTTAATTTATTTTTAAATGTTTGGGTACTTACTCAGGCATGTTACATAACGTCAGACTCTTACCTTAAGATTGCGCAGTTCGATTTGTTTGCTTTTTAAAACTAACTATAGATCAACTTACATGCTATATAAGACGTCATTTGCCAAAAGTACACATTTCGTGGAATTGTTCACAATCTGAACAGATTCATATCCATATTGTACGTATACGCAACATTGAATCAAACATTTAATATATATATCACGTATACGCACAGTTGTGCGTAATATATATCTAATTATAAAATTCTCGTGTCGTGGTGTTTATTATTAAAGTCCTCCAAAATGACTTGACCGATTTTTATGAAATTTTGTGTGCATATCGGGTAGGTCTGAGAATCGGTCAACATCTATTTTTCATACACCTCAACGCCACGTCTTTTTTCACGTCCCCTCAGGTAGGCCAGACAGCTCGACCAATCTTCTTGAAATTTTCACATAATATAACTTAGACTCTGCTACTTTATGGGATACTTTTTTTTACCACGCCTACTTTAACTCCCACTTTTTTTAATAATGTACTTGCATCGATATAGTTTTTGATATTTTTCTTCAAATTGTACATAATTTATAGTCTAGCCAATGCAGAAATAAACATTTAAGAATCAACATATATTTTTCATACTCCTAAATATTTAGGGTGACTCACCCCAAGGGACAATTTGTGCCTCACCTTAATAACGTAACGACTTCGATGACATTTTGAACTACGATAGATCTGCTTAGCGTAGAACATATTTAGTTTACGTTTTTTTTTATGTAAAAAATATTTGCTGGAAATAATTTATATGGGAAAACATTGTTTGCTGGGTCAGCTAGTATATCTACATATATGAATTTCTTTATTAAATTTTTTTTTTAATTCAAAGATTTTTTCTAGAAAATTTAGTTTTTTTTTTGTGTTATTTTGTAACCCCACAGTGCACACTAAGTGGAAGCTCAGCATGATACAAAGAAGCAAAAAAATCCATGAAAAACAAAGCGAAAGAAAAACAAAAACAACATTAGAAATCATTCGTAGATAAACAATGAATAAAATCACCTTGAAATTGTTTCAAAGATAATGAAAAAGAAAAATAAAAACATAAAACGAATTGAAAACAAGTCCCGAAAGGAAAAACAACATCGCCGAGATAACGCCGGCTATTTTTACAATATCGATTCATTTACGCAATTGTATCTGCTTCATAGTTACAACAGCTTTGAACTCTAACTGGAACTAAAGTAAAAGTAAATAGTGCCAAGAAACCGTTATTTCTAATTAAAAAAAATAAGTTCATGTCATGTATTCGCCCCCTAAACACAATAAATAAAAGTAAATAAAATGTGATGTTTTTTATCTTACACAATTATAAGTTTTTTAAATTAGGCATGACATCTCATTGATTTATAAAATTTATGATAAAATAAATGTATACATAAGTGTATACATAAGTGTTTATATTATAATACAGTGAGCAAGCAACAATATTTGCTAAAGTTTTAATTTAGTGAGCGTTTTGTCTAAATCCCATTGGTCTTGTTTGTTTCACATAAATGGTACATATTATTCCATTGGTATGCATCAGTATAGCAATTTGTACGTTTGCGGGGTAAATAAAAACAAATCTTGTAGACTAAAGGAAAGGAAAATATCTGATATTATGAATTCTAGTGACTCTGATAGGAGAATGTGTATTTCACATTAGTGATGCTGGTGTGATGGTAGCAAAAGGGCAGGACTCACATGAAGTTATTGGTATGAGTAACTGTCACAATCCTACAATTTCTACAGTCTTGAGAAAACAGAAAAATGGTTCTAGAGCTGAGGTTAATTGTCCTAAGGCCTTGATCTTCTATAATTAGAGCATAGGAGAAGTTGACATATCTGACCAAAAATTTTTAACTAACGATCACAACAGAAAATCGTTTAAACGGTGGCGTAAAGTTTTTTTCAAGCTCCTTATGACATCCGTTGTTAAATGTCTTTGTCTTTTTTCACAAAAATGAACACCAAAAATCGCAAATGAAAAGCTTTATAATTCCACTTGCAGAACAGCTCATTGCTCAAAATAGGGCTAACACAAAAAACCAAAAGGATATCTATAACAAAAGCTCATAAATCAATAAGGTCTTAGAAAATGTTCGATGTGAGAAATTATGACTTATCATAATTTTTAACTTTTAATCGGAAATTATTTATATTAAAACAAAATAAAAATATATTTAGTATCTCAAAAAAAAAACTGTTTACTTAATTAGAATAAGAATTATACCTCCCTTTATTTATCTTACTATTTAAAAGTATGCTAAAAACATGTTCATTCTTATTACTGTTTTGCTATATACGTAAGCATTAAAAAAAATTACATTAACTCATGCTAAAGTCAAAAACTATTCCCTGAGGTGATTAAGGAAATAACAAGTATTTCAAAATAATTAAGAAAATCAAATCAAAATTAAATTTTAGCTCTTTTAAGCGCATCCTAAGTTGATTCCTAGCTACCTTTTGTTATAAATACTTGACATCACTGTAAAAAAAATATAAAGAAAGGCAATATAACAGTCAGTTAGCCCAAATCCTGGAAGTTAAATACGTGGCACTTAATCACCAATCAACCAGTGCTGAAGATAAGCTTTAGCTACTTCCGAAAAAATAATTTTCTCGACTAGTGATAGGGGAAAAATATACTTCTTAAAATTTTTTATTATAAAAAATATGAACTTAAGCTTTTACAAAATTAAATCAAAATTTTAAACAGATAAATCAGAAGAGCGCAACTTGTTTTAAACAACAAGTTTCAGTTGTATTAAAAACTCCATAAAAATTCACCGGCGGCATATAAATCATAACAAGTTTGTATATCTGCTATTTATATATAATGTAACTTTGTAACAAATTTTATTACCTTTTGCTCAAGGTTTTCTTACACCCTGCACATGAAAATGTGATGGGGGCAAGTTGAACGGCCCTAACCCAAATAATTGAAACTTTACACGAGAAGTTAAAAACTTTATTATTTGCTGTATTATCATAATGTTATTTCTTATGTAAAATTCCTTGTGAAACTGGTATTTTTGATACTATTGCTCAAGTGTGTCAAGGTGTATTTGTGTTAAGTGTATTGTGGCCATCGATATACCGGGTGGCCCAAATAGGACCAGCTGATGTGAAACGCAAATAACTTTTTTATTTTTTAACATAATTTATTTTTTTCTTTTTGCAGATTATAACTGAAGTCTTGGAAATTTAAAATGAATACGTACAGTCAACAACAACGCATTAAAATTATCTATTGTTATTATTCTTCTTAACGATCAATTGTTCTAGCGCAGCGAAATTATCGCCGTTTTTTAACATAAGATCATCGCCCACATCTTTCATGATTACAAGTTACAACTGTAGGTTGTCTGTCACCAAAAGTACAAAGGCAATAGATCAGCATCAGTCACACCAAATCAAATGCACTGTTTGGTGCGGTATTATGGCCACAAAAATCATCGGCTTATATTTCTTTGAGAATGAGGATGAAACGCCAGAAACGGTCTCCGGGGCTTCTTACAGAACAATGATCGACAACTTTTTGCGGCCAATGGTGGAGCAACATCCTAATTTGTGGTTTCAACAAGATAAAGCCACTGCGCATACTGCTAGGCAAGTTATGGACATGGTGCGTGAAATTTTTGGTAAACACATAATTTCAAAAATTCAGATTTCCCTTGGCCGCATCGTGCACCAGATTTAACTGTACTCGATTTTTTTTTATGGGGTTATTTAAAAGACAAAGTGTATGTTAACTAACCACAGACACTTGGACAACTCAAGCAGAATATTCGAGACAAAATACGGCGCCTGCAACCAGAAACATTACACAGTGTAATGCGAAATGCGCTAAAAAGAGCCAATGTCTGTATCGAGCAAAATGGTGGTCATTTGTCTGATGTTATATTTCACTCATAGTCACGTTAAATTTCCATAAAATGTATTTAACATATAAAAATAAATTATTTAAAAAAATCCGTTATTACAAGAGTTATACGTGTTTAACATCACTAAGTCTTATTTAGGCCGCCCACTATAAGTTTGTCATTCCGTTTGTAATTTCTGCAGTATTCATTATAGTATATATATTTTGAATCCTTATCGTAAAAGAAGTCGATTCACCTATGTGCAACTGTCTGTTTGTTCACCTGAGTGAGCAATGAAATCAAGTTTTTGAAGCGCTTTAGAAATCAGACACTCCTCTAGCAATTAAAGTATTGGAAATCAGCGACTAATTCAGCCCACACGCAAAGAAAAACCATGGTTACGACATGATCACGACGGTCATATTATTTTTTCTAAAACAATATTTGGTTGTCGAAAACAAGTAATAGTTATTTTTGTTTCATTTCATCATATATTTTGTCACGATAATCAAGCATTTGTTTGAATTGTATCATTTAATGATTACTTTTCGTAAAAATTTCAAAATAGTTATCATTTAAAAATAGTATGATTTAAAAAAATCAATGAGACAAAAATAACATTATATTCAAAATCATTAAAAATTAAAAATAATCATTAAATAATAAGTGAGACAACATTATGATTACAAAATAATCAAGCTATGATTTTTTTTTAATAATAATTTGATTTCAATTGTTCTTCTTCTTGCTGAATAAATTTTTATTATTTTAAAAGTTTGAGATGTCAAAAAAAGGAACAAAAATTTTGAAAATTTAAAGAAAATTTAAAAATAAACGAGAAAATGTAAAAAAATATTGGTAAAAAATTGCAATTAAATTGGTGAGTACAATAAATATGTGTATGTTACAGCAAAAGACAATAATTTGCCGTAAAAAAGCAAAGATTGTCGATTTTAATTGTAGTCATATATATTATTATTTAATAATGCTTAAATTAAACATAATAATGATAACTGCTAACCATTATTTTTTTAAACATAATCATACAATTCAATCATAGTATGTTGCTCTTCGATTATGGTTACCACAACCATATTTTTTCTTTGCGTGCAACATCTTCTGAAATATGAGCAAGAAACGATGTATGGCTCTGTCTCTTATTGAGTTTGAAACAAAATTTTCTTTAAAAAAACAACAAAGAAGTAGGATGTGTTGTATATGATGGTAAAAATTACTAGGTTGTTGTTATTTAGTTGGTGTATTTTGTACCCTTATTCATGTGAACGAATGTATGTAATCAAATGTTTTTCGTCTGCTTAATGTACGTTATACGAGGCATATGCATATATAATGACATACCATAAATCAACAACAACAAGGATTAAACAGGTAAAAGTCTGTTTTACAAATAACCTAAGCAGCTATTACAGGGCATGTTCTTCTACATCTGAATTGTCATATTTCTCACTACTAAATAGGAACATGACGTGTGTTACCCTTAAAACATTGCTTCTGTAAAACACATGTTTTAAGTAATTTGACAAAATTTGAAATAGAAAAAAATCTCTGCCGCTGGAAAACAGTCCGCTGCGGTAAAGTGTAAAAAACCAATTTCGATAGACATGAAGAATTATATATGAGTCAAAAATTGACAAATCAGTTGTAAACACCATGCCATGTCTTAGCTGCTTTATAGGTGTATGCCTATCGTTGCATCTATATGTACCTTTGTTAAGGGCATATTATTATTACTTGCTTTTTTATACCCGCCACCAAAAAAAATGGTGGGGGTATATTCATTTTGTCATTTTGTTTGAAACATATTGAAATACCCATTTTAGACCCCATAAAGTATATATTTTCTAAATAAGTTCTTAATTTTATGACGATCTAGTTATGCCCGTTCGTTTGTCCGTCTGTTGAAAGCACGATAGAGTTCGAACCGAACCGCCCACTTTAACGCTTACCTCCTATATAACGGTTTATCTCAGATTCATATAATTTCTCCATGAATAACAATTTTGGAAGAATGAAGGCTTATATTGAAATATCTAAGTTGTATTTATTAGCAGAAACTATATTGACACGCCTACTTTAACGCCCACTTTCATTGAAAGACGAAAATATTTTACTAGCATATCGAAGTTATACAAAGAAAGTGAAACATATATAAAGAGATTTTTCCATAGCGATTACTGTTAATAACAAAATAATAAATTTTGTGCTATAATAGTTTATCAAATTGGTGGTGGGTATAAAAAATAAAGCGCTCTTACTTGTTTTTGTTTCGTTTTTATAAAATGAATTTCAAATTGGCAATACCGAATTGAGAGCACTAGATTTCAAAGGTTTCAGGAAGTTATATTGCCAGTTTAAATAAGGTAGTTTCGAATTTTCGTTCATGCCTCATTTAGAGCTGTAGTAATATGCCATTTTTACGTCACCTTTACTTTCTTTCAATGCTATTTTAGCAACGGGTACCTTTGATCAATTTGTAACCAACATTTGGAGCCAACATAATTGCTTAAGTACAGCCTACTTTACCGCAAATACTGTTTACTAAACAAGACCTGTAGATTGCTTTATGTACTTGCTAGCAAAGGCGTCTACGTGTCTACGTGAATAAAGGCACACCTATGGCTAACAAAATCAATTATCCTTGTTTTATTTCTGTCTAAACTTAATTTCATTAAAAAAAAAACACCCGTAGGGTATAAAACAAAGTATATATGTCGAACATAAAATGTATCTTTATTGCATACACTTTGTATTTCAATTCTGGTTAGCCAATAAAAGTTAATCTGCATCTATTTTAGATCTTTTTAATTAATTAACTACAAGTTTATTTTTAAACACTATTCAATTTAGCACAAGTTTAAATACATCTGAGAAAAAAAACTAGCTCCTTACGTAGCTTACAGCTGCTTGTTATAAGTACAAACTCTTTAAAACTACGTTTTTCCTAAGGGAAACTAAAAATACCTCTTGAATAATAAACAGTATAGTTTTCAATTTACCTTCAACTACTTTAATAAACAACTTACGAGGCAAAGTAAGCAAGAAACTTACAATTTGATACTTTAACAAAATAAAAAAAAATTTTTGAGAGATAGAAAAAAATTGCTTATATTTGTATAAATATTTTGTTAAAATCCTTAAACAAGGACTAAGCAAACTGCCAAATTTTAATCGATAAAATATTTTTATTTATTTTAGAGCAATGAGATAAGAAAAACAAATTTAAAAAATAAATGCCAAAAAGCATAAGAAAAATTAAAGTAAACTGAAACGGAAAACATCTCTTGTATTCAGTAAATATTATTCCAGTTTGTCAACCATAAGTACTTACACAGTTTTCCTTTGCTAATTTACCAATACATTATGTCTAAAAAGATATACGTACATATTTTTATTTAATTTATTTATTTATTTTTTTTTTTTTTTGTGTTCGGCCTAAACCTTTCGTCATGCCTACAAGTATGCTTTATTAATTTTACCAAACATTGTATTACATGTCATTAGGCAGGAAGTATTTGTGACACCAAACTTATTATGAAGACAAAAAACAGAAAAAATAAGAAACAATATAAAAACGTTTTTGGTAATAATTTATGCTTTTATGCTCTGTAGGATGGAACAAAATATATGTATATACAATATAATATACATACAATTATGTGTATACAACATATTGGAGGTCACTAGTAGATAGCCTATAGAAGAATGTAAAAAAACGTAAAAGAAACTGTATTATAATTATGGAATAATGGATCTTTTGTTAAACTGTTATTATACCCTTCACAGTGAGTGTAAGGGTATACATATGTACGTATATAGGTTTGTCATTCCGTGTGAAATTTCTACAATTTTCATTTATGACCACATAAAGTATATATTTTCTGAAAGCTTATCAAGAGGAAAGTCAGTTAAGCACTGTCACTGTTATGTTGAAATCAACTTTTTGAAATATTCGGGAGCAGATCGGTATTGAAAATCAGAAAAATCGCTCTATAAACAACTTAGATATGACGAAAAAACCTAGACCTCCTTGTCTTTTCACACCAATACAAACTGGATGAACATAGGTTCGACCAAAGACCTAAAACAATTTTTTTTTATTTTTTTTTACATTTTTTTTATTTATTTATTACATTTCTTATAATTTTTTTAATTTTTTTTATTTTTATTTTTTATTTTTATTATTTTTATTTGTTTTTTTTTAACATACATACATACATACATAAACTCAATTTATAAGTTTACAATGGAATGTTTTTAAATGGTGATTTTTTAGCTATTATCTTTTTGGCAACACTGTTTTAAACAACTGACGCACGTTTCGTGTTTTGTTTCACTGTCAGACATCTTCAGTTTGGTCTATAATTTAACCATGAATCGTCTTACAACGCATGAAAATTATTGAATTTTATTATCAAAATGCGTGCTCTGTTAAGAAAGCTCATCGCGCGCTTCTTGTGTTCAGCGACGAAGCTCATTTTTAGCTCAATGGGTACGTTAATAAGCAGAATTATCGATTTTGGAGTGAAGACCAGCCATAGGCATTGCAAGAGCTACCAATGCATCCAGAAAAAGTCACAGTTTGGTGCGGTTTATGGGCTGGTGGCATCATTAGACCGTACTTCTTCAAAGATGATGCGAATTGTAACGTAACTGTGAATGGTGAGCGCTACCGTGAGATGATATCCAACTTTTTTTGCCCAAAATGCAAGAGCTTGACTTGCATGACATGTGGTTTCAACAAGACGGTGCCACATACCACACAGCACGCTTAACAATAGACTTATTGGGAGGCGAGTTCGGTGAACATTTTATTTCTCGTTCGGGACCGTTCAATTGGCCGCCCAGATCGTTCTATTTAACGCCCTTAGACTATTTTTTGTAGGGCTATGTTAAAGCTCATGTCTAAACACACATGCCCGCTTCAATTGACGCATTGGAAGAAAACATTGAAGCATTTATTAATGAGATACCGGCCGAAATGTTGGAAAGTGTATGGACTAAGCGGATGGACCATTTGAGGCGCATTCACAGTCAACATTTGCATGAAATAATCTTCACACATTAAATTATATGGACAGTACTATCGATTCAAATAAAGATTTCAGGAATTTTTCTGAATTTTATGCATTTTTTTTTTAACTTTCCTATAGCTCTTAAAAATTATGTATGGAACAAAATATCGGTCAAATGGAAGCCGCAACCTTGTCCACACCTCCATCCGATGGCCCAAATTTTGAATGACAATGTTGATGTTAAATTGTTGGGCACGATGATAAGTCAAGGTTAACTGATCTTTTACTACTCTACCAATTTTTCCATTCAACGAACTAAAAAGTCATTCACAGATGTTTTCACATTTCATACCGACCTGGTTTGCTGAAATTTAAACATTTTTCACAATTCTCCCGATTGTGGACGAATTTGAACGATTATGTTGACCAAAAGTGAAATGCACGAAATGCATTTTTATTGGAACGCCCATTTTTATAATAAGCCTGAATAACTTTAACTCCTTGCTCGATTGAATATCTTTCCACGGTTCAAGCTGAGTTAGTCTGAAATTAAGAAATATCAATTGAAATGCAGAAAAAATATTTGACGTCTAGGTGTGGTTCACATTTAACATCGGCCGTAATAATTGAACCACCAATTATAACACAATTAATTAAGTGAAAATTTAAATAAAAGATAACTTGGCAATGTTTTCTCCATAAAACTTGAACATTATTTTAATTACATCAATACGGTTGAACCTTTAAACTCTCCATCTACTTGAGAATGCAAAGGTTGCTATTTAAGAATATTGTTCTACAAAAGTTTCAGTTTTGTATTAATTTCGAAGGAAATTATTTTTGATTTAATTAAAAAATGACAAAATCCTTAAAAACAGTAAGAAAGCTACCACTTTCATATAATTTTCTAAGAACTGATTGACCAGAAGTAAAAAAAAACCAACAACCAACAATTTAATTATAAAACATTTAAAAAAATATTAAAAACCAAAGTAGAGGTCAAAAGAACGTTTGCAACAATTGTGCCAAAGGCTATGAGCAACATTATTACAGACTAATATAAGCAATAGCACGTAAGCTGTAAATTCGAAAAAAAAAACTAACTACCTTATTCATAAAAAATATTTTAAATTTATTGAGGACTTATTTGACAATTTCTGTACAACGTTTCTCAAATAATCCTTTAATAAACTTGAATATTTTTTCGCCGCAAGATCAATGGATGGTTAGGTCATGAGACGTGTTGCTCTCTACTAACACCTAGCAAAGAAAATAAACTTTTACAAATTTATGGTTGACTTAGATTTAAGATTTTGATATTTTTCAGGAATTGTGTAACATAACAAGTCTACACATAAAGGTCCACTGCTAGCCCAATCAATGGCTAACGTTAGTTCTTAGTTTTCTATTACAACAATGATCACCAATAGAATTTGTTTGTTAGGTGGCATCAACATTGTGTTTTTATTACATAATTTGTCTGTCAACATAGAGCCAATAACAGTTTGTACATGAATACCTTTTTCATTTGTATTGCCACGTTTTCACCAACAAACTCAAAAGTTTTGCAACAAATGCTTCATAATCAGAATGACGACTTATGCAACAACATAAACAAGTTGTTACATCACAACCTCCCCCATAAATTTTTATAAATTGTATTATTGTATTGCATTACAGTTGTTTATACTTGCTGTTGTTAATTGTTTTTTTTTTTATGCTGTATTAAATTTCATGTCATCAATCCGTTATGAATGATTGTTTTTGAAAAATAAATTCACTGTAAATCAATAACTAACATAAATAAAACTGAAGCATTTATTTCTTTTATTACTTTCGTTTCAAGAAATCGCTCCTAAAAGTACTTAATTTATTTGATGTTAAACCATAAAAAGACACATGATACAACATAAATAAATAGAAACAACAGAAATAAAGAACAGAAACCATACAATACACAAAACAAAAGAACCGGTCGAAAAATCCTTATGAATCTTGATATAAAAAACATGTAGTTTCATTTGGTAAAAGCCATAGGAAGAGTATTTATATTGACTTTGAAACTCAAAACCAAACAGATATTTCAGTAAATACAAATGTTCAATTTACGATCCTCTATGTCTTGTTGTGCACAGTCTTAAAACATGGATTTGATTTAATAACTTGTGAACTGAATTTCTGTTGTATCGGTTTAATTTTTTGGTATTTAAGATCCAATAATATAAAATGTCAAACAAGTAAATAATCAGGACTGGTAAAGTTAATAAAATATAACTAAAAATAAAAAAAATTAATAATTTTTTATTAATTTTTAGTTTGGCTCTAGTTCATTTTATTATTAAATTTCTAATCATTAAATGAAGAAATCAATTTTTGTTTGTGATAATGAAAGAATATATTGGAAAAGTAAGTTTTATCCCGACACCAGCCGAGTGGAATGCATTTTCGAAACCAGCTACGGTTTCATCATCAGCACTCTTTGATCAGAATGTCTTAGTGTTGGATGTAAATATCATCTATTTAACTCACAAGTTTATACGAAATTTGATTTTGTGAATTAAACTTCACATACATATTCATATCTTTTGCTGTAGTGAGTAAGAACGAAATTTACCAAACTTAAGCTTTTCCCCTTTTTTGTTATTCTATTCAATTATCACATTTTTTATTCTTGCTTTAAACCATCAGTCTGATGGTAATGAAAGCTTTTTTGTTGGTTGTGATCCTCACAACATTTTCAATCGTACATGTTTTTTTGTTAAGTCAGTTATTCAACGGAAAGTTGGTGCTGACCAGTCTATATGATTATTACACCGTGCCATGTGTATATGTTAATTTTCTTATTTTATTGTTGAACTTTTTAACAAAGACTTTATTAATTTTTAGTTTGGCTCTAGTTCATTTTATTATTAAATTTCTAATCAAGTGGAATGCATTTTCGAAACCAGCTACGGTTTCATCATCAGCAATCTTTTGATCAAAACTACAGGTGTTGTGTGTAAATATCAACTATTTAACTCAGTATTGTATTGAAAATTGAAACATAGAATTATTTGTCCTAATTGATTTCATATTATTTCATATACATATCACTGAGTTAGTACGAAATTTACCAACATGTGTTTTTCTTGTATTCTTTATTTGCACGTTATCACCACAAGTTTAATGTTTTGCCTTTAGCTTAGGATGTCGCTAAAGCAATTTCTTGCCAGAAAACAAATTAAAATTTTCCATATCTCTATGAATTTAGTACAAAGGTTTAATTCCATACGAACTGAAATTTTATCGCTTTACAAATGTCCTTAATAAAATTTATCAACAATGACTGGACTATGAAATAACTTCAAATAAGTGAATTAAAAAACTCCAAATATTTTCCAAAGTTCCTCTGATCTGCGAGTTATTTCATAAAAGTTATTGTGCGTTATTTTATTATGAAATTGGTTGAACCCGGCCCGGTTTGCTTATATATACCCGTCGTTCCAATAAGGATCTAAGAACATCCTTGTGGTTTGCTATTCCCAACAATACTTTTATTTTGTATTAATTTTAATATAAATTATGTTATTGTTCTTAGTGCAAATAAATAGTTTATTGTTGTTTTCCACCTTTTTTCATATGATATATGCATTTATTTTTTGCCCATCTTCTAATACCATTTTCGTTGCTATTTTTATAACTTCTGCTTGAAATAAGGTGTCATACAATATCTCCATACCAAATTTAATATACTGGATCCCATACTGTGGTATACAGAGGAAACTAGTCAAAAAGAAACTAGTATTATTCAAAACGAAGACCAAGACTCCAAGCTTTGGACTAACGAAGAATTGGAACTGCGTAATTTATCTATCTGAGAAGGAAAAATAAACTGCACTCGAAATTGTCATGTAATCTGAACATTTACTTGAGGAACTGAAGTCTACGTTAGCCTACTACACATGTCATATAATTTTCGGTGCAAAATTTATACTAAACTCTTACATGGTTACGTGGATATATACGGCTGTAAAATGTCCGATTCTTACTTATGGATCTATGGGTTGTTATAATACTCAAATATGTTGTTGACCAATTGTACAGGGTCCAACAATGAGCATGCATTAGTAATATGTGCGAATTGTGAACTAGTGCTTCAGAAGTACTGAATACTTTGTTGTATATCGTTCTTAAGGACCTTCATATTATGGCTATATCCGCATATAGTGTAGTAAAGCTCAATGCAACGGGGTATTGGAGATCTTAGACATATAGCCATGTGAGAATTTCTGCCGGGCTGCCTTCAATACAGAACTTATCAATTGATTTTATCACCACCAATATGGACTTCGACAGGGTGTTTTAAATTATAATTCCCACCAGGGGTATCTGAAAAAGGAGTAACATTGTGGGGATCTTCAACATCAGAATCTGTCGAATGTTTCTAAGATATTCTGTGAATTTGGATTCGGTGTCTTTTCTATCGGACTAGGGATAGAGCTTTCTTTCTGCCTTTTTTGATTTTTTATAGAGCACATTTCAGACTAATATATTAGCTATCGTGGAGGCATAAGGATAATGACAGGAATATTCACTGAAATAGTAATATTTTTTCCGACAATCAGGCGCCACTCTTGCCACACATGCCATAACCCAACACGTCCAAATTAGTGGGTAGTTAGGCTGCCATTGCTCTAGTCTGGGTTCCTCCGAATTGGGCCACTGGCAAGAAATTAATCTAATTTGAATAACTCCAATGCAAGTACAGTCGCAATCCCGTTGGCTGCTATCAAAAACAATATCTCCGAATACTTTCTAAAAAAGCTTAAAACATTTTACGTGGACTGGATATATGTAAAGAGGCCAGGACTACTTTGCCGCCTTTTTATATCAAGCGAATATCGCTTCACACGAACCGTAGTCGGAAGGATATTTCGAGGTTTCTGGCGGCATTGACGGATTGATCACTAGATGTTAGGGAAGCATGCAGGCCGACCAGTTCATATAAAAATACTCTGCAAGATATGAGGTGTAAGCTCTAAGGCGATTTTAATTTTTGATAATCCTGTTGGTGTATTAGGAAGAGAGATATAGCTTGCTATGCAAGAGTAGGTCATAGATAATATCTTTCTGCCATAGAATAAAATGAAATGATTTACAGTGATAAAATTTTCCAATTGCATTTCTTGATTAAAAAAATATGTTTCTTTAAACATTTTTAAAATAATATATTAATATTGTTACAGATTTATTTTTAAATAGCTTAATTTACATTATAATTTTATTTTAGTTGTAGTAGTTTAAGTTATAGCAGTTTTGTTTGTATTAGTTTATTTCGCTGGTTGTTCGAACATGATGTGAGTTATTATGTGCAGCATACTTTTAGGCACATTTATTATTCCTGCACATTACTTAACATTAACATTACGTCTTAATTTAAATGTAACGGTTTTCGAATGAACTAGTGTGTACATACAAGAACTTTATCGAATGCTACCGAGCACCGCTATGTTACTATAAATAGCCGAACAATACAGCTAACATGATCAGTATAACAGTAGAGCTTGTAAAGCGCGTATCAAAGTGAGTTTGATAATAAAAGTGTATAAAAATAAGTGAAATAATAAGTGCTATAAGACAATATCTGAGTGTGTTTCAGTAAATAAAGTGCTCTTAATTTTATAACTAATTTCAACTGTTCTTGATTGCAATAAACAAACTCAAAGTTATTTAAAGGAAATAAGCCAACATTTATAAAAGGTATCGGTATACTACTTACTATGTAATTTAAAATTCTTATTTATGTTACAATTCAATGAAATTTGAATTAGTGAACCATAGTATTAACTTTCAAATTTATTGAATTTTTACTTCACCTGTCAAATAATATTTCTTTATTCAAGATGTTCATATTCTTTTATATTCGTTATACATTTTCGTTATGCTTTCAATATCCATCCTTTAGCTGGAATTATTGAAAGCGTAATAACAGGATTTGCAAACAAAATACAAATATAAAATCAATAACAGCACTAAACTGAATGAATTTTAAAAATGTATCTAATGTGCAATTAGTGTACATTTTCACTAGTTCCTCGGACCGTGAACTATAAACAATTTTTAAACACGATTTTTAACAAAGCTTACAACAAATAAAACTAAACATCTAAAAATGTAATACAGTAAAATGCTAGTTTAAGCAAAGCGGATTGATGTCGTACTGTTGTATGAAAGCTGTTACACTCTACATATTTTAAAGATATCGAAGTAATTTAAAATGACATATTGTATGTCTATCGCTTCTGTAACAGTACACATTTTTTTCGTTTATATAAATGTAATATTATATCTTACTAGACATACAAAGTTATATAAAAAAGAATATTATCATGTAGGCACTGACGATTTTTTTCAGTGTATTAGCACTAACATATTAACATTTAAAATATTTTCTCTCGTTGGCCGACACATCTTTGTATATTAAGACCAACGAAATTAAACTTAACCCACAATATTAATAATTTATGAGCAAAATTTTGGACTCACATATTAAAACAACACATACGTATTAGTGTTGGCCACAACACAAACACACACACACACACATATGGGCAGAGAAGAAATTTATTTTTAGTACAAGTACTTGAGGAAATGTAATCTTTATAAATTTGTTCGTTTTTTTATTTTGTTTTTTTACATGTATGTACTTATATCCCCCCTAATTCTGTAGAAAAGAAAAATAACAGCAAAGGGATAAACATTAATAACAAGCCTGTTAATCATATTTATAACTTTTAATAAAATAATGCAAGAATTTAGTTACTTCCACCCTTAAGGGATAAATAGGTTTTTTACTGTTTTTATAAATATTTTTAATACAATAGATACTTTAACAATTTTAAAAATAAATTGTAGAAAATTATTTTAGTAACTAAGGAGCAAAATATATACAGATTGTTTGTTAAGTATTCGATCTCTGTGGGTAGAGATTTTTTCTTCGCATATTAATATTCACACATCATTAATGATTAATTTAAATATGGAGGATTTCATAAAAAACATTATTAAAAAGATGGAATGGTTGTTATTTGGTTTTTTTTCTGGCATAAATAAATCAAACACTGGGGATGTAGATGTATTATGTAACTCAGATGCTTCATGCTTTAAAACGAGCAACAACGTCAGAATCTCAATGAAAAAATGTTTAATTTTTTTTCCTTTGACAGCCATAATACTAGAGCAGCAGTCATAACAATTTGGCACTAAATGAAATAAAATCCAGTAGTTGTATGAAGTCATATGAAGAAATAACGGCATCTGAATAATTATTTTTGCCTTCACAGCCTGCAAATTATGATATTGAATTTTGCTCTTCCTGCCATGCAAAATTGTATTGACTATTTATACAAAACGTAAACGATCAAGTAAATTTCAGTAAAAAAGAGTCAATACTTTTGAGTAAAGAAACAGACACATATACGATTTCTTTATTTTTAAAGTAATTATTTATTATTCAAGTAATTATTTATTATCAATTGAAAACTGTTTGTCTGTTTAGAAAATTCGTAAGCGTCTTAACTCGTTCGCGTCATTAATTAAACTCACTCATTTGTAGCTGATGCCAGACTGCCTGGGTTGCTAGTTAGTTGTTAGTTGTTGCCACTATAATCCCACACATATTGAATTTTTTTTTTTTTTCATGAATACAATTAGATTTTGTTTTCATTATATTGCAGTTTATTTATTACCACATTAAACAAATTTTATTCAAAAACAATACTACGAGATATATATTGTAGTTCGTCGTTGGTTAATAAAAATTTTTTTTATTGGTGCCATCTACGAGATATTTCTTATGCAATACTATCGCATTATTTACCATGGCAGCGAATGCCTTAATTTTTTCGCTTGTTCTTTTCTTTGCCGCATTGCGATCTGGAACTTTCTAAACTTTATACAATCTCAACCCAGCGTCAGCTTTGTCTCTGCCCTAAAAAGGATCAGGGTATCAATTCTCGTTCTGTGAAACTGTGAAATGAAAAAGTTTTTGTATAGCAAAGGGTATGGTGGCACCATATGATATTACACACAAAAACTTTTCATTTCAAAGTTTCATAGAACGAGAATTGATACCCAGAGCACTTAACTTTACAGATGCTTTTCTGATAAAAGTGTTCGATGCTCTACGAAAGAGGTGTTCGACTTTTTTTGCCTTTCCTAGATCTGTTTTGACCCTTATTAATAAAAAAAAAATCCATTCCAAAAAAACCATTGAGTTTTATTCATATATTATTGTAATTTCGATTATAAATTCTAAAGCAAGCATCCACGCAAAGATCTGGGTTTTCTGTACAAACGGTGTGTATGTGTCTAGACTGTTTTCTTTTCTATACTCCAAACACGACATAGCTTAGTTGAAAATTTTTTTTTTTCAGTCGGTGGAATACCTTTCGGGCAGTTAAGTTCATTACTGTTGTCAGATACTGTATAGTCATAGTGTTTTTCATTTTCATTAGCTAAATTTTGCCCCACCTTCTCTTTAAATTACAAACTCGTCAAGCTGGCATGGCATCAATTTTGACTTCAAAATTACTACTTTCACCATTATTTTCACAGACATATTAATTTTCATCTGCAGAATAATCCCCTTTATTATCTCTTGGTGAATTTATATCATCCAGATAATCCAATATGGCTTTTATTTGGTCGTATCCAAAAACAATAAACTTAAAAACCGCTGTTGTCATTCAACTCAACTGGAATAATTCATACTTCAAACAATGTAACTTGCAATCTAAGAAATAAGCACAAAACAAAGAGAAACAAGTAAGTGCTATATATCACGGCAAGTTCATAGATATAATGTCCACATCGTAGCTAATCCTAGATTTTAGATTTCATGCAATACGCTAATTTTTCTATTATTTCTGACGCCACAACTGTATTTTACTAGTCAAGCCATATTGTTAGGGTTAAAAAAAATCGCTCCGCCATTTTGTTTCACACGCAATCTTGGATTTTACACTTTTTTATATTTTACTACATTTGACTTGTCGAGCGCTTTTTTTGATACTAATATTGTGGGAGTTAAAGGTGACAAAGTTGTTACTAATATATTTGACTCATATACTCGCTATTTAATTTAGACCGCCATCCTGGATTGTTTTTTTTTTTAAAGCGAACTATATTTTAATCCTCAAGCCCTTTTATTTGATCCCCATATTGGCTCACTCGCTTGTATAGAAACTGAAAAAAATTAATTTCCGTTTGTAAATTTAAGGAAAACACCGAAGCAGTTGCACTCTGGTGCTTATATCTTAGTTGGTTTTAAATCGATTTCTTAGTTTTGCTAGGAAATTGTTTTTGAGATAACGGCTTATAATTCTGCGTCTCAAACGTGGTCAAAAATTATTTAGAAGTTTGAAATGTTTATATATTTTTTCAAAAAGTTTTTGCCTATATTTTTGCTCATTACTGCCCAATTTATCTAAAATTTTTAATGCATATCACCAGAGACATAAAACAAATTTATAAAGAGTAACCACCGGGTCTGTAAATTATCCGAGAGCTGGAAATTTTTAGTTTTTTTAACAAGCGAAAAAAAAGGAGCAGTCGTGTTTATTTGTTCATAATTATCTTAGTAAGTCATGAGGCCACTATGGAGATTTCCATTGCCGATATTCTGGATAATATTTTTAATATTTCTAATATCTTGTTTGAGTCTTGCCGATGGCGGTGGGCTCCAAAAAATTGATTTCAAAATACATAAGGACATACGTACAAATGGAAAATGCTTAGTCTCTCCCCTATTCATAAGCTTTATGGGGTCGGAAATGAATTTTGTAGAAATTTTAGAAAATTATAAACCTACTTATGTGTCCCTATATATATAAATATATATTACGGATACTCTACAAATAGCACAGAGTGTCTTCATATTTCTCACCCGATTTGACATCAATCATCATTATAATGAAAATAGACTTATAATGTAAAATTTATACTACGAGAGGCAATTCCACACAACTCTCCAAAACTTCGGCTTGTGTAAAGTTATTGGGCAGTTGCGAAAACGAATTAAAGAACAAAAAAAAAGGAATCCCAGAACATGTCCACCTTTAAGCTTAAGTTAACCACCTCTTTCAAAAAGGTAACGGAAGCAAATATAAAGTTTTAATGGGACGATTTCCGGAAAAAGTTGGAAAATTTATAAATACCGAGTAATATGCCAATATTTTAGCGTTAAATGAATTCGTACATTATTTAAATAAGTTTATTAAGTTTTTAGAATTTTTATATTAAACAGTTCAAGTTTAATTTAATTTAATACGAGTTTTTTCTGACTAACTCTTTTTAAGTCAGGCTATAGAATTCAAATTAATTTTGTTCTCTTCTTTAATTAATCATTTTCCTAAAATATCCAACGCAAAATCTCAAAATATGCGAACGATCTCTAGCTGGTAAAAGAAACCGGTGTGCGATGCACATTTCACGAATTTCATATTCGAAAAAATGCTGCTTAACAAAATTAAAATAAAATTATATAAATATAAATTATAATTTTTCCTCGTTAATTAGTAGTAGTACTACAAATGTATATATAAATGTGCACGAAAATTTTGGATTAAATTAAATTTGATACATAAGTAGATAGATGGCAACCTGGATTACCACATGTTTTAATATTTTCTGTTCAATTACCACGCAGTCGCGGGCATACGCTAGTTTACTTCTGCTTTTAAAATCACAGGCATTCAAACGAATACATTTGGGATTCCAACCAAAACCAATTAATTAGTTGCTACTACAGCTTTTTTCCTTCATTATAGCAAGTACAGTAATTATTTCATAAATTATTTATAAATTACGACTTCAAACGGACGTACATGTGAGAGTGTGTTTTTGAACAATTTAACAATGTAAAACATATGCGAGTTAGCAAAACACTAACTGTGTAAATTTATTACTTTATTATTCATAATAAATTTGTAAGCTTTATCCAGCTCATCAATTTGTTCATCAACTGCTCACATTTCAATTTGCGGCAATTTGTGCTTCTACGGCATACGGATGAGAGTGTTTAAATATTAATGAGGTTTTTGCACACACACAACAAATGAATTATAGACATCTAAATCTAAATGGAAAAGGTTTAAGTTGTATCAGTGCTTAAACATATGGCCGGATTTAAGGATAATAATAACTAGATGCGATTTACAGTGAACATTTAATTTTAACCGATTTAAAGAAACCATAGCGTCGTAATTGACTTAATTTAATATTCATTTCAAAATAGGGAGTCAGTAATGTTGAACACTGTAAAATCGTACCATTGCATCGTAAAAAGTTAATAGCTTTAAAGATCATAAAGAGCTCTATACCAAATGATTTTTTTATAACCAAAGAAACTCAATAAAAATGAGAAGCAGAAAATACATTTTGAAAAATTATGACTAGGTTGTCTATCGCCATTTAAATAGTTAATAACAAATCTATAGTAAACTTTAAAAATAACATAATATAGTTGCCAATGTCTTAATTTATATTGTTCCTTTTAAATAATAAATTTTCTTATATATTTTTAATTTTCTGAAGGCAGTTTTTGTACCAGAAATATTAATATGTAGTTGTAAAGTCTTATATTTTATTTAACTTAATTATAAATATTACTCTAAAAATATTTGAGATATAACTCGTATGCAAGTGACGTGCACCAGTTTCAATACTATAACGGATGTGGGGTCTATCAGACCTCACGTTTAAGCTCATTTCTATGTTAAAGTTTCTTAGTGGCACCTTCTTTGCTTATAACAGCAAATAATTTTCAAGCTACCATAAGGTTGAAATTTTAATTAAAATAAGTTTTTTAACCGTATTTGCTCATTTTTTATAAAGCTTATTTGCAATATTTTTTAAAAGTCTTAGTGGTATTAATTAAAGGGTTGAGTAAAGTAACAAATAGGAACTAAAAAAATTTAAATGTAAAATTTTCCCCTAAAAAACTTTTAAAAACCTTTTGAATGTAAATTATGTATATTATCAAGACGAACAGTATCTGGCAACCTCCTACTTTTTTCAAAACTGGCATGAATGGTCGCTTTATATAACGAGTCATTTTATACCGTCCCACATAAGTATTAACCACAGATCTAATTAAAGCTAAATAGTCAAGCTTAAACTTCGCTCATCCAGCTGAAGATTGCGTGTATAACTGATAAGCATTGTTCATGGAATCATTTAAAGGCCACATCAAAAGTTTCCACTTACCCTTTCTTTTTATTCATGCTTATGCGGCTTTATTTTGATCAAAGGGAGATCCACCCCTCCCATTTATTTCTTGTAAATTTGCACACAGAAAACTTGTTATATTAATATTTTCTTCTTCTCACTGCTTCTCAAACGAAGTGCAGATCATGTTGGTGCAATACCTTCACATATTGTACCTAACTAGAGTCACGCCTGATATTTCACATGTTCTTTCCGATTTGCACGAATTTTACATGTGCCCTAAGGGCTGTATGCAGTCAAAAAGACGTGAAAAAAATGTCCATGTAAAAATGAACTTAGAGCTCCATGGGTAATTTAAAAACTAACTTGGTAACGGCAGAACGTCCATCATCTAGCTCTGGACTGGTGTTTAGTAGAACTTTCTAGTTGTAACTCTATAATTTCGTTTTGGAATATTAATATGTAGGCACCACTAAAGATTATGACTTCCGCAATAGAAATTTTATAATCACAAAGAAAAGTCTGATTACAAGAACTTAACCATACGATTGGCAATGAATTTTACTGTCTGTTTTCTGGGTGTAGGCATGGAGTCATATACCAACATTTGAATCCAAAACCATACCATAGTATCTGTTCAAATCGTGAATGATATATTGCGTTTGCTACGACAGAGTGATAACTATTGGGATCAGTATCCCAGTATATATGATTCCTGGCTTGAAGGTTTTATCCACTTAGGAAAAATATTGCAAACACTAGGCAAATTGCACCTTTTGTAACATCAAATTGGTTTCCTTTAAAATCTTCTCTAAAATAGTTTGAACCATTCAACGGGAAAGCTACTAGTATCCAGAGACTTAGAGCGATTCTATTCTTGTCTCTGCTATCCAGGTAAATCAATTCCTTTCCACTTTATTTTTTTAATGGCTCGCTTTTTACTTATTTGCTTTTTAAAAGTAGAACTTGATTTCCTGTCAAATGGGTTTAATCTCGAACAAGCGCAATATCACCAGCGACGAGTTTTGCGACTACACTAATATACTTCCTGAAATTCTTGCCGATCACATCAACGCCTCTCCTAAAGTGATTTTGATCTACATTCGATATTGGTTTGCCTGACTTTGTGTCGGATTCTCTAAAGTGATGTGTGGATGAAAATAGGACTGCTTTATTTTTCTTTGTGACAAAGGATAATAACGTTAAGTCCTTAACGTAACCACAAAGTGAACTTATAAGTTCTTTTTCTTTTCCTTCAAAAATTTAATCTTTGGTACCATCGTCGTAGGTAAAATGTTCTCCTTTTTCTTCAATTTCCTCGATCTTATCAAATATTTGCTCACTAAATGTTCCGGTGAAGTTCTTTTGAAGGAAATTGTCGAAATACAATTTTACTGCTGTGAGGCGTAAAAGAGATTTTATAAGTTTTTAAGATACAACTAACGTGAGGTGATGACACTATAGAATTTCACAATCATAATGACTATGTGTGCTTTCGTTTTATTCATAATCAGGGTTATCTCTATTGTCAAATCATTAATTAGAAATTTCCAAAAATCGGTAAAATTAAAACTTTATTATTTTATAACAGAGAAAATATCCCCAAAAATCTTCAAATTGCTATGGTTTAAAAAATTGTATGTACATGAAAATAATATCAACCAAAAACCAGTAAGAGTGATATATTCGGCCATGCCGAATCTTATATACCCTTTACAACGTGTAGTCACGCAATAACAATAGTTTGTATCACCATTCATCTCATATGAAATACGTACATACATATACATATATAAACAAAATATATATATAAAAACATCCCATTGTAAAAAAATAAATTTACGTATGTGTTAAAAAAAAATATTAAAAAAAAAAAAAAAAAAAAATTAAACAAAAAATTAAAAAAGGATATAAAAAAATTTTTTAAAAAATAAAAAAATAATAAATATATAAATAATAAATATAAAAAAAAAAAAATAAAATATTAAAAAAAAATTAAAAAAAAAAATAAAAAAATAAGAAAAAATAGGAAAAAAATTAAAGAAAATATAAAAAAAATTTTTTTTGGGCTCAGTTGGGGCTCGATGCCACGTTTACTCTAACCAGTATACCACGTCTTTATATATGTACGTATGTTGTTGTTGTATGTCGTTGTTTATGTGTTAAAAAAACGAGGTGGCCGTGGGTTTTTTCTCATATCTCAGTTGTTTATGTAGCGATGTTTCTGATTTTCAATACCGATCTACTCCCGAATATTTCTGATATTATAATACTACAGCCGGGTCCAGGCGATGTCGAGGGGCTTCAAAAAGTTGATTTTAACATACACACGGTCAGACGGACATACTTAATCGCCTCCCCTATTCATAAGCTTTCAGAAAATATATACTTTATGGGGTCGGAAATGAAAATTGTAGAATTCACACGGAATGACAAACCTATAAATACCCTTTTTCACTGTGTGAAGGGTATAAAAAGACATGCAAAAGAAATAGTGAATGGATTAGTTCAACCCATGATGAAGTGGATCAATCTAGATGACACATGTATCATTTTTACATTAACTTGTCATTGGAGAGCATTTGTTTTTTTGAATATATTAACAAATAATTGTGTAGAACTCATTCATAGTAGATGAAAATAAACACAGGTTTCATGAGTTAATTATGTTTGTTTATATGAATCGTTTAAGATTTTTCAAATGCATTTGGAAATACATCATTAAAGGCTGACTATTTTGGATTTGGAGAAGGTATTCTTTATGCCTCCTCTTGCACTTATGAATTAGAGGACATAAAAAATTTTATTCTCATTGAACTACTACAAAATTTTTTTTGGTGGAATTGAATAAAAAAAAACATTTTTGTACAAATTTCTTGGGTAATAAGGAAAAACTGCTTATGTCAGTTTTTATAATTTTTTCAGGAAAACACTTTCAAATTTTTGAGTTGACGTTTATAAGCTGATTCCCTTTAAAATTAAAACTATTTAATGAATTATGCGCTGTATAAATTAAAGGGCATATTGACATTCGTATGTTAAGTTAAATTAAAAGTTGAAATAAGTTATTTTTTCAAAAAATATTATTCTTTAAAGACATAAAGGAACATGTTTTTACTCTATAACTTCCGGCAAAGTTGCGCAAAATAGTTTAAAATTTTTCTAAGGGTAATTTTAAATTGTGGGATGGCAATTATGTGATTATTTTCATTTTAAGCTTATGTCAACTTTTTGCCAGAGGTTGTACATATCTACACGCAAAGAAAAAATATGGTTGTGGTAACCATAATCGAAGAGCAACATACTATGATTGAATTGTATGATTATGTTTAAAATAATAATGGTTACCAGTTATCATTATTGTGTTTAATTTAAGTATCATTCAATAATCATATATGTACATATATGGCTACAATTGAAATCGGCAATCTTTGCTTTTTTACGGCAAATTATTGTCTTTTGCTGTAACATACACATATTGATTGTACTTACCAATTTAATTGCAATTTTTTACCAATATTTTTTTACATTTTCTCGTTTATTTTTTTTTAAATAATAAAAATTTATTTAGCAAGAAGAAGAACAATTGAAATCAAATTATTATTAAAAAAATCATAGCTTGATTATTTTGTAATCAAACTGTTGTCTTACTTATTATTTAATGATTATTTTTAATTTTTAATGATTTTGAATATAATGTTATTTTTGTCAAATTAATTTTTTTAAATCATACTATTTTTAAATGATAACCATTTTGGAATTTTTACGAAAAGTAAACATTAAATGATACAATTCAAACAAATGCTTGATTATTGTGACAAAATATATGATGAAAAGAAACAAAAATAACTATTAATTGTTTTCGACAACCAAATATTGTTTTGGAAAAAATAATATGACCGTCGTGATCATGTCGTAACCATGGTTTTTCTTTGAGTGTATATACCTTTATTTAAACATTTAATTTTTTAGGTATAATAGAAATCAAAATACAATGTACTAATTTAAATTTGAACATTAATCTTAATAATTAAAGACACACTTAAAGCAAGATGTAAACCTCCGCCTTAGCCATTTCATTCGTCAAGTATTTTGTTGGTTTAGCAAAAAGACATCTAAAGTAGATATATTTTTACACAAATGCTGAAATTTGTAAATGCTTAAAATTCGTAATACACTCAAACTTCTTTACTAATACATTCACATTTTTTTTTTTTTTACTTTTCACTCAGACTTCAACGACGTTTTCAAGAAAGTAATTTTTTTACGTTACGTGAAATTTTACATTCCTGTTTAAACGAACAAGAAATTTTCATGAAAGTGGTCTATATCATTGTAATGTTTATATGTAATACATATACAGAATTTCAAGAAAGTACTTTCATGTGTAAATTTACAAACTTTTTTACCTACAAACGCGTTCCTATTATTTTTTTGTATCGACGTTCGAATTGCTTTCTTCTTTCATATAATTTTTACTTTTTGCCGTTAACTTTTTACTATAATATAATTGCTTATATTTAGAATGTTAGTATCACTTACACGGCTCATTTCTTTTATATGTAAAATTGAAATTAAAAAATAGCTATCGGCTTAAAGTTTTTGCAATTCTTTGTCAGTTTTAAACCACTACTGCAACACCTTAACAATCAGTGGGTTCTGATGTTTGACATTAAATATGACATTCATTTAAGTGTGATAACATGCCATAAAAATTATTAATGATCATTTCAGATAGCCATTATCGTTTAGTGATGTAAAAAGATTATCTACAGTCAAAGGAATGGTTACAACAAATGATAGAACAAGGGAATCTTTAAAATTTCACAATTACATAGAACGATAACTGATATGTATAAATGTATAAATAATGAAACTTTATTCAGTGGAAAACACTTTTAAATTAAAAAACTAGCCAAAAATGTCGACATTTTGTAAAAAAAAAAAATCGCCATGTCACCAAACACAAAATTCAATCTCCAAAAGCACTAAAAAATCACCATTTTAACGAGAAATCGCCATATCTGACAGCTCTGTTCATAATTACATACGTATGTGCAAACACTTGTGCTTGCCGTAGTACATATGATTTGAATAATGTTGGCTGTAAAAGGCTTAAAGAAAACACACAATACAAATTATATATTTAATATTAACCACTCTTTTGTTGGTAAAAAAAATGATAAGGTGAATATGATTTGTTAAACATGTTAAAGCATCTGCTTACTGATTTATTATCAGCAATACGTTAGCAGAAACCGCACGGTATATTAATGTGCACATGTAAATCATTCATAAACATTAAGGGAGCTATAAATTAAAAAAAAATTACATTAAGCCATGGTTCATTTACATAAGGTGATTGCAATTCGAAGTGACTTTTTTATATGAAATTTGAGAATTGTAAATTATAGGAGAAGAGAGAGAATGTATGACATATGGACATATGGAAAGTAGGCGCTGATGTATAAAGGCTACCTAGTTTAATATACCTTGCACTAAGCTAGGAAAGTCCAAAATATTGGCTTAATTAGCTCATTTGTTTTATGTCGTTTAACCTTTTCGCTAAGGGTTGTTACTGGGTTAATTAAAAAAAATTTTTTTTTTGATTTCTACTATTGTTGGCCTGGGGACAACAACTAGTACTCAAGTTTTTAAATTTTTTTGATCCCAAATTTGTTTTTTGGAATGTATCCATATGGATACAAATTTCGTGTTTGATAAAGAAAAAGGCATGAATATTATGTTTTTTTTTATAACTAAGGTTTTATTTATTTTAGTATTTTTAAGAAAAAAAAATCCATTAAAAAACAAGTAAGAGTGCTATATTCGGCCGGGCCGAATCTTATATACCCTTCACAACGTGTAGTCATGCAATAACAATTGTTTGTATCACCATTCATCTCATATGAAATACGTACAGACATATAAAAAACATACATATATAAAAACATCCCATTGTAAAATTAATAATTGAGTTTACGTATAAAAAAAAAATAAAAAAAAAATTTTAAAATAAAAATAAAAAAAGAAATAAAAATATATATAATATATAAAATAAAAAAAAAATAATAAAAAATTTTTGGCTCAGCTGGGACCCGATGCCACGTTCACTCTAACCAGTATACCATGTTTGTATGTATGTGTTGTATGTTGTGAAAAAAAACGAGGTGGTCGTGCTTTTTTCCTCATAACTCAGTTGTTTATGTACCGCTGATTCTGATTTTTAATAACGATCTACTCACGAATATTTCTAATATTTTAATACCACACCCGGGTCCAGGCGATGTCGTGGGGCTTAAAAAAGTTGATTTCAACATACACCCGGACAGACGGACAGTGCTAAATCGACTCCCCTATTCATAAGCTTTCAGATAATATATATTTTATGGGGTCGGAAATGAAATTGTAGAAATTTCACACGAAATGACAATCCTATATATCCTTTTTCACTGTATGAAGGGTATAATAACACATTTGTAATACATAAATTTCAAATAATCTAAAAGAAAAATTGTTTACCAATAATCTTCGAAGTAATTTCTTGATCCACTGGGAAGTCAGAAGGAAATATTGCATTTTAAACACTTGTATCTAGTTTGTCCTTTACATCCTTTGATCGTCGTGTGTTCTGGTGAACGCTGATTTCCACACAATCAAACAGAAAATGAAGGAGGTCATTGGAGAACATACCTGGCGATTTGGTTGAGCTAAAAGACTCTTCTCAATATCGTTACGAAAGCTCGTTAAGCCCATATAATTATTTTTGAGGTTATTGTCTTTGTGATTTATTTTATATTCTAGCCACGAATTACATACAACTAAAGCAATGTAGTGGTCAAAAATCTTAAGAGGTCACTTTCCAGATTTAATTGGTTTTGTATATAATAAAAGGAGAAAATCCATTTTTCCTACTCCTCCCATATTTTTATTGTACTGATACAATATGTTACAAATAATATATCAAAAATTTTATTTTTTCAATACAAAATTGCGACACTTTGGTAAACGGCTTATGGACATGGATTGATGCCATGAGTTGCCCGATTCCCCTATTAAAGTAATTAAAGAGGAGAAATACTGTCTGCTCCTTCTATTCGAAACTCAAAAGTTACATAGCTTTCTATTTTCAAAAACTTTTCCGAGTCAACTTTATCGAATCTACTCCCTCTTATAAGTAGTACCTGTAGTCCAAATCTCATTTCGGCGTTAAATTATTTCTATATTATTAATTTAGCTAACAGTGTGCAAATATTGGAGTAAATTTCCACGTTTGCAAAGATTGTTCTGGTGTAAATCAAAGCGTACTGAAAAAAAGTTGAATACACTTTATTTGTACTTCAGCTAGATTTACAGTTATGCCTTTTGAAATTTCTTTAGGGCCTCAATTGAAATGAGTTAGTTTCAGTGACATGTAACTTCAAAAGGATGGTGGTGTCCATTTACTGAGGAAACAAATAAAGTCACGAAACGGATTTAATAACTGACCACCTTGTTCATGTAATTACACGCGATTAGATTATATTCTGTATCCTCGGCCTACGCACATTAACCAGATACGTTTAAGTACTTTCAAGCGAATATTCGATTTGTTATAGTCAAAATACGAGCTGATTAGATAAGATTGCAATCTTATGCATCTGACGAATATTTAAATTGTAGCGAGCTTAAGAGAAAAATAACTCACTATTTATGTGGCAAAGAGAAATAACTGATTCAGTCGACATTAGGTAAAATTGAAATATGAACACCATTACAATCCCGTAATTAAAACTACCCTCAGGCGAATTTAAAATTATTTTGGACAATTTTAAAGATAGCTAAAGCGTAAAATGTTTTGCCTATATATTTTCAACGAACAATATTATTTAGTATAATTTATTTTAACTTAATAATACAACTAAATATGATCTTTAATATATACAGGTCGGAGTTCATGCAATTATGTTTTCAATTCAATTTATAAAAATCAACTCAAAAATTGAAATGTTTAAAATTTATTAAAATATAAATTTGTACAGGTTTAAAATTACTTTTTAAACTGCCATCTTACTTTTTATTAAAAGGTCTCTCTTAAGATTAGGCGAATTTATTACTGTAAAAATGTCTTAAAGCAAAATCACAGCCCTTAACACTTCTACTTAATTAAAGCAGTTGTCGGTAATAAATTACCTCGAAATATGATTTTAAACCATAAGAGCTGAAACTTTTTAAATAAATTATTTTTCATCCTCATAACATTAACAAACATATATTTTGTATATTAGTACGTATCTTAATTAAACAGACCATAAAATACATAATGAATACAAACAAGTAACAGTGCTATATTCGGCCGTACCGAATCTTATATACCCTTCACAACGTGTAGTCATGCAATAACAATTGTTTGTCTCACCATTCATCTCATATAAAATACGTACATACATGTAAAAAACATACAAAAAAAAAAAAAAATTACAAAAAAAATATATTAAAAATAAAAAAAAAATAACAAAAAAAAATAATTAAAAAAATAACCAAAAACAATTAAAAAAAAAATTTAAAAATTTTTTTTATAAAAATTAAAAAAAAATATAAAAAATATATTAAATAAAATAAAATATAATTTTTTTGGCTCAGCTTGAATTCGTTGCCACGTTTACTTTAACCATAATGTATGTAGGTTGTTGTTGTAATTGTGAAAAAAAACGAGGTGGTCGTGGTTTTGTGCTCATATCTCAGAAAGTTATGGGGCGATTGTGCTGAATTTCCATAGCGATTCATTTCTGAATATTTCCAAGTGATTGATACCATATACAGGTCTGAGGAACATACAGTTGCTTCTAAAAGTTGATTTCAACCAACACACGGACAGGCGAGAATACGGACAGACAGACAGACGGACAGACAGACAGACAAACAGACAGACAGACAGACAGACGGACAGACTGTCAGAGCTTAATCAACTCCTCTATTCATACGCTTTCAGAAAATATATACTTTATGGGGTCGGAAATGAAAATTGTAGATATTACAAACGGAATGACAAAGCTATATATACCCTTGTGCACCACAGGTGAAAGGTATAAAAATATATATATACTTAATATATATACATAAGTACATACATAAAATTATGCCAACTGTAGGATTTTCTAAAAGCTTTACAGTTTTATTTCTGGTTGTTTGTAATTGTGATTCTGCTTGCGGTTGTAATACGATATATTGTTGATTTCTGTGTCTGTATATTTTTTTAAATCATTACTGATAACGTGGTTGTTTAAAATTTGTTTTACCTTTTTTCATTTACTTCAATCTTATCTTGTCAATCAAATTGTATGATTGTCATTTACACCATGTTAGTTTTCAATATTTTTACTAAGTATTTTATAGGCAATTTGTTTGTTGATGTATGTTAGTATGTTTGTATAAGGGGAATGTCAAACACAACAAAAATATGTAAAATTTTGGTGTTTAAGCCTAATGAAATATGAACATGTTTGTAGATAATTTTTAGACAGTAGCGGACATAAAAATTGTCAAGCAAAGCAAAGCAATTTCACCAATTTTTTATACTTTTTTAAGTAGTGCTAACGTTTTGGCTTACCGTACAGCAATGAAAGAGTTTAAATTGTATACTTTAGTTTATAGTATTTCTTATTAACTGCTAATAATTTTAGTTTTAAAGAAGATGAAACATTTACCTAAATTGTGATTGTTACTTCTGTAAGGTGCAGTGCAAAAAGATTTTAAAAATTTATTTTATTTTTAGTATAATATTTTACCACCCCCTATAATAAAAATATTTGTAGCTACGCTAATGGAAATATCACATATTAGAATCATCTTAATTTAATTTTAAAAAAGTTTGGAAGATTTTTATATTTCCATTAACTGATTTCTTTATTTTTTTATTAAAATTTATTTTGAACGATGTAAGGCAAATTGATTCTTTTAAAGACCTTTTTCAAAATAAACTATTATCTTGATTAACTGAAAAAAAAATTAATATTTTTAATATTAGAAAATGTTTCAAAAATCTTTTAAACTGAATTATTACATACTTAACTCTATTGTACTAGTGAAGCCCTATAATTTGATTCTCATATTAATGGGATTTATGAAAAAAAATTTCCTCCATCTTGGGTTTTACACTTCTCCGTAGTTAATCTCATTTTACTGGTTAAGCCCTTTCATCCGATACCAATATTGTTGGCTGCTGAGGGAAAGAAGTCACAATTACAACAACAGACCTTAACTACTTAACATTATTTTATTTCGACCGCCATCTTGAGTTTTAATATTTTTATATTTAGTTTAAAATATTCTCTAGGTCAAGACAAGGAGGTCGAACGTGGTACATTTTTATAAACTAGATTTGAGCCATACATAAATTAATTGTACGCTGTTTTGTAGTAGCGGCAATCAGGGATTTAAAATTTTTTATATTATTTTATATTAAGATAGTCAGGTCTTTTATTTGATACCCATATCTGTTTCCGTTGTTGTCCAGGAGCTGAAATAGATTGCTTTTTGTTTGTAAATTTTAGCAAAAGCAATTGGATTTTTGTGCTAACATCTTCTAAAGTTATTTGGCGGTTGAGCGAATTTTAATTTAGATTTTTTTCCGAAAATATTTCTAAAGGATTGATTCTGCTTGCAACTCTTTGCTTCTTAAAGTGTATTTAAATCACATCCGAACAGAACATTGGCCAATCGACTCCCCTAGTTATAGGTTTTCAGAAATTACACACCTCATGGTTGAAATCACAAACGGACTGACAAAGCTAGATATGCCCTTGGTACCGTAAATGAAAATATTATCACTTTTCAATTTCAAAAAAGTTGTATTTTTAGAAGTTCTTTTTAAGTTTTTATTGTTATTTAAAAGAAATACTTTATTTTTTATTTGTAATCGAAGATATTTGTTCATAATTTTTTTTATTAGAAAATTTGTAAAAATTTCTTAAAAAGTGCCAAAAAATTGTATTAAAAAACCTCTAACATGTGTTTACATGTACATGTATCATTCGATAACACCATTATTAATTTCAGTAATTCTACTATTGCATTTGTAAAAAAATTTTTATTAGCCTAAAAATTGCAAATTCTAATGTGGTAACGAAATATCGGAAAATAAAATTAAAACTATTTTTATAAAAGAAAGTGATCTCAAGCTCAACAAAAAAACAACTGCTTATATAAATTAAAAAGATTGAAAACAATTATTTATTGACTAAAAATTGTAAATAAGTTTAATTTTTTTTTTTGTAATATTTCCACTTTAGATTTTTTAAAATTAATTTAGACCTGCTCAAAGTCTAAAACGTGGTAGATTTTGTTTAAAGTCAAGTTAATTTCTTCAATACATCTCATACACATCAAAATCTAGTTGTTTAATAGATTTTTGCTAAATCTCATCAGCTGTAGGTTTTTATCATTTCATTGTCATTTACATATGTATATGATAGTGACAGTGGCATTGAGTATATTGTTTACATTTCTGTTACATATATGGAGTTTGCCAACACACCTTTTGTCATAACATCGAAATATTTAAAAAATTTGGTTTTTAACGGCATATATTTCAATTATGTTTTCAGTTCAAGCATTAAATGTTTTTTATACCCTTCACCTGTGGTGCACAAGGGTATATATAGTTTTGTCATTCCGTTTTTAACTCTACAATTTTCATTTCCGACCCCATAAAGTATATATTTTCTGAAAGCTTATGAATAGAGGAGTCGATTAAGTCCTGTCCATCTGTCCGTGTGTTGGTTGAAATCAACTTTTAGAAGCAACTATATGTTCCTCAGATCTCTATATGACATCAATCTCTTGGAAATATCCAGGAATGAATCGCTATTGAAATTCAGCACAATCGCCCCATAAATTTCTGAGATATGAGCAAAAAACCACGACCACCTCGTTTTTTTCACAATTACAACAACAACCTACATACATACTGGTTAAAGTAAACGTGGCATCAAATTCCAGCTGAGCCAAACAAAATTTATTTTATTTTATTTAATATATTATTTATATTTTATTATTTTTTTTTTTAAATTTTTTTTTTAAATTTTTTTTATTATTTTTTTTTTATTTTTAATATATATTTTTTTTGTAATTTTTTTTTTTTTTTTGTATGTTTTTTACATGTATGTACGTATTTTATATGAGATGAATGGTGATACAAACAATTGTTTGTGCATGACTACACGTTGTGAAGGGTATATAAGATTCGGCACGGCCGAATATAGCACTGTTACTGTTTTTTTAATGTATAGTTTTAGAAATTCATTGCTAAACTTTCCTACTTCAACATCTGTTAAAACACAATTCCAAATTTAGCTCTTGGTTTTAAGTAAAAAAACAAAAACTGCATTAAGCAAACACGCAACACATCACTCAAAGAGTATTTCCAAGTCCAATGCTATTTTTTTTTTTTAATATGACTTGTCAAATTGTTCACTGTAAAATTTATACATGACATAAAAAAAAATTTTGGAACATTGCTTGTGTGAAAAACACGTGTAAAGAATATGTCAAAACTTGAATAAAAGTGTGTTTTAGTTAAATTTGACAAAGCGTCTGACAACAGATGTTATTTTACAAAAAAAAATGGTAGTGTCGAACTTAATAACAAATTTTCGAAAGTAAAAATTACAAAACGTCAATAGATGAGAAACTGATAAACATACCAGAAACGTGAAAGTGTCATTTCAATCCTGTACAAGTTTTGTGTTCATATTGTTACAAATTCATATATTCCTTAATTGGATGGCACCGAGCGGCTTCTGATATTTGATTAGCTATGTGTAACGATTCTTCTTATGTAGGTGTTCTTTTATGGAAACGGAGCTACCTATTAGTTCCGGCTCTAATGACTTTTACTTAAGGTAGCAACTATAAAAACAAGTGATTATTTACACTGCACGAAAACGCAGAAGAAATTGTTGATGTTGACTGTTTGTGTACTAAGTGGTTATGCAGAAGAAAGGGACTACCCTTTAATGATTTCTGTAGAAGTCAAGAAAAAAAAATAATTTTTCTTTTTAACATTTGGTACACAAGATGCTAGGAAGTGTATAACTACATGCTTAATTATACTCTCAACTGTATAATTTATACATTTAAGAAACAGCATACGAACACCTTTTAACATTTTTTTTCTTTTAACAAGTTGCCTGTCATTTAAAGTTTAGATTTTTTTGACTTAAAATGCCTGTGGAAATTCTGATCAAAATAAATTCATAATTAAAAAAATGTCACTCACTTCTTTACGCATGAGTAGAATTATTCAGAAAATATATACAAAATCAACTAACAAACATATAAATTTATTAGATGAAGTATACATTACATGGAGCTTGTAATTGAAATTTCTCGAATGAGTTTCATAAATACAAATGTTTTATTAGTGTTTATAAGGCATACAGTCTATGTATTCTACCTCAAAAGAAATCTTTACAACTTTAATAATATATTGTTGAATGTTTTGCTACATTTTAAGGCTGTTAACGCAAATTAAAAAATTACATTTTTTTCTTGTATTAGAAAAGATGTAATACAATTTAAAGCACAAAAGAATCTTTATAATTTAAAAGACCCTCAATTTTGAGGTACATATAACTTAAAATTTTAAATCTTAAATAAATATAAACAATGCCTACTTCTCGGCATTTATTTATTTGTGATTTCGAAAAGCATACCTTAAGGCATAAATAGTGTACGTTGGAGTATGTGTCTGTGATATTTATCTTTTCTTTACTTGGGAAAAATTCTATAGAAATATTTACTTATTAAAAAGATTTATTATAAAAATAAATATTTGTTTCACAAAACAAACACATACATATTTTTATACCCTGACTACGGATAGCAGAGAATTTGTCTTTTCAAGCATAAAATAAAAAGAAGCATGCCTACTTTAAATTTTGCTGTCATTGGAAATATTTATTTACAATCTATGTTTTTTTCTAAATAACTTTGTAATACGTATTGAGGTGGTAAAACACGTATACGCAATTAAAAAAAAGGATTTTTTTCTGACATTCTGCACAGGCAATAACAACTGCTTTTCAAGGCTTTATCAATCTTTATTTTGCCAAAAATAACCCGCAAACCGTAAGATCCTAATGGGGAGTTTATATTTTGAACTTAAATTTATTGCATGCATAAGTAAGTATCAAAAAAAAAAAAAAAAAAAATTATATATCTGCGCAATTAAAAGCAGTTGTCATTCAAGATATCAACACATAAATAAACAAATAATTTTGTTAGTAAAAACTTAATAGAATTTAATTATTTATTTATTTATTTGAGTCTATAGAATCTAGATTCTTAGAGACTATAAAGTAGTACATACAAATTGTTTAATATTTGTTATTCAAAAACAAAATTATTTTACATTTTACAATACTAACAATAAATTAAAACTGGATACGTTAAAAAAGTTTATTGAACTCGGTACAAATCCTTAAAAACGAAATTCTGGCGAAATTCTTTCTGAAAACTTTGACATTAGATGTCAAATGTACATGGTACATTAAAAAAAATATTCGCTATTAGGAAATCAGAGCATATACATCCTTTAATTAAATTTAGAACAAACGTAACATTAAGCATTGTTCTTCGACTTTTTAAAGTTGGCAGCTTCACAAGTGCAAGTCTACCAGTATAAGGCGGCAGGTTTAACGAATTCCACTGTAAACCACCAAGATAAAATAACAGGAACTCTTTTTGCACAGATTCAGTGCTATTGATGTGAACATTGTAAGTTGGATCCCAAACTACTAAATCATACTCAGGAATAGGCCTGATAAGAGAAATATACAATTTCGTTGTTTTATATGGATCTGTAAACTCTTACGCCCAACGTTTTATTAATCCAAGGACTGCACGTGCATTATTGACAGTTAAAGAGATATGCTGAATAACATTTAGTTTACCATCTTATAAGATCAGAGACGGATTCCAGTGGTCAATTAAATTATGCAAATTTAAAGCGATGATAAGCAATTTAAATAGTTTTGATATTTTTTAACATCAACAAAGAGGGTGTACCGGAACCAAAAATTAACTTAAACTACAAGCAAAAAAAATTCTTTTTTTCGTAGATAACAGTCTTTCAGTCATACACTATTGGTCAATATTATCTAAAAGAAAATCAAAAATTAAAAACTAAAGCAACAGAAAATTTAAAAAATAAGTTTTTCACCGTCATAAGTAGTTCGATTACCATGTGATGTATTATTATAGCTGCAACATTAGAGATCATGTGTTTTATTTATCTAATGGTAATTTCACTGCTATTTTTTTTTTTTTTTTTTGATCATTAAGTTATTATCTGCGATTATTATTAGTCTGACATAGGAAAAAGCAAAATTATTTCATTTATTATTTTCAGTTAGAAGGTGTAAGTTTTGGGAATTAAACCGAACAGATAAGATAGTCCCAAATTTTTAAAAAGAACCTAAAAGAAAAAAATGGAATAAGAAAATTTCAACTTTCCGAACATGGAAACGCAAAATTGTGTAGAGCGCAAGCAACTCCAAAAAACTATTTTAAAATACCAAATAATGGCATGAATTAATGTGACCCGTTGATATAGCAGTCTAAATTCATTTGCCGCCAAGAATTTAGGAATGCGTTAAGTTTACTTCCCCGGCATATAAGGACACGTTTGGAATATGTGTTCGACTTGGAATAATTTAGGAACAGCTCTTTCGCTAGCTACTTTATAAATTTTGTTTAGAAAAATTTTTCCGACGAAAAAAACATAATCCTTTGGCACGCTAATTCTCCAAAAGAAATGGTATGGTCCCCATGGTACCAAAATTAATTCCAAACAATACAAAACTTTTCCCCCAAACAAACTTGAAATTTTTTTTAGGACAAATCGTAGAAAAAGTTGATTAGCCAGCAGAATAATACCACGGTTCATAAAAGTTATCAAACCGAAATATGGCTAGAGTTAAATAATATACCATAAATGGAATGAAAAGCTCCATATTAAAATCGACCTTTGGAAAATATTTGAGGTATAATGATGCGCAAAACCTATTCTAGAAATAATATGGGACGATTATGTGGCTGTTTTAAGAACGCTTGGAAAACAATCACTAAAAAAATATGATAAGCGCACCCCTTTTAAAATAAATTAATTGTTATAGGGGTGAAAATTAAATAGATTTTTTTGCATTAGTAATTAATTTTTAATGTTCCTTAGATTGGTATAATTTTAATTGGAAATACTTAAAAACTAAAGTGCGGTTATAATATTTCACTGCAGTGCAGTATATGGTACACAAGGTAAGGTTATGTATGGATTGGAACATAAACGAAATGCACACAGAGCTTTGGTTAAACATACAGACTTAAATGTCAAAATTATCCAACGCCATTTTGCATAAATGTGACATAATTTTATTGATGTTGCCGTTAAGTTATCTGCTTTAATACACTAATAACTGTTGGCTTGTTAGAATGAACCTTTGACTTCCAATGACTATAAGAAACATTCTAGTATTTAAGCAAAGTACCAAGAGAAGTAAGGCCGAAAGACCTTGAAAGACGATCTTGTATATCTCTAATGCTGCTGGAGCGCTATAAAAGAAAACAAGTAAGAGCGCTATATTCTGCCGTGCCGAATCTTATATACCCTTCACAACGTGTAGTCATGCAATAACAGTAGTTTGTATCACCATTCATCCCATATGAAATAATCCTATTGTAAAATTATAAATTTACGTATGTATGTTAAAAAAAAAGAATTAACAAAAAAATTAAAAAAAAAAATTTTTTTTAAATAATTAAAATATATATAATAAATATAAAACAAAATAAAATAAAAAAAAAATTAAAAAAAAATAATAAAAATATAAATAATATATTAAATAAAAAACAAAAAAAAATAAAAAAAAATTTAAAAAAAAATATAAAAAAATTTTTTTTGGCTCAGCTGGGATTTGATGCCACGTTTTCTCTAACCAGTATACACGTTTGTATGTATGTATGTTGTGTTGTAATGTTGTTTTTGTGAAAAAAAAATCGAGGAGGTCGTGGGTTTTTGCTCATATCTCAGTTGTTTATGTACCGATGTTTCTGATTTTCAATACCAATCTACTCCCGAATATTTCTGATATTATAATACATCAACCGAGTCCAAGCAATGGCGGGGGGCTTCAAAAAGTTGATTTCAACATACACACGGACAGACGGTCAGACGGACAGACAGACAGACAGACTGACAGGGCTTAATCGACTCCCCTATTCATAAGCTTTCAGAATATATATATACTTTATGGGGTCGGAAATCAAAATTGTAGAAATTTCACACGGAATGACAAACCTATATATACCCTTTTTCACTGTGTGAAGGGTATAACAAGTAAAAGTAAAAGTGCTTCACAACGTGTAGTCATGCAATAACAGTAATTTGTATCACCATTCATCTCATATGAAATACGTACACACATATATAAAAAACATACATATATAAAAACATCCCATTGTAAAATTATAAATTTACGTATGTATGTTAAAAAAAAAAATTTTAAAAAATATTTAAAAAAAAATTTAAAAAAAAAATTAAAAAAAAATAATTAAAATATAAATATAAAACAAAAAAAAATTAAAAAATACAAATATAAATATTGTATAAAATAAAAAATAAAAAAAAAATTAAAAAAAATATATAAAAAAATATAAAAAAAAAATTTTTTGTATGTTAAAAAAAATTAAAAAAAAAATTAAAAAAAATATTTAAAAAAAAAATTTAAAAAAAAATAATAAAAATATAAATATAAAACAAACAAAAAATAAAAAAAAAAATTTAAAAAATACAAATATAAATATAAATATTATATAAAATAAAAAAATAAAAATTAAAAATAAAAAAAAAAAAATTTATTTGGCTCAGCTGGAATTCGATGCCACGTTTACTCTAAGCAGTATACATATTTGTATGTATGTATGTTGTTGTTGTAATGTTGCTTTGTGAAAAAAAATCGAGGTGGTCGTGGGTTTTTGTTCATATCTCAGTTGTTTATTTACCGATGTTTCTGATTTTCAATACGGATCTACTCCCAAATATTTCTGATATTTTAATACCTCACCCGGGTCCAAGCAATGTCGGGGGGCTTCAAAAAGTTGATTTCAACATACACACGCACAGACGGACAGACTAACAGAGCTTAATAGACTCCCCTATTAATAAGCTTTCAGAAAATATATACTTTATGGGGCCGGAAATGAAAATTGTAGAAATTTCTCACGGAATGACAAACCTATAAAGGGTATAATACCTATGAAGGGTATAATTATTGTGCACCGAACCATTACTTGAGATAAAAAGTGGATTCATTAAGATAATTCGAAGGGTAACAGATTGTATGTGCATTCCTGCCAATCAATTGATTCTACACCAAAGCAATATATTTATGACGCTGAAACAAAGTTCTGTATTCAATGGGATTAAAAGGCCTATCTGTAGTGAGCTGCTTAAATCTTACCAGGTCGTTACAAGAATCCTGTAGGAAATGCAACTGGTTCGGTTAACGTAAGCACTGGTAAGAAAACACCGAGCATATACAGTCAGGCATGAAACCGTAAAATTTCATTGTGACAAAGCTAGGCCATATTTTGCAATAACTTTTTAGATAGAAGGAGTAAGAAAATTTTGCCTCACCCGTAAAAGACTTTATCTGTAATACGCTTTACTTCATAACAGGGTATACGAAATTGCCTTGATCGTTCTTGACCTCAAACAATAAATAATTCTCGCGTAATCCATATGTTGCCAGCAAAATGGCAGAATATCATAGCAATCAAGAAAAGCTTATTTATCACGTTATAGGAGTTCGGAAGGAATTTTTTATTTATATTTTTATATATGAAATTTCACATTTAAAATAAATGAGAGCAGAAAGATAATTAGCAATGGATTTAAAATAAGTGAAGCAAAAAATAATCAAAAACTAATTGAAAGTGCCCGATAAATAAATATGCCTTGCATTTATATTATAAAAATGTTTCAAAATTAACGAAGCAAATTTAAAAAACCCAAAATATGTATTTGATTTATATGTAGTTGGGAGCAATAAAAATATTTCAACAACAAGTGCTTGTGCAGAGCAGTCAATGTCATTAAATCTTCAGAGCCATTAAATTGAAGAGAAAATTATGTTTCATAGTTAATCAATATTATTGGCACAACTAATTTTATATTTTATGGTCTAATGATGTCGGCATACCCTCAGAAGTTATATCAAAAGAGTTGTTGTTATTGTCTTTTTTGCTTACAGATAAAACCAGAAAAGGTGTTTTTTTCTATCGGCTTTTATATGGCAAGCAGTTTTTAGGCATTAAAATAATAATAAATCGCTCAAGAGTCAAAAGGTTACTATGATATCTATATACCTATGTATATATAAAAGTGAAACTCTGTCTGTGTGTGTGTGTGTGTTGGCTATAGACTCCGAAACTGTAAAACCGATCGGACCCAAACTTTGGCAAGTTGTTGTACACATTTCAGGAAGTGTTTATGGGTGGCAAAAAGTGGGCGGGGCCATGCCCATAAAAAATAAGTTAACATTTTTAGCTACTTGCACTTGACCGAGTTTTCTTAAACTTTGCACACATATTGAGCTGTCATGACTATATAATTTCGTCATTAGAAAAGTGGGCAGGGCCACGCCCATAAAAAAAGTTATAATTTTAAGGTACTTGCACTGGACCGATTTTTCTGAAACCTTGCACACATATTGAGCTGTCACGACTTCACAATTTCGCGATTAGAAAAGTAGGCAGTGTCACGCCCATAAAAAATTTTTCATTTTCAGCTACTTGAACTTCACCGATTTTTCTGAAACTTTGCACACACATATTGACCTCTCATGATTATACAGCTTCGTGATTAGAAATGTGGGCAGTACCACGCCCATAAGAAATAAGGTATAATTTTTAGCTACTTGCACTTGACCGAGTTTTCTTAAACTTTGCACACATATTGAGCTGTCATGACTATATAATTTCGTGATTAGAAAAGTGGGCAGGGCTACGCCCATAAAAAAAATTGTAATTTTAAAGTACTTGCACTGGATCGATTTTTCTGAAACCTTGCACACATATTGAGCTGTCACGACTTCACAATTTCGTGATTAAAAAAGTGGGTAGTACCACGCCCATAAAAAAGTTTTCGTATTCAGCTACTTGAACTTCACCGATTTTTCTGAAACTTTGCACACACATATTGAGCTGTCATGACTTAACAATTTTGTGATTAGAAAAGTGGGCAGTGCCACGCCCATAAAAAAAATTTATAATTTTTATCTTTTTGGACTTGATATTCAATTTAAATTCAGAATGCATTTTTTTTCAATAAGGAGCGTAGCAACGCGCGCCGGGCTTTTCTAGTAAAATATAAAAGACATTAAGCACAATTTTTGTAACGTGATTTCAACCATATTTCGTTATTGTATAAGTGGCGGAAATTGCCTGCGTGTCAGATTAAACATACCCGCACTTTTAAAAAGACGTGAAATGTGTCGTTAAATATAAATTATGTCTTAGCAGTTCTGAGGTTCGAGCAAATGTGTTGTATACTAAATGATTTTATTAGCTATAAAGGGATTAAACTGGTAACAAAATTGCTAAATAATTAAATATGTATGTACTTATTTAATTATGTTCTTGCCGTCAAGGAAAAACAAAATAACTGTCACGAAATATTAATTGTAGTTACAAACATACATACATATATACAATAGAGACTACTTCTAAAATGTTAAGTAAATGTAGACTTTTCCTCCTGTACTTTTAGTTTGTCAAACGATGAAGACTTTAGGGCATTTTTGTACGTACGTGTGTGTTTATTAGGTTTTCTAGTGTCACTGCCAAAAATCATAACAATCGATAATCAAAGTAAACTTCTAGTTTGCATAAATACAAATTTAAAAAACTGGATAAAAAATATATATGTACAAATGTGTCACAAAAGATATGATTTAAATGTCATTTGACACGTACGGACATATCTGCAAAATATTATCTTTAAATAGAAAATTTAAAAATAATTCTCTTCTATCCTAGGACTGACATGTTTAAGGGATTTTTTGACATTTATATTTTATAAAAAAATTTCAAATTTTGTTAGCAAACTTTTGTAACAAAATTAAAAGGAAAACTCTTACTAAACCCTTTAAAAAAACTGCCCCTGATATCAAGCAAAATTAACACATTTTCTTTTTCAACTGCCTTAAGATAGGCAACTGTTAAATATCACACGCTCCTGAGAGTTTTGTAAACAACAATTGTTGATTTACAAGAGTATAATGGATACAAAACTAACAAATCCTCACTCACATATGCCAAAACAATAACAAATAATCCTTATACAAGTGTAACTACATAATAAAATATGTATTTTTAAAATATTTATAAAACATACATCTGGTTAAAACAATAAACACACTTCCTTTACGTTAAAAAAAAATAAACAGCTTTAAGCTAATCTTAACCTTTTTCTTATCCTCTTTTCGTTTAAAGCACTACTAAGAATAAATGTACATGTTTTCAAACGTACTACGCTATTTATCCGACCGACAACTATAAAACGTGATATTTTTCTTTAAGCAACAAAATCATCTAAATAACATTAAATAGAGATAAAAATAAAATACCACCGATGAAGCTCACGTACATATGTTTATAAGCAAACCATGTTACAAGTGTGGTAATGTGGTGTTATGCCCTGAAAACATTGTAATTTTAGAGAAAATTTATGAAATTTTGAAGTGGAATTTGAATAAGCCAAAATATTTATAAGAAGCTGAGTGTTATGCATTAAATTTGATGCCCAAAAAATACCTTAAAGTAGACTAAGTTTTATGAGATACAAATGCCAAATAATGAGAACAACATTAAAGGTGGCCCTAAAGTAGTAAAATTAGAATACAAATTGTTAGTAGTTGCTACAAGCTATTGTCGGAAATAATTTAGATTCGCTAAATATTTAAAGTGATTTCTATGCAAACAACAATAAATAAAGAAATATTTGTTTGTGATCCCATAAATTTTAAATATTTTTTTTAAGTCCATCTCCGTCTGTGTATTTTTATAGAGCTCGAACGAAAGAAAATAGAAGGAATAAAATTTGTCTAAAATATTTTTTTAGATCGGAAATGGAGAAATAAATCAATTAATTGGTTTAAGAGAAAAAAGTGGTAATGGGCGCAGAGCAGTATACATATCTTTGTCGTTTGCAATTTCTACAGTATTTTTTTTCGACCCCACAAAATCTATTAAGCCCGTAAGTGCGTTGACTTGTGTGCGCAGTCCCGTATGTAAAATCAACCAACAAGCAATCGCTCAACAACTTTCTGAGATATGAGCAAATAAACAGTACAGTCTCGGAACCGGCAGTACTTGTTATAAGCGGCTCTATCCCTATTGATTTACTAGCCGAGGAAAAGAGAGTCCTTTGGAAAGATCGAAGAATGACTGAAGAAACGAACAGAGAATCGGAAACGACAAGGAGAACACATACCATGCGAAGGTGGCAGGAGAGATGGGACAGCGAATCACACGGCAGATGGACAGCGAGGCTGATAACAGACCTCCATAAATGGGTAACACAGATGCTTTCTGGACATGGATACTTTCTATATTACCTACACAGAATGGGAAAGGTAAACACGGGAACCTGTATGTATGGAGACAACTGCATAGGCGATGCAGTGCACACTTTCTTGAAATGTGAGAGATGGCATGTGGAACGATACAACTAAGTGGAAATCGTAGGGAAAATATCCCCAGAAAATATTGTGGATCTCAAGATGGAAAATGAGACTAAATGGGAACACGTGCACGTGCACGTGGAGCAATGCGAAAGCGGTCTCTGGGTGGAGAACGGCTCGAAAAAGGGGGTTTAGTGGATGCAAGCTCCACATACCAGAACTGTGACGACAGAATCTGAGATGCGTCAGGCATTTTCCTTCCTTCCCGAAAAAAATAAATAAAATTATTATTATTATTATTATTATTATTATTATTATTATTATTATTATTATTATGAAGAAAAAAAGCATTATAGATTTATATTACTGCTTAAAAGCTTATTTACCGTTTTTAAGTATATTTTACAAAAAAAAAATTAACCACTTTTTATAACCACCATCAAGAAAATGGTGTGGGTATACTCATTATCTCATTCCGTTTGTAACACGTAGAAATATCTATTTTAGACCCCATAAAGAATATATTTTCTAAGTCCTGGTATTATTTTGCTACAATCTTGCTATGTCCCTCCGTCTGTTGAAACCACGATAGAGATCGAACCGAAATAGTTAGGAAGCTCAAATTTTGTCAGAATATTTCTTATACACAACGTCAATGCGTTTGGATACAATTGCATTTTATTCGATGTTGGATGGACATGGTTTTTTTACCTACTCTTGCATTAAAAGCTATAACTCTTTTCCTAATTTACCGATTTAGCATATTTTCAATATCAAATAAACCTTGTCTATAGGAAATATTCTGGCAAAATTATAGCCCACTAACTTTTTCGGTTTGAGCTCTATCGTGCTTTTGGACAGACGGACTGACATAGCTAGATCGTCATAAAATGAAACTAGGACGCAGAAAATATATACTTTATGGGATCTTAAATGGATATTTTGATGTGTTACAAAAGGAATGACAAAATGAATATACCCCCACCATTTTTTTGGTGGTGGGTATATAAAGGAATCTGAGTCTTTAAAAATAGTAAGAACTGCGCAAGCGAAATAAAATTCCACAATTTTTGAAAGCAGAACTTTTCGGTGATTGAAACGTTAACCCTTACAGTTGGAATATGATATTTTTTAAGGTGAGAACTAGAAAACTAGCCTTAAAATTATTTTGAAAAAAATCATCTATAGTTTGTCCTCTTGAATGGAAACCAAAAAGGCTTTTCCCTAAACGAAAATGTTACTAAGATTTTCACACCCACAAATACACAAAACAATTATTAACAAGATTTATTTTTATTTTCAAAAAGAAAATAAAGATAAAATTGAATAAAAAAAACATTCGATGAAACAAATAAAGACAGCATTTTTCCAATACCATTCTAACGCCTTAATGGTTTGTAATCAATTTTGTTAAGAAGCAATTTAACCCTTTTACTAATAGAGGCAATTTTTTATTTTGGTAAAAAATGCTCTTCTTAAGTTTTTCTATTTGATGGTCCATGATTAATGGTCTCGACTTACTCATACTGTTGAAAGATAAGAAAAAGTAATACAGTTTGTTTAGACGCACATACATTTCCATTAAAAAGATATAAATAGGATCCAGTGCCAAAAGTTAATGATGAATACGAATGGATAATGCCATGTGTGTTTATTTAAATCGCCGTATTTTACGGACAATTGAAAAATCAATTCGAAATATGAATTTAGGCAATGAAACATAACGAGAACATTATCTCTTCTACAATAAATATAAAAACTTGCATTGTAATGATTTGCCACTTGGAAAATTTTCCCAAATTTGTTGGTAGATTATCAAGCCCACGATATTTTTAAAACACTTATCAAATTTAACCATAATCAGATACAGCTTTGATTACAATAAACACAATTTCATTTAAATATTCTTAAATTTAGAGAAAATGATTTACCATTTAACAGGTTTGTTATACCCACCATTAAAAAAGAAATCACAAAAGCGCGATGGAGTTAAATGCATTTAATTATTTTGTTTTAATTTAAAGAATATTTAAGTAAACCATTTGTAGGGTCCTAATTCATTTCTAAAAAAAATACTTTTGAAATCTACAAAGGGTGACATGACAGACATAATTAAAGCAAATCTGTAAGCAATTAATCAATAAAGTTAAGCTAAACGTCGGCCTACTAACGTACTTCAAAAGAACATGATTCCCGTATAGTAAATTTCCACTTGAAAGTTTTATTTTTAACAAAATTAGAGAGTTTTCACAGCTTACATTTAGCTGTAATATAAAAACGTTCAGTAAACGTTATAGAATTCTTAGAGAGATTTGGGATTTATAAAGTTAAAGCAATAATAAAATTTATTAAACCTGTTTAAAAACAATACAAAAATCTATATCTTTAAGTGCATTTCGTTATAAAAATTCCTTATTAAATTTAATGATAACAAATAGGGTTCCACACACATACACATACCATATCCAAAGCCTGATTTCCAAAAATCATTCAATTCAACTTACTTACCTATTAAAATGAGAATTCTAAGGAATACAAGGGGATACAATAAATATGTAATGAATTTTGGCATACCTACAATGAAACCGAAATAATTTATTATATTTTAAACAGAACATATTTTTATATATGTACATTAGGGTGGGTCGATTTTTTTTTTTTAAATCGTATAGCAAAAACGTAGACTACATAAAATTCTAAGAAAATTCTCCGAAGAAACTATATATCTAAAATAAAATCCTAATCCGCGCCTCTCGACTTGAAAAAAAGTGGTTTCACTCAAACAATACTTCAGTAATTTTTCAGTAATTTTTTTACCATAAACCAATTTTGTTTCATTAAAACAAATAAGGTCTTTCATACATACAAAGAAGCCATTATAGAATACTAAGAAAACTTCAGTTATTGGTTACAGCTTCTTCACTACAATTTTTTCGTTGATAATTTCAACATTAACTTTGCTCCAAATTTCGATAACTTTTTAAGCAACTTGTGGAGAAAACATTTCATATGATAGTGTTATTAGCCAAAAGCACTAAAATTCTGAAGGGGCAGAAAACTGGGGCCGCGAAAATTTTCCGAGTCATTAGAATCGATGGACATTTCCGATAATTCCATTATAAAATTTTTAAAAATTTGTAAATCACTGATAAATCAAAATTATAAGTAAAAACACAAAAATTAATTAGAACAATTTTAGTTGACCTTCAATTGCAAAGAACACGTCAGAAGTCACTGCCTACTATGATTCTTATCAGCAGTTTAAGAGTGCACAAAACAATGGACAAAATATTTTACATAAGTGTTGTTGTTGATGTGCACTTTTTTTTTGAGCAAAGCTGAGGTAACGGTATCTTACGCACTTGAACGAGAAAAACGCCAATGTATCTTGCATGTTTGGCAAAATAATTGTGCCGACGACTGTAGAAGTCACAGAAAACGAATTAGAGGTCAAATAAAGTGGATTAGAGGACATGTTTTTTTTCTGTTTCAAGAAGTATGTTTTGCGTATTTTATTACAAAAAAAAAATATTTTTTTTTAAGTTTTAGGTAAAACGTATTCTAACTATTTTTTATATAGAACGCATACTAGAGGAGACACAAATTAGGGTTCAACTGCTTTTTTGAAATTTTAATATTTTGATTAGTCTCAAAACAAAACCTGTATTGCATAACTATAATATAATGAAACATAATATATTAAAAAAAAGAAAATAATTTTAGCGAAAGAAGAGGAAAAAATTTTCAAGTCGAGAGGCGCGGATTAGGGTTTGATTTTAGACCTATGGTTTCTTTGGAAAATTTTCTTAGAATTTTATGTAGATTACGTTTTTCCCATCCATACAAATCAACCCGCCCTAATGTACATATGTATGTGCACTTACCAGAACTTTCTCTTACAGATTGGCGACTGTTTTTTATTATTTTGCTCCTTGAGCAACAATTATATTAAAATTATTCTTCAAATTAAATTTTCAGTAAAATTTCATTTAAAATAATATTTGTTATTTTTTTAAAATTTTTTTTTTTAATATCAATTAAAAAATTTAATTAAATTAATGAAAACTACAATTAGAATTTAAAAACAAATCAAAAATTCTATTAATTAAACAAATTAAAGCAATATTTTTTTCTGTGTAGTTTGTGTTTTTATTGTCTGTTATTTTATAATTAATTTTATAATTCCAATTTAGTTAAAGATGCTGTAGACTTAAACATTTTAGTTTGATTCAAGACTTTGAAGAAGCCTTCTTCTTGTCTGTTCTTGTTCTTGTACGTCTATTTTCATAAATTAATTAATTTCCTTTGATTAAATGTTTCTTTGAGATTTTTACTGAATTTTAAATAGCTTGTCATTGATTCATTCTCTGAAATTTTTGTCCGAAACAAATATTTTTTTAAATATTCTTGAACTAATATCTGAAAAAATGTTTGTGAATTTTTTCAATAAACTTTTTATTGATTTCTGCTAACAATTTTATTGAAAATCGGAAATATTTTTAATAAGATTTTTATTTGTATTTAAATATTGTATTGAAAATTAAATTTTTTGTTTATTTGAATTTATAAATTAAGTGATAGGTCTTCATTTAATCGAATATTATATTTGGTTCCCTAAATTTCTTAATTGAATCATAAACTAAATTTTTTTTCTGTGTAAGTGAGTATTACAATAGTGGCTTAAATTTTTTGCGAAGTTCGTTTGAAATATATAATAGTTTTTTAAAAAAGTTATTGTAGATTTCGTTCTAATCACCTTATCCCTGATACTCTTGAATCTGTTGATTAAAGATCTAACTTAATGGTTCCTCTTGAAATTATTAAAAAACATTCTTGAATTTTATTTTCTTATTTGCGTAATTTCGTGCTCACTTTTTAGTAATAATTATTAGTTTCTTTGACCTTTTATATTTATATATAATAGTTTTTTAAGCTTAAGGTAATTTTAATAATAAAAAATCTTTTTGTTTTATTTTATATTATTTGATCAATATTTCGCTACTTCTTTGTGAAGCATCATCAGGATACGGGTTTTTTTTTCATTATATATTTGTTTTTAGTTGGATTAGTGTCCTGATATTTGTTTTTTTTTTTTTTGTTTTTTATAATAAATTTATAGTTTGATTAGCAAAATGAAAAAAACATAAAAAAATGTTCCTAAACATTTTGTCATATGTAAAAATTGTACAAATAATAATAATTTGAAATATTTAAAAAATTTGGAATAAGAAAGACCGATTGCACGTGAATATTTATAGCCTCTGAGTAACGTTTTTAAATGAGTATCAAACTTTTCTCCAACGCACATAGCTAACGTTTAAAATTTATTTATAACTTCGGTGTTCCTTTATGGTGTAGTTGTAGAGGTACTAACGTATAAGTAATTTTTTTTTGTCGGAAACATTTATTTACTTATACAAACAAAACTTTTGAAGTAGTTAGTGAAAATTTGGAAGCCGCTGTTACCTTATTTCAGTTTGAACTCATATTACTTTTAGTAAATTCTTAACGTACATTTTAATGCTGGAGAAGTAATCGTGGCTTATTTTTCAAAGCATGATATAAATAGTTAAGAATCATTAACTATTTCTTTAGCAGTTTATATGGGGTTTTCCGCGTTTGATACAATTTTTGTTTACTACGTTCGAAAAGTTTCAAATTTTTTTCCCACTTTTCTTTTCTTTGGCCGTATATTGTAGGGTCTTTTAAAAAATTGTAGACTGTCTTATCTCATCGGCTTTATCTCCGTGCAATACCTGTCAATTGAAAAGCAATAATTTTGCCTATTTCTATGTCAGACAAAAAACTATTGCATTGTATTTCAAAAGTATGACTAATATGCAATGTAAAGAAAATAACCAAAAGAACAAAACAGAAATAGGAGGGAAAAACCATTAGCCAAGTAAAATATATAATTTTTATTGCTACGGGTTTTATAACGCACCTTCTCGACATCAAATTAGTTGTTATAATACTGACAAAGATTTTTGTTTCTTTATTTTTTATGTTCTCTCAAAAGGTATTAATAAATATTTTCTAATCTTTGTGCTTAAATAAGAAATATTTTAAAGTGATGTGAGCTTATAATGTTGCACCGCAGTGTATTTGATGTGGCATAAGTAAAAACATTGTAATAATCTCATTAAGTTTTCATTATTAATATTTTTTATTAAAATTCCTTTTCTCGCAGTTCCATTACTAAAAAAAAGTTCTCCTCATAATGCCAGTACCAGCAAAAGGGTTAAGGTTGAAGCAATTTAACAGATGGGGTTAATATTTATTTATATCCATATATGAACATATATGCGTACATATTCACATACATTTACATCGATTTCATGTATTATAAATTTTTAAACATTTTTCAAACAAAAAATGCCAGACGTTATTGTTTTACCCATAACAAATACTTTCATGAATCCAATAAACCTACAGGATTGTAAAATAAATTATGATATGTGGATGTGTTCAGTAGTACTTAATAATAATAGTAATTGAGAAATAATAAATATAAATGTTATTAAAGGAAGTAATTGTTGTTTAAGTATTTTATTTAAATTTTTATTTAAATTTAATTTTTGAGTACTGAATGATTGGAGAAACTCTTTGATTATTAAAGAAGACGACATGTTTTTAAAACAACATGCATAAATTTATTGAAATTAAAAAAAAATTTGTAAAACTAAAGGCTTCAGAAAGTGAGGTTAGTTACATGAAAACACAGTAACCTATCGGAGGCCTCACTATGTCTTCTTCGCGCGTCAAAACCAGTGCAGCAATTTTATTGGCGGCAATTCAATTATGCCCTGGTATTTAACACAATCTGACATTGAAGAGGCTCATGATCTTATCGCGTGATCTCCTGCACTTCGTAACTAGTCTAAATTTGAGATAATGTCCCTTCAAGGCTCTGAGCGCCGCCTGGCTGTCAACATATTGAGTAACCTCCCTACCTGGAATATGTTCCAATATGAGATCCGTTGACCTATAGAAAGTCAGTATCTCAGCTTGCAACACACTACAGTCTTCAGTGATATTCTCCCCCAAAAAAAAAATCCAGTTAACTCTACAAAAACCCAGTTACAGTCACTACAACTTCGTTCTCATCTTTGTAAAAATAAGCACCAATAATGCCGCCTCACCAAAATTTGCAACAGACAGTTGCTCAATCAGGGTATATTTGTTTCTTATGGATTGCATGAGGATCTTCTGAGCCCCAAATACCACGATTTTTTCTATTCACGCAAAAGATGTCTTCTTAAAAAATTGGCATTAAACATACTTTGCTTCATCAGCTATTAAAGAATTTCCGACGCTTTGCATGGACTGCCATTTTGAGTTCCTGGATAGGCTAATCTTGAACGCATGAAGATGAACCCATTTCTCAAAATTTACTGCGTATTGAAAGTTGAAGTTGTTGAGAAGGACGCCGAATTGATTTTTTCGGGTTATCGGCGACCGACTCGTTTGCAAAAACAATTTTTTCAACAGATCGGCCGGTACGCACAAGAGTCTAACTGTCCATAACCGAACCAGTTTCTCGGTTTCAAAAAACCGTATTTTAGAATTGCGATAAAGTGTTTTGGATTGTCACAGCTGCCCAATTTCAAAACAAAATAGTGGAATTTTATGGTTGTATCTACAGAATTTCGTTTCGGAGAATAAATAAGTATTCAACACTAAGAAATTACGATTTTTGCAATTGAAATTTTATAACCCCAAAATAAAAGATCGATTAAAGCATTTGTTTAAAAATTAAATTGATTGTCTGTTTTCCGAGTGCGATTTCAAAAAATATGTCACTCACTATGTTTCCAAATTGAGCAGGCGATAAACTTCATACAATAAAAGATTTCTTTTACCTTTTGTTTAAAATATTAAACAAAAATATTTTTTTTACCTTTTTATGCACACATACACATATAAATGTGGGTTACGAAATTGACAACTCTAAGAAAAATGTGGTAATTTTTTTGTGTGTCCTAAATAAAATATATCTGTAAGTATTCGCTTCGGTTGTGTTGTCATGTCGCCACAAAAAGGACTAAAAATATCAATCCTTAAATTGAATTTTTTTTTACTTTAAAACCACTATTACGTCTTCTTTGTGATGTAATAAATTATAGTGTTTCTCTATAATAAATTGTGCTGGCCAATATATTAATAAATATAGAACAAAAAGGAAATGTAACCAAAACGGGCCTGTCTTTATTTAGCAATAAACGAAATTCACTTAAGGAATTATGTATGAACTTAAAGTTTCCTAGTCTGCAATTTTTTTTAAAGTCCAAAATTACTCTGCGCACAATTATAGTAAACGAAATAAATTGAAAAATTGAAATTACTATATTCGGCCGAACCGAATTTTATATAGCCAAAAGCCTTATACGAGAGTAAGACGATAAAGTGAGCGTGTCAAATCAATTTTTTGGTTTGAAGTAATCCAAAAAATAAAAGATCGATTAAAGCATTTGTTTAAAAATTAAATTGATTGTCTGTTTTCCGAGTGCGATTTCAAAAAATATGTCACTCACTATGTTTCCAAATTGAGCAGGCGATAAACTTCATACAATAAAAGATTTCTTTTACCTTTTGTTTAAAATATTAAACAAAAATATTTTTTTTACCTTTTTACGCACACATACATATATAAATGTGGGTTACGAAATTGACAACTCTAAGAAAAATGTGGTAATTTTTTTGTGTGTCCTAAATAAAATATATCTGTAAGTATTCGCTTCGGTTGTGTTGTCATGTCGCCACAAAAAGGACTAAAAATATCAATCCTTAAATTGAATTTTTTTTTACTTTAAAACCACTATTACGTCTTCTTTGTGATGTAATAAATTATAGTGTTTCTCTATAATAAATTGTGCTGGCCAATATATTAATAAATATAGAACAAAAAGGAAATGTAACCAAAACGGGCCTGTCTTTATTTAGCAATAAACGAAATTCACTTAAGGAATTATGTATGAACTTAAAGTTTCCTAGTCTGCAATTTTTTTTAAAGTCCAAAATTACTCTGCGCACAATTATAGTAAACGAAATAAATTGAAAAATTGAAATTACTATATTCGGCCGAACCGAATTTTATATAGCCAAAAGCCTTATACGAGAGTAAGACGATAAAGTGAGCGTGTCAAATCAATTTTTTGGTTTGAAGTAATCCAAAAATTAGACTGATGAAACTTTAACTTCTTCCAACTATTTTTGGCGGTTTAATGAGCTTATAGATTGTGCCAAATCTTAGAGGTGGGCATTAAAAAAGGCAGGTCGTAGTAATTTCTGTTATTCTGTTATAATCTAATCTTTATTCAATCAAAATATCTAAATATAACGAGATTATATAAATTAGAAAAAAAACAAGTAACAGTGCTATATTCGGCCGTGCCGAATCTTATATAACCTTCACAACGTGTAGTCATGCAATAACAATTGTTTGTATCAGCATTCATCTCATATAAAATACGTACATACATGTAAAAAACATACAAAAAAAAATTAAAAAAAAAATATATTAAAAATAAAAATAAATAATAAAAAAATTACAAAAAAAAACTTAAAAAAAAAATTTTAAAAAATTTTTAAAAAATATAAAAAAAATAATAAAATATAAATAAAATATTAAATAAAATAAAATTTGTTTGGCTCAGCTGGAATTCGATGCCTCGTTTACTTTAACCAGTATGTATGTAGGTTGTAGGTTGTTGTAATTGTGAAAAAAAACGAGGTGGTCGTGGTTTTTTGCTCATATCTCAGAAAGTTATTGGGCGATTGTGCTGAATTTTAATAGCGATTCATTCCTGGATATTTCCAAGAGATTGATGCCATATAGAGATCTGAGGAACATATAGTTGCTTCTAAAAGTTGATTTCAACCAACACACGGACAGACGGACAGACAGCCAGGGCTTAATCGACTCCTCTATTCATAAGCTTTCAGAAAATACATACACGCAAAGAAAAACCATGGTTACGACATGATCACGGCGGTCATATTATAGTTTCCATAACAATATTTGGTTGTCGAAAACAAGTAATAGTTATTTTTGCTTCATTTCATCATATATTTTGTCACGATAGTGAAGCATTTGTTTGAATTGTATCATTTAATGATTACTTTTCGTAAAAATTTCAAAATGGTTATCATTTAAAAATAGTATGATTTAAAAAAATTAATTTGACAAAAATAACATTATATTCAAAATCATTAAAAATTAAAAATAATCATTAAATAATAAGTGAGACAACAGTATGATTACAAAATAATCAAGCTATGATTTTTTTAATAATAATTTGATTTCAATTGTTCTTCTTCTTGCTGAATAAACTTTTATTATTTCAAAAGTTTGAGATGTCAAAAAAAGGAACAAAAATTTTGAAAAATTAAAATAAATTTAAAAATAAACGAGAAAATGTAAAATAATATTGGTAAAAAATTGCAATTAAATTGGTAAGTACAATCAATATATGTATGTTACAGCAAAAGACAATAATTTGCCGTAACAAAGCAAAGATTGTCGATTTCAATTGTAGCCATATATATGATTATTGAATGATATTTTAATTAAACATAATAATGATAACTGGTAACCATTATTATTTTAAACCATAATCATACAATTCAATCATAATATGTTGCTCTTCGATTATGGTTACCACAAAAATATTTTTTCTTTGCGTGTACTTTATGGGGTCGGAAATGAAAATTGTAGAAATTACAAACGAAATGACAAAGCTATATATACCCTTGTGCACCACAGGTGAAGGGTATAAAAAGTGTAATAAAGTGAGTGTGTCATCTTCATTTTCTGTCACAATAACAACATTAACTAGAAAAGCTTTTTTTGCGAAATTTATGGAATCGCACATCTGATTGTGTTGCTTTTATGAACTTTAAAATTTCCTTTATTGTAGATTATGTGATGTAGCAATATAAAGTCCTTTATTCATGCAACCCCTTTGTCGACATAGAGAATATATGAATTTAATACAAATCGTTATATGAGAGGTAGGCGTTAAAGTGGGCGTACAGGCTTCATACTTTAGTATTATAATAAAACTGACCAAAAAAAAATTCGCAAAATTTTAGCATCGTACATCTTATTCTCTTGCTTTAAATTTTTTTAATTTTAGACTATGTTAAAAGTGGGCCCTAAAGAGGCATGTTTAAGTAATTTCCAATAATGAATTCAGCTTGGATATTTCATTATAAAGTCCTTAATTCTTCAGCAGTCGTGAGTATATTTATTTTCCATTAAAGAAATTCAAGGAAAATCCTCATATGGAAGATGGGCGTTAAGGTAGGTGTTTCACCTCTATTTTCTGGTATTGTGATAACATTGACTAGTATGCTTAATTGCGAAATCTCAGCACTGTACATCTAATTTTCTTTCTTATATGCAATTTTAAATTTCATTATTAGAACATTATGTGAGAAGTGAGCGTTTTCAGTCGCCTTCCCTAGTCATGAGCTTTCAATATATACATATATGTATATACTTCATGGAGTTGGAAATGAAAAAGCTATATAAACTCTTGGCACCATAAGTAAAGGATATAAAACTATTCAAAATATATAAAAATATTTACGGGTTGTATGGTTGTTAATGTTCACGAAAATTACTAACGGCATGACAAACTTATATCTACCTTATACATTCACTGTTAAGGGTATAAAATGTACATTGAGAAACTCTATGAATTCAACAATATAAGTATTTACGATTTTGCTATTAAAAAAATTAAATTTTGTCCCTTTTGTGTGTACCCATATCACCTAATGTTTTTAAACGACCTATATTCGAAATCTGTCACTACTTACTTCTTTGATATTGAATATTTTTGCCCTACATTTGCTTAATTACCTTTAATCTTAGGCCATGAGAAAGTTTTCCATAGGCAGAACGAAATGTAAAGAAATATAGTAAAAAAGCCTGGAGAGTCACAAAAGGCAAAAAATTAGTCAAGAAGATTTTTCTATAAATACTGATAACTATCATTAAAGCACCAGTTTTCACATATTGTATCTTTTTTTAAATGAATAGCTTTTAGAACAAGATTTATACAAATAATTGGGTTTTGTCATGATTTGTGTTGTGTGCAATATGATGCCAGGGGTAACGGATTTTTTTTTTATGGTCAATTGTTGCTTTTTTGTATGTTTTAATTGTTTCCTTCCCAAAAGAAGGGCTGCTATCAACTCATTTTCTACGCACAATACTTATTACCATTGTTACTTTTATATGTATGCCCAATTTAAAGTGGTTTATAGGTTCAATTATTTGAGCCTTTTTTCTCCCAAGTAATATTTTGTTTTTCAACTTAAATTTTTTTTTTAGGGTTAGGGTAATATAATTTAGTATGTATGTATGTATGTATGTATGTATGTATGTATGTATGTATGTATGTATGTATGTATGTATGTATGTATGTATGTATGTATGTATGTATGTATGTATGTATGTATGTATGTATGTATGTATGTATGTATGTATGTATGTATGTATGTATGTATGTATGTATGTATGTATGTATGTATGTACGTATGTATGTATGTATGTATGTATATTGGTTTGTAGATAGTGATTTATAAGGTATAGTTCATTTATATTTTATAGCAATTGTCTATTCATGTTTTTGTTTGTTTAGTATAATTGAATTTGAATATCCATTATTATGTTGGAGCGGTTTCTTTCATTTTTTTTTCTTGTTTTGTTCACTAGTGCGCATATAAGAAAAGCGAAAAGAATTCTGAAAACTAAATACTTGGCAATTACCTAGAAAAGGTCTACGGTTTATTTTGTTAAAAGGCATGCCTTTTTATAACTTTCTTAGCAATATGACAATAGCGCAACAGCCAACAGTGATAAGAAGGAAAATAATTGTAATATAACTTTGACTGTAACTAAGCTAATAGATGTTTTATTGTGGTTAAAGTAATTTATATTTAAACAAGTAAGACAGTTATTATCAGGGGTGGAAAGTTCATGATGTTGCATATTTTCCCCTTGGTTCTGAGAACAGAGTAAGCGATAAATATTTTCTAACAAAATAATTTACCTTAAAGTATCATTGCAAATTTTTCATAAAAACCATATTTTGGTGCACGTTTTAGTTATTCTTCTCTAAGAGTAGTTTTATATAATTTAGTTGTTAAGGTCAGTGTCAAGTTCTGCCTGATTTTTAATCATGAAACTTTTTATCTGTAGAAAAAAAGCGATCGTATAGACAACCAAGAAAAAAAATAGACTAAATAAAAATACAGATATTACAAAACATGGGGATGTGATGTGCAAAAAAATATAGAATATCAAAAATTCCTTAATTAACTTTAATATATATTAGCGTCTCTGTTTCAAATAACGAATTTGAAAAACCCAAATTTTCTTTAAGCCTAAAATTAGTTGAGCATTTTTCAAATCTGAATTTCAGTTTGTATTTTTTTACATATACTACTTTGTGGCAGCCTGAAATTTAGGCAGATACTTTAGTAGAGTTAACAACAGATAAATTAGATTCATGCCCTTGAAAAATGTATCAACTAAAATTACAATTTCATCAAATATAAATAAGTGGGTGGGATATGTAAGCTCGGATATGTATATCAAAAAGCATTATTGTATTTAGTAGTCCACAATCAGAAGAATTGTAAAAAATATTTCAATTTCAGCAAAACAGGTCTGTATAAAATGTGAAAATATCTGTGAATGCCTTCTTAGTTCGTTGAACGGAAAACATTGCTGTTTTTCGCGATAGTGTGGCAAAAGAGCAGTCAACCTCGACTCATCATCGTGCCCAATAATTGAACATCAACATTGTTATTGAAAATTTGGACCTTCGAACATAGGTCTGGCGAGCCACATTTTTTGGCCAAAACTAAAATATTCAGTTGTATAGTAACGCAAAAACATAAATTTTATTAAGTTTTTATTAATTCGGTTTTTTCTTGTTTTTTATTTCCACTTTGCCAAACTCTGAGTAAATCACAATTTTTGAAGCAAAAGTTTCCTGAAACAAAAATTGATTTCCTTCAAATATGCAACAACTAGCAGAAAATGATTGACGATTCGTAAGCACCAAATATCACTGTAATTTTGTGTGTTTTTGGTTCGTTGATATCGCTTGAAATTTGTAAGTTATATACTATATATGTATTTTTTAATAAAAAGTTAAGATCACTGATTTTGAGGTTATGAAAATTTTTGACGTAATTTCTTATTACCATAATTTTTATTAAATATTTTACTATTATAAATTGAAATACTTACCATCGTCATTAATATTCATAGCTAATAGATTTAAATAGCTATCTTATTTCCGTGTAACCTGTGACTCAAATTAAACAAAAAACTACACCACGTGTTTCAGTTAACTACTGCAATTAAAGTATTGAACTTTCTCACTTCATAGAGTAACAGTTAAATCAAATTTTCAAAAACAAATTACTTTTTTTGTTTATCTGAAGTGTTTTCTATAACACTCCAACAACAAATATAGGAAAAAAAAGTTTGAGTTTTGTCCAAAAAATGTGGCTCGCCAGACCTATGGGCATCGGATGGTGGTGTGCCAACGAGGTCGCGGCGGCAAAATTTCCTAAATAATTTATTTTTTGTTCAAAACCAACATCGGCGCTCAGAATTTAACCACCCTTAAGTAAAGCCGCATTGAAGTTAAATAATAATATACTTTTTTATCTCAATACGTAAATCCACTAAACTCTCCAGAACTCAGGTCAACTGAAAGGTGCTGAACTTTAATCAAAATAGAAACTAAGACAACAAAACAAATCGACAAATATTTTAATTGAAAGTAGTGTTTAACAGATTGCAAAATATCTAATAACATCATAAAAGCTTTGGTGGAAGTATGCAAATATTACAAATTTTTTGCTTTTTAAGTACGTCTTCGTATTTCATATTGAAATTTTACAAAAATTTATAAAAATTTTCTAAGCACGTGAAATTTGTTTACTTTTTTAAATTGTATCTTGTGCTGCTTTTTTGTTGTGTCCGATTTATCTAAAATGTTGTTTCTTTTCTAATATAAATATTTATAATTAGATTTCTATATTTCATATTTACCATTTTAAAATAACAATCACAAAACTTTTAAATACCTTGTCAGAAAGTTTTGTATTTCATCTCAACTACGTACTTAACAAACACAATTTATTTTCTACTTTAATTTCAAATACAATATAATCAATGTTCTTGTTATTAAACCAATTGAAGTCTTTAATTTAAATCGTTTCTTTTCTTATAAGAGCATCCTGTCATAAAAAAAAACTATTTAAAAAGTCAAAACAGCTGATTATGACATGCGGTCTTTCATATAAATACGAACAAATAACTCAAATGGCAGACGTTAAAACGCAAACTGATTTTCTTCATAAGGAGCTAAAGAAAACGACAATAAAACCTTAGTATCATCATTGTGTAATTACATAAGGTGATAGCGTAAAGGAGAGCGATTTTCGGCTCTCTTTTTTATGTGTGAAGTTTGACAATTTCCGGAGTTGAAATCATTTTTTTAATATGTAGTTTGACATACTCCGGAACACAAAAAAATTGTCAGCTTGGCTGGCACCGCCACCTGAGTATCATAATATAAACAATTTGTTCTTATTATAATTATCTGCAAAAAAAAAAAAAATTTTATTGTAACACCACTAAGAAGTAGTATCAAGTATTATTATATAAAACCAATAATCCTTTTTACCAAGAACAAAAATAAGATGAGAAAATTAATACGTGCTACATTTTGTGAAGGATCTTGAATAAACACCTTGCAGCATATTTTTTTACTGGGTAAAATATCCTTGTGGTAAATTTTGTTTCTTTTGTGTCTTAGTCACTGGTATATATGGGGTGTGCATATGAACTATCGAAAACGATATAGAATGTCAAACTGTATTGACATTTCTGTTCAGTGTAGATTTGGTCAGTCACAACTATTCATTTAACACCAGAACATGTATTTAAAATTGTGGAGACTTACTTTGAAAAAATAGATCTGTTTACACATTCCTCGTGTATATAAGGTTTAATGGCTACTTCAATAAGCAAAATTGTCATGTATATACCGAAGATAATCGTCAAGCCGCAAACGAATCACCATTACATCCATTAAAATTGACTGTTTGGTGCAGTTTATATGCTGGTCCTTAATTTTTTGATGTGTCGTCACGGAAATTGGCAGCTAAACATCAAAGACGTTTGGTTCCAACAACACGGCACAATTTGCCATATAGAGCACAAATCGACTTATTGCATAATTAATTTGGTGACAATTTTATTTATTAAAGTTTTAACCCGATTTATTTGTTTTTCTCGGAAATAGTTTTTAAGACCACGCCTTTTACTTTGATGTCTTTATCGTGCCCAACAATAATTTAGAATCTTGAAATATTTGATATATTTAAAAAAATATTTACTTCTCTCAGAAACTTATTTGGCGATTGTGTTGATTTTTAATACCAATATTTAATACCGAATATTTTTAATATTTTGAAATCATTAGAAAGTCTCGTAATGTTGGGCGGCTTAAAAAACTGATTGAAACAAACCAACGGAAAATTCCAAATCAACTTCCCTATTCAAAAGCTTTCAGAAAATATAAACCTTATGGGGTCGGAAATGAGTATGTATATACTCTTACACCCTCTGTGAAGGGTATAATAATATTACAAAGATAACCACAATTTTCATCGCTGCACGATTGGGCTCTAAAATAGACTTTATGCATAACTTCACGTAAAGTTTCGGGCTCTGTTGCCCTAGTATCTGCTTGAAAGATGTGCTTTAGCTGCTGTATTGTTTGCGGCTTTTTAACGTACACTAGTTCTTTGAAATAATTCTGAAAAAAAATTTCAGTTATAGTTTAATCTGTTGATCGTGCTGGCCAATTGAATCTTGATTTTTTTTTTATCATCAAAAATTTCATCTAAAACCACCACTTGTTTGCTGCCATAGGGCATACAATATTATAAATCATAGTACGAAACCTGTCGCTATTTACCGACACTGCATTACTAACTTTATTTAAAGCCAATTGTTGGGATTATATATTTGTTGAAAAGATTTTTTATCAAGAATAAAAACAAAAGAAGTTTTTATAAGAAAATGTGTCAAGTCCAGATAAAAGTAACAAAATTATAAATAGGAAATGTGCTAAGTCCAACTAGAGCTATTACTCTCTAACGGCATTATTCTTAAATAGTTATTTTAATTAATCTTAAATCGTTATTTTAATGACATTGAAAAAGAACTAATAAAGGAAAAAATCTGCATTTACAGATTCAAGAAATATTAAAAACTAGAAAAGTGACAACGTTATTTATTCTTCCTGTCAAGTTTCATAAGTATTTAGTACACTAAGCTAACGAAATATTAAACGAATTTTATAAAATAGTGGCATATATGTGTTGATTTAACTCCATTTTTAATAGTTTTCTGATTTTTACTGCTCAGCAAAATAATTTTGAACTAGTTTAATGTGAATAACAGGAGGCATGTAAAATACGTTCTCCAAATACAAAATGGTTACCTGTTATGAATGTGCTTCAAAATACCTGCAAATGCATGTAACATATCTAACACAATTCAAGCCAACAAACATTATTAACTGATGAAAAATGGGCTTACTTTCATCTACTGTGCATGCGTTCTATGCACTTATTATAATGAAGTGAATTTTGTTAATATATTCATATAAACACATGCTGTCCAAAGACACGTTAATGTTAAATTCATGGAGGTTTACCTAAACTAAACCACTTCATTATGGGCTGCATATATTTTATGCTGGATGATTAAGCCTTTTAGTTTGATACCAAAAAAATCGATTAGAGATCACAAAATTTAACTTTGTTATTTTTAATGTGCTTTTAAAAAAATCGAAATTACTCTCTTTTGATTACCAAGGTATTGCAAAAACCAATAATTAATTTTATAAATATTGTCCTGAGGTCCACTTTATAATTATGTATACTTATATTGCATCTTATACACACGTATAACATTCAAAAAAATTAACTAAATAAATTTTGTTTAACAATTTTCATCTTTATGAACATTCAAAAATATTTTTACTTTCTAAATACTAGTCGATTCTTGAAATAAAAAAAATATTAATATTGAAAGCCAACTAAGATTCTTCTCATTTGCTATATAATTTACAGATTTCAAAGTATACTGTTACTTATGCATTAAGTACATATTTAAATTATAAAAACTATCTCTTTTTAACTAATAAAAAATATTTAAAATATATTTTTTTAATTAGTAAAAATTCTAAATCTTATCACACTATACAAATTAATATATATAAGGTAATGAACCAAATACAATCCTGTAAATATCTAATACAAACAGATGACAACTTTGCTGCAAAATCACTTGGAAAACTGCTTGTATAAATTAAATTTTGAATTAAATTTACAGATACAAACTCATGCATTTGTTTACACACACACACACACACGCAAAGAAATTAATTTAAATACTTTTTTTGTTTTTTAAAATATGCACATTCGTAGCACAGCAGATACATACATAGAAGTATGAATTAGTGATGTAACTATTTAATATCGATTTTAAGGTATTCGCGATTGCCGCCAATATTCGCGCATACGAATGCGAATATTTAGTCAAAAATCTTGCTTTCACAGAAAAAAATTATGCTAAAATTTGTTTAATTAATTAAATTTTTAATTTGTTTTTGAATTCTAATTATAGTTTTCATTAATTTAATTAAATTTTTTAATTGATATTAAATATTTTCAAAAATCAAAGAGATTTCTGTCAGTTGAAAAAAATTTTAAAAAATAAAATATATAATTTTAAACGACATTTACTTGAAATTTTAATTTTAAGAATAAATTTAATATAATTGTTGCTCAAGGAGCGAAATAATGAAAAATTGTCGCCAATCTGCAAGAGAAAGTTCTGGTAAGTGCACATATGTACATATATTTATAACAATATGTTCTGCTTTAAATATAATAAATGGTTTCGGTTTCATTGTAGGTATGCCAAAATTTATTACATATTTATTGTGTGTCTTTATATTCCTCAGAATTCTCATTTTAATAGGTAAGTTAGTTGAATTTCTTCACTCTGCCTGATCAAGCCTTTTTACCGGTTAATATTCCTTTATATTTAGGTCATTGATGCTAAAAGTTATTTTTGGAAATCCGGCTTTTAATATGGTATGTGTATGTGTGTGGAACCCTATTTCTTATCATTAATTTTATTATATAAGTAACGAAATGTAATTAAGAATATGGATTCCTTTGTAATATAAATGTATATTAAGAATAAATATATATAAAAAGAGAATATTTTTTTTTGTATTTTTTTTATACAGGTTTAATAAATTATATTATTGATATAATAAATGCTTTTATATTATAAAACCCAAATCTCAAATAAAGACATGATTAAATTGATTAAAATCATTTTTGAAAATTATTGAAAATTTCAATTAATTTTTTAATACTGTTTTAATTGATATTTTTCTCCATATTTTTTCAATTAAAACTATTATTTTTCATTTAATTAATAGTATCATTTTGATAATTGGAGCAAAATTAAACAATTTTTTAATTAATAATATTAATTTCGTAATTAAAATCCATATTTTTTTTTTCTGTGTTTGTATATATATCAGGATTTTATAATCGTTTGCATCTATCAGAATAAAATTGTGTTTATTTTTTAGACTCATATAAAAAGATAATTATTTTAGTTTAATAAAACTACTTTTATCTGCACACAGCTTAAGTGACTAAACTCAAAAGATTTGCGATATTCTGTAGACCATATCTTTTTAAATTTCATGATAAGAAACATATTTTTTTTATCAGCGGATAGATCATTTCATATCAAAGAATATAAAAAATCTAAAGGAGCGGTATATTCTCATTTAAAAAATAATAATGTATTTATTTTAAACATACTCAAGGTTAAGTCTGGTTACACTCGATTTTAGTGATACCCATTATATATATACTCATCTCCATTGTCTTTCCGTTTTTAGAACATTCAAATATTCATTTAGATCCAATAAATTATATTTTTTCTGAGTCCTGATTTTAGACCGTCTGTTGAAAGCACGATAGAGCTTGAGCGGAAAAAGCCAGAAAAAAATATTGGCGGAATATTTCTAAAATACCAGAAATATTTAATGTTGAAAATGGACTATATCGCTCTATTAGGAAACGAGTTATAATTTATAATGCAAAAATAGATTATAAAAAAATGTTCTTCTGACATCGAATTAAATGCAATTGCATTTAAACGCAATGGAGTAGAGTAGAAAAATTTCACAGATTTATTTCTAGAGTAAAAAATATGCTTCCCCAAAAATAAATTATATTTGTAGCCAATAATGGATTTTACCCTATATGGTATCCTGTGGTGGTTTAATACAAGCATTACGGTTTTTGTCTTAAATATCTGGTCGACTTCTTTTAGGATTTTGTTTCAAAATGAATGATAATAGCGTTTCTTTTTATTTATACTTCTTCCAATGAATTAATATAATAATTTAAGAATTTAAGAAAAAAAATATTGTTGTTTTTTAACGATATTTAAAGGCTGAAGTTCAGTTGGCAGCGAAAAAAATTCTTTAAAAATATTATCTAAAGCAACTAAACATATTTGTTCTCTTTGAAGATTTTAACATCACTGTTCGGTTTATATATTGAGCTGAATTTATTATTGTACCATAATTCTACGAAAATTAAACTCTCCAAGCGAAGATTGTTACAAGTACTTGATATTTTAACAGGATAATAGAGTTATTTAGGTCTAAATTCTATATGTGGTTTTAAAGAGTGGGCGCCTTTTGATATACAAACCAATTACTGCATGAGATAGTTATAAGCTATCGCACAACTTTATCGCAGTAGCAACCATTGTTAGCCGAATAAATGCACATTGTTCGAGGTAAATTTCGACAAAGGCATGAGTATGTTTTCCAGCACAGCCGTTGAGTGTAATAAAAATGTACCGTTAATCTTGAGACACGCTAATAATACCTATTTTTAATTGCAAAACTTATAACACACTTTCGTGTACTAGTTTCATCGTTCGCAGTTCCTAATTAGTTGGCAACAGTAAATACTACTCATATGCAATTAAATGAAAAAAAAAAAAAAAAAAAAAAAAATTAAAAAAATAAAATTAAATGCGTAAATAATGTTTGCAATGTTCATAGTTGTCTTCAACTAAATAGCAAATGTAAATGTGAAATGAAATGTTTATTAAATTTGAACACGTGTCTATAAATGTTCAAAAAGAAACTGCATGCAACGATAGAGGTGAATCAAAGATAAATAAAACGACTGGCAAAATTAAATCAGCATATACATCTCCATACCAATTAAAAGCAGACAAATATGCAAAGAAAAATACTCGGAAATAATGAACACAAATTAAAGGAATCCCAAGCTGTTTGTTAAATAATTAAATATTAAGCAATTTAGCAATATGTAAGAACAAGAAAATTAATAGTAAATGTGCTTTTAGATGGGATATGTTTTGCATATGACTTGTCGTTTTTGCGATCCATCTGTAATTGAGTATTTCTGTCGAAAATGCTATTTTGCAGATGATTTAAAATTTTTGCTTCACATGTAGATATGTCTGTATGTCATAACATCAGACAAACCCCCCCTTTGTCTTTAATGACTGATTTTGTAAACAAATTTTATTTTATATAATTTTTATAATTTGTTTGGATGTGATTTTTGAAACTGTGATAATAAAATAAGTAAAATAAAAAAGAGAATAAGTACCTTTTCATATCAATGTGCATATGCCAAGTTTAAAATATTTAAATATCCACAGAAAAAAATAAATATGAATTTCAATTACGAAATTAATTCTATTAATTAAAATATTATTTAATTTTGCTCCAATCATCAAAATGATACTATTAATTAAATGAGAATTAATATTTTTAATTAAAAATATATTGAGAAAAATATCAATTAAAACAGTATTGAAAAATTCATTAATATTTAATTTAATATTTAAAAATGATTTTAATTAATTTAATCACACCTGTAATCGAAATTTGGTATTAATTTAAATAAAGTATTAATTGTATCAATAATATAAATTATTGAACCTGTTTACAAAAAGAATCCGGAAGAAATACAAATATTTTTTTATATATTTATTCCAAGGTTGGCAACCGAAACGAATAAAGGTATCGGTATCGGTATCGGTATGAAGTTTTTTATTATTTCGGTAACGGTATCGGTATCGGTATTTTAATTATAACGGTATCGGTATACCGGTATCAGTGCTACAAACCGGTATTGGCTAAAAATAAAAGATTTTGAACATATACATATTTAGGGGCGTATTCATAAAAAATATTTTAGGTTTATTAAAGGCTTATTTGACAGATATTGTAGAGAAATTTGTCAAATAAGCTTTCAATAAACCTAAAATATTTTTTATGAATACGGCCCTTAATTTTTATTTATTTACTAGCCAATCCCGGCGCGAGTTGCTACGCCCCTTAATGAATCGAAATGCATTCTGAATTTTAATTGAATATCAAGTGCAAAAACTTAAAAATTATAATTTTTTTTTTTATGGGAGTGGCATTTCCCACTTTTCTAATCACGAAATTGTAAAGTCATAACAGCTCAATATGTGTGCAAAGTTTCAGAATAATCGGTCCAGTGCAAGTACCTCAAAATGATACCTTTTTTTTATGGGCGTGGTACTGCTCACTTTTCTAATCACAAAAATATTTAGTCATGAGAGCTCGATATGTGTGCAAAGTTTCAGAATAATCGGTCTGGTGCAAGTACCTCAAAATTATAACCTTTTTTTGTGGGCGTGGCCCTGCCCATTTTTCTAATCACAAAATTTTATGGTTATGACAGCTTAGTATGTGTGCAAGGTTTCAGAAAAATCGGTCCAGTGCAAGTACCTCAAAATTAAAACTTTTTTAGGGGCGTGGCCCCGCCCACTTTTTTTATCACGAAATTATTTAGTCATGACAGCTCGATATGTGTGCAAAGTTTCAGAAAAATCGGTCAAGTGCAAGTAGCTAAAACTGATAACTAATTTTTATGGGCGTGGCCCGGCCCACTTTTTTCTACCCATAAACACTCCCTGGTATGTGTAAAACAACTTGCCAAAGCTTGCAAATATTTTCCTTTGGTCGAGGCATTTTTTTCTAGTTATCATATATGTTTTTTAAATGCTTTTAAATTTAGTTTGATCACTTAAGTTGTGCGCTTCAAAGAAAAGCTTTTTTCAGTTGTAACAATACAAATTTATACAGGTGACCTTAGTTATACAACAAATCTTATATGTTTCATTTTTTTGGTGAAAATTTGTTTGCAAGAAACAAAGAACAGCCGACACACTGCAAATTCTCCTTGGCCAGTAGCAAAACAATGGCAGTGATGTCATCGTGGTGTATGAAGGTAAAAAAGATATTTCAACTAACACAATAGTGTTAAACATATAGAAATTTGATGCTATTTGCTAAATTGGTATGCATTTTAAATACCGAAACACTGAAATGACGATACCGGTATAATACCGGTATTAAGGGAAACGGTATTTGAATACCGGTATTTTACGCAAAAAATTATTTCGGTATCGGTATCGATACCGGTAATCAGTTTTAAACGGTATTTAATCGGTATCGGTATCAATAACGGTATCGGTTGCCAACCTTGATTTATTCTTAACATACATCAATAAATAGGTATATACATTTGGATTACACTGCGTATATTACAAGTATACGAAAATTCAAAGCATAAGAATACATACAATATAACACATTAAGGAACTTAGACTTTATAGATACATAATATTCACTAATCAGCAAAGTTATAGGCAAGAATTATTTTTAAAAATATACGTGCACAGAAAAAAATATTCCTTAAATTTGTTTAATTAATAGACTTTTTGATTTGTTTTAAAATTCTAATTATATTTTTCATTAACTAAATTAATTTTTTTAATTGATATTAAATATTTTCAAAAAACAAAGGGATTTCTGTCAGTTGAATAAAATAAATAAAAAACAAGTAAGAGTGCTATATTCGGCCACGCCGAATCTTATATACCCTTCATAACGTGTAGTCATGCAATGTGTATGTTAAAAAAAATAAAAAAAATATTTTTAAAAAAATTAAAAAAAAATTAAAAAAAAAGTTAAAAAAAAAAAATTTTAAAAAAAATAATTAAAATATAAATAATAAATATAAAACAAAAAAAAAATAAAAAATTAAAAAAAAAAATTTAAAAAAAATTAAAAAAAAAATAATAAAAATATAAATAATATATTAAATAAAAAATAAAAAAAAAATTAAAAAAAATAAAAAAAAATATAAAAAAATAAAAAAAAAATTTGTTGGCTCAGCTGGGATTCGATCCCACGTTTACTTTAACGAATATACAAGTTTTTATGTATGTATGTTGTTGTTGTAATGTTGTTTTTGTGGAAAAAAAATCGAGGTGGTCGTGGGTTTTTGCTCATATCTCAGTTGTTTATGAACCGATGTTTCTGATTTTCAATACCGATCTACTCCCGAATATTTCTGATATTTTAATACCTCACCCGGGTCCAAGCGATGTCGGGGGGCTACAAAGAGTAGATTTCAACATATACACGGACAGACGGGCAGACTGACAGAGCTTAATCGACTCCCCTATTCATAAGCTTTCAGAAAATATATACTTTATGGGGTCGGAAATGAAAATTGTAGAAATTTCACACGGAATGACAAACCTATATATACTCTTTTTCACTGTGTGAAGGGTATAATAAAAAATGTTATTTTAAATGAAATTTTTTGAAATTTGAATTTCTTAGAATAAATTTAATATAATTATTATTCAAGTAGCAGAATAATAAAAAATAGTAGACAATCTGCATGAAAAAGTTCTGGTAAGTGAAAGTATATAAAAATATGTTCAGTTTTTAATATAATAAATGGTTTCAGTTTCATTGTAGATGTGCCCAAATCCAATAATTATTGTATCCCCTTATATTCCTTAGAATTCTCATTTTAGTAGGTAAGTTTGTTGAATTTCTTCACTCTGTCTGATCAAGCTTTTACCGGTTAATATTCTTTATATCTAGGTTGTTGATGCTACTAGTTATTTTTGGATCTCCGGCTATCGATATGGTGTAGTATGTCTACTTATGGAACCCTACTTCTTATGCTAAGTTATTTTTATATAAGTAACGAAATGTATTTAAAAACATAGATTCATATGTACCATATATGTATATTAAGAATATATAAATATCAAAAAATATATTTATTTTTTTTCTAAACAGGTTAACTGCCTGTTCAACGATGTCGAAAGAAAACCCAAGCGAAATTTCATTCGTACAAATACGTTGAAAACAAAAACAAATTTTTAGTTTTTGTTGTTGTTTTCAATATATTTGTACGAATGAAATTTCGCTTGGGTTTTCTTTCGACATCGTTGAACAGGCAGTAAATAATTTTTGTTATTGATATAATAAATGATTTTATTATATAATGACCAAATCTCAAATATAGACATGATTAAATTAATTAAAATAATTTTTGAAAATTTTGGAAATTTTAATTAATTTTTTAATACTGTTTTAATTGATATTTTTCTCAATATTTTTTTAATTAAAACTATTAATTTTCATTTAATTAATAGTATCATTTTGATGATTGGAGCAAAATTAAACAATTTTTTAATTATTAATATTAATTTCGTAATTGAAGTTCATATTTATTTTTTTCTGTGGTGTTTAAATATATAATTTCTTAAGCTTCTAAACAATTGGTGGACACCAAACTACTAGCTCTAGCCCTAAAAGTTACGCACGAGAAAAACTGACAAATTTACAAACGATAATCGATTTTTGTTAGCTTTGAGGCAACCAAGAGCGTCGATATGGGTATCAACTGAAAGGGCTTGACTAGCAAAATAAATATATATTATATAAGCATTAAAAATCCACAATGGCCGCCACTACAAAATGGCGTACAATAAATTTACGAGTAACTTCCAATATTATCAATATTTGTTTAGAATAAAAAGAATCGACCATAAGTTTTATGTAAAACTTAAAATCCAAAATGGCATCCGAAAAAAAGAACTTGACTAGTCGAATACAATTAACTATGTATGTTAAAATTAGAAATTATGGTGATGGTGGCGGAAATAATAAAGCAAAAAGACTTATGACATGCTATGCTGTGGTCACTATACCTATGACATGATGACGAAGGGTATAGTCAGATTTGTCAATCCAAATTCTCGTTAATTTATTCGTTTTTCGTTTATTTGCTTATATTAAGGGTACTCACGATTGAACCTGTGGAAATTTACATACAGCAAATTTGCTGCGCATATTACAGCTATGGTGAGCGTTCTTTTTTAATCCGAAATACATACATATCTCTTTCGGAAGGTGTTATCAGAGTTACCGACTTAAAAAATCCGGCAACTTCTTACTGAACTATCAATAACATTTCTTACATATTTTTGAAAAAATAAATATATTACGTGTAAAAATGCCTAAATGCAGCAAAAAAGAAAAAATAATTCGCAAATACATGTGGCAAAATGCTTTTTTATTACTTTTTTTGACCATCTTTTGTTTTGTTTTTCTCCAGCTCGTTTTTTGCCTGAAGAAGGTTCTTCACTGAAATTTTTTTTATTCATTATATAAATCTTTCTTTTTAAAATCTATTTTTGTAAATCTTATTGTTACTAAAATAAATTTCTTGTTATTTTTCTTTTCTTTTATATAAAATTATTGACTGTCGAAATGTTAAAAAAAGTCAGTTGTCACTTATTTGCTTCTGCCAATTGTGCTCAAGCTTTTTATAGTGCAAATTAAGTAAAGTGAAGCATATTGCAAATGCATACATTTTGTTGTAGTGTTAACAAAATAGTGCATTTTTGCAATCATTCGCATCTTTGCAACGTAAGTACCCTTATTATTTTATATAAAATAATTGACGTAAGATCAAAATAAAAAGTGAGCTAATTGAAAATTTGTCACAGACTATTGTATGTGTATTTGACATAGGCAATGTTTCAACGGGTTCACATGACATGCATCAATTTTGTAAAAAAAAAAATTTGTCAAGTCATAAAAAATACTTGACCTCTGAAGGCACTTTAAGACTGGCAGGCTTACTAACAACCATATTGAAAAAGTCTTCAACATTTTTTTAATCAATATATAAAACGAGCTTTCCATTTTTTGAAATTTAAGTTTTTTTTTAATTAAAATAATTTAATACAACAACTTTTTTTTTGCATTTTTTTGTTATATTTTCAAAAATAAAATACTTTAAGTCCTTGAACAAAGTATTTGAAAAAAAAACACAAATCTTAGTATGTATCTGTTTAACTTTTGCTAAAAGAAAAAAGTTTTTTTATTATTCAAAACATAATTTACATTAATCACTTTCCCTCACGTAGAGATATTTTTCATAAAACTTGTTTTTTATTTTTAAAAAGTTTTATACGGAAATATATTAAAGACTGTTAAGGGTCCATCATGACTTATTTTCATGTTGATTAAGGATAATTTAAAACCACAGAAAGCTAAAGAATATAAAACAAAGGCAGTTAACCAAACAATACATAAATATGTATCTATCAGAGATTGGCATATTTATAAATTTTCTTTAAAAACTCATAAAAATATCTTGTTCATATTTATTGAATAAAACAAAAACACACTGATGCCGAACTAAAGCAGTTCAATTTGTTCTTAATAAATCGTTACTTTCGTTGAAAAAATACATATAGAAACCTTATAATTGGGGGAGTATTTCTTATTGTGAATTTTTGTTTACTCGAACAAAGTTAGTCTCTGGTATGTATGTATGTAATACATATATTATGATAATAATAAATATTTATAAAACAAAAATAATAAACATGACTCATTCTTAACATGTTAGATGACTATGAAGATTTTTATTTACTTTGATTATTTAATATTCCATACGTATAATGGTACTCCCAGGAGTATGAGTGTTTATTAATAACCATCAACATATGTATTAAATAATTTCTGAGTTAAGGTCACTGCAAAATCTTTGAGATAAATGCCCTATAAGCAACAGGGTAGTCGACAACGAAAATAATGCACTTTATACTAGTCGCACAACTGGTATGAATGACGAATTTCGCCTAACGCAAATTCGTCGTATGAATCGCAACAACAAAAAAATAACACAAATATTATAGTTAATAAAGTTGTTTATCGTTTGTGCAAAGAAAAAAGAAAAATAATTAAAGAATTACCAATATAATAAACTTACTTTCTGTTGTAGTAAAATGTTTTTTGCTTATACTACGAAAACGTTTGCAAAGAATGTAGTGGTTACGTCCAGCAAAACACTGATTACAATATTGTTTTTCCATAAAAGCTAATAGTGTAATTATTTCAAAAAATTTTACTTAAAAAACTTAAACATTTACGAAAACACAAACAAAAGCAATTTTTCATTTCCGACCCCATATTTTCTGAAAGCTAATGAATAGAGGAGTGGATTAAACCCTGACCGTCTGTCAGTCTGTCCGTGTGTCGGTTGAAATTAACTTTTAGAAGTAACCATATGTTCCTCAGATCTTTGCATAATATCAATCTTTTGAAAATATCCGAGAATGAAACTTTTTTCAATTCAGCACAATCGCCCCATAAATTTTTGAGATATGACCAAATAATCACGGTTGCCTCTGTTTTTTTCTATATTTTTACCACCAAAATTAAAATTTTTCAGCCATAGAATAATTTATAGGTGCCTTAGTTACTATTTATAGGTATAGTATGCCTTTAGAAATATTCGTGAAAAATTTTGGATAAAGCGGGCTCTAATCGGTAAAGTTATAGGCAAAAAATTTTTTTTAAATATATACCCCAAAAATTTACAAAGGAAAATAAATTTTTTCAGCTTTTAGACAACCGAGAATGTCAATATTAGTATCATCTGAAAGGACTTGACCAGCGAAGTATAAGCACTATTAAAAAAATTAAATTCATGTTGGCCGCCACTACAAAAAGGCGAACAAAATATTTATATTTGGGTCAAATCTGGTATTTTAAAGAGTAACTTCTAGAACCCCCTCAATATTGGTATCAAATAAAAAGGCTTGACCAGTAGAATACAGTAAGTTATTAAAAAATGTAAAATCCAATATGACGTCTAAAACAAAATGGCAGATCAAATTTTTTTAACCCTATCAATAATGGGTATCAAATTAAACGCCTTGACTAGTAGAATACAGATAACTACGTAAAAATTCAAAATCGAGGATGGCGTCGGAAATAATAAGGAAAAACGAAATATATGTTAAGCTACGATGTGATATTATATCTATGTACATGATGGTGAAGGGTATTATTACATTCGGCACGGCCGAATATAGCACTCTTACTTGTTTTAATTAAAATAAAATAATAAAAAGTTGAAAGGTAAATCCAAATATATGGTCACGTTGTACTAATTCGTTTGATGTTCGTCGACGTAGAAATACATACAAATGTATTGCGGAGTTCGCTGCGTATAGAGAATTTCTACCGACACCATAATTAGGTTCGTTCGAGAACTCACAAATTTGTACGAATTTGTACAAATTTTTACTGCATTTTACGAAATTGCGTTCGTTTACATAAATTTGTAGTAAATGAGAGCACAAATAGAGAGCGAAAAGTGACAGTTCTTGACTGAGTATTTGCAAATTTTTACAACAGAAATTTCTTGCAGTAAGATTTAGCAAAACCAAAAAACATATGATTCAAAAGGTAAACAAATAAAAGTAAGCAAACAAAAAGTATACAATTTGTGAAAAAAATATTAAAGAAAAATCCAAACAAAAGTGCAAAATATTATTAAAATTAAATTGTTTGTGAAATAAAGTTAGTTAATAGTGTCTAGAGATGAAAGAATGGAACTGCCTGAATCTGGCGCAGGTATACATACTTAAATACATATTTGCACATATGTATGTACATAGTTCCCATTAAACAACACAATATTTATTTGCCATCAGCTGTTGCTTCAATCTTACGAATTTTTACAAATGTCTGTTCGAGTACTTTTTTGGACAAATTCTCTTTTTGAGAGTAAAATTTTCAATTTAGTAAATAATTACTCATTTACTACAAAGTGCAGTAAAAGTACTCGAACGAACCTATTGTATGCAAATATGATTTATTTTTGACGACGAATATTCGCGGCAAAAATATCGTCGTTTATCCCAGTTATGCGCCTAGCATTAAGTTAACTTTTATCAACTACCCACCAAAATAACACATTACAAAATAATGAGTTGAAAGTACTAGAAAACAGTTCTTCACTACTTACAATTTGGCATATACACCCATTATTTTACCTCGGCGATGTCATTGGAGGCAAGTTCTTACCTTGATCGTTTACAAATAGGGACTAAAATAAGTACTTACCACCCTCGCTTACAATTAGGGACTCGAATAAGTACTTATTCCGGTCGCTTACAAATAGTAATTTAAAGTACTAAGGATTTAAAGTACTTGATTTAAATAACATAAATAAATACCCCATTAATAACATGGGCTTACAGAAGTGGTTCGAAAATTAGATTTGATTATTCTGCTATACGTTATTTTCGAATTTAAAAATCAGTGAAATCTATAAGTCATCAGTTTGCTAAGAACTGTTTTGTCAAAACATTATCATTTATAGTAGTTTTAGGTTTAAGGCCCTTAGGGCCGTATTCATAAAAAATATTTCAGGTTTATTAAAAGTTTATTTGACAAGTTTCTCTACAACATCTGTCAAATAAGCCTTTAATAAACCTAAAATATTTTTTATGAATACGGCCCCAAGTGTGTTAAACGAAATGAGAATAATAAAAATTAATGTTTTTAAATGACTTGCGTGTGTATCTAAACAAATGTCTCAACATAACTACTTGCGTATCACATTATAAATCAAGTCATTACTAAAATATATCTTAGTAAGACAGACGATATGTAAAATTCATTGAAAAGTATGTTGTTTAGTAAGAGCAAGTCATTACCTAATTTTTGCTGGGTAACTATAAGCTAACTACAAACTAATGTAAAAGTTACACAAATTTAAAGCAGTGTTTGTGTTTTTATATTTTTATTTTTATCTGAGAAAAAAATACTTTTAACAGTATTTTAATTGTTTGTTTTTATTATTTTGCTTTTCGCAGGTTTTTGTAACATGTTTATCATTTCTGATGGAAGTCAGTTAAAGTTAAAGAAGTGAAGGCAGTGAAAAATAAATAACTAAAGAGCAACTTATGTATGCATAAAAATTATTTATGGCTTATTAATAGATTAATAGCTTCTTTTAAGTTAGTAAAAAAGTCATCCAGGTTCGGACAATGTTAAAGTAGTCAGTTAGTCCCATTCAAAATAATACAGGCAACAACCATCACTAGTTAACTTAAAATTACCTGAAAGTTAGCCGAGTTGCTTACAGGGTACACACAAAAACACACACACATTTACTTTTTGCGATAGGGAGGGGAGAATGACAAAATTAACGACGTATAATCTTACAGAAAAATTATATAAATTAGTTAATAAGACGTTTTTCAGTATAATTAAATCATTTTTATTAATTAAATAGGGAAGAGGCACTCTCTGACTGTTATTCAGCAGCAGAGATTTCTGCCAACAGTTGAAGTCAGGTGGCTTGTTAGAACAAAATAGAGCACGCTCTTATCGAAATAATGTCAAATGAATTAGCACATGTGCTTTAATGCTAACATACGACATGTATTTAGCAGTGCGAAATTTTTCCAGTCAGATGTAAAAACCATGCCGTGTTTAGATATAATTTGGCATATTCTAAATGTCACCCATTATATTTGAAATTCGTTTCTAAAGCAAATCCACTTTACTGTAGGGACTATAGTAGCGAGCCATATACTTTATCATATTATTTATCGAATTAGTTTCTTATAAGCCGAAACTTCAAAACACGCCTACTCAAGTTTATACGGCACTAAAGGATTGTCCTCAACTTAACATATCTCATCTATTATAACCATTTTAGATCATATAGCACTAGTTTTAGCACTACTTTTCTAAATTCAATTAAGTTCTTTTTTATGCTTAAGAAAATTTTAGCTTTTTTTTCTGTGATTAAAACTTTATATCTTATTGCAATATTAAGTGGGCAGTTTCAATGTTATTCAAAAGAAAATGTTCTTCTGCATTTTTATCACTATTTGATCTTTCTACAATTATTTTTCCAAAGAAATATTGGTATGCAGCACGATATACGATGTTTTAAAAACACATGTATTTATTATAATAATTTAATAATCCTTTAGGACTTTTTAATTTCTAAAAACAAGCTATTGTGCAACAAATTTATTAAGCTCTTATTAAAATCTTTTCTGCGATGATCTTTTTCTAATTTTTTTTAAATTTTTCCAAAATATTTTTTTACTTTGTCTGAAAAAATTAAAACTAGTGGCAACTTAGTCCAAACAACACCGAATTATTACTACTAAATCTAAGAGTTGTCTGATGAAAAGAATTTCTCTTTTTCAAGAAAACGTCGAAGTCTTTATAAAAATGTGACCAGAACACATGGGCTAATTTATATTCACACAATATTATAACGGCAATAAATGCCTAAGTGCTGTTTATCTTTTCAAATAAATCTAACATTTTCTTGCCGTTAAAATTACCTGTTTAAAGATTCTTATGGCTGTAATCAGCAATACTGGTATTAAATATTCGTATGCCTTTTAATATTAATGTAAGTCTGTTGCATTTAGTTTACAATTCATACAAAAGAAGTGTAAAGAAGTAAAATAAAAAAACGAATAATTTATTATGAGCACTTAGTGCTGTCTTAGTTAACAACATGATACGTTACAACATTGATTTATAACACCCTTCACTATCATGTACATAGATATAATGTCAACATCGTTCCTTAGCCTATATTTCAGATTTCATGTTGTACGCAATTTTCTTTATTACTTTCGAATTTTATTAAGTATATTTGAATTTAATTTTTTTAACATAGTTATGTATATTTTACTTGTCAAGCCATTTTATTTGTTACCCATATTGATTGGGTTTAGATGTTTCATTTATTACCATTACTGGGGGAAATCAAGATCATTTTATAATACCAGATATGACCCATATATAAACTTATTGACCGCCATTTTGCAGTAGCTGACATCATGGATCTTAGTCTTTTTTATAGTGTATTATATTGCGCTAGTCAAGTCCTTTTTCCTTTTTGTTTGTAAATTTTAGAAAAAATACCGAAGCAATTGTATATTGATACTTATATATTAACTAGTCAAGCACAGTGCTCATTGCTACGCTCCATTATAAATAAATATGCCTTCTGAATTTTAATTAAATATATTATAAATAATATTTTATTAATTTTCAAGCATTCAATCCTGCAACACGCAATAATTGTCCTTGTGCTTTTTTGATGGTAATAACGAACTGGAAACTGTAATCGCTTGAAGTTGAAAAGCAAACCGGAAATAACTGAAAACCTTATTTTTAATGGGGTGGCTCTGCTCACTTTTTACCACCCATAAACACTCCCTTGAATGAGTACAACAACTTGCCAAAGTTTGATTCCGATCGACTTTACGGTTTCTGAGTCTATAGCTAACATACACACACACAGACAGGTAGAGTTTCACCTTTACATATATTGATTAGCTTTAAGCCAATTTATTAGTTTTTCTTAGGAAAAATTTTTGAGAGCATGACTTAAAATTTGATTTCTTTAACGTGTCCAAATCTTATTTAGAAGCTTGAAAAATTTAATATAATTAAAAAGAAAACATATTTTTGCAAATAATTTTAGCCCATAACTAATCGATTTGCCCAAAATTTTTCACGTATATCTCTAGAGGCATATCATATTTATAAATAGTCACAAGCACGTCTATAAATTATCCTAAAGCTTATAAGCGACACGTCAAAATTGGGAAATGTCATGATAGTTTGCTGATATTTCAGAAAGCTATGTATTAAACTGATTTTCAATTCCGTTCTGCTCCCAAATACGGTTAGTATTCTGATACTAAACACGGGTCTTGGCAATATCAAGGGGTTTCAAAAAAATTATTTCAACATACACACGGACAGGTGGACAAATTTCAATCGACTTTCATATTCATAGACTTTTAAAAAATATATTATTCATAGGGTCGCAAACAAATATTTCAGAAATTGCACACGGATTGACAAATCTAAATATACACTCTCTGTGAAGGGTAAAAAAATTACGGAATCGGTCTTTGACCGAATTTTACTCAATTTTTTTTACTTCTGACTTTTTAAACATAAACATTCCCAAGTTTTGACTCAAGACCTTTTTTCCCTAACTTAACCGTTTTATAGTTGAAGCTGGTTTGAATTTTTCCCGTAATTAAATAATAAGCACAAATAAAGTTACCTTTGACGACGACTTAGTATCAAAACAAATACTTTTTTATCGATATTTTATATCTCACATGGAAAGAATGAGCTATGAGCACCTTTGGTTTTTTGGGTTATAAAAAGAGCATTCTCAAACTGATTTATAATACTAGATTACACTAGTTTAGTAATGAAAAGAATGTAATAAAATATTTAAAAAATTGATTATTTAAAGTTTATGGCCAATGTTTTTATTATTATCGTGAGACTTTTACCACCAAAAACTTTTTTAACTTTTAACTTTTTTAAAGTTTTAATAACACAAAGTTTCTATATAAATATATGTTACAGACTTTTCACTAATAGTCTATATTTCGCAAAAAAAAAAACAAAATCACAAGGAATAATAAAAATAAAATACAAACTCATTGCCTTATAGTATTTTTGTATATCAAAGAATTTCAATAGAAGAATAGCAGCCTAAAACTTTTCTAAATTTAAAGTTTGAAAAATTATAAACAACATAAAAGGTATATTGAAAGCAAATTATGTACATTGATTTAAGATATGGCTTAAAGTTTTATTGTCGTCTAAAGTCATAAGATAAGAATAAAGAAGAGAAACAAAAAGCAAGAGGTGAATTTTAAACACAAAAATCGTATATTTTGAAAGGATATGTTTAAACACAAAAAAGGAAGTCATTTATTAAATTTTAAACTAAATATTATCAAAAATATTTTACACACTTTTACTATTCTAGTTTTTATTGTATTTTCAATGGACTCCTGGACTCCTTAACAAACGTACATATACAATTGAGTTACTTTTTATGTATTGTAATATACCTGTTATTGTTAAGAATGTTATTCAAGAAGAGTAAAGAGAACAATTTATATGGCTTTTCAGAAAAATTTTTGCTACAATACAATAATGAAGAATTATTTAAAATATTGCGCGAAATATAGATACTGAGAAAATTTCATGTCGCACCAGAGAACGGCATACAGTGTACATGTCTGCGAACGTTAAAATTTTAGAACAAGCCAGCATTATTTCGCAACAAATATGACACACCTACAATTAAATAAAAATCATATTTTTAGGTTTTTAAAAAATTTTTCAATATTATTTATTTGGCTGGAGGTCAATATTGTTATATATAAATTGAAAATATTAGCATATTTGCATTTCCGTTTTTAATATATTTATTTTTAAATATTCTGTGTTTCTGTGTTCTCGAAATTTTGATAATTTTCATTGCACAATTATTCTTGAAAATAATTATAAATTAATATTCATTCAAACTATCTATATTTAAACAGTTTATAAATCATATTTATTCTGAGATAAATTCAATTTTTTATTACTAATTAAAAAAAAATTAAACTAAATTGTAATTGTAGAATCTTGAAAAAATATTCCGATATAAGCTGAGTGAAATGCATGTTCGAAGTCAGCTACGATTTCATCATCAGCACTTTTTATAGATACACTCATTTATGTTACAATTTAAAGCAATTAAAATTAGGGAAGCATAGCATTCATTCTTAAATTTGTATTTTTCGTTCTTATCAAATTACATTTTTCTCATGTTCATATTCTCTTATATTCGTAATACATTTTTCGTAGTACAGTTATTTAAGTTTTTATTAAGGGTTTTTGGCTGAAAATAAATTCAACATTATTCTAACTTTATTTAAAACAAAGACTACTTGTGCTTATTAACAAATAACAAGTACAATTAATTAAATGAAGCAATTGAAATGTGAGTAAGAATTAAAATTCAAATAAACATTCATTTTGTTACAATTACAATTTTATTTCAATGGGCATCATTTGTTTATACGGGCTTTACATTCAAACCTTAAAAATTTTCAGTCGTCGTAAATTACCATTTACTAAGAGTAAATCGTAGGTAAACAAATTAACTGTTCATAGCAGAAGTACTTTAAGCAATAATTATTGTTTGCTTCTATACAAATTTTGAGCTGCGAATTAAATATAAAATCTGTGGCTAAAAGAAACAACTGCTTACGTTAAGATAAGTAGTTCTACAATTTAATACTACCCTTAGAGGAATTTTCGACTACTAGTAAAAGCTTATTGCTTGTATATTTTCAACGAACTTATTTTAACTTATAATTTATTAACAATTTGAAACTTTGTTCATCCAGTTTTATTGCCGTAAAAAGACGAGGTGGCCTAGATTTTTTCATCATATCTCAGTTGTTTCTAGAGCGATTTTTCTGATTTTAAATACCGATCTGCTCCCGAATATTTCTGTCTTGAAAATGTCTGGGGCTGGGAAAGTTTATTTAAACATACATACGGACAGACTGACAGACTGACAAAGCTTAATTTACTCCCCTATTCATAAGCTTTCACAAAATATATACTTTATGGGGTCGGAAATGAAAATTGTAGAAATTTCACACGGAATGACAAACCTATATATACCCTTACACTCACAATGTATATAATTACACTGTGGGTATAATTACATTAAAAATATACAGTTCCTAATTATTTGTTATCTTTTGCTTGACATATAACCTTTAATGGCAATCAATTGATCTAGAAATAGTAAAGTAAGTGACGCAAATAATTAAAAAAAAAGAAATTTCGTTCGAGAATCAAATTTGTTAACTTTTGGATATACTACAACAAATAATTTGACTTACAGTCTTGAGAATGTTGATTAAAAAAACACGAAACCTTCTTAAGAGCTACTAAGATATGGGAACAAGAACCACATAACTTTCACATAACAATTTATTTAGTTTTTCCTTCAGCCAGCTGTCATTTCTACAAAAAATAAATCTATTCTTTAGTCAAATTTTGACTATTTTTCAGACAACTATTCTCAGGACATTTCTAGATAAATATTATCTATTGTTCAGTCAAGCATAGTTTGGCCAACTATTCCAACGTCATTTCTCAAAAAAATTAACTCTAACATACCTGTAGTACCTGATATTTGGGATGTCGCATGTGGCTAGTCTCACCTCTACCCAGAGCAAAAGGTTAATTGTAATCTTTAACCAACCCAACGCACAAAAAACAAGCATTTTTTCTTGAAATCAACGTGAGATATACTGGCAAGATCGTAAAGAAACCCCTACCCTAGATGCCGGGATCGAAGTCTCACCAAAGCTGGGAAACGGTAGAACTGGCTCATCCCCTTCTTTCTTGTGACAATTTTTACAAAAGTCATTGTAAGGCATATTTAATATCCTAGCGTGTACTCCAGTGACACAGTGTCCAGTTAGAACACCAACAAGACCGCCGACCGTGACAGTTGGCAAAAACAACTAACAAGAAAAGTTAAGTATTTTTAGTCAAATAGTCAAACAAAATTAGTTTTTGTAAAAATCTAAGCAAAATTACGGCATTTGATCACGATCGAAATTGTACTCGTAAGATCGAGTTCGGTGTGCTTTAGATATAAAGATTCTAATAAGAATTTTCAAATTTCGATCACGTTCGAATACCATAATTTTCCCCCTGAAAAACAGGTTTTATTTTTGCGAATGCAAATAGAAAGTTTACATGTTCTGCATTACCATATAGTACGCGCCGGATTTTTTTTAGTGCTGCATCTTGCACATTTTCGTAAAAAGGATCACTCTGCTGTTTATAATTATCTTTATTGTCAGAATCAGGATTGCAGATACTTTCCCCATTAGAAGATATATCTTCAAACAAAATATTTTCGATATCACTTTCACTGAGTACTCGCGACAACCTTACAATATAAAAAAAACTATGTAGAAAAACTCATTATATAAAACCTAATATAGTCACAGTGGTTAGTATTCTAACCACCATATTACTTACGTCATTTATCGACAAATACACTATATAAAATACTTATGTTATTACAAACCAACAAAACAAGTACTAAATAGATAATAAAGTAACACTAAACTTGCTAAGTAATAACACTCTAAGCATTTTTATTGAACTAGAGAAAGTCCCGATACAAAAACAATGGATTGCCAAATTTTTAAATAAATATACCAAAGTAACCAGCGCACCCTAATGCAAAAATTTTTTACCAAACGATAAAAGATCACTTTAAAAAACGTAACTATTTAAGACTTTTCCAATAGATAGTGCCAAAGCATGTTTTAAAATATCAAAAATAAGTGGCTAGAAAACTGACCACCAAACCTGAAAGAGTTAATCCATCATTATAAACATCCAGATGGCCACTGTATTCAAAACGACAGATAATCTCCTGTCAAGTAAGGGAGCTGGCATGCAATAATCTTTATTTACCATAAAATTTACTGCATGTCCGCAAGAATACGGTTTTCATACATTAATAGGGGGCGTGTATAGGACTGCCTGCGTAGCCATAAATTCCACAGGTATCCAGTTCAACAAGGCAAATAATGTCTTTAAGGGAGCCGTGCAAATAGCACCTGTAATAAGTAGCGCTGCACTTCGCAGGGTATTACGAAGAGTCTGTTGTACTTGGAACGGTTGAGGGCATTCCAAAATATCAAAGCTCCCCACACAAGAATTAGTTTAGCAGCCATATGCCATAAATGCTTGCTTATCTTTGTTATTTCACCATGAATACACTAACAAGCTAATAACGCTTCCAAAACATTAAATTTAATTATCAAAATTCGTACCCTATTTCTTAAATTACATACCGAAAAGCTTATTCAATTGGCACCAGTTTCATATTATTTGATATAAATTTACTTTATTTATAAGTCCGTAGGCAAAGAGTGCGTATCGTATGTTGCTGTATCGGCAAGAATAAATAAAGTTCGTACTTCTTAAAAAATTGGAATTGTCAGATTATTGGCCATCAATATAATACGATTTAACATCATTAGACTATTTTTGTGAGGAGTCTCTCGTCAAGTCACAATTCCAGCCCTGAAAGACTACTTTACAGCTACCGACACAAATGCTGGAAAACGTATGCCAAAATTGGACTTCATGGATTGACCACCTACGGCATAGCTGCGCGAAAAATTTGCATAAAACTTATCGCCACAAATAAATGTGTTATTAACTCTAATAAATTTTCTGTATTCTTTTCAATTTCTTAAACCCAATATTCATTTATAAACAATATTTCCCACAGCCTTAGGAGTAAAGAACATTTTTAGTATATACAACATGTTTTTAGGCAACAAATCCCTGAAGGTATTTTTAATTAATACAAAATTTGTTAATGAGTATAATACGCATTTAACACTCATTAAACACTTAGTAAACCCTTAATTGTAATTTAAATACAATTCAATTAAAGAGTATAATACACATTTATCAAATACACTCTTGTATTATTGTTGTATTATCGCAACAAATTCAATACACATTAATTAAATCCACTCTTTTATTATTGTTGTATTATCGCAACAAATTTTGTTTTTTTTTTAGGATTTGTTTTGTTTCTTAAAAAAGATTTATTTAATGTGTTTATATTTGGTTACCTTAATTTTATTTTAACTAAGTATTATAATTTTAATATTTGGTATTTATATCGTTCTGATTTTTGTGTGGTAAAAAACTTAAATCAAAAAAGTTGCTGGTAGTTAAAACATCAATCAATAACAATTGTTTCTAATATTGCTCAAGTGTAAAATTTGTTGCACAGTGTTATTCAATTAAAACATAATAATCATATTTTTGGCTTGAAAAGGTACATACTATAAAGTATGATGTAAATTAAAGTTGTAAAATTGTTAAAAGTCCTTAGTTGTCTTAATTTACAATTTGATATTCAAAACCTCTCATTTTCGTATCTATATAAGTCAGTTACCTAAACTTCGAATTTCTTTCAAAGTTGTCTGATACATTTTATACCTACCATAATTAGCAAATTTTTAAATAGTGATGTGAAAAACAGAACATTGCTAAGTTGATTTGAAATGATTTAACCCATAAACATGGTTTAGTTTAGTTTTTATCAAAATATTCAACATGATATGTTGGATAAACATATTGCAAAGTGTTTAACTACGAAGACACAGAAATTTTAATTGGACAAATTTTATCTTGTGTACCTATTTATATTATCATGAGTATTTGTGTGAATATTGATGTACGAATAAGAAATACAAAAGAAATTTGCGAGTAAAAATAACTTTTCTCCTTTTTCACACTCTTCAATTAAATAAGTTGTTCCCAAATTTTGTTTTCTGCGTGTGAGAGTTGTCTAATTAGACTACGATAGTTACGCCTTATCGGTAAAGTTCCAACAACCGTTTTTATACCCGCCACCAAAAAAATGGTGGGGGTATATTCATTTTGTCATTCCGTTTGTAACACATCGAAATATCGATTTTAGACCCCATAAAGTATATATATTCTGAAACAGGGTTTGGTTTGATGACGATCTAGCTATGTCCGTCCGTCTGTCCGTCTGTTGAAAGCACGATAGAGGTCGCACCAAAAAAGCTAGGGGGCTCAAGTTTTGCCAGAATCTTTCTTATAGAAAAGGTTTGTTTGGTATTGAAAATGGGCCAAATCGGAATATTAGGAAGAGAGTTATAGCTCGAAAAGCAAGAGTAGGTCAAAAAAACCGTGTCCTTCAAACATCGAATAAAATGGAGTTGTGTCCAAACGCATCAACGTAGACTCATGAAACTTCGAATGTATATTTCCTGAGTAAAAGCAATATTTTTCCCCGAAAATTATCTAAATCTATGCATTAGGAAAGGAGTTATCGATCAAAAGGTACGAAAATTTATACCGCACAGTGTATTTTTCGGTATATTTAAAAACAAAAAACGTCATAAAAGCAACAAAATTGGATGTAAGACTCTGAAATTTTGCACACTTTGCTTTTTGGTGAGAGGCTTTTTTGTAACCGAAAATCAATGTGCCACGCTTACTTTTACGCCCACCTCCCATATAACGTTTTACCCAAAATTCATATAATTTCTCTATTGATATAGATTTTGGAATAATAAAGGACTATATTGAAACATCTAGGTTGTACTCATTAGCAAAAATAACTTTGACACGCCTACTATAACGCCCACTTTTCACGTTATCTACCGTTAATGAAATTTAAAAGCTCATAAAACCGACAAAATTAGAGGTATGATGATGAAATTTGCTACATATATCCTTCTAATCAATGTAATTGTTGTGCCAAAAAGTTTAGGTGACATGCCTACTTTGACGCCTACCTCCCATATAACGGTTTGTCTTAGATTCATGTAATTTCTCTATTGACAAAGTTTTTGGGAAAATAAAGGACTATATTGAAATATCTAAGTTGTATTTATTAGCAGAAACTTTATTGACACGCCTAAGCATTTTACTAGCATATCGAAGTTATAAAGGGTGGTTAAATTTTAAGGGCCGATGTTGAATTTAAATAAAAAACAAATTATTTAGGAAATTATTATTATTTCTTTTTGTAATGATAATATTTGTACGGTTCAATTATGTATTTAACAAAATATCGGCCAAATGGCCCCCCATCCTTGACGCCACTCCTCTATCTGATGGTCCAAATTTTCAATGACAATGAGTAGAGCGGTATTGAAAATCAGAAGCATCGGTACATAAACAACTGAGATATGAGCAAAAACCCACGACGATTTTTTTTTCACAAAAACAACATTACAACAACAACATACATACACACAAACGTGTATACTGGTTAGAGTAAACGTGGCATCGAATCCCAGCTGAGCCAAAAAATTTTTTTTTTATTTTTTTATATTTTTTTTTATATATTTTTTATTTTTTTTTTATTTTTATATATTATTTATATTATTATTTTTTTTTATTTTTTTTTTATATTTTTTCTTATTTATATTTTTATTATTTTTTTTTTAAAAATTTTTTTTTAATTTTTTAAAAAATTTTTTTTTTTATTTTTTTTTAACATACATACATACGTAAATTTATAATTTTACAATGGGATGTTTTTTATATGTATGTTTTTATATGTATTTACGTATTTCATATGAGATGAATGGTAATAGAATCTACTGTTATTGCATGACTACACGTTGTGAAGGGTATATAAGATTCGGCACGGCCGAATGTAAAAATTTATGTAAAAAATATTTTTTCCTATATTTTAGAAAATATGTATCGGGTATATGCATCGTGAGGTTTGATTATCAAAAAGCTTTTTTGTCAGATCACTGTTGAATACTCTTGAATGTCAAATTATCGTGGAAAGACTCATACCACAATTGCATCTCCAAATTGTTCAGCTGTATTGCGTAAAACAGAATTCTTTGAGAAATGTTTTCGTGCCATTCGAGAGACTTACGCTGCTCATAATCCACCTACTATTGCAAATACCATTCACAAATTTGAGTTTCACTTTACATTAGTCCATAATACTCGAATGGTTAGACATTTTCAGCACATAGTGAGAGAATATAGCAGCTTTAGGTGAGAGTGTACGTAAAGATAGTTGCGAATCAATTAGTCGTCGTTCTCGTTCTTATAGCGAACAAAATTTAGCTTGTGCAAGAGTTGAAGCCAGTTGTGAAATTTAGTTCAGTGATGAAGTACAATTCTGGCTAAATGGATACGTTTTTTGGGTTAATGAAGAACCCGAAGGGTACAAATGACTACCATTATATTATTTAAAATCATTTGTCTATATTTCCCCAAAAATGAAGCAAATCAGAAACCATTATCGCACCACGTTAATAATGTACTATGTACTTGCTGAAATCGTCTCAGTAAGCTTTAGTTTCAACAAGACGGAGCTTCGAGCCATACAGCGCCTGAAACAATGGACTTGTTGAGAAATCATGTTAGTGAGCAATTAATTTCAAGTTTTGCTACGATGAGTTGGCAACCAAGATCGTTCGATATCACTATTTTTTCTGAGGATATGTAAAGTCTGAGGTCTTCCGGAATAAGTCAGCTACCGAAATTGTACCCTCCAAATGGACCACCTCAGACGTAGTCGTGGCCAATATTTACATGATACAATTTTCAAACAGTAAATGCATTTAAGAAAAAATACTTCTGTAGATGACGTTGCATTTTTAAATATTTTTCACCAGGACGTTTAAGTTTTGGACACTCGAAACGTTTGAACAACCAACTAACTTAATACAAAAAAAATTCCTTAGAATATTTCCTAGAATCCGCTTGTGTGTTAATATAGGCAGTTGTCTATCTGTATGCAAAATTTAATTTAGTTCCGTTTCGCCGTTTTTGTGTGTTTGAGTAAGAAATATCCAAACATACAAGCATTCATATATATTATATAAGTAGAATTATAAATTCAACCTTACAATGAGTCCCCCGATAAGTAGGAATTTTTTTAAACATACTTAGGAATTTGTATATTCACATTTATTAGTTCAAGAATAAGGATAAAAATAAGAAACAATTTTTTTGTATTTTATTGAACATAATGGCTTTGCTAAATAAAATGTGAAATTCGTAAACAAAAAAATAAAACAAATTAGTTCAGCTATTAAACAAGTTATGTCTACATACATACGCTCAAAAGTCAATGGATTTAAATTAATGTGTAGGAGTTTGAAGAAGAGGATGTGATTTAAAGTGCCTGTATATAAAGAATACATTAAGAAAAACCATTAAGTAAAAAGCTTTCTTAAAGATTTTATAATGTTTGTCGACTTATTCAAATTATAAAAACAAAAAAAAAAGTCTATTTAAAGAAAATGAGTAAAATGTATTTGATTTATAAAAAAGGTTTGATAAACTCTTTACAAATAAAGAATGCATAAATTAACTCTGTAATTAATAAACACAATAAAAAATAAATAAATTACACATATAATTGTGTTAAAAATATAATAAGTACAACTAATTATAAAACAATATAAAATAAATTATTCATTTCTTTACATTGTGTAAACAATGACACCTGTCATGTCGTACAAACAAATGTTTGATATTTCAATGACAGATTAAGTGTTAAATTTAATGACACGTCGAAAACAGCGATTGACAATCAAACTTTTCATTGTTAAAGTAAGATTTAAATATTAGGCATTTAAATTACAAAAGAAGAAAAAACAGTTAATTGTAATTGAATCAAGCAATTGTCAGCGACTGCGTATGTCAGAATTAGAAATTATACAGTTATTTATTAGGTTACGCATTCAATTATAGTAATGATTGTGGTTACATTGTAACAATAATGTGTGTAATGACCACAAGCACGGTGCATCGAATAAACTAAAATTATCTACTTCTATATAAAACACAATTGTCGTATGTATGTAAAAGCATAACTTGAACATGACTTAACCGATTTCGCAGCAACAATTTTGGTTATATTCGCAGGTCTGTAGGATAAAAAAATAAAGAAAAACCGGACGTGGCCGCAATAAAAGCATAATTGTAGAAAGGTTCGACGAATTTGCTGATCTTGTTTTTATAAAACTCAAAAAGTGGGAGTGGTATCTCCAGTAGTAAGAAATGAATTTGATATGCATATTTCCCAGATTTGTAAAACGGATTACTCTGATTTCTTTTAATTATATTTATTATTACTATCACACAATTCGTGTGAATAAACTCCACTTCAAATAAAATATATTTTCCTATATACATTTTCAACCTCAACTGCAGCATGTATGTAAAAGTATTATTTGAGAACGACTCGACCTATTTCGCTACATATTCGAGAGAGCTCTATTTAAGAATGATTTTGCTGATTCTTTGTGCTGCAAGGATTGAGTAAAAAAAAATAATGAGCAAATAGGGCATCTTCAATACGAAGAAAATATATTATATTGGATATTTTGGAGCTATAATTTGAAATATTTTTCAATTTCTTATATGAAATTTATATTTACAGAAATAGTTGGAAAACTATTTTTATTTATACTTGCCTATTTTTTATCATTAGCTAATTTTACCCACAAATTCGTGTAAGGTCTCTAGTTTTGAATAAAAAAAATGGTTTATTATAAATCGCGAGACTGTCGAAATAATTTCATTGATTGATTTTTCATTTTCTTAAATAAATATTCTTAAATATCAATAAAATACAAAACGCAAGTAAGAGCACTATATTCTGCTGTGCCGAATTTTTTATACCCACCACCAATTTTGTGTACTTTTAAAGCATCAAATTTATTATTTTATATGTAAAACTTTCCTTATATAACTTCCATTTACCATTAATCTATGTTCATAAATTTATTCTTACAATAAAACCTTAAGTATGCCAACATTAGAAATTATACAACAATGTTGTATTTTTACGAAGCCCAAAGAGAAGAAATGGGTTCCCACAGGTAGTTAAAAAATATTTTTAGCTTTATGTGGGCATGGCAACTCCTACTTTTAGCATTTTATAAATAATGTTTGAATCAAACTTAAATAAAGTGTCAAAGTAGTTTCAGCTAATAAATTCAACTTTGGTATTTCATTATAGAGTCCCTTATTCTTTAAAAAACCTTGTCCACACAGAAATTATATGAATATCTAATAGCGCGTTATATGGGAGGTGTGCGTTCGAGTGGGTGTGTCACCTTAATTTTCCGTTATTACAAATCTAATGTTTGCAATATTTCAGAATTGTACATTTTGCCAGTTTTATTACGTTTTAAATTTTAAATATACCAAAAGATACACTGTGCGGTATACACTTTTGTACATTTTGATCTATAACTCCTTTCGTAGTGTATGTATATACAATTGGGCAATTACACTGCTCTGCAGCAAAATCCTCCATTTAATAAAACTATGTGAACTATATGGATTTTGATGCGCTAAACTCAAATCCGTTGTCGGTTTTTTTCCATCAGATCGGGATTTTTTTTTATGGGCGTGGCAAATTTTTTCCCCTAAATAAGTCAGGTACGGAGACTTATTTCCCTCTAACTCGAGAACCACTCATCCGATTTTCAAAAATAAAATACTAAAAAATGTGTAACAAAATTGTATTTATTAGTAGAATAAAATGTTTCTCTATCTCTTATCGTTTTGGAGTTATTTAGAAATTAATGGAGGAAAAAAATTTTTTTCGTGCAAAATTCGTAATATTTTTCAAATTAAAAATGGAATTAAAATTTTAAGCTTTTTTCTGAGAGATACTTATCTTGGAAATAAAAAAAGCCATAAACCATAAAAATCGGTTAAAAAATGTAGATTTTATTGTCAATTTACCGCAGGTACCCGATATTGTAATGCAACCAGCCTTACATATGATATATGTAACATTTCGTAATGGAACTAAAGTACAACGGTATTTTACATAGTTCTTGGAATTAATATTTATAACAGTATTTTTCAATTACCTGTGATTTCAAATTAAGAACATTAGGGTAGATTCTGGTATTTATTGTATATATAGAAGATAATGGGCAATAAGTAAGTCACTTTTTATTTGAATATCGTGCGGTTAAGATCGGCAACAGTAAATAGATCTTATAGTGTACTTTGTTATTGTGTAAAGAAATAAAGCAATTAAAGAATCCACAAACGCTTTCATATTACAAAATGTCAAGGATTTGTAACAAATCTCTAAATTTATTTTGTTACGTATGTGGCGATCTAACTTTAATTTCTCAACGGGAGACAATATCTTCCAAGGCTAAAGATGCTTATTGCCGTTATTTTGGGTTTCCTATCGATGATAGATCTAAAAATTGGCTGCCGAAAATATCTTGCAGTAGCTGTGGTAAGTCTTTAAGAGGTTGGTTAAAAGGAAGTCATAAGTCTTTGCCGTTTATGAAGCCAGCGATTTGGAGTGAACCACAAAATCATCGAAATGATTGCTACTTTTGCCATACTAAAACACGTGGGTTTACGAAAAAAACAAAAAATAAAGTTACATATCCGAATACTTTATGCGTCAAACGACCAGTTTTCCAATTTACAAGTAAATTTTTACCTCCATTGCCTCCTACAGACGATGAAGAAGATGGGCTTTCTGCAGCAACTGAATCCACTTACGCCATCATGGGTGTTTCTTCGCATTCATTTGGAAGTCCAACGAATACACCTTATTTTCCGAATTAAACTGATATGAATAACTTAGTTTGTAAATCAAGGCTTTAAATAAACCAAGTCTGAGCTTCTTGCATCCCAATAAAAAGAATGGAGTTTGGTGCAAACGGACGTTAACGTCTCTTACTCTTGAAATAAAGAACAACCTTTTTTGAGTTATTTCAGCAAAGAGGAAGGTTTGATATTTTGCGATAATGCTGATGGACTTTCGCGACAACTGTGTTTCAATCATAAATCTGAGGATTGGCGGCTTATTAATTCATCCAAGACAAGTTTGAAAGCCGTTTTACTTCGCAATGGCAACAAATTTCCATCGGTCCCACTCGCGTATGCAAGAAATATGAAAGAAAATTATTGTAGCATAAAGATGATACTACAAAAAATAAAATATTCATGGAATCTGCAGATTTAAAAGTCGAAGCAATGTTAAATGGATTGCAAAGTGGATTTATTGCTTTTTTTGTAAATGGGATAGCCGCGCAAAAGAAAAACACTACAATGTTAAAATTTGACCGAAAAGAGTAAATTTTATTCCAGGAAAAAAAAAGTAGCAGAAGAGCCTTTAAAACAAAAGAAACAAACTCTTTTCTTCATATAAAGCTAGGCCTAATGAAAAATTTTGTTAAAGCAATGAACAAGGACGGTGAAGGCTTTTTATACGTTAAGAGCGAATTTCCTAGAATCAGAGATGCTAAGCTAAAAGAAGGCATATTTGCAGGTGCACAAATACGACAGCTGATGAAGGACGAGGTCTTTAGAACGAAATTGAATGATGTGGAAGAAAGAGCATGACAGCTTAAGCTACTTTTTTATTTGAACAATGTCTCCTAAATAAAAATTAATAATTATTAACAAAAATTTTTTGTTATTTTAAATAAAATAGTCTGTAAATATTTTGATTTTCTATTGTAATTTGAAGTTATCTACGGGTGATTACAGGGTGGGTGCTTTAGCGAGGCGTTGCTACAAAATTACAATCTGGCAAATTTTTGTGCTTTTATTTGTTTTTGTTGTACGAAAATAGATAGAAGTAAAAAGTTGCCATTCATTGATGCTACAAGGCGCTTTAGTGCGCCCACTCTGACCTTGTTTGCTGCATTACACATATTTGGTCAATATTGGGTACCTGCGGTAAATTTACAATAAAATCCACATTTTTTAACCGATGGTTTATGGCTTTTTTATTTCCAAGATAAGTAGCTCTAAGAAAAAAGTTTAAAATGTTAAATATTTGCTTTATATTTTTTTTAATTCCATTTTTAAATTAAAAAATATTACAAATTTTGCTCGAAAAAATTTTTTTTTCTCCATTAATTTCTAAATAACTCCAAAACGATAAGAGATAGAGAACAATTTATATTCCACTAAAATAAATACCATTTTGTTACACATTTTTTGGTGTTTTATTTTTGAAAATCGGATGAGTGGTTCTAGAGTTAGAGGGAAATAAGTCTCCGTACCTGACTTATTTAGGGGGAAAAATTTTCCACGCCCATAAAAAAAAATCCCGATCTGATGGAAAAAAAACCGACAACGGATTTGAGTTCAGCGCGTCAAAATCCATATAGTCCACATAGTTTTATTAAATGGGAAGACAAAAAATTATTTTTTGCAGAGCAGTGTTATCAGTGAAAGATATTTTTTTACCTTCTCTTGTATTACGAGCTATAACTCTTTTTCTAATAATAATATAATATCTATGAATACTAAACAAACCTTGTGTATAAGAAATAGTCTGGTGAAATTTGATGATGTAACTTTTTCGGTTTGAGCTCTAACGTTCTTTCAACAGACGGGCAGACGGACGGACATAGCTAGATCGTCCTAAAAGGCAAACCAGGACTCAGAAAATGTATACTTTATGGAATGGCCAACTTAATATACCTCCCACCACTTTTTTGCTCGTGGGTATAATAAGTTTTTAATTATAAATTTTACAACAATTATGTAAAAGTGCAAGTGTTACTTATTCAGCATATAAATTTCGGGTGGTATGGAATGCAAATTAAAAATAAATTTTGCAAAAACAAACTTTGCTAAATATAACTGTGTTAAATATAAGAGATACAAAGAAAATGTATATGTTAAGAGAAAACGCCAAAGGCTGGGATTATATAAAGTATAACTTATAAAAAAAGATGATTATGTGGAGGGGTTGAAAAGGACTTTTCAATAAAAGGAAGATGTTGATAATAAGTTTTTATTTTTAAACGTAAATTTATTTTTTTAATCAATAGAAACTTTTATTTTATTAACAACGTTTTTAAAGGAAAATTAGATGTCAATTGTAAATAAGAACAATCTTGCAAAAGTGAACTGGTCTGATGTTAATTGCTTCATATTATCGCGAGTTCACTGTATTATTCCAAATGATATTGTTTGTTGAAAAGTATAGGCATTGAGTTTTTACGCTATAAAATCTTCTAAAGATGTCCAAAATAGTTTAAACTTAGCATAAGGGTAGTTTTATATTGCGGGATTGCAATGGTGTGATTATATGAATTTTACTTATGTCGACTTAAATAGTTATTTCTTTTTTCCACGGAATTTAAGTATTTATTGGCAACAGTTTTAAAAATGCCTATAACAATATTAAATTAAAAATTTAATTTAAAAACTAATATAATTAGGGTGAAAAAAACCATTTGTTCTGTATTAAAATTTTGTTGGATAATTTTTTTTGTATCTAGTTTTTTTAAGAGTAAAATAAACCTTGTCCGCACAACTGTCAAACTCAATTAATTTTGTTTTATATTTTTTTTTCGTACAAAGTTTGATAATAGTTGGAATGACACATTTTGTTTGCATAGTAAAACTGTAAAGTCTTTAGTTTGTAAAATTTTAACACCTTACAAAGGTTTTTCATATGGTAACTTTGATTTTCCGAACAATTTTTCCAAAATGAAGAGACAAATATTTTGTTTGCAACAAATGGTCACCTTTACCAAAAATCCACTTTAATTCAAAATGCTTAAGCACATTAAGGTTTTCCCAAAATATTTTTGACAAAATTTCAAATCAATTTTAATATTCTCACCACATGTTTCCCTAACATGACTGGAAGGGACAAATATTTTGTTTGCAACAAATGGTCACCTTTACCAAAAATCCACTTTAATTCAAAATGCTTAAGCACATTAAGGTTTTCCCAAAATATTTTTGACAAAATTTCAAATCAATTTTAATATTCTCACCACATGTTTCCCTAACATGACTGGAAAATGCATTAAAGGCATTCGTTTTTATTGGAAAGAAATTATAATCTAAAAGACAGTCAGACGTCACTTGAATTCAATTTTAATGAAGTCAATGTTTATTAAAATTACATAACTTTTGTTATTGGTCATATTATTGTTACTTATTTTCTGCACAGTACTGTAAGCATAGACGCTAAAAAAACTTATTTCCACTGTCCACAAAGTGTGTATTAAAACTCAATTAAGTTTTAGTAGTCAACAAGGGTAAGTGAGTCGGAAAATAAAATGTAAAGTTTATGAATATAAATTCCAATTACACCTTTAGTCAAACACATAAAAACCATATGTTTACAGGGTGGGCATATTTAAACTAACAAAGTAAATTGACTGTCACGCATTAAGCTGTATTCCTCTTATATTAATTTAGTACAAAATTAGTATACTCGTGAGTAACAAATTTTAATTGTAAAAATTTGCTTTTGAAACATTTAACGAACACAATGCGTTTTTACATTGGCAACATAAAAAATAAATTTGTAAAAAAACCGTATGTTTTACGCCAGTTATAAAGTAACCTTAAATTTGTTTACCCTTTACTTTCACATACCCATATTTATTGATGCGTACAACTTTTAGAAAGTATTTGGTATTAAAGAGAATTTAATCGAAAAAGAAACAACTAAGACTGCTATATTCGGCCGTGTCGAAACTGATAATACCCTTCAACATCATGTTCATAAGTATATCTATGTAAAAAAAAATTACCTTTTTGTAGCGTAGCCTAGATTTCAGACTTTATTATATATTTAACCAACTTTATATTATTTTCGATGTCGTCTTTTATTTTAAATTTTAAGTTTACTGAATTCAACTGGTCAAGACCTTTTTTCATTTAATACCGCTATTTAGACTTGATCCGTATGTACAATTATTGTGCACGATTTTGTAGTGGCAGCCATGTTATTACATTCTGTAACTTAAGCCCTATGATTTGATAACCATATTGACATTTACAACTGTCTAAAACTACACGGATGAATTTTATTTTATTATTTAATGAATTTAGTGCTTATATCTTAAGAAGTTTTAAGCCGATTTCTAAATTTTACTCAAAAATAATTTTCGAGACCACGCCTTACATTTTTGTGTTACCAGCGTGTTCAGAAATTAATTAAGACAGAAACTTGATATATTAAAAAATATATTTTTTTTATGCCGTTATCTTTACCGATTAGTAACTGATTTTTCAATAAAAAAATTTACGAATAGCTATAGGGACATAATATATATAAAAGTGATATCAAATATTTGTAAATATTATCCGAGAGCTAAAAAATTTTAATTTTTGTTGTCAAAGTATAGGAAAAAAGGAGACAGTCGTATGTATTTCCTCCTATCTCAGAAAGTTATGAGACAATTTTTCTAAATTTTAATAATGATTCAGTGCCAAAAAGTTGCAAATTATTATTGTCACATAGAGATCCTTGCAAAATGTGGGGGCTTTCAAAAGTTGATTTCAACAAACACACGGACAGATAGACATCTCTTGATCGACTTCCCTACTCATAAGCTGTCAGAAAATATATACTTTATGGGAACGGAAATAAATAATTAAAGTTCAAACGGATAAAAGCTGTATATACCCTTGGCATCAAAGGTTAAGGGTATAAAAAAAGGACTCAACTCAAATAATTACGGTTTACGTTATAACTACATCAGCAACAAATTCTAAAAGACAGAAGTGACTTGCATATTTTTATTTATTTTTGTAAAGTTATGTGTTTTGGAATTCAAACGATCGCTTTAAACTTTAAATGTGTTTTGTTATTGTTTTAAAAACAAATTACACGCAAAACTTTCACTCAAAGTGCTTGTTCGGAAGATTAGTTTATTTGATCTAATAGCCAAGACCAACAAAACTTTTATAATGCTATTTCAGCCAAAAAAGGCTATTTAATAAATAAAAAAAAATATTCTTATTTTGTATTTATGTATATAAAAGTTAAAAAGAAAAAAACGTAAATAAAAGTGAATTTTTTTGTTTGTTTTTAAATAACATTCTAGAAATTGTCCCAACATTCACCTACCTTTGCTGAATACCCCTTTAGAAACTTTTCATTTATTTTTTTTTTTTTCTTTTATCAAAGAAATATATAAATTAACTATTGATCGAAATTTGTTGATATATTACGTACATATGTTTGTAATTTCGAAAATGTGTCACAACATTCACAAATAATAACCTTTACGTATTGTTTACAAACAAATTAAACACTTAAAATGAGTACCACAACGTGACCAAAACAACTAAAACAAACAAACAATAACTCGAACTATATACAAGCACACAAATAATGTGTAATTAAATAACTCAATTCAAACTAAAAAACAAAGAGGGAAAAGAAGTATCAATATCAGTACATGTCGCACTGTTTACAAAAATAATTGCTGATAAAATGAAATATAATAAAACCATTAATCATGGGACAGGTTTATTAATGTCTTACCTCAAACACCCACAAAAAACGATAGAAAAAGGAAAAATTTATTGTTTGAATTTTGTAATAAAATTTGAATTTTGTAACAAAGTTTGTCATAAATTTAAGCTTAAAATGCTGGAATAGTAAATTTATGCAAATTTTAAAAAAACAACTGTTTTACTAAATAATTATTGGAAAATTTTAACAAAACCTACTGCTGCTACTGCAATCTTATAAACACAAAAGAAAGGTTTCCTTCGACTTCTATCTGCAACATATTTAAATGTGTTACCCAAAACCACATATTTGGAGTATTTTGTATTTTCTATTTGATTGTTGTTTATGCAGCAGTTTTGTTTTACGTGCTACGTGATTTGTGGCACAGTTTATTTCTTTTTATACCCTTCACCTGTGATGCACAAGGGTATATATAGCTTTGTCATTCCGTTTGTAATTTCTACAATTTTCATTTCCGACCCCATAAAGTATATATTTTCTGAAAGCTTATGAATAGAGGAGTCGATTAAGCCCTGACGGTCTGTCCGTCTGCTTTTAGAAGCAACTATATGTTCTTCAGATCTGTATATGGTATCAATCTCTTGGAAATATCCAGGAATGAATCGCTATTGAAATTCAGCACAATCGCCCCATAACTTTCTGAGATATGAGCAAAAAACCACGACCACCTCGTTTTTTTTCACAATTACAACAACAACTTACATACATACATAAAAAACATACCAAACAAAAAAAATTACAAAAAAAAGAATATTAAAAATAAGAAAAAAATAATAAAAAAAAACTACAAAAAAAAATTTTTAAAAAATTTAAAAAAAAATTAAAAGCAATTTTTTAAAAAAATTTAAAAAAAAATATAAAAAAAATAAATAAAATATAAATAATATATTAAATAAAATAAAATAAATTTTTTTTGGCTCAGCTGGGATTCGATGCCACATTTATTCTAACGTGTACGTATGCACGTATTTTATATGGGATGAATGGTGAAACAAACAATTGTTATTGCATGACTACACGTTGTGAAGGGTATATAAGATTCGGAACGGCCGAATATAGCACTGTTACTTGTTTTATTTTACTCTCTAAATAAGCATTGAAAAAGGAATTTTTAACTTTTTTTGTATCTTTAACTTCAGGAATTATTAATAAAAAAAACCATTGCGATATTCAAAGGAAAACATGCATTGATTTTCTATAATGTATCTATACGCTTTAAAGTTTTGTCTTTAAACACGAACAGAAAAAATAACAAACATAAAAATTTAATTCTCCAAATATGTAAATGGAACTTCCTTCTACTTAAATAAAAATTTTAAGACAATATTAATGACCTCCCATACCTTTCTTGAATTGTGCGCATATGTTTTTAAACTTTTTTTTTTTATTTTTTTGCTAACGCAATTCTAAATCCCTTTTATCAAAATATTTTAACAATATAAGACTTAAATTTTAAAATATTATAACAAAATTTTTTGAACTAATTTCGATTTAATAAGATTCCGGTAACACTTAATCGATTAATTGTAGACACCTTAGACATTTAAACTTTTCGGCTGATACTTCTTAGGATAAACAGAATTCAAACATAACCTAGTTTTCTTTACAAAATACGTCTTAGAAATCAGATTATTAAAACTTGTCTTTAGTTAAAGTTAGAATTTTGTCGGCCAAATAAACAGCTTATCATTACTACAACTTTGTTTTAACATACCAGGCGGCATGTCTTCCTGGCTAGTCCCAGGCCAGGGTACATAGTTAGTACGGGGTATTGAAGTGGGACCAACACCTCTGGTGTTTTGGTACCATAACTTGGGAGAATAAAAACTCGAAGCTGAACAGAGACTTATCGAGACCACGGGAATCAGTAAGCCCCTAGAACTTGTTCCTGTCTAATTAATTGTGAGGTCTCTTTGGAGTGCACGTGTTGGCTGTGTTTACTTCCAAGTGAGAAAACAGATTTGAAGGTAGTTTAATGTCGGATGCTTGATCTTGGTCAAACTTTTGGCAACCACTGATGAGTCTGGTGTAATGTTGCCACCTCAACAGTAATAGAGAATGATGAGTAATGGCTGATGTCCGTAGCGGCACTGCCGACTTCGGGCAACCATATATGGCTTGTGGTTCTATTGCCTTTCAACGGAAGTAGTTACACAGTGAAAACAGTATTGGTTGTGAGTACCACACTTGTTGCCAATCGCATAGTTAAGTTGTGATAGAAAAATGTTGTATCTACAGAATTTCATGCCAGAATAAAAATATGTTGTCAGCAATAAAAAATTCTGATTCTTGCAATACAAATTTTATAACCACAAAATAAAAGTTCGATCACAAGTATTGAACCATTTGATTGGTATCGAATTTGATTACTTGTTTTCTTTATGTACTTAATGAATTATAAGGCTTCTTTCAGACTGTACATCTGATTCTGTAGTTGATTATTTTATAGCCCTGTAGGGAAAAATACCATAAAAGGGGATAGAAATCCCGAAATCTTCAGCAATGTGCATCTACATAAACCAAGTAGGTAAGGCGCCATCTATGACATGATTAAGATGCACAGCATGATCACAGAGCCTCTGGTTTTGAGTCATGGACAAAGCCCAGTGCTAAAAACCTCTGTTTCTGTTTTTTCGTCCGATAAAATTCAGCCTTTTCTAGTGCCAAGTTATAATAATGGCCCCTAATGCTTAATATATTGTCCATAACTTTGAACAAGAATTAAATTGTTTTTAATATTTTGGAGCAACTAAAAAAGTAGACAATAAAATAAGAGTATTTAACGTTACTGCGTTATTTATTACGAGCAATATTCTTCTACAATATTTTCCAAAGCAAATTTGTTAAAGCATTTTTAATACCTAATTCTTGGAATTGTGGCCGACAGTTATAAGCTGAGCAGCAGTTAAATCATATTTGATTTAGTTTTTTTAAATGTGGTTTTTTTCATATTGCCGAAAACCTTTTTTCCACATCTTTACAATTAATGGACCAATCAAAATGTTTTTCTAAATTCTAATTAAGACATACAAACTTGGAACTAAAAACAAAAAGTGATCTGGTTTAAGTAAAAGTATAGGAAGTATAGAAGACTGACTTTGTTGTGCTTTCGTATCCAAACAATTTAAAGCATTTTCATAGACGCAATTTGGAAAGAAAATGAGATATGCACTCCTTACAAAATACAAAAAATTTTTAAAGGATATTAGTCACTTATAAGAAGATTTTCTCAATTCGCGAGACGAACATTTTCTGAAACTGTGACCAATGACTGTTTAAGCTTTTATACCCGCCACAAAAAAAATGGTGGGGGTATATTCATTTTTTAATTTAAATTTTTATCGTAACAAATCAATCTATACGTCATTTGGCAGCTAAAAGTAATTATTTTTTAATGTAGTAGTGTTTTAGGTTTCTAGTTAATATACCACCCAATTCTAGGTAAATTTTGATGTGTTTTAAAACTAACATTTTTTCGAACATATTTTATTTACTGATACAATATTGTATGTTTTTTATCTTAAAAATAAAATCTTTTTCCTAAATTAAAGTTATACAGTACCAAAATTTTTATATTTGTTGCAACACATATATTTGGTAGTGCCAAACCCTTAACCATCATGTGCATAGGTTGTTTAGATTTCAGATTTATACCCGCCACCAAAAAAATGGAGGGGGTATATTCATTTTATCATTCCGTTTGTAACACATCGAAATTTAAATTTTATACCCAATAAAGAATATGTATATTCTGAATCAGGGTTTCATTTTATGACGATCTAGCTATGTCCGACCGTCTGTCCATCTGTCCGTCTATTAAAAGCACGTAAAGGTGTGACCGCAAAAGCTGGGGGATCAAATTTTTTCAGAATTTTTCTTATACACAGGGTTTGTTTGGTATTGAAAATGGGCCAAATCGTAATATTAGGTAGATAGTTATAGCTCGTAAAGAAGGAATAGGTCGAAAAAAACGTGTCCTTCCAACATCGAATAGAACGCATTAACGTAGAGGCACGAAACTTCGAATATATATTCCTGAAAATTGCTTAAATTTATGCATTAGGAAAGGAGTTATAGGTCAAACTAGACGAAAATTTATACCGCACAGTGTATTTTTCCGTATATTTAAAATTTAAAACCTAATAAAACTGACAAAATTAGATCTACGATTCTAAAATTTTGCAAACATTGACTTTCTGTCAAAGGCTTTGTTCTAACGGAAAACAAATGTGACACGCCCACTCAAATTCATACAATTTTTCTATAAGTAAAGATCTTGGAAAAAAAAGGACTATATTGAAATATTTAAGTTGTATTTATTAGCAGAAGCTTTATTGATGCGCCTACTTTAACGCCCACTTTCATTGAAAGACTCAATTTACGAAAACATTTTCAGCATATCGAAGGTATACAAAGAAAGTGATACGTATTTTAGTATAAAGATATTATTCCATAGCGATTACTGTTAATAACAAAATAATTAATTCTGTGCTCTAAAAGTATATCAAATTGGTGGTGTGCTCTTACTTTTAATCTTTAACATAGTTGACTGTATTTTACTAGATATTTTTAATACTATATTAATGAGATTAAAATAAGAAAATATGCGCCATTTTGTTTCAGACGCCGTCTTGAATTTTACTCAATTTCATTATTTACTGTATTCTACTTGTCAAGCCCTTTTATTTGATTCCAATATTATGGGATTTAAAGGATACTTACGTTGTCAAGCACATACATTAGATACTAATATTGAGGGGAATGAAGGGCGTGAATTTTTAATTATTATATTTGACTTATAATTTATTTTACGAAATTTTATAGTGACGGCCATAATGGATTATATATTTTTTTATAGTTTATTATATTTTTTTGGTCTAGTCATTTTATTTGTTACTTATTTTGAATTTCTCGGTTGTCTTAAAGCTAAAAAAAAATGTATTAACGTTTGAAAATGTTTGGAAAACCACCAAAGCAGTTATATTTTGGTGCTTATATCTCAGTCAGTTTAAGACCAATTTGCCAGATTTTTTCAGACATAGCATTCAAAGTTTGCGCTTGTGATTTGGTATCACAATCGTGGCCAATAATTATTTGTAAGTTTAAGGGCCATTTTTACAACTTGCCGTTATTTATAGGCAGGATTTTGGCGGACCGATAAATGGCTTTGCATTATAAAGATTTTATTTATTATTTTTTTATCTATTAAATATTATTATTGTTAACAATAATTAAAATAAAAAATGCAAGTTGTAATAATGCGAAGCTATTTATCGGGCACAAAAAATATTACCTTTATCTAAAGGCAAGTTGTAATAATGGCCCTAAAAATCTTCATATATTAAAAAATATTTATTGTTTCAAACTATTTTTGCCTAAAACTTTACCGATAAGCGAGGCATATCATACATATCTATTATTAGTGGCAAATGTTTTCATAAATTATCCTATGGCTGCAACTTGTTAATTTCTCTGGCAAAAATATGGGAAAAGTAGAGGCTAACAGTGCCTCTATAGTGTAAAAATATTTAACTACTAGAAAACATAAATTTTATTTTGTTTATACACATAATGAGTTGCTCTAAAAGAAGGTACACAATGATTAAGAAAGTTTTTATATAAAATCTCAAAAAAAAATGTATTTAAGCAGCGGAAATTTTTATTGTGTGTATAACACTTTAAATCTCTTTGCTAGAGCAAACAAATGTAAACCAAAGACCGGTAAGGGAAATTCTCTCTGGTTTTTAGGCAAACATGCGCCTTATAATTTCCCAATCAAAAATTTAGCGCCAAAAAAAAAGCAATCCACAAAAAAAACATTAAACGGTTAACAATTATAATAAAAAAATAAGTCAAATATATAGAAATAAAATAAAAAAACAGTCATTGTTATAAAATAAATATTTAGCAACAATAAATATGTATTGTGTGTGTGTGTATGTTGTCCATACGCCAACAAAATAGACTAAAGTTCAACCATTATCCACAGGGTAGTCCGGTTAATGTATGCTATATTCTGCAAACAATCAAACATTGTTGTCATTTTAGGAAAACAATGAAAGCAAATGTTATTTAAACTATCTTATTTGCCTTGACAAAATGAATATAATGAACTTTAGTGCTATTTTTCTATCTAAACTATTGTACATGATTATTATGTTTCCACATGTCGCACATGCTGGGCAGGCATAATTGTTGGTATTATTAACTGAATGAAACTCAATAAGTTAATGAGTAACTGAGTGTATGTACTTGAATGAATGAATGAATGAATGAATGGTAAAATATTGTATATTGATACTAAATAGTTGTCATTTCTTGTTTTCTGATTTTAATCAGTACATATATTTGTGTGTATGCTTTCAGTTTTCGTTAGAGATAAACAACAAGAAGCAACATTTCACTCCCACTGTGTCGTCTTACAAAAAATCTAATCGATTTATAACCTTTGGAGTAGTCATTTAAGTAAATTGTTAAACCATAGAGTATAAATTGGTACCATAAAGTGTAGACTGATTATTTTTAAAGTTGTTAGTTGGTGTGGTTTTGATATTAAGCATGCATTTGATGTGACAACTGACCTTTCCATTGCTTTCTTGTAAAACTTTAAAGAAAACGATAGAACAATATGTAATCTAGTTTTTTTCCAAATAAAACTTGTTTTGTGTACAGTGGGTTGTACACGAAAGCTTTAATTATTAAAAAATTGTATATGAAGCTCTTGAAAATAGCAAATCGAAATGGAGTTAAAAATAATAAAAAAAAAACTACATGCATACATAGGGGGGGGGGGGTGCTTCAATACCATGTGAGATAAGGCCATGATGGCTTTATCTCTCATTCAATAGAGAGATAAAACCTTTTTTATTTTTTTTTAATTTGAATGAGAGGTAAAGCCATCATGGCCTTATCTCACATTAGCAATATTAGAAAATGGCTTTATCTCTCATTTCAGTTTTGAAGAACTTTTGCATTTTACATTGATTAATACTTTTCTTATTTTTATAATTAATTAATTTTTATTCTTGTGACGCACGCAGGAAAACTTTATTCAGCGAAGCCACCTGCCGCGTCCAACTGGAGGAGAAAACCCGTAAGCACGGCCGCAGGCCGCCACGCGGAAAAACTTTAGTATGCGAGGCCAGATTTCAATACTTAACTTTACTTTTTCCGGGAAAGACATTTTTTTATTCTTGTGACGAACGCAGGAAAACTTTATTCAGCGAAGCCACCTGCCGCGTCTAACTGGAGGAGAAAACCCGTAAGCACGGCCGCAGGCCGCAACGTAGAAAAACTTTAGTATGAGAAGCCAGATTCCAATACTTTACTTTAGTGTTTCCGGGAAAAGACATTTTTTTATTCTTGTGACGCACGCAGGAAATCTTTATTCAGCGAAGCCACCTGCCGCGTTCAACTGAAGAAGAAAACCCGTAAGCACGGCCGCAGGCCGCCACGCGGAAAAACTTTAGTATACGAGGCCAGATTACAATACTTAACTTTAGTGTCTCCGAGAAGACATTTTTTTACAAAATGTTATTATTATTGGAATCTGGCTTCGCATACTAAAGTTTTTCCGCGTGGCGGCCTGCGGCCGTGCTTACGGGTTTTCTTCTTCAGTTCAATGCGGCAGGTGGCTTCGCTGAATAAAGTTTTCCTGCGTGCGTCACAAAAATAAAAATTAATTAATTATAAAAATAATTATAACAATATTCTGAAAAAATATGGCTTTATATCTCATTTGCGAAAAAAAATATGGCCTTATCTCTCATTTCGCAAAATTTAAAATATGGCCTTACCTCTCAATGATTGGACAATAAGGCCATTATGGCTTTATCTCCCATTCAATTGAGCATTAAAGCCATCATGGCCTTATCTCACATGGTATTAAAGCACCCCCCCGCATACATACATTACAAATAAAAAATTTAAAATTAAAACAAGAAAATTATTAACAAGTTTTTTTAAAAAAATTTGACTACAATCTTCATGGAATAGTGCCTCCAATTCTTGTATTCAAACTTTTTTATCTAGCCTGTGCGATCTTTGTCTTCTGTGACAAAATCAAAAAAAATAATTTTTTCAAAAATTAAAAAAGTAAAGAAAAGCTTTCCGCATACAAGGGTTTGTTGGCAAAAAAAATTGTAATTTTTTAAGAAAAAAACCTTGGTTTTTAGACTATAATATAATATTCAATAACTAATCTTGCATTTACACATGCAAGTAGTGGCATGCAATTTTTGTATATAGACGAAATAGACGAATCTCTTACCATTTGCTTTTCTGCTTACACATGCGAGTGTAAGTTCATTTTTAAAATGTCGTCAGAGCGAAAATTTTAAGTGATTTTCTTCTCGTTTTAATTTTGCCTCCATATTTACTTTTTGCTTGTCTTGTTTATATAGTGTTGCCGAGTTCATCATACAGACAAATTTTTGGGGAAGCGTATTATTAGTATTATTAGTATTATTAGTATTATTTTAATAATATTAATGGTTAATAATTAACAAATTTTCTTTTTGAATGCACATTTCGAAAAATATATCAAAATATTACAGTTAACAAGTTGAAACTTTAATTACAAATTTACAATAATCCAGTAAATTTGCATTAAATTTTAAAAGGGTAACATTGTTTATCGTTTTGATATTTAGTGGCATGCCACTGTCAAATTTCTAGTCGCATGCAAATATAGCTGCCACTGGAGCTGCCATTGCGAAAAATGTGAGTATAATCGTAAAAAATTTGAAGTGAATTGAGTTTTTCGAACTGTTATTGACATGTGTAAACGCTAGATAAGTGAGAATAAAGGACATATGTAGATGTACCCTTCAAAATTAAATACATATGTATAACACTACAAAAGATATGCCATTTATTGTGAATCCCGCGTTTTTAAGTTATAAACCCATACTTAACTATTTTTGTGAGCATTCGGAAGAAAGTATGTAAGTGTGCGTGACTTTAATATCCCAATAAGCACAAATTTTTTGTGAATTCCAATGTTGGAATTCCAGTGTGAATCCAAGCTTGAATTACATTTGGAATCCATCCTCTTTCCAGTCTGTTTGAAGTTTGTTAAAAAACAACAAAAAATTTGTTTGAAGCATATAGCCAAATCATTGTCGGCAGTGATAATGATGATTTCATAATTTATATTTTTACAAGAGGAAATGGGGTAAAAAATGTGGCAGAAAATGGTTTGAAAATTATTGTTAAAATAATGTTATAACACTATTTAAATACTGTTGTAATATTGCTTGAATAACACTGAAATTCCACGCTTGAATTTAACGGTAAAAACAGGTTCGGTTCGACTTCAACTCCACTGCAATTCCATGCTTGAATTCAGGTATAAAAACAGGTTCTGTTAAACTTGAATCACACTGTTATTTAAGGCTGGAATTACACTGTAAAGGCACTGTTTTGTTCGACTGTAATTCAATGGTTAATTTTGCTGGATTCGCTATTGAGTTCTACTGTGTTTCAACTGTAATTTAACACTGGAAATTGGAAATTGTGACTGGATTTAAAATGTTATTCCACTTGAATTTCAGCTAAAATGCTTATTGGGATATTTAAAATTATATATAACATATAAGCAGGAATAAATAAATATTTCGTTCATCATTCAAAAATTACTCTTAAATAAGTATATCGATAGTCTATGAAAAATATAAATTTTTTTAAACAAAATTTATAAAAAAAAATATATAATTAATATATGTAAAATAAAAATTAAATAAAAATTGTTATGAAACAAGGTTAGTTTTCCACTGTTGTTCAATTGCAAAAAAAAATAATTTTTTTTTATAGTAAAACTATAAAAAAAATACAACATCAGAAATTGTCATTATCTTAACCATGAAAAAATAGGTCATATTTGAGAAATGGCATCTCATTAAAAATAAGACAGATTTAAACTAAATTATAAAAAAAGAATAAAAAAGCGCATTATAAGGAAGAATTAAACTAAAACCCCATCATAAAATTGCTGTAATACAAATACAGAACATCAAATAAAAAGAGTTTTGGGAAATGAAAACGTCAACATAAGAAGGAAAGAAAAAAAGAATTGCTTTTACATAATGAGTATATGGAGATAGACAATAAAAAACTCATCTATATAAGTTGTTATATATTCAAGTATTTAAAGCATGTGTTCTAGAGCAACGGTTCCCAAACGAAGTTCCAAAATTTATAAGTTATGTAAACAGTTGTTTTTTGTATTGAGCTTGAGATCACTTTTTTTATAAAAAATAGTTTTAATATTATTTTCCGATATTTCGCTACCACATTAGGTAGCATTTTCAGGGAAAGTTTTTACAATTTTCAACAATTAACAATTAAAAAATATTAGAATTGTTCAAAAAATTCTGCTAAAATTGTAAAATTTCTATGTCTAATATAAAAATTTTGGGGTTTCATGGTTGTATATTCTAATTGTAAATCTAATTTAGATTGGAACATAAATCCGAAATATCAGAGTTCAAAACTTTTTATCGTTTTCAACTCCACTTTAGATAGTAATTAAATTTTATGACACCCCAGTTTGACAAACAATTGCATAAGAGTGCCCTGAATTCGGTAGCCCTGCCTTAATAATTACTCCTTCAATTTCCTTCACCTGTGTTGCTAAGGGTAAATATAACTTTGTCAATCAGTTTATTTTTTGAAAGCTTTTAACTATCCGTCTATCCACATATCCAGGAATGAATCGCTATTGAAATCCAGCACCATCCTCACATAACTCTCGAATATATGACTGATATTCTAAGCTAGGATATTTTTAAAAAATGTTTCACAAATCAGATAGAAATCGGGAAAGTCACAGAAAAAAATATTTATTTTAATATCACGTTACTTCTGGCTGAAGACACCATAATACAAAGGCATAGTTTAAAAAATTATTACTGGAAAAACTGACGAAAATCGATTTTCAGCCTCTAAGTATCAAAAAAGGGTTTGACCATCAAAATATAAGTACTACACAACATAAAATTTTGAGTCCATTATGGCCCATATAGGTCAAATCTAGTAGAAATTTACCTCTTCAACACTGTCAATATTGGTATCAAAAGAAAGGACTTGAATAAAATAAACAATGAAAAAGTTAAAATCCAAGATAGCATCGTAAACAAAATGGCGGATAATTTTTAACTCAACTCCATCGATATCAGTAACAAATGAAGGTTGACTAGGAGAATACATACAACTATTTATATAAAAATTCAAAGTAATAATGCAAAATGGTGCATAATATTAAATCTGAAATCTTGGCTAATCTACGATGTGGTTTCTGTGCCTATAAACATGATGGCTTTGTGTACTTACAAATTCAGCACGACAAAATATAGCATGATTACATACTTACAGATAAGGTTTTTTAAGCTCCATAAAATTATAAAAAAAAACAAAAAAGTACATTTTTTTATTCAAAATTGAATGCATGGCATTGACATTTGAAACTAATTTTGAACATATGGCCACAGCGGCAGGCGAACGAGAATTCTAGACTTCTAAGCGTGGACCACTTTTTCGAGAATTGCTGGCCGTATGTCACAAATAACACGAACAGTATTGGTCTCTAAGCTGCTGTATTTTTATATAAATCAGGATTTATATAACCAGAATTTTAAAATCGCAATACTTTTGAGCCCAATTGACAAGTCCATTTTTCGAAATCGACTTATTGCCAAATTTTGGTTTCAATAAATTGATGATTAAGGGTACCGTATCGCACGTAGCGCCATCTTGTTAAAATTGCCTTTCGAAGAATTAATGATTCCCACATTCTTAAACTAAAAATCATTGATCATTTTAAGGTTACGATGTACATTGAACGCAACACAAGCTTCCGTATAAATTTTGACAAATGAGGTCCGATGATGCCACCAGCTACACGCGCGAAAAACAGTAAATTATTCTGGATGTAATGGAATCTTTATGTGACCCTGCAAAATCTTTATGAAATTGTGTAATAGGTAGTCATCATTTTATATATTACATAGTAATGAGGCATTGTTATCAACATCATTATTTTGAATATAGAATAACGGCCTATTGGTAAAAAACTTCGTTAATTTTTTTTTATACAATTTTCTTAAACAGTAAACTCTTTTATGTTTAAAATTAACTTTAAATTAATTTATATTTTATTTGTATCGCAACGGTATAAGAAAAACCAGTTATGATTCGTCTTGTTTGAAAACCATTTATTTTGTCTCCCCCCTAAATTCGCGCTAAATTGCGGTTCAAAAAACAAAATGAGATGGGAATTTCTGTCTTTAAGGATGATGAAAGATTTATAGACACTTAGCTAAAGTTTGCAATACTTTCGCTTTTTCTCTTTTATTCGTTTTGTATATATTTGTCTTGTCATCTATTACTGTGTAAATAATGATTTCTTATTACGACAAGAACAACAACAATAAAATTACAATAAGTGGGTACATATACACTTAAATGAACCATAAAGTACAATAAAACACTTCAACGAATGTGTGTAAGTTATCATGTTGATTTTATGGAGTTTATTCAAAAAGTGCTATAGAAACATTGCAGCCAAGTATCTAAGAATTATATTACATCATAAATCTGTAAGGCACAGCATAATACGTACATTAATACCTAAAAACTTCCGTAATAGAAAATTTTCCCAAAATTTTAGCTTTATAGACGATTTTCAATAAAAATCATCAGTTATGTATAGGTATAATTGTTCGATTTTTTTATAGACAAATTTTCGATATATAAAACATTACCCAAATTATCCTTTTTCATTTTTTTTATAAGTGGCATATGCTTAAGCCAAATATTCAAAATGGATCGCTTTACGATAACAACAGCTCAAAACATCAAACCATAGAAAGCACCAGTAATTTGTTCAATGGATAGTTGAGCAAAATAAAGTCAAATTAAAAAAAAATAATATTATATCCTTCGATGAGCTCCATTTCCATCTGAATGGCTTCCTAAGTACACAAAATTTCATGAGAAGAATAATTACCTGTCATTAGGGCTGTTTGACGAATATTTCATTCCATGCTTAATCGTAACATGTCGTCTTTACAATTTAATAAAAAAACGACACTGTTAAAAAAAGTAGGTGCCTTTGTTTTACTGAGACACCCTTTAGTATATTGAAAACTTAATTAGAAAAAATTTAAGTTTTATAAAAATTCTTTGCAAAGGTTAACTAATATAGAATAAAGCATACTGTGTTTGAAGTATTAACAATGCGTATCCAGGAAAAACTACGTAATCACTTGATATCACTGTACATACAGTCTTACTAGTTTCAATTAATTTCAAAAGTATAATTCTCGAAATATCGAGTACTATCCTATAGTATTAAAAATCTTTCATTTTGTAAATATACTGATATGAATGACAAAGCTATGAATACCCTTAGCACCATAAGTGGTATAAAAAAGTATTTCAGCTTAAGTTTGTGGTTATGTGAAGACACAAATGTCAGTTATTTTTTAAAGTTAAAATAATTTATTAATAACATATTTTAATTAAGCCTTTCCGAAAGTAAAAATTTACTTTTATTTGTTTTAATGTCTAAATGAAACATAGATATGAAAATAGTAACAATACATCGCTTTTTCTCTTAAACTGTCAAAAGTTCTAAGGGCTGTCAAATACAATCATTATAAATGTAACAAAGTTGGAATGTTAAATGTAAAAATTATGTACATAAGTTAAGTTTAATCTTAAAAGATTTAATTTATTTCCTATTTACACTCTGATGTTATTAGATATTAACCATTTAATTTTCAACGCTACAAAGCTTTTTTCCTCTTTTCTCCTTCCACACGAACCTTAAAAATTATTTAACCCATTTTAATAAATACGAAAACTTAACCTAAATATTCAAACACTCGAATGTGACACATGTCTCCGAATGATTTAGGGGTAAATTTGTATTTCTGCTTTGGAAAATTAATCGGTTTTATTAATTAATTATTACAAACATCAAACAACAACAAATAAAATACTCGTGTAAAGGATAATATTTGATAGACATCTTTATTTATACCCTCCACATGTGGTGCTAAGGGTATACATAGCTTTGTTATTCCATTTGTTATTTCCACAATATGCAATTCCGAACCCATAAAAAGCACACTTTCTGAAAACATTCAAAATAAGAGTCGGTTCCGTAATATCCCTCTATCTGTGTATTAGTTGAAATTAACTTTTAGGAAGCATTTGGGAATTAAAAATTTTGAAATTTAGCACAATTGCCTGATAACTTTCTGAGATATGAGCAAACAAACTCAACTGCCTTGGTTCTTTACATAGTCTTACCTGAAAAATTTTAATTTTTCTGCTCTAGGATAATATATAAGCATAACTAATTTGGAAATGTACATGTATGTATATTTTTTTTAAATATCAATTCTCGTAAGCACTTTAAAATTTTTTGGTTACTCTCTCTCTAATGACACCAAGTTGCAAGCCGTAGCATCAAAATTTATTTCGGAGAAAAACTCATAAATTGCTTTTAAGCTAACTGAGATATAAGCACAAAAATACAAATGCTTTGGTTTTTCATTAAAAAATCAGATTTTTTCAGCTTTTAGACAACCAAGGGGCTCAATAGGTTTCAAAGGATTTCCTAACAGAATATAATGCGACAAAATTATCTTATGTCAAAATGGTCTGATACAGACTCCACTTGACAGTTTACGCGTAGTAAACTACCACGAAAGACACAAAAAACTCAAAAACGTACACAAAATGTCCGTTCAAAACAGTTATGTGTAACCTAAAAACAGCATAAATAACCCCTGTTGGAAATGAAACTATAAGAAAGCCCTTATATTCGACATAAATACGCTTTATTTCGCAAAAGCAACTTTAAATTTTTCCCAATATTTATTTTTGAAATATGTGTCGGTGCATAGACATTAACAATACAATTTAAGTTATAACGAGCACTTTTTTTGTCTAAAAATTTTAAAATCAGTTTTCTAAACTATTCGTTATTATTGTGATGTAACAGACTTTAAGATTAGCTATGACGTGTATACTATAGAGCTTATTTTAAGCCCGTCTATATTACAAACAGATTACACACCATCATACTAAAAAGGCAAAGGGCAACAAAACTTTTATAAGCAATTTATATATATTTGTTTAGTTCAGTAAGCAAAAATAAAATGTTTTCAAGGACAAAATCAAAAACTAATTATATTAAAATAAACAAAATTTAAGCCCTAAACAATGGATTATTTCAATTGTTATTTTTAGTTTAATTCTTTTTTTTGTGTTCACTTTTCTTGGGTTTTTCAAAAGGCACCGATCAACAAACCGATAGGGACAGCAAACGACTCCATATTTTTTGCCGCTCTTTTGACAAATCTCTTCAGTAAGGCTGGCCATTTCATGATGGAATAATATACGAGCCAACAACGAGTCGAAATTAATAAAATTTACTACCGAAATTTGGAGTCAGTGCCCTCAACGTTAAGAGCGCTACGTCCAATTAATGGTCGTCATAATCGTCCTACCAGATCAACAATAGAGCGTCTAGTGGAAAAATTTGAATCTACAGGCACAGTACAAAGTGTTCCCGTGCCAGTGAGGCAAGGAAGTGCCCGTAGTGTCGAGAATATTGCTGCCGCTGAGGCTTCAGTTGAAGAAGGCCCAAATGTGTCTCTCACACGTCGTTCTCAAGCGTTGGGCATGTCTGTGACTTATTTGTAGCGAATTTTGCAAAAACCACCAGAAGCGTCGTATGTTCGTGAATTGGGCTGAGCAACAACTTAAAAATGATTCGGATTTTCATGGAAAAATCATCTTCAGCGATGAGGCTCATTTCTGGCTGATTGGCTTCGTCAATAAGCACAATATGCGTTATTGATCAGACAGCAATTCACACGTACTCCATGAGTCATCATTGCATCCCGAAAAAATTACGGTTTTGGTGCGGTTTATGGGCCGGCGGCGTTATTGGGCCGTACTTCTTTCGTGATGATCAAGACCGGCACGTTACTGTGAATGGGAATCGCTACCGTTCAATGATAACAGAATATTTTTGGCCCCAATTAGATGATATGGACTTGGAGGATATGTGGTTCCAGCAGGACGGCGCCACAAGCCACACAGTGAATGTCACAATCAATTTATTGGAAACAAGGATTGGAGAACGTGTTATTTTACGAAATGGTCCAGTCGGTTGGCCGCCTCGGCCGTGCGATTTGACGCCGTTAGACTATTTCCTGTGGGGCTACGTCAAGTTTATTGTCTATGCCAACAAGCCAGCGACGATTGATGAACTTCGTATGAATATCGAACGTGAAATTGCAGCAGTATCACCCGATTTATGCTTGAAAACCGTTGAAAATTGGGTTCAGCGTCTGGACTTCTGCAAGCGTGCCCGTAGTGGCCATGCAAAAGAAGTCGAGTTTCATACATAATGGCATCGAACGTTTTTGTTTTATTTAAAAAAACTTTTGTAACGTTCTCTTTGAAAAACCCTTATATGAAAAAATTCTTTACTAATAGAGAAAAAAATTTTTTTTTTTTTTTTGTTTGCTACAGAAAATTGTTTTATAGGAAATTTATATAATTTCTTTAATTGGTTTTCGATTTATAATTTTTCTGTCAAAAATTATAATTCGCTTTAACGTAAACAAATAAAAAAAGTGTTTGTAAAAAGCAAGTATTTAAAGTTACAAATAAATTGGTTTGTTGTGTAAGACTTTTACTTACTTAGACGTTGATAATCCGCTTACATCATTGTATGCAGTATTATCAACTTTGAAATTTCAAAAAACATCTAAATCAGGGTAAAAAACGCGTAATTTTCAAAATAAATCAATGAGTTTAAAATTGTTTATATTTTATTCGATTTATTTCATCAAATTATAAATCGGCATATTATAATATAGTAAGCTCACATTGCTTTTATTAGGAGCATAAGGAAAAATAATATTATTTTAAATAAGTAATTTTTAAACAGTATGACAACTTTGACTTCACAGTTACCAAAAAAAGTTTTTGCATTACTTTTTTTCTATTTTCACTTTTACTGCATACAAACTGAAAATTATATTTTATATTCAAATATAATTTTTTATATATGTATGTATTTAATAAATAACAATAAATATTGTAAAATATATGATCAACTAAGAAATATTTGCTAGTTCAAAACAATAATTGCATAAACATTGTATAATATTAATATATTTCCCATACTTACAACTTAATATCATTTAAGAATGAGTAAGTTTTTTTAGTTTTGTATCTTAAATTACATTTATGAAAATTGCTTTCAAATAAAAAAAAAATTTATTAGAAATTTATTATTTGGTGTCACCGCAAAAAAAGAGAATGCACTCAAAATTAACTGACTTGAAAATTTTACGCGACAAAAATTTCAAAAAGCACTAAAACAATGCTTAAATCTCCGAGTTGACAACGCTAATTGTAAGGCATAGGTATTAAAGCTCGCTTTGCATTGGGCAATAGCTCTTATTATTATGAGAAGCGCTTAAGTGGTCACAACAAATTTTCAATATTGCTGACAGTTAAACCACGCAAAGTTTACTCCACTTTACACTTTTTTTTAGATTTTTAGTGTCACTTGGAAATGTTCCATCAGCGCATATCTCTTTCTTCGTGCAAACCCTACAAATTCTCATCTTATTTCTTCTATAACTCTTTCATACCATTCTTTCTTTCTATTATTGTTTCACAATCACAGTTTATTTTCTTTTATCAATATTTCTTCTTCACTTCACTAGTACTCTTATTTTTCTAAAATCTTATTTAAAAAAGTTAAGAAATTTGTTTACATATATTTAATTTGCTTATTTTGTAATAAAAACATAAACAAATTATGACAGTATCGTTCCCCATCAGCTGGGCTGATAATTTCATATGTATGAATTCACACTGAATTGTCAATTTTTTTAAAACAAATATACTAAACGTATTTATATCTTTATACCCTTCACCTGTGGTGTACAAGGGTATATATAGCTTTGTCATTCCGTTTGTAATTTCTACAATTTTCATTTCCGACCCCATAAAGTATATGTTTTCTGAAAGCTTATGAATAAAGTAGTCGATTAAGCCCTGACCGTCTGTCCGTCTGCCCGTCTGTCCGAGTATTGGTTGAAATCAACTTTTAGAAGCAACTATATGTTCCTCAGATCTGAGTATGGTATCAATCTTTTGGAAATATCCAGGAATGAATCGCTATTGAAATTCAGCACAATCGCCCCATAACTTTCGCAGATATGAGCAAAAAACTACGACCACCTCTTTTTTTTCACAATTACAACAACAACATACATATATACTGGTTAGAGTAAACGTGGCATCGAATCCCAGCTGAGCAAAAAAACATTTTTTTTATTTTATATATTATTTATATTTTTATTATTTTTTTAAATATATTTATATTTTTAATATTTATATTTTTATTATTTTTTTTTTTAAATTTTTTTTAATATTTAAAAAAATTTTTTTTTTTAATAATTTTTATTGTTTTTTTTTTTTTGTTTTAAATACATATTTTCTTTTTTTTTTAATTTTTTTTTTTTTAACGTATGTACATACATATGTTCGTAAACTCAATTTATAATTCCGCAATGGGATGTTTTGTATATATATGTATGTACGTATGTCATATAAGATGAATGGTGATACAAACAATTGTAATTGCGTTATTACACGTTGTGAAGGGTATATAAGATTCGGAACGGCCGAATATAGCACTTTTACTTTTTTTTATTGTATAGAATTAAACATATCATAATGAAGTTTCCATCTCTGATATATGAATTCTCCTTGACAGAAAACATTTACTAAGAAGTTAGCTAATATAGTGCAGTTCTTACAGTTTATTGAATACTTAATTTAAAAAAAGGACCGACAATTGGCAGCTTATTATACCATTCACACAGTGAAAAAGGGTATATATAGGTTTGTCATTCCGTGTGAAATTTCTACAATTTTCATTTCCGACCCCATAAAGTACGTATTTTCAGAAAGCTTATGAATAGGGGAGTCGATTAAGCTCTGTCCGTCTGACCGTGTGTATGTTGAAATCAACTTTTTGAAGCCCCCCAAAATCGCTAAAATATCAGAAATATTCGAGAGTAGATCGGTATTGATAATCAGAAACATCGGTTCATAAACAACTGCGATATGAGCAAAAACCCACGACCACCTCGATTTTTTTTTCACAAAAACAACATTACAACAACAACATACATACATACAAACTTGTATATTGGTTAAAGTAAATGTAACATCGAATCCCAGCTGAGCCAAAAAAAAATTTTTTTTTTTAATTTTTTTTTATATTTTTTTTATTTTATTTTTTATTTAATATATTATTTATAGTTTTATTATTTTTTTTAATTTTTTTTTTGTTTTATATTTATTATTTATCTTTTAATTATATTTTTTAAAATTTTTTTTTTAAATTTTTTTTTTATATTTTTTAACATACATACGTAAATTTTTAATTTTACAATAGGATGTTTTTATATGTATGTTTTTTATATGTATGTACGTATTTCATATGAGATGAATGGTGATATAAACTACTGTTATTGCATGACTACACGTTGTGAAGGGTATATAAGATTCGTCATGGCCGAATATAGCACTCTTACTTGTTTTTTGAGTAGATTCTAATACCATTTTAAATTGATCTGTATAATTTTTAGTTTTGCAAATATAAGGCTACCGATTATATCCGTTTTCCCTTTTTTTTACCTCCTTAGCGTTTGAACTTCCAAAAATCCCTTCTTATAAAACGGTGCTCTTTTATATTTATATAGATTTCTCGATTAACCCTCTTATTTCTCTAAACCCTTCATTGAGTGTGTATAATGTATTAAATAGTAGTTTCGAATTAGATATGAGTATACCGATGAAGATGCTGATGATTAAATCGTAGCTGGTTTTGAAAATGCATTCCACTTGGCTAACGGATTCATTTTTCAGTATTCCTAAATTTTTGTAATATCATTGAAAAATAATAATTTAATCATTTATAAACATAAACATAAGCCAGAATAAAATATTAACAATAATCATCGAATTTTTATTTAAAATCGTTGTGGCAAATCTGTAGGCCATAAGTGTAAAAATACATCTGAAAATTATCAATCTTTTGTCTGCACAATTATTTCCAACTCGCTTCAATTACTTAGATTCCCTAAAGATTTTAAAACAAAATTTCAAAACAATATATAATATATTTTTTTTTTCTTTTTTATGTTTGTGTGCTTTAATTTTTTTTTACCGACACAGCAGTGAAAAAAGAAGACGGAAAAGAAAATCCTACAAAAAACTGGTTTAGAATTTGGTCAACTTTTTTAACTGTTGTCTTTTTGTTATTATTTTCTACAAAAAAAAAAAAAAAACAAGAAAACCCATCAACTGTTTTATAATGGCTTAACACTTTAGAAAATGTATTTACAAGCGAATAAAAAAAATAATAAAAATAACTAAATGCCAATAAACCTTGTAAGAGGCAAAGGCGTGGTGTTAGGGAGGGAATGTTGTAAAAAAAAACATTAAAAAGGTGTTTACATTTAACAATTTAAAAAACGAAAGTATATAAACAAATATTAAGATGTTTAATCCATAGTTAAGTACTATTACGAACTTCATTTATCCAAGAAATTTCAATGTTGTTAAGATACATACATACATAACTGTTTAACTTTTCAGTTGTTAATTAGCCTCGGACCAAGCATCTTAGTCGTTTATTATGTTTAATACAGATCATTAAAAAACTTTATTTATTTACTTACCCTATTTTCCCTTTATAGATGCGCCTAATTGCAACGAACACTTAAATGCATATTCATAAAGAGACATTTTAAGTCAAGTTAATAAAAACAAAAATGTGTTTTTTTATTTTATAAAAACAAATCACCACAGCCAAACATATTACACACAAACTGAAAGGGAAAACATTTTGTAAATTAGTCAAGGTTCAACAAAAACAACAAAACATATTTGGTCGGCAACGGCTTGTTGGATGGGCGCTTGGTTAGTTATTTGTATCAAACCCAAACGAAAGTGGTAAATAAAGCTGACATTCATTCTTTAATCATTTTTTTTTTTCATTCATTCAACTTGCATCTGTTGCAATGTTATTAGTAAGTTGTCTGTTCATTCGTAATATGTTGCCGTGATTTAGCATATTTAGTTGGGCGGGCTGCGTCTGAGATGAGAAATTTAAACAATAGAAATTAAAGGTATTTTTTAGTTAAAATAGTACCATGATGAAATTAACATGTAACTGTATATCTTCTTCTTTTTAAATTTTAAAATCGAAAAACATATTTAAATTCAATTTAAGCAAGTTCTAGACAATGACATACACTGTGAATTATTTGCATTTGTAAGATTCATTTTATTATTAACTCAAGGTAAAAACGAGTCGAATAGGGCGCCTAGAAAATTAAATGTATTTTATTGCGTAATAATTTTACATTGTTTGGAAAATTCTCGATCCGGTATCACGACATAAATATCACCCTACGTTGCCACAGGCAAGTATTTACTTGCAAGTGTGTATACGTATTACTAACGAAAATCTGGAGAAATGCCAAAAAAGTTCAAATGCAAGTTCATTTTTAAAATGTTGTCAACAAATAAACTTCAAACAAATTTAAAACAAATGGCGCTGCTTCAATTGGTAATTAAGTGTTGTCAATAGCCACTATTGAACGTTACCTTTAGACATGTAACTTTTTAATATAATTTTTTTTATTAAATATTGATATTTATATTAAAACTTACATTTTAAATGAATATTTATATTTTTTCTTAATATTCTTCATATACATATATACATATTTATTAAAAAAATTATTGTGAATTATTTACCACAATTGTATGATATATTGTTGAGTTAACAAAAAACTCAGTATTAGACAACACTGTTTTTCGGCTTGTCACTTTACTTGCCGTAACTGTAAAAATTTTACTTGCTTAAAAATTTCTTCGCAAGCTAAGTCGCAGGTTGCCAAAGTGTAGTTGTGTTAGTAAAAAAGTGTAAGTGTATTGGTTTTTTTTCACTTGCACTTGCATGTGGCAACGGTAGGTAAGGAAACATAAGTGAGTTTCAAGTTGAATAATAGTGAAATATTAAATAAACGATTGTAGTATTTGCGTGAGTTTTAATAAATAATTTTTTTTCTCATAAATTTCGAGAGTGCTGATTATCATTTAGAATTAAAACAATCCCGGCTTATAAAAAGGAATCAAACCAACATTAATAAAAGGTCTAAACGTAACAATATTTTGAGGAACTATAATTTGTGTTGATCGCTATAACATGAAATATTTTCTTTAAGCCAGAAGCAGACAAAATCGAAGAAGAGGACCAGGTAATTTTAACAAAAATAAAATATAGTTTCCGAAACAATTAATTCAATTTAGGAATTAATTCGACTAGTATTCTTGGAAAGGATATTAGTATGGATTGTAATTGGAATGTATTCGATTTTCTTTAGAAATTTTAAACGAAAATAACACATCCTATTTTAAAACAACTTGAGCAAAAATTTAAGAGCCTTCAGTGATTTTATTTTTAATGTAAACAAATAGGCACGGAGGAATTGGAAGGCATCCCATTTAATAAAATGCCTAGAAAAACTAAAGTTGATAAGTATTAGCACTGCAATAAAAATTCTAAACAATTCGATTATACTTATGATTGTGTTGGGTGATTTTTCAACCATTTGTTTTTTGAAAATAGAAGGAAAAAAATCACGAAAAATTGCCAAACTGAATGTAATATTAATTTAGGAGATAAATGAGTGCCTGACATTTAATATTTAAAGAGAATTTCGTGTAAACGTTGCCCGTTGGTAGTCCATCCGTGAGCTCTAATCTTGGCATACTATTTCTAACATTTCGGCCTCACCTATAACAGCTGTAATTTTGGCTGGCTTATCCCTGTGCCCAAGAGCCCCACAAACATAAGTCTATTGGGGTCAGATCGCACGATATTGGCGGCAAATAAACTGCTCCAAAACATGAGATTAATTGCTAAACAAAGTTGCCTCTCAATAGACTCATAGTTTAGCGTGCCATGTGGCACCGTCTTGTTGAAACTAAATGTCAACTATATCCAGTTCTTCTTTTTGGACAAAAAATCGCTTCATTGTCTGCATAGTACTGGTAGAAGTACGGTCCAATGATGCGTCTGGCCCTCAATCCTTTGTAAACATTGCATCTTTCTGAAAACATTGGTGACTTTTAAACTGCCTCTTGCTGCTCTTCACAACAAATTTGGCAATTCTGTTTTTTGACGTTACTATTAAGCTAAAAATGAGCTATATCGCTAAGTAAAATTTTTCGATAGGAAAATTGATCTTTATCCAACTTTCCTAAGGCCCATTCACCAAAAAAATTACGTTGTGGTTTCAGTTTCCTAAGCAGCTGTATCTTTGGTTTCATTAAGAGTTCCTTACATAAAATCTTCCCGAAGGTCGAATAACACAAGCTCAATTGTTGACGATGGCGACGAATTGACATATTACCATGGCACTAGTCAATAAAGCTGAAATATTCTCCTCGGCATACGGGTTAATTAATGTCGAATAAAGTAAAACTGATGTGAAATTTGGTAACAACAGCTTGAGTAACCTATCATAAAATACACGTAATTTACACTGAAAAAACCAATATCAAAAGATTTACCCTTTACTAGAGGAAGTAAGTATTCGTGTTAAATTTGCGTTTGACAGATACAGCCGTAATTTTTTTAATGGGAACATTTTAGTTTTAAGTAAAAAAAATTTTTGTACCAAAAAACATTATAGCCATCACTGTTGTACGAGTATAATATAATGGAAGTGTGTTTGTATTAGTGTCGTTTATCATTTGGAAGCCTTTTGTATATGTTAAATAATGATGACCCAGCTTGAACTTTTAAAACATTACTTTTCTGTTTATTTGCATGTATAATTTTGTTTAGTTTAAGTTTTTTGTATTTCTTTTTTTTTTTTTTTATACCCGCCACCAAAAAAATGGTGGGGGTATATTCATTTTGTCATTCCGTTTGTAACACATCGAAATATCCATTTTAGACCCCATAAAGTATATATATTCTGAATCGGGGTTTGATTTGATGACGATCTAGCTATGTCCGTCCGTCTGTCCGTCTGTCCGTCTGTCCGTCTGTTGAAAGCACGATAGAGGTCGCACCGAAAAAGCTAAAGGGCTCAAATTTTGCCAGAATCTTTCTAATAGACAAGGTTTGTTTGGTATTGAAAATGGGCTAAATCGGAATATTAGAAAGAGAGTTATAGCTCGTAAAGCAAGAATAGGTCGAAAAAACCGTGTCCTTCAAACATCGAAAAAAAAGGAATTGTGTCCAAACGCATAAACGTAGAGTCATGAAACTTCGAATATATATTTCTCGAGTCAAAAGAATATTTCTCCCCAAAAATTGCTTAAATCTATGCATTAGAAAAGGAGTTATAGGTCAAAATGTACGAAAATTTATACCGCTCAGTGTATATTTGAAGTTTAAAACGTAATAAAACTGACAAAACTATATGTACGGTTCTGAAATTTTGCAAACATGGTTTTTTGGTCAAAGTCTTCGTTATAACGGAAAATAAATGTGCCACGCCCACTTTTTTTTTAAATTTTTATAAAAATATATTAGTCATATTCATTAGCATTTATTCATTGCAGATGGCGACATCTGTTGTAGGCGCCACTACATTTTGCAAACACTGAGGATGATGTCTTTGCTAAACATCACGTAGAACACTAGATGACTCTAGTAACATTTTTTTGCACAAACTACAAAGGAATTTTATAGGGGTTTGTGAAAACGAAAATGACCGAAGTTTGTTGACAAAAATTAACTAGAGTAATGATTTGTGCCCAACTTTACATATAGTTGTACACACAGTTTTATGAGGTTTTAGATTTAAAAATATTAAAAAAGAAATGTGCATCAGTAGATTTAAAATAAGTATTTGAATATTTAAAATACATATTTTAACAAATTTTTTTTTTATCTATCTATTTTTTTGTAAAGGGTGGTTAAATTTTAAGGGCCACAGGGTGATTTAAAATATACATTCTCAGCATTTTGCTAAAACAGGAAATTTATTAGTAAGATTTTGATTTTTAAAGTTCTATAACATTTTACTTTTAGAAAATTTTCAAACGAAATAAGTTTTGTATAATTTTAAAATTTGTTAGCCATTAGTACATGAAAATAAATTGTTTATAATGTTTAGAAATAATTTTTTTTTTATCTTTAGGTCTAAATTTTCCTAAATTCCTTTTTTTAATACACCATAACTTCTAGAAAACATAAGATGACAAAAAGAAATTAGCACCATTTAGTAGATAAAACTCTCCTCTATACCCCTATACCCCATTGTATACCCGTTACGATCCGACCGTGATCAGCAGACCAATTTTTGTGACACAAGGTCAAATATTTTTTGCAAAATTTTAGTAAAAGAGCTAAACAAATTTTTTTGTAATGTGCTTTTTTGAAGTATTTGAGTTTTTATATCCGCCACCAAAAAATGGTATGTATATATTCTTAATCGGGGTTTTATTTGATGACGATCTAGCTATGTCCGTCCGTCTGTCCGTCTGTTAAAAGCACGATAGAGGTCCCATCGAAAAAGCTAGTGGGTTCAAATTTTGCCAGAATATGTCTTATACACAAGGTTTGTTTGGAATAGAAAATTGGCTAAATCGGAGTATAAGGAAGAAAGAAAAATTGCCTAAATGCATGTATTAGGAAGGGAGTTAGAGATCAAAATGTACGAAAATTTATACCGCGCAGTGTATTTTCCAATTTGTTAAAAATTTTAAACCTAATAAGAATGACAAATTTAGATCTACGATTCTGAAATTTTGCAGGAATTGCTTTTTGGTCAAAGGCTTTCTTCTGACGGAAAATAAATGTGACACGCCAACCTCCCATACGACGTTTTCTCTCAAATTCTTATAATTTCTCTATAAATCGAATAATAAAGGACTTTATTGAAATATCTAAGTTGTATTTATTAGCATAAATAACTTCGACACACCTACTATAACGCTCACTTTCCACGTTATTTACTGTTAATGAAATTTAAATTTATAAAACCGACAAAATTAGAGGTATGATGATAAAATTTGCTACGGAAATCCTTCTAGTCAATGTTATTGTTATGCCAGAAAATTTAGGTGACACGCCCACTATTACGCCCACATCCTATATAATGCTTTATTTCAAATTCATATAATTTCTCAATGAATAAATATTTTGGAAGAATTACGGACTATATTGAAATATCTAAGTTGTATTTATTAGCAGAAATTTTATTGACACGCTTACTTTAACGCCCATTTTCACTGAAACACTTAATTTACGAAAACATTTTACCAGCATATCCAAGTTATAATGGGTGGTTAAATTTTAAGGGCCGATGTTGATTTTGAATAAAACACAAATTATTTAGGAAATTATTATCATTTCTTTTTTAATGAAAATATTTGTATGGTTCAATTATGTATGGAACAAAATATCGGCCAAATGGCCCCGCGACCTCAACGGCACACCTCGATCCGATAGTCCAAATTTTAAATAACATTGCTGATGCTCAATTGTTTGGCACGATGATGAGTCGAAGTTGACTGTTTTTTTGCCACACTATCGCGATAAACAGCAATGCTTCTCATTTAATGAATTTAGAAGGTATTCATAGATGTTCTAACATTTTATACAGACCTGGGGCCGAATTACGGCATTCGATATCGATCGAAATTTTACTCGAACGATCGAGTATGCTGTGCTTTAGGTATATAGATTCTAATAGGAGTTTTCAAATTTCGATCACGTTCGAGTGCCGTAATTCGGCCTCTGTTTTAAATTTAAAATTTAACCACCCTCTACAAAGAAAGTGATGTATATTTTATTATAAAGAGATTATTCCAAGCGATTAACAAAATAATAATTATTGTGCTTTAAATGTACACAAAATTGGTGGTGGGTATAAAAGATTCGGCACAGCCGAATATAGTGCTCTTACTTGTTTTTTGTTTCAATTGCACTTGAGGTAATAACGTTTTTAGTATTTTGCTTTTTAATTTCTTTATTTCAAATTTTGTAAGTTTTATTAGAAACCTCAGAAAAAAGAAACAAGAAAACCCAGCAGACGTGCGAAGTTGTTTGTCTTCTACATCTTTTATAATTGAAAGTGAGAGTAATTTAAGGTAATTTACAAAAAATTAATAGATATAAATTTCTTGTGGTCACTATGAGCTACTATAATTGCCTGTGTATACTTTTTAATAGAAAAACTTAATTTCTTTTTGATTTTTTTTTATAAAATTTTACGAGTTAATAATAAAAACAAAGTTGCTTTAAGTTATGTAGTAAATTGATTATGATTAAATTTATAATTTTGATTTATTACTGATGCCTTAGTTTCTCTTGGCCTTAAAAGTCAAATATATATTTATATTATGTTAATATCTCTAAATTTTAAATGCTTAAACATATATTTTTAATCTTAGGTGTGTAAGCCAAAGGTTAAGCATTATAATTTAGCAGAATTAATGTTAGCTAAAAGTTAAACATGTTGCATAGTAATTGTCTATGATTTTTTTAAATAAAAAAGAAGCATTATATGTCTGTTATTAAATGCTTGAGGTTATACTTAAATAAAAACATTTATTTTTACAATGTTAACTAAGTTTTAGTTTTGGAAATTTATACTTGAAGCAACAGAATTTTATTTAGTATTTTAAAAATCTTTAATATACCTTTTTAAAATTTTTTTTATAATTATTTTATAATTATAAGGAAAAAATATAAAAAATTTCAGATATATCTTTTGTCATTTTCGGGTCATTTTATTTAGAAAATATTAAATTTTCTCTTTCATAAAATTTTATGTTTATTAATGTTTTTCTTTTCCCTCTCTGCTTAAAAAAAATTTAGGGTTGTGAGAAATGTTCACCTAAACATCGAAATAGTTTCTGCATTAAACGTCGAATAACAGTGCGAATTTAGGAAAAACGTGATTTTTCGCGTACAAGTGTTTCTGTAATTCTGCTCAGCAAAAGCTTTCTGGCATTTTAGTTATTTTCCGAAAATTTTTGAAAGGATGAGTAAGAGTCTTTCTGTGACAATATTTTATGTAGTTTTTTGTTAACGTATGTATGTATGTTGTTGTTGTAATTGTGAAAAAAACGAGGTGGTCGTGGTTTTTTGCTCATATCTCAGAAAGTTATAGGGTGATTGTGTTGAATTTCAATAGCGATTCATTCCTGGATATTCCATGAGATTGATACCATACACAGATCTGAGGAACATATAGTTGCTTCTAAAAGTTGATTTCAACCAACACACGGACAGACGGGCAGACGGGCAGACGAACATACGGACAGACGGTCAGGGCTTAATCGACTCCTCTATTCATAAGCTTTCAGAAAATATATACTTTATGGGGTCGGAAATGAAAATTGTAGAATTTACAAACGGAATGACAAAGCTATATATACCCTTGTGCACCACAGGTGAAGGGTATAAAAAAGGCATAGGGCAGAATTAATGCAACATTTAAGTCAGAAAAGAAAACACCAATAAATATGAAATGTAGCCTTAGCTACGATGTGGACACTGTACCTATGTACATAATGGTAAAGAATATTTCGGGTTCGGCACTCCCGAATACAGTATTTTTACTTGTTGCAAATTATACCGTTATTATTTTGAGAACAAAAAAAAGCCAATACAAAAAAATTGCATTTTCCTTTCCTTTAGTCTATGTTCACACACGACGATTATCGTTGATAATAGATGAGGAAAAAAAGGGGAAAACAATCGCCGGTACTCGGCTATTTGAAGTATGTTTTTTTTTTTATACTTGACATTTCTTTTCATTCGGTGTTTCGCTTCTTGGTGTGTAAGTAATTTAAAATTTGAATTAAAAACGTCACAAATTAAATTCTTAAAATATTTAAAAATAAAAAAACACAAAAAAATATTTTAGTTGATAACATTTATTTAAAAGCGTTAATTAAAATCAATTATATTATTTTATGTATGTTTTTATTTTTATACCCTTCACCTGTGGTGCACAAGGGTATATATAGCTTTGTCATTCCGTTTGTAATTTCTACAATTTTCGTTTCCGACCCCATAAAGTATATATTTTCTGAAAGCTTATGAATATAGGAGTCGATTAAGCCCTGACCGTCTGTCCGTATGTCCGTCTGCCCGTCTGTCCGTGTGTTGGTTGAAATCAACTTTTAGAAGCAACTATATGTTCCTCAGATCTGTGTATGGTATCAATCTCTTGGAATATCCGGGAATGAATCGCTATTGAAATTCAACACAATCACCCTATAACTTTCTGAGATATGAGCAAAAAACCACGACCACCTGTTTTTTTTTCACAATTACAACAACAACATACATATGTATATACTGGTAAGAGTAAGCGTGGCATCAAATCACAGCTGAGCCAAACAAATTTTTTTTTTATTTTATATATTATTTATTATATTTTTTACATATTTTTATTAATTTTTTAAAAAAAAATTTTTTAAACAATTATTTTTAATTTTTTTTTTGAATTTTTTATTGTTTTTTTTTTTGTTTTTAATATATTTTTTTTTGTATTTTTTTTTTTTTTTCGAAACGTACATACGTAAACTCAATTCATAATTTTATAATGGTATGTTTTTTATATGTATGTTTACATGTATGTACGTATTTTATATGAGATGAATATAGCACTGTTACTTGTTATTATTGCTATTTACGGCTAAAGCACAAATGACGAATTCCAAGAAAATAAAAGCTAAACAAAAAAGAAAAATCGCCAAAGATATTGTCGCGTATGAACATAAAGTCAAGTTCAAAAGAAAATATGTAAAAAGTTGGGCAATTAAAATCGTCATGTGTTACCTTCGACTTATGAAGCCAATGCAACACTTTTAAGACATACATATAAAATAAATTTGTATTGTTTTTGTTGTATTTTTAATGGAAATTAGCAACAACAATCATACATTACTTTAAAACACATACAAAAATAGTACCAGTAGTAAATACATTAGAAATGCGGTTGTGAATTGAATTTATAATTTGTTAAATACATAAATTTTTTGTTTTACGGTAAGATATTAAATGCGTAGATATAAATATTATAAAATTGTATTCTTAAAAAAATTCTATCTTAATTTTTATTGAAGAAAGTTTTCGATAAATTTAATGTTAATAAAAAATTATTGGTAAATTCGATATATTATTTATTTTAGTATTACAATATCATTACAACTTTTATTTTAATTTAAAAACAAAGCGGAGCAGAGACAACCATTTGCTTGGTAAAGTGCAGCAGACCAGAGTCTGCAGTTATAAGCAGTGTTTAAATATGCAACGCTAGATCTAGCACCAACTTTCCAAAGTAAGACTTAGCAAAAAAATTGAATTATTCTTATTTCAAGTCAGATTGCTACTAGAAATGTCTGTGCTGCGAACATCTATTTACTAGAAAAATTTTAACTTTTTAATTTTTATTAGCAAGAACAAAATATTGCAAGTCAATCAATATTTATGTTTTAACTGTAGCAGCACTCAATCTTTTATCTAATATTTTACATTTATACATTTAGCTTTTGTTGTTCTGTGAATATTTCTAGTTGTATTTTCAGTCGTCACAATGAACCGTATTGCTCTCTGGGTGAGGGTGTGAGAGTAACTTTACACCAGCCTTACTTACCTTCAGTTGTTTTGCTTATCTTGCAAATTCAGAGTTGATTTGTGAAAAGTTGGCAGATGGATAAAAGTTTCTTATGAACAAACTCTGTGCCAACGAGTTGCTAAGCTAAATTGGCATTCTAGTTAGCAGCTCGTTGTACGTAATGTATAAACTGTGGCTAACTTTTTGTTACGAATAAGGCCGTTTATGTACAGGGTGGACCAAAAGTCGCGCCTGCGTGTAAAAATTGAATAACTTTTTTGTTTATTATTATTTTTTATTAATTTTTTTTTTAATTATAATATTATCTTTGTATGACCTAAATTTTAATTATGAAAAATAATGTCAGAGAGATGACCACCATTTTCATCGATGCACAATTGGGCTCTTAAACAGGCGTTTTGCATAACTGCACGCAAGGTTTCAGGCTCTATTGCCCTGATCTCAGCTTCAATGTTGTTCTTTAGCTGCCCTATAGTTTGAGGCTTGTTTACATACACTCGTTCTTTGAGATAACCCCATAGAAAATAATCAGGGGCAGTTAAATCCGGTGAACGTGCTGGCCAATTAAATTCTGAATTTTTCGAGATAATTCGGTCGTCAAAAATTTCATTTAAAAGCGTCATTGTGGCACGGGCCGTGTGTGCTGTTGCTCCATCCTGCTGAAACCACTTGTTGGCTGCCTCAGGGCGTACAAAATTATTAAGCATAGCGCGATATCTGTCCCCATTCACCGTTACTGTATTACCAACTTCATCCTCGAAGAACGATTAAAAGTAAAATTCTACCACTTTCGTTCGTTGCTCAGTCGTTAAATTTTGCATGGTGGTGTAACACGAATCGATGAATAAAATCTGAAAAAAAAAATAAAAAATATTAATAAACAAAAAAGTTATTCAATTTTTACACGCAGGCGTGACTTTTGGTCCACCCTGTATATGCAATTCTCTTTATACGCTAAGAAGTCTACTATATGAAGTTATATAATAAAATACAAATTTTGGAAGGCGAGAATCATTGTTTAAATACGCATTCAATTTCCAAACGGAAATTTTAAATAGTTTTGCTACCCAGCAAGAAAATTTTGCACTAGTTCAATGTGAAAAACATGCATGCAAAAAATCTTAAGCAATTCATTGTCAGCAAACATTAAATAATTCATATAACATTAAATAACATATAATAATTCATATAAACACATCCGTTCCAATGACACGTTAATGTAAAAATCATGCATGTTTCACCTTAATTGAATCACTTCATCATGGGTCGTACTCATGCATACACAATTTCTTTTGCATGTCTTTTTTTGCAGGGTATATGTAAATGTGACATAATATGGACGAGAACATAAAAACCCTTATCACGTTTGTTTCTGGCTTGAAATTTGGTTTTTTACGTCACCTTTATAAGTGTACCCTCCTTAATTTGTTTCTTTTTTTATCAAAAATTTGGGTTAAAATATTTATGTTTTTTTTTCTTTTAAAAATCAATTATGTATGCATGTAAATAAAAATATCAAATACCATTGGATTTTAATTTTTAAAGTTGATTTTTTGTTAAAAATGGACGAAATTTTAAACATTTTACGACCACACACTTACTAAAGTAAAGTGCAAAATATATAATTAAAAATATTTAATTATTTTATTAATTTAAAATCACTCTTTTTAAAAATGTTTTTGTTGAAGCTTTATGTTTACCTTATTAACTTAAAGAAGTAATGTCACTGCAAGCAGCATGAAAAAATACTTAAAATTGCTACAATAAATTGCACCGTACAGCAAACAAAAAAGTGTAACTGCTGTTAAAAATTTTACAGTACAAGCGAAAATTATGTAAACTGCTACAGTACAAACAAAACAATTGAAAATGCAACAAAAAGGAAAAAAATGCTTTTGTAGGATAATAGTTCAATGAAATCAAGCAAGAAAAAATATGCCGGTCATTGAAAAATTATCTAGAGTTAAATAATTTTGAGATGTGCTACAAGAAATTGCAATATAATGTTTCATGGCGAGTTAAAAATGTTTATATGTGATAGAAATTACAAATAATATATTAGCAATTTTACACCCTGGTCGTTAGAAATTTTTAATTAATTCGATCTTTAGGCACAGCAGCAGATGCTCTATGCAGAACATTTTTATATTTATAAAGGATTTAAAAGCTCTCCGTCCTATAAAAATTTAAGTCAAAATTTAAATTCAACAATTTTAATTTAATCACAAAAGTGATCTCTAAATTCTATTTAAACAAATTTTTTTTTGGATTTTCTTGCTGTTACTATTTTAATTTATGGATTTTTATAAGTCTTTAAATTGCCATTAGTCTAAAACTTATTTTCTTGTTGTTACTTTGTTATTTATGGATTTCTATAAATCTTCAAAATGTCATTAATCTAAAACTTATTTTCACAATTTTAACTCTTTTCCAGTAACTATATTTAAAGTTTTAATATTCAAATTATTACAGTAGCATTTTTTTATGTAAATCAAATTTTTTTTTCTTATAGCTTTCACTTTCAAAGGTCATACAAATATATTTTTTTTTTTAATAAAATACAAAAGTGAGTGTGTGAACTTTTAAAAAATTGTTTTGGGGAAAATGAACAGATGGCAGTAGACATTTAATTTCTACATGTTGCATAACAAATTGTAAAGGCAATTGTTGAATTCACAAACCCGTATTATATTCTGTATCATCTATTGAAATACAGTTTTTCTTATTTACTTGTAAACACAATTTCCGTTGTATCGGTTGTATCGTTGTATTGTTAAACGTCAAGTGATATTAAACGATATGCAAATAAAAATCAGAAATAGAAAAATTTATCAAATCTTACTTCTGGAGCTCTATTCTTGTTCTGCGAAAGGCTGCAATTAAAAGTTTTTTCACATTATCATAAAGCTTCTGATTCACGTTTAGTGAAAATAAAAAGAAAATGTCAAAATATATACACACCTATAAGAAAAAAGTGTAATAATATAATATTTTACACACACAATTTATTAATGAAATGCAAAAATAACCCAGCAAAAATTAGGTAATTACTTGCTCTTACTAAGTAAGCAACATACTTGTCAATGACTTTTACATATCATCTGCCTTACTAAGAAGTGTTTTAGTAATGACATGATTTTTCATATGATTCGTAAGTTCTTATTTTCAAAATTGGCTAGAAGCCTTTTTATAATTTTCATTTAGTTTTACACGCTTAGAGTATAAAGGCAATAATACACGGCATGTCTTTTACATCTGACTTTAAAATTTGTAAGAAATATGTAAATCTAAATGTCTGTCAAAATTGTACTTTTACAGGCAACCGTCGCTTACTGCTCTGCAGCAGCAGAGATTTCTGCCAACGGCTGATGTCACATGTCTTGACAGAAGAAAATAGAACGCTCTAATTGAAATTTTGTCAGGTGTCTCAACACATGTTTTCTTACAGAAGTAATGTTTTAAAGGTAACACACGACATGTTTGTATTAGCAGTGGAGAATTTGACAAGTCAGATGTAAAAAACATGCCATGTATTAGCTCCTTAAGTAATAATGATTTTGACAACATCGGCAAAGCGTTTCATTAACAAAGTGGTGACTTATAGATTTTCACTGATTTTCAAATTTCAAATTAACGTATAGAAGAATAATAAAGCTGAATTTTCATCCTTAAAAAAACAGAACGCCCCCTGTAAGTCCATTATATTAATGGGTTATTAAAATCAAATACTTTTTTATTGCTATAAAAGTAAGTACTTATTTAAGTTCCAATTTATAAGCGAATGTAATAAGTACTTATACGAGTCCCCATTTGTAAGCAAGGGTGGTAAGTACTGATTTGTTTCCCTATTTGTAAGCGAGCGTGATAAGTACTTGCTTGCAATGATATCGCCGTTTTAAAATAATGGGTTTAGATGCCAAGTTGTAAGTAGTGAAGAACTGTTTTCTAGTACTTTTAACTCACTATTTTGTAATGTATTATTTTGCTGGGAATAACAACAAGATTACGCATTAATACTTTGATTTATATAATTTAAAGGAGAATAAAAGCATTATAGTTTATTAAAAAGTAAATTATTGAAGATATTACGGCTTGCCTTTTAAAGTTAATTAAAAAAACAATTACTTATTTTTATTTATTAATTTTAGTTTTTACTATTATTAGTAATTTATTTTAGCACTTTACTCACTTTTTACCATTTTTACTTGTAATATCACTTAATCACGTCATACATAAAATCACCTTTTTTTCGTTTTTTTATTTACAAAAAACATATAATTGGTCGTCGCTTGACATCTAATCTCAAACTCCAATGATCCCTATTAATTACACTGCTCTGCAGCAAAATACTCCATTTAATAAAACTATGTGGACTATATGGATTTTGACGCGCTGAACTCAAATCCGTTGTCGGTTTTTCTCCATCAGATCGGGATTTTTTTTTATGGGCGTGGCAAATTTTTCCCCCAAAATTAGTCAGGTACGGAGACTTATTTCCTCCTAACTCGAGAACCAGTCATCGGATTTTCAAAAATAAAACACCAAAAAATGTGTAACAAAATTGTATTTATTTGAGTGTAATAAAATTTTTCTCTATCTCTTATCGTTTTGGAGTTATTTAGAAATTAATGGAGAAAAAAATTTTTTCGTGCAAAATTCGTAATATTTTTCACTTTAAAAATGGAATTAAAAAAATTGTTAGGCAAATATTTAACATTTTAAACTTTTTTCTAAGAGCTACTTATCTTGGAAATAAAAAAAGCCCCTTTATAACAATATATGATATATTTAATTTAAATTGCCGATTTGGTCAAATTTTTAATAACAGCTCTGCTTAGCAGATCCTACCCGATCGCCGCAGATACCTAAATAGTTATGACAACACAATAAACATACCATACACAGTAGTATTATTTTAGGACAGTTTTTACTTGAAAAGCAACAACATTTGTGAAGTCCTATAATATTATGACAATATGACATATTAGGACATGCGTTTTTTAAAGCATTTTTTTAATGCTTTAAAAAACGCACTTATTTTAATAAAAGTTCAAACTTACCAAATTTTGGTGGAGTAAGTATAAAAAAAGATCTAAAAATATCCACTTTTTACTATCGTTTATTAAACTAAAGTCTCTGTTCTATCAAATGAAAGAAAAGTTTGAACAAATTTCGTCCTACAACTTAAAAAATTTTGAAATTTTATAAAGGTATAAATTAGAGAATTTTTCATAAATATCACTAATTTTAAATAGTTTGTGGCAAATAAATTATTTAAATTAGTTTTAAATATCACTTCACATATAATATATTTAAACATAAATAATTAAAATTATTACTTAAATTTAAATAAATCTATAATATTTTTGTTTTATTGGTTGTTGTGTTTAAGCTGGTCTATATGCATTTCACTGGTGCTTATGCCAGATCATCAGTAGACCTTTAAACTATAAAATTTATTAAAAAGTTTAAAATTATTACAAGTTTTATTTAAAATTTTTCATAAACAATATGAGAATTTTAAATAAATCAAGAAACAAAAATAAAAACTTCCTCATAAACCCAACCAACAATTTTTATTCAATTTTCATTATTTTATTATTCTAATATATTCTATAATATTTTTTTTTTTTGCAAATCAACAAAATTGCATGCGTTAAAAACTTATTTTTTGGAGTTTATTTATTGACATATGCTTTTATCATAACTTTCTGCTACATAAAACTGAATAGTTCCTAAACACCAATAACTTATTTTTAAAACTATTAAAATCAAATACACATTACTGTTTAAAAGTTAACAGCTGATTGACTTTGACTGATGTTTTTACTTGTTTAATTTGTTCTGATATATCTGGTTTGTTTTCCTTTACTATTTACCGTTACTTTTACATCTAAAATCGGTGATAGTAGCGCGTCGATATTTATTTTAACAACTTTCTGTGCAGTTATGTAGCCAAAATTTTAAATTTCGCCCTTTCCATATATGGGCGATATGCGTGTCCTTTGTCCAATTTCTTAAAAAATAGAATATTTTTTAATTAAAGTATTTTATAAGTGTACAAAATTCCAAAACTGTGGGACCACTCCTTCTGTTTATGTCCATTCGCTCTATGGAATCTACGCACAGTGCTTCGTGGGCTCATGCACAACAACTTTGCTTAAGATCATCACATAATCAAATGCATAGCTTACGATTCCATAAAGGGCATATAGACAAACATTTATTTATAAATATATTGATTTATTATTTTGGGAGCGAAAATATACTATAAAAATTATTTTCTGATTTTGCAAAAAAAAATCCTTTTCCATCCCTGTACATATCTAATTCAACACTTTAAAAACATATGAAATGAAGTTGTATTGTTATACAAAATGTTTCAATGAAAATTACCAACAACAAGCATTCAATACTGTAAACATAGACAAATAAAGTACTAATAGTACAATGCAATTAAAGCTGTGAATTAAATAATAGTTGAAATGTGCTTTTGTAGGTACTTGCTAATACACATTTATTATGATTACAAAAAAAAATAAGTTAATTAATTTTTAAGTACAAGTGTAAGTAAGTGTTGAAAAAGGTCATAAAACACACACAGATAAAACTATTAAAATTATTAAAACTACAAAAAAATGTAATCTAACACATTGTTGTTTAAATACAAAATAATTTGTTAAACAACTAATTTTATTTTCTCTTTTGTTAAAAGAAGAAAAATATATTTTTTTAAATTTTTTATCAATTCATACTTAAGCTTAATGTATAACAAAAACAAAATAATGTGTAGTGATATGAATTTTTTTCATTATTAAAAAAAACGTATTTAAATGTTTTCCTTTTTAAATTGCTTGAGATAAATAACTTAATTCCACTTTGGAATTATAACCAATATTTTGGTTAAAACAATAGTATTAAATTTCACTAAAATGTATAGCCACATTATATGTATAAAAAAACATTAAATTTTATAGTCTTTCGCAAAATCTACAATTAATTAACAAAATATAATAAAAGCATATTTGGTTTAGAAGTTTTATGTGGCTTTAAATAAAAACTTGAAATTTCTATAATTTATATTTTACTGATTAATCAACTGATTGCTGTTTGTTTACTTATATGCTCTATTTAAATGATCATGAAAAATAAAAGTTTTTTTCTGTCCACTGTTTAGCTTTTGCATTTGAAAGTGTTGGAGTTTGTTATACAAGTATTCTAGCCACTAACCAAAATGTAGTTTTATTTTTAAACAGGTTTGACATTTGTTCACTTTTTGGCCATAAAATTATATTAAAATAAATATTTTGTTTAGCATGACAAGAATGTCAACAATTTAAAATGAATTTTAGAGATGAAAGTGTTTAACGGAGTATTGTTTAAAAATTTGTATATGTTAAGAGCACAGTGGGATGAAAAAAAATATAAAAAAAATTTTAAAAAATGTTATTTCAAGATAGATTTCAATTTGTAAAAAAAAATTATCAAACAGTAATTATGAACATTCTTTAATCAATTTAAATCATTTTTTTTTTCTATATAAGTGTTTGTCAATAATTTTTATATAAATTTAGTTTCAAATTCAAAAAGTTCGAATTCCTCTATATATTTCTCTATATATACATATATAATATTTCCTCAACAAAAAATATAATTACCGAAATTTAAAAAAAAATAAAATAAGTTCATTAATTTACAAATTCAATATACAGCCCCTCTGTATATATTTTCTACTATCTTCTGAAGTACAACTCAAGTTTATTAACTTGTGAACACTGTATCGGTTATATTTTTGTCAAGCAACAAGCAAGTAATTACGAGTGGAAAATTTAATAAAATCAGGCTGTACATAGCATTTTTTCGAAGAAAAGTTTATATTTAGTTATCATTCCTATATGAATTAGAAACGTATTGTACAACATTTTAAAAACATATAATATTAACTTTTGTCGTTTAAGAATGTTACAATACCAATTTAAACAAAGTGCTTAAAAATCATTTAATTTACTTTAAAGGTTTATTTTTTAATACATTTTCTACTGTCTACTGTAAAATATACATCTATATATATAAAAGTGAAACTCTGTGTGTGTGTGTGTGTGTTAGACTCCGAAACTGTAAATCCGATCGGGCTCAAACTTTAATAAGTTGTTGTACACATACCAGGGAGTGTTTTTGGGTGGAAAAAAGTGGGCGGGTCCACGCCCATAAAAAAATAGTTATAATTTTAAGCTTCTTGCACCTGACCGATTTTTCTGAAACTTTGCACACATATCGAGCTCTCATGACTAAATAATTTCGTGATTAGAAAAGTGGGCGGGGCCACGCCCATAAAAAGTTTTACTTTTGAGGTACTTGCACTGGACTGATTTTTCTAAAACTTTGCACACATATTAAGCTGTCATGACTTTATAATTTCGTGATTAGAAAAGTGGGCAGGGCCACGCCCATAAAAATAAGTTGTAATTTTCAGGTACTTTCACTGAACCGATTTTTCTGAAACTGCGCACACATATTGAGCTGTTATGACTTTACAATTTCGTGATTATAAAAGTGGGCAGTGCCACGCCCATAAGAAAATAGTTATAGTTTTTAGCTCCTTGCACTAGATCGATTTGTCTGAAACTTTGTACACACATATTGAGCTGTCATGACTATATAATTTCGTGATTAGAAAAGTAGGCAGGGCCACGCCCATAAAAAAGTTATAATTTTGAGGTACTTGCTCTGGACCGATTTTTGTGAAACTTTGCACACATATTGAGTTGTCATGACTAAACAACTTCGTGATTAAAAAAGTGGGCAGTGCCACGCCCTTAAAAAAAAGTTATAATTTTTAGCTTTTTGATATTCAATTAAAAATCAGAATGCATTTTTATTCATTAAGGGGCGTAGCAACGCGCGCCGGGTTTTTCTAGTTAAACATAAACTTGAACATTTAACCGAACTAGTGTAATGTCGGCAATTTTAGGCTTATTTTATTTTTGTTACAATAAAAAGGCACATGCATATTTTCCACTCAAAGCGCTCGCTTGAATTATAACAAGTAAGAGCACTTTATTCGGCTCTGCCGAATCTTTTATACCCACCACCAATTTGATGTACTTTTATAGCACAAAATTTATTATTTTGTTTTTAACAATAATCGATATGGAATAATATCTTTCTACTAAAATATGTATCATTTTCTTTGTATAACTTCGATATGCTAGTAAAGTGTTTTCGTAAATTTAGTCTTTCAATGAAAGTGGACGTTAAAGTAGGCATGTCAATAAAGTTTCTGCTAATATATACAACTAAGATATTTCAATATAGTCCTTTATTCTTCCAGAATCTTTATTCATAGAGAAGTTATATGAATTTGAGAAAAAGTGTTATACAGGAGGTGGGCATGTCAAATTTATTTTCCGTTAGTACAAAGCCTTTGACCAAAAAGCAATGCTTGCAAAATTTCAGAATCATACATCTAATTTTGTCAGTTTTATTACGTTTTAAATTTTAAATATACCGAAAAATACACTGCGCGGTATAAGTTTTCGTACATTTTGATCTATAATTCCTTTTCTAAATCATAGATTTTGAAATTTTCGGGGAAATTTTGTTTTTCCATTTTATTCGATGTTGGAAGGACACGGATGTTTACCTACTCTTGCATTACAAGCTATAACTCTCTTCCTTATATTCCGATTTAGTTTATTTTCAATACCAAACAAACCTTGTTTATAAAAAATATTCTGGCAAAATTTTGGCTTCTAGCTAGGTCCGACCTCTATCGTGCTTTTAACAGAGGGACAGACGGACGGACATAGCTAGATCGTCTTAAAATGAAATCCCGACTTAGAATATATATACTTTATGGGGTCTAAAATGGATATTTTGATGTGTTACAAACGGAATGAAAAAATGAATATACCCCACCATTTTTTTGGTGGCGGGTATAAAAAGAAGCAATTACAATTTTGTATATAATTTTTCTAAAAAAAAAAAAACATTTAAATAAACTAAGATACATTTTTGCTACAACTAGAAAACCAGAAAGTAAAACCATGGTTACGATATGATCACAATATGATATGATCGGGAGATACAAATATTTCCTCAGAATGATTTTCTTAGAACAAAACATATCGTCGTTGCTCTAACAAATTCCTTTATGTGTTTTTTACGGAGTTTATTCAGGAGAGAAAAAAAGCATTTTATTTTGTCACTTTATAGTATTAAACTTGCGCATACTGACCATTGTTTTTCTTTTATCCAATCAAGTTATCCTTAAACGGTTAGATGTACGACCAATAAAGGTTCAAAATAGAGCAACAAACTTCTTTTTTTTTAAATTGCCACATAACTGATTACCTTAGATCAGCGACGATATATGGTATTAAACCACAAAATCACATCGAGAAATTTAAAAAAATATCTATATTAAAATTCAACATCGATTTACACAAAATGCATTTTTGGCACGAAGACAACTTTAATTTTCGAGCGACGCAATATAAATCTCTGAAAAGTTCGCCCAAATAATCGTTGTCCATCCCTAATACTTATCACAAGTCTAAAAAAAATCACTTAAAAAATCTAAATTAGAAGAATCAAAAATTAACAAATAGAATATTAGATGAAGAAAAAAGTAAAAAATCATTTGCTTTCATGATAAAAAAAATATAAAATAGAAATTGCAAAAACTACTACATTTAAAATATTAATAATAAATTGACAACAAAGTAAATAAAATGCCACGAGTTAAAGCCATTAAAAGAAGAAACACGAATTGTAATCAAATACAAACACAAATTTATAAATAAACAAAAAGATGAAATTTTGTTTAACTAAAATTTGTACAAAAAAACTTTCGTTTATGTTGTTCAAAAAAATTTGCACAAGAAAAGATTCTTTGTTTTTTTTCCAGCGAAGATTTGAAGAAAAATGTTTTTTTTTTTAATATTTCAGTATTTGTTTTTAAACAACTTACATACTAATATTAAATAATTTGTTTGTGATTTAATATTTTTACACATCTATAAGTGGGTGAAAGGAGGGTCGTTTAAAAGATTAAAAAAAAAATAATAATAATGATGATATTGATGTGATTACGTTAAGATTATTTCTCACACTTATACATTAAATTACAGTATGAAATAATGTGACGTGTAGAAATTTTCACGGTGATTCAATGACAACATAATTTAAAAAGAAACAAACACATGTTGAAGCAAATTAAAAATAGATTTAAACATATAGACGGTCTTTAAATATGCTGTAGATATTAAACATACAATTATGCATTACAACAATTCCTACAACACGTAGCTAATTAACTTTTCTTTTTATTTATGAAAAAATCTTTTAAAGTATTGAAATTGTTATAATAAGCTTAAGTAAGAGAATATTGTATTGTTGTCATTGTCCCGACTAAAGAATTATTTGTTCGAAATGTATACAATACCGCAGAGTTGGGGGTAGTGCACTGAAATTGCAGTTTCCACTAAAAGTTAGTGATAGTGCAAAATTTTTCACTATCACTAATAGCTATTTAGTGGTGAGTTGAAAAATAACAGCATCACTAGGCAATAGTGGTAGTGGTACAAGAAAGTTTTTCACTAAAATTAATTTAGTAATAGTGAAAAACCTTTCTTGTACAGCTTAGCTATATTGTTCGTCTCTCTGTGTATGTTTAAATCAACTTTTTAGCCAGCTAAATATACTTCCGACTTCTATGTGGTATCATTTTATATAATGCGAACAAGGTCAGATCCTGCAGTTTTCTTGAAACTTCTTGCGACGTTTATCACGTATATATTAAATATGTACCTCAGTTACCGACAAAGATACTTTTTAAAAACAAAACTAGTAATTAAAAGTTAAAATTATTGATATAAATAAGTCTTGGTCACAGTTATATCAATTCTCTTAATTGTCACTTTCTGTCATTACATTAGATTACAAATGGTGTGAAGGGTATATAAGATTCGATATAGCCAAATATAGCACTCTTATTTGTTTTAAAATAAAATTTATTTTATTTCATTTTTATCAATTAGCAATAATAAACACATATGAAATCATAATAGACAAAAAATTTTTTTGGTCATTAATTTATTTTTTGCCGTGGACTCGGTGTATCCGAAGACGGTCTTGAATGGACATCTCCAATTTAAAAACAAAAAATTTTTAATTTTTTAGAATTCTTTAACATTTTTTACTTTATACTAATTTTTTTAAATTTATTATTAACAATTTTATAAACATTACTCTTCAATTTTGAAATTTATTAATTGTTTTCAATTTAAAATGCTGGTATGATTATAAGGACAATTCAAACATACAACCGGTACAACAAAACAATTTAAAAGTAATAAACCAAACGTGTATTATACGAATAAAACAATTCAAAACTTTCAAAGAAAAAAATTTTAAACATACAGACCTAATAATTTTTTTTTAAATGCCAGCATTAGTTTAACAATGATTATAATACAAACTAACAATGACTCTTACAGACAATATTTATTTACTATATATACATATGTTTACTTAATTATAATATGGATGACATAACCTAAAAATGGCGTATCTCGACTTGTAATAAAATCACGTTTTTTACGTTTTCTCGTAGTTTACATAAAAAAACACATTACCCCTAAAAAAATTGTATGAGCTATGCTCAAAAATAATAGATTAAAAGATTCAGTCTTCTAAAATTTCGTTCTTTTAAATTTTATTCAATTTTTTTCCTTTTCGTGTAAAGTAACAGAAAATTCATACATACCTATTTTACATTAAGCCATCGATATAACAAACAAAAAAAAATAACAGTATTACCAGTAGCTGAAACAGTTATAATATTCGTTAAACAAGCCCACAAACATACCTAATCAAATATGTGTATACCCTTCACCTGTGGTGCACAAGGGTATATATAGCTTTGTCATTCGGTTTGTAATTTCTACAATTTTCATTTCCGACCCCATAAAGTATATATTTTCTGAAAGCTGATAAATAGAGGAGTCGTCTGCCCGTCTGTCCGTGTGTTGGTTGAAATCAACTTTTAGAAGCAACTATATGTTCCTCAGATCTGTGTATGGTATCAATCTTTTGGAAATATCCGGAATGAATCGCTATTGAAATTCAGCACAATCGCCCCATAACTTTCTGAGGTATGAGCAAAAAACCAATACCACCTCGTTTTTTTCACAATTACAACAACAACATACATTTATACTGGTAAGAGTAAACGTGGCATCGAATCACAGCTGAACCAAATTTTTTTTTTGTTTTATATATTATTTATATTTCTTTTTATATATTTATTTTTAATTTTTTAAAAAATTTTTTTTTTTAAATTTTTTTTTTTTGAATTTTTTTTGTTGTTTTTTTTTCGTTTTTAATTTTTTTTAGAAACGTAAACGTAAACTCAATTTATAACTTTGCAATGGGATGTTTTTTACATGTATGCACGTATTTTATATGACATGAATGGTGATACAAACAATTGTTATTGCATGACTACACGTTGTGAAGGGTATATAAGATTCGGCACGGACGAATAGAGCACTGTTACTTGTTGATAATAAGTATGTTTTAAATATAGCTAATTCCAAAAAATATATTTCTTTCCCATAGTATCAGCACCGCTACTACTGTTCGCTACTGGTGTAATCTAAATTAGACGAAATAAGATTTACGTTAATTAAGTATCTAATTAAATTATTAAAAAAAATGTATATACCTAAAACTTGCATTTATTGGTCTCCTAGCGGAACGGATACATCGCTGAGTAAGTGCTAAATTGTATTAATGTTATTCATTCGGTTTTTAATATTGGACAATTTACATATAAAATCTTGTCGAGCATCATTTTTCAATAAAAAATAAAATATATTTGAACACAAAATAATTTAAAATAATCAAAAAATTTAATTATACTGCATTTTCATTAAAAAATATATATGGGTCTAGCCATACCACATGTGTCATAAGATGTGAGCAGTGAAATATTCAAATAAGTTTTCTTCACTATCCTTTATAGAATTTATTTTTTAAGTGTTTATAGCTAACTAATCTTTAGAAGGGTACCTACAATTACGAATCTCCAACTGAGTTTTAAATATGTTAAAATAGTATTTCAAACTAGAATAATTCAGACTCATGCGTCCGACAAAGGGTTAAAGGCCATTGATCTAAAAAAAAACATAATTTGAAAAAAAAACAGATAAAAATAATTTTAATTGATATTATAATATTAAGGTGATACATTATTGTGGTAGAAACTGAAATTTACTTGATAAATCTTGATCTTAAGGTCAATGACCTTGAACCGAAGCATTGATATTCTTAAAATGTATCACACTTTAAGATATGACTGTTAATGCCAAAGAAAAAACAAGTAACTGTGCCTTGCCGAATCTTATATACCCTTCACAAAGTGTAGTCATGCAATAACAATTGTTAGTATCACCTTTCATCTCATAGAAAATACGTAAATACATGTAAAAAACATACATATATTTAAAAAACATCCCATTGTAAAATTAAAAAATGAGTTTTCTTATGTATGTTTCTAAAAAAATTACAAAAAAAAACAAATAAAAAAAATATATTAACAACAAAAAAACAATAAAAAACATTACAAAAAAAATTAAAAAAAAAAAAATAAAAAAAAAATTTAAAAATTAAAAAAAAAATTACAAAAAAAATATATATAAAAAAAAATAATAAAATATAAATAATATATTACATAAAATAAAAAAAAAAAATTTTGGCTCAGCTGGGATTCGATGCCACGTTTACTCTAACCTGTATATACATATGTATGTTGTTGTTATAATTATGGAAAAAAACGAGGTGGTCGTGGTTTTTTGCTCATATCTCCGAAAGTTATAGGGCGATTGTGCTGAATTATAATAGCGATTTATTCCCGGATATTTTCCTCTATTCATAAGCTTTCAGAAAATATATACTTTATGGGGTCGGAAATGAAAATTGTAGAAATTACAAACGGAATGGCAAAGCTATATATACCCTTGTGTACCACAGGTGAAGGGTATAAAAATATAAAAAGGCGACTGCTATTCGTAGGTTTTTGGCTAGCTTTTTTTTTGCTGCTAAGATGGTACGCTCTAATGGATGTACATAGTTTCGTATATGTGTTAAATTTTAAAATATGAATAAAAAACTTTTCATTTATATATTGATATTTACATTATCATTTGTATTATTACACATTTCTAAAAAGAGACGCCAGTCGTAAAACGTGCAAACAAACAAAAGAAAACTTTCAATATTTATTAAGTGTGTATTTTAAGTTGACAAAATGCAGATTAAATTAAAAATTGTAAAGCTTTAAAGAAAATTCAACATCTTTTATTTGTCTTTCTGTTTATAACAGTTAAAACTAATTTAAATAAAAAAAAAATTACCTCAAAAGAATATTTCAAATCAAGGTTGTTCATTTCGTGGTTGAAATATGTTTTTGATTAAACAAGTGTCAGTGAAAATATGCTAAATTTATAAAATAAAATATGTATACATTCATTCGTACACACATACATACATATGTATATGTACATATATCTACATGTATATGAATATCTAATTTCACTTTTTTTTTGCAATTTGCTTGAACATAAAAACTGAATAAATGTTAATGGACGGATGTAAGTTAACGCTTCTTACTTTTAAAGTAATAAATAAAGGACAATAATTTCTGGGAGTACATACATATATGTTTTTAGAATTAAAACGAACAGTTGTACATGTAAAATTATAAAAAATAAAAAAATATTATAAATAAATATAAATATAAATAATAAATAATAATAATAAGTCAAAATGTCATAAATTCAAATAGTTTTAAAAAGGTCAGAACTTTATACAATCAGCAATACAAAACTTTTAAATGATTTTAAAAATTTTGGAAAATTATAACTTTATGACAATATGGCACTTAGGACTCAGCCATGTATCTGATATGTTTTACAAATACATATTATGTAAATGTCTCCCTACAGATAATATTGGACTACGTGATCCATTTTAGCTAAATGGACTACTTACAACATGGTCCTATGTAATGCAGTCATCGACCATTTCATTTTAAAACAAGAGATTGTAGTTAAGCGACAAGTGTTCGTGTTTTAACGATTACATATGTTGTTGTTAAATACGTGTATATTGGTCGTGTAGGTGCTCCATCGAGTAGTAACAAAGAATAGTTTTGAGACTACTCCGATGGGTTATATGGTCCAGCCCTAGGACATCGTAATGTTAAGTCGACCATATTTTCTCCATACATTTGGGTTATCTTTGGACTAGTCCCAGTCTATTATGGAGTACACTTTACATGCGTGTATGGACTACTCACGTTATCTGCAGGGCTTTGATTTTTTCTTATTTATATGTGCCCTTTTCTTAATTTAAGATAAGTTTTCAATAAAAATTATTTTATATAATCCAATGTTTCCCTACCACAGTCAGGGAAAGTTTTTATAACTTTTTTAAAAATAAGCATATTATGTATTTATTAAAATTTTTTAAAAAGGCGAGAACAAATATATTTGTCAATATTCTAAATATAAAGACAAAATTTCAAATACATATTTGGCTAATTCACAAATAGTATTTTACAAAAAATATTTTTGTGTATAAGTTTTGTGATTAAAAATTTAGAAGTGACTTCGTTAGTTTACACTGAGTGTAAGGTTATATATAGGTTTGTCATTCCATGTGAAATGTCCGATACCATAAAGTATATCTTTATTGAAAGCTTATGAATAGGGTAGTCAATTAAACATTATCCGTCTCTCCGTGTGTATGTTGAAACTTCTTGAAGCCCCCAGATATTTTCAAGACCCGTGTAATATCAAAATATGAGAAATATTCGGGAGCAGATCTGGTTTGATGAAAAAACCTAGACCACCTTGTCCTTTCACACCAATACAAACTGGAAGAACGTAGGTTCGAGTCCCAGTTAAGAAAAAAATTTTTTTTTTTTAATTTTTGTATTAAAATTTTTTTTATATTTTTCCTTTTTTTAGTTTTTTTCTGTTTTTTTTAAATTTTTTTTTTATTTTTTTCTTTATATTCTTTTTTTTAAACATAATACATTCATACATAAACTCAATTTATAATTTTACAATGGAATGCTTTTAAGCGGATAAAGTCATTATAAAGATAATGAAACATATATGTATGTATGTATGTATGTATATATGTATGTATGTACGTATTTCATATTAATGAGATAAATGGTAATACAAAAAATTGTTATTGCATGACTACACGTTGTAAAGGGTATATAAGATTCGGCACGGCCAAATATAGCACTCTTACTGATATTCCGTGAGTATGTAGTGACTATTAATTTTTTATCGCGTATTAGTTATATTTTTATCGAAAAGTTATTTACGGTCCCATCTCTATATTTAATCAACTGACAGGTAGCAGCTTAATATGTAGATATTATTTGCTCTTTTAAATTAAATCATTTCTTTATTTCCCTAATTTTTTGGCGACTGTCAAATTATTTAATGTCAGTTACGTTATTTTTGCACTCACACAAAAAAGTTGGTGCTGTTAACGTTAAAATTGAAGGTTTTTTATAAAAAAGTCAGTTTCGAAAAATATGTCAGTTGCGTTATTTTCGCTGTTAGCGCTCGATATATGTATATTATATTTTATTGCACAACGTTGAGGTTTTTGTTAAGGTTTGTTATTTCAACGTCAGCGCTTAACGTTTAACGCTTGCACTCTTGTCAAACTTTGGCTATTAAGGTATTTATGGTATCCCAGCAAAAAAATCTATGAAAAAGAAGTGATTTTGCAGGGGTTCAACTGGTGACGAAGTGATTAAGTTTAGGTGAAAACACTAATGATTTTAACATTAGCGTGTCATTGCAGATCATGTGTTTACATGAATACATTAATGAACTGCACTCCATTCTAAGTACATATTTAGAACTCATGCATATTTGATGAGAATCATCGGATGTTTCATGAGTTGAATTTGTTTGTTTACATTAATTGTTTAAGATATTTAGCATGATATTACATGCATTTTTAAGCACATCATTTTTGACAATTATTTTACATTTAGGAAGTCATTTAGAAGTAATGCTTTTACACAATTGATTTAGAAGTCTTGAAAATGCAATTCGCTTTGCACTACTTCTAATTTTTTTGCTGGGTATTTTTGTAAAGAAAGTTTAGATCTAACTTCGAAAATTGTCAAGCGGAATGTGCAATAACTTTAAAAAAAACATAACAAAAATCCATCTGCATGTACATCTGCAGTATTACCAGCAAGTAAATACGGTATGTAAATTTCAGTGCATATTTTTTAAAGAAAAAATGTGTAGTAAAAATCAAGCATCATAAACTCATAAATAATCCAGACAAAAGAACAATAGCAACAACAAATCAGCACTTGTGTTGAGATATTTGAATATGATTTTTTTTTTCCTAAATAAAAAAAATAATTGTTCAATTCAAAACCTGTCATAGGAGCCGTTGGTTGAAAGAAATTCACTTCGTCATATTGAAGAAAACGGCGATACTTTATAAAAGATTTAAAAAAATATTTTATAGAAACTCAAAACTAACTGAATTTTTATTTTTTTTGTGTTTAGTAAGTATTTCCATACTAATGATTGTTGTAAATACTTTTCAAATTTTGTAAGTACAATTGCTATTTAAAACAATGAAAGTCGAAAAAACATTATAACTACAGAAAAAACTAAACAACATAACTACCAAAACTACAGATTTAAAATACTGTTTTGTGAATAAAATAAAAAGAAAAACCCAAAATATGCTACAAGATAAATTGTTCTGTTGTGTTTTTTTTTAATTCATACAAGCATTTATAATTAGTTAAACAATATGCAAAATTAAAGTGCAAGTTAAAAAACGCACTTAAATGTTGTAGATAAATCCACAAAAGAGTACATAATTAGATACTCTTGGTTGCTCACACTCATATTGGATTAGTGAAAAAATACTGTCTAGCAAAACAAAAGAGCTCATAACTGTCTTATTTTCAAATATTTTTGTTTACATACAGCAGTTATATATATATGTTCCCGTCATTCCTATAAGGAGCATAGGGCCGTATGTTATGCAATAACGAAATTATCCTCAACATTTTAACTCAAATTTTCCCTCGTTTCGAGGAACAGTAAACTGTCATTGACCGTTCTCAAAGAGCTACTTATCAAAATTGTTGCACTGAAAGCAACGTCAAGGATCAAATACAACAAAAGATTTCTAAATAATTATTAAAAACATTTTAAACAAATAATAACTTATTTTTTAACTGTTAAACGTAAAGGGTGTCTCATTAAGAATGCATTTTTTTAATTTTAAAACAAAATCACGTTTTTTTTTAGGGAAATTAGGATTATTTTATTGAATTGTAAAGAAAATATGTTCCGACTGAGCAGGAAATAAAATATTCCCCAAGTGATATTTACGGCTCTGATGACAGGCCATTATTCATTTCATTAAAATTTCTTAAATTTTATTTCATTACTTTTGCACTGATGACGCGTTGGATCTCGGATTTGAGCTTAGAAATTATTTCTAGCGTCAAATTGCATGATCCTAGTGGTAAGTTGACATCAGAATTTCTTGAGATAATTTACTCTGGAAATCGATGCGCCGTCTTGCTAAAACCACATGTCTTCCAGATCCCTTCCGTCCAGTTGAGGCCACAACAACTTTGTTTTCATGTTACTGTAACAAATGGTGTTCACAGTCACTGCAATTTCAGCGTAATCTTCAAAAATATAACGCCCAATCTCAAAAAGAATTGACAGACCATTTTTTTACAATAATTCTGAAAAAAATTCATGTTAAGCTGATATAAGACATGTTTGCCTAACATCAACGATTTAAAAAAAGATATTTTAATATAGAGTTTAAGGATTTCATTATACTCCTTAATTTGATAAAATCACTCATTATTTATAACAACAAAAAACAAAAGAAAACGTTTGAATTTTGGGTTCCATTTGAAAGCCTTAATATTTGTAGTTCATCCTCTCAATAACTTTAATAATTGTTTAGAAAACATGGATTCCAGTTGAATTCTGCTATGGTATCTTATAGTCGCACCAAACAAGCTTGTTTGTATATTTGATCCTATTTCGTGATGATTTACCATGTTAAGAAGAAATAAACTAGCCGAATTTACTTATTCACTCACCCAATACTGCCACAAGCAGCCACAAAACCAACATCTTCGTGGTCAAGTGTTAGGTTTGTTGGGTTTGCTACACTCATGGCTGATTTTAACCAGACCAGAGAAGCTGAATTATACTTATTTAGTTAAACTGACTTTAAACGATTTGCACATAGATTCTCAACTCATCTGCATTCTGCTTTGCATACAGAAGCACAGCACATACACAGAAATTTACATTAATTGGAACACGCAAAATTCACTATTGCTAGATTATTAAGATCACAAGTCATAGACGATAGACACAAGTGTATGGACAAGAAGAAAAAAAAAGAAAGTTATATGTATGTGTCCGTCTGTCGGTCTATCTGCCTGCATACGAAAAAATTAATATTATGGCCATTTAATAAAGCAATTTTTATTCTGGATTGGGTTGATTATTATTACGAAGACTGGAAGTAAAAATAAATTATAAATAAAAAAGTAAAAACAATTATGGAAAATTAAATTTATAAATATTTAAAAATAGTCTGCATATTGCCAGATGATGAGTGTTATTAGGTGTAATTAATGTATAACTTAAACCAACTACTTTTACTGTTGACTGCCCAATTCTTCAGGAACGTTATCAAATTTTGTATTTTTTTTTTATTAAAGTTTCTAAAGTTTACTTTTGGTTCGATTGTTTTGTCAACAAGTAAAGTTCTCACAATTGGACTGGGGAGCAGCCCTGAAGTGATGCACGAGGCACAAGTTTACCCGAAATAACTAACAGTTTAATGCGGACTCTCACCAAAAAAATTGTTCGGATATTGTAAGCAGTTAAGACTTAATTTCTTGCCATATTGCATTTATGGAAATGATTAAGTTATTTGCATACGAAAGCACAACAAAATATGTCTTCATGGATACTTATTATTTCAGCAGTGGAAAAAAGAAGGCTTCTTTCTTTCAATAGTATTTTTTTATATTTTTACCTTACTTGCTACTAGCTTCTTCAGCAGTGCTTATGGAGATGCCATGATTAAGCTAGCTTATTAATTACACAAAAGAGAGCTACTAAGGGGAACATCGCATTTAAAAAACATGTCTTCTATAAGGGCTCTTGGAAGCAGGTTAGCACTAAGTAAGCAAATCAAGAAGCCCTTTTTTGGTGGGTTTTTATGCTGGCAATGGCATTGGCCCGTTTTTCTTTTATATCGGAGTATTTTTAATATCAGCTCGACGCTATGAACTTGTGTTATATAGAATACGACACAATGGAATGATTGAATACTAAGTTCGGTGAACGAGTTATCTCATGCGACGGTAATCATGTTTAAATATGTTTAATGTTAAATAGTACAATTTTTTTCAATACTTTTAAAAAACTATTTTAGAATGGACTAGTTACGCCCATGCAAGTGTAAAACTTTTAAGAGATAGTATTTTCTTCGATTCCGCCACGGATATTTGTGCGATATCATATTCTATAAATAATTTTTTTTACTTTCATTTTAAATGAAAATAATTTACATAAATAACGGAGCTGTCCGTTACAAAAATAAAAGACGACGCTCTTATTGAAAAACCCCGATAGTTCTATGTAACTGACAGCATTCAGAAGAAAATAGATGTGTAGTACCCAGCAAACACAGAGTTAAACAATCTTCTTTTCTGCTATTTCACATACAGTTAAATTGAGATTTCACTAAGAAATACTGAGTATCTCACATGGTCGTTAAATTTCCCAAAATAACGTCGACAAAAAGATGGTAAAAAGTTATAGATTTGTTAACAAAAATCGATTCATTAAAGTGGCAAATGAACTACAGGTATATCGGTTTTGTTAATAGTTTTCTAGTTTCGCTCTTCTGACGAAAGAACCAAATTTATTTCAAACTAGAGCAGTTAAAAGATTATAAATGCGCGTTCTTTCTAAAGTCAATGAAATAGTGCAAACTTATAATTTCCTTTAATTTGGCAAAGTCTTTTGACGAAACCCTCGCATATTTTATACATACAAATTTTAACAAATGTATATCTTATTTCTCATAAATTAATAAAACTAAAACAATATAAAATACTTTAACTGATTAAATTAAAAACCGCAACAAAATTTTCTCAATTTACCACAGCATCTTAAAAATTTACTATTACGCAAAGCAAAAAAAAAAACAAATTTGATTTTGAACATCACATTAAACTCAATAAAATATTGCTCGCTGTTATTAGTTTCGTTGTAATATATTTCATGGTGAGTAAAAGGATCAAAAATGTAACCACATTTTTACAATAATTGTCAGCATGCTTCTGATTAATTAATGACAGAAAAAGTAACAAAGAAAATCTCCAGATAAATCAACAAAGTGTAACTTTATAGCATCGTAAGGAGCTCATTATAGTCATTAAAGTAATAATTATTTTGTTAAAGTTAGTTGGTGTGGTTATTTGCACAGATATAACTGCAGTTTAAGATGAGCACCGCAGTTAAGGAAATATATTTTACCGCCTTAAAATTAAAGCCACAAGCACGATTGACTTGAAATCATTACAATAGAAATTGTAATTCTGCATTATTCCAGTTTAGGTAAGAAACATCGATTTTTATTTAAACTGGATTACTTTTGTTTGTATGCACAGTACAGCACTGCTGAAAAATCGAGTCATTGAAAGTAATCAGGAAATTGTAGAATGATAAAATATTACACAGGCAATATACAAGTTGGTACACTTAAAAAAAATTTAACAACAATTTAACTAAGCCTGGGGGCAAATTATACAAACGCGATCGTAATTTTATGATTTTTATTAGAATCTTTATACCAAAAGCATATCAAACTTAAGCGTTCGAGTAAAATTACGATGCGTTCGCTTGACGCGATTTGGCCCTTGATCTTGTCAACAATTATCTAATAATTATTAGATTATATAATTATAATTGATAATAAGCGTTGTGAAGTTTGTGATTTTAGAACTGGTTTAAATGTTTTTTACAATTATTGACTTCGAGTCAGTGCGCGGTAAATGTATTTTTAATTTTGAGTGCTCGGTGACACTTTTTGTATTAAAGCTGTTAATTATAAAATTGTAAGGATTTTTGCTATGACAGGTCTTCAGCATATTATTGCTTTGAGCCAGCAACCATATTAATGGTTATGAGTGAATTTTTTATTATTTATTATAATTTTATTGCGATACTTGTTTCCTAATATCTTGCATGGTTTATCAGGCATTAAGTATCTACTTTTTATCAAATTATATTGACAGAAGTATTTAATATGTTGCTTAGTAAAGTTTCAAGATAATCAAATGTATTGAATATATAAAAAACTACATTAGAATAGTTAACGAACTTTTTATACCCTTCACACAGTGAACAAAGGTATATATAGGTTTGTCATTCCGCGTGAAATTTCTACAACTTTCATTTCCGACCCCATAAAGTATATATTTTCTGAAAGCTTATGAATAGGGGAATCGATTAAGCTCTGCCAGTCTGTCCGTCTGACCGTCTGTCCGTGTGTATGTTGAAATCAACTTTTTGAAGCCCCCCGACATCGCTTGGACCCGGGTGAGGTATTAAAATCGGTAGATAAACAACTGAGATATGAGCAAAAACCCACGACCACCTCGATTTTTTTTCACAAAAACAACATTACAACAACAACATACATACATACAATCGTGTATACTGGTTAGAGAAAACGTGGCATCGAATCCCAGCTGAGCCAAAAAAAAAAAATTTTTATTTTTTTTATATTTTTTTTAATTTTTTTTTTTATATTTTTTTTTATTTTTTATTTAATATATTATTTATATTTTTATTATTTTTTTTTTAATTTTTTTTTTTGTTTTATATTTATTATATATATTTAAATTATTTTTTTTTTAATTTTTTTTTTAATTTTTTTTTAATTTTTTTTTTTTATTTTAACATACGTAAAGTTATAATTATAAAATGGGTTGTTTTTATATATGTATGTTTTTGACATGTATGTACGTATTTCATATGGGATGAATGGTGATACAAACTACTGTTATTGCATGACTACATGTTGTGAAGGGTATATAAGATTCGGCACGGCCGAATATAGCGCTCTTACTTGTTAGTTTGTATAAAGATGCATTGAAAAAAGTGAAAATAATAATATAATAAAATAATATGCAAAAGCTTTTCATTTTTATCATCATAATTTATAAATCAAAAAGTGTTGTGGCCAGATTTTATAAATAACTCTTTATCTATAGATTATCGAATTTCAATAGCAATCGAACTACAGTTTCGCTTCCAATTGTAAAATAAAATATTCCAGAAGACAACTGGCAACTTAAAGCTGAATATAGTGAATAAATTGACGTCTGTCAAAAAAATTACAAAATAACAAAATTATTTTTTTTTTTTAGTAAATTTTATGTAAGTTTATTTGTGGGTTTATGCTCCAGAAAGGAGCGAGGGGAACTTATTATATTTTTAAATTAAAGTTTATAATTTTATGACATAATAAAATATAATCAAAAATTATGAACTCAATTATTTTTTTTAATTACGCGCTCTTTCCTCGCTTAGATGCTTTTTGGAATTCCAAAGTTGAAAACGCTGCCTGTCATTATAGATTACTTTATTTTCCATTTAAACTTTTACTAATGTATATACTACTTAAACTATTTATTAATTATTTTGTCCGCCTTATTAGGCAAAAGAACAATGTGCAGCCTTTAAAAACTAACATAATTTATTTGCAACAAAAAGGTATCCATCATCGACTATTATGTCATCTGTGTTGGTTTTCCCTATACATATGTATATGTATAAAGGTTTGTCATGCCGTGTGAAATATCTACAATATTCATTTTCGAACCTATAAAGTATTTCATTGTTTTCTGAAAGGTTATGAACAGAGGAGTTGATAAGACATTGTCCGTCTGTCCTTGTGTGCGTTAAAATTAGTTTTTTGAAGACCCGTGAGGTATAAAAATATGAAAAATATTTAAAAGCAGATCGGTATTAAAAATCAGCATAATCGCCCTATAACTTTCTAATATATGAGTTAATATGCACGATTACTGCCTCTGTTTTTGTCCTTATTTTACCAAAAAAAATCCAAATTTTAAAGTCCTCAGCCTCATGATAGTTTATAGACACACTTGTGACTATTTATAGATATGGCGTGCTACTAGCAATATTCGTGACACATCGGTCACTAATAGGCAAAGTTATGGGAAAAATTATTTTAAGTGAAAAAAAAAATATATTTTTTAAATAAATCGGACTCAAACTACCAAAAAATTTTTGGTCACGTTAGAGACACCAAATTATAAATTATTTCTGAGAACAACCAACAAATCGGTTTAAAAGTGTGTGTTTTTACTTAAGTCTGCAAACAAAAATCGATTTGTTTCAGTTTCTATACCACCGTGAGAGCTAATATGGGTATGAAATGATATGGCTTGACCACGGCTTTGTCCACTACAATCCCCTTGATCAGTGGAATAAAGTAAGCCATGAAAAAGTTTTAAATTCAAAATGGCATCCGACACTAAACAGAGGATAATTTAGTTTTCGTTAATACTATCAATATGAGAAACAAAAAAGATGGCGACGGAAATAATAAACCGTTTGCTGTATTTTAAAGTTAAATCTGTGTGGGAATCGGTGGCCGTAGACGCATTACGAAAAGTGATAAATTAATTTGACTCTGTGACACGGGCGAGTATTTGATTAACTAATGATATAATTTTTGACGAATTGTTGCTAACCTACCGTTGCCACATGCAAGTGCAAGTGAAAAAAAACCAATACACTAACACTTTTTTACTAACACAACTACACTTTGGCAACCTACGACTCAGCTTGCGAAGAAATTTTTAAGCAAGTAAAATTTTTACAGTTACGGCAAGTAAAGTGACAAGCCGAAAAACAGTGTTGTCTAATACTGAGTTTTTTGTTAACTCACTAATATATCATACAGTTGTGGTAAATAATTCAGCTAGTTTTTTTAATAAATATGTATATATTTATATGAAGAATATTAAGAAAAAAATATAAATATTGATTTAAAATGTAAGTTTTAATATAAATATCAATATTTAATAAAAAAAAATTATATTAAAAAGTTACATGTCTAAAGGTAACGTTCAATAGTGGCTATTGACAACACTTAATTACCAATTGAAGCAGCGCCATTTGTTTTAAATTTGTTTGAAGTTTATTTGTTGACGACATTTTAAAAATGAACTTGCACTGTGCTGTGTAGCCACTCAAAAAATTTTTGTGTTTTTTTTGGTATTTCTCCTGATTTTCGTTAGTAATACGTATACACTACTTGCAAGTAAATACTTGCCTGTGGCAACGTAGGGTTAGAAGATACAGACATTTTAGATGAGAGCGCAGAGTTGCTTCGGGACTTGACGATTAGACATACAGACTTATAGAAATAAAACTTATTTTTCCATAAATGTTAATTCATTAGAATAACAAAACATTATTTTATTATAAACCTACATCTGGAGTCATCGATGAGATCATTCAGATTCAGCACGATCGAATTTTACACTCTTACTTATTTCTAAATGTTGTTAGCAATTCATAGTTTCAAAATTTATAATGCAAAAATAATTTTTAATCTATATTTTCTGTTACTGTATCGAAAAGCACAGATATTTCACATGCTGAAAAAAGTGCTTATTCATTGATTGCGGATCATTTTAAAATGGTAGTAATTTTTGGTTGGCTTAAGACAGAATAATAACAACTGGTCGAAGCCAGTCTTTTTTAATTTTAGTATACTATGTTCTCATGTGTACATATGCATATACACATGTATGTATGTAACGCTTTTTTGTGGCCTAAACGTAAACAACAGAAACAAGAAATGCAAAAAGACTAAAACTGGAAAAATAAGAAATAACAACAACAAACACAACTCAAAACAAGAAAAGAAAAGTTTAAAATAGAAATAAGCGAGCAGTTGTATATGTGTTAATATAAAAGAGTTAGCCTTTTGTTGTCATGGCCACGGTCGTCTGTCTTTTTGGGTAAAAGTTTAAGAAGTTGCAAGTAAGCTACGCTTAAAGTCGTCAAATCAACGGTAAACTAAATGTAAGCTAGACGTTGGCAAAAGAAGACGTTAAGAAGAAACTAAACGGAATAAAAAAAAATTTAATAAAATTTAAACGCAAAGAAAAACAAATTACTTTTGCAGTGTTAACGGTTATTTCTTAAGTCGACTCGAAATTGTAGAAATTATTGAAAGCAAAAATTTGTATTTAGTATTTAGATAAAATTGTTTAAAAAAAATTTAAAAAGTAAAAGTGTTTAAAGTTAAGTAAGAAAATAATAATAATACAAAAGTGAAAAGAAATAAATTAAAATGTTTTATTTAAAACCAACGATATGTGTATTATTAATTATAACCTTTTATGGTTTGATATCATGCAGTGATGAAGATAGTGATAATAAGCAATTAGCATCTGTAGAAAATAATGAGAATATTCAGTTAAATAAGACTCTAGAAGAGTTAGTGAACAATGTAACTAGTTCTAGATCAGCACGTACGCTATTGCCACATCATAGAAAGCCTGCATTTACGCTAAGACGTAGACCGATTAAAATACGTACAAGAGCAGAACACTTTCCTTTACGTACACAGATACGTCGTGTACACAATAGTTTGGCAAATGGCCCCCAACAACAAAATATACGTTTTGGTTATGAATCCCTGAAAAGTTCCAAGTATGTACCAACGTCTAAGGGCTCCAATTCAATATTTCAAAACACTGGCAAAGGATCTCCCTATAGACCACAATTGCTGGGAGGTCATAAAAACTCCATACATTTACCATCATTGTCCCAGCAATATATACATAACTTTAAGGCCTCACCAGCATTTAATGGTCAGGTAGTAATACATCCTGTAACCCAAAAAACACAAAAGCTACAAGCTACAACCGCACAACAGGATATTACTTACCCGAATTATGTGAAACCCCAACAAAAACCAGCCTCGGTTGCAGTCACTGCACAACAACAACATAAGCAATACACTGATTTTAAGCAACATCCTATACCAGATCAAGAAAAAATGCAACAATACAATGAACAACATGAAAAGTATTTGCAACAACAGAAATATCTAACACCCAAAAACCCCATAGCCTACTATCAAATACAAAACACCCAACATGAACAACAGCCAGCACAGCAACAACAACACAACTATTCTGTGCTACAACCTCAACAATATTTTCTACAAACTCAACAGCAACAACCTTTGATACCAATCCATGAAAGTGCTCAGACAAACAGCAACAACAACAATGCTGCTTTTCCCATTCTGGCTACAAAGCCAAAAAATACGTATTTTGTTTATGAAGAAAATGACATGACGGAATTGGAAAATAATAATTATCAAACGGCCCCCTATCAGGGACTAGACAAAGAAGCACAGGAATATTTACGATTTATGAATACAAACGAATATTTTCTGCCCAAAAAGGATCCCAATTACAAACAGATAGATGAGGAAACCGATAAACATCAGTACAGTATTTTAAAAACCCAAGCACAACAACGTTTGCATTCTTTACAGCAATCGCAGGCACCCACAGCCTATCAGCAGGCACCAGTTGTAGCGCCACAACAGACAGCATATCAGCAGCCCCAACCTCAGCAACATGTTTATTCTTCCTCACCGCTCTCACAAACCACACAATATTCAAATAGTTATTATTCGGACTTGCCTAATTTTTCTAATTATAATCCGGCACTACAAGTTTCTCCACTGCTGTATAAACATGGTCCTTCTGCAGCTGCATCATCAACAATTCTACGTACTAGTTATAATAAAGCTTACAACCAACATAATTTAATAGTGAATTCGCAAGATAATAAACTATCCAAATACGAGGTACCAACTACCTCCACACCAAGTTCTAATTTGGCATCAACGAAAACTTCAAACGTATACTCTCAAGTTAGACATTACTCAGCTAGTAATCTTACTCCAGAACCTTTACGCTTCGAATTTACAGAACGTGATGCTTTGATTGGAGGTTTTTATACCAACGCACCACAAAGCCAATTAAACTACAATGCACTATCCTCGAATAATGTAACACCGGTTATGGCCAACGTAGGAAAATCAACAGTAAGTTCATTGAGACCAAAAAATTTTTTCACATCCACGATTAGAACACAAAACTACATGAACAGAAAGGGGGAAAAGGATGATCCAGAAGATGGTGACGATATTCAAGAAGCAGAAAACGTAAGTAAAAATATATTTTAATTGCATTGGACTTAAGTAATAATTGGTGTATTCACCAGAAGTCCCAAAAATTGTAAATGGAGAGAAAATTTTTGTAATGCTTATTGTATTTAGAATTTGTAAACCTTTTTAAACTTTTTAAATATTATGAAGATATGACAATACGACACTAAGGACATCTCAAAAATTCGCCAAATATGTTTTTCTTCCATTTCCTTAACACATTCATGCACACAAAGCTTTAAAATTTTGTTTATGTTAAAAAAATAATAATACGAATTGTTTTACTTAAGAAAATGTATAGTTTGACTAAAAACACCCAAATAACTAAATTTAAAAATAATAGATCAAGTGCCGATAGAAACCGAACATCAGTTGCAATACCAGTTGTGATAAAAAAAGTATTACAGATGGCAACCGCCAACTGACATTAGTAAATTTAAAGAGTAAGTTAAGGTCGATAAAAGGAGCGTTCTATAATCCTTTACCGATGTCAGTTACAAATGTTGCCAATTAAGGCATGTTGTGAGCTTTGAGAAAACGCTACTCTTAAGTTAACCACAAGCCTAATTCAACAAGAAAAACTTCGACTAGGTCAATAACCCAGTCCGCTCAATATTATTCCAACACGTAGTCCTAAGATACTCCAAGTCTGGCATAGTGTTCATATTAAAGTTTCTTATCTAGTACGTATAGGGTTGCCATTTCTATTAAAAAAAAGAGGACGCCAGCATAAAAAATGTAGGACATTTGCCCAAAACAAGAGGACACATTTAAAAAAATTAAATTTGATAAAATTTACGACGCCATTTAAAATACAAAAACAAAATTTGTTTTTACGAAAAAACTTTATTTACAAAAATACAAACTGAACATATCATTTTGATTTAAGGGTTGAAAATAAAAACAAAAAAACAAACACCAAAAATTCATTGCATTCATTATCGGGAATGTACACTTTAAAAAATTTTACATATATTTTTCAACACTTCCAATTTGAGCCAATATATTACCATCGCATCTCTTCAAATATTTGTGAAACTCTAGGCAATCCATATCAAAATTATATACCCTTACTATATTTTTTGTTCAAGACCTTCTTCTATATTTGGAAAACAAACTTTATGAAAACCATACAGCTGACAAGCAGACGCCTTTGCTGAACTTTTTTAAAATAAAAGACAAGTCATAGTAGGCCACTTCGATAAATAGCGACAATTAAGGATAATAAAACTAATTTTGTACAAAGGGAAGTTTTAAATTTTTTTTTTTCAAAACTAATTGTACAAGCACCTAAATCTTTTTTTTATACATCTTGTGACCTGTGATTTAAAGTTTAAATGTAAGAAAAAAACTTCAGAGAAGGTGCAAAAAGCCGGACAACCCCGGACATTTGCTAAAAAAGAAGTAGGACTGTCCCGGATGCCCTTAAAAAAGAGGACGGTGTCCGGGGCGGATGGCAACCCTAAGTACGTAGGGCATTGGCTAAGATAGTGTTTCAATAATTCTTCTATTCCTCTAATACTCTACAGGTTGTGCTATCTGTTATTATATAAGTTAATTTCCTATGAGTTGGTGTTCTATATTTTAAAATTTCTTTTGTTCTCTCAAGATTTAGTTTTTTCCATAAGGCAAGAGGCAAGTACACAGAAAAAAACCACGAAATTACTATTACTAATTAAGATATTATTTTATTTTGCTCCAAAAATTTTAATAATACTATTAATTAAAAGAATTGTAATTTTTATAAACAGTTTTTTCTATTAAGCTTGAGATCACTTTTCTTAATAAAAAAAAATAGGTTTAATTTTATTTTCTGATATTTCGCTACCACATTGGGTAGCTTCTACAGGGAAAGTTTTTAGAATTTTTAACAATTAACAAATATTTACAAAAATATCAATTGAAATATTACAAAATAGTCAACCGAAATTTTTAAAAATAGTTAAAAGAAAACACATTTTTAATTTTCTATTGAAATTATTTTAAATATTTATTAAATTAATTAAACAATAATTGGACCCATTTGAGATACAATCACCACAAAAAGGGGGTACATTTTATAAAATATTTTATTATACCCTTCACCTGTGGTGCACAAGGGTATATATAGCTTTGTCATTCCGTTTGTAATTTCTACAATTTTCATTTCCGACCCCATAAAGTATATATTTTCTGAAAGCTTATGAATAGAGGAGTCGATTAAGCCCTGACCGTCTGTCCGTCTGCCCGTCTGTCCGTGTGTTGGTTCAAATCAACTTTTAGAAGCAACTATATGTTCCTCAGATCTGTATATGGTATCAATCTCTTGGAAATATCCAGGAATGAATCGCTATTGAAAGTCAGCACAATCGCCCCATAACTTTCTGAGGTATGAGCAAAAAACCACGACCACCTCGTTTTTTTCACAATTACACATACATGTAAAAACATACCAAACAAAAAAAATTACAAAAAAAAAATATTAAAAATAAGAAAAAAATAATAAAAAAAACTACAAAAAAAAATTTAAAAAAAAATTTAAAAAAAAATTTTAAAAAAATTTTTAAAAATTTTTCTAAAAAAATTTTTTAAAAAAATTTAAAAAAAATATAAAAAAAATAATAAAATATAAATAATATATTAAATAAAATAAAATAAAATTTTTTTGGCTCAGCTGGGATTCGATGCCACATTTATTCTAACGTGTACGTATACACGTATTTTATATGGGATGAATGGTGATACAAACAATTGTTATTGCATGACTACACGTTGTGAAGGGTATATAAGATTCGGTACGGCCGAATATAGCACTGTTACTTGTTTATTTTTAAACTATGTACATACAAATATTTTTTAGTTACATTTCAAGAATTATCTAACCTAAATGCATACATACTTACGTACGGTCCACACCAGCGATAGATTTGTTCGTACAACGAAAAATTTTTTGTGCGCACATGAATATGCCTGGTGTGGACCGCTGTTATCGATATTTTGTTCTTGTTCAAACAGCGTTGTCAGAACATTTGTTCGAACAACGATGTCTGATATTAAAAGGCATTTTGTATATGAAAGAAAGAGACGACATATAAAAATATCAACAAAATACACTTTATACGTTTTCTCCATATCAAAGAACATGAACAATTTTTTGACAGTTGCTCTGCCGACGTTTTGTTATAGTCTGAACAAATCGATGGCTCGTCTAGACGTAAAGTTATGTAAGTAGTTATGTAGAATGGGTAGCTTGCAAGTAGGCAAACAATATTTTACTAGTATACAAGTTTGATGGGAAATAGTATAGAAAATCAAATAAATACATACAACTAAAATTCAAATCCTGGGAAATATATCAAGGTTTGACAATAATTCAAATCGGCCATATGTGTGTATCTACAATAATGCTTAACCTCTTTATTATATAACATGTTTTTATATACGAACCAGCATGTGGTCCGATTTTGTCTGAGTAGTTATCGGAATATTTAAATTCCGTTTTAATTATCTAAACGCAGTAAAAATTTAATTTAATTCCGTTTAGCCGTTTATGCGTGATTGAGTAACACAGCTCCAAATATCTAAACATCCAAATATGCAAACATTTACAATTTTAAGAACACATATATGTATGTATATGTAGATATGCGTATACTTACTAGGGTGTTCGACTCGGTTTTACAACCGGTAGAAAACACGTTTCTTTACTCTTTCAACTGGCGGTTTTTTCCAAATGTTGTTTTTTCAAATGTTGAATACACAGATTTTTTTATCTACCAAAAATCGTTTTTTTTTTTATTTTTTTATTATTTCATGTTTATATATCTTTGTAACCAATCCTACTATATATTTATTACTCAAAAAATTTCCAATAATCAAAACATTTTTTATATACTCTTTCATAATATTGAAAAAAAAATTATTTGTTGTTTCAAAAACAAATGTAAAATAAGCAAAAAATAATTGAACTTAAATATTATTTTTTTTTAATGGAGAGCAGGTATTTTACATACATTATTGCGCTTATTATTTGCTGTGATAATCAGCTGCTTAGTTAAGTTGTGCGCTAAATCGGAATATTAGGAAGATAGTTATAGCTCGCAATGCAAGAGTAGGTAGAAAAACCATGTCCTTCCAACATCAAATAAAATGTAAGTGTGTCCAAACGCATTAACGTGGAGCCATGCGAATGTGTATTGTATAAATATTCCCCCTCCATTTTCTTTGTTGCGGGAATAAAAAGAGATCCAAAAAATGTTCTCAGCTTTTTGTGCTTACACTATTATTGTGTGTAAAAAATATTCTGGCAAAATTTTAGCTCCCTAACTTTTTCGGTTCCGAGGTATATCGTGCTTTCAACAGGTGGTCATTCAGGTCATACAATGAAACTCCGACTTCGAAAATATATACTTTATGGGGTCCCACCATTTTTTTGGTGGCGGATATAAAAATGGAAAAAAAGTATAAAAAAACATATAAATTACAATTTAGTTGCCACATTTTATTTCATGTAAAGGAAACATTATAAACCAAACGTTGAAAGTAATTGAAGCAAAAACTTAACTTATCGATCACTTTTAGATAAAATGTTTAGTTATAATAAACAAAACTCAATTATCTCTGCTTTAACATCCTAATTTTAATTAACGGCATGTTATAATAGTGACATTAACTTAAAATGCAATTAAACCATCGAACAAACTAGTTTACGTCTATATATGGATGTCTGTCAGGGGTATAACAAAGAAATTTTAAAGGAAATTGTATAAAAACTAAGATATTTTCTTCCTAGCCTTAAAATTGTATTTAAAATTAATGAAATGTCTTTTTTATTTATTTAACTTGTAATGACTCCCTTTTGTCCTTTAATTCAACTAATTAAATTCTATATTAGTCAACTCTTTTAATGTCAGTTATTGCATTTCAAAATTGTGCAGCCAAACGTATATCAACTGAAAAAGTTCATATTTAGATATCATTTTTAATATATTTTTTTACAATATTTTTTTTTTCAAATTTTAAATTTCTAACTATTTTTAAACCGGTTTCTTAAAAAAGTTGAATAATCGATCACCCTAATACTTACCCTCTAACTAAATTGTTAACTAGGGACCTTTTGAACCAGTCATATAACTAGTTGTAACAAGACTGTAGCTTTGACTTTAAAAAACTTACCATCGCAATATTGAATAACACCTTGTTTTTCCAACATAAATTTTATCAATTTAATATAATAGTTTGATGGTGCAGTTGTTCCCTGTAGCTAAATTGTTAAGTACCCTCTAGGTAAATATTTAATTAGTAACATTTTCAACCAGTCATGTAACTAGTTGTAAATATCCTATAAAACTGACCAAAAATAAACAAACTCACCATTGCAACATTTTTTAAATATAAATTTAGTATCAATAAATTTATGCAATGGTTAGAGTGTAAAACTTCAAAGCCGAATGTGCCGATTAAATGCTTAAATGCTTAAATCGCTATGTGAAATATATGTATATTTATTTTTTTTCAGTATGTGTGGGATGGGTACACTCCCTCGCAACTTCCTAACTCCATATATTTAAACTATATACAAAGGAACTAGTTGGGGTCCTATGACAACCTAATGTTAAAATCGATAGTTTGATGTATGTACATATGTATGTATGAAAGAAGAACAGATGTATAACTAGTCTGAAGTTAGAAGAAACTAGTAAATTTCTAACCACATACTAGTTACTTTATCTGCAAGGTACTAAAACCTTTGTCTGCGTTTTGTCACTATTTTTCCAAATTTCATATTTAACAACATAATCAAATTCAAAAAAAAATTTTTAAGATTTTTACATTTTTAAATATTTCTATTTTGTTCAACTGACAGAAATTTCTTTAAATAAAATTATAATTACAAACAAATCAAGCAATTAATTAATTTAATAATTTCAAGCAAAATTATTTCTGTGTTGTGAATGAGTACGGCTTGCCTTTAGTCACACTGTAAATGAACAGTTACACCTTTTTGCCTTCTATTTAACGTACGAAATGATGTAACCTTTTTATGTTGTGTTTTATTGCAGGAGATAGGAAACACTGTTCGTGCACATTTCTGGGATCAAAAACAAAATTTAGTACGCATATTTATGTTAGTATGCAAATTATTTCTCAAAATTTTTTGTAAAATGCGTATACAATTTTTATACAAAACTTCTTTTTAAATTTGAAAATTGATTACGAATATGAAGGATAGACGTTAACTACCATATTCATAAAAAATGTTTTAGGTTTATTTAAGATTTATTTGACAAATTTATGTACAATATCTGTCAAATAAGCCTTTAATAAATATAAAATATTTATTTATAAAATATTAAAAAAAACTAATCAATTTTGTGCATAATTTTATATACTGTAATGAATAACATGGTCCTGCTCTGTAAGTCAAACCGCCTTTAAAACAAAAATTCTATAAATTACATAAGCGGTGCTCTGAAATACAAAGGTATTTTCAACAATACATTTTCACTCCGGTTCACTGTTTAAAAGACACTAAAATTCCATATATTTAGAAGCCTGTATCTTTTGTAATTTTTAACCGATTGCAGAATTTTACATTAAAAATGGCTAGACATCTTGAGATATAAAAAAAATTATTCCAATAGTGGTATGTATTTTATATTAATGAGATAAACGGTAATACAATTGTTATTGCATGACTACACATTGTGAAGGGTATATAAGATTCGGCACGGCCGAATATAGCACTCTTACTTGTCTTTATAATGACTTTTTCCGCTTAAAAACATTCCATTGTATAATTATAAATTGATTTTATGTATGTATGTATGTATTAAAAAAAATAAAAAATATAATTTTTGTTTGTTTTAACTGGGAATCGAACCTACGTTCATCCAGTTTGTATTGTTGTGGAAAAACGAGGTGGTCTAAGTTTTTTGTAACCCTTATCAAAAACTAGTGCTTGTAGTTACATTTATAACTTATTTAATTTTAGAATCTTTATGGTCGGCAACCAGTTGGTGCTAGCGGTGATTCCAATCTGCCAAGCAGTACAACAGTGGCGCCACCTAGCGAACAACAAGACACTGAAGAGTATTGTGAACGCATCTGTGCAATTGTTGAAGATGAAAATGAAGAAATTGTTTGTGGCTCCGATGGCTACATGTACACGAGTGAAGCACAAATGGAATGTTATGCATCTTGTTTACACATTGGTAAGTTGTGGTCGGCTAACATGATGTTTTAACAATTATGCACAATTAATTTGTAAATATGTTAATGTTTCTCTTTTTGTGGTTGATGGGAATATGCAAATAATTTTGTGTGAAAGTGTATAAAATTAACATTTTTCTTTTGTTAATTTTCTTCTTATTATTATATTTATTTATTTACAGATGTAACGATACAAGGAAAGGGCTCTTGTTCGACGCGATAATCCACTATACGCATGCTATATTTGATATCCTAACTCAATTAGTAATATAATTTATTTATTTTTGGTTAGTTTTAGTTTTATATTTAAAAAAAGAAAACTGTTAACTTTTAGGGAGATTAAATAAACAAATATTATTAAATTGTATAATTCGAGCTTTTCATATTTTTGAAAACAATCGTAAAATTTCATATTTATCAATTTTCTGTACAATATTCTTAATTTCTACAGAAAATTTTTGAAGAATTTTATTTCTATAGAAAATTTTTGAAAAATTTTATTTCTACAGAAAATTTTTGAAAAATTTTATTTCTATAGAAAATTTTTGAAAAATTTTATTTCTACAGAAAATTTTTGAAAAATTTTATTTTTATAGAAAATTTTTGAAAAATTTTTATTTCAATAGAAAATTTTTGAAAAATTTTATTTCAATAGAAAATTTTTGAAAAATTTTATTTCATAGAAAATTTTTGAAAAATTTTATTTCAATACAAAATTTTTGAAAAATTTTATTTCAATAAAAAATTTTTGAAAAATTTTATTTCTATAGAAAATTTTTGAAAAAATTTATTTCAATACAAAATTTTTGAAAAATTTTATTTTTATAGAAAATTTTTACAAAATTTTATTTTTATAGAAAATTTTTAAAAAATTTTATTTCTGTAGAAAATTTTTAAAAAATTTTATTTCTATTGAAATATTTTGAAAAATTTTATTTCTATAGAAAATTTTTGAAAAATTTTATTTCTATCGAAAATTTTTGAAAAATTTTATTTCAATAGAATATTTTTAAAATATTTTATTTCAATAGAATATTTTTAAAATATTTTATTTCTATAGGAAATTTTTGAACAATTTTATTTCTATAGAAAATTTTTGAAAAATTTATTTCTATAGAAAATTTTCGAAAAATTTATTTCTATAGAAAATTTTTGAAAAATTTTATTTCAATAGAAAGTTTTTGAAAAATTTTATTTCTATAGAAAATTTTTAAAATATTTTATTTCTATAGAAAATTTTTAAAAAATTTTATTTCTATAGAAAATTTTTGAAAAGTTTTATTTCTATAGAAAATTTTTGAAAAATTTTATTTCAATAGAAAGTTTTTGAAAAATTTTATTTCTATAAAAAATTTTTAAAATATTTTATTTCTGTAGAACATTTTTAAAAATTTTTATTTCTATAGAAAATTTTTAAAAAATTTTATTTCTATAGAAAATTTTTGAAAAGTTTTATTTCTATAGAAAATTTTTGAAAAATTTTATTTCTATAGAAGATTTTTGAAAAATTTTATTTCTATAGAAAGTTTTTGAAAAATTTTATTTCTATTTTTATTTTTTTTTTTTTTTCTATAGAAAATTTTTAAATATTTTATTTCTATAAAAAATTTTTTGAAAAATTTGATATCTAAAGTTTAGTTCAATCTTTTTGTAATTTTTCTTTTAATTTTTTTTATAATTAATTTTCAATATTAAAAACTACTTTAAAAAATTTTTACTTAATTTTTATGTTTAATTATTTAGTAATTTTTTTGGAATTTTTGGATTGTAAAAAAAATTTGAGACTCACAGCGGTATTAACTGATAAAGATTTCAAATAAATGATACAAATTTTCAATCTTAAAACATCTGTCAAATAATCAACATCCTAAATTTATAAAACAAGATAAGAACGTTTGAGTGCGACATTAGTATAGAACTCGTATAGATACGGTTTCTTGACTGAAATCATCGATCATTTGCAGTTTAGTCTTCAAGTAACTATGAACCTAAAATATTTATTAAATTATTTAATTATTTTATTTGCATTTTTATCAAAGAATGCAAATAGTGAAGAAGGTGAAAGCATAATAGTTAATTTAAAAAATGGTAAATTAAAAGGAAGAGACAATAGTTACTACTACAGTTATGAATCTATACCTTATGCAAAAGCTCCGGTGGCAGAACTAAGATTTGAACCACCTCAAGTGTATGATTTAAAATGGAGAGATATTTTTGATGCAACTAAAGAGCCAATCGAATGTATGCAATGGAATCAATTCAAAGAAGGTGAAAATAAGTTACAGGGTTCTGAAGATTGTCTGTTTGTTAATATTTATAAGCCGAAAACAGGTAAGGGGAAATACCCTGTTCTAGCTTATATACATGGAGGAGCATTTATGTTTGGCGCAGCTAATATTTTTGGTGAAGATTATCTTATGCGCAATGGTAATGTTATGTTGGTGAAAATATCTTATCGTTTGGGACCTTTAGGTTTCTTAAGTACAGGAGATGAAGCTATAAGCGGCAATTATGGTTTAAAAGATCAGCAATTTGCCTTAAAATGGATAAAGGAAAATATTGAGCATTTTGGAGGTGATCCTGAAAGAATATTACTAATGGGGTTTTCAGCTGGTGGAGCTTCCACACATTTGCAAATGTTACAGCCATCTCTTCAAACTATAGCCAAGGCAGTGGTATCTTTCAGTGGTGTAGCTTTATGCCCTTGGGTTATTTTGAAGAATCCTCAAAAGAATGCTTTGAAATTAGCCAAACATTTGCAATGTTCTAATATAGAAAATTCTTATGCCATAAAACATTGCCTAAAGCAGAAAAATGCAGAAGACATTGTAGCAAGTGTTAAGGAATTTTTAAGATTTGGATATAATCCATTTACCACCTTTGGACCGGTCGTAGAACACAAAAACTCAACTCAACCATTTATGACAGAACACCCTTCCGAAATTATTAAATCCGGAAATTATTCTCATTTACCCTTGCTGGTTTCCTACACTGCCCAAGATGGAGGCTATAATGCTGCTGAACTATTGCTAGTAAATCCTAAATCTGGAAAAACCTTTTTAAATGATTTAAATGAAAATTGGTTGCAGTTAGCTCCTTTGAACTTATTTTTAGAAAACATTAATAGTGAACCTGTAAAATACGCTCAGCAGTTAAGGGATAATTATTTGGGCAACTTAACATTTTCGGAGGAGAATTATTTGAGAGTACAACAGATTTATACAGATGTCTTATTTAAAAATGGTGTTCAAGAAGCCTTAAGACTGCACAGTCAAAGTAGTAAATCGCCAGTTTATTCGTATGTTTATGATAATCCCTCCGATTATAGTTCAGCCCATGATTTAGCTCAAAGGAAAGATATTAAATTTGGTATTAATATTATATTTGTATATAATTAAATGTCTCAGTTTTTAATCGAGCAGTACTCTTTTTTTATTAGGTACCGTTCATTCAGACGATTTTACAATGGTAATGAATTTTGCAACACGTTCTTTAAGACCCGATGAAGAGATTATATCGCAAAAATTAATAAAAATGTTGGAAAATTTTGTTGATCAAGGGTAAAATAATTTATAAAAATTCTTTTAATATTTAATTTGTATATACATATTTTTCCCTAATTAACAGAGAGCTTACTTTCGGTGACTGCAAATTTGTAAATAATGCTGTTAATTCAAACAAGTTGGAGATTCTATTAATCACTAAAACAAAATGCGAAAATATTGTTCTGTAATAAAAAACAATTCAAGGAAATAGAATTGTATAAAATCTTTTATAAATTATTTAAGATGATTTTCTGGTATATTAGACGAAAAAAAAAATATTTTTATATTTTCTTAACTATTTCAATTATAATAAATTATAAAAATAAAATTCCCTGAGTTTAAAAAGTGGAAACTGCAAGTAATTATAAAAAAATATATTTTATCACAACCAAAAGTCGCCACGGAACCTAGTTGTTTTAAAATAATCGTGTTAACTCTGCATTTATACGCTGTATAAGAAAAATATAATTTTAAACTTTGCGTTGTCACGTGAGTGTTTCAACGACTTAAACTTAAAAGTACGAAAATGTACAAGTCACAATAGGTTCGTTCGAGTACTTTTACTGCACTTTGTAGTAAATGAGTAATTATTTAGTAAATTGAAAATTTTATTCTCAAAAAGGGAATTTGTCCAAAAAAGTACTCGAACAGACATTTGTAAAAATTCGTAAGATTGAAGCAACAGCTGATGGCAAATAAATAAAGTTTAATGGGAACTATGTACATACATACATATGTGCAAATATGTATTTAAGTATGTATGCCTGCGCCAGATTTAGGCAGTTGCATTCTTTCATCTGTAGACATTGTTAACTAACTTTATTTCACAAACAATTTAAATTTAATAATATTTTGCACTTTTGTTTGGATTTTCCTTTTTTTTTAATATTTTTTTTCACAAATTGTATACTTTTTGTTTGTTTACCTTTTGAATCATATGTCTTTTGGTTTTGCTAAATCTTACTGCAAGAAATTTCTGTTGTAAAAATTTGCAAATACTCAGTCAAGAACTGTCACTTTTCGCTGTCTATTTGTGTTCTCATTTACTACAAATTTGTGTAAACGAACGCAATTTCGTAAAATGCAGTAAAAATTTGTACAAATTCGTACAAATTTGTGAGTTCTCGAACGAACCTAATACTAAAACTTATATGATTCGATATTCCATTTCAAAAATTGTAAAATTATTTGCATTTTTTGTGATTACAAAACAATGATTACTTATTTAATGTTGTTATAAATAATATTAAATTTTTATTAGAATAGCAATTATGTATTTTTAACATTATCTGAATTATTTTTTGACACATATAACTCAATACTGCTATCCAAAAAACGAAAATCATTAAGTATTGATAGCCAATTACTAAAACCTGCAATTGACATAAAGCGCTGAGGTTCCAATTGCCAAACTGAAGAATAAACTGCAGTATTTGCAGTCTTGATATCTGCTCTTAATTTACCATTCATAGCATAAAATTGAGTATTTGTATGTTCTCCGCCGACAAATATCATATCTTCAACAAAATCACAAACATGAACTTTTCCGGGAAATGGGAACTCATTTGTATATTCCATAGTGCGTAAATGGCATAACGACAACTTTGGTCCACCACCACACACTAGCCAATCGTCATTTACTGCTAACGCTCCCAGCCACTTACCCATTTCGGGACGACACAAGTTTTCTTTTTTATAAGGTTCTATAAGGCCCACACTCTCTTTTTGATTCGAGACCCAGAAACGCACAGAGCCATCTTCCGAAGCAGAGTAGGTTCTATTAACACCAAAACCACAAACGCCATGTATGTAATCTTCATGGCCTTTATAGTCTCTTACAATGCGGCCATCTTCCAAAGAAATTTCATACACAACATTGTCACCACAGCCAACAATCAGGCAGTCTGTTTCAGGTCTTAGCCACATATGATTTACATCGGGCACTTCGATTGCATCTGCTTCTATGGGTATTTTTATTTCCCACGACTTTTTATTTACAAGTTCACCCTTTTCCTCCAACCACTTAAGACCATATACGACACCAATGGAACCGACTATTAAAAAGTCACGATGGAAAGACAAACAATTTATTTCAACATCCTCTCCTTGAGAATAAATTTTTATAGGTTCATGAGGTTCTTCAGAGTTTTGTAAATCATTTAATCTGGAAGGGTACGGTAAGTTAACATATTTATGATTACCATGTTATAGGAAAACAAACCTTTGCACAAAAATGTCACCATCTCTATTGCCGGCAAACAAAAACTTGCCCGAATTGGAAATAGTTTGTGCCAAAACACAATTATAAAAACTTTTTATTTTATAGTTAAACAAGGGGTCGCGTAGAGATGTAAGAGAGGTCATTTTAAACTTAACTTTTTAATTTTTTGTCATTAAAAAATATATAAATTGGACCGCAAAAACGCTGGCTAATATAAATATACATTTATATATTTTTTAAATTTTGTTTTGTAATTTACACTGAATTGATAACACTAAAATTTTAGAAAGTTACCAGATTCATATATTACTAGACGTACAGCATAAATGCCAGTATGTCCTCGTGTCTTCGTCCATATTGGACAGAATTTGGCTACGGATATTTGATGTTTAATGGTTTTTGTTCAATAATTTTTTTTTTACCATTTGTTAATATGTTTAATTGTATGCAATGAGCTATATAAGCTGTTCCAAATTCCGAGTTAAATCAAATTGTTCTTAACTTTCATTGCAGGGTGTGGTTTATAACAGCATTGCTATGAATATGTCAAACGGAACACAAAAAAGGCACTCATAATTAAGATTAATGCTAATAGTAAGTTTATGATCTGATATAAATAGCACTATAGAACAACTTACTTATAATTGTGATATGAAAAGACAGATTAGAAAAAGTATGTTTTAACTGATGCACAAAGGTGTATTTGGCCTGAAAAGCTGGTCAAAATTATTAAACGTGTTTTTTGAATTAAAAGTTCTAGTTTTTTGATAGTTTTAGGTGTAGTATGATATAAGAAATCTAGTGGCAGATTTTGAAAAAATTACACTGCGCAAAAATAATTTTTTTTGTCTCTGCTAAAAATAAAAGTATATGGAATATATTGATTTTGATGCCCTTAATTCAAATCTGTTTTCCGTTTTTCTCTAGTACGTAAGGGGTTTCTTTTAAAGGCGTGGCATATTTCGCTCTCTAAATCGTTGGGTTGCCTAATATATTTTGTCATAACTTGAAAACGGATTCTCCGATTTTAATAGCAGGAGGATCAGAAGATGCACCGCAAAATTCTGCTCAAACTAACCAAACACATTTCTTTTCTATCTATTACTATTTCGGAATTATTAAAATTGTAATCAGATTCGCAAGATTCGTCAAATTTTTTGTTTTCAAAATGCCATAAAAAAAATAAAAACCAAAAATTTTAATTTTTAAGATTTTTCCAAAAGTCACATTCCTAAGGAATAAAAGTCGGTATACTTAATTCAAATCTGTTTTCCGTTTTTTTTTCTAGTACGTAAGGGGTTTCTTTTAAAGGCGTGGCATATTTCGCTCTCTAAATCGTTGGGTTGCCTTATATATTTTGTCATAACTTGAAAACGGATTCTCCGATTTTAATAGCAGGAGGATCAGAAGATGCACCGCAAAATTCTGCTCAAACTAATTAAACACATTTCTTTTCTATCTATTACTATTTCGGAGTTATTAAAATTGTAATCAGATTCGCAAGATTCGTCAAATTTTTTATTTTCAAAATGCCATAAAAAAAATAAAAACCAAAAATTTAAATTTTTAAGATTTTTCCAAAAGTCACATTCCTAAGGAACAAAAGTCGGTATAAATAGTAAAACTCAATTAACAAATGTTGATTATAAAGGTATAAACTCATTCTTGACAGACTGTATGTACATGCATACATATGATTTACGGTCTAATTAAAAACAATTTTTTTTTGAAAATTGTAAGGCTCTTATGAAACAATATTTTTTTTATGAAAAAAGGCTTAATTATTTTTATTTTATATTTTTTAATACTTAATATACGGAAAAGTTAATCTAATAAAAATTCTTTAATAATTATTATGTCGTATGTATATCCTCATTAGCTGCATCATCGGTGTCAGGAAGAAGTGTGATGGTTTCTGATGAAAAAGATTTTTTTAATTACCCGTTCTTTGCGTACTGCTGCTTATAAAAGGGTCACTGCTCAGAAATAACCTATTCAAGACATCTCGATTTGTATCGCTTCTGCTGAATTTCCTCGAATAATTCGTACGATATAATCGTAAGGGCTTATTTCTGGCCCCGGCAGCTTCTTCTGACAATTGGATGGTAGCCTGATACCTGGGTGCCCATGTATTTTTTATGTACCTATATTTATTTTTTGTAAACTTATTTTTGTGATAAATGCTTTTAATAATTATTCTTATTAGGTACGCCTTAACATATAATGTTTTGTGGAGCAGGTATATAAAAATATCCTTTATGAGGATGCGTGGGACATTCCCTTATAACTATTAATGATAATAAAGAATTTTTCAAATTTATAATTATAGACAGGTATTAACATTGTAAAGTGTTAAAAGTAATGTGAACAACAGTTAAAATCAATAATTCAAAATAAATAAAAGTTATTGACGATATAAATGTATAAGAAAAAGTGCCTGATGAGCAAAAATGGAAGAAATGTGAAAACTTAAAAAAATCGTCAAAAATAATGGCGCAAACTTGCACAAACTTTTTTTTTGTTTCTAAAATTAGAGATTCCAAATTTTATTGTGGTTTCAAACATAATTCGTAGAGATGCTAACCTCACTTTCAAAAACCTCTTCTTTTTCTTTTTTTTGCAACAAAAGTGTATAATTTTTTTTTTTAGTTTTTGAACGAATTGTTTCAACATGAAGATTCAACATATTTAATTTTTTTTTTTTCTTTTTTAAATAACTTCTGATCAAACCTTTCAGCGAAAAAAAATCATTGTTAAACCTTTATTCGTTTAGCCGTAAAAAAAATATCATAAAAACATCCAAAAACCCAAAAGAAACATTTAATCTCATATAATTTTCTTCACTTTCCAGACTTTAGCAGGGTCTCAGAGCTACAAATCGCAACTAAGTCTTAAAAATTTACAATATAATGTAAAATATTGTTGTCTGTCGAGCTGCGTACTTAGTTTTTCCCACAAACTATATAGTTTGTGGTTTTTACGATTTCTTAAAATTCAGTTTCGCCTTTTTGGCCAGTTTTTCAGGTCAAATACTTCTCTATGCGATGTTAGCCAAGTATATTCTAGGTGCTCAAATCTCAAAAGGTAAGCTATTTGATCAATTTTTTTTTTATTTAAAATTTTCAATAAATTTCACACATATATGTACACATTTTATTTAATTTCTTTTTTAATTCAATTCCACAAAGTAATATAAATTTAAATTATTTTTAGAAAATGAATTTTTTAGTGCTACCATGCCAAAAAGTTACATAAACTTGGATGCACTGTTACAATAAAAATCCCTAAACTAGCATGTTTTGGGAAATTCGCGCAAATCTGTGGATAAAAATTAAAAATATAATTTGATGTTTTGAAATGGGTGAAAATGTAATAACAAAACATTTTTATCTAATAAACACTGTAATATAACTACATAATTTTTTTTCCTTTTCTTTGTAAAATGTTTTAAGGCGTCATTTACAATGTTTTTGGAAATAAACAGCCGACGCATTCCTTTGGAATCTTATCAATTGTATATGATAGGGAAACTGGTTAGTGGTGATGATAATAATGTTAAGAGATTTATAAAACTACAAGATGTAAGTACGAAGGAATAGAAATATTTGAAGTTTTTTTTTAAGTCCTTATATATTTATGCTTTTAGGAAGATGTTGAAGATAAGCATTGCGTCATTGAAGTTAGACATAGCGAGGATGTCTGCGTTTATGATTTATTTAGCTCTAAAGGTACTTTTGTGAATGATACGCATTTAAAGGCTTTAGAGAAAGTGCGTCTAAAAAATGGTGATATTTTAAAATTGGGCAAAGAAGATATTAAATATGTAAATGAACACCGGGAAATGGTAAGATAAATAGTTGCTTTGTTTCTACATATGTTATTATAATTTGTAGATGTAGCTATTGGAAAATTAAAGTATGCCTATATATATTGCCTTTATTTATGACATTAATATTTTCTATTGTATAAACAGTCACATGACAGTAGTGGGTTTTTGGAAGTAAATAAAAATACTTCCGATATAATTGCATCTAGTCCAGAAAATAACCAGCAGCATGAAAGTCGAATAAAACGTCTAAACAACAATAATTTCTTAGTGCCTTTGATACCATCTAGAAAATCGAACTGCAGCACTAATTCATTTAATGCTTCCACAGACTCAAATAATCGCCGCAGTGATAGCTTTACAATACCAGAAACTCAATATTGTAAGCCCCGAAATTCACTAAATGTATTGGATCATTCTATAGCAGAAAGCATAACAGATATAAGTACAATCAAACAAAAATCCAATATAAGTTATTCAGGTGAATTAGATGATCATGAGTTTTGTATACCAGAAACCCAAGAAGTTGTATCGGTGACTGGCATTACAAACAGTCAACGGTCGCATATTATTACAGATGCTATAGAGAATAGTATTTTGCAGTTAGATCCACCAAATGTAAGCGATGGCGGTAAAGACAATGATGGTAGTCAATTTCGTATATGTACACAAGATTATAATGACGGTTTTGGTGAAGAAGCTGAGGTGGGATTGCATTCTCAAGTCATACCATTAATCAAATACAGTACCGTTATTTTAAATAATTCATCCAAAATATGTAAAGAAAAATCGAAAAATAAATCTTCAATAGAAGAGGAAGATAAAGACATGTTAAATATTGAATGGTCCAATATGAAAACAAAAAGTACAAGCTTAAGAGCAGATTGCTCAACGCCAGATTTGTTTGATTTTGGTGTAGATAATGTGCTACAGCAGGTGACAAAAGAAAATAAGGATAAAGATAAATCTTCTCTGAATACATCTTTTAATATGCAAGATGAAAATGAAGACGATTTATTATTAACACAAATGTTTCCTACAACCAATGCCAAACAAGAGGGAAAAATAAGTTTGAAAGATCTTGAAAGTCCTTGTATCGATAAGGAAAACGAAGAAATTTTGACTTTAAGCGATAAGGAGAACTGTCAGCCTATTTCCTTGCAGGCTCCTACACATTTAAATCCAACACAACTATTTGTTACTAATGAAGGTATAAATAATTTAATTTGCTTATTAAATTAACTGTTTACTATTTATTTCTTTCTAAACTCCTGTAGAGTTATCAACTAGTACCAGCTCCTTTCGTATCAATCTTATTGATACGGCTTTAAAAACAAATACAGTGTCTGGACTTGAAAATAAAAATAATCCCAAATCTCTAATAAACATGGATCCCGATAAGGATGACGAATTACTAACTCAAATCTTCTTACAACCTACAACTATTCGTACCACTAACTCCAATACAGATGAACCAGTTAACTGTTTTAATTCTACAGTTTTAGAAGGGAAATTTTTGGCTAAAAATTCTGCATTATTCTTTGATGAAATGGAGAAAACACCTTTAAAGCAAAACTCTGCTTCACCAGCCTTTAAAATAGCACAGAAGGATTTCGCAGTCTTAAACATAAATGGTTCAGCTACAAATACAACTTCAGAATCAGATTTAGACATGCTTATGTGTACGCCTCAATTGATAAAGGAACATCTTTATATGGATAAAACTGAAGATTTGCGAAAGAATATTTTGGCTGTCAAAAGTAGCCATTTATTTGATGACGACAAAAACGAAGAGGAGGCAAAGGAAGATGATGGTCAGAGTGATTTGGTTAAATTAATAAATATACCAAAAGATTCTTTAGATTTCGATCAACTACTGCCGCACTTGAAAACTAAACAAAAGCGTAGCAAAATAAGTGAGAAACAAAAAGCCGTTGAGGAGGCTAGTAAACAATACAAATTTAATATTTCGTTTGGCAATGAACAGACCAAAAAGGAAACGAACTTATCTAAATCATCTACATTTAGTCGTGACGAGAGACATGCGGCCAGAGATAAGGAAAAAGAATTAAATGAACATAAAACACAGCCAAAAACTAAGGGCACTAGCAATCGTACCAAGGGAAAGTCGCAAGAAAAAAAGACCAGACAAAAGGAGACTGAAACAGTCGTTCAGAAAGAGCACAAATCTAAATTATCGGTAGAAAAAGATGAAAGCACACTAAAAGAACAGGAAAAACAAGACAAAACCACACGTCTGCGAAAAAGACAACTATCAACTTATAGTGATGCTAAAGAACCTCAAATAGAAGAGACTACGAAATTATTTCCCGCTAAGCGCATTACTCGTGCTAAATCGAGATTCGAAGAAAATCCTACAAGCAGCAAAGAGTCGACAAAAAGTAAAAAATCCAAAGACAGTCAAGATGGAAAAGATGATTTAGACAGCATTTCTACACAACCATGTAATTTACAAAAAATATTTTAAGATTTTATTTTATCATTTTAATATTTTGTCAAATTTTTGTCACGGAAAATTCATCAAATTTTTTTAGAAAAAAAAGTAATAAATTTTCTCTAAAACATCTGAAGGACAGACCAAAGTGCGTGATATGACCGATTCTTTATAAAATTTTTACACTTTTTACACGAATAATAGACCACCGACTTCCTTCTCTTTTTTTTATCACTCAGTTTTAAAGTTTTCACTGAATTTTCACTAAAATAATTAACCGCCCATTTCTAACTAAAAAATTTCCAAGAAATGTTTTATCCAAAAATTTTAATTTTTTATTTTTTTGTTTTAGTTGCTCGCATTACTAGATGCAGTTCTAGTTCTAAACAAAGTGAGTCTCCGGACCGTGTTAGCTCTAAATGTTCAGAACGCAAAGCTCACGAACATAAAAATATTAAAAATGATTCGTCGTTGTCTTATAATACTTCCGCCAATGGAAATATATCAATGAAAACATCGAACGAACGTAAACGTAAAGCAGAAACAACTCAAACCATAGCACCTGTCAAAATTGAAACTAAACGTTTAAGGCACACAGTAAGAAAAACAACATTTTTATATATGCAAATGCTTGTTAATATGTACCTCTTTTTACAGAACTCTGCAGAATCATTTACACACTCTTCTCCCTCCTATCCAGTTAAAATATCTATGACTATGGTAAATCAGGAGCTATTCAAGGATTTGGTTAAAGATTGTAAAGGTTTTTGGAGCGTTGTTAAAAATCCTGCAGACAGTGAGGTTTTAGTTATGGACAGTGCCTTTAGAACCTTTAAGTTTCTATTGGCCTTGGCCAGAGGTATACCTATAGTATCGTCGGGATATTTAAAGAAACTAAATCAATCACAGCTACCCACAAAGGTGCAAATAAATGATTATCTCTTTTGTAATGACGAATTTGAAAAGAAATACAAATTTTCATTGACCCACTCGCTGAACCTTTCTAAAAAACATAAGCTTTTTGAGGGTTATCAGTTCGTAATGACTGCTAGTATTTTACCAAATCCCCAGGAAATTAAAGGTTTGTTAAAAGTAAAAGCATTAAATAATTTGTATGACTAATTCTCGCTTTTTAGCCATAATTGAGGCCTCAGGAGGCCTGGTATCAGTGAAACCTGCACCTGCCCATAAGGTGAATCAAAAAATCTATTTGGTCACTTCGTTAGAAGACAAAAAAGATTGGCATAAATATCGGCGTATAAATAAAAATATCGTTACTGTTTCCACTGAGGCCATAATGACGGCGATAATGAGACAAACTTGTGAATGCATGTCCAGTTATACATTGTCTTAAGTTATTGTTTACTATATACTACATATATACATACTACTTTTGATATTGAGTATTACATATTTTTAGTCTCTAGTGTGTTTTTTTATATCGTACATTTATTATATTTTTTAATTTTTATATTTCACTTTTTTATACCCCCTAAATTTTAAACAGAATCGTTTTTTGTTTTTTTTTTTACTTGAAGTTGTTCGTTCTAATTTTTTCTGTTTAAATGTTCTTGTATATCAAAAAGATGTCTTTTGTTAAAAATGTTTTTTATTTTTTTATTTTTATATATTGTGTCACAAAATCTATGTAAGTGAACAAAAAATATTCGTTTATAAACTTAAAAAAATTTATGAGTTACCTGTTAGTTGTTGAGCAAACGAATCGGTTTTTTATAACATGTAATCTTCAAATTTTTACGTTATAAATAAAAGAAAATTTTCTCACGTTGGCCATATATTTTTTGGCAAACATTTTTTGTAACCAAAATTCATAAAAATATAAAATTTTTAATAAATTACCTAAAAAGACAAAATTTGGTGAAAATTTAAAACTTACGAAGTTTAAACACATTTTTATTTTTTAAACAATTTTTATACGACAGAGCTTTTAATAAAATGAAAATGAATAAAAAAAATGTCTGTAAATACTACGATAACAAATTAATCTTTTAACGGTGTTTTTGATTTTAATATATAATTTTTCCGACATTTGTGCAATTTGTACCTTTATTTCCCAGTGGAACATAGGGAACACAAATTCTTATCATTTACTTTTTTTATTACTTGCTAGCTCCCTCCAAACTTTATGAAGTTGTTGAATCACGGCTTGGATTAAGCGGATCTTCTGGAACCTTGTAAATTTTATTTGATGGACTGTCGTGCATGGTCATTTTATTTATATTAATCAACATAATTAAATTTACAGTTGAGCATTGTTTTTTTTTTTTTTTTAAGGAAAACCATAATTATATAACGTCGTTCTCAAATTATTGTGTTCTATAGGTATATGTTTTATGTGTCACATAGAACACAATAACTTGCGAACGACGATAAGCAAAGTTATGAAATCTTATATATAACGGTTGATAATATGAAAGCTGCTTGTTTGGAAACTTAATACATGTTTTACCTTAGAGATATGTTGAATCAATTTTGCCTTGAATTAGATTCAAAACAAATGCAATATTGAAAACAATTCTTCGGCTTTGTAACGTTGGTAGCAATATGAGTGATAGACGACTTCGAAATTACGGTTACGAAGGCAGAACAGCAAAAATTGTTTTTGAACTCATTGAAGTTTTTTAATATACACATTGTATTGGGGATCCAAAATAACTGATCCATAATCGAGTAAAGGTCTTACCAATGACGTGAATAAATTTTTTGTAACATAAGGATCACAAATTTCTTAGTCCAGCTCATTAAGAAACTTAATAGCCCATTAGCTTTATTTACTGCCATAAAAATTGAAGATTCAAAACCAGTCAACATTTAACTTAGAGCCATTTAGAACATTTAAAACGGGAGAACATCTGCAGAGTCATAGATTTGCATTTTGCTGAATTCAATTTCTTAAGATTTACCGTTGGAGATAGTAACCGTCCTCATTTGTAATCCACGAATAAAGTTAATCATCATTAACAAACATTAAAATATTGCTGTATTGAATAGCCTTTGGAAGATCGTTTATAAACAATAAAAATAAGATAGGGCCGAGATGTCTTCCCTGTGAAACTTCAGAAGTTACTTTAAAATATATTGATAAACAGTCTTTATACAAAACACATTGTCTGCCGAATTACGGCATTCGATATCGAACGATCGAGTTTGCTGTGCTTTAGGTATAGAGATTCTAATAAGAATACTCAAATTTCGATCACATTTGAATGCCGTAATTCGGCCCAAGAGCTAAACCAGTTCAACAGGGGCCAAATTACGGCATTCGATCGCGATCGAAGTTTTACTCGCTCGAGTTCGCTGTGCTTTAGGTATAAAGATTCTTATAAGAATTTTCTAATCTCGATCACGATTGAAAGCCGTAATTTGCACCCAGGTTAATCGGAAATCTCAAGTTATTGAGCTTCACTAACCATAAATCATTATTAACCTTGTCGAAAACTTCGGTAAAGTCAGTATATACTTTATCGGTTTGGTTACCATTACAAAATCCTGTATTGATGAAGGACGTTAATTTCACTAGGTTTGTGAATGTAGATATACCTTAAAAACATCATGTTGCATAGCTATTTTCAAGATGTTTAAATGAAATCCTAATATATAACTCGGTATTGATAAAATATATTGCATGCTATGCCATATTTCTAACACTATTAATTTTTTCAGGGGGCAAATTACGGCATTCGAACGTGATCAAAATTTGAAAATTCTTATAAGAATCTCTATACCTAAAGCATAGCGAACTCGATCGTTCGAGTTAAATTTCGATCATGATCGAATGTCATAATTTGGTCCCAGGTCAGAAGAGATTTGTGAATTTTATATATTTCGTGTTTTCTATTTAATTTAGATATTTCGCATTTTTAGGAAAATTTAAGCAAATAAGAAAAGCTTTTCTGTAATTTTAGAAGCCAACTTTAAAATTAATTCATCAAGTTAATTGATGAATTTTAACTACAATATATCTTAAATTACAATTGGTATTTATTGAAACAAGCATGAATGTTAATTTTTACACAATATTGTTTATATTAAGTTATTTTAAAGCAAACATCTCACAAGAAATTTAAAATAAAATTAAAGAAAACACTTTAGATTTTGAAATGCAAATTTTAAAACTTCAAACTGTTTTATTGGTTGATTTATTAAACTAACATTTCGTATATGTTAAGGTTTTTTTGCTAAATTTTTATTTAGTTTATTTTTAACAATCTAATTACTAGAAGTTACTTACAGAGCATAAATGTTAAAATCAATTTAAAAATGTGGTTAAAAAACAATTGAAGCATTTTAAGTACGTTCAATATGGTCATTTTAGAACAAATCAAGAAAATCAGATTTTCTTTTAATAAAATTCAATTTAAATTTTATTAACTAAAATGCACATATTGCTGTAATAATTTTAATTATATTTTTTTATTTTACTCGCTTGTAATTAATCCAGATATTCGGCCTTATTATAAGTAACGTTGTCGTAGTTTTTGAACTTTTTTGTAGTGTCGGGTAAAATTTGCGACATTTAGAAATAAACGAGGCCTTGCTGTGATAACGTTGTTCACAATTTTTCTCATTATTTGTTAGTTTTCCATTATTAAATAATAAACTTCATTTAATTTTTAGGGTTTTTTTCTATTTCATAGATGGTTTTTGTAGTATTTACAGTAAAAGCTTATCGTATTAATGGCAATTCGGGTGGTGTACCAACAGCTGACATTGCAGAACCTGGTCCTAATAGCACCTGTTTTTGTTGTGTTTTTTGCATTTCCTCCATTTGGGCACGTTCTGTTTCAAACACGACAGGAGCAAATAAAATTACCGAACTAGTAAAGAAAATCCATGATGCATTGCAAGTGAATTTATAAAGGCCCTTTACACTGCTAATAGTGCCATTTACGAGCAAACTGGAAAAGTCACGTACAGGCTGTGGAAACATTTCTGTTAGACCTAAAAGACGTTCACCCAAAGTCTCATCAGGTTCCTGGTAATAGCACATAGTAAAAGAAAAACAAATTATATTTTTTTTTAAATTATAAAAAACATTATTTTAGATTATTTTAGAGAATTAAGTATGTACATCATAACAAATACGACTTGATTTTACAATTTAATAATTTTACACTTAAATATATTGAATATACCTTAATATCACTAAAATATTTATTATTTATATTTTTAAGTAAGATGTTTTTGAGTATACATAATACATCTAATACATCCTGTACAATTTCTCAAAATATTGTATATTTATGTAAATAATTATCGTAAGGAAATGAACGATTTAATAGTTACTCTCTATAGATTTTTTTCAAAAGAAACACTAAAAATATAGTTAAAGTTTTGTATAATACAACTTCTAATATGTGCAGAAAGTTATTCAATCAGGATTACAACCGAACCAGCTTTCGGTACTGTTAGTTTACTTTTGTAGAAGACATGCAATGCATGATTCGATATTCTTAACTTTGCGTTTTTCTTAATCATGTCATGTATACCTTGACTGAATTGATGTATATTGTCAACAAAAGGCTCGTTTTTTGAGATTGTATTTAAAGGCAAAACTGGCAATCAAATCAATCTTTATAACAAGCAAAGTTTAATTGATATTGTAATTGCTTAGATTTATTTCCAAATATGGTTGGGTATTTAATATTTTTATATATATATATGACTAAAAATTACTTTGGGCCTTTTTTATGTCATTATGTCAGGTAGAAAGGCCCTAAATCGTAAATTAGACATGTCATAACCATACAAACCAGCTGTTTTAACCAAAGACATCAATGTATCTATATACTATAGGTGACTGTCGCCATTACCACCACTTGAATTTTGTTTTCTTATGGCTATGACACAAGGCAAAACCGTAATAGCTTTTGTATTATAATGAATTTCTTATTGAAATTTGCTTACAAAACTGTTATTTTTTATACTATTGCAGTGATTTTTAATGTCGAGGTGTATTTGTGAGAAAAGTTTCGAAACAATGAAAAACTCAGTTTCGAAAAAATACAAGTTAGTGCCTGTCTACTTTTGACCATCGAATGTACCTACATACATATGTATATAGGTATACAAGAACTCCTTGCAAAAAAAACTTGTAAGTTTGGAACACTTAATATTATTAGAATGTTTAAACAATAACGGCTATATGCATAAAAAGTAGTTATTTTATGGTTATAGTGTACAATAGTTATTAAACGCTTTTTGTGTTATAAACCACTAATAAGAATTTGTATTTATAAACGTACAATAAACCTTTTATAGTTATTAAATGTTTGTAGTGATTTTATTAGTATGTATGGCAACGCTTTTTATATTTAGTTGTCATTTTATTGTTAGTGGTGCTTATAATTACTATAAGATTTATCCGGGTATCAAGTAAAGGTAACATTTTTTATAAAATTAAAGCACAAAAACAACATCGAAAAAATCAAAAGTATATAACTTTGGTAAATGAAAATTTTTGAGCAAAAATTATAATACAAATATTAATTATTTACCTATTTTGTTAATAAAAATAAGAAAAGTATTCGGCTTAAAAGTTTGTTTACGTTTTTCTCACATCACTATTATAATTTTTTAATTTTATTTAATTTCAAATATGTTAAATTTATTATTTTCTTTTGTATATATTGCACTTATCTATAAGTCGAAATGTGTTAATCTAATCAATTTTAATATTTCAATTACTTTTTCTTAAATTTTGTTTACAAAATTTCTTTAAAAATTTTGTTTAACGCCAATTATGCATGAAATGTCGCCTTATTTTTGGTTTAAAGAAGGGTAAATCAAACAATAAAATTTTTGATTTTATAAATGGTTTATAAAAGGTTTATAAGTCTATTAATGGTTTATGAATGCAACAATAGTGAATTTTGCTTAAAAACGACTTATAAGCCTGTTATAAGTTTTTATACATATGGCCGTAATACTTTAATAAATAAATCAATATATACAATCCAAATTTTAACACAGTAATATGGTTGCGAAATATTGCCTAATACGTAGAATAAGGTTATGTACACCAAAAAATAAATATGTAAGTAGATGAAACCATAAAATGAATTGTGCATAGCAAGAACAATTTTTATTAAATTGTAAAATAAAACTTTAAACTTAAATACTTACATCATCATAATTTTCTTCATTTTTATTATCTTTGTCATTAGTCTGAAAAGAGAGGACAAATTATTTTTTTTACAGATTAAGAAGCAAAATATTTGCAATATATATATTTATCTACGCCATGGAAATAAAATGTTCATTGATTTAAACTTTAAGAGGTGGGTGTCTTACAGTGGCTACAGTAGTTGTCTTTCGTTCTGGTGTTTCATCCTTACTGCCGCCCAATGAAGACATACCGCTGTCCTTTTCGATAAACTCGATATCAGGATCGGAGTCCACCAAATCTTCAATCTGTACGGTATCCACTTTGGTTTTTTTAAAATGCAACCGGAAAATCAATAAAAGAAAAACAACGCACTGTCGCTAAATTTGTTTAAAAACAATTTACTTTTTATGGCCAACGAATTTGATTCGGAAAACACTTTAAAAGTTAAATTACTAGTAATGGCAAATGAACACTTGCGGTTGATATACTGTTCTACAAAAATTTTAACTAACTTTTAAACAATATTCTATTGATTTCTGCACCACACACTATTTTTCTGTATAATTAATTCGCCAATATTTCTATATTCGGAAAATCACATGCGATATCTAAAGAAATGTCAAATAAAAGTATTACAAAGTTCGTAATTATAAAAAACACGTTTGAGAATAAACTGGGCAGCACTATTAGGGCATGTTGTTTGTGTCTTAACTAAGTTATTTAAACAAATGGACGTAACGTGTTAAAACAAGATGATGTACCATTTTTTGTTTTTTTTTTCATAATGATACCTGCAGTTTAAATTTTTATTCGGCCTTATTGTCATTGGCGTTATCATGTCGTTTTTGTGTCGAAAACGACAGAAATACAACAAGGTCTCATTCATTTTACATTGTCGTAAATATTACACGGTACCAAAAAATACGACAACGCCACTGACAATAAGGCTGATTAGTATCACCTTATAATCTTATGAAATATGTAAAATACATATAAACCAGACGTTTTTTGTAAACTTTACCGTAAATTTTTTTTTTATATATATTTTTTAACTTCTAATTAAATTATTTAGAGATAATACCAGTTAATGTTTTATTTTTGGAAAGCTTCCAAACAATTATTTGGTTTTATGTATTTGTAATATTTCATACCCTTCCACCACCCCGATTTCTATTTGACTCTGTGAAATGTTCTATTTTTTGCAAATGTTCTTCACTTTCACTTTCTCCTAGATCCATGTCCGTTGTATAACTTGCTACAGGTTTGTAGTCTTTAACAAATCTTAAATTTTTTTATAAAATATATCACAGATTCAGCATAAAAAATTTTAAAATAAAATTATTTTTTTTTTATTATTAAATTTTTTTTTGTGACAACTTCATAAATGCCTTGAATATATAAAAGAATTAATTCATTAATAGTAAGAGCACTGGGGAAATTGGAGATCCATAAGGAATTACATTGAGGGGACTGAGTTCTTGAACTAGTCCGATATTTATTTATGAGAAATTATGATTATGGTTTTAAATTGGGAATTCCGGTTCCCACATGGAGCGCACAACATGCCAACTGGGCATAAGTGTATACCTGTCATGGGTTTGGGCTTTTAGTGCCCCTCCTTTTGAACCTAACCTAACCTAAGAGCACTATATTCGGCACAGCCGATTTATAATAACGGAAATAAATGTGACACGGCCACTTTTACGAGCCCCTCCCATATAACGCTTTATCTCAAATTCATATAATTTCTCTATAAATAAAGATTTTGGAAGATTAAAGGACTATATTGAAATATCTAAGTTGTATTTATTAGCAGAAGCTTTATAGACACTCCTACTTTAACGTACAGTTTTATTGAAAGGCTGAATTTACGAAAATATTTTAATAGCATATCAAACTTATACAAAGAAAGTTATACATTATTTTTCATAATAAAGTTTGTGCTATAAAAGTATACCAAATTGGTGGTGGGTATAAAAAAATTGGCACAGACGAATATTGTGCTCTTACTTATTTTTTCTTGTTTTAGATTTGCAGTTCGCAGTTTATTTTTTTTTTTTACTTTAGAAATAAAAATTCAATCAAAATAAGTATATAGATAACATAAACATAAATTGTTAGAAAGATGTTTAAAAAATCATTAACAAACCGCAGAACAAGAACTAATTTAAACATTTCAATTACATAATTATTAATTTGGGGCAATTTATACTAATATAATAAAAAGGATATGTGTGTTTGTATGTTTTCATCAAAACTACTTATTCAATTTGTTATATTTTTTTACCATTAAGTGGTACCATCCATATAAATTGAACACATTTTATAATATATTTTGAGAACTATAGCTACTATTCCATTTTAACTTATTGCGAGTTACTTTGATAGCAATTTCCATATTCAAGAAAAAATGGTTACGATCGGAGCAGGGAGCATGGTGTCCCCCATACAAAAAAAAAAAAAAAATAAAAAAATACATATGATTTTACATATCGAAAACTGTAAACAAAATTTAGTTGAAACGTGGTACGAGCAATTTTTAACGACAGAGGTAGTGTTATCCCCCACGAATCATATAATAAAGAGGAAGTCTGTGTTTGTATGTTATAAGTACACGTAATGTACGAGAGTTTGAAAAATTTTAATTAGACTTTAACTCAATTCTGAAAATCTAAAATAAAAATAGATCAATAAGATGCATTAAAAAATTGCTTTAAATTATAAAAATGAAAATTACAGTTACATATACATATGTAAAAACAATTGCGTATATATAAAACTAAAAAAATTTCCTGTTGGGTGTAGCGAAGCGCACCGGGTTAGCTAGTTTAAAATAAAAACAAAAATTATTTGAGTTGTTTTTATATAATAATTTTATTTATTTAAAATTTTATATTTTGTTGTTTTGCTTTTTGTATAAACTTTTAGTTTTTGTTTCATATTCAATAATTTGTATTTTACTCGAATTTGTGTTTATATATTATTTGTTCGTTTGCTATTTGCTGTTGTATTTACTTGTAACACCAAAAATGAGACAAAAAAGCTGATCAAGTAAAACAAAACAAGTAACAGTGCTATATTCGGCCGTGCCGAATCTTATATACCCTTCACAACGTGTAGTCATGCAATAACAATTGTTTGTATCATCATTCATCTCATATAAAATACGTATATACATATAAAAAACATAAATATATAAAAACATCCCATTGCAAAATTATAAAATGAGTTTATGTATGTGTTTCTAAAAAAAAAATAAAAAAATATATTAAAACCAAAAAAAAAAAGCAATAAAAAAACTTAAAAAAAAAATTTTTTTAAGAAATTTTTTTAAAAAAATTAATAAAAACAAATAATAAAAATATAAATGATATATAAAATAAAAAAAAAAATTTTGCCTCAGCTGGGATTCGATGCCACGTTTACTCTAACCAGTATATATGTTTGTTGTTGTTGTTGTGATTGTGAAAAAAAGTTATCAGGTGATTGTGCTGAATTTCAATAGCGATTCATTCCTGGATATTTCCAAAAGATTGATACCATACACAGATCTGAGGAACATATAGTTGCTTCTAAAAGTTGATTTCAACCAACACATGGATAGACGGGCAGACGGACAGACGATCAGGGCTTAATCGACTCCTCTATTGATAAGCTTTCAGAAAATATATACTTTATGGGGTCGGAAATAAAAATTGTAGAAATTACAAACGGAATGACAAAGCTATATAGACTCTTGTGCACCACAGGTGAAGGGTATAAAAAAAAGAAAACATACGTGTATATGTAGTATGTAAATATTTATAAATGTACTATACCTACTGTGGTTGGCTTGCACATAACCAAAAAAAATTTTATGTTAAATGTACATATGTATAGGTACATACATACACATCTGTAAATGTGTGTCCATACATAATCATATATTTTTGGTAAGACTTGATGGATTTGTTTCCTTTCGGTTTGAAGTTGTTTGTCATAAACTACGTTTATACGCTAGCTATTTGCAAACAAAAATAATGAGCAATAAATACCTATGGCGGATTGCATATAGATATAGTGGTGCTGGATTTCAATTGCAAGTAAAATAATACATAAATACGACTTTCTGCCTTATTAACATTTGATTTTTCTATTGTCTAACTCTTAATATTTATGCATTAACATATGCATATACCAATAGTATTTTGTATTTTAGCAAATATGTATTAATAGGCGATCTTAAACGTTGAAACACTAAAAAGGTTTAAAGAAGTGGCAACATTATATGATTTATTTCCAATTGGCTTATTAATCAGTAGTTCTTTTCCTGAGTTTTTTTTTTTAATAATTAATTAACCCAACAAATTTTTACATATATAGATATATAATATTTTTTGAATTTGTAATATTTTTATTTGCAAATAAGACATATACATACTTATAAACGTAGAATATTTAGAGGTGGATCGCTTTATAAATGTTAGTATATAAAGAACTTCTAAATAACTGGTCAAAAAAATATATTCTTGAATTAGCCTTAGCTTAAGATCTTCTAAGACAATGTTTCAAAAGTTTAACTTCTTATAGGCGTTGTAAGTATGGCAAAGTCGATACAATTGTAAAACTTTTTCTGGATGTTGGCCCGTTTTAATGCAGTAAATTGTATTGCTATGAGATAGCGAGATAAACGTAGATTATATTGCGTTGGACATGATTTTACTGGCCAGTAGACCTCAATGAGTGAATTTTAATTTATTTTGTCCCTAACATATCTCAGTAATTTCAACTTTTAAATATTTCAAATACATTATTTTAATGCACTTTAAAAACTTAATTTTTTAAATTAAAAATTGAACCTGCATTCCTCGTTTTAAAACATATCTGACCATTACTTAGTTTAGAAGTTTTACATTAATAAAAAAACATAAATTTTAGTCAACCACACCATTGTCTACAAAGTGTATTTTTTGTTTGTTTGTTTGTTAAGCCTGTAGTGCCTGAAATGTAAAAAGCCACATACGCATGTAGCTGTGACGTAATTTTGACGTCATCATAAATGTATTTGCTTCGGCAACATGTATTTCATTTGCATTTCGTGTAATATCAAAATCTTACCGCATGCAGCCACTACGACTATTTTAAAAATTTTACCAAAGCGCTGACCATTTAAGTGAGGTCAGACCAACATGTGCATGCATGTGGCGTTTTACATTTCGTGTACTGAAGGCTTTAGTAGTTTTGTTTGTTATTATATAAAGCAAATGTTATTTGTAAGTTAGTTATTTTGTTGTTGTAATTGTTGCAGCACCCTTAACACAATATCACTCTCACTTTCAGACTTATCCGAGAAAATTATTATTAATTTTTTTAATTTAAATTTTTATTGTTTTTTAATTTGTTTTTTTTTGTATATATATTTTTTTTAATATTTATAAACAAATTTAATATATTAAGTTTTATTTGTATTTAAAAATATACTTTATCTTTTATTTATTTTTATTTTTCTGTGTGTTATTGTTTTTAAGTAAGTAAAAACTTATAATTAACTCAAAAATAAAGTATGTATGTATTTATAAAGTTGTAATTTAAGGTAAATAATTAAATTCATTAAAAATAAAAACTTATACAACTAATCTTTTTTATATACTTATGTATGTAGTATATACATATGTATATAACTTTAATTTGTGTGTGTGTGTTTGTTTTTGTTTTGTCAACTTTTTTTTTTAAATATAAGCATAACAAAAATATTTTTATTATATTTTCTATTTTTAGTTTTAGTAACAATTGTTTTATTTATCTTTTAGAGTATATTTATACCTTCATTAAGGTGGTGTTGTTTAGGTATAATTTTAAAAATTTTCCCAAAATTTTAGGCTTCTTCTAAAAGAGAACCATTTGATTTTTTGTTGTTATTATACAAATATAAATTTTGATTATAATTTTTTATTTGCTTTATTAATAAAAATATATATTTGCCTTATTTTTTATATTTTTTTTTCATTGAGTATAATATATTACAAGATCTGTCATACAATTCCATTTAAATATAAAATGAAAATAATTTCGCGTTTTTCTTCTTTAATTTAATTTAATTTGTTTATTTTTCTTAAGTAGGATACAAGTTTAACATGTTCATACATTGTCTATCTCTGTTCGCTGATTTGTAAGTAGTTGTTGCAAGCTTCTCTCTACTATTTAATGCAACTACTTGTGTATGGGTTATAATAAAACATTTACCTTTAGTTGTATTCATTTATTTTCAAGGGGCGAACTTTTTTGTTTTATTATTTATGTATATCTGTCGACTTTAAATACATGCACATTCATCTTAAGTCAATACACAAAAATGGTTTTAAAATATAATTAATAATGTTTTTCTAAAGTCAATAGTTTACAAAATGTTGATTCATTTACACTAATCCCCGTCCTGCTAATCCATAGCATAAGGGTAAGAACTATTACATAAAAAATAATTAAAAAACTTATATTTATTTACATTTGATTTGTTGTTTTTTTTTCTCTCTCTCTGAAAAATGTATAGATTCAACATACATATATAAGTTGTTTTATTTAAAGTCTACAGATATATTACGACATACAAAAATTCGCCTAATAATATACATAAGTTTTTGTTAACCAGTGTAAAAGGTTACCATATTAAATAAATAAAAACGTAGATGTTTAATATTTTGCGAATTAACAATATCGAACGAAATAGAAAAACGAAATTAAAACTATTTAGATAAGAATGTTTGACAGGCTTGTATATTTAAAAACTATTTTTGTTGTTATTATTTTGTTTAATTAAGAAGATACTTTTATAATGAGGTTCTTAAAAATGTAGCCAGCACTCTCCTTCTTCCCTTATAGTAATAGTCTTGTGAATTCTGTAAGAAAATAAATAAAACTTCAATTATAAAAACTATATATTTGCTGTAATTAAAAATGATTTTATCAAATAAGATATAAAATGTATAATACGTTTTCTACTCAAGCTTTTCGAGTAAACAGTTTTTAGGCAACATACAAAAATTAGTTTAACTAGTAAGAGAGCTATACTTAGCTGTGCCGAATCTTATACACCCTTCACACAGTCTCTATCATCATATTATGATCATATTTAAGAAATCGATTGTTTTAATTTTTATTTGAATTTTTTTTTAGTTTATTTTGCTGATTTCTGTGTCGGTAAACAATTCCTTAAACCAAGATTATCTGCAAATGTTGTCAAAGGTACATATATTATATATATGTACGTAACAAACTTTTCACTTTTGACTTTTTTGGTAAAAAACAGAGGTAATCATATTCTTTTGCTTATATCTCAACTCCTAATATAGCCACACAACTGACTTTAAATTTTCGAAAGCATATCTGATGAACTGATACCATATAAGAGTCTGAATTATACGTGGGAACTTCAAAAAATTGATTTTAACATACACAGGGACAGACGGACAGGATGACTTAAAAAAATTGGTTTCTCTATCTATAAGGATTTAGAATATATATATAGTTTATAGGGTCCAAAAAGAATATTGTAGAAATTACAAACGGAAAGGCAAACTTATATATATCCTTTACACTCTCAATTAAAGCTATAAAAATAAATCGGTCTATTTTTTACTAATTGTGCTTTTTGAACATAAATGGAATCTACATGTCTAGGATTGATGACGAGTGAAAAAAGAACAAATACAAAAAAAATGTTAAAATAATCAATTTAAAAATACAAGTAAAGGATAATGGAATAATCTGGTAACATTTTCAACACTCTTCTGTTGTCTTTTCAATTTTAATGATAACAAAACATCACTCTCATTAAATAAAATAAATTAATCATCACTCAAAAAGTTATCCTCTACAGCTTTGTTAGGGTTTGTGTTTTCAAACAAACTAGTAAATTAAACCATATATTTTTGTGAGTAACTATGTATATGTACTTAATATACACACACTATTTAAAATTTTATTAAATTGCTTGTAAGCCATTTTTCTTATGCTTGTGCAGCACACAGTGACTCATATTGAAATCATGAATGTAAATTATATTAGAAAATTATATTTTTTTTTATCCCGCAGAATATTTCTCATTTAAAACAATCAGTATTTTCTTATTTTAATGGGAATCCTTTTTGAGCGATAACATTTTTAGGAATTTGAAAATGGATTTCTTTATTAATATTTTTTTTTTAAATTGGGAGAAACTTTTTCCCTTTACTTAAATCTGATAATTGGGGTATAGTTTTGTTGACCCACAATATACACATGTCGACACATTCTGCTGAGACCGTTATGTTAAGATGTTCTTATGCCCATTTTTTTCTGCACTCTATTTCAGGTTATTTCTCAATATTGTTCTATATTGAAATTTGTCCTTACTTTCCTACATAAACTGCAGATTTTAAATACTGCTACAGAACACATTAAGTAAATATGCCATAACTTGGCTACTACCATACTTGAGTGTAAGCTGCAAGTGCTTGACATTATCCTCTTCGTTGGGCTTTTTTCACTTATTTATTATTTCTCTACTCATTTACATATAAAAAATATTTCCTAATTGTAAAATCTTTCATCAAATTGCTTGAACTTGACTCTAATTTTTTTCCTTTTGGTGCTCAAAAAAGGTTATTGGTGGAAAATTCGTTCTGAGCACTTCTCATGCCGTTTCTGTATCCCTTATCAAAACGGTGCTTTAGCAAATATTATAGTGCTTTTTAAAGTTATTGTTGCTATTTTAAGGAATATTATTTTTGTATGATTTTTTATTACTTTTTTGAAAATAAAAAATCAAAAATTAAAAATTGTATAAGCTCGTTTCTGTATTGCTTATGGTATTCAAATATTTCGCAATCATATCTTTTAATATTGACGCACTTACTATTATATTATTTATAAACTTTTGGAGTGTTCAGCGTTTATTTATATTAAAAAAAATTTAGGTATTTTTTTGCGATACGGTTTTCATCGTTCAACGTTTTAATAACATTTTGAATTGTTCCAGGTACTATTTTGACAACTTCTGCAATTTTTCACTAAATCTTCTACGTTTGCAGTAATCAGTTACCAATTTTCTTTCTATTATAATACAATGTGCAATCTTCCTAATAACACGTTTATAAAAAATTTTCTATTTTTTCTTTAAAAGCATATCAGAAGAGAAATAGTTGCTAAATTCACAAGGTGTCATAAGTGTCGTATTGTCTTAATGTCATTGTTTTTCAATTCAATTCTTTTTGTATGTATCGGCAATTCTTTATAAATATTGCATTTCATACATAATTATCAAATTAAATATTAATTAATTTTGAAATTTTGCACATAAATAATGAAGAACATTAACTGTGAGTAATAGACTAAATTAAATTCTACTAAGTCATATTTTACTAGTTATATTAAATTTATTTTACCACTTTTTTTATTAATTCACTTCAATTTACATTATTCTTATTATATTATAAATATTTACTTTGTCCATCTCATTCTCTTCGTCTACTGTATCTAATAAAACACCACTTAAATTTCTTTGACACGCTCTATTTATCAAACAGTCTAAATTACGAACGTTAACAAATTAAAGGAATATATCAACATAATTATAAATTTTTCGTATTAAGGGTACTTAGTTGTATGTGTACGTGTGAAAATGAGCAAATTTTAGCAAAGTGTTTAATGGTTTTGTAGTTCAGTTTATTGACCGCTCTTTCTAGTTCATTACAGCTCAGCCTAATCGGTCTTATTTGAATTAGTCTTTTAAGTAAATCGGTATTTTTTGTGAATCGTTCTTCTATGGTAGTTCAATAAGGTTTTTAGTTCAATCGGTCTGTTGGGTCCGTTATTTTATGGAATAGAAATAACTCAGTTTATTTTAATTAAAATAATATCTTAACTTTATTATTAATATTTTTTTCAAAATAAAAACCTAGATATGTGTTGGACACCATCACCACCATTACATAGTTAACTGTAATCTACTAGTCCAGACTTTTCACTTGATACCCATATTGAAGAGATGCAAAGAGATTAATTTCTAGTTACTATTTTTGACCTATATATCCGCCATTTTGTTTCAGACACCATCACAGGTTCCAAACATTTAATTTTAGGAAAAATACCGAAGCAGTTACATTTTGTGCTTGAATCTCATTCATTTTCAAAGCGATTTTTTAGTCAAATGTTGTTGTTGACTTTTTTAACTTTGCTAAAATTTTGTAACTCCGCAAAAGAAAGATTTGACCAACTTTCCCATTCCTGATTTATAATTTGACGTTTAATAGTACAACATACAATTGATACAATAAAAGTTTTGTTCAAAAGTAAATGAACTAAATTTGTATTTGAACAGACGAAACATAGTACAAGGCGAGGTAGTGTATTGAAGAAATGTTTATAATTAAATATGCCTTAACACGGTGTTTTAGCTCAAACGAGCTTTAAGTTTAATCAGTCTAATTTAGTTTTTATTTCAAAATTTAATTAAATTATTTTTTTAGATGACATGAATTCATTTAAGAGTTTCTAATTCATAATGGATTCCTTTATATTTTGATTCAATTCATATTTTAGGCCAAATGAGCACAAAAGAGTTGTGTCAATCGGTTACTTTAGATTTTGTTGCCAACAACCTAGTTGCCTTTTTTTCAGGAACCACAATATAATATAAACAGAGTTTGCTGATTGAATGAACGGGGTTATTGGCAAAAATAAACTCAATTAAGGTGATGGATACAAGTCTATTATACAAATACAAAAGACGCAATTAAAACAAAAGAGCGAAATTAATTAAAAATTTTCAACCACTCCGCAAAAAAAAATAATCAGTTAATTAAATAAAGTCTTTAATAACTGAAATAATTCTAATATTTTACGAATAACAGTGGGCCAATTCAAAGTAAACTCTCATATTGTACTATGTCATATAATTCATATTAATATGACTAGTGACTTTGAACACCTTTTGTTAACAAATTATGTATTTAATACAAGAAAGAAGCCAAAGAGATGACGCTGTTAAAAATTGTATGTATACAGGAAAGAAGAAAATAGAAAATATTCTCTCTGAGAGGTGAGAAGCGAAGAAATTCTCTCTGAGAGACAGTATGGTTAAAAGTATAACATAAACAATTTCTTATACATAGGAAACAAATGTGTAAAGTCATATTATTTTTTTTGTATGGAAATTACTAACAAAAATTTTAAGCATGCATAAAATAATATGAAATAGTACAAATACGACTGATATGCAACCACTTTGAATTGGCCCACTATATTTTTTGTGCAATCTTTAATAGTGCTTTACTTAATGGTTGACGCCTTTACGATTATAAAATATTTTTAAGTTATTATTATTTGATGAATTAAATAAAACAAAGATATTTTCTCTCAAACTTAAACCATTTTTGACAGTTTGTTGACTAGAGTATACAAATGCACATAATTAACAACGTTTCCTAAGAGGTCTCCTATTAATGTACATAGTTCATGTATATGTCCATTTAATCATGGTTGTGCACTTAAAGGCTTGTTGCATTGTCTGCTCTGCCCTTTGTGTTTTTGTATGGATGATGGCAGAAAGACTGTGAGTGACATTTACAACCAAAAGAGAAAACCCAAGAAGTTTGTTGTCTAAATAAAATGGTTTTTGCTTTACTTTTTGTTTTTTTTTTCTTTATTCTTTGCCAAGCTGTTGCTTAATGCTTACAAAAGGTTATTAACCTTAAATTCATATTAGTCATGTAATTATTTTAATACCGCTGTATATATTTGTTTTCTTTTTTAGTATATTTACATACACACATCGTAAAAAACCACGTTTGAAACACTTATACCGTCTGACGAATAGCTAAAAAAAATGTACATACAAATTTATGTAAATACAAGATTGTTCTTTACTGTAACGTGACCAGTGTTTTTTTTAAAGAACATAGCAAAAAAAATCTATGACAAAAATGTGAATTTGCGGGGGTTCAATTTGTGACAAAGTAATTAAATTTAGGTGAAAACACTAATGATTTTAACATTAGCATGTCATTGGAGATCATGTGTTAACATGAATATTTTAATGAACTGCAATCTATTTTAACAAGTGCACAGAACTCATGCATATTTGATGAAAAGCAACCATGGTTTCATGTGTTGATTTTGTTTGTTTACATGAATTGTTTGATATATTTTGCATGATGTTGCATTCATTTTTAAGCACATCATTTATGACAAATTGCTTCGCATTTAGGCAGTCATTTATAATTATAGCTTTTACAAAGTTAATTTAGAAGTCTGTAAAATGTAATTCGCTTTGCACTACTTCCAATTTTTTTGTTGGGTATGTTTTTGTTACACTTTTGTTATATTTGTTTGTATTGTCCTTTTAATAATGTATTGTTTACATTAGAGTTAAATGACTTGCTAAATGTTTGAAATTATTTTAAATTTTTTATATGGTCATCTTATATTCAATTGTCGTAAGATTAATTTAACTTAATACAAGGGCCTAATTTTTATGCTTTTTAGTTTCTATCATCATTGATATATTAATAATCCTTTAAAACATAATAAAAATATAATATTTATACCTTTTATAAACGTTGGCTTATTTTCTTTAAATATACCGAGATTACTTTTGTTACAAATAATAACACTTAATATCTACGTTACATACTACTAATTTTTAATACAATCAACTAAACTAATGCAGTGCTTTATTTAGTATTCCACCTATATTTTAAAACTCAGTTTGATATACACACAACGAAATCTGTTATACTACTACTCTCTACATACTTTTTTGGCAATGTCATAATGTTTGTGATCTATAATGTTCTAAACAAGTATGTTCTAGACCAGCGATAGGCAAATTTCGACTATCGAGCTACTTTTCTTGTTTAAGCTCACATGTACACATCACACGTATTAACTAAAAAAAAAAAAAAATTGTGGAACTCACATATACAATCGAAAAATGCATTGGTATGTGTTGCCTATCGCTGTTCTAGACCCAGCAACCATTGCATTAAAATGAAGTGTTGGTATTAAAATTTCTAGCAAGCTTTATATGGCGCTGTATATGACTTAACATTTTTGCTGTATTTCACTTAACATACCACTGACATCCAACCAACCAAAAAAAAAAAAATACAAAAAATTATAAATCAGACTAAATTTGTAACAATCGATTTGGTATAATTTATACTTTTTAATGACAAATACTAAAAAAAAAAATTGATATACTTCGTGTGAACCCGTTGAAAAATTTCATGTGTGAATTACATATGTAAAAGTAATATGACAAATTTTTAATATAAGCCTACTCTATTTTGATTTACAAAGTATCTGATATCAACTGTTTTTGGAACAATAGAACTATATATGTTTGGCGGCACAATATAAAGTAAACAAAGGAAAAACAAAATAAATTAACAAAAAAGTTATAATTTAGTATTTTTAAATTAGCTTGTTGTTAAAAAAATAGGAAATTTGGTTTTTGTATATACAAAAAAAATTTTTTTGATGGTTTCGTAATTTTATTTTCATTTTAATTTTTAATATTTCAGCTTCAATTCAATTTAAACATTTTATTTTAAAATAAAATCGCATACAAAAGAAATTATTGGAAGTGGGTTAAACAAAGTCCGCCAACGAAATCATTTATTGTAAACAAGAAGAGATTATCCTTATCAGACGTAATTACATACTGATGGTCACAGGTAGCAAGACCCTAACTCGTATTTTTCGAAATTGAGTTTTTCAGTGATTCCAATACATATCACACACATATACACCTCAATAAAAAATGCAATGCATTAGTATCAAAAATAACAGTTTTATACCCTGTTCAGACAAATACACATTTTTAATTGTTTAAATTTAGTGTTGATTGAGCAATTAAAAAAGTTTTTCTCACATACTCAATTTATCTTACTCCATTGGCATTTGATAGCTGTAAATATACGATGTATTTATACCAAATCAAATAATGCCTACTCTTCAGTTTTTTTTCCTGTTCATAAAATATATTTACAATTATATTTATACATATATATACTTAAATGTATGTTTTTGAATTTATTTAAACATTTTTTTTTAAATTTTCATCAAAAATTTTCTATTTTATTAATTTTTATTTTTGTCTATTTATTTGTTTGACATTAGAAATGCCACCTATAGAATTTTCTTCTTACTGAACATACTTCTCACGAATTATATTTCGAGGTTTAGACAAAAAGTGAAACAATTAAGTATATATTGCTCAATTTAAAAATAATTTTTAGTATTGTAAATTGAGCTCAATAAGGACTTTAAAGCGATAATATTATAAATTGACAATTAAGGCGCATGTGTGAACCTAGTATTACAAGCAATTTTACAAAAGAAATTATATTATGATAATGCAGCTTTTATTGCGTTTTTTCCTTTATCTGTAAAGTTACAATTATTTGAGTCAGGGCCTTTCTACTTGTGATCAACAATATATACGTGTGAGAGCAAAAATTATGAGTCATCTGTAAATTAATCACGAAAATTCAATTGAGCACCCACAATTATCATTATAATATTAATATAAGATTATATTGTTTTAGATTTAATCTAAACTTTTCACCTAAAAATTATAAAGATATATACTTCGGCCAGTTTTGAGTTAATATATTCATACATTTTGTCAAAAACAAATGCAATAAAAAAATGAATTTAAAAAAAAAAATTGCAATATAACAAGGCTTTGCTCCATTCAAATTTATTTAAAAATTTTGTTTTTATAGTGTCACTTAATATATTCACTTACCTTCGTAATTAATTTTACCATCTTGATCTAAATCCGCAATGGCTAATAGCTGTGTCAGTTGTGTTTCATTCAAAGGTTCACCAATCATTTCCATGGCGGTTTGTAATTCGTCACGAGTTATAAAACCATTGCCATCTCGGTCAAATACCCTAAAATAGAACAAATTCCAGTACATTAATAAATATATTTAAAAATTTAATTTAGCAAAATGTAGTTTAAGTAAAGTTGTAATTACTATGTAATAATTTGTTTTGGCCTTTTGGGGCTTTTTTATTACGAAATTGACTAAATAAATAATTAAGCTCAAACTAGCAGACCATAGAATGCGCCGGTAATTCGTTTAATGTGTAATGGAGCAAAATGCAATTTTTTCAAAAAAAGTCATCTTCGTTGAAGCGCTTGTCCAGGAGAATGGCTTTATCAGTACACAAAATTTTCTTAATTTTTTGAAGATGAGGACGAAATTGCAGTGACTGTGAACGGCAACAATTGAGTTCTTGTGGCCTTAACTAGACGGTATTGATCTGGACGACATGTGGTTTAAGCAAGAAGGCGCAACTTGCAACACCACGCATGATATAAACAGTTTATTGCAACAACGATTTATAGAAAAAAATTATTATATCTCAAGAAATTCTGATGTCAAGATCGTGCGATTTAACTTCTTGCAATTTTCTAAATTTTTTGTTTATTTTTTGGTTTTGTGAAACTTAGCGCTTATAAGAATAAACAAACCAGCTTAAATTTGAGATCCAACGCATCATCGATGATATACAGCCAAATCTCTGTAAAAAAGTCATGGATAATTTCATGAAAAGAATAATAGCCTGTGATCAGAGCCATGGGGGCCATTGAATTCCTTTGGGATTTCTAATTTGAATTCATAAAGTATTTTAATTTTGGCATAGTGTCTACGTTAAAGTTCTCGTGTCAAATACATTCAAACACAGGACATTATTAAAAGCAGTGTTCCGAGATCTTATTTTCTTTTACGCATGCACTACATGTCGTTTCATGACAGTCCGATTAGAGCTAGATGAGGTCTCAGCTCCATGTTGACCTACTTAATATCAAAATCTTTTTTGATTTCTCAAGATTTGCATCAGTATATTTGCCACTTTCTGACGTATTGTTCCATCGTCAAAACTTTAAGTTAATTTTTGAACTTCTGAAAGTGCTTAGCAACAAATGCTAGATTATCGTGATAAAATATATGATGAAATGAAACAAAAATAACTATTGCTTGTTTTCGACAACCAAATATTGTAATATAAACTATAATATGACCGTCGTGATCATATCGCACCCATGGTTTTTCAACTTTATCTCACTCTTGCTTTGCAGGATGTTCCGAGAATCAACTTTTTTGTTTATTGAGGTCTTCATAACTTATTAGCTTTCTATAAAGATACAAATATGAGCTTAGTTTTCAATCTCCTTCATCACTTTAATGCCTTTCGCAATGCCCATAATCTCAGCTTGGAAAATAGTATTGTGATCTAGTAGACGGAAGTATTTACCGTTGTTCGATTTATGTCATAGAAACCATTTTCAGTTTTTCCACTACTCTTTAAGCTGTCTGTATAAAAATTAGTGCCCTAGGTATTTCTTACACTAGTTATTTTATCCAATTCTCCCTATTCTGTTATTGAATTGAAGCACTTAAAATTTTCATATCTCGTTGGAATTATGTTACTTCTGTAATATTTCCTATCGGTAAGTTATCATTTATACTCTGGTATCGGGTTTTATTGTTTTTTAGCAGCAATGTGTGAATGCATTGGCATTATTCTAGTAGCGGACAAGGAGTTACATTTCGAAAACCAAAAAATTCTCACTAAAGCTATGGTTAGACTGAGTATAATACAAGTCGTAAGATTTCAATTAGATTTTGTAGAAGAACATGTTATAAAATTTGCTTTGTGCTCAAGAAAAAAAGTTTATTTAAAGTATTTTTTGAGCTTACACTATTATGGCGTTATGTATCAAAACAAACTGTGCGCTAACTAACGAGCTGCCATATTTTTCTTATTGAAATTATTCCTAATAAAAGTAAGAAGCTTGTTAGTTAGCAAACGGCTTGTTACTATGCATAACGCCAATTATAATAGCGCATATAAGAATAAAAAAATCTACTAATCAATTAAATAAGCCGTTTTGTGTTTTAACAAATATAAAATTTTAGTTTTATTCTCTTCTTATTTTTATATTTTTTTCGAATGTATTTGATGAAAAGAACAATTTATGGTGTTTGTAGTTCTAAAAAACTGCAGAAACAACAAATAATTTTGTTTTACTCCGTGTAATAAAATCACAAAATATGCATGTTGGTTTTGTAATTGCGGTGGAATTACTAGAACACCTTAATATGCTTGCCAATTGTTACATTAAAATACACCTCTGATTTAATTAAATGATCTATTTTTTAAAATTATTGAAAAAAATAAAAAAATACAGTTCGTTTGTCTTTTTTTTTTATATTTTCTCTCGTGTTTTATTCTGCTGATTACAATTTGCTTTTATTCTTTACTACTTTGTTCATTTTACAAGACTTGAATTATAGTATTAACTGGTCCTTGAGGTTTACAGAAATATTAAATTTTTAATCATTTGAAATTTTCACAATGCACAAACAATTTGTGCTTTATAAAATTTAAACAAAACTCATATTAAATTTAAAAAGTTCTTAATTATCCAAATTGAATATCATTTCTTTGTGTATCATTCATTATAAGCAGTTTTATATTAAAACAAATTTGCATAAATTTATATTATCTAACATGACTAATGACCAAATTTACCAAATGCAAATGTCAAAAACAAAAAACCACCAGACAAAATGTGGCTGTAACATTTTGAGTGGTAGAACGCAGATACGGAAGAATTTTTTTTATGTAACAGAATTCGCGCATGAAATGAAAGTTGTACATATTTAAGATAAAACACAGTATTTTCATTTTGTCAAATCATTTATACGCATCACAAAATTTTGGTATGAAATAGCTGTTGAATATGTATGTAGTTTTATGTTAAATCTTTTGTAAACGAATGCTTTTCAAAAATTCTTTCCCGATTTAATATTTATTGTTTCGTGAAACTTTTAAACAAATTGTCTTGCAATGCGAGTTTCCTAATTATGCAAAATATTTTATAAATTCTTTTCTGTTTTTTTTTTTTGGCATCAATGAAAAATTACCCCAAAACACAAAATAAAAAATGACCACAATTTAAAAAAACATAGATCAAGCCATAATAAGAAATAAACATTTTTTTCAACACAATTAAAAGCTTTTAAATAAAAAAAAAATCTAAATGAAAAGGTTCTTGAATATGAAGTTTTCCACCAAAAATTAAAAAACCCATAGAAAATTAATTTTTTTAAATAGACATGAAACATGTCCCAATAACATCCCAATTTTAGGGATATACAATTTTAAACCCAATCTATTTTAAGTAAAGCTAAAATGGAAGCTTTGTGTAAAAATTTGGGGACTTTGTTCATTTGCGCCTTACTGCCAAAAATAGTAAGTCCTAAGTAAACTGAAATAATTTACAAAAAAAAGACTTTCAAAAATAAAATAAACCCATTTTAAAAGCAAAATTTTTTCTGAATTAGTCCGAACAGAGTTGAAGTAACTACAAACAAATAAACAAGTAAGAGCACTCTATTCGGCTGTGCCGAATCTTTTATACCCACCACCAATTTGATGTACTTTTATGGCAAAAATTTTATTATATTGTTATTAACAGTAATCGCTATGAAATAATCTCTTATAGTTTCTGCTAATAAATAAAACTGAGATATTTCAATATAGTCTTTATTCTTCCAACAACTCAGTCCATAGAGAAATTGTATGAATTTAAGATAACCCGTTATATGGGAAGTGGGCGTGTCACCTAAATTTTCTGGCATAACAGCGACATTGACTAGAAGGATATCTGTAGCAAAGTTCATCATCATACCTATAATTTTGTAGGTTTTAAGAACTTTTAAATTTCATTAACGGTAGATAACGTGAAAAGTGGGCGTTATAGTAGGCGAATCGAAGTTGTTTCTGCTAATGAATACAACTTAGATATTTTATTATAGTCCATTATTATTCTAAAATCTTTATTCGTAGAGAAATTATATGAATTTGAGATAAATCGTTATATGGGAGGTGGGCGTGTCCCACTTATTATCTGTTAAAACAAAGCATTTGACCAGAAAGCAAAGTTTGCAAAATTTCAGAATCGTACATTTTTTTTTGTCACTTTTATTAGGTTTTAAGTTTTAAATATACCGAAAAATACACTGTGCGGTAAAAATTTTCGAACATTTTGACCTATAACTCCCTTCCTAATGCAAAGATTTAAAAAAGTTTCAGGGAAAAATACTATTTTTACTCAGGAAATATATATTCGAAGTTTCATGACTGTACGTTAATGCGTTTGGACACAATTGAATTTTATTCGATGTTGGAAAGACACGGTTTTTTTTACATACTTTTGTATTCCGATTTAGCCCATTTTGAATACCAACCAAACCTTGTGTATAAGAAAAATTCTGTTAAAATTTGAACACCTAACGGACAGACGGACGGACATAGCTAGATCGTCATAAAATGTTAACCTGATTCAGAATATATATACTTTATGGGGTATTTAATGGATATTTCAATGTGTTACAAACGGGATGACAAAATGAATATACCCCAACAATTTTTTTGGTGGCGGATATAAAAATATAAAAGTTCATATCATTTACAATTTATAAATAAGAATTTACTAATATTAAATAATTTTCTAACAATTTACTCGCTAAAAAAAAATGACCGGCGTTTGATCGGGCTTAAGGAATTTTAACTTTGGTGAATTCTAACTAAAGTGTTTGGTCGGACGCAGGGACTTTTTAACACCCAAAATTTAGCTTCGCTAAATAAAAACCATTTTTATTGCATCAATTGACATAAACTAATGTGACGAGTAGCCATTACTAAAGTCTCATAAAGTCCGTAGGACCCAGAAAGTAATATTATCCAGAAAAACTTTAATTTTGCAAAATTTATGTTCCTGAGAGCAGACAAAGGTTAAAGCAAAGCCAACGATTCGAATTCTCAAAAGATGAAATTCCCGGCGTACAGGTCTTCTTTAAGTGAAATGTTTTACATATTTTATTCGAAAATTGTATTAGAATTAGTATAACCTAATTAATGGATACGAAATGAAAATATTCCAAAAAAATTAAATAACTCCCAGCGGTTGGGGGTTATACTCATGTACATCATTTAAATTTTAAATTCTTATTTATTTCCCCCTGTAAAGTAACAAACAATCGAGATACGTCCTTTCTATATTAAGGCATCTAAATGCACAATTATCAAAAAAAAAACTTGCTTTACACTTTTCGTTTACTTAAAGGTATTGACTATTTTTTTACTGAACATTATTGGATTTAGTTCTTTTATACATATTTTCATACAAAACTTAAACATGCCAGCCAAGTTCAGTAAAAAATATTAAAAATTTTTATTAAATGAACGAACCCTTTATTGGTGTTAAGTTAAAATTACCTTAGAGCGTTAGTTCGATTTTAAAATATCTCTTAACTGGATCTTTTTCTCATATATTTAATCCTCGACTGCACTTTTAATCAAAACATCATTAACAGCAAATTAAGTTTTTATTTTAGAAAAATTGTTTGTATAAAAGAAGAAGGTTCAGAAAAGAGAAATGGCTTCAAATTTTCTTGTTGTTGCCTTCCATGTAAAAATTCTGAGCCAGTTTTTATTTAGCCAAAAATTTTCGATTATCAGGGTATTTTATTTAAATATTGACACGGTTAATATATCCCTTAAAAAGCATAATTGGGTTTTTGATTTTCCATTTTTAAAATTGTCTCAAAATTGTTTTTTTTTTTATATTGGCTTTTGAGCAATTTTTTTATTTAAAACATTTTTAACAAAATTGAAAAGTTAACACATGAAAAGATTATACAAAAATTTAAAAATTTTGATAGATTTTTTCATTTGTTAAATCAGAAATGAAAATTGGCTCTGAAATTTTATGTAGTTGTCGTCAATGTAAAAAAATAATTTTTACCTTGGGCCATTTTTTATTGGGCTATTTTTCATTTATCTAAAATTATTAGATAATTTTTCATATTTGAATTTTTTTTTTCTCTCATTTAACGAATTTTCGGGGCCTTTTTTTCCCTATTTTTGGGTAATTTTTATTTTTGATTTTGGGGTGTTTTGAATTTTTTAAAATGCCCTAAGATTGGGGAATCTTTTAATTTTTGTTTTGGGGCCATTTTGCATTGAGGACATACATTTCCAATGGAATCGAAATATTTTAAAATGAAAGAAGAAACATTTTTAACAGTTAAAATAATTTTAAAGATTCAAAAATAATCAAAAAGTCAGAAATAAAAATTGCCTTGAAAAAACACAAAAAATGGTTGCAAAATTTCATGATTTTGCCTTTCCCTTTTTATACCCTTCACACAGTGAAAAAGGGTATATATAGGTTTGTCATTCCGTGTGAAATTTCTACAATTTTCATTTCCGACCCCATAAAGTATATATTTTCTGAAAGCTTATGAATAGGGAAGAACAGTCTGTCAGTCTGTCCGTATGTCCGTCTGCCCGTGTGTATGTTGAAATCAACTTTTTAAAGCCCCCCGACATCGCTTTAACCAGGGTAAGGTATTAAAATATCAGAAATATTTGGGAGTAGATTGCTATTGAAAATCAGAAACATCGGTACATAAACAACTGAGATATGAGCAAAAACCCACGACCACCTCGATTTTTTTTCACAAAAACAAACGTGTATACTGGTTAGAGGAAACATGGCATCGAGTCCCAGCTGAGCCAAAAAAAAATTTTTTTATTTTTTTATTTTATATTTAATATATTATTTATATATTTTTTAATTATTTTTTTTAATTTTTTTTTTAAATTTTTTTTTAATTTTTAATTTGTTTTTTTTTTTAACATACATACGTAAATTTATAATTTTACAATGGGATGTTTTTATATATGCATGTTTTTTATATGTATGTACGTATTTCATATTGGATGAATGGTGGTACAAACTACTGTTATTGCATGACTACACGTTGTGAAGGGTATATAAGATTCGGCACGGCCGAATATAGCGCTCTTACTTGTTAACATTTTTTTTTATTATACCCGCCACCAAAAAAATGGTGGGGGTATATTCATTTTGTCATTCCGTTTGTAACACATCGAAATATCCATTTTAGACCCCATAAAGTATATATATTCTGAATCAGTGTTTGATTTGATGACGATCTAGCTATGTCCGTCCGTCTGTCCGTCTGTCCGTCTGTTGAAAGCACGATAGAGGTCGCCAGAATCTTTCTTATAGACAAGGTTTGTTTGGTATTGAAAATGGGCTAAATCGGAATATTAGGAAGAGAGTTATAGCTCGAAAAGCAAGAGTAGGTCGAAAAAACCGTGTCCTTCAAACATCGAATAAAATGGAATTGTGTCCAAACGCCTTAACGTAGACTCATGAAACTTCGAATATATATTTCCTGGGTAAAGAGAATATATTTACCCCCGAAACTTGTCTAAATCTATGCATTAGGAGAGGAGTTATCGATCAAAATGTACGAAAATTTATACCGCACAGTGTATTATTCGGTATATTTAAAAACAAAAACGTCATAAATGCAACAAAATTGGATGTACGACTCTGAAATTTTGCACACTTTGCTTTTTGATAAGACGCTTCTTTGTAACGGAAAATCAATGTGCCACGCCCACTTTTACGCCCACCTCCCATATAACGTTTTAACTAAAATTCATATAATTTCTCTATTAATGAAGATTTTGGAATAATAAAGGACTATATTGAAACACCTCAGTTGTACTCATTCGCAAAAATAACTTTGACACGCCTACTATAACGCCCACTTTTCACGTTATCTACAGTTAATGAAATTTAAAAGCTCATAAAACCGCTAAAATTAGAGGTATGATGATAAATTTTGCTACGTCTATCCCCCTAGGCAATTTCATTACTATGCCAAAAAATGAAGGTGCCACGCCCACTTTTACGCCCACCTCCCATATAACGTTTTACCTAAAATTCATATAATTTCTCTATTAATAAATATTTTTCCCTGAAAATCGCTTAAATCTATGAATTAGGAAAATAGTTATAGATAAAAATGTACGAAAATTTATACCGCTCAGTGTATATTTGAAATTTAAAACGTAATAAAACTTTCAAAACATGGCTTTTTGGTCAAAGTCTTCGTTATAACGGAAAATAGATGTGCCACGCACACTTTTTTCCTTAAATTTTTATAAAAATATATTAGGCATATATATTAGCATTTATTCATCTTACACTGCGCCATTTATTGTACTGTAGCTAAATATAAGATAAAGATGATAAGATAGATGACTCTACTAGCAACTACTAGATGGCATGCTAACAACTTATGCTTATGTTCTCCTGAAGTTATGCTCTATTAAAAATGGGAATTTAGGAAAATTTTGACCTTAGTCAAGAAAAATTATCTGTAAACATTATAAACAATTTATTTTCATGTACTAATGGCTAACAAATTTTAAAATTATACAAAACTTATTTCGTTTGAAAATCTTTTAAAAGCAAAATGTTATAGAAGTTTAAAAATCAAAATCTTACTAATAAATTTCCCGTTTTAGAAAAATGCAGAGAATGTATATATTAAATTACCCTGTGGCCCTTAAAATTTAACCTTAAATTCACTTTCTTCCTCTTAAATTCATGTAAATTCTCTATGAATAAAGATTTTGGAATACTAAAGGACTATATTGAAATATCTAAGTTATGTTTATTAGCAGAAACTTTATTGACACGCGTATTTTAACTAAAGAAAGACTAAATTTACGAAAACATTTTACTAGCATACCGAAGTAATAATGGGTGGTTTTATTTTAAGGGACTATGTTGATTTTGAATAAAATTATTATGAAATTATTATCATTTATTTTTATAATGATAATATTTGTATGCTTCAATTATGTATGGAACAAAATATCGGCCAAATGGCCCCCCAACCTCGGCGGCACATCACGATCCGATAGTCCAAATTTTCAATGACACTGTTGATGCTCAATTGTTGTGCACGATGACGAGTCGCGGTTGCTTGCTCTTTTGCCACGTTATCGTGAAAAACAGCAATGTTTCCCATTCAACGAACTAAGATGGCATTCACAGATGTTTTCACATTTCATACAGACCTGCTTTGCAGACATTTAAATATTTTTTACAATTCTCACGATTGTGGACGAATTCGAACTATTATGTTGACCAAAAGAATCACGAAGTGCACAAAATGCATTTTGATTTGAACGCCCATTTTTATAAAAATCTTTAATATTTAAAAGCGTTGCTCGATTGCGTATCTTTCCACGGTTCAAATTGAGTTAGTCTGAGATTGAGAAATGTCAAATGAAATACAAGAAAAAAGTTGAAGTTTAGATGTGGTTCACCTTCAACATGGGCCCTTAAAATTTAACCACCCTCTACAAAGAAAGTGATACATATTTTATTATAAAGAGATTATTCTATAGCGATTAACAAAATAATAAATATTGTGCTTTAAATGAACACAAAATTGGTGGTGGGTATAAAAGATTCGGCACAGGCGAATATAGTGCTCTTACTTGTTTTTTTTTTATTTTTATTTTATATTTATTATTTATATTTATATTTTTATTATTTTTTTTTTTTAATTTTTTTTTTTTATTCTTTTTGTTTAATTTTTTTAAATTTTTATAACACACGTACGTAAATTTATAATTTTACAATGGGATGTTTTTATATATGTATGTTTTTTATATATGTATGTACGTATTTCATATGAGATTAATGGTGATACAAACTATTGTTATTGCGTGACTACACATTGTAAAGGGTATATAAGCTTCGGCACGGCCGAATATAGCACTCTTACTTGTTTTACTTTGGCTTCATTTTAAGGGAGCTGAGAAATCAATGGTATGATATTTTTATTTAAGTTTATTAAAAAAAAACTAAATACAAAGACTATTTAATTTTTTTAATATAAAAAGATTATATCAAATTTTTGTTTATCATTTTAGATATTAAAAAAAATTAACTTGAAATTATTTGCAGTGTATTCTAAGGTGACCATAAATTAAGGAATTCTTTTGTTGATTGTAAATGTCATATTCATGTTTTTATTTCATCACAGCTGTTATAAACATGCCTTTAAAAACAATGGGAAACAAAAAACCCTGGTTAAATGCATTCCTAACAATAACCTGTACAAAAGCTTGCAATAGCGGCCTACATTGTCTCTTTCTCTTATCTCAAACAGTGGTTCAGTTAATTTTTTTTTTTGTTTTACCAAATATTTCAACATAACATTGAAAATATATAACAAATTTATATAAAAACATTTTATATCAATTTTGAAGTATCTAGATTAATTATGGTCTTTAGAAATGTTTGTAGTCTTTTTTTTTTGAAGGATATTTTTCAATTATTATTAATAATATTTTTAGTACACATCTTTTTTTTTTATTTTAACTATACTTTTTTGGTTCTTTTTCTCTTTAAGTATAATTTTAAAGAAAATAAAATTATTGATAATTTGTTTATTTTAAGAAAACTATGAAACTGTGTTTGATAAATTGTATTTGTGCAGAAATTTTCTTTTGTAGAGAAATTTTTAATTTCCTTTTTATATAAAATTACTAATAAATTCTCTATTTATTTTATTAAGATGAGCTTATTTAGGTTCAATTTTCAAGAAAGAAAACTATTTACTAAACTTTTGATCTAAGTAGTACTCTATTTTTCAAAATAACCCAAATACGTATTTCTCTTAATTTTCCACAATATATCCCACTGTTTGGCAATATTTATATACACATGGTCTTATAGCACCCTTATGGTCATACTTTTTTCTTTTCTTTGATTTATACAATAGAATTAAATACTTGTTGTTGTACATACCTAAATGCAGCAATTAAATCCTCGGTGACATCATCCATATCATCAGGTTTGCTGGCATTGTCTTCTTGTTGTTGCTGTTGACTTTGTTCATCGCGTAAGGCTTGTATACGACCGACCCATTGTAAAAATTCCGCTTCATTTATTAAACCATTGCCTGGTTGTGTTTATGAAAATAAAGAATAAAAAGGTGGGAAAATTGTAAGGTTATAAAAAACCAGAAAAAAATCAATTAAATTAGTATAAATAAAACTAACGAAGCTTATATTATTATTGTAGTTGAAGAGCTTGGAAGTTACAGGCACTATAATATGACAATTCATTTGAGGTGTTGATAAGTGGCAATAAGGGTGTTGTTTTCTAAGTGTAAAATTGGAAACGTTATAAGCATTTCAATTATACGTTATATCTGTTTTAGGTAATCATCTCTTTACCGATTCCTAAAAGTTTTGTTTTTAACATTGTGTAAGTTTACCTGCGGGATTTTAATTTCATAGAAAAATATTTTCTTAAAAATTGGATAAAGTTTTTTCTTGCAACATCCCACTACGTTGCTTTTCGTAAATTGTGTAATTTAATCAACTATTCAGCAGTTTAAAATATTAATAACCAACAAAAACGTAAAGTTAAATATTGATTAAAATAAAACAAAAAGATAAAGAAGAGATTTTGAAGAGGTTCAATTGATAATAAAGTGATTTTATTTAAGTGAAAATACTAATAATCTTAATACATATAAGCGTGTCATTGAAGATCACGTGTTTATATAAATTAATTAATTAAATGAATTCCGTTCTAATAAGTGCATAGAACACCTTCATATTTGATGAAAAGCAACCGATGTTTCAAGAACTGATTTTGTTTGTTTACATGATTTGTGTGAGCTATTTTGAATGATTTGCATCCATTTTTAAAGCACATTATTTATGACAAGTAATTTTGAATTTAGGGTTTAATTTAAAATGAATGCTTTTGCACTTTTGACTTAGGTGTTATGAAAATGTAAATCACTTGACACTACTTTAAACTTTTTTTCCTGGGTATTTATGGGCGAAATAACGGCATTCGATCACGATCGAAATTTTATTTGAACGATCGAGTTCCCTGTGCTTCTCGTATATAGATTCTAATAAGAATGTCGTTCGATATCGAATGCCGTAATTCGGCCCCTGATTTTAACATTTCTATTGAACTGTCCGACCTCTTATGATAATACATATTTTTTCTAAAACTTACTAATAATAATGGTTTTTTTCAGATTGATAAATTAGGAATTGCAGTAAACTACAAATTAATGAACTGGTGTTGTAAATTTTTAAAGGCCTAATTATTTTTGAAACTGATTTTATCTTAATTTAAAAGAATTATTTGATGGCAACCCTTGTCTAATGATTGTCATAAAATTGGGATACAGCATTGATATCAAACATATATTTATATACATAAATTTGGTAAAAGCTTTTTTAAAATCGTATTACTGGTATTTAATAACATTAATTACAAAAGCTAAAATCTGATCAGTTAATTGGTCATACGTGAAAAGAAAATATTGGCCCCTATAAATAGGCAATATTTCATAACTATTTTATTATTTTTAATACTGTCTAGTAATTTTTTTAAATTTAAAAATGTATTTATTGTTAAATAAATTTAATCATTTTACTACTTCTCCTTGATTTTTCTTCAGTTTTGCCATGACTTTGGCCATCAACAATTGTTTTTTTTTTTATAATTTTCATAAACGTTTTAAGTTTTATTAAATTATACAAGCAAACGTTAATTGCGTGTTGCCAAGTTTATGAATTTTATATACTCGTTTATAATACTTAATATTGTTTTAAATTTGTTTAACCCATACTCTAAATAATTTTAAAAATAATAAACATAACAAATTCTAATTCTTTAGTAAACGCAATATTGTTTTTTAATTTAATGCCAATTTAACAAAATAACTTTTAGCATTTACCAGCTAGTTTTTTTTTTAAATTATATAAGTGAATAGTAAAACTTGTCTATCAAAAAGGCTAATAAAACTACAGCGAAATTACTACTTTCAATTTATGTAGAAATTTAAAATAAATTTTTGAGTTCTTTTTTTGTTTGTTTTATTTTACCAAGAAGACAACAAACTTGAAATGAGATTTACTTCAAACGAATTTCTTTTTTGTAAAGTTAAGTTTTTTGCCAAAAAAGATTTAAGTATCTGTGCTTTTGTTGACAATCAAGGTCAAGGAGAAACGCTGGCAATTTACAGTTTATATTTTAAACGATTTTTCTTTTCTTTTATTTTATTATTTCTTTGCTGTTGATTTTTATCGACCAACAACTTCCTCTTTATTTTATACTTAATCGTTTTTTTTTGATTTTGGCTTAATTCTATTTTAGCGTTTGTGCTTTTTTTTTGCAAAAAATTTAGATTTGTTTAAAAGCTTTCATCCGTTTTACGATTGCTATCATTGTCTGTTATGTAAGACGCAATCATAAAATAAATTTGTAAATATTTGTCCAAAAAACTAAATTTTGTTTAGATTGTAGACGACTTTAAAGAAAATATTAAAAAAAATATTAAAGGTATTCGCTGTTTGATGTAATTCACCTTTGCAAACACATGTATATTCTAATATATTCGTTAACTTTAAAATCACGGTTTTATATAAAGAATGAACATTTTGTAAGCTATACTTGTGTATTATTAGATTTTTGTAATTTTTCACGAAGTGTAATGCACTTTACCAAATCGAGATTGATTTTCTTGTCTATATATGTATGTGCAATTTTGGTCAATGGAAATCGCTACATGGAGATGATCCGCAGCTTTTTGTGGCAAAAAAAGAATATGTGTTTCAACATGATGGTGCCATTTGAACATGAACTGAAACTATGAATCTTTTACAGGAAAAGTTCGAATATAAGTTTTTATTCGTAGAGAACAAGTAAATTGGCCACCAAGATCGTGCGATTTGACATCTATATACTATTTTTTGTGAATTTTTTTTTCTAGAAATCGATAGTGTAGAGTAATAATCCCACAATATTTTAAGAGCTTAAAAACAATTTTACCGAACAGATATCAACAATTGACTATTGTAAATTTAATTTTTTTTTAAATGATTTTTAGTGTTTAACGGAAACCTATTTGTAGTAAACCGATATTTTATTTTTGATATCTCAAAAAAATTTTTTTTATTAAAATTAAAACGTTACCTCAAATACCCTTAATTTACATTGTATGTAAAGTGTATGTCACAGTTGTGAAGATATTAAAGGCTTGTTTACTTTTGCTAATTTTTTTAACTGGTTCAGTATTTTAAAAATATTTTGTTGTCTTAAAATTTTTTAATTTAGTTCAATATATTTTTTTTTTTAAATTTTAAATAAGTTTGATAAATACGAGAAAAGTAGCATACTTACCCTACAACTTGACATGTAGGGTGCCGAAAGTGAGTGAAAATTTTTCTTAATGTGTCGCAAATTCATTGAATTTCTTTTTGGCGCCAATTAGGCTCAAACTTAAAAAGGGAAGGATAGCTGACTATCAAAGATAAACAAAAGAAAAAATTGTTTAAAAACAAATGGAGAAAAACTTATTAATTTACATTTTTAAAAATTTATAAAATCCGCAAGAGATCCAAGAAAACGATTCTTCTGAATTGTTATTGGGTTTATTGTAAAAATTTATGAATTTCAAACATTAAAAATATATGGTGGTCTTTACACAAGTATTAAAATTGATTTTTTTTATATGAGGAATTATAAACTCAAGTTATTTATTTACTAATACTAAGTACTATTAATTAAATATTACAATATTTTTACACCCTTCATCTGTGGTGCCACAGTTACAGCTTTATCATTTCGTTTGTACAATAATTTTTACAACATTTTTTTGCAATCCCATAAAGTATATGTTTTTTTAAACCTTGAAAATAGGAAAGTTGATTGATCAATGTCCATCTGTTCGTCTATCGGTCTGTCCCTGTGTTTGCTAAGGTTTACATTTTGAAGCTCCCATATGTTGCACATAGCTCTGTATGGTATCAAACTTATAGAAATATTCATGAGAAAAACAAACCAGCAAAATCAGGTCATAATCTGCTGAAATAAATATAAGCAAAGGAACACAAATGTTTCTATTTTTTTCTCAAATTTTATTGAAAGTGTGGCAACACAATATAAAATTTATTATAAGCCCTTCTCGTATCAAATGCAACTCTATACTTTTAAATTCTATTCTGCCCTTTAATTTTTTTATGTTATACGTATCTACTTTATATGCATCTCTCTAGTTGTAAGGTTGTTAACCGAACCGAGTTTTAAATAAATAAACTTTTGATTATTAACGCAATAAATTTAAATATCCCTGGTATGCCTCTAGAAATATTTGTAGAAATTTTGAAACAAATTTATCACTAATCGGTAAAGTTATAGGCAAAACTAATTTGAAAATATATTTTTTTTAAATACAAGATATTGAGTTTCTAAAGCTTTTTTTAACGCGATAGTGACACCAAATTGAAAGTCGTAGCCTTAAGTCGTAGTTCCACGAAATCCTAAAAAATCTTTTTTAAATTGACGAAGATATAAGTACCAAAATACAACTACGTTTATAACAAGTGGCATATACATACAATGGATTTTTAAAATCTAAGCTATGCTACAACGAGGTCATTTTTATCATGATGATGCTTTCTAAGAAAATTAAAACGTTTTATTCTATTTAATTTCTATTATAATATGATTGTAAAAATCTGTGTCTGTTACTTATATATATTTTTTTTGGAATTTGATGGTAGTAATTAATGACCTAAAACACAAAACAACATTTGTAAAATTTGTATCTGTATGTTCTTCTGTCTTTCTGCCTGTCTGTCTGAACTCGATTTAGAACTGGATGGGTTTTAATAACATCTAGTATGGAGGTATTTTCATGTCTGGGTTATTTTAAAGGATGAATTTTTAAGAAAGTTTATTATGTTTAACAAAAAATAAGAACAAAACAAAATGTTTTTTTAAAATGGTTCAAGAAGGTTTTAAGAAACACATCTAATTATAAATGGGCATGAAGCCAGAAGCAGTAAAAAGGAAATTGCATTCAAAATAATGTACTATTAATTGCACTGACAACGATAATCGAAAATATCTTAAAACTTTGTTGGGGCCAGCATTGAGGATCGGATTCAATTAGTTTTAACTAATTTTTAATTCTTAAACATAGATAAGTTTTAAAAGATGTAATAAAATAATTTGACACCCCATGTCAACTCTAAAATTTTTCTGTTGAGCAAAGATTGCAGATTTGTTTCTTGAACTAACTATATAAAGTTTTGTGCGATTTTTACAAGTTAAGATCAGATTTAAGAAATTTAAGGAAAAATATGTTGTTTTTTTGATTTTTTAATGCACAGCTTATTAATCAAACACAAACATAAATAGCGGATGTTTGCGAGTCTAATTTATCAGAGAAGTGCCAAAGTAATAATAATAATAATAATAATAATAATAATAATAATAATAATAATAATAATAAAAATAATAATAATAATAATAATAAACTTCGACAGTTTATTTGCAAGATCTTAGAAATTAACACTTTGATGTTTTTAAGATTCATCGGCAGCTTTATCCTGTAACTCGCAAAAACTAAATCTATATCGCCAAAAATCTAAAAAATATATTTAGAGAATAAACAGATATTTTCCAGAGAATCTCTAAATATATTTTTTAAAAGTCTAAGCGATAGATATTTAGCTTTAGCTAATTTCAGAATAAGGCTGCCATTAACTTGGCGACTTAGGCTAAACAATTTCTAAATATACCTTTTGCAGCTTTAGAGATATTGATTTAGCTTCACCGAATAACAGAATGAGGCTGCAGATTATTAACATGAGACCATTAATAATTTTTTGTATAGACTATTACATTTATATGCATTAAAAAAATATGTTTTACAGTGTTCCAATTTTGAAAATCTATCATAGTTGTTACAAGTTACTCAGTTCATTATACAGAAAATTTAAACGCATGACGCTTAAAAAAAATATAAAGATTTATTAAATTTTTTTGGACCACAATGAAATCTTGGTAAATTTTCGAAAATTTGAAATTAAGTTAAAAAAATTTTTAGTACCTTAAACTCATAATTACATCAGATAATTATATGGATATTAATATCAGATAATAATGCGGATTTTCCAAAGACCAATTTTTTAGATTTTTTTTATAAATCAAACACGGAAAAATTTTTAATCTAAATAAAAATAAATAAATAATTGACACAGAATCTAAAGTTTAACTTAAAGTTTTTTGAATAAATTTTTTATACAAAAATGTTAAATAATTTTAAAAAATATTTATGTATATGGTGATAAGAACTTAAATCAATACCTTTTAAATTTTTTCAGCAAAATATATTCGTTTACCTAAAAACTAAAACAAAACAATAAACAAAAGCACCATCTTATATTTAATTGTAAATTAAGGCATACTTCTCTTTCTTTTTTCTATTTAACATGCTTGTATCCATGTATGTGTGTACAAGTAGTATAAGTAGTACTTGATAATCTTAAAAACAAGGTAATCGTTTCTTTCAGTTCTTTCTGTTTCTATTGTTGTTATAGTTTTTGTGTAAGTTTTATATAAAACACCCCCACTATTACTGGGTTTGTATGTATTGCTTTTATAGACGCCAGAAATTTAAATTCAAGGTCATAAAAAAACAAAAAAAATAAAACAAATACCCTAAAGTAAGAGTAAAAGAAAATAGTACAGACAGACTGCCATCAATAACAATTAAAAAAAATTGAAAAAAAAAATATTTGGCATTGCCAGTATAACAGTACCAGAAAAGATGATAATGTTGATATTCATATAAAATTAATGATTGTGTATGCGGTGTATACATATGTATGTAAAAAAAAGATTTACAATAAAAACTGCTACTTTTTTCTCAGAGAATCTAATGCCTTGTTGTCATTTAAATAATGATATAACAGCCTTGTACACAAAAACAATAATGTAAATGCCAAACAATATCGTTATCGCTTTATATTTTTTTATGACAAATAAAAATATTTGTTATTAAAAGTAAAGTATAAAAAATAAACAACAAAAGCCTAAATGTAATGTCGTTGATAATCATCTTTTTGCATGAAATGAATCTGGTAACGAAATTTTTAAACAAAAGAGAATTATAATTTATAATAGAATTTTTTAATCGCATAAGAGTTTAAAAATTATGCACGATTTTAGGTTTTTTTTAATTTAACATTTTGGATGATTTTGTTTAAAGTTAGGAGAAACAAAGACCTATTGAAAGATTTATTTAAAATGGCGTGGGGGTATATTCATTTTGTCATTCCGTTTGAAACATATCAAAATATTAATTTAAGGCCCCATATGGTTAAGGATGATTTAGCAATGTTTGTACGTCTTTTTGTCTCGCTGTCTGTTCTGTCTGAACATCTATCCATCTGTTGAAAGCAAACCCGTATATTATGAAAGGAGTATATATGAAAATGTACGAAAATTTACCCACGGTATGGGTCTATTAGATGTGCTATTGTGAAAATAATTCTGAAGTGGACAAAGATTTTGTAAAGATAACGGACTCTGGATTGCAATATCTAAGTTTAATTTATTTGCATAAATTACATTGACATGCCTAATATGATGCCTACTTTTAAAATATTTTCTTTAAAAATAGTCGGTAGTAATATTACCATTAGGTTTCTTTTTGACACTGAATATAAGCAACTAAACTAATAGCAAATGTTACTTAAACTAAGAAGTAAATAGATATTTAAGCATAAAGTGATTATTCTGTAGTTATTAAAGTTGTTAAAAAAATTATAAATTTTGTTGTAGACAAGTTTTACACGAAATTAGTTGTAGGTATCAAATTTTTTTCATATAAAATAAATATTGTGCTATTACTTGTTTTGTTTAAATATGCTTATTGATTTACACTGCGTATTATTTATTTAAGTTTGCTTTGAATTTAATATTAATCATACGTCTTTGAATAATGTAGTGCAACACAAACGTAAATAACTATGTATGTACATATGATTTTATTTTTACAACTACTGATTGCATTGAGTAAAAAGGTATATAAATTGTAACAAGTAAGAGCTGTTCGGGCTGTTACAAATTTTTAATACCCACCACCAATTTTATGTTCTTTCATAGCATAAAATTTATTACTTTGTTATTAACAGTAATTGCTGTGGGATAATCTCTTTATACTAAAATATGTATTACTTTCTTTGTGTAACCGTGATTTTCAATCAATTTATTTTCTGAAATTTAGCCTTACAATGAAACGTTAAGTATTACTCACTTTTCTTGAATACAATATTGTATATTTGCGGAAAAAGAAGTAGTTAAAAAAAATATTAGCTTTGTGAGGGCGTGCCACCTCCTACGTTTAAAATAGTATAATTATTTTGATTTCAACTTAGGTAATCCATTATGGATTTATTTTTTTCCCAAAAATTTTATGCATATTGAAATAATAGGCTAATTCACAAGGTGTCTTAAATGCCATAAAGTCATAATTTGAATTTAATAAAAAAAAATTAAAATTTTACAATAAACAATACAAAACTTTACAATTCAAAATTTTTAAGAATTTATGACTATGACCATACGACACTTAGAACACCCTTATGAGTTAGTCATATACGTATTTAAGATAAAGTGTTTTTTGGAGGTGGGCGTTAAATTGTGCTTCCTACTTTTATATTTTGGTATTATAATAACGCGAAATTTCATAATTTAATAATTTCGAAATTTTTTTTCGGTTCTATGAGCTTATAAATTTCATTAACAGTAGGTTATGTGCGAAGTGGACGTTAAAGTAGGTGTCTCTGTCTGATTTTACTAATACCTCTTTATACAGCACAGCTCTCATCATTTGTGCTATACCCCTTGCATCACTTTTATCGTTTTTATTGATTTTCGCAGACAATGCTGCTGCCATATGCCTCGCATCTACACAAATTACTGGTAATCCAAAGCTCCTGAACTCTTTGCACATCGATATTGACAATTGCCCACTTTCTATTCCTATGGATTCGCATTCTCTGCTTTGCCTAAGCAGAAACTCAGCTATTGCACTGCTTTCACTTGCAACAACTTCTTCTTTAAAAATTTTCCTTTCTCATCAATGATACTAATAAAAGTTTCTTTGAGTGAGATATGTAACCCGCTATAATATTTCATGAGACTACTCCTACTGTAAAAGTTTAAATTATTTTTTAAGAACCAATTCATTGAATTTGTTACTTCGTGCTTAAATCATGGAGTCATAGATAGATCGTCCTAAATTGGATGGTCATAGATAGATCGTCCTAAATTTAAACCAGGAGGCCATCATTTGAATGTGAACGAAATTGTAAAATTCTTATTAAATTCTATAAACTAAAAGCACAGCTGAAGCGATCGTTCATTCCTAATTGCCCTCAGGACTTAGAAAATATATACTATGGGTCTAAAATGAATATTTCGTTAAGTTGCAAAGGGAACGACAAAATGAATATACCCACAAACCATTTTTTGGTGGTGGGTATAAAAAAACGTTAATTTTAAGAAAATAATTTTGATTATAATTCTTGTGTAAATCCAGTAGAACTATAAAATTTGCAAAGTTATCCATTTTGTTTGGGAAAATATTTTTAGATGCAAACATTTCTGCATATATTAAGATATGTGGAAAAACTTAACATAATGCTATATAGATTTCCAAGCTTTGTGTTGAAAATTATTAATAATTTAATGTTTAGGTTTTATAACCTAAATATTATTTGTGGATTTAAGTAAGGCAGTAGTAGAACTATTGCTCTAAAAGTTAACGACTTTTTTTATATTTCATTATATATTACTTCTATAGTCTTGTATGTGTATTTTAATTTGTCAGAATTTGTTTGAATTTTCTAATAACAGAAACAAGATCGGTTGAAAAGGACGTTTATTTTTAATAAATTGCTTTATTAATTGCTGTCAAAAAATAACAAAAATATTGTCAAGAGTTACTTTCAATTAAATTTTGAAATATTTATTAATAATGAAGACACGTTGTCTTATCGTGTAACGATCGTTTTTTACTAACCCTTAACTGCCCAAATTCAAATCTTGAGTTAATTTTATCATATAATTTTGCCTTAAAAGTCCTTTAGAAAAGATTCTAAAATATTTAGATTTAGATTGCAGAAGTGAATTTTTATTTATTTGTAACAAAAATACTCTTAGTTTGGTATACGAAAATTAAATATTTTAAATTTTTAACTTGGTTCTCTTTTAACAAATGTAAGCTTAAATGTATCAAAAAAAACATAAAATATCTTACAAACAATTGATTACATTTTTAAAGGCATTAAACTGAACGGAGATTTACCTTTTCTATAACAATTTATTTTATTAATTTAAACAAAAAGCTAAACTGAAAGAACTTTAATTAAATTTATCTTTTAGACACGAATTACAATTTTTGTTTATTTCCTTTAAATTTCGTGCTTCAAACTAATATATTATTTGAAATACTTTTTTTTTATTATTTTCCTGTAGCTTAAACTTCTTAGCAAAGTAGTTCCATCCACCATTAACTAAATGGGTAATGAACAGCAACAAAGAGAACGAAAACTACAACAGTTATAAAGAAATATTTAATGTTTATTACATGTTTGGCTGCTTATGCAACCGTATTAATGATTTTAACTTTTAACAAAAGTTAAAATTCATTGTGAAATTTATTTTTGCTTAAGTATGTGTGTATGCCATTTGCAGTGTTCGCACATTGTGCTTCCGTTTTGGTAAGGATTTTTTGTTTTTACTTCATTAAGTGTGTTTGTGTGTGGTGCTGAAGTTTAAATTACATTTAATGTTATTTGTGGTTGAACGTTAAAACAAGGGACGTAAAATAGTGTTTTCTTTAAATTCGGACTATTTAAATACTTCAGTTACAAAAATATTAATAAAATATTTTAGAAATAAACAAATTTATTAGAAAAGTACTTCACGAAACAGAAAATCATTAGAATTTATAAATAATGTTCAATTGTAGCAAAAATATGTGAAAGTTTTTATGGAAAATTTTCTTTAATTAAAAATTTTTTAAAATATAACTATAAAAGTGCTTATAAAAAAAATTAATTTCCAAAAATTTAATACTTAAGTCAAAATTAAAAAAAAAGTAATAAAAAATCTCCGCACGAACCCAATATTAAAAAAACTAAATACTTATGGTAATTTTAATAAACTTTTGAATCTATCAAAAAGAAAATTAACTTTGTATGAAAAAGCTTTGATAAATATTAAAAATAAATATGAATTTTGAGGTTAAAGTTTTCTATTGATAAAAAATTTTATTAGTCAGTTATTTAAAGTCGAAAAATTTATAAAAAAAAAACGTAGAAATTTTCACAATGCGTAGTATTTATCAATATCAAACATATCAGCAGTTTTTTTTTTGCTTTAACTAAAGAAAAAACTTGAAAATCTATAAAAATTTTTATATGTAGAGAATTTTTTCTGAAATTTTGTATACAAAACTATCTTTTCCTAATATTGTATGCAAAATAGAATTATTGAAAACTTTTTTTATATACGACTAGCGAACCGACCCGGTCTTACGCGGATTAAATTTACTAATTGTAAATAAAGACTTTTATATTTAAATAATAGTTGCCGAAATATTTGTAAAATATTTTATTTATATTGTGTATGCCATGCCCTATTACCTTATTTTTTTCACAAGCCCCTTGATTTGGTAATTATAAATGCAATGCAAAAACAAGTAAGAGCACTATATTCGAATTTTTTTACACCCACCACCAATTTGATGTACTTTTGTAACACTAAATTTATTATTTTGTTATTAACTATAACTTCTATATGCAGAAAATATGTTTTCGTAAATTTAGTCTTTCAATGAAAGTCGGCGTTAAAGTAGTCGTGTCAATGTAGTTTTTGCTAATAAATACAACTTAGGTATTTCAATATAATCTTTTATTCTTTCAGAAACTTTGTCCATAGAGAAATTATACGAATTTAAGATAAAGCGTTATATGGGAGATAGACCTTAAAGTGGGCGTGCCACCTTCTTTTTTTGGAATAACAATGGCATTGACTAGAAAGCTATAAGTACGAAATTTCATCATCATACCTCTAATTTTGTCGGTTCTATTAACTTTTAAATTTCATTAGCAGTAGATTACGTGATAAGTGGGCGTAACAGTAGGCGTGTCGAAATAGTTTCTGCTAATAAATTCAACTTAGATATCTCAATATACAGTCCTTTATTCTTCCAAAACTTTTATTCATTGATAAATTAAATGAATTTAAGATAAAGCGTTTTATGGGATGTGGGCGTAAAAATGGGCGTGTCACATTTATTTTCTGTTACAACATCTATTTTTACATCCAATTTTATCAGTTTTATTACGTTTTAAATTGTATATACATACCGAAAAATACATTTTGACCTATAACTCTATTCCTAACATACCATAACATCCATAGATTTAAGCAATTTTCATCAAACATTTTTTTTTTAATTTCCTATGTTTGCATATAAAATAACTGAAATCTAATTCCTTTACGTTTTATCTGACAGTGTTTGTTGCTGTGAGTTCAACATTTTGTTTGCCATTCTTGTTGTTGTTACAATTTTACCACTTTACAATGTATTTTATTGCATTTAACAGTGATTTTGTTTATTTTTTCATTTTAAGGTTAGACCAAATGGTTTTATTATGGGTTTTCTTGTCTGTTTTTAATAGATGATTATGTAAATTCTAGTTATTGCACAAAACTTTGAAAAGGAGACTCACACATATACACATGCAAACATTCAATAACACACTTCGCCGCATGCACTTTAAATAATATAAAAAAAAAACTATTCACATCTTTATTTGTCTATATACACTATGCTCATGCAATTAACCTTTAGCCTTTAACTGTTATACGTATATGAACTACAGAAATAAATAAATACCCTGGCAGCAAAGGGGTGGTTAAAGAAAATTAATTTTCAGATAGTAGTAGCTAAAAAGTCTCTAATTTTTATCGCCTATATGACGTTTAGTCTTAAAATTCAAGTCTTGTGGCATTAATGTTAATTTTGATTTAAAAATTAATTTTGAATTAAATATCAAATACGTTGTGAAATTTAAAGCGATCTGTAGTATTTTTGTCAAATTCAAATTATGTAATGTTTAATGTTTTATAACGAAAGAAGTGACAATATTTATAAAATATAAAAAAATTAAAAACCAGTATTTCTTAGCTTTAAAATTATTGGAATATTACTCCTGTTATAAAGTTTACACCAATAACAGAGCCTCTGTTACGATGGGAGCAAGCTGGTTTTAGGCCCGGTAGATCATGTACTGATCACATTAGCAACATCCGCATCATAATCGAGCATTTAAAAAAGTACATTTGTTACATGTATATGCTATTTCACGACTTTAAACGTGCTTTTGACCCCCATATACAGATTTACCATATGATCCACCCTTAGGAGCTAAGATATACTGGTCAAGATTGCTGATCTAATTCGTGAGCCATATAATGGGGCTGGATCTAAAGTAAGGTTTGATGAAAACGAGAATTGATCTTTCAAACACATTGCATGCTTTAAAAAAGGTTAAGTTTTATCTTCCACATAATTCCATATACTCATAAATGGCAGGAATAAAAAAACATCGATGGTCCTTATGATATACGCTCGAATATAAGCTATCGTGTAAACTATATAGTCTATACGGATGAAATATGCATATTTAGCCACCGATGATATACAACAAAAACTCAAAAATTTTAAAATAAACTCACGCAGAGTTAAACAAAACTCATCCGGATTGGCACCATTAACTCCTTTCCCTTCTTTTACTAAATGGAGCCAGGTGGTCGTGCTTTTTTTGCTCATATCTCAGTTGATTATGTACCGATGTTTCTGATTCGAGGGGCTTAAAAAAGTTGATTTCAACATACACACGGACAGACAGACTGACTGACAGAGCTTAATCGACTCTCCTATTCATAAGAAAATATATACTTTATAGGGTCGGAAATGAAAAATGTAGAAAATTCACACGGAATGACGAACCTATATATACCCTTTTTCACTGTGTGAAGGGTATAAAAAGCCCTCGAGCAGTTCAATGTAATTCAGACAGTGATTAATTAAAATCTAGAATTTTTTTAATTACCTTTCAAACAATTTACCAAAATTTCTTTTCATTTATACCACGACTTTTTAGATGATTTTTTTTCTTATTTTTTTTTTAATTATAATCGTTTAATCTTCTTTGTAAAAAAATTACCATTTTTTAATTTTATTTTTTTTTAGATTTTCTGCTTTTTTTTGGCATAATAAGAAAATTTAAATGAGCGAAAACAAAAATGCAAAAAAAATCTTCAAAAACATCATGACTTTTTAAATCATCATGCAACTGTTTAAAAGTAATGCCATTGTAGCTATATTCGGGTCAAACTAGTGTTTTTAGTAGGTTTCATTAAACATCATCAGTGATCATTAGTGTTGATTATACAACGCTGATGCTGTTGTTTTATTTTGTCACTTCAGCATTAGCGTTAAGCACAATGCTTGCTGCTCTTGTTTCTGTTTGGCTATAAGTAACAAATTTCCTACAAATAATTTATTTCAACAAATATTGTTTTGCATTTCTTTTTACTAGTGCTTTTAAAATCAATTATTAATCTTAATTTAAAATCTCATTGAAAACATGGCTGTAAGTAAATATGTAAATCTTTTTTTTTATACAAATTTTTTCAAAAGAAAATATATTATATACTAAGTATTTGACAATTTTACCGGCAATATAAAAACCATAACAGTATTATTATTTATTTAAATAAAACCATAAAAGATTTCCAAGCAAGAAAATATGTACGTCTGCAAACATTTTAATAATACCATTAAGATGGTTACAAATGTACCAGAAAATGTATTAATTTTTATGTTGAATAACAACACCAACGCAAACAGCAGCAACAATAATAATTTCATTATCCTTGGTTTCAACTTTGTAAAATAAAACAAGTAAGAGCACTATATTCGGCTGTGCCGAATCTTTTATACCCACCACCAATTTTGTGTACATTTAAAGCACAATAATTATTATTTTGTTAATGGCTTTCTTTGTAGAGGGTGGTTAAATTTTAAATTTAAAACAGAGGCCGAATTACGGCACTCGAACGTGATCGAAATTTGAAAACTCTTATTAGAATCTATATACCTAAAGCATACTCGATCGTTCGAGTAAAATTTCGATCGATATCGAATGCCGTAATTCGGCCCCAGGTCTGTATAAAATGTTAGAACATCTATGAATGCCTTCTAAATTCGTTAAATGAGAAGCATTGCTGTTTATCGCGATAGTGTGGCAAAAAAACAGTCAACTTCGACTCATCATCGTGCCAAACAATTGAGCATCAGCAATGTTATTTAAAATTTGGACTATCGGATCGAGGTGTGCCGTTGAGGTCGCGGGGCCATTTGGCCGATATTTTGTTCCATACATAATTGAACCATACAAATATTATCATTAAAAAAGAAATGATAATAATTTCCTAAATAATTTGTGTTTTATTCAAAATCAACATCGGCCCTTAAAATTTAACCACCCTTTATAACTTGGATATGCTGGTAAAATGTTTTCGTAAATTAAGTGTTTCAGTGAAAATGGGCGTTAAAGTAAGCGTGTCAATAAAATTTCTGCTAATAAATACAACTTAGATATTTCAATATAGTCCGTAATTCTTCCAAAATATTTATTCATTGAGAAATTATATGAATTTGAAATAAAGCATTATATAGGATGTGGGCGTAAGAGTGGGCGTGTCACCTAAATTTTCTGGCATAACAATAACATTGACTAGAAGGATTTCCGTAGCAAATTTTATCATCATACCTCTAATTTTGTCGGTTTTATAAATTTAAATTTCATTAACAGTAAATAACGTGGAAAGTGAGCGTTATAGTAGGTGTGTCGAAGTTATTTATGCTAATAAATACAACTTAGATATTTCAATAAAGCCCTTTATTATTCGATTTATAGAGAAATTATAAGAATTTGAGAGAAAACGTTGTTTGGGAGGTTGGCGTGTCACATTTATTTTCCGTCAGAAGAAAGCCTTTGACCAAAAAGCAATTCCTGCAAAATTTCAGAATCGTAGATCTAAATTTGTCACTCTTATTAGGTTTAAAATTTTTAACATATTGGAAAATACACTGCACTGTATAAATTTTCGTACATTTTGATCTCTAACTCCCTTCCTAATACATGTATTTAGGCAATTTTTCTTTCTTCCTTATACTCCGATTTAGCCAATTTTCTATTCCAAACAAACCTTGTGTATAAGACATATTCTGGCAAAATTTGAGCCCACTAGCTTTTTCGATGGGACCTCTATCGTGCTTTTAACAGACGGACATACGGACGGACATAGCTAGATCGTCGTCAAATAAAACCCCGATTAAGAATATACATACCATTTTTTTGGTGGCGGATATAAATACTCAAATACTTCAAAAAAACACATTACAAAAAAATTTGTTTAGCTCTTTTACTAAAATTTTGCAACAAATATTTGACCTTGTGTCACAAAAATTGGTCTGCTGATCACGGTCGGATCGTAACGGGTATAAAATGGGGTATAGGGGTATAGAGGAGAGTTTTATCTACTAAATGGTGCTAATTTCTTTTTGTTATCTTATGTTTTCTAGAAGTTATGGTGTATGGAATTTAGAAAAATTTAAACCTAAAGATAAAAAAAAATTATTTCTAAACATTATAAACAATTTATTTTCATGTATTAATGGCTAACAAATTTTAAAATTATACAAAACTTATTTCGTTTGAAAATCTTCTAAAAGTAAAATGTTATAGAACTTTAAAAATCAAAATCTTACTAATAAATTTCCTGTTTTAGCAAAATGCTGAGCATGTCTATTTTGAGTCACCCTGTGGCCCTTAAAATTTAACCACCCTTTACAAAAAAATAGATAGATAAAAAAAAAATTTGTTAAAATATGTATTTTAAATATTCAAATACTTATTTTAAATCTACTGATGCACATTTTTTTAATATTTTTAAATCTTAAACCTCATAAGACTGTGTGTACAACTATATGTAAAGTTGGGCACAAATCATTACTCTAGTTAATTTTTGTCAACAAACTTCGGTCATTTTCGTTTTCACAAACCCCTATAAAATTCCTTTGTAGTTTGTGCAAAAAAATGTTACTAGAGTCATCTAGTGTTCTACGTGATGTTTAGCAAAGACATCATCCTCAGTGTTTGCAAAATGTAGTGGCGCCTTCAACAGATGTCGCCATCTGCAATGAATAAATGCTAATGAATATGACTAATATATTTTTATAAAAATTTAAAAAAAAAGTGGGCGTGGCACATTTAATTTCCGTTATAACGAAGACTTTGACCAAAAAACCATGTTTGCAAAATTTCAGAACCCTACATATAGTTTTGTCAGTTTTATTACGTTTTAAACTTCAAATATACACTGAGCGGTATAAATTTTCGTACATTTTGACCTATAACTCCTTTTTTAATGCATAGATTTAAGCAATTTTTTGGGAGAAATATTCTTTTGACTCGAGAAATATATATTCGAAGTTTCATGACTCTACGTTTATGCGTTTGGACACAATTCCTTTTTTTCGATGTTTGAAGGACACGGTTTTTTCGACCTATTCTTGCTTTACGAGCTATAACTCTCTTTCTAATATTCCGATTTAGCCCATTTTCAATACCAAACAAACCTTGTCTATTAGAAAGATTCTGGCAAAATTTGAGCCCTTTAGCTTTTTCGGTGCGACCTCTATCGTGCTTTCAACAGACGGACAGACGGACAGACGGACAGACGGACGGACATAGCTAGATCGTCATCAAATCAAACCCCGATTCAGAATATATATACTTTATGGGGTCTAAAATAAATATTTCGATGTGTTACAAACGGAATGACAAAATGAATATACCCCCACCATTTTTTTGGTGGCGGGTATAAAAATGGACTCATTAATGAATGAAGGATTGGATGAATGTTTTTTGCAAACAAAAAAAAAAAAAAAATTCAAAGAATCCAAGGAAATCTTTTAAATACCAAAAATTAAAAGCCTGAAACAACTGATAACGATAAAGTTTATTACGTTTAAAAAAATCATAAAGTAAACCCCGCAAAATGATGGAAAAAACCACTAACATAATAAGCATTTAAAAACACATGTTTACGATTAAGGTCATTATTAAATATGTGAAATAATTTTATGTTCAATATTAAAAGCAATCAATTTAAGCTATTTCATTAAGTCTTTATGTAATTTTTAAAAGCCAAAGATCTGAGCAAACTTTGTAAAGTATTTAGTAAAAATTTCCTATCAATCTGTATAGGGTCTTTCCGCAAGAGGTGTTATTTTGATATGAAAAAAATGGATATTTTAGAGCAAAATCTTCAGGTGATTTTTTTTATTAGAAAACAATACATATAACGCTAATGGTAGTCGATGAAGCGAAACTTTTATTAAAATACCTTTTACCAGAGTGTCTAACTAAAACTCGCGAATAAATTTTTCGCTTCAATAATAAAGTAAATGTTTTCCTTAAATTTTTGTAAATATTTAAAAGAAATCAAATAAAGTCCCCCTTTTTAATGTTTCATACTATAACTTAAAACCAACCAAAAAAGTAAAATAAAATCAATAAAGTGTGCGTGCTTAATTGAAAAAAAAAACTGATAGAAATGATTATGAAAATATTGGCAAAATGTCTACAAAGCTGAACAATAAAGTTGGTAGGAGAAATGCAAACACAAACAAATTACATAAAAATAACAGCAAGCGTGTATATAAATCACCAGGTTAACAACAGTATACAGTAAGATAGTTGACTAAAAAATTTTTTTAAATAAAAATTTCCAAAATACTGAAATATAATCTAACCCCATGTTTAAGTAAATAAAGTTTATTAAATAAAAATGTATACAATTATGTTCTTAAAATCTATTATAAATTCTTTTTATCCATGTACACCAATTTTCTTATTCGGACTTCAAACAAGCAAATTGTTTCGGTTCAAATGTCGTACATACCCAAGGTGATTTACTGTAACATCTTGTGCTCTCACCCAATAAAAATACATTAAAGCTCATGTATAAAAATAAAAATTTGAATACAAGTCATCGTTTTACGCAAAAAATCTTATTACAATAAAATTGTCTGCTGTTTTCAAACATTGGTTTTTGGTCAACGGCTTTGTACTAACGGAAAATAAATGTGACACGCCTACCTTTACGCTCACCCACTATATATCGTTTTACCTCAAATTCATATAATTTCTCTATGAATAAAGATTTTGGAAGAATAATGGCTGTATATTGAAATATCTGAGTTTAATTTGTTAACAGAAACTACATCGACACGCCTACTATATCGCCCACTTTTCACGTAATCTACTTTTAATGAAATTAAATAGCTCATAAAACCTACAAAATTAGAGTTATGATGATGAAATTTGCTACATATATCCTTCTAGTCAATGTGATTGTTATGTCAGAAAATGAAGGTGACACGCCCACTTAAAAACCTACTCCCCATATAACGCTTTATCTTGAATTCATATAATTTTTCTATGGAAAACATTTTTAGAAGAATAAAGGACTATATTGAAATATCTAAGTTGTATTTATTGTCAGAATCTAAATATATTGAAAAAAGAAGGTAAAACTTTTTTTTGGTATAAAGATATTATTCGATAGCGATTAATGTTAATAACGAAATAATAAATTTTGTGCTATAAAAGCACATAAAATTGTTGGTGCGTTTGAAAAATTTGGCACAGCCGAATATAGTGCTCTTACTTGTTTCATTTCCCATCGTGTTAAACTTATTATTATTATTATTATTAATAAAATTTACATAGAAATTAAAAAAAAATTAATTTCATCGATTATCCAAATTTCATTATTTTTATTAAGCTTTTCCATACCTGATGTCATTGTACAGATTTTAACACATATGAAAACAGTGTTGCTGATAAATTATATTTTTAATTAGAAACTTTGCTTGAATATGTTTATTATAAAATGCGTTGTTAAAAGAGAAATATAACAAAAATTAAATTGCACAATTAATATACTTAAAATCAAAACCAAGAATTTATCAAAAATATTCTAAAAATTATTAAAATCTATTTCAAATATATAAAAATTAAAAAAGATGTGTATACCTTGATGTCACCACTAATTGTGGTAACGGGTCGACCGCTTTGAACTAAAATTTCAGGGTATGTAGGGGATGGTCTGTAGATTGTTAATTTGAAGTCTGCTCGATATGGCATTTAATTTTTCCTGTATATTTCCATGCATTTATTAACGAATCTCACTTGAAAAGTTATCAAACCATGTATCGTAATGTCTTATGTGTACAGTGACATTTGGTCTTTATAATTGGAACTGAAAAGGGGAAGAAGGGTGAGAGATACTATCATATGTAATGAAAACAATGTTAAACATTTGTTGGGACCAGCTGAGTGGTCCGGATTTCGCTAGTTGTATAAAAATAAATGTACATTTACTGAACTGTGTTGTACTTATTAATAAATTTTTACTTTACAATTGTATACTTATTACAGTTTTTTAGAATGACATCAAATATATTTATTTCTTGGTATGGGGATGACATGTCCTCTGCTCTTCATCGATTTTGTGCCTGATAAAGTAAGCTATTATCGCAGCCAATTATACAGATTATAAAGCCTATAATAATTTTAGTTCTGCAAAAATGACATTATATATATTTTCTATGGAAATTATCACGCCCTCTCATATTTTTGTATACCCTCAAAACGAGAGCATTAAAAAGTATAGATAAGTTCATCACTTCATTTGCAATTTCTAAGACATTCATTTTAGCCCCTATAAAGTATAAAGTTAGGTCCCTCGAAATCAACTTTTTTAAGCCCCTTGTATATTTCAGACTTATGCATGGTAGCAATTATCACAGATATGCTTTTTAGAATTTTGTTATTGAAAATCAGTTATGTGTGCATATTATGAACTGATATATGAGCGAAAAAATACGATTGGCTCTGTTTTTTACCCTAATAAACGGTGTCCCGATGAACTAGTCGGTGTGTGTGCTGATCTTCTACTTTGGGGTTGCGGGTTTAATTTCCTCCAGAGACTCTCGACTGGTCTGCTTCTCTTTTTCTTCTTTTCTAACTATTCTATTGATATGGAGTGCACAACATGCCAATTGGACATAAGTGTATACCTGTTGTGAGTTTGGGTTTTTAATGCTCCTCCTTTTTAACCTAACCTAACCTAACCTAACCTAACCAAACCTGCACTAACAAAGTCAGATTTTGCCAACAAAAATATTGTCGAAAGGATTTTTTTTTGAAAAACTGTCGACTTCCTTAATAAATTTTGGTCACAGTTGCACCATATATTTTATCAGTTATTATTTTAACTTAGTTTTGTTTACATGTCAATTCATTTACAATTAATATTATACTTCCACGCCCTACAGCATTATGGAAACAAGTTGTCAATACAAAAATTAATATTTTTAACTAGAAATAAATTCAAATTAAAAAAAAAATAATTAAATAAAAAGATAACAAAATAAATAACAACACAAAATATATATTTAGGATCATAAAAGCAGCATTTTAATATTTTGTAATAAATTGTAGGAAATCTTTTTTAATATTGAGGTTTTCTTTTATATGTATTCTTAAGAATCAATACATTCTATTCTCTGTTAATTGGTTTCTGAACGACATCTAGAACAAAATTTGGTTTCCAAAAAATCTAATGCTATATTGTGCACGATTTTGTATACATAATTTAATACGTGCGTTTTATGCATGCCAAGTACTGGTAACGCTTTTTGTGTGAAATTTCTATATGACGCGTATGTTACAAATCTTTTCTGAAGATTCAAAATAACTTTCAGTAATATAATTTGAATTACTTGTAAAGCTCGCAAGTCTGTGTTTATTCGCAAACCATATACCACTGGCAAGTAGCTCAAGTGATTTTTTATTAGGGTTTGGAAGACAATCGAACATATTCAAAAGCTTAATACAGCTTTAAAAACCATTGTAAAGTAAAATCTTTAATGCGATATGCAAAAACTCAAAAAGCTCAACATAGCTTTATTATCCTCAAAACATTTAACGAGGGGATATACCTACATTAAACCTACACTAAATTGAGATTTTATTTTTCTTTTTCCCGTTTTTTACGTTCTGTGTAGTTTAATTTTGTAAAAATGTGATATTGTGATGTTGTAAAAAAATGTACACTTAATGTAACTTATAACAATTTTGCCAGATATATCTTTGAAATCAGAATAAATTGTAGTATTTTTCATAGCAAATTAATACTATGACATTTGAAAGTTTATTAAAGTTTCGTACGATTTTATTGCAACATAAAATTATATATATGAAACAACCTGTCTCCCTATACCAAATCATTTCTTTTTCGAGATCGAACAGACATAACAGGACTAATAACAGTAAATATAAAAAGCCGATTTCTGAAATTGTATACGTCTTTGGAACCAACTACCCGCTCAAATTCGAAATATAAACAATCCAAGATGATTTAAATCTGCTGCTCGGATGTTATCGGTTATGTGCACTATTTTAAACCTTTGTTGGTGATATATCTAGCCACCAAACCGTTTAAGGATATCTTGTTTGGTTCAGAAATAAACAATAGTCGATATGTGTAAGCTTAATACTATGAAGAAACAAAATTAGATGCTTTTTCTGCTCTTCTGAAATATTATCTATTTTTAAATGGTTATTTATTGTTGTTACTATGTTTATTTCATGCTGGTGTAAATATTATAAAAAATGTTTGAAATTTTTTTAAATATTTTTTCCCGCTTTCTTTTTGCTAATTTTGTAATGTCATATCTCTACCGAACACTGTTATATAAGACTTGATCTTGTTGTGTTGTAAAGGGTTGTTAAATTTTAAGAGCCGATGTTGATTTTGAATAAAACACAAATTATTTAGGAAATTATTGTCATTTCTTTTTATCATGATAATAATGGTAATGGTTCAATTATATATGGAAGAAAATATCGGCCAAATGGCCCCCGCGACTTCGGCGGCGCACCTCCATCCGATGGTCCAAATTTTTAATGACAATGTTGATGTTCAATTGTTGGGCACAATGATGAGTCGAGGTTGACGGCTCTTTTGCTACACTATAGCAAAAAACAGAAATGTTTTTCATTCAACGAACTAAGAAGGCATTCACAGATGTTTTCTCATTTCATACAGATTTGTTTTGCTTAAATTTTAATATTTTGTACAATTATCCCGATTATGGCCGAATTTGAACGATTATGTGAACCAAAAGAATCACACAGTGCACGAAATGTATTTTGATTTGAACTCCTATTTTTATAATAAGCCTGAATAATTTTAACGTGTTGCTCGGTTGTGTATCTTTCCATGGTTTAAATTGTGTTTGTCTGAAAAAACTTGAAAAACTTGACGTTTAGGTGTGGTTCAGATTTAACAGCGGCCCTTAAAATTTAACCACCCTTTATTTCTCAAATTTTTATTTCATATACATAAATATAAAACAGAATGTATGTATGTATGTAACGTATGGACTTCAAAACGGCTGGAACGATTTTGATCAAATTTTCAGGGAATCTTCAGAATATTACGGGTGACACTGTAAAGTCTGATTTTGGTTTTCGGTCTGCGGGCGGAGGGGCGTGGCAAAATCTAATTTTCATATTGCACTACCAATGACATATACATATATTTTCTTTATTTTTTTTTATTTTTTTTAAAGTCGTTGTCATGTTTTTATAAACGAGATATCAAACTCTTAAATCGGTCATGTTGTTCCGAAGATATTTACATAAAACTTATGTTAATAATGATCCAATGTCAAAATTTTAAAACTTTCGAAGTGTTGCATTCAAAAATCCGAGTTTTCGGTTAATTTACAAAAAATATTTTTAGCTCAATGAGCAAATTCAATTGAAACTGCCCGGCAAATTAATCAAATACAAATCGATCGACACAGTAATGAATGAAGAACAAGCCGTCAATTATCCCACTAAATTTTTAAATTCATAGCAACCACCCGGAATGCCACCGCACGTACTAACATTAAAGGTTGGACCACCGGTAATTTTTATTCGCAACTTAAACGCACTAAAGTTATGCAATGGAACTAGTTTTTACCATTAAAAACTGTTCACCAAATTTAATCCAGGCAACAATCATCGGTGGCAGATTCAAAGGCGAAGACGTACTTATTCCACGAATTCCGATGATTTTTAACGATTTACAATTCAAATTCAAGCGGCTCCAATACCCTTTTCGTTTTGCCTTTGCTATTACCATCAACAAAGCACAAAGCCAATCATTGACTATTGCTGGCTTAATTTTGAAAATTCATATTTTTCACAAGGCCAGTTGTATGTGGCTTGCTCTCGAGTTGGCACGCCTACAAATTTATACGTTTTTACACTAAATAAAAAAACAAAAAACATTATCTCTCCGCTGGCCTTAAGATGAAGTAATAAATAAATACGATTTCCAATTTGCCTTAAATACATGCGTTTCAATTTTTTTTTTTAGATTGAGCCCAAATAAATACCTACACCATATATAAGTTATTCTGTAAAAAAATCTTTATGATAGATATATCATGGCTTTTTATTTGAAGGCCGTATATTTCGTTAAAAGCTCAATTTAAATCGTGTGGTAGTACAACACTAATGTTTGTTTAGGGCCAGCAACACGGACCGGGTGAGCTAGTAATATTTTATAAATCTTTACAAAAATATTTCTGTAAAAAATTTTTCCTCTTATATTGTTTAAAATAAGAAATACTTTTAAATTTATTCAGGTTTGATTCAGTAATTTGAAAGTTTTTTTATTAAGAAATTTAATTTTAGTAGTAAAGGAATTATCTATAAAAATAATAAAACTTCAGTTATTTATCAAACATAAAAAAAATGTGTAAAATTTTTGAATTAGTATAAGTTTCCTATTTGTAATATTTAATGTTAGTTCTTTACTATGACAACCCTGTTTATTGTATACTTTTATAAATGTATGTAAACGCGTAATTACAGTGGTTCTCTTGTTTGCTCGTTAATACGAGTACATGGGGAAGTACATACATACACATGCTAACATTAGGATTATTGGTGTTATTGTTTATTCATTTTTTTTTTTTTTTGTTTCGAAATAAATGCGACTCAATAAACCGCCGAACGTGCCTTCAAACACTTTTGACATGGTAAAAGTTCATAACACTATTTGATAAGGGCTTTAATAGATAAACGTCTCACACGCAATCACGAACATTCAGTTTTTTGTGGTGCCTTCTAATAAGAAATTACACAAGAAAATCAAGGAGGTCAATTTTAATAACTATAAAAATCAGTTTTTTGTAATTTTTTATTGAGACAGAGACTAAACATAAATGGTGCAATCAATTAGCTTATCTAGTTAAAATTACAATAATTATTAGTGTAATTTTATGGCACATACTAGATAAGTAAATCGAAAGCACAACGAAATGTAAAAACTTAAACATATTAAATTATGGAAATTGGATTTTTTTTGCCTAAATTTGAAATTAAATCTCTTTTTTATTAAAGTCATATATAACAGAACCTTTTAGAATTTGAATATTTTCTGTAACATACACCATAGTGTGCAAATATTAGAAATTTATGTTTTTTTTTTTGTTACCTGTATAAAGATGAAATTATCATAAAAAATATTTCAATGGCGTCAAAAGGAAGTGCGTTTTCTTATTTTATAGCGCGTGTAAAAGAGCTATTAATAAATCTATCACAGCAAATAAAAGTGTTTAATAAAAACTACCACCTGACTTGTTGATGTAAAACGGTTAACTGTGGGGCTCATTATAGAAATATATACGCAAAAAAAAAAAAAACAAATGCGTCGTATACAAAACACATCTCTTTTGTCCCTATTGGAGTTATATTTTAATTTATATCTCTGATAACTATTGTTGCCAAAAGTATTGAATGCTTTTTGATAATTTTCTTGTGGTCAATAAACCTTAATGAAAAAATTATGCTCTGGAGGCTAAAACAGGTGACCCATTCATTCGTTTGTTGTAATTTGTCCACCAGGCTACATCAGTTCGTCGTGTTTAGTTTAAGTTTGGCTTCTCAAAGTGTAATTACTATTTATTTTTATTTTATATTTTTCTTTTAAATGTAAAAATATTTTTATTCTTCAATGTCCTAGGAGTATTTTGTAAAAATTTGTTCAATCCTTTATTGCGATTGTTTATTATATATGTATATATATATTAGCTTTTACGTTTGAGTTTTTTAATTTATAACTAACAAACAAAAAAAAACTAACTAACAGAACTAAAATCACTTTAATTTTAGTGGTTCTATCAAATACTTGCTATGTCAAACTAATACAGCTTATTTAACACATCATAAAGCAACCAATAGAACTTGGGTTGACATTTTCTTCGTTAAAAATATGTTAAGCGTAATTCTATATAAACGACTGTCTGCCTCATGTTTTTCAAGACATGATTTTATATTCTTAATTATGACTTTAGCATTCCTTTGTCACAGCTTTTGTTTACCTATCATAAGCTTGGATTACAATGTACTCTAAAAGAGTGTTCCTCATATCGACTGGGATCCAACTTACTACATCATTCAACGTCTTCATAACGTAACAGTTCCTATTAAATCTAAAGCTTTATTCGCTTTTACAAAACCTTAGTTTTTTGACAACATAAAACTTATAATTTATAAGAGAGACCTTGTCTATAGAATGGAGTAAAAACGCTTTAGAACCTCTGAGTTGAAAACAGAATTTGGAGCTGCCAGAAGGAATATGAGCATTAGAATTGTAAACTTATATATTATTCAACACGTTTTCGCTTTGTAGTAGGTTCATAAATAAGAAATGCATTCGATATTTTAGTGTTGGTGGAGCAAGACATGTAAACGACCACCTAGTAGAGCTAAACAGCGCTATCATGCTTATTCCTTTGATACCGATGGATAATAGCTTTTACAACTTATCAATATACATATATCAATAATTTAAAAATTGATGGCAGTGTTTTTCAATTATATACTGTAAGTCAATCTCAAGTTTTTTTATGTTTCCAATTAATTAAACTGAAAGCAGTAGTCTATGACAATATCCATCCAAGATTTGTAAAAATACTGCTGCTACAACTATTGCCATCCGTGACATATATTTTTAACACTCTTGAAATTATTAACATCTTTCCGAGGTAATGAAAATTAGAAGAGATAATACCACTACTAAAAGCAAACTCCGGACTTTAAGCATTGTTTAAATTGCGCTATTTATCCAAAGTCCTGGGAAAAAATTTACATTCTCAAATATCTTTATCATGGTTTATTGTATATATATTTATTGGCGGTTTGCCAAAATCATAGCTATGTTTTAGGGTTATAAGATATATCTGAAGATATGCGGCGAGAGTTAGATGATAAGAAATTAAATTTTTTGATTCCTTTTGTTCATTTGAGAGCTTTCGATACATTCGACCATAGCATGCTTTGCTTGACAATTTGGTTTTTTTTTAACTATAAGCAAAATAAACCTAAAGGTTTTATGTGACAACGTTATTAAATATGTTCATGGCTTGAGAAAATATCGCGATATTATAATTCATCCTTACATCTTATATTTCATGCAAACTTCACATAAACCATCTACAAAGCATCCCCAAAGTATCCTGAAATTTGGTTAAAATTGGTCGACCCGTTTTGGTAGTTAGTCGTAAGATCAAAGTGTATACTTCTTTTTATATATGTGACAGCGCATAGAGAAAGGGACCTCAAGGTAAAAACAGGGTTTGTTCAAGAGAACCATTTTAAAGATTAAATGATTTTTCTATTTTTTTAAATTGTTCATAAGGAAAAAAATAAATTTTTTGTAGTTTCGTAAAATCAAGTTATTTTGTTAATTTAGTAGGGGAAAAAATGTAAATAAATAAATTTTACCGTTAGGTCCCTTTCTATTTGCGCTTAGAATCGCCGACTACACTTTTATAAAACGCGCATATCTCTGAGAGGGAACACTTTTGGGGCATGGGATTGGTCTTATTCGATGCTCAGAAGTTGTCCACAAAAAAGTCAAAATTTTTCTTTTTACCCTTAGGTCCCTTTCTCTATGCGCTGTCACATATATAGATTTAAAAAAACACATATAGTTTACAGAAAATATGCAGTACGTTTTAATATCCATAGAAATTTTTCGTTTTTAAATGTTGTACTTCTAAATGTAATATGCGAATGCTGCTTTCCTGTACTTTAAATATAAGATTAAGTTATATTGTACAGGATGTTGAAAATACAAAAAAAAAGATAATAAATGTGAACATACCTTTATTCATATAATCTGTTAAGAGTATATAAACAGCTGATTTCCTAGGAAAATTTTGTTACGAAAACTCATAAGTCTGTTTAAATAATTATAAATTAAACAGTAACTATTTGCAAAAATCTTAACAAAGATATGAAAGTGCTACCTTAGAATCTAACAAAAAAATTTAGCATAAAATAGGAAAAAATCTTGTGGTAAAATTTTAACTCAAAAAGTGTTATTTTGTATTTGCCCATCGTATTTATCTAGTTTCTTTAATCAGAACTTAAAAATTTTGACATAAAAAAATTGGTTATTTTTAGGTTCTTAAGCTACAAGAAATTCATAAAATTCATAAAATAAATATACATTTTCTAAAAACTTTGTTCTCTAGTTACGAGAATTTTCATTCGAAGCACTTGCAAATAAATTTGCAGTAATAAAAATAAATTGTAAAATCAAACCTTTTATAATTAATTCTCACTCGGAAAGTAGTTAAATATACATTTATATAAATGTAAAAAATATTTATCAAAACTTATGTAATAATATAAAAGTAAAATATTAAATTCCAAAATTATTTGAAATCATTAAAGTGAATTCATAAAATATAAATACATATACCTATACATACTTACTCTTTACATTAAATTTAACTTAACCTAAACCAGAAAAGCTATCAATATCATTATATATGTACCTATATACATATAATTTTTACCTTCAAGAACTACACCATTTTTCATTGATATTGAGAAAATTCCAAATGAAATTAAGAAAATTCCAATTGAAATTGAGAATTTCAATTTGATATTGAGAAAATTCCAATTGAAATTGAGAATTTCAATTTGATATTGAGAAAATTGCAAATGAAATTGAGAATTTCAATTTGATATTGAGAAAATTTCAATTGAAATTGAGAATTTCAATTTGATATTGAGAAAATTCCAATTGAAATTGAGAATTTCAATTTTAAATTGAGAAAATTCCAAATAAAAATTAGAATTTCAAATTGAAATAGTTAAAATTCCAAAAGAAATTAAGAAAATTTCAAATAAAATTGAGAAAATGAAAATGAAATTATATATACAAATTTTATTTATTTTTTGATAACAGATTATATTATTACTGTGTAGTTAAAAAACAAAAAAGAACCAATGCAGACTCGTGAAACGTTGTAGTATGCTGTATATCTCTACTGCAATATCTGGTAGTAATACATGTTTTTGAAGCATTAATAACCTCTTCTAAAAAGGCAAGCCTCTGTTCTCCTACATGTGGGGAATTTACGTTCGGTACATTCATCTTTGCTTTAACATGATTTTGGACCAACTACTTTTAATTGGGTTAAGCATTGGTGAGTATGGGCTCAATTGTAAAAGTGTGGCTGGAGTGTTTTCAAAATAAAATTGTAGGCGTTTGTGGCAGGCAGCATTGTCACAAACCAATACAAGCTCCGATAACTCAATCCCTAACTCTTCCCACCTATCAAGACCATCTCATTTGCGCTGTCAGCTCTAAACGTCCATTAGAATAACACAATGTACATATAAAGATATATATTTCAAATTTATAAAAAAACTTTATTGATTTTTAAATACATACATATGTACTTATGTATGCACATATATATTTTTTTCTCAATTTCATTTGCAAATTTCTCAATTTTAAATTAAAATTTCTTAATTTTATTTGGAATTTTCTCAATTTCAATTTGAAATTCTCATTTTCGTTTGGAATTTTCGCAATAACTATTTGAAATTCTCATTTTCGTTTGAAATTTTCTCAATTTAAAATTGAAATTCTTAATTTCATTTAGAATTTTCTCAATATCAAATTGAAATTCTCAATTTCAATTAGAATTTTCTCAATTTCAATGAAACATGGTGTATTAATTAAATAAATATAACGTTTTTTGTTGAATATATGAAAATAAGATTTTTTATTTACCCGCGAGCTTTACATTATATAGTTGTCACCCTCTAACCCGTAATTAGAGATATTGTTTAATAATATATTCCCATGTCGCTACCAATTAAGTAATTTGATCCTTGAGTTACTTATGCGAATAACCCTGTTCAAACGATACATTCTTGATGGGCTTTAAAATTTATTATTGTTTTTTTATATATATGTATACAGAAAACACAGATAAAAATGTTTTAGCAAAATATAAGTGTTTCTCTTAAATACGCATGAGAAAGCGGAGCACAACATACCCTCTTCTATCATTTTCTATATGGCCAAAAACTTCCTTATTACCACAAATTAGTTTATAATTTTTTTATTCCTTTTTTTAAATTATAATTAAGTTTTTCAATGTTATCCTCTTGTTTCACTTTCTTTTAACAAGAAAGTTTGTTATGACAAGCTACCGATAAAAATTAGACATAGAACCGATTTAATTGCAATTCTATATGAATTAAAAACATAAGAGGTAGAGCTTTAAAATTTTTGTATGGCAATTTATGTAATTTAGCTTATGGAAACAAGCTATAGCAATTAAATCAGTAGTTTTTCAAATAATTATTTAATAGTTTTTTATATATGTAATTTTTATTTTGCGTATTATTTAGCAGCAGTAAATTAATAGAAATTTGAATGACTTATTTAAAGCATATTACTGAGTTTTTTACATTTTTTAGTACACACAGGAAGAACTTTTAGATAACAAAGAATGTCTCAATTAGATATTCTCAAATAATATATTAAAGTCTTTCTTTTTTAATTCAAAACTTGTTATGTTTGTATTAAAAAAAGTTTTGTTTAGGAAAATTATAAAATCTGTGGCTTGGAGCTAAAAGGGACAATGTCACTTTTTTGCTATTTTGGGTTAGTCATTGCATTAGATTTGTTTTCTTGCTCTATTTCATTATGGTTAAACAGCTTAAGTCATACTTAAGCCATAAAAGCTTCATAAATAAAATGCTGGCCAATGTCACTATGAAAGCGCCTATAATAGTTAAAGTTCAATTCTAATTTTCTCAAAAGTAAATATTTTGACATTGGCCCTTTAAGCTCCAAGCCACAGAAAAAAAGAAATTATTAAACGATACTGAGAATGCTATTAGTTTACTGAACTAAAAATTTTTTTCCCAATTACGTCTTTTTTGTAAAATAACTTTTTTTGAATTTTTTTTTTTTTTTTGGTTTTTTATTGCCAATTGTAGTAAAGCCATTTCGTTTTGCTTGTTTCGTAATTTGACACATTCTTAAGGTCTTTCTTCTACATTAACATGCTACTACGCATTTCAATAAAAACAAATAGAAAAAAAGAAACAAAAAAAACAAAAAAAATAGCGATAAAATTGTAGACATAATAATTTCAGTTTTTCTCTTTTGTTTCAAAACATATAAACACACAAAGATATTTTGGAGTTCTTTGCAAAATAGAAAGTTGAAACGTAATAAAAGAAAGTATTTGATATGAATAATAAAATATGCCCTAATATACCCCTCAAATGAAAATAAAGTTCACAAAAGTACTTACGCACATAAACTTGTATGTGTGTATTGATATCGTAGAAGTTAATCAAATAATTTGAATAAAAATAAATTCCTAAGGATCTAACACTAACTGAGATATTAAATGATTTCTTTGAAAACAAAATACTTACACAGCCCCTTTAGGCGTAATTTCATTATTTTAGTTTTTAAATTGTTTTGTTTAATTGCTTTCATTTTTTTAAGCCGTCAAAGCAAAATCTAATTATTTTAGGAAAAACACAAACAATGTGAGCCTTAAATAACAAAATAAGTATTCAAAGTTTGTTTTATTTTTATCGAATGGTGATATCCTGAAGGAATGTGTGCAAAAAACACCGATAATTATATTTTAGGTATTTGAGCAAAAAACTGTTTATTAATGAACCGTAAACAACAGTTAAGTAAATGTAATTTATGCTAATGACTCTTGAAAAAAAAATCGATCAAAGAATTAAAAATCACTTTCCTATTAAGTCAACAGACCTCCACCAACTAAAGCAATGCACAAACATATTCATTATTTTACTATAATAAATTACATGCCAACAATGGGTAAAAATATAACTGTTACACTCTACCACATAAATGGTAGTGACTTACTTCTTTTATTCCTCTACACATATATATCTGTATAAATCTTAAACTTGTAGATTTAGTCAAAGAGAGCTGATAGTGAATGGCTTCGAAACTATGCACTGTATTCGGCAAGTGTCATAAAATTATATTATCGCGATGAACTTATGGCTTACACAAATATTAACGCATGATAAAGATTTTAATTTTTTTATTGACTGATTTTTCTTTTTAAATTAAAATCCTGATCTAGTCATTCTTTGTATATGTATCTGTAAACATTTTTATATATTGTCTCTCACTCTCTCATATTTTGCTTTAAACTCATTTAATCATAGAAACCACATCACCTGAAGTAACTATTTTGCTGTTTAATGTTTTAAGAGTATTTTTGTGGGTATTTTGCCATCCATAACAGCCCACTTTACTTAACAATGAAACTTAAGTCAACAACTTATGATTTTTTTTATTTAAAAGGATAAGAACTTTTTTATGTCCCAAAATTTTTTCAAGTATTGCGTATCTTAAATATTTAACAAACACACTTTTATGATACATACTTAAGAGGAAATGTAAGCAGAACAATAGATAGAAAAATATTGTTCAAGTATAAAAAAAGGATGCGACCTTTTGGAAGCCATTAAAATAAAATTTCACAAATGATTAAGAAAACATGTGCAGGAAATGTCTGAAAATGTTAAAGGCTATAAAAAATTTTTAATGCATTATAGAAAATATTATTAGAGATTTTTATGGTTTTGAAAACTGTATACCCAGCAAAAACCTACCATTGCCAAATAATGAAAAAAATGCTAATATGCTTAAATTACAATAATAATAGAATTGGTAATTTAATTTTTACGTTATTATATACAATTTCTTACGATGACAACATATAAATCAGAAATTTGTTATGTCATCATTTACAATAATTGCCATAAAATAGGTATTTTCGTTTAAATTCCTAAAAAATTTTAATGACTGTAAAGACTAAGACAAGTTGTTGTCAGCTTCATGGAAAGATACAAAATCCGTTTTTCGTACTCTACGAAGCCTTTTTTATAAATACTTAGGAATAAATTCCGATTTAATACGCATTCCATCTGGAAAGTCATAAAAACTATTTAGGCTTTAAGTCTGTGTAACCAATTAGTTGATAATTATATTCTCTCTGATTTTTAAAAATTATTATAATCTATATTTGGCTGTCCCAAATCTTAATATACTCTTCAGAAAAGTGAAAATACGCAACTATAAGCATAAACATACTTATAGGTTGGTTGTGATACAGATTTACACTTACTCGCTTAACTAACGAAAAACTTCGCATTATGTACATAAATACACACATTCGTATACATGAATAATCATACAAATGTAACAACTACAAAAAAGCACACACACATTTGTTACCATCATATACAATACCGTTTGCGTTTATTGTTGTTGTTTTTAAATAGAACTATATTGTTGTAATCATAGTAACAGGACATACATGTTTTTTTGCTCAAATCTCAGCTGATTTTAAGTCGAAATTTCTGATTTTCAGTACCAATATTTTTGAAAGCATTGCTAATAAACTAATGCTGCCCACGAGTTTTTAGAATGTACAGAGGCTTCAAAAACTTGATTTCAACACTCACACGGATGGGCAGACGGATATAACTTAACTGACTTTTCTAGCTATAAGGATTATTTTAAATTTTTTTTTACTTATTTCAAAACTAACAAGCTAAAAACGTTTAACATATATACCCCGTAACAACAAAAGTGGAATGTACCACGTCTATATAAAATAGATTTTTGAGCTTAAAACCACAATAATTGTTGGAGTTCCTAGTTGCAAAGTTTAATGTAGTATCCTTATATATGGCTATGAGGAAACACTCTAGGAATTTAGTTAACTTAAGCATTAAGAATTACGTCTACATATCGGAATGTTTCAGAAGCCACAATACTGTTTATAGGCGGTGCAGTTTCCATTGATCCAAAGGTACAAGAACAGAAAAAGAACAGATGACAAGCAAGAGAAGTAACTTACTACTTAACCCAAGTGCTCTCAGTGCACGAATACTTCCATATTTCCAAAAGTATGTACATAAAAAAGTCAAGTGTAAAATTTCTCAAACAAACCCCACTATATTAGTTAAAAAGCGGCGGAAAGTATGCATGAATTGATCCAGACGATACTAACACAGAGAATAGGAAATCATCCCGAAGTAAAGCTAAATTCTGTTACGAAGTTGATCGTTTTTCAGAGCAAGAAAATAGGATTGTTTTTTGGCTGGTATGCCAAAGTAATAAATACTTTGGTGACAACCTTTAGTATATGCAAAACTACATTTGCTCTTCCTCAATCGAAAAAAGTGTCCTAAATGTACCTTAATTTATTTAAAGTCAAAGTAGCTAGAATTTATTTAGTTTTATTTTATTTCGACTTTTCCATTTCCACTTTGAGTTATTAAACTCTGTTTTATTGTCCTCTAAAACTGCTTGACTCTGCAAAAAACAAATACACATTGTCTTGTTTGATTACATGCATATGTATGTGTGTTGATGTATTGTAACAAAGTATAACGCTTTCCACTTTTTAACGACAGAACCTAACATAAAGCAAATGCTGTTGACATCGGTAAATACCTTTTATATATAATATGTTTGGTTAAAATGTCTTAATAAACAGAGAGAAATTTGGTGAACTTTTTTATTTAGACATTTTTATTTATATGCATGCAAATATTTGTGGTAAATTAAAGAAAAACTTATCTAGTCTATTTTTTATAGAAAATTTTTGAAATATTTTCCTTAAGCATAAAATGCTTATTAAATCCTTTTCTAATTTACCTTTTCATTAACTTGTTTATTGATTTTCTAATCTTTGTTAATTTCCCTCCTATATTTCAATTTAACTTTTGTTGCCACCGTCATCAGCAAACACCTAAATTGATAAACAGGTAAATAAATGTCTGAGTGATGGCTGCATACTTTTCTAGTTTCAATTTTAGCTTAAGAATGTTTGTACTTTTTAATATTGTTTATTACATTTGCAGGTTGAAGACAACACTTTTCAACAACCATCAATATGATGTTAGTATGTATTGTAGTTATATTCATGCATAGATAGAATTTGTTGTAACCCATTTATGTGTCAACGACAGTTTGCACAACTCGTAATCCTCCTACTCAATTCCCCTGATACTCGAAGTGGCAATAATTTTAAAAATGTCACCACCCATATCAATATTTTTTTTTTAATACTTTGGTGCAAAAAAAGGGAAAATAAAAGTTGTTTATGTGTTATTTGTGTTATACTATGGCAAAACTTACATGAACTTTTATATTTTAGTTTTTAAAAGGGTCACTAGGAAAAATACTTGAAGTGCTGCAGTACTTAATTCTAGTGGTTAAGAAAAAGGCTGAAATTTTTGGTTACAAGTAAGAGCGCTGAATTCGCATATTTCAAATCTTGATATACCCTTCTCAAAAGTCAAGGTACGCAACTATTAGTATTTGTTGTTTGTAAAAAAGGCTTACACTTGCTTAATATTTACTGTTGTTGATTTTTGTAGCTATTAACCTTCTTATTAAAACGCATACAAAGAAGCATAAAAATATACTTACTACAACAAACCCCACACATTTTGTATTACTATCATGTACATACATAAGACTGCTTTTGTTGATGATTTTTTTTAACAGATTTTTGTTGTTGCCATCTTAATTAATTACAGAGGCATAATGGATCGAAATTGTTGATTTTCAATGAAAAACTTTTGAAAGCATTTATGATAAATTTATACCACATACAAGTCCTTGGGATATATGGAGGCTGCAAAAGGTTAATTTCAACACTCACACTAACAGACAGACGTATACAAGGACAGACGGATAGAGCTAAATCGACTTCTCTATATATATGTACATATTTAGAATATACAGTTCCGGTCAAAATAATAACACCAGTTATAATTATATTCATATAAGTTAAAACAATGAGAGTGCTATATTCGGCCGTGCCGAATCTTATATAACCTTCAGCACGTGTAGTCATGCAATAACAGTTGTTTGTATCACTATTACTCTTATATGAAATACGTACATACATATAAAAAGCTTACATATATAAAAACATCTTTAAATTAAGTTTATATATGTATGTATTTTATAAAAAAATAAAAAAAATACCAAAAAAATATATAAAAAAAATAAAAATCAAACAAAAAAATTAAAAAAAATTATAATAATATAAAAATATAAAAAATATATAAAAAAAATATTTTTTGGCTCAGTTGGGATTCGTTGCCTCGTTCGCTCTAACCAATATACCACGATTATATGTATGTTTTTGTGTTAAAAAAACGAGGTGGTCGTGGTTTTTACCTCATATCTTAGTTGTTAAATTACCGATTTTTCTGATTTAAAATTCCGATCTGCTCCCGAATATTTCTAATATTTAAAAACTTCACGCAGGTCCAGACGATTTCGGGGTGCTTCAAAAAGTTGATTTCAACATTCACACGGACAGACTGACAATGCTTAATCGATTCCTCTATTCAAAGGCTTTTAGAAAAAAGCGACCTTATTAGAAATAAAAATATTACTTAACTTTTCTAATAAAGTCATCATAATGCATTGAAGTATGTGTCTTGAGTGAAATCAAGTGGTTTATAACGAATCTTGTCACTTCTAGTATGCTAGCTATGGGATTCAAAAAACCATTAAATATACCAGAAAGTGTAGAATTTATTTGTCAAAAATGCTATAAAGCAATCTCAATGCTTGCAGACCACGAAAAGTGCCACTACTTTCTTGTGTCATGTGGCCAAACGATGGCCTTTGCAGAAGTATATCTAATTTGACCCCTTGAATAATGAAGGAACGTTCTATATGTAAATCGAAAATTGTTTCAATTAATGAAAAAGGTTCCAGATGACTTGTAAAAAAACCATCTATTAACCGCGGAGATTTTCATATCAAGGTGAGAATTCCATATATTATATTAAAACAACTATGGATGCAGCCGTGTATGCAAAACTTTAGAGATAAAGCATTATTTGCCATTATTGCAAGTGAAATACATGCAACCAGGGACAGAAAATAACTATAGAAAATTTTAATTCCTATCATTATGATACATGTAAATTTTTCTATGACTTTTAAATTTGTGCCTTTTTTGATAAAAGTCAAAAAATAACTTTTAATTTTGACTTTTATTTTTTGAGGCAAAAATTAAAAGTTATTTTTGACTTTTATTATTTTACTCAAAAAATAAAAGTTATTTTTTAATTTTTAATATTTTAAGGCAAAAATAAAAGTCATGAATTAAATATTGCATGGTAATACGCTAACTTTTTTTTCTAATTTTTTTTAATGTTCATAATGAATTTTATTAAATTTTAATTATTTTTTCATGTTCATTTTTATGATGCCCATTTTGACCGAAATAAAAGTTGAAAAGTTTATATCTAACATATTTTTAGGAGGTAGCGCGATTAAGAAAATAATAATTTATTAGACCAAGTATAAAGTAGTGTTTAAATGCATATACTATAATTTTTATAAATTGTAATTGCATCACCTAATTTACCGAATTTGATACCGAAAACTACTCAAATTTATAAGATGGTTTTCTTAATTGTATTGTAGACTATTAAATTTATATTTTTAATATTTTTATTTTCTTTATTTTACATGTCGAAAAAACTAATTATTGTTTAATATTTTTTTTTATCAGTCAAAAAGCACAATCCAGTTGATGAGAATATAAAAATAAAACGTAACAGCAAGAACAGAAAAAAGTGTAAAGCAAAGTGCCAAAAAAAACCAGGAAAACAGAAACCATGTCTATTTTTCTACCCCCTCTTTCTTCTCTACACCGCTTGCTACCAAACAAAAAGTGACGTCCAAAATTGGAGGTCATAAAATTCATCATGTAAACCTACTGTATAATTGTTTCTTAATTGGTTTTCTGGTAATCGCTCGGCAGTAGTTTTTCCAAGGCGAATTCATACAGGTGAAATTATCAGCCCAGCTGATTGTGAAACATTTTGTCAAAATTGGTTGAATTTGCCTTATTAATGCAGGGAAGGGAAATGTGATTTTAAATTCTGTATTAAACAATTAACTTACATGTACATTTTTGATAAAAAATGTGCTAAATTTATGTATATTTGTAGCTTTTGCGTCATTAATAATGTGTTTCAAACAATTATATCCTTTTTTTAATAAAATTTTATTATATTTAATATGTAAAAACACCTTTTCCATTCCTGATATACGAATTGGCCTTGACATAAAACATCACATGAAAAGTTGCTTTGTTGTATCAATTCGCCGTTGCATATACCTTATGGATATGCCTTGAGTTTTTCTTTTCATTTTTTAAAATTATTTTATAATGTCATTTAGTGAGTCATAGGGAAAGGAAAAATATAAAATCCATACATTTAAGGCGTTATTCAATAGTGATAATATGCCAATATCCAGTATATATTTGCCAGAAAATAAACAGAAAGTAAGCCTCGTAAAATTAGGAAATCTACCAGAAAAGTGTCTAAATCAAACATTGTGAGGATTGATTTTGTGTTTTTACAGAGATACTGTAAGTAATTAGTAAGTCTACAAAGCTTAGCCTAACTACATGTTTTATATATTTTAATTATTTAGACATTCAAATAAACAATTTAATAACAATATGCCTGCAGGACTTTAACAAAATTCGCAATGTACAATAAAGGTGTTTAATAATTTTTACAGCTTTAACTCCCCCTTAAAATGATAAAAGCAATATTAAATATAAATATTTTATTTAAAATGAAGTACAATAAGAGAAAAATAAATGCTAAAAAACTTTCAACTACTCTCAAGATAATGTCATCTTATGCTACTACTAAATGTTTGATGGGTAAAAAATAAATATGCTTGAATTTAGAAATACTCGTTTAATTTAAAATGCATAAAGGATTACACGACAGTTAATCGTTAAACAAAAACAAACAATACAAAAAAAATATATATATAATAAAGGATATAAAAACCTTACGTACTTGTGTTAGAAACAAGGGTAGTGAGATAAATATTAATTGTTAACAGGAGGCCATTAGGTTTCAGTGAGAAAAATAAAATGCTAAAACTTGATAAAGTTAATAAAAACTGTACCAAATACTATCATGTCGACAAGGAAAAACTGTGTCGAGTTATGTTTGAGAATTAAAACCTGAATAAAATGGAAGATTCTTAGTGGCATTAAAAATTCAAATTTGTATTTATCTGTGTATTAAAATGTAAAGAAAGGACGTTGTACCTTTTTTCAATCATGCTATGCAAATTGAGAAATTTAAGACTTGAAAGTTCGTATGGAGGGTGAAAGATAACGCCTTAAAATTTTGTCTTACATATTAAGGCGATTTTTTAGTGTAAAAAAATATTGTAGCGAGTGGCAATTCCAAAAATGCTTAGTAAGGTTTGCCAACAAGACAGACAACACTGCAAATCATTGAATTTTATTCACGACAGCTAGAATAGACTGTTGGGTGGACTGATTATAAATACAATAAAATGATAATAATAAAATGATAATAATAAAATGGACATTATTTACGAAATACTTTTTTAAAACAACATTGTAGGGACGTGGTAATGCCCAATTTTTAAACACAAAATTTTATTTTCAGAGGTAGTCTATGTACGAGCAAAGGTTAACACAAAATCATTATTTAAAAGTAGTTAAAGAAGAAATTTTACTTTATCTCTGAGTGGTTTTTCCCATTTTTGTATGGTCACAAAAACTGTTGCAGGTATCCTGAAAGAACTTAAGTTTAATCGCAAACTGTGGCCAAATTACGGCATTCGATCTCGATCGAAATTTTACTCTAACGATCGACTTCGCTGTGCTTTAGGTATAGATATTCTAATAAGAATTTTAAAATTTCGATCACTTTCGAATACCGTAATTTGCCATCAGATCAGTGGCCAAGACTCCCACGGATGACAAACAAACTTTAACCCGGTACGCATTGCAGTTCTCGACAATATTTTTGTATTGTATATTTGTGTTGTTTGTTATTGCATTTTTAATACCATCTTCTTTGCAATTTTTTTACTTTTGAGTTTAGTAAGACAGACAACCAGATATAAGTGCTTTCCATAACTCCATTCTCTGAAGAAAATCTCTTTGTATTTAACACTATATTGATTTCACATAAAAAGGAAATTGATTTACTGAAACATAACATAACAGTTAACAGATTGAAACATAAGCGATTGAAGTTACTTCAGGATATACTGGGAGTACATTTGCATTTGTACTTATATAATTGATCAGGCTGCTATTAAATCCCTGACGGATAATTTTGAAACATCTAATTCAATTACAAGATGTTTTCATCATTCTAGCAAGATGCCAAGACATTTTTCGGTTGTTCCCGCCCAGATGGATACCTAGTCACTAAACTAACAAAGAATGGAGTCATTTCTAAATTAAGGGAGAGCAAACAATTTGCTGCTTTACCATTGTTGTTCTGAAAGACTCGGATATATCAAAAACTATTTACGACTAGTTGGCTTGCTGCGACTATTACTTACAAACCTGCGAGATAAACCTGGCTCTCTCTTGCGGATTGTTAAACGAGAACACTAGCTAAACTCTGCTGGTGATAACTATATGGTCGAGTAAGTTTTTTTTTTGCTACATTTGAAAATTAAACCACATTTATTAAACGTATATAAGCAGTTTAATTCACAGAAATTTTGCGAAATATAAGCAATTGCCTATATCATTTTGACTTTCTTGATATTGGTAGACTAAGGCCCATTATTATAACTAATATCGGATGAATAACTAATATTTAGTTATTAAGTCCATCTTAACTTTAACGTTTAAGGCAAAGTTTGTGAATTTAATGTGGCCATTTTTTTTTTCTATGTGAAAGAAAAGATGCCAACTAAGTTGCAATTTATAATTTTTTCTTTCCTGCGTCAACATTTTTAATTTATTAATATTTTAAATTAAAAATTCATCAATTTCTTAAAAACAAATTACATTTTTACTACGTATTTTAGAAATCCACTTAGTTTGTTAAAATTAGTTTGAATTTAAAAAAATAAAGTTTTTGTTGATTTTGTTGGATTTTGTAATAATGCAACATACTTAAAGACCACTTTGTAGCTTAAGTTAGTCAATGTTATCTTTTCAACTTTTCTAAATTGCAAAATATTAGTGGCCGATTTATGTTACCATTTGAATGCACTGCTTCTTTTTGACAGGGGTGTCCCAAAGTTAAAGTAAGATTTGGATTAAATGGAGAACCCAGTTTTAAATCTGTTTTTTTTTTTTTTAATGAACCATAAAGTATATAAGATAGGGTTATTTATGGAATTACAAATCGGGCAAATAAAGAATGAGATCGATAAAACCCTAACACGAATAAAACGCAATAACTTTGAAACGAATTAATCCATTTTAATGAAAATAGCGTAGTTTAACAATAAAATAACAGTAAATTAAAATATTAATGCTTTTTGTAAAAATTCAGCTTTTTTTGATGAACTGTTTCACCTTTTCCGGAATTGAGACCATGAGGGTTTTGATGGTATCCTTAGTAACTTTATTGCTGGAATAAGACCATTTCTGGGAAAAAATTTTAGTAGTATTAGCAACTTGTTTTGTATCCTTCAGCACTCTTTTGACTAAAGCCCAGTAACGTTCGATGGGCCTTAGTTCTGGACAATTAGGTGGATTTGCTTCTTTTGGCACTACCACTATATTATTTGTTTCATACCATTCTGCTGCAGATTTACTATAATGACACGACGCTAGGTCGGGCCAAAAATATGTTGACTTATTGTGTTTTCGTATGAATGGAAGCAACCTCTTCTGCAAGCACTCCTTGATGTAAATATCAGTGTTGATAGTCCCAGTAGTAATAAATTTACTGCTTCTTTCTCCGCACGTGCATATAGCTTGCCAAACTAAGTACTTCTTTGGAAACTTTGTCTTTTTTTGGAACTTAAATTGGTCATCGACATTACCTCTTCCATCGGCAAGAACGTAAGTCTCATCATCCATAATACAACACTCATATTTGTTGATAAAATTTCTAAGCAGTTCTTTGGCACGACTTTTTGCAGCCAAGTTTTTCTTCGAATTTCTGTCTGGCACTTTCTGAACCTTGTAGGACTTAAGGCCTTCATATATATATATATAGCCCAACCCACACTTTGTTACACCATTGGCAACAAATTCAAATCTTGCGTTATTTTTGAGACATCGTTTTTCGACAGTTACATCTTATATAGTCTTTACAAGCCAAACAACTTTACATAAATATTTTACTTTAACAGTTTTTTTTTCATAAACTTGTAATTTATCAAAAACATCCGATCAATATCTTAAATTGTATTCTTTTTCTTTTTTTTTTTCTCAAATCCCTTTATGAAATTATTTTTAAAAAATTTAAACGTAGCACTTTTTATTAACAGTTTTATTGAACTAATTTGTATTTTCTGCTTAAAGTTGCTGTTTTTTTTGTGTGGCAGTACATAAAAAGAACCAGACTATAAAGCTTTTTGGGTAATTTTAACGCCCACATAAGAGTTAAGACTATTAAGTTTTGTAGCAATACAACACAAACATTTACAGTACTTACAAGAAAATAAGTAGATATACTTACTTACGCACTTACGCATAGCTGTACAGTTATGTTCGTGTGGGCCTATAGTAATGATAAAGTGTTAAAATAGGGAGAAAAATGTTATGAACCATAAAATACATATAGTTGCTTACACATGTACGTATATATTTGAAATTACACAGAAATGTGTTTGCATGCATATTTGCTGTACAGAAAATAAACACTTTCCAATCAAGATATCTGTGTAAACATGAAACAAAATTAGCAAACAAACAAAAAAATCATAAAATAACAGAATATAAGTAAAATTAACCGTCATATTTATGTTATCTGTAACAATGTTGGTGCATGTGTGTAACAAATAAGTATAAATATTTGAGTACAAAAACACTTATATATTCTTCACTAAATTTGGCATAATCAGCATTTTAAGCCAAAAATCAAAAACAAGCTAAAATTGGTAGTCAAAAAAGGGGTCTGTATAAGTCTTTCAAACGATTGTTAAATATTTATAAAGTTCTTACAAAAGTTTATATAAATTAACCCCCCTTTAATTTAGTAAAACTTCTTGTTTATTAAAGCTTATTAAAATAAGATTCTTAAATAAATAACATGAGATTACTTACCCGAATGACTAGCCTCTCGTATTAAATCATTTATTATCTCATCTCTAACATTTATGCCTAAATTTTTAAGCATAAACTGCAATTCATTTGCTGTAACACGGCCATCACGATTTCTGTCTAATAAATCAAATGCTGTGCGTAAATCTGTAAAGAAAATGGAATAAAAAACATGGTTAGTGGTTAACATTTATATTATACATATATTTATTAATATATTCGACAAATGTTCTACGCAACGTATGATTAATATTGTATGAACTGATAATAAGTATACGTCTTCGATTCATGTTGAGTTATAAAAGTAATAAAATTGATTAACGTTGTGAAAAAAATTATTGTATTGAATAAGTTTACGTATTAACCCTTTTGACCCGGATGGTACATATGTGTACCACTTAAAGTTTAAACATCTCTAAAGCTGGATTCACCCATAAAATTTTAGTTCAGAAAAAATTTTTTTTATATTGAGTTTGATGTTTTACTTTTGAGAGAGAAAGAGAGAGAGATTATTTTGTTCAGAATTGGTTTAACTTTAATTCTTGTTCAGAAGAAACTGAATTGGGATGCCACTTTTTTTCAATACTTACATGAAAATTGAATTTGGTTGCCACATCACACAATGTCAGTACATTTATTATACAAAAATTGTTTTTGCCGAAATTTAACAATTAAAATGGAATTTAATGAAAATATTGCTCAAAGATTAATAGAAGAATTAAAAAAACCAGGAAGAGAATGTTTGTATGACATGAGCAATAGTGCATACAAAAATAATTATTTAAAACAGGGTTTATGGAATGAAATAGGAGCGACTCTTTTTATTATCGATTTTTTTTTTATAAATTTTTTTTGCAAACAAATTGACTTTATGCATTTAAATTAAAAATAATAATTTTAGTTTTCTTCTATCCGACATTTTCTTCACAAATATTTTAATGAAATAATTTAAGTTTGTATTTATTTACATAGTTTGCTAGCGGTGCTGCCACTTTGTACAACTGCTTGCATTTTTATATTATATGGCAGCTTTGTTTTTTCGGACAAATTTTCTGAAATAGGTGAGTCGTTCAGCAAAAAACTCTCAGTAAAAATAGTTATTCTCCGGAAACAATTTTGTTCCGAACAAATGGGTGAATTCACCTTTAAAGCTTCAAATTTAATGTTGGTTGGCTGTGAAAAGTACCATATAGTCTTTAAGTTCTCTTGAATACATTACAGTATGTGCCGTTATTTTTTTTTTTTGTTTTTTTTTTGTATTTACGGTACTGTTTTTCGTGACTTGCAACGCAACTAAAGAGAAGTGTATAACTGGTTTTTGCACAATATTGAACGTGAAATTGCAGAAAATATTCAAAATAAAGAAGAATTTAAATTTTTGCGGCAGTTAAATATTTATAAATAAACATTTTTTGTATAATATATATAAAAATTTTTGTTTGTGCTTGACTGCATCGTGAATGCGACATCAGCTGAAATGTTGTATGACAAAATTTTCATAAATTGTTTAAAGTTAAATAAGTCTTTACCCGGACCTTTTAAAGAGATGTAAATATGTAATTATATTGATTTAATCAATAAAATAAACAGATTTAGCTCTAGATTAAAAAACGAATGTGTATCAAATATCTCCAAATTATATTACAATTTTGATTTCTACTTCGATTACAAGGATAACATGGGCTTACAGAAAGACAGAGGACTTTGTCTTTGAAATTGATTTAATTACATGTGCAAAAGTGTTTACTTCTTTAAAAATCAGCATTTTATTTTATATTTTTTATTTATTATTATATTTTTAATTATTGTTATTATTCAGAATTATTGAAGAACATAATTGCCTTTAAAAATATTACGAAATGTTTTTAAAATAATTTAAATTATTTTAAACATTTATGTGATTCCAGAGCTTGTTGTAAAGAAAAGTGACTTTTGCATTGATGTTCTTTTTAGTTGATTTGGTTAGAGTTGTCTCGTTAGATATTCTGATGAATTTTCTGTTTGAATTACTTGTATAAATAGTAATTAATTCTAGTCTCTATTAAATAGTTAACTGTTTTAAGGATTCTAACATAAAATTAATCGATGTATAACCATTGTTTTACTGTTTATAATGCTCAGTGCTTTTTTTAGTTATTTTTTCTTTCCTTCAATTTGATATGGTGTATAGCCTGTATGAATATACAATTGTCGATGTGAATTTAATATGCAATTTAACCGTTGTATTGTGTATGTTAATTGCCATTAGAACCGATATCTTTTCCCTTAGCTGATTAAATAAACTAATTTACTTTCCATATTTTTTCACGTATGGCTCTTAAAATTTAAGGTTTTATCAATCATAATACTATAGTACTTACAATACTCTATTTTTATACCCTTCACACAGTGAAAAAGGGTATATATAGGTTTGTCATTCCGTGTGAAATTTCTACAATTTTCATTTCCGACCCCATAAAGTATATATTTTCTGAAAGCTTATGAATAGAGGAGTCGATTAAGCCCTGACCGTCTGTCCGTCTGTCCGTCTGTCCGTCTGTCCGTCTGTCCGTCTGTCCGTCTGACCGTCTGTCCGTGTGTATGTTGAAATCAACTTTTTGAAGCCCCCCGACATAGGTTGGACCCGGGTAAGGTATTAAAATATCAGAAATATTCGGGAGTAGATCGGTATTGAAAATCAGAAACATCGGTACATAAACAACTGAGATATGAGCAAAAACCCACGACCACCTCGATTTTCTTTTCATAAAAACAACATTACAACAACAACATACATACATACAAACGTGTATACTGGTTAGAGAAAACGTGGCATCGAATCCCAGCTGAGGCAAAAAAATTTTTTTTTAAATTTTTTTAAAATTTTTTTTTTTAATTTTTTTTTTATTTTTTTTTTATTTTTTATTTAATATATTATATATATTTTTATTATTATTTTTTTTTATTTTTTTTTTTTTAATTTTTTTTTTATTTTTTTTTTGTTTTATATATATTATATATGTATATAATAATTTTTTTTTTTTTAATTTTTTTTTTTAAATTTTTTTTTTTTAAATTTTTTTTTTATTTTTTATTTTTTTTTTTGTTTTTTTTAACATACATACGTGAATTTACTGTTATTGCATGACTACACGTTGTGAAGGGTATATAAGATTCGGCACGGCCGAATATAGCGCTTTTACTTGTTTCAATTATAACCTAACTTTTTTTCAAAAATAATAAGAAGATATAATAAAAAACTAATCTAGAAAATTAGCATAAATAATTAATTTCTCGTTCCAAGGCCTCAAAATTAAAATGACAACATCGAAACTAAACAAAAAATTTTTTTTTTAAATTAATTTGCCTGCCATGTTTTAAGAATTTATATAATTGTTTGAATACCGCTCAAAGGTCCTTTTCTATGTCAAAGTTGATTTAGAAATATGAGGGCACTCTATGCTATTTTAAAAAAGGTAAAAGGCTTATCTGTTAACACTCCGTAATATATATTTCTGTTTTTATCGTGCTTGATTTTATGAATAATTAACTTCCTTTGCCACAACAGCCAATGGCTTGCATAGAAGAATTAAAAAATTTAGTTTCCTAATACAAGTGTTCAGCGCTCTTGGAAAGAGTTGTCCAACTTCTGTTTTCCTTGCCAATATCTGTAGGATCTTTTTACTTCTACTACAGACTTTATTTCAATTAAAAACTCTTCTTAATAGTGTTAAATGGTTTTTGAGACAGTGTGACGATTAAATTTTAGATTTTTTTTTAAATTTCATATTGGATTTATTTGAAAAGTTTTAATTACTTTTTTACGTACCTTTCTCTCTGTCTATTTTAACCGAAACAAAAGTTTAAAATTAACTATTTATAAAAGATAATTTCTGAGATATTTTAAGAAGCAAGAAAAACTTTTCTGACTCACTTTTATCTTTTATGCAGAAGTAAAAGTGGTTCATGCATTCCAGAGAACATCAATTACTAAGACAATGCAAGTTATTTTTAAATCAGCTAAATTGAACCAAGCTCAGTGAAGCGTGTGGCGCAGAACACAAGGCTCCGTTTTGGACAGTGTGTTCAACTCAACGGAAGATATCTGAATGACATACTCTTTAAAAAAATAAAATTCACGTTTCCATTCTATCGTCAATTATTATGCTTTTTATTTTAGTATAAAAATATAAATCTGCCACCAGACACCCTGTACATAGAACTTATGCTTAGTAGGTAAAAAAAAACAATATTATTTATCAGATAATGACGTTTATATAATAAAATAAAATAAACGTTTTTAAAATACATAAGAAATAATAAAAATTTTGAAATAAAAACAAAATACAGCAAAATATATATGTTTTGTATGATTTTGTCATTATTTATTTTTTATTTTATTATTTATTTATTATTTTATCATTTAGAATTAATCCTTTCATACTATTGATTTAGAAGTACAGAAAATTCACTTTTCACTATTTCCAAATTTTCTTTGGAGGGTTTATATAAACACATGATCTCAACCGACACGCTAGAGTTGAAGTAATCATTTGAAAACTTGTAAAATCTCTTATTAGACATGTTTTCTTTTTGGGTAATTTTCTAAAAACTTATACATATAAAAAATAGTCAATAAAAAATAAAGTTTTTAAAAAATTTGTTTACAAAAACAACGTTAAAGTAAAACAAATACATAAGGAAAACAAATTTATTCGATTTTTTTAATATAAACATATACAGACATATGGATACGTAAACGTATACACAAACAAAATATAAGCCCCTGTCTTTATGCAACATTTGTTTTCTGATAAACAATTCACAATAAGTTTCCGCCTGTGTGCGTATGAGTATTGTAATGTAAATATTATAAAATTCCATATTACTCATACGTATCCGTATGGCCTAAAAACAATATCTAACTACTTACTTGGCTTCATTCAAATGAAAAAGTAAAAATTTAATAAAAAAGTTAGAAGAAAGGTCTACTTTCCAGTTTTATTATTAAAGTCATGTGTTGTCTTATTAAAGCCCACACTTTTGATATAAAATAATTTCTTTCTTTCTTTAGGAACCATAAGGCATGACGAGAATAAATTTACAATTTAACATCAGAAAACTTGTAGCTAACTTCAAACTTTTACTATTTAGAATGCAAATATGAAAAATAATTTCAAAAAGTTGTTTTATTTAAAATATTTTTTTATTCCTTTTCCTAATCAAAACTGTAGAAGACTTAAAACAAATGGACAAATAAATACGGTGAATATGTATAAACGTATTCCTTTAAAATTATACCTCTTTATCATTTTTCTGTTCTAATTTTTTTTAACGACAAATATTATCTTTTTACAAACTTTTCTAGTTGGTGGAAGCGTTTCTCCTGACAACATTTGTGAAAATAAAAAAGGAAAAAAAAGAAGACTCGGTAAGTGAATATGGCATGAAATAATTTTATATTGTATTACTTTATGCAGAAAGTTGTTCTGGTGAACGGAAATAATAAAGAAAAATTAGTCTGTCACACAACTCAAAAGATTGTTGGCTAACAGGTGGAAATAAAGCGCAAAAACGAAATAAATTTCTTCAACCAATAAGCAACGTTGCTTGTTTGTATTATATTTTCCATTTTTGTTGCTTAAAGTTAGGAACAAATCACCTGGGTGAAATTATATGTTAATGCAATTGTTCAAATATAATAACAATAACACATTTTCTAATAAACTTGAATTGTGCGCATTTCTAAAGCAGATTTTTTATACATTTTTTAATATTTATTTGCGCACTTTCATGGCTGTGTCAAGATTAAAGGTGATATTAAATTTCCAATATTTCTTTGTAAAATTTTTCGTTTGAAGGATTTTAATACTTTGGAGGACAACTTATTATTTCTTTTTTGTATTTCTTTTTTCAAATATTTTATATATTGATTGCAAAGTATTAGTTACGAAGTCTAAGCTATTTTTTAATTTGAATATGGTGTTGTTATACCCTTCACACAGTGAAAAAGGGTATATATAGGTTTGTCATTCCGTGTGAAATTTCTACAATTTTGATTTCCGACCCCATAAAGTATATATTTTCTGAAAGCTTATGAATAGGGAAGTCGATATAGCCCTGTCAGTTTGTCAGTCTGTCCGTCTGACCGTCTGTCCGTGTGTATGTTGAAATCAACTTTTTGAAGCCGCCCGACATCGCTTGGACTCGGGTGAGGTATTAAAATATCAGAAATATTCAGAAGTAGATCGGTATTGAAAATCAGAAACATCGGTACATAAACAACTGAGATATGAGCAAAAACCTACGACCACCTCGATTTCTTTTTCACAAAAACAACATTACAACAACATACATACATACTGACGTGTATACTGAGCTGAGCTGAGCCAAAAAAAATTTTTTTTATTTTTTTTTATATTTTTTTTATTTTTTATTTAATATATTATTTATATTTTTATTATTTTTTTTTTTAAATATTTTTTTTTTATATTTTTTTGTTTTATATTTATTATATATATTTTAATTATTTTTTTAAAATTTTTTTTTAATTTTTTTTTTATTTTTTTTATTTTTTACTTAATATATTATTTATATTTTTATTATTTTTTTTTTTTTTTTTTTTTTTAAATATTTTTTTTTTTATATTTTTTTGTTTTATATTTATTATATATATTTTAATTATTTTTTTTAAATTTTTTTTTTTTAATTTTTTTTTTAATTTTTTTTATTTTTTTTTACATACATACGTAAATTTATAATTTTACAATGGGATGTTTTTATATATGTATGTTTTTTATATGTATGTACGTACATATATCATATGGGATGAATGGTGATACAAACAACTGTTATTGCATGACTACACGTTGTGAAGGGTATATAAGATTCGGCACGGCCGAATATAGCGCTCTTACTTGTTTTATATGAAAAATTTACTGAAAGTTTTCTAATATTTTTTATTCAAACTCTTTAAAAATAGAAAAAAATATTTAGAAATACGATCATAATCACAAAAAATTTTTCCGATTAGAAAACAAATTTTACAAAAATTGTTTTGTTTCGCAAACCTATAAAAAACTATTTATAAGGAAAAATTAATTAAATTTAAAATTAAATAAGTAGATAGTTTTCGATTTATTAGAATAAAAAAAAAAAATCAAAATTTATACAAAAATAAAATGTTTATAACTATTTTGATTGAAATTGTTGTTTTTGATTTTGATTGAAATTGTTGTTTTGGGTAAGCAGTGCTTTTTGCATCAACAATTAATCAAGACTCCCTGAATTTTGTTGATTGCTCCCTTCAGAGTTAACGAAGTCAAGTCGAAATTTGTTAACCATTGTCACCAAATTTTCATTAGTTTTTAAGTATTTTCCAAACTAAATTTTAAAATTCTTTAATTGCCATTAATTTTGGTAGGGAATGACTAGGAATGATTCTTTGGTTTAATTTCCCAACAAAAAAAAAAACGATGACCAAGATGTTATTTTACAGGAGTTCAACTAATGATGAAATAATTTAATTAAGGTGAAAACACTCATGATTTTCCCAACAATGTATCATTGGGGGTCATGTGTTTATATAAATATATTTAAAAACTGCACTCTATTGTTATCCTTACATACATAGAACCCAAAGATATTTAGTGAAAAGCAACCCATGTTTCATGTATTGATTTTGTTTATTTAGATAATTATGTAGCATTTTTTGCACGATATTGCATTCACTTTGAAGCACACCATTTATGATAAATTATTTCGTATCAAGCTAGATATTCCCCGGTCAATCGCTTCTGATAGCAAAGATAACTAGCTAACGTATGAAGGTGTACTATATAGCCTATTATTCAAAATATTATGAAAGTATCAGGTAATGAATTGTATCTATATTGTTAGTGCACAGCTTAGTAGTCAATCTAAGGGCTTCGTTAGTAGCCCCACCATTAGACTACAATATTTGGTGCTTACATCTCAATATATTACAAATTCAACAACTATTCACAGCTCTCAGCAATAATGAAAAATTAAACTGGAACACAAATGGCAACTACTCTCTTCAATGATAAGGGACTTCGATTCTCTACCTGGAATGTAAGAACATTCTACTAACGAGCAAGTTAGCAGAAAAATATTAACTTATCTTCTTAGGTATGTGAGAAGTGCGATGATAGCGAAACAGCAAGAAAAACCAAGGGACACCAACTACTGTGATTTTTTATGCTCAATAAATGTAATATTTTATATTGATATCCTAATACATGAGAGATTATTTGGTTTCTATTAGAACACAAATTCATTAACAATTTATCTTGGGTTCGTGTAAAATGTAAAACCACAAAACTTCCTATTGTCAAATGCTAAGTGCCAATTGACACTCCTGGAGATGATAAAAAACCCCAATGTATGATTTTTAAATTAAACCTGTAAACAATTTATGATTTTTTAAATTAAACCTCAAAATAAAGGATTTAAAAGTTGTAATATAAGATTTTTATACATAAAATTAAGACGATGATTAATGAGCGGGCATTGAACTGACACTAAATCTATGTAAAATAAGAGGACATGACATGGTACAACTGGCGACGAGGTAATTTAATTTAGATTAAAACCCTCATGATTTTAATATTGGCATGCTATTGGAGATTATGTGTTGTTATAAATTTATATTAATGAACTGCACCTTATACTAATTAATTCAAAGAGCTCATGCATTTGACGCATTTGAAAGAAAAATAGATTTATTAAAACCTCGATATAAGATGCTATTGGTGCCAGAATTTAAACCCGTAGATAATCGGCATTTTATAAATAAATACATTTTAACAATTGGACAGTACTGAAATTAACTTCATTAAAAATCTGATTATGAGTGGTGAAATTTTTTATGTTTTAAATCGCTTTGAAAATAAGCAGAACTGTAAGTTGTAGGGTTCTGAAAATCCAGCAGCCACCTATCGACGCCAATTGCACTTTATTAGATGTAAAGTATGCTTAAGACTTGAAAAAACCATTAAGAAGATAGAAGAGTTTTTACGTCTTACTCTTAAAACAAGACCTAAGATTTGATTTCATCAGGATGGAACCACTACCCGAGACACAATGGTTTTTTTAAGCAAAATCGTATTATTTCCAGAAATTTTCTAACTAATTGGCGAGTTTTGATAGCACCCAACTTTTAGGTTATTTGAATGAACAAGTATATGTCAGTACACCCGAGATAGCCATTGAACTCAAGCCTAAAATTTTTGTAGAAAATTAAGCGCGGGGTCACCTAAAGTGACATTTTTTCGTTTTATATATTTTTAGTAAAAAAGCTATTAAAGTTTTAAGCCCCATGGTGACATTTGGCTCTCCGCATGCCAAATAGCTCTATTCTAGTTGAAAAAGGTCAAAAATAAACATCCTGATTGATTATAAATAATTATAAAAGGTTACTAATTTACTAAAAATAAGGAGATTTGCAAGTATACGCTTCATATGGAGATTACTTATTGGTAGCCTATGCATATGATTAGGTGGATCTAAATTATTTGGAAGTAAAGCTTATTTTCATATACTTTTTCTTATTTTTCTTACTTAACACTAAAGATGGATTACACTTTTGTATCATACTGCACATTTGCTAACCCTAAGCTGTCACCTGTCACGTAACTTTTTTAAGGTTGTCAACACGTTGCCACCCAAATGCCGGTGAATTAAATTTTAACTTCTTATACAAGTAATTACTTTTTCTTTGTTTTTGAAACTTCTTTTCAGTAAACTTAGTATTGAACAATGATAGACAATATTTTGTTTCTTTTACGAATTATTTTATCAATCGAATCACGTTATTTGATTAAAACTTTTATTGTTTTCTATTGGTATTGGTAACTGTTTGATATGTATCTGGAATAATTTCCATTTGCTACTGTTTGAAGATATTTTGCGTTGTTCCAAATATTTGTTCTTGACAATTATTTTCGGCTCAGTAGCCAACAATAATGCTAAATAATCACACTGAATTATTTATTATTTATTTATGCATTAGTTACTACTACTACAGTTGTATAATATTATTATTTTAGCCTTTAAGGCATTAAATTACACATTGTGAAAATAAATTTCATAGATTTCTTTGCACTATTTTTTGTTTAAGGAAAAATTTTGTTAGATTTTGCATTCCTATAACGTTCTTGTAATGTTGTTAGCAAATATTTGATCAATTAGTAATAGTCTATGAATTGATTGGCAGTATGTAATTTGTTAATTTGTTGTTTTATAAACAAATTATAAATAAATTCTAAATTTGTTAGTTTTTTATATACAGGATGGGCCAAAAGTCACCAAGGGCTTAGAATTTTTTGTATTTTATTATTCAAAGTATCAATAGTTGTCTTATTTATGAAGCGTGAGATCTGTTTTTTATAAAAATAATTTTTATTTTATTCCAATATTTTGCTACCAAATAACTCCCTGAAGAAGACAAAATATATAAAACAACTATTGATATAAATAAAAACGATCGATGACATTTATTTAATTAAAAAAAATTATTTTTAACAAAAAATTAAGTAAAAAAAATGTTAAACTTTTGACTGTTGGCGAACCCTGTACACGTAAAAACAGTAAGAATTCTATATTCGGTCGTATCGAATCTTATAACACCCTTCACCATCACGCACCTAAGGAATAGTGATCATATCGACCCCTGTGCAAGAAATTATCGTATGTTACATTTTTTTTAGAAATTTACTTTTTTTGATTCTACATTCATTAATCCATCTGCTGATCAAATATTTCTTATAACGATAGCTGTTTTAGTTATGGAGATGACACTGTGTACATATTATCGTATGTAACAGTGTTATTTGCCTTTTTTATTTTTTTAAAATAATAAAAACGCTCTCCTGTAAAATTTTGTTTTTGTAAGATACGACAATTTCGCACACAGGGGTCGATATCGTAGCGTGACCATACTTGGTTTAGAATTTTTACTCAATTATTTAGTTTAAAATATATTCTAATAGTCGAGCCTTTTTATTTGATACCAATATTGATGGGTTTGAGAAACAAAAATATTCGTCATTTTTTCAGGTTGTCATATTGGATTTGACTCTTTTTTGTAGTCAACTGTATAGTATTGGTAAATCCCTTTCATTTGATACCAATATTGTTGGGTTTGTACTCCATTTTGTATTTTAATTTTTTGTAGTTACTAGTCCAGCTCTTTAATTTGAACAAAAAGGGAGTTAATGGGGGTACATTTTTAATTAATAGATTTGACCTATATACAAATTATTGTACGCAATTTTGTAGAGACGGAAGCTTAGATAATCGATTTTTGTGCCTATATCTAACTGAGTTTAAAACCAATTTTTCTCACTAATAGTTTCTAAGATTACAGCATGTAGTTTGGCGTCTTTAGCCTGTCCAAAATTAATTTAGATCTTTAGAATATATGTATACAGTAAATTTCGTTTATAACGAACCCGTTTAATACGAACTTTCGCTTAAAATTAACCAGTTTTAAAAGTAAGCGTTTTATTTCTAACAAACCATGCAATTTTTTTCGCTTATTACGAACCCGTTTAAAGCGAACTTTCAGTTATAGTGAATTTTATTTGCACGCAAAACTTGTTTATTTTTCGGTTAAAACGAACCAAAAAGTGGTGCTATGAACGAAAAAATATATTTTTGCACTGACACCACTAACATGCAATTTTTATTTCCTATGTTCTCGATTCCGGGAAGTTCTCTAAGTTTAATGATTGTCTCTGCGAAGACGATGTGCAGACTGCAGTTGAAAACTGCAAAGCTACAAGATGGACGTAGTACCAAATGAAAAAGAAAGAAAATGTTTTTCTTTAAAAGAGAAATATAAAATAATAAAACGCTTACAACAAGGTGCAAAACAAAAGCAAACATGCCAAGAATTAGGAATTAGAAAATTGCTACAATTTGTAAAAATAAGGACTTGGACCAAACTAATTTTGAGCAAAACTCCTCAAATATAATAGACAAAGGAGTTTCACATGCATGTACACTTATATAAATGTTTTTTTTTAAGTCTTAATGTAAAGCGAACTTCGTTTAAAAGGAACCATTTTGCCCAGTCCCTTCAAGTTCGCTGTAAGCGAAAAGTACTCTATGTAACTTTGCTGATTAGTGACTGATATCTTAGAAAGTTACTAACCGATTGTACTAAGTTTCAATAGCGATTTATTTGCGGATGTCTCTTTGATATTCAACATTTGGGGACTTCTAAAAGTTGATTTCAACAATCGACTTCATTTGTCATAAGCTTTCAGAAAATATATACTTTTTGGGGTCCGAAATTACTATCGTAGAAATAACAAATGGCATGACAAAGCTTTATATACCCTTGTGCACCACAGGTGAAGGGCATAAAATTAACATGTGAAAAAATATTTACAATCTGTTTGTAAAAGAGCAAAGTAATCTGAAATTATATTTTTCTTTTGATATTGCATTATTGGATATTAAAAATATATTTAATATTATATTTGATTTTTATTTAAGCTTGAGATCACTTTTTTGTTTTTTTATAAAAAATTATTTATGAACCAATATTTCGCTACCAAACAATGGTATAAATAATTTTTTATAAAAAAACAAAAAAGTGATCTCAAGCTGAAATAAAAATCAAATATAATTAATTAAAAAAGATCAAGAAATTTAGACGATATATTTAATATTTTTATTTTTTTTGTTATTTTTATAATTCTTAAGAACTTTCCGATAATTCGTTAATCGCAGACAAACATTTCATAATTCTATGCCTAAACTTTGTTTTTTTAATATATTCTGCCTATTTCTTTAAATTTTTCCATTTAGTTTAGCACATCTTTTTGTTCATGTTTCGGCGACAAATGCGTTTATTAATGGAAATGGTTTTAAATTAAATTTAAAAAAATTAATTGTTTGTTTTCTTTCGTAAATATAGATCATCTTTAGCCCAAAAAAAATCGTTAAAATGTTTGACAGGTGCAAAAATATTTTTTTTTTTTAGAAAAAAGACAGATATCTTGGCATGTGTCCCATTGGGTGGATACACACAAAAAAATCTTTTTTTACATTTTTTGTTAAATTAGTGTGAGTTAATCAATCATACAATTTTTAGCCCTAAAATTTATTGGTAAGGGAAACTATTGAATTTAAACAAATTATAGAAAAGCGGATATTTGATGATTGATTAATGGGAGAGGATTGAGCAAAAATATAAATATTTGGTAAATTCATAAGGTGGCCGTATTATCGTAATGTTGTACCCTCACATTTACTAATTTCAAACTTTTTATACAACATTTTTTTAAAATAGATTTGAAATAAATTTAATTTTTGTATGAATATATGCCCAATTGTTTAAATTTATTTGTACATATATTTTTGTTTAGCTTTAGGTCATACAAATTCAGTTTTGTTGTTTTATTATTAAGGAAAAGATTTTAGATTTATATATTTATTTTATTTCAATATTTTGACCTACATCGCAGATCATCATCAGGGATATTAAAAAATATTTTTGATATAATTTTATATCGAGTTGAAAAACAATCTTTTTTTATTTATAAGTAACTTTACACCTTAATTTTTTAAAAAATTTTCAAAAATTTGAAAATTTTACGATGAGTAATACAACACTTTTTATTAATTTTAAAAATTTTTCCAACAGTGAGTACACCAAATATGTGAGTACTTCCATTACATACATTTATGTATGTATGTAAATGATTTTATAAAATATGTGACTCCTCCATTATAAGTAAACAACTACTGTAATATAAGAAAGTAACATAAAAGACATACAATTTGTTTATGATTTATTCGCACAACAATAAAATGTTTTTTAATAATTTGTTGATATTCTTTCGTGTGAAGAAAACGTGCGAAGAGTATCTTGTTACGTGGAGTGCTTTTTTATATAAAACGATAGTCAAAAGAATTTTTCGATCCAGGTATTACTAAACAGTTATATATATCTTTAGTAAGACTAATATTGGAGTATTGATCTACTGTTTGGGACCCCAAATCTAATGTCCATGTTAATCGCATCGAATCTGTGCAGAAACAATTTCTTTTCTTTTGTCTAAGAAGATCTTTTGAAGGCTATCTTATGAACCTACCGCCATACGAAACCTAGCTATAATCAAATTGCCTACCTTGAAAAGCCATAGATCTATGCTTAGTGTGTCTTTTTTGATAAACCTAATAAATGGCGACATTATTTCTGATTTTCTTTTGAGTAACATTAATTTTAATATTCCACGTCGTACAACCCGTTACTTTATACCTTTGTATCTTCCATTTTCCCACACAAATTATGCTTTTGCCAATCCATTTAGAAAATTTTGTGAGAATTTTAATGAAATGTATCATTTAATAGATTTTTCTTTAAATGTTAATGTTATTAAACGTAATATAATATTGTTTTTGAATAACTAAATGCTTTGTATGTACATTTTTAAATACAATTTTATATAATAGTCTGCAAGGATACATGTCCATAGACTTAATTAAATTAAATAAATAAATTTAATATGCTACCTCTTTATTTCGTAGCACAACGCTTTTTGTAAAAAAAATTTTCTGACAACGCTAAACAAGACTAAAACATCAACAAGATTGGTGGTCTACACGAGACAAATAAATAAACGCAAAAAAATTGTCCAAACAAATCAGTGACTAATATAACAGTTAACATATTTTATTATTCTCTATCTATTTTAAGCATTTCTGTATCAAAAAAAAATTCTCTTGTATTTGTGTACTTCTTGTTACAATGAACCCTTTATATTCTACATTTTCTTTAAAGTTTTTTGACCTGCTGATAAGCTTAAAGATTTCTACCCTATATTTACAATTAAACTGTTAACTTTAGCAAATCTATTTTTAACACTTCTTTGTCAAAAAAAAATTATGTTGTATTTATTGTTGCAATGAACTTTGGTGCACTGTAATCAGTGTTGCCATTTATGAAAATTTTAAAATTGTTTGAAGACATGTAGAAAAAAGTTTTTTGTTTTTAACTCCCCTGTTTAACCATGCATTTTAATTTTTCCTTACAAGAAATATCTAGAATATACTACGAAGATTATTAATTTGTAGTAGACATTTTGTTTTTGTTACAACAACAAATCACACTTGGATTGCTAATTTCACATACGTAATTGTTTTATGATAAATGTTTATGTTATGCTTTAAAAATAAATTGTTATATGTTAGTTATAATGTCATATACAGTTAGCGTTGCCAGGAATATATATAAAATAGAGTTGCACTCAAACTAGTAATAAGAGTTAAAAAATTAGGTCGCCCTAAATTTTATTACTGCTTTAGCCAATTCATATCATGAGCCTTATAAGGAAAACCTTGTCAAAAAACCAAAGATATTGTTACTGAAGTTTATAAAACTCTTAATGGCTTTAAAACTCAGAGACATAAACAATAAAAATCGTGCGTTACGTGTTCACTAATAGCCGAAAGAAAGGTTTTTAAAGCTTCCCTTAACTTTGCTTAGACACGAAATTCAAAAACAGATCTTGGCTCGTAACATGCCCCTTTTAATCTTCTGGTAAAACGCAGCGCCCGCAGAGATAAACGTGCTTGGGCAAATAATAAAGCCACTGAAGCTCAAGCGGCAGCCAACACTAAAGGCTCTGTCAGATAAAACTTCGTCGCTTTGTGGGACATTTCTAACTTTGACCGAAAAGCGCGAGAGAAAAGGTGTATGTCACAATGAAAACTTTGACAACACTTACGCATTGTTTGTTTCCCTATAAAGTTTGCAAGTACGGATTGTCAAATTACGCAAAAGATGAGAGTTGATTAACTTTAAGCTTCGCGCTGCATTGAAAGTGCTTTATGTGACATGTTTCATATAAGAACGGCTATTTCATCATAAATGTTAAAGCGAATTTCTAACGCAACGCGAAGTAAAAGTTCCATCTGACATGGCCTTAAGAGCAGCGGAGATCTCAACAAGTTTTTTAAAAAACTCGCAAACAAACCCAGCATATCTCGAAAACCAGTCAGAAATGACGATGATACACATATTAAATCAAAAGATGAACACGATTCGACCAGAGATGATTATTATTCTTTCATACTTTTTCCAGCTTTAAACTATAAGCTACCCGTATGTTACTGCATCACCTCGAATAACTCGCTAAATATACCCACCACCAACCATACGTTGCCCAATATTGTATGCGCAATCAAGATGCTCAAGAACACTAAAATCCCAGAAAATGGTAACATATCGCTATAACTTATTAGAAAAATACCCTAAGATATGTGAATTCATACCCGAAAAACTTAACTTATAACAAACGCTCAACTAAGAAGTCTTTTTTTCGAGGAAATTATGTCAATATACTTACAATAGACTGGCTAGTTGAATTGCGGTCTCCCTTTTAATTAAAATTTTTCGATTTTGAAAAAGCGTTTGACACTCCAAACCACAAAGGCATTTGAAAATCCCTTCAATGTTAAGATATCCCCCACAAATATTTAATTCCATTAAATTTTTCAAAAATATTTTATTCTTAATGTTATTTTAATTTTGTGAAATTCAATTTTTCCTAACTAACAGTTTAAGTTTACAATAAATTCCGTACATTGCAAAAACGCGTGGTAAGAAAAAAATACACTGTGAAAGACTTGTACTAAAGACAATTTTTATAAAGTCTATTAAAATTCTTTAAAAAATATAAACACGTTCTGTAGGTCAACGTATATTTTAAATATATTCAGTAAATTTATAGTTTTCTTTCAAATAGTTACTGATAACTACAATAATCATATTTATTTACATTCATTTTTCATGCTCATTACCACCAACTACTTATCTTTGCTCTGTTTTTATTTCACTTAAGTTTTTCTATAAATATTAAATGCAATAATATTAAATATATCTTATCAGCATAAAAACAGCAAAAATAAGTAAAATTTACAATTTACTGGAATTTCATTTGCCCTGTTTCTATGTGAATTCAAACAGTAACCTTTAATTAAGATTAAATTGCTTATCATTTTCACATGTTTCATGTTCACATTTTTTTGAAATTTTTTTTATTTATCGTGAAAAAAAACAGAAAAACAAATAATAAAAGTCTCATTTGATAAGATACAACATTCAATTAGAATTTCGTAAAATGAAAATGTCACACTTCAGAAGGTGATATAAAAAATTTTACAATATTCAACAATCATTATTGTAATTGCTTTAGATTAAATTTTTTGTTTTTATATGTGTAGTAATAATTTCTAAAAAAAAAACCCAAAAAGATAATAGAAATTTAACTAAACTTTGATTACGATTTGAGTATACACACGTGTTTTCTGGGACTAATTATTAAAAACGGTAATCAATTTGCTAAACATCATGACTCACTCTTTATGGTGGTGGTTGCACATATACAAATAATGACCACTCTACATAGCCCTTAACAAACGAATATTCTAAATAAATATTATTAATTATAAGATCTATAATAATTAACATATCTAATACAAATTAGAAACACTAGCTGCTAGGATTAACGGCTAGTCTGAATAAATAATTGAAGGTTATTATACAACACGCAAAGAAAAAATATGGTTGCGGTAACCATAATCGAAGAGCAACATACTATGATTGAATTGTTTGATTATGGTTAAAACATATAATGGTTACCAGTTATCATTATTATATTTAATTAAAGTGTCATTCAACAATCATATATATGACTACAATTGAAATCGACAATCTTTGCTTTTTTACGGCAAATTATTGTCTTTTGCTAAAACAAACACATATTGATTTTACTTACCAATTTAATTGCAATTTTCATAGCTTGATTAATTTGTAATCATACTGTTGTTTCTTCTATTATTTAATGATTATTTGTAATTTCAAATGCTTTTGAATATAATGTTATTTTTGTCAAATTATTTTTTTTAAATCATACTATTTTTAAATAACAACCATTTTGAAATTTTTACGAAAATTAAACATTAAATGATACAATTCAAGCAACTGCTTGATTGAATATATGATAAAATGAAACAAAAATAACTATTACTTGTTTTCGACAACCAAATATTGTTATAGAAACTATAATATGACCATCGTGATCATGTCTTAACCATGGTTTGTCTTTGCGTGTACAACAATATGTTAAAGAATCTTGAATTCAACTAATATCGTCGCTGTTCGTGTACGAGTACAGAAGAATCTAAGGCAGTTCCTTTCTGGCTCTGCGGAACTCAGCCCATCATAGACTTCAACTTGGGTAAATTTGCATTTTTGCATTTGAGGCTGCTGCCTACATTCACACAAGATTTATCTGAGCCAAGAAGTGAAATGATAGAAAACAATGCCATTAGACGAGTCAGGGTATTCTTTATTTTCATAATTATGGATTTTTTCATATAAAAAACTACATCAACCCACATAAGATTTACCAAGTGGTAATACAAAATGTACTGATTCGTATACTTGGCCGGAAGATATAATGGTAGATACCTTTTTGAAAACAATTTTGGTAGCTCCATCACCCTTTAATGGTAGTAACTGCCCATATATAAATAATGACCAAATTTATTAAACGATATGGGTGAACTACAAGTGGTTCCAGCAGCCTCACTCTACATAGCCCTTAACAAACGCATATTCTAAATAAATATTATTATTATTAATTATGAGATCTATAATAAATAACATATCTTATATAAATTAGAACCACTAGCTGCTAGGACTATCGGCTAGTCTGAATACCAGCTATAAAATTCAGTCGGATATGTACTAATAAAAAAAAGATGTTGAAACATAAATTTAATTTAATAAGCAAAATAGTAATGGGTGTCCAAATTTGAAGCATCAATGGTTAATAGCATTCGCTGCAGGCAGAAGATCCAAAGTTTTTGTTGCAAAAAATTGCCACACATTAAGCGAAAAAATAGATCTTTTAAAAAAAAATTTAAAAAATCGCATTATTTCTCATAGAGGACATGTGAATTGGCCACCAATATCATACGATTTGACGCCTTCAGACTTTTTTTGGTAGGGTTTGTTTAAATCGAAAGTGAACAGCAACAATCCCGTTAAAGTTCAGGAACTGAAACACAGCATTATGGAGCAAACAACAGTTTTTTGAAAAACGTGATTGAGAATCTGGCAAAAGATTGAGGCCTTCCGAGCCAGTAGAAGGCGTCACTTGACTGGCATTATTTATAATTTTTAACCGAAACCAATTTTTAATAAATAATAAAAAATATTTTTAATATTTTATTTGGTTGTTGGGTTTAAGCTGGTCTATATTCGTTTCACTGGTGCTTATACCAGATCGTCAGTAGATCTTTCACCCAAATACTTACCCAATACTTGGTGAGGAATTTTTATAGTTTTTTTTTAAATTTTTTTTTTTCCCCGCCTTTTTTAAAAAATTTGTTTTTGAACAATTTTAATATTTTAATTGTTAATTGTTATAAATTGTAAAAACTTTCCCTGAAGAAGCTACCCAATGTGGTAGCGAAATATTGGAATAAAAAAATAATTTTTATAAAAAAAAGTGATCTTTAGCTGGAATAAATAAAAACAAGAAATTTTTTTTTATAAAAGAAAATTTACTTTAGAATCAATTAAGGGTGTTCGAAAACTTTTAAAAAAATTTCTATTACAAATTAGAGACATATTTTGAAAATTTTTAATTTCGATTTATAGGTTTTTTATTTTACTTATTTCAGTTCGAATTATTAATTTCTTTTTTAAACACGATATAATGTTTTTTTTTGGATATATAGATATTTTTTAAATTACCCTATATGCTATATGTGTTAAAATTTTTGATTTTTTTTAGTATTTAAAAAAATCTATATTGAAAAAATATTTAAGCAATTTTCGAATACATGATATTTAAAGGAAATTTTCAGATATGAATATTATTAATTTTAAATTTTAAATAAACTCCTTTATTTGATAATTTCTACATTTATTAAAGCTGCAATCATACCCTCATAATAAGCCAGCCTTTTTTAAACAATTATCTTAGCTTTCTATGATTTTAAAACAATTTAAATCCATCAAATATAAATTTTCTATAAAATCCCTTTAAATTTCAAATGACTAAATGAAAAATACATACACACACACACATAAATAATAACAAAGATAAAAGGCAACAACCAAAAAAGTTATTTAACCTAAAGCAATACAGGAAAACAACAGCAACAACAGAAACAACACCAACTGCGACAACGACAAACGCAGTAACTGTAAAGAAACGACAAAACAAAAAATCGTCAAATGAACGCAAAAAAAAAAAAATTGGAAAGAATATACTTGGAAATGTCATTTGGTATGTACAGAGCTATGCTAAATCTTTTGAGCCGTGTGTTGTGTCATTGAGAGTGTGTATGCTTTTAGTATTGTTGCTGTTATTCAACTTTACGTAAAAGTATCCTTGAGCAAGCAACACACGAGTATCATACAAATACGCACACTACGACGAACAGCTAAAGATTACGGTGAATTTTATAAGCTGATGGTTTTTATCTCTTTCTTGTTGCTGTTGGTTTGTTAAATGTTGTTGCTTTTACTGTTTCCCATTTCTATTTTTTTTCTTTCTGTAAACACAGATATTGAAGGCAATGCAAAAATGTGTACGATTGAGTGTTTGAATTTAAAAATGCTCATGCAACCGTAATACAAACGAGCACATTTAATCATACATTTCAACATGGCACAATGGGATTATTTAAAAAAAAACAGTTTTAAGAAATTTTTTATTTTTTGTTATATATGAGGAGCCGCAGAACAAAAGGTGCTTTTTCGCTCATTTAAAATTTTTGGGAAATCGAGATTTATTTTTTTTCGCCCCTTTAAAAAACTGCAAGAACATGAAAATGCTTACAAGATTTTTACTTATCTACAGATGCATCTAAGTGTCGTAAGTCACCCGATTAAATGTTAAGGATGTTTGATATAATTCCATTTTTATTTTGGAAAAAGCACCTTTAGCAAAAAAGAAAGCAAAAAAGCACCTTTTGTTAGGAATAAAGTAAAAACACCTTTCGTTAAAAAAAAAGTAAAGAAGCACGTTTTGTTAATAGAAGGAAAAAGTACATTTTGTAAGGCGAATACACATATATGACGATAAAATTTTGACTGAGTGTGGTTAAACCTGATCTAATAAAAATATAATAAAAAATGTTAAGCTAAGTATATTATATTTGTCGTTTTATTAAATTAAATTGCAACTTAAACATTTCTTTCTTAGCCTTAAATTAAATACATATGAAATTTGTTAAATAGTTAAACTTTTGTTCCAACATCTTCTTCTAGGCAAGCACATTTTCGTCTATTGAATCCTCCATACCTTTATCCTGGTTATACAAAATGTCCTTGTACGAAAATAATGACTGATTTTCACTCCAGTCTTTACCAAACTGTTTTATTAAAAGACTTTCCACAAATACTTTAACATCTGATTAATTTTACTTTAACTGTAGTTTGGTTTGATCATTAAAGTTAAAAGTGAAACTACACAAAGATTATGGGAAAAGAACCTTTTGTTAAAAAATAAACAAAAAAGCACCTTTTGATAAAAAATAATCAAAAAAGCACCTTTTGTTAAGCATAAATTTTTTAGAACCCATTTACTTTAAAAAAAATAATAATAATGCAAACTTGATTGTTTCTACAAGATTTGAACCTAAATATTATAAAAATACCAAAAAACCAATTTTTCGCGAAATGCGAAAAAGCACCTTTTGTTCTGCGGCTCCTCATATATTAACTATAACAGAGTTTATAGTTTATATAGCTTAATTAAAAGGGGCATAGAAATAAATAGGCAAATTCCAGAAAAAAGTGATTTATAATACAATAAAATCCGAAAAAGAAGCAGTTTCTCAAAAGGTTAAACATTTTAACATAAACGATTAATGTTATAAATTTTTGTAAGTAATATTCTTTGAAATAAATATAAATCCAAAATTTTTTTAATTTGAAACGTAGGTTTTTTTTTTCTTAAATAAAGCTGATTAAAAGATTTCTATGCAATATTTTTTTACCTTACCCATTGTGCATTGAAACCTAAGAATGACAGCAGTTGAAATAGCAACAGCATAAACAAAAAAGATGAGCCATATAACAAGAAAACTTATAGCGATTATCTCACAATATTTCTAAATGAATTAAGGAAATAAAACCAATATAAAATCAGGCTTACGCGCATTCAAGTTTTACTTAACAATTATATTAAAATTGAACAAAATATTTTTAAATCGTTTTAAGACTTCTTCGACTTTATTAAGATTAGACAACATAAATGGTGATAGAACTATGATTCTAACATGTTTTGGGTTTAAGATTTTAAGGAAATTTTATAAAATTCGTATGCTGAATCTTTTAAAAAAATTAAAGATTTTTTGTTACTTATAAATTATACAAATACACGCGAATCCCCTGCACACTTCGTAGTGCAACTAAATCGTATTTCTGAACTCCATCGTTGTTACGACGCATTGCAATACCCGATTTTGTTCTGGAGAGGAGATGACGGTTAGTCAGGTAATCATATTTTAGTTTTAATATATAAGTAAGTTTAAAATTTGTAAATAAAATAGTCTGATAATAACATCAAACTAGTATTGATTTACTTACTATTTCGCTCGCGATCTTTAGGTCTTGTCCAATACATATTTGTTGTTGTTTTTTTTTATAAATATGAACAAGAAATCACATGTTGACATGAAAAGTCATAACTCACGACCTATTTCGTGCAAACTTTAGATATACACGACCATAGGAACAAACCCTAAAAATTTCATCGAATTCGGTTAGACCGTTCGTGAGTTATGAAGTCACAACGCAACAATTTTTTATATATATAGATGCGAAAATCAATTCTTTATTTCGAATATTTGTTCGGTTGATTTCATAAAAATTAATACAGCTTTATAAAAGGCTTATAAGACAAACTTCCATGGAAGAACAGATTTATGAACCCATTATAAACCCTTTAATAATTTTTATGAATAAGGCAGGTTATATCCAGTTGGTCTCTTTAAACTTTAAAATTATCTTACACGATTTTAAATTTTTTTCTTTCTTATATAATATATACTTTTGTGTCTATGCATTTGACTTGCCATTTGTGTATGCAGTGCATAAAACTAAAGACTTGCAGCAATGAACAGAACAACACAGGAAGCAACTCATTGAGCCAAATACTTTCTTTCATTTTCAACGGCAAAACACAAATGAAATGCAAAACAAAAATTAAAAACAAAAGAAAATAGTGGAACAAAAAAGTTTGAAGACATATATCGTCGCCTGAAACAAAAACCACCCTAACTAATAAAAACTTAAAAATATTGTATTAAAATACATACATACCGCAAAAAAAATCAGGCCAAATATAACATACAAAATAGTGATTCAATTAAAACTTTTTTTTTAACGAAATTTTTCATTAAAAATCATATTTTTAATTCTTGCACGTATTTTGTTTACCTCTAGTAAAATGTTAGCTGAAGCTGTTTACAATTTAGGTGACGTTATACACAATTAGGCCAACTACATGCAGATAATTTATAAGTATTATTATGTAAAGAGACACAAAGTTATAATGTCTGCACACATTTAGTAAATAAACTAATATAAAAGTTAATGCAGCAATAAAGACAATTAAGAAAGTTGTAGTCGATCAAACCCAACCATGTTTTACTCTATACAACAGCAGTTTTACAAACGATAATATAATTTTATATGAAACATATTAACGGAAATTTTTTTGTTCGGTTCCAATATGGTTAAAAACTTTAATAAATATTGGTCTCATTTTAAGGAGAAGCTATTTTATGTGTCACTCAATTTTTTTTTAAACTTTCTTATCGTATTGCATACATGGAAATGCCAAAATTTGTTGCATACTAAAGCATAACAAAGTATATCTTCTGTACTGTTTATTATTTTAGCAGTAGAAAAAAATTTTTCAATTTACGTGAATTCCGCTAAAACAAACGATATTTTTCCTGATCCAGGTTCTTTATTTCCTGATCCAGGTTTTCTTTCAATCTTCAGGTCTTCTTAATATATAATGCCATTTAATAGCATTTTAAACAGTTCGAGGGTCAACTTTCAGATCTTTTGCTATTTTTTTTTTTAATTAATGAGTTTTAAAATAATAGTATAAGACACATATATAAAAGCTAACGTTATAAAAAGAAAAACTATTTACTGCACGATTTGAGTTTTATTTAACTTAATGCAAGCACAAATTTTTTCCGATAGAGAAAATTCATTATATCTGGAAGTTTTTTTTTTCAATTCTTTCAAATTTAACAAAATAATAATAAAAGGGTCCGCCATCTAACGTTTTTTGTTCAACTTGTGTTTATTTCGTGAATGGTAACACTTAGCTCATGTCTGATTTGACAGATAATTAGTTTTATCCTTCCGCTGAACGAATATGGTTGTGTATACCGATACACCGAAAACGAGTCACTGTGCGGATTTTGGTCCAGAGACATAATTGTGCCATTTTTCTTCGAAAATGAGCAAGGAGTATCCGAAGTCAATGACGACCGTTATCGGGCCATGTTGAACGAATTTTTGTTCACAAAAATTGAAGAGGAGGATATGGGCAACATTTGGTTCCAACAGGACGGCGCTAAGTGCCACAAAACCGAACCTACACTTTTTTTATAGCATTTTCAAAAAAAAAAGTTATTTGGCGGACCCTTTTTAAGTTTGAAATTCTGAATCTTTGTAGATATCAAAACTGATTTAGCTTAGGCCGTCTGTCCATGTGTTTGTTGAAATTAACTTTTTTGAAGCCTCACATGCACTTTAGACTCTTATATGGTATCAATTTATCAAATATGCCTATGAGAAATTCGATATTGAAAATCAGTTATGTGACCACATTGTAGCCAAACAAAGTCAGATGTTGCAGCTCCTATGGCACTTCTTAAAAAGTTTGTGAAGTTTATATAAAATATGTAACTTTGGCAACATTTACAGAATATTTAGGTTCAATGAATCAATTACCGACAAAGATATAATCGAAAAAGTTTTTAGAAAAAGATTTCACTTGAAAGTTCAGACTATCATTTAGCTAAAACAATAACAACAACAAGCGGTCGCTAATATAGACTTATATAAAACTCAGTCCAACCAAAACGCGCGTTGTTAAATTGTAAAAAAGTATGTGACAAGAGACACCATCCTCTTTGAGCCACATAAAGTTTAAGGTCATATCCTTTATTTGTATAGGGTGTTTCAATGTTTATGACCAATTTGCAACAAATCAAAGACATAGTTTTTAAAGTTTATACAAATAGCCATGCCTTGGCTAGCTTACTTTATTTAAGTTTTCCATATACATACCAACTAAATTTTTATTTATTCTGAAAAGCATTATTTAATAATTAATGTGCTGTTCTTAGCAAAATCCAAAATGTCGGCTGTCAATTCTTATCGACACATTTAGGAAATTTTGTAACACCCTTTATGAGAATATATAGAAATAATAATAAAAGGGGGTAAACAATCGATTACATTTGATCAGGTTAAAACACAAAGGCGTAATTAAGTGCCTGTTCAGAGCATGCAATGGTATGTTGTTTAATGTTTATAACAAAAAAAAAACAACAAGAACATTTCAACAAGTAGATTAATGGATTAACGAATGAGTGAGTAAAGAAATACACAGTTAAAATTGTAATACAATGTTATAAGAGTAATTTAGTTTATTTGTTTCCAATTTTAGTAAATCCTTTGGGAATGATTATACAAGTTTTATAGTTTTTTAAGGAATTTTTGCGGCACTTTATTGAGTAACTTCAATATTGTGAGCTTAAATTTGTAAAATTTATTGAAATATTAGCTGCAATAAAATGTTTATTTACTTTATAATTTTGTTAAGGTTTTTGAAAAATTACTTTAGCGAAGTAGATTTAAAGTTTTTTTTTTGTTTTAAGAAATTTTTTAATCATTTTTTTAACTAATTATTAGTTGGGTCTTTTCTTTGGAATTTTCGTATATTTAATTTTTTTTTCGTTTTTTTATAAAATTAAGTAGAATTTGATTTCCTATAAAATTTATATTTTATTAAAATCGTTACTGATGGAGTGAATAAGATTTTTTTTGTTAATACTAAGATTTTGTGTAAAACTTTTTCGAAACTAATGGGTGTTTCAAATGTAAACAAGTATTTTTTTAAGAAAGCTTTCCAGCTTTAGGTTGTAAAGAAGATTTATTCCTATTAAGTATGGAATCAAATATCGGTCATGATTTTGATAACAGGCCATTCTGATAACCCCCATGGTTTTGGTAACAGGCCATTAATTTTTTCATAAAGTTTTCTATGATTTTTGCATAGAGATTTGGCTGTATTTCATTTATGAGGCCTTGGATCTCGTATTTTAGCTTAGGAATTGTTTCTGGTATATTCTCATAAGCCAGAGATTTCACAAAACCCCCAAGAAAAAATTAAATGGTGGCCAGCTGACATCAGATTTTTTTTAGATAATTTATTCTAAAAACTATTGTTGCAGTAAATAACTTGTTTCATGCATGGTATGACACATGTCGACATCTTGCTAAAACCATATGTCGTTCAGATCCATGCCGATCAGTTGAGGCCAGAAGAACTCCGTTGTATGTTCCTGTAATAAACGCACTTTACAGTCACTGCAATTTCGGTCTTATCTTCAAAAAATAAGGCCCAATTATGCCGTCTGACAAAAATTCGCACCAGACTGTTACTTGTTGTAGAGGCATTTGTTTTCCATGGTTTGCATAAGGATTTTTTGAGCCCCAGATTCGACAATTTTGTGTACTCGTAATGCCATTCATATGAAAATATAATTCATTAAGAAGATGATTTTTTCTCCGAAAAATTGGCATTGACTTCACTTTCCTCCATAACCTATTAAACGAATTACCGGCGCTTTCCATAGTCAGCTGGTTTGAGCTCTTGAGTAAGTTGAACTTTTTACTAATGAAGTTAGATCGTTTATCAAAATTCGCTGACGAATATATTTTTGCAGGTTTTTAGCGACACTCTCGTTTGCAACAGCAATATTTTCAAGGTATGTTGACGCACAGGAGTCTTACTTTCCATAACCGAACCGGACCCTTTCAATTCTTTGATCACTCTTCGAATGATTGATACATTTTTTAATTAAACTTTCTTTGAAGTTTGCGAGTGGTCTTAGCATAACTATCCAAATTTTTTTAAGGAGTTTTCAAAATAATAACGTACTAGTCGGTGCCAGTGTAATGATTACATAATTCATTTTGAACAATTCCTGATTGTTAATTAATTACAATTACAAATAATCCAAAAGTAATGAAAATTATTTAGGACTACAAGAAAATAATCAAAAATTATCAAAAGTAAGCCAAAAAATAATTGACTACATCAACGAATATTTTTGATTATTTTTGAAAAATTTTGAATTTACATGATGTTATACTTATATACATTTTATTTTGAAAAACGAACAAAAGAGGGAAAAAATACGTGAAAAAAATAATAACAAGAAACAAATTCATTCAAAATATATTCAATTCACAAAAAAAAAAAGTTTTATAATTTACATACATTTACAATTGGCCTTCATTGCAACTAAATTTTCAAAATAAAAATCAGACAATGATTGCCGCCTTGGACTATTGACGATCCCGGCAAAAGAAAACAATAGTTTAACTGGAGCTGAAGACGTTAAGGGCGTATTAAAAAAATAAATGCATCCCTTAGTAAATCATATTTTGGCTAATAATAATAATAACAAAAAATGAAAAAAAAAAAAAAACAACAACTAATTAAATAATGGTAGAATTTCATGTAGCAAAATGTATTTTTAACTGTATTGCCATAATTTCGCCAAATAAAAAACAAAAAATAATTAAAAATAATCGAAAAAAATCCTCTAAAGTAATCAAATTATTTTTTGATTACTTTTTATTATTTTTGATTACTTTCTCGTAAATTTTATTAATCATGATTATTTTTGGGTATCTGTAATCGTAATCAATTAGTAATCGTGCGAATCTGACAATAATCGTAATATAATCATTACTTCAACTTAAAAAAAAAATAAAAAAATCTAATTACTAATTATAACGATTAGTAATCATTACTTAACAGCTATGATGCCAGTAACTTCGCCTGCGTAGTTATCGGCAGGAAAATTAGGTGTCTTTATGTAATTATTCAGGTTGTTATATGTATATCTGTGTGGCAAATTTCATTTAAATCGGTATAATAATTTTTCGCGTGATTTAGCAAAAGTATTAAATCATTTAAACATACATTCATTTTTATTATATTGGTGGCATGGAACACGCCAGCACGAGTAAATTTTTGATACTCGAAACCTTTGAACAGCCTACATGGCTAAATACATAAATACTAAATACAAAAAAAATATTTTTTCGCATAATTTCGCGAATTCGAATAGTTATTGTAAGAACTGTGTTAATCCACGTTATTTTCTATCTGTGTGACAAATTTCATTTAGTTCCTTTTAGCCATTTTTGCGTGATTGAGGATTGTTCTTTCGTAAGACGTTTAATTTATAATAATTGTAATAAACATACAATGTGACAATTGTCAAATTTCAGAGTTTATACTTGCATAACAAAGAATGACACCTAATTTAAAAGCGCATTCTTACCAAGACACCCTTTGTTAAAATGATGATATATAAAACTTATAGGCCTTTTTACTAGGCATATCTTTCTGCTTAATATTTCCTGCAAGCCCTAACTTTTACAATGTAAGCAAAAAACAATAACAAACACAATTTATTTATTTAGTTTTTTTATTGTGAAAACTTTTAATTGCAAAATCAAATAACTACAAAAAATATTTGTGACTTGAAATCACATTCAGAAAATGAATAAAAACTTTTCCGGAAAGGGAAAAAGGTTAAATTGAAAATGTGTTGCTCTGCTCTTCTAATGCTTTACTAGTGTTAATAAGTTTTGTTAATTGTTGTAGTTGTAACAATAAAAGTTTATGGTTTTTTCTGTTTTTGTAGACGTCGTCATAGTGGACGGGTAGTGGAGAAAGTGCTGGCTTATAAATAATTTCTTTGTAGTTTCTTAACAAAATTATTAGGAAAAACTAACAAATTGTTTGAGAGTATGTGTGTATATCAGTGCTTATGTATGTTTGTGTTTTTAATTCTTGCAAGCACAAACCACATGTTAACATTTATATAAGGAGTAGAAATGATGACAGTTTTCTCTTTATTTAAACTAATTGAAAAAGTTTTTAAAAATAAATTAATTGGTAGAATTAATGGTTAAAGTTTTAAAATTCGCTATAAAACACTATAAATATTGCAATAACACTTTGAGTTTTGACAGTCTTCTTTTACTAAAAAAGTTTCAAAATTCCTTTTAAATAATATTTCCCCCCGGGTTTCAAAAATCCAAAAATAGAAAGCGATTGCTTAATTTAGAATTTATCAAAAATATGTGTTAAATTTTATCTAATGTCTATCCAACGGTCTCCCATACAGATTTAATTATAAAAGTAGGAATTACGATTTTCTATGTCATATATAGAGGAACGTTCAATAAAGGCGAATCGATGTTTGAACAAAAAATTAAATAGAATAAAATCTATACGAGGTTTTTAAGAATTTATTTCTTTTGATTTTTAAAGTCCCACATATGTATAAAAAACGTTTTAAGTGTAATATTGCGCTGACTTTGTTTGGTTTGTAAATTTCTACCACTGACATCGGCCTCAGATTTGATTACGTTGACCTTAAGTATTATTTGTGACTTTATGAGGTAAATAGTGTAAAATCGCATGTCTAGCATTGCCACTCACGACTTAAACTTTCAATTGAATAATACATATTATTCATACTAATGTGCTATTGAATCTTATAACATTACTAATTACAGCCGAAATCTACCTTTAACACCTTTATAAATGAGTTTGTAAATATAAGGACGTAAATAGGTAAATGGGACGTTTCCTAGTGATTTGTAATCCAACTATACCTTTATCTATCATTCACACAAATCTTCTCTCTTTAGAATTTAACATTAATAACTGACTGATTTAAATAAGGTGCAGGAGAGAGGAGGAGGAGGTTCATAGTAAGTCAGTAAGTCAGAGACACTAGGCCTACTTCTCGACATTTTCAAGGTATATTTCAAAATGCAAAACCAATTCAAATTAAAGGGTGTTTTTTTAAGCCCGATAGAACTTGAAATTGTAAAAAATAACACAAAAAATTAAATTGTAATCAAATTTTTTTTTTTATTCGAAAGATCAATACGTGACATTAACATTTGAAAATGATTTCGGGCATATGGGCACCGCGGCTGTTCTTGACGAAGCGCATTCTGGACGTCCAATTTTATCGCAAAATTGTGTTCAGCGATGAGGCGCATTTTTGGCTTAACGGGTTTGTTAATAAGCAAAATTGTCGCATATGGAGCGAGACCAATCCACAAGAGACCCTACAGACTCCATTACATCCAGAAAAATGCACCGTTTGGTGCGGTTTTCACGCTGGTGGCATCATCGGACCTTATTTCTTCAAAAATGAGGCCGGAGCTCGCGTTACGGTCAATGGAGATCGTTACCGCACCATGATCAATGATTTTTTGTTTGAAAATATGGATGACATTGATCCGGAGGAGATGTGGTTTCAACAGGATGGCGCTACGTGCCATACGGCGAACGCAACCATCGACTTATTGAAATCAAAATTTGGCGATAAGTTGATTTCGAGAAATGGACCTGTCAATTGGCCTCCAAGGTCGTGCGATTTGACACCTCTCGATTATTTCCTGTGGGGCTACGTGAAGTCACTGGTTTATGCTGATAAACCAGCAACAATTGACGCCTTGGAGGCCAGCATTGTTCGTGTTATTCGTGACATACGGCCAGCAGTGCTCGAAAAAGTGGCCCAAAATTGGACGTCCAGAATGCGCTTCGTCAAGAACAGCCGCGGTGCCCATATGCCCGAAATCATTTTCAAATGTTAATGTCACGTATTGATCTTTCGAATAAAAAAAAAATTTTGATTACAATTTAATTTTTTGTGTTATTTTTTACAATTTCAAGTTCTATCGGGCTTAAAAAAACACCCTTTAAATAAAACAATGTAATGTAATATTCATTTCCTTTCCTTAATGCACCGACAATGCTATATGGATTCACATTCCATGTGGCGTACGCGATTTCACCTTATAAACACCATCGAGTTTTGCATCACTTTTTCGAGCATACCAGAAGTGCGATTCACTAATTTGTTTTAAAGTTAATCGTATCGCTAAAAAAAAATAGTCAACAATTTAATCGATTTCGGTATTCGGAAACATATTTTAATGACAGATTTTATTTTTATCTTAATGAAAATAATATTTTGTTATTAATTCTATTAACAAAAAGTTTAACTTTATACCCGACTCAAAAACAATTTATTTAAATATCGGCTATAGGCCGAATACCTATGGAAGTGATGTTAATTGTGAATTATTTTAAACACCGTTAATGTCAAAGACACCACTGTAATATAACAGTTTTCGCGCATCATTAAAAAGTATTAAGTGAATCGCATAATCGTTAATGCAAACAATAATAAGTGTCGAGAAATTTATCGATTTTCGGATGGTTAAAAAAATAGAAGCACACTGCAGGTCTTATTTCGTCAAAAGAGTGACGAATGTTGGCTTATAAATGATCAATCGCCACTGATTTATCAGCATAGGCTAAAGATTTATCGTACACCACGAAGAGTAGGCCAAATCATACCAAAGCGTTAGCCAATTAACAGGTCAATTTGTAGAGATAATTCGGTCATCAAACGTTTGGCTTAACAAAGTTATAGTTTCACGTACTGTATGGCATTTTGCGACATTTTATTGGTACTAGTTGCCCTGCATATGATTTGCAGTAATACGAGTAATAAAAAATCCCTAATTACTAAACCAAGTTGCTGAGACAAACTATGGAACAATAAATTCGAGTTCTCTGTCACACTCACATCTATAGCGGTGGTGGCTTCTAATTATGCGCGTGGTACGGATTTGATTTATATAAATATTATCCAAAGGAGTCAATGTGGTCATTACTTGATCTATAGTATTGAGTAGTACCACCTCAGATGAACTATTTTTCGCACCGCAAACTTCTCTGTCAGTTTGGTAAACAAAGTGCGAATTTTCGATATATATTTTTTACGATTTGTTAGCGTTGTTCTGGTGTAACTCTTCGCATAGTAATTTTTCAAAATGTACTGAGATAACACATTTTATTAATAAGGCTGCTAGTTTCACAGTTATTTCTATCGCAAGTTTTATCCACCATATAAAAAAAACTTTAAGAGAGTGAGTGTTAGTTACAAAACCAGAAAAATATTGATGTTTTTTATGACTTTTATGGTGTTGCATATTTATGGTGAGTTCAATGCCATACTGAGATCACTTTTTATCACTTAGGATCAGTATATTGTTACAAATAATTATTGAGAGATTAAAGATTAAATAGCGCCACCAAATTATCTAAATTTACGTTAAAAATCAGTAATCAAAAGACGAATTGACGTCGTGAATTTTATGTTGCATATAGTTATCCATCTGAGCAGTCCTTTACTGGAACTAATTAGATGAGTGATTTCAGACATACTCTTTAAGTAATGCAATAACACCAATACGACGAAGGAATGTGCGTACTGAAAAAAGTATCGCTGCTGTACATAAAAATTAGTTAGATCCATATTAATTGATTTCCCCAGTACGTGGAAGCTTTGTAATAAAGGCCTTGGCCTACATTCGCATAATATCTAGCTGGTGCTGGAGTTAAAGCCGCGAGTCTTTAGTATGCGTCAATCTTTTACCGATTATGCTCTAGAGCTGTTAGAAACTAACCCAATGATTTATTTCGAAGCAGTTAAAAATCACTCTAAGGATTTATTCCAATATTATATTTAGCGAAAAATAAAATTCCGGTATATGAAGTGAGACCAATCCACAATAGACTACATTACGTCAAGAATCTCGCATTATAATCAACATTTATTGATTGATGATCGTTATATTATTATGATCAATGATTTTTTTGACTGAAAGTATGGATGTGATTGATCCAGTGAGATACAATTTCAATAGGTTGGCAACACTTGCTTATTAATTAATATCAAAATTTGGCGCCTACGGTCATATGATTTGAAAATTCCATATTATTTCCTGTAGAACTACTAATAAACCAGCAACTGTTGATGCCTTAGAGCGCAACATTTTTTGTGTTATTTATAACATGCGACCAAAAATTATAAAAAAAATAGTACAAATTGGTCTTACAGAATGCGCCCCAGTAAGAAAATTTGCAGTGGTGTTTTCACAATATTCAAGTGAGAATATTTTTGCAAGCTTGCACTTTTATTTGACTAATATTTATATAAAAAAACAAGAAAGAATGCTATCTTCGGCTTTGCCGAATCTTATATACCTTTCGCACAGCTTCTACCATTATATGACAACTATGTTATGATACTGAAACCAAAACATATTTAGAAAATTAAGTTAATTTAGTTTTTGGCCGATATCTTTGCTGGTAATTGGCCCATTAAAGCAAGATTTTCTGCAAATGTTACTACGTAATAAATGTTGCAAGAAATTCCAATTGAGCTGCAAAATCAGACTTTATTTGGGTAAAAACAAAAGGCAATTGTGTTCTTTTGCTGATACCCCCGCTCGTAATATGACGGATTTAAAATAGAAAAATTCTCAAAAGCATATCTGATAAATTAGTACCAGAGCAGACTTAAATATACGTGGGGGCTTCAAAGAGTTGATTTCAACATACGTATAGACAGAAAGACAGACAGACTGACACAGATAAATCAATTGTTCTGCTATATAAAAATTTAGAATTTATATGCTTTATAAGATCTTAAAAAAAGGATTATAGAAATTACAAATTACCTTTTAAACTCTCATGTGAAGGGTATAATCAAATATTTTACACGTAAATCAGGTCCTTTTCACTTGATATACATATATTTGTGAACATTATCACACCTTTTTTCTCACTCAATACTCAATGAATACAATATAGGGCTATATGATGTGTTATATGCTGTCACAATTTAAATTAATATTACTCATTCGCCCCCTCTTAAGTAAGAAATAAATAAAAATCGTCGTAAGATTATTTTATTTACCTCTTGTTCTTATAAAAATAAAAATATTTTACGTTCGTAATTTTATAATAAAAACAATAAAAAATTTAAAAAAATTGTTGTTGTTTTGATTTGCTTTTATTTTCTATAAGAAGTCAATAATCATAATATTAAAAAATATATTTATTTATGTCTTACCCCGCACTTGACTGGCAATCGATTTGTGATCCATGTCGTTTTATGATGATGACTTTAAATTGAATAATAATATAGAAGGCTGCTTAAGACAGACTAAATAAGGGGAAAACTAGGGAAGGACAGAGTACCAGTATACAGGTATAAACAGGAATAACTGGTAAAAAGTTATTGTTTTGTTTTCCTTGATATCAATTTTTTATAAAATAATTTTTTTAATTTAAACAAAGACTTTTTTATTTTCTTTTTTTTCTTTCACAATAAGTGGCAGGAACACTAATTGGAAAATACTCCAATCTATATAAAAATATTTATTAAGTAAATTTTTTCGTTTTTATTATTTTTAAATTAAATAACAGCAGCAATAAAACCGCATATAAAAACACTTGAAATTTTAATTTATTTTTTATTTTCTCTCTTCTTTGCAAACACACCGTGTGGCCACCAGCAGCAGCAGCATTAAGACACAGAAATGTTTAAATAATCTTTCGATAATTCTTTTTCTATAAAATGCACAAAATAAATTATTTATAAAGATTTCTTTGCAATTCTCACACCATTAACAACTGTTTATGATAATCAGTTTAAAACTATTTATAAAAAATATTTTTTTCTTTTATTTGGGTATAACTTGTTCATGCATGCTTAAATGAATGTGTATTAAAATATATTAATATTGTATATTTTATATTAATTGAAAAAATATGTTGCTAAATTTAAAATAACTCTTTTACTCATGCGTGTTCATTTGTTCATTCAATTAAATACAACCTTGTAGTATTTTAATAAATTACAACAACAATATAAATTTTAAAATTTAATCTCATTGAACTTGAAGTTTGTTTGGAAAACAAATTTAGAATTTTATGAAATTGATAATAAACATTTTCCAATTGGGTAATTTTTAATTTAAAATTTTATAAAAAAAAATAATGTAGTGTTTTAAGTTTTTTAACACATTTAAAATTTCTGTTTTGTTTTTAGTCTTTTTACTTTTAGTTTCAATACAAGGATTTTGTCTTGCCTGCATGTGATTTTAATTGTAGATTTGTGTGTAAAAAATCAATTTAGCCTTTAAGCAGTCTATAAATTAATCCTCAAAACTAAGAATTATTGAGCATACATTATAGAAATCAGACAGTAAAGGTTAAGTGGTTGTTATTGGTAACACTTTCTTGCTCTGACCCTGATTTTGTTGAATTACATGCATATGTATATAGTCTAGCCAAGTAAATACACACACAACTTTTAACAAAAAAAAAAAAGAAAAAATTAAAGAACTCGTTACTAGAAACCACATAGAAATTGTTGGTTCATTAAAATATAATTAAGTATACATTCCTAAAAAGACGTATTTAACTAAAGGATTCATAAAAACAACAATTTTACCTTTAAAGGTGGCAAAAACAAATCGACTAAGATTTTATGTTAATATTTTAAATTCATAAAATATATTTTATGGGATTTAAAATCACATTCAAATCTCTTAATACAAGTAAGAACTCTATATTCGGATGTGCCTTCACCACCATGTACACAGGAATATAGACCGCTTAGAATATCATTCGAATTTAATGTTATATGCCATTTTACCTTATTACTGCCGACGCCATCTTTTATTTTGCATCTTTATAGAGTTAGCTTAATTTTACCAATCAAGTCCTTATATTTAATACCCATATTTATGGTGTTGAGAAAAAATATTATCTCCCATTTTGTTTAGGGTGCCATTTTGTATATTAATCTTGTTATAGTTTGCTGCAATTTACTTGTCAATCCCTTTCATTTTATAGCTATAATGACGGGGTGGAAGGGGGAAAATCATAATAACTTTTTTTAAATCATAAATGTATCGGACTTTTTTAGGACGCCATCTTTAATTTTTTCATATTTTTCCTTATTCTACTACTCAACCCCTTTTATTTTAATATAAATATTGAAGAGACTTGGCTCATATATAAATTTATTAAAAGTAAGGTGATCAACTATACTCATTTACTGAGTTTTGTACTCTTTTTTTCGCAAAACGTATTCTTTTCAAACCATTTACTCTAAAAGTACTCATTTTTATAATTTTTTATACTCATTTGTATTTGTAAAACATTTTTTTTTCGATTATTTTATTTCAATTTTATTAATTAAATTATTTTCAAATCACTGTCTTCTATCGTCTTGCATCTCACTCCCAGTTTAGTAAAAGATGTCAGAGTCAGAGATGCCATATTAAAAAAAAACTTTGTAGCCAAATTACTTGGAAATTATCACCAAAGTGTTAAAAAAAATAAACAAAAGTATATTTCCAAATTTTATAGCACTTTTTTTATTGATATGCTGCTTTAATTTCTTTTTCATTCACCTGTGGAATACTTTCAAAGTGTACTATTTTCAACAAAAAATAGTTAATCAATCACCTTATTAAAAGCCATTTTGAAGTGGCTTGATCATAGATATTAAATCCTTTTAATGTGTATTATGATTTGCTAGTCAATTTTCGTTTGTAAATTTCAGAAAAAAGATTTGATGCCTTTGTATTTTAGTACTTATATCTTAGTAAGTTTATAACCGGGCTCAGCAATAGTTTTCGAGACAACGGGTTATATTCTCCTGTCTTTAGCAATTAAAAAAAATAGTTAAAAGTTTTAGTAGCTTGATATATTAAAAAAATATATTCATATCTATAAAATCAATTTTTCCTATAACATTACCGATTAGTGATCGATTTGTGTAAAATATTTTACGAATATCTGTACAGGCATATCACAAATAAAAAAAAAATAATCATATGTGTCTATAAATTATCCTAGTATTAAAAAAAAGCGATTCTTAATGGAAAAAATATGTGTTTATTTGCTCATATCACGGAAAGTTAGCAGGCAATTGTTCTGGATTTCAATAGGTATTTGTTCCCGAATATTTGCGAAAGATTGACACCAAATACAGAACCTTTCCACATGTGGGGGCTTTTGAATGTAAGCCAAGATGGATGGTTAGTCGACTCCCCTAGTCTTCAGCTTTTGGAAAATATATATTTTATTGGTTCAGAATAAATATTGTAGAAATTACAATACATATACATATATATAATTATATATTATATATCTTTCAGTCGCAAGAGTTTAAGGTGAAATTGTTGGCATCAGGGATTCAAAATTAGATTTTACAAACTGTGTTAGATTGTAACAAACGTGTACTTTTTTCAGTCCAAGAGCACAGGTAGAGCTTTGTGTCGTAGCTTATCTTTAATTTAAAAACGCACTTTGATTAAGGCTTTATTAAAAGACAACTCTCCTGGCTCAACGAAATTTGGTGAATCCAAGTTTTTTGAAAAATGACACCAACACCAACACCAACATTTGTTATAATTTTTTTAACCAGCACACACTTCATTCCCTTGATGAATTACATCGATAGAAATGCTTAAATTGTTTTCATACGAAAGCGTAACAATTTTTTTTTTATATATCATCCTTACCTACTGCTACCTTTTTCAGCAGTACGTAAGGGGATGGCAAGATTAAGCTGTTCTTGGTAGCGATAAAAATCGCGCTTATTAATTGAAGAAAACTATAATTACAAAGCGAGATATCGCATAAAAAAACCATGCCTTCTAGAAGCGCTCTTGGAAGTAGGTAAGCATGAAGTAACCAAATCTAGAAGTATTTTTTGGTCACAAAGTTTCTCTGCGGGATATTATAAGTAGTTTAAAAAAGACATTAGAATTTAAGCTTGATTGGCGCAAACGATGTAGCGAAGCTAAAATCTTTCATTTAACATCGCCTGTGGCACAAAATTTCACTAGTAATTTCATAATACTGAACGAGTTTTTTTTAAGTGTATATTGCCCTCAACAATTAAAAATCTCATTTATTTCTTAATTACATTTCAATTAAATTTTTTGTAAGAGACGTTTGTAGAAACCCATCAAAAGACACAGCAGCACTTGAGAATATTTTTGTTTTTATATTCTGAATGAATAAATTAAAAAAAATTTTAATTAAACAGATTTTATATGAATGAATGCATGGAAGATGGTTGATTTAATTGTATAACTAAAAATAAACTTCATTGATCCATTCACATATGATATTTTTATTCGCTAGTTGTTTTATTTTTTTTTCTTAATTTTTGTTTTTTTTTTTTAATAAACTTATATGTTTGTATGTTGATTTTTCTAATAGTTTTTCTTCTCTGGTAAAATAAAAAAACAAAAGCACAGAACAATAAATGTTTGTAAATTTTACGGGTCAACGTTTCTAAATGAGGTTAAATATGACGAAATCAGCAAAAAAAAGTTTTAAAGCAACAAATACCACAAGGACAAACACAAGCAGGTACACAATAATGAACACACAAGTCGAAAATGCAAAGCAAGAGCAAACTTAATGGCAGTTATTTTAACAATATTTTTTTTTTGTTATAAAACGTAATGCATGAAATTACCCATAAGAATGTTAAAACAAAAAATTTGTATTTTGTCTACAATTTTTTAAATGCGTTTTGTTTATATCTGTAAAATATTATTTCGAACAATTTTTATTTAATTTGTTTAAAATTTAAGAAGATTTGGTTTATTATTTGGAATAAGTATTTAATTTCGCGTTAAATTTATCAACTTTGTTGATTAAATACGAACGAATGGTAGAAAAGTTATTGCGGTAATAGTAGTAGAAGTAATGAGTTTTATATAGGTAACAGTAGTAGTTAAAGAAGTATCGATGTTTACACACGCGTTGCTTTGGTAAGACTGAATAAATAAGTGTTTTCATGTCAGAACTCAAACAAATGAAATAGCATTTCATTCATTTTATTTTTCACTCCTTCAATATGGTTGTTGCTGCTTTTGTTGTTATTCTTCTTTGCTATTTTTCTTCTTCTTTCTTTATAATAGCCGTTAATATTATTGTTGTTGTTGTCGTTGGCATGATATTTAGCCGCTGTTTTGCCAATGTATTTTATGTATGTTGAACATAAAACCAATACTTTGTTCAATTTTGTTTAAATTCTGCAAAATTATTGTTTTCTTTTTGTTGTTGTTTTGCAGAATATTACACACACACAAACAAGTGTTTTTAACAACATTTTTATAGTTACTCTCTAAAAATATTACAGACTCTCATTCTCTGTGTTTTCATTTTAAAAAAAACAGCGTTGCCAGAAAAAAGCTATTTGTGACTTAATAATATGAATAAAACTATTTCGTGAAAATATGTTTAAAAATTGCCACGAAACCGGGATTTGCAAAAAAAAAATTACATAAATAAATAATGAAAAAACAAATTTTAACAAAGTTTCCATAATTAGATCACTAGTCTTCTAGTGGTCATTGTGGTCATTAATCATTAAATTTAAAATTGTGATTTTTTCTCCACCAATTTAATGTGTATTTTTATTTAAGAGCAAACATGGTTCATAAATTATATTTTGTGTATCGATTAAGCAATAATTATCTGTTAAAAATATACTCACATTGGACACACTAAGCCGAACTAAATAACATACACACAAACCATTCATAGTTTCTAGATACAGTTTTGTAAAAAATGTTTCATAGAAAAATTATCGAATAAAATAATATGAAAATGTGCGTTTTTTTTTTATATTTATCAAATAATTTTAAAATTCATACTCGCAAATGGAGCCATAGGAAATTCAGTTGTGATTATTTGATTCAAGACGTATTCATGCAGATATTTGCAAAGCCAAATTAATATAAAAAAGCAACTTCTTAGTAAATGTTTTCTGTCAAGGCGAACTCGTATATCAGGGATGAAGAAGTTGTTATACTATATTTAATTAAAAAAAAATATTAAAAAAGGATGTATATTAATGAAACCCATTTTAAAAGGTACAGAAAGTACACTAATTGTTTGAAAAAAGTACTTTTAAGTTAAGTGGAGTTCCATCACTGCAAAAATAAATGAAATTAAGGCGAATTCAACAAATTTTCATTTTACCCTTTCAGAGCAGCTGTAATGACGAGGTCACCACTAGTTGTATGAAACAAGAATTTTATAAAATAAAAAAATTCAAGTTTCCATGATTTTGGAAAATAAATTTAATAAAAAAATATCTTAAAAAAAACAATTTTCTTTACTTTTCGTTGTTACTCACTTAAGCACAACTACCTTCAATAGAAGTCATTTTTTCTTAGACAATAATTAAATTATTAATATTTCGTTTGATACTAAACAAAAACTGTAGATTCCGATTTAATAATTTTCTGCTTAACGTCACAGATTTAAAAAAATTATGGCCATTTTCATTCAATTTTAAAAAATAGTTCCTATAAAAAGAAATTTAAATTGTTAGTTTTTTTAACGAATTTTTAAGGGGAATTAAATTTTAAACAAACTAAGGTTTTTCTACAGAAAATAAAAGGAATAACAGTGTTGCATTTATTATTTTTAATAACAAAATTAAAGTTTTATATGATAGATGTTGAAAACTCTTTTCTAAAATAAGAAAAATACTATCAAAAATGTTTGCAAATAAAAACAATTAAATAAAAAAAAAAAAATTTTCTTTTTAAACATGATTTTTTTTTATTATGATTTAAATCTGGCAGCTATGCACACAATATTTTAGTTCTCTGTTTTTGTTAGTTTTTTCTTATCACCTCTCTTACTTGTATATAAGGATTCCTATTTGTTGTTGTTGCTACTAATTTAACTGGAATACTAGAAAAGTCATGTTATTGTTTACCAAAATATTTGATACACGTGATTTTTCTGTTATTGTTTTGATTTTGTAATTCGTATGACAACCATTGTTGGAAATGCTTAACGGAACCAATGCTACTTAGTTTTGTATTTTTTTAATATATTTAAATATACATATGTATGTATGTATGTAGCTGAATATATTGCAAGTTTTTACCTTACAGTTTTAATTTTTTTTTCTTTTAAAATAATTTTAAATTTATTTTAAACAGTTTAGTAATTATCTAGGGAACAAACATATCTTTATATTCTAAAGCGCTTAATTTTATTTCTCACATTTTCTGCGTAGTTTTTTCTATACTAAGCCCCCAACTCCCCTTACCTAAACCAAAAAACTATTAATCATGGCAAATAAAAAAAACTAAATGCCAAGCCTCCTTATGAAACTCAAGCACACTTCCAGTGACCTTGCAAAATGTTTTTTTTTTTATATTCCAATTTATGTTTTTTTAATGAAATGTTTTTCTCTCTGCTTTTATTTTTAACAAGTTCTCTTGTTTTTCTCTTCCTCTCTTCACTTCCTCTCTTGTAAAAATTATAACACCCATCCCTTAAAGTCTGCTACAGATCTATTACCAGTTTTCATTGTTATTATATTTTTTTCATTTGTTTATGCAATTCCAATTGACCTTTTAACCCAAAACAGTTTTTTTTTAAATGTTGTTAGACAAAATGAGTGTGTTTATGTGTGAGTAATGCTTTGCATAAAAGCAATAAGCATTTTCATAGAATGAATTTTTTTTTAGAAAATGTGACTAATTCACGTTTTTGTGCTAAATAAAAATTTATTAAAAAAAACTTACTGTCGTTACTAGAACAAAATTTTCTAGTATACTAGGAGTTTGTATAAGTGGTAAAATATAATAAATAATTAAACGATATACTTTTTTTAATTTAGTTTTTATATAAAATATAGTTTTATATATTTTAAAAGTTAAGTAAATGGCAATATTAAACACTTCATACTAAAAACATATATTTATACCCTTCACACAGTGAAAAAGGGTATATATAGGTTTGTCATTCCGTGTGAAATTTCTACAATTTTGATTTCCGACCCCATAAAGTATATATTTTCTGAAAGCTTATGAATAGGGGAGTCGATTAAGCCCTGTCAGTCTGTCCGTCTGTCCGTCTGACCGTCTGTCCGTGTGTATGTTGAAATCAACTTTTTGAAGCCCCCCGACATCGCTTGGACTCGGGCGAGGTATTAAAATATCAGAAATATTCGGGAGTAGATCGGTATTGAAAATCAGAAACATCGGTACATAAACAACTGAGATATGAGCAAAAACCCACGACCACCTCGATTTTTTTTTCACAAAAACAACATTACAACAACAACATACATACATACAAACGTGTATACTGGTTAGAGAAAACGTGACATTGAATCCCAGCTGAGCCAAAAAAATTTTTTTTTATTTTTTTTTTTAATTTTTTTTTTTAATTTTTTTTTTATTTTTTAATTAATATATTATTTATATTTTTATTATTATTTTTTTTTTAATTTTTTTTTTTAAATATTTTTTTTTATTTTTTTTTTGTTTCATATTTTTTATATATATTTTAATTATTTTTTAAAATTTTTTTTTTTAATTTTTTTTTTTTAATTTTTTTTTAATTTTTTTTTTTTTAATTTTTTTTTTTTAATTTTTTTTTATTTTTTTTTTAACATACATGCGTAAATTTATAATTTTACAATGTGGATGTTTTTATATATGTATGGTTTTTATAAGTTTGTACGTATATCATATGGAATGGTGATACAAACTACTGTTATTGCATGACTACACGGTGTGAAGGGTATATAAGATTCGGCACGGCCGAATATAGCGCTCTTACTTGTTTTTATACGTATTATTAATATGTCATATGTAATACGCCACCGATTCATGTTATAATTGTTTATAAATATTATCTGGCTTAAGTTATGATAGATTTCGTTCTCACTCACTATGACAGTAAATATGAATAGAAATGCGAAATGCGGCTGGAGTCAGTATAATGCTCTAAATACAAAGACGACAGCAGACAGCAAGCAGCAATATGTCAAAAATAAAATTCATGTGTTTAAATGAAAACGATTATTTTGACGGCAGCACAGCAGCACGACTACACAACAGCATTTGCTGCTGCTGGCAACTTAGGCTATTTTCTATTTTGACGGGCAGCAATAAGCAAATATAGTGTTGCCATTATATATATTAAATTGGACAAATAATAACAAAAACTTATTTTTAATATTAAACATAAAAGAACATTACAAAAATACAATAAAGAAATAAATTTATGTGTTTTTATAGTTTTTCGTGATATTATTCAATTTTTTATTAATAACTTTAATTTTATTAATTATAAAATATATATGTGGCATCCCTGAAATTTGTATTGTTAAAATACACATCCGCTGATTATTATGTTTTTGCTGTCTTCAAAATAATTATGAAGCTAACTTCAGAGCAGCATTTGAAGTTGTCAGCATTTGAAGCTGTGAAGTTGTGAAGTCTGCTGTCGTCTATGTGTTTAGAGCTTTAAACTTAATTTTTCAGTTTATTTTTTTATTTTCACAAATAGAAAATTATAATTATTTTTCAGAGAAAAATTTTAACAAATTAACTCGCCCCAGAAATAAATAAATATTATCTTTATAGTATGAAAGTTCATATAAGAAATGTATTTAATTTATTAGTGAACAGATAATAAAATGACCATCAAACAAAGGATTGCACTTTAAGCTTCTTCATTGCAAAATTTAAATAAATTTTAATTTTAGTTACAAATACAATTTATTCAAACATTGTTATATTAAATATTATTTTTTTATGGTGGAATATATTAATCTGTCACTCTTATTAATTTAAATTTAAATTCCTTTTTTTTCTTATAAGAATTTTTTCAAAATTTTTTTGCTTTAAATTTCAATTTTTATTTTGCTTTTAAGAATTTTTATTTTTCAAAATTGTATCTTTACACATAATTTTAATAAAATTTTGGGTTGTAAAAAAAGTTTTCTTTTCTTCTTCGAGCTCATTATACCCCTCACCAATGGTGTCAAGGATATATCGTTGATCACAAGTAGAAAGGCCCTAACTCAAATATCTACAATTTTACAGGAGAAGATACATACTTAATAGAAACTATATTATCATAATGCAATTTCTTTTGAACAATTGCTTGTAAAACTGTTATTTTTGATACTACAACGTTAAATTTTTGTATCGAGATGTGTTTGTATCCGAACTCTTTGAGTATATACTTTCTGAAAACATATGTTCATGTGTTGGTTTAAATCAATTATTAGAAGACCCCACATGTTGTAAAGATCTGTACTTTGCTTTTGCAAATATCGCTATTGAAATTCAGCATAATCGTCTATTAACTTTTTGAGACAAAAGGAAATAAATACAACTGCCTCTGTAGATACGACATGCATCTAGGAATATTCATAACTAAATAATATTGCACAAGTCGGTCACTAATCGACTACGTTATAGGCAAAAATAATTTTTAAATATATGGACACGTTAAAGGCACCAAACTATGGTATCGAAATAACTTAGATATAAGCACAAAAATACAAATGCCTTGAAAAATGTACAAAAGAAAATCGATTTTTTCAGCTTCTAGACAGTAGAGAGGAGTGACAAGGGTATTCAAAAAAAGGTTTTGAATATCAAAAGATACAATTTAATATATGTATTTGTTAAGAGTTTTGTTTATTTATTTGTTTACAAAAATAAAAACAAAATTTTTGTTAAATTCTCTATTAAAAGAAATTTATTGTTTAATTCTACTTGTAAATTTAAAAAAAAAAAAACTCTTGTAATTTGTTATAGCCTTTTGAAAAATATGTTTATAATTATTTAACAGTTTTCTGTCTGAAACTTAAATTTTACTTCCAGAAAAGTTTACTTTTTTTGTAGGTTTTTATTAGCTGTAAATCCTTAAAGCAAGCTAATCCTTTTTCTGTTTTAATGACTATGATATTTTTAGCTAATTAATAAAGATTATGTTAACAATTATGACACTTGTTGTTTATGTCATCTAACAAGACCATAAATTCTTTCTTATTAATGTGTTGGTGTTTTATTTGCTGTGGTCTATAAGCCTTTTTTAAGCATTTGATATAAAACAAAAGAAAATAAATCTGAAATTTGGTAATTCAAGTCAACAAATTCTTAAACAAAATTCTTAGACAATAATCTGTTAACGCGACAATATTTTTTAAAAGGTACTTTTACACGTTATTTATTTTACATAAGAATTGTCAAGTGACTGGTTAAAATTGAAATTTTTGTATAATTCTTAAAACAACTGTTTGCTTATAGCTAATGATTTATCAGATAAAAAAATACACTTTAAATAGCATTTTTTCAAACGTCTTTTTCATAAAGAAATTTAACTTGTAATATGTTAAAAAAAACTTGTCGTATAAAGTGTACATAAGACCGTACCGAAAAAAGGGTGTATGGCCAACCCTCGAATATAAAAAATTTTTGCAATGCAATGTGGTATATATAATAAAAAGTATATTGATTTTTTCTGACTCGTGATGACCATTCTTTACAAAAAAGATAACAAAAATTATATAACACTTAAGAGTACTATGACGATGTACTTAAGGTCAAGGGCCTTCAAAGCAAAACATTGGTTTTCTCAATATATAATCAATACCTCTTACTTAAAAAAATCCAAATAAATGTCCTTCAATATGCAAGTGGTCTAAGTAGTATATTTCTTGTAAGCAGATATTTAATGTTTTGAGTTTGAGTAAATTAAAAAATATTTTTATATTTTGCAACATTTAAATTTTGAACTTAATTAATCTCAATTAATGAATGCCCTATTTTTTATGAATCAGAATTAGAATAACTGATTACACTGGTTTTGTTAAAACAACATAAATGGCATATCTATTTCGTCCCTAGTGTTCAATTCAAATAATAATATAATCTATGGTTAATACTTTGCAGAATGTAAAGGAGAAAATCTCTTTTAGGTCTAAAGGAAGACTAAATAATTACGATGATATATAATAGCGATTCTGATCTCAGCAGTGTTGCCAATTCCTAGTAACCAAAAATGGCTCAATTTCATAAAAAAATGGCTAAAAAAAGCTCAAAAAGCTTAAAAGGTATGTTCTTAGTAAAATTAATCATATTTAGTTTTTGACTTACACTCAGAAAATATGACAGTAACTGACTCTCAGTTATGTTTCGAGTAGTTGTTACAAAGAACCCTCAATTTATTACTGACTTTTAGTTAAAGTTAAAATTGTCAACTAATTTAAATCATGTCAACCAAAGCTTAAAATGCGGTTGTGTTGTTGGGCGAGTTAACCAGTAAACAATAAGATAAGAATTTGAAATATCATTCTAAGTACGAAAAATCTTGCTAAAACATGTATGGAGAAAAATCTCAAAGCTTAAAATTTGCTAAAAAATATATTTAAAAAAATAGCTTATAGCCAAATACAAATTTTTCTAGTTAAGCGTGTTCCAAAAATAGAAAATAGAAAGTAGCAAAATTCCCAACAGTAGAGCTCAGTGATTTGAATGCTTCTGATTCCAAATATATTATTGAGTCAGAGGATGAAATATATGAGCCCTCAAAAAATTCCGCCGATGTGTAAATAAAATCCCAATAATTTTTGTATAAACAACCCAGTAAAGCATATTATCCCAGGACGCAACTTTCCTCTCAAGGACACTAGATTAAAAAATTTTTTTACTTCTGAGTATAATATCTTAAGATTAATCTGAATAATCTAAATAATAATAAACAATGCCTTAATTAATCTAATCCCAGATTAATATAAACTCGTGGCTTATATTGTAGTACAGTAGTGAAAGAGTTAAAAGGGTTAGTTTTTAGGATTCCCATCCACTATATACTAGAGATACTGATACACCTAATATGTGGTTCTAAAATTCCAACTATAGACGTAGTTACAACGATCAAAATTGTTTTAAAATGTGTAAAAATTTTAATTAATATTTCAATACTAGTAAGTTTTTTCAATATATTTTCCATTAAAGCTATTAATTTTTATTTAACTATTTTTGATTTTGATGATAAAGCGAAATAAAATATATTTTCGATTTTTTATATTAATTTTGACATTCATATTTATTGTTTCTTCATTACTATTGAAAATTTTGCAAACATTACATCAAAAGAACCAAACTGTATCAATGCACAATCCAAATAAAACGAAAAGGATTTCATATAACGAAAACATGTATAACAAAATATAACGGCAGTTATTTCACAAAAAACAAGCACAAAAAAAATAATACTGAAATCGATTAATTCATTTTTTAAATACTTTTTTGGAATTTTTTCCAGATTTTATAACACTTAATACAATAAAGAACTTATGAAATTAGAAGCTAAATAATAAAAAAAATGTGACGGATTTTCAGAGGAAAGATCGAGTAAGTAAGTTTTAAGCTTTATAAATTTTTTTTTTTTCTTTCTAATATAAAGAACTTCAGCGTTTTAATAGATGTGTCCAAAGTTAACATACGTTATAACCCGATACCGAGCTCAAAAGTTAAGTAAGTTTTTTAATTCCTTCGCACCGCTTTATCAATCCTTTTTTAACGGTACAAATCTCTTTACGTATTATTGTACCCGTTATTTTTGGAAATCTAGCGTTTGATTATAACACTAGTTTCTATTTATTACTATCAATGTTCAAAATGTAATTAAAAATGTGTGTATGTTGTTAAAATTAAATAAAAATGTAAGAAATATATGTATGTATGTATATTTCCTTTTCTGGTTATTTTATTTCAAATAGGTTTATTAATTTATATAACTAACTGATACAATAAATACTTTATTCAAATTAGTCCAAAATTTTAATTATAGAAGTGAATAAATTAATTAAGGTAAATCTAGAAAATTTAATTAATTTTAATTAATTTTTTTGTACTAATTTCAATGATTTTTTTTTTTATTGTAATATTTTGTCAATTTGTCGTTGACAAATTTTTAATGACTAATAAACTAAATTTTTAAACATTTTTGACTTAGAATATTTTGATATTTAACACTAACAAATTCTATTCAACGTTGAAATAACAACTATTCATAAATGGTACATTTTTGATAACATCATGAAAAATCACACTGAATGGATATGGTATACTGATAAACTAATTCTGTTTTATTTATTTTTTTTAGCTTATACCACTTTCATACCAAAGGGATGTGCCCTGTGTTAGTAAAAATGTAAAAAGACTAAAAATGAAAAAATATTTGTATACGAAATTTTCTTGTAAAATGAATTTATATTCGAAGGTGTTCGGTGTACATTTTCTCTGCTTATAATGTTGTACGCTCTAGTATACATAGAACCGAAAAAAAATTTGTGAAATCTTAAAATTAACTGTGATAATAAAACAAAATTATTAATTAACCAAAAGATTGACGCACAAGATATAAATGTTTTTGTTTCAGTTTTTCAACTGAACATGATACCACCATAGACATCCTTAGGCGTATATACTTACTTAAAATAAGAACATGTATGTATGTGTATGTGTCTATATTTATATCTAAGTGCGCAGTTAACATTCAGAGACTTTTGATGATCTATCCTTATAATACTATAAGGACAAAAAACTAACACCCACAACAATAGACAAATGACAAATGACAGCAAAACAGAATATTTATAGGGCAACGTTTTAAAAAAATTTTTTTTCATAATTTTAAAATAAATTTTGTTTTACTTTTAATAAATTTTCTCTTAAAAAAATTTTGTTTAAAAATTTTTTTACTAAAAAATACATTTATTTTCTAAAAATATTTTTTATATTTAAAACACTTATTTTTCTTAAAAAATATTTAAATATTTTTTTCTTAGTTTTTAACAAAAAACAATTTTTTATAAATTTCTTTTGGAAGTTTACTTTAAATAAATTATTTAAAAAAAAAATCACCTGTATAAAAATTTAGGGCCGTATTCATAAAAAATATTATAGGTTTATTAAAGGACAGATGTTGTAGAAAAATTTGTCAAATAAGCCTTCAATAAACCTAAAATATTTTTTATGAATACGGCCCTTAACGTTTTTCTATTTATTAAAAATTTGCAAAAATATTCTTTTAATAGAAATAACTTTTTATTCATTTTTTATTTATTTATTTTGTTTGTTTAATTTTTTTATTAAAAATTGAGAATAAAATTTCTTTTTAAGGAAAATTTCGAAATTTTCCTTATATATTTCTTATATAACTTTCCTTAGAAATGGTTTGACCACTTTTCTTTTTTTTTAATATTTCTTCATAATTTTGCAAACTTAGAAAAATATTTTTTTACTCCAAGAAATGAATTAAAAGTTTTCAGTTTGTTAGGCCAGTTTACTATTCCAATCCTCACATCTGTATAAACAATAAAATATATTTAATGCCTTCTTTATGTCTTGTTAAAGCATAAATTTACGACTAAATATTCAAATAAAAACAAACAAAAAAAACACAAAAGGATGTCAGCAAAATCTGATACCCAACATTTATCCTTTAATAGCCTAAGAGAAAATGTTTTATCTTTAGTTGGAATAAAAGTAGAGTATCAAGCAAATGTCTGCTAGAAAACGGCGTCATAAGTTACAGGATGCTGAAACAGCAACATTTAAACTAAAAAGCACGTGACTTAATTTTCTATGCCCTGAAACGTTTTTAACTTGTAATGTTATGCGATTATGGTAGCAAATGACATGTAGGCTTTCGTTTTAATACAAGACGTAGTATTACAAAACACTTTAATGATGAATATAAATTACAGTTTATCACCAAACGGTTAGTAGAGAAAGAGATGTTGAAAATGTTCAAAAAGTGTTTCTTCAAACGTCAATAAGTGTTATTTTATTTTGTACTTTATTACAATACTTTCAATATATATATTATTTAAAAATTTAATAGAAAATATATATTTTTGTCATTAAATAGTCACCTGACATTTGTACTACTTATTCGTAATTTTGATTTTTGTATTTGATTTTTTTATTTTTATATTTGAACCCATTTTTACGGTTTTGCGTTTAAACGAAAGTATTAGGGCTATTATTACAACTTGCCTATTTATCGGACAGACAAAATCCTACCTTTAACTAAAGGCAAGTTGCAATAATGACCCTAAGTATTTTAGTTTTTGTGTATTCTCTGAATAAATTAAATTTTGCTATTTTTTGTCTTAAAAATATACAAAAAAAAAAATAATTTTAAATAAAAAAAAAAATTGAAAAATTTAATTTTTTAAGGTATGGTGAGTTTACAAAAATAATTCACCTCATCAACAAAATACTAAGATTTAGGTTATTTCCTCTTATGCCATGTTCACACGGCAATACGAATCTCGTGGTTCGCTCTCTGAATCTCAAATGCGAACCCTACCGTTCAGACGATAGTTCTTGTTTCACTTTGACTTTTTTATTTTTTCAATTATTAACGCGGCTTTTTCTTTTTTCTGAGGTTTATTGAAACACAGTCTTTGATTCTTCTACACTTTAAAATATGTTTCACTATTTCTCTTTTTTCCATTTTAATTTAAATATATGTATATGTTTACACATATATTTTTTATTTCCAACATGATTTTTTTTAATTCTTTACACACAATATTTTTTTTTCTTTGTTTATGTTTTGTTTTTAACAGCCAGTACAGATTAATTAGCGATTTTTTGTTATTAAAATTGGAGATGATAGTAAATTCTTCGAGATTCGCAACAAGATTCAAAATGAACCATTAAGATTCGCTCTCAAAATTTTGTATGGCGAATCTTGTAGATTTAATCAAGATTCGGTCGCGAACCTTGAATGAGAGAGCCAACCTCGAATTTTGCTGTCCGTGTGAACATGCTATTACTAAACTAACATATCGATGGTCACAGGTAGAAATAATTTTAACTGTACAGGAGAAGGTTAAAAACGTAACACAAACTGTAAATATTATCACAATGCAACTGTATTTCTATGAAATGTATTATAATCACTGCAAAATTCAATTTCGTATAAATACGAGTTAGGGCCTTTCTACTTGTGACCATCGATATTTTTAATCGATATGACCTTCTCCAAGAAAAGAGAACTAGTGTGCCGAAAAACGGGTTTGCAGTTAAGAGTGGATTTCGGTACCTAAAATGAGAGTATGAAATGAGTTAGATATCTGATAAAAATTTATTTACCCCATAAATGGTCACCAAGGTCGGCACCAAATCGTAACTAACAATACCAAATCGCATCTCCCAACTGAAGGTGTGTTCACAGTGATAATGTGTTATGAAACTTTAAATGCGTTTTTCTCAAAACACACTTTTCGGTCACAAATTTATTTTTATTTAAATAATTGTTTTGTTTTATAAATAACAAATAAATAAAGGTAAATCATTTTTAAACTAATGGCAAAATGCAATACTCTTGCAAAATCGCTTAAATTGTATCTGGGAAATTCTATTGGAACTGGTGGGACATTCTAACTCATTCTGAATTAGAATTTACATAATTTTTCCATTATTCTATCTTGTAGATGAAGGATAATTTTAACTTTTGCTATTAAAGAAATTAAAAATGTAGAGGATGAGACTTTTTCTTAATTTTCAGGGTCAAGGCAGACGATGTCGTCCTAACTGACCTCAGCTATTTTGTATGGTTTTTGTCCAGATTAATATTTAAAGTTTGTGGCAGTAACAGACGAAACCGTCATATTCGCCTTCAATTTTAAATATTAATTGATCTTGAATTGTAATAAAACAAGGTATTTTAGTTTCTTAATGTTGCGATGTTTATTGGTTGGCAGACAAACGACAAAGAACAATTCTTATTACAATGTTTGATATTTTATAATTAAACTTACATATTGGATACATAAAAATATTGGAATTCAATTGGAATTGAGTTATTTCTCTAAAATTTGTGAGAGTACTAAAAATTAATTAACGGGATAATTTGCATATTAGGTAGTGGAGCATTAATATGCAAATGAGAACAAATAATAATAAAATAAAGAAAATAACTAATTACTCAGTTGAAAAAACTAACGGAGAAATTAATAATACAAATAAACTCATTAAACAAAATTGTAACAAAACCAAATGAAACAAAACATATTTAAAGTATATAACAAAAGTAAAACATATATGAAAAATGAAATATTAACAAAATGATAAGATGAACTTATTAATTTAAGATACAAAAATAAACAAATAATAAAATAAATAAAATAATAATTTCTGTTACAGCCTCCCCCTCAGCGTCAGAAATCGTCACGATGATGTCGCTGAATCTCACTTGTGCACTTTGGGATGCCTTGGTCTGAGAACTCTTTTGGCAGCTTCTACGGTTGTTTGCATTGTACTTGTGTCCCCGTTACATCCAAAGTTATTTTGTTGCATATTTTCTGTTGTTGTTGAGTCGCCTGTTGTTATTTTAGAAGATACTGGTGTAGATCTTGGACGACCACGATTTCTAATAGGGTATATAGGAGCATCTGTAAGCGGCCCTTTATATAGCGTTAAATCGGATACATGTTGCATTCTATGTGGTACATCAGGGTTGTCTTCTGTGGCAATAGTAAAACATGATCCATTTTTGTTTGTTATAACATAAGGACCATCTCGACGAGGGACAAACTTTGAGGTTAAATTGTTATTACTATTGCTTAAAATGTGAGTTGCAACCAGAACTTTATCTCCAATTTTAAAATCATCAGGGTGTCTTCTCTTCAAATTAGCATAGTTTTTGTTTCTAGTTTGCAATTTTTCCTCTACCGCTCGTGCATTCTGTAAAGTATTTGCAAGATTTATTAAATGTGGTGTTATTTGTGGTATAAAATTTTCAGACATAATTATTGACTTAAGATCATGGTGTGCCTCTAAAGGACTTCTTAGCTCACGTCCAAACGTTAAATATGCTGCTGAATAACCTGTACTTTCGCATTTTGATGTATTCAACGCAAAACGAATCATAGGTAATTTTAAATTCCATGATGTATGTTCCTTTTCAACACATATAGCCAATTGAGTTTTTAAATCTCGATTTTTCTTTCCACAGGATTTGCTTGTGGGTGATAAACTGGTGTAAATGTTTGTTTGATGCCTAAACAGTACGTTAATTTTTGCATAACAGCTGATATAAACTGACACCCATTATCTGTATGGATTCGTCTTGGCACTCCATAACGTAATATGATTTCGTTCAGTATAACAACTGAGCAATTTTCAGCCGTTGCTTGCTTTAATGGAAATATTTCAACCCATCTGCTACAAATATCTTCGACAACTAATATCCACTGATGGCCTTGATTTGTAATTGGCAATGGGCCAACAAGGTCTATAGCTATTACCTCAAATCTTTGATTACTTGATACTGTACGATACAATCCAGCTGGTTTGGAGTTCGTGATTTTATATTTTTGACATTTAATACAATTTTTTACATAATTAGCAATATCTGCTTTCATACCTGGCCAGAAATAATGAGGAGAAATACGTTTAATGGTTCTTTCTATTCCATTGTGTCCTGCCATTGGATCATCATGTAATCTTTTAAGAATAGATAAATGCATAGATTTTGGTACTACCAATTGACCACTTTCCGTATCTTGATCAGCACAGTAACGATACAATATACCATCAATTAAAACAAAACCTTTATTTGTGTAAAGGATAATATTGTCATCATTCGTTTCAAACGAGTTTATTATTTCTTTGATATATTCATCTTCTAATTGAGCTTGTCTAATTTCCGCAGAGCCTTGACGAGGAAAATCTATAGATATTAGGCAGCATTCACAAGCTATATCTATGTGTTTGGTGCACGGTGGTCTTGACAATGTGTCTGCGACAACATTTTTATTTCCTGGTGTGTACCCAAATTGAATGTTGTAAGGTTGAAGTTGTAAGGCCCATCGAGCCAAGCGACCAGTTGGTGATTTTAGACTAAAAAGCCATTTTAATGGTTGATGGTCGGTTAAAACTGAAACTTCCGAGCCTTCTATGTAACCACGAAATTTTTTTACTGCCCAAACAACAGCTAACGCTTCTCTTTCTGTAGTTGAATAATTTCTCTCTGCAGGAAGTAAAAGGCGACTGGCATATTCAACAGGATGTTCATTCTCTTTCTCCCCCTGAAGCAAAACAGCCCCTAACGCGTAATTACTGGCATCCGTTTTTAAGAAAAATGGGTTCTTTTCATCCACCTGTTGTAATATAGGTGATGATATTAATAGATTTTTAAGTTTATCATACGCTAAATTTTCTTCATCAGTCCATTTCCACTTTGCGTTTTTCTTTGTTAAATTAGACAATGGCTTAGAAATTTGTGCAAAATTTGGTATAAAACGGCGATACCATGAACAAGTTTGCAAAAATGATATTAATTGTTTGATATTTTTTGGGTATGGTCTCTTCGATATCGCTGCCGTTTTTCCAGGATCTGGTTTTAAACCATTTTTATTTAACACGTGACCAAGATATTTGACTTCTGCTTTACAAAAATGACATTTCTCTCTATTTAACTGAATTTTGAACATTTTTATTCTTTCGAATGTTTTTCTAAATCTTTAATATGATTTATAAAACTGTCAGAGCAAATAATAATATCATCGAGATATGCTAAAATGGTTATTTGGGGAAGTCCAGAACGAAATTTATCTACTAATCGTTGAAAGGTTGCTGGTGCATTTTTAAGACCAAATGGCATTCTATTAAAGACGTAAATACCGAATGGCGTAGTAAAAGCTGTTTTTATTTTATCATCAGCAGCAACTTCAATCTGCCAATAACCAGCTTTCAAATCGATTGTTGACATAAACGATGTTGCCTTTGCTGCATGCAACAGATCATCCATTCTAGGTAGTGGATATTTATCACTTGTTGTAATGGCATTAAGACGGCGATAGTCAACACAAACTCGTACTTTACCATCTTTTTTTGGTATAAGTACCACAGGAAAAGCCCAAGGAGATTCTTCTTCCTTAATTATGCCTTTCTTTAACATTTCATTTAGCTCAATTTTAAGTTTTTCTTTCATTATTGGCGATATACGATAAGGGGCACAAGCAATAGGTGCATGTGATCCAGTATTTATAAAGTGTTCAACATGTGGGATTGGGTCAGAACTATCATTAAAAATGCTTTGGAACTTTTTGAGTAAATTATTTAAAATATTCTTTTCATTTTGTGATAAATCTGATCCTTCGAAGTCTTTTAGTTTTAGATCAATTGTACATATATCTAATGAGAATTTTCCATTTTCGCTCACATTTTCATCAGGTTTACTCCTTTTTAGAGGAGGAAAGAGATCCCAGTCATAAACATCCGTTTCGGTTCCTTCAGGAATGCTATCTTCGAAAATTTTATTTATAACTCCCGGAGAGTAATCATAGTTTGACAGCATTTCTTCATTTTTTGGTGTAAGTTCAACGTTAGTATTTTCAAACCAATTTAGAAAATTATCAACGCAATTGTTTTCTGTGACATTAACTTGAGTAATTGCAACAGATTTAGATAAATTTGGTTTATTCATTTTAAAATCAAAAATTGTTTTTGGGTCATCTTTAAAATGCCAATTTCTTTGAGCTAAGTCAAGGACAATGCCGGCCTGTTCTAAAAAATCTATACCAATAAGGGTGCGATTTCCACGAGCCTTAGGTAAACAGATAAAACGAATTCGTCTTAGCCGTTTGCCGATTGAAATTTGTACAATGGTTGAGTAAACTATTTCTTCTTTAGGTATACCGTCAGCTAGGATAATTTCAGCAGAAACTTTTTGGAACTCGACGTTTTTCTTCTTAAGATTTTGAAAAAGTAAGTATCCAGCGACACTTGTACGGGCAGCAGTATCAAAATAAGCTTCTCCTTTTAAACCGTTTATATTGATATCTACACTTGGAACGTTTCGTCCCACTATGGTTGTATGAACAGCGTTAAAATCTAACTTTTCAGGACTATTAATTGAGTTTTTATTGTTACAATTTGGGCAATTAGATCTATAATATCCCGCTAAGCCACATCCATAACAATTTACAATATTTTCTTGAACTTTAATATTACCTCGTCTATCAGCTTCTATTTTCTTAAAACAGACATCTGCGGTATGATTTTTCTTTCTGCAAACAGAACACCGAACTGAAGATTTTTCCAACGAAGGTAATGATTTTGAAGTTAGTTCCTCATTTTCTTTCAAAAGTATTTCAACTTCTCTAGCTCTTTCTAATAGTTCTTGGAAGCTATATATGGTATCTCTTGAAATTTTATCCCTTATTTTTATCAATAGTTGGGAATATATAATATTTAACATTGTGTTTTCGGACAACTTTTCTGACAATTGTGCAAACAAACGACGCTTTCTGCACACAAAATTGTCAGTTGTTTCAAATGTTTTTTGTTTTTCCTGACTTATTTCAGAAAATATACGCCAATCTGGTTTAGGGGGTGAAAATGCATTTCGCAACAAATCTATGGCTTTTTCAAAATTTGTGGCTTCACTTTTTACACCTTGCCACCACGAAGAGGCATATCCTTCTAGCAATAATGGAAAACTAGTTAATGCCAGAAAATCTGATACATTTTCTGCATCTTTGTAAACCAAAATTGTAGCAATAAAGTCTTCCACTTTTGCGGTATTTCTTCCGCCACTAAAACGAGCGCTACAATTTGAAAACGTACTTTTGGTTTCAGATCTTATGTTAAGACCTCCTAAGAGTTCCATAAATTGACCTTGAGTAAGGGTAACATTTACTGAGCTATTAGAATTTTGAGTAGCAAATAAGTTTTGTGCCGTATTTAACGTGCTATTACTCTCGCTTTGTGATTCCGTAAGCGAACGTGAGCCTACTGGATTTTCACTGACGCTGGATGAATTTTGTGACATACTGCGCGTATTCGTTTGGGTATTCCGTGGACTTCTACGCATTTTGTAATAACTTGTCCTTTATTTAACTCACACTCGTGTTTTTTTTTAATTATTTTCTTTTATATTATAACCACAAAACGCACAAATAATAAATTAAATGCAAATACCTTACCTTCAGTTTTATGCACTTACAAGAACTACGTAAAAATAACTGTTCCCAAAATTTTTGGAAATTTTCGTTGGGCGCCAATGTAGAGGATGAGACTTTTTCTTAATTTTCAGGGTCAAGGCAGACGATGTCGTCCTAACTGACCTCAGCTATTTTGTATGGTTTTTGTCCAGATTAATATTTAAAGTTTGTGGCAGTAACAGACGAAACCGTCATATTCGCCTTCAATTTTAAATATTAATTGATCTTGAATTGTAATAAAACAAGGTATTTTAGTTTCTTAATGTTGCGATGTTTATTGGTTGGCAGACAAACGACAAAGAACAATTCTTATTACAATGTTTGATATTTTATAATTAAACTTACATATTGGATACATAAAAATATTGGAATTCAATTGGAATTGAGTTATTTCTCTAAAATTTGTGAGAGTACTAAAAATTAATTAACGGGATAATTTGCATATTAGGTAGTGGAGCATTAATATGCAAATGAGAACAAATAATAATAAAATAAAGAAAATAACTAATTACTCAGTTGAAAAAACTAACGGAGAAATTAATAATACAAATAAACTCATTAAACAAAATTGTAACAAAACCAAATGAAACAAAACATATTTAAAGTATATAACAAAAGTAAAACATATATGAAAAATGAAATATTAACAAAATGATAAGATGAACTTATTAATTTAAGATACAAAAATAAACAAATAATAAAATAAATAAAATAATAATTTCTGTTACAAAAAAGTATAACTTTCATAAATATAATAGTTATTTATATTTAAAAGGAGTACCAGTGAGACATCAAATGGACGCACATATCTGAGTTAAAGGGTATTATTTGAAAACGTAGACAACTTATACGCATTTCTTCAATAAATTTTTTTAAAAAAACATTTATGAAATTGTATTAGATTAGGTTAAGCTAGGTTAGGCTAGATTAGGTTAAAAATAAGGGCATTTAAAAACCGATGACAAGTATACCGCATTGGCATGTTGTGCGTTCTAAAGGAATTAAAAATATCTCTAAACAACAAAAGTCCCTAACTCAGCTAATATTTAGACTATGTTAAAACCCCAGGTCCATCAATATACTTCCCTAAGGGTTTCCAGTTTAAATTCCTTAGATATTTCATGTTCATTGTATTGTCTACATGACATAGATATATTCCAAAATCTCATCCTCTTCGTTATATTCGTTTCATCAGACAGTCCCATGTGAGCTAGATGAGTTCTCATCTTATCTAGTAGATATTAGCCTACCCAGCTTCAAAATCTTCTTTAAAAGATTTGGCTCACCCAATAGAATGTTTATCACCTAACCGACAACAGAATTTTACCACTTTTGACGTGTTCCTGCATTGCGTAAACTTTATGTTAATTTTAAAACCTCTAAATGGCTTGAACATTCTCCAAGGTAATGGTATTCACAAATGATCCTATTTAGGAAATTTTGTCGTCTTTTTCGTTTCCGATTATGCTGTTGATGCATTGCAGGACATACTGAGATTTAACTTTTTCGTTTATAAAGGTTTTGATTACTGATTAAATATTCCTAAAGTTACGAATCGAAGCTTCATTATCAGTCTTCTTAATCTATTTAAGGCATTCGTAATTGTCATAATCTCAGCCTGGAAAACAATATTGTGATCTGTTAGATGGAAGTATTTACCTCTGCTTCGGATTATGTCATATAAACCCATTCCAACCAAACTTTGATCCGTCTGTATAAAGATCGATGCCTTGGGTATTTCTTATAGTATTGCGAAGTTGATCATTTATTTTTTATTTAATGAAGAAAATTTAAATTTTTTGTTGTGAGAGTAACTAAACTTTTCTGAGTACCCAATTACCTACTCCTAAGAATTATTTTTACTATTACTCCCCCCACCGCAGAAAAAAATGTTGATGGTTTGGCCACCACCAGAAAGAAATTGTAGTTATGTCAATGTTTTATGTATAAAGGTTTTAGAGGATATTTCCGCAATATTTAATTATTTTTTATAAATCTAATATGTGAATGAAGTGTATTGAGTTTTTTATTAAAACAATTTAAAAATTTTTTAATTCTTGACATATTAACAAACTTTTGAATAACATATACATATATACAGGTGTGGTGAGTATTTTGAGATATTTACAAAGCCCTTAAAATAAATTTACACAGTGGGCCAAAAATCTCCTTACAAATTTAATTACTTTTTCGTTTTTGTATTTCTTTTTTTTTTAGATTATATAAATAGTGAACAGATTCACAACTGAACAATGACATTTAAAACTTAAAATTTTCTCAACCTGAAGCAAGAAGTTTGCTTAATTCGCACTGCGGAAAATATTGAATCTTTTCACCAAATACCTAAAAGACATCTATCAAAATACATTCTGCTCAGCTAGTAATGGGTTGTACGCCACTATGGGTCATTTAAAAAAAATACTATTATTCACATATAAGGTGCAATTCTTGCAACCAACAGATAATCGTCTAAGTTCTAAAATTTAATTTCAGCAGCTGCAAATAAATGAAATGAACTTTATTGAAAATTCGATTATGAGTGTGATGAAGCTCATTTTCATTTGAATGGCTTTGTATAAAAGCAGAACTGTAAGTTTACAAGTTCTAAGAATTCAAAAGCCATTCATTAATACCAATTGCATTAGGTGTACAGCATGAGGTGGTATCTTATTTTAAACTATCATTCGGCTTTAACTCTTCGAGAATGAAGCTGGAAGAGCTGTAAACGCACCCAGAAAACAGAAAATCACATTCATTGCCAATCGAATGATGCAGTTTCTGCAATCAAACTTTTGATTTGTCATTATAGAATTTCTATTGCAAAGATCATAATTTATTAGTGCTGACTACATATTTATATTCCGAATCGCAATTCTGTAGATACAACCGTAAAATTCTACTATCACAACTAAACTATGCGAACTATGCGGTACACACAACCGATACTGTTTTCCCTGTGCGTAAATTGGAAGCAGTAGCGGTTTATGATTTTACGTCCTGCATTTTAAATTTGACCAAAACTTTGGTTTCAGCAGGATGGACCTACCTTCTATACTGCCCAAAACAAAATGTCACTTCAAAGTCAAATTTTGGCAAAGCGAATAATTTTTAGAAATTCGGAAATTAATCGGCCAGCGCGTAAACGATAATTGGCGGCATCTGACTATTTTGTATGTTTTATTTAAAGAAGCAATTTTAAAAATATTGTAGAAAATGCTCTTAAACTAACCCATAATTCTAAAGCTATAAACGGGTCTCATTAGAGTGAAATTTTTTCCATACTTTGAGTAAAAGAAATTAATTTTGAACATATTAAAATCTAAAGAAAATATATAAACGAAAAAGTCATAAAACTTTTAAAAGCCATGGTGACCTTTGATGCATCTTGTATTAAACTTACTTTACTAACTACAAACAATAATCAGTGTTGCCACAACCAAAAAAAACTTACGACCAATTTTTCTTAAAAATGTAACCAAATGAGGAAAAAATATTCAAAATTAAAAATTATTTTTATGTTATTAAATTTGTTTTTTTTTTATTTTATATCATATTTTAATGCAAAAAACTGAATAGAATTAAACGACAAATTTAAAATTCATACTATTTTGAGAAAAACAAAGTTTTAGAAGTTTCTAAAACAAAGGTTTGGCAGACTAGAGATAATGGCAATCATTTTGATTTTTGCACTATTATTTTGATTGCATAACATTGTTAATTTTTTGAAACTCAAGCTTATTTCTAAATTTTTATCAAACTAAGCAGTGAAAAAATTCTTTCTGCAGCAGCTGAACTATGTGGAAAAGACATTAAGTTTTGAATAAAATAAGTTCTTCGAAACACTTTTCGTTCATTGCATTTTTGTGTTTGGACACTTTATCCCAAAACACAACAATACTTACATCACTGTCTAAAATAATACTTGAAAATCTTAATAGTTTCCATTGAGATAAAATTGTTTCTTCATTACCATCTGTTAAATTTGGGAATGATAATAACAAAGGTTCCAAACTTATCTCTGAATTATTTAAATTTTTTTTTTTGGTGTAATTATCTCAATATTTTTAAAATCTTTTCTTGCAAAATCGAAGCGTTTCAGAATTTTCTTAAAAAGTTCAATATAAAACTGTTGTATATAATTTTTAATATTATGTTTTTGCATGCTTGATAGGCTATTTTCTTGCATACTTGCTACTTCATTACAAAGTGAAACATACATACTTTAAAGTGAGATTAAAAAAATCTATACATATTAAATATATTAGTCTATTAATCTATATGCATATTAAAATTTAAGTCAGAAGTAACCAAAATCAAAAAAAAGTACACATTAGAAAAAAATAACTAATTTTGGTTAAATGCAACCAAAACGTCAACGCTGACAGTAATTACAAATAATATGAAAATTTTGCTAGTTTAAGAGTGCGGAGAGTTTTTATCACATTACAAAACACACAAAAATTTTCAAAAAGCAAATTTAAACAACTTATTTTTTTTATGCTGATTATATTTTTAAATATGGTAAATTGTGCCAAAAATTCACCTCAATTTAAAAATGGATAGAATATTGCAATTTCGAATGGTAATTCACAAACATTTCTTGATTAATTCTATAAATTATAAATATAAGAACAGTCTATCTTTTTCATAAGTTAAATTAATTATGTCTTTCATTAATTTATTTGAAACAAAAAAAGTCTGTTTGTGTACTTACAAATATCATCATTGCTCATATTTTCCAAATAGTTTATAATGAAATGTTTCGTTCAATAAATTGTTAAATACCCGTGGAATAACTGGTTATATATTTTGCTTCTTTTTTTATCAAAACAGGTAAACTTTCGTTTAAATTCTTTGAATAAATGCAGGTCAAGTAGCAGAAACACAGTATTAAATACTAGAATTAAAATTTAGTTTTAAGTTACAAGTTCCACTGTCTCAACAATAATTAAAAATGTAAATGCAAATTGTCTGTTAATTTTTTTCACTTTTATTTTTATACTTCCGTTTCACAATTGTTTTTCGTACCCTCAATTGAATTGGTTTTACTTCACTTATCTGGCCTGTTTTTATGGTAAGACTATTTTTTGCCACTGTTCATTAATCCCTTTTATTTAAAATATATTAATATAAATATTATTTGTACTTTCAAGAACGGCTGCTGTAATTGAAAACATTTTTTTATTCCCCTTCACAATGTGTTTTGACAGTTATACAACGATAAACCCGTTAAATGGCTCTCTGCCTAGCCAGGGATTTATTTGTTGTTAAATAAAACAACAAAAAATAAAAAAAAAACACTATAACCACAATCGTGCGTTTTAGTCAAGTTAACAGAAAGACTGTTTTATTTAGACCCATTTCAGTTTCACACTTTCGCTTTTTCTTTTTTTTTTTTGTCCATAAAGAATTTCTTATCAGTTCTTTACTCTTTTTCCAGAGTAGTATTTCTCAGAATTTCAGTACACTGCTCAGCTTTATTTTTTTTTTATTTTTTTTGCGAGATTGTTTTTTTAATAATTTTAAAATTATCTTTTTTGGTGTGATTAAATGATTAAAATTATAAGAAGTACTATATACATGTTTACTTTTGTGGTGAAATGAGTGATATATCGCATCAAATTTATTAAGGTGGATAAATCAAATTATAAACTTTTTGATAAACAAAAAATATTTACTTGTTGAAATTTTACTCAGGTTTATATAAAAAAACATGATAAGATAAGCTTGTGAGGTTAAAAAAAAAATTAACAAAATATTTTGGTTTTTTAATAAAATACTTATACGTACGTATTTTAAGAGTTCAACAATGGTGAGTTACAAATATGACTGCTGGAGTTTACTTTGAACCTAAAATATCTATCAGGAATTATAAGCATGTTATTTTCTATACATTTATTATATACATACATAAGTAACTTGGGATCGCACTGTTATTTATAAATTTTTTTATAATAATTTTTAATGATAAATTTTGCCGACCAAATTTATTATTTTGCAGGTTGGTGAGTTTATTATGGAGCTCATCATAACTCTTAAATATGGCAAATGTAGAATATTTCAGAATTTAGATAACTAATTTTATAATTACAGTCAAACTTTCATAACTCGAACTTCTCTTACTCGAATTTTCTCTAACTCGAACTAATTTGGTTGGCAGTAGCGTTAAAAGAACAAATCACATACAATTTGCCTTCCGTAACTCGAACTTCCATAAGTCGAAGTTCTCCATAACTCAAACAAAAAACATACACATGAACTCTATAACTCAAAGAATTTTGCTTGTTTCGTTTGTTTCTATTCTACGTGCTATTTTTTTTTCGGGGAATTACAAATTTCTTTCCTTTTTGGATGCGTAAGTATCAGTTCTATGCATAATTCGGGCTAGATGATAAATCTTGAAATCAATTTTTTTAATTATTATGACAACTAAACGTGTTTTAAAATGCTTATCAATTAAAAAAAAAATATAAACTTGTAAAAGACGTCTTAGACGGATTAAAGAAAAAGGAAGCGGCTGATATATATGGTACCTCGGCAAGCACGGCCTCAACAATTTTCAAAAATATGGAATCAACTATCAACTCATTTGAATCTGGATTTCGTTTATGTAGTAAAAGAGTTAGGACCCCAAAATTCAAAAAAGTCGACAAATCAGTCTTCGACATGCATGAGAAACTACTCAAAACCAACAAGAAATGATGCAGAAAGATCTTTCCGAACATTAAATAATTATTTACAGACAAATGGCGCAACAACTGATGAGCACTACAAAGCTTTAAGCACATTAGAGTTATTTTTTATTGAAAATACCAAAATAAAAGTAAAATGTCAGTCACTTATTTCAGAATATTTTACTTAATTGTAATTTTTTAATTACATATATGAGTACATATGCTTGTTCTTTTATATTCTTAAGTATGTAGTTTTCCATTTGAGGCTATTTTAAATAAAAATACATAATAAAAAACCATTTTTTTTTTTTAATAAAAAATTCTGTCTCCGCAAGTCGAAGTTTTTTTTGGGATAATGGTGATTCGAGTTATGGAAGTTCGACTGTAGTTTAATTTGACGTTTAAAATTGTTTAACAGCTTAGCGTTTAAAAAAAATATGTAATGCAGTAATTGAGGCAAATTGTGCTGCAAAAGTAAAAGTATAAATACAAAACAGTGACGAGAATTATTCTAAAATGTTTTATTTCTTACTACTTCCAGTCACCATTTGTAAAACAGTAAACACATAGAACACAGCAGGCTACACAGCTGCACGTCTACAAATGTAGCTGGCTTCAATTACCGCAGTGTATTCAGCTACATAATTATTTTGAAAACGTCAGCAGCACTACAAACAGCTGATACTTGAATTTAATACTTTGATAAAACTAATATCTTTAATCTTTTTGTTAATGAAATATTGACTTAAGGATATTTAGTGCATTTTATAACAGCCTTTGTTAAAATAGCACATATAACAGCTTAAGTTAATGAAGTGTAAAAGTTTTCTAAAACGAGTAACAGAAGGTGGTGGGTACGTCCATTAAATCAAACTCGTGATGAAGAAGGACTTTTTATAAGACGTGTTTGCAACAACATAAATAAAAGAATGAGGAACTCGAATGAATGTTGACAATTCCACTTTGTTGTTGACAATGTTGAAAGAAAAAATATAACGATTTTCCAACAGAAAAGCCATTGATTCCGAGACACGCTTGACTGTTACAATAATGTAAGTAAAATCTTATTTTTTCAGTATATTATGTTAAAAAAATTATAATTTCAGATATTTGGCACAAGGATGTAGTATTCCAATTCTTGCTTGGGCTTGTAAGCTAGACAGTTTAACTGTTACAAAAAAATAAATTAGCCTAAATTGTAATGTAGCCGTGCAGTCGTGCTGTACGTGTGTATTTCATTTTTCTCAATGAAATAAAAACCTTCTGCTCAAAAAATGTACGAAAGCTGAAATTTCATCCAAATCCTCTCGCACAGAACCTACGGTATTAAAATGGACATACTCGACTCAAGAGCATCCATACATTGGCCCTCGCGCACCCGCTAGAAAGATGACCTCCATACAAAATTAGAGCCTCTATTGCAACGGCAATAGACCCAAATATTAATTAATTTAAGATTTTAATACTTATTGTCATTTTCTTAATATAAAAAGATCCAATAAATAAATTATGAGTTAAAAAAATTTTATTTTTTACAGACTGTAGGCGGCAGCCTGCCGTTGTCTATGTGTTTAATGCTTAAGTGTTAACATAAATAAAAAACAAAACTAACAAAACATTACTCTAAAATATATTATTCACCACTGAAAAAGTTTTTCTCTACACCTTTGTTTTTTTAACAAAGTAGAATATGCAAACAAGAGATGACAATAAATAAAGAAACGGTAAATCATATTAAAAACATCAAAAACAATACAACAATTATGAAAAACGTTAAAAAATATTAAACAGCAGTGTTACTAAATAATTGTATTGGGTCAGTTTAAAGAGAAAATACTTTCTCAATACATGTGAACTTCATAGTCATAACAAGTCGCAAATGTTTCCTTCTATAAAAGTTTTTTTTGTTCTGGCTCTACAATTAATACTTTCAAACATGATTTTAATGTTATACTTAGTTCAACTTAATGTTCTATTTCATATCACTTCAGATCCAGCTTTATGTTATTCTAACGCTGTTCTATTTTACTTTTGTTCCCTTCAGAATTAATTAATTTATTTATTAATTTGCTGTCTGTTTCTTTGCACTTGTATAAATGACAACTTCTTAAAATCTTACAATTCACCAAAATAAGATTTTATAACTAAGCCTTTGTTTCAATCTTGTATTAAATAACTGCCATTATTTAATATTCAAACTAACTAAATATTTGTATAATTTAATTTTTTTACCAACATGCACAAATACTCATAATTATTTTTTACGTTTATAAAACCTTAGATAAACTTAAAAACTAATTATGAATATAAGGCTTAATCTTTCTCATATAATCAAAGAAAAATTTTTTATTTTTTTTTAATTCCTACCCAAGAGTAATAAGCGTATGATACTTATAATTCTTTTTCATTATCTTAAACAAAATAAAATTTAAATTTATACGATATATTGTTATGTTTTGCCAAATTTATATTTTGTTAAAAAAACTCACACACGCAATCGTGCACGTGATTAAGTTTATTTTGAATTGTTCACTTATTTAAGAAGTGGAAAGCAAAAAAGTACATATTGATTTTTATTTGTTAAAAAATGTTTGAATTTCAATGTGGGTGTGTTATAAAAAAATCGTCTAACACAAAAAGAATTAATAAAACTTATTAATTCATCATAAACACATTTGAAAATTATTGTTTCTTTTTCTGAAGACTGAAATAAAATTTATATTGTATTTAAATGATTAATTAGTTTAAGAACTCAGGAAAATTTTTATAAAAACCAAAAAACAGTAAAAAATAAAAATATCAACAAATTGAAAATAATAAAAAGAAACATCCCAAAAGTATGCTAGAATTTTTGTTATATGGTTGTTTAGAGATTTAGAGAGTCATAAACCTGTTGCCTTTAGTTGTTGTTAAAAATTAAGGAAATAGTCGTAGTGTTGTTGTTAAAGTTTAATAAATTTTCCTAGTTTTGATCCACTGCGAAACCAGCTAACGCGTTTTGTGTTTGGGGAAGTTTTCATTAAAATAATTTAATTAATTTTTTCATGGCTGCCAGCAACATTACTTATCAAAGAAACAAATTTGAAAAATTTGCTATAGGTTCTATGTTAGCCCTTAGACATTTTTAAAGTTGAGTTTGTTATAAAAACTCTATAATTAAATAGATTTGTGTGAAAAATTTTGTCTGTACATTAAATATTTTTTTAAAAATTTTAATGCCAGTAAGTACAAAAGTCACTTTAAAATTTATGTTTGCCTTGATTCCTAAGCTCGATTGGCTTAAAGATTGCCCAGGCAGAAAAATACATTTATTACGACGCTGTACCGAAGTTGATAGAGGTCATATAAAATTAGTATCACATAGTAGTACACAGCTGTTTACGAAATCAACAATGTTGTTATAGAATTGAAATTATAACGCTAAATGAGCGTTTTTCTTTTTTCATTACTTATTGTAACAACATTGTAGTTATAAATTAACAATATTGATTTGAAAATGAACTATGTATTATGCTGAGGCGCCATCTGTTGTTGTCTAGGAAGAACAAAACAACGCCACCATTTATGATTGTGTAGTGGTCCGGAGATCCTTCGCAGCGGTAAAAGTGAACAGGGCTTTACATATTAGACCTTTTGGAAGCTGATTTTACACCTTCTTCTAGACTTTTAATATCATTTTATCCTGCCTGCCCTGCACTTAAATGCCTTTTAGAAGTCCTTGGACTCCCTTCTAAAGATCCGATAGTCATTTTAATTCTCGTTATTTAAGAAGGAAAGAAATGTGTACATTCTCGTGTGTATTTGTTGAAATCGTTACTAAAACCAGATTAAAAAAAAGAAATAAAAAAATAAAAGATAAAACATTTAAAATTAAAGTTCATGTAGTTTCGTTTCAGGCTTCTAAAGAGCGAGTTTAACAGTGCTAAATTCAAAACAAGAAAAAAGTTGTATGAAAAAGGTATAAAACATTTAATATAAAAATCACAAACCCTTTAACAAATCTGTACACAAAGGCTTCCAAAAAGGGGTTCATGAGAAGATCTACTAGAAGCCCAGATTTTAGAAGCGGGTATAGAAAATAAATCGGTATGTAAAAGAAGCAGGAGCCTTTTATAAATCCTACTTACCCCTACTTTTTACCGCTGGGTTGCTATTATGTGTTCTTTAAGTATTTCGTATGCATTTGTCATTTGCCTCTTAATTACAAATTTTTATGAAAATGTTTTCTGATGGAACTTGAAAAATCTGTGATATTTCGGTTTTAAAGTTTTGGTCTTTAACCACTGCACCAAGCATAGTTCTTATACATATATTTTTCAACTTAATGTCATCACGGCACTTACCAAGGTAATTTTGTATCCTCAGTATTGTAGCGATACATGCTTATCGTAAACAGATATAAAACTAAAGTCGTTTATTTGTATTACTTAATCTTAATTTAATTTAAATAATTTGGTATAGAGGTACCTTGATTTTTGATTGCAAGATAATATCTTATTTTTATTATAAATAGAAATATATCAAAAAAATTGGTTTCTAAACTGGTACTAGAGCCCATACGGACACGACAGAAGGATCAATATAAAACAAATTGCACGTAAAACAACAAACTATTAATAAGCACTAACAGCGATATCATAGTTTATTTTATAATGAACACCTACAAAAATATTATTAGGCACCCAATGCGAGCCGGGTTCAACTAGTTGGTTATAAAACAAACAAAATCAAATAGGTACTTTATAATATTTATTTAAAATTTTTTAGGAGTAATTATATATTGATATTTTATTCGAACTTTTTCTTTTATATTAAATTTTAATGTGAACCATTTTTATTTTGGCTTAAGTTCATTTAATCTTTTATTTTAATTTTATAATTGAAATTAAATTAAATTGTAATCATTTTTAGGAATATTCTTTCTAAAATTATTTCCGATATTAGCCGAGTGGAATGCATTTTCGAAACCAGCTACGATTTCATCATCAGCACTCTTTATCGGTATACTACTATGTAATTTAAAAATCCTATATATGTTACAATTCAATTAAATTTGAATTAGTGAATCATAGTATTATTTTTCAAATTTTGTTGAATATTTACTTCACCTATTAAATGACATTTTTCTATTCAACATGTTCATATTCTTTTATATTCGTAATACATTTCCATTATGCTTTCAATATCAATACATGGCACGGTTTTAATGACATTCAAAAATTCATTGTTCAGTGTCTATCACCTAGATGGACTTATATAAATGAAAATTAAAAGATACAACCTTGCTTTCAATAATTTCAGCCAAAGGATGGAAAAATAATACTATGATTCACTAATTCAAATTTCATTGAATTGTAACATATATAGGAATTTTAAATTACATAGTAGTATACTGATAAAGAGTGCTGATGATGAAATCGTAGCTAGTTTCGAAAATGCATTCCACTCGGCTAATATCGGAAATAATTTTAGAAAGAATATTTCTAAAAATGATAACAATTTAATTTAATTTGAATTATAAAATTAAAATAAAAGAATAAATGAACTTAAGCCAAAATAAAAATGGTTCACATTAAAATTTTTTAGGAGTAGTGATTTTATACCAATCTGTTATATATATTTTAAATATTTCAATTTTAAGTACATATATATTTTGCATTTTATCTACTCAGTATTTTTTACATAAAAAAATTATTTTTAAATTATTTAATTTATTACGAAATATTACGAATTGGAAAAGTACAATACTTAATTAGATAATAATTATTATAACTAATAGATTAACATTAACACAAATTATTTCTTTACCAAACAAAAAATGTAAGTTATTTTTAAACTTCTAATTCAATACACGTGAATATCTCTGAGAAAAAATCATTTTTTAACACCCACTTTTTCATGCATTCAACATAAAGCGAAACAATTAATACTTTTAAGAAAAAAAATTTTTAATAAGATATTAAAAGCAGAACTGTGTTAAGCCAACATACAAAAATTACCAACAAAAAATAAATTTTAAATTAAATTATGTTTCTCAGCATTCGCTGCAGACCATCAACAACATATGTTTTTTTTTTTTTTTCTTTTACAGTAAACTGCACGATGCGTCAAAAATATGGCGACACATCAAATTCCTAAAGGCATTTTTAAAAATAAATTTTAACGGTTAAAGCATATATGAAGAGTATTTTTAAAAAATTTAAAAAAAACTCTGCCATAAAAAAATGCGTTGTTGCATTCATACATGCTGTTTAGATTTTCAGCTCGCTGCCAGCTAAATTTGTTTAATTTTTTACTAGCTGCATTTGTTTTTAGCTCTTTTCCTAAATTTAGATTATTTGACATGACGTAGCATATGAAGAAAAATAATAAAAATAAAAACTATTTAATATATAAATGCAAATGCAGGAAGTTCGTCAGGCAGCCATCCAGGAATTGTTGACTTTTTTTTTACAAACAAAAGAATAATAAAATTAAGAATGGTCAGGCACATAAAAGAATAATAGAAATTCTCATCATTACAAATTAAATTACTGTAATATTGAATTATATATATTTTTTAAATTTTTTTAAAATGTGAATTTCAATAATAAAAAACATGTAATAATATTAATAAAAAAAGTGGATTTGAGACATTGAAATGCAAAATATCTTCTTTATAAATTTTTTTATTGGCAAATTATATTAGCTTTGTGTTTTAGAACTAAAAGAATATTCTTGCAAAAACTTAAAAAAAAACAAACCAACCAAGTAATGCACATATTAATAAAAAAATCTACCAATTTTGATCCAATCGGACCAAAGTGGCATCTTTGGTCACAATACTAAATGTTAAACAATAGCCAATAATTATTAAAAAAAATCCCATAAATTAACACATTTCCGTATGAGCACTAAAAATTTTTTTAAGAATTAAACAATTATCGTTTTAAAAATAAAAAATATCTTACCGACAAATCTTCGCATGTTGCCAGAAAAAATTACATGACATTATTTTTAACAAAAATGTTTAGAGCAAAAATTATCTTACATTTATTTTTATTATTTTTTTAGTCTAACAATAGACAATTTTCTAGGAAATTTTCACATAATAAAAACAAGTTAGCTAGAATACATTTTTTTTAATTTTTTTTCATGTTTATCATATGTAAAATTGCTTTATTTTTTTTTTCGATTTTGTTTTACCCAGATTTTGTGTTAACGAATATGCAAAATGTTTATATTGTATTTCAATCAAAACAAGTGAAAGTTTATTTTGCAAATTTTTAATTTTAGATATTTATTTGTTTTACTAACACTAATACATACATACAATTTGTGTTTTCTAAAATTACGTATTTTTTGTTGTTAATTTCTTGCACATTTTTGTTTATTCATATTGAATAATTATTTTTTATTATCATCACCGGCACCACCGTCACCATGATGGTTACGATTGCATTTACGAGCATAATAAAAAACAAGTAAGAGTGGTATATTCGGCCGTGCCGAATCTTATATACACTTCACAACGTGTAGTCATGCAATAACAATTGTTTGTATCACCATTCATCTCATATGAAATACGTACATACATATAAAAAACATACATAATAACTTTTTTTTTTTGAAAATGCTATAAAAAAAAGTGTAGCTTCGGCCGTCTGGCACGTAGCGCCGTCCTGTTGAAACCAAATTTTGCAATATCTTCCTCTTAAATTTTTGTGAACAAAAATTCGTTCAACATGTCCCGATAACTATCGCCATTGACTACGGCCACTCCTTGCTCATTTTCAAAAGAAAAATTACCCAATTATGCCTCTGGACCAAAATCCGCAACAAACAGTGACTCGTTGTGGGTGTATCGGCTTTTCAATGTATGCGTGCGGAATTTCTGTGCCCCAAATGCGACAATTTTGCTTGTTTACATACCCGCCAAGATCAAAATGAGCTTCATCTGAAAAGATGATTTTTTTTGGCAAAATCGGCCAAAGTAATGTCGCAATATTTAACAGCGTTGTTTAAGCGTATACACAACCATATTCGTTCAGCGGAAGGATAAAACTAATTATCTGTCAAATCAGACATGAGCTAAGTGTTACCATTCACGAAATAATCACTGGTAAAAAAAAACGTTAGATGGCGGACCCTTCATATAAAAACATCCCATTTCCAAAAAAAAAAAAAAATTAAAAAAATAACAAAAAAAATTAAAAAATATAATAAAAATATGAATAATAATAAAAAAATAAAAAAATGTTTTTGGCTCAGCTGCGATTCGATGTCACGTTTACTCTAACCAGTATACAACGTTTGTTTGTATGTATGTATGTGTTGTATGTTGTTGTTGTGGAAACAAACGAGGTGGTCGTGGTGTTTTGCTCATATCTCAGAAAGTTATGGGGCGACTGTGCTCAATTTCAATAACGATTCATTCCCGAATATTTCAAAAAAATTAATACCATACACAGATCTGAGGAACATATAGTTGCTTCTAAAAGTTGATTTCAACCAACACACGGACAGACGGACAGACTGTCAGAGCTTAATCAACTCCTCTATTCATAAGCTTTCAGAAAATATATACTTTATGGGGTCGGAAATGAAAAATGTAGAAATAACAAACGGAATGACAAACCTATATATACCCTCGTGCACCACAAGTGAAGGGTATACAAAAGACATCTTTCGCAAATAAACATGATAAATGTTTAAACTATAATTACAATTAGTTGTTAATTTATAAATTCTATATTATTTAAAACTTTTAGGCAACAGGTGGTAGTGAAATTTTAAATTCATCAAGCTATTTCTTTAAATTATTATATAGTATTTTCCTAAAACGTTTTATACTTAAGTCTTTCTGTTCTTACCTCACCTGCCTGAGGCAATTACCTTTTTTTCTTTTGTAGAGAACAAAAACAAACAAGCAAAACGAAATTATAGTTTTTCCTTGAGTTTAAAGAAAACAACTTGCAAATTATACAAATTAATGCTGCAATAGATTGATTTAAGTTTTCCTTACGTGTTTTCTATGTTTTTCCCCTGCGCTTGCAAAAGCTACTTTTAAAAGTAAAAATAAATAAATGTTTTTTGCCCATAAATTATATGTGTAAAATAATTTCTTTGCCAAATTATAGGAAAATGTTGTTAATTTAGTGATTAATGTTGAAATTTATAACGGTTTGAAATGTATTTTACTAATCACTCACCTGCTAGTTCGACATCTGTGAAAGGTTTCTTTTTAGCAGTCTGCTAAACAAAAAAAAAAAACAAAAATATAATAAACATTAGAACGTCATTTTAAGAAAAATAAATTAATGTAGATTAAGTTCAAAAAATTATGAATTTAACAATGAAAGATTTTATTTAAAAAGAAAATTCATACAAATTTGTTGACCTTTTTCCAAGAAAATGTAACGAAAATGTTAAAAAAATTAGTTAAAAATTGTCTTTAAATAAAAAGTAAAAAAAAGCAAGCAATTTTTCTCCACTGTAAATAGACGTAATTTTTTCCCTTTTTAATGAACAAACTTACGTAAAAATAATATCTGCAAATTGTTAAAATGGTATCGTGCTAAATAATTTTATGCGAACCGAGGATCAATATGTCACCACTTATATAAATGAGTGTTTAATATTCTAATTTCCTTAAGGAGTGAGCGGCATGAGTGGAAGACCTTATTAGGATCTTCGACACCAATATATATATGGATGATTTTAAGATGGTCTGTGGGGTTGGATCATTAACGTATCTGGGCCATTCTAGATATGCACTATCCCTTATCAACTAAATATTTTAAATTAATACACATAGTAAGTTAACTCAGTTTTAGATTTTTACCCCCCCCAGAAATGTTTTTTAGCATTTTGCCACACCTAGAAAAAAACTTGTTACCTACGCCAACGGATTAGATCCAGTGTCATGGCGAACTAGGGATAAAACTCTCTTTCATCTTTCAGGGTGAATGTATTGTATTTCAGGCTGAATGTAGAATTCTAAATAACACTAATAGTCAGGGTTATATTGGTGTTTTTGTATTGGACAGTCAGGCGGTACTCTTGAGACTCAGGTCGTATACCACCACATCTAAAGTAGTCGGTAATAGAGAAAAAAAAAATTTAGTTTTGGAAAATTGACTGACGTTGCTCTATTTTGGGGCCACTATGTTATCGAGCAGGCCGCTGATATGTCTAGCAAGATCTCCAGATACTTTCTTCGAAAAGCTGAAAACAGGTGGCGTATGCTAGATATATGTAGAGCGGTCAAGCTTACGTGGCTCTCTCTTGAAATCACGCTCACATCGTAATTTACGAATAAAGGTCGGAAGGACCATTGATGTAGCTCTACGAATGCTAAATGTTAAGAAACCCAGAATCTTAAGCAAACAAATACTGGGTAACTTCTCTGAGATATCTGAGGTCAGACTAAACGACCTGTTGAAATAACTCACGGATACGGAATGGATCTAGTACCCTACCTCTTAGACTAATTCTAAGAGACACCAAATCTCGCAAGTGATGTGGCCTTGTTAAAATGGTACCAAACTCGGCTTTGCATTTCGCGTGTAGTGAACTACCACGATAACCAACCAACCAACCAATGTCGAGGGTCACATAGGGCAATTTTTCTTGCGCAATTCATAAGTTTCTATAAACAGAGACAGAGAAAAATATAATTGAAAGAGCAGAGAGTTGTTTATAACCGAATTTAGTTAGGTTTTTAGTCATTTGTTCATACTCGTACACTCATGAATATTAGATATTAAATAAAATAGAAATTGCTCCAACAAAATGTTTGCTGTTTAAAAAAACTTTGTGGCAAAACATTATGGCAAAACTAAAACCGCTGATGTAAATTTTTTTACTGTATTTATTTACAAATGGGAAATTGAGTAAAAATTCTCTATAATCAGAGAATTTCTCAAAACTTGTTTTATATAAATATTATGAAAACATAAATATTAACTTACCTTTGGTGCACGTTTCCGCAGCAATGCTGAGCCCAGCATCTGAAAAAAATAAAAATAAAAATTCTATACTTATAAAAATTTTTTTTAAATATTGTATTTTCTGTTAAGCTAAATTAAATAAATAAAATAAGATTGTTTATGACTACTGAGGTAAATATTACAATGCGATGTTAAAAAGGGTCAAGGGTCACAATAAAAAAAAAAAAATAAGCTGTGATGATCAACAATATAACGAAGTTATCTATGGTGTGGCAACTCCAATGACTCATATGTTTTTGACCTAAAATACAATGCAAGTTGCACTTTGGCATTTCCAGTTACAATTTTATGTACTTCTTTTTAACACAACTCTTATTATACATATACATTTACTGTATTCGCAAAGTGCCCTAACATGTCATATTGTCATAATGTATTGTTATAAAAATTGTTGTTGGTGTTCAAGTGAAACCATCCTAAAATAATATTACTTTTTATGTGTATGTGCTGTCATAACTATTCAGATACCTGCGGTGATCGGGTATGAATGTAATAAGCCGAGCTGTCTGCTATAATTGTAACTCGCCGCCTCCGATATCCGTTAAAAAGATTGGTATTTAGATGTTTTTTACTCAATGACGCAAAAGCGGCTAGACGGAACTAAATAAAAATTGGCACACGGATAGATTAACACATAGGCTACCCTTTATCGCAATATTCAAGCGAATTCGCGGAAATATGCGAAAAAAACTATTTTGTATATAGTAAGTAAGTAAGTTTTTTTTATATATTTACAATATCATAATTTTCGAATTAATTAACCATTGCGAATAAGTTATCAATTAAAAGGAAATTTAAAAACAAAACTTATGTATCTAAACAATTTAAAAAAAAAAATTTTTTTTTACATTTTTCTTGAGGTTTTTATGTGTACAGAGTTTTATTTTGATTTTTTTCAAACTAACGGAATCTCTTTAAAAGGAAAAGATCAATGTTTTCATCTTTCAAATTAATTCTAATTAACACTACAATAAAAAAACCATTAATAAAAAAATATGTCTAATTTTAAAAAGAAAATATAAATTAGCAACAAATTTTCCAATATTAGACCATTTCGTTTTGTTTCCGTATTATATTTATAGTTTATTTTTTTTAACTTTGCTTTTAATTGTTTATAAAAAAAATAAAATTGTGTAGATTTAAAATATGCACAACTACCTAAACATAACGTCAATAAATTTAAATACTTAACAATGACGAGTAAAAATGTTGGACAATATCTATATTAATATAATTAAGAGGAAAAGTGTGTTTGTATGTTATTAGTTTTTTTCGAAACTGTTTATTCAAATTCTAGAATTTTTTCACAAATGCTCTAGGTCTATCCTTCGAACGGACGGCTATATTTATGTTTTACATTTTGGGTGGGTGTGGTAGCTTCCGCACAAATTGAACACATTTTATAGAAGATTTTGAGAACTATAGTAGCTATTCCATTTAAACTTTTTGTGAGTTACTTTGATAACAATTTCCTTATTCGAGAAAGAAAATTTTAAGTTGGAGCAGGGGCCATGATTATCCCCCTTACAAAAAAATACATATAATGTCATATATAGGAAACTATAAACGAAATTTGGTTGAAACTTTGCACGAGCCATTTGACGATAATTTCTTTATTACAGCCAAAACTGGTTACGAACGGAGCAGATGTAGTGTTATCCCCCCACGAATGATATACTTTCTATCAATCAATAAATAAGATGCATTACAAAAACACTTTAAATTTTAAAAAATAAAGTTACACTTATACATATATAAAACAATTACGTAAAAATATAAATAAAACAATAAAAATTTCCTGGTGGGTGTAGCGAAGTGCACCGGGTTAACCAAAAAAAATTAAAATGTTAATAAATTTAAAAAATATAAATCGGAACTATTAAAACTACACATTGAAGAAGAATAAGTTAAATTTATTTACTGGAAAAAAGTATTGGATTCACAAGATCTGCTATTATGTGGAATTGTCATTTTGCCTTAAATTTTCAAAACTTTTTTATAAACATGATTTAAGACTTTTTAAATATTTTAAAATGATGACCATATGACAAAACGACACCATAGTACATCTTGTGAATTCATCAAATGTTTTTATTTCTCTCATACTTATGTCTGTTCATAATTTTTTTTGCCAACAATCAAAGATTGTTTACTTAAACTAAAAATAATTTTCGTACATATTTAGCCTTTAGTGGTTAAGATATTATTTTATTTATTTTTATTTGGTTAAAGAAATTACTTTGATTTTAAAGAAGAAAAAAATTGAGATGAAAAAAATGCTCCTAACTGAACTGATTCAACATATTAAAAGTGATATTTATACTTGGTTTATTAGTATTAAAAGCAAGTCATATAAATTTTTTTAAATTTATTTTATTCTTTTAAGCACGAAATTTTATATGAAAGAAAGTAACATTGCATTGTTATATTCGATTTCATTCATAGAACTACCGCAGTTTTCAAGGCTCAGTTGAAGGTTATTAGCCTTACAACTGTTGTGGATAATTTCTAAAAAAGCTGTAAAGGATTAAAGTTGTAACTCAAAAGCGACCAAATGACATCGTCAGGATTGACAACGAGGTAAAGATCTTACGATCCACAGATGTTTTGTTTAGTAACAAAACTTCCAAAACAGAAATGTGCCTCATCAGAAACGATGAAACTGAGAAGCCTTCAATTGCTAAGTCAATTGGACACTGTAAGTTAATAATCCTTAAGTAGAAACCTGATTATGGTGGTGCGTGAATATGCGAGTTTTTAGCAACGATATTTTTGCTTTAAGTTGCACACTTTTTGAAACAACAGCTAAGTTTTTGCCAATACACACCGTAAAACAAGTAGAACTATGAATATTTTATGCAAGAAAGCCAGTCGAAGGAAATTTGTTCGCAAATGTTCATACAGTACTCCCGGTAAGTGCTTGATGTCGGCCTTAACTTCTTTTCAATAATCGGAAAACAGCATTTACTTATTCCAGCGCAAATGCTCAATAAGAATTGCATCTGCAAAAGTCAGATGAAAAAGTTTGTTCCATATTTAAATTGAAGGTGGTAGTGTTCTGTTCAATTTTGTTTTGTTCTTATTTTTCGTAGCGCCAAACACAAGAAAATCAAATTTGCTTAATTCACAAGCTGTCGTAGGTGTTGTACGTTATAGTTGTTGCACACATTTTGTTGATAATTTCTACATTTGTTTTTAATACAACAATTACAACAATTTTAACTATTTTTATAGAACGTCATATAAATAGATCATAGCTGGAAAACTAAGTAAATTTGGTTGCAAATTTCTTTCAAGCTACGACTCCTACGACGATTATGAAAATTGATTTGTTTGAACTTTTAATAAAAAAATATGGTAACATTATTGATCAGGCGAGTCTTTTAAAATAAGAACAGAAGCAAATATGCTTTGCAAATAAAAATATATTTGGGTGATTCACAAGGTGTCTTATCATGTCATATTTTCATATTGTTCTAAAATTTTAAAATGGTTTAAAAATGTTGTTGTTGCTTTTCAAACAAAAAGTGTCTTATAATAATAGAACTCTGTACGCTATGTTTATTGTGCTGTCGTATTTAATAAGTAGAGACCTGTGCTAAACGGCTAAGCCAAGCCGCAATAATTTTTGTAAGCCGTCGCCGTTTATTGTATAATTTTATCGGGCAGGCATCCTAATTAAAGCGCAGTTGCTTATTTTTGATAACAAATCACTGGTGGCGTCAAATAACATCGGCTAAGAACTCTGCCTTCTTTGTTTATCAAACAAAATTTATTTTTTTTGTGATTTATTTACTTGAGTCTGCCATTACAACATCTAAAATGTACTTTTCCCTCAAGCTGGCTATTATTTTATTTTTTTTTTATACCCTTCACACAGTGAAAAAGGGTATATATAGGTTTGTCATTCCGTGTGAAATTTCTACAATTTTCATTTCCGACCCCATAAAGTATATATTTTCTGAAAGCTTATGAATAGAGGAGTCGATTAAGCCCTGACCGTCTGTCCGTCTGTCCGTCTGACCGTCTGTCCGTGTGTATGTTGAAATCAACTTTTTGAAGCCCCCCGACATAGGTTGGACCCGGGTAAGGTATTAAAATATCAGAAATATTCGGGAGTAGATCGGTATTGAAAATCAGAAACATCGGTACATAAACAACTGAGATATGAGCAAAAACCCACGACCACCTCGATTTTCTTTTCATAAAAACAACATTACAACAACAACATACATACATACAAACGTGTATACTGGTTAGAGAAAACGTGGCATCGAATCCCAGCTGAGGCAAAAAAATTTTTTTTTAAATTTTTTTAAAATTTTTTTTTTTAATTTTTTTTTATTTTTTTTTTATTTTTTATTTAATATATTATATATATTTTTATTATTATTTTTTTTTATTTTTTTTTTTTTAATTTTTTTTTTATTTTTTTTTTTGTTTTATATATATTATAAAGGGTGTTTTTTTAAGCCCGATAGAACTTGAAATTGTAAAAAATAACACAAAAAATTAAATTGTAATCAAAATTTTTTTTTTATTCGAAAGATCAATACTTGACATTAACATTTGAAAATGATTTCGGGCATATGGGCACCGCGGCTGTTCTTGACGAAGCGCATTCTGGACGTCCAATTTTGGGCCACTTTTTCGAGCACTGCTGGCCGTATGTCACGAATAACACGAACAATGCTGGCCTCCAAGACGTCAATTGTTGCTGGTTTATCAGCATAAACCAGTGACTTCACGTAGCCCCACAGGAAATAATCGAGAGGTGTCAAATCGCACGACCTTGGAGGCCAATTGACAGGTCCATTTCTCGAAATCAACTTTTCGCCAAATTTTGATTTCAATAAGTCGATGGTTGCGTTCGCCGTATGGCACGTAGCGCCATCCTGTTGAAACCACATCTCCTCCGGATCAATGTCATCCATATTTTCAAACAAAAAATCATTGATCATGGTGCGGTAACGATCTCCATTGACCGTAACGCGAGCTCCGGCCTCATTTTTGAAGAAATAAGGTCCGATGATGCCACCAGCGTGAAAACCGCACCAAACGGTGCATTTTTCTGGATGTAATGGAGTCTGTAGGGTCTCTTGTGGATTGGTCTCGCTCCATATGCGGCAATTTTGCTTATTAACAAACCCGTTAAGCCAAAAATGCGCCTCATCGCTGAACACAATTTTGCGATAAAATTGGACGTCCAGAATGCGCTTCGTCAAGAACAGCCGCGGTGCCCATATGCCCGAAATCATTTCCAAATGTTAATGTCACGTATTGATCTTTCGAATAAAAAAAAATTTTTGATTACAATTTAATTTTTTGTGTTATTTTTTACAATTTCAAGTTCTATCGGGCTTAAAAAAACACCCTTTATATGTATATAATAATTTTTTTTTTTAATTTTTTTTTTAAATTTTTTTTTTTTAAATTTTTTTTTTATTTTTTATTTTTTTTTTGTTTTTTTTAACATACATACGTGAATTTACTGTTATTGCATGACTACACGTTGTGAAGGGTATATAAGATTCGTCACGGCCGAATATAGCGCTTTTACTTGTTTCACTTATTTTTGGCATTATGAAAGAAAATATTTATTTGTACAACTGTTTTACATCAGCTGATTTAAATTCAAAATAGCACACTTAATTATTAGGGGTTATTCACAGTAATCTTAATTTTTCATGCTATTATTGTAGGACATATGATTTTATGACACTACTGTGAATCCCCCAATTGTATCTCGCTTCTCAATTCTGCGACGTATTTTATATGTCAATTTTTATGGAAAAAACGTTACATCAGAATTCTGTTTGATCATTAAAGCGACTACTTTTGGTTCGAATAGGTAGGATTCTGACTAATAATCAATATTTCGAACAGAAAAACTCTATTAGTGTCAAAAAAAAGCACTTCTTAAAAATATACTTGTATTTGAATCACTAAATGGGGTGATTCAATATTTTAAACAACAATGCAAATGTTTTAGTATTGCAAAAATCAAAAACTTATTTATTCATTTGAGCTCACATTACGTGATCTTGCTGAAAAAACTTTGTTTACAAAGTTTACACAAAATCATCAGCATTATGTAATCTCAATACAAAATACTCCAAAGAACCAAATAAATACTATAGCTTTTTTTAATTCCTTAATAATTGTTTATTCAGTTTACATACATCGTGATTAAGGTCAGTTTACAGAAATAACATAGAAATTGCTTATACATTTAGACCAAGTAATACAAGGCATTTTAATGTGTTGCCATAAGGAAATAAGTTTATTAAAAGCAGTGGCAACTTTATTTACATTGAGGTTTAGAAAAATTCTTTTTTTGTCAGATATTGGTATTTCTTTAATGGCAGTAAACGGTGCCATTTTTAAATATTCAAAGCGTTCGCCTAATTTTATATTTATTTTTTTTGGTTTTTAATTTTGTCTATTGGATTTATTGTTAATGCGTGAGTGTTTTAATCTAATTTAACCAACAACAAAAACATACTTGTCTCTAAATGAAGACGTGACCGAATTTGGTAATTATTTATTAACAAAAAAAAATAATCAATTCAAAATGTTATATTTGGTTAACTTCGAACATTTTTTACTTTACACCACAATTTTAACTTTTGTGATTAATTTTATCTTGGATTCCAATATTTAAATAAGTTCATAAAAGTAATAATGGAATAGAACATGACAGAAATTTTTTTTATTCTGATTTTATTTTTCATTGCGCAAAACATACATATGGATTTGTTTACAAAATGTATGCAGGAAAATATAGTAGCATTGTTAAACGTAACATTATTCTAAGTTTGAACACCTAATTTTCTGTATAAAAATTTATTGTTTAATATAATATTTAGTCTGTTAGGATTACAACCTCACTAAGAAGAAGAGTTTTAGTAATGACTTGATTTATAATGTGATACTCCTACATAAGTACTTATTTATCAGATATTTGCTAAAATATTAACACTATAAAGTTTCTTATTGTGAAATTTGTTAGACGGCATTCAAATAACTTTTGACAAATTTCATATCATTTAACACACTTAAAGTATACAAAGTAATAATGTTTTTGACAATAGCGACAAAGCAGTTCATTAGTAAACAAATGTCTTATAGATTAGCACTGATTTTTTAATTTCAAAAAGCAAGCGTGGTAAGTACAGCGACGTGTTAAAAAAATGGATTTAGATGTCAAATTGAAAATAGAGAAGTAGCGTATTGTAGTACTTTAAACTTGTTCTTTTATAATTACAGTTTTTGCTGGGTTATAGTGGTGGATAATTGTTAAAAACGATAACGACTTTTAGTGTATTTACGTTGATAGAAACTAATTTTATTAAACTACTTTGTTTTTATTTCTATATATTTAATGAGTCAATAAAAAATATATTAAAACTGTTAGTAAAAGATAAAACGTAGCTCTCTTTTAATTATGTTTTTTTTTAACATAAACATTTATGTATTTATGTATATATGTATGTATTTATGTATATATGTATGTATGTATGTATATAAGTATGTAGGTATTATAGCAGTGCGCAGTAACATTCATTTATTTGACTTCAACAAATCACATACCTTTAATATACACTTTCACACAGTAGAAATATTTTATTGCACTCTATATTAAAACATTATACGAATATAACAATAACTTAATGTTTTTCTTATACAAATTTTTGGCTCTTAAGCTATCATAAATTTTTGTGTAAATGTTGTTTTAATGCTCATGTTATGTTAGCAATTAGTGCAACCAACTACAAGGTAGAACATTTGTGATTTAAAAAGAGTTTTGATCGTAAAAAAAAGAAACAACAAAATCATCTTTATTTATGGGGATATATTTATTTTGTCCATTCGTCTGTCCACCTGTCAAAAGCAGGTCGGACGGAAAAAACTAGGGGGCTCAAATTTTGCCATTTATTATACATAGTTATAGCTCGTAATGTAAGAGTAGGTCAATTATGTCTTAACGCATTAATGTGGAGCCATAAAATTTCCTAAGTAAAACAATAATTTTTCTCTGAGTTCGGAAAGGACTTAGAGATCAAAAATGATTCTGAAATTTTGTAAACATTGCCTTTTGATCAAAGGCACGTCCACTTTTACGCCCACTTTCCACATAAAACTTTATCTCAAATTTATTTAATTTTCCTACGAATTGAAATATCTGAGTTGACGTTATTAGCAGAAACTATTTCGACACGCCTTCTATAATGCCCATTTATCACGTAATCTACTGTTAATGAAACTTAAAAGCTCATAAAACCGACAAAATTAGAGGTATGATGATTAAATTCCGACATATAGCTTTCTGGTCAATGTCACTGCTATGCCAAAAAATTAGGGTGACATGCCCTCTTTATTTATATTAAATTCATATAGCTTCTCTACGCAAAAAGTTGTATGAAAATTATGTATATTAAAATATCTAAGTTTTATTTATTAATAAAAACTAATTTTATACGCCACTTTAACACCCACTTTCATTGAAATACTAAATTTACGAAAATATTTTACTAGCGTATCGAAGTTATACAAAGAAAGTGATACATATTTTAGTATAAAGAGATTATTAAATAGCGATTACTGTTAATAACAAAATAATAAATTTTGTGCTATAAAAGTACATCACATTAGTGGTGGGTATCACAAATTCGCCACAGCCGAATATAGTTCTCGTAATTGTTATAAATAAAAACGTGTTGACTCTAACAATGTTTTAACAAAATTTTTATATAATTTTCAGAAAATTATAGAACTATAACGTATAGCAAAATGCGATCGTTTTCAAATATCTTAATTTACTGCCAATTTTTGGGTTTTTTGTGTGTTCTTCCACTCACACATTCGTTTTGCAAAACAGAAAGCATATAACTTGATTACTTCAGCTTGTTAAATATTTTTAAGGTAATTTTGGTGGTATTTTTATACCCTTCACCTGTGGTGCACAAGGATATATATAGCTTTGTCATTCCGTTTGCAATTTCTACAATTTTCATTTCCGACCCCATAAAGTATAAGTATATTTTCTGAAAGCTTATGAATAGAGGAGTCGATTAAGCCCTGACCGTCTGTCCGTGTGTTGAAGCAACTATATGTTCCTCATATCTGTATATGGTATCAATCTCTTGGAAATATCCAATAATGAATCGCTATTGAAATTCAGCACAATCGCCCCATACCTTTCTGAGATATGAGCAAAAAACCATGAACACCTCGTTTTTATACACAATTACAACAACAACATACGTACATACATACATGTAAAAAATATACCAAAAAAAAATTACAAAAAAAAAGTATTTAAAATAAAAAAAAAATAATAAAAAAAATTACAAAAAAAAATTTAAAAAAAATTAAAAAAAATAATAAAATATAAATAATATATTAAATAAAATAAAATCAAATTTTTTTGGCTCAGCTGGGATTCGATGCCACATTTATTCTAACCGTAAATACATATGTACGTATTTTATATGAGATGAATGGTGATTAGGGTTTGGGATTTCCCGGTCTTTTTACTTTCCCGGAAAACGGGAATTAAAAAATCGTCTTCCCGGGAATTCCCGGGATTCCCGAAAATAATATTTCTTTTAAAATAAATAATGTTTGTTAACTTTAACATCACGATTTGGTTAATAACTCATTGTTTTAGTAGTAGTTTATTTTCCATTAGAGTCCTTATTGTGTCAGCATTACATCTTCCGGAAATATAAACTTAACCCAAATTATAAAAATAATTATTGCCATGTAAACAGATACTTTTTTTGGGCAACACTACTCCACTCGTCTAATACAAGATATTGTTTTCACCATCGTATTTTTAACGGCGTTGTAATATTTTATTATAATGTTTTTAACATCAGTTTAATTTTGGTAATGTCATATTTTTACTGAAAAAAATTTGACGAATAAAAGAACTTTGTGTTATTGTTCGAATAGATATTCCATCGACTGCTGCCAATTTTGAAACAATTTCTGGTAATGTTTGGTTGTCTAAACAACTTTTAATGGTGGAATTATTTTTTTACTTGGTGCAGGTGTTAAAGAATCGTTTTCAAATTTTATTTTATGAACCAAAAGAAGGTGCCGTATGAGACCACTAGTACTACCGCCCTTGGACATTAACCTTTTCGGGAAAATATTACATTGTGCTGAGTTGTCTACTTTTTAAAAATAGTTCCAGACTTCAGACATTTTGATTCTAAACAAAGTGAATTTTTTAAAAAAGTATTATTAGAAAAATTCAATCATTAATAAAAAAAATTATACTTACAAATTCTGTGAACACAAAAACAGTCGTTAACTTTGGCGTGAAATATTTTTGACCGACGATGTTTGTTTTTCTTTTCCATATTCGTGTTTGATAAAAGTTGTAAATACTTAACAATTAAAAAACGCTAACAAATTAAAAACCTTACTTTTTATTCAAATATTCTTTAAATTTACCAAAACAGATAAGAAATTAAAAATAAAATTAAATATATTTCCTAATATACTACATATTTTTTATTTCCCGTTTTCCCGGGAATAAGAGCAAAATTTTTCCGGGAATACTAAGTGGTTCATTCCCGGGAATTCCCGGTTCCCAAACCCTAATGGTGATACAAACAATTGTTATTGAATGACTACAAGTTGTCAAGGGTATATAAGATTCTGCACGGCCGAATATAGCACTGTTACTTATTTTATATATTTTTTTTTTTTTACAACAAATAAAAGACATCAAATTTTTATAACATAGAGTTTAACGAAACAATTTGTATGTACCGAAATAAGTAAATATCAGTGAACAATTTGTGTGTTATGCATATGACAATACAACTAAAATTAATATAAATTTACATCTATTGGGTGATATGCAGACATCTAATACGCAATGTGCGTAGAAAAAAATATTAGCTTTAATTTAAATGTCATGATTAAAGGTATTTAGTTAGATATCAATAAAGAAGTGATTGATTCACTTACACTCAAAAAAAAGTTTACTAAATTTAAGTAAATTTTACTAAAATTAAAGAAATTCGGTAATGATTTGGCTCCAAGTAAAATAAAACTTAAACGAAGTTTATATTTTTCCTAAATTATAGTATAAATAATTTTCTATAATTAACTAGAAATTAGTAAATTTTTACTACGATGAAGTTAAATTATACTTTTTACTTATCCACACTTGCTACAACTAACCATTTTTTTTACACAAACTTAATAAAATTTTCTAATATTAAGTTAAAAATGTATGAGTATGGGGCATTATATAGTTAATTTATCTTGTTTTTACGAACGATTTTAACTTAAATAAAGTTGTTTTTATTATTTTTAAAAAATATCTAACTTATTTCAAGTTAAATTTTTCTTAAATTAAGTATTTGTGATTATTATTCATTAAAAATTTCTTTAATTTAAGTACATGGTTGTACTTAATATTATGAAGTATTATTTGAAACTGTCAACAAATTCTTGAAATTTAGTATAAGACGTTAACTTAATTTGAGTATATTTTGTGTTATTTTTAAGAAAGTAGTATTATATTTAAGTACAAATATCAACTTAAAGTAAGCAAAACTACTTTAAATAAAAGAAGTTATTTCCATATTTAGGTAAAACTTTTCTTATATGAAGAACTATTTTTTCTCAATGAAATAGCAGTGAACTAATTCTTAGTAAAGTCTAACTTTCTTTCACTACATACACCTTTAATAAAGACTTTTAATTTTTGTTACTTTTTTATTTATTAACAGATTAAATAGATTTTAATAGTTTTTTAAATATACATATATATTTACATATCTTATTTTTAGTTGGTAAAATTAATTGTTTTAAGTTAAAAGAGTGGTTTTGGCCTTAAATAGTACAAATTGTTTATTTTTTTATATTTTTTATATTTTTTAAAATTATAAATACATGTTTTGATAAATGTTCTTCTTCGGGTACATTCAATAGGTTTTCGGGAACTTGGCTTAACAAGGCATAAAGTTTTTGCTTGAACACAACTTTTCTTAAATCTGAAAAAATAAAAAATACTTTAAAATAAATGTTTATAGCTCTGAAAACGAAAAATAAATCGTATATAATACGTTTAAAACTTTTAGTATTTAGCAAAATATAGTGTCTGCTAGGATGTTACAACTAATATTGATAATATTAAAATAAAATGGAATTTATTTCAGCAATATGTTTACCTTTTATTCTCTTTTATGAAGAATTAAAAACGATTTTACAATTGATATTTTTCAAGTTTGAAATTTAAAATTATGTACTTAGAGGTTACTCTACAGAAAAATAATTTGGGGTAAGGAAAACCAGCTTTGCTATGGTCTGTTATATGCTACCATATATTTACCAATCACATTTGTGAAATTGGCTCATTGAAATAAACGAACGCATTTAACAAAATATTGATAAATGAAAGCTGTACAATTAATTTAAATGCGTATTCGCTTATCCTCTTGCGAGATTATAAATGGGGATCGATAAGAGCAATTGTGCTTTGACCTGCATCTACAATCCTTTAAACCAATAACTCAATGGCCTAATGTAAATTCTGAATCTTACAGCAAACAGATCCAATTAAAAGCAAACCAAAGTTATTTACTGAAGCTCAACTATTTTAATTTTTAAACTTGAAAAAATCAAAAAATTTTCAAAATTTCACTTTTTAAATAACTTTTAACAAAATCACGTATTTGAAAAAAAGGAGAAATAACATTTTTATATATAAAGGAGATTCAAATATAAAATTTTTGATGTTTTTTTTAAATAAATAAATTTCTAAATGAATTAAACTTTTCCAAAAGTTCTACATAAAACACACTTACAATTTTTGATAAATTAATTAAACTTTTAGCCGCCACCCATTTTTTTCTGTAAACGCCGTTGGCTCTTGAAATAATTGGCGGCGTTACCGGCTAATTTTTTACACCGACTTCGGTTTTTTTTTTACAAACCTAGAACAATTTGAACTAATTACACTAAATTAACTTAAAATAACACTTTTTAAATTCATTTTTTACTTACCTTCTTTAAATTCACTATTTGCACTTTTTTTCACAATTTCTTATTTATAGTTTTAGCTTTTTTTGAATTTTTTCCGTTTTTTACTATTTTTCATTTATTTATGTATGTATATCAAAACTAAAATGCTTACATCGGGGCTGGAAAAGTAAATACCAATGTAATTGTTTTAATATGAAATAAATACATAGACGACGGCAGTCTGCAGACCACAAACAGTCAAAATTAATATATTTGTATGGAGACTATTATTTTTTATAATTTAATTCGTCTAAAGTAGTCTTAAAGTAGTAAATTTAGCAAAAGATTAGTTTGTATCAGCGTTGCAACTTTCCGGTTAATTATTCAAAAAGAAACATTTTGATAGTTTTAAAGTGATAAAAGTTTTGAATAATTTTTGGATAATTTGTCTTATTACAGAAATTTTAACAAAATCCAAATTAAATCTGCATTTTATAATACAAAATACAAATTTTTATATCTGTATTTCTGCCTCACTGAAATTTAACTCAAAAAAAACTCGATTTTGACAAATTTTGGATGAAGGTACTTTGATATAGAATACTGCGAAATTACAATATTTAATAAATTTAAATTGTATAAGAAAGTTAGTAAGTACACGCAAAGAAAAATCATAGCTTGATTAATTTGTAATCATACTGTTGTCTCAGTTATTATTTAATGATTATTTTTAATTTTTAATGCTTTTGAATATGATGTTATGCTTGTCAAATTAATTTTTTTAAATCATACTATTTTTAAATGATAACCGTTTTGAAATTTTTACGAAAAGTAAACATTAAATGATACAATTCCAACAAATGCTTGATTATCGTGACTTTTTTTTCTTTTTTATCGTGGTTTTTCTTTGCGTGTAGTAAATTTATGTAAGGGCAGGAAAAAAATTTTGCTTTAAAAGCAATATAATATGCATTTGCACTAGTAGCAATAGCAAAATATGTCCATCTGTATATTTTCTAATACTAGCACGTACCTACACGCAAAGAAAAACCATGGTTACGACATGATCACGACGGTCATATTATTTTTTCTAAAACAATATTTGGTTGTCGAAAACAAGTAATAGTTTTTTTTGTTTCATTTCATCCTATATTTTGTCACGATAATCAAGCATTTGTTTGAATTGTATCATTTAATGTTTATTTTTCGTAAAAATTTCATAATGGTTATCATTTAAAAATAGTATGATTTAAAAAAATAAATTTGACAAACATAACATTATATTCAAAAGCATTAAAAACTACAAACAATCATTAAAAAATAGGTGAGACAACATTATGATTACAAATTAATCAAGCCATGATTTTTTTAAAAAATAATTTGATTTCAACTGTTCTTCTTCTTGCTGAATAAATTTCTATTATTTTAAAAGTTTGAGATGTCAAAAAATTAGCAAAAATTTTGCAAAATTTAAGAAAATTTAAAAATAAACGAGAAAATGTAAAAAAATTTTGTTAAAAAAAGTGCAATTAAATTAGTAAGTACAATAAATATGTGTGTGTTACAGCAAAAGACAATAATTTGCCGTAAAAAGCAAAGATTGTCGATTTCAATTGTAGTCATATATATGATTATTGAATGATACTTTAATTAAACATAATAATGATAACTGGTAACCATTATATGTTTTAACCATAATCATACAATTCAATCATAGTATGTTGCTCTTCGATTATGGTTACCATAACCATATTTTTTCTTTGCGTGTACTTTTACAATTAGTCGAAATTTAAGAAAAGACTGATGCATCAAAAAAATGCATAACGATCGTTACTAAACATCATTCTAAATAAAAAATAAATAAAAACAGCAGAAACTATTTTGACGCGCCTACTTCAACGTCCCCTTCTTACGTAATTTACCGTTAATGAAATTAGTAAGCTCACTCGTAATATAGACATACTTAAGGTTACATTGCAAGACTAAATTTAAGAAAAAAAAATAATAGCAAACAGAAGTTGCACAAAGAAAGTAATATATATTTTATTTAAAGAGTTTATTTCATAGCGATTTCTGTTAATATCAATATAAAATTTTTTCTGTTATAAAAGTATTCAAAATTGGTGGTGGGCATTAAAATTTATGCATTAAGCATTTAATTTATTATTGCTTATATTTTTGCTATTAAAGCATTCTATACCATTATACAAGTTTAGATTTTTTAGTAGCAATTGAAATTTTCAAAACATATAAATTTTAACCTTAAACATTAGCTTTGATTTGCACTTCCCATTCCTGATATACATTTTAAAGATTTTGTACTTAATAATAACATTTTGTATTTAAAACAAGTACGAATTAACTAAAATTTAACCACAACTATTGACAGAAGTAAATACATATACATACTTATGTATGAACATTAATACATACATACAATATATTTGCTCATATTTTTGATATTTACATACATATGTTATTTTTTAATCATACTATATCAATGAAATTTTTCTTTAATTCAAGTAAATTTTACCTAATGTACGCTTTACTAGAATTAAGCAAATGGTACTATAATCAAATATATTTTCTTTATTGAAAGTGAATTTGTACTTAAAGTAAAGAATGAAACATACTTCTTTTAAGTTTATAATAAAGCATTAACTAGATATAAGAAAGCAATGAACTAAATTTTTTACATTTAATACAAAAATCTTATTACTTGTTTTAAGTATGAAAATACTCAATATTAAGATATTTTTACTGTAGGTCTGAAAAATTTTAATTAATTTAAGAACTATTTACTCTATTTAAGTATGTACAATTAAGGACATTTATGGACTGTCTTTAAGTTAGTCAGAATTTTGCGTAAACTTTTATCAAGTACAATTTTTTTCATATGAAGTTAAATTTTTTATATTTTAGTTAATTTGGACTTATTTTTAGGAAATTCAATAAACTAAAATTAAGTTCATGCCAAACTTAATTTTAGATCAATCTTTTTTTTCGGTGTAGGAAACAACTAAAAATTTTATTATATTTTTGGATTCCTACTTTCACCAACCTGTATGGTGCAAACATAGCAATTAAGACTACATTTCAATAAATTAAAAAAATCTTACACTAACTGGTATACTGTTCCCGTCTTTTATTGCTTTAAACAACTTTTGCAGTATTAATGCCTTTTATGTTTTTTTTTTTTTAGTTGGTAACAATATGCCGCACAAATGACGTCAAATTAACATTTGCGTATATTTTGGAACTGATAGAATATTTTTTAGTTTATAAAACCATTTTCGAAGGCATTAAGAAACATTAAGCAAACAATTTCCATAAATACTCTTCATAGAAGGAATTTATAACAAAAACTGTTTTACTTCATTATTAAAAAGAGTTTGCTGATATTTTATAAAAAAAATATTCATAGTACATACATAAGTATGCATGTATGTATGTAAATATTTTCTTTTTAGTTGACAATGAGCTATAAAACCACTGAAAAGTAAACAAAAATTTAAAACTATTTAACTTGAAGCCACAATAAAAATATAAATGCATGAAAAGCAGAGAAAAAATTATCCCTTGTTAATAAAAATGATTATACACAGTGTGTGAATATTTATTTATTTTTTTTTACTTCTGGGTTAATTTAAACAAATAAACTGTGTGAACAACATTTGAAAAAAAATTTGTATAATTATAAACAAATAGTACCTAAAATAATCTATACATAGAAATTTGAAAAAAAAGAAAAAGAAATAAAAAACATAATAGATTTATACAAAAAAACTATTTGCCTTTCTAAAACTGACTAAAAATAATGCAATACAAAATACAAAGTTTAGAAACGAATTTGTCACAATTTATACATTGGAAAATAGGAACATAAATATATATATTAATTTTTTTTATTTAAGAAAAGTGGAAATAAAACAAATAAAAACAAACTATTAAAACTCAAACTCTTAGAATTGCAAAAAAAATTAATTTCAATGAATAATATTGAACGATAACGGAGGTTAATTCTCGTTATGTGACACCACTGTGTAGTTTTCCCCAAAATATATGTTCTTATTTAAAATTTATGAATAATATGAAATTTTAAAAAAATTGTACTTTTTACTTTTTTATTCATTAAAAACTGTGTAATTTAAATGGTCACAATAAAATAATTTAAGTTTAAAAAAATTAAAAATCTTATTAATTCCCCAGCAAAAAAATTGTACACTAGTTCAAAGTAAATAAAAAATTTTATGGCTTCTAGTTCATATTGCAAAAGGAAGCAACAAAAATGCCTTCTACAAATACAAAATAGTTAGCATTTAGTGATGTGCTTCAAAAAAAAATCTTGAATAATTCTTGTAAACAGACATTATTAACTCATGAAACATGGGTTTCTTTTCATCTACTGTGCATGAGTTCCAAGCACTTATTGAAACTGACTAAAGTTTATTAATATATTCATTTAAACACATAATTTCCAATGACACGTTAATGTTAAAATCAAACATGTTTTACCAAAACTTAACCATTTCATTATGGGTTGAACTCATACATTCACTATTTCTTTAACATATTTTTTTGCAGGGTTCTATACCAGGGTAGACTTGCACAGGTAGAGATGTCAGCCAGCTGACTGTGCAACATATGTATGTTAAACTTTATGCATTAAAAACGATTTAAGTCCAAAGATTTGTCAAAAAAGCGAGACAAACAATTCTGTATGTCTGTGCTATCTATCACCTTATGTGATCACACCATATGTAAAACTGTAAAATGAAAAGTTTTTGCATTACAATTTTATTGCATAATTTTACAGAATCTGAATTAACTACTAGAATATTGATAAAATAACAACAACAAAACATAAAAGAAAAATATTTTTGATCTTGTATCAACAGCTGATATTACAAGTATACGGTAAATCGTCTGGCATCATTACTTTATAGTGTATAATTAATTTTTGTTTCCATTTGGAGTTTATCATTCGTGGATTTAAACAAATTTCATGTTCTTTTTTTGTAACAAATAACTTAAAGTAGATACATATGTACATAAATATTTATGTATATTAATAAAAATAAATAAATAAGAATCAAGATTATTGCAAAGCAAACCTTAATAACTGTTACATCAGATTGCAAAACAGAATACCATGGTAGCAACAAAGAGAAATTATATGCAGGCAATTACAAAATACTACCCAGTCGGCCAAATTGTCATAGAAGAAGAAAACTATTGAATTTGTCACTGACGGCATTATCTTAAAAAATCATGCGGAAGAAATCTTTGCGCATTAATATAATGACATTGTCTTCAGTACGGTTGCCATGATTACTTAGCTGCCTAATGGTAAAATCAGGGCATACTTATTTTTCATTTGTCATCTGATAATTTTTTTTCTCACTTTTTTTGAACTTCAGCTGACAAACTTCGTAAATAAAAGCATTTCTCTCTCTTCTTTCATTTATTTCAAATGTCAAATTTTATATATAAAAAACCTAAACAAATAAATTGTCTCCCAAGTGCGATACCTTGGGAAAAACGTACATACATACATAAATAAATAAAACTATTTTGAGAGTTTGAAAAAATCGAAACTCATTTCAACAAATTTACCTATAAAATCTATATTGTATGTACATAAGTACGTATATAAATCAAATGCCGTTCGTTTCTAATCGTATCACTTAAAAACGGCTGCACACATTTTACTATTGTGTTTATCAAAACCAACTTGGTTTTTTTACGGAAACAAAAATTGGCCACTTCCACTTTTCTAGTTTATCTCAAATCGGGAACAGCTGGAGCGAATTTCTTTAAATAATCTATGAAGTTAAAAAATAACTCTTACACACGCAAAGAAAAACCATGGTTACGACATGATCACGACGGTCATATTATTTTTTCTAAAACAATATTTTGTTGTCGAAAACAAGTAATAGTTATTTTGTTTCATTTCATCATATATTTTGTCACGATAGTCAAGCATTTGTTTGAATTGTATCATTTAATGATTACTTTTCGTAAATATTTCAAAATGGTTATCATTTAAAAATAGTATGATTTAAAAAAATTAAGTTGACAAAAATAATATTATACTTAAAAACATTAAAAATTAAAAATAATCATTAAATAATAGGTGAGACAAAAGTATGACTACAAATTAATCAAGCTATGATTTTTTTTAATAATAATTTGATTTCAATTGTTCTTCTTCTTGCTGAATAAATTTTTATTATTTTAAAAGTTTGAGATGTCAAAAAACGGAACAAAAATTTTTAAAAATTAAAATAAATTTAAAAATAAACAAGAAAATGTAAAAAAATATTGGTAAAAAATTGCAATTAAATTGGTAAGTACAATCAATATGTGTATGTTACAGCAAAAGACAATAATTTGCATTAACAAAGCAAAGATTGTCGATTTCAATTGTAGTCATATATATGATTATTAAATGATACTTAAATTAAACATAATAATGATAACTGGTAACCATTATTATTTTAAACATAATCATACAATTCAATCATAGTATGTTGCTCTTCGATTATGGTTACCACAACCATATTTTTTCTTTGCGTGCAGACATTTTTTTCCTAAAATTCGAAGTTGGTGTGGCACCAACCTTCCACACAAAATAAACAGTTTTTGGCGCATATGCAGAGTACACGAAAAGAAAAAGCATGCTTGTCACATGATCACATTATAGTTTCTGTAACAATATTTGGTTGTCGCAAACAAGTAATAGTTATTTTTATTTTGTTTAATCATTTATTTCATCACAATATTCAAACATTTGTGCGAGTTTTATCATTAAATGTTGAATTTTCATAAAATCTTATGGTTATGCTTTAATAAAAGTATGATTTACAAAATTATGGCGACAAAAAAAGTATGTTGTCTTTGAAAAAATATTATTATATTAAATATTAAATTGCATTTAAAATTAAAAAAAACACCAAACTTTAGGTGAAACAACAGTATAATTACAAAACAATTAAATAATGATTTTTTTAATAATATGTAATATGTTTTTAACTGCTCTTCTTGTTGTTGAATAAATGTTATTAATTTAAAAGTTTGACATGTGAAAAAAGAATACAAAAATTAAAAAAACAAAAATAAAGGAATAATAAAAATAATCGATATATGCACAAAAAATTTAAGATAAAAATTTTTACTATAGAAGCGAGTACAATCAATATAACAAATAGCAAAAAACTATAATTTGCTTAAAAACATAGTCATAATATAATAATTGCATGGTAATTCAATTAAACATAATAATGATAGCTAGCAACCATTATATATTTTAACTACAATAATACAATTCAATAACAGTTTGTTGCTTCTTGATTATGATTATCACAACTATGTTTTATCTTTGTGTATACAGTAATACCTAATGTGTCAGGTATTATAATAATAATTTGCAAAATTGGGCTTAAAATGAGCTGGAAAAGAACAATGGGCAAAGTACCTTCATTATTATTATTGCAATACATTTTATGATATTATATGATATCCAAAAAACTATTGCATCTTTAATCCTAAAACTATGTTGGATTTACTTTTATTTCATTTGCCTTACACCAACAAAAATCATTGTGATCGATGTAGGGAAAGTAATACCCCCTTACAAGAAACTCATACATACAATCCACAACAACAATGAATGTTAGAGTTTGCAATCCTGGTATTAAAAATTTAATAAAAATTCTAAAATTCGTACAATAATTAGAAAGAATCAAATGAGGTTCATGATACCTTCCATACAAAAAACATATGTTTAATGGCACATTTGTTGAACTATAATTGTTATAGGCTTTAATTTGGTTTAAACTTAGTACAAGCTACTTCTAATAACAATTTCTTAATTAGAACTAAATTTGGTATGATACTCTCATACGAATGAAATACTATTGACGACAATTATTGGTGGCAGATAATAATTTAATCTATTTCTTATGGAACATCAAAGCGGTCAGGGTTCTGCTAATAAGTATATAATAATAGTTTGAATAAAACTCAAAAAATTATTTAATAATATCTTTCTAAATAATTCAAATTTATATTTGGACATTCTGACATATTTATGATAAATGATTATTAATTATAAATAAAATAACAGGAAACAAATTTTGACATGTGTCAGAAAAGATAGAACACTAAATATAAGATTGAATGTATTTTTAAATGGGAAACATAGATAATTTTTTTATAATATTAAATTTATATATTAAACAAGTAAGAGTGCTATATTCGGCCATGCCGAATCTTATATACCCTTCACAACGTGTAGTCATGCAATAACAGTAGATTGTATCACCATTCATCTCATATGAAATACGTACATATATATAAAAATAAAAAATTAACGTATGTATGTTAAAAAAAAATAAAAAAAAATAAAAAAAAAATAAAAAAAAAATTTAAAAAAAAAATTAAAAAAAAATTTTAAAAAAATTTAAAAAAAATAATTAAAATATAAATAATAAATATAAAACAAAAAAAAAATAAAAAAAAAGTTAAAAAAAATAATAAAAATATAAATAATATATTAAATAAAAAATAAAAAAAATAAAAAAAAATTGTTTGGCTCAGCTGGGATTCGATCCCACGTTTACTTTAACCAATATACATGTTTGTATGTATGTATGTTGTTGTTGTAATGTTGTTTTTGTGAAAAAAAATCGAGGTGGTCGTGGGTTTTTGCTCATATCTCAGTTGTTTATGAACCGATGTTTCTGAATTTCAATACCGATCTACTCTGATATTTTAATACCTCACAGGCGATGTCGGGGGGCTTCAAAAAGTTGATTTTAACATACACACGGACAGACTGCCAGACTGACAGAGCTTAATCGATTCCCCTATTCATAAGCTTTTAGAAAATATATAATTTATGGGGTTCGAAATGAAAATTGTAAAAATTTCACACGGAATGACAAACCTATTTACCCTTTTCCACTGTCTGAAGGGTATAATAAAATACCTCACCCGGGTCCAAGCGATTTCGGGGGGCTTCAAAAAGTTGATTTCAACATACACACGGACAGACGGTCAGAAAAATCACACGGAATGACAAACCTATATATGTATACCCTTTTTCACTGTGTGAAGGGTATAAAAAGAATTTCAGCTTATACTTATTCTACATCATTGGGTACAAATATTAAAATTTTATTATTTTATTTATATTATTACTCAGGACCTTTAAACTAAAATTTCGGTATAAATTTTTTTACAAATGACTGATTATTGAAAAACATTTTTAAAAAAGATATGTATGATAATAACATTTTGATATTTAAACAAAAAAAAAATCAATAAATACAAAAAGTTAATGCAATTTCAAAATGTGTTTATATTAACTGAAACGATGTGCGGTTTAATATTTACTTGTTTTTGTTTATAATTAACAAATTTGGCAAATTCGGTTTTATTAATTTATTATACGCCATTTTAATTTAATTAAAAATAAGTACTGTAATATAAAAGAAAATTAATATCTCTCTTTTCAAAGTTTTAGATTTGGATTATAGTAGATTCTTACAAATTATTACCTTAAGCTGTTGACGAAAATTACTCATTAGGCGCATTCAGTTTCAAAACAAACCCTTTAAAATATATTTTTTTTTTTTTGGTTTTACTTTATTAAATCTCTTTTATTAAGCACGAATTTTTATATTATTCATTTTATTTTTAAATATCACTACTTTCTCTTTTTTTTTTATTTATTTCTTTCAAATTCAAAAAGTAATGTGTTAATTTTGCTACTTATTTCGTTTTTAATAATATTATTTGGTACTAAATAATATATAGCTTTTTAATTATCTTAAACTTTTTGAAACATTTTTTTTTCGAAACGCAAAAATAACAATTAACATTTAAACATTTAACAAAAATTACACAAAAAAAACACACACATTTTTAAAACACATTTTTTTTGTTTTTATAGACAAACGTTTGTGTCCCGGTCCAATTTGATATTGAAAATAAATATATTTAAATGTTGTGATCGGCTAAAAACCTCATCATCATCACAATAAATAACAACAAAAAATATATAGAAAAATCAACAATAAAGGCGAAAAGCCGAAAAAACAACAACGAACACACAGCAAAATTTTTATTACGGCGAATTATATCCCAAACAAAAACAGAGAGTAAAATTAAATAAATAAAGAGAAACTATGCCAGTGTTGCTTATATTTATGCAATTATTCAAAAAAGGGGTAAAACAAAATTTCTTGTATTATTTTATTCATGTTCTAGCTATTTTAAATTAAGTTTTAATTTTATATAATTTTCATTCTATAAGACTACCGCCATGACAGATATTGACGCAAATCTATAAAGATGTCAATGCAACTGTATAGCTAATAATCTTGCCATAAAGTGGAGAATGTTAGTTTTTTCTTTCATTAAGGAAAGTCTTATTATATAATTTAAAGCGTTTTAAAGATTTTTATTTCAGAAGAAATTAACAAATTAGACTTTAGTTAATAATAAGAATAATAAAAACGAGATAAAAAAATAAAATAAAAAAATAACTTTCGCATATATGTACGTCACATAGCCTAGCCCAAAATAAAATAAATGAAAAATTAAAGCATCATAATTTTAAAATTAAAGTATATTATTGAACATGTTACAGCTCATATGGTAATTTACTGTTTTGAAGCTAATTTTACAAAAAAAAAATCAATTAATTTTTTTTTCTTTAATAATTTATTGTTATTTATTAATTTTTATTTATATATATTATTATTTATTTTAGCATTTTATTCACTTTTTTGCAATTTTTAATTATGTATACAGATATTATATCAATCACTTGATTGCTGGTGCAACGTTACACAAGACAGAGCTTAATCTTGTTTTAATCATTCTTGAGATAATATTATTAGTCCCTTTTCCTTATCAGTTCGATGTTTTAAAGAGGTAACATCAGCGTTAGGATTTTGGTTATTCCTTAAGATATATCTTCCCGTTTTCGCAGTTTACATGCTATCAATTACAATAATTTTTTTCTACAGATAACGCAACTACACGCATATTAAGTATATTTTATAATAGAATAGGACTAGTCACCCAAATGTATGAGGAAAACAATGTAGATTTTTTTGTTTGAAGGTGTACGTTTTATTATTAAAGTTTTTGTAATTTTTTAAGAGAAATTTTAAATTTTTTTTTGTAGCAAAACTAGCAGTGAAGCCGCTATGTGTTAGAGACAATTTTAATCATATTGAAAACACATTGATTCGTGAATTCGCTGTTTATTTTTTTCTTATACCTATACCTAATTTGAAAAAGAAAGAAGCAACAACAAAACTCTTATAAATTTCGGCGTACAGTAAAAGTAATAAATTTAAACCAAAAATTCTGCTTTTGTGGAGATGGCAAATTATATTGTTTTAGAGGCGAAACAAAATAACGCACATATTGTTTAAAGAAGCTTCCAAGGCGAATTTATTTATCAGGTGGTGGTAATTCTACAACAAATACAACATTAAAAAAAACATGGTTTTTTATTGTTGCTTTCGACTGTCGATGTGTCAAAAACTACATGGTTTTTGTTTGTGTTTTTTTGCGCGGGAAGGAGTAATCTATGTAAACATAAATAATATTTGACAATTCAATCATCATTTTTGCAAATAAAAAAGTAGATTAGCTGCGTTGTCAACACCACCTGATAATGAATTCGCCTTGGAAGCTTTTATGAAACATTTTTTGTTATAATAAATTAGTATTTATTCGAACTTTGTATTCTTAAATTTATTGTAAATCATTTATTCTGGCTTAGGTTAATGTTTTCTCTTATTTAACTTTCTAAAACATTTTCTTTTAATTAAATTAGATTGTTATCATTTTAAGTATATTAAAAAACTATTCCGATATTAGCCAAGTAGAATGCATTTTCGAAACCAGATACGATTTCATTATCAGCACTCTTTATCGGTATAGGAAATTTGAAACTAATATTTATGTTACAATTTAATGAAAGTAGAATTATAGAAGTATAACATTCATTTCGAAATTTGTCTTTTTCTCTTGATATCAAATCACATTTTCTTCATGTTTATATTCTTTCATATTCTTAAGACATTTGTGAAATCGCAACTGGTTTCGAAAATGCATTCTACTCGGCTAATATCGAAATTATTGGACTACAATTTAAATTATTAAAGAAATGTTTTAGGAAGTTTATTATTTTTTATACTAAATTAGTATGCTGATTTAAAGAAAATTTATAGCAAAATATATATGACTTTTATAAAAAAATTGGAAAATGTTTTCTTTAAAGTATTTAATAAAATAATCATTAAAATTTTGTTTATGGGTTCTTATATTTCCTTGATTTTTATTTTGTTTACAGAACACTATTTACTTGTTTTTATTAATTTTCTTAAATTTTAATAAGTTTTGTTTTAGATTATAAATAAAAAAAATTTCCATAATAATATTCTTGCAATAATATAATATACTATTTAGCAAATAAAATCCGATATAATTTACGCGGCCGCTATAGTACAAATTCCAATTTAAAAAACAACAGCTATCAAAATGTAAAAAAGAACAAATAACAGTCAGTAAATTGTATCGGCCTTATTCATAAAAATTATCAAAGGTTTATTAAACGTGTATAAATAATGTCCATCAAAAATCAATTTTTTAAACTTTTTATAAACCTTTAATAATTTCTTAAAATAAGGCAGTATAAAAATATATTTTTTATAATTTAATTTTTGCAGTTTTCCTTAAATAAAAAAAAAAAAATAGCAACAAAATTGCTGATTAAAAAACAAAGTCATTTTTACAATTTAATAACAATACAAAAATAAGTTATGTACATACTACTACATACATACATATTTAATTATATTTACAAAAAGAAAATAATACAAACTCATTAATAATTAATGCAACAATTACATTTACAATATATTTTTTTTAATATCAGAGAATGAAGACGATTCAAAAACTCGTCGGCGGCTAATAGCAAGCTATGCTATGACAATCATCATGACAATCGCATGACATAACAATTATCTAAATTACTATTATTATTACATTTTTACAGTTGAAAGTTTTGATGCTGAATAAAAATTTTTATTAAATAATTTTTGTGTTATTTGCAAATTTTTGTTTGTTTATTTATTTTTTGTTGTGATAACATTGTTAAGCGAGTATCTTAAAATAGGATCATAATCAAATACGCTCTACAAAAATATATTCTATAGTATACTTTATTTTCGATAAAATTCAACCTGTGATAAGTTATTGAGTTATGTTATGAAACGAACAGTTTTGCTTAAATTATCTTAAATGATCGGTCTACAAAAGTCAGCCGAAAAATTACACTCCATAATTAAATCATCAACCGTAACGTTAAATAATCTTATTTAGTTTGTTTTTTTATTTTTATTATTTGTGCCAAAACAATATATATACATATATTGGTTAGTTTGTTTAAATATTGTAACATTATTAGACGATAATAGTAACATAAGACCTTATGTTCTGAAAATTAATTAGAGTCTATCTCGCGACTAAATTCTGTATCGTATTTTGGATACCAATATAAAAACAAGCAGTAGATAGTTGTCCGAGGACTTCGGCCACGGACTGTCCCTGCAGGCTGTGTCAGAGACACGGCCATTAAGTTTAACGTAGAATACGCCATCCGATAAGACAGAAAACATATATAACAATAAATGATAAAAAATATATGTAAACAAATGAATTTATTTATTTGATAGTTAATCAAAACAACAGCCGAAGGTTTGTGTCCACACTGAAACATGCTACAAACTCAAACACTCAACCAAACACCACACATATGTTTGAGTGTATGTGTTTAAACAATTTCCATTTGAGAAATTTAAATATTAGGAAGATATCAACCAATATGAAATGTATATCAAACGAAAGATAACATCTTCATTTACTAACAATAAAATATTTTTAAAAAAAGTTATCTCGCCGTTTCCTCATAATCAATGAAATAAAGATTACAACAATAACAATCTGACATGACTCCCTATACCGTAAGGTAAGACGTATTCTACGCCAAAAATTACGTTACGTCGGAAATCTGTTTCAAAAGTTGACGACAGCCTACTTATCCCAAAGATTTGTCGACGGCCTAGCCCCATCAGTTAGTAGGCCGGCATTGTTCTCTCATTTAAATATGGTAAATTTGGTCATTCTTACATATATACAAAGTCTTATTTCTTTTTATTTTCCAAAATACATTTAACCAAGCAAACATTTTCAAGTAACTATTTAGTTATTTATTTTACTACTTGATAGTAATTATAATATTTGAACTCAATTCACTTATTAAAAATTATACTAAGTTATTTTAAAAAATTTATTAATAATATGTATGTATATAAACTTTGTCATTAAACATATAATGATTTAGCAAATAAATGGCGCATGATTAATTGTTGTCTTGTTTGTATTTAGTTATTATTTATAGGTTTTATTTACGTTAAAAACAAATAATATATTAAAACAAATAAGAAATATATTAAGAAAAATATGTGCCCAAATACCGACCATATTATACCCCTACAGTCAACAGTTTTAATTATTTTTTATGGGCTTCTATAGAAACTTGAACTGATAATAAACCGATTAACAAAAACTTTAATGTTAAAGCTTAAATTAAAGTTTTCCCTCATTAGGTTCTTATATTTAATCGGCATAGAAAATTATCATGTGCTAAACCTAGAGGGTCACATTGACATTTTGAATATTAATATAAAATACTAGAGGAATATTTTTTTTGGAACTTTTTAACTCTTTTAAAGTCAGTCAGGTTGCTCCGTAATTTAACTCAAAAGAAAACATTTTCGAATTACATTGTAAGCAAATAAATTCGACAAATTTTAGTTTTGAATCGAAGTACGGAGTAACCCCATAGCTATCATCTTTATTATATTTATGAGACTATTTGTAATAAATTTTGTCATATGCCTACAAATATATTTTGAACAGCTTTATAAGAGTTGCCTTGATTTCCAGGAGAACGAATTAATAGTGGCTAACTATGGAATCATTTTATATGTGTTAAATTTAGGTAAGTACGTATCAAAAAATCGAATTGTAATACATTTATCACATATCGATGCTTTACTTCCTCAACCTCGTATCTTAAAAAATAACATTTTACAGGAGACAAAAAAATAACGGATCATCTTTTTATACTTCGGTGTTAGGTTAAAAGTTTAAATGCAATTATTAAGGAATTGATTGTATTTATGTATATTAATAGTAATAATATACTAATCTTTTTTAGTTAAAGCATAAAACAATCGTTTGATATGAAAAAGTCAAAACCGTATTTTTTAAGATACGAGGTTGAGGAAGTAAGGCATCGATATGTTAGTGTATGATATGTATAATGACCACGGAGAAAATTACGGCTGAATTTTGGCCATGATCGAAGGCCGTATTTGGCCACCTTGTAGGTGGGAGTTTATTTTTTTCTGATTTCAAGACAAACTAATTGAAATCACCAACAAATTGTTTTTTTAGGAGAAAATAAATAAACAAATGCATAAGTATATATTTATTCAACAATTTTTATAAAAATAAACCTGTTTTTTTTTCATACATATAATCAAAAAATCTCTATAAAAGTAACATCTCAATTCAAATACAATACCTACATAAAATGCTCCAGGAACTTCTACATTTTTAATAAGCTTGTATCATTAAGAAGATTACTGAAACGTTGGTACAATTACTTTATACTCAAATTCTTTTTATCTCCCTGATCACTTAATTTTTTTATTTGTTTACCTTCACTTTGTTTTTGTTTTGTTTTCATATTTAATAAACAACCGTTAAAAAGTCAATATTGATTAATGGGCACAAGTGTTGTTTTTTATAGCAAAACTCTTGTTTGCAAACAAAACAAAGTACATAATAATCAGACTGTCAAACTAGATCATCGATGACAATGTGTCACAATAAACTAAGAAAACCCCGTTAAACAAAAAGCTGTTCAAACAAAAAAAATTTGCAAATAGAGAAAGAAACTTTATTAAGTAGAGTAGAAAAAATTTAAAACTTGCAAAGAAGACGTTTAACAAATAGGAAATTTAACGAAACGAAACGAAAAAACAACATTAAATACACTTAACAAAATAATAGGAAAATTATAGAGCTTCATGCAAACAAGTTTTTTTGCTAGTTATTTGCAAGTTGTAAAGAAACATTTTTTAAACATATGTAAAGCTGATTTATATATAAAGAAAAAAATATTGCAAGACTCGCAAAAATTTAGTAAAATTTAAAATAGACAACAAAAAAATAAATTTGTCATTTAAAATTAAACAAAAAATTCTATATAACAGAAAAAATGTAAAAATTTTCTTTTAAAATAAAATGTATCGAAAATTTTCTGCACAGTAATATTTTCTTAAAAAATTTATTTTATATACCTACATATGCAGAAATATTTATTTTAAAAACTAATTTAAAATAAAAATGTTAAAATTATCTAAATTTTACAGTTTTGTCTAAATCGAGATGTTGCTTCTGCGTTGCTTTTTTATTGGAAAAATATGTTTATGTTAACGAGTGTTATTTTGCCATCTTAGTTAAAAATAAAATTTCAATACAAAACAAAATCATTTACTGAAAATATTTATTAATTCAATTTTGTAATTAAATTGGCATACTTATATTAAAGGCTTTCCACCATTTAAGCTATAATATAAGTACATATATTTCAATATAAAATTTTAACAAAAAAGACACAAAGTTGCATGAATTTTTTATTTAGAAATATTTTAATGGTTAAAAGCCTACATAACAACAATATTAGACCGCACCAGAAAAATATTTCGCAGTGCATCTTCAAATCAAAATTTTTTTAAAGACAGTCTTGACAATCCACTCTTAAGTCTAAACCCGTTTTTTTCAACATACTAGGTCGCTTTTCTCAGAAGGTCACATATATTTCCTGTCAGCTTATGACGAGGGGAGTCAATTGTCCGTGTGTTGGTTGAAATCAACTTTTAGAAGAAACCACATATTTCACAGATATGTGTGTAATTTTTGTAAATTTTTGGAATCAATCACTATTTATAGTATAATCGTCCCATACCTTTTTTAGATATTAGCAAATAAGCTGGTCTTCCTCTGATTTTCTCATATTTTTATCATAAAGATCAACATTTTCAACGTTTTGGATAATTTTTAGAAGCGCTTTCTTCTACTTATAGGTATGATATGCCTCTAGAGCAATTTGTAAAAAATTATGAACAAAATACAGTCAGTCAGTCACTAATCGGCAAAGATATAAGCAAAAATTATTTTTAAAAATATATTTTTTTAAATACTAAGTTAGTAAAGCTCCTAATTAGTTTTTTGAAACACTAGAAACCCCAAAATACAAACCGTAGTCTCAAAAATTATTGCTGAAAAAATTGATAAATCGTTTTTAAACTACATAACTGAGTAATAAGTACAAGGCATATGTATTGCCTCGGTGATTTTTCTCAAACGAAAATAGATTTTTTCCAGCTTATGGAAAACAAAAAGGAGCAATATGGGTATTAAAAGAAATGGATTAACTAGGAATATATAATACACTTTAAAAAATTTTAAATTCATGATGGCCGACGCTATAAAATGGTATCAACGACCTAAATAAAATTGTTGAATATTTTTTTTGCTTGACTAAGAGAATACAAATAGGTATACGCATCGTGGCAACAAACTCAACAATTTAAAAACACACTCATTTGGTTTTTGTTTATATGTATGCATAGGACACATAATTTTTTTCTATTCTCTTTGACTTTTATAATTTTCAAAAAACTTTAAGGCAAAAACTTTTTATACATGTTTTTGTATTTTTTAAAAGCTAAAGAAAAAAATAAAAATTTAAAAAAATAAGTTTGACAGATGCAGACAAATTAAAAAAAAAAAGTTGGTAACGCTTATTAATTGTATATAAAAACAATCCGCCGATTGGACACAAATATGGCATCAGATAGTATAGTGTGGTTAGTATACCTATGTACGTGATGGTAAAGAGTATTGGCAGATTCGATATGGCCGAAAATAGCATTCTTACTTGTTTTTTTAATAGAAACAGCAGTGAGCTAAAAAAAAGTATTAGCGGTTATGTAATCTTTATAATAAAGTAAATCAATTAATGAAGTTGCCCGTTAATTTGTTATTATAAAATCAAGGTACCGTCAAAAAAATTACATTCAAAGAAAGCTAGGAAAATCTATTACCCGACAAGACCATGAAATTAAGAAAATCTTAAAAATATACTTATTAAAGATGGCAATAGATGTTGCCAGTTACGCAAACAAACAATTGGGTGTTTATATTGCCGTTTGTACTGACAGGAATCCGGATAGAAGAGACAAATTTATTAGCTAGAAGACCATATAGTCATATCAATAAAAAAAATAGCTTAACTTTGTCACACTGTATCCACTTTTGGTTATATTAAATAAATATCACCCGGATATCAGTTGGCAACTTGTAAACATGGCGTGGGTAAGATAAGTGTTTCTGTAGAAATTAGATCTCAAAAAACCGATTAATAGGATACATAAATAGGAGGTTTTAAAGAAGATTATATGAATTGTTTTCTTTACTGTATAATGAAGTTTAAACTCCATTCATACATTCAGCAACAAAATAACTAAAAATTTAATCGGCAATACTTTATAAGCCTGAGTTTTATGATTTTTTCATGATGTAACTTTCTTATATTATGGTGATAGGAACTGAGATAATAAAATGGGATACTTATGGACAGTGGAACAAAACATTGATTCCACAGAGATAAATAACATAGATATATTAAGAAAAAATAAACATTTTAAAAAGAGGCAATCCCTATGTTCAGCAAAAATAAATTCTAAATTGCCTTGTAAAAATACTTTATATGTGAAGATATACGGCACAATTTTTGTTGTTGTTTTTTTTGCCTATAGGGTGGTCTGACGTACATATATGTATATACATGCTTAGATATATACATACATACATATTTCATATTTAATTTTTTGTTTTCATCTTTTTTCAAAGTTTTATCACACTGCTGAGTGCCAAAAACTATTACGCCTGAATTGTGGCTTTTTCAATCAAATTTTATTTTTGACTTGTGTAGATGGCTACAAAAATCTATGAATGTTGTATAGTTTTTTATTGTTCTTGGTACTAAATCTGTTTGCGCTTGTAGTAAATAAATTTATGTTGTAATTTTATCTTTTCTCTTTAGTAAAAAAAGGTATTTTTGTCATTTTAATAAGCATTTTAACTGGGTGTTTGAATAGTTTTTATGTTAAAGGCATTAACTGGTACAAGAAAAAAAAACATAAGAAATACTTTATAGTATTTTATTAATAAATTAGTTGCTAAATGTTGTTTTTCATAAAATTTAAACAGAATGTATTTTGTTAGAAAAATAATTTTGTGTTAAAAATTAGTAAGCATGTAGGATTTTATGAGTGTTTTTAAAATAAGCAATAAAATGAAAATATTACAGGGTATTTTAAGGTGTATGAGTAACATTTATAAATTTAAGTAAATTAACAATAATCATACGCTAACACATACATACATAAACATAGGCATTATTTACAGCGTATGAACAATATTTGTCAATTGGAAAAGCCTATGTTTGAGTCATTACAGGTTGTCACTTTAATCACACAATAACAGTGTTTCTTGAAATTTTAATTCGAAAACAATATTTAAATTTACATTAATTTTAACGCACACATAATTTTTATACTGGCAATACCAACAGCTTATTTTACCATCATGTTGTTAAGGATACAAAAATATCTAATATTACCAATTCGGTTAGTCTTTAAAAAAATTTTTTTAATTGTACCAAGGCATTTTTATTCATCAGGTACTCTTGGTTCGTCAGCTAATTATTTTTTTTATCACTTATTTAAAATTTCAGCTGTCAAAATGCATAAATAAAAAACAATTTTTCCCCTTTTCTAATTTATTTCAAATGACAAACTTCATACATGGAATTACCTGATGAATAAATATTCCTCAAATTGTACATGAAATTATTTACTTTAATAGTTATTGCGCTTTTTTTTCAAATCCTGTACACTATATTAAGTACATACTTTTGTATTTTGTAAAAAAAAAAACAAAACAAAAAATATATATCAAATAGAAGCAACAGATTCTAGGTAGATTTATAAGGACATCGTACCCAATCGGCTTTATGTTTTTTTTTTTTTTTTTTGATTTATCAGACTTAACAACTTTTTTTAATAATGAGTCTGCATTTATCAAACTTGTTTTTTTTTTTTATATTTTAATAATTTGCAGTTTAAGTTTGTTTTAAAGAAAAATTAAAGAAGAAAATAAAAAACAAAATGCATGTGTTTTCGTATTATTGCGTTTAAATCTGCGATGATTACACCTTATGAATATGCCTTGAACAGGCTGATTTTCTTGGGAACAGAAATGGTATTCGAATAACGTGCTTTTCTATTTGTTTTGATTTAATTTGCATCACTAAAAAAGCACAATTAGTTTTACATTTTTGCATTAATTTATTAATTATTCGAATATTTTGCAAATTATTCTAATTAATTTTGATATATTCATTTTTAGTTCAACAAATTGACACCATTTGTTGCTTCTGCTAATAGTAGTAGTTGTCGAAACATTTTTTTGATTTTTTGCATATAATAATAAGGATTTTTGCTTAACAATGGTTTGTAAAGCTGTATTAGGTTTTTTTGTGCATACGGCCGTTAGTCTTTAACTTTTTATTTTAAAGCAACAAAAGTTTTATGTAGATGGCACTACAGTTACATGTATAATGCTCAATCAACTATATTAAGTATAAGCCAAGGCATATTAATTCATCAGGTAATTGCAGTTCGGAGAGAATTTTTTTTTTTATATTTTTTATATATGAAGTTTGACATTTGAAACTAATGAGAGAGGAGAGAAAAAATTTTTGTCACGCGCGGGGCGAATGTGCGATTTGGCTGATATCACAGCCTGAAATATTAGTTTGGCCAGATTGTCGGCGGCGCTGGCATGCTGGCGTTTTGCTCCGGCTAGGGCTCGCCGTCTTGGGGTGGTTCTTGCCGACGTTCTGGCAATGGCACATGCTGACAAAAAAATTCATACCAGCTATGATTGCATAAAGAAAAATGGAAAGTAGAAGAAGAAAAAGTAAAGGGACCCGAAAATGGACTGAACAAAAAAAAATCAAAAACTATGGAGATTAATTGCACCACTGCTTACACCATCTGTTTACTGCGGCCTTCTTCTACACACCTTCTGGGGGTTGGCTGATGTTATGCCAACTCATTTTACCCACCCTCCGAAATCCATGTGGACTTCACCATGATCCCCTGTGTCCAAAAGTTTGGGTATCCCACTACAGTTTTTTATTTATAGACTTTGACAGCTGAAATTTAAAATAAGTGAAGAAAAAAATAATCAGCTGACGAAACAAGACTACCTGATGAATAAATGTGCCCTGGTATAAGCAATATTTCTCAAGCCTATAGTACACGAAATGTAAAAAGCCACATACACATATGGGTCTGACCTCACTAAAATGTTCAGCATTTTGGATACATTTGTTAAAATAGTCCTAGTGGCTGCATGTGGTAAGATTTTGATATTACACGAAATACATTTTAGTCCAAATAAAACCCATGTGACCAAAGCGGATACATACATATATGCTTAATGATGACGTCAAAAATACGTCACAGCGACATGCGTATGTGGCTTTTTATATTTCGCGTACTACAGGCTTAAGCTTAATTTACGAACATTTCTCTGTTCTGTTTTAAATTATCTATTCAATTATAAAGAAAACTTCCACTATTTGAAAATGCTTATTGCTTATAATAACCTAAATATGTATAATACTTCATGTCGTGTTAATAATATTTAAAATTTATGTTCATTAAATTGAAACTAATTATTATGAAGTAAAATGAAAATTTAACAATTTCGTGCTTCATTTAAATTTGTCTCTCATATTAATAGAAAAAATGTGATATGTTATATCTGTGGCTTGGAGCTAAAAGGGCCAATGTCAAAATATTTACTTTTGAGAAAACTTAAATTGAACCTTAACTTTTATATATGCTTTCATAGTGACATTGGCCAGCATTTTATTGATGAAGCTGTTCTGGGTTAAGTATGACTTAATCTGTTTTACCATAATGACATAGAGCAAGAAAGCAAATCTAATGCAATGATTAACTCAAAAGAGCAAAGAAGTGACATTGGCCCTTTTAGCTTCACGCCACAGATATGTATGTGTATTTTTCCCTTTATGTTTGTATAGTAAATTAAATATAATAAATAAATTTAAAAACCCACATAAATAGATGATCTTAAAGCTGCATGTATTAAAAATAAAACAAATCTTATTGCATGAAAATCTATCGACAAATTCGAGTTTTATTCCCTATATCAATATTAAGTATCGTAAATTTATTTATTTATTTTATTGCATTTTATAAATATAATATTGTTTTTTAATCCTTTTACCTTAAAGTACTAAACAAGGTACTTTCTTTCACATTATCGTGAATAAAACTAGAAATCATCCATGGACATTCATGCAATAAGATTTATTTTATTTTATATTATTTTTAATACATGCAGATTTAAAATAAAGTACTAAAGCTGGCAATGATTTGTTGCTTTTTAGTTTTTATAAATTTTTAAATTCAAAAATTTTAATATTTTACAAATTTGTTTTTCTTTCACTTTATTGGGAATAAAACGAGAATTTATCCATGGATTTTCATGTAATAAGATTTATTTAAAACCTTATACTTGTAATCTTTAAGATTAAGTACTAAAAATGACAGTTATTTGTTGTTTTTAATTTTTTATAAATTTTTTCATTTGTTTTCTTCTATTCTTTTAATTTTTTCAATTCAACAATAACTCTAAAACTGATGGCTAAATCTGAAAAAGATATTAAAAAGACTTAAAGCTGGCGTAATTTAAAGTTTTCCTTCGGACTGCTAAACAAAATCGAGTTTGTTCCAAAGTTACGACAAGATGTAGCCTCTTCAGAAATCTCAAACTTAAAAAAAAATAAAATAAAAAAAACCGTACCATAGAATTTTAAATAGTGTTGATTTTTGCAATTAGGTGGCTATAACGGATCAAAAAAATATATAAATCATTTTGGGAATTTTTTCTTGTTGCATATTGACAAAAAAAATTATTAAATGCACAAGAGTATCACTTTACACTTCTTGATTTTTGTTTTAAGTAAAAAATACACACAATTTCAATTTTATATCATGACAGATAAAAATACAAAAAAACATTTTTTTTTTTCGTTATTAGAAAAGTTTTTTTTTTTTGAATTGGACAATTAATGAAACCTTAATTATCGAAAATGCTGCGATATCGCAAACGTTATTTTTTTAGTTTTACTAAGGAGCAAATTTTGGTTCAACCAGCTTTCATAATTGTCGAAACTCTGGTTATATGTCTTATGGAGTAAAGCGATATTAACTAACTAATCCTATCATAACTACTATTATATGCATGTTGTATATACTTTTAAATATAAAAGAAATACGGACAAGAAACTTGGGAAGCAAATGTAAAAAATACAAATAGTGGATTCAGAAGGTATGTTATTTTGTAATAATTTTTTGAAGAAATTGCAAAACTTTTATAATAAAAGTTACATCATTTTTCATGTGTATGTATGTAGTAAATACATAAATATTTTTTTCTATTTTTCAAGTTAGGTACCAAAAGAGTCATTAAAAATATGTATGCCTATATCGATGACTTACTTTACATAAGAAGGAAAAGAACTGAATAAAACTTAAGGGCCTTTTTATATGTCTATAAATTCGTTAATTTCATCCATGGTTCCCTTCATCCCTTCAGCAACGATGTATTTTGTATTTAGTTACCTACCAGGATTTCGGTTTATATTAAATCATCATATATATTTAAAAAAAAAACATTACTGACTTTATAAATTAAACCAATAAGAAAAATAAATTTATTAAAAAATATTTAAACACATATGTATGTATGTATGTAAAAAGACAGTTGTAAATGTTTAAAAATATAAAAATAAGCATCATGCAAAAAAAAAACATAGAATCAAACATAAATGACATCATTATTATTAAAATATTTTAGAATTATTAAAAGCTATAAATAAGGATTAATTAATTTTGAAATAATTTTGTAAATCGATATCATCCAAAGTCAGTTCAGTTTCCTTGAGATCATGGGTGACTACAACAGCTGAAGGAACGTCACGGTTTTGAATATAAAATATTTTAATTTCTCCACTTTTTTGTTTTTTACGACAAACATAACGTAACTTGTCTACAGCCGGAGTGTAGTGGTCACTTAGATATACTCTAGTTTCCGAGTTGTTGTTTAAAATTTGGCCCAGCTTTAGACTGTATGATTTCCTATAGTTTTTCATAATCGCATCTCTCTTTTGAATATTGTTAAATTTTATTAACAAGCATCGTTTTCTCCTGATCCAGCTGCAGTAGTTTACATCGTTTTCGCAAATAGTTACTTTACAACTATTAGCTATTACACACGCAATCCTATACAGGTCCTCCACAGATTGTGGCAGTCCACTTACCAGAATGTTTCCCCGATTAAGCTGCTTTCGAATAATATTGTTTTCAATTTCTAACTTACGAATCCTATCATTTGTTATTTCTTCAAATGACATATTACGGGCCAATAATTTATCCATTTCATTTTTTCTATCACTTAACTGAGAAACAATTTGTTCCCTTGTTATGCCCGATAAATTCTCCTTTTCCTTCTCAGATATAGCTGGTCTGCTTTGCGCCGAAGGCCTATTTTTACAAATGTTACAGCCATAGATAAAACGTTTACCATCTTTTACTGCTGACATATCAGACACACGTTTTAAAGATGGCGCGTTATTACTAAGGCATTTAGAATGGAAATGTGATTTACAAATGATACATTCAAAACCTTCATTTGTTGCACAGCCTCCATTGCAGATACCGCAAGTGATCATTTTTGCAAATGCTATGTGTTTTCATGTACATACATAAATATGTTAATATATGTTTGTTAATTTTTAGGTTATAAGCGCATTTAAACGATATCTATGTATGTATACATACCTACTTTATATGGCGAATTTGTGCATAAGTATGTACTACAGTTATATATGTATGTCTGTATGTTGATGATCTTATGTTTAATAATTTTAATCTATTATTCTTTTTTTTTGTAGTTTTGAATGGTTAGTTAGTTACCTTTTAAATTAATTAATGTATAATAAGAGTTATGTATGTATGTATATTTTCCGCGAATTTTAGCTGTTTTATGACTTTACCTTAGCGTCACCAGATTTTATAATAATTATAACAGAAATTTCTCAATAAATTTCCCATAATTTTTCTTTTTTCAAAGGGGAATTTTGCAAACAATTTTTTTTTTAAATTTCCTTTTTTACATTTTTTTTTAGTACTTATAAACATATTTAATCTGTAGTTAAAAAAAAAACGTTAAATAAATTTTTTTAATTTAAGGAAATTTTAATCAAATTGATTATTTTTCATATAGGCACATACATATTTATAACTTAAAGTAGGTGTATACACTTAACAAAATATGTAAATAGGTGGTACTTACTGCTGCAAGTGAATTCATATCTTCTTGTTCGGAAATGTTGACAAATTTAAAAAATAATTATAATATAAAAAAAACAATCACAATTTAGATTTTAATTCTTACTCAAAGATTTCTAATATTTTGTTTATAATCAATTAATTTCTAACACTTTAAATTAAAAAACTGTTTTATAAAATTAAGCACAGGTAGCTTGTGTTAAAATTTATGTAAGTATGTACATATGCAGGTACGTAGAGTAAAATCCATAAAAAAATTAAATAAATTCTTTTAAAAAAATAAACCTGCACTCTGTTTTTCATTGTGAAATGTTACAAGCAACATCGTTTTCAAATTTGACAAATTGAATTCAAGATACAATTAAAAAAATGGTATAAATAGTAGCAAATTAAAAATTATTAAAACGTAACTACCGATCGCATTTACTTTTTTTTCAATATTTTTTAATTTTCAAGTGACTCACAAAATATAAATTAATGTCCATATGCATGTATGTATATATGTATGTACATATGTGCATATGTACGTATAGTTGCTATGCATATTTCACTACTTAAAACAGAGTACTCTTATAAATACTTTAACTACAAATTTAATTACATATTTTATAATTTTTTAACACTTCGATTAAACCGTGACAGTCTTCTTGAAAAAAATAACGAACGAATAGGTAAAAAGAAAATAAACCAACGTTATTATTTAAGTGCACGAGACAACTAAAAAACAAAAGAGCCACAAAAAATGTAAACATTCATCTAGAGATCTAATAAAAACACAAAATATAAATATATGTATGTATATAAATGTATGTTTATATGTATGTACATATATACATATGTACAAATGTACAAATGTTTAAAAAAATATATCTACATAGTACATATTGACCATACAATAAATATATCATCATGATTATTATTAAGATCATTATACAATTATTCTAATCATTATCGTTGCAAAAGCAACAACATAGCACAAACAACAATTATTTAAGGGGTTTTATCATATTAAATTTTTTAGTCCCAAATCTGGGATTTAAAAAAAAATGGGAATAAAAAATTGGTTTAAGTTTAGAATATTTCCTGTGGATATCTTTGCAGTAACACTTAAGATTATGTTTCATTTATTATGTTTTCATTTAAATTCAAATTTTTTTAAAGATGCCATCGTCAAGGAAACTAGTTTTATAATTTATAATTTTCCATTTGCAATTTCTACAATATTAATTTCCGACTCCGTAAATTATATATTTTCAAAAAGCTTATGACTAGTAGACTACTACTATTGCCTCTGTTAAAGTCCAAGATGGCGTCTGAAACAAAATGACGGAACATTTTTTAAACCATATCATTAAGGGTAGAAAGTTCAGTCTGCAAAAATTGAAAATCAAATGTTGTGTATTCTGGTGTCTTTTGTTCAAAAATTAATTAGGAGCTTCAATAATTTGATATACCTATAAATGGTGACAAACGTAGGGCTCAGAAATCTTGATTTTTGTGGTAAAAATATGGGTAAAAACAGAGGTATTCATATTTGTTTGCTCATATCTCAGAAAGTTATGGGACGAACGTGCTGGACCTTTAAAGCGATTCGTTCCCGGATATTTTCAAAAGATTGATACCACATACAAATCTAAAGAAATTGTGGAGGCTTCTAAAAATTGATTTCAACCAACACACAGACAGACACGGATAGTTGGGCGTACTGACATTGCTTAATTGACTATCCTAGTGCTAAGCTTTCAGAAAATACACCCTATGGGGTTGGAAATCAATACTGTAGAAATTACAAACGAATTGACAAAGCTATATATACCCTTGGCATCACAGGTGAAGGGTATAAAAAAATTAAAAATTTCTATATGTAAGGACATTTTTAGTTTTTTATTACTTACAATATAATCATAACAAATGATATTAAAAAACTAAAGCTGTTGAAGGAATTTTCTAATATAGAAAATTTTTCTTATCTGAGGACTTCAAAATATCTTACTTGAATATGTAACAGATATTCAAGTCCCTTTATGATGAAAAAAAAATATTAATGACGCTATATTTTTACTAATCTGCGTGTTTTTACATATAATACTTTATGAGATATCACGAAGAGAAGCTGTAAATAATGTTTTATTTAAATCATGTTTAGTATTATGCTCCCCTGAAAAACTTGAATATATAATTTTTTTTTAAAGTTCAAAGCCCAAAAAATTCCGGTACGTATTTTACACTAATCTGCGTCTTCATAAGAATTAGAAATGAAAAGTTTTTTTGATTTAGTGTTTGTTTTCTGCTCCCTTGCAATATTTGATAACTCTAAATTAGTTGTTGTGTCAAAAGTCTTTATATATTTATATATAACTATCGAATGTTTTGAAAAATAAAACCATATTGAAATTTTTCTAATACTATATGATCTGATAGATAATTTTTGTACAAAGCTACTTACAGTGTAACACTAAAATTTGTATTTTAAAGCTTAAAATGTTTTGTGAGTTTTCTCTTCTAGCAAAATCGCTATAACTGTTAAGACATTAAAAACGTTGTCTTCAACACTGAATTATTTTCAAACCCGTTGAATCATTAAAATTTACTAATATTAACATCACTGTCGGTCAGCAGTAAAAGTGTTGATTCGCGTACTGAACGAGCCCAAAAGGAATAGACAGTTTTCCAACGTTTGTCAAATAGTTTTTGCATAATTATTGCTTTTTTCTCTAATATTTTTAACTAAGCTAAAATATTGCAAAACAACCGATGGCCGCCAGCTCGAGAGTTTTGCTTAAAGTACGCGGTAAGTGTTACTATTTCAATAAACTTAAAACAAAGGAAGTTTTTTAAAAATTGCTCAGAAACTGTTCAAAAATTATATAACAAAGTTGGAAAATATTACGGACGAATAGAAAAAATCGGTAAATGTACCGGTGTTTAAGGAGTGTTAAGAATAAAAAAAAATTGAATATTAACAAGGGAAATATTTAACTAATTTTATTACTAATCGACAACATTTGTTGGAAACAAAAAATAATGACGAAAGACCTTGATAAAACAGTAAAAAAAAAAGTGAACTGTCAGTGACCGTGATTCTTTTATAAGAATCTGTGTTTGTGTGTGTATCTGAAAACAAACTAGGGTACAATTTAATTTAAAAAAATAGTTGCTTTAATGCTTTTTTTATTATTTGTGTTTAGATGGTTTGGTATCCGCTGTACGTCACAGCTCGCAATATCACCAAACGCGTGCCAACCTGATGTTGACTGAAAACTCACGAGTCATTTGCCAGGGATTCACCGGCAAACAAGGCACCTTCCACAGTCAACAGGCTTTGGAATATGGCACTAAATTGGTGGGTGGCATTTCACCAAAAAAAGGCGGCACCACCCATTTAGGTTTACCGGTCTTTGCCAGCGTAAGCCAAACATTATTTTATTGATTTGGCTTGGTAAAAAAAAGTGTTTTTTCCTTGTTTTTTAAGGTTGCTGAAGCCAAAAAGGCCACCGATCCTCATGCCACTGTTATTTATGTACCTCCACCTGGCGCTGCTGCTGCCATTATAGAAGCTTTGGATGCCGAAATTCCCTTAATAGTCTGCATTACTGAAGGTGTTCCCCAACACGACATGGTGCGCGTCAAAAATGCCTTATTAAGTCAAAACAAATCACGTTTGGTCGGTCCCAACTGCCCCGGTATTATTGCTCCCGAAAGGGTAAGTGTTTTCTTCATTTAAATATTTCTTAATTTACAATTAAAGGTATAAAAAAAGAATATACAAAATTTGATAATATTATGCTCTATTGGGATAAAATTTGGCCTAACGTAAAAAAATTTTAAAATAAGAAATTCTCTTCCATACGTACTAATTTTTTAAAAAAATCTGAAATGGATTTGTACTTTAAATTTATATTTTTCTCAGAACATATTTAAAGAATATATGCTCAAGCCGGTATAACTGCATTTTCATTAAAATACTTTTTTACTTATGTCAATTTCTTATACATAAAATGGTTAATCCAAATGCTCAAACATACATACATATTTGTTTACAATAAAAATTTATTAATATTTGTTTATTATTAATGTTTGTGTGAATGTAAAAATAATAATCTTTATACAGATCAAAGTTCATTTCAGTTGATAATAAAAATTATCTTAGTTTTTTATTCAATAACATTTCGAAGGTTTCTTCGTCTTCTCAAATATACTTGCATTTTATTTTAATTGTATTTAAATATAAATTTGCAAAAATTTTAGGTCAATGCATGAAAATTTTAATGTTTGTTTGAAGTGAATCAAAATAGCAAAATGTGTCAAGCAATCAGACAAGGTTTAACATATTTTTATTTGTATTGAAAATTGTAAAAGTTTAAAAAACACAAGCAAACGAACAGGCCTTTTGTAACTAAGACACAAAATTAAAAAGTTGTTATTTGACACCTTTTTTAATTGAATGCTTTTTTTTTCATATACTTAGCTGACTTCTAAATAAGTAAATTCATTATTTGTTTTGAATAGGTTTTTTAATTTTTTTTTTTCATTTAGTTAGCAGAGAACATGTTGAAATTTTTTAAGAATTTCCTTAATACAGATATGCTTAAATTTAAAATAAATAAGCCTGGTATTATTTAAGAAAATACAGGGGCCGAATTACGGCATTCGATATCGAACGAAATTTCACTCGAACAATCGAGTTCGCTGTGCTTTAGGTATAGAGATTCTAATAAGAATTTTCAAATTTCGATCACGTTCGAATGCCGTAATTCGGCCCCAGATTTTATACAAATAACTACTTGTCAAAATATCTATGTACATATGTATGTATTCAGTGGTGTGCATATATGACTACATATTCGAATCTTATTACCTTTTTGTTGCTTAAAATTTATTTTTTTTAAACAATTTTTCACATTAATTTTATATTTATTAGTACACAAATAGATAAAATAAAAAGTCGAAAAGATTGCATTTCGGGAAAATACACAATTATTAAAAAAAAAAAAAAAAAAAACATATGTATACCCAATGATGAAGTAATTTTTGACAGGATTGTGATTCAAATCACAAGAACACAACTGAGAATTTCTGTTTAATCGTAAGAAACAATTAGGACAGTATCAAATATGAACAACCAATTAACCCACGCCTTGTCTGCGGGTTCAGCGTAAATTGGAGAATCAGCTTTAAATGAAACAATTGAAAAATTGGTGGAGAGTAAGACAAACTATGTAAAAAAGTTTTTTGCGTAATTAAATGATTTAAAATAAATAGTATAATGTTTTGTACCAAGATTGAGTACATCGATGGCTTAATATAAAAAACACGTATCACCTTTTTTTATCAAACCGATTTTTTTACGTTTTGTGGTAGCTATTAAAAATACATCACACATGAAAAATTTAGTAAGCCTTGATTGTTAATAGTATTTATAGTCACATAAAAAATTCCGAACTTATTTAATTCTTTTAAGTTTTATATTTTTTTCTTTTTCGAGTAAAGTAATAGAAAATCGAGATAAGCATTTTTATATTATGCCATCGACATGCGAGTTGTATTGTTTATTTTTTGTTAGAACTTCACGCCTTTAGTTTATAATTATAATTTTTGTTAAATATACAAAAAGTTTTGAATTTGCTCTATTTTTTTATGCAATAACAAATGCACAAAGTACAAACATGTACACATTTTTGCTCCCCACTGTATGTGAATACTTATGTGATTTTTATTTACTTTAAAACTTAAGAACATTAAAAATAAAGATTCAAATTTGCTACTACTACAGCAAATAATGAGGTGTTTTTTGTATTGTGATTAACAAAAATTATTAAAAATATTCGATTGTAGAGCAATGTTTATTCTTAATATGTATTAAGAAAATTCATCATAAATCTTTCCAATGTACTATTTAAAACCTAATTTTTATAAGAATATGCAAACTTTATTTTGTTGTGATCAATTTATATAACTAACTAGCCAAACCCGGCGCGCGTTGCTACGCCCCTTAATGAATCGAAATGCATTCTGAATTTTAATTAAATATCAAGTGCAAAAACCTAAAAATTATAATTTTTTTGTGGGCGTGGCATTGCCCACTTTTCTAATCACGAAATTGTAAAATCATAACAGCTCAATATGTGTGCAAAGTTTCAGAAGAATCGGACCAGTGCAAGTACCTCAAAATTAAAATTTTTTTTATGGGCGTGGCCCTGCCCACTTTTCTAATCACGAAATTGTAAAGTCATAACAGCTCAATATGTGTGCAAAGTTTCAGAATAATCGGTCAAGTGCAAGTATCTTAAAATGATACCTTTTTTTTATAGGCGTGGCACTGCCCACTTTTCTAATCACGAAATTATTTAGTCATGACAGCTCAATATGTGTGCAAAGTTTCAGAAAAATCGGTCTGGTGTAAGTACCTCAAAATTGTTGCCTTTTTTTATGGGCGAGGCCCCGCCCACTTTTTTAATCACAAAATTATAAAGTCACGACAGCTTAATATGTGTGCAAAGTTTCAGAAAAATCGGTCCAGTGCAAGTACCTCAAAATTAAAACTTTTTTAGGGGCGTGGCCCCGCCCACTTTTCTTATCACGAAATTATTTAGTCATGACAGCTCGATATGTGTGCAAAGTTTCAGAAAAATCGGTCAAGTGCAAGTAGCTAAAACTGATAACTAATTTTTTATGGGCGTGGCCCCGCCCACTTTTTTTCATCCATAAACACTCCACGGTATGTGTACAACAACTAACCAAAGTTTGAGCCCGATCGGTTTTGCAGTTTCAGAGTCTATAGCTAACACACACACACACACAGAGTTTCACTTTTATATATATACTAGAAAATCCCGGCGCGCGTTGCTACGCCCCTTCATGAATTTTAATCGCATTCTAAATTTTAATCAAATATCAAGTGCAAAGCTAAAAACTATAACTTTTTCTTTATGAGCGTGGCACTGCCCACTTTTCTAATTACGAAACTGTATAGTAATGACAGCTCAATAAGTGTGCAAAGTTTCAGAAAAGTCCGTCCAGTGAAAGTATCTTAAAATTATAACTTTTTTAATGGGCCTAGCCCTGCCCACTTTTCTAATCACGAAATTATATAGTCATGACAGCTCAATATGTGTGCAAAGTTTCAGAAAAATCGGTCCAGTGCAAGTACCTCGAAATTATACCTTTTTTTATGGGCGTGGCACTGCCCACTTTTCTAAATACGAAACATGATAACTCAATATGTGTGCAAAGTTTCAGAAAAATCGGTCCAGTTCAAGTACCTCAAAATGATACCTTTTTTAAATGGGCGTGGCACTGCCCACTTTTCTAATGACGAAAGTGTAAAGTCATGACAGCTCAGTATGTTTGCAAAGTTTCAGAAAGTTCGGTCCAGTGCAAGTAGCTAAAACTGATAATTAATTTTTTATGGGCGTGGCCCCGCCCACTTTTCTAATCACGAAATTATATGGTTGTGACAGCTTAGAATGTGTGCAAAGTTTCATAAAAATCGGTCCAGTGCAAGTACCTCAAAATTAAAACTTTTTTAGGGGCGTGGCCCCGCCCACTTTTCTTATCACGAAATTATTTAGTCATGACCGCTCGATATGTGTGCAAAGTTTCAGAAAAATCGGTCAAGTGCAAGTAGCTAAAAATGATAACTAATTTTTATGGACGTGGCCCCACCCACTTTTTTCCACCCATAAACACTCCCTGGTATGTGTACAACAACATACCAAAGTTTGAGCCCGATCGGTTTTACAGTTTCGGAGTCTATAGCTAACACACACACACACACACACAGAGTTTCACTTTTATATATATAGATAGATAGATAGATAGATAGATAGATAGATAGATAGATAGATAGATAGACTTACAAAAGTAATTTTTCAATAATTAAAATTCATAAACTACTAAAGTATTAAAATAAAAACGCATTTCATAAATGAAGGAGTAAAAAAAGGACGTATATATTTTACATGCATTTCTCAATATATTTAAGTCTATTAAGTCTTTAAGGAAATTTCTTCAAAATTTGATTATTTACAAACTAGTAAGCCCTCCACCATCATATGCATAGGTATTGTGATCTCACCTATTATACAAATAGAAATTTCTCAAATACAAAAAGAAATTTTTCAAATACAATTGGAATTTTTCAAATACAATTAGAAATTTCTGAAATACAATTGGAAATTTCTAAAATGCAATTGGAAATGGGGTAGTAGTGCAACTTTTTAGAAAATCACACATTCAAAATATTACCAGCAAAAAGTAATGTTTATATTTCTTCCTAAATTGTAGTGCAAAATTGGCATTATGCCCGGCCATATTCACAAACGTGGCAAGATTGGCGTAGTCTCAAGATCCGGTACCTTGACCTACGAAGCTGTCAATCAAACTACGGAAGTTGGTTTGGGACAAACGTTGTGTGTTGGCATTGGTGGTGATCCCTTTAACGGCACTGATTTTATTGACTGTCTTGAAATCTTTCTCAAGGATCCTGATACCAAAGGTATTATCTTAATTGGTGAAATTGGTGGTGTAGCTGAGGAACAAGCAGCAGAATACTTGACTCAACACAATACTGTAAGAATTTTTTAAAAAAATTAAAATGTAATAAATTGTTAAATATTTATTTCCTTTTGTAGGGCATGAAAGCCAAACCTGTTGTATCTTTCATTGCCGGTATCTCGGCTCCACCCGGTAGAAGAATGGGTCATGCTGGTGCTATTATCTCGGGCGGTAAAGGTGGTGCCGGTGACAAGATCAAGGCTTTAGAAAAGGCCAACGTTATTGTAACTAGGAGTCCAGCACAAATGGGCAGAGAATTGTTTAAAGAAATGAAACGTTTAGAATTAGCTTAGGAATTATTAGAACTACGCCAAGCGAAAAGTTGTAAAACCAACACGAACTAAGAAAAACAATTATATAACTCATTACAAAAATCTTAAAATAAATAAACTCACATATTCGCCACATACAAATTATTGTTGAAAGAGGTGTTAATTAAAATGAAATTGATAGAAAAATAATAACTGAACTATATTATTAAAAAAGAATCTAAAAACTCAGCAAACTAAAACCTAATATACTTCAAGAAGAGATTTACATATTAAGAGCAAAAAGACAGACTGCCATCATCTTCAAAGCAAAAAAAATACAGTCATTTAAATTAGGAAATAGGAAGCAAGAAACTGTTACTAAACACAATATAAATATTCAATTTTTAGGTTTAAAAATGTAAAAACAAAATACTGTTATTTTAAATAATTTGATTTTCTAATTCTACAAAGCGTCCAATCTATACATTAAAACTGCTTCTTGGTGTTAAACAACTTCTTCAGCACTTCCTTCATTAGTTACATAAAAATAAAATATAAATATTGCACTATGTTGTTGTGAAAAGGCATCCTACATTACTAGTACGCTTATGAAATTTATAAATATCTCTTTAAATAAATAATTACCAAAAGGAAAAGTTGCAAAATTTAAATTTAATAATTAAACAAATACATATTTTTTGTGTGTATTTTCTTCAAAAACAAAGTAAGAATAAATAAACTTATTTAAATATATAAAAACAAATAAAAAATATGTCTTTCAAACATAATAGTGGAATACAATCTACAAAAGTATAAAGAATATATAATTCAGGTTTATGTGATCGACAATCGAGTCTATCCTTTCATTAATATTTATAATTTACTGAATATTCGGAGTTACGTTGCGAAAAATACAACTTTGAACATAACATCAGGAATAAACACCAGTGAAATGCATATAGATTTAGCTTTAACCCAACGACCAATAAATTAAATTTTTAGAATCGTTTTTGATAAAAAGGGTGTTACATTCAAGTCTATCAATATTAAACAACTAAAAGCGTTAACTATTTTTTATTATTCAGGATTGTTATCGAATTTGATAATTGGATTTGAAAACAGCAAACAAAATACATTTCTTTTATAAATTTCTCTACTTCCGTTTAATGCTCAAACCAAAACTCACTTTAAAAATGGCCCCTGTCACCCATGCTGACTTATAATGTCTATAATGAACAGAACAATTAAAATTTTCAAAACAGCGAGGCTTTTTAGAAAGTTACTCGCTGCTTTTGCACCAGGAGCTGTTTTTCCAATAAAGGTACGTATGATTTTTGTGGCTACAATTGCCAAAACAATCCTGACTCGCCAGCGTTATAAATCTGGTCATTAGCTAATCCCAATCAACTTAAATTTGAAAGGATCCACCAAGTGGAGCTGTAAAAGAGAGTTTTTTCCCATAAATTTTAAGCAAACGTACGACGTGTCTCTTTTTGAATTCATCCGTGTTTTGGGTTGAACTCCAAACCATTTGCTTTAATTTTATTATGAAGAACTTTGGACTTTTTTTTAACATTAGTCCACTTACGGAACTTTTTGTCTCTTATATCAAAAAACCATCAGTATAAAGGATATTCCATTTTTGGGTACTGAAAAGGCCGCACAGTTTTTCTATTTCCAAATTTATTCGCTAATCTAGTAACACTTGCTCCTTTTTGTAAATGCTATAAAACTTTTGATTTTTCAATTTTTATTTATTGTCGAACTTTAAATATTTAAACTAATATTTAATTTTTTTTAATCAGGCTTGAGTTCAATTTTTAAACATTCTTATTTTTACAAAGAATTTTTTAATAATGTGATAATGAATGAATAATCTGGAAAAGTATGTTTTACTGACAATAGCCGAGTGGAATGCATTTTCGAAACCAGCTTCGATTTCATCATCAGCACTCTTTGATCGGTGATTACGTGTTGGTTGTAAATATCATCTATTTAACTCCCAGGTTTTTAAGTTAATTGAATTCGAGTCATATTGAAATTTTACCAACAGCAACTCGTTGTCTCGATCTGACAGGATCTTTCAGGAAATCACTTTAAAATGTTTGAGTTAATTTTAAAAAATTTATAAAAATTAAGGACCATCGTGGTTTTCCTATATTTAGCTTAATTAAATCTTAAACTAAATTAATTTACCAAATGATACTGTTCTTTGAAGAAATATAAGCAATAAGTTTTTACGCTATAACTTCCCGTAAATTTGTCCAAAATAGTTGAGAGTTTGCCTAAGGGTAAGTTTGAACTCAGGCATTGCAATGATGTGATAAAATAAATTTTTGCTTAAGTCAACTTAAGCAGTTTTCCTTTGTGCTATAGATATATATTTACAGTTTAAAAAAAGTGCAAAATGTTAAAGAAACAACAATTTCTGGTTAAATATAATTTAAATAGCGTCTACTACATTTATACGTAGGCTTATTGCCATAAAAAGAAAATGCAAGTAGGTATGAAACTCAATGTTTATACGCACAAATTGTTTATATCGATGGCTTAATATAAAAAGGGCGTATCTTGATTTTTAAATTTAAATTTTTTCATAGTATTTACATATATGTAAATATATATGCACGTTTGTCTAAAAAATAGTTATAATATTAAAAAAAGTGTTTAAACTTACATATTTGTGGGGATTCATTTCCATTAACTTTTGGTAAATATTTTCCTATTGTTTTTTTAAAACATTTTTTAAGTTCTGTAAACCCTACTCTACTAATTTTTTACTCTCTTTCGAAACATTTTTTATCTCTAATTTTATATTCTTTGTTAACTTGGCCTAAACTGTCTTCAAGCTTAGTTCAACTCACAGATCAGTCATAAAATGAACGTGAAACCGTTGAGTTGGTAAAATAAAGCTTAAACAATAGTAAAATCAAATACGCGTTTTTCAAGTTTTGTGTTGTTTTTATTTTGTTTATTTTTAAAGTGAGTTTTTTTTGTGTTGGTGAACAAAAAACATAAAAATTAAAGTACATATTTTAACATTATTAAAAAAAAAATTAAATAAAAGAATAGCCGAAATTTAATTTAAATTTTTTAAAGAAAGAAACAGCAAAAGTAATACAAAATTAAACTCCCCCGCATATATATATTAATAAGAATGAATTACAATGAATTCATGGAGTGCGTGGAATTAAAAGTTTTTTTTTATGTAGTTTCATCTACACAAATTCGTATTTAATGCATTTTTAACAAAAGATCATAAAGTTTAAAATGTTATAATGATTATGAAGTTGATGACTATTATACTAATGATCATTTGTTGTGTAAATGTTGTTGCTATTGTTTAGGAAGTTGGGTACTTAAAATGCAGCGAAGCATTCGGTAAAACGTATGTAACGTACAATTCATTCGTATTTATAAAATGTTTAAACACCCAGACTATCACAACAGTTAACTACAGATTGGGGAATTAGGTACTTTTTGAGTACTATTTATGATACTTTTTTTTTTACTTTAAATAATATGGGTATTATACACAGTATTAGTTATTTCTGCTAAATTTTCTATTTATAAAACATACCTATTTTATTCGATTTTTTTTAAATTTTCTACATTTTAATTCCAAGAAAAGGTAAAAAAAGATACGGATAACAATAATTCCAGTTCCGTTAAACCCCCGACCACACGAGCGATTGATTATGTGTTAATATAAGCAATAAAGCCGGCAGAATAACGGCATCAAATTGCCAATGTTCAAGCTTATATCTATAGGTGGAGAACACGTTAATATCTTAAAACATAAAATTGAACATTTTCCTGGTGATTGACCTATAATATAAAATTTTATAAAAAATATGCGAAAATAAATTATGTTTTGGCATAATATAATAAATATAATTAAAAAACTAAAATTTTTTTATAATAACCATGTTAATTTTAATATTTTGTTTTCTTCTTTTTTTCTGCGACGTTCTTCTATACATTAGTGTTGTTGTTACATTTTATTTGTTTGAATTTGACAGCTTGTGTTAAAAGATTATTGCTCAGCAATGTATTATAACATTTATTGCTAAATATGTATTCTAATACATATTCATGCAGTCCACACGTTAATATCTTGTGTAGGCAATAAAATTTGACAGTTGCTGTGGCAATAATTGCCAAACACATTGCTCGTGTGGTCGGGGGGTAATATAAAGACTCGCCAAGAACCCAGTCCCCTCAATATAGTTCCTAAGGGATTTCGAATTCCTTAGGTATTCCAAGTTCGGCATAATATTCACGTTAAAGTTCTTCCAAATGCAGGACATTGACATTGGTAATGCTCCAAAATGTTATCCTCTTCCTTTCTTTAACTCCGTGTGACCTGTTATTACACTAGTTAATCTCTTCTTCGATTTCTCAAAATATGGGTCAGCCTTATAGTATATTATTCACTTAACTGACATCAATATTTGCTATTTTCTGACGTGTTACTCTATCCCCCAAAATTTAAGTTTATTTTAGAACCGCTGAAAGGGTTTAGCATTTTTTATGGTTATATTATCCAATAATGATCCCATTTTGTAAAAGTTATAGGCTTCTTCGTTTCCGATTGTGCCGTGACGGCTTAGCATCCACAATTTACCTCAACCGGGAAAATAGTATTGTGATCTGGTAAGCGAAAGTATTTACGTCTGTTTCGGATCATGCCATATAAATCCATTCAATTCAGTCACCAATCTTTGATTCATTTGTATAAAAATCGATTTCCCGGGTATTTCTTAGCAAAATTACTTCAACCATTCTCCCTTTCCCGGTATTAGAGTGATGCAGTTTTTGTCACATGTTACCTCTGTAATATTCAATCGGTAAGATATAGGACTTTCTTTGGAATCTGGTTTAATGGTCTCTTACCATCAACCAATCGACATTAATCTATTAGCGCCCAAGGTCGCTTCATATTGCATCTGTATCTCAATCGGCCGAATTGATAGTATATTCCCATTAGCCATTGTTGATGCGGTTCTTATGGCACCAAATAAACTAATGCAGCACTGTCTTTGAAACTTTTGAAAAAGTTTAACATTAACCTTCTTTTCTAAGAACATCCACCACATTGTTGAGGCATACGGTAGGATCGGTCGTAGTGCGCTTGTGTATAGCCTGTGCATCATATTTGGGCATATGCCCCATTTTAGGTTTGTTGCTTTTCTATAAAGGGCTCAAATTCTTTTAGCTTTCTCCACTCTATTCTCCATGTGGTGTCTCCAAGATAGAAACTAAAGGAAAAAATTTAACTTAATATATAAAAGTAAATTAATGTATTGTATTATTTACTTTTATACAAGATTTTTATATCGTTCAATCAAAAGGCAATTTTTGAAAAAAGCATTTAACAATGTAATCTTAAAAACTTTTGTACTGTTTTTTAAATGCCTAAGAGAATTTTGAGTTATGACAATAGTGGTAAATTTCGTCTAAATTTTAAATAAACAGTTTTAAAAATTTTTTAAATTTCCCAATTTTGCAATAAGTACCACCTCAAACGAGTACTTTATGACTGCCAACACTACTTAAACAACTTTATAATACAAATGCAACAAAAACAAAGGAGAGACCCTGTATAACCAGTTGATTGTAAATTACGTGAGCCAAAACAAAACTCAAAAAAAAAAACAAACAAAAAAACGTTAGTGGTTGTAGATTTTTGCCAATATGGCTATGAAATAGACAAATATTACAAAATTAAAAAAAAATCAAATACAAACCTATTGAAATTCCAGAAATTAAATTAAAATATAAAAAATATTACGTTTATAAATAACAGTGAGTGAATGAAGTGTGTAATAAATTTTTTTAAAACAACTTCCGAAATAAAAAAAAAAATCAAACGCAATAGGAAATTGTTTAAATAATTTAAAATTTTTGTCAAAACTGTGGTACCTGTTAACAGAATATAACGTGATGTATTAATACCTATATGTACAACAAAATAATAGTAATTTTTTTATTATTATTAATTTTATCAATATTATTAACAGAGTTATGAGAATTTACAAATAGTATTACAACAATTAACATCTGATTAATAAAGTAAAGAAATCACAGTTTTAAGGAAAAGTTGTTCATAAAAAACCTCATACCAGCTTAGAAGTTATAAGAAATTTTAAAACAATCATTAAAATGTGTCTTTTTATCAAAAGACCATCAGAGGTTGTTCAGCAAATTTCTTATTATTTCAAAATTTGACGTTCTGCAATTCTCAATAAATTAAACATTTTGAAGTCAAATTTTATATGTAGAAGATATGTAAGTGGGATATCTAAAAGGAAGATTATTTTAAAAATTTTGTTCCAAATAATTGGCAATTTGTATATGTATATAATAGAAAAAAAGTGAAAACTAGAATAAACTTAAATTAAACCTTGTTTTATTTTTCTAAAAGATCCCCATGACATCCACAATTAGTTGCTAACCGATTCATGTATAAAAACCGTTTTGGCCATTGACGTTGTAGTTTGTAAATTATAGTGAAAAAAGAAAAATAAATTTTTTTTATTAATACAATAATTAAATAATTATAGAAAATTTATTTTAATATACACAAATTGCAATAAAATGTCTATTTAAATTATTTTATTAATTGTATTAATTGAAAGTTATGATAAATTATTTTTAAATAAAGTAAGTCCATGTAATAGTAGTATTATGAAAGTTAAAAATTAAGTATCGTATGCATAAATACATATATTTTTAAATATCTCAAAAATGTTTTTTTAATAAGCTTTAGTTAGTATTATTACTTATTGCGACAGGTTTATCCAACAAATAAATTGTAAAGGATTTAGTTAAAATTTAGTCGAATTTGAATTTCGACCACTGTTATATAAAAAATTTTTATTTAAAACTAAATAATTACAAACAATAACATTTTAAAACTATGCTATAGTCGGCTGTGCCGAATCTGATAATACCCTTCACCATTATATACTACAAAGATATAATAACTAGCTTAGCCTAGATTTTATGTTAAACGCCTTTTCAGTCTTTAATACATATTTCCGAAGCCATCTTTTATTTTGAATTTTTACATAGTTAACGGTAATCTACTAGTCAAGCCCTCTTACTTGATACACATATCAAAGTGAAAAAAGAAATTACGCCATATCATTTTAGACACCATCATAGACCTGTTACTGTATTTTACCGGTCAGCTCCTTTCATTGGATACTAATTGTCGTCGTTGAAGGGGACAAAGCCTTTATTACTATATATTATTCGCCATTTTATTTAGAACACCATTTCGGCTTATACATTTTTCATAGTTAACTGTTTATTACTCATCAAGCCCTTTTATTTGACACCAATATCGAGGGAGTTCAAAGAGTTAAATTAGAGATTTGACCCACATATAAATTTATTGCTCGCCATTTTGTAGTAGCAGCCATAATAGATTTTAATTGTTTGTAGTGTATTATATTACACTAGTCAGTCCCTTCAATTTGATACTCATATTGAGTCATTTTCTAGAGGCTGAAAAACCCCCGGATTCCGTTTGTAAATTTTGGGAATATATGTATATTTTTCAAAAAAAAATTGACAATAACTTGACCGATTTGTGCAAAATTGTTCACGAATATATCTAGAGGCATATTATATCTACAAATAGTAAGAAAGGTGTCTAGAAATTATTCTCGGCTGAAAAATATTAATGTTTGTAGTAAAAATTTGTGAGAAGAAAACAGAAATAGTCGTGTTTATTTGCTCATATTTCAGAAAGTTATGGAGCGATCATACTAAGTTTTAATAGCGATTTATTTCCGAAAATTTGCAAAAGATTTATAAAAAAAAAGTTGGTTTCAACCAACACCCGGACAGACAGACAGATATTTCTCAGTTGACTAACCTATTTATAAGCTCTCAGAAAATATATAATTTAAAGGGTCGGAAAATAATTTTGTAGAAATAACAAATGGAATGACAAAGCTATATACACCATTGATCACCACATGTGAAGGGTATACAAAAAGTTTCATAAGTACTTTTATTTGTAACAAATTTGTTTCAATCCAGTTTAAACAACTCAAATAAACAAATTATTACCTAAAACAGTAAACCAGTTTATTAACCCGTAGTGTCATTAAGCCACTAAGTTAATAAGCAAATGTGTATATGTATGGGAAAATATTTATGTACACATGCATGTTAATGAATATAAACATCTCCTGTTAATCTTTAATTACACTTAATAAAGAGTGAGACAGAAGAAACTTATACTCGTATAAAGTTAAATAAAACTTAAACTGTTCGATATGAAAATTTTTAAAAAATTTAAATTTATTCAAAATTATTTGTACAAACACATAGAACATTGAAATATTGGCCTACTACTCGATATTTATAAATGTATCGACTTTTTCTGAAAATCCTCCCATTAAAGATTTTATAGTTGTTTCCGTTACCTTTCTGGGCGAGGTGGTCCACTTACGCTTAAAATCGGACAGGTCCTTGGATACCTTTCCTGTGTTTTTTAATTGTTTTTTTTTTTACAAGAACGCAATACCTTTACACAAGCTTAAGTTGTGGAAAGTTTGTGGATTCACCTTCCGTGATACAAAATCGACATTATTGCTTAATTACCACTTTTTTCCATAGCAAATCGGACTAAAAATATGAAATCACACTGTGCTGTTTTAAGAATGATAAAAGCCGCTTTTGTAGACGATTCGTAATATATTTGTCTGTGTTTATCGTTCCTGATGTCACAAATGGTTAATTTTTTTTTGCCACAACTGCAAATGGTTTGCCACACAAAAAACTTCTTTAGGAATTTTGTATTTGTTTTTTTTCAGGTATTGTTGTTGAACATTATTTGTCTATCAGCCACTTAAAAATCTTGACCCGGAAGATCTTCAAAAGACCTGTTACAAGCTTTTTATTTCCTAATTCAGGCTTTCTTTCAATGTTAAAGTCTTCCTTGTATTGTTTAATGGCTTTTGAAACAGTTTAATGATAAACCTTCAGATCTTTTGAAAAGTTTTCATTTTTTTTACGTACTTACTAAAGGGTCCGCCAAATAATTTTTTTTTTTTTGAAAATGCTATTAAAAAAAAGGGTAGCTTCGGCTATGTGGCACGTAGCGCCGTCCTGTTGGAACCAAATGTTGACAAAATGCTCCTCTTCAATTTTTGTGAACAATAATTCGTTCAACATGGCCCGATAACGATAGCCATTGACTACGGCCACTCCTTGCTCATTTTCGAAGAAAAATCGCCCAATTATGCCTCTGGACCAAAATCCGCACTAAACAGTGACTCGTTTTGGGTATATTTTGGCAATATTTCCTAGCGATATTCAAGCGTATACACAACCATATTTCTTCTGATATCTGTCAAATCAGACATGAGCTAAGTGTTACAATTCTTTTGCCTTATCCTGTAAAGGTGCAATTATTTGAGTAAGTTCTACATGTGACCAACGATATGTATGTGTATTTTTTCATACCCTTCACCTGTGGTGCCTTTCTTTAATTATGCACGAAGTATAAAAAAGTTTTTAAAACTAACATAAAATAAAGAACTTTATATGTATGTATGTACACATGTATTGTGACAAATCCTTGACTTTGTGCGGAAGTTGCACGTAGATGTTCACCCTGGCTGTGGCTCGTCGGAATGGAGGATTCTTGTTCCGCTGGATTTGCACATTAGTAATAATTGTTCGTGCATTAAATAAAAGAATTGGTGGCATTTTTAAGTACAATCCCTATTGGTTACTTACATTCAGATTGGGGTCAGGGCAATTGAGTTTTCCATTAAATTCTATCATCGTAGGCCTTGGTGTAATTAGCCCTTTCAGGTACCCTCCCCTCATGACTTATTCCCGTCATCCATAACGACATCTTCACCTTTGACTTTTTGCAGTCCAAATCTCGATATCGTCCCTACTTCTATTCAAACCAGACTTTTACACACTCAGTTACATATCAACCCATAAGCAAATTTACCACATTTTGTTATATTTTTTAGTACACATTTTATTCATTCTATAACGCTAATTCGAATCAATATTTTATAGAAACTAAGTCAATTAAGGAATAAATACATTTTATTTCATTTATCGCAATTGACCTTAAAACAAAAGAAGGTTTCCTAACGGGACTATTATTTGTAGCTTATTACGATTAAGTTTAGTGTTGTTATTTATTTATTTATGATTTTTATTATTACCAGTCCTATTACTAGTATTATTTTTATCGTTATTATTAAGAATTTTATTATTATGTATTTTTATTATTATTATATAATTATATTATCATTATGTTTTTATTATTGTAATATTATTTTATTATTATATAGTTTATTATAATAATGTATTTTATTATTATATTTTTTTATTATTAATAAATAATTTTATTATTATTATATATTTTTATTATAGTAATGTATTTTATTATTATACTTTTTTATTATTATTATATAATTTTATTATTATTATATTTTTTTATCATTATTATTGTTATTGCATGCTAATTGTCATTAGCAGCTTTATTATTATTGTTAGTATTTTTACGAATTTTATTAATATGATTTCTTTTTTTTTTTTTTTTTGCGATTACCATAAACATTGATTCGTTATTAGTTATTCTTAGTTCTACATATCATTATTTTGTTTTGTAGGTCTTATTCTATTCGTATTATTAAGTTAAATTAATAAAATTTTACAAGTTATAATACTTGCAACATTTGACACATCCAAATAGTATTTAATTTAATATACAAAAAAAAATATGCGATATTGGTAAATTTTTATACAGGTGAACAGGTGTATGTGTATATGTCCATTAATGTGTATATAAATGTATCTGATTGTACATATATATCGACACACATATACACCGGATCACGCATGTATGTATACAATTAAATTTCTATTCTATTAAGATTTCAATAACTCTCTTAAATTTAAGTATGTAAATTATAAGTATGTAAATTTACTATTTTTTTCTAATTTCTAAATTCTTTTCCAAATATATATATTTTTTTTAATTTTTTTTTCTATTTAGTAATTTTCTTATATTTCCTTTCCTTTGAAAGTTTGACTATGTATTTATATATATACTAAGCTTACAATTACGTACAGACGAAAACGCGTGGACCAAGAATAGGTTATAGACGACTTTTCTCTAGGTTAGTTTCTACTTCATCAAATTACTATATTATCTTTCATATAATAGAATTAGTATAATTAATTTTCCACCTTTTTTCTCTTCAACAATATAAGCCAGGTGCTATGAGGTACTACTGTCCCTGTTGTGGAACCTATTTAATGTTCCTAGCAAGGTTTAAGTTTTGTAGCTCTGCCTAGGTGTTAGCCTTCGCTACGAATATGTTATTTTGTGGTATAAGTTGGTACTCACTTGGGATATTTATTTGTCGATGCGTGCAGTTGTTGGCAGATGGAGTTGCAACAGTCCGTAATATTGCTGAACGTGTTCCCACGTGATTTACTCTTAACGTCCCAACGAAATCGACGAAAATATCCTAATTTATAAATTTGTTCATATTTATTTTATCTTCGTTAAAAAAATTGATATAACACTAATTGGATATGCGTGCTAGCCATATATCCAATAAATTCAATCGGACTTACCCAAAGCTGTAACCACCGTAGCCTTAAAATTTGCTAAATAAAAGAACTATTTTAAAGTTATTCCACCAAAACTTCACTTCCACTAAGTTCTATTAAAAAAAGAGTCCAACGATTTAACGTTCTCGAATTTATCCCGATACAAATTATTCCCAATGTGTACCGTATCTTATCATCAGTCAAAAAAAATTTTGTGGTCGCCTTCGTCCTGTTCTACTCTCGAAAATGAAACAGGAAACCCATGGCGGGGACCTCATGTCATTAGCTACCTAATTTTGCAACCCTTACTTGTCAGTATCTTGAATGTTGGTAGAATTGACTGTCAACATTCTACAGTGAATTCTCATTTTTATGAGAAAAAAAGAAGATTAATTCATTTATTCTAGACGGCTCGTAAACAAAAATTATTACTAAAACTACTAAATGAAAGACGTTATTTAAAGCTAAATGTGGTATACACAAAAGAAAGAACCGGTAAACGGCGGTGACCGTCACAGTATATAACAGGGAAATTGCTTATTAAGTTACAAGGAAATTTTTTTTTATACAAATTTTTAATACATTTTTTTGTTTATATTCGACATATACCTACACAGAACCTTAAGCCTAAAATTAATTTCACTTTTTTTATACCAATTTTTGAGCTCTTTTTTAGTCCAACTAAAATATCGATCCGTCCTTATTGGAAAACTCCTTACCTATATAAGTCCGCTGCAATATTGTACAAAATACAAGACATTAATTGATAGTCCAACATTTAAAACATTTTAAACACATGTGCATAGGTAGATGATATATTGCTAGAATTTTAATTTAAAATAAAATTTATTTTAAAATTCTAAGAACTTTTTTTAAAATCCATTAAAATTTTGTCCAATCTCTGTCAGTTACTACTAATATATACTAGTTATGGCAATATGTATAGTAAATTGTATACGTGTATTACCCTCATGTTTAGACCAACCGCAAGATAAACAGAACAAATTAATATTTCGATACCAAGATTGGTATATACATATGTAAAACACATACATAGCTACACTGACTCCATACATATTAAAGCAATAACAACAAAAATGGTTAACAACAAAAAGGTAAATAACTTAAAAAGCCCGGATTTTGTTAAACATACACAATAACTCATATAAGTATGTATGTACATACATACTTACGAGCATACGTAACGATTTAATGATGATGCGAGTTTTTGACCTTGATTTTCAAGCCCACATCATGCACAATAAACCATTTTACTTAAGGCTATGTATATGTATGTATATGCCTTGTTTTTAAAGACAGCAAAAGCAACAAACATTAAAGATACACACATGTGAAAACAAAAACAAAACTTAAATGCAGCAGCAAAAAAAACAAAATCGGCAAATTAAACAAAATACATTTAGAATTTCAAACAACATCAACAACAACAACAACAACAAAACGGTTAACGACTAATGCTAGACTCACAACTGGGACGAACGACGAACTTTTCGCCGCGAATATTCGTCATTAAAAAACAAGTAAGAGTGCTATATTCGGCCATGCCGAATCTTATATACCCTTTACAACGTGTAGTCACGCAATGACAATAGTTTGCATCACCATTCATCTCATATGAAATACGTAGACACATATAAAAAACTTGCATATATAAAAACATCCCATTGTAAAATTATATTTGTGTTAAAAAAAATATAAAAAAAATTTTTAAATTAAAAAAAAAATAAAACAAAAATAAATAATAAAAAATTTAAAAAAAAATTAAAAAAATAAATAAAACAAGTAAGAGCGCTATATTCAGCCGTGCCGAATCTTTTATACCCTTCACAACGTGTAGTCATGCAATAACAGTAGTTTGTATCACCATTCATCCCTTATGAAATACGTACATACATATACAAAACAACCCATTGCAGAATTATAAATTGAATTTACGTATGTTTAAAAAAAAATTTATTAAAAAAACAATAAAAAAATTAAAAAAAAAATTTAAAAAATTTTTTTTTTTTATATTAAAAAAATTTAAAAAAAAATATAAAAAAAATAATAAAAATATAAATAATATATAAAATAAAAAACAATTAAATAAGATTAAAAAAAAATTTTAAAAATTTAAAAAAAATATAATTAAAAAAAATAAAACTATAAATAATATGTTACATAAAAAATAAAAAAAATTTTTTTGGACACAGCTTGGGGTTCGATGTCACGTTAACTCTAACCAGTAGTAAACCACGTTTGTATGTGTGTATGTTGTTGTTGTTGTTGTATGTTGTTTTTGTGTTAAAAAAAACTAGGTGGCCGTGGGTTTTTGCTCATATCTCAGTTGTTTATGTTCCGATGTTTCTGACTTTCAATACCTATCTACTCCCGAATATTTCTGATATTTTAATACCTCACACGGGTCCAGGCGATGTCGGGGGGCTTCAAAAAGTTGATTTCAACATGCACACGGACAGACGGCCAGACTGACAGAGCTTAATCGATTCCCCTATTCATAAGCTTTTAGAAAATATATAATTTATGGGGTTCGAAATGAAAATTGTAAAAATTTCACACGGAATGACAAACCTATATACCCTTTTCCACTGTGTGAAGGGTATAATAAAATACCTTTTTGTATATGAGAACGCATACAATTACGACGTCGGTCGAAATTCGTTGTAATCGGCGAGCTCTGCAATAGATTTACATATATATCTTAAGCCGACAAACAATTTGGTATTATTTTTATATTTGGTTTTACTTTTAAGACATAAACTTAGTTTTGACTTTGATTATTGTTTTATTTTTATTTTAAAGCATTTAAAATATATATAGAAAATTTTAATTACAAAAATTGTTTTTATATGTGTTTTTGTAAAAGTTTGAGTTTTTTAAGTAAAATTTTTTTAATATGGTCACACATTAGCTTTCATGCGAAAACAAAATTTTAATTAATATTTGATGGACGTACCCAGTACATTCTTTGCAAACGTTAAGAAATAAGCAAACAAATTTTTTTATTACAACAGAAATTATATTTATTATTTTGTTGAGTTAAATAAAAATTAAAATTCTTTAATTAAACAAAAGAACTATTAAAGATGTTATTTTTTCGTCAATATTGTGCTTCCTACGACGAATTTACACAGCGAATTTTTAACAACGCTTCTTAATTTTTTATTCTAATTTTATATTAATTTTATTATGTCTATTTGTACAGGGTGGACCAAAAGTCGCGCCTGCGTGTAAAAATTGAATAACTTTTTTGTTTATTATTATTTTTTATTAAATTTTTTTTTAATTATAATATTATCTTTGTATGACCTAAATTTTAAATATGAAAAATAATGTCAGAGAGATGACCACCATTTTCATCGATGCACAATTGGGCTCTTAAACAGGCGTTTTGCATAACTGCACGCAAGGTTTCAGGCTCTATTGCCCTGATCTCAGCTTCAATGTTGTTCTTTAGCTGCTCTATAGTTTGAGGCTTGTTTACATACACTCGTTCTTTGAGATAACCCCATAGAAAATAATCAGGGGCAGTTAAATCCGGTGAACGTGCTGGCCAATTAAATTCTGAATTTTTCGAGATAATTCGGTCGTCAAAAATTTCATTTAAAAGCGCCATTGTGGCACGGGCCGTGTGTGCTGTTGCACCATACTGCTGAAACCACTTGTTGGCTGCCTCAGGGCGTACAAAATTATTAAGCATAGCGCGATATCTGTCCCCATTTACCGTTACTGTATTACCAACTTCATCCTCGAAGAACGATTAAAAGTAAAATTCTACCACTTTCGTTCGTTGCTCAGTCGTTAAATTTTGCATGGTGGTGTAACACGAATCGATGAATAAAATCTGAAAAAAAAAAAATAAAAAATATTAATAAACAAAAAAGTTATTAAATTTTTACACGCAGGCGTGACTTTTGGTCCACCCTGTATATATATTTTTTTAGTCTATTCCCTGTAGTTACTTAAAAAGTCTGTTGAAAATATGCCGAAGCAAAATTGTAATTAATCCCATTTTAATATGATAAATTTTCAAAAAATTAATATTATTGATGTTGAAATGATGATTTGTTCAAATAGTTATGAAAATTCATTCATTCAAATCTATAATTATCCACAAACCATTGTCGAAACATTTGTAGATCTAGAAAAAGTGAGAACTTGGTGCAGATTATAAGCTAATAGAAGCGGAAATCACCCTTCGTTGCAAACATGATGCAAATGTTGCAGATCTTGCAAGTCTTTTATATATTCTACTAGAAAATCCCGGCGCGCGTTGCTACGCCCCTTAATGAATAAAAATGCATTCTGAATTTAAATTAAATATCAAGTGGGCTTAGCACTGCCCACTTTTCTAATCACGAAACTGTATAGTCATTACCAAAATCGGTTCAGAGCAAGTACCTCAAAATTATAATTTTTTTATGGGCGTGGCCCCGCCTACTTTTTTAATTACGAAATTATATACTCATGAGAGTTCAATATGTGTGCAAAGTTTCAGAAAAATCGGTCAAGTGCAAGAAGCTTAATATTATACCTTTTCTTATGGGCGTGGCACTTCCCACTTTTCTAATCACGATATTGTATTATACTAAGAGCTCAATATGTGTGTGCAAAGTTTCAGAAAAATCGGTGAAGTTCAAGTACCTTAAAATTATAACCTTTTTTTATGGGCGTGGCCCCGCCCACTTTTTTAATTACAAAGTTATTAAAAAAAGTTATGACAGCTTAAAATGTGTGCAAAGTTTCAGAAAAATCGGTCTGGTGCAAGTACCTCAATATTATAACATTTTTTATGGGCGTGGCCCCGCCCACTTTTTTAATCACGAAATTATAAAGTTATGACAGCTTAATATGTGTGCAAAGTTTCAGAAAAATCGGTCCAGTGCAAGTACCTCAAAATTAAAACTTTTTTAGGGGCGTGGCCCCGCCCACTTTTCTTATCACGAAATTATTTAGTCATTACAGCTTGATATGTGTGCAAAGTTTCGGAAAAATCCGTCAAGTGCAAGTAGCTAAAACTGATAACTAATTTTTTATGGGCGTGGCCCCGCCCACTTTTTTTCACCCATAAACACTCCCTGGTATGTGTACAACAACTTACCAAAGTTTGAGCCCGATCGGTTTTACAGTTTCGGAGTCTATAGCTAACACACACACACACACAGAGTTTCACTTATATAGATTGCAAGCTTTTGAAAATTTCCAACCGTTTTTAGTATTGGAAATAAGTGCTTGTGTGGGAAATGTAATTTTAGTGTATATTGTTTTTGTGTTGTTGCAAACTTAAGAATATATATACTAGACTTGCAAGATCTGCAATATTTGCATGATCTGTTTGCAACGAAGGGTGATTTCCCCTAATATTATTGGTTTTCAAAAATTGCAAGCAGAATTTTGAGCAAATTAAATTCCAGTGAAAAGTGGGAGCTGCTTTGAGATATTAATTGTTTTCGCTGTCATTGGACCCTTCGAAAATAATACCTTAAAATTTCTGTTTTTAATTTTAAGTGCTCTTTTTGTTTAGTGTAGATTTTTCTGATTGTAATTGTTTCTTTTATTATTAGTACGAAAAGTTTACACACTAATCAATATCATGTAAACAATTTATTGAATAAAAATTTATATTGATGGTCACAAGGCTCGTACTATTTACGATATTTAGGTTTTAGTAATTTGAATATATTTCACGCAAACACGATAAGCAATTTTATAAAAGAAGTTTCATTGTGATAATACAGTTTTTATCACGTTTTTATCTTCTCCTGTAAAGTTACAATTATTTGAAAATTTCTACTTGCGACCATCGCTATGTACATTTTTATGTATTATCTCACTTTTTTTTAAATAACAACCATTCCAATCTATCCCCTGGCAACACTGCTCGGAACACTCGCACATCGAACAAGATTTTGTTGACGTTTCCTGTGCTTATATAAAAACAACAAAAAACATGTGATAAATGAAAGATTAAAAAAAAAGTTAAATGATTATAAAATACTTTACTTCTTATTAGAAAATTCTTTGAATTTTACATTAAAAAATTACTTATTTTTTGTTTCAAATTTGAAACTGAAATTGGAATAAAAAATCCACTCAGTTCTAATTTCTCTATTCTTACTGCAACTTCTTACTACTTGTTTTATTCATTTTGACCTTAATTTGATGGAGACTAACATATACAAAGTTTATTTTAAAAGACTATTTATATTTAGTTATTTCAATAACTGTTTTTCATTTTTTTAACATTTAGAAAATAAATAAAACAATGATGACGTTTTTTAGATCATTTTATTATTTAGTCAGTCACACGTACAAATTTTCGAATCTCGAATTGGTACCATAAATTGACGAAATTGATTAAGTGCTGATATACTATTTCTGGTTAAGTTTTATAAAGCTATAAATTTATGCCCTATTGCTTTAAAGTTAACAAAATTCAAGCCAAATTCAAGCCAAGCAAGATACATGAAGCGAAGTCTTTAATCCCTGATACTATGCAAAAGGTGTCACGGTGACATTTTATCAATATCATGCATTATTCATAAAAAACAAAATTTTTATTTAATACATACATACATACATAAATAAATAAGAATCAAACATGTTTAACAGATGAAATATTCACAAATAAATAACTAAATGAATAATGAAAAAACATATTTTTAATTATACGAAGAAATATAGGTCAACTATTATTTAAATTCAAAATCATAGTTCTTATTAGAATTTTATTAATATTCATGTATGTACGTTTATTTAATTACAGATAAAACTTTTCTACAAATCACTGGAAACATGATTTAACTAGATCTATTTGGTGCAAACATAATAAATGACGCATTTTAGTTTCCCAAACACAGAAAATATTTAAAACATCACAATCTTAAACAAAATGCCCCGTAAACTTTTAAAATTTCTTATTATATTCGATAATACATCCCTGCTCTATTTTCCGGGACAATTTCTATCGGGTCGTGTGCTGTTGGAATTACAAGATGATACACCGGCTTTGGGTCTACACTTTCATGTAGTAGGCGAAGGTGTGGTACGAGCGGGTACTGGTCGCCAGGAACGTGGTACTTATGATAAAGAAAATTATATAGACTTCCGTATGCGTCTATTAGGTGATGTGGATCAAGGTCCAACAGTTTTGTCACCCGGCATACATAGTTTTCCCTTTAAACTGGGATTGCCATTGGGTCTGCCTTCGACATTTTTAGGCCGCTATGGTTGGATACAGTACTATTGTAAGGCGGCTTTAAGAGAACCGAACGGTTTAATACACAAAAATCATCAGGTATTCATTGTTATGAATCCTATTGATTTGAATATGGAAAAACCAATATTAGCGGTAAGTATAAAAATAATGTGCGATTTTTTTTTTACAATATCTATGTACATACATATGTCTTAAGTAATTATATTCAAAATGCTATCCTTCCAGCAACCCTTCACTTGTGAAATTGAGCATAAAATGGGTGTAGCCTGTGTAGGCGGTGGCATGGTGAAATGTAGAGTAGCCTTAGATCGTGGTGGTTATGTACCTGGTGAGAGTGTTTTAGTAACAGCCTTTATATATAATCACAGTAATGCCACCATTAAACGTACCAAAGCATCTCTAACGGAGGTAAAATTATAAGACAACTTGAAATTTTTTATAACATTTATTAATAGTTTTTATGCTTTCCCTCCAGACCATTGAATATTTGGCTCGTGGCAAAGTGGTGCAAACGGAAAAACGCGCTTTGGCCGTATTGGTACGCGGTAAAATACGTCCGGGTGGCAAAGATGAATGGCAAAACGATAGTCTGTATGTGCCACCACTGCCGCCCACTAATCTTCATGGCTGTCATTTGATTAAAATATCCTACGATGTGTTCTTTGTTATTGAACCCAAGTCACTGGAAAAGGAAATTAAATTGCAACTGCCCATTGTTTTAGCCACATATCCGTTCCGGTCAACCGGTAATGACATTTCGAATACTTGGCCTGATTCGGTGCTTAAACCAGATACACATTATCCCTCAACACTGCCCATCTTTCGACCTTGGTTACATGAGAAACCAGAATCAAATTAATGCTAATTATTAAATTAAATTTTTTTACTTAAGTTTTAACCCAGTTTGTTTACTTAAACTCAATTTTTTTTAATTATAAACAAATAATGGAAAACTCCTACTGATAAATTCTTTGTAAGAGTTATAGTGTATATGTATGCACTTGTAACAGTTTATTCATAAAAAGCAAAGTTTAATCGAAAACAGATAAAAAGATTGAAAAATAACATTTAAAACTAACACACACAAACACACACCCAGCCATAATTTGTTGTGAAAATAAAATTTTTGCTTTTATGTGTAGGTTCTTTTTATATATGTATTATGAAAAAGATATAATTATTTTTTATTTTTAATTCTATGTTTTAAAACATTTATAATATCAAATTAAAATTAAATAATAAGTTTTGTATATTAAATGCATATGTATTTGGTATTTTTTTTTATTTTTTCAAAAAGGAAGACTAAAAATTGTCACGGAAAGTACATCAAGTACTTTTGAAAATTGAACACTTTACAATTTCTGACGACAGTGCAAGTTTTATATAAAAAAAACTAATAAATTATCTTATTTCAGAGATATGTTGATCAACATTCTATTATTAGGAAATTTTGAATTTTCCATTTTTGTTAACTAAAAACCATTTTACAGCAAAAAAAACTTTTTAAAACTATTTATATAAATTTATAACCAAAGACCGGAAATATTTTTAATTGGTTGGTACAAAAAAATATTTATCATAGAAGTTGAAAAAATATTTTTAACTTTACAAAAAATATAAATAAAAAACATGTTTAAAATAAATAGCCCTCCAGTTTCATTAATGTTATTTATAAATTATAATATAAATACAATTTTGTATTAGAAAATAAATTTATGAATTTATTTTCCAACAAAAAAACGAATAATAAACTAAAAATTTTGCAATAAGTATTTCGTAATCTGGACGAAGGCCTCTCTTAAACTTTTTGTTATTTTAAAAATTTATTATGAGAATAAGTTTTTATTATTATAACCTTCACAGTGAGTGTAGGGTTTGTCATTCCGTGTAAAATTTCTACATTATTCATTTCCAACCTCATAAAGCATATACATATTTTCTAAATGAATAGGGGAGTCGATTTAGAATTATTATTATTATATTAAGAAAAACCAACAAATTGGTTTAAAACTAACTGAGATATAAGGACCAAAGTACAACTGCTTCGGTATTTTTTCTAAAATTTACAAACGGAAATCGGTATTTTTCAGTTCCTATATAAACGAGAGAGTCAATACAGGAATGAAATGAAAGGACTTTGAAAAAAAATATCCAAGATGACATCCTAAATTAAATGGCGAATATATGAGGCAAATAAAGTAGTTACGGCTTTGTCCCCTTTAACCCCTACGTTATTAGTACCAAATAAAAGCGCTTGACCAGTACAATGTAGAAAACTATTAAAAAAGTGTTAAACCCAAGATGGCGTCTAAAAATAAAGGCGCAGCAAATTTGTTTAACTTTAACAATATGGGTATCAAATTAAAGGGCTTGACTAGTAGAATACAGTAAACTATGTAAAAATTTAAAATCAAAAATAGCGTCGAAAATAATAAAGAAAATGGCGTATTATATGATATCTAAAATAAAGGCTTATCTACGATGTGGTGTTAATGCCTATGTACATGACTGTGCAGGGTTTTTCAAATTCGGCGCGGCCGAATATAGCACTCTTACTTATTTTTCATTGAAAATTTATATAACAAAAATTATTTCATGTTTAAAAATTAAATTTTTTCTAATAAATAAATTTTACACTAAAAATTTGATTTTCCACTTTTGAATTAAAGTTTTCACCTAAAATCAAATTTTTTTATCGACAATAATTTTTTTTTAATTAAAATTTAATTATTACATTAAATTTTTTACTAAAAAATAAATTTTTCTTTAAACATTTAACCATTCACTCAAAGTTTAGTTTTTAATAAAAATTCAATTGAAGTTTTCATTAAAAACTGACTTATAAATAATAATAATCTATAAAAATTATGAAAAGTTTGAAAAGGGCAATTAAAACGGATTTTTTGTCGAAATTTGATTTATAATTCTTTAAAAAGTTTTATAAAACTGGCCGAAGATACTTAAAAATAAAATATTTTACTAAAAACACAAAACCTTAGTTTTTTACTGATAATAAAAATTTAATTTTTTTATTTTTGAATATTTTATTACTTGATATATCGGGTGTCGAAGAAGAATACCGGATTTAAATTTGCCACCATTTGGTTAGTAAAGTTTTACGGTAATTTGTTGACAGTAGTCACCTGCAGATCTCCACGAAAAACATTTAATTATTGTTAAAAACTCACTACAAACATTGTGAAAACTTTGCCGAAACAGTTTGTCAATTACGTCAAGTTTTTCGTTGGAATTATGCGTCAAATAAATCGACAGTAAGGCTTTAATAACAAAATTTGAGACATTGTTTTACGCTGATGAGAGAGAGGGTTTATACAATAATTTAACATTGTTAGCTTGAATACCTCTTTGTATTCTTAAAAATCGTGGTTTGTACTTGACAACTGTCAAAAAAAAAAAACACCTTAAACTGGAATTAACAAAATGGTGGTAAATTAAAAAAGGGGACACTATTTTGACACTCTTTACTTCTAGCTGGTTAAATCTTTATTATTAAAGAATACTGAAATGTAAATTTTTTTTTATATTATTTTTAAGACCTGATTCGATAATACTTAAATTTATTAACAAAATATTTTGTTTGAATATTATACCATATGAAAATAATAGAAATTTAATTTATGCATATCAGATTACAAAGAATTTTCAGTCCACGTTACCGAACCAAGGCCTTAATATGTATACATTCATATTGCTATTATAATAAAATACTTTTTCGTTACAATTTCTATTTGATTGTTTTCTTCTGTCGGACTAACAATGCCTTTTGTTGAAAAACATTACATTAAAATCATAATGAAGGAAATTATAACAATTAATACTGCTTCCTATGTAAAATGCTTGAGTAAATTTGAAAACTTCCAATGTAATTCATACAGGAATTCATCAAATTGTAAACGCAATGCCCTATGCTAGGTGGCACGACGATTTGTATTGCCGGTTCTTTGAATGACACAGCCTTTAAAGGAATTAAGACGTACATCAATTTCACCTTCTTCCAGCTGTAGAGAAACGAAATCATTTAACTTTAGTAAAAAAAGCGAAAATATATGTAAATATTTAAAATACACACCTCATCGAATGCGTATATGTCCTGATAGCATGAATACGATATACAACGTCTAACACATGCTTTTCTTTTAACACCCTCTATATTTTCGCAGGCTACATGATGCTCACAATTAACCTCAAAATCATGGTATGTTAGTTCCTTTTTTGGGATTCAAAAAGTGTTTTGTTAACGAAATACATACATATGTAATTCAATAAATAAAAAGTAAATACAATTTTGTTGTCTTAAATGTTTAGAAAGAAAATCAATAATTTTAAGGATTTTTTTTTACCAGAATGTGACCTAAATACAAAGTACATACATTTTTACTTGTTTCTTTGTAAGCATATTCGGGAAAATGAAATGTTGCTGCTTTAGGCAAAGGTTTGCCATCTATACCCTTTTCTTGTAGGCATGAAATTTCATGGAAATATTGTACGATTAGAAGAATTAAATTTGTAAAAATTTTAAACTGTTGTTTATTTTGCCACATTGTTAACTTTTTTCGATGTTGTCTACGCAGGACGATGCTTTTCCTGACTAAAGTGTCAAAAATAAGTGTTAAAAGTATCATATGTTTATTATAACGGTATTTGTAGTTACATATGCTTGTATATATATGTACGTCGTTAGGGTTGTTTAAAACAACAACTGTCAAAGTGGCAGGACCATTAAAAAAAAGAGCGGTTATTTGGGAAACGGTTTTGGTGATTTAAACTCATGCTAAATATATTTTTTATGCATAAACATAGTATGTATCGTTGGTTACAGGTAGAAAGGCCCTAACTCAAATAGGTGTAACTTTTCAGGAGAAGGAAAAAACGTAATAGAAACTGTAAAGTAATGAATCATAATGTAATTTCTTTTGTAAATATAATTGCTTTTGAAACTGTTATTTTTGATACTATTGCATTAAACTTTTGTCAAGGTGTATTTGTGTGAAATGTATTGGAATCACTAAAAAAGTAAATTTAGTAAAAACATCGCGTTAGGGCCTTTCTACTTGTGACCATCGATATACATATATTTTTTGAATAATACTTTTTATTTTATTTATTTATTTTTATTTAATGCAGTGATGTTGTTTATAACTGTAATGCTATGGCAATTCTTATCGATTTTTTTAATTACTCAGTTACTAGACATTACTAAAGAAGTGAACGAACAGACCTATTAAATATTCAGGGACCAAATTTTACATTTTGTTCTAATTGCTGCAAATTTGATGGCATTTTTTTTTTCTTAATTTTTTAATGTACAAGGTTTTATAGATTTTCTGTGTGCTTGAAAACGAAAGATTAATGACCTCCACAAACAAAATTTGAACACCAGAAAATTTCGAACAAAGCTAATTTTTTGCTTAGGATCATTATCCTTCAGTCGTAATTTTTGTTAAAAAAAAATTGGAAAGCGTGTGATTTATGTTCTTTTACATGAATATATTTTTCCTAACCCATACCATTATTAAATCCCCGGTATGTTTAACAGTTGAAAACTGATATCCGAAGAAATATCTACATATGTATGTACATATGTTTTAGCGGCCGAAATAAGTACGTAAATAAAACCATCAGATCCAAATGAAATTTGGGTCTGGGTTCGTCGCTCTATAAAACCTAATGCTTTTTTGATCAATAAATATACCGTCTGTCAAAGCAAAGCCGTTTTTTTTTTTTTTTTCTTATTAAGTGAATTCTTGACTGACAGTGTAAATGCCAACATGAACTTCTAATTATTTGTTTGCGTAGCTACAACATCTATTGTCTTTTTTCGTGGGCCTATTTTTAAAATTTTCTAATTTGACGATCTTAAAGGCTTCATTAGTCTTTACTTTCTGTTGTCGTTCTGTGACGTTCCGTTCTGTTGTTTAATTTTTGTGGTTACTTCTTCTTTTTTAAAAAGTGATCTGCCTTAATTTACAAGGTAATCTTACAAACACAAGCTTATTATATTTTTTGGTTATTTTTCTCGTCAAAGTCCGTACATAAAAAAAATTTGTTGTGTCAGATTTCATCTGTAACCATCGTGGAATACCCTGGCATTTTGCGAGCCTAAAAACTCCGCCAACGAAATTTTAGAATCAAAGAAAAAAAGAAAACTTTTTCTATTATAAAATTAATTTTAAAGTTTTGATTTTAACAACAGTAGTTTAATAACTTTCACTTGTAATACATAGCATTCTTTTTCCTTAAATTTTGTCAATTTTTATACCCGCCACCAAAAAAATGGTGGGGGTATATTCATTTTGTCATTCCGTTTGTAACACATCGAAATATCCATTTTAGACCCCATAAAGTATATATATTCTGAATCAGGGTTTGATTTGATGACGATCTAGCTATGTCCGTCCGTCTGTCCGTCTGTTGAAAGCACGATAGAGGTCGCACCGAAAAAGCTAGGGGGCTCAAATTTTGCCAGAATTTTTCTTATAGACAAAGTTTGTTTGGTATTGAAAATGGGCTAAATCGGAATATTAGGAAGAGAGTTATAGCTCGAAAAGCAAGAGTAGGTCGAAAAAACAGTGTCCTTCGAACATCGAATAAAATGGAATTGTGTCCAAACGCATTAACGTAGACTCATGAAACTTCGAATATATATTTCTTGAGTAAAAACAATATTTTTCCCTGAAAATTGTCTAAATACATTAGGAGAGGAGTTATCGATCAAAATGTACGAAAATTCATACCGCACAGTGTATTTTTCGGTATATTTAAAAACAAAAACGTCATAAAAGCAACAAAATTAGATGTACGACTCTGAAATTTTGCACACATTGCTTTTTGGTAAGAGGCTTTTTTGTAACGGAAAATCAATCTGCCACGCCCACTTTTACGCCCACCTCCCATATAATGTTTTACCTAAAATTCATATAATTTCTCTATTAATAAAGATTTTGGAATAATAAAGGGCTATATTGAAACACCTTAGTTGTACTCATTCGCAAAAACAACTTTGACACGCCTACTATAACGCCCACTTTTCACGTTATCTACCGTTAATGGAATTTAAAAGCTCATAAAACCGCCAAAATTAGAGATATGATGATTAAATTTACTACGTATATCCTTCTAATCAATGTAATTGTTGTGCCAAAAAGTTTAGGTGACACGCCCACTTAAACGCCTACCTCCCATATAACGGTTTATCTTAAATTCATGTAATTTCTCTATTGGCAAAGTTTTTGGGAAAATAAAGGACTATATTGAAAGTTGTATTTATTAGCAGAAACTTTATTGACACTCCTACTTTAACGCCCACTTTTACTAAAATACTACATTTCCAAAAGCATTTTAGTAGCGTATCGAAGTTATAAAGGGTGGTTAAATGTTAAGGACCGATGTTGAATTTAAATAAAACACAAATTATTTAGGATATTATTATTATTTCTTTTTGTAATTATAATATTTGTATGGTTCAATTATGTACTTAACAAAATATCGGCCAAATGGCCCCCCCATCTTTGGCACCATTCCTCTATCTGATGGTCCAAATTTTCAATGACAATGTTGATGCTCAATTGTTGAGCATGATGATGAGTCAAGATTGACTGCTTTTTTGCCACACTATCGCAAAAAACAGCAATGGTTCCCATTCAACGCACTAAGAAGGCATTCACAGATTTTCTAACATTTTATGCAGACCTGTTTTGCAGAAATTTAAATATATTTTACAATTCTCCCGATTGCGGACAAATTTGAACGATTATGTTGATCAAAAGAATTACGAAGTGCACAAAATGCATTTTGATTTGAACGCCCATTTTTATAAAAAACCTGAATAACTTTAAGGCGTTGCTCATTTGCGTATCTTTTCACTGATCAAATTGAGTAAGTTTGAGATTGAGAAATGTCAAGTGAAATGCAGAAAACAAATTTAAAGGATAGGTGTAGTTCACCTTCAACATGGGCCCTTAAAATTTAACCACCCTCTACAAAGAAAGTGATACATATTTTATTATAAAGAGATTATTCCATAGCGATTAACAAAATAATAAATATTGTGCTTTAAATGTATACAAAATTGGTGGTGGGTATAAAAGATTCGGCACAGCCGAATATAGTGCTCTTACTTGTTTTAATAAATATACATTAATAAAGTCTGGAAAAAAGCAAACAATGCTTAAAAACGACATTAATAACATTTAAAAAAAATTATTGGTATTAAATACCGTTATAAGTTTTGTTCGAATATCACAGATGTACTTTTTATACCTACACACAGTGAAAAAGGGTATATATATGTAGGTTTGTCCTTCCGTGTGAAATTACTACAATTTCATTTCCGACCCCATAAAGTATATATTTTCTGAAAGCTTATGAATAAGGGAGTCGATTAAGCTCTGTTAGTCTGACCGTCTATCCGTGTGTATGTTGAAATCAACTTTTTGAAGCCCCCCGACATCGCCTGGACCCTTGAAAATCAGAAACATCGGTACATACCTAAACAACTGAGATATGAGCAAAAAACCACGACCATCTCGTTTTTTTCACAACAACAAAATACAACACGTACATACAAACGTGTTATATTGGTTAGAGTGAACGTGGATCTGAGCCAAAAGAAATTTTTTTTTGTTTTTTTATATATTAATTATATTTTTACACCTGGTGTATTCCTAAACGTATGTTGCTTTGCAGTAAGAAACTTCAAAATTTAACCTTTAAATTTTTGACCATGTATTCTGTTCCGAAACAACTGTCAATAACAACAGTGATGCTTTTGGAGCAGAATATATTATCAAAATATTAAAAGCGGTTATAATTTCTTACTGCAAGGAATAGTATTTTAGGAAAACAATCACTCTTATTCGGTTTTTTATTTTGCTTTATTTTTATATTTGTTACTACACATTTAAATTATACAACAAAAAATATACAAACTTACGTAATTAAATATGTGAATATAGAAAATATTGCTAACTGATATAAATTTGTACCTAAACCATAAATTTGGTAAACTGATGAAAATTTAAAAAAAAAAAAAAAACTGTTAGAACTCAGGATTTATTTTTCAAATACTCCCTAGCATCCTCAACCTAAAAAGTAAAGAAATTGAAAAATTACTTAGAAATATTTAATAAAAATAAAGTTGTTAAACGTACAGTTTTAAACCAATAAGAGGAAGGTTTAAACATAAAACTATTGGCCCAACTCATGTTGGAACGTGGAGCTATGCCATGCATATGCAAATGTTTAACACTTATAAAAGGTGGCATATGGAAGCCAAATAAAGCATCATTAGTATCTATCTCTTGGTATTTTAAAAAGTGCTTTAAACCCTCTTCCATGCGATTAACTATAAATATTAAACAAAAACGTAATTATTGCCTTCGTTTGCATATTTATAAACCTACCCAGTGGAATATCATCTTTGGTCATGGCCTTTAAACTTTCTATGTGTCGCTTTGTTACACATAAGTAATGGTATGTAGATGCTGGTTTTATATCCTTAAATATCACATATTCTTCGGTTTCAACTTCAATTTTAGTGTTGGGCGATTTTCCTGCCACAATATCACAGAATACACAACGTGCCATTGTATCGTTGGTAGCTGTATGTGTGTACGCTACCAGCAGCAGGATTACAGCCAAACCAAATAAACCAATATACAAAATTTTCTTGTTTCGCCTCCTTTTTAGTGTCTGAAAGTCTAGTACACGGTTTTGTTCTATTTTCATTGCTATTTTATTTTCTTAATTTTTTTTATAGGAATTGACAACAGAATTCCTAGAAATTTTAAGTGATGGATAAAAAAACATGAATAATCGGTTATTTATATTTTAATATAAGTGCAAAATTTCTCTAAAGGCAAATGTTTTGTTGTAGAAGTAACCATTAATAAATAAATAAAAAAAGAAGACAAAATTAAATGATTTCAAAGGCCTTAAAAAATTAAAATCTGTTATTATCGGTTTATTTTTTTTTAACATGGACTGTTAATAATATAAAATTTTATTGGTAATAAAAATATGAGTTTTCAGATATTAAATCTGTATCATGTTGTTACGAATCAGCTGATAAGTTACTCTATCATATAAGTAAAACGTATTACTGTTTATTAAATATGTATCGTAACTATCAGTGAGGTAGAAATCTACAGAATATATAGATTTTAACGTTGTGAACGTAATATATTAACAACCGACACACACATAGTTATTTTATTAGAAATTGTAAAGCAAAACAATAAAAATCAACAAACTGAACCAATAATACTACATAGCGTTTTTAAATTTTTGAGAAAATTTTTTGCTTAATAAAAATGTAATTAAAATTGATAAACCAGAAAAACGTATATATTTATGTGTAACTGATAGCCGTTACAAAATTGTAAACAATTACGGCACTATTTATCTTCTTTTGGGCTATCAACTTCAGAAAAATTATAAATACTTATATCATATGCATTGTGAAAACACGTTAATTTTGAAAAACAATGTGAACTGTTTTCATGAAAAAAAAAATTCAATTAATTAATTTAAAATTAAATATATAAAAAATTATTTTAAGTTGTATTTGATTAGTAATTTTATCAAAAAATTTACATTGAAAATATTTTGAAAGTTGATTAATAATTTTTTTAAATTAATTAAGAATATGTCAGCAATATTTTAAAATTCATGATTTTTTAATTTTTTTTTTAATTTTCACATGTGTCAGTAAGCTTTACATATTTAATACTAAATAAATCTTATCGATATGCAAGGCATATTTATTCATCAGGTGCTCTTGATTCGCCAGCTGATTATTTTTTTCAACACTTATTTTTTATTTCAGCTGTCAAAATGCATAAATAAAAAACAATTTTCTCTCTTTCCTAATTTATTTCAAATGTCGAACTTCATATATAAAAAATATAAACAAAAAAATTCTCTCCGAACTGCAATTACCTGATGAATAAATATGCCTTGATCGATATGTTCATATACAAGGCGAATTCAATATCAGGTGATATCATCCCTGCAACAAACACAAAAAGGCCAAGAGAATGTCAAAACACAAAAAAACAAATTTTTTGTTTACTTTTAATTAAAATTTTATTTTTATAAATTTACGCGAAAATTTTCAAAAAAAATAAGTATTTTTAATTTAAACATAAATTTGTGCCAGTTTATATCACATATTTGTGTTTTATATCAAATTTTTCACAAGTTTTAATCACTAGGACAAACACAACGGAAATTTTGCATTTTCTGAATTAAAAACATTACAAATGTTGTTTATTCAAATTATAAAATGTGTTTTACTTATTTTCCAATAAGTTATTGCACAAATATTAGAATTTTTTAAATTTTTTCCCACAAATTTTACCACTTTTATAAAAATTTCAATTAACGCACATAAAAATTAATTTAAATGTAAACAAACTTTGACATTGAGCCGTAAAAATAAAACGAGCAAAAAACAATCAGCTGGCTTCTTAACATCACCTAATGTTGAATTCGCCTTGTTCATATACATATATCTATTTTTTTTTTTGTAATTTTCTACTAAGCCAAAATGTTTCGAAATTTTCTAATAAAGAATTTTATTTCTTTATATCAAGAATTTTTAAAAAATGTTAGTTGTTATTTGCGAGTCAATCAGTTCCGGGGATGTGGCCTTTACACATAAATAAAAATCGACTATGTTATATCAAATACATTTATAAAGTTTTAAAATAGGTTAATTAAAAAGTATTACTTTAATATAGTTCTTTCTATCTCTCTCCTAATATTATCGCTGGCTCTCCATGTAGCAATTTTCTTTGCTAAGGCCCATACCTAAACAAGAGCGTTGAGCGTCAAGCGTTGCAATTTTGCATGTATTTTGTTATTGTAACAAAAACAAAACACATGTAAAACTCCAACGCTTGACGCTCAACGCTCTTGTTTAGGTATGGGGGTAAGCATAACGATGCCTTACTTCCTCAACCTCGTATCTTAAAAAATACGGTTTTGACTTTTTCATATCAAACGATTGTTTTATGCTTTAACTAAAAAAGATTAGTATATTATTACTACTTATATACATAAATACAATCAATTCCTTAATAATTGCATTTAAACTTTTAACCAAACACCGAAGTATAAAAAGATGAACCGTTTTTTTGTCTCTCCTGAAAAATTTCATTTTTTTTTTAAGATACAAGGTTGAGAAAGTAAAGGCGTCGATAAGTTAAAAACGTCGGCAGAATAACGGCACTTCAATGCTAAATTATTATACCCTTCACACAGTCAAAAAATGTATATATAGGTTTGTCAATCCGTGTGAAATTTCTACAATTTTCATTTCCGACCCCATAAAGTATATATTTTCTGAAAGCTTATGAATAGGGGAGTCGATTAAGCTCTGTCAGTCTGTCCGTCTCTCCGTGTGTATGTTGAAATCAACTTTTTGAAGCCCCCCGACATAGGTTTTACCCGGGTAAGGTATTAAAATATCAGAAATATTCGGGAGTAGATCGGTATTGAAAATCAGAAACATCGGTACATGAACAACTGAGATATGAGCAAAAACCCACGACCACCTCGATTTTTTTTTCACAAAAACAACATTACAACAACAACATACATACATACAAACGTGTATACTGGTTAGAGAAAACGTGGCATCGAATCCCAGCTGAGCCAAAAAAATTTTTTTTTAATATTTTAAAATTTTTTTTTTTTTTTATTTTTTATTTAATATATTATTTATATTTTTATTATTATTATTTTTTTTTTAATTTTTTTTTTGTTTTATATATATTATATATATAATAATTTTAAAAAAAAATTTTTTTTTTAATTTTTCTTAAAATTTTTTTTTAAATTTTTTAAAAAATTTTTTTTTATTTGTTTTTTTTTTTGTTTTTTTAACATACATACGTTCATTTATAATTTTACAATGGGACGTTTTTATATATGTATGTTTTTATATGTATGTACGTATGTCATATGGGATGAATGGTGACACAAACTACTGTTATTACATGATTACACGTTGTGAAGGGTATATAAGATTCGGCACGGCCGAATATAGCGCTCTTACTTGTTTTTATTTTCATTGGGTGGAGAATATGTCTCAAGTAATTTATTTATAAAATTTAATATTTTTGTTTTAATTTTTATGGGTTTTTTTTTGCAATGGAGCGTGATATGTACTTCCAACTGAAAGGATGTGTCAAATGTACTTTTACATTTCCCTTTATAAACTTTAAATGGATCTGGTAGCCTTGAGCATCGGCTTTTGACATCTCTGTATTTGATCTCTTTGATTAATTTGTTGTGCAAAAAATAAATAAAAGATTTTTTCCTGATAAAAAGTGCAATTTTCAAACAGAAATTAAATAATATTTAAGATTTATTTAAAATATAAGGAAAAAGCAAACAATAATAAAAATACAAAATATATGTTAGATAACTAAAAAAACAAAAATAGTATATATTAAGACAAGGGCGGATAAAAGCTACTATAATTTTCACAATTTTTTTTTTAAATTAATTATTTAACTAAAATGAATGAATTAAAAGCTCCGTCCTTAAATTCTCTATTGGGTTCGGATCGTGGTTCTACGGATAGTTTATTGGCGGAATCGCTAATGGATATGGAGGAAGTGAGTAAAATTGTATTATAATTATAAAACACATTTTTATGTTTTATTTTAGTTGGATGATGCCGAATACTCTATTCCACCGACAGGAGCTTTACCATCTTTGGAAACAGTTTTAAGTGAACTTGAAGCCGATTCTGATATTGCCTCCGAATTGGGTATACCACCTCCCACACCAACACCTTCTATAGCTGATGAAAGCAGTGTGCGTATGTCGGGATCTGGCGGTGGTGGCAGTATTATGCGTTACACCATGTTGCAGAGTATTTCTACACAACTTTCCTCAGCTTCGGATCGCATCAATGCCGGCTTGGCCTCTTCTTGTTGTGTTTGCAATCATTACTATGCCGTGGGAACTTCTCATGGCCATATACTTAACTTTGATTTTGCACAGACCTTAAGGTGGGCCTATCAAGATAAAAATGGCCAAGGAGCAGTATCATCAATGTCCTATAATTCCGAGTGCAATCGACTTCTGGCTGGATTTGCCCGTGGCTTAGTCATAATGCTTGATACGCAATCGGGTGATGTAATGCGTCAATTGTTTGATGTGGTTACTCCAAATACGGGGGTTTTGCATGTCAAATGGACTTCCCGAGCTGCGATGGCTTTGGCCGCAGATTCGGGTGGGTCAGTATGGTCTCTAAGTTTTACCCGCAAATTAGGAGTGAGAGGATGTTCAACACGTTGTCTCTTTTCTGGAGCACGTGGTGAAGTATGTGCAGTGGAACCTTTGCTAAGTCTGACCAACGAACATCATGACTTGGATCAATATTGTATTGTGGCTTTGGCCACTCTATCTAAATATTTCATAGTGACCATAAGGCCTCGGTTAAAAGTAATTAAATATAATCTGTTACAAGGGCCGCCAGATTGCTTGCCAGTTTTAGCCTGGCAAATGGTTCTTATACAAGCTGCCGATACCTCTAGATCTGTGGATCCTGTCCTTGTAGTTGGAAGAGGAAATCAACTTTTTTTCCATCAATTGTTTATATCTCATGGACGAATTACTCTGCTGTTACTGCGCCACATAACAATGCAAACAAATCTCTTGTCCGCTCACTGGCTGGGACCTAAATGTGTCGGTTGCTTAGATACTACGGAAATATTGCATTTGCTTGATGTACGCACTAGCAAGGAATTAGAGTGCATAGATTTGGCCAATGCTGGTATGGTTTATGGTTCTGCCCAGTTTAAAGGTCTTGCTACGGGAGGTAATGTGTCGCCTGCCTTGGCTTTGGCTGGCACGCATGCCTGTTACAACTCTTTGGCTTGTCGGAGTGTTCAGTTATATATACTGGGGTCGAGGACAATGCATGCGGTTGGAGTACGAACATGGATGGAGAGAATAACATATTTAGTAAGTATTACATTTGAAGGTTAACGCTTGTTGAATATAACTAGAATTTAAATTAATAAATAGGTGAAAAACCAACGATGGCAGGAGGCCTGCGATTTAGCTTTAGATGGCTATAAAGCTGCTGGCGACCGTCCTAAACGTAAACAACAGGCTAAAGAACGCATTATAATGTTATTTAAAGAATATATAGCTGCTTCTGCTCGTGCTCCCGACTACTGCCTTGGAGCCATTATCAAATGTCTCATTACCATAGGAGAACTTGATCTGTTGTGGACCCAGCTTTGGGAACGTTTACAAAATAAAGAGTTATTCCTACACCATATTACCGCGCACATAGAAAACGATGATATACACCGTGTAAATCCCATTGTTTCACAAGCTCTTGTAGAATATTGGCTAAAAATATCTCCCTCACAGCTGGAAGATATCATTTTGAAAATGGATTGGGCCTGTTTAGATTTAAATCAAGTCCTTAAAGCCGCTAAAAAATATAAACTCTACAAAGCACAAATATTTTTAAATGCTAATGCTTTGCATGATTACACTATATCGCTTACTGAATTAATACCCCTGTTGGATGTTGAACATCCCGATTTGGGCAATTGCATTTTGGTATATATATCGAGCTGCTTGGCAGGTCGTGGTTACCCTCAGGGAGATATACCTGAAGATTTTAGGCAAAATGTTAAACATGATGTACTGAGATGTTTGACCTCACTACATTCCAATACCAGTGAACCGAATGAGTTGCCATATCCGTATTTGCGAGCTCTATTAAAATTTGATGTTCGCGAAACATTGAATGTGATATCGTTGGCTTTTCAGGAAAAGGAGTTTAATAGCGAGCTAGGATTTGAGCATCGTAAAAGGATCATTAATATTTTGATGGAAATAATGACGCTGGAAAATAATACGGTAAGATTTTTTTTTACTAAAAAACTAATAAAAATGACTAAAGTTAATACATTATTCCGTTGCAGTGGTCCGAAATTGGCTGCCTTCTTAATTTCATAGCCCAGCAAATATCACAATCTTGCTTGCCAGCCGACACGCAACTACTGAAGAAGGTCCTTAACTATTTATCAAAAGAGTCTATAGAAAATGAAAGCTCCCGTTTACATTCTGAACGAGAGAATGCCTGGTATGAACTTCTGGTCAATAGTTGTCTCGATGTCATAACTAACGATGAGGAACAGCTGGAATTGGCCAAGAAAGCCCGCTGTCACTATGTCGAAGAATATTTGTTAGAGAAATTACAACGTTACGATACCATACTAGAATGTTATCTAAATAATCCTTTGCGCCATGAAACCATGTTTGTCTATATGGAGCGTCACAATCAGGACGAGAAGAGGAAAATCTATGACCAATTGCGTAAACATATCAAACGTTTATTGACAATAGATGCAAAAGAAACGACGCGCTTAGTGAACTTATATTTTAATGTAAAAACTACAGAACTACTGTCTCTGGTGGAAGATGATGAAAAAGTTTTATTTAGTTTTTTAAAGCAACTGCAGGAAAGAAATAATTTTCTGCCTAATGAACAAAAGTTAAAACTTTTAGATCTTTTGTGTAAATTTGAGCCTTTGAAAGTAGAAGAGTTCCTAAAGCAAAACAAAAGTTATTATACGCAAGAAGCCCTCAAGGTGGTCCAACAATATCAACTATTGCCAGCTGCCATATTTTTGGCCGAGAAACTATTTGACTATAAGTTAGCTTTTAGTATTTCTATGGGAATTTTGAAAAGTGCCAAACCAGACGAAATGGCCGAATGTGCCAAGTTAGTGTCAGCTTTATGTGCTCGTTCCTCTGCTTGCCCTAAATCTTCACTTTCCCCTAAAGAACGCGAAGCCTTATGGATGGATTTATTGAAATTTATTCTGCCCTTGGAGGAACTCAAATCCATTACAAAATCAATGCTGCACGAGGCTTCTCAGCATGTCGATCTGCCTAATTTGGTGCAACTTATTATGAATATCCACAACGTTTCGGGCAATTTCGGTGATATCAAGGAATTGCTTCTGAGCATGTTAAACCTATCGAAGCAAGAGACTAATTGCATGGAAATGAGCCAAAAAATAATGGAAAAAGAATTGGCTCAAGAATTTCACAAATGTCATAAAAAAGCCACACGCGGCCTATGGATTACAATGATGCGTTGTGTGGTATGCAACCAACGCTTGTACAATCAATCGGCCATTTTGATAGTAGGTTCCTGCGGTCATGCTATGCATGAGCAATGCTCCAGCGACTACATTACACAACAAACCGCAATTCCACCTGGCATTTTAAATAAAGACGAAGACTCTAAAAACAATGAAAATTATTTGGAATGTCCCTACTGCCTTAACGAAATCGATACAAGGATATTCGAAGCACCCTTACAATTGGCCAAACCTAGTCATAATGTTATCAATTACGGCCATAATAATAGCTACTGTAATGATACAACACATTACAGTTTAGGGAATTGCCCAGAATTGGGAATTTTGCGATTAAAATCACCACCTAGAAAATTCTGAATATGTAAATTTTAGCACTATTTACAATAGTGAAATCAAAACATTGTATTCCTTTTTAACAAAAATTTGAAAAAAATATAGGTGAAGTGCACTTGTTGCCATCAACTCCCTATTTTTTTCACCCTGACTGTCTTAGTTTTGAAGCTTGAATAATTTAAAGTACTAGTATTCCTTTGTTTATTACAAAAAAATAATTTAACCAGTATTCTTTTTAAGACTTTCAATTATTGTGCAAAATTTCTTTTCATGACATCAGGTATAAACAATAATTAAATATTAAACTGATTTGATCAATTTACTTTTTATTAAATGCTACCACTATTACTTATTGTATTTTGTTAAATTAATTATTAAATTATATACATTTATTATATAAAATAAGTTATTTATATACAAACAAACATATATATTTTATGTGATAAAACCAGAAGAAAAATGTTTAAATTAAATTTAAAAAATAACGAAAATTGGATAGTATTTATTTATATGTTAGCTTATTGCCCCTATTGCGGTTCTCCACTTTTGTAACAGTTTGGTTGTCTTTGGCAAATTGACATTGCCATTCTCAACTCAACTTACAGTTGACTATTCAGTTGTGTATTTTTTTTTTTTCGTGGCATTACCGTTTTCAACTTTTAAAAAATTTGGTCGACAAAAACGTTGAAACGTTGTGAAACTCAACTAAAAACAGTTGAGTATCAATATACCTAATACCCCTATTATGGTTCTCCACTCAACTCAGTTTGGTTGTGTGAGAGTCAACCCAACTTATGCACAACCAAACTCATTTTAGGTATTGTGATACTCAACTGTTTTTAGTTGAGTTTCACAACGTCGACCAAATTTTTTAAAAGTTGAAAACGGTAATGCCACAAAAAAATAGATACACAACTAAATAGTCAACTGTAAGTTGAGTTGAGAATGGCAATGTCAATTTGCCAAAGACAACCAAACTGTTACAAAAGTGGAGAACCGCAATAGGGGCATAAAATGAGTTTGGTTGTGCATAAGTTGGGTTGACTCTCACACAACCAAACTGAGTTGAGTGGAGAACCATAATAGGGTATATATTTTTAACTCTAATTGGATAATGGGCATATAAAGGTTTTGCAAAAATGATCAACGGTCTTAATAGGGATTAAAAATTATTTTTTTTTATTAATTTTTGTGTTTACGGAAGTTAAGTTTTTTATTGCGAATTTTAGATCAAAGCTTTAATTCAAAGTTATGATTCGAGTAAAATTTTTGGCTTTAAAATTTTCAGCTATATTTATTTTAAATTATGGATTTTGTTAATCATTTCAATAAAAAGGCATCCTACTAATATAATAAAAGTTTGTTGTTGTATCACGCAAAAATGATTGAACGGAACTAAATGAAATTTGGCATGCAGATAGACAACAATCTAGATTAACACATAGACTACCTTTTATCACAATAATCAGGCGAATTCGCGGAATAATGCGACAAAATTTTTTTTTGTATTTAGTTAGTTGGTTGTTCAAACGTTTCGAGTGTCTAAAATTTACACGTACTGGCAAATAATATGTTATCATCCAACGTCATCTGTAAAAGTATTTTTGTTTAAATATTTGCATTAAGTTCTATTCTACAATACTAATGTAATAAATATGAATGATTGTATATTTAAAAGTTTTAATATTTTTACTCAATCACGCAAAAAAATTAATAAACGGATTTAAATGAAATTTGCCACATAGTTCTATAACAATTTAAATAATTGCTTAAAGAGGCTTGCTACCTTTCGTGCCGATAACTACGCAGACGAAGTCGCCGGCACAGGCTTGTATAGAAATAAATCAGCAAATGTTTATATACAATACATATATACTATCTTAGCAAATACTGTATTATTTTTATTTTTATAAAACAGAGCACCCATGTAGTTCCGCAAGATTTTAGAAATCGCTTGTCTAATTCGATTTATATAAATTGTTATAATATTGAACGAATTCCGTGCATTGTTGAGCTGCAAGGAAAATAATAGAGTTTAAACAGAAAATAAATTAATAAATTTCAGAAACATTACACACTTTTCGAAAATTCCATTGAACCATGCTGTTTCAAATTGCACATTTGAAAATATTTAAAGACACTATGAAACGTCATGTCATTTTGTGATTTGTGAGCAGCTTCTAAAAATTTTCTAGCTGAAATGTGCCCAGCTTCACTAGTATTAATTGCCAGTCGTAAAGCATCCACAACTTTACCCTGACCCAGTAAAATTTCAATAATAATTTCATGAGCTTTAATTTTTGTCAACATATCTAAGGCAACTTGTAAGACAGCAGGATCCTCATTAGAATGTGAGAGTAGATAACAAGCTATAGCTTTCGATTCCATTAGCAGTGAGTATTCGGCCAAACGCCGTAGAGTATCAAAACTTTTATTTTTGATCAATTCATTTATTATCATTTTACTGAGATCCTCCTGCGCAGCTATATTGTGTTTGCACAAAGATTGCAAATAAAGTAAAAGTATGGTTTGACATTGGGGTTGCTCCACAATCGATTGGAATACTTGAGTATGCATATCAAATTGTTCAATTAACACTTTGGGTGGCATTGGTAATTTCGGTGTAGTTTTAACATTTGAGGGTTGGGCTGTTTGATTATGTAATTCTAAATGGACCCAGGAACTATAAATTGATATATTTAAAAAGATTTATTTTTGAATGGCAAGAAAACTTAACTTACGCATAAACTTTATTGATTTTATTAAATATAGTTTCCAATACCGGCAAAAAAGCTCCATTATATTGATCATCCACTAGCTGTCGTAGTACTTTTAATAGGGCTTGTTTACCATTATTACGTTGTAAAAGAAATTCTGTTAATCTTATTCTGTCTGATATTAAAGTACACAAAGATTCAATATCCAGATGCAAATACCACATGCAGCCTATTTTGGCGTCTATTACAATATTGGGTTGAAATAAAACCCAGTTGGTCGAGTCTGTCATAGTAAGATTAACCTATTATTACTGATAATTAAATTGTTTTTAATACTTACACAATTCACATTGTAAAATTTGGCCATCTGGTTGTAAACTGGGTAATTTTAAGGCAAACGGCCTTATAGATCTACCAGCAGTGATCGGATAATGGTAGGTTATATCATTGACTAACTCACCACTAAGAGAAATGTCAAACAGCAATGAAGTGGCTGAGGCTTGATGATGTACCACTATTAAATTATCTACAGTATTAATTGCGAAACGTCCTACCAAACCCAAACGCAGAACATGACATTTACGAGGGGCTAAACCAGGACCATTTAGTAAAAAAACCTCTACCTCAATCATGCCCGAAGTACTTGCCTGTAGAATCAACACTGCCATTACACCATAGATTTGACCCAAGGTAACTTTACTCTCTTGGATTTCACGATTTGAACTGCCCACTTAAATTAAAAAATTATCTTTTCGAAAATGTAGTCTAAAGGATGAGTATTTTATTACTTACATTCCAGTTTGGGTAATTTGGTAATAGATTTTTGTTTTATTAATACCGGTATTAAATAATTACTACTATCGGCCATACACAGAACGGCTATATTTGCCTCTGAACACCAGGCAAACCATTTAATACTCATACTCATGGCCTTTAAAGATTTCACTTGACTTTTTTCGTTCATAATGGTAAAAATTTCCACTCCTGAATTCGAGATCAATGCACACTCTCTATTGTGTACCCAAACAAAACCGTAAATTAATGCCTTAACCTGGTGCACTATGATATCCTGTAACATTGGTTGGTCACCTTGGAAACATATAAATTCCACAGAATTTTCCCGTCTTTGCACGGCTAAGATTTGATTATCGGGTGAAAACTTAATTGAACGTATTGCCCCACGATCAGTCATGCAAAAGGATATGACACTATCCTCCGTGGGTCCTTTGACAACAACACCAGTAGCACCACCTGAACGAACAGCGAAAATCTTAACGAACAGAATAAGAAACATAATTTTTACAAAAACTCAATTCTTTTTATATCGGACACACAAACGTACTTGTTTATTAGAATCATCAAAAAATACGTTTGTCAATTGACTAACTGCATCAAAACGTATAGGATTTTTCGATAGTTCTATGTAATGCACAGTGTGTTCCATTTTTAATTATATTCTTTTGTTATAAAAAATGTAATTTTTACAATAAAAAAAATTACTACATGTATATCAAAGTGGATTGAATGTATTCAATCTATGGTTTGATGTAAACAGAAAAGAAAAAAAGTTTTTCCAACAATTTTAATCAAATAAACATTTATCTTAATATCAGCTGACAGATTAAGATACAAAGCAGAGGTGCATAAAAAGTAAGAAAATTATAAAATGTAAACAAATACAAACAGCTGTGCGGATGTAAACAAAATAGAAATTTCCTAAAAATTAAGGAAATTTTTAGCAAATTAATAATCTGGAAACAATGTTTAATACAAATATAAAATTAACATTATGTCGTACCTGTCTTAAAAATCTAATGGAAGATGAAGCGTTCAATATTTTCAATAACTTAGAAATTGCAGAAAAGTTAATGTCATGTTCCGGCCTGCCAGTGGAAGTCACTGACGAGTATCCTAAAAATGTATGTAGACAGTGTTACGAAAAAATTCAACTATTTTATGAATTTCAAAAAATGTGTTGCGAGTCTTCAGATATATTGAATGAGCTTATAAAAACAAAGTATAGTTTAGAAGAAGAAAGCACAGAGAACAACATACAAAATGAATTTGAAACTAAGGATCCTCTAAATGAAGACCAAACGTTTGACGATTTAGAAGAGTTGATATGTCAAGACAGAGAGGATAAGGTTGAAAATTACAGTGATTTCACGGAAAAGAAAAAGCAAGGTAGACCACCTAGGGAAAAAATGGTAAAAAAAAGCGCCAAAAGGAATATTTTGAAGAAGAGACTTGCCAGGAGAAACGTAAAGAAAGAACGTAGTAGCAGTGCTGTAACTAATGCATCAAAACCAGTGTCGGAAGCATCTTTTGAAATTGAGAAAGAAAAGGAGGATACAGGTGGTAAAACTCGCGATTTATTACCAGAAGAAATAGAAACATCGGGATTTTTTAAAAGAGATCAACAGAATTCTCTAAAGGAATTAGAAGCAGAAGTGAGTTATTTTTGAACACAGAATTTTAAAAAGTTTTTATATTTTTCAAATAAAATGTCAAATGAATTTGCTACTAATCTTTTTTAAGATTCCTTATAGACAATTTTTAGCAAATACTAATTTTCTGTCTTATATCTTAAGTATGAATGATACATACATACATATATAAAGTATGATATCGTTAAAATATACCCCGTGACTTCGCACCTGTTTGTCACGGGTAGAATAAATTTAACTTTTTATGACCCTGCCTTATATACTGGAAATAGTAATAGTATAATCTTATTGATATAGATCTGGGAGTTCTTTACTTAAATTTAAAAAGTATCCCTTCTTATATTTACAATTTAAAGAATCTATAGTAAATAAGTAAGAGTGCTATATTCGGCCGTGCCGAATCTGTTAATACCTTTCATCATCATGTACATAGGTATAATCCCACATCGTAGCTTAAACTATATTTCATGTTATACGACATTTTAAATTTTTAAGTAGTTATCTATATTCTAATAGTCAAACCCTTTAATTTAATACCCATATTGATGGGGTTAAAATAATTTGATCTGCCATTTTGTTTTATACGCCATCTTGGATTTTAAATTTTTAATAATTTACTGTATTCAAGAAGTTACATTTTAACATAACAGATTTGATCCATATATAAATTCATTGTCCGCCATTTTATAGTGGCGGCCAACATGAATTTTATTTTTTTATAGTCCTTATATTGCGCTAGTCAAGTCCTTTCAGATGATACCAATATTAACTCTCTGAAAACAAAATTTTTGCCTATAACTTTACCGATTTAAGCCCGCTTTATCCAACATTTTTCACGAATATCTCTAGAGGCATATTTTATATACAAATAGTAGCAAAGGTACCTGCAAATTATTCTATGGCTGAAAAATTTTAATTTTGGTGGTAAAAATATGGGAAAAAACAGAGACAGTCCTGTTTAATTAATTATATCTCAGAAAGTTATAGGGATATTGTGATGAATTTCAATAGCGATTCATTCCCATGCATTTACAAAATAATGATACCATACATAGAACTGAGGAACATATGGTTGCTTCTAAAAGTTGATTTCAACCAACACACATACATACGGGCAGACAGATAGACGGACAGACAGACATACATGGCTTAATCGACTCCTTTATTCATAAGCTTTCAGAAAATATATACTTTATGGGGTCGGAAATGAAAATTGTAGAAAGTACAAACGAAATGACAAAGCTATATACATATACCCTTGTACACCACAGGTGAAGGGTATAAAAACAATTTTTAATAATGTTTTTCTAATTCAAAATTATATTGATGTTTATATTCCATTCTCTAGTCCAACTCAGATACTGAAAGTTATATCTCCAAACAAGAATCCCCACAAAAAAGATCCCATCAATGTGATCGCTGCAGTAAAAGCTTCAATGATTTAAATCGCCTCGAGGTCCATAAAAAGCAACATGATGGCTTGCCGCCCTACACCTGCACATTCGAGGGTTGTGAACGTTCCTTTAACCGTTGGCATTTTTATAACAAACATCGGAATAACCACAAACTAGAACAAGGTCTTACATTCAAATGTAACCTAGACAACTGTGGAAGAATATACAAAACCAAATCTGCTCTTAATATACACAAACGAAAATATCACAACTGCGGGCCGGAACTCAAGAAACACATGTGTGAAATCTGTGGTAAAGTATTTAAATCTTCGGCTGTTTTAAACGATCACCATTACACTCATATTGATAAGACCCAGTTGCCTTTTGCCTGTGAAGAGAAGGGCTGTTCGAAACGTTATTCCAACAAGGAAAAACTAAAAATTCATAAAATGCGTCATGCTGGCATAAAAAACTTTAGCTGTCCATATTGTGGCATGCGTAAAACAACACGCAAAGAACTTAAAATCCACATAAACTATCACACCCTTGAAAGAACTTGGTGCTGTCGATTTTGTACCAAAGTTTTTAATAGTGCTGGCAATTTAAAAATGCATGTAAGGAATATACACGAAAGAGTCAAAGATTTTGCATGTCGTTTTTGTGGTCGAACATTTGCTAAAGCAGATACGAAAAAATATCATGAAATGACTCATACGGGGGAAAAGCCACATGAGTGTAAGGAATGTGGTCGAAAATTTGTACAGCCAGCTGCTTTGAGAACACATAGAAAAGTTCATATGAGAAAGAAGGAGAATTTAAATAAAAAGGAAACTAAAGACGTGGGATGTGTAACAAGTCGAATAGAAATTAGCAGACAGGTTAATGATGAGGTCGATAACGAGGAGGCTATTGTTGTCGAGTTTTTAAGTGAAACCAATTAAAACTAATTAAACCAGACAATGCATAAGAAAATGTTTTTTGTTTTTGTGTTGTTGTAACTTGAAATTTTACAATGTGAAGCTATTTTTTGACTATTTTTTATTAAACTTTACTGGATTGCGTTCGTTTACACAAATATCCATATAAAACGTATATAATCCAGCAAAATATATTTTAAGTAAGTGAACGATCCCATTTACGTTGAGAGCAGCGTAAGCTTAACTAGGTGTACGAGCGGTGAATTTGACTGAATTCGCTTTCTCATTATTAATTTCAAATTTTATACAAAAAAATATTTTAAGGCGAATTCATATTTTTTTTACACAGAGGGCCAATTCAAAGTAGACTCTCATATTGTACTATGTCATATAATTCATATTAATATGACTAGTGACTTTGAACACCTTTTGTTAACAAATTATGTATTTAATACAAGAAAGAAGACAAAGAGATGACGCTGTTAAAAATTGTACGTATACAGGAAAGAAGAAAATACAAAATATTCTCTCTGAGAGGTGAGAAGCGAAGAAATTCTCTCTGAGAGACAGTATGGTTAAAAGTATAACATAAACAATTTCTTATACATAGGAAACAAATGTGTAAAGTCATATTATTTTCTTTGTATGGAAATTACTAACAAAAATTTTATGCGTGCATAAAATAATATGAAATAGTACAAATATGACTGATATGCAACCACTTTGAATTGGCCCAGAGTTTGACATTGATAATTAAAAGCAAAAACGATCTGCTGATCCGAATTTTGTCGACAAAAAACTTTAAAACTAATGGGTGATAAAAACATATTTTATTGATACATATTGGCAAATTTAAGAGTTATTTATTTTCTTGAGAAAAAATATTGTATTATTTTCTAAAAATAAAGACTGGGGGCAAATTATCGCATTCGAACGCAATCAAAATTTACTAAAACATTTGAGTTTACTTTGCATTTGGTATAAAGAATCTAATAATAATTTTTTAGTTTCGATTACGTTCGAATGTCGTAATTTGCCCTTTGCTTTATTACAATAATTTGCCCTTTACCAAAGACATAAAATATTGCCCTTTACTCTCGGTATAAAAACAGCTCTTTTAAGTTACAGGTACTTTATACTTAAATATGCTGTGTTTTATATCATTGCTCTCAATAAAAATTTTTAAATGTCGCCATTTTTCAATAATTAAAATTTAAGATACCCGTTGCGAATACCTTCAATAATCAAAAATATCGAAAATGATGCTCTGATTGAAAACTCTGTAGTTTAATTTTACGAAAAACGAAACAAACAAATGATGTACAAAATCTTAGTATAAATTTGAATTATCTTCTTTTAAAAACTATTTAAATTTAAGTTTATTTATTTACGGCAGACGCAAACAGCTCTACCATTACAATAACCGCCACGATTTCCTCTCAACAAACAGTGGGCAGCACAGGCTGAATGATTGACACCGGTACCACTCAATAAATCACATGTGGCTCTCTTGTAACGACCATGCAGTTCGGGTTCAATTGTTTTTAAAGCTTCAATACCATCCACATACTGATGTTCATTGTCATTGGAATCAGCTGGAATTGCCAAGGATTGACATATAAAGCACACAGCCAAGCAAAAAGTAACGGCGAATACCATGAAGAATTTCATTTTTTTATTTTAATTTGTTTTTAAAGTTTGTTAAAATTGATCTGATATTTAACAGTGTTAAGAAGCTACTGATGATTTTATTACAATTTCTGATGCTATTTATTGGGTTTCAAGTGCTCTGTTTATGATGGTTTTTATGAGGAACTTTTTCTTATGTTTCAGCAAATAATTAAGGGGGTTTACTTTTAAATTATGTATCATTTCTTGGTAATTTTTCAAAAACTCTTACTACGACAATGTACTATATTTTTGTGTATTACAATGAGATGTGTGTGCATTTGTATTCATGAAAAATAATAAAACGTTGAATTTAGTGATAAGATGCAAACAAGCCGCGGTACTTTTTATTATGGGATTTTTTCATACGTTTGTAAATACATACATATGTATGTATGTATGTACATATATTTGTATACAAAGTACAATACATTTAATAAAAAGAAATACATAAATACTTCAAAATTTTTCTTAATTAATTTTTTTTTTATAAAAATGGGAATTTAAAAAAAAATTCTATAAATAAAAAAAGAAAAAAAACTTTAACTGATAGGTAATTTATAATAAGTAGCGGGAGGATTTACTTATATTCATCTGTGCTGAATTTTGTAAGGTAGGTGTCATCCAATTTCAATGGATTGATTGATTGATTTCAAAATCTTAATACGATTTAAATCGCTATATTGCATGTTAAACGTTAAAAAAATATCACGATACTGAATCACGGTTAATATATGAATAACGTTGTACGTGAAGCATGAATACCTGTTGAATAAATATGTATGTACATATGTATTGCCATACACGAAGGCAACTTTTTTTATCAGGTAGTCAGTCATGTTTCATTAGCTGATTATTATAGTCACCACCAACAAAATGGTGTGGGGGTATATTAATGTTGCCATTCCGTTTGTAAGACATTGAAATATCCATTTTAGACCCCATAATGTATAGTATATTTTCTGAATCCTGGTTTCATTTTAGGACGATCTAGCTATGTCCGTTCGTCTGTCGAAAGCACGATAGAGCTCGAACCGAAAAAGTTAGAGGTGCTAAAATTTTGCCAGAATATTACTTATACACAAGATTTGTTTGGTATTGAATATAGACTTAGGTTTGGTATACTAGGAAGAGAGTTATAGCTCGTAATGCAAGAGTAGGTAAAAAAACCATGTCCTTCCAATATCGAATATAATGCAATTGTGTCTAAACGCATTAACGTAAAGCCATGAAGTTTTAAATGTATATTTCCTGAGAAAAAATATTTTCCCTGAAAATTGCTTAAATCTATGCATAAGGAAAGGAGTTATGGATCAAAATGAACGAAAATTCATACCGCACAGTGTATTTTTCGATATATGTAAAATTCAAAACCTAAAAAAACTGACAAAATTAGATGTCCGATTCCGAAATTTTGCAAGCATTGCTTTTTGGTCAAAGGCTTTGCGCTAACGAAAAAGAAATGTGACACGCCAACTTTTACGCCCACCTCCCATATAACACTTTATCTCAAATTCATATAATTTCTTTATGAATAAAGATTTTGGAAGAATAGAGGACTCTCTATAACGCACACTTTTCACGTAATTTACTGTTAATGAAATTGAAAAGCTCATAAAACCGACAAAATTATAGGTATGATGATTAAATTTCGTAGCTTTCTAGTCAATGCTAAGTCAGAAAATTAAGGTGACACAAATACTTAAACACCTACCTCCCATATAACGCTTTATCTTAAATTCATGTAACTTCTCTATGGAGAAAGTTTTTGGAAGAAATATATATTGAAATATCTTAGTTGTATCTATTAGCAGAAACTATATTGATACGCCTACTTTAACGCCCACTTTCATTAAAGACTAAATTTACGAAAATATTTTAATAGCATATCGAAGTTATACAAAGAAAGTGATAAATTTACCTTGTATTAAGGGATTATTTCATAACGATTACTGTTAATAACAAAGTAATAAATTCTACATCAAATTGGTGGTCGGTATTAAAAATTCGGTACAGCCTAATATAGTGCTTTTATTTGTTAATTTACCAAACAATGAAGTATAATTGCTATCGTCTTTAAATTCTGTTTAATTGGTTGTGGTATCAGTTCACTTTTTCGGACACAAAATCGATAGGATCAGAGCAAAGGACATGGTACACAGAAAAAAATATTGCTTACAATTTTTTAATATTTTGAATTTTTGAATAATTTTTAAATTCTAATTATATTTTTCATAGCTTTAATTAAATTTTTTAATTGTTATTTAAAAAACAAAGACTTGAAAAAATTAAAAAAAAACACAATTTTAAATGACATTTTCTTGAAAATTTAATTTGAAGAATAATTTTAATATAATTGTTACTCAAGTAGCGGAATAATAAAAAATAGTGGCTAATCTGCAAGAGAAAGTTCTGGTAAGTGGACATATATAAAAATATGTATGTTCTGTCTTAAATATAATAAATAATTTCCGTTTCATTGTAGGTACGCCAAAATTCATAACATATTTATTGTATCCCCTTATATTCTTTAGAATTATTATTTGAATAGGTAAGTTTGTTAAATTTCTTCACTCTGTCTGATCAAGCTCTTTTACCGGTAAATATTCCATTATATCTAAGTCCTTGATGCTACCAATTATTTTTAGATCTCCGACTTTCGACATGGTATAGTATGTGTACTGGTGGAATACTACTTCTTATACTAAATAATTATTATATAACGAAATGAAATTTAAAATAAAGATTCCTTTTTACTATGTTTGTATGTATATTAAGAATAAATAATATAAAGGGTCCGCCATCTAACGTTTTTTTTTTTCAACTTGTGCTTATTTCGTGAATGGTAACACTTAGCTCATGTCTGATTTTCTGAATTAGTTTTATCCTTCCGCTGAACAAATATGGTTGTGTATACGCTTGAACAATGCTGGGAAATATTGCGACATTACTTTGGCCGATTTTGCAAAAAAAAATCATCTTTTCAGATGAAGCTCATTTTTATCTTGGCTGGTATGTTAACAAGCAAAATTGTCGCATTTGGTGCACAGAAAACCCGCACGCATACATTGAAAAGTCGACACACCCAAAACGAGTCACTGTTTGGTGCGGATTTCGGTACAGAGGCATAATTGGGTAATTTTTCTTCGAAAATGAGCAAAAAGTGGTCGTATTCAACGGCGATCGTTATCGGGTTATGCTTTACAAAAATTGAAGAGGAGGATATTGGCAATATTTGGTTTCAACAGGACGGCGCTACGTGCCACACAGCCGAAGCTATACTTTTTTATACCATTTAAAAAAAAAAAGTTATTTGGCGGACCCTTTATTATTGATGTAATAAATGCTTTATATTATTGATGTAATAAATGCTTTAATTATTTATTAATTTCAATTAATTAATTAATTTGTAGATAATTAACTATGTACTCTGATAAACAAACTATTCAAGTATATAAGTGATAAGTGGTAAGTATATAATTATATATAAATCACAAATTTAAATTTTAGACATGATAAAATTAATTAATCAAACTGTTTTAATAGATATTTTCCAATTAATATCATTAATTATTATTTACTTAATATTTAGTACCATTTTGATGATTGGAGCAAAATGAAACAATTTCTCAATTAATAATATTAATTTCGTAATTTAATTCATATATATTTTTGTCTGTATATCCTCCATAACAAAAAAAAATAAATTGTGTCATATGTTACCTCTATTTGGTTTAAACTCCTGCTCAAAATACATGTATACGACGGAAATCCATCTAAATCCTCTTGCACAGAAACTACTGTATTATAATGGACATACTCGACTCAAGAGGATCAATACATTTGCCCTCGTAGATCCGCTAGAATGATGACCTCTATGCAATGAAAGTTGGAGCCCCTGTTATAACGGCAATAGACCCAGAAATTAAATAATTTAAGATTTTAATACTTATTGTCATTTTCTTAATCTAGAAAAATCTAATATAATCTCCTCACTTACAGTGGAGGCTATAAAAAAACTATATCATGAAAACTAGAGCTGATAGAGACCAACTGATTACAGATTTGAATTAAGCGCACCCAAATTAGCTAGAATCAGTTGATAAATTCAAAGAAGCAAATTGAGTGTTGGCCTGTGTAATATTAAAATATATCTCCTTATAAATACAATATAAAAAAAGTCCAACAAAAACATATAAAAAATTTATTTTTTTTCAATACTTACATGTGTATTATTCAATACTATATTTAGTGAAATGCAAACCTTTTACAATAAAAAACAAGTAAGAGCGCTATATTCGGCCGTGCCGAATCTGATATACCCTTCACAACGTGTAGTCATGCAATAACAGTAGTTTGTATCACCATTCATCCCATATGAATACGTACATACATATAAAAAACAACCCATTGTAAAATTATAACTTTACGTATATATATGTTAAAAGAAAAAAAAAATTAAAAAAAAAAATAATTAAAATATATATAACAAATATAAAACAAAAAAAAATTAAAAAAAAAAATTACAAAAGTATAAATAATATATTAAATAAAAAATAAAAAGAAAACTAAAAAAATAAATAAAAAAAAATTTTTTTTGACTCAGCTGGGATTCGATTCCACGTTTTCTCTAACCAGTATACACGTTTGTATGTATGTATGTATGTTGTTGTTGTAATGTTGTTTTTGTGAAAAAAAATCGAGGTGGTCGTGGGTTTTGCTCATATCTCAGTTGTTTATGTACCGATTTTTCTGATTTTCAATACCGATCTATTCCCGAATATTTCTCATCTCATCTGGGTCCAAGCGATGTCGGGGGGCTTCAAAAAGTTAATTTCAACATACACACGGACAGACGGACAGACTGACAGAGCTTAATCGACTCTCCTATTCATAAGCTTTCAGAAAATATATGGGGTCGGAAATAAAAATTGTAGAAATTTCACACGGAATGACAAACCTATATATACCCTTTTTCACTGTGTGAAGGGTATAAAAATGCAATTAAAAAAACACCTTTTTTTTTCTTTTTTGTAAATATGAATTTATTTATTGTATTTTTGCTTAATTTTTTTTCGTTTTTCTGTTAATATTTTCTTAAATGTGTATAAATAATTTATTAAATTTTAAATATTCTGAATCTATAGATATTTTAGCTTTGCTTTTTTCGTTTTCATTACAATTTATTGAAATATTATTTAAACACTATTAACAATATGATTCTGAATTTAGCAATGTAAATATGTCATTGTATTTTACACTGTAAATATGATTAATTTGTTTTGTTCTTTCGTTCTGCTTTACTAAAATGTATGTCTAAATAATTATTTTTTTTATTTGTATTTTAATAAATATTTTATATTCTCTTAAATGTATTTCAATTGTTTGTTTTCAACTACTTAATTACTAAAGAAGATTACAAATGATGTACAAATAAAAATTTCTATTAATTTCAAAGGGTAACTAAGATAAAATTGTTTTAAAACTTAAAGCAATCAACAAATTGTTTTGTTGTTTTGATGAAATTATTAATAAAATGCTTTAAACAAAATTGATTAAATATGTGTTTGTTGAGACAAATTAATCTTATGATTTGGTTGTATACATATAAAATTTATATATATTTTGTTTTGTTTTTATTAAGTACTTTTTACTCAAATATTTATATTTAAAATTCTTTTATTTGCCCTGTTTTCACAACTACTTATTTTAAAACATTTTGTTGTATTTAGTTGGTAAATATTAATGTATGTATATATTTATGTATAATTGTATTGTAGAATATTCTTTTTCCAATTTATACATTTAAACATTGTATTGTATATATTTAATTAGATTTTAAAGTCTAAATATCACTAACGATTTTTTTTAAAAATCGTTTTATTTTACTTAAAACTTAAGTTTAAAACATGTTTTATTTAAGTATTTTTTTTTAATTGGAAACTTTTAAGCTTCAAACTTGTTGTATTTTTGTATTTATTCTAAATATGTTGCACATATTTTTTTTAAAATATTTCAATTCTTTCTTAAAGATTTTTTCCAAATTTTTTTCGTTGAATAAAAAAAAATCTTTTTTAAGCTCATTTCATTTCGTTATAAGTTTTGAAAGTTTTAAAACATTGAAATAGATCTATCGATTTGTTTTGAGTCTTACTTCAAGTATGTATAACAGGATGTCGCCGTTTATCGAAAATTAAGAGTTTTGAACTCTAAACTGGCCTTGGAATGTTGTAAGACCTTGTGTTCTCATTAGAAGACTAATAACTAGTATTTTAGTTTAGTTTCTATGGACTAGTTTTTGTCGAGCCTGCAGTATAGTTTATAGTCTACTTTATAGTTTTGTCTGCACTCGAATCTCACATAGCAACAAATCTCGAACGCCTTTTTTAAAATTTCCACTGTTATTTGTGTTTTCAAAACTAATTAAAATTTACTTTCGTCTCATACATAATCTGAGGGTACCGTTGTTGTACTGGTTTCGTTGATGGCGGCCAAACGTGGTATCCTTCGCTGTGAAGCCATACCTTCGGCACTGGAGGATACTAAATGGGGAGCAGTAGCTGCAACGCCAGCACCACCGCCTCCATCCCAATTGGGTAAAGGTTGATTCATAACGGTTAGGCCCACAATTTCATAAGCTCTCTCATTCGTACTAGAACCGCTGGGAACAGCTGTAACTGATAGATCCGAATAATAAGCACTACTGGGTGCTGAGGAGACCACCATTGGTATGTCTTGTTCCTGATGTTGATAATTGTATTTCTGTAAAGAAAATCAATTTTTTTTTCAAAATTTAAAAACAAATGTACAATATGTACGACTTTATCTCTCCACTTACATCTCCACACTGACTGTAACCAGTATTTTGATAAGATGGATTATTGGAACGCACCGATTCACGATCCAATTCCGCATATAAAGCCTCACTGACACCCACTGGACTATAAGCATCATCCATGTGGGTATAATGATTTTCAGCTGGCGATGATGAGGGTGGACCTATTTGATCGGGGCCCTCCGAAGAGCGTCTACTGCCGCCCAACCAAGTCCAAACGCCAGAGTTGCTAGTAGGCCTTCGTATACTGTCGGCTGAGTGTTTGACTGATAAAGAGTTTCTACCATTTGTGCCAGCATTGCGATTATTTCGGCACCACCAGGGCTGTGGTCGGCCTAAAATGGTAAAAAATAATATAAGTAGTTTCATTATAAATTGATACAAATGTATTTAAAAAAAAATATATTTTTTTTGCCTTCTCAAACATTTCTCATAAATCGTTTGTTATTTGATCACCTGGTTTTTTAATTCGAATTGGTTTATATTTTTTTTGTGATAAATTTAACAAGTTGGCTGGTCAATTGCATATAGCGTAAATTATGTATCTGTCAATTCGTTAAATACAACACTTTTGTTGTTCTTGTGCAATTGCAGCCGTAGCAGCAGCAACCAACCTACGAAAAGGTGTAAAACCATAAATGTTGTCACCTTTGTTATTATTGTTGGTGTAGGTTACATACTATACACATGTATATACTTAAATGTTTATAAACATTTGTACACACATTTATACATTCGTAGCTACCTCTATGCCATTGTAGCGTGTTTTGCTTTTTTTTTTTATACCGTGCATGAATATTTCTATATCTATGAGTAATTCCCATTTTAATATTACAAATATGGAATTTGTACTACTTTAGTTTTTTTTTGCTATTTCACTATAAACATTTGTTAAATAGCAATAACAAATATTTGACAAGATAATGAAATAGTTGGAAATTCAGAATCTATTTTTTCTTTCCTAATTATTACGGATTGAAAAAATGAACTCGTAATATGTCATTATTCATTAGCAAGGTATGGGCTAAAAAAAGAGGAAAATTAATATAAACAGGGAAATTTGAATGTACGAATATTCGAGCTAATACCCGAAAAAGTTTTTAGCAGTGAAAACTATTAAATATTTAGATCGCAGATATTAAAATTATATTAAATTTTATTTGATTTCTTTCCATAATTAGTGATTTAAATTTTTTTTATAATTTTATAATTATTATTTAATATTAATTCGAACTTTTTATTTAAATTTATAATAAAAGATTTTATTCCGACTTAAATTCTTTTTCATAAGTTCTTAAAGGTCTTAAAACATGTTTAAATTAATTGTTGACATTAAGAAATACAGAAAAATTATTCCGATATTAACCGAGTAGAATTCTTCATCTTCACTCTTTATTGGTATACTCAAATGTAATTTGAATCTACTATTTATGTTACAATTTAATGAAATAAGAAAATGGGAAGCATAACATTTATTTCTTAACTTTTCTCTCTGTTTTTTTATCAAATAAAATTTCCTCATGTTAATATTTTCTCATATTCTTTATACATTTTGAATAGCTTTCTATATCCATCCCCAAGGATGGCAGTGTAATTTTCAGTATTCTTATATGATTATAACAAATTTAAGAATATTTTAGAAAGTTAAATAATTTATGAAAAAAAAGCTTTAGGCAGAATAAAATGGTTTATATTTAATAGATTTCAGATATCTTATTTAAAACAAAAATTATTAAAGAAAGGTTTTTGTATAGTTTTTCAGTGTTCTAATATTCAAATTTAATATCGTTAACATTTTAAGCATTTAATTATTTTTATGAACTTTTCAGAATTTTAATGATTGAATATTGAATTAATCATAAAATTTTTAAAACACCTTTGTTTTATTGCATATTAAAGTATAAGGATTTAAAATAAATACTTTTTTAATGTTCGAAAATTCGAACTTAACTTCGAAAAAAAATTTATGTTGAATAATTCAATGCGAAAACTAGAGTTAACACTACTTTAAGTTTTTAATGATTTTATAAGAAAATTTATACTCTTTTAAAGTTCGAAAAATTAATACTTTTTAATGTTCGAAAAATTTGAACTTAACTTCGAAAAATATTTTATATTGAATAATTCTATGCGAAAACTAGAGTTAAGACTACATCAAGTTTTGAATGATTTTATAAGAAAATTTAAGTGTTTTCGAGTTTCGAGTTTCGAATGTTAAAATATTTAACATTTATGATAAGTTTTTAGTTAATAAATGGTTTTATTGATTGTGATTATTTGTTTAATTAAATATCTTTTTGTGTGACAGTAAAATCTCTAAGATTTAAGGATTATTTTTATGTATATACTCATATAACTAATTATGTTATGAATATGTCAATTGTACGTAGTTTAAGTATTTTTAAGAAAATAATATATGAATTTTGTTTTTTCTTTATCTGAATATAATTTTAAGTTACATTTAGAAAATAATGATTGATTAACAATATTAATAAATATTACTTAGGTTTCAATCGCGTAAGGATTTTCCTTTCGGCTAAACAAATAAATATTACTAACACTTTGTTTTTTTTTGACGCATTTAACACTCGATAAAAACACTACGTTAAGTGAAATTAAGTTATGTGAGATTAGAAAAAAACTTTTCGAGCTTCAAAATTTATTTAAATTTTAGCGAACATTTCGAATTTTGCTTTATTATTTAAAATCTAAAAATTTAAAATACAAAATACTTTTGTGTTAATTTTTTATTTATATAAATCTTCAAGTAACAAGCTACAAAATAAAAATATGTTTTGCACTGAAAAACAAATAAGCTTAATCGAATTAAGCGATAGTACGAACTAGTATTTAATGACACTAAACTACATGGTTGGTGGTTCCTTATCTCCCATCAAATTGACATTAATTGACAATCCTAATGCCACTTTAAACTAAATATAAATTCCTTTTTTCTATTTCTACTCTTTTACATAACTCATTGATCACTTAATTTAAAATAAAAGTACATGACTTTAAAAGAGAAAAAATAAAAAAACGCTACCAAACTAAATCCCATTAATCTCTACTTAAAAATCATTCAGTCATTCACCAGAAAAAAAATCATTGCTACCGAATTTATTGCTGCTTCTGGTGCAACATTAAGCTGGAGTAAGCAGCCATAGTGCTTTTTTTCAAGTCGCATTCGAATGAACTGTTTAATTTGATTAACGTCAAATTCGCAATCTACAAAATATTTACTTCTAATACTACTTGAGAAAAAATACAAAGGAATTGTGAAAAAAAGTATGAAAATAATTTAAATTAATCCACAAGCACAGTGATTCCCAGATTAAAAACTACATGCACTTAAAGTTTAAGAGGAAATAGTTGTTGCTTCGTATTTAAATAGAAATTTCGATTTATGAAATATTTGAATAAAATTTTTTTTATAATTTTTATCAAGGCATATTCATACAGGTATATGCAACGGCGAATTGATACAAAAAAGCAACTTTTTATAAGATGTTTTATGTCAAGGCCAATTAGTATATCAGGGATGGAAAAGTTGTTTTTACATATTAAATATAATAAAATTTTATTAAGAAAAGGATATACATTTTTGAAACACATTATTAATGACGTAAAAGCAACAAATATACATACATTTAGCACATTTATTATCAAAAAAGTACACTCAAGTTAATTGTTTAACACCGAAGCCAAAATCACATTTTCCTTTCCTGCATTAATAAATAAAATCAAGGCAAATTTAACCATTTTTAACAAAAAGTTTCCCCATCAGCTGGGCTGATAATTTTACCCCTTCGCCTTGATTTTTACTTTAACTACATTTTCTATCAGTTGTAGATTTATGGAATATTTTTTTAAAAAATAAAAAATTTCAAAAGTTTCTTAGTTTTTAGGGAAAGTTTGGAAATTACTTTTATTATTGTTTTAACTTGATTTCTTGTACGATTATGTGGCATGATGAAGTCTTCTTGTGCTGAAAATGGTTTGGAATTAGAGGAAGAAAAATCAAGTGCAGTCACTAGAGGAGAAATAAAACAAATTATGAACTGTTGAGCGGAGCAGAGCAGAGCAAAACTGGCAAATGAATAGCGAATAGTATGACCGATGAGCTTGAATATTTTCATTAAGTAATTTCCAGCAATATTGCTTAAATACATGCATACATACATATGTACATACATACATACATATATTCTTTCGTTTCTGCCTTCAACGTTTATTAAAAAACAACTTATTTGCTTAGAAAGGTTGTTTTGGGAAAATCCATACTCCAATCATTTATAAGCCGGATTTTTTATGCAAAAAAATTCGCAATAATAAAAATATGTATATAGAGGCGGGAAAACAAACCCAAAACTAAAATGAACAAAATCAGGCGACACATAATCTACTACTCTTAATACAAATGAAAGGAAAATAAGGAGAGGAAAAACAATTGTGTTTTATTAGGAGCGCCAGAGTTAAGGCAATAGCTATAGCATCATCAACGTTGTTGTCGTCATCTCGGTGCAACATCATACAAACAACAGGAGTGTAATAAATAAACGTGCAACTCAATCGTGGAAATTTGTTTGCATTCGTACAAATGGTTGACGATATGGAGATGTGGATAATGAAACTGGCAATGGCAGTAGTATAAATGCATTCAGGGAAAAAACTCAACTAAACTTATATAGTGTTAGGTGTTGTTTGGCTCTTAAGGCGCTATATGAAAAATTATGGTTATCGTATTCTATAAAACGATATTTTTTTTTTATTAATTTTTAAAAAGAGAATTTATCAAAAATCTCCTAAATACATACAGAGTTCACAAAAAAAAAAATTCTATAACTAGAGAAGTAATCGAAAATTTCCCATAATAATATGCTGCCATAATTTTTTTGATAATATTTAGATATGTTTGTATTTGGTTGTTGGGTTTAATCTGTTTTATATGAATTTCACTGGTGATTGGACAATATAATTATACTTTTTCTACAAAATTAAAATTCTCCTGCTTTAATTCGCATCTTGCTATAAGTAATGAAATAAGAGTAAAAACGCTAAGTACAATCAACTTAAATGAAATTTTTGTTGTTTGTTTTTTTTTTCTCCTAAAATATTTGAAACCTGGAAACAAGCCTTTTTGTCAAAAGTCCATAGAAATAAATTAATTTGAAAACCTTTTTTTTACTAATTTATTTTTTAACCTCTTTAATCCAAAGAGTAACATTTGAACAAAATGCTAAGAGAGTTAAATTTTTTTTCTCTTTTTTTTTTGTTGCGGCAAAACAACAAAAGAATTTTTGGTTTGTTAACAAAATTTATGAAATTTTAATGCAAATATGGTTAACATTATGTTCGTTTGTTTACTCAAAAGTATTGACAAAATGTTTCTTATTTAAAAAAAAACTTAAAAGGATTTTACTTAAAATAAGTTTAGTTAATCAAATGAAAAAAAAAAATTTTAATATTTAGAAAATTTTACTATATATCTGTGGCTTGGAGCTAAAAGGGCCATGTCAAAAAATTTACTTTTAAGAAAATTGGAATTGAACTTTAACTTTTATAGATGAAGCTGTTCTGGGTTAAGTATGACTTTAGCTGTTTTACCATAATGAAATAGAGTAAGCAAACAAATCTAATGCAATAATTAACTCAAAAGAGCAAAAAAGTGACTTTGGCCCTTTTAGCTCCAATCCACAGATATATAGTTGTCTCCGATTTTTATGTTTATTAGCTCAATCAAATTCTCTATCCGCTGATAGTAGAGTTTTTGCTCACATTAAAGGGTTTAAAACGTATGACTCCTTAATATCAAAAAATCGAGTTGGTCCAATTGATTTACATAGAATCTACATTTCTATGGTCACAAAAAGAAAGGAACAAATTCGTATTTTTTTACGAAATTGATTTTTTTAGTGATTCCAATACCTTTCACACAATCACACTTTTATAAAAAAATTTAACGGAATAGTATCAAAAATAACAGTTTTACAACCAAAAGAAGTTACATTACCAAACTTTTTATCTGTAAAGTTACCATTATTTGAGTTTGGGCCTTTCTACTGGTGACCAACGTTATGAGTGACACATAAGCGAAAACCGAAGGGACCATTAAAATATGTCCGTATAAGGGAGTTTTTGGGTCAAGAGAATGTAATACTCTACTTTTACGACGTTGCCGGCACCGACCAATAAATAGTGTCCGTGCAAAAGCAATGTCCGCCTAAGAGAAGTGTCCATAATGAGAGACTGCACTGTATATTTACAAACTATTACATCTATTAAGCCAAAATTTATATCATAGGTTCGCATCGGTCCAATGAATGGCATTGGGGTGAAATTATTACAAAAAACATTTTTATCCAAAACTTAAAATGCAGTTTTTTATACCCGCACATCGAAATATCCATTTTAGACCCCATAAAGTATATATTTTCTGAATCGGGGTTTGATTTTATGACGATATAGCTATGTGCTTCCTTCTGTCCGTCTGTTGAAAGCACGATAGAGGTCGCACCGAAAAAGCTAGGGGGCTCAAATTTTGCCAGAATATTTCTTATACACAAGGCTTGTTTGGTATTGAAAATGGGCTAAATGGAAATATTAGGAAGAGAGTTGTAGTTTGTAATACAAGAGTAGATCAAAAAGACCATGTCCTTCCAACATCGAATAAAATCCAATTATCTCCAAGGGCATTAACCTAGAACCATGAAATTTCGAATGTTTATTTACTGAATAAAAAAAAATATATTTTTCCCTGAAAATTGCTTAAATCCATGCAATAGGAAGGAAGTTATACATCAAAATGTACGAAAATTTATAGCGCACAGTATATTTTTCGGTATATTCAAAATTAAAAACGATGAAAAAATTCGATGTATGATTTTGAAATTTCGCAAACATTGCTTTTTGGTCAAAGGCTTTGTACTTACGGAAAATAAATGTGACACGTCCAATTTTTCGCCCACCTCCATTTCAAATTCATCAATTTCTCTATGAATAAAGATTTTGGAAGAATAAAGGACTAAATTGAAATATCTAAATTGTATTCATTAGCAGAGACAATTTTGACACGCCTACTATGAAATTGAAAAGCTCATTAAACCGACAAAATTAGAGGTATGATAATGAAATTTCGTACATATAGCTTTCTAGTCAATGTCACTGTTATGTCAGAAAATGAAGGTGACACGCCCATTTTAATGCCACCTCCCATACAACGCTTTATCTTAAATTCATATAACTTCTCTATGGACAAAGTTTTTGGAAGAATAAAGAGCTATATTGAAATATCTAAGTTGTATTTATTAGCAGAAACTTTATAAACACGCCTACTTTAACGCCCACTTTCATTTAAGACTAAACTTACGAATTTTAATTTCAATAGCATATCGAAGTTATACAAAGAAAGTGATACATATTTTAGTATAAAGAGATTATTCCATAGCGATTACTGTTAATAAAAAAATAATAAATTCTGTGCTATAAAAGTACATCAAATTGGTGGTGGGTATAAAAGATTCGGCACAGCCGAATATAGTGCTCTTACTTGATTTATAGGAACTTTATATTTTAATTTAAATATTTAATGTTATTATGGAGTTTGTCGTGCGTTGATATTCGTATAAAATTTGCGAATGCGAATATCAAAAAACATGCATATATACGTAATTGATAATGCGAACATTCCTTACATCACTATATTTCATATCAAATGTTTGGTACTTTAAAGTATTTTAATTTCTCGATAAGGTTAAAAAAAGTTACTTAATCATTTTTTTTTTGCAAATAACTTATTCAGAAGTTATTATTCCGTTTTTATACTTTATCTAAAATGTAGTATATAACTAAAGTCGTCGTTTAGCCTTGTAACTCCTGCTACTTTTTATTGTTCTTTTTTAAAATTTTCTGTTTTTGTTTTTTACTTTATTTCAATTCGTTTTATTTTATTTGATGATTGTGTCTCTCCTGGTATAACTAAAAATTTGTGCAAAGTGCATCCCAAAATGTTTACAACCGCATCCTCCATGGGCAATTTAATTAAATTGTTGCCGTTTGCTAATACGTTTTTAGTTACTTGTTTTATTTTATTTTTTTTCCTTGTACTGTTGCTTTTTTTTTGGTTTCTAATCCACCATTCATTGTTGCTGTTGTTGCAGCAATTGCTTTAACAATGAAAAACATATCGTAAAATTATTTGGCTATCATTGTTGCTGCAATTGTTGTTTGTATGGTTTTTGTTTATTCATGCCAGGTTTTATACACACACATACACATTTTCTATAAAAATATACATATTTTTTCTCTGGAACAGAAGATTTGTTGGTGGCATAAAATTTATACAATAACTTTTTTTGTTGATTTTTTTTTTGAAAAAATGTTTTTTCAAAAATTAAATGGAATTGAATTTATGGAATGCAATTGATAATAGAGCAGTAATCCTTTTAGAAACGAGAATATGGTTTTATGTTTTTTCAAGCATAGAATAATCGATTTCATTTATTGTGTGGACTTTTTTTTAAAGAAAAAATATATAAAATTAAACCTAGTAAGTAATACGATAATTTGTTTAATTAATAAAAATGAAAATATTTTGGCGTAGAATACGTCTTACCTTACGGTATAGGGAGTCATGTCAGATTGTTATTGTTGTAATCTTTATTTCATTGATTATGAGGAAACGGCGACATAACTTTTTTTAAAAATTTTTTTGTAGATAAATGAAGATGTTATCTTTCGTTTGATATACATTTCATATTGGTTGATATCTTCCTAATATTTAAATTTCTCAAATGAAAATTGTTCAAACACATACACTCAAACATATGTGTGGTGTTTGGTTGAGTGTTTGAGTTTGTAGCGTGAACAAAAACTATGCTGATGTTTTAGCGTGGACACAAACCTTAGGCTTTTGTTTTGATTAACTATCAAATAAATAAATTCATTTGCTTATATTATTTATCATTTATTGTTATATATGTTTTCTTGTCTTATCGGATGGCGTATTCTACGTTAAACTTAATGGCCGTGTCTCTGACACAGCCTGCAGGGACAGTCCTATGGCCTCGGACAACTATCTGCTGTTTTTTTATGAAATATTATTTTTTTAAAAAAATTTTAAATATTAATTAATAATTTTTAATTACGTAATTTTGAATAAATTTTGTTCTTGTACAAAATGTTGTTGATACTTTTCTTTAAAGCAAATTTGTTTTTATTGGTAATATGTGATTTTAAAAAACCTTTAGAAAATGTTTTACAGCAATTTTTTGCAGTGCGATCCACTCAATTTATTAAGGTTACAAATAAAGAGAAACAAAGGAGAATTTTCTTTGACCTAAAAGTTTTTCAGTATCATATCAAGAATCTTTTTGTATAAACCTAAAGAAATTTATCTTCTTTTTTTTTTAATGACAATTGGGAAAAAAAAATTCCAACGCATACAACAACTGTTAAAACACAAAAAGCACACAAGGAAAACTTTCTAACTAAACAAAACATTTTGTCATGTCATCTCACGCAAAAATTGTTAACTTCCTTGATAATCTATCTAGAGGAGCAGACGATGTTTAACCTTTTACGTTGTATCGCTGTGCTTAAAAGTTTATTTTCGTTGGTGTTTTTTGTTTGTTTCATTTTCCTTTTTTTAAGCTTTAACGCTTACCAAAGATCAATTAGCACTTAATGATGTCCAAAAGAAACAATTTGCAGGAAAAGTAACAAACAACAACTGCGACAAGCGTAAAAAAACAAATCTCGCTGCAACAACAACAAAAAAAAACTTAAGCAATGAAACAAATCTTATAAATGATCAAAAAAGATTTTTATGTAATTTTAAGACAGCAAAAACAAACAAAAAAAAAAGGACACAAACTTACACCACGAAATAAGAGATCTTTTTTGAAATTTTTTCCATTGATGTTGTTATTGTTGCTGCAACAAACATAATCAACAATGTAACAACAACTATTACCGCTACAAATCGTTAAATTGTCAAGGCATTGTTACAAACACAAACTGCAATAAAAAAAAAGTTTTTAAACATTTCCCCCCAAAAAAAAGACACACAAAATCTCTTTAAAAAAATTTGTTTGTATTTTAACAAGCCAAGAGATGTAGGCGAAAAAGTGGCGCCTCCAATATGTTTAATGAAATTCAACACTCAGTTTCCCAAAAACAATGACAAAAACAGCAACAACACGCAAATACATAAACAAACAATCCATTATACACTCAGAAGACAAATGGCACACAAAAATCTCTATTTTTAACATTTTTACAAAATGCGCTGTTGTTGGAAAATTGCATCAGCAGCTCAACACTAGCAACAAAATCTAAAACTGAGAAAAACAAAATGCAAAAAAAATAAAAACACTGCTTTAAACAAATTACAACATTTTGATTTGGGGTCAAACATTAAGGTGCGTTACAAAGGTCTTTTGCCAAGCCAATTCAACTATTTACTTTGATCTCAAGTGAAAATTAGCTAAAGTGTGACATCAATTGACAAAGACTAAAAAACCAACATACAGCCAACTAATACAGAAGCAAAATTCAATGAAGTTTACAAGAAAAATGCATAATTTGTTGCAACTTTTTGATGTTGAGCAATAGACGTGATTGAGGTTCTACATTAATGTTCTTTTAACATCCATTGTCGACTGTTAAAAACTACTTCAGAGACATATTTTTCGACGACTTCATCATAACTATTTACAACTTGCTTAAGCTACTCAACTAGCTTCTCCTAATTGAGCAAATAATTTCCATTCCCCCTATATTTTAATTATCGTTGCCATTTTCTTTAAATATTCTTTCAAAATCGCCATTCAAAATAAACTTGTCTGTATGAAGTCAAACACAAGTACATATGTACTACTAGTACACGGTCAAACAAATCGAAAATGTAATTAAATCATCATTCTTATAATGATGCGATTAATGTGCACCATTAATTTTGCATCTATCCCTTAGATATTAGTAGTCAAATCTACATAAACTTTTAAGTTTAATTTTTATAACATCCTCAGTAACTTTATTGTCTAATTATCTAAATAGTTTATAAGCTTTAAAGAGAAGCCTTCGTTAGAAACCTGTACCAAATTGAACTTATCTCAGTTGTAACCACTATCAACACAAACAGCAATGCGCAATCACATTCATTAATATGCCTGTATGAATCATATGCTTTAATATGCCTGATTATGTTGAAGTAGTTTAATTGCTATATTGATGCACACATAAAAAAAATTAAAAGTAGTGTGCTAAATTAGATTAAAGAAAAACGAATGACGAATTTTTTAATTGATAATTTTATGTTTTATCACCGGTATTAGAATTAATTTTAATGTTGATGTCAAAAGAATATTTTTGCATGCTTATATTTACTAAATTTTATTTTTTAGAATAAAATAATATTTTTTAATTAAAGAAATTATATTGAGTTTACAGAGTCCGTGTTAGAGAATGGCATGGTTTAAGTGAGCAAAAATTTATATTAAGTAAATCCACTTACAATCATAATGATAGCAATGAGGTTGTTATATCTACATACTAGCTGTTTCATTTAATTTAGTACAATAGTTTTAGTATTTTCTTGAATATACTCTGTTCCATGATACAATCGAAACTTTAGTGGTTCGCTGGTACACTCAATAGTTTTTGTGGTGCCAAGTGTACAAAGTACTTACAATATTAGTTTTTGACTCCATTAAGTATATAATTTCTGAAAGTTTATGACTAGGGCAGACGATTGAACAATGCTTTAAAAGGGTTTCCAATAAGAATGATATGATTTCTTAAAAAAAAATCACACTTATTATTGAGGAAATTCGAAAGTTTTTTATTTAATGTGAAGTACAATCGATACAATTAAGTTCTAATTAAAACTTCATTCAAATGGCATCCACGACTTTTTCTGCAGGAACGAATTCGATGAACCTAATTTGCGAGCACTTTTTCCACTAAATCAAGTCGAATGTCATGAATGGCACGTTCAATATTGACTTGTAAAGCTTGAAGAGAGTCTGGTTAATTTCTAAAGACCAATGACTTCAAATAAACCCACAAAAAATAGTCTAATGATGTTAAATCATAACTTCTTGGAGGCCATTTAATATCACAATTTCTTGAAATTATCGAATCTCCAAACTTTTCTCGCAATAGTTCAATTGTTGCATTTGCTGTATGGCACGTAGCCTCGTCTTGTTGTTATTTGTTTTTCATTGTATTCAGTAGTGTTTACAATTTCATCATTAAGAGATACACGCAAGAAATGAAGCCCCTACATGTTGCACAGATCTGTATGTGATATTAGTCCTTTGAAAGTATACGAAGGAATCGCTATGGAAATTCAGCACAATTGCTTCATAATTTAACTGAGGTTTGGGCAAAAATATTTGTTAAAAAATATATATATAAAAATATATTTAAAGTTGCTAAAGTTGCTAATTACTTTTTAGTCATGCTAAAGACACCAAAATACAAGCCATAATCTTGAAAATATTTGCTGAGAAAAATTGATAAGTCTATTTGAAACTAACTGAGATATAAGCACAAAGGTATAACTACTTCGGTGATTTTCCCAAAATCGACTAGCAAAAATCGATTTTTTTAATTTCTAGACAACAGAGAGAAGACAAAAGAAAAAGCTAGCTGAATATAACACACTGTTAATAATTTTTAAATCAATGATGGCCGCCAGTACAAAATGGCGTATTAAGTTTATATGTGGGTCAAATCTAGTACTTAAAGATGTATCCACTCCAGCCGCTCTATATTGGTATCAAATAAAAGAACTTGACTAGAAAGATACAGTGAACTAAGAAAAATTTTAAATCCAAGATGGTGTTCGTAATAAAGTTCCAGATATATTGGTCAAATACAGAAATTATGGCTTTGGTATCAAATGAAGTGGCTTGACCAGTAAATTACAGAAAACTATGATGGAGCGCTAAACAAAATGGCGATTATTTTTTTCGCAACTCCACCAGTTTTGGATATAAAATAAAATTGCTTGACTAATCGAATAAAGCTAACTATGTAAAAAATTAACATCAAAGATGGCATTGGAAATAATAAAGCAAAATGGCATATACAATTAAAACTGATACTAAGATTAAGCTACGATGTGGTGACTTTACCTATGTGAATAAAAACTTTCCGAAGCTGTCGACTTTTTTAAGGTACTAAAAACCCTGACGAGTTGAGCTTACCTCTCTTGTGTGTGGATTATTGTTGACGCACAAGTTTAAAGGAAAAAGTAAAAGAAAGTGCGAAATTATATTTTATGATTTTTATTATTAGTTTAGTTGTTAAAAAATGTACAGTTGCTCATTTTCGCAAGACTTAAACTGGTGAGTTTAAAGCAGATATTCTGGTCATCTATAGGACAATAGATCTCACAATGGAGCATGTCCCGAGGGGTAGGAAGGTTGCTTTTCACGTGGATAGTCATGTGGCTCTCAGATCCTAAAAGGACATTATGGGAAATCTAGGCTGCTTAGGTAATGTAGGAGAGCACCTGATGGAATTATGTGCTTCTTCAGTATAAGATTGTGTTGGGTATCAGGGCATAATGGGTTTGTTGGTAATGAAATAACACTAAAAATTGCGCGATCGATCGGCATTGAAGGTCACTAATGGACCACTTCTTTGGGCGAATTAGGCCGTGGTTATCAGACAGGACTGATATGACATTAAGGAACAGAAGTCAAACACTTTATTGCCACGAGTAAACTCGGCTGGCTCAACGGTACTCCTGGACCTAAATAGGGATTGTCTGAGGACCACTATTTGAGTTATTACGGGTCATTGTCCAGTAAGGGATATTTAGGATGTGTGATGATTAAGAAAATATAAGATCGATGGAGCATGTTGTTTGTTGCTGCTCGATACTACAGAAACATGTAGTTAAGTGGCACTTCCACGATGAATTGAGTGATGTCTGGGATCGTTAACTAGAGAATATCATTGGATTCATCATGAGGATCGAGTGGTTAAGTCCTCATTGAATTCAGGACTATTTTTTTTTCAGGTTTTCTTTTCATTTCTTCTACTTTTTTTCTTTTCTTAATTTACTCTATTTCTATTACTTGATTTTTTTCCTGATTCTTTATGTTCATTATTTTTCCAAAGGGAAACACAATAGACCACATGGTTCTCCAAGTGTCGATGTTGGAGGTGTCTCTTAGCTTACAATAATATTTCTTTAAGCATCAAAAACATTTATAAAAATCCTTTTAAATTGGCTTTAGTTTTGTTTCTGATACTATTGTTGTTTAAGTGATACATTTTTGTCTGCGATATTAATATTGGCGTAGCTAGAATTTTTTTTCTGATTGTGGAAAAGGTTAGAATTTTTTTTCTGGAGAGTGGAGTGGTCAAAATCTTAAACTAAGTTAATTTTATATGTATACTATATTTGAATAGTTTTTTTTTATCAAATTCTGGGAGCATTGCATCGCAACAGTGCTCTGTTCAAATGTGTGTTAGTGTTTTTTATAACAAAATTCAACGTAATAAAAATAACACGCGAACACTTTTATGTACTAATATAAATACTTATGTTAAGCGATGAAGATGAGGAAAGCAAAATAACAAAAACAATAATATAGTTTTTTTTTCACAAAAATTTGCGATGTGTTTAAACAAAATAAATTTTCTTAAATTTCATTTAGGGCCATTATTACAACTTGCCGTTAGTTAAAGGTAGAATTTTTTGTGCTCGATAAATAGCTTTGCATTATTACAACTTCAATTTTTTATTGTTATTTTTATTTATAATAATAAAATTTAATGGATAAAAAAATAATGAATAAAGGCTTTATAACGCAAAGTCATTTATCCGCCAGATAAATTCCTGCCTTTAACTAACGGCAAGTTGTAATAATGGCCATTAGTCCACTAAAAGCGGAGCAAATAAGCGTTTCTTTTGTTGAACCTTGGGATTCTATTTAATTTACTGAATATGCATAAGAGTTTTTCTACAGGAATTATTCAACATAACCTACAAATATGCCATTCTCATTTCCATATATACTGAATTCAGGTCCTATTCATTTGCTGTGTTTTTATGCTCACCATTTGAAGCTACTTTTTAAGAGTCTTTTGCAACCCTTTAACACTTAAATAGATACACATATCCCAGCAAAAATTTATTTTGTACCGGTAAGCAGTAAAAAAAATCATGCCTACTTATAGCGCAATATTAGAGCGCATTCGAGGGCGCTATAAATGGAAGTCAGAAATTTCTATTAAATATATTTCATTTTTTACAAAATAACTTACTGCAACTTCTCTCGCTTACGAGGATGCAGGAATGTAAGCGAATGATTACCTCTCATTACTGTAGTTCTTAAAAACACATAAAAGAGACATGATATTACTGCATTAACCATGTGTGAATATAGCAAATAAATAGAGCATATAAAAATCATGCCTTCCTGAAGCAGGTTGGGAAAGGAGAGTACATTTATCTCTCCCTTACAAACCTGCTTCCGGGTATGCAGTAATTTTTGCTGGGATGTACCTTTTATTCTTATCTCGTTTCCAAGCAATTATTTTTGTTCCTGCAATTATTGTGCACATAAATAATAATTGTGTGTATGTATATGTTTGCGTATAATTTTTTATAACTTTCACTTAATTAGGCTTAAGGCTTATTACTATTAATTCTATATAAATACAATATAATTTTTTCCTTTCTTTCGCAAGTACTTGACGAATAAACAATATTTTCCTGCCAGTCATTGCGGCAGAGTAGTGCATCTCTACTTTTATTAAATTTTTGGTTTTGTTGTTTTGCTAATTTTATTTATTATATTAGGTTTTAGTGTGTGAATACCAGCCACCATTAAGTACGTCATGTGTAGTTAAAGTTCGAGCTTCATTTAACTTATGAATTGCAAAATTTTGTTGCTGCATTTTTGTTTGTTTAGTAGATTTATTTATTCTCCCCTTTTTTGAAAGTATGTATGTATGTATGTACATATGAATCTGTATAGATTTCTTTACGAATTGTTTGTTGCCACATTGTAGGAGCGACTGAGTATATACTATGTATGGATGTACTTATTTAGTTAGCATAACTTGGTTTAGTCAAAGTCAAAAAGAGCATGGAGGATGGAGATGGATGAATGGATGCATGGTTGGATGCTGAATAACACATTCATATACATGCATACGTATACGTACATATTTATGGATTTGCTAGTAGTCAGACAGTGTGTAAAATGCCACATACTGCACTTGCCAACAAGTGTAAAATTAGTCAAAATTGTTTCTGTTTTATTATTTTTTTTTGTATTTTATTCAGTTTGAATACTAAAGTGACTGTATAAATGAAAAAAAAAAAATAATAAACTAAAATAATTTCCTGTTAAAATTAAAATAAAAACTCTTTAGTTACAGACAAACAGACAAACAGCAAAAGAACGATATGCAGCCAGACAGACAGACAGACAGATCGACCGACAAATTCATATGTTTGTCTGTACCTTTAGTTTAAGTGAGACAACCCACATTTGTTTTGTTGTTGTCGGTTGCTGTTGCCACTTTAATGTAAACTCTGCTTGTTAACAAAAAACAAAAAAAAAATATATTTTCCATTTTTTTGTATTAAAGTTTATTTGTCTTGTCTATTTTTAAATGCAAATTGAAAATTAAGAAGAAGAAAAAAAACTAAAAATGTTTATCGTTTTTAAAGCATCAATTAATTTCAAATGCTCAAGCATTAAAACCACAATGCAAAAGAGTATTTGAATAAATAAGAAATAAACAGATTAAAGTTGGCATTTAAGGACTTAACGAAGTGGTAGTACCTGTCTCATATGATTATATAATTTTCGTGTTTAATTTGTGGCAGGAAACTTATAGAAAAGTGATAAAGAAAACTTTTTGACAGCAAATTAGTTTTTATTTAATAAAATATCTTCTAATGAAGTTGAGAGATATAAAAAATTAGTCTTTCAAATCTGTAAGAAGACATTTAACAAGGGAATTTACATAAAATCCTTAGGGATTTAAACACTAAATTAAAAAAAATTGCGACTCTTGCAAAATGTTCAAAATATTGACAGATTTGGAGATTTGCGATTTTCATAAAATATAGCTCGCCCCTCTTACTCTCTGTAGGGTATTTAAATTATAACAAATAACTGTTAAACAACTTAACTACATATTAATTTTTTAAATGAAACATTCATTGCTTTTTAATATGTGTGCATGGATGTATAGTTTAGCTTGAATGTTAAAGTCTATGACACCTCAATAGTCGCAAAGCTTTTGTTTTCAACTCACGCTTTAAATACTTCAAGCTCCTGTTGCTTGCTTGCCGTCTAAGTATTTAGTAAACGAGTAGATTATTTACGAAAAAAAAAAATTACCTCAGCCAACCAAGTATTTAAAAACTAACATTTCGACGCTTTACAATCTCGTGGATTTTTTTTTGTTATTTTAATATTTATTATTCTACAATATTTATTTCGTTTGGATTACAAAACAAATTTTGTCTGTTACCGATAAATGTTTTTTATGGTGGTTAGTTACTGAATGAGTTTTAATTTTTTTATTTATTCCTTTAGGCAAAACACTACTCAACAATTTGCATAATATATTATTGTTAAAGAAAAAATATTTTACTCATTGCACAGGCTTGCTACGAAGTATGTATGTACTTATATAAATAAAAGGTAACCCAAAATGAATGATAAATTTATGAAAAAAATATTAAAACCAGGATGACTATATTTTGCCGTGCCGTATCTGAAAATACCTTTCATCATCATGCACCTGTAGTTGTAGTGAGTACATCGTAGCTAAGCCTACAGATTTAATGTTAACCGCCATTTGCTTTATTATTTCCGACGTCGTCATGTTAGATTTTAAATTCTTCATAGTTTGCAGTATTCTACCCTTTATTTGACACCAATATTGTGTGGGTTAAAGGGCGCAAAGCCGTAATTACTATATTTAACCCATATATCCGCCATCTTATTTCGGATTCCATCTTGTATTTTAACTTTTTAAACTTGACTGTATTCTACTGGTCAAGCCCTTTAGTTTAATGCCAATATTCAAGGGGGTTGAGGTGGGTACTTTTTTTAAATACTAGATCTGATCCATATATAATTTGATTGTACGCCATTTAGTAGTGGCAGCCATAATTAATTTTAAAATGTTTTATAGTTATAGTTTTGTTATCCATATCGCATAATAGAGTGGAATTTTGTCCAAAAACTAAAAATTATCGATTTAGGAAAAACACCTTATATCTCAGTTAATTTCGATTTGTCAGTTTTTCTCAGCAATAACTACGGATTTTATTCTAATGACTTTAGCATTTCAAAAAAATACTTAGGAGCTTGAAGGGTACCTCGGTGGACTAGTCAGTAGTGTGCTGGTCTGCTAGTTTGGGGGTTGCGGGTTCGATTCCCGCCAGAGACTCTGGACTTGTCTGCTTCTCTTCTCTCTTTTCTATTCTATTCTTACTTTTCTATTCAGGTATCACAAAGGGATCATTATAATGGACCCAAGTGAGCTGCACAACAGCTGCCTGTTCTACCTAACCTAACCTAGGAGCTTGAAAAACTTGATATATTTAAAAAAAAAAAACATTTTTAAAAATTTGTTCCCTATAACTTTGTCAGTTAGACCGTATTTAGACTATGCAATTAACGCCGCAACTTTTGCATGCAACATTTTGTTTGTTAGCAAGAGAACACAGAAAAGCATAAATCGAAAACTGTCACAATAAATACTCGAGAAAAAAATTGTAATGTAAATGTGAAAAGATTTTCGAAGCAACTTTAAAAGAGAATAACGAAAAAAACTCGGCGTTAATTGCATAGTCTATATGCAGTCTAAGTCTAAAATTATTTGTGAATTTACAAATAGTTAGTAGCAAAGGTGTCTATATATTATTCTAGTGTTGAAAAATTTATATTTTTTTGAAAATTGTGCTGGATTTTAATAGCGATTAATTCTTAAATATTTGCAAAACATTGATACTTAAGCATGACAGACAGTGCTTAATCGACTCCCCTAGTCATAAGCTTTCAGAAAATATATACTTTATGGGGTCGGAAATGGTAGAAATTACAAACGGAATGACAAAACTATTATACATACATATATACCATTGGCAAAACAGGTAAAGGGTATACAAAACCAGTTTAAGGTATTACGCATTTTCATGGTTTAACAATATTTTAAAAATATTGAAAGTTTAGCGGCTTTAGTTTTAAAATTTCGTTTAAAGTTTTATTAAGCTAACTCTGGTGAATGCAAAAAGAGTAATTAAAAAATCAGGGGTCTGAATCAAATTTTAGTGCTAAACGAATTAACTGCTCGTTCAAAAGCAAGCCGTTTAAATGTCATTATCGAAACATTGCGGGAGTGAGAGTGCAAGTCAAAAAGCACCAAGAATCTCTTTACAGCGTACACTGGCTCAAGATCTACACTTAATGCCTACAAAGTTTTATTTAAATAAGATCTTAAGCCTAAAGGTTATGAAAATATACGAAGAAATTTCGTTGAATAGGTTATTGAATATCAAAAAGTAGACTCAAATTTGTTTTGGGCAAAATCAGCGTAAGCCATAAAGCAATTGTCACCTTGATGACTTTGCAAGAGAACTCGCCTATGAATGTCGTAAAACAAAAGCAACAAGTTACACGTAGTTATCATTGTTTAGTGCGAATTTCGGGCTGGAGGCACAATCGACCGTTGAATTTCGAAAACTAGACTAATATTGGAAATAATTTATACCCTAAATAAAGTAATATTGACGAAGGTTTCAATAAGGTGGCGTCATATGCTGTACTGCCTGTAAAACCATTCAATTAGTGCATAACACATTTCCAGGTTTTTCAGTATCTTGGGATCGGAATTGGCCCCTATGACGTGAAATTTAAGACCAATAGATTACTTTTAATGTCATTATTTGAAGACAAAGGCCTATGCTAGGAAGTCTACAAGCACCCTTGCATTAGCTACATCAACTTAATTCAGCCACATTTATGCAAAACGGTCATGAAAAATCCGAACAAATAGGGGGAATATGCCAACAAAACTGTGGAGGCCATTTGCCCGATTTGCTATTTTCTATGTTCATATAAATATATTAATTTTAATGTTCGTTTCGAAGTACCCTTTGCATATATTCTGCTGCACATGACTATTTGGTCATATTTAAAAAGAATCTCGTATTTAAAAGCCAAAAAAAAAAAAAGCAAAACAGTTACCAGCAATATTTGTGAACTATTATGTGTTTTCCATATAATTGTATTTATTTCTATGGTTTCTCCCCTCTAAGATTAAAAAAAAAATACGGAAAAAAAACAAAGTTTAAGTCAGTGGTCATGTTCAAATAGGTGAAAACATTTATGATTGTGTATCAGATCAGCTGTGTTGTGCAAAGAAAGGCAGGAACGTAGAAATTTAGACATTTGAAAAATTTCTATTCAGAAGAAGTGCAATTCTTTTAAAAAAATTGTCATCTCTTTTTATAAATTGTTATTTTTAAGAAAATTAAAAAAAAATTTAAAACTATGTCTCTTTAAATTAAAGACAAATGTTAAAATAATTTTTTTTAATAAAAATTTATTTATAGACACTGCAACATTTAAGTTGTATTTCCTTTTAATAATAAAAATTTTCAATAAATTAACTTTTAAAGATTTTAATTATTTTTTTTAAGAAATTAGGTTCCCACTTGTTTGGAAACCAGAAAAATCTGGCCTGACATGGATGTGCATAGGATGCAATATGCAGTGAATATGCCCCGAATCCACCTTAGGAATCTCATAGCGGTCATTACCGGACACTGCCCTATAGGAACACATGCGAAAAGGCTGAATATCCCTTACAACGACTTCAGCAGAAGTTGCGATAACAAGAGTAGGAGACAACTGAACATCTTCTCTGTAATTGTCCTGCATTCGGGGACCTGAGACACCAGATTCTAGGTCAGCGAATACTTGTAAGTAAAACTTGTCTTCCCGCAGTTGACCTGGGAAAGATCCACACTTTTGTAAACAGGACAGGATGGCTGAGGAACGACGGCCAGAGGACATAGACGAATGGGCGTTGGTGCCTACGCTATCACAACGGGACCCTCGGAGGACCCAAGTGAGCTACGCCTTCGGGCGGCTGCCGGATCTAACCTAACCTAGTACAAGGCATATCTATTCATCAGTTAATCTTAGTTTGGAATTTAATTGTTTATGCTTTTTATATATGAAGTTTGACATTTGAAATAAGTGTGAGAAGAGAGAAAATTGTTTTTTATCTATCGACTTTGACTTTGAAGAAAAAAAAATCAGCTGACGAATCAAGAATACCTGATGAATAAATTTGTCTTGGATTAGTATTTGTTTTAAATTTTAAATTAAAATTTTAATTTGTATTAAAACCATTTTGTTATAAATTTTTTTTTTAAAAACTTCACTATTTTTTGAATAAATTACCTTCGCCTTTTTCTTCAACAGACACATTGCTACGTCTCTGTTCATAAATTGCTAATTCGTTTTAAGTTTATAAGTTAAATCTTAAAAAAAAACACATTTTAGAGATAATGTCTCACTATGCCATTTTGAATATGTTCGATACTTGCAGATATTATACTTATGTTCAACAAATACTTAAGATATTGCAAGCAAATTTTAGCAAAATGTTTGATATCAAGCAAAAAAGAAATATAAAAGAAAAAATTAACGAAAATCCAACTTACCATTAGCATTGGCTGATTTGATTCTGTAAAAAACGAATAAAAAATAAATAAATTTAATAGTTTTAATTTCAAGCTGTATATTATGTTTGGTTTCTTTTTTTCTTTCTTTTAACAGACAAATAAAATCGACTTATTATTTCTATTTCATACAAACTATTTTCTAACTAACAATAGTCGTAAATTTTCATTTCCGTTCCCATAAATTTACTCATATAACAACAACAACAACAAAAAGAAAAGTCAAATTAAGTTTTCTCTATTTCATTAGACCATGTTTTACCATGTGACAAGGTAATTGGCCTTCTTTACACATTAAATTTTAACGGTATTAAGCAATTGTTATAAGTAATTTTTATATAAGTTAACTTAAATAAAGATGAAAATAAAAGAGAAAAGAAGAATATGCAATTGTATAGTTACACAAATTTTCTATTTCAAAGATGCTTTTGATGGGAATTTTCTGATTTTGTTCTTAGTTCAATAATTTTCTCACTTAGGAGGCAAATTTTCAGGCCATATTATCCCTTGCTACAAGGCATAAGGTTAATCAGCCATGTAACCGGATCTGTTGTGCTGGAATTTGAAGCGTGTTTTTAAAAGAGATATATTTATAACTTTGGAATGGAATAAAAAAAAGATGAATTTTTTGAATTTTATTGAATTTATTTTATTCAAAAGATCTTCTGGCATTATAACTTAAATATTAGTTGTGGCAAATGAACGCCAAGGCTGGCTTGGACGTAGTGTAGTATGGTGGTCCAATTTCTATGACTTTTTCCAACATTTGTGGCCGCATATTAGCAATAATGCTGAGAATGTTGTCCTCCCAGTGGCCAATCGTATGCATAGACCAACGACTTCACTTATCACCACAGAAAATCGTCTAGCGGCGTTAAAATATGCGGTTACCAAACACTTCTTTTAATAAATTAATTATAACACGAACTGTGTAACTGTGCGCCGTCTTCTTGAAAGGAAACACGCAAAGAAAAAATATGGTTGTGGTAACCATAATCGAAGAGCAACATATTATGATTGAATTGTATGATTATCGTTAAAACATATAATGGTTACCAGTTATCATTATTGTGTTTAATTTAAGTATTTTTTTGACATCTCAAACTTTTAAAATAATAAAAATTTATTCAGCAAGAAGAACAACAGTTGAAATCGAATTATTATTAAAGAAATCATAGCTTGATTAATTTGTAATCATACTGTTGTCTCACCTATTATTTAATGATTATTTTTAATTTTTAATGCTTTCGAATATAATGTTACTGTTGTCGTATTAGTTTTTTTGAATCATACAATTTTTAAATAATAACCAATATGAAATTTTTAAGAAAAGTAAACATTCAGTGATAAAATTCAAACAAATGCTTGATTATCGTGACAAAATATATGATGAAATGAAAGAAAAATAACTATTACTTGTTTTTGACAACCAAATATTGTTATAGAAACTATAATATGACCGTCGTGATCATGTCGTAACCATGGCTTTTCTTTGCGTGCACCTAGCGCACATCATGGTTGTTCAATTGATGGACGAAAAAGTCTGTAATCATGGCTCTATAGCAGTCACCATTGACTGTAACGTTCTAACCAGCATCGTTTTTAAAGAAGTATAGATCAATAACTCCGCCAGCCCATAAAGCACACAAAAAAGTATTTTTTTCTAGATATGTGTATTATCATCACTATAAATACGGTATTTTTTTTTTGCTGCACAGAGAACACAGTATCGGTTGTGAGTACCGCAATTGTTTTCAATTCCATAGTTTAGTTTTGATAGAAGAATTTTACGGTTTTATCTACAGAATTTCTTTTCGGAATATAAATATGTAGTTAGCACTAATAAGTTATGATTCCTGCAATAGCCATTTCATAATAACAATTGAAAAGTTCGATTGCAGGAACTGAACCACTCGACTGGAAATAGATGTAATTTTGTGTTTTCTGGCTGTGTATCCACTCAAAGAAAAGTGATGGACGATTATGTTGACTGTAAAATGGATGTAGTGCCTGATACAAAGAAATTTGCACAATTTGGAAGCGTTATTCAGACGTCAAATCTATTCATGTTGAAATACCAAACGAAACATAAATCACTTGAGCTAACAAAATGGCCGTTAGTTGAAAAAATGTTGCCAACTTAAAATTCTATACCTCTATAAAAAACACCCGTTAGATATAATCCTTCAATAAGGTCCAAACAACAAACCAAGCAGCTTCTGTTGAAAGGCAACATTAAAAAAAAAACAATGATTTTTTTTTCGCTGAAAGGTTTGAGCAAAAGTTATTTAAAAAAGAAAAAAAAAAAACATTTATATATGTTGAGTATGTTGAAACAATTCGTTCAAAAGCCAAAAAAAAAAATTATACACTTTTTTTTTGCAAAAAAAGAAAAAGAAGAGGTTTTTAAAAGTGAGGTTAGCATCTCTACGAATTATGCTTGATACCACAATAAAATTTCGAATCTCTTATTTTAGAAACAAAAAAAAAAGTGGGCGCAGGTTTGCGCCATTATTTTTGATGATTTTTTTAAATTTTTACATTTCTTCTACTTTTTGCTCATCAGGCACTTTTTCTGATACATTTATATCGTCATAAACATTAATGTACGAAAAACAGATTTGAATTAAGGGCATCAAAATTCATATAGTCCACATACTTTTATTTCTAGACTAGACAAAAATATTTTTTGTTGCGTAGTGTACTTTTGTTGCGCAGTGTAATTTTTTCAAAAAAACGTTTTATAAAAATCTTGTTAGTAAAAACGCGACTATGTGAACACAAGAATGGGCACCACCTACAAAATCTTATTATTATCACAAATAAATTAAGAGAGATCCTCATTAATGAAGTGTTTAAAAAACCTTCTATGGTTAATAAATTATTGACTCTTGAAACCAATTCGTTGATTTTCAACTTAGACCAATTGAAAAATAATGGACAAATAGAAAAAAAAAAAAATAAAAAAGTTTGAAATAACACTGGGTTGGAAAGATGTTCAAAAATTCATGGAAACAAATGAAAAAAAACTAGCTAATGCAGGTGCTCTAAAGTTAACATATTTGATGAATTCACAAATTGTGCTATCATGACGTATTGTCATATAATCATAATATCTCAAAATTTTAAAATATTTTAAAAGATTACAATTAACTATAAATATTTTTATTTATTAATTTTTTAATAAACACCTTTATATTTTTTATTGTTGTCACAATTTTAATATTCCTTTTCTTTCTAATAAATTTGCTAGTGAAAAAAAAAATACTTTAAGTACTGTGTTGTTTTTTAAATCCATTTAATGTAATACTTTAAGCATTACGACAAGCCTTCTAGATTTAATTATATATTTTCTTTAATTTATTTTAGGCGTGCGTCTAAGAAATAAAAAAAACAATGTTCCTGTTTGGTAATTAGGTAATAATTGGCAAAACATAATATAATGAGCTCTGGAAGGAAATAAATGAAGCAATTAATTTTCATAATAAATATAAGTAAAAATAAAAAGGTTCAAATTACAAAGAAGAAAATAAATATGAATTTCAATTACGAAATTAATAGTAATAATTAAAATTTTTATTTGATTTTGCTTGAATAATTTTAATTTAAAAAATATTGCGAAAACTATTAAGTCAGTACTAAAAAATTAAGTGAAATTAATTTAGTTTTGGAAATTATTTGAATTAATTTAATAACTTCTATAAATGCAATCTTGGATTAATTTAAATAAAGCTTTTATTGTATCAGTTATATAAACTCATTAAAATTTATATAATGTCATTAAAATAAATAAATGTCATTTGATAGGAGAAGAAAAAATAAAAATTTTAAAAAGAAGTACTATGATTCCCTTATTCAAATTTCATTGAGTTGTAACATAAATAGTAGTTTCAAATTACATATGAGTATACCGATAAAGAGTGCTGATGATGAAATCGTAGCTAGTTTCGAAAATGTATTCCACTCGGCTAATATCGGAATAGTTTTCAAAATTCTTAAGTTATTACAATTTAATTTAATTTAGAAAATATTTTAGGAAATTAAATAATAAAATAAATGAACTTGAGCTGTTTTTTATTAAGAGCATTAAAAAATTTAATTCATATAAAAAAACTAAAAAAAAAAAAATTAAAAAAAAATATATAAAAAAAAATAAAAAAAAAATAATAAAAATATAAATAATATATATAAAATAAAAAAAAATAAAAAAAAAATATTAAAAAATAAAATAAGTAAATAATAAAAATATAAATAATATATAAAATAAAAAAAAATATAACAAAAAATGAAAAAGGAAATAAAAAAATTATAAAAATATAAATAATGCAGTAAACTCCGAGAAACGTGAAATAATTTTTACCAAGGGTGTTCACGTTTTCGATTTTGTTCACGTTTTAGATTGCATTTTTTCTATAACATATTTTAGTCTCTTTTATCTTTTATTTAATTTAAAATAAAGTATGTACGTTATTTTCACCTATGAGACATGGTTTGATTCAACTTTTTTTCAGCTTCTGCCATATTTTAATGTACTACATAGCTACTATGGTTTGCAAAAGGATTTTAAATATACTTATTTCTAAATTATTTATTGAATTCATCAAAAAAAGAGGTTTAGCATGGTTATTTTCCTTAATTTGATTGTGCAATTCAATAGCTTTCATTAAATCATAATGCCGCTAACCGGTAGGTTTTTATTTCGAAGTTGGGTAAACCATTTGTACAGAGATTTTTCCATTTTTGAAAGCTCCAAAGTATGCAGTGTTTTCCGTTTTCTAGGACCCGAAAATGTATTATTAACGTACTTCGAAATTGCATCTTGATTGTTTCTTATTGAACAAATCGTCGATTTGGCGACATTTTACTTGTTCGACAAACCAGTTACAGATGAACCTCTGCGTAAAAGCTCTAAAATATCTCGCTTTTCTTGAAGATTTAACACTTTTTTTATATGTATAGTCAGCACAGAGAGATGCTTCCAGTAGAACTGCCGCATTAATACTAAAGCTACTTATCATGCAACAAAAGTTGTTTACAACAAACAAACTACGAAATTCTTCTGCGGGGAATCCCAAAAATTTTAAATGAGCTTACAAAAGTGAATTTTAACGTTCGATAAAAAGTTCACGTTTTAGAGCCGTTAGCCTTTGTTCACGTTTTAGAGTAGTCAATGTAATAAAAGAAGTGTTCATGTTTTTGGGTAGTTCATGTTTCTGCGAGTTCACTGTATATAAAATAAAATAAAAAAATAAATATTTTTTGGGCTCAGCTGGGGTTCGATGCCACGTTTACTCTAACCAGTATACCACGTTTGTATGTATGTTGTTGTTGTATGTTGTTTTTGTGTTAAAAAAACGAGGTGGTCGTGGTTTTTTGCTCATATCCCAGTTGTTTATGTACCGATGCTTCTGATTTTCAATAGCGCTCTACTCCCGAATATTTCTGGTATTTTAATACCTCACCCGGGTCCAAGCAATGTCGGGGGGCTTCAAAAAGTTGATTTCAACATACACACAGACAGACGGTCAGACGGACAGACTGACAGAGCTAAATCGACTTCCCTATTCATAAGCTTTCAGAAAATATATACTTTATGGGGTCGGAAATGAAATTTGTAGAAATTTCACACGTAATGACAAACCTATATATACCCTTTTTCACTGTGTGAAGGGTATAATTATAAAAAATTATTTATCAAAAATGGTCTAAATATTAAACTAGAAAATATCTGAGATAAAATATTCCCAAAAAATATACAAATGGGTATTGTTGTATTTGGTACGTTAAAAAGTACTTAAATGCCTGTTGTGCTGCACAGTTTTGACTTAATAATTATGTATTGGTTGCGTGTAGAAAGAGGACCGCATAAAAGACGTAATAAAAAGTGCCAGTCATACATTTTAATCAATTAATAAATATAATGAAGGTAAATTTTAAAGAAAATTACACTAAATGAGATGAAACTTAACTTTAATAAAAATAAATGCGTTAAGGTCAATTAATTTTGTTATTGTTTGATGGTTAACATCTAAAGTGAGTGAACAAGTGACGGCATGCTTGACAGTATTTGTAATGCATTGTGCCTGCTGTCGTATGTTTGTTATCTTTATTTATTTTTTTTTTATTGTATGTCTCTATAATCGTACATTGTCACAGAAACACAGCATACATACATTCTTGCTGTAACATTTTGTTTATTAATTTGTTGATTTTGTTAACAGCCCATTATTTTCAAAAGGTTCGACTAAGTGTTAAAGCACAGTTTTTTCTTTTAAATGGTTTGATTAGTAAATATTGGATTTGTATGTGTATGTGTGTGTGTGTGTTTGTGTTTTTTTATTTGGGTGAAAGGAGAAGACTGTAATTATGTAGATAGAAAACAAATAAGTTAATAAACAATTAAATGGTTTATTAAACATCGCTTTAAAATCGGCTTTTAAATATTGTCATGTGATTTTGTTAATTTGAAATTTATTTTGCTTTTAGTAGAGTAAACTTCAAGGTTTAGTGGGTTTAAGGTTAAATTAATATAAAATGAATTTTTACATTGAAGGTATTTAAACTGGTGACTAAATAAATTGGAAAATTTAAACAACATTTCGTCGTTGCTCTAACAAATTTAGTTATGTGTTTTTTACTGAGTTTTTAGGAGATAAAAGGTTTGGAGGATAGATATAGGACCAATAAACCTTAAAAATAGAGCAATTAAAAAATTTTAAAAATTGTCACATAACCGATTACGTCAGAGCAGCGTTGTAGTGTTGAAGTCTATGCAAATAACCTGGCAGGGAGAAAATAAGGCTTTTAAACTGAAATCGAAATTTTACTTAAACGATCGAGTTTAATGTTATTTTGGTATACAGATTTTTTGTCGTATTCATAAAAAGTATTTTAGATTTATTGAAGGCTTATTTGATAAAAATTTCTCTACTACAATTGTCAAATAAGACTTTAATAAACCCAAAATATTTATATAAACACGGCAGTTTAATAAGAATTTCTAAATTTCGATCACATTCGAATGGCTTAATTTGGTCCCATCTATACATATATGTAAGGAGTATGCTGAAGGCCTTAAAGCGCTGTGTTGATGTTTCAGTTTTTCTTAAAAAATTTTAATCTATTTTACGTATGTTTTTAGGCAGGTTATTGTAAATATGTATACATACAATATATATTATCCCAGCAAAACAAGACATGCAAAAGAAATAATGAATTCATGAGTTCAACCCATGATGAAGTGGTTCCATTAAGGTGAAACATGAATTGTTTTTACATTAATTTGTCATTGGAGAGCATGTTATAAACACAATATATAAAAAAAAATCACTTCATTGTAATAATTGCATAGAACGCATACACAGTAGATAAAAAGGAAACCAATGTTTCATGAGTTAATAATGTTTGTTTACATAAATTGTTAAAAATATTTTGCATGCATTTAAATATATTTTGAAGCACTTCAATATTGACTAACTATTATGTATTTGAAGAAGGCACTCTCCATGACTCCTTTTGCACTTATGAATAAGAAGTCATGAATAGAAGTCATGAAAAATGTTGTCCACATTGAGCTAAAGCAAAATTTTTTTGGTGGGATATATGAAAACGGAAATAAGTACATGTACCAGAGCTGTAGATTATTTGTTTAATTAACCATGAATTAAAAAAATTTGAATGCATTCGTATGTCACAAAACAAGAATAATTAAATTAAAATAAGAACAAATTTATCATAAATTAGAAACTCTTGAATGCATTTAATTCATCTAAAAAAATAATTGAATTTAGTTTTGAATGAATTCATGGAGGACTTGATGATAAGAAAATGTAAATTATTTTTTTCATAAATTTTTCTATTTAGAATACTAAGCTGCACAGTTCTTGGCCTATAATTATAAAAAATCACTTATGGACATCGTTAGAATATTTTATGTGATAAACTTCAGTACACCTGAATTCAATAAAATTCTTCTAATTCATGATGAATTTATTTATATTTCAAATAAAATCATACTTTGGACACAATTAATATAAAAAAAAAATTAAAATACATATATTGTCTGAATGATTCACAATTCATTAAAAAAAATATATGTAATTATTTTTGACAAAATTTATTTAAATTTGTACTCACCTCCTACACCTTAGAACTATGACCATAACAATAGCACCAATAAGAGCTGATAAAATTGAAACTACAATCAGAGTAAAAGCCCAACCAAGCTCGCCAGATGTATCTAAAAAAGAAGAAACAAATACAACAAAACTATTATTAAAATATGAAATTCTGAAAATTGTAATTAATAGAAAATATTTTATTAAAATGTTAAATTAAGTTGTATTTATCCTGCAGGAAATATCTATTGTCACTATTGACTCTGTCACCAGTTCTCTGTTATTTGCTGTAGACATTTAACATGTGCTTATCATTGAAAGTCCACTAGTGACGTTAGAACTAATGACTAGGAAGTTATTATATGTCCATATGGTTACATTGAAACAAGAGGACAAATTTTTATTAGAATCTCACACAGCAAACGCGATCCTTACGGGTTAAATTTCGATCGTGTTCGAATGCCGTAATTCAGCCCCAGGTATTTACCAGTTAATTTTAGTAATTCTAATCTCTAATTTTGGAACCTTTTACATCATTGAATTAAAATATTTATTTTAAATGTAATAGTAAACTATTACAGCATAATCTAAAATAATTTATAAATACAATTCAAATACATTTTGCCATTGTTTTTTCACTTCCCAAAAATAACTCCATTTCCATATTTTCCAAAAGTAATTGAAATTGAAGGAAGCACAGTTCTATACATAAGATTTACTTTTTTCTGTTCTCTTTGCATGAATAAAATACTTTTTTAAAGTAAAGCATTTGTTTGGATCGTTACGTTGGTTGTTTAGTGTTCTTGCTCCTGCGAGTATTTTTTTATATCCTTTTCATTCAATAGATTGTAAATCTCAGGATATATTTTCGCATATCTTGAAAACGAAATGTATTCACATAAATTATTTCTGCTTATTTAATTTCGAATATATAATACGAAGAGAATTCAATTTTAAAGAAACCAATTTTTCTTAACTAAATATAATAACTAAAAGTTAAATAAGTAAATTTATAGTGGCTACTAGTTTAAACAAGGTGCGAATACTAGTTCATACTGCACAGAGAAATACAATCTAGAATATTAGTGCAAACTATGTATGTATATTTTATATAAAAATTTAAATTCCGGTATGTGGTGTATATCTGTCAAAGAAAATTTTAATTTGTTCCTTTTTTTTGCGAAATACAATTTTTTAAATTTATTTTGTCAAAATGGGCCCTTTTTTGGGCACAAAGGATAGCTTAGAGCTTTTTCTTTAAAAGCTTAATGGTCGCTTAATGGGATGCGAGTGGGATATCTATAAAAAATAATTTGTCACTTAACACAAATATTTTTATATGCTCCTTTCTTAATTATTTTTTATTTGTGTGCAAGCGTTTCTAAAACCTTAAAAACGAAACCTATACTAAACAAGTAAGAGTGTTATATTCGGCCGTGCCGAATACTATATACCCTTCACAGTCATGTAGTCATGCAATATTAATTGTTTTTATCACCATTCGTCTAATTAATACGAAATACGTACATACATATGGGCATTTCCATGAATATATCAATCACGACTTTAAAAACAAAAACTCTTCAAAGTTTTTCAATATAAGTTTATTGATTTGATTTGATATTGATTGATATGATTGAATTTTACTATAAGCAGGTATTAAGAGCTTATTAAATTATTTTAAGATCAATAATAAGAGTTCAATCTGATTATCTCTTTGACTTATTTAAAAGAATTGCAATCTACTACTACTTTTTTAGCGACTAAATTGTAAAAATTAATTATAATTGTAAATATGCTTTAAAATTAAGGTAACATCAACAGTTAACAAGACCAATAAGAAAAAAGAAAATATAGAGTCCAATTAACGGTATTTTTTTTTTATTTCCCTTGGATGTTTTTTTAATGTCACGTACGTAGTGCAAAAACAGTATTTGTCTCCGTCATTCGTATTTGAACAGTCGCAAGAGTCCTAAAATAAAAGCACCTAATTTAGAATTTAACTTTTTTTCTTAACCTAATATAAATTTTATTACCAAAGGATACTATTAGAAAAAAATATGTCACGTACGATATGTCACGAGCGATATTAAATTAAATTTATTATAAAATCTCTTTAAATGATTTTTTTTTCAATTAAGTATGATAGATTTTAAATGAAAAATATTTGGTTTAGTGTAAGAAATTAAAAAAAGAGAAAATGCCTCTCAAGATTCGCACATTTTTTCATATTTTCATATATACCTTAAAATCACTTCTCTTTTATGTCACGTACGATATATTCTTATTTTTATGGATATTTTAGACAACAATGATTCAAATATAAATAATTTTTGTTTAAATAAAGTACCCTTTGAATGGAACATAAAGACCTAATTTTGTTTCAGTTACTCTTACTTTTGCAAAAATTATTCCACTTTATAGGGTTACGAATGTCACGTACGATGACATGGATATGCCCATATATGTTTCATTATCTTTACAATGATTTTATCCGCTAAAAAACATCCCATTGTAATATTATAAATTGAGTTTATGAATGTATGTTAAAAAAATAATAAAAAATTTAAAGAAAAATAACAAAAAATATATAAAAAAAAAAGTTTTAAAAAAAAATAAAATATAAAAAATATAAAAAAAAATTGTTTTGTCTTAACTGGGATTCATCCAGTTTGTATTGATGTGAAAAGACAATGGTTCTAGGTTTTTCTTCATATCTCAGTTGTTTATCAAACGATTTTTCTGGTTCGATCTGATATTTTGGTAGCTTATATGGGTTTGGGGGCTTAAAAAAGTTGAATCAAACATAAACACGGACAGACGGACATCGCTTAATTGACTCCACTATTCATAAGCTTTAGGAAAATATATACTTTATGGGGTCGGAAATAAAAATTGTACAAGTTTACACGGAATGGAAAACTTATATATACCCTTACACTCACTGTGTAGGGTATAAAAACTAGACAAATTAGCCTTTACTACCCAATTGGGCTAACTTTGGTGCAAATCTCATTTGAATCGGAAGATATCCGTTTTTATTAGTTGGTACACTTGAGGTGAAACGACCCATAAATATTCTCCCTCAACTCAAAATTCATAATTATCAAACTTCATGTAAAACAATTTATCAATTAATTCTCTCCGAAATGCAATCACCTTAAATAGTTACACGATGCTAAAGGTTGTCTGCAAATTCCACGTTTTTAGATTGTTTCTTTAAAACAAATTGCTACAGTTAAAAACATTCTGCATTATTTGAGTGTATGAAGTATTTTCGTGTCTGTTTGATCATTTATAAATTAAATTTCTTTTTGCTCTCATCACTGTGTACCAAATTATTTGCTGTAGCATACAAAAAAGAAAACTTAAACTTTTACAAACTGTTCCAAACCAACACAAATACTTTTGCGTACTTGTACTTTAAGCACACACAAACATTCTATTTTCCAAATAAAATGAAAAAAATATTCCCATTTTTTCCATATTGTTTTACAATAATCTTTTATAAGAGTTTTTACTACTTTTATACTGCCATAAGTTTCTTTTTTACCAGAAACTTGCAGCTTTTGAACCCGTAACTTATTTACATATTTAGTTATGATTTTGTTCATTCTTTTTTTGTAACAAAAATTTTTGGTACACAAATTTAAGGCGCAACATGACATTTCAATTTTAAATTAAAAATTATTTGTTTGAAACCAACATAAATTTTAGCAGCCCCTTAAATAACCGGCAACAGGTGCTGCTCCCCTTCAAACTGACCAGTCATGCCGTAACGCAAATATAAGATGTTTAGTTTTGGTTTCTCCTTTTATTTGGGGTCTTATTTTATTCTGGTATTTAAATTATGAATGTTTAAAGTTTTTGGCATATAATTATGTCAGAATATGTCAGCCACTATTTGTTTGGTGTATTTAATATTAAAATTTGTTCAAAATACTTTAAGTCATTGTTGTGTGTTCAAGTTTATATGTTTTTTTTCATATCTAATTGCATAAGTTTAACATTAACAAACTAAGTATAAAAGAAAAACGAAATTTTGTTAAACTTTATGAAATGAGCAGACGAACCAGAACTCATTATACAGTTATTACTCTGTAATTATTTACTGCAGCGAAAAAGCTTCTGTTTTCTTTTTGTTTTTGTTTAGTCATTCAGTATTTTGTCTAGTGTTTCATTTTAATTTATTTATTTATTATACAACCATAAAAAAATATAACAAAAGGTGGGGCATATTAATTTGAACATTTCGTTTGTAACACATCAAATAATTCATTTAAGGTTAGGCTTCTCAAACAATTCTGAGACGTTTTAGTTATGTATGTTAGTACGTCTGAAATACACCGCAGCCCCAGAGGGGTTGAATTATTCATTAGTGATTGCACCACTCTTAGACACAGAAATTTTAATTCGCAAACTTTTGAAATAGCTCGTGAGAAAGAAAAATAGAATAGGGGGCAGTAGCAAATTTGTCGTACTCGCAACTTCATTTTGTTTTTCTCATACATCTAAATTTACACAAACACATATGACGTTTTGTACAACAAAGTCCAAATTTGTCAAATTAGCACAAAAATAGTTTAAAAGAAAATTCAACCAAGTTTGTGACAGAAAAATTTCTTTGTCTAACAGTCGTGTTACTGATTTAAAAACACATGGACTTACATATATAAAAATATATGTGTTTATTTTTTACAACAAAGTTATGACAACCCATAAAATAAATAATTCGACAGCTGAGAATAAGGTTAAAAAAATTGAGCACTATGCGAGAGAATGATACATCTTTATATTTGAACAATGTTTAAAAAATAATAAAAGTTTAATAGCCACAATTTGAGAATTTAATGCAAAATATTATTAAAATATTAATTTAATATCGATTAAGGTTAAGAAAGATTAAACAAAATTCAACCTCCCAGGGGAATGTTGTCATGACGATGTGTCCACGTCTTGGTGCTGTTGCTAGTTCAAGGTAAAAGGGTGCTACCACCACAGATGTCTCCGCAGAATCATACGTATATGATGACCTGAAGAAATAAGTAACATCAATCTATGGAATACCCTTCACCAAATACCCATATAGTTAGAGTTACGTAGATGTATGTAAGTGGCGCTGGATAGGCCATACGCTTATAAAGCCACCCGACATTAACAGAATGGTCATAGACCCCTAGGGCCAACGTTGTAATAAAAAATCTTTTCATATTTTGGGGAGATAGTTTGTTACCGAAATAATTGCAGTTGGAGTGAAATAAAACATATTGCGAATGAAAGACTTGATTGGAAGAACTATGTTGTGGCCCTATGGAAAAGAAACTCAGAATATAATATATAGTGACATCAATATATTAACAGATAGGGCTTAGGAGAATCCTGGACCTAGAATTTATAGGTTATGGAGACTTAGTGAGAGAAAGCGTCTGTGATTGTGCGGAATTCAATGAAGGAAGGAATGTTAATTGGTAGCCATGAATTAACTGGGGATCTAAGGGGTTCGAAAAGGGACCTGAAATAGTAGTGGTATGTTTGTATATTTCCCCAATATTTATAAACAATTTAATTAAGGAAACTAGATCAAATGTTCAAGTCTTTATAATGTCAATATCAGGCAGTGCATTAGACTGTTGGTGAAAGTTAAGTAATATTAATGCAGTGATTGTAACAAGAATTATAAATTTCGGATCAGAAAAGCCACATATTAATGCATGGCAAAAAATAAATGCATACACAGAAAAAAATATTTCTTAAATTTTTTTAATTAATTGACTTTTTGACTTGTTTTTAAATTCTAATTAAAATTTTATTTAATTTAATTAATTTTTTTAATTGATATAAAATGTTTTCAAAAAACATAAAGATTTCTGTCAGTTGAAAAAATAAAAATTTTTATTTTAAATAACATTTTTGGAAAATTTGCTTTCGAAGGATAAATTTAATATAATATAATTGTCCAAGGAGCAGAATAATAAAAAAATATTGGACAATCTACAAGAGATAGTTCTGGTAGGTGGGTAGGTGCAAACATATAATAAATATATCTTGTTTTAAATATAATAAATTGTTTCAGTTTCATTCTAGATGTGTCCAAAGCCAAAATTTCTTGTATTATGGTATATTGCTCAAGATTCTAATTTTAATAGGTAAGTCAGTAGTAATCTACACTCTGATCAAGCTTTTTTACCAGTAAATATTCCATTATGTCTAGGTTATTGATGCTACCAATTATTTTTTTTTGAATTTCAACCAATCGAACGATGTAAACGTGGAGGAAACTTCCCTATTACATGTTACATAGTGAACGTTAAAGTGAAAGTTCTGTATAAACAATTTAAGTGTCAATTATCTATTCCACAGATGACGGAGAATTGTTAATCAAATACGTGCAATTTGATTTTGCTAAAATTTCTCTTGTGGGGTTTTAATGTCGTAGGTCTATGGAAATACGCTACAATCGACGAATGAATTTAAAACCACTCCGGTGACATGGCATAGTATGTGTACTTGTGTAACCCTACATCTTATATTAAATTATTAGTATATAAGTAATGATATGTAATTAAAATTTATGTTAAGAAAAAATATTAAAAAAATGATTTTTTTCTTTTTGGGTAATTTTATTAAAAATAGTTTTAATAATATAAATTACAAATACAATAAATTCTTTATTTATATAAATCGCGAATTTCAATTATAGGCATGATTTAATTAATTAAAATCATTTTTAAAAATTAGGAACATTTTAATTAATATTTTAATACTGTTTTAATTGATATATTTCGCAATATTTTTTCAATTACAACTATTAATTTTTATTTAATTAATAGTATCATTTTGATGATTGGAGCAATATTAAACATTTTTTTAATTAATAGTATTAATTTCGTAATTGAAATTCATATTTATTTTTTTCTGTGTATATGATGTGTGACGTTTTGTCTGGCAGTGACTGTAACTAGAGCCCAGTGTCAGACTATGATGAGAGTTCTTTCTCTAAATTGGGTGATATGAAATCAAGGTTTATAACAACAAGCTTACAACCTTCCGTAACAAGGAAATTTTAACACTGCATTTATACGATATCTATCGTTCATTTTGGCATACTTTTACAAAATTACTTAAAGTTAATTGCCTACAATTTAACACACTTATGAGTAAACCAAAAAATATATAAAATTTAATACCGAAAATATTTAGTTACTTGATATGGGTGTATGCATATGATTCGGCGTAGCCAAATATAACATTCTTACTTACTTCTCATTGTAGTGATTGTTGCTATTAAATGCAGACGCTTAAGAATGCGTAAATTATAATAAATTTATGCATTGTATTAACAATAATGTGGGAATTATTAAGACTAGGGAAATATAAAAGAACAATCGTATTAGTGTAGTCTAATCAACAACAAACGAGGGGATTGTAAGTTATATTCATCCAGTGGAGAAGCGGTTAAATAAAATTAATAAAAGTTTAGATTTAAATTATAAAAAAAGGTTTATAGATTGGAATTTAAGAAAAGTTTTGTATTAATAGAAAATTTATTAAAATTAATTATAAAAATGCTGGCTCCAAACAAATTTTTCATTGTATTCTGAGATAATTTATGACCTTGTTGATAGTAGATATAAATAATTCGGTAGTAAGTGAAATTTCTTTTAAATTAATTTTTCTGTTATGTCCATGTATACATTTATTTTTTACCAATCTTCTAGTAGAATTTAAATTTTTTGTTTGGTACTTTTCTGCTAAAAATTAAGGTATTATCTAGCACTAAGATACGGCTTATAAGTTAAACCAGATATCGAGTTACCTTTCTGTTAAATTTTTTTAAAATCTATTCTGTAATTTTTGAGCCAAACGAGTTCAAGTGTCAGTAAAAGTCATTAGATTGTATAAATCCACCATCCAAAAAGGCCAAACTAATGCGCTTGAAACGTAAAATGGCCAATCAAGCCGCCAAGGGTTTAACCACAAATTTGTCACCTAAAACTCCTCGTAATCAAGAGAAGTATGTTTCCGATTTAATTCATGATACTCGACCAAATGATAAACATAAACGTCACAACTGGACAGACAGACAATGATGGTTGAATATATACACTGCCATACAAACTTTTAAGGTATTTTATTATAAGTACGGATTTCTTATAAGAAGAGAATTTTAAGACTTTTTCTTTTAATCGGAAAACTTAACGAAAAACTTTTATTAAAAAAAAAAAAATTCACAATTTTGAAATCTAAATTATCGAAAATTTTTTTCTAACCTAAAAAAAATTTAGATTTTTCAAAAACTTTTAAAATAAAAAAATACAGTCGTGTCGTGAACCCCTCCATATAGTGAACACCAAAATGTTTGCATGGAGTACTCTAAATAGTGTAAACTGTTTCTAATCAGCTATTGCATTTACATGTATGTATTTTTAGTAAATATAACAAGTTTTTGAACAAAAATTTCAACCTTGATATAGAGAACAACCTGTATACTATGAACAAGCCTTGGAAAAATTAGTTCACTATATCCAGACACGACTGTAATTATAATTTTACTCTAAATTTTTTTTTTTCTATAAATAAAAATATATCAAAGACAGACGCTCTGGTGGGTTAGTCAATATTGTGTAAGTTAGCCTATCTGGGGGTTGTTGGTTCGATTCCCACGAGAGACTTTGCTATGTTACACTACAATTGACAAATGGTCTTGGTTGCTCCGTTCGATTAATAAGATTTTAATATTATATACATTTAACTAAATTTAAGTAATTTAAGTAAAAATGCTATATTCGGTCGTGCCGAATCTGATTATATCCTTCACCATCATTTCTTATTTAATATTTTACGTTATTTTTACCCATATACCTTATACCCCAAGAGAAAATAATTATCCGACATTTTATTTAGGGTGTCGTTTGATACCAGCTTTCAGAATCTCTATATACTATGGGTTCGAAAAAGATTAGTGTAGAAACTACAAACGAAATGGCAAAGTTATATATTCCCTTGGCACCACAGGTGAAGCCTATACAAATATATATCAAATACTTTTAATAAATATAATTTTAATTAATAGAATTCAAAACTTTTTCCCTTGTACTCCTTCTGATTGTTTAGTATTTCTTTTATATCTAGTTTTCATAATCTTGAAATAATAAATTTAATTTTTAGTTGCCACAACTTTGTGTCTTGGTATCAAACGTAGTCAAACGAAATAAAAAAAAAATTAAAAAAACAACAACAAATAAAAATTAAAAATATATCTTTGTACATTCTCTTACACATTCATACTATCATACTATTTGTAAGTCTAGAACCCTTAAGCAATTTTTTGGTCGTAGCGGTTGAAATTTGTTGTGAGTGTAACCGAAAAACGAGCTGACTTTGTAGTGCTGCTAGTGCATTGCAGCTCTTGCTGTCTTACCTTTTAGTAATCATTGCTAGTGACAATAGCAATTGTAACATAGTGGCAATAATTCATTTTACCTACAGCAACGTTTACTTTACAATTTAATGAGGCAACAGCAACTGCAATTGCAATTCAATGTGGTGGCCATTTTATATGCGAGTATGAATGCAAGTTACTGCTAAGAGGGAGCTACTAGTATGTTTAAGTGACATGTGGCGTTGGCAAGTGGTTTATTTGTAAGTCACATTTACTTTTCGCATTAAAAGAACGATAAACTATAAAGGATTTTCTTGAACTAAAGTATCCTTGTTACACAGCATCAAAAGATTTTACAGACTGCAGGCAAAAGAAAAAGAAGAATTATTGTTTGTGCTTTTTATATGTTAAAGGAATGAAAATGCCAATTGTCGCTACACAAGTAGTATTTTATTTTCTACTCATTGTTTTTTTTTTCTTCTTTTTTTATTGATACTCACGATACGAGCAATTTTACACTTGATTGCATATGAACTTGCACACTCTCTATATCCGTTTGTTCGTGTGAGTGCAACAAAAACAGAAATGACACCTAAAATGTGAGAAATATGTATGAAGTAGAAGTTTTGCAGTGTGCGGCTAGATTAAGCTGAGGATTTGTTAGGAGGAGGTTATGATGATTAGAGAGAACTTCTTCATACATCTTTAACTATATTGATCATCAATTAAATAAGGGTCTCTTAAAAGACGCCCAAAGAAGAGCCGAAAAAGAGTTGTTTATTAAAAAGATGTTTTAGAATAGTTTAATGATCTAAAATTTTTGATTTGATGGTTATTAGCTCTTTAGAGTCTTTTATTGTACTTTTTTCTAACTAATTTAGAATTAAATGTTTTAAAAATATACCAGATTATTAAGAGTTAAACTGAACTTAAACTTAATCTTAAAAACTGCTTTATTAACAGCAACTATTTTTCTTATAGATTTTGCACAAATAAACATTCTTTATCAATATTGTCACATTTTTTATAAAAAAAAATTTATTTCTTTATTGAATGCTGTTGACATTAATCGTCGTTTAAATTAACTTAATGTTTTTAGCTCGAAGATAAAAGAATAACAAAATTTAAAAAAAGAATTTGTAATCTTCAAAACTCTATTTCATAACCTAAAACAGTATTGCAATTGAATTTCCTCACTCATAATTTTTTTTTATAAAATAAAAAATAATAATCTTAACTTTAGACACACATTGTTATTTGTTTGTCTGGTATTGAAAACTAAAATTATTTTTTTTTAATTCGAGAAAAAAACAAATCGATTGTTTTAAAGATTTATGTTCTCTGATTACACACAATTGGTAACTAACGCTGATTCCATTCATTGACTTCGTAGCTCATAGTTTCGCCAAATGTTAGTATTTTAGCCATTTATCATGATAGGCTGTCTAATGTACACTAGAATTACTCTTACTATATGTAGTGCAATATTTTATTCATTGTGTCCGTTTGTCTGTCTATCTGTTGTTGCTGCAAATGTAAGCAACTAAAACTTGATATTACCACATCAACAGTTTTCATCAAAAGCAAAGAAAAAAAAAACAAACACTGGACAACTTAAACATCGAAGCATGTTATTTCTGTTCTAAAGCTTATTATTGTGTGTTTGTTATTTTAATACAGCGAAAATTTTATCATGTTCATCTACAACGTCATTGCCATCATCAATGGGATTTTCATCGTTGTAGTTCTCATTTTATTTCTAAAAATTTGGTCGTTGTATCAGAGTGAGTTTTTTCCTAGGTACGCTACTTAAAGTAAATAGGAATTAAAATTAAGCTAAAGTTCTGTGAATTTAGTAGGGTTTGGGTAATTCGATAGTATGGGAAAATTTAAGGTTAGGAAGTAAATTGTTTGTCATTTGATGAAATATTAAGAATAAAATTATCATCCCTTTACATTTGTTTAGTATAAACAGAAACAATTTTACCCATGGAATACTGCATTCGTTAGAAATACATTTTAATTGTAAACAAGTAAGAGCGCTATGTTGATGTTTCAGTTTTTCTTAAAAAATTTTAATTTGTTTTACGTATGTTTTTAGGCAGGTTATTGTAAATATGTATACATACAATATATATTATCCCAGCAAAACAAGACATGCGTAAGTAATAATGAATTAATGAGTTCAACCCATGATGAAGTGGTCCCATTTAGGTGAAACATGAATTATTTGAACATTAATTTGTCATTGGAGAGCATGTGTTTATATGAATATATAAAAAACAAGTAAGAGCGATATATTCGGCCGTGCCGAATCTTTTATACCCTTCACAACGTGTAGTCATGCAATAACAGTAGTTTGTATCACCATTCATCCCATATAAAATACGTACATACATATAAAAAACATACATATATAAAAACATCCCATTGTAAAATTATAAATTTACGTATGTATGTTTAAAAAAAAATAAAAAAAAAAATAAAAAAAAAATTAAAAAAAATTAACAAAAAAAATTAAAAAAAAATTAAAAAAAAAAATTAAAACATATATAATAAATATAAAACAAAAAAAAAATAAAAAGAAAATTAAAAAAAAAAATAAAAAAATTAATAATATTTTAAATATAAAATAAAACAAAAAATATATAAAAAAAATTTAAAAAAAATATAAAAAAAAATTTTTTTTGCCTCAGCTGGGATTCGATGCCACGTTTTCTCTAACCAGTATACACGTTTGTATGTATGTATGTTGTTGTTGTAATGTTGTTTTTGTGAATAAAAAATCGAGGTGGTCGTGGGTTTTTGCTCATATCTCAGTTGTTTATGTACCGATGTTTCTGATTTTCAATACCGTTCTACTCCCAAATATTTCTGATATTTTAGTACATCACCCGGGTCCAAGCGATATCGGGGGGCTTCAAAAAGTTGATTTCAACATACACACGGACAGACGGACAGACTGACAGAGCTTAATCGCCTCCCCTATTCATAAGCTTTTAGAAAATATATACTTTATGGGGTCGGAAATGAAAATTGTAGAAATTTCACACGGAATGACAAACCTATATATACCCTTTTTCACTGTGTTAAGGGTATAAAAATTACTTTGAAAATGGTATAATATTTTAATTTTTATTTTTGGAGGGTTTTCTTTACATTCAGGCTCGTTGTGAATCACTGTGCGTAATTTAATCACTTAATTAGAGGCTCATGGCACTGTATCTGATAATAGACAAAAACCGTATGCTCGTAGTGGCCGCAGTGAAACAGGAATTGCACCTGTACACATTGACGGGGCTAGTCCATTGTTACGTGAGGAGGTGGATTGTGGGCTGTATATTTTACACCCTTTTGAGAAATTTAACTAGTCAAATAAATGAAAAATTAAAGTAAAACTTGGGGTATGATCTAAGGGGGATTAGCTCCTTCCCCTCCAGGCTTGTCTATATATGTGACAGCGCATAGAGAAAAGGACTTAAGGGTAAAAACAGGTTTTGTTCAGGAGAGCCATTTTAAAGATTAAATGATTTTTCTATTTTTTTAAATTGTTCATAAGGAAAAAAACAAATTTTTAGTAGTTTCGTTAAATCAAGTTATTTTGTTAATTTAGTAGGGGAAAAATGAAAATAAATAAATTTTACCGTTAGGTTCCTTTTTATTTGCGCTTGGAATCGTCGACTTCACTTTTATAAAACGCGCATATCTCTGGGAGGGAACACTTTTGGTGCTAATGACTAAGCAGAGAAGTGGTGGGAATGAGTTTGGAATATTAACCCATCTACGGTTGAAACAATTGGGCATTACCATAAACAGTTCTCGCAATATTTTGCTTAAAGATCTTTATTTTTTCCCCATGAGAATTGTTAACGCCTATAGATAACATGAATACCGGGACATCACGACATAATCAAAAAAGAAGAAGCCGAAAAATTATCAAAAATGTGATGGATCATTGTTTAACAAAATCTTCTTGGAAAATGCTAAACCATTTCAGAGGTTGAAAAATTAACCTCAAAATTGAATGATGGACGACCACGTCAGGAAATCACAAAATACTGATGTCGATAAGATGACGAATATACTAGTGGATGATCTAAATCCTGAGAAATCGAAGGAGATTCTGAAACTGAGTAAATTAACCTTTAGGAAATTAACTAGTGCAAGAATAGGTTACACGAAGATGAGAACTTATCTAGCTCGCTTGGGACTATCGGATGAAACGATATGTAGATTATGCAAGAATGACGATGAGACTGTGGAACATGACCCTTGTTAATATCCAACGTTTGGGCGTATTAGACTTGAGAAATCTAACGAGAATACTATGCCAAAATTTGGAATTATGTTAAAGGGGCTAGGTTCGTGATCTAATTGATATATTAACGTAATTGGGATTATTTTCTTTTATTATTAGAAATTTCATTACTTTAGAGCGCACAACATGTCAATTGGACATAAGTGTACACCTGTCATAAGTTTAAGCTTTTAGTGTTCTCCTTTTCAACTTATCCCAATATCGACTCGTTTTAGAATTACATCCGAAAGACCATTACATGTAGCGAAAGCTTGTGAATGTTTAAAAAGGCTCGTGTTTTTAATATTCTTAAATAAATACAAACATAACTGTCAAAAAAGCGGCTTAAAGAAATCCCAAAACAATCCTGGATACATTTTTATCAGTTTGCGGTTAGGCGAAATCTTGGTGGATGTTTGACATCAGTAAACTTTGCTTTCGGCCAAAAGCGAAATAAACGGCCAAACCCTTCCTTCGATTTTTATTGACCACTTTATTTTTATGATTTAAAGTTGCCTTATTATTGTCCCAAAATGACTACAAACAACTAGGGCTTTGATATATAACAAGATAAGCCAAGCGTTGTCAAAAAATTATGTGAAAATAGCGGCCAAATATGGTTAGAAATTTGTTCGAAATCTTTTTAATTCCCACATATGTATAAGATCAATATTTTTTTTAGTTGTAAGTCCGTTCATGAAAATGCAAGAAATGTCCATCAAACAACATAGTTGCCAATTAAAATTATCATTTATTTTTCAATTTATTGATTACTGGATTTTCAGAACTCAAACAATCATTAGAGACCTTCTAAACTCAAAAATATCTTTATACGGATTGCGTGAGGATGTGAGAACACTTATTCAAATTAAGCTATTGAAGATTGAATTCGATAAAAATTTTACCAATATTGTGTCAATTGTAGCTATATTACATCAGTAATTTATGTTTTAAATCATAAGCCTAACAAATAGTCAAACCCTTTTGTCGATTGCTATTAGCCGCTTTGTTTTTGTGATTTAGTATTATTATACAGTTGTCCCTAGAAGACCGAGTTGACAACTTATGTTTTGATAGAAAAAGAGATAAGCGCAGCGTTGCTGAAATTGTGGATCATAATATTGATAGTAATGGCGGACGTCTATAGGGAGACATTTGCTCGAAATCATATTAATTCTCATATTTTGACTTTACATTTTCAATAACAAAACTGAATGGTTTTTAAGTCGTATTTTAAATTAATTAGGTACTTACCCGCTGATTTGCTAACTCTTAGTTTAAAGATCTCAAATATTATTTCAGCATTCAAAGGACTGATAACACTGCTCTACAAAAAATCATTTTTTGTCTTCCCGTTAATTAACACTATGTGGACTATATTGATTTTGATGCGCTGAACTCAAATCCGTTGTCGGTTTTTTTCCATCAGATCGGGATTTTTTTTAAGGGAGTGGCAAATTTTTTTCCCCTAAATAAGTCAGGTACGGAGACATATTTCATCCTAACTCGAGAACCAGTCATTTGATTTTTAAAAATAGAACGCCAGAAGATGTGTAAGAAAATTGTATTTATTTTTCTATCTCTTATCGTTTTGGAATTATTGAAAAATTAATGGAGAAAAAAAATTTTTTTCGTGCAAAATTCGTAATATTTTTCAATTTAAAAATGGAATTAAAAAGAAATATAAAACAAATATTCAACATTTTTCACTTTTTTCTGAGAGCTACTTATCTTAAATATAAAAAAAGCTATAAAACGTAAAAATCGGTTAAAAATTTAGATTTTATTGTCAACTTACCGCAGGTACATTTTATTCAACTAAAATAAATAAAATTTTGTTACACATCTTTTGGTGTTTTATTTTTGAAAATCAGATGACTGGTTCTCGAGTTATAATGAAATATGTCTCCGTGCCTGACTAATTTAGGGGAAAAATTTGCCACGCCCATAAAAAAAATCTCGATCTGATTAAAAAAAAAACCAACAACGGATTTGAGTTCAGCGCTTAAAAATCCATATAGTCCACATATTTTTATTTAATGGGAGATTTTGCTGCTGAGCAGTGTAAGATGTCAATTTTTATTTTTTTTTTTAAATTCTCAGGAAATCATATGACACTTAGAATTACTGATTTTATTTACTAAAAATATAATTGTTAAAATAAAAAGTTAGATAAATATCAATAACTTCTTCAGCCGTAAGCATGGTATTTCGTAAAGTTTAAAAAAAAAAAAATTTTTTTCTACGAAATTTGACAATTGGAAATTGTTAGGGAAGAGAAAAAATGTAAGAAATTATGACAATTCGAAAGGAACTGCTGATGATCAGATGATTAACTGAAATTACCTATTTATCTATTTATCGCTGGATTTTAAGAACACAAACAACCATCAAAGATCTTCTAGAACAAAAAATATGCAATTTAAAAAAACATGTAAGAGACAATATTCAAGTTAAGTAGTGGAACTGTATTTAATTTAATACAAATTTTATCAAAATTTTGTCAGTTGTAGCTACATTACTTCAAAATTAAAACCTAATGTCAATTGGATTTTATGAACTATTATTCAATCGCATGAACAATTTAAAGATCATAATTCCATCAGTTCATTGTTTTCCTCCAAGCAGCATGTTTTAAAGGCAACAATAAGCCAACAACAGAATATAAATATTTCTTGTAGATCTCCTTGACTAGCTAGTTTCCAGTATTATTAAATTTTTTATGTCTTTCTTTTTCATTGCCATTTGCAGTATTGCTATTTGTAATTTCTTCGTTGCTGTTGTTTTAATGTTGTTCTTAGAGTTGGTTAACATTTTCTTTCCACGTTTGTTTTCTTGACTGTTTTTGACAAATTCGGCGTAAAATGTCAAAATATTGCAAAGCTGTCATGTTACTTTAATGTTCAGTCTATTGTTCGCTTCACGTATACATGCTGATCTTCGTAAACAATTGCTGAATGCATATAGATGGTTGTACAAACTCAACTGATGTTTTCCTGAAATCATATCCGTTCCTTAACTGAGAGTGGCCAGGAAGTTGGTAAGAATTCTTCAACGAATTATTTTACTTGCTCGTTTGATGTATTAAAAATAAAATTCAAAAACAGCTGGTCTCCTCATTAATATAGACTTAAAAGTCTATTAGTGTTTTGTGAACTCATAATTTATAAAAAGAACAATAACCTCCTCTTTTCCTTTACGTTATGCCTTTTAACTCATTTGAGTTCTGGAGCATCTTTCGCTCAGATTAATTTATGCTACAATTTTCCTTTAAACACTCGAAACATTAATTCTGGATCAACAGGAAAACAAAGACCTAAATGTTCTTGAAAAATACAAATAAGACAAATAAGTTTAACTATCAGCAACAAAAGGCCAACAATAGATACAACATTATTGAACAACGGCAACGCTAACAACTACAAATCGTTGTTCAATGATGATTGATTAGAAACAATTTTCAATTTCGTCCTAAACATTTAGCAATAGAACAAACAGCCATGACTTTGTCTCGTACAAGGTTAGCGCGACGGTAACCCAGTAAACAAATTAGTCTACTGATTTTACTCCTTATAAATATTGAGAGAATTGTTATGTACTGACTGCAGAGACGATGTTGGGTAAAATACATTTAAAATTCAGTGACAAATAATCTGATGTATTCTAAAGTCTATACTTGGTTTATTCCATTTCATAGAAACTATGAAATTTCGGACAATCCTTAGTACTTGATTACTGTATTATCAATCATTATATCGATTGATATTAAATTTCTTTACTGGGTTTACATTATTTCTACCATGTTGGTCGTCGTTAACGTTAAGTCTGTTAGTTGGCGTTTGGCGTTGTGGTCATGATTGACTGATGTTGAATGATGAAGAAAATTTGTAGCTTTAGGGAGGTAAATGAATACAACAGCATGATTTGATTTAAACATTGTTTGTTTTAATAATTTCTTCCTATCACTCTCTTTCTCTCCACCTCCCCATCCCTTGAGACTTTCAGACTTCTAGCCAAGAAAGAACTTCTAAATTGTGCCTGATTTAGATGTGGCTGTAAAAACTGTAGAGATATGGCTGATTTTAACAATCACTACACACTATAACGTACTTGTTATGTTGTTATTGTAATTTTTCTTTGTTACTTTGGCTTTTGTGCCTAAAAAAAATGCAAACAAAAACTATTTGTTTTTAATTTCATGCTGCCGGAATCACTCCAGTTAAATGATTTTAATTTAATTTTGTATCGTTCGTAATAAGTCTTAATTTGTCTTGAAGGCATTAAATTGAGGGGAAATTATTAAAAGGTTTTTTTTTATACTAACGAGCATTGGAGGAGGAGTGGGAATTAGCCAAGGAATGGAGAATATTTGATTATAACGAAATGATGACATTTAGGTGGATTTTTAAATGAGATGTATTGGAACTGAGCTTTGCAGTGCGTATTTTATACAAGTCGTATTTCTTTATGTGATCATTATTGTACATCTGTTAGCAACTTTCTACAGATAGACTTTGAATAGATTTTGGTCGAAATAGTCTCCAGAGCTTAATTTTTCGTTTGAAAAGCATATCGATGCAATTACGTATAGAACATCGTGCGTATCGAAATATCGGATTTTTTAATGTTTTTGGCGCATATGTACATTAGAACTGATTGGGTCATGTTACATTGAGTATCGCTGCGATTTGTGGCGTATTTGAACAGAGCATTGACTCTGTAAAGTGAAATGGGCTTAAATCAAACGATCTCCGAGGCCAGTTTAATTATATCCACGTAAAATGACTATGTCCTTAAATTGCTCGTGCTGCATGGTCAATGTGGCATGGGCTGTGTTATGCGATACATCGATCTGTTAAATCCACATGCCGTTGATATTCATGTCAATTAATTCAGGTCAAAAGAAGCTGGTTATCATCGACTAATAGCGCTCGCAGTTGATGGTGATATCCTAATAAACGTCGTTCTCGATGAAATATTAATTGATAATACCGCCAGCCCGAAATCCACTTCTAACACTGACTTTTTAGGGATGAAATGAATGCTTTTAGACCTTATGTCGAATGGAATCATCTTAAATTCCATAATAATGTTCTTCAACATACCCAATCATCTAGAAATGGCCCTAATCGCTGAAGATGGTTTTAGGAATAAATGTTGCATGGAACATTGCTTGATGATAACACCTGGTGGATTATAGTAGTGGTTCACTACGCACAAACTGTCAAACCGCTTCGACAAGATCACATCACTTTACAGATTGTGATGGCGGTAGTTTGTGGTGTAAGTACTAGATCCGCCCGGAGTCGTGAGGCAACTTAGCAGATCGTTCAGTGTGAACTCGAATATCTCAGAGATAATATCAAGTATATATCTGACTAGCAATTCGTGTCTCTTGACAGCCAGCGCAGTTCATTCGCGGTGAGGATTAAACCCGATTCCTCTTTCTCCAAATCCATGCAATTGTAACAATGGTTGTTCGAAGGAAAGTCCGAGTCGGCTTGCATATTTTCCTAACTTTTAGCGACCCGCCAATTCTGCTAGCAACCTCAAAATGTCCTTCCGCCACCGGTTTCTAAGTTGTGATATACGCCTGATGTTAAAAGAGGGTCACGTAAGCCTGGCCATTCCATATGTATCCAGTCATCACCACTTGTCTTCGATTATTTCAAGAAAGTATCCATAGATCTTGCCTTTGATAGTCCCCAACGAGATAGCGACTACACTTGCGTTGGAGAGAACAGCTATTTTGATAACAAAATTGGATAATTTGTACGTGTTAATGAACCCTATATCCATATATGGTGATTAATGAACCCTATATCCATATATGGTGATTAATGAACCCTATATCCATATATGGTGATTTGGAAAAGACTGAATAAACGACTGCAGATATAGCTGCAGCAAAACACATAGAAAACAGCATCGGTTGTGAGTGCCGCAATTGTTTCCAATCGCATAAACAACGATTATAGTCCAAGGTTCGTCTTCATATCCAGCAAATATATTAAATAGCCTGGTTGTAAAGCAGTCCTTTAAGTATATATCAGTAGGCAGTTGATAGGTACAAGAGACCATCCTTTCCTTTCATGTTGTTTCAAAATTTTATTTGTTTCCGAAAAATTTAAATTAATTTTATTATACTCGTAATTAATTTAATTTTGTTGTTGTCATATTACTTGTTTCTTTAAGAAAATACATTCCAAACTATTCAATTAAGTTTATCAGTGGCCAAAATCTTCCGAATTAAAACAAAACTTAACAAATTTTAAATTTCACTTATAAACTTGTAAATGTGCCAATTCATTTTCTTTTCGTTTTTAATTTTAACAATAAATACTTAACCCTTACGTCTGACAATGGCAATTCACTCTGTTATTTTGTCATCCTTTTTTCATACTTTTTTGTTTAACTTTTCAATATAATTTCTTAACATTTTTTTTTAATTCAGTTGTATTGGACAGTTAAAGAAGGAAGCGAAAAATACAAAAAATTATGTTTTCACTGAATTTGGTCAAAAGTCATTTACGTGTTTTAAGCAGTAGCGTTTGTTTTTTGGGTTTTATTTCATTACATCTTTGAAATTTGCAGCTGACTTATAGAAGGAAGCTGCTTTGAACAACATTAAACCAAACAAACACACAGTCAACTGCCAGCCATCATCCAACATGTTTTGTTGGAATTGTTAATTTCACTTAAATGACCTTAAGACGAGGGCTCATCTGCCATTAAGACCAAAGTTGTTAAAAAATGCAGCCACAAACTATGAATAATCCACGTAAAATAGCATGTACTGACATACATACATACAAGAGAACATCTTAAACAGCGAGCAAACCAAATGGGATGCGCTGCTCGATGACACCGGTACATTGTGGCAAAATGACAAATTGAATAATGTTCATAATGGGCCGAAAAAAAAACACACACACACACAAAAATTACCTAACGAAAAAGCTCAAGACCAACGACAATATATAATACGAAATATACACATGTGTTTGTATGTACTTATTAGAGTTTTTCACTCGCAAAATTTACGGGAAATTTTTATCATAATCTCTTTGGACAAACAAATTAAAAAAAAAAAAAACAGTCCAGCACCAACATTTTAATATTGAAATGTTATTCGCATGTCCTAGTAAGAACTTGCCTTCCTCTTTCTTTACTGCTATAAGATTTGGAGTTCTTCCGTTATAATGAAAATAAAAAAACAGAAAATACTTGAAACATGTTAAGATTCAGTTTTTTTTTCATAATGATGCCAGGTTTAAAAATTTTCCAAAAAGTTCTATTTATGTAGTCTATAATTTTGAAAATTTTAAGTTCTTTAAAAGTTCCTTTAATTCAGCGTTATTTAAAAAATTTTTATCTAAGATATTTCACAATCGATCCTCAGGTTTTAAATGTTATAGTTTTACTTACGACTTCACGGTATACAAGATGAAATATTATTAGCAGGCCCTACATAGCAAGATAAAAGTTGGAATACCAGGCTCCACAAAAACCCCCCCAATGAAATAACGCCCAAACGAGAAATAAAATATTCTCCAAATTTTTTTCATAAATTTTTGGGGGTTATTTCATATAAAATATATATATATTCGGGGGTTATTTAATTTTTAAAGCTTTTGGTTTTGGGGGTGTCTGTAAATAAATTATATAAAAATAGGCCTTTTACTAGAAAACTTTTAGCCTGTGAATATATTACAATATCTTTTCAAATACATAAATGATAACGTTCGGGATTTGGATGGTGCGACCTTCGTGACAGACTACGAAATTAGTCTACGGACGGCAATAATTATTGTTTTCCCTAAATCAAAAGTAATCGGCTGTTGGTTCCACTTTTGCCAAGCAGTGAGGAGGTCCATAACAATAAAGTGTAACCAACTGGCAGCGTTTGTACATACAACGTATATTTTCTCCATCTTGATTTCATGAGCAACCATTTTGTTTTAACTTATCATTTCTTACGTATAATGTATTAAGTTTATTATTTATGTATGTACACGAAAATAATTTTTTGGTAGTTGGGTTTCAAAAACAAATAGTATATTGGAAATATTATACAAGTCTTTGTCCATACATCCTTACATCTCCATTACAGAAAATTACTGCCTTCTTTACAATATTGTAACTATAATAACGTCTCCCATGAGTTGGATTTTCAAGCCATTCGTAAAGTTTTAGGATAGCTCGTTGGTGGCTGATCTGAAATTGCTTCCATCGTATATGGGAAATTTACTGCACTGGACTTAGTTCATCTACAAAACCAAAAGTAGTCACTATTAAACGAGCTTTGTATGTTCTTTCACCAAAAAAAAATTGATTATGAATGCTGGCACTCTTTCGAAGTTGCATATATTCTTATTATGAAGAAGACGCCTGCGGGCCTCCACACGATTTATATCAATAAATTTGCGATTTTGCTGTTGGTCCATATTGACTTCATGAAATCCTTAATGAATCTGACTCTTTTATAAATTTTGGGCATAATTTCATTTTTGTTGCTGATGGGGCTTATTTTATTGGGGATTATTTAATTTTTATCATTGGGATTTATTTCATATGAAATAACTCCCAAATATTGGGGGTTGTTTCGTTTTCGATTTGGGGTTTATTTCATTTATTTTTGGATGTTATTTCATCCACTGTTTTTGGGTGTTATTTCCAATTTTTTGGGGTTTACTTCATTTGGGATTGTTTCCTGGGCGTTATTTCATTGGGGGGCTTTTCGTGGAGCCGGAATACCAAACGATTCTTGAGTGTGAGTCGAAACAACTATTCTAAAACTTCAATAAATTTCGGCATTTAAAAAAATTGGGGAGGGGAAATATTTTTTATTCAATTAAAATACGTTAAAAAATATATACGAGCAAGTGCTAATTTGGACAATACGATCTGCATTTCATTTGAGCTGTGTACTATGAAGTTTATATGATGGAAACGGAAATAGGGCGGAGTTAATGCTAATAAACAAACCTAAACAAGATCGTCAACATTTTATAATGAACTGTAATGTTCACTTATGTTTAATAAAACCGACCAATTAAAAATAAAAATTAAAATGGAGATAAAAAAATTGCCCTAAAAAAATATAATTAAAATGGCTTTACTTTTCAACAATCACAAAAACAAAAAATTAAGGATAGTTGAACTGCAGCTAACTTCAATATCAAACGCCCTGTCAAAATTTGATTTTCCAATTGCATAGCATTATCTTCCTATTTCGTTCAGCTTCATACAAATTGTATGGGCATGAGAATTTGTCAGGGCGTTAAGAAGTGAAGTTAGCTGCAAAATACGAAAATAGATAAATAAATAAAAATCCCAAACTAAATAATGTTTAGATTCCTTTTTTATTAAAAATGTTCCTAAACAACAGGTGTTACAATTTAATTGTTGCCGTAAACCATTTAGCGTTATTGCGTTTATTTAGGTTTGTTTGTTAAATGTAATTCAGTTTCTGCATTGTTAAAAAGAATACCTCGTAATAGCAAATTATTTACTACCAGTCAAGGTAAAATAGTTTTGCTCTTATCATCCCTAACTTTGATCTTATTTTTGGCGGTGTCTCAACTGCAATCGGTTTTCTTTGCCAAATGTATAAAATTTAATTAAATTTGACAACATAATTGAGAGGAAGTGACTTAAAACGATAACATAAGAAAAACAGATTTCTACTAAGAGTTTTAAGTGTCATATTGTATTGGAAGACTCGTTCTACTAGAGTACTGCTTGATAATTTATTATTTGCATTCTTACTGGGTAATATATTAATAATATATATATATAATATTATATTCGTGTACTTGATTAGCATCTCATCTAATATGAAGACACATGCAGAAAAATGTGGCAGAGAACAACATGAGCGTTTTTAACCATTCGCGCATCCGAAATATCAAATTTTCCATTACTTTAGTCAGGGCTTTTGTAGTCAAATCGTCCGATCTCGGTACTCAGTTAACGTAACGCAGCGCCTGACTGTTAAAAGAACATGTTGGTGTTCATATAATCTCATTTAGGCCAAACGAATTGAATTTACTTTAAGCGCCAGTCGTTGATGGTGATAGCCCAATCAACGTCATTTTCAAACAAATATGAACAAATGATGCGGTCATCATCGGGCAGTGATTTTTTCTGGTTGCATTGTGAGCTATTGGATCTCATGTAGACTGGTATCGTTTCAAATTCTACAATTAAGTATGTTTGTGGGCGTACTTATTATAAAGACATGGGATTCATCGCTGAAGATGATTTTTCATGAACATATATAAATGTGTACTTATGTATGTCGTTGTCCATTGTCATTTTAGTTTAACTCATGGATGATTGAATTTTGAATGAAAAAAATTTAAAAGTTGTGGTCTGCGGGTTCCTACGAGCAAAATTGTCTGTCCTAAACATTTCTTGCACACTCTAACGGAGAATGGCGATATTATTTGCAGATCATGTGCTCCACGTTTCGTCATTGCAATTACAATTTGTAAATAGAATAGTAAGAGAAAACTAACGAAGCACCCAGGGAAGTCTAAACAAAAAGCAAATTAATTGGACATGTTCAACGCAAACCATCAGAAATAATGAAATCCGTACGGAAAATAGATATTTATTCAGAAAATATATTAGATGGATTAATATTGTAGAAGTTTTATATTCCCTAGAAAAATAAGTTAAGGAATAAATAAAAATGAAATAGCTGAAGGACATTAGAAAAACAAATGTCTCTTTAATCTAAAAGTGTGATAATTGTAATGTTTCTAGAAACTATAATATTAAAGTGAAAGTGAAGTCTGGTACATGCTTACATACATACTTAAGCAATATTTATGCGATATTGGTTAAGCCAATTCTTAAGAGTTAAAAAAATTGTACTGCCATAAAATAAATTACAAAGAAAATTCTCTAGCAGCAACATGCACAAAAATCCATGAAATGAAAATACTTATATTTTTTTACGTAATAAACTTCTTAAGAACAACTTAAAGGCAAGATTTTTCAAACAGATACAAAACTGAGAAATTCAATTTAAAAAAAAAAATTAATAAACGAAAAAGGAGTTGCTGGTTCATGTAGCGAACCCCATATACAAGAAAAAAAGGATTAATGTGTAAAAAGGTCAAAAAGTTTTTGTTGTGAATAAAAAGGTCGACCCAATAAACTGAGACGAGATTGTTTAAACTGACATAACCAGCAAAAAATTCTAAAGTCTAACAGACCAAATTATAATTATTGGATTAGTAAATTAAAGTGCTTGTTTTGCAGTTCTTTAAAGTAGTTTTAAGCAATTTTTTAAAACCAACATTATAGCGTACATATTATACCGAACCGGAAAAAAGTATTTATGCAAGGTAATTTTAAAATTTTATTTAAACATATTTGTTATAAGGGGTGGTCCAACCTTAGTCTACGATGTTAATTGTGAATCACACGTTAACGTCAATTTTTTGTCAAACATAATTTCTTTGTTTTCTTTTGTTGTCATATTCAACAGTTTAGAGGTACATAATTGAGTCGTAATTCAGCTCTGGTCGGGTCAAAAGCTCGCGCGTCATTGCCATTATCGTTTATGGGCAATCAGGCCGTCCCTTTTTATCTGATTTCAAGGGTTTTACGTCTCACTTTCGCGTGGTTAATTGTGTGGCGTTGCGTAACTGTCCTTTGGATATACTTTCCAGATTATTCTACAATTACCCGCGTGCTTTTATTTTAATTGGATTAATTGGAGGAGTACCAAATAAACTCAATTACTTGTAACTGGAGGAGTTCCATAAAACTCATTGTGATTGTTGTTCAGATGTCTCCGACTTCCTATACAATGATATAGGTCGACTTGCGGTGCCTGAACCAATGTTTTGTAAATGGAGGAGAACTAAAAAACTCCATTTTATTTATTGTTCAAGTGTGTCCGACTTCCTATACAGAGGTATAGGTCGATTTACCGCTAATCGGTGAAATGTCTGATTTCCAATAAAAAATACTCGAAAGCATTTCTGATAAATTTGTACCACATACTAGTCCGTGCGATATATGGACGCTCCAAAAAGTTGATTTCAACACCCAAACGGACGAACAGACGGACTTAGCTAAATGGACTACTCTATCTATAATGATTCAAAATATATAGTCTATAGGGTGGCAAATGGATACGGTATAAATTACAAACGGAATGACATACATTTACACTCTTTTATCCTCTCGTGTAAAGGGTATAAAAATCGCTTATAAGAAAGTGTTTTCTCTTTAAACATCCCTAAATGTAATCATTTAGTAACACTGCTTTGTAATATTTTTAACGTTTTTTATAAGTGTTCTATTGTTTCCTATGCCTTTGCTATGAATTGCTGTTTCTTTATTTCATTGTTGCGTTTTGTTTTGATATTCTAATTTGTTTGAAAACACAGCCACTAACAATGTTACTGAGAAAAAGCTTTCAAGTGATGATTAATCTATATATATAAAAATCAATGTGTGTTTGTATGTTTGTTTCTTTTTGTATGTCTGGAAGGAACTATAGGCTATACTTTGGTTGGAAATTGTAAGTGGGCGGGGTGCCACGCTCTATTAAAGAATAAGTATTAAATATTATATATCACGAAAGTTAATGCAGCTATAGTCTTCAAATTAAGTACGGTAAACTTTGACATCCACACGAACATTTGGGTAAAAAATGGGCGGACTTGCAATAGTAGGCGTGGCCACATGAATTAAATACTAAAATTCGTATATTTGGAAAACGATATCGATTAGAGTAGTAAAATTTTGCAAGAGTAACTTTGACACCCAAATGAACATTTAGGCAAGAAATGGGTGCATTATCAATAGTGGGCGTGGCACCTACCATATGAATTAAATACTAAAATTCGTATATTTGAAAAACGATATCGATTAGAGTAGTAAAATTTTGCAAAAGCAACTTTGATATTCAAATAAACATTTATGGAAAAAATGGGTGCATTGTGGGCGTGGCACCTGCCATATGAATTAAATACTAAAATTTGGGGTGGCGAAGTCTTTATATCAAACTTTAATATCCGGCAATATATCTAATAAAACTTTTTTGCTTAAAAGGTGGTACGGCTTAGTACGTTTATTCCATTGTTGGTTTGTGCGTAAATAAAAATTAAATTTAAAAAAGTTGTTCAGATCTTTTTTTTAATTTTAAACAATTGTGGCACAAATGAAATTTATGTGCAAATGCCAATGTTTTTACTGAATTTGCTTTTTATTTTTCCTTTTTTTCGTTTTTGCACTTTTTTTTAAAACAGATAAAGTTGCTAAAGCCGACACATTTATACGCAAACAAGCATACACATAGTCACTCTTGAAAGAATTCTCCTGCCATGTGGAATTTCTTTTGAAAACTCTGAACATGCAACTCAAGGAATTCACTTTATAGCTTTCCTTTTTCTTATATAGTTTTTTTTCGAAACAACAATTGAAACGATATCTGTCTTCTTCGTTATTGTTCACTCGCTGTCTTCATTTCTTTTGAGGTTTTTTTATTCTCTGCTCGGACCCCCAAGGGCGCCATGTAGCTCATACCCACAGAATTTGAAAAATTTAAGTGACAATTTTAGCGTGAATCAAAAGTCACTGTAATATAATAAAAAAAAAAACTAAGAATTAACCAACCAGTATACCGCCAACAACATATAAAGTGCTTAAATTAAATAAAAAGCAAAAGATACAATTGGATTTTTTTGTGTTTTTTCATGTTTTGTTTTCTCCTTCGCGGGATTGTTTATTAATATTAAATTATTACGAAAATTTAGCAGGGAATGTTTTAAAGGCGCTTCATTTAATACAGGGAATTTTGTTTAAAATGAAACGAAACACACAAACATACAAACAGATATAAATTGAACACCTAAATATTTTGGCTTCGAAATTAGGTTGTAATCCATATTGCGTTACTAAAAAAGCTTATTTTTTGAAATAGTTGACATATTTGGAACATGAAATGGAATTATAGCGGCTAATTTACTTAAACTATTTATGAATTTATGCCTGAATGTATGTACATACATACAAATGTATGTGTGAATGTATGCATGTATGTAGTCATTTGTAGGTTGTAAGATCTTCCCAAAAGCAATAAAGTTTTAAGAGGGACTTCAGATTTAAATTTTTTTCTTAAAACTTCCTATTGCCTTTTTTAATTTAATATATTTTATTCAGCTGCTTCTTAGATTGCCTTTTAGTCATCCAACTTATGCAAATTTATGCGTAACTCCATTTGTCTAATTGTATAAAAATTCAAATATCTCAATCAATATTCTACACTGACACTTGTGCGCGTTGACTTGTTTCGCAGCGAATTTTTTAATTAAATCTCAAAATGATTAAAAAAATTTGTAATTATTTAGTATTCATATTCAATAGAAAAATAAAAAATCATTCCACAGACAAATTATAACGCAAGTTGCAAAGTAATAAGTATTCGGTCTATGCAGCAGCATTCATTAATATTAATTTGTAAGTGGGCATGAAGGCAAAAAAATAAAAACTATGTACCAGGTGGTTCTAGTGTGACAGCATAGTTTCACGCAATGGTCGCATACAAACTATTAGTAGCCTAATTGTTGTAACACCGGCAATGGTTGCAGTTGTAACTGAACTTATGTAGATGTGTTTTGGTGGTGGTTGTTTAAGTGCTGGTGGCGGCAACGAAGAAAAAAAATGTTAAAACTCCCCTTCACTTTAAGACAGTCTGTGAAAATAACTAAGTCAATTTTTTAAGGAAAATAAGAATACGATGGCAGTATTAAAAGAGTTTGTATTAGATATTTCCTTACATGCATGTAAAATAAAAAAATATTACACCCTGATTTTGATATTTACTACGGTAAAATTAAAAAAAAAATTTTAAATTTTCAGTTTTATTATATTTCTGTTTCAGTTTAAATTTTATTAAAAAATTCTGAATAAGGGACTTTTTTAAGAAAATTTAAAAAAATAAATAAGGAAAAATAGCTCTATGTGTAGAATATTTTCATACCAATGCTTGAAAAATTCAATTGTCTCATAAAATGACAATGAACAGTAAAAAGAATATGTTTAATGGGCTATGGAACATCAACTAGTACGTAAATGTGAACTTTTTAAGCTCATTTTTGAAACGCATTTTTACATTGATTTTTAAAATTGCCGCATGATGCTTGTCAGGCAGTGACTTCTACTGGAATTAAATATCACTTCTGGAAAGTAAAGTTCTTTCTATCTAAATAGGATGATATTGGTTAGAATGACATGTGGTTTCGACGGGACATTAACACATGCCATGAATCGTGGTGTACTCTCGTTTATGGGATCATAGATGATGTAAGACAATCATGTGATTCAAGACCCCTAAATTTGATTTAGTGGGGTAATTTGGTTAATATGAAGAAGCCGTAGATTGATACAATTTTTAAACTTTTTTTCAAATATATTGAAAGAACATGATTGATTTAATATTACAATATGTTAGGGCTGGATCATATAACCCAGTATTGTATTACATCGAAATAGTCTTGAAGTAATTTTTCGTCTGAACTCGTTGGCAAACCTATAACAACGGGTGTTTCAATAAGAATGTACTATTGAAATTGAATAGAATTTTTTTTGTGCATCTGGCAATTTTATTTATCATTGAAAAAAAAGGCGCTTTACGAAAAAAGAAAACTTATTAAAAAACAAGTAAGAGCGCTATATTCGGCCGTGCCGAATCTTATATACCCTTCACAACGTGTAGTCATGCAATAACAGTAGTTTGTATCACCATTCATCCCATATGAAATACGTACATACATATAAAAAACATACACATATAAAAAACATCCCATTGTAAAATTATAAATTTAAGTATGTATGTTAAAAAAAAAAAAAATAAAAAAAAAATTAAAAAAAAAATTTAAAAAAAAATTAAAAAAAAAAAAAATTTAAAAAATAATTTTAAAAAAATAAATAAAATATATATAATAAATATAAAACAAAAAAAATTAAAAAAAAAATAATAAAAATATAAATAATATATTAAATAAAAAATAAAAAAAATATTAAAAAAAAATATTAAAAAAAAATTTTTTAAAAATAAAAAAAATTTTTTTTGGCTCAGCTGGGATTCGATGCCACGTTTTCTCTAACCAGTATACACGTTTGTATGTAAATATGTTGTTGTTGTAATGTTGTTTTTGTGAAAAAAAATCGAGGTGGTCGTGGGTTTTTGCTCATATATCAGTTGTTTATGTACCGATGTTTCTGATTTTCAATATAGATCTACTCCCGAATATTTCTGATATTTTAATACCTCACCCGGGTTCAAGCGATGTCGGGGGGCTTCAAAAAGTTGATTTCAACATACACACGGTCAGACGGACAGACTGACAGAGCTTAATCGACTTCCCTATTCATAAGCTTTCAGAAAATATATACTTTATGGGGTCGGAAATGAAAATTGTAGAAATTTCACACGGAATGACAAACCTATATATACCCTTTTTCACTGTGTGAAGGGTATAAAAATATGCTTAAACCGTTTAAATACTTCGAAAAATTTTTAGAAAATGCACCTAATAAGTCAAGTATTAAAAGAGTGGTCAAAGAATTGTAAGAATCTGGATCAGCTATGAGCAGTAAGACTCCTGTTCATCAACGTCGGTCTCTTTGAAAAAACTTGCTGCTGTAAAGGAAAGTGTCTCGGCATGGTTCCTAGCAACTTACCAAAATTAATGAAGCACTATGCAGCAAGTTTTGATAAAAGACTTCTACCTTCAAACGTATTAAATTAAGCTCACCACGGAGCCCAAACTAGCAGACCATGGAAAGCACCGAAAATTCTTTTAATTGGTAATGGAGTACAATCAAGTCAATACTTATTTGTAAAAATAAAATGCTTTCTCTGATGAAGAGCATTTCCATCTGAAAGATTTCGTGAGTGCACAAAATTGACAAATTTGGGGCATTATCTGAGTCCCTAATGCAATCCATGAGAAACAAATACACCTATAAAAAGCTACTGAAGCAAAGCCGCGAATAACGTTGTAAAAAGCAAATTTTGCAAAACCTGTTTTTTTGCAGATTACCGTTAAAATTACTCTCTTACATATGTTCAAACACCAAAACATCAAAATTATGCATTTTATTACCGTCAAAACGCAATTAAATTGAGTCAGTCAGTGGAAAAACGTTGTAAGTTATAAGAAAAATGCTAAAAACTAAAAAGAGATAATCAAACCTTTTAAATACGTTTTTTTGCTCTCCTGAAAAACTAATATTTTGTCATTTGCAACGTTATTCGCGGCGATCCTTCAACTATCTGCTTCGAATTTCAGTCAGGCGCAGTGTTTAGGCCTTACTTTTAAGAAACAGATCATTTTTTTGCAGCAATGATTTCTGGAACAAATTATCTCAAGAAATTCAATGTCAACTGGCCACCAAGATCATGCGTTTTAGCGGCGTGTGATTTTTTCTGTGGGATTTTATAAAATCTTGGGTTTATGTCAACAATCTAGAAACAATTTCTGAGCAAAAATCTAACATCCAACACGCCATCGGTAAGATACAGCCACATATCTGTGACAAAGTCATGGAAAATTTCATAAAAAGAGTGTGGGCCTATCATCAGACCCGTTGTAACCATTTGACGGATATTTTATTCCGTACTTAATTGGTATATGTTATTTTTACTATTTTTTACAGTTTTTAGTAACAATTTATAAAATCTTTAATATACAATAATTTGTCGTAAAATTACAAACTATTGTTTTAAAATGACACGGTATCGATTCAAAGAGTCTTTCGCTTTTAGCAAAACAATGTGTTCGATGTATACTTAAGTACACATCAAGCTGTAATGTAATTCTTAATCGGACCACCACCTTCCTACCACAGAAGAAATATAGTCGGCTAGAACACAAGTACGGAAAGTCAGTAGGCGACATTACTTTGAAAGTAAAAGATTTTTAACCCAAAAGACAGTATGAGATCTGGGAACCTGATAGAATACTAATTGAAATCTGAAATATAGACGGCTAGAACACACGTCCGGAAAGTCAGTAGGCGGCATTAAATACTTTGAAAGTAAAAGATTTTTAACCCAAAAGACAGTATGAGATAGAATACCAATTGAAATCTAACTAAGAAGTTGCATAAAAAATTTATGTTACTGTAGGCGTTTTCCTTTGGATAGAGTTCAGTGAATACGGCCTTAGGTTCCGCTTAAGAATCAAAGGATTAAATATATGTTGTTACTACTCTACTTCAGCTAAAATATACGACATAGTTCAATATTATCTTCATGCTCTCACGCAAGACCTATTTTCGAAAGTCTGTAGAAAAATCATATAACATTCTCGAAAGTCAGACCGTAATAATCCTAACTACAAAATGAAGACTCATGACGGAGAAGCGAAATAAAATTTACCACATATACAAATAAATACAATATTATCATTAAAATTTGTTTAAAAGTGATCAATTAAGCATTAAATGATATCATTCCATTTAGGTATATAAGTTTAAATGAATTTAGCTATAATTTTTTTTTTTTAATTATTGTGGTTCTCATTTTTAATTTAAGAAAACAATGTATGGTATTTTCTATTGTGGTGTTGGGTATAATTGAGTCGTTCCTGATCCACTATAACATTCATTTTTGCCACGCTTAAAAAATGTATAATGCATTACATTTAACGTTAATCAACATTTTTTATAAAAACGCTTTTTAACCTGACCTCGTATGTGTCCAATAATATGCACTTATTTGTATCAGACTCTTAATAAAGAATATTTATTAAAAAAAATAATTTATTAGATCAACTGAAAACAATCTATAAGCGACTAACTTGTTCTTGTTATTACCCTCTTTCCTTGGTTTTTTTTTTGCAAAAACTATTTAAAAAAATTTTAACCTGTTTTTTACACTCTTGCACTTTTTTATGAATTTTTGTTGTTGTTGCTATTAATAGTAATAAAATCACAACAAAACAAGTGTTAGTTACCATAAATGCACTCTTTTGTATTCACACTCTTACACAGCAACTCTTAAAATTTGTGCAATGCAATACACTGCACACACGCACATTAACGAGTACGTGTGTGAGTGTGTTAGGGTTTGCAATGTATGGGAATGTATGTAATAAGCCTCCTAATTAGTCTAATTAGCCATTAAGCCAGTTTCGATTTAAACGTTGTTTTTTTCATGTCTATTTAATTTTTACTATTTTGTTTGTTGCTTTATTTTTTCTTGTTTATTCGGTTCGACTTGACTGGCGTTTTCTAATAAAGTTGTTAAATAAAATATGTAGTATAATGAAATGAATGTGTATTTGTCCGTCCATCTTAAGTGTCTGTCTGTGGGGAATAGTAGTTTGTATTTGTTTTAGTGCTGAGTATTTGTTTATTACGAAGCGCCTGCTGGTTTCTTTTGTGTCTGTAATAAAAGCGGTACATGCATATTTATTTATAAGCCAGCATACAGAATATAGTTTATGTATTTGAGTTTTATCCTGTCCTTTTTCTGTTCACAATTCTTTGTGACTGTCGAAATGTTTGTTCAGTTTGACACTGAGAAAATTATACAAGGATAAAAACAATTGCTTTCTTGAATCATTTACTTTTTATGGAGAATTGTTGCAACATTTATAAGATTTTGTATCAGCTTTCTTTCAAAACATATTGTTTCTACAAAGATTTCTTAATTTTTTAAAAAGAAATTTGTAAAAATTTTTCTATTAATGATTTTTAATTTGAAAAACAAACAGACCTTTTTTTGTATATCCTACGCCTTTTTTTTATTAAAAGAATATTTTTAATTAATATAAAACAAATTGAAAATGTTTGTTTTTATAAAAAAATTATTAATTTATTTTAATTATATTTTGACAAATAACAAAAAGAATTAAAAAAATTAAAATTTTTATTGAATAGACAATATTTATAAGACTTAAAGGCTTATTTGGCAGATGTTGTACAGAAATTTGTCAAATAAACCTTCAATAAACTTGAAGTATTTGGGTGATTCACAAGGTGTCTTATCATGTTATATTGCTCTAAAATTTTACAATGGGTTAAGAATGTTGTTGTTGCTTTTCAAACAAAAGTTGTATAACAAATTACTGGCTAAGATCGGCTTAGGATTCTGCTGTGTTTTGTTTATCAAACAAAATTTAATTTATTTGCGATTTATTTACTTGAGTCTGCCATTACAACATCTAAAATATACTTTTCGCACTATTATTTTGTTTTTTTTTTCACTTGCTTTTGGCATTATGAAAGAAAATATTTATTTTTATAATTGTTTTACATCAGCTGACTTAAATTCAAAATAGCACAAATAGTAATCTTAATTTTTCATGCTATTATTATAGGACATATGATTTTATGACACCATTGTGAATACCCCAATTATATTTATGAGTACGGCAGTTATATTTTGTACAAAATGAAGGATTTTAAATTGTTTGAATAGATTTTTAGAGTTTTTTTTTGGTGGTGAAAATGCTCAAAAGGTTTTTTGTTGTAAAAAAAATATTTTTCTTATTCTGAATAAAATATTTTTATTATTACTAATATTCCGCTACCAACCCATGAGTAGACTTTTAACGTTAAATATACAAATTATAAAAACAAGAAATATTTTATTTTTAAAATTTGTATAAAACTATTTTCAAGTGTTCCATGAAAAGCACTTTGTTTTTATTTTAAGAACTGAAAGGTTTTTCTAAGAATAAGTTGAAAGAACTGAAAGACAGTTCTTCACTACCTACAATTTGGCATGTTAACCCATTATTTTAAAATAGTGATTTCATTGAAAGTACTAACCACGTCCGCTTATAAATAGGTTCTCAAATAAGCACCTATCACGCCCGCTTACAAACAGGCACTTAAACATATAATTACTTTTTTTCACATTAAATAAATACTTAATTGGTTGTATAAACTTAGAGATGTCATTAGGTTTTTGTGAGGGCGAACATTAGGTTTCTGTTTTTTAGATTAAAAAAAAACTAAGATTTCAATTAACTCATTAATAGCTCCAACGTCAGTTTAAAAGATATTACTACTTATACCTTAATTGTGTTAAATTTAATAAAAATAATAAAATGTTTTTTTTTATAAAGCTCCAAACAATTATAACAATAACAACTAATATTGCTATATTAGGCCGTGCCGAATCTGTTAATGCCCATCACCATCAAGCACATAGGTATAATGACTATATCGTAGTTTAGACTAGATTCTGTTTATTTCCGACGCTATCTTTATTTTTTAATTTTTACATAAGATGTATTCTACTAGTCAATCCCTTTCATATGATATCCGTATTAATAGGCATAAGAAAAAAGTTATCCGTTTTTAAGGGCATTATTTTGAATTTTAACTTTTTCATAATTTACTGTATTCTACTGGTCAGCAAGCCCTTTTATTTGATACCAATATAGTGAGGGTTGAATGGAGGCAGGCCATAATTGTCATATTTGACCACTTCTTCCACCATTTTATTTCGGACGTCATTTCTCTTTCATTTGATACCAATATTGAGGGGGTTGATGTGGTTACATTTTTAATTACTAGAAAAAAATTTTTGTACGTCATCATTGTGTAGTGGCGGCCATCATGGATTGAAAGCTTGTTTATAGCTTATAACATTTTGCTAGTTAAGATTTTTCTTCGGCTACATTTATCGCCTTTCCCTGCTGTTAAAAAGGTAAAAAAATAAGTTTCGTTTGTAAATTTTAGGAAAAACATCGAAGTGATTGTATTTTGTGCTTATATCTCATCTTTTCAACCGATTTGTAAGTTTTTCTCAGCAATAATTTTCAAGACTACGGCTAGTATTTTGATATCTTAAGCGTGTCCAAAAAATAAATTAAAAGCTTCAGTAACTTGATGTATTTACAAAAATAAATATTAAAAAAAAAATGTGTGCATATAACTCTTCCGATTAGCCCTAGAGGCATATCATATCTACAAAAAGTACGTGTCTATAAATTAACCATGGGCTGAAAAAGGCAGTCGTGTTTTTTGTTAAAATCTCAGAAGGATATTATTTCAGGATATTAGCAGAAGTTGGACACCACATACAATTCTGTGATATATTTATGTTGGGTTTCTAAAAGTTGATTTCAGCCAACACAGGATCTCAATGAGACAGGCAATAAGTAGTAGTCACTAAAATATATGTTGGCCGGTAATAGCTAGTCATAACCTAATTTTTGCTGGGTTTTGCCAAGACACCTATATCTGAGGAGTTATAAAAGTAAAAAAATGCTATATGGTAGAACCTATTAATGATTCAAATGCTCAATTTCCCCAAAAAATTTTAAGTGCTTTGAAAGGACTTAAAAGAACTACTTAAAGAATAAGTTCTACAATATTTTCAAAATACATATTTTCTCACTGTGTATTCAACTATAAATTAATTAATATGTACGTCTTGGCAATTAAGTTTTATTTTCCAAGCATTTGTTATACAATTATTTGTCAAGATGGTGTGAGTTTGTCTTACTTTAGATAATTTTTATTTCTTCTTTCCGTTTTCCAGCACTTTTCAATGCATATTTAAACATTAAGTCATACAAAACACGGCTAACAAACGAATATAATTTAAAAATTTTATGGTATTTTCTCGAATATGATAAAAAATTAAACAACTGCATACAAACATACTTCAACAACTACAATGTGAACAAACAGCAATAAAATAATGAATTAAAAACTTAAAAAATTGTGGCGCTAACATTTAAAAAGAATGTTGTTGTTAAATATTGTCTTTCTTTTTGGGCGCATCTCTGGAACCAACTTTATGAGGATCAAAATGTTTTTTTCAAGACAAACTAATGAAAAAATCTTAATTATTTGTTTATAGTTAAGCGTATTTGTTTTATTTTTTTGTAGTGTGTGCGCAAGTTAACTTATCTTTAACTTTTTTTGTAAAGTAATTACTGTTTACCATCAATAAATGACAGGAGGGGAGATTGAATAAACAAAATAAAAACAAAAAACAAAATTATATAAATTCCTTTTCATATCTTTCTTTTATATAAAGACTTAAATGCCGTTATTTATCCATCCATTCCATCCATATTTGTTAGTTGTTGGTTGTGGTTACACACAAAAATTCTTCCAAAATTGGCCATATCATTGACAAATTAAATGACTTGGAGACAAATGTTAACGTTCCAAAAAACAATTGATTTTTCTCTTGCTGTAGATTTTTGTTGTAAAGACAATAAACCATGTTTCATGTGTTGTTTTACTTTTATATATAGATATTTGCTGTAATGCTTTTTTGTTGTATGTATGTATGTGTGTATTAAAAAAATACCAATGTTCAATGGCTACTAATGATCCCAACAAATTGGTCTCTCATTAGTGGCATGAATGTTTGTCGTAACATCTACAACGTTACTTCAACATGTGTTTATGTTATTGCACCAGTACAGTTTAAATGTATGTGTGGAAATTTGTACCAAACTTTTTAAAATCGTTATTCATTGTGCAACGTGCTGATGTCGCTGATGAGGATCTCCATGATGATGACGGTGTTGAAATCCCGTTATAGTTGTTTCAAATATAAATTTACAACAGGGACCACTTTATTTCAGTAATTGTAACAGATTTTTCTGTAATGTTGAATGTATAACAGTCTGGATTACTTTAGTTTTTATAGCAATTATGGTTAATTTTGGCACAGTAATATAGAAAAATGAAAATTTTTATTTCTTGGTAAAGAGAGAGAGAGAACTAATCGAAATGTTTCCGTAAGGTCCACTGCTTAAAGTTAATGGTTCGTTAAATGTCCGTCTTAGTAAATAATTGTATCACACACAGTGTAGCATGTAGCTCCATTTCGGCCACTACAATATTTATGCTTTTAAATTAAGAAAAATTAGATCCATATACCGGTCACCGTTGCCTGCAATGTTTTAGCATATTGAAGACATATTAACTAACGATAAATCATAGGAAAGGTATAATTTTTAAATTTTAAGGTATGACTTATGACTTCAATTCTGACTCCAACTGCTGTGTTTAACTAAAAGCAATACTAGAGTCGGCCTCATTACCCAAAGTTACGATGCGAACGAACCATGATCATTTGACTTTAATTCTTGAAAAAGATTAATTACCACCTTTTGTATATAGTGCAATACAGCTGACATTTTTTTACATAATAATTCTAGTTTATGAACACACCCTATGCTCAAAATCCCATTATATGTATAAAAGTGAAACTCTGTGTGTGTGTGTTAGCTATAGACTCCGAAACTGTAAAACCGATCGGACTCAAACTTCGGCAAGTTGTTGTACACATTCCAGGGAGTGTTTATGGGTGGGAAAAAGTGGGCGGGGCCACGCCCATAAGAAAAAAGTTATAATTTTTAGCTACTTGCACTAGATTGATTTTTCTGAAACTTTGCATACACATATAAGCCGTCATGACTATATAATTTCGTGATTAGAAAAGTGGGCCGGGCCACACCCATAAAAAAGTTATAATTTTGCTTTTTGCACTTGATATTCAATTTAAATTCAGAATGCGTTTTTATTCATTAAGAGGCGTAGCAACGCGTGCCGGGCTTTTCTAGTACTATATAATTACTAGATAGAAGTTTTACCATCAGTAACAGTCACAAAGAAATTATCAGCACCATCTGTCATTAGTATGACAGGCAGTCAATAGACTTAATCTAATCGATCTTTTTGTGGGCATAACTGTCTACATCGTTAATATCGCAAGGAAAAAGTACGTTACTAGAACGAATATTAATTACTTAACCAACATTCCGATCTCTCTATTTACGTTAAAAACAATAGTCACTATGTAGTCTCCGTTTAGCCATCGTGGGTAGCAAATGATCATACGTGACTATTGCAGGTCCTGGAACACTAGCTGTATAATCTTTTATTGCAAGGTATGCGGTTAATCACCAACAGAACCGGTTCGTGTTACTGGGAGATGGAAGTATACCTTCAACTGACGCTTCGATGGGCGCCAAAGAAATATTAAATAACTCTGTTTTAAGGGAACCCAAAGTAACATGCACCGGTGGAGTCCAATTTTGACAATAGAAGTCTACGCATTTTAGCGATAAATACGTTATTGAGGATGCTTTTTAAAGGGGAATATTTTACCAATAGGTTTCAATAAGGGCAGATCAAAAAGAACAAACTATGTAACATATTACAAATGGCCGAAACGTCACTTAAAAATCATAACATCCCTATTGGAAAACCTTTTATATGGCCTTACCATAGATGTGTAACTAACAATGAAGCTGGCTTATAAATAAATTTGTGCGATGACATTTATTAGGTTGACCTCAAAGAGGAATCAGTAGAATGCAACGTATTGACAGACATCTGCAACATAAAAAATTACAAAAATAACACAATCAGATTGCTTAAGCGGTGAAAGGCCATATCCTCAAATTATTTATGTGTCGTTCCTAGACTTGTTCTGCTAAAAGTACAGTTCCTTCAAGCTCATATCTGTCAATAAGGAGAAAAATATTTTAATAATTTAAAATCCAGCGCTCATTGTTGTAGATGATATCGGCGCCATTGGCGTTTTTAAGGATGCAAAAACCAAAATCTTTAGTTTAACATGATATGTTTTAACACCAATCATACAATTTAATCATAGTATGATGTTATGGTTACCACAATGATGTTTTTTCTTTGCCTGTACCATTTGCCGGATTATCTGATACAATTTATTATGTTAAATTGGCATCAGTAGTTTAATTGTTAACAACAAATTTGACAAATTTGACAAATTCCCCTTATATGTATATCGGCCCACCTTTATTTGAAAACCGTTTCATTTCTTGTCATCAAAAATAGAAATCTTTTTAAAGCGGAGAGCTTCTGAATACGTATGCAAAACTCTTTCAGCTAAAACTAAATACAACATCCGCAAGTATACATACATAAATATTTTTTAATTACACACGTTTTAAAAAAATATGTTTTTTTTACAATTAATCAATCCCTTGTTTGGAAAAAGCAACATTTTACAATAGTGCTCTCTAACAATAAGTAGAAACGAGCCAATCAAATGACTAAAGCCATTTTAAGAAACGTTCGTTCATTAATCATGACATTTATATGTAAATCAATATTAAAATTTAAAATACTCATAATCAACAAAACCTTGTCTCTTATTAAATTCTTTGGGCAATTTAAGCATTAAATTTTAATTTTAACTGCTTCTTTCGTTTTCGCTGAGACTTTTTTAATGTTACAATATTAATTATTTAAATTTTAATGTATTTTCATATTAATGTAAATTTAATGAACGAGTACGTAAGTATGTATGTACTTACTTGTATAACAATGTGTATCACATTTCAGCAATTAAATACAAAATTTTACATTTAAATACCTTTCAGATTTCTTTTGAATTATAACAATCAGTTATTGTATTCGTACTGTTTTCTGCTGTTACTACATGTTAATGCAGGTAAGCAGTTGTTGTTTAAAAGTAGACAAGACAACAAACAGTCAAACAACATTAATTATCTTAATTACTTAATTTACTTTATAATAAACATTTACTTAGTTACATACAATAGTCAACATATTTACATATTTTTCATGCCAACAAGAGGTTTGTAAATGTGTGTATGCATTTGTTGTGTTCGGTCGAACCTGCCTGCCTGCCACTTGGTGGCATGTTAATGTTACAATTGTAAGGGTTTTAACATATTTAAGTTCACAGGTACTCGCACTTGTTAACAAACACATACTGACAGATATAAAATTAAATAAAATTTTTATTCACAGGTAAACAAAAAGACTATTTGTTGTTTTTACAATACAAATAATACAATTAAACCGTTACAATAGCATTAAGAATTAAAAAAAATGATTCAATTAAGCAATTCAATAGTGTTTACAGCATTTTTAAAATGTTAAAATTTAATGAAAAGTAATCTAGAACTGAACTAAAAGCATTGGCGTAACTAGGCCTTTTGGCGGCCTAGTTGGAATACGCAATATTCCTTCAGAATTGTTTTTGTCAACCTCAGAATAGATTTTTCACCAATAATTGTTTTTAAGGAATTTTAATAAAATAAACTATTTGAATTTAATATACATATAAAATATACTCAATTTAAAATTTTATCCTTCCCCAGAAATCATTTTTTAAGCTTTTGCCACGATCAGAAATAATTTAAAGCTCCGGCAAAAACTAGAAGCGTAATTAAATTAACTTAAAATTTAACTAAAATTATGCCATAACTGGAGTAGAATTAAACTAAAACTAAGTAAGAGTGCTATGTTTGGCCGTACCAAATCTGATAAAACCCTACACCACCAGGTAAAGGTTGGGCATAGTGCGGGTATTGGGGTCATCATGACTGGGTATAGGACGTACTATATGACTATGGTTGGGATAGGGCGACTGGAGTCTAATATCTACTCCCTATTTTTTTGGGTCATTTCTGTTACGCGTCCAGTTTAGTAGTTAAGACAGGATTGTGACCGACTGTCTCTTATTGTGGCTTCTCCGGTTTGAGTGCTTCCCATTGTCTTAACCCAGGACCGTCACAAGAAAAAGATAAACATAACTAAATACAAAAACACATCACATCAAAATAGGGAGTAGATATTAGACTCCAGTTGCCCTATTCCAACCATAGTTATCTAGGACGTCCTATACCCAGGTTATCTCAAATCTGGCAACACTTATGTCATTCTATTCTGTCACAAAATTTTGTATATTATCTTGGCCGAACGAAATGAATTGATTTACGCTGTAGCAACGTTGGGTTTTATTTGAAATTTATTTCCAAAACAAAGACAATTGGTCGGAATTTGCACGAAAATCATCTTTTCGGATAAAGTTTATTTTTATCTTGGTAAGTACGGTAATAAGCAAAATTGCAGTATTTAGGGTTCAGAAAACCCAATCGTATTCTTACAGAAGCCAATGTACAAATCACGAGTGACTTTTTGGTGCGGCTTGTGGAGCGAAGACATCATTGGCCCATATTTCTTTGAAAATGAGGACGACGCAAACATTACCGTCAATGGAGACACCTATCACATCATGACAGCCGATTTCTTTTTGCCGATCTTCATGGTATTAATGTGAACAATGTTTGACTTCAACTGGATGGTGCAAATTGCCGCACATTGATATGCTATAATGGATTTATTGCGTACAACGTTAGATGGCCGTTTAATTAGCTGAAATGGTAATGACAGTTGGCCGCCAAGAAGCTGCGATTTGACACAGTTGGACTATTTTCTGTAGGGCGCCGTTAAAGACAAGTGTTATGCAGACAAAACAAAGACAATTGAGCATTTGAAGGCCGAAATTCGTGATTCGAGATACAACCCCAAACAATCGAAAAAGTGCTTGAAAATTATTCCGATCGAATGGCGTCCTGTGACTCCAGCCGTGGCAGCCATATGAATGAAATAATATTTAATTTCTAACCGGAACAATTATACTTCACAACACAAAAATATATTTGACAAAATTTCAAACAGTTTTTGTTTTAATACATTTTTAAATTTCACCTTTAAATGACTCATCCTTTACATAGGTTTAATGGCCTTATCGTAGCGTAGCTTAGATTTTAGATTTAACGTTTTACGCCATTTTGCTTAATTATATCCGACGCAATATTTTTTTTTTAATTTTTACATATTTAACTGTTTTCTACTATTTAGTCAAGCCCATTTTATTTCATTTGATACCTAAATTGATTCGGAGCTTTAGTAACTTGATATATTTAAAAATTAATAACATTTTTTTACCTATAAGTTTACCGACTAGTGACCAGCATGTTTAACATTTTTTTTTCGAATGGTAGTAGCAAATGTGTTATAAATTATGCTAAGGCTAAAAAATGCAGAGGGAATCGTGTTTATTTCCTCATATTTCAAAATATTATGGAGCAATTGTACTGGACTTCAATAGTAAGACATTCCCGGATGCTTGTAAAAATTAATACCACATACATGTCTATGCAACATGTAAGGGTTTCTAATAGTTGATTTTAACCAACAGACAAATGAATAGGCAAACATGCGAGCATTGGAGTAGAAGATTAATATTGTAAAAATTACAAATGGAATGCCAACGCTATATGTATAAGCCCTTGGCACCGAAGGTATAGGGTATAAAAACAGAAAAGGTCGCGTTTATTTGCTCTTATCTTAAAGTTTTCAATAGCAATTTGTTCCTAAATATTTTTAAAAGCTTGATACCGCATACAGGACTGTGCAACGAACATTCCGACAGTCAGACATTAGTTAATCTACTCCCCTATTCAAAAACTTTTAAAGAATATATAAATACTTAATAACGAAAGAAATAAATATTGTAAAAATTACAAACGGAATGATAAATCTACCAAAGTTGATGAGTAAATATAACTACTGATGCATTAAAACTCAATTAAAGTTGGATTAGAATCGATCTATAATTATAAAAGAAAAGCGAACCTATATCTGACCTAGAACTAAACTGAAATTGAACGATAATTACCTTAGAACTATACTGGAAATAGGAACAAGAACTAAAATATTTTAAACTTTCGTACGGGCAGATAGAAGATACGGTTTTAAATACCCGTATGCAAATTAAGATAAATTGCATTAATTATTTTATTTTAATTATTAATTACTTGGGAAATGGTGTGTAAATTTAATAGACTTGTTAACTTACTTACAACCATTACAATATGCATTAACTTAAAAGCAACATCAATTATTAAAAAAAAATAGAAAGCAACAACGTAACCTGCACTTAGGGATTGAAGACGACAGTAGCAGTTGGTTTGCCTGATACGTTGCTTAAATATGCGGCTTAAATTTGATACGTTTTTTACCATTTGTCATTTGTTGTCTTCTTGTTGTTTTTATTGTTCTTAATACCTGTATCTAATAAATTAGAATTTATTATTAAAAGTCAACAAATATGTAAACTTGGCCATAGTGTATAGGGTATGTCATCTCATTTGTTATGCGTTTGTGTGCATTTGTTTTTGTTTTTTCTTCTTCTTATAAACTAATTAAAACAATAATTCATTGTAAAACGAAACTTTAAAAAGGAAATAAATAAGACACATTTTAAATGTTGTAGAGACTAGTTCAGTAAAGCATTGTAAAATGGGTATGAAATGTAAATCAAACTAATGGCATTTGTTACTGTTAACGATAACGGTGATGATGGTGTCAGCCAGTCAGTGGTGGTTGTTTCTAGTCTAGTGTCGCTGTCAGTAGTCTAATGACTAAAATTTTTCTTGATTTTTTTTTTCGTTTTTTCCATTTATAATTCCCACATTAACAGAGATATTAATGCTGATTAATTATGCTTTAAATAATTTTTACACAGCTTAGAAATATATAAGCGACAAAATTAATAAAAAAAGAAAAAAAATAGACGAAACACATAATTAAAATTGAATTTGGTTGGTGTATTAATTAATTTTTTGAATATTTATAATAAAATAAAATGTTTATGAACTGTGGCGCGGTATAGAGAGCAAAAATAATTTATAGAATTTTTTGAGTTTCAAAAACAAATTTTTAAAGAAAATCATACAGGTTGTTATTTATACAAAAATGTACTGCAGTTTTTACCTGTGTTGCCAAGGGTATAATCGCTTTGTCATTCCGTTTGTAATTACTATAATATTAATTTCAGACCCCGTAGAGTATATATGTATTTTCTGAAAGCTTATGGCTGGTGAAGTCGATTGAGCTTGATTTAGTCCGACTATCCGTCTGTTGCTTGAAATAAACTTTTAGAAGCCCCGCACATGTGTCATAGATCTGTATGTGGTATCATTATTTTGTAAATTCACGGGAATGAATCGCTATGGAAATCCAGCTGAATCGCCAAATAACTTGCTGAGATATGAGCAAGTAAGCACGACTGCCTCTGTTTTTTTTTACCATATTTTTACTATAAAACTGAACATTTCCCATTCCTAGGATAACTTATAGGCAAATTTGCTACTATTTGTAGGTAATATATTGTGTTTGGAAAAATCGGCCATTAATCGGAAAAGTTATAGGTAAAAAACATTTTTTTAAAAATATATTTCCTTTAAAATGTATATCAAGTTACTAAGTCTCCTTCTTCTCTGTTTTCTATTCTATTCTTACTTTTCTATTTAGGTATCACAAAGTGATCAATATAATGGACCCAAGTAAGCTGCACAACAGCTGCCTATTCTACCTAACCTAACCTACTAAGTCTCCTAGTTAATTTTTTGGACACGCTCAAGACACCAAAACACAGCTCGTAGTCTCTAAGGCTATTTCTGAGAAAAAAATGAGAAATTTGTTAGAAGCTAAGTGAGATATAAGCACTAAAATGCAAATCCATAAACGAAAATCGATTTTTTTCAGCTTCTGGACAACAGAGTGTAGCAATATGGATACAAAATTTTTTGGACACGCTAAAGACACCAAAACACAGCTCGTAGTCTCTAAAGCTATTTCTGAGAAAAAGTGAGAAATTTGTTAGAAGCTAACTGAGATATAAGCACTAAAATACAAATCCATAAACGAAAATCGATTTTTTTCAGCTGCTGGACAACAGAGTGTAGCAATATGGATACAAAAAGGGCTTGACTAGCAAAATATTTTGCATCATAAAAATAATTTTAATTCATGCTAACCGCTTGTGCAAAAAAGCATACAATGGGCTTAGTTCAGTTCCAGTTAAGATTTAATTTAATTTGATCGTTTAATGTTTAGTTTTTGTTCAGCTCTACTTCATTTCCAGTCGAGTTGTAGTTCGGTTTCAGTTCAGTTTTAGCTTAGATCGAGTTTAATTTCAGTTAAGGTTAAGTTCAGTTCTAGTTTAGTTTAAATCTTGTTCGTGTTTAGTTTATGTTTTATTCTAGTTCAGTTCTAGTTCAATTATACTTTAGTTGTATTACAGTTCTAGTTTAGTTAAGTTAATTTCAAGTTCTGTTGTGGTTCAGTTCATATCTTGTTTAGTTGTATTTCGGTTTCAGATCAGCTTAAGGTAAGCTGTAGATCGGGTTAAATCCAGTTTTGCTTCAGTTCTAGTTAAATTTCTGTTAAGTTCTACTTCAGTTCTAGTGCAGTTTTAATGTACATAGTTAGTTCTAGATAAGTTCAGTTCTTGTTCAGCACTTATTCAGCTCTTGCCCAGTTATTGTCCAGATCTAGTTCAGTTCTATTTCAGTTGTTGAAGTACAACTTCTATTGCAGTTCTAGTAAAATTATGTTGTAGTTATTGCTAAGTAGTTTTAGTTCAGTTTTTATTCAGTGTAGATCAGTTTTAGTTAACTTTGAATATAACTTCAATTTCAGTTTATTCTAAGTTCAGTTTTAAAGTAGATCTATTTAATATCTAGTTGATTTCTTTTCTATTCAATCCTTCAGCTTTTGCTGGTGAAAGAAACACTGTGCCATAATTAATAATAAAAACAACCACAAAATTCAAAGTGTTAATATTAAATAAAACAAACGAAATGTTAGCACAACATAAAATAGCGTCATTAAAAAGAAAAATATAAATTGTATAGAATATTGCTTTCAAACTAAAATACGTTAAACAAAACCCCCACAAAAGCAAAAAAAAAAATGTCGTTTTTCAAAACTTTCAATCCCTTCAAAGGAGAATCTACCGACAAAGCAGCCATTGTCGACTACTAAGTAGTAAATACATACAATCACATATAAAATTAAGATATTCCGATAATAGTTTTCGTTAAATATTTAGATTTTAGACAGTTTAATAAATTAGTTCTTTATTCATACACAAATATTTTTGTTTCCAACTAAAAATACAATATAATCTTAAAAGTAGACACATTTTTATATGGTTTACGCTATTAAGTTATTAAAACTTGTAACTTAGAAACATTAAGTATGATTGCTATACGTATGTAGATGTTTGTTTTTTGTTTCCAATTTTACTTTTTTTTTTTTTTTTTTTTTTACAAATTTTGTTGTGTTCTTACGTTTTAACGAGCCATCCGCAACAAATTACTGAATTTGATTTACATATCAAAGTGATAAAATATGTTAAATTTATGACTCAATTATGTATAGAAAACAAAAACCCACCGACTATTTGCTGGTAGTTTCACTAGGTGTCAGTTTCTTTCTCTTTGTCGCTTTACCTGCCTGTTAAACCCATTTTGCATAACAATGGTAGCCACCAATTCAAAACATCTTTAATGGCTTGTAATTATTTTTAATAATTTTTTTCTCTTTGTTTTTTTTTTTTATACCATTATATTGTTTTTATTTAAATTTCCAAGGAGTTTTACTTGTTTTAAGGCATTGTTTTTGTTTTTTTGAAAATTATCCGAAAGGTGAAATCGTTGTTGCTCACGCAACTGGTGTGTTAATCACCGCTTATTTGGTGTGATAAAGGGCTCAACACCTAAGTTTGATAAATTAATTGAAAACTATAAATCTTTGACAAAAATATTAATTTCACTTTAAAAATTAAATCTTTCACTGTGAAAAGACATATTTCTGTTACACTGAGTAATTCATTTCAAGTATAATTAGACTTGAAAAATATCAACTAAATTCCGATGTGGAAACATGCGGAATTTGACTCCGAAATATAGTTGCTGATACTAGGCTTGAATAAATATTGACCATACTATCGAGTTTTTTGCCTAACTAAATTAGACATTTCTTTGTAACAGTGTTTGACAAATTCATTCATAGAGAAGTACATAATTGAGCAGCGCGTTAAGATTGTTGAAGTCTTTTACAAAACTAGGCATTCTAATCAAATTGCATTTTGTTGCTGTTTGCGATAGTGTATCGCAAAAGCCGTCAACCATGATTCGTTGTCGTTCTTAATTGAACATCTCACGAACATCACTGATGCAAAATTTGATTAAAGATTTGAATTTACAAAGTTCAGTTGACTCAAGAGCTAAAGCCTGTAATGCAGTTTTATTTCCCAGCTCGAGTTGTTTGTTCGATTCTAACTTAAAACTTTGACGGTTTATACTAAACTTGCTATAAACCCAATGAGAATTATAAGTAATATTTTGTGTTACTATGGGTATACATATATGTAAGTACAATTTGTATAGGCACGTTACAAGCCAACTGACAATTTTAGGCTTCGTCACTACGCTGAATAGTGTTTTGGTTTGAGAAGCTATGGTATCATATTGGGTGGGTCGTTTGGTTTCTTTCGAAGGTAATATGAACCCCCATCAATATAAAAACATATTAAAACAGAATTCAAAGTCGTGCTTTGAAATAGTGGCCTGGAAGATAATCAGGACAATGACCCAATGCACACCGCATACGTAGTTCGAGGCTGGCCCATATACCACGCACCATGACAGCTGAATTTCCCACCCCACTCACCGGACCACAACCTAATCGATCATATCTGGTATATTTTAGAAAAAAAATGGTTCGCAAATACGACAAAACAAGCCGAGAAACCCTAAAAATCCAATTAATTCGTGCATGGGCTAAACTAACACCAAAATGTCTTTGTATAATTTTTATATGTACGAAAAAATTAGAAATTGTGAATAGTTAAGTGGCTGTTTGTGGACTTGCTTCCTATGTCATTTTCAAGACTCGTGTAAATTACCCAATACCAGATATATTCGGGAGCAGATCGGAATTGAAAATCAGAAAAATCGCTCTAAAAACAACTGAGTTATGATGAAAAAACCTAGACCACCTCGTATTTTCACACCAAGACAAACTGGATGAAGGTTCAAATTCCAATTTAGACAAAACATTTTTTTTAAATTTTTTTAACATACATATTAACATACATTACCTCAATTTATTATTTTACAATGGGATTTTTTTAAGCGGATAAAGTCATTTATTATAAAGATAATGTATGTACATTAGGGGACAACCAAAATAAGGCCCTAAAACCACGCTGTAGCCGATGTTGTGCTGAAACCGAAAAATGTTTCCTTAGGTTATTTCGGAAAAAAATGTTCCGCGTCGAAGCCAATTTCTGAAAGCCCTTTAAGATTTTTTTTTATTTGTTCAAAATTTTTATTTTTTCAAAATTTTTTATTTTGTAATTATTTAACTATTTACATTTCATAATGTAATTATATGACTGTAATCAAAATGACAATCTAAAAACTATCTTTGTTAAGTGAAATGAACTTAAGATTAAGAGTTCGTGTTGATTTGCATTGGGGGAAAATATGGATACTTGGAATATTTTTACATTTATTTTAAAATTTTTTTAAATTTTGGGTCCCATTATCTGCGTTTTTCGGAGCAACAATTTCGCTATGTTTAAAAGACATTTTAAAAAGTTGAACGAAAACAAACGTTTAAATTCGATTATTATAAAATTAATGCACAACAAACAAAAGTAACAGCGCCTGCTTTATTTTTATACTTTTAGAAATAAATTTTAATATTTCGCAAATTTGCATAAGACAGCGCAGGTAAGTTGCAATATTTTACCACGATTAATTAAATTTATACAGAATATTATTCAATATTTAATGGAAAAACTTATAATTTATTTATCATTCAATTTTATCATTTAACTTTCAAAAATTGAAAAAAAGTTGTATCCCTAATGTACGTATTTCATATGAGATGAATGTTGATGCAAACAATTGTTATTGCATGACTACACGTTGTGAAGGGTATATAAGATTCGGCACGGCGAATATAGCACTCTTACTTGTTTTTGTTCTCATTGTTCTTACGCACTAAAATTTTATTTTATAAATAAATTTATTTTTTAATACACTTAATAATTGCATTTATTTATTTTAAATCTCTTTCGCGAATTCTTTGAAAAGCGTAAATCAAGAGGTGTATTCAGATTTTTTTCCTTAACTGTATTTTCTGCTTCTGTTTTAGTTCATCTCTAGTTCACTTAAGTTTTAATATTTATGTCCGTGTATTTATTTATTTATTTATTTTTAATATTTATAGGTAATTTAAACATTCTTAAATTAAAGAACAAACAAGGTTAACCTTCTTCAAACATACTCGTTATGTCTAGATTAAGTTTACGACCTTTTTTAATCAAACTCTAACACTTTCAGCTCAATCTAAATAAAACTTAGTTGCTAATAAAAAAAAACACTGTCTAACAAATTGTTTTCCAAAGTTTTTAATTTGTTAAAACTTTTGTAACTGTAATTTCCATTGATTTATAGTTTCCTTTCCTAAAACAACTTATAAAAACTCTTAAAACCATTAAAAATGTAAATTTTTAATGCAATTAATACATGCATTTCCTTAAGTGTAGGATGAACAATAAACTATAAAACCAATAAAAAAAAACCAAACTAAATACTAATAATTTATGATAAACTTAATTAATTTACATAAAAAAAATGCCAGTAATTAAATGTTCATACAACATTTAATTTGTCAGCAACTAACTCTTATTGTTGCTTGCACTACTTTTTCTCTCTTAATTTAAGTGCGTTTCAGCAGGTTATCGTAAAAAATTCAAACTACAGCATTTTCTTTAAAATTTTATTACTTTTTTTATAGTTTAAAGAATTATTTTCTACATACATATTTAATAAGCAAACAAATGAGAGAGAGGAGAAAAACAGATGTTCCAAAATTAAGATAAGAAAGAAGGTGTTACGTTGGTGTGTGACAATGGTGTTGTTTGTTGTTTGTCTGAAATATTTTACGATCGAACTATAAAATTTTCTTCTGAAAGCCAGTCATGAAATAAAACATGTTCTGTTCTGTACGGTTCGGTTCGGTTCGTATTTCCCTTAAAGATAAAAAACTAACAAATTTAAACACTTTTTTGTTTGTGTTAATTGTCGCTCTTTTTTCCTCTTTCTTTTCTATTTTATAGTTTTTTATGGTTTAGGCACATAATTTTCGGACAATATATTTATGTTTAAGTGCCCTTTTTTAATATTATTTCTTGTATACAATAAAATGTTGCTGAAGAAGCAAAATAAAAATAAACAAACAAATTATACTAGACAAAATTTAATGATCTTTTTGTTTAAATAAAGACGTTATCATGGACATAACAACATTATCAAATATACATAACATAGTCAGAAATTGCCTTAAGGGTAAATAAATATAAAAAAAGTAACTTATTGGAAGTGTCATCGCGTTTGTTTGATTTAATGATTAAAATTACAAAGTGGTATTAGCTAACCATTTATAAACATTAACAAAATTTGATAAACAAATAACCATTTTATTTTTTAATAATAAATAGTATGTCCTTAGTCGATCCATTTGACCGTAATCTAGTTGTAAATGGTTTTTTTAAGTTAAAAATTTAAAATTATTCTAGAAATTTTATTTTATCTATTTATTTATTTATTTTGACTTTAATTTCTTTCCTAAAGTAAATTCAATAAACTGTGAGCACCAAATCTCAAACAAAAAAACAAGTTAGAGTGCTACATTCGGCTACATATCCGAATCGTATATCCGATTCGTGTAGTAATGCAATAATAATTGCATCACCATGTGTAATTGTTACAGTTGTACTTTGGTGCTTATATCTCAGCTAGATTTAAATCAATTTTTTAGTTTTTATTAGAAATAATTTTTGAGATTACGTTTAAAAATTATTGACGATTTTAAAGATCTAAAAAATAATTTGTGCCTATAACTTTTCCGATTAGTGACCAATTTGTCCAAAAATTTTCATGGATATCTCCAGACGCATACCAAATCTATAAATAGTAATAACAACCGTGTCTATAAATTATCCAGATTTTGGAACGATTATGCTGATTAACAATACTGATATGCTTCCGAATATTTATGTTATTTTAATACCTTACACGGGTCTTGGCGATGTCGGGACAGATGGACAGACGGACATACAGACGGATAGTGCTTATTCGACTCCCCTTTTCATAAGCTTTCAAAAAATATATACTTTATTGGGTCGAAAATGAATATTGTAGAAATTTCACACGGACAAACCTATATATGTATGTTAGGTTAGGTTAGGTTGAAGAGGAGGGGCATTGAAAGCCCAAACCCATGACAGGTATGCACTTATGCCCAGTTGGAATGTTGTGCGCTCCATGTGGAAAACGGAATTCCCATAAATAACGGACTAGTCCAAGAACCCAGTCCCCTCAATGTAACTCCTTATGAATCTCCAGTTCGAGTTCCCCAGGTATTCCAAGTTCGGCATAGTATCCACTTGTAAAAATCTCGCGCCTAATATGCCCAAACGCAGGACAATGACAGAGGTAGTGTACCAAAGTCTCATCCTCTTCCTCGCATGCTCTACATGTTGTCTCCTCAGATAATCTCATGCGAGCTAGATGGGTTCTCAACTCCGTATGACCTGTAATTACACTGGTTAGTTTTCTAAGTGTAGGTCTACTTAGTCTCAGAATCTCTTTTGATTTCCCAAGATTTGGGTCACCCCATAGTGTTCTTGTCGCCTTACCGACATCAGTGCTTTGCCATTTTCTGACATGTTCCTCCATCGCCCAACGTTTAAGTTCATCCTTAAATCGTTTAAGGGGTTTGGCGTTCTCCAAAGTTATAGTACTCAGAAGAGCTCCCATTTTGGATAATTTGTCGGCTTTCTCGTTTCCGATCAGCCCGTGATTATGTATACCCTTTTCCTCTGTCGTGTGAACAACAAAACATCTTTTAAACGGGAGTTTAAATTGTTACACTATAGTAGTAGTAGTGCCTACACTCTCTGTTGTTTTTTATCATACACCTAAAACACACATATTTTTTGTTTATTTTTTGAATTTGTTACACACATATGGTTTGTGCTAGTATCAACTTTAATCATTAATAACTCTAAAAGTATAGAACCAATATAATAGAATTGAGATTGCGCACATTTGCAGGAAAACTCCTTTTAAATGGTATAATTTGTATTGTGCAAATGTATACAGCATAATAAAAAATTAACTTGTCTTTTAATAAATAAAATGCTTTGTGAAATTTTTAAAGTGTTATACGTTTTTAATTAACTATTTAGAATGTGAAGAAAATGGTACAAAGAACAAATGAGTATAATGATTAGTCTAGTTAAGGTTTATTGCGAAAAAAGTGCAGAATGTTAAAATTTTCATCTTTGCTCAATAGCTGCTAACATATACATAAAACGGCCATGTATACTCAGCACACAAAGTTAAGCATTTAGTCGAAGGTCACACACGACGATTTTAATTGCCCAACTTTTTTCATATTTTCTTTTGAACTTGCTTTTATGTTCACACACGACAATTTCTTTGGCGATTTTTCTGTTTTGTTTAGCTTTTATTTTCTTACAATTTGTCATTTATGCTTCAGCCGCAAATAGCTTTAAAATAAAAACATACATAAAATAATATAATTGATTTTAGTTAACGCTTTTAATTAAAATGTTTTCACTAAAATATTTTTTGTGTGCTATTTTATTTTTATACCCTTCACACAGTGAAAAAGGGTATATATAGGTTTGTCATTCCGTGTGAAATTTCTACAATTTTCATTTCCGACCCCATAAAGTATATATTTTCTGAAAGCTTATGAATAGAGGAGTCGATTAAGCCCTGACCGTCTGTCCGTCTGTCCGTCTGACCGTCTGTCCGTGTGTATGTTGAAATCAACTTTTTGAAGCCCCCCGACATAGGTTGGACCCGGGTAAGGTATTAAAATATCAGAAATATTCGGGAGTAGATCGGTATTGAAAATCAGAAACATCGGTACATAAACAACTGAGATATGAGCAAAAACCCACGACCACCTCGATTTTCTTTTCATAAAAACAACATTACAACAACAACATACATACATACAAACGTGTATACTGGTTAGAGAAAACGTGGCATCGAATCCCAGCTGAGGCAAAAAAATTTTTTTTAAATTTTTTTAAAATTTTTTTTTTTAATTTTTTTTTTTATTTTTTTTTTATTTTTTATTTAATATATTATATATATTTTTATTATTTTTTTTTATTTTTTTTTTTTAATTTTTTTTTTATTTTTTTTTTGTTTTATATATATTATATATGTATATAATAATTTTTTTTTTTTAATTTTTTTTTTAAATATTTTTTTTTTAAATTTTTTTTTTATTTTTTATTTTTTTTTTGTTTTTTTTTAACATACATACGTGAATTTACTGTTATTGCATGACTACACGTTGTGAAGGGTATATAAGATTCGGCACGGCCGAATATAGCGCTTTTACTTGTTAAATATTTTAAACGTTTAATTTGTGACGTTTCTAATTCAAATTGTAAATTACTTATACACTAAAAAGCGAAACACCGAATGAAAAGAAATGTCAAATATTTAACAAAAAAAAATTGTTTCAAATAGCCGAGTACCGGCGATTATTTTTCCTTTTTTTCTCCTCACCTATAAACTCAAGAATTGCCCAACTATATTTGTCGTATGTGACCATAGACTTAAGAAATTACTGCCGAATTTCTACCACAAGCAAAGTTATTTATTTAAATTAGAAGTTGATTGTTAATATTTTTGTTAATAGTCTTGGCGCACTTATCAACATTTCGTAGGAACGTATGGAAGATGTTGAAAATTTAGAACTTAAATTTACACTTGCAAGATTTAACATCTTGAATTATTGAAATTCGAATAAATTGTAGGCAAAACATTAACAATTGTATTTATTGTTGATTTGCAAAATCAAATATATTTTTGGGTGTTTCTTTGGAAAAAAATTTGAATCTACCAAATCTTTAATTTTTCTTTAGGTAGTTACTGAAATATAAATAGTTTCAGATATTACACAGGTCGACAAAAATATATGTGTTTACAAATCTTTCTTACACTCGTCTACGAATGCTGAACGAATTAAGTGGGAATGTTTTTAGTTCTTTTCATATGGCATCATGTTGTTTCAATGAGTTTGCACATATCAATACATATTTTTATTGTTCTTTGGAAATGTATGTAAACGAACTCAATCCAGTAAATTTCAGTAAAAAATTGTCAAAACTTCTGAGTAAGCGAATGAACATATTGCAAATTGTCTTACATTCCTCTATCTTTTATATACAAGGAACATCTATTAATCGGATAATAACAGTTCGGAGAAAGCAAGGCATATTCATACAGGTACCCTCGGAGCAGCAGCTGATAGGGAAGTATAATGTCAAAATTTGTTGAATTCGCCTTGATTTTGTTTATGCAGGAATGGAAAATAAGATTTTTGTTACGGTATTGAACAATTAACTTTGTGTACTTTTTTGATTACAAATATACTAAACTAATTTATATTTGTTGTTTTTACACCCTTTTTAATGGGTTTTTACAAATAGATGTTCTTGTTTTTATAAAGTTTATTTTTTTTAATTAAACAGATCATAACAACATTAGCAACTCTGATATATGAATCCGCTTTGAAAGAAAACATCCACTGAAAAGTTGCTATGATGTATCAATTCACAGTTGAATATAAAGGGTGTACCAAAATCAAGGAAAGGTTGGAATTTGTGGCCATTTGTGCAGTAGAGTATTGGCAGTCCTAAATAAAGCTTATCTTTTGCCTGTATGAATATGCCTTGAGAGAACACTAAGTTTTTCGAATTTGTTGTGTATAAAGTCTGAAATTTTAAATAAATGAAAGAAAATCACTTTTATGTATGGAGTTTGGCAGCTGTAGTTAAAAAAGTGATATAAAAATAATAAGCTGAATACCACTTAATAGATATTATTACCAATTGTTAAATATTTATGCACGGCTTATATATTTGCATGTTTTTATTTCACACTAAATATGTGTTAACCCAGGTATCAGCGTACATCCGGAGCAAATTTTATCGAAACCCACCCAGTAGTTTTAGAGCTTATTAGGTTAAGGATGTTAAACAGGTCGATAGGAAGAAATAAAGACAGAGAGACAGACAGACAGAAATATAGGGAAATAGACAAGACAGAAAGACAGACAGATAGGGAAAGAGGCAGACATTTTGTCAGGAATTTAAAAAAAGTGGTGTTTTCTTTCCTCTTGACTGTATCGGCCGCCATTACTTTAATCAAAAACAATTTTATGATCAATATAAGATTTTTTATAATCCTATGATCATGTATAAATGATAACATTGTTGAGAGAGTGAATATCTTAAAATATTAGCATAAAAAAAAATACTCTGAGAATAAAATATATCTGTTCTTACGAATATCCCACGAAGCATTTTACATATAAATTTGTATTAAAAATCTCAATACGCTGGTGTTCCTTTGATCATTTAGTCGTAGAGAGTGATTCTAGTTCAAGTACTTTTTATGAAAGTGACTTGTCACTTCATCATGACGTTGTCAATAGTGTGGGGTTAAATAGACACTTTTAAAAAATGTTATGACAAGCAACTGAACAGACCTTAGTAAAAATGTTTAATTTTTAATAAAACTTAAAAAACAAGATAATTTTTTAATTCCTTTTAACAAACTGATTGTCAATATAATTATATATAAATTTTTCACCCCTAATCCTCTTTTAAAAGTCTCATATATATTTTCTACAGGTAATTAACTGACTTCAATTTATATACATTCATATACTTACATACATATGTAACTCGGATTCAATTCAAACTCTTCTTTTTTTCAGTCTTATCATTGTTCACAAAATTTTCTCATTTGCTTCTTTTGAAAAAGATGTCTTTGTTTTCTATTTCTTTTTTTTTTCTTAACAAATAAATTAATGAACGAAAAGAAAAATCAATAAAACATAAAAAAAAATTCAAAAGTTTTAATTACTTTAAATAAGAAGTTTAATGTCGATAAAGAAAAAAAGAAAACTCAAATAAGATAAAAACTGCTGCCAGACAAAAAAAAGAAAGAAAAATAAAAAAAAACTAAAAGAGAAAACAAGTAAAAATGTCTAAGTCGGTCAAGTCTGATTGCAATAACCCTACACTCTAATATAAAAATAGTAAATTATTTCTCTAAATAAAATAGAAAACAAAAATATATACATATTTATGAATATAAAATATTATATACAAATACTTAAAAGACATGTTTGTAGTCTAATTACAGGAGTTCGGTATTGAATCTTACAAGTCGCATATAAAAAATTTAATTTCTTGGAATGCCTTGGACTGCTCCTCACAACAAATTTGGCGAAGCACGAATTTTGATAGTAAAATTTAACTATTTCCAAGCATTATTCGTTTGCTACTCTGTTCATTGTTAAATGTCAAACTTTACTGAGTCTTTTTGGCATTGCCACATGTCTAATCTATTTTTTACACTGAAAAAACAATATTAAAGCACCTAATACACGGCATGATTTTAACATTTGTTGTACATATGTAAATCTATATGTCTGTAAAAATTGTACTTTTACAGGCAACCGTTTCTAATTGCTTTGCAGCAGCAGAGATTTCTGCCAACGGCTGATGTCACATGTTTAACAGAAGCAAATAAGAAAATAGAGCGCGCTCTAATTGAACATGCTTTTTACAGAAGTAATATTTTAAAGTTAACACACGACATGTTCGTATTTATCAGTGTGGAATTTGTCAAGTCAGGTGTAAACAACATGCCGTGTATTAGCTGCTTAAGTAATTCTAAGGCGATCGAAATAGTAAAATTTATTGAGATACTAAATACCTATTTTAGGTGTCACAAATATGAGCAGAAGCTATTATTATATTTACCACCTATAGTGTCCTAAGTAATGAATACATACCTTTAAAACTCTTCAATAAAAAATTAAGACATTTGTCTCATGCTTTCTTAACTATGTCATGCAATAAACGAATATTTAACTTTGAATAGTGTTATAAAACTAAAATAAATTTATGAAAATTAACTCAAAAGTAATGAATAGTTAAAAGTCCAAATTAAATTTAAATAAAAATATACTCAGTAAATAAAATGGAAATGGAAACAAATTAAGATTAAAACAATTTCATTGACTTACATTAGTGTTATTGTAAATGGTGCTTTTTAAAGCACTGCTATTAGCAGAATCTAAGTTAGCCAAGTTAAAGTTGATTAGAATTAGTCTTTACTAAAAATACATTAAAGGCATACATTTAATGTCCGAATATATTTTCGGCATCCTTTAGCGGGACGATTGTTTGACGTACTGTGGCTCTATTTGCAATCATACCTCTATACCGCCAGTTGTTGAGTGAAACTTTCTAGTCGGTCTTTATTTTTAAATATTTATTGAAATACGATATCACAGGTCGAAGTGATGCTATAATCTTCTGTGAAATTTACTCAGCTTAGATGGGGCCATTCACAAAAAAAAAAACAATGGTTAAACTTCCAGTTTCAAATATGCGAACAGCGAACAAAGATGCGGCGAAAATATACGTCACTCAATTTAAGTTCTAGCATCAACAGTAAAGTTCGAGATCTTAATGTACAACTTTTCATAAAGTGGATGAACACAGTTGTAATTTCTGCGAAACCGATTTTGACGTATGACATCTTTGTAGATGCAAATTAATAGTTAGAGTAGGAGATCGAGTGAATTTTTTCAATACTGGCTTGTAGCGGAGGATAGGGACAACACAAATGTGGTAGGTTTTTATCTGCCCCCATTTGCCAGCTAGTTGGTCAAAAAGTCGACTTACTTCAAGGGAGTAGTATGGAGAGAGCGTAGGACGCATTTGTCTAAAGTTAGGCGTAGTTTGGCGGTATCTCTTTGTGGAAGTTTGTCAAAGTTTCGACCTGCCCACAACCTCCCCAAGCGTTTTTGGCAAGTATTTTTGCCTGTGGGTTGAAGCAGAAAAAAAACTCACCTAAAAATATTTGTTGTTGTTTATTCTCATCATTATATGTACGTCTGAATATAAAGTTTTATGTTTTTTGATGGATGTCTCTTTTTGACTGTTAATGATGAAATTCAATTGAACAAAACAGATTTTTAAACTTTGGTTTTGGTGTGCATCAGATATCGGATACCTGTATAACGTGGACATATACACCGGAAAAAAGATGTCAGTGGAGCACGGTCTTGGCGAATCTTTGGTTTTGCAGTTACATATGTACACCGCTAGCAAAAAAGGAGTTCAAGTTTACGGCGATAACTTTTTTACTAGCGTTAACTTGCTAAACATTCTACAGCAAAATGACATTATGGCATGCGGAACTATTCGAAGTAACAAAAGACACATTGGAAAGCAGTTTCCGCCGATAAAGGTATGAAGCGTGGATATATAAACTATTTTACATGTGTAGTGAAATGGATGGATAATCGCGCTGTTTATCTGATTTAAAATTTTACTGATACAACTGCCGTATGCAAATTAAAGAGGCGTGTTGCAGGAAAAGCAGATAGAATTGATATAGATTGTCCATTGGTTGTCCCGAACTACATAAAGAGAATCAGAGGTGACGATCTGATGGACCAAAAAAAGGTTTATTACGACTACGATCGCAAAAGCAAATGGCGATTTTATATTAGATTGTACTTTGATCTCTATGAAATATGCCTTCATAATAGCTGCGTGGTGTATAGCAAACTCATGTTGACTAACACTTTAACGAAAAATGTGACTTATATTGATTTTCGGGCAGCTTTTGCAAAATAATTGATCAGTGGCTTCTACTCAAGATCGCGCAGATTGCCAGAAGCAACCAGAACTAGAGGTATCTCCTTAAGCAAGCCCAAATCTTTAATTAAGATCTAGTGGGGTCAACAGCTCGTGCTTTATTGCCATTAACGTTTAAGGACAATTATGCCGTCTCTTTTGATCTGACTTCAAAAGTTTTGCATTTCACTTTTGTATGCGGTTAATTGTGGGGTGTAGCTTAACTGTACATTGGTTCTTTGATTCACACCAACACTCAAGTTAAATTTAACTTTTAACTTCGACTTCCTATATGAAAGTATAAGTCGACTTACGGAAACTGAACCAATGTGGTAACCTGTTATTTTGTAGAACTTTACAATTCGTTAATAAACTTCAAAGTTAGAGAAAGTAAAACAACCCTGACAAATGAAAAACTTTATTTGAAAAATAAAAATAAAAAAATAAAATTGTCAAGGTGTTTCCAGGCTTACAATTTGTTTTTTTTTTGTATTTCTGTACTTTTGTAAATTGTTGTTCTTTTTGAATATGTTTATTCTCATTTTATTGAACTTTACACAGAAAAAACCGGATCGCAACTAATATTCTTACAGCAACACTTTAACTCACAGCTTTTCAAAAATTACACTGCTCTGCAGCAAAATCCTCCATTTAATAAAACTATGTGGACTATATGAATTTTGACGCGCTGAACTCAAATCCGTTGTCGGTTTTTTTCCATCAGATCGGGATTTTTTTTTATGGGCGTGGCAAATTTTTCCCCCTAAATTAGTCAGGTACGGACACATATTTAATCGTAACTCGAGAACCAGTCATCCGATTTTCAAAAATAAAACACCAAAAAATGTGTAATAAAATTGTTTTTATTTCAGTGGAATACAATTTTTCTCTATCTCTTATCGTTTTGGAGGTATTTTAAAATTAATGGAGAAAAAAAATTTTTTTCGTGCAAAATTCGTAATATTTTTCAATTTAAAAATGGAATTAAAAAAAATATAAGGCAAATATTCAACATTTTAAACTTTTTTCTGAGAGCTACTTATCTTGGAAATAAAAAAAGCCATAAACTATAAAAGTCGGTTAAGAAATGTGGATTTTATTGTCAATTTACTTATGATATATGTAACATTTCGTTATGTGAGCAGGTAAAGGAACTAAAGTACAACGGTATTTTACATAGTTCTTGGAATTAATATTTATAACAGTATTTTTTAATTACCTGTGATTTCAAATTAAGAACATTAGGGTAGATTCTGGTATTTATTGTATATATTGAAGCTAATGGGCAATAAGTAAGTCACTTTTAATTTAAATATCGTGCGGTTAAAATCGGCAACAGTAAATAGATCTTATAGTGTACTTTGTTATTGTGTAAAGAAATAAAGCAATTAAATAATCCACAAACGCTTTCATATTACAAAATGTCAAGGATTTGTAACAAATCTCCAAATTTATTTTGTTACGTATGAGGCGATCTAACTTTAAGTTCTCAACGGGAGACAATATCTTCCAAGCTTAAAGATGCTTATTGCCGTTATTTTGGGTTTCCTATCGATGATAGAGATAAAAATTGACTGCCGAAAATATGTTGTAGTAGCTGTGGTAAGTCTTTAAGAGGTTGGTTAAAAGAAAGTCATAAGTCTTTATGAAGCCAGCGATTTGGAGTGAACCACAAAATCATCAAAATGATTGCTACTTTTGTCATACTAAAACACGTGGGCTTACGAAAAAAACAAAAAATAAAGTTACATATCCAAATACTTTATGCGTCAAACGACCAGTTTTCCAGTTTACAAGTAAATTTTTACCTCCATTGCCTTCTACAGACGATAAAGAAGATGGGCTTTCTGCAGCTGAACTGAATCCACTTACGCCAGCATGGGTGTTTCTTCGCATTCATTTGGAAGTCCAAGGAGTACACCTTATTTTCCGAATTAAGCTGATATAAATAACTTAGTTTGTAAATCAAGGCTTTAAAAAAACCAAGTCTGAGCTTCTTGCATCCCAATGAAAAGAATGGAGTTTGGTACAAACGGACATTAACGTCTCTTACTTTCGAAATAAACAACAACCTTTTTTAATATATTTCAGCAAAGAGGAAGGTTTGATATTTTGCGATAATGCTGATGGACTTTTGCGACAACTGTGTTTCAGTCATAAATCTGAGGATTGGCGGCTTGTTATTAATTCATCCAAGACAAGTTTGAAAGCAACAATGGCAACAAATTTCCATTGGTCCCACTCGCGTATGCAAGAAATATGTAAGAAAACTATTGTAGCATGAAGATGATACTACAAAAAATTAAATATTCACATTACTCATGGAATCTGCAGATTTTAAAGTCGTAGCAATGTTAAATGGATTGCAAAGTGGATATACTAAGTTTTATTGCTTCTTATGTAAATGGGATAGCCGCGCAAAAGAAAAACACTACAATGTTAAAATTTTACCGAAAAGAGTAAATTTTATTCCAGGAAAAAAATGTAGCAGAAGAGCCTTTAAACCAAAAGGAACAAACTCTTCTCTTCATATAAAGCTAGGCCTAATGAAAAATTTTATCAAAGCAATGAACAAGGATGGTGAAGCCTTTCTATACATTAAGAGCAAATTTCCTAGAATCAGAGATGCTAAAGTAAAAGAAGGCATATTTGTAGGTCCACAAATACGACAGCTTATGAAGGACGAGGCCTTCAGAACGAAATTGAATGATGTGGATAAAAGGGCATGGGCAGCTTAAGCTACTTTTTTGTTTTAACAATGTTTTCTAAATAAAAATTAATAATTATTAACAAACATTTTGTGTTATTTTAAATAAAATAGCTTGTAAATATTTTGATTTTTTATTGTAATTTGAAGTTATCTACGGGTGACGACAGGGTGGGTGCTTTAAGCGAGGCGATGCTACAAAATTACAATCTAGCAAATTTTTTTGCTTGTATTTGTTTTTGTTGTACGAAAATAGATAGAAGTAAAAAGTTGCCATTCATTGTTGCTACAAGTCGCTTTAGTGCGCCCACTCTGACGTTGTTTGCTGCATTGCACATATTTGGTCAATATTGGGTACCTGCGGTAAATTGACAATAAAATCTGCATTTTTTAACTGATTTTTATAGTTTATGGCTTTTTTTATTTTCAAGATAAGTAGCTCTCAGAAAAAAGTTTAAAATATTGAATATATGCCTTATATTTTTTTTAATTCCATTTTTTAATTGAAAAATATTACGAATTTTACACGAAAAAATTTTTTTTTCTCCATTAATTTCTAAATAACTCCAAAACGATAGGAGATAGAGAAAAATTTTATTCCACTAAAATAAATACAATTTTGTTACACATTTTTTAAGTGTTTTACTTTTGAAAATCGGATGACTGGTTCTCGAGTTAGGAGGAAATAAGTATCCGTACCTGACTAATTTAGGGGGAAAAATTTGCCACGCCCATAAAAAAAAATCCCGATCTGATGGAAAAAAACCGACAACAGATTTGAGTTCAGCGCGTCAAAATCCATATAGTCCACATAGTTTTATTAAATGGGAAGACAAAAAATTATTTTTTGCAGAGCAGTGTTATTGGAAAATACCACAAATGACAGATAGTTTTCGCATAGTAGAATAACAGGAACATTTAAATGCGAAAAACAATTTTTTCGTTTTAATTCATATCGTGTTTCCTTAAATTCCGTTGTTGCATATTAAAACGTTTTCGACGCGTGAGCTACGGAAACAAGATACAGATCTGACTACGATGAATGCAACTCTTAAATAAAAAACATTATATATTGCTTCAATGACGCAAATTCGTCAACTAAATAGCAAAGTACTATGTAAAAACTATTTGTATTAAATATCATGGTCAGATAAAACTAATTTAATAACTTTCTCCTTGTTTAGGCGATTTATTAAGTATTAAACTCTAAACTTTTTAACCATTTTATGTTTTTCTTTTCCAGCCGCTAGAATATCTTAAATTGGGTTAAATACTGACCCAATTGTTAAACGAACTGTATCTTCTATATATCCACACTTAATGATTTTTATAGCCTTTCGAAATAAGTCAATTAAATTAGAAAAATATAAATCTCATCGATATAAATGCAGCTTTTCACGGGCTTATCTAGGTATAGACATAAACATATTGTATTTTACACAATTGCATAAATACAAAAAATTATATTTGAATATAAAAATAAGTCATTAAACATTTTAAATTTTCATTAAAAACACGTCTATTAAATGTTGCATGACACCAAATACATACATACATACAACCAATATAACGGGGGGAAAACAAATGCATCCAACTTAAACCTAATTATTTTTTACGATTTTCTAATATAGTATTTAGTTTTTATTAATCTCTTTAACATTAAAGACATTAATAGAATTTATGCATATTTTTTCGAAATTCCAAATCAAATACAAATTAAATTTTAAGACGGTCAAATCAAAAAAGGGTAAAGATTTACTATAAAGATAGTTAACATATTTATGTGAATAATGCCACTAGTGTCTGACGTTTATTTTATTTATTTACATTTACGAGTTTTTTTTTTAAGTTTTATTGTATTTTTTTTTATTTTTTAATTCAAGAGGATGAAGATAAATTTGAAATACATTTTTCTTTCTATAATGTTTTTTAATTTGTTTGTGTGTGAGTGTGTGTGAATGCTGTAAAATGAATTACATACTACTTTTAAACTTATTAAAAATTCTTTTGTATTTAAATTTTTTTATTTTTTGTTTTTAGTCTTGCTGAGAATAATTTTTATTAAAACTATTTTTTTTTTATTACAACATACTATTATTTAAACATCAAAATGAGTTTTATTGATTTTGTTGTATGATGAACTGAACTTATAGACCAATAAATAATTTCATTGTTATTGAAGAGGAGTTAGGGAGAGAGTTTGATGGATTTTGTTATTGGTTTTTGTTGAATGTTTTACCTTCCACGGCTAAAAATATGATGTAGGAAAGTTTGTAGCATTTAAGTGTTAAATTTGGTACTCTGTTTTAATTTGTAAAATATTTTCACAGAAATAAATTATAAATAAATTTCAATTACGAAATTAATACTATTAATTAAAATTTTATTTGATTATGCTCCGATCATCAAAATGATACTATTAATTGAAATTATATTGCGAAAAATATGAATTAAAACAGTCTTAAAAAATTTGTTAAATTCCTGGAACTTTTGAAAATTATTTTATCAAATTAATCTACAGGCGTGATTGAATTTTTGGGGTTTATTTAAATAAAGTACTTTTCGTATCAATAATATAAATTATTGAACCTGTTATAAATAAAAGTACACGAAAAGAAACAAGAAAAATTTTTTAGTGAATTATTTTAACATATTTTTAACATACAAAAATACCAAGCATAAGAATACATACAACATTACACATTAAGGAACTGATGGCATTACCCAACGATATATTACCAAAAGTCAAAAGGCTGCATACTAGGCACAAAAAAATTTTACGCATAAACAATTTTGATCAAGCGAACAATTCAAATAATTACTAACATATTAAAGCTAGAATCTATCAGAGTATTACGGACTGCAAGGATTATTGACTGAGATTCAGTCCAATCTGCAACAAAATTCAAGCTCTCTATGATAATATTATTAGGATCAAAGTCTCTTTTTTAGCTATGTGTTGTAAATATGTCCATAAGTATGTACTTACTAGAATTAAAATCTGCTGATTGAATATTTTTTTTTTAACATTAACTTCCCCATATCACACGAATAATCAAAATTTTATTAAACCTTTTCTTCAAAATAAATTCTTGACAAAAAAAAAAATAATATATCGGGTGTCCCAACTAGAACGCAATTTTTTAATTTTAAATAAAATACAGATATTTAAAAAAAAATCGTTAAACTTTATTATATCGTAAAGTAGACAGAATGAGGTTATGTATGGAACAATATATCGTGCATATTATAAATTAATTAAAATATAATTCAAATTTAAGAATAAATCAATTAGTCAATTAATAAAAACATTTTTCACTATGATTTTTTCTCAGTTGAAGAACTTTTACATGGAGAACTTGAAATACATAAATAATTTTTAAATCAAGCAAACAAAACAAAATTGATCAGCTCTTGCTTTGAATTTAGTACGAAATAAATATTGTTCATTTTACTTAATACGAAATAAAATGTTGCGTGAATGTTCAAAGAGGGAACAATTTGTATGCTCTTTACCAAGGCATATTTAGTCATTAGGCAATCTTGTTTCGTCAGCTGATTATTTTTTTCTTCACTTATTTTAAATTTCAGCTGTCAAAATTTATAGATAAAAAACAATTTTCTCCCCTCTCTCATTTATTTCATATGTCAAACTTCATATATAAAAAATATAAACAAAACAATTCTATCCGAACTGCAATTACCTGATGAATTAATATGCCTTGCTTTTTACCTTATAACCTTGCGTTTACACATGCCACCACTAATAGTTCAAAAAATTAAATACAATTAAAATTTTTTAATAACACCCACATTTTTCCTAATGGCAGCTAAATTTGCATGCGAGTAAAAATTTGACAATGGCATGTCTTTAAATGTAAAAACGATAAACAATGTTACCCTTTTAACATTTAATGCAAATTTACTGGATTATTGTAAATTTGTAATTAAAGTTTCAAGTTAAATGTATTATTTTGATATAGTTTTTTGAAATACGCATTAAAAAAAAGCAAATTTTTTAATTATTGGCCATTAATATTATTAAAAAAATACTAATAATAAAAAAATTCGCCAGTACGATGAACTCGGTAACTCTATTTTAAAAAAAATTTAAACAAGAAGAAAATACGCTTTGACGACATTTCAAAAATGAACTTGAACTCGCTGTGTAAACAGAAAAGCAAATGGCAAGAGATTCGACTATTTCGAAGAATTTTTCGCTAATAATACGTATACAACACTTGCATGCCACTACTTGCATGTGCAAATGCAAGGTAAACTGAGTATTTCTTTATATGAAGTTGGACAGCAGTTCGCATGAAATATTCAACAGAATTCCAGGCTTAAACAGAGTACTGATTAGACAAGATTCTTCCACTGATATTTCTAAGGAGTTTTTTTATATGGATTTTGACAACAGTTCACATGACATATTGAACTGAATACCAGGCTTTAAACGTCAAATAAAAATTCATACAGAAAGTTTGATTTTTTATACACGCAACAAACGTCAGTTTTAAAATTATGAAAGCCAAAAAATAAACGAATCTAAAGTAACCGATTTTTTTGCTTTCTGTTAACTCGAACAACAATTCGAATGAAAAAAACTTTCTGCAAGAAAACTTGTTCAATGCAAACTCAAACATACTAACATTTATGAATTTCTTTAATTTTAAAAATTTGACTTAAAATTAGATTTCGGAATATTTATAGTTATATGAGATGAATATTGCTGCTGTCATATTTTCTCTTATTGAGAAAAGCTTGTAAAATATGTATATGCAGAAACCTTTAAACAATACTTCATTCCAAGGTCTAAATTAATGTGAACGCCTAATATTTTTTACTTTTAATTTGGGAATGAGCCTTATGTGAGAGATGTGTCCTAAAAGTAGGCGTGTCATGCTCATTAAATTGCAGTTTATTGCTTAAAAAATATTTGTACACATACCAAAAAAAAAACAACTTAATCTACTTAAATATTTAGCATTTTAACAATAAATAAATGTATATAAACTTTTCGCTAATTGCTAACGAAATGTTTTCATTTTGAATATTAATATTATATTTTAAAAATTTTATACTTTGTGAAAATCGTTTAGAAAACAAAACAGAATCTACTTTAACAAATTGTCAGACATTTTAATTCGTTCTTAAATTGTTTATTGGTTTACAAATTCATTCATTATATGTTTGCATTACCACCACTGTTTATTTTGCATAGTAAAAACAAATAAATGTATGAATTCATATCAACAAATATTTTATACTTCAATTTTTTTTAACAATTTTTCAATCTGTTTTATTTGATATTTTGCGGTTTTGCCAGAACATCTTTCTTTTTTCACTCAGTTGGCCTTCATTCAAAGCAAATACACAAGTTGTTTTTCATTTTATTAAATTTTTTACTCTTCGTAATTGTATTGTTTAAATGTAAACAATAACGTTTTTTGTTTAAATTATAAACGAATTTTAAACAAATTTATTTGCGAACAAAAAGGATTAAAAAAAATTAAAATTTAATAATTTATTGGTTTGGTTAGAAAAAATGTCGATTATGCATTATGATGCAAAAAAAAAATTAAATATAGAAAAACATGGTGGGAGGTCTGAGTGTTTGTCGTAGATTTTAGAAAAAAAAACAAGAACACTATATTCGGCTGTGTCATATCTTCATATACCCTTCACAAAAGTGTCTATATGCCTGCTTATGTTGTTGTTTTTTTAATAGAATTTTGTTATTGCAATCTTAAAAAAAACAAGTAAGAGCACTATATTCGGCTGTGCCGAATCTTTTATACCCACCACCAATTTTGTGTACATTTAAGGCACAATATTTATTATTTTGTTATCGCTATGGAAAAATCTCTTTATTATAAAATATGTATCCTTTCTTTGTAGAGGGTGGTTAAATTTTAAGGGCCCATGTTGAAGGTGAACTACACCTAGTCTTTAAATTTGTTTTCTGCATTTCAATTGACATTTCTCAATCTCAAACTTATTCTATTTGATCCGTGGAAAGATATGCAAATGAGCAACGCTTTAAAGTTATTCAGGTTTTTTATAAAAATGGGCGTTCAAATCAAAATGCATTTTGTGCACTTCGTAATTCTTTTGATCAACATAATCGTTCAAATTCGTCCACAATCAGGAGAATTGTAAAAAATATTTAAATTTCTGCAAAACAGGCTTGTATAAAGTGTTAGAAAATCTGTGAATGCCTTCTTAGTTCGTTGAATGGGAACTATTGCTGTTGTTTGCGATAGTGTGGCAAAAGAGTAGTCAACCTCGACTCATCATCATGCCTAACAATTGAGCATCAACATTGTCATTGAAAATTTGGACCATCAGATAGAGGAGTGGCGCCAAGGATGGGGGGCCATTTGGTCGATATTTTGTTAAATACATAATTGAACCATACAAATATTATCATTATAAAAATAAATGATAATAATTTCTTAAATAATTTGTGTTTTATTTAAAATCAACATCGGCCCTTAAAATTTAACCAACCTTAATAACTTCAATATAATAGTAAAATGTTTTCGTAAATTTAGTCTTTTAGTGAAAGTGGGCGTTAAAGTAGGCGTGTCAATAAAGTTTCTGCTAATAAATACAACTTAGATATTTCAATATAGTTCTTTATTTTCCCAAAAACTTTGTCAATAGAGAAAATACATGAATTTAAGATAAACCGTTATATGGGAGGTTGGCGTTAAAGAGGGAGTGTCACCTTTTTGGCACAACAATTACATTGATTAGAAGGAAATGCGTAGCAAATTTTATCATCATACCTCTAATTTTGGCGGTTTTATAAGCTTTTAAATTTCATTAATGGTAGATAACGTAAAAAGTGGGCCTTATAGTAGGCGTGTCTAAGTTATTTCTGCGAATGAGTACAACTTAGGTGTTTCAATATAGCCCTTTGTTATTCCAAAATCTTTATTAATAGAGAAATTATATGAATTTCTGTCAAACCGTTATATGGGAGGTAGGCGTAAAAGTGGGCGTGGCACCTTTATTTTCCGGCACAGTAATGACATTGCCTAGGGGGATATACTTAGCAAATTTGATCATCATACATCTAATTTTGGCGGTTTTATGAGCTTTTAAATTTCAATAACGGTAGATAACGTGAAAAGTGGGCGTTATAGTAGGCGTGTCTAAGTTATTTCTGCGAATGAGTACAACTTAGGTGTTTCAATATAGCCCTTTGTTATTCCAAAATCTTTATTAATAGAGAAATTATATGAATTTTAGGTAAAACGTTATATGGGAGGTGGGCGTAAAAGTGGGCGTGGCGCCTTAATTTTGTGGCACAGTAATGAAATTGCCTAGGGGGATATACGTAGCGAATTTGAACATCATACATCTAATTTTGGCGGTTTTATGAGCTTTTAAATTTCAATAACGGTAGATAACGTGAAAAGTGGGCGTTATAGTAGGCGTGTCAAAGTTATTTCTGCGAATGAGTACAACTTAGGTGTTTCAATATAGCCCTTTGTTATTCCAAAATCTTTATTAATAGAGAAATTATATGAATTTTAGGTTAAACGTTATATGGGAGGTGGGCGTAAAAATGGGCGTGGCACATTGATTTTCCGTTAGAAAAAAGCGTTTCACCAAAAAGCAAAGTGTGCAAAATTTCAGAGTCGTACATCCAATTTTGTTGCTTTTATGACGTTTTTGTTTTTAAATATACCGAAAAATACACTGTGCGGTATAAATTTTCGTACATTTTGATCGATAACTCCTCTCCTAATGCATAGATTTAAATAATTTTCGGGGAAAAATATTGCTTTTACTCAGGAAATATATATTTGGAGTTTCATGAGTCTACGTTAATGCATTTGGTCACAATTCCATTTTATTCGATGTTCGAAGGACACGGTTTTTTCGACCTACTCTTGCTTTTCGAGCTATAACTCTCTTCCTAATACTCCGATTTAGCCCATTTTCAATACTAAACAAACCTTGTCTATAAGAAAGATTCTGGCAAAATTTGAGCCTTCTAGCTTTTTCGGTGCGACCTCTATCGTGCTTTCAACAGACGGACAGACGGACGGACATAGCTAGATCGTCATCAAATCAAACCCTGATTCAGAATATGGGGTCTAAAATGGATATTTCGATGTGTTACAAACGGAATGACAAAATGAATATACCCCCACCATTTTTTTGGTGGCGGGTATAAAAATAGAAGCATACGTGTTTTTTATACCCTTCACACAGTGAAAAAGGGTATATTTATATAGGTTTGTCATTCCGTGTGAAATTTCTACAATTTTGATTTCCGACCCCATAAAGTATATATTTTCTGAAAGCTTATGAATAGGGGAGTCTATTAAGCCCTGTCAGTCTGTCCGTCTGACCGTCTGTCCGTGTGTATGTTGAAATCAACTTTTTGAAGCCCCCCGACATCACTTGGACCCGGGTGAGGTATTAGAATATCAGAAATATTCGGGAGTAGTAGTAGTAGAGATATGAGCAAAAACCCACGACCACCTCGATTTTTTATTCACAAAAACAACATTACAACAACAACATACATACAAACGTGTATACTGGTTAGAGAAAACGCATCGAATCCCAGCTGAGCCAAAAAAAATTTTTTTTTATTTTTTTTATATTTTTTTTTTATTTTTTTTATTTATTTTTTATTTAATATATTATTTATATTTTTATTATTATTTTTTTTTTGAATTTTTTTTTTATTTTTTTTTTTATTTTTTTTGTTTTATATTTATTATATATGTTTTAATAATTTTTTTTTAATTTTTTTTTTAAATTTTTTTTTTAAATTTTTTTTAAATTTTTTTTTATATTTTTTTTTAATTTTTTTTTATTTTTTTTTCACGTACATACGTAAATTTATAATTTTACAATGGGATGTTTTCATATATGTATGTTTTTTATATGTATGTACGTATTTTATATGGGATGAATGGTGATACAAACTACTGTTATTGCATGACTACACGTTGTGAAGGGTACATAAGATTCGGCACGGCCGAATATAGCGCTTTACTTGTTTTTGTTCATATCTCAGCCGATAATTGTTCGAAATTGCTGATTTTAGATAAGAAAATTCTCAAAAGTATTTATGATACACAAATACTACGTACGAATCTGTAGAGGATAAGGAGGCTTTAAAAAGTTGATTTCAACGCTCACACGGACGTACAGACGGACAGGTAGACATAGGTTAATCGGCTTCTCTATCTATAGCGATTCATATATATATATATATATGAATATATACTATTATACTCTGTTGGAGTTTAATCAAATGATTTTGGTGGCCAATGGATGTCATCTCCTCAAGATATATTCACTGATTTGTAGCGCCTGTCGTTGTTTATAAGAAATCCACGTAGAAGACTGATGGATAATTTCCCCTACTTAATTCCTTTGATGATAATTATGCTTGTTGATAAAGACATTGCTTCGAAAATGTGTCTTTTTTTATGATGGAGAAATGATTTATGAATATTGTAGAAATTACAAACTTATATATCGATAGTAACAAGTAAAAACGCCCCAACTCAAATAACAGAATGTTACAACGTAATAGAAATTGTATTTTCATAATGTAACCTATTTTAAAAAATTGCTTGTAAAACTGTTGTTATTATTACTCTTGCGATAAATTTTTGTGTCGAGGTGTGTTTGCGGAAATGTATTGAAATAACTGGAAAACTCAATTTCGTAAGAAATACGAGTTAGGGCCCTTATACTTGTAACCATTGATATACCGTTTAACACCCTCGTATTAAGGGTATAATAAATAAATAGTTATAAATAAATTAACATTCACTTGCATATGCAGTCGTTCGTGAAGTAAGGTGTTTTTAATCCTAAAAACAGTTTGACATATGACAGTTAGGTGTAAACAGAATTGAAGAACAACGTGCGCTATTTTAGAAGTTTGACAACTTTGTACAACATATGATACTTATACCAATACAATTGCAATGACTGTGGAAAAAGTTTAGATGAACTGGATCAATTGTTGATGCTAACTCAGTGCTTAATAAAGCACAGAGTCTTCACGATTAAAATGTTCAATTGACACAAGAAGTGTAGCCTAATGAATATTTCAAGAGAGTTCATTGAATATTGAATATGTTACTAATTATTTGCTAATTATTGTAACTTTGAGAAGTTTCCTATCTTTTGATATAACATTTATATTTAATGTTCATAAACATGTTTATAAAAATGTTATTAAAGTTGTGCATCTCTATATATGTATAGTCCAAAAATAAAATCTTTTTTAATGCTTTATAACTTTAACTTAAATACTTTCTGTATATTTTTTTAATTCTTTGCCGCAATTGCTGCATGTCGTTATTGTTTGTAAATGTATAAAATTAATTTAATAATTATTATTGCCGCAACACTTATGGTGGGTGTCCCCTATTTTTGCGATGACATGCAATAAACTAATTTTCTCTATTCATGTTAATTTCTTCTTTTGAAAATGCATTTCATATTTTGCATAAAAAGATTGCTACAAACAACACCGACAAAGCCACAAGCAATTTTAAGCAAAATTAACAAAGAAATATAATCTAGATAAAAAATGTTGATAAAGATATTTTAGCAAGTAATTATAGAGTGTTTTTTCTTAAACTAAATAATTGTGTTTATTGCATTTTTTTTTTTTTACTTTAAAGACAACATCTGCAAAATATTCTTTAATAAGTATTTAAAACTGTTAAGCTTAAGGAAATTATTAAAGTGCTAAACTATAAAATTTAGTATGAAATAAAAATATAAAATATTTTACAAAAAAATGCAATATTTTTATGATGTAAACATTTTCATACTCGCTAGTCAACATGTTCTGTATAGTGTCTTCAACACTTTTAGTTGGTGCCCAGATGAAGAAGACGAATAAGCAATATGGTGTTCCATTAAAATTTCTAAAGTAAACTATGGCATTATAATGCCCATCAATGTTCACTGCTGCAGAGCAATGCAAGTACATGGAGATATGCAAAATATTTAATAATAAAAAAAAAAACTTTTAGTACCAATGTAATGCACTTGTACTGCATTCACTTTGTAGTCTGTCAGCCAGGAAGATTTTCCCTTCAAACGGACCACACACATATTGGGGAATAATAGCAAACTTATAAAAGAACAAAAACAACAAAACCAACGTCCCTAGAAAAACAAAGGAATGTTTCATAAAATGCATTCGTTTAAAAGACCCACTAGGAAAATTTTTAGCAAATAACGAAAGCTTGACGGCTACAGTTTGGTACAAAATATTGTTAAAATTTCAATGATAGAAGGAGAAATAAATCTTGGTACTAAAGGCATTTCAAAATAAGTCGAAAGCATATCAATATCTATCCAGTCGCGGACAAGAATTAAAAACCTCAAGAAGAAATCTACACACATTATAACTTGAGTACGACGATCATATTTTATTATCTATCACAATGTTTGTTTATCGAAAACAAATTAATATTTATTTTTTTTTTATCGTTCATTTTGTCGCAATAATCATGATTTTGTTATTGAATAATAACCTTTAAAATGCTTTGATATGATCGTCCTTTAAATTTAGTACGTACAATCTAGGGTGATCGATTATTCGACTTTTTTAAGAATCCGGTTTTTAAATAGTTTGAAATTTTGAATTTAAAAAAACCGGTTGCTATTTTGAAAACTGAGAAAAAACCGGTTAACCGGTTCGAAGATATAAAATATAATATTTAAAGAAAAAACTAAAAAACATTGTAAAAAAAATTATAATAAAAATGATATTTAAATATAAACTTTTAACAATTGACTTACGTTTGGCTGAACAACTACGCAATAACGCAATAACTGACATAAATGCAGTTGACTAGTTTGGTTTTAATTAGTTGAATTTAAGGACAAAAGGTACTGTTTACAAGTTAAATAAATAAATACAATAATCTAATACATAAATAAATAAGACTTTTACAAGGCTGTTATAAATTTTTGTATCTCCTTCTGTACATTTTTAAAATGTCAAAAAGATCTTTTAAACTAATATGTACCGTATTTTGTTTGAAATGATTTCTGCAATTTGAAATACATTTTAAAGGCTAGGGAAATAATCTTTAAAATTTCATTTTAAAAATTCTTTCTTATACCCCTGACAGACATACAAATATAGGCATAAACTACTTTGTTCGATGGTTTAATTGAAATTTAAGTTGATAGACACTCAATGCCATTAATTAAAATTAGGTTCTGGGTGGAGAGATTATTGGTTTTTCTTTATTGTAACTACACTTTTTACCTAAAAGTGATCGACCAGCTAAGTTTATGCTTTAATTACCTTTAACTTTTAACGTTAGGCTTAAATCATATAAAAAAAATAATATTAAAAATAAATTATTTTTCTTATTTCACATTTGTTTTTTGAACAACAAATAAATTTCTTACCATATTATGGAAGAATATTTAATAGCAGTGTTGACAACTCTTGAAAAGGCAAAAGCACCTCCTACTGCTTTAAAACGGGTAAAAATTAAAGAAAAAAAGAGCAAAAAGCACCAACCATAAAAAAACAATTTGCAAGGAGAAAATAGTTAATATAATAATATTTTATTAAACTTTTACTTAAAACCAATTAACAATTCAAAAACAAGTAATAATAAAAAAATAAGCAAATACATATTAATATTTATAAAATTAATTTTTCAATCGATATGTCAATTCCTTCATCTAAAATAAAGCTGAAAGGAACGCTTTAATGTCATTGATAATATTTTCTATAAAAAACGAAGCTATAATATTTTTTATAATGTTGGAGCACTTTGTTCTGTGCAACTTGAATTGTACAGCTTTACTATCTGAAAAAGTGTTGGTACAAATATCAGACAAATGATCAATGCAAAAAAAGATTGTGTACTGCTGTATATAAACATATACTCGCTTGGGCTTTCTGATTTTCCTTACGCTCGATTGGTTAAAAAGATAGCTCAGTCTGTAATGAAAAGCTATTGCTGGGATTTATTGCCTTTATATGTTTTGCTGTGTCTCAACAAATCGCTATACCAAGCATTAATTTCGCAGTGACAGGAAATGCATAATGCTTTTGAACCATCTTTTGTTGGCCTTAACCATTTTTTAAATACTGGATTAGTCTCCCAAACTAAATAAATAAATATTTAAGCATTTTAATAAATAAATAATTTACTTACATGTATGTAAGTTTTTCTTCATCAAATAATGTTTAAGTAATTTTAAACACTTTCAATTAAGAAAAATACACTTATAAAATGTTCTTATATACAAAGTTTTTTCACTTAGCTTGTGTTTTTAGGTCCTTTTTTTTATACCCTTCACACAGTGAAAAAGGGTATATATAGGTTTGTCATTCCGTGTGAAATTTCTACAATTTTCATTTCCGACCCCATAAAGTATATATTTTCTGAAAGCTTATGAATAGAGGAGTCGATTAAGCCCTGACCGTCTGTCCGTCTGTCCGTCTGTCCGTGTGTATGTTGAAATCAACTTTTTGAAGCCCCCCGACATAGGTTGGACCCGGGTAAGGTATTAAAATATCAGAAATATTCGGGAGTAGATCGCTATTGAAAATCAGAAACATCGGTACATAAACAACTGAGATATGAGCAAAAACCCACGACCACCTCGATTTTTTTTTTCACAAAAACAACATTACAACAACAACATACATACATACAAACGTGTATACTGGTTAGAGAAAACGTGGCATCGAATCCCAACTGAGCCAAAAAAAAATTTTTTTTTTAATTTTTTTAAAAATTTTTTTTTAATTTTTTTTTTATTTTTTTTTTATTTTTTATTTAATATATTATTTATATTTTTATTATTATTTTTTTTTTTAATTTTTTTTTTATTTTTTTATTTTTTTATATGTGTATATTATATATATAAAATTTTTTTTTTAAATTTTTTTTTAAATTTTTTTTAAATTTTTTTTTAAAATTTTTTTTTTTTAATTTTTTTTTTTTTTCGTTTTTTTAACATACAGACGTGTACGTATTTCATATGGGATGAATGGTGATACAAGCAACTGTTATTGCATGACTACACGTTGTGAAGGGTATATAAGATTCGGCATGGCCGAATATAGCGCTCTTACTTGTTTCTTTTGAAATTGACAAAGAAAAAAATTATAAACAGTTTTGTAAAACTACCATCGAAATAACTTAAATCTTTTTCTTGTTCATGGTTGTACAAAAAGCACTAAAAGCACTGTATGAAAAGTTGACAAGCACTATAAATACCCGTTTTTTAAAAACGGGTAATTTTCAAAAATGCTCGGGTAACTACATCTAAAAAGCACTAAGAAATACCCGAAAAGCACCAAAATGGCAACGCTGTTTAATAGTTTTTATTTTCAGATTTTTTGAAACTTTTCGCGTACTAAATATACTATGGTACGATAATAAAAAACCGGCTTTTTTGGATAAAAAAAAACCGGTGTATTCGATATTCGAAAAATCTACATTTAGAAAAAACCGCCAGATGAAAGAGGAAAAAACCGGATTTTCCACCGGTTGTAAAACCTAATCGATCACCCTATTTCAACTCTCGCTTCCTCGTATAAGTACTTATTACGGTCGCTATTAACCAGGTACTTAAATAAGCACTTACTTTTATATCAATAAATAAGCACTTGATATAAATAACCCATTAATATTATGGATTTACTGAAGTTTGCGATCCGTTAATTTTAAATTAAATAATCAGTAAAAATCTATAAGTCATCACTTTGGTAATGAAATGCTTTGCCGCTATTGCCAAAATCATTATTATTTATACCCTAAGCGCGTTAAACTAAATGAAAATTATAAAAAGTTATGTATTTGAATGGCTTCCAGCAAATTTCTCAATAAGAAATTGTATTGTGTGTGTGTATCTAAGCAAATGTCTGAAAATAAGTACTTACGTATCAAATTATAAACAAAGTCATTACTAAAGTACTTTTAAGAAAGTCAGACGATATATAATAGTCATTGAAAAGTATGTTGTTAAGTAAGAGTAAGTCATTACCTAGTGTTTGCTGGAAATCTATGGTTAAAAGTAAAATTAAGTTGAAAATTTTATTTTTAAAAACTACATTTTTATACTCTCATATTCACCCATAAAAAATTGTTTCCTCTTGGGTCTTTTTGCGCAGAAATATTTATATTCAATTTTACAAATGGGGAATTCACTTAATTTTTATTTCTTTTTTTCTTTTATTAAAATTAAAGAACATTTTTTAAGTAAATTAACTTAACATTCTTTTTTATACCCTTCACCTGTGGTGCACAAGGGTATATGTATAGCTTTGTCATTCCGTTTGTAATTTCTACAATTTTCATTTCCGACCCCATAAAGTATATATTTTCTAAAAGCTTATGAATAGCGGAGTCGATTAAGCTCTGTCAGTCTGTCCGTCTGTCCGTGTGTTGGTTGAAATCAACTTTTAGAAGCATCTACTTTTATGTTCCTCAGATCTGAGTATGGTATCAATCTTTTGGAAATATTCGGGAATGAATCGCTATTAAAATTCAGCACAATCGCCCCATAACTTTCTAAAATATGAGCAAAAAACCACGACCACCTCGTTTTTTTTCACAATTACAACAACAACATACATATGTATATACTGGTTAGAGTACACATGACATCGAATTCCAGCTAAGCCAAAAAAAAAATTTTTTTTATTTATATATTATTTATATTTTTATTATTTTTTTATATATTTTTTTTTATTTTTTAAAACTTTTTTTTTTTTATTTTTTTATTGTTTTTTTTTATTTTAATACATTTTTTTTATATATTTTTTTTTAAACACATGTATGTATGTACGTTAACTCAATTTATAATTCTGCAATTGGTTGTTTTTTATATGTATTTACGTATTTTATATGAGATGAATGGTGATACAAACAATTGTTATTGCATGACTACACGTTGTGAAGGGTATATAAGATTCGGCACGGCCGAATATAGCACTTTTACTTGTTTGTTATTAATTTTAATTATCAAATCAGACTACTTATATTTTGCGGTTTAGTTATTATAAAATGAACAATTCGCCTTAACCCCAGAAACGCCTGACCTGACTAACATTTAACCAGTCTTGGTTACTACCGATTAAGTATATTTTGTAATTCATTACAGATTTAACAGCCAATGATTAGATCTGCAAAAAAAAAAAATTTTGCCCGCTTTAAAGCGAAATACGTTTTCAGATTTTCAGATTTTTTCGGGTTCAGATTTTTTTATGGGCGTGCCTAATATTTTGCCCCAAACATGGCGGTTATGCTAATACATTTCATCATAACTTAAGAGTGATTATTACGATTTAGATAAAAATTCCAGAAAATGGTTAACAATAAAATAATCTTTATAACGTTTTGTTTCTTTATATTTTCAAATGTTAAGGAGTTATTCAGAAAAAAGTAGCCCTAAAATTTTTTTCATGCAAAACTATTACTATAATTTGTTTTTAAAATGACATTAAAAAATTATCAGGTTAAAAATTTTACATTTTCATTCTTTTTCAGAAATGTAGGAACATTGCGAATAAAATAAGCCATAAATTTAAAAAAATGCGATTGACAAATGTTTATTCTAGATTGATAAACTTAGAAAATACAAACTGTATCACAAAAATTTAAAAATTGCTCTTTATGCTACTCATATCAGCTGCAGTCTCAATTTGAACCAATAGTCTTTGGGGCCATTTTCACGATGTCTTAATGCATGCCTGACATCCTGCTATCGTATCAAACTAATATCAAAGTGTGTAGAGAGTAAAGAAGAGTAAACAAAAAGGCACGTTTTCGGGCTTTTTTATATTCCTCTTTGCGCATTTTTCTGTTCTTATTATGCTTTATTTTCTGTTTTTTTTTTGAAGTAAAAATTAATTTTTGAAAAAACTAAAACAGCGAGAAATCTTCTTAAAAAATAACATTAAATAAAAAAAGTTCAAATATTTATAAGATTAAAAGATTTAATGGAAAAATAATTTGTAATTAATTTATTACAAGTATTTAGATTTTTATTCAAAATTTTTTATATTTCTCTTAATGTGAGAGAGAAATTAAAGAAGATTGACCGATTGATTGTACGCTAAAAAAATTATAAAAAAGTCATCGTAAAAATAAAAAAGGTTTTTGGTAGCAGCTTTCAAAGAGAATGGCAATAAATTATGAAATTAAAAGTTAACGTGAAAATGCGCTATAAAAAATATAAATTATCATTAATTATAAAAAAGTAACATTTGGATCAATTGTCTTTAATTCCCGAATTCTAGATTCATTAATTGAAAAATACAAAAAGTAACATCAAAATGAGGAAAAGGTATCGTAGTTTATAGTTCTTAATTTAAAAGTTCAAGATTTGTAAAGTACAAAATTTTAGTAATAACTTTTACCACCTTTTTGAGTAAGTAACGCAATTTTTCTTTTTTGCTCTAGATTCATCAGTTTGGACGTTACAGCGGGTAACAAGAAAGTACCAAAAATAAAGTTGTTACCCGTCTTTGGCCCCTTATGGGTTGCAAATTAAAAAAAAAAACTCGCCTGTCAGCTTAATTTTTGAGTAGATAACCATGCATTTAGAAGTTAATCTTTATGGTTTTAGTTAAGCAGATACTATATTACCGAATTTACCCGTTTTTAGCTTTCCAACTTCTCTTCCTAGGGGACCTATTCATGAGATGAGGAACCCACTGCCCAAATTTTCTGACTCTGGCATTATTCGTTTTGGTTGTCTGCTGATGAATCAGTCAGTCGTGTGTGCCCTCGACTTTGCCTAGTTATCATGGTAAAAAGTAGCATTTTTGTTTATCTAGGTCGTTGTCTAAATATCTGTGTGGCAAATTTCATTTAGTTCCGTTTAGCCATTTTTGCGTAATTGTGTGATCTAAATATCGAAACATACAATCACTCATATTAATCATAATAATTTGTATAAGTCAAGTTGTTCATAAAGGGGCTGTGAACAAGAATAATAATTAATGTACGACGCTAAGGCATAAAATTTCAAAATTATTATCTCAACAAGTAAATTAAAACCATTTTGTTTTAATGTTTCCGACGCCATCATTGATTTCGAATTTTTATATTGTTTACTTTGTTCTAATTGTAAGCCTTTTCATTTTATACCTATATTGAAGGGGTTAAGATAAAATATTGTCCGCCATTTTGTTTCGAACGCCATCTTGAGTTTTAGACTTTTGAATAGTTTACTGTATTTTACTGGTCAAGTCCTTTCATTTAAAAAAACACGTTATTAACCGCTATTTTCTTTAGGTCGCCATCTTGGTTTAGAACTTTTCCTTTTTTACTTAACTGTACTCTACAGCTCAAGCCCTTTTATTTGATACTAATATTGAGGGGGTGCATTTTTAAATACTAAATTTAACTCACATATTAATTTATTGCACGCCATTTTGTAGTGGTGGCCATCACGGATTTCAAAATTATTTACAGTGTATAAAAATCTACTAATCCAGCCATTTTATTTGATATTGACTATCTCGGCTGTCTAACAACTTAAGAATTTCAATTTTCGTTTGTATTCTTAGGAAAAACACTGAAATAGTTGAATTTTGATGATTATATCTCAGTTCCAGCCGTCTTATTAGTTTCCAGGGCTAAGACTTGTAATTGGTGTTAATATCGCGTGCAACAATTATTTAAGAACTTGAGAGACTTGTAAATTAATCAAATATCTTCATTGTAAATAAATCAAATATCTTCTCCTGCTCTAATTTAAAGCCTTAGATCCTTCTCTGGCAAAACATTAATATTCTAATTATTGGCTTAAAATTGCTTTGACCGATAATCTTGTATGTATTTAAATTTACCAATAATTATTTTCATTTTAAAACTCACATCTTATGCCTACTGAAACTATAAATTCAAAAATAAAATCTCTTTAATAAAAATGTCCCTCAGAATTGTTTCGAACTTAACCTTTTTTATGGCAATACCTCTTTATAGCTCATAATTTACACCTTTAGCTTTTAATTTTTATGATCATTTAATAACTTTATTTTGATTATTTTTGCAACAGAAAACAACAAAAAAAAAAAAAAACTCAAAATCCGGTTCATTGAAAATTTTTAAACATGAAACTGAACAACTAAATAAACAACTGCTAAAAGCAGCTTAAAATTAAATCTCTCTTTTTGTAAGTGCTTTTGTAAATGCTTTTCCCGTGTGCATAAGTTTGTGTTTACAGGACAGATGTTAAAAGCGATTTTTAAAGTTAAGATGACAAATATACAATTTCATACAAAAAGAACTCTTAACATTGCTGTCCAAAGTTATTGCAGCTTAAAAATTAATAATAAATAAAGGAAATAAGAAAAATTACTAAAAAAAAGAAGTGAGATCTTAATTTTATTTGAGTTTAAATTGTCATAAATTTAAAAAATTTATGAGAAGTATTTTTTTTTCTTTTTAATTTATTTCACAGATCGTTGTGAAAAATATTAAATTTTTTCTTCAAGAAGAGACTTTAAAGTCATCAGAAAGTCAATGAGGGGCTTTTTAAACTTTATATGAGAAAATTGCTTTAATCTTTTAATGGAACATTTTTCATGTGATTTCTTTTAATTTAAAATTTTGGAATTTATCAAACAGTGTTCTAAAATAAATGAGAAATATTTAATAATTTTTTAATAAATCATAGTGGACAAAATGGTCTTTATGGCTTGTTGTATTTTGTGCAGTTTTATCGTAAATTATCTATTTATATGATTGAAAAAATTCATGTTTTAAAGTTCTTTTTTATATTCAGTATATTGAACAAGTACACAAAGTTAAACAAAATGAGGAGCTAATGTTGTGCTAATCAGCTGAGTAAAATTTAAGAAAATATATTTTGTTCGTAAAGCTGGATTCACCCATAAAATTTTAGTTCAGAACAAATTTTTTTTATATTGAGTTTGACGTTTTACTTTTGAGAGAGAGAGAGATTATTTTGTTCAGAAAGTTTTTTCTTGAATTGGTTTAATTTTAATTCTTGTTCAGAAGAAACTGAATTGGGATGCCTTTTTTTTCAATATTTACATGATAATTGAATTTGTTTGCCACATTACACAGTGTCAGTACATTTATTATACAAAAATTGTTTTTGCCGAAAATTAACAATTAAAATGGAATTTAATGAAAATATTGCTCAAAAATTAAAAGAAGAATTAAAAAAACCAGGAAGAGAATGTTTGTATGACATGAGCAATAGTGCATACAAAAATAATTATTTAAAACAGGGTTTATGGAATGAAATAGGAGCGACTCCTTTTATTTTCGATTTTTTTTTTATAAATTTCTTTTGCAAACAAATTGACTTTATGCACTTCAATTAAAAATAATAATTTTAGTTTTCTTCTATCCGACATTTTCTTCACATATATTTTAATGAAATAATTTACGTTTGTATTTATTTACATAGTTTGCTAGCGGTGCTGCCATTTTGTACAACTGTTTGCATTTTTATATTATATGGCAGCTTTGTTTTTTCGGACAAATTTTCTGAAATGGGTGAAACATGGGAAAACATTTTTTTCAGAACAAGTAGTTGAATTCACTTTAACTATTGTGTTTTGTGAGTATTGTTTTATGTAGTGTCACATGCATGTATTTATTTGCTCTTTCAATCACTTTCATAGTACGTGTTATTTTTTGTTGCGTTGAAATTTTCTGTAAACAAAACAGAAACAAGGGACTGAATGTCAAGTGAAGAATAAGTGTTTATTGATGGCTTAATGTAAAAGGGGTATATATATGTTTGTCATTCAGTTTGAAATTTCTACGGTATAGATTTCCGACCCCCTAAAGCACATATTTTCTGAAAGCTTCTGAATAGGGTAGTCAACTAATCATTGTCCGTCTGTCTATGTGTATGTTAAAATCAGTTTTTTGAAGACCTCCGATATAATTAAGACCAGTGTATTAGATTGACAATTGGCCTATAAATATGAAAAAATAAACACAACTTTCTCTTTTTTTCCTCCCAATTTTTACCACAAAAATTTTTCCGCCCTAGGATAATTTATTGACATGCTTCTGATTTTTTATAGATATTAGTAAAACATTTTAGACAAATCGACAAAGTTATAAAAATAAATTATTTGGAAATATATGAGTTTGTTTTAAATGTATCACATTTTTCAAGCTTCTAAATAATTTTTAGACACGTTAAAATACTTAATTATGAGCCGTGGTCTTAAAAATTTTTTCTGAGAAAAACTAACAATTCATTTTGAAATTAACTAAGATATAAGTACCAAAATACAACTGCTTCGGTGTTTTCCCTAAAATATTCAAACGAAATTTGATTTCTTCAATTTGGGTATCAAATGTAAGACTTGACCAGTAAAAATCAATAATAGCGTCTTAGATTAAATGGCGAATATATGAGTTCAATATCGTAGTTACTTTAACCACAGCAATATGCGTATCAAACGAAAGGACTTGTCCTGTAGGACACAGTAAACTTGTCAAAAGGTGTAAAATTTAAAATGGCGTCTAAAAAAAAAGGCGGATAATTTTCTTAAACCCCATAAATATGGGTATAAAATGACTAGTAACAGACAGTTATGTATGTAAAAATTCAAAATCAAATATGGCGTCGGAAATAGTAAAGAAAAATGGCGTATAAAATGTAATCTGAAATGTAGGCTAAGCTTACGATGTGGTCATTATACGTATGCACATGATGGTGACGGGTATTATCAGATTCGGCAAGGCCGAATATATCACTCTTATTTGTTTTACATTACAGCAGAAGCAAATACCAAATAAAATTTAAAATAATGACATTTTTTATGTGATTTTAACTTACAAAACTAGAGTAAATTACCAATGTATGTGTAATTTAGCCATTGAATCGTTTTTCGGGGTGTATGGCAGGAGGCGTTTTCCTATTAAAACCACATGTCGCTCAAGACAACATTTTTAAATTAAGGCAGGAAGATCTCTGTTACAATGTTAGGATATCGATCAGTCCCTGAGGCTTGACCAGTCACTGCTTAAGGTCACCAAATGCATTTGTTTTTCGACAACCACATGAGTGTTTATGAAACGCCAAATGTGCCAATACTCACGATCAGCATGGTGAAATATGCTTAAATTGATTTTGCTTGAAAACCTAACATCCACTTGTAAATGTTCTCTAACCTAATTATGTTTTGTAATTAGACTTGAGTCGTTGTGTCAATTGAACTTCGTAAGCATGACATGTTTAAAACGATAGAAAGACGACAAGGTCTTATTTCTTTTTACGAACGACACTACAATAAAACTGGTTTTGTTTGAAAATGCATAAGTACAAATTTGTGTAAAGCTCTAAACACATAGACGACAGCAGACTTTACGGCTTATAATGCTGCCAACTTCAAATGCTGCTCTAAAGTCAGCTTCATAATTATTTTGAAGACAGCAACAACATAGTAATCAGCTGATGTATATTTTAGCATTACAAATTTCAGGGATGCCGCATATATATTTTATAATGAATAAAATTAAAGTTATTGATAAACAAAAATGTAATAATATCACGAAAAACTATAAAAACACGTAAACTTATTTCTTTATTGTATTTTTGTAATGTTCTTTTATGTTTAATATTAAAAATAAGTTTTTGTTCTTAGTTTTCCAATTTAATATACATAATGGCAACACTATATTTATTTATTTCTGCCCGTCTAGCCTAAGTTGCCAGCAGCGGCAAATGCTGCTGTGCAGTCGTGCTGCCGTCGAAATAATCGTTTTCATTTAAACACATGGATTTTATTTTTGACATATTGCTGCTTGCTGTCTGCTGTCGTCTATGTGTTTAGAGCATAAAGCTCTAAACACATAGACGCCAGCAGACTTCACAACTTCACGGCTTATAATGCTGCCAACTTCAAATGCTGCTCTAAAGTCAACTTCAGAATTATTTTGAACACAGCAACAACATAATAATCAGCTGATGTATATTTTAGCAATACAAATTTCAGGGATGCCGCATATATATTTTATAATGAATAAAATGAAAGTTATTGATAAACAAAAATGTAATAATATCACGAAAAACTATAAAAACACATAAACTTACTTCTTTATTGTAATTTTGTAATGTTTTTTAATGTTTAATATTAAAAATACGTTTTTCTTGTTAGTTTTCCAATTTAACATATATATAATGGCAACACTATATTTGTTTATTGCTGCCCGTCAAAATAAAAAATAGCCTAAGTTGCTAGCAGCAGCAAATGCTGTTGTGCAGTCGTGCTGCTGTGCTGCCGTCAAAATAAACGTTTTCATTTAAACACATGGACTTTATTTTTGACATATTGCTGCTTGCTGTCGTCTATGTGCTTGGAGCATAAGATCTATCGTTATCAATAACAAAAAATTAATATTAATGACATAGTCATCGAATAGATAAAATTTTTTTTTTGTCTTTTATCCGAAAATTATTAAAATGTCCAAACAATTTCAAATAACACTGAAGACTGTATTTCTAAATGTGTTGCATTCGAAGAATTTGCCCTACAAATTTCTACAGTTTTACAAGCAATTTTACAAAAGAAGTTCCATTCTGATAATACAGTTTCTATTACGTTTTCAACTTCTCGTGTAAAATTACAATTATTTGTGTTAGGGCTTTTCTACTTGTGCCAAACGATATGCAGTTACGTTCAGCATACATTTTTTTGTTTGCAGTAATTGATTTTGTCCGCGAAATTTGTTTAATCAACTATAAATAGATTGCTTTGAGTGCGTGTATGACTAAAGAAACCTTTAAACTGTTAGATTTTTTAGGGTTTTAATACTTTTATGGCACAAATGCCGGAAAATTTAAACCAAAGTATTTCTTTATTTTTTTTAATAATTTAAAAGCCTTATGTTAAGAAAATATTAAATATTATATTTGCTATTTAATCATAAAATGAATTTATCTTGTTGAAAAAAGTTTTTCTTGTTAATATTTTAATGCCTTAGTTTGGAAACTTTCAACAAATTCATATCGAAATAATATTTGTTAAACAATAAACAAAATGTTTCCCATTATCTTATATGGTTCGCAATTCTTAAGAAATCATTAGGTAAATTCAAAATTCTAATGAATTACTAATAATACACTTAAAAACTTATTCACACCACACATACAAACGTTTAACAATCTAAAACTATGTTTTACCCTTTTCATGAAAATCAGACACAAGTTTCATTCAGTATAAGCTTTTATTTCATGTTTTCTTTTACCTTTTTGATTTCCTTCTTTTTTAATGCTTGAGTGTGTGTGTGTGTGTTTAGAAGGTGTTCTAACAACACATTAAAATAACAATATCGGCAATGAAGACTTAACATTTTAACAACAACAACAACGACAACAGAACAATTATAGAAACATAAAGGAAATCATTCAAGCCCAAAATGCTAAAAGTTTTTTTTTTAATTTTGCTAATTTTATTTTTTTTTATTTCTGTTTATGCTGAATTCCATTTGTTGTTTTATTTATTTTAATACAGTTTGCATGATGTGTTTTTTGCAAGAGTGAAAGGGAGGGAGAGATTACAAATAATACTTGACATGCTTCCAACTAAATTAAGACATTAGTTATATTTTGAACTAGAACGACAGCAAAAAACAATAATAACATCCATTTAAATTTATGTATGTATGCACATATTAACTAACGTACAGTGGGCAAGATATATAAAACATATATTTTTAAGTTAAATAAGTGATATGTTTTCTACAGAAAAAAAAAAATATTTTTTTTATTTTGTCTTAAAATAAGTAGACATTATTGCCTATAGTATATATGAGGGCATATTCATACAGATATTTGAAACATGAATTGCTACAAAAAATATGAAGACAGCAAATATGAATAATTTTAGTAGTTTAACTTTAAAAAAAATACACAATAATATTTCTTTTAATATAGAAAACAAAAATTCAATTTGCCATCCCTGGAATTTAACATTTTTCCGATCAGCTGCTGAGGCGAAACCTTGTGAATGTGACTTGTCAAATATTTTTTATAAAATGTTTATAAATTCCTACAATTCTAAAAAATTCAGGTTATACTGGCAGCTCTAGAAGTATCAAATCTGTAGTTTTAAAAAGTTTTGATTCAATTTTAGTTTTAATTTTGTTTATTTTGAATTTTTCCATTTTTCTTTCTTTTTTATTGTAACAAATGTTAATATTTCTTTAGGTCATCAACTGTATAATTTGTTATTGCTTTCAAAATAACAAAAAACGACTAACATACACTCTCGTATACACAAGGACAAAGAACAGCAAAAAATTTTATTAAAAAAAGTTAAAAACTACGCCTTTTTTCGCTTTAATTTTATTTGTTAAACCTGCCGCCAAGTCTAACACAAATATATAAACATTTAACGCAAACATATTCATGGCTACATTTCTATATATATTTAACAAAAATATAGACATTAAATATACACTAACACTCACACACACACACACAAGTAAACTTTATAACAACTTTTAAAAAACTGACAGCAGCAGCAGGACGTCCTTCTAACTAAAACTAATAATTTTAACTTCAAGGGAGAGAGTTGTATGTTAAAGTTTTTTTTTGTCGAGACGCCACACATTTCAGTTGTGTTCGTGTTTTTTTTTATTTTTTTTTATTTAGAGTTACCAATAAAAGCGCCACCAACAAAAACACTGCCATCAAAATCATCATCAACGTTTGTTGTTTGGTGTCGTTGGCAATTAGTTGACACCAACTGTGGTTATATTTTCATTTCATATGTTGCAGCAACAACAGCTAAAAAACTGATTGCAACTTAGTGTGACTATAGCGTGCGAATTGTATTTAAATTGGAAATAAAATCAAATAAATGAACAAAATAAAAAAACAAAATGGACTCTCTAATGTGCACAAACCCATTATATACAAAAAAAAACTTAATCTTTTGACCAAAAACTAAATAACGACTAATAACACTGGCTGACAGTGGTTTTGTTTATTTTATTAGAAAACAATTGCAAAATATGTTCTAATATTACTTAGCGAGCGGAATAACAAAGATCACTTTTTATAATTATAGTGTAATGGACTAGCGTCTTTTCGGGAATCGAGTTTGTAACCACCAGACTGGGAGAATAGCATTGACTAGTCCACCATGGCATCCTAGATGCATACATTTTTTTACATCATTCTTCATATATAGGGTGTCCCAACTAGAACGCAATTTTTAAATTTTAAATAAAACACAGATATTAAAAAAAAAAATCGTGAAACTTTATTATATCGTAAAGTAGACAGAATGAGGTTATGTATGGAACAGTATATCGTGCAGCTGGCCGCCGCGGCTTTGCTGGCACACACGCGATCTTTTAATGAAATTTTCAATGACCTTTTTGCATAAATGCTGCGGTATTTCATTAATGCAGCGTCCAATTTCCTCTTTTATGGCTTGAGTCGTCGTCGGCTAATTTGCGTAAACCATCGACTTCAAAAAACCCCAAAGAAAAAAATCTAAAGGTGTTAAATCACACGATCTAGGCGGCCAATTCTGGTCTCCAAAACGCGAAATAACACGACCGGGAAATGACTGATGCAGCAATTGAATTTTTTCTCTGACTTTATGACATGCTGGCTTCAGTTCCTGAGTCAATTGAAGTTTGTATGCATGAAGATGCAAATCTTTCGTCAAAATTCCCTGCATAGTGGATTTGGAGACACCAATTTGCTGAGCTCGGTGTCGAATTGAGGTGGATGGAGTTTAAGCGACATCATCACGTACAGCTGCGACATTTTCGGTCGATCGACCTGGTCGAAGGCGCGTTGTTGTCTTTACATCACTAACAGACCCAGTTTCGGCAAATTTATCCATTAATCTCTTTACAGTTGACTCTTTCGGAGCATTATTGTGACCCCAAACTGATCGCAATTTGCGAACTGTAGCCGCAAAACTTTCACCATTTTGGTAAAACAATTTTACAATGAGAATGCGTTGTTCATTCGTGTAGCGCTCCATTTTTACTAACCTCGTACCTTCTACTAGCAAACAATAACAATTGTTCAAATTTCAAACAATGACACTTCGAATGGCGCCAAATTTAAAAATTGCGTTCTAGTTGGGACACCCGATACTAACTAGGGGTTCAATTCTTATTCTATTAAATTGTGAATAGGAATATAATTTATATTCATATTTCAGTAAGCCTAGTAATGTTTCTCCTTATTGCAAATGTCTTGGTGGAAGTAATTCTTAGCTTAAATGAACAAGATTTTTTTAGACGATTTTGCCAGACAATCAAAAATTTCCGATCTATATACAACTTTGATAAATTGATGAAACATAATACGGTCGCGACTTTAAAGCAACAGCAGCAATTCCTGCAGTATCTTCAAGTCATTTATTCATTTATTCTTTTCTTTTGCCTTTATTTTTCGATGCCATAAAACTTAAGAAGATGATGAGGCCATCGAGGCTTTTCTTGTCATAGTTTATTCCAGACTTCCGCTTTTGTAAGAATTGCTGGCCCTATTTCAGGAATAACGTGAACAATATTGGTTCCCAAGGCAATAATTGTTGCTGATTTATTAGCATTAATAACACCACAGGAATGGTGTTAAATCGCAAGAGCTTGAAAATTCATATTTCGAAATAATCTTTTCGCTAAAATTTGATTTCAATAAAACATTGTTTTTTTTATTTTCTATAGAAGTCTCTTGAATTTAAAATATTTCAATTAAGTTTCAGAAAAAAATATATCCTTATAAAAGGTCTTCCAATTAGAGTGATATGATTTCTTTAAAAAAAAACACACACTTATTGTTAAGGAAATTCAAAAGTTTTTTATATAATGTGAAGTTAAATCGATACAATTAAATTCTAAATAAAACGTTATTCGAATGGCCTCAATGACTTCATCTGCAGGATCGAATTCGATGAACCCAATTTTCGAGCACTTTTTCCACTAAATCAAGGCTCACTTTATGTAAACAACAATTACTTCAGCAACAAATAATATTAATGCAAAGAAAAACTAACAATTATATGTGTATTACCAGGTTACCCAGGAGTAGACTAGAAATCACAAAGCAACGTATTGAGTACATGGCTATCTTTAAATATAACAAAATACCATCCGCTTTGAAAAATCAAAATAAAATATCGCTTTATAAATCACGTCTGAAAGAACATTTATTTCAAAACCTAGAGGCGCTTCTTCTGTAGACAAGTCATATCCATAAGGTATATGCAACGGCGAATTGATACAAAAAAGCAACTTTTTATAAGATGTTTTATGTCAAGGCCAATTCGTATATCAGGGATGGAAATGCTGTTATGACATATTAAATATAATAAAATTTGATTAAAGAAAGAATATACTTTTTTTAAACACATTTTTAATGATGCAAAAGTAACAAATATACATAAATTACGCACTTTTTATATCAAAAAAGTACACTCAAGTTAATTGTTTAATACCGAAACTAAAATCACATTTCCTATCCCTGCATTAATAAATGAAATCAAGGCGAATTAAACCAATTTTGACAAAAAGTTTCCCCATCAGCCGGGCTGATAATTTCACCTGTACGAATTCGCCTTGTTTTGTAGATATAAAAATTATTTATATATAAAATATTTATTAAATTATAAAGCTCTAAACACATAGACGACAGCAGACAACAAGCAGCAATATGTCAAAAATAAAATTCATGTGTTTAAATGAAAACGATTATTTTGACGGCAGCACAGCAGCACGACTGCACAACAGCATTTGCTGCTGCTAGCAACTTAGGCTATTTTTTATTTTGACGGGCAGCTGTAAACAAATATAGTGTTGCCATTATATATATGTTAAATTGGAAAACTAACAAGAAAAACGTATTTTTAATATTAAACATTAAAAAACATTACAAAATTACAATAAAGAAATAAGTTGATGTATTTTTATAGTTTTTCGTGATATTATTACATTTTTGTTTATCAATAACTTTAATTTTATTCATTATAAAATATATATGCGGCATCCCTGAAATTTGTATTGTTAAAATACACATCAGCTGATTATTATGTTTTTGCTGTCTTCAAAATAATTATGAAGCTGACTTCAGAGCAGCATTTGAAGTTGTCAGCATTTGAAGCCGTGAAGTTGTGAAGTCTGCTGTCGTCTATGTGTTTAGAGCTTAATAATTATATTATTATTATTATACATACTTAAAATTGTTTACAATATAATGAAGGTTATTTGTGGTACTCCATTTTGCCAGCTTGTTTCATCAATGCCCTTTGGCGCTGAGGCCACATATTCTGATTAAGTTTGTATATGAATTGAAAATAAATAGTACTTATTAAAAAAAAAAAAAACTGCATATTATTTAATTAAAAATTTAACTCGCAAGTTTGCTGGGTTACAATTCCAGAAAATAATTTAGAGGCATCTGCCGCATATGTTCTCGTCGGTATCTCATCACCGAATAAATGACTCCGCTAAATAAAAGAGCATAATAATATGAGTGAGTATCACCTTGCACAATTGTGCTATGAATTCGCTGCCTATGATTTAACTAACTTTAATTTTTTTAAAGCAATCTCAAAAAAAAAAAAAAACAGAAGCATGCGTGGTTTTTTGATTATATCGCAGCCGCTAATTCGTCAAAACTATTACTTTTCAATACCAAAATATCTGAAAGTATTTCTGATAAATTGATACTTCATATGAGTCTGTGTTATATATGGAAGCTAAAAATAATTGATTTCAACACTCTCATGGATGGACAGACGGACTTAATAAATTAACTTCTCTATCTATAGGGATTCAAAATATATATATTTTATGAGGTCGTAAATAAACCTACAAACCTAATGACAACAATCTTAAATATACCATACCACCTTGTATGATGAGTATAAAAGTCTAAATTTTATAAACTAACTAGCTAACACCCGGTGTGCTTCGCCACCCCAAATTTTAGTATTTAATTCATATGGCAGGTGCCACGCCCACTATTGTTAATGCACCCATTTTTTCCATAAATGTTTATTTGAATATCAAAGTTGCTTTTGTAAAATTTTAGTACTCTAATCGATACCGTTTTCCAAATATACGAATTTTAGTATTTAATTCATATGGTAGGTGCCACGCCCACTATTGATAATGCACCCATTTCTTGCCTAAATGTTCATTTGGGTGTCAAAGTTGCTCTTGCGAAATTTTACTACTCTAATCGATTTCGTTTTCCAAATATACGAATTTTAGTATTCAATTTATGTGGCCACGCCTACTATTCCAAGTCCGCCCATTTTTTACCCAAATGTTCGTGTGGATGTCAAAGCTTACCGTACTTAATTTGAAGACTCTACCTGCATTAACTTTCGTGATATATAATATTTAATACTTATTCTTTAATAGGGCGTGGCACCCCGCCCACTTACAATTTCAAACGAAAGTATAGCCTATAGTTCCTTCCAGACATACAGAAAGATTCTGTGAAAATTTCAAGGAAATCGGTCCAGCCGTTTAGCCGTCTATAAAGCACAAACAAACATACAAACATACAAACACACATTGATTTTTATATATATAGATACAATTTACAACAAAGCAATTATGCATCTTTTTTTAAATTTAGACTTTGTCATTAGCAAAAAAATTTTTTAAGAAACGAGAATTTATGAAAAATAATTATTAATCAGAGAATTTTACCAAAAGATGTTTGTATAAAGAAATTAAATAAAATTATTTGCAAAAAGAAAACTAAAGAAACATTTTCTACAGAACGATTGTAAGTATGTTACAAATAGAAGATTTGTAGATTGCGGTTTTTTTCTAAATTTTACTTTTTTTAAAAATTATTTGAAAACTCTCTATAAGAAAAACTTTTTTATAAAAAATTTATCAAGTATTTTTTTAGCGGGAACAGAATTGTGTCTAATGTATAACTGATGAAAAAGGGGGAAATTTTGTCAACAAATTAAAAATAGAAATTTTAAAATATTATGTAGATTTATCATTTTTATTTATCTTGAAGAGAAATTATTCAAAACATTAAATTTTAAAAGATTATTTTGCTTACAGAAGGACCTTAACAAACACCTCTACGAAAACTGTTTTCTTTAATTTTTCTTAAGAAATTTTTTTTGGACAATTCTTTTTAAGGAGATTAAAATAAAATTTGTTTAATTTAATATAAATTTACCAAAGATGTCTTTAAATAAAAATTATTTAATATCAAATAACGTCACTACACATATTAGGATAATATTATTCTTTTTACATTTAATATTTTGTGGTTGTAGTCTGTGATGTCTGTGAATTAAGCAAATAAAATGTGTAAAATCTAAGAAAAAAAAGTGTTAAACGAAATTTTGCAAAATTCATTTGAAATCGTCATCAAAAAGCCAACAACAAATTAGGAAAAACGTCAAGTCAAAATAAAAGTAAAACGTGTTATTTATTGTTGTTGTATTTTCACTAACGTATAATTACCGTTAAAAATAATAATGGATGTGTAGAATAAAGCGCCACACTCCATAGTGTTGGTTGTAAATATTTGTCAGCATTTGGAATACCAACAACAAATACTACATACAAAATGTAGGTACTAATACTAATGAATACTTTGTATATATGTACGTACGTGTGTATGCATGTATGTAAATATGAAATACTATTGAAATATTTAGAATTGAAATGCATTTGCCAATTTGTATAAATGATGGCGTTTTGGTAGTGGTTGATGTTGGTTGCAGCTGCGTTAATTGTGGCAGCGTCTAAAAAAGGTACCACCATATAATAACTTTATTAATACCTGGTATATGCATGCATACTAACATGAACACAAAAACTAAAACCATAAACACAGCAATGGTAGAGACAAGAAAATATAAAAAAAGTTACTAGAAACACAGAAATAAACGGAGAATTAAAATAAAACATTTTTAGCACAGGTAACAATTTTCCAGGAATTATATTAAGCATACATACATACACTCAATTCGATTTATGTATATAAAAATCAAAAAACGAAAAAAAAATTACGCTTCCAAGCAAAATAGAAGACCCAGTAGGAAACTATACACTTTTAAACTACAAAATACTTTCGCCGATAAGCATATACATATATCTGTTTCAGAACTTTAGGTGGAGAATTTAAATTGGCTATATTGATCTCTATTTTTTTAAGTTTATATGAAAAATTTTTAATGTTAAAACATCTCGTTTTTTTAATGCGTTTAAATGTAAGAGCAAATTCTTGTTTCATATGTCTCATATAAGGGGTGGTCTAACCATAATGCATGATGTTAATTGTAAGTCACACCTTAACGCCAAGTTTTTTTCCCAACTTAATTTGACATTTCTTTGCTTAAGTGTTAGACAAATTCAACCATGGAGGGGTGCACAATTGAGCAGCGCGCTAAGATTACTAAAGCATTTTACGAAAATTTGCGTTCAAATCAGAATTCATTTCGTGTACTTCGTGATTTTTTGATCAGCATAATCGACCAAATGTGTCTACCATCGGGAGAATCGTGAGCAAATTTCAGCAAACCTGGTCTGTAGGAAATGTGAAAACATCTGTGAAATTGTTCGCTATAGTTGGTTAAAAAGACAGAAGAAGAAACTAATGTTCAGTGACGAGACACCTTAGTGGAATCTTTAAAAAGCAGAATATCCGCTTTTGGGAAAATAAGAATCCACGAGTGATTGTTGAAAAGCCGATGCATCAACAAAAAGTGACTCTTTGGTGTGGTGTGGCGGCTTCATCGGGCAGTAATTTTTCGAAAATAAGGTAAGCAATTTTCCTGAATGATGTTTGCCGTCACGAGATGATAACGGCCCTTTGTGGCCAGAAAAATAAGGATATGAATTTTGACGATATAAGATTCCAAACGGGATGTTACTACTTGCCTCATAGTCAACGAAACAAAGGCCCTTTTTCGCGTGAAATTCAATGGCCGTGTTATCTCATGTCGTGGCGATATTAGTTGGCCGCACAGACCCAATTTTAAAAATTTATTGGAATTCTATTAATGCAATATATTAGATGTCCGAACTAATATTAACTTTTACCTCCTTAAAGTATGACAAGTTGAATCGGTGTAATAGAAATTAAACATTTTTTAGCACAAACGAGAATGGGAAAAAGGGGAAAATTTGCTTTGCATTATCACAACAAGAATTGTACCCTTTGGCCCACCATAGGAATATTTGAAAATTTTAGTTTGACTCTGAGCAATATTCCGTTCACGGATCAGGTCTTTTTTTACTTTGGACATGCTTATAAGCAAAACTGCCATACTTGGGGTGAGGAAAATTCAGGGACGATTATCTATTCAAAAATGTCTTCTTTAAGCTTTTTGTTAAATTGATAACAGCGAAAATGTTACCGTCAACGTTACTGAGACATAATTAATTTTTTCTTCGAGATCAGTTAAAATTAATACGTTAGTGGTTTAACAAATAATTAAATCGGAACAGCGATTATAGAGAAAAACGTCTTACAAACGATTTATTTTATAATATGAACCTGCTAACTGTTAGTCTCATTTGTTTAAATTTATTCCCGGGAAAATGCAAAGTCGAAACAGTTAGTTAACTAAGATTTTTTATGTGTTCCTTTTCTACAGGGCGCTAAAGTGTAGCAACACTTCATCTTTTAGCTGTTGTGTAGCATTTCTAATGCGATGATGTTAAATTATAACCCGTACATTTTAGTTTTTGTTTCTCCAAACAGATTTATTTAAGTTGTTTTTTTTTTCTAACACATGTTCCATGTTGTACTCGTATGGCTGAGAATATGTAGAGAATTAAGCCAACACTAATACTACTAAAGGCAGACAGATATTCTTACGTACAGTGCTGTGCAAAAAATGAGTAGTTTATTTGACTACTAATGAAGATCTTTATAAATTATTTTTGGAAATTTATAATTTATATATATATTTATTCCCGTCGTTCCAGTGTGGAGCATAGGGCTCCCCTGTGGGTTTCAATCTATGGCAGTTCTCGTCAAGTTATCCGGTGATTTGCGTAACGTAACCATTCGCAAAGGTTTTTGATTTGTGGATGCCCAGAGGTCTGCATTACTTATAACGTTTGGCCAAAAGATTTTCAAGATCCTCCTTAAACAGCGGTTGGCAAATACCTGCAATGCATTTATATCTCGGGCAGCTGCATTCCAGGTCTCGCATCCATACAATAGGGTTGACTTTACACTGGAGTTAAATATATCAATCTTAGTTTTTCGTGCTATATGGGAAGCCCTCCATACTGAGTTAAGAAGGCCAAAGGATTTTCGGGCACAATTGATATGGTTTGCAATATTTGCACTTGATCCACCTGTGCTGTCAATTACTCTGCCGAGGTAACAAAAGCTTTCAATATCTTGGAGAGTGGTACCGTTTATTTGGAGGTGTTGGACGTTGTCGGTATTCATACGCATGCACTTTGTTTTTGTCAGGTTTATAATCAACCCTGCTTTCACTGTTGCTGCCTCTAAAAGTTTAAGTTTTTCACACATATCACCGAACGTGTGTGAGAGGAGGCAAATGTCGTCAGCGTAGTCAAGGTCATCTAGCCGCTTGTATAAGACTCATTGTATTCCACTAGGATTTACTGTTGCAATCTTCATTACAACATCAAGGACAATGTTGAAGAGTAGAGGAGATATTACGCATCCCTGTCTTACGCCATTCTTTACACTTATCCTTCAGCTGAGTTTATTTTCAAGTGGCACAGTTCTACAGACTACGTATAAGTGATATAATTTTGGGTGGACAAACTTTGCATTCAAGTGCTTTCCAAAGAGTCTTATGAGCAAGCTTGTCAAATATAGTGTGTTTTGACATTGGTAAAAAGTTATCAGAACAAAGATCGTTAAACGTAACAATTAATTACTTACTTTTTAAAAAAATATCTTACATAAAATGAATAAATACTTGTACTTAGTTGGTTTTGAATAATAGCTCTTTGAAGTTCATTAAATTTTTTTGCTTTGAAACACATAAAATATTCAGGTATTTATTTCCAAGGCTTAAATAACACATACGCTTTTTGGTAATGCATTTGTAAGCACCATATTTTGTTCCTGTGTAATAATGCTGTTTTTGTTGTAATTTGCTGCTCAAATGTAAATTACAGTTTAAATAAAATGAGTTAAAAAAATAAAGTTACTTCGTAGAGTACATACATGTTTGGTAGTCAGAAACTTTCGATTTCCGCTGAAATTCGCTTCGTTTCTTATTACGAAAAATTGTCATAGACTTAAATAATAGATTAAGTTGTCCGCCTCGGTCCTATTTAATTTTTTATTATTTTTTTGTAATAGGTGTACTATTAAATAAATAAGCGTATAAAATCGTCGCTTCGTTTGTTGGTAATGTGTGATCTGAGAACATGTAAGAACTATTAGGCTGAAATTTTTCATAGGCTCAGGTAAATTCATTTTAGGTTCTTGTTTTATTAAGGATCCTATAGGTGGTGTTTTAGATGAGTTATACACACTATTTGTAGTTTGACCTCTCTAAGTAAATAGTGTTATATTCGAAATACTTAATGCACAAAGTATAAATAATGTACGGTCCACACTAGCCATCGATTTGTTCGAACAACGAACAATTTTTTGTGCGCACATGAATTTGCCTGTTGTGGACCGCTGTTGTCGATGTTTTGTTCTTGTTGTCAAAGCATTTGTTCGAACCGCGATGTCTGATATTAAAAGACATTTTGAATATGAAAGAAAGAGACATAAAAATAGCAACAACATACACTTTATACGTTTTCTCCATATCAAAGAACATGACAATTTTTTGACAGCTGCTCTGCCGACTTTTTGTTTTAGTCTGAACAAATCGATGGCTCGTCTAGACGTAAAGTAGGAGTGAAATGGAAAGAATCTAACCACTTGTTTTGACTCTTATAAAGGGTGTTTTTTTAAGCCCGATAGAACTTGAAATTGTAAAAAATAACACAAAAAATTAAATTGTAATCAAATTTTTTTTTTTATTCGAAAGATCAATACGTGACATTAACATTTGAAAATGATTTCGGGCATATGGGCACCGCGGCTGTTCTTGACGAAGCGCATTCTGGACGTCCGTTGTTTTATCGCTTAACGGGTTTGTTAATAAGCAAAATTGCCGCATATGGTGCGAGACCAATCCACAAGAGACCCTACAGACTCCATTACATCCAGAAAAATGCACCGTTTGGTGCGGTTTTCACGCTGGTGGCATCATCGGACCTTATTTCTTCAAAAATGAGGCCGGAGCTCGCGTTACGGTCAATGGATATCGTTACCGCACCATGATCAATGATTTTTTGTTTGAAAATATGGATGACATTGATCCGGAGGAGATGTGGTTTCAACAGGATGGCGCTACGTGCCATACGGCGAACGCAACCATCGACTTATTGAAATCAAAATTTGGCGATAAGTTGATTTCGAGAAATGGACCTGTCAATTGGCCTCCAAGGTCGTGCGATTTGACACCTCTCGATTATTTCCTGTGGGGCTACGTGAAGTCACTGGTTTATGCTGATAAACCAGCAACAATTGACGCCTTGGAGGCCAGCATTGTTCGTGTTATTCGTGACATACGGCCAGCAGTGCTCGAAAAAGTGGCCCAAAATTGGACGTTCAGAATGCGCTTCGTCAAGAACAGCCGCGGTGCCCATATGCCCGAAATCATTTTCAAATGTTAATGTCACGTATTGATCTTTCGAATAAAAAAAAAATTTTGATTACAATTTAATTTTTTGTGTTATTTTTTACAGTTTCAAGTTCTATCGGGCTTAAAAAAACACCCTTTACTACATTTACACCTAAACAAAATCCCATACAAAACCAAATCTACTTCGCCACTAGATTTTGGCAAAATCTACTTAAAATCTAGTACTACTTCGTGATAAAACTGTGGTTTTTATTAAATTGTAATAAATATATACATACATACTACGCTGCACACAGAAAAATTCAATCATAATATATATTACATTTTTTTTATATGGAGTTTGAATTTTGGGGAAGTAGAGCCACCACCTTGTAAATAAATATATTGTTTTGAAAACGAAATCTTGCAAAATGTCAAAAAACAGTGGTATAAACGGTTTAGATTTAAATAAAAATTTTAAATCAAATCTACTAGATTTCGCTTAGGTGTAAATGTAGTATAAACTTTTCTTGAAAGTAATATTTCAAATTTTTTGGATCTAGTTATCTTTGAAAAAAATGTAAGTTTTTATTTTTATTGACAACCATGTTGATTTGTTAGGCCCATACCTAAACAAGAGCGTTGAGCGTCAAGCGTTGCAATTTTGCATGTACATATTTTGTTATTGTAACAAAAACAAAACACATGTAAAACTCCAACGCTTGACGCTCAACGCTCTTGTTTAGGTATGGGGGTTACAAGTTTGTTTTAAATAAGTGATGAAAAATAAGTACAAGCTAAAATTATTAAAAATTGGAAAACAGAGAAACCCATTTGTCCTACAAAAGATTTTTTAAAGAATTAAAGCTCTGCCGTCAAACTGTTTCCAATGTTTTTAAACAGAACCAGGAGAATCAGATAGGATACCTGCTTCGGAAAGAAAAAATATCTACGTGATATTGGAATGGACAAGAAAATTGACAGCATATTGAAGAAAGCTCTAAGCACATCTTGTAGAAAAGTACCTTGGTTAGCTCAGTGCTCCTATATTTTGGAGCGAAAAGGTTAAGTCATTGCAGGCTTGAAAACATACAAATTTCAGACAGGAATGATGCAAAATTTAAGAAGTCAAAAATAGGGCACGGAATCTTAAATAAAATTTCATACAAAAATAATCATATTATAAATATAATGGACGGTTAAACGTAAGTATGTATAGGCCAATTTTTCGCAGCTTCCGGGTCAAAACTTGTATGCTGTGTATATCGAGGAATGGCAAAGGTAAGTTTAGGACCCAAAAGTAGGAAACATTTCTAAAAATTCTTGGTATGACAATCTTTATTCAATTGTGGTAAAACAATCAAGACATTTGATACAGTGGGCTTTACAAATATTTCTAATCTATTAATATATATGTATGTATGTATCAAAAGATGTTTGAGAAAAAAGCTTCTTCCTTTCAAAAGAGAGCACAATGTGTCCACATACTTTTGGGAAGATTTGGAATTATGTCACTATAGTAAGAAAGCTCTGGAGTGATAATAAAACAAGAACATTAAACCAAAAAATCCTAATCCTTAAAATTCTTCAAAATTATACAGCATAAAAATCTGTTCAACAATATGGAAGATTTTAAAGAGAGATCACTAATCTGTACTAAAAACAAGTAAGAGTTCTATATTCGGCTGTGCGTAATCTTTTATACCCACCACCAGTTTTCCGTTCTTTTGTAGCTAGGGTTTTTTTTCCCGAAATTTTTAGTTTCCCGGGAATGCGAGATTTATTTTTTAATTTCCCGGGATCCCGCCGCAAAACAAATAAAAAATAAATTTGTTTTTAATTAATAAAAAACTTTTTATAAAAAAGCATAAAATAGTTTATAATGTAAAAGAAACACTTAAAAATAAAGAAACTTGATTAAAATATAAATTGAGTAAAAATATTTTATTATTATAGATACGAGATCAAATATGAGCACAAAAAACAAAAATACAGGTACATCAGCTATGAGATCAAAAATAAAATCATTAGAATTCAATTTCAAAAACATGTAAATGCAATGTATAATTAAAAAAGTATAACGTAAAAATTTTTAACGACTTAGAAAATAATCTTTTAATATGCTCAAAGCGTCTGGTCAGAAAGTCTATTTCTAATTTTATTAACAAATTGCCCTGTTACAGAAAACACTCGTTCACTTTATATAGATGTTGGACGAAAAGTTTAAAGTGCATTTAACAAATATACAATATTTTGAGTTTTTTTGCCACTTCCTTCAAAAAATGTTAACTCTTTCTTTATAGAAATTTTGAACTGTTGGTAACGTCGGTTGATTTTTTTTTAATTGTTTAACACATTACCTCAAAAAGTATATCAATTTTATTTAAAAAATATTTTTAATACTAAAGTTAAAAAAAACTTGAAGAAAAAATTTTTATGAAAAAGAAATGTTACAATACAAAAACATCTACTTTCGAATCATAGCCACCTTTTTTATTTCCCGCGATTCCGAAAAATAATCCCGGGAAATCGGGAAGATTAAATAACTTAAATTCCCGGGAAATAACCCTATTTTTAGCACAAAATGTATTTGTTTGTTATTAACAGTAATCGCTATGGAAGCTGGGCGTGTCACCTAAATTTTTCGGCATAACAATGACATTGACTAGAAGGATATATTTAGCAAATTTCATCATCACACCTCCAATTTGGTGGGTTTTATGAGCTTTTAAATTTCATTAACAGTGGATGACGTGAAAAGTGGTCGTTAAAGTAGGCGTGTCGAGGTTGTTTCTACTAACGAATGCAACTTAGATGTTTCAATATAGTCCTTTATTATTCCAAAATCTTTATTCATAGAGAAATTATATGAATTTAAGGTTAAACGTTATATGGGAGGTGGGCGTAAAAGTGAGCGTGTCATATTTATTTTCCGTTAAAACAATGCATTTGACTAAAAAGCAATGCATGCAAAATTTCAGAATCGTGCATTTAATTTTGCTGGTTTTGTGACGTTTTTGTTTTTATATATACCGACAAATACACTGTGCGGCATAAATTCTCGTACATTTTTATCTATAACTCCTTTCATAGATTAAAGCGATTTTCGGGGAAAAATATTTTTTTACCCAGGAAATATATATTCAAAGTTTCATGACTCTACGCTTATGCGTTTGGACACAATTGCATTTTATTCGATGTTCGAAGGACACGGTTTTTTCGACCTACTCTTGCATTACGAGCTATAACTCTCTTCATAATAATCCGATTAAGCCCATTTTCAATACCAAACAAACCTTGTCTATAAGAAAGATTCCGGCAGATTTGAGCCCCCTGGCTTTTTCGGTGCGACCTCTATGGTGCTTTCAACAGACGGACGGACATAGCTAGATCGTCATCAAATCAAACCCTGATTCAGAAAATATATACTTTATGGGGTCTAAAATGGATATTTCGATGTGTTACAAACGGAATGACAAAATGAATATACCCCCACCATTTTTTTGGTGGCGGGTATAAAAATTTTCTCCTTAAACTGCGATTACCTGATGAATAAATTTGCCTTGACTGCCTACATTGCAAAGAGAAAAACAATTTTGAATTACTTAATGTTATCACGTACACCTAAAAATATTAAAAAACCCGATACTAAATGCAATCTTAGGCGATGAAAACTAGTAAAAATATTCGATAAAAAGCTTAATAAGGCATTAAGTGCTCTAAACTGGCATTACTGCTTCCACATACAAATATAAATAACGGTAATTTAATAGATCATTTCGCAACTTATAAAAATAAATGCCTCTAAGTATGCTATTTGTTAAGGACTAAAGCAACAAAACTCATTATTGCAATTAAATTACACGTCACTGTATATAGAAACACGTATTTTTAGCTCATTTTATTGTTAGTAATTTGCTTTTATCGTGTTGAACAAAAATTCAACATGCCACTTTTGTTGATTAGAGATGGCTGATATCTCCAAAATGCTACATGCTAACAGACACACACACACACACACATTCTAGTAAATATTTATACAAATGTTTATGAACTAATAAATGAAGCAGTGAAAAAAAAATACTTCAGTGCAAAAAAAGTCGCACCGAAAATTGTGATTCTTTTCAAGTTTTGCCTACAATTCTCAGTTCATTTTTTTTCTGTTCTGTTAATGTCTTAATTAAATGTGAATTTTTTAGATTTTTTGTTGAAGGAAAAGGCAGCAGCAGTTACGTTTGATCTTGTAGTGTGGCATAATGCGATTAGACATTTCTTGAATTCACTTTTAAGACAATGTAATCACATGGATAGACAGTTGGAGTGTAGATAGATCTTTTTTGTTTTGTAATTCCTATGAAATTATAAAGATTAGTGTTTATTTGAATATTTATAATAAAGAAATTATTTTGGAAACGCTATAGTTGTTTGAACCAAAAATACTTGACATTTCATGAAAAAAAACTGTCATGGAAAATATTGCGGCATTCAGAAGTTATTGAAATTTTTCTTAGACATTAGAATTGGCTTTGGTTTTGAAAAGAACTTTAAAATTTCTATTGTTTTGAAGAGCCTAAGCTTGGTCCCAGATTTCGATATAAAACTAAAGACAACGATTGCGTGTGTCCCAGAAAAATTAGGTGGTAGTGTAAATTCCTCACAGGGTTTTATTTTGATTTAGAACTGTGTGGGAAATTTTACCTTCTTGCCTAAAAAATATCACACTGTATTCCCTTCTGACCACTACTGGCCAGATATATACGTGAACGTAAGGCAAAAGCCATGGTATAATTAGCTTCTATAACGATTTGTGGATGAGCGGTGTAAAGCGCTTTAAGGCTGTATATTTATATGTTTCTAAGCTTTTCTGTCCAAATTTCACCTGAACATACATACACTCCGGTTCACTGATTTAAAGGCACTATAAATTCAATATTCAGAAACCTGTATATTTTGCAATTTTTAACCGATTGCAGAATTTTAGAATAAAAATGAGAGCTAGACATCTTGAGATATAAAAGAAATCATGCCAATAGTGGTTTCTTTACTAAAGAACTTTTTTTCAGCAATTTTTAAAGAAAAGTCCAAAAATGTGTTAATTTTTTTTTGTTCATTTGGATAAAGGCACTTTAACTAATTTGAATGAAAAACAGTTTTTCTGGATTTTTTTTCAACTCATTTTACTTAATATTGCTTTATTTACTTATGATTAGTAATGGGTACAACCCGCTTTGTTTTTAAAATTCCATCAGATTCTTGAGTATTTAGGAAGCGATTCTACAGTTAACCGCGTGCTTCTAGTTGGATTAACTGGATCAGTACCAATTAAACTCATTTATTTGGAACTGGAAGAGGGCCATTAAACTTAATTTATTTATTGTTCTGATGTCTCTAACTTCACGTACGAGGTAGAGATTAACTTATGGTGCCTGAATCAACGTGGGATACCCTGAAATTCGCGTTATGAAACCCTCCCATTAAATCTAACAATTACAAAAAACAAGCTATATTGGACCGTGCTATATCTCATAATACGCTTCACTGTCATGTATATAAGTACAGTGACCACATCGTAGATAAGCCTAGACTTCAGAGTTATTTTTTTTTTGCTCTGTTTACTTTGTTTTAATAATAAAACCCTTTCATTTGATACCATATTGATGGGACTAAAGGTGAATTCACCCATTTGTTCTGAACAAAATTTTTTCCGGAGAATAACATTTTTTACTGAGAGTTTTCTGCAGAACGATTCACCCATTTAAGAAAATTTGTCCGAAAAAACAAAGCTGCCATATAATATAAAATGCAAACAGTTGTACAAAGTGGCAGCAGCACCGCTAGCAAACTATGTAAATAAATACAAACGTAAATTATTTCATTAAAATATATGTGAAGAAAATGTCGGATAGAAGAAAACTAAAATTATTATTTTTAATTGAAGTGCATAAAGTCAATTTGTTTGCAAAAGAAATTTATAAAAAAAAAATCGAAAATAAAAAGAGTCGCTTCTATTTCATTCCATAAACCCTGTTTTAAATAATTATTTTTGTATGCACTATTGCTCATGTCATACAAACATTTTCTTCCTGGTTTTTTAATTCTTCTATTAATTTTTGAGCAATATTTTCATTAAATTCCATTTTAATTGTTAATTTTCGGCAAAAACAATTTTTGTATAATAAATGTACTGACACTGTGTGATGTGGCAACCAAATTCAATTTTCATGTAAATATTGAAAAATAGTGGCATCCCAATTCAGTTTCTTCTGAACAAGAATTAAAATTAAACCAATTCAAGAAAAATCTTTCTGAACAAAATAATCTCTCTCTCTCTCAAAAGTAAAACATCAAACTCAATACAAAAAAAATTTGTTCTGAACTAAAATTTTATAGGTGAATCCAGCTTAAGAACAAAATTATCTGACATTTTGTCTAGGGCGCCTTTTTATAGTTAAAACAGCAGCAAATCATATTTACAAAGAGTAGCAAATGTGTCAATAAATTATCGTAGAGCTGAAAAAATTTTATTATTATGGTAAAAATATTGAATAAAACAGAGAAAGTCGTGTTCATTTGCTCATATCATAGAAATTTGTAAGGCGATCGTTTTGGACATTAATTGCGGTTCATTCTCGAAAAAATTTAATAGATAGATACCAGATACACATGGACAAAAGGACAGACGTTAAAACGGATATGGTTAATTCAACTCCCCCGGGTCATAAGCTTTCAGAAAATATATAGTTAGTGGAAGCGGAATGAATATTGTGGAGATTACAAACTGAACGACAAAGCTTCTATTTATCATTTTTAAAGTTAAAAAGTGTTTTACAAATCACTTTCTGAATTTAAATGATTGTATTGTTTGAGAAATAAAGCAAATCAACAAAAATAACAATTGTTTTCCCTTTTCTCTACGTCTTGACGAGCCATCGACTAGAACAAAACGTCGGCAGAGCAACTGTCAAAAAAATTGTTCATGTTCTTTGATATGGAGAAAACGTATAAAGAGTATTTTGTTGGTATTTTTATGTGTCGTCTCTTTCTTTCATATTCAAAATGCCTTTTGATATCAGACATCGTTGTTCGAACAAATGTTCTGACAACGCTGTTTGAACAAGAACAAAACATCGACAACAGCGGTCCACACCAGGCAAATTCATGTGCGTACAAAAAATTGTTCGTTGTTCAAACAAATCGATGGCTGGTGTAGACCGTAGGTTATCTTCTTCATTTTCTTACTCATTTTAAGAGTTGCCAATGCTGTATGTAGACTTTTTTTCCCACCGATTTATATGTTTATCGCCAAAAGTTTATAAATGATTAATATTTTCAAACTTTTTTTCCCTCCAAAATTCTAAACTATTAATGTCGTAAACATTGACATAAAAATTATGTTTAATATTATCACCAGTTCTCTAGAAGTTCAAAATAGTAGGGTGTATGTAGAGTTTTTTCCTTTACTGTATACCCTCGGCAACACAGAGTATAAATCTGTGGCTTGGAGCTAAAAGGGCCAATGCCACTTTTTTGCTCTTTTGAGTTAGTCATTTCATTTGATTTGTTTTCTTGCTCTTTTTTATTATGGTAAAACAGCTAAAGTCATACTTAACCCAAGAACAGCTTCATAAATAAAATGCTGGCCAATGTCACTATGAAAGCATATATAAAAGTTTAAGTTCAATTCCAATTTTCTTAAAAGTAAATATTTTGACATTGACCCTTTTAGCTCCAAGCCACAGAAATAAAGTTTATTGCTGGAAACTAGACCATCACAATTTTGAAATAGTAAGTAGTTTCATGAAAAGAAGAAGAAAATAGACACCTTAGCTCAGTAATTTACCGACTTTACGATCGATGCCTAGTTTGAAAACACAAATTCCTTTGCTTTTATTATTTGATATCACGTCGGAAAGAAACTTTAACAACTAAATATTTGTACATCTGAATATTATAATTGTTCTGTTTTTTTTTTTTGCCTTACAATTTCCCAACATAAAAATCCCACTTAAATGATTACTTCTGTACTAACATTACTAGTGCCAAGAAGTTTTGAAATTCTTTGTATTCATCACAATTTGTTACAAATTACAAAACGAAATCACAAGTCGTTTAAAAATGCATAAAAAATGTTTTTGTTTTATCTCTTACAAGATCAAATGACTGAAAGACAAGTCAGTTAGTTGTTGGGCTTTAAATCTTCCTACAGTCTTTTGTGTTAAAACGTGCGAAAAACGTTTAAAATTTGTCTGGATTTTTAATTTTGTAATCTAAACAATTGTCGAAACGTAAAATGAACGTCAATAATAACAATAAAAAAAAATATCTTTAATAAGGTTGTACTAAAATTCATTTAGATTTCATAATTGCAAATAGACATGCACATTTCTGAAAATATGGGAGTATTTTATAGAGTGTGATGCAAGTTTTTGACTTGTTGCAACATTTATAAAAATAATAAAAAAGAAAAATATATTGTTGTAAGTTTCTGTTCAATTGAATTCATTGTACAAGTGAGTGAGTGACTAAATGGCTGAATGGTTGCACTTTTTTTGTTTGTTTGCAGTGTGTTACAACATGCAACATACGCTTCTTAACATGTTAAAAGCAGTGTTTGCTTTATAGCATGTTACGGGGGGAATAAGGTGGGGTTGCAGTATTTGTAGTTGTTATAAGAAAAATTGCACAAATTAAAATTGTTTAGATTTTCCGCCTACTTTGATTTAAAGTTAAAACAAAAAATAAAATAAAAGAGAGAAAAAACATTTGGCCTTAGATTTGACTGCATCCTTAAGCCTGCTGTGTGCATATAAAAAGAAAATTTATTAAAAATGTATGTATGTCTACCACAAATTAATTTATGTTAACATGCTGTAGGACATTAAAAAAAAACAGACTTGAATGTAGAAGGGAAAAACGAAGATTTTTAAAATGAAAATGTTGGAATAGAAGGTTGTCGCTTGGCCAAAACCCACCAATGAAATATAATAGACGAACAGAAGAATTATCGTAAGAGGTGATTAATAGTTTTATAACCAGAACATGTTAAGACATGCTCCAGCCTAAAGAAAACAAATTAGTAGTAGTTGTAGAAAAAAGTAAAATCTCATTTTTATACATGAAATAAAAATTTTTATGAAAAAAAGGTTTAACTTTTGTCAAATTAACTTAAAGAGATAAAAGGTCTAGGGTTTTTATTTTACAGAGGTTAAGTCGAAAAGAAAAATAATTTAAAATAAAAAAAAAATAATAAAAAAATTTCGTTCTTAACAATATACAGTTAAAGATTAATCAGATGTCCTAGAGCCACAAAAAAAATTATGAATAAAAAAAAAATCAAATTAAGGCAATAAATTATTTTCATAGCTCATATTTTAGAATTAGTTAAAATAAACCAGCTCTCAAAATAATCTGACAATGTCGTAATAAACAATTATTTAAAAATCGAAAGCTTGGCATAAATAATTTACAGTATTCACCAGAAGTCTTAACTACAAAATTGTCATTTAAAATTTTTTCACAACAAAAACATTTCATTTGTTTTAAAGACTTTGCGAAATTATTACAATACGACTACTTGTGAACACATCAAGTATATTTGTGCAAAATGCTTGTGAATCTGTATTTGTAAAAATAAGTGTAAACTGTGATGTCACCACTAACTGCGGAAAAGGTTCGACCGATTTAAACCAAAATTTCATGGTACTTTGGGAATGGTCTTTAGATAAATCAAGTTTGCATGAAATCGGACTAGTGGTTTCAGAGATATGGCATTTAAATTTTCCTATATATTCCTATACAAATAAATATAAAATATAATAAAAGGTAGCCAAACCATGTATAGTAATGTCTTATGACATTCGGCCTTTTTAATCGAAATATTAAGCTGAATCTTTTCAGTCGTTGTTTCGGTCGTCATTTTATTTGTGCGCTGACCCTAAGATTTTTCACTTCCTATACACCTGCATTATATCATTGGTTTGTGTTATTTTTGTTGTTGCTGTTCAAACGTTATTTTTGTGCAAATCATTAAATTTTTGATTTACTACTGACATTCGGTCTCTCTCTTTATAGTGAAAAATTTGTTTTATTGGTGACAAAACAAAAGAGTTAAAGGTAAAACAATGATTTCTCTTTAAGTCAAAACAACATTTGCCAGTTCAGCTACTATTTTTTGAAAACAGAAAAGTGGAATCACAAAAGGTAATTACTTCCGGTGAACAATATGTGCCAACAACAAATTGCGAGTAAAAGGGATCTATTTAAGTTTTGGAACACCCCTTACAAAAATAGATATTATTAATCTTCTTCGTCTATTCTTCTACTAATTTTTTAATATTTTTTATCGCATCTCGGCAATAATCTACACAAGCCGTCCTGGTAAGTTAAAACATACAAATAGCTTCCGTTACCGCAGATAAATTTATTCCAAGGCTTTAAATCTCATAATACTGGCAGATAATTACCAGCATTGGTTAAATATTTTTATACCCTTCACACAGTGAAAAAGGGTATATATAGGTTTGTCATTCCGTGTGAAATTTCAACTTTTTGAAGCCCCCCGAAATCGCTTGGACCCGGGTAAGGTATTAAAATTTCAGAAATATTTGGGAGTAGATCGGAATTGAAAATCAGAAACATCAGTACATAAACAACTGAGATATGAGGAAAAACCCACGACCAGCTCGACTTTTTTTTTTAAAAACAACATTACAACAACAACATACATACATACAAACGTGTATATTGGTAAGAGTAAACGTGGCATCGAATCCCAGCTGAGTCAAAAAAATTTTTTTTTTATATATTTTTTTTTAAATTTTTTTTTATTTGTTTCTTATTTTTTATTTATATTTTTATTATTTTTTTATTTTTTTTTTAATTTTTTTTTATTTTTTTTTGTTTTATATTTATTATTTATATTTTAATTATTTAAAAAAATTTTTTTTTTTATTTTTTTTATCATATGTACATACATACGTAAATTTATAATTTTACAATGGGATGTTTTTATATATGTATGTACGTACTTCATATGAGATGAATGGTGATACAAACTACTGTTATTGCATGACTACACGTTGTGAAGTGTATATAAGATTCGGCACGGCTGAATATAGCACTCTTACTTGTTTTCTTTTATAAATCAACAGCTACGCTTTTTGAAATTTGATGCCGTCCTGTTGAAAAACTTGTTTTCAAAAACATCCCATCTAATTGAAACCATAAATATTTGTAAGGTACGTTCAGATTGGGGAAATATTTGACAACAAACTTCAAATATTTCTTTGCCGTAGTCTGAACACAAAATATTTTGGAGGAACAAACCAAATAACAGCTGACTTCGAAAAAATTATTTGTTAACAAACAAATATTTGTCCAATGTGAACAAAGTGCGAACATAAAAGAACAAATATTTGCCTCATTTTTTGACAAACATTTATTTGATCTTACAAAAAAATTTTAAGAACAAATACTGGCAAATAACAGCTGGGGAATGCAGTGTTGTCAACTTTTAAAACTTTAACTCCACACAAAGTCAGCTAATATTAAAATATAAGAATAAAACGTTATTGCAGTATATTGTTAAATGTTAAAACTTATTTGAAAGCTATTTAATTAATATTAATAATCTTTTCCAACAATATTGAATAAAGAGTTGATTTTCCTTTTTTGTTTGCTTTCCATTCCTCTTCAGTAGACGGAACCTAAATTAAAGCCATTTAAAACCAACACATATTCCCAAAAAGTTTTACCTTTAAATACTCCGGCTGCAAAACCTTATAAATGGCATCGCAAACTTCAGGAATAATCCCTGAAATAGTATGGAATAATGGAATACGAAATATGTACTGAAGTGATCTAAAGCTTTCGCAAGTCGCCAAATAACGAAGAGTAACAGCTAAACGTTCTGACGCAGAAATTGGCTGACGGAGCACTGTTGTTTTCTTTGTTATAATTGGTGAAACTAATTCAAGCTGCAGAGGAATAAGAATAAATACATCATTGCCTTAATCCAGGTGTCTCTGTCTGCAGCTTTTTTAACAATTTTATGCAACATCCATCTTCGTTTCGTCTACGAATCCAATTCCGTACCCATTGTCTTCCCGTTTGTTTTTCTTTTGCACTATCCTCCTCCTCCAACACCATAAGAAATGCTGCTCCACAAAATAACACAAATACACTTTCCTCATCATTCATTATTTTTAATTAATGTAAAATAAATTTATATATTTTGACAATTTGATTAAATAATTATTTGATGCAAATATTTATTTCAGTCTGAACGCAGGGCAAACACGTTTTTTTAATTTTATTTGACACTATTTGCCAGCAGTTTGAACAAACAAAACAGATATAAATATTTTAACATAGTCTGAACATAAAACAAAATAGTTATTTGTTTGACACAATTTGAATCAAATATAAGAACAAATATTTTCATCAAATATTTCCCCAATCTGAACGTACCTTTAGTTATGGCGCAATACCGCTCACCAATCTAAATTTTGAAGAAGTATGAATCTATGACTCAACTGGCCTATAAATCACATAAAAAGGTTTTTTTCAGACGGAGAATCTCTAGTGGAGTTTTATTGCATCAGTTTTGTTAATTTTTTCATCAAGGGTTATGATAACCATTATAATTCACAGTTTTTCAATTTGTGCAACAACTTCTTAAGTGTTGTTTTGGTGTCAGTCCCATCTTAGTATAATGGCAACTTAAGCTACCATACAGATAATATTGGACTACGTGGTTCATTAAAGCTGAAATAGACTAAAATAGACAGTGAGATCTCGAATATCCGTAATGGTCGGGAAAGGAGACATTCTAGATAATAGATTTTCCCGGGTGAATGATAACAATTTTTAGTTGTACTTTTAAACATTCTTTTATTTATATGTAATTCATAAAAATAGATTTAACGATACACAAACATTGAGTTTTAATTGTACAAAAGCAAGAAAAAAAACCTAAGAATCCCGGACCCAATCTTAGACCCAACAACCAAATAAAATATTGAAGCATATCCCGAATGATTTAGTGAATTATTTTTAAGAAATTTGTATTAAACTAAAATATAAGTTTATTTTTCATGATCATTAGGGCAGATGGGATACGAGATTGTAAAAATCACAAACAAAATTTAATGTCGCAATCAAAAATAACTAAAAATGTGGCTCTTAAGAGGAAATAAATAACGATATGGGATTTGTTATGAGAGGACTACAATTAATGATACATATTAAGCGGGGAGGAAAACAATTTAAAAAAACGTTTGAACATTCGACATTGAGTCAAGCAAAGCTTTATTTTTAGACAGAATTCTGACGTAACGTAATGTTTTATAAAAGGTGGTTAAATTTTAAGGGCGGATGTTGTCTGTGAACCACACCTAAACGTCAAGTTTTTTTCTGCATTTTATTTGACATTTTTCAATTTCAAACTTTTTCAATTTGAACCATGGAAAAATACACAATCGAGCAATACATTAAAGTTATTCAGGCCTATTATTAAAATGGGCGTTCAAATCAAAATGCATTTCGTGCACTTCGTGATTCTTTTGGTCAACATAATCGTTTAAATTCGTCCACAATCGAAAGAATTGTGAAAAATATTTAAATTTCAGCAAAACAGGGGTGTATAAAATGTTAGAACACCTGTGAATGCCATCTAAGTTCGTTGAATGGGAAACATTGCTGTTTTTCGCGATAGTGTGGCAAAAGAGTAGTCAACCTCGACTCATCATCGTGCCCAACAATTGAACATCAACATTGCCATTGAAAATTTAAACCATCGGATGGAGGTGTGCCGCCGAGGTCGCGGCGGCCATTCGGCCGTTATTTTGTTCCATACATAATTTAACCATGCCAATACTATCATATTAAAATTATATGAGAATAGTATCCTAAATAACTTGTGTTTTATTTAAAATCAACATCGGCATACCCTTTACAAATTGCTATTTAATATATTCTTACTGCTGTATTCATAAAAAATATTATACGTTTATTGAATGCTTATTTGACAAATTTCTCTATAACATCTGTCAAATAAGCCTTTAATAAACCTAAAATATTTTTTATGAATACGGCCCTTAATTTTTAGAGCTTATGTTCTATTTACTTCTATTTTTTAAGAGACTAACTCGCTCAACAATGTTACTATGTCAGCTTTCTGCTTTTTCAGACGAAATTCTGTTTGAGTTAATAAATAATACATTTTTCTATTTATAATTGGAGTCCTCATACTTTCTAGTCTACATTCGGATTAGAAGGGTATACACAATTCACTGTAGACAAGCCTGACAATCCCACTTGTTTTGTTTTTAAATTTTCTTAAAAAAAAAAATAATAAAAATAAACCAACCAAACGAACCATTCAATTTATTATATTGATTATAAAGATAAGCGACAGATTTTTCAATTATTTCTGCTGTTGTTTTTTAGTTAAAAATTTTTTTCTTCTTTCTTTCTCTCCCTCTTTTAAGACTCGTATGAAAAAATTGAAATCTACTAGTTGAATGGAAAATATTAAAAAGAAAAAAAAAAGTAACACAACAGTTGCATATAAAAAGTGGCATACAACTGGCCTTTAACTTCGTTACAAGCATTCCTTATACTAGTAGTTCTTGGCAGATATTTTTTTTCTTAATACAAATGGCATTAAGAAAGAGTTGAGAAAAATATGAAAAAAATATATTTTTAGTATTTTATGCATTAGCACTACTTAATGCAAGTGAGAACAGTGGTTATTGGGTACTTGCAATGGCAGCGTCTTAAAAATTACAGCAAAAATTAATAAAAGTAAAGGCTTTTGTTCTATATAGTCGTCTATTTTTTAATCACTTCAAAACTATATTGAGGTTATTATAAATCCATTTGCGACTGGAGGTTAGTAATTACTAACAAGCACTTTTCTTACTTTAAGATAATCAATATTTAATTTTTTCTGTAACATTTTCGACAGTTGTCGCTACAGAATAATTTGCGTTCAAAACCATTCTTCAATAATTCTTCTTTTTACCATTTAAATTTTCTACAATTTTATTTCTTGTTCTTCCCACTGTGCCAGTATTTCTAGTTTTCAATTCTTTTTGCATTCGGGTTAAGCTGGAAATATGATAAATCGCCATCAGTGATTGTAGCGATAAATTATTTTTCGATCGATTGTATGAAACGATAAAACAAAAAGCCGCCTCTTTCTCTTAGTCATTTCATACGAGTGGTCAACGATAAATCCATTTAACTTGTTTTAACAACTTTTAATAGAAAATATTTTTATTTTTTTTTTCTCTCAACCATATAGAGAAATGAAACTAAAACCAAAAACTTGGGTGTTGTTGATTCGTTTTGTTATTTATTTCAGTAAATTATCGCTACAAATAACTTCCACTTACCTATCGATCCATCCAGTGAATAGGCATTACGTTGCCATGCCCAAGTACATAGATCACAGGTTGTTAGACCATCCGCTGCCACGCTCTCATCCAAAAACGGTGGTCTTGGTGGCGGCGGTACGAAACGTCCGTTCCACAGACCATTTTCGCTGGCATCAAAAGCCAGTGGCGACTCAAATGTATCCTCTTCGATGGCATTTAGCCAAAAGTCATCGTCATCGTGATGATTGTTGGCAGGTAAAAAACTATTGCTAATACTACTTATGCTACCGCTACCACCTAAACTATTTGCTACACTTTCAATTGCTGACGCGGCTGCATCATTTATGCCGGCTGTTGCTAGAAAATCAGCGGTTACCGTTGGATCATATGGTGACAGCAATTGTGTATTGTGACCATTGGTTGCAGGTGTTGGTGTTATTTGTTGAGGATGATGATGATGATTGTTGCTGTTACTGTGATGCAGTGACGACGATGGCGACAATTGCTGATTGGGATTTGTTAACGAGTCTAAGCGTGAATTTGGAAATACTGTTCGTACTGTGGTTGTGGCACCCAGAAATAAGTCATCTGTTATGGGTCCTGGTAGGCGGGGAAACATTGTTTTTTTTTATTATTCTACTCACACTTATGCTGGGCGGGCGGCTTAATATTGTTTTTTTTTAATTTGTATAATTAATTTGTATAACAAGGACTGAGTTTGGTGACAGGTGGCAACATGGAAAAAATGGCTGTAAATAAAGAGATAGAAAATTTAGTAAGTGAAAGTTTTACACAAGGAAAATTATTAAATATATAAATCGATTTCAATACTGAAGATTTAAATTGATATTTTAAAATTTTTTTAATATTAGAAAGACAATTTCTTCTATTCACTTCAAAAATCCTCTTTGCTAAAACAACAATTTAATGATTTGTAAACAAGTACACAAATATTTTAAAACTTTGGTCTGATTCCACATAAAGGTCGAATTAGTGCTTTTTTCTAGCATACCCAGTCTTATTTTGTCAATAGTGAGTCGAATGTTGGCTTCTTAATAGTTGCTGGTTTATCAGCAGAAATTGAAATTTCACGTACCCTTAAAAAGTGTTCAAAGGTGTCAAGTCACAACAAAGAGGTATCCAATTTGCAGGTAAATTTCTTGAGATGATGAAAACATTTGGCTTAACAAAGTGATGGTTTGTACGTGCTGTATGGATTGCTGCGCCATCTTGTTGAAACATTTCTCCTCCAAGTGATTTGAAATAAAATAAGAAATAAAAAAAATCACGAACCGCGTGATCGTGTTGCTGAGATAGTTGCCGGATCGTTAAGTTCGAATCATCCCTAATACTCGCGCCTACAGTCGTGAAGACTTGGTAAAGGTTCGATTTTAATGAATATTATCCAAATATGTGGTCATGATCCGATCCATGGTCCATGCGTATTACTTGCTCAGATAAACAATTATGCGCACCGTAAACTTGGCGGAGTACTCTATAAGTCTTTAAAACAGAGCTCGAATTTTGGGAAAAGAACTCCACGATTTGTAAACGCTGTTCTCATGTAAGTCTTTGCATAATGATTTGCCAAAGTAATTTTTGTTGGTGCGACTGATATTGGGTGATATATGATGAGGTTTGATTTATAATGAAAAATAAAACACATTTATTTTGAAGGTTATTTAAAACAAGCCAAACCCGGCGCGCTTTGCTACGCCCCTTAATGAATCGAAATGCATTCTGAATTTTAATTAAATATCAAGTGCAAAAACCTAAAAATTATAATTTTTTTATGGGCGTGGCATTGCCCACTTTTCCAATCACGAAACTGTAAAGTCATAACAGATCAATATGTGTGCAAAGCTACAGAAGAATCGAACCAGTGCAAGTACCTCAAAATGATACCTTTTTTTATGGGCGTGGCCCTGCCCACTTTTCTAATCACGAAATTATATGGTTATGACAGCTTAGTATGTGTGCAAAGTTTTAGAAAAATCGGTATGGTGCAAGTACCTCAAAATTATAACCTTTTTTTATGGGCGTGGCCCTGCCCACTTTTCTAGTCACGAAATTATATGGTTATGACAGCTTAGTATGTGTGCAAAGTTTCAGAAAAATCGGTCCAGTGCAAGTACCTCAAAATTAAAATTTTTTTTGGGGCGTGGCCCCGCCCACTTTTCTTATCACAAAATTATTTAGTCATGACAGCACAATATGTGTGCAAAGTTTCAGAAAAAAGTGCAAGTAGCTAAAACTGATAACTAATTTTTATGGGCGTGGCCCCGCCCACTTTTTTCCACCCATAAACACTCCCTGGTATGTGTACAACAACTTGCCAAAGTTTGAGTCCGATCGGTTTTACAGTTTCGGAGTCTATAGCTAACACACACACAAACACACACACACACACACAGAGTTTCACTTTTATATATATAGATTTGTATTATTGGTTAAAAGAACAATTTATGGCATTTACTATTTGAAAAACGTATTATGTTGGCCACGACTATATCTGAGGTGGTCCATTCGGAAGGTACAATTTTGGGCAATACGTCCTAGTATAGCGACTGGTATCTCGCGAATAACACGAGTAATATTGGCTTCCAAAGCATCAATCATAGCTGGCTTATTCCTGCAGACTTTAGAAATCACATATTCCAATAGAAAATAGAGGAAAGGTCGCATTATAGCAAGACGTGAAATTAAAAGCACTCCAAAATAATTTTTCAATAAGTCCATTGTTTCACCCGCTATATGACCTAAAGCGCCGTTTTGTTGAAACCAGAGCGCACTGAGATCATACGTCTGAATTTCAGTACGCACATAGTTTGTTTCCATGGTGCGATAACAGTTACCATTGACCGTAATATTTTCATATGCCTCATTTTTAAAGAAATATAGACTAATGATTGCAACAGCCTATTAACACACAATACCGTTGTTTTTAATAGATAAAATGGAAGTCCTGATATTTTTCGGATTGCTTGAGCCAGAAATGTGCTTCATCACTAAACAAAATTTTACAACAAAAAATACCGAAAAAACATTTCTCACAAGACGCTGTTTTTCGTAGTGCAGCTGAACAATTTGGAGACGATGGTATGGTGTGAGCAAAGACTAAAGACTATATATAGTCTATAGTCTTTGGTGTGAGTCTTTTCATGATGGCCTGCGAAACGATACTGATCGTGATACGTGATCTATGAAAAAATCCTATTAAAAATTAAACAGCACGATAAATCACACGATAGTTTTCTCTTTGAAGTGCTAAACATATAAAAAAATATTCGATATATTTATACGATCGGACTTATTTTTCGGCTTAGCAAACTCACCAATTCTATTTTGAACGAAAAATTCATCATTTTATAAGAGAAAACTAATTTAAATTGTGCATTACAGATACAACTTTTTACAATTTTTTAAAATGGCCCTGTCCATACCATGTAGTGCATAAAAAGACAATAAGAACTGCATCTTTAGATTTTCGATATCGTTAAAAAAGGTTCCGCGTAAAATGCAATTAAGTTTGGGATCAGTAAGTTCTAAAGAAATATAAATATTTTCTTTATAAATTCATTAAATGATAAATAAATTTTAAGTTTTTCCATTATATATTGAATAATATTCTGTATAAATTTAATTAATCGTGGTAAAATATTGCGACTTACCTACGCTGTCTTATGCCAATTTGCGAAACATTATAATTTATTTCTAAAAGTATAAAAATAAAGCAGGCGCTGCCATTTTGTTTGTTGTGCATTAATTTTATAATAATCGAATTTAAACGTTTTCGTTCAAATTTTTAAAATGTCTTTTAAACATAGCGAAATTGTTGCTCGGAATTGTTGGACGCAAAATTTAAAAAAAAAATCTGAAAATAAATGTAAAAATATTCCAAGTATCGATATTTTCCCCCAATGCAAATCAACACGAACTCTTAATCTTAAGTTAATTTCACTTAACAAGGATTGTTTTTAGATTGTCATTTTGATTATAGTCATATAATTACATTAAGAAATGTAAATAGTTAAATAATTATAAAATAAAAAATTTAAAAAAAAAAATAAAAAAAAAAAAATCCTAAAGGATTTCAGAAATTGGCTTCGACGCGGAACGTTTTTGTGCCGAAATGACCTGAGAAAACATTTTTCGGTTTCAGCACAACATCGGCTACAGCGTGGTGATAGGGCCTTACTTTGGTTGTAGCCCTATTGTGCATAAACTTGATCTCCTATATCCTCTGAAATATTGTCAAGTCTTCTAACAGTGTTTTTAAATATATTTAAGCAGTAGTTGAAGAATATTTATCTGTCCTTTCTTTTTATAAATATTTTGCCAAAAATCACTTGATTTTTTTTATTTCTGTTATTATTATTATTTTTACTTTAGTTTTAACATAATCAGAAGTTCACGTTTTCCATATTAAGGGATTTATTTTTTGTTGTTGTTGGCTTATGATGGTGGTTTCTCTTCGACTAAAATGCTAAAAGCTCTAAAAACGTTGTTCCTTTAGGGACTGCAAAAAGCAAGGAAAATAAACAAAGCGAAAAAAAAATTAACAAATATTTTATAGAAAAAATATAAATATTTTTTTCAGACAACAAATTGAAAGTAAAATTATACATTGCACTAGACGGTCATACTAAAAAAATATGATAGTGCGCTCTATGAATATGAGATGCAAGACGAGTCTAGTCAAGTTGTAAGGTGCACTTTCGAAAAAGGCAAATTTAAAACTAAAATGAAAAGAACACAAAAGAAGTTGAGCAAAAAAAAAATAAAAATAAAAAAAGTGAGATTCAAGGTAGCAATTTAAATGGACCCCTAACTGGAGTCAACTATAAAAATCCCATCATAGTTTAAAGGTACAAAGCACAGGGAAGTTAAACAACAAGCTGGAAAGAATATATGATAACCCAAAGACTACAAATGCACTCATACTCTTACCAACACATTTGCAGCTAAAGCAGGAGCTACAGCAAACAACCGTAAATGCTACAGCGTGCTGTAGTTTATAGTAACGGCAACAGCAGTGGTAACAACATGACCACCATGTTGTTTGGAAAATTAAAAATTGACTGTTGGTGGTGGTTTGTTTGAAGTAGTTTTTTTTTTGTAGCTGTGGCAAAGATGTTGTAGATGATGTTGATGGCGGCTGAAAAGAAGCGGCATATAACTATCATAACGCTTAAAATTATAATAACTCTATTAAGGCCTTACAATGAAAAATACCACCGCCAACAACAGCAACAACAACAACAATAATAATAATAACAACAACTGCAACAACGTTTATACTCGTACATATTATAGCATTTACAACAAGTGATGTTTAAAATTACAGTCAAACTGTTTTGCTGTATTTTTTCTGTTGTTTGCTGTTTATTCGTGTGTTGTGTTATGTTGCTTTGTTCTGTTGCATTTAACAATTGTTGCAGCATGTGTTTCCCAGACATAAACTCTAAAAGGGAAGTTTAAACAAAACATGGCAGAGAAAAAAGTACAATTTAATTCAACAATAAAAAACAAAAAAAAAAAAAACTAAACCTATTGACTACAAATGTATGAACAACAATACACTTTGGTGGCAATAAGTAGGTGTAGGCTGCAACAAAAACAAAACAACTAAATAATCATGAATATGACTCCCATTCGTCATTATGTTAACCCACTGTACCAAACATTGGCAAACAACAGGCTGCAAAAAATATAATTTTTTTTTGATCGAAGTATAAAAAAGAAACTATTATTAAATAATACTCCAAAAATAAAGCTACTTTTAGACACCCTTTAGCAACAACTTAAATGTAAAACTGATGCTTTAACAAATTTTCAAAGTGAAGGTCTGTACAAACCATAATATAATGGGGTAATATTGACTTTTTCTTTAAGTGCCGTAACTAAATAATTCATCACATTATAAAGAAAAACCAAATATGTATCCTATAGTTAAAGGCGAACTTAATAAGTTTAGCTCAAGAGATCGAATGACTACAAGGCGAATTTGTATTAATGTCAAACTCCTCTTCCTTTTGCAGTCAAGTCACCTTATTAAATGCGTCTCGTATTATTTGTTACTCCAATGTCTTCTATACATGTTTTCTCTATAATATTCGAACATGTGCGTGGTTATTCTATCCAAAATTTTGTGTTTTTTTCATACAGAACCTTTTAAATTGACAACACGATTTTTTTTTGCGCTTAGTTCTTAAAAGACAATTAATTTTGAAGAGAATCACGACGGAATTACAGCGTTTTGAAATTTTTTTTTATTTTATTTTGAGAAAGTAATTTCATGAATTATATGGTTCTTACAGTCCTATAAGATAGCGATTAATTTGAGAAACTACAGTGCACTCGCGCTAACGTGATCTTATTAAGACCGAAGCAGATCATGTTAGCGAAATTGTTTACGTTAGCGATTGCCGAGTTTCATGAAAAAAATATAAATTTTTACGGCCGTATTCATAAAAAATATTTTAGATTTATTAAAGGCTTATTTGACAGATGTTGTAGAGAAATTTTGTCAAATAAGCCTTCAATAAAACCTATGAATACGGCTCTTAAAATATGAACCTGTGTTTTTAACTCTTGAATCCTACTAATATAATAAATGTGAATGTTTGTATGTTTGGATGTTGGGATATTTGTTACTCAATCACGCAAATACGGCTGAACGGAACCAAGTGAAATTCGACACATAGATAGATAACAACCTAGATTAACACATAGGCTACGTTTCATCGCGATAATAACGCGAATTCGTTGGCAAACTCATCATAACGCGTCCTAAACATGTTGTTTGTGTTGTAAATATTTGTATTTTTGTTGTTAAGACTAAGCCTAACTTTTATCCCAATAACTACACAGACGAAGTCGCGGGCACAAGCTAGTGTGACAATATTTTATTATTTATATTATTAATATATAAAACTAAAATTATTATTTATAATTCATTACTAGATCACGAGATTTCTTTTTGCAAATTTTCTATAAAAACTGCCTTTTCTTTTTACTCCAAACATTAAGAATTCTTTAACATTCATGATGAATTATTCACCCCTTTGCCTGAGAATAAGACTTAAAATTTCGATGCCATACATCATACAAAACAAGGTTTAGAGGATACACACAGAGGATTCCCTAAATTTCAAAAATTTAAATTAACATATTTCAGTAATGTCTATATGCTTAAGAAACATTTGCAGTGAAAACAAATTGTTCAAGTTATAGAGCTTTCTGGGTTTGTTCATGCTACACAGTAGTCAACGTAAACAAAAGTTTGTTAGGCGGTGTTCATGTTACCGCGAGTGCAATATATGTTTACACTTCGCAATCGACAGCGTAACTCTTATTTTAACAATATTACATCGACCGCACAACAAATGATTAATAGTATGCAGGGTAGTGTTGACGGTAAGCAAAAACGCCTTGAATCGCTGTCGTGCAAGTATGTTTGTGTACAAAATAAGTTTTGCAAAAAGTTTATAAATTGTCAAGAACAATCATTTGTTACTTCTCAACTTTTAAAAAGGTTTAAAGTGCACATCAAAGTGAGACGACATTAATACTGAACAAAGTTTTGTTTCAGTTGTCCTCTGGAATGAAAGATATTTCAAAACGACTCTAAAACAACAAAAATATTTTTTTTAAGATCATAAAAAATGTTTTTGAAATTTTGCTAAAAAAAACTGAATGAAGTACATTTATTTCTTATTTCTGAATTCAGCATAATGTTATAATCAGTGAACAAAAATTTGCGTTTTAAAAGCTTAAGTTAAATCGTTTTTAGATCCGTTAAAAGATATACACTTGGGAGCAAAGCAGCTGGTCTTCTTTAAAAAAATTAGTTCAGTTGGAAATGAAGCCACAGTGAAGTCATTTTCAACGATATGCAATATGTTGCGATCGGACCTAATGGCGAAATGTGTTGCAAAAAACGTAATATTTAAAAAGCTGATATTACGTAGTTCTTAAAGGATTATCTTATGGCTGGAACAAAACTGATCATTAGAAACTCCATCCGCAATATCTAAAGTAGTATTTAAAATTTAGCGTCCAATGAAAAAACTAATGTGTAGGCAAACAAAAAGCAATGGCATACAATTTATTTCAATGAGACTAAATATGGCGACACATTCGTTTCTTGATATTAAAGTATTTTAATACTGGTCATAAAAGTCACATTTTAAAAATTTTATCATCGTTCATTCCGCAGAATTTAAATTAGGGAAAACCTTATGCTGTAAGTTTTTATAAATTTAGCTAGAACTCTTTTCGTAATGCGCTTATTTGAACAATATTTAATTAAACATTCTTTTTACGCATTTTGTTCGATGACAAATATACATCTTGATATGATCTACTCCTGCATTAAACGAAAAGTTTTTTTTCGCTAATAGACCGATTTCATTCATTTTTAATATAAAAATCTCTGATATGGTAGAAATATTAAAGCAAAATTTAGCCCCGCTGTACATCGTCCTTAAATGATATCAGTTCCTTAAAAATATCTACTTTATAGGGGCCTCAACGAATATTTCGATATGCTACAAACGAAATGACAAAATTGCTTGTGGAAATTAAAAGAATGTAATCGTATTTGGTTTAGCGCGCTAACAACTTATCCCAGAAGACCAAATTACGTTACTCTGTTTTATAATTGCAATACATGGAGCCTTACAAAAATAACCACGAAGAAAATACAAACGTTCGTTAACCGGTGTCTGAGACAGATATTACGGATTTACTGGCCGAATTGGATATCCAATGAAACCCTTTGGAACCAGGCACATTGTTGCCATATTTTAAATGATATACGGAGAAGTAAATGGACACAGATCGGCCATATTTTCAGACAACCATTAACTGATATTGCCAGAGCTGCGGTAGACTGGAACCCTCAAGGTCAACGCCAGCCTGGTCGACCATGTAATTCCTGGATCCGATCCATCAGAAAAGAACATGAAGTTGCTCGTCTTATTTGCTAGAGATAGAAATAGATGGAGAGAATTCGTTGACGCCCTATGTTTCCTGTGAATATTTTATCTAAATATCTTATTTTGCATTTTTGTATGTATTATATTTAGGATAACTAAAGGACATATGCATATTTAAATTGTATTTTAATTGTTATATTTATATAAAGCGTTTTTCAATAACAGCGCTACAAAAGTTTTTTTTAATAAAACAAAACCGGTTTTGGATATCAATGAAATTCTTTATTCCTGTGAAAGTACGTTCGATGCCATTATGTATGGAACTCGATTTTTTTTTGCATGGCCACCACGGGCACGCTTGCAGAAGTCCAGACGCTGAACCCAATTTTTGAAGGTTTTCAAGCATAAATCGGGTGATACTGCTGCAATTTTACGTTCGATATTCGTACAAGGTTCATCAGTCGTCTCTGGCTTGTTGGCATAGACCATAGACTTGACGTAGCCCAACAGGAAATAGTCTAACGGCGTCAAATCGCACGACCGAAGCGGCCAACCAACAGGAACATTTCGTGAAATAACACGTTCACAAACTTGGTTTCCAATAAATTGATTGTGACGTTCGCTGTAAGGCCTGTGGCGCTGTCCTGTTGGAACCACATATTCTCCAAGTTCATATTAACCAATTGGGACCAAAAATATTCTGTTATCATTGAACGGTAGCGATTCCCATTCACAGTAACGTGCCGATCTTAATCATCACGGAAGAAGAACGGCTAAATGACGCCGCCCGTCCATAAACCGCACCAAACCGTAATTTTTCCGGCATGCAATGATGACTCATGGAGTACGTGTGGATTGCAGTCTGACCAATAACGCATATTTTGCTTATTGTCGAAGCCATTCAGCCAGAAATGAGCCTCATCGCTGAAGATGATTTTTCGACGAAAATCCGAATCATACGACGCTTCTGGTGGTCAAGCGGCTTCAGTGCTTGCGTCACAGAGATGCCCAACGCTTGAAAACGACGTGTGAGAGACACATTTGGGCTTTCTTTAACTGAAGCCTCAGCGGCAGCAATATTCTCGACACTACGGGCATTTATTTGTCTCACTGGCACGGAAACATTTTATACTGTGCCTTTGAATTCAAATTTGTCCACTGGACGCTCAATTTTTGATCTGGTAGGACGATTATAACGACCATAAATTGGACGTAGCGCTCTTATCGTTGAGGACACTGAATCCGAATTTCGGTAGTAAATTTTAATAATTTCGACTCGTTGTTGGCTCGTATATCTTTCCACCATGAAATGGCAAACCTTACTAAAGAGAAATATCAAAAGAGCGGCAAAAAATATGACGTTGTTTGCTGTCCCTATCGGTCTACTTTTGTAGCGTGCCTGTTGAAAAACCCTTTACATATACAAAACATGTACACGTTGCAAACACCTTGATGCTTTGAGCACATAGGCGATTGCATTATTCATCAAGCAACTAATATTGTTGTAGGCAAAAGGGCCACTTTCAAATATTTGTTTTTTTTTAAGTAAAATAATAAACATTTCGTATACAATGGTGAATTCACATGAGGTCTTAAATGTCGTTTTGCAATAACTTTTCAAAATTTTTAAAAAAGTTAAATATTTCACAAAAAACAGTATAATACTTCTAATTAAATGATAACATTATGACAATTAGAAACTTTGCACTGCTTATGAATATACCAAATGGAAAAATCAAATTAAATAAATTTTTTTAAAACATCTTGTTTGCATATGTATTAGTTTTATTTAAATTTTTATGTTATTATCTGTTAAATAAAATATTATATTGAAATCATTTGATCTGTTAATTGTTATCTACTCAATTAGCCATCGATTTGTTTGGGAAACAAAAAATTTTTTGTGGGCACATAGTTATGACTCGTGTGAACCAATCTTATCGATGTTTTGTTATTGTTGCAACAGCCGCCGTTGCCGTTGTTGATAAGCTATGATGGCGCCAATATATTACGGCGTTATGCATAATAACAAACCTTGTGCTGGCTATCAAGCTGCTAACTTTTAAATGGACAATTCACATACGGAAAAGATAACAGCTGGTTAGTTATTAGGTCACAGTTTGTTATTATGCATAACGCCGTTAGTCTTCATATAAAAGTGTGTGTTTTTGACAGATTGTCGTCGATAGCTTTCCGTCGTATATGTGCTTAAAGCGTGGCTGTGATTTCAAGTCAATCGGTTTGGTTAATTTCACATGACAATAATTGGGGACACGTGTTTAAAATTCTCTGCAAAAAGATTTCTTAGTGTTGTTTTTTTTTAAATTTAGTGTTTAACAATGACACATTAATGTTTAAACTTCATTTCATTAAAATTATGTTTTATTTTTTACTTTGTGCAGCAGGGTATATTAGATACGGTCCAGTTAAATAAAGTACTTTCAAGTGAAAAATGGGCTCAAAGGTGGCAATTTTTTTGCTTTTCTGATTTATTTATTTGTTTAGTGTAACATACGCTTTTGATTCGTTGTATTTTTTCTTTGGTTTTCAAACATTAAAATATTTTTTTTTTGCCTTCACTTAAGTGGCGCACGTTTTTGATCACGACTTTTTTAAAAAAGTATTTATATTATTTTTCAAGAAACTCCACACAGCAAACAAAAAAAAATAAAATATATTTTGTGTGTGTGTGTGTGTGTGAATTTTTTGCTGTAAAAATAAACATAACTTTTTTGTTATAACGATTTTGGTTGGGTACTTGTGTGCAAAAAAAAAAAATTACTTTCAACAAATCTCCCACATTTATGTGGCACTTGAAGTGTAGTATATGGTGGCAAATTTAAACATTTTAAATAAAAAGTTTGAAAAGAAAAAAACTAATGCTCGGCTTTTTAATACAAACTTTAAATATTTGTTTATTGCTTTAAGTCAACAAACTGGCAGACAGGGTGGTCTGTCCAAAATGAGCCAACAAAGATATAAATAATAAATAAAACTTAAATAAACAGTTACCACTCACTTATAAACATTTTATAGCAATTAACATACAGGGTTGCCAATATTCGACGGACCCATCTGGCAACGCCATAACTTTTGACAGAGATGTCAGATCGCTTAATGACATACCGCGTTTGAAGCGTCAGTCCAAGCAGATTTTTACCATGCAACAATACACGAGACGCGAGCGCTCTGAAATAGTTGAAATTTACATTCAACAGAACAAGTCAATTGTGAAAACTCAACGTGCTTTTAAAATATTAAAAAATGTGAGAAGTGCGCCTTCTAAGAACACCATTAAGCGTTTATACGAAAAATTTTCGACTGGTGAGGCTCTTTCTAATCCGAAGAGGCCAAATAAAAGTCGACCAAGGCGATCGGCCGAGAATATCGCTGCCGTACGAGCCAGTGTTGAGAGGTCCCCAAGAACATCCCAAAAACGCCGTTCTCAGCAGTTGGGCATGGCTCGGTCCACTTTAAAACGGATTATTCGCGTTGATTTGCATTTGTTCCCGTACAAAATTCAATTGACGCAAAGATTGTTGCCTGTGGACAAGCCTCGTCGATTGGAATGGGCCCAAAGAGTCATCGAAATGGCCGAAGATGACGAGCAATTTTGGAACAAAATTATCATGTCCGATGAAGCCCATTTCACATTGAATGGGACCGTAAATAAGCAAAATTGCCGTATTTACGCCACTGAAAATCCTCAGGAGATTCAAGAAGTGCCTCTTCATGACGAAAAAGTCACAGTTTGGTGCGGCCTTAGTGCGAAAACGGTCATTGGGCCGTTTTTCTTCCAAAATGAAAATGGCCATGCTGTTACCATCAACCAGGAGCGTTATCGCGACATGATGACCAATTTTGTGATGCCAATTATTCGTCGAAAGTGTATGAGGCAGTTCTGGTTTCAACAAGACGGCGCTCCACCGCACACAAGTCGCATAACAATCGATTTTCTGAAGAATTTGTTTCCGGGCCGTTTGATGTCGAAAAGTGGTGATTTGGACTGGCCACCGCGTTCGCCCGATTTGACGCCGCCTGACTTCTTCTTGTGGGGATATTTGAAGTCAAAGGTTTACGTTAACAAGCCAAGGACCTTAGAAGAGCTCAAGGACAACATTCGTGAACAAATAGCCGCTATTCCGGCCGAAATGTTGGCGAAAACGATGGAAAATGCTGCAAAAAGGGCACAATACGCCATCAACGCCAGAGGCGGCCATTTGAGAGATATCATATTCAAAAATTGATGTAAACAAATCTACTTGGAAAAAATTAAATGATTAAGATTGCCAACCGCCAAATTTTTATTTTTTTCTTTGATTTTTTTAAAAAAAACATGGGTCCGTCGAATATGGGCAACCCTGTAATCGATTTAATAATTTGTTTCTCAAGATAAGAAAGAAAAAATAAAAGGCCGTAAATGAAAAGTATCATAATGGAACGAATCGAATTGTTGGAACGAATTAGTAAAAATTTCTGGTTACACAGAGAGAAAAACAACGAAATAATCTGTATATAAATATGTAAACATTTGTCTATATTCGTGGTCAGATACGGACACCTCGTAACTAATGACTATTATTTTTTTTTTTAGTGATAATAATATTTTAAATGCAGTGTCAGATAATATTAGTATGGCCGGTGCAATAAAACTGTCAGGTACGAGTTGTAAATAACTAACCATCGATTAAACTAATATTTGTTTGTATATTTTCAATTTTGGTTTAAAATATGTATAATTTAAAACTTTAATAAAAAAACTAGGCCGATAAAATTATTGATTACATTTCTGCATAAGTTTCTCTTTCGTTTAACGAATCTAAAAACGAAAAAAAAAAAAAAAACAGAAAAAGATTAGTTGATATCCAAAATTCTTGGGAAATATGTTATTCATTTTCAAAAAAAAAAAAAAAAATTTAATTGATCATTATAAAAAAAAAAGCAGAAACAATAAAACCTCAATCACATTACGAATTTATAAGCATAAAAATACATGACCGAGATTAAAAAGGCCTGAAAAAAAAACAATACAAATCAAAAACACAAGTAAACATAAGTAACAAAAAAAAAAAAACGCCAGTAAAGTGAAAAATATATCCATTTGAATCAATGAATGCAACATATTCATCACGACGACGATGATGATGATAATGTGGTATATGAGAGAAAGCGAGTGCTAATGATGTGATATGATACGGTCAATAAATACGCATACATTCAGCACACAAACACCAGATATTCTCAAATTCAAAAACTTAAGAATAATTTTAAATTAGTCCTAAATTAAACCAGTAATAGCGACGTATTCGACCGTGCCGAAATTGATAATGCCCTTCACCGTCATGTACAAAGGTGTAATGACCACATCGTAGCTTAGCCTGGATTTTAGATTTCATGCAATATGCTATTTTTTTTTATTATTTCCGACGCCATTTTTGATTTTGTACATAGTTAACCGTATTCTACTAGTCAAGCAATTTTATTTCATACCCATTTTGTTGGGGTAGAAAAAAATCGCTCTGACATATTGTTTCTGACGCCATCGTGGATTGTACACTTTTTTAATAGTTTACTACATTGTAATGATCAAGCCCTTTTATTTGATACCAATATTGTAGGGGTTAAAGGGGGCAAAGTCGTAACTGCTATATTCGACTCATATATTCGCCATTTAATCTCGGACGCCATCTAGGATTTTTTCTATTCAAAGCTAACTATATTCTAGTACTCAAGCAATTTCGTTTGATCCCCATACTGGCTCTATTGTTTATATAAAAACAGAAAAATATCTATTTTCCGTTGTAAATTCTAGGAAAAACACCGAAGCAGTTGTACTTTGGCGCTTATATCTCAGTTGGTGTCAAACCAATTTGTTAGTTGTTCTTAGAAATAATATCTGAGACTACGGCTTATAATTTGATATCTTAAGCGTGTTCAAAAATTATTTAGGAGTTTAAAAAATGTTGATTTACTTAAAAAAATATATATGTATTCAAATAATTTTTGCCTATAACTTTGCTGATTAGTGACTAACTTGTCCAACATTTTTCACGAGTACTAGATGCTTACGAAATTTATATGTACTACCAACTGTTTCTATAAATTATTCTAGGGCTGGAAAATTTTAGTTTTTGTGATAAAATTAGGTGAAGAAACAGAGACAGTCGTGTTTATTGGCTTATATCTCAGACAGTTATATGGTGATTATGCTGATTTCCAATAACAATCTGCTACCAAATATTTTTGATATTTTGATACCTTACACGGGTCTTGGCGATGTTGGAAGGCTTCAACAAATTTATTTCAACCAACACACGAACAGACGGACAGTTCTTAATCGACTCCTCTATTTATAAGCTTTCAGAAAACATACGGCCTTTATCATAACAAAGAGTTGGCATAAAGTTACCATAAAGTTTATTCATAACAAACATGCCAAACTCTGGCTAACGATTTGCTAAACTCTTGTTAATGAGCTGCCAAACGTTTGCCAACTCGTGAAAAACAGCTGTTCTGTGTTGTTGTTTTATATTACCAATATTTTTTACCTAACAAATCATCCTGTTGCCAATTTACAGACCGTTTGCCTCGCTTTTCCATTTTTATAAAAAATTTATTGTTCCTATATTTTTGTAATTTATTTTTCGATTTTAAAAGTTTTCAGTATGGATGGAAAAACAAAAAATGTCAAAATCAGGGATGATATACAAAAAATAGTTGCATTTTTGAGGAGTTTCTTGCAATTTCAGAAAGCAAAGGGCAGTGTTGCTATGCTTACCAAGGTCTGGAGATCAAACACTATTTCCAATACAACGAAGGTTAGAATATTTGAGTCTTGAGTAAAATCTATACGTGCATACGGTTAGCTGCGGCGTACGCTCTGAGAAGGTGAAGGAATGGTATGTTTTGAAATGGAATCACTTAGGACAGCGAGGCGTTGGAAGATCTAGAGCGACTTGCAGAAGAACCATTATCAGCGAGGCCAGAATAACATTTAGATAGATTCGATACATTGCAATAAATAGAGCAAAGTGAAATAATTTTGTAAAAAATATTTATTTGTAAATAAACTTAGTTCGATTTTTCATGAACTTTATAACCAAACACGTCATAATAATAATATTTTTTAGAAAAGAAAAATTCAACGAAAGCTTTTTATTAAGATAATAAATAAAAAATATTTATCTTTAAAGGAAAACTTAACAAAAACTTTCAATAAAAACCACTTTTAATGAAAAATGTATTTAAATAAAAGCTTTACAAATTCCATCATCAATCTTGTATAAAAAGGATATTTTCTAGACAAATAATATTTTCTATAGAGACAAAAATAAATATAGGAAAATTGTTTCTTTTAATAGAAAACGTGTGAAATATCTTTTTTTTTTTAAATATCTATAAACAAAGCCATTTTTAAAAGAAGTTGATACAAAAAATGTTTAAAAAATTTCTCTACAATTACATTTTTTACAGATTGAACATTTTCCGAAAATATTTTACAGACAAAAGATTATTCATAATTATTTAAACATAAATTTAAAAATATTTTATTGCAGTTTTTTGACAGATTAAAATTAAAAAAAAAATATATATATATAGGCAGCTATTTGAAAAAAAATGTCTTTCAGACCAGAGGCCGAACTACGGCATTCGATCACGATCGAAATTTTACTCGAACGATCAAGTTCGCTGTGCTATAGGTATAGAGATTCTAATAAGAATTTTACAATTTCAATCACGTTCGAATGCCATAATTCGACCCATGAAGTTTTTCAAAACTTTTCTATTGAGAAAAATGTGTAAAAAAAATTTTAATATAAAAATTAATTAAAAGCATGAGAAACTTGGTATATTTAAATAATATAAATATTTTTCCAAAAAATTTTTCCCCTATAACTTTGCCGATTATGAGAAAATCTCTAGAGGCATTTATGAAGAGCAAGAAACTTGTCTACGAATTATACTGTTGAAGAAACTTTTTTTTTGTGTACAAATAAGAGAGAAAACAGATGTAGCGTGTTTATTTGTTTATATCTCAGAAAGTTATGGAGTGATTGTGCTGAACTTCAACATTCTTGAATATTTTCAAAAGTTTGATATCACATACAGGTCTGTGCAATATTTTAAGGTTTCTAGAAGATAATTTCAACCAACTTACGCACCGACGGACATTGCTTAGATGACTAACCTATTCAGTAAATGATTTAAAGGATCGGAATAGAATAATGTAGAAATTACATATGGAACGATAAAGCATTAAAATGTACTCGCCCAATCGCAACTACCTTATTGACTATGGCCAAATATTTTTTGGTGCAGCGTAGTTATTTTTTAGTGCAATATGATAAAAACCAGGGCTGCATTTACTAGTACTTACTCGAGATTTATTAATACATTTTTCTAACATCTAGTTACGAAGTATATTTAATTTTATGGGGAAATCAACTAGATCTAAATCGAAATTAGATAAACTAGATTTTAGAGTAATGAAAAAGCACTATAAATTTGTCAATCAGTTTGTGTAGTTCATACTAAAAATGTAATTTACTTATATGTAAATTATTATGAAATTCCATTTTTTTAATATTCTAAAAAAATAAAAAGAAATTTATTCAAGACATAGAATGTTTTTTTTTAGTTTTCTGTGGACAGAAAATAGAAAATTTATCGATAAAGGGAAAATTTATTAAGATATTTTTTTTAAGCCAAACATTTAACAAAATGTTGTTATTGAGAATTAGAGAAAATTTAACAAATTTTGTTTTTTTATAAAAAATGTATCATAAATTATTTGTGAATCACTGCCTTAAAAACTCAAATATTTGATTACTCGGTCAAGCCATTCATTGATCCATTCTCCATACAACATTTCATTACAGTTGCCTCTTTTCAGCCAAAGAATTAGGGATTATATGGGTAATTGTGTTGCTGCTTTATAATGTGTACGATCATTTGGTTCATTTGTTACTTTGACCGGTGGGTCAGACAGTTGATTGGTCCATCTCAAACACACTCATTCAGCCGCAACGGTATTGAAGAGAAATTATGCCGTAATTCAACATCTTGGTTTTTATTATTGTTTTGTTTGTAAATATTTTTTTTTTATTTTATTTTTCTTACCTCTTCTTTATAAACTGATAATTTAGTGTTAAAATTGTATTTCTTTCTTTGCCGGTTTGAAATGATTTTTGCACGCATTTTATGTTTAAATGTGTCTGTAACGATTATTACCATAAAATGGTAGTTAAAGGGGGGAATATTTTTTTTGTTGCAAAAATCTTAAGTCCCAAAGTTAATGAATAAAAATACAGAAGTTGTGGATAATTGCTATTATTTGAAACATTTAAAATTTTTAAATTGTGAAAATGTATCTATAAATAACAAGTAACAGTGCTATATTCGGCCGTGCCGAATCTTATATACCCTTCACAACGTGTAGTCATACAATAACAATTGTTTGTATCACCATTCATCCCATATAAAATACGTACACGTTAGAATAAATGTGGCATCGAATCCCAGCTGAGCCAAAAAAAATTTATTTTATTTTATTTTATTTTATTTAATATATTATTTATATTTTATTATTTTTTTTTTAAATTTTTTTAAAAAATTTTTTTAGAGAAATTTTTAAAAAATTTTTTAAAATTTTTTTTTTAAAATTTTTTTTTTAATTTTTTTAAAATTTTTTTTTTTTAGTTTTTTTTTATTATTTTTTTTCTTATTTTTAATATTTTTTTTTGTATTTTTTTTTGTTTGGTATGTTTTTTACATGTATGTATGTATGTATGTTGTTGTTGTAATTGTGAAAAAAAACGAGGTGGTCGTGGTTTTTTGCTCATATATCAGAAAGTTATAGGGCGATTGTGTTGAATTTCAATAGCGTTTCGTTCCTGGATATTTCCAAGAGATTGATACCATATACAGATCTGAGGAACATATAGTTGCTTCTAAAAGTTGATTTCAACCAACACACGGACAGACGGATAGACGGACAGACGGTCAGCGCATAATCGACTCCTCTATTCATAAGCTTTCAGAAAATATATACTTTATGGGGTCGGAAATGAAAATTGTAGAAATCACAAACGGAATGACAAAGCTATATATACCCTTGTGCACCACAGGTGAAGGGTATAAAACGTGTAATAATTTAAATAAATTAATTTAACTAATTGAATAAGATGAATGACAGAATTTGCTTTAGTTAAAATAATGTTCAACTATTAAGTCAATTATTAGTTTAAAAATCAATATCTTTAATAAGCCTTAAGTTTTATTTTTATTTTATTAATTTTTTTTCTCAACATAAATATTATATTATTTCAGTTGTCAAAAATTCTGCTTGTTGTGATAACTTGTTATTTTTGTAAATACTCTTAAAATAATACAACAATTAATGAACCAACTTTAATTATTCATTTGTGTCGTATTATTACAGCTTTTATTTTATAGACATTTTTCTGCGTTCATTATATAACTACCACTAGACCTCAAGTCTGTCCACTGTTTGCTTATTCATTCAATCAATCGAGCTTGGAACGTATAAAATCTAGTCATGCAATTGATTGCTCTCAATTGACTTTTTTCTTTTTGGTCTTTAATAACGAACAAATCAATCACCATGATTTTGATAAATGACCATTTTTATTAAGTATTTTGTTTAAAAAATTGTCTGTCTGTTTTTTGTTTTTGTTTTGAGATTTTACCAAGAGCATACTTATGCATATGAATACCAGTAGATATTAATTTGTGTATTTTTTTTTCTTCTTAAAAGGTTAAGTGTACCGGCTAAGGATTTTGAAGTTTAAATACTAGAAAGGAAAAGTCATGGTTTTTTTTTATTTATTACCGGTTTTAAGCAATGACACTCAATATTAATTAAACAAGTAAGAGTGCTTTATTTGTGCCGAATCTGAAAATACTCTTTACAGTCATGTACTTTTATATAAAGCATAGCCTAGATATCAGATTTAATGTTATACGCAATTTTGCCTTATTTCTTCCTACGCTATCTTTCATTTTGTGTATTAAGATAATTAGCTATATTCTACTAGTTAAGCTCTTTCATTTGATACCCATATTGATGTGGCTAAAGAAAAAATATTTTTCGCAAATTTACTTCCAACGACATCCTGCATTTTACACTAAATCATAGTTTACTGCAGAGAATAAAGCCGTAATTCATATCTTTAACCCATATATTTTCCATTTTGGTTATGACGCCATCTTGGATTTATCATAGATTACTGTATACTGCTAGTTGAGCCCTTTAACATTGTACTTTTACTGATAGGGCTGAACAGGCTTTATTTCAAATACTAGATATGACCCAGATATAAATTTATTGTACGGCATTTTGTAGCAGCGCTCCTTATCCATTTCAACTTTTGTTATAGTGTGTCATATTGTGCTACATAAGCCCTTTCATTTGATTCTTATATCGACCTTTTCAATTGTGTAGAAGCTGAAAAATCGATTTCTGTTTGTAAATTTTAGAAAAATCACTGTAGCAGTTATATTGTGGTGTTTATATCTCAGTTAGTTCTTAAGCATTTTGTTAGTATTTCTCAGCAGTAGTTTTTGAGACTATGATTTGTATTTAAGTATTCTACAATATCTAAAAATTATTTAAAAGCTTTAGTAACTTGATATATTGAAAAAATCATATATTTTTCCAAAAAATTTTTGCCTATAACTTTGTCGATTAGTAGTTTATAAATAGTAACAAAAGTGTCTATCTTTGAGTTTAACCTCAAATATCGCGGAGAGGTTATACAGTATATGTTTGCCCAGGTTGCTGTGTACCTTGGCAGCCAGGGCAGGACTTTAGTTGATAATGTGGAAAATCGATTCCTTTTTCACCAAATCGATACAGCTGAAAGAATGGTCGTTCAAGGGAAGTTCTAGTCGGCTTGTTTGTTTCCCTAATATCCACTGACCTCCAACTCCAGCAACCTCGAGATAGCCTTTCCATCTCGAGTTATATGATATCAAAAGAGGGGCACGCTTGACCACTTTACATGTATCCAGTCCATTTGTTATCGGGATTTGAAAGAAAGTGTCTGTAGATTTAGATAGTCACCAACAGGATTGCGACTGCATTTGCTAAGCAGATCCTTTTTGGCTAGCACATCCGACCGCTCGTGAAGGGACCAAAACTAAACCAACGTTAGTTAGATTACCAAGCCTTGAAAAAACTTGTCTGCAATAATCAACTATTTTAGACGTGTTGGTGTATAAACTGAGTGACCAGAGTATAGCGCGATAGTCGATTAAAAAATATAAATATTCCCGTAAATATTACTGTTATTCAGTATCCTACATGACTACAGATAGCGAATATTTTTTTTTAGTCTGTAAAACGCTACATTCATCTAAAAGAGAGTTCTATCCCTTGTTCACCACAGCAGACATCGAATTAAACCTCTTAACCCATCTTAGAACCGACCTACTCACTCGTGAAGGGATTCACAAAAATTGTTTAAGAATTCTTTTCCTTTATAAGAACAACATGATAACTTTTATTTTGTACAGAATTCTGGATAAACTGTTTTTTTAGAAAAAATTTTTATTAATTTTGTATAAAAGAATAATAGAGCATTATTTACTACCTTTAAAAAAAATTTCTACAAATTTCCTATTTAACAAATTTTTCGGTAAACTCACCTAATAACGGTTTATAGAACTCTCATAATTGAATTTTAGTTAAAAGTTTTATTTTTATAAGAACATTTTCAATAACTTCTCTATACACCATTTGAGATAATAAATAGTTTCTTAGAAAACATGCAAAGAATTCTATCTTAGAGAATAAAAACAAGTAAAAGTGCTGTATTCAACCATGACAAATCTGATAATACCCTTCACCATCTTGTACATAGGAATAGTGACCACATCGTTACTTAGCCTGGATTTCAGATTTAATGTTATACGTCTTTTGGCTTTATTATTTCAAATTACACTCACTATGAAGGGTATAAAAAAAGGTTGATAACTTTACGATAAATTTGTATTTCTTCACACGACAGTGTATATACTTATGTAGGTAAGTAACTCCGTGTGAAATTTGTACAATATTCATCTCCGACTCCATAAAGTATATATTATCTGAAAGCTGATGATTAAGAATTATCCGTCTGTCCGTGTGTATGTTGAAATCAACTTTTTTAAGCCACACGAAAATTTTGGACAAATTGGTAGTCAATTGGCAAAGTTATAGGCAAAAATTATTTGAAAAAATATATATATTTTAAATATATGAAAATTTTTACACTCCTAAGTAATTTTTTAACACGCTTAAGATACCAAATCGTAAGCCGTAATTTCAGAAGTAATTTTTAAGAAAAACTAACAATTTGGTTTAACAGCAACTAAGATATAAGCACCGAAGTACAACTGCTTCGGTGTTTTTCCTAGAGTTTGCAAACGAAAATAGATATTTTTCAGTTTCTATATAATCAAGCAAATCAAGTGAAAGGGCTTTTCGAAAAAATGTCAATCAAAGATGGCATGTGAAACAAAATGGCGGAGCGAATCTTTTTAACCCCAACAATATGGGTATCAAATGAAAGGGCTTGACTAGTAGAATACAGCTTATTACATAAAAAAATCCAAATCATAGATGGCGTTGGAAATAATAAAGAAATAAGCATATTGCATGAAATATAAAATCTAGGCTAAGCTACGATGTGGTCATTATACCTATGAACATAACAGTGAAGGGTATTATCAGATTCGGTTCGGCCGAATATAGCACTCTTACTTGTTTTAAGATAATTCCCTCAATTTAAAAAAAAAAATTCGAAAAATTCATAGAAAAAAATTTTGTGTTAAATTCTTTGAAAATTTACAATGAATTCATAATTTTGAGACAATTTAAGATTAATTATCCCTTCCAATTGTTAAAAAAAAATTTTTTATATTAAAAAATTATTCTTGGAATATAAAATTTAATAATAAATTTGAAATATATTAAACATTTGAGTCATTTCAGATTTATTATCTCATCATCTAATAAATTTTTAAGATATTTTTTTTCAATTGTGAAGAAAAACAATAAAGTGTTAAAAAATGGCATTAAATCGTTCAACACAAAAAAAAAGAAAAAAAAATTAAAAGAAGAAATCGACATCAAAAATATTGAAGATATTTATAAAATAAATGGCGACTAATCAAAATGCCACAAGGTACTTTAGATGTCATTAAGCACCTTTTTATCTCTTTCAATAATCAAATCAAATCACACATGATAATTTACCTAAAACACAATTAAAGCTTAACAATGAACATAATCAGCTGGCATACAGTGAATAAATGATTAAATTTAATAAAAAAAATATCATTTAATATTTGTTAAAAAATTTTTCATCAAATTATTAAGACATATTGTTGCACAGTGGGTTCGATCACGAAATAAGTGGTGATATATAAGTATCTTGTAAACTAGTGGTAAGATTGCAAAATGTTTAATAAAGAAACTGTATAGGAAGAACTTAGGTTTAAAAAAAACTAAACTCTTGTCTAACCTTTATATACACAGGAGGGATTACATGCTATCAAAATCGACCTCCTTTGGTTTGTAATATTTTTTAATGCTGAAAATTTTTAGATTTTTTATTTTAATAATTATATAAACTTATAATTAGAAATGTTGATGACGATATTTTTATAATTGAGAATTAATTTTTTGTTGTAAATTTTAGGCAGGAGAGAGATTTTTATTACCATTTTAAATTGCGATCGGCCCCAATGTGTGCAATATTGTCTTTCGTATCATTAATTCAATTCACAACTATAGTTGTATTATACTATTGTTACTACGTTTGTATGTGTTTACAGTAGTGTATGCTTGTTGTTGGTAATTTCCATTGAAACATTTTGTATAACAACACAACTTCATTTTATATCGTCGCTGCTCTGACATAATTGGTTATGTGACAATTTTTAAAAAATTGTTTATTGCTCTATTTTGAACCTTTAGTGGTCGTGCATCTTCTAAACAAATTGGATTGGCTTCATACAGGGATGGAATATGAAAAATTTTTTTTTTGCAGAATAAAAAAATTATTTTTGTAGTATTTTTTTTGGCTTCCAAAATAATAAATATAGAATTAATTTTTAGTTTAAATGTTTTGTTGATTTTTTATCTTTGCTAAAACTATTTACTAAAAGTTGTTTTCAAATATTTTTTGTAGCTCTGCAGAAGCATGATTTTATCAAATTTTCCATTCCTGATTTTTATTTACCTGACATTTAAGATCAATTGACGTTTAAGAATATAGCCATACAATAGAAATTGTGATCACAAGTAAATAAACCAAAACTGTATTTCAATTGACAATACAGAATACAATACGGTTGTGAATTGAACAATTATGATTTCTTCAAAGTTATAAATAACAAAAGTAAAAAATATTATTTAATTATTTTATCAACGTTGATTCTTAGTTTTTGTTCTTCTCTTGTTCAGATATCATAATGACGTCGTCGATTACACTCTTTAAGTAAAAGTCAACGTTGTGTTCAGCTATAATCATCGTAATAATAAGTTTTAACACCACATCCGCACATAAATATTATTTTAATTTACAACTCAGTTTTTATTTTCTACTTAAACCGTCCAAATAACCCCAACGTCACTATATTTACCACTCTAACCAACGACTTATTCGGATCTGTAGTGTAAGTATTTATGGGTGTATGTATGTAGGCAGTGTACTTACTACCAATTTAATAAATAAGAAAAAAATACATAAAACATTTTCAATATTTTCAAGTCAATAAAGTGCAACAACAGCAGTCTTAATGAATTAAAAAATGAATTTTTGTTACAATAACAAATTACACGCAAAACGTCCACTCAAAGAAATCGTTCGCATTCTAAAAACAGCACATAAGTTTAAAGGTAAATAATTCCAAAAATTAAAACAATAAAAATTAAAATATAGTCGTTTCAAATATATGGAGAGTTTTTAAAACTAATAGATCTTACGAAATCGTTAACTGATCAGTATGTTACCAAAATTACCAAGTTATCCAAATTTACTGTGAAAATCATTCATTGATTCGTGCAACTCGTGTTTGGCTCAACGGGTTTGGTAATAAAAACAAAATTGCCGCATAAGCAGTAAGACAAATCATCAAAAGCCGCTAGGGTGGCTACATTGCATCCAGAGAACTTCATTATTTTGTGTGATTTAGAAATGAAGCCGGGGATAGCGTAACAGTCAATGCAGATCCTTACCACACCACTATTAAAGATTTTTTGTTTTTAAATATGGTGGACAATCATACAGACAAGATATTGCTATGCGCCATTTGTCAACCGCAACCATCGATTTTCTAAAATCAAAATGTGGCGGAAACTAGGGCTGATTTCTAGAAATGGACCCCGTCAATTTGCTTCCAAATCATGAAATTTCACGCCTCTAAATTATTTCCTGTGGGACCACGTGGCATATAGAGATCAAACAGAATTAACGGATGCTTTGGAGGCCAATATTATTCTTTTTGTTCATGACAAGGCTTGAGAAAAAGGCCCAAAATTGAACAGTCGCGGTGGCTATATGAGAGATAAAATGTTTAAATATTAATGCCTTGTATTCATCTCATCTTTCGTTTTGATCAAAATTTACTTTTTTGGGTTATTTTTTAAAACTGAAAGTTTTATCGGGCTTAAAAAACACCCGATGTAAAGTATATTTTAATTTTAGAAAAATAGATAAACAAATCAAAAAATGTTTCTCATTTTCTTTTAAGCAATAGTAAAGCATCCTTAGGCATTACTTCTTAAGTCAATTAAATTGTGTGACATTCCAAAAACAACTTTTGGAATGAGTCGTATCGATGTTCTAGAGAGATGACCGATTTAATAGTACAACGACAAAAAAACACAGATTCGTGGGGACACTGTCTCCTTTAGATGATGTTGTTTCTTTCTTCTATTCAACACTACGCCGCTGCATTTCTGAAACTGTCCCAAAAATTACAATTAGAAACAACAATATTGGGCCACCCTGGAATAATAAGTATCTCCGAACTATTAAAAACAGGAAAAACAAGTTATATAAGAAATATAAAAGGAATGGATCATCAGTAGAATATACCAGATACTGTATTGCTCGTTCTTACTACAATTTGGCAAATAAATCTGCATACGACAACTATATAATCCGTATGAAGTCGAAAATGAGATCAAATCCTAAATCGTTTTATAAATTTGTGAATTTTAAACGGCGATCGTCCGTTAATCCTAAATACTATAAATATGGATCAAATGACGCTGATGATGACGTTTCTATTTCCAATTTGTTTGCTGATTTTTTTTCAACTACCTACTCTAAAAAAGTATATAATAACATAACATCTTACCCATTTAATATACCTCAATCATCTGGTGTACAATTCTCTTATATTACTTATAAAACGACTCTTTCAAATTTATTATCACTAAATAATTCGTTTAATGCTGGTCCAGATGAAATACCAAATTGCGTTCTAAAAAATTGTGCAGAAAATTTATGCTACCCGCTTACTGCTATCTTTAACAAATCCATTAAGTTAGGATACGTATACGTAATCAATGGTATACCATTGATTTGGAAATTATCGTATATAATTCCGTTGTTTAAAAATGGAAGCAAAATTGAGATATCAAATTATCGTGGCATTGCTAAGCTGAGTGATATTCCAAAACTTTTTGAAAAACTTTTAACTGATAATTTATACTATCAAATTTCTTCGATTTAGTCACCGTGCCAACATGGTTTTTGTAAACATCGCTCTACAACAACTAATATTTTGGAGCTAACTACTACAATAAATGATGGTTTTATAAATAATATGCAAACTGATGCTATCTACACAGATTTTAGTAAAGCTTTTGATAAGGTAAACCTGATCTCTTGCTTAACAAATTGTCATTAATGGGATTTACGGATATGACAATAAAATGGTTAAGATCATACTTGTCTTTAAGAACTCAACAAGTTAAGTATGGAAGTGCTACGTCTAATGCTATCAAAGTTCCTTCTGGTGTTCCGCAAGGTAGCCACCTTGGTCCTATTTTATTTACCTTATTCATAAACGATCTACCTTCAGTTATTCAGCACTCTAAAGTTTTGATGTATGCCGATGATGTCAAAATTTTTCGTTCTTCTAATAATCCCGAAGATCAACTTTTCCTTCAATCTGATATTGGCAAATTGGTAAATTGGTGTGAAATCAACTTAATGGAGCTGAATATAAAAAAATGTAAGCATATGTCCTTTTTCAGAATTAAGAAATTGGATTTATTTTATTGCATAAATGAGTGTAGACTTGATAAAGTTCTGAATTTTCTTGATCTTGGTATTTTGCTTGATCACCAATTAAATTTTCGTGACCATATTTCTTTAATTGTTAACAAAGCAAATGGTGTACTTGGATTTATGAAGAGGTGGTGCAAGGAATTTCTAGATCCTTATATTACGAAACAATTATATTCATCGTTAATTCGACCTATTCTTGAATATGGATCGATTATTTGGGATCCTTGCTATAATATTCATATTGATAGTATCGAGTCTGTACAAAAGAAGTTTTTAATATTTTGTCTTCGTGGCCTTGGATGGAATCCGTTTTTACTACCTTCATACGAAAGCAGACTCTGTCTTATAAAATTACCAACTTTAAAAAGTCGTCGTTCAATGCTGAGTTTTTCTTTTGTGCTGGGCCTAATTAAAGGCGATATCGACTCAGAATTCCTGCTAAGTAAAATATCTTATAATGTTCCAACCAGACCAACTCGAAATTTCCGTTTTATCAACTTAAAATACTATAGAACCAACTATGCTAATAATGATCCTCTTCGTCGTATATGTGAAAACTTTAATAATTATTATCACCTTATTGGCCTTAATGAAAGTAAAGAAATTGTTAAAAGAAATATCATTTTATATTTAAATCGTTGAATTATTATAGAATATTATTTTATATATAACCTTAATTTTGTTTTGTTATTTTACATACTTTAGTCTGTAAGGATTATTATCTATAGACAATAAATTAAATAAATAAATCTGGAGAACTACAATTGTAATAGGCTTTCAATTTTGCATAATTGGCAGCGATATTAGTTTATTTTTATCGGGCACAAGATCGATAGAATCAGAGCAAGGGCCATGAAAACAATAAAAAAAATTAAATTAGATGTCATGAAAAACTGTAATCTCTATGTAGTTTGAATTTAGTAATAGCTACTTTTGTAAAAAATTTCCTTATGAGGACAAAAATGGTAAGGATCAGAGAAGAGAAAGTGATACCCTCATACGAATTAGTAACTATTTACGACAATTATAGCATGTCTAACAATTGGTGGTAGATATTATTTGATCTCCAAATAAATACAATACAACAACTTTGTTGGGTCCATCAAAGCGGTCCGGGTTCCGGCTAGTTAACAATAAAACTTCACACAGCCATTAATTTATAGACTAAATATACTTAATCAGACTGGGTACTAGGTTTTTGGTCTTCTGATATTTATCTTTTTATTAGGGGTTTTAATATTTCAAATGACACAAGATATAGAACATTTTTATTAGTTTAAATGTGTAATAATTTACATCAATATTGACATTATTTATTTCATCAGCATAATTTCCGAAATGAAAAGAGACATTTATTTAAAAAAAATTTTTAAATTAAAATATTTACGATAATTTTGCTCTTTTACAACTCTGCTTAAAGCCAAATGTTGTTCATGTTGTTGGTTGTATATTTAATGCTAGTTGTTACTGTTTAGTTAATAATGATGACGATGTTGTTGTTGTTGTGGTTAATAATGCCTCCTGCAAATCATGTTGAATTATGGTTTTAAAATAATTTTTTCGCTTTGGTTTTTGTTGCCGTTATTTTTGTATTTACAGTTTTGCATTGATCATTAAGTGGAACACAACAACAATGCACAATGTGTATTAAGCACTGATTTACGTACCAGAAAAATCAATAAGAAGAAGAGGAATTATTACTTTAACCCAAATAAAATTTTAACCCTGTAAATAATATTAAAGTGTCTGTCTGCAGGTTTAAATTAATCAAACTGAACACTTTGGTTGCCAATGATTGTTATTATGCACTGCTCTTCTGCCTTAAATTAAAAATGTTAATAATTTTAAGTGATAATATTTTATGGGAAGTAGGTTTATACGTACGTACGTATACATGAAGTTAATATAATGATTATTTAAAAAAAAAATTATTTATTTTTTGATTTAAGGCGAGCTATTTTCTTTTGGCCTTTAAGCAAGAATTTTATACATTTTGATTTTAATGTACTCGTATGTATTCATGTATGTATGTATGTATGTAAATGATTTAGTCTTGCTGTTGCTACTTTAAGATTAAAATTAATTTGTGTTGCATTTAAATTAACATTGCCATTAATTTTAGATTTTTTTTTTCATTTGTTTGTGATTTATAAGGTGATAGTTCTAGTTTATTGCATTTATGCCTGATCTGAGTTGCCTCCTTTTTTTCATAAATTTGTTTCAATATCATTTATTTTAATTTCTGTTGCTCTTGTTGTGGTTTTTATTTGTTGACTTGTTGAAAATGTGGTAACAAGTTTTTTGTTGACGTTGCCGTATACCACAACCTTAATAATTCCGACAAACATAAATATTGCCACGTGGAAATTCTTTAAAAGGTTCTGAAAGCATTACAACTGGAACTAGTCAAATCCCCGCTGATATATTTCGGCTGTTTTTGATTTTAATTAAAAGTGTTTTAGAAACTTTACTCAATTATTGCGGATATGCTCCCAAATAATCTTTCAAAATTTATTTTTTGTATTTCAATGTTTATGGAAAAATGATTAGGGTTTTCGAAAAGTTTTCTTAATGGGTTTTTATTTAATTTTCGAATTCTCATTTGGTTAATAAAATTTTTAAATTAAAATTAAATAAATAAGGTCTACTGAAGATCTGGCATAAGCACCAGTGAAATTCATAAAGACCCACTCAAACCCAACAACCTATTAAATATTGTTAGTTTATATTTTTAAAAATTTTACGATATTTTCTAGAATTTTTATTAATGTTATACACCTTCCAGGGAGTGTTTATGGGTGTAAAAACGTGGGCGGGGCTACGCCCATAAAAAATTAGTTTTAATTTTTAGCTACTTGCACTTGACCGATTTTTCTGAAACTTTGCACACATATTGAGCTGTCATGACTATACAGTTTCGTGATTAGAAAAGTGGGCAGGGCCACTACCATTAAAAAAGCTAAAATTTTTAGCGGTTTGCACTTGATATTCAGTTTAAATTCAGAATGCTATTTTATTCATTAAGTGGCGCCGGGCTTTTCTAGTTTTATATAAATTTAAAAAAATGGTCGTACAACAGGGCGTGGTACATTTTTTTTTGCGAAAATCCCAAAGTTGAATAATGGCGAACATTAGAAAAAAAATTAGTGAAATCGATAGAGCTCTTTACTATACTCTTTACTATATTGTGAGCTCTTACTAATTTAACCACGGCTGGGAAACTATGTAAAAAGGAATGGAAGATCGATGTCAGAGTTTGATTTCTAGACCATAACAAATAACTGTTAAAATCCTTAATACATTAAGGGTGTGTGAATGGGGTATTGGGAAAATATGAAGTGGTGCTAAATAAAATAAATGATTGACTCGCTGTAACAGCCAAAGAGTTTTGTCCCCGAGAAACAAGTTTAAAAAGTGAGTAAGTAATAAACACATAGCACTATGAGTTAACGAAGGTGATGAAAAACCTAAGCGGAATCCAAAAATAAGCAAAATAAGTAAGTCAAAAAAAATCGAGAATATTCTTTGGAACTGGTGTATCTGACGACTTTACGGGCTAGCAAAACACTTCTGAGGATGGTCTACGGCGCCAGATTTCAAATGCAACACAAAAAAAGATATTAAATTATAAACTTAAAACTGGAAAACAATATAAAAACGTTCAGAAACAGATGTTATTTAGTCAATAATTTGCTCAGTAGAGAAGCATTCACTTGTAATATTTCTTACAAAGCCTTTTATAAAAAAAGAAACTAATGGGAAAGCTAAATAAATTATGAACCTACTCTCAAGACCACAGTCGAGTATTTTGCTGCTGAGGTGTGTCTTTCTTTCCTGATACTCGACCGCAACAAAATTCGAATTCCCCAACAAAATTCGATATATGTATGGTAAGCGCTAAAAATCGACTATTGGAATGCTTGTACGGCATGGGAAAAAAATTCCGGGCTTCGTTCTTCAGTTGTTAAATGTAATAGAATTTTTTTGTTAAAGGTATTACCACGCCTATTGCTGTGGTACCAATTTTACTATATGTCTACATAGTGGTACTTTACTAAAAAGCCTTTGTCTTTGAAGACAAGGCACAAGGACACTTCCATTTAATTTGAAAATAGCCCATTTTTTTCGCATAGATTTTCAAGAATATATTGGGAAAAATTTTTTTATTTGGTGCAGACTCTCGTACTCCATTAACAAAGACAATCAATTTTATTGTGGAGGTGTACATAGATGAAAATGTTGTAAAAAATCTTTAATAAACAAAAATACACAATCTGGCATCCCTTCTGCGTAAAGTGCTGAGTAGTCACACTTTTATTGCAGCCAATATTACACTATCATTAGCAAACACACCTCGTTAAGATTTTGTTTTTAAGTAAAGTAATAAAATATATTTATTTATTTCTTTATTTTTTGCATTTAACATTTTTGTTTCAAACCTCTTCTAGTAGATTTGGTTTTATTAATGCTATTTTGCTGTTGCTTTTAAATCAAACTCACACTAACAAAGACAGGCGGCAGACTGATTTCTGCATAAAAAAAAATTATAAAATATGAATGTCAGTTCTTAATAGTTTGTGTTGCAATTAATAACAATTCTTTTTTTTAATTTTATGTTAAAACTAGTTATATTTATAAGTTATAAAATGCAATCACAATTAAAAAAATATGAATAAAATAAAATTAAAAAATAAATGAAATCCATGTTAATTATTTGTAAGCAAAATAAAACAGGTGAAAATGGTTTTCGACTGGTTGTGTAAAGTAATTAAATTTTGAGAAGTTTCAAAAATTTATTTCATTGAACTAAACATACAGTATCGGCCAAAACCTAAGCACTCCCTCAGTACATTTTTTTAAATGATATTTTTTTTAAGAAAAAAAAGTAAAAAATAAACAAACTATTTTAACAAAAACAAAGGAAACTTAAGCAGGAAAGTATGCTAACGTAAGAAAAGACGTGCGAGTATCGTTACTTTTGAAACACACATTTTTAAACAGACTGCTGTGCACTTTCTAATTATATTTTAAGATGTGCACATCTTAAAGTGAAACTTAAATTGGGAAGAGAAAAAATATAATTGAAGGAAAATGTTAAAAATGTTGGATTTTTGTAAAAGGGGTACAAACCCTAGACTTAAGAAAATGCAAGCAGAAATTGTCCTTAATTATTCTCTACAATACCCTCCTCTCTGCAATACCCTCCTCCTGAAGAGGAAAAACTACAGGAGATTTAAAAATTAGGCAGATGTTCATGCCTTCTAATCGGACGATGATTATGCGATGCGTTAGGTGTTCATATCGTATTATACAGGGTGACCCAAAATTAACGCAGGATTTAAATTTGTTCCCATTTTTGCAGTAAAGTGTTAGCAACCCTAAAGAAACAATTCGAGAACTGAGAGTTTAGGGTTAGTAAAAATTACATGTAGAGCAACGTGTCTTCATTATTAAACAATATTTTAAAAGTCATGAAAAATACGGCCGATAGTATTTCGAAATTTTTACTGTCTTTACGCTGTAGAGAGATTTTTTCTTTTTCACGACGCCGAATTGATGTTCCTATTATTGTCGCGAATACTCTCTCGCTCTGCTTTGATATTGACATTGAACGACCTGTTTTTGGTCTCCAACGGAAACAGCCTTTCAACATTTTTTAATTTATTTCTCCACAGTTGACGAAGCTAAAATACTATTTCGACAAAATTTTGTATGAAAGTGGTATGAAACGTTACACATTGTTGTATCGTGTAACTCTTCATTTTTATTAACCCTAAACTGTAAGCGGTAGAATTGTTTTTTTTGGGTTGCTAACACTTTTCTGCACAAATGGCGACAAACTCGCATCTAGTGTTAATTTTGCGACCTACAGATGGTCGCAAAATTATGGTTTACCATTATTTTATTTCCTGAGATTCTTATATTTCGTATTTTCTAAATATTTTAAAATGAATTCAAATTATTCAATTGAATATTAGAATTTTTAAACCTTTTTTTAAATTTTGAAAAATTCCTGCACTATGGCAGTACAACACTTAAGGTGGAGTTACATACCATCCGTTCATGCGTTGTTGCTTTTGATACTTTTTCACCTTTTTATACGTTTCTAAACTCAAGTTACACACAATGCGTTTTATGCATCAACTCTTATGTTTTAATCAGCTGTTGTGTTAGGGTTGCCATTCGTACTGTTTTAAATAGTACATGTACTGTTTTTTGTAATGTGTACTGTTATATTCACAATACCTAAAACAGTACGAAAAAGTACTGTTTTTTATATTTGTACTGTTTTTGGATACACATGTATTGAATTTTGTAATTTTTTGAAGAATGAAATAGGAAAAAATTGTATTGTTAAATGTGTACAAAAAAGGGATAAATATTTATAATTTATTTTTGAATTAACTTTAGCATAAATAACTTAGCATAAATTATTTTCTTTTATATAACTATACCACCTCTATTTGTGTTGTATAATTATTTATTGAATTTTAAAAATTATCAAATGTATTCATTTTAAAAATTCAATTGACTTTTTTTAGAATTTTTTTAACAATATTTAATTAGTACTTTTGGATTACTATATATAATTTAAAAAATATCAATTTTAAATGACAAATTATCAATTTTAAAGTAGACTTTACTTTATTGTTCATAAAAATTGTTATTGTCTTTAAAATAAACATCAAAAAAATTATTAAAAGTAATATTATAGTCGACTTTAACAAGAAATGTTTTCTTTTTGTTGAGCCTAAATATTATTTTCTTAAATATTGTTAAATATTGATTTTAAGTTCAATAACAATTTCTATGCGTGATAGATTAAGTGCCATTATTACAACTTGCCTTTCGTTTAAGGTAGGATTTTGTCTGTTCGATAAATAGCTTTGCATTATTACATCTTCCATTTTTTATTGTTATTATTAAATTTAATAATATTTAATGAATAAAAAATAATAAATTAAGGGTTTATAATGCAAAGCCATTTATCTGCCAAACAAAATTCTGCCTTTAGCTAACGGCAAGTTGTAATAATGGCCCTAAGTCTACTTAAGAATTGATAATTTGTCAATTACAAGTGATATTTTTTAAGTTACAAATAGTATTCCAAAAGTATTAATGGAATATTATTGTAATTTTAAGAAACAAATTAATTGAATTTGCATATTATAGATAATTTCAAAATTCAACTCGTAGTTTTTGAAGTTCAATTACCAATTTCGAAATTCTATTTACTATTTTTTAAATATAATTAATAACTTTTGAAATACATTAGATCATTTTCAAAATAAAGTTTGAAAATATAGTGCATAATTCTGAAATATAGTCGAAAATGTTAAAGCATTGGTATTTCGTTTATTCAAACAAGTATCAATATTAAAATCGAAAAACGACGTTAAATTTGTGTTTTTGACCACGTGTTTACATGTTTTTATGTTTCTTCTTAACTATTTTTAAATAAAAATGTGATGTATTGAAGTAAAAGTTATGTTATCAAAATCAAAATGTACTGTTTTTCTTTTTTTTTTAAATTACTGTCTTTCCCCCTCAATGTACTTTTTTTCACTTTTCAAATATGGCAACCCTATGTTGTGTTTATATTTTTATTAACTAAAAACAATTTTGCCAAAATGGAAAGTAAAATTGACAATTTAAGGGCATTTATGGAATTCATTTAGTTTATGTACATGATATTTTGTGCTACAAAAAGATCAAAAATAACACAAGCATCAATAAGCATCTCCTCCATTGCACTTGTTTTCTTTTAATAATAAACAGAGATGACACTCAGCACATAATAATTATCGATAAGTGGAATAAAAATTTTGGTAATGAAAAAATTGTGTTTAAAATTAGTTTTTATGAATGTTTTTCTTAAAAGTAATTGTAAACTTTATTTCGAATGCTTTTTCTTTTATTAAAAACATTTTTTAATACAAAAAAATTAAAAAAATAAATCCACCACACAATCAGATTTATCGATAACATCGACAAAAAAATATTATTTGTCATCCATGGCTATCAACAACAGCTGACATTTATTCACCTTTTATGCGACGGATACAAAAGTAGAAAGTAAACCTACTTTGCTGCGTTGATACGTTTATGCATTCTATGCGTTTTGCCGTGTAACTTGTCACATACAATTACACTGATTCTACTTTTTGACTGATGCATAAAACGGAACAACGGATAGAACGCATGGTATGTAACTCCAGCTTAAAGACACCTTGTGAATTTGTCAAATATGTATTTACGAAATAATTTTTTTAATCTATTAAAATGAAAAGTTAAAAAAAAATTCATTCAGTGTCCAGAATATTTGTTTATATTTTTCAATACCAGTGTTTCTAGAAATTTCTTCCAGAGTGCTTTTGCTTTCATTTGTCTTCGTTATAATTTCATTAAGACTTATGATGTCTCATACTTTAAAAAGTGTTTATTTTGTTTATTGTGTGTTTAATTTAAAATAGATTTTTTACTTTCATTTTTGGCATATTTCCATTTTGCAACACAATTTTACTTTATTTACGTATTTCTGTGTACAATTTTCTTGAACAAAATACCCGGCAGTAATTACTAGCAAGTCCTTGTAGTATTACCACAGATATACGAAATATTAATGTTATTAGTGGTAGGGAGGTAGGTTAAAGGGATACAGGAAGCAAGAGCCACCTCTAACACCCACTTTCGGAGACCAATATGGTTCATTGCGTTTCTCTTTATACAAGAAAAATAGAGGATTGATTAGAAAAGAGAGAGAGAGAGTTGCTGAGGATATAGTAAATGTAAATAAGAAATATTTAGAAGGAAATAGAATAGAAAAAAGAAATACAGGCTCCTTACGAGTCCCATTGCATGTTTACCAGCCACCCGAACCCCATGATGAATCCTATGATTCCCCAGTTTGCAGTCGGAAACACCACCCAACTAATCGTATAATCGTCTACCTAACCACTTAAGCCTGTAATTCTGTAGCCTTGGGTAGTGCAGACAATGTGTTCCACAGTCTCTAGCTCCTTCTCATCCACACACATCCTACAATAATCCAGAGTGCCGCAATCCCATCTACTACTCCTAGATTTCACAGGACAGTGTTCAGTTTAAACCCCAATAGTGGCCGTCAGACATACCCTATCCAGACCCAGAAGTAACGTAGAGTCCGCTGAGTTTAACTTGGGCCATTAAGCCCTTGACACTCTGCAGTCGCTTCTATTCCTCCACGCCATATTAGACCTGTCGGCATCGTCAGCAATTTCATTAACGACAATTCCATTGTGCCCTGGTATCCAACACAATCTGAACTTGAAGAGGCTCATGAGAACTAATGATTTCCCTTGCAAAAAGAAGTACTGGAAATAACTTTTTTAAAATTTATAAAAAAATTTGACTTCCGAATAAATACTCTTTGGTTGGATATGGGACAGTAAAATGACACTAGACTTTCGGATAAATTTATGATTTGCGCAAAAGAGAATATTTTGTAAAAATTACAAACAACTAAGTGATTGGATATTAATAAAGTGCACTGCAGGCTATAAATACTGTATTTTTTATTAGAGTTTATCATGATTTTGCTAATTTCTTCACACACAAACACACTTACACACTTCAAATAGAAAAAAAAAGGAAGAAATTAAAGAAATATCTCTCTTCCGTTATTTTTTATGTTTTTGTTATGGCCGTAGTATCCTTTTTGGCACCGACTTCTGTTAACCCCATTTACTTTAAGTGCTTTCTTTAAGTGCTTTTTCATTTAGTTACTCTTTCTTTAACACTTACACACATACACATACCGCCCTTCTTTAACTATCTCTCCTTTTGTGTGTAGGAAATGTGTAAAAATATTTTGCTTTTATCATCTTTCTAAAGTTATTCCTGGCTCTTAGGCTCTCAACTGAACATGACACTTCACATCGATTACTAACAACAGCAGCCCATAACAGAAACTGCCAGGCAAGAACTGAGAGAGAAAGAAAGTGAAAAAATCTACTGAAATTTTTTGTACGAATGTTTTTTTTTCTAAAGCTTTCTTCCTTAAGCTTATTTTGTTGCCGTTATTGCTATTTTCTTTCTTGGTTTTTTTTTGACAGCAAAAAAGTATTTGCTGCAAAAAGTTTTAAAAGCCTGTTAATTAAGAGTTTTTAACAAAAATGTTTTGTGAGTTCAAAAGGACAATTTAAAAAGGAAATTGTTTTAATTGAAATAATATAATGAATTTACAATAGTTTTTCCAACTGCAAAGACAAAAAAAGGAAAAATATATTGACTAAAAGCTTAACAGAAATTCTAGGAATGAAGTAGCACAAAATTGGCAATCGAATGCTGCAGCTCAAATGGTTGAACAAACTAAAATTGAACTAAAGTGAAGTGAACAACTTTTAAATGCATAAAATTTTTCAAACTGGGAATTACATTTACACAACAATGATACATGTTTTAAGAGATATTTATTTTTCCTTAAATACGTATTTGTCTGCCTTTAAAAGCTTTCAGAACTATTGAGTAGTAATACTTTAAACAAATTATAAATGTTAGTTTTTTAGTGCACAAATAAATTGAATATGAAAAGAAATTTGCTTTCAAAACGATATGCATTTAAGAGTTTTGAACATGGAAAGTGGTTTTTAATTTAAGGCAAAAACTATGATGGAAGCTATGAAAAAATATTTTTAAAATTCCTTAAAACAATTAATAATTTAAAATATGCCAGCATGAATGAGGTTATTGGTTTCATCCTAACTCTCATTGGTTGCTGCTGTTTAATTACTTTCCTCTTCGTCATCTCAGAGCTTCTCATCTAATGAAACCGAGCTGGATGTGTATACAGATGGATCAAAGGGAAGAAGTGTAGTAGGTGGCGGTGTCTATATCAGACAAGATATAGTTCAAATATTATTCAGACTGTCGGTTAAATGCACTATACTTTAGCTGAGGTATCAGATGGCCAGGCAGTCACCAGTGTCTGACTATTTAGGAATGTCATGCATCCTTGAATTGGATGCCGATGCATTCGAATGTTGCATTTATATGTGTGCTGGTTGGCACCAGTGATATGAACTGCATAGCTGATGGTAATCACCTGCTAAAAACTAAATTAGTCAAAAAGTTTAAATAATTCTAAGATGGTCGAGATTGAGATTTTGCAAATAAATATGAAAGAGGTTTCAGGTAGGAAATCATCGCAGAAGATGGTTCTTATACTACATTTACACCTGAGCGAAATCTAGTAGATTTGACTTAAAATCTTTATTAAAACCTAAACCGTTTCTACCACTATTTTTTGACATTTTGCAAGATTCGTTTTCAAAACGGTATATTTACTTACAAGGTGGTCTGAGAGGCTCTCTATGCTCTACTTCTCCAAAATTCAAACTTCATATGAAAAAATGTAAACAATAAAGTACTTGTGCGATTGCAACCACCTTATATATTATGATTGAATTTTCCTGTGTGCAGCGTAGTATATTTTGTTACAATTTAATAAAAACCACAGTTGCATCACGAAGTAGTACTGGATTTTAAGTAGATTTTGGCAAAATCTAGTGGCGAAGTAGATTTCGTTTTGTATGGGAAATCTGGTAGAAATGAACAAGATTTCGTTCAAAATCCCGTAAGTACTAGATTTTGTGTAGGCGTAAATGTAGTATTAAGGAATTAAAACTGCCTTACGTGTATTACGATCATAGATTGATTTAACGTTATTACCGTAACAATAGTAGGTCTTACGACCGCTATCAGGTGACGAATTTATTATACTACAAACGTCGATTTGGAGGGTTCATGACTTGGAAATTTATCTCTATTTCGGCATACTCCTCAGATAAGACGGTCGAACGATTCTCGGTGTAACACTGTCGAAGATGACATGGTCTAGAATGGATCGTCAGAGCACCAAGCGGCTTCCGTGATTTGATAGGAGGCAGCTGAGGGGTATTTTAGCTACCCAGTCTGGATGGTTCATTGAATCAGTCGAAAATTGGAAGACCAAAGTCTTCTAGAACAACTTCGCTCGAACAAACTAAACAGCGAAATCTTATCTTTCTATCATTTCTCCCAAGTGAACTAGCAAATTCTTATCTTTTCATCTTCCTTTATATTTTTCTATTTTTCTCCCAAGTGAACACAAATATTTTCTATTTTACCGAACTACCTCAAACAATTAAACCAATTAAAAAAAAAAAAATTTGTTTAAAACCGTGATTGTTTGGGTTTTTCGATCGATGATGACTGTCTGTCGCTACCATGATGTTTGGGGATCTACTGTAAACTGTATGGTTTATTATTCTATTGCTGATGCTAAATGCTTGGGAGCAGTATGTTCAAATATAAATCTTTTATATAAAAAAATTAATCGGAGAATATAAATACAGAATATCGTAGCAGAATTTTCAATGGCTGGTGGTGATATGTAAGATGATCGGTCTGGTAGTTAGTTAGCCATTACCTGTGCTCTTAAGAAATGCTAGATCAGACGAAAAAATTTTAGCTGTCTTAAATAGTGTGTAGAAAAATATAAGTTAGTCGATTTCTTGCCTGTTTTTAGGTGGCGGACTTTTGAAGACCTCAAAGTAACCTAAACCCGCAAAAGATTCTGTTAATTTAAAATCTTAAAGTTTAGAAGTACTAACAAGGCCATTTGTTTACTGATCGGTGCCTTGAAAAAGTGTGTCAGAAAAATAGTACCCCATTTTTTTGTAGAGTGCTTGCGTTAGCAAAGAAAATTGTTGCACATCTATCGACGCCATTTTAATAGTGCTACTGTTTGGCATGGGTTTTCAGATCCTCTAGCATAACCTAGAAGAGCAAGAACTTTAAGAAAAAACTAATGTAACAATCTCGTTATGCTTTGCTCTGGGAAACAAAGTATGACAAGATAAAGCCGAGACTCTTGCCTAGTATTTAGCATACTAAGTGCCCAAGCATTTAACTCCTCGGATTACATATGAAGCGTTTTTCAGACCAAATTGTAGATAAATTCGAAATTAGTTGATCTAGGCACGAAACATTCACTTCGTCGAATTGTATCTGCTAGGTTGGTTGATTATCGTGGTAGTTCAATATGAGCGCATTTTCAAGTAAAGCCTATTTGACACCGACTACACCGAATTTCGCGTATCTTGATAGCCAGGACAGGACATTTGCAGAGAAGTCGGAAAACCGATTCCTCCTTCTCCAAATTTATGCATAGAATTTTATGTATGTAGCCAAATGGGAGCGATGCATTTATCATTCTGGTTAACATTATTAAGCAAATTATTCTTACCGATTGGGAACCAAGACATCCATCCAAACGGGATTGCTTTACACTGACCGGAGCTTAATCGTTATCTCAGTTACGATTTAGCATCAGCACATTATATGGCATCAAAACCAATCCTAATATAATATTTCAAAGGAAGCAAGCCTTTGAAATAACTTGGATAGTATAGCTCGGATTAAAACAAATTGTGGCGCTATCGATGATAACACAAATTTTTTTGGTCAAATTAGACGATAAATAGTTAGACGACATATGGTGGCTGTAGAGTAGTACTACATGTACTACACTATTTTTCGAGAATGTGTAATGAACTTGCTAACAAGATCCTGACTCTGCCAGACATCTCTAGTGAGGTTTGTAAAATTTGCTGTTCTATGTTTAAAACACGAAATTGAATAACGCTTTTAATTCAACATAATCAGTAACTTAAATTAATTGAGAATTATTCTTCAGAGTAAATAAAAATTGAACTTTATGAATTTGTGCCAGCGTCACTCTTTAAACTATTATATCTGTGGCAATGACGAATAACTGCTTATGTTTGATTTTATAATTTTTCTGAAAAGTTTTTTAATCTAGGTCCTGTATTAGTAATAGAAAAAAACGACCTTTGTAAGTTAACTTAGATTTTAATTACAAAAAAAATATTATTCCAGATAAATAAAAAATGTAAGCAAAAAGTTTTTACTTTGTAACTTTCCGAGAGATCGCGTGAAATAATTGTGAATTGGTTTAAAAATAGTTGCAATTGCAGAATTATAATCGTGATATTACTTTAATTTTAGCTTAAGTCGAAATAAGTGTATCCCGGTGGACTAGTCAGTAGAGTGCTGGTCTGCTAGTTTGGTGATTGCGGGTTCGATTTCCAATTGAGACTCTTAACTCTTTCTCTTCTTTTCTATTCAGGTATCACAAAGGGATCAATAAAATGGACCCAAGTGAGCTGCACAACGGCTGCCTATTCTACCTACCTACCTAAGTCGAAAGAATAACTACTTAATTATTCATTTTAGCCACAGATTTAAGCAATACAAATTTACTCAAACATTTTTAACAGAAATAACTTTAATTTATTTTTTATTTTTATAGAAAAAAATTTTTTTTTCGATTATATTTTATATAAACCAACTATAAACATAAATATTTTAAAAATTTACTAAAAACAGTAAAAGTTTTAATGGAAATTATTTTGCCATGACTGAAGACTTCCAACCCCTCCCTCGTATTTTCTCAAATGTTATCGGTAGTAGTTTTATGTTTTGGGTTAATTTTATTGTTTTTGTTTTATTTCTTAAACCATTTTTTGTTGCTGTAATTCAACATAATGTTTTTCCATATGTAACGTGACTCACGTACTAATTTTTTTTTTGTAGTTTAACTTTTTTTCCAAGCAGTTAAGCTGTCCGTCCGTCCATCCATCCGTCTGTCTGTCCAAACTGTTAACTGCAAATTTTTCTAATTGTTAAACTTTAAATGGCTTGCAAACCGACAGACAACCTAAATAAAAAATAAAAAAAACAGATAAAATAAGAACATACATCTGTTACATTACAACAAACATGACCAGCAACAACAACAACGGAAAGAAAACTATTTATCTTAAAATTGTTAAACGAGAGTTAATCTTAAATCATGATCACTGATCTACAACAAGAACTTTTTGCTGGCCACAAAACAAACCAAATAAACAGAAACAATAATAAAAACAACAAATTTAAAATTAACAACAAAAATAACTAAATAAATAAGAGAGGAAAACCCAAGCAACAATAACATGATTGAACATTTCGCATTTGTTGTTAAAACTTTTAGATTTAAAACAAAAAAGCAGGGTAAACTTTAGTTTTGGTCGTTGCTGCTGCTGTTGTAGATCCCGCATAGGCCCATATTATTGTTATTGTTATTGTTTTTTTTTGTTTTTGGCAAATTACGAAAATAGCCAGGGCGCAATACTGTTCTTTATCGAAAAAACATACACACACATACAAAAATGTGGTCTTCGATTTAGTTTCTTAAAATGTTGCACAATTTGCTTGAAAGCTTTTTTTTCATTCTTGAATTTTAAACAAAAAATTGAAATGTGTATATTTGACAATTTTTTTTTTGTTTGTTCTTTTAAAGATTCAATATGTCCAACCAGGCCAAAATCATACATTTAACAACGACAAGTAATTTTAATACAAAACCATTTAAATCGTTTTCGAATTTTATTATTTATTTTATTTGTTCTAAAGTCAAATGATCTTTTAAACCACCACCAATCTGCAACCAGTAAAATGATGATGTCTTTTTATAGAAACCTTTACAAATATTTTTGTAATAAAAAATTATAGGTGGCGCTGCTATGAAAATTGCCATTTACGAGAGTTGTGTGCCTGATGAGTAAAAGTATTCCTTCATTTTTGAGATCTTTAAAAATAAGGTTTTGTTTAAATGCTTTCCCTGTAATTTATTAGAACTCTCTGTATTTATTTACAACTCTTCAACCAATCAAATGAATATTTTAAAAAGATGAAATATATTAGAATTTTGTAAAAAACAGGATGTGTATATTTAGGGAGTAGTTGGCAATCACAATTCGTTGTTTACACGATTTTTAAAAATACCAAAAGAAGCGATGTTGAGACAGAACTGGGAATTCGTTAAACAGGGCGGGGCCTAAAGTACAGAGTTCAATTGCTATCAAAATTTTACTCAAATGTATGTACAAGTTTTTAGTTTTTTTAGTACGGACAATTCAATAAGAACTTTTACAATCTTATATGCAATCAAATGCCGTAATTTGGCTGAAGGTGTGAAACATAGATTTTTTTTTAAAATTTGACAGCAGTTATTTTATACTCTCATTTTAAGATATTTACTCCCTTAACAATGTTACTATATTGTCAAAAAATTTCATACATTTGTCAACAAATCCTCTGGCAGTCTAGATGCAACGGTAAATAGAAATAAAAAATCAGGTAAAAATAACAATATTTAAAGTTACTGCCTTCGCACATAGCCATGACATGAATTTTTCATACCCGCCACCAAAAAAATGGTGGGGGTATATTCATTTTGTCATTCCGTTTATAACACATCGAAATATCCATTTTAGACGGCATAAAGTATATATATTCTGAATCGGGGTTTCATTTTAAGACGATCTAGCTATGTCCGTCTGTCCGTTTGTTGAAACCATGATAGAGGTCGGACCGAAAAGCCAGAATATTTCTTATACACAAGGTTTGTTTGGTACTGAAAATGGGCTAAATGGGAATATTAGGAAGAGAGTTATAGCTCGTAATGCAAGAGTAGGTCAAAAAAACCGTGTCCTTTCAACATCGAATAAAATGGAATCGTGTCCAAACGCATTAACGTAGAGTCATGAAACTTCGAATATATATTTCCTAAGTAAAAACAATATAAAAATTACTTAAATCTATGCATTAGAAAATGAGAAATAGATTAAAATGTACGAAAATTCATACCACACAGTGTCTTTTTACGCATATTAAAAATTTAAAACCTAATAAAACTAACAAAATTAGATGTACCATCGTGAAATTTTGCAAACATTGCTTTTTGCTCAAAGGCTTTGTTCTAACAAAAATAAATGTAACACGCCCACTTTTACGCCCACCTCCCATATAACGCTTTGTCTCAAATTCATATAATTTCTCTATTAATAAAGATTTTGAAATAATTAAGGAATATATTGAAATATCTAAGTTGTATTCATTAGCAGAAACAACTTCGACACGCCTACTATAACGCCCACTTTTCACGTTATCTACCGTTAATGAAATTTAAAAGCTCATTAAACCGCCAAAATTAGAGGTATGATGATGAGATTTGCTACATATATCCTTCTGGTCGATCTCATTGTTTGGCCGGAAAATTTAGGTGACACGCCTACTTTAACGCCTACCTCCCATATAACGCATTACCTTAAGTTCATATAATTTCTTTATGGACAAAGTTGTGGAAGAATAAATGACTATATTAAAATATCAAAGTTGTATTTATTAGAAGAAACTATATTGACACGCCTACTTTAACGCCCACTTTCATTGAAAGACTGAATTTACGAATACATTTTACTAGCATATCGGAATTATACAAAGAAAGTGATACATATTTCGGTATAAATAGATTATGCCATAGCGATTACTGTTAATAACAAAATAACACATTTTGTACTATAAAAGTACACAAAATTGGTGGAGGGTGTAAAAATTCGGCACAGCCGAATATGGTGCTTTTACTTGTTTTAGTTTATATTGCTTCTTTAAAGTTATTGAGTGCTCCAAGATCAATGAAACTTGGCAGAAATATGTGTTATAGACATAGGCTGGTAATGCTTGACAATAAGAAAAATCGGATTAAGGAGAAAAAAAATCTTCCTAAGAAGAACTAATCCTACCTCTGGAAAATTCGACTTTTTTTAAGTTTTCCTAGTCTTTTGTTTAGGGAGGTATCCACACCATTTTTTTTAATTCTAATATCACAGATTTCATATTTTATCGTGATGTATAACATTTTTAAGATCGCGACTACCCTCATTTTCAAAAACCTATTGATGTTTTCTATTCTCCAAAAGTGAACAAAAAAGCCGTTTTGTTAATTTCGAACGAATTTTTTTATAACAAAAATAAAAGGAAATCTAATTCTAAAAATTATTTATTATAAGCAGCTGTTAAAATAGTCTTTCACAGAAAGAAGAAATCAATGTAAAATTTTTATTCGTTTAGCCACAAAAAAATATATTGTAAACCCCTCAAAACCGCACAAAGTCAATAAATACCCATGCAATTTACTCAATTTTCTTGACTTTAACAGTGTCCCAAAACGACAAATCTCAAGCAAAAGTCTTGAAAATTCACTAAAAGTGGCGAAATTTTGTTGTCTGTCGATATGTTTTTTACATTTCTTTAATTTGAATTTTGACCAAATGTCCGTCCAGATTGGCAAAATACCCTTATGTGCGTCGTCTTACATATGAATTTGTTATTTTTGTGGGCTACAATGAACAGAATCAGAATTGTGAAAAAATTGTGCGCTTTAAAATATTTTATATAACAGAATAAAAAAGAACATTCTCAGCAGCAAGATTTAGTTACTTAATTAAGGTCAAAGCTGGGTTATTACAGAAAATATAGAGAATATTCCCTGGCATTCATTTTTTTACATCAAAGAAAATATTCCCCGAATTCTACTTTTTGAAATAATATATGGAGATCAGCTTTATCGAAACTTCTAAAAGTTATTATTCTGATTTAAAGCGGTAGGGATTTTCAAAGGGAATGGAAGGTTGTTTTCTCACCACAACAGGAGTAATTTTGAATAAGATTATACGAGATCTAGGAAAGAACCTTATAGCAACACGGGGAGGGTTAATTAGGTTACTTCTAACAGTCAACTTGTTCTGGTGTAGAGGTGGTAGGTGGAGACTTTAGGATTGCTTATGGAAACACACTTAACGGGCTGTGAGAACATTATGGATGTTTTATAGACAAAGACAATACAAATTTTTCAAAATAGGAAAAATTTATAGGAAATGTTGTAAAAAATTTTTTTTTAAGTTTATACAATAAAAATTATTTTAAAAGAGGAAACTTTTGGAGCATTATCTTCAAAGGGAGGTAATGGAAAATGAAAATGCTTCATAATTTTTCAAAATATATAATAACTTTTCAATAATTCTTTAAGAAGCAAAAATGTCCTAATCGAACGTTTTTTTTAAATAGAAATTTTATTGAACAGTTTTTTTAAGCCCAAAAAACAAATAGTCTTATCACTCTTTTACAATCTTTAGATTAAAAAAAAGTATTTAATTCATTCTCGCTAAACAATTTCGCTATCATGACACATACTTTTTTACTTTGGACCAGTTGTTCGTCTGCCCCGTCCAATTGTCAGTGTGTTGTGTTGGTGGGTAATTTTAACGTTTATTTTGCTGCTATTTTCATTCGCTTTTAAAATGTTTAATGATTGAAAAATAACATGAAAATCGTGCAAAGTTTTCGGTAAACTATTATAGAAAATTATTTTAAAGTCAGCAGAGAGTTAGATGAATTTAAAGCGCCTGCTTAAAGTGCTTTAATAAAATCCAACACACAAATGCACACGTAATCAAATAAAGAAACAATTTAAAGAAATCAGAGGCGTTAACTAAAAGGGGAGTTGAGAAATGGTTAATAAAATAAAAAAACGTATCAGTAATAGGATTATATGTATGTGTTAGTATTTCTAACATAATTAAAATATGTTCTTTTAAACACAAGTAGTATTTTTTTTTCTAACACCCCAACCCCTTGAAATACGTTACACTGTGCGGATCTTGGCTTACTTTATTTTTGCTGTCTCATTTTTTGTAGTTTTTTCTTGCTGTAGATTTTTCTTGTCTTTGTTTTAATCTCTCCATACATTTCGTTGCGTCATTCAACAAATTTTCAAATTCAAGCAATTTTTCATCGTATCAGACATCGATAGCATTTCATTGCAATTTGATTGCCTTAAATTGAGTTGAGAAAATTTTTACCAATAAAATTTTAACACAAAAAAAAATATACGAAAAAAAGGGAAGGCAGCAGATAAAAAAATTTTAAAAATACTGTTGTAACTTGCTATAATCCACAGCAAATTCATGCAACATGTTTTAGTCAATCGTCTGCAACACTGCAAAGTAATTGTCTAATGGTTTTCTGCTGCACTGCAACAATCAAATTGTGTTTTTTTTTCGATGTTACGGCTGAAGCTACAATTCGTTGTGCATGATTTTTTTAAATTTTTTTTGTTTTGGTTTTTCTGTTTTTTGTTTATTTCATTTGTATATAAAGGGGCACCTTTTGGAGGCGCGTTTCTTTTGTTGTGTTTTTTTTGCTGGTAGTAAGATATTTGTTTTGTTTTTATTTAGTTTTTTTATTTGATTTGAAGGACAAACCAACAGACAGATAAATAGTTATTATATTATAATAAAAGAAAAATAATATTTAAGTGTTGGTTTAAGCATGATTTGTTGTAATGTACACTTAAAGAATCTAAGGGATCCCGGAACAAAGTAAACAAGTAAGAGCACTATATTCGGCTGTGCCGAATCTTTTATACCCACCACCAATTTTGTGTACATTTAAAGCACAATATTTATTATTTTGTTACTCATTTTATAATAAAATATGTATCACTTTCTTTGTAGAGGGTGGTTAAATTTTAAGGGCCCATGTTGAAGGTGAACTACAGCTAGTCTTTAAATTAGTTTTCTGCCTTTCATTTGACATTTCTCAATCTCAAACTTACTCAATTTGATCCGTGGAAAGATACGCAAATGAGCAACGCTTTAAAGTTATTTAGGTTTTTTATGAAAATGGGCGTTCAAATCAAAATGCCTTTTTTGCACTTTGTAATTCTTTTGATCAACATAATCGTTCAAATTCTTCCACAATCGGGAGAATTGTAAAAAATATTTAAATTTCTGCAAAACAGATCTGTATAAAATGTTAGAAATTCTGTGAATGCCTTCTTAGTTCGTTGAATGGGAACCATTACTGTTTTTTGCGATAGTGTGGCAAAAGAGCAGTCAACCTCGACTCATCATCGTGCCCAACAATTGAGCATCAACATTGTCATTGAAAATTTGGACCATCAGATAGAGGAGTGGCGCCATGGATGGGGGGGGGGGGCGGTGGGTCATTTGGCCGATATTTTGTTAAATACATAATTTAACCGTACAAATATTATCATTATAAAAAGAAATAATAATAATTTCCTAAATAATTTGTTTTTTATTTAAATTCAACATCGGCCCTTAAAATTTAACCACCCTTTATAACTTCGATATGCTACTAAAATGCTTTTGTAAATGTAGTCTTTCAATGAAAGTGGGCGTTAAAGTAGGCGTGTCAATAAAGTTTCTGCTAATAAATACAACTTAGATATTTCAATATAGTTCTTTATTTTCCCAAAAACTTTGTCAATAGAGAAATTACATGAATTTAAGAAAACCCGTTATATGGGAGGTAGGCGTTATAGTGGGCGTGTCACCTAAACTTTTTGGCACAACAACTACATTGACTAGACGGATATATGTAGTAAATTTCCTCATCATACCTCTAATTTTGTCGGTTTTATGAGCTTTAACATTTCATTAACGGTAGATAACGTGAAAAGTGGGCGTTATAATAGGCGTGTCAAAGTTATTTTTACGAATGAGTTCATTTTAGATGTTTCAATATAGCCTTTTATTATTCCAAAATCATTTTTAATAGAGAAATTATATGAATTTTAGGTAAAACGTTATATGGGAGGTGGGCGTAAAAGTGGGCGTGGCACCTTAATTTTTTTGTACAATAATGACACTGCCTAGAGGGATATACGTAGCAAATTTGATCATCATACATCAAATTTTGGCGGTTTTATGAGCTTTGAAATTTCATTAACGGTAAATAACGTGAAAAGTGGGCGTTATAGTAGGCGTGTCAAAGTTATTTTTGCGAATGAGTACATTTTAGATGTTTCAATATAGCCTTTTATTATTCCAAAATCTTTTTTAATAGAGAAATTATATGAATTTTAGGTAAAACGTTATATGGGAGGTGGGCGTAAAAGTGGGCGTGGCACCTTAATTTTTTTGTACAATAATAACACTGCCTAGGGGGATATACGTAGCAAATTTGATCATCATACATCAAATTTTGGCGGTTTTATGAGCTTTGAAATTTCATTAACGGTAAATAACGTGAAAAGTGGGCGTTATAGTAGGCGTGTCAAAGTTATTTTTGCGAATGAATACATTTTAGATGTTTCAATATAGCCCTTTATTATTCCAAAATCTTTATTAATAGAGAAATTATATGAATTTTATGTAAAACGTTATATGGGAGGTGGGCGTAAAAGTGGGCGTGGCACATTGATTTTCCGTTAAAAAAAAGTCTCTGACCAAAAAGCAAAGTGTGCAAAATTTCAGAGTCGTACATCAAATTTTGTTGCTTTTATGACGTTTTTGTTTTTAAATATACCGAAAAATACACTGTGCGGTATAAATTTTCGTACATTTTGATCGATAACTCCTTTCCTAATGATTAGATTTAGGTAATTTTTGATGAAAAATATTGCTTTGACTCAAGAAATATATATTCGAAGTTTCATGACTGTACGTTAATCCGTTTGGACACAATACCATTTTATTCGATGTTCGTAGGACACGGTTTTTTCGACCTACTCTTGCTTTTCGAGCTATAACTCTCTTCCTAATATTCCGATTTAGCCCATTTTCAATACCAAACAAACCTTGTCTATAAGAAAGATTCTGGCAAAATTTGAGCCTCCTAGCTTTTTCGGTGCGACCTCTATCGTGCTTTCAACAGACGGACAGACGGATCGTCATCAAATCAAACCCTGATTCAGAATATATATACTTTATGGGGTCTAAAATGGATATTTCGATGTGTTACAAACGGAATGACAAAATGAATATACCCCCACCATTTTTTTGGTGGCGGGTATAAAAATGGAGCTTAATTATTTACAGCTGATGATATAAGAAGATGGAACCGTAACCAACAAAAAATTTTTCGAATATTTTTAAGCGATGCTGATTTCATTCCCCCACTGTGTTGCATCCATGAAAATGTTTAAATTGTGGCATACGAAAACACAACAAAGTATGCCCTATGTAGTGTATTGATTTTAGCAGTAGGAAAAATAGAAAACTTATTTATTTCAGTAGTATTTTTTTTAATATATCTTCCTTGCTTGCTGCTTGCTTCTTCGATAGTGCGTAAGAGACGACATGATCAAGTTGCTGTTGGTAGGGATGAAAAAAATGCTTATCAACTTCAGCGAAAAACTTAATAATTGGGACATCGCATATAAAAATCATACCTTCTAGAAGCGCTCTTGGAAGTAGGTAAGCACTAAGCAAGCAATTCAAGAGAGGCTCTTGGAAGTAGGTAAGCACTGAGCAAGCAATTCAAGAAGGGCTCTTGAAAGTAGGTAAACACCAAGTAAGAAATTCAAGAAGCGCTCTTGGAAGTGGTTAAGCACCAAGTAAGAAATTCAAGAAGCACTCTATGGCATTAAAGTTTTTTGGTGGGAAAATTTCAGAGGTGTATTAATGGCCACTTTAAAGAGATATTCACAATAAGTAGTTTGAACAAAATAATGCAACTGGCGAATAAAGCAGATAATTGTTACAACTTTGTTGTGACACTATGTTTCACCACTAAACGTATATTTACTGCGGCTGCTAAGGCGCATATTGGCACAATGAATCAAAAACGTAAGCAATGGATATCTGACAACATGTGGTTATTTGTAGCAAAAAGCGAAGTGAGATGAAAGCTGCTCTCAACTTTGCCAAAACGTAAAAACAAATATCCAATCTTTGCGCACGACACACTACTTAAGAGCGGCTAGTAAAATGCAGCTTATGCAGAGATAAACGTATACAGTAACGACGGAAGCTCAAGCGGCAATTGTTATAAATCGCAGCGTAGATCTCTAAAAATTTGTTAAATATCTTACAAACAAGCCTACCGTATTCGAAAAACCACTCAGAAATGATAATGGTGACGTCTTAAGACAAACAGCGCAATCTATGGATCATGTATTATTCATTAATGCTAGTCCCGGGGCAAAAATGTGATGAGCCTACGATTATATGTATTTGCAATACCAACAACATATACAAAATATATGCACCACTTTCCCAACTGTATTTAATATTATATTTGCCATTAAGACGCTTCGGAACTTTTTAAAATGGATCATGAAACTAGTGCACAAATTCATTCTCATTCAATAAAAGATATCAGGATAAATCAAAGTGTGCCTACAGAGTTCAAAGCAGGCATAACAATAAAATTTCAGAAAAGGGTGACCTTACTAACAGTAGCTCTGCTCTAGGGCTGAAAAATGATGACTTTTGTGGCAAAAAAAATATGGGAAAAACAAAAAAGTCGTGTTTATTTGCTCATATCTCAGAAAGCTAAGGGGCGATTGTGTTGGATTTCAACAGCGATTCAATTCCGGATGTTTTCAAAAGATACCACATACAAATTTGTGTTTTTAACAAATATGCGGACACCTAGACAGTACTCAATCGATGCTCTCGTCATAAGATTTCAGAAAATTACAGTCTTCAGAGTCAGAAATTTTTGTAGAAATTACAAACGCAATGAAAAAGCTATATACACCCTTCTTCTATAAAAAGAAAATCTATTCAAAATTTGTATAAAAGAAGTTTTTTGCAAAATGAAAATTTAATGAAAATTTTCGATACAAAAGAAAACTAATAAAATTTTTTATAAGACACGATGTTTTAAAAAACTTTTTAAATTCTCTTTCTACACAAAATAATTTAATGAATTGTTTTATGAATTCATTAAAGTAAATTTAAATAAAAAGGTAGTTAATTAAGAATAATTTATTAAAAATATAAAAGAATATTTTTTAAAGTTTTCTATAAAAAATTTATTAAAAAAATGTATGAAAAATTTTAATTAAAAATAAATTTTATCTGAGAAATATTTAATAAATCGGTTAAGGCTATAATACACGGCATGTTTTTACCATCTGACTTTAAAATTTGTGAGACATATGTAAATCTACATGTCTGTCAAAATTGTATATTTACGCTGACTGCTTTGCAGCAGCAGAGATTTCTGCCAACGGCTGATGTCACATGTTTTGACAGAAGAAAATAGAGCGCGCTCTAATTAAAATTTTGTCAGATGTCTCAACACATGTTTTTTAACAGAAGCAATGTTTTAAAGGTAACACACGACATGTTCGTATTAGCAGTGGAGAATTTGACAAGTCAGATGTAAAAAACATGCAGTGTATTAGCTCCTTTAATACACGACATGTCATTTACATCTGACTTGTAAAATTTCTTACTGTTAAGAACGTACATGTCATGTGTGAGCTTTGAAACATTACTTCTGTAAAAAACATTTGCTAAGTCATGTGACAATATATCAATTAGAACGTGCTCACTTTTATTCCGACTAGCCACCGGACATCAGTTGTTGGTAGAAATCTCTGCTGCCGGAAAACCGTCAGTGGCGGTTGACTGTAAAATACAAATTTTGACAGACATTACGTATGATTGCAAATTTACCAAGTCAGATGTAAAAAACATGTATTAGCTGCTTTACTAAAATAGTTAAAATTTCCCACTTAAATAAAACGAATGTAAAAATTTTCCATTCTAGAAAATATTAAACAAACGTTTTTCATATAAATGAAATTTATCGCACATTTTTGAAAATTATCAAAATTTATTATGAATTTTTTATTTTCCATAAGTTTTCAGTGTATTAATATCCATTTCGGTGTTATTTTAAATAACATAGATGTTTATTTCTTTATAGCGGTTTAAGCGGTTGATGTAGTTGTTATTTTAGTTGGTTTTATTGGCTTGCAAGCCCATGATGTCCTCCTACTGATCACAACTCAAATCATTTAAAAATGAAATTTTTATAAATGTTTTTTGATTGTTTTCCTCATGTTTTCTCCTTTTTTGTTTAACATGACGTAACGTGGTTTTATTTGAAAATGATTATGTTGTTGTTTTTGTATTTTGTTGCCATTAATACCCTCAGGTGTGATATTTATATAGTGTTTATTTTTTACCGAACACAACCACCAACAAAAAGTAACAATTACATACAATAAAAACAACAAAATAAATTCACTTTCGTTTAGAAGACAATATTGTATTCATGCACACATCAGCGAAAAATAAATTTCCATTTTTCATTTGAATTCGGCGTTTTAGAGAAGTGGAAAACAAAAGTGATTTTATAACCAAACCCATCCTTTTTCAGGGGAAAACCATTTTGATTTGTTTATTGTTTTTGGAGCTAAATGAAATTACAAATACAATTAAATAATAAGAGCGTGGAAAATAACGGTTATTTTTGCTATCGTTTTCAATATATTAACACATTGGTAAAAGGAGTGGGATAAAATACTCGTCTGCTGGATAAAATTAAGAAAATTTTTGATAAACTTTAAAAATATAAATAGAAAGTTTTAAAATTATTTCATTATTAGAAATTTGTTGTAAATTTTAATTATATAGAAAATGTTTTGATTAATTTTTTTTTCTATAGACAATTTTAATAAAATTTTCTTGTTTTAGAAAATGTTTTGATTAATTTTCTTATTTTAGAAAATTTTAAATAATTTTCTTTTAATAGAAAATTTTAGATAATTTTCTTTCAATAGAAAATTTTCCATACATTTTCTTTCTATAAAAGACTTTATATAAAATTTTGTTTTATAGAAAATTTTTTTTAAATTTTCTTTAGTTAGAAAATTTAAAATAAATTTTCTTTGGGTTAAAAAAATTTTAATAAATGTATAAATGTAAAAAGATTACTTACCCCCATACCTAAACAAGAGCGTTGAGCGTCAAGCGTTGGAGTTTTACATGTGTTTTGTTTTTGTTACAATAACAAAATACATGCAAAATTGCAACGCTTGACGCTCAACGCTCTTGTTTAGGTATGGGCCTTATACGTAGCGTTTAGTGGGACTTAAGTTTACTCTCGACTTTAAAATATTTTAATAACAGGAGATTGTTGCGAAATAATTAATCACACATTTTTTGTGACACACGCTACATAAACGGAAGTTACTCTGAAAGTTGAAGTCTGTTTTTGTAATTTTTAGTAAATTTTGCATAATAAAGCAACAATAATATATAGTACGGACAAAATTGCTTTAGCAACATGTTGAGCTAAAAGGTAAACATTGGATTTGTGGTAAGTCCCCGTTTAGACAGGTAAACATTTGGAAGGGAAACATTTTGTGTAATAGAGAGGGACGGGTGGGGAAGAGAATATGAAATCTGTTTCCTGTTCTCGGAGGCACGCTTTGTGCTTTCATTTTTTTTTTGTTTACAATTGCTATGCTTTTCGGCGTGCTTTGTTCTCTATATTTTATATTTGACTTTGTTTGAATAAAAATAAATAATAATAAATAAAATTAAAATATAAACTGGAATGTTTCCGACAACAATGTTTCCCTGTATGACCGCGAAGGAAAATACAAAAGAGAATTCCAGATGTTTCCCTTCCAAATGTTTCCCTGTGTAAACGGGGACTAATAATACAGGAAAAGCAGATGTTGTTAAATTTGTTTCTAACTTAGAGGTATATGAAAGGCTTGCTCATGATGAAACCGTAGCTGGTTTCGAATATGCATTCCACCCGGCTAGTATCGGTTAACAAGCTTTTCCTTCATATTCTATCATTATCGCATTGAACTTTTTTAATTAAAAAAAAAAAAAATTCGATTATTTTTAGAGCCGTGAACTCTTTGAGACGCACGCTACGTGACTTACGTTTACATTACGTTACATATTTTCCAATAGCATTTAAACACAATTTTATTTGTTCATAATTTAATTTATATTGGTTTTAATTAATAAGTTTTAATTATTTTTTATGTTTATAAAATAATTTATGATTTAAAATAGAAATTTTTATTAATGAATTTTATGTTTTAATATGCTTGTCATTATATATTTTTTTTTAATTTTGCAGAGTAAGGGAAGAAGTGTATCTGATTAGCTTTAGAGTCTCACGACCCCTAAGTTAAAGTAGGAGTGGCTCTAAAGTTGGTCACAACGACTTAACTGAATGGGTTAAAATGTGGCTATCGATGAGACTATCTATTTTAACCACAAACATTGATATGAACACCAAAAATATTCTAATTTACTATATAACTTCAACCGATCAGAGGAAGGGTAGTATTCGGCATTGTCGTTCTGTTTGTAATATCTACAATATTAATTTAAGGCCCTATAAAGCAAATATATTCTAAATCCGCATAATTGGAAGAATTAAGAAAAATTAAGAACACAATTTAAAAAAAAACTGCCAAAAATTTATTATTTATCAGAGCTTAAGAAAGATTTCAAAATGGAGAACTTCTATTGTTAAAACGATATTTATTGTGAAAGAAAAAAACTATAAATTTTTAGACTTTTTTTTGGTATTTTTTTACTTGACTTGGCTTATATAAGACAGGAAATTTTTTTAAAAATAATACCTGAATTGCAGATAAAATTAAAAAATAAATAACTATAAGCAGTCTTCCTGTAGATATCTGATTTACATTAAAGGGTTAAAACGTGTAAAATTATAAAGGGACAGGTCAGTTTATAATTCTCCTACCAGTGTTCTTGAAGATATAAGAAAACAAAATAAGAATTGCGAAGCTTTTTTTAATGAAATTTTTAGGGGAACTAAAATCGAAACGCACGTTATAAAAATTAAAATTAAAATTTTTAATTTCTTTTGTAGAATTTTTATTTTTTTTTTTTTTGTTACTTAAAAAAAATTCATTCTACTTATAATATAAAAAAAATTATTTTTCGTATTGCACGATGTAACACGCACTATTTCATAGTTAACCTTTTCAAAACTGTTAGCACAAGATTTTTTAACTTAAAATGAAGAGAATTGAGTGGTTAAAAATAATGAACATTATTTAAAATCCTATAAAGTAAATATACTCTAAATTCTTATAGATAGAGGAACTGACTTAGCTTAATCTGTTTGTCAGTCTGTCCGTCTGCAAATTTTAATCTTTTTTTTTAGCTTGCACGTATGCTTCAGACACTTATATGGTATCAATATATCAGATATGCCTTCGGGTATTTAGCTATTGAATATCAGTTATGTGGGAACATTATGAGCTGGGATATGAGTAAAAGAAAACGATTGGCCCTGTTTTTTATCTAAACAAAGTCAGATTTTACAGAGCCTTCTTGCAAAGCATATATTAAATATGAACCTTTTGTCAAAATTTACAAATAATCTTGGCTGCCCACAAAGTTATATGGGAAAAGAAATATTTTGAAGAAAAATTTTAATAGAAATTAAAATATCGTTTTCCTAAATAAGTTTTGGTCACAGTTGCACCATATAATTGTCAGTTATGATCATTATATGGTGGTACAAAGTATGTGAGGAGTATATAACTTTCGGAATTGCCAAATATAGCGCTATTACTTGTTGTATATATAAAGGGTGGTTGAATTTTAAGGGCCGATGTTGAATGTGAACCACACCTAAACGTCAAGTTTTTTTTCTGCATTTCACTTGACATTTCTCAATTTCAGACTAATTCAATTTGAACCATGGAAAGATACACAATCGTGAAACGCGTTAAAGTTATTCAGGCTTATTATGAAAATGGGCCTTCGAATCAAAATGCATTTCGTGCACTTCGTGATTCTTTTGGTCAACAAAATCGTTTAAATGCGGCCACAATCGGAAGAATTGTGAAAAAAATTTAAGTTTTAGCAAAACAAGTTTTTATGTTGATGTTGATCGATTCTCAATTTCAAGAAAAATACTAAAAACTATATCGATGCAGCTACATAATTAGTAAAAACTGGGCGTTAAAGTAGGCGTGATAAAAAAAAGTATCCTATTAATCTTACCAGAGTCATAGTTATATGACGTGAAAATTTCAAAAATATCGGTCCAGTAGTTTGGCCTACCTGAAGGTGGCATGAAAAAAGGCGTGGTGTTGAGGGGTACTAAAACTATATGTTAATCGATTTTCAGACCATTCCGATATGCACACAAAATTTCATTAAAAATGGGTTGAGCCATTTCGGAGGAGTTTAATCATACACACCGCGACACGCGAAAATTTTATATATTAGATTTTCAATTTATATTCTTCTATCGAACATTTTTAATAAAATTCGTTTCTGTAGAAGATTTTAGATAAAATTTATTGTGATTATTACTTTTAGATTTATAATAAACACTTTTCTTAATATTTTCGTTCTTAGATATGTTTTTTTTTCTATAGAAAATTTCCGATTAATTTTATTTTTTTTGGAAAATTGCAGATTTACTTACTTAAAAAAAAAAAAAAAAATTCTTTAGTTTTTTCCTTAGAAAAGTTTTGATAATGTGTTACGTGCCGGTAATTTTCGACTACCAAATACAAAAATAATAAAAGCGAAACATACCCACGCCAAATATTGGGTTAAGGGCGTGAAAGGCGGTTGCCAGCTAGCTCGAGCAAAAAGGTCAGTGGTTCTCAACCCGGGGTATTTGGCACGTGAACATATGACCGTACCCTACACACCTTTAGAGTACGGGAAATTTTTAAACAAAGCTTTTAAAATCTAACAGCGCTGTCGTTATGCAAACGTTGGCATGACCAGGTGGATCGTCATGCCTGGTACTATTGTTTTCCCTCCCGCAATTTGCTCCTATGACAGACTAAGTACCTAAAATTTTATGTCTGTCCCAATAATGTGATCACCCGCTTAGTTTACCCCACTTACCTTCAACATTCCTCCTCTGAATAAAGAAAATTTAGAATTTCATGATGCACTTACATACAAAGTTTATTTTCACAAGTTTCTTTCATATAAACGTTTTATATATATATATTCATAAAAAAAACCTGAAGACAATAATTTTAATAATGATAATTTTAATAGTAATAATAATTGTAATAATAATAATATTAATAATGATAATAAAACCAATAATAATAATAATATTAATACAATAGGAAAACTAATAATAATGGGAATAATAAAAATACTACTAATAAAACTACTTAGCCCAATTCAATGCTGTAACTTTCGGTGTATTTTGTCATTGCTGGTGATGTGTTGCCGCTGGTAGAGTTGACGTTGCCGGCAGAATTGTCCTAGCTGGTCGGAACATTTTCTTCTTTCTTTTTTTTCTTTCGAAAATATTAATTTGTTTTTGACACTTGTGCAAATTTTCATGGAAATTAATCGTCTGTTTTTGTACTTTCTTACTTTTAGTTATTCAGTCCTTTATGGAGGGAATATTACACGTTTTTGAATAAGCACAATAGTGAAATATTAAATACAGTGGAGAGTATTTTTAAGGTTATTAAATTTGCTGCAAGTGGAGCCCTTTTTTTTCACTTAGTAGGTAATAAATTTTTATTTGGTATAGGTATACCTACATAACACAATTACTTCTAAATTTTCTTTTTTTCTTTTCTTTTTATATAAAGTGAAAATATAAAGTTAATATGTACGATTTTAAATATTTTTTTTTCTTTTTGTTGCTTTTGCATATGTATGCAATTTTAATGTATTAAATATTTAAATTATAACTATTTCTTGTTTTTGTTTTATAGTTTCTAACACTTTTATATATAATTTTATTTTATTAATGTTAAAAAAATTTTTTTTTTCGCGCTCACAACAAACACAAAGTTTTACTCTTAAAGCACGACCTTTTTTTTCCAACTTCTTAAAATCAACTGTCCTTTTTAACTTCTTAAGATCAACTGTCAACTTTCAACTTTTCTTAATCTGATTTTTCTTTTCTTCTCTTTCCCTTTCTTTTTCTTTTTGCAAAGTTGCCAGTAGGTGATCTTGCCTACTGGGCCCTTATAAAAATTATGCAAAATCAGCAAATCGCTGAAAGGCATCACTTGCAAAATCTTTTTTCTTTTCCATTCCTCTTTCCACAAAACCGGTTTGAAATGTGTCGTGCTGCTATTGGTCAAACAATTTAACGGTAAACTGAGGTGATGGCAATTGTAAGAGGAGACGTAAGGACATGAGAGGTGACAAAACTTTCCGTTTGTGATCGTCTATCGAAACTCATATAAAAAAAATTGGTTGCCAACCGTAACAGTTGCATATGTATATGTACATATGTATATGCAAATATGTAAAGTTTTAAAAGAAACGTAGAATTATCGGGCCTTGCCAGAAAATTCGAATGTGTAATTTTGAAAGGCATAGGAGGTTTTTCAAGAAGAAAAAATTAATAGAAAAAAAATCCGTAACAAATGTTACCTTTTATAGAAAATATTTTTTCTGTTTGGTTGAGATCTGTTCTTTTGCTTGCAGACTTTTGATTTCTAAATATTTTAAGTTTTTTTTTTTTTGTGATTTAACGGAAAGGTCGCTTATTTTTTTTTGTTTGATTGAGCTTTATTTCGGTGTTGGGTGGTGTATGTGCTTAAAATAATTTTTTCATCTGACTTGTTATACCCTTCACCTGTGGTGCACAAGGGTATATATAGCTTTGTCATTCCGTTTGTAATTTCTACAATTTTCATTTCCGACCCCATAAAGTATATATTTTCTGAAAGCTTATGAATAGAGGAGTCGATTAAGCCCTGACCGTCTGTCCGTCTATCCGTCTGTCCGCCTGCCCGTCTGTCCGTGTGTTGGTTGAAATCAACTTTTAGAAGCAACTATATGTTCCTCAGATCTGTATATGGTATCAATCTCTTGGAAATATCCAGGAATGAATCGCTATTGAAATTCAGCACAATCGCCCCATAACTTTCTGAGATATGAGCAAAAAACCACGACCACCTCGTTTTTTTTCACAATTACAACAACAACATACATACATAGATACATGTAAAAAACATACCAAACAAAAAAAATTACAAAAAAAAAAATATTAAAAATAAGAAAAAAATAATAAAAAAAACTAAAAAAAAAAAATTTTAAAAAAATTTTAAAAAAAATTTAAAAAAATTTTTCTAAAAAAATTTTTTAAAAAAATTTAAAAAAAATATAAAAAAAAATAAAATATAAATAATATATTAAATAAAATAAAATAAAATTTTTTTGGCTCAGCTGGGATTCGATGCCACATTTATTCTAACGTGTACGTATGCACGTATTTTATATGGGATGAATAGTGATACAAACAATTGTTATTGCATGATTACACGTTGTGAAGGGTATATAAGATTCGGCACGGCCGAATATAGCACTGTTACTTGTTTTAAACATTTTTTTGTTTATTTTTTGAACCATTGAAAGACTGATCCATTGTGACTGTGTGATTTTGACTTGTCATGTTGTTATTATTTTTTTGTATATTGCAATCAATGGTTCTTGTATGTTGTTTTTATTTAAAAAAAATTTGTGTATTAAATGTCAGCTTATGTTTTTGTCAATTTATGTTTATTTATCGCATACTACATCTTGATTTGTAAATGTTTTTTCCCATATTAGTTCAGCTGTTATGATTGGTTTAATTGTTTAGTTTATTTAATAATTTCATGCAAACAGTTTTTCAATTATCGCATTCTGACATTATAATAGGAAAATTAAGCTTAATTATTAGTTATTTTTTAAAGAAGTGAGAATTAATGTATGAACAGGTGAGTTATTTTAGCAGATTTTTTTTGCTAGTTTCTTAATTTAAATTGGCTAAATTATATAAAAAAAATTTAAAGAATTGATTATAAACTCCACTTTGTAAATGTTACGTACATTGATACATATTAGGGTGATCGAATATTCGACTTTTTTAAGAAACCAGTTTTCAAATAGTTTTAAATTTAGAATTAAAAAAACCGGTTGCTATTTTGAAAATTGAGAAAAAACCGGTTAACCGGTTCGAATATATAAAATAAAATATTTAAAGAAAAAATTAAAAAATATTTAAAAAAAACATATTATAATAAAAATTATATACGTTTGGTTGCACAATTACGCAACAACTGACTTGAATGCAGTTGACCCATTTGGTTTTAACTATTTGAATTTAAGGACAAAAGGTAGTCTTTACAAGAAAAATAAATAACTACAATAAACTAGTACACAAATAAATAAGACTTTTTATAAGGCTGTTATAAATTTTTGTGTGTCCTTCTGTACATTTTTTAAATATTAAATAGATTGTTTAAACTAATATGCACTAACGTATTTTGTTTGAAATGATTTCTGTAATTTGAATTACATTTTAAAGGCTAGAGAGAAAATTTTTAAAATTTCATTTTAAAAATTCTTTCTTATACCCCAGACAGACATACAAATATAGGCATAAATTAGTTTGTTCGATGGATTAATTGAAACTTAAGTTGACAGACACTCAATGCCATAAATAAAATATGGATCTGGAAGGAGAGATTATTGGTTTTTCTTTATTGCAACTACACTATTTACCTAAACGTGGTCGATCAGCTAAGTTTATGCTTCAATTACCTTTTTAATTTTAACGTTAGGTTTATATCCTATAAAAAAAAATAATATTAAAGCTCAATTATTTTTCTTATTTTACATTTGTTTTTTAAACAACAAATAAATTTCTTACAATATTATGGAAGAATATTTAAAAGTTTTTATTTTCTGATTTTTGGAAACTTTTCGGGTACTAAATATACTATGGTACGATTGGTTACAAAGATATATGAAAATAAACTTTAAAAAAATAAAAAAACCGGCTTGTTCGGAAAAAAAACCGGTGTATTCGATATTCGAAAAATCAACATTTAGAAAAAACCGCCAGCTGAAAGAGGAAAAAAAACCGGGTTTTCCACCGGTTGTAAAACCAAGTCGATCACCCTAGTTGTCACATATGTATCTAATTTTTAATTTTCTTAAGTTTTCAAAAGAACATTGCCTTTATTAAGGCCCAGTTATAGTTACAAATTATTTTATTGTGCTTCTAAATAGTGTCGCTCTCTGTTAAATCAATATTAATTAAAATTCTTTCTTTAAATTGTTAGGAAAAAAAAAACAATTTTTTTTCTAATAGAGATAAAGATTTACTTTATCTGTTTATAAAATCTATTACTTAATTTAAAAAAATTCTTAAGGTTATATTTACAACCAGCATTAACACATAGACTTTGGAGTAAACAAAAATAAACCAACAACTTTTTCTCACCGTCTTTTTTTTTTTTTTTTCTTAAAGATTTTTTTTAAAAGGTCTTAAATAACAAACACAACACAGTAGAAAAAAAATTAAAAGACACACATGACAGGTAAGCGAGCACCCCTCGTAAATTTTGCTCATTAGAAAAAGAAACCAAATGAAATTAAAGAAAACAAAAACCCTTTTTCCATTACTTTTACGTTTAGTTTTTAAATAAGAAGAAGAAATAAGTCAAAACGAAAAGTTTTTGAAATAGAGATGGTCGGTTGTTCGGCATGGCTACAGTTAATAAAATCTAAAATAATTTGAAATCTATATAATAAATGGACACAATGCATTGCAATGCCACTTAAGGTGACAATCAGATATGTCAAAATGAGTTGTAAATGGCAATAGTTTCAACAACAACAACAACAAATAAAACAAAACAGAAACGGACCGAACCGAACCGAATTTTACCTGCTAAACAACTGTTTCTTTTTTTCTAAAAAGAAAAATATTTATTAATTGTATAATGAAAGAGAATCTACCGTATTTGTTAGTTTGCTTTAAAGACGAAAACTACAAAAAAGCCATTATTGATATGACAAACGATGAAAATGATACTATGAACGAGATACACTTGGTTAAGCAGTTAGTTACACAATTCACATGACAAGAAGTTTTACTTTAGAAAATGAAAAACTTTTACACATATACACACACTCACACAGCCATATAACAACTGGCAACCGAATGTCTTATCTTATTCTTAAAATGAAAGATCCTAATAGCACCCTACACCAGCAGAGGTAGACGTTTATTATGCATTTGTCTTGCAAATTGTAATGCCTATTAGAAATAGTCTTACGACCTTAAATTATTCCCATCGACTAAGAATCACTATCTGAGTTGAATCAGCAATGTCCGTTCGTCAGTCCATAACTACTAGAAAATATATTTTATTCAAAGAAATTTTGTTAAAGTGTGACTTGAATTAAAATTAAAGTATAGAAAAAACGATGTCAGAGTAAAATATATAATTTTTCAAACAAGGCATATCCATAAGGTATATGCAACGGCGAATTGATACAACAAAGCAACTTTTCATGGGATGTTTTATGTCAAGGCCAATTCGTATATCAGGGATGGAAAAGTTGTTTTTACATATTAAATATAATAAAATTTGATTAAAAACAGAATATAAATTTTTTAAACACATTATTAATGACGCAAAAGCAAAAAATATACATAAATTAAGCACATTTATTGTCAAAAAAGTACACTCAAGTTAATTGTTTAATACCGAAACCAAAATCACATTTCCTACCCTGCATTAATAAATGAAATCAAAGCGAATTCAACCAATTTTGACAAAATGTTTCACAATCAGCTGGGCTGATAATTTCACCTGTATGAATTCGCCTTGATTTCAAAACTGTTTCTTAAGGCGAGTTTTAAATCAGTGAAACAAATCGATCGGCTCAGACTCAGTTTTTGTCGGCTTTAAACGGCCCAAGAAAGCCGCTGTTTTGATCAGCTTCAGACAATAAAGAAAAAATTTAGTTCGTAACAAAGATGAAAAATTCAATAACTTATTACCATTAGATTAATCTTTTTAAAATTTTAAGTGACGTCACTCTGAATTTTGGAGCCGCCGTTTTCATTTTGTTATAACCACCGCCGCATAAAAACTGCGCAACCACCGAAAATTTTGCCTCGGCTTGTTTCACTGTTCTGAATATCATATTGCAGGAAAAAACTCGTTATATTTCGGTATTATTTTGTGCACTCACACAAATCCTCATAAAAATGTAGAGAACGTAATACAACTTTGACGTTCTTATATGTACTATCGAGATTGAAACACAAGTTTTCGCACAAAAAGTTTTACAATTTATGTATTAGACTGTAGGGTACAACATGATAGCATTTGATGAACTTTTACGTTCTTACTTACATATTTGTTTACTTTTGTCACACTCTATTTAATATTTGCCTGGTAATGTTTTTTTTTCTTTTGTAATTCCATCTTTCTTGCTCTGATGCTTGAAAGGGTTAACGTGGTGTAATGGTTATTGTTTACATTTGTTTGTTTGGTTAGTTTAACGTTGGGTTAACTATGGTTTTGGGCTTTTTCTTTGTTATTTTATTTTTGTTGATATAATGACATATTGACAATCATTATTGGCAGTTATATATACACTTGTACACCCATACTCACACTCTAAACAAGCTTATTGAATAAATCTCTCTGTTGGCAGATGTGACAAAGAATTAATTTATTTTTTAAATCGATTTCATAGTGAATTGAAATATTTTTAAAAGAAATTAATTAAAAAACTTTTTCTGAGTTTATAAAAAAATTATCTTCATAGCATGAAAGTTTAATCAATATATCGATCATATTTTGAAAAAAAAATTTTTTTTCTACTGTGGCCAAATTCAAATTATTTTTAAAATATTGTTTAACAATGAAGTCAAAAAAAATAACAGACAAAACGATGTCCTGATACTAAACCGTTAGCTTGAAAACTGTTATTAGGTTTGGCAACATTTCACTGAAAAAAATCGCTCATATATTAGTTTATAGTTCATTTTGGACCACTAGCTATAAAATTTATCTTTTTAATGTTCTCTTAAACTAATCTGTAAAATTAAATATATTTTTAATCTCAACGATATTTCTTGAGTGTCTTAATCTATTCTACGAATAAGTGCCGCTTTTGTCAAGATATAAAAGTTTTGTTTAATAGCTAGAAATAACCTTTTAAATGTTGTATAACTGTTCGTTCTGTTTTTCGAGATAGGACAATTCTGGTTGATAAAAAAATTAATTACATAAAAGTAGGGCTTGATTGGAGTCTTTCGACCGACCATATTTAGAGTACAGTGAACAATCAAAGAATTTGGGACCTTTGTAGAGCAGCTATAGACTCAAACTGTCGCACTAGCCCTTAGATGACTTGCTAGCGAGTTCACAACAACCGATCCTAACGTATGCCTTGATAGTATGGTGGACATCTTTAGAGAAGAAAGTTAATATAAAACCTCTCTTAGAGATCCAAATACAGTGCTGCATTAGTATATGCGGTGCCATGAGAACCATTTTAACAATTAAGAATATGAGTTTAACGACAATGAGTGAGTGGCTGGTAAGAGATCATGAAACCAGATTTCAAAGAACATTTTGTATCTTATCGATGGGAAACATCACAAAGGTAACATGTGACAAAATCTCCACGAGATATGATAGCATTAACTGCATTATAATATTACTAGACGAGGGAGAATGGAATGAAGTAATTAGGATAAGAAATACCTAAAGCTTCGAACTTTATACGGATGAATGCAGGGTTGGAAATGAGTTTATACGACATAAGCCGACACAGAGGTAAATACTTTCATCTATTCGATTAAAATAACGTTTTATAGGCTGAGATGAAGGAGACTGATAGTGAAGCTCCGATTCGAATCTCAAGACCTTATTGAACGAAAAAGTTAAATGTTTTAATTCCCTACATTTAAAGAGTGAGATATGCTCGCATGTGAGTTGTGAAAGTCTATAGGTCGTATGGATTTCAGGCCATTACGGCGTAATCGAAAACAAAGAAGAAGAGAAACTATCAAAAATATGATAATTTTTAAATTGAATCACATTTGAGAATGTTCAATCCTTTGAGAGGTGAACTTTAAGTTTGGTCAATAGGGGAACACGTAAGAAAAAAGCAAAATACCGCATTTGGCACATATGATAGAGTGACCAAAAAATTGAGAAATCGAAGGAGATTTTAAAGCTGAGCAGGTCAACATTTAGGAGATTGACTAGTGCAACTACAGGTCACATGGATTTGAAAACTCATCTCGCTCGCCTGGGACTGTAGGACATGTAGAGAATGCGAAGGAAAGAATAAGACTTTGAAAAACCCCCTTTGTCAATATATTGCCGTCAAACGTATAAGACGCGAGAACTTTAACGTGGACACTATGCCGAACTCGGAATATCTAAGGAATAAAAATTGGAAATTAGTAAGGACTTGCATTGAACGGATTGGCCCTTGACCTGCGACAATTTTTCTCTTTTAGCGCAGTGTTTCAAAATTAAGGATATTTAAAGCAAAATTCCTTACAAACCATATTTTAAGTAATTCCTTAAGTCCTACAAATTATTATTATTTAACTGCAAGTGTTAATTTAGACAACTAATTCCCTATAACCTCTGACATTAGCATTACACTCACTCTAAGCCAAATGAAATAAGCCATACATACGTATTTCCTGCTGTTGCTTGTTTCAATGAATGACTTTAATTAAAGAGATCGACCTCTGGCGGCGAACAGTCAATGTGTCACATTTATTTAACTATTGTTTATCTCCAAAAAGGTTCTAATGTCATTAGCAAAACAACAACAAAACAACAACACCTGGTTAAACTCACTTACATATATGCCATTCGAACAGTATTTATACGAATGTATTTGTTTTTAAAGAAAAACCAGAAGAGAAAGATAAAAACAGACAGAAGGACGGACAGATAAACGTATAGTCCCATATAGCATGTGTCATTAAGTAGTTAATGTCAGATACTAACTGTTGTTGTTGCTTTTAACTTCTCTTTCAGTTTTTTTTTTTTTTTTTTTATTTTACCGATGATAACAACTTTATCAAAGTGAAAGTATCACATTTAAGAGACAAAGTTTGTATATTTTTAATCTTTTCTCCTCTTTCTTTCACAGTTTAATCGATTAAGATTAAAAACAATTGTTGAGCCGAGTATTGGAAAGAAAGAAAATAATTCAGTGCCGTAATGTTGCCTGCCATAGAAAGAAGTGTCAGGATAACATATGGTTAAATGATTAAATTCTCTAGATAAAGGGTTCAACTTCAAGAAAGAGTCATTTAATTTTTCTTTAGTCGTTTTAGTTGGTTGACTGGCGATATAACTTACATTTATTATTTTGACTTTTTTTGCCTTAATCACACTGGAGCGAACACATTTGGTGGTCCAATTTTGTTGAATGGTTGGCTTTACTTGCTGCAATTTGAAATAGTGTCGACTGATTATTGTCAATGGCTTCTGAGAAGACCTCTTCTTCTTTGCTTGTCATTGCTTTAGCAGAAAAAAAGCTTAACAAGACAAAAATGATTCACAATTTTTGAGATGCTTTATTTTACTTAGCTGACGCTTAGCAGAGATAAACAATTTTTTTTTTAATTATTTTTGTACTGTACAGAGCAAAACTTCATAAATTCTTGGTTGTAAAGGTGCCAGTTACAGTGGAGAGCAAAAACATCCTTAATAAGAAACCAACAATTTTCTTGAAAACAAGAGTTTTTATCCTATAAATTGGATTTTTATTTTTCCAAAGAAAATATTCAAAATATATTTGACGCCGAAAATAGAAAGGGACCTAAGGGTAAAAACAGGTTTTGTTTAGGAGAGCCATTTTTAAGATTTAAATACGTGTATCCTTGGTGTACCATCACTAAGCGTATTGGTATTGGTCTCATTTGAAAGCGACACATGTCGTGACGTCAGGAACATGTTGGTCAACCTGGAAAACGTGCGTAGGTCATCCCTACCTCTTGTTTTGTGTAGTTGGTTTTTACTGTTTTCTACCTAGCGCGCTGTTTCCATGAGTTTGATATCAATTTTGTCCGCGTTTTTTCGAAGTCAGCTTTATTTTCTGAGATTATCAATTGTGAATTATAATAAAGATTCATTTATAATTCTTTTAAATCGTTAATATCCCTCTGGTAGAACGAAAATTTTTTCACATAACCTTATTATCTATTATTCGCGAAAATAATTTAAAACTGATAATATTCTTACTGTTTCTTTTAGGATGAAATGGTGGACAAATTTGAAGAAGAAGATTTACTTTATCGCTTCCCTGATGACGAGGATGATGATGATCACTTCTCAGAATTATCGGATAGTCACTCTGAAAATGATACCGATAATATGTACCTTAATAAATCTGGTCTAGATTTACGCGAAGAAAAGGTAGTTGCTCGACTGTATTGTTTAAAAATACCTCCGTGTAGTTCAAATCAATGCAATGAAGTGATACCTACGAAGATGGCTGTGGATTTTCGTACGTCTTTCATAAATTTAGATAAGGAATCCAAAGATTTAATTATTCTCGCACATCTGGCAGCTCACCGTGACAATGCAATGCTCAGGTCAAAAGTTGGTGATCGATCGCGAGCTATATAGAAACGGTACAGTCAGATATATTATTTTCGAAGTTTGCCGATACGCCGTGATATGTACTTCTTCCTGTATACAATGGAAATTAAACGCTACAAAAATCTAATCGAAAATTACGACAAAAATGGTGTTTGTCCACGCGAACATGGCATGACGAATAAAATTAATCGTACAGATGCTTTAACTACTTTGGAAAAAAAAAAGAATTTGTTTCATTTATCTGCCGTTTTGCTGAAACTGTTGCTATCACTTTACCTGGACGTCAACCAAATCATCGTGATTATCGTTTTGTGAATCTTTCAACTACTGAAAGTAAGAATTCTGTTTATACTAGGTACACCAACAGCGTCGAACCGGGTGGTAAAATCGTAAAACTTCGCACTTTACAAACGCTGTGGAAGAAATATTGTCCCCACATCATCACTCTGAAGCCAGCATATGATTTGTGCGAATTGTGTCGAAATCTTGCAAAAGATGCTGCTAATACAGTAAACGTTACTGAAGTTAAAATAGAAGCAGCATTGGAAGTGTATTCTGATCATTTGCAATCTGCCTGCACTCAGCGAGAGTACTGTAACGACTTGAGAACATTAGTCAAGCCTGATCCTAATGCCATGTATCCACGAAGAGGAGGATTCGGATGAAGTGGAGGCAGTAGACGTTAAGAAGAAATCGAAAAAAAAACAAGTAAGAGCACTATATTCGGCTGTGCCGAATCTTTTATACCCACCACCAATTTTGTGTACATTTAAAGCACAATATTTATTATTTTGTTACTCATTATGGAATAATCTTTTTATAATAAAATATGTATCACTTTCTTTGTAGAGGGTGGTTAAATTTTAAGGGCCCATGTTGAAGGTGAACTACAGCTAGTCTTTAAATTAGTTTTCTGCATTTCATTTGACATTTCTCAATCTCAAACTTACTCAATTTGATCCGTGGAAAGATACGCAAATGAGCAACGCTTTAAAGTTATTTAGGTTTTTTATGAAAATGGGCGTTCAAATCAAAATGCCTTTTTTGCACTTTGTAATTCTTTTGATCAACATAATCGTTCAAATTCTTCCATAATCGGGAGAATTGTAAAAAATATTTAAATTTCTGCAAAACAGATCTGTATAAAATGTTAGAAATTCTGTGAATGCCTTCTTAGTTCGTTGAATGGGAACCATTACTGTTTTTTGCGATAGTGTGGCAAAAGAGCAGTCAACCTCGACTCATCATCGTGCCCAACAATTGAGCATCAACATTGTCATTGAAAATTTGGACCATCAGATAGAGGAGTGGCGCCATGGATGGGGGGGGGGGGGGGGGGGGGGGGGGTGGTCGGTGGGTCATTTGGCCGATATTTTGTTAAATACATAATTTAACCGTACAAATATTATCATTATAAAAAGAAATAATAATAATTTCCTAAATAATTTGTTTTTTATTTAAATTCAACATCGGCCCTTAAAATTTAACCACCCTTTATAACTTCGATATGCTACTAAAATGCTTTTGTAAATGTAGTCTTTCAATGAAAGTGGGCGTTAAAGTAGGCGTGTCAATAAAGTTTCTGCTAATAAATACAACTTAGATATTTCAATATAGTTCTTTATTTTCCCAAAAACTTTGTCAATAGAGAAATTACATGAATTTAAGAAAACCCGTTATATGGGAGGTAGGCGTGATAGTGGGCGTGTCACCTAAACTTTTTGGCACAACAACTACATTGACTAGACGGATATATGTAGTAAATTTCCTCATCATACCTCTAATTTTGTCGGTTTTATGAGCTTTAACATTTCATTAACGGTAGATAACGTGAAAAGTGGGCGTTATAATAGGCGTGTCAAAGTTATTTTTACGAATGAGTTCATTTTAGATGTTTCAATATAGCCTTTTATTATTCCAAAATCATTTTTAATAGAGAAATTATATGAATTTTAGGTAAAACGTTCTATGGGAGGTGGGCGTAAAAGTGGGCGTGGCACCTTAATTTTTTTGTACAATAATGACACTGCCTAGAGGGATATACGTAGCAAATTTGATCATCATACATCAAATTTTGGCGGTTTTATGAGCTTTGAAATTTCATTAACGGTAGATAACGTGAAAAGTGGGCGTTATAATAGGCGTGTCAAAGTTATTTTTACGAATGAGTTCATTTTAGATGTTTCAATATAGCCTTTTATTATTCCAAAATCTTTTTTAATAGAGAAATTATATGAATTTTAGGTAAAACGTTATATGGGAGGTGGGCGTAAAAGTGGGCGTGGCACCTTAATTTTTTTGTACAATAATAACACTGCCTAGGGGGATATACGTAGCAAATTTGATCATCATACATCAAATTTTGGCGGTTTTATGAGCTTTGAAATTTCATTAACGGTAAATAACGTGAAAAGTGGGCGTTATAGTAGGCGTGTCAAAGTTATTTTTGCGAATGAATACATTTTAGATGTTTCAATATAGCCCTTTATTATTCCAAAATCTTTATTAATAGAGAAATTATATGAATTTTATGTAAAACGTTATATGGGAGGTGGGCGTAAAAGTGGGCGTGGCACATTGATTTTCCGTTAAAAAAAAGTCTCTGACCAAAAAGCAAAGTGTGCAAAATTTCAGAGTCGTACATCAAATTTTGTTGCTTTTATGACGTTTTTGTTTTTAAATATACCGAAAAATACACTGTGCGGTATAAATTTTCGTACATTTTGATCGATAACTCCTTTCCTAATGATTAGATTTAGGTAATTTTTGATGAAAAATATTGCTTTGACTCAAGAAATATATATTCGAAGTTTCATGACTGTACGTTAATCCGTTTGGACACAATACCATTTTATTCGATGTTCGTAGGACACGGTTTTTTCGACCTACTCTTGCTTTTCGAGCTATAACTCTCTTCCTAATATTCCGATTTAGCCCATTTTCAATACCAAACAAACCTTGTCTATAAGAAAGATTCTGGCAAAATTTGAGCCTCCTAGCTTTTTCGGTGCGACCTCTATCGTGCTTTCAACAGACGGACAGACGGACAGACGGACAGACGGACGGACATAGCTAGATCGTCATCAAATCAAACCCTGATTCAGAATATATATACTTTATGGGGTCTAAAATGGATATTTCGATGTGTTACAAACGGAATGACAAAATGAATATACCCCCACCATTTTTTTGGTGGCGGGTATAATAAAGGACCGGTACCGTCAAGTTCGAAGGAAACAATTCGCAAGAACCGTCGATTAAAATGATTTTTCTATTTTTTTAAATTGTTCATAAGAAAAAAAATTATTTTTTTGTAGTTTTGTAAAATCAAGTTATTTTGTTAATTTAGTAGGGGAAAAAATAAAAATAAATAAATTTTTACGTTAGGTCCCTTTCTATTTGCGCGTAGAATCGTCTACTTCACTTTTATAAAATGCGCATATCTCTGGGAGGGAACACTTTTGGGGCATGGCATCGGTCTCATTTGATGCTCAGATGTTGTCCACATCAAAAAAGAAAAAAGTGCAAATTGATTTTTTTACCCTTAGGTCCCTTTCTCTATGCGCTGTCACATATAGAAAACAAAACTAAAAGAAATTATTTATTTATTATTTTTTATTCACAATTATAATTTGTTACTTTTTTCGTTTGCTATTTCTACCTTATTATTTTTTATAATTTATTCTTTATTATTATAATTATTATTATTATTATTTAGTATTATTTTTGTTTATTTATATTTTAATTATTAATTTTTTTATTAATAATTTATTAATATTGAAAATTTTTTATTTATTATTATAAATCTTTAATTCTGTGGCAATAAGGAAAAACCGTCTAAATCTGATTTTATCGGTTTTCGAAAGACCACTTTTAATTAAGCTGATTCTTATAAATTGATTTCCTCTAAAATAAAAATTATATGTGTTCCGTGCTGTATTAATTAAAGAACATTTCATTTTCATATAATTCAATTTCAATTTCCTTCATGTTAAAAATAGATTTAAATTAAAAAAACAAAATTATTAAAACAAAAATTTTTCTAAAATTGAGTAGAAAAAAAATTTTTACTTTTTTATTAAAAAAATAAATATTTAAAAATCAATAATAAAATTTTTAACCAAAATCACATAAAGAGGCTGCTATGACATTTTTTTAGTTGTCAAAAAATTTCTAAAAAAACAAACTTATCAAATATTTTTTCGTAAAACATTTAAATGTGCATATTGCAGAATAAAGTCTACATACAACACGAATAACTAAATTTTTTTCATTAAAAAAAGGTTTTGTAAACTTTAGTTAAACATACTTTTTGTTTACCATCGTAAACAAAATCGAATCTGTCATTTTAATGTAGTTTTGCAATTTCAAAAAGTTTTTTTAAATTAGTTTTGCTAATATGCGGTTTTTTTCTTGGAAAACCATCAAAATATTGCGCACAGTTTCGGGATGAATATTTATTTGAATAGAAATTTCAAGGTCTTTTACGATATTCACAGCATTTATTCTTGGATTATTTGTTAAGAGTCTGACAACATTCCACTTTTCGCGCACTGAAAGCTTACATGGCCTGCCTGATCAATATTTATTTCCTGTTTTATTTGTAATATGAGTGCCCCTGTTGACTAGTCGGTAAAGGACAAGTCAGTTGTTTGGGGGTTGCGGGTTCGATTCTCGCCGGAGACTCTGGAATTGTCTGCTTCTCTTTCTCTTCTATTCTAAATATTTATATTCTTATTCTATTCTTCTCTCTATTAAGGCGTCACAATGGACCGTAATGGTCTCCGAGTGAAGGTGTAAGGGTAACTTTGCACCAGCCTTACCTACCTACCTTTATTTGTAATATTATAATTTTTAATAATATTTTGAACTATAGAGCGGCTAATTCCAACAATATTTGCAACTTTTCCATATGATTCTTATTCATTGCTCAATTTAACCACTAATTTTCTAATATCCTGCGAAATTTCTTTGGGTTTTTGTAAATTCTGCGACATTCTAAGGATAATAAACTACAAACTCACTTCAGCTGCTAAATTATTTTATTTTCTTTTATTACTGGTCAAAAAATAAGTAAAACACGAAATACCGTTACTTAGAGACGTGTTTTCTTCTTGCTTTTAGAGATGTGTTTTTGGTGTATTTACACTTTTTTGGGCACGAAATTACAAGTACTTCCATTTTGGTACAATAAATGTGCACAATTATAGATGTTTTGAAGCTCATTTTTAAATTTAAATAATTTATAGGACTTAAGATAAAAAAAATGTGTTAAATCTCTTAGTAAATTTCGTTAAAATCATATTTATGGTGCTGTATGTAGACTTTATTGGGCAACTGTATGTCTTACAAATTGAAAAAAAAGCTTTTGATTAAAAATGAAATAAAACAAAAATTCTTTCAACTTTTGGCAAATTTACTTTTTTGTTGTGAAGTACAAGTGTTCCAGTTAGAAATGAAATCTTATGGCTACAGCGTCTTACCTCACAGTACCCCATTCGATCGTACCGATTTTCTAGCACGAGTGTATGAGATTGTATCTCGGCAATGGCATCACGAATGTTGGCCTTTAAATGTTTAATTTTCTCTGATTTGTCTTCATAATAAATTGTGTCAAATCGTAGCTTTTTGGCGGCTAATTGACATCACCATTTCGGCTAATTAAACTGCCATAAAACGTTGTACGCAATAAATCGATTGCGGGATGAGATGCATGGCAAGTTGAACCAAATTGTTGAAACCAAATCGGAAATCATGGTACGACAGGTGTCTCCATTGACCGTAATGGTTGTGCCGTCCTCATTATTTTTAAAGAAATATGGGCCGATGATGCCTTCGCACCAAAACTGAACAGTCACTCGTAATGGGTGCATTGACTTCTGCAAGACCACGTTTGGGTTTATTGAGCCCCAAATACGGCAATTTTGCCTATTAACGTACCCACCAAGATAAAAATCAGCTTCATCCGATAAGATGATTTTTTGTCCCACATTTTCGTACAATTTTGTGTTGAAAATAAATTTCCAATTAAATTCAACGTCGCTCAAGCGTAAATCGACTCATTTCGTTCAGCGGAGACAATATAATGAATTTAGTGACAGAATAGAATGACATAAGTACTGCCAGATTCGAAATAATCGCTCGTTAGAATTGAAACTTTTGATATATATATTTTTTAAATTTGTTCAATCAGTTTTAATTTATTTTTTTTTTGCAATTTATGTTAAGGAATCAAAAGAAAAATTGTTTTAAATATTTTCTATGTTAATCTGCCAAAAAATTTTGTACAATTTTTAACACAACTGTATTCACAAGCCTGAAGCTTTTCTTGGGTTACTTTGCAAAAGTTGAAACAGAATCTTAACAATTTTTAATTATCATGTTAACCCACACACTAGCTTGAGCTGATCGCAAACTCTTCACTTTTGATGGCTCTACAACCAAAGAAGTCGTGAGTCAGCTTTATAAAACGTCCTTAAAATATATATTTTTCTTTCATCGCACTTGCAGTTGGCTGGTAATATTTGTTAATACAACAAAAGCAACAGCTAATATTTGTACCAAAAAACACACACACACACACACATGTATGTACTTAAGTATGTTCATAGGTATTTGGAAATGATGATGTTGCAGCTACTGAAGTAACCCCAACATTTTTGAAAAGAGCTACTTCACATTTGCTTCTAGTCGCGAAGGCACTTTTAAAGAGTTTTGGTTAAAAAAGTCATAAAAATTGTTATAATTATTGCATGTTGCAACTTCATGTATGTTTGCAAAAATGTTTTTGTAGTTTTGTTGTTTTTGTGTGTTTGCTAAAATTTTTTTCGTAGCATGTGAGAATTTGTTAGGAATTCCCTTATTTTAAAGGCAGTCCAGTCAGGCTGACTGACTATGTGATGGTGGCTGCTGCTGTTTGTGGTACATTTAATTGTTACTTGTTTGTTGGAAAATAAAAATATGAAAGAGACTACAATAATTTCAAAGAATGTTGCTAACAACGCAAAAAACAAACACTCATACATGCATACAGACACAGATAACAACATCAGTTAAAGTTGGTTAATTGTTTAAATGATGAATCGTGATTTGACCCATAATAATTAAACAATAAATATTTTTAAAATAACACGACTCAGACCAAAATAATTTGTAATTGATATATTTGATTTTAATTTTCAGAATTGTGATGGAGAAAGAAATAAAAGGGAGTAAAATTATGGTTTTGTAATTAATGCATTTTAAAAATATTTAATTTATAAAAAATATTTGACAAATTTTTGTTTAATAAAAAAAAAAAAACACAAAAGCTTAACGGATCAGGGCTTTTTGATGTCAATAATGTATTATTGCGAAGCCTGTCAAATCTGCGGCTTATTATTCAGTCACTAGCATTAAAATACCCAGACAAGTTGATGATAATGAATTTAATATTTATATATTTTTATAAAATAGTTATTTTTATATATTTTTTTACAACTTATGTACTAACGGAAAATCTGAAATTATAGAAAATATTATTAAAAATATTCTTAAATGCATTTTCTTTCATTATTGCCATTTCGAAGTGGGCTAATTGAAAACTCAAAGAAACAAAAACAGAAAGCTTAACTACTAAACACACATAAAAAGAAAATAAAAATTTAATTAAATTTAATATGCAGGCTTTAAGTATGCTAAATCTACATACATTTCCCATTATTAAAAGTAGCGAAAAAAAAGCAGCTAAATTGCATTGCAACTTATTACAATAAAAATTCATTGCGAAGCCCAGTTAACAATTTTCTTTTTCCCCCTTCAAACTCAATTTCAAATATTAATTTTAATTTCCAGAGAAATCGTATAACGTAAAAAAACAACAACAACAACAACTACATTAATTGAAAAGCAATAAAAATCAGAACACAACATTTTATATAAAAAAAAGAATTAAATTTTCAAAACGAAAATAACAAAACTTATGCATTTTATACGAAAATGCCAAGAAGAAGAAGAAGAAATAAATACACGTACTGACACTGGAGTTATTAAAGTCATAACCCATATTACGCATGATTATTGGTGATTTTTGTTACGGCTTGTTTACGTAGCATCATCTCATCAAATTTTAAATCGTCTTCTTCTTTTCATCTTATTTTACATCTTCTCACTACTGGCTTCATCATCGTCATCATGAGAACATTTTGTTTTAAATCCCGAATGATACTGTTAAAATGGTAGTGCCAGTCATGTTTTAATTTTGTGTTTAAAATTATTTTTTTTTATTTTACCGTTAAATAGCTTAAAATTATATTAAAAATTCCGAATGGGCTTTACAAGAGCCATTTAGTGTACTAATGAGTTTTTATATGCGTGTAGTTGTTGTTGTTCCGCACAATCTTGATTCACACCTTTTCGTTGTAACAATCAATTGGAAATTATTTAAAATTAATGATTGATTTTTACAACACTAATGAAAAATTTCAAATAATAATGATTGTTATTTAAAGTGGTTGTTGTTGTTTATTGTAAAAGGGCTGCAGAGAAAGTAATAAAGGAATGAATTGCAAAATTAAGATTTTGTTAGTTTTTTTTTTATAACAATTTAGTAAAAAAAAAACGTTAAATAGTAATGGATCTTTCGTGAGCAGCCTTTTATTTTTAAATTTAAATAAAATGACGTGAGTATGAACATCATGTAAATATCCGCTGCAGCTTCATTGAATGACACGCATCCGAAATTTCAAATCTTCCTTGACTCTTTTGCATTTGATCCCTATCACCATATATTTACCTTGAGGACTACTGTGGTAAGTGGCTTACTCTAATAGGCCTGAGATTTAAAAAACACTATCGAGGCCGTCGAGCAAAAGTGATCTAAAGGCTACATCTCACGCTTATAGCATATCTTTTACAATGAGTGCTTGGTGAATGAGGGCAGGTGCTGGTGTATACTCACTTGAGTTCTGCACCTTGAGCCTGGGGAAGTAGTTGCCTGCTTATCAGATAGAAAATTCTTAGTTTGCTGCATGCGTTTGATCTGCTATTCGAATGTAGAATGCAGGAGGAGAGAATTCTCATAGCACTTGATAACAAGTTGGATATAAAACGCGTGCGCCGGATGTATGTAAACTCCTCTTTATGTTCTCAAGCTCAATAAGTGTGCCTCTATACATAAGGTAATATGAGTTAGGGAAAAGCATATTTGGGACTGAGGCTGCTGTTAAGCTCGCAAAGAGCGGGACTGAAACTACTAAACAGGCTGAGTTAGTGTGGGAAAATGTCGTCAGTGGGTAAACTCTATATACTTGCGAAGGTAGATGGAGGAAACCATTTGTAGACAAGGTCGTATGGGGCTCAAAGAGCATCTTATCAGGGCTACAGTAAAGGTACTCAATTTTTAACGAAGTTAGATGAGCTGCATAACTGAGTTGATTACAAAACATGGGAAGTTAAAATATGATCTGCGGAAGATGCAGATCAAGGATTATGATATTTGTAGAATGTGCCTGGAGGATGCTAAGACAGCAGCGCATATAGCATGCGAATGTCCAGCACTTATTGGAGCAAACGCCGATTGTAGCGCGAGACTCAATGAAGAATGGGATACCGATCGGTAGCCTCAAAATTGTTGAGGAGCATAGGGAATCGAAAAGGAACCCGAATTGCCTGTTTCGATACTACACCAGATGTGTATGCAGATGTAACCGAACTCTACAAGTTAAAGTATAACGATGTTGCTAGCAAATTTTCATCAGAGAGTGTCGAGAGTGTCAAAATGCCTCAACTTAGACCAAAATAAGTTGAAAACAGGCCAAAATAAACGACAAATATAGTTCTCAAAATTCCTCATCAAACTGTTTTTTTCAATGTACTAGAAAAGCCCAACGCGCGTTGCTACGCCCCTTAATGAATAAAAATGCATTCTGAATTTAAATTGAATATCAAGTGCAAAAAGCTAAATATTATAACTTTTTTAAATGGGTGTGGCACTGCCCTAATCACGAAACTAAATAGTCATGACAGCTCAATATGTGTTCAAGAAAAATTGGTGAAGTGTAAGTAGCTGAAAATGATATTTTTTTTTATGGGCGTGACACTGCCCACTTTTCTAATCACGAAACTATATAATCATGACAGCTTAAAATATGTGTGCAAAGTTTCAGAAAAATTGATGAAGTGTAAGTAGCTGAGAATGATAATTTTTTTTATGGGCGTGGCACTGCCCACTTTTATAATTACGAAATTGTAAAGTTATGACAGCACAATATGTGTGCAAAGTTTCAGAAGAATCGTTCAAAAGCAAGTACCTCAAAATTTTAACTTTTTTTATGGGCGTGGCCCTGCCCACTTTTGTAATCACGAAGTTATATAGTCATGACAGTTCAATATGTGTGCAAAGTTTCAGAAAAATCGGTCCAGTGCAAGTACCTCAATATTATAACTTTTTTATGGGCGTGGCCCCGCCCACTTTTCTAATCACGAGATTATATAGTCACGACAGCTTAATATGTGTGCAAGGTTTCAGGAAGATCGGTCAAGTGCAAGTAGGTTAAACTGATAACTAATTTTTTATAGGCGTGACCCGCCCACCTTTTGCCACCAATAAACACTCCCTGGAACGTGTACAACAACTTGCCAAAGTTTGAGTCCGATCGGTATTACATTTTCGGAGTCTATATTTAACACACATACACACAGACAGACAGAGTTTCACTTTTATACATATAAAAGATTGAACTTTCTTAGATCTTACTTGTGGATTGGAATCGAGTCAAAATCGATCATTTTTCTGATTGTCATATCCTCTCAACCATAATAGTCGCTGAAGACGATTTCTTAATAAAACTCTGCTCAGAACACCTACTTTGATTAAACAATGTATTAATTTGTACGTGTTGTGGAGCGCTGTATCTGTCAATGGTTGTTTTGCAAAAAATAAACTGAATAAATGACAGCCCATTCGACACACTTAGTTTTAATTTTAACATTTTTATTATATTATATTTTAATATAATACAAATTTATATTTTAATTTATCAATTGAGTGTTAATATACAAATGTAAAGTCGCTTCTACTAAGCAAATATGTAGGAGAAAAAAAATTTAAAATTCAAAGTCATTTGACATCTATATTAAATGAACAAATAAATTTATTTTGAAAAATTTGCAAAGCTTAATTTTCAAATAGCGGAAACCTGAGATTTGAACTATGTTTCATAGTACATTATATTCTACTAATCACGACCGTGCATTTGCTACACATATTTATTATACAAATTAAACGTCATTTCAATTAACCCGCCATTTTAAGTTTTTTCATGGTTTACGGTATTCAATTAGTCAAGCCATTTCGTATGATAACCATATGTGGTGTTGATTTTGCCATTTTGTAGAGAAAAATTTTGTATGGAATACTGTATTCTACTAGTCATACGCTTTGGTTTGAAACCCATATTAGAGAAATTTTTCTGAACACAAAGATTATTTTCTTTGAGAAAAAAATTTAGAATTTTTTAATAGTTTTTTTTTTATAAATCAAGCATTTGTTAATAATTTTTAAAATTTAGAAAACTGGATTTTTTATTTTTGAATTTTCTATTAGTAGATAATGCATTATATAATTACTTAAATATTTAAACGAAAGTTGTATCAGCGTACAAAGATTGAAAATTTCTCCAAATGTGGAAGTTGTTATATAGGGTGTCCCAAAATATCAGAAAAAAAATATTTCTTAAAACAAAAATTTAGGGAATTCGTTGGATAACTAAACATTTTTTTTAAATATTTTTTTTAAGTTAAAAATTTTTATTAATCTACTTATTTTAAGAAATAATTTTTTTTCATTAAAACTGTATCTGACAAGTTCCAATAAAAGGTTTGCTGAAATTAAAAAAAAAATATTTCAATATTTTTTAAAACTAAAAAATCCCTAACTATTTGTCAAGTTTTTTTAATTTTTTTAACTTCAATGTACAAAATACCTAAAACAGCCATTTATTGAAAAATAAAATATTATTTTTATTTTTGTCATAAAATCTTGGCTGCAGTTTTACTTCAGTAGTTTAAAAAATGAATTCATTCCATAACGAAATTTACTATGAAATTATTTGCTACAAAAAAAAATTGTTAAAAAAATAAATTATATTTATGTTTCCTTTTGGACACTTATTATTATTATTTTTAAAGTGTTTTTGGTGTTGTTTTTTCTTGCCAAGTTTTAACTAAAAAAAATTGTACAATTTTCATTAGGTAATTCATATTATACCGAAACCAATTACATTTACGATACAATAAACTTAATTCTGAACGCTTCAAAGTAATTATCACTTGGGTTTCGTTTTGTTTTATGTCTTACAATTCTTGCAACTCATATTGGCGGCATACACGGGCCCATATAAATACAAACACACATGCTAGACAGTATACATACTTGGATTTATGTGGCACTGGCAACAGTAAGTATAATTTTTGAACCTTAAGCAAGTGATTTTCATTTCAAAGACTTTCATAAGACTGACTTAAATTGCCTTCGAACTTTGTGGCCAACGAATATGGCAGAGACCTTAATAGAGAATCAAACTTTAGTTCTGTTTGTTTGTCTGTCCGTTCGCAGTGTTTTAGTGTTATTATTGTTGCATGTTTTGTTGTTTTATGTTAAAGGCCCTTTCTTACACTCATACATGTGTACACATGTGTAGTACATGGCATAATTTTCAAGCAATTATTTGCACTTTTTACTTAAAAACGCTTAAGTTTCTTTTTTTTGAGGTTCTATCACTCGTATTAACACCAATTCTGCAGTGTTTCTTTTTCTGTTCTTTGTGAGTTCTTGGTAGAGAGATCATTATGCATGTTGTATGTGAGTAAGTGAGTTGGGCTAATAGATGGTTTATACTTATGGTATGTAGGGTGTTAAATAACATGTATGTTTTAAAGGTTTTTTTATTATTGCTAGCTAAGGTCAAGTGGGAGGATTTAAAAGGCATTAAAAATTAAAAAAAAAAAAATTGATCTACTTAAGATCTTCAATCCTATTGAAATGGAATTACTACATCGAACCAATGATTATTGTTCAGTATTTATATCAAGATAAGGAGGACTTTGCCGATTCTATGAAGTATGTTTTTCTGGGTATTTAAAATTAAGATTATTTTCAAATACGTGACTTAATAAAATTTTATTTTTTACTCTTGACTTTTAAAGGAAGTAGTAGTAAAGTATTTAGCCTAAAGAATTTCGGCCATGTGATGGAAATCGAAATCACGTGAAATTGAAATCGATCAAATTTTGAAACCTCTCCCGTATTCAAAGTTCATAAAAATATTTTCTTTAATATACCTCATACTCTGAAGGCCACTTTCCGATACTTAAACTACTTTTGAAATCAGGAATAGCTACGTCCATTTTTACAAAAATTCAATTAAAAATATTCGTCGATTTCAATTTCATATGATTTCGGTTTCCATCACATATTTTAAAATATTTATATTTTATTATTTTTTTTTATATTTTTTTAAAATTTTTTTAAAAAATTTTTTTAGAAATATTTTTAAATTTTTTTTTTAAATTTTTTTTAAATTTTTTTTTTTAGTTTTTTTTATTATTTTTTTCTTATTTTTAATTTTTTTTTTTGTAATTTTTTTTTTTGGCATGTTTTTTACATGTATGCATGTATGTATGTTGTTGTTGTAATTGTGAAAAAAAAACGAGGTGGTCGTGGTTTTTTGCTCATGTCTCAGAAAGTTATGAGGCGATTGTGCTGAATTTCAATAGCGATTCATTCCTGGATATTTCCAAGAGATTGATACTATATACAGATCTGACAAACATATAGTTGCTTCTAAAAGTTGATTTCAACCAACACACGGACAGACCGGCAGACGGACAGACGGTCAGGGCTTAATCGACTCCTCTATTCATAAGCTTTCAGAAAATATATACTTTATGGGGTCGGAAATGAAAATTGTAGAAATTACAAACGGAATGACAAACCTATATATACCCTTGTGCACCACAGGTGAAGGGTATAAAAAAACTAAATTTTGCTAGCTACTCTGCAAAGAATTATCAACAGGATTTTAACATCTTTTTCAAATTAGCATGTATAAGGGGTAAGAAATGTCCCTCTTTTTGGTATTAAAGAAATTGTTTGTATATAAAATAAAACAACAAATGAATTAATTACTAAAAGAATGTTGCCAATTATTTAGGTGCAATTTTCAAAATCTCTTGCGGCACCAAAAAAGTACCCAAAAGGGAAAAATACCGAAAAATAATGAAATTCCTAAGTACTGCCCCAATTCGGATATAATTTGTAATAGGGTTTTCACCATACATAAGAAATTGTACAATTTATTAAAAGTTGAAAAACAGTTTCGTATTTTTTTTAAGCATATTTGCTTTTATATCCAAAAGACTAGACTTATTCACTTCAAATCATGTCTATTAATATATTCTTTCGTCAAATAGATATTTAAAAATTTTAGACGTGACACTTGAACATTGATATGGAGAACCTAAGAAGGTATTGTTTACATTTTTGTGGTACTTTTTGTAATTTCTTAGTTTATGTATCTAGAATTTTTAATTTACAAAATATATTTTTATTCAAGTTGAGGTTGAAAATGATATGGGTGATCCAAAAAGTACTTTATCTAATTTTTATGGTACTTGTTGTATTTTCTACATGTCGGATCAACGTTTTTGCAATTTGAGACTACTGATTTAAGATGAGAATAAAAATGATATGATAGACACAAATACATAGTACTTTTTCGCACTTTTATGGTACTTTTTGTATTTTCTTCGTTTATGAAGCTAGAATTTTGAAACTGTATTGGCAAACACAAAAAGGTACTTTACCCGTTATTGTGGTACTTTTGTATTATCTTCGTGTAAAATTTTGAAAGTAGAGACTACTGATTCAACTTGAGATTGAAAATATATTGGCCGACACTAAAGGTATCTTATCGCTTTTTTAAGGTACTTTTTTTATTTTCTATGTTTATTAAGCTAGAATTGTGAAATTAGGTAATATTGATTCAATTTAAAAATAATTTTGATATGAGCGACACAAAGGGTACTTTTTGGCACTTTTATGATACTGTTTGTATGTTCTATGCTTATTAAGCTGGAGTTTTGAAATTGGGTAATATTGATTTAAGTCGAGAACAAATATGATATGAGCGACACAAAAAGTACTTTTAGGCACCTTAATGGTACTTTATGCTAGAATCTTAAAATTAGCGACTTATATTCAAGTTTAAAAAGTAAAATTATATGGGCGACACAAAAGGCATTTTTCGTATTTTTATTGTAAATACTTTTGTTTCAATTAGTGCTATTGATTGAAGTTGAAAATGAAACTCACATGGGCAACACAAAGGGTACTTTATCGCATTTTTAGGGTACTTTGTGCATATTTAATGCTTTTGAGTATACATGGAATTCCGAAATTAGGAAATATTCAATGATGCAAGTTGCGTTTAAATATTACAAAGAAGGACAAAAAGGTACTTTTCTTATTTTTATACCAATTTTTATATATTCTGAGTTTATGAATCTAAACTTTGGAAACTAAGAGGCATTAATCTTCGTTGAGATAAAACACGATAGAGGGCTAAGAAATACTTTATTTAAATTATTAATTACATTTATAAAATTAAGGTGAATAATAATTCATCAAGAAGTAGATATTTATATTTATCTCTGATTTATTTATAAAATTAATTAGAGAAAAAAAATTCTTATAAATTTAACAAGAAAAATAATTTAGTAATTGAAAAAGTACTTGAGTATTAAAAAAATAGTGAGAGATCTGCGATAGCCAAGTAGCGGATATATTGCTAGTTCTACATATACAAACTATCAACTGTAATGTACGGAAATATACACACATACTACTTAAGTGGGTACACTTGTACAACATAATCATATTAAGTGTTTGTAAACAACTGTCAAGATATTATACGTAATTAAAATGTAAGTCCCCTTAAATTGTCGCTAAAAATAAAGTCCCTTTTGAATAAAATCATAAACAAAGCACTTGCTGCTCAATAAATAGTTTCAGAAATTGTCAACAAATCATCAGTTGCTTAAACACCGTTAAATATCAGATCTAGTTTAAACAAAATCTGTTTAATATTAAATCGTATAAAAATGAAGTTCCTAATGGTATTCGCTGTTAGTTTTTGCTTGGCTGTGTGCTTTATATCCCAATCCTTGGCAACTCCCGCTGATGCCAATGAGCGTCAGTATGTGGATGGTCTTGAGGCTTTAAAAACAATTGAACCGGAGTTACATGATCGTTACAAGAGGGCCACTTGTGATTTATTGAGTGGCACCGGAGTCAATCATTCTGCGTGCGCGGCCCACTGTGTGTTGAGGGGAAAACGTGGCGGTTATTGTAATGGAAAAGGTGTTTGCATTTGTCGTAACTAAATAAACCGATAATAATAATAAAAAAAAATAATTCAGCAAAATTTTTTTGCGTTTGTGTTTTTTAAAATTCTAATTAAATATTTTTCGTAGTGATATTATTTTTTTTTTAAATTTGAGATCTTCAGAATTATTTAAATTTTTAGAGTTTTATTTTCGGGTTCGTTATTTAATTTACTGTTTTTAAATAATTTGCTATTTTGTGTGTTAGTGGCAATTTTAAAAACATATTTGGGGGATTCACAATAGTGTCATAAAATCATATGTCCTATAATAATAGCATGAAAAATTAAGATTATTGTGAACAACCCCTCATAATTTAGTGTGCTATTTTGAATTTAAATCAGCTGATGTAAAATAATTATAAAAATAAATATTTTCTTCCATAATGCCAAAAACAAGTAAAACAAAATAATAGCCAGCTTGTGCGAAAAGTACATTTTAGATGTTGTAATGGCAGACTCAAGTAAATAAATTACAAATAAATTAAATTTTGTTTGATAAACAAAAACAGCAGAGTTCTTAGCCGGTCAGTGATTTGTTATCAAAAATTAGCAACTGCGCTTAAATTTGGATGTCGCCCCGATAAAATTATTCAATGAACGGCGACGCCTTACAAAAACTGTTTCGGCTTGGCTTAGCCGTTCAGCACAGGTCTCTGCTTATTAAATACGACAGCACAATAAACATAGCGTACAAAGTTATATTATAATAAGACACTTTTTGTTTGAAAAGCAACAACAACATTTTTTAACTATTGTAAAGTTTTAGGACAATATGAAATGATACGACACCTTGCGAATCACCCAATTGTTTTGAAAGTTTGTACATTCAAAAGATTGTATTGTTTTCATTTCCCAAAAATTTTAAAATGAATTAAAATTATTTTATTGTTTAGTGTAAAATGTTTAGACATTTTAAAAATTTTAAAAAATTATGCCATTATGACAATAAGACACCTGGACACTTGGTAAATGCAACAATTTATAAAAATTTATCAATTATAAGGAGTTAAGCTTTCTTGAGAAAAATGCCAAAATAAAAATGACAATGTTATAGAAAAACTTTCAGAATTTAGTTACCAGTGGCATAAAATATGTTATAAAAAATATAAATATTTTGAGAACCTTTTCAAAAGTTTTGTTACACTTTTTTCAAATTATGAAAAATTTGCGAAGGCATTTTTTTCAAATTCTTTGCATTTCACATTTTTTTTCATAATTTTTTGTCCACATGAAGCAGCTCAGAACTGTTGACTAAATGCGATATGTACGGAGGAAAACAATTGGACATTTTTAAATACAATTTTTGGAATTTAACAAAATTCACAAACAGTTCTTACATCATTGATTTGTTATAGTATTTGTTGTAGTGTTGTTGAAAATTATTATTAACAAATGGTCCTTATTTTATTAATGGCAATACACACTACCTTGTGAATGGTTCATTTTTAATTTTTCAGAATTATAAACTGCTCCACTTTATGAAATATTTTCTTACAATTTTGATGGCGATGTATACAAAACACTATTATTTAGGATTTCTGGCTGACTGCCTGTCTTTCTGTCTTTTTGAACTTGATTGGCTCACTAGCAACAGCATGGATTTAAATAAAATTTGATATTATGGTACCTTGGTACCTGATCTAATATACTTGTTATCGCAAGCTATTATCTTATTTGTTGGGCTATCAATACCCGTTCTCGTTCAACTAATAAATAATAAAGTCATAAACAATGCCATCAATATAACGAATAGCAACCAATAATAAATTTTATGAGATGTAACCATAAATACAAGAAATAATGAAAATTTAAGAATCTCTTGGTGTAGGTTCGAAACAACAAAACAGCGCGTGGAATTTATGGGTAGTCGTGAATACAATAATTTGCCTCAAATGTTAAAAAATTAAAATAGAATTTCTGTTTTTCAAATACTTCTTAAACAACACATTTTGCAACATATAAGTGAAATTTTTTTTATAATGATCTCTTCTATAAACCGATCTCATAATTTAGATTAACTTCTTGTATAGATGTAAATATTTTTTTCTTATTTTGTAACATATAAATTTTAAGTAAATATATTTTTGCCAACTCGTCTCAACAATGTCTTTTAGGCGCTGATACAAACTATTGTAATTGAATTATTTGTCAATAAAATTTATATAAAAAAATAAATAAAAAAATATGACAATATGTAAATATTTTATTGTCAACATGAATCATTTTATTGTTGTGTTAAACAATATTAAATATAACGTATATTTTAAACTAATTTTTAGTCACTATGAGAGAAAATTTAATAGAGCTATAAATCATATATTTCATAAACTCTTAAGGATAAATTGCAACTTTTATATGGTTAATTTGCACTCTTTTTTCTTAGTTTATGATCACCCTAATCATGCGATATTTTTATACCCTTCACACAGTGAAAAAGGGTATATAGAAGTTTGTCATTCCTTATGAAATTTCTACAATTTTCATTTTCGACCCCATAAAGTATATATTTTCAGAAAGCTTATGAATAGGGGAGTCGATTAAGCTCTGTCAGTCTGACCGTCTGACCGTGTGTATGTTGAAATCAACTTTTTTACGCCCCCCGATATCGCCTGAACCCGGGTGAAATATTAAAATATCAGAAATATTTGGGAGTAGATCGGTATTGAAAATCAGAAACATCGGTACATAAACAACTGAGATATGAGCAAAAAACCAAGACCACCTCGATTTTTTTTTCACAAAAACAACTTTACAACAACAACATACATACATACAAACGTGTATATTGGTTAGAGTAAACATGGCATCGAATTCCAGCTGAACCAAAAAAATTTTTTTTAAATTTTTTTAATATTTTTTTATTTTTTATTTTATAAATTATTTATATTTTTATTATTGTTTTTTTTTAATTTTTTTTATTTATTTTTATTTTTTTTTTATATTTTTTTTTGTTTTATATTTATTATTTATATCATACATGGGCCCTTTGCAGTACCAGTACTTCTTCTGTATTTTCTTTTTTTTACTGGTACTGCACTTGAATTTTCATTACCAGTATATTTTTACTGATTACTGAAAAAAATTACAGTAATCAGTAAATTTTACTAAATACTGAAAAAAATCAGTAATCAGTAAATTTTACTGATTACTGATAAGAATGCAGTATCGGGAGGTTTTAACAACCTATACATACAAAAAAAAACAAGAATTATAAAATTAAGAATTTTCGTACTCAATAAACGTTAATAAAACGAAATTCTAATATGCATATAAAACAACGGAGAAAACAGAAAAAGAGGTTAAGAAAATGTTTAATACATATGTATGTTGTAAAATATGGAAAAATACCCACAATTGAAAGCCGTGCTTTGCCTCAAAGACCGCAAAAATCATTTTGAGATTTTGGAGAGGAAAGTTATGGTAACGATTTGCATCTTATTTACCTTTAATTTTTTTAAATTATTTTTCACATCCTTATCTTATTTTCTTAAACAGATGCAGGCATAACTATTAATTCAGGTGACTTGGCAAACTATCTCAAGGAAACAATTTTGTACCTGGCCGAACAAGACACTAGCATAAATTGTCTGCATAATCACAGTGCTATTAAAAACGTGTTTGTGAAATACAATACTCCTTTGCCTTCGTCTGCTCCTGTAGAAAGATTGTTTTCATTCGCTGGGATTGCGAATCGTTCCAGAAGACAAAAACTGAGTGATTCAAATTTTGAAATGCTTGTATTCAGAAAAGCCAATAATATATAAAATCTTTTATCTTTATTCAACAATTTAAATCTACAAATATTTCTTGTGCTAAACCCGCAAAGCTTTGAGCTTGTTAAAAAAAAACGTAATCGTGACTCAATTTTGAGTATTCAGTAAACTTTACTGATTACTGAAATTTTTTCCAGAAATCAGTAAACTTTACTGAATACTGATTTTCTTTTTCAGTAATCAGTAAAAAATTTACTGGTAATGAAAATTATATTTCATTGCCAGTAAGCATTTACTGATTACTGAAACGCTTGCTGCAGTAAAAAAGTAATGCAGTATGCCCATGTATGATTTATATTAATTATTTTTTTTTTTAATTTTTTTTTTATTTTTTTTTTAATTTTTTTTTTATTTTATTTTTTTTAAATTTTTTTCTAATTTTTTTTAACAAATATACGTAAATTTTTAATTTTACAATGGGATGTTTTTTTATACGTATGTACGTATTTCATATTAGATGAATGGTGATACAAACTACTGTTATTGCATGACTACACGTTGTGAAGGGTATATAAGATTCGGCACAGCCGAATATAGCACTCTTACTTGTTTTCTAATAGAGAGGGTCCGAACAAAGGCTACAAACAAGAACGTTGTTGATTTGCATATCGATGGTGACAAGTAGAAAGGTCCTAACTCTAATAGCTGTAACTTTACGGGAGAAGGTAAAAACGTAAATAGTATCATCATTAGTTTTTTTTTTGTAAAATTACTTGAAATACTCTTATTTCTGATAGTATTGCATTAAATTTTTGTGCTAAGGTGTATTTATGTATGTGATATGTATTGGAATCGGTGAAAAACTTAATTTCGTAAAAATATGAGTTGTGACCATCGATATGTTGCTTCTTGGTACTAAAACAAAACGCATGCTGAATTTTAGCGCTTATCGCTTAACACTCTAATTTAGTTAAAGCTGTTACAATCAATCTTAATACTGTTTCTTATTATGAATTGTTAATTAATAATTTATATTTACTACATACAGATATGCATAATAAAAATAAAAAAAAAACGAAAAAAAAGAAAATACCGCGGATTGATTGTATGTATCTTATCGCTTAATTAAGCATTTTATTATTGTTTATACATACTTTTAATTGTATGTACACATGCATGCAAATATATACAACGAAATCATAAAGAGTTTTTTTTTTTAAACGATTGTCAAGAAACTCTTCACAATTTAAATGCATTTACCTGCTAAATTGTCGCTAAAAACAAAAGATAAAGTCCCTTTTAAATAAAGTCAGAAATTGTTAACAGATCATCAGTTGCTTCTAAACACCGTTAAATATCAGATCAAATTTAAACAATCGCTTTAAAATTCAGTCGTTTAAAAATGAAATTCCTTATGGTATTCGCTGTTAGTTTTTGCTTGGCTGTGTGCTTTATATCCCGCTCCTTGGCAATTCCCGCTGATGTCAATGAGCGTCAATATGTGGACGGTCTTGAGGCTTTAAAAACAATTGAACCTGAGTTACATGGTCGTTACAAGAGGGCGACATGTGATTTATTGAGTGGTCTGGGCTTCGGTCATTCAGCTTGTGCTGCCCGCTGTATGTTGTTGGGCAAAAAAGGCGGTTATTGCAGTGATAAAGGTGTTTGCATTTGTCGTAATTAAATTAAATCGATAATAATAATAAAAAAGAATAATTGAACAAAATTTGTTTGTGCGATTGTTTCAATAAAAATTTTTCATAATGATTTAAGGGCGATATTTATAAAAAATATATACGTCCACATCGAAATTATTCTTTATACATTTTTATGACTAGAAAACCCTTTTCAAACATGTTTGATATTTAATTTACTGTTTTTGTTCATCAAGTGGGAAAATATTCAAAATCTAAAAAACTTTACCCAAGTCTTGGACAAAAAAAAGTCAAAGTAATAGGAATCCATTTTAGAACTTAGTTACGAGTGGCTTGAAAAAAGTTCTGGAAAATGTAAACATTTTGAGAGCTTTTTCCAAAAATTTTGTTATAAATTTTTAAAAACTTTAGAGTTAGTCTCATATAAACAACTTAGCGAAAGCATTTTTCCAAATCCTTTTCAATCGACTCACTTTTTCTACATTTTTTTTCTCACACATGTAGCAGCACAGAACTCTTGAGTAGTTTTTAGATGTACATATGTAAGAGGAGAATTGGTGGCTCGAGTATTTTTTTGTGCCTCGATTTAAGCAGAGGAGGAGCAAAGAATGTAGTAAAAAGATGATGCTCCACCATGACCGTAATGGAAATTATAATGTTGATTGCTTTTCTTAGCAAGAACAGTACTAACGTAAAAAAAAAACTGAAAATCCTATAAAAGTAACAAAATGAATTGTTACTTTAGCATGAAATAGTTTCTTTAGCCATTTCGTGAAACGGAAGATGAGGAAGGATGATGAGAATGATGGTGATGTGTTGTGTTGTTGCTGCTGCTGATGATGATATTGTTTGCTTTCCTTAAGGTCCTCAGGGATTATTTTTTTTCACCTTTAGCTAACATTTCATCATAATGTTATAGTATGTAGTTATTATACTTTTGTTTTTGTTGTTGTGCTTGTGTGTTTTTCTTTTGTTGGTGTGTGTTGTTTATGATTCTAAAAATTTATTGTTTTGCAATTAAAATTCCAAATAAAAAGAATCGATTGTATTAATGTTTGTATACAAAATGATTTGGATTTCGTAGTTATATTTGAATTTTTTTTTGTTTTAACAGAGGGATTTTTACAACGAACCCAAACCTTATTTTTACACGGGAGGTGTTGATGTGATTACTGGAATCCATAAATATTAAAATTTTTTTGTTTGTTCATTATTTCCTTTACTCAAACAAATAACTATTGTTATACCCTTCACACAGTGAGTGGAAGGGTATGTATAGGTTCGTCATTCCGTGTGAAATTTTTACAATTTTCATTTTTGACCCCATAAAGTATACATTTTCTGAAAGCTTGTGAATAGGGAAGTCAATTAAACACTGTCCGTCTGTCCGTATATATATGTAGAAATCAACTTTTGAATCCCCCCGTGTAAGGTACCAAACTATACAAACTCGATGAACTTAGCTTCGAAGCTCAATTAGGACAAACAAAATCTTTTTGTTTTTTAACATACGTACATAAATTCAATTTATAATTTACCAATAGGATGTTTTCAAGCGGATAAAGTCATTATAAAGATAATGAAACATATACATATTAGACTGCTGCATGAACACAGAAAATCTGTGTCTGAAGACGCTCACTTTATTTGTTATGTTTAACTTGTTTGTGTTTATTGCCGACAAGTACCGGTGAGTGGACAAGTATGAACAATAAACACTACCAAACAAGTATGATCATAAACATGAATACGACTGATTATATGTGTTCATAATCATGAACACTAGTAAACGTAGTGAAAATAGTCTTGAACAGTTCAAACAATAATAAAAGATCAGCGTATTCAATCAAAGTGCGAACACATTAAAAAAATTATATAAAAAGAAAATAAATGCAGTAGTTTCCGATCAATTTATTTATTTTTTTAAATACTACCTTAATATTTTTAAATGCATTTTATAAGGTATATGTATATATTTTTTGTATATACATATTTTGTAAAAATAAATAAGCAATACATATTTTAAATTTTAAAAAACAATGTTTTATTTTTTTCATTTAATATATTCACTATTATTTCACGTATTATTTAAGGTATACCTATGTATTGTATTTGCATATGAAAATAAAATATTGTTTTAAAATGAAATAAAAAGGCGAAAACCAGGTACATTCCTCGTAGAATTACTCATTTAATGAAAGGAGCTTACAAATTAAGGAGATCAATATTAAAAAAAATAAATAAAATAACCCTAAAAACTAATAAAATTATTTATAATGACCGTATTTAAAGGTCATTTTTAAGTTCGTTTTCCTAAAAAATAAATAATAAAACCGTTAGTGTACGTAAATTGCAAGCCTCGTGTTACTGAAAACTTTAACAGAACAGAATTCAATCCTAATAAAAAGAAAATAAAAACAATTACCGTATGGAAACGCAATACAACATGAGTATTCGAACTGGTTGTTTCTGTTCGAACAATGCCTTCTGTTCATGAACATCGAACAGAATTCATTGAACACCGAACAGTATTCACTGTGATTACAACATAAACAAACATTTGATTACTAATGTTAAACTCGATCAAACATGTACTCAGTTAGCTAGTTTGTGTACGATGTTAGCTGTTTATTCATTGACACATAAACATGATCACTGTATGAGGCTGTTCATGCAGCAGTTTAATACATAAGTATGTTTGTACGTATTTCATATTAATGAGATGAATGGTGATACAAACAATTGTTATTGCATGACTATACGTTATGAAGGGTATTAAAGATTCGGCACGGCCGAATATAGCACTGTTACTTGTTTTTATTTTATTTCTTAATGTTTATCGTGTAGGTTGCAAAAAGCTTAAAAAATAAAGAACTACGAAAAAAAAGTTGAAATGAAATTACATATTTATTAATTCTTAAACCTTAACTAAATTTGCTATAAAATTTTTCTGAATTCAACAAAATTCATAGAGAGTACTTAAAATATTGATGTGTTTATTATTGTGTTATTAAAATTATTATTAACAAAATGTAGACCATACCTACTTATGTCTACTATTCATGATAATGTAGTGCTTTATACATAACTTGTTAAAAAAAATTTTTCTCACATACTTTTTGAAACCTACCTACCATTTGTTAGATCAAAATCTTGAAGTTTTTAACTTCTGCCGTTATTGAAAATCTTTGAAACCACACGAACCCCTATTTAGAGTCTAGTCTTTTATGCTAGGTGACTAAGTAATGAATGAAAAGTGTACTCCAGTATATGAATAACTTGGGATCCAAACTCAAAGCAGTACCTTTGATTATTAACCACTCTCAAAGAAAAATAAGTAACTGCGCTATATTCGACTGCACAGAATCTTATAAAAAATGTGGAAAATGAGTTCATCTTTTGTCCAAGACTTCTATAAATTTTAAGAAGATTTCTATCAGTTCCACAGCATCAGCAAATGCAAATTCGTATATCAGGGTTGGAAAAGTTGTTATGATATGTTAAATTTAATAAAATTTAAATAAAAAACGTATATATTTGTAAAACATATTAAATATGTATTGTGAAAAAGCAACAAATATAAATAAATTTGATACATTTATTATCAAGAGAGTACACTCAAGATAATTGTTTAATACCGAAATCAAAATCTTATTTATCATCCCTTCATTAATAAATGAAATCAAGGCGAATTCAAGAAATTTTGATAGAATGCTTCCCAGCTGATTGGAAAGCATTTTTCATCTGTACAAATTCGCCTTGTATTAATCCAAATTAGATTTCTTTCACTTACACACAAAGAAAAAATATGGTAGTGGTAACCATAATCGAGGACCAACATACTATGATTGAATTTTTGATTGTGGTTAAAACATACAATGGTTGACAATAATCATTATTATGTTAAATTGAAGCATAATGCAATAACAATATATATGACTAAAGTTGAAATCGACGTTCTTTGCTCTTTTTATGCCAAATTATTGTCTTGAGCAATATTTTTAAAAAATTTTCTTGTTTATTTTCAAGTTTCTTAAATTTTTTTTTCAAAATTTTTGTGTATTTTTTTGACATCTGTAACTATTAAAATAATAAAAATTTATTCAGCAAAAAGAGGAACGCTTGAAGTCAAATTATTAAGTATTAATAAAAATCATAGCTTAATTGCTTGGTAATCATACTGTTGTCTAAACTATTATCTAATGATTATTTTTAACTTTTAATACTTTTGAATATAATGTTATTTTTGTCGGATTAATTATTTTTAAATCATACTATTTTTAAACGACAACCATATCGAAATTTTTGTGAAAAATAAACATTAAATGATACAATGCAAACAAATACTTAGTTTTCGTGACAAACTATATGATGAAATCAAACAAAAATAACTATTACTTCTTTTCGACCACCAAATATTGTTATAGGGAATATAGTATGACCATCGTGATCATGTCGTAACCATGGTTTTTCTTTGCGTGTAGCATGGATGGAAATAATGGTACAATTGTACTTTTTATGGTACATTTTTGACCTTGTTGGTACCGTGGTACTACCGCGAGCAACTTGGTACAATTCAAAAATGTGTCCATGTTCTCTTTAATTTTGTTTGTGTGTGTTTTATTTTATTCTGTCAGCTTCTCTGTTTTTGTTGCAATGTTGTTGTCAAAGCGAATTCATGTACCAGGTGGTGTCAAGTCTGCAACAGCAAAATCTGCCTAGTACTTTATTGCAAACTTCTTACAAAAATCACCTGTTAATTTGGCACCACCTGGTACATTAATTCGACTTGGCTGTTGTTATATGTATTTTATTTTACTCATGATTCATTCGTAAGCATGTAAGGTGGACTTTAATACTGAAGTACTAAAATTGTTCGATATGTTTACTGCAGAAGAAGTTATTATGGCAGAAACAAATTCAATAGTACCTCTTCTGATGAAAATGTTTCCACACGAACAAAGATACTTTGAGGCAATAAATAATCAGTACAGAGCACTAGCCGATGTGATTGAACTTAGATTATACAAAGATTCAAATATTTTCTATTTTTGGTCTAAAGTATTAGAGATGAAAAAATATTTCAAGATTTGTAAGAGAAATTCTGTCTATTCCACGTTCCTCGGCAAACGTCGAACGAGTTTTTCTTTCAAAACCAAATTAAAACAAAGGAAAGAAATATACTACACGTTTCTACTGTTTCAAATTTAATACAAACAAAAGATTTATTGAAGTCAACAAATTCTTGTTGCCTTAATTTCAAAATAACAGAAAATTTATTATCTAAAAGTATTTATTAAATAAAATTTGTTTAACAACCGATCTCTACGTGTGTACCTACGTATGTATATTAAAACAAGTAAGAGCACTATATTCGGCTGTGCAGAATCTTTTTTACCCACCATTATTGGTACATTTAAAGCACAATATTTATTATTTTGTTAATCGCTATGGAGGGTGGTTAAGTTTTAAGGGCCCATGTTGAAGGTGAACTACACGTAGACTTTAAATTTGTTTTCTGCATTTCATTTGATATTTCTCAGTCCCAAACTTACTCAATTTGATCCGTGGAAAGATACGCAAATAAGCAACGCTTTAAAGTTATTCAGGTTTTTTATGAAAATGGGCGTTCAAATCAAAATGCATTTTGTGCACTTCGTAATTCTTTTGATCAACAAAATCGTTCAAATTCGTCCACAATCGGGATAATTGTAAAAAATATTTAAATTTCTGCAAAACAGGTCTGGTTCCACTGCTGGTTTTTGCGATAGTGTGGCAAAAGAGCAGTCAACCTCGCCTCATCATCATGCCCAACAATTGAGCATCAACATTGTCATTGAAAATTTGGATCATCAGATAGAGGAGTGGCGCCAAGGATAGGGATGGCCATTTGGCCGATATTTTGTTAAATACATAATAATTGAACCATAATAATAATAATAATTTGCGTTTTATTTAAATTCAACATCGGTCCTTAAAATTTAGCAACCCTTTATAACTTCGATATGCTACTAAAATGCTTTTGTAAATGTAGTCTTTCAATGAAAGTGTACGTTAAATTAGGTGTGTCAATAAAGTTTCTGCTAATAAATACAACTTAGATATTTCAATATAGTCCTTTATTTTTCCAAAAACTTTGTGAATAGAGAAATTACATGTGTATCTTAAACCGATATATTGGAGGTAGGCGTTAAAGTGGGCGTGTCACCTAAACTTTTTGGCACAACAATTACATTGATTAGAAGGATATACGTAGCGATCATCATACCTCAAATTTTGGCGGTTTTATGAGCTTTTAAATTTCATTAACGGTAGATAACGTGAAAAGTGGGCGTTATAGTAGGCGTGTCAAAATTATTTTTGCGAATGAGTTCAACTTAGGTGTTTCAATATAGCCCTTTATTATTCCAAAATCTTTATTAGTAGAGATATTATATGAATTTTAGGTGAAACGTTATATGGGAGGTGGGCGTAAAAGTAGGCGTGGCACCTTAATTTTCTGGCGTAGTAATGACATTGCCTAGGAGAATATACGTAGCAAATTTGATCATCATACCTCTAATTTTGGCAGTTTTATGACTTTTAAATTTCATTAACGGTAGATAACGTGAAAAGTGTGCGTTACAGTAGGCGTGTCAAAGTTGCTTTTGCGAATGAGTACAACTTAGGTGTTTCAATATAGCCCTTTATTATTCCAAAATCTTTATTAATAGAGATATTATATGAATTTAAGTTAAAACGTTATATGGGAAGTGGGCGTAAAAGTGGGCGTGGCACCTTAATTTTCTGGCACAGTAATGAGGTTGCCTAGGGGGATATACGTAGCAAGTTTCATCATAATAACTCTAATTTTGGCAGTTTTATAAGCTTTTAAATTTAATTAACGGTAGATAACGTGAAAAGTGGGCGTTATAGTAGGCGTGTCAAAGTTATTTTTGCGAATGAGTACAACTTAGGTGTTTCAATTTAGCCCTTTATTATTCCAAAATCTTTATTAATAGAGAAATTATATGAATTTTGAGTAAAACGTTATATGGGAGGTGGGCGTAAAAGTAGGCGTGGCACATTGATTTTCCGTTACAAAAAAGCGTCTTACCAAAAAGCAAAGTCCGCAAAATTTCAGAGTCGTAGATCCAATTTTGTTGATTTTATGACGTTTTTGTTTTTAAATATACCGAAAAACACACTGTGCGGTATAAATTTTCGTACATTTGGATCGATAACTCCTCTCCTAATGCATAGATTTAGATAATTTTCGTGAAAAATATTGTTTTTACTCAGGATATATATATTTGAAGTTTCATTAGTCTACGTTAATGCGTTTGGACACAATTCCATTTTATTCGATGTTCGAAGGACACTGTTTTTTTGACCTACTGTTGCTTTTCGAGCTATAACTCTCTTCCTAATATTCCGATTTAGCCCATTTTCAATACCAAACAAACCTTGTCTATAAGAAAGATTCTGGCAAAATTTGAGCCCCCTAGCTATTTCGGTGCGACCTCTATCGTGCTTTCAACAGACGGACAGATGGACAGACGGACGGACATAGCTAGATCGTCATCAAATCAAACCCTGATTCAGAATATATATACTTTATGGGGTCTAAAATGGATATTTCGATTTGTTACAAACGGAATGACAAAATGAATATACCCCCACCATTTTTTTGGTGGCGGGTATAAAAATGGTACCGTCATGGCCTAAAAAGTACATTTTGTTTTCATACTTGGTGCAAAATCATAAAAGCCATTTTCCTTCCCTGGCGTGTAAAATTCAAAAGAATAGATTAATTTGATATCGCTTAACATGCAACTTAATATTAAGACCGTCAATTTAAGAAAAAGGTTTTTCGTTTTTGCGAATAATTTAATAAAACGATAATTTTTTTTCGTTTTGGTATCCCTGATGCTAGCTCTGAAATTTGGGCACAAATTAACGGCCTACTTTTATAGGAATAAATAAGTACTTAATTATAAAAAATAAAAATAACCCATTACAGGACTTACAGAAGTCGTTTAGCTTTTAAGTGTAAAAACCTGGCTTGTTCATTCTTCAATACGCTTAATTGGAATTCTAGTTAAATTAATAACTGCTCCGCTGCTATAGTCAAAAACTTTTCTTCTTATACTTTGAGTGTGTCAAATGAAATGAGAATTATAAAAATGTGTCTGAATTCCTTATAACAAGTTTCGAAATCAGAAAATGTGTTGTAGGTGTATCAAAGCAAATATCTGAAAAAGTACTTATGCTTCTCATTATAAATCAAGTCATTACTTAAACTTCTCTTAGTAGGACAGGCATTATGTTATTGAAAAGTATGTTGTTGTTCCGTTAGAGAAAATCATTACCCGATTTTCTGAAATGGTAAGGCTAGATTCATATTAATATTCATATTGTTATATTGAAATATGATCAACCATAGAACTGTTCTATCGTGTGCAATTTTAACTAATTATTAGCTGTCGAATTAGTTGGCATGCTTTTGCCGTGGTAAAGTTAGAACCTGCATAAACGTCACCCTATTAATTTTTTCTATTTTTCATTTTTGTTTTTATTAAAGTTTTTCATTACACATTATCATTTTTTTTTTTTGCACAAAAATGATTACTCTGATAATAAGGGTAACCAAAAATTAGTTTTTTTTTAATTGTCCATGGCATAGTTAGATATAAAGATATCTAAACATTACAAATTTCATTGAGTTTCTTCAGCTAAATTTAAACCACCACAAAATAAAAAGGTTTGTGCTTACGCAGCAAGATGATTCGACGAATAAAACCCTCATATAAGATTCTCTCTTAAAAGTTCTTAGAAAGACAAGATAAAAAGTCAACTGTTTTAAGACCCCCACAATAACTAGGTGGTCTTTTGGAATTAACACCAATGTGAACACCGAACAATAAAAATTATGAAAAAATTTTAATTAAAAAAAATCACTTGAAACAATTCCAACTGTTCACCGTTCACCCGTCGTTCGTTCATTCAAAAAACTGCTGACGAAATACTTGACACATTTGTAATTATTTGTACTTAAAAAATATTTATTTCCGTCTAGTTTTTCTGGGACACTTCTTAAGAATACCTCACAAGTTAAAAGCAAACAAAACTGAAAATAAAAATAAAAATGCGTGCGTCTTAACAAACGGTTGCAACAAATGATCGATTTATCTACAAAATGTTTAAAAGTTTAAAAAAAAACAAACCATACGGGGAAACGTGATCCACTTCAAAAGATACACAAGTGTTTTTTTTCCCCTCCAATTTCTTTTCTTGTTATGATTATGAAAAAAGAATTATTTCATCTTGTTTCTTTATATGTGTAGTTGGGTAGTTCTCTTTAAAACTATACTGAGAAAATACTTATAAGTAGTAACGTCGATATTTTCAAATTAGTTTCAAATAAATTTTTTATTTATTTTATTTATGATTATATGCAAGTTCCTTTTTTGAAGAAATCGAATAAAAATTTAAATTTACAATTAAAAAAAAAAATAAACAATTTTAATGAGATCAATATCTTCTTAAATATAAACAGTAACGTCATCTCAAAATAAATATAAAATATCAAGAGGAGTGTGTTTTATTTTTTGCTGCACTGTTACAGCGCCATCTGATGTTGAGTATGATTAGTTTTATTATTTTACTTATTTACTGTATTCACAAGCATAGCTGCCAGATTTGACGATTTATCGTCATTTTGACGATTTTACGTGCTAAAATTATATGTTGACGATTTGACGATTTATGCTATGTTTTTGACGATTTTCAAGAATTCAAGTTTGCAACATTTTTCATTACTTTTATATCAACCCTAATCTAAATAAAAATAATTTGTAACGGTTTTTTATGTTATTAATAATAGAACAGAGTGAAAGAGATAAGTCTATCATTATTTAATGTGTTTGTGTGCATAAGTTTTCCACTTTGTACATTTTTAACATAGTATATGCCACATTTTATCGACTGATACCTACAACACGAACATGTATAAGTATGGAAACGCGTTAAAAACAATTTAAATATTTTAAGTCAATTTATGTAAAAATAAGTGACAAGTTAATATGCTTAAATACTTTAAAAAAATGGTAAGTTCTTTTTAATTATACATTAAAACCTTAAAAATCAAACATTGTATTTTAAATAGAAAACCAAGGAGATGAAAATTATAGCAGCTCTTCCTCTGTAAGTAAAAATTTTAACCATTTTTTATACAAAACTTTGTAGTAGCTAAAATTAAATTTTAATGGTGTTTTTCACAGGACCAACAAGAAGAGGAAAATTAAGGAAGACTGGTTTTCGGATCCAGAAATAAGTTTATGGGCTGAAAAGCGAAACGATGTAGTTTATTTTGGCGTTATGCTCGTTTTACGCTTGTCTAAAGCTACCTTTATCGGTAGAAACTTTAATAAGAAATGATTATAATTATTTGTCAAATAGTCAATGCAGCCAATTTATTATTAATGTTATTTAATATTTTTTGTATTTATATATTTTATTTTTCGAAATTAATTATAAATTGTATTATATTTATTGTCATGTTCTTAACTTAAAAGGGTCTAACAACACCATTGATCTCTCTAGATTTAAAAAGTTTGTTATGTTATGCATTAAATTAAAAATGTTTTGTTTTAAAAAAATGCGTTTCTCTATTTTGACGTTTTTATGACGATTTGCGTAAGCCATTTGACGATTTTGACGATTTTTTCCCCCAAATTAGACGATTTTACTCCAATTTTATCTGACAGCTATGTTCACAAGGTGTCCTAACATGTCATAATGCTCTAGGATTTTATAATATCTAAGAAAAACTTTTGCTGCTGTAATTCTTTAAGTTGTAGAAAGCTTTTATCTACTTTCAATTCTATATTGAGATACTTATGTATTCAATCTGTGAAAGTATGACTCGAAAAGACCCTATGACGTAACTCTTGTAGATCTTTTAAATATCAGAACATTGATTTTGCTACATAAAATCATTAACACATGTCATCCAACGTATTTATTTGAACGAATCTCGTTTACACTCTCTGAGAGGACAAATGATATTTTACACGTGCATTATAATAACTCTGTATCAGTGATGGTATATGAGAATTTCAGTCTTGTGCCGAAATTTTAGCTAAAAAGTTATTATTAATTATGTATAATGTTAAATAATTATTCCAAAATAGGCATATATTAAATACCTATAAATTAAATATTAACTAAAATTTTTACAGCTCGAGGTCTTTTAGTACTTTTTTACACAATTTTTTCACATGACATAATGTTGAAATTTATATGTTAAATGTTTTCAAAAGTTTGTTATTTCAAATTTATTTTTTCGCAAAAAAAATTTTTACAAAAAATCAAAACAAATAGCGAAATATTGGAAGAATTAATAAAAATGAAAGATATTATTTAAATAATTAAAAGACCTCTAGCTGTAATAATTTTAGTTAATATTTAAATTAAAAAAGATAAAAAAAATAAATGATCATTTTAAATATATATTGTTAAATAAAATTAAATATAAGTATGTAGTTATAAAATTCTAGTAAAGCCTCGTTTACAAAAATTGTATTTGTAACAATTGTTTGGGTAATCATTTTTAAGACATCACTGTCATAACAACATTTTGAGTTGGATTTTAATAAATCCTTAGATTGAATGAATCATGAAAAAGTGTTTACCTGAAGCCGGACTCTTAATTCAAACTGGGGCAGATACAACCATTAATGTACACATTTGGTTGAACTTCTTTAAGCAGAGCCAGCACACCCATATTCTTTCCCATCATAACCAAACAATCATCTGAACCAAGTCCGATTACATTTTTTATAGGAATTTCATTATCCTTTAAAACGTTCATAATAAAAATCGATTGAGCGGAACCATCAGGTACTTGAACTATGGTCAAAAATCGATCAACACATTTTCCAAAATATAAACGCACTAAAATGGCCAAATTTTTTAATTCTGTGCAGTCCGTACTTTTGTATTTTAGTATTTACAGAGAGAAAAAGAATTTATTTCTTTTTAATAAAAAATATATTTCTTAAAAAGTAAGTAAAATTATATTTTTAATTGTTTTAAAAAGTTCCAAAATTTATAGAGCATGCCATCGTGCCTTTAAGCAATTTATAGTGCCAAAAATGGCACGATTGTGCCACTTTTCCCAACAGTATGTTTATGCAGTCCGTCTTTGGAATTCTCTTTCCTCAAATAAAAAATTTATAGGCAACGCTCAGCAGTTTAAGAATGAAATTTTTAAATTTTATTCTACGAGCATAATTTAATTTGTAATTTGCGTCATTGCTTCTTTTTGTTTTATATTAATTGATATTTAATTATAATATTATTTGTATTTGGTTTTTAATTATTGTTATTAACTTTAATATTTGAAATTTTTTAAATAAATAATACTGCGTATGGTATGTTTATTGTGCTGTCGTAACTAACAGATACGAATGGCGTTCGAATCTGATAAGCCGCCCCTCCAATATCCATTAAAAAGATCTGTTTTAAACATTTTTTTCAAAAATGGCGATTTAAATTTGTTATATCACACTTAGTTATAAACGGTCGTTTGCAGCACTCATATTTTTTTGTGTTATTATTTTAGAACATTTGAAATAGCACACCATGTGAATACCGTAAATGTAATTTTCGTACACCGCCGAAAAAAAAAACTGTGATAATTGTTCAATGCTGAGTAGCAGTGATGGGAATTTATCTACTTTCCCGTCAAACTCAGCGATTTCAAAACCAGTTTATCGGGCAAAAGTACGTTTTAGCTTTTACCGGGAAATCTGGCGATTTTGCTTGACCACCCTCCTCTATATAGCTAAAATCATATTTTTTTTAAGTGCAACTACAATACCATACATATAAATTAAAAATTTTAGTACTTTCTATGCAGCTTGACGTTTCACATGGCATAATTTACGCTATTTTAAGCATTACGAAACACGGAATTTTTAGAACACTTGCAAATCTGAGAATAATATAAAAAAAAAACTATAAAAAGTGACAGTATTTAAATTTATAACAAATCAATCGCCTGTGTTCTTTATTCTGAGTGAAATTAAATCACTCGGAATTGTCACAAAATTTTTGTTATAAATAATAACACTACAATAGCAATTCCGAGTGATTTAATTTCACTCGGAATACAGAACACGGGCGAATATATATTTGTAGGCACTGAAATTTTTATATCTCCAAATCAATTTATATATTTCAGGTATCATACAAATTTTGTTGCAAATATGTAATGTGATTCTTAAGGACATTGATTCATGCTGTCACATTATATAAGACAGTTGGCAGCTTAACTAACCCTTTCGATGCGACATTCGAATAGCAATGCTAAAAAAAAATTTTTTGATACCAGCAGGTCATTAAGGCAATATATAACTTATTGGTAAAAAAAAAATGGAAAACTATTATGGGGGGCTTTTTCGCTAAAAATACCACTTGCAACAGAGCTTTCGTCGTCTGGTGAATCTTCGTTGTCGCTGAAACCAGATACATCATTTGGTACAAATTCTTCAGAGCTTCCTCCAGAAAAATCTTCTAAATCGCTAGTACTATCAACTTCATCTTCCAAAACTTTTCAAATGTCTTCGGGATCCATTTTCTAGGAAAATAAAATATTTTCTTCAAGACAGGATATCGTACTCATCAGACTACTGGTACATATGTGTCCCGCCCATACCATACGAATGGTACATATAGGTAGCATAAAACAAATGTTTATTTATAAATATTTACCTTTATATTGCCGCAAAAATTTTAATTCTTCTTTATTTTGAATATTTTCTGCATTTTCACGCACAATATTATGCAAAAACCAATTTACACCTCACTATAGTTGCGGTGCAAGTCACAAAAAACGGTACCATAAATAAAAAAAATAAAAAAAACATAACAGCACATACTGGAATGTATTCAAGAGAACTTAAAGACGACTATATGGTACTTTTTACAACCAAGCAACATTAAATTTGAAACTTTAAGAGATGTTTAAACTTTAAGTGGTACACATATGTACCATCCGGGTCGAAAGGGTTAAGTGTAAATATTCTTAATTGAATAAAAAAGGCTGTGCAAGCCAATTGTTAACTAAACAAATTATTGAACTCTTTAACACTCTTTCTTGCCATGTGAAAATAATATTATTCAATACTAATCGATCTACATATATCACTCTATGTTTGTGGAACCTGGAATGCTGCCGCTCATGATTCAAATTTTTTGTAACTTACATATTTACAAACAAATATCGTAACGTAATTATTCGAGTGGTTTGGCCATTGATTATATCAAATATTATGGCACGAAACGAAGCCATTACATATTGATTTTAAAAAGACAAAATGAAAGTGAGTAGGTCACCGTAATGATAAGTAATTACTAATTACCCGGGAGGCAGCCACAAAAGAGAATGCTCGTACCAGACGAAAGCAGCAAACATTCAAACTAAATAAACAGCTCTAGATCAAAAGTTTATATTAATATCGTATACTTCTTGCATGGACGACGGGAATACAATTCTATTATTTTTAACACTCATTTCGGAACAGAATACGTTGTTAAAAATGTAAGTCTATGGTTTTGGAAGAAATTGTTATTTCTTACTGCAAGCATCAAAACTTTTTTTTTGGAATCCTCTTTTTAAAATTCAGAAACATTATTTTGAAGCCTGAGAAAGAAAATTTTAAAAGTCGGAAAAGAAATATGCAGGTTGTTGCATACTACACTCCCTACCTTTTTGTTCCCATGTCAACAAAATTTATTTGTTTATCCTTCAATTTCTCTAGATTAAAAGTCGTTCATATAAATTTTTTTTCCTAATTTTAACGATTTATTACTAAAATCTTAACTAAGTAAAAAATCTAGCTTTTTTCTAGTGATTTTGAAGCCACTTTTAGCGGGATTTATAAAAAAAAGTTTCCATCACTGTTGAGGAGCGATAACTAACTAACTACTTTAGCTACAGCAGTGTTACAATGAACCTTTTAAATATTAAAAAAAACCTATTAAACGTAATTTGTTTCTTAATAAAATTTGCATTTTCAAATGCTTCTTAAACATTAAAGAAATATTTGCCATGCAATTTGAGATCAAACTTTCCCTTTAGTTAATGGATAAAATCAGTTTAACGTTTTTATATTGATTATTTAAACTCAGTTTGACAAGCTATTAACAAAAATTAAGAAAAAAAAAATAAATTTAAATGAATTCATTTTTGTTTTAAAGAGTTTTTTTTATTTATTAAACGTCAATGTACGAAAACCAGTAGTAGGCTGGAATTTTAATAGACATTTCTGTCTCAGGCTTTGCTTATAACTTAATCAACTTTGTATCTCATATAGACAGATACCAGTAAAAGCACTACCAAGTATGTTTGTATATTTGTGTTTACGACTGCGTGTAATAAGAAACTAAAGTGTGTAGGTTTTGAAAATTTATGACAAGTGACAAACAACATCATCAATCCATTGACCACTAGATAATTTTTCAGACTTTGTTACACAATTTCATTTTAGATAATTGTGTGTCTAGAACAGTGATTCTAAATATTCCAAATAGGCTCCACCAGAGAATAAAATTATAATAATAAAATTATAAAAAAACAAACTAGTTTGAACAAGTTCCCAATAAAACTTGTGGAGAGATAATGTTTTATAAATTTTTGATCTTTTAAATTTTTTTTGTAAAATAAAATCGGGATGAATTTCTTTATTCTTAGAAAGTACTGAGGAATTTTTTATTCACAGAACAATTTTTAATTTATTAAGAAATAAAAAAATATTTTCTAGTTTTGAAAATGTTTAATGAACTTTTCATTGATAAAGGAGTCAGTCCTATTTAAATCAAAGATTTTTTGTTAATTTCTTAAATTTTATTTGAATCATTACAAAATTTTTGTTCTGTAAAAAATATAAGTTTCCCATCAAAAACCAGTTGTCGACTAATTTTGTATTTAGTTAAAACTTTTTTTTTTAATTTGTGAATTTTATGTTTAAAAAAAATTTTTAACAAAAAAAACAAGAAATAATTTTGTTTTAAAAACAAAAATTAGAGACAATGCACTACAACCGTATTTAACCCTACTCGGTCACATATCTTTAGCAAGCATAAATTAAGGCATAGTCATACAGGTCTTTGCAATGGCGAATTGGTAAAATAAAGCAATATTTAAGTTAAAATTTTCTATCAGGACATATTTGTATATCAGGGATGGAAAAGCCTTTTATGATATGTTTAATTTTATACAAATTGATTTAAAAAAAGGATATATATTTGTGAAAGGCAATCAAAATGACAAATATAAATAACCTAAGTACATTTTCATTAAAAAATTCAATAAAGTCAATTGTTTCGGTATAAAAAAATCAAAATACAGTTTCCCATCCCTGTATATATATATAAAGACAAGGCATATTCTTGCACGTATGTATACGCAACGGCGAATTGATACAAAAAAGCAACTTTTTAGTTTTCTGTCAAGGCCAATTCATATATCAGGGATGGAAAAGTTGTTTTAATATTTTTAGTTTAATAAAATCTGATTAAAAAAAAGGATATATATTTGTGAAACACATTATAGATTGTACAAAAGCAATGAAAATATATAAATTTGGTACATTTGTTATCAAAAAATACACTCAAATTAATTGTTTAATACCGAAACCAAAATTTCATTTTCCATCCCCGCATTTATAAATGAAATCAAGGCGAATTCAACAAATTTTGACAAAAAGCTTACCCATCAGCTGGCTGATAATTTCACCTGTCTGAATTCGCCTTGCTTTATAGAGTTGGAAATAAATATTGTCGAAAAATCAAATCAGTCGTGATTCAGCTCTGGTCGGGTCAAGAGCTCGCGCGTCATTGCAATTATCTCTTAAGGGCAATCAGGTCGTGCCTTTTATCCGGCTTTGCAAGTTTTGCGTCTCACTCTCGCATTAGTGAATTGCGTGGCGTCGGTTAACTGTACAGTTGCCCGGAGTCTCAATTGACCACATGCAAAACTTTTAGTAAGAAGAATAATTTTCGCGTTCAGCTCCGACTTCCTACATGAAGATAAAGGTCGACTTATGGATACTGAACCATCGTGGGATACACTGCTATTTTGCGAGTCTAAAAACTCTGCCAACGAAATTTTAGAACCCAAAAAAAAAGAAAAATGACGAAGCCTTTCATCACAGGTGAACGATATACAAAATTCAGCAATCAGTGTATTCAAAAAGGACTCTGTAGAAAATATTTTTTTCCAATTATAGATATGCAATTGTTATACCCTTCACCTGTGGTGCACAAGGGTATATATAGCTTTGTCATTCCGTTTGTAATTTTTACAATTTTCATTTCCGACCCCATAAAGTATTTATTTTCTGAAAGCTTATGAATAGAGGAGTCGATTAAGCCCTGACCGTCTGTCCGTGTGTTGGTTGAAATCAACTTTTAGAAGCAACTATATGTTCCTCAGATCTCTATATGGTATCAATCTCTTGGAAATATCCAGGAATGAATCGCTATCGAAATTCAGCACAATCGCCTCATAACTTTCTGAGATATGAGCAAAAAACCACGACCACCTCGTTTTTTTCAAAATTACAACAACAACCTACATACATACTGGTTAAAGTAAACGTGGCATTGAATTCCAGCTGAGCCAAAAAAATTTTATTTTATTTTATTTAATATATTATTTATATTTTATTATTTGTTTTTTATATTTTTTTTTTAATTTTTTTTTTTAATTTTTAGAAAAATATTTAAAAAATTCTTTTAAATTTTTTTTATTTATTTTTTTTTTTAATTTTTTTTTTGTAATTTTTTTTTTTGGTATTTTTTTTTGTATGTTTTTTACATGTATGTACGTATTTTATATGAGATGAATGGTGATACAAACAATTCTTATTGCATGACTACACGTTGTGAAAGGTATATAAGATTCGGCACGGCCGAATATAGCACTGTTACTTGTTTTATTATCAGGCCGATTTAGTGGAAATAAAAAAAACTTGTTACACGGTCATTCAATAAAGATGCTTTAGCTGTAGCAAATGAAGACCACTTCAATTTTAGTTTTAACATTTGCCAAGTAAACAGTAACAGAAAATATGTCGACGTCCCACAAAACGCTATTCTGTTTAAGAACGCGGATAATCGCCAGTGAATATGATCATATTGATTTCAACAAATACATAAATGAACAAAATTGAAGCTTCTGCCTCATAGAGAATTCACGAACTATTTGCTTTTTACATCTACTGAAAGTCTTTTTGTTTATTCTCATTGTTTTTTTAAAACATAGTTTAAAAATGTAATTAGTTTTTTTTGCTTGGGAAAATCAAAAACAATTTTCTGCTGACCGTGTTTAGAAAATGTCATAACATTTAGCCAGTTTAAATTTATTTATACTTTAATAAACTATTAGTTGGTTATATTCCATATTCAAAAATGGTTTGTTAAAGTTTTCATGTATGTATGTGTGTGTATGCGCTTATTTAATAAATATTTATCATCCAGACATTGATTGACAATACTGTCGAAAGTTGCTTATTAATGTGTTTCTTGCTCTCATTAGCCATAAAACCGTCAAACTTTTATTTCTTTTCAACACACATACATACATATGTACATAATACGAATTAATTTTGAATGGAGTTTTTTTGTTTGTTTGTTTTTATTTGATTTTTGTTTGTTTTGTTTTGTTTGTAGTTAATTAATTTAATGGCTTTTTGTTTTTTGTGGCCAATTGACAACTTCCTCCCATGCTCTGCTGCATCTCTAATTATTTGATCAATTAGTTGGTGTATGGATGACGCTAGTTGTGGTAAATCTTTATGTATCTATCACATTATCAACTAATTAGAGGAACAATTTCTTGTTGTCTTGTTGTTGATGTGATGTTGGCAGTGTGTGATATGGATTTTATGGACATGAGTTGAAAATTGATTGTTGTGTGGTGGTTAACCTTGCTTTGTGAGGGAGCAGTTGATGATGAACTTTTTGTGAATAAATTATCTTACGAAAATTTTGGGTTGAAACAATCGACAAAACAACACGAAATGTTAAATGTTAGTGTTAAAGGAAAATACTCATTCTAAATTACAATTAAGGTATTTTTAAGAAATACAACCAAATCGATTTTTATTCCATAATACAAGTCTTCGGAAATTGAATTTTTTTCTTGGCTTTTCCCTTGGTACATATGCCTGATGTTTAATGCTATATGAGAGTGTATGTATTTGAAATAGGCTTTTAACATTTCTGTTTGCGTTCGCCTTTAAATTACACTCTTTCAAAAATGTAGGTTAGAAATAAAATTTTTAATTAATCAGCTCGATCTCTCCATTCAAAAGCCTTTAAACAAGAAACAATTTTAGGAAAACAAGTGTATTTATTTAAATGAAAACATTTTTCCATCTATTTTTAGATTTTTAAATTTAGATAGAATTTTTGTTTCATTTAAATGGACACATAGCCATACAACTGTGTGCATATGTGAGGTACACATGTGTATGTTTAAAAATATATACATAAGGAAACACCTGAGGCCTTTATACACATAGACATGGAAACCAGATTGCAGAGAGACACTTCTGCTACTGCTATTACGAAAAGCATTGGAGAAACAACAAAAAGAATTTTTAAAATAAAAACGTACAACTATTTAGAAAGAGTGACAAAGAGGCTAAATCATAAACTTGTCTATACAAATAAGTACTCAAGCCTTTGTTTCAGTATTTACTCATGTTAAAATGTACAAAGGACACGAAAGTTTATTAGAAAATGGAATATTTAAATTTAGCAACATAGGCAAATGCCTTGACCAACAAGCAAGCAGCAAAAATTCTGCATAAATTGGAAAATTGTTTTAAGTGTTTTATTAGGGCAGAACTTTATAATTCTCACTAAGTGCTTTCGATTAATCTTATAAAAAAATATTTAGTTAAATCTCCTTAAGAGGTGAATATAAAAATTTAAGGAAGGTTCATCGAAAGCTTTCAGGAGGTACAAACCTATACTTCAGACACTCTCTGTCTAAGATTTTTACTATTTTAAAACCTTCACCACTGGTGGAAAGATTATAGCCGTAAAGTGTACATATTCAGAATCCTTACACTGGGATGGCTAAAAATCATCATGTGGGTTTTTCAAATTCTAAAATATGCAAAATGAAAATTGTGTAAACTAAAAATAATAAATAATGTCACTTAAATGAACGATGTTGTTTGCTTTGAATTGATGGGCTCATTTTAGAGAAATTTCCAAAATATTTTTCAAAATTTGTGGCTGTAGATTCGAATTTCTGAAACTATTTTGGCTCTCATTTCAAAGATTATATCTGGCATGCCTGTGCGCTCCTTTAAATAACCCCAAAAAAATTGTCGGTTGCTAAAAGATCTGCTTAACTCTTCCTTACTCGCATGTAAATGAAACAAGTAAGAGCACTATGCCGAATTTTTTATACCCACCTCCAATTTTATGTATTTTTATCGCTATGAGATAATCTCTTTCTTTGTATAACTTCGATATGCTATAAAATATTTTCGTAAAATTTAGTCTGTCAATTGTTTTATGAGCTTTTAAATTTCATTAACAGTAGATTACGTGAAAAGTGGGCGTTATAGTAGGCGTGTCAAAGTAGTTTCTACTAATAAATTCAACTCAGATATATCAATATAGAACCCTTTATTCAATTTTACTTATTATCCAAAATCTTTATTCATAGAGAGATTTATTCATAGAAAATTTGAGATAAAGCGTTATATGAGAGGTAGACGTAAAAGTAGGCATATCAAATTTATTTTCCTTGTGCTTAAGAAATATTCTAGCAAAATTTGAGCCCCCTAGGTTTTGCGGTTCGAGCTCTATCGTGATTTCAACAGACGGACATAGCTATATCGTTAAAAAAAAGAAACCATGACTTAGTAAATATATACTTTATGGGATCTTAAATGTGTATTTCAATGTGTTACAAACGGAATGACTAAATGAATATACCCCCTTAATTTTTTTGTGGCCGGTATAAAAATACACCCGTTAAGCTGGTGACATTGGCTAAAACCCTAAAATCCTTCTCTACTTTATAGATTACTTTCTATAAATTATAATTTGAAAGATTTTTCTTAATAAATGTTTTCTTTATACATTTTTTATAAATTGTCATTTCAAAGTAAGATGAACGAAGACCGTGAAGAGTCGATTCGGTGCTGTTCGCAGCAACTCGGACTGACTCGTGCCATGATAACCGACTATTTGATGTCTGTAATTGAAATATCGCCGAGATGACATTTGGTTTCTGCAAGACGTTACCACTTCCCACACATCGCATCAATCAATGTATTTATTGAGCGAACACTACGGTTAGCGCATAATTTAAAGTTTTGGGCCAGTCGATTGGCCACCAAGATCGTATGATATCACAACATTAGACTTTTTTCTGTGGGGATATGTAAAGTCTAAAGTTTATGCGAACAAACCCGCTTCGATTCAGACCTTGTATTAAAACATCACGCCGGTCATTCATCAGTAATCAGTTGATATGCTCGAATGAGTCATCGAAAATTGGACTCAACGGATGGAACATCTGCGACGTAGCAACGGCCAACATTCGATAGACATAATCTACAAAAAACAAATGCCAAAGAATGTTCTTTCAAATTATAATAACTATTCCCCATTAAATGTGAATTTTCTTTGTTTTCTTCTTTAAAAAAGGAGGGAACCTCAAAATGGATTCTCGCTGTAGATAAGCTACGGAAATTTTTTTTAATGTGATTTACTAAAAATTTTGTACAGGGAATGCCTATAAGTTCGGTATTTAAAAAGAGATGTTCAAAAGTTTTTCATCAAAGAGAATTCTTTTATATACCCTTCACCTGTGGTGCACAATGGTATAAATGTATTTTCTGAAAGCTTATGAATAGAGGAGTCGATTAAGCCCTAACCGTCTGCCCGTGTGTTAGTTGAAATCAACTTTTAGAAGCAACTATATGTTACTCAGATCTGAGTATGGAATCAATCTTTTGGAAATATCCAGGAATGAATCGCTATTGAAATTCAGCACAATCGCCCCATAACTTTCTAAGATATGAGCAAAAAACCACGACCACATCGTTTTTTTTTCACAATTACAACAACAACATACATATATACTGGTTGAAGTAAACGTGGCATCGAATCCCAGCTGAGCCAAAAAAAAATTTTTTATTTTATATATTATTTACATTTTTGTTATTTCTTTTTTTTTTTTTAATTAAAAAAAAAAATTTTTTTTTTTTTTTTTTTAAATTTTTATTAAATTTTTTTTATTGTTTTTTTTTTTGGTTTTTGATGTATATTTTTTTTTTTTTTTTGAAAAACATCCGTAAACTCAATTTATAATTCTGCAATGGGTTTTTTTGTATATGTCTGTACGTATTTCATATCAGATTATTGCACGGCTACACGTTGTGAAGGGTATATAAGATTCGGCACGGCCGAATATAGCACTTTTACTTGTTTTATATTTTTTAGTATTTTTTTAATTTAATTAATATTTTTTTTTTAGTTTAAGAAATATTAAATTACTTATTGAATAAATCTTTTGTTGTATGTAATATCGCAGACACTTGAGGGACATAAATATCTTTAAATACTTGGAAACAAGTTTTATTTAAATTGGCACAATAGTCATGGGGATCTTAAAATGTTCGAACTTAGAAAACATGTATGAAAATGTTAAACAAATACATGAATGAAAGAATACATAAAGAAGTTGGGACAAACTACTCATTTGATAGCTTAAAATTCACCAAGTGTCTGGGTATGTATTCTCTTAAGAAGAGCCTTATGGTTCTCACACACTTAAGGTGCATCATTGTTTTGTTTTTCCATTTTTTCCATTTGAGAAAATAAATTTTATAAACAAAAGTATTTTCATTAAAATTAAAGTTTAAGAAAACATAAGCTTTTGTTTGGCTTAGTTAGTTGCTTGGTTGGATTGTTTTATTTTTTCATTAAGAACGTTCCAATTTTGTATGTTGCTGCCATAATTATTTTTAAGCCCCTACAGCATCACCACCCCCACCAGCCACCTACTACTTAACGCCCAGCTAACGTCTTCAGTCTCGTCAGGGCCGTTCTCATCATCATAATCAGCAAAAGCAGCATTAAATTACAAAAACAAAAATTTTGTTTTGTGCTTTGCAGCCAAACAAACTACAAAAAAAAAAAAAAAAACAAAACAAAAGCCTACAAAAAAGTTTTCAACTCCTTCAGTTTTTCAAATTATAATTTTCATGCAACAATAATATTATTGTGATTTGTGCAATTGCACAAGCCTTAAGTATTATAAATGAAATTAAAAGACAAGTAGGAAACTTTAACTAAAACAAAAATATGTGAACTAAAAGCATTTTAAAACTCTTCTCTTAGTCGAATAACTAATGTCCACTGTTTACTCGGTAAAACTCTGTTTCCAAGTTTATAAAGACGGGCCCTTTTTTGGTCACAGCTCCTGCATAAAGTACACTCTTTCATAAAAACTAAATTTCATAAAACTTTTAAATATGAACTGGTAACTTTGGCTGACTAATATTAATGGAGAACTAAGCTTTAAAATTTTGGTTTTAATATTTTGAAGCATAGAGTGTAATATGATCGACTAAAAACTTTTTACTTGTTTATATTTTCCATATGATTATTAGCCCTAGATTAAAATGTTCATAAAATTTTCCAACTATGTAGTTCTTTCCTACTTAAAAATCCTTCTACAATGAAAATATTTCCATTTTAGTCTACTGCCTCTCTAAAAATAACAACAACAACAACTACACAAATTCTAGAAATGCAGCAGCATTCCGGCAAATGCAGTCAATGCACTTTCAATGGGACGCCATCATAACGTTTGGCTGAACGTTATGAAAACCAGCAGCAGCAACAACTACGAAAATTAAAAAAAAAAAATTAACAAAAAATACACAAAATAAAAACAACAACACAAATAAAACATAAATATTTCAAAAAAAAAACAAAATAAAAACAGAACTTCTCAAACATTAAAAAAATAAACATTCAAAAATATTTGTATTATTTAACTTCTTTTTTTACGCCTAACAAAGTTAAAAAAAAACATTTTATATTCCTTAAAACAAAAAATAAAAAGCTAACAATACAGCAGCAGCTACAGCTATAGAATCAAGTAGAAAAATCAACAACAAATGTTGACTTGCATTATGTAACAGCTTTCGACTGCCTTAACTTTAACTTCAGCATCGTCGTCATCATCACTTTTAAAACACTACAAACTCACACACACAAACAAACATACTTGCAAACATAACTGCAGTTTCCATCATCTTGTATGTAGATGTATTGAAGTTTTTGATGCAACAACAACAAGATACATACATAATTTAACTGTTTGCAATGACAACAAGAACAGCAAAATTAACATGTAGTAGTAGCAATCACCATGTGTATGTATTTGTTAATATGGAGACTCCTTGGAAATGCGAGTAAAGTAAACTAAAGAGGACTCCTAAAATCTCCGGCCCTTTCTATCCTAACCAAGCCTCCATCGCCAACTTTCTTTCTATCCTACAAATCTATTGCTGGTAGACGACGATGACGTCATTATGAATGAATGAATGATGATAGAAAAATATGTTAAAATTTCACTTGAATTACACAACAAATTTTTGTATCCCACAATCATTTCTATCAAATAAAGGATTTTCGATTAAATTTATCCTAAAACATAATTTAAGAAATCCCATTCTTAAATAGAATTTAAGGAAATTGTTTTCAGAAAATTACCTGTTGACAGAGAATTTTTTGTAAATTATTGGCTCAACTAGAATTTTAGTATTTATATTTCGTCAAAATCTTTAATTGAGTTAATTTTATACGTATATTTAATATAAATAGTTAAATTTTTTAAATTCTGGGGGGCATTGCACCCCTCTCATATGTAATTTGAAACTACTATTAATGTTACAATTTAATGAAATAAGAAAACGGGAATCATAGCGTTTATCTCTAAACTTTTCTTTTCTTTCTTGTTAAATTATAATTTCTTTTTTAAAAGAAAGTTTTTGTTAAATTGTATCTATGTATAAAACTTTTGATAATTTTTTTATTTTCAGAGAATTTTTGAAGACTTTCGCTTTTTATTTAGAAGTGCTGATTATGTGTCTGCTATTAGGGAATTTGCAATAATCTTTTGAGTAAAAAATTTTTAAAATATTTTCAAAAGATTTCTAATAATTATTTCTTGTAAATTTTTGATTTCAACTTTTAATTTCCTTTTAAATTTTATTGTAAAGATCTTTTGATAAACCATTGCTTTATTGGGTACATTGTAAAATTTTCATATCACAGAGCTTTTCACTTTTCTTTTCTAAAATTTTTCTTCTCTAAATAAATTTTAATTTACTGCCTCTACCTATAGAAAATTTTCTAATAAATTATTTATTTTGGTATTTAATAAGAAATGGAGATTTTTCATTAGTTCCTTATATGAGAAAAAGTTGTACAGTGATACTTCGATATAACGAATCTAAAAGCGAACGAAAAATACATCGATATAGCTATTGCTTCATGGTACATACGTACATTTGTATCAATTAAATTTTGTTTTACTGAAATTAGAAGCAATTCGAAAAGTTTGTTTGTTTCAAATTATATTTCTCGCTAAAATACAAATAATAATTCATTATTGAAATGGTAGTTTAAAAACAAAAAAAAAACTTTTAAAATCATCAATAGTTTTTTCGACAGATGTTAAGCTATCGCATGTATCCTGCGGTGTAGAGTCCTGAGTCTCAATATATGTATGTTTATTTTCGACAATAATTTTAGCTTCTCTAGCAGTTACAGTATTTTCGATTTCTACAGTTTGTTCTTCCTACTGCTGACCATTATCTTGCGGTTTTGTTACACTAGAAATAGTGTCATCATCGATAAGGGACCCAGCAGAAGTAACGTTGTCATCGAAATTTACAAAATCATCAAATTGTTCTGTTCAATTAAACAGGTTTTTTAGAACAAGCCATTCTTTGCTGCATTAGAGGCAAATATTTTCAGTAATCAATATTAAGGGTCCGCCAAAAAACTTTTTGTTTTGAAAATGCTAAAAAAAAAACTACTGAATATTTTCTGTGTGGCACGTAGCGCCGTCCTGTTGAAACCAAATGCTGACAATAGCCTCCTCTTCAGTTTTTGTGAAAAAAAATTTGTTCAACATGGCCCGATAACGATCGCCATTGACAGTAACGGCCACTCCTTGCTAATGGTCCAATTATGCCTCTGGACCAAAATCCGCACCAAACAGTGACTTGTTTTGGGTGTATCGGCTTTCAATGTATGCGTGCGGGTTTTCTGTGTCCCAAATGCGACAATTTTGCTTGTTTACATATCCGCCAAGATCAAAATGAGCTTCATCTGAAAATATGATCTTTTTTTTTTTGGCAAAATGGCCAAAGTAATGTCGCAATATTTCCCAGCATTGTTCAAGCGTATACACAACCATATTCGTTCAGCGGAAGGATAAAACTAATTATCTGTCAAATCAGACATGAGCTAAGTGTTACCATTCACGAAATAAGCACTAGTTGAAAAAAAACGTTAGATGGCGGACCCTTTATTTAGCTGCTCGACAAAGCCAGAAGTTACAATACAATTAAATATTTTTGATTTTTGAACACTTTTCCACACATGGTGGGCCATTCCTATTCCTTGTAAAATCTTTAAAGAGTTTTTGCGCCCCTCTTTTAAATCGTTTATTAAAATTTTGACCACTTTTTTTCGATAAAAGTGTTTAACATTTTTTGATTTTTCCTAGATCTATAGGTTGTAGTTTCGATTTTGCATTTGGCGGAAAAAATTTTTATTTGATGGATTAAAGAGATGGTGCATTTTTATATGCCGTGCAGGTATCGAATAACAATTGAACTTTACGACTGGCTTTGGTCATATCATTGGCAACTCTTTTTAAGTAATCTAACCATAAATCGCTGGTCATCCAAAGTTTTTTTCTTTGCAATTTCTCCTCTTAGAGCTTATACTGTGAACAGTAAATAGAATAGATGTCCTTCTCTACTATGTTTTCCACCGTGACATTTCTAATTCATGTGAAATTGTTCGGTCTACAGCGCATTCCAAAAATAATCTAGTTTCGTCTAGTTCATATAACAAACTTGGTGGAAACGTATTCCAATCAGCACAAACTTTTTTACTTACACTGGCATTTTCTCCACTCACTTTTCAAAATCCGATATCATGACGCTTTTGAAAATAATCAGACCAACCGTTAAAATCTTGGTGCCCCAAACGTCATGCAAACTGTTCAGCTTTTGTTTTTACTATCGGTTTTTAATTCGACATTGTGTAAACCATTTACATAAACATTGCTCAACGTCTTCATATTTAGCAAGACGCATTCTTTTGTACATTAAAGCATTGTTTAGCAATTTCTTGATTAGATTTCTCAGCATGATCAACGCTTCAATTATAGAAATTGTTTCACGTATAGAAATTGATTTACGCTTAAATGCACTCATTTTGAAAGAATTAAAAACAAAACTGTCTTACAAACCATATGTACACATTTATGCCGCATATAATCTTACATATGCACTTGCAAACACATTAAGAATTTGTTGGTTTGATAACAGGACTTTCCCGGTTTGCTTCAAAATTAATTTTGCTTTATTCTGACTATGTTGTATAGAGGCTTTTAAAGGAAGCTTTTGTAGCTCAAAATTTTTTTTGTTATTGTCATATATGTATATCCTTTTTGTGCTTTTGTATGAAAAACATTGCAATAAAGAGGTTTTTTCATGGGACACAACACAAAATTCCTTATTTTGAGTTTTTCTTAAGAACGAAGTTCCTTGTATCGAAGTTTCACTGTATAAAATTTCTTTTGGTAGATAATTTTCCACAAATAATCCGTGTGCGCTATTAACAATTGTAGCGTTACTTTTGAACATTCTAGCAAGTGCTTTGACTTAAATTCTTTTTCTCATAAAAAAAATCTACACTGCACTTTCCTCTGGCCACTTTTACAACTTCTTAACCACCTTTATCCTGTTAAGTGTTATGTAATACCCTTATTATGATTTTGTAGGCTTGTTAGGTCAGGTCTATCTCTCTCTCTACCATCATCTGTCTAGTTGAAGTTTTCGTTGTAAGCTCTGGTGAAATGTCTCAACAGCAAATTATGCACTCAGACGAAAAAGTCAGTGGCATCATACATACATATTGCAACAAACACTTGATATAGAATAACTTTCATTCATTTATACAGTCAACCAGCCATACAGTCAGTCAGTCCAGTCATTCATTCATTCATGTATTTCTCTAGTAAAACTCATATCATTGTATGAGCATGTGTCAAACATGTTTTCCATCCATTGCCATCTAAACCAGCCAACCATTCATAAATACATATTCATCCATTCATAACCATCCTGCCTGCCATCATCATTATTATCATCCTTGTGCTCATCAAAAATCTTAAAATTTTAGTATTCTGCATGTATGCATGTATGTGTGTTTATAACTCTTCCTTCATACACATGAACTCATCTTTTGAACGAACTTAAACATTTGTAAAGAATAATCAGGATCTCTCTTGTTGTTTTCTGCACATTTGCTTCTTGTGTTTTTAGCTGCTTCTGTGTCGATTTCCTTCGTCTCTGTCGTCAGATAAGACACTGACTGACATGTTGTCGCAGTATCACTGTCCGTCCGTTGTGGTGGTTAATCTTCTTAACCGTTGTATTCTATCAAATTGTGGTTAAAATAAATTTAGTAGCATGTTTGTACGTATGTATTGAAATGGCTTAAGAATGATTCAAAATAGGATATTGTGTTAAATTTAAATTTCATAAAATAAAATTCGTATCGTATTATTATTTCAGTTAATAAACGCCTGTTACATATTTATAACAAATTTGATACAAAGGAAAGCTACTTAACAATAGGGAATTTAGAAAAAATATTTTCTTAAAAAATAATTACTCAGATATTGAAACAATAAAGGATTCATGATTTTTTTTTCAACTAAGAAAGAGAATTTTTTTGAAATTTTCTATAAAATAACAATTCATCAAGAGTTTTCTTTAAGAAGAGAATTTACCGATAATTTCCTATGATGGATCATTTATTGAGAATATTGTTTAAAAAAAATTGGTTTTTGCAAATTTTTTATAAAAACAAAATCTCAGTTTTTTTTACTGAAAAGACAATCATGAAGAGCAAATAGCAAAAAATCTTTTTCGATATTGTTTTAAGTAGATCTTATGAATTACAACATTGGGGCATATTCATAGTCATCAAAAAAGTCGACTTTAACAGTACTTAAGTCAATTTCTTAAAAAAGTCTACTCTAAGTCATTCATAGACAACTTAAAGTTGGTTTTTGACATTAAAGTCGGCTCTAAATTTAAAACCAGCTGAACCTGTTGTTAACTCTATTTACAATAACATCAGCTGTTCATTGTAAAGTTAAAAGATGTGTTGAAAATTTAAAAAATGCCAAGATTTCAAGATATTGAAAGAGATTTTTCAATAACTGGTGATTGCGAGGGTGATTTTTGTGTAAGGAAGCTTAAAAATTACAAAAATAGATTTAATCCCTTCGACCTAAGCGATGAAGATTTTTATTCCCGCCACAGATTTGACAAAATTACAACTCGTAAGATGAAAGCATCGTTTCCCTTATAGCTTTCCACGAATTTTTTTTTGTATTAATGAAATATCATTTCCTCTGTTTTCTACCACATCCAAGTATGCGTTTACACACTCCCGGAGGCATTCTTTCTCAGAAGCACTCCAATTTGCATCTCTTGGCTTATTCAGTTTCTGAAAGTAAAACATTTATTAAATGCCAAACTAAAAATATGTATATCACACATATGTACATGTGTATGTACATACATAAATATGTTATTGAGACTTACCATTTCTGTTTTTTCCATTATTTTAATAAATTTTGATTTTATACATAGATGTAAAACGTTTTAAAATTTTTATTTTTTATTGTTTGCTTCAACAAAAGTAAACAAAAGAAAAGCAGCTGATCAAGTTGCCATTTTTTATTTTTATACCCTTCACACAGTGAAAAAGGGTATATATAGGTTTGTCATTCCGTGTGAAATTTCTACAATTTTGATTTCCGACCCCATAAAGTATATATTTTCTGAAAGCTTATGAATAGGGGAGTCGATTAAGCGCTGTCAGTCTGTCCGTCTGACCGTCTGTCCGTGTGTATGTTGAAATCAACTTTTTGAAGCCCCCCGACATCGCTTGGACTCGGGTGAGGTATTAAAATATCAGAAATATTCGGGAGTAAATCGCTATTGAAAATCAGAAACATCGGTACATAAACAACTGAGATATGAGCAAAAACCCACGACCACCTCGATTTTTTTTCACAAAAGCAACATTACAACAACAACATACATACATACAAACGTGTATACTGGTTAGAGAAAACGTGGCATCTAATCCCAGCTGAGCCAAAAAAATTTTTTTTTTAATTTTTTTTAATTTTTTTTTTTTATTTTTTTTTTTATTTTTTATTTAATATATTATTTATATTTTTATTAGTTTTTTTTTAATTTTTTTTTTTAATTTTTTTTTATTTTTTTTTGTTTTATATATATTATATACATAGTAATTTTAAAAAAAAATTTTTTTTTAAAAAAATTTTTTTTTTTTAATTTTTTTTTTTATTTGTTTTTTTTAACATTCATACGTGAATTTATAATTTTACAATGGGACGTTTTTATATATGTATGTTTTTATATGTATGTACGTATTTCATATGGGATGAATGGTGACACAAACCACTGTTATTGCATGAATTCACGTTGTGAAGGGTATATAAGATTCGGCACGGCCGAATATAGCGCTCTTACTTGTTTAAAAAGAAATTGTATGCCAGAGTTAAGCAAATAAGAGTTGACACCCATTTAAAGCCAGCTCAACTTAAAGTATACTCTTTTTTTGACTATGAATACCAAAAAGATAGTAAAAGCTTTTAACTTAAAGATTAACTCTAGTAAGAGCCGACTTTAGTTTGCGACTATGAATACAAGCCAATGTTTTTGGAGTGCTTAATTTAGTGCTACCAAGTTAAAAATATTAAAACTAGCTCATAATGTTAGATGGCGTTCAATAAGAAAATGGTTTAACATGTGAAATAAGTTAAATTTAAAATTAATGGAATAACACCAAAAAAGTAGCTGCAGAATTTTAAAATATTAATTTACAAAAATTCCTATTTTGGAGCGCATTGTACATATTTCTTATTTTTTCATTACAAACAAACAGCTGATATACAGTGTGTCAAATAAATATTAAAACAAAAATATTAAGAAGTACTGCATTCAATTTTAGGAAACATTTATTTTATTTCCAATAAATCCATTGAACATATTGTGAGTTAAAACCTGATTCAATTAAACTTGTATCGTGAATGCAAAATCAGCTGTTAGTAGTTTTAATCAAGAATGATTAAATAAAGATTACGCCATCACGCAGCCATAAAAAACATTTCTGACCATGTAGGAATTTTGACGTCACTCAAGCTGTGTTCTCATTGGTTAATAAAATTCAGCTGTATAACTAATTATGTTTGTGTAAACACATGACAGTGGGACAAAATGTTATTTTTCTAACTAAATGTTTTGAAAGCAAACAAATTCTTTATATATACATATATATTTCCATTATTTTTATTACAATATTTCAGTATTATATTAGGTGTAGAATTCATTTCAATTTGTTATTTTATCAAATTTTCTTTTTCGCTTATAAGTATTTTAGGCGACTTCGACATTTAGTTTCCTAATTCTAAAATACATTCGACACTTAAAAAAAGTTTTTTCACGTATTCACTGGCTTCAATTTTTTTGGCTTCCAACCAATGCTTTTGTAAATATCCGCTTGAAAGTAATAATTTGTTACCATTTAATTTGAAAAATATGGTGTAAGTTTGGAGGCGATCTTCTTCAAGATCAGTCGGGCTTGGAGCATTTTCCGCGACCAATTTTTCTTTAAAACTATTTGGAGTATCATTTTGCTTTTCCGTTTCACCTAGTCCTTCATATATATTTGTAACTTCAGTTTCATTAGCAGTTTTCGTTTCACTTTCAATAGCACTAGTGTCTAAAGACGGAACTGCATGGGGTTTTAAAATTTTTGCACGCCGTTTGCTAAATTCTATTCATAATGCCATATTTAGTAATGTACTGCAAGAATTAATTTTGTTTTAACTTACCCATTTCAAGTTTCTTTTAAAATCTTCTTGCTTGAAGTGTTTTCGTTTACTCGTTGTAACGTGTCCGTTTCAAGGCGCAGTGTTGTGATCCCAGCCAGCTCACGTGCATCACCAGGGTAGGTCCCAACCCACAACAACTGCCTAGAGACAAGCACAATAAATAAAATCTAAAGAAAAATGTAAATGTAAAAATAAAACTCTACCAAAAACGCGCACACCTAAAAGAGAGAACTAGGTGATAGTGTTCTCCACCAGCCCACCCAACCTGAGACACTCGTACTCCACTAACACTCCTTACTTTTTAGCGTCTCCCGTAAATCCACACACACACTATTTTATACCACCACTTTTACATCTGCCCTAACTCGATAAAAAGACTCACCACACGAACATGTTTGTTACATAAACACAATTCACATATTTATTACAAATAACTTAGACTAACAATATTTTTTTATCTTAAAACTAATACAAAAGACAATGATCTAATATTATTTATGGTTCTTCCCTTAATACTAATATATCTCTTAAATTAAAAAAAAAATCTAAACTTTTCTTTTCTATAATCCCCTTTGGTTAAACGAACGTACTTAAGTACTGAATGCTATAAAATAAATAACGTCTTCCACTGAATATATAGATATACAAAACTAAACGAATAATACAATTGTATCTTCCTTACTAATCGTTCTCTTACCAAAAAAAAAATATGTATTTAAAAAAAATATTTATACCAATCTATAATTGGGACAGATTATTAATGCCTAAAATTTTACAGAACTGACTTAGTATATCGTCATATATAAAAAAACAAACAAACAACCATAAACATACAAAGTTTTTGCCTCCTTTCTGTGTAAACAAACCTGTAAAGAATTTTCACTTATACCTTTGCTTTACTAAATTTTAGATCCTACACCCTACCTAAAGGAGCTCACTTAGGCGGTCTTGATTCTAATTGTCAATTTGCACGACAACGACACACACAAAAAGGTAAGTAATCGCTTTACACGTTTCTCCTGAAAAAGGATTAGAAAACCTTTATATCTATAAAACAATATAAATCTAATCTATCTTTACACTTTTTCTTTTAGGCACTAACAATTTATCACGGAAGGTTTTTCGAAACACAACACATACACACAATAATAATGAAAACTATGAACACTATGTATAATAATAAAAATTAATAAATTATAAAAAAAAAATCAGAGTATATATATAAAAAAAAATAATCTCTTTTCCTAATATTTAATGACTTTCTAAGGACTTCACCGTTCTTGAACACTGGCGTGACTTTATTATTCAATACTTTTCTCGATTTGCACAAAGTAAGTATGTATATCTCTCTGTACCTTTCACGCTCCTTGGTTTTACCTCTTGCCGATGCCCTTATACCACTTTTTCCTAGCAGATCCGGTCCAGAAAGTTAGTAGTTAACAGGTAGCGGTGTCGTAAAAAAAAACTTTATCACTATAGCCTATTAAAAATATAAAAATAATAAACATTTTGCCTTTTCCTCCCAATTTTCATAAAATTCTACACTTACTTCCTATCACTTGTTCCACAAAAATAAATAAAATTCTATACACCTGTAGCACCGTGTTTAATTTTTATTTTCTTATATATACAAGATACTAAAAAAAATTATCAGCGATCACAACTGCTCACTAATACTTTTCCAATTATAATGGCTACTTTTCTCTACCTATAAAAACCTAAAACTTTCCCAAAGATCTCCATTTTTGATGACCTTTTGCTACATTCTTCCATCTACATTACTACAACTTCCATACGTCAAACTTTTAGCGCTTTAACCAATACATGTACGTCATTCGTGCTATTATTCTGCCCATTAATGAATGAACTTCATGCAAAATTACAACTCATCATATAGTTTTCATGCATACAGTTGGCAACGTTACCATTTTAATAGAAAATTTTTGACATTTATACAGAAGACATTAAACTAAACAGCCACCACATTGCTAGACAATTTTACCAAAAAAAAAAACACAAATCAAACAAAAATTTGACGAACAAACAACTATTTGGAACCAATACCACAGCCAATACACTACTCAATACCATCCACATAAAAACAAGGAAACAACAACCACCGCAGGAGGCAAGACAACATCAACCAAAAAAAATCAAAGACAAAACAGAAACAGCAAAACTACCCAAAAGTACAGCCGGAGGCTAATACCAGTAAGGTAGCGACAAATTGAGCTTCAAAGCTCTTGTCCATTACCCACATCAGCCGCAACATCGTTTGCAAAATATTACCCATAACTTCCTTCGAGATTTATCTTTTGGAAAATTGTAAAATGATACAGCTTTTTGAAAATACAAACGTTTTATTAAAAATGCGCAATTTATTAGGTTTTAATATAATTTCTCACTTGCTGTTACTTTGCATGCATTTGCCCACTGCACATTTCATATTTGCTCTCTTTCTTATCTTTTCACTTTATTTTGTTTTCTGTTTTTATTAGTTTTGCAGCTTTTAAATAACCAAATTTAAACACTTTTTATATAATTTTAATATTATTTACATATATGTATTTATTATTAAATATGACACGAAATTCGTTGTTTATTAAACACCAACTCTCTGAGTAAATTAGTTACAGTTCTGCCAACTATCTCAAAATACATACATTTTTTGTAAGAAATTATAAATTTTACATATGATACAGACTTGGTAACCTTTGCGAGGGGATTACTACGTCATATAACGGTAAATCATGCGCAAGGCGTAATCTTTATTTAATATTATTTAAAATCAGGTTTTAACTTTAGGTGCGAAAAAACTATTAAGTTATTTAAATTTTGTTCTCTTTCGCTCTGACAGTAAATATAAATTAAAACACGATGTTTGATTCAAGTTTTCTATTTTATAAAAAAACTTGTGAGTTTAATAGAGGATACATTCTTTACATCCAACTCTAAACATTCCGCTCAAGGAGTACTGATGACGAAACCGTAACTGGTTTCAAAAATGCTTTTTACTCGGCTGGTATTTGGATAAAACCAATTTTTTCGGTTTATTGTTTCATCATCATGAATGGAAAATATTATTTTTTCGTATAGAAAAATTAAAACTAAATAAACTTAGGCCGGAAATAAATAAGCAAATATTGTCTGTAAAGGAGAATCTTTTCAAATTGTAAACCATTTATGGAAAACTTTTAATAAAAAAAATAATCATCTGAAATTTCCTGGTGAAAGAAAATTATTTTAAAAGAGAAATTTTGAAAGCTATTTATGGAAAAAATAAATTAAGCAAAATTCTCTATAAAAATCGTTAACGACAGATGCGCTCTGTCGATTATATGGCAATTGTGGCCTATATTGTACAACTGAATATAACAACATCGCCTCTTTATCGATCTAAACAACTAATTGCAAGTGCATTTCATGCACTAGCATGTTGAGAATTTTTTTTCCAATATCTAAGATTATTTGATTACAAAACCCAATTGACTAAAAAATTAAACATAAAGGACTAGCTAGTTCGTTTCCTGCTCTCAGCTTGAGTATTAAAGAAGCTCCATTCGGATATTGGTGTGGGTTTTAGAGTGGTAGAATTTTTATAAATGGTGCTGGAAACGCTATTAAATTCAACAGCTTATCGATTAAGAAAGAAGTAATCTGAAGTGGAAGGTATATGCTTGGATAATCTTTGTTTGCAGTAGGATAGAGAGTTGTATCATACAGCTCATTAAGCAAACGACATTTTGTGCATTGAAACAATCGTGTTATCAGCATCATTATAATGTTCACTAGTTTCCATCAACAGCTATTACCGTTAAGGTAAGTAACGTCCGAGCTCGCCGTCATATAAAAACAGAGACCGTCAATAAAATCTTACAAAATTTAACTGAAAGATATGAGGCCATGTCAGATAAAACTTTTTCGCTTTGCGTGAAGCTTCTAACTTTGAGACTTTGACAACACTTAAACATTGTTTGTTTTTCTACAAAATATTTGTTATTTTTATTTTAATTAAAATTTACTAAAAATCAAAAGAAAATTTACTATCACACACGAATTTAACACAAAATTGATGAAAATTACACCATCTGATTGTCAAAGTGCGCAATAAGACAAGAGTAGCCTAACTTATCGCTACGCGCTGCGTTAATAGTACTTTATGTAACATGTTTCGTAGAAGTATAAACATTTCATCTTTGATGTTAAAGCGAATATGTAACGCAATGTAAAGCAAAAGTTAAATCTGACAAGGCGTTTAGCTCTTGCGAGACCAGTTGCGGCAGCCACATGAATCAAATCATATTCCATAAATAGTGTGAAGATTTATACCTAGAAAACATAAAAATCAAATTCACTGCCAATTAAGTGGCTCAGTTCTTGATGTTTTGATTTTCATTTTTTCCTTTGCAGTTATAAAATTTCTATTACAATCATCATAATTTCTTAGGTTTGACCATGGTATAATTACATAAGGTGATAGCGTAAAGGAGAGCAATTTTTGTCTCTCTTTTTTTATGTATGGATTTTCGACAATTTTCGAAGCTTAAATATTTTTTTTAAGTATGTATTTTGACATTCTCCAGAACACAAAAAAATAGTCAGCTGGGCTTGCACCGCCACCTTGTATAAGTGTACCCTGGGTTTGACTACAAATTTAAGTATATTCCGAAATTTAGAAGATACAACCAAAAACTCCACTCTCAAGAGTACAATATTTACGGTTGGTTAAAAAAAAAACAATAACATTTGATTTGCAGCCAACTTCACTATTTAGGCCTCTGTGTAAAGGATTTTCCAATAGCAAAGTTTTGACGACGAATTATTTCGGCGTACTTCATATATGTAAATTGTAAAAATCGATATGTCAATTTTTAAAGTTAAAAATGCTTGCTGCTCTAATATATTCAGGTTTGGCTGTAATTAAGCCAATATGCCAAAACAAATTTAATTAATTTAATTTAATTTAATTTTCAGAACGGCACTAGTATTTGGACCACCCTCAATAATTTTTCTTTAATTTGCCATTGAATTTGCAAATTGTTTTTTTGCTTTGTTTTGTAAAGCAAAAGCTATAAGGCTTCTTACTTCAATTGATTCATAAAATTCTTTGATAAAACGGTAGTTAGACAGCAATCTTAACAACTACACAAAGATATAATTTTTTCCATGTTTGTGCTAACATCATTAAACTTTAATTTTTTTTTTGGTTATTGCCAGCAAACCATCTAAATAAATTTCTCAACTAATAATCGTTAAAATGATGATGTTTAAAAACATCATCATAATCATCGGTATTCCTATAATACGACCATAAAACAAGACATTAAAACTTGTATCAGTTTACAAGGCAGTTAAGATACAAATGCAATACAATTCACCCAAAATAAATGAATGGCGTAAACCAAAACGTATGAACGAAATGTTTGTTGTAATATGAAACTAACAATTAAATTTATTAATGGCCAGTAACTTGAAAACAACCAGGCCAGTCCATTATTAAGGTGTAGAAATGTGGGGTGAAAATGTCTATTTATCTGTCAGTTAAAATATGTATGTATATGTATGTGTGTGTGTGTATTTGTGCATTCCCAACATGCCAAATGACTTGTGAATAATATTATAATAAGCTTACCAACACAAGCCGCAAGCTTGTAAAAGAGTTGTGAATCGATTGTAAAATGTTTGTGTAACAATTATAGAATAATCGAAACGGAACCCTTATTCATAAGCTTAAATGTACACGATTACTATAAGCTATTGCTTGTAATAGTAGAATAAGCTTACGAAAATAATATTGTTTTAAGATTATCCTTGTAATTATTTTTTGGTTTTTTGTTATTAAAAGGAAGTTCAATTACTTCTTTTGTTTCTGTTCTAACCCTTTTTTTTATATTTGTAAGGCATTTCTAATTATTTTATAATAAATAATATTACAAACCATTAATTTTTTCGCACAACACAATTATAACTTTTATTCACTTTGAAATTTGAACACAAAATGCAAAACACAAAAGAAATTTGTCAACAAATAAAACTGCACTTGTTGACAAATTTCCCGTACATATGTACTTAAGAAGCATAGTTTTTGTGTGCATACATACGAACTGATCAGAAACAGTTGTGAGTCCACTATTGTCATAATATTATTCACAAGTGGTATTGCACTTTTATTTCTATTTGGTATGTTGGGTTGTGTTCGTACTTGAAATCTAGGCCATTTTTAACTGGGAAAATATGCACAAAGTAAGTATAATGAGTGTATTTTGAACCCCTCAGTATGAAGGAAAAAACTTTAAGTAAGTCAAAGGGTAAAGGAAGGAAAAGGTATCTTTTATGTGTGTTTGTACAAATAGTGGTTTAATTATTAAAATTAACAGAGAAAAGATAAAAAAAACAACACAATTCCGTTTTAATGACATTTTGAGTTTTTCTTTTTTCGTGCAAAATGTTTGATGGTTTTAATGTTTAATTTACAATTCTTTGTTTTTTTTAGCAGCCAATTTACATTTGTAATTCTTTTTTACAGTTCTGTGGCAATAGTTAAAAACTGTTTATGTCCTATTTTAACGTTTTTCAGGAAAAGCACTTTAAAGTTTAAGAGTTGATTTTTGTAAATTGATTCCCCTTCAAATTAAAACTCTCATCTTTCCTTGTATTTATTGAAACTACAAGTTAAAGTAATTTATTATACGTTGAAAAAACAAAAAAGTTTTTACGTTATAACTTCCTGTTAAGTTGTCTAAAAGCAGTTCAAAAATTAGCTTGAGCGAAGTTTTAAGTAGTGGAATCGCAATGGTGTTGTTATCTCAATTTTAGTTTATGTTTACTTAAAAAGTTTTTGCTTTATGTCACAGAACTAACGATGAAATAAAGTCCAGCGTGCATACGCCCAACTATTCATTTATCTCTGTTGGCATTTCTTTAGTTGTAATTTAAAACTTTACATTAAATTTTAATTTTGTTTTTTCGCCTACTGTTTTCTTTTGTTGTTTATTCAAAGGCCATTTTTTGTGTCTATTTTTTGCATGTTTATAGACCATTGTGTTTGCTGCTGTTGTGTGACTTTTTTTTCGTTCCGACACTTGTCGTTGTGCTCTTTTTAATAAAATCTAATTTATAATTATTTTATTGTTTGTTTTTATAATGTAAGTAATAGAGAATATTTTACATTATTTCGAGTGGGTCAAGTGATAGATATTTAGAGCAGTTCTATTGATAATGGGAGAAAATAAAATTTTTTTATAGACATTTAATTGAGAAAATTGAAAATTTTGCCATGTTTTCTTTGCATTTTATGATGTGGTGTATTTTGAAAGTGCTGCTTAATTTCAGGTAACTCCTTAGAATGAACATAATGAAAATAAAAAAATTAATATTAATTCAAATTGAGGAGCTTATAGCACATTATATACAGCCGCCTTCAACTATTTTAAAAATAATGTCTACGTAATATGGAAACTCGATTCAGGCCTAACCTTGGCCTCGAGGACCAAGCTAGGTTAGGTTAGTTTGAAAAGGAGGGGCATTAAAAGCCCAAACCTATGACAGGTATACACTTATGCCCAGTTGGCATGTTGTGCGCTCCATGTGGGAAACGGAATTCCCAAACAAAAACAATAATCAAAATTTTCCAATAAATATCGGACTAGCCCAAGAACTCCCCTCAACGTAATTCCTTATGGATTTCCAGTTCGAGTTCCCCAGGTACTCCAAATTAGGCACAGTATCACAACAAAGGACAATGACAGAGATAGTGTATCAAAGTCTCTTCCTCTTCCTCGCATGCTCTACATGTCGTTTCCTCAGACAATTTCATGCGAGCTAGATGCGTTCTCAACTCCGTATGACCTTTGATTACACTGGTTAGTCTCCTAAGTGTTGGTCTACTTAATCTCAGAATTTCCTTTGATTTCCCAAGATTTGGCTCACCCCATAGTATTTTTGTCACTTTACAGTCATTAGTGTCTTGCCATTTTCTGACAGGTTCCTCCGTCGCCCAACATTTAAGTTCATCCTTGAATCGTTTAAGGGGTTTAGCATTCTCCAAAGTTATAGTACTCAGAAGAGCTCCCATTTTGGATAATTTGTCGGCTTTCTCGTTTTCGATCAGCCCGTGATGGCTTGTTCTCCATATTATCTCCAGATGTTCACAATCTGCATATGAGTTTATCTTGCTCTTGCATTGTAAAACGTTGCGGGATTCAACTTTCTCCTTTCTCAATGTCTTAGTCACTGCATGGCTATCCGTAAAGATACGAATCAGGGCTTGAGGATCAAGCTAACATTCTACGAATAATTATGAAACAAACTGAAAATTTGGGAGAACTACACATTTACTTTTTGTAGACTTTGAAAAAGTTTTGGACAATATTCACCGCATTGCTATATGGAATGCTCTTTATTTAGTTGAATTATGAATATGTCAGATTTAGCCTTTGTGTTAATCTAGGTTGTTTTCTAACTGTCCGCCAAATTTCATTCAGTTCCATTCAGCCGTTTCTGAGTGATTGAGTAACAAACATTAAAACATTAAAACATGCAAACATTCACATTAATTACATAAGTAGGAACAGGACTTTATAATTATATTTATATGAACATTTTTTTAATTCTTTTGAAATATTTTTATATTTTTATAAATTTTATTTTTATTATTTTTATAAATTGTTCTTGTAAAAAATTTGCAATGAATCATAAATTGTTTACACGATAGTGTAAAAGGGTATATATAGGTTTGTCATTCTGGTGAAATTTCTACAATATTCATTTCCGACACCATAAAGTATATATTTTTTGAAAGGGGAGTCGATTAGCATTATCTATCTGTTCGTGTGTATGTTTAAGTCAAGTTTTTGAAGCCGATACCGAGAAACCGGCTTAAAACTAACTGAGATATAAGCACCAAAGTGAAACTGCTTCGATGTTTTTCTTAAAATTTACAAACAGAAATCGATATTTTTCAGTTTCTATCCAACCGAGAGTGCCAATACGGGGATCATATGAAAATGCCAACGTATTAAAATATTGCTAAGAAAAGAAAAGTATCAAAGATGGCGTCCTAGACTAAATGGCAAATATATAAGACAGATTTAGAAGTTACAGCTTTATCCCTTTTAACCCCCATAATATTGGTATAATAAATAAAATAAAAGGGCTTGACCAGTACAATGTAGTAAATTATTAAAAATGTACAAAATCCAAGAAGATGTCTGAAACAAAATGGTGGGACAAATTTTTTTTATCCCCAACAATATGGCCATCAAATCAAAGGGCTTGACTAGCAGAATACAGTAACTATGAACATAATTCCAAATGAAAGATGGCGTAGAAAAAGATAAAGAAAATGGCGGATTACATGAAATCCAAAATCGAGGCTTAGCTACCATGTGATGTTTATACTTATGTACATGACTGCGAAGAGTATTATCAGATGCGGCACAGCGGAATATACCGCTTTTACTTGTTTACTTTGATGTTTATCTTATGTTTTAACTAAGACCATTTAATCGATCCATTCTAAATATTTTAAATCGTCTAATATCAATGTAGAAGATCTGATACGTGTACAGGATGGAAGGTGTAGTAGGCCACTCACTGATTATCTCTGGACCTTTATTATTGTAGAAGTTTACTTTTTAAACAAGATTTTATAAATTTTATTGGTAACTTTTTTTAAATTTTAAAATTATATTGAAACTTACAAAATAAGGCGTGGCAGTTTAAATAGTGCACTTTCTCTGGACTGACTTCTTACCTAAAAAAAAAAAAAATTATCAATAATTAGTCTACAAGAATAAATTTAAAGTACTTTTAAGAAAAAATGTTTAAAAAGATAATCGAAGGACCATTTTCTAATGATTCTAAATAATTTATTTTAAAATAAATATTTATTTTAGAATATTAAATATAAATCTAAAACGTTTAAGTAATTTAATTTAATTAACTTTCAATAAATTTAAGAAGCAATATCCTGAGGCTTTTGCTCAGGTATCTTTAGAGGTTTCCATCAAAAAAATATTGCACTAGTTCAATGTGAATAACATTTTTCATGACTTCTCATTTATAAGTGCAAGAGGAGGCATAAAAATCAAAAATAGTTAGCCTTTAAGATGTGTTTCAAAATACATGCAAATGCATGCTAAAAATCTTAAATAATGCATGTAAACATACATTTTTAAGTCATGGGTATCTTTTCGTCTACTATGCATGCCTTCTATGCACTCATTAGAATGAAGTGAATTTCGTTAATATATTCATATAAACACATGCTCTCCAATGACACTTTAATGTAAAAGTCATGCATAGTTTCACCTAAATTGAACCACTTCATTATGGGTTGAACTCATGCATTTACTATTTGTTTTGCTGGGTTCGTAGGACCTTTTTTTTTGTTAATTTTTATGTTCGGTTAAAGTAATTTTTTATTATATGTTTAATAGTATTTTAAGCTTAAGGTTCTTTTAATAATAAAAAATCTTTTTGTTTTGTTTTATATTATTTGATTAATATTTCTTTTTTTTTTAAATATTTATCCATCTTAGAACAATATATTAAATTCAAATTTGTAAAAATTCAATAACTATTGTTCTAAATGTTGACGCCTTTCAAGCTATATCATGGCGTACATAGAATTTTTACCATCGCAATGTCTTAAAACAATTTTTAATCATGATTGAAATAAAGTTCTTTTGAAATTTTCAGCATTTTTTTATTGTCTTTATTACAGTAGAGTGCTTTTCATGTCACTAATTAACACCCCTGCTGACATATTATTTTTTGTTTTTTTTTCTCCACGATTGACTAATTTTTAAAATGTTCATTTTGTTGTTGAGAACTTAATTGGATTTTGTTGATGCAAAAATTAACAACATTTTCGGCGAAATGCATTGACAACAGAAAACTGAATTAATAAATAAACTAACAAACAAAAACCAAGAAATGCAAAAAAAAATAAAACAAAACTTATGTAGAGGAATCTTCTTTTGTTTATATTCCCTGAACGGAAGTTGTATAAATTTTTGTATAAATATGGCACTTTTATTGTTGTTGTTGTTTTATTTCTTGGTTTGAGTTTCCAAAACAGCGAAGTCAGTCAGAAGTCCATTCACAACCACAACGGCTCGAGTGTCATGTTTGATTTATAAACTAATGAAAAATATATCAGCAAAAATTCTGTTTCAATTATTTTTACCCAGAAGAAAATATTCCTAAAATGAAGAATTTGTTTAAAAGTAATAAAAAGAAGTATAAATGCAAGACAAAAAAAAAAAGAAAACAAACAAAACTTAAAAAAAACTATAAGAAGGGGAAGACATTTGTTATGATCATGGGAAAAAGTGATTAAATTAATTTTTTTTTTTTTTAATTTTTGTAAAAAGATATTCTATTGTTTAAATAATAAAAGTTTTAATTGAAAATTTATGAAAGGGAAGGGGGAAGAAGAGGAAAATTAGTACAACATGTAAGTATACAATTTTGTACGTGTAATTTGAAAGGCTCGAAGGACCACATTATAAGCTACGGTTTCTGTCTTGTAATATGATAAGTAGGACGGGTAGTAGGCGATTGTGTTGAAATTGGAATTATAAAAATGCAAAATCCGCATTAAACATCACTCGGCTCAAAATCACTTTCTGTGTTGAATATGTGATGTCTCTAACCTTCTGTATTTTTAGTCTATCCTTGTAAATATTATGACCAAAGAAAATATTCCACTTTAGAACTTTAATTATGTTAGTTTTTAATTAGCCCACGATTTTGTTCGGCCCAAACATATATCCAGGTGATTTAAAAACGATTATAATTGGCTGGCTAATATTGCAAATCTCCTTCCTGAATTTGGGAGGACTATTTTTGCTCCTATCTTATATGAGACTACTTCCAAAAATTAATTAAATATAAATAAATGTTATAGGAATAGAAACAGTTGATGGCTAGTTCACATCAGAATTTCTTAAGATTATTTGCTTTGGAAATCGTTGCTGCAATAAATGGATTATTTCATGTGTAGTGTAGCAGGTGATCCGCCGTCTTTCTGAAAGCACATGTCGTCCAGATACATGCTTTCCAGAGGAAGCAACAATAACTTCGTTGTCATGCTCCTATAACGAATGCCGTTCACATTAACTTTAATTTTGGTCTCATTTGAAAAAAATTATGGCCCAATTTAGCCCTACCAGACAGTTCCTCGTTTTGGGTGTGTTTGTTTCTCATGGAATTCATGAGGATTTTCTAGGTCGAAATTTTTACAATTTTGTTTATTCACAAAGCCATTTAGATGGAAATAAGCCTCATCGGAGAAGAGACATTTTTTCCAAAAATTTTGTCTTGACTTGTCTCTGCCCCATTACTCATTAAGCGAATAGCAGGCGCAACTTTTCTGCTAGCTTGAGCTAACAGGTGAGTTGAATTCTTTACGTAGGAGTAGGTCTTTTTTAAAATTCGCTGAGCAGTACTTGGTGAAATTTAAAGTTTTTGAGAACAATGACGAATTGATGATTTCTGGTTTCCGACGACACTCTCGTTTATAACAGACGCGTTTTGAAAAGACCGAGTGGTACGTTGACGTACATAAGTCTTCAGTTTCTTTAAATTTTTTACCGAATGGTTTTGTTCGAATGGTTGACATATTAGAAGCACTTTCGCTACTGAAAATGCTGCAAAGTTTGCAAGGGGTATCAGCATAACATTCGAAATTTTTGTCATATATTTTTATAATTATAAAGCGTTTTTTTTTTTGGAACGCTCTAAATTTAAAAATCGGAATAAGCGTATGTAACAGGTGCCAAATATTATAGTTGCGCAAAACAAACTGACACTAAATGTAAAATGTGCAATCTTACTGAGACTCCATCTAAAGGGTGTTTTTTTAAGCCCGATAGAACTTGAAATTGTAAAAAATAACACAAAAAATTAAATTGTAAACAAAATTTTTTTTTATTCGAAAGATCAATACGTGACATTAACATTTGAAAATGATTTCGGGCATATGGGCACCGCGGCTTTTCTTGACGAAGCGCATTCTGGACGTCCGTTGTTTTATCGCAAAATTGTGTTCAGCGATGAGGCGCATTTTTGGCTTAACGGGTTTGTTAATAAGCAAAATTGCCGCATATGGAGCGAGACCAATCCACAAGAGACCCTACAGACTCCATTAGATCCAGAAAAATGCACCGTTTGGTGCGGTTTTCACGCTGGTGGCATCATCGGACCTTATTTCTTCAAAAATGAGGCCGGAGCTCGCGGTACGGTCAATGGAGATCGTTACCGCACCATGATCAATGATTTTTTGTTTGAAATTATGGATGACATTGATCCGGAGGAGATGTGGTTTCAACAGGATGGCGCTACGTGCCATACGGCGAACGCAACCATCGACTTATTGAAATCAAAATTTGGCGATAAGTTGATTTCGAGAAATGGACCTGTCAATTGGCCTCCAAGGTCGTGCGATTTGACACCTCTCGATTATTTCCTGTGGGGCTACGTGAAGTCACTGGTTTATGCTGATAAACCAGCAAGAATTGACGCCTTGGAGGCCAGCATTGTTCGTGTTATTCGTGACATACGGCCAGCAGTACTCGAAAAAGTGGCCCAAAATTGGACGTCCAGAATGCGCTTCGTCAAGAACAGCCGCGGTGCGCATATGCCCGAAATCATTTTCAAATGTTAATGTCACGTATTGATCTTTCGAATAAAAAAAAAATTTTGATTACAATTTAATTTTTTGTGTTATTTTTTTACAATTTCAAGTTCTATCGGGCTTAAAAAAACACCCTTTAGTTGCAACTTTAGGAACACCCCTATTAAAAAAAATTAAAATATATATTCAAGCATTGGCTAAATAACAATTTTAGTTTTAATATACATTGTGGTGTAGGGAATAATACGATCTGGTGTGGCCGACTTTAACCTTCTTTCTTACTCTTTTACTCTTACTTAGCTTTGCATACTTTTACCTAAACACACCAATATAAGATAAAAAAATTCATAATTTTTAAATAAATATATAGGCATTATATTAAAATTGCATTCTCCGACTCGCAGCTAATTTGTTGAAGCCATCATTTCCATTAATTTAGTTTTAAAATAATTTTCAATCAAATTGACAACTCAGCATTAAATCATGAGGTCTAGTTTCTAAATATAAATAACTCTATTAAGTTCTTTTTCCTTCTTCAGCTTTTATTATTACACTAAAGAGGGAAAATCTATAAAAGATTGTACTGATTGGTTTTCTATTCAATACATTGTATTTAATAGACAGCTTAATAAGCACCATTATAATTGAAATAATTCAATAAGTTTTTCTTGTTCTCTTATTTCAATACAAAAACATCGACAAATACAACTGTTTAGTCATTTTACAGGCAGTTTGTGTTTACTCTTAAGCGAGCAGAATTTCTGAAATTTAAGCAGGAGCATAAGAAGTAACAAAATTTAAAAAAAATATTTTTTTCGTTTGCATAAGTTTCGAAGGACCAAAAGAACTTTTTGCAGTGATTAATGGGAGATTTTTGTAATAAACAAAATTTATTTGATAATGCTCAGGCCAGTCAAATATTTGCGAAAATATCGTTTATCAAACAAATTTCCATACAACGTTCTTATAAACCTTTTATAAATTTAAAAATTTATTATGTAAATGGAAATTAGCATGACTGAGTTGCGTTATAATCTTAAAGTCTCGCTTGCGTTCATTTCAAATACTACTTTGTTTAGAATTTATGTACATCTCTGTCTTTGAAGAACTACATCTACATTGTCTGTTGTGGAATCATTTTATCACATTATTTCAATTCTAAAACTGAAGATTAAAGCAAAGAGTACGTGTAGAGAAAATAATGTTGCGGCAGTACTAATTAGTATTTAATTGCCACAAAGAAGATATTTTGTACAATTAAAAAATCGCCTATAAGATAAGACCAGTACTGTATGCAAAACTAATCTAAATTGACGTTTGCAGAAAACATGTTCCGAGGGCTTATGCTTTAAAATCAAAACGTCATATATTTGACCGTCCTAAATTGTAGCTGAGGTTGAGTGTTTATTTAAAAAAAAGTCGAAATCTTTCGATCCTTCCTACCCAGGGATTGGCTAAAGACAAATACAATAACTGTTTCAGCTTGATGTTGTCCTTTTTGTAGTCTCAAATGGGAAGTAAGCTAAGCATCCAGGACTACAAACCTCTTATACCGAATATACCCTCGGTACAATCAATCGACGAGACGGTTGAGATGTACATTTCCTGCATAACCCTCAAGACTTGACATCCAAAATAGTGCTACAATGTTTTGCAATCTGAGAATACCGCCACATCTATAGAGACATCATAAGCCATAAAAGCTTCTGAGTTTACTTGGCTACCCGAAATAATAGACAGATGTAGTTTAGGCATATTAAGTAAAACTCCTTAAGCATTCATTGCACAAGGCTAATAATGGATTGGAGTGTATGGGTATATTCCCAAATGTATGTTGCTTTGCAGTAAAAATTTAGAAGTTCTCGTCGACTTGTTCCACCCTAGGTCACCATGTACGTGATGCAAAGGTAATAATAGGTCTTAAATTAGCATCGGAAGACCATTTGTCCATTTTTGGCCGAATGACCTATGTTTTGCCAAAAAGTTTCTGACAAATATAGAAATCCTTTTTTTGATTAGACCTCTAATAGAGCCCCAATAAATACTTAACATTATCAGAAAGCTCAAAAGGTATAATGTTCAATTCGGGTTTCTTCAATAAACTAAATGAAATAAAAATTAAATATCCTCTAATACAATATTCAAATTTTAATCAGGCTCGAGTTCATATTAACATTCTTATTGTTACAAAGAATTTTTTTTATTTGTGATAAATGAAAATGCATTCCACTCGGCTAGTTGTCGGTAAAAATATAATTTTTCAGATTATTCTTTCATTTATCACAAATAAAAAAAATTCTTTGTAACAATAAGAATGTTAATATGAACTCGAGCCTGATTAAAATTTGAATATTGTATTCGATAAAATAAAAATTAAATCCTCTAATACTTTATAAAACAAAAAATATGCTTATATATACAATGACTTATCTAAATTGTTAGCGCACTTATCATTTAGATATCTGATGATATTAACATGATGACTGTTAAAATCTAAGCCGTACCTAGTAAAGATATTAGCTTTAAAATACTATAGATTTCATTTAAATAATAGCTATTTATGTTTATTTGTCGTAGCACTCCCCTAAGTAAGTTTACAAGAATACAAGAAACCTTTGAAAAATACTCTAACACAGCATCAGATGGCGCCATTATACTATTGTATGACTGTGAACCCAAAAACATAACTTTGTTGTGACTATTGCTAACTTGAAATACTCTAAAACGCCATAGAAAAGAAAACAAAAAACTAAAGAAAAACTTTTAATTTTTTCTAAATTCTTTTGATAAACAAATACAAATAATATATTATTTTAATTCTACAAATTATAGTATTTGTTGTAGTTCGATTTCCACGATTCGACAAAGAGGATTGTAAACTAGTTTGTGGTTTCAAAGTCACCAATCTTGCAAGGCTGTTTGCCATCTAAAATGTCATTTAATAAGCGAATGGTTTGCCATTTACACTTACAGATCGTTTAACAACTGCAAAAGGCGTAAAAATAGTTAAATTTTAATAAAAAAAAGTGGTGGCTTTAACGTGACTATAGCAACATACTTCCACTACTGATTTGTTTAATTATATTTGCTTCAGCGATGAAGCTCACTTCTGACTCGGTGGTTTTGTTAACCAGTACAGTTGCTGTATATGGGCCATTGCATAGAGAAAAAAGTGACAGTGTGATACGTACTGGACACCTTGTTTGAACCACCACTATTGTGGCAAGTTTTAACTATATTTCCATAAAAATAAAAAATTAATTTCTTTTAAAAATTTTTCATAAATTATTTTTAAATTGATTTTTCTTGACATTTTTATAAGACTTTTAATAAATTGAAACTGGCTCGAAGGACCATTGTAAAAACTGGACACCATCGAATTAACAAGGGTGTCCTAAATGACATATTGTCATAAAATCATAATTTTCTACATTGAATTGAATTGTTGAGTTTGAATTATTTGTTGTAAATTTTTTAGATGTTTTTTAAATTTGTAAAAATTATGACATTATGACAAAACGTTACTATGCACACCGTGTGAATTAGCCATTTGTAAATCTTTTTATTCTGACTTAAATTAAATTTTATAATTATTTTTAAAAAAACTTTAAAATAAAAATTAAATTTATTTTTCTTGAGGTACCAAGGGTCTTTTTCAAAGCTAAAAATACTCTACCTTTTCAGAACTCCTGTTATTTACATTTCACTTCTTTTTCTCTCTATCTCTCTCTCACTACCTTCTCCCTTCTTTAGCTTTACTTTTACAAAACATTTGTCATTCATTTGCAGAATTGAATTCATAATATTAAATGGCTGCAACACTTCTTCATGCACATCCCGCACATTATAACAACAAAATGGAAGAATAAAATATAAAAAAAATGTTCAAACGGCTGAAGTGCTATAAGTAAAAGAAAGAGAAACAGCTGCGGAAACAGCTAATCGTTAACAAATGAAAGCCTATTCAAGCCAAAACAAATGAATCAAACAGCCAGTCAGTCAGTCAGTCAGTCAGTTATATTAACAGCTCAAATAACAATATTACCAAAACAAATGCACACTTCTTTATTGTACTTATGACAAACATACCAACCAGACAGTCGTTTAGTCGATCTATCTGTTTGTCTGTCTATCTGTCATTCGTATCGTATATATTTAGTTGTGTTTAAGCTATTGTTGTCACAAACAAATCAACAAGTTATAGAAAGCTGACGACGATGATGACGATGAGAAGGATGATAATCGAACAAGTACATGCAATTTGCAGGAATTCATTAAACAACAACAATGAAAATAAAAGGATTGACTGCTCTGAGGAGCTGCATTTATTCTGTTATATTTTGCGTGTTAAAACAGTTTCTCATACAAACACGCATTATCGTCATTATTGTAGTCCTCAAATATTCAATGTCATCATCAGCCACTTACTAAAAATGTAATTAACATAATCATAAACATGCGTAAGTAAAACAGTAAAAAATACAAGATGAACTTCTCGTTTAAGAGTTGTTTTGTTCTCCCTACCAATAATAATTACAGACCTGACAGACAGCCATACGAATGCATACAATGTATGCAAAACATTTAAAATTATTCGTTAAAATTTCTTGATTATTCTGATCAAGTGTGGTAAAAGGAAACAACGATGGTATATTGAGTGTGTCACAACATTTGTCACACTTTAATAGTATATTATGTTACGTACACAATACAATTGTTGTTAAAGTGCCAATGGGGAGGGGAAATAGGAAGCAAAGTAATTAATAGTCGAGTTTTAATGGAACAAGATGAAGTGCGATTAGAAGAAGAGTGAACAAGTGTTATTAAGGGGAGCATTATATCGTGTGGAGAAAGATATATCGCTAAAATTGTTATGGAGGTGATGTCTTACTACACTTTCACCCATTTGATTTAATTTGAGTATAAGAACCATAGAGTCCTATAATATTTTAACAATTTTGACAATATCAACATATAACTAAAGCAATACCCCTTACTTGGGAGGTGGGCGTTAATGTAGGCGTGTCACGCGTACATATTTTTGCTGCTAAATTTAATTAGTCATTTTTAATCTTTGCCCAGTTAGAAAATGTATTAACTTACGATTTATTTGCATGATTTTTTTTTTTTTGTAAAATAAATCATAGAGATATAATTCATGTTCTAAATTGAAGAAAAAGTAGTTAAAATTTTTACAAATTAGTAGTCTTAAATATGTAAAAAATACTACTCATAATGCAAATTTCCATCACCATGCAAATTTGCATGCCATGTAGGTTAGGTTAGATCCGGCAGCCGGCAGCCGCCCGAAGGCATAGCTCACTTGGGTCCTCCGAGGGCCCCGTAGTAATACCGTAGGCACCATCGCCCGTTCGTCTATATCCTCTGGCCGTCGTTCCTAAGCCATCCTGTACTGTTCACGATGGTGTGGATCTTTGCCAGATCAACTGAGGAAAGACAAGTTTTACTTACAGGTATTCGCTGACCTAGAATCTGGCGTCTCAGGTCCCCGAATGCAGGACAATTGCAGAGAAGATGTTCAGTCGTCTCCTCCTCTTCCTCGTTACCGCAACTTCTGCAGAAGTCGTTGTAAGGGATGTTTAGCCTTTTCGCATGCGTATCTATAGGCCATGTAAAAATAAATGAAAATTTTCTTCAATAAATAATATGATGGATATTTCCATCACCATTTACTGAAGGGTAAAGAACAAAATTTACGTGTCCGAATACAGTGCTGCATAAGGATAGGTGGTACAATGAGGAAGGATCACATTAAAAATAGCTAATAGGAATATACCATCAACTTTGCCGATTAAAATATAGGTGAAATATGAAGCAGCCCTAGGTGTTACTGGATTAATAGCAGTGGGAAAATGTCTGGTAAGAAACATAAAACCAGATAATGAAGAATAATCGATATCTTACCGATGTGAAATATCACAGATGTAACACGTAACTAAATTCCACTGAACTATGAGCACATCCCCATAATACCTGTGGCGGGAGAATTGGATGTATTTATAGTAAAAAAAATCTCCAGAACATCGATATTTATTTTGTATCTTTACGGTTTGCCAATCAGTTGTCAAGACCGAAATGAACAAAAAAATTTGAATCACAGAATGAACTGTGAGGCAAGATTGAGATAAACTCGCATGCGAATTGTGAATGTTAAGTTATGATAATGGATACAAGGATACCACAATCGTAAACTGTCGAAGGTGGGATCAATTTTGAATATCATCACCTTTGAGAATGCTTAATCTTTTTATAAGTTTAAAAATTAACTTAAAATTTAGGCAATGTAGGAACACGTCAGAGAGTGGCAAAATACCGCTGTTGCTAAAGTGACAAATATACTATGGAGTGACTAAAATATTTGGAAATCATAGGAGTATGAGTAGGCTAACACATAAAGATTAAAAAGTATATTAACAAGACACACGGAGTTGAAAACTGTCGAATGAAACGAAATGTAGATCATGCCAAAAAGAAGAGCATGAATCTTAAGAGCACTTTCCTTATTAGTGTGTTTGGGCGTTTCAGGCACGAGAACTTTAACGTGGACATTATGCCAAACTTGAGTACCTAAGGAATTCAAATGGGCAATCCCTTAGAAACTACATTAAACGTTTTTGACTAAATAATACCATACACAGACGACAGAATTAATTTGCATTAAAATCTAACTAATGCAAATTAGAATTTTACTGTGACAGACGACAGTTTTTGCATTTAGTAAACAGCTGTTTGCTTGTCAAATAATTTTATTTTAACTGCCTGTTCAACGATGTCGAAAGAAAACCCAAGCGAAATTTCATTCGTACAAATACATTGAAAACAACAACAAAAACTAAAAATTTGTTTTTGTTTTCAACGTATTTGTACGAATGAAATTTCGCTTGGGTTTTCTTTCGACATCGTTGAACAGGCAGTAAATTTATTTCATTAACATCGAGATCAAATTGATAGAAGGCAAAAAGTACGAATAGCAGCTATGCTGTTGGTGAAAAATACCTATTTATTTGAAAGAAATCTGAAATTACTTTTGCTAAAACTGATTCATAATGTAAAAATTGTAAATGCACTAGCAATCACATATCTGAACATGTTGTTTCAAGTTGGAATGACAGAAGGACACCCTGAAATAAGAGAAAAGGAATTGCGGAAATTCGTAGGTTTAATGGTAACTTTTCATGGAGGTTATAATTCATATGTAGGTATATGATATTTTTTTAAAGGACCGTAACAGCACTTTTTGGGAGTGTGACGTGCTGACGACAGACGATACCAGATTTAAGGAAAACTTTCGCCTAGACAGAAAGGCATCCAAAAAAATATGTAAAAAACTTCAACATATTGAAAGATTGGATAACAATATGAGGATTTGTATTCCTCTCAAAAAGAAAGTGGAAAAAGAATTGTTCGCACTGGAATCGGCAGCGAAATATAGGACTGTTGGCAGTTTATTTAGTGTGGACGTAGAACCGTTGATTTTAATATTTCTTATTTTTTTGCAAAACAAAATTAAAACAACTTAACTTTGCTTACTCTGAATCCATTTTTATTTTACATTTTTGATTTTTTAATTTTTTGATGGATTGCCGACCGTGTTGCCATATTGAAATAGCTAAATTCAGTATAAATTCAATTCATTGGAATGGGGATACTTCATAAGTTAATTAATTAAGACTTTTAATGCATTTAAACGCTGTCGTCTGTCTTTGATATAAGTCTTAATATTAGCTGAGTTTTGATTATGGTTTTGTTGAGGAATTCTTAATTCATTCAGAGAGCAAAATATGGCATACATGTATACCTGGCATAGTTTTGGGCTTGTAATGTCCCCTTTTTCGACCTAATATAACCTAATATAGGAGGTGGGCGTGTCAAAAAAAGCTTCATTCACGAACTGTTAACGTCGTACATATATTTCTCTTGGGTTAATAATGATTTTAATTCAAAATAAGGCAAAGCTTATAATTACTATAGACTTTTTATAATTTTTTTCGTATTGGCATTTTGATAGAACCAATAATTTTACCAAAAAGATATTTGTTTTCAAGCGAAATGACTGACGTTAATTTTCCTTACTCCAAATAGGAAAATCTAATTTATTGGCATGCCAATTGAGCTGGATATTTGTTAAGGTACTGAACAGAATATTATAAATTTTACTTACGAACAAGATCTTAATTATCGAAATTAGTTTTAAAAAGTCGTAAGCGTTGATCTTGCGTTTGTTTATTTATCTTAAAATGTTTAAAAAAAATTAAACACAAATAGTATTAGACTTGCCACTTCTAATAAGTGTCATACTTTGATCCCTTTATAAAAATTTAATTCAGAAACATGCCTAGAATACCGTCCATATCTAATGCAACTAGATTTTCACGACCGCCTTCCGATTTTCAAATTTTGACAGACATGCAAAAACCCACTTTTCGGATTAATTTCACTTTGCCGGGGTATGTAAACTTAAAAGAAAGTAATTCTTATAATAGTTTAAGACTATTGCCGTTTGAATTATCCTATTTTGTACATTTCATTAAAAAAAAACTTTTTATTTCACATTTTCATGCAACTCTGAGTTGCATGCTTATGTAGGGTATTTTTTGATCGCCTGGAAACCATTATAAAGAAGCAATATTCGTGTGATTTATATTTTATATCATCATCTATAGTTTTTTTGTTCCATTGTACCTACTGCTTGTTGCATTTGTAAAGCGTCTTAGAAAGATATGCGTGCAGTAAATATGTTTACTTGAATTGCAAATTTTCTTAAACAGGCACCTAAACTAAACCGTTTCCCTCTTAACAACCAATAACCAACTGCTTTACTTATAAAACAAGGAATAAAAAAACAATATTATTTAAGTAAAATGTTGAGTATTGCAAAAACATTATATTTTCTTCATTTCTACACAATACAACTCAGCAAATGCTCTTGAACGTCTTTGAGTTTTTACAAAGTCCATTGTTGTTGCAATTAAATACTGCAGCACCAACAGCAATAACTGCTTACAATTTGTTTTTGCAATTGCTGTCATTGTTATTGTTGTGATATTGGTTGAAGAGAACTTAAGCGTGCCCATCAAAAGTCGTCAAATGTCCATCAACAACAATCAGATGTTACAAAATTATAAATAAATTTCAAAAAATAACAAAATTAAACATGTTGTTGATCATTGTAAATGTAAGAGAAACAACTGCATTGCAACAAAAACACAAAATTGCTGCAATGTGTTTTTATTATGTGATAAAAGGTAAGTTTAGGTTCATAAAACAAAAGCAATAACAATTCAAAAACTCATTTGCAATGAGAACGAACAATAACGGCAGCAACAACAATTACACCACTAAAAATGCACTTAAAAAACATACGCACAAGTGTAAAAAAAGCAGGAGCGCAGGTGGTGCAAAATGAGGGTTAATTGACATTTAATTTTAAATTGGAATATTTTTAAAAATAAAATATCTGTCGATACTTTTTGCAGAAAGTGACATTGTCTGGATTTTTTTAAAGGGGGATTCATACTGAAAACAGTATAACTTTCTGCATACTCCTACTCTATACGACATACTAAATCTCATACTCATTCGTGATTGGATTAAAGCAAGAGACATAATTTTAATTTTAGAAGTTTTTAACACGATAGATAACGGAACTACATCATAACATGTCCGATTCGGGTGTATCATAGAATCAAACCATGAGGGGGACTAGATCCAGCCCGTACCGATTCCTGAGACAAAAATGCCGCTTGACTGTAGACAAAAATAATTCCCGTAATTTCCTTTATCCATATGCTCTCGTTCTCGAATATCCAGTTCTTTGAGCGTTATTGCACTACTTGCAGGTATGGTCATAATATGAAGGTCAATAGGAATGAGGTACAACATAGTGTTCAGTGTAATGTTCACGTAATTCCAATGCATTGGCGATCATTGGACAATTGATTATAAGGGCACTATACCGCCTAACGATGTCAATAGGGCTTATTTGCAAAGAAGTGATGGGCACTGGCTCATAGAGCGCACTAAACAATGATTTATTTCGTTTATGAACAAAAATATGACTCATTATGGAATATTAAGGATACTACTAACGACTTGCATCTAGGTAGGTAGTTATGTATGTAGGAAAGGAGGGTGCCGGAAGCCAAGAGACAGCTCTAACTACCACACTCAGAGACTTATGTGGTCTTATTGTGTTTCCTTTTAATGCAACAAGGAGTATAAAGAATTAAGAAGAGACGCAAGATTTGGAAAAGGAGCAGATTAACGAAAAAACAAGGCAAAAGAGATAAAAAAAAAAATCTGCAACAGTACATTGCTCAATTTATAGTGTTAACCTAACCACTTAACTTTATTGATCTGTAATCTCGTGCAGTGACAGACAACATGCTCCATCGTTTGTCCTCCTCTTCCTCACGCATTCTACAATAATCCGGAGTGTCGCGATCCCATCTACTGATAATAACCTTTACTGTACAATGTCGAATAATAATATTATAGTGGCCCTTAGACTAACCCTATCTAGGCCCAGTAGAACCGTTGAATACCCTGGACACTCTGCAGTCTTTTCTGTTCTTCATGCCATATCTTAGTCTTGTTTGTTATCCACGCCCTAAGTCATTTAAAAAATTTATTTATCGGTGGCCCTACCATGCCCCCTTTAAATGTCGAATCTTGTGTTGTTACACCGCACGCGAGTTCGTCTGCAATTTCGTTGCCGACAACTCCACAATCTAACGCTGATAAAGCCCATATTTGGATCAACAAGTTTCCTGCATTCCCTAACTGCATCTAAGTTTTAAAATAAATTTAATCAATTTGCCAACTTTGTTCTGGTGATAGTCTATTTATGACAACTGTATACAAATAAAAGGGATATAAGTTTTGCCAGATTTAAAATACATCTGTGAGTCCAATATAGCCCAACTTAGTCCGCTTGAACATTAAGTTTTTAGGAGGGCTGCCACTTTGGGTGTATTTAGTCTGCCAGCTAACAGCCTTGCCGGACTGACGGTTTTGAAACAACTGAATTTGTAACCCTTTATAAAAAAATAAATCTATATATATAAAAGTGAAACTCTGTGTGTGTGTGTGTATGTGTTAGCTATATACTCCGAAACTGTAAAACCGATCAGACTCAAACTTTGGAAAGTTGTTGTACACATTCCAGGGAGTGTTTATGGGTGGAGAAAAGTGGGCGGTGCCACGCCCATAAAAATTAGTAATAATTTTAACTACTTCCACCTGACCGATTTTTCTGAAACTCTGCACACATATTGAACTCTCATGACTATATAATTTCGTGATTAAAAAAAGGGCGGAGCCACGCCCATAAAAAGATTGTAATTTTGAGGTACTTCCACTAAACCGATTTTTCTGAAACTTTGCACACACATTGAATTGTTATACAATTTCGTGATTAGAAAAGTGGGCAGTATCACGCCCATTAGAAATAAATTATCATTTTTAGCTACTTGCACTAGATCGATTTTTCTGAAACTTTGCATACACATCTTAAGCTGTCATGACTATACAGTTTCGTGACTAGAAAAGCAAGCGGGGTCACGCCCATAAAAAAGTTATAATTTTTAGCTATTTCCACGCATTCCCACAAATTTGCTTTTCAACTTCAAGCGACTACAGTGTCCAGTTCGCCAGCTGTACGTCACATGCTCCAGAGTGGGAACCCCAAAAAATTTGTTCATTTTTACAGCAAATGGAAGAACCAAAAATATTGTATACCCACTTGCATTACAATAAAATATTATTTTTAATATATTAAATTAAAATCCAGAATGCATTTTTATCCATTAAGGGGCGTAGCAACGCGCGCCGGGCTTGGCTAGTAATTTCTAAAAAGAAGATGTACGGGTAGCTTCTGGAACTGTTCATAAATTTGCAAACATTTTTTTAAACAATTTTCTAAAAAAAATTAACGCACCTGTTTCTGGAGGCAAAAATAAACACATGCGTTTACACGTGTGTAAATTAAGTCGCGTAGTACTGTACATAAATACGTGTGTCATTTATCATTATTTTATTCATATATTTAATATTGAAGGGGTTACAGAAAAGGAAATTTAAGCTGCCATGCAGTCTGTTTTTCAAACGCAACTAAATGAAAGAAACAGAAATGACATTGCCACAAACATGTTGACATAACATTCTTGCACAAAAAACTTTGTTTGTTTTTTTTCTTTCCTTTTTTTTTATTTATAATCATCAGCAATAATACGCGTAATAATGTGCAACTTAATTGTAGAACGCAAAGTAGCAAATTGTGACAGGAAGAAAAGGGTGCGTTAATGCAACATTATGATTTGTACCACTTTTTATTTATTGTTAAATGTTGACATACAAGTTGTCATTCAACTTCAAACTGCAACAAAATGATGTGGGGGTTTTTCTAAACGTCATTCTTTATACTCTCTGTTTTCATTTTCTGTTAAAGACAAGTGATGCTTAACAAATGATATAATCAAGCGAATTTGTGATGCGATATTACTGGCAATGATGACGACAATGATAATGATATATAAAATAGAAAAATAAAGAAAAGACTTTCAATAAATGCATTGAATTTTTTTTCATTATAAATGTTTGACTTACGACAATGAAAACTAAATGCTAATGCTAAAAAATATTAGGGAAACTACTGAAGTTGGTGCAACAAATTTACATTTATATCGTTGCTTAAAATGCAAAGGTATGGAATAAGTCTTATAATTTTTGAATAAAATAACATTTAAAATACGTGGTAGAAAGCAGTCGTGAGAAAGTTTGAATTTCAATTTTAAAGGAATTTTTCATGTCCTTATTTAAAGAGACTCTCTCAACAATGTTGCCATACTTTATACATTTTGTAAACAAAATAATTTGTTTTTACCACTTCGTCGTAACTAAAATAACAAACAAATGACAACCAATAAGTAAGACGAGCGTACTTGACATTACTGCTGTGAATAAAATAAATGAAATTTTTAGTTTCTGTAAGTATTTTCAAGTTAATGATGACTTAAAGTTGCTATTTTATTAGACTGCATTTTTATAATTTTGTATTTTAGGCAACGATATGTGTGGCCTTTGAACGAAAGAAATTTATAAAAACATATCTAAGGAGGAACTTTTTTTATAAGGGTAAGATAAAAATACAGTTTGTTATTGAAATGCAACAGTAATGAAAACTATTCCAGACAAATTAAAATATATTTTAGGGAGAGCAAGGAATTTTCCGCTGAAAAGTATTATTTTTTTGCAATAAGAATTAAAATCTTAAATTTTGCAATCAACTTATCTAATTATTAGTGTTCTTAATTAAAATGAACAATTGATTTGAATTTTGTGGAATTTGTGCCATAAGCCAAAATCGATTTGACACCTGACAATTTGGGGAAAATAACAAAGAAGAATGCTAAGTTCCGCCGTGCCAAATATCATAATATTATCCTTCATCATCATGTACATTAGTGTAGCGCACACTTCGTAGCTTATCATGGATTTAAGATTTAATGTTATATGGACATTTCTATGATATGTCAACCACGACTGCAAAAATAAAAACTCTTGAAAGTTTATCAATATAAGTTTATTGATAAGAAAAACACTAAAATTTTACTATAAGCAGGTATTGAGAGCTTATTAAATTATTCTAAGAACAATAATAAGAGTTTAATCTGATTATCTCTTTGACTTATTTTAAAGAATTGCAATCAACTATTTTTTTGGCGACTAAATTGTAAAAATAAATTTTAATTGTAAATATGCTTAAAAATTTATGTAACAACAATAATTAACAAGATCCATAAGAAAAAAGAAAATTTTCCTTGGGTGTTTTTTTAATGTCACGTACGTAGTGCAAAAACATTATTTGTCTCCGTCATTCGTATTTGAACAGTCGCAAGAGCACCTAATTTAGAATTAAACATTTTTTCCTAATACAATATAAATTTCATTACCTAAGAATACTATAAGAGAAAAATCTATCACGTACAATATGTCACGAACGATATTAAATTCAATATATTATAAAATAATTTTAAGATTTTTTTCAATTAAGTATGATGGATTTTAAATGAAAAACATTTGGTTTAGTGTAAAAAATTAAAAAAAGAGAAAATGCCTCTCAAGATTCGCAAATTTTTTCATATTTTCATATATACATCAAAATCACTTCTGTTTTATGTCACGTACGATATATTCTTATTTTTCTGGATATCTTTGACAGCAATGATTCGAATGTAATTAATTTTTGTTTAAATAAAGTCCCCTTTAAATGGAACATAAAGATCTAATTTTGTGTCAGTTACTCTTACTTTTGCAAAAATTACTCCACTTTATAGAAGTATAAATGTCACATACGATGGCATGGAAATGCCATATGCCATTTTATTTTAGTATACCCGACACATTTTGGTTTTGAATTTTTGCCTTTAGCTGTATTCTACTAGTCAGGTCCTTTAATTTCATACCCATGTTGAGTGGATTAAGGAAAAAATTATCGCCATTTTGTTTCAGACGCCATCTGGGACTTTACACGTTATTATTATTTGTTATCAATATTGAGGGTGTTGAAGTGGGTCTATTTATTTAATTACTAAATTTGTCCCATAGACATGTATATTTATTGTACGATATTTTCTATTAGCGGCCATTATGGATTCTAAATGCAATATATTTTGCTAGTCAACCTTTTTTTTTTGATACCCATATCCCTATAAAATTGTAAAAATCTACCTGTCTAAAAAAAATTTTCGTTTGCAATTTTAGGAAAAACACCGTAGTAGCTGTTGTAATTTAAAATTGATTTTTCAGCTTTTCTCAGCAACAATTTTCCTGACTGCAACTGATACTACAGTTTCTTTAGCTAAATAAAATTTAGAAGCTTTAGTAACTTGACATATTAAAAAAATATACTTACATATATATTTAAAAAAAATATTATTGTCCATACCTTTGCCGATTATTAAGCAATTTGTCCAAAATTTTTTATGAATATCTTTAGAGGCATATCATATCTAAAAATAATAGCAGCCGTCTTTATATGTAAATTGTCGCAGCACTGGAAAAAAAATTTTAATGGTAAAAATATGGGAGAAAACACATATGCAGTCGTTTATGGTAGGCTAAATGAACATTTAAGAAATATATATTGTTCTGTAAAAAACAAAAATATATGTTGAAAAAATTAAATTTAACGTATTCACGAAAATTACCAAGCGTTGTTATGTTATAATTAAAATTTCCCAAAAAATTTTATATGAACGAAAAGTATTACTGTGTTTATCCTGATTACACTGCTCAGCAGCAAAATCCTCTATTAAATAAAACTATGTGCACTATATGGATTTTGATACCCTAAATATATAGTGCAACCAGCCTTACATATGATATAGCATTTCGTTATTTGAGCAGGTAATGGAACTAAAGTACAACGATATTTTGCATGGTTCTTGGTACCTGCGGTAAATTGACAATAAAATCTAGATTTTTAACGGATTTTTATGGTTAATGGCTTCTTTTAAAGATATGTAGCTCGCAGAAAAAAGTGCAAAATCTTGAATATTTGCTTTATATTTTTTTTTAATTCCATGTTAAAATTTAAAAATATTACGAATTTTGCACGAAAAAAAATTTTTCTCGATTAATTACTGAATAATTCCAAAACGATAAGAGATAGAGAAAAATTCTATTAGACTAAAATAAATACAATTTGGCTACACACCTTCTGGTGTTTTACTTTTAAAAACCGGATGACTGGTTCTCGAAGTTAGGGTGAAATATGTCTCCGTAACTGACAAATTCAGGGGAAAAAATTTGCCACGCCCATAAAAAAAATCCCGATCTGATGGAAAAAACCGACAACGGACTTGAGTTAAGCGCATCAAAATCCATGTAGTCCACATAGTTTTAATTAACGGAAAGACAAAAAATGATTTTTGCCGAGCAGTGTTATTATAATACGACAAAATATTTTATTGTTGTTTTTGTATATATCTTTCCTTATTCTCTCTGACTCCTCCTAGTACCTGTTATTTTTTTATTGCGATTAATTTTTTTCGAAGAAATCATGAATAGAAAAGGAAATTCAAAAAAATTTTGAATGAAATAGGCATACGCGAACAACTTTATAATAAAAATCATGACCTTAAGAGTTCTTATTTATTAAAAAATATTTTCTTATTTGGATCCTGTCAATTAAATGGGCTTTAATTAAAGGAGCTAAATTTCATTCTTCATATTTAAACAGAATTTTTTTTGCCAAATTAAAATAGAAAGCTTGAAATAAATGCCTGTTTTTAATATAAAATTTTATACACATTCTAAAGACGTCACCCCTTAATTGCTTTATTACAATAATGTAATGATAAACTTTTAACTACTTTATTGTTTGCCACAAATGTGAAAGCAATTTAATTTTCAATAAACTATAAATTAATGTTTTCTTTTTTGCAATAAACACAACCTTAAATCCCCATTTTTTACATATTTTTTTTTTCTAATTTTTCATTTTTAATTTTCATAAACATAAACGTACTAATTGTTTTAATCATTTGTATCTTTAACCGCAAATTAGCTTTTAGCGCACATATGAAAAATATCTATTGGTTTTGGCCAAACCAACAAATGTACAAATTGCAATCGTCAAGCATTTTGAATATAAATGAACACAACGATTTGTTGGTTTTTTAGCCACAAAATCAATTTTTTTATTTTTATAAATAAAAAATACGTTGTTATAAATGGTTGAAAATCACATATAAAGAAATTAGTTTAGTTTAGTAAATTCATAACACGTTTTATGTTTTATTGGCTTAAAGTTGTTAAAGCCAAAGCAGCAACAAACAACAACTGCAACGATAGATAGAATGTTTATACATACGTACATACATTAATTCAAAATGTGGCAGACCACCCACTTTTTTTGTCGTGTTCGTTTTTGTATTTATTTATTTGTCTCCTTTGCCACATTCAAAATCTAAAATATTAAATCTTTTCCTCTCCCATTGTTGTTGAGTTAAAGTTTTTAATGTACAATGACTACTGATGTTGCTAGTGGATGCTGCTTACTGCTGCTGTTGATAGATACTAATGCTTGCAACATTGGTCTATGAGGAAGAGCTTTTTTTTGCTGGCTTTATTGTCTAACTGTCTGTCTGGCCATCCTTAACATTAATTTCTTTGAGTGTAAGGGTGTATATATATAAGTATGTAGGATTTGTCTAAATGTCTGTCTGTCATTTTAATGTCTTTTAAAACAAACAAGTTTTTTTTGTTGTTTTTTTTTTCTTTGCTTTTGAACCTTTTGTGACTTCTCATGTTTTAACAATTTAAAAGTTACAATATTCCTCGACAATATGTGACAGTAAACACATTGTTTTTTAACATTTTAATATGATGTTTTTATTGTTTCTTCCATCTTTCTTTCTTCCTTGTTGTGTTATATTGTTTCTACTTTAGGATTCAAATAACGCTTAAATATTCATAAACCATTAAAAAGGGGGTTTTAATGAAGGTTAACAGTTGCCCAGCTGATGAGAATTCAGAAAATTTCCAAAACGCAAATTCCTAAAAATTATAAAAAAATCCCAATTTTTTCAACAAAATCATTAAAGCGGCTCATGTATTTAACTATTATATTTATATTTCTTTTAGAGTTATTTTAAGTTATTATATCTTAAATTTTTTAAAATTATAAATATAAAAGGAATTCCTAATTTTTTTTAGAGAAATCCCAAGATTTTTTCATAACTTATACAAAATAAAAAAGTTATAAAAATGGTACAATATTTCTCAAAACAACACTGTAAAATATCCTTATTAATTTTTTCCTAAAATATGCAAAAAATTTATTTTCAAAGAACAGTAATAAACCCTTATTTGATTGACCAACAAAGGTACCTTAAAGAGAAAAGGTTTTAAGTTAAACTTGCATTTTATGCCAAGCAAAATATGTATTTTTCTGAATTATTGTCTAACTAGAAATTGTGCCAGACTTTTAGTCTTGTTGATAACAAATAATTTTTTTTTTTTAACTTAAGACATTTTAACCTACCGTCAAAGTTATATGTATGCATGTTATTGATCTTTACATATTTAAATATAGAATAACTTTAAACTAAAATATACAACATTGTTTAAAATTTAATTGAAATGAATTCCTAAAAACCGTTGTAAAAATCCCCTATTTTTTTTTTATTACATAATTACAAAGTTTAAATAAATTTACACGTAATATGTTAAATTATTTATGTTAAAACTAACAATTTATAATTATGTTAAGTTCCCAGTTATGTTTATAAAATCCCGATTTTTTATTTTTTTTTTTTGATATTACATAATCATAAAATTGAGTTTTAACCTTTAACGTGTTTTACAAGGCATATCCATTAGGTATATGTATCGGCGAATTGATACAACAAAGCAATTTTTCATGGGATGTTTTATGTCAAGGCCAATTCGTATATCAGGGATGGAAAAGTTGTTTTTACATATTAAATATAATAAAATTTGATTAGAAAAAGAATTTACATTTTTAAACACAATATTAATGATGCAGAAGCAACAAATATACATAAATAAAGCACATTTATTATCAAAAAAGTACACTCAAGTTAATTGTTTAATCCGAAACCAAAATCACATTTCCTATCTCTGCATTTATAAATGAAATAAAGGCGAATTAAACCAATTTTGACAAAAAGTTTCCCCATCAGCTGGGCTGATAATTTCACCTGTATGAATTCGCCTTGGTGTTTTATAGGCAATTACAATAAAATTATAATTTTAAATCAATGACTAAATTACTAAAGTTTTTAAAGAAATTTCCAAACTTATCTTTATTAAGTCTGATCTTTAATAATAAACTTTTTATAAAAATATAAATTGAAAGGAAATATGAAATGTTTAACTTTAATCCCAAACAGAAACAGAAAGTATACGCACACATATATTATGGTAACACAACTAGGAGTTAAAGACTTCTTTTTCTAGAAAAAATAAAAACACGTAAATTTGCTACATTCGGCTGCATTAAATCTGATTGACCACATTGTTGCTTATCCTAGTTTTCAGATTTAATTTAATACCTCATTCTGCTTTAGTATCTTCGACGCCATCTTTAATTTTGAACATTAACATACTTAGTTGTAAACTACTAGTTCAGCGCTTTCGTTTGATAATTATATTTCGTTTAGGACGCCATTTTCGTTATTAACTATATTAACATAGTTTACCGTATTCTAATGGTCAAGCTATTATATATGATACCAATATTGTTGGGGCAAATATTGAAAGGACAAATTCGTGATTACTATAATATCAAAAACATATACTATCGACTATTTTGTTTTGGACGACATCTTGAGTTTTAAGTTGTTCATAATTTTTTTTGTGTTCTACTGGTTAACCCCTTCCATTTGATATTTGAATCAAGTGGGTTCAAGTGGGTACATTTTGAATTACTAAATTTGACGCGTATTTAAACTTATTGTACGCCATTTTGTAGTGGATTTTAATTTCTTCAAAGTGTATTAGGTTTTCCTATTGGGGCAGTTTCTTCTGATATCCAGAACGCTTCTCTTTGTTGTCCAAAAGCTAATTTTCGCTATTAGACTCTAAGAAAAACACCGAAGTAGTTGTATTTTTGTGCTTTTGGCTTAGTTAGTTACCAATTGATTTGTTAGTTTTTTTCGTAAATAATTTTCGAGACTACAGCTTGTATTTTGGTGTCTTTAGGGTGTCCAAAAATAACCTATAAGCATTAATCCTACTAATATAATAAATGTGAATGTTTGTATGTTTGGATATTTGTTACTCAATCACGCAAAAACGGCTAATTGGAACTAAATGAAATTCTGCACATAGATAGAGAACAACCTAGATTAACACATAGGCTACTTTTTATCACGATAATAACGCGAAGTCGTTGGCAAACTCATCATAACATATCCTAAACCGGTTGTTTGTGTTGTAAATATTTTTATTTTTGTTGTTAATACTAAGTCTACTTTTTATCCCGATAACTACGCAGACGAAGTCGCGGTCACAAGCTAGTAACTTAATATATTTAAAAAATATATATATTTCCAGAATATTTTTGCCTATAACTTTGTAGATTAGTGAGTGATTTGTCTAAAATTTACTACAAATAGCCCTAGGCTTGTTCATATAGTAGCACACTGGTATATAAATTCTCTAACATGGTAATTCTCTCTAAAACATGTTGATTTTTTGGTTAAAATATAAGAAAACACAGGGCCGGTCGTTTTTTTTTTTGCTCCTATCTCGGAAAGTTATGGGGCGATTGTGCTGGATTTCCATAACGATTCATTCCTGGATATTTGCAAAAAGACTGACACAACATGCAAGTCTGTTTAGCATATGTGGGCTTAATTTCAACCAACACACGGACAGACGAACATTTCTCAATAGTCATAAGGTTTCAATAGAAATTGCAAACGGAATGACAAAGCTTGGCACAACAGGTTAAGTTTATAAAATAAAAAACAAATATAACTTGTATATAGGGTTGCCATTTGTATTTTAAAAAGAGAACGCCAGCATAAAAAATGTAGGACATTTGCCCAAAAAAAGAGTACACATTTAAAAAATATGAAATTTGATAAAATTTATGACGCCATTTAATATACAAAAACAAAATTTGTTTTTACGAAAAAACTTTATTTACACAAATACAAACTGAACATATCATTTTGATTTAATGGTTGAAAATAAAAACAAAAAAACCAAAAAAAAAACAACAACAATTTATTGCATTCATTATCGGGAATGTACACTTTTAAAAATTTTACATATATTTTCCAACACTTCCAATTTGAGCCAATATATTACCATCGCATCTCTTCAAATATTTGTAAAACTCTAGGCAATCCATATCAAAATTATACTTATACCTTTACTATATTTTTTGTTCAAGATTTTCTTTTTTATCTGAAAAACAAACTTTATGAAAAACACACAGCTGACAAGCAGACCCCTTTGCCGATCTTTTTTAAAATAAAAGACAAGAAAAAATAGGCAACTTCGCTAAATATCGACAATTAAGGAAAATAAAACTAATTTTGTACAACGAGAAGTTTTAAAATCGTACTTTTTCAAAACTAATTGTACGAGTACCTAAATCTTTTTTTTATAAATTTTGTGACCTGTGATTTAAAGTTTAAATGTTAGAAAAAAAAACTTCAGAGAAGGTGCAAAAAGCCGGACAACCCCGGACATTTGCTAAAAAGGAAGTAGGACTGCCCCGGATGCCCTAAAAAAGAGGACGGTGTCCGGGGAAAAGAGGACGGATGGCAACCCTACATGTATAAAATATTCTAGTAGTATTTAATACTTACATACATATGTATGTACGTACACAATTGCCTTTTAAATATTTTATTATTTTTAAAACGAAACTACAAATCCCTTGCGAAAAACCATTTAGAATTTGCATGTCAGAAAACTTTTGTACTTTCATTCATATTTTGCTGTTAGAAAATAATTTGCACAAAACAAAATGCGAACGGAAATATTTTATATGAATTTATCTTGTCTTGTGGGTTTTTTTTAAAGAAATGTGTGTTGTAACGCTACACATAATAGAGGAGTTTAAAAAAGTTTTAAGACCAAAAGGTAACATTTAAAACATTTATGTATAAACATTACTATGAATATATGTATGTATGTATGTATGTATGTATGTATGTATGTATGTATGTATGTTCATAAAATATAAACATACATTGACATAATTTTTGAGATTCAATTAATTTCTTATCTTTGTTTTAATTTGGATGTACATAAGTACATGATGTACTTATGTATTGAGACTGCTATCTAATTATACATAAGTATGTAAGTGCTGTGAACACAGAGAAGTTGAATATTGTGTACTTTCTAATAGATTTTTATGTATATTTGGCACTTACACTTTTGCAATTTGGGTGTAAATGATACCAAATACACAACAATTTTTTTGGTTTTCATTTTAAAAAAGTATTAATTTTTTTTATATTATTTTCGTTTTGATAAATGTTTAATTGGTAAAGTCACTATTGAAGTCGTCTTTACCACTATTTTTTTTATTATCAGACAGGAACCAGTAAGGAAAGAAAACCATGCTTTTACTTGTTTGTTTAATGCAAACGTCACGTGTTTGTTAAATGCAAGCATAAGCATGTTGTTTGTCGTACGTGATTTTGTTTTTCCCATTTCTTCCCTCCTTACTCCACTGCTCCGGCTTTCACTACTCTTCGCCAAATAAGACAAAGTAATAAAACTTTTATTTGGTTTTGAAATGCAAAAACAGAATTGGTATGTGTGTTTGTGTGCGGCGGTTTTTACGGAACTTGTAATAACGCCTCTTGGTTAAGAGATCAAGAACGTTTGTAAATCTCTATTAGCTTTTGTTTTTACATACATAGAAGATAAACATAAAGACCATAAGACTTTTGTAATCTTTATTTAAACTATGGATCACAGCAAGTTAAACTTTATGATTAATGCAATTGGTGGGAGAGCTGGCGCTACAATTGAATAAGAAAGGAAATTAATTGGGTCATATTTTGTATTTAAGGGACAAATTTATCAACAAGTTTACATACATGTATATGTAAGTAAAAAGATTTTATTTAACATTTTTTTTAACGAAAGTCTTCTTCTACCGAGACTTATTAATACAGACAACTTCGTTGCAATAGCTGATCGGGAATATAATATAAATTTTTTTTAAAATTTGCCTTAATATTTTAATATTTGTGCAGGGATGGAAAATTAGATTTTTACATCGGTATTGAAAAATTAACGAAAGTGTAATTTTTTGGTAAAAAATTAATTAAATTTATTTATGTTTGTTTTTTTAACCCTTTATCATGGGTTTCACAAACATTTACATCTAACGTTTTTTTTTCAACTACTGCTTTTTTCGTGAATGGTAACCCTTAATTCATGTCTGATTTGACGGATAATTACTTTGATCCTTCCGCTGAACGAGTATAGGTGTGTACACACATGAACAACGCTGGGAAATATTGTGACATTACTTTGTCCGCTTTTGCCAAAAAAATCATCTTTTCAGATGAAGCTCATTTTTATCTTGGTGGTTATGTAAACAAGCAAAATTGTCGCATTTGGGGCACAGAAAACCCGCACGCATACACTGAAAAGTCGATACACCCAACGAGAGTCACTGTTTGGGGCGGATTTTGGTCCAGAGGCATAATAGGGCCATTTTTCTTCGCAAATGAGCAAGGAGTGACCGTAGTCAATGGCGATCGTTATTGGGCCTTGTTAAACGAATTTTTGTTCACAAAAATTGAAGAGGAGAATATTGGCAGCATTTGGTTTCAACAGGACGGCGCTACGTGCCACACAGCCAAAGCTACACTTTTTTTATAACATTTTCAAAAAAAAAGTTATTTGGCGTACCCTTTATTTATTGTTTTTTTTTTACTAAAACAAATTCCACAAATATATTTTTAAATTGAATAGATCATAATGACTTTTCCCATCCCTGATACAAGAATTCACCTTGACAGAAAACATTTCTTAAAAAATTGCTTTGTTGTATCAATTCGTTGTTGCATAAATTCTGCATGAATATGCCTTGACTTCCCTAGAGATAAAGTAACTAGTATGTGGTGAGGAACTTACTAGTTCCTTCAAACTTCAGACTAGTTACATTTCTGTCCTTCCTTCATATATCGAACTATCGCGATTTTAACATTAGGTTGTAATAGGAGCCCAACTAGTTTAGTTGTATATAGTTTGATAATAGTGTAAATACTAGTTATTGTTAGACAGTGGTGACTGAGTGTACTCACCTCACACATACTTAAAAAATAATTATTATGAAATTTACACAGCAATTCAAGCATCAAACGCAATGAAATTTTTTTTGTCTCATCATGGAGTTGAACTGGGTTCCTTCAATTTTGAAGTTTTACGCTCTTACTATTTCACCAACACACTACTATATTAAATTGATACTAATAAGAATTATTAGAAAAATTTTGCGATGGTTGTTTATTTTTGGTAAATTCAAAAGGATAGTTACAACTAGTTATATGACTGGTTCAAAACGTTACTAGGTTAGGTTAGATTGAAAAGGAGGGGCGCCAAAAGCCCAAACCCACGACAGGTATACACTTATGCCCAATTGTCATGTTGGAATAGAAAGAAAAGAGAAAGGGAATCTCTGCCGGGAATTGAACCCGCAACCCCCAAACAAGCAGACAAGCACACTACAGACTAGTCCACCGGGGCACCTACGTTACTAGCTAAATATTTATCTAGAGGGTTATAAACCATTTTATTACCCATTTTTTTTTATATTGTATTAATGATTTGTTTTAATTTGGTAAAAAATACACTTATATTCTTTGTTCTTTTTAAACGAGAATTGATTAAAAATTATAAAACTAATTTAATATTTTAAAATTAAGAAAATGTTGTCTAATGTTGTGTTATATTTTTTGAACGCTAAAACGTCATTGGATATTATGTAGGCATATTATTTTTTATAGCATATATAGGGTGTTTTTTTCAGACCGATAGAACTTAAAATTGTCAAATATAACATATAACTTTAAAATCAAATTTTAATTTTTAATCATAATATAGCATTAATATTTACAAATGATTTGCTACAGTAATTAGCCGAGAGATCAGCTGAAGGTTCCACTTCTTAAAATCAGCATATTGCCAAATTTTATTTCAATAAATCGATGTTGTGGTCCCCGTATGGTATCAAGGGCCTCTCTGTTAAAACCATTTTGAGCCCTTTTCTAAATGTATGGAATATATTGAGGTCTGTTGTGGAAAAGACCATTTCATATATAAAAATTTTGTTTTTTTATAAACCCATTAAACCAAAAATGAGCCACAACACTGTTAATCACTTAATTAAGCTATTGCATTCCCATCATTCTCTTAATGATCAACATATATAAAATATTCATTCCAAAAGCATTGTTAATGTAAAATAATCCAAAAAGAGTTAATATGGAATGAATGGCATATTAACAAAATATATGCAATTACATTGCAATACACTGAACAAAATTACCCTGTAACATGCACAATCTTCAAAACAAGTTTTCCAGATTTATTACTTGCCACATTCTGTGGCTACAAAGTTGCTGTAAATCAATATGTAATATTTTTTATGATGCTTTTTTTTTTTTGTTGTTCGTTTTGCTTTGTTGCAAGCCATTATTAATAATAACAAAAGAATTACAGAATTATGGTATATTTTCTTGTTCTTCTTATTCAATATTTATCTCTTCATTTATTAGCTTACTGACATTTTTAAGGTTTCACCAATTCTTAACGATATTTTTTGCACATTTTTATTGGATTCTTTGGCAGATAAATGGCCAACATCAACATCTTGCATGATCATCATAATACACCTTAAGTATGTTTATATGACGACCATAAAATATTCACAAAAACACCATACTCAGCGGCGAAAGAAATAAACTTGTTTTTGGAAACAAAGTAAAAGGATCCTTTGATAAAAACCACAATATTTCAATCTTAAAAAGATATCAAAATTCACGCGGCTTATAGATTAATTTCAACATATAAGAATTGCTTGTGTGTGTTTTTTTTGGTCCCCTTTAGCAGGAATAAATACAAATTCAAGATCTTAAAAAGAAGAGCTGAGAAGACAAAAAAGCTTTCACCTTAAAGAAACATTTGGGACACAGATAGACAGACGACCACATGTCTCTTGTATAAATTTTTCTTTAATTTAAACTCAAGCTTTGTCACTTTGTCGTTGTTGGCAGTTCTTTGCGTATATGTGTGTGTTTTGAGCGTGTTTGCTTTACTTAGGAATCCTGTCAAATGCTTTTGTGAACTCTTCTTCCACACCAATTGCTTACATTTCCTGTATGTATTTCAATATAATAATTCTTGTACTTGTACACGTTTAAAACATAAAAATATTACTTTTTCTTTTTAATTGTAAAGTGAAAGAAAAATAATTTATTTGAAATAAATTTGAGATGGGCCAAAATCCGCCAGATCCTTTAATTTTTTTCAAGTATTTTTTTAACAAAAAGTAACTTCAGATCAAATTTGTAATATTGGTCGCTTTCAAATCGTCTCGTTCCTTATTGTTCATTAGATTTGATTTGTCGTTTATTCTTTAACTTTATAGCCGCCCCGTTTGTAGATTGATAAATTTAATTGATAAAAATTTTCGTTGAGAATACTTAGCCCCCTGCTGAAAAAGACAAATGTATTTTATTATATAACATTTGAAAAGAGTATTTTGCGAATAATGCGAACATATTTGGCACTTATTACTGACTCCATAGTAAACCACCCATCCCAAATGCTTTTGGGCTTTGTACTTTATATTCTGAGTTTGTATGTAAGTTCCTGCGAGATTTTTTTTTTCTTAAAACAAATTCATGAAATTAAAATATAAAATAATAATTAAAAAGAATTGCCAAAGTATGTTATGAATATTAAAATACACAAAATGCTATGAATTAAATATGTTTGGAATATTGTTACAACAGGGTTTACTAAAAAAGACGAATTAATGTTCTCTATTGGTTACTGCGTAAAATGGCTCTAGCAGCTTAAATGAATAAGCAGCCCGCCAAATGACAAAACCTAATTCTAATTAGGGTATACAAACGAAACTAAGGTGTTTATTTTTGGAGAATTTCTTGACGAATTTTTCTATTAAAAAATTAGAGAAGCCCGTTACGTTAGAAATACGCCAAATCGACCATGAATAGCACAACTGTTGAAAATCACATTCAGTCAATTATCACATAGGATGGATGCCGAGACAGCAGTGTATGTAGTATGCGAGTGTCCGGCGTTGGCGAGCGAAATATTAAGGATCACAGGCAAGAGCACATTAAATGTGAGTGCGATGGGGGACCTTAGTCTGAGGGAGATGCTGGCGATTACAAAGGACTGTGCGATGAGGATTGTCGACAATCACCAGTCGGCAGTGTGAAATCGTTTTCCTTGTCCAGAGCAAACGCCGGTTGTGGCGCGGGACTCATTGATTGAAGGTGTACTGATCGGTAGACACGAAATCACTGAGGAGCGAAGGGGGTCGAAAAGGGACCCGTGGTAGTAGTGGTCTGCTTCGATACTCCCCCTACATGTGTATGTATGTATATATCACAGAACTCACTTCAATTATACTTAAACTTTAATATTGCGAATTTAGTAAGGCTAATAGAGATAAGAATTATATAAAAACATCTTTTAACCAGAGAGAATAAGTAGTGTTTGCTCACTGAGAAGATTTTTGTTTAGACTAGAAGAAGACCTCAGTCTTGGACAAATATTTTTCTTCAGTACTAAAGGCTTTTTTGAATAAATTGTTTGCGAAACATGATACTATGCGTCATGAGGTGTACCTGATGATAATGAACCTACTAAAAAGTTACTTCTTGGTGTATGCCCCTCTTTTGCGAAAACGATATCGATGAGAGGTAATACCTTGTAGTCGAATTAAGTGAGTATAACCATGGCATATAGCATCAAAGCAAGATGGGTCCTTTTTCATAGTGTGTAGGCGATATTAAACAGGCTTGTGTTGATAAACGCCAACACCAGGCTCGATGAACATAATGAGAACTCAACATTGCCCCTGTGTGCGAAGCAAAGGAAACACAGATTAGTACATGAGTCTTACAGTTAATGCGCAAGTACGTTGCTCGAGGGTTGGCACTATAATTGGCAGGAGCAATAATTGGCAAGACCATTTAAGAATCTCTGTTTAATGGCAACAGCATCTACAGATCGTAATGCTTGCCTGAAGTCTGTCCCTAGATAAAATGTGTTCCGAAGACACCTCTCTGATAACTAGTTCAAAACAATTCCTAGGAGCTACTGGTACCCGTGGCACCAGTTAGAAATCTGGTCAGTCTTGAACGAGGCTCTTACGCTAAGAAGGTGATCTTACTATGGTAACATGACTATGTGGGTTACCAAACCCAATATTAAGCAAAAACTTTTAAGGGTATAGTTTTATCTAACGAAGGAGGCAAAAATTGGCAAATAAAATCTGGTTATAAGACCGCGTTAAGCTTTTTTTAAGAGATATGATATGACTTATGATATCGTAAGCCTAAGTTCATAGATCTGAGACGTAACTTGTGACACACCTACTTGCAAAGTCACTTAAAATTAAACCCCTTAAATCTGAGCCTCCATTTAAAGCTGCGGCATATATTTGTACGATGACATACATATATACTTTTCTATATAAATAAAAAAGGTCGTTCATGGTTATCACACTACTCAAGAACAATTGCATCGATTCTGAGATATTTTTTTAAGTGTTTTTCATTGCCCAATTTAGTTTTTTAAGCAAATAAAAACTAACCACGACCAAAGTTTAATTTATCTCAAATCAGAGAAGGGCTTAACCGATTTGTCTTTTTTTTAAATAAACTATGAATCTAAAGAATGGTTCTGAAGAACATTGCTTCTAAAAATTTTAGGTGAGTGTGGTATACACCCCTCTTACAAAATCCGCAGTTTTACCGCATATTCGCATCGGAATACATGAACTTGGGCTGGAAAAGAACAAGGGCGTGTCATAACATCTATAACCTTAAGACTATGTAAATTTTACTTTAATTTTATTTGTCTATTTTAACCAAAAGTCGATACGATCGGAGCAGGGGAAGTGTACCCGGGTTTTAAATATTTTAATAAAAATTTTAAAATTTATTTCAAAAATTTGATTGGATTATATGTGGGGACCCACATATAAACTGAATATATTTAAAGGTATATCTGCAAGACTATAATCGGCTTTAAATTTTATGAAATTGACTTCGATGTAAGTAAACTCTTTCGGGCGCAAAATTGATGAAATCAGAGTAGAAGACATAGACCTTACAAATGGATGAAGATTGTATTTAAATTTACGAATACAATGCAAAAACTTTATAGATGCTAGCTAAGTCCGGTCCGGGTTCTACTACTTCTATATATATTGTTAAACCTTTCAAGGAGCAATAAAATAAGAATTAAAAAAAAATTTTTTTTCAACATTGACTCGCTCTTATTAGAGAATCCTTTCTTTTTTTTGCATAATTGCAAACATAGAAATTCATACGAAAAAAGTTTTACTTAATCCATTAAGGACCATTGTCAATGCGTTTTTACATCACAGAAAGTTGTCAAAAAGGATATAAAATGTAGTAACAGGAATATCTCTCTGTCGGCAGATCGGGCATTGAAAAACATGCTTGAATCTTAAATATTGAAACAAATTTAGATAAACTCTTTAGAAACGTTCAGTGCTTGCCCATGTTGTTTGGTGGTGAAAACCATCTACATGGATCAAGTAGCGATGACTCATTTTAATATAACCGAAAGCTGAGATGAGAATCGAACCTACAATCCATGTAAACTGATAGATAGACTATTACAATTCTGGTTGGGGCAGAGCTACAGCTTTTGTTAAGGTTTATTATTTTTTAAAGTCATTTACTTTTTATACGTGATTTCTTTAATTCTTCATTGGGTTTTGATACTAAAATTTCGGTAATTCAGCCTCCTTTAAATAGTTGAAACTCCTTAAAGGATTAAATATCAAAATCATTTTATTTTGCGCCATACATGGTACACCATTATGTGTTAATTTTCTTTTTGTGAATATTTGCGCTGTTTTATTTGGTTTTTTTTTAATATGGTCTGCCATTCAGTCTATTGCATGTGTGCAAATGTCTGCGGTGATGATGACGATTATTATTATGATTATGAGCACCAGTTCCAAAAACCAAAAAAAAAAAAAAAAAAAAAAAAAAAATGAGATGAGATGGTGTTGATGATGGCTGGTTGGACTCTTTGGTTATTAGTAAAAGAAAAAAATACATGATGATGGTGATGATGTTGCTGATGGCATGATGGCAATGGTGGTGGAGTGTTGATGTTATTTTAATATACTTATGAATATGTAGACCTGATTATTTGCATTCACCGAATATATTAAAAAAAAAAAAAACACTCAAACATACATCATTTTGGAAATGTTCAGACAACATGTTGTATATGGACACTTCTACCCGTAATACAAACCGAAAACAAAAAGAAATCATATCATTTCAAGTGTTAAAATTTATTTAAAAAAAAAAACTGCATGAATTCTACTTGTACATATGAAGTGTCAAGAGTAACAGCAAAAAAAAATCTAAAGAAACTCCGATCAGGAAAAAAACACACACATACACACACACAATTGGTGTAATATTCAAATAACAATCTTTTTAATTTTGCAAAAAAAAGCAGTCAAATTTATATGATATTTCTTAAACGTGTGGATAAATGTATTAATGTAGGATTTTTGCTAACACCAGAGACTCGTTTAAAAACGCTGCTTGTTATGAAATAGGTGTTCTTTAATTGCTTTTAAAACCACTTACTAGAATCAAACTAAGCGTTAACGTTTCGGTGTAACAAAATATAACCGATAAAAAATTCTCACATCCGTTAATATGCTGAGATGCTGGATAAAAAAATATAATGACAGCGGAATGTAGTCGGTAATAACTAAAGTCAGCAGTTAGTTAAACTAGACCTTAGAGAGATAAACGTCTCAGCTATTAGTCATGTCATGTCTAGGATAAAAGCTTAAGCTAAAAGTAAGTAAGAAAACTATATTCTCCCGTAATGAATCTGATAATATGCTTTACAGTCATATACATAGTAGGTACACTGCTCACAATATTTCCATCGACATTTCTGATTTGGAATTTCGACATATTTAGAAATTATATTCTACTAGTCACGCACTTTCATTTGATATCCATACTGATGATGTTACGAAACAAATTATTTCGGACGCCGACTTCTATCTACACTTTTTCATAGTAACTGTATTCTACTGGTCAAGCCTATATCCACCATTTTATTTGGGTCGCCAACTCGGTTTTTAAGCTGTTTAAAGTTTGCTGTATTCTACTGGTCAAGCTCTTTCAATTGTTACCAATGTAGCGGGGATTGAATGTTCTTAATTACCTTATTTCACCCATATATCCGCCATTTTATTTCGGAGGCCATTAAAAATTTTAAGATTTTCATAGTTTACTGTATTCTATAGTTAAGCCCTGATGATAGTGGGGGTTGAAGGGGACAGAGTCGTAATTACTATATTTGACCCATATATAAATTTATTTTACGCCATTTTGTAGTGGCAGACATAATCAGTTTGAAGTTCTGTAAAGTGAGCTATATCTTACTAGTTAAGCCCTTGCATTTGGTATTTATATTGATGCTGCTGAAATCAGTTAAATCTTGGTCTTATATCCCAGTTTGGTGTTACTAGCTTGTCCAGAAATTATGAAGGAGCTTGAAAAACTTAATGTATAAAAAAAACTATGGGTTTTTTCAAATAAGTTTTGCCTATAACTTTGCGGGTTAGTGACCGATTTATCCAAAACTTTTTGCAAGTAGCCCTAGAGGTATAGATAGTAACAAGTGTGTCTATAAATTATACTAGGACTAAAAGTTTTAATAATTATGGTGAATATATGGGGAAAAACAAAGGCAGCCGTGTCCAGTAGCTCATTCAGAAAGTAATTCGGCGATTCTACTGAATTTCAAAAGAGATTTCTCCCGAAAATTTCCAGGAAACTAATTGCATATACAGGTCTATGCAATATAAAATATTTATTTTATGGGGTTGAAAATTAATGCTTTAAAAAAAAGTGTAGCTTCGTCTGTGTGGCACGTAGCACCGTCCTGTTGAAACCAAATGTTGCCAATATCCTCCTCTTCAATTTTTGTGAACAAAAATTCGTTCAACATGGCCCGATCACGATCGCCATTAACTACGGCTACTCCTTGCTCATTTTTGAAGAAAAATGGCCCAATTATGCCTCTGGACCAAAGTCCGCACCAAACAGTGATTCGTTTTGCGACTATCGGCTTTTCAATGTATGCGTGCGGGTTTTCTGTGCCCCAAATGCGACAATTTTTCTTGTTTACATACCCGCCAATATCAAAATGAGCTTCAAAGAAGAGATGATTTTTTTTTTGGGAAAATCGGCCAAAGTAATGTCGCAATATTTCAGACATAAGCTAAGTGTTACCATTCACGAAATAACCACTAGTTGAAAAAAAACGTTAGATGGCGGACCCTTTATTAAATTTACTACCATTTTATTACTTTTAAAAATTATTCTATTTCGACCTAAGGCGTTTTTTTCAAATGTCTGTATACTTGCCTGTCCTGTTAAACTAGTTCGCGGTGTTTTTATAGATTTCTTAAGATTTTTTCTTTAACAAATTTTTCATTTAATTTTTGTTAATGCAATCTCAGTATGTTTCCTGGGCTTTTGTTCAAAAAAAGGGGTTTGGCATTTTTTGTTTGCGGATTTTTGTTGTTGTCTTTTGTAAAACTTATTTTCTTAAGGTGTCAATTTCAACGCTTTTGATTTTGGTTCACATTTGATATAAAAACTGTATGCGACATGTTTGCTGATGTATAAATGCTGTCAAATATTTTTTTGTACGTTAAACTTGTTAAAAAAAAATGCTAAGACATGTGCTAAAAATATTTTAAGCGAAAGGGTTGGTGGAATGTAAAAAAACAAACAAATTGTATAAAAGTTTGTTTTTGATAATTTTCTGTAGAATTAATGGTAATTTTTCAAATAAATAATATATTAAATATTTTGTATATAAAAATCTTTTTTAATTTTCCCAATAAGCACAAATTTTTTGTGAATTACAATGTTGGAATTCCAGTGTGAATCCAAGCTTGAATTACATTTGAAATTCATCCTCTTTCCAGTCTGTTTGAAGTTTGTTAAAAAACAACAAAAAATTTGTTTGAGGCATATAGCCAAATCATTGTCGGCGGTGATAATGATGATTTCATAATTAAACTAGCATTTAACCGCTACTGCGTTAGCGATTTTTTTTTTCGTGGACATACTTGTATGCCCATTTTTACGTTTCTAGGTTTTAACTTGTTTAAATGCATACATTAAACCCGATACTTTTTAAGCGGGTCCCTTTCTTCTATTGTTATAATAATGGGTTTCAACAAAAAAGCTGCAAGATGCTTGAATTCAACGGTAAAAACAGGTTCGGTTCGACTTGAATTCCACTGCAGTTCTATGCTTGAATTCAAGTATAAAAACAGGTTCGGTTCAACTTGAATCACACTGTTATTCAAGGCTGGAATTACACTGTAAAGGTACTGTTTTGTTCGACTGTTATTCAATGGTTAATTTTGCTGGATTCGCTATTGAATTCAACTGTGTTTCAACTGTAATGCAACACTCGAAATTGGAAATTGTGACTGGATTCCAAATGTAATTTCACTTGAATTCCAGCCAAATGCTTATTGGGTTAATTCAAAAGAAGTTGCTTTTTTCAAAGATAGACAAACACAAATTTATCCATGGTTGAATTTGTCAAACCCTGAAACAAAGATACGCCAAATTTAGTTGGGCAAAAAGCTTCACGTTAAGGTGTGACTCACAATTAACAGAGAGCATTATATTTGGACCATCTTTTAATGTAACAAATATGAATATTTGCATGTTTATATATTAAAATTAAAAGAAAGTTGCGATACAGATGCGTAACAACCTGAATTATTGCAAAAATAGGTTACTTTAGGTGCCGATAGCAACGCAGAAAAATTCGTGGGCTGACTTTCCCAATTCATTTTCAACGATTCTAGGTGGGGTCATTATGATCCACGCACATGGTATAGAACTCAATTGGTCGACTTTTTTCAAAAACAGAGCAACGAATTATTGCAAAACTCTGCAGTTAAAATTTTGGCAATAAGTTCTTTGTGATAAAAAAATTATCACTGATTTGAAAAAGATATTTCTATTATTTTGGTTATTTGTTCAGTTGTAAATCTGTCGTTATTTGTTCTCCAGGTATTATTTATTTAATCTAAAATTACAAAAAATTTATATAAACGAAAAAAAACTTATAAACCTTATAGAACTAGAATTTAAAAACTCTAGAAAAATATCGTTACATATCGCCGCTGCTCTGACATAATCGGTTATGTGACAATTTCAAAAAAAAATGTTCTTACTCTATTTTGAAACATTATTGGTCGTACATCTATTCACTAAACCGTTTAAGGATATTATGATTTGTTCAAAAATAAACAATAGTCTGTATGCGTAAATTTAATACTGTAAAGTAACCAAATAAAATGCTTTTTTGATCTTCTGAAAATTCAGTAAAAAACTCATAACTGAATTTGTTGGAGCAGCGACGATATATATTTAATATCTTCTATATCTAAAAGTAAATTAAAATTATTATATTTAATACCTTCTTGTTCCCTAATCATCTAGCACTTACATTCACATCTTTATTACAGTTTTATATACAAACTATATTATACATGTGTATGTTTATATAGATGTATGTGTATGCATAAGTATATGTAGATAACGAAATTCCATAAAGTAATTTTAAATTTATGAACTTATTTTTATGGTTATTACTGGGTATTAAATAGAAAAATCTTGTTTTGTTACATTTTTTCTAAACTCTAAACTCTCATCAAAAACTATTTGCTGATCTATTTAAAATAATGAAAGTTAACTGAAAAGAAGCTTTTCAGAACAAACTTTATTTAAGTATTTAATACCTAGTTACTTTATGCATAAAATTTACTTTATACAAATAAATAAAAAAGCAAAAACAAATTCTTGCTTTTATAAAAAAAAATCTTTTTCTACAAAAAAAAACTAAAATTAACTAAAAGTGTTGGTATAAAAATAATTTGAGGGGAAAATCAGTGAAAAGGAAAACATTTCAAAACTGTTTACCATATAAAAAAAGTACTTTGGTTTTTTGTTTTTGTACATTTCATTTTTTCTTTTACAGTTAATGGAAAAACTATATTTGAGTTTTTTCTTTCGTTTTGTACACTTCATCATGGCTGACAAGGGTATATTTGAAATAGTATTTTCATTACCTTTGCAATGTTTGCAAGTTTATTTCATATAAATACTTATTCGTAAAGCCTGTAGTACGCAAAATGTAAAACGCCACATACACATGTGGCTATGAGGTACTTATACACTTACTATCGTATATTGTGAGGGGCATATAAAATTCGTCTCAACCGAATATATGTATGTCAGAATGTAGTACTCGCGCTAGTTTTCCATGCTGTTTGTTTTGAAAAGCAAATGTTAAACTGGGGCGTTATTGCCACAAAAAAGGGAAAAATTAATGTAAATGTTTTTATTTTATTTTCACAAAGAATATTTAAGAGTTGTTATTATTCGTTTACAGTTTATTTCACGTTAAATAAGTTTTAATTAAATATTATTTTCATTGTGAAAATTTTTTCTGGTGTTTTAGGTTTGTTTAAAACTTGAGTTTTAAATAAGCCGTAAATTAAACAGAAATTTTTCATTTCATTCTTTGTATTGGACGTTCAAATTCTAAAAAAGATGGCATCTGCGGCTGCTATGTTTCCTTGCCGCTGACCTGCAAATATGTTACGATTGCAAACCAAAAGTTTAAGCAGCCTTTTTATACACTTCACCTGTGGTGCACAAGGGTATATATATCTTTGTCATTCCGTCTGAAATTTCTACAATTTTCATTTCCCACCCCATAAAGTACATACTTTTTGAAAGCTTATGAACAGAAGAGTCGATTAAGCTCTGTCAGTCTGTAATTCTGTTCGTGTGTATGTTGAAATCAACTTTTTGAAGCCCCCCGACATCGCTTGAAGGTATTAAAATATCAGAAATATTCGGGAGTAGATCGGTATTGTAAATCAGAAACATCGGTACATAAACAACTGAGATATGAGCAACAAAATTACAACAACAACATACATACATACAAACGTGTATACTAGTTAGAGTAAAGGTGGCATCGAGTCCCAGCTGAGCCAAAAAAAAAAAAAATTTTTTATATTTTTTTTTTTTAATTTTTTTTATTTTATTTTTTATTTAATATATTATTTATATTTTTATTATTATTTTTCTTTAATTTTCTTTTTTTTGATTTTTTTTATATTTTTTTTGTTTTATATTTATTATTTATATTTTAGTTATTTTTAAAAAAAAATTTTTTTAATTTTTTTTTTATTTTTTTTTTTATTTTTTAAATACATACGTAAATTTTTAATTTTACAATGGGATGTTTTTATATATGTATGTTTTCTATATATGTATGTACGTATTTCATATGAGATGAATGGTGATACAAACTACTGTTATTGCATGACTACACGCTGTGAATGGTATATAAGATTCGGCACGGCCGAATATAGCACTCTTACTTGTTAATGTTAAAACTTTGTTTTCAGAATTAGTAAATATATTAGAGTGGAAACTCGACTACGTCGATCGGTAACAATGCCACTAGCCTTAAAACTGTGCACAGGAACTCGAGTCTGCAGCACATAGTGCATAAGAACTTAGACTTTTAAGCTCTTCAACCAACAATTTGGCCAATGCCAGTAAAAACTTCTCTAATCCAGTAGTTAAATATATATGATAATAGACATTAAATAATCAAGAACTTTAGGTTATTGAATGGAACAAAATAAAAAATTGTGACAATCAATCAAAGTTTACTATGTTCTACTTATTTTATTTCAATATTGTAGGGATTGAGAGGGTAAAGCCGTAGTTACTATACTTGTCCAATATATGCGTAATTTTTTTTCGGACGCCATCTTGAAATCTAACTTTTTTTTGAGTTTAGTGTAAAACCATTAGTGAAGGTTTAATTGGGTACATGTTAAGTTACTAGATTTGGCCCATTTATAAATTGACTATAGGCCGTTTATCAAAAATAATTTAACTAATATGTATTTCTAAAGGCATATCCTATCTAAACGTATAAGCAAACGTGTCTATAAATTATCCTCGGAGTAAAAAATGTTGAAAAAAAAGTAAGAAATGAGAAAAAAAACCGAGGCAGTTGTGTTTCTTTTTTTGCTCATATTTCAGAAAGTTATAAGGCTATTATGCTGGACTTCAACAGCGATTTATTTCTGGATATTTTCAAAACATTGTAAAAGTTGATTTCAACCATCGCACAGACAGACGGACATCCCTTAGTCACATTCCCAAGTTATAAGCTTTCAGAAAATATATATTTTCCACAGTCGAAAATAAATACTGTAGAAATTACAAAAGCTACCCAGCAAAAAAGACAAAAAAGTGATTTTGCAGGAGTTCAACTGGTGACGAAGTGATTAAATTTGGGTGAAAACACTAATAATTTCAACATTAGCGTGTCATTGGAGATCATGTGTTTACATGAATATTTTAATGAACTGCACTCCATTCTAATAAGTGCATGGAACTCATGCATATTTGGTGACAAGTATCAGATATTTCATGTGTTAAATTTGTTTGTTCACATGAATTCTTTAAGATATTTTGCATGATGTTGCATTCATTTTTAAGCACATCATTTATGAAAAATTATTTTGCAGTTAAGAAGTCATTTAGAATGAATGCTTTTACACAATTGATTTAGAAGTCTTGTAAATGTAATTCGCTTTGCACTACTTCCAATTTTTTTTTGCTGGGTATATATGTACACCCTTGAAGGGTATAAAAACTACCACTCGACTTTTTTCACTCCAACATTGGTCCGTTGACATGGAAATTATGTTTAAACTTTTAAATAATTTATTTATTTATACAAATAAATTAACAAATTTTCCATTTTTTAGTAATATTCAATTTTATATTTCAACTAAATTTAGATACATCCTTCAGCGATAGAAAGTTTTCTATAAATACTGAGTTGTTTGAATTATGTGTATTTTACAATACAGTTCTTTTAGAAATAAGACTCATTCTAGATTTTTTAATTCTATTATTTGCCGTCAAGTAATTTTTACACAAGTAAATTAAAAATAAGTCGTTACATAATATTTATGTTACAATATTTTACACGCATTTAAAATTTACGCACAATCGAATCTAATACACCTACAATGTATTCTAACAACCCAAGCACCCACCCCATCAACACTACCTGTAGCCAAGAAAAACACCATAACAACCACAACCTCACAATTAGTCGCCAACGATTAAAAAAAAGGTACAAATTTCATTAAAACTCTTAAGTTAAAAGTTGTATATTTTTACAAAAATTACTAGACCAGAATAAGTTTGTTCTTGTAGTCTTAAGGGAAAAAAGTAAAAAAAAAACTTGGTAATATAAACCCAGACCACAAAATATTAGGGAGTGTTGTGAGACAAGCCAAATGAAAATAAAAACAAAGAAAGACTTGACACGTTTGTGTCATTGTTGAGTTGACACTTTTTATTTAGCTCACAACAACACAACATGGAAAATAAAAAATAAAAAAATTAGTAGGTAACAATGTTAGAATGTAAAACAATAACAATTTGCTGAACGAAATAATTAACTGGGTATACAATTTCAAAATCCCTCCCAAATGAATGTTTGTTTAAAATATCCTTCTTCGGTTTTGTTACCCTCTAGGATCAGTCATGTCTGTATGTGCGTAACTTTTACACACATGTGCCCATTTAAATATGTGTGTGTGTGTGTATGTATGCAATTTACCCAAGGTGTCTAGACAGTTTAAAGAAAGTAATCGTTAGCTACACTTTTAAAAACACATGCTTACGTATACATCATGTAACCGTAAATGCATTCAGATTATAACATGCACGTAGAGAAAACAGAGACAAGTAGATTATGGTTATATAACAACACAATAACAACTGCTAACAAAATGTAAACAAGAAAGAGTGTGTAAAGTCCTTTAAGATATTTCTCTTGTTACCCAAGGTGTTTGGCAAATCAATTTTACTCTTTGCTCAAGATAATATTTGTGTGCGATTATAAATGATTTATTATTATTATTGTTCCGTACAGGGAAATATGAGCAACAGTTTTAGAACAATTTCAATTGAGGGTTTTATTGAAGGATTAGAAATCATTTATCGTAAATTTAAGGAAAATATTAAAGGTATTCATAGGTAACGGGTTAAGGTCTTGCTAAATTTCAAAATTTGATTTTAAACATAGCAACAACGTTGCATAAAATAATTTCACAATAAATTTTATTGTTTGCATTACATGCATTAGTAAGTATAACACACAATAGGCTCTTAATATTTTTTTCAAATGTAGTCATTTAATTTATAGGCTGCCTAAATACCTAAGAATAGTCACTGGTTACAGCTATTAGTCGGTCGGCTTCGTATTCCACAGGGTAGGTCAGAAGTCACGCATGCTCGTGCAAATTGAATAACTTTTAGATTTATTATTTTCATCAAATATACACTTTATAAGATATAATTTTTAATTAAAAAAAAATAAAAGCAGACGACCAGCATTTCCATCGATGTACATTTGTACTCCTTAATAGGCATTTTGCATAACTGTGGGCAAAGTTTCAGGCCCTTCGCTTATCTCAGTTTCAGTGTTGTGATTTAGCTTTTCAATAGTTTGGGGCTTTCTTTCTTTCTTTGACATAATCAGAGATAGTTAAGTCACTGTGTGAAGGGTATAAAAACGGCATGGCTGCTGAGAGTTTAGAGCTAGGGAAAATAAAGCAGTATTTTGTTATACCCTTCACACAGTGAAAAAGGGTATACCTATATAAAGGTTTGTCATTCCGTGTGAAATTTCTACAATTTTCATTTCCGACCCCATAAAGTATATATTTTCTGAAAGCTTATGAATAGGGGAGTCGATTAAGCTGTCAGTCTGTCCGTGTATATGTTTAAATCAACTTTTTGAGGCCCCCCGACATCGCTTGGACCCGGGTGAGCTATTAAAATATCAGAAATATTTGATATGAGTATCACAAATACTGAGATAGAGCAGAAACCCACGACCACCTCGATTTTTTATTCACAAAAACAACATTACAGCAACAACATACATACATACAAACATGTATACTGGCTAGAGTGAACGTTGCATCGAATCCCAGCTGAGCCAAAAAATTTTTTTTTTATTTTTTTTATTTTTTTTTTTTTTTATTTTTTTATATTTTTTATTTAATATATTATTTATATTTTTTTTATTTTTTTTTTTAATTTTTTTTTCATATTTTTTTTTTGTTTTATATTTATTATAATTATTAGTTTTTTGACCTTTTATAATAATATATAATAGTTTTTTAATCTTAAGGTCCTTTTAATAATAAAAAATCTTTTTGTTTTGTTTTATATTATTTGATCAATATTTCGCTACTTCTTTGTGTAGCATCATCAGGATACAAGTTTTTATTATATTTTAGTTTTTTGTTGGATTTGTGTCTTGATATTTGTTATTTTTTATATAAATTTATAGTTTGATTAACAAAATTTAAAATAACGTTAAAAAAAAAAATTCTTTTAAACATTTTGTCATATACATATAAAAATTTTAGAAAAATGTAGTATAACAAAAATTACAATTTATATAAAAATATTAACAAAAAGTATTATAACAAAAATTGTTGAAGAAATGTTAATAGTATTATAAGAATAAGTGTAATAATAGAAAAATTGTATAACAAAAATTCCATAATTATTAAAAGTATTAACAAGAATTATATAAATTATTATTATTATAAGATTCGGCACGGCCGAATATAGCGCTCTTACTTGTTTGGTATATTTTCTTATTAAAAGTATATTTTTTTTTAGCAAACTAAGAAGTGGAAAGTTGTTCAATGCGATAACTATAATTACAATTAAAACGTACGTGTAAATATATTATTACATTTTACTTATATTTACATGTATATTTATTTATATTATTTATTTAATATTCTTTAAAAATATAAAACTTATAGATTTTTTATTATTAGAAAAAAATACTACAAATTTTCTCAACAACATCTTCAATTAAATTTATTTCATTATTTTAAAGAATCAATTTAATTAAAAATAATTTTATGCGATATTATTCGTTCAAGCTGTTGTTTGCAACGCTTGAAAAAATACTCTCACTCCTATTTTAAAGTATTACAACTTGCCCATAATTGATTTCTAAGTCGAACACATCGAACACGAATACATAATCTCTAGCCTGTGTTCGGTCGTATTAGACGCTAAAATTTGAACGTGTACACTTGGAAAGCTAATGAATTCAAATTGGAAATTCCTAAGGATTCACATTGAAGAGGCTGAGTTCTTAAACTAACGAGATATAAACGGAATTGGGATCATGGTCAGGGGAATTTGATTCCTTTAGAGAGTACATGCCAAGTGGTCTTCTGTGTATATCCGTCATGGGTTTGAACTTTTAATGTTCTTTTTTTTACACTCCCCATACGAGAGTGTAAACGGGTGTATATAATTTTGTCATTCCGCTTGTAGTTTTCACATCCTTTAAAGCATATACTTACTGATTTCTTACTGATAGAGGAATCAGCTTAATTAAGTCCGTCTGTCCATTTGTATGTTGAAATCAACTTTTTGAAACCCCCACTTATAATTCAGTTATGTGAACACATTACGAGCTGAGATAAGAGTGATTGTGAAACATGATTGTCTCAAATTTTTCAGCTCCTATAGAAGTTTATCAAATATTTGTCACATACATATTTAAAATGAAATGTGAACATTTAGCAATATTTGCGGTTAATTTTAGTTCAATGTGTCAACTGCCGACAAAGATATTGGCGAAAAAATTTTTGAAAATAAATTTAAATTAAAAGACTATGAATTTCCTCAATAATTTTTCGTCCCAGTTTCAACATATACTTGTCAGTTATGATCTTAAAACTGTAAGTGACTCTAAGTAACCAAATTGTAATATTGAGATATACTTCTTTCTACTGTATCCATTTGCTAATCCAAAAAGTATACATGTATCTATGGCTTAGAGCTAAAAGGGCCAATGTCAAGATATTTACTTTTGAAGAAATTTGAATTGAAGTTTAACTTTTATAGATGCTTTCATAGTGATGTTGGCCAGTATTTTATTTATGAAGCTGTTCTGGGTTAAGTATGACTTTAGCTGTTTTACCATAATGAAATAGAGCAAGAAAATAAATTTAATGCAATGATTAACTCAAAAGAGCAAAAAAGTGACATTGTCCCTTTTACTTTCAAGCCACAGATATATTCGGAATCCATATACATAGATACGGGATCGATTTAGCTAAGACAACAACAAAAGTTAGTGCTCACTAATGTATAATTATGTATATATATGCATGATGGTATAAATTGTATGAATAATATATACGATACGGCATAGCTTAATATAGTGCTCTTACTAGTTCAACCTAACCTAAGGTTTATGTGGAAGTTCGTGTATGGCTACAAACCAGTACACAACCTGCTTTGCAGCATTGAGTTTCGCTCTCACCTTGACATCTCTCCAATGAACATATAAACATTCATATGTATTTATTTCAAATTTAGCACAAATTTACCCAGCAAATTTTGTATTGATCGACCTATAATTGGACCTAAAATCTCTACAAAGCCTAAGATGCAATGCCGTAGAGCATTTTTTTACCGTTTTTGTTTTCTTTTATGTTCTATATTACAAAGTAGGGTATAATACAGTTATGCTTGACCAACCATACTGTCCTAACTTGTTTTATATACGTACACACATTCATATTCATATGATTTTAAGAATATATTTTCTCTCTATTAAATTCCTTAAATTTTTAAAAAAATCTTTTACAAGAAATTCTTTTGAATAAATAAAATAAATTTTGTCAAATAATTTGTGAAACTATTTCGAACAATAAAATGTTTAACAATGCAAATAATTTGTGGAAAATTAATAGTAAAAATTTGTAATATTTTGTGGCATTCACATGGCATACATACACACATGCTTACAATACGTAGTATATGCATGCAAAGCTAAGCAAAGCAAATCAATTCAAAATATATACACACACACACACACAAATGTTGTTGTATGTGAGGCATATGTAAGACTTTGTTTTGTATCTTTTTGTGTCACTTTGTAATGTGACAACTTAATTTTAATGAAATTTATTATAAGCAACAAACTTATACAATACTGCAGCAACAAAACAACAAAAACAAATCAAATATGTTTCCACCTCTTGCCGCCAGAAACTAACGACTGACTGACTTTACAACAAAAAACTCAAACCAAATGCATTTCTGTCTCCTGCAAACGATTCTTTCAATCAATGTTTATCGTCAATATTATTTGTTATTTTAATGTTGAAATATTTAAGGTACGTTGCTGATAGGGGTTTTATACTTATTTTTAGCAAAGCATACCATCAAGTTGAGTTTTGTTCTGTTAAAATGGGATATAAAAAGGTTATGCTTGCATTTTCATATGGTGTAACCATAACATTGACTGTAGAGAAACCTTTCACAGTTTCATAGAAAAAGAATTTACCCTCAGAAAAATTTATCCCGGCAAATTCCTGGTTTAGATCCCCTAGTTTACGCTAAAGTTATTTGAAAATCATTCTAGATAGATTAAGTTTATAATGGGTTACTTATTTATTTGTAGAGTTTTTTGCAGCGTCAACAAACGAGAAGTCAACAAACGAGAGACAAATCTCCGCGGTAAACAACGTATGGATGTGTGACTTGTCAAATATGTAGTGTCAACAATGACACCTTCAACATTATTTCCTATGCATTAATGCAAAAGAAAAATTAAAGAGGCGAAAATAAAACTAAACGTACGCTTGAATGATCAAGCAGGCCACTCCCATTTTTTCCAATGTTTTGCTGTTCCTTCGTGTTGCATACAAATTGCACAGAAACTCATATAAAAAAGGCATAAATTAAACAAACGCATTTAGTGAAACAAAAAAATCTATAATAAATACAAATCACTGCTTAATGCATAAGAGTGGATTTTTAACTGCTGGTGTTTGTGTATCGTTTCTTCTTTTTATACCCTTCACACAGTGAAAAAGGGTATATATAGGTTTGTCATTCCGTGTGAAATTTCTACAATTTTCATTTCCGACCCCATAAAGTATATATTTTCTGAAAGCTTATGAATAGAGGAGTCGATTAAGCCCTGACCGTCTGTCCGTCTGTCCGTCTGACCGTCTGTCCGTGTGTATGTTGAAATCAACTTTTTGAAGCCCCCCGACATCGCTTGGACTCGGGTGAGGTATTAAAATATCAGAAATATTCGGGAGTAGATCGCTATTGAAAATCAGAAACATCGGTACATAAACAACTGAGATATGAGCAAAAACCCACGACCACCTCGATTTTTTTTTCACAAAAGCAACATTACAACAACAACATACATACATACAAACCTGTATACTGGTTAGAGAAAACGTGGCATCGAATCCCAGCTGAGCCAAAAAAATTTTTTTTTTAATTTTTTTTTAATTCTTTTTTTTTATTTTTTTTTAATTTTTTTTTTTTTTATTTTTTATTTAATATATTATTTATATTTTTATTATTATTTTTTTTTTTAATTTTTTTTTTTTAATTTTTTTTTTTTTTTTTTTTTTTTGTTTTGTATATATTATATACATAATAATTTAAAAAAAAATTTTTTTTTAAAAATTTTTTTTTTTTAAATTTTTTTTTTCTTAAAAATTTTTTTTTTTAATTTTTTTTTTTTTTTTGTTTTTTTTAACATTCATACGTGAATTTATAATTTTACAATGGGACGTTTTTATATATGTATGTTTTTATATGTATGTACGTATTTCATATGGGATGAATGGTGACACAAACCACTGTTATTGCATGAATTCACGTTGTGAAGGGTATATAAGATTCGGCACGGCCGAATATAGCGCTCTTACTTGTTTTTTTTGTATTTTTAACTATAAATTTCAGCATAAAATTTTCTTTTTCATTATGGCGTTTATGTTGTTTTCCTTTGCTAAATAAAGGAAATATTAACATATTTTGCAATTTTAAAAATGCTTCATACTGAACAGACAGTCAGTCGTAAAGTCGATGAGTTTTATGTTCATGTTTTTACCATCATTTGTATGGTGCAAATAATGAAAATCAAATGGGTTATATTTACATGGGTTTACCTTTTAAGGCGGCCAACCTTAGGTTCTTTAGAAAGGTATGCAATGCAAATGGCATTTGCACGCCGAAACGTTCTGATTGCATTTATTGTCTCGAATGTCAAATTTTACTCTATGAATGACCATTTTTCCGCCATTTTGTAGTGGCGGCCAACATGAATTTTAATTTTTATATAGTGCTTATATTGCGCTAGTCAATTCCTTTCAGATGATACAAATATTGACTATCTCGGTTGTCTAGAAGCTGAAAAAAATTGATTTTCGTTTGTAAATTTTTGTAATATTGATTTTTATACAAAATTTTTGTCCATTACTTTACCGATTAGAGCACGTTTTATCTAAAATTTTTCACGAATATCTCTAGAGGCATATTATATCTACAAATACATAGTAGCAAAGGTACCTATAAATTTTTCTGTGGTTAAAAATTTTAATTTTGGTGATAAAAATATGGGAAAAAATAGAGGCAGTCGTGTTTATTTGCGATTAGGCTTAATTTCAATGGCGATTCATTCCCTGATGTTTCCAAGAGATTGATGCCATACAAAGATCTGAGGAACATATGGTTGCTTTTAAAATTTGATTTCAACCAACACACGGACAGACAGACAGACGATCATGGCTTAATGGACTCCTCTATTCATAAGCTTTTAGAAAATATATACTTTATGGGGTCAGTAATGCAAATTGCAAAAAAAAAATTTTCTGATTTTCAATAAGAATCTGCTCCTAAATATTTATGATATTTTGGTACCTTACACGGGTATTGAAAATGTCTGGGGGCTTCAAAAAGTTGATTTCATACACATACATACGGACGTCCGTCTGTGCTTGATTGACTCCCCTATTCATAAGCTTTCAGAAAATACATACATATATACTTTATGGGGTTTTAAATGCAAATTGTAGAAATTTCACATGGAATGACAAACCTATTTATCTGTGGCTTGGAGCTAAAAGGGCCAATGTCAAAATATTTACTTTTGAGACTTAACTTTTATAGATGCTTTCATAGTGACATGGGCCAGCATTTTATTTATGAAGCTGTTCTGGGTTAAGTATGACTTTAGCTGTTTTACCATAATAAAAAAGAGCAAGAAAACAAATCTAATGCAATAATTAACTCAAAAGAGCAAAAAAGTGACATTGGCCCTTTTAGCTCCAAGCCAGATATACACAGATATACACTTACACTCAGTGTGAAGGGTATACAAATGAATGCTATACTTCCCCAATTCTAATTTCATTAAATTTAAACATAAATATTAGTTTAAAAAAAATTACATATGAGTGTACCGATAGAGAGTGCTGATGATGAAATCGTAGCTGGTTTCGAAAATGCATTCCACTTGGCATAAGTCGGAATAGTTTTTCAATATTCTTAAAATAATTACAATTTAATTTAATTTTATAAATGTTTTGGGGAAGGTTAATAATAGAAAAATGAACTTGAGCCAGAATAAAAATGATTTTTAACAAAATTTGTAAAAAAAATTATTTAAAATTTTCTATAAGAAAAAACTTGCTGAAAGTTGCTTTTAAATACCAAAATTTATTGAAAAATTTGTTTAAGTACAAAATAAGTTTAGGTAAAATTTTAGTTAATTTTTCTTTTCTCGTAACAATTTAAGTTCTAAACTGGTTGGACCTTTCTGACATATTAAATAATTTATTTAGGATAAAAAAAATATCATAAATACATCCATGCATCCATCTTTATTAATATTTAACCATAACTGAGTTTATAACTGCATTTTGTTGTAAAGTTAAAAGTTAAAAGTTTTTACCTCAGTTATTTTTTTTTTTATAATTAATATAGTTTTTCTTTTTAGTTGTATTTTTTTCAAACCCAGCAGGGGGCGGGTAGAGAAAAAAGATTATCAACAAATTCGATAAAGATGAACATAAGCATAAATACATATATATTGTACGATTAAGTAAGTACTGATATTTAACACAAACAATAACTACAACGACTCGCGGACAGACTGGCACAGAGATAGACATGTTGAAAAAGGGGACGCATGTATTTTGTGTCAAGAGGAACAGTAAAACCTCTTTGATTGTGTGCACAAATAAAGATATGTTTTTATATAGACATGTGGTGTATATAATAAACTAATCATATATACATACAAACGTATACATAATGAATAATTATTATGTGTTTTTATACAAAATACGTTCATTATTTATTTGCACCTACAATGGGGAGGACTATAAAAGGTACACTTTCATAAAGTTTTTTAAATATTGCTGACATTATGTAGTTTTATATTTACATTTTTTGGAAAATAGTTTTAAAGAAATCTTTTTAAGTTTTAAATTACCAGCGGTCTTATAATTATGAAACACACTGCTCGCATTGCAGTTTTCCCTGCATTTTCTTTATGTTGCCTCTAGTGACTTTTTAAGTACTTTTATCTTAAAGCACAACATTTTATACAAACCAGCAAATGCATATTTATGTGTACGTATGTATTTCAGTAATTGTTGTATGTTTGCTCTGCATTTAAACCTACAACAAGCATAAATTAACATTTTCATTAAAATGTTGCTTATTTTTTTTTTTTACATTTTCTTTATGTTTACTTGAGACGTGCTGCTTTTTCTTTGCTTTTAAGTATGAAATTTTTAAAATCTTTTTGTGTGCACATATATAAGCTGTATAAGATGTTAAAAAAAAAGTCAAAACGGGCGTAACTTAAAAGCGGCATAAATTGTTTATAAAATGTGGACAAAAATCAAGCCACCACCAAATAACCAAAAAATAAAATAAAAAATATTATTAATAATTAAATTCATATAGCGGCAAGAGTTGTGTATTTATACACATTTTTAATAACTTAATTAAGACATTTGTATACACATAAGATTCTCTTATGATGTTGTGAACATTTTTAATGGTCTTAAGTTGATTGTCGGTTTTTTGATTTTTACCAAATATAATTTTCAAATTATTTACGGCCTCCCCACTATTGTTTTTCAACTAAATATATTTTTTATTCTTAAATATTTATACAGCATATTTGGACTTTTTAATGGTCGGTAATAACTTTATTAGCATGAACTATAGTTGCACTACCAAATGGTTGGTGTTCTAAGTTCTATGAAGTCATTACAAAATGTTTCATTAAAGAATGAGAGAGGTAGAACCAAGACATACTCAAAATAAGTATATGCAACGGCTTTAATATAACTTGTAAAAAAATAAACTATAATTTTTTTTGACATAGAGTTTGACTGTAGCATTTGCCATCAGTAGAACTTAGAGGACAGAGAAATGATTATTGGTGCAGATTTTTTCTATACCCTGTGAGCTACAGGCTGACTGGCTTATTTGCAACTAAATTTCGTGTAAGCATAAATCGCTTCATTTAGATAAGATTGTGCACAAAAAGATTTACAGGCATTCAAGACTTACTTCGATGTAGATTGGTTCGCAACTAGTTCTAGCTCCGCTAAAATGTCCTCTTTCATAAATCACCCGAATTTGACAATTATTTTCTCACCTATACTCTGTGAAAACAATTTAATTGAGGCAATACAATTTTTATTTAAGTTGTCGATGTAAGAGTTCACACATATTCAATTAGTTAAATCAATTTTATACCCTGTTCAGACAGATTTTTTTAATTGTTTCAATTTAGTGTTGATTGAGCAATTAAAATAAGTCTTCGCACATACTCAATTTATCTGGCTCCATTAGCATTTGATAGCTGTAAGAATACGATGTATCTATACCAAATCAAATAATGCCTTCCCTTCAGTTTTTTTCGTGTTCATAAAATATATTTACAATCAATTTATATATATAAACAAGCTAATACCCGGTGTGCTTCGCCACCCCAAAATTTTAATATTTAATTTATATGGCAGGTGCCATGCCCACTATTGTTAATGCACCCACTTTTTCCATTAATGTTTATTTGAATATCAAAGTGGCTTTTGCAAAATTTTAGTACTCTAATCGATATCGTTTTCCAGATATACGAATTTTAGTATTTAATTCATATGGTAGGTGCCACGCCCACTGTTAACAATGTACCCATTTCTTGCCTAAATGTTTATTTGGGTGTCAAAGTTGCTCTTGCAAAATTTTATTACTCTAATCGATATCGTTTTCCAAATATACGAATTTTAGTATTTAATTCATGTGGCCACGCCTACTATTGCAAGTCCGCCCATTTTTTACCCAAATGTTCGTGTGGATGTCAAAGTTTACCGTACTTAATTTGAAGACTCTAGCTGCATTAACTTTCGTGATATATAATATTTAATACTTATTCTTAAATAGGTTGTGGCACCCCGCCCACTTACAATTTTAAACCAAAGTATAGCCTATAGTTCCTTCCAGACATACAGAAAGATTCTGTAAAAAATTTCAAAGAAATCGGTCCAGCCGTTTAACCGTCTATAAAGCACAAACAAACATACAAACATAAAAACACACATTGATTTTTATATATATAGATACGTATTTGACATTATTCAAACATTTTGTTAAAATTTCCATCAACCATTTTCCATTTTATTACTTTTTATTTTTTGCATATTCAATTGTTTGACATTAGAAATGCCACCTATGGAATTTTCTTCTCACTGAACATTCTTCTCGAGAGTTGTTTTTCGAGTTTTGGACAATAACTGAAACAAGAAAGTATATGTTGCTCAATTTATAAGTAATTTATAGTATGGCAAATTGAGCTCAATAAACCCCTTTAATTGCGAGAATATCATAAATTTAATATTAAGGCGCGTGTGTGAACATAGTAGTTGAACTCACTCTTTGATACAAACTACCCTTGCAAGTTGTTCAGACCGTGCAAGTCTAGCAAACAATTTAACTTGTGCACGACTACAAAAACAAATTCTATTAAATTGCAATTTGCATCACTTGAGCAAATATGCACAACTAAAAATCAGTGCAAAGTAATGTCACACAAATTTGCACAACAGATGCAAAATTTTTTTACTCTCAGGATTTAAAATCTCCACAAATTCAATTTCATACAATGGCATTTTTTACCAAAAAAATTGTGATATTATATTTTTCCGTTGATTTAGGCATTGTAATTTATTTAAAATTAATTAATTTTCTTTTCGGAAAATATTAAAACACAGAATCTTACTTATTAATTTAAAAAAAGATATATTGTTTCTTATGGTGTTACAATAATGCTACCATTCGAGCAGGCTTATGTTCTATTCTAAAAATACATGCAAGAGTGCAAACAGTTATCGTGTTATTTTCTGAACATGTTGCACAAATAACTGGCAAGAGTGTAGCATATCTTACCCTCAATTATATTTCAGTGTAACAAAGTACCATTTTTTACAGCTGTGTTATGTGAATAAATACTTTTTTTTGCAAACAAGTTTTTAACACAGAATGTGTTAAAGTGTAAAATCATGAAATTTTTCTGTTCCATTGAAACAAAAAAAAAATGGACAACTTTATAAGGGTGTGTGTAGACTGATAAAAATGTTACACATACTTATTGCAAAATTTTTTTTAGAAAAGAAAACACCATTAAATACCTAAAAAATCAGCTCGTTGCCATAAGTTTGCCACACATGAAAATGCACTCACGCTTAGTAGTAAAAAATTAGTGCATATTTGCACTAATTGCAAAAATGCTACCAAGAGTGAATTCCGCTATAGCATTATCCTCTTTTTACTTTTAATTTTTTTCCTTTAATTATGTTTTTTTTATTTATTAGGTCCATTCGTTTACTTTTGCAATAAAGTCCTGTTAATATTTATTATAAATTTTTTTTTCGTATTTTTGTTTCGTAATTAAATTAAGTAAAATTTCGGATTTTTGACTCTATTTATTTAAAAATCTAATGGATTTGAACAAAAAAAACCGATACATTCGACCGTGCCGAATCGGATAACACCATTTACCGCCATGTACATACGTATAGATACCAACCACATCATATCTAAGTATAGATTTTAGATTTCATGTAATACACCATTTTCTTTATTATTTCCGACGCCATCATTGATTTTGATACTAACTGTATCTACTAGTCAAGCCCTTTCATTCATTTCATTATGGGTATCAACATAATGTTGGGTTAAAAAAATTTTTTCAGCCATTTTGTTTGAGACGCCATTTTTCACTTTTTTAAAAGTTTATTACTATATTGTATTGGTCAAGCCCTTTTATTTAATACCAATATTGTGGGGGGTTAAAGGGCATTATGCCCTAACTACTATTTTATAGTCATATATTCTCCATTTAATCCAGCACGCCAGCAATTATTTTAATACTCAAGCCCGTTAATTTTATCTATATATTGGCTCTCTCGGTTGTATAGAAACTGAAAAGAATCGATTACCGTTTGGAAATTTTAGGAAAAACACCGAAGCAGTTGTACTTTGGTGCTTATATCTCTGAAATAACGGTTTATAATCTGGTATCTTAGGCGTGGTCAAAAAGTATTCTAGGACTTTGAAAATTTTATATATTTAGAAAAATATACACAGTTCTTCAAATAATTTTTGTCTATAACTTTACCGATTGATGACAAATTTGTCCAAAATTTTTCATGAATATCTCCAGAGGCATACCAAATCTACCTATACAAGTAGTAATAACCAAGGACTGGAAAATTTTATATTTTATGGTAAAAATAAGCGAATAAACAGAGGCAGTCGTGTTTATTTGCTCATATCTAAGATAGTTAAGGGGCGATTATGGTGATTTCCAATGCCAATCTGCTCCCGAATATTTTTGCTATTTTGATACCTTACTGTGAGTTAAAACCTGGTTTAACTGAACTTGCAGTGTGAACGCAAAATCAGCTGTTAGTGGTTTTAATTTCAAAACCCAGTCTCATTTCAGCTCTGGTGTGGTAAAGAGCTCGCGCGTCATTGTCATTATGGTTGTCGAATAAAGACAATCAGGCCGTACCTTTTCATTTGACTTCGAGATTTTTGCGTCTCACTCTCGCATTGGTTAATTCCGTAGCGTCGGTTAGCGGTAACGAGGTAAAGTTAACCGGAGTCTCAATTAACCACTGCGAAACTTTTAAAAAAGAATATTTTTGGCGTTCAGCTCCGATTTTCTATATGAGGGTATAGGTCAACTTACGGATACTGAACCATCGTGGGATACCCTGGCTCTATGGTTTTGAAACCTTGCCATTTAAATTAAAACAACAAAAAAAATAACGTTAGAACCAGATTTTAACTTTAAGTGAAAGAACACATTTTTAGCTTTTGTATCACGCACTGTCGGTGTAAAACATACTTACATGCTAAGTATGCTTGATGTATGTATGTCTAGTCCCTTGCAAACAATACATTTACTTTGAAAATGCAAAAAAATCGATCTTTTGCATGATTTATTGAACTCTACTCTATTGTCTACTCTTGTATATTGTTCTTTAGAATTTTGTATAAATTGTTATACAATTATATTATTCCAGACAATTAGTTTCCATCTGTGTAAATCGCATTTTTTTATCTTATTAATTAAAAACTCTTTCATTTTATGATCATATAAATGATTATATTTCTATATGAAAATCCATGTTTAAACATTTTAATTATTATAATTTGTCCCTTTTTTAGTTTAATAAATTAAATTTTCTCTATCATTTGTAATTGTAGACCAAACGAAAAAAATATTGCTGGTTGCCAAAAAACCAACTACTAATTATGTGGGTAAGTTTTTATAAATTTAACACAGAATTTTATGCATCAACTCTATGCAAATTACATACATATACAAATAGATTTTTTTTTTTTAATTTTATGTAAATTTGCATTTTATATTATAGATTTTAAATGTGTGTGCATTTATGTATTGACTCGTTTAAATATATTTAAAAATATTTGGCATAATCCTAATGCAAATAAATACAAGCGTAAATAATAGATATTATTATCATTATTATTATTTGTAGTTAGAACATGTTGAGTATTTGTATTAGTTTTGTTTTTTTTTTTCATTGTTCATAAAAACACAGCTGAACCGAGCTAAAATGAATACTTAGTTATATGTTATGCTAACAGATAACGTGAAGCATTACACTGTAGTGCATTAATTTCGCCGATTACGAAAAAAAAGAGTACAGTGAGGTTTTGCAAAAGCTTTTGTAAATCTTAATCCTAGTTTTCAAAATGCTAAAATTTTTAGTTATCAATTCAACTTAATTGTGTCTTACTGTTAAATGAAGTTTAATTTTTTGTTTGGTTGATTTTAAATGCTTCATGTTCATACATAAAAGTACATGTTTTTCTAACCATATTCAGTTGTTTTTTGCCCAACTCTCTCCATCTCTCTCTCTCTCCATCTCTCTCTCTGTTAAAAATGCTTCAAATATTGGCTTAAATAATTAATTCTAGTTATTATTTTTCATTTCGTTTTTTCCATCAAGATAATTTTATTATTATTGTTTTTGTTTTGAGGGAAGAGCAATAATAACAAATTGATAATAGAAAACTACGACATAAAAAATGTTTAAATAATTAAATAACACTTTTGACATTTATTTAGGTAATTTTATTAAATTTTGAACTTATTATTCTGAAACAAAATTTATTTGAACAAATTTTATGCAAATATAATGTTGGAAATTTTAAGAGCAAAATAATTTATAGTAAAATTATGTTAATTGATGTGAAATGAATGAAAGTAATTTAATTTGATAATTTAAAGTGTTAAGCAAATAGAAAATGTTTAAAAAGATTATTACAAACAAAAAATTATTGAAAATATATTTGGGGGATTCACAATAGTGTCAAAAATCATATGTCCTATAATAATAGCATGAAAAATTAAGACTATTGTGAACAACCCCTCTTAATTAAGTGTGCTATTTTGAATTAAAATCAGCTGATTATAAAAATAAATATTTTCTTTCATAATGCCAAAAACAAGTGAAAAAAAAACAAAATAATAGCCAGTTTGTGCGGAAAGTACATTTTAGATGTTGTAATGGCAGACTCAAATAAATAAACAACATTGGGTTTATGCGCATACGCTTCGGCTTTGGCTAAATTAAAATAGTTTTTAATTCTAATCCATGAATTTATTCAATTAGATCTTACCACAATATTTTCCATTTTTCAGTTTTACCGCAAATCACAAATAAATAAAATTTTTTTTTGATAAACATAAACAACACAGTCCTTAGCCGATCTTATTTGACGCCGCCAGTGATTTGTTATCAAAAATTAGCAGCTGCGCTTTAATTTGGATGTCGGCGCGATAAAATTATACAATGAACGGCGATGGCTTACAAAAACTATTGCGGCTTGGTTTAGCCGGCTTAGCCGTTTATCACAGGTCTCTGCTTATTAAATACGACAGCACAATAAACATAGCGTACAAAGTTCTGTTATTATAAGACACTTTTTGTTTAGAAAGCAACAACAACATTTTTAAACAATTGTAAAATTTTAGAAGAATATGACAATATGACATGATAAGACAGCTTGTGAATCACGCAATTGTATTTTTGGGAGTAGATGTGATTACGTGTTTGTTTTTGCTGCATTTCCAGGCAATTTTAATATTTCCTTTTCTTTTTTTCTTTCTCATTTTGTTCTTAATAAAACTGCTAGCGTTTTTTTTTATTTAAAACAAAAAGCTAATACTTAATTAAAGCAATGAAGAAGCTATTGCTTATAGTGGAAAACTCGACTGTGAATATGACAAAGGATAACTTCTCACGGCAAAAGATAGTTACCGAATATGTTGCCGAAAACTATTAGGTGATGGAGACGCACGTCTTATGAAGAGAAAGATGAGAGCGGACACGTCTTTAACCCTATAGTCAGATGAGCCCGAATTCAACTGATATCAGAACAGTATTGCTGACCACTCAATGACACTGTATTAGCAATCGATCAAACACGAAGAAGGCAACATCATGGTGTGGGCTGGAGACATTAAAAACATACCTAGAAAATCGTAAAGGAATGGGTGACTGGGCTAAATTGAATCCACCCAACCTAATTCAGAACTAGTAAATTTTTTCTTTTGTGAAAAGACAATTGGAATAATATTGAGATGTGGCAACGTTCGTTGATGGCGTTTATACACAATCCATTATGCTGCTGTATATTTACAGTCTCGAAATCAAGGCGAATTCATACAGGTGAAATTATCAGCCCAGCTGATGGGGAAACTTTTTGTCAAAATTGGTTGAATTTTTCCTTGATTTTGTTTATTAATGCAGGGAAGGAAAATGTGATTTTGGCTTCGATATTGAACAATTAACTTAAATGTACCTGTTGTACTTTTTAATATTACATTTTTGAACTTTCTATTTGTATTATATTTAAATTTTAAATTTTAGGCTACAAGTTCAATGCGATAATGACAGAATATCAAGGAAAAGTTAGTCGTCCGATACTAGCTGAGTGGAATGCATTTTCGAAGCCAACTACGGTTTTATCATCAGCACTGTTTTGATCAGAACTAAATTTTTTTGATTTATTTATTTGATTATAAATGTACTAAATTTATATATATTTGTTGCTTTTGCGTCATTAATACATATGTTAATTAATATGTATTTAATATGTCATAGCAACTTTTCCATCCCTGATATACGAATTGACCTTAACATAAAACATCCCCTAAAAAGTTGCTTTGTTGTATCAATTCGTGGTTGCATATACCTAGTCATATGAATATGCCTGGCTCGGAACTCTCCTTTCTTACCTCTGAACAAGGCCAGTATCAACTGATACTTGATTACTCACACTACCAACTAATGTTTTGTTTTGAAAAAGGCCAAATAAAAAGCTATATGGGAAGTGGTTTCATTAGAAAACTTTTAATAAAACTTTATGTCAAATAAGATTTATAAATTTTCGTACTGGCATATGATTTAAACATGGGAGTCAGACACATGATAGGTTCATCCGATATTACCAGTTTTTAATAATTTTGATTATAAAATTAATGGCAAAGATTGATAAATTACATACATTCAAATAAAATACATTGTAGTTGAAGACAAAATCGACTCCTAAAAAAATATATATTGACATTGGAATGCAAATCAAAAATAGCACCCTTGCTCAGCAGAAGAAATTCAAGACACATTTCTGCAGGTTTACGCCATGGCGGAATTTTTTGTATGAAGCTTGACAATTGAAAATTATAAGAAAAGAGAAAATGTATGAAAATTCCTTTAATTTGGTAAGAAACAGCTGATTGTCAGCTGATCAATTGAAACTGCCTAAATAAATATACCCTGGTATAAGCAAGAACTATAATTAAAACAAAGCAACTTCTTCGACACGACGAATTCCAATTCAAATCACATAGGAGTGGTGGCTAACTCGGCAAGATCCGCAAAAATGTCTTATACCTATAGCCACATAGAAAGAATTTTTTATTTTTTATGCATGGAGTTTTACGTCTAGAAATTAATAATCATTAACGTTGGTATGTATGGTCACCTGATAATTGTTTTCTTGAACACGATGTTTATCAAGGCGAATTTTATATTTTTTGGTAAAAAGTCGATATATTTGTACATGATTTAAGAAGGCATAGAATAGACACTGATTCTAAATGTCAGGAAAATGCTTGCGGCTCAAGAAAGCCGCCGTTTTGATCAGCTTCAGTCAACCCAAGAAGAAATTGTCTTCGAAACAGAGATGAAAAATTTAGTAAAATATTACCGTTAGATTTTTTTTAAATTTATTAGTGACGTCACTTTGAAATTTTGAGCCGCCGATTTCAATTTGTTATAGCCGCCGCATAAAAACTGCTCAGCCGCCTCTGCCGAAAATTCTGCCTTGGCTTGTTTCACTGATGGCGGCTGGACGATTTTCCTGTATTAATACACTTTAAAATAAATTGACACAATTAATTCTGTGACAGTCATGTTGTCATTGGTGGCAATTACTCACAAATAGGTACCTAAATAAGTACTTATTTTCCTCGTAATAAATAAGTACTTGATTTTAATAACCTCAATAACCCATTAATAATATGGACTTACAGAGTTATTGATTTTGAATTGATTATTAAGCAAAGCAACTTTTTAGGGAAAGTATTCTATCAAGGCCAATACTTATGTCAGAGATGGAAAAGTAGTTATGATATGCTTGATATAATAAAATTTGATTAGAAAGAGAATATTTATTTGTGAAACACATTTTAAAACCAACACATTACAGAATCAACAAATATACACAAGTTCGGTATATTTGTTCTCAAAAAAGTACACTCAAGTTAATTGTTTAATACCGAAACAAAAATCTAGTTTTCAATCCCTGAATTAATAATTTAAATCAAGGCAAATTCAACAAATATTCACATTATGCTTCTCTAACAGCTGGGCTGATAATTTCACTTGTATGAATTTTCCTTGATTTTGCTTTTATGGCTTGAGTTTTGAATTTCATGTGTTAAAAATGATTTTGTTACTTCTTTCTGTGAGCAGTAGTCAAATAATATACTAAAATCGTTACTTGGACATGAGATTCATATAAAAATTATTGAATTTAAAAGAAAAGAAAATATTTAAGAAATCACAATTTTTAGCCGTTGAAAATTTAAGTATCTCAAGGTAAACAATTTATTTATATCCTGTCATTAACTATGTTCATTTAAAAATTTTTTTTTGTTAAAATTGTTTCCTAGTTAAAATAGTCATTGTGTTAATAATCATTTATTCCACGTGGGAAAAAATAAATAAAATTAGCCACAAAGTGCTGTTGATTTTTAAAACAAATCTGCTGTGATTTATTTTTGTTGCAATTTTAAAAACAATTGTTATCGATTTGAATTTAATTTATTCAGTTGCAATAAATTATATATACTTTTTGTTTTTTTAATTTTACACTAAAGGGCATAAAAATGTCTACAAAATTATAGTTATAATTTTTTAAAAAAGAAATCTATAGGTATTCACGTTTAGGTAGAGAAAGAGAATAAATAAATAAAGGCAATAAAAATAAAATCAAAAAAAAGATTTAAAAAAATATATCCGATTCACTAGTGAGTTAACATTCACCTATTTTGAATTTTCACTTATTTTTTTATTGCAAAATAAGTAGTTTATTATTAATTGTAACGTCTTTAAGGCCGAGTAACATAGAATCCATCATACGTCAGCGGTGACGTTTTCAACTGACGTTATCGTGTCGACGAAATAAGTATACTGACATAATAAAAACTTTGAATCGAAGATTAAATCAGCTAAAACAAATTAAAAAGTCAGCTGATAGCTGTCACACTATTGAACGTACGTTTAAAGTTGCCAAACTTTAGCACTTTGCGTTTACGTTGACAAACCGCATAGGACAAACTCCATAAAACAAACCAGTGTTAAAAAAAGTTCGTGACCTGTGGCAATTCCAAAAATGCTTAGTAAAGTCTACAATTTCATCATTAAAAGATTACCAAACGAATAACGCTAGGAAATCATAAAATTTTTTTTATCAATATTTATGCTGTGTAAGAATTTTTTTTCGTAAATTACGTCCATTTTATGGTCGTCATAACACAGCCACCAAACAGGCTGTTCAAGCTGTTGAAACCAAATTTCGCAGCAGATTCACTTTAATGGACACTTAAGTGTGTATATCGAGCAGAACATTCTTGTAGTATTGGCCAGCATCAATAAAGATCGTACTTCAACCAGAAAGCAAGGCAACAGTCAATGGAACAAGATACTGTGAGATTATCGACTTTACTTGCCCCAAAATAGGAAAAATAGACGAGGCTAACATGTGGTTTCAACAAGACATAACATATAACAGACGACACGCAATACCATTAACCAATTTAGCAATTAATCTCATATTTTGGAACCGTCCATTGGCTGGCAACGTCATGTGATTTGACCACACTAGACTATTTTATGTTTGGATACATGAAGTCTGTCGTGTACGGGAACTAGCCAATCAGAATCACAAACCTGTAGGACATTGGTGAGATATCGGCAAAAAAGCTGAAAAAAATATTCCAAATCTTAAGACTACGATAGGATCATCTACATTTTTGCCGCGGGCAACATTTACATAAAATTATCTTTAAAAAGTAAATGAAAGTCATTCATTTATCGCTCAATGTAATATTTCATTCAATTTTCCAAAGTTTCCGTGTTTTTTTCTTTTAATTTTCAAAATCGAAACGGTTAAAAAATTATCCGGTACAATCATTTGAATTTGCATCCAAAAGTAGTGAAAAAAGACTTTCTTCAACGGTTTTATTTGAATGGTACTAATTTTTTTTAAAAATTTACCAACTAAGCCAGCTGAATAATGTAATATTTCATTGTCTCAGTAATTTTTTTATAGTTCGAACTATATTGTTTTATTTTTTTTTACTAATAAAGACATATGAACTCACATGTGTTCATAATATTAAAAACTAATTAAAATAATTTATTCACACGCATTAAAGTAGTATTTATGCAAGTGTGTGTGTGTGTGGGATACTTTTTTTAATTACATTATTTAGTAAATAATAAATTAAAAATTTATTATCAATAAATGATTTAATGTTTTATACTATTTTTTTTGTTCATTAAACACATTATCAACTTGCAAAAAATTTGGCAACAAGGGTGAAGTGATTCAATTTTAAAATTTAAATTAAAAAAAAAGTTTTATTAATTTTAAATCTATAGAAAATGTTTAAAAGCCAGGTTTAGATTTAAAAAAGTTGTCTATAAAAGAATCTCTATTTAAAAACTTTATATTTAAAAACAATGCTGGAGAATTTCTACAATCCTTTGGATTAAATTTGTTTTCAATCCTATAAAAAACAAGTAAGAGCGCTATATACTGATAATATCTTTCACCGTCATGTAAGTAGGTATAAACGCCAAATCGTAGCTACACCCAGAAAACAGAAAATCACATTCATTGACAATCGAATGTTTCAGTTCCTGCAGTCGAACTTTTTATTTGTGATTATAAAATTTCTATTGCAAGAATCATAATTTATTAGTGCTGACTACATATTTATGTTCCGAAACGAAATTCTGCAGATATAACCGTTAAATGCTACTATCACAACAAAACTATGCGATTGACAACAATTGCGGTACTCACAACAGATACTGTTTTCTCGGTGTATGCCTAGACTTTAGATTTCATTTAATACGCCATTTTTATACCCACCACGAAAAAAATGGTGGGGGTATATTCATTTTATCATTCCGTTTGTAACACATCGAAATATTCATTTTAGACCCCACAACAGTCGTCTGTCCGTCTGTTGAAACCACGATAGAGGTCGCACCGAAAAAGCTAGGGGGCTCAAATTTTGCCAGAATCTTTCTTATAGACAAGGTTTGTTTGGTATTGAAAATGGGCTAAATCAGAAAATTAGGAAGAGAGTTATAGCTCGTAAGAATAGGTCAAAAAAACCGTGTCCTTCCAACATCGAATAAAATGGAATTGTGTCCAAACGAATTAACGTAGAGTTATGAAATTTCGAATGTATATTTCCTGAGTAGAAAAAATATTTTTCCCCTAAAACTTGCCAAACTGATGAATTTGGAAAGGAGTTATAGATCAAAACTTACGAAAATTTGTACCGTGCACTGTATTTTTCGGTATCTTTACAATTTAAAACGTAATATAACCGACAAAACTAAATGTATGCATCTGAAATTTTGCAGCCATTACTTTTTCGTCAAAGGCTTTGTTCTAACGAAAAGTAAATGCTACACGCCCACTTTTACGCCCACCTTCCACGCTTTATCTCAAATTCATATAATTTCTCTATAAATAAAGATTTTGGAGGAATAAAGGATTATATTCAAATATCGAAGTTGTATTCCTTAGCAGAAATTATATTGACACGATGAACACGAACACATTTTACTAGCATATTGAAGTTATACAAAGAAAGTGATACATATTTTTGTATAAAGAGATTATTGCATAGCGATTAATGCTAATAACAAAATAATAAATTTTGTTCTTTAAAAGTACATCGAATTGGTGGTGGGTATAAAAGATTTCCGACGCCATCTTTGATTTCGATTTCGTTACTGTATTCTACTACACCTTTTCAAGTTTAAATTGAGAAAATATAAATTAACCTTGAGAAAATACAAATTAAAATTAAGAATAACAAATTGATATTGAGAAAAATCAAATTGAAATTAGGAAATTCAAATTAATATTAAAAAAATATGAATTAAAATTATGAAATACGAATTAATATTGAGAAAATACAATTTTGATAACAATAATTTGTATTTTCCTAATTTCAGTTTGTATTTTCTCAATATTAATTTCAATTTCTTAATTTCAATTCATATTTTCTTAATATTAATTTGTACGTTTTAATTTAATTATATTTTTCAAATTAGTAATTTGTATTTATAAATTGTAATTCATATTTTCTCAATATTAATTTGTATTTTTCAATATATATATATTTTTCTCAATTTCAAATTGACAAGGTATAGTCAAGCCCTTTCATTTAAAAAATTTGTTTTTGAATTTTTTTTCTTTTTATAGCTAACTATATTTTAATACTTTTCACTTGCACCGCATATTGGCTCTCTCGCTTGTATAGAAACTGAGAAATTTCTATTTTCGTTTGTAAATTCTAGGAAAAACTCCAAGGCAGCTGTACTTTTGTGCTTAAATCTCAATTGGTTTCTAACCGCTTTGTTAGTTTTTCATAGAAATAATTTCTGAGATTACGGCATATAATTTGGTATCTTAAGCGTGGTCAAAAATTACTAAGGAGTTTGAAAAACTATGATAAATTAAAAAAAATATATATTTCTTCAAATAATTTTTGCCTGTAACTTTAACGTTTAGTGACTAATTTGTCCAAAATTAATTATAAATATCTCCACGGACTTACCATATCTACAAACAGTAAAAACCGCGTCTATAAGTTATCCTGGGGCTGAAAAATTTTAATTTGTATGATAAAAGTAAGCGAAAAAACAGAGCCAGTCGTGTTTATTTGCACATATCTCATATAGTTATAGAGCAAATATGCTGATTTCCAACACTAATCTGCCCCTGATAATTTCTGATATTTAAATATCTTACACGGGTATTGGAATTGTAGAGGGGCTTCAAAAAATTGATTTCACCATACATACGGAGAGATGGATAATGCTGAATGCAAATCCCCTTATTCATAAGCTTTTATAAAATATATACTTTATGGGGTCGGAAATTAAAATTGTAAAAATTTCACACGGAATGATAAACCTATATGTACCCTTACACTCACTGTGAAGGGTATAAAAAGTAATTTTGTCATTTTGAAATATTATTGTTTTTACCTTTTAAAGTATAGACAGACATATTTTTGTATCTGCATAATTCCTAGGCTAAAATTGAACTCATACGTGAAAATTTATAGAATTTTTTTATAGAATTATATTGTTAATTTTTCACATTCAAAAATACTAGCTTATTTAAAATTTTATTTAATAAATGTTCGATGTTTGGGCATAAGGTCTTAAGTCAAAAAAATGCTCTTTAAGTTTTTGATTGGGCTTATTTCAATTTTGTTTTCTCTTTCATTTGGTATCAATAAGTTAATTCTAGCACAACTGCATCCATCCGTAATCATTTGCACTTTAGGCAATAACTCAGAAATATGCATATTTTGTTTGGTATTAAGGTCTTAAGTTGACTTTGTGACCGATACCTTTGAAAAATTTCATATTCTTCTAACGGCATAAGTCAACTTAACTCTTTTATCTTTTATACAAGTTAAAACTATTTCCTACCGCTACATCAAAAATCTAGCGTTTATTCTTAATGTGTTGTTGAATTGGGTTCACATTATTAAATAACAGTTTGCAATTTAATAATTAACAATAAGTGTTGTACAATGAGTTTATGAGTTTTCTGAAACCACATTTTGCAATAGTCAGTAATATGAATTGAGAATTTAATAAACTTTTTATATGGAAGCGCTCAATTTGCTTCAGTTGCTGAAAATACAGCTTTACCTGAGTCCTCGCGAGTTCTATCGCTATTTTCGGCTATGCCAAACATATTCGATTCCGATGATAGCGTTATGGATATGAATTTTGTACCAGAAGAAGAAACCAGTGTAAGCGAATCAGACACAGTTGCAACTAGTCCATCAGCTGAAGTAAGTAAAGACGTATCAGTTGATAACATGGAAAATAATTGTCAGCAGTGTTCCAGGCCCATACGGCAAGAAAGAAATTCATAATGGCTTAAGTTATGCAAGTGTCAGCGGCAAAGTTATAAAGGCAAGGCAATTACAAAATTTAAAACAATGCAGGAAAAAATGCAAAATAAGAAAATAAATAAAAATCTAAAAAATTATCCACTCCAAACAAAAAATAAAACTTTGCTCCCGATATCTGAGGAGAAAAAAAAGGATTTGTGTTCTCTTTGAAGCTTGATACCACCTGTGTCCCACAGTTTTTATAAAAATTTACCAACTTCCTCCACCGCTGTAAGTGATGATCCTGATTTGGTAGATGAAGAAGAGGAAATAGAGACAACTTAAAGCTTTTATTTTGTTTTTTTATTACTTTATAATTAATAATTAATTAAATTATTCTTATTGTTTATTGTAATAATTTTTCAAGCTTTTGAATAAATGAATTCCTATTTTTAACTAAATAACAACGTTTTATTTCCTGACTTAATTCTTACAAAAAAGCAAAACTTTTATAAATGATAAAACATTTTAGGATCCTTAGGACTTAAGTCATCTAGAAAACGATAAATACTAATAAATTAAAAAAAAAAAATGTAATAATAAAGCTGTAGGTTATCATATCCATGCTTGTTTCCCATCACTTCCTTTTCAAACAAATTTTATCCTGTTTTGCAAACAATTAAATAGTATTCAATTTAACATAACGAAAAACTACAATTTCTGACTTAAGACCTTATACCCCAACGCCAAAGAATTGTGAGCCCACATATTTATTTAAATTTAAATGATTTTTCTTTTGGAATTAAATCTGCTGGCTTTTAATAAATTAATGCCATACACGATTTTGTTAGTGTATTATTGTTGCGGCAACAACAACAACAAAAATTATAAAAATACAATTTACAATTATTTCTGCTAACTATATTTTTTATTACTACTTTTTTTCGTATCATTTTGTTAATAATTTCAACATTGTTGTCACACTATTTAAATATTTTATTATTATGACCTTTTTTTGTTATTAAAGCAACTAAAGAACAATTTACTTTAATATTAAAAGAAAAAATATGAATTTAAATATTAAAACCACAAGTTGTTGGTTTTTTTTTTGCCAATTTTTTTTTAACAATCAGCCTGTATTATTTATTTATTACAAATAAGCCATACTATTATGAAAAACAAAATAAAAATGTTGCCAATTCAGCAGAAAATAATTTAAGTTCCATAAGGTTGAATTTGTACAGAATATTGTTAAAAAAAAACAAAATAATGTTAATAATTTTGTATCTTTTTGCTTCTATTGTGCACGATTTTATTTATTTTTCATGCAATTTATTTTAATTTTTTTTTGCTTTAAAATTTTAACTAAATAAAATATATGTGTGCGGCAAAATAATGTGCATAAGTGTGCATTTATAAATTTTTTATTTATTTATTTTTTTGAATAAAAACATTAGTTAAAATTAATATCACTCTGGAGAAGAAAAACGTATTGCAAAAATCACTGCAGTTGTTGGGATTTTTTATTTATACTCTAAATACGAGTATATTATTAGTCGTGGATCCAGCTAACGCGTTTGGTAGTGGTGAAGTTATTATTAAAATATTTTAATTATTTGTTTGATGGCTGCCCATCTATTACTCAGCAAAGAAAACAAGTTGGTTTGGCCATAGATATTTTCCTCACAATCTCCCATTCCTTGGGTCTGCGCTTGTTTATTACGAAAGATCACATATTTGGGTAGTCCAACCCAATTAAATAAGAAGATTGCAGAGAATTATATTAATATTTTTTATTAAGATAAATGAATCTATGACATTTATGTATGTAAAAAATATCAGCCAAATGTTCTTCACGGCTTCGGAGTCATACTTCTCTCCGATGGTTCATATTGTCAATGACTCTGAAACATAATCGAGACTCGATGGTGTTAATGAATCAAAATATCTTAACTTTTAGCTCTTAAATTGTTCTTGTCTTACTAACGTACACTTTTTATTTTGAATATCCCCAAGGCAAGAATTCCAACGGTGACAAATCACATGATCATGGCGGCCAATTAACATTGCCACGACATGAGATGAAATAACACCGCCATTGATTTCTCGCCCAAAAGAGTCATTGTTTTGTTGACTATGTGACAAGTGGCACCATCCTATTGGAACCACATATCATTTAGGTTCATATCCTCAATTTCTGGCCACAATAAGTTCGTTATCAGCTCGCGATAGCGAACAACATTCAGGGTAACTGCTTCGCCGATCTCTTTTTCAAAGAAGTACGGCCCGATGACGGTGACAACCCATAAAACGCATCAAAAAGTCACTGATTATGAATGCATCAGCTTTTCAATAATCTTCCGTGGATTCGCATTTGCCCAAAAGTGGCAATTACTCTTGTTAACGTATCAATTGAGGTGAAAGTGTGCCTCTTCGCTGAAGTTGATTTTCATTATAAAGTCACCATTCACTTCTGATCAAATGGTCAGTAGGTTCCTGATCTTGAGCCAATTGAACCATGTAAGCGTGTAAGTGCAAATCTTTATTCAATATTTCCGTCAGCTATGTTCGTGAGATGTTCAATTATTGGGCATGACAACGAGAGGAAGTTGACGTTTCTTCTGCCACAATATTGTGAAAAACAGAACGAACTAGGCGAGTATACACGGGTGTTTTAAAATTTTCTAAAGACCCGGTTTGCTAAAATTTGCAGTATTTGCACTAATCTCCCGATTGTTGACACATTTGGATGATTATGGTGACCAAAGAAATCACAACGTGTACGAAATGCATCTGGATTTAAATGCCCATTTTCATAAAATTTCAAATTAATACCCCTATTACGGTTCACCACTCAACTCAGTTTGGTTGTGTAAGAGTCAACCCAACTTATGCGCAACCAAACTCATTTTAGGTATTGTGATACTCAACTGTTTTTAGTTGAGTTTGCTATAAAGTTGCCAACTTAAAATATCGAACTGCCAACTTTAAATATTATGTTTGCCAAATAAAAATTAAAAAAAAAATCCCGAATAAAAGGTATTTATAATGATAATTGCCGATTTATGTTATGATGATGAAAATAAAAACTCTTGTGTAGATGTCTACGTACAAAAATAAAAATTCGTGATGATTCAAGCCCTCTTGAGCTGCCCAGTGCCAAGTATAAATTTCTAATAAGTAACGAAACTAAATAATTATTTTATATTTATAGATTTATAAGTTATTTCCGACTAAGCAAGGAAGTGTTTTTTTATTTGCTGGATGAAATTAAAGATCACCTAAAAACACCTGTTTGCGTGGTGGCTATTCCTCCGATATTAAAGTTATGTGCTGCTCTTAGATTTCTTGCTGACGGAAGCTATCAAAAATGCAATGAAATTAAAAAGTTGTTATAAAAATATACATATACTTACGATCTCTCCATTTTGTTTTCCATTCTTACGCCTTTTAAAAAAATCAACCTTAACTGCCAATAACACAACTACTCTTAAGCAATTGTGTGTATTCAACGTTTTTGTCGACCAAATTTTTTCAAAGTTGAAAACGGTAATGCCACGAAAAAATAAATTCACAACTGAATAGTCAACTGTAAGTTGAGTTGAGAATGGCAATGTCAATTTGCCAAAGACAACCAAACTGTTACAAGAGTGGAGAACCGCAATAGGGGCATAAGTTGGGCAAAAAATTTGCAACCAGCACTAAGTTCCCTTCACAACACTAATTGGCCCAGATATTAAGATTTCTTTAAAGACACAAACAAGACCATAGAAAATCATTGACGATAAATGTACGACACCCCGAAAAAATCTCTAACAAATGTCGTCAAAATAACGCAAATTGATTAACGAAGATTTTCTCCGCACCAACTTTGAAGACAATATAAACGACAAATGCTGTCTAATTTACAAAATTTGCAAATGGCTAAAAGACATCGTTTAAAATAAAATCGTTTACGGAGATTTGGCCAGCTGGGGTGTTATGTGTTATCATGCACTCACGCAAGCAAAGTTATTCAAATAATAATAGATTTGATGATTTTCATCAATGAGGACTTATATACGTTTTTTATTTATAAATAACCAAAATTAAATTATATACTGCATTGAGAACAAATTTGCCGAAAACTGCTTCGATTGTACTTATTCGCAAGCGGGAAAACAAACTCGAAGTTGGTTTACGGTCTAATACTCAATCTTGGTCGGCCAATCATTAATGTTTCCGGGTAATGTTGGCATAACTTGCCAGGTTACTTGTTCGGCTTCCTCTGGACCGGAAGTTTTTATTCAGTCGCAGATCAATCTCATGGCCTCGTGGTTATGATGAAGTTGAACAACATGATTAAAGAGGCAGGCGGTAGTGGTAAGAGCCCGGTGCCGGTGCTGACGTTATTCAAACCACTTTCTTGTCCAGATGAGTTTTTTATTAATTTTCTAATAGTTTCTTTATTTGGTTCATAATTTATGTAAAATGTTATTTTTATACCACCATAGGTGAAGGGTGCCATGAGTATATATAGCTTTGTCATTCCATTTGTAATATCCATACTTTTTATTTCCCAACTCATAAAGTTTTTATACCCTTCACCTGTGGTGCACAAGGGTATATATAGCTTTGTCATTCCGTTTGTAATTTCTACAATTTTCATTTCCGACCCCATAAAGTATATATTTTCTGAAAGCTTATGAATAGAGGAGTCGATTAAGCCCTGACCGTCTGTCCGTCTATCCGTCTGTCCGTGTGTTGGTTGAAATCAACTTTTAGAAGCAACTATATGTTCCTCAGATCTGTATATGGTATCAATCTCTTGGAAATATCCAGGAATGAATCGCTATTGAAATTCAGCAGAATCGTCCCATAACTTTCTGAGATATGAGCAAAAAACCACGACCACCTCGTTTTTTTTCACAATTACAACAACAACATACATACATACATACATGTAAAAAACATACCAAACAAAAAAAATTACAAAAAAAAAATATTAAAAATAAGAAATAAATAATAAAAAAAACTACAAAAAAAACATTTTAAAAAAATTTAAAAAAAAATTTAAAAAAATTTTTCTAAAAAAATTTTTTAAAAAAATTTAAAAAAAATATAAAAAAAAATAATAAAATAGAAATAATATATTAAATAAAATAAAATAAAATTTTTTTGGCTCAGCTGGGATTCGATGCCACATTTATTCTAACGTGTACGTATGCACGTATTTTATATGGGATGAATGGTGATACAAACAATTGTTATTGCATGACTACACGTTGTGAAGGGTATATAAGATTCGGCACGGCCGAATATAGCACTGTTACTTGTTTTTCTTAAAGCTTATGACTGGGGAATCGTTTGTGCCATGCTTGTCTATTTATGTGTTGGTTGAAATTAACTTTTGGAAACCCCTACATGTGACAGAGATTTATATGTGGTCACCACAATATTTTACAAATATCCGAAAAGGAATCGCATTTGAAATTGAACACAATTGCCCCAAAAACTTTCTCAGATATGAGCAAATAAACGCCACTGCCTCTGTTTTTCCTATATTTTTACAATAAAAAATTTTCAGCTCTACGATAATTTGTAGACACTATTTATAGACATGATATGCCACTAGGTCTAGTCATTATTTTTATTGGACAAATCGGTCAGTAATCGTCAAAGTTATTGGAAAAAATATATTATTTTAAGTATATCAAGTTACTAGAGCTTCATATTAATTTTTCGACACACTTAAGACACCAAATTACAAGCCGTGATTTTGAAAACTATTGCTGTGAAAAACTGACAAATCAGATAGAAAATAATTGAGATATAAGCACAAAAATATAAATGCTTTCGTGTTTCTCCTTAAATTTACAAACGAAAAGCAACCAACAGAGAACACTATAAACAATTGAAATTCATGATGGCCGCAACTACAAATGCTTGCACATTAAATTTAGATATTAGTCAAATATATCTCTGTGGCTTGGAGCTAAAAGGGTCAATGTCAAAATATTTACTTTTAAGAAAATTGGAATTGAACTTTAACTTTTATAGGCGTTTTCATAGCATTTTATTTATGAAACTGTTCTGGGTTAAGTATGACTTTAGCTGTTTTACCATAATGAAATAGAGCAAGAAAACAAATCAAATGTGATGGTGAAGTGTATTACCAGATGTGGCACTGCCGAACATAGCATTCGTTCTTGTTATACCCTTCACACAGTGAAAAAGGGTATATATAGGTTTGTCATTCCGTGTGAAATTTTTACAATTTTCATTTCCGACCCCATAAAGTATATATTTTCTGAAAGCTTATGAATAGCGGAGTCGATTAAGCTCTGTCAGTCTGTCCGTCTGTCCGTGTGTATGTTGAAATCAACTTTTTGAAGCCCCCCGACATAGGTTGGACCTGGCTAAGATATTAAAATATCAGAAATATTCGGGAGTAGATCGGTATTGAAAATCAGAAACATCGGTACATAAACAACTGAGATATGAGCAAAAACCCACGACCACCTCGATTTTTTTTCACAAAAACAACATTACAATAACAACATACACACATACAAACGTGCATACTGGTTAGAGAAAACGTAACATCGAATCCCAGCTGAGCCAAAAAAATTTTTTTTAATTTTTTTTTAAATTTTTTTAAATTTTTTTTAATTTTTTTTTATTTTTTATTTAATATATTATTAATATTTTTATTATTATTTTTTATTATTATTTTTTTTAAAATTTTTTTTTTATTTTTTTTTTGTTTTATATATATTATATAAATAATAATTTTTTTTTTTAATTTTTTTTAAATTTTTTTTTTTAATTTTTTTTTTTTTTTTGTTTTTTTAACATACGTGAATTTATAATTTTACAATGGGACGTTTTGATATATGTATGTTTTTATATGTATGTACGTATTTCATATGGGATGAATGGTGACACAAACCACTGTTATTGCATGACTACTCGTTGTGAAGGGTATATAAGATTCGGCACGGCCGAATATAGCGCTCTTACTTGTTACTTTTGTGTTATGGTTCAGTACCACCACTTAGAAATTATGTATTTCCACCAGCCTGATCTACACCAGCCACTAAACTTTAAATTAATTTTTTTATTCTTCTAAAATGATTCGCTTATTTTATTTTAATTATTTTTTTTTAAATTGATTTAGTTTAAATTACTTTTTTTTCGTTACAAATGCCAGCTGCTGTTGTTGCTTGTTGAAGTAAAAACTTTTTTAGATTTTACTTTGATTTCATCATTAATTGAAATGAAACTGATATTTTCCTTTTTTAATTTGATTTTCCTTCTTGCTGGGCGTAAATTTTTCTCTCTGGTCTATTTGTTTGGTAAAACAATCAACACAAATTAATGTTTTATTTGTTTCAAGAGTTCTTTTTTAGTTTTGATGCCCAATTAAGCAAAAATAATTCAATTGTGAAACTGAATAGAGTAGTGTTTCGAAACAAACAGTTTTTTGTTTATTAATTTAATTTCTTTTAATAAATTTATCTGATGAAACATACATACATACATATTTTATTAATTTATTATCGCATTTAAACGGAACTGTAGGCTGTCAGGTTTGTGTGTGTATTTTTTTCTTTTTTTTGCTTTTACTTGTTTTTATGTTTTCAATTAAAATTTATTAAAATTTAATTTCAATTTATGCATTTTATGGTTTTCGTAACAAACAAACTACAAATTTGTTCACAATCCTTGTTCACTCTTGTTTGCCACTGTTAAATAATAAAAACAGAATTTTTTTCTGCTTCCTCAACATCACTTTAAAGGCAGCAAGCCTCAAGTTCCTTTGAACTAAGTCGACTTAGTCGAGAAAAAAAAACTTTATTATTCGCAAGTTCTTGTCTGCTGGAGTGTGTTGTGCGTCTTTTAAATGTTTTTATTTCTTTATATACATAAGTATTTATATTTTTTTTTGTCAATCCATCTATGGCCACAAGAAAATTCAATAAACATAAGAATTGTAAAATTATGACAAAATTTGCAATAATTCCACTTTGAATGGCAGCTTGACTTGAGAGCTAGCTGTGGCAAAAGTCCAAGTTCAAGCTGAAGATGGTAGAGTGGGCTTAAAAATACCCTATGCTTTTGTTAAAAAAAATGTTCTAGAAACAAAGAAATTAAGTTGATCATGTCATAGTCAAATATAGTTTGAAAAATTTGTACAAAATTGCTTTGGAATATTAACTAAAGAAGTAACTACAGAATTAGGGGAGACCAGATCATTTATTAATGCTAAAAACAATGGTAAATTAAAAATCGTGATAATATTCCATATTCAATTATATTAATTTAAAATTTGATTATTTTAACTTGTAAATACTATAGAAATAAAATGCTTTCCCATTGAGCTTTTTATAAAACTCCCACAGAACATTTTTATCGTCTTAATAGAACAATGTGAAAAAAAATATTTTTCGAAATAAAATTTAAGCAAGATCAAATTACAAATTTAAATTATTAATATTAAAAGTCAACAATTTGTATTCAGCTTTGATTCAATATTGAACTATTTTGAAATTCACACTATTCCTTTTAGATTAGCACAATTTTTGACTGATGCTACTCATTACTGAATCAATAACGAAGCATGCCGAATAAAATATTCTTTAATGGCTGCTTTAAGAGATGTCGCTAAAAGTGTGCTATTAAAACTACTTTCTTGAATCGATCTCCTTTCTTCAGACTTAAGAAAGCCTGCCCAATCTTCAATGCTAAAATAAAAAGTGTGAATTAGTTTTATTTAAATTGCTGATGTAAATCGAAATATTGCTAAAAAAAACTAAAGAGCGCATAACAAGCCAATTGGGTATAGGTATAGGGTATATACCTGTTATGGGCTTTAAGTGCCCGTCTTTTTTTACCTAACCTAACCTAGCGTGCATTCCTTTACAGGAATAGCCTCCTTTATACCCTCTTTATATTAATACTGCAGACTATGAATAGTATCCTTGGCATCTACGCTAACTTACCTTCCCTGTATGGCAAAGCTGTGAACAACTCCAATCTTATTTAACCATTGCATTAATTTCCTGGTATGTCCTTCATCAGGCGATTGATGCATAAATGATTTCTAATGGATTGATTTACTTGAACATTTTTTGTTTTCATTAGGACTTAAAACATTTATATAAATAACTAGTTTGAAAGAATTATTATTTAAATGCTTAAGACATCCTCACTTTAAAAGAGGACCCGAAAATGATCTTGTATAGCGTGTCACTATCTCTACGCTTTCAGTATGCCAACAATATCCAGGTAATCGCAGTTCGGAGAGAATTTATTTGTTTATGCTTTTATAAAGGGTCTGTTTGTTTTTTTGTTCTGTGAATTGTGACACTTAGCTCATGTCTGAATTGACAGATAATTAATTTTATCCCGCTGAAATTTTTTAAAAATTTTTTTAACAAATTTTTTTAAAAAAATTAAAAAAAATATAAAAAAAAATAATAAAATATAAATAATATTTAAATAAAATAAAATTTTTTTTAATTTAATTTTTATTTTATCGAACTTTTCTGTTTAAACTAATATTCAAATTTTAATTTTTTTGGCTTAGCCGGAATTCGATGCCACGTTTACTCTAACCAGTATATATGTATGTTGTTGTTGTAATTGTGAAAAAAAACGAGGTGGTCATGGTTTTTTGCTCATATCTCAGAAAGTTATGGGGCGATTGTGCTGAAGTTCAATAGCGATTCATTCCTGGATATTTCCAAGAGATTAATACTATATACTGATCTGAGGAACATAAAGCTGCTTCTTAAAGTTGATTTCAACCAACACACGGACAGACGGGCAGACGGTCCGGGCTTAATCGACTCCTCTATTCATAAGCTTTCAAAAAATATATACTTTATGGGGTCGAAAATTAAAATTGTAGAAATTACAAACGGAATGACAAAGCTATAATATACCCTTGTGCACCACAGGTGAAGGGTATAAAAACATAGCGATGAACAGATCTAGGAACGACGAGAATGTACATAATGATATTAATTTAAAAATTAAAATTAAAACATTAATATATGTATATTTGAATATAATTTTTCTATTTTATTTGAAATTGTTGTAGCAGTAGAAGGCTCATTCACAAGGTTGTCTCGTCACAACTGCTGATTGGGCTTCGTAGTATCAAAAAGTGTTAAATTCGGTTGGATCTTATTTATTTGTGCAGCGATGGGAGGTAGCATTTTGGTTTTGAAAAATTTATTTTTTTTAATTTTTTTTTTACTGAAAGAACTCACTCATTTAATTAAAATAAACTTACTATAATTATTAGTTTCTTTGACCTTTTTTTAAATGTAATAATAAACTAACAAAAAAATAAAAAAGCTAATAAATAATCGTATCCTGATGATGATACACAAAAATGTAGCGAAATATCAATAAAATTAAAAAAACAGAATATTTTTTTTTTGTTATTAAAAGACCTAAAGATTAAAAAAACTATTTTATATAGAAACCTACTACAAGCACTTTTCCATCTCTGGTATACTAATTTATCTTGACATAATACAACAACTCAAAATATGCCTTTTTATAGCAATTCATCGTTAAATATATTCAACTGTATAATGAGTGCGACGCAATTTTGTTTTTAAACGGTAGATTTTCTCTGAGTGTAAAGCCTTGCCTTAGTCTTAAAGCAGAGTAAATAATCTATCATTTCGCATTAATGAATTTGCGTTTAAATATCAACAATTTGTTAGTGCACATCACTCACATATTTTGCTGTTAAAGCTTATTTTTATATATTTTGCTTTTAATTAATTTTTTTATTACTTAATAATGCTTTAATAATTTTTTTTTTATTTCAAACAGAAGAAGGTCAATATGTCAGCAAGACAAAACAAATTTTATCATATAAAGGGTATTTAAATTTCGTCATACCTAATCATGGCACGACTGTTGAATTTTTTCCATGAGCCTTGTCAAAGTTGCCACATGCTTTAGATGTTGCATATAGTGCGTGCACTTGTCTGTCAATCTGCTGTATTTTGTTTTTGGTGTATGTATGTTTCTTTTGAATGCTCAAACATTAATGCATTTCGTTAATAAATTCCCATAAAAATTTGTCTTCTCCTGTGGGAAATGAGCCCGACTTGAAAAAAAAAGTTGCAGTAATTTGTAGTAGTATTGTACGTATGAAATCAACAAAAAAAAAAGTAAAGTTGTAAGCCAGGGTTTCTTAATGAGACACACAGACTTCATAGCGAAATTTTTGATAAAATTTAATTTTATAAAAACAAATACAGTCAAAGCCCGGTATAATGAATACTTGATTTAACGAAATGGCGATATAATTTACGATCAAATTTTTTACACTGACTACCTTATATTACGATCATATCAAAAAACTTATACCCGATATAACGAACGCAGGGCAAAAACTCAAACAAAAAATAAACGCTAAAAATAAAACAAATAAAAAATGTGTGAAAATATTTATATTTAATTCAAAAGCAATAGAAAAGAGAACCTAAAACGGTAAAATACCGTTTGTTGTTCAATAAATACTCATTTGATATTTGATGCCAAAAGCATTTTAGTGCTTTTTTTATCAGAGTTAAGAGTTTCAGCGTAAAACAAGAATGGGAAACAGAAAAAGAATTTATTTAAGTGAAATGTGCAATTTCACAGGAATATGGGATTTCAGAATCTTCAATATGCACATTAAAGAAAATGAAAGATAAAATTGTGCTAAATCTAGAATCTACCAAATATGGATCAAAAAACTCTCGATCACTTAAAGAAGGTGAGTACCCAAATATGGAGCAAAAGCTGCTCGATTGGTTTCTGAATCAAAGAGAGTTTATACCAGCAATTGGAATAGCCATTGAAATACAAAACAATTTTGTAATGGAGGGTTCAACGCAAGTGATGTTTGGTTAGCTTGATTCAATAAAAGATACTGCATTAAACTTCTTAAGGAATCCGATGAAAACTTATCATCAAGAGAGGATTTAGTAAAACCATTTAAACAAGAATTGCAAAATGCTATAAGAGGGAACAATTTAACTAATGGTGTAATTTTCAAACAAAACATTAGTACATGCTGGGGAAACTACAGCTCCATATACTTAGATATCTTTCATTATGGACGATTTAATAAACTGAAATCAAACGATATATAATTCGTTAAACCGAGCTTTGACTGTACATAGAAAATATATTGGTTATGACAAATGATTTTTTGTTAACCAATCAAATAATTCAATTCTTGTAATAAAATTTCTATTTTTGCGTTCATAATTACTCTATTAACTAGTTCTCGCAGTAGTTGTATACATTTTGTTGATAATTGCTGCATTGTATTTTTATACAACACTTACAACAATTATTTCTATGTTTATAAATTGTCGTTTTAAAACATCATAGCTGGAAAACAAGGTACTATCGGATTTTCCGCAATATGGAGAAGTGAATTTCTTACAGCCTACGACTCCTACGACAGGTTGTGAATTGAGCAAATGTATCTATTGCTAGTGTTTAAAGTTGACACAAGCTAGGGCTAACTTTTAATTTATAAAAGGGATCACTAAATCAACTAATTAATTCTTAGGAGCTTAGCCGAACAAACCCCATATGACTGAATGTGATAATACAGAAAGGGTGACCTGAACAAATGATATAACTTTAAGCCTGCCAGTATTGGATGCCTAGGGAATTTAGGCGATATTTAAATGGAGGCAGGACTTAAGTAAATAATAACACCGCTATGTTCAGTAAATTGTACTCACATTTGTAATTTATTATACAAACTTTAGATAATTTCTTCTTTGCAATAACGATTTCTTGAGCGAGATCAGCTTGAGGCAATCTAGGAGTCTTTTTATCAGATCGAATGCAAGTAAAAGAGTGACTCGAAATCTCCAAGATGCCTCAGCAACTTTAGTTCATAGTTTTCGTCAAAAAATCGTTAACACAACTTATTATTCGTTAAGTTACAAAGCAGTTTAAATTAATAAAGCATTTTTACAATGAATTAATTCACAATTATTCAGGAATGGGATTACTTTACAACTACACAAAATGTTTTGTAAAAAAAGTGGAGCAACAACAAATTATTTCATATAAATTCATATTATAAAATATAGATAAAAATGCTTTAAACAGCAAGGAACATAGATACTTAGTGCTGACAATATTTTATTTACAGTGAAACAAAACTTTTAATTTTTTAAGGATAACGACATTTTATAATAAAGTTTGTGGAACACTGCGTTAAACAATCTGTTTGATTTTTTTACACTGTGATCAGTGATAATGCTTTTTGTAAGTCATATTTAACAACTTGAAACTTTCTTGCGTCCAAAAACAAAAAAAACTAAACACATGGTTTTAAAAATTTTCAAATAAATAAAAATATTTGTGGCGCTTTATCGAGATGTTATCAAGAGATAAGCTTAATATAGCAAAAAAAATAAACATACCTTTTGAATTAATTCATAATTTTTTTCCTTTTTTTGTAAGAAAACACTGATTAAAATTTTAATCTGAAATTAAAAGAAAGAAACAATATTTTCATTAATATATTTGTATATATGCAAGTAAGTATCTTATTGAATATGTTAGTAATTGCAATTTGTATATAATTTGAGTTATAACCATTAAAAGGAAATCACCTAATTGTGTTGTTTATATTTTACCACTCTACTTAAAGGTTTTTGTTTTTTATTTTCTTTTTCTCTTTCCCTCTCTCTCTCTCTCTCTCTCTCTTGAAAGTTAAAAGTCAATACAAATTTTTAAATTTATTTAATATCTGTTGCTGAACTTGTCTTTTGAATTAGTCGCTTCTGCTTGCTATCTTTGGGTTAATTAACTTAACATTCAATAAAATTAAAAATTATGTTTATTTTCTTACCACCGTTATTCTCGTTTCTCTTTTCTTCTTTTACTCCGTTGGCCGGCATTAAATTTATGTTTTGAAAAAGTGCAAAAATAAGTTTCGTTAAAAGACTTCTTGTCTAACTTTTGATAGCGGCAACATACAGATGCGTTTTTGCTTTTTAATTTGAATGGTTTTAGAAGTTATGTGACAGTTATGGTGAATGCACTTTATAATCAAAACAATATTAGTTAGTTAGATTGTTATCTGGTAAAGTCTAATGGTAACTCCTTCCGGTGGAAAAAAATAAGCCAACAACTAAAGGCGAAATGGGCGAGATTTTGTAAAGAAAAAGTATGCAATTTATGTTCACTGCACAATTAAAACATTAAAAGTTTTCTAATAAAGATCAAGTGAGAAGATTATAGTCGGTCAACCTAAGCCCCATTATACCCTACAATAAAACGGGTGATTTATTACACAGAAAAACTAAATAACACTTTTTTCTTTTTGTTGCATAAAGTTTTTCTACTGTTGCTTACTAATTTGGGTGCACTGATTTCAAATCAACCCTCAGAGTTTTTGTAGCAGCTCTAGTTAGTGAGATACAGGTACCCTCTTTAATTTACATAAGTGGTCGATAGTTTATATCAGTAGCGGTGTAACTTGACTAAATTTCAGTATGTCTTTCTCAAAAAAGACGTGTTTAAATCATCCTGCTATTTGTTGTGTTATTTGTGGAGAATATATCGAGCCATGACCGCAGAAATAACGTAGCCCTCAAAATCAGAATTTTACATGAGAGGGTTTTTTGTAAGTAAATTATCACTGACCATATGCATTTACATTAAAATTGTTTTAGTTATAAAATCATAACGGTTCAATCTACAGTAATAACATTTTGACAGATGATAAAAATTATCGAGAACTATCGATTTTAATAAAAAAAAAAACAGAAATCGACTATGATGTGGGTTACATCGATTTGGCGGTAATGGCTCGATATGTTCCAAAAATTTCATTTAAATGTGACGGACTTTGTGAAAATGGCATATTTGGACTACTTTGGGTTTCCCGTGCCGTCAAACGCTAAACCTTGGATACCAAGTTTGGTATGTAAAACATGTGTTGAATCTTTGCGACTGTGGGCAAACAAAAAAAAGACCCACTTTTAAGTACAAAGCTCCTATGATTCGACGTGAAACATCCAACCATCATGACGACTGTTATTTCTGTGCAACGAAAATTATAGGAATAAACCTTAAAAATTGCTCTAAGTGGATATGTCCAAACTTAAAATCTGCCTTAAGAACAGTCTTGAGTATTAGTGACAAATCAACACCACAGCACTCATGTACATCTTCACAAAATTCAAGCGGACAAACCGAAAACGACGACAGTGGTAGCGACAGTGATTTTGATTTGGACCACTAAATCAAGATAATCTATATGACTGAATCAGGGACCTTGGACTTTCTAAAACGGCATCAGAAATTTTAGCCTTCCGATTGAAAGAAAGAAATTTGTTGACCAGAGGAACGAAGATATCATACTACCGTAACAGGGAAAAGGATTTACTTCCTTTCTTTACTCAAACACATAATTTTGTGATTTGTATTGAAATTCCGGGCCTAATTACTGCAATGGCATTAAAGGAGTTTAATCCAAATCAGTGGCAGTAGTTCATTGATTCGTCAAAACGAAGTTTGAAATGTGTACTTTTACATAATGGTAAAAAACTTCGTTCCTTACCTATTGCTCATTCTACAAAGGTTAAAGAAGAATATCCTACAATATCTTTAGTTCTCGACAAAATCAAGTAAAAGGAACCTAACTGCGTTGTATGTGTTGATTTGAAAATGGTAAATCTTCTCCTGGGCCAACAAAGTGGCTACACATTATATGCCTGTTTGCTATGCTTATGGGACAGCCGAGCTAAAGTTGAGCACTGTACAAAAAGAGACTAGCCTTCTAGGGAGGCTTTGATTTCCGGCAAGCAAAATGTAATTAATGTTCCACTAGTATCCAAAGACCGAATTATATTGCCTCATTTGCATATAAAACTGGGGTTGATAAAACAGTTTGTAAAATTTCTTAACAAAGATGGCGACTCTTTCAAATACATTGCAAAAGTGTTTCCAAAATTGAGTAGTGAGAAAATCAAAGGTCATATTTTCGATGGCCCACAAATCAGGAAGTTGATAGATGATAAAATTTTCATCAACCATATGACAGCTGTCAAGAAATATGCATGGGTAGAGTTCGTTTGGGTAGTGAGGAATTTTTTGGGCAATAGGAAATGTGACGGCTACTTTCAGCACGTTGAACAGTTGCTGATACACTTTCAGCGCCTTGGATGTAAGATAAGTATTAAGCTTCACTCACAGCCATCTAGACTATTTCCCTGAAAATCTCGGTGACCTAAGCGAGAACAAGGAGAACGCTTTCACCAGGATATTCGCATTATGGAGGAGAGGTATCAGGGGCACTGGAAAATGAACATATGATGGCTGATTATTGTTGGAGCATTAAAAATAGTACTCATGTAACCTCTCACTCTAGAAAATCATAAGAAAGGAAATTTTATTCAGAAGTAATATTTTTTTATACATTTTTTTAAGCTTCAACTATGTGCATTTTCAATGAAAAATCCTGTCACTTTACAACTCCAAAACTAGAGCTGCTACATGAAAACGGCATATATTTTTGAAATCAGCGTGGAAAAACTATTCAGATTCATGTAAAATCTCATGCAACAGACATGCTGTGTTTAGAAAAAAGTACACAGAAAATTTCTAAAATTTAATAAAATATTTATTTCGACGATAAATGAATACTTGGCAGTTACTTTTTAATGATTACTTCATTTTAATGTTCCATTTCAGCCGATATCTCGCTAATGTCAGAGCACTTTGTGGCTGGCTTGTCCCTGGATACTGGAGACTACAGTGTGTCCCCAGAAAATTTACTCTCTTGGAGTAAATTTGCACAATGTTGGCGGCCAATGGACTGCTTCAAAACGTGAGGTTAAGTGCTTATCAAATTCGTTTCTCAATTGGCTTATGATATCGCGTGTCAGATGGCATGTGAAACCAAAAAAAAGCCGCTAATCATCTAACAGTACCTTCTAGGTGGTCAAAAACCACAACGACAATTGTTGACAACGCGACGAATTGACAACTTTCGACTTTCATTGATACTGGCCATTGCAGCACTAACATTTTCTTATGTTAGGGCTTTTCGCATACGGATTAATGTCCATTAAGCAAATGTGTTGTAAAATTTGGTCGCAACAGCATGAATAGCCTGTTCAGCTTATCAATTACTAGCCAAACCCGGCGCACGTTGCTACGCCCTTTAATGAATCGAAATGCATTCTGAATTTTAATTGAATATCAAGTGCAAAAACCTAAAAATTATAATTTTTTATGGGCGTGGCCCTGCCCACTTTTCTAATCACGAAATTGTAAAGTCATAACAGCTCAATATGTGTGCAAAATTTCAGAATAATCGGTCCAGTGCAAGTACCTCAAAATGATACCTTTTTTTTATGGGCGTGGCACTGCCCACTTTTCTAATCACGAAATTATTTAGTCCTGACAGCTCAATATGTGTGCAAAATTTCAGAAAAATCGGTCTGGTGCAAGTACCTCAAAATTATAGCCTTTTTCTATGGGCGTAGCCTCGCCCACTTTTTTAATCACAAAATTATAAAGTCACGACAGCTTAATATGTGTGCAAAGTTCCAGAAAAATCGGTCCAGTGCAAGTACCTCAAAATTAAAACTTTTTTAGGGGCGTGGACCCGCCCACTTTTCTTATCACGAAATTATTTAGTCATGACAGCTCGATATGTGTGCACAGTTTCATAAAAATTGGTCAAGTGCAAGTAGCTAAAACTGATAACTAATTTTTTATGGGCATGGCCCCGCCCACTTTTTTTCATCCATAAACACTCCCCGGTATGTGTACAACAACTTACCAAAGTTTGAGCCCGATCGGTTTTATAGTTTCAGAGTCTATAGCTAACACACACACACACACTCACACACACACAGAGTTTCACTTTTATATATATAGATGACAACCACATATGGACGTAATTTACGAAAAACATTTCTCACACAGCACGAATTTTCATAAAATTAAAGAATTTATAAAATGTAATCATTCGCTTCATAAAGGTTCATAAAGCAAGTGTCGCAATTTTGGTTGTCTATTTATGGTGAAATGGCAAACAGTATTAGGGAATAAGTCACGATTAATTTTTCTTTTATACTAAAAAAACAAATAGAAAATAAATCACTCCTTAAAAAAACGAAAATAATTTTAATGCTGGAAAAATTTCAGTCTTATCCAATAACACTAAACTTTATTGAAATACTAGCCTAAGCCGGACCTCACGGCTGGGCCCTATCGAGCTTTTTCAGGGCAATAACAAATAAAATCCAAAAATTACGCGATTGATATATGTATATAGAAAAACTTGGACAGACCTTAATATTTTAGAGGTTGATCGATCTAATATAGATTCTAAATTTATTCTATACAAAAAATTTCAAAATTTCCTTAGACAAATAGAACAACTTTTTTCTACTATATAAAATTTCTTTTTAAACTTTTCAAATTTTTTTTCCATAAAAACACTTGAAAAAAATAATTAACAAAATCGATTTAGCAGTTTTTTATTAATGCGCTTAAGAACGAAAATCATTTAAATTGTATCTATAGAGACACAGCTTCCAACTATGCTTTGATAAAAATATTTACATGGACAGACGGAAGGAATTAGGAAGTGATTTTAATTCAATCGGTATACTTAAAAGTGAATGGATGATTTATTTTTGAAAGCCCCTATTAAACAGTTATAGCAGCTTGAAGCTTTACAAAAGTTTGAATAATCTAGAGGCTGCTTCTGTTAAACACAATACCTTTGTAGTCTTCAACTAGGGGTATTGGGTTTGTTCCGATTGAGTTCGTTAATCTTAAATATCATTAATCCATTGACATTATTCAGCTTAGTTTTTTAAGTAAAACTAAATATAATTTATAATTTAAAACCAAACAAATATCTGAAATATTAAAGCCACTTAATGGATAAATTCGTAATATGATTTTTCTAAGAGATTATTTATAATATTTTATTTATATTTTTTTCCAAATCTACAGCATGTTTTTATAAAATTTATTTTAAATTCTTTACAATTTATACAAATAATTCCTTAAGCCAAACATACTAAATACTTTCATATGCATAAGTATGAATTGTTAACTAATGACGGTAGTAAAAATATTTCCAACTCACTTGGCAATAAATAGAAGAAAAACTATGAAAAGTTTATCACACTTAAGCCACATGCAAATGACGCATAAAAATATAAATTTGAATTTTATGACATTCCATGTTTTTATACCCTTCACACAGTGAATAAGGGTATATATAGGTTTGTCATTCCGTGTGAAATTTCTACAATTTTGATTTCCGACCCCATAAAGTATATATTTTCTGAAAACTTATGAATAGGGGAGTCGATTAAGCGCTGTCAGTCTGTCAGTCTGTCCGTCTGACCGTGTGTATGTTGAAATCAACTTTTTGAAGCCCCCCGACATCGCTTGGACTCGGGTGAGGTATTAAAATATCAGAAATATTCGGGAGTAGATCGCTATTGAAAATCAGAAACATCGGTACATAAACAACTGAGATATGAGCAAAAACCCACGACCACCTCGATTTTTTTTTCACAAAAACAACATTACAACAACAACATACATACATACAAACGTGTATACTGGTTAGAGAAAACGTGGCATCGAATCCCAGCTGAGCAAAAAAAAAATTTTTTTTTATTTTTTTTTTTAATTTTTTTTTATTTTTTTTATTTTTTATTTAATATATTATTTATATTTTTATTTTTTTTTTTTTTAATTTTTTTTTTTTATTTTTTTTTGTTTTATATATAATAATTATAATTATACATAATAATTTTTTTTTTAATTTTTTTTTTAAATTTTAAAAAATTTTTTTTTTATTAAATAAGTATCGTTGACCTTTTTCGTTGTTTATATATTTTGTTGTAGATTTTTGTTTGGCTTTAGGTCATAAAAATTCAATTTTGTTGTTTTATTTTTAAAGAAAATATTTTAAATTTCTTTATTTATTTTTTTCCAATATTTCGACCTGCTTCGTAGATCATCATCAGGGATATTTAAAAAATATTTTAGATATAATTCTATATCGAGTTGAACAACAATCTTATTTATTTATAAGCTAATTAACAACAACAATTGTTAATTAGCTTATAAATAAGATTGTTGTTCAACTCGATATAGAATTATATCTAAAATATTTTTTAAATATCTCTGATGATGATCTACGAAGTAGGTCGAAATATTGGAAAAAATAAATAAAGAAATTTAAAATATTTTCTTTAAAAATAAAACAACAAAATTGAATTTTTATGACCTAAAGCCAAACAAAAATCTACAACAAAATTTTTTTTTAATTTTTTTTTTAAATTTTTTTTTAATTTTTTTTTTTCGTTTTTTAACATACATACGTGAATTTATAATTTTACAATGGGATGTTTTTATGTATGTATGTACGTATTTCATATGGGATGAATGGTGACACAAACTACTGTTATTTAACGACTACACGGTGTGAAGGGTATATAAGATTCGGCACGGCCGAATATAGCGCTCTTACTTGTTTTGCTTATTTTTGTTATTGTTGCCTCTTTTTTTTTTCATTAGAATTTTTAAGAAGACATTGTGTAAAAATTACAACATTATGTCAAATATTTTTATGGATAATGTTCTTAAATAAATTGCATAGTTAAGGGTAAACAACAACAAAAAAATAAAGCAGAAAACTACACACGTTTAAAGAATCTGTAGAGGTTTTCTTAGCAAATACAGTGAAATAATGAGAGGAAGGTCTGGAAAATTTTTGAAATAGTTTTAGATTTATGGAAGGCTTATAAATTAATTTTTTATGTTTTCTACAAGTCTGTCTTTCACTAAGGAGAACTTTTTTAGGAAATTTCTCTTAATTGGTAAATTTAAAAAAATTCTCTCCATATAAAATTTTTTATTTTATTCCCTTTTGAAATTTTTAAAATATTTCTCTTTAAAAAAATTTTAACAAATTTCTCTTTTTTCAATTTTCCCTCACACAGAAATTTTTAACAGTTTTCTTCATAGAAAACTTATGGAATTTTGTCATGTTAACAAAATTTTTTTGACAATTTCCCATTGTAGAAAATTTTTGAAAATATTCCCGTTTACAAAAATTTGTCGAAAATTACACTTCAAGAAGTTTTTTTGAAAAGTGTTCTTTAAGAAATATTTTTAAAAATAATTTTTTATATATATTTTTTTTTTTTAAATTCCTCCTATAGAAAATTTTTGGGTAAATAATTGTTCCAAAAATTTGTTTGATTTTTTTTATAGAATTTTTGAAAAATTTAAATATATCCTATTAATAGATTTTTTTTTTTAATTTTTTTATAGAAAATTTTTAAAATCATTTTTAAAGAGAAACATAAAAAAAATTTTTAAAAGAAACAAAAAAACTTTTTAAAACAATTTTTCTTAATAGATAATTAAAAAAATTTCTTATAGAAAATTATAAAAAAAAATTAAAGAGTTAAACAATTTTTTTTAAAATTTTTTTTTTTTTTAATAATTCTTTTCATTAAAAAATTTAAAAAAAAAATTCTAATAGCTGAAAAAATTTCACATTATAGAAAATTAAAAAACAAAATTGAAAATGTTCTTTTTACACAAAATTTGTTAAACTAGTGTTTATAGATAATTTTTAAAAAATTTCTCTTTATAGATAATTTTCAAAAAATTTTTCTTTATAGACAAGTTTTAAAAAATTTCTCTTTACAGACAATTTTTTTTAATTAAGCTTTAAAACCATTTTTGTAAAAATTACTCTGTATTAAAAATTTTACATTATTAAAAATTTTTAGAAGAATTTCTTTTTATAAAAAATTAGAAAAAATATTGTCTTTAGAGATAATTAAAAAAAAATTTTTCTTTACAGATAGTTTTTAAAAAAATTTCCCTTGATTGGAAATTTAAAAAAAAATTTCTTATAGAAAATTATAAAAAAAAAACTATAGTACAATTTTTTTATTAATTATTTTCATTAAATATTTTGAAAAAAAATTTCTCGTTATAGAAAATTCAAAATCTTCTTTTTGTACAAAATTTTTAAAACTACTTTTTATAGATAATTTTTAAAAAATTTCTCTTTATAGACATTTTTTTTTTTAATTTATCTTTATACCCATTTTTGTAAAAATTTCTCTGTAATAAAAATTTTTCATTATCGAAAATTTTTAGAAGATTTTTTATAAAAAATTTGTAAAAATATTTTTTTAAAAAATTTCCCTTGATTGGAAATTTGGAAAAAAAATATTCTTATAGAAAATTGAAAAAAATCCTTTTAAATGAAAATTAAAAAAATTCTCTATACAGAAAATTAAAAAAAACCTTCTCATTGAATATATTTTTATTTTGTAAAAAAAATGTTTATAGAAAATTTTTAGAAAATGGCTCTCTTTTTAAAAAGTTGTTATGAATTATTTTCATCAAAAAAATATTCAATTTTTTTTTTCTTTATAAAAATTCTTTGCAGATTTTTGTTGACAGTATTTATTTGCATAAAATAATTTTGGGAAAAGTTTTTCCTGTTGACAATAGTTAAGAAACTAATTTTTTTTTTTTTTTTTTAATTTTAAAACTATTTCTACCTCTTAAAAAATAATTGAAAACTCTTAACATAAAAAAGTCTTGTTATGGAAAAGTTTTGTAAAATGTTATAGTTTTTATAAATATTTAATTTATGCTTTGTTAAAGGTTGTTGCTGAAATATAATTTTACAAAAAATATATATTTAAAAAATTTAAAAGATTTTCAAAAATAATTTTTTATAAAGTTTTCTTAATAAATAAAAATATTTTTTTTTTGAAATTAAAAAATATATATATATTCAGAATGTTTTTTAAAACTTAAAACGCTTTTAAATTTTCCTCCAAATATTTGTTTTATAATATTGAAAAATTTTAGAAAATGTTATATTATAAATATTTAGTTTGCGTTGTGTCACTCAATATTGCACTGTTCTAACGATGCATAAATATATCTTGCATCATGATGCACTTGCACAAATCACTCAAACACTTGACAATACATAAAAACTCCATCATCTATTCAGACTAACTGGCTGTCTTAATGAATGACTGACAGTCTAACTGTATATTAAACACGTACATATACATAAACAAGGCGGGAGGTTGTGGCATATAGACACAACAAGCAAGCTTCCATAAAACATATTTTTATTTATTTTTTGTTATTTTTTTTTTGTTTTTTTGGGAGTAGGTGGACAACAATATATACACAACATCTTTATTGTATTGCTTGTATGCCTGAAAAGAAACAGAAAAAGGAAGTAAAAGGAGGAAAAAAGAAACTATAAAAACTAAATACGTATAGAAATGCATAAACTCATATAAATAAAAATTTGCACTAAAAGAAATTCAAGCTGAGGAGAATTTTTAATTAACAGAGTATTTAAATGTTGCATGAAAAAGCAACATTAAGATTACATATTTATTCACAACAAAAAAAAAATATTTCTTCCAGTGTAACTTTTTAATACTTTCAAATGCCAACTAAGCAAAACTAAATTAGCAAATATCTTTAAACAAAATTTATACACAGCTCATTTGATTGTAAATGTCAAAATAAAATGTCAGCTTTAACAGCGCGCAAATGTTTTATGAGCACATTTGGCAACACTTGCAACCCAGGGCGCTTATGAATAGATTGTGTACAAATTTCAACAACATCAAAACATTTTTCTTATGAATAGAAATATTTTAAAAATAAAGAAAAACATGCAAGAAAAAGTAATAATATAATAGAGCACAGTAATAAATGAAAACACTGGCAAAATAAAAAAGATCTCTCTGGACTTAACCTCATCCAACACAGTAAACAAAACAAAGACAAATTGTTTACTGAAAAGTGCATATATATAACTTTACGCCAAGTTAAAAATTGACAGCGATTGCTTTCTAAGGGTAGATGTTTTGTAAATAGTGTATTAGGCGAATATTTATTTTCTTTGGAGGATATTTTCAAGACTATCTGCCCCAATTAGATCTTAAAAAGGGACTTACTAGGGTGTATTTACTTAAAATGGAAGTGTATTATTTACAGTCTTTTATAAAAAATAATCAGCTGCTTTAGTAAGGTACACACGTACATACCTAGAACCTGACTATTGATTTGTTTTTATTTTTTTTCATTTACTCTGGTCCTCCCGTTGACCATATATTAGTGCTAGACTCTTTAAATAACGTTTAGGTGTGCTCAGGGATGGAAAAGTTAATACTATGCTGTCTTGAGACCTATTTGTTAGATTTTCACCTTCTCAGGCAATTGTCCATTTAAGTCATTGTCTTTTAGATTAACATAATTATAAAACAACTTAACATAATTTAGAAAAAAAAAGGTTAAAACACAATTATAATCATCAATTTATCTTGAAAGTCATTTTTGAATTTTGAACTTCTTCACGATGAAATGTAAAGGGTGGCAAAATTTAAAGTATCATGATAAAGGGAAATGATCCAAAGCTTTTCGTGGCAGACAATTAATGATCTAGACTTAAAGAACATGTTGTTTCAACAGGATAATGACACTTGACACACGTCACGAGGAACAATGAATCTTTTGAAAGAAAATTTAAAAAATCGCATTATTTTTCGTACAGGACAAGTAAATTGGATTTGGACCAGGATCTTGCGACTTAACATCCTTGGACTAACTTTTGTAGAGTTTTTAGAGCTAAAATATCATTATCGAGCAGATATTAACCATTGACAACAGATTATTGAAAGACGTGCTTTAGAATTCTAGTATTAGGGGACTGCCGAGCCAGTTTGTGGGGGTTTACTTGGCCGAGAGAATTTTTAAATTTTGATCGGAATCTACTTGTAATAAACTGAAATAAAAATATTTTTAATACCTTTAAAAACTGTCTTTGTATTAAAATTAAAAGAATATCTTTAAAAATGAACACAACAAGTGCGAATTCATACCGCTGAAATTATCAGCCCAGCTGTATGTATATTAGGGTGATCGATTCGGTTTTATAACCGGTGGAAAACCCGGTTTTTTCCTCTTTCAGCTGGCGGTTTTTTCTAAATGTTGATTTTTCGAATATCGAATACACCGGTTTTTTTTATCCGAAAAAGCCGGTTTTTTAAAGTTTATTTTCATATATCTTTGTAACCAATCGTACCATAGTATATTTAGTACGCGAAAAGTTATCAAAACTCAGAAAATAAAAACTATTAAATATTCTTCCATAATATTGTAAGAAATTTATTTGTTGTTTAATAAACAAAAGTCAAAAGTTAAAGGTAATTGAAGCATAAACTTAGCTGATCGATATTTTTAGGTAAAAAGTGTAGTTGCAATAAAGAGAAACCAATAATCTCTTCTTCCAGATCCTAATTTCAATGAATGGAATTGAGTGTCTGTCAACTTAAATTTCAATTAAACCATCGAACAAACTAGTTTATGCCTATATTTGTATGTCTGTCAGGGGTATAAGAAAGAATTTTTAAAATGAAATTTTAAAGATTTTCTCCCTAGCCTTTAAAATGTATTCCAAGTTACAGAAATCATTTCAAACAAAATACGTTAGTGCATATTAGTTTAAAAGATATATTTAACATTTAAAAAATGTACAGAAGGAGATACAAACATTTTTAGCAGCCTTATTTATAAAAAGTCTTATTTATTTATGTATTAATTTAATGTATTTATTTTTTTACTTGTAAAGAGTACCTTTTGTCCTTAAATTCAACTAATTAAAACCAAATTAGTCAACTGCATTCATGTCAGTTATTGCGTAATTGTGTAGCCAAATGTATATAAACTGAAAAAATTTTTATTACAATCTTTTTTTACAATATTTTTTAATTTCTTCTTTAAATATTATATTTCATATATTCGAACCGGTTAACCGGTTTTTTCTTAGTTTTCAAAATAGCAACCGGTTTTTTTTTTAATTTTCAATTTTAAACTATTTGAAACCCGGTTTCTTAAAAAATTCGAATAATCGATCACCCTAATGTATATGCCTTATGAATTATTTAAATCAAGTCATTTTATTTGATAACAATACTGAACCTGTCAGTTATCTTAAAACTAAACAAAATTAAATTCGTCGTTAAATCTTGGGAAAGGAAACAAGGCAGTTGTACTTTTGAAGCATAAATATACATAAGTCAGTTAGAAATCGGTTTAACAGTTGCTTTCTGGAGTAATTACTGGACTGTAGGCTTCATTAGTCTTTACTTTATGTTGCGGTTCTGTGACGTGCTGCTCTCTTGTTTAATTTTGGTAGTTATTTCTTCGGTAAACAAATTATACAAATTTGATCTAGTAAAAAAAATAAAATTATTATAAAAATATTTAAAGTTATTTGAAAGAATGTGGGAAAAGGCAGAGGCAGTCTGGCTTTCACTTCACTAAGCAACTTATGCACCGATGATATGACTAGTTGCAATATCGATTAATATTTGAGTATTTCTAAAAGTGTCATACCATTTACGGCTAAATGCAACATTTATGTTTATGTCTTCATAAAGTTGATTTTAACCAACACGGACAGTCGGACATTCTTCAATCAACTTCTTTATTCATACACTAGGAATTACGAAGGGAATAACGTATCATCAGAGGTTATTAATTTTAGAATCACAGGGTCTACAAAAATAGTTGTAAAATAAAACACAATTTTAATTTTCCATCCCTGGTTGTGATGAGCTCCTTTTTTTTAACGATTTTATTTTCTGTAAATCTCTTTTTTTTAGAAATGTATTTTGTTTTTGGTTTTGTTAATATAACAACAGCAACAACTAAAAGAATCCATTCAAATGAGCTGAATGACTGCCATAAAAATGACATTTCAACTTGTTTGTTTGGCATAATTTACGGCTAGAATTTCAAATTTAAAAGCCTATTGAATAAAGTGTTCTCTTTTTTATAGTTGTAGTGTTTGGTTTTAACTCATCGTTTTGATGTTTTTTGTTTTTATTGCTGCATTTGACCAATGCTACATCTCTATATGTGTCCTCTGTCAATTTATATTACATTTTCAATAGCGTTGTAGTGGGTTCAAAATGTCATTCAAAATAAGGCGCGGAGAGATGGTGGGAGTCTATCGCTAAAGGATAATATATAAAGCCAACTAAAATATTTGTGTATCCTTTTAAAAGAAGTCTATAACCACCGCTCTGCCAACTTAGTTAAAATTATACAAAAATTTGTTTTAGTATGTGCGCGGTTTAATTTGTGTATGTATTTAAACATTCAACAACCATAGACGGACTTACGGACGGACGAACAGACACTAAACAGCATAACATTTTGCTTGTTTACTCCCCAAATGAGCATGATGACGACTGACAAGAGCATGTGGTTTTTGTAGCTCGTTACTTTTTTTTTCGTTGTTCCTGTTTGCTTTTTTCTTTTTGGCTGCTTTCGAACATGTGAAATTAAAAATGCGTTTTAATGGCAACTCGTAATTTTCTGCATGCGGTCTTTCCTGTGTAAGTGTATGCATGCCTGTATGCATACTAATACGGCTATAAACACACAGGAACGGGACTGGGAATACATTTTGGTTTTGTCATTATTAAGCCCCCTAAAAAGCAAAAAACATGCAGACGCACTCACAGCAAACATTTGCTAAACAGCCAACCTGGTTTTTAAACATTAAACATTAAACTTAAAATTTTTATTTTTATTTTAACTACAGACGGAAAGGCGAAAAATTACAATTGTTTTAGATTTTTATATGCCCAAATCATATTTAGTTTAGGAAGGTCCATTGGAAGTACTAAAATGTTTCATATAAATTTTAAAAACGTGTAAAAGGGCACGGAGTAGTGACAGTGCATAGTGGGATTTTGGGACAAAAAATCTGTTTTACATAAAGTAGGAGTTTTATGATAACGTCGAATTCAGAGCCAGGCGAACATTTGGAAGAAAATCATCTGGAATTAACTTTTATTTTTTAATTTTTATTCATACAAATGGACATGTTGTCGGCAATGTTCCGTTGCTTATAATTTTTTTCGTCGGCATCGCCAAGTACTCGGCGAAAAACAATACAATACTCTTTTCTCCACTTGTAATAATAATGGTGTAACCACATAAGGTGATAGGTGTCTCTCTTTTTAATATATATGGAGTTTGACAGTTCTTGGGACTCAAATCTCCTTTTGATATGTGGAGTCTGACAAACATTGGCACACAAAAAATAATCAAGTGGGCCGGCGCCGCTTCCTGTAAAAGAGTACCCTGATGCTATCAAACTCGATATATATAGTTTAGTAGCATCCAACCAGGCCTGCCATATTTGCCGATTTATCGGTAATATACTGATTATTTCTCAAAGTGCTGATTTGCCGATTTTTACTCAAAAATTAACGAGTTTTCAATATATACTTAAAACACGTTTTTTTAAGCTTGTTGGTTAAAGAGTAAATATTAGAATCACAACTTAAAGATAAATTTACAAAATTGTAAATATTAGCATTAATTCTATATTAAATTTTCGGATTAACTAATAACAAGTTTTGGGTTTGAAAATAATAATCTTATAAAAATTTGAAAATCATGTAAAAGAACAATATTTTTTTATTAAGATTTTAAAAGAATTCCCCAGTTTTATTTGTGGAAAAGAAAAACATATTTTAGACTCTGAATTTAGAGAGTTAAAATTTGTGAATTTTTTTAAAGAAATATTTAAATAGAGTATAAAAAATTACCAAACTGTTTTAAAAAAAATTTCAGATTTAAAATGTGGTGAACCTCTAGAAGTTCATCTCAAAATATAAGTGTTCAGTGTAAAATTAATATTTTCAAACAATTTTTTTTTCTAAAGATTGTAACAAATTAAATAATTTAAACTATTAAAAATATCAAACTCTAACATCAACTAACTATGTTTGCAAGAAAGTTAATTTTTCTTAATTTTTTATTAAAAAAAATTTTAAATTTTCAAACAGGCTTGGGTTAAATTTTTAAACATTCTTATTTTTACTAAGAATTTTTTTAAAAATGTGATAATGAAAGAATATTCTGGAAAAGTAGGTTTTACCGACACTGGCCTAGTGGAATGCATCTTCGAAACCAGCTACGATTTCATCATCAGCACACTTTGATCGGTGATTACATGTTGGTTGTAAATATCATCGATTTCTATTTTTTTTAAATTATTTTTTTTTTTAACATTAAAAACAATTTACCCCAAAATACAAAATATATATGTTTCTTTCAAATTACCTACAACTTATTTATAAAATTGTTAGTTTTTTTAATGTTTTTTTAATGTAATTTTATATGTTGTTAACATTAGTTTCTGTTTTGTTTTATTTAAAATGAAAGTTCCGATAATGCCGATTTCTTGGAAATATGCTGATTTTTAATCCAAAACAGCTGGCACCCCTGCATCCGTATAAACACCTAATAAGACAAACTCTAAATCACAACATAAAAAACATAAAATTGTTTGTGTGATTCCGATATTAAAAAGCCCCAGGTGTAGTCTATATATATTTTGTAAATAGTTTAAAAAATTTAGAAGTGTTTAGAAGTTTTCCGGTAGAGGGGTTGCTAGTTCAGACAGAACCCCAAAAAATTTTGTAATAAAGAAGATCTTTGATATAATTAAAAATTTTTATTTTTATATTTTTATACCCTTCACCTGTGGTGCACAAGGGTATATATAGCTTTGTCATTCCGTTTGTAATGTCTACAATTTTCATTTCCGACCCCATAAAGGATATATTTTCTGAAAGCTTATGAATAGAGGAGTCCGTATGTTCGTCTGCCCGTCTGTCCGTGTGTTGGTTAAAATAAACTTTTAGAAGCAACTATATGTTCCTCAGATCTCTATATGGTATCAATCTCTTGGAAATATCCAGGAATGAATCGCTATTGAAATTTAGCACAATCGCCCCATAACTTTCTGAGATATGAGCAAAAAACCACGACAACCTCGTTTTTTTTACACAATTACAACAACAACATACATACATGTAAAAAACCTACCAAAAAAAAATTACAAAAAAAATATATTAAAAATAAAAAAAATAATAAAAAAAATTACAAAAAAAAATTTAAAAAATAATTGAGGAAAAATTTTTTAAAAAAATTAAAAAAAAATATAAAAAAAAATAATAAAATATAAATACTATATTAAATAAAATAAATTAAAATTTTGTTGGCTCATCTGGGATTCGATGCCACATTTATTCTAACCTGTATAGACATACATACGTATTTGATATGAGATGAATGATGATACAAACAATTGTTATTGCCTGACTACACATTGTGAAGGGTATATAAGATTCGGCACGGCCGAATATAGCACTGCTACTTGTTTTTATTTAATTATTCTCTAAGGGTTTAGATAATATCAGGGAGTAAGTAGGTCTAATAGTGGTTTAACTCACGCAAAGAAAGTTTCTGTTCGTCATAACCACATTTTTAATGAATTTTATCTCCATTGAAGTTTCAGGAGAAATGAAATAGTTCTGTTAAGGGAAAGAGGACCGCAAAACTAGTTCCTAGGATTAATGAATGGCTCAGTAGAAAAGAGGGAGAGATAGATTACTGCATAACCCAAATGATGTCCGGACATGGCTATTACCGAAAATACATTTTTAAAATAGAAAAAAGCTGACGATCCAAGCTGTGTATTTGGCAACGGAGCCATTGACGATGCGGAACATACGATGCGGAAAATGAGAGAAACAAATGGGAGGAGGAAATTGGTCCCATAACTATTGGGAGTATGGTCAAATTAAATGTTGCTCGAAAATGAAAACTGGCAAAGGATGGCGAAATACGCAGAGAATTTCCTCAAAATGAAGAAGATAAACATGGATAGATGTCTGGACGCTGGCAATAGAATAACGTGACTTAAAAAAATCTCCATTACAAAACTGATTATGAGAATTAAGGTGATTTCTTTTACTAGTACATCTAAGGTTTTATGACCAGTGGTAGACCGTTTACCATAAAACTTAATACAAAACTTTATTTGTGCAGTCTTATTTAAATATAAATATTTATATATCAAGTAATGTCAGTCTAAGTCTGGTATAAGGACTAATCAAAAGCATAGACCGTCAGAAACCAAAAACAAGTTCAAGAAAATCTTAATTAATATGTTTTTTAATTACAAACAGGAGAAACAGATATCTATATGGACGGACAGTCGGATATCGTTTCTCAGATAAGGAATAGATCCTAAGCTAGTAGTTATACATTATGGGAAAATTAAGTCCATGTACAAAAGTCAAATCTTTTAAAAATCTATAAATATAAAACTGATACTCTGTCAGTGTGTGTGTTAGCTATAGACTTCGAAATCGTAGAACCGATCGGACTCAAACTTTGGCAAGTTTCTGAACACATTCCAGGGAAAGGGCGGGGTTACGCCCATAAAAAATAAGTTATAATTTTTAGCTACTTGCACTTGACCGATCTGAAATTTTGCACACATATTGAACTCTCATAATTACACAATTTCGTGATTAGAAAAGTGGACAGTGCCACGCCCATAAAAAATAAGTTATCATTTTTAGCTACTTTCACTAAATCGATTTTTCTAAAACTCTGCACACATATTGAGCTGTCATGACTAAACAGTAACGTGATTAGAAAAGTGGGCAGCGTTGCACTTGATATTCAATTAAAATTCAGAATGCATTTTTATTCATTAAGGGGCGTAGCAATGCGCCTCGGGTTTGGCTAGTTTTCTATAAAAAGGAAAATTACTATAAAAAGACAATTTTTTGTAAAAAATTAAATTTATCGATTTTTTTAATTGGCTAAAATTGTCTGTAAACAGAATATTTTTAAAATTATATTAAGTGAAACTTTATAGAAAATTGCTTGTAGCAAACATTTTTAAAAAACGAATTAAATCTAAAATTTTATAAAAAATATCATATAAATGAAAATTTTACAAAAAATTCTAGCTTAAGAATTTTGTAGAGAACATTTGTCCCATAGTGCAGTTACATTTCTAAACCATGCACATATGTATGCACATCCAAACGAGAACACTACGCTAGAGAATTGAAAACTACATAAAATATAAATTTACAAAAACTGAATTGAATAGCGAACAAACTGCAACAAAAAGCTGCACAAAAATTAACCTGGTTGGATGCAAAGGGAACGCAGCACTGGAGAAAAAAAAAACTAATGCGTGTTTAATGTCGGCAATTAATGTCAGTTGGTGGGCGTAATGAGTATTATCGTTTGAATGTGTGTATGTGCTTAGGAGCGAACGGACCCAAGGCAATATGATTTATGATGTTGAACGAACTAATGAAAAACTATTTTGCATAAAATATTCATTTCAATTTGCTGGAAAAAAAAAAACAACAAAAAACAACACTAGAGTCTGGGGAAAAAATTGAATTAAAACTATTAAAGAGAGGAAAATTTAAAATTAAAAGGATGTAACCGTACAAAAAAAAAGACAACATTTACCGCCAAATTAAACACTTAAATCGCCAAGAATTTTCGCCTAGGCCACATGAACAATGAAGAGCAAGCGAACCAAAGAATCAATGAGTATTACATACATATAAAGCTTAGAATATTAATCAGGTTGTGCATGTAAAAAAAAAGCACAAGACCCCGCTAAGTATTTAGTGCAATTAAATAATACAGTTTTCATAAGAAGTACTGCAAATTAAAACTCTCGCAAACATGCTTGCAATAATTGTGACTGCTACACTGATGGCTGCTGCTCAATGATGATGATGATGATGATGATCATCATCAATTCTTACTGCCAGTCTGCCATCGTCATCACATCATAGAAATACCAACACAAGTTTAGCAGCTTCATTTGCTGCTACTGCTGCCATAATACCACCAGAATGTAAAGTTGCAAGAAAGTAATGTTGCCGCAAAATTTAAAGCAGCAAAAGAAGACTTCAAAGAAGTGGTACCCACTCACTCACTCATTCACTCAGTCAATCATATACTTCACTTGCCAAAACAGTTGTTTGTATTAACTTTTATACGCTTCACCTTTGGTGCCAAGGGTATATATGGCTTTGTCATTCCGTTTGTAATTTCTTCAATATTTATTGCCGTCCCCGTAAAGTTTATATTTTCTGAAACCTTGTGAAAAGTATTTAATAGTTGATGAGGCAGAGTTTACCTTTCCGTGCGCTGGTTGAAATCAACTTCAGGAAGCCCCTAATGTTCAGCAAACCGGTATATGGTATCAATCTTTTGGGAATATTCGGGAATGAATTGTTTTGGACGATTGCCCCATAACTTTTTGAGATATGAACAAATAGACCCGACTGAATCTGGGTTTTCAATATTTTCACCATAAAAATTAACATCTCCCAGCCCTAAAATATATTAGAGACACGTTTGTTACTATTTGCAGATATGCCTCCAGAGTTATTCGTAATTGTAAAAATCGGTCACTAATTGGCAAAGTTATAGGAAAAAATTATGTGAAAACGAATATGTACATATTAAGTTTCTTAAGCTCTTAAATAATTTTTGTACACTCTAGTAACATCAAATTGCAGCCATAGCCCCAAAAATCATTCCCGAGAAAAATAAGTAAATCAGTAAAAAACTAACTGAGTTATGGGCTCCAAGACACAAGTGCTTCAATGTTTTTCCTAAATATACAAAAGAAAATCAAAAATTTTCAGCCTCTAGACAACTATGACGATGGATATGGCTATTAGATGGAATGGCTAGGCCGGCAGAATATAATGAGATTAAAAAAAAATTAAAAATAATGATGGATGCTACTAAAAAATGGCGTATAATAAAATTTTTATATGGGTCATATCTTATATTGAAGGATGTACACTTTCAACTTTTTCATTATTTAAATGAAAGGGCTTTACCAGTAGAATACAGAAAACTATAAAACGGCTAAAAATCAATAACTATCTAAATGCAGTAATTACAGTAATTTTGTTCCCTTCAACCCCCACAACATTGGTAACCAGTAAATTGTGATAAAGTATAAAACCTTAACCCCAGCAAAAAAAAAAATAAAAAATAAAAAGGCTTGACTAATAGTATACAATTAACTAGTTACAAAATTCAAAACCAATATTGGTTAAGGGTATTATCAGATTCGGTACGGCCGAATATAGCACTCTTACTTATTCATTCTTAATTTTTTAATTGAACTTTATTAACAAACAAAAAAAAAGAAGCGAAAAACTGGCAAAAGAAGCGCCTGCAAAACAACGAAAAAACACAAATTGAAAAAGAAGACAACAGTATCGTTTAATATAAAATTAATAAACATGCCGCCGGGTGCGTGTTTGACTACCGCTGCCGCTAATGCCAACTATTTTCGCTTTTGTGTGTTTGGATGTATGTATGTTGTGTAGTGCGATAAAACTAAATACGAGTAGGCTGCACAAATGATATACTTTTACTAGGACGTGGTCAGTTTTTGTAAATCAAGCTACAGTGGTCTGGCATACTTTTTTTTCGAAAAAATTTATAACAGAAATATTAAATTAAACAGAGAATTTTGTTAAAAATAAATAAATTGTGGAAAACTTTTAACACATCAAGAAACTATAAAAATTTCCTATAAATAAACACAAATACAAAAAATTCTCTTTAAAATTTTAATATAAAGTAGGCCAACTATCGGTTTAAATTTCAACCAGCGGTTATTTTAAATCTGACAATACTTATGTCATTCTATTGTATCACAAAATTCAGTATATAATCTCCGCTGAACGAAATGAATCGATTTACGCTTAAGCAACGTTGGGTTTTATTGGAAATTTATTTCCAAAACAAAGAAAATTGGACGGAAATTGCACGGAAATGTTGTATTGGGTCGTAATACGCAAGTTTATTGCTAAAGTTCGTAAAACTTGTTTCACTGTTGAACTAACTGCCTGTTTAACGATGTCGAAAGAAAACCCAAGCGAAATTTCATTCGTACAAATACGTTAAAAACAAAAACAAATTTTTAGTTTTTGTTGTTGTTTTCAATATATTTGTACGAATGAAATTTCGCTTGGGTTTTCTTTCGACATCGTTGAACAGGAAGTAAGTCTTGAGCGAGCTCGTGCGCATTGTTAACCCGAATATATCAATGCTGCGACTGACAGTGTATGTGAGAGTCGAACAACATTATGTCGATATAAAACTTGGTCCGATCGAATGGGTACCGTAAGGCCAGCCGCGGCAGCCATATTAATGAAATAATATTTAATTTTTAACCGGAACAATTGTACTTGACAGCAAAGAAATCAATTTCGCAAAATCTTAAAGTCTCTATTAACAATAATTTAAATTTTTTTTATTTTAAAAGAAAATTCAGGAAAAATTATTTAAAGTCCCCCAAAAAAATAAATTAGCAAAAATTATGTAAAAAAGATTTTTTTAATTGTTTAACAACAGAAAATTGAAAATTATTAAAAAAATTAATTTTGGAAATTAATTAAAAAGATTTTTTTTAATTTCACAAGACAATAATTCATTAAAAATTCTTCAAAAAGAGAACTTTTTATAAATTCTTTATAACTAATTTTTTTTAAGTTTTTAAAAACATATCAATAAACAATATTTACAATTTTCATAATTTTTTTTTTTTTTTTTGAAGAAATATCGTCTAGCATACAGTGAAATAGCTAGACTGTTGTACTCACCTATCTCCTACAAACAGCTAAAGCCGCATAACAACAACATATTAAACAACTACAGCACTACAACACAAAAACAATGTTAAGTAATAAAATTGCAAATTCATTTTTATATAAAAAATGTTTTCTTAGTTTTAGATTAAAGTAACTGAAAGAAAAGACAAAATAGAAACATTGCGGGAGCGTTTAAAATGATGAATTACATTTTTGCTTACAATATTGGCGGCATATTAAATACAGACATACTAACACACATACACATATGAAGGCTTTAACAAAAACGCCTAGATAGAGGCGCACAGATGCACGCACATAGTTTCACATGCACGCAGTTAAACGAATTGGCCATTTACTTACTTAATACTCATTACAGCAGCCAGAATAATATGGTTCATATCAATGTTGTCCACTTTGTTTGGTAAAAATTGCTTAAACAGATCCAAATAATTCCAGCGGTAAAAAGAAGGTTCAGTCGGCCTTATAAAAGGCCTTTTTTAGACTTACATACTTATTAATAACAGTAACGATATATAGAGCAAGGGCTTTCTAGCTCGCCTCTTATAACAGAGCATTTAAAAGACCTTCTTTTAAAAGCCTCCTAAGAACACTTTCTATAAACTCCTGTTAAAAGACTGAATTTAAGTTTAATCATAATCTTAGCTTTTTCCAATTTTATTAAATGCTTAATAAAGAAAGTCATTGAAGCTAAACTAATGTTTCAATGTTTTCATTTTTTAATTCATTAATTACATTAACACGACATTGTAAAAGGGTATAAATAGGTGTGAAATTTTTACAATATTAATTACCGACCCAATAAAATATATATATTTTCTGAAAGCTTATGAATAGGGGAGTCGATTGAGCATTATCCCTCTGTAGGTGTGTATGTTATTGTCAACTTTTTGAAGCCACCCACACCAAGACAAATGTAAGGCATCAAAATATTAGAAATATTCGGGAACAGATTAGTGTTGGAAAGAAGCATAATGGCTTTATAACCATCTGAGTTATGAACAATAAATACTACTGCCTCTGTTTTTTCGCTTATTTTTACCACTAAAATTTTCCGGTCCTAGAATAATCTATAGGTTGTTACTATTAAAAGATTTGGTATACACCTTTGGTCACTAATCGGCAAAGTTATAGGCAAAAATTATTTGAAAAAATATATATTTTTTTAAATATACTTATTAATTTTTTCAAACTTCTAAATATTTTTTGAACAGGCTTAAGATACCAAATTATAAGCCGGAATCTGAGAACTAACTGAGATATAAGCACCAGAGTACAACTGCTTCGGTGCTTTTCCTAAAATTTGCAAACGAAAATAGATATTTTTCAGTTTCTATACAACCGAGGAGTCAATATTTGGATTAAATTAAAGGGCTTGAGTATTCAAATATAATAAACTATGAAAAGTAAGAAATTCAAGATGGCGTCCTATATTAAAGGGAGAATAAATGACTCAAATATAGTAGTTATGGCCGTGTCCCCTTTACCCTTCACAATATTGGCATCAAATAAAATGAGTTGACCAGTACAATGTAGTAAACTATTAAAAAAGTCTAAAATCCAGGATGGCGTCTGAACCAAAATGGCGGAACAAAATTTTTTAACCCCAACAATATGGGTATTAAATGAAAGTGTTTATAAAGGGTTTTTCAACAGGCACTCTACAAAAGTAGACAGGAAAAAAGAATTTCATTGATATCCAAAACCTTTTTTGTTGTATTTAAAAAAACTTTTGTAGCGCTCTTATTGAAAACCGCTTTACCTATGTACATGACTGTGAAGAGTATTTTTAGATATAGCGGTCTTACCTGTTTTTCTAGTATTTTTGTAAATTCTTAGTAACGGTTTTACAATTTTGAAGTTGTTATTAATATTATAAAATGCCAAAAAAAAAAATAACATTACAGATTGAACATCTCTTTTCCCTTCTTAAAGAAGTGGTAGCTCAGAGGCCGTCTAGAACGTTTTTTTCTAATGGAAGGCAGAGTAGATCGAGACTTCAAATCTAAAGGAAGATGTAAATCGCTTTCCAGAAGGCCTCAAAAATAAAGTCCTGTTTGATTTTACCGCTAGGATTACACTTATTTACTTACACATGCATACATGTGTGTGTATGTTAGTCCGTCCTGCTGTCTGTCTGTCTATCTATCTGTTTTGTTAGTTGGGTGATGTCTGTGTGTTTTAATTTTTTATTTGCCGTTTCCTTCTTTGACAGCAACAGCTGCTGCTAATAATTGCTTTTATAACTCCAACAACAAATATAAACATTGAAAAAAAAACATCAGCAGCATCATACGCACGCACAGTATCAGCAATAATTTTTCACATGTTTTTTTTTTCATTTCATATAAAAATTAAATAATTTATTTTAAACTAGTTTTCTGTGCCATTTTTATTAAGGAGCATTGATTTGAAAACTAGTGGAAAAGCTGTTACTTAGGACAGTTGTTAAATATGTGAAAGAAAAAGAGTATTAAATATATATATTAAATTTTAATGAATTTATTAATAGAGAAATTGTGATATTTTTACTGCCGTATTCATAAAAAATATTTTAGATTTATTAAGGCCTTATTTGACAGATGTTGTACAGAAATTTGTCAAATAAGCCTTCAATCAATCAAGTCATATAGTCATAATTTAATGAAAATTTTAAATTTAAAGAAAAATATGGTATTATTTACTGTAGGTCTTGAGAAATAGTGAAAACATAACATTATAGCACACCTTTTGAATTTAGCAACATACTTGTCCTATTATGTATGGAATTATTTAATGATAATAAGTGATTATAATATGATAATTGCATGATACTGCAAGTAAAGTAAATGGCTACTTGCGACCATCACATGTTTAAACTGTAATCATATAATCTAATCATAATATGGTGCTCTTTGATTATGATTATCTCAACCATGCTTTCTTTGCATGTAAAAAATATTTTTTAATTAAAATAGTTTTTTTTTTCAATCTAAGCTCATGCTCATCATAATAGAAATGCTATATTTTATTACAAATCAAACAATTAATTTTTTTTACAATTCAAAAAATCTTACAAATTATTTAATAAGACATTCGAGTTTCAAAATCAATCTTACAAGAAAATTAACATTGTTGCGAGTAAAAAATTAAAAATAATACTGCGTTGTGACACTACAAATTGTTGCATGTTATTTGCAACATAAAATACGCAAAGACAAATTGATTAATTGCATAATGTGCATACATGACAGTGACTGCAACAACGTCAAAGACAAAAGTTGAAATGACAATATTTCACATGCGGTGTTCGCTACTAGACGAAGAGAGCTGACTGCAACCTTCAAAGGTAAGTCTGCAAAATGCAACACAATCCAGCAGAAAAAAACGCGAAATCTAAAAAAAAAAATACTTCTGAAAAGACAAAGACGGTCTTAAGGCTTTGTACTTTTGTTTTTTCTTCTTCTTACGGCTTACTTACGGTACCTAAAGTCTAGTGTCTATCTCAACACCAGTGAGTGTCATTTTTGGGCCTAAGCTGTCTATTTAAATTACTGATCATACATCTTGTTTTCAAGTCATTCACACTCCATCCAATCATACCTCACTCAGTCATTTCATTCGCTCAGTCAACCAGCCAGCACCAGCTTTTGTTTACAACAAAATGTTTTGACATACAAAATCGAAACAAATAGTTTTAAAAAAGACACGACCAAAAAGCGTAAATTGTGTGATGGATATTGGATTGAATGTATAAACTGCTGCTAAAATAAAACAAAAGATTTTTAAAATGCAGCCAGTACTTGTAAGCCATTGCCGGCTAAGGCGGTAAAAAAAGTGACACATTAAAGAATATTTATGCTGAAAACGTTTTAACAACTTGATTTCTTAATGGCTTAAAAATCAGAAATATTAATGAGAAAAATTTCCCTATTCACACACAGTGTATTGTTGTAAATTATGAATGTGTAATTTATAAAATCAAAATTTATTTTAATGCAACAATAAGTTACACTTGAATTATTTGAGAGATTTAATGGAATGCGGAAATCTATTTATATAAAAGAAGTTTTTTAAGAAAACATTCTTGAAAGAAAAGAATTTATTGTAATTTTTTTCGATATAAAGAGAATTTAACAAAAAAAATTTTAAAATCAAAAATATTATTTAAATTTTTAATCAGGCTTGAGTTCATATATTTAATATTCTTTATTTTTAGAAAAAATTTTTTAATTGTGATAAATGAAAGAATAATTCTGAAAAATTATATTTTTACCGACACTAGCCGAGTGGAATGCATTTTCGAAACCAGCTACGATTTCATCATCAGCACTCTCTGATCGGTGGTTACATGTTGGTTGTAAATATCATCTATTTAACTCACGGGACTTAAGTTATTTGAATTCGGTAACTAATTTTTTAGTTTTTCCTTTTTCATATATTTTACCACAATGAGTTAGATTGAAATTTTTAACCAAACAGCAACCCTTTTACTTTTGTTTGTTATTATCTTTCATTTATATCACTATTTTTGTCCTGTTCTAGCCACCAGTTAGGTAGCGATAAGAACAGATAATTGTTTTTAACAATCAATGTTTATAATCATTTGTTTTATTTTCCACTCGGCTAGTGTCGGTAAAAATATAATTTTTCAGAATTATTCTTTCATTTATCACAATTAAAAAATTCTTTGTAAAAATAAAGAATATTTAATATATGAACTCAAGCCTGATTAAAAATTTAAATATTAGTTTAAAACAAAAAAGTTCAACAAATATAAAAATTCAATCAAAAATATTATTAAATTTTTTCAAGAATTTTCTAAGAAAAATATTTTTTTTTTGAAAAATAATTTATTATAAAAGAAACTATTAAAAAATTTTCTATACAATTTTTTACAAAAAATCAGTTTTTAAACAATTAATATAAAAAAATTCTCTATAGAAAATTTTTCAAAAATTTTTGAAAATTAATATTTTTATAATGAGTAATTTTTGCAAAGTTTTTTTTTAAGATTTAACTTTTCTACAATATTAAACAATTTTTTTTTTTAATTTTTCTATAAAAAGAAAAATCTTTGTAAAATTTAAAAATCGAAAAGTTTGTGTGCCCGCGACTTCTTCTGCGTAGCTTTCGCGAGGTAGTCCATGCGTTAATGTATCTGTGTGCCCATTTTCATTTAGTTCCGTTCAGCCATTTCTGCATGATTGAATAACAATTCTTCAAACATTGAAATTTATTACGGCTTAAGTTCTTTTCATAAATTTTTATACTTCCCAAAACATTTTTAAACAAAATTTTAAGCATTTAAGAACGCGCAGAATTTTATCCGACATTAGTCGAGTGGAATACATTTTCGAAACCAGCTACGATTTTATCATCAAAAATCTTTCATCGGTATACTCATTTAATATTGGATTTGAAACAACTTTTAAAGTTAAAATTTATTGAAATTAGAAAATGGGAAGCATTGCAATTATTTTTAGTTGTGTCATTCTTATTAAATGACATTTTGCTCAAGTTCATATTCTTTCAGATTTTAAATACACGTTTGTTATGCTTTCTATATGTTTATCCTTTGCATTCAGTATTGAAAGCATAATTTTATTTTATTATACCCATCACACAAGAATGTAAAATATATATACATATAAGTTTGTCATTCCGTTTTTAAATTCTTCTTTACAATCCCATAAAGTATACGTACATACATATATATTCTGAATCCCTTAAGATATGGAAAAATTTATGACAGTCCGTTCATGTAAGCGTTGAAATCAATTTTGTGAAGGCCCCACAGTATCTACGGATTTTTGTGATTTATAAGTTTATTTGAAATTATTTTGAGAATTTTGATATTGAAAATCAGCAGTTTAGAGTCACTAGCGGCTGAGATATAAGTAAAAAACGTATGCCTCTGTTTTCTTAAACAAAATTACCTCCCGATACCTTCTTTACCTTTTTATTCAATGTTACTTTAAGATATACATATAAGAATATTAATGCAAAAAATTATTACAATCGGTCCATTGCCGACAAAGATATAGGCAAAAAGATTTACTTTTGATTGAGATCCCAACAACAAAATTGAACTTGAACAACAAAAACAAAATCTAGCGTTCTCTGGTGCATACTTATGTATGGTAGTACAAACTGTGTTGGTTTTGTTGTAGTTGTTTATTCACCTTATGTTGCAAGAAAATAATCATATACTAGAAATATGTATGTATGTATGTAGATAATAATATGCCATAACAAAGATTGCACAGATCCTTTAGTTAATTTTTGAAGAAATGTGTCTATTTCTACTTTATCAACAACATTTTTCTCAACCCCATCAGCCCCAGAATACAGCTAGCTTTGTAGAAATGGCCTCAGAAATAATAACGACAAGAGGCGTGTAAAATTCAAGTTGAAATCTGGGCTTCGCTACGATGGGTTTATTACACACATGTACATGATGGCGAAGGTTATTCTCAGATTCGGCAAGGTCGAATGTAGCACTCTTACTTGTTTCTCATTTTTATGTATTATGAAGGCGAAAGCCATTGAAGAATTAATTCCTGTATCTCGTAAACATGCCATGTTATTTGTTATAATTAACAATTTATATTAATTCAAACTTTCTTATTTTAATTTTATTGTAAATCAATTATTTTGGAATAGTTTGCGCGAAAAAAGAAAATTTTTATAGGATTTTAAAGGATTAGGGCCGTATTCATAAAAAATATTTTAGGTTTATTAAAGACTTATTTGACAGATGTTGTAGAGAAATTTGTCAAATAAGCCTTCAATAAACCTAAAATATTTTTTATGATTTATTTTAATAAAAAGGAAATTTGCTTAAAATTTAATTTAAAATAAAATTATTTGAAAATTGTCTTTGTCAAGATATTTTTCAATTTTCTTAGTAATAATATTAAAAAGACAATTTTATAAAAAAATTTATTAAGAAAAAATTTTTAAGAAAATTTATTAAGAAAACTTATTTAGAAAATTTTTTTTTTTGTACATGTTCCAAAGAAAAATCTTTATGGGAAAAAAAATTGTGTCAAAAATTTTTTAACTTTTTTTAACAAATTTTACTCTAAAAAAGTTCTAAAATTCTTTTTAAAAGAATGCAAAAAAAAAGTTCAAAACAGAATAATGAAGCTAACTTTGTTTTAAATTTATTAAATCAAATATTTTCTTGAAAAGTGATTTTTTGGCATTATTCTATTAATAGATTTTTTTTTGATTTTTTGAAAAAATTTTTTTCTAATTTCCCAAAAGAAATTTTTTAAAAATTTCTTAAAAAAAATTAAAATTTGTTGAAAATTTCCTAAAAAAATAAATTTTTCTAAAACAAATAACTTCCAAAATTTTTTATAAAAATTAATATTTCGAAAATTATCTGTAATAGAAAACATTTTTACAATTTAATGTTTTTACTCTCTTATATATTTTTAGTTAAAATACATTATCCCTGCTAAGTCACTTTGACTACTTAACAACAATATTTTTCTTATCTTTTATTTAAATTAAAACATTTAAGCCCGGCTAATAAAAAGATACACTTTAATATAATGAACTCTTGAAATGACTAAATCAAAGCAAAAGGCATGATCTTTTCCAACTTAACAAAAAGCGTAAAATATGAAAAGAATTAAAATAAAGCATTTCATCACAAAGTAAAATAAAAATCAAAAAAACAATAGCCAGAAAAACGGAAAAGAAACACCCAAACAGAGAAAAAAAGAAACCAGCCAGCCACCACAGGCAAAGGAGTATTATGAATGATGACCACTCAGTTGGAAAACTTGTGGCTTGAACTACATTGCAGGACAGAGGAGACAAATGTAAAAAAAAAAAAAAATCACAGATTTAAAAGATTTTTTTTGTTATCATTCAAGCTGGAATAAAAAACACGCCAACAAACGCATTAGAAGTAAAAAATATAATACAGGAACGGCAACAAAAAACAGCAGTAATAACGACAACAACCATTACCGACAAGTTGGTCGGTCAGCTAGCCAATCGCCCAGTCTATACGTATCTCCCTCCCTGATGGCAACAGCGAGCAGTAACAGCAACACAGCAGCGGCAGTATGTTTGGCGCGAGTGTCACTCGTTGCTGACAAGTTACATGCGAGAATTTGACGAGTGTTAAAATGTGGCAGTCGAACATTTTGTGGCAGCAGCCACAGAAACCAACGGACCACTCATTCATTCACTTATTTGGTCGATAACCAGATGTAGAAGGTATATAACAAAAGCAAAAAAAAGAACGAAAACAATTCTACTCTAACAAAATAAGATTTTCAAATGATAGACAGCTTGTGGCACAAATCCTAACCCACACGCACAATTACAAACACACATATCATATACTACACCGGGATCAGTAGGGATTATATTTTAGTTTTTATCTAAAGAACAAGCGGCGCTGAAAAATTTTTTCAATGTAAAAGAAAATCTTAAGTCACATAAAAGATATACACATGTAGCTGAGAACTGCATAATCGTACATCTTGTTGAATAATTCATTTTTAAACATTTTTATTTATATTCAACAAATTGGAGAAACTCATACTTTTCAACTAAAGTGCAGTGTAAATGCTAAAATATTTATTTACTCCAGTTCTGGTAGACTGAATGAATGTATCGCCATAGAACGCCAGTACAATTGCTCCATAACTTTCTGAGATATGAACAAATAATTAAGTCACAGTCCTGTATTGACGAGTTTGCTACAATTTGTAGATAGTCTATGCCGGTCACTAACTGGCAAAGATATAGGCAAAAATTATTGAGAACAATTTTTTTTACTAATTGATGTTTAAACCTATAAGTAACATCATATTATTAGCCGTAGGCTCGAAAATTATACTTAAAAAAAATAACACTTTAGATTAAAAAAAACTGAGATATAACCACCAAAATACAAAATATGTTTAAGTGTTTTTCTTAAAATTCACAAACGAAAATCATTTTGTTCAACTTCTAGACGACCGAAAGGGTCAATGTGGGTATCAAATGAAAGGCTAAGTAACAAAATGAAAAACCCCGCCACTATAAAATGGCGTACACTAAATTTATATACGAGTCAAATTTAGTAATCCGAAATTTACCCCCTTTAACCGCCACAATATTAGTGGCAAATAAAAGGACTTGACCAGTAGAATAAACGATGAATAATTAAAATAGATGTATGGAACAAATAAACGGACTTGTTCCCTTCAACCACCACAATATCTGTATCAAACAAAAGGGTTTGATCAGTTGAATATATCGGGTGATTCATAGTGAGGTATGATTTTCAATGTAATTTGTTTGTTAGATCGCGCATAACTCATAAGTATCTAAATTTTGGTGATTGAAAGACTCTCACCACAGCATCGTCTTGATGAAAATCCTGTTCAATGATAAAGTAAATTTCTGGCTAAATGGATACCTTGAGGCTGAGTCAACCATTATATTGATTAAAAACAGCGGTATAACGTGGTTTGCGAGGTGGTGGAATCATTTGTCCATATTTCTTCAAAAATGAGAATGTTACCGCCAATAGTAGCCGTTATCACGTGATGTAAACTGACTCGTTGTTTTCTGAAATTCAAACGCATGGTCTTGATAAGCTCTGGTTTCAACAAGACGGTGCTACGAGCCATATAGAGCGTGGAGATATTGCAAAAGAATTTAGTTAAGCATTTAATTTCACGTTCGTTAATTGGCCACTTATGTCGTGCGATATCACACGTTTGGACTATTTTCTCTGGGGTTATTATGTAAAGTCTGGGGTCCTCTAGCTACAACATTACAATAATTGCTCGTAGTATACCGAGATACCAGTCACTATTATCGAATTAGTCGCCCAAAGTTGGAACAACACCAACGAAGACGTGACCAACATTTACATGATATTATTTTCAAATACTAAATGCCATAAATTGTTCTTTTAACTGATGGTACAAATATCAAGTTCACTTTTAGATTTTTATTTTGCAGTCTAAATCAAATCTCACGATGAATCACCCAATAGGAAGTTATGAAAAGGTGTTAAATCTAAGAATTTGTATAGAATCTGACTCGAGGACAATAACAATAAGTATTCAAATCTTAAACTAAAAATTGATATGTTTATACTTCCATATATAAGTAATACTGTTAAAAGAAAAAAAGTTATATCGTTCTTTTGTGTCGCTGATGACCCTCAAATTAGAATAAATCTCTCGCAAGTGAAAAGGAAGTTTCCTAACGTAGTTGGTGCTGGACTTTTTAATCTCTTCTCGTATGCAAGGAGACCCTATAGATGTTACAATTATTGATGTAAAATGGCGTCTAAATTAAAATAAAGGCAGCAGAAGAAGATTGAAGATTGTCAGTAGATCTACTCAGAAATAATTTTTGCTCCCTGGAAGAATGCTATTCTCTAAAATGCAGTAAAAAATGATAAACAAATCCATGTTCTTCGAAATTGTGAAAGAACAGTTTTTACATAAGTACGTACGGTCATATTCAAAAACAATTTCTTTTTAATTTATCGAACTTTCATAAAAGTAATTTATAATAATATTAATTTTTGAAACCTTTATTAAATTTAAAAATTATTTAAAAATACAGCCATTATTTTATTTGTCTTTAAAAATTTGATTTTATTAACTTTCTCATAAGGTTTTTCTATAGGAAATGTTGAATAAAATTTACAAAACATCAATGACGCTTAGCTTTAAGAACAATTTTGATTAAACTACCCTGATAGAAAACTGTTAATAAATTTTATTTCTGTAAATTGTTCAAGAGTCATATTTTCGCTTTTTAATTTTCTTTTCTTTCTTAAATTTCTATTTTCTTTAGCTTCTCACGTTATTTAATTGAAGTTTTGTTTGTAGAACTTATTTGGTAAAATTTTTCTTTTTCAGGCCCGTCACACATTTTCTTTCAAGTTCATAATCTTATGCAGCAAATATTTGTATGACACCCCTAAAAGAGTTCACACTATTTACGATTAATAATGTGAATAGAAATGTTGAAATCAATTCCACTTTATAAAAAAAAAGGTTTCAATAGCTTTTTATTTTACGTTTTTTTTTTGTGAAGAAAAATGTGGATTTAATTCCTCCAAAACTGAATTTATCTCTGTGACATGCGTTTATACAAGATCTGTCAATATTTTTTTTTTTACCAAGACATACATATTTATTGATCAGGTAATCGCAGTTCGCAGAGATTTTTTTTGTTTATGTTTTTTTATATATAAAGTTTGACATCTACATATATAAAAGTGAAACTCTGTGTGTGTGTGTTAACTATAGACCCCGAAACTGTAAAACCGATCGGACTCAAACTTTGGCAAGTTGTTGTACATATTCCAGGGAGTGTTTTTGGGTGGTAAAAAGTTATAATATTGAGGTACTTGCACTGGACCGATTTTTCTAAATTTTTGCACACATATTGAGCTGTCATGACTATACAGTTTCGTGATTAGAAAAGCGGGCAGTGCCACGCCCATTAAAAAAAGTTATTTTTAAAGTATTACATTTGAACTTTTAATTTTAATTTGTATTATATTTTTATATTAGGCTATAAGTTCTATGTGATAATGACAGAATATCTAGGAAAAGTTATTCATCCGATACTAGCTGAGTGGAATGCATTTTCGAAACCAGCTACGGTTTCATCATCAGCACTCTTTTGATCAGAGCTACAAATGTTGTGTGTAAATATCAACTATTTAACTCAGTATTTATTGAAATTTGAAACATAGAATTATTTGCTCTAATTGATTTATGTATTTCATATAACATTGAGTTAGTACGAAATTTACCAACATCTGTTTTTCCTGTATTCTTTTTGCACGTCATTACCACAGGTAATTAATGGTTGCCTTTAGCTACAGATCTACAGATGTCGCTAAAGCAATTTTTGCAATTATGCAGTTTCATTATATGTCACATGTGTTCTAAACAAGATGGTATTAGTTGAACAATGTTTTTATTTTTACACCATGCCCTGTGTTTGTTGTATTTTTAAAGTATTACATTTGAACTTTTAATTTTAATTTGTATTATATTTTTATATTAGGCTATAAGTTCTATGTGATAATGAGTTAAATAGTTGATATTTACACACAACATTTGTAGCTCTGATCAAAAGAGTGCTGATGATGAAACCGTAGCTGGTTTCGAAAATGCATTCCACTCAGCTAGTATCGGATGACTAACTTTTCCTAGATATTCTGTCATTATCACATAGAACTTATAGCCTAATATAAAAATATAATACAAAAAAGTTATAATTTTTAGCTTTTTGCACTTGATATTCAAATAAAATTCAGAATGCATTTTTATTCATTAAGGGGCGTAGCAACGCGCCCCGGGCTTTTCTAGTTTAAAATAAATGAAATAATATAGTTTTTATCTATGGCCTTGACAGCTGAATTTTAAAAAAAACATGAAGAAAAAAAAGCTATTTGTCAGAAACTACCTGATGAATAAATTTGCCTTAATTTTTAATTATCTTTATAAGACTTATACTATGTTCACACACGCGCCTTAATTGTCAATTTATGATAATCTCGCAATCAAATGCCTTTATTGAGCTCAATTTACGGTACTAAAAATAACTTATAAATTGAGAAAAATATACTTTATTGTTTCACTTATTGTCCAAAACTCAAAATGCAACTCTTTTCAGGACTATGAAAAGTATGTTCACAAGAACAAATTTCTATATGGTGGCATCCCTTATATCAAACAAGTAAATAAACAAAACAAAAAATAAAAAAATGGCAGGCGAACTTGATGTTAAGTTTAGTAAAATGTTTGAGTAAATTGAAATATGTATATATAATTTCAAATATATTTTATGAACAGGAAAAAAACTGAAGGGAAAGAGGCTGCCATGGACTGAGGCCAGTGAAATGCTAATGGAGTAAGATAAATTGAGTATGTGTGAACACTATTTTAAATGCTCAATCAACATTAAATTGAAACAATTACAAATATCTGTCTGAACAGGGTATTACGATATTTTTTTTAATTTTAATTTTTGATAAATTTTTAATTTTAAGAAAATTTCGGTTTTAAGTTAATTGAAAATTTTTACCATAAATTATTCCTTATTGAAATTTCTTCTAATTTTTAATTCGTTTTTCTAAAAAAATATTTTACAGAAAACTAAGTAAAGGAATAAGAGTGATAGAATTTTATCATTTAAATAAGAGATTAATTATTTAAACGCTAAGAGCATATCTTTGTTATTTTAACGTCTAAAGTTCGTTGCTTCGTTCATCGTCACCACCATTATGGCACCGTGGGAATTCTAACTGTGGAGAATATTGCATTTGTAGAGCAAAGTGTTGACGAAACACTCAAAATATCTATTAGAAGGCGATCTGCTTGGCTCGTACATCACTACAGCGCTTCAGATCATCGGCAACGTCTATATTTTGAAGTTAAATTTCAACAATTGCCCAGAAATAAAATCAACTTTATTGATAATCTGTTTATGAGACATGAAGCTCATTTTTATTGGAATAATTTTGTTAATAAGCAGAACTGTAATTTCTTGGGTTGTGAATATTCAAGAGCCGTTCATCCAACCCAATTGCTTCCTACAGTACAGGGCGTCGTTACATTTGAAAATATCATTGGACCGTTAGAAAATTTGTATACATCCTACGTACGTTTATACAGACTTGAGATGTGGTTCCAGCATTATTAAGCCACTGCTCCAACTGCCCGATATACAATCGCATTTTTAAACACAAATTTTTGGGGAGCGAACAATTTCAAAATTTTGGGAAATTAAAAGGCTAGCGCATTCGCCACATTTTTAGCACCCGACTATTTTCTTTGGAGTATTCTATAGAAGGGAACAAGCACGAAACAGTTTTTAAACTCAAGGTCTAATTTGCAACACTGCGAATTTCAAAATGGGGGTTTCCTATTATAGTAAAAAAAAATCCATTCTGTATATTTTATAATCTGAAAACATAAACAAATATATAAACGAAATTATTGTTAAGTTTTTGAACTCCGTGATGACTTTTGTCCCACCCTGTACATGTTTAAATAACCGATACATTTTCTATTATTTGTTCTTTATTTCTTATCTAGTTACAATTTATTTATAAAATTTCTATAGACAAGAATGCTTTATTAGAAAGATCTTCTCTGACTTTTTTCTCTATTTAATAAAGTTTTTTCTCTTAAGTAAATATACAATGAATTTATGAAAATAAATTTCAAACAGTTTATCTCATGTTTAACCCCTTTTAACCTTCTCAAGTGCTTAGTTGCTGGCACAAACAAAATTGTGGTTAAACTAAAGTTTCATCAACTTGTTGTTGTTGTTGCTGCTGTAGCTGTTGAGGTTTTTGCATATTTAAACTAATTGCTATAATAGTTTGACTGGCTTGTATCTAAAAATAAATAAAAGAAAAGCAGCAACAACAAGACACCAGAAAAAAAAACTTTAACTCTTTTGACCTTTTGTTTAAAATAATTTTCACAACAAAATAGTTACAATCACAAGAGATGAAGAAATAAATGTACGAAAGCTAACCACAACAACAACAAAAATATGTGAGAGTAAATAGTGCAACTGCAAGTTGCGATGATGATAATAACAGCAACAATATCAAATTGACTTATTGACATAAAATGAAATAAAGACCGAAAATAACAGAGCGAGATGAGAGGTTGTCTACTACTATTTTTGTTTGTTTGTTTGTTTCAGTTTAATCATGAAAAGACCACCTTGTAATATTTACAAGGCCAGCGGTAGTATCAACAGCAGCAGCAAAATCATAGCAAATAACTGTGGCAACATGAAACAAAATATAGCAGCAGCAGCAACAGCAAACAACAACATCGTCATCATCATCATCATAAATTTAACGAAGTGAACAATATACAATTATAGGTTCAGTTTAATATTTTCGCTTTATCGTTGTCATATTTTTTTTATAGTTTGTTGTTGACTATTTGGACACTTTCAAAAGTGGATTTATGACATTGTGCATGTCAATACTGAGGACTGAATACCAATGGCTGGGATAGCAATAACAGTGTGTATTTATATGCGTGCCAGTATTTGTGCACTGTTTATCAGTCAAATATCAGACCTTATCTACTCTTAAGCGGATGACAGTCAATTGTATTTATTAAATTACACCGTGTAACAGTTTTTTTTATTATTTTTGGGTACCTACACAGTTTATATTTTCTGAATTTTTTACCATTTAAATTTTCAAAGGATAAATGCTTTATATTTGATATTAATAAAAATGAATATCAAATGTATCAAAAATATTAATATGTGGAAAAATAATATCAAAAATATTTTGTTAGAACATAAAGCAAATGTCCTTCTAAAAGTGTATGCTTTCATATCATATCATAAGGGCGTTATCCTTCGGGTCAAATTGCCTTTAAAATTATAAAATTTTATAGAAAAGGAGAGCTCAAACTTTATAAAAAATAAATATTATTGAAACATTTTTGAGAGCATGTTTTATTTGGATGCACTTTCGTTTATAAATAACGTAAGTACCTATTCAAATACATTATTTTATTAATAAATATATCGTTTTTATATCAAAGTCTTTTTTTACAAAATGATAGAAATAAAAAAAAATTATACACATTTTTGAAAATTAATATTTTTAACAGATTTCCGCGAAATATTATCGTATAAAATCAGTAAGAATCAGAAGTTTGAATTTGAGAATACGCTTTATAGCATGTTTACACGGCAACGATATTCGTAATTCGATGTCTTATTTGTAATTCAAAGCCTAATTAAGAACCAAATTACATAATTTTCCCATGCAAAATTTTCAAAACAAATTACTAATTTTGTAGGTAATTCATTTAGAATTACCATACGAATTATAATTATATCAGTGTCTTCTCTAAATTTTATCGGTAGTTTAACATTTTAAAGAAAGTTGTTATGTATAGTAGACTAATGGCCACATCAAAATTATTGGATGAAACGAAATTGTGTTTAGACTGTTTGCTGGCTGCACTGGTCATATATTCTTGCACTTTTTTTTATTTTCTGGTAATTAAAAAAAATTATATTATTTGCATACATTTCTTATAAACTAACAATATTATTACTATTATTACTTACCTTTTGCCTCAATTGATAAAATAGTTATAATTTTCTACAAAAAATTTTATATTAAGAAGCGATAATTAAAATAAAAGAAGCACGAAGAAGACCTGTCAAATCAAATTAACAATATGTCGTGGAAACAGGGTAATTCACTTAAGTAATTAAAATAGCGAATCAAGTAATTGAATGTGTCGTGGAAACATGCTATTATCATCTTTATTTTTAATTTTAATTTTGAATTTTTTTACATAATTAGCCGTATTGTACTAGTCAAGCCCCTTCATTTGATACGCATATTGACGGGGTTAAAAAAATTTCGTCATTTCGTTTCGGACGCCGTCTTGGATTTTGATGGCAATATTGTGGGGGCTGAAGAGGACAAAGCTGAACATATATCAGCCAATTTACTTTCAACGCCATTTTATATTCTATCCTTTTCATAGTTTACTCTACTCTACTGGCCATTCTATACAAATATCGAGGGGGTTGAAGGGGGTACATTTTTAATTACTAGATTTGAGCCAAATATAAATTTATTGTTCATCGTTTTGTAGTGGCAGTTATCAGGGATTTTAAATTCTTCGGCTAGTCTGGTATTTCGTTAGTCAAGCCCTTTTCATTTTATATTAATATTGACTTTGCCTGTTGTCTATAAGCTAACACAAATCGATTCAAGTTTGTAAACTTTAGCAAAATCACCGAAGTAGTTGTATTTTGGTGCTTAAGTATATCTCAGTAAGTTTTAAGCTAATTTGCTAGCTTTTATCAGGGATAATTTACTAGAGTACGGCTTACAATTTGGTGTCTTAAACGTTGGAGTTTAGGAACTTGTTGTATTTAAAAAAAAAAAAATTTTTTCTAAAACATTTTCGCCTACAACTTTGACGATTAGAAACCGATTTGTCTAAATTGTTTACGAATAGCTTAAGAGGCATGTCTTATTCCAAAAAATTAACTTACATTTCTATGTACTAACCGGGGACTGAAGAAGTAACAGTGCTATATTCGGCCGTGCCGAATCTTATATACACTTCACAACGTGTAGTCATGCAATAACAATTGGTTGTATCACCATTCATCTCATGTAAAAATCATACCATTGTAAAATTATAATTGAAATACAAAAAAAATAAAAAAAATATATATTAAAAACAAACAAAAAACTACAAAAAAATATTAAAAAAATTTTTTTTTAAAAAATTAAAAAAAAAATTTAAAAAAAAATTAAAAAAAAATAATAAAAATAGAAATAATATATAAAATAAAAAAATAAAATAAAAAAATTTTTTTGGCTCAGCTTGGATTCGATGCCATGTTTACTCTAAAGGAGCTAATACGCGGCATGTTTTTTACATCTGACTTGTCAAATTCTCCACTGCTAATAGAAACATGTCGTGTGTTACCTTTAAAACATTACTTCTGTAAAAAAACATGTGTTGAGACATCTGACAAAATTTTAATTAGAGCGCGCTCTATTTTCTTCTGAAAAAACATGTGACATCAGTCGTTGGCAGAAATCTCTGCTGCTGCAAAGCAGTCAGCGTAAAAGAACAATTTTGACAGACATGTAGATTTACATATGTCTCACCAATTTTAAAGTCAGATGTAAAAAACATGCCGTGTATTATAGCCTTTAAGGCTATATATGTATGTTGTTGTTGTAATTGTGAAAAAAAACGAGGTGGTCGTGGTTTTTTGCTCATATCTCAGAAAGTTATAGGGCGATTGTGCTGTATTTCAATAGCGATTCATTTCCGGATATTTCCAAGAGATTGATACCATATAGAGATCTGAAGAACGTATAGTTGCTTCTAAAAGTTGATTTCAACCAACACACGGACGGACGGATAGGGCTTAATCGACTCCTCTATTCATAAGCTTTCAGAAAATATATACTTTAAGGGGTCGGAAATGAAAATTGTAGAAATTACAAACGGAATGACGAAGCTATATATACCCTTGTGCACCAAAAAAGGGTGTGTGTTATATACTTATGTATGTATACATCGGCATTCAATATTTACGACGCTATTCTGGTGGTCCAATTTAAAACCATTGTTTCTACCCGGTCCTATTTCAAATGATGGTTTTGAAATTATTAATCTTTGCTGATTAACAAGAAGTAGTTGAAAGGTTTCAAATCACACCAATTTGCATCCATAATGATAATTTCATGCGTTGTTTGTCATACTGCTCTGTCTTGTTGGAACAATTTCTCCTCCAAATGATTTGCATGATATGAGAAAGTCAAAAATCACGAATTGTGAGACCGAGTTGCTGAGACAGTCGTCGACGGACGTAAACTTGAAAAAACGGTCTATAAGCTTGGCTAACATGGGAAGAATTTTGGAAATAAATTTCCACGTGTAATTCTTGGTATTGTGGTTTGCCAAATTATACTAGCAAATTTCTTTCACATTTCATTAGTATGACAGTTATCTCTATCGGAATTTCTTTACCTTTAAGAAAAAAGCAAAAGCAAATGCAGTCGTGTTTATTTGTTTATATCTCAGAAAGTTAAAAAAATATTGTACAAATTTTTAATAGCAATTCATTCCTTAATACTAAAAAACAAATTGATACCACATACATGTCTGTGCATTATGTAGATATTGTTAAAACTGATTTCAAACAACATACGAACAGACTGTAAGCTCAATCGACTTTCTTATTCATAGGCTCTCAGAAATATGGGATCTGAAATGTATATTATAGAAATTACAGGCGGAATGACAAAGCCCTGGCATCGCAGATAAAGAATGGAAAAAATTAACGCGCTCTAATGTAATTGTTTTCATACATTAACGGCATTCTAACACATGCACGGATATTAATTCAATAATGGGTTTTGCTTTATTCATTTATTTAATAAAAAATTGTTGTGATGTTGCACTAAATTATAAACAACTAACTTATTAGTTATCTGTTAAATAATCAAAAACTTTTTTTACAATTTTTGGTTTTTTTCTTTTAAAATTAACAAAAACAAAAAGAGTGCATGTTTATAAAATGGCAATTAACTGCATGAAGTTGCTGAAAAAACTTGCATAGTTACCTGCAAATAATAATTTTAATTAATTTTATGTTGTTGCTAATTGGTAACGTAAGCTTATTTCGTTATTCTGTTTTACTAAAAAAAAGTTGTTTTTTAATTTTATTTTAATTTAGAGCTAAATTAAATCAGAGTCATTAAAATGCTGGGTCATGGTTATTTTTAACCTTAATTTAGTTTTAATGTTTAAGATATTAAAAAAAATATATATAAAATAAAAAACAGTTAATTCGGTATCGCCACAATTTACCAGCTTTGGCCATCTTATGTGTTTCAGTTTAAAAGATGATTATTGTCTTACGAAATTCACGCAATATTTAAATTTGTAGAATAAAGTGTTGCCACATAAAGAAAAAATTAACATTCAAAAGTTATGAGAAGTTCGTTTATAATTAATAGTAAAACCATATATTTAAAAAAGGTCAGATAAAAGATGAAAGAGAAATTTCATTATATGGGAGTTTACCTCCCACCAAAACTAGGTTGTGACTTGCTCTTACTAAACAACATAATTTTTATTGAATACTAAATACATATGTACCGTCTTACTAAAAAGTGTTTTTGTAATGACTTGATTAAGAATGTAATACATAAGAACCGCTTTTTCAAACATTTGCTTACAATTTCTTATTGCGAAATTTGTTAGAAACCATTCAACTATATAACATTTTATAATTCTCATTTAGTTTAACGCCTTTAGAATACAAGTAATAAAGTTTTTGAAAATAGCGGCAAGTCCTACGGCATGGAAGGTGGCCTTGGTGATACCTATTCTAAAGCCAGGGTCTGACCGTGGACAGAGTCAGGGATACGTACCGATTTGTTTGTTATCGGCATTTGGTAAATTGTTAGAGTATTTCATACTGGCGAGGATTAACGCACGGATTCTTGACGGGAACATAGTAAGAGACTTTCAGTTTGGATTTAGGAGTGAGCTTTTTACATCCTACGCGTTGATGGTGTTTTTAGACTACGTTGCTAAGGGTCTGAACAGAAGATGACCGACAATTGCTGTGAGCTTGGACTTTTCTAAAGCCTTCGACACTGTTTGGCAGGATGGAATAGTCTATAAACTCATGAACAGGGTATTCGAAACGGACGTTAGCCGTATGGTGGCCAGTTAGAGTAGGAGATGTTTTATCGAATAAGAGGACCATTTCCGCTGGTTTTCCACATTTTTGTGGCTGATATACAACAACCACCTGATGGTGTTTTGATTTACGCCGATGACATTTTTATTGCCGCTTCAGGCGCTAGTACTAGAGCTATTAACAATAGACTTAATGGGTACCTATGTATGTATATTTGCGGCCTATATATGTAAATGGAGATTTAATTTAATCCTACAAAAGACTGTAGCAGTGATGATTAAAGAGAGGCGTAAATATATCTAACCCAGACCTGGGGGGTCTCAATTACATTTTGTATTTAATTACACCTATAATTACACAACTACATGTAATTGTAATTGAAAAAGAAGTAAAAATCAATTACAATTACATGTAATTGAAGTTTTCTTAAATTACAATTACATGTAATTGTAATTGAAAAAATTCCAATTACAATTACATGTAATTGTAATTGGAAAAAAAATCCAATAACAATTACATTTAATTGGAAAAAAAAATTTTCATTAAGTAATTTAAAAAAAACAAGTAATCATTACTTTTTTAAGTATTTATTGTCAAAAAAGTATTTAATTACAAAAATTATCAATTACATATTATATAAGCTAGTCTTTACCATTTAATAATTTTCAGTTTAGAAATGTTACGAAAACGTCCGAATTGAAATTTCAATAATGATCGAAATGAAATCGATCGTTTTTCATCATTCTACCGAACTTTGTACAACACATTTTAATAAATTCAATACAATTACTTGTAATTAGTAATTGAACATTTTCAATTACAATTACATGTAATGTGTATTTGATTTTTTTCAATTAACAATTACAAGTAATTGTAATTGACATTTTTCAATTACAATTACATTTTATTGTAATTGAGTTAAGTCCTTACTTTCAATTACAATTACTTGTAATTGTAATTTAGACTACCTCAATTACAAATTACATGTAATTGTAATTGTAATTGAAATGTAATTGAGATCCCCCAGGTCTGATCTAACCTAACTGTAGGAAGTATATACCTTGTTTGATGATAGGGAACGAGATGATAGAAATCTCTGATAGGATGAAGTATTTGGGGGATACTTCTCACAAGAATTTTGAATCGTCACATTGACAGTAAATTGGATAGGGCGAAGAGAATTTTTTGTGCCTATCAAGGCATATTGAGGCGTAGAGATGGTCTCGATAGAAGAATACGCCTTCTCTTGTATCATCAGTTAATTTGACCTATCATCTCCTATGCTTTTTCATCTTGGTTTGGAATTTCTTCCTCCCAAATGGAGAGGCTTAGAAGATGGGAAAGAGGTGTTCTAGTAAGTTGTCTGGGCCTAAGACCTCGGTTGGGGGCGGATGGGATTGTACGTAGACCATCGTGTGTGTCGGTTTATAGGAGTACAAACTTTAGTAGGATAGATGTTTGCATGATTGTTTTTAGAGGGTGCACATTCCTTGGGGAACAGCATTATCAGGGAATGCTTTGATAGAGTATATTCTATTGAAATTGTCCAAATGAATAGGTATTTGTCCCCGGTGGACCTTTTAACCCTTAGAGGAGTTGGTTTCCTCATGGATCTCATGTTCTATCATGGGGGAATAACAAAATTAAAATTTTATTAGTAAATATTAAAAATTAATTTCCTGAGTAAAAAAAATATTTCTCCCTGAAAATTGTTATGCTATGTATAAAAGCACACAAAATTGGTGGTGGGTATAAAAAATTCGAACATAGTGCTCTTACTTGTTTTAATTTAAAATACATATGTAAACGCTAACAAAGTAGCGGGAAATATACTAGTATTTATGTATATAAATGTCATTTGATAAGAAAAGTTAGACAAATTTTGAAATGAATGCTATGCTCTCCATTTTCTGATTTTATTCAAATGTATCATAACTAGTAGTTTCAAACTACCCATTAGTATAACGCTAAAGAGTCAATATTCTTAAAACGATTACAATTTAACTGAAAAATGCTTAAGAAGTTTTAAAATTAGAAAAAATTGAACTTACGCCGCAATAGAAATTATTTACAATTTTAATATATTTTTTTAAATTTTATTGCGATTTTTTAATCATAATGAATAAAATTTAAGAGGAGCAAAAAATAATAAAATATCTAATGAAATAAAGAATTTTGTTTGACGTAACTAACGCGATAATCAAATACAGTTTTGCATGAATTGAGTTGACGACTGTTTGTCTGTCAATTTAATTTTGTAATTTGTTGTACAATATTCACAAAGTGAAGTGGTGATGATGATGAGGTTGATGGCGGTAGTGTTGATGATGATAACGATGATTGGGTTGTTGTTGATGAATGTTGGAAATCACAAGAGCAAGCCTTTTGTCGGAAAAATTATATTTCTCAATTCTTTTTCCCGATACATACATACATATTTTGATAGCAATAACGATGATAATGATGATGATTGCATATAAGTATGTTGTGTATTTATTGGATGAAATTGCATTTTTTTTATTCGATTCCACACAAAAGTAACAACAACCAGCTGCTGGGAACAACGATTGCGTTTTTAATAAAACATTTCAAAGAATGACGATGATGTTTGTTGTGCTATTGGCTTGATATTAAGTATGATGTTGATGATGTGAATGATGTGTATGGTTTGTCAATATGATGACATTTGTAGTGCATACTTTTCAATCATTCGTTGTACAGCAACGTTAACCAACAATCACTACAACTACGGCATTACAGTTGTCATCAATATAAAAGCTGTTTTGTAGACGTAGACGTAGAAACAGCAAAATCGTTAACAAAAAAGTTAAAAAGTAAAAACTTAAACTTCTGTAGGCTGCTGTATTGCCACCAACATTGACAACAATTACAAACAATATTCGATGATAATGTTTGGACTTTAGGCTTTTGCTACTTCTGAGAATAAAATAAAATTCATTAAATATGAAGTATCCTCATCAGGCAGGAGAATTGTTATTCTCTTAAATTTGAGTGAAATAATAGTTGTACAAACATTTAATTAAACAACGAATATGAAGTTAAAAAAAATTTGTGATGTTGGATCTATCTTAAGTCTTTGAATTGTCTGTTTAACTCAATACAAATGAAGCCTACTAGCAGTAAAATTTAATTTTTGGATTACAATCGAAACTTCCTAATATCTTTAAATAAAAGGGCTTTTGTAACAGGATCTCATAACGGTGTTAAGACAAACGTTGAAAAAATAAAATACCGTTTCAATATCTAGTATCATTAAAGTCGTGTATGCAAGTAAATATAATAGATTGGGTTGAATCGAGGGACAGATTACACCATCCCAAGTTTAAGGACAAACATTTAATGCAGTGCTTCGTTTTGTTGTCGTTTTATCAGAGAAAAGCCTTTTAAACAAATAATACAAATTTCGTTAAAACTAGATCCTGATGAGACATCTTTAAGATTGGAAAGAAAAATTGGCTTATGCTCATATCAAATGGACTCGTGTAGATAATTCTTTTGCTGGTTTGTTCTTTCAATACTAAAGAAAGAGATGGTAGCTAAAAACGACAATAAGATACTTTTAACGTATTTTTCATGCAAAAAAGAATACGAACAAAATTAAATGTTTTACTCTACCGATGTGTTGTTTTTGAGTGAACATATTGGGCTAATCAAGGAGCAAACTAGATGAGACTTATTCGGATTATATCATCCTCGGAGTATGGTAAGCCTTCCTTTGCAAGTACGTCTGGATGTTATTGTTTCCATACAGGATGCAACCAGATTTAATTACCCTAGCGACCAACGGCTTTAAGTTTTCTAAATTGGGAACTTTCAATTCCTTGGCTTTTGTAGCCTGATTATTTCCAATATTATTATGATATAGCCAGATGGAGAAAAGTTTTAAATGACTTTAAACTTAGTCTGGATAATTATATTTTCCCCCATATTTTCATTCCTGTATTATCCCATCTTATGACGCAATGAACTAAGATAGCCGTATGCATCCATAACAACTGTGTATATAACCTAATGTATACCCTCGCTTGAGCCAGCCGTGTAGCAGGAGTAACTTCTCTGAGGTTCGGTTGTTCAGTACCTGGTCTAAATCTTTTCTTCTTTCGTTTTTATTTATTTTTTTACTCACTTTCCTAATTAGTTAAAACAATTAAGGCTTATTAGACAGGAGCACTAACTGACGTGTGATAATGAACTGGTTTAGAAAAGGTTCTTCCTCTTTTTCTATTTACATAAAACTAAGATTCTGCGAAATATCATCAAAATTCTATAATTTTTTATTTTTAAAATGCTTGTTTATGAATGCCATTATACATGGAAGCACATCCACATCCGAAAAATCGAATCTTTCATGACTCTGACGCATAAAGCAAAATGACTTTGACCGATATTATAAGTTATGTTTTATTTAAGAGCCGCTGCCGTTTAACCCTTATTCGAACGAGGTCAAATGGTACGAACTCTGCGGCCAGTGCAAATCACATGTAGTTAAGTCGGGTAAACCTTAAAAATTGCTGGTGCACTATGTCCAATATGGTATGAGCTCTGTGTTCTGTTAAAGCCATATGCCGTTGGTGTCTAATCAATTTAGGCCAAAAATAAATTGGTTAGTAACGACCTAAAGCGCTTACCGTTGACGTTGACGGCCCTAAAGAATTTTAAAATGAAGCCCATAGCTCTTGGATTTAATTTAGATTGGTCTGGTCTTTAATTTGACTACTACGCAGAACTAATTTTTTAGGGAATGTGGTGAGTTCGATTGAAGAGAACAAACATTTGAATAAAGCAATTTTAGGATTCACATGTATTGTTGAACGCTCAATGTCATTTGGCAAAACCAGCTGAATAAATGACAGTCAATCCCAACTGTCACCGTTATTAACTCTCAAAGTTCAGAAGCCCCTATTGCAAAAGTTTTTAGATAAATACATTCCTAATCTCTTTCATAATTAATCCCTATTGAAATTACAAAATATTGTTGCTTTCTTTTATATTTGTGGAATTAAAATGCTTTATTTTTGGACGGCATATACATACATATAGGGGTATACCGAAGCAGACCTCTACCATAAACGGGTCCCTTTTCAACCCCCTTCATTTCCCAGAGATTACATTGCCAGACATTCGCATACTACATGCTCCACTGTCTCAGCAATCTCAAGACACATTTTGCAAACATCATCCTTCACAACCTTAATCCTATACAGATGATATTTTAAGTAGCCGTGCCCTGTGATCTAAGCAGTTATTCAGCTCAGGGTCCTCCGATTATATCTGAGTACCTTGACTGCATTCCTGCCAAGGGGTTTTCCGAGCACCATACGTGACTGTCTACATGTGATCGTCTCCATCCACCTTCTTAGGTTTATAGATTCCACCCTTTGTAGGACCTTCGCCCGCATAATCCCATCCCCAAGAGAAACTCTAGGTTCCGGTCCGCAGAATGCCACAGCAACTCCCCTTTTCGCAAGTTCATCTGCCGCCTCATTCCCATCTATGCCAATATGTCTTTTAACCCACATTAGCGTTACCTCGTTCACAGAGGCGCACCTATTGAGCTTCAGCACAAATTCAAGTACCAGTTTCGAGTTCCCATCCATACGCTGCACGCATTTTACCACAGACTGGTTATCAAGTTTTATGATAATTCTACTCCAATATAATCGATCCTCCAGCAAGTGTACCAAGACGTGCAGCAATCCAAGCATCTCTGCCTGATGTACGGATACGTACTCTCCTAAACTCAGGAAGCAGGAAGGGTTCAACTTAATTGAATGGACCCCGGTTCCTTCGCTTTTGTCTATCCAAGCACTCATTGTGCTTGAATCCAACCGCTATGAGCATGTGATGTAGCACCTCGACCACTTTCACCCGCTTCATCGGCATCTGAGCCTCCCTTACCTCGTTATGAACAAGGTCCAGACTACTCCTATGCCCCAAATTTGGACGGCATACAAGGAGACTACCTGTTTTCTACACCCGCGAAGTTAAGATATAATGAAATTACTAAAAATGTTCCTAATTTTATTACTCCACATTAGAGAGAAAATCTACCTGAACAAAATATAGGATGATTGAAAGGTAATACTCATGCCTCGTATGATGAAAAAGATAAATATGCCCCTTATAGCTATAGTATTATTTTTAAACCGCTACAAACTTATCTCGCACAAGTGATAATATCGCGTTACTTAGTAGGGTATAAAATCAACAACAACTTCCCTTCAAAACTCCTTCGTCCGTAGAAATGCCTTTAGAAATTTATGTAAAATGTTTACAGTTTTTATTGTTGTTTCATTTCTCTAACTTACGAATGGCTTTACTTTGGTTTTAGTTTTTCTTTGAATTGCAATATTTAAATTGATTTGCTGTGATTAATTTATTTCTCTCTAAATTCCTTCTTTTTAATGCATTTCTTTATTTGTTCTTTAGATGTTCTTTTTTATATTTTATGCAATTTGCTACTGAAATGTCTGGTCTAAGTAGTGCAGTTTGGTTTAAGCCGATTTTGTTATTTGTTGCCTTTTTTATTTTAAGTAATTACTAAGTACTGTGCTATGGTTGTGTGTTGTCGTTTTTTTAACTCCATTTGCCATTGCATTTGTTAGCTGTTATTTACTGTAGACATTGCACTAATTGAGTCGTAATTATTTACTTGACATTTGTCAATTACCAACCAAATGCATCAGTAACACGGCAACAACAAAAAAGCAGTAGCAAAAGCAATTGCAACTAAAAAAGGCTGTTGAAGCAAATACAGACATTTGCGAATAAAAGCAAAAAAATATATTTAAATTAATCAAGAGCTGAAAACACTGCTATAAAATGTGGTAGGGGTTGAACTCTTAATAAGAATAAATAAACTGCATTTAGTGAAAGCAAAAAATAATTCTTTGTCTGCTTAATTAAAGAATTTAAACTTAGATTGAGCTAAGAAGCTGTAGACTTATTTTGCTAAGTACAGGCATTATGATCATCCTAATAATTTCAATAGTCTTTTAAAAACTATAAAATTAAAGAACAAAACAATATCAACAAAATGTCAATATCAAGCAGCGGCTTCAAATCAAAAATTATGATTTTTTGAAAAATGATTATTTAAATGCCGAATTACACATACAAGTAAAAAAGGAGTTCCAATTAATACATGAATTCCATGAAATCCTGTTGCAATAGAGAATGTAGATCCATAAATCTTTAATTAGGAATTTATTTCTACAGACAAACATTGTTACAAATTCCCTATAAAAACATTATTAAGTTAAGAGAATTTGGAATTATTTCATTGAGGAGAAGGATTTCGACATAAATCTAAGTGATTTTTTTTCTCAATACAAAAACACTTGTACTTAAATACATACATACATACCCTGAAGGAAACCTTGGGGCAAGTGTCTCCAAGTCACCAGTTTTGTGGACTATTGTGGTGACTTCTTGGCGACATTGTCAACAAAGTGTCTAAATTTTTTTTCATTTTCTATGATGAGAAAAAAAATTTATACACAATAAATAAGAGTTCTAATTAAATGAAATGTACCTAATTTACTTTTAATATTTGATGAATTCCTTAATTTTTTTTAATAACACATCATATTTTAACCAAAGTACCAAAAGTGTAGACTAGAATTACTAAAATGAACTAGTTAATCTACGGTGACAATGTCTACATATTGTCCCAAAAGAACTACCTACTCAGTAGTACCAGTGTCAGTAGTAGATTTCGAATGACACGCACATGGTAAATGTCTATAGTAAAAAAGCATTGTCGGGGGTATAATAAGTCAGTAGTACTGGTGACAGCAAATTCAATAACAGGTGTGAAAGTTATACTTCTTCTCCTTTAAAGTATTAAAATTCCTAATGTAGTAATTTTAAGGCATTAATTTCGCTTTACACTAACAACAAAATGAATGCTCATACTAGTAAATATAATTTAAGTTGAGTAAAAAGCGTCCTCATATTTTTATGTTGTAAACACTTGGAAACTTATACTATTTATTAGCTAAGGTGTCCAGTCCAAAACCTCCGTATCAAATTTGATCAAAATTCATTAAGTAGTTTTTGAGTCTATTGAATTCAGTAAGTTGTACAGAAAGACAGTCAGACAGACATAAATTCTAAAAAATCGTGTCTTTTATGCCAAATCATTTGTTCTATAAGACGCTATCACAATTTATAAAAATGTTTAATGTACAGTATTAGGTTTCTATAGAATCTTATGAAACGTATGTTTTTATATAAGAGATGGTGACACCACCTTTTAACAACAGATTACGTACGCTGTCAGTAGAGTGGAGATAACTGCTCCATTTTGTTTTTTTTTTATTTTAAGAAGGTATTTGATTATTTTGTTACAATAATTTATATAGTGCTTTAGACGGCAAAGCCTTGTCCTTAAACTTTGACTCCCTAGTAAAATCTTCTTATTATTGAGTTCGCTATTGCAACCTACAAAAAGAGAAAATTAAACAAAGTCGCCAAGACTGCATCTAATTACCGCTTTTTTCAATGTAATACAAATGAACCTGTTGTATTAGTCACCATTAAAAAGACGCTTAATGTTTTAATTTGGGCCTACTTGGCATCTATTGGGAACTCGGTCACTTAGACAACCTATTCCCACATAAGAAACAACTCTAGTTACACCCAAAATTTAGGTGTCAAATGTCTTCTAAGAAACAAGTTAAATATTTATAACTACGGAAGCCAGACGTCTTTAGATTAAGGCCTCAAACAGCTATTCGTCAAGTGATTTATGTTTAATGTGGCTTTAATTTAAAAATGAATAGGCTGGCGTATGAATAGTAAGGCGTAGATTGGGTGAATGGGCCTGAAACAAGATTGCCGTTGATCCCGATTTTCATAAGCGAGTTTTGTTTAGCTCTCTTTTGTTTGAATTGTTACGTCAATAAAAAAGCTGCCATATTTGGGGTCATTATAATCCTTAGATGTACGTTGAGACAACGTTACATCCAGAACAACTGACTCTTTGGTATGCTTTATGGTCTTGTGGATTAATTGTTCCATACTTCTTTAAAAACGATGCTGGTCAGAAAGTTACAGTTAATGATGACCCGATATAGAGCCATGATTACTGAGTTTTTCTTTCATCAATTGAACGACCATGATGTGCAGGAGCTGTTGTTTCATCAACATGTCACACAGCTCGTGCCACAATTATTTATTAAAGGAAACGTTTAGTTTCACGTTTCGGACTCGTGAATTTATTCTTTCGAATAAAGTGAACTTCAGATCAGTTTAAATGATTCATCTTTGTTTTATTCCATTTTAAATTCTGTACCTCTATAAAAATGCCCTTCATGAAGGATAATACGATGGAAGATTTAAATACTTAATTTTTCCTAGGCAGCTTTAAAATAATGACAGCAGCTTTGACAAAAGAAAACCTTTGTTTAAATTATGAAATTTCTATATAAATGGAAAATGTATCTAAATAATTCTCAAATTAGCAGCACAAGACCTAATATGGAAGGAGTTTATCTTAAGGCTGACCAAAATTCTATATTCTTAAAATCAAGTGTGATGGTTGTGAATTAAGCCCAAATAGCTGAGATGAACCAGAAATTTAATGAGTGGTACTCCCTCTAGACTTTGGCCAGACAAAAACATCTATGGTAATGTTATCGTTGAACAGAGCTGCTTGAACCTTATTTAAAATCATTATATTAGAATAGAGAATGTTCTGGCCAGTTAACTCAACATTACTTACATAAATGTTGCTCAAGTTCTGTCAATTATTTACCGGACAGAGATTAGAAAACATGATAGAATGAAAGGTGAATGAACCAACCAACTGTTTGTTTCAGCACATATAAAGGTGATTGCTGCGTAGTAAGACCACCAGCAAAAAGCCATCATGGAAGAAAGTGACGCTTAGCAAATCATATTTGCAATCCATATCTACAAACGATAATTTCTATGAATAAGTGGCTGCGAAAAGTTTTAAAAATTAAAGACCAAAACTATTCGGAATAGAATGATGAAGTTTCAGGAAAACTAATTCGGGAATTCTAGGTATATTAAAACCAGCCCCCATTTTCATAATAAGAAATATTTTTTTTTAATTTAGAAAAACCAGTTAATGAAATTTTATTCTACTAACCTAAAATCAACAAAATAGCACGCTTCCTAATGATGCAATTCTTGAAGAATTTTTAATTTAATTATTTCCCTCTTGCTTGTATTTATATACCGAATTAATAATCTTCTACATTACATACATTCCACTAGCTTCCTTACATGCCAAACCGTAAAACTAAAAATATTTATTAATTTTTCTTAATCTCTACAACTAAAACATATTTCCGGTTTGAGCAAAAAAACATAATCCGTTATTTCTATCATTACCATTTGCCGGTTTCAATACTAACACGTGCTTAAAGTAACGCATTTTCTTTATAATCATTTCTGTCCTAATCTCAATTAACTTTTGCTGCACGCGTTTCTTAGCAGCCGCAACAACAGCCAGCCATTTTGCCAGCCAATCAACTCTTATGAAACAGAAAACCGCCTGCCAGGTTGTGGCAATGTTTTTTTTGTTTTTTTATTCATGTGAATCTTCTACTCATTTTAGTTCTTTATTTTCTGTTTTTTCCACCTTTGCCTCTGTACGCTGAAGTTGTGAACTACGCGATGCAGTTCAACAATCTCATGATATCTTGGTTGGTCTGCCTGCTTGTGCTTTTTTGCGCACACTCTCACACAAAGCGCTACAATTTCAAATATGAATTGTATTTAGAAATTGTTAACAATACGCGCGTTTCCATGATGATGTGACCTAGACCGACCTTACATTAAAACACACTCTTGGATATAGATACTTCGGTACTTAATAGCATGGAGGTATGTACTTGGTAATATGAAGCTAGTCTGTGTGTATAATACGAATGGCAGGGATGTATAATGAAAGTTGATAAAATGTATTACAAACCAATATTGCATTTAGTGCTTTTGTATTGTTCATTAAATGTATACAACTAGATTAACGATATTTTGACCAGAGATTTTTCAAAACCCAGGCCGAGCATTGAACAATTAGACTGTCGGAGGATCCGTGTTCTTCAAGTACTTATACTTGAGACTTTCTTTTGATATTAATTGTTATTAAGGGTTTTGTATATTCAGTTTTATTTCCACGATGTTAATTGTAAGTTAAACAAAAAGTTTTCACAGAATTATCTTAATATTTTTTACTATAAGGGTAGCCCATCTTCTCTCCTTGACGCTGAGTGTGCTTTTTACTGGCGAATAGCTCAGCGTCAACGTCAGGCAACGCTCATGTGCCTCTAAGATCCAAATCTAGGGAACTTCTCTTCCTAGTTAGGAAAGACCTGAGATTATTTTCAGGTTTTCTGACTGGACACAACAATCTGAGATACCATTTAAGTAAAACCGGCAGGTCAAATCTACTGATGTGCAGGTTTTGCAATGTGAATAATGAGACCGCAGAGCACGTCCTCTGCAATTGTCCAACACTCTGCATAAGAAGAATACGTTTTATTGAGTGTGGAGTTATTATGCCAATAGGCATTTGGAATTCTTTGCCGCGTAGGGTACTAAGCTTTATTAAAATCCTTGGCCTATAGATAAACTAATGGCTGCAAAAAATACCTACTTTTGGAAGTGGCGCTTATGGGCCAATTTGCTTCTACTATGATAGAACGATCTATGATAATTTTGTGTGAAACAAATCATCGTCACGGTTTCTGTAACATACTTCTTTCCCATGGTCCATACTTCCAATGACTCTGAAACATAATTTGTGTTCAGTGTCATTAATGTGCTGAATTACATCATCATCATTAAATCATCTTTTAGTTTCTAAATTTATTTTTGGCTTATTGACGTTCACTTTTTTAAACATCATCATTACGTGAGATAAGACGGCCATTGACTTTCTCGCTCAAAATAGTCATTATTTTGCTCGAAACCACATACCGTCCAGGTCGACATACTCAATTTCTGACCACAAGACGTCTGTTATCATCTCGTGATAGCGAGATGACAGCCCATAAATAGAAGCAAAAATTAACTCTTTGTGGATGTATCGAATTTTCAACAATACTTTGTTAATTATCATTTTCCCAAATGCGGCAATTCTGCTTTCGAATGCACTGAGGTGAAAGTGTGATTTATCGCAAAATATTATTTTTACTGTAAAGTCACCATTTATCAATTATGTACCTTTTAATGGTTGAATTTGTCAAACACCGAAATAAAGAAATGTCAAATTATGTTGGGCATAAAGGTTGACGTTAAGGTGGGATACACAATTAAGGTCGTGTATTATTGTTGGACCACCACCCTTTAGATGATTTGGAAGAGTTAAGGAATATAAAAATAATATTTTTTTCAAAGTGATTAACAAGTAGCTATTTGAGGGAATGGAGCTTGGTAGAATATCTAAAGAAGCAGATAGATAGGGTGATTAAAAGCAAGTGTACCTGCTTTATATTCCAAATATGACCTTTGAAGTTTAAGCGCTGAAACAGGTAGATATTTCTTAAGTTCTATCAACTTTACCCTTAATTTAAATTTATTTTCGCTCTCAAATATGAATGCTATTTTAGTTGCTTTAATTACGTATTTTCTTTTTGTTTCTTTTAGTGTTGCCAGCACAATTTTTATTTTTTAAGGAAGATGACAAATTGAAGACACAAACTACCTTTTGTTTATTTTTGCATATGGGTATGAGCAATCATTAAAAGTAACACACTTTTTTCTAACTAACTAGTTGTATTTTTATGCCTCTTATTTAATGAGACAATTTAGTTAATTTTTTTATAAGAACAATTTGTACACATGCTGTTTTATTTAGTGTTTGCGAAAATATGTATGTGCCAATGGTATGAATTAATATTTTAACTCTTACAGTTTTCAAAATACCGGATTGACAAACAGAGGTGAAAACTGTTCTTAATTCCATTGTTTTTCTTTAAATTGGCTTAAGTTTTCTTATTTACAATCAACAACCGATAGTCTGGTTTAATATAACATTTAAGTATTAGGACCCAAACTTAAACAATCACATTAGATCATCATTAGAGAAATAATGACTAAAAACTTTATTCATTGAAAATAATTGTGTTAATCTTGTTCCTATAACAACCTTCAGTTGTCACCAACTCTCTTTAGAAAATTGTAGAGTGCAGTTCCTGTGTATATATTTGTTTCATTATTTTTATTTTGCTGCCTTAACTTTGCAACATCATTTTCAATTTGATTCTTTTAATATTCCATGCATCTGAATAGTAAAATGTTTAAAGTATTTGTATATTTGTATTATCGCTGGTTTCTGTGTAATGCTTTCCTTTTCTTTTTTAATTGCAAAAGTTAATCAAGTGATGTTAAACAATTAACAAGTAATGCAGAAAATTCATAATTCCAACAAGACTTCTTTCTGTCTACGCAGCACTTTATCTTAGTAATTTTTTAAAAAGTTGTTTTTTCGTTCCCACAATTTTATTGTATACAGGAATTTTAAAGAAGGACTGATTAATATATTTAGAATTTTTATATATAAATTTTTTTCTTAAATAAAAGAATAAATATTGAAGGGTATCCTATGGTCTGGACGCAAACTAAATTTAATTGCCACTTATTAAAGTTCCTGTGTTATTTTGTAAATTAAATTCAATTTACAGTATGAGTTTTAGTTTAAGTCTTCTCGCTTTGAAGGATATTGAAGCTAGAATTTTTCACAAACTAGAATTAGCACAAACACAAATAATTCGATAATTATGCCCTGTTATTTATGGTCGGCATAGAAAATTTACATGTCACAAGACACAATTATAAGTGGATTAATGGCGACATTTAATTAAATTCAATTAAATAAATATTTATTTGCAATTAAAAAGAATTAAAAAAAAAGAAAAACAAGTACATACAATAAGGAATGAAGATCTATTATGTATAGAAAACCATGGTCTGAAACGAAAACCTTTTAAGGCGAACGTTTAAAAAATTCTTTCTTCTACGGGAGACATGGGAACTATTTAACGATGGCCTTTAATTAGTAGTAAAACTTTAAGGGCTGTTTAGATTTTAAAAAAGTAGAAATATTTTTTGACTTGTTAGTGACTTTTAAGTGAAGGGAATTTAAGTATAAAAAGTAAGCGGAGAGATATTATTATTAGAGCTAACTATAAATTACACTATACGTACTAATAATACTAGACGTACGATTTTAATTTGATTTTATTAAAGCAATGGAAAATTCATCTCGTCTACGTAACAAAAGTATTATTTAATTTGAGCATAATCTTACGACTTGTATTAAAGTGTAAACTTAGCTTATTTAAAATTATTTAAAAATTGTCGATAAATTCTAATGATTTATTTCCAACTTAGATAGTTTAGATGTCAGATGTTAGATTTTTGCATTTCTTATAAAAAAAATTATTTATTTTTATAAATGTTGTTAATCAATCTTTAAAAAAAAAAATTTTAAACACAAAAAAAAATATTTTTTTTATGTAAAATTGATTTTAATAAAAAATAAGACCCTCATTGACAAAAAAAAGTGAATTATTTTTATATTAAACATAAATTAAAAGGTTTCCTGTACAAAATAATTTCCTTAAAAAGAACAACACAGGTGCAATTGAAAAAACATATTAAGACAGGTTTCCTTTAGACTGTAACAGCAAATGAAGAAAACTTTATCTTTAACTCTATTAGAGCAGATCGAAAGAACAACGACAAATCGGAAGAAGAAAATAAATTTTTTATTTAGTCTATCTATATATATAAAAGTGAAACTCTGTGTGTGTGTGTGTGTGTGTTAGCTATAGACTCCGAAACTGTAAAACCGATCGGACTCAAACTTTGGCAAGTTGTTGTACACATACCAGGGAGTGTTTATGAGTGGAAAAAAGTGGGCGGGGCCACGCCCATACAAATTAGTTATCTGTTTTAGCTACTTGCACTTGACCGATTTTTCTGAAACTTTGCGCACATATTGTGCTGTCATGACTTAATAATTTTGTGATAAGAAAAGTAGGCGGGGCCACGCCCCTAAAAAATTTTTAATTTTGAGGTACTTGCACTGAACCGATTTTTCTGAAACTTTGCACACATACTAAGCTGTCATAATCATATAATTTCGTGATTAGAAAAGTGGGCAGGACCACGCCCATTAAAAAAAAGTTATAATTTTGAGGTACTTGCACCAGACCGATTTTTCTGAAACTTTGCACACATATCGAGCTGTCATGACTAAATAATTTCGTGATTAGAAAAGTGGGCAGTACCACGCCCTTAAAAAAAGGTATCATTTTAAGGTACTTGCACTGGTCCGATTCTTCTGAAACTTTGCACACACTTTGAGCTGTTATGACTTTACAATTTCGTGATTAGAAAAGTGGGCAATGCTACGCTCATAAAAAAAATTATAATTTTTAGGTTTTTGCACTTAATATCCAATTAAAATTTAGAATGCATTTCGATTCATTAAGGGGCGTAGCAACGCGCGCCGGGTTTGGCTAGTCTATAATAAAACGCAACTTGGTAATGACAAGAATAACAGCTAGCAGCACAGCAACAAAAGAAAACTATACGAAAAGTAACAACACAAAACATAAACAAACTGTCTATATTGACAACAAAAGCTGTTGACAATAAGCAAAAAAAAGCGAATAAGAGAGTTAAATTTGGCAGCGCCGAACCTAAAAATACCCTTTACCATTATGTACATGAAAATAGTGAAGTCATATCAGCATAGCCTAGATTTCAGTTTTGAAGTTGCAGGTAAGTTTGTTTTATTATTTCAAACGTAAAATTTGATTTTGAATTTTTACAATCTATATTAACCAATCAAGCCCTTTTACACTTTTTACTAATTAAGTGTATTCTAATGATCAAGCTTTTTCATTTAATATTCATATGCATCCTCAACATAAATAGATTCCAACTTGTAAATCTTGCAACAACAAAAAAAGAAAAAAAAACATTTCATTTCACTGCTTATATCTCAGTTAGTTTCAAACCGTTATTTTTTGCTCAAGAATATTTTTCGAGGCTACGGCTTGCAACAGCGCTTAAGAAATTTGCTTAATGAAAAAAAACATATAAAATTCCAAATAATTTTACCTATAACTTCGATGATTAGTGACCGAAGTGACGTATATCATCACATCTATAAATTGTAACAAACGTTTCTTTTATTTAAAGTATTCTTTGTCTATAAAATTTTATTTTGTGGGCCAAAGTTATGGGGAAAATTGAAGGCAATCATGTGCTTTATCTGAAGAAGTTCTGGGGCGGTTGTGCTGGATTGTATAAGTACTTCATTGCCGAATATTCAATCGGCTCAATCGTCTCTCCTATTTGTATGAATTCAGAAAATAAAAATTGCAAACGGCATGACAAAGCTCATATATACCCATGGCACCTCAGTAGAAGGGTACAAAAAACATTTAATGCAAAAAAAATATTAAAAAAATCATCTAGAAATTATTACTAATTCATTTATCACTTTATAACTTAACGAAACGACAAAATGCCATAAAAAAGTGTATCGCAGTTCTTATACAACTGATGAAGAGTTTTAAAAATGTATTGAAAACTAGAACAGCAAAGGTATATCGCTAGAGCTTATAGGCAATTATTGACGACATAAAAATTAAGCACAAACTACAATTTACACACAACAAACATAAGCAACTTCATTATGATTTTGTAGATAATTATGATCTTTTACTTGATAGTAATAATAATAATCAAACAACATGCGTACGTTGTTTGTACCACAGTTATGCGCAAGTGGTTTTTTTAAACTGGATATTAAGCGGCCTCCGTCTGTCTTACAGTGTGTCTGTCCCAAAGATGTGGCTTAAGAGGGTTATTTAATACCAAATAGGGCTTGGAAACAAGATCTATTTCTTGTTTGCCTTATGTGATTGTTAAAATATTTGCAATTCTATGTAGTTTTGTCTCTGCCTCATTTCGCCACTTCATCGAAATGTTAAACGCAAAATGGAAAATAAAATAAATAAATGAACAAACGTCGTTTGCAATAAATTTTAAATAAATTTAAAAAAGGGAGAGTGCAGCAGAAGTTGCATTTTAAAGACAGCACAAGTAAGAAATTTGTATTGGGTCAAACCGAACCATTTTATACCCTACACTAAGATATATTAAATATAAAATTATTGCGGCTAAATTTCATATCTTTATTTAATATATAAAATTCTCGTGTCGTGGTGTTTGTATCGTGGTGCATATCGGGTAGGTCTGAAAATCGGTCAACATCTATATTTCATACTCTTCAACGCCACGCCTTTTTTCACGCCCCCTCAGGTAGGCCAGACTACTAGATAGATTTTCTTGAAATTTTTACATAATATCTGATATGATATGATTGATAGGATCCTTTTTTTACCACTCCTACTTTATCGCCCACTTTTTTTAGTTATGTACTTGCATCGATATAGTTTTTAGTATTTTCTTTAAATTTTACACAAAATATAGTCCAGCCAATGTAGAAATAAACGTTTCATAATCGGTCAACTTCTATTTTTAATACTCCTAAATATTAAAGGTGACTCACCCCAAAGGACAATTTATGTCCCACCTATATAACTGAACGACTTCGATGAAGAGACATTATTTTCCATACCTTTTTGTATATTTTAGAATTTAAAAAAAGAACTCAATCACACAGATAACAATACGCACAATAAGTAAATAAAATTATTGTTAAAAAAAAAACTTTACATTTTTAATCGAAGATGCTTTTTCATTTGAAAGTACAATTGCACTTTTAAATTAACCACAAAAAGTCACATTAACTATGCGCTTATTGTATGTTTATCTGTAAAACAAGTATGGCAACACTGATAATTATACGTACGAGAACTTTACAAAGAATTTTTGCCTTATTCCGGTCCACCCCAAATTTTTATCTTTGTTTGAGATTTTTTTTTTTGCATTTGTTTTAGAAAAGCAATAGATATTTGTAGTAAAATGAGAGTGTAAAAAGTTCACTAAGCAAAAGCTGAAAATTCTTTGAACACAATTGCTTAATTAGTTGGGTGTGTAAGGTCTGCATCAAGGATGTCTAAAAAATGTTTAAACGAAATTTCTGGCATGCAAACTTCAAACTGTTCGTCCTCCAACAATTTCTAAAAGAGTTGCTCGGTACTTAATTGTTGCTTTATTTATAATTGGTTATTTTATTTATTTATTTTCGATCTTTCGAACATTTTCGGTGCTCTTCTTCAGGAATTTGAGTAAAGCCGTACTATGTAAAGTTCAAAACTCACTCATAGATAATTAATATTTTTAATAAAAACAATATATAAAAAAATCTAAAAATTTAAAAAAAAACTCCCTTATTTATACACCCAATATGAAAATTTTCTTTAATTAGAGAATTTTTGTAAAGTTTGTTTTTGCCTTTTTCTTAGGCAAATTTATTTATCATGATCATTTTAATTCACTTCTTTTAAACTGCAGCTGTCAAAATCTATAGATAAAAAATAATTTCCTCTCTTCTGTCATTTATTTGAAACACCAAACTTTATATATAAAAGTAATAAACCAAGTCAAATTTATTCATCAGGTAGTTTTGTTTCGTCAGCTGCTTCTCTTTTCTTCACTTTTTTTAAACTTTAGCTGTCAAAGTCCATAGATAAAATTCCCTATATTCTCTTATTTTTTTTTTAAATTTTAAACTTTATTTATAAACAAAAAACCTAAACAAAAATTTTCTCTGCGAACTGCGATTACCTGGCGAATAAAATGCGTTGGTTTTTATTAAACATTTCTCGTTTAAAATTTTTGCTGCCTACACCCTGTACATACATTCATTTCATTTTATTGTATTTAATCTAAAACTACTTTATACTTATTCTGATTGTAATACTTATAGACACGTTTATACAATCAAATACACTGATACACATACATGCGTTCACTTATTGTTTGTTGCTATTTTTTCCTCCTTATGTGTGCATTTTGTATTTCTTTTTTTTTTCTTTTTATACCCTTCACACAGTGAAAAAGGGTATATATAGGTTTGTCATTCCGTGTGAAATTTCTACAATTTTCATTTCCGACCCCATAAAGTATATATTTTCTGAAAGCTTATGAATAGGGGAGTCGATTAAGCTCTGTCAGTCTGTCCGTCTGTCCGTCTGACCGTCTGTCCGTGTGTATGTTGAAATCAACTTTTTGAAGCCCCCCGACATCGCTTGGACCCGGGTAAGGTATTAGAATATCAGAAATATTCGGGAGTAGATCGCTATTGAAAATCAGAAACATCGGTACATAAACAATTGAGATATGAGCAAAAACCCACGACCACCTCGATTTTTTTTCACAAAAACAACATTACAACAACAACATACATACATACAAACGTGTATACTGGTTAGAGAAAACGTGGCATCAAATCCCAGCTGAGCCAAAAAAATTTTTTTTTCAATTTTTTTAAAATTTTTTATTTTAATTTTTTTTTTAAATTATTTTTTATTTTTTTTTTATTTCTTATTTAATATATTATTTATATTTTTATTATTTTTTTTTTTTAATTTTTTTTTTAAATTTTTTTTTTTTTTTTTTTTGTTTTAAATATATTATATATATAATAATTTTTTTTTTAATTTTTTTTTAAATTTTTTTTTTAAATTTTTTTTTTAAATTTTTTTTTTAAATTTTTTTTAAAATTTTTTTTTTTATTTTTTTTTTTTTGTTTTTTTAACATACATACGTGAATTTATAATTTTACAATGGGATGTTTTTATATATGTATGTACGTATTTCATATGGGATGAATGGTGACACAAACTACTGTTATTGCATTGCATTGTTATTGCATGACTACACGTTGTGAAGGGTATATAAGATTCGGCACCGCCGAATATAGCGCTCTTACTTGTTTAATTTCAATAAATTTTCTGAGAAACTCTTGGTCATGTTATGCGTGCCAATGTAAAATCTATTCCAAGTCTGTCTGCAAAAACATTTATTTTTTTCCATTTGTTCCATTCCTGTTTTTTTTTTTATTTTTTAAATGTCAAATGCATAGAAAATATAAAAGAAAAATCGTAACTAAATAATAATAAGAGAAATAGAAAATATTTATGGGATAAAAAAATGTGGTAAAAGTAAAACTTGTTGCATATCATAAATACTTTTCAGAAGACAAAGTTGTTTATCTCTTCAGCTTCAGTTTTTTGCTTTTGCTAAGATGATACAGGAATACAACAGCATTTAAATGCATGGAGTAGTAGTCCATAATGTCCATAAATATTATTAAGATATGAGTAGTAGTATGATTGCATATTTTTGCCCACAAGCTAAAATGCAAAACATTTATTTATAAAAGTTGTAGTTAATAAAACAAAATGTATATTGACAAGAAATTTTCAAATATTATTAATAATGATAATATATTTACGTCTATACATATGAATATATATATATGTAAGTATGTACTAAATGTTGTAAGTAAAAGTTATCTAGTTCTATCATTATTAAATGTTTAAGAATAGTTTAACGTGTATTCAGATGTTTTGATGTTTTTTGCTAATTAGCTTGTATTCTAATGAAAACTTAATAAGAAGAAATTATGAGAAAAGTGTCATAGAAGGTGCAAAGCTAATTAGTCATCACTCTAATTTTTTTAACTTTTGCAAAAGTCGTTGAATGGAAGTCCAAGCCATTAGGCGTGTTTACCTTTTGCCCAAAGGCCAGTTCTCACTCGATAAAGTTTTTTAAATTAAAACTGCGCAAATTAAAGAAATTTTATTTAATATTTTTTATCTTCGACCTTTTTTGTAATTCTATTTCAATATTTCTAAGATTTGAATACTGACTTTCACAGTTGAAATAATTTTTAAATTTATTGTATATTCATTTATTAAGAAATTTTATTTTATTTTTGATAATGAAGGTTTAAGACAGTTTTTTTTGCAACAATACTTTTTTGGCTTAGTTCATAGTATGTTTTTTTATTGAAGATTTTATTTAAAGAGATTTCATTAAAAACCTTTGTTAAGAAGAACTTCTTCACAAACTTTAACCCTGGAGTACTAACCATATTTAACATCTGTTGACACTAACGATAGTTAGTTAGTTTTTTAATAAATTGAAATAATTTGTTTTTTACAAAATCGATCTTATTGGACTTTGTAATCCTCTATATAGTAGAACTGATCATAGCAAAAGCAACTCTGCAACTAACGCTATACAAAATGTAAGCGTGATCGACGCATGCAATAGGAAGAAAAATAGTAATAAGAGAGATGTGCCCGACGAATCGAGAAACGTCCATACTCTAGAGTTAAATATTCAAAATTTATGATGTTGCGTCAAGCTTATTGTAAATGATTTTTAAAATCTTGTATTATAAAAAGTTTTATTAAAAATCTTTTTCGAAAACAAAACATAAACTCGCAATTATTTAAAATGTTTTAATACTTTTAGAAACAAGAGATCTATATTATATACTAGAAAAGCACGTCACGCGTTGCTACGACCCTTAATAAATAAAACTGCATTCTGAATTTAAATTGAATGTCAAGTGCAAAAAGCTAAAAATTATAACTTTTTTAATGGGCGTGGCACTGTCCACTTTTCTAATCACGAAATTATAAAGTCATGACAGCTCAATACGTGTGCAAAGTTTCAGAAAAAACGGTGAAGTACAAGTAGCTGAAAATGATAATTTTTTTTATGGTCGTGGCTCTGCCCACTTTTCTAATCACGAAATTGTAAAGTCATACAGCTCAATATGTGTGCAAAGTTTCAGAAAACTCGGTATAGTGCAATTACCTCAAAATTATAATTTTTTATGGGCGTGGCCCCGCCCGCTTTTCTAATCACGAAATTTTATAGTCATGACAGCTCAATATATGTGCAAAGTTTCAGAAAAAGCGGTCAAGTGCAAGTAGCTAAAAATGATAACTAATTTTTATGGGCGTGGCCCGCCCACTTTTTGCCACCCATAAACACTCCCTGGAATATGTACAACAACTTGCCAAAGTTTGAGTCCAATCGGTTTTACAGTTTCGGAGTCTATAGCTAACACGCACACACAGAGTTTCACTTTTATACATTTAGATAGATAGATTTTATATTCCGAATATGATAATACCCTTCACCATTATGTACACGCACATCCCAGCATTACCTAGATTTCAGATTAAATGTTACATGCCATTTTGCATTAATATTTTCAACAACTTCTTTGATTCTAAATTTTACTTAGCTAACGGTATTCAAGCTTTTTCATAAAATATCCAAATTGATAGGGTTAAGAAAAAAAATTTACGCCATCTAGGATTCTACACTTAAGCATAGCTGACTGTTTTCGCTAGTCAAGCCCTTTGATTTGGTACCAATATTGTGGAGCTGTAAGGGACAAAGACGTAAATACTATCCACCACATTAGAGAGGACCCCATCTTAGATTTTACCCTGTTTATATTTTAATTTGATATCAACATTGAGGGGATTAAAAAAATTCCGCCATTTTGTTTTGGACTTCATCTCGGATTGTACGCTTTTACATATTTTACTCTATTGGTAGATTTAAGAAAAAATACACACCATTTCTTTTGGGACTCTACACTTTCATAGCTGACTTATTTACTAGTTAAGCCCTTTCATATGATACCCAAATATTGGGGGTTATAGGGCACAAAGCGGTAATTACTATATTTAATCCATATATCACCCCCTTTTTTAGTTTAGACGCTATATAATAAAGGGTGTTTTTTTAAGCCCGATAGAACTTGAAATTGTAAAAAATAACACAAAAAATTAAATTGTAATCAAATTTTTTTTTTTTATTCGAAAGATCAATACGTGACATTAACATTTGAAAATGATTTCGGGCATATGGGCACCGCGGCTGTTCTTGACGAAGCGCATTCTGGACGTCCAATTTTATCGCAAAATTGTGTTCAGCGATGAGGCGCAGTTTTGGCTTAACGGGTTTGTTAATAAGCAAAATTGCCGCATATGGAGCGAGACCAATCCACAAGAGACCCTACAGACTCCATTACATCCAGAAAAATGCACCGTTTGGTGCGGTTTTCACGCTGGTGGCATCATCGGACCTTATTTCTTCAAAAATGAGGCCGGAGCTCGCGTTACGGTCAATGGAGATCGTTACCGTACCATGATCAATGACTTTTTGTTTGAAAATATGGATGACATTGATCCGGAGGAGATGTGGTTTCAACAGGATGGCGCTACGTGCCATACGGCGAACGCAACCATCGACTTATTGAAATCAAAATTTGGCGATAAGTTGATTTCGAGAAATGGACCTGTCAATTGGCCTCCAAGGTCGTGCGATTTGACACCTCTCGATTATTTCCTGTGGGGCTACGTGAAGTCACTGGTTTATGCTGATAAACCAGCAACAATTGGCGCCTTTGAGGCCAGCATTGTTCGTGTTATTCGTGACATACGGCCAGCAGTGCTCGAAAAAGTGGCCCAAAATTGGACGTCCAGAATGCGCTTCGTCAAGAACAGCCGCGGTGCCCATATGCCCGAAATCATTTTCAAATGTTAATGTCACGTATTGATCTTTCGAAAGAAAAAAAAAGTTTTGATTACAATTTAATTTTTTGTGTTATTTTTTACAATTTCAAGTTCTATCGGGCTTAAAAAAACACCCTTTATAACTTATTGTACGCAATTTTGTTGTGCCACCATCATACATTTTTAATTTTTAGAATATTTAATATTCTGCTAGCAAAGGCCTTTTAATTAATACACATTTTAACACTCTCATTTTTCTAGATGCTGAAAAAATCGAAAGTAGTTCAACTTCGGTGCATATATCTCAGTTGGATTCAAAGCCGATTTCTTATTTTTCCTCAGAAGTAATTTTTGAGACTACGGCTTGCAGTATAGTGTCACTAAGGTGTTCAAAAATTATTTATAAGCTTGAGATACTTGATATACGCATTAATAAAATATATATTTTTCCGGATAATTTTTGCCTATACCTTTGCCATTTAGTGACCGATTTGTTACTTAATGAATAGCTCTAGAAGTATATTATATCTATTAATAGAAACGTAACGTATATCTATTAATAGAAATGTAACGTGTCTGTACATTATTCTAGAGCTGAAAACATTAAGTATCGTGTTCAAAACATGGGAAAAAAATAGAAGCAATCGTATTTGTTTGCTTATATCTCAGCAAGTGCCCAAGTCTACTTTATTAGAATTTTTATTTAACCCTGAATCAGTTAGAACATTTGGATGTAAGCAAAGAGGATTAATAAAAATCTCACAGACAGATGTGATAAGATTACCGTCAGCACCTGCCATGATGATCTAACCAGATTGTGATCTTACCACTACTTGAATTTTACGCATTTAACCATCGCTCCTAGATGATATTTATGAACATGACTATCATGCTTTATTTCCAAGCAACTTAAAAACTCAAACTAGCAAATTTTATCGCAAGGCATGAGGTTAGTAAGCCACTGAATCCGATCTAGTGTCGCTGCGAGGTACAAGTAAACTTCTAGATGGTGTCCGAACAACCAACCAAACTTTGCTTAAACTAATAGCACAAAGAGACTATTCCTCGGTTTCTGTTAACCGCTTTGTAACTACAACCACCAAAAGCATTTTAAAGAAACCTCACAAATAATGAGGAAAAGTAGTAAAAGCTACTGGCTCCGGTGTTAGCAGATTGGACAGGACTATATGACGTTCGTCAGTCTAAGCAGGCCTCCAAATTATTTCAACTCGTTGCAACTTAAAAAATAATTGGGAGCACATCTTTCCATAAAATGCAATAACAACGAAATGAGAATTTAACAAGCTGACATGACCTTGGTGAGCATGTTATAGTAAAACTGGATAATCGGTGAACGAATCATTAGTATCTCATTATCTGTCTGTCCGGGGAATAGGGATGATTTAAGATTCCCGTCACAGATAACAAAATAATTAAAATTTTATTTCATTTTGTTAAAAGGATTCGTTTTTTAAGTTCACTATTGTACTACATCTGTACTTACAAATGTCGCCATGTAAGCCCTACAGCATTTGCAAACTTTTCTTGGCTTCTGCCATAAAGTACTTGAGTTATTTTTTTAACTTGTTCTCTAATGTCCAGTTTGTTGTTTTTTTTTTTTTTTTTTTGTTTCTTCATATTTCATAATCTTTTTTCAATAATTTTTGTCCTTGTTGTTTTTAAGTTTAATTTTCAGTTTTTTTTTTTAGATTTTTTTTTATCCATTTCAATGTGCATTGAATCGTTTTAAGGGGGAGTGGGGGTTCGATAGCATTTATTTTATACATGAAAAAATCAGTTCAGTTTGCAGTTACATGTGTGGTTGTACATCGATTTTTGTTTGTGTGTGTTGTTTGTACTATTCGAGTGTAGAATGGCTGCTGGCCAAGCAGTTAATAATTTCTCATGTTTGCTTGTAGTTTTTATTTTGCTGTTGTTGTTGCTGTTGGTTTTTTGTTCCTTACATAACGACTATAGTTAACTTGCGTTAGTTCGATTTTATTTTTTCTGTGTTGTTGTTCTGTTAAGAGCAATTTTGTTTGTTGCCATTATAATGTTGCTACCTCTTACTCGCATGCATACATATAGTGTATTTGTAGATACAAATGTTGACACAGAAGTCCGTAAAGCTCATATGAACGTGTTTTACAATACAATAAAACGTACTTTCCTAGTTGTTTCACTCTATTGCTATTGTTTAAAAAAATATACCCTACAGACATTTCGATGATACTGCGAATACACTAACATGTTAACTCAACTATCAATCAAATAAATTTCTAGAAGATTTAAATAATTATTCTTATGATATTAACTAACACTTATTGCCAGCTTAAGCCTCTAATTGTATAACTTCATATTTATTAGATAGAAAAATCTGATGACCTGTACATTTAAAGGACTCATTAGTCCTGCTTCTATTAAACCAGTTTTGTTAAAATTATTTTTGTATTTCCAATGGTCGTTGTCTGCCTCTACCTCTAGTAGTTTATACTTGTAGAATTTTTCATTGCCATGTTATATGCGGTGGTTTCATTTTCGTTTCTTTTTTGCTGAACTTGATACTGTAGCCGACATTTGTTTTGTCTTTAAAAAATGTTTTTGTTTGAGTATTTTTATTGAAGAATGTTTTTTGGTATGTTTTTTTGTTTGTTTTTTTTTACTACATTAAAGTTGATTGTTTTTCTAACGCCAAATTATTTTTTGATACACTTATCAACATTGAAGTTTGCACACATTTAATTAAACAAACAAAAAGAAACATATAAAACTGTTATTGCAGGCATATGAAGTAAATGAGACGTAAATTAGTTAAACTTTTCTAATTACAACTTATAATACGAAAGTCACTGCTGCACGAAATGTTTCATTTTACTTTTAAGGTATAATTTTTGATTTCAAACGTTTGACATGACATGATCTTTATTCCTTTACAACAGGTGCTGGCTATGAGATGATCTGTTAGATCAAAATAAAATGGGCAAAAAAATATTGCGACCTGGCTTTTTTTATGGGATATCTTACAATAGAAAATACCTGTACTTTTTAAAAAAAGTTGTGATTTTTTATTAAATTGTAAAGAAGATATGTTCTGTTTAAGTATGGAATAAAATATCCTTTAAATGGCCCCCAAGGCTATGATCACAAAATTACCCATGACTTGTTTTTAGAGAGATGTGGCTACATCTTACCGATGACGTGTTGGATGTCGGATCTTAGCTCAGCAATTTTTTCTCGTTTATTCACATTAACCAGAGATTTCATCGGACCCAAAAAAAAATTGCTTAGCGTTAAATCGCATGATTTTGGTGGTCAATAGACATCAGCATTGCTCATAATAATTTGTTTAAGAAATCGTTGCTGCAACAATGGATTGTTACAATCGGGGAGGGGCAGGTCTTGCTGAAACCACATGTCATCCATATCCATGTCGTCTAGTTAAGGCCGCAATAATTCCATTATTATGGTCCCGAAAGGAAAGCTGTTCACAATCACTGCAATTTCAATTTCATCTTCAAAAACTTAGCCATTTTCAAATTCGCTTGGCCAAAATCCGCTCCAGTCAGCTGCTTATTGTGGTTGCAGCTCTCAGGGATTGCACGAAGATTTTGTGATCCTAAAAATCGACAATTTTGTGTGTTCTTGAAGCTATTCAGATTGATATAATTTTCATAAAAGAAGCTGACTTTAAAAACATTGGCATTGACTTTACTTTGCTGCATTAACCACTGAAATGTAAGTAAGTAAGTAAGTAAGTAAGTAAGTAAGTAAGTAAGTAAGTAAGTAAGTAAGTAAGTAAGTAAGTAAGTAAGTAAGTAAGTAAGTAAGTAAGTAAGTAAGTAAGTAAGTAAGTAAGTAAGTAAGTAAGTAAGTAAGTAAGTAAGTAAGTAAGTAAGTAAGTAAGTAAGTAAGTAAGTAAGTAAGTAAGTAAGTAAGTAAGTAAGTAAGTAAGTAAGTAAGTAAGTAAGTAAGTAAGTAAGTAAGTAAGTAAGTAAGTAAGTAAGTAAGTAAGTAAGTAAGTAAGTAAGTAAGTAAGTAAGTAAGTAAGTAAGTAAGTAAGTAAGTAAATAAGTAAGTAAGTAAGTAAGTAAGTAAGTAAGTAAGTAAGTAAGCTGAATTTCGTATGTATACATGAAGTTGTATGTCACTTGTAAAATCTCGCTGCGTAGTGTTTCTTTAAATTTTAAGTTGTTGAGAACCATGCCGAATTGATGTTTTCGGCGACAATCTTGTTTGTAACAGTATTGTTTTCAAAAGACCAACAGGAGTCTGTCTAGTTTCTTAAGATTTTTCGACCGCTCTTCGAATGAATGAAAGGTGCACTTTTTCGACTTAAAATTCTCCGAAGCTTGTGAGCGGTCTCAAAATAACTTTCCAAATTTAGTAGTTTTTGCAACTATAAAACATTGTTCTTGTTATAAAAAAAAAAAAATAAAATAATAAGAACTTAAACATATGACTATTTAGACTTTTATCAGCCAGACTTTACATACACAACATTTGTTCTGAATCTTAAAGTAATTTTTTTAGATGTTACATTTTACACATAGAGCCCGACTTATTAGAGAATCCTGTCTTTTGCAAAAATAAAAAACCATCATTAGAAAATGCAAATAAACTATTGACTTCTTTAGGCTTCAATGAAGTTTTTTGGAAACTAAATACTTTCGTAAAACAATTATTAGAACATAAAATAAAATTTAAAACTGAAACAGAAAAAAAACGCTGAAACGGAAGTAAACACTCCTCATAAAAAATAATTCTCGTAATTTAACGACCGTTTGCTTATTAGGAAAGAGAGAAAAAAAAATATAAAAAGTAAAATAAACACAAAATTCTTCTAAGAAATACAAAATTAAAATGCACTTTTTACTTTTTTTTTTCATAAAAACCTTCTTGGTTCAAAACTACTAACGAGTAAAAATTTAGAGAGTAAAAAAATTTTAATTAATATTCAAAAGAAAGGGGAAAAATGGGGGAAAAGAGTTTATATTAAATTAAAGTTCCTACAAAAATAATAAACTTGTTTAAATAAAAAATTCAGAAAATAAAGTTTGCACAAAGTTTTTTAAATTCAAAAGGAAAAATTTATTTTAAATTTTTTTTTCTTTTTACCCTTAAAAAGGACACCAAAAAAACAGAGAAAAAGCATAGAAAAGACTTCATGTAACTTAACATGTCGGAAACAGCATGTCTAACATTTGATAGCCAGACAATATTGCCACAAGGACAAGGACATGAGTGAACACACTCTTACAATTTAACTCTTGTAAATTGAAATAGAAGTAGTCAAGCACAGTGTTGCTAAAATATAAAAAACCGAGTGCGAATGTGATGAAGCAGGGCTTTTCATTTACAATAAATGTTTTTTTTTTATTATTTTTTTTTATATAAACAAATATTTTCTGAATAAGTCTAGCAAATACAAAAAAAAAGGAAGAAGTAAAATAAATGAAATAGAAATAAACCTTTTAGATGTCACAGTTGTTGTTGTTGCTGCTAATTCTTTTAAAGAAAATATAAAAAAAACCCTGCCGCCAACATACGAGTGCAGAATATGCAACAAAATAAGGTGACTTGCAGTGTATAAGACAAACGTTTGGATAAAAAGTAATTCTGTGTGCAATAGTTTATTCATTTATTTTTTGTAAAGTAAAATATATATTTACTCTAATAATAATAATTTGTGTAAAAAAAACAACTTTTCAATTGCAAGTGACTTTTGTGTTAAAATTAATCTTTTTCGAAAAGTTAGTTTTTTTTTATTTAATTTTTCTGAAAGTGACTCTTTGTGCAAAAGGTGAAGTTTCATTTAAAAATTATATTTTATGTGCAAAATATTACCTGTGTGAAAAATGTGATTTTTTTTTTGCTCAAAAGCAGTATTTCGAGTGGAAACGAAACGTTTTTGTAACAAGCAACTCGTAGAAAGTGACTACATATTTCTCTAAGCATTGACTTTTATCCCAAAAGCGACCTTTTGTCTGAAAACTAGCTTTTTGTGTGAAAGATGTTTTTCTGTGTAAGAAGTGACTTTTAATGTAAAGCATAAAATTTTGTGACTTTATGTGTAAAAAATTAATTTTTGTGTTAAAAGTGACTTTTTGTGTAAAAAGTGACTTTTTGTGTTAAAAGTGACTTTTTGAGTTAAAAGTGACTTTTTGTGTTAAAAGTGACTTTTTGTGTTAAAAGTGACTTTTTGTATTAAAAGTGACTTTTTGTGTTAAAAGTGACTTTTTGTGTTAAAAGTGACTTTTTGTGTTAAAAGTGACTTTTTGTGTTAAAAGTGACTTTTTGTGTTCTAAGTGACTTTTTGTGTTAAAAGTGACTTTTTGTGTTCTAAGTGACTTTTTGTGTTGAAAGTGACTTTTTGTGTTGAAAGTGACTTTTTGTGTTAAATGTGACTTTTTGTGTAACAAGTGACTTTTTGTGTAAAAAGTGACTTTTTGTGTTAAAAGTGACTTTTTGTGTAAAAAGTGACTTCTTGTGTTCAAAGTGACTTTTTGTGTAAAAAGTGACTTTTTGTGTTAAAAGTGACTTTTTGTGTAAAAAGTGACTTTTTGTATTAAAAGTGACTTTTTGTGTTAAAAGTGACTTTTTGTATTAAAAGTGACTTTTTGTATTAAAAGTGACTGTGTAAAAAGTCACTTTTTTTTGTTAAAAGTGACTTTATGTGTTAAAAGTAACACTTTTTTGTGTAAAAAGTGACTTTCTGTGTAAAAAAAAACCTTTTTGTTTTAAAAGTCACTTTTGTGTTTTTTTTTTTTTTGTCACAGTGATTTTTTTGGGTTAAAAAGAGCCTTTTTTGTGTTAAAAAGGGATATTTTTTTAGCAAAATTGTATATATGTATATATTTTTTTTAATTTGATTTGTTTTAATGTAAAGTGCACAATGTTGTTTGTTATGATCAAGTAACCCTCGTAAAGTTTAGTCGTCATAGATTTAGGAAAAGTAAAAATGCAGAATTGCAAAATTCGTCATACACACACACACACACACACACACACACACATCCACATAAAGTTAAAGGGAAAGAGTAACAAAGAAATGAAAACAAAAATTAATGTTAATTCTAAATGTTTACATTTAACAGTAAAAATAACTTTTGACAGCTGTGCATGCCACACAACAAACAAATATGTTCTTGGATGCATAGAGAGCAATAAACACAATATAAGCAAACTTTCAAATACATGTGCATATATTGTGTCTTCCATTCTGTATGGACATTTTCTTGTTTTGCATTATTTCATCATACAGAAGTGGACAGACATTTGTTTATTTATTTTTTCTTTTAATTTTAAGTAAAAAAGGCAAAATTCACTTAGAGTTTAAAAATTTTACAAAAAAAAAATTGTTCAGTTACCGTAGTCGTGAGGAGAAATTACAAAAAAAAAAAAAATAATAGGGCGATGCATACTGGAGGAAAAAATTTTTAGATTGAAAATGTAATTGAGAAAACTATTCGATTGTCATGAATATCCTTAATATAGCTTTGATTGTTGCTTATTTTCGTTGATTTTGTTTTGTTTATTTGACTTATTGTTGCCTTGAATGGATACGCTGATGATGAATTTTTTATTTTATTTTTTAATGATGAACTTGCATCATTGCTGCTAGTGTTTGTGGATGCTGTTGCCAGTTTTTAGTTAAATTCGAATAGAGTCTCTTTATACTTCTAACACATCAAACACATCTATTTGTAAATTTCATTTGAAAATAGTGTCATTCATGTTTATTTTGAGTTCCTAGAATCGTTAATAGATTTTAGTTTTTTTTTTCGCTCTATCTTCATTCCTATTTATTTTTGCCATTCCAACCAAGTGCATTTCTGCTTGAACAACCAACAACAGACGGCTGCAATATTTTGCTAACAAATAATCGCTAATTGTAGGAGTTGCATGTACATACACATGTACATATAGTGATGATGTTGTCAGATTTTGTTGCTGCCAGTGGTGAATGTGACTTTGAGTAAACAAAATCAAAGGAAAAACCTTTTAAGTATGACTTCAGTTAAACAAACATGTCATCATCATCAAAATCATCATTGACATCATCGTCAGTGGCAAATAAAGATGTAAACATTTTATGCTGTTTACGTATTCGTCCTGGATGACTAGTTGACAAAGTGATGACCACTAAATTCTTGTTAAATCTTAATTGAAACTCTTCTATCCAACTATCTAGAACTGTTTGTCAACTTTTTTTTGCTATGAATAAATACTTGGCATTATTTAATTAGTGATTTCTTAATTATGGCTTTTTGTGAATGTTCAAAGCTAAACGTTGAGCTAAACGTTGAGGAAGAATGTTATTATAAATCAATTCATGAATTTGGATGTAAAATTAAAAATATTGCAATAGAAAGAAATTTGTTTAAAATATTTTTATGAAAAGTTAATAGAAGATTTTTTATAAGTTAAATTAAAATATAAAAATCCAACAATAAGTCAGTTACACCTATTTGGAAAATGATGATTTATAACACAGGTCAACTGCAATAAAAGGCTTTAATAACCACTAAACACATAGATTTGATGAATCATGGCTACCTAAGTACGAAAATGGTTAGATTTTTCAATTCTATGAAGAGGTTTTTTTTCAAAAAATGTTTAATTAAAACTTAATGTTTTTAAGTAAAATTCAAGATTTTTTAGACGCTTCTCCACATAAATAATGATAACTCAAAAACGGTTAGTCCGATATTATTAAAATAAACTTAGAAAAATTTTGATTTACATAGCCTTTAATCTGTTTATAAATATATTGCGTTTTAATCGGCTCAGTAGTTTCGGAGTTATAATAAACAAGTAAGAGTTCTATATTCGGCCGTGATGAATCTTATATAGCCTTCACAACCTGTAGTCATGCAATAACAGTAGTTTGTATTACCATTCATCTCATATGAAATACGTGCATACATATAAAAAACATACACATATAAAAACATCCCATTGCAAAATTATAAATTGAGTTTACGTATGTATGTTTCAAAAAAAAAAAAAAAAAATTAAAACCAACAATAAAAAAATAAAAGAAAATTTTTAAAAAAATTTTTAAAAAAATAAAAAAATAAAATAAAAAAAAATTTTTTTTTTTCTCAGCTGGGATTCGATGCCAGGTTTACTTTAACCAGTATATATGTACGTTGTTGTTGTAATTGTGAAAAAAACGAGTTGGTCGTGGTTTTTTGCTCATATCTCAGAAAGTTATGGGGCGATTGTGCTAAATTTGAATAGCGATTCATTTCCAGATATTTCCAAAAGATAGATACTATACACAGATCTGAGGAACATATAGTTGCTGCTAAAAATTGATTTCAACCAACACACGGACAGACGGGCAGACGGACAGACAGTCAGGGCTTAATCGACTCCTCTATTCATATGCTTTCTGAAAATATATACTTTATGGGGACGGAAATTAAAATTGTAGAAATTACAAACGGAATGACAAAGCTACATATACCCTTGTGCACTACAGGTGAAGGGCATAAAAATTAAAGCAAAAAATATATTTTTTACGTGAAAATAGAAAAATTTTTTGTTTTCAAAAAATCATAAAAAATCGAAAATGGCAACAAATTCGATTGATTCGTTTCGAATTTATTCACAATTAAGTGATCTCGCTTATTTTCACAAAATTTAAGTTTTTTCGTTTGATACATATAGATGCATACATAAAAGTGAGTGTTTAATGTTCTTCTAGAAAATTGTCTGAAAAAAATCTTTTTGACATATTTGTGAAATTTAGAATGAAAAAAATTATAAACATAATTATATAATTATATAATTTTTACGATTATACGCTTATAAATGTGCGTACACGCTAAAATGCTCTTTTTTTCCGTTGGCTACCTGCAACGGATGATTTTTTGCATAAAATTCCTTAATATTTTTGTATGATTTTTGGGAATATGATTTTTGGAAAGTAACCATGCATATCATATGTTTGTCTTACAACCGTATTTTTTTCGGACAAAATAATGAAAAGTAAAAAAAACGTTCGTAAAAAGCAAAAAATAAAATAAAAGTTTAAAACCAAAGTTTATATAAAAATCAACCAGAAGGAATGTGTAAATAAAACAGATGAAATATAAGTAGTCAGAAAAAACAAAATAAAAGAGATTTTAATTAAGATCTTCTCTATAGTTTGTATTATAACACGAACTAATGTTGAAAAGTTATAGGGTGTTGTCAAAAATTTATGGACAATGGTAGCAAAAAAAATAAAAGAATAAACAAAAAGTTAATTTTTTTATAAAATATTTTTTATTACTTTTGTAAGAGACTGCCAAAATTTTTATATATTAATTTATCTCTCATTTTAATGTTATTTGTTAATTTGGCCACCCCCTTTAGGCTTCTGCCGGCATCAGTCGTATTCATGTGTATTGTTCAAATATCTACATTTATCCTAGAAATATATGTATATAAAAATAAAATAGTAAGTGCAGGAACAAAGTGGTAGACAAATGTTAGTCTTAAGCACTACACTCTATCAGTTACGAGATACGTCTTTTTGTTTTCCTCACCTCAACTTGCTCCAACTACTAACGATACAGTTTTAACTAACGTTGTTAGTTTGTTAACGTTTGTCTGTGAGGCAGATATGCAACAATGGGAAATAAAAGTTGTACCAATTGTACTTATTCGCACTTTTTCGCAACAGCAAAGAAAATATTTAGTATTTATAGGAAGTATTTTCTACTGACTTTAAATTGTTTCACTTTTCATCAATGGCCATATAATAAATATAAAATACAAAAAATGCCGCTAAAATAAATGAATTCAGAGGTAATGAAATTTGATCGATGTTGCAAACGCAATTTTCTTTTAGCATTAACATGACCCTCACAAACTATTGATATCTACCCGCCTTTCATAAACAACCTTTAATATTCCCGCTAAAGTTAAAAAGTTCGATTGTACTTTTATAAAGCACTTCTAGTACCTTTTAATACCCTTATGTTGCCAAGGGTATATTAAGTTTTGCCATTCCGTTTGTAATTTCTACAATGTCCTTCTGTCCGTCTTTCTGTGTGTTAGTTAATATCAACTTTTAGAACCCGCCACTTGTTATTCAGATCTGTGATATTAATCTCTTGCAAATAACCGGTAATGAATTGAAATCCAGTCCCATAAGTTTCTGAGATATGAGCAATTAAGCACGACTGCCTCTGTTTTTTCCCATATATTTACCACAAAAATCAATATTTTTTAATATGTTTTTTCCAGGTTACTTTATAGAGCCATCTGTTATTATTTAAAGGTACGCTATGCCTTGAGAGATGTTCGTAAAAATTTTTGGATAAATCGGTTACTAGCCAACACAGTTATAGGCAAAATTAGTTTTGAAAAATATATATTTCTTTTAAATATATCAAATTATACAAGCTGCTAATTATTTTTGGGCATGTTTAAAACACCAGAATTCAAGCCATACTCTCAGAAATTAGAACCGAGAAAAAATCGCAAATCAATATAAAACTAACTGAGATATAAGCACAACAATATAAATGCTTCGGTGCTTTTCTTAAAATTTACAAACGAAAATCGATTTTTTACAGCGTCTTGACAACAGAGAGGAAGGACATGGGTATTAAAAGAAAGGTTATGACTAAAGAAATATAAGACACTATAAAAATTTAAAATCCGATATGGCCGCCACTAAAAAATGGCGTACAATTTATTTGTATATGGGTCAATCTAATAACAAAAAATGTGACCACCTCAACCTCTCAATATTGATATCAAACGAAGAGACTTTTACAACAAGTAGTGAACAATAAAAAATCCAAGATGGCGTTTAAAATAAAATGGCGGAAATATGGGTCCCAAATAGTAATTAAGGCTTTGCGCTCCTTCAAATTTTGGTAACAAACCAAAGAGATTTACCAGTAGAATAGAGTAAACTGTGAAAAAGTTTAAACCCAAGATGGCACCCTAACCGAAAGTCCGGGTGTTATTTCTAACCTTATTAATAGGGTATCAAATAAAAGGGCTTGGCTATTTAACTATTTATGTAGAAATTCAAAAACAAAACTAGCATAGATAATAGTGAAGCAAAATGACGTTTAATGTTAAATGTGAAATCTAGGCTATGTTACGATGTGGCCACTATACCTGCAAATATGATGGTGAAGTATATTATCAGATTAGGCACGGCCAAATATAGCACTCTTATTTATCGTATTTGTAAAATTGCGATATTTGTTTCATATATTTTATAAACAAATACATTTGAACAAACCTTAACAAATATGGCTCTGGACAAATTATTATAATTTGCTTATCACTGCCGTGATATGATAAAGCCTCATTTTCCGAATTAAAAAAGTAAAAAATTTCAGTAAATGGTACTAAATACTTTTAGCCCATAGAAAAGGTACTTATTTGTATGTGAAGTATATAAAGCTTGTATTTGCTTAGGGAAGTGTTTCCAAACTTTTTTTTACTTTTAGATATTTTTACATGAAATTGTTCTTATTTTTTAATGAAAACTTTATGCCACTAGTTTGTTGGTGTGACTCCGACCACGTGCGCAAAGCGGTTGGCTCGTTTGCAAGTCAAATTTTTTTAATACTCTTTTAGTCATTTGGGAAAGTATATCGACAGTAGACCTTACAATATTATCTTTTCAGATGACCTAAGTGACTGGCTTGTTTTCGCAAATCAATAATTCACTAGGCTTTAAATTTCAACTTATTTCCAAACTGTTAACTGTACTAAGTTATTTTTTGGACATGCTGTACGGCAAGTTGTTCCATCCTGTTGGAAGAAAATAATTTCCACAAGCATCAACCGTTGTCTCAATTATTTGGATTTCAGGCCCTTTAGCCCTCACCGTTAACGGTAGCATTTATTACAAATGATTTACCACACCTACAAAGTACATAAAACCCTCTATGCTTCCTATGCCGTTCGTTGGGTAGTCCTGTCTTTTTTTTACATTAAACCATTAGTTATATACTCTACTGTAGATTTGTTTCAAAATCCTTTAGTTTTTTTTTTTTTTTGTATAAAAGGATTAAATTTTATTGTCTTTCTACTTGTTTGTTGTTTTAATATTATTTTTCCATTTCCAATGCTGCATTTGATCTTGCAACAACAGCATCGAAAAGAAAGAAGAAATGTTAGACTATCATACGGTTTTATGCAACCAGCATTAAAGCTGATATGTATGTTGCATGAACACACTGGTATGTGGTAGGTTGTATTTTATTTCTTTTTTTAATGCAGCTCTTTCGTTTGTTTGAAAATTTCTTTTTTATATTTTTCTATTTAGGATATATCTCTTGGTGTTGTTGTTGTTGCTGTAGTTTATGAAGTTAATGGTTGCTTATGATGACGATGAACACAACACAGCTCTCTGGCTCTGTGTGTTTTTTGTTACTGTATTTGTTGTTAGTTTTTTTTTCGGGGTGCTGATAACAACTTTGTTAACAATATAATGACTTTGTTTAGACAATTGTACTAATTGTTGTTATTCATGAATGTTTGCTTAACGTTATTATTATTATTGCTTGTGCTTATGCTATTGACGTTGTTATTGCAGACACGACTACCAAAAACGATTTGTTTGTATATGAAAAGAAAAGCAATTTCATTTGGTTAAACTAAAAAGGGATTCAATTTTGTTCAACTGATTGCAAATAATAGTTATAAATAAATTAAAATTGTCACCATGTATTTATCTTTGCGTACACATCCTTAGTTCACCACTTAATTATAAGGTTTTGTGTACTCTTCATTTGATAAGTTAATTAGTTTTAAATTCTTCAACAAACTATATTTGTCATTACGTTTTGGGTTGTGAATTTAAAATTTAGACATTATGTTTTTAATACATTAATTTTATCCGATCCTTTTTGGGTTTCGGTTACTGTAACGACCTTTTCATTTCCGCTAAGGTGTCTATCTTATCGCAAGTGGCGTCAAAGGGGAATCTCTTTAATGGAGTTAATTATAACCCTAAAAATAGGAGTCCGTTTATTTTTTTCCTAACAGAATTCACATGTACATAGATATGTACATGCAATACATACATATAAATTATACAATAGAGAGTTTTCAAAATAAACCAGATAATCTTAGAAATTTGTCTATAAAAAACGAATTAATTTCTTTAATAAATACTTTGCAGAGATAATTTTTTTCTCTCGCAGTTTGCAAACTAGTATTCAGTGTTGTCAACTCGGTGATTTTAGTTCAAAAATACATATTCACAATTGCAAATACCAACTTAATCATTCACAAATTTATCAACTGCTTTTTGTAATAACTATTTCAACCTTAGTTGACAAATTTTTACACTTTCCAACCAATTGAAGGTTGCTGTTCATAATAGGGGTGATTATCTTCTTTTCTTTAGAGGTCTCAGGTTATTGCTGTAAATATTGCTGCCAAATTATATTTTTTTATAAAGACGGAGAACTTTAAATTGCAAAAAACCACGTTTCTCCTATCGATCCAATTGGCTGTGGTAAAGAGATAATATTTTGGCATTAACTTTAAATATTATTTCGGTCATATGGCTGCCGCTTCTAGCGTATACATTGAATATCCTCTTTCAACTACAAATGTTTCTCGCAGTTAATCAATTGTTAACTGCGGTTGTATGCTATACCCATGCTTTCCAGTTGAGGTACAAAAAAGTTAATAAGCAAGTCTCTATACCATTCAGCGTCGTAACTTCAGAAAGCATACGGATGAATGATTTTACCCACTTGAGAAGCGCACCAAACAGTAAGTTTTTCCAAATGTGTTTCGCGATGAGTGTAGGATTATCAAATCCGGCAACTCGCTCCATGTGTTCAACAGTAGCTTAACTAAAAGTGTACTTCATACATAGACCAATTGAAACATGATATTCAAAATAAAATTTGTAAATTTGCAAAAGTGTCTCTGGCTTAAGTCTATTAATGAAAAATTGCCAAATTAAACCAAACTCAAAACAACCAAGAACTATTAAACTATATCAAACTAGCTGTCGCGGCTAAAAGTGCTGATAATTGAAAATTTTCCGCTGTAAAAAACTCGCTTTTTCTAATTGTGCTCCTTAGAGTACTTCAGACAAACATTTTTATTATACCGACTCGGTCTTACAACCGGTGGAAAACCCGGTTTTTTCCTCTTTCAGCTGGCGGTTTTTTCTATATGTTGATTTTTCGAATATCGAATACACCGGTTATTTTATCCGAAAAAGCCGGTTTTTTATTTTTTAAGTTTGTTTTCATATATCTTTGTAACTAATCGTACCATAGTATATTTAGTACGCGAAAATTTTCCAAAAATTAGAAAACAAAAACTATTAAATAGTCTTCCAAATTATTGTAAGAAATTTATTTGTTGTTTAAAAAACAAATGCAAATAAGAAAAATAATTGAGCTTAAATATTATTTTTTTATTGGATATAAAACTAACGTTAAAAGTTAAAGATAATTGAAGCATAAACTTAGCAGATCGATCACTTTTAGGTAAAAAGTGTAGGTACAATAAAGAAAAACCAATAATCGCTCCTTCCAGATCCCAATTTTAATGAATGGAATTGAGTGTCTGTCAACTTAAATTTCAATTAAACCATCGAACCAACTAGCTTATATTTGTATGTGTGTCAGGGGTATAAAAAATAATTTTTAAAATGAAATTTTTAAGATTTTCTCCCTAGCCTTTAAAATGTATTTCAAATTAGAGAAATAAAAATACGTTAGTGCATATTAGCAAAAGATCTATTTAACATTTAAAAAATGTAAAGAAGGAGATACAAAATTTTATAACAGCCTTATAAAAAGTCTTATTTATTTATGTATTAATTTATTATATTTATTTATTTTACTTGTAAAGAGTACCTTTTGTCCTTAAATTCAACTAATTAAAACCAAATTAGTCAAGTGCATTTATGTCAGTTATTGCGTAATTGTGTAGTTGTTCAGCCAAACGTATATAAGCTGTAAAAATTTCATATTTAGATATAATTTTTATTATAATCTATTTTTACAATATTTTTAAATTTTTTTTTTAAATATTATATTTTATATATTCGAACCGGTTAGCCGGTTTTTTAGCAATTTTCAAAATAGCAACCGGTTTTTTTAATTCTAAATTTCAAACTATTTGAAAACCGGTTTCTTAAAAAATTCGAATAATCGATCACTCTAGTATATATACTTGGCTTTGTCATTCCGTTTAAATATTTCAATCCACATAAAGTATATATTGACCTGCAAATTTTAATTTTATTCACAATTTAGTGACGTTCATTACTAAGGCATACAATTTAATATTCAAACAATGCTAAACACACAGGTTTCGGTTTCAGGGCATAGGAACCACAATAATAACGGAGGGTTGGACAACCCAGTCAGTAAATAGTCTGATTTGAATATGTTTAGCTATATATTAGTCGCAATTTCGATGGGTAATCATAGCTGCCAGATTTGACGATTTATCGTCATTTTGACGATTTTACGTGCTGAAATTAAGTGTTAACGATTTGACGATTTATGCTATGTTTTTGACTATTTTCAAGAATTCAAGTTTGCAACATTGTCATTACTAATAATCATTACTTTTATATCAACCTTAAACTAAATAAAAATAATTTGTAACTGTTTTTTATGTTATTAATAATAGAACAGAGTGAAAGAGATACATCGATCATTATTTAATGTGTTTGTGTGGGTAATTTTTCCACTTTGTACATTTTTAACATAGTACATGCCACCTATTATCAACTGATACCTACAACACGAACAAATATAAATTTGGAAATGCGTTTAAAACAATTTTAGTTTTTTAAGTAAATTTATTTAAATTATTTAAGTGACAAATTAATATCCTTAAATACTTCAACAAAATGGTAAGTTCTTTTTAATTATACATTAAAACCTTAAAAATCAAACATTATATTTTCAATAGAAAACCAAGATGATGAAAATTCTAGCAGCTCTTCCTCTGTAAGTAGAAATTTCATCCATTTTTTATACAAAACTTTGTAGTAGCTAAAATGAAATTTTAATGGTGTTTTTCACAGGTAACCAACAAGAAGAAAATTAAGGAAGACTGGTTTGCAGATCCAGAAATAAATTTATGGGCTAAAAAGCGAAACGATGTTGTTTATTTTGGCGCTGTGCTCGTCTTACGCTTGCCTAAAGCTTCTTTAATCGGTAGAAACTTTAGAAAAAAATGATTATAATTATTTGTCAATTAGTCTGAATTAGATGCAGCCAATTCATTATTTATTATTTTTTGTATTGATATACATATTAATATTTATTTTTCGAAATTAATTCTAAATTGTATTATATTTATTGTCATGTTCTTAACTTAAAAGGGTCTAATAAAACCATTGATCTCTCTGGATTTAAAAAGTTTGTTATGTTATGCATAAAATAAAAAATGTTTTATTTTGAAAAATGCGTTTTTTTTATTTTGACGTTTTTATGACGATTTGAGTAAACTATTTGACGATTTGGCGATTTTTTTCCCCAAATTAGACGATTTTGCCCCTATTTTATCTGGCAGTTATGTGGGTAATCCTAAAAGTAGCAACTTTTGGAATTTTTGGAATTGAAATTAGCCTAGAAATTTTCATCTTCAAATTTAATGCTTTTTATATTTATTATTCTTACACGAGTATTTATTTAATGTTTTTTTTTTTATTATATTTTTTAATTTTACAATATAAGTACAATAACTTTAATAAATAAATAAAAAATATATTTTTTATGAATACAAAAGTTTACGTAAATTTCCTGTTCAATACAAAATATTTTGTTTTTTTTTCAATATAAATCAGTTTGGAACGTCAAATTATAATATTGTTTTAATATTGTTTTTATATGATTAATCAAGATCACCAAAATGTATTCTTAAGTAGACTTAATGTTAATAAAAATTTATTAAAATATAATACGAGTTTTCGGCAAGCCTTAAATGGACAGACAGACCAACATTAAATTATTTGGCTCAGAATGTGATTCCCAGCCGACCGGTGTGTTTTGAAACCTATATGAGATTATTTATTTTTCCCACCTGTGTTGGTGTAGGTCACAATAAATATTAAAGACTTTTTGATAACAAGATTTGTTTAAGAAATTGTCGTAAAAAATATACAAAATCTTTTACCAAAAAAAAAAAAAAAATTAAATAGTACAAATTTAAAAAAAAAAATATTTTTTTTTAAGAATAGATAAATTATCTTAAAGTTTTAAATTGTTAATAATTTATAAAATGGTTATTTAAAATATTAATAAAAATAATTTAGGCACTGATGATTTAACATAAGCACCAGTAGAATACATAAATAAATAAATAAAGGCCAGTGTAAACCACGTAAAAACACCAAAAAAAATTATTAAAATATTGTATGGGAGCATATACCGCATTTTTTGTGAATTATTTATAATAATATTAAAAGCTATTATTAAATGGTTTAAAAAATAACTTCTCGTTCTCTAAAAACAATGGATGTATTACATATACGCTTGTCTTTACTATTAGTTTCACCTGCTTAAACTTAAAAAATTCAATAACACCTCCCTGATGTTATAAAACTTTCAGCAAAAGTTGTAAATTGCATGATAAATTCTAGAAATATTACACTTACCGGCAAAATGCGCAAACGAGAAAGATTATATAAATCTCTGCTGCGTTGTTTTGTTGCTTATTCCAGCGATAAAATGTTACCGGAAATACGTGAATATAAACCACTCTTATCCTACATTTGCTTGCAAGTACAACTTGCAACAAAAAAAAACACTTGCAAATACAGCAGAATAGAATATAACCGGTGTATACAAAAATTCAAAAAAAAAAATATATGTACACACACACACACACACCATATATTATGTTAAGAAACACACTTAATAGATATTTATTTTCATTTTATTTTCTGTCTCTAAGAACGATGATGCAAAAACATCCGTTTAAGATGCACAAGAACAAGAACAATAATATTTTGTAACAATAACCGTGATAGCAACGATACGAATTGAAACACAGCAGCATATGAAAAATGAATACTTTATTTCTTGAACAAAATTTTTAAAATTTTTTTTTTTTCTTAAACTTAACACACGCGTTAATGGTCGTTTATGAGAGGGTTAGCGCGGGTTGCAAAAACGGACGTTGACAAGCACAAGAACAACACAAATTATGCTAATTCGGCAAAAAAAAGAAAAATATTGTGTAAAATGCAATTTTGTTGTTGTTGAAAAGCAATTTATTTATTTTTTTCCTTTTTATACCAAAAAAAGCAACATAAGGTCGGCTATTGAAGCATTTAAAAAACAAAACTTCTTTCTTTAATTTGATTATTATTTATTTGGTTTTATTTCTTCTACTTTTTAATTTTTTTTTTATAGCTGTCAACAAGTGTTGAATATTGTGTTAATTTTGTTTATTATCTTTTGTGTTTATAGAGATTTTTATAAGATTTTTTGTTTACGATTTGGCGCCAAACCGTTTTCTAATTCCACCATTTGTTTGTTGAACAGGCCATAAATTTTGTTTAAATTTTTCTTTAAAAGAATTTGAAAAATCTTTTTAACAACTTTCAGTTTGTTTAACAAGTTAACCGCTTCTTTTTTTTTTGTTTTTGTAATATTAAGGCTTTATGGTTTATTTTTGTGATTGCTAAAGATTTGTTATAATTCTGCGTTCAAACATTCAGGCACTTTTATTTTAACTTCAATTATATAAATACATACGTCTTAAAGACTGGTTTTAACTAAAAGCTAAATTGCTAACATAATAACTCTGTTTGAGAAAAACACGACTAACTTTTACGTAAAATTTTATTTATAACGAAAATTTAGTTGTTGTTTCAAACCGTTTAAATTCGTGTTACAAATGTTGTTTTAAACATTTATTAACTTCCGCGGCTCGATCGACAAAAAGCGCTGAAGTTCAACTGAAGTCATTGGATATTTCATAAAACCATTCAACTCAATCCATAAAAAAGCATATAAAATAAACCAAAAAAGAGCCCCAGTCAAGCAGCCAGCCAGCCACCATTCGAACCAAACAACATTAAAGCAAAAGAATTACAAGACATTGTATCTTACAGCTACGAACCCTGGTAGAGCTCCCCTACCAACTTCAAACCACTTCAGGTTGTAAACGAACATAAACAATTGTTTATTTTAGTAGTCGTGTTTCGGCCGTAGCGCTTAGATACAAGATTGTTTCGATTTTCATTTTGTTTCTTGTTTGGCTTTTCTATTTGTGTCTGCATTTATATGGCTCGTCTAGTTCGATGTTACCAACCGAACAATTTTTTTTTTTTATGTTTCTGTTTCAAGTCTACATGTATATATTTACATATGTTGTTGTTGTATTTTTAAATCTGACGCAGTGTCTGTGGATTATTGCTGATGCATTTTCTTGGACGAACTTACTATAGACAAGTTGTGTTGTATTAGGCAAAGTATTATTAGTTTATTATAAATTTTTAACTCAAACTCCTGCTTATCTAATTTTGCTTTTAATGGGAATGTTATGGCAATGAAACATCTTTTATATGTCTAACAATTCTTGCGTTAGGTTTATAGAATACAAGCAAGAGCTTTTTCTGGTGTTTTGTTATTGCAACAAAAACAAAACATTTATAAAATGTTCTCTTAAAGCGCTCGCTAGTTTTCTGCAAACTACACGTATTAGTGAAAGAAATAATAGAAAATCAAATGGAAATGTTTAATTGTTAAGTGGGTTGTGATTTGATTATTAGAAATAGTGGTAAACGAAAGAACGAATTTAATTAGAAATTTTCTGTCTCTTAAATTTTACAAGTTCGCAAGCTTCAGTCTTTACTTTTAAAATTTTTAGTTTAAGTACCAAAACTAAAAAACTGAGAAGATCCAATAGTAGAGGAAAAATTTATCTAATGTGGCCCAATGAAATATTGGATTTTTTGGTGCGATCAATTCGTTTTCGCATTCTTTGCAGATTTTAATATTATTGAAAACAAGTCTTCACATGCTTTTTTTTTTGTGGAAAACTCTAAACTGAAACATCGTGTTCTGTGGCAGCTGCTTTAAGAGCTTTCGGTTGTTTTAAAGTCAGTTGAATTTGGTAATTATTAATGAATATGATTAGGCTGCAGAAACACTTGAATGTAGTTTAAATTTTCTTCGGTAACCGTGCTTAAGTTTAGGAATATAACAGCGACTGATATCTCAGTAACTCTACTCAGTACTAATGCTTGGTATTTCCTCAATGGACGTTTTACAAGCAAATAACTAGTCAATTGGCCACTTGGGTTATGTGATAAAACGCTTGTTTAAAACGTGATTTTTTTTTTGATAGTTGGTTTCAAGCAAAAATTTTTCAGTCTAAAAAAAAGAAGATTTGAGACAGTACCTTAAATGTTGGTAAGGCTTGCCATGTCAGCATGAATAGGCTTACAAACTAAGAATGTTTGCAAGGCCTTGAATTTTATTATCAGCATTCGGACTATGTGAGAAATGTAAAATCAAACAGCAGTACAGGCTATTCAGGCTGTTGTGACCAAATTTCAAATCTGTTATCCGTATGCGAGTAGTGTATACTGAGGAAAATATTGCTTCTAAATCGCCCAGAGTAAATGAAAATCGTACTTCTTTAAGAATGATGAAAATTGCAACGTTACTGTCAATGAAGTAAGGTATTATGCGTTGATTACTAACTTTGTTTGTCCCAAATTGAAGAAATGAACTTGGTTGACATGTGGTTTCAACAAAACGGTGCCATTGCCATACGTCACTCGATATCAACCTGACTTTTTATTGGTGAGATAGCGGTCGAAATGCTGGAAAAATTATGATAAAATTGGAGCGTAGCTGCGTTCAACTTTAACATGACACAATATTTCAAGTTTATATTGCAAAGTCTTTTATTGGTATACATATGTATAAACAATCTTCTATATATATAAAAGTGAAGCTCTGTGTGTGTGTGTTAGCTATAGACTCCGAAACTGTAAAACCGATCGGACTCAAACTTTGGCAAGTTGTTGCACACATACCAGGGAGTGTTTATGGGTGGACAAAAGTGGGCGGGACCACGCCCATAAAAATTAGTTATCAGTTTTAGCTACTTGCACTTGACCGATTTTTCTGAAACTTTGCACACATATTGTGCTGTCATGAATAAATAATTTTGTGATAAGAAAAGTGGGCGGGGCCATGCCCCTAAAAAATTTTTAATTTTGAGGTACTTGCACTGGACCGATTTTTCTGAAACTTTGCAAGCATATTGAGTTGTCATGACTATACAGTTTCGTAATTAGAAAAGTGGGCAGGGCCACGCCCATAAAAAAAGGTATTATTTGGAGTTACTTGCACTGGACCGATTTTTCTGAAACTTTGCAAACATATTGAGTTGTCATGACTATACAGTTTCGTAATTAGAAAATTGGGCAGTGCCAAACCCATAAAAAAAGTATCATTTTGAGGTACTTGCACTGGACCGATTTTTCTGAAACTTTGCACACATATTGAGCTGTTGTGACTATACAGTTTCGTAATTAGAAAAGTGGGCAGTGCCACGCTCATAAAGAAAAACTTATAGTTTTTAGCCTTGAACTTGATATTCGATTAAAATTCAGAATTCGATTAAAATTCATGAAGGGGCGTAGCAACGCGCGCCGGGCTTTTCTAAATAGTAATAAATAAATGACAGGCATTCATTTATCGCTCCAATTTAATATTTAATTAACTTTTGCAAATTTTGGGTTTCTTTTCGGTTTTCAAAGCGGGAAAATTTAAAAAACCACCCGTTATTACGTGATGTCATTGGTTAAGATAACAAACCAACAATATTGGATGACTAAAAACAAAACTATTAGGAGATTTGACTCACAGAATGCATAACAATTTTGACTTACAGAATGCAATGTAGCAAAGACAACCCGAAATCATTTTCAAATTTTAATGCCATGAAATAATCGGTCAAATAAAGTCAATATCTTTGGAAATTAGAAAACATTTTTCTATGTTTTATTTAAATTTAAAATAGTTCTCTGTAGAAAAAACAAAACACTCTTTGTGCTTTTAAGTAGCACCAACTACAGGTAACAGTTTCCAAAATTATAAGGGAAGGTTTTTAAACTTAAATACTAGTTAAAGAAACCGAAAATATTTTCACAATTCAAGTATAAATTTTTTAAAATATTAATTTTAAATTTACATGTTTCGTCTTTGTAGCAAAAACATTTCTTTCGCTCCACTATGTGAAACGTACACTATAAACTGCACCTAAGTTTTTGTGATTACCTCTAACCACAGGTAAATAATTTATTATTTGACATTCCTAAAAACTTTTTGCTTAAAATGAAAAATTTTAATGCAAAACTTTATTTCGATTTCAGTTGTTCCATTCCAATTGTTCCTTTTACAAAAATATCACTCATATATTCCACTCATTATCTCTTCTAATCTCACCCTCTCTCGCACACTCTCTTTAGTGTTCACAATTACGCTCTTTTACTTTACTTTTATTTAAAAATTCTCTTTGAGTGTGTGTAAAGGCACTCATCAAATCCTGTATTTTAATAATTTATCTTGACTCTTTTTAGCCATTTTTAACTTTTGCAAATAAACCGGCTTTTTTCAACTTAATTTTCAAGTTCTGGCCAATTTTCCAATTAATTCCAATTAATCCCAATGAGTTTAAAATAATTTAGCCTTTTGGGTTGAGAACAAGTTAAGTATGTGGAGTTGTTCTGTGTCCGCCTGTCCGTCGGTCCTTTAAAAAACAAAGAGACAAATTTTCAACTTGATTTTCTGTTGTATTGTTAATTTAGGTTTGTTTTTCTTGATTTTAATGACACACCTTCATAATCGGAAATTGTTGCTGCAAGTATGTGCTTATGATTTATATGATTTTTAACGGATTTATTAAAAGATTAAGATAAATTAAAAATAATATAAGAAAACTAACTGAAGGAGAGAGTCGTTAGAGCTTGAATTATTTAACGTATGTTTAATGGCAACTCCAAATACACGTTCTACATACACCCATGTAGACATACATACATACATTTGTAAGTGTATTTTATGGGAACAAACAATGTTAGAAATTAGTTCAAGTATGTTTTGTTTCCTTTTTTTCACAAATTAAGATAAAGTGCGATTGAGATTTGATCAATAAGGTGGGTTGACTGAATTCTTTCTTGGCTTTTGCTGTTCTTATTCTATATTCTATGTACTGGTTCATGACTTAAAAGACAAAAAATAACAAGTCGTTTCATTATGACCTGCTTAATAACAAGACAGCGAATAAGAAAATTTGAAAACAACTAGCAATTAACAGCGGAGGTGTATGTATACCAGCCTGAAAAGGAGGCTAAATTTTGTAGCATCTATAGCAAAACTCTTGTTTAATATTTTTCTTTAAGAAATTAAAGACACAACATAAGTGGCTGTTATAACGACCATTACAGTCTCGTGTCTTACTTATAACATTAATTAAAAGTGTTTCGTTAATGTGGCCCAATTTCTTAAGATCAAATGAAATTCTCTAGTTACTGCTAGAGATATACTTTCATCAAGGTCTGGTTAATTTATGCGGAAAACTTGTTCCGCTATTGACGGTAAACCCGGTTTATTTTATTAGTTTTCTTTTTTGTTTTCCTACTACAATAGTTTTAACATCTTATTTTTATCATAATGAATCTCGTCATTAATATAAAGCCATCTATTGATAACGGAAATCTTAATGTTATCCCAATAATTTTAAATATTTTTGTCAAAGTTTCTTTTTCACGTTGCGTTTAGATACTTTTTTTATTTTGTTGTATTTTTTTTTCGCCTATTTAAACAAACCTCCGCTTAACTGGAGAGTCATTTGAAATATGAGAAGTAATACGTATCTTCTTCGTTAAGTGTTTAACCGTGTCATAATTCTATTGACATTTCTAAACAAAACAATGAGCAACAAAACAACAACAGCAAAAGCCGCATACACATTTATTTTCTGAACAGTGTTTGTACTGGCAATAATTTTACTTGGTTGAGGTTAGATTCAAAATGATTATGAGCAAGCGAAGAATACTTAAAAATATTATATTTTTAAATTAGTCTTTGTAAATTAGTTACAGACAATTATGTATCTCAAATAACTTTTATTTTATGGCAAGTTTTCTTGAAATTCTCGATTTGTTGACATAAAATACAGTTTTATACAAAAGTTCAACAATCTGGCGGGACTTGTTTAACTACCAAGATGACCGTTATTTTTGCATTTTGAATTAAATTGATATGAACCTCAGAAATTAGTCAAAGGTCGTTTAATTAATTTTGATATTCTGTCGTACCTGTTCCTAGTTCTAGTAACGAGTAAATACTATTAACTCTCTAGTCTAACATCTTCAGAAAGTTTAGTAGACGACGATAATAATAATAAGCAGTTATGATTTTATAACTATTTTGAACTTATACCGTTCAATGAAATTTATCTAAATAACCAAATTCGAGAGCTGTGACTAAATATCTAAATCGTCTCGGTTGAAAAAACTTAATCTATCTTGAGTAAGTTAGTCTTCAAAAGTAACCTAGACTATAAAGGATTTTTAGTATATTTACTCCGCTTAACTTATCACGCTCGATCAAATTTATGTAGATGACTTAGGACGAATTCTAGAACTTTAAGAACGTCACAGTTGAAAAAACGAAATTTCCCTAGAATCACTAGGTTGTGGAAAAGAAAAAATTTGCCCACTACTCATCAAACATTTGATACTAATTCAACTAGAATGTAAATAAACATAAAACCACCTTTTCTCTTCAGGCATTTGCATCGTGCTTGCTGGGCAATTAGTTTAATGAACTATATATCACAATATTTATATAGAAAGATTATCGAAGTAGGTCACTTCCATTGTTTTTTTGGTCTACTCTTGCCTTACGACCTATAACTCTCTTCCTAATATTCTGGCAAATTTGAATAACTTACTTTTTCGGTTCATGATTTCAACAGACGGACAGACGGACGAACATATGTAGCTAGATAGTCATAAAATGAAACCAGGACTCAGAAAATATTCACTTTATGGGGTCTTAAATAGATATTTCGATGTGTTACAAAAGGAATGACAAAATTAGTATACCCCCATCCCAATTTTTTGTTGGTGTGTATCAAAAATTCGGCACAGCCGAATAAAGTGCTCTTAATGAATGATCTTTTCTCCTTGACTTCAAGTCCTCTAAAATAGTATTCCCTGGATAACTCAATTTCGTACCGTTATAAGCATTTTTTGCGCTAGGCTTTAGCCTAATGTCCTCTATAGCATTTGTAGCTTGCCTTCAGATACGTTACTTTTTTTTTCTGAAAATTTCTTTGATTTTCAGCTTTTTTTTTGAGCATCATATGTGCATGTATGTATGTTGTTCGTTTGAAACTATTTTTAGTTTTATAGATTTCATCCACAGAGAGCGACTTATGTCCGCGCCATTCCTTATCCCACATCAACTCTGGGTAATGGCCTACAAAATACCCGTGCAGATCCCTTATTGCAATTTTTTTGTCTGTGAATCACTCTTAGCTATGGCCTTGTGCCCTTTAACTGAGAGCAGCGTTACTTCGTTCACTTAGCCACGCCTATAAAACTCTACTAAAAATACTAATCCACATTTGTTGGTCGTCTTATAACCTATGTATTGGTTAACAAGTTCAACGAAATTTTTTTTACTTTGCATTCCATCGTCCAACAGATGATCTGTAGCAGTCTATGAATCTGAAATATGATATAAAAATATGTACTCTTCTAGATGCAAAAAGCAGGAGCTAAATTACAGCATTCGGTATCGATCAATATTTTATACCAAATTTCAAGTAAATAAGGCATTTTACATTTCTTGTACTATAGGATTAATTAAAAATCTTTTATTATCAATCGATATCGAGTTCTGTAAATCGGTATCAGGGCATTTTCTACTCATTTGAGTAGAACCAAGTATCAGGCCTACTGGAGAAAACAAACGAGAACGTTCTACTAAGTAATGGAACATTCAAAATAAAAATTTGGATTCGACTTTGTAAGAAAAAAGTTCAAGTGGAAATTTTCTTTAAAATAATTTTATGTAACAACATATTAACATATATAAATAGAACGTATTTTGCCAAATTTTCTTCCCTTCATTTCTAAGATTCTTGAATTTGGACTTCGGTTTTGAAATCAAGACGTTAAATATAATATAGAATGCTCAGTGTTATTAATAAAATAAATTATTAATTTTGATAGCCACATATATTTACAATCACTTGTATACATTTAGTGGACTCACTTGAACTCTACTAAACTTGACCACCTTTAAAATTCAATTATTACATGTAGATTTACGCCACGCAAGCATTTACTGTCCCAGCAAAAATTTATTTTGTACCGGTAAGCAGTAAAAAAAATCATGCCTTCTTATAGCGCAATATTAGAGCGCATTCGAGGGTGCTATAAATGGAAGTCAGAAATTTCTATTAAATATATTTAATTTTTTATAAAATAACTTACTGCAACTTCTCTCGCTTACGAGGATGCAGGAATGTAAGCGAATGATTACCTCTCTTTACTGTAGTTCTTAAAAACACATAAAACAGACATGATATTACTGCATTAACCATGTGTGAAAATAGCAAATAATTAGAGCATCAAAGAGCCCTACCAAGTGGGACATCTCATATAAAAATCATGCCTTCCTGAAGCAGGTTGGAAACGGAGAGTACATTTGACTCTCCCTTACAAACCTGCTTCCGGGTATGCAGTAATTTTTGCTGGGGTATATCTCATTGTGTTAACTTCTTTGGTAGGTCAATAAAATTTAAAAAAGGACCTGAACCTTTTAAATTTATTGTGGGGTGCCCCGGTGGTCTAGTCAGTAGTGTGCAGGTCTGCTAGCTAGGGGGTTTCTGGTTCGAATCCCGTAAAAGACTCTGGACGGGTCTGTTTCTCTTTTTTTCTAACTATTTCTATTATTATTCTATTCTTCTCTTTATTTCTATATTGAGGTGTCACAATGAACCGTAATGGTCTCCGGGTGAGGGTAACTTTGCACCAGCCTTACCTACCTACCTACCTACCTTTTAAATTTAAACCCATTTACTAGTGATAACTTTTAACACATTTTTCGATACACTCGCATATGCTGCATAAAAAACTTTTTTTAAGATATTACCACTTGACCTTCAATATTCCTCAAATAAAATAAACAAAAACTTTTCTCGATTTCCCTAAGCACCCATTATATATTTTATCGATTTTCTTCTTCATTTCCAAAAACAATGCTTTTTTGTTGTCTGTGCCTGGTCTTGTCGTAATTTTTGGAACATCTGGTATCATTGGTGTCACATGCATCATATTCTGTCATTGTATCGAAGCAATGCAATATTTTCTTTTTAGTTCGTTTTTAACATAATTCTGCAAAAAACATATTTTTTATTTTTATTTTGTTGTTGTTGTTTTTTTTGATAATTCACACACAACACTTGTCAGATTGCACAAACAAACACACCACAAACATACCTACAAAATTGTATGCACAAGTAGAAAAGATGAAAAGAAAGAATCTACATAATCCCGAGATTTATATGTCAACTTGACAATTTTATTATTTTTGTTATTGCTGTTGTTGTTCTTCTTATATGTAGTTATATGTTGAGATTTTTTTAGTTGTTGTTAGTAGTTTTTGTTGTTGCTGTTGTTGTTGTTGTTTATGTTAAATATTTATATGTTAAAAAGTGTATGTGTGTATGTATGCATGAATATGTAATGTTTGTTTAAGACCTTTTGAATCTAAAACTCACACTTATCCACAAACACTTACTTATGTATGTATGTATGTCTGTATGTATATGCATACTTACATATTTACATAAATGGATGGATGGCTGGATGTCTTGTTGAGTAGTTGGGATCAATGTGTGGATAGATGATGATTGTAAATGGAGGCAAAACAATAACCATCCCCAACCCATGTGTATAATTTGAATATGAATGTCAACAAATCATGCTTTATGTCACCTCTTTCGAAGTAAAACAACAAACCTAAATTAGAAGGAGATACATGTGTATGTATGTATGTAAATGTGTATTTATGTAAAAGCTTTCAAACTTTCTTTTCAAATACACACATTTACGAAAACAAATATGCAAATGAAATTCATATTTAGGGTTTTAAATTTACCGATATTGTTTTTAGCTTTTGGTGTATGAAATCCAAAAAATTTCGTATGTGTCAAAATATTCTATTATTTAAAATTATTACTAAGATCGTCAAACATTTTCTGTTAAATTACATTTAAGCTTTTCATTTACCTTATGTGTGTATGTTCTTTAATTTTCAGTACTTAAACCGGCACATACATACCTACATCCAGACACAAACCATAGTCAAACAAAACGAACGGCAAAAATCAAAGTCAAACAATTTTTGCTTTTATGTCTGTGTTCCTTATTTTTGCTTTTAAATAGTCTACTGCTGAGATTTTGTTTTATTTAATTTTTATACCCTTCACACAGTGAAAAAGGCTATATATAGGTTTGCCATTCCGTGTGAAATTTATATATATAGTATATATTTTCTGAAAGCTTATGAATAGGGGAGTCAATTAAGCTCTGTCAGTCTGTCCGTGTGTATGTTGAAATCAACTTTTTGAAGCCCCCCGATATCGCCTGGACCCGAGTTATGTATTAAAATATCAGAAATATTCGGGAGTAGATCGGTATTGAAAATCAAAAACATCGGTACATAAACAACTGAGATATGAGCAAAAACCCACGACCACCTCGATTTTTTTTTTCACAAAAACAACATTACAACAACAACATACATACATACAAACGTGTATACTGGTTAGAGAAAACCTGGCATCGAATCCCAGCTGAGCCAAAAAAGTTTTTTTTAAATTGTTTTATTATTTTTTTTTAAATTTTTTTTTTTAATTTTTTTTTTTATTTTTTTTTTGTTTTATATATATTATATATATAATAATTTTTTTTTTTAATTTTTTTTTTATATTTTTTTTTTTTAATTTTTTTAAATTTTATTTTTTTTTTGTTTTTTTAACACATACGTGAATTTATAATTTTACAATGGGATGTTTTTATATATGTATGTTTTTATATGTATGTACGTATTTCATATGGGATGAATGGTGACACAAACTACTGTTATTGCATGACTACACGTTGTGAAGGGTATATAAGATTCGGCACGGCCGAATATAACGCTCTTACTTGTTTTCCTATAGTTTTATTTATTTGTGTGTAAATATAAATTAAACTCTTACTGCGAATTTCCCTAGTACTCTTTATGTATCCTTCCTTAACCAATGTACATATATGGTGCAGGGATGGATATTTTTTTATCGTAATAAATTTTTAAAACAAGAAAATATTGATTATTAATATTAAATATACTCGTTTCTATTTTCCTTTGCAAACTGCAACAATATAAATCAAAAGAATAATACTCGCAAATTAAATATTGGGCAAAACAAATATTGAAAATAAATAAAATAAAAACAATTATTAGTTTCTTTGACATTTTTTATCAAACTATAAATTTATTAAAAAAATAACAAATATCAAGACACTAATCCAACAAAAAACAAATTTAAAATAAAAAACTCGTATCCTGATGATGCTACACAAAGAAGTAGCGAAATATTGATCAAATAATATAAAATAAAACAAAGAGATTTTTTATTATTGAAAGGACCTTGGCTTAAAAAACTATTATATAAAATAAAAATAAAAAATTATTACATAGATATATTTTTTCCCATTGATTTTTAAATCATTTTCAATAATTGACCTCAAGCCGAATTAATAATAAAAAATACTTTTTAATTATTAAAAATTTTAGGTTTTATTTTTCCAGCTCTGTTTGCATTAGAATTTGGATCGTGAGTAACTTACTTACAAGCAAATTCTAAATACTAAATTACGAACGTTAGTTTTTAATTATCTACTTTTATGCACTCTTACGTGCGTAGAAATAATGTCATTACTGTAACGGAAACTATTTTTATACCCGCCACCAAAAAAATGGTGGGGGTATATTCATTTTGTCATTCCGTTTGTAACACATCGAAATAACTATTTTAGACCCCATAAAGTATATATATTCTGAATCAGGGTTTGATTTGATTACGATCTAGCTATGTCCGTCCGTCTGTCCGTCTGTTGAAAGCACGATAGAGGTCGCACCGAAAAAGCTAGAGGGCTCAGATTTTGCCAGATTCTTTCTTATAGACAAGGTTTGTTTGGTATTGAAAATGGGCTTAATCGGAATATTAAGAAGAGAGTTATAGCTCGAAAAGCAAGAGTAGGTCGAAAAAACCGTGTCCTTCAAACATCGAATAAAATGGAATTGTGTCCAAACGCTTTAACGTAGACTCATGAAACTTCGAATATATATTTTCTGAGAAAAAACAATATTTTTCCCCAAAAATTGTCTAAATCTGTGCATTAGGAAAGGAGTTGTCGATCAAAATGTACGAAAATTTATACCGCACAGTGTATTTTTCGGTATATTTAAAAACAAAAACGTCATAAAAGCAACAAAATTGGATGTACGACTCTGAAATTTTGCACGCTTTGCTTTTTGGTAAGAATCTTTTTTGTTACGGAAAATCAATGTGCCACGCCCACTTTTACGCCCACCTCCCATATAACGATTTACCCAAAATTCATATAATTTCTCTATTAATATAGATTTTGAAATAATAAAGGACTATATGGAGACATCTAGGTTGTACTGATTAGCAAAAACAACTTTGACACGCCTACTATAACGCCCACTTTTCACGTTATCTACCGTTAATGAAATTTAAAAGCTCATAAAACCGCCAAAATTAGAGGTATGATGATAAAATTTGCTACGTATATCCCCCTAGGCAATGTCATTACTATGCCAGAAAATAAAGGTGCCACGCCCACTTTTACGCCCACCTCCCATATAACGTTATACCTAAAATTCATAAAATTTCTCTATTAATAAAGATTTTGGAATAATAAAAGGCTATATTAAAACATTTAAAATGTACTCATTCGCAAAACCAACTTTGACACGCCTACTATAACGCCCACTTTTCACGTTATCTACCGTTAATGAAATTTAAAAGCTCATAAAACCGCCAAAATTAGAGATATGATAATCAAATTTGCTACGTATATCCTTCTAGGCAATGTTATTACAGTGCCAGAAAATTAAGGTACCGCGCCCACTTTTACGCCCACCTCCCATATAACGGTTTAACTGAAATTCATATAATTTCTCTATTAATAAAGATTTTGGAATAATAAGGGACTATATTGAAATATCTTAGTTGTACTTATTAGCAAAAACAACTTTGACACGCCTACTATAACGCCCACTTTTCACGTTATCTACTGTTAATGAAATTTAAAAGCTCATAAAACCGACCGATTAAATTTGCTTTATATATCCTTCTTATCAATGTAATTGTTGTGCCAAAAAGCTTAGGTTACACGCCCACTTTAACGCCAACCTCCCATATAACGCTTTATCTTAAATTCATGTAATTTCTCTATTGACAAAGTTTTTGGGAAAATAAAGGACTATATTGAAATATCTAAAATATATTTATTAGCAGGAACTTTATTCACACCCCTACTTTAACGCCCACTTTCACTAAAAGGCTAAATTTACGAAAACATTTTACTATCATATCGAAGCTAATAAGGGTGGTTAAATTTTAAAGGCCGATGTTGATTTTAAATAAAACACAAATTATTTAAGAAATTATTATAATTTCTTTTTATAATGATAATATTTGTACGGTTCAATTATGTATTTAATAAAATATCGGCCAAATGGCATCCCCCCCCCCCCCATCCTTGGCGCCACTTCTCTATCTGATGGTCCAAATTTTCAATGACAATGTTGATGCTCAATTGTTGGGCATGATGATGAGTCGAGGTTGACTGCTCTTTTACCACACTATCGCAAAAAACAGCAATAGTTCCCATTCAACGAACTAAGAACGCATTCACAGATTTTCTAACATTTTATACAGACCTGTTTTGCATAAATTTAAATATTTTTTACAATTCTCCCGATTGTGGACGAATTTGAACGATTATGTTGATCAAAAGAATTACGAAGTTCACAAAATGCATTTTGATTTGAACGCCCATTTTTATAAAAAACCTGAATAACTTTAAAGCGTTGCTCATTTGCGTATCTTTCTACGAAACAAATTGAGTAAGTTTGAGATTGAGAAATGTCAAGTGAAATGCAGAAAACAAATTTAAAGACTAGCTGTAGTTCACCTTCAACATGGGCCCTTAAAATTTAACCACCCTCTACAAAGAAAGTGATACATATTTTATTATAAAGAGATTATTCCATAATGATTAACAAAATAATAAATATTGTGCTTTAAATGTACACAAAATTGGTGGTGGGTATAAAAGATTCGGCACAGCCGAATATAGTGCTCTTACTTGTTTAGTATTAACTCATTCCAAAATAACCAAAATTAACGTTCACGCGTGATTAGGCTTAATCATATGATATTCAGGTTAGTGATCTCTATTCTGTATATTGTTTGAGGTCATTTGCCACATTCGCAATGTTTGTTGTTTTATAAAAACCTTTACCCACCATAATGCATAATAGATGTCTGCTAGAAGAAGTTGCTTGATGTAGGCATGTAGTTGCGTTTTATTTTTTATGACAACAATTATTCCCCACACAAGAATTAGAAACGTCTGGTACGAAATTACATAATTTTCCAAGTTTTCTTGTGATGATTTTTTTTCTTGTCTTTCACAAATTTTTCAGGCACTTATGCACGCATGCATTTGGTGCCAAGTCTGCCTGTTCTATTGTTACAGAAAATTAGAAATAATAGTTAGAACTTAAAGACAACACCATAAACAATTTATATTTTTTTTAATATGTATATAAAAATCGTTATCTATGTACATATGTTTGTCTGTTTTCATTGGACCAACTATAGCATTCTGGGATGATGATATTTGTAGAATGTGCCTGGAGGGTGCCGAGACGGCAGCGCATGTAGTATGCGAGTGTCCGGCGTTGGCGAGCGTAAGATTAAGTATCACAGGCAAGCACACGTTGAGTGTGAGTGCGATGGGGGACCTTAGTCTGAGGGAGATGCTGGCGATTACAAAGGACTGTGCGATGAGGATTGTCGACAATCACCAGTCGGCAGTGTGAAATCGTTTTTCTAGTCCATAGCAAACGCCGGTTGTGGCGCGGGACTCAGTGATTGAGAGTATGCTGATCGGTGGACACGAAATCACTGGGGAACGAAGGGGGTCGAAAAGGGACCCGTGGTAGTAGTGGTCTGCTTCGATACTCCCCCTACACGTTAGGGACTATCAAGACCAGGATCTCCAGACACTTTCTTTAGAAGGCCGAGGACAGGTGGCGTGAGCTGGAAACGTGTAAGGTGGCATGGCTTAAGTGGCCCATTTTTGATATCAGGCGTACATTGCGACTTACTAGCCGATATCGGAGGGACATATCGAGGTTGCTGGAGGTATTGGCGGGTTACTGGATGTTAGGCAAATTACCACGTGAACTACCACGTTCACTAACCAACCAGACTTTTGTCAACAGTATTAACCATTGCTTTGATATTGAAATTTGAAAAGCCGGTTTAAAGGTGAAAATCGATTGATAAAGCCTCCTTAAATAATTAGTATTTTTTCAGTCATTGCAGTAAGATTCCAACTATATGTTATAAGCAATTTTGGAATTGTGGCCGTCAAACTTACATTATTAAAAAAAAAAAACTATAAACGTGTTGCTGTGTTTTATTTCATTAACACTCATCAGCCAGAAGTCAAACTGTTTCTCAAGAGTTGTCAATGTTTTGCAACACTTATACCGATTAAGGATTAGGTTGGGGACACTCGTTATAAATTAATCAGCGAGAAAGGCAAATTACTTTTCCCTTTGACGAAATAGTCTCAAAAACTATTTTATTTATTTTTAATCTAAATGCAATGATGCTGCTTTATCTTAAAACACAAGCCACACTCCTTGTAAATAGTCTATAAGATTGATTAATCGAACGTAAACATAATAATTTTAATTAAGTTTCTTAAAGAAAAAACCCTAGTACAACAAAAGATACTTACAGCTTTGGTTAAGATCCTTCACCTTTATCAAAATTTTAATTATATTTCTTTGTTACTACTCTTTTTGGTTCTTGTTTGTTTTTAATATTGAAAATAATAGTCTATTAAAAGATCTTTATCTCTCACTGAGCTTAAGATCATTTATCATAGACCTCACATTAGCTTTCTTAATGCAACATGTCTAACACTTTTAATCCTTTTCTTCTTTGATTCGATAAAGGCTCAACCACATTGAATTGAGCATCTAGCCAAATAAGTATTTCAAAAGCACTTAGTAGCGGCTAAAATACTCTTATTCAGTGAAAAGCAACAACGAAACGTCAGACCAAAAGGTAGGTGGTTCTCATGTCATGTAAATTTTCGTATAAAAAACAAAGAACAAAAAGAAAAACCACTTCAATATAAACGAAAAATATTTTCAAAAAAAAAAAAAAACACAAATCTGGTTGATATTGTATGTACCTGGCGCTGTTGATACGAGTATCAAATAAAAGAAAATATCAAAATCAATTCAAGCAGAAGAAATGAGAAAAATATTTAATAGCTACCAACGAAGACGAATTTTAAATGCAACAACAAACCGTCAGCAATAGTTGAAGTAGCTGTTGTGGCAGCAACAGTTCTTTGGCGCATTTAGAAAGAAATCATTGAGGCGCAACAAATAACTACATCATTCATACATATATTTCGGAAAGAAAGAAATGAAAATTCTGTTCTATTTAAATGATTCTTTTAATTTTATTTTTGTAGTGGTGAGTGAGCAAGAGAGTGTTAGTTGTTGTGTGTGAGTTGTTAATGGCATTAAAAGAAATAGACATTATGACCATTATTACGGACACGAAATTTAATAGAGCACAACCTAAATTAAGCAATGATGATAAATTACACAACTGAACATTAAAAATTAATAGAACGAACATTTCGAACAAATAACACCGAGAAAATAACTTACCTAGTCACACCGAAGACTGACTGGCTGACTGACAAACAAACAAATAGGCGGCTGGCAAGCGGCCCAAAAAACAAAAGGGCTAAGAAAAGGGAAGCCATAAAATATATTTAATTAAAATCAACAATCTTTTTTTTCAGCTAATTTTCTTTTTTTTATTGCTGCTGTTGCTGCTGTGTTTTGTTTGAGGAAGGCAAAATAGTTAAGGTAAGAATCTTCAAAACCAAGAAGCGTAAACGTGTCCAAATTATCATACATCGCCGATCTTTAACAAGTTCCAAATTAAATAGAAAAACACTTTTTTATGCTTGAATAAGCCGCTGTTACATGTAATAATTTGGCCCTCAATAACGGCAACAATATTAACAAAATAATAGTATCTGCCACACCTAATTTAATTTTGTTTTAATATTTCATGTTTGTTAAATGGTTTTTTATTGTTTTTGTTTTTATTTAAATTTTCCAGAAAATTCATTTTATTTAAGTTTTTCTCCAAAATGTCACTCACTGCTAGCGGTGATAGTAAATCACGCCAACGCATTGCAATATTTTTAGTTGTTGCATGATAAATGCTGTTGAAACGTTTAAAAAGTATGAGAACGTAAAAGAAGACTGGTTGGGGTTTTGTGGTGGAATATGATTTAAACAACTGTTGGATCTTGTTGTGTTGACATTTCTTATAATTCTGTTGACATGGCTTATTTCTTTCTATAACCTACACATTAAGGTGGTAATATTTACTGCACGGTGCATTGGAAGACGGTTTGAGAAAAAAATTTATCTTACATCGACTTGATGGTTATATCTAGAATCTTTTATCGATAAAAAAAAACTCTAACAATTAAAATAATATTTAAAAATTTAGACCAAATCGATATGAACTGATCGATTAATATTTTCCGGTAGTAAGGTGCTGGTAACCCCCAAGAAACCGTTCGGCAACTCAGATTTAAGGATTAGTGCACATTTTAAACCTGCTTAGGAGGCGTTCTTATTGAAGAGCAATATTAAAAAAATTAGCTGAAGAAGTTTGAAAAAGCTTGAACATAATGAAGTCGAGGTATTGATATTACGTCTATGGCTGTGAAGAGAGAAATTCAAAGTTTAGTTAGATAAGACCCTTTCCAGACGTCAACAGTACTGTTATCACAGCAAAGTATTTACAAAAGAAATTTAACTTAAATTCGGATCGCCGAACGGTTGCTTAGTTCGTGAGCGCAAAAGTTCACTTGAACTAAAATCTATGGACAATGCATAGTGAAGAGAGCTTGTGGAAAATAATGTGGATGAGATATCTATTTGCCAGAACGATTTCGAACGCTATTCGGTTCAAGAAACACTTCACCTACTATATTGGTTATGTGATCTCACGTTTTTAATCGTTTAAATTAATAAAAAGAATATAAGGGGAAATAAGAAGAAAGCAGTTACAAAATAATTAATTACAAAAAGAAATGACGTGGAAAAAATTAAAAGAAAATCTGTTCTAAAGCCCTTATTGTTTTCTACTATTCACCAAATCCTCATGGTGAATCCAATGATATTCTCTATATTGCACTCCAAGACATTAATTGATTCATTGTGGAATCGCTTAACTAACGCCTATGATTTTGTAGTCTTGGGCAGTGACAAACAACATTCTCTACCATGTCTATCTCTTCCTAGTCCTCACACATCCTACATGGGTGTGAAGTGCCACGATATCATCTACAGATTCTACCGCTTTATGGACAATGTTTTAAATAAACCCAATAGTGAGTCTCAGACATATCATATTCAGGTCCAGGAGTTCCTTTAAGTCCCCCTTAATGATAAAGTGCTTGACAATCAGCAGTTCCTTCTGTACTTCCATGCTTTTAAAGTCCTGTCAGATATCCATGCCCCAATTCGCCTCACACATCCTACATGTGTCTGAAGTGCCACGATATCATCTACAGATCCTACCGCTTTATGGACAATGTTTTAAATAAACCAAATAGTGAGTCTTAGACATATCATATTCAGGTCCACGAGTTCCGTTAAGTCCGCTGAGTTTACCCTTAATGATATAGGGCTTGACACTCAGCAGTTTCTTCTATTTTTCCATGATTTTATAGTCCTGTCAGATATCCATGCAACAATTTGTTAAAAATAGTAGCTCATCTATGGCCTTACCAAGCACCTTAGAAATGTCGGCGCTAATCCACCACGTTCGAGTTCGTCTGCAATTTTGTGTCCGACAACTCCACAATGATCTTGTAACTAACAAAGAATCCCATAATTCCAACAAGAGCTGTTCTACTTATCTTAACCCCATTCGAAGAAGTGAGAAAGATAATAATAGCAAACCTGATGCACTTGTAAAAGCCGTACCATTATAAATTCTAATACATTTTGAAATGATATTACCATTGATTTTTTGAGTGCTAATTAACTGGCAGATCGAAGAGGCTAGGAACCTCAGAGTTTCCAAAACTGGATAGTGACATCTAGAGGCACCTGCAAAACCAAAACATACCATGATTTCTATAGAAATCGTGATGAAGAGGAACAAGATTAGAATAGCGAAAACATCTTTTGCCATTTTCCGGCATTTGAGGATATGAAACGTTAAGTTTCTGGTCAACCAATTTTTATTGACAAAACCTGTCTATCCCTAGGTGATTTGGTTGAGTTTCAAGACCTTTATCAGGCAAACAGGAAGCCTCAAAACTATTGTAGGTAGGGAATATAGGATGTCCATATGTGCACATGCGTAATCACAATGGGGGTCCAAGAAAGCTCTGTTGCAGGCAGTTCCAAATTTAAGCTAACTTTTCAATTGAAAACACTACCCTACAGCTAGTATTAGACTACGTGTTCTTTTATAGCTAAAACTTACTTGATAAAACATGTAGTTAATCCTTTAGCTACAAAGAGGATTGTAAGGTCATAATTATCATGTCATGTCTCATCTCTGTTTACTTGCGCGTTAAAGCCAAAATCTATTCCTGTAGTTTCCTAGCATGTCTTTGAGCCGTAAATATCAGCAACATTATTGCGTACGAGGAGATTTTCTAGCTTATGGTTATAGTTTCTGGCTAAAATATGCAAAGTATGCCTCGGAGTCATCGCAATGCGAAAAGCTGAGGATTATATGCGTCATTGTCGGATAGGCGTGGATTTTAAATTTGAGTTGAATGGGAAGGTTTTTGGTCAAGGTGAGCGCTAAATGTCTGCTTTGGGCAACCTTTATTGGATGTTCTGATACTAGGAACTACAGTATGGTCCTTGAAGATGTATATAAACCACTTTGATTTAATGTAAAGCTAGATTATGTGAACCAGTGTTAGGATATCGTTTAAGTAAAATCTGTAGAAATACTTGTCTGGAAATAATATTTCTTCAGTATTCTGTATTTCGTTCAATTATCAGGCTTAAACATATAATCTATTTGATTACCAATCAACTTAAAATTTCCCTCAAGATAAGATCTTTATTATCATGGATGATTGATACCATTTTTTATCCATCCCCTACAGGCTTACATTTTGCCAACTATCCCCACGATTGACCAATTCCTTGTAGCATGTTTGCTATTCTCTACAAACCAAATAAATGAATTTGTTTGTTCCAAAGTTTTTGTGTGTGCAGCCTTGATATGTTTTTGTATACTACTTTTGCCTGTAACTCTTTTTAGTTTTAATCATCCACCCATGTTAGGAATCTTTGGAATTTGGCAAAGACATACACATGCGAAAACACAAACACTATAAACAACTTATGTTCTAGGCCAAATTAAGGCATGTGTTGCACCTGTTTCTATATTGTCACAGCCAACGTTAAGAACAACAAACGTGCAACAAACTAAAAGTTTACGAAATCAATGTGTGTACAATACAACAACTGCTCGGGCAAGGAGTAGGCACGTCAATGACAAGTTAGTTGACATGTTGCGTTTTTTTCTCTATTGTCTTCAGTTGTTAGTTGTTTGATTTTTTTTTATTCGCTGGCTGGATATGTTGGTTGCTTTCTTTTTTTGCGTTTTTGTTATTTTGGTTTCTTGTTTGAGTTTGACAAGTACTGAGCCACAATATCGGTGGCACTTAATCTACTAAGCAATCTTTCAACAACGATGATTGTTCAATCCAAAAACTAACAGCAAGTGGTATTAAATAACACTCCAAAGCCATTTAGAGAATAACAAAAAACCTAAGTTAATGAAATAAGAAAAAAAAATTAAATAAAAAATAGAAAACAACACACATTTTTAAGTAGAAACTTTAACTGGCAATAAACTTGCCTAAAGAAGATTTTTGGTTATCGCACGACAATAATCTATTTTGAGATCATTTCAAATGAAATTTTAAGCACTTGGTAAGTCAGCACAGCTATAGAACGCATCACCAGCGTCATCATAATCACTGAGCCTGGGAACATTAAAACATACACGAGCAGTTAAAAAAAAAAAATTTAACGTTTTTTAAAGCTTATTTAAAGTGTCTTAAAACGAATTAGGGGTACACTAAGATGTTGGAAATAAATTGGAAATATGACAAAGTTTTTCCTAGATCTAAGTGAAATAGGGTCCGTGATTCCCTAGTTTTTAAATTATGATGGTCTCCTGAAAAGTTTAACCTTCTCCCTCGTGTGGGTCAATATGTTTAAATCGAGATTAGTTATCGGTAGTTCTATGTTTTTTACGCATCGAAATTTTTCTTGGCAGCACTTAGTAAAAATATTCCAATCGATTCTATGACTACCTGATGCAATCTACCACAGATGCAATCCACATTACGTAGTTTTATTACAAGTCTTTATTAAGTACATGAGATATCATCGAAAGTTCTTAAGTTCAATTACGTATGGTGTGTGATATCGTGCAAATAGTCTCCGAGACTTCGCTGGGTAGGTGTACATTAGAACTTTTAACTTTCCATAACTCCGGCACATAAATTAGGTTAGATATCACCGATGCCATGGGCTAAATTGGCTTTGAGGGCTGCGACTATAAGGACGAGTTTAATGGGGTATATCGCACGAACTTGCTGGCCAGAATTTCGAATGTGACATAAGCCTTGTGACATGCAGAACAGTCTAATTGAAACCAAATATCTTTGGTATCCATGTCATCCAATTAAAGCAAAACAAAGTTTGTAATGATAGACCTATGATGACGCACGCTTATTGTGGTGAACTGTCGTACGTATCTTAAACAATACAGTCGTTGTCAATTTTCAAGGTTTGGAAATCTATATTAATGGTCACTTTATATACAAGTTCCAGTTATTCCTATACGGAACAAAAGACTTTGTATCTAAATTAGATTTATTTGAAGTTTCGTTATTCAGTTCGGTCCACATTATTCGAAATCCTTTGCAAGTTGTTGTCGCCATGTATGTGGAGTGCGTAAAGAGAGTAAAGATTTATAACTTAACTACATCCGACTGGATCTCCATTCTTTTCAATTTGATCTCCCCGGGGGATTATCGTTATTAATGCAACTAGTAGTATCGACACTGAAAACGTCATTTACTGCTTTGATACTACACTGTTCTTAAAATAAATTAGCTTCTTCTTGTTTGCGACTTTCTGTTGCACATAGCGCGATGTTTTTTATTAACGGAATTGGCTCCTTTGCCTGAAAATTTATGTAATAACAAACAAATAACATCGGCATAGTTAGTAAAGATCTTCTTGGCGGCTGTTTAGAAATCATGTGATTCCCCTAGATTCAGAAATTGCAACTTTTATACGTTCTCCATTAACATATAAATTAGAACAGGTGACTATGGGCACTTTTAGAGAATTCTAGACTTAATGTAAATGTGTTCAAGTAGGATTTAACAGGTGGCGCTACTATACATTTAACTTAGGATGTCAATAATTTTGTTTTGTATCTCCTTAATTTTAATGCGATTCACATGACATAATGTCATGGCCTTTTCGAATACTAGATATAGAAGCATCATTATTCGAAGGACTATTCGACGGTAACACTTAAACTGTGGATATGGCATGACACATGACTTGTAGAACTAAATCCAGCCAGTTCATTCCGGATCTCAAATTTCCCAGTATCAGAGATTTAAAATATTTTTGTTTTGTTCACTTTTCTCTGTTGTCATGGAGTGGTTATTATGTAGCCTCTTTTAATGCTTTCATATTTTAGTTATTACATTGACTTCAGGTAGTGATGTGCAAACTTAGGGATATAACCTTTCGCGGATATTAAACTATACAATATTGGGTGTAAAAATATTAATTTAATAACAGAAATCTAGTCAGTCAGTCAGTTCAATATTGAAGGATCTACTGATGACGTTTTTGGTATTTGATTGAACTAATTTTTTAATCACCCTAAAATACAATAGATACCTTAATGATAATCCAAATAGATTTCCATAAAATTATATATATTTCAACTCAATAGCAATAATTGCGTAGTATATGTTTATCCAATCTTAAAACATATCCTTCAGCATGCGCACACGAGTAGACTTTTTAGTGTAAGTATATTTTTTTTAGAAAAGTCGTTCTATGAGGAAATTTGACAAAAAAAAAACGAAAATTTTTTGCCAGTATTGGTAACTTTATCTTCTTACTCCACTTGCGCAATATCAAGCGAATAGCAACAAAAAAGCTAAATGTTTCAACTTAAATGTCATTGTTACAACATGTCGACAGGACTAGAGTACACAGAGAACAACTGCAACAAAAACAAATACCAGTTACTTTTAAAATAGTTTCATAGCAAACAAAAACAACAACAACAAAAAAGTAAACGAAAATAAAAACTAAAAGCGAAAACTTATCGCAGATGCTGGGCAGTGGAGAAAAACTTTGGCAGGCACAAACAAAACAAAAACATCATCTTACAGAGACATGATGTCATCTCAAATCACGATCGATGATCATCGAAATGTAATTTTTAGTCACTGAAAGTCAAGTCCAATTTAAAACAAAGTAGCCGGACGGAAATAATACAATACGTTGTGTGTTGTTTGGTGCAGCAGCAGGCAATCAAGCAATCAACAGAGCAACAAACCCACTAACCAAACAACCGACCCATCAACTGATCAAGCAACCACCTTAACTACTAAATCTGATCAACAACATCATCATTTTTTTTTACATGTTTAATGTTTTCTTAGCAACTTCTTTTACATTTCGATCATCGTCATACTCTTCATCACTATGAAACCGATCATGATCATCCTAGACATCATCATGATCATCATCTCAAACTCAAACATCATCATCTTCTCTCAATCAATTGTTGAGACAGTGCCACAACTTGCGACATTATGCAGGAATTTTGCTCGTGTTATACAAGTTAAGAATATGTCATGTGCAGCAAATTATAATAAAAATGTTGTTAGTTTTTAAAGTTTTTGTTGATGATTTTTTTTATTTCATTTTTATTTCCAAACAATTTATTGTCTTTCTTCCATATCGTTTATTTAAGTCAAAAAAGTTGTAGAAAATCAAACACAACAGTAACCGCCTGAACTTAAGAAAATTGTTACGTGATGTTGTGTTATAGTTATGTCTGTATAAATTGATTTCAATTGATTTTACGTTGGGGGGTTTTTCTACGTTGTTTTTTTTCTTTTTAAATTTATTTTGTCATCTTATGAATTAGAAACAATTCCAGATTACTATCTAAGAGTATATAGATTGATGTATTAGTTAGCCTTTGTTAGCAATTGATTTACTGTTCTAGTTTTGACATTGATACTTGTTGTTGCTTTTTGTTGCTGTTGATGTTGTTTTAATTTATGTTAATTTCGTTTTGATTTTTCTGTATTTTGTTTCATTATTTTAAAGGTAATTGGAAATCTGTTTGTTTTTGATTGTTGGTGACTCCGTAAGAATTTCATATACACGGAACATTATTTACATTTGATTAATTTTCAGGTGAAATGCTGGCTCATAATTATGTAAGAATGTTTTCTCTTTTTGCAAGGAAACAAGAATATGGACATAAGAATTATTATTATTATTTTATCTATCCAGTTAACGTAGATATGTAGGTGTGTTGGGAAAATAACGCAGCAGACCACTACTATTTTGGGTGCGCTTAACAGTGATTTCGTGGCTACCAAAAGGCAGCCATCCCTTCACTGAGGCCCGCGTCACTACAGGCATATTGTTTAGTTTAGAAATTGATTTTATATTGCCGACTGGTGAATGTCAATAACACAAGTCAACAAATTAAAAAAAGTTAAATGGTGCCAAGAAACCGTTAGTGGTGCTGTAACATGCCGACACTAATAAAACTAAAAATGTGAACAAAAAATTTTTTCTACGTGTAGTTTTCGATATAATGTAAATTTTTAATAGAAGTTGTCAAACGTACTTTTTTCGTCCCGGCTTGAAATCCTATCGGTAATTTTGTTTAATAAATTTTTATAACATATCGTCGTCGTGAAGAAATTGTCCCAATAATTCAAACGTGTTTTGTTACATTTGTGGTGACTACACTGTTAAAAAGTTTAGAAAATCTATAACCGATTTTACATAAAGTGCTTATTTTTCTTATTTTAATTTGGAAATTGTGGATAAAAATAAGCCATGGAGTCTTCAAATGGTTTGTAAGATGTGCTGTGAACATTTAAGACAGTGTATGAATAGTCAAAGACGCCGTATGAAATTTGGAGTGCCTATGCAGTAGAAAGAACAAAAAAATCACTTAGATGACTGCTTTTTGTGTTCTATTAAATTACGTGGAATCAACCTGAAAAATAAAATAATCATCTAGTCGTAAAATCAGAAGACCTCTGCCACATTACCAGGAAGTACCTCTTCCAAAATTATGCTCTAAAAATGAGCTCATGTATGAAGAACTCCTTGACAAAATGAATAGTGAAAGTGATTTTGAAGAAATACCGTCCACCAGCCCCAAACAAGAAGAATTAAATAATATTGTGTAAAGATGTGTGAAAATAAAAGAAACAAAACCTTTCTATGTTCGTACGTTTATTCAATATTCTTTCTTCAACGGACGACAAACGATTGTCGACAAATAAAAATAAAATAATTTATAGAACAAGTCAAGTAAAAAATCATTTAAATTTAAAGCGTAAAATAAATATGTATATTTGGAGGATTCACAATAGTGTCATAAAATCATATGTCCTATAATAATAGCATGAAAAATTAAGACAATTGTAAACAACCCCTCATAATTAAGTGTGCTATTTTTTTTTTTTTACTCTGAAATTGTTTGGCAGAGGTACGTGACCAAATAGCCAGGGTATTCCACGTAGGTTCCGGCTCCGTAACTCGACCTATAACTCTGTATAGGAAGTCGGAGACACTTGAACAATAATTAAAGCTTGAGTTTTATGGTTCTCCTCCAGTTAAAAAAACGTTAGTTCAGTCACCGCAAGTCGAACTATACCATACCTCCAGTTAGCATTGAGTTTAATTGGTACTCCTCCAGTTACGAAAATGAGTTTGGTTGGTACTCCTTCAGTTGTAAATTTTGAGTTTAGTTGGTACTCCTCCAGTTAATCCAATTAAAATAAATACACGTGGTTAATTGTAGAATAGTCCGGAAACTGTATCCAAAGCACAGTTACGCGACGCCACACAATTAACCACGCGAGAGTGAGACGTAAAACTCTCGAAGACGGATGAAAAGGATGGCCTAATTGCCCCTAAGAGATAATGGCAATGACGCGCGAGCTCTTGACCCGACCAGAGCTGTAATACGACTGAAGTGTGCTATTTTGAATTTAAATCAGTTGATGTAAAATAATTATAAAAATAAATATTTTCGTTGGGTTTATGCGCATACGCTTCGGCATTGGCTAAATTAAAATATTTTTTAATTCTAATCCATAAATTTATTATATTAGATCTTACCACAATATGTTCCATTTTTCAGTTTTGCCGCAAATCACAAATAAACTAAATTTTGTTTGATAAACGAAAACAGCAAAGTCCTAAGACGATCCTATTTGACGCCGCCAGTGATTTGTTATCAAAAATTAGCAACTGCACTTAAATTTTGATGTCGGCCCGATAAAATTATGCAATGAACGGCGACGGCTTACAAAAACTATTGCGGCTTGGCTTAGATGGCTTAGCCGTTTATCACAGGTATCTGATTATTAAATACGACAGCACAACAAACATAGCGTACAAAGTTCAATTATTATAAACACTGTTTGTTTGAAAAGCAACAACAACATTTTTAAACCATTGTAAAATTTTGAAACGATATGACAATATGACATAAAAAGATACCTTGTGAATCACCCAATTATGTTAGTGTTTTCTTGACGGCACCGTATAATTGTAAGAGATCTTGAACTATCTAAAGAATCTGCTAATACCTCGGCTTCTAGATTAAAAGAAAGAATTTTGTTGACATCCCATACAAAAGTGACATACTATAAAAGTGAGATAATATTAATTAAAAATTCCACTTTCCTAAATTCAATAAATGATTTGGAATGGTCTGCTTGGACTTCTTTTGTTGAAGTTTTTAAAAACTTTCTGGGAAATTACAAGTCAAGCAACTATCGTGAAAATGTTAACGACATCCTAGATAACTTTAGAAACTTGGGATACAACATGTCTATATAATTGCACTACTTTCATAGTCATCTCAACCGATTCTCAGATAATGTTGGATCTTATAGCGATAAGCAAGGGGAGCGGTTTCATCAAGGTCTAAAAACTATGGAAGAGAGATACCAAGGCCGATGGAATCGGCATATGATGGCTGACTACTGTTCGTGAATACAACGAGACCTTCCCACTGCACATCATTAACAAAATTTACGAAAAAGATAGTTTTAATGTAAACAATAATGCAAAAAATCACTTTTGTATATACAAGCACGAAAGCGGAATACTAGAAAACTACACGTAAGAATTCCAATGTTTTGTTATTTTTTGTATGAAATCCTAGATTAAAAAATATATACAGTTCCTTGGAAACAAAACTAGTGTTTAGACTTGTGTAATCCTAATCGCACAGTCCTTCGCAACCGGTAGCATCTTTGTTAGACAAAAGTCTCTCATTACGTTCACACTTAATGTGTGGCTACCTGTTATCCTTATTATACCGTAAACTGAGTCTTTCTAACCTCTTTAAGAACGAAGTACAATATTGTCAGCAAACATGCTAACTAACCATGTCCTCATTATGCCTTTAATCCTCGACCACCTACACTTGACCTTATGTACGAGATCCAGGATTCTTCTATGCTCCAGTTTGATACTTTTTAGCATTGGCGTAGATAGGCATGTGTAGTTCTTTCATAATCATCACAAGAATTTTTTGGTTATTTACTGGAGTATAGATACGGATAGTGGATTTAAGACAACTCAAAATCATAGTTTTTTTTTCTTGATAACTCGAAAAATTGTTGCATGAAGCCTCCTCTTTTTCTCTTGCCAACAATAATTTTCAAAATTTTTAAATTAAAATGCATGTGTTAAAAAAAATAGTGGACTTAGTAAGTGATAAAGTGCAAAGCCAAAAAAAGGTAAAAACCGCTTACAAAGTTCTTGCTGGTTTACAAGAGCACTTGTAGAAAGCATAAAAATTCGGACTTCGTAGCTCTTTTTGCATGTTATTGGCCTTAACACAGCTTAAAAAAAAGCAGCAAGTAAAATAGAATAATATGGAAGAAGATCTCTATTTGAATATATTTTTCATCGTTTAAATCCTATATTGCGCTTTTATTTGCAAAATTTCTTAACATTTCCATGTTATGTGTATGTCATACGACAAGCCAATGAAGTTAGCACTGCTGCTAGATATAGAAAAACCTTTTATTTGATTCAATAAATAAATTGAAATAAACAAATAAAATTTTATATGAAGTAGGACTAAAATATTTCTAAATTTGTTAATTCAAACAAAGAATGTGGGAAAAAAATTAATAATTTTTTAACACAATTTTATTGCAAAATCTAAAATATATTTAAAGAAAGTGAAATTAATTTTTGGGCAAACGTTTCTTTAAAAATATTTGGACATAATTTATACACTTTCGTATGTTGAAAAATACAAATGTGCTCTAATAGGTGAACAGCCCTATTAAAGGAATGATTATCTACACGATTCCAATTTTACAAAATACACACACGCACATATATACATGTATGTACACACAGCATTTGAGAAACATAAGTATTTATGGAAGCCCAGCGATTAACATTTATATGCCGATTCACACCAGAGTCTGACTTCGGTTATCCGAAAAAAAAATAACTCGAATATTTACTTATCTTTTTCGGTTATAAGTATAACCATGCATTTATCACAGAAAATAGCTACTCGTACATGCATGAATTGCTACGGTTACGAGTATATTTATTACTTATTTTCAAAAATACTCTATACATACGTATTATTCGGATATACATGTGCGAAAACAAATTACTTATAAGTATTGGCAAAATACTTATAAGTATTGGCAAAATACTTATAAGTATTGCGACATACTTATAAGTACTTTTGAACAAAAAAACAAGTAAAAAACAAGTAAAAGTGCTTTATTCTGCTCTTTCATTTTTTATCAAACAAAAAGAAAATTGGTCAGGGCTGGAACTATTTGTATAGTAAATATATATAACATAATTTATATTGCTTATTAATTTAAATAAGCAACGAGCTAACACATAATAATAAAATGTTTTCTTTAAATAAAAATAAATCTACTTATATTTATTATTTATTTTTAGTATTAAGAAACGCAACTGTTATACCTGAAATTTGTATGGCTTATCAACTTAAAAAAAAAAAGAAAAAGATAAGTAAAAATTTAAGAAAATAAAAGTGAAAATTTAGTTGAATTGATACTGGCAATAGATATGTATTTAACAATGTATTTTTTATTTTGATTTACTATTTATATAATTACGTATGTATTTACATTGCTTTTTGTTAGGAAAAAATCTGTAAGAATTTTGACCTTAATTATTGAAAAAAAAACACAAATTTCCAAGGAAAATCCATCATTAAGAAGGGTGCTCTTATGCAGGTAGTGATGACAGCCTATCCGACCCATATAAATTAATGCCAGAAAAAACCTGTAAATGTTTTTATGTTCTGGACCACATAATGGAACATTCATTAAAAAAAATTTTAAAACTTTATTTTGAAATCGAATTTGTGTTCACACAGTGAGATTTGAGAGTATGAATAATTATTACCATAAATTGTATTCAAAGTCAGATATTAACCTTTCCATCCCTGCTTTTTATGTATAAAAATCTACTTCTCATCGTGAAGTGAGAGGTTCTATTACATCACAAGTGTTGTCAACTTTATGATTCAAAAAACATCAAGACAGGAAAAAACGTTTGCTTTTTAAGAATATGCGTAAAGTTTAAAATTTTGAATTTTCGATTTTATTTATTTTATAAAATTATAAATTTCGTTATTAGAAACGTTAGGCCTAAAATAAGTTTCCATATAATATCATTAATAATAATAATAAATTTTAAGTTAAAGTTGTAACTTTAACTTCACAGTTGGTCATATAATCGCTACTTTAAAAAAATTACAGCTTTTGGTTTTATGCATATCAATATTCTTTTCTTTACTTTTATAGAAAGTTATGTTTGTTTAACTATAGAAGATATCAGAAACATATATATTTAAATTATAACTAATAATAATATAAAATATATAATCTATTTATACAGTTTTTTAAATGTAAGCTAAAGATCTTTATAACAAAAGCATTGTCTATTATTAATTCTTATCATTTTTGTTGCGTTGTTTCGTAAGAAATTTACCTTGCAAAAATTATTCTTTATTTGAATTTAGTATTTTTACTTCGATAAGAAAAAGAATGCACCAAAGAATTTGAGAAATCACATCGAGCACTGACTCAAATTTTTTGCGCGACAAAAATTTTAAAAAGCACAAATAATATTGCATAAAGCCAAAGTTGACAACGCTGGATAGGAACACAACAAAGAGAGTGTAATTATTTCTGTAAAATACCTGATACCCAGCAAACAAGAACACAAATATTAATGTATTATGCCGTGTTATACATTCTAAGCTAATATTTTAAGCTGTATAACGAGACAAATCAATTTTAAAAGGTTTTAATCAACCACTAAATAGTTATTTATAAGTAAATAAACATAATGCTATTATCTGATTATTATTTTCCCGCAGAAAAAAACGATATTCTGTTTTTGTTTTTTGGAAAATTAATAAAGAAAAACAAACAAAAACCATATAATTTTTTCTTGACGGACTTAAAATATCTAAAAAAAGTTAATAAGAAAAACAATAAACAACAAATATATCTGTTAAAACTAATAAATATATCTTAATATAAGATTGTTTTCTTTTTTATAAATTTAAAATAAATCCCACATGCTCGCTGGGCATTGCTAAAAAAATAACGCATGTCGTTGTTTCATCAACCCCTAAATTAAAAATCATAAAAAAATTTCTCTGTCCATAATTCATCTAGCAACCAGGGATGCCAGTTTAATTAAACTGGATATTTTTATGGTATAAATTTTTGTAATTTTGTGAATTTGTTTGCTTTGTTAAGCTCTAAACACATAGACGCCAGCAGACTTCACAACTTCATGGCTTCAAATGCTGCCAACTTCAAATGCTGCTCTGAAGTCAGCTTCATAATTATTTTGAAGACAGCAACAACATAATAATCAGCTGATGTGCATTTTAGCAATACAAATTTCAGGGATGCCGCATATATATTTTATAATGAATAAAATTAAAGTTATTGATAAAAAAATGTAATTATATCACGAAAACTATAAAAACACATACATTTGTTTCTTTATTGTATTTTTGTAATGTTCTTTTATGTTTAATATCAAAAATAAGTTTTTGTTATTTTTTTTCCAATTTAATATATGTAATGGCAACACTATATTTGTTCTTGCTGCCCGTCAAAATAGAAAATAGCCTAAGTTGGCAGCAGCAGCAAATGCTGTTGTGCAGTCGTGCTGCTGTGCTGCCGTCAAAATAATCGTTTTCATTTATACACATGGATTTTATTTTTGACATATTGCTGCTTGCTGTCTGCTGTCGTCTATGTGTTTATAGCATTATGTTTAAGTTTTTGTAGAACAATATTTTTAGTGGTAAAACACAAAGTTCAAATAATTCGCCAATAAACATTTCAATTAAAAATCATATTTCCATTTAAGCGTCTTATTTTTTTATAAAAGTTACATGTTGAATAGTTTATCATATAAACTTGAAACATGAATTTATAGTAGATAACTTTTAATGTCAATGAAAATATTTTACAAAATAAAGAAAACAAACGCTGTAAGGAAATATGTAGAAATGCCTTAAATATTGATATCTTAAGCCATATATTCTAAATAAAAGTTAAGTCAGGACATATATTCCAATTATATCAATACTTATATAGGAAATTAATTATGATTCGAATAAATTACCAAAGTAGTGGCATATACTTTTGCTTAGTAACACTTTTCTTTAAATATTGATGTAAACAAAACTGTATATTGGATATTTTCAAATACTAATTAAATAATATATATAAATTATTAATATATTAATTGGTAAATTATATTCATTTACTACCATTTGATTATTGTTTTTATTTTTTAAATATAAATGTTAGTATTTAGAAAAATTATGTGCAAAAATGGAAGTTTTTGGTAGATTTTAGTGCATTTTTTGACAAATTTGTTAGGAATAATATTTTTTGTGGCATCCCTGCTAGCAACTACGGCTGCTAAGCCGTATACACACAAACGATCATAAAAAAACAACAAATAAATGTATAACAATAATGTTTATGCATGTGTGCGTTTGTACCATAATGGTTGTGCTGTTTTCATAACCCAAGCAAGTGCATTTTTACTAAATCAAAACGCATGAAAAATTTCTACTTGATGCTCTCGCTTGAATTGTAAAAACGGTTACTCATTTTACTCGCTATTTTTTACGGATAATCGATAACACTTAAGTACTTAAGTCCAATTTGTTGTACTGTGTACAATATAGAGTATTTATGCGAAAAATACTTAGATTTCGGTTACTTGTATATACTTATGCCGAACATCAAACGAGTATGTACGGATAGAGTAATTTTTTTAGCTGTAACCGTACGCACTTATACATGTTTTGCTAATAATACTCAATGTGTATCCGAAGTTGTAATCGTTGTCACTCCCTGATTCACACCGTCCAGATATTTCAAATATTTAATTAAGTTTTAGTTTAAAGAACAGAGTTGTGTTTCCATTTGGTATGGAAACAATGTTTACAACATTTTTAACATGTTATAACTCATATAAAGAATACTCACTCTCCACTAAAGTAATTAATGACAAATTAGTATTTATAATCTAAATTCTAACATTAAATGAATTTATGCAAATGAAGGAGGAATCACACCGGATGCTACTTAAAATTCAATTTTATCGTAATAAAATATTCAGACCGATGAACATACATTTACAACCATATTTTTATTACATACACACATTGTATGTACATAAGTATGACTGTATGTTTATATGGGTATGCCATCGTATTTATTTTCTATTAATTAATTACTTTTGTTTCTATTTACATTAAGTTCTTCTATTTAATATTTATCTTAGATTTTCAAAAAAAAAAAGTGTATTAAACAATTACAACATGATGATGTTGGTGATTATTTTATATTCGTCGGAATCATATTGAAATTCAATATAATTTAAATCCATACATGTGTGTAAATAATAACATGAGCTACAGACATTTACACATCTGCTTATAATAGTAAGTACACCCAGTAATGTTTTACAATATTTAAGTCTTAAGTACATGTGGGTATGAAGTGGGGCCTCTTAGCTCCTCCAAGAGTAATTTTTCTTTAATAATTACGAAAATAATTCCTTTTTCCCTTTTGCGAGTCAAGTTTATTTTAATTTATATATTAAAACTTATTGGTGGAATTGTTATATTAATTTAATTGTTATTGTAAGGTAATTATTTAATTTCAGGACTGTAGTATCTCCACTTTGTTTCTTACTTCTTTTCTTTTTTATACAAAAAATGGAAAACCGAACAAAAACAGTATCCGAGCGATATATAGATGATCAGTTTTATATCATTAATGACCTGATAGAATAATTCAAGTTTAAGAAGCAAAAATAAATGAAAGCAGTTAGACGAAATTGATAAACCAAAAGAGCGAGCAGATGATATATTTTCCGCTAATGATATTAGCGATAATTATGCTTTTCCTTTGATTGCAGAATATAACTTTCCCAATTCTGGTCACGTTTAGTCCATTGAAGCCATTTCCACATACACATAGGCTACCTTGTATTATTGTAAACGTAACTCTAGAAGTAACTTATAACTGTATCCATGCCTCGTGATAGTTTTATTGCATTGTCTTAGAACGTATATAAGATCTGTTTATAAAACTACGCGAGAAACTCGAAAAGAGACAGTCAAGTTCCATAAGGGAAATCTGTAATACTGTTGTAGGTAATTGCCGAAAGTCATTTAATCCTTTTGGAGTTATAACCATCGATGATATATTAATAATATTTCGTGAAAAATTTTAGTTTCTGCTATAAATAAAGTCAAAACCTGAAAGATGTCGTATACAAATTTGGGAAGCCGCTAAAGTGAAGAGGTACAACCGAATTCCCTCGTACAAAAAATGTGACCCCTTTGGATATGGTCAGAAAAAATAAAATGGACAAGCACGACGAATTAAAATAATCAGAACATCTGAAGGAGTATTCTTCGATGTTTTATCTTACAAAGGCCATAGCTATGGTATTTAACATATATATCTCAAAAGAACCGGATTTTATATAATCTGTCCTCTGTCTTTGTCTGTTCAGACAATTTTGTTTCTAAAGAAGTTCATTCGAAACCAAATATAATAGACTCGATTATAGCGATAAATTTATAAGAAAATACTATTATTGGAGACAAACTGCACTAAATGCCATTCAAATCTCCCCAATGGTAGTCTTCAAAATCATCACGAAGAGAGGGATTTCTTTTAAATCTTGGACAAAAATTAGCAGATCCAAACATACGACATACAAGCCGTATTGGTGTAAATGAAATCGAAAAAAAAATTAAATTATAAATAAGGATATAAAGGAAAAAATAAAATTTGTTCCAACTTTGCTGGTAATGAACATGAAATGTTTGAATGTGAATGTTATTTGACTGATTACACTGGTCGTCAAAAAAAAAAAAAAAAAAAGTCGGGAGCTCGAACGTTGTTATGTGATTTTACTTGATTGTTAAATTTTACAAAGTCTTCAGTGCTACTCTAGTAAAAATTATTGAAGTATATCAGCAGCACCACATTATGTGTTAAATTTGTTTATGTTAAAAGTTTTAGCAGGTAAAACGGATATTGCTCCACCTGTTTCTATCAGAAAAAAAATTTAGATTTTTTATCTTTGATGTATCAGCGACCGTCATTGATAGGAGTTTCAGTGGCCGCGACTGAAATTTTATTTAGTTTTTTGAGTATGAAAATGGAGTCCTACATTTTGTTGATTTCTCTTAAAAACGGCGGTGATACCCACACCATTTACGATAAAGTGAATTAAATCTATTATTTCCAGAGGATGATAAACCTCGAGATAGAAACCCATCTCTTTTAACTTAAAGTTTGGCTAACTTATATTCCAGTGATTTCATTTGTTCAGAAAGTTGTTTGAGTGTAATTTCAGATATTGAGAAAAATTCAGTATTATTTGATGGTTGAGAGTGGCCTGTATGCTCATAAAAAAATGTGTACGTGATACGCGAAAACTGAAAGCGGATTTGAATTTAACGAGTTGAGATGACTATATTCCATATATTTATGTTCAAGGACCAATTTTTTTTTTGCAGTCCAGTGTTACGAAAAATAAATAACGTAAGTTTATTTAACCAATAATATTTTTTTTTACTAACAGTCTTTGTAATATTTAATATTATGCCAACTTATAAACAATATAGAATGTTTTTTGTATGGGGGACTTTAGTGAACCCACTCCGTACTTTAAATTATAAACTAGACTCCGTACTCTAAGGTTTAAGAGCCTATTTTTGTTATATAAAAAAGTTAGAAATTAGAAGGTAAATGAAGATATTTAATAATGCTTTACAATTAATATTGCGGAAAATTCAAACATTGCATTTTCCCCATGGCATATAGAAAATGTCCTATTCGATCCTTTACCCAACGACGTTCATTGTGTTTTACACGATGTGTTTCATGTTAACCTTTTTCCTAAAATATTAATCCAAAATTATTATTTTTCCTCAATCATGGTTACACAGTCTTGTATAAAAATATTGTGTAAAATTTTTTCTATTCAGATCAGTAGACATCTGTAGTTTTACACAAATTCAAGTAGGTTTAGTCGATCCACACAATAAAGATTTGCCTTAATGAATACATCTTCATATACAGACCATATTTGTGTTGGTTTAGCAAATTCAAATTTAATCTTTACGTATTTTATTTAAGTGAAATTTTTCAGGTTGAGGTCCAGCTTATTAACCGGTGTAGCTTCACCAAAAATATTTTAAGGAACATCCTACATTTACAAGTTACATTTTAAGATGATGACGTGTTTGTACTCTTCATAAGGCTCATAAATGTATCCACATTAAGGACACAATTTCCAACATTATCTGTATCTATAACTACGAGCTGGTGTGTAAGTACATACAAATATCTACATTTGATTGCATTAACAATAACAATTATGTATGTTAATGTATTTAGGGTATGTGCTTGTATGTCATTAACTGACTTTTTGTCAAACTCATGAATACAAATACAAATTTAGTTACACAAAATTTATTTATTCATAAATTTACTCATACAGTGCCTTAATTTACGCACATTCTCACACATACATATTTAAAATGTAATGAAATTTTTAGTTCTAGTCATACACATTTGTAATAGAGCTGCTGCCCAGAGAGGGTAAGAGATTGAGTTACTGGGAATGATACATACACTGGCCTGTTGTATATTTAAATATTTATATAATAATTAATTTAAATGGAACCATTAATCATATTTTATGTCTTCCTTTGGCACAAAAATGTAATTTGCACCAACTATAAACATAACAATAACAACAACAGTAAAAGCAATAACAACAAGTTAAAGTACAATAAATATATAAATAAACATGGATATCACATAAGTAGGTATGAGAATGCAGACATACGGGGAGAACATTAAAATGTTTTTGTCTTACAAGGCCGTTTTCTTCTCTAAAACTATTGTTGGCCTTTTTTACCCATTTTTATTGTTTATTGTATTCTAATTGTCGAGCGTATTCTACTGATAGCTTCATGATAGATTTTAAAGTGGACAGAAACGCAATTATTATATTTCACCCACAAATCCGCAATTTCATTAAGAACGCCAATTGGAATTTAAACTTTTTCAAAGTAAACCTTAGTTTAATGGTCCAAATCATTCATATTATTTCACTATAAATAAAGATTTTGGAATAATAAAGGACTATATTGAAATATCTAAGTTGTGTTCATTAGCAGAAATAACTTTGACATGCCTACTATAACGCCCACTTTTTACATTATCTTCTGATAATGAAATTTAAAAGCTCATAAAACCGACAAAATTAGAGGAATGATGATGAAATTTACTACATATATTCTTCTAGAAAATGTCATTGTTATGCCATGCCCACTTTAACGCCTACCTCCCATATAACGCTTTATCTTAAATTCATATAGTTTCTCTATGGACAAAGTTTTTGGAAGAATAAAGGACTATATGGAAATATCTGTTTTAGTTATTAGCAGAGACTATATTGGCACGCCTACTTTAACGCCCACTTTCATTGAAAGACTAAAATTACGAAAACATTTTACTAGCATATAGAAGCTATACAAAGAAAGTGATACATATTTTTGTATAAAGAGATTATTCCAAAGCGATTACAGTTAATAAAAAAATAATATATTTTCTGCTATAAAAGTACACAAAGTTGGTGCTGGGTATAAAAGATTCGGCGTAGCCGTATAAAATGCTCTTACTTGTTATTTTTCCATCTGTTTGAGTTCAGCACTGTTAAACTCACTCTTCAGAAGTTTGAAATACAACTAAAGGAATTTTTGTTTATTTTTACAATTTTTTTCATTAAATTTTTTTGCCGATTCCTTTTAATTTTTCTGGTTTTAGTAAAGAATTAAAAATATTTTTGTTATTGATAAAAATACAAATTAAAAAAAAACACACACACAAGAATATAATTTGTCCTAACCTTCTTAAAGGAGAAGGGAATACAAAGGCCTTCTGAAAGGGAGTTTAGAAGAGGCAGAGTAATATGCTATAACAAATCTACCAAAAGGTATAAATTTGATTTCCAGAAGGCTTGATTATTTTGTTTTCTATTTTCTATTTTATAGTGACCCACATATGGCTGGTGCATACATTAGTAGCAGTTTTAATCGATTATAACTTCTAAAATACTAGACCAATTTTAATCGATTAGAGATTGTGAAACATTATTTTTAAGTGATATATTTATAATCAAAATCGATTGTATAATATAAGTGTATGCTGCGTAACAAAAAATCCGACTTGCTTATTTATATAAAGGGTCCGCCAAATAACTTTTTTTTTTGAAAATAGTATAAAAAAAGTGTAGCTTGGGCTGTGTGGCACGTAGCGCCGTCCTGTTGAAACCAAATATTGCCAATATCCTCCTCTTAAGTTTTTGTGAACAAAAATTCGTTCAACATGGCCCGATAACGATCGCCATTGACTACGTCCACTCCTTGCTAATTTTCTAAGAAAAATGACCCATTTATGCCTCTGGACCAAAGTCCGCACCAAACAGTGACTCGTTTTGGGTGTATCGGCTTTTCAACGTATGCGTGCGGGTTTTTTGTGTCCCAAATGCGACAATTTTGCTTGTTTACATACCCACCAAGATCAAAATGAGCATCATCTGAAAAGATGATTTTTTTGGCAAAATCGGCCAAAGTAATGTCGTAATATTTCCCAGCATTGTCCAAGCGTATACACAACGATATTCGTTCAGCGGAAGGATAATACTAATTATCTGTCAAATCAGACATGAGCTAAGTGTTACCATTCACGAAGTAAGCACTAGTTGAAAAAAAACGTTGGATGGCGGACCCTTTATAAGATAACTAACTCATACGTTTGAGTAAAATGTTGATTGAATTCGAATGCAGTATTTTGCCTACAGAATATTGAATTTATCACGTGCATATCGTTATTTTAAAGGCCTCTTAATTCGATTCCCTTGCCCGCTGAATATGTTTGACTATTAATATCTGATTCATATGAGTGATATGAAAGTGTATGTAGCCACATCGAGTAGATGCAAATATCCATTACATCCACTACATATGTGTGTATATACTATGTTTGTATTTATATATTCATGCAACATTTTAGTTACAGCACGATTTACGTAATAAACAAATATTGTAACAAAATCAACTACAAAATACCAGTTGTTGTTTTAGTTATTGCTACTGTTCGGACAACCAATATCTTCAAGTGCTTAACTGCAGATTAAAAACGACTGTGGGAATTGTCTTTTGAAGTTAAAGTTTTATTAAAATTTGATATGAAACGTCTAGTAAATATTTGCATCAAATACTTTGTGGTATTACAGGAAAGGAGTTAATTTTTCAAGAATCTAATAAATAATTTGGAACAGTGCCTGTCTCATTTTTTGGTTTGTTGATGAAGCGGTGTCTGGAGAATCTATCATAATTGTTTTTAAGCCTTATAGTGGTAATGAATTCTGCTATAAAGTATTGAGTTTCTTCTGTTTAATTTCAGCCTATTGACTGAACAATTAACACGAGCGTTAGTCAGTTGTCTTCACATTTTTGATCAGTTGAATCTTATAAGATCTTGGCCTGAGACTTTTATGTACAATTTAACATAGAATGATGACTTATCACAATTCACTGTACAATGCCTTTGCGAATGCGTATTATTACAAGGAGTATACATGGTGACATCAACGATTCAAATATGAACCTAAAGTTTAGGCGATGGAGCAACATGTCAGAAAATGGCAAAACATTGTGGTCGGCAAAGTGACGAACATAGTATGGGGTAACCCAATTCTTGAGAAGTCGAAGGATATTTTAAAACTGAATAGATTAAATACAATAGAATAGATTAGAGACAAACTAGTGTAATGACAGGACACACAAAGTTGAGAAGTCACACAGACCTGTTTTGCTGAAATTTAAATATTTTTTACGATTCTCCCGATTGTGGACGAATTTGAACGATTATGTTGACCAAAATAATCACGGAATGCACGAAATGAATTTTGGTTTGAACGCCCATTTTCATAATAAGCCTGAATACCTTTAACGGGTGTCTCGATTGTGTATCTTTCCAAGGTTTAAATTGATTTAAATTGAAATTGAGAAATGTAAAATGAAATGCAGAAAATAACTTAACGTTTAGGTGTGGTTCACATTCAACATCGGCACTTAAAATTTAACCACCTTTTATATGACAGTAGAGTTTCCAGTTTTGATAATCATACGTTAGATTTAAAATTAAACAATTTATGCAAAATTATATAAATATAAATTTATTAAGATAAACCATTGGAGGTAAAACCTTTCTCAATCAAATCGTACGACTTACAGTGAATCCTTGTCTCTACCAACATGCGAAAACAATCAATTAAAATCCTAGAATATTAAAAGAATATCGCACTAAATACCATTGTGTTTTATGTAGACACTCACTTTACCAATAAATAACGTCACCAGATAGAGAAAGGCAGACATATTTTTACTCCTTTGAAATTCCATTCCGATGTATGACTCGTACAAATCTATCGTTATTATGCAGAATGCAATTGCGCCATTAAGCAAAGGAATTAAATGCAAAACTTGACTTATGTTAAACGAATATTTAAATGATAACAGTAGCAATACACACATGCATACGGGCAAAGTGTTTATGTTACCAATAACATTCACTGTGTATAGTCTACAACAGTCTGCAACACACACACACACACACATAAATATAAAATAGTTTATAGTTGTTACAACAATGGGAACACAATATCAAAAGCTTAACAACAGCAGTTGTTGGTGGCATAAGAATAAAAAAATGCGTTGCGCATGCGTAATAAGCACCTCTCAAGATGGCATCACAATAAAATGTCATGATATGCCCCCTTGGGTGTAACATTTTATAAAACATGACTTCACCACCACAACGTATAGCACGGCAAAACAACAATAGTTTCTTAATTCTTTTCTGTTTCTGTTTTTTTCTTTTTTTTTCATTTAGCCGATGGACTGACTCATTCACATGGCGAGCGACAAGAATTTATAGATTTAATATATTTTTACCGCCTTGTTTAGTCAATATTACACTCATGAAACTTTAAATCAGATTTCTTCTTGTGCATGGGCAGTTGTTATATTCTGTTACTGCTGCTGCAGTGGCTACCAACGTTTGTTTATTTGTTTGTTTTTCGTTTTCAGCAATTTTTGGTCTTTAAAACGGCTCACGTTACAATTAAAATCAATAAATCGACACTAATACTAGACTATTGTAACCATTCTTTCAATTGTTTTTTTTTTTATTTTATTCGTCTTCTCTTTTTTTGTGTTCTATAAATTTTTTCCTCTTGGTTTTTAAATTCTCTTTCCGCTGGTAACTTATGAAAGACAAAAAATGTTTTGCAAAATAAATTTACACATTTAAAGCAGGGAATTTTAAAGAAATGTAAAATGCTGTTGCAGTTGGTCAGAGTGATATAGATAACACACTGCACTATAATAGACTGGGACTTTAAACTAAAACATTTTTTTTAAAAAGTAAAAAAATGGACTTGTTTTCCAGGGTGAGCCAAAAGTCACCATGGGGTTTCAATTTTAATAACTTATGCGCTTATATATTGGTATTTTCCTTTTCAGTTTATATAGAAAACATTTGGAGAATAAATAATGACGAGATTTACATCTGAACAAAGAACCATTTTGTTGTTTAAATCACTGATTACTTATTTTAACGCAACGAGCATATCGCCCACACTTTAACATCGGTCAATTTAATCGTCTAAATGTGCGTACAATCGAAAAAATCGTGCAAAAATTTCAAAAAACCTGGTCTGTAGGAGATGTGAAAGCACCAGTGCATGCTCGTACAGCTCGTACTGCAATAAATATTGCTGCTGTTTGCGATAGTGTGGATGAAGAGCCGTCCACATCAACTCGTCGCCGTACCCAACAATTGCACCTCTCACGCTCGTCGTTGATGAACATTATGCATAAAGACTTGCACATACTCGCTTACAAGATGCAATAGACTCAAGACCATTCCAAATGGTTAGAATAGTAGCAAGAAATGGCAACCGTGGATGATCAATTTTCGAAGAAAATCATCTTCAGTGACGAGGCACATTTTCACCTCAGTGGATTCGTCAATAAGCAGAATTGCCGCATTAGGGCGAATGATAACCCAAGAGTGATTGTCGAAAAACCAATGCACCCACAAAGGGTGACTGTTTGGTGAGTTTTATTAGCTGACGGCATCATCGAGCCGTATTTTTTTCAAAAAGAGGCCGGTCAGGCAGTTACTGTGAATGGTGTTCGCTATCGTAAGAAGATAACAAACTTTTTATAGCCTGAGTTGGAAGATAGGGATGTTGACGATATGTGGTTTTAATAGGACGGTGCCACTTGCCACACAGCTAACGAAACAATGGCTGTTTTGCGCTGTGTTATCTCACGTGGTGGCGATGTCAATTGGCCTTCGAAATCATGTGATTTAATACCGTTGGACTTCTTTCTTTGGGATTATTTGAAAGAAAAGCTATACATCGATAATCCAGCAACAATTCAAGAGCTAATGGAGGAGATAATTCGGCACATTAACGGCATAGAACCTCAATTATGGCTCAGAGTCATCGAAAATTTGGACAATGGATGGAGGTGTGCCGCAGAGGTCGCGGCGGATATTCGGCCGATATTTTGTCCAGACATAATTGAACCATTCCCATATTATGGTTATAAATAGAAATGATGATTATTTCCTAAATAATTTGTGTTTTATTCAAACTCAACATCGGCTCTTAAAATTTAGCCACCCTTTGTTTGTTTTGATGATCAGCGATTACTATACTGACTTGTAAAAACTAAATACACATGTGCATTCATACCTTCAGTAGACATTTAAGCAATGTCCAGGCACATTTAATTATTTGTCTTCATCCAAACACATGCTTTAATATAACCAATAACAAAGCTGTTATGGGGTCACTACACGATGTGGCTTGTTGTGCAACCGCGCTAAAGTGAATCGTACTCACAAACTTGAATACCAAAACAAATTCAGAACGGTTATTTCACCAACAAAAAATTTATATGCCCAATATTTTGCCAAGATATGATACAACGATTTGGTAAAACATTAGAAATATTTATTAAGAAGTCTTAGAAGTATTTATTAATAAGATACTTTGCTAACCTTTAGCAAACATGCACTGTCTGTTACTACAGCAAAACACTAATAGAACCAGTGACGATGACTGTGATGTTGATGAGTTCACTTGTAGTTGTTCATATTTTTTTCGTGTAAATGCCGCAATGTTTTTCGTTGTAGTTTTTCTTATTTTTTTTTTTTTTGCCCCAGTACGTGCGTGCCGATTATATCTTGAAAAATAAAAAACGAAACCAATTGAATGTTTATAGATATTTTTGTAGGTTTTTTCTTGCAGATTCAATGGTTAGTTGGGCTCCTCTTTCATTAATTCGATGATGATATTTTTTTGAAGCGTTTATAGAGTAGAAAAGTGAGTTGATTTCTTCTTTCCCTTTTCAGTGTTATTTTCGCTTTTAATTTTAGTTTTTTCCCCCTCATTTTTATTTTTTTTAAATCGTGCCGGGATTGTTAAAAATTTCGTTAAAATCACATCTGTAGGACGGTGTGTGTTTGTGTGTGTGTGTGTGTATTTTGAACTTGTTTCCATGAATTCCCGGGCGGGGCGCCGCCAATGTTGTTTCATCGTTAATGTTTGTGGCTGTTGTTGTTACGACATGCTGTTTGTTCTTCGTTGCATTGCGATAAATTTAAACATTTTTATTACAATTTAATTCACAATAATTGTTGCCTGCCAATTCAATATTATTGCCAGTGTTTTGGCTGTAGTTTGTTTACATTTCGATTTGCTGTTAGTTTTTTTTTTTTCATCTTTCTACGATTTTATAGTTCCCTTTTTGGAGCAATATTGCTAGGAATTCGTATTGGAGTTGCATGTAATGAATTGTTTAAAGAGGCATGTTGTTTGTGGTATTTATTTAGTTTTTGATGTTGTAAAATTTTTGCTGCTGCTTTCGCTGCTGTTGTTGTTGTTGTTATTGTTTGCCTAGAAAATTAAGAAATATTATGGCAATCGTAATAATTTTATGAAACAGTATCATATATTTATTAACTTAACTGATGTTGGTTTCTCCTATACATATCGTTAATACGGTAGGAGGCTCTTCCATGGAGTTTCATGATCTGCTACGTTTGTAGCATTTTGTACTTGGGTTAAACATAAGTTTCAAGTAGCAGGTTGTTAAGGTAATGTTAAGCTGATTCAAACTTGTATAAGTAAATTAAGAGCAGAAAACTTGAAGATAATCTAAGTGGTGTAAAAGTGCTTAATTGAGACTATTTCTGATAAATTAAAATTCTGGATTGAGTGACACAATTTTCTAGATTGTTTAATCCCTTATAAGGGATATAATAAAATATGTAAGCTGCAGAGATATTAAAAATGATTTCCATTTTATATCATTTAGATTTTGCTCAGCTATAAATGCTCAAAACATGCAATTTTTTTTAAACATATTTTGTATAGAAATTTGTTTTTTTCTATCTTTGGAAAAGTTTAAAAATATTTATGAAAATGGGTGTCAGTATGTACTTATGTATGTCAAAACAATTATTTAAAAAATTTGTATTTTTATTGTTCTTATTTTAATTTAATTGCTTATCGGCATCGACAATCAGGCAATTTTTTCACTAGACACAAGAACTAATTATCAATATTCCACTTCAAAGGTTTCTGACAATTTTAAAGGCGGCTGAGTACTCTCAAGTACTAACTAACACACTTGCTCATTGCGAAAAGTTATGTCAATATTGTCAACATATACGCAGGTAAGCTGTCAAATTTATGAAATATATTGACAGACACGTGTACATTTAATAAAAGTGTCCTGTCTTATTGTCACGTATTGGCCACTCACTCACTGTGTGAGAAAATGTTGGTTGTTTGTATGCAAAACAATGCGATTGTCAAAGGGAGGTACACAAATTTACTTTAGAATGTTTCTTTGTTTTTATGCGACACTTTCGGCATTTTGGTTTGATCATCCTATTTCAAGGAATGTTATTTAAATCAATCGTATGCCATAACAGGCAACAAATATTTTGCTTTTAATATAAATGGGCTATACTGAGTAACCAGAAATGCAAAAAATCACAAATTATTTATTTAACTCCAATGGAGAATTTATTTTGGTCGTTTACAAAAATGAAGAAAATTTGGGTTAAGTCGAATTTTATTAAATAACTAGAATATTTTTCTAAAATTTGAGAATAGAATAAATAGAAAAATTTTCCTAAGAGGAAATGCAGTAGAAACTGTCAAACGGCCGTTTGAATAATAAGGGGTGGATTATTTTTAAATCTAAGTCTGCTATAAAAAAAAATTAAGGAATATTTGTTTAAAAGTCGTATTTTATAGCAAAGGTGCAATCTTAGCTAGTCCTCCAGTAAAAAAAAATATTTTCAGCGACAAATACTCAGTTTTGAGAACGATTAGAACTGTTGTTTGTTATTCACATATATTCTGGCCAATATCTGATATGTTTTCCTCTGATGCCCGAAACGAACGCGACCTACTGAAAAACTTTATTACCAATGAAGAGCTTCTTCAATCGCTTAGTTAGTGCTTACTTGGCAAGGCTTGTAGAAGGCTTAACTTTTATATTGCAATTAATTAGCGCTAACTTTAACCATACCGGAAGCAGCTTAAACATGCCTTTCCCCTACCTACTGCTGAAAAAAATAGCAGTAAGTAGGACAGACAATATTTGGCTATCGAAAACAAATAAAAGTCATTTTAGTTTTGTTTTATCATTTATATCGTCACGATAATCAAACGTTTATTTGTACTTTATCAATTAATATTTGCTTTTAATGAAAGCTTTGATATGGTTGCCCTTTAAAAATTAAATGATTTGCCAAATTATTATGACAAAAATAGTATAACCAACAAATAACCATTTTATGTTAAGTAGAACAACAGTGCGATTGCAAAGCAATCAAGTTATGATATCTATTAATCATAATTTGTTTTCAACTGTTACTCTATTTGTTAAATAATTTTGAATTATTGAAAAGTCTGATATGTGAAAAAATATAAAAATAAATAAATAACTAGATAAAACAAACGATAAGATTTATTTGGTTGTTGGATTTAAGCTGGTTTATATGCATTTCACTTTTTTCACCTTTTACCCAAATTCTTGAAAAAGTTTAAAGTGTTATAAGTTTTATTTATTTTTTAAATTCTCATTAACAAAATGAGAATTAAAAAATAAAACAAAAAATGTATAAAAAATTTTTTTAAAAACCCAACCAACAATTTTTTAATTTTAATTTATTTTATTTTTTTAAACCCTTTTACATTTGGCTAACCGTTGGTTAACACTAAATGTTTATAAGGCCAACCGAAAACTAAAATCTTCTCTTATTAAATAATTTATTAAATTATTCGGGATAAAGTTCCATAATTTTTCAATAATATTTATTTGGTTGTTGTTGGGTTTAAGCTGGTTTTTTTTCTCATCCCTACTAATACTAGTCATGTTTCAATGACCTCATATGAATTCATCAGTAATATTCAATCATATTAAAATCATATTCCACATTTTATTTATGCATTTTTTAATTCTCATATTTTTTTTTTTTTAATGCTGAAAATCCAGTTTTATTTTTCATTCTATGTGCAGTGCAGTGTGCTGCGGTTCCCTCAACTAAATAAAATTACATAAAAATTAAAAAAAAGAAAAGAAAAAAAAAGAAACGATAAAATAGTTTATGAAAAATACATAAGTTTACAGAAGTGGAAAATTTGACAAGATGTAATATAATCTTAAATTGATTTTTAATACGTACGACATTGATGATGACTATGAAGCCAATGAGACTGCAAATGTTGTAGAGGACTTACAAGATGATAATGATGAATATCAACGAAATGCCGCAAATTATTATCAACATGATACTGCAGTCTGCAGTAATAATCTTTAAACTTTTTACTTTCGCTTTCGATTGTAGGGCATGTGATGAGATGGAAGCTGTGACAGAAAATGGGACTGTTGTTGATGATGCCAATGGACAAGTGCAAATGATTGTAGTAATAAATGTTAAGAGTGTCATGTCGCATCAATTAAAATATTTTTAATAAAAAAAGCCAAATGACTACTTTTATCATATTTTAGATTTGTTTAACTTTTTTGTTTCTAAACACTAACCACTAACAACCAACGAACTTTAATTTTGCTGTAAGCAATTCAGTTTGACCTATAGCCAGAGCTATAAAGTAATTAAGTCGTTATAGGTAGGTAGGTAGGTAGGTAGGTGAGGCTGGTGCAAAGTTACCCTCACAATCTCACCCGGAGACCATTACGGTCCATTGTGACGCCTTAGTATAGAAATAGAAAGAAGAATAGAATAAGAATAGAAATAGTTATAATAGAAGATAAATAGAAGCAGACTAGTCCAGAGTCTCTGGCGGGAATCGAACCCGCAACCCCCAAACTAGCAGACCAGCACACTACTGACTAGTCCACCGGGCCACCTATCAACATTTTCCATAAAATATATTTATAATTAAAACAATATCGAACTAGCATATCTAGTAAACAAACTGTCGACAAACAGTGAATCATACGGCCTAAAGACTAATAGACGAAAAACGAAATATATGATCGTGAGAAGAAGAACACGAAGCTTTGTGCCCTAGTTTTTAATATCTCAGGGTTACAATCAATGATTGCTGGGATAATTAAATGGAAATAAAACGCTGTATGGCAAGATATAGATTTTTTAAATGCAAAAAAAGTTTTGACCAACCATTAATCTTAACCTTAAATTGAAAATATGTTTGTGAAAGCTGACGTATGGACTTTTCTATTATATGAAGTGGATGTATGAACTACATAAGCAATAGATATCAAAAGATGTGCACTTATCATCGAATTACAAAAATTACTTTAAGTCGTTTTGTATCGAAGAGCGAAGTTTTTATACAAAAATACCGCAGTGCAGAGTTTCTAGGCCATTATAAAAAACGAAAAACAGCATTTTTACGCGAGCAAATATTAAAGGAAATCCAGCAAAAGGAAGAAAAGAATTGACATGACTTAAACATAAGTGACAGCGCATAGAGAAAGGGACCTAAGGGTAAAAAAAAACAATTTTCACTTTTTTTTTTTGATGTGGACAACATCTGAGCATCGAATGAGACCGAAAAGTGTTCCCTCCCAGAGATATGCTCGTTTTTTTAAAGTGAAGTCGACGATTCTAAGCGCAAATAGAAAGGGACCTAACGGTAAAATTTATTTATTTTCATTTTTCCCCTACTAAATTAACAAAATAACTTAACTCGCGTTTGGAAAGTGCAAAGTTTTACGATTTTACCACCCGGTTCGACGCTGTTGGTGCATCTAGTGTAAACAGAAGTCTTAATTTCAGTAGTTGGAAGTTTCAATAAACAATAATCACGATGATTTAGTTGACGTCGTCCAGGTAAAGTGATAGCAACAGTTTCAGCAAAACGGCAGATAAATGAAACAATTTCTTTTTTTTCCAAAAGTAGTTAAAGCATTTGAACGATTATTTTTATTCGACATGCCATGTTCGCGTGGATAAACACAATTTTTGTCGTAATTTTCCATTAGATTTTTGTAGCGTTTAATTCCCATTGTATACAGGAAGAAGTACATATCACGGCATATCGGCAAACTTCGAAAATAATACATCTGATTGTACCGTTTCTTCAAAGCTCGCGACCAATCACCAACTTTTGACCTGAGCATTGCATCGTCACGGTGAGCTGCCAGAAGTGCGAGAATAATTAAATCTTGGAATTCCTTATCTAAATTCATGAAAGACGCACGAAAATCTACAGCCATCTTCTTAGGGATCACTTCATTGCATTGATTTGAACAACAGGGAGGTATTTTTGAACCATACAGTCGAGCAACTACCTTTTCTTCGCGTAAATCAAGATCAGATTTATCAAGGGACATATCATCGGTATCATCTTCAGAGTCACTATCCGATAATTCTGAGAAGTGATCATCATCATCCTCGTCATCAGGGAAGCGATAAAGTGAATCTACTTCTTCGAATTCATCCACCATTTCATCCTAAGACAAACAGTAAGAATGTTATCAGTTTTAAATTATTTTCGCGAATAACATAATAAGGTTCTGTGAAAAAATTTTCTTTCTAACAGAGTGATATTCACGATTTAAAAGAATTATAAATGAGTATTTATTATAATTCACAATTAATAATTTCAGAAAATAAAGCTGGATTCGAAAAAACGCGAGCAAAATTGATATCAAGCTCATGGAAACAGCGCGCTACGTAGAAAAAGTAAAAACCAACTACACAAAACAAGAGGTAGGGATGACCTACGCGCGTTTTCAAGGTTGACCAACACGTTCCTGACGTCATGAGATGTGTCGCTTTCAGTGATGGTACACCAAAGATACACGTATTTAAATCTTTAAAATGACTCTCCTGAACCAAACCTGTTTTTACCATTAGGTCCCTTTCTATTTTCGGCGTTACATATGCAGAAGTGGACTAGTATCCGTGAAGTAGGCAGTCTTTTGAGTAAAGAGTGAAATCGGGAAGCGTTTGTCGAGACTGTAACAAATTTATGAAATTATACTAAATGTAAAATGAAATATAACCAAATGTAATTATATTGGTCGCTAACATTGCACATCGAGTTCGCAAAAAAAAGAGGATGAAGAGATCGAACTAGTAGAACCCGGACCGGCCTCAACAAAGTTGTTAAATTGTTTTCAGTATGAGAGAATTTTATATATTATCCGCCACAATTTTTTATGTATAAAATAAATGTCATTAATAGCATTTCATTCGTATGACGGTATTAACCCCTTCACTGATCCTATGATATGGTTGTAATTGGGAAACGATTATCGATTACAGTCAGCCAGAAATTACATCAAATGTATTTTTTGGTATGGGAGGTAAGCACATTCTACGCTCATCCATCTATCGATTTTACGTCCGATAAAGAATAAGAATATCGTAGCCAATTACATAAAATTTAAAGCCTCTAACAATTATAAATAAATAAATTTTCTTTTTCAAGGAGGTACCACAGCCCTTCACTTGGAACTATTTAATTATTGTAATAAATTGAACAATTTTTAATAAAATGTCTAAAACAAAGATTGAAAGTTTTACATTTATACATGGTGGGGCAAAAGTCGCGAGGGGATTTGAAAAATTAATAACTTTTCTATTTTAATTTTTTTTTTTATTTTCTTTTTTGGACTTGTAAAATAAATCTGAGAGATTAATTATGGAAGGTTACAACGTTATCCAGCGAACCAAAATCATAGAACTTTATTTTGAACATCTTCGATCAATAATTCAAACTCAACGAGCCTATCGTCGTCATTTTAATGTGCGGAATTCACCATCCGAATCAATAATTCGACGCTTAGTGACACGTTTTCAGGAACAAGGCTCAGTGAGGGATATTCCATTAAGCGGAAGACCACATTAGTGAAGCAAATATTCAACGCGTTATGGAGAGTGTTGAGGAGAATCCTGAAACATCAACTCGAAGGCGCTCTGCTGAGCTGGAAATGTCTCGGCGGTCTTTATGCAGAATATTAAAGGGAAATTTACATCTTTTCCCATACAAGGTGCAGTTAGTGCAAGAACTAAAGCCAGAAGATTCCCAAGAACAAAGAATTTATGCAGTTCGCTTCCAAGAATTGGCCAGAGAACATAACGATTTCATTCATCATCTGATAATGAGCGATGAAGCACATTTTCAATTAAATGGTTTTGTAAACAAGAAGAACTGCAGAATATGGGGTATTGAGAACCCAAGAGTGGTTCATCAGAGACAATTACATCCACTTAAATGTACAGTATGGTGCGCAATTACGTCCCAAAAAATTATTGGACCATTCTTTTTCGAAGATAACGATGGAAATGGTGTAACGGTAAATGGCGAGCGATATCGAGATATAGTCCAAAATTTTTTAAGGCCAGCTCTTTCTGACAACCGAGAGATGTGGTTCCAACAGGATGGGGCCACTGCACACACTGGCAGATTTTTGGCTAACGTTTCATTTCCAAAAATTAAGCATTCAATTGGCCTGCCCGTTCGCCGGATTTAACAGCACCAGATTATTTCCTTTGGGGATATTTGAAAGAGAAGGTGTTTATCAATAAACCCACAACACTTGCACAGCTCAAAGAAAATATTCGAGCCGAAATAAGAGCGTTGCAGCCAGATACTCTAACTCGTGTCATGGAAAATGCTATTAAAAGAGCTCAATTTTGCAAGGCTGAAAATGGTGCTCACTTACGTGACGTAATCTTTCACACCTAAATTTAAAAATCTCCCAATATCATATTTTATTATTTTGTAAAAAAAAATAATAAAATTAAAAATAAAAAAAAAAGTTTTTACTGTTTTAAACCCCTTCGCGACTTTTGCCCCACCCTGTAGTTCCTAGAATAAATTATATAATCATGTAAGTTCTCCTGCTCCGGTCGATTTTCAATTTGAATAAAACATACACAATTTTAAGATTACAGATGTATTTAATAGTTTTCCAGATGTATCACCAAATGTATTTTCTTTACCCATTATTATTTTCCAGCTGTTTTGGAGCTTAACTATGCAAGTTGTTGTTATGATACCCAACACGAGTTTTGAAGACCTCAGGTATTACAAAACTATACATATGCGGCAAAACTGTTAATTTTGTCTAAAGGTAGGTGCCATAGCCACTTTAAATTTAAACAAAAAAACTTTCCCTAGAGACCTTACTTAAGCTTTATATATTATTTAAAAAATTGGACAAATCAGTCCAAATGATTTACAATATTAACAAAAATCAAAAAAGTGGGCGTGGTCAATTTTTTTTTTTAACCATCTAAGCTTTATGGCAAACATTAAAAAATAGCTAAATTGGTGCTGCCGTTCTTATGTGATGCCACTACCAACGAACGACATTTAATTTTGATTTATATAGAATAATTTCTTTAGCTATAGAATTTATAGGCGACTTTCTATAAATCAAATAGGTAGGTAGAACAAAACAAGCAGCTGTTGTGCAGCTCACTTGGGTCCATCATATTGATCCCTTTGTGATGCCTGAATTGAATAGAAAGAATAAAAACGAAGAGAAAGAGAAACAGACCAGTTCAGAGTCTCTGGCGGGTCTACCGGGGCACCCTTAAAATTTAAAAACTCATCGAAAATTTTCTTCAATAAAAAACTTTAAACATACATTTTCCTCAAACAAAACAATGGAAAAAGATAAAATTTATTTAAAACTTTTGTTTTAAAAATTTGTTAAACATTTTCTATCAAACAAACATGTGTTGAACAGTTTTTAGAAATCGACTTTTAAGAAACAACGCTGGTACAATAGTAAATGCCCCACAGATGTTACTCTTTGCTAGAGCAGCACTTAACAGTCCGCTTAACGTCTACGTTGTTATGTGGCTTTGAACTTACTCGTTGTGGTTGCGGTTACTAACGCCTTTGTAATAATTTTTTCTGTAGACAGATATTGTCACTAAGCCTATTGCGACTATGGTTAAAGCAGGGTCAGTTGAGGTCTAGTTAAGCCTCGCCCAACCACCTGTACGGTCCTTTACAAACATTAATTAATCTATTTATACTACTGTTATTGTTGTAGTTAATTTTTTTATGAATAATCTACAACATGTTTTTAGATATAAAATGTAAAAATGTTTTACAGTTTTAGTTTGAAAATTTTTTTTAAATAAGATCTTATTGTTTTTTTTTTTTGTAGTACATATGTATGTAAGTACCTGTAAATTATTATGAAAGTTGATACAGAGTTTTGTCCGGGCATCCCAGTTAAAATCGAGGTTAAGGTGGAAAAGTTTTACTACTTTTTTCTTCTCCCTTTCGCAAATAGTTTGACGATGATGCTGGCATGTTGGCTAGTTTAAAGTAGACAACAACTTTACGCTGTAGTGACGGTACTGGCGATGACTTTATGTGCTGATGATGTTGACGATGACGATGAAGACGAGAAACAAAATATTTGCATGCCTTTGCGCTTGACTTTTAAGTAAATTGATGAAGCGTTTTGTTGATGCAAATTGATGTTTAAACAGGAATTTCATAGGAGACCCACACAAAACAAAACCAATACATATCTACACACTCACATACATATAAACAACAGCAACAACAGCATTACAGTCTATAACTATTAATTGTGTAAAATAGCCAATATGCAAATATAAGCGTAGAAACAAATTTACATAAAGAACAATTTATTTATTTATATTCAACATATGTTTTTCTGCGTGTAAATTTTGTGCGTTTTAGAGGACTTAATCAAGCAGTGGGACCTGTAATAGCGGAAACTGTTATTATAATAAGAAAAACTTCACAAAATTATTTTTAAAGAAAATTATATAAATATTTTTTTGTAAGGGAAAACATTAAAGACAAACTACTCATATTTAATAACTTTTACTAAACTAAAGAATTAAAATTTCCTGAAAATTTTCCTAAAATCGACAATTTAAAAATAGTTTATGAAAGTTATATAAACAATTTTAGATGCATTTTTAGAGAGAATTAAATATTTTAGATTATATTTTATAGAAAAAAAAAATTTTAAACCGAAATTTTTTTTAGATTTCTAAAAAAAATATATAAAAATTTAATTTTTTGTTAAAAATAATGTGTCGAAAAGTTTAATAATTATTAAAAGTTGTTTTCTCTAAAAGCATATCTATGAATATAGTCTTTATAAACATCAATTTGTCAAAAAATCCTCTTTAGTTATTTTTATAGAGGTTCTACTGTAGTTAGTTTAGTAGCACATCGTTTTATTGATTACTTCGCACATGGACAAATATGTTTTGAATGTCTTTTTTAGAATTTCCTAATTTTTTGCTGCCGTCATGTGTGTGTGTGCTTTGTACTTTTTTTTATGTTGTTTGTAGATTGTATTGGTTAGCATCAGACGAAAGAGTTAGTTTTTGTTTAACTTTGACGACTATGACTTTAAAATCATTGGTAGGCTACTGTGGCACGCAATGGTTTTGTTAAAACACGATACTCAATTATATATAAACGTAAAAGCAATAATAACAAAATGTTAGATTAGACAAACAACAACGTCTGACAAATGTTTTAACGTTCTTTTACATTCTAAGTCCAACGTTTTAGGATAAACACACATGCATGTCCATTTAATGTAGGCATGTATGTATGCATGTTTGAATATAAGACTGCAAGTACTCATTGTTACGTACAAACATATTTAAAGTGCCATGTGAACAGTTGTAGTAATTTGTCAGACAAATGTTTTAATATAAATATGTTGTGCTGTATGTTTTATGTTCGTGTGTGTATGTATGTATGCATGTCTGCAAAACACTATTGATAGTTTTGTGTGTTTAAGTTTTTCTCCCCTCTGGTTTGGCCATCAATGGTGATGACTGCATATCTCTGTATCCCATCCTGCTTAGCAAGTGCATATGAAACACAAGGTGTTTTTATAATGGTGTTTGTTTTTTCACCTCACAGAAAACAAAGGTAAATGAAGATGAATACTAAGTGCCAAAACCATTTCAGCAAATTCACTTGGTGTTAGTTCACAGAATTACTTTTCGGTTTATTTAGTTATTTTTTGATTTTATAAACAAGCTATGGTCAAATTTACAGAATCCTTTAGAATTTTTGGAAAAGATTTAAGTTAAACCCAAAATTAACTCTACATCAAATTTAATCATTTTTGAAATGTGGTTTCGTATACATATATTTGGTTGGTTGGTTGGTTAAAACTTTCTTGCAACAAAATTTAAAAATGCATTGCTGTGATTCTTAACCAAATTGACTAAAAAGTTCTTAAAACAAAACAAAAAAAAAAAACTAAAAAATCCTAAAAGAAACAAACTTCACTTTGTTAAACTCTTTTTCAAAATCATCAAAACAACGAGAATAAAAAAAATCCCGAATTCCTTATACGTTCATCAAACAAAATTACTTAACTATATACTTTTGACTAATAATAAACTCACGCCTGCATACGTGTATGTCTGTCTGGCTGCCAAGCCTGTCGTGTTTGTTTGTCTGTTCTTTTTAGTTTAAGTGGCTGTCATATGGAAGTACTGGTACAGTGACAAATAAATATTTCCAAAGCATTTTAACTTTTATGTACAAAATATGTTAATGTCCAGTACTTTAAAAAACACGTAAAAATGTTATATTCGGCCGCTCTGAATTTGGGAGATCCCTTCACCATTACGTACGTATTGTGACCACATCGTAGCTTCTTAGCATAGATTTCAGTTTTAATGTTATACGCCATTTTGCTTTATTCTTTCCGACGCCATCTTTGATATTTTTATTTTTTATTTTTATATATAAGCTCTTTCTTTTGCTACCCATATCGCTCCACTCTGTTGTCCAGAAGGTGGAAAAACGTTTTTCTTTAGAAATTTTCAAGAAAAACAACGCAGGTTTTGTCTTTTTGTGCTTGTATCTCAGTTAGTTTCTAACCGATTTGCCAGTGTTTGACAGCAATAGTTTTCAAGACTAAGACATGCATTTTGGCGTCTTTATCTTGTTCGAAAATTAATCAGAAGCTATTGACCGATTTGTCTTATATTATTTACGAATAGTTCTAGAAAGTTACCGTATCTACAAAGGCAAGCAATGTGTCTATAAATTATCCTAAGGCTGAACAATTTTGATTTTTATGGTAAAATATGGGAAAAAAACAGAGGAAGTTTGTTTATCTGCTCATATTCCAAAAAGTTATGTGGAGATCCAGCTGGTTTTCAATAGCAATCGTTTTTAATACCGGATATTTTTAACAGATTGATACCACATGGACCTACGAACGTTGTTCAAGCTATTTCCCTAGTTTTGAATTTTTTTTATATAGCCTGGCACCACAGATGAAGGGTATTCTCACATAATGCTTCCCGTTAAGGACTTTTATGCAAACTTTAAAAAAGCTCTTTAAAGTTTCGGGTAAGATTTTTTGTATTAATATGTGTTTTCTATTCGATGCTCAGAAGCACTTCGACCATTTTACGGTTATCATAATCAGTTAGATTAATCAGTACGCCAACAAATAAAATTGTTGAATTTGGGATGATACATTCAAAATGGCATCCTGATGTGGACTTTGGGCTAGTGGCGACATCGGTCCGTGCTTGTTTGATAATAACGTTAGAAGTTTACCACCGTTAATAACGAGAGCTATAGGTCAATGATTACCAACTTCTTTAAGGATCATATTGATACTAACGACATGTGGTTTTAAAAGCACGACCATGCGTGCCACACGGCTCATGCTATATTGGAAATCATTTCAGGTAGAGGTTCTGTCGTGCGAACTGACCCCGTCAGACATTTTCTTGTGAGGATTTTTTTAATTTGTAGGTTCTCAAATACACAAACAAACAAACAAAAAACTCGGCCTTCATAGTCAACATAAGCCATGCCATTGGTTACATTTAGCCTGATTTATTCGCCGGAGTCAAGGAAAATTCTACATTTCGTATGCGCGCCACGCATCGTAACCATTTTATACATAATGGCAGCGATATGACTTTCGAAACATAAACATAAACATAATAAAATTATTAGATGCTATCACAAAAATACATTTTTGTTTCACAATACGATAGACCTCCTTCTACAAAGAGAATAATCAGGTTGCCTACGGGAATGATTATACAAGAAAAACTTTTGAAAAATAAAACATATTTTGGAATAGGCTTTTTACCAAAGAACTTGTTCATAAGAGAATTTAAAAAAAAGCTGTCTTGCTTTCAATAAAATTACTTTTTATACCAAAATTTTATTAATATACTAGCTAATACCCGGTGTGCTTCACCACCCCAAATTTTAGTATTTAATTCATATGGCAGGTGCCACGCCCACTATTGTTAATGCACCCATTTTTTCCATAAATATTTATTTAAATATCAAAGTTGCTTTTGCAAAATTTTAATACTATAATCGATATCGGTTTCCAGATATACGAATTTTAGTATTTAATTCATATGGCAGGTGCCACGCCCACTATTGATAATGCACCCATTTCTTGCCTAAATGTTCATTTGGGTGTCAAACTTTCTCTTGCATAATTTTACTACTCTAATCGATATCGTTTTCCAAATATACGAATTTTAGTATTTAATTCATGTGGCCACGCCTACTATTGCAAGTCCGCCCATTTTTTACCCAAAAGTTCGTGTGGATGTCAAAGTGTACTGTACTTAATTTGAAGACTCTAGCTGCATTAACTTTCGTGATATATAATATTTAATACTTATTCTTTAATAGGGCGAGGCACCCCGCCCACTTACAATTTCAAACCAAAGTATAGCCTATAGTTCCTTCCAGACATACAGAAAGATTCTGTGAAAATTTCAAGGAAATCGGTCCAGCCGTTTAACCGTCTATAAAGCACAAACAAACATACAAACACACATTGATTTTTATGTATATAGATAATCCGAAAATATTTTCTCATAGCTCTACAATTCTAAGTTTCTAAGTTCTTTTCACTTTTGATTCTCACTGTACGTGCGGGTATATTGTGTCAAATACTATATACTTTCGTTTAAAACAAAATCATCGCTCCATTTAAAGTGAATACCCAATTATATATATTCTACCACAAACGTTTATTCTGACTTTGTCTACACTTTACTACCACTGTTGGAGTTGTTGTTAGTTCTGCGAGAGTCTGATTATTATGAGGTCAGTTAGGCGTTGTTGTTTTTTCTGCAGTTGACAACAAAATTTACTTGACCGAAAGCGATAATTCTTAAGATGCTGTGACAACTAAATTGCTAACTCGGCCATATAAACATAATATGCATTAAGCTGATGTGTTGCATACACAACAGCAACAATATTTAACGGTTTAAACGAGAACAGACGAAAAAGTCACTCTGCGATAAGTTTACTGTTTAACCGTTTCACCTTTAACTTAATATTTTGGTTTTATTTTATTTTGTGGCTTCACTAAATTACCGAAAATTTGGATTTTGTTTTAAAATGCAATACGCGAAAATACGACAACTATACGAGGGTAGAAGGAAAAGAGCTTAAGAAAAAAGAGAAACGAAATTCAGTTTGGTAAATCTAAAAGTATTTTAGAAAAAAAATATAAGATGACCGCTTGATATAAAATGCTATTTTCCATATCTGTATTTTACCATTCCTAAGAGACTGGCTTTACATTAGGGGAAATTACCCATGCAAATGTTGCAGATCTTGCAAGTCTAGTATATATATTCTTAAGTTTGCAACAACACAAAAACAATATACACTTAAATTGCAATTCCCACACAAGCACTTATTTCCAATACTAAAAGCAGTTGGAAATTTTCAAAAGCAACGTTTGCAATAGAATGTATAAAAGGGTGATTTCCGCTATTATGTGTGATGTCTATCAGATATAAGTTTTGCTTCTTGTTTTTATAGACAATAAAATTATAGAAATTTGATGGGTTAAACGAATAGTTAGAAGTCAAAATTTAATGCATCATTTGACATTTTTGTGTCTCCACCTCACTATTAAGCCCACAGTAGAAGTTTTTATAAAAAAGGTATTAACGTCGCTGTAAAAATGCGAAATAGCATACATTTACTTTTATTGACGTAAAAACTACTTTAAGACAAAAGGTGTTTAAGATTCATAGAACGAAGCCGACAGACAAGTAGACCTTGCTGCCATCTTTGTCGAGAAGTAACGCTATATCTTGTGTATAGCTCAATAATTACGCTTTATTTAAAGTTATTGTTGTGTTTTAAAGGCATTTTGCATTTTATCAATTTTGCAAGATTTAACCAGGCTACGGAATACCTAAAATGTTTTGAGTTTGCATAATTAAACATGAGGCAGTTACTGAGTGTTGCAGCAAAAAAAAACAGAACCCAAATCTGCTCAAATTTACATAAGAACATATTCTAATACTATGTTCACACACGCGCCTTAATTGTCAATTTATGATATTCTCGCAATTAACGGGGTTTATTGAGCTCAATTTACCATACTAAAAATTACTTTTAAATTGAGCAATATATACTTAATTGTTTCACTTATTGTCCGAAGCTCGAAATACAACTCTCGAGAAGAATGTTCAGAGAGAAGAAAATTCTATAGGTGGCATTTCTAATGTCAAACAAATTAATATACAAAAAACAAAAAGTAAGAAAATGGAAAATGTTTGATGAAAATTTTAAAAAAATGTTTTTGTTTATGTTTATATAATTATAAATATATTTTATGAACAGGAAAAAAGCTGAAGAGAAGGCATTATTTGATTTGGTATAAATACATCGTATTTTTACAGCTGTTAAATGCTAATGGAGGAAGATAAATTGAGTATGTGTGAACACATTTTTTAATTGCTCAATCATTACTAAATTGAAACAATTAAAAATATCTGCGTGAACAGGTTATAAGAGCTAATAACAAAATTTTTAAAAGAATATCACCCATAATGGGAACAAATTTGTACACCTGTGTAATTTAAAGCCTTGCAGATAACGCGACTAGTCCATACAAATATATAACTACAATATGTTACTACAGTCGTCGGCACAATTATTTCGACAAGTAAAAAAAATCACTTATTTATTTTTGACTTTAAAAATGCTTTATTGAAATTTGATTGTGAAAGTCTTACATAAATCTTCTTTTTCGATGAACTGTATTGGAATGTGTTTTCATCAGTTTAAAGAAATTTTCTGCACAACTCTACTGGCTTTTAGACATGTGCATTAGCAAAAGCTAAACGCTTGAGCTTGTGTTGGTTTATGTATGGAATATCTCTTGCTATGTAAGTCTTAAAACATACTTCTCTCAAGCGGTACCGAATCGTCTGCTCACTAATTGAAGTTCTGTATGACTAATTCCATTCAGATGTGGCATCTTTAGTTTTTATTTAACTAAAAGTCTGCTTTAAGTTGCACAAAGGGTGGGCCAGCAAAAATCATTAATATTCCCGCTAATATCTAAAACGTATTTTTGGCCGCTAAGCTGGTTTTGTAATCGCTAGATTTGACGGAAAATAGCTAAATTCCCATCACTGACTAGCGTACGTACAGTTAGACGAGTCTTCCCCCATTTTCGTAAGACGAAAACTACAACAAAAAATCACTATTAAATGAAAATATAATGTCGGATCGTCTTTCATTTGCCAAGTGGCTTAAGATAGTTATTCCGGATGAAAAAATTCAATATTGGTGGCCCAGATAGATGTCAATAACAACTATGTTTAGGTGTTTGAACGGGTTAGAGGGTGGTAATTATTTTTTATTAATATTAAAATAACGTTTTAAGTCTTTATTTAATCACCTATTTGAGTACGTTTAGCTTTATTTTAAAAGTTTTCTATTTGGCATATAAGTTTAGGTTTAAAAATTCCACTTTCCACAATTTCAGAATTTGAGTTATTTAAGTTTGAGTGTTTTCACTTCAAGTACAGATTAAAGAAATTCAATTTTAAATACAATTTTATGTTTTTAATTAGGCATTTAGGTAAAAGACTTTTAACGTTCGCTTATAGTTGTTTTGAGGATCACGGTAAATTTTGTGCACCGTTTTTGTTTTTAAATTTGTTTATTCGATAATAAATAGTTTGACACTAATAATTTAACTCGTTAGCTATGTCTATTACCTTGAAGCCGCCATTGAACTTAAGCCGTTTTCCCCATATTTTCAAATCACTTATGAATCAAAATTATAAGCAAAGACACAAAAACTAATTCAAATAATTTTAGTTGACCTTCAATTGCAAAGAACACGCAAGAAAACTGATATAAAGTGCGTGTCAAATTACTTATGCCGAAGTGAAAGTCACTGCCTATTATGATTCTTATCAGCAGTTTGAGAGTGCACAAAAGAATCGACAAAATATTTTACATAAGTGTTGCTGTTGATGTGCACTTTGTTTTGAGCAAAGCATTGGTAACAATATCTTACGCACTTGAATGAAAAACACGTAACCAGGCAAGAGAAGCCTAGATGACTGCAGTCTAAAGGACACAAAAATGTATGGAGAAAACATGTTTGATGGCTGGACCATATAACCCAACGGAGTAGTCTCAAAACCATTCTTGTCACTACTCGACAAAGCACCATTTTACACCTTTTGACAACACTATATCTGTGGATTGGAGCTAAAAGGGCCAATGTCACTTTTTTGCTCTTTTAAGTTAATTATTGAATTAGATCAGTTTTCAGCTAAAGTCGTACTTAGCCCAGAACAGCTTCATAAATAAAATGCTGGCCACTGTCACTATGAAAGCATCTATAAAAGTTAAAGTTCAATTCGAATTTTCTCAAAAGTAAATATTTTGACATTGGCCCTTTTAGCTCCAAGCCATAGATATGTAACCGTTAAAACACGAACACTTATCGTTTGATTACAAGCTTTGGTTTGAAAATGTTTGTAACTAGGCCATTTCAGCTACAACGGACCACGAATTCCACTTCTGTCTGCAGGGAATTTTAGTTTCATTTAAACCATTTCCTTTTGGTTTAATACCGAACCACCATCGTTTTTTTTATTCACAACTTTAAGTTTTTCACCTAAAGTATGAATTATTTTGCTTCTTGTTTGCAGGCGTAGACATGATGGATTCCATTGAATTGTTGCAAAAACATGGTGCCAAGTGCAGCAACTTCGCGCTAACATCGTGAATAACAAAAGGCATGTTAGATCGAAAACTTTCCTACGTACACTTATGCCAGGAAAGAATCAGAAGTATGTTTTATTTTTAATATTGCTTCATTTTTACGGAATTTTGTAATTGCTATATTATTTTGTATATAACTTTGGCATTTCAAGCTGTTTCAGCTAAAACAGGGTGAAAAACGTACAAAAAAAAAAAACTGAAATAAAGCCAAATTGTACGTATGATACTTTGGAATATTTGGTATTATTTTTTTTTCTGCAGATTGTGTGTTATTTATTTACTCCAAAACTTAATAAGTGTTTGCTTATAACAACTACAACAACAGCAGCAGCAACAAAAACTACATTAACTACGGCAATATGTACAATGAAAAGGTGTAGTAAATCAACATTAACAAGTTGCTTACATACTCATGCAATATGTTCAGACAGCACTTAAAGGAGTCAAATGTTTCCAGGGAATTTTTTAAAGAAATTTTGGTCAACCGAAATAATATTTACATTTATGGTAAATTTTATATTAAGAAAAAATCTATAAATTTTCTTTACTTTCTTTCTATTAAAAAGTTTAATTTTTTGTATGAATTTTTTTTTTTAATTAAGGATTTATTTTTTATAATTTATTTATTTTTTGGTTAATTTTTTGTTATTTTCTATAGCGTTTTTTTGTTATTTGTTAAAAAGTATTGGAAAATTTTAAAAGGAAGCGACATGGTCCATAATAAAATATATGGTAGTTGAAACCAAATACTCACTCCTATTTGATTATTTGAGTTTAATTTGTTCTTTTGTTTCTTTACCCAAGATCTGCAATAATTTGACCTGTTTGCAAGAGATTTTAGAGATAAATAGAGTGAAGCTTTGCTGGGTACCGGGCCACTGCAACATCAACGGCAATAAGATGGCGAGATTGGTCTCGAAAATGTTGGACCCTAACGGTCTGAAGTTGGTTAGGACTCCAATTGGCTTTTACTTAAGAACGATCAGGGAGTGGGTTCTGAACATGTCTAACCGAACGGACTGCAGGGTGTCGTGTGCGTTGTGGCCGATGCTTAGAAAGTCCGATTCGGATTCGCATCTAGATAGGGGTAGGGTCTGCGTTAAAACCATGATAGGTTTTATCATGGGCCACTGTATTTTAGGCAAGATGGCGGTGAAAATGGGATCGGACCTGCCGGACATGTACAGGTTGTGTGAGGATCTAGAGGAGTTTGAGACAATTGAGCGCATTATGTGTCATTGTGCCAGACTACAGAATAGCAGGTTGATATGGCTAGATAGTAGATTCCTGGGCCAATTGGGGGATGTCTCAGGGTGTGGGCTCGAGAATTCAATAGAATTCGTAATGGAATTGATCTGGCTGCGTGACAGGAGACTGAAGACAGACAAAATATATACGGTTGGGCTCTTTTTTAACAACCACTACTTGATCTTTCTTAACCTTTCTTAAGTATTCATTCTCTCTTCTACTCTTTTTACTATCTTTTACTAAAGTGTCACAATGGACCACAATGGTCTCTGGGTGAGGGTGTGAAGGTAACATTGCACCAGCCTTTTTACCTGATCTGTTTGCAAAGTCTAACATTGTTGGCAGAGTAAGTGTCGTAAAATTAGAAAATTGATAAGAAAATACGCTCTCAAAATAAACCGCCTCTATTGCGCGTCTATATTCTGCGATGTATTTTTAATGTCAGTTTGTAATGAACACGTCGCTAGTTCGGAGTTCTGTTTTAACGTTACACCAACGTTAGAGATACGACTTTTCGCTGATTTATAATTCTTGGGATAAAAATTTTTAAACCACAAAAGAATAGTTCGATTACGAGAACAGAATCGACACCAAAGCCAAATATTCATAGCGATAAGGTAATACTTTGTCTTTGTCAGAACTAAAAGGGATCTTTTATGAGCTTCTAAAATCAAGCCAGAACATCGACCATAATATGGCCCACTTTGTAGTTCTTTTTTTTCAATTACACCTCTTGAGGGCGTATGGATTACACGATTTGTCGCCGTTGTTTTACATTTAATTTCGCTTTGTTCGTTCCTTTTCGTGCGCCAAAGGCTGTTGCGGTAATATTCAGTCTGTTGATGCAATGTCTGGGGAAAGTTAAGGCCACTAAATTTTCAAAAATCGATAAACCAATATGAAATATTTGTCCCTCCTTCGCAATTGGACTACAAATCCCTCCACAATGTATCACTATTCGAAAAGGATTTTTCCTAAAGTCATCATTTAATTAAAGTTTCTGGAAAATGACGCTAGTGTTTGATATCGTGACATACCAAAAGAATTATTTATAATTTTTTTTAGTTTTGTTACACTCCAGGTTTTAACAGCAACAAACCATATGCCATACAGACCGTGAAACAATTTATTTGCTACATGAGGAATTTCCTGGGACCCTAGATTATGTAATTTAACACTAATGGATTTCTTCTCATGGAAGATATGCCCACAAACACTCCCATATGGAATTAGAAAACTCAACAATGCATCAGCGAAATTCAGTCCAATTTATGCAATTCAAGGACATTCTTCATTTACTGCTCTGAAACATTGAAACAAGTCTGTTGCAACCGTGGAAAATACAATAACTTTTGTTGTCTTTCTTGTGTTGCTGCAAGAAAGTATTTCGTGAATTTTGCGAGTTGTTAATTTAATTTAACACACACTCACATGGGATGATGGCAGTTGTTCTTAACGATTTTTGTTTGTAGTTTGTTTTTGTTGTTTGCTAGTATTGCTTTTGTCTCTGCTTGCTTGAATCTTTTTTCATAACTTTATCTGGAGATATTAAAACGAGCAAGGACTTTCTTGTCTACGTATGTTCAGTGTTGTGCTCGTTGTTCAGAGTGTTGAATTATAACTGGCGAATATTAAAAGTAAAAGAACCCTCATAAATCCTAGTCATAGGAAAAAAACAACATACAGACTTCTTCTGCTTAAGATTTCAAGTGTTTTATGGTGGCTTGTTTTTCCAGCATTTCTCTTTTCTTTTTTGCATTTCATGAAATTTTCGTTGAAACAATTAAATGCGGAAGTGTTGAAATAAGTATGTGTGTGTATGTGTGTGTGTGTACGTTTTTTTATATTAAAATAAAAAGTAAATAAATAAATAAATTTTAATTGTGTATATGAAACAGACATAATCATATAAAGACATAAATATATGCACATACGTATTACATGTTGTGTATGATCATAAGACACGAGTATTTGCGGGACAGACATGTTTTAAAATATGACCAGAGTTAATTTGCAATATTTCTTTGAAATGGTTAAAGAGCACGATCATTGGACCTCTTAACTGTCGGCAATTCATTATGGAGAATAACAGTATAATATAGGAAAATCTACCACAAAATAATAATACAATAATTGTCGTCACGTCGTATCACGTTATGTAATCACTTTGTATTTATTTCAAGTGTATAAACCACAAGATAATTTCAATTACAATTTTCTTTAGGAAATTGAAAACGAAATATCGATAACTATTATGCTAGATAATATTAATGCTATCAACTTGACTTTCTTTAAACAAAGTATTTTTTTAACTCGCTTTAGTTCCACTGTCTTTCCCCTAAATGGTCAACTGTTTGCATCTCTAGCCAAATGTTATTATTAATTTTCATCTTTATGCTTTTCTTCCGAAAGTGGTTTACCCAAAGGCCTTTTAAATATTTTCATTATTTTATTATTTATTCACTTGCATGCATACAAATATTTATTTTTTTTTTAGATTTTAGCTCAGCTCTTACATATGGTCAACTGCCACGAAAATATTTTCATAAAAAAAAAAAAAAAAAAAAATACAAAACATTTTACAACAAATTCACTTTGATAGATGACTGCTCTAAGACTGCAGGCTTAGAAATAATTTTCATTATGAATAATCGCCACACACTGGCTGTGATGACAATTTTTATGGTCACTTTTATGGCAAAATTTTCATTTAAACATGCAGCCAGAACCCCTAACCTGGTTGCTGGCACCAACAGATCAGATACAGAATATAAATAATAAAAATTAACCACAAATTCGATCATAAAACTTTCAAAGCAGAGCGTTTATTCTTTCAGTCAGTCTTTCATCTCGGCAAAAACGTTTAATATTTTTTTTTGTCTTAAACGCTTACGCTGTTATTTCACCACTTTGATAATCATTTGGGTTTAGGTTGACTTTAGGTGGAATTTATTTCACTCAGTTTGAATGTATGATTTTTTTTTTATAGCTGAATGGGCAAGTTGCAGTCATCATGTTTGTGTTGCATGTTTCCGTTTTACTTTATTTTATTATTATTAATAATTTTTGCTGTCTTTTATTTTTGTTGAGAATATAAAGTCACGCGTGCATTGAAATGCATAATTGTTAAATGCAGGAGAAATCATAAAAGTTTTTAAAAGTATTAAAAAATATAATATTTAGTCAGTGTGAATAGTTTAAATGTATAAATTCAATTGCTGCGTTTTAGAAAGAAACTAAAGTTTAAGTTAACTGTCCAAGTATCCTTAATATTTTAGACTACATCGGGCTTAGCCTTTGATACGGAATATAGACAAGGCTTTAGTCCATAATAAAGCCATGGGTCGCGTAACATCGTTAAAGTTGCTAACACATTTTTGATGCCAAGGGCGTCATTAAATACTAGAATTTGTCCTGGATTCAGGAGGAATGGTCTTACTTTTTTGAAAAGATATTTCTTTTCTGCAAACCAAACTTTTTCTTCTGATAAGTCTGTGGCTTGCAGCTAAAAGGGCCAATGTCAAAATATTTACTTTTGAGAAAATTGGAATTGAACTTTAACTTTTATAGGTGCTTTTATAGTGACATTGGCCAGCATTTCATTTATGATGCTTTTCTGGGTTAAGTATAACTTTAGCTGTAACGACACTATTTCGGTGGTTGCCTGGATAGACGCAGCGGAGGCCAGGGTTGTTACAGATTAAGAGAAAAACACGTGTGGGTTTTCGTTAAACGTTATAAACCGTATAGTTTATTAACAAAATCTAAATTTACGTGCATTCAAACGATAAACTTCTAATTGTTCAACACTACTGTTTGTTGGCACGAGCTTTACTCTCGTGTTTTACGACACTGTTGAGCGAACAGGTAAAGATTAGTTCATGGAGAGGTGTCCCAGCCTCCAATCACACATCCGACTACCCTTGAGATCTATCTTGGAGAGGTGTCCAGCCTCCAATAATAATTCCCACTCGCTCTCAAGGTTTTCTATTAGAGAGGTGTACCAGCCTCCAATAGAATACCTTGGTCGTTCTTCGCGCTTATATTGGATAGGTGTCCCAGCTTCCAATATTAGCACTCAGTAGGAGATAAGTTACTAGAGAGGTGTCCCAGCCTCTGGTATTTATCTAGCTACCTATTACTACTGTAATTACTTAGATTAACTCAAAAGAGCAAATAAGTGACATTAGCCCTTTTACCTTCAAGCCACAGAAGTAATGTATTAGATATAATTTATTGAAAAGTACAACCTTCCAAATTGTAAATGTGGTTTGGTTGCCGTGTAATATTTATGACCACACTAAATGACGACTAGGCTAAGTGATATTGATCATATTAAACCCATTAAGCTCTAAACTAATTCCTAAAAAATTGTGAAACGCAAAGAAAAAAACCTTCGAAAGCGGAGGTGAAAAGCATGATTTAAATTATTCAAACAGAAACAGAAGAGACTTCTGCTGAGATATTGAAGCAACCAAAATTTGAATGATAATGCGCCATACTTAAATTCGTTATACGTCACTGATAATAAGTAAAGTTTTAAGCAATTTCAATTACCGGTGAAGATAGCAGCTCCATCAACTTGGTACATGCTTATCAAAATAAGGAAAACATATTTGCACAGCTAGACGGCGCAACATCTGCTTTCTCAATTTATATTTGTAGTTGTACTACACAGAGATAGATTTAAAAAAAAAAACCAGACCACTTTTTAAAAAGCTCAAAACACCAAAAATTCATACGTGAGAAATGTAAATGGAATGGTAAGTCAGTTGACAATAAGACCGCCCCCTTAAAGACTAAATGTCTGCATAATTATATTGACTGGGCTTAACTTAACAGAATCAGTCGTGTCGAACCACGACTCATCAATACCTAAAAGAACTCGTGATGCTGCAATATTAAGACTAAGATTAGCACAATATTGCTCTTTAAATTGATAATGGAATTTAGACAACATCAACGTTAGGGTGATATGCTTTAGGTTCAAGAGGGTCTGACAAATACGGGTTGTTAAGCAGGCACGCAACAAAAGTAAACCGATAGGGACATCAAACGATGCCATATTTTTTGCCGCTCTTTTGACAATACGAGCAATACGAGCCAACAACGAGTCGAAATTATTAAAATTTATTACCGAATAATCGTCCTACCAGATCAACCATTGAGATTCTAGTAGACAAATTTGAATTCACAGGTACAGTACAAAATGTTTCCGTGCCAGTGAGACAAAGAAGTGCCCATAGTGTCGAGAATATTGCTGCCGCTGAGGCTTCAGTTGAAGAAAGCCGAAATGTGTCTCTCACACGTCGTTCTCAAGCGTTGGGCATCTCTGTGACGTTGTTGTGGTGATCAAATTGACGCAAGAACTGAAGACGCTTGACCACCAGAAGCGTCGTATATTCGTGAATTGGGCTGAGGGCTGAGCAACAACTTGGAAATGATTCGGATTTTCATCGAAAAATCATCTTCAGCGATGAGGCTCATTTCTGTCTGAATGGCTTCGACAATAAGCAAAATATGCGTTATTGGTCAGACAGCAATCCACACGTACTCCATGTGTCATCATTGCATCCCGAAAAAATTACGGTTTGGTGCGGTTTATGGGCCCGTGGCGTCATTGGGCCGTACTTCTTCTGTGATAATCAAGACCGGCACGTTACTGTGAATGGGAATCGCTACCGTTCAATGATACAGAATATTTTTGGCTCCACTTGGATGATATGGACTTGGAGGACATGTGGTTCCAACAGGACGGAGCCACAAGCCACACAGCCAATGTCACAATCAATTCATTGGAAACCAAGTTGGGAGAACGTGTTATTTCACGAAATGGTTCAGTCGATTGGCCGCCTCTGTCGTACGATTTGACGCCGTTAGACTATTTTTTCTATGGGGCTACGTTAAGTCTATGGTCTATGCAAACAAGCCAGCGACGCATGATAAACTTCGTACGAATATTGAACGTGAGATTGCAGCAGTATTGCCCGATTTATGCTTGAAAACCGTCGAACATTTGGTTCAGCGTCTGGACTTTTACAAGCGTGACTGTTTTGGCCATGCAAAAAAAAATCGAGTTCCATACATAATGGCATCGAACGTACTTTCACGGGAATAAAGAGTTTTATTGATATCCAAAACCGTTTTTGTTTTATTTAAAAAAACTTTGTAGCGCTCTTATTAAAAAACCCGATATAAAAAAATACTGACCATTGTATAAGAAAATATTGAATCAGTGTGCACTATATCAGACAGATATTCCGATCAGCATATTTAAATCCTTAGGATTAACGTACCGAGTAGCTACCTCAAAGCTTAAAGGCCAAAAATTTTAAGTTTTTTGATGCCATGCTATCGGTATTAGAAGCATCCCACATTGTGATATATGCAAACCAGTAAAAAGTATCGTGCAATAAGAACTCCTGATGTAAGAAAAACAATTAATGTAGCTTTCTAGAAAATCTAACAAAGCTGATAAGTTGTTAGTAACTGTTGAAATAGAAAATATTGTCAAAACACCAATGTTACAATAGTAGAAAACATATAGTGTTACTGCTGGCATCTCCCAAGGACAGGCGGTTTATTGAGAACAAAACTTGGTAAGAGGAAACACTAATTCTCGATAGCTATTATCTGACTATAGTCTTATACCTGGGTTGAGTTTATGCGCCCGACCATCGTCCTTGCGGGTAAAGCGTATCAAAGCACCGATTGAGGTCAAACCAGTCAAACCAGCTGTCAAGTTTTTAACCAAATTGTCTTGACTTAGATATCTGGTTTTACTCCTTTGCACTGAAAATCTTTACAGCTGTCCCCGTTTTATTATCAGATATATAAGTCGTTTTATCTATGGCCTTATTATTTATTGCCTATTCCTTAATGAATGGTTAGTTAAGTTGTTAATATTGTCGTTTAAGGAAAAGGAAGTTCCTAAAGATGATCTGCTTTCAATTTCAAATTACCTTTTTACTCTTTCTAAAAAAAATTTTCGACGAAGCGTTTGATATTTTATTTGGCAATTTTTAATAAACGAAGGCTCATTATTTTTCTGTTGCCTGAAGCTTTAAGTTCTATTTAAACATGTGGGAAAAAATATGAAAATGAAAAGATCAAAGAAAATTTACACTGTCGTGTGCAGATTATAGTCAGAGAATTGTACCAAAAATCTATTGAGTATACCAGTGTACCACTAAGGTTTCGATTGTACCAAATTTGGTTCAATTATACCACAAATCCCAACCATGGTAATTTGGTTCCGTGGTTGGAACGTAGAACTTTAAAACCAAGCGAGCCTGGTTCAACTTCTAGCTGAGAAAAGACGAATTTCACAGCTCCTGATGCTGCTTTAATTGCTGTAAGTTAACGAATGGGTTAATCAATGAAGTTTTTTTTCTATTGCTTTGTTACCATGCATAAACTCATTGATTTCCTGTCTTTTACTTGACAACATTAATAAATAAGTTTTTTTCTCCTCTCTTGTTTATACTTTAGTTATCACTATGTAAGGTTATCATAAAATAATTTTATTGATCTCTTTTTAACTAATTCATATCCCTTTGTCGCTAAGCAAATATAAAATTGTGTTATTTATCTTATCTGCTTACTACCTATGTCAGCTATTGTAAAATATATTGTCTGCCCTTTTCTAATTATATTTTATCACTATGCAAAGTAATTGTAAAATAATTTTTATTAATTTTGTTGTTTTTATTCATGTTCCTTTTGCCGGTTAGTTACAAAATTGATTGATGTTTTACTTTCTTTAAAAACTAAATTTAGTCTGTTTGGTGGACCGTTCGTTTAAAGACGTTTTAAGAAATCGTTATGAAAAGTAAAAATTTAAACAACAAACTTTAATAAAAAAATTTTACAGTAAAAAAGAATACCTAATAATAAAAAGGTGGACAATATTATAATGGTGTAAAAATATTTAAAAATATTTAAAATACTTAATAATTAATTAATAATAATAATTATTAATAGTAATAATTAATATTTAAAAAATTATCTAAATTCTACATAGTAGAAAAATCAATTAAATACTAAATGTTTTGGGGTGATAGAACCATTAGAATTGAAATGAATTAAAACAATATTATAAACTTAATTTAATATAGCATTAAAATATTATTCAGTTTTAATATTTAAAAATATTAATGAAACACTAAAATTAGAAAAAAGTATTTGGTTTGAAGGTTAAATTCTACATAGTAGAAGAAACTCCAAAATTAACTGAAATAAATTTTTTAACTAAAATTCTACATCGTAGAAAATAAAAAATAAATTTAACCTTAATATTATATTTTATGAAACATTGAAATTAAAACTATACCTGTTAAATAAATATTATTTACCTTGGTGACTAAAACTTACAATCATAAAATATACTAAGATAAATATGTGCAAGACTGAAAATTGTAATTAATATTAAATTGAAAAAAATGAATAAATTGAAATCAAACAACGACAACAAAGTTTAAAACTTTTATTACAAAAACAATAAAAATTAACTGGCGCCCAACAACTTTAACCCACTTAAACTATTGAACTGAAAATTGTCTTGTCTGTTGCTGTGTGGACTTTTCGAGATCACATTGGACCAGCGTAAGCCGAAATTGGATAATTTTTATTAATAATTGTATTCATAATATTAATAATTTGTAATATTACTTTACTTTCTTAATTATATTGATATATTTTATGGTAATTTCCTAATTTGCAAAACACATGAAAAATTCTGTATTTTTTTAATTTTAATGAATATCGAAAATCTGATCGAAAGTTTAAACAATTTAAGAATACAGGAAGATTAGCGCGAAATCATGGATCCTAATACTTTACAGTCGTTGGTTTCTGCGGCAATAAGGGAAGCCACTGAACGAAATCGTCGAGAATTTCAAACTACCGTAGATGAACTCACACGCAGATTAAAATTACTGGAAACTCCTACAGTTAGAGAGGAACACAGGGAAATTGAGATAATTTTAGGCGTTGAATGCAACGAAACCTTAGATGTTGTGAAGTCTGTACCAGAATTTTGCGGAGATTCATCTAGGTACATTTCATGGCGTCAAGCCGCAATTACAGCCCACAAGTTGTATGAAGGATACGTAGGGAGTTCGAAATACTATCAGGCTATAGCTATACTACGGAATAAAATAGTTGGCAAAGCTGATGCTGTTTTGAGTTCATATAACACAGTTCTAAATTTTCATGCGATTTTGGAGAGATTAGACTTCGTTTATGCTGATAAGCGATCTGTTTTTACCCTTGAACAAGAATTGTCTACCCTTACCCAGGGTTCTAGAACTATTATCGACTTTTATAGTGAGGTAGAAGAGAAACTTAATTTAATAATTAATAAAACTATTATGGTTTACGAGGGAGATAATAATCTAATAGCATCACTTAACAACAAATATAGGCAGGATGCACTTCGAGTATTCATTTCTGGCTTAAAAAAACCTTTGCGTGATATTCTTTTTTCGTGCAAGCCGTCTGATATGCCAATGGCTTTAGCAATAGCTCAGGAGATGGCAACAAATAGAAGTCGATATAATTTTGCTCGCGCTTTCAGTACAGGCTTAAATGAACAATTTTCCTCTAATTATCGTAATCCAGTTTCAAGTCAAAATTTTAGACATCCTTTATACAATCCACCTGTTTCAACTAATTCTTACTACCCAACACTTAATCAAAATATTTCTGGTTATCCTTTTCATAATCAATCAACCCCTTCAAATCCTTTCTTGTTTAGAGCTCAACCACCACAACTTTTACCCAGTTATCCAAACGATAACATGCCTCGTAATAGTATTCGTTGGCAAACGGCACCGAGATTCCAACAACCGTTACGAAATAATATTCGACCTCCGCAAGGTTTTCAGCTAACTCCAGGTTTCCAACCTCGAGTTATCGATACAGATGTAAGTATGAGAACTGTAGGTACAACTCAGAATAATATTAATTCTCAGGGAAAACAAATTGCTTCAGTTGAGGTTCCTAATAATATGCATAGGGTTTACCATTTATCGGAAAATCCGGCTGAGAATAATATTTCTCCTGAAGAGTTACAGGAAGGTGTTGCCCGATACATTATGGAGGACCAAGTTAATTTTTTAGACATAGGTCCCTCCTGCCCTACGTGGAGAGGGAATTTAGAGGAAGAAAACTAAAGTTTTTGGTGGACACTGGTTCATCTAAAAACTACATTAAAGATTTGAAAATATTCCCACTTGAAATAATCGTTAAAAGTCCTGTTTTAGTGAAATCCGTCCATGGTGAAAATTGGGTTAGACGCAAAGCACCAGTAAAAGTATTCAATAAGGTTACAGATTTTTTTTATACTTCCATGTCTTACTACATTTGATGGCATCATAGGTTTTGAACATCTCAGGGATATTAAAGCACATATAGACACCGAAAATAGTATGTTAAGTTATGAGGGTAGTCAGGAGAAATTGAGTTTTTTTTATTGCAATGAAACCAATTATATCTCAGTTGATTTTGACAGTGTTCCGGAGAATGTTCGCAATAAATTTTTTATGGTTTTGGAAAAGTTTAAAGGTGTTTTTGCTACCCCCAACGAAGCACTAACATACAATACGGCAGTTGTTGCAAGTATAAGAACTAGGGATGAGGAGCCAGTTTATTCTAGGTATTACCAATATCCCATGGCTATGGTAGATTTTGTCAATAAGGAAATAGAGGACTTGCTAGCAGACAATATTATAAGACCATCTCGATCAGCATATAACAATCCCGTATGGGTGGTTGACAAAAAGGGTTTAGACGAAAACGGCAAGCCAAGGAAACGATTAGTTATTGACTTCCGGAAACTTAATTCAAAAACGATCTGTGACAAGTATCCAATCCCTGAAACTTCTGTTATTTTGGCCAACCTTGGTAAAGCGAAAATTTTTACTACCTTAGATTTGAAATCCCGGTTTCACCAAATTAATCTAAGAGAAGAGGATAGGGAGAAAACCGCATTTAGCATTAGTAATGGGAAGTACGAATTTTGTAGGCTGCCATTTGGGCTTAAAAATGCACCTGGTATATTTCAACGTGCTATAGATGATGTACTGCGTGATGAAATTGGTAGGTGCTGCCACGTCTATATTGACGATATCATCATATTTTCTGACACGGAGCAAAAACATATAGATGATATTGGAAGAATATTGGAAAGACTTTATAATGCAAATATGAGAGTTTCGCTAGAAAAGTCCAGATTTTTTAGAACATCTGTTGAGTTTTTGGGTTTTACGGTTTCAACTGCTGGAATTAGAACTTGTCCTGATAAGGTTAATTCGATAGTAAATTACCCCACACCCTCATCCCTACGCGGCTTGAGATCTTTTCTTGGTTTGGCTGGGTATTATAGAAAATTCGTTAGAGATTATGCAGAAATTGCAAAGCCTTTGACGAAATACCTAAGGGGAGAAAATGGTCATATAGGTGCAAGACAGTCAAGGAATGTAAAGATAGCTTTGGATCATGAAGCCCTGGAGGCTTTTAATAAGATAAAACAAATTCTCGCTTCGGAAGAAGTTTTGCTGCTATATCCTGACTTCGAAAAGCCTTTTGATTTAACTACTGACGCGTCTTCACACGCTATTGGCGCTGTGTTATCGCAAGGTGGTCGTCCGATCACAATGGTTTCGAGAACCTTGTCCCCCGCAGAGGAAAGTTATGCGGTAAATGAAAGAGAGTTACTGGCAATTGTGTGGGCATTAAAGAGTCTTCGAAATTACCTTTACGGTGTTAGTAAGCTAAATATTTTCACGGACCATCAACCCTTAATATTTGCAATTTCTGAAAGAAATCCCAATTCGAAATTAAAAAGATGGAAAGCGTTCATTGAAGAATATGCACCGACGTTTTACTATAAACCTGGCAAGGACAACGTCGTTGCCGATGCGCTTTCCAGGCAATACAACAACATGATTTACAATTTATCGTCCAGTTCGTCCTTGGAAGCTGTAAATAGCGAGAATTCTTATACGGAAGTAATATTAACAGTGGATAACCCACTTAATTGTTTTCGGAATCAGATTATTCTTACTCAAGGTCTAGAATCCAACGAACAGACGAAAATAATTTTCAAAGACCGAATTCGTCATACAATAACATTTACGGATATCGGGGATGTTTTTGGTGTTTTAAAACGAGTAGTTAACCCTAATGTAGTAAACGTTATTTATTGTGAACTACAAATCTTAGCTAAAATTCAACATTTTTTGGTTACAGCATACCCCTCTGTCAAATTTCTTCACACAAATAAATTTGTAACGGATATATTTAACACCGATGATCAAGTAGAAATTCTGAATAATGGGCACAATCGAGCGCATCGTGCACTATCTGAGAATGTTAAACAGATAATACAAGACTATTATTTTCCAAACATTAGAAGAAAATTGAAGGAACTAATTCGCAACTGTAAGATTTGTAACGAGGCTAAGTACAATAGGCATCCAAAAAGACAGGAGGTATCGGAAACCCCTATTCCTTCTTACCCAGGTGAAATATTACATATAGACATTTACTCGACAGACGGAAAGCACTTTCTGACATGCGTAGATAAGTTTTCAAAATTTGCAATTGTAAAGCCAATAGCCTCGAGATCGATAGTAGACGTTAAGCCTGCTCTTCAGGAAATTTTAAATACCTACAATAGTACAAAGACAGTTGTTTGTGATAATGAGAAGTCATTAAACTCCGAATCAGTCAAGACCTTATTGAATAACTTTTATGGAGCTGAAATTGTTGCTGTACCACCACTACACAGCACATCAAACGGTCAAGTAGAGAAATTCCATAGTACCCTTTCGGAAATTGCAAGATGTATTAAGCTAGAGTACTCCATAACTGATACCACAGATCTTATCCTAATAGCTGTTTTAAAATATAATCGATCTATACACTCCGTTGTTAAGCTAAAACCTATAGACATATTTCACTCAATTTCTGACGAGTTAAGGGCTTTCGTAAAGAACAATTTAATTACCCAACAGAAAAAGGACTTAAAATTCCATAATAGAGGGAGAATTACACGAATTTTCGAGCCTGGACAAAAGGTTTTCGTTAAGGTCAACAAAAGACTAGGGAACAAATTCAGTAAAGTTTACGTTGAGAAAGTAATCCAAAAGGATTTAGGATCCACGGTTCAAATCGAAAATAAAATTGTTCACAAGGACAATATTCGCTAATATTTCATATCCAATTTGTGTCCTGTAATGGAAGTTTAAACTTTCGACCTGGTATAAACTTGGCACTACGCTAGTGAAAACTGCCTGTAATAATTTTTAGAAATCTTAATTTAATTTAAAAAATACATGTAACCAAGTAAAGAAATTATATACGTAATTGCTTTCTAAAATTAAATATTGTAATTTTAACATAGCTATGTAAGTTTAATATTTACATATTTTCTCAGTCGAGGACGACTGATGCTTAAAGGGGGGAGAAGTTAACGAATGGGTTAATCAATGAAGTTTTTTTTCTATTGCTTTGTTACCATGCATAAACTCATTGATTTCCTGTCTTTTACTTGACAACATTAATAAATAAGTTTTTTTCTCCTCTCTTGTTTATACTTTAGTTATCACTATGTAAGGTTATCATAAAATAATTTTATTGATCTCTTTTTAACTAATTCATATCCCTTTGTCGCTAAGCAAATATAAAATTGTGTTATTGATCTTATCTGCTTACTACCTATGTCAGCTATTGTAAAATATATTGTCTGCCCTTTTCTAATTATATTTTATCACTATGCAAAGTAATTGTAAAATAATTTTTATTAATTTTGTTGTTTTTATTCATGTTCCTTTTGCCGGTTAGTTACAAAATTGATTGATGTTTTACTTTCTTTAAAAACTAAATTTAGTCTGTTTGGTGGACCGTTCGTTTAAAGACGTTTTAAGAAATCGTTATGAAAAGTAAAAATTTAAACAACAAACTTTAATAAAAAAATTTTACAGTAAAAAAGAATACCTAATAATAAAAAGGTGGACAATATTATAATGGTGTAAAAATATTTAAAAATATTTAAAATACTTAATAATTAATTAATAATAATAATTATTAATAGTAATAATTAATATTTAAAAAATTATCTAAATTCTACATAGTAGAAAAATCAATTAAATACTAAATGTTTTGGGGTGATAGAACCATTAGAATTGAAATGAATTAAAACAATATTATAAACTTAATTTAATATAGCATTAAAATATTATTCAGTTTTAATATTTAAAAATATTAATAAAACACTAAAATTAGAAAAAAGTATTTGGTTTGAAGGTTAAATTCTACATAGTAGAAGAAACTCCAAAATTAACTGAAATAAATTTTTTAACTAAAATTCTACATCGTAGAAAATAAAAAATAAATTTAACCTTAATATTATATTTTATGAAACATTGAAATTAAAACTATACCTGTTAAATAAATATTATTTACCTTGGTGACTAAAACTTACAATCATAAAATATACTAAGATAAATATGTGCAAGACTGAAAATTGTAATTAATATTAAATTGAAAAAAATGAATAAATTGAAATCAAACAACGACAACAAAGTTTAAAACTTTTATTACAAAAACAATAAAAATTAACTTGTATAAAGTTCATAATAATTTTTTTGAAGTATGTGTGAGATATCTTCACTCACTCACCCCTCTCTAGAAAGTCATAAAAATACAACAGGGATGGAAAAGTAAATGCTATCGTAGTTTATACAATAAAAACACTCCTACCATGGATTGTCAATTAGGCATAATTTGCTATAAAACCTCAAAAATTTAATTTAACATGACATGCATGACTGTAATTTTAATAATTAACAATTTTCTTAATTAAATTATTTTAAGCTTCTTTTTCTCTAAGCCACACCAAAGGACACCTCCTTGGTGGACATAATTCGCATTTAGACTTTGTACACTCTTTGTAACATACTACTCACTACTCGTGTTGGTTATGACATGTCGTAAGTTACTTAAGACAAAAAAAAAACAAAAATGCAACCATATTTCGCGCACATTCTAGAATGCTTGTGCATATGTTTGCATGCATGTGCACGGACAGCTTCTAATTTATCCGTAATATTTCATAATGTCACATGAAGCATACAACGAAATTAGGATTAATCTTATTATTACAAAACAACAACAGCAACGAAAAGCTAAAACAATAAAAATGTATTAAATTTATATTTAAACACTTCTATTTATTATTTTTTTATACTTTTTATTTTGCAGTTTTCTTCTTGTGGATGCTTTAAAATTAATTAAATGTTTGTGTTTTAATGACATTCTATAGTTTTACCGTTTCATAGGAAAGCTTTTCATACGTTTTCTTTTTGTTACTTTTTCATTTCAAATTTTTCATTTAAGATTTATAAACCAACCGTATATTTTTTATACATTTTATGTGGCCAATGTTGTTGCAGCCGCATGTCTCCCTGCGATTGGCTGCTGTAACCAATGAAGTTGTATGTTGTTAAGTTTGTTTGGTGTTGTGTCGTAGTATGCATAAAATGCTTGTTGTTGCTCGACTGCAACAACGACTACTAGAATCATGAGGAAAAACATCTACACTCACATACTAAATGTTATTAATATTCTTTGATCATTAGTTTTGACATGTTGCTATTAAGGCCCTGAATGTAAAAAATAAACAGAGGTTAATACCATGGTCTCTTCCATAAAATGTCTTTTATTTTATCATTAAAGTGTCGCATGTGTTTAGATACATTCTCTCTAGCGCACACTTGTCATGGTGAAAATAATTAATACTTTTCGTATAGAGATAAAAATGGTGTTTGCAGACACGATGTTCAGAATCATGGCAAATAAAGGCACATTGCTGATGTTCGTTAGGGGTTAATGGAGAAATAGTCAATTAGTATTTATTTTATTTAGGTAAAAACTCTAAAATTATGTAAAAAAAAAATTTTATTAAATATGCAAGAAATTTTGAGAAATTTTAACAAATTTGTCCGTGACTGTTTAGGATATATTTTTGAATTAGAACAAATTAAGCAACTAATACACAGTAAAATTCACCACTGCTAAAGACGAACATGTCGTGTGTAAGCACAAAAACATTTCTTCTGTAAAACACATGTGCTAAATCATATGACAACATTTCAATTACCAAGTCTGATGTATAAAACATGCCGTGTATTATCTGCCTTAGTAAGAACAAGTAAGAGCACTATATTCGGCTGTGCTGAATCTTTTATACCCACCACCAACTTTGTGTACATTTAAAGCACTTTATTTATTATTTTGTTAATCATTATGAAATAATCTCTTTATAATAAAATATGTATCACTTTCTTTGTAGAGGGTGGGTGGTTAAATTTTAAGGGCCCATGTTGAAGGTGAACTACACCTAGTCTTTAAATTTGTTTTCTGCATTTCACTTGACATTTCCCAATCTCAAACTTACTCAATTTGATCCGTGGAAAGATACGCAAATGAGCAACACGTTAAATTTATTCAGGTTTTTTATAAAAATGGGCGTTCAAATCAAAATGCATTTTCTGCACTTCGTAATTCTTTTGATTAGCAAAATCGTTCAAGTTCTTCCACAATCGGGAGAATTGTAACAAATATTTTAATTTCTGCAAAACAGGTCTGTATAAAATGTTAGAGAATCTGTGAATGCCTTCTTAGTGCGTTGAATGGGAACCACTGCTGGTTTTTGCGACAATGTGGCAAAAGAGCAGTCAACCTCGACTCATCAACATGCCCAACAATTGAGCATCAACATTGTCATTGAAAGTTTTGACCATCAGATAGAGGAGTGGTGCCAAGGATGGGGGGGGGGGGGGCATTTGGCCGATATTATGTTAAATACATAATTGAACCATACAAATATTATAATTACAAAAAGAAATAATAATAATATCCTAAATAATTTGTGTTTTATTTAAATTTAACATCGGTCCTTAAAATTTAACCACCCTTTATAACTTCAATATGCTACTAAAATGCTTTTCTAAATGTAGTCTTTCAATGAAAGTGGGCGTTAAAGTAGGCGTGTCAATAAAGTTTCTGCTAATAAATACAACTTAGATATTTCAATATAGTCCTTTATTTTCCTAAAAACTTTGTCAATAGAGAAATTATATGAATTTAAGATAAACCGTTATATGGGAGGTAGGCGTTAAAGTGGGCGTGTCATCTAAGCTTTTTGGCGGTTTTATGACCTTTTAAATTTCATTAACTGTAGATAACGTGAAAAGTGGGCGTTAAAGTAGGCGTGTCAAAGTAATTTTTGTTAATGAGTACAACAAAGGTATTTCAATATAATCTTTTGTTATTCCAAAATCTTTATTAATAGAGAAATTATATGAATTTTAGTTAAAACGTTATATGGAAGGTGGGCGTAAAAGTGGGCGCGGCACCTTAATTTTCTGGCACAGTAATGATATTTCCTAGGGGGATATTCGTAGCAAATTTTATCATCATACCTCTAATTTTGGCGGTTTTATGAGCTTTTAAATTTCATGAACGGTAGATAACGTGAAAAGTGGGCGTTATAGTAGGCGTGTCAAAGTTATTTTTGCGAATGAGTACAACTTAGGTGTTTCAATATAGCTTTTTATTATTCCAAAATCTTTATTAATAGGAAATTATATGAATTTTAAATAAAACGTTATATGGGAGGTGGGCGTGAAAGTAGGCGTGGCACCCTAATTTTCTGACAAAGTAATTAAACTGCCTAGGGGGATATACGTAGCAAATTTTATCATCATACCTCTAATTTTGGCGGTTTCATGAGCTTTTAAATTTCATTAACGGTAGATAACGTGAAAAGTGGGCGTTATAGTAGGCGTGTCAACGTTATTTTTGTGAATGAGCAGAACTTAGGTGTTTCAATATAGCCCTTTATTATTCCAAAATCTTTATTTATAGAGAAATTATATGAGTTTTATGTAAAACGTTATATGGGAGGTGGGCGTAATAGTGGGCGTGGCACATTGATTTTCCGTCACAAAAAAGCGTCTCACCGAAAAGCAAAGAGTGCAAAGAGTCGTACATTCAATTTTGTTGCTTTTATGACGTTTTTGTTTTTAAATATACCGAAAAATACACTGTGCAGTATAAATTTTCGTACATTTTTATCGATAACTTTTTTCCTAATTCATAGATTTAGGCGATTTTCAGGGAAAAATATTCTTTTGACTCGATAAATATATATTCGAAGTTTCATGACTCTACGCTTATGCGTCTGGACACAATTCCATTTTATTCGATGTGCGAAGGACACGGTTTTTTCGACCTTGCTTTACGAGCTATAACTCTCTTCCTAATATTCCGATATAGCCCTTTTTCAATACCAAACAAACTTTGTCTATAAGAAAGATTCTGGCAAAATTTGAGCTTTCTAGCTTTTTCGGTGCGACCTCTATCGTGCTTTCAACAGACGGACAGACGGACGGACATAGCTAGATCGTCATCAAATCAAACCCTGATTCAGAATATATATACTTTATGGGGTCTAAAATGGATATTTCGATGTGTTACAAACGGAATGACAAAATGAATATATATTTTTTTGGTGGCGGGTATAAAAAGATACATGTTTAGACACAGTTAAGAATCCAACACTGATTACACTGTTTGACAAAGTACCTGGCAGCCATGGTATTTTTCTAATAGGCATTTACAATTTCAAAAACAATCCTTTTTTGGACTCTTCGGAATATCTAAAAAATCTTGAGTTATGAACAAAATATCGAATTTTTGTACCCTTATGCACTTATCAGCCTGTAAGGTCATTGAAATTCAACCGATTTCAAACTTATAAATGCAATTAAAAGAATAGAGCTAGACGTTTTTGATCTTTAATTCCTTTCCTAATGCATAGATTTAAGCAATTTTCAGGAATAAATATTGTTTTTACTCAGGAAATATACATTCGAAGTTTCGTGGCTCTACGTTAATGCGTTATCTGTGGTTATCATTTGTACTGCCCCATACAGTACTGTGTGAGTTAGCATCACAGCCCATGACAAGAGTCATACCGCTCAACCTACAGAACTCCACCAGATTGCTCACCAACCCCGAAGGATTGAAGTCTGGTGTGACATAGGGTAGGTAAGCAGACGCCACCAGAAATAATTCCGAATCCGCTCCTATTATTACCACCGTAAGATCCGGCGAACAAAGATGCGTCATCGGCACAGCATACACACCGTGACGCACCAGGATACATGTCCTCAACCTCCCTCCCGTCTATTAGTGATGCAGACTGGCGGTCTGACGAGACAGGCCCATGATGTTATCCCTAACAATTCATGGTTCTTGTAACAAGGTTATATCCAACCCATCCTCCACAAAACATAGCATCATCACCGCCGAAGCCGCTCTGCTATGATGCAGATTCAGTTGATATACACTTAGAGTTTTCCGGTATGGGTATATGTATTCGATGTTGGAAGGACATGTTTTTTTTACCTACTCCTGTATTATGAGCTATATTCCGATTTATCCCATTTCAATGAGTATAAAAAATATTCTAGCAAACTTTGAGCCCCCTAGCTTTTACCGTCTGGCCTCTATCATGCTTTCAACAGACGGACGGACGGACATAGCTAGATCGTCATAACATGAAACCCCGATTCAATATGTATTCTTTATGGGGTATAAAATGGATATTTCGATGTGTTACAAACGGAATGACAAAATGAATTTAAAAAATCATTTCTAATGTACACGTTCTTATTATTTCATTGAAAGACAAAATTTAAGAAAATAAATTAATAGCGAATCGAAGTACACAAAGTAAGTGATACATATTTTAGGGTAAACAGATTATTCCATAGCGATTACTGTTAATAACAAAATAATATATTTTCTCATTAGATTTTCATTATTTTTAGTTTATATGGTTTAAGGATTAAGCCTCTTCGTTTAGATATTTTTTCCTAGAATTTCAGTCATTTTCAATAATCAGTTTCTGAAAACAATGGAACATTGTAAAGAATATTCAATTTCAAAAGGACTTCTTAGACAAAGTTATCGATTAGATATTTGGCTTTAGTCCTAGACAGTGACCAAAGAAAATGCCGAGTGTCATATTTTTTTTTTAAAACGGAATTACAAATTACATACTCATATGCACTATAATATTGAGATAATATTGAAAATTTCTTATACCTACATCTCGATGAAGGGTGTATAAGATTCGAAACGGTTAAATATAGCAATCTTACTTACTATAAGTCGATTCTTATGTTTTGTTTTTTAGCACATTGCAGTCAAGGTGTTTTTTTGCGCAGGTACTAATTTTTGCCTTCTAAAAGTCCTGATTATTCTACGCTTTTATTAAAATAATGTGATCATGGTTAGCATCAGGAAAGTTATTTTAACCCACACTTAGACTGATTTAATTCCCTCTTTTTAGATTTTAATAAACCCCAAAAGAATTCTTGTTGCCGGTGTTTACGACGCTGCGTCCAGTTATGACAGTCGTTAGCGTTCACGAAACTGCCATATTGGTCGCCTCAAATAGTGCCAGTGTAACTGGCCCAACTCAAACAGAATGCATAACGAATGCTGAAGAAGTGTGCAAGCCTCACTACTTATTGTATCTACACACGTCTGCTACTTGTTTAATTATCGTTCTCTTATTCTATTTTCTTGTTTACCAATTAGTTTCGTATAAACACTTTAGTCCTTGACCTTTTAGCAATTTGATGTGTTTGTTCCTTTCATAAATAATTTTTCGTTTAAAATTTAAATTAAGTTTTTTAGCTCAGCTTCTTCTTGGTTTCCTTTCATATTTAATATTTATCCTTTTATTATTCTAATAGACTGTGGATTTAGATGTGTATGTTTGCGCGTTAGTGTGTAGTATGTAGGACCATCAGTGTGTAGATATAAATTCATATAATTATAGAGCATCGTCGTACTCATCATCAACTCGGCTCGTTCTGCTGTTGTTGGTTCTTAACACCATGTTGCAGTTGTTGCGGCTGTTTGTTAAAATATTCCCTTGTAAAATAATTGATCTCTTAACTCATTCTAGAGGAGTTCCAAACAACAAAAAGAACAACAACTAACCAGGCAGCACCTAGTTTTTGAAACAAACACCCTTCACCAACAGTTCATTATTGCTAGTGTTTGAGCTGTTGTTTTTGGTGCTGGTACTGATGTTGTAGCTGTTTTCATTTATTTCCTTCATTATTTTACTCTGTTTCGCCGTTTCACTTTTAAGGAGTGAAGAAGTATTTAATGAAGTCATTAAAAACAGCGCGTGTGGCGCAAAATAAATTACTTTGCGTAACTGAAAACTTCACTTGAGGCTTTTAAAACAACAAAATATTTATGTAAATAAAATAAAAAGTAAAATGCAGAAAAGAAAATGTTTAAATATATTCATTCCACTTCATCTTTGTAATGTATTTATGTATGTGTGTGTGTATGTGTGCATTTAAGTTGCTGTTTTAAGCTGTTTATGTATATGAATAAATGAATGAATAAATACCCTCATCTTCCTTTTTATTCCTCTTATACATTTATGAATGAATGGACCGAAGTGAACGTTAAGCAAAATGTGCAAATATTCAGATGCATACAATTAATATTTATTTATTATTAACAACATCTTAAACGATGGTTTTTTCTTACATATTTTTGCCACTCATTTATGTATGAAGAATTTAAAACGGACTTTTTTTCTGCATACAAACTAGATTTAAATTTTATTCATTTAATATTTAAGCAGAGAATTGAAAGCAAAAATATTAAAGAATTACAGATCCAATTGCTGGTTGGTTTGGATAGACCAATAACGAGATCTGCAAGAGAATAATTTAAAAGCTAGATTTTGGTGGCTATTTTTTTATTAATTTATTTATAAAAGTCTATAGTTTTTAAATCCTTAAAGACCAGCAGTAATACATGCAAAAAAATTAAACTTTACTAATCACAGACATTTGGGTGCCCCAGTGGACTAGTCAGTAGTGTGCTGGTTTGCTAGTTTGGGGGTTCGATTCCCGCTAGAGACACTGGACTTGTCTGCTTCTCTTCTCTCTTTTCTATTCTATTCTTACTTTTATATTCAGGTATTACAAACGGATCAATTTAATGGACCCAAGTGAGCTGCTGTTCTACCTAACCTAATCACAAACATTTAAGAACAGAATAATATTACGTTTAATTAGTTTAACATTTATAGAAAAATCGATGAAGTTATAAACATTATTATAGTTTTTCGATATTCTCCTCAATGGGTCAGCATCAGCATAGTTAGTTTAAAGACATCTAAGATAAAGAGGAGTAAAATTAAAATTAATTAAATTAAAGTTGATATTACTTAGCAAAAATGCAGAATTAACAAATCCATTTAATAAATTCACCATAAAAGTTACATTAAGCATAATTCGTCTACTTTGTAACGTTGGCAACTTAATTGTAGCAAGTCTAGTTGTGTACGGCAGAATGTTTCCCATGTTGTATGACCTAAACAAAGTAGAAGAAATTGTTTCTGAACAGATTCAATTCGATTCTTCTGAAAATTGGTATAAGGATCCCAAATAATAGCTCCGAATTCAAGAAAAGGTCTTACTAAAGAGGAATACAACTGTACAGTTGTTTGCGTAGATTCTTTAGGTCAACGCTTTATAAGAGCGAGAACACTACGAGATTTATTTACCATCACAACAATATGGTTGTTGAAATTTAGTTTTGGGTCAAAAAGAATGCCTAGATCCAGAAACTTCGAAACCAGTTCAAGTTGATAAGCATCCAGAGAAAAGAGACAACCAGCATTCCAATTTCTGGAGAATCTCATTTGTTTACATTTTTTTAGGTTGAGTGTCATTAAATTAATATTGCACCATTTGAAAAATTCATTGGAATCATGTTGTAACTGAATTCCATCCTGAATATTCTTGTAACTAAGAAAAATCTTTACGTCATCAGCATACACTAAAACGTTGCAAAATTTGATTGCACTTGGCAAATCATTTGTAAAGAGCGAAAATAAAATAGAACCAAATGGCTACCTTAAGAGACACCAGATTTTACTGAAATATAACAAGAAGTAGCATTGTTAACAACACACTGTTTATGACCTGTTAGGTATGACTTTATCCAATTCAAAGTGTTTATCGTGAATTCCATAAGATAAAGCATTTGTAGAAGCACATCATAATTGACTTGATCAAAAGCCTTACTAAATCTCAGTATAGATTACATCCCGTCAATTGTTTATTATTAAAACTATTATGAGCAACAGTGGTAAGTTGCAAAAGGTTCACTAGTATAGAGCAGCGTTTTCTAAAACCGTGTTGATGATGAGACCGAAGAGATGATATTTGATGGCATATGTTATCCGTAATATATTTTTCAAAAAGCTTTGGAATCGCACTAAGCTTCGCGATACCTTTATATTTCGTTACATTCGATTTTAAAAAGCGGAATTATAAAGGAGTCCTTCCTAAACTCGAATAGATAATTTCAAGATATATTACAATCTTCACATATTTTATTCAACAAATTAATTGTTTGAGGCACTATCTGACACTGTATCAACATCCAGTAGAAAAAAAAATATTTTCAGTAGTTATTCACTCCAACTTTACTTGTCGCCATTGAGAGCAACGTTTCCGCTGACCTTATTTTTTAAGTTTTAATCCAATAACTTTAAACAGGCCTAAAATGTCCCGCCTGATTTTTTGACATCAAATGCAGAAAATTGATGCATTAATGTGCCTTTTGTTTCTCATTACCTAAAATATAATGACGCACAGTAGCATATTTCCGTAGTAAAACAGGACTTTCGAAATAGTTTGCAAGCGTTGTTATGGCGAAAGTCTATTTATGAAATAATGATAACTAAACCAACAACAAACGTAACTAGATGCGTTATTACACAAACATATGACAGTTTAGTCCCGTTTGCATACTGAACTGAAAAAAAAACATCCTGCATTTAGAGAGAGAGAGTTTAACTATTTGAAAAATACAAGCCAATACCTTGACTGTCAATACATATTGTTATAAATATACTCAATGAAATGACTGGTTGTTGATTAATTCTTATTTGTGGTGGGGGGTGGTGACAATTAGGTGCTCTTTGGACAGGTGCTAACCCTCTCATACTCCAACCTTAGTTAGAGTAGTTATATATTTTTTTTAACTCTGTTTAACTGTGTTGGGGTCATTAAAAGGCAAAAGAGAAGAACTATTTAAATTTATGCTCCCCCATGGTTTTTTGAAGATCTTGAACACATGCAACATGTCACATTAGGTGATTAAAAAAGGTAAAATTTTTGATATAAAAAAAGCATGGTTTGACTTTATTTTTATTATTTTTTGTTGTTTCCAGCTTTGCAGTCATAGCTGGCTGCATCTACTCAGAGAAAACGGTACACAGTGTGGCACTTTTATATAACGAGCACCCAAAAGTAGAAAGAGTTGTCGTAGAGTGATAAAATTTGGTAGTGTTCCTTATATTGATTTGATATACATACAAATATTTAAAATTTGGTCAAAATCCGTGCGAGGATTCGTATCCTTCCCATATATCCTGATATTAAAAAGTGCCATAAGAAATTAATTATTCATTGTTACTTTATAAAATTTGGTGTATGTATTACGTATAATGTAAAAAAAATTTTCCACTAAATTTTGTTTGATTCGAAGCAAAGATGCACGTGGCTTAAAAATGATTTTTAGGAAAAATTAACAAAAAAAAAATGTAAACAAATAACAAATATGTAGATACAAAACACTTATGCTATTTTTTTGTCTAATTTCGTGCATGGACAACCAAGATTAAAAACATCCTTCTTTTTTGTGAAGTCAAGAAATACCACCACGTAAAATGTTATACTGCTTTTTGGTTCGATAAACAGTAATAATTATAATTATATTTTTAAAATCTAAATACCTTCCATAATAAATAATAGTAACAAACTTGCTTTTTTAAAAATTTGAATATTAGTTTAAATATTAAAAGTTCGACAATGAATAAAAATTAAAAATTTACAAAAGCACAGGGCACGGAACATAAAATCATTCAATCTTGGTCAACCAACATTCTGCTGATTACCGGCCAAACAAGAAATATGCAAATGATTATGAACATTTGGGTGATTCACAAGGTATATTATCATGTCATATTGTTCTAAAGTTTTACAATGGTTTAAAAATGTTGTTGTTGCTTTTCAAACAAAAAGGGTCTTATAATAATAGAACTTTGTACGCTATGTTTATTGTGCTGTCGTATTTAATAAACAGAGACCTGGGATAAACGGCTAAGCCGGCTAGGCCAAGCTAGGGATGGGCAAATTGGAAAAATCTATCGATATTTTTTTTACCATCGATATTTATTAATTTAAAATATCGATATTTCGATATATCGACTGACACATATTTAGCTAGTTATTGTTGATTTACGATTAAGGATATGATGTAGTGTTTCCACATGTTTTGTATGTTTTACCACACAAGTTACAGGAAACAGGCTCATTGTTTGTTGTTTTTTTGAAAAACTTCCACACATTGGACATACTTTTAAATTATATTTAATTTTGTTTTACCCAAAAAAAAAAAAACAAAATACTTTATACATCGAACCTCAACTTTAACAATATGGTTTGCAGTCAGTGATGCCAATTCTTAAATAACAATAGTGAGAAGTTGTAAAACTGTTTAGTCAAACGATAAACTAAAAAGCGTGACATCATTGTTGATAGAAGCAGCCCTACAAAAACACTGACAGTAATTTGATGCATTAATGCATAAGTATAAGTATATAATAAGTATACTAGTATAATTAAAACTAAATTCGCCTTGGCTGCTGTACCTTCTTTTGAAAAACTTTTAAAAATATCGGCTCCGATATTAGTAAATAAGTATCGATGTATCGATATTGAGGTATTTAAAATATCGGCGATTAATATCGAAATGTTTTAAACTAAATATCGATATTTTGATATATCGATATATTTTGCCCAACCCTAGGCCAAGCCGCAATAGTTTTTGTAAGCCGACGCCGTTCATTGTATAATTTTATCGGGCCGACATCCTAATTTAAGCGCAGTTGCTTACTTTTGATAACAAATCACTGTCGGCAAATGACAAATGAAAAATATTGTGGTCAGATCTAATTTAATAAATTCATGGATTAGAATTAAAAAATATTTTAATTTAGCCAAAGCTGAAGCGAATACGCATAAACCCAACGAAAATATTTTTTTTTATAATTGTTTTACATCAGCTGACTTAAATTCAAAATAGCACACTTAATTATGAGGAGTTGTTCACAATAGTCTTAATTTTCATGCTCTTATTATAGGACATATGATTTTATGACACTATTGTGAATCCCCCAATTGATTGTTACTAAAAAACAATCATCTGTTTTTATCGCTACCTAACTGTTGGCTAGAGCAGGACAAAACTAGTGATAATAGAAAGATAGTAATAAATAAAAGAAAAAGGTTTGCTGTTAGTAAAATTTCGATCTGACTCGTTGCGGTAAGATAATATGAAGAATGTAACAAATTAGTTACCGAATTCAATTAAGTTAAAAAACCTGGGTGTTAAAGAGATGATATTGACAACCAACACGCAATCACCGATCAACAGAGTGCTGATGATGAAATCGTAGCTGGTTTCAAAAATGCATTCCACTCAGCTAGTGTCGGTAAAATATACTTTTCCAGATTATTCTTTCATTATCACATGATTAAACAAAAATTCTTTGTAAGAATAAGAATGTTTAAAAATTGAACTCAAGCCGGTATAACAATTTGAATATTAGTTTGCATTTTTTTAGTTAAAAAGTTTTTATTAAATGGGGAGCTCAATTTGATTACCTTGTTTTTTAGGGTGTAAAAATGGATTTCCGTGACATGCTCATTTTAGGATATTTTACCGTCCATAATAAACTATAATGTCTGCTGTAGTTTCCTAATTGTTGAATTCACCGAAAAGCCACTTTAACGTACTGAATACAAAGTTATCTTCTCAAAAATTTAATTTATCAAAAAATGCATTTCTAAGTCACCTTCTGTCTCGTTTTGCAAATTTTGAGTGATTAAATTTGACCACTTTTGACTTTTTTCTTAGGGATCATCGCCTTCTCGTAATTTTTTGTGCAAAATGTTTAACGTGGTCCATACCACGAAGCTGTGGAAACCACAAATCATTGGTATCTATATCATCCAATTTAGGCCATTAGGGTGTTTACTAGGGTGATCGGTTCGGTTTTCAACCGGTGGAAAACCCGGTTTTTTACACTTTCAGCTGGCGGTTTTTTCTAAATGTTAATTTTTCGAATGTCGAATAGATCGGTTATTTTACTCACAGAAGCCGGTTTTTTTCATACTATATTTATTACTCAAAAAATTTAAAATAAATCAAAAAATTTATTAAATACTCTTCCATAATATTGTAAAAAATTTATTTGTTGTTTCAAATGTAAAATAAGAAATATAATTATGCTTAAATATTATTTGTTTTAAATGGAGAGCAGGTATTTTACAAATTTTTGCGCTTATAATTTGCTGTTTAGTTAAGCTTTTTGACCAAGTTATTATATTTTGCAATACTTTTTGATCTTATTTTCAAATTTCATAATATTTTGCATTTACGAAATCTAGCGACTTGTACTAAAGACTACCCATATTATCTCTGATAACATATGACTTGTATACTGAAATAGTTTGGCACAAAAAGGGTCATTATTACAACTTGCCTATAAAGTTAATGTTAATAAAAGGTAAATTTGACTACCGTGAGCAGTAAAGTGACTTTTTAATATTTTTCATTATTACAACCTGCTTGTAACAAAGTTTGTTTTTCTAATATGGCAGTATCAGAGCAAATACCGATTCCTTTTAACAAATTTATACATTTTATTTACAAAACAATGATTTAATGATTTATTTACATATTTTGTTTCATGTAGAAAAACAATGGCATTTTTAAATTTATAAACCTTTACCTTAAAACTTAAAGGTTATTGAAACATAAACTTAACTTTTCGGTCACTGTTTGGTAAATATTATCAGTCCTTTAACATCTTTATTTAAAAAAAACGGCATTTAATAATAATGCCATTGAATGTGTGTCAATTTTAAGTGCAATTAAACCATAGAACAAACTAGTTTAGAACTCCATTTGTATCTCTGTCATGGGTATAAGAAAAAATAATATTTTATGTATTCGACCGGTTAATCGGTTTTTTCTAAATTTTTAAAAAAGCAACCGGTTTTTTTTAGTTCTGAATTTCAAACTATTTGAAAACCGGTTTCTTAAAAATGTCGAATAATCGATCATCCTAGTGTTTACCCTTGACGTTGGTTGACGGCAGCCTAAAATTCACATCACACTGAGAGTTTTTAGGGATTAGACTCTTTTGGTTATTATGTGGATTGTTATCATCACAAATTAGACACTTATCGTTTTTTTTACCTTCAGCACCAGAGTTAATTGAATTTGTACGGGTGCAAGTCTAAGTCACAATGGAAAATTCACTGAGATATGGCTGAATTCTTGCGAGCGACGTGAAATTGGCTGCATGGGATTCTGCTGTGTACTCTCACAATGGTTGATGTGATGGTTTTGCTAAATTTTGTAATTCGTTATCGGACGGGTTTTAAATTATTTTTTATTAAAACAGTGGGCTCAATGGGATCCACCGTACAAATCGACCCCTGTGCGCGAAATTATCGTATGTAACGTGTTTTTAGAAATCGACAAATTGGTTCTACAACCATTAATCCATCTGCTGATAAAATATTATAGCGATAACTGTTTTAGTTATGGAGATAACACTGTGTACATTTTATCGTATGTAGCAGTGTTATTTACGTTTTTATTTTTATTTAAAAGTAATAAAAACGCTCTCCTGTAAAATTTTGTTTTTGTAACATACGATAATATCACGCATAGGGGTCGAATGTAACCGTTATCACTCGTCAAAGTTTGAAGTCCCCATTTATGGACTTATTTAAAAAAAATATTTAGAAACCCAACACATAAATGTTCTTAAGTATAATTTTTTTTTTCTATTATTTGCATTAAATAAATTCTCTGATAATCGTCAAAAAGGTATTAAGTCAAAAAGTTAAGTTTAGGTTTTTCGATGGGTATAATTCAATATATTCTCTCTTTTGCTACCGTTTTTAGCAGTGCGTAAGGAGAAGGTGTGACTAAGCTGTTAGGGATAAAATTAGCGCTTATTCTAGTTTTACAGTTCTTGTTCTACAAAGTGGGACATCGCATATGAAAATCGTGTCTTTTAGAAGCGCTTTTGGAAGCAGATATACAATCACTAAGTGATTTCAGAGGCGCTTTTTAGTAACGAAGTTTTTTGATGGGAAGACTAGCACAAATGCTTATAATAAGTCTTTTACTCTTTAAGCAAAAGTTAAAAAAATCAAATTTTCTCTTTCTTGACTTAAGACCTTTTTGGCTAATCTTAAAGAAAAAAATAAAGTCTTTAGTTCCTATCGACTATAATAAGCCTGCGATTTTGCACTGCTTACAAGATCCACAATACAATTTTTAACTATTTGAGATTAAAAACAAAACTTTGCCCATTAATCATAATGATTTCCTTCTTAAAGAGTATTTTCTTTATTAAATTTATGCACATTTTGAAATCACTTGAAGCGTTCACTTTATACCTGATAATTTTCGTTGAATATCTTTTACTATTTCGAAATTGAATAAATTGATATATTGCGTTTTCAAAATATTCACAGCATTTACTTTGCAATGACCATAAAAATTAATTGGGATTCTTGTGGCCCCACCGATGCGTAATTAAATAGAAACACATAAAGTCATGTGCACATTAAAAAGAAAAATATTTAATAAAAAAGAAAAATGCCATTAAACATTTAGTAACATTTAACAGATCTATCATTTTGGGTATACAGTGGCTGTGTGGTGTATTAAACCATGGAAATATTTATTTCCTTAATCATTTTTAATAAAAATAATAATAATCGTGTTCAGATATTGCTGCATGCAGTTGCAGTTGGTTTTCAAATCGAAAAATTCCTTCTTTATTTGATTGATTTTGTTATGAATTATTAATTATGATTAATGCACCTGATACTCATTCATTCGTATGTATTTATGTACGCGCACATGATCTTGCCGTTTGTGCTACAGACAGGTTCTAAGGCAATAAGCGTTTTTTGTTTGTGTACGACTAGAATTTGCCTAAGCATAGCCTTAAAGGAAAGATCCTTAGTCATAATAAATATTTATATTATAGCATGTTGTATGTGTATGTATGTGTATGCGTTTACATTTGTATGAATTTGAATTTCAAAATTATTTTTTTTTTTATTTTATCGATGACTGTTTTTCTCTGTAACATCCTACTGCTTGTTGGTTTTAAGTTCTTGTATTAATTTTTTTCGTTTCTCTTTTAAATTTTGTGGTATTTGCTTCTCTCCAAACAATTGTCTTGTAGAATGAATAATCACTTGGTAGTAGTATTTGCCAGTCAGTTAAAGACAGGTGCTAACTGTGCCCAAATCGATCAAGTGAAGAATACAACCACAACAACAGCAACTTCCTAACCACAAATATGACGATCATCATCACATCTCAAATTGTAAATCTTGCAGACTACACGATTGCTGCTACTTGCAGCATTTAAATGCGCTTTCAAGTAGGATCCCCAAATTATGGCATTTGGTTTTAAGGGCACGTAATCTTTATGTTATATTTGTTTTTTAAATTGTGCTGTTGGATTATTTTTTTTTTTACAAATTTGGAATAAATTTTCCTTTTCATACAGGTTTTTGAAAAAATTTAAATTTTGGAAATAATATTTTAAAACAATGTGTGTAAGAAGTTTTTGAAAATGGCATTTTTTAGTTATGGACAATTTTGAAATTCTGTATATATGGCGAACTTTTTATAGATTCGTCAAAACCGGTTTTTGCTTGGCACAAAAAAAAACCGGTATTTTATTTTTTTGGGCGTTATTTTTTTTTTAGCGATTTGTTCAGTTTTTCGGTTATTGAATCATTCTAGAAACCGAATAATTCGACAATGTGGATAGTATGGGTTCTTTTTACATACATATGTATGTCTTTGTTCATATAAACAATTTTTGCATTGAAATTTTTAAAACTCTCTTTAAAAATTACACCAAACTGCCCTAGAATTACACAACTTTTTCCACATAGTGTTTGCAGAGTGTATTTTGTTTTTATACCCCATAAGTTATATATTTTCTGGAAGCATATGAATATGAAAGTCCATTTAGAATCGGCTTATAGAAGCCCTTACATGTTGCACAGACCTGTATATGGTATCAATCTTTTAAAACATTCCGAAATGAATTGCCGTTTTACTTTCTAAATTATGAGCAAACAAACACGACTGTTTCTGTTTTTCCCATACTTTTACCACAAAAATAATTATCCTCCCAAATAAAAATTTATCGACTTGATTGTTACAATTTGTTAATAAGATATGTCTCCGAGAATATTTGTAAAAGCATTCTAAGAAATCGATTACTAATCAGTAAAGTTATAGGCAAAAATTATTTGGAAAAAAATGAATTTTTTTTTCATAAAATTTCTAAAGTTGCTAAATAATTTAAGCCGGTGACACCGAATTGTAAACCGTAGCATCGGACATTATTCCTAAGAAAAATTTAAAAATCGATTTAAAACTTACTGAGATATAAGCACGAAACTACAACTACTTCAGTGCTTTCCTAAACTTTACAAACGAATCGATTTTTAGATTTTAAGACAACCGAGAGAGTCGTTATGACTGTCAAATAAAACGGCATGACCAGCAGAATATAATACATAAATAAAAATTTTTAAATTCATGATGACCGCACTACCAAATTGCGTACAACAAATTTATATATGGCACAAATCTAGTATTTTAAAATATATGTACCCTCTTCACGCCTCTCAAAATGGGTATCAAGTAAAAGGGGAAAAACAGTTGACTATGTAAACTATTAAAAAGTGTAAAATACGATATGGCGAATAATTTTTCTTTCTAACTCCAGCAACATAAGCAGGCAACTAAAGGGTAAGACAAATAGAATAGTTAACTATTTAAAAATCAAAAATGTCATAGAAAATAATAAAGGAAAATGGGGTATAACTTTTAGTCTGGAATCTAGGCTTTGCTACGATGACGTTATTTTACCTATGTATATACATGATGGTAAAGGGAATTAGCAGACTTGCTAAGGACGATTATAGCATTATTCTTGCTAACATTAAAATTATGCTGTCACATTGACTTTAAGAATTTATTTTGTTTGATATCAATTTAAAAAATAATTTTTAAAAGTTAAAGTTTTTATACTAATAAAAACATAACATAAAAAACCGGTTGTTCAAACCGGTTTTTTGAGCAAAAAACCGATTCCGATTTTTTTTTTTAAATTAAGGTTATCCTTAAAACCGCTTTTTCTTATATACCGAATATTTGATTACTCTAACTTTTTATAACTTAGTAATTTATAGAAATTGCAATGAGTTCTTTGCAGAAACTGGGAAAACTCTTATGAAAGTATATGAATTGCTTGTTTTATGGCTGTCAGCACTATTATTTATTGAAAAAAGAAACTTGCTTTTTTAATATAATTTTTCCTCTCCCCCGTAGATCCGCGCTAGACTATCTAAAACCATATAGAATACACCATAAATATAAATGAAATGAATAACTTTACAAAAATTTTAAAAATTTATGCCTATTAAGGGTTAATTTCTTAATTGTTAATGGTTTTCACATGTATAGATAATAATGAGTTTTTGCTGTTTTTGTTAAAGTTTTAGCTCTCAGGTGTTCTGATGTGGCCAACATTTTTTATATTTTTTTGACACTGCCCTCCTCATTTTGCGTGGTGTTTTTTTACGATTTATTTAAAATTAGTCAAATATTACCGCTATGTTAGGAGATTAACATTATTCCCAAAAGTATTTGCAATTATAATTTCTACAAAAGCATTTCTGCATGAGCATACCATACACCTCAGATGTATAAAAGATAGATTCATATACTGAAATGGTGCGTGAATAGGCCAAGAAGAGGTTCGTTAAAAAAATTTACCAAGAATTTATGAATCAAAGTTTTCAATTAATTAACTCAATATCCGTTATAACTTTTGTTAACTAAATAAAATTATGGTAACAGGACACAAAATTAGCAGTAAGACAAAGAAATGATAGAATACAAAAGAACATTGATGTATTTGCAGCAAATGTACCGATTCCACGAGGTTCTCAAAAATTAATTTTTTCTCGAGCAACTATAAGGAGATTTTAAGAAAACAATTCGGTTTAAGCCCTTAAAGGATGCTATTGGTTCAAAAGTCAGAAGACCATCACCAGCATCGTTTATTTACTGATTTTGCTTCGTAATGAATCAAAGCAGATCTAGTGGTCCACTTAATTATTTTTCCAGAACTTGTGCTTTAATTCCATATGATTTCTTTCTTTAGGAATATCTAAAGTCAGGAGTGAATGCTGGTATTGCACCTGCGTTACACCATTAAGTATAGGCAATAATTTTTTAAGTTTTAAATCTCTTAAAAAAATATAAATTTAAAACTAATAATACAAAATTTGATTCAAACCGGCCTGGATCCTCGGACAATATTAGGAGCATTGAATGGGGAATGGTTACCCAGCATTCTACAGGTTATCCCAAATTGGAAGTAGTCCGATTGCATAATATTACATCAATTGGAAATTAAGAAATAAAATAATTAAGAAAATACTACTCTTATCTGGTTCAAAATAACATTTTTCTTATCCGATTGTAAATTAAATGTGCATTAGAAGCAAAGAACACAATTAACAGGGATACGGTTGGACATCCCATTAGCATCGTGCCTCCAAATCATCATAATCCAAACTTCGCTTACAATGTCGGTAGTGTTGGACCCATCCACTGAATAACTATTTTTCCCCTTTCACAGTTAATAAATAAAATATCAGAAATTTTTAAACTTGTATAAAGAAAGATATTACAAGGCAGACATATATGTCATTAACTTTCATTTTCACTATCGCATGATGTTAAAATCGTACAAAAAAAACAACCAAAAAAACGCTGAGTTGAGAAAAATTACGGCAAAGGTGAAAGATAAAAGGTAAACAACTAGCTGTCCAGCAAAGATAATCGTGTAGTACAGACTCTACCTTTTGATTTCCTGGCCAAAAAAATTAGTCTGTCTTTTACTTATTCTATAAACTGTGGAAAGTCCTCGTCCTCATAATATGGACCATTGGTTGCAAAACATTTAATTTTGTTGATAAAAAAAAGGTAAATGGAAAGAGCCTACAAAGTTTCGGAGTCTCAAAATGTTTGATAACATGGATGAGGACAAAGGGGACCTCTTAACATTGAAGAAATAGATATACCGGATAGGGCTACATTAGATTCTGCACAGCCGAATACAACAGCATTTCTTGTTGTTGCATGCCATTCATGTTTATCATCATCCTGTGGTCGATTTAGCAAATTGTTTGTATGGCTGCTGGTTCAGGTTATTGCTGCGTAGTCGACATCACTTTAAAATAATTTCTGTTCGTTTGTCCATTTATAAGTTGAGGTTTTGTTTTGCCTTTTTTTCCTTAATTTTTTTTTTTCTTAAAATCCTGAGCAATAATCATTTAACTTCAAATATATTTTATTGTAATTTTTTTTTAATAAGTTGCCGGCTATACCTACAAACCTACCTGTTTACTACAATTTGCTTACGCAAAATTCTTCTTCTTTTTTTATAATATTTGCCACAAGTTGTTACCACATTACGTTGCAGCTTTCAAAAGAATGTTCAAGTGATTTCTTTTTTCTAGAGAACTTACTTAATAATCTGCATATTAACTTAGTTTAGGAAAAGAAATATTAAATTGGCTTCCAGTTTTTTCGTTTTAATTCTCTTCGCCATAATGCTCTAGGAAGTGGAATGAGTAGATTTGTGGTTGTATCATAGTTGGCTTTGTATGGTCATATTACAATTCAATGGAAATGTGTGTGATGCCAAGTGAGTGTTTTATAATCGTTAAATTTTATTCAGTCATTATTTGTTTATGTCAGTTTGTCGAATGTTGTTGTTATTATTAATTTGGGAAACATCCAATTTTTATGGCAAATTAATGTGTATGAGTTGTATATGGACAAACGTTTGCAATTAAATAATTAAAGAAAAAAATTAAATCGGGTGATTCATAGTGAGGTTTAATTAAAAATGTAAAATAAATCATGTAAATATGAAAGGGAATTTAAAATTCACAATTATTGGTTAAAAGAATAATTTATGTCAATCACTGTCAGAAAGTGTTATCCTGTAAATGTTGTTTATGACTACGTCTGAGGTTGTCTATTAGGAAGTTTAAATTTTAAGCGACTCGTTCGTGCATAGCGTTTGGTATCTCGCGTATAACACTAGTAATGTTGGCTTTTAGAACGTCAATCGTAGCTGGCTTATTCCTTAAGACCTTAGAATTTACATATTCCCAGAGAAAGTGGTCTATATGTGTGATACCACAAGAACTAAGTGACGAATTTACCTTGCCAAGACGTAAAATTAAGTGCTTAACAAAATGATTTCACAACGGGTCTATTGTTTCGTGGTATGACCCGTAACGCTGTCTTGTTGAAACCAGAGCTGACCAAGACCATGCGCTGAAAGCACATAGTCTATGAAAATGATGCCTTAGCGGTTACTATTGGCTGTAATTTTTCGTTTTGCCTCATTTTTCAAGAAATATGGATCACCCATTCCACAAGCTTATTAACCACACCATACCGTTGTTTTTCATGGGTATAATAGAAACTCTTGGACTTTTTGGATTGCTCATCACCCCAAACACAGCATTTTTGTTTATTAACGTATCCATTGAGCCAGCAATTTGCTTCATCACTACACAATATTTCACGATAAAACACAGGATATTCAATGAGTTTTCCAGAGTGCATTCACTGGAAATAAGACGATTATCTAAGTCGTCTGGCTTTTATGCTCATACGACAAGCCAAGCTGCTGACAACGGCGGTTCGCCGCATCCTTTGGCTACACTCTCAGCTACAGCCGCTATATTCTCTTCACAACGTGTAAGATGTGGTCTAACCGGTCGAATATCTTCTACTATTGTGAACTGGGACTCAACATTGCGAATGGTATTGATTTCAGTAGATTGCTTATGCGCACCGTAAGTTCCCCGAATCACACAAAAAACATTTCTCAAAGAACTCGCACATTCATAATGCAGCTGAACAATGTGGAGACGCTGTTTTGGTGTGAGTTGTTCATTATGACTTGGCAAGCGATATTGAACAAAACTTATAACGCAATGTGATACGAGTCATGTTTAATTTGTCAAAAAAAGTATATTGAATATCAAACCTCTTGATAAATCACCCGATAAAAATTTAAGTAAATGTGAAGTGTGCCACTGAAATTGAAAATATTAATTTAAGTTAAAGATCACTCCACTATTTGTTGGAAAAGGTTATGGCATACAGCTTGAAAGCTCTCTTCGAAAACGGTGATAATTTTAAACGGTGTCGGTTAGACTCTACTAGATTATTCTCGTGCAGTGATAACCTTTTCTTCTACAATAATGACGACATTAATTTTCGTTTTTAAAGTATGGATGTAGGATGTAAGATATTAAGTTCCAACAAGTCTATTACCAAAAAAAAACTATCAATGTTGCTATTACAAAGTGGAAAAAACATAAGTGCATATATTATGTTCAAATAATTCTCTTGTGTAACCACTCAAACTCAATCAAGAATGAAGAATTATCGTTAATAAAAAATGATAGAAGTATATTTATTTTTTTCTAAAACTATGTGCAAACGAATGTCTGTGATTACAAAAATTGCTTCTGGGCTTGGGTTCAACACCACAAAAAAAAAATAAATAAAAAGAAATAAATAAAACTCCATAAAAACAGCAAAAACAACTCATAAACTCTAAGAACTAGAAGCCAAAGAACTGGATCAACTACCAACATACAAATAATAACTTTTGATGATGTAAATTCTTAAACGCGATTTATAGAAACTGAAGCAGAAACAGAACTTACAGCCAGTTGAAAATTTATTACACACAGTCTCTCGAGAGATGGTAGAAATTAAAGGTATAAAAGAACAAACGCATAGTCACCACAATACTGCAACTAACTAGAGACAAATAGCAGACAAACTACGAAATGTTGGTTTTGTGGTAACTTTTACTAAACACACATTAAACACATATGACTACTTTGTAGTTGGAACACCATTTAGTTGCCACTGGTGTGCAGTGGTCATGTTAGACGTCCTCCTCGTCAAGTTTCCACATCTAAAGCGAATTATAAAATAATAAATCATCGTTGTTTGCTTTGGCCCGAGGAAAGTCCTCTCATTTACAATATACGAGACATATGAAATTGTATGACAAGACATTGGATACAACAACTTGGATTATGTATCCACAACTAACACTACTACCATTACAACAAATAAAGTGATAGAGATTTATTTCATTTTGTCTGACTTTCAAATGTTAATCGAAACAAAGTTAACAGAATTTATGTTTAGTTTTATTTACCAATTGGAAGGTTGTATTACTTTGTGGCTTTTTGTGGCAACAAAGTCAGGGCTGGGTGTTTAGTTTGCCATTTAACACATCCAGTATTGATTTTCTGTCCATCCATCCATCCAGTATTATTTTTCCAAAATTTTTAAGTTTTACAAATCCATAGCTTGTCTATTTTAAAAACAGTTTTTCTATTTAAGCAACAATTTTAATCGTTTATGATTAAGAACATAAAGCGAATAGCAATAATAATATTCAAGCTCATCCACGCTAAGCCTAAAGGTAGAATTAATCTTTACTTTCTGTTCCGTGGAGAATCAGTATAAAATTTACCGACGAAAATTTTAAAAACAAAACTTTGCCGGCTTTGTTACGTAAGAGAGAGAGAGAGAACAACTGATGTTCAAGTGTCTTTATTTTAAAGACGGTTTCGACAGAGTGACTCTTTTTTATTGTCTTCAGTTCCGAGGCTAAGTTGAGGAAGGGAACACACATCCGAGAAGGAACCGCGCTTGTGCTAGTCCGAGATTCACCTTGGTGTAGCTGTATTTGACATGGAGCATGTAACAATATGGCCATTTATGTTATGAACCGTTTTGGCGCAGTGAGGTTTCCGGCTAGCCTGTTCGTGGCAATAGCTCAGGCAGGTTCCGACCCTCTCACTGGTGACGCATCCGCTCATAAAACTAACAGGAAAATACAACAAGAACTAATACATCAAAAACTATACAATCTTTGCGATTACACACTCCTATTTTTATTTATATATTGACTTTGATGGAAATAATACACAAACAGTAAAAAAATTATTTCGCTTGGTTACCTTGTTAAGTGAGGCAGATAAGATTTTACAAAAAGAATATTCAAAATTGAAATATGAACACAGAGAAAGAGAGAAAGAGCAAGCGATAAAAGCCTGACATTCGTTTGTTCCCGTGACCCGGTGAGTTACCCGGGTCTAGCCACGTCTTTACGTAGACTGTTATAACATGAGATAGGCTACTGCAAGTGACCGCAACTGGTGACCGGACCACATTAATCATTAAAGATTTCAAAGCAGCTTGGCTGTCATATTTATTACTTTGATAAACTTTTCAATATCGTAAAGCTTTTAGTAGCATAATATGAAGAATAATGGGATTCATTTAGATCGCTTAGCACTTTCTAAATGAAGCCGCGAGAGTTTACAAGAATTACTCAATATTATTTAAAATTTTTACGCCGAAACTTTATCTATAGTAATAAATATTATAAGAGTTCAAAGGGCTTAGATTCAGGATCTGTACATAAGTATTCAGTGCAATATTCGCTGGATTAATCATGTTATTCTTGTGTCGGAATAAGCATTCAAGTATTCTGGTTTCGAAATATTTGTAAGAAATAGCCTATACTGTCCGATTCTCTTACAATCTATAACACCTACAAAGTAACAAAAATAATCTATGGAGTTATGCTTCAAAGTCAAATTTGGGACTTGACAGTGTGCAAGAGTAGGTTCAGTCGCTTGTTGTTAACAACAGGAAATTCTACAAAATTCCATGTTATTCAATGTTCTCTCAGTACTACAATAGAATGTGTTTTGATTAAATTAAGAAAGTTGTTTCTTATAAGCTTAATTTAGGACTCAATAGATGTTTTTTTTTCATAAGAACCATTTGCAGTAGATAAGTTTTATGCACTACTTATTTCAAATGTCCACAGACACTTCTTTATATAATTTCTTAACACGCCACTTTATGCTTCCAAAACTTTTTATTTTCAACAGTGAAAATACAGCTAGAGAAAACTATACATTAAAAATCCATAGATGATCGTCCCGACATTTCTTTCAGAAGGCCGAGAACAGGTGGCGTGTGCTGGATACATGTATGGTGTCACGGCTTACGTGGCCTATCTTGATATCAGGCGTACATCGCGACCTACTAGTCGATGTCGGAGGGACATATCGAGGTTGCTTGACGGGCCACTGAATGTTAGGCAAACATGCGAGTCACCTCGGACTTTTATCAAACGACCATTGTCGCAGCTGTCTGGATAGGGAGAGGAAGGAATCGGTTTTCCACTTTCTGTGCAAATGTACTGCACTATCGGCTAAGAGACACAGACTTTTGGGCAGATATGTACTGGATAGCCTCTCTGTGATATCTGAAGTTTGACTGAATGATCTACTGAGATACCTCACGGCCACTGTGTGAATCTACTAACTTTACTCTCGGATCTATTCTGAGATGCATTGAAACTGACGAGTGATGTGGTATTTTCAAAAGGGTGTCATATAAAATCCACTTGACTGTTCGCATGCAGTAAACTACCACGTTAACCAACCCACCAACAGATCATCCAATAACTCCATAACAAGGTTCTTCAGTCGTTATGGCCATGGACTCAGTTAATTAGCTTAAGAGACAAACAGATATGAAAATTATTAAAGACAAAACGATAAGAACAAAACATAATCCACAAGACAAAAGGCGTACATCATATCATCTGGCTGCCCGGCCGCAATAGATTTTTTATACTATAGACCAGGGTGCCGCAAGTCTCGATTTCACAAAACCTAAACTCGTTCGAGACTTTAGAAAATGCATTCATATCAATGGGAGGCAACACAAAGCAATTAAGGAAACTTCCATTAAATAAGAATTATATATATTCTTTTAATTTATTATTTCTAAGTTCTGTATCAGGAGTTTGTTTGGGAATGGTGAATTTCCCTAATATTGTTATCGCTGCTCGTATAAATCTTACTGCAATAAAAAATTATCTACATTCTTAAGTACAATGTTATGCTTAGAGAACTTGCAAACACATGTGTGAGATTCCAAACTTTCCACCGCAATTTCCATCGCAAACATTGCAAAAGCGAGTGAGTAAATAAGTAGTTCTTTACAACTATTTGCAAGTTGTCATGTTTTTTTAATTTCATATTCGGTTTTTTTTTATTGTATTAGTGGACACTTGTAAGCTTTATCTCTACGAAGCTTAAATGTTAGTGGCGTAAATATGTTATTTTAATTGTCTGTTTGTCTGTCCATCTATTCGTTCAATCTGTTGTGCTTGTTGTTAACCACCACATTATCTGAGTTCTAATTAACAACAAAAGTCACACGTATTTTTTTTATATTCATTTATTTATTGATTTGTTTTTATTGTTGTTGCTGAAGTCTACAGTTTGGCCATGTCAGTCTCCATATTGGTCCGTCGATCTTAGTTTTTATTTCAATTTGCTAGCGGTAATAATAGAAATGCATAAATTTTTAATTTGCAATTGCCAACATTTTGACAACTACCCACGTTTGGAAAGAGAAAAGCATTGTTGGCGCAGGGATGTAAATTATTTCAATCTATAACTAGTTAAAAACGTTTAAGAAAATTTGTAAAATTTGATTTGAGAGCCATTGTTGAATTGAAAATAAACAAGATGTATGCATGATGCTATTAAAATGTTTTCTTAATTAAGAAGCAAAATCGAGAAGAAAATTGGTCCGCAAACACTTAAGAGGGTCACCGCATTTGGATAGTCGTTTTGGTAGTGAAATTGTAGCATTTGGATGTGTCACTCAATCGTGTCACAGGTTGTGGGCATTAAGTTAGCGACTTAATCATAAGCAAAAAATTTTTTTTGATGCCGCATAAATAATAAGACTAACATCGATCCGTTCTAACTGGAAACTCCTTTGAAAAGTTTTCTATACAAAAAAATGTTTAATGATTCTTTTATTCCTTTCTTGAAAAATCTTTCTATTTATAGAATATATCAAATGGAGCTTTATCTAAATAAAAAATTTGCCACCTATTCTGTATTAAAAAGGTAAATTCTATTAATTCTTACAAACTGTTGAGAAATTTTATAATTTTAGAAAGATTTGATGTCCGTCATTTTGAAAATTCTTTGAAATTTTTTTTTTTTTGATAAAAGGTTTGATAAATTTACTGCCAGTCTTGAGCAGCATGTTTTTGAGTGGAAACAAATTTAAATAGACAGCACTGTTGTCTGCGATAGTCAATTTTAAGGATCACTGTTATGAGGTTAATGTGGTTTGGAAATTTTTTATGACTAGTTGAATATATGAATAGAATTACAGGATTCGAAGTGATGATAATTCTCAATCTGTTATCGAAATATGATGAAATCCAGGAAGACTTACTCATATGTTTTTACAATGGCGAGCACATGCTTACTAACTTTCTCGAAAGCGCCGGGGTATGTTACCTTGACGAAGTGTCCATGCGTTAGTGTTATTTCTAGTCCGGGATATAGAAGTACTATCGACACTTCTGGCTGGGGCATAGAAGAATCCTGTACCTTGTACTTAAAGAAATAAGGGAGACTTAGGTGGCAAGGGAGAACATGAGTTGAGTGAATTTGGTCCAGTAGCTGCATCGCACGCTCGAATCGAATGGATTCATGCACAATGAAAGCATATATAGTGACATTAAAATATTTACTGAAGGAGCATATGAGATTCTTGGACCTCGTACCTAAAGAGATTATGGAGACTCAAATTGCGGTCGACTAGGAATCACAGTTAGGCACACATTAAGTGTAAATGGTTTGAAGGACCTCAATCTAAAGAAGATGCTGGATGATTAGGAATGTCGGCAATATTTAATCGGAAATTTTAAATAATTTTTTAGTCCAGAGAAAACGCTTGTCTATTTTATATTCTCACATCTTTCGCGTGTCTCTATTGGAATTTATTAGTATTTCACACATTTCATTTGAACAGGATGGTACCATATGTTGCCAAGCGCGCTAACAATCAGTCAAGAGAAGCGTTTGACAACGAAATATTATAACGAAATGGATCTGTTAACTGGCCGACTTTTTACGTTTTTTTTAAGTCATTAGATTTTTTTCGTTGGTTGTATGTCAAGTCCCAGGTCTATTCGGACCAACCAGGAAAAAGCGACCACTTAACATACAGCCTAATTTGCTCAGAAAGGCGTGTGAAAAATTAACCTCCTGGTTATGACATGAACGCACTAGGCGCGGCAGCCGAATGCCTAAAATCACATATCAAATTTTATGCCATAAACATTTTTAGTTAATAAACGTTTTACTCTATTTTGTTTTAATTTAACTTTCCCCGCCTCTAACAAAAAACCCTTTATTTTTAGAAAATGTTCACATCCTGTTAGTATATAAGAAACAACACCTTAAAACATTTACTTTATTTGGTTTTCATGTAGTACCATTTTCCAAATATCTACTACTAAACAACCAGCAGCCACTTGTAGATTTCACTCTTTTTAAACACTGTGTTCTACAAGTATTAGAGTAGTTTGCCTTTTAATTACTTTACAATTGGTCATATAAAATCCGATTGGTTTAGATCTTAATAGATTAAAAATTTAAAATAAGTTGAATTAATTTTTGTAAAACTTGTTTTGTTGTCTGCCACCGTGTTTCAATAATTATGGCAACAAGTCATTAATACCATAAACTGGATTATTTGTTCAACATCAGATTTTATTTCTGTTCGATTTATTTTTTTACACTTCTAGCAAAGAGACGTGAAAAATGCCTTTTCAATTAGTTTTGAAAATTTATAATTTAATATCCGCAGCAATTTGTTCCAATTTGATCGAAATGTTGTGTCATAAAACAAATTATTGCTTTTGTTCTGATTAAAATTGTTGCGAAAAATTAGTATTTTTTTTTATTAAGATTAAATTATTTTTATTTGCAGTGTCTGCCTGTTGTTTTCGATGTTGCAAAACTAATTGCCTTTTTAGAAGCCTAAACATATAAAAACGATTTTTGTACAGAGTCTTCTTCTCAACAATCATTATCAATGTCTTATTTATTTAAATGGCAGTCGAGAAAGAGATATTGACATTTTCAATCTACGACTATTTATTATTACTTGGTTCTTCTCAACATTACTGTAGAGTAACCCAATTGACAATTTTATTTGAATTTAAAAAAAGAACATGTTTAGTTTATATTTTAGAGGGGAAAAAAAATTTATTTATTAATTTTTAATACAAATAAATATAAATAACTAACAACCTTTAAATTATCTAACTATATACTTATAGCTATGTACACGAAAGTAAGTATAAAAAATTAGAAACCATATGTAAAAGTTTGTATATGCATACATATGTATGTATATAAAAACCATACAATTGAGGATCTAATCACAGCATCTTAATCTCATGCATTATCAAAAGAATGGGTAAGAATTCTAAGAAATGTATCAGGGCTTGTCAACAATTAAAATTGGACATATGCATCTATGTAACAACGCAGAAGCTCTTTATTATGTATAAAAGAATAAATCCTTTTATACACATCAAATTCTGTTTTTATACGGGCTCTTTATGCACGGTTTTGATTTAACACGGTTTGAAAATAAACAAATATAAAATTTTTTACACGATTTTATTCCATTTAGCACGATTCAAAATCTTTTGGGTTTGAATTTTTTTGGTTAAATTTAACTTTTACGAAATATGTTCATAAGGCAAATATAGGGGAATTCCCTTTTTGTGGATACAAGCAAATTTACTGGTCAGAGCAATTGTAAATATCACAAATATAGGGGAATTTTCCTTTAAGTGCATTTAATCAAATTCATTTGTGACAGCAACTAGAATGTGTTAATATTTTCTAAACTATCCATGCAATCAGGCGTGTTTGCTAAGGGAATTTTTTTTATAGGCAAATTTGATTTTCCAACGTTACATTAAATTTAATTTTAACGAATTAAGATCAAAGGTAAGCCAAAAATATTTTATTTATATATATATTTTTTTAATTTTGTTAGATATTTTATGTATCCCTAAAAAAATTACGAAAACAAAACTGAAACGTAAAGCCATTACTTTGGAGACCAAAATTGAAATTTTAGATCTCCTTCGAAATGGAGAACGCTCAACATTTCTTGGCAAAATGTTCGGTTTAAACGAAGTCACAGTAAGAACTAAAAAAGTCACAGTAAGAACTAAAAAAAAATTTAAATTAGGCAATCGGGGATTGCTGGAACGAAACTATCTGTTAAATTTTCATCATACACCAGAAATGCTACTTAAGAAAAAATGGTGATGTAATAACATAGCCCCAAGTATCTAAACATCCAAATATCCAGACCTATGTACATATCTATAATATTAGTAGGACGTACATACATAAATTTGACATTTTTTTAATTTCATTTTATTTTTTTTTTCAACTGACAGAAAATTATTTATTTTTCAAAAACATTTAATGTCAATTAAACAAAATTAAATATATATATATTTTTTTTTAATATACAACACTCAGGGGATGTCCCTTATTCATGCATGCATTGTGTTGGTATCAGGAAAATAGGTTATGGGTAGGAGGAGAAAGGTAGTAGTGTTTGTGGACATTTGATTTAAACTTTTCCAGATTGTAAGTGGCTGGAAAAACTTCAGCGGGGAGTCTGTTCCACATACGAACAGTACGACTAAAGAACGAATTTTCCCTGTAGTGTGTAGTTCGATCCACTGGCCAATCGACCACATATGGGTGTGCTCTTCTGGAAAAACGAGAATTACGTGCAAAATTGCGGTTCTCAGGAACAAGTTCCCTTATCTCATCGGAGCATATTCCATTGTAATATCGATAGAACAGTGAAACACAACCCACATTGCGACGGTGTTCGAGAGAGTCAATAGAGTTGGTTACCCTACTGTCGTTAATAAGCACCTTCACCCTCTCCTGTACGCGGTCGAGTAACTCCAAAATAGACTTTGAAGCACCGGCCCATACGTGAGAGTTGTATTCCATTTTCGGTCGGATGTAGGTGGTATAAATAACAAGAAGATCGGATGGGGTGAAGTATTTTCTACACCGTCTTAAAAAGCCGAGACACTTGAATGCTTCCTTAGACACGAGAAAAATATGTTCAGTCCAGCGGACGTCGCACTGAATTTTCATGCCCAGAACATCAAGAGCTTCCGATCCCTTGATACTTATACCCTCTAATAGAACAGATGAGGCAACAATGTCTGGCGTGCGTTTATGTGTTATTTGACAACACTGAGTTTTCCGAGGATTAAAATCCACTCTATTCGCACGACCCCATTCGTAAATGTTCATCAGATCCTGATTCAGCGTCCTATTCATGTTCTGCCTCATAGCATGGATCTCAAAAAGGCTCGGTCTATGGCTGAATGAATACGAATGGCACAAGTTGCTGTCATCTGCAAAAGAATATATAGGGTTCGAAGTTTGACGTAGAAGGTCATTGAGAAATATAAGAAATAGAGTCGGAGATAAAACGGAGCCTTGCGGTACCCCTGAATTGATTTGGAACTCGTTGGATGTGATTCCATCTATAACAACTCGTTTAGAGCGATCACTAAGAAAATTCGATATAAATCGAGAAAATTTATCACCGACACCAAAAGCAACAAGTTTCGATAGCAGTCCACCATGCCAGACTCTATCAAACGCCTTGGAAATATCCAGAGCCACCACCATACTTTCGCCGAAGTGGTGGATAGAATCGCACCACTTCTCTGTTAAAAAGGCCAGTAGGTCTCCCGTAGAACGTCCTCTGCGATAGCCATACTGGCGGTCGCATAGCAGGTGGTTAGACTCCAAATATTTGACAAGATGGTAATTTACCGTATTCTCCATGACCTTGGAGAGCGCCGAACAAATTGCTATTGGGCGGTAATTTTCAGGGTTGTTAGCCTCACCCTTTTTGTGGATCGGCGTTACATTAGCAACCTTCCAAGACATAGGAAATTCACTGCTTCAGTACCAGTGATGGTATTCCATCCGGCCCAGGAGACTTGTTTACATTGAGGTCCGCTAAGACCCTTTTGACTGCACGGGCCCGAAAAGATATCCCTAGCATAGTCACAGATACTCTCCCGAGATCGGGCAGTGGTTGATTGCTATCCGGCAAGTAAAAATTACTTGCAAATAATTCAGCCAAAAGGTTAGCCTTATCAACAGGGTCAGTGAATATTTGGTCATCTTTTAAAAGAGAGGGAATTGACGAAATAGTATTGTTCCTCACTCTTTTAACAAATGCCAAAAAGCTTTTACTACCCCTAGGGGCAGCAAGAACTTTTGCACGTAGATGCTGCTCGTGCAGAGCTTTTTCACGTCTAAGTACTTTGGCACATGAAGATCTCGCTTTTCTGCGTAACAAATCAGTATCAGCGTTTTTATTATCGCGACAAACACTGAATGCTTCCTCTCTGGATCTGACTGCCATTTTGCAAGTCTGATTAAACCATAATTTAGAATTTGGTTTAGTCGAAATTATTTTCTTGGGAGTAAAAGTTTTCATTCCTAGTAAAATAATATTTTCAACCATTTTCGCCATGGCATTGACATTACTGTCTAAGAAACACAGTTTCCAATTAAATTGCCGCAAGAAGTTGTTGAGCTCAGCCCAACGAGCCTTTTCGTAGATAAAAATTGAACGCTTCGTAGCTGCCCGTGAAACGTTGCGAAGTTTGGTGAACGAAAAGGAGGCGGAAATGGTGCAATGATCCGAATTACCGAGAGGTGCAAGAACTTTAACTTCGTACTTATCAGGGTGCGAAGTAAGAAAAAGATCGAGTGTATTATTTTATTATTAAATAAAAGTTTATTTAAAAGTTTAAAATAAATGAAGCAGTTAATAATTGAAACAATTTCTAGCAATACTTTTTATACCCTTCACACAGTGAAAAAGGGTATAAATGTATAGGTTTGTCATTCCGTGTGAAATTTCTACAATTTTCATTTCCGACCACATAAAGTATATATTTTCTGAAAGCTTATGAATAGGGGAGTCGACTAAGCTCTGTCAGTCTGTCCGTGTGTATGTTGAAATCAATTTTTTGAAGCCCCCCGACATCGCCTGGACCCCGGTGAGGTATTAAAATATCAGAAATATTCGGTATTGAAAATCAGAAATATCGGTACATAAACAACTGAGATATGTGCAAAAACCCACAGCCACCTTGTTTTTTTAACACAAAAACAACATACAACAACAACATACGTACATACATGCAGACGTGGTATACTGGTTAAAGTAAACATGGAAGCGAACCCCAGCTGAGCCCAAAAAAATTTTTTTTATTTTTTTTTTTATTTTATGTATTATTTATATTTATAATAATTTTTTTTAATTTTTATTTTTTTTTTCATTTATTTTATTTTTTTCTTATATGTTTTTTAAATATTTTTTTTTAATTTTTTTTATTTTATATTTATTATTTATATTTTTATTATTTTTTGTTGTTTAATTTTTTTAAAAATTTTTTAATATATTTTTAAATTTTTTTGTTTTTCATTTTTTTTAACATTCATACGTAAACTCAATTTAGATTTTTACAATGGAATGTTTTTATATATGTATGTTTCTATATATGTATGTACGAATTTCATATGAGATGAATGGTGATACAAACTGTTGTTATTGCGTGACTACACGTTGTGAAGGGTATATAAGATCCGGCATGACCGAATATAGCACTCTTACTTGTTTTTTTTTTTTTTTTTGTTAATTTCATTGCTTCTGCACGTTCAATAGTTTCTTTGCTTCGCCGAGAGCTTGAGAATTTTGAGTTGTGACGTTATTGTATTTAGTTTGCGATATGTACATATATCCTATTCGGAATCCATAGAATGATAGACAACGCCAAACTTTATAATTTTCTTTTTCTCTGCATCTATAGCAAATTTGCCTACTGGGTTCTCACACTATCTCACGAGAGGCGTTTACACATGTTGTGCTTCTTTTACAAAAAGAAAAACATTCGTATTGATTACATTTCTGCGTCAAATTTAAATTAAAAACTCTGAAAACGTTAAAAAATTTTGTGTGATATTTTCGAAATGAGAAGAAAAAAAAAACTAATACAACTGTCAAATGTAACATTTGTTGCAAATCCTATGAGAAGGAGAAAAACATACAATAAATGTAAATCTACTTAAATGGGGATGATTATTTTTGTCTCAAGCACACACACACACACACACACACACACAAACAGTCATCATGCTTAAGCAAATGGAGAAAAATCTATGGCCAGGAAGTAGATGTTGTAAATACATTTGCCTGAATACACATCGAATTTTAAATATTGAAACTTATGTCGATTTGTTGTGTTCTTTTTTAGCATATTATTTCTTTTATAGAATTTTTGTTTATTTTTAAATTTATACACAGAAACTCACTAACACTCATGTGGATAAAAAGATAAATGATGAACATTTTCATAAATTAGCATAAATATTTGTTGGCTTATGTTAGATATTCCTTTTTCACTTTTTTTTTTGCTTTTTGTTGTAGATGCCTGATGCACAGCAGAGAGGATATATTTATATATTCATATTTGTAAACAACAAAACATACTCCTATAAGCGGTGCAGCTAAACGCAGGTTGTCAATCATCTTCGGTAAGGAAAAACATGTAGAAAAATTGGCTGGCTGGTTGCATACTTAAGCAATTCCTGTTCTTTTTTTTTTCTCAATTTATTAAAGTTTTCTACATTTTGCTACGGCATTCGAGGTGGCAATTTTAGTCGGTTAAGAAAAGTGCGACAAATACGTTTTAGTAATTCCTTTGGTTTTAATATTTTTCTCTGAATTTGAGCTGAACAAATCGATTAAGAATTTTTATTTTTAAAACTGGTTCAAAATTCAAAAACAATTTTTATGGAAATTTGAATTTGTATTCAAATAAGTGCTACATTTTTAAAGGCCTATTAGACACGCATACTTGTCTTAAGACATGTACGATGGCATACCAAATCCCACTGTGTAATAGCATGTATGTCGAGTATGTTAGACATGTATGTTGGTTTTCAAACATTTTTGAAAACCTGAGTCTGTCGCATACCAACATACTCGTCTAATAGCGTGTCTGTCATACTTCATTCATACAAAAATTCATTCAAATTTTTGCCGCTGCTGTGTGCATATCACAAATTTAAAAAAATGTCTCTCTAATATTATTTTCTGAAAAAAGTTTATTGTGAAATATTAAAGCTTCCCACAATTGTGGCAAATAAAATCAAATCTGTACCACAATTCGTTCCTTTTTTGTTGTTTTATGCGCCACCTGGTACAGTGCTCATGAAACAATCTCAAGCAACGCTGATGCCAACTGGGCACCAAGATCATGCTATTAAACGCCTTGCAATTGTTCCTTTGATTTTTTTAAAAGTCGGGTTTTTACGAATAAACCAGAAGCAATTTCTTAGCTTAAATCTAAGATGCAATGAAAAAACCATTGAAATTTCAATCTACTATTTTGTTTCCTACATAATCCGAATATTTCTCTTTCATAATCCAATAACAAATTGTAATTATCCTAAAAGATACACGTCTTTTTTTTAAATTAAAAAATGCATTCTTACTGAGACACTATTAAGAGATTTTCGAAAAGGTTTCAGCAATTTCGAAAATGCTCATTTACATCAGTTTAATTTGGTTTCAGTTAATTTCCAGAAATAATCTTTTTATAAAAAAAAGTACTGAATACTTTTCAAATTTCTTTTTTTATTTGAAAGTACAGTCCTTCCGGTTAATAATGGAAAATAATTTCATTCAAATGGCTGCCTCGGCTGGCCATGCAGTAGCCTACACGATCGGTCCCATTTTTAAGCCCATTATCGATTGTGTGCAGCTGTATTTAACCAATGGTTTCACGAATAGTATCCTTTAAAGCGTCAATTGTCTCTGGCTTGCTGTCGTAACACTTATCTTTGATGGAACCCCACAAATAATAGTCCAACGGTGTCAAATCGCAGCTCCGAGGTGGCCAAACGACATCAGCTCTGCGACTGATAATGCGATCTTCAAAAACGGGGCGCATTCACGAAATAAGCACTATTTGGTAAAAAAGTTATATGGCGAAGCCTTTAGTTTCAATTATCTACGAATTTCGCCTTCAATATGAAACTAATTTCTTTTCGGATTCTCATCTTAACTCCAGCTTAATTTGCTTAGAAAATGTTCCTTGATCTTAAGCTTTAGGCTCGGTAAGGTGGTGGGTTGAGAAATAGGATCACTAAAAGTTGAAACTCATAATAGATATACACGTACGCCTTATTGACATGTTATGTACTCTAAAGGAAAGAAATTCTCATAGTCCCTTCAATGTTATTCCTTAAGGATTTGTAATTGAAATTCCTCTCGTATTCCAAGTTCAGCGTAATGCCCAGGTTAAAGTTCTTGCATTGACAAGACTAGTATTCCTAAGTCTTATTCTCAGTTTCATTTTCTTCTTCGCATGCACTACGTGTTGCTTCATCCGATAGTTCCATTTGAGCTAGAAGATTTCTCATCTTCGCGTGACCTGTTATTACACTAGTTAAGCTTCTAAGTATTAGCCTACTCAGTTTCAGTACCCCCCCTCGATTACTCAATAATTGGGTTCTCTTCTCCTTTTGGATATGTTTGTTGGCTTTTCGACAACAATATTTTGCTACATTCTATCATGTTCCTCCATTGCTCAAACTTTAAGTTCATTTTTGAACCTCTGAAAGGGTTTAGCATTCTTGAAGAGGACGGTATTCGAAAATGATCGTATTTCGTTCCGTTTTGTCGTGATGGCCTGGTAGCCACAGATGTTCGCGATTCGTTGTAAGTTTATTTCACTGTACATAAGATAAGAATTGGAACTTAATTGTCTTGTAATCATTTTATTCCTTGCGTTATTGTCATGATCTCAGTCTGAAAAACAGTATTGTTATTTGGTAGACAGAAGTATTTGTCTGCGTTTCGGCTATGTTTCGAGTTTTTATATTAGATTTTCGCTCTTATATTGTCACCATACTTTCAAGTCATGCGTTCGGTGGATCGATCGTAGTACAATCGAGTATAGTCAGTGTGTCAACTTTGGGCTTGTGCCCTATTTTTAGACTATCGCTTTTCTACAAAGGGCTTAAGATCTTTTAGCTTTATCTCTCAATGTGTTCTCTCCAGGATAGACTCTAATCAAGTACAACTCTTAGATTTTTGACTTATATTTGACTTATAGTGTATATTTAGTCTTAATTTTAATAGTTTATACAGAAATATTTATCAATATTTTACTGTAACTTTAGTCCTAGAAAGACTTTAACTGAAATGTAATCTCAACTTTTGAATAAGCTTTGCTTTGAATTTAAATTTGCCTTTGAAAGTAGCACTTCTTATTAAGTCCTATTTTTGATGAAAATTGTTTTTAAAGTTCGATTTAACTTAAAGCGCATCTTAAGACGGCTTAACTACACCAATTTTAGTTTTTCTGGTTTTTTCTCTTCATCATCGTTCACTTATTATTTTGCGTTTAGCTTGAGAGCAGTAAGTGAATGTCGTTTGCAATTTTAATGAGTCGCAGCAAAAAAGTCAAGCAACCAACCAACCAGCTATTCCATCCGTTTATTCATTTTTGCGTTTTATATTTGTATCTCTAGTTAATAATATGGGCATAAGCATAAATGAAGGGAGAGCTCATAGTGCAAAGCATAAATATTTTCTTGTATAAACATTTATCCTCCATCCACACATAAGAAAATAAAAAAAAAACAGAAGAAAAAACAAACAAATATCAACTTTATAAAGTACAAGTTAGCTGGAGGAACAAATCATTCTATTGAGTCTTCATCTGACTGTTGGCTATAGTAAAAGGTAATCTGCTGTGTGTTTTTTTCCCTTTCTTTAAAGGGTACAAACTACTGTTGCAGCAATAGCATGCAACAGCCGCTTTTATGTCTGCAAAATAAATATTTCTTATGCACAAAATTTGTATGCATGATTTTTCTTAAATAAGAATATTTTTTCATATTTTAAAATCCGTAACCCCAACTTCTCTGTCATCGTCATCATCAGTGCAAAAAAAAAAAGAAAAAACACATGCAGCCCAACAGCATTTCATCAAGCGTCATCTGGATTTTGTATACAACAATCTAAACAACATTTGTAAAAATATCTCAACATATAGACTTGCTTCCATATGTAGTTGTTGTGGTAAATGTGTTTTTTTGCTTCCTTTTTATTTTTTTATTCATAAATGAGGGCTACTGTTTGTTAAGCAAAAAGGAATACAAATTAAAAAGAACATCCTTTTTTTCGTTTCAAAAAAGTTAGTTTTGGTAAAATAGTAATTGTAAGTTGCTTGTACAACACTTATCTTAAACGTTTCAAAGTTCAGTTTGAAGAAACGCGAAAAGCTTAAAATTAACGTGAGGAAAAAACCTTAAAAAACTACAAACTCAGTAAAACGTTTACGCAAATAAAAAACTTAATGTAGATTTTTCCACTATTATTTTATTATTTTTTTAAATAAATTTTCTATTTAAAAAACTTTTTGAATTTAAACTTTTTCCAATTAGTTATAAATAAATAGATGTAGTACATCAGAAACATTCTACAATTTTAAAAGTAAAAATTTTCATGACCACACAAACCTAAATAATGCTATGATTATCAATTGGAAAATCCGATGACAGGTGTTAACCCAAATTGGCCCGGAACTTATTTTGTTTTGAATTAAAATAAAATGTATTTAATCTATATCTATACCATATAAGATAATATATTTTGAACCTAAAATTTTTATGCGGCCTCTTGGTCGTTACCGTATGGTTACGTCAGACTCTACATGGTTTTTTTTGTTTAAAAAATTTTTTTTACAAGTTTCTAAAAATCATATACTTTTGTATCACCATTCATCTCATATGAAATACGTACATACAAAAAAATTTAAATTAAATAAAAAAAAAAATAATAAAAATATAAAATAGGTTTGTTCGACGTACGTTACCGCGGGAACCCGCGGGCTCCCAATTTTACCGAAAAGCGTTTCTTGTGTTGAAAATTGGGTAAATTGGGTAAATGAGTACGTTCATGAGAGAGTAATTTGTGTTTCTCTTTTTACCAGACTTTACCCGTACTTTTTTTGCGTGTAAAATGGGAAAACTGTCAGATCACTAAATCAGCTGTTTTCGAATTGTAAAAATATAAAAGGTTGAAAAGATTTTTTATTTTTGTAAACAATGGAATATACTTTGTCTGAGAATATAAATAGAGTTTTTGTAATTTGAATAATTTTAATAACTAATAAAACATATGCATTTCACTCTAGTGTTTGTTTGGACATACTTTAACAAACATTAAACTTAAAAACTAAAAATTTGTTGAAAAATTTTTTTTAGCAATAGCAGAGGTCCAAGCTGTTGGTAGAAAAACGGCGTGGTGGCGGCTAAGTGCAAAAATTACCGGCGGTAGATTGGAGCTGGTTTAAGAAATTATTAAAATAAAAAAAACCGAAAATAAGTGTTTTAACGAAATAAGTAGGTTTTGCGTTAATCATATTGTGCAGTCATATCTCTACGATTACAAAAACTTAGCATTCCACTATTTTTTATAACAAGAGTATTGATCCAGGATATATATTAGTAAAACTCAATATATTAAATTTTAATGTGAATCATTTTTATTTTGGCTCAAGTTTATTTATTCTCTTATTTAATTTTATAATTCAAATTAAATTAAATTGTAACCATTTTTAGGAATATATAAAGAATGTGAACATGTTGAATAAAGAATTGTCATTTGATAGGTGAAATAAAAAGTTCAACAAAAATTTGAAAAATAATACTAAGATTCACTAATTCAAATTTCATTGAATTGTAACATAAATAGAAATTTTCAATAACATAGTAGTATACCGATAAAGAGTGCTAATGATAAAATCGTAGCTGATTTCGAAAATGCATTCCACTCGGCTAATATCGGAACTAATTTTAGAAAGAATATTCCTAAAAATGAAAGAAATGAAAAATGAATGAAAGCGAGTTGAAAAAACAACGATATATGTTAATATGTTTTTCTTGTAATTTTTAGTGCAGCCGAAATATATATACTCTATTGTTTGATTGCGGACATAACAGAGTTATTTTAAATCTTTTTCATTAAAACTTAGTGCTAAGTCCCCTTGTACAATAGAGAAACTGAAAAGCAGACAGTCGAAATTTGGTAGCAACGGGTGGAAGTGCATAGTACACATTTATTTCTCTTTAATTTTTTATATATTTTTTCATATTTCATATTATTTTTTTATCTCATCATCTCTTGAGCAGTTCGTTATACGATCGAAACACCATCCAACAGCGAAAAAAATTAGAAAAATAAATTTCTTAATTTTTAGGAAGTTTTAAAAGAGAATGAGAAAAATATATGCCTCTCATTTCTAGTTTGTAAAAAGCATTTAACGCCATCAGTCGAGATAGCCTGATGCGGTTCATCCGAACAAAATAATTCGGTGATGGCGGTAAGCCGGCTGGGGGCATATCAACCTGGATCTCTAAACAACAGCCGTACAATTTTGACGTTTTTTTTCGGGATTGAAATGTGGTTTTTTGCGTTCCAGCAAATTTTGGTAAATTTATCGTTTTCTGAGAGAATTTCTTGTTTACTCTCATTTTACCGGACTTTACCCGGATTTACGTCGAACAAACCTAATATCATATCTCAGTTGTTTATGTACCTATGTTTCTGATTTTCAATACAGAGCTTAATCGACTCCCCTATTCATAAGCTTTCAGAAAATATATACTTTATGGGGTCAAAAATTAAAAAAAATTTAGAAATTTCACACGGAATGATAAACCTATATTTATCCTTTTTATACCCTTCACACAGTGAAAAAGGGTATATATAGGTTTGTCATTCCGTGTGAAATTTCTACAATTTTCATTTCCGACCCCATAAAGTATATATTTTCTGAAAGCTTATGAATAGGGGAGTCGATTAAGCTCTGTCAGTCTGTCCGTTTAGGTAGGTATTAAAATATCAGAAATATTCGGGAGTAGATCGGTATTGAAAATCAGAAACATCGGTACATAAACAACTGAGATATGAGCAAAAACCCACGACCACCTCGATTTTTTTTACAAAAACAACATTACAACAACAACATACATACATACATACAAACGTGTATACTGGTTAGAGAAAACGTGGCATCGAATCCCAGCTGAGCCAAAAAAATTTTTTTTTTAATTTTTTTATTTTTTTTTTATTTTTTATTTAATATATTATTTATATTTTTATTATTATTTTTTTTTAAATTTTTTTTTTATTTTTTTTTTGTTGTATATATATACATATATATATAAAATTTTTTTTTTTAAATTTTTTTTAAAAATTTTTTTTTTTAATTTTTTTTTTAATTTTTTTTTATTTTTGTTTTTTTAACATACGTGAATTTATAATTTTACAATGGGACGTTTTTATATATGTATGTTTTTATATGTATGTACGTATGTCATATGGGATGAATGGTGACACAAATTACTGTTATAACATGAGGGGTATATAAGATTCGGCACGGCCGAATATAGCGCTCTTACTTGTTCACTGTGTGAAGGGTATACAAATAAGGATATATAGGGGATATATTTTCTATCTCACCCACCCATAATATTTTCAGTCTCAACTCGTATCAATAGACAATAGTTTTGAAATTCTAGCTTCATAAACGTAGTAAATACAAAAAGTACCACAAGAAATTAAAAAAGTACCATTTTTGTCGCCCATAACATTTTCAGTCTCACCTGGAATCAATATTCAATTCACTCAATTCATAGTTCTAGCTTCATAAACGTAAAAAATACAAAAAGTACCCAAAAAAAACAAAAAAGTACCTTTTTAGGTTTTCCATATCAATGCACAAATTCTAAGTTTAAAATGTACAAATATCTATGTAACAAAATATTTAAATAGACATGATTTAAAGTGAGTAATTCTACTATTTTTTGTATAAAGTATAAAAGTAAAAAGTACCAAACTGTTTTCTCAAATTTTTCCCCTTTTTACCCTGTTATGAATGTGTTTCAATTTTTACGAGATCATATAATTTTTTTTGGACTGGTGAAATCCCTATTGCAATTTTTTCCGAATTGGCTCTGTAATTAGGATTTATACACATTTTCCGGTTATTTCCTCTTTTTTCCCCCAAAAGTTTCCAAAAATTTCAACTAAATAATTGTCCATATTTATTAGGCAATAAAATTTATCAAATTTTCTCCTATTGAATAATATTAGAAAATTTGTTTAGAAAAATTACCATAAACAGGGACAATTTTTAACCTTTTTGCATGCAAATTCGAAAAAAGTTCCGAAATCCTATTAATATTTTTTTTTGCGGATTAACTAAAATAGTTCAAACTTTTTCCTAGCTTTATGGGTTTTAAAGTTACATGGGGAACCAAAAAAGTACTAAATTATCTCAAGTAATTATTATCTTAGAGGTTGAAAATTCGAAAAGGGCCAGACACCTGTCAGCTTATTTTTTGTGTAAATTACAATACATTTTCAAGTTAATTTGTATCATTTTTAGTTTAGCAGATATAAGATTATCGATTTTACCCTTTTTTACCCTCTTAAGTACGAATTTCCAAAAATCTGTTCTTAAAGGAGCTACACATCGAAAGAGGAAACAATTGTTAAAATTGCATGTCTCTAGCTTTTTGCAATTGGGCTGTGCAATAATAAATCAGTAAGTCAGTCACGTTACTCCTTTATATATATGTTTCAGTGATCGGCTTTGAGTCGTTTTTTCAATATTCATAGTGAGTCATAAGATTTGAGTATAAGTTCGTATAAATCATTGAAATTTAACTGTACAACTCACAATAAACATGAGTACTACGTCGTACTTATACTCATACCGTTCCATATTTATATGATTCGCAAAAATTCCCACCTTGATTCATATCTTTAAGAAACTACTTATCTTCATAGAATGATGCAAGTTGACTCAACAAAAAAAATATAAACAGCTCTCATTTGTATGAAGAATAAACAATGTTGCCAGGTCAGAGAGTGCAAAATATGTTTTGGCCGCCAGAACATTTGCAATGTTACAATGTGTAATATACAATTTTTGCAAGTATCACTATTTAATTTTTAACCCTACAAATACTTTCTTCGTCGAATCGACGAACATCATTTTTAAATTGTCATATTACTCACGTAAGTTTGATTATTTCTCTTGTAGCTTTAGTTGTTACCAAGCTGCTGAAGTTTTGAAACACACAGCTCCGTAACTTGTGTGTAAGTGTGATTTTTTTAAGTTGGTGTTCGTCGAAATGACGAACAAAGTTCTTTATTTAACTTTTTGGATTATATTTTGTTAAATTTAAATTATATGACGTAACAATCAGCGTTGTCAACTTTAAAATTTCAAAAAGCACCTAAACCCCTAAAAAAGCGCGTAATTTTCATATAAAATCACTGAGTTTAAAATGAGTACAAATTTAACTTTACATTTGCTAATATAATCATTACTTAAAAAAAATTAAAGCTTTTAGATGCCAGTTGCCCCCTAAAATAAATTATTTTACAAATGGCAATAAGACTAGAGTTTTGATTGATATCGATAATCGAAATACAAGTCTAAAGATATTCTGTTCTTTATATTATTAGGCCAAAACATCCAAATGTACTATCAATGCAAATATTAACCTTATCAGGGTGTCAATTTGTGCTCTAAAAAATTTTAAAATGAAAAGTATTTGCATATTAATTTCTCTTTTTTTATTTTCACCAAGGTTTGATCAACTTGAAACTTTACTTACAAAATAAATTCTTGTAACAATTTCATTTTATAAAAAGTAGGTGGTTTATGTCTCATAAACCATACAGGATATCAACAAACCAGTATCGGAAATAAGTTACAATTAATAATAAACAAGCAAAACACTCAAATAACAGAAACATTGTATACTATCAATCCTTATAATCTTCTTAATTATTAGTTTTAGTATCATAAGCTGAAAGTATTATCAACATAATATCATTTTACAATGAGTAAATATTTTTTAGCTTTGTTAAGATACAAAATACGTAAGGGTAATTAAAGATATTTACCCTTACAAAAATTGTTTTCAATTAAAAAAATTATTTTCAAATTTAGTATTTGGTGTCACCGAATTAAAAATAAAAGCACTAAAAACTTAAAAAAAAATCACCAAGCACTAACTCGCAATTTTTTCGCTTCCAAAATGTTAAAAATCACCAAAAACGGTGATAAAATCACCGAGTTGACAACGCTGGTAACAATGTGCTCTTGGTCGTCTTTTTATTTTGCATGAACGACAATAGCAATCAACTAAGTCATACGTGTTGAAGAATATGAGTACTGTAAGTAACTTTTATTTAAAAGTGCGTATAAGTAGTGAAGACTTTTCAAGAAGTTTGAATGCGTATAAATCAACGAAATAATGATTCAAATTGACTTACTTCATTAGTATACGTTGCAGATCTCTGATATTTCCAGATGACTGCATCAGTTTTCAATAAATAACAGATTTATTGAAAACTTTTCAAAATAAAAAAAAAAAACAAAGTTTTACAAATATATAAAGGAGTGAAAAGTCGTTAAAAATTGACTACAAAATGTTTCAAAAATTCAAAAAATTATTTAAAAGAAATAAATTAAAAATATTCAAAATTATTTAAAAATCTTAAATACATAATAAATATATTTTTTATAAATATGAAACTTGTTAATGTTATAAGTTTTGTATAGAAAGAAAATTTATATTTATCTCTTGAAGTTGTTCAAAAACTTGTCTATATATTAAAATTGTTTTCTTCATTCCACAATCTGCAATTTTTTCAAGCTTTTTAAAAATGTTTTTTGTCTGTTTAAAAGGTTGTGTTATGCGCTTATTGTTGTCTCATTGTTTTAGGCATTATTTTCGTTAAAGGTTGTAACTTGTAAACCTTTTTTTATTTATTTATTTTTTTTTAAGGGAAGATGTTTAAAACGCGCAATAGTTTTTTGTCTGTTCTCTTGTTACATTGGTAAAAAAAAACTATGCGTGCACCCGGTCAAGTCATACGTTAGTCATATGTGAAGATATGTTTATGGGAAGTATGACAAGGAAGAGATATGCATTAAGTTTATGTTGTTATATTTATGCACATGATTTTGTTGTAGAAGTACAGTAACACTATATTCTTAAATCATTTTTAGATTCCTACCAGGGTATCAATTCCCGTTCTATGAAACTATGAAATGCAAACTTTTTGTGTGTAATATCATATGGTGCCACCATACCCTTTGCTATAGAAAAACTTTTTCATTTCACAGTTTCACAGAACGAGAATTGAGCCCCAGATCGATATATTTACAGGAGTGTTTGCCTTTGTTTTGGTTTTTGCATTTTCCTTAAATAAGTTGGGTTAACTTCCCGAATTTGTTGAATTTCAGATGAAAGAGGCCATTACAAGGTACTAACAAACAACAAAACAGCATCTCGCATATTTCTAGAGAATTGTTCTGCATACACCTCATTAATTCTAGTTTTTTTCCCTGCTTGTGTTTTTGTTTCAATCTATGCTGTCCGCTAAGATTGTTATTGTGTTTTTTTTTTTGTACCTAATTTTTTTTTTCATATGCCGTTGTTACATGATGCAATACTCACTAGGCAATATTTTTGCAAACGCACTTATTTACAGTCGGAGAAAAAAGTGTTCTTTTGGTATAAAAAAAGAAAACTTTTTTAAAAAAATTGTGTAAAATTAGAATTTGTCGATATTTTTTTTTTTGCATTTAAAAGAAAATTATTTAAAAATCTGTAACTAATAAAAAGAAAAGAACAAGTTTGTCAAAAACAGTCTCGGTGGATGTTTGCTCAAAATCACTTTCAAATATAAATGTCATGATTGATGGTTTTTTATACCCTTCAACTGTGCTGCTTTGTCATTCCGTTTGTAATTTCTACAATTTTTATTTCCGACCCCATAAAGTATTTATATTCTGAAAGCTTATGAACAGGGGAGTCGATTAAGCCTTGACCGTCTGCCCGTCTGTCCGTGTGTTGGTTAAAATAAACTTTTAGAAGCAACTATATGTTCCTCAGATCTGTGTATGGCATCATTCTTATGGAAATATCCGGTAATGAATCGCTATTCAAATTCAGCATAAGCTCCCCATAACTTTCTGAGATAAGGAATTTTTTTTTGTAATTTTTTTTTTGTAATTTTTTTTGTTTTTAATAAATTTTTTTTTTTTTTTTTATTTTTTTTTTTTTTTTTTTGAAACATACATACGTAAACTCAATTTATAATTCTTCAATGGGATGTTTTATACATGTATGTATGTATGTACGTATTTCATATGAGATGAATGGTGCTACAAATAATTGTTATTGCATGACTACACGTTGTGAAGGGTATATAAGATTCGGCACGGCCGAATATACCACTCTTACTTGTTTTTTTTTATTAAAATTCACTTTTTTGAGTAATTTTTCATAATTTCAAGTTCTATCGGGCTCGAAAAACATCTTTCAATAAAATCTTTTGAAATATTCTGTAAAAAATAAAATTATATGTGATAGGTTTTTTGTTATAAGCACTGTACGAAAACTTTTGTTTCCCACTGTTCATACGCTTGTTTGTCTAAATGTTGATATGATGCTTTTTGTACTTTTATAATATGATGATGCACTAACGAATATAAATAAATGTATTTTGGTTAAAAAAAAAAAAATCAAGAAAAAAATGGTTATAAAACTTTGCTGTTCCCTTCCCGGTTTAAGATTTATTTCTTTATTTTGAACCACAACTTACAAAATTTCCAAACACAATCGCTCATACGCAGGAACTAGGAGTGTTGCCAGGTAAACCTTTATGAAAGTGCATAAATCTAAACATTTTATTTGCTCTATAAATTGGTATGTTTTAAATATTAATTTTTTTTAGTTTTTTACCCTTAAAAATTGCGCGTTTGCCTCACTCTGCAACTTTTCAGATCTTTAAGCTGCTTGTCCAGGAAAATAAGGGAAAGAAATAAAATATTTAACAATTTCAATCCCATGTGCAATTTACTAAATATTAAAGAAAAAATAATGTTTCAGTGCATTGAGGAAGTCTATCTTAAATATAGCGATATCGTAGTATTTTCAATTAAAAAAAATTTAGCAGGTAAGGGGCAAGTTTTTTGCTATTTTGTTTAATGTAAAAAAAAAAGGTTTATGACATGTGGCAATGCCGAAAAAATCTCAGTACTATTCTACCCATTTCACCATGAATAGAACAACGCATGGAAATCACTTATTTTATCATTACAATTCGTGTTGTATAAGAAATGTGTTTCTTTTATTTTATGGTCTTCACAATCGACCACCCTCAAATGGCTATTCAAGCTGCTGTGACCAAATATCGCACCAGTTTTACTGAAGTGGACATTAATCTACCAACCCGTATGCGAAGAGTATGAAGCTCTTGATATATCATTTCATCACCGTTTTCAGCCAATAGGCTTGTGTTGTAGTCAATGGGGCATGATACTGTACACTGCTTACATTTTTGCATAAAATGAGAGTATAGACTTTGGTTGCCATGTGGTTTCAACAACACGGTGCCACATGCCATACTGCACAAGACACAATGAACCTATAGATTCCTATAATTTCACATATTGAAGCAATTAATTGGTGGCCAAGATCATGCGATTTGACACAAATAGACTAATTTTTGTGGCAATGCGTAAATACTGTCGTATCCTGGGATAAGGCAGCTACAACCCCAGCGCTGGAATATAGCATTAAAGCTAACATTGATAAAACACCGGTTGCAAAGCTAAAAACATTATGCCAATTTGAAGCTCACGGATGGGCCATCTAACGCTCAGCCGCGGCCAATATTTACATAAAATAATCTTCAAAAAGTAAAGCGTTAATCGCCCCAAATAAATATATCCACCTTTACAAACGGTTACAAAATCAGCCAATATTTTTTTAAATTTTCAAAGGACAAGCTTTTTTAGCTAGTCAAATTCAGCTGTTTTTTACGTTAGTTCTTTCACATTTCATTTAAAACTCCTGGCAACACTAAGAGAAAGAAATAAATAAACAAACACGGATATGAACTACGGCCATATCGAAATTTTATATTACCTTTTTGAAGATGCTTAACAAGATTTCGATGTCGTATATTAAAAACAATATAAATATAAATAAAAAAAGGAATAAAAACAAAAAATATTATTCATAAAAAAATAATATAAATATTTTTTGTGTCTTTCTTACGACGCATACATACATCCGCACATACATACATGTGCATGCATATAAATGTTGAAAATATTAATGCACATCAACACACAGACACACACAGACGCACACATAAGGCTACACGCTCTTATTCGTAAATGCACATGCATAATTTATTTTTTAACTGCTGCTGCTTAAAATAATAATAATAATAATATTAAAGAGAACATCCCAAGCAACCAGCCAGCCAGCCAGCCAACCGTTTAAGAAAAAAATACAAAGAAAAAGTGCATCTTTTGGTAAGTTTTTCCTTCATACGAGCATGAATAAAAATACTACCTACAATTGCCCAACTTGGCCTTTTTTTAATATTTTATTTATTTTTTGTTTGTTTAGTCAATATTTTTGTGTTCGAAACAGTTAACAAGTCTTTTGAGAGCAATTAAAATTTTCTTGCCCATAAAATGTCGTTTTGTTTTTATTGTTTTTTTTTGTTGCAAAAATTCTTATTTTACGAGAATTGCACAGGAATTTCTTCAATCTATTAAATACTGTTTGCCATCTAACTAGATCCTGCCTGCATTGAAATATAAAAATTATGTATTTACGGCATTTGTTGTTGTTTTTTTTATGTGTAAAATTTAAAATTCTATCTAATATTATTAGCACAGACATTTATGTCAGTTTTTGTTTTGTTGAGCTCACAAACCATTAAAGATTGCTGATGCTGGCAGAAGAGCAAATACTTTTATGTTCGTTTTTAGAGATTTCTGTTGATTATTAAAATTTGTGTAGGAAACTACTTTTATTGTTAATTTTTTTTTTTGTTTTTGGTAATTACATATAAAAAGTTTATTAAATAATAAACAAGTAGAGACAGGTCTATATTTTTGTATTTTAATACTCTACATTTATTTCCTACAGCCAGTAGAAAATGGTTCACATTGCACACACAGAAAACAGATTCATTGTGGCAACCGAATTTGTTGCCAATCGAATTCGTTCGGTTCCATGTACTATATCTCAATTCGTTTATAACAATTGAAAATTTTGTTTCTTAGCATGGTAGATTTGGTTGCACTTTATACTTTTAGTAAACCAATGGTTGTGTTAGCAGATTTTCTTAGTTGATATTGTAGATATTTAAAAAACAAACTGTATTTGATTCCAAATATATGCTTGATGTAACTGAAACAAAATTTTGAATTGGTGTTACCAACAGAATAATTAATCATCATTAACAATTCTTCATTTTGCAGTCCAGCACCATTTTGAAAGTTTCCGCATTTGAAAATTCATTTCGCATTTTAAAATGCATAAAACAATCTTTTAATCCACAATCGATGTCTTACCCTTTTTAATAGTCACTTGCAGATTTATTATCGTACCACACACTAAAAATTTAAATATTTTTTTATATTTATTAATTTCGTGTTTTGGTTTATTTATATTTTTCACAATTGACAGAAAATTCAGTTGTGTTTGAGAGATAGTGTTTTTATTTAATTTCTACAACAAATAATTATTACATGTAACAGTTTTTCGTTTGTAAACACCAAATACAGCTTAACATTAAGTATTTGTTTACTGTAATCGAATTGTAATAATACAAGTAACCAATAATTATTTGCAATGACTAAAATTTAATTTTTATTAAGAATAAAACATTAGAATCTAGGATTTTTTATTACATGGATTAAAATTTAGCTGTGAACCCTAATACAGATAATTAAATTCGGTCGTGATAAAAGTGAATTGAATACAAATCTTTTTAATAAGGCTAATTGGTTTGGAGAACTAATTTAGTTGTCCTGAGCAATAAATTTCTAATACTGTTGTGCTTTTTCTTTTATAAATATATTATATCTGTTCTTTTTACAAACTTTTAATATTTGCAATACTATTTTTATTGTTTTAACCGTTTTCCAACCAATCTTTTTCCTAAGTGCAGTAACAAATTACAAAATTATCGAACATTTGTTTGAAATCTTTTTATAGAAATGAAGTGAGAATTTTTCATTAAATTTTAAGTTTTTATTATTTTTAATCCTAAAGGCCAAGGAACCGTACAGGAATGAATCTGGCTGGAGTTCTTAATTATTTTTCAATACTTTTGTATAAAAAAATGTTACTTGTATAATGAAACAAAGTTTAATTTGGATACCAGACGAGTCTTTCTGGACTTTCAAAACGTGTTACGCTTTCATTATGAGCACTATTTGATCGGAATGCCTTACCCTACGTTGTCACATGCAAGTGGAAGTGCAAGTGAAAAAAAACCAATACACTAACACTTTTTTACTAACACATCCACACTTTTGCTACCTGCGACTCAGCTTGCAATGAAATTTCCAAGCAAGTAGAATTTTCACACTTACGGGAAGTAAAGTGACAAGACAAAAAACAGTGTTGTCGAATACTAATAATTCAGCTAATTTTTTCCATAAATATGTTTATGAAGAATATTGAGAAAAACCAAATATATTCATTTAGAATATGGATACCAAGCCATCACGGGCTGATCGGAAACGAGAAAGCCGAAAAATTATCCAAAATTGGAGTTCTTCTGAGTACTATAACTTAGGAAAATGCTAAGCCCTTTAGACGATTCAAGGATGAACTTAAATGTTGGGCGATGGAGGAACATGTCAGAAAATGCCAAGGCACTGATGTCGGTAAAGTGACAAAAATACTATGGTGTGACCCAAATTTTGGAAATCAAAGGAGATTCTGAGACTAAATAGACCAACACTTAGTAGACTAACCAGTATAATTACAGGTCATACGGAGTTGAAAACCCATGTAGCTCGCATGAAATTGTCTGAGGAAACGACATGTAGAGCTTGCGAGGAAGAGGATGAGACCTTAGTACACTACCTCTGTCATTGTCCTGCGTTTGGGCATATTAGACGCGAGAATTTTACAGTGGATACTATGCCGAACTTGGAATACCTGGGGAACTCAAACTGGAAATCCATAAAGAATTACATTGAGGGGACTGGGTTCTTGGACTAGTCCGTTACTTGTAGGGAATTATGGTTAGGGTTTTTGTTAGGAATTCCGTTTTCCATATGGAGCACACAACATGCCAACTGGGCATAAGTGTATACCTGTCATGGGTTTGGGCTTTTAGAGCCCCTCCTTTTCATCCTAACCTAACCTAATCATTTAAAATATAAGTTTTAACATAAATATCAATTTTTGGTAAAAAAAAATTGTATTAAAAAATTATATGTCCATCAACATGGCAACACTTATTTAACAATTGCAGTAGCACTATTTGTTTTGAATTTATTTGAAGTTAATTTGTAGACGACATTTTTAAAATGAACCTGCACTGTGATGTGTAGCCACTCAAAAAGTGTTTGTGTTGTTTTTCTTTGGCATTTCTCCTGATTTTCGTTAGTAATACGTATACACTACTTGCAAGTAAATACTTGCTTGTGGCAACGTTGGGTTAATGGTGGATCATTGCAACTTAAAAATTTTTAATAAATAGGAACTCCAATCGAAGGACGCGTATCAATTTATATTTGATGTCATATTGAGTGAGAACAAAATATAACATTTTCAAACGATCGTTCGAATTCTAAAAACAGCACAATATACTTTATTTGTTTGCGTTGTTCCTTTGTTTTTATTCTCACATTTTATTGTTAAGAGAGGATCACACGATTGCCTCATTGTCCCGATCTTAAACAATTTTCAGTGAGCTCGACTGGGGCAACTGACTCAATCAAATTATCTGCAATCACATGACTGCCCCACTTATTATAAAATTGATTGTTGCAATTTGGTGCTAAACCATAAAGCGGTAATAATTGCCACTTTACAGTGACACGATTGTTTTAGTGCATCGCAGCTCTGCGAAACACTTGTTGTGCCAGATTGGGAACTCTGTTTGTTTTATATAAATAAAAAATGTATAAATGGAAGAGAAGAAATTTGCGACGAACTGAAATCTAGCTGTGTTTCTTGCACATATATCGTAGACACTTAACACGAAACCTCTAATTTGCAATTGCGCAAATACTTTATTGTTTATATTTTTTATGTGCGGAGTTTGTGAATGGTGTATATTTTGGTCAAGATTTTAAGTCATGTCTCTGTCTCATAATAATTTTAGACTCAAAGACACTATATACGTCTGTCTGGCCACCGTAATTTTTAACTATAATTCGATTATATTTGGTACTAGAAAAGCCCGGCGCGCGCAGCTACACCCCTTAATGAATAAAAATGCATTCTGAATTTTAATTGAATATCAAGTGCGAAAACCTCAAAATTATAACTTTTTTTAATGGGCGTGGCACTGCCCACTTTTCTAATCATGGAACTGTATTGTCATGGCAACTCAATATGTGTGCAAAGTTTTAGGAAAATCGGTCAAGTGCAAGTAGCTAAAGATGATAACTAATTTTGTATGAGCGTGGCCCCGCCCACTTTTGACCACCCATAAACACTACCTGGAATGTGTACAACATCTTGCCAAAGTTTGAGTCCGATAGGAGTCTATAGCTAACACACACACACACACAGAGTTTCACTTTTATATATATAGATGCATATCTTCTTCAACCCAAGCACAAGCCCCAGTGGGGCTGTGTACAACACTTGCCAAAGTTTGAGTCCGATAGGAGTCTATAGCTAACACACACACAGAGTTTCACTTTTATATACCTATATATAGATGCATATCTTCTTCAACCCAAGAACAAGCCCCAATGGGCAAGTTATGGATATGAAGTATTCATGCCTTTGTGTTGTTGCTAGTTTGGAGTATAGAGGTACTACCAGCACCTCTGGCTGGAGCATAAGAGAAACCTCGACCTCGTACGTAAAAAGGTTATGGAGACTTAGATGCCGATAGTGCGCCTAAGTCGAGTAAAAGTGGCCGAAGGGCAGCATTGCACGCTCATTGCTGAAAAATCCATTTACAATGAGGTCATGGATAGTGGCACCAGTATCTGTGCTAATAGGGCGTAGTAGAATTTTGAATCTCAAACTTAAAAAGGTTAGGCAGAATCAAATCGCTGTAGACTAAGAATTATAGATTACGGAGAACTGTGGGATAAGGATTGTCGACAATAAGCAGTGGACAATGTGAATTCATTTTCTAGTCTATATAAAACTCTTGTAATGTAACGCTGCTTTCTGTAAAGAATACAACTGCGACGAATTTCGTCTTACACGAATGAATTCATCAGTTAAAAATTTCCTTGTGAAAATTCGACGAACTAATTATAATTATGATGAAAATTTTACAGGTGTTATAGTTGATCAAATTGTTTAATGTTAAAGCAAAGAAAAGCAGAAACTGTTATAAAAAAATTAAAAATAATAAAACTAAAAACAGTACCGTCCGATGCCATAATTATGACCATGTTCAGATACACAACTGTTTTGATATATATTTTTTTTGAGGAATATTCGCGGCTAAAAATTCGTCGTTCGTTGCAATTGTATTCCTAGCAGTTAACTGGCATACTTATTTCGCCACAACGGTTTATTGTTGAGAAAAGCACTTACGTAAAATTCTTTTTAGCGTCACAAATAATATTTCCAATTGTTTGCCCCAAATCGAACTGAAGAAATTGTTTAATTTATAACATCAGCATTGACCTCCAGTTTCTCAGGTTAGTGCTTTAGCAACAACAACAAAATATAAATAAACCAATAATAACCATATTTTTGTGTCCAACGAAAAGGAACAATAGTTTATTACAAAGATATCTCCAGCTTAAAATTCTAAAGACACACACACACAGACAAATTTCTTTTATTTCGATGTTTATTTAACACACACACGGACAGCGTTACCGTTGGATATTTTCAAAAAGTATCAAAAAAAGGGGATTTATGCAACAAAAGTGGCAACAAAAAGGGGATTTTTTTGTTTTAAGGGGCACCTCTTTAAAAATCAAAAAAAGTACACCAAAACTTTTTTTAAGTATTTTGTTAAATTTATTTAAAATAACATATTAAAAATAATATAAAAACATAACAAAAATATTATTTAATGATAATATTTGATTTTTATTTAAGCTTGAGATCAACTTTTTTGTTTTTTTATAAAAAATTTTTTATTAGAAACCAATATTTCGCTAAAAAACAATGGGAAGCATCTTCAGGGTAAAAAGCTTTTGCACAATATGGAAAAAACAAATTTTGGTTGTAAAAACAGAGAATCGATGAATTCGGGGGAATTCGAAAGAATGGAAACAAAACTGTTTTCCTGGTTCCTAGCCCAACGGGAGCGAACAGAATAATATTGATTCTTCGAAATCGATAGAACTTCAAGAAGAAGCCATTCGTATTAGCCTAATAGTTCCTCAAAAGCAAACAACAATTAATCAATTCTTCAAATCTTCATAGACTCTTTTCTATTTCATAAAATGGATTCTCTTAGTTTTTATAAATAATTGCTTGCCAATAAATTACTGAATGTCATATTTTTAATGTTTTCTATTATATTTATTTTTATAAAATATTTATAATAATAAATACATACATATAATAAAACTAAAAAAAATAGCTTTACTCTGCAGTTTCAATAATCAAAAAATTCATTCGATATAACGATATTTTCGATTTAACGATAAGGGCTGACAATATATAGATCGTTATATCGAGATACTACTGTATATTCTTTTCTTAAAAAATTTTTGTAAAGCTCTAATAAAATGTCTTTGGTTGAAGAAACAAGATATATTATTTGAGAGGACTGACTTTGAAAATTTTTGTTAAATTTGTTCATAGTTTTCAAAATATAAGTTAGAAATTTTAAATATGTTTTGTTTGCAGGCGACAAAAAGTCTAGAATAACACGATTTTTTTTTAAATTAGAAGCACATTTTTTTTCAAATTGTGCCCGGATAAAATAGTGCTGCAGAACCGACCACTGCTCCAGAATTCTTGTTGCAACAGATTTAAATGATAGCCATCTAGTATCACTTAGCCTTAGTATTTTATGTTCAGGTACATCAAAAATACCTTGCAGCTCCTACAAATCGTGTTGTCTTTTTGCACTCTTAAAATACTTTAAAACCTTTATAAGTAACTGTTCAACGTCATTTGGAATGCAAGATAATGATGCATTGTTCACTAGATTTATAGAATGGCACACACAGCCGATATGAAATTAATGCGGAATCTTTTTCTTTAATATTGTTGCTACACCATTTATTTTCCCCACCATTGTAGATGCGTTGTCTGTAGCAAGACCTATTAAATTTTTAGTGGAATTTGATTTTCTTTTAGTGATGACAATATGGAGTTACAAATTCCTTCTCCAGAACTATCGCTTTGCTGCACTAACCGAAAGAAGCTATCAACAGTGTTTCCTTTGCAACTATCAAACTGCCTAACCACCAGCACCAAACATTTTTCCATAGAAATATCTGTAGTTTCATCAATTATTAGGCTAAAACATTGATTGATTGAATTCGGCACAGCATACACCTTATTTAATGTATTTTGGACATAAGTATACGCAATCGCAAGAAACATATACATACATAAGCTAAACACTAAGGTGATCGACTCGGTTTTAAAACCGGTGGAAGACTCGGTTTTTTACTGTTTCAGCTGGCGGTTTTTTCCAAATGTTATTTTTTCAAATGTCGAATACACCGGTTTTTTACTCACAGAAGCCGGTTTTTTTCATTTTTAGTTGTATGTTCATTTATTTTTGTAACCAAACGTAACATACAATTTTTATTACTTAAAAAATTTCCAAAAATCAAAAACTTTATTAAATACTCTTCCATAATATTGTAAGAATTTTTTTTGTTGTTTCAAAATAAGAATAATTAGGTTAAATATTATTTGTTTTAAATGGAGATCAGGTATTTAATACGTTGTTGCGCTTATAATTTGGTGTGATTATCAGGTGTTCAGTACTTATTGTACTTTGCAATACTTGTTGATCTCATTTTCGCAATTCATAAAATTTTGCTTCTACGAAATCTAGCGACTTGTACTAAAGACTACCCATAGCTTAACTAATATCTCTGATAACATATGACATGTATACTAAAATAGTTTGGCACACAAAGGGTCATTATTACAGCTCGCCTACAAAGTTAATGTTAGTAAAAGATAAATGTGACTACAGTGAGCAGTGAAGTGACTTTTTAATATTTTTCATTATTACAACCTCCTTGTTACAAAGTTAACTGTATTTTATAATAATGCCATTGAATTTGTGTTAACTTAAAATGCAATTAAACCATAAAACAAACTAGTTCATACCTATATATGTATCTCTGTCATGGGTATAAGAAAGAATTATATTTTATGTATTCGACCGGTTAACCGGTTTTTTCTTTAATTCTGAATTTCAAACTATTTGAAAACCGGTTTCTTAAAAATGTCGAATAATCGAACTCCCTACTAAACACGCATGATAAGCAAAAGATTTCATATGAAATTGCTTACATATATATTAAAACAGTGTAATGAATATGTATTAAAGTTAGGTGTTTTAACAAAACGAAAGTATATTTCCATTTCGTAAAAAGTATCTAAAAAGTGGCACGATTTATAAAAAGTATCACATTTGGGGGCATTTTGACAAAGTGGCACAATAGTATCCGAGCATTTGAAAAAGTGGCAAAATGCTACTTTAGTGGCCCTAACGGTAACGCTGCACACGGAGCTACTTCTTGTTGCTCTCATTGATTGCAATGGCAAGATAATTTTGGCTTCTGGTATTCATTTCTCTGTTGCAAGTATCTACTTTTGTTATTGTATAAGATATGTTTCATAGTGCTTGTTATTATTTTTTGTTTGTTTGTTGTTTTGTCTCTTTATTGCTGTAAATGTGGCTTAATAAAATTTTACGCATGTTGCAAGTCAAGCCAAGCAACATGCGGACATACGCCAACGAAGGAACCAGCCAGCAATAATTCTAGTGTAAGTAAAAATATTTTGAAATGTTTATAGAGCCCGTGTAGTGGGCTGGTAAGTGTAAAGATAGATAGATGTGTTAAATATAAATATTTGTAGCCATTGTTTGCATTTTTCTTTCTGTTTTTTTTTATTAATATTTCGCTGTAGTTTTTGTTTTTTTTTGTTTTCATTTATGGCATATTTTTACGCATATAACCGTAAATTCTTGTTGATTCTGACATCTGAACATAAGAGGTGGCAATTCAACTGACTGCCAAGCGGCAACAGGAATTCATTTGATTCAGTGTTTTTCTAGGAACAAAAGTAAAAGAACGAACGTAGACATATAACATGAGATTTCATCTCTTTTAACGATTTTTTTTGTCATTGTATACGCACATATTTAAGCGGATTAATTTAGTTCATAGTAAAACCAATTCACACTTAATGAAATTCTGTAATATTGAAATGATTTTGTCAAATAATCTTGTCTTAAAAAATTTTTCTCCATCAAGAAGGGGAACCATTTAGATCCGATTAGAAAATATTTTGTTAATAAATGGTAAATCTTGAATTCAGCTTTTATAGGGTTAAATTATTAGCCACTATGCTAAAATACAAATTAAAGCCACAAGATGTCAAACCTTTCAAACTTTGTAAAATGATCTAGCTTATTAGACGTGTACTGCATTTGACCTGAAGGGATTAACGGCAACCACTGTAACGAAATTCAGTACTTTAAAAATCTTACACCTTAGTCATGTGGGATTGGGCGGATTCTTTCAGACTGCACTGACTCTGTTTCCAACCAATTTGTACCATGTAATTGGCGTTATAATATAAGGACTGAAGGAAAGTTATGGGTTTGCTCGGTATACTTAGGCATTTTACTTTTAAATCAGTTCTTCTTAAGTGTCGGTAAAAGCGATAAATATTTAATTTGCATAAATTAAAATCGAACCATAGTGCCAGCATTTTATTAAACGCATTGGCAAAGTCCAAGCTTTCAGCCATAGTCGAAAATTATTTGTTTAATTCATACACAGTCCAAGAAAGGCCTTAAGTATAATCCCTTAAAAAAGTATAAAATATTCAATACGTTTTCGGATTTAAGAGAAACTACGTTTCTTAAATTAAAATTTTTTTATTAAAACAATTATTATTTGTTCAAAATATATTTTTTTAAAACTTTACTTTTATTCGAAATTTTCTAGAAATTTTTTCAAAAAGAGCCAAAAAATTTTTTTGATTTTTTTAAATGATAATAAATTATTGATATAAGAACAAATTCTCGTTGAAAGAAATTTTCTTTTATATTTATGTATATTTTTTTCGGCAAAAATAAACGATTAATTTAAAAAATTTGTTCTAGAAAATTTTAATTTATTTATTCAACACATGTTTCGATCACCTGCCAGTTCCCAAATGTTCAGGTTTATATGATTTTTACAATTTTTTTTAACTCTTTGTAAGTATTACAGTTTTATGGAAAAAAATATTTATTTTTCCTAAACGAAAATTACTTTTTTGTTCAAGACGTCAGATGTTTAGTTTTGGTATCGTAAAAAGTTTATAAATCAAAGATGGTGTCCAAACCAAAATGGTGGATATATGGCACGTATAGCAATTACGCAATTGCATTTTTTTAACCAAGTTGTTAGTTTTTATACCCTTCACACAGTGAAAATGGGTATATATAGGTTTGTCATTCCGTGTGAAATTTCTACAATTTTTATTTCCGACCCCAAAAAGTATATATTTTCTGAAAGCTTATGAATAGGGAAGTCGATTAAGGTCTGTCAGTCTGTCCTTCTGTCCGTGTGTATGTTGAAATCAACTTTTTAAAGCCCCCGATATCGCCTGGACCCGGGTGAGGTACTAAAATATCAGAAATATTTAGGAGTAGATCGGTATTGAAAATGAGAAACATCGGTGCATAAACAACTGAGATATGAGCAAAAACCCACGGCCACCTCGTTTTTTTTTAACAGAAAAACAACATACAACAACAACATACATATATACAGACGTATATGGTTAGAGTAAACGTGGCATCGAACTCCAGCTGAGCCCAAATAATTTTTTTTTTAATTTTTTTTAATTTTTTATTTTATATATTATTTTTATTTTTTTAATTATTTTTATTTTAAATTTTTTTTATTTTTTAAAATTTTTTTTTAATATTTTGTTAATTTTTTTTTAATTTTTTTTTATTTTTTTATATATTTTTTAATTTTTTTTGTTTTATATTTTTTGATTTTTTTTTATTTTACTTTAAATTTTTTTTTATCTTTTTTCTTATTTTTTTAATATTTTTTTTTTAATTTTTTTTTAATTTTTTTTTTTAATTTTTTTTTTAAATTTTATTTTTATTTTACATTTATTACTTATATTTTTCATTTTTTTATTCCTTTTTTTATATTTTTTTTTAAATTTTTTTTTATATTGTTTTTAACACACTTACGTAAATTTATAATTTTACAATGGGATGTTTTTGCATGCATGTTTTTTATATGAATGTTCGTATTTCATATGAGATGAATGGTGATACAAACTATTGTTATTGCGTGACTACACGTTGTGAACTTGTTTTTTTAATTATTGGCAACATTAGCCTTGTAAAACATTTTACAATAAAAATACTTAAATATTGTAGATTTTTAAAAATTTTCTATTTAAGGGATGCTTTAACAATTTCTTTATTTATAAAGAAATTCTGACATATTCTATGCATGTAGAAATTTCTGTTAAGCTCTGGGGCTTTTTTGAAAATTTTCAACATATTTTGTTATAATTTTCAGCCATTTTTTAAAGGAGTTTTATAAATTATTTTCTATAAATTATTTATCTCATCATATATGCTATGATTTTCGATATCGATATAAGTAGAATTATTGAATTTCTTAAAGTTAATTAATTAATTATTAATTATTATTAATTATTAATTAATTTCTATTAAAAGAAAAAAATCTGATAAAATAATAAAAGAAATACTTTTAAATATATTTCAAAAATAAGCCTCAATGAAGTACTTTTGTGGTTTTTAAAAGATCTTCATAATTTGAATTAAAAATGTTTATTATAATTTGTCTTGTTTAAACTGTTTTGGTTTTTTTCTTTTTTGACTTATTAAATTCAACAAATCATTTTCATTTCAAATTCATTTAAATCAACAAGAATTATTATAAATACTTGCATTTATGTTAATTTTTCAATTTGTTGTCATTATAATTGGAATTGTTATTTATGCAGACGGATTTGTTCTTTTATTATTATTTTCCCACTCATTTACTCATTTACCCAGCAAATTTAGTACTAGTTTGTTTCTTTATCTTTCCGTCTGTCCTTCTGTTTTGCCCTTTATCAAGTCAATCATTCCGTTGTTGTCTTTGTCTGATGTGCTTAATGTATTCCAACAAATTTAGCAAATTAAATGGAAGTATGAGTTAGTTGAAAGTTAAAAGAAAAAAATTAAGAAACAGAATACTGTTTGACTACAGGTTACTTAGTACCCTGCTTCTATTCGTGCAACCAACTCAAAATAAATGCTGTGAAATGTTGACAGAAGTCATCATAATAATATGGAGTTATGCTAATTTCTGTGTAACAAAAACTGAAGTTAATTTAAAAAAAAAAAAAACCATCACACACTAAACTCAAAGAATGACATTTGCAAAACTGCATTTATAAAATTAAAATTTGAATTTCCTGCTTAAAAAAAATATTCAAAAAGCAAACAGTTAAGTGCACTTAGAGAAAAGGTAGATTTCAAAAAAATTAAAAATTTCATTCATTGCTTATTTAGAAGGAACTTCAAAAATGAAGCCATAATATTTGTGGTTAATACAGTCATCATGTAAATAGGTATAATGACCTCATCATTGAATTAGTTAAATGCACTTTTTTTGTGTATAATATTCTGCTAATCATGCCCTTTCATTTGTAACCCATATCTACTCGCTCAGTTACCTGGAAGCTTAAACAAATTGGTTTCAGTTTTTTTTTTGCCAAATAATTCTTTTTCCTATTTGCCTAATAATAACAAACGTGTCGAGAAATTATACTGAGCTAAAAAATGTACGGTGAAAGTATGGAAAACCAGTCATGTTTATTTGCTTATACCTCAGAAAGTAATAGGGCGATTGGGCTGGATTTCAATGATAATTCATTCCCAAATATTTCCAAAAAAGTTGTATCACATATGGGTCTGTGTAACATGTAAGGCTTTTAACAGCTAATTTCAACCAAAACACCGACGAACGGATATTTTTCAATTGACTTCTCTATTGATAAGCTTCAGGAAAACCGGATGTCTCTGGGGAAAAAAACAAAATTTCCATCGGTTACCAGAGACCTGCGCCGAACGGCTGAAAGACGGCTCACCTGGGCTGCCGCGTAATCGTTTCAAGCCACTGCCGCCGATGATTTTTCGGCTTTGTGTCAGCTTAAATTTAGCCGCCGTTTATATTTTTTCTTGCATTGATTATAACAGAAGAATTTTGTATAGTAATCCTTAATTCCAATGAAAATTTTACCGTTATTAAAAAAATTATTTTGTGAGTGTTAAGTGTTAGTTTGTGTAATAAACTTGTAAATAGTTTGTGGTATTAAGAGAATTGTACGGGGTAGTAATATAAAAATTTTTTTAAAAGTTCGGAAAATAGAGAATTTGCAGATTCTTCTTCAGAATATGACAATTCTGATAATTGCACAAACTTTGGAAGAGGTGACATCCTTGAATACGAAGTAATTTTGAAAAAAAGATAATATTAAAGAAAAGACCAAAATAGTATTTTATAAAAAAAATTCTAACGGATCTGCTGTTTGGGAATATTTTGTGCAAAATATGTTTCAACGAGACTTCTATGTGCTTGAAAGAGTAAATGTTTTTGTATTAGACATATGTTTTTCTTGCGTGATCGATTTTTTTAAAAACGGTCGTTAAATAATTGGAATTAAAAAAACCTATAAACTGGATTTTTAAATAAAAAATAATTTTTACCACAAAATTATTATGCCCTTCACCTGTGGTGGCAAGGTTATATAAATCTTTGCCATTCCGTTTTTAATTCACACAATTTTCATTTCGACCCCAAAAAGTACATATTTATTGAAACTATTAATAGGGAAGTTGACTGAGCAATTTTCGTCTGTCAGAGATCTTTCTAAAATTATTTATTTTAAGCTCCCATATTTATATCTATATGTAGATTTAAAAAGGAGTAACGTGATTGACTGATTCATCGTCGCACAGCCCAAATGCAAAGAACTAGAGACATAAAATGTTGACAATGGGTTCCTCTTTTAATGTATAGCTCCACTAAGAAAGGAAATTAGAAATTCGTACTTTAAGAGGGTAAAAACGGAAAAATTCGGTAACCTAATATCTTATAAACTAAAGATGATACAAATTAACTTGAAAAAGTATTGTAATTTACACAAAAAATAAGCTAACAGGTGTCTGACCTTTTTTAGAATTTTCAACCCCTAGGAGAAAAAGCGGGTAAAAACTATAATTTGGTACTTTTTTGGTACCCTATGTCACTTATTACAGGGCAAACTTGCATACAATTTGTAAAAGACACTATACATAAAAGATTATGTATTTTAGAAAAATTTAAACACATTTATAACAGGGTAGAAAGGGGAAAATTAGGGAAACTGTTTGGTACTTTTTAGAACAGGTTTATTATTGTGCAAAGAATAGTAAATTTATTCACTTTAAATCGTGTATATTAAAATATTTTATTGTTAAATAGATATTTAAACATTTTAAACAAAACAAATTGTACATTGATATTGAAAACTCAAAAATGATAGTAATTTAAAAAATATTTTATTTTACAATACAACAGTATGTATAAGAAAAATTAAGGAAAAAAGTTAATTTTTTAATGGAATTTATTTACCATGATGTATTTTGATTTTTAAATCCACTTAAAATTTAATCAAAAACAGTTTTTGGCCTATACTGAAAATTTTAGAAATTCGAGTATATACCCTCTTGTTGATCAAGTGTGTTATGTATCTATGTATGTATACATTGAATTGACTATTTTATAAATTTAAACGTAGTTTTTTTTATATAATGTTAAGTGTGTATATATAAATTTTTACATTGACATCAACTTCTTTTACATTGAATTAAAACACTTAAATATCTTTTTTGTAAATAAATTAAATTTAATATAAAATTGTGTAAATTTAATTGTAAGTCATATAAAATCTGTGTTTTTAACTAAACATTATTGTTAACAAGTGACTGATGTGTACGAATCTCTCTGCCAGCTCACAGCCGAATTTAAGCCGCCGCCCCCGACAAAAAGTGCTCGGCACAGGTCTCTGTCGGTTACTCTTGTTAGGAGTACAGAAACACGAATGAAAATAATAAAGATGACGCACTGGCGAAAACAGGTACTATTGTACCATAAATATTTCAAATTGAATTCAGGCATGTCATCTTCCTCTATTAAATACAAATAGCTGATTTTGTACAAAATTTACTTGATTACCAAGAAAATATAAAAGAATAAAAAAGAACTACTTGCATATCGACCAATATGGATGAGTATAGTATAGCTAAGGAACCTCAAAGCAGTCATGCACACTGACGTCCGGAAACACACCTAAAAACTTAAAGTATCCTCTTCAATAACTTTTGCCAAAATTGTAATAATAAGCAGAAGACCACTGAACATCTCATCTATCATCTACCTCTAGGTTAGTGAATATTCAATAATAAAACATCTCTACCATTTAATTAATTGGACAGCATAGGAGAAATAGACAAAAGGAATTAGACAAACGGTAACAAAACGGCCTTTCAGGCTTCTGCTGAATCAACATAGCCGAATATATAATTCTAAAGAATTCATGTAGTCGTAAAACCCTGTTTTTTGTTTTAAATTTTGGGAATGTAATTCTCGTAATAATTTTCTTAAGTTTTCTTATCTACTGGTTCCGAACGAGTTTGCCAATAAACATGTTTAACTGAATTTTGCAAGCAAGTGATTCCGCAGCGGTGATAACTGATTGTCAAACTATGAGCCTGTTCTGGCAAAAATTTTGTCCACACTTGGCTACTCATATGATCTAGGGGCTTATCATCTGATTTGAGAATACGTAGCATTTCTTTGAAGAATACGATATTTAAAAAGGATCTGTTAGGGCTCTAAGACCGTCTTGACTTTTGGTAAAGTTTTTGACGTTCTTGTAGAATAATATTGTAGCCAGGGTTCTGCTCTTTTCATTACCAATATTATGACTTTTAGTATGTAACTATCTGAAAAATAAACGGACACCTACTTTCCTGGATAAAGTAAATTTTTTCTCCAACAACATATCTAATCCTGGAGCATTTCGTACTGAAAAATCTGACGAGGTAGCTTTTTCTGCAGATGATTCCTAAAAAATCTAAGAAGATTTTTTACAGAAATAGGTTTTCTACACTTTTTAGAAAATACATATATTTAATACAAATATCAGAAATAATTTACTCGCTAAGAAAATTTAGAAAATTTTCTATTAGTAATCGACCAGTTATAACAAATGTCTATACTCATCTAAAATTAAAATATTTTTCGACAGTCGCAAATATTTAAAAATTAATATTTGTTACATCGCTAGAAACAGATGGATCTCTTAGCTCTATCAATATGTAGCACATGGACTCTAATTTTTTATTTAAATTATTTTAAAGGGCATGATCCCTACAATACAAAAACAAATTCGTTGTAAACTTATAAGCTAAATAGAATACCATCGATTGCTCGTGTAAAAGCAAAAGACAATTTTATAAAATTGTTTTTAACCCTTAAAATTCAATTGACCAGTGAACAAATTCCTCCCAACATGGTCAACTTTAAGTCTACCATAAATAAATACGAATTCAATTAAATTCAATTTAACCAACTCTTGTGGTGTTCTGAACTTAAAAACCAGGGGAAAAAAAGAAAAATTAAAACGAAATGCTTTAAGACACAAATCATCTTTATTCAAAATCGATTATGTTGCTGTTGGGTTTTTGTTGCTGTTAAGCAATATTTCAATTTTTTTTATTTTTGTGGAAAACCACATGATTATTTCTTTAAATATGCTATTTATTATTTATAAAATTGACATTAACATGTCATGACAATTTGATGTCAAGTTTATGCCATGTTCTATACATGTTTATGTGCATGTGCAGTTTATGTTTTTGTGCATGTGCATGTTGCAGTGTTTGGCTGTTTTGTTCATTCATATGTTCACATAAATAAATGAAAAATACTGCATTTAATTAAAATCCAATTAAATTTCAATTTGCATGAGCTTAAATATATAAACACCAACACATGTGCATATGTATGTGTATGTATGTAAGAAAAAAGTTTTAAAAATACTTACACACATATAAACATGCATTAATTTGGTTGCATATCGTTATAAATGTCATTCAAAAAAGAAATTAAATAAAAACTATTTTGTAAAAAAAAAAAAAATAAATAACAGCATAGAGACATACATACATACACACATAGTTATATAAGAAAACCTTAATGAAATTATTGCAAAATTGTTGCCATGCTGACTAGCTGGTGTGGTTGGTTGGTTGGTTGGTTTGGGATTGAATGGGCTAAAACTTTGTTTTGCGATAAATGACAAATTACCATGATATATTTATGTTTAAGTACTAAACTCTTGTTTACCACAGATGGCAAACAGTTTAACTCTAAAGCCAATTAGTAATGTATAGATAGATGGGTAGACAGATAGACAGACAGACAGACAGACATTTTGTGTATTATAGTTATATTCCAATTACAATATGCGCATACTTATGTATGAGTATGATAAGAAAAGCAATTATTTATGCATTTAAGGAAGCTTCTGTATAAAAATGCATATAAACCTGGCGTTGTTTTTGCAATAGATATTAAACTTTAAAATTGAAGGTAGAACTAATGGTTTGAATTAAGGTATTAAAAACCATTTAGATAATTAAATTATTATTATTATTTATTTTTTCAAAGAGCTTCGGTATAAATGTAACGAAGACTTTTAGATATTTATCATGAATTGAAAGAATATTAAAGGCTCAACAACTTAACCTTTTTTAAGAAACGAAATGGATTATTAAATTTTAAGTGTAGTTTTATGGCAAAATTTTAATATATTTTATTGTTGATTCACAAATGTTTGTTAAAGTTTTCCTATAAAAATAATGTTCTAAATTTCAGTTCATAAAAATATTCATGTTGATTGATGGAAGTATTTGTTAAATGAAACAAAAAATGTTAAATTTGTGGAAAAATCGAGTTCAATTCAAAGACATATGGAACATATTATGTAAAGGGTGGTTAAATTTTAAGGGCCGATGTTGATTTTGAATTAAACACAAATTACACTGCTCTTCCAGTTAATTAAAACTTTATGGACTATATGGATTTTGATGCGCTGGACTCAAATCCGTTGTCGGTTTTTTTCCATCAGATCGGGATTTTTTTATGGGCGCGGCAAATTTTTTCCCCTAAATTAGTCAGGTACGGACACATATTTCATCCTAACTCGAGAACAAATCATCCGAAAATAAAGCACCAGAAGATGTGTAACAAAATTGTATTTATTTTAGTCGAATAGAATTTTTCTCTATCTCTTATCGTTTTTGAATTATTCAGAAATTATTCAAATATTCAACTTTTGCACTTTTTTCTGAGAGCTACTTATCTAAAAAATAAAAAAAGCTATAAACCGTAAAAATCGGTTAAAAATGTAGATTTTATTGTCAATTTACCGCTGGTACCCAATATTCAACAAATATGTGTAATGCAGCAAACAACGTCAGAGTGGGGGCACTAAAGCGCCTTGTAGCAACAATGAATGGCAACTATTTACTATTTACAAGCAAAAAAAATTGACATTTTGGCCAAGTAGGTGTTTCTTCCCATCCCATCATTTTCAAAATTTTCAAATTTTGACCCCCAATATCTTGTTAAAATTGTGGCTGAGCTACTATTTAATAGGAGTAACTTTGGTGCAGTTCGGAAGACATCAGTTTTAAAAGATGGTTCACTTGAGGCGAAATTACCAATATATAAAAACTGCTACGCCTTCCAGTAATATTTTTTTTTTCTATACGTCTTATGATAAACTTCTTTAACGTTGTTCCGCATTTTAAGTGAAGATATAAAAGTATAAATATTAGCGGAATTCACTCTTGGTAGCATTTTTGCAACTAGTGCAAATGTGCACTAATTTTTTGCTATCAAGCGTGAGTCATGTTTATTTGCTTATACCTCAGAAAGTAATAGGGCGATTGGGCTGGATTTCAATGATAATTCATTCCCAAATATTTCCAAAAAAGTTGTATCACATATGGGTCTGTGTAACATGTAAGGCTTTTAACAGCTAATTTCAACCAAAACACCGACGAACGGATATTTTTCAATTGACTTCTCTATTGATAAGCTTCAGGAAAACCGGATGTCTCTGGGGAAAAAAACAAAATTTCCATCGGTTACCAGAGACCTGCGCCGAACGGCTGAAAGACGGCTCACCTGGGCTGCCGCGTAATCGTTTCAAGCCACTGCCGCCGATGATTTTTCGGCTTTGTGTCAGCTTAAATTTAGCCGCCGTTTATATTTTTTCTTGCATTGATTATAACAGAAGAATTTTGTATAGTAATCCTTAATTCCAATGAAAATTTTACCGTTATTAAAAAAATTATTTTGTGAGTGTTAAGTGTTAGTTTGTGTAATAAACTTGTAAATAGTTTGTGGTATTAAGAGAATTGTACGGGGTAGTAATATAAAAATTTTTTTAAAAGTTCGGAAAATAGAGAATTTGCAGATTCTTCTTCAGAATATGACAATTCTGATAATTGCACAAACTTTGGAAGAGGTGACATCCTTGAATACGAAGTAATTTTGAAAAAAAGATAATATTAAAGAAAAGACCAAAATAGTATTTTATAAAAAAAATTCTAACGGATCTGCTGTTTGGGAATATTTTGTGCAAAATATGTTTCAACGAGACTTCTATGTGCTTGAAAGAGTAAATGTTTTTGTATTAGACATATGTTTTTCTTGCGTGATCGATTTTTTTAAAAACGGTCGTTAAATAATTGGAATTAAAAAAACCTATAAACTGGATTTTTAAATAAAAAATAATTTTTACCACAAAATTATTATGCCCTTCACCTGTGGTGGCAAGGTTATATAAATCTTTGCCATTCCGTTTTTAATTCACACAATTTTCATTTCGACCCCAAAAAGTACATATTTATTGAAACTATTAATAGGGAAGTTGACTGAGCAATTTTCGTCTGTCAGAGATCTTTCTAAAATTATTTATTTTAAGCTCCCATATTTATATCTATATGTAGATTTAAAAAGGAGTAACGTGATTGACTGATTCATCGTCGCACAGCCCAAATGCAAAGAACTAGAGACATAAAATGTTGACAATGGGTTCCTCTTTTAATGTATAGCTCCACTAAGAAAGGAAATTAGAAATTCGTACTTTAAGAGGGTAAAAACGGAAAAATTCGGTAACCTAATATCTTATAAACTAAAGATGATACAAATTAACTTGAAAAAGTATTGTAATTTACACAAAAAATAAGCTAACAGGTGTCTGACCTTTTTTAGAATTTTCAACCCCTAGGAGAAAAAGCGGGTAAAAACTATAATTTGGTACTTTTTTGGTACCCTATGTCACTTATTACAGGGCAAACTTGCATACAATTTGTAAAAGACACTATACATAAAAGATTATGTATTTTAGAAAAATTTAAACACATTTATAACAGGGTAGAAAGGGGAAAATTAGGGAAACTGTTTGGTACTTTTTAGAACAGGTTTATTATTGTGCAAAGAATAGTAAATTTATTCACTTTAAATCGTGTATATTAAAATATTTTATTGTTAAATAGATATTTAAACATTTTAAACAAAACAAATTGTACATTGATATTGAAAACTCAAAAATGATAGTAATTTAAAAAATATTTTATTTTACAATACAACAGTATGTATAAGAAAAATTAAGGAAAAAAGTTAATTTTTTAATGGAATTTATTTACCATGATGTATTTTGATTTTTAAATCCACTTAAAATTTAATCAAAAACAGTTTTTGGCCTATACTGAAAATTTTAGAAATTCGAGTATATACCCTCTTGTTGATCAAGTGTGTTATGTATCTATGTATGTATACATTGAATTGACTATTTTATAAATTTAAACGTAGTTTTTTTTATATAATGTTAAGTGTGTATATATAAATTTTTACATTGACATCAACTTCTTTTACATTGAATTAAAACACTTAAATATCTTTTTTGTAAATAAATTAAATTTAATATAAAATTGTGTAAATTTAATTGTAAGTCATATAAAATCTGTGTTTTTAACTAAACATTATTGTTAACAAGTGACTGATGTGTACGAATCTCTCTGCCAGCTCACAGCCGAATTTAAGCCGCCGCCCCCGACAAAAAGTGCTCGGCACAGGTCTCTGTCGGTTACTCTTGTTAGGAGTACAGAAACACGAATGAAAATAATAAAGATGACGCACTGGCGAAAACAGGTACTATTGTACCATAAATATTTCAAATTGAATTCAGGCATGTCATCTTCCTCTATTAAATACAAATAGCTGATTTTGTACAAAATTTACTTGATTACCAAGAAAATATAAAAGAATAAAAAAGAACTACTTGCATATCGACCAATATGGATGAGTATAGTATAGCTAAGGAACCTCAAAGCAGTCATGCACACTGACGTCCGGAAACACACCTAAAAACTTAAAGTATCCTCTTCAATAACTTTTGCCAAAATTGTAATAATAAGCAGAAGACCACTGAACATCTCATCTATCATCTACCTCTAGGTTAGTGAATATTCAATAATAAAACATCTCTACCATTTAATTAATTGGACAGCATAGGAGAAATAGACAAAAGGAATTAGACAAACGGTAACAAAACGGCCTTTCAGGCTTCTGCTGAATCAACATAGCCGAATATATAATTCTAAAGAATTCATGTAGTCGTAAAACCCTGTTTTTTGTTTTAAATTTTGGGAATGTAATTCTCGTAATAATTTTCTTAAGTTTTCTTATCTACTGGTTCCGAACGAGTTTGCCAATAAACATGTTTAACTGAATTTTGCAAGCAAGTGATTCCGCAGCGGTGATAACTGATTGTCAAACTATGAGCCTGTTCTGGCAAAAATTTTGTCCACACTTGGCTACTCATATGATCTAGGGGCTTATCATCTGATTTGAGAATACGTAGCATTTCTTTGAAGAATACGATATTTAAAAAGGATCTGTTAGGGCTCTAAGACCGTCTTGACTTTTGGTAAAGTTTTTGACGTTCTTGTAGAATAATATTGTAGCCAGGGTTCTGCTCTTTTCATTACCAATATTATGACTTTTAGTATGTAACTATCTGAAAAATAAACGGACACCTACTTTCCTGGATAAAGTAAATTTTTTCTCCAACAACATATCTAATCCTGGAGCATTTCGTACTGAAAAATCTGACGAGGTAGCTTTTTCTGCAGATGATTCCTAAAAAATCTAAGAAGATTTTTTACAGAAATAGGTTTTCTACACTTTTTAGAAAATACATATATTTAATACAAATATCAGAAATAATTTACTCGCTAAGAAAATTTAGAAAATTTTCTATTAGTAATCGACCAGTTATAACAAATGTCTATACTCATCTAAAATTAAAATATTTTTCGACAGTCGCAAATATTTAAAAATTAATATTTGTTACATCGCTAGAAACAGATGGATCTCTTAGCTCTATCAATATGTAGCACATGGACTCTAATTTTTTATTTAAATTATTTTAAAGGGCATGATCCCTACAATACAAAAACAAATTCGTTGTAAACTTATAAGCTAAATAGAATACCATCGATTGCTCGTGTAAAAGCAAAAGACAATTTTATAAAATTGTTTTTAACCCTTAAAATTCAATTGACCAGTGAACAAATTCCTCCCAACATGGTCAACTTTAAGTCTACCATAAATAAATACGAATTCAATTAAATTCAATTTAACCAACTCTTGTGGTGTTCTGAACTTAAAAACCAGGGGAAAAAAAGAAAAATTAAAACGAAATGCTTTAAGACACAAATCATCTTTATTCAAAATCGATTATGTTGCTGTTGGGTTTTTGTTGCTGTTAAGCAATATTTCAATTTTTTTTATTTTTGTGGAAAACCACATGATTATTTCTTTAAATATGCTATTTATTATTTATAAAATTGACATTAACATGTCATGACAATTTGATGTCAAGTTTATGCCATGTTCTATACATGTTTATGTGCATGTGCAGTTTATGTTTTTGTGCATGTGCATGTTGCAGTGTTTGGCTGTTTTGTTCATTCATATGTTCACATAAATAAATGAAAAATACTGCATTTAATTAAAATCCAATTAAATTTCAATTTGCATGAGCTTAAATATATAAACACCAACACATGTGCATATGTATGTGTATGTATGTAAGAAAAAAGTTTTAAAAATACTTACACACATATAAACATGCATTAATTTGGTTGCATATCGTTATAAATGTCATTCAAAAAAGAAATTAAATAAAAACTATTTTGTAAAAAAAAAAAAATAAATAACAGCATAGAGACATACATACATACACACATAGTTATATAAGAAAACCTTAATGAAATTATTGCAAAATTGTTGCCATGCTGACTAGCTGGTGTGGTTGGTTGGTTGGTTGGTTTGGGATTGAATGGGCTAAAACTTTGTTTTGCGATAAATGACAAATTACCATGATATATTTATGTTTAAGTACTAAACTCTTGTTTACCACAGATGGCAAACAGTTTAACTCTAAAGCCAATTAGTAATGTATAGATAGATGGGTAGACAGATAGACAGACAGACAGACAGACATTTTGTGTATTATAGTTATATTCCAATTACAATATGCGCATACTTATGTATGAGTATGATAAGAAAAGCAATTATTTATGCATTTAAGGAAGCTTCTGTATAAAAATGCATATAAACCTGGCGTTGTTTTTGCAATAGATATTAAACTTTAAAATTGAAGGTAGAACTAATGGTTTGAATTAAGGTATTAAAAACCATTTAGATAATTAAATTATTATTATTATTTATTTTTTCAAAGAGCTTCGGTATAAATGTAACGAAGACTTTTAGATATTTATCATGAATTGAAAGAATATTAAAGGCTCAACAACTTAACCTTTTTTAAGAAACGAAATGGATTATTAAATTTTAAGTGTAGTTTTATGGCAAAATTTTAATATATTTTATTGTTGATTCACAAATGTTTGTTAAAGTTTTCCTATAAAAATAATGTTCTAAATTTCAGTTCATAAAAATATTCATGTTGATTGATGGAAGTATTTGTTAAATGAAACAAAAAATGTTAAATTTGTGGAAAAATCGAGTTCAATTCAAAGACATATGGAACATATTATGTAAAGGGTGGTTAAATTTTAAGGGCCGATGTTGATTTTGAATTAAACACAAATTACACTGCTCTTCCAGTTAATTAAAACTTTATGGACTATATGGATTTTGATGCGCTGGACTCAAATCCGTTGTCGGTTTTTTTCCATCAGATCGGGATTTTTTTATGGGCGCGGCAAATTTTTTCCCCTAAATTAGTCAGGTACGGACACATATTTCATCCTAACTCGAGAACAAATCATCCGAAAATAAAGCACCAGAAGATGTGTAACAAAATTGTATTTATTTTAGTCGAATAGAATTTTTCTCTATCTCTTATCGTTTTTGAATTATTCAGAAATTATTCAAATATTCAACTTTTGCACTTTTTTCTGAGAGCTACTTATCTAAAAAATAAAAAAAGCTATAAACCGTAAAAATCGGTTAAAAATGTAGATTTTATTGTCAATTTACCGCTGGTACCCAATATTCAACAAATATGTGTAATGCAGCAAACAACGTCAGAGTGGGGGCACTAAAGCGCCTTGTAGCAACAATGAATGGCAACTATTTACTATTTACAAGCAAAAAAAATTGACATTTTGGCCAAGTAGGTGTTTCTTCCCATCCCATCATTTTCAAAATTTTCAAATTTTGACCCCCAATATCTTGTTAAAATTGTGGCTGAGCTACTATTTAATAGGAGTAACTTTGGTGCAGTTCGGAAGACATCAGTTTTAAAAGATGGTTCACTTGAGGCGAAATTACCAATATATAAAAACTGCTACGCCTTCCAGTAATATTTTTTTTTTCTATACGTCTTATGATAAACTTCTTTAACGTTGTTCCGCATTTTAAGTGAAGATATAAAAGTATAAATATTAGCGGAATTCACTCTTGGTAGCATTTTTGCAACTAGTGCAAATGTGCACTAATTTTTTGCTATCAAGCGTGAGGGCATTTTTCATGTGTGTTGCAAACTTATGGCAACGAGATGATTTTTTAGGTATTTAAGAAACAGCAAATCTTTTTTTTAAATTAACAAGTAAGATTCTGTGTTTTAATATTTTCCGAAAAGAAAATTATACAATTACAATGCCTTAATCAACGGAAAAATAAAATATCACAATTTTTTTGGTAAAAAATGCCATGTATGAAATTGAATTTGTGGAGATGTTAAGTCCTGAAAGTAAATAAATTCTGTATCTGTTGTGATAATTTGTGTGACATTACTTTGCTCTGATCTTTAGTTGTGCATATTTGCTCAAGTGATGCAAATTGCAATTTAATAGAATTTGTTTTTGTAGTAGTTCACAAGTTAAATTGTTTGCTAGACTTGCACGGTCTGCACGACTTGCAAGGGAAGTTTGCATGAAAGAGTGATTTCCGCTATTGTGTTTTTTCTAGAGGCATAGGAATAAATATAAAACTAACTGTCAGACTAATGAAATGTGTTAGAGTTTTTCCATTATGCTTTGACGAAACGCCATGCAAGGACTTTCACCAGAACAGCGTTTGCAAATCGTGGAAATCTATTTTCAAAATTCGCTGTTTGTTTGTGAAACTTAAAGAGCAGTTTTTCAAGTTTACGGTGAGTAGGTAATACGTATAACTATGGATCTATTTACTCCTTTTAATAATATTTATCCAAATTGAATCCATAACGTGTGTACAGAAAAAATCATTGCCGCTGTAGACGCAAATATGACAGAGGACTCGTGATTTATGATTTGCTTTATTCCGCATATTAATGCAGATCATTTGGAGGAGTAATGGTTCTAACAAGACGGTTCTACATACCATTATCTTGTTGAGACAAATGTTGGCAACCGATTTATCTCAAGAAATGGACCTGTGATTTGGCCATCTAGTACGTGTGATTTATTATCTTTGGACTATGTTTTGTGGGGGTATGTCGAATCGCTTGTTTTTTTCGAAAAACTAAATGAAACTGGATATGCTTGAAAATTTATGCAAAATAGGAGGCCATATGCCACAATATTCGTGAGTTAATAAAGCCAAAAGTTTAGTTATATCACTGAATTGCTTTATTTAAAAAAAGAACTTCTATATCTCTAAAAACACTATATGAGGAGCCGCAGAACAAAAGGTGCTTTTTCGCTCATTTAAGATTTTTGGGAAATCGAGATTTATTTTTTTTTGCTCCTTTAAAAAACTTCAAGAACCTGGAAATGCTAACAAGTTTTTTACTTCTCTACAGATGCATCTAACTGTCATAAGTCGCCCCATTAAATGTTGAGGATGTTTGACATAATTCCATTTTTATTTCGGAAAAAGCACCTTTTGCAAAAAAGAAAGCAAAAAAGCACCTTTTGAAAAAATAAAAATAAAACAACACCTTTTGTTAAAAAAAGTAAAAAAGCACGTTTTGTTAATAGAAGGAAAAAGTACATTGTGTAATGCAATTACGCATACTATATGACGATAAGATTTTGACTGAATGTGGTTAAACCTGATCTAATATATTAAAAAATGTTAAGCTAAGTATATTGTTTTTGTCGTTTTATTTAATAAAATTGCAACTTAAACATTTCATCCTTAGCCTTAAATTAAACACATATGGAATTTGTTAAATAGTTAAAGTCTTGTTCCAACATTTTCTTCTAGGCAAGAACATTCAACATTTTCGTCTATTGAATCCTTCTGGTTATACAAAATGTCCTTCTACCAAAATAATGACTGGGTTTCACTCCAGTCCTTATTGTTTTATTAAAAGACTTTCCACGTCTTTTCTTTTGTCAGCGCTAACATAACGGTCTGTTTTAGTTTCATTCAGAGAAAATGTAAAGGGTGTTTTCCTTGTTTCAGCAAATTTAAATTAGTATTCTGTTCGTTTTCAGATTTAAATTACAAGGACCCGAAAGTTTTAATCAAGTATTTTACTATCCTGTTTTTCATATAATTCTTAAAAAATATTATCCGTTTTATTCCTTGAGTATTTTCAATCTTTTTATAAATTGTTTCAAGATCTTTTATATTAAGAAGGTTCCATTCAGTTCCCAGCATTAAAACACGTCTGTGATTGGAATAAATTTGAGAATACTCTTCTACTGTCTTTTTTTATGTCTTTTTAAACACGTCCAAATACTCTGTCAGCTGGTAAAAATGTATGACCTTTAACGCTTTACCGGCTTGGTGCCAAAACAAAATAGTTCGAACAATATGAGAATTCTTGTTTCGACCGCCACATCCGTCGCAAAAAAATCTTATAAAACTAAGAAACTACACGAAAAAATGCCAAAGATTATGGGAAAAGAACCTTTTGTTATAAAATAAACAAAAAGCACCTTTTGTTAAGCATCAATTTTTTAGAACCCATTTACATTGTAAAAAAAAATAATAATAATGCTAACATGATTGTTTTTACAAGATTTCAACCTCAATATTATAAAAATACCAAAAAAATGCGAAAAAGCTCCTTTTGTTCTGCGGCTCCTCATATGTATGTATATATCTCCAAAATTTTATTCTGTTACCCCAATTGTTTTTTCAAAAATCACGTACTTGCAAATTTTGCTAGCCACTGTCCACACTCACTTAAATGCCTGAATACTATATACATATATGTGTGTGTGTGTGTTATTAAAATGTGCAATATAATTAATTAAGCGAGAGACAACCACACAACAGCGAAAATTCTATTAAACATCCTGGTATTTTGACGATAAAAACAAATTTTATACAAACATGCAACAATCAACGAAATGGAATTAATAATAATAAAATTTATGTCTCGTTAACAGTTAAAATAATAAACAAAAATGCACCCCTGCCTGGTAAATTTTACAGCACAAAAGCAGGAGATACAACTTTAAACACTTACACTCGTAAATATTTTTAGATTTTTTATTACAACTTTAAAGATTTACAAGATAAGCAAATATAAGGATGCAATAGCAAAAATATTAGGGACCTCAATAAGGATGAGTCGATGTTGAAATGCCAGTAATTTTATGGAAATTGATGTCGTTTAAATATTGGACTTAACATCGGACGATGATATGGATGCGAGGGTAGATGGACTTTAAAGATATCTTTAAATTTAAACTAATTAACGGAAACGTGGGACTTAGAAAACTGTTGTAAAAAGTGTTTAAGAGGAAGAATCGGGTGATCTTTTGTTCTTCAAATTTTGCAAGAGACAACTATAATGCATTTATTGTGGTGCTTAGTGTGTGGCCCATTTCTGCTTCGTTTGTTGCTCTTATTATTGAATTCGTGCCAAAAGAATGTGACTATATGGAGGTTTTTGTCGCTGACAAAGTTTATATGAAGTAGAAGAAGAAGTACAGATCAATAATGATGAATTTATGATTAATGTGAATGCATTGCTCACTAGAAACATTACATCATCCTGTCTAAAGCAATATTCCTTGTAAATATACTTATTCATCTAACAATGTGCCTCGTCTTTTAAGATGATTTTTTGTTCTAAATTAGACTCCTGCTTCTAACATTGCAAATCTCATTCAGCAAAGAAATGGCATTGGGTATGATATTTAACTTTTATTTCCCAGATCTTGTAACTGTATACGTCTGTACTTCGATACAATATCTTTAGGTTGACATCGTTGTAGTCTATCTAAATTCCTGAGTATTGCCTTCAGTTTTCCTTAACCTGTGCACGGACAGCAAAGTACACTCACCGGGCAATTCTTACCACAGACTGGCTGATTAGCTTAAGCACCGATGTCGTGTCAATTTTGTATTCTATATAGTCAACTTTAAGCGCCCAACTCATCTGCCGTAAAATTAATAATAAAATTTTGTTATTAGTATGAGTGCTGTTAACAGCATAACTAACCGTAGTAGTTTGGCATCAGTGCCTGCCTAATAACATATTGGATAGACCCCGTTTAAACAACCTGGCCGCCTTGGGATTTCAATGTCAACCCACCCTAATTTTAAAATGATTTGTATGTAATTCAAGTAAGTTATAGAGAAACTAGTATACTTCTTCCATTCAAGAAACAAGTTTGTTTTTTATCTGTTAAAAAAACAGCGTAATTGTAATTATTGAAAATATGGCCTTGAAATTGCACCTCTCGATGACGATGTCAAACTTGGCACCTGTATGAAAATCTCGTGTTAAAGATGAAATGCGTACATACTCGTTCAAACATAATTATATTTCTACATCGTATGTTTAAAGATGCGAGTACATCCCGTCGTGAATAATCTTGTCCATTTTGTATACATAACGTTCATTTACATTAACAGTGACTTAACTCAAAAAAAAAATTGTTTCGAGTAAAATGGCTTTAAATTTTGAAAGAGATTTCAACAAATATGATTGAAGAAATAAAATTCATTAAATATGTGAAAAGGAGGTTTTTTTATAATTTATTTTAAGAGAAATTTTTAGTATTTTTAGTTAGGAAAAATCTATGTTTTTTTAATCTCTTTAAAAGTAATAGAAATTTTATAAAAATTATTTATTTAAGAATTTTTTATGGTTCTAGGTTATAAATTTGCAATTTTTGAGTTATGACACTATTGAAATAAATGAGCGGATATGTACATTTGTGTGTATGCAAATAAAACAATACATATAATTTTAATTTTGCAGCATTTCCAATCCCTACAGCTCTCTTTATCACCAACTCTTCGACTACATATCAGTTTTTAGTGTTTTTTTTTTCCATTTTGTTGTTTTTGGCTTATCTTAATATTTATCTGAATGTCATCATATCTTTTGCTATTTAAGCACATTTGTATAATGTAACGTAAAAGCTTTTTGCTATAACAATAAACTTATTTTTCAGGGTTCTCTTGTCTCATTCCTGATATTTACAATCTTTAAAATTCATAGCATTCGTACATACAACTTGTTGTAAATGTAAGTGTGTATGACAAAATGTCTTCTTAAAATATCGAAGAAAAGCAAAAACTAAAAACAAAACATCAAGAAAGACAACAGCAACGCAACAACAAAAACTAAAACGAAAAATACATTTTATGAATTATGTCCTTAAGGCCTTATGTAAGATTCTTTAAAAATAAACATTTTGAGATAAAGTATGACTTAAAGGATTACGGAATTAATACTTAATTCAATTCAATTGCTACGCATTGTTCAATGATACATATTCTTCTCTTTTATTTTTGTTTTTTTCTTATCTTTGCAGTTAATTGAAGCCTTTAAGGAATTATATTTCCTTTTAAGACCTGTGAAAGGTTAGAACAGGTTTAAAGTACAACAATCAACATAGATCATCTTAACAGCAGTCATGAACATTTTTGAATAGTTTTAAATGCTTCTTTTAAAAGTAGATGTCAAAGATTATTGATTTGGATCACAATAAAGATTCTATTTAAAGTGTTTCATTTAAAATTAATTAAAAAAAGTCTAAATGTATCACCCTTTATTGGTAGAATAGAATGAGAAGTTATTTAAACAATGCACCTTTGTATGTATGTTTATGACATATTTAAGTAGATGTTTGTAAATGCACTTGAAGCTAAACAATTGAGAGTTCTAAGGGGTGGTTAAATTTAAAGGGCCAAATCCAAAGTTATAGTGCTCAGAAGAGCTCCCGTTTTTTACTTTTTTTTTAAATATTTTAATTTTCCCAAAATGTCTATGAATGACAATAAAAGATTTTTAAACTCAAACCACCGAACTTTCAAAATGACAATACAAAGTTATCAAATGTATTACAATGTTTTAGTTGACAGAAAGAAGGCTTTTAAAAACCATTTCCAGTAGTCAGTTTATCCATTTAATCAATCATTAAATTTAAAAATATAAAAAGACATTAAAGAGTTCTTATAGAGATGAATGCATTTGATCTCTTTCGTATCTAACGGACTTTTAACCATAAACTCGCACACAAGCCTGCCTAAAAAATTCACATCGTTGGAAAAAAATTAACCAGAAATCGTAATGCTGTTGCAACAAAACTTTTTTTCTTATTTTGCAACTCGCAGACATTTGTTTGCAGCACAAATTGCTAAAGCTGCACAATAAAGAAAAGAAAAGAATAAAGTGAAATATGGTATCTTTAAGATCGCCTTCGGTGTGGCATTATTTATTTATTTTTTACTTCTTGCTTATTGTTGTTACTGTTTTTATTTCTTTATACGATTGTTTGGGTTATAAAAAAAAGTGGAATTAAAGTATAGTAAAGTTTGACAGTTATTTGCACTTTTATGATATCGAAGTCCTTACAAAGAACTGCACTTAACGTTAATTTTATTATAAAAAAAAAACTACAAATAATGCTACAATAGTACTTTATTCAACTTCTCAGACGCACTCACGCACGCACGCTTGAAATGCACATGCAGACAACGTTGTCAAGTTTAAAATTTCAAAAAGCACTGGAATCGAGAAAAAAAATGAGTAATTTTCAGAAAAGCACTTGAATAGTTTAAAATTTTTAATTTAAATTTTATTTTTGTCATAAATTTATAAACGCCAATAGTTGTAATTTCATAAAAAAAATCAATTTCAAATAGCACGGTTGGCAATATAATTACTACGTCTCAAGTAGAATCGGCAGCTCTTAAATAGTTGCCAATTGCTCTCTAATTCCATCAGGAATATGGGCTGTTTAGATATAATCTCAATGTTTGTTTGCTGCCATATGCCATAAACGATTTTTCCATTTCGTTTGAAATTGTGTGCCTTTCAGTTTTTGATCTTCCGCGTTTCCTCAAGTCAGTGGAGTGTAACCCTCATCTTCAGCATTTAATGGCAAATATCAATGCGGTTTTCTATTTGTATTTAATTTTTTTAATTTGGATGCTGATATTTTCCTCATCCCCAAATTTGTAGTTGTTGTTCTTTTGTGACTATTCTCGGCCCTCAAATTTTTAAAATATTTCTCAGGCATTGGCTAGTTAATTTTTTTAAGCTTTTGTTAGATATGCTCGTTAACATTTGTCGACAGTCAGGCGGCACTCTTGTCACTCAGGTCATACATTACTACGTCTAATTTAGTTGGCCAATGTAGAAAGGAACTGTCAAGGCTTGGTCAGTGGGCTGACGTTACTCTAGTTTGGATTCCAGCGCATAAGAGCCACTATGGTAACGAGCGTGCTGATGAGCTAACCAGGGGAGGATCTGCTTTGGATATCTCTAACGTAATTGCAATCCCGTTGGGGACTATGTAAAGCAGAATCTCCAGACATTTTCTCCGGAAGGCTGATAACAGGTGGCGTGGGCTGAGCACGTGTAAGGTTGCTGACGGTACTGACGGGTCACCGGATGTTAGGCAAACATGCAAGTCGACTCGGACTCCCATCGAACGACCATTGTCGCAGCTGTCTGGATAGAGAGAAGGAGGAATCGGTTTTCCACTTTCTCTGCGAATGTCCTGCACTGGCGGCTAAGAGACACAGGTTTCTGGGCGAACATATACTAGATGGCCTCTCTGCGATATCTGAAGTTGGACTGAATTATCTACTGAGATACCTCACGGCCACGGGGTAGATCTAGTACCATTACTCTTGGATTTATTCTGACGAGTGATGTGGTCCTGTGAAAACGGAGTCATGCAGACTCTACTTGACTGTTGGCGTGCAGCGAACTACCACGATAACCAACCAACCAATGCTCGTTAACAGGAACCATAGAGCAGGATATTCTTTACACTTTACATCTGTCCGTTTGACCGTCTGTCCGTGTGTATGTTGAAATCAACTTTTTGAAGCCCCCCGACATAGGTTGGACCCGGGTAAGGTATTAAAAAATCAGAAATATTCGGGAGTAGGTCGGTATTGAAAATCAGAAACATCGGTACATAAACAACTGAGATATGAGCAAAAACCCACGATCCCCTCGATTTTTATTTCACAAAAACAACATTACAACAACAACATACATACATCATAAAATCCATGTCACGCACTGTTACAGAGTGCGAATAATTGCAACTAATTTTGTTAAAAAAATATTTTTTGTTAAAGCAGATTTGCCGCTATTATTATTTAATTTTATGCTCTTTCAAAAATTTATAAAGCACTTATTAATAGGTTTTCTAATTTCGTTAGTATAAATCAAAATGTATCGTATGCACATGTTACAAAATTTAACTTTTAAGCATTTTATGTCAGTTTCTATCAAAAATTTCTGCGAATTTACTTCAGATAAAAATTCATATTTTTAACAGCTAGAAGAAGCAATCTTAGATTATACGAAAAGTTATATTATCTGAAAAATTATATATATATTCATCTTTTACTAATTTTTAACATCGTCACGCACATGTGTGACGGATGACTTTTCTGTGGAATTCGTGACATACAAACTTGTATACTGGTTAGAGAAAACGTGGCATCGAATCCCAGCTGAGCCAAAAAAATTTTTTTTTTAATTTTTTTTATTTTTTTTTTATTTTTTATTTAATATATTATTAATAATTTTTTTTATTATTTTTTTTAAATTTTTTTTTTTATTTTTTTTTTTTTGTTTTATATATATTCTGCCTAATTCATAAAACTTATTAAAGGTTCATAAAGGGTTTATTAAACTGATTTTCTATGGAAATTTGACTTATAAACCTCTTATAAATTTCTTTTTATTTTTATGAATTAGACCGATTATATATATAATAATTTTTTTTTAAATTTTTTTTTTAAATTTTTTTTTAATTTTTTTTTTAAATTTTTTTTTTAAATTTTTTTTAAAATTTTTTTTTAAATTTTGTTTTTTAACATACATACGTAAATTTATAATTTTACAATGGGATGTTTTTATATATGTATGTTTTTTATATGTATGTACGTATTTTATATGGGATGAATGGTGATACAAACTACTGTTATGCATGATTACACGTTGTGAAGGGTATATAAGATTCGGCACGGCCGAATATAGCGCTCTTACTTGTTCACTGTGTGAAGGGTATAAAAAATACAACTTCATACAAATTTCGTTTTGTAAAACTTTGATGAATCTAAAAGTAATTTATGAATATGGCCGTTAGTTGATATGAAATATCTAATCAACTTATTATAGCCTCTAACATTGAAATCTAGTGGAGTGAAATTTTACACAAATAAAAAGAAAAATAATTTAATTTAAATATTTTATAGCGTTACAGCTACTTTCGACATGCAAACATACCTAGATAGTTCTCTGGCACTAAAGCTCCATTCTTGTCACTTTCTTCTTCTCTCATATTCCTTTAAGCTTCATCCGTTTTTCTACTCAGTTACCTACATTTGCCGTTTTACTTTTTGTCGGTTGTAGTGTGTGTTTGGCTGAATATATGCGTTCTTTATTATATCGTGTCGTACTTTAAAATTGTATTAAAATATTTACTCTCTACTACTCCATCAGTTTGCTATTTTTATGAGCAGTGATATAAACGATATTTTAATTAATATCACTTAAGATAAAGCACGAAAGGCTGTTGAAACATTCAGACAAACATGAACAAACACTAGTTTCAAGGGTATGTGCAAGTATTTGGAATGGATGTTGTTTGTTATAAGATTTTTTTTTCAACGAGTTGGTTGCATTACTACAATGGAAGTTTTTCGAAGACGTTGTCAACTTGCTTTTAGCAGGAGACAGACAAAAAATAATCTAAAAACAGAATTTCCTTTTTCTCCTTTTTTTGTATTCTATATACTTAAGAGCTATGAAAATTACGGGGGTCAACTTTGAAGTGTTAACGTTGAAATTTTTCCAAATGTTTTATTAAAATAGTTTTGCTTTAAGGAAAAATAAAAATTAAAGATGGCGTCTGAAACAAAATGGCGAAGCGAATTTTTTTAACCCCAACAATATGGGTATCAAATGAAAGGACTTGACTAGTAGAATACAGTTAACTATGTAAAAATTCAAAATTAAAGATGGCGTCGGAAATAAAAAGAAAAATAGCGTATTGCATGAAATCTAAAGTCAAGGATAAGCTATGATGTGGCCATTATACTTATGTGCATGACGGTGAAGGGTATCATCAGATTCGGCACGGCCGAATAAAGCGCTCTTACTTGTTTTTTTTATAGATTTCCTACTGAAAGAAAGTTTTCCAATTTCAAAAAAAAAAAAATAAAAAATCTTTTTCCTTGTGGTTTTTAATTGTCACAACTATCGTCGTGCTAAATAATTCACATTAAAGTATCAAGTAAAATAATTCTGTAAAATCTATTGCTTATCCCACTATGTTTGTGTTGCCTAACATCACTACCAATGTCCTCTTCTTTTATCATATTTAATAGTTAAATGTTTTATATTTAACTACCTGTAGTGATTTAATGTACTCTTCGCCATCTTTCGAGATTATATTACCTTTATGATTAAAAGAATCAATATATTTTAACTACAATTGACTATTGATAATGAAAGTTTCTTTGTAAGTAATATTTTTTCTCATGGTTTCTGTATGCCTTCTGTGTTCGACTTTAGATGTAAACTAAATTAAATATTAAATATCAGATTATTTATCCCATTGTGTCATAATATCGTCTGCGTACTGCCAGTTCATAAGCCTTTTCATATTTCCTAAGGTTTATGTCTTTATTCTTTAGTTTTTAATTTTCAAGTAGAGCATTTAAAACGAAATCCTTTTATTGAAAAACCATGTGTCACTGTGTTCGCACAGTGTGATATCCAGAACCTCAAGTTATTTGCTACTGTTCTCTTCGTACTGGTTCTCATGCTATAGTTTTTTGAACTTTAAAAATACTTCTTTTTCAAAAATTATTTATTTAATTGCGTAAAGATTCTCTTTTCATTCTTCTGTTTGGTTTTAAACATTTTTTTTATATCAACGAAATATAAATCGAACACTTATTTAACGTAACTCGTACATTCATAGACACTTAGGCATACTAACGTATTCTTTTAGCTGCTTACAATTTTACTTGGCTGCGATCCATAAGTATGGTCTTGCGCTGCAGTACAATATTGTTGTAACGAATTGTTATTGTTGCCTTTGTTCTTGTTGTTATATTGTGATGGAACGTTTATTAAATTTAAAGTGATGTCTATACTATTATCATCGTCATCGTCATCGTCATCATGATTATTATTAGTATTATTTTTATTATTATGATTTTCATTGTAACTCTTATTTGTCACAGTAACTTATTTATTAGTCCATCAGTCAGTCAATTTTTAGGTGCATATACTATGATTGCATACATATGACAAGCACATACATCCTTTAAAGGTACGTACATATTGAAGGAATAAAAATAACACAAACCTATAAATACAAAACAGTTACTCTAGGTGGTGTTATTTAAATAAGTATAAAGATAAATATCGTACGACTAGTGCTCCTTCACCTTAATGATTCCAAAGCTAATACTTATAACAAAGACAGTTAGTTCTTCTTAAATGTTCTATAGTGTAATATTGTACTTTATAAACATAAATCAATGAATGTGCTTGTACACGGCTTTAACTCAAACACACACATTTTTAAAGAAACATGCACGTCTGAATGTCTGGTCTCTATTCCAGTATAGCTTTAAAGAAAAGTATGGGTACTTTAAAACATTCAATATTTTAAAATTCTTTTAACATTTCGAGTTGTTATTATTAATTATAACAAAAATTTTTTTAATAGATTTTTATTAATTTATTGGCACAAGCCTGCGAATGTGCGTGATTATCGAGGCGAAAGGTTGTCTATATGTTAATCTAGGTTGTTATACAAGGTGGGCCAAAAGAAGTCATCCTATATTGTTTGGCTCCGATTTTTTTCTAAATGAAAAATTTCGATACTGTTTTTTTTTGTTATGTTTATTTGAACCTTTAGAATTTTATTTGGTCAAGACGAGAATATAATATCAGCCAAATGGGCGCCGCACTATGGGATTTCTGCTGCAAAAGGGCATATTTTGACTATTAGTTTTAAAAAATCTAATGATGCTATTTTATAGAGAAGAGTCAGTCAAACAAAAATCTGCATTTCTTTTAAAATATATGTATATATATTCTTAGAAAAGATCGATTGAAATCAAGTTAATGTTGTGAATGGTATGTTTCTTCAAATTCAGAGATTAATATATCAAAGATGTTTCGAGCGGAAAAATCTGAGTGTCGATTTTATTTAAATCCGAAGCCTTGTTTTTAATTTAATTATATGTTTTAATAAAAGATTAAATTGAAAACAAAATTTGCAACGAGTACATAGTGAGCTTTAATAAATATTGTAATCAAATTAAAAGTATAATTCTAAAAATGATTTTACTTTCTGCGTCATATAGTGAATTTTGCCAGTAACTTATTTATTGTCGATTTGTTAACAAATTTTATAAAATAGGAAAATTCGGTGCTTACTAGTGATGAAATTGAAATAGTGGAAAAGGCAGTTCAAAAGCGCACAAAATCAAATCTTATTTCCTTCGGAAAATGGCGACTTGGTTAGAAAGTAAATACATCTTTAAAAAGTAAATTACTTAAAAATAATTAATTTCGAATATTATGAAATTTTTTTAAATATATTTGAAGTATCTAGAAAGTGCAGTAGAACTGCAACGAATACTGATGTTTTTCATCGTTTACTTAATTCGTCCGTTCCATATATTAGTAGCTTAAGACGTCAACCTCATAAGAATATTTTAGAATTGGATGATGTAGTTAAAGTAATGATAGTTAATGAATAAAATGCTTCAAAATTATTTAGCTATATGAATATTTTTTAATTGAGCTGGGAGGGAATAACCAATTTTTAGCATTTCTTTAATTAAATATTACTAGTATTTTCAATGAGAATTATATTTATACGACGCATTTCAATCAAAATTGTTAGTGTTTTCTTTTATCAATTGATAGGCGTTTGCCAAATTTAATCAAATTCTATTGAGAATTGCGAACCATACATTGGAAAGAAAAATACGTGCAAAAATGGGGGTCCAAGGGAGGTACACTAGGAGTCCACAAATTTCAACCAAAATTTGTAGTGCTCTTTTTTAGATCAACCTTTGGACATCTGCGAAATTTTATAAAATTCCATTGCGAATTGCGGCCCATACGTTAAGAAGAAAAATAAGCGAAAAAATGGCGGTCCAAGGGAGGTACCCCTAATAGTAGACGGATTTCAACCAAAATTAGCAGAACTATCTCTTGTATAAATTTATAGGTATGTCAAATTTCATCAGATCATACTGAGGATTACAGCCTTTACATTCAAAGGAAAAATAAGTGAAAAAATTGGCGGTCCAAAGGAGGTACCCCTAGTAGTCGACAGACTCAAACCAAAATTATTTAAGCTCTTTCTTGGATCAACTAATAGACGTGTGCCTAATTTATTTTAAATTCTATGAAAACTTGCGACCTATACATTAAGGACAAAATTCGTGGAAAAATTGGCGGTCCAAAGGAGGTACCCCTAGGAGTTGGCAGATCTTAGACATTTTTTTAATTGTTCTTTTCTACTTAAAATTGAACAAGTTTACATATTTCATCGTTGTTGGAGCACTGCTTCTATTTTTTGCAGTTAGATGTTTGAAGAAATACCACTGTGCGCCGTCACAATTGATTGCTATACGGGCTCGTTTTATGGTATTTTTCATCACTTCGGCGAGTACTTCGTTGCTCCGTCCTCCAGTCCTAATTCTTTAATTGCACATTAAACACTCGGCTAACATGGCCCTATAACGCGCACCGTCCACTGTTGTCGTTTGACCAGCGGCGTCCTCGAAAAAAATGGTCCGATGACTCCTCCAGCTTGAACAGCACACCGTGCAGTCATTTTGAGCGGGTGCATTACTCGTGGATTTTCGGTGCCCCACAAGTGATAGTTTTGCTTGTTCACGTACCCGTGAAAATAAGCCTCATCACTCATTATGATTTTGGTCGAAAAAACTTCCTCTGCGGCGTAGAACGCGTTCTTGGGGAGTGTATCACTCTATGGCGTGTTCACTAGTATTCTACATCTGTCTAGTTCACAAATGTCAAAACAGATTTGTCATTGCCCGCTATTTACAAAAATAAGAGCATCTTCCAATAGGGTGATTTCTTTTGGCCCACCTTGTATATATGTGTGCCAAATTTCATTTAGTTTTGCTTAGCAATTTTTTGTGATCGAGTAACAAAAGTTCAAACATCTTAAAATACAAATATTCACATTCATTATAAAGAATATTTAAAGAATTGTTGCCCGCAGCTTCATCTTAGATATTTCATTCGTGAGTTCCAATTTTGGTAAACTTTTTGCAAAGTTTGGCCCGTAACTAACCAAAGGGCTATTATTGTGACTATCTCTTCCCTGTATATAAGAGACTTTACGTATTCCTACAAAAAATATTCTAGTGTGTTGAAGTCGCATGATCTTGACGGCCAATGGACTGTTCTAAAACATACGATAAATTGTTCACCAAACTTCCCTCTCAAAGAGATTCATGGTATCACGTGCCATGTAATGTGTCTTATCAATTGTTATCAACAATTGTTCATTGGCTGTAGGTAGGTAGGAAAAGCGGGTGCAGGCAACTATAGATACCTCAAACACCCTCACTTGATGCCCAATATTGTCCATTGTTATTTCTTTATTAGAGTTAAATAGAGGAAAGAAAGGGTGAAGTGATGAAAATACTATAGGGTGAATCAAATCTTGAGATTAAAAAAAAGATTCTTAAACTGAGTAGGCTAACACTTAGAAGATTAACTTGTGTAGTAACAGATCACAAGGAGCTGAGAACTTTTTTTTTAGCTCGCATGACACTGACAGATGAAACGACATGTAAAGCATGCTAATTAGAGCATACGACTTTAAGACGCTACTACTGTCAATGGCCAGCGTTTGGTCGTATTAGACACAAGTACTTTAACATGGACACTATGCCGAACTTGAAATACCCAAAGAATTACATTAAAGGGACTGCTGAGCTTGGATTAAGCTTCTAATAGGAGAACTAACATTCCTTAAGAACGCACAAAGTGGGTATACATGATTAAATCATTGATTTGGTCTTTTAATGCTACTTCTTTCAACCTAATCCAACCTACGTGGAGCCTTCAAAAATTCATATGTAAGATATTGAAAGTGAATAATTCCAGAGCAATGGAAGTCATTGAAATAATGTCTACTATCTATCGTTTATCTGCACGTCACTAATCTGCACACTATCAATCAATTGAATAATTTAAGACTTTTTTATGGCACATTTTAAACTCTGTAGAAATTCCAACTTAAAATATATAAAGTTCTTTTCTTCGCTGATTTCCTAAAAACTGTTCAGTCCAATAAATTACTTACAAAGTTGTTTTTTGCTTTCTGTTGAAGCTTGTTGCATTACTGGAATATTTTTTTGACTCATGACTTTTTGGAAACTTTTTATCTCAATTTAACTTTTTTTGTTGTGTTTAGGTTTTATTTACCGCAACTTTTGTCGTAACCAAGAGGAAGAGAGGAGGAAAAAGAAACAAATTTTCTATGTTATTGATATCAAACTGCCAAATACTATCTGACGTTAAATTAAATGAAACCAATTTGGCAATTTTTTTTTTTCGTTTTTTTAGGTCATCAAAAGGTCGTCTTAACACTCCAAGAAGAAGTTGAGAAATGCCAGTCAAACAGGGCTTAACTGAACAGCAGCGGCAGCATGAAAACTACAACACTGCCGCCTCACAGACAGCGTAATGAATAATGAAACTTTGCCAAATAAAGCAGCCATGCAACAGTTTAAATGCTGAAGTGTATGAGAGAGTGTATGTGTTCATATGTGCAACAGTAAATTACAAACAAAATTTCGTTGTATCTTTTACAAGAAAAGCAGAAAAAAAATTCTTTTACAAAAAAAGTTTATTTTTATTTCTTAAAACTTATTTTAACTTTAACCAACTAGCAAAAAAAAAGCGATAATAATTCAACAAAAGTTAACAATATGTAAGGGATCATATGAGGTTTTTCTTTTTTCTTTTTCCTTTTTTTATTTTTATTGTATAAATGGTATTCAGATAGCAAATAATAAATAAAAAAATAAAATAAAAGATTTTTTTACAGTTTTGGCTTTTAAATCGAGTCACAATGAAAATAAGGACAAGCAACAAATACTACAGACTACATACTCAAACAAATTGAAATTGTAAATGTACGGGCGAGCAGTTTGGTTTATTTCTTATTTTTCTCTGCGAATATCAAAAAAAATTTTTGACTTGCGGTATGCCGTAGTAACCAACCGATTGTACAAACGTTCTTTTATACCTGCCCAACAGTCATATGCATATATGTTTGTATGTACGTATCTACCGGCTACATTTTTTGTTCATGAAGCCACTACTGATAGTGTTGCTATCAGTAACACAAGAACACTTTTAAAAAACGCCAAAATGCCATCAAACAACAACACCACAAGGAGACATTCGTTACCACACATACAACACTTTTCATATGTCCAAGTGTTTGTATGTTGCATATTACAAATTTTCATGCAGATTTCCATACATACAAGCATACATATGTATGTGTGTGATATAAATGTATGTATGTTTGTTGGTGCAAATACAACGGATTAAATATATTTTCAAACTTTACACATGTAGAAAAATGTTAGTAAAATATAAATACGTACGTAGGCAATAAAGTGACAACGAATTTATTCTAAAACAAATCAAATTGACGGATACATCTGTGGACGTTTGCTTCGTTATCATAAAGGTAAAATCTTCAAGATGTTTTTTTTACTCTTATCGGAATATACTTTAAGGGATATCAGCAAATGTAAATATTTTGCTAACTCATGTTTTGTTATTCTCGCTTTCCCAATAAATATGAACATCTATATTAAATTTTTGGTTAAATAAGAACAAAATTGCCTTTACAACAAGCAGCTCACCCAGTTGAATATAATATTCATTGTATTTTTAAATCTTAAATTTTCAATCGCAAGTTAACCTCAACATACAATTCTATATAAAAATACGTTTCTAATTTATGAAGATCATCACACATTACACACTACAAACGTATACAATTCTCGTCAAGATTTCGTTCATGTGATTTATTAACAGCGAGGTCTCTCGTACTTAGAACGCCCTATGTTTATGTTTTTATACCCGCCCGAAAAAAAATGGTGGTGGTATATACATTTTGTCATTCCTTTTGTAAAACATCGAAATATTAATTTTAGGGGCTTAATTTTATGACGATCTAGCTATGTCAGCCCGTCTGTTTAAAGCACGATAGAGGTCGGACCGAAAAAGCTAGGGGGCTCAAATTTTGCTAGAATATTTTTTATACACAAGGTTTGTGGGGCTAAATCGGAATATAAGGAAGAGAGTTATAGCTCGTAATGCAAGAGTAGGTCGAAAAAACCGTGTCCTTCGAACATCGAGTAAAATGGAATTGTGTCCAAACGCTTTAAGGTAGAGCCATAAAATTTAGAACGTATATTCCCTGAGTAAAAAAAATATTTATTTCTTAAAAAATTCCTTCAATCTGTGCATTGGGAAAGGAGGTTTAGATCAAAATGTACCAAAATTTATACCGCGGTATATTCAAAATTAAACAAGTAATAAAAATGACAAAGTTAAATGTACGACCATTTCTTCTTCGTCAAAGGCTTTGTTGTAACGGAAAATAATTGTGACACGCCCACCTTTTCGCCCACCTTCCACATAACGCTTTAATTCAAATTCATATAATTTCTCTATGAATAAAGATTTTGGAAGTTTAAAGGACTATATTAAAATATATAACTTGTATTTATTAGCAGAAACTACTTCGACACGCCTACTTAAGCGCCCACTTTTCACGTAATATACTGTTAATAAAATTTAAAAGCTCATAAAACCGCAAAATAAGAGGTATGATTATGATATTTCATACATATAACTTTCTAGTCTATGTCATTGTTATGCCAGAAGATAAAGCTGTTGTAAACTTGTAACTGCTATAATTGACTCATAGATTCACCATTTAATCTAGGATGTCATATTTTAAACCGAAACCTTTTCATTTGATCTCCAAAAATATCTATTTTTGTTAGTAAATTTTAGGAAAAACACCAAAGCAATTGTACTTTGGTGCTTATATCTCAGGTGGTCTTAAACCGATTTATTAGTTTTTAGTAGAAAAATTTTTTGATATTTCGACTTATCAAATAATAATTAGGAGCTTTAAAAATTTTTACATATTTAAAAGAATATATTTGCCTATAACTTTGCCGAAAAGCGACAAATTTGTTCAAAATTGTACATGAATATTTCTAGAAGCACATCAAATCTATAACTAGTAACAACTTTATCTATTAACCTTTAACTAAGGAGGTGAAATTTTGGGACATACCTGAGACGTGGTGGTAAATTTTACCCCTTTTATTAAAATTTTAATAATTTTTTATCAAAAATAAAACTATTTTTTAAGATATTTTTTTTTAAAAATAAGCTGTAATATTTTTGATACAAAAAATAATTAAAAAAACACATTTTATTTGTTCACTAAACAATACTGGTACTTTATTTCATAAGCCTTTTTTTCAAATATAACAAAAAATTAACATCTTAAATTAAAAAAAAACTGTTTTAACAACATAACAAAAATTTAATTGCATTTTTTAATAGGACAGTCCATATAGTTATAAAAATAAACGAGATCATACAAAAAAAGCTTTTATAAAGAAACTGCAGCTACACCTTTGCGGAGGTTTTTTATGTGTCTAAGTTTGTTTCTGCGCAAGGTGTGTATATGCGCTTGCTGCAACCCATGCACATAGGCTTTTTGCAGAGCAAACAATAGTCCGTTGTTTTTCGCCTTAGTCTGCTAGGACATTTAAAACATATTGTGCGAGAAGCAGGAATGGATTCAGTAGGGGGTGGAGCCACGGATTCTGAACCTAAAATATTTCCAATCACTTCTCGCAATAATCGTGGCAGTTTTTGATTATGTTGTCGGCGTTGTAAATGTGGTAATACCAATTCTCTTGCCAGATTTTTTAAAAATTGTGCTCATGAGATACTCTGAACATTTCTGGATAATTGGAAAAGAATAAATGCGTTTGCAGCGCTTATATCCAAGATTCTGTAAAAAATTCTAAATCGCTAAGTTTTTTTAAGTTAGACATTTTCTGCAAAAATTAATTAAACATATATACTTCAATTTAGTACAAAATATTAGTGAAAGAAAGATCTTCTAACAAATTATTTTTTACTAACAATTTATTGGACATGTGGTAAAACAAATTCTGCATAAACCTGACTTTAAGTTTTAGGTTTGGTAATTTTGTTTACACTGAATATTTACGTTACTGCTGATGTGGTGGTAAAATATATTCCAAGCAAAAATTAAACACACATGGACAAGTGGTAAATATTACCCCGAGATGTGATTTTCTCCTTTCGCGTTCTTACCACAACAGCCAAAATGCAACTGAATAACAGTGATCATGATATGGGAAGATACAAAAAGAATAACAGTGATAGAGCAACATAAAAGAGAGTTATAAAACAAAATAACTTGAGAGGGTAAAATCTACCACCACTTCCATAGTTAAAGGTTAATTATCATAGGGTCGAAGGGTTTTTATTTTTGTAGTAAAAATAAGCAAAAAAACAAAGGTAGTGGTGTTTATTTGCTCAAATCTCAAAAAGCTTTTAGACGATTATGCTGATTTCCAATACCGACCTTCTCCCGAATAGTTCATCTATTTTAATAATTTACACGGATCTTGGCAATGTCGGGGGGCTTCAAAAAGTAGATTTGAACATTCACACGGACAGACGGACAATGTTTAATGCAACTCCCTGAATTATAAGCTTTCAGAAAATATATACTTTATGCAGTCGAAAATTAATATTGTAGAAACTTCACACAGAATGGCAAACCTATCACCCACCTACACTTACTATGAAGGGTGTAAAAAAATAATCAGCTGATTGAATACGAGAGCTCATTAATCTACTTTGGCTTTTGCAAACACAACTATTTGAGCATAATTTATAAGTTGGTTGCAATTGGTTCAGATAATTGATGTATACATTTTGACTTTTAGCTGTAAACTAAAGAGAGCTTCTAACACAATCTTCGAGGGTAATTGACAAACATATTTTGACAAAAAAAAAGTTCTAAAAAATTATCAAACAAAATTATGGTGAAAACAGCGTAGAATTTGTGAAAGATTTAAAAACAAGTCAACAACATTTCGATGCATTAGAAAAGAACTACAAAAAAGGTTTCTAATTTACTTAAAAAATAATTTTTTGTAAAGTTCTCTATAGACAAACATTTTTATTTCTAAGTTTTAAATCGAATTTTTAGCAAAAGTAACAAAATTTAATGTAAGAAAAATCTATAAAATCGCTATTAAAAAAAATTAATTTTTCATTTGGCTCTAGCATTACATTTCCGAGTGTACATTCTTGTTATTTTAAACACATGTAGACAAACACAGTTTTTAATATAAAAAAACAGTAAAAAATTGAGCGATATGCCAAACCAACCACAAGTAAAGATGCTCTTAAAAGTATTCAAAGCTTACAAACCAATTTAAGCTTTTGGTTTAATAAATAGATTTCCCAATACCCTGCACACACACTGAGCACGATGCAAACTCTCACACGCATATACACACACACCAATAGGCAACAAGAATATTGTTTCTGATGATGGCCTGATGTTGGTGTTGTTTTCTTGCAACACCCACTAACGTTATCTAAATTTTATTCTTATATGGAAGTTCTTATGGTCAATTTCTGTTGCACATGATGTGGTTTAATCGAAGCATTTTCTTAAAAGCTTTAAAGTCAACCAACTCACGAGCTAGCCATACAGACTAGTGCATACTTCTTTCATTGTTAGTTCACATACAAACATAGTTTGTGTTTTTTTCGTTTTGGTTAACATTCTTATAACTATTACAAACTAGAGAAGTATAACTTTATAATGAGACCTCGTATGCAACTTTGTTCGCCTGTTATTTAAGTGTCTTTACATTCGCCAAGTACTCAACGTAGGACCTTAAACTTAGCGCAATAAGTAAAGAACTTGGCACGTACATATGTCTCAAAAGGAAAAGGTTCTATATCTAGAACACATGTCACTTTTTCTTACGAGGATTAAAACCTAAAATGACGCCAATAATGTTGTGTAAGCCTGACTTTGACTTCCATCTGCCATGACTGTTCAATATCTGCCTACAGATGCGAGAGTTGTTTAATGGCAATATTGGATTTAAGATTCAGCAATTTGGATATAAAGTGTGTTAAGAAGTTAACTTGAGTCTGTGCTGTATTAACATTTACTTCTATTCAGGTTTATAAGGAATTATATTTCTATTTAATCTATATAATTTCGTGATTACAAAAGTGGGCAGGGCCACGCCCATAAAAAAAGTTAAAATTTTAAGGTACTTGCACTAGATCGATTTTTCTGAAACTTTGCACACATGTTGAACTCTCATGACTATACAGTTTCGTGATTAGAAAAGTGGGCAGTGCCACGCCCATTAAAAAATGTTATAATTTTTAGCTTTTTGCACTTGATATTCAATTTAAATTCAGAATGCATTTTTATTCATTAAGGGGCGTAGCAACGCGCGCCGGTCTTTTCTAGTAAAGGATATTTCTGTGGACATTTGCCAAAACATCTGAAGTTAAAAGTTGAGCTAAGAAAATGTTCATGAAATTTCCTAACAATAAAATCAAATAAAAGGTTAACTTATATTTCTTAACAGATAACTAAATTTACAGACTAGAAGCTGCAATTTAGTTTTGATTTTGTATTAAAAATTAATCTCTCAATCCATAATAATTTGTGGGGTACGGAACTGTCGTTTTAAATAAAACACTTTCTTTTAATGAAGAAAAGTAATTACAAAAGATTTATTCGATAGCGTTTGCTTAAAATTAGTTTAACAAGATTAATTAATTCACTGCGTTTACTTTGCAACTTCACTGTTCTACCGCGTCTCTAGTTAGCGACCTTTTTACTTCACCGTCGATTTACAATTGCCCTTCTTGATTCTATCTATCTCTCTTCACGTCAGCTTTTCGTCTTTCGTCCGTTACTTGGGTTTATTTTGTATGTCCGTTATGATTGGGGTTTGTCTGTCATAGTCTACTAAGGGGAGCACCCTACATTCGGCCCTCCTGACGGCAGTTCGGCTCGGAATGCCATCGTTTTATGAACTCTGCTACGGTTGTAGTTCTATTGGGGCCCTCATGGTGGCCGACCTTCTCGACTACATATCTTCCACGGGGTGACTGACTTACGACTTTATAGGGACCCAGGTATTTACATTTGAGCTTCAGGCCGCTGGCAAACTGAGTTCGCTTGATGGCAACTTACTCGTTGATAGCATACTTCTCTTCAGGCTTGCGGTCACGATTGTACGTTTTGCAGTTTTCTTTTTGTATTTTGACTATATTTTCCCTAGCCTCGGTTCTAGCCTCACTTCTTTCGTCCTCAAATTCGTGGATAGCTTCTGCGTTCAACATTTCTCGGAGGTCTGGGTAATCTGGCAAATTCATCTCCACTCCACGCGGGTACTTCTCGGCGGGGTAGAATTGATCATCATCTGCACGCGTCGCACGTGTTGATACCAATTTTGAGGTGTTTCAGCACACAATTTCGCCAGAATGGGTAAGACTATTTTGTGGATTCGCTCCACTTGGCCGTTCTCACGCGGCACGCCCGTAGCTATCAACAAGTGTTGGATATTCATTTCGATGCAATAGTCCTTGAATCCTTGCGACGTCAACGCTGTCCCGCGGTCGATAATGATCCTCCGGGGATTCCCAAATACCGCAGATTCATATCATATCCATATCAATCATAATTGTAAAAACTTCGAAAAATAATAAATATTTAATTTATTTAACTCAAAACTTGTTAAGCATTCGTTTTAATAAATGAAACTATTAAATTGAAATAAAAAAAAATAACCCTCGTATGACTGTACTCCCATGTAGTCGTTTGTACTCAATTAAATGTAAGTAAAAGCCGGCGCATTGGTAGTGACAACAGCGCTGATGATGCCGACTAGAATGACGACGATGATGATGAAGGTTTTAGTGCTGGTTGTTATGTCTGCTGCCGTAGCTTTTCCCGCTCTAGCTATTGTTGTTATTGTTGTTGACGATCATGATGATGAGGCCTTAAAGAGGATATATGACACTTTTAGTAGAAGGAATCTATACTAGAGATAATTCCTATAACTTGTTTGTTAAACTAATCAATGTTGATGGTTATTTATTTTAAAAGCTTGAATTTAACTATAAATAATGATGACTTTAGCGATATATATTTACACTACACACACTAACATCGTTCAGGCTGTGGGAGTTTTTCTTTTTCTTCGTTTCTATATCCAAATGCATTTTATTAAATTGAAAATAATTTAGCCTTTGAGCAAAGCTTATGTCTGGCATTTCAAGTAGATTTACACGTAAATTTATTTAAAAGCAATCTTAAATGTCCACCATAATGTACATTGAAATGTATGAGAGCCGGGGTAATATTACTTAAAGATTTCATTAATTTTTTTTACAGGTTGTAAACGGAATCATAATGAAATAAATAAAATATTTGAAGGTGTAAGTTGGGTTTTGAGTTTTATTAAATTGTAAAAAAAAACTGAATAAAATAGTTGAAAAAGATTGATTAAATATTGTTATTTTGTGGTAAGAGAAGTCGAATTAGACGTTTTTCCAACAAACATTATAAAATTGCAGAAAAATGCAGCCGATGAAAGTATTATTGATATTTAATTATATGTGACGAATATACATTTATAATTATTTTTAACCCTTCTGTTTGTTAGAAGATCTGAAGACCTACATATATACATTCCGTCAAAAAGGAATGATTTACACTTGGGATGTTGCCTGGTCAAGATCATGAGGTAAATCAAGGACAGAACGTAGTGAATCAATTAATGGGATGATAATACAGGCCGTACAATTTATGCTGACAATTTTTTCTCCACGTTGGATGTGGCGCATACATTGATGAGGCAGAAAACTGAATTTGTGGGAGTTCAGTTTGCAGCTCATTGTTTGGCTCCTATGAAGGTGATGTATCACTGTGCTCATATGTTCCAAAAAACAATAAGGTAGTTATTTTGCTGTCAACAATGTACTATACTAGCGATGTAGACACAACTGAAAAACGAAAGTCCATAGTTGTTCTGGATTTCAATGCCATTAATTTTGGCGTGGATACAATGGATCAGATGTTTGGTACATATTCTTGCAAACGATTAACAAACCGCTGGCCACTTACAATGTTCGAAGATATGTTTGGGGATTTATATTTTCCTTTACCCAATTACCATAATAATATTTTATCTAATTAATTTTATTTTAACGTTTAAACTTAGAATGAAATAAGTACAAGAAGATTATGATGTTGATTGCATCGCTGCCGACAGGAAAAGAGATCGAGTAAATTCTTTCTTTTATGCAAGTGCATACAGCATGTGCTTTTTATATTTGAATACCGATTACTGTCGCTATTTGGTAATTCGTATTTGGTAGTTGCAGGGTGCCACATATGGTAGATATTGCTGCATTAGCTGCATTTATCATATCGGATGAAATGCAGTCAATAAAAAAAACTGATATGAAACTAATTGCACTTAGTTCTGCCTTGATGTAACAACAACAAATTTTTGTCATTTTATGAAAGAGGTTGTCATACCTAAGACTGATTTCTGCACATCCTCGAATTTCTCTTTTAAATTAAGTATTTGATATTATTGCACCAAATGCCAATATGCTGCGACAACTCTATCTGTTTTTATCTTATTGTCATATGGACTATAATAATTGCGCACAGTTTAGCAAGAGCAATGTTTTCCAACAATTTTTCTGTTTCAATATTCTTTACAGTTCTTTTTCTAGATTATTTATTATATTCAATTTATTTATTACTAGCTTGTGCCCGCGACTTCGTCTGCGTATTTATAGGGATAAAAGGTAGACTTAATATTAACCTAAATTGTTAATTATATGTTTGTCAAAATGATCCAAACATGCAAACAATCACATTTGTTATACCTATTAGTAGGATTATTAATTTGAAAATTTCAATTTTGAAAATATAAAAGAAAAGTCAAAACTTATAACAAAAATAAAAATTTTACAACACTAACAACCCGTTTAGGATGTGTGATGATGAGTTTGCCAATGACTTCGCCTGGTTATCGTGATAAAAGGTAGCCTATGTGTTAATCTAGGTTGTTATCTATCTATGTGCCGAATTTCATTTAGTTTCGTTCAGCCATTTTTGAGTGATTGAGTAACAAATATCCAAACATACAAACACTCACATTTATTATATTATTATAAGTAGGATGAATTATTTTTCTTTTTCTTTTAACTTTGTGAGCACAAAATGCATGTATCAATTGTAATTGTTTATTATGAATGTTAAAATCAAAGTGAGAAAGTATCAATAAAGTTGGTACTTGGAGATTTGAAAAAAATTTCCTAAAAATAAATTTCAAAATTGATTTGAAACAAATTTCCTAAAAATAAATTTCAAAATTGCAACCTTTATATTGAATAGGAAATTACATGGACAGACGGACGGATGAATGGACAGTGAAACTAACACACCAAAGGACATATTTATATTATTCAGCTTCTGAAATTTTTATTTATTAGTGAACATAACATCGTATTTGAAAACATTTTATGATTATTTTATGATATATGGCGAGCCTTAAACTCCCTGCTTCCATCAGGGTATAAATCAATTCAAGAGTTACTACCTCAGTAAATACATAAGTATGTATAGCAAATATGGGTTTTCATATTTTTGAGTTTAAATATAAAAAAAATCAAAACTATATTTTTGGTATAAGTATGTATATTGGAGGTGGGCGAATTCTTGTTCCGATTTTCTCCAAAAATTAAAATTCTTCTAACTTATGCTAGTTTATATTAGCATATCAAATTTAAAAGCTCCCGACAACTTTTTCTATTCTTTTTTTCATCGTTGCACAGAGGGCAATTTGACCCAAAATCTTGGAGAAAAATAGTTTTTTTGCACTAAAATAATGTTTTTGCTAATGACGTTCGATTAAGAACATATCAAAGCAAGCAACTGCATATTTGATTTTTTTTAAACAAATATCAGCTGATTTATGGTCAGTCAAAGTTGGCGTTTACTAGCAACGTGCTTAGTGCAGCATAAAACGTATAATTTCGATATAAATTAAAAAGTTATTTTATCAGATATAAAACATAAAGAAAGAAATCGTGCATAATATGGTGAAGAGAGGGGATAGTGAGTAATTTGAAATAACCGAAATATTTTGGTGAACGTTATTTCTTTTGTTTTCAAAACGTGTAATTCTAACTTAACCTCAAATAAATGACTTTTTCCATAAATATAAACTTCGCAAAAGCTTTTGATAATGTTGGCTGTGAATTGCTGTGTTTTTACTTGATGAAAATTGTTAAGAGAAGAATTCTGATTGAACTTTTTTATTTTTATTTTTAGTTTTGGTTTTTTTCGCTTTTTGATTTATATCATTTTCTTTCTCATCTTGAAATATAGTGAACTTTAACATGTTTGGATTTGTGAAGAGAATGAACCCATAGAAACTGATGCTGTTTACATCTATCTATCTATATAAATAAAAGTGAAACTCTGTGTGTGTGTGTGTTAGCTATACTAACTGTAAAACCGATCGGACTCAAACTTTGGCAAATTGTTGTACACATTCCAGGGAGTGTTTATGGGTGGCAAAAAGTGGGACAAAATTAGTTTTCAGTTTTAGCTACTTGTACTTGACCGATTTTTCTAAAACTTTGCACACATATCGAGCTGTCACGACTAAATAATTTCGCGATAAGAAAAGTGGGCGGGCCACGCCCCTAAAAAAGTTTCAATTTTGAGGTACTTGCACTGGACCGATTTTTCTGGAACTTTGCACACATATTGAGCTGTCATGACTTTATAATTTCGTGATTAAAAAAGTGGGCAGGGACACGCCCATAAAAAAAGTTATGATTTTGAGGTCCTTGCACTGGACCGATTTTTCGGAAACTTTGCACACATATTGAGCTGTCATGACTTTATAATTTCGTGATTAGAAAAGTGGGTAGGGCCACGCCCATAAGAAATAAACTATCTTTTTTAGCTACTTGCACTAGATCGATTTTTCTGAAACTTTGCACACACATATTGAGCTATAATGACTATATAATTTCGTGACTAGAAAAGTGGGCAGGGCCACGCCCAAAAAAAATGTTATACTTTTGTGGTACTTGCTCTGTACCGATTATTCTAAAACTTTGCACACATATTGAGCTGTCACGACTATACAGTTTCGTGATTAGAAAAGTGGGCAGTGCCACGCCCATTAAAAAAAGTTATAATTTTTAGCTTTTTGCACTTGATATTCAATTCATATTCGGAATGCATTTTATTCATTAAGGGGCGTAGCAGCGCGCGCCGGGCTTTTCTAGTTTTATTATAAATATGATTGATTTAAAAAAAGTTTTCAATCAAGATTTGGCTTCGTTGAACCAAAAGGTAAAATGTATCGTTAAGTTGGCCAAGGCTCACGGAAAAATTGGCGAGTTTTCAAAGCAGATTTTGTTGACATGGCTTATATGACATTTTGTTAACCCCCTGCTTATTTTAATCTTGCCGAAGTTTCAAAAAATTTATTCGTTCGTTTTCGAGATATTTAGTTTTTAAAACTTTTTTTTTTCATATGGTGGCAACACTAAAAATTGCCCCTTTGCAAAAATCAAAGAACCGAGCTCTGTGCTCATGAAAAACTCTGAAATAACAAATTTCAGCCATATCGGTGCAAAATTTTTTGGTAGTATAAATTACCTACTGTGCGTTGTATGGAGATAAAGCAACGCGTGCTGAACTCTATTTCTTTTCTAATCTTTTATTCATTCATATATCAAACGAAAGAGTATAAATTCGGAGTAATTATTTTTTACTTCTTTTCAAAGATGTAATAATTTTACTTGGTTACAGGCAATGTCATTTCAATTTATCCTATTATTATAAATTAAAAATTTTATGTAATTTTCTTAAATTATTTCCATTTACATACATATGCACGTTCATCATCATTTTGCCATGTCCCGCATTCATTTACAATTTTTGTTAATCTTTAAAGAAAAGGATAATAAAAAAATAAAGTTATTATTACTAAGCATGTAATAAATTATGTAATGCTTATTATTTATAATTTCTAAAATTTTTTTTCGAAAATATACAAGGAAAATTGATAATATGAGTCATTGGCAGAAGTATATTTTGCTTAGTAATACCAAGGCATATTAATTCATCTGGTAATCGCAGTATATTTTTGCTAATAAGAGCCGGTGGGAATGCATTTTTGAAACCTGTTATGGTTTCATCGTTAATATCATTTCGTCGATGACTAAGTGTTGGATTCCTCGCACAACATGCCAACTGGGCATAAGTGTATACCTGTCATGGGTTTGGGCTTTTAGTGCCCCACCTTTTCAACCTAAGTGTTGGATTAAATACTATCTATTTAACTCTTTTTAGCTAATTGAGTTTGGTATTAATTACGTTGCAATTTAAATATTTCACAACAGGTCGACAAAAAAAATTACCAAAAGAATACTTTTTCTCAACTTTTGCTAGAATTTAGCTAGTTAAAAGCATATTTAGTTTAAGGTTTCTTTAGGAAACATCATTAAATAAATAACAACGCAAAGAGAAGTTAAAAGAAATAATAATTTAGACGTCTTATATTCAGACGATGTAAATCTAGGGACTACTGTAATATAAATACAAACAGCAACAGTGAAATAACATTTTCCTTTTAAAATACAAATAAAAAGTTACTAAAAGCGATTAAAATTAATGAAATAAATTATAAATGGGTTGAGTCGTATAGACTGTTACATGACCTACAACTTTAAATGCAAATTTGTTAGAAAGAGTTTTTAGTATCCAATTCGAAAACTTTAAATAAATTAGAAAAAAGGGGGGAAGGCGTAAAGTGTGATAGAAAGTTCTGGTTAATCCTTTAAAGAACGCAATACTCACTGTCGAACTTTTTCGCTTTTCTACAGGGTTCAGATATCTATTAGTCACACATACTACATACAACTGATCTCAACTACGTTCACCAAGCCAAGTCATTTCTATTCAGCAGATAATCAAACAGATAGTTTGACACTGAAACGAAACGAGGAACGAAAAATTAATAGAGATAAAATAATTGTCTGGTGAATAAGGGCTACATGATTATTAAACCCGCCTTAATATCTACTATGGGTATATCCAGGTTAATATGGTAAACACATGTGGCCATCTGATAGCTTTTGCTTTCTTGTGGAATATCAAGGCTAGGTTAGGTTTAACACTCTGGTAATATGGCTGAACCTTTTGCGAAATATGGTACTTGGAATGTAGTAGTGTAGTTTATCTCTCATCCACCCAGAAAAAAACGAATTTCGCAAGCTAAAATCAAACCGACACACACATAAACGAGCATATTCTCCTGCTATTAAAGTAAAATGCACTAGGCAAGGCAGAACGTGAAGAAAACTTCCTCTAGATACCGGGCTCTAAGTCCTGTCAGAGCTGAGTAATGATGGAGAATATGTTGTACAGACTCAACCTCATTTTTGCGTGACAATTTCTACAGAAGTCATTCAAAACAAGATTAAATATCCTGGCTTCCAAGATATAGTGTCCAGTTAGAACAATAAAAAGACTTTTGAGTGAGATTGTCCATTAACGGCCACTTCTGTGTTGCTATTTCACAAGCAATACTCTCCGCAGCCCATTTGGTCTGTGCGGATCTGTGTAATTCCTGTTTGTCTTGCAGGATAGACGCAGTACACCAGTTAATGCGTCAATCTCCTTCAAGTAGTTGAGCATCCATTTGAGCTTTATAGTGGTATATCTCGTCTACATTCCTTTATCAAAATGGCTGTTGTATTAATACCCGATAGCCACTTAATAGCAGCCTGACTGCCAATGTTGTATCCGAATCAGTTTACTGCCTTTTTGGTTGCCGATATATCAGCCTGTATAATGCTTCAGTAATCCGATAGCCTAAAAGACACGTTTTTGTAAAAAAAAAGGAAATAAAGAAGCCACCACCGACACTTTTCCCGATTTCATTCCGTTAATATAGACCTCTAGATGGCTATCCTCTTAATTAAATTGTGTTGATCGTTTAATTGAACAGACAATTTCCTGTCGAAAAAAAGGTGTTAAGTAAACCGGATTAATATTTAATAATGCATGACCAATTCGATCAAATTCGCTTTCTCATGAGAAAGTCATACCCAAAATATATAAATAGGCTTATATCAAATTAACGTTTACAAATCATTGGAATTTATTTCCGAAATTTGCGCTGTTTGCTGAACTTATAGCCGTACAGCTCTTTATCTAATTTACGGTACTTATAATGGTTCATGTGAGTAGGTAATACGCAATCCTATGGATCAACTAATGACCACATTAATTTTTTTCGATAATATTCATTCATCTCAAACCCGTTCCGTGCGTAAAGAAGAAGCCATTGCCTTTGTAGACGCGAGTGTTACAGAGTTCTGGAATATATCTCAGCCACTCGGTCTCCACTTGGAAATTTTTTAATAAATATCCTGGGTAAATTTACATAAGATCTGACTAGTCACAAGTCTAAAGCCAGCAGTACTTCAATTGCATCGTGTGTTTGGCGAATGGATTGAGACTAAACTGGAAGTTTAACAAATTTTTAACATTAAATCATCATCAGGATAAGCCAGAAAGGCTTAACGTCTGAGAAAATAAGCAAAATTGTCGTTTTTTTAGGGAAAACAATCCTCATGAGACTGTAACATCTCGAAAAAAAATCCCTGTTTGGTGCGGTTTACATGCCGCAGCCGTCATCGGCTGATATGTATTGAATTTCAAAACCGGTGCAAACATTACCTTGAATGGCGAACACTACAGGCAAATCATTCTTATTCCCCATGTCATTGCAAATCATTTTGAAGAGAATTCATTCCAACACGATGGCGCAACATGCCACACAGCGCATTAAACTATCGTTAACTACAGATTGAAGAAAACCTAGAATCTTAGCGTTAATTCGAAAGGCCTCTTTTTTAGTTAAATATTTATTTTTTTGTAAAATTTCTCAGACTTTACTCAAACATGTAGAAGCTACTTAACAAAAAATGTCAGAAAAGAAAAATTCGTTGCAAACATAATATTTCAATATGTAGTCGTATACATTACATTTAACCTATAAGACCAGCTGTAGAGTACCCACGCATATTTATGGGTTTGTTAAAGTTTTATTTTTAATCCCTCTAGCAGTTTATTGACATTTTATGTATTTAACTTGGAATATGAAAATAAACACACTAGACAACATTTTGCCATAGTGAGAGAACAACGTTTACACTGGCGTAAAATTAGTCTTCAAAATTAAACAAATTTTAATGGCGGACTAAAGATAACTATTATTTATAAGAATTATAAAACAGTTCAACAGTTCGATGAGTTAAAAAGTTTTCAAGGAACATCTTCGAAATTTTCTAACACAGTTAAAATTATATCCCATAATATTTTGGGATTATCATTAGATAACAGAAACAAATTTTTTCAATAGACAAGCAAAATTCGATATTAATCTACGGACCACTAACACAGTTTTTAATTCTTTGAGTTTTTATTCTCTTCAGTAGACTTAATATTTCGAAAGAATACAACAAGGCGAATCCATCTCTAATATATCAAAATAAGCTGCTAATTACGGCCAAATGTAGTAGAAATACAGACTACAATGGTACACCTATTAAAAGGATAAGATTCTGTTGTTCCCTGGTAACTTATTTCTGAGTCCACACACCACGACATTTTATTAAATATTTTCCTATACTAGAAATAATATCATGCTTTATTTCTGTATCTATTTTCTTTTTAAACAAATTATGTTTCAGCACTTAGATGATCGTTTGACGAGCACTCCTTGTCGTTATTCTTTGATTAAGCCACTGATGTTTTCAAAGTTTTGTATTTTTTTATTGTAAATATTTTTTATTACACCAAAATTTGTTTTCAAATTTAATTTTTAAATTAAAAGAATATATAGAAACGTAAACAAAGGCGAATTCATTTAGCACTCAAAGTACTCAGCAAAATAAAAAAAATAAAAAATTAATGAATCAGCTGATTTTTTACGGTCACTTTTTCAATTCACCTTGGAATACAAAATATTTTTAAAAATAAATTGTGATACATATTTTATGTCCATATGAGTATTATATGTCAAGAAATAATACGTAGAATAAAAAAATTTCCCTCGCTCGAAAAATTCGAAAAAATTTTCGTGCCTCTTCAGTATTCCAAGTGGATTTAAATTGTTTGTAATATTGTAGTATTGTTGCTTTAAACAAAAACTATGCAATGAGAATTCGAAATAATTTGACTGCAATCGAAATACAGAGCAAGCACGAATATTTTATAAAAGGTTGTGATAAATTTAAGTATTTTTCACTTTATCTCAAATATTCCAAAACATGAAAGTATAGATTTTGCAAAGGAAATTTATTTTGTTCTGGCGAAACAAAAATAATTATCTTTTTGTCTATTTTACGAGTTCCTTTGGTTTTGATGAAAATTAAAATTTATTTTAGTCCTACAGTGTCTGAGTGTCCACTGGAAACGTATACAATTTGTTTGTTTATAATTTTTAATTAAATGAGAGAGAATAGATCTTATATTAATAAATGTTTTATTTAATGTCGGAAATTTTTATGGAATACAATATCAGATAAATGTCCGCTCTGTTGGCCTCACAAATGCGAGCATTCTTGAGCACATTTTTCATTACATTCTCGCACATTTCACGCGGTATTTTAATAATTTCATCACGAACATGTTGTTAGAGTTACTTCAGCGTTTCTGGTTTGTTTGCATAAACCTTGCTTTTCAAATATCCCCACAGAAAGAAGTCCGGAGCAGTCATATCTGGTGACCGTGGAGGCCAGTTAAAATCACCATTCCTTGAAATAACTTGTTGTGGAAAGAGGTCTCGCAGTAATTCCTCCTGGCTGTATGCGATGTGGCACCGTCTTATTAATACCACATATTAGTCAAGCCCAAAACATGTAGTTGTGGCGATATCACGTTATGACTCCACATCGACAGTAACCGTCACCCCTTTTTCAGTTTCAAAAAATGATTCCTCCTGACCAAATTACACACCAGGCTGTCACTTTTAACGGATGCAAAGGTGACTGTTGAATAATTTTAGGGTTTTCCATTGCCAAGAACCGACTATTCCATTCAAATGAAAATGTGCCTTCTCACTTATAATGATTTTGTTCATGAAAGCCGGGTTTGTCATGGGCGAGCTGTAGCATACTATTGGAACAAGCTCTTGTGTCAACGGAATATTAAATTGAAACAAATGCAAATCTTTATGCAAAATTGTGGCCAAGGTTGTTCTTAGAAGACCAAGCTCCTGAGCACGGCGTCGAATTGAAATTGATGGATTGTTTTGGACACTTTCACACATTGCGGTCAATGCTTGGAGCTATCAGCTACAGTCTTTCTTTCTTCGAAATCATGCACTACACAATAAATAGTGCTTCTTGTTGGCACGTTGTGTCCCCCAAAATTTGCAAGTAACTTTCTCATCGTCACAGTAATCGATGTAGGTTTATAATTCACAAGTTATTCAATTTCGATGTCAGTGTAAACCATTGTTATTAAAGTTCTTTTGCGTGCTCTTCAGTTAGATTGTTGTCATATTACGTGTTATATGTGTTTCATATAAAAAAAATTAAAAATTAAAATCTAATAATAATATTTATAAGGCTCATTCATACATACAGGCATATGAGTAAAATAAAGTACACACACATTCACATTCAAAAGCACATGCAGATGTACAAAATAAATATAAAAAAAACATTTTATTTTCGAAGAGGTGTTTTAAGGTGGATTTGCAAATAGATGCGTGTGCAGACAGCAGACAGATATAAACACAAGCAAATAGGATCTTTTAGATTCAATATCTTTTGAACAGATAGAGAACATATAAATGATTTTTTATGAGTTTTTATTTCTTTTTATTAGGTTGCAATGATAAAAGGTTTGAAAGCAAAATCTTGTATAACATTTTGATTTGTGTCAGTAACTTTCCTAGTGGCTGTTACAATTCTCCATCTTATTTTTCACTATTTTTCATTATTTCTTTCGAGTTCTTGCTGCTTTTTTTACACGTTCTAGTGTAATTTTAAAATTGGAATTTTATAGTCACAACTACTTAAGGTCACCTCCTAGACTCACATACAAACATATTGTGTTGTTCAGAGTAAATTGTTGTTGTTAATGTTGGATGGTGGGGCATGGAGTATTTGCTGTCATTTTAAAGCTATTTTGCCATTTATTGGTAATAAATGCTAGTAGATATAAAAATGTTGACATTGTCAACAATGAATTTACACTTGCCATTGCAATGGACAGATACAGATACTGAAACAATCGACCGACCGACATCTCAAAGCAACCAACAAAACAAAAGAACAAAGAGATGAAAAAAAAACTAATGGAATCTCTTAGAAAAAGAAAATTAAATTTTTGAACTTATTTTTGTTTGTTTTTTTTTTGAATGGCATACAAAGTGACGATTAAACTTAGAAATCACCCAATTGGAAAAAAGTGAAATTAAAGCTAAACTTTACAACAAATTGTTACTTTTAAGCAGCAAGGTCTGAAGTGGCAAATAAGTATATTCAATTAGATAATGTGACACTTTTGATAACGACGGCAAGGTTTTGAATAAACAGAACGGTAGGTTAACGCACAGGAGTCCTCTTGTCCACAATCGTAACATTTTCTTGAAATTTTATTACCTCTCTTGGGTGCCCCGGTGGACTAGTCAGTAGTGTGCTGGTCTGCTAGTTTGGGGGTTGCGGGTTCGGTTCCCGCCAGAGACTCTGGACAGGTCTGCTTTTCCTTCTCCTCTATTCTAACTATTTCTATTCTTCTCTCTATTAAGGCGTCATAATGGACCGTAACGGTCTCCGAGTGGGGGTAACTTTGCACCAGCCTTACCTACCTACCTACCCTACCTACGTTACCTCTCTTCGAATGGTTGACGCATTAGGTGCACTTTCTTCACTGAAAATGCTATGAAGTTTGCGAGCAGCCTCCGCCTAACTTTGCAGATTTTAGTCTTAAGTTTTGTTCTTTCTTAAAGCGCACCATTTTTATTAATCGTAATAAATATTTGTTACAGCAGCCAAATTTCAGGCTTACCGCTTGTACAAAAAATGACACTAAATATAAAAATTGCCTTCTTACTAAGACAGCCTTTAAATAATTTATTCATTTAAAATAAAAAAATTTTATTCCTTGGCAAAGACAGCCTTTAATTAATTTATTCATTTAAAATAAAAAAATGTTATTCCTTGGCAAATTTCTTACGGATAAAATTATGTTTATAAGTTTAAATGATTTTAGTTTACTGTACTTAAGCCGCTTTCTACACAAACGGCTTATTTGTTTTTTTTTTAATAAAACTGTATTATGTAGAACTCAGTGTAAGTTCTCTTAGTCTGTCATGACTAGACAAGATACAAGCATAACATTCTATCATGTCCACTTACTCACTTGTGAAACTTTGTTGGAATTGTGCAAAAAAAATATAGAATTTTACAAATTTCATAACGGTTTTTCAATAAAATATCTTCTTGTTTATCTCCCACATTAAAAGAAATTGCAATTGACGCTATTTATTTCACATTTTGTTCATTCGATATTAAGTTTTTTGTTTTATTACGTCAACAAGTATGTGATTATAGTCTTAATATCATCTATCATTGACCCATTCACAAAACGTTTGACTGTTTTCTAGACAATGAGTTGTTGGCTAAGGAGTAAGAGCAGGAGCAGGAGTAGGAAGAGATGGTTTAAGCGAGCAAGGAAAGGATGGTGTTTTGACAACTTTTTGTATGTGAACAACAACACAATAATAGCAGCAATAACAATTGGGTTGTGTCAAAGAGGAGTTGCCAATGAAAAGTTTAGTTAGTTGTCGTCGCACTGGTGTTTAGTGAGTAGTGTTTCGTGCAAAAAGAAAAAGTGATGACAGCTCGTTTTTGCTGTTGTTGTAATATCGTATAGCATGCAATGAATTTCCATTGAAATGAGAAAAGTCAAGAGCAGTAAAAAAGAAGCAAAAAAAAAACTAAATAAATAAAAACTAAACAATAATAAATACTCAACATTCAATACCGACACATGTTTAACTACAGGAATGAAGCATGACGAAATAACAGCAAAAAAAAAAAAAAAAATAAAACAAATTATATGGAAGAAGTGTTCAAAACTACAAAATTGAAGAGGGAACAATAACAAAAAACATAAACAGCAACAACAACTACAATATTCTATCAATAAATTGACAATTGTTGTTATTACTTTTGAAGCAATCGGGTAATGTCAATACAAATGACAGTTGTTGTAATTAATACTGACAAGCATTTAATTTATGGGCAACTAAGAGTGACACTTTAACATACACTAATACAACCACAAGCACTAATATATACCTACACACACACACACACACGCAAAAAATATATGTTTTGAATTATATGCCTGTGAGTTTATGCCTTATTTTAAGTGATGACAGGATACTCTTTTTGTAAGCTTGAATACGAATTCTTTCAGAAAAAGGAGGGCGGACATATTGTTTTTTCTTTTTTTCGTTTGGTTTTAGTCTTAACAATATGCACGAGTATATTATTCTGTTTCCTTAGTTTATTTAATACAACAACAAAAATGTAAAAACACTCAGACTTTGGTAAAAGTGTGTAAAAATTGTATGACTGAATAATAATAAGAAGTGAAAAAAGATTATACAATTAGTGTGCCAACACTTGTTAACAAGCTGTTTTTATAACAATCACGCCTAAAGCATGTTGCCATAATAAACGATTTTCAATCTACATTTTGTTCCCTTTGACTTCATGTAGTAGTTGTTGTTTAAATTACCACAACAACACCACTGCTTCAAAAAAAAAAGGCGATGAGATGAAAATAAACCTAAGATTATCAAAAGGAGACCCTTTTTTATGTTTTTTTTTTGTTTTGTGGCAATTGTTATGATTTTGTTTTCCTTTGTATTCATATGAGTTACGAATTTGAAAACTGAATACACCCTTTGTTAAACATTTTGCACGTTTTCGGGCAGAGTTGGTTTAAGGAAGCTTAAGCTTTATTTACTTAAAGAGTACTGCTTACATTTAAGCATATTTTTGGAAATGAGTTATGTGACTCTAGATTACTTAAGTATTTACGGGAGGCTTATTTGAAGAATTTCCTCTAAATTATTTTTAAATAAATATATGGAACAATTTTGTATACGAATATACCTAAATCTGAAAAAAAAATAAAATCCGATAGAAAACTTTCTACAAATAAGAATCTCTTTAAAATTTCGTCAAAATAAGTGGAGTAGTCAGTCATGCAGAAGCTTATGGGGGTGATGATGACATAAATAGGTTAATTCAGAAGAGGAAAAAAAAAAACAATTTGGTTTTGTTAAGTAATACGCAAAATATTGTCGCAAATAGCCAATTCAAAACCTGAGTTATATTATTGTACCGATTGTTTTATTTTTTAATTAGTATTTTAATAAAAGGAGGCGCAAAATCAATCATCCAATTTTATTTTTAAATAACTTTTTTACTTAAATTAAAAGAAATTATTTTGAATGGTGGAAATCTTTATTTGGACCTGTAAATTCTGTTAATTCGAATATATGATATCAGCCAAGTGGTTGCCGTCAGTCTTGATACACATTTGTGCCCGTTTTATTGCATTTTGCTAAATATTTCAGGTCATAACTGTTCGCATTCCTATCGAAAATTCTCCTTAAGGGCTATGATTGTGTGTGGCTTGTTAGCATAAACTCGCGACTTCAAGTAGCCCCAAAGAAAGAAGTCTGGGATGGTTAAGTCGGATGATCTTGCTGGACATGTCAAATCGCCAAAACGTTGTTGAGATTGTGGATGGCTCTACAGTAATTCACAACCGACTGACGGTCAGCAGGCATTAACTGATGAACTTTTTATGAGATCATGTGTCATCAAGTCTTTCACTAAAATTCACTGTATGGTCCACCTGGTGACGCCTAATTGCATGGCACATCGTCTAGTTGATGTTTTTTTGTTGTCCGCTGCCGGCCACGTCATGAAAGATCTGTTGTGTATCGAGACTGTTCACGTCGAGCATATAAGTGGCGTTATATTTTTCTAGTTAACGTGAAACGATTAGGAAATCTATGACGAAATTCATGCTGAGTTAACAACACCGATCGATTATTGGTTAAAAAATCGACTCAATTATTCCATGCTCTTGCGGAGTATAGCGCTCCATTGTTTGTCTGCTTGTATTCTGCAGCTGTCTAGTTCACAAATGTCAAATATGATTGACAAAAAGCGTTATTTGTAATAGTTATTACTTGTACAACAAGGTGGCGCAAAATGAATCACCCTTCCGAAAGATGCTAAAATGTTTGCCAATTATGGTTAATGTCTGTTCTGCTTTAACATTTATAAAGTAAACGCATATAAAATCCAGGTCCATAACACATGAATTGCTTTTCTCGTCAAGAATGTGAAATAATTGCTCTGATTTTTTGCGTAATAATTCATCTGGGTTGGTACAGCGTGAATTTTAAAGTAGATTTTTTTGGAAGTTCGACACTAAACTACAAGGGATAACATGAGACGCTGTTGGGTCTGAGAGGTCCCAAAGCACCCGTTCTAGTTAGAATAACCCGACTGTGGCTAAAGATGTTACAAAAGACCATGAAGTATCGACCGGATGTTGTGCAACAAAAATTTGGCAGTTTTACACAGAATGTTGGTGAAAGACTTGGAAATTTTATCATACAAAGTGATCGTCAAGCGAATGTCACCTAAGCTCAAGCCATCCTTAACCTTAATCACGAGGAAGGCAAGCAAATTATGCTTTTAACACAAGAAGAGTTATTGCACTCGTTCAAAGTTACGTATGTGTGGTACTTATCCAATAATCGTCAAAGGGCTTTATTTTTTCGAAAATGCCGTGACCCAAATGACTGCTGCGGATGGTGAGCAATACAGAGCAATGTAAAGCTACTTTCTTCTTCCTACCAACTAGACGAATTGGTTCCAACATGGTACTGCAAGACCTACAATCAAAGTGTTGAGAGCTGCATTTCCGGATCGCCTATAAACTTGTTGTTGAGCGAAAATATCGTCAAATTTACCCTTTCTAGTCTTATTTGTAGGGTTTCTCTAAGTCCTCAAAAAAAATATCAGACAGAAATTAAGTGGTTTGATTAACTTTAACACCAGCACCGAGTGCCATAATCCAAAGGTGGTCTTACCACTGGATTGGGTTTCTGATGCCCAACCACCGCCCTTGTGATGATATTGTGCAACTCAATTACGACCCTAGGTAACAGTCTAACCTATGCTAATCTCTTAATTACTGCTAATGCATTTTCCAAATATTATCTAATCCTTTATGATTTACACTACAAGATTATGAGATTAATCAGAGATATAATTGGATTTGTGGTCCGAAATAAACCGAAGAGTAATCAAGTAACTACTTCTGTTAAATGGTAATGTCGTAGTCTAAAAACATTAGTCAGTAAGCAGTCATCCCTTTTTCTGTTGAAAAGGCAAAACCATTCAGAAATATTAGTGGTTGCCTGAAATTTCAACAAGGTCGAGCATCGGATGTCAAATCACCTCCTTATCTTTTTTTTTCTTAAGAATAACCACATGTGGCGATGGCCTCCGAAGAGATCTTATCAATAACCAGTCCAGAATAAGTTCTAGGGCCTTATGGATCCCAAAGTTGCACATGGGTTTATGGTCAGCCTCCAGTATGTTCTATGACCACAAGTATGGCTCCATGAAACCAGAGGCGTCTATCTCACCTTCCTACTCCATACTGGTACTAATAAAGGCCTGACACAAGCCAAGAAAAATCTTAGAGGAATATTAGACAGGAATGCAACACCTATCGGTGGAAGCTCTGGGTCAATTGACCAATATGGTTTTCAAAAACTCTCCTACCTAAAAATCTTTTCTCCCCACTAACTGTAGGTTGTTTTGCATTCGTTTTACTGCTTTGTTTTGTATGAGGCGCAATTTAATCCCCTTCTCAATTATCTTTTTTCACATATTTTTTTATACGTACATACATAAAAAAATATATATTTCGTCTTCTAGACTTCATTTTGTTAAAGATTTAGCAGAGATTTTTATTTGTTGATAAACATCTCCAACACGCAGAAACAAACAAACAAACAATTGACCGCCAAACCCACCATCATCATACATTTAATATTCTTACACTTCTTTTATATGTTTTTCTGTCATTCGCCCTTTACCGCCACCTTAAAACCAATATATTCTCCTTTCATCCCATTGTAAACAAACCGATCCCTTCACAGACCAACTAAATTTACTGTTCAGGAACAAACAATACAAATTCTTTTTTGGTTGCTTTGCTCTATGGACATGACGTACTTTTGTTGTTGTTGCTTTTTGAATTTTAAAGTTTATTTTGGTTCTCAAGTAACTTTTGGGTTTGACATTCTTCTTCCTGTACTGGTTTAAGCAAATCTTTTTTTTCCAAATCGGATTTTCATTAAAATATTTAGTTAACGAAAAAAAAAAGAAATGAAGATGGTTTCGATTTAGCACTGGTAAAGATATGTCCTCTGTAGTGGTCATTCGCTTGTCAATTGAAACAATTGAATGTTTGGCTGTTTGTAAAACACCTTCGGTTTTTATTTTAAATGATACCGCAACCTTTAGTTGATTTCACTTAAACAAATATTAACTACAAGTTGAAAACAGGGAGAGACAGTGTAAGTGGAATATTTGAATGGTTTATGGCGGTCACTTTAGGTTGTTCTCGTTGTATCGGTATAAAATTTTATGGAGCAAAAGGACAAAAAGTTTCATAAATGATGAACAACTGAAAACAAATCTGTAAATAAACGCTTTTTCTATGGCAATAGGGAACAGTGGGCTTGGAAAAATAATACTTTGCTCAAAGAATTTAGGGAAATTCACACCTGGAGGTAAAAGAAATGTTATTCATCAAAATAGGGTTCTGCGTCGAATAAGTTATATCTTTTAATCCAAGCATCAAAATTTGTATAAATCTCAATGAAATTTTGCACCCATAAACTTGTTGCTTTAAAAACAAGTTGCTATCATTTTGACTGTAAGCTGTCTATGGTTTTATTTTGTCTCTAGCGGGGTTATATAAATGCAAACTTCTTTACTTCTTAGTTTACAATACTTTTTCTTATTTTTTAATTTGTCCTAGACCCGTGCTTCTAAGCGGAGGACGACCTATTACAAAGAAGATTTGAGATGGAAATCGCTTTTGCGATTACCTCAGTGTTTTCCCTAAATTTTAATTCTACTGCAATATTGAAGGATACTTAAGAAATCTCACAGATCGTACCTGGGCAAACGCTAAAGAATACGGAATTTCAAAATACTTTTGTCTAGCAATACTGCCGAAGAGAATGAAAATATTTTTATCTCTGGAGAAAAATTATCTGAGGCTGCCAACAGGTATTAATTGCTCATTGCAAAATGGTTATCGAACTTGACCGTCTTCCGCCTTTTCTTTGAGGATATGTTGTAGGAGCAGACTGTGGAATATTTACTTCTTCGCTCCCCTGCACTTTCTTAGTGGTGTTGCCGGTTCTTGGGTGCCTATGTAATTAGTTTCCCCTTTGTGCACTCTACGTATGATCCAAGAGAAATATTGACCTTTTCCAGGGGTCTCAGATTGTTCGCAGTAGAATAGATCTAGAAATCTCCCATTTATATATTTATATCTTAAACTCTCTCTGTACTACTACGATTTTAATTTTCCGTGCTATGCACTCGGGTTCCAACTGACTCTTTATCTTTTCATTACGGTCTATTTAAGAATCAGTTAATAATTGTACCGATATAATTGGGTGCATGTTCTTAAATGTAACACAATCTTCGTAAGATCCACTTCCGACAAAAATCGGATTAACATCTAAATCGTAATAATAGTGCATCATAAATAGTATATTATTTAATAATAACTCAAAAATATACAGTCGAATTTTTCTATTTTATGTACAATGAAGCACTTCTTACTTGGAATTGATTTCAAAAGCACAATTCTTTGTTCCAATGAACTCGAATCTGCTTATTATGAATTCCCATAGAGTGAATTTTTCTTTCCTAAAATTAACTAGTTGAACCCGGTCAGCATTGCTGGCCTCAACAATATTTTCGTATTGCATTAATTAAGAGATAAATTCAAATATCATTGTTAGTTCAAATTAAAATTGTATTGTTAATAGTGCAATATGTTTTATATTCCTCCTTACGTCGTAACCTAACATGCATTTATTTCTCACAAACCTTCTAGAATGATTTCTAATAGCTGTTTGTTTAAGATTTTCTTCTTCCTGTTGGAAATTAGGTATTATTTTCCTATTAAATGTATTTTATACACAAACCCAAATTTTATCAAAATCCGTTAAAAAGTTTTTGAGCCGATTAGGTTCAGGAACACAGAAAAAGAGTCAGACATATTCTATTTATAGGCCGCCATGAAAAATTTTGATTTATAGTCATGTCATCTTGTTATTTTACGTTTACTTAGACAACAATATGTAATAGGAATAAAGTAAAATATAATTAATTGATCGCCAAAAGATGTTAAAAATGTTAGTGTAGGGCTGCCATATTGACGTGGTACTCATTTCATAAGAAACACAGCAAGAACAGCAGTTGTATGAATATTTCGCGGTTGCTAACCTTAGTGGACGCTCAGATGGCATTCGGGTTGACTTTGACTACTACAACAGAAAAAAGTTTTCCATTTCCTCTGCATATGCCCGTCCTTATTTACTAACTCATCTCTGTCCATGGTCCATGGATTGAATTTAATATTTTTGTTGAATTTTATCCGACGAGTGTGAAGTTTTGTCAAAACGAAATCCTTTAAAATCTAATAGACTGATTCCCTTAAAATATTAAATAACAAAAAGAATAAAGTCCCTGTATGCAATCATGAGGTGGGTAGTCTTTAATAAAATAAATTGTTAAGTGCTGTGTGTGTGCACGAAATATTTTTGGAAACTTTTGATTTCAGTGCATATAAATATAATTGTTGCCTTTCTGTCTATTTGTGAATTTATTACTTTAAAATTAATACAATACACGATATTGTTTGGGCCTGCAAAGCGGACCGGGCTCAACTAGTTTCAGTAGTTCACAAGGCAAGCAAAAGGCTGGGCCTTTATCGATAAAGAAATCAGTTTTCTATAACGTTAAGTTATACTTGGATTATTTATATCATGGTATTGGTATTAAGGCTGGGGCACAATGAATCCGTTATCCGTCAAACTTTAACTTTTTTAACTGACAACTAAGTTAAAATACATGTTTTCTTATGAGTATTGTCACATTCCGTACGTCTCAGTCGATTCAAACCAACTTTTGACGTACGAGTACTTTGACAACTACCATATGGTTGTGCGCAAAAATCAAAGTCAACCGGCTTTACAGCAGCCGCCGTACTTTTTTGTGATGCACGAGCATGCAGTTTTTTTCGGTTCAAAACTCTTTTTTTATATATATATATAGATTGTATGAATTTGAAGCTAAATTGACATTTTCTTAAAAAAATTATTATTTTGTTTTATTAATTTTTTGTTATTGCGAAGATAAATAAAAAAAAATTATATAAATATTATATAAATATTCAGCCGCCGCTGTTTGGATTTATTGTGCCCCAGCTTTTAGTCACAGTGAACTTTTACAACGGATTTCTGAATTGATTGTAAAACACTGAAATAAAGCGAAAAATTCTGTTTTCCATTCCCTTTCCCTAAAAAATAATATTATCGAGGCAATAATTGGCTACAAAAAATTCTGCTTTTTCGAAATTGGTTAACACACCACTGTACTCTGTTTAAATCCTCTTTACCAAAAAAAATTATTCTATCACCAAAGTGTTAGTTCAAGTATTACATGCTGTCAACATACTCTCCATATCAATAACCGTGATTATGGTTTCTCATGTGTGTTTAAGTGATTGTGTGTTGTTTGGTTATACTCCAAAGTCTGTTGTTTAATTTAGTTAACCTTTCTTGGCCTTAATGTAAAACCTGGCTGGCAATCTAACCCTTTTTACACACAGTAGAAGCCCTTTTTTTTTTGTGCTGCAATAAATAGAAATACAAACACTTTCAACGTTCGCCAGCTTAAACAAATAAATACATACAAAGATTAAAGCATATGAATCCTTTATTGTAAAATAATTTTACTTTTTGAGGTTTTTCGATTGTCTCTATGTTTAAAATTAACCATAAAACAAGTATACTCTCCATCCACACTTGGTGTTTGATAATGTTAAAGTGAGAATAAATCTGGAAACAAAGACAAAGAAGCTTCCCTTTACGATTGTTTTTTGGGTTCCTATTTATTTATATTTTTGTATGTAGTGTATATGGGGCCATTGTTACAATGTACAATAAAGAAAAATGTATGGCAGCCAAAACACGAACATTTTTTGTAGAGAAAAAAATTAAACACAAAAAACCCAAACCGCTGCAGGCTACTAGAATTAACAATACATGAGTAAAAAAAATTACCATTTACGCTCGAGAAGAAAGCATTATTAATAATTTATCAGGACTCTACATTATGGCATAACTACTATGGACTAAAATATATTTGAAAACTGTAACTTCAATAACGTTGATTAGATAGCCTTCTCAAGTATGGTTCATTTTAGTTCTTTGTAGGTCCCACTGTAATTCCTTGTTAGGCCCATACCTAAACAAGAGCGTTGAGCGTCAAGCGTTGCAATTTTGCATGTATTTTGTTATTGTAACAAAAACAAAACACATCTAAAACTCCAACGCTCAACGCTCTTGTTTAGGTATGGGGGTTACTATTTCACTGTTCCTTTTTGATTTTAGGGCTGACATCTTTTATTACTAAGGAAGATGCAGATTTTACACAAGTCTACTGTGGATGGGTCATTTATGTCAATAAGTATTATTGTTGACTAAGACTTGGCTGTTTCAGATCCCAAAATGTTGCACAATGGCACAGGTGATATCAAGTCTCTTTCCTTCTTCGTTGTCGTAACTCCTGCAGCGTAGTGTAGGCCAGGGTTGGCTAATGACTACTATAAGGTCTGTTAGATAAGAGTGGTAGGACAATTTTCGATTTTGTGTACATACTAATAGGGACCTTATACACAACTTGCTGTCAGTAATTATATGCATACCCCTGTTCGGTTTTCCATGACTCTAAATTTATTCTGCAATCTGGTAGCCTAATGGAAAGGATACAACATCCTATCTTGTTGTGTGATTTTATTGAATATATGGATAGTATTTTCCAAGGAACATGGAGGCAATTGTTATAACGGGCATGCTTGTCATAAAACCTAGATCAAAAACGGCTTCAGTCATGACCGAAATTAATATGATTTCATAGTGTTTGCGAAGGACTAGTTCACGAAGAACCTGTTATTAAACTCGCAGTTTTTCTTATAACAAGTTTGAACCCGTTTTGTTGGTCTTTCTTCTCTAATACTTATTACCACACCTCTACTCCATAGAATAGATCACACAAAAGTATAACCAGTATACGTTTTAAAGTTAATTTAGGTCAACTGGCAACTTAAAGCAATTGCCGCCTCAGTGATCTTGGATTGTGTATTCAAGTTTTAATTTTATTTATTATAAAATATTTGTTCTAAATATATGACATCGAATATTTAAGGAGCATAGGACCTCAATAAATCTGTTGAATATATTTCTGTCTTGTGGTAACACTCTTACTTTGCTCCAGCTTTTAGCCAATCCGTATATTTCTTAGTATATTTTCCTTCCATATGAGTTGCGCTTTTCTTTATACTTCTGCTTTGCGAATTTTACTCAATTGTTTTGTATGATGTCATTCGATGACCTTCTCAGTGTTTGGTCATCAATAAAGCGCCATTTACAGAAGATTAAATGTTACATTCATGTTGAATATTTTTAGCTTTATAGGAAAGAGAAGACACATTCAAAATAACTCTTAAACTTCCGAAAGTTTGTTGGGTTTTATGTGTACAGTTTTCAATGTCTTCTATGACCTTTTTCGGATATTATATACTCGAGATATCAAAAATGTCTAAAATCTTCTATAAGACTATTTTAATTACATAATGTGACGTTGCATTAACACTAAGGGTTTTGGTTTTGATTATACTTTTTAAAGACCAGGCACATTAATTTTTTTTTTTTTCTCATCTAAATATGTGAAGCTGTGAGTTTAAAAGCAAATTAACATTCTGACGATTTCCTAACTTCCTCGTAACTTCGCTGCTTTTGTGGAGGGCACTTTGTAGAATTTTATTTAGGACTATATTAAACTAAAGCAATGACAACACACAGCCTTGTCGAGTATTGATTTCAACTTTTAGACATAGAAATATACTATGTGTAACTCAATAGCTGTTGTTCTGGAAAACACACTTAATAAGTGAAATAAGTTTTAATGGGACGTTCACTGTAATTGATTTGTGTGACGCGATTTCCGCGTGTTCTTATCTTAAGGCCTGTGTTACGTTAACATATTTTTTGAGCGATGATCTTATGGATAATGCAGCATAAAGTAATACAACGCCAATTATTCCGGTTTGTAAGATCTTTAATCCTTTGAATGCTTATTTCTGTGCCCTTTCTCAAGCTTTTACTTTCCCAGAAGTTGCAGATGAGTGGGTGGATTATTTTGACACTTGTGTGTATGAGAGTCTGCCTTAAATAATTTTGCAAATATTGCATCTAAACCCATTGATTGATTGGATTTGAGACTATTTTTTAATTGAATTTGTGATCTTATATACGGAAGAATAAGCATAATACATATTTAAATTGCCTTTTGCAATTGCCCATTTTACGAATGGGATTCACCATGGAAATCTTTTTAAAGATTTCTTATTCCTAAGCAGAACCTAAGCAATATGTTCTTCACTCCACTTTCTTAAGAGCGTCTGTGCCGTCGCACGTCCATTAATGTTAGATGTAACAAATTTATGGATTTATATCTCGCAACTCATTTTGAAAGTCCCAGCTCTGTTTTAGCTGAACTTACTCCCTCCCAACATTTATGGCACAATTTTTGTAATAAGAATATCCAAACACCGAGACCTTCACATGAGTGATTAATTGGAGTCTTGAAAGATAGACATAAGACATATTTAGATTGCCATCCTGTTATTCACATTATTTACAGCTTAACTGAGGCACCCTGTGACCATTTAACTGAAGAAATCTTTCCAAAGATTAACTTTTTCCTAAGTATATGTATATTGCATGTTCTTCATTCCATTTACTTAAGGGCGTTTGTGCAGTCGCACTTTCATTACTCTTAGATGTAACTTTATTGTGAAACTCCGAGCTCTGATGGACTTACTCTCGATCTCGAAAAATTAGTTCTGAACACAAAAACTTAGTTGTAGTCACTATCATTGTCAGTGTCCGCAAAATGTAGGATTGAGAATTTTTTATATTGCAACCTCTTTACCACGGGTTTGAGTAGTATTACAGTATAATGAAACAAATTCAAATCTATGCACAGTGGTCCAAATGCTCAACCTTTCTGTAAAAAAGTGACAACTCGCTTTTTTCCAAGCAGTAATCAAACGAAACTTTGTAAGTTCATTGATTTTATTAATAAATATAAAAAATGAGCCAAATCTCTTAAGTGGGTGTGACAGATTACTTCTTCGATCAATGCAAACAAGCGCCATATCTTTTCTTATGTTATATAATGTTAACAACTACTTATTTAAAGAGATATAGTAATTTATTCGAGATATTCTCTAGAACTTATAATTTAAAAATACATTTATATGTTTTGGCTTAACCAGTCTATATGCTTGCATACCATTGACAACTCATCAGTATATTGACATATATTCGAACATCATGTTTAAAATGATTACCAACTAGCGTGTCTTTTAAAAAACCTCTCAAATAAGAAAAGAGAATTGTGATTTTTAAATAATGAAATTGTGTGTTTAGTCGAACTAGTTCCGCTGATATATTACAAATACATAGTGATGCCATCATTTGAATTTCATTCCGTTTGGGCAGCTACAACTTTATGGTACGATGGGTATATATTAATATTATGGTTTTTGTTACCTGCACGTAATACAGTATAAGCGTGCCTTGTATTTAATATCCACCTTCGATATACAAAACTAGTGCCAACTTACATGTGTATGATATTAGCCTATTAGCTTTTAATTTTTGATGCCTTTAAAGGAGAAGAGTCCATGGACTTGACAATGTTTACAGCATTCATTTTCCAGACTTGAGAGCTTTGTTTCAGCAGCAAAATTTAGTACGACTGTCCGACAAATTCTCTAATAAATATGCAATGTTTTTTCACTTTGATTTCTCGCTGTTATCTAAGAAATCCTTAAAAGTTCTGCCATAATTGGATGTCGCAGGTCGATCTAGAGATCCTTCACCACGAGATGATGAACAAAAATCAGGTGAAATAGTCAAAGGCCCATCTAGCCTTTATGGTTTGCAGCCTTTTGAAATATAAAAGAATATCTTCTTCCCGCCAGATGGATGTTTTGAAGCACTGTACTATGACGGCGTCTAAAATTAAAACGTATATTAGTTTTTTCTCAGCCACCTCAATATTGATAATAAGATAGAAAGAAAATTTCAGATACAAAATGGCACCCGATTTAAAGTTTATTAAAATTGGAGTGCAAGCCCAATATGGCGTCCAAAACATATCGGTGGATTAAAATGTTTAAAACACCCCTAACTTAATAAGTCAAGAGAAACGTCTTGAATAGTAGAACACAGTTCTCAATAAAAATTTCAAATCCAAGATGGCGCCTAAAAAAGGAATATCATAGAGACTAGACAGTAAATACATTAAATCTAAAATCTGTGTTTGTCTAATAAAAACAAAAGAACTTGTTAATTTAGAATCGTGATTCAAGTCTGAAACCCACGTTAAGGCTATGCATCGGATTTAGGAAAGTTTGGAGGAGACTTGAAAAACTAAATAAGTACTTAAATATAAACTAATGAAAAACCATTTTAAGCGTAATATTTTTAAAGTAATGAAACACCGAAGAAAAGGGGGGAACCCTTAGAGTAAACATTAGCTTAAACTCTTATTTATAACTTTTATGTTTAAGGCACTTGTTCACCAACACTTTCCTTTGGGTGTATAAAGGAATATAGTACATAATCTGTATATGTACGTATGTATGTCACATTCAAGCGTGCGTTAATAAATATTCGTTTCTTCTTTTATTTGTTGTATGAATTTATTTTTTTTGGGAACCAGAAATAAATAAAGGTGATGTGATTTATTTGTCTGCCCTTTGTATTTAACAATTTCTATGTATAAATGCTAGTTGGGATGTTTTTATTCTGGGAAACAAAACAAATACAATTAAAGTTTTTGTACGTAAAACAACAAACACATACACATTTAAACATTTAAAAAATATAAAAAAAATTGGGTTAAACCGAAAAATATACCCCCAAAAATACTGATTATAAACAGAATGATGAACAAAAAAAAAAAAAAAAAGAAAAGAATCCGTATAAAGAAAACAAATCTAAAGTGCTCTTATTATTGTTCCAAATCTGCAAAACAAATAATGTTTTCAATTTTTATACTCTCCACACTTTTCGATTATTTTTTTCGCATTCGCAATCGTATTTGCTTTTTTTTATCTTTTAAGCCCCCTTGGTGTTATCCTGTAGTGTTGTTGTTTTTGTTTTGTTTTGTTGCTGTTATTCTGTTGTCACTCAACACTTATTGAAGACCTTGAAAAAAGATGTCATGTAGAGTAGAAAGGAAAAGGTTTGGGTGCTTATTCGTTCCTAAGTATCTTCTAAATATATAAAGATTGTTGAGCACTTATTCATAAACGAACAAATAAGCAAACAAACAAGCGAACGTCCAATCATTATACAGAGTAAGTAACATAATAAATGAAGGAAAGGAATGAAAAAATGTCTCCTACTGCTTCCTGAATGCAAGTTTGAAATACAGGTGATAAATAATCTTTTTTTAAAAGCCATCATTTTATGCATTTTTTACAACAATCATCTCTAGTCATCTAGTTGGACTTAAATATTATCTACTCTTACAACAGTCACATAAATAGTATGTTGGACTGAATTTTATGTAAGTATCATGCTAAATGCGTAGCGATATATGTGTTTGTATGTACGTACTTAACAGAATGCTAAGGTAACTTAGCACTCACTGGCACAGCTTGACTTGACGTTTCAACAATCCCACTTACATACACTCGTATACGTTACTTCCCTTAAATGGTGGCTAGATCATCAAAATCATCTTAACCACAAACAAGCACCAGCAACTGCCATCCAACTAACCGACCCATCCATCCAGCCAGTAGACAAATTCAAGCAAACAAAACAGTTCAATTGCAAATTGAACGCTTTAAATGTTGCGATAGCACAATAGAAAACCAGAGTCAAACAAAATCATACGTACGGGTAGAAATAATATAGACGAAGCTACTTTAAAACAACAAAAGTCCGCTACAAACAACAACGTCTAGAATTGTGACCGTTTTTGATTTTTTGATTCTCTAGCTGACTCGATGCATGTTAAAAGTTGCTTGATACTTGTACAAATGATAACACAATATTGTAAAAAAAGTTTTAATGTTCACTTTTTTCTCTTGTCTATTTTCTACGCTCTGCACACCACAGGGAGCTAAAACTTGAAGAAATTTAAATGTGTTGTTTGTGTGTGTGTGTTTTATACCCTTCACAGTGAGTGAAAGGGTATATGTAGGTTTGTCAATTCGTGTCTTTTCCAACCATATAAGGTATATATTTTCTGAAAGCTTATGAACAGGGCAGTCAATTAAGCATTATATGTATTTTATCTAATATCTATCCGTCTGTCCGTGTGTATATTGAAACTTTTGGAAGCCCTCCGACAACGACAAGATACATGTAAGGTACTAAAATATCAGAAATATTCGAGAGCAGCTTGGTAATGGAAATCAGCATAATCCCTCTATAACTTTCTAAGATATCAGCAAATAAACACGACTGCCTCTGTTTTTTCGCTTTATTTAAACGCAATAAAAATGATTTTAAAAACACGGTTGTTACGATATTATGTCTCTGAACATGTTCATGAAAAATTTGGACAAATTGGTCACTAATCGGTAAAGTTAAAGGCAAAAATGATTTGAAAAAAAAAATATTTTTTTTACATAAAATTTTCATGTCGCGGTGCTTGTGAATAAACTTTTCCAAAATGGCTCGACCGAGAGGTCTGAGAATCGGTCAACATTTATTTTGCATACCCCTTAATGCCACGCACGACTCTGATATGATTAGTAGGATACTTGTTTCTTACCACGCCTACTTTAACGCCCACTTTTTTTAATTATGTACTTGCATCGATGTAGTTTTTAGTATTTTTCTTCAAATTGTACACAATTTATAGTCCAGCCAATAAATAAACGTTTGAGAATCGGTCAACATCTATTTTTCATATTCCTAAATATTAAGGGTGACTTCTATGAAATTTTAAATTAACATAGATCCGCGTACTATAGAACATATATGGTTTACGTTCTTTTTTAATGTACTCAGAGTAAGTTAGTTATTTTTATTAAACTAAAAAAATATTTGCTAGAAATAATTTATAAGGCAAAACAGCGTTTGCCGGGTCAGCTAGTTTTTTTTTATATATAACATTTTTTCGAACTCCTAAATAATTTTTAAATACGCTTTGAACACCAAATAAGAACCCATGATCTCAAAAATTATTTCTAGGAAAAACCATCAAATCGGTTTGAAACTAACTGAGATGTAAGCACCAAAGTAAAACTGCTTCAATGTTTGTTTTAAAATTTACAAGCGGAAATCGATATTTTTTAGTTTTTATACAACCGAGATCGAAAATATGGATCGAATTAAAAGGATTGCGTATTAAAATATGGATAGTTTTTAAAAGAAAAAAATTCCAAGATGGCGTCCTAAATTAAAAGGCGAATATATGAGTCATATTTATTAGTTACGCCTTTGTCCCCTTTAACCCACACTATATTGGCATTAAATAAAGGGGCTTGACCAGTAATATGTAGTTAACTATTAAGAAATAGAGTTAATTCCAAGATGGCGTCTAGAACAAAATGGTGGAACAAATTTTTTTTTACCCCAACAATATGGGTATCAATAAAAATGGCTTGACTAGTAGACAACTACGTAGACAACTACGAAAAAATTCAATATCAAAAATGGAGTAGGAAATAATAAAGAAAATGCCGTGTTACATGAAATCTAAAATCTAGACTTAGCTGCGATGAGGTGTTTATACCAACATGTACATGACGGTGAAGGGTGAAGGGTATTATCAAATTCGGCACGGTTGAATATAGCTTTCTTACTAGTTTTTATTTCACATGTTTTTAACTCATATCAGATTCATAGTTTAGTTTAGTTTGAAGCTACTATTTGCTATTAACTAGCAGCTATTTAAAGGATAGAGTTTGAGCTTACTTTAAGTTGGCACCCTTCAATGCCGAAGATTTTCAAAAGTTGAAAGGTGGCCAACTGTTTTGTGGAAATTTACACGTTAGGAATTTGGTTTTTAAAAATTAAGTTTTATGAGTTTCTTAAAAATTAGTTTTTTCTTAAAGCAGTTGTAAAGAAAAGCTTTTTGGTAAAACAAATAATTTTTTAAATATTTATTTTGAAAACCCGCCATTTGGTGAACAAGATGGTTTTTGTTTTTTTTTAAGAGAACAATATTGGTGGTGGGTCAACAAATAACAGCGGTTAGCATTTAACTTATTCATTTGTTTATTTCTGTTAAGTAGTTATGGTAAAAGGTCGGTATAACTAATATTTAAATATAGGATGTACCCGACTAGAACAACCCGACTTCCCATACAATAACTCCAATAAAAGTTGCAATAACCAGAGTTGCTATAACCTCTGTCACTTGTAAAGATTAGCGAATAATTAAAAAAATTTTGGCCACTAAATATTCCTAAACAAATCCAGTACCTCTAAATAGTATTTCAATCTAATACATACATCGTTATAAGAGCAACATGTGGGCTAATCATTAATACGACTAATGCTTCGTCGTTTCTACTATGTTTAGCCGAAATACTTCTTGACCATCTTCTATTAAGATCACTGCATTTCAGTTATGCTAAAATGTTGTGTTCACTACTCGCTAGAAGGCCTCTTAAAACCGCTAATTGAGTAAAAATAAACGCTAATAAAATCGCTTAGTTTTTATACACTATTTATTTATTTATTCATCGTTTACACAAATAAGTATTAGTAAAAAAGTTTGGAAATGAGATATGTACACATTTTAAGAATTATATTTTCAAATAGGGCCGTCGATCTACTTATACATCTACCCACACATCTGTTGTTTCGACCAATAAAAGACTGAAGGATTGTTCTATGCAAACGAATGTTTTGGCAAACTGTGGAAAACTGAACTTTTAACGCTACATTTGACCCAATTGCATTTGAACGACTAGTGCTTTTAGCTAAACAAATAATCAAGTTTTCTATGCATACAGTGTGTTATAAGGGTCCATTTTTATAAATTTTTATAAGTTTTGGCGTTATCTTGACAAGCATCTACATAATTTTCTTTTTCAAGTAGTCCAAAGTTTCTCCTATGTTGGCTTCAACCAAAGTCTTCACGGAACATTTAGGTACATATCCTAAAATTTTGGCCACAAGAAATTCGTTAACATCTCGTGAAAGCAAAAACCATTCACGTAGATATATGCATCAAAAGGGGAACCCATTGCTCAGTGGATATATCTCTTGGCTTTTGCGTCTGGGCTGTGCGATGATGAATCAGTCAAGTCAAGTTAATGTAAATAATTATCGATGAACTGTAATCAATCATGTTGCGTGAAATTCGTCATAAGTCTCAGTCGCAGGAAAAATTGTTGCCAGTAATAATTCATTGCAAAGTTTCAGAAAATTTTCCTGTTTAATTATATAGGGGTTTTCAATAAGAGCGTTACAAAAGTTTTTTTTTTTAAATAAAACAAAAACGGTTTTGGATATCAATGAAATTCTTTATTCCTGTGAAAGTACGTTCGATGCCATTATGTATGGAACTCGATTTCTTTTGCATGGCCACCACGGTCACGCTTGCAGAAATCCAGACGCTGAACCAAATTTTCGACAGTTTTTAAGCATAAATCGGGCGATACTGCTGCAATTTCACGTTTTATATTCGTACGAAGTTCATCAATCGTCGCTAGCTTTTTGGCATAGACCATAGACTTGACGTAACCCCACAGAAAATAGTCTAACGGCGTCAAATCGCACGACCAAGGCGGCCAATCGACTGGACCATTTCGTGAAATAACACGTTCTTAAAACTTGGTTTCCAATAAATTTATTGTGACATTCGCTGTGTGGCTTTTGGCGCCGTCCTGTTGGAACCACATGTCCTCCAAGTCCATGTCATCCAATTTGGGCCAAAAATATTCTGTTATCATTGAACCGTAGCAATTCCCATTCACAATAACGTGATCATCACTAAAGAAGTACGGCCAAATGACGCCGCCGGCCCATAAGCCGCACCAAACTGTAATTTTTTCGGGATGCAATAATGACTTATGGAGTACGTGATCAAGATGATTTTTTGATCAAAATCCGAATCATATTCAAGTTGTTGCTCAGCCCAATTCACGAACATACGATGCTTCTGGTAGTCAAGTGGCTTCAGTTCTTGCGTCAATTTGATCTTGTTAGGATGTAGGCTAAGATCTTTTCGCAAAATTTGCCACAACGACGTCACAGATATGCCTAACGCTTGAGAACGACGTGTGAGAGACAGATTGGGCTTTTTTCAACTCAAGCCTCATCGGCAGCAATATTCTCGACACTATGGGCACTTCTTTGTCTCACTGGCACGGAAACATTTTGTACTGTGCCTGTAAATTCAAATTTTTTCTCTAAATCCTCAATTGTTGATCCGGTAGGACAATTATAACGACCATAAATTGGACGTAGCGCTCTTAACGTCGAGGCCACTAATAATCTCGACTCGTTGTTGGCTCGTATATCTTTCCATCATGAAATCACAAGCCTTACTAAAGAGAAATGTCAAAAGAGCGGCAAAAAATATGGCGTCGTTTGTTGTCCCTACCGGTCTACTTTTGTAGCGTGCCTGTTGAAAAATCCTTTATATTTTTAAAACTATTTTTGAGCAAATAAAACTGAGTTTTTTCGCTTTAACATTAAAATTTTTACAACTGTAAGTAAATCTGAAATCTGTCGAAAATTGTCTCTTCTTAGAGAAAAAGTCTACAACAAAACTTATTATTTTGTATAGGTGGCAACCTTTAATTACTTTAAAATTCTTCAGTTATTTTTTAAATTTTCTTATGTCTCTAACAAACATACTTGTGGAAGCTTTGGAATTGTTTTCCTAAGCCACCAAAATAGAAAATAAAGTATTAACTTAAAGGCTGGAAGGAATACAAGAAAAAAAAAGAAACGCTGTGTACCTGCTGAGCTGCAAATGACAAATGCATTCTTGTGGCCAGACAAATGAAGTGTACTGTTGAAAGCAGAAATATCTTGGGTGCTGTTTTTTATTTTCGTTTTTTTTTTACATCCATCCATACATATTTCCAAAGAGCTTGTTGTTATTTCTTGCAAAATTTTTTCGCTTGTTCTTTGCTTGGCAGGAATTTCCACACAATTGTCATTCATATATTGGCGTTATAGAAAATCGTCGATCATTAAGCATAGTAAAGCATTTTTATAAAAGTTAATTATCTTTTGAAATCCTTTCTTTTCAATACTATTCTCTAGTAATGACTGGCTCTCTATGTATGTGGCTTGTTGGTTGGCAAGTTGCAATGTCTAGTTGGCTAACTGTCTGACCAGTGTGGTTGTTTAGGTGGCTGCCTTGCATTACATTAGTTATGCTGGCTGGTTCATTTGGGCGATCATTTTTGTTCCCACTGTGAGCGAAAGAGCATTGACTACCTTAAGACACAGTCAGGTGCCTGCCTTATTATATGCGATTAGTTATCCTGTTTGTCAATTCCTACACTTCTACAATAAATTATTAATTGCTGCGATGATGATCATTGATTGCAATGAATAATTGTTGTGATTTAAATTAAATGAAGTTTAACTTACAAAATTTATCGAAGGTGATAAAGAGCGATCACAATTCCACCATTTACTATTATTTACCATGCGAAACTTGTTACCCATTCTGTCCTATGCGAGGAGTATCGTAGCCTGGATATGCGCTCAGTTAAGAGGTCTTTTAAATTGACTTAAATTGCGTTATTGTTAATGGAGTAATTTATAATTGAAAAGAAATACATTTTTATTAACGCATAACAATGTATTCGATGAGCTCATTGTTATTCAGTTTTTTTTTTTGTCGAGCTTTTAAATATTGTGGGATTATTAATGATTCTACATTGTGCATTGTAATAAATAAGAGTCATATAAAATGAGTACATATCTACTGAAGACTAATGCATGAACTTAAAATGAAATAGTGCCGGCGTGGCTATACATTTTTCTAGTGGCGAAGTGGAAATAAAAATTTATGATAGAAATTTGAGAGGATCGATTTGAGAATTTATCTCTCCAAACTATCGTCGAGAAAAAAGAGCCTTATAAATTCTAAAACTAAATATAAACTTCACCAATATTATTTGGTTGGAACCTTTTCACTTTAAAAAGCAATAGTATCAGGAGGAGAATTACCATCATATTATGCACCGGTGGAGCATGGTAACAGTCTAGAAAATTTGCTATGCTCCGAATAACAATTTAAAATTACAAAGACCTTGTTATAACGCATTCTTAAGAAAGACCTGCATCTTTGTGCTTAAACTGTCTAGGTGGAGGTACTGCGTGGTTTTATTAACATCAGCCCTGGCACCGAGGGACATAATCTGACAGTGGTTTTACCACTAGGTTGGGTCCATAACCAGAGCCATGCAATCATCTGAGCAGCTCTGCCATGTCACAGGTAGACACCTTACCTACATTATTTCTTAATTCATGTTGAAGCACCTTGATCGAAAGCTGGGGTTATCTATCCCCTTAAATTGTGTATAGATTGATCATCAACAGAATCAGGTATACCTTCTGAAAAAAGCCGAACAATTTACAATGTAACTACTTATGTTGAAAGGGAAAAGCACCCCGAGACATATGCGGTTGCCCAAAGTCCACAGTGTTGTCAGTTCACTGTAAGCATCTGCCATTTAACTATCAACCGATGTCAAGCATCAGACATTAACCACCTTTATATTCGTTTTTCCGTTTGGGAGCAACTACAGCCACTACGTGCTCTTCGAAGAGACCTCACCAATAACCAGTCCAAAATAAGTTCTGAGGACTCATTTGTTCCCGTGGTACAAGATAGGTCTCTAGTCGGCCTTGAATCATGCTTCTGACCAGAGTTTTTATTCTGCCAAGTTATGGGCCTGAGCAGCCAACTGTGTTAATCCACATCTCTACCCCTAACTGACAATTCACCAAGGCCTTGAATAAAGGCAAGGACACATGCCACCGGGTAGAGCTAGAAGTTTATAAACAGATTAAAATACTTAAATGCAGATTTTTTGAACAAAGTGATGGATCGTATTTTTCTTTTGATGACTTTATTAGCCATCGTAAGTTTTCAGATTTTTATCTGGAACTGTCATAACATCACAACATAATAATCTGAGTTTTCCTACTTCAGCAAGCCAATTTAAATGAAATAATTTAACTTCGTGGTCATGTACTTTCTCTACATCTCTCATTTCGGCGATCAGTCGATTAAACGGTATTATTTTCTATACGAGAAATTTCAACGAACCAACAATAGGCAAGCGCATTTATGAAGAACGGAAACGATGCAAGTTTTCAAAACAAAAATGAAAATATGCCTACAAGATTATAAGAGTAATTTTCTCGACCTGTAATTCCATACATAACCCTGTTCTATTAACTTTATGTACATTAGGGTCATTTGGACAAAGTTGAGGAAAAAATATTCGTCAGAGACAATAATAAATATATTTTTTGCATGTTCTTATACCACCATTTTATTTTTTTAAACTCTGCATAGACATTTGCTGATTGCACATCTTTGTTCCGGGCTTCAAGGATTTTTCTTTTTATAAACTGAAATAAATACTTTTAAAGCGAGGGTTTCATGAAACTACAGCTGTTTTCTTCTAGCTTAAATTAATTTATATTAGGGCGATATCTTGCTGCAGTTAGATGTGCGGTGTGATATGGGGACTCAACCCTAACATGGATAAGGCTGTAGAAGGTAGAATTATTTACCTATGGATCTCTGGTATGGTGGACTGTAATAAGGCGAAAATATGATGTAGACCTCAATTACGGGATTTAAAGAGCAGCATGCATTGGCATAACGGTGGCATTGTGCACTAGCCCTACAAAGGCACTAAAGACTCTGTTGCACTTCGGTCCCATTGACCTTTATATGATGGCTATATCAAGTAGTCCAATAAGGCTCAATGCATCTGGATGTTGGAGGTCAATAACATATGGCAATGTAGGGATTCTGGCCAGAATGCTCTCGATTTTTAACAATACTTCTGATTATGTCACCCCCTATATAGATTTTTGTAAGGCTAAAATTCCTCAACAAGTAACTGGGATAGTGGTGACCTTGTAGAGAGCTTCGAGACCAGGATCTATAAGGACGGTTCCAGGATGAGCTGTAGGGTTTGACCTGGCAAACTGTATATGGAGCTCTTTTTCCCTCTCCGGATGAACGCAGCTAAAAACATTATATATAAAATATATAAAATATTTGCTATATAGGAGTTATGCAGGATACTAAATGGCATTTATACGTCTAAATTAGTCCGTCAATATACGAAAGAGTCAATTCATATTCAACTGACTGACATTGCTGCACATAGGGGCTACTGTAATAACGACCAGGCAAATGAGCTAGCAAGTATAGCATCTTCCTGGAATATGTCCAACTCAAATGCAGGTGAAATATCCTTCGGTCTATCAAAATAAAGATTTCCAGACATGTGGAGTGGCCAAACTTACGTTAACCTTATTGGATATCATGCGTATATCACAATTTCAATCTGTGTTCAAAGAGACACCTTGAGATTTCTGGCGATAGTGACGGGTCATTGGATGCTTAACAACTCGGAATTACATTGTATGTCCCTTTTTGCAATTATCTGGTTTTAGAAAGCGAGTAATAGGTTTTCAACCTTCTCGGTGAATGTCCTATGCTAGGTGACAGTAGACACAGAATCCTAGGAAAATATGCACTAGATAACCTCTTTGAGATATCTAAGGTCACACTTAGGGATCTGCTGAGATATCTAATGGCTTGGATTTGGTAAGCACACATCCCCTCCCTATAACTTAATATAACAGGAAAAGAATGAGTGATGTGGTGTTGTCAAAACGATGTCATTCTAAATCCACTTGACAATTCGCGCATAGTAAACTACCAAGATAACCAATCAGGGGGGTTTGAAGCCGAGATTGTAAATTTCATAATTATAATTGAACATCAGATTCACAAAATATCAAAGAGAAAAACGAGACCTCATGAGGCAATAAATAATGAAAACAAAGCATAAAATATTACCCCTCCGTGTATAAAAGTCTAAAATTACGGTATTTAGGCACGTAGAAGAATATATTTGTGGAAGTATCTTAAATTAATGTTTTATACGACTGTGACTGCTTCTTTCTTTGGATGGTGACCGAGCTACCTTAATGCAGATTTGTATGATATTTATAAAAACACTAATTGTTTAAACTCTAGCATAGATAGCCTTTACACTTATGTACTTATTATCTAATAAAAGTTATCACATAATAAAAATCGTACTCCTTTTCAAATTCATATTAATTTCATTAAACTCCAAACCATCACGACCACTCCATTTTCTCAATGCCCCTCTACAAATTTTTGCAATTATACTATAATAAAGAAAAATTTATAGTGAATATTTCTATGACATTCTTATTCATATTTACTTGACAGCAAATTAAAAAAAAAAAAAAATGTGATAATTCTTTTATACACGATGAAGGCAAAAAGCAAAAGAGAAAAGTACAAGAATGGACGGACACAATGGCAAATTTATACTAAATATATAACAAACCAACAAATCAAACAAACCCTCACAAATGTCAACCATAAAATACATGCATAAAAAAATCATAAAATCATATAAATAAACTGAAGGAGTACAAAAGGAAAGGGGGCAAAAATAAGCGTAAGAAACCAAACTGTCACAGTAATTTCACAAGTAATTTAGAGCAGTCGACCAAGTTGTTAAATAACATGGTTCACAACAACAACCGCATTCCCTGGACATTATTAATTCACAAACATACACACACACACATTCCTTTGCATACACACCAAGTCAAGTAAAAGCTTTGAAAACATTTATATGCGCTGGAATCAAGTGAGAAAAAAATAAATAAAATTTTATAGAAAAAATAGGAGAGAACTAAATAGACTAGAGGACATATGTAGAGTAGAAATGAATTTGTATGCTAAAGTCTCCCCCCTGTGGTGACCCTGTGTAGTAAATTATGAATATGACACCTTCGTGGTGTAGACAAACACACAATTAAATTGGACACTACAACTGAAAAAAAAACAGACAAAACAACAAGAACAACATCTATCAACTCTTTTGGCTGACCATTACAGCCAAAGGTGTTTCAAAGCGACCATTATAGCTTCAATACAATTGAAATAGTTTCAGTTATTGATTTAAAGAAACCAAAAACAGTATTGAATGGATACTTAAAATATTGTCCGGTTATAGAACCCTTTACTGTTGCTGCAAGACATTGCGTTTGTGCAACAATTTATGCCTTAAAAACTATTTCATTCTTGTTCTGATACGAATCTACTAAATTTATTAAAAAGTTTTGCATTTAGAACTTCTAGAGAGAACTGCTTGAACAATTGTATAGAAAACATCTGTTACACATTAATCTGATATTGCATTGCTCTACAACAATCATAATCTATTTTTGGGCAATAAAGCAAAGAAAAAAGGTTATTTAAATTTAAGAGGTGGAATAAGTCGGACAATAAATAATAAAACTGATAAACATGAAATATTTATAGATTAAGATTTTGCGATACAGAGTATAAGATTTCCATTTAGAGAAAAAATTAAAAAAATTGTATTTTTTATTTGGAAACAAAATAGTTTTTATCCGGTTATAACGGGTATTCCAAAATGATCACTAAATTTAAATTCGTAAAATGGAGTATACATTTTACCCATATTTAGCAGATAACAAATAATCACGCTGAGATAACTTAAAAACAAGTAAGAGTGCTATATTCATCCATGCCGAATCTTATATACCCTTCACAATGTGTAGTCATGCAATGTGTTTGTTAAAATAAATAAAAAAAAATCTAAAAAAAAATTTAAAAAAAAATTTAAAAAAAAATGTTTAAAAAAATTTAAAAAAAAAATAATTAAAATATAAATAATAAATATAAAACAAGAAAAAAATAAAAAAAAATAAATATAAAAAAAAAATAATAAAAATATAAATAATATATTAAATAAAAAATAAAAAAAAATATAAAAAAAAAAATTAAAAAAAAAAAAAAATAAATAAATAAAAAAAAATTTTTTGGCTCAGCTGGGATTCGATCCCACGTTTACTTTAACCAATATACAAGTTTATATGTATGTATGTTGTTGTTGTAATGTTGTTTTTGTGGAAAAAAAATCAAGGTGGTCGTGGGTTTTTGCTCATATCTCAGTTGTTTATGAACCGATGTTTCTGATTTTCAATACCGATCTACTCCCGAATATTTCTGATATTTTAATTCCTCAGCCGGGTCCAAGCGATTTCGGGGGGCTTCAAAAAGTTGATTTCAACATACACACGGACAGACGGACAGACGCTCAGACGGAGAGGACTGACAGAGCTTAATCGACTCCCCTATTCATAAGCTTTCAGAAAATATATACTTTACGGGGTCGGAAATGAAAATTGTAGAAATTTCACACGGAATGACAAACCTATACATAAATACCCTTTTTCACTGTGTGAAGGGTATAATAAGGAAACGAAATGGAGGAAAAAATATTTTTCAGTTATCTCTATGTTACGTTATAATTTCGTTGAAATTTTTTTAATAATTTTCGCTGTCCCCAATAGGTTAATTGCATCCTTTAAATGATAACAAGGTTTTAAAAATATTAAAAAGCAAGTAAATAATTGTTTTTTTTTCATTTTCGAGGATGGGTTCGTAGATGTAATTGAGTTGCTTTTAATAAAGATAAGTCTAGTATGTAGGCGCTTAAAATTTTTCTAAAATTTATTTATTAAATGCAACACTGCTCATAACTACATGCATGCAATAAGGGTGTTCCGAAAAATTATACATATTAAAGTAATTTATTAATATTAATGTAATTATTTACAAAAAAAAAAAATATTTAAATAATTCCTCTTACAAAAAAGAAACTAAATTTTATTATTTTTTTTGTTTTATTTTTTGTTTTTTAATTTATCCCAAAAATGGTTTTTATATTGTCTAGCGTCTACCCTAATGAAAACAATAAAATTTAATATGTTTTCCTGCACGAACATTTACGTTGCTACAGCCTACATGCATGCAAGTACATATTTTTTTAACTTCTTTAAGCTTTTATCGAATGTTGTTAAGCTTTACTATGCTTTTCGTTCATATTTTGAAAATAACTACATTTAAACACAAGTATCTTTTGTATTCGCCTTGATATTGAAATGACCTCCGGCCGTCAAGCTGTCAATTTACGAGATGAAGTGTTATTCCAACATTTGATTGTTGTTGCTCGTTTTAAAAAAATATTTTGCTGTTAATTAGCATGCAATCTGTAAAACTGCTCATTTTTATAAGAAAAAAATTTGGATAAAAAGAAAAAAAGTGAAGAATTTTAAATTGAATTAATGATTTTGCAAATTAAATACTGTTGCAAGTGTTTGTATGAACATACCCAGCCGCTTTATAAAAGGTCTTTTTTAGACTTGTTTACCAGACACAAAAACTTCATTACCCATTCGATACTCATTTTTTGAATACGCTTATTATTTAGGATATACAGCTAGACCTTCCACACTCACAGTTCTAATAACGGAACTTCTAGGAGATCTTCTTATACACACCTATTATGAACAGCAACCTTCAATTGGCTGTAAAGTGTAAAAATTTGTCAACTAAGGTTGAAATAATTATTACAAAAAGCAGTTGATAAATCTGTGAATGAATAAGTTGGTATTTGCAATTGTGAATATGTATTTGAAGGAAAAAAATAACAGCTGACAAAAATAAGATGCAGTGAATTCGTTTAAAAATTAGTATAAAATTTAATTACCAAAATGAGTTGAATAGAATTATTTTTTGATTCAAACGATGAGCTTCGGTGTGAATTAGGAAGAATAAGACGACGTATAAGGGATGCTTCCAATTCTCTAGAATTCGATAATGATACGTATGTAAGAGTAAGTTTCAGAAAAAATCAAATACTTTGAGTTGTTTCATTACACTCTCATAATACTGTTGTTGGCCCTCCGTTTGACTCTTTATTAAATCTAAACGCTCATCTGAAGGCACTCTTTGCTGGCGTTTTGCGGTGGACGAAATGTGCAACTGATGGCTAGTTTTAGGAACATTATCTCGTTCAGAAACAAGCTGGTTGCAACCTGGCGTGCCGAATTCGTTACCTGGCGCCTCCGTGCAAGCGGTCATATTTAGCAATGCTGTCACTGCTTCCTCGGTTTCATTTAAAGTATTTAAGTTGCAGGGGCCACCTCCTGTTGCACATAGGTTCTCTTCTGTTTTCAGATTTTTTTTTTTTTGTTTTACATTTCAGATCATTCCAAACACGCTGCCACGCTTTGGCATTTATCTCAGGTGGACCTTAACTATTTAATTCTGCCGTATACTCATCCCATTTTTTTCACTAACCGCTTTTGAGCAGAATCCCTTTGCGATGTCCGGGTTTGCTTCCAGCAAGCTTACAAGCCTGGCAATTTGCTTTTTGTTGCTCATAATATGCGCCCTGTGCATGAAACCTATTATTTTGTTTGTTTTTTTACGATATCTATTTATATATTTATATTTATTTTCTACTTACATTTGCAGTAAATATTTTTCTCCTACTTTTTTGAAGTTGCAAAAAAGAGAACTGATTTTTCGTTTTTAGCTATTCACAATAGTGATTTTATAGTTGCTAGCAGGGTACACTTTTACAAGGAGGCGGTGCCAGCCCAGCTGACAATTTTTTTGTGTTCTGGAGTATGTCAAACTACATATTAAAAAAAATGATATCAACTCCGGAAATTGTTAAACTTCATACATAAAAAAAGAGAGCCGAAAATCGCAATCCTTTACGCTATCACCTTATGTAATTACACCATGGCTGCTAGTTGAAAAAATAGGGTTGCTACCTGTTTTCAACCTCTGGCATTTCGTAATACTGATTTATCAACTTTGTTGTAAAAATTTCTCTTATCAACCGCTCGTTGCTGTTCATAATAGGGGTGATAAAGTCTTCGTTGAAACACTTTAAGCGAATACCATTTAAAAGTTCTTTATGATTTTGAAATTTCCATACAATTTTTAAATTTTTTTCATTTTAGTGAGCGCTTTTTAGATTTTTTAATAAAAAATTTTAAAGAAACTAAGAATAAATATATTAAAAATATACATAAAATAAAGAAATTTTTCTTTACTTCTAGATGAAGGGGAGTTAGAAGGACTATCGGATATTTATAAGTGAGTTCAAAGGCCTTTCAGATGGCTGATAAGAGCAGCCAGGGTAGAATTTGATTGGAAATCTAAATTAAGCTGAAGGACTGAAATAAAAGAAATTCTGTTAAATTTAGATGCTGGGTATATATTCGATTAATGAACTAAGCTGTATCGGCGCCGTTGGCGGCTAACTGCTAGCCACCGATGTATTCAACTGATTGACGGCTCAGTTGCGAGCTGATTTGACATCATTTTTTTTTAGGATATAAAAAAGATGTCAAACTTAGTCTAGATAACTGGAAACAACCATATGAGTTTACGACAAATAAGAGCACTATATTCGGCTGTGCCGAATTTTTGATACCCACCACTATTTTGATGTACTTTTATAGCACAGAATTTATTTTTTTGTTATTAATAATCTCTTTATACTAAAATATGTATCACTTTCTTTGTATAACTTCGATATCGATGCCTTACTTCCTCAACCTCGTATCTTAAAAAATAAAATTTTTCAGGAGAGACAAAAAAAAACGGTTCATCTTTTTATACTTCGGTGTTTGGTTAAAAGTTTAAGTGCAATTATTAAGGAATTGATTGTATTTATGTATATTAGTAGTAATAATATACAAATCTTTTTTAGTTAAAGCATAAAACAATCGTTTAATATGAAAAAGTCAAAACCGTATTTTTTAAGATACGAGGTTGAGGAAGTAAGGCATCGATATGCTAGTAAAATGTTTTCGTAAATGTAGTCTTTCAATGAAAGTGGGCGTTAAAGTAGGCGTATCAATAAAGTTTCTGCTAACAAATTCAGCATAGAAATTTCAATAAAGGGTCCTTTATTCTTCCAAAAATTTTGTTCATAGGCAAATTATATTAATTTAACATACATCGTTATATGGGAGGTAGACGTTAAAGTGGGCGTGGAACATTTAAATATTTACCGTTAGTGCAAAGCCTTTAATTAAAAAGCAATGTTTGCAAAATTTCAGAATCATACATCTAGTTTTGTCAGTTTAACTACGTTTTAAATTTTATACATTGTGTTTAAAATACACTGTACGGTTAAAATTTTCGTTTATTTTGATCTATAACTCCTTTCCGATTGCATGGATTTAAGCAGTTTTCGGGGAAAAATATTTTTTTTACTCAGAAAATATACATTCGAAAATTCATGGATCGTAACGCGTTCGGACACAATTGCATTTTATTTGATGTTGGAAGGACATGGTTTTTTTGACCTACTCTTGCATTACGAGCTATAACTCTCTTCCTTACATTCCGATTTAGGCCATTTTCAATACCTTGTGTATAAGAAATACTGTGGTAAATTTTGAGCCCCTAGCTTTTTCTCTTCGTCCTCTATCAACATACGGACAGATGGACACACGGACGGACATAGCTAGATCGTCATAAAATTAAGCCCCGATACTAGTAGAAGTCGGAGGGACATATCGAGGTTGCTGGCGGTATTGACGGGTCACTGGATGTTGGGCAAAAATGCAAGTCGACTCGGACTTCCATCGAACGACCATTGCCGCAGCTGCCGGGATAGAGAGAAGGAGGATTCGGTTTTCCACCTTCTCTGCGAATGTCCTGCACTGGCAGCTAAATAACACAGATTTCTGGGCAAGCATGTACTGGATGGCCTCTCTGCGATATCTGAAGTTAGACTGAATTATCTACTGAGATACCTCACGGCCACGGGGTAGATCTAGTACCCTTACTCTTGGATTTTATTCTGAGATACACTGGAAGCTGACGAGTGATGTGGTCCTGTCAAAACGGAGTCATACAGACTCTACTTGACTGTTGGCGTGCAGCGAACTACCACGGTATCCAAGCCCCAATACAGAAACTGTATACTTTATGGGGTCTAAAATGGATATTTCAATGTGCTACAAACGGAACGACAAAATGAAAATGCTCCCACCATTTTTTTGGTGGCGGGTATAAAAATGAAGAGAAAAAATTGTTTTTTTATGACTTTTTATAGCTAAACTTCAAAATATTAAAAAAAAACCAATTATATGATCAATCAAAACTACCTGATAAATAAATATGCCTTTAATAATACTAAAAAACCTGCTGAGCCAAATATTTTTTTCAGCCGACAAAAAATCCGCCGCAAATCCGATTAGTCGCCGCCTTACGAATTTTTTCTATCGGCTTGCTTCTCTATATGCGATGCTCACAAAACAATTTTATTAAACTAATTTCATGGTTATAATTAAGCTTATCTTCATACTTAATTTGTTTTATGGCCGAAAATATATTTAAGAAACACAACTCACTCACTCATGATTAATTGTGCATTTATGGCAAGAACTCCCATTTTGCGTCTGCTTAAAAACATCAAAAAATAATTTAGTAAAATTATACATCAACTGAAAGTAAATTTTTTTATTAACCAATTTTACAATTTAAAAATAACACGAAAATCTTACAAAAATATCTATTGATCATAATAATTTTCTTGTTGCTTCTCTATATTGCTGGCTGTCAAAGAAAATACTTGACGAATGTTTTATTTTTGTTATTCTCTCTTTCTCTGTAAATCCGTCTAATCAAAAATTAAACACACTTCGTTCGTACGGCTTCCAACCGCAAACACATTAGTAATAGAAACAAGTTTGAAAAATAAATGCTATAAAACTATACGAAGTTGTCTGTCAAACGGATCATGAAAAAACAACAACAACAACAATAATAATGATTATTTTCAATTTTCTCATTCACAACCATGTTAATGATGTTAAAATCTCTCACTTAAATTAAGTCAGTAATTAGCCACCTAAATGAAATACAGTGGAACTTTCATAAATTGAATTACAATTAAAATGAGAGTTATGAGCAGTACGATTGAAAATGCTGTAGCAAGACCCCAAACGGTCATCAATAATTCCGCTGCCCTCTGAATCGATAAAATTTTGAGAAACTAAAAAAATTTTAAAGAGAATTATTGAAATAAAGTTGCTCGATTCTAATCTTATAGCGAAAGTTGTTGAATTACCCTGTAAATTAAAGTTCTGGGTAACTTTTTGAATTTGATAAGCTCTGCCCAAATATGTTCAATGCTGGTGGGATGCACACAAATTTGCTTTTAAATACAATTTTAAATTGTTCAAACAAGCAGCTAAAACACGACACATTTTATTACGTCTGACCTATCAAATATCCCACTGCTAAATACGAGAATATCGTGTGATACCTTGAGGACATTTCTTCCGCAAAACTCATGTAAAATGTCAACTGACAAAATTTTAATTTGCTGTTGGCAGAAATCTCTGCCGCCGGAACACAGTCAGCGGCGGTTGACTGTAATAAAATAATTTTTGAAAACATGCAGAATCACATTTGAGTCACAAATTTGATAAGTTAGCTGCTTATGTTGTAAAAAATTTAAAATTCACTTCTCATTATTAATTTCCATTAAACTTCGAGCTAACGTTAATAACTAAAACATTATCTTATCTATTTGATTTAAAACTGATTTGTTTCTATTTTTTTTTGTCATTTGAATAATATTTTGCAGTTTCTCCGAACAATAAAAACAAACAATTCTGTCAAGTGCTTAAATAACAGTGATGCTAATTAAGTCAAATCCAATTTATCGTTGTCGTGTTTTGGAACGCCCGAATTTTAAAATATTATACAAAATTGAGAAATTATACTGTAAGGGCCGTGTTCATAAAAAATATTTTAGGTTTATTAAATGCTTATTTGACAGATGTTATAGAGAAATTTGTCAAATAAGCCTTCAATAAACCTAAAATATTTTTTATGAATACAGCAGTAAGTTTATAAAAAAAAAAAAAACGTTGTTCCATTTTGTTTGAATCTTAGAGATATTTAAATTGCGAAGGTTTGAGTTATAGATAATAAAAGTTTATGTTATGGAAGCCTCACTGTCTGTATGTACATGTGTGAATAAATACTTATATGTAAGTATGTATAAGTATATGTATATGAATAAGAATGTATATATTGTGGTTGTTGTTTTATTTTGATTTTCTTCTTTTCGTATAGTTATTGTTGTTGGTGCTTTTCATTTGAGTTTATAAAAACTATGTATTTGGCTGATTACTGGCGAGAACAAGTAATTTTTGATTATTATGGAATTTACACAGCGGGTGGTATGATTAATCACCCGGTTTTTATGGTCAGTTGGTTCTATGATTTTTTCTTTTATTTTTTTTATGATTTTAATTTTAATTCGTTTGATTTGGTTATAAAAGAAAGAGCTTTGAAAGAATCCATTCTTATTAAATAAACAAATAAATGGTGAATAAATTCTAAGCCCTAAATTGTCTTGTGTATTTATGCTTATCTCGAGATATGAAATGTTGACAGCAATTGCCTCAAAGTGAAAAATTCAACAAAAATTATTACAAATATTTTAATTTTTTTTAAATAAATATTAAGTTTTTTTAATCAAGGTTTATTATCAGTATCTTCAACAACTAATCAAATTTAAAAATTTATTATTAACCATTTACCGACTACAAAAAAGAATTATCACAAATTTTTTTTCTAAAATAAAATTATTAAAAGTTTTATTTCTATAAACCAACAATGTTGAAAAATTTTTTTAAAACTAAATATAACGGGTTTTTTAAACCAATATTTATCGAAAGTTTTTTTAAGGGTGCCTCAGTAAGAATAAACTTTTTCATTTTAAAATAAAAGCACGTATTTTTTGATACAGTTGGGATTTTGGTACTGTAAAATGAGCCCACGGCTCTGACGAAGCGAATTTCGGCTCACGTTCGATTTCTGGTTTAATCACATAAAACCGAGATTTAACAAAACCAAAAGACTTTACTTTGCTCTATTACCTTTTAATAGAATTGCTGGCGCTTTCAATTATATGCTGGTTTGAGATTCTGATTAAGCTGAATATTATTCTCATGAAGGTGCAGGACTTGTGTGAAATATCGTTACGTAGTGATTCGTGAAATTCAGAGTACTTGAGAACAATGCCGAGTTAATGTGTTTTAGTTTTCGGCGACACTCTCATTGCAACAGTAATGTTTTTACGAAAACAACAGGTGCGTTGACGTACAGAAGTCTTACTGTCTGTTTGTTTCCATTTTGGACCACTCTTCAACTGGTTAACATATTAGGTGCACTTTCTCGACTGAAAATTCTTCGAAGTTTGCGAGAGGTATCAGCATAATTTTCCAAATTTTTAAAATAATTTTTTTGCAATTATAATGAACTAGAAAAGCCCGGCGCGCATTGCTACGCCCCTTAATTAATAAAAATGCATTCTGAATTTGAATTGAATATCAAGTGCATAAAGCTAAATATTATAACCTTTTTGTAATGGGCGTGGCACTGCCCACTTTCCTAATCACGAAACTGTATAGTCATTACAGCTCAATATGTGTGCAAAGTTTCCTAAAAATTGGTCCAGTGCAAGTACCTCAAAATCATAACTTTTTTTATGGGCGTGGCCCTGCCCACTTTTCTAATCAAGAAATTATATAGTCATGACAGCTCAATATGTGTGCAAAGTTTCAGAAAAATCGGTCAAGTGCAAGTAGCTAAAACTGATAACTAATTTTTTATGGGCGTGGCCCCGCCCACTTTTTTCACCCATAAACACTCCCTGGAATGTGTACAACAATTTGCCAAAGTTTGAGTTCGATCGGTTGTACAATTTCGGAGTCTATAGCTAACACACATACACACACAGAGTTTCACTTTTATATATATATAGATTTAAGAAATTTTCGATACGCGTTTGCTTTGCGCAGATTTGCTAATTCTGTACTGCGCCGCCTCTAAGCCTCTGGAGTGTCAGCTCAATTCGTCATCTGTGTGATACTACGGCGGCATTCCCCCAACTTTACTCTGGCCAACAAACAAACAAAAAATTTGAGTTAAAATTTTCGAATGTTGCTAGTACTAAGTACGTAATGAAAAAAATTTCGTGTCGCAAAAATCAGTGTGCAAGTAGCAAGTATGTGCCAGAATCAAGTTTCTACTCTACTAAGAATCTTCAAATTTTCAAAACAATTTTACTATTCATGTAAATACAAGATCATGAAAATATGAGCGGGATCTTAAATTAAGTTGAATCATTTTTTTTATAAAAACTATGATTATAAGAAGAATCTGCGTTAATATCTTCTTAACTTTATTTTAAAGATTTCATTATTTGCGATTCCTGTAGCTGTTATTAGTATAAAATTATATTGTTGTTGTTGTTGTAGTCGCTTTGTTTTTAAATGTACGAAAAGTACCGAAATAAAATTAATATCTTTAACATAGAGTTTTTGAACAAGATAAATGAACGAACAAGATCTCATGTCGTGACAATAAAGTTTTTACGGTAGTTTGATCAACATTTCGTCTCTATGTTGTAGTTGTCGTCGTCGTTTTTAATGTTGTTGTTGTTGTTGCAGTTTTTTTTTTTTTGTATTTTAATTTTCCTAATCCAATGTTTAATAATTTATATACCACATCTGTAGTAGTTAAAAACAAAAATAAGCGGTAGTGCGATCAAAATGTCTGTTAACATTTGTACAAATTGTTGTTTTGATTACAGCGAAAACAGCGAGTGTTAAAAAGAAAATGTTCCATTAATTGGGAAATTTGATCCGAAACCGAGAAAAACAAGAATAAATTGTAAAAGTTAAAAGTCGTTAATATTTATTTCTTATATTCCTCTTCAAATAAATGACTAAATTTTTATTGGTGTTAAAAAAGAAAAAATAAAGAAAAGTTTAATTTTTTCTTTCTCTTTTTAACTATTTGTTTTAATGAAATATTAAATATTTATTTAACTTTTAATGGCGACTAGGGAAATAAGTACGATTATGGTGTTTTACTGTTCAAACATTAAGTTTAAATGTCTTAGTTTATAACTATAACTGTAAATTTTGGAACTTGTACTTTCTAATTCATAATAAAACTTTATGACCCTTGTGAGATGTATTGAGGGGGATTAAGTGTTTTATTTGCTTTCATTTAAAAAAAAAGTTACTTTTACTAGGCTTGACAGCAATAGCTGTCTTCAATAAATTATGGATTTTAAAGCAAAATACTCATTAATATTCCAAATAAATGTAATCTTCTAAGGCCATCATGTGTGAATTAAATGTGATCTTATTAAAAACCATCTCGTAAAATATTAATTATTATTTTATTATTATTATTAATTTATTTTTTAAATATTATACAATTTAAATAAAAATTTACTTAAAATCATTTTGCGAAAATTTTAAATTTTTTTTAACAAATTTATTTTCACTCAACATCAACACTATTGTCCCTCATCATAACAACTCAAATTTGAACTGTTTAAAATGAAAACGATATGTGAAGTGACATTTACAACTGTAATACCCTTTTAAGATAATAAATATGCATACATTTATATGCTAATATTTGGATTAAATCTTAAAAATATTTGTATTTTAAACACCTTTTTATTAACAAAAAAAAAAAAAAAACAAAACAGTCCAGTCATATTTTCTCAGCAACGCAAAGTTGAGATATTTTGTGTGAATTATAATAATTTTCAGCTTTAAATACTTCTTTCCACAAAAAAAAAATTATAAAACCGGATTTAAAATACAATTTTGTCTTTTTAATTTGTTTTGTGCTAAAATTTGTGGACACACAAGTATTAAATGGAGAGTGTGTGTTGGAACAATTGTGCCGACTTTCAAGCACTCTTTTTTTGTAAAAATGTGTTGACTTTAAGCGCTGGGTGTTTCATAACAAAATAATAGTATTTTTGTTAAAATTTTAAAATCATTAAAAAACTTTTGAAACAAAAGGTCGACAATTCGTTTTAAATCGCAGTCGTTGATAATCAGGGACCGGAACTTCATGCAAATGTACACTGCCGCTCACTTGATTAGGTTCACATCTTTTTTACAACAAAACATTTTTTTTTTTTTTTTAAATAATAAAGTTATTAGTTACATTTAGTTGCAGATATTAAAATGTTGCGCTATTTATCATTTAAAAGACAAAACTCACTGCAATTTTTTGTTTGAAAATAGTCTTAGAACATAATTTTTTTGGCACATTTGAATAGGTTCAACATCATTAATTAAATAGAACTACAAGAATGTAGGTTTTTTATAAATTTTTTTATTTTTTAAAGAATTCCTCTAACATTTTAGTAAGGTTTTAATAATGCGTATATCCTCCTCTATTGGATATAACTTCAAAAATGCGATCAGGGAGGGAGTTGTAAAGTTTTCCAATTAATGTTAAGGGAATTTCGGCCCAAGCCTTTTTTAATGCCTTCAATTAAAGCTTCCTTTGTGGCAGCCCCATACATTTTCTATAATATTCAGGTCAGGCGAATATGATGGCCACTCTAAAATTTTTGCGTTCTGGCTCCTAATCCATTATTTTACAACTCTTGCATTATGGATTGGGGCATTGTCTTGTTGAAATGTCCATGGAAAAAAAATTGGAAAAGCCTTTTCAAGCACAGCTTTGTAATGGTTCGCATTCATTCTAGATGACAGAAATTGAAGCTCGCATGTTCCATAATATGTAATTGCACCCCACACCATCACACTACCGCCACAGCTATGCAGACGACTCAGATAACGTTCTTCTTTTCTTAAGTCCTGGAAATAATAATTATAACCATCTGGACCCTCTAAATTAAACTTCTTTTCTTCAGAAAAAACAATGTGTTGCCATTCCTTCTTAAAACACATGTATTCGCGGGCAAACTGGAGCCGGTTTGCTTTCCGAGTGGCATTTAGAGGTGGTTTTTTTTTTTTCAATTTTTAATCTTTTTAAATGCTTAGCACTTCGAATAATACGTTTTGCCGTTGCTAGGCTTACTGTATCACCCGTTTTTTGCTTAATATTTGCAGCAGAATCACTAGAGTTGGATGCGTCCTTTCATGTTTTTCCCCTAATCAGACTGTTTTCTAATGAAACTGCTGACAACGTTCTGACTTCGGCCAATTTTTTTTTGCAATATTTCTATGACTTTAGCCTGTTTCCATAAAGGCTTTGATTTTGCCTTTTTCTTTTTCGGTTAATGACTTGCTGCGCCCCATTTAAAAAAATATATTGTGAATATATTGCATATAATCACAAACTCTCAAATTTGTAAAAGTTCATCCGCTGCTGAAAGTAAACTGATTTTATTCTTAATGAACCTAATCAAGTGAGGTAAATTTTACAAGTGTCTTAACTGCGCTTTTACTTAAAAGCATAAAATAACAAAAACTATTTATGTACCGTTAGTTTTTGTTTTCGAATTTATTGCCATACAAAAGATCTCTTAAACTTAGTGTAAATAAGTTGTTCTCTTAAAGTAGATATTAAGAGAAATTAAAATAAAAATTTAAAATTGTGTGAACCTAATCAAGTGAGCGGCAGTGTATATTCCTTCGCTTAAAGCTCTAAACACATAGACGCCAGCAGACTTCATGGCTTCAAATGCTGCCAACTTCAAATGCTGCGCTGAAGTCAACTTCATAATTATTTTGAAGAAAGCAACAACATAATAATCAGCTGATGTGCATTTTAGCAATACAAATTTCAGGGATGCCGCATATATATTTTATTATGAATAAAATTAAAGTTATTGATAAAAAAAATGTAATTATATCACGAAAAATTATAAAAACACATACATTTGTTTCTTTATTGTATTTTTGTAATGTTCTTTTATGTTTAATATCAAAAATAACTTTTTGTTATTTTTTTCGAATTTAATATATATAATGGCAACACTATATTTGTTCTTACTGCCCGTCAAAATAGAAAATAGCCTAGGTTAGGTTAGGTTAGGTTGAAAAGGAGGGGTATAAAAGCCCAAACCCATGACAGGTATACACCTATGCCCAGTTGGCATGTTGTGCGCTCCATGTTTGAAATAAATATGAAAATAGCCTAAGTTGGCAGCAGCAGCAAATGCTGTTGTGCAGTCGTGCTGCTGTGCTGCCGTCAAAATAATCGTTTTCATTTAAACACATGGATTTTATTTTTGACATATTGCTGCTTGCTGTCTGCTGTCGTCTATGTGTTTAGAGCATAAGTCTGAAAACAAAATATATTTGCAATTCACATTATTTCATTACAATAAACAAATAAAATAAATTTTGTTTTTAAATGTGGAAATAAATTTAAACAAAATTTTTAAACTATTTTTGAACACGGTTATTGGTGCATAAAGCAATATTATTGATTTACGTAGGTTCCTTCTCCGGGGTAGGCATGAAAACGATTCTTGTCTCCATACATGTCATCAGTGTAGGCATGCTTTAGGCAAACGCTGCAAATGCTTGTTGTTTATTTGGTCAACAGTGTTGCCGTTTTCGCTGCGATCGCAGTTTTTCACTGCGATTTGCCCGTCGTCACTGCGTTTTTTTTAATATCACTGTGTTTTTCAGTTTTTGGTAGTTTTCCTCTTTTTTTGATCAACAACGCCTTAACATGATTTACCTCGAACGTGTTTAACACGTAAGTCTGTAAAGGGTATAACACAACGAAATAAAATTGTCACCCTGTTAAAAATATAGCAGCTCGATGGCAACATTTTCTGCTGTTACGTTACGTTGCAGTTGACTGATTAGGTCTTGAATTAAAATGTCAAAAATCCCGTTAGAAAAACATAAACAAACTAATTCGTGAAAAACATATTTGCTTTTCAGTCCATTTAATTAATTTTTATATTGTTTCGAAATGAAAAGTGTTAAAAAAGTGAAAAAAATGTCCTTTTTTTTTGTCCAAACGAAAACGACATTTTTTTATTTCTCGTCACTGCGCTTCACTGCGTTTTTTTGTCGACTTCACTGCGAAAAAAAGTTGGTCGGCGGCAACACTGTTGGTCAATGATTCTACCCGTTGCCTTAAGTGATAAGCAGTTATTAACCGCTGAGGAACTGAAATGACACTGTAGGGTATCTTGCAATTTTAAGAAATTGTGCGTTCAGAAAAAAATACTTTGTATAGATGTATGTACGTATAAATGTGTGTATGATTGTACGTCTTTATGTATGTAAGACTTAAGGTAGGTATAATATATAGAAAAAAATTATACTTATATCGCTTAATTAAGTTATCTTCTCTTTATGTATGGGTTTTTGTGGTTATTCTTAGACTCCTGCTTATTTGATGATAATAATGATGATGACGACTACGACGACAACGGCGATCGCATGAGCCCCTCATAATCACTTTTATATTATGGCGGTATTTGTGTAAATCTTTTTTTCCTTTGTTGTTATAGTTGTATTATATTCACCTTTTTAAAATATTTATTATAGGGGTTGTGTGTTTGCCAAACAGCGAACAAATTACCGGGTCTTAAAAATTTGTATTCAGCTTCTTTTTTTTTTTTTGTTGCGGCAAGAAAGCCAAAGAGTAAAAAGAACAAAATTGAAACACATTCTCTAAACTAAATGTTCTTTTTAACGTGGGCTACCATTTATTTAGCCAACTAACAACAAATTAACCAGTCGGCCAGCCAACCAACCAACCATTTTTGTGCCTTTTTGCATATAAAACAAGTAACAGTGCTATATTCGGCCGTGCCGAATCTTATATACCCTTCACAACGTGTAGTCATGCAATAACAATTGTTTGTATCACCATTCATCTCATATATCTCATATATATCATATATACTGGTTAGAATAAATGTGGCATCGAATCCCACCTGAGCCAAAAAAATTTTATTTTATTTAATATATTATTTATATTTTGTTATTATTATTTTTTTTTTTTTAATTTTTTAAAAAAAATTTTTTGAAAAAATTTTTAAAAAATTTTTTAAAATTTTTTTTAAATTATTTAAAATTTTTTTTTTTGTAATTTTTTTTATTATTTTTTTTTTATTTTTAATATTTTTTCTTTTTGTAATTTTTTCTTTTTTTGTATGGTTTTTACATATATTTATGTATGTATGTTGTTGTTGTAATTGTGTAAAAAAACGAGGTGGTCGTGGTTTTTTGCTCATATCTCAGAAAGTTATTGGGCGATTGTGCTAAATTTCAATAGCGATTCATTCCTGAATATTTCCAAGAGATTGATACCATATAGAGATCTGAGGAACATATAGTTGCTTCTAAAAGTTGATTTCAACCAACACACGGACAGACGGGCAGACGGACAGACGGATAGACGGACAGACGGTCAGGGCTTAATCGACTCCTCTATTCATAAGCTTTCAGAAAATATATACTTTATGGGGTCGGAAATGAAAATTGTAGAAATTACAAACGGAATGACAAAGCTATATATACCCTTGTGCACCACAGGTGAAGGGTATAAAAATAAAAATCTTTTTGTTTGTATTGAAAGTGGCGTTTTAATTTTTTTAAAGACATTTTATAATTTATAATCATATAGAGCAAATTTTTTTGTTGTGGAGTGTCTTTTATTTTATTTTGGATTTTTTTTTTTTCATTCCACAGAAACGTTTAATGTGCATGTTGGGGTGTCAGAAAAGTGATTAATAAGCTCTCATCATTAAGATATTCAAATTTATTTGAGTAGAGAATACGGCAGAGCAGAAAAACGAAAAACGAACGAAACCCACATACATACAAACATACATAATTTGGTGAGTGTTAATAAAATAAAATTTATGACATTTCGATTAAAATATCATAAAAACCACAACTAGTCTGGCAGCTATTAAAACCGATAAGTATGAGTTGAGTGAGGCCTGGGAATGTGATTTGTTTTTGATCACAAACAAATTTCCACAGAAGCTGCTTTATACTTGCTTGAGAACATACATAATTGATAACAGTGATTTAGAGATTAATTGTGCCAGAAAGTTGTTTGCCGGTCAGCTTAAAATTCTTTCGCTTTTTTCGTTTATATTTTGTTTGTAAATAAATTAACTGAAATTTAAATTCATAATGATTAATATCGGAAAGAGATATTTTATTGCGGTCTGTATGTATTTCGTTGATGTTCTCACAACAAGCCATTATTTAGTGTATCTAAATGATATAAAACTTGTTTTACCCAAAAATCGTATGGAAAACATAGACATTGTTCTATTATACAATAGAGCTTCAACGCTTTTTTAATTTAATCGCAGTCATAATTTACATGTCGAAGTTGATTGTTGTGTACAACAAATTTATGCCAGGAAAGAATTCTCTTTACAAAATTTATTTCGTTTTTTATTGTATCACATTAATTTCAAAAATTTACATACAGCGTTTTTATTAAGGGCAGAAAACTTACAATTGACAGCATTGTTTTTCGATTCCACAATTTAGAAATTTATTGTATATCCACTTTCAAAAAAATAACAACTGCAACTTATTTAAATTTATTTTGAAAATCATTGTGATAATCGACAAATGCATCAGGCATTGGATAAAGTACACTTTTGTTAAAATCGTTTTGTAAATAAACAAAACTATCACATTTAGAGTGATAATAATTCTTCATCCATTGTCAAAAACACCACTCTATTTAAAACACCGATTGGCCCGTTGAAATCATTGATTCTTCACAAATAACTGGACTAGAACGTTAAAATCATAAGCGATGAGTAGTATGGGGACTTGATTAATTAATTCTTAATGCTTCAATCGGCAGATGTTAATAGTACAAACTTGTTGTATTAGCACATAAATTTAGGTACAAATAATTTCAAGAAATAAACCTGGTAACTGGACAACTGTTGCATGTGATTCGATGCCACTAGATTATTTTTTTCTCCGCAAGATATAAAGTCTATGTAGATCAACCAGAAACGATAGAATACTAAAAAGCAAATATGTATACAATGCTTTATAGCAAACATATAGCTGTATATACCGTCAACGCTGTGCGAAAAATACACTCCCAGGATACTTCGTGTAAGCGCTAGCCTGTACAAAAAACAACCTCTTTTGGTATTCAGCAGGGTAAGCCAAAAACCACCATCAGGCCTATAAATTTTATTATTTTTTCAGATTATGTAAACCTGGAGAATAAATAAGAGATTAACAATTAAAGAGAGAAGCAGAATTATAGAATTTTATCTAAATTACCCGTCAATTATTTTTAAACCAAACAGCATATCGTCAACATTTTAACGCCAAAACTTCGCCCTCTGAAACAATGATTCGTTGCTTAGTACATCGTCACCACCAACATGGCACCATAAGAGATTTGCCTTTAACCGCCAGACCACGTTTAATTCGCATTTCGCGTAATTCTGAACGTGTAGAGCACGTTTATTTAATGAAATACCAGAAAAATCTAGGAGAATACGTTCTGCTCAGCTAGGAATGGCTAGTAAGTCACCACGGCGAATTATGAAATATATTTTCTGTTACAAGGTGCAAAAATTAAAACTCACAAAATATCAGCAACGTCTTAATAATGCATCTAACATTGGCTAGAATTGAAATCAACTTTATTGAAAATTTTCTCATGGATGCTGAAGCCCACTTTAATTTGAAGCGCTTTGATAATGAGCAGAACTGTAAGTTCTGGGATTCTGAACATCGAAAACCCATTAATCAAAGCCAATTTCATCCCATTAGTTATATGGTATTGCGTGGTATTAAATCTAAAAATAACATTGGGTCTTATTTCTATGAAAATAAAGATGAAAGTGCTGTAAGCGTAAATGGAGAGCAATATCGGTTTCTGATTGAACAGTTTTAACTTCCTGCTATTGAAAGCAGACCGGTGATATTGCCTAAATAGAAACCCTAAAATACAATAACACTTTTAGGTGAAATTTTTTTGAGAGCGAATAATTTTCAGAAGTTCGGAATTTTCAGTACCCGACTATTTTCTTTGGGGTTATTTGAAATAGTGTGTATATGTGAACAAGCCCAAGACAATCCTTGAACTCATAGCCAACATTATTGCGGAAATTTTGACGCCACAGCCACACATTTTGCAAGATGTGAAAAATATGCTCTCAAACAAACCTATCATAGCGAAGCTAAGAACGTGGCTTAACATTAATAACAGTGGAGTTGAATCGTGACTAATAGAGTTATCGTTTAAAGGTTTTTGAATATAACTCTCAGCAACCAGAAACCGTTTCTAGGTTGGAGTATCAAAATAAAGGTGCGGCCCTTTGATAAAAGAACTTATTTTATATTTTCAAATATTTCAGAAAAGTATGAAGCCAATTAATGAAAACTAGTTAGAATTTTCTGCACTGAGAACTTACGATTATGTCACTTAAAATTTTTTTTAGGAAAGCACAGTTTGAAAAAATAATTAATATAGCTAACACTTCGAAATACGTGATATGTCTTAGAGTAAAGGGTCCACCATCTAACGTTTTTTTTAACTAGTGCTTATTTCGATCTGGTAGTTCTCAATAATCGTGGTGTGTGATTTCACTACGTCAAGCTAGAGGTCATAAGAGAGACAATAACGATATTGCAGAAACCTTTCTACTAAAATAAAAAATTCAACTTTGTGTGATGACCTCGTTTTACAGACATGACGGTCTCTGATTTTTTTTGTCAAGTTCGTTTAAACACTTAGGAAACTAAAGCATCATAGACACGTAAAAATTGCAAAAATATAGCCGAAAAAAATGCGCAAAGATATCCAAAATCTCTTGAAAGGGTTAAATGCCAACACGAAAAATGAAACCATTAAGGGGTGTAATTTTTCATACTTGGCCTAGGAAAATTGAACAATTGATTTATTCAAATAAAAACTTTGAGAATAAAAACGTTATCGACACTTCGAAAAGGTCAGCCCATGTTCGACCCTGTATTATTTTTTTTTTTTTATTTATGTTTTGTCACCCGATATGAAACGTATTTCAAACTCTTTAAATTATATTTGATAGCAATTCTAAGAATAAGTCATTAATAGGACTATTATTCAAATAAAAGTATAGCAAAAGATTTTTTACATTAAACTAAGAAAAGTTATTTGATTTCAATACAAAATAGTGAGTAGAATGTACAGGGTGGCTCAGAAAGACCGAAGTGGTGTGAATTCCCTATAACTTTTTTATTATATTTTTTTTTTCTTTTCAGTATTTTGTAAAGAAGACTTGGACAATTTATAATGGAACAATACACAACTGAACAACGTGCCCAAATTGTTGAAATTTACTTTTCAAATCAACGGTCCATTGTGTTGACTCAGCGTGCATACCGTCGTCAATTTAATGTGCGGCTTGCACCCTCTCAGTCAAAACTAAACCGTCTGGTTGCAAATTTTCGACAACAAGGAGCAGTAAGGAACCTTCTTGGTTCCGGAAGACTACGAACTGTCCACACGTTCGACAATATTCAAGTGGTACAGGAGAGTATTCGGGAGGATCCAGAAACATCAACCAGAAGACGTTCGACACAACTTGGCCTCTCAAGAGGGTCGCTGAAGCGAATTTTGCATACCATAAGAATGTTTCCATACAAAATTCAACTTGTCCAAGAATTGAAACCGACAGATTACCAGCAACGACTTGACTATGCAATTAATTTCCAGCAAAAAGCACAAGAGAATCCTAATTTTATTCATAACTTAATTATGAGTGACGAAGCCCATTTCCAATTAAATGGGTTCGTTAACAAGCAAAACTGTTGGATATGAGCTACGGAAAACCCGAGAGTACTTCATCAACGATAGTTACACCCAGTTAATTGTACTGTTTGTTGCGGTGTTTCTTCAGAAAGGATCATTGGCCAATATTTTTTTGAAAATGAACAAGGTGTCGCCATTTCCATTAATGGTGATCGATATCGGGCCATCTTGGAAAATTTTGTAAGGCCAGCCAGCCGTGGAAAACCATCCGCAAATATGGTTCCAACAGGATGGAGCCACAGCGCACACTGCGAGGGCCACAATGGCTCTTTTACGCGATATCTTTGGTGAAAGAATAATTTCGCGTAGAAGCAATTTTAATTGGCCTCCGCGTTCCCAGGACTTAACCGCTTCAGACTGTTTCCTTTGGGGTTATTTAAAAGGGAAAGTTTATGTTAATAAGCCTAGGACTATTGAGGAATTAAAAACCAATATTCGAGACGAAATTAACAATATAACACCGGAAGTTTTGCGAAAGGTGATAGAAAATGTACGTGCAAAGCAGAAAATGGCCACTACTTGCGGGATATCATTTTTAATAACTAATCTAAAAATATTCCCTATAAATTTACTGTATTTAAGAAAAAAAATTAAAAAAATATGTCTTAAATAAAAAGTTATAAGGAATTCACAACACTTCGGTCTTTCTGAGCCACCCTGTACAAAAAAAACAATTCTTCACTACTTACAATTGAACATCTATGGCATTATTTTCAAATGGCGATGTCATTGGAGGGAAGTACTAATACGCTGGCTTACAAATAGGGACTCGAATAAGTACTTATTACGCTTGATTATAAATAGGGACTCAAGTAAGTATTAAATTTTATATCAATAAATAAGAACTTTATATTTATGGGATTACAGAAGTCGTTTGGTTCTTTTAATAAAGAAATTTTGTTTCCATTATTCTGCGATACGTTAATTTAAAATTTAAAAATTATTGAAAATCTAAAAATCAGCTTTGCCGCTGTTGTCAAAATAATTATTACTTATACTCTTAGTGTGTTAAACTAAATGAGAATTATAAAAAGTCATGTATTTAAATGGCTTCTAGCAAATTTCGCAACAAGAAATTGTATTGTGTATGTATGTAAGCAAAATATATGGTCACTACTAAAACACTTCTAAGTAAGGCAGACGTTATACAATAGTCATTGAAAAGTATGTTGTTTAGTAAGAGCAAGTGATTGCCTAGCTTTTGCTGGGTATAAAATTCTATATTATTATAATGAAACATATTATAACTTGTAAATCCATCAATTAATTTTACTTAATAATGTCGAAGTAATGTAATCTTTATTCTCTCATAAAAACTCCCTTGACTACTGTACAAATCATATTCAAATTATCCATACATTCACACACACACACATAAAATTGCTTTAAATTTAGTTTGATCTTATTTTCATAAATACTTGGTATTTTCTTTATATTTTGTTTCAGTAATATAATTATTTTTAAATTTTCCTTCTCACTTCGCCATCTTTAACCAAATTGAGTATTTAAAATAACAAAGTATAGATTTCAGTAAAAAATACAAAAAAAATAAAAAAATTTGGGAACTTTTCCTAAATAATATTAAATTACTTTGTAAGTAATTTTGTGTTTATTTTTTATTTTTTATTTTTTGTCTTATAATCCCATTAAGAAAGTTATGATGTAACTACAACAACAACAACAACAACAAAAATATCTATTCAATATCTATTCAATAAAAAGAAATTGTTTACTAATTGAGAAACGAAGGTGCAGTTGACGGTACTTTGTTTGGTTGTTTGTTTCGAAACTTAAAAGAAAAAGAAAAATCAACGTAAAACTAATAAGTGAAAGAAAAGTTTGTTTTCGAATCCAAAAAATTGTTAAATTTTTACGTGTGTCCTCGAGTGAATCAAAATTATCTTATAAATTCATTATAGCACAATTACAATTCTTATTCACATTTTATTAACGGAGCGGAGTCAAAAATATAATTTCCACGTTGCAGAGCAACAGACTACAGTATATGGCGGCAATCGAACTCTTAGATTGGCAGACAACCACACTGTTGCCTAGTCGACCGGGCCAACATAATTGCTGACTATTGAAATGTCGAAGGACATTTACCCTTAGAAAGTCTGGCCTCACTATGAGCATTTGCTTCGAAACGTAAATGTACCAGACTTAGGTCCTCTCCTCGGATCTCCGAAAGTCTTTGGTGTAAATAGTCTTATCAAATATCCTGACACTAAAAGGTCTGACAAAACAGTATGCCTGACCTTTGAGATGCGGTCGCGAATATGATTTTCTATAATCTTCGCATTACTCCTAAGGCTGCCACTTTTCATGTTATTGAATTCCTGAAATCCTCTAGACTGTGTGTTTTCAATAGCCGACAAATATAACGGTGGAAGCTAATGAAGAGCTCCCAGACTTTCGCTAGGGCATGTCCTACCTGTTATATCAATACGCCTATCACACTTGCTCAACTTATGGCCACAAATGAAACATAGATGATCATTAGTCTTACAATATTGTTTAAGATCGATTTAAGATTTAAGGCCCTTTGTTCTACCAAAAATCCTCTGACAAGCATAGCAAGACCAAATGGCCCTGCTCGACACACTCTCTCTGTGTGCTTTCCAAGTGCTTTCCACAAGAAAGTTTCGTGCCAGAACAATACCTAGATACTTGCTACTATTATTATCCTGTTGTCAGTGCAGCTCCTATTCAGATACCACGTAAGAGTAAATTTATACATTAGGAAGAGTTTTGTCATCTTAGAGAAGTGATTACAGCCCTCCTTGACGCCACCCCGAAATGTCTTGAATGTCAGAACATATTTTATTAAAAAATTAATAATAAATTTCTAAAATAAAACATTTGTACGGTTCAGTCCCAATCGCCTCGTAGAAAATATTATTAAAAGAATTGTGTAAGATGTGATTTAACTCGAAAAAATTATCTAATGTGGTTACCTTCAACTACCCAGTATCTGCTTTGAATCTATCAATGGTTAAACCAACTTCAACTCAAGCCTTGTAACTTGGGCAGTGCAATGCCCCCACCGAATTTTTTTTTTTGGCCAACTTCCCCCTTTCTTCAAGAATTTAAAAAAAATTAACTACTTAAATTTAGTCTCTTAAAGATTTTGTAAGAAACAAAATATTTTTTCAACTTTAGCCAAGATCAGAAAAAATTTGTAGTTACTCCAATGATTCCAATTTTGTTTTCTTCGATCTTGATGAGTCCCACATCTTAACGTATTGCAGTCAAGAAAGAGCAAAAACTTTTAACTATAGGCTTCGGGCCTTAATTATTCGAAACGTACAACCAGACCGGGAAACCAAAGTTAATAAAATAATCATAGAGGCCGTAGAGACCAGATACCAAGGTGAGCACCAATGTGTAAATCTAGTGAAATTATATCTTATCTTTTTTTTAATCTTATGTAATTTTATACATCATGTGAAAGAGACTAATCCATAAAAAAATGGTTTCCACATCCTCAAAATTTTGAGCAGTTATAAAAATACTATCAGATCCACTCTAATTCATTTCACATATATATTCAAATTTAGATTTTAGGGTTAAGAAGCCTTTCTTTAAAAACTGCGGGGACACATATCTGGTGATTCATTTTAAGGTTCTTTTTTTTGACAGACCAGGCATGACTCATATCAAACTGCTTTCGCTACAATATTTTTCCCGTGCTTTATCGTGAAATATTGTTTAGTGATGAAGACAATTTCCGGCTTAATGGAAACGTTAATAAACAAAATAACCTTTTGGGCTGATGAGCAACCCGACGAGTTACAAGACCAACCATTATAGCCATTAAAAACAACGATATCGTGTGGTTCATGGGATGGTGAATCCATTAGTCCATATTTCTTTAAAAATGGGGCAAATTAAAATTTTACCATTAATGGTAACTGTTATTGAATCTTGTTTATGGACTATGTGCTACGATAAAATTCAAGCGCATAGTCTCGGTGAGCACTACATTTAAATTTTTGTTATATTACACCGTTGAACTATTATATCTGGATGTATTTAAATTCTGAGGTCTTTAAAAATAAGCCAGCTATGATTGGTTCTTTGGAACTAGCATTACTCGCTTTATTCGCGAGATACCTGTCGCTATGCTCGAACAATAACAACAACGAATAGTCGCTGTCAACATTTAGATGATTTTCGAACAATGAATGCCATAAATTTGACTTTTAACTGGAAATAAAATTTTAAGTTCCCTTTCAAATCTATATGTTTGATTTAATATTATGAATCAAACCTCACGCTTAGATTGCAATTACGCTATGTTTTGTGAAGACTATATGAAGATTTATACAGTTGAATTCAGATAAACCAACGACTGATATTGGAATTTGAAAGATTGTTTAAAAATAATAAAGGGTCCGCCAAATAACCTTTTTTTTCTGAAAATTCTATAAAAAAAAAAGTGTAGCTTCGGCTGTGTGGCACATAGCGCCGTCCTGTTTAACCAAATGTTGCCAATATCCTTCTCTTCCATTTTTGTGAACAAAAATTCGTTCAACATGGCCCCATAACGATCGCCATTGACTATGGCCACTTCTTGCTCATTTTCGAAGAAAAATGGCCCAAATTATGCCTCTGGACCAAAATCCGCATTAAACAGTGACTCGTTTTGGGTGTATCGGCTTATCAATGTATGCGTGCGGGTTTTCTGTGCCCCAAATGCGACTGCTTGTTTACATACCCGCCAAAATCAAAATGAGCTTCATCTGAAAAAATGATTTTTTTGGCAAAGTCGGCCAATGTAATGTCGCAATATTTCCCAGCGTTGTTCAAGCGTATACACAACCATACTCGTTCAGCAGAAGGATTAAACTAATCATCTGTCAAATCAGACATGAGCTAAGAGTTACCGTTCACGAAATAAGCACTAGTTGAAGAAAAAAACGTTGGCTGGCGGACCCTTTACTAAATACTTCTTCGTTCTACTAGTCATTCGGATCGGAGTTTTTAAAGTGAAACTTTCACTCGATATAACAATTCCAAACCAAGGAACACATGGAAACGAGACCCAATGCCCAAAAATGATTTCCAAATTAATGTTGGTTTAAGAGCCAGTATTTATATAAACTTTGGATTTTACGTTACGAAAATTGATGCTAATTTTTTCTAATATTAAATCTTAATCTTTATTGCTTTACATTAAATGCAATAGTTTTTCAAGTAGAACTCATTGATAATATTTTAGTTTTAACCCAATTTAAGCCTCTAAGGGTTTAAACGAAAAAAACTTAAAACTCTTTAAATGTTAAATAATGATTGTAATACTTGTTTCTTTATTCTTCCTAATAGGTTGTAGTAGTTTTTAAACCAAATTTTTGAATGTTCCATCAATAAATTTTGGCTAAAGTAAATGGTGAAAAATGCAACAACGGCTAAGAACGACCATGCTATGCCTTACATCACAATAAAATTTTATTTCTATATTTGCTAACGATTTTATGTGACCTAGAATGATTTTCGGGAGTAGGTCTGGCATGGAAATGGTCATTATGGATAGATGTTTATGACAAATAGTTTTTTTTTAAAACTTATTTGTTAATACAGTTTGTCACAAAACTGATATACCAAGACTAAGGTTGATTTTAAGACGTTGACAGTGCAGGGAATCTAATAGCGACCATAAAAAAAATAGTTTTGCTTAAACTAATTTGTTTTTGTCGAATTATCTTCAGATGAGAATATTTATACCATGTATGTTATAAATGCTAACAGTCAACTTTGAAAAGAAATAAGTAGAGGGGCAAAGTTAACCATAAAACGATGACGACACTAATCAGTATGATACGTCCTTGGGTCCCAAAAATTAAAATCCAGATGCCATATTTCAACATTGCGACTTTTATTGCAATATTACCATGAATCGGTGGTCATTGCATCATTACTCCTCTGTGGTGTAGGGTAAACAAATAATAAGAACTCTCTGTCCTCATCATCATCAGCGGCAGCAGCATCATCGTCATCACCATTGTCGTCGTCGGTAGAGAAGCATGCTTTTGCAGTTATTACAGCAACCCAAATATCCAAGCACTAAAACAGAAGCTGCTACAATAACAATTTACTATAACAAACCGTATTACAACAAATAACGATTCGTTTTAATTTTTTTCCCGCTTGCTTTTGTACGTAAAAGGCAATACAAAAGACTAAAAGCCGTATTGAAATTGTACGAAATAAAAAAAAATTGCTCCTTTAACTAAACTACGTTTCCTAGTTCAATATACTACAACAAATAAGAAGTTTAAAACAAAAAAAAAAAAAAAAAACAAAAAGAAACAGTAGCACAGCTGCGCATAATTCGTTGATTTTGTACATTTTTGGGTGAAATGAAATAATTCTACATACTCTTCAGTACCATTGAGTCAACTTCACTACGAAACGTTTTGAAACCAATAATAGTTTTTCATAGCTAAAGCAAAAAAAAAAAAACAATATAAAAATAAATATATTTTTTGGTTATTTGTATTAGTTTTGGTGGAAAATAACGAAGATATGCTTATGACGCGAAAGTTTCAATCCAGAAAAAAAAATATTGTAAAAATAGAAAAAGTTCTTCTTAACTTATAAACAGGGTAAAACTAACATTTCACCAAATTTCTTCTATTTTTACACAGTTAAATTTTAATAAAAAATATTCTTTTACAATACAGAGTACGGATGTGCTGTTGGCATATTGGAACCAACTATTGAAAAAGGAATTGTTACATCTGCCTATAGGGAATTTAATATTCTAATAATTCTCATAAATATTGAAATTAGTTTAAATCCAATAAATAAACAACAATTGGCTGTTGGCCCTCCATCAGCTACCATCAACAACTTCTAAACAAGTAAGAGTGCTATATTCGGCCATGCCGAATCTTATATACCCTTCACAACGTGTAGTCACGCAATAACAGTAGTTTGCATCACCATTCATCCCATATGAAATACGTACATACATATAAAAAACATACATATATAAAAACATCCCAATGTAAAGTTATAAATTTACGTATGTATTAAAAAAAAATAAAAAAAAATTAAAATATAAATAATAAATATAAAATAAAAAAAAAAATTTAAAAAAAAAAAATAAAAAAAAATACTAGATATATAAATAATATATAAAAAAAAAATAAAAAAAAAATATTAAAAAAAAAACTAAAAAAAAATATTTAAAAAAAATAATTAAAATATAAATAATAAATATAAAACAAAAAAATAATTAAAAAAAAATAAAAAAGAAATTAAAAAAAAATATAAAAATATAAATAATATATTAAATAAAAAATAAAAAAAAAAATATTGAAAAAAAATATTAGAAAAAAATATATAAAAAAATAAAAAAATAAATTTGTTTGGCACATCTGGGATTCGATGCCACGTTTACTCTAGCCATTATACACGTTTGTATGTATGTATGTTGTTGTTGTAATGTTGTTTTTGTGAAAAAAAATTCGAAGTGGTCGTGGGTTTCTGCTCATATCTCAGTTGTTTATGTACCGATGTTTCTGATTTTCAATAACGATCTGCTCCCGAATATTTCTGATATTTTAATACCACACCCGGGTCCAACCTATGTCGGGGGGCTTCAAAAAGTTGATTGCAACATACACACGGACAGACGGACAGAGTGACAGCTATCGCCAAGTTGCGCGTGAGGTATCAAAATACTAGAAATATTCGTGAGAAGATTGGTATTGCCAATCAACATAATCTCTACATAACTTTTTGAGATATAAGCATATAAACACGACTGCATCTGTTTTTGGTTACAACAAAAAGGCGCCAACTGACTTCGCATAAAACAAGCTATTTACTGCTGCAAATATTTCCGGGACAAATTAGTTTTCTTGCGATATAGCATCTGATCGATTCCCGCCAGACTCTGGACTGGTCTGTTTCTCTTTCTATTCTAATATATTCAGGTATCATAAAGGGATCAATATAATGGACCCAAGTTAGCTGCCCAACAGCTGCCTGTTCTAACCACCTACCTACTAACTTTCTGATTGCAACTGACCACCAAGTTCATGCGTGCTTTTTTCTTTGGCATTTGGTGAAATTTCAGGCTTATGCGAATAAACTAGTAACAATTTCTGAGATCCAGTTGGTCATCGGTAAGATACAACCACAACTCAATGAAAAAATCATGGAGAATTTGATAAAAAGATTCCTGTCATCAAAGGAGCGGGGGCCATTTTGACGAACATTTTATTCCATAAAAATCACAACTCTCTCAAGAAATACCTGCTTTTATTTTAAAACATTCCTACTGAGACACCCTTTATTGAAGAACGTAAAAATTCTAAAATGCTAATTCGAAGTTCCTTCATCACTTTTAAATAAAAATTAAATTTTTCGTTCAAAATTAAAAAAATTAATTAATTCATATGGATGCTTATTACTTATTTCCGGAAAGGTCTTATGTACATCCATATATATATTTTAGGCCCTGATAATTGTGCTGGTCTCATTAAGTTGTAATTTTCGAGTAAAACTTTCAATATATTGGTTTAGTTCGTTAGTGAAGGTTTGTTTGTACGCTGTTTCTGCATGTTTTTTCTTCTCTTTTTTTATCGGTTTTATAGCTGGGGCCATCAAATAGTACGTACATAAGGCGGCAGCAGCAGCAATAACAACACCGACAACAGTAGCAAAGCAGCAGCTTTTACGAATGATATTGCTAGTTAAGCTCAGTAAAGCTAAACTAACAACTATTCCATATTGCAATTTGTACAAATTACCATTTTTGGCAATTGCAACCAAAACTAATCGAATTACAATATGCTAAATGCCAAGAAGGTCAGTTAAAACCATTCAAATGGAAATTGGGAATACAAACGAAAAACAAACATAAAAGATCTTTGAAAAAATCGAAAAGAAATAATAAAATATTTCCTACACTTCTCCATACTTACGAATTTCGCTTTAAATCAAAATGCATTTTCAGTTAAAGATTTAAGTGGAGGGTTTGTTATTGCTGCCATTTTAAGCCAACATATGGGTTTTTATTTAAACCAAAAAATATTTAAATTAAAACGTTAAACGCAACTTGAGAAATCCTTAAGGGAAAACATGGAATTTACGTTTTAATTACATATTTTAGCGAAAACAAAAACAATAGATGTCCCTCTAATGTGGGAAGGGAAAAAACTAAATACTTTTACATATAATGGGAGTGATTTTATTACACAAAGAAATAAATAGATAAAAAAGAAAGAAAATCACTTAGACACTGCATAAATGTGTGGTTAAAAGATCTGTTCTTGTTTGTTTAGCATGCTCTTTTGTTTGTTCGAGATTCAAATACAATGACTATTTTCTAGACATTTTCGCACATTTTGCCAAAGTCGAACAATATAAACAAAAATAAATACTTTGTAAAAGCTGAAATAAAAATGAAGAAGAATGGGAATAAGATGCTTAGTTGATGTGGTTGGCAGTAAACATGCAATCGCCAAGGAGGCAGGTATTAAACCACCACACTCAGTCGTCAAGTCGAGTTAACATAAATATTTTTATGTTGTAAATTTTCATGACAAATATTCACTTCACTTTGAAGACCTTAAAATATGCCAATAACAACATTGTAGCCGCTGACCAAACATCAACTTAAACAAACAAAACTATTTCTTCTAGCAATACACAATGGGGCATAGCAAATGTAAATTAGAAAAAAAAAACTTTTTAACTTGCCATGACTTTCATACAGTGTTGCCAGTAAACTGAAAAATAATGAATAAAACACTTTATTATTATGACTTTTTTAACTAAAATTAATTATTTTCCCCTTATGTTGCTCGACCCATAGTGCCTATATATTTAGTATATATAAATATGTTTAAAAGTTTTTGCCACTTTATCTTATGTTGTGTTGTGTAGGTACACGTATGAGACCAAAATGCCCTTAAGTAGATGAGACAGAACCTTAAAAAAAGAACAACTCATTGAAAATACGCATAATAAACGCGCATAAATGTGTAATAATATACGAGGGCCACTCCATATGCTAAATATGGCAAAGAAATATCAATGAGCTAACTTTTTCGGGTGTTATTTTGGCACGGCTAAATCTTATCTTTTCTTAGTCGAAGTATTGACTATCAGACAGTATACTACATCGAAAAATCAAAATGAGTCGACTTATTCTTATAAAGTTTTGAATAATATTTCAAAATAACTTTCCACAGCGAGTACGGTACACAAATGCATGCAAAAGGTTCATGAGTCTAGTCTGTAAGTCAAGAATATTCATAGTCTCCGTTATCGTGCGGTAAATAGCGACGAGAGTATGACTGTTGTGTACGAAAGTATGTAAATGAATGAAAAATTTAATGACAACTCCTTATTTCATACAACGACATTCCCTATACGTCAATAACGAGAAAGTGATGGTTACAAAGACAGCGACAGTTTGATTGTGGATTGTCGTGAGATGGTTTCAGTAGTGCTGTAGGAAACACCATTTCTGTTAACAATAAACCATGGATCTACACAGCTGGACTTGATATTTTCTTATGGGCTGTCGTTGAAGTTTAATACTAAAGGGTCCGCCAAATAACTTTTTTTTTTGAAAATGCTATAAAAAATAAAGTGTAGCTTGGGCTGTGTGACACGTAGCGCCGCACAGTGAGACAACGCCGGCATTAAATACAAGGAGTAATTGCAGAGTTCTGAAATTTGGCACAGGTTACTTTTGAGACAATTCCAGTTAAAAAAAAAAAATAAGAAAATTCGCCCACTTTTACGCCCACCTCCCATACAATCGAAATTTGTAAAATGCCGTATTGTCCGTAATACTTTAGATATAACTTTAAATTTTGTTATACTTGAATGTTATATTGTTACAAACATTATCGGAATAAAGTTTTGGACTTTGGCCCACTTTTACCCCCACCCCCCATACAACCTCAACATAAAAAGTGCCATATTTTCTAAAATATTTTAGGTACAATCTTCAAATTTGATATTATTATTTATATCATTTAAAATGTTTCATGCAAAAATTACAATAACACGCCCACTGTTACACCCACTTCCCATTAAAATACAATAAAAAAGAACAATTTTTTTCATTCTATCAATAATTTTTTAATATCATCATGGTATTCTAATTTTTTCAATATCTTTATTGCTATCGATCCAAATATCAGAAATTGCACTATAAAAAATTATTGAATTATCCATGACCTTGTAAACTTTTTTTAACACTTTATATAAATATGTAGATTGTGAATTAAACATATACATAATTGCAATTACCGTTTGTTGATCAATAATATTTAAAACAACAACAATGTAATATTTTTTTACAGTTTGTTTTTAAAAGGTTTCTGAGCACAATATAAAATATCAAACAAACAATTAAAAAAAAAAAAATTAAAAATTTGTAAACATGCTATTGCATGCTAACATATGTACATACATACGTATAGCGACAAAATGTGCACGTTGCGTATTTTTTGTAGTTTTTTGTATGTTTAAAGTACTTTTGCAAAATTTTGCTATATGTCCTCTACTTTAAATGAAAGCTGAGACTTCAATCTTTCATTTGATATAAGTCTGCACCTAGGGCGAGGGGCTGCTCTATATTTCCTAGTCCATTGAAAATGCAAAATGTTAAATTTTTACACCACAATTCTGTTGTAAAGAAATTTTTTTTTGTGTTTCTTTCTTTAAATTTATTTTTTTATCTACTCATTCTACAACAACTAAATTAATTAAAAAAATACTTTAAGGTTATATTTATTATGTATTTTTTTATTGATAAGCTTTTGAATATTACATATTGAACCAACATATTTCAAGCGCGTTAGCATACCTCAACTTTGACTTGCTCTAGACCAAAAAGTAATGAAGTTATGAATCTTAAATTTCAGGGAATTGTTACTCATATATCTGTTAATATACTGTGAAAATTTCATCCAAATTGGACGACACGCCAAAAACTATTTTTTGCCGCTGTTACTTTAGAGCTGTCTCACTGTGCGCCGTCCTGTTGAAACCAAATGTTGCCAGTATCCTTCTCTTCCATTTTTGTGAACAAAAATTCGTTCAACATGGCCCGATAACGATTACCATTGACTACGGCCACTCCTTGCTCATTTTCGAAGAAAAATGGCCCAATTATGCCTCTGGACCAAAATCCGCACCAAACAGTGACTTGTTTCGGTTGTATCGGCTTTTCAATGTATGCGTGCGGGTTTTCTGTGCCCCAAATGCGACACTTTTTTATAGCATTTTCTAAAAAAACAAAAGTTATTTGGCGGACCCTTTATATCAAATTTGATATTCAAAATAAAGTTCTTGTGCTTAATACGCTAAAATGTAGGACACTGACATGCTCTACATCTCAATCGGCAGATCAATACAAACTAGACGTGTTTACTGATCGGTGTGACCTGTTATAAGTTTACTTTCTTGCCGATGGCATAATTTTAACACTTCCTGACATGCTCTTGCATTACCCACACTTAAAGTTCTTTTTTGGACCTCTGAGAGTATTTTACATAGTCCAAAGTTATGGTCCCATTTTTTGATGCCATTTGGGAATATTTGTGGATTATTTGTTTTACAGGACATTCCTTTTCGTTAATTACGATCTCTGTAATTGATTGACTATACGTAAATATATGAATCAGACTTTCGTTATCAATCTCCTCATCCATTCAATGTCTTCCTCAATTGCCATTGACTCAGCCTAAAGAACAGTTTTGCCACCTGATAAATTAATATAATTCTGATGGATACCATTTTAAAGTTTTTGTTCTTATCAAATTAATTCAAATTGCAAGTAAATTTTCCATCATCTATGTTCGGACCCAAACTAACACTTACCACCCTCGCATGCATGCATGCATAATGTTTAATGTAATTGTATAAAAATATGTATGTAGAATAGACCTAGACAATATATTGTAAGTAAATATGCATGTAGACGTGTGTATGTTTTGTAAATATGTGTGTGTGTATTTGTATAAAAAAAATATAGAAAACAGGAAGGAAAGGCATGTAAAATGTTCTTCAAGTATGCATTCAAACTATTTTCAAGAGAATGTCGTGTGCTGCAGCTACTATTTACTGACTGGCTGGCTGGCTGGTTGGCTGGGTGGATGACTCGCTGACTACTGTGGCAACAAAACATGCAGTTCCTTTGATTTTGCACATAAATGAATCTTCTGTTTTTTCATATTATTTTGGTTGTTTTATGTTTTTCTTTATGGTTTATATGTTTGTTCGTTTGTTGGTTTTTTTCTCGAAAAAGGGAAAAAATCTTTTTTCCTTCTTTATACCCTTTATTGCCAGTTGCAAGTTGTACAATGTACATATGCAATGTTGGTTTATGCAATTTTAAACTGCGTATGGAGCATAAGGTGCGGTATAGTGTTTTTTTCGTTCGTTTGCCTCATTTTATACTGTTTTCAGTATTGTTTTTGAGATTTTTATAGAACTTGGAATATGTTGGCCTAAACATTCCACTATAACAACTCAACGTTGACAACAGCAACAACAGATAATATGTATTATGTAGCTATAAGATCATTGCTATTTCTAGTAGTTTGAGGACAATAAAAACTGAGACTATTTGATTATGCTGCTGTTGTTGGTAATAAATACACACTCACTCACTCACACACTGGCTCACTCGATTATTCGTAAATATGTACTTGTGTACCCTTATGCATACCATACTTACACGCACATCTATACCTAAAATCAACTAGTAAACTAACCAACACGATCACTGGCTTGTGGCCTTTAAGGGAAAATGTTGAGTTAATTGCAGTCAACATTGCTGAGTTTACAGCGGGGGGAAAACAGTGGGACGTCAAAATTTTTTATATCAAAGTTTGAAACAGAAATCAAATTTGGATTTGATGCCGTCAGGTTTGATCTATTTTGTTAAGACACATGATTTTTTCCGCAATCATGTTTTCATATCTCGACATTTTTAGAAAAAAAATTTTTAATTTAGAAAATAATTTCAAATTCTTTAAAGAAATTAAAAGTAGTTTGAAATATAGTTAAAAAAATGTATGAAGGTTTATATGTAAATTCATTTAAAATTTTCTCAACAATTTTCTTTGGACTTTTCGTGACTTTTGTCCCAATAACAGTTTCCACTGTGTATTTATTTTAATAAAACCTCCAGTAGTCAATATTTATTTAATAAGTTAAAGAAAATATTAAGCCGCCGACCAAAGAAACAAAAAAGATTCCTCCGCTGTATTGTAATCACGTCTATCTACAGACTGCTGTTGTTGCTGCTGTAGAATCCAGCAAAACAATCTTGTGGATAAAAGTTACTGCAACAACGATGCACAAAAAGAAAAACACAAAAAATTGTCACTTAATTGTAGTTGAATTTTTCAAAGGTAATTGCATAAATCCTTCTATAAGCACAAATGAACCCTTCAAACATACACACAATATAAGAAGATCGCTTTAAGCATACGCGGGATGTCTGTCTGTCTGTCCAATACAAAGGATAAATACCAATAATACAGATAGAGGATTATTAAAAAGATAACGAACAAGTGACTATCGTTATAACTATAAAATGTTCATCATCAGCAGCAGCAGCAGTACAATGCTGATGAGAAATGACTGACCTATGATGATGATGATGATGATTGGTATGTAACGCATAAATATTTAATCAGTAGATGGATTCTTTCGTTTGTTCTTACTCTTTCAGTTACACAATTCACCCATTTTCATATTTTATTGCAAATAATTAGAAATTTCTTTTTTGCTTTACGTATGTGTGTGTGTTTGTTTTATCATTTAAATTTATTATTTAAAGTTGTGAGTGTGACTATAGAAGAAGGGGAAAGAAATGAAGAGGAAACTTTCAATTTTGGTAATAACCAGCATTCCCACCATAGTCAATGTCAATTATAAAATAATAATTTTTGTTATTACAACAACCATGACAACATCGTCAATGGCAAAGTTTATAAAACATAATAACAACAACCATAATACAAATCAGCAGAGATACAAAAATTAAAATCCATTAAGGAAATGTGAAAGATTTAGGAAAATAAATTTAAGCTTTACTGTTGTTAAAGCCGTAGATTGGTTTGGTTTGAATAGTTTTTTTTTACCTCCTGGCTTCATTTGAGTAGTATGACACTTTTTGTATAGATTTTTTCTTTCTGCGCATGCTTAGCTTATATTACGCGCATGATTAAATCTTAGAATTAGCCATTGTTTTCTGGGTTTAGTAGAGAGTAGAAAAATTGGAAATTTTGGTAAAAAGTGTTTGAAAAAAATAGAAACTGTAGACACACACATTCACACGTTACCATTAGCAAATTTTACCCCAGCAAACAGTCTGCAGTGAAAAAGGAATACATACCACACATGGCCGTAAAGATTAAGAATGCGGGTAGGTAGGTTCATAGGAAGAACAGGCAGCTGTTTTGCAGCTTACTTGGATGCATCATATTGATCCCATATTGTGACACTCGAAAAAAAGAAAGAAAGTTAGAAAGCTTAGAGATCGTTATATGGCTCAACCACATCAAAGAAATTCTTCTAGACGGTGTTAGTTTTCCGAGTCTAGTCTGGTTCAGGACACGACTTTTACTACCTTATATAGGAAGAAATTTTAGCAAAACTTAGAATTGCCATCTTCCACAGACTACTTAAGTATTCTACAGATTCTTATAATTGTCCTACGGTTAATTTCACTTATACGACATGGATACAAAAAATGCTATGTAGTATCTTCCTTTTTTGCGTCAAGACAACTTCTACAGAAGTCATTATTGGAAAGTTTCATTCAGTGCACACTTAGCATAGCCACAATGCCCCTCAGCCGCTTCCTACCAATTTCCAGAAGCCGCTTGGTACTTTGAGGATAGGAATCGATCCTGTCATGCCATCCTTGAAATATAACACCATGAATCAATTATCCGTCTTGTCTAAGCCTATGATGGCTGATTCATTGTTAGATATGATTTTCAATAGACTTATTTTGACAGATCACGCATGACTCTTATCAAAGTGCTTTGTCATTTCTGTTCAGTATCGTTTGGAAAGTCGTATTGGAAAGGCTTACGCCACAACAGCGTCTCCAAATTGTTCAATTGTATTACGAAAAAAAGCATTCTGTGATAAATGGTTTTCGTGCAATTTCAGAAACTTTATCGAATTACCGAAACCAATATTGTCAATACCATTTACAGAAGAAGTCATGGCGAACATTTACATGTTATCATTTTAAAACCCTAAGTGATGCACCTCCTTTAGCATGGCCATCAGTTATGCAGTTGCCATCACTGCTCCCGGGTCAACGTACCCATCTATGGGTTATGTTTAAATGCATTGCCATTCAATTTAAGGATGCCCGATGAAAATTTGTGTTATTAATTGTTTATTGCCCAGTGTGCTTTCCGACTAGCCTTTTTGTGACGATAGCTCAGGTAGGTCTCAACCATCTCGCGGGTCATTTATCTGCTCATAAAACAAACAGAAACATACAGAAATACAAGCAAAAAATACTACGACATGGAGAATTTACGATTTACGTTCCGTTCACCCAACTATGTCATAAAAGTATCCGATCTACGACCCGAAATTGTTGGCCGAGTTGTGATGTTAAGTAAATATCAATCAGGGACTTGATGGGTATCGATAAAGGTTCTGATATTCCTTTATCCGGCAGTTTGAAGGATACTCAGACTCTGTCTTGCTAATAGAAATAGCACTGTCTATACCACTTCTCCCATTTAACCGATCCAAATATTTGTATATGCAGGTTGGTTTCATCAGAGTATAAGCTTTGTTCAGCCCCCGCCTCTGAGATGACAAAGAGGAGTGCTGCAGTCAATAGTTGGGATAAAGCTCAGCTCTTAATAATCGTTCATGATACCACGCCTTATAACAGAATGCAGGTAAATACTTTTCGGACTGTATTTTGATTATTTTTCTAATGGAAAAATACCAACTTTGCACAATGTTAAGCGCGAATCGAAAGTAAGCCAAATGCACCACATAAAAGCTTCAGTAGTCTTTACGTTCTGTTATTGTTCCGTGACGTGCCGTTCTGTTGTTTGATTTTTGTACTTACTTCTTCTGTAAAAACTCATCTGCCATAATTTACAAGATAATCTTACAAAAACAAGCTGATTATATTTTTTGTGTATTTTTCTCGACAAAGTCCACACATAAAAAAAATTGTAGTGTCAGATTTCATCTATAAGCAAACAGAGTCTCTCTGTTGCAGCCACCTTTAAAATATAGGCACCTAAATATCAGCTGTTTCCGTCACTTAACGTTAAATTCTATTTTCTACAGGTTCGTCCGCAACGGAACGAAACATAAAAACTAACGAAATATACACATTTTCTATGAACAAAAACAAGTCAGCTGATTCGTCATGGAACAGAAAGTAAAGACTAATCCTACCTTAAAGTTATATATTTTTTCTATGGTCTTGTAGCCATTAAAAACCTAAAAAGCTAAAAAGGAACCTCACATTTAAACAAGATCTGGTTACCCTTTTCGTGCAACGCTATTTTCTGTTATACAGCTGAATAATTTGTTAAGTATAAGCCAGATTAAGGTGTTTTGTTCAAATATACTGAAGACTGGAAAACTTACATTTTTACTTACAACATACAGCTAAAAAGACTCACAGTTTATTTGACAAATAAAAGGTTTTCCAATTACAGATTCATAATGGAGAGATATACGCTTGAACAACGTTCAAAAATTATTCAGTTTTTTTTATCAAAAAATTCGTTCAACAAATGTAGGTTAGGGTTAGGTTAGGTTGAAAAGGAGGGGTATAAAAGCCCAAACCCATGACAGGTATACACCTATGCCCAGTTGGCATGTTGTGCGCTCCATGTGGAAAACGGAATTCCCAAACAAAAAACCATAAACATAATTTCCCATAAATATCGGACTAGTCCAAGAAACCAGTCCCCTCAATGTAACGCCTTATGGATCTCCAGTTCGAGTTCCCCAGGTATTCCAAGTTCGGCATATTATCTACTGTAAAATTTTCGCGTCTAATATGCCCAAACGCAGGACAATGACAGAGGTAGTGTACCAGGGTCTCATCCTCTTCCTCACAAGCTCTACATGTCGTCTCCTCAGATAATCCCATGCGTGCTAAATGAGTTCTCAACTCCGTATGACCTGTAATTACACCGGTTAATTTCCTAAGTGTAGGTCTACTTAGTCTCAAAATCTCCTTTGACTTCCCAAGATTTGGGTCACCCCAGAGTGTTCTTGTCACCTTACCGACATCAGTGCTTTGCCATTTTCTGACATGTTCTTCCATTGCCCAACGTTTAAGTTCATCCTTAAATCGTTTAAGGGGTTTGGCGTTCTCCAAAGTTATAGTACTCAAAAGAGCTCCCATTTTGGATAATTTGTCGGCTTTCTCGTTTCCGATCAGCGCGTGATGGCTTGGTATCCATATTATCTCCAGATGTTCACAATTTGCATATGAGTTTATCTCACTCTTGCATTGCAAAACGTTCCGGGATTCAACTTTCTCCTTTCTCAATGTCTTAATCACTGATTGGCTATCTGTAAAGATACGAATCGGAGTTTCGCTATTCGTTTCCTTTATCCATTTAATTCCTTCCGTAATCGCCATGATCTCAGCCTGAAAAATAGTGTTGTGATCTGGTAGACGGAAGTATTTGCCTCTATTTCGGCTTATGTCGTATAAGCCCATTCCAGTTTGGTCACCAATCTTTGAACCGTCTGTATAAAGATCGATTCCGTGGGTGTTTCCCATCCTGATTATCTCATCCCATTCTCCCTCTTCCGGTATAATGGTGATGCAGTTAATATTCTCATATCTCATCGGGATTTTATCACATGTTAATTCTGTAATATTTCCTATCGGTAAGATATCCGTTATTCTTTGGTATCTGGTCTTATGTTCTCTTATAAGCCACTCATCTATTGCCATTAATCTTGTGGCAGCTAAGGCCGCTTCATATTTTACCTGTATCTCAATAGGCCAAATGGATAATATATTCTCAATGGCCATTGTCGATGTGGTCCTCATGGCGCCGCAAATACTAATGCAGCACTGTCTCTGAATCTTTTGAAGAGGTTTTATATTCACCTTCTTCTCTAAGGATGTCCACCATACTAACGAAGCGTACGTAATTGTAGGCCGCAGTACACTCGTATATAGCCAATGTGTCATCCTTGGGCTTAAGCCCCATTTTGAGCCAATCACTCTTCTGCAGAGGGCCCATATTCTTTGAGCTCTCTCCACTTTACATTGAATGTGGTCCTTCCAGGATAGTCTCCAATCAAGTACTATTCCTAGGTATTTGACCTTTTTATCAATCTTAATTGTCTTATTCCGAAAGATGGGATAGCTATGCACCGGTATCTTCCTCTTTCTCGTAAACAAACAGATTTCAGTCTTTTCCGGGTTGACATTGAGCCCTCGCTCCTTCGCCCAGTTATATGATATATTCAAAGCCTCCATTGCTCTCATACATAAAGAATTTGGATTCGTCCCCCTGATCAGTATCGCAACATCATCTGCGTAACAGATAGGCTTGAATCCCTCGTTCGATAGAATCCTCAGTAGACTATGTATGGTAGTTACCCATATTAATGGAGATAAAATACCTCCCTGCGGGGTTCCTCGACATACTTTGTCCCTTCTTCTTACTCCATTTGCCTCACAATTTATCCATCTGTTCCTTAACATATTGCTAATCCATGCAATTAAGACATGGCTTAACCCTAAGTTTTCCAAGGAACCGATAAGACTCGAGGTCATTACGTTATTGAAAGCTCCTTCTATGTCTATGAATACGCCCATGGTATACACACCCAGGTCGAAGGATCTCTCTATATGATAAACAACCTCCTGAAGAGCAGTCTCAGTAGATCTGCCCTTGATATAGGCGTGTTGTCCAAATCTCATTGAATCGCCTGGTAATCGTCTTCTGACCATTCCATCGACGATACGCTCCATGGTTTTCAATAAGAATGATGTTAAGCTTATGGGTCTATAAGCTTTAGAATTTGCGTAATCAACAAATGTAACTTTTCGTTCGTCTTTGCCATTTTATGGTCGTAATAATCGTCCAAGTGTGCTCGCTATTCGTCGAATTGTAGATAATTTTGAGTTTACATTTTCTTTACATAATGTTCAAGTGCCAATAAGACACCCAAATTAACAGTTTGTTGTGGTTTTTGGTCTGGTGGAATTACCGGTCCGTACTTCTTTTGAAATGAAGCTGGCAACACCGTTACTGTCAATGGAGATCGGCATAGATCTATGATAACCAACTTTTTATGGCCGAAATTGGAAGAAGTTGATCTTGACAACATTTGGTTCCAGCAAGACGGGGCTACGTGCCACACAACAGATGCAACAAAAGTTTGGAGATTCGATTATTTCAAGAAATTGTGATATTGAATGGCCTCCAAAAAGTTGTGACTTAACACCATTAGACTAGTTCTTGTGGGGTTATTTGAAGTCATTGGTCTTTCGGAATAAACCAGACTCTCTTTAAGCTTTACAAATCAATATTGAACGTGCCATTCATGACATTCGACTTGATTTAGTGGAAAAAGTGCTCGCAAATTAGGTGCATTGAATTCGTTCCTGCAGAAAAAGTCGTGGAGGCCATTTGAATGACGTTTTTTTAGAACTTAATTGTATCGATTTTACTTTACTTTGAATAAAAAACTTTTAAATTTCCTTAATAATAAGTGTTTTTTTTTTTAAGAAATCATATCATTCTTATTGGAAAACCTTTTATAATCCCTATTAAAAAAATAAAGCATGACCATGACATATAATAAAGAGATTAAAAATATTTGTGAAATTATAAGTCTTCCATGTATGTATTTACATACATAAGTGATTTTAAAAAAACTAACACCTTTCTGTTAAACCACTGTTAACTGGGAAAATTGGGAAAAACAATACAGCTACCAACCATAATGATAATAATATACGCATGAAACTATAACCTTAAAACAATTCAATAAACAACACAACCGCAACAGACGGCAACACAGCCAGCAGAATAATAGGAGAAGAAAAACAAAAACAAGAAAAAAGCATCACAAACATCATACAATCACCATCTTTAAACAAACCGTTACATCGTTACATTGTTATTTTTCTATTAGCGACGCATTGCAAACGAAAAAAGTCAACAAACAATTTTGTTGTTGTTATTGTTTTTTCGAACTTTTAAGGAAGCAAATATGGAAAAAAAAAAGGTACAAAGAAGTTGTTTGGAAACGAAAAAGAACACCTAAAAATCGTCCCATAAAATTTGAAAAGCTTTGTGGCCAGCTTGTATACGAGTTGGCTGCTTAGTTGAGTGTCTCAGCAACGATATCGGTAGTTTACTTAGCCACCATCAATAGCATCGGCGTCGTCATCATGAACAGCTTAGCGTTGCTTATTGTCAGTGTTGCGCATGCGCAACACTTTTACCGTAGATAATGAGAAGCAAATATGTATGTACGAACTCATAGTTAAACAATCTGTTTATTCAATAGACAATGACCGTTTGTTTGTTTTATTTTTTTTTTATTTTTAATAAATAAATTTTGTTTTGTTTTCTTTTTGGTTTGGATTTTAAACAGTTTCTTTTTTTATTTTAATCATTAATGTGCATGTATTTTGGGATTTAAATGCGACGAATACTAGTGCATTAGGTGTTGTATATTTGGGAGCAGATTATCAAAGGTATCGGTTTATGTTTTCAATTAAAAAAATAAATTTCATTTTGAATTTGAATTTGATTCTTATTTTTTGAATTTACATACATTGTTAAGTTTTAACTAATTAAATTTTTATTTGAAAAGTCATGCTGCAACCGCTTGGAAACTTAGAGGAGTTTTCACTCTAAAAAGCGCATTTAATCTGTCAACCATTCAAAGTGTGGTAAAAAAAAACTTTTAAGAAACGTAGCTAATGTACTACATTATTACTCCTGTGCCAAAACGTACCGGTTGCTCTTCTGGAAACATTGCAGTTGTAAACGAGAGTGTCGCTGAAACCCGAAAACATCTATTCGGCATTCATTTCAACAACTTTAAATTTCACAAAGCATGACTTAGTAAGTTTTAAATAAATCAGCTTACTCAGGAGCTTAAACCAGCACATCATGAAGAGCACCGGCAAATATCGGGTGTCCCAAGTAGAACGCAATTTTTAAATTTGGCGCCATTCGAAGTGTCATTGTTTTACATTTGAACAATTGTTATTGTTTGCTAGTAGAAGGTACGAGGTTAGTAAAAATGGGGCGCTACACGAATGAACAACGCATTCTCATTGTGAAATTGTTTTACCAAAATGGTGAAAGTTTTGCGGCTACAGTTCGCAAATTGCGATCATCCCATTTCCATCTTGATGGCTTCGTCAATAGGGGGTGAGGAAAATCCTCGACTGATTCACGAGAAGCAAATGCATCCTCAACGTGTCACTGTGTGGTGTGGTTTTTGGGCTGGAGGAATCATTGGACCTTTTTTTTATGAAAATGAGGCAGGTCAAGCGCAAACATTCAATGGTGTTCGGTATCGTGAAATGATAACCAGTTTTTTCTTGCCTAGAATTGAAGAAATGAATGTGGAGGGCATGTGGTTTCAACAAGATGGCGCCACATGTCATACAGCCAGAGAAACAATTCAATTGCTGCATCAGTCATTTCCCGGTCGTGTTATCTCGCGTTTTGGAGACCAGAATTGGCCGCCTATATCGTGTGATTTAACACCTTTAGATTTTTTTCTTTGAAATTTTTTGAAGTCGATGGTTTACGCGAATAAGCTGACGACGACTCAAGCCTTAAAAGAGGAAATTGGACGCTGCATTAATGAAATACCGCAGCATTTATGCAAAAAGGTCATTGAAAATTTCATTAAAAGATCGCGTGTGTGCCATCAAAGCCGCGGCGGCCATCTGCACGATATATTGTTCTATACATAACCTCATTCTGTCTACTTTACGATATAATAAAGTTTCACGATTTTTTTTAAATATCTGTGTTTTATTTAAAATTTAAAAATTGCGTTCTAGTTGGGACACCCGATAGTTTAACGGGTAGTGTAAAGTAAAGTTGTCTTCTCCCACGAATCTTACTTTCATCTGAATGGCTTTGTGTATACACAAAATTGTCGAATTTGGCGCTCAGAAAATCCTTATACAATCCATGAGAAACAAATTCACCCACAACGAGCAACTGTCTTGTGCGGATTTTTACAAGACGGCGTGATTGGCCCTTACCTTAAAGATAAGCCCAAAATTGCAGTGGCTGTGAACGGCATTCGTTATTGAATAGCGAAAATTTAGATTTTGTGGCCTCAAGTGAACAGCATGGATCTTGAGGACATGCATTAGGTGCAATATGCGTTACCACGCATGAAATAAACCATTTACTGCAGCAACAATTGCCAGAAGAAATCGTCTCAAAAAATTTTGATATCGACTGGCCAAAAAGGTTAAGCGATTTAACGCCATGCATTTTTTTGTTTGCGGTTTTGTGAAATCTCAAGTTTATTAAAGTAAGCCAGAAACAATTTTTGAGCTCCAATCCGAGATCCAATACGTCATCGGTGAGACACAGCCATATCTCTGTGAAAAAGTCATGGAAAATGCCATGGACAAAAGCCTGTCATCAGAGTGGTGGTAGTCATTTGACAGATATTTTATTTTATATCTAATTATAATTATAGTTATCTCAAACAATACATGCTTTTATTTTAATATGAAAAAGTGTGTCTTATTAAGACACCCTTAATAACAAATCCGTGTTTAATCTTTAATATAAGAATGCACTTTGAAACAATTTCTATAATATTTACGAGCCCATAAAGTGTGTGCTATGTATGAATAGTTTATTCTCAATACACGGTTTAGCGATGTTCGTGTGTAGGTTGGAATCTATTTTTCCATATAAATTTCACTTAAACACAAATCTTAGTACAAAATTTCGTGATGATCGATCTTAGGTGTTCCCGGCTCTATATAAATACCATCCCCGGAAACGCTCTTTCATAAAACTGTTTAAAAATATTTGATCTTTTTTATTTCATACATTTTCGTTAGTGATTTAATTCTTTTGAACTACTTTGCCTTAATGATTTTTATTGTGTTTAAAGTAACACAAAAGCTTACAATAATCAAATAAAAATTTCTTGGCATTTTAAACCAAAATAAGAATCCCATGAAATCAGTGCGTAATAACAACTACAAAAACAATTAACACAGCAGCATCAACTCCAAATGTAATCAGCAAGAAAATAAAAGAGAAAATGAAAAAATAACTCAAATTCGCACTATTAACCAACTTAGTTGGACTTGTAGTAAACCTTTAACGGTTAAACTGAAAAATACACACATAAACAATTTACAAAAAAAGTTTAACTTTCAATCGAAATGTGTTAATGTAAAAACCACAAACATTGTTGTAATTAGTTACAAAAACACAGAAAAAGAAGAAAATAAAAATTAAATCCAAAAAACCAAAACTGATGGCTAAAAGCTAAAACTATACAAATAAAAAAAAAAAAACATTTTTTTAACCAAACAACCATCAACAACAGCAAAAACTGTCGTACTGGCAACAGTAGTTGTTGTTATTATTGTTGCCAACCATTACAAACATTAATGAAAATTCCAATCAAATGACCATTTTTTTAACATTTTGGTTATTTCGGTTTTTGTTATCGTTGTTGTTGTTGTAGTTATTTTGTGTGGTGGTAAAGTAGCACCGATGCTGCTGTTATGTGCAACGGTTTTTTTCCTCGATGGTGGTACATGTTGTTTAATTAGAAAATGTTTTTAACGGATTTTTTGTAGGACAATTAACAAGATTTGAATTGAGAGATTTAAATTATTGTATTGAAAATGGTCCAAGCAAGAGTATGTGAGTGAGAGAGAGTGACATATGGGAAGAGAGTACACAAATTAATGTTTGTGAATGTGATTGCGGATGTGTGATTTAATTACCACAAAAGCCCAAATTCGGTGTTGCAGTTTGGCATACCTACCATATGTATTCTAAAAATAGAAATTTCATGCCACTAAATTGTAATATGCAAAAAAAAACTATTAATTTGCAAATACCGTAAAATTTTTAAGGTACAAGATGTGCACATAACATTCCTGTCAATTACAGATTCAATAATCGACTAAAAACACTAAATATTTTTAATTGTTAGCAACATTTGAAATCGGTTAACAAGAAAGTAACGGGTCTTCCAAAAAATATATATACCTGATTAAGTATATAAAAAAAATCGATTGCGAAATGTTTGTCAAATTTATTTCGTTGCTGGGTTTAAGCTGATCTTTATGAATTTCATTGCTGCTTATGCTATTTAGATCATCAGTAGACCTTTAACCCTTATTTTTATAAATGATTAAAATAATATCAGTTTCAGTTTGTAATCCTTTTAAGCCAAATGGTAATTTACAACAAAACTCTAAGAAAATAATAAATCAGTTGAACTAATCAAAAAAGTTAAAAGTAATATTCGTACAGAAAATGGCTTTAACAGTAAAAGAGTGGTTTTAACAAGTAAGAGTGATATATTCGACAGAGCTTAATCTGATAATACCAAAGCGTAGATTTACCGTTACATACATGTTTTTTTATTATTTCCGACACCATCTTTGATTTTGAATTTTTACATAAGTAACAGTGATCTAGTAGTCGATCCCTTTCATTTAATACCCGTACTAAAGGGGTTTTCGTTTTAGACACCACAAGCCCATTCATTTGATGCCAATATTGTGGAGTACTCAGCCGTAATAAATACATTTGACCCATACATCCGTCATTTTATTTAGGAAGCCATCTTATATTTTAACTTTTTTCGAATTTACTGTATTTTGTTGATTGAGCCCTTCAATTTGTTACCAATAATGAGGGGGTCAAAGAGGGTAAATTTTTACCCATATATAATTTTAATGTACTCATTTATAATTTTAAAGTTGTGGTCATCATGGATTTTGAAATTTTGTATAACAAATTAAATTTTTGTTGGTCAAGCGCTAATAAAACAAGTAAGAGCGCTATATTCGGCCGTGCCGAATCTTATATACCCTTCACAACGTGTAGTCATGCAATAACAGTAGTTTGTATCACCATTCATCTCATATGAAATACGTACATACATATAAAAAATATACATATATAAAAAACATCCCATTGTAAAATTATAAATTTACGTATGTATGTTAAAAAAAAAAATAAAAAAAAAATTAAAAAAAAAAATTTAAAAAAAAAATTTAAAAAAAAATTAAAAAAAAAATTTTAAAAAAAAAATTTTTTAAAATTAAATAAAATATATAAACTTAATATAAAACAAAAAAAAAATAAAAAAAAAAAATTAAAAAAAAAAATAATAAAAATATAAATAATATATTAAATAAAAAATAAAAAAAAAAATAAAAAAAAAATTAAAAAAAAAAATTAAAAAAAAAATTTTTAAAATATAAAAAATTTTTTTTTTTGGCTCAGCTGGGATTCGATCCCACGTTTACTTTAGCCAATATACAAGTTTGTATGTATGTATGTTGTTGTTGTAATGTTGTTTTTGTGAAAAAAAAATCGAGGTGGTCGTGGGTTTTTGCTCATATCTCAGTTGTTTATGTACCGATGTTTCTGATTTTCAATAGCGATATACTCCCGAATATTTCTGATATTTTAATACCTCACCCGGGTCCGAGTGATGTCGGGGGGCTTCAAAAAGTTGATTTCAACATACACACGGACAGACGGTCAGACGGACAGACTGACAGAGCTTAATCGACTTCCCTATTCATAAGCTTTCAGAAAATATATACTTTATGGGGTCGGAAATGAAAATTGTAGAAATTTCACACGGAATGACAAACCTATATATACCCTTTTTCACTGTGTGAAGGGTATAACAAGTGAGAGTGCTATATTCAGCCGTGGCAAATCTAATTTACCCTTCACAACATGTAGTCATGTATTAACAATTGTTTGTATCATTATTCATCTCATATGAAATACGTACATACATATAAAAGACGTATTAAAAAAATAAAAAATAAATTTTTTTAAAAAACTTAAAAAAATAGAAAAAAAAATAAAAAAAAAATTTAAAAAAATGTTTAAAAAAAATAAAGAAAAAAATAAAAAAAAATTAAAAAAGAAATTTAAATTTAAATAATATATAAAATAAAAAATAAAAATTTTTTTTTTGGCTCAGCTGGGGTTCGATGCCACGTTTACACTAACCAGTATACCACGTTTGTATGTATGTATGTTGTTGTTGTTGTATGTTGTTTTTGTGTTAAAAAAAAACGAGATGGTTATGGGTTTTTGCTCATATCTCAGTTGTTTATGTACCGATGTTTCTGATTTTTAATACCGACCTACTTCCAAATATTTCTGATATTTTAATACCCCGCCCTTGTCCAGGCAATGTCGGAGGGCTTCAAAAAGTTGATTTCAACATACACATGGACAGACTGCCAGAGCTTAATCGACTCCCCTATTCATAAGCTTTTAGAAAATATATACTTTATGGGGTCGGAAATGAAAATTATAGAAATTTCACACGGAATGACAAACCTATATATACCCTTTTTATACCCTTCACCTGTGGTGCACAAGGGTATATATAGCTTTGTCATTCCGTTTGTAATTTCTACAATTTTCATTTCCGACCCCATAAAGTATATATTTTCTGAAACCTTATGAATAGAGGAGTCGATTAAGCCCTGACCGTCTGTCCGTCTATCCGTCTGTCCGTCTGCCCGTCTGCCCGTCTGTCCGTGTGTTGGTTGAAATCAACTTTTAGAAGCAACTATATGTTCCTCAGATCTGTATATGGTATCAATCTCTTGGAAATATCCAGGAATGAATCGCTATTGAAATTCAGCACAATCGCCCCATAACTTTCTGAGATATGAGCAAAAAACCACACGTATGCACGTATTTTATATGGGATGAATGGTGATACAAACAATTGTTATTGCATGACTACACGTTGTGAAGGGTATATAAGATTCGGCACGGCCGAATATAGCACTGTTACTTGTTCACTGTGTGAAGGGTATAATAAACTGATTTACTGGAATTCTTTCAACAACAATTGGTATAAAACTGTGATTAGCCCCACAAATTTCTGAACATTGACCAGGTCGATTAATTAGCAAATTAGTGGGATAAAACGACCTGAAGTACCATCAACTTTAACTCCTAATGTAGGGATAGTTCATAAATGAAGAACATCTGCAGCTGTTACTTAAATTCGAATTTGAAAATTTATTGGTAAAACTACTCGATTATCTTACATCTAATAAAAGAAAATTATCTGTTAATAATTCATTTGTTGGAATTATATAGGAGTCAAAATCAATATTTAAAATGTCTGAATGTTCATAATGTAATTGAAGGTTCATTTATTTCATCTAATAAATATAATAAACGCAATAATGGAAAAGCCATAAATAATAAAATAATAGCAGGTAAAATTGTTCATGATTTCAATGATTTGACCTACATGTCATATATCGATGCCTTACTTCCTCAACCTCGTAACTTAAAAATTACGGTTTTGACTTTTTCTTATCAAACGATTGTTTTATGCTTTAACTAAAAAAGATTAGTATATTATTACTTCTAATATACAATCAATTCCTTAATAATTGCAATTAAACTTTTTACCAAACACCGAAGTATAAATAGATGAACCGCTTTTTTTCTCTCCTGAAAATTTTTATTTTTTAAGATACGAGGTTGAGGAAGTAAGGCATTGATATATCGATTTACATACATATTTATTAAAAAATAATAAAGTTATTAGATAACCTACTAGTATAGGAATTATAATTAAAATTAATAAAGTATGATCACGAAAAAGATGAATTGCTCTTTTAACCCTGCTGGTAGGTTTGGACCATTTTGGTCAATTTTTTTTTCTTTTTGCTTTAACTTCGCAAGCCTTCAAGATATCAACATTAAACTTTAGCTCACGTGGTATTTTTTTATTGTATGGTTTCTACAAACTTTGTTATTTATCTATGATAAGTGAAAGATGAAAAGAAAATAAAAAGTTACAAATCTTAGGTTTGGAACCATTTTCGTCCATCCATATTTATTGTTTTATTCTTATGAAAAAATTTACAGAAATGGCTAATAAATCGTTAAAAATTTTCAGTACAGGATGAGCAAATAATTTTTTGTTGTAGTTTGCATATAAATTTATTGAACATGTTGCACTTATTATCACATTTGGATCTACAGCAGCCGCAGATACCACGTTTTATAGTAGACTAGAAAAGCCCGGCGCGCGTTTCTACGCCCCTTAATGAATAAAAATGGATTCTGAATTTAAATTGAATATCAAGTGCAAAAAACTAAAAATAAGAACTTTTTTTTTAATGGGCGTTGCCCTGCCCAGTTTTCTAACCACGAAACTGTATAGTCATGACAGCTATATATGTGTGCAAAGTATCAGCAAAATCGGTGAAGTTCAAGTAGCTGAAAATTAAAATTTAATTTTTATGGGCGTGGCACTGCTCAATTTTCTAATCACGGAATTGTAAAGTCATGACAACTCAATATGTGTGCAAAGTTTCACAAAAATCGGTCCAGAGCAAGTACCGCAAAATTAAAACTTTTTTTATGGGCGTGGCCCTGCCCACTTTTCTTATCACGAAATTGTATAACCATGAGACTTCAATATGTTTGCAAAGTATCAGAAAAATCGGGGAAGTTCAAGTAGCTGAAAATGATAACTTTTTTTTATGGGCGTGGCACATCACGAAATTGTAAAGTCATGACAGCTCAATATGTGTGCACAGTTTCAGAAAAATCGGTTCAGTGGAAGTACCTCAAAATTAGAACTTGTTTTTATGGGCGTGGCCCTGCCCACTTTTCTAATCACGAAATTATAAAATCATGACAGCTTAATACGTGTGCAAAGTTTCAGAAAAATCAGTCCAGTGCAAGTACCTCAATATTAAAACTTTTTTATGGGCGTGGCCCCGCCCACTTTTCTAATCACGAAATTATTTAGTCATGAGAGCTCGATATGTCTGCAAAGTTTCAGAAAAATCGGTCATGTGCAAGTAGCTGAAAGTGATAACTAATTTTTTATGGGCGTGGGCCCGCCCACTTTTTTCCACCCATAAACACTCCCTGGTATGTGTACAACAACTTACCAAAGTTTGAGCCCGATCGGTTTTACAGTTTCAGAGTCTATAGCTAACACACACAGAGTTTCACTTTTATATATATAGATAGATATAGATGAGATGTTCGTTACACCGCTCATAGATGCTACACAATTAAAAGCTGATGTTCTTACTTTAGTCAGAAGCTCTGCGGTTGATTTGTTTTTAGGTAAGTGGGTTTGTTTTATCATGTGTTCTTAAGCCAAGGATAAACTCAGCTTGCGTAAAAATTCTGGTCTCCTTTGATTTGGGTCAATTGGTGCCCACGAAACATCGATTTCTAAAAGTAATATGAATGGATTCATCCATACTTGTATGTATTTTCAGTTATTATTTTTTCTAACCTTGGCGGAAGAATAATAAAAAAATATCATGGCATTTGGTTCAATACCAAAACTTTCGAAAGCGCTTTTTATAGATTGATACTGCATACGAGTCCATGGGTTGTATGGGGCTATCAAAAAGTTGATTTCAACATACACAAGAACAGATGGAATCAATTCCTTTATCTATAAGGATTAAGAAAATACATACTTAAAGGGTAGCAAGTAAATACTGCAGAAATTACCAGCGGCATCTCAAATGACACCATATGATACGCTAAAACATTTTGCAGCACAAGAATTTCAGGCCGCATTATAACACAACATGTTTGATATTTTATATAAAACTATTTTTTTTACTTTGCAGAAATATTATCCTTCTATCTCTTTGCTCTCTAAATATTGTTCCTTAAAAATATTTCTTCAAGATGCATAAAAAGCTTAAATTATAATTCATCTGCCCAAGAAGATGTATATTAGTGCCAAACAAAAGAAAAGCATAATGAATTAAATTTAATAAGTAACGAATTAAAATTACATTTATATTTTAACACACTTAACCTCAGCAGAAGGTAAACAATCCTTAGGATAAAAGAGAATAAAAAAAAAAGGAGTGAAAATCTATCTAAAGAAAACCAATGAATAAACATCTCAAAAAGGAACCAAAACCATTATAATCACATTAAAATTAATAGCTAATTAACCACACAGATTATCACTGAAATAATATCTTACTTTAGACTTACAACATCGTCATCTTCCTATGTATGTATGTAGTATGTTTGTAGTTCATTTCATTTTACTTTTCTATTATTCGATTTGTGGTGAAGCAGTGAGTGGCAGCAGCAACAACCAGCGGTGTTGCTTGCACAGAAATGAATTTCCACCTGCTTAAGAAGAAAAAGACAAAATCCAATAACAACAATAAATACATACAACATCTAAATTAAAAGCAGAAAAATCATTTCTCTTCTACATTTAACATTTCAAGTACAATAGCAACAAAAAGTACTAAATTGAACTAAATGAAGTTAATTCTTGAGCTCGCATACTGTGAGAGCCAGCATTAACAATAGAAAACAACAAGGGGGAGAACAGAAACAAAAACAACAACAGCAACAGCAAACGTATATAATAATATTGTATAGAAAATCTGAAATAATAAAAAACGAAGTACAACAACAATAACAACAAAAACGAACAAACAAATGACAGGAAAAACTAATAATGTAAATGGAAAACTCACCTGGTGAATTAAGTACGAAGGTTTGAACGTTTGTGTGTATGTATGCATGAGTTGTTGATGAAAATACGACAACAACAATATGCCCAGATTCCAATACGAAACAGGTTGTAGTGGAAATGAGTCATATTAGAAAATAAACAGAGAATTTTGTTTTGAGTTAAAGAGAATTAAAATTAAGTAAAAATTATAAAAGAACTTAAAATGCAAAGAGTGATTAAAAAGAAAAGAGAAAATAAATATTGTTGGGTTTTAAATAATGGAAATTAATCTTAATAATAATTTAAATTAAAAGTTTTTAAATATCTTAATTAAATATTAATACATATTTATGCAAAAAAATGTCCCTTAAATTATGTGTGATAATAATAAAACCGAAATAATGTCTATGTTACAAATACCCACTTGTCTAATCTTCATTTAAGTTAAATTACTAATTCAATAAACAAAATAATCAGGCTGGAATTTCTTGGGGACGTTTTTTGAAATACTTTTTCTCATTTTCTGACGCTTATTGGTCCACTTGTCCCAATGTACATACTTAAACATTTTGAAGATTACGCAGCATGTGTGAATATTTTAGCAGCTGTAAAACTGGAAGAAACATTTTAGCTGTTGGAAAATTGTGCGATATGAAAAATCGAACGCGTTCACGTTGCTTAAGAACATCTGAGAATATTGTTGTTGTGGCCTATAGTACTCTTTTGAGTTGGTCATTGCGAAATGGCCGTAATCGGAAGATATTGATATGACTAACGTTGGTTTTCGACAGCGATACTATGTCGTACACAACTAATGGTAGGTACCATCGCTATTTTAAGCGAAAGGTTTTCTAAACGTGTTATTATTTCTTGAAGAGATTATCAACCAAGGCACCCAGATTTTGTGATATCGACCCCTGTGCGCGAAATTATCGCGTTTTTATTACTTTTAAATAAACAAAAACGTAAATAACACTGCTTCAGACGATAAAATGTACACAGTGTCATCTCCATAACTAAAACATTTGTCGCTAAAATGTTTTATCAGCAGATGGATTAATGCCTGTAGAACCGATTTGCATAAAAAAGTCGATTTCTAAAAAAGCGTAACATACGATAGTTTCGCGCACAGGAGTCGATATATTACCTTTACACTTTTTTTCTTTGAGGATTCGTAAAAGCTTAGTCCTAGCGCGAACCCTGCGTGTGGAGGGAGGAAGGATAGTTCCCCTGAAACTAAATTGTGTTGATTTATAAGAAGTTTTCGCAGTCATAAAGCAACTAATTAATAAATTTTATTACAAATTTTAACCAAAATAGAATTCGTGAAGTCATTAACGACATACAGCCTCAAGTGTGCGAATTGCTGATGGAAAATTTCAAAAAAAAAAAGAAGCTCTTGCAAGAGTTGCAAGGGTGGCATTTGACTTTATAATCAAACAAATAATTGCTTACAAATACTTGTTATGCCCACACGACTAATGAATCTTTTGAATCTTTAAACAAATAAAGGGTGGTTAAATTTTAAGCGCCGATATTGAATGTGAACCACACTAAACGTCAGATTTTTTTTCTGCATTTCATTTGACATTTCTCAACCTCAGACTCACTCAATTTGAACTATGGAAAGATACACAATCGAGCAACGTGTTAAAGTTATTCAGGCTTATTATGAAAATGAGCGTTCAAATCAAAATGCATTTCGTGAACCTCGTGATTGTTTTGGTCAACATAATCGTTCAAATTCGTCCACAATCGAGAGATTTGTGAAAAATATTTAAATTTTAGCAAAACAGGTCTGTGTGAAATGTAAAAACATCTATGAATGCCTTCTTAGTTCGTTGAACGGAAAACATTGCGATAGTGCGGCAAAAGAGCACTCAACTTAGACTCATCATCGTGCCCAACAATTGAACGCCAACATTGCCATTGAAAATTTGGACCATCGGATGGTGGTGTGCCGCTGAGAGCGCGGTGGCCTTTTGGCCGATATTTTGTTCCATATATAATTGAACCATACCACTATTAAAAGGAAATGACGATAATTTCCTAAATAAATTGTGTTTTATTCAATATCAACATCGGCCCTTAAAATTTAACCACCCTTTACATACAGGGTGGGCAACTTTGACTAATTAATTTGAAATGTTTATAAATTTTTACTTTTCAAAGTTTATTTTTCTTTCTGCACTTTCTTTGCACTTTCTGTACAAAAAAGAATTTCATCATATTTTAAATGCAAGTCCGCATAATAAAAGTTGAATTTAATTATACTCTCGAGCGATCAATTAACAAAAAGGCATAGACAATAAGATTATTTTGATAGTGCTATCTATGGCTTTCAATAATAACAGGATAAGAAGCCTAATGAAACGTTTTGGATATCTGAGTGCTGTAGATCGTGTACTATAAAGTACCTTCAGTTAGCCATCAACGCTACGATAAGTTACAATATTGAATTGAAAGAGGTTTCCATATAAAATTGAATTGAACCTAGAATTTAAATGCTCTTCAGTATGTAGATAGATAAGTATTTCTTGCAAGAAAAATATCCAAATTCTTGAATACCCTTATTATAAAAACAGTGTCATGTTTTTAATTTGAAAGGATATGCATACAAATAGAACTCCCTTGATTAATGGTGGAATATTCTAGGACTGTTTAAAAGCGTTTATATCACCTTCTGAAATGCATGGTTGAATGTAAAATTAGGGCTGAACAGTTCACTTCTTTTTTGAATACGACACAACAGTTTCAGATTCGGTATACAGAACTATTTTGAAATGTGTTTAAGGTTCGCTGATTTAATGGCAGAAGGTGATTAATTGCCCACTTCGACTTGATGACCGTAATTTTATTCTTGACATTATTAGAAACAATTTTACCTTAACAAACCACAAGACTAGTGCAATATATTAACGAAATCAGAGCCCAAAAAATTGTTCAGTGTTAGCGAAATGGCTTTAAAAACACCATTAAATACAAGTTCGAAAATGATGTACTTTGCACAATTGGCTTAAGAAAATTTAATACAAAATTAAAACAAATTAAAACCTTAAACAAATGGAAGTAAACATAACCATCGATACAAGATGGCTCACCCTATACCAAAAATTGACTCACAAAACATAAATAAAACAAAATGATTTTCGCTATTAAAATTTTAATTTTACAAAAATTAATACATTTAAGAAACAAAAGCACCATCATCAATATGCTAGTTAAACAAACCTTCTGCAAACATAAACTGAACATAAGATGTCCCAAACTAAAAAAAACTACTCAATTAAATTGAGTTAAAAATCTTTTAGATACTTGAGTTAAAAATCTGTAAAATACTTTTCTTGGCCAAGTGACAAACTAGAATTGAAATACTCTGTATGATGAGGTGTTAGTGGTTGCGAAGAGTTTGATGCAACCTTCTTAGCAGAACCCATAGGAACACATGGAATTTTTATATAAACCACGTTTGAGCTGTTTATTGTACGAGAGTGTTTGAACGGTTAAAATGTTTAAAAATAATTTTTGTATATTGTTTAGTGGTTGTAAGAATGACCTGTTCCTGTATGAATTTAGTTTAGTGCTAGAGACCGGTTCGTACGTAACGTTGAAAGCAAATTTTTGCTGTTAACGGTCGTTGTTAAACAAGATTTTAGAAATAACAAAAAAAACAGACAAAAACTCACAAACTTTTTGAAGCCCGTAAAGCGCATGATATATGAAACGCTCGTGTGTCTTGTATAAAAAAAACCAAAAAAAAAGTTAAAAAAAATATTTCATGTTTCTTTAAAACAAATTCAGAATGAAGAAAAAAATTTATGAATGAAATTCAAGAAGATGAAGTGTATGTATGTATGTGCATCGGTTTTCGGTTGCTTTAGGTTTTGGTTACAAATAAACAAAACAAAAATCGCGTGCGTTTAATTATGATGCAAAATTATTATGAAAAACAAACTTTTGCATGATTAAATTACAATATAATGATTAAAGAGAAAATAATTGTTAAAACAAAAAAAGTTGACTACATTTTAATAAAACATAACGAATTGATAGTTTGTTAACAAAAAACAAAAAACTAATTTATTTGCAAAGATTTATAAGAGAAAAAAAAAATGGTTGGAAAAAGTTTCTTAACAGATTAAATAGAAAAATATGTTGTTTGCTATCAACAGACAACATCTGCCGCAAAAGGAAAAAAACAAAAAAACTCAACCCCCCCAACATACAGCAACAATCAAACGTATCTCTAGCATCTACATGCAATAAACAGCAAGTGCCACAAAGGAATTTCAACAACTAAACCTTGACAACATCTACAAAGCACTAGAATCCAAAAATAAAAATAAATAAAAAACTATCAACGTCCTTCACCGCCTTCTTAAGAAAATGACGGGCGAACGGACAGACGGACAAACAGACAATATCACAACAAACAAAAAAACTTTGTTTAAAAGAAAAATCTAGGCAAAATTAGAGAGAGAAAAAAAAAACAAAAAAGAAAAACTTTATAGAAAAATTCTTCCGCCTTAAAAACACACACAAAAAGTAAAAGAACCATCAGCATATCATCGTCCTCATCACCAATAACAGCAAAAACAGCAGCAACATTTGGTTGTGTTTTTCTGTATTTTTTGGTTTTTCATTTGTTTTGCCCCAACGTTCTGGTCTTTTGATCACGGTCTTAAGATTACGGTTTTTGCTGCCAACTACAGCAAAAAAAGAAAGAACGACTACAACAACAGCAACAATAACAACAAATTTGTTACTAAAAGTTTGTTTTTCCATATAAGTTACCAGTTTTGCTATTTTTCTAGTGGCCTTAAATTTTCTTGTTAACTGATTTTTATTTTCCTCGTTTTATGTCTTTTCTTAAACTCAATCTTTAACAACACCCGCAAAAAACAAAACTTAAAAAAACCAGAGAAAAATCTTGAAAAGAAACAAAAAAAAATAGAAAAACAATTTTTTAACATTATAAAGTAATCAACAAAGTTTCCACTTGTTCTCGTCTTAATACCACGTAACTATTTCTGGGTTGTGCCACAACAACAACAACAACTATAATAAAGAGGAAAATATCAACACCAACAACAAGAGCAGCAAGTGCAATATTCTGCTATTTTTTTGTTGTCTTTTAATGTTTTAAACAACTGAAAAGAATTATAATAATCAAGTATTTATGAAAAAGTTTTGCTTTTCTTCTCTTGTCTACGAAAAAAAAAACTCTTTAATTGAACACCTACCACTTCCAAAAAGAATAGAAAAAGTTGAAAGAAAATTTGTCTAAAAAAAACTCCGTAAAAATAGAAAACTTTGCCAAGTGTAACAACCAACAGTGTTAAAGGTAACAAACCAGCCAAACGTTTAATAATTTGTTGCAAATAAAAGAAAGAGAAAAGTTTTTTCTTTCAGAAAAAAAAGGAAAAAAAAAATTGCACAGAAAGGAAAAAAATAATAAACTAAAATAGAATAAACGGAAGTACAACAGTTTAAAAATTTTCTTTCTATTTCGCTGTAACGAAAAGTGTGTGTTAAGGGAAAAAATATATTTTCAAAATAATAAGCAAAAATAAGAAGAAGAAAAAAAGAATAAGGTTATAGAGCAAAAAAAAAAATTTAATTTAAATTCGCTTTCAACCATATTGTAGATAAAAATAAAAATATCTAGTGGATTAAATAACTATCTGTAACAATTTGGTAAACAAAATTTCGAAGGTAAGTTTGAAAAATTTTTAAGAAAGAAAGTTGTGTTGTGTTGTGAGATCAAATGTAAATTTATAAACCATAATTAATTTTGGGGAGGAAATAATTAATCTGCTTTAAAAAAAAATTCAAGTTAAAGTAAATTATGATTTATATTAAGACATTAATACAAAGAAAATAAAAAATAAATAAAACGGTGAAGACGTAGAGTAGGGCCAGTAAAACTTGAAACAGAACCCAACAAAAATATTGTAAGACTTTGAAGGCAGTGCCGACTTTGCATATGAAAGCCCACTTAACTATGTCTTCTGTACTAGTTAATAATTGTAGCAGTAAAAACCAAAAAAAAAAAAAAATTCATTAAAATATAGATTTTTTTTAAATATCCCCACTACTTTTTCTTTTCTTTTTTGCTGCTCCTAAAGCAAAGGCATTTTTAGATTAATCATGGTAGGGACAAACAAGCGCTTACTAGTGACAAAAGCAAGGAAGCCAACAAAGTGTAGCATCACGTTACTCACATCTCACTCTTGTGAGCAGATTAGCACAAAGTAAAAAACTTCTAGATGCATTTGTATTTTAAAAAGGCTTTAGGATGAAAAGTTTTAAGCACATAATTATCTATATAGAATGAATTAGAAGTAGTACTGATGAATTTGGCAAATAATAGTTTAATAACTATTATTATCAATTGAATATGATAACAAAAATTCTGTGAATTAACAACTTTGACTTCTTTTTTTTTTAATCCAACTTTAGTATGGGATAATAACTATCAGTCTGTCTGTTTTAAGTACCCAGCCTGCAAAATTGTCCGACATCTATCAGATGTCTGTTAGAAATGTCGACAAACAAGTAAGAATTCTATACGAATTCTGTCAGAGTTCAGACCGCCAAACATATGAAATGGTTGACATGAATTCTGACAGACATGTTTGACAGAAATCTGATAGGAAAAGCAGGGGAAATTCTGATTTATTATACGATATTCGTATAGACTTATGACAGATTTCTGAAAGTTTGTCGGATGTAATTCTAACCGATAAATCGTACAGATTTCTTAACAAAATCTAAATATATATAAATGAATCCCTTTTTTCCTTGGTCACGGCATCACGCGTGAATGGCTGGACCGATTTCACTAATTCTTTTTATACCCTTCACACAGTGAAAAAGGGTATATATAGGTTTGTCATTCCGTGTGATATTTCTATAATTTTGATTTCCGACCTCATAAAGTATATATTTTCTGAAAGCTTATGAATTAAGGAGTCGATTAAGTATGTCCGTCTGTCCGTGTGTATGTTGAAATCAACTTTTTGAAGCCCCCCGACATCGCTTGGACTCGGGTGGAGTACTGAAATATCAGAAATATTCGGGAGTAGATCGGTATTGAAAATCAGAAACATCGGTACATAAACAACTAAGATATGAGCAAAAACCCACGACCACCTTGATTTTTTTCACAAAAACAACATTACAACAACAACATGCATACATACATACATACATACATACATACATACATAAAAACGTGTATACTGGTTAGAGAAAACGTGGCATCAAATCCCAGCTGAGGCAAAAAAAATTTTTTTTTATTTTTTTATATTGTTTTTTTAATTTTTTTTTTATTTTTTTTTATTTTTTATTTAATATATTATTTATATTTTTATTATTTTTTTTTAATATTTTTTTTTTGGTTTATATTTTATATATATATTTTAATTATTTAAAAAAAAATTTTTTTTTTAATTTTTTTTTTAAATTTTTTTTTTAAATTTTTTTAACATACATACGTAAATTTATAATTTTACAATGGGATGTTTTTATATATGTATGTTTTTTATATGTATGTACGTATTTCATATGGGATGGTGATACAAACTACTGTTATTGCATGACTACACGTTGTGAAGGGTATATAAGATTCGGCACGGCCAAATATAGCGCTTTCACTTGTTTTTTTTTGTATTTGTTATTATTAGGAGAAGGTTCTTATGTAAGAAAATAAAAATAATAATGTGTCACTGGCAGTAATATTCACGTAGTTGACATTAAAACAAACAATCGTAGTTTACATGCTCTTTGCAAATATATCGGTCGGAGTTGGTCTGTGGTCGGAGTTATAATAACAAAATACCTACATAATTCATTTGCCATTTCTTAGTGTACTTTTCACATTGGCTTCTACAGGATAATTTTTACTGTGTGTTTTTCTCTGAAGTGTTTGTTCAACAAGGTTAGTCAAATTAATTCAATGTTGGAAACTTTTTATAGACCATTATGATACTTTTACAAAAGAATACCAACAACACTATTTATATATGCACCAGAAAATAAAACTAAGAATATTGTGTTTCATAAAGCATTAGAATAATAAACACTTTGTTTTTGGAATAATTTTGATTTATTAATATACCAACAGCAATACCTAATAAAGAAATTAACTTAATTCAGATAAAAAGGTAACAGATATTTTTTGATTATAGGGCGGTACAAAGTTCGCCGGGTCAGCTAGTATTTAATGAAATAAAACTCAGGGCCAAATTACGGCATTCGATCACGATCGAAATTTTACTCCAACGATCGAGTTCGCTGTGCCTTAGGTATAGATATTTAATTTCATATATTCATATACATTGTTTATATGCTAGAGATTCAATAGTCAAAAGAATTCTTTTAAATATTTTAAGCTAACTTGAAAATCCAAATACGCATCTTTTTTAACATTTTTCCGAAAAGCCTGACGTGATATTTTTTAAAAAATATATATTTTTTATTAAGCACAAAACAATCACTTTCTGTATTACTTTTAAACACACCAATAGATTTAATCTTTTAATATCACCTATTTTGTTGCACTTTATGACTTAAAAAAACAATACAGAAAACAAACAAAATCAAAATTTCAAAATTGGTAAAAGCAAAAAATTCCATTTTAATTTGTAAAGAAAAAAAAAACAAAAAATCCTAAAGAAAAGGAATAAAAATAACTTCGACATTTCTGTACAAAATCAGTTAGAAATCTATCAGACATGTCGGTAAACAAAAAAGAATAAAATCCCTTCGACATGTCCATACGCAATCAGTCAGAAATCTATCAGACGTGTCGTACATTAAATTTCCCAGACATGTCTCACAGAAATTTGTACGAAATGTCCCTAAAAAAAGTCAGATATTTGTAAAACTTGTCTGATTCAGACATTGTCGTACTATTGTGCAGGCTAGGTAGTTGTTTTTTTTAACTTCATATTCGAAAATTCGTACTAATGTTCGGAAGAAATCTTCAAACAAAATCGTTATCAAAAAAAAAAAAAACAGCAGACAGTTGTCCGAGGCCTTCCGAGGACTGTCCCTGCAGGCTGTGTCAGAGACACGGCCATTAAGTTTAACGTAGAATACTAAACGTCAACTGTCAGCTGCTGTCAAACAGCATTGTTATTTATTTACTTTCATTTAACATACAAATGTATGAATTTATTTTTTCATATATTTTTTATAATTATATATTCATGTTAAATTTAAATTCACATTTAACATTTTGTTTCACTTGAATACATAAGTAAATATACGAAGTTTCAATATTTCATTAATCAAAACAACAGCCGAAGGTTTGTGTCCACACTGAAACAGCAGCATAGTTTGTGTTTACGCTACAAACTCAAACACTCAACCAAACACCACACATATGTTTGAGTGTATGTGTTTAAACAATTTTCATTTGAGAAATTTAAATATAAGGAAGATATCAACCAATATGAAATGTATATCAAACGAAAGATAACATCTTCATTTACCTACAAACAAATTTTTAAAAAAAGTTATCTCCCCGTTTCCTCATAATCAATGAAATAAAGATTACAACAATAACAATCTGACATGACTCCCTATACCGTAAGGTAAGACGTATTCTACGCCAAAAATAAATGTCATAAAAATATCAACAAATTGATCACAAAATATTTTAATAAACTTTTTTACATACACTGAGGTAAACTAGTACAATCAAACTTTTAAACATCACAAAACAAACTGTCATACGGATGTATGTATTCCTGTTATCTAACTTTATATAAAATGTCTCTATGAAACTTCTTACAAAAATTTAATTTATCTTAAAACATTTTAATAAATTTATACTCTTACACTTGTGCCTCAGAGACACTACAAATCCCAAGGATGTGTAAAGAAAAACTCCTTAAAAAAATATTTACATAAATTCTGTGATTTTCTTCTAGTTTCCTTTAACTTTTTGACAAACTCTATTTTTTTCCAACAACTTTTGCTATAAGTTGTAGGAATGCCCTCAAGTATTTTTCTTTTCTCTGTAAGCCTGTGCGTATTTGTGTGTGTTTTTTATATGTGGGTGTCCTTAAAAATAATTTTATATCAAATTTCATTCGACTTAAGAGAATTACTTAAGAATAATATGTATCTTCCTGGCGCCCAGGGCATATTTAAGGTGTTGTGGGAGTTTTTAAATTTAGTTTATATCCAAACGATTGGTAGGGGGGATGGGGGTAAATTATACGTTTTGCTGATAAATTCATTTTGTTATTTAGAGTATTATTATTTAGTGAAATATATAATTAGCGGAAAACGCATACATACAAATAATAATTTTGATTAATTATTCATTTTAATTTATTTGGTCAGTGGTCATGCTAATTAGTGTCAGGGAAGTAATTTATATTTTAAAGAACATTTAAAATAAGTATTAAATATAAATGATTATCTCAAAGCAAGTTAGGCGGTTTTAAAATATACGCAAATTTGTAAAATAAAATATGGCTAACAAAAAGCAATATATTTGAGACCAGGTAGTTTAGAATTCAAATAATTAGAAATTCCAGAATTTTATCTCGTTCCCTTCAAAAAAATTTTAAAAATTAATTTCATTTTGGATTGAATGAATAAAAGTATATTTAATCGAAAACGCCTCACGTGGTGTAAAGATAATCTACAATGCATTACCAAAATTTATTGTATCCAGAGAAGGTTCCATTTTAGTGTTTTTTATAGGCGGATTGGTTTGTAAATTGAAGCGTTTAACATGTTCAGATCTACTGCTGAATTACCGTGTAGCAAGAAGAGTCGCCAACAATACACTTTGTAAGGCTAAAAGAGAATACTATACCGAACGATTTGGTACTGTTGTAAGCTATGGAATGAAATAAAAATATGAAAAACAATACGTAAAGTCATTGTGTTGGAAAAGAAAAATATCACAATCCTTAATCTGGTCGATGCCAATGAATTAAATAAGACCTTTACAAATTTGCATATTCAAACAGCTAACCTTAACTTTTACAGTTTCAGCATACCAACTGATTATGATATAAATGATTTCTTGATGCCTAAGTCCACTACAGACTTTGGACTGACTGCTATTTTATGTCTTCTGTTTAAGTTTCTGGACAGAATTCTGCATCTTAAAATAAGTGCTTTTATCGAAAAAAATAATCCGATTAATTTTTCAATTTTTCTCAATTCTTAATTTTTCTTTTGCATGAAACACAGTTGTACTACAGCACAAAATAACAAAATCTCTTATTACAAAATATTGAGTTGAAAGTACAGATCTTCACTATTTACACTTTGACATCAAAACTCATTATTTGAACTCCTCATACCGGTCTAGTACTTACTACGGGACTCAAATAAGAACTTATTGCTATAGCAATGAACAAAATACTGATTTCAAGTTGCCTAATGTAATCGATTTACAGAAGTCCTTCAGGTGAAAATTCGGTTTTTTATTATGCGATACGTTGATATAAAATTAAACAAGTAAACGCAACAAATTCGGTTGTGCCGAATTTTTGATACCCACCACAACCCAGCAAAAATTACTGCATAGCCGGAAGCAGGTTTGTAAGGGAGAGACAAATGTACTCTCCTTTCCCAACCTGCTTCAGGAAGGCATGCTTTTTATATGAGATGTCCCACTTGGTAGGGCTCTTTGATGCTCTAATTATTTGCTATTTTCACACATGGTTAATGCAGTAATAATATCATGTCTCTTTTATGTGTTTTCAATAAATTTTTTAAGAACTACAGTAAAGAGAGGTAATCATTCGCTTACATTCCTGCATCCTCGTAAGCGAGAGAAGTTGCAGTAAGTTATTTTATAAAAAATAAAATATATTTAATAGAAATTTCTGACTTCCATTTATAGCACCCTCGAATGCGCTCTAATATTGCGCTATAAAAAGGCATGATTTTTTTTTACTGCTTACCGGTACAAAATAATTTTTTGCTGGGAAGTTTCTTGTACTTTTATAGCACAAACTTTATTATTTTGTTACTCACACAAATCGCTGTGGAATAATCTCTTTATACTAAAATATGTATCACCATAGACTCCTTAGCATACATCTCATCACACATGGTTTGCTGGGTAATCTAATTTAAATGCCCCTTTTTTACTTCATGATATTTTTTTTTATTCTAAAATAAAAGAACTCATTGAAGGTGTGAAAATTACTCAACGAACAGGACAATAACTTTTTCATGCAATTTTAAACAATTGAAAGCATTTATTTTTATCTTTTTTTTCATTTTTTTCAAAAAGGAAAACGTCTTTAAATTAAAAGAAATGACAACAATAAAAATATACGCAAGAAATACATTAAAATGCTGGCTTTTGTTTGAGTTTCCGCTTGTGGCACATAAAAAAATATTAAAGACATAGAAATGCCAAAAACGAAGAAAATATGTATATAAAGCAACACCAATAAATATAAAAATAAACGCACAAACAAAAAGGTCGTATTATTTTAATATTAAATTGTTGTTATTTGGCTGCGTACATGGGTATGTGGGTGTGTGTGTGTGTGTGTGTGTCTGTCTGTCTGTCTGTCTATCTGTGGTATGTAAACATTGACATCTTCTTTTCCAATGTGTGATGTTATTGAGGCTGGTCTCCTTGTACGCCTTGCTGCTATTGTTGTTATTATTTATTTATCTCATCTATATAAAAGGCAAATAAATATGAAAGCAACACACATTCTAATAAAATAAATAATAAATGATGAAGAAAGAGGCCTTTTAAAAGATCCTTATTTAAGGTACTTAAGGTAAGGTTTGTGGAAAAGTATATTTCGTAGTTTTTTTTTTTTTTTTGTTTTTTTATTCATTAAATTACTTGAGTTCAACTGGTCCTTCGTAGACTTTAAGGACAAACAGTAAAAACATTTTCAAAATGATTAATGTAAGTTCTATGAAAGAAGCTACAACTGAAGACGCTGTATGTTATCATTTCTCGTTCTAATTGAGAATGGATTAGTAGTGACTTTTAAAGCAAATTTGTGACTTAAATGTGCTACTTACTTTAAAGTTTGTAAATTACATTATGGGGTATTCTATTCTATTTTAAATTAAGGTCTACCTGAATTGTTTTCTACTGTTCTGTTTATTTAAACTTTGACTATTGAAGAAATGAATAAAATATAATACTTACGATTATCGTTATTTATGTTCAAAAGGAAAAGGAGAGGACATCAAATGGACGCACTTGTCTGATCAAATACATAAACATAAGTAGAAAATGAAGATAACCCATTTTTTATTTAATAAATTATTTTTATGAAATTGTATTAATAAGTTATTTTAATAAATTACAGAAAAGTTGTTTGGCACTGGTGGGACAGCACATGAGTGGTTGAAAGAAATTAATAAAAATATTTTATTAAATATTTTTCTAAAACAAGCATTAATTCAGGGATCAGTAGTTGGTCCGCTGCTTTTCATCTATATATATAAAAGTGAAACTCTGTGTGTGTGTGTGTGTGTGTGTGTGTGTGTGTTAGCTATAGACTCCGAAACTGTAAAACCGATCGGGCTCAAACTTTGGTAAGTTGTTGTACACATACCAGGGAGTGTTTATGGGTGAAAAAAAGTGGGCGGGGCCACGCCTATAAAAAATTAGTTATCAGTTTTAGCTACTTTCACTTGACCGATTTTTCTGTAACTTTGCACACATATCGAGCTGTCATGGCTAAATAATTTCGTGATAAGAAAAGTGGGCGGGGCCACGCCCCTAAAAAAGTTTTAATATTGAGGTACTTGCACTGGACCGATTTTTTTGAAACTTTGTACACATATTAAGATGTCATGACTTTATAATTTCGTGATTAAAAAAGTGGGCGGGGCCACGCCCATAAAAAAAGTTATAATTTTTAGGTACTTGCACCAGACCGATTTTTCTGAAACTTTGCACACATATCGAGCAGTCATGACTAAATCTTTTCGTGGTTAGAAAAGTGGGCAATGCCACGCCCATAAAAAAAGGTTATAATTTTGAGGTACTTGCACCCGACCGATTTTTCTGAAACTTTGCACACATGTCGAGATGTCATGACTAAATAATTTCGTGATTAGAAAACTGGGCACTGCCACGCCCAAAAAAAAAAGGTATCATTTTGAGGTACTTGCACTGGACCGACTCTTCTGAAACTTTGCACAAATATTGAGCTGTTATGAAACAGAAATGTGGGCAATGCTACGCCCATAAAAAAAATTATAATTTTTAGGTTTTTGCACTTGATATTCAATTAAAATTCAGAATGCATTTCGATTCATTAAGGGGCGTAGCGACGCGCGACGGGTTTGGCTAGTGATTTATATAAATGACCTCTTACTTACGGTCAACGAGGTATATTGTTTACCCTTGCGGACGATGTGCAATTTGTTTGTTATTCAGATGCTCAGTTTGTAGATGTGTTGGAGGTAGGGGTCAATAACATATTACGTTGCATCTAATAATGGGTTCTGTGTTAACCTAGTAAAAACCAAACTTATGGGGCTTGGATTTCATACTAATAGTATTAGCGTAGCGATTAACGGCATTTCTCTAGGATTTGTAAGTAAAATGAAATGTTTAGGCCTTATTATTGACACCCTTCTAAATTTTTCTCTACACATTGATTTTTTATCGTCACGAGTTTCCTTCGTTCTAAAAAGATTTTATTCTTTAAAAATTTATCTTCCAAATTTATTAAGAAGACAAATTGAAACAGCCCTTTTAATGCCGCATATTTTATACTGCATTGAAATATATAACAGGAGCTGGGGCTTATGTAAAGGGAATATGTAAATTGATATTTAATAGAATTATTCGATACGTCTTTAATTTGAGAATAAGAGCTCATGTTTCTTTACATACTTTAAACTTTCTGAAATCCTCTTTTAATAATTTTGTAGGTATTAGGCTGTTATTACACGTTTTCATCCTACATTGAACGAAGCAACGTCTAACGCGCGGCTAAAAAAACTGCCATAAAAAAAATAAAAAAATTAAATTCGCCATTTTAATAATTATATATTTTTTTTAGTATTTTTGCTATTAAAATAATAAAGCACCTTATACACGGCATGTCTTTTACATCTGACTATGTAAATTAATTCTAATTCTTTATGTCTGTCAAAATTCTTATATAAGACTTAACCGCTGCTGGTTGAGATTTCTGCCAATAGCTGATGTCACATGACTTGTTAGAACAAAATAGAGTACGTTCTAATTAAAATATTGCAGTTGTTTTACAGAATTAATGTTTTAATTCTAACACACGAATTGCACGTACTTATCAGTGAGACATTTTACAAGTCAGATATAAAAAACATGCCGTGTATTAACTGCTGAAGCAATTAAAAAGACATAAAATATAACACTTTTGGACAACGAATATAAATCTGCGTTATCATTCTTATGTTAATGAAAATATACAGACCGGTCACACATTTCGAACGGAATATCTTAAATTTTGAATTTGCAATTCTAATCTTTTCTCCGGGTTCCTTAACATTATTTTTACACTCCAGTCCAATTATTTAAATGCGTAAACGTGTCACTTGAAACTGTTAACACAAAAAGCTTAAGAAGAGCGCAAATATTAATTTGACGCGCCCCTAAAAGTATGCCCATTTAATAGTGATTTATGCGAACAATGCTATAAACACAACTACAAAGAATGACGAATTTCGCGTAGCAAAACGTAGAAGTTTACTACGTAAATTCGTCACATAAAACACATTTAAGACGATAATTTAAATTTGTTTCGTCTTGCCAAATAATTGAACATCTCACGAACCTCTCTTATGCGATTTTTGAAAAAGCATTTGAATTTACATGCGTTTAATTTAATAAATTCAATTTAATACTGGCCATTTTAAGCGTCGTTAATACGGCGAGTTGTTAGCTAAACAGATAGAAGAAAAGAATGGTGACAAAAACGATCACCTACAACGACGAGGAACACTTTCACGTCGTTGAATTTGTAACGAGAAAAATTTCCGCGTTAGGGCAAATGAGAAATCAGCAGTGATTGGTGAAAAATGAGGTAAGCCAAGCAGTTACCGTGAGTGGCGTTCGCTATCATGAGATAATTACTGACTTACTTCTTGTGGCCAGAAAATTAATATATCGACCTGGACGATATGTTACATTTCAACAAAATGTTGCTACTCGAAACATTGGCTCTTTAGCACGAGAAATTCTATAGCCATCTTATCTCACGTCGTGGCGATGTTAATTGGCCGCCACGATCATGTAATTGGACAACATTGGGCTTCTGTCTTTGGGAGTATTTAAAAGAAAAAGTTTACGTCAACAAGCCAAGAACAATTCAAGAGCTAAAGGATAAGTAATTCGGCAAATTCATACTTCGCATAGAAGTATGACACTGAAGCCGTGGCGAGCATTTGGACGATATTTCATAATAAAGAAATATTAAGATAATTCTCTGTAAACTTCTTATGAAAAAAAACTTAACAACTCAAGTCGAATTTTGGTCACCGATTGTGCGCATTTTCATATAAATACACAAATGTGCTTCATTTTTGACGACCAATATTCGCAACGTCATTCGTCCCAGTTATGTTTATGGCTTAAGGAATTAAAAGCGGCTTAAATTATCGTTCAACTTAGTTTCAATTTATTTCGTGTTAAATAAAAAAATTTTAATTTCTATAAAATCCATGAAACGCTGATTACCTTTTTAACAAGAATATTTTTAATTAAAAAAACAATATTAAAAAATATAAAATGACCTTGAGGTAAGGGCCCTTTAATGTTCACTCTGGCCTAAAAAGATGCGCATATTATTGAATGTATTTAAACTAGTAGCTGAGTTTTAAATTTCTACTGATTTAAAACCAGATGCAAACACATTGTCATTTGCATGAGTAAATATTTATATGTGCGTGTGTAAGAGTTTGTGGTTTTGAAAGTTTTATAAGAGAATGAAAAAAACTTGGAATAAATGTGCGTTAATGCGTTGATAAACAGTTCGTAAACGCCATTTAAATGTGGTAAAATGTTTGGTGAATAATCGTACATAAGAAAATAAAGGTCTGCTTGGATGCGCTTGTGTGTGTGTGTGGGTGTTTATTTATTTAAAAATTTGGAATGTACTATCGCATGTGTTGGTTCCTAAATTTTTACATATTTTAAGAGATGCCAGATGGCATCAACAAAAAACTCGAATATTTAATTTAAGTCAATTCACTGCTATCGATATCAACACTGGTAAACATTTTTATCAAGGTGCTTTTGCACCTTTTCCCCGTTAAAACAATTTCTAACGAAATTAAAGCAATATTGCTACGCACAAATTATTTCAAACCGCGAATAAAAAAACCTTTGCTTTGCAGTTTTTTTAACGCAATATTTTCTTTAGCAAAGTTTTTTAATATAAATAGTTTTTTAAGGCAAGTCACTTAAATTTTTCTGCTTTTAAAAAAGCTGCCTACTTGAAATATATGAGAAATACTTAAGGAATAAAGAAGTACTTAGTGCGTACTTTATGTTCAATTTAAAACTATTTTCTTATACACCCAGAAAACAGACAAATTAATTGCCAATCGAATTGTTTAGTTCTCGCAATCGAACTTCTCTTGTTAAAATTTCTTAGTGCAGAGCACATATTTGTATTCCGAATCAAAATTCTTTAGATACAACCATACGATTCTACCATCACAACTAAACTATACGATTGGCAACAATTTTGGTACGCAGAACCGGTACCGTTCTGTGCAATTATTAAATGCCAAAAACCCGGTTTAAACAATAAAATCATCATGATGACTACTACTATCGAGCTGTGAGTATTTCGAAACAAATCGCAAAACTAAGTTCAAAATAATTTATTAAAGTTTTCATTGCAGTCAATTATATATACATTCGCAAAGTTCAGTCTATCATCTCAGTAATGATCTGAAGGTAGTTTTGACTTTCGAATCTATATGGTGCAATTATCGGTACTTTCATTAGGCCATGAAATTTTTTAATAATTCACTATAATTAAACTTAAAAAAGTTCGCCATGGATACGCCATCCAGCAAAATTTAAAATTTCCATGACTCAGCAGCATAAATTAGGCTAAACTGGCATGGGATATGTTGATTTTAAGGATTTCTGTGGCTTATTCGTACAGAATAACTCTTTCGGAGTTAAATTGAGCAATCTCAGTGACTAGTTCACATCACTTCCGTAGGATATGACAGTTTCCTTAAATATCTTGTGCACAATCTCCACTTTAGTATTAGTTGTTGGGCACGCAACGCCGTCTTGTTAAAACCACACAGCATTGGTGTCCATATCATCCAATTTAAGCCAAAAGAATGTGGTTCCCAACGACCGATAATGATCGCAGAAGACGGTGATAATCTGCCCAACGTTGTTGTCAAAATAACATTTATCAATGACGTCGGTAGCTTAGAGTTTATTCTCGAATTCTTCAATTTTGTTTTAACAGAATTCATTCATCCCAAAGCACCCGTTTTGGTAAAAACATTTTATCATTTGCACCTGTTGTCGAACACTATAATCGACCAGTAAGATTTGTTAAAACAAACTGAATAGATAACAGCCAATTTGAAAGATATACATCGTTCTTATCGGTAAAAACTTTGCCATTCCTCCTCAGCAAATTTCATAATTTTCCACAAATCTGGTGAAAGGGACAGATTTTATTAATTACTAGCCAAGCTCGGCACGCGCCCCTTAATGAATAAAAATGCATTCTGAATTTTAATTGAATATCAAGTGAAAGAAGCTAAAAATTATAATTTTTTTTATGGGCGTGGCACTGCCCACTTTTCTAATCACGAAATCGTATAGCCATGACAGTTCAATATGTGTGCAAAGATTCAAAAAAATCGGTCCAGTGCAAGTACCTCAAAATTATAACTTTTTTTTATGGGCGTGGCCCTGCCCACTTTTATAATCACGAAATTATGAAATCATGACAGCTCGATATGTGTGCAAAGTTTCAGAATAATCAGTCCGGTGTAAGTACCTCAAAATTATAACTTATTTTTTATGGGCGTTGCACTGCCCACTTTTCAAATCACGAAATTTTATAATCATGAGAGTTCAATATGTGTGCAAGGCTTTAGAAAAATCAGTCCGATCGGCTTTACGGTTTCGAACTCTATAGCTAACACACACACACAGACAGACAGAGTTTCACTTTTATATATCTGTGGCTTGGAGCTAAAAGGGCCAATGTCAAAATATTTACTTTTGAGAAAATTGGAATTGAACTTTAACTGCTTATTGATTTAATAATTTTATTAATTTACCAAACAAAAAAATTGGACTTGGACTATAATCAACAAATCGTTTAATCTGGCAACATTTTATTCTACTTTTGCTCTAGTTTATTTCGCTGCATACAATGTGTGGTATGTATGTAGTTTTATTACAGCAAGGATTTGTTGACGATTAAATATTTGTATTTTGTATTTTTTAGTTGTTGCAGGATTTATCCTGTTAAAAACTTAAATACATATTGTAAGTTGTTGGTTTTGGTATTTGTTGTGCAACATAATACCTCATTCTATAACCAAATATGCCAGCATGTCTGTTTGTAAATGCTTTAAAGTATTTTTAAGTTTTATTTTTATAAAAAAAAAAGAAATATTTGTACTGCCAGTCCGTCAAATAGAAAAGGTTTAATGTTAGAGTGCATAGAAACGTTATTTAAACCAGACTCTGCTGGCAAAAAAGAAACAGTTTTTGTGTAAACGATTTTTTTCAATTTCAAATTTAATTTTTAAGTTTTTAAATTCAACATTTTATTTGTTTTTTTTTTAATATAAACAATACAACAATTTATATATTTTTTTAGAAATTTTCGAGTAAATTAAAGTGTCTGACTTCAGGTTAGAATATATTCTTACAACTTGCATCGATAATCTGAACAAAATAAAGATTATTTATAAATTAACATAAAAATGTAATGTAATTTTGGTAATTTTATGATTTTCTTATTTTTATAGTTATTAACTCCCATATTCATAATTAATTTTTAAATTTACCAAAAGTTCGTTAAACAAATTCTATACAGAAATTTGATTTCAAAATACCTTAAAAATTGATTATGAATATGGGGGAACTCATTTAAAACCCGTAATAATTTAATTGCCAGCAACTAAAATTGTTTGAAAAGAACCGCTAGTTATGTTTTTTATAAAAAACTAAATCTACTCAATTTATGTATAAAACGTGTAACAGGCAATAATGGATGCTATTTCACAGCGGTGAATCAAGTCTATCCCAAATACATAAATAAATATGCATTAAAACATTTAATTATTTGTTGTTTATCAAATACATTTCGTTGGTATAAAGAAAAAAAGGTTTCGCTATATATTGTATATTAGATATAGATTCTATTTAAATTTAAAAAAAAAATAAATAAATTGTTGATTCCACTTTAGCTCAGGGGGTTGTGGCTTCGATTCCCTCAAATGACACTCGATTCGCTTGCCTGCTTTCTAAAATAAGTTAAAATATTTTTTGTCATTATATTGTAACATCTAGTAAGTAAATTTTAACATTTTAGTTTTGTGTTTCTTTAAACCAAAGAAGTTCCGGTAGTTGGAAGTTTATTTAAATTAATTTTATTTTATGTCGCCCACGTCAACGTCTCTATTACAACAAAGGAAAAGACCAATTTACAGCAGACTTATGCACACCTAGTTTTGGGGTTTAAGTTAATTACAAGAAATTGTTAATTTTTCTCTGTTTTGTTGTTGGATTAATGAATGATTATAAAACTCTCATAAAAGATGTTTAATTTGTCCTATTGAACTTTACATTACTTTAAAGACTTAAAGTTAGTTTATTTCGGGGTATTAAGAACACTAAAAATGTATGCTTACGAATTTTAATCTATTTAGTTGCTTAACTCATTAACAAAAATATTGTTAAGACAATCTCTCTAACACTTTTTTATTTGTTGCTTTGTTCATAACAAAAGACAATATGGCTACTTTTAAATAGTTTTGATAACTGCTACCAAGTAATTTTAGTTTTTTTTTTAGTTATATGACTACTTAAATAATCGGTTAGTTGATGTGTGCATCACTAAACTTCAAACGACACACAGAGGAGTATTTGACCCGAAAAGCTGGCCAAAATTATTAAACGTGTTTTTTGAATTAAAAGTTCTAGTTTTTTGATAGTTTTAGATGTAGTATAATATAAGAAATCTAGTAGCAGATTTTGAAAAAATTACACTGCGCAACAAAAGTACACTGCGCAACAAAAAAAATTTTTGTCTACCCTAGAAATAAGAGTTTATGGACTATATGGATTTTGATGCCCTTAATTCAAATCTGTTTTCCGTTTTTCTCTAGTACGTAAGGATTTTCTTTAAAAGGCGTGGCATATTTCACCCCCTAAATCGTTGGGTTGCCTAATATATTTTGTCATAACTTGAAAACAGGTTCTCCGATTTTGATAGCGGGAGAATTAGAAGATGCACCGGAAAATTCTGCTTAAACTTACCAAACACATTTCTTTTCTATCTATTACTATTTTGGAGTTATTAAAAATTTAATGGCGAAAAAAACAAATTTTCCTGCAAAATTCGTCAAATTTTTTGTTTTTAAAATGCAATAAAAAAATTTAAAGAACCAAAAAGTTTTAATTTTTAAGATTTTTTCAATAGCCACATTCCTAAGGAATAAAAAACTGTATAAATAGTAAAACTGAATTAACAAATGTTGATTTTAAAGGTTTAAACTGCTGCAAAACCTCTTTAAGGTATATACATAAACGTTTTGCTTGTGGTCGAGAAGAGCTTGGAGCTTCACTTCCACTAATGTTTCAGTAACGGTTATGGCATCTTCATTGGGATAAAATTTTTTCTTGCATTTTTTTTTAGTAATGAGTAACATGGATACTCATTTTTATTGTCATTGTATAAAATTTCATATTGCTTTTTCGTAAGCTCTGCATTTACAAAGAGTGCTAAGCTCCTTCCGCTGAAAGTTTATTCACAGGGTTGACTTCAGAAATTGTTAATGATCACTTGCGATTTCTTGCTTTTCTTGGGGATCTCATTATATCCATTATTAAATGCTTTTAATAATTATTCTTATTAGGTACGGTATATAATTTTTATTAACATATAATGTTTTGTAGAGCAGGTATATAAAAATATCCTTTATGGGGATGCGTGGGACATTCCCTTATAACTATTATCGATAATAAAGAATTTTTCAAATTTATAATTACAGGCAGGTATTAACATTTTGAAGTGTTAAAAGTGATGTGAATAACAGTTGAAATCAATAGTTCAAAATACATAAAAGTTTATGACGATATAAATGTATAAGCAAAAGTGCCTGATGAGCAAAAATAGAAGAAATGTGAAAATTTAAAAAAATCGGCAAAAATAACGGCGCAAACTTGCGCAGACTTTTTTTCTTGTTTTTAAAATTAGAGATTCCAAATTTTATTGTGATATCAAACATAATTCGTAGAGATGCTAACCTCACTTTTAAAAACCTATTCTTTTTCATTTTTTGCAAAAAATGTGTATAATTTTTTTTGTTTTTAGCTTTTGAACGAATTGTTTCAACATGAATATTCAACATATTTTAATACTTGTTTTCTTTAATAAATAAGTTTTGATCAAACCTTTCAGCGAAAACAAAAATTATTGTTAAACCTTTGTTCGTTTGGCCGCAAAAAAAATATTATATAAACATCCAGAAACCGAAAAAAACATTTAAATCTCATATAATTTTCTGCACTTTCCTGACTTTAGCAGGGTCTCAGAGCTACAAATCGCAACTAAAAGTCTTAAAAATTTACAATATAATGTAAAATATTTTTGTCTGTCGAGCTGCGTACTTAGTGTTTACGATTTCTTAAAATTTAGTTTTGCCTTTTTGGCCAGCTTTTCAGGTCAAATACTCCTCTGTACGACATTAAAAATAATACAGTGTTGTCAACATGCAACAACAGAAGTAATAAAATCGTTTAATAGCTAATTTCGTTTTAGGTTAGGTTAGGTTGAGGGGAACTAAAAGCCCAAACCTATGACAGGTATACACTTATGCCCAGTTGGCATGTTGTGCGCTCCATGTGGGAACCAGAATTCCCAATTTAAAACCATAATCATAATTTCTCATAATTAAATATCGGACTAGTTCGTATCCTCTGTAAAATTCTTGCGTCTAATATGCCCAAACGCAGGACAATGACAGAGATAGTGTATCAAAGTCTCATCCTCTTCCTTGCATGCTCTGCATGTTGTCTCTTCAGATAGTTTCATGCGAGCTAGATGAGTTCTCAACTCCGTATGACCTGTAATCACACGGGTAAGTCTCATAAGTGTTGTTCTATGCAGTCTCAGAATTTCCTTTGATTTCTCAAGATTTGGGTCACCCCATAGTATTCTTGTCACCTTACCGTCATCAGTGCTTTGCCATATTCTGACATGTTCCTCCATCGCCCAACGTTTAAGTTCATCTTTAAATCGTTTAAGGGGTTTGGCGTTCTTCAAAGTTAATTTCGTTTTACTAAACGTTTATAAATAATAACTTTTATAATTCTTAACTAATGTAAACATAAAACCTGGAATAAGATATTTTTATGAATAAGACCGTTAATGTTAGAATTCAACTTAGGTAATCCATTATTAAGTTGGGTCAATCGGTCACTTAAGTTCGTTTTCGCCAACAACCTCTCTAATTTGTTTGACAAACCACGAGGGGTTCGTGAAAAAAACGACCGAAGTTGCTGGCAAAAATTAACTTAAGTAAGGATTTGTGCACAAATCTATCCATTATAAAGTTTTTTTCTATATTTTTTTTTTCTATATAGAAATAATATGAATTTAAGACTAAACGTATTTTGGAGATGATCGTTAAAGTGCGCTTCATACCTTTATTTTTTGGCATTAAAATAAAATTTACCACAAAGCTTTGTTCGTGAAATTTCATCATGAGATTCTGTCGCTGTTATGAGCTTCTAGATTTCATTAATAGCAGATATATGAGAAGTGTACGTTAAAGTAGGCATGGCAAAGTAATTTCTCCTACTGAACTTAACTTAAATATTTCAATATAGAGTCCTTTATTCTTTTAATATTTTTTGTCTATAGAGAAATTATATGAATTCAATATAAAGCGTTTTATGGGAGGTGGGCGTTAAAGAAGGCGTGTCTGGAATTATAAATATATTGGCCAAAGGTAATAAATGCGAAATTTCATTAACATACATCAGTTTACTACTGAACTCTTTCGCCGCTTTTGTGATGCTATTATCTGTAAAAGTGCTAGTTATTTTTTGAATTGCTGGTATAGACATAGCTTTTACTCGGTAAAACCAATTTTTTGGCATAATACCATGAGGTCAACCATATCCCGGTAACCACGAAAATCATAATCTTTTGTAATTTTTTTCGTAATGAAATATACATCAATGATGCTGCCAGCCTAAAGTTCACAGATAACAGTACCATTTTCGGGGTGTATTATGATCGGCGCACAATTGGGACGAACGACGAATTTCGCCCAACACGACGAACTCTTCGGTAAAAATTCGTTGCGCAAATTCGTTGTGTGAAGCACAACAACGACGAAAAAGTAACATCTTTTATAGTTGATAAAATTGTTTTGTGTTTGTGCAAAGAAAAAACAAAAATAATTGAAGAAATTAATTTTTTGTTAAACTCAACAAAACAATAAATATAATTTCTGTAATAATAAAAACTTGTTTACGTATAAAGGCTATAATACATGGCATGTTTTTTACATCTGACTTTGAAATTTGTGAGGCATATGTAAATCTACATGTCTGTCAAAATTGTACTTTTACGCTGCCTGCTTTGCAGCAGCAGCAATTTCTGCCAACGACTGCGGTCACATGTTTTGACAGAAGAAAATAGAGCGCACTCTAATTAAAATTTTGTCAGATGTCTCAACACATGTCTTTTTTACAGAAGTAATATTTTAAAGGTAACACACGACATGTTTGCATTAGCAGTGGAGAATTTGACAAGTCAGATGTAAAAAACATGCCGTGTATTAGCTCCTTAAGCAAACGTTTGCAAAGAATGTCGTGGGTACGTCCATTAAACAATAATAAAAATTTTTTTGTGTATAACAGCTAATAGTGTGACCATATGAAAAAAAATCACTTAATAAACTTAAACATTTGCAAAAACACAAATAAAACAAAGTTTTGTACTTAACTTTTTTATACTTTTTTTTTGAATATTTTAAAATGAAAAATAAAACAATTATTAAAGTAAAAACTAAATTTATTTTCTTAAAAAGTGGAGAAGTAAACCCAAATTTAATAAAAAAATGGTCACCTTATATCAATTTGTTCGTCGTTCGCCGGCGTAAGAAATAGAAATAAATCTAATGCAGAGTTCGCCGCGTATAGCGAACTTCGACTGACGCCTCAATTGTATGCATTCTCATATACACAAATGTGTTTTATTTTTGATGACGAATATTCGCGACGAAAAATTCGTCGTTCGTCCCAATTGTGCGCCTAGCATTAAGCGCTCTTGATTCTCCCTTGTTAACATAGCCATACATCCGCAATGGGATACCGAAGCTCCAATTTTATTGTCCGTCTTAACATAGTATAAAGCTTCAACAATAAGCCCGCTTTTAACTGTCAAAGTTCGGAGATCTATATTGGAAGACCCGTTTTAAATTTTTAAACTTTAGTTGGTTAATTTACGTGGCAGTTCGCTGTAAGCAAAGAAGCAAGTTGAGTAAAAAGCCAACCCTTTTAACAATATCACACCACTAAATGAAGTATAAATGAATGAAATGAATATAAAAGTGATAACTCCACTATAACATATGACCTGAAGTACTCATATCACTGTGTAGTGGCTTAATTGTGTGCATTGAGGTATTTTGGATTGCTTTGGTATGTAAGTACTTGTTCCACATACATACATACATACATAATAAGTATGTATGTATGTATGTATGTATGTATCTGTTACTTGCAATGGTAGTTCCCTTGTTTTTAGTTTTATTTCGTTCACGCAAATATGTCATCATTCTTTTAACACTTAGTTTTGTGAAGTGAAACAAACTTTATGCTAAACTAAGAAATAAATGAAATCCATCTGTTTTTTATTTTTATATTTCTTCATTTTGTGGTTTTAAAGGCTTCCTCTACCCTTGTAACGAGTTATTGTAACGAAACATGGCCATAGAACACAATGAAAGTATGCAAAGATATACACACACAGATGTATGTATGTGTGAGAATGAAAATTGAAAGTGGTAAGCAAAAAACATTTTACATTTAGATGTGAATTATATGGTACACATACTGGGTAGCACTACATGAAAAAGTCGAGTAATATGGGTTGGTTATTGAGTAGGTTGGATTTTAACCAATGAGCTGAGTTTAAGCTTAAGGCGCCGTTGCTATCTAGTTTCATACATTTATGTATATTCGAAATCTTTAAATAAATATATAAGATGCTCCCAAAACAAATACAGCCAAATGAGGGCACCTTGTGAAAATGTGAACAACTTGTGAAAATGCCAAATATTAGTTGTTTTTTTTATTAAATAAGATATGAAACTTAACTTTTTGTCATGTTGGAAATATCATGACAATTATAGAGTGAGTAAAGAACCTCCCAAACACGCTTAATATCTTCTCTGTTAAAAAAATCCTGTTTTATTTATTTTAACATATTTTGGGGTTAGAAGGTAGACAGTGGTTAAAAATAAAAAATAACCCTTAATAAATTTGCATAACTCTTTGTGTTAACAAATACAATACAACACATGCGAAAAAAGAATGTAAAGAAAAACCTGCAAATTTAAAAAAAATATAAATGATATTGAATTTCACTTAAATTTCAATACTTTCAACAACATTTTTATGTTTATGTATGTATGTATGTATGTATGTATGTATGTATGTATGTAGCTGTGCGTAGAAATGACAACGTCAGGCACAATGCAAAACAACATGTCATTAAATATATTGTGGCACGTTTCACACAAAAAACAAACCAACTCAATATATAGCAGGAACCAGAACAAAAAGAAAAAAAAGTTTAAAAACGTAAGAAGTGTGAAAAATTTCATGAAATATATATTCCAATGAAATTTCTCGCCTCTTGACAATATAATTTGAACACTTTATTTAACACCGGTATAATATTTTTGGCATTTTTATTTTGGCACAACTACACGACAGCAACAACAATAATATAGACATCAAATGCTGTAATACAAAGAAGCCTGTTATGGCCCCCTGTTTGTGTTAAAATTTAGTTGTTTTTTGTTTGCTTTTTCCAAGGAAACTAATTTAACAAATAACTTTTACCCCTCCTATTTAAAAAAACACACACATACACACTTACACTTTATACATTTTGGAAATAAAACTTTTATAAAAAAGTCGTTATTTGTCTTAAATTACTAACAACTGTTAGAGGTGTCTATATTTAATGTTGGGCTGTCTAATTTATACCCCATTTGCATTAACAACGTCTCACACCAAAAGTCTTTCAAAGCAAATAAAAATAAAATCTGCCAAAAACAAAAAAATTATATAAACTTGAGTAAATTACTTTGTAAAGTTTTTCATTTAAGTATATTTTTAATGTACATTTTTGTTTATTTTTATTTTTCTAGGTAGTAAATTAAGTTTGATGTTTGTGTATTTATCTTGTCTTGTCTTATTTGTTTTATAATTTTAACGACAGGTCATCTTTAATGTAAAGCAACACATAGCAATTGTACACGTTTTTAGCTAAATAGATCTTTCCTGTTTTTTCTTCATCAACTGCACACAATTTGGAATAGTTTTTTTCTTTTTGTTAAGACCTACAAGCAAGCCAGATACAAGTAGTTGTTCTTTGATCATTAACCCAAATAGGTATGCTTATGCACTAGTTGCTTTTTTTAATTAAAAAAAAAACAGTAAAATTTTGTTTAAGTGTTGGTTTTTTAAGCGATTAAAATTTAGGTTGCTAACCATTAATTATTAAGAAAAAATATATAATTAGTTTATTTCTTACATGAAGAAAATATTATTGAATACCATTGGCGTAACTAGATCATTTTGGGGAGTGAAAAGCCCGCTTCCTCAGAATTTTAATAAATTGACTATTATAAATATAAAATTAATTCAGTTTAATATTTTTCCTCCACCACCTGCTCGCCCACAAAATTTTTTATTGTTTATGAAGCCCCCAGAAAAAAAAGTGACTACGCTTATGTAGAATACATATGTAGGTACGTACTTATATGTTAATAACTTGTACGCAAATACATTAACAGTTAAAGCGATATGAAGATTTCGTAAGTCCATACTAAGAAGATACATATAATATTATTATTTTAAAAGTGAAATTAAGAAATCGCTACTGAATTTATAAAAAAACCTTATGCTAGGGCACAATTGGGACGAACGACGAATTTTTCGTCGCAAGTATTCGTCATCAAAAATAAAACACATTTGTGTATATGAGAATGCATACAATTGTGGCGTCAGTCGAAGTTCGCTATACGCGGCAAACTCTGCATTAGATTTATTTCTTTACACTGAAAGAAAATAATAATTTCTTAATTTCGTATATTATCGAAAGGTTTTTTACTAACAAAAATTCCTACATTGAACAATTTAATTATCGGGGCCGTTTTCCAATTTCAATCAATCAATCAATAGATGGCTTTTTACAACCCTGAAGGGTCTTAAGCCGAGGAAAGAATAGATTTCCAGGCGCTTCGGTCTTCTGCGCTCCTTCTCCAATTTCGAACATTTAGGTCCATTAGGTGTTGTTGGACCTGATCTTTCCATCGGAACTTCGGTCGTCCTCTTTTGCGGACACCTTCGGGATCATACTCGAAAATTCTTCTTACTGGAGCTTCTTCATCTATCCGCACGACATGTCCAAGCCAGCGCAGTCTTTGCACCTTTATGCGCCTAACAATGTCAATGTCGGCGTACAGCTCAAACAATTCATGATTCATACGATGCCGATAGTCTCCGCTTACACAGACCGGTCCATATATTTTACGAAGGATTTTTCTCTCAAAAACGCCAAGTACAGCTTCAACCGCTTGCGCAAGTACCCATGCCTCTGCACTATACAAAAGCACAGGTAATATGAGTGTCTTGTAAAGTGTTATTTTCGTTACTCGCTTTACTTCTAAATTGCCTATGTAGCCCAAAGTAGCCGTTTTCCAATTTAGTTTTAAACATTTAAAACTCTCAATTATCCTAAAATTAATTACTTCTCCTTAACAATTTAATTGTCACCTTAATAATGTTTTTGACTCAACTTAATATCATGGATAATAACATCTATACAGTAGCGAGATTAAAAAATGCAACTCTGTGTTTTATTATTTAAGCGTCCAAGACTAGGAACTAATAAAGGTTTTTAATTGTACTCTTCTTCTCTTTTCTTATCAAATGTAATTTATAATATCATTAAGCGTTGTTTGCTTTTCTGCGAACCTAATTCTTTTGTTTTTATTATTAAACAAAAAAAGTAACCGAAAAGGTGCCGAAATGTGCAACGCAATTTTGTTATCACCGGAGTCCTATCGCGAGAAAAGCAATGTTTTCCGTTCGACGAACTAAGAAGGCATTTTTAGATGTTATCACATTTCATACAGACCTGTTTGGCTGAAATTTAAATATTTTTTACAATTCTTCCGATTGTGGACGAATTTGAACGATTATGTTGACCAAAAGAATTACGAAGTGCACGAAATGCATTTTGATTTGAACGCCCATTTCCATAATAAGCCTGAAAAGCTTTAACGCGTTGCTCATTTGCGTACCTTTCCATGGTTCAAATTGAGTTAGTCTGAAATTGAGAAATGTCAAATGAAATTCAGAAAAATAACTTGACGTATAGGTGTGGTTCACATTCAATATCGGCCCTTAAAATTTAACCACACTTTATAAACATGAGAATTTGCCGCTCTTGTTTAGGATTGACTGTCAGTGTCTTGCAGTTTTAAACGTAAAATTAATATATTATAGAGCTGGAATTCCCAAAATTTGAACTATATATTTTTGTAATGCTAAATTCGACCGTGCCGAATCTTATATACCCTTCACAACCTGCAGTCATGCAATAACAATAGTTTGTGTCACCATTCATCCCATATGAAATACGTACATACATATAAAAACATACATATATAAAAACGTCCCATTGTAAAATTATAAATTCACGTATGTATGTTTAAAAAAATATAAAAAAAAAATTTTTTAAATAATCAAAAAAAAAATTTAAAAAAATAAAAATATAAATAAAATTTTTAATTGATTTTTCAAGCTCGAGGTCTTTATAAATATTTGTTGATTTATTTATTATTCAATATTTCGCTACTCCTTTGTGTAGCATCTTCAGGAAAGAAATTTTGTGTTTTTACAAAATTTTATATAATTTTTCTGAAATATTGAATAATAAATAAATCAACAAATATCTATAAAGACCTCGAGCTTGAAAAATCAATTAAAAATTTTATAAAATAAAGGTCAAATAAGAGCAATAAGAAAAATATAAATAAATATAAAATAGAAAATAAAAGAAATTAAAAAAAAAAATGTAAAAAATAATAAAAAAAAATTAAAAAAAAATTAAAAAAAAAATTAAAAAGATATAAAAAAAAAATATGGAAAAAAAATAATAAAAATATATATAATATATAAAATAATAAAAAAAATTTTTTGGGCTCAGCTGGGATTTGATGCCATGTTCACTCTAACCAGTATACCACGTTTGTATGTATGTATGTTGTTGTTGTGTTAAAAAAAATCGAGGTGACCGTGGTTTTTTGCTCATATTTCAGTTTTTTATTGACCGATGTTTCTGATTTTCAATACCGATTTACTCCCGAATACTTCTAATATTTTAGTACCTCACCCGGGTTCAGGCGATGTCGGCGGGCTTCAAAAAGTTGATTTCAACATACATACGGACAGACGGACAGACTGACATAGCTTAATCGACTCCCCTTTTCATAAGCTTTCAAAAGATATATACTTTATGGGGTCGGAAATGAAAATTGTAGAAATTCCACACGGAATGACAAACCTACATATACATATCGATGCCTTACTTCCTCAACCTCGTATCTTAAAAAATGCGGTTTTGACTTTTTCATATCAAACGATTGTTTCATGCTTTAACTAAAAAAGATTAGTATATTATTACTTCTAATATACAATCAATTCCTTAATAATTGCATTTAAACATTTAACCAAACACCGAAGTATAAAAAGATGAACCGTTTTTTTTCTCTCCTGAAAATTTTTATTTTTTAAGATACGAGTTTGAGGAAGTAAGGCATCGATATATACCCTTTTTCACTGTGTGAAGGGTATAAAAAGGAATAGATATAAAATCTAAAACAAATACTAAAATAATTCCGAGTCGTTCAGGTTTTCACATTTTCGCGAGTGAACTGTACGTAGTTAACTTTCTCTTATTCCTTCACGCACTTTCACTAAATGTAATCACAACAAATATAAAATATGTAAACAATAGCAATACACACAAACACACCTGTATAGTGTGTTATGCACAAAATAACGATAAACATAATTGGCTCTACTGGCAGTTGCTCTTCGCACAACTACAAAACACACAAATTAACGGCATCTTATTTCATTTTCTCATTTCATTTTAATTGCGTGATAATTACAAGAAATTGCATTAAATGTTTTGGTTAATTTTGAAGCACATTTTCACTCTATTTCAATACACATTTTTACATACATACACATGTAAATATGTACATATGTATTTAATTAAAGTGTGTTGTATATGTTTTTAATATCATTATTTATTTTTTATATAATTCCATTATTTAGTTAAGTTTTTTAATTAAAAACTACACTTTTTACGTATAGAGAAGCACTTGATTAAACAATTTTAATTCCCGCAGATTAAATTTGTATTTGTTTTTTTTAACAATAAGTATAAAGTGAAATTTAAATAATATTTATGAGGTGTACATACGTATACGTTTATAGGTAAATAAGCAATATTTTAACATTTTTATTTTGAGAATATTCGTAAGCTAAATTTATGTAATTTAATTTGATTGTTGAAACAAATTTTATAATATTAAAAAAAATAAAATAAAAATTACAAAGCCAATGTAAAAACGGACAATTAAAGATTTAAAGAATTTAGTTTCTATGGTTCCACAGACCAACAAGTAAATAACTGTTAGAGGAAACATATCATAAACTTTAACGACTGTTCTGGAATTTACCCCAATTAATTGTATTAAACCTCTAAAGTATTTGCCAAACTTAAGAGCTTTCTGCTTTTAATAGCCAATTTTGCTTTTCAATAATGCAAAATCATTTTAAACAAACAATATATTTTATTTAAACAGTAACAAATTATTTCCTTCCGTTACCAATAAAAGTACAATTCGTGCAGTAATAAAACTTTATTTCCAAAGAAATCCTTAAAACCGGCGATAAATTTAAAGTTGTACATTTTGTTAAAAAGAAAATCAAGAACAAAAACAACAACAACAACCAAAATAGCTGCAAATAATAGCAAAAACTTTACAACCAATTCGGTAAAAATTTACAAGTTAAAGGGAAATGGGCACCATCCACCGCCACCACTCAATCATTTCTTGTACAACAACCAAACAACCAGTTACATTAATAGAAAAACTCTTAGAAAAGAAAAGAGTAAGAAAAAGAAGAAAATATGTATAAAACAAATTTACGGTAATAACATCAACTTCTAACAAATTAGATTGTTTTCCACTTCAATTCGTTTATATGTTTGATTTATACAAATCATCATCAACATCTTATACCACTACTTTAGCAACAACAACGTAATAATTAACAATAAAAATTCTATCATTGGCAATCGCACTACAACAACTATAACAACATTATTATTATTATTACTGTTATTACCATCATTATTATGTAGACAAAAAACCAAAAGAGAAAAAAACCAGTGACGGTGGACGTCAGTGTGGTTCTTCCCTTTAGTTTCTCACACTGGTGTTTGTGAAAAATAAAATAAATAAAAAACAAACAAAAAATAACAGCAAAAATAAAATATCTAAAGCATTAACTTCTATTACACACTTCAACATTTTATTTTTATTCTAGTTGTTGTAAAAAACAATATCCATTAAACCGTCAAAGTGGACAGAAGAAAGACAGACAAGATGACAGACAATCCAGAGGATAGAATGAACACAAGATTCGAGTGCCCCATAAATATGAATAAACAAGTGTTTTAAATAGGTTTTGTTGTTAAACCAAATCTTTGGATTTTTAACAGAATATTTTTACAACTTTTAGATTTTAAGCCCTGGAGCACTGACCTTATTTTATACACGTTAACAATAATCATTTATAAACTACTAACTCATCTAATAATTTAATCTAATAAAAGTTTTATTTTGAATGCAAATAAAATCAATAAATTTTAGTTTTTTATAAAACAATTAATTAAAATAATATATTTATTAAAAACTCTTTCGCGATCAAACTTTTGCGATTAGTTGTTAAAAACAATAGAAATTAAATTATCAAATACTTTAAAAACAAAAAAAAAGTGATTATTTATATCCTTTATCATAATGTATAACATGTTTAACCACAGCATTACAGCATAAGCTAGATTTCATATTTGGTGGTATAAGTCATTTTGCTTATTTGCGACGCCATCTTTGATTTTAAATTTGTATATAGCTAACCGCAGTTTGCTAGTCAAGCGCTTTCAACTTGATAGCCACATTGATGGGGTTAAAGAAAAATTTCCGTCATTTTGTTTTAGACGCCATTTTTAATTTTAAACTTTTTCATAGTTAACTGTATTCTACTGGTCAAGGTATTTCATTTCATACCAATATTGTGGGGTTTGAATGGGACAAACACGTCATTATTATAAATGACCAAATTTTTAATATTTATTTCAATAAATCTTGATAAATTTAAAATTTTTAAAGTGTTTTCTTGATTTTATTAATAAACTAGCCAAGCCCGGCGCACGTTGCTACGCCCCTTAATGAATAAAAATGCATTCTGAATTTTAATTGAATATCAAGTGCAAGAAGCTAAAAATGATAACTTGGTTTTTATGGGCGTAACCACGCCTACTTTTTACCATCCATAAACACTCCCTGGAATGTGTACAACAACTGGCCAAAGTTTGAGTCCGATCGGATTTAAGGTTTCCGAGTCGTGTCTGGATATAGTGAGCACCCGATATAGTGAAGACCTCCATATAGTGAACACCAAAATTATTGCATGGAGTACTCTAAATAGTGAAAAACTCTAATAGTGAACAAAATTTTGAAAACAACATCAACAAAAATTTTTTTTATTAAACTCAAATACATAAGTATATACAAATATTTCCTTTTTTGTACAAAATGTTTCTAATCAGCTATTGCATTTACATGTATGTATTTTTAGTAAATAAAACAAGTTTTTGAACAAAAATTTCAACCTTGATATAGAGAACAACCTGGATACTATGAACAAGCCTTGCAAAAATTAGTTCAATATATCCAGACACGACTGTATATAGATTATGCTCTTAAAGGGTTTTTTGATTAATTTTCTGCTTTAAACAATTTTAACATATTTTCTATTTGTTTTAAATAACACCATTTAATTTTCTATTTATAGAATTAATTTTTAGTTTTTAAAAAAAAAACCTCTCTTGTTATAAAAAACATTTTATAAATTCCCTCTAAGATTACTCTCCCTTTTAATTATGCAATGATTTTCCTTTCAGCTTTTTATTTTACTTTTTTTATTGTCATTCTATGTAACATACACACACATACATATTCTCCAAATTGTTTTTGTTCATCTCTTGTGTTAACGAAAATTTATGGTAATAATCGTTGCAAAATTGTTATGACCATGCTGAATTTGATGACTATAATGATAATGACGTTTACAATGACAAGACGAAATAAAACGAAGAGAAAAGTTTAGTGCCAACAACCGCACAACATCTACCATCTGTAAAACAATCATCGGCATCATCTACTCGAAAGGGAAACAGCAAAACAAGCTTTTAAGTGAAACTAACTAAAATGAAACGTAAAAACAAAACTTATTGTTACGCTTTTCAAATGTGTCCGTCCAACGTATTTACGGGTACCCATCACCAACATTATGGTCATCATTATCGTCAAACTATTACACTAAGTTTGGAATAAGAAATAAGTACACAAGTATGTGGCACGTTTCGTATATTTGCTACGCGTACATCCTTACACATGCGAACGAATAACTATAATTTTTCTTATGAATTTCCGTAACTAATGTTAATGGACGTTACTTTTCTTCAACCATGAAATCTAACGGTCTATCAGCTGACTTTAATTCAAATCAAATTGAAGTGATTATGATTGGATGTTATTTTCTTCTATTGGGGGAAAAAATTGAGGTGTATGACTTATAATGGGGTAATGTGAGGGTATATTTTACGATATTAACGTAACTTGTTGAATTTTTAAGCAAGGAACTATTTGTTATTATTTTTCTTAAGAAAGGTTTTTTTTTATGTGAGGTCAGGAATAGTTTCGAGAAGTAATTTTCTTTAAATTTTTTGGAGTGCAATTTGAAGGTTATATGTTTAAAGTTCAATATATAAAAAGTCACTTTTATATCCCCGTTTTAAAATATTATTTTTAAAATATTTTTCTATACCCTTAACCGGTGGCGCAAAAAGGACATATAACTTGTGTCATTTCGTTAGTGATTTCTACAATATTTATTACCGGCCTCAAAAAGTATTTACATATTTTCTGAAAGCTTATGATAGAGGGGTCGACTGAACAATGTCTGCTCTTTCATGAGCATGTATTTCTGAGATATAAGCACATAACCACGAATGTCTCTATTTATATCCATATTTATGCCACAAAAATTAAAAACAATCCAAATCAAAGATGACATCGGAAGTAATTAAACAAGTAGTCGTATTACAATAAATATGAAATCCAGGTTACGCTATGATGTGGTTATTTTAATTGAATATATTATGGTAGTATCGAATTTGATCATATTCGATACTACCGAATGTATAACTTTCACGCTTTCCTTTTTGCTTTATAAAAACAAATACGCATTGCTTTGCTTTGTTCATATTTGCTGGTAGCAAATTCAAATTCTCGTAATTTCCTAAACCAATATGTCTCTGGCAAAATGAAAAAACTGCTTTCGTTTGCTTTTATAATTTTTCATGAAAGAGCTTTTAAATGTTTTGGTTGATTTTTATAAATTGATTGCCTTTAAGATTAAAGATTATTTTAATTTGGCGCCGTATTAATTAAAGGACATATCGGTTTTTATATAAATATTTATTATAAGTTAAAATAATTTCTTAATTCAAATGATATTATTTCAAAATACAAACAAGTTTTTACGCTATACCTTCCTGTAAAGTTGTCTATCATGATTGAAAGTTTACCTTAAAGTAGTCTAAAATTACAGGATTGCAGTAGCGTTATTTTAGTTTATGTCGACTTAGGTATTTGTTCCTTTTTGCCGCAGATATATTATGGACATCTTTTAGCAAGTGTCTTTCCAATTCTTTACTATATGGGCATTTTCATGTCATCGTACGTGACATTTGTACTCCTAAAACGTGGAGTAATTTTTACAAAAGTAAGAGTAACTGAAACAAAATTAGATCTTTATGATCAATTCAAAGGATACTTTATTTAAAAAAAATTATTTATATTCGAATCATTGTTGTCTAAAATATCCTGAAAAATAAGAATATATCGTACGTGACATAAGATAGAATTAATTTTGAGGTATATATGGAAATATGAAAAAATCTGCGAATCTTGTGAGGTATTTTTTTTTTTAATTTCTTACACTAAACCAAACATTTTTCATTTAAAGTCCATCATACTTAATTGAAAACAATCTTTAAATGATTTTATAATAAATTCAATTTAATATCGTTCGTGACATATCGTACGTGACAGATTTTTCTCTAATAGTATTCTTAGGTAATAAAGTTTATATTGTGTTAAGAAAAAAAGTTAAGTTTTAAATTAGATGCTCTTGCGACTGTTCAAATACGAATGACGGAGACAAATAATTTTTCTGCACTACGTACGTGACATTGAAATAACATTAAAGGGTAACCAAAAAAAAAAGTTCCGCTAATCGGACTCTATATTTTTCTTTTTTTTAGGGATCTTGTTAATTGTTGTTGTTACCTTAATTTTAAAGCATATTTACAATTACAATTTATTTTTACAATTTAGTAGCTCAAAAAAAAATAGTCGATTGCAATTCTTTAAAATAAGTCAAAAAGATAATCAGATTAAACTCTTATTATGGCTCTTAAAATAATTGAAAAAGCTCCTTATACCTGCTTATAGTAAAATTTGGGTGTTTTTTTATCAATAAACTTATATTAGAAAACTTTCAAGAGTTTTTATTTTTACAGTCGTGGTTGACATATTCATGGAAATGTCTATATGTCAACTCCGGTTGACAAACGGAGAAGAAGCACATACTGAACTGTTTGATCTATGTTTAATTATATTTGGATTCGTAAAATATTTGAATAAGTAGTAATTTGAACAATTTACATTTTTGAAATGCCAACACGGAAAGGTTTTTTTAATGATAAATACGTACCTACTTTCTAATAGTTTTAAAGTTGATAACAATTGAAACTTTTGTCAAACAAAACAAGATGTCAAACATATTCGCCAACACACAATCTTATTTTTACTCTGGTTAACAATTTTTTTTAAAATTATTATGGTAAAAAAAGAAAGGTTTCGGGAATAGGCAAGATGCCCTAATTTTTAGAAAAAAAGTTAGAATTCTATTTTATTGTTTTCCTCCATAAAAAACCCAGAGAAAAATTGAAGAGTTAAAAATAATTGATAAAATTCGATTAAGTATTAGTGTTTTATGGAAAATTAAATTAATTCGAAAAATTTGAATACCTACCTTCCAGTAAGAGTGCCAAGAGTTCAAGTTGTTCAAGTTTTGAGTGCAAAAATTATAGTTGAAACACATTTTAGGCATTAAAACTGAAAAAGAGAGAGATGGTTACCAGTTAATTTTTAACACTTTTTATATTCGAAAATTTTACTTTAATTTTGATTACAATATTTTAAAGGTTTTTACTAGGGTGATCGATTATTAGACATTTTTAAGAAACCGGGTTTCAAATAGTTTGAAATTTAGAATTAAAAAAAAACCGGTTGCACTTTTGAAAATTTATAAAAAACCGGTTAACCGGTCGAATACATAAAATATAATTCTTTCTTATACCCATGACAGAGATACATATATAGTTATACACTAGTTTGTTCTATGGTTTAATTGCATTTAAGTCGTTACACTTTCAATGGTATTATTATAAGATGCCGTTATTTAAAATAAAGATGTTAAAGGACAGACACTTTTAACCTAGAAGTGACCGAAAAGTTAAGTTTATTCTTCTGTTACCTTTAACTTTTAAGGTTAGGTTTATAAATTTAAAAATGCTATTGTTTCTCTACATGAAACAAAATATGGCAACTAAATTGTGATTAATTTTTTTTTTCTAATTCGACATCTTTAATTTTTTCAAATTTTAAATTTTCTAATATTAGTGACACAAAACAGTAAATAAATCATCAAAAATTTTATTTCGTTTTGAAAATTAAATGTAGAAATTTACATTGTTGCCACTTCATTTTTTAAGAACTAAATTAATTTGTTAAAAGTAATCGGTATTTGTTCCGGTACAGACAGGTTGTAATAATGAAAAATATTAAAAAGTCACTTCACTGCTCACGATAGTCGAAGTTATCTTTTATTAACACTAACTTGATAGGCAAGTTGTAATAATGACCCTTTTAGTTCCAAACGGTTTAAGTATACTAGTCATGTTATCAGAGATATTAGTTAAGCTATGGGTAGTCTTTAGAACAAGTCGCTAGATTTCGTAGAAGCAAAATATTATGTAATTCGAAAATGAGATCAAAAAATAATGCAAAGTACAATAATTTGGTCAAAAAACTTAACTGAACAGCTGATTATCACAGCAAATTATAAGGCCAACAACGTATAAAATACCTGCTATCCATTTAAAACCAAATAATATTTAAGCCTAATTATATTTATTATTTTACATTTAAAAAAACAAATAAATTTCTTACAATATTATGGAAGAGTATTTAATAAATTTTCTGATTTTTGGAAATTTTTGGAGTAACAAACACAGTATAAAAAAACCGGCTTTTGCGAGTAAAAAAACCGGTGTATTCGACATTCGAAAAATTAATATTTGGAAAAAACCGCCAGCTGAAAGTGTAAAAAACCGGGTTTTCCACCGGTTATAAAACCGAATCGATCACCCTAGTTTTTACAACATGAGTTATAAGATTCTTATAACCATAGTTATTAGATTCTTATAACAATAGTTATTAGATTCATATAATTTCTAAATTGATTGACGTACAATCTGTAAAATGTTTTATTTATGAAGAAATTAAATTTTTTTCTGATAATTAAAGATTACACTGAAAAAGTAAGTTTTTGCCGACACTAGCCGAGTGGAATGCACTCTTTGATCGGTATTTCAGTGTTGGTTGTAAATATGATCTATTTAAGTCACAAGCTGCTAAGAAGTAAAATTCAATAACTAAACGATAATCTATATACATAAAAATCAATGTAACTTTTCATTGTAACTCAACAACGGGCTCACCTATCCGAAGCAAATGCTTAGGCTTTGTTCGGACTATTTGGATGGTTTATGTGAAGTTTGCACAAAATTCGTCGAACGGTTTACGGGTAAAAAAGGGTAAAATCGGTAACTCAGTATCTCCGGGCTTAATAAAGATATCACAAAAACTTAAAAAGGACCAAAGAGCCTGTTAAAAATTATTGGATAGGTGCCTGGTACTTTTTGGAAATTTTGAGTTTTAAGGGGATAAAACCGGTAAAAACTGAATTTTGGTACTTTTTTGAACAGCATTTATCTTTGAGAGGGATAGCAATAGGAAAAACGTAAAAACGTAGTTTTACTCTCATCAAAACAGTCTACAATGAATTTTTGTACTTTTTCGATATTTTGGAATTTAATAATATTAATCTAGTAATATTGTATCTTCGAATGCATGTAGCACAAAAATTCAGAAAGATCCTAGATGGCTTCCAGAGTCGGTACAAAAAATATTGTTTATCCAAATGTTTTAGATTAAGTTTCCGAATAGCTAGGCAATTAATAAAATATTTTTTTTTTAATAAATGAACTTGATGTTCAAATTAAATTTTTTTTTATTTCACTTGATAGGTAGCAACAATTAATTTTTTTTATTATTTTACTTGATACGTAGCAAAGCTACTGCTAGATGTACATATAATGCCTACCATAGCTGAGTGAGCACGAAATTTACTACCACCCAGCAAAAAATTTGCACTATTTTAATGTGAAATAAACTGTTTGTGAATTATATTTCTTAAGTGCAGGATGCCCCTCATGCCTACTTTTCTCCAATTCTTAAAGTAGTAAGCTTTTAATGATGTGTTTAAAATACATGCAAATGCAATCTTAAACAATTTATGTCAACAAACATTTTTAACTCATGAAACATGAGTTTCTTTTTTAATCTACTATGCATGTGTTCCGTGCACTTATTGGAATAAAGTGAATTTGATTTATATCTTCATATAAACACATGCTCTCCAATGACACGTTAATGTAAAATTCATGCATGTTTCATCTATATAGAATCACTTCATCATGGGTTGAACTCAAGCATTCACTATTTCTTTTGCATGTCTTTTTTTTTGCTGGGTAAAGTCTTTTTTCTGTTGTTGTAATTCTTTTTTTTATTTTATTTTTTCTTTTGCTTTGACGATTAAATCGATGTCAATGTAAGTGGTTGTTGTCTTAATTTTTACAACTTTTTATTTCATTTATATATAGTTCTGTGTAGTCCCAATGCACATTTAATCGTCAGATAGTCTTGATTCGTCAACTGATTATTTTTGGTTCACTTATTTTTAAACTTCAGCTGTCAAACTCAATATATATAAAGAACCATTTTTCCCCATCTCTCAATTATTTCAAATGTCAAACTTTATAGATAAGAAATATAAACAGAAAATTCTCTCTGAACGAATACCTCATGAATATATGGTGCAGCCCGTTGTCAATAATATTTTGGTATTGGTCAGACGATATGTTTGCTACAATAGATGAACATTTGATTTTTTTTAAATTTTTATTACAATATTTAATAGATTTTAGTAATTTTTTTTAAATGGTTTTACTTATGAAGAAACTAAATTTTATTCTCATTGTTTTTTATTTGTGAATAATATACATATGACGTTAGGAAGTTACCACTAGTCAAAGGATTGAACTTACTTAAAGACTTATTATTTAGTATTTCTTATTTTATTTTTTTTTTATGAAAAGGACGGGCACTAAAAGCCCAAACCCATGACAGGTATACACTTATGCCCAGTTGGCATGTTGTGTGCAGTAGTATTTCTTATTATTTATATTATTATTTTGTAAATTAATTTAATAATTTTTCTTTTTTTCTTTTTAGGTACGTGTTAATTGTTAAATAAAAGGGACATAAGTTATGTAAGTACTTTATGATATGACGGAATTTAAGATTTACACTATCCTCGCTTGATTTCAGCGTTCTGATACTGGAGCTCTGCACTTTTGATAGAATTTATAAAGTTCAAATTGAAGAATTTTTTGTTGATTTCTAAAAACTGTATTAAAGAGAAGTACGTACAAAGAGAAGTAGAAGAATTTCAAATTGACATTTTTATTTTATGTTTGTAGGCATATCCTTATTTTTGTTTATTTTGTTGATTGAGTTAAAAATATTAATGGCGTTATTCACAACAACAAAAAACTTTGTGCTAACTAACGAGCTGCCATCTTTTTTATGGGAATTCACACATAAAAAAGTTAGCTGCACGTTAGTTAGCGCATAGCCTCCTGTTATTAATAAGGTCGTGTGTTCAAGGACTAGCCGAACTGGTTTAGTTTAGACCTTTTTTCAAATGGATTTTTGTTCGTCTGATAGTGTCCGTCAAGGTCAGTCTACAATTTAAAGTTGCTTTTATATAATTTTTCTTCTAGCATTACTGCCATATTCCTTTAAAAAAATCATGAATTATGCGATTAAAGTTAACATGCTTTCGTAACTTATGTAGTGAAATAATAAAATTTTATGGACATACATTTAATGCTAACATAGATCACCCTACAGGAGATAACTTGTCAAAACACCTCAAAACCACTGTTAACTTCAAACTACAACTAAAACTTTTATTAGACTTTGATTTGGAGGAACGTAAGAGCAGGCACAGTGAGTCATAAAATTAAAAGGAAGTGGCCAAACTATCCAAAATACTATTTTACAAATTTTTTCATTGGCTATTTTAAAATATTAATTTGATTTACTCTTAAAAATAACATATAACTAAGTTATTGCCACAAACCGAAATGTGTAATAGGAAACGAATCTCCAATCCCAGATCGTCAGGCAATAAAATTACTTCAAATAAAAAAATTCATTAATTATAATTTTAATTAAAATTTTCAATAAAGTCTTTATTCTTAAAATTTTATAGATAAATGTTTTATCTTAACACTGCTGTAAGGCCTCTTTGAATGCGTTTATTACCACCCCCCCAAATCTGTCATCATTTTCCATTTGTTTAACTTAAACATTATTGATGCAGAGTGAGAGCGGGCGAGAGAAAAGAAAAACGCAGAGCACAACTTTAAAATATTTTTTTTAAAGGACCCAAAAATATCTGGCATAAATATTGTGTTCAAGTGTTAAACAAAATTACTTTTTATTTTCAGGCTGACATTAAAATATATGATGTTACTTAAACACACACATTCACTTACACTCATCTGAAACCTAAACTAATCTTTGCAGTGGAAAAAAAAATGTAGTTTTATCTCGGGGGCTTCTTCTTAAAATCGTTCTTGTACAAGTAAAAGTTTTATTTGACTATTTTCTTTATTTATTTTTTTCGTTTCGATCTGCCCACTCACTCATATGATGCTGATGCTCAAGTTATATCTGAATCGGATGATGACTATAATGATGGTGTTGTTGTGAGTTTGATTTGCAGATGATAAACGTAATTTTTGTTTAGATGACGCAGAATAATACGTAGAAGGAAATAAACTGAAAATAAGTTAAACCAGCAAATAAAAGAGCAAGTGCGCTTTGGGAATTTGGGAGATGAGCAGAAATACATTTTTTTTTTCGATCCATTATACAATTTTCATATTTATGATTTTAGCCAAGGGATGTTGGGTTTATTACACTTTGTTGTTGTTACTTTTGCACTATTCTAAAAAGTAATTTCATTGTTTTTTTGTCTTTTCTTTTTTATTTTGTTTTTGTCTTTAAATCATAAGCAATTTGGGCTGCTGTTTGTTGTTCTACCTCTTTCTCAGTACTGAGAATAGGATTTGTATTTTTGTTTGTTTGGCACATTGTTTGTGTATGCATGTCTGTGTTTATGGGAGGTTTTGCTATTTTGTATTATTTACTATTTTATATTTGGGGTAAAGAAATGGCCATAGAGGGGTTTCTTACCACTTGATTGTATTTTATTTTATTTTTATTGTTAAGTTTTTATTACACTCATTATAACACTTTGGGGAGTACAAAATACTCAAAATTTTAAGACTTTCTTTTATTTATTTTGCAAGTCAGTCATGTAAGTACCATAAAAGTACACAGGTTAGTAAAATTGGTATAATAAATAACAATGGCAAAAGACAAATATTATATGAAGTTTGGCTCAAGGTTAAAATTGTTCAAATATTGATATAAAAATAATGCAATCAATATGAAATTCCATAAGGTCAATATAATAATTTTTTTAGAACAATTGTTGTTAAGAATTTTGTATTGAGATTAATTATTTTTAATAAGAAAAAATCTTTGGTAAATTCTTAGTAAATTTTTGCTTTAAAAAAAAAACTTTTCTGGTTTTGTTTTTGCAATATAAAATAAAAGTTTTAAATTTTTTATTCCACTTCGTACTACTTATCATTAACACTAATAATGTTACGTGTACTTAGACGTATGATTAATATTAATTATGACTTGTTTTACATTTACAGCCCTTACAACTGCACTAGAGAACTTTTTTCAATTATTTAAAATTAATACTTCTTCTGACACTACAGATTTAAGTTTTCTGGCAATTTTTCTCTTTAATGGCTTCAGGCAGTTTTTTAAAAGTTGAAGAAAAGGCAAAAATTGTATAATTTTATTTACAACTGGAGTCAAACAAAATAATCGTTCACCGTTTATATTACTACTAGAAAAGCCCGGCTCGCGTTGCTACGTCCCTTAATGAATAAAAATGCATTCTGAATTTAAACTGAATATCAAGTGCAAAAAGCTAAAAGTTATAACTTTTTTAATGGGCGTGGCACTGCCCACTTTTCTAATCACGAAATTATATAATCATAAGAGCTAAATGTGTGTGTGCAAAGTTTCAGAAAAATCAGTGAAGTTCAAGTAGCTGAAAATGATAATTTTTTTTTATGGGCTTGGTGCTGTTTTGCAAGTCAATTGTTTGTGGCGCCAAAAACAAAAAGTTTGTTATAGGTGATGCTCAAATACAGATGGATCGTATAAGTGATAAAGCCACTGTTAAATACTTGGTGTGTAATCTTTTTTTATATTTAAACTCCCAAATACATACATAAGTAGAAACGTTATACAATTAGCTCACAAAAACTTTTCTATATTAGAAATTCTTTTTGTCAGCATGTATGTTCGGAAAAAAATATAACTCCGGTTTATACACAAAAAAAAAATTACTTTTGGTTTATTTTTAAAGCATTTGGGATTTTAAAATTGAAAAAAAAAAAATTACACGCACACAGAACAACCAAAAAAGTAAATAAAATGTTTATTTGGAGCGATAAATGAATGCCCACCATTTGCTTTTTAAAGATTATTTCATGTAAAAATGGCCGCGGCTGCTCAACCAAGCCTAATTCTCAAATTTTATGGAGTAAAAGTCAATACTCATCTTCGTTGACTGTATCCCAAGCTCAACTGTTGACAGCGCCAACAAATTGACATATTGTGATCTTTGATGACACCGTCCTATATAGCTGCAATATTCTCCTTCGTACGCACTTTTCGCATACGGGTTGATAGATTAATGTGCACCAAAGTGAAACTGGTGTGATATTTGATCACAATAGCTTGAATAGCCAGTTCGGTGAATCGATTATGACGATCATAAAATGAACATAATTTTCGTTTTTTCATATTTCCATATATACCTCAAAATCACTTCTGTTTTATGTCACGTACGGTATATTCTTATTTTTCTGGATTTTTTTGACAAAAAATGATTCGAATATAATTATTTTTTTTTAAGTAAAGTACTCTTCGAATAGAAGATAAAGATCTAATTTTGTTTCAGTTACTCTTACTTTTGCAAAAATTACTCCACTTTATAGCAGTACAAATGTCACGTACGATGTATGTTATTATAGTGAGAGTCATCGGTATTTAGATAAGTTTCTTTCTTTTTGTTAATATATGAGGTTTGTCATTTAAAAATTATGTGATAAGAGAGAGGATATATGAAATTAAAAAAAAAAATTTAAAGAATAGCTGTTTAGTTTATGCTTAGCTAGTCTAAAGCGGCGAGGTATATTTTTTATACTAGAAAATTAAAAACAATAAACCTGGACAAAAAAGTATCAGTATTAAGAATTATTTATTTAAAAAAAAATTTTTTCCAAAGCTTTCTCTATCGGTTATCGAAAACACGTGTTATGTTGCATCACAAAAGATTTTAAATAAATTTAAGCATCATTTGTTAAAAGTCACTGCATAATTTTTACATTTATTTTTTTAATAAAATTACTTTTCAGCAATAAAATAATTATCTATAACATTTCTCTTGAACACTTTACTAGTTCGATCTTTTTAGTTCGTTTACAAAATGTTTATTAGTCATGCGTATCTTGGAATGCATGTCTTAAGTATACTTAGGTATACTATTTTGGAAGTCACTTAACATTATTGCTCTATGAAAATCCATTTTATTTTAATCACAAAAATGTATTAAAAAAGAATTAACAGCATCTAACACATACAGTAGCTCCAGCGAAAGCTTTTAAGTCATTATTAGAAAGAAACCAAAAGCAATATAATTCTTATCAAATTGACTTTAAGCGCCACAATTGTGTGATGAAGATATTTCTCTCCAGTTATTAACATATTTCGATTTGTTTCTCTAAGTATGAGTATATGGCGCGGTCAGACAGACACTGTAATGCAGTAATTTATGTTTAAATAGTCATTTATTGCTTTGGACTTCGGCGTGATTTTTAGAAATAGACCACTTTAATTTTTGTGCGTAAAGACGCAATAATTGCTATACTCATTGAATTAAAAATGCAGAAACTGAAAGCTTTATTATTAATATCATTGCGTCTACATAATTTGTGGATCATGTCCCATAAAATTTGGTATTAACCATATAAATTTATTAATTTTATCGTACTTGGATGATTTAATTTTACCTCCATTATATTGGTTTGTTTACTATGTAATAAGCGTTACTAAGAATATCGCATATAAAAATTTAAAGGGAAATATTTGAAAAAAATATTTATTTATTTATTTGTTTTTATTACATTACAATTATAAATTTTATTCTAATTTAATTAACCGAGCTAAGTAACGAAGACCATTTGCCCGTTGTAGTGAAACAGCCCAGAGTCTCTAGCAGCAATCGAGCCGGCAACCCCAAGACAAGCAGACTAGTACACTACTGAATAGTCCACCGGGGCACCCAAAAAAAAAATAATTTTTGTTGATTTTTAATAAAATTATTGTTTCAAAAATACATCAATATTATTCTTTATGTATGTATATTTGAAGAACAAATAAAGGGTCCGCCATCTAAAGGCTTTTTTTTTAACTAGTGCTTATTTCGTGAATGTTAACACTTAGCTCATGTTTGATTTGACAGATAATTAGTTTTATCCTTCCGCTGAACGAATATGGTTGTGTATACGCTTAAACAACGCTGGGAAATATTGCGACATTACTTGGGCCGATTTTGCCAAAAAAAAAAAAATCATCTTTTCAGATGAAGCTCATTTTGATCTTGGCGGGTATGTAAACAAACAAAATTGTCGCATTTGGGGCACAGAAAACCCGCACGCATACATTGAAAAGCCGATACACCCAAAACGAGTCACTGTTTGGTGCAAATTTTGGGCCCAGAGGCATAATTGGGCCATTTTTATTCGAAAATGAGCAAGAAGTGGCCGTAGTCAATGACTCTCTACGTACAAATTATAAATATCAGTAATATCAATATCTGAGATATAAGTAAGATACGGAAAATATTACTTCTGTTTATGTTTATTTTTAAACACTCTTCTAAGCTCTTACAAATTTTTCTCTAAACTCGAAAAGAGCGAACCACTGTCCTCAGCATACAGATTAGGGGTGCCAGACGTACTGTTTTTGGCAGTACATGTACTGTTTTTATGCACAACACCCAAAACAGTACGCAAATGTACTGACTGTTTTTCACACTTTTTACTGTTTTTATACCCTTCACCTGTGGTGCACAAGGGTATATATAGCTTGGCCATTCCGTTTGTAATTTCTACAATTTTCATTTCTGACCCGAGAGGATTCGATTAAGCCCTGACCGTCTGCCCGTCTGTCCGTGTATTGGTTGAAATCAACTTTTAGAAGCAACTATAATTTCCTCATATCTGAGTATGGTATCAATCTCTTGGAAATATCCAGGAATGAATCGCTGTTGAAATTCAGCACAATCGCCCCATAACTTTCTGAGATATGAGCAAAAAACCACGACCACCTCGTTTTTTTCACAATTACAACAACAACCTACATACATACTGGTTGGACTAAACGTGGCATCGAATTCTAGCTGAGCCAAAAAAAATTTATTTTATTTAATATATTATTTATATTTAATTTTTTTTTATATTTTTTTTAATTGTTTTAAAAAAATTTTTAAAAAATTTTTTAAAATTTTTTTTTAATTTTTGTTAAATTTTTTTTTTTAAATTTTTATATTATATTTTTTATTTATATTTTTTTTTGTATTTTTTTTTTTTTTTGGTATGTTTTTTACATGTATGTACGTATTTTATATGAGATGAATGGTGATAAAAACAATTGTTATTGCATGACTACACGTTGTGAAGGGTATAAAAGATTCGGCACGGCCGAATATAGCATTGTTACTTGTTATGAATATTTTTTATTAAACAATAACATTTCCCCTTTTTTAATATTTGATAAACAAATTTTTGTCAGTGTGAAAAAAATCTAAGATAATTTGAAACACTCTGTAACAGTTAATAAACCACATCGCTTGTTAACAAAGTTGTTACTGTTTTTTGTGTATTCACATTTTTGAAAAAACAGAAAGTTCATGATTGAAAAAACTTCAACTTAACAAAATTTTTAGTTTCATTTAAACATTACGGTAAGATAAATTTGATATACTCTTACTAAGTTGCGTGCCCCGGTGAACTAGTCAGCAGTTTGGGGTTGCGGGTTCTATTCCCGCCAGATACTCTGGACTGGTCTGCTTCTCTTTCTCTTTTTTTCTAACTATTTCTATTCTTCCACACCAAACTGTCAAATTAGGTGAATGTTATGGTTTTTCATGGGTGCCCCGGTAGACTAGTCAGTAGAGGACTAGTCAGTAGTTTGGGGTTGCGGGTCTGCTTCTGTTTCTCTTTTATTCAAACTATTTATATTCTTCTTTCTATTAAGGCGTCACAAAGGAGCGTAATGTTTTCCGGGTGAGGGCGTAAGGGTTACTAAGTTTATAGTTGATTAAAAAAAATATTTTTAGAAATGAATGGAGAAAAAATCATTTCCAACGAATCTTTATCAGATAGCTCAACTGCAGATGTAGAAGAAATAGATTGCACGCCGTATTCCAAACGAAGGAAGCAAATTGGTAATCGACGTAAAAATGAATTTAAAGAGATTTGGAAAAACCACTTCAACTGGCTTGCAAGAGCTAATGAAGACACCATGGCTATCAGTGAAATAAATAGTTATGATTTCTTTATAAAAATTGTACTGTTGTTTTCTTTATTGACTGCTTTTTTATCGTGAGTGTACTGTTTTTTTTTCGAATTTTAAATCTGGCTACCCTAATACAGATATACATATGCATATGTGCTAGCAATATGTATTTATTAAAAATATTTAGTAGCAGTTGCAGTATTTACTACAACTTGTTTCACTACCTATTTTTGTCCATTTGCTAATACAGACATCTTTTGAATGTGTATCGTTTAATGTTAGTTTTTAGTTTGTTGTTGGTTTTTTCCTATCATATCCTATAGTTTAATTTTTATATTTTCCTAACATTTTATAGCATAAAATTTTTTACATAATTTTTTTCTTTTTGTAACATTTTCAGAAGATGAACTGTGAGATAAAAGCTTTTCCATGTATTTATGTCTATTTTAATTTTTACTATTGCTGTTTAATTTGTTTGTTGTTTTATTCAACCATTCACTCACTCACTCATTCATTCATTCAAACTAATTTTATGTGTGCGTGCGTCCAACACAACCATTTAGTTTATGCGTTTAGTGCTTTTATAACTCTGTCCAAATGTTGTTGTTGATGCTGACGATGAGTTGCAATTGAAACAGATATTTTTAAAATGCAATAATAATATTGTTGTGTGGCATTTAGGTTGAGTACTAGTAGTTGCTACAAAATGTCAGATGGAAAAAAGTAGGAGGCTTAACAGTACTGCCTACAGTTTATCTTTGAAAACTGCATAAAACAAATTTATTATCATTTCTCTTTCAGTTTTTTTTTTTGTTGGAAATTCTCATGCCATGAAAAGTAAACAAATACATGTGTGCAAATATTAAAACTAAACTAAAAATAAACTGAAAAAACCATCTGTCAATATCTGTTTATTTGCAAATCTATTTTTCCGATATGTGTTAGTGATGTTAATGAATTGAATCATTTTTTTTTTATGAAAAATAAATGCAGAGTTTGTGTGCAAATAAAAATTTTACACAAAATTTGCTGTAAATAAAGTGTTTATCGAAAATATTCCTTTGAATAGAGGAGTTTTAAAAAATGGTATCGACTATTTTAAATCATCAAAATTGTGCATCACTAGTTTGGGCAAGTATTTGTTTAAGTATAAATATCTACAAAAATATAAAAATGTATTTTGTATCTTTCAAATGATAAAATAATAGTTTCCATTTAAATATTTTATTTAAATACATTTATTTAAACATGTGTTAGTATTTATATTCTTACTGATGTAGTCTGTTGTTAAGTAAATACGTATTGTAGGTGTTTTTGCATAAAGTCCTTATTTTAATGTAAGTTTTTTTTTTTGATTTCTAAAGTAATCAATCATAAGTAAATGAGTATAAAATTAACTTAAAATGTTTGTTGGAGTTAATGTATCTATAAAATATTTTTTAATTAAATAAAAAAAATTTTACTGTTGTTTATACACAACAGTAAAGTTGGTCGAGTTTAACCGATATTTTTAGATATTTATTACACGTTTATATAAAACGTGTGTCAGTGCGAATGCACTTTTTCATTTAAAAATTAACCCATTAGATCCAAAGCTTCTTTTAAATAAAAAATTCATACCGTTTTCTATTAAATCAGGCTTATAAGAGTTCAGTTAAGGAAAAAAAAATTAAAAAAAAACAAATAACAGTGCTATATTCGGCCGTGCCGAATCTTATATACCCTTCACAATGTGTAGTCATGCAATAACAATTGTTTGTATCACCATTCATCTCATATAAAATACGTACATACATGTAAAAAACATACAAAAACAAAAAAAAAAAATTACAAAAAAAATATATTAAAAATAAAAAAAAATAATAAGAAAATTACCAAAAAAAATTAAAAAAAAATATAAAAAAATTAAAAAAAAATTATAAAAAAATTTTAAAAAATATTTTAAAAATTTTTTTAAAAAAATTAAAATAAAATATAAAAAAAATAATAAAATATAAAAAATATATTAAATAAAATAAAATTTTTTTGGCTCAGCTGGAATTCATTGCCACGTTTACTTTAACCAGTATGTTGCAGGTTGTTGTTGTAATTGTGAAAAAAAACGAGGTGGTCGTGGTTATTTGCTCATATCTCAGAAATTTATGGGGCGATTGTGCTGAATTTCAATAGCGAGTCATTCCTGGATATTTCAAAGAGATAAATACCATACTCAGATATGAGGAACATATAGTTGCTTCTAAAAGTTGATTTCAACCAACACACGGACAGACGGACGGATGGTCAGGGCTTAATCGACTCCTCTATTCATAAGATTTCAGAAAATATATACTTTATAGGGTCGGAAATGAAAATTGTAGAAATTACAAAAGGAATGACAACGCTATATATACCCTTGTGCACCACAGGTGAAGGGTATAAAAATTAGAAGAGTGCTTTTTGGCCTGTACTCGTACGAGAACAATGGGACAATGGGGGTGTTTAATGAAATGAAAGTAGACTAAGTTTCAAAATATTTTTTATTCGCGCTAAGAGTATTTTTTAATTGAACACGACAAAGAAAAAATTCAATTAATTATTATTAGTACCACTTGTCTTGTATGCGATTTGGTGTGAAATTTTTTGAAACAGTCTTTTTCTACGCAAACTGCAACGTTACAAATCTCACAAATCCATCGAATTCGACTGATAGAAATATCCCCAACTACTGGTAAGCATCTAATATTTGAAATTAAACCTTACAGGCTTGCCTCTACTAATATGTTTGGCCGAATGTCTACCAAAATATTTCACTATTGACATTGACCATTTTAGGAAACGATTTCTTAACATGTTATTGGATATAAATGGTAATTGCAGTGTTCATATTATATATTAAAAGTTTCAAAAGATCTAGAGCTCGGAATATCCATATTCATGGGTATTTTTCCCATTTCATGGCCGATCACCCTAACATCGTTTTCCTTAACTCTGAGAGTGGGACATCATCAGAATCACTGTCGCCATCTTCAAGCAATTCACACTCCCCTGGAATATCGTGCGGAAAATCATTGCGTTATAAGTTTCCTTCGTCAATTTCTTCTTCATCTGTTTCGCGATCGGCATTTGGGGGGAATTATGATAAATTCAAAATTCGTGTGACTATCACTTTCAGCATAATCAAATGCAGCAGCAATATTTTCAGAGTTTTTACCATAAAACATGTTAATGTCCATCGCAAAATACAGTAGAATCGCGGTAACGTGAACTAATGTCCATCGCAAAATACAGTAGAATCGCGGTAACGTGAACTATTAAAAACCGAGCGTGTTCACGTTTGCGAAGTTGTTCATGTTGACGAAGGTGTAACTCTTTAAAATTTCCAAATAAATTAGACATGCGATTTAACACAAATTCATATATGTTTTTGTATTTCGGATTGTTATTATTTATGTACATTTATTTTGTTAAAACAAAAAGCACGTTAAAATTAATTTAAAAAAAGGTGTTACCTTTTTTTGGATTATTTTTTAATTTTTAAATTTTAATTACTGAGCAAATTCTTTCTCTCAAAAAAGCTAATGCGATATCCTCTTCACAGTATTCTTCATCTCCTAAAGAGCTAAATTTTGCTATTGTTTTCTTTTCAAGACGTTGCCAAGTTGAATTTAAATAGCCAATAGCGTCCATTAATATTTAAACCAATTTTCAAAAATGGCAGCAGTCATCCATTACGATTTGGAGCAATTGTAGTCCAAAGGAGATTTAAAATTTCTAAAAGAGCGAGAAGTTTTTGCCTTTCCAATCACAAGAAGTTTAACTTAAGAATTTTGGTAGTTTTTGTAAAATTTTCACGAAAAACTTTAAATTAGGTCATGCTAAATCAGCAGCGCGCACTAAACTAAGCCCAGTACAATCATTTATGGGGATACCCCCGATTTGGATAACCGACAAATTTGTTGCCGTTATAAGCCTTTCTCACTGTGTTCACGCTACAGAGTAGTCAGTGTAACAAAAATGATGTTCATCTTATCCGGTGTTCTCGTAAGGCAGTGTTTTTGTTACCGCGAGTCTAGTGTTACTACAATTATTATATGAAAATTTTTACATGCATTATCCCATTGTACTCATCGAGTAGAGCAATAAGAAAGTTTACCAAAAAATGCTTTTAATCACTTTAAAAAAAAAAAAAAAAATTAATTACTATACTGAAATTTAGTTAGCTTAGCTTTAAATTTCACACGATCTCTGCTCTGCGTCAAGCTCCACACTTATAAAATATAAAAACAATAATTGCAATGACAAGTGCAAGATACTGAAAAACGGGGAATCACCTTTTTAATAATAATAGAATATTAGTTAACTCTTACACATGCATAGTTTCTTTTGATACAGATTTACTCTCTATACTCTAATGTAATATTTATTTAAAGCGAAAAGATCTTCAAAAAAAGAGAGTAACGATATTGTTACGAGGGCATAAAATTAGATAATTTTCTGTACTTATGCGCATAAGTACTGTGGTGATTTTTTATTAGATGGCAAATGAGACATAATTCGAATAAGTATGGAATAAAACATCGGTCAAATGGCATCCATCCACAGCTGTGCACAGCTCTGATGATAGGCCAGATTTCAGAAAAAACTCCAAAACAAAAATATTAAAAGATCTTGGTGGACGGTTGACATCAGAATTTCTTGAGATAATTTTTACTGGAAATTGTTGTTGTAATAAATGGATGGTTTCATGTGTGGTGTACCAGTTGGTGCCGTCTTGCTGAAGCCACATATGGTCCATATTGATGTCGCCATGTTGTAATCCAGAACTCCGTTATCATATTACTCACGAATGCCGTTTACAGTCACTGTAATTTTGTCCTCATGTTTAAAAAAGTAAAGCCCATATTGTTACTTGCTCCGTCGACTGGTACAGCTACACCAAGGTGAATATCCGACTAGCTCAAACTCGGCTTCTTCTCGGGTGTGTTCCCTCACTCACCTTAGCCTCGGAACAGTAGATAATAAAAAAAATCATGAGACGAGCAAAAAAAAAAACAGATTTAATGACTACTACCGAACATATCCGGAATAGGAGATAGATGTAAACCTCCAGCCGCCCAACCCTACCTTGGTCATCTACACATCCGTGCAATATTCCCGGATGACCCCTCAAACCGTTCGTTTCTCACTTACCTCTTACCAGGGGATTTTATAGCCCCAAAATAAAAAATTTTAACTTATTCAGATGGAAATGCGGTTTCTCGAAGAATATGACTTTTTTCGAGAAATTAACATTAACTTCACTTTGCTTCATTACACATTAAACAAATTGCCGGTGCTTTCCATGGTCCGCTGGTTTGAGCTCCTGAGTAAACCGAATTTTGTACTTACCGTCGAAAAACTTTAAATTACCCAAGCTTTTAAACTTTCTAATATCACTTTCTGTTTAGGTCATCGATTTTGAAGTTATCGAGGAACAAGTCTAAAAAAATTTTTTTTTGATTTAATAATAAAATTTTTATATTAAAAAAATTATAAAAAAAACTAAAAGCAACAAATAATTGGCAGGTTTTGCACAGCAAAAATTTTTTTGGGGATTTTTTTCTCGAAAAATGTGTGGGATTCCGGTATATCCCGAATGAAAAACATTAAGATACACATACATTTATAGATTAATGTTTAACACTTATACATAATTATGCAAATATTTTTTTGTAGTGATGAAAACATTCCTTTAATCCATATATAGACTTGATAACTACTACTACTACTACAAGCATTTGTAGAAATTTCTAGTATACTTAAACAAATATAAACAACAACAAGATAATAATTTTAAATTCAAATTAACTTCATTCAGGTTTGTAATCAAAATGAGAGTAAATTATTCTAATAGAAAATATTAAGTTGAAACAAAAAGGCAAAAAGAAAGACCAACAACATTAAGTTTTTGCAGAAATATTTATAAAAAAAAAAAGAAAAAACTATATTCAGATTATGTTTAGTTGGCAACGAATTGAGTGGGAACTTTACGCAAAATATGCCTAATAAAATATATTAAAAATGGAACACAAATAAACAAAAGATAGAAATGTATTAAAAAATAAATAAATTACGGATTTCAGATGAACTTATTTATGTAATACAATACAGCTACAAATAACGTTTAAGAAATTGATTGAAATCCTTCATCTTCTAAGCTGTAAACTTAAAAAAAATTACTCATTTTTATAACTATTTTATATTAAAAATTATAAAAAAAAGCTGTTCTGTCATAATAGTATTTATAAAGCTTATCTTAAGCTCTATTTGCATTAACTGACTTTGCATCCTCAGTACGTACTTTAATTTCACCTACACTCGAAATACAAAAACAACAACAAAAAAAGAGCAAATTGTTTGAAAAAGAAAATGCTTATAAACATAAAATCCCAAATCCCAAAAGGCATAATTTACACAAAAAAAAAAAAAAAAAAAAGCAGCAGCTACAGCGAAAAAATAAAAAAAAAATGAAGAAAGTAAAATTAATAATGTTGCAAAGTGAGCATTAAACTCTGATTTGGGCATGGCTGTGTGTGTATGCAGAAAAAAGTATTTATTTTTAAATTTCATAGCAACAAAAAAAAAAAACATAAAATAAGTTTTTCAAACTTTTTTCGAAACAGTAAAACAGTAAAAACGAAACAAAAATTAATCTGCAACAACTTAGATAAAAATCTGTTTGTGATGTTGCTTTTTTATACTGTAGAAAGAAAAACAATTCAAAAATGACTTTTTCGAAGGAATGAAACGAAAGCAAAAACAAAAAAAACACAATTGGCAACTATCAGTTGGACAGTAACAAATAAAAGATACTTCACTTTATATTAATAATAAAACATTAAACAAAAGTTTGTGTTGTGTGTTTATGTATTTAGATAAAATGGCAATACTTTAGAAAGTCTTAGTACAGTAACGTGTAATTTAATAGCCCTGCATTACTAAGTTTTATAAAAAGTTTAACAGTTTTTAATTACTTTTTTATGCGCAGTTTTTTTGGTTTTATTATTCTTCCCTTTTAACCTTTAACTAATGACATACTTTAGGGTATACTTAAGGTTTACCTGACAATAATCTGTTAAAATTACCATCACATTTTTACAGCGCTTTTTTTTGCAAAACAAAAGTAGTAAAAGTAAAAATAAATCAAAAAAGTATTAAACATTCATTTCATGCTTCATTTATGAAAATATTCATGGTGCGTAAGTGTCGGCGGAGTCGTTAAGGCACAAACCTGTGTCTTTTGTTTAATTAAAAATTTTGGGTAAATCTAAGTACATCTACCGTATGTATAAAAATTATTATAATAAACAATTGAAGTAACTGCCGTTAAAACTTTTGAATATAAAAAGCATATTTTATTAAATACTTTTAAAACTTTTAAGTGGAAAATTTATGTCTCTATAGAGTTTTTTACTACTTCAGCTTCACCATAAAATTTAGCTGCTTTTCAAATAAAAATTCTTTATGAACTACATTAAGCTTTAAATGTAAATTATGTACAAAAAATATGTTCGGAACTTTAAGCGAAACCTTTAGCGGAAAATATTACTTTTTAAATTTAAATGTTTAAGATTTTATAAAAGTATGGTAACATTGTTTAGAGCCTGACTACCTAACTGAACAGAATTTTAATTTATCGTGATTTTTCATACAAGCTGGCATCTAAAACAAGTAAGAGTGCTATATTCGGCCATGCCGAATCATATATACCCTTCACAACGTATAGTCACGTAATAAAAATAGTTTGTATCACCATTCATCTCATATGAAAATACATATATAAAAACATCCCATTGTAAAATTATAAATTTACGTATGTGTTAAAAAAAAAAAATTAAAAAATAAAAAAAATTTTAAAAAAATAAAACAAAAAACATAAAAAAAAGATATTAAGAATATTAAAAAAAAAAATTTAAAAAATAAAAATTAAAAAAAAAATTAATTTAAAAAAAAATTTCAAAAAAAAAATAAAAAAAAATATTAAAAAAAATATTAAAAAAATAAAAAAAAAATAAAATTGTAAAAACTTTCCCTGAAGAAGCTACCCAATGTGGTAGCGAAATATCGGAAAATAAAATTAAAACTATTTTTTATTAAAAAAATGTGATCTCAAGCTCTATAGAAACAACAACTGCTTATATAAAATAAAAACAAAGAAAAAATTAAAAAATAATTAAAAAAAAAATTAAAAAAAATATTTAAATAAATTAAAAAATATTATAAATATAAATAATGTATAAAATAAAAAATAAAAAAAAAAAAATTAAAAAATAAATTTTTTTTTGGGCTCAGCTGGTGTTCGATGCCACGTTTACTCTAACCAGTATACCACGTCTGTATATATGTATGTTGTTTTTGTGTTAAAAAAAACGAGGTGGCCATGGGTTTTTGCTTATATATCACTTGTTTATGTACCGATGTTCCTGGTTTTCAATACCGTTCTACTCCCGAGTATTTCCTATATTTTAATACCTTACCCGGGTCCAAGCAATGTCGGGGGGCTTAAAAGAGTTGATTTCAACATCGGTGGTTACATGCTGGTTGTAAATATCATCTATTTAACTCCGGGGATTTAAGTTAATTGAATTCGTTGTTGTTGTTTTAGTTATGGGCTTTGGCTGGTGCAATTTGGTTTAATCAATTTACGCATTTGTCTGAATTTCAGGATTTCCCGTCATGCACTTTTCTTAAAATAATCTAATGGCGGAAAATACCGCTAAAGTTGAAATAAAATTTGTTACCATTTTAGAGAATAAGAGTTGATATTGTGCTAAAACGCTAAGAAGTCGAAATGGAATAAATATGCCATCCCTGAGATTAAAACGAAATAACTAAAATGCTCTTGTATGTCTGCAGGTCAATTTGGCATCGTCAAAAATCTATTACGGCTTCGTTTATTGGTACACATCCAATTTTAAAAGACCCCAATTCACGCACGAAATTCTCAATTCACTTCGTCATTGCGAAAATGTTTAAAATAATTATATCTGTTGGCATGTAAGAGCATCTATCTGGAACCAAATATTGGTCATGTCCAAATCGAAATATAATATAATCAATTTGAAGCATCAGTTTTTAATAGTGACAACGTCTTTGAAATCGTTTTCAAAAAATAAGAACCTGTAATACATAATAATACATTCACATCAAACAGTAAGCTTTTGTGGCCTATTTGTGCTGAAAGGCAAATTTACATAATCATTCCTACAAAAACTATTTATTTGTTTGTCAATTTTTGGGTCATAATGAAAAAAGCTTTAACTTCACATCAGCCAACAAACAGCGTTGGCTATATTAGTTTGCTTATTTCAAAGTGAAGTCTGTAAAAAGTATTTTACACGCCATAAACTTTATTTTCTCGCATTGGCGTAGCTAAAAAATTTTCTGGGGTGGAAAAAGCTTTAAAATAGTTTTTCTTCAAAATCTTAAACTAATGGTGTTTTCTTTTCTAACAAACAATGTTGCCCTTTTACAGTTAAACACTTTTCGAAGGTCACCTGCACCCTAACAAAATGCTACCTTTATAATTAGCAGAATAGAACAGAAATTTTCACCTTTTTTACATGATAGCTGTATTTTTATGTAAAACTGCATTTCTTGCTTCCATTTTAATAATTTGACACCAACATTTTTTTTTAACCACTACAAAAACTTAATTCTCCTTTTTAATATCAGCTGTTAAAAAGTGCAATATTCTAACCCTTTGATTTTATGCAGGGTACGACATGTAACATTTTTTCTCATTTATATGGCAACATGATTACAAAAGAACTTGTCAACCGTTTACAATATTGCATATTTTTAAGAAAAGAACACAAAAAAAGGCATAGGGCAGAATTAATGCAACATTAACGTCAGAAAAGAAAACACCATGAGTTTTTTTTTATATGTAAAATAGTTTCCTCTTTCTTAAAAATTTCTTAAAACCACTTCTGACGGGCACTGAACCCCTCAGAATGATCTGGTTACACCCATGTTTTCTCGGGTTATTCTAAACACTTTAACGGACAGCGACGATATACTCGGCCCAGCTAAGCGTTTTTTTACGTGCATACATCTAAACACTTTCACGGACAGCGACAATATTCTCGGCCCTGCTAAGAGTTTTTTTACGTCTAAGCATCAAGCATCATTGTGTACTAAGCCCATGTTATCGAATTTGTGTAACAAATCTTTTAGAGTCGTCTCTGAAACCCCCGCTGCTGCCATGAAATAGAAGCAGGTGAACAAGAATTTGTATAACAACCATTTATATTTTTGATAAGCTGCACAATCGTATAACACGCCATGATAATTTGATAACAACAGATTCGTCCGAAACTAGCATTACTCGTAAAAACTCGTAAAATTATATATTTTTTGGAGGAGGATTTAAAAAAAATCTAAAATGCTTGTCAACAAGCTCTATTTTGTTTAAATACAAATAATTGTGTTTAAAATAATTTTAAATTAAATTTCTTTAACATTAATTCCTGCAAGCTTTTCACAAAAGCTTATTTGGTACAATGGACTAAAAGCCAGGAATAAAAACTTTCAATGAAATTGTTTGAAATATAAACAAAGTTTGAGTGTAAAATACTTATAATCCCATTTTATATAAATTGAGTTTTAAATTTCTATCAAATAATGTTCGAAATATTTTAGAAGCTTCTCTGCTTTAAAAGCTTCCAAAAAGAAGTTCTTAAAAACTTTTATCACAGTTATTACCTTTAACTTCATTTTCTAAATTAATATGGCGCTTATAAATATTAAACAGGATTAAGAGTGTAATTTATTTAATTTCAATAACAGTTTGCACATGTTAAAAGATAATGTTGCTGTGTGTGTGTGTGTGTTCTTGAAGCGCGTTTCAAAAGGCAAACATTAACTTAATTTAAAGTAAGAAGTAATAATAAGTGACACAGAGCTGCAAGTAAAAATACTCAGTGTTGGAATAACAACTGATTGCTGTTTAGATATCAGCATTCTAGTAATCATCATTAGTAACATCATGATGAGATAAATCTAAAATTACTCTGTAGTTTTTCTCTTTGTTGGCTAATATTTACTACGATTTTTTTTTGTAATAGCATTTAATTTCTCACTAATTTAGCTTATACATGCGTACTTTATTTATAATACCAACATAAGTCAATTACCGCTCTACTGGCTCCATGTAAACTAGAGAATAATTGGTTTAGTTAATAAACTTTGTTTGCAAAGAGTTTCAGCTTCCACATCAGAATCGTAGGGCTTTTGTTGTTGTCGTAAGTCTATAACAATTGTTGTTACTGATTGTGTTCGTATGTAAAAGCATTTGTATTGATTTGTGTAAGTACATGTGTACTTAAAAGTTTGTGTAAATTGTATTTCTTAAAAACAACAACAACAATTTATCTAACGTGTAGATTAAAATGAATCATTTAACACAATTTTTTACACAATCAAAAGGCAGAGCTAAATACAAAGCAAAGTGGTACTCATTTAGAATGTTTTAAAACTAAAAAGTACTTTTCTTAGAGTACCTTTGAAAAGGCAACAAAAATTTTAACTCTTCATTTAAGGATTTTTATTAAGGCACATGGTAGAGAAGCATTGTTAAAAAAAAATTTTTTGAAGATCAAGTTTTTATATAAAAAAGAAAACTGTTTTTCACTCATCGTAAATGGCAGTCAAAAAGCTTGAAATTAAATACTCACAGCAAATTTATTGGTACTTTTTCTATATTCTGGGTTCTTTCTACAACTCTAATCTACCTCTTTCCAGCCTTGCAATATCTTAGAATTTATTTGATTTCTTTATATTTTCATACTTATTGTTATTGTTTGTGTTGCTGCTTTTGTATTACTTAGTAGTTGCTGTTAATATTATTGTTGTACATAGTTGTTATTATTGTTGTGTTCCTTAAGTTAAGATTGTTGTTTATTTGCTGTTGTTTAAGTATGTGTGTTTAAAACTAAAGATGTCTGAAAACAAGTATGTACGTTCCAAATTCAAAGTAGAAAAACAAAAAGTATGTTTTTACTTCACATCCTTTTGATGTGCATGTGTATGGGCAAATGTATGTATTAATGTCTTTGTGTGAGTGCGTATTTGTAAGGAAGAAACTTAAAAGTAAACAGCAGGAGGAGAAAGTGTAAAATGTAAGCCAACAATAAAATCAAATGTAAAAAAGGAATAAAAAATAATGGAGAACGAGAAAGTATGAAAATGGTGGTGGTTGGGGGAAAAAGTAAAGAAAACTTTAAGGAAATCCTGATATATAACAATAATATGCAGGTTTCTTTAACAACAAACAACAATAGTACTTTTCTTAATAAAGTCTTGTCACTATGGGTTAGTGAGGAGTAAAAACTATGCGAAAAATTTTGATAAAATTAAAATTAACAATTGTTAACAATTTCTAAAACTTCAAAATTTTTAAATAAAATTAAAAATTATTTGTATAAAAAATTTTTGGGCCGTATTCATAAATAATATTTTAGATTTATTAAAGGCTTATTTGACAGATGTTGTAGAGAAATTTTTCAAATAACCCTTCAATAAACCCAAAATATTTTTTATGAATACGGCCCTTTAATTATATTGTCTGTTTCGAAAATTAAAAATAATAAATTTATTGCAAACGGAACCAGGGCAATACGGCATGTAGAGCATCTTAAATTGCAGTTAAATGGTGGTGTTTGTGATTAAACTATTCCGAAATGGCTCGACCGATTTTCATTAAATTTTATGAGCGTGTCGGGTAGGTCTGAGAATCGGCTTACATATATTTTTTATACCCCTCAACGCCAGCCTCTCACGATCCCTAGCTAGGCTAGACTGCTGGACCGATCTTCTTGAAATTTGCACATAGTATAACTAAGACTCTGGTATGATTAATAGGATACTTTTTTTTTACCACGCCTACTTTAACGCCCATTTTTTTTTTTGCATCGACACAATTTATAGTCCAGTCAATAAATAAACGTTAAAGAATCGGTCAGCATCTATTTTTCATACTCCTTAATATATAGGGTGACTCACCCCAAAAGACAATTTATGCCTCACCTAAATAATGTTACGACTTCGATGAAATTTGAAACAAAGATAGATTCTTAGAACACAAATGGTTTATGTTTTTTAATGTCCTCAGAGTAAGTTAGTTATTTTTATTGAATAAAAAAAATATTTCCATAAATAATTTATATGGCAAAACAACTTATGCCGGGTCAGCTAGTTTCATATATAATTAACTATATTGCTACTTACTTGCGTTCTGTTACAAGGCTTTTGCTCGAAGTTTTCTGTTTCACACTTAAATTTTATTCAAATGTTTTTCAATCCACTTATACAAGCCCTTGTGATAATAGGCATTTCTGAATCAATAGTTAATTATCTACACCGAGAATATAGTATCAGTTGTGAGGACTTGAATTGTTGCCAATCATATAAATAGTTTAGTTTTGATAGAAGAATATTATAGTTGTGTATAAAGAATTTTGTTACCGAATATCAGTGTAGAGTCGGCACTAAGAAATTATGATTCTTGCAATAGAAATCTCTTAAACACATAAGAAAAGTTCCATCTCGAGAACTGAACCATTCGATTGGTAAACAATTCAATTGTCTGTCTTCTGTCTGTACGTACTGATGTTAAGTCACAATGCCAAGTAAAGCGATTGAGCAGCAGATTTAAATGAAAAAATTAAGGGAATTGCTCACCGTGCATAAGAGTTTGAAATATCGTTAGCTTCTAATTTCCGCAAACAGTCACCAATTGAAAGGAATTTAAATAGATAAGGCTGTATTATTTCCAAGAGCGTTAGTTCAGTTAAAACCAACTTCTATTGAATTTGATTTTAACGATGTGTGTTAAAATGATATGAGTTACCAAAACAGAACATTAATTAGATCACTAAATGGGAAGCAGGCGAGTTGTATAGTCAGAGTTGCGAGTTCGCAAGTAGTAGTCTTCGCAGATCATCTTGTCCTTGTGTAGTTCCTGAACAATGTGCCAAACAAATTAGCCAAAATTACCCCATTTATAATAATCGGGCTCTGAAAAATTAATTGCCGAGTTTTTGGAAATTTTTCGCTGTCCCAAAAATTCATTTAAATGTTTCATTTTGTCTTTATGCTGCTGAAACCCCTTCTCTGGTCTGTTTTCAAGAACATGACATAGATAATGTTTTATCATAAACGAATCCCGCCATTTATGGTTACAACACTTGCATATTAATTTTTTGAAAAAGTAAGGCTTAATAATATTTTCAGATGTAGTGCCACACTATATTGTATACATATTGCGTTGCTCTTAGATTTTTAGAACCCCAAAACTTATAGTCTTAGATTTTTAAGCCTCATTATGACTTTTGGCCTACCGTTTACAAATACGAATATATTTATTTGCTGCATATCCTTTTGACTAGAGTTTGGATATTTGAGCCTGTACACAGAAAGAAAAATGAAGTTCTAAATTCAATAATTAAATTCTTAATTTAAGCCAAAATTGCGCTTAAAAATTCAAGCACGATTTATTTTTGGTTTTCTTAAAATAAGTACAAACCGGGATTGTTTCACAGAATCAAATACAAGACTATTGAAATTACAATTAACTTCTTAAATTAAGTCTTATTTCTTTTAAATTATAAAAACTATATACATTTTTTAGACATTTGTTTTGACAGACACACTCTATAAAATGTTAAGTGTGTTTTTATAATTCTCATTTTGTTTGTCATACTTAAGCTATAAGTAATAATGTTTACGATAATAACGCTGTAGCAGTTTACAACTTAACTTACGTTTCATGCTTTGTCCGTTAGTTTTTCTTTTTTTTTTGTTTTAACAAAACGTAGCGCTGAATAAATGTCAAAGGGTAAGTAGAGAACATACTGTACTATGCAACGATCAAACCAAGTTACGAATTCTTAAAACAAGAGAATTTTTTGACTAATCCAATCTTGATTATACTTGGGAGTTTTGGGCTTAAATCTAGATCAAAATTCTTAAAATCAAGTTTTTTTCGGTTTAACTATTTCTAGAATTAAGGAATTTGTACTTGACACATTTATTCTTAAAACAAGAATTTTGTACCTGGTTAAAAAAAAATTCGTACTTACCGTACTATGTCTTAATTTAATCACGGATCATGAGATTTGTGGTACACTTCGAACAATATGATGGTTTGCAAAAACTAATTTCAAAAACAACTTCAGCTTATGTGCAATAATTTAAGTTAAATTCATTATCTGTGCTCATTATTGTATTTTGTTTGCTCTACTTTTTTATTAAAAAATTTATTCCTATTTGCAGTTTATTTGTTATTTACAAAATTTTGATACTATTAATGATCATTTGGTACTATTTTACTATTAAGACGGTACAAGCTTACAATTTTCAGATCCCAACAGTGGTACATATTACTTGATTCAATTTTTGAGTGTAAATAGTACAGTGATCCAGTAATTTAAAAGCCGCCCTTTTGTCTAAAATTGGTATAAAAAAGTTATCACAGTTTTCATTCTTTAATTTCGGTCAATCAATATAAACCTCAAGTGAATTACTGTTTTCTGTGGCCTCCCCGGTATTTTATCCAAATAATGTTCTTTGTCAAAATGAAAGAGTCACATGGAGCACATTTTTTGATAAGGGAAAAATTTTAGATTTTTTAAAAATGTTTTAAATAATGTTGATTTTTTTTTTTAAATTTAAATTTATTAATTTCCAAGGAGCGAAAATAAATTCGGGATTATGTAGATAACAAATGTGAATGTTTGCGTGTTTAGATGTTTGTTACTCAATCACGCAAAAACGGCTGAGTGAAACTAAATGAAATTAAGCACACAGATGAACAAGAACATAAATTAACACATAGGCTACCCTTTACCACAATATTCAAGCGAATTCGCGGAAAAATTTTCGTATTATGTTAGTCTGTTGCTCAAAGGTTTCGAGTGTCCTGTAATTACAAGTCCTGGCGGAAAAATATCATCCAACGTCAACTGTAAAAGTGTTTTTCCTTAAATTCTATTCCATTAATATAATAATCACGAAAAATAATGACAGCTCAATACGTGTGCAAAGTTTCAGAAAAATCGGTCCAGTGCAAGTACCTCAAAAGTATAACTGTTTTTATGGGCGTGGCCGCACCCACTTTTCTAATCACGAAATTATATAGTCATGAAAGCTCAATTTGTGTACAAAGTTTCAGGAAAATCGGTCAAGTGCAAGTAGCTAAAACTGATAACTAATTTTTTATTGGGAGTGGCCCGCCCACTTTTTGTCACCCATAAACACTCCCTGGAATGTGTACAATATATATATATATATGTTCCCGTCGTTCCTATAAGGAGCATAGGGCCTCAACAAAATCTTTCCATTTAGATCTATCCATTGCCATATTTTTAACTTCATTCCAGCTAGTTTGCATGTTTTTAGCTTCGATTTCAATTTGTCGTCGCCATGTATGCGCTGGTCGACCTCTTCTGCGGCTGCCTTGAGGGTTCCACTCGATAGCGGTTTTGGCAATATCTGTGACGGGCTTTCGTATGGTGTGACCTATCCAGTTCCATTTTCTTCTTTGGATTTCTGTAGTTATGGGGAACTGATTCGTTTGATGCCATAGTCTGTTGTTTGATATAGTCCGTGGCCAAAAGACTCGAAGAATTTTTCTAAGGCATTTGTTTATAAAAACCTGCAGGGCATGCATATCACGAGAGGCTGCATTCCATGTCTCGCAGCCGTATAGTAAAACAATAACTAGTCAAAATTTGAGTCCGATCGGTTTTACAGTTTCGGAGCCTATAGCTAACACACACACACACACAGATATAAATGTAAATTTTTAAATGTTTTAATATTTTTACTCAATCACGTGAAAACTTACTAAACGGATTTAAATAAAATTTGTTATACAGATAAATAACAAGCTTAATAATTACATAAAGAGGCTACTATTCGTAACGATAACTACGCAGTCGTAGTCGCGGGCACATCTTATTGAATAAATGTTTCGACAAAATCTTTAAAAATCCTATAAATTAAAAGTCCAATAATTTTTTTTATTATTCTATAGATTTGAAATTTTTATACAAATCGATAACATTTCTACCCATAGTATTTCATTTAATGATCTCTTTTCTGTTCGCTGCATAGTTGTTATACTGCTTCAGTTGCTGATTATGTAGCTGCCGCTATTGCTGCTTGCTTTCATGTTGCCATGTTTGCCAAACAAACTGCTAAAAGCTAAAAATTATTAGAATTAGTCAACAATGTTTCCTTCTTTTATATGTATAATATTTACATTCATCCACATATTTTTTACCATTTTACTAAATTTTATATTTAATTTTTTTCCATCAACGTTCCTTTATATTGTTCGTACTTGGAGCGAAATACGGACAAACGGAGCAGCCAGACCCACAGACAGATATAAGGAGGGACAGACAGATACAAAAAAAAAAAAACAGAAAAAATAAAAATATTTTGGAGGAGTACAACTTCCAGTACTTAGAATTTTACTTGTTGTTAGAGTAGATGTTCAAGAATTTATTTATTATAGAGGAAATGTTTTCAAAGTACGTTTTTATTATTTAAGGAAAAGATTTAAAACCTTCTTAACTACAACAACACACTACAAACAAAGATACTTATTAAAGAAGCAGCAAAAGTACTTTTGCAAGTGGGTGGTTGGGTGTAGCTGATGTTTTGCTATTTTTCTAAAGGTATGTATATGTATGTACGTTTGATTGTCTGTTAGTTGTTGTTGTTGTTTTTCATGTCTATTTCAAAAATAAAGTGTGTTTAAACGTACCTTTAGCTGATGTAGCAAACAATAGCAATTCGGTTTTTTTCTTCTTCTTCTATTATTATTAGAAATTTGTATTTTATTTTTTAAGCTTTTCGTTTTTATTTTTTTTTTTTTTGCTTAAAAATATAATACCCATTATGTAGGAATGTAAGTGTGTAAAAAAAAGCACAGTTAGAAACATGCAGACGACGTAAGTGATAGATAGATAGTTATATGAATGGCTGGATGTTACACAAGGAGATGTAAAGAACATATGAAATATTGTTAGAAATTTACACACAAATTGGAGTTTAGAAAACACGCCTTTATCTTGTAAAACATGTTCAGTAACTAACAATCTAATAATACGGATCTTATGAGTTTCAAGAAAATGATGTGTGATGTTTCTTTCTCTCTTAATATATTTTTTTTGTTTTTTTGTTCTTACAAAGATTAGATTTCTTAAACACATTTTTATAGATAAACGTCTTATACCTGGAAACTTTTTGTTTTTAAACTCTTTGCCTTTTTTTTATGGAACAATGACTGATTTGTTCTGGTATATATATATTATATGCAAGCTGGTTTAAATATTTTAGAGAATTTATGGGCAAAATATGGAAAGGTGCAGAAGACAAAATATTTATTAGGTGAGCTGTCTAGTGAGGAGTCATGGTTTTATAGGAACACAAATTTGTTTAATACTTAATTATATTTTTACTGACTTTCTATACCCTTCACCTGTGGTGCATATAGTTTTGTCATTCCGTTTGTAATTTCTACAATTTTCATTTCCGATCCCATAAAGTATATATTTTCTGAAAGCTTATGAATAGAGGAGTCGATTAAGCCCTGACCGTCTGTCCGTGTGTTGGTAGAAATCAACTTTTAGAAGCAACTATATGTTCCTCAGATCTGTGTATGGTACCAATCTTTCGGAAATATTCGGGACTGAATCGCTATTGAAATTCAGCACAATGGCCCCATAACTTTCTGAGGTATGAGCAAAAAACCACGACCACCTCGTTTTTTTCACAATTACAACAACATACATATATACTGGTTAGAGTAAACGTGGCATCGAATCCCAGCTGAGCGAAAAAAAAACATTTTATTTTTTTTTATTTTATATATTATTTATATTTTTATTATTAATTTACTAAATTATTTAGGATATGCTCCCATAATTTTTCAATTATATAAGCATTTAGTGTTAACCAACGGTTAGCCAAATGCTAAAGGGATTAGAAAAATAAAATAAATTAAAATTGAAAAATTGTTGGTTGGGTTTTTGAAAAAGTTTTTTATAGTTTTTTTGTTTTATTTTTGAATTCTCATTTTGTTAATGAGAATTTGAAAATATAACTTATAACATTTTAAACTTTTTCAAGAATTTGGGTAAAGGTTTACTGATGATCTGGCATAAGCACCAGTGAAATGCATATAAACCAGCTTAAACCCAACAACCAAATAAATATTTTTTTTTGTGTATTTTTTATTTTTTAAAAAATATTTTTTTTTAAATTTTAAAAAAAATTTTTTTTTTAATTTTTTTTTTAATTTTTTTTTTTTTGAAACATGTTTTTTATATGTATGTATGTACGTATTTCAAATTAATGAGATGAATGGTGATACAAACAATTGTTATTGCATGACTACAACGTTGTGAAGGGTATATAAGATTCGGCACGGCGGAATATAGCACTGTTACTTGTTTTTTTTTGCTATTAAACGTTTTTTCAAAAATATTTTTGAAAATCTCTTTAGGGAAGTTTCTTCTACTTTTACAACAAAACTTTAAGCCTTAAAAATTTTTTATGAAAAGTTTTTGTTAAAAAAGTATTTCTATTAAAAATTTGTCTAAGAAAAATCTTTTTAATAAACCTTTACCGAATGACTTTGTATCTAAAAAATCTTTGCATTTATTAAACCTCTAATTAAGGGTACTCGCAAAGGGTAGTGCAAACTGTGCAAACGGTGAAAGTGACTTTTTTTAACACAGCAACAAAATGTCTGCATTTTCCATTTGCTTTACTTTACTTCATTTGCACTATAAAAAGCTTGAGCAACATTGGCAGTGTATATATGTATGCTAACAAGCAAATAAGTGAGAACTGCTGATTTGGACATTTTTAATAAACAAAATTCTAGTGAAGATTATAAAAGGACGCTAACGATCTGCCGTAATACGCACAACAAATTTGCTCTGTGCAAATTTGCACAGGTTCAATCGTGAGTTCCCCTAACATACATACGTTTTAAGTGATAGAAAAAAAATAACGCATGTGATAAAAAAGTTTTTAATACGTAAAATTAACAAATCTGCACTAATTTTTAAATTTTCTGTGTGTTTAAACATTAAAAATTTATATTCGTAGTACAAATGAACAATACAATAAACTTTTATGCAAATTGTTCTTTTTTTTTGTATTTTTTGTCCTCAAGCAAATTGTTCATACATGAGTCCTTTTAGGGATTTAGTTAGTACAACCATATATTACCATCTCAATAAATTAAACCTAGTGGAAATTAAAGAATCTAGGTGATAGACACTGAACAATAAATTCTTGAATGTCATTAAAATGCCATTAAAAATGGCTACAATTTAATTAAATTTGAATTATAAAATTAAATAAAAGAATAAATGAACTTAAGCCAAAATAAAAATGGTTCACATTAAAATTTAATATTTAAGTTTTTATTTAACATTATTTTGCTAATTTTTTTTAATGGTTGTACCATCTTCTGAACTGATGTTTATTTTTACTCGCATCTCCCGTGAACGGCTGTATCGATTTTGCCAATTTTTTCTTAAAATTATCTATGAAGCGCAAAAATGGTTTCTACTAACATTTGTTTTTATAATTTTAATTGGGTGTGGCACTTCCAATACTAAATCAAAAGTTTTTGTCACATGTCCAGAGTACTGTAATGCCTGAAGTCATCAACATTCGTGTGGGGTGTTAAAATATTAATATTTGAATAGTTGGGCTTAAAATGGGATGAAAATCAAAAGTAGGTGTGGCACCTTCAATATAAATAAAAAAACATTTCATAAGATAGCTAGAAACCAATACATCTATAATTTCAAAATTTTGTGTTAACTAAAAGGGGGAAGTGATAACCTCCATACAAAAAACTCATTGTATGACATATTTCAGAAACTATAAATAAAGGGTCCGCCAAATAACTTTTTTTTTTGAAAATTCTATAAAATAAAAAAGTTTACCTTCGGCTGTGTGGCACGTAGCACAGTCCTGTTGAACCGAAATGTTGCCAATATCCTCCTCTTCAATTTTTGTGAACAAAAATTCGTTCAGCATGGCCCGATAACGATCGCCATTGACTACGGCTACTCCTTGCACATTTTCGAAGAAAAATCGCCCAATGATGCCTCTGGACCAAAATCAGCACCAAACAGTGACTCGTTTTGGGTGTATCGGCTTTTCAATGTATGCGTGCGGGTTTTCTGTGCCCCAAATACGACAATTTTGCTTGTTTACATACCCGCCAAGATCAAAATGAGCTTCATCTGAAAATATGATTTTTTTTTGGCAAAATCGGCCCAAGTAATGTCGCAATATTTCCCAGCGTTGTTTAAGCGTAAACACAACCATATTCGTTTAGCAGGAGGATAAAACTAATTATATGTCAAATTAGACATGAGCTAAGTGTTACCATTCACGAAATAAGCACTAGTTAAAAAAAACGTTAGATGGTGGACCCTTTATTAAAGTTTTTATCCTGTTATTAGACGTTTCAATAAAAATTTCACAATTCATTTTAATAATGAGAGGGGGTGACACTTGTCATATAAAGAAAATATATTTTGCCGGATATCTATAGATCTATAATTGTTATGATCTTTACATTGTGTATAATTTGCTGCGAAATCATTTCACGTTTTCGGGCTCAAAATCGATCACAGGACACATGGCATCTCTCTAATAAAAAGAATACAAATGATGTCATTCTGTAAAACTTTAATCTCGTTTTGCTTTAAATAGTACCAAAATGGTAACTTCTGCAAATGGGGGACTGAGAATATAAATTGATAGACAAATGCGTGCATGGGTTCAGCAAAGCGTTTTTTAAAACAAACTGAGCAAAATAAAATATATATTGTAAAAATATTTACAGTTTGGCTTTATAAAACTGTTCTTCTGTTTCAAATTTTCTTTTTTGCTAAAAAACTTTTTCCTTAACGTGAAAGAAAAAATTTTTCTTTTCATAAAATATTGAATAAAGTTTTTTCTTTAAACAAATTTGTTTTTTATATTGTACAAGAATCATTTGATTCGTTATTAAGCTTTAATTTAATTACAGCTACTTTAACTTAAAAGCAAATTACTTTTAACATCACCTCGCAAATCTTTACATCATTAATAATGTAAATCCTCTCCAAAATAAATCCCTCTATCATTTACCTAATAACACAACTAACCCCACACCCAACTGTCCATACCTGCTTATATTTTAAGGACACATCATTAAGGCAATCAAACAGACAGATCGACATTTGGTATTATAGCTAAAGCTCTTTATGTTTGTGCTTTAAAATTTCTATTTCCTTTTTTTTTTGCTTTTTGTACATTTTCCAACTCCTCTTTATTGTTGTCGTCCTCTTTTTACTGCCATTAAATGTAAATTTCTTTGTTACAAAAATATCTTTTTATGCCTTCAAGATTACAAAACTCATGAAAAAATAGAAGAGAAGAACAACTTATCAGGGTTACAAATTATTCAAAAGCTTAGAGGTGTAAAAACATAAAATAAAATGTAAGGAACAGTAAAATTAGATGTAGCTATGTATATAAGCAAAGAAATTAAAAAAATAGGAATTTTATTTGTACAAAAAAATTTTAAAACATTAAAGAATAAAAATTTTATTTTCCAGCAAATTTTTGAATCTAAAGTTGTAGTCGTAAATTAAAAAGTTTGCTTTTTGTGTGTGTTTTTCCATTTTTCCATTTTTTGTTTTTTTTTTTTGTTTTTTTTGGTAGATGTTAAAATAAATGTCTAGTTTTATTATCCTTGATTATCCTTGTGACACATAAGACAAGCGCATGCACTCATAAACTTAAATAAGCAAGAGGAGTGTTTAAACATCATCGAGAACATTTTCTACAATTTTAGTCATTATCATCAACATTGCCATTATGCTTAGTCGTAATGACCATTAAAATTTATTCATGCATATGATATTCTTGTTTTTATAAATTCATACATACACATGCAGAGTATAAGTATGTATGCATGTACGTGTGTACATATTGTACAAAATGATAAATGAATGTAATGATATTTGTGTTAAAAGTTTAAAAAAAAAAAAAAATAAAAAAAAACAGTAAAAAATTCATTAAGGATTTATTTTATGAAACAAAACAAACACACTGTTATGGAGTATTTCTAAATGAACCCTGCCGTTTTTTAAATTAGTTTTTGTTTGTTTTTGAGCTTAATACATACATCTTGTTAGTAACAAATTTTATTTGCACTAATTTTAGCGAATTATTAGAAGGTCATTTTTTTTTTTACTAATTTTATCAATATCCTGCAGTGTTAAATTTTTAAAGGAATCCTTAGTGGCTAAAGAGTTTCTTAACGGAAATAGTGTTGTTGGCTATAGGACCTTTCCTTTGTCATTGGCTAAATATCTGTGCATATATTTGTTTTGTCTGTCAATGACATTCCTTCGGCAGGGCCTTTTGGCCTGCGACCAACGATATGTAATTAATTTAAAAATTTTGATTAACTTGAAAGATAAAAACTTTTAATAAACACTTTATCAAATAAAAATGTCTAAGGTAGCATGTTGTAACTACAATGAAATGACACACTTAGTAGAACTGTAATGTCAGTAGATTTTAAAATACTTTTCTTGTTTGTTGTACTGTAAGGTACATCTGCGTTTGATTTTTCATTTAAGGTTTTTTCTGTAAAACTTTTATCTTCTCTTTTTAAATAAAATTTAAATGTCGTTCGTTGGTTATCTGCACTGATTGATTACACAAGGCAACAAAATTTTAAAAATTTAATATGCTTTTAAAACTACTATGTCTGATGTGTTGTGGTTCCAGTAGTTCAAATATCGTCCAAATTTTAAATTCTATGGAGAGGTTTTTTTTTAAATTTTTTTTTTTTTAATTCAAGATTTTTTTAGACGCTGCTCCACATAATCAATAATTACTTGAAGACGGTTAGCCCGATATTCATAAAATAAACTTTGAAAAATTTAGATTTACTTAGCCTTTATCTGTTTTGATCATTCATTCATTTTGCCAGAATATTTCTTATACACAAGGCTTGTTTGGTATTGAAAATGGGCTAAACGGAATATTAAGAAGACGGTTAAAACTCGTAATGCAAGAGTAGGCCAAAAAAATCACGTCCTTCCAACATCAAATAAAATGCAATTGTGTCCAAACGCATTGAAGTAGAGTCATGTAATTTCGAATGCATATTTCCTGAGTAAAAAAAAAAAAATATTTTTCCTTAAAAATTTGCAAAAATCTATGTACTAGGAAAGGAGTTATAGATCAAAACGTATGAAAATTTATACCGCGCAGTGTATTTTTCAGTATATTCAAAATTTAAAACATTATAAAACGGGCAAAATTAGATGTATGATTCTGAAATTTTGCAAACATTGATTTTTGGTCAAAGACTTTGTACTAACGGAAAATAAATGTGAAACGCCTACTTTTACGCCCACCTCCCATATAACGCTTTATCTCTTTCTTTATGAATAAAGATTTTGGAAGATTACAGGACTATATTGAAATATCTAAGTTGTATTTATTAGCAGAAACTTTACTGACACGCCTACTTTAACGTCCACTTTCATTGAAAGACAAAAATTACGAAAACATTTTACTAACATATCGAAGATATACAAAAAAAGTAAGACATATTTTACTTAGTATAAAGGGATTATTTCATAACGGTTACTGTTAATAACAACCTCAGGAACTTATACTGGCTATACGATTCTGTCGTCAGACCAATTCTTTATTACGGAGCGGCAGTCTGGTGGGTGGCGCTGGAGAAGAGAATCCACCAGGACAGATTCGAACGTATTATGAGAATAGCTGCGATTATGATAACAGGTGCTCTTAGGACTACACCATCTAAGGCACTGTTCACTATTTTGAACTGGTTACCACCAGACATCCTGGCTAAGCTGCGGACACCGCACTGAGGCTGAATACCACAAGGGCATGAAAGTATGTGAATTATGGACATGCAAGAATTTTGGGTATGATCAATATTGCTTCTCCTATTGATTACAAGGTACCTGAACCAGTATTCGATCCGGGTTTCGTGACGAATATACCGGATAGATCTGAATACGACTACGGCCTCCGACTTTTGTAGAAACTGACGGATCGAAATCACATGCTGGAACTGGATGTGGTATCTTTTCGATCTAGTTGGGTTTGGAATTGTCCCTGAGGCTACCGGATTATTTTAGCGCGATACATGCCGAATTAATGGCTATTAAGACAGCCGCGGAATAGATTCAGTATAATGAAATATCTGGCAGGGATATTTATATATTTACTGACAGCAAGGCGGCTATTAGATCCCTTGAGAGTGTGTACAGCACATCGAAAATTGCCCAGGAATGCCGGGTGTCTCTTGAGGAGATAGCGAGACATTCGACGGTTACCCTTGTGTGGGTTCCAGGGCATGGGGATATTGATGGTAATAATAGATCTGATGCAAAAGCCGGTACTACCTTAGATTCGGTGGAATCCAGCTGTGCTTAGGGTATTCCCTTATCGAAGGGTAAACAGGTAATCTCGCATCGATTCTATTTGGAGGCCAAGGAAAGATGGGTGAGAGAACCCACTTGCTTGGAAACCAGAAAGATCTGGCCTGATATGGATGTGCATAGGACGCAATATGCAGTGAATATGCCCCAAATACACCTTAGGAACCTCAGAACGGTCATTACCGGACACTAGCCATGCGAAAAGGCTGAATATCCCTTACAACGACTTCTGCAGAAGTTGCAATAACGAGGAAGAGGAGCAGACGACTGAACATCTTTTCTGCAATTGTCCTGCATTCGGGGACTTGAGACGCTAGATTCTGGGTCAACGAATACTTGTAAGTAAAACTTGTCTTTCCGCAGTTGATCTGAGAAAGATCCACACCTTCAAAAACAGGACAGGATGGCTGAAGAACAACGGCCAGAGGACATAGACGAACGGGCGTTGGTGCCTACGGTATCACAACGGGACCCTCCGAGGACCCAAGTGAGCTATGCCTTCGGGCGGCTGCTGAATCTAACCTAACATACTGTTAATAACAAAATAATAAATTCTGTGCCATAAAAGTACATCAAATTGGTGGTTGATTATAAAATTTGGGCGCCATTTCGCCTATAAGCTTAAGATCTTTTCGTTGTTTTTTCTTTGTTCTGTTGTTATCAATAATCCAACTATTATGAATTTTAAAAACCTATAACACACGTTTTCTCTTTTTGCGGCCGGATTTTTTATGAACAAGAAACATTTTCTTTTTCGAATACGAATGATTATTATTTATGTTTTAATTTTAAGCTTCATAATAATTTCTTAAAGTAAATTGAAATTTTTAAAATCCCTGATAAAAAGATTTAATGTTACTTTCTAAACTTAAATTTATTGCAGCTGTTGTAGGCGTTCAGCCATGGTATGAAAAGAACACTCTTAAAGGAAATAATTAAGTTGTTTAAGAATTCCTATTCATGAAGCATAAAAAAATCCCCTAAACACTGTGCTATATGATATCAGCATTGTTTCTATTCCCAATTTTTTTATTATTTTTTTCACTTAATCCCAAAACAATCTATGACATGCATGTATGTATGTATGTATGAATGTATGTTTGAATGTATTTGTGTTTGTTGTAATAAGTAGTTATAATATAAAAAATAAATATAGATATTTATTTAGTTAAAGTAATAGGTGGTAAGATTATATACACTAGCACTTATGGAATGTCTATCTGTGTACTTGTGTTTCAACTGGGAACATATCCAAACTAACATACATGGCAGCAGCAATCTTATATGGATCTATATCGACAACAACAACAGCAAAAATATTGTAACTTTAAAGACGTGACTAAAATTATATATTTATAGTTTATCTCACAGTTAAAATTATAGAAGGCAAAAATGGAAGAAAAAACATCCGACAACCTTTAAGAAAAATCTTAACTTAACTATGGCATCGTTTCTTAAAGAACTATATATAAAATGGTATCTATGTGTACTTGCTATACTCCCTTTTTTTTAAATAAGATTTGCGCTGTTCAGTTATTGTTCGAATACACAGAGTTTCCTTCATACCAGTTCATTCATACGTAAATTATTTTAAGACTCTAATAATTGTAAGTAGATACTTATATGTCAGTATGTACGATATTAGTTTATATACAAATACTACCTTGTGGTGTGTTTGTGTAGTAGTACTCATATTAAGTTTAATATCTAACCATCTACTCTTACTTACTACTCATAGTATCTACTACTTATTACAACAATGTAAGGATTATTATGATGCTTTAAACAACACTATTCCAGCAGTCATAAAAACGTAAAAAGGCATGAGTTTAAACAAGTGAAAACTTTAAAGAATTAATAATAATGATTTTAAAGTATTAACTTTCTATGACCAAAAATGTTATGGCAAAATAGTTTCGCTATAGAATAGCATTGTTTACATGTCTGCGTTTTTTTTCCTTTCTTGTATTGTAGACTTAAATTGTAAGTAAAGCAGTATTTACTTCTTTATACGGCTGATCAGCTTCATAGGAATGTCTTAATAATATTTTTATAAGAGCAGTATAATACAGAAACTTTATGGAAATGGATTTTTAAATTAAGCAAAATATTGAAATGAAACGAATAGGGTGTCCCAAAAGGTTTCTGTTTTTCTAATCTGACTTTTTCCAATTGTACTTTAATATCTAAAATTAAAAGTATTTGAATATAATGGAGAACACAGTTTTTAGTCTTTTGATTGTTATTTTCTAAACCAATTGTACAGGACATATGAAAGAGTTATTTAATACAAAATGAATTATATATTGGGCAAATGGCCTTCATGGTTTTGCATGCATATACGCACTGGTTTGTGGAAATTTACTTTGACCATTTTGCATAAATGTGTGCATAAATTTTGTTAATGCAGCATTGAATCTCCTCCTTTAATGCTCGGTTGGTTGAGGGCTTGTTGACATAGTCATGTGATTTAAATAACACAAATAAATAAGACCGTATTTAGACTATGCAATTAACACCGCAAATTTTGCGTGCAACATTTTGTTTGTTAGCAAGAGGACACAGAAAAGCATAAACCGAAAACTGTCAAAATAAAAAATTGTAATGTAAATGTGAAAAGATTTTCGAACTTTAAAATATAATAGCAAAAAAAAAAAACTCGGCGTTAATTGCATAGTCTAAATGCGGTCTAAATCTAATGTTGATAAAACACACGATCTCTTAAACAAATTTAATCACCAAAATGTGAAAGTGCAAGTCTTGGAAATTTCTTATGTAATAATTGGCTATATGAGATATGGTATTGTCTTGTTGAAACCACATATTGGCCACATCAATATCATCCAAGAGAAAGAACTTTGTTTTCATGTTGCAATATCGAGCAGCAGTCACTGCTTGACCTGCATCATTCTCAAAATTATAGTCCAATTATGTCTCCAGCCCGAAATCCACACTCAATATTGAGTTGGGGATGCATTTGTTTTTCTACAATCACATGTGGATTCTCAGAATAATTTTTGCAATTACCATAGTCATTAAGGTAAAAATTTTGCTTTATCGTGTAGAATGATTTTGTTTTAAAAATCAACATCGATTAGTTGTTTAATAATCCATGCAACGAACTCTAACTCTCTTCGCTGTGTATGGTTACTAGGCTTAAGTTGTTGTGCTAATTGAATTTTGTAAGCATGGGGATACAGATCTTTAGTGACTAGAGATCTGTAGAGGGCTTCTTGGTAATTGTAATGCTTCTCCACGATGCCAAATTGAGCTACCAGGATTGGCACCGACACTCGCACGCACTGCTTCGAAAATGGCATTTAATTAACATTTTTTTTTTTGGACGACCAGGTGCTTTCAAGTCTCCAACGCATCCCGTCTTCCTGAATTTTTCAATTAATCTTTTCACAGTGAACGAAGTAAAATATTATTCTGACAATATTTTGTATGCAAATATCCAATTGCTGTCTCCCAGCTTCAGTGATGGAGCCACATTGTTCTATCAATTAAATGATACAATTCAAACAAATGCTTGATCATCGTGATAAAATATTGGATGAAATAAAACAAAAATAACAAACAAATATTGTTCCAACAAATATAATACTACGGTCGTGATTATGTCGTAACTATGGTTTTTTAAAGTACAACTCTTAAGGGCCTTAGACAAACATCAAGCATTATGTGTAGGCTATGTGAAATGTGTTTTTATGTATAACACCGATTGTGCTTGACGGGAATAAAAAAAAGGTATTTTTTGCTGCAACACTTACAAACACATTTTTACAATTACAGCTTGATGAGTATTTTAATTGGTCTTGTCCGATTTAAACTTTCTTTAGTTTTAAAGCACAATGAACTAAGCCTAGAGGCACTTGCGTATGTGTTCATGTCATTTATCTGACGCCTTTTGGAAGACGTACATATAAACAAACTCGTCAATTAGTATTTACTTTTTAGTTCGTTTGCAAGTATCTATGTGGGAAGTGCGTGATAATCATTTATTATTGGTAACAAATGCAGTTTTGCTAAAAAGAAAGAAATCTTCTTACTTTACATTCTACAAAGCTGTTAAGTTTTAGCTTTAGATTTTGTTACCGTCTAGTGATTTATTATCTCACTAATCACAAAGCAACTGATATTGTTTTTTTTATAACTAAAGCTGGGGCCGAATTACGGCATTCGAACGTGATCGAAATTTTAAAATTCTTATTAAAATCTCTATACCTAAAGCACAACGAACTCGATCGTTCAAATAAAATTACGATCGATATCGATGCCGTAATTCGGCCCCTGCTGATGATGATATGAAAAGTCGTCAAATGGAAATATCAAAATTGTTTGAAATTGTTTCATCAATCAGAGAAGAACGCACGTACGTGTAGTCGTAAAATGACGACATCACAAAACAAACACCCATAAGATGATTGAAGGTTTGTTAGTGTGCTGCATTTCTTTAAACTCTAAACTATTGATTATCAACAATATTGAAGGGGACTAGACACACATCAAGCATACTCAGCCAGCATGCAAAGCAAGCATTGTGGTAGGTTTTGCAAAAATGTGTTTGTACATGTTACACTAATGATACCGGATGAGAAATCAAAATATTATGAAATTTTTTTTTGTAACACATACAAGTACTACTAACAGGCTTGATGAGTATTTTGATCGTCTCTAGTCCCTTTAACTCTTTGGTAAACAGAACTGAGCCATGGTAGGTTTTGCTATACAAAATGACATTTTAAACTTAAGGAGAAAGCCATAGTAAAATTAAATTTTTTCTATATTATGATACTTTACTAATACGCTTTCATTTTTAGATACTCTCTGAACAATGTTACCATATTTTCAAACCCTTTTACAAATTTCTAAAAATTTGACAGTTTGTTTTTGACAGTACTTGAAGTTGTTGTTGTTGACACTTTAACTGTAGGTTTGTTAGGTATGAAATAAGAATAAAAAAAACAAAAATTAAAAATAATTAGAACAACATTCATTTAAGAATCATTTAAATCATTTCAATACCTCAAATCTCACATCTTTGAGTACATTTTTAATCACACTTCAATTATGTACTTCGTATACATTTTTATTATTTTTATTAGTTTTTCTGGTATTTTATTTACTCGAAATTGAATACTACAGTAAATACAATTGTCTTCTTTATTTTGTTGCCCATAATCTTCTATTGTTACAATTTTTATATCAAAATCTTTAATATAATTTATTTTGTTTCATTATTTCCATTACTGTTTATCATTTTCATGTTATTTGTTTAAGGTATAATTTATATGTAAATTGAAGAACTTTTTTTTTCTTTTTGCAAATTTAACTATAAATTTAATGTACTACTGAATGAATGTTTATAAATAAATAAATATATTTGTTATGTGTCTCTGCTTTTCGTTTTTAGAAATTGTATATTTTGTTGTGGAAAATATTTATATGAAATTTTGAAAAAACAACAAAAAGAAATTGAAACAAAAATAAAATAAAAATATCAATTTTCATAAAATACTCATAGAGAGACAGAAGCAGAGGAAGAAATATATATTCGTTTATAACAAAAGAATTTATTATGGTTAGATAAAGTTACGTTTTCTTTAATTTAGAAGATGCTGAGGTGGGGCATATTAAAGGCACACAATTTATATGTACCGTATACTAAGAATTGAAAGAACTAAGCAAAATAGTTGAAAAACAACATACAGTCGTCGGCACAATTATTTTGAAAAGAACAAAAAATCATTTATTTGTTTTGGACTTTAAAAATGCTTTATACTACATTTACGTCTACACAAAATCTAGTACTTAAGGGATTTTGAGCGAAATCCTGTTCATTTCTACCAGATTTCCCATACAAAACGAAATCTACTTCGCCACTAGATTTTGGCAAAATCTACTTAAAATCTAGTACTACTTCGTGATGCAACTGTGGTTTTTATTAAATTGTAATAAAATATACTACGCTGCACACAGAAAAATTCAATCATAATATGGGTGTCCCAACTAGAACGCAATTTTTAATTTTGGCGCCATTCGAAGTGTCATTGTTTGACATTTGAACAATTGTTATTGTTTGCTAGTAGAAGGTACGAGGTTAGTTAAAATAGAGCGCTACACGAATGAACAACGCATTCTTATTGTGAAATTGTTTTACCAAAATGGTGAAAGTTTTGCGGCTACAGTTCGCAAATTGCCATCAATTTGGGGTCACAATAATGCTCCAAAAGAGTCAACTGTAAAGAGATTAATGGATCAATTTGGTGAAACTGGGTCTGCTAGTGACGTAAACACAACAACGCGCCTTCGACCAGGTCGATCGACCGAAAATGTCGCTCAAACTCCATCCATCTCAATTCGACACCGAGCTTAGCAAATTGGTGTCTCCAAATTCACTATGCAGCCAGATAACCAGTTTTTTCTTGCCTAGAATTGAAGAAATGAATATGGAAGGCATGTGGTTTCAACAAGATGGCGCCACATGTCATACAGCCAGAGAAACAATTCAATTGCTGCATCAGTCATTTCCCGGTCGTGTTATTTCGCGTTTTGGGGACTAGAATTGGCCGCCTAGATCGTGTGATTTAACACCTTTATATTTTTTTCTTTGGGGTTTTTTGAAGTCGATGGTTTACGCGAATAAGCCGACGACGACTCAAGCCTTAAAAGAGGAAATTGGACGCTGCATTAATGAAATACCGCAGCATTTATGCAAAAAGGTCATTGAAAATTTCATTAAAAGATCGCCTGTGTGCCAGCAAAGCCGCGACGGCCATCTGCTCGATATATTGTTCCATACATAACCTCATTCTGTCTACTTTACAATATAATAAAATTTCACGATTTTTTTTTAAATATCTGTGTTTTATTTAAAATTTAAAAATTGCGTTCTACTTGGGACACCCGATATATAAGGTGGTTGCAACTCTTTATTGTTTAAATTTTTTAATATGGAGTTTGAATTTTGGAGAAGTAGAGCATAGAGAGCCTCGCAGACCACCTTGTAAATAAATATATTGTTTTGAAAACGAAATCTTGCAAAATTTAAAAAATAGTGGTTTAACCCCTTTAGATTTTAATAAAGATTTTAAATCAAATCTACTAGATTTCGCTCAGGCGTAAATTTAGTATTATTGAAATTTGATTGTAGAAGTCTTAAGTAAATCTTCTTCTTCGATGAAGTGTCCAAACAACTTTTCTCCAAAACTGTACTGGCTTTGAGACATGTGCATTAGCAAAAGCTAAACGCTTGAGTTTGTTTTGTTTTGATATGTATGGATAATCTCTTGCTATGTATGACTTATAACATGCTTTTCTTCAACGGCGGCGTCGCATCGTCCGAAAACTAATTGAACTACTATATGACTTATTCCATTCATCTGCGGCATCTTTGGGTTTTAACTGAACGTCTGTTTTAAATTTTCGCAAGACGAGTCGGTCTTCACTAAGAGTTGTTTTGCGTTTCGCGTCGGATCACGGTCAATTTTATACATCGTTTTTGTTTTTAAATTTGTCTATTTGATAATTAAAAGTAGGACGTGACAAATTGAACTCGGTAGCTATGTCTATTACTTTGAGGTCGTCATTGAACTTTGCTATTATTTTGGCTCTAACGATATCAGTTAACTCAGTTGTGTTCCCCATATTTTCAAATCACTGATGAATCAAAATTATAAGTAAAAAAATCAATATTTAATTAGAACAATTTTTTTAGTTGACTTTCAATTGAAAAAACTAATTTGAAAACTAATTTGAAGTGCATGTCAAAATACTTATGCCGAAGCGCAAATCACTGCCTATTCTTATCAGCAGTTTAAGAGTGCACAAAACAATGGACAAATTACTTTACATAAGTGTTGTTGTTGATATGAACTTTATTTTTAGCAAAGTTGAGGTAACGGTATCTTACGCACTTTAATAAAAAAAACCGTCAATAGACAAGAAAACAATTTCTCAAAATAATTGTGCCGACGACTGTACATACGGACAGATGGAAAATGCTCTTTCGACTCCCGTATTGATCGTATTTGAACATTGTAAAAAAATCACAAGAAATAGCAAACTTATGCATATACCCTTACATTCCCTGTGAAGGGTATAATTCTGTGGCTTGGAGCTAAAAGAGCCAACGTCAAAATATTTACTTTTGAGAAAATTGGAATTGAACTTTAACCAGTATTGATGCTTTCATAGTGAGATTGGCCAGCATTTTATTTAAGAAGCTGTTCTGGCTTAAGTATGACTTTAGCTGTTTTATCATAATGAAATAGAGCAAGAAAACATATCTAATGCAATGATTAACTCAAAAGAGCAAGAAAGTGACATTGGCCCTTTTAGCTCCAAGACACAGAATTAAGATCGTATTGTTGTATCCAAAGTATTGCAGCTGTCCAGGCTTATCGTAAACACGCTGCCATACTAACGTTGTTTATTTTTATTAAGAGTGCTGCACAAGTGTAGGAACTTTGTAAATTCAACATTAAGGAACTAAAGAGAAGGAATAGCCAAATTTAGGTGATTATTTAGAAAAGTCGTAATTTATGCCTTAGAAAGCTTGTTTGCTTTGCACATTAAAGTGTGCTTGCAGTTTAATAGTGGCTATTGACAACACTTAATTACCAATTGAAGCAATTAAATTTGTTTGAAGTTTATTTGTTGACGACATTTTAAAAATGAACTTGCACTGTGCTGTGTAGCCACTCAAAAAATTTTTGTGTTGTTTTTGACATTTCTTCTGATTTTCGTTAGTAATACGTATACACTACTTGCATGTAAATACTTGCTTGTGGCAACGTAGGGTAAAGGTTCGGTAAATGTCAATATAAAAATTGGAGCTGAAATGCGGCCGAGGCACAAACCATATGCTACAAACAAAGTTTATATTAGATAAAGAAAAAAAAATATATTCAAAAATAAATTTTATCATAAAATACTCAGACTGTGGCTCCGTTGGCATAAGGTTGGTCCATCACTGCATCAATTTATGTGAAAACATTGATACAAAGAATTTTCAGTAAAACTCTAATAGACTTGTAAAACAAGTTTATTATCTTTATTTTTTTGTTTTTATTTATATATGCAGTATTGTTGTTTTTTTCTACGTTTTGTATGAAGATGTGTTACCATTTCGTTGTTATTGTTGTTGTTTCTGTCTTTTTACTAACCCATAACCAACAATAGCCATATTTTGTAGCAGCATAAAGAAGTCGAAGTAGAAGTGGTAGTAATACAACTCTTACAATGTATTAGTCTAGTATTTACATCGACTATACGATTTCAGTTACATTTTATTGTTGTTTTCTATTAAGATAACTTGTATCATCACACATTGTTATTGTAATTCGTATGGGGTTTAGTTTTAAGGTAACGATAGATTTTTAAGGCTCCTTGATAAATAAATTAACAAATTTCTTGTCAATAGTTAGACTTAAGAACTATGTATTTTAAAATGTGTGTATGTCTTTGAAAAAAAAAAAAAAAAAGAAAACCAAAAAATAATTTCAAATGACAAAGTGTTGAGTGGATTTGTAGGTTATCATTTTTCAAAAAAATAAATAAAAATAGAAAAAGATTTAATTCGAGTCCCAAAGAGTTATAGACAGGTGTTTTTGTTGTGTTAATGTTGTTAACACATACAACGGCAACAACAGCATAGTTAATTTCTCTTTATTTAGAGCTAATGGTACCTAAAGATGAGTTTGAAATAAATAATAGAATCATCTACTTTAGACATGGTGTCATACATAGTTAATGATCTACAAACGAATGGAAACGGTCAGCGTAAAATATTTATTGTCTATGAACTAAACATTGAACAAAATTTAATCATTTCTTTTTTTTCTTTCTAAATAACCAAATCAAATACCAAAAAGCAAAAAAAAAATAAAAAAAGGTAAACTAAAATAAAACTATTTAATATTTTATGATCTTTTATAGAGTTGTACGAACGTATTGTAACTTTAGGTATTTGATATTAAGACTGGTTTTCTTTTTTTGTCGTATTATTCGAAAAGGTCAAAGATAAAATTTATTTCTTTATTTCTTTTATCTTTATTTAACATTTTTGTTTTTAACAATACATTTCATATTAAAGTGTAAGCGGCATAAATGTGTTGCAAGCTTTATAAATCTTTATAAAAAAAAAAATATCAAAATTGATTAAGCCATGTCATCATTTTGTTAGTGTTTTATCCCTCTACTATTTGGTTTTGGTTTTCTAAATTTTGATCACGATTTTAATTTATTAAGTGTAATGTCATGTCTCTTTTTTTTATACCCTTCACACAGTGAAAAAGGGTATATATAGGTTTGTCATTCCGTGTGAAATTTCTACAATTTTCATTTCCGACCCCATAAAGTATATATTTTCTGAAAGCTTATGAATAGGGGAGTCGATTAAGCCCTGTCAGTCTGTCCGTCTGTCCGTCTGACCGTCTGTCCGTGTGTATGTTGAAATCAACTTTTTGAAGCCCCCCGACATAGGTTGGACCCGGGTAAGGTATTAAAATATCAGAAATATTCGGGAGTAGATCGGTATTGAAAATCAGAAACATCGGTCCATAAACAACTGAGATATGAACAAAAACCCACGACCACCTCGATTTTTTTTTCACAAAAACAACATTACAACAACAACATACATACATACAAACCTGTATACTGGTTAGAGAAAACGTGGCATCGAATTCCAGCTGAGCCAAAAAAATTTTTTTTAATTTTTTAAAAAAATTTTTTTTAATTTTTTTTTTTATTTTTTTTTTATTTTTTATTTAATATATTATTTATATTTTTATTATTATTTTTTTTAAATTTTTTTTATTATTTTTTAATTTTTTTTTTATTTTTTTTTGTTTTATATATATTATATACATAATATTTTTTTTTTAAATTTTTTTTTAAATTTTTTTTTAAATTTTTTTTTTTAATTTTTTTAAAAATTTTTTTTTTATTTTTCGTTTTTACAATGGGATGTTTTTATATATGTATGTACGTATTTCATATGGGATGAATGGTGACACAAACTACTGTTATTGCATGACTACACGTTGTGAAGGGTATATAAGATTCGGCACGTCCGAATATAGCGCTCTTACTTGTTTAAACATATTTTGGCCTTTCTTCCATTAATTTCTTTAAATGTTTGTAACACTCAATAGTAGCAATATATGTTTCTATGGCTGGCATTCTCGGAATCGATTTTGAATTAATACCTACTTTGTGTTAAAGCTTTATTTTTTTTTGTATTTGAAACTTATAAACACTTGACAAATTTTTAAGGTTGGATATTGTCAAGACTATTTGAATTCTTAAATCGAAATTCCCTGTCGTATTCGTCATGATCTTCAAAAAAAGAAAAAAAAAAGATTTATGTTATTATTACACATAAAAATAATAAAAATTGCCATTAATGTTTAAATGAAATAAGTGAGTTGTTAAAATGTTTAATTTATTTGTAGCGAGGCACAGTGGGGCCAGTTCGCCAGTTCGCGTGTCAGTTCATATCTCCACAACCGTAATAGAACAAACTAAGTGTTACAAACAATTACTGGATATATAGGAGCTTGTTGCTTGTGGGTGTATTGTATTGCTTCTAAACCGCCATATTTTCATTACTCTAATAAAACATAAATAAATGACAACAATAAGAGCAGTATAAGTGTAAACTTAAGTCACGAATCGATTTTTAGCTATTTTATGCGTTTTTTTCAGTTTTCTCTCTCAATGTTTATGTGACATTTATTTTTTACTGTCGCTGTAGTATGGTATGCAAATTTAAGCGAATACTTTTAGTAGTCACGGTAAATCAACTGTTTTTTTTTTTTGTATTAAACCATGAAATGGCCGTCTTTGGCCCATATGCGTGAGGTAAATGTTGTTTTTTTTTTCATTTAAGAACATGTTCTGAAATAGTTGTATTTAATTCATTTTAGTAATAAAGACCGGCAAAATTAAAAAATATTTTTTTTTTCTTGCAAAAATTGGTTAATAACTTTAAAAAATTATTCTTAACATATCATTAATATCATTCTAACATGTTTTAAATTGCCAGAATTTCATGGTTTACGGTAATGGTGGATAGATGTTGACAGTTTGTAGCCATTTTAGTGGTGTTTTTCTAATCTTTTGCTTATTGATCAGTCGCTCATACCAAATCACTGTGGCACTGTGAGTGTTCAAATGCAATCGTGAATTGGTAACGTTAGTTACCAATCCTGCTAAATTTTTTTTGGGTTAGTTTCTATTAAGGCGCAGATCGAAAATAATAAGCAGGAGTTGACTACTTTCCTTAACATTATCATAATCCCAGCCATCACTCAAACTAAGTAAGAGTATGAGGCAGAGCCATACTAAATTATTTATTGTTTTGAATCCTTGTAAGCGTTCATAGCGATAAATATTTGTCTTTAAAATATAAAATTATGTATTACCTCACACGCAGCTTATTATACTTATCGGAAACCCCTTTTTATAGAACTAAAGGTGAATTCACCCGTTTGTTCTGCAGAAAATTTTTTCCGGAGAATAACATTTTTTACTGAGAGTTTTCTGCAGAACGATTCACCCATTTAAGAAAATTTGTCCGAAAAAACAAAGCTGCCATATAATATAAAAATGCAAACAGTTGTACAAAGTGGCAGCACCGCTAGCAAACTATGTAAATAAATACAAACGTAAATTATTTCATTAAAATATATCTGAAGAAAATGTCGGATAGAAGAAAATTAAAATTATTGTTTTTAATTGAAGTGCATAAAGTAAATTTGTTTGCAAAAGAAATTTATAAAAAAAATCGAAAATAAAAAGAGTCGCAGTGAGAAAATTCTTAAAAGAAAAATCACACGGTTTATTTCACGGTTTATGACCCAATGGCTAGATTTTTGTAAATAAATGAATGTATAAATAAACTAAAATGTACTTACGACCGATTCCAGTGGCGGCTCCTATTTCATTCCATAAACCCTGTTTTAAATAATTATTTTTGTATGCACTATTGCTCATGTCATACAAACATTCTCTTCCTGGTTTTTTTAATTCTTCTATTAATTTTTGAGCAATATTTTCATTAAATTCCATTTTAATTGTTAATTTTCGGCAAAAACAATTTTTGTATAATAAATGTACTGACACTGTGTGATGTGGCAACCAAATTCAATTTTCATGTAAATATTGAAAAAAAGTGGCATCCCAATTCAGTTTCTTCTGAACAAGAATTAAAATTAAGCCAATTAAAAAAAAACTTTCTGAACAAAATAATCTCTCTCTCTCTCTCTCTCTCTCTCAAAAGTAAAACGTCAAACTCAATATAGTTCTAAACTAAAATTTTATGGGTGAATCCAGCTTAAGTCGAGACATTTGCCACATTTGACATTTGACTGACGCATTCCTTCCATTTCACATGCACAACAAATATTCATTTGTATTTTCTTAAGCGAAAAAATTACGAACGGGCATCTAAATGTGAACTAACTTTTTTTTGCGAAGTGTAATAAAAAGCAACTAAAGGATTTTTCAATAAGAAAAAATATGAAAAGGTTAACATCAGTACCTGCCCTAATAGCCTTGTCTGAGAATTGTTTTGCAGCGTTAGTTTGCAAGACGTGACTTTTAAATGCTCGAGAGCTTAGGCTATCTTGTTTTTTATCACATGGTATGAGGTTAGTCAGCCACTGAATTGGCAGAAGTATTACTTGCAGTTACAAGTATCCCCATTATGATCCTCTGAAGCAGGAGCAATAACCAATTAATCAAATCAATTGAAAAAGTTAAAGAGCAACAACATATAAAGGTTAAAGTTTGCTCAAAGTTTATCACTAGGTTTTCCAGTTTGGGTAGAAATCAGAGTTTCAATATGGTCTCCACAGAGGCCTCACCAATAATTCGTCTAGAAAAAGTTGTAAGAGCTAGTGGTTTTTGTGGTGCCACATAGAACTCTGAACAACCATTAGCTGAGCTCCCATTACAGTTTGGATTGTTTACTCAGACGTATTGGTAGCGATAACGTTGTGGAGAGGATTTTACATGTCCCAGGTAAAACCAGTAAGAGCAGGTGTACATTTAGTTTGAATTGAACAATAGAAGCCTTCAAGACAAGATGGCCATCACAAATTTTCAATATCAATCCGTTTGTATTGAAAACATATTAAATATTTTGATAAAATTTATTCAAACTAAACATGTAAATGTATGTATTTACATGTTTCTGTTCATTTAAATATCAATGATCGGGTTATAAAGAAAAAAAATCTTAAATTATTCAGCTTTATTAATGGCGAAATTCCCGCCTAAGCAACACTTTGCTTAGCTTGACTAGATTCGGAACTCAACTTAAGATTTTAAGATCAAAAAACTAAACAAGGCAAAATCATATTTTAACTTTGAGTATCTGATTGCAGAATATATAACCTTTTTTTAAATTTACGAAACATTTGCTCCAAATAAGAAGTATATCACCGATTATTACATGACATTAAGACAATAAAATGATTGAATTACATATTCTAACAAATTAAACGTTTTAATAGAGAGAAGGAAATCTAAATCAATATACTGGTTACAAACTATTGCGTATAAATGTATCTGGTGACTTTGTCGTAAGTATTCGTTTCGTTTCTTTTTAATGCCTCCAAGCAACCAAAAATCTTCTAGTTTTCATTATTGGATAAGAGAGTAATAAACATCAATCGAAATTGATGATTTGATGCTGGTCGTAATGGTGCTTGTTGTTGGATACTGTTCACTACTACATACTTTAACAACAAGTGTGTGTTTCGTGGTGGTTACCTGATTTCCTGTACATTTAACAATAACAACAAAATGAAAACAAAAAACATCCAAGAAACTGATGTGATGGTTTCAATTCACAAGATTTCCTACAATGTGTTTCTTCTTTTCTTTTTAATTGTATGTACTTCAAATGTAAGCGTATGTTTAAATATGGTTTTTCTTTGGTTTCATCTTTTTAAACGACTGAAGGAGAGAGAGAGACCTGATATTAAGTAATCTTGATACACTTAATTGCTTTGGACGGTTTAATATAAAAACAAACAAAAAAAAAATCATAAATAAATACAACCTACGACCAACAACTTCAACTTAAAGGCAAAGACTTACACATGGAGAGTTCGGTTGGTGGAAATTGTGTGCATTGACTTTGTTTTAAAAACAGTAGGCCCAAAAAAAAAATAAAATAAAATTGTTTAAAAGGATCTGTAGCTAGAATTGTTACAAACTACTTACGGAAAGATATAGGGACAGACATAACGACATATTTATGTACTGGTTAAGACATGTACAACAACAAATAAAGCGAAAAAAAAAACTACAAACGGTATGGAAGGCACAAGAATGAAGTTAAGACCTGTAATTAAGCGACAATAAGCGAGCTTAAGCAAATGTTTGTAAAAGCTTTGAATTTATGTTATTCGTATGCATGTGTGTGCGAAAGTGTATCTAAAGAAGTGTTAAGGAGTGCAATCTTGAAATTCTTTTAATATAAGAAGTTTTTGATTTAAACAAAACTTTAATTAAATTTTTAATTTTAAAAATTTGTTTAAATATTTAAAATAAAATATCAAAATAAACAGACTATATTTTTTATACAAATAATATTTTTCATTTAAGAGTGTTTGTTTGATTATACACAGAGAAAACCGTATCGGTTGTGAGTACCGTAATTGTTGCCGATCGCATAGTTTAGTAGTGATAGTAGAATTTTACGGTTATCTCTACAGAATTTCGTTTCAGAATATAAATACAGTGCCACCTCGCTTGAAGCAACCCTCGATAAACGCAACTCCTCGATTATTGCAACTAGTAAATTGTTTGCATTGTGGACTCAGTTAATGCAACTTAAAAAAAAAAACCTCAGTTAACACAACTTTTCTCCCAAAATGATAAATTTGTCATTTTTATTTACATATTTTTCATTTAGATTTTTTAGCTTTAGATTTACCGCTATTCCAAGAATACTGAAATATGCGTGTTGCAATTGTTTTTTGTAAATATCTACTCAGTTGAATGAATCGTTTTTCGTGAAAATTTGTTCTATTTACATTAAATCAAATGCCGGTGATTACAAGATTTGTAAAATTTTCAATTGAACAAAAAAGTGATATTCGTAATAAGCTTGAAAGGGGCAAATCTGTAAAAATTATTTGCGATGAATATACAGTGCAAAAATCAACAATATCCAGAATTAAAAAAAATGAAGCTGCATTAAAACAATTCGTTGCGAATTTTGAATTTGGACCAGGCAAGCGTGTTACAATAAGGACTTGTGAATATTCAAAAATGAAAAAGGATTTGTACAAGTGGTTTATGAAGCCATATTAAACCATAAAAGAGAATTTGCGCCCTAAAACACTGAGACTCGGTTATCGCAAAAACCTCAATTTTCGCTACGGCCAAAATTTCTATTAGTTGCGTTCAGCGAGGTTGCACTGTATGTAGTCAGCACCAATAAATTATGATTCTTGCAATAGAAATTTTATAATCACTAATAAAAAGTTCGATTGCATGAACTAAACCATTCGATTGGCAATGAATGTAAGTTTCTGTTTGACAACAAATCGATTATTTGTAATAAATAATTTGCAAATGTTTTTTACCAAGTTATATTCCAAGACATATTTATACAGGTATATGCAACGGAAAATTGATACAACAAAGCAACTTTTTAGGGGATGCTTTCAGTCAAGGCCAACTCGTATACCAGGGTTGGAAACGTTGTAATGAAAATTTTTTGTCAATAAAAATAGATTAGAAAAAGGATATGTATTTGTCAAACATATTATAAATGGTGCAAAAGCAACAAATTACTTTTATTATCAAAAATGTGCACTTAAGTTGATTGTTTAATACCGAAACTAAGATCTTATTTTTCTTCCCTGCATAAATAAATTAAATCAAGGCGAATTCAACAAATTTGAATAAAATGATTCCCAATCAGCTGGGCTGGTAATTTAACCTGTATAAATTCGCCTTGTTTTAGTGGATATTTTCTGTCAAGTCGAATTTGCATAACGGGGATCTGTTTAACTTAAAAAAATTATTAAGAAGAAGATATATGTTTATGAAAGCCATGATAAAGGGTGTAAAAAGCACAAATAAAAATATATATTTAGTACATTCGTTATCAAAAAAGCATACTTAAGTTAATTGGTTAATAGCGAAACAAAAATCTCATTTTCCATTCTCGCATTTAAAAATTAAATCAAGTTGAATTCTGCAAATTTTAACATTATACTTCCTAATGTTGCGACGAAGTTACCTGTCTTACCATGCCATGATTTTTAGTCTACAATAATTTCAATTTTTTTATTCATTTACTAACTGCTGTATTCATAAAATATATTTTAAGCTTACTAAAATCTTATTTGACAGATGTTGTACAGAAATTTATCAAATAAGCCTTAAATAAACCAAAAATATTTTTGACCAATACGTCAGTAAATGTATAAAATTCCGTTAATATCCCTACGGGAAAGGGAACTAACACAAAATTTGTCGCGTGTCTAGTTCCTTGGTGGAAGGGATTGGTTATAGTTTTAACACTTTATATGAGGGGGACCGTCACTTTTACATGGCGTTGTCATTGGAGGGGGTCAATTGGCATAACTTTAATACCTCTCAACTGGTCCCAGATCTTACTTAATAAGCTTGTTTAGCGTTAGTTACTTTTTTAGTTAGTCAGTAAGTTAGTTAGTTAAATTTTTTTGAACAAACACAAAAGAATCGGTCCCATAAAACATTTTTTTGTACTACTTTTATTTGTACAAGTCACGGGATAAGTACGTATAGGACAATTGTCACATGTATACATATATATCTTTAGACTTTAATAAATAAATAAATTAATTTCCCGCAGGGATTTTTAAGATTTGATAGTAAATTCTCGATTTAAAAAAAATTCATTCATTTATTTAATAAGTTAACAAATAAAGTTCTCTTTTCGAAAAAAAATTCTATATTGCTTGAGTTAATAAAGCAAATATCCGCCATTCTGAATTTTACTCTTCTTTATAGCTAACTGTAACTGTTCCCAACCATTTTATTTGATGCCATTAATATGGTGATGAAAGGGGAAATAAAACAATATGCCCGTCATTTGTTTTAGAACGTCATCTTCGATTTAAAGTTTTTCATAGTCTTATACATATATTGTACTGATCAAGTCTTTTCATTTGATACCGATATTGTGGACCTTAAAATTACTAGACTTGACCCATTTATAAAATTATTGAACGCCATTTTATAATGGAAGCCATCATGGATATAAAACTTTGTATGTTGTAAGTTGCCTAAAAGCCGTAAAAATTGATTTTCGTTTTTTAATTTAAAAAAAAATCACCGAAGAAGTTGTATTGTTGTGCTGTTAACCCAGTTAGCTTTGTGGTTTAATGTCTTAAGCATGTTTAAAAATTATTTAGAAGCTATAGAATCTTGATGTGTTTAAAAAACTATATACTTATATATTTCCAAACAGTTTTCTTGTAACTTTGCTTGATTATACACTCAATATTGTTATCTTTTTGGTAACAATATAGAAAAACAGACGCAGTCATGTACAATAGCGATCTATTTCCGAATATATATAAAAATTTGACACCACATACAGATCTGTGAAGTATGTGGGTGCCTTCAAAAGTTGATTTCAATTTGACTCAGACAATCAGACAATCGGGCATAACGTAGTCGACTCTCCTACTTATAAGCTTTCAGCAAATAAATACTTAATGCGGTCGGTAATGAATATTGTAGAAACTACGGGTCATCTTTTAATATTTTTCTTTACATCTTCGGTACTTACAGTAGGATCTTGAAGTGTCATATATGGCCATTAAAGCCTCAATAATACTGTTCAAATATTTATCAACTAACTGCCGTATTCAGAAAAACTAGTTTATGTTTATTGAAGGCTTATTTGACTGATGTTGTACAGAAATTTGTCAAATAAGCCTCCAATAAATCCAAAATATTTACAGCAGAAAATCTCAGCTGCTACAACCCTAATATTAGAAGTCTGAAATTCTCATAAAATTATTAAATTTTTGCTACAAAAAAATAATTGAGAATATTATATTAAAAATTTGTTTTCTTTTTATGTACCCGAACTTAGGGTGTACATTTGTAATATTTTTCTATAAATGCGGAAGATATAAAGAAAAATTAAAAAGGTGACACCTACGTTGGGGAAAAATATTTTTTCCCTTTGGAAAATACGTTGTTACAATTACTGATATGAGAATATACATATGGGCATTTCCATGAATATGTCAACCACGACCGTAAAAATAAAAACTCTTGAAAGTTTTTCAATATAAGTTTATTGAAAAAAAAACAAAACACTCAAATTTTACTATGCGCAGGTGTTAAGAGCTTATTAAATTATTTGAAGAGCAATAATAAGAGTTTAAACTGATTATCTGTTTGACTTATTTTAAAGAATTGCAATCAACGGTTTTTTTAGCGACTAAATTGTAAAAATAAATTTAAATTGTAAATATGCTTTAAATTTAAGGTAACAACAACAATTAACAAGATCCATAAGAAAAAAGAAAATATAGAGTCCAATTAGCGGTGTTTTTTTTTTGGTTTCCCATAGATGTTATTTTAATGTCACGTACGTAGCGCAAAAACATTACTTGTCTCCGTCATTCGTATTTGAAAAGTCGCAAGAGCACCTAATTTAGAATTTAACTTTTTTTCTTAACATAATAAAAATTTTTTTACCTAGGAATACTATTAGAGAAAAATATGTCACGTACGATATGTCACGAACGATATTAAATTGAATTTATTTTAAAATCATTTAAAGATTGTAAGAAATTAAAAAAAGAAAAAATACTTCCCGAGATTCGCAGATTGTTTCATGTTTCCATATATACCTCAAAATCGCTTCTGTTTTATGTCACGTACGATATATTCTTATTTTTCTGGATTTTTTTGACAAAAAATGATTCGAATATAATTATTTTTTTTTAATAAAGTATCCTATAAATGGATCTAATTTTGTTTCAGTTACTCTTACTTTTGCAAAAATTACTCCACTTTTTAGGAGTACAAATGTCACGTACGATGACATGAAAATGCCCATATGCCTTGGTGGAATTCCTGCATAAATATTGGGACACCCTTTAAAAAAAAAGCAATTTATATGGAATGAATTCTTTTAAATGGCTCTTATTCTCCTTTAAACCAAAGCTAAGATTATCAATTGAAATTAATTGTGTGAAGACCAGCAAAAACAACATGAAAATGTTTATGAAAAAAGCAAAAAAAAAAAAAAAACAAAAAGAGCAGAGTGACTAAAAGCTGATTGCTAACCCAGATATGTATTGTCATTTGTTTAAGAAGTTACATATTTCAATTTGGCCTGGTATTTGAGCTTGATGTTTTTTTATTTACTTGCTTGTGATTTTGTGTTTTTTGTTAAAATGTTATCTGTTTTTGTTTTATGTTTTGCACACCACCGCAAACTTAGATTTATTATTTGGCATGTTTGAAATGGCAATAAACAACAAAACACGTGTGTCTTATAAATTGTTTAGCTCATTTTTGTCATTGTTGCTGTTGTTATTGTTATTGTGATTTAAACAAGATGTTCATAAAAAATTATACAAGATTGTGAGCAGCTCATCTTTGAACTGAACTGAACTAAACTAAACTAAAAGAAGACTTACTGTTGTCGATTGTAATCTTGAAATAAAATAAAAGGCTCTTTATTTGAAAATGTTGTTTTAGTTTATTTTTTCTCCTTTGGCTGGCTGACTGACTCCTTTTTTTGGAGGCTTATAAATTTAGACAAAAAAAAATTCAATATTTGCGTATACGCAAATTTTATGTGTATTTATTGTGCTGCTTCCACCACTCCTGCTTGAGAAATTACTTTTCGCTGAACAGGTCATATTTCTCAAGCAAACAAAACAGGAAAAAAAAATTAAAAAAAATCGCAAATGAAATGAACTGAACTGAAATTAAACGAAATCAACTTAAAAGTATAAGAAAATGTTGAACAAAAACGCATAAACACACGCACGCAGACACATTTAAAATAACTGCCATCTTAATGGTTTTCTGAGTCTGGAACAAGAAGAGATGCGCCTTTAAAGATTACAGAACTGAGCGAGCTTAATAATTTAAACAAGAAAATGAGCCATAAACCATCCAACATTTGGCCAAAAAAAAAAGAAAAAAAATACGTATACCAAAGAAATATCATTCCCCCAACCACCATTATTATCAAGATGAATTTGAAAAATGAAAACAGTAAGTTTTTGCATTTTTTTATTTTATTATTTTTTCGGGGGACTTTCTGTTATTCTTTAAGGGCCCGAAATAACAAATTGAATTAAATAAAACAAAAATTTAATACAAAAAGTATTCATTCAAATTCAGTTTTAGTTCAGAAATATTTTTGCGGTGTTTGACATTAAATTATGATTTCTTTTCTTTTAGCAAAACTTACCTTCTTTCTTATCAGTTTAATAAATTGATTTCGAAATTTGCCTGCCAGTTAAATAAATTTATAAAATATAAAGTCAACGTTAATCATTTAATACAATGGGTTTTCGCCTCATTTACAAACGAAAAGATTTACTTATATGACACAGAATACCACAATTAAAATTGTTGATTTAATCAATTAATTTCATTTTTGAAAAAAACTGAACTTAGCCACTAACTGTAGATAATCTAATAAATTAATTTTTTATTTTAATATGGACTCTATATTATAGAGTACTAATTAATATTCTTATTTATATCGAATATCTCTTTTCAAAAAATATATTTTTTAATCAAAAAGTGAAATGATAAAATGTTTTCTTCAAATGTACAAGTTTTGAAAAAATAATAAGTGAGAATGTAATGTTTGGCAGTGGCGCATCTAATCATCATGTCATCATCATGTATATAAGTATTGAGAACATATCATAGCTCAACCTCAATTTCAAATGTAATGCTATACGTCATTTTGCCTTATTATTTCCGACGCCATCTTTGATTTTGAATTTTTACATATTTAACTGTATTCTTCTAGTCAATCGCTTTCATTTCATACACATATTTATGGCGTTGGGAAGCAAAATGATCTGACATTTTGTTATAGGCGCCATTTTGGATTTTGACTTTTTCTACTGATCATGCCTTTTTTACCAGAATACATATGAGCTGAAGTCAGCATATTTCTTATAAATAAATTTATTTACCCATATACTTTATATACATCTGTTGTACGCCATTTTGTATTGGCTGTCATCATGGATTTAAAATTTTTTTTAGAGCATTGAATTTTTCTAATTAAAGCATTTCTTTTCATACCCATATCGATAAATTTTTAAATTTTTGTTAAAAATTTTTTAGATAAAGCACCGAAGCAGTTCTATTTTTGTTTCTTTTAAAAAGCACTAACAACGGTGCTAAATTCAACGAATTGACAACGCTGCATGCATTATGCTAGGCGCACAATTGGGGCGAGCGACGAATTTTTCGCCGCGAATATTCGTCATCAAAAATAAAACACATTTGTGTATATGAGAATGCATACAAATTTGTCGTCGGTCGAAATTCGCTATACTCTAACTCTGCAATAGATTTATTTATATTTTTTACGTCGGCGAACGACAAACAAATTGGAACAAGATGAAAATTTTGTTTTATTATATTTGGTTTTTACTTTTCAACTTTTAAGGAAAATGAAGTTACTTTTTACTTTAATTATTATTATTTTTTTTTTTTTAAACATTTAAAATAAATATAAACAGTTCAACTACGAAAATTTGTTCTTATTTGTGTTTCTGCAAAAGTTTTTTAAGTGACCTTTTTTCATATGGTCACACTATTAGCTGTTATACAAAAACAAAATTTTTATTATGCTCATCCGATGGTCCAAATTTTCAATCATAATGTTGATGTTCAATTGTTGGCTACGATTATGAGTCGAGGTTAAGTGCTCTTTTGTCACACTATCAAGAAAAACAGCAATGTTTTTCGTTCAACGAACTAAGAAGGCATTCACAGATGTTTTCACAATTCATACAGACCTTGACGTTCAGGTGTGGTTTACATTGATTATCGGCCCTTAAAATTGAACCACCCTTACGTAACAAGCAAGAGCGCTATATTCGGCCGTGCCGAATCTTATATACCCTTCACAACGTGTAGTCATGCAATAACAGTAGGTTGTATCACCATTCATTCCATATGAAATACGTACATACATATAAAAAACATACATATATAAAAACAACCCATTTTAAAATTATAACTTTACGTATGTTTGTTAAAAGAAAAAAAAAAAAATTAAAAAAAAAATTAAAAAAAAAATTAAAAAAAAATTTAAAAAAAAATTTAAAAAAAATAATAAAAATATAAATAATATATTAAATAAAAAAAAAATTAAAAAAATTTTTTTTGGCTCAGCTGGGATTCGATGCCACGTTTTCTCTAACCAGTATACACGTTTGTATGTATGTATGTTGTTGTTGTAATGTTGTTTTTGTGAAAAAAAAATCAATGTGGTCGTGGGTTTTGGCTTATATCTCAGTTGTTTATGTACCGATGTTTCTGATTTTCAATACCGATCTACTCCCGAATATTTCTGATATTTTAATACCTCACCCGGGTTCAAGCGATCTCGGGGGGGCTTAAAAAAGTTGATTTCAACATACACACGGACAGACTGACAGAGATTAATCGACTATCCCTATAAGCTTTCAGAAAATATATACTTTATAGGGTCGGAAATGAAAATTGTAGAAATTTCACACGGAATGACAAACCTATACATACATACCCTTTTTCACTGTGTGAATGGTATAAAAAAGGTTTTACCAATGACAGAAATTATATTTATTATTTTGCTGAGTATGTATGTTTGTGAACATTTAAATTATTTGATTATTTTTGTTCTTTCTTTGCACAAACAATAAATAATTTTATCAATTATAAAAGATGTTACTCTTTCGTCGTTATTGTGCTTCATATGACGAATTTACACAGCGAAATTTTTAACCTGCAATTCGCCGTGTTGCGAGAAATTCGTCGTTCGTCCCAGTTGTGCGCCGATCATTAATCTATTTAAATTTAGTGTTGCCAACACTTAACCGCACAATTGCTGGCAAATTCAAATCTATCGTATGTTTTGAAACGGCCGTTTGTTGCTCAATGAAGTGTACAAATATGATAATATTCTGTAAACACTCCTTAATTTCTTTTATTAATTTTGTTTGTTTGTTTGTTAATGCCGCGTAAAATTTCAATATAAAGTTATAACCAACTTTTTCTTTATAACAACAACAACAATAATTAATATCATAAATTATTAAAAAAAATACATTTTTTGAGTTTTAATGTTTATAACTACAAACTTAATTGTGTTGTTAAAATATGTTTTTTTTTTTTTAAATACACATAGATTCATATGTATGTGTCTATGTGTGTATAAGAATTCCGTTTAAAATTCATTTAATAAAAACTAAACTTGTAAACAAAAAAATACCAAAGCAGGCGGATGAACGGGCAGACGGACAGACGGACAGACAATGATTTATTAAAATATAAAAAAACAACAGCATTGTAATGATTTACTATTGAATTTTGACCATAGAAAATTATTTTAATTGATTGTATTTTTTTTTTCTTATACACAAACATACTTACCTACATGCAATATACATACAGACAGACATACTTATAAATATTTCTTTTGTTCTTTGCAGGCTCGCACACACATTCATAAATACATTGTAGATTGTAAAAAGAAATAGGAAACATTATAATATTTCTTTATGGGCAATAAAAATATCTGAAGGTATGTATGTCAGTTGTAAAAGAGGTATAAAATTAATACATTTATTTACAAAGATATAATAACAAGGGCTTTTAACTATTATAACTATAAATCATAAAATTTGCTTTTACTAAATATGTATAATAACAATAATAGTTTGTTGGACAATGGCAAATTAATTAAATTAATCTTTTAAATGCCATTCTTTAAGATAAAAGTGTTTTGTGTTGTTTTTTTTTTTTTTATTAAATAAATTATTTATTTAATAATAAAAATCTAAGGTTTTCTTAGTTGCCCCGACGGTTCTTTTGATAAATTTGTAAGGGGATTTAAAGTAAATATTATCGGTAGCTTTAAGATAACAATTGTGATTTTGTTAGATTTTATTACTTAATTAAATCCGTTTTGTTAGTTTAAGAATTAATTTTATTTAACAAAATTATAAAACACTTTGCTGCTACTATTGTTGAGATATGGAAAATTAACGTTAATTTTGAAAACTTTTGCTTTGAAGGTATAAGCAATGTATGTAGAAAAAGATCATAAAGGAGAACCTAAACGACTAGCAAGTGATATAGCTGACTGACTACTTTAAAGCAATAAAGAGTGACCTACAGAAAATAATAAAATGGAAGTCGTTTGAGTGAAGTTCTTCTTTTTTTGTCTGACCGTGTGTTCGTTAAAATCAATGTTTTAAAGCCAACAAATGCTGTACATATTCATGTCTCATCAATCTTTCGAATATCTTCCGAATCATTTCGGTATTGTTAACCAGAGAAGCAGTCCATAATCTGCTAAAATACTAGTAACGCACAGAGGAGTCTTTGACCTGAAAAGCTGGCCAAAAAGGCAAAACTAAATTTTAAGAAATATTAAAAACTAAGTACGCAGCTTGATAGACAACAATATTTTACATTATACTGTGCATTTTAAAGAATTTTAGTTGCGATTTGTAGCTCTGAGACGCTGCTAAAGTCGGGAAAGTGAAGAAAATTATATGAGATTTTAATGCTTTTTTCGGTTTCTGGATATTTTTATGATATTTTTTTTGTTGCAGCTAAACGAATAAAGGTTTTACAATGATTTTTTTTTTCGCTGAAAGGTTTGATCAGAGGGTTTTTAAAAAAGAAAAAAAAATGTTAAATATGTTGAATATTCATGTTGAAACAATTCGTGCAAAAGCTAAAAAAAAAATTATACACTTTTTTTTGCAAAAAAAGAAATAGAAGAGGGTTTTAAAAGTGAGGTTAGCATTTCTACGAATTATGTTTGGTACCACAATAAAATTTGGAAATTCTAATTTCAGAAAGAAGAAAAAAAGTGTGCGCAAGTTTGCGCCATTATTTTTGACGATTTTTTTAAATGTTCACATTTTTTTTATTTTTGCTCATCAGGCAGTTTTTCTTATACATTTATATCGTCATAAACTTTTATGTATTTAGAATTATTGACTTCAACTGTTATTCACATCACTTTTAACACTTCATAATGTTAATACCCGCCTATAATTATAAATTTGAAAAATTCTTTATTATCGATAATAGTTATAAGGGAATGTCCCACGCATCCCCATAAAGGATATTTTTATATACCTGCTTTACAAAACATTATATGTTACAAAAAATATATACCGTACCTAATAAGAATAATTATTAAAAGCATTTATGACAAAAATAAGCTTACAAAAAATAAATACAGGACATAAAAAAAACCCGGGCACCCAGGTATCAGGCTACCACCAAATTGTCAGAAGAAGCTGCCGAGTCCAGAAATAAGCACATACGATTATATCGTACGAATTATTCGAGGAAATTCAGCAGAAGCGATACAAATCGAGATGTCTTGAATAGGTTATTTCTGAGCAGTGACCCTTTTATAAGCAGCAGTACGCAAAGAGAACGGGTAATTAAAAAAATCTTTTTCTTTAGAAACCATCACACTTCTTCTTCCTGACACCGATGATGCAGCTAATAAGGATATACATACGACATAATAATTATTAAGGAATTTTTATTAGTTTAATTTTTCCGTATATTAAGTATTAAATAATATAAAATAATTATAATAAAGCCTTTTTTCATAAAAAAATACTGTTTCATAAGAGCTTTACAATTTTCCAAAAAAATTTTTTTTTAATTAGACCGTAAATCATATGCATGCATGTACATACAGTCTGTTAAGAATAAGTTTAAACCTTTAAAATCAACATTTGTTAATTGAGTTTTACTATTTATACCGACTTTTATTCCTTAGGAATGTGGCTTTTGGAAAACTTAAAAATTTAAATTTTTAGTTCTTACATTTTTTTATGGCAAAAAACAAAAAATTTGACGAATTTTTCAGGAAAAAATTTTTTTTCGCCATTACATTTTTAATAACTCCGAAATAGTAATAGATAGAAAAGAAATGTGTTTGGTAAGTTTAAGCAGAATTTTTCGGTGCATCTTCTGATCCTCCTGCTATTAAAATCGGAGAATTAGTTTTCAAGTTATGACAAAATATATAAGGCAACCCAACGATTTAGAGAGTGAAATATGCCACGCCTTTAACAGAAAATCCTTACGTACTAGAGAAAAACGGAAGTGTACTTTTGTTGCGCAGTGTAATTTTTTCAAAATCTGCCTCTAGATTTCTTATATTATACTACAACTAAAACTATTAAAAAACCAGAACTTTTAATTCAAAAAACACGTTTAATAATTTTGGCCAGATTTTCAGGCCAAATACTCCTCTGTGCGCCTTAGGATTTCAATGTCAACCCACCCTAATTTTAAAATGATTTGTATGTAATTTTAGTAAGTAATAGAGAAACTAGTATACTTCTTCCATTTAAGAAACAAGTTTGTTTTTTATCTGTAAAAAACAGCGTAATTGTAATCATTGAAAATGTGTCCTTGAAATTGCACCTACGACGTATCTGTACTACTAGAGGGAAAAACTTCAAAATTGATTAAAGTAATAAGAGAGACTTTAGTAGTAAAATCTAATCTATTTGGTATTTTTCCTAAAGTTTACGAACAAAAATCAAATTTGTGCAGCTTTAAAATAACTGATAGCTTCAACTATATAAAAATTCAAAATCAAAGATGGCGGAGTAAATAATAAGTTTAAATAGCGTTTGATTGTATCTGTAATCAGGGCTACACTATAATGGGATCACTATTACTACGTACATGATGGTGAAAGGTATTATCCGATTTGGCATAACCGAATATGGTGGCTATCATTTGCTGGGCAGCAATCGTTTTTTATTATCCTTCTACCCTTTTATAATTACAAGCAATTTTATTAATAACTGGCTTGTCTGTGTTGCATCCGTTGGTTTTTCCCTTTATTTTAATACAAATAATTAAATTATAAGTTTATATATTTAATTATCCGAGCCTAAGGTCATACAACAGTTTTTATTATTTTTTTTTATATAAAAAGCAACACAATTTAAACAATATTTTATTTTTCAATATTTCGCTACTCCTTCGTGTAGCATCTTCAGGAAAATTAATTAACAAATTAACAAAAATTAACAAATATTACAAAATTTTTCTTTTTTTTTTTTTTTTTTTTTTTTTATACTAATAATAAAAATTTTTGAAACAAATTTCAGAAAATTGTCATACAAAAAATTATACACTAAAAAACAAAAAATTAATTACTAATCTATTACATTTTAAAAATATTTCATTTCCGCTTTCTAAAATTTTTAAACTAAATATCTATAACTCTGAGCTATTCCCTCTGTATCTGATTTGTAGTTAATCCTCTGTGTTATTGGTGTGTTTATTATCTGTAACATTTCTAATAAATAACGACGTTTGTAACTATCTTCCGTATTTAAAACTATTGTATTTCCAAAATCGGGATCATGATTAACATTAACACAATGTGATGTTAATGCAGTTTTCTGTGAAACATTATTCCTGTATTTTTGGTCCGACTTATGTCCTGCAATCCTAGTCTTGAGTTTATTCTTAGTTGTACCTATATATACCTTATTGCATGTTTCACTACTATTACCCTTACATGGAATTTTATATACTACATTAGATCTTTCAAAATGGTCAATTTTGTCCTTTGTCTTACTAAATAATTTACCTAATGTATTGTACGTTTTATGAGTCATTTTATATCTATCATTCTCAAAAATTCTCGATCTTTCCAATCGTTCTGACACTATAGGTACGTATATTAATGATTTATAAATCCTTGGTTGACTAGTGTTGGTTATCTCAAGTCTTCTCTGACCTTTATATTGTCCAATTAAACTATAAATTATTTTCCTAGGAAAATTATTATCATACAATATATCTATGATCTTCCTTCTATTATTCTTATGAAATTCAAAATCACTTATAGTTAGTATCCTCCCTATAAGGTTTTTGGCTGTATTAATAATAATTCTTTTGGGATGTTTCGAATAATAATTAATGATCCTTCCTGAGGAAGTAGGTTTCTGGTACCAATCCATTAATAACTTATTTCCCCTTCTTATTATTAATGTGTCCAAATAGGAAAGTTTTGAATCACATTCCTTTTCAATAGTAAATTTGATATCTTTATGAAAAGAATTAAAAGTTACCAAAATATGGTCTATTGTATCCTCTGAAATAATACAAAATAAGTCATCAACATATTTTGTAATAATTTTTGGTTTTTTAGCCAGTTTTTCGATACATGTATCTAATAATTTCTCCATAACGATATCCGCTATAACTGGAGATGCTGGCGAACCCATAGGAAGTCCTTTCTGTTGTACATATATTCTATTATCATATCTAAAATATCTATTGTCCGTAATACAAAATTTCAAAATACGTAAAAATAGATTTTTCCCAATTTTCGTATGTTCTCTTATCATATCCCATTTTTCTTCGATAATACAAATAGCTAAGTCTATGGGAATACTAGGAAAAAGTGATACAACATCTAATGAAATCAATTTTTCATTATTATTTATTTCTATGTGACTTAATTTATCTTTGAAATGTAATGAATCCTTTACATTATAAATAGAATTTTTAGTAATGTTTCTAAGAATGTTTGTAATATATTTACATAATCCGTAAGAAGGAGAATTAATAAAAGAACAAATTGGTCTCAAAGGAAAATTCTCCTTATGGATTTTTGGTACTCCATATAACCTAGGAGCAATAGCAACATTTGTCTTAAGATTATTCTTTTCCAAAGATGTAGAGATAGGTTTTTATTGGACAAAGTAAAGGATACACAAAAATTTTTAAGGAATAATAAGGACATAATTATTTTGAATGCTGATAAGGGCAATACGACAGTAGCTATGGATAAATGTGATTATGTTTCTAGAATGAATGATATTGTGGGTGATATTACCACATATAGGACTTTAGTGAAAGATCCTACTAGTAAATTACAGAAAAATAATAATGATATTGTTGAAGAACTTTTCAGACATAAGGTGATCACATCTTTGGAAAAGAATAATCTTAAGACAAATGTTGCTATTGCTCCTAGGTTATATGGAGTACCAAAAATCCATAAGGAGAATTTTCCTTTGAGACCAATTTGTTCTTTTATTAATTCTCCTTCTTACGGATTATGTAAATATATTACAAACATTCTTAGAAACATTACTAAAAATTCTATTTATAATGTAAAGGATTCATTACATTTCAAAGATAAATTAAGTCACATAGGAATAAATAATAATGAAAAATTGATTTCATTAGATGTTGTATCACTTTTTCCTAGTATTCCCATAGACTTAGCTATTTGTATTATCGAAGAAAAATGGGATATGATAAGAGAACATACGAAAATTGGGAAAAATCTATTTTTACGTATTTTGAAATTTTGTATTACGGACAATAGATATTTTAGATATGATAATAGAATATATGTACAACAGAAAGGACTTCCTATGGGTTCGCCAGCATCTCCAGTTATAGCGGATATCGTTATGGAGAAATTATTAGATACATGTATCGAAAAACTGGCTAAAAAACCAAAAATTATTACAAAATATGTTGATGACTTATTTTGTATTATTTCAGAGGATACAATAGACCATATTTTGGTAACTTTTAATTCTTTTCATAAAGATATCAAATTTACTATTGAAAAGGAATGTGATTCAAAACTTTCCTATTTGGACACATTAATAATAAGAAGGGGAAATAAGTTATTAATGGATTGGTACCAGAAACCTACTTCCTCAGGAAGGATCATTAATTATTATTCGAAACATCCCAAAAGAATTATTATTAATACAGCCAAAAACCTTATAGGGAGGATACTAACTATAAGTGATTTTGAATTTCATAAGAATAATAGAAGGAAGATCATAGATATATTGTATGATAATAATTTTCCTAGGAAAATAATTTATAGTTTAATTGGACAATATAAAGGTCAGAGAAGACTTGAGATAACCAACACTAGTCAACCAAGGATTTATAAATCATTAATATACGTACCTATAGTGTCAGAACGATTGGAAAGATCGAGAATTTTTGAGAATGATAGATATAAAATGACTCATAAAACGTACAATACATTAGGTAAATTATTTAGTAAGACAAAGGACAAAATTGACCATTTTGAAAGATCTAATGTAGTATATAAAATTCCATGTAAGGGTAATAATAGTGAAACATGCAATAAGGTATATATAGGTACAACTAAGAATAAACTCAAGACTAGGATTGCAGGACATAAGTCGGACCAAAAATACAGGAATAATGTTTCACAGAAAACTGCATTAACATCACATTGTGTTAATGTTAATCATGATCCCGATTTTGGAAATACAATAGTTTTAAATACGGAAGATAGTTACAAACGTCGTTATTTATTAGAAATGTTACAGATAATAAACACACCAATAACACAGAGGATTAACTACAAATCAGATACAGAGGGAATAGCTCAGAGTTATAGATATTTAGTTCAAAAATTTTAGAAAGCGGAAATGAAATATTTTTAAAATGTAATAGATTAGTAATTAATTTTTTGTTTTTTAGTGTATAATTTTTTGTATGACAATTTTCTGAAATTTGTTTCAAAAATTTTTATTATTAGTATAAAAAAAAAAAAAAAAAAAAAAAAAAAAAAAAAATTTTGTAATATTTGTTAATTTTTGTTAATTTGTTAATTAATTTTCCTGAAGATGCTACACGAAGGAGTAGCGAAATATTGAAAAATAAAATATTGTTTAAATTGTGTTGCTTTTTATATAAAAAAAAATAATAAAAACTGTTGTATGACCTTAGGCTCGGATAATTAAATATATAAATTTAAAAAAAAGAGGTCAAATAAAATAAATAATTATTAAATTATAAGGGCAAGAGTTTGCCAAGCAATTAAGAGTAGAAACTAATTATGTACATACAACTAGACATTTAAGCAGTTTATATTATTATATTCATTTAAAAAAAATATGCTAAACCATTATGCAAAATGAAAACTGCTGTTCAAGGTAAAGTTCAAAATTTAATTAGTTTTGTTTGAAACATATTTTTTTATTAAGCGTTTAAATTTTGTTAAATATTTTAAAGCAATATTCGATTAAAAGTTTAGCCTACATGAGTAGCTCGCCGCTAGCAAGTTTACTTGAAGTAGTTAAGAATCATTGCATTATCCTGAAAAATAAGAAAAATTTAACAAACACCCATTCAAGCCAGCCAGTATTATTCAGAGAACCTACTGGCTCGCCCAAAGTCGCATTTAAGAGACCGCTCAGATCCCAAATATTTAAATATGCACTTCTGTATAGGTGAGCAGTCTAGAGTTGTCAAAACCGGTTTCCTAAGAATTCGACAATCCTCGTTTTTTATATGTTTCCGGTTTTAATAAGCCGGTATTTAAAATTCATCAGTTTTCGAATCACTTAAGAACCGGTTTTTACGTCTTGAATTTTTAACATTACCGTATAGTTTGTTTCTCTGAAATACATACTTATGTGCTTTTCCATATGAACAAGATTTGTGTTGAAATATTTTTAACTCTTTTTATTAGTAATTACTTTCGTCTTCAAAACACACGAGAGAATTAAGCATAGAATCCTTCATAGTGCGTATTTTGTTTTGCATATGTCCTGCAACAAGATTTTTAACTAATTACGTTTTGGAACAATCATATCACGAGCTGTACACACACTTTACCAAAAGTGATAGATTCGCACTAGTCAAAATGCTTTAGTGAATGAGTGATAAAATACCGACTGCTCTGCTTTATAAATGGCTTTCTTTCTTTAAAGCATGTCAAGTCTCTCTTTAAGAATATTAATATTAGGCTAAACAAATCAGCAAAAAAAAAACTATATATTAAACATTATAATCACACTACTCGCAAAAAAACAATGGTTACGACATGATCACAACGGTCATATTATATTCGCTATAACAATATTTGGTTGTCGAAGACAAGTAACAGTTATTTTTCGGTACAAAATTCGATATGGTTGTCCTTTAAAAACCGTATGCTGTATGTAACACAAATTAATTCCACAAAAATAATATTATATTTATTTATTATTTAAATGATAGCTGGGACAACAGTATGATTACAAAGCAATCAATGACTATTTTTTTTAATAATAAATTGATTTCAACTGTTCTTCATCTTACTGAATAAATTTTTATTAAGTTTGAAATGTCAAAAAAATACACAAACATTAAAAAAAAACAATAAACAAAAAACTTGAAAAGAAACAAGAATATTTAAACAAAAAAAAACTATATTCGGCTGTGGCGAATTTTTGATACCCACCGCCAATTTTGTGTTCTGGTAAAAAGAATAATGAGGTTCTTGAAAGTGTCAATGAACAAAATGATAGTACTGAATCTGAAAACACTGAACTAATAAAACCAGTAATAAGAGTTTCTGAAAGAGCAAATAAGGTATAAAACTTGAAAGATTAATAGAAGAAATATGGTCATCTAAAGAAATTAAGGAGCCTAAAACGTATCAAGAAGCTATAGTTAGTGATGAGAAAGTGCAGTGGTTAGCTGCAATGCAAGATGAAATAGAATGAATTAAAAAAAATCATACTTGGGAGCTTGTAGAATTGCCTGAAAATAGATCGGCTATTGGAAGTAAATGGATCTATAAAGTATTTAAAACGAAATGCTGATGCTGATATTAGTCGTTTCAAAGCTCGTCTTGTTGCTCAAGGTTTTTCACAGAAATTTGGAATCGACTACGATAAAGTTTTTGCTCCTATAGTTTTTCAAACAACGTTTAGAATTTTACTGTCTGTTGCTGGTAGGAAAAAAAATGATTGTTAGTCATATGGATGCGAAAACTGCATTTTTAAATGGAAAATTAACTGAAACTGTTTATATGAAACAACCTCAAGGTTTCCAAAGTCAGAACGAGAAATTGGTATGTTTGTTAAAGAAAAGTATTTATGGATTGAAGCAGGCTGCGAGATCTTGGAATAATATTCTTCGTGAAGTACTTTTAAAGGCGAAGTTTTTGCAAAGCATTAATGATTTGTGTTTATACGTTGGTAAAATTAATGGAATGATATGTTATATTATTGTTTATGTTGATGATTTAATTTTGGCTTGTCACACTAATGAACAAATTAAATATATTGAGAATAAATTATCTCTTTATTTTGAAATAGAAAATTTAGGTGATATTAAGTATTACTTAGGAATTGAAATTTCAAAAGATCGTAATTTAAATTGCCAACTTTCTCAGTCTAATTACATAAATAAAATTGTGAAGGAGTATCAGTTACAAGAAGCAAAAATGATCAAAACTCCAATGGATTTGAGTTATGGAAAAGATGAAAATGTAACATATCTTGAAAACGATACTAAATATCGTAAACTAATTGGACATCTTTTATATATTTCGGTTAACACCAGACCAGATATTTCTGCTTCTGTAAGCATTTTAGCTCAAAAAGTTTAAAAACCAACAAATGAAGATTGGATTCAATGTAAACGAATATTAAAATATCTTAAATCTACCGCTGATTTTAAATTAAAATTAAGTAACAAAGGTCAGGAATTAAAATTAATCGTCTATGCTGATGCAAATTGGGCGGAAGAAAGAATTGAAAGAAAATCTAATAGTAGACGAATATTTTTCTATAATGGAGGTACTATATCATGGTCCTGTCAAAAACAAACACTTGTCGCATTATCAACTTGTGAAGCAGAATATATCTCAGTATCAGGAGCTTCTAAAGAAACTAAATGGATAAGAGAAATTTTAGAAGATATGCATTTGGCTGTAAACGAACCAACAATAATCTATAATGACAACCAAAGTACTTTAAATCTTTTAAATGATGATAAATTCTCTTCTAGAACAAAGCATATTGATACCAAATATAAAATAAATGACAAAGGATCTAGTGAAGAAAAATATCATAACGTGTATCTACTGTCCTACAGAGGAAATGATAGCTGATATATTAACAAAGCCATTAGCAACAAACAAACATGTTTATTTTCGCGATAAATGTAAATTGAAGTGAATGAGGAGGAGTGTTGAATATGTTAAATATATAATAAACATTCACTTATTATTTATATACATATCTAGTAATCTAGCTTGTATTTTTCAGTTTTATTAATTATACATTTTAGTTAGTTAGTTAGTATCATGTGAGCGTCGTTCCTTCGAGCATGCTCTTACCAATGTGTAGAGGCGCCACAGAGTTCGTAATAGTTTTATAAAAAAAAATAAATGTTGGTTATCTTAAAAACGATTAATTTTATTAAATAAACGTATGATTGCATTTAAAGCTCATTCATTAAAATTCATTTCATATCATTTTTTAATTTTAGTTTTATTAATATAAAATGATTTTTTGTATTTTTTTGCTTTCGTCTGTCTACCTCTTTAAACCATAAATGGCTATAACTTTTGGTGGGTAGATAGGAAGGCATGCAATGTTGTGCTGATACAAAAACAAATAGACATTTTTTTGTCTTTTAATGTAGTTAAAGTGTCACTTGATTTTGTAACAATTAATCATGCGTTGACACCATGCAATATTAGGCATTCAAAAAGAAGAAAAGATGAACGGAAAACTTTAAGCTAAAAAAATATAAAAAAAAATCTGGGTGTGTTTGTTGCTTACGACAGTTGGTTCTTGAACATTAACCAAAACAAATAAAATAGAATGTCAAAAAATCTACATTTAAAAAAAACAACAACAACAAAAGATCGTATTTTATTGAGAATTTTGTTGAAATATTGTTTAAGGTTTAAACTGAAATTAAATACTTTTTTTTGTAAATTTTTGTCAGACATATTCATTAAGTAAAAATTTTATTGGGATTTATTCGAATCATTTATGTGTGCATGTGTGCTGTTTAACAAGGCCAACCTAAACTCATTAATTATATAACAACTTGCCAGAATGAACAAAAAAATTTTATTTATATTATTTATTTATTTCAATTCCACTGTATTCACAAGATTATCTATTATGTCATATGGTCACAATGTTCTAGAATGTCACAATAATTGTTGCTTTTTAAGTAAAAACCGGGCTAAAATAATTCTGGTATGTTTACTGTGCTGTCACAACTATTTAGATGCCTGCGGCGAACGGCTAAGAATCTGCTAAGCCGAGCCGTCTGTTATATATTTAATCCGCCGCCTCCAATGCCCGTTCAAAAGACCTAAGTTTAATATATCGCACTTAGCTGTGAAGGGTCCTTCATAACATTTATATTTTTTATGTATGTGATGAAAAACGATCGTTTTCAAAACTGTTATATTCAAAAACGACTTAAGTGTGAAAAATTTTGATTGATTTTATATTCCATTTTTGTTTCATTCAATATAATTTGTGTAGCAATCAGTTAAACAAATATTATTTATTTATTTATTTACAAAATAAATAAATAAAATAAATATTATATTAATAAAAAAATATTTGAGTTGTGAATTTAGTAGCATTTATTATGGCGGCGGCAGTACTTTTATTAGAAGAAAAGCAAACAAAACGGGAATGTTAGAAGATAACAATTTCGGGATAGATCAAATCCTTTAGATTTGCCAGAGGATATGGACATATATAAAGCGTTTACCTACTTTCATCCATTTACATCATACATCGGGGTAGCCAAGCAACTTAACTCTGATACCAGCTCCTTCCAGAAATTTTTGTTGTGTAGTTTTATCGCTTCTTGTAAAACCCCCAGCAACATGAACAAGACTTCAATCAGTGCGTGTTCCTAAAGATAATTCTTGTGTTTGCACCTTCAAAAAAAGCAATTATCTTAATAGTTATCAAATTATATTAAAGAATCTAAGAATCTCTAATCATGTATCTAATTACACTAGAATGTTCTTAAAATGTACTTTCTGGGATTTCGTTAAAATAAGAACTTAACAGATCTTTGTAATTTTTCAAGATCAACTAGAAATCCTCAGTTAATACTTCCTAAAATGTTTCCATTAATCTTTCAAATGTCGAGTAAAAAAAATTTCAAACAGATGCCATCATTTGACATGCTTGTAGTAAAACAATAATTTTTAAACAAATTGAAATGTGAAAATGATACTGTCAAATGATCTAAACACACACATCACACCGTTTATCGTTTTGAAATCATATTATGTCTACATCGTTCTTCATCACATATGTACCTGATTGTTACGTTTGAATTGAGTATATCTTATAAATACAGTTAATACCTTGTCCAATTTGTACATCAACACCCTAAACTAGTTAAGTTATAAATAATATAAGGTCACCCAAATTTTATATTTTTCGCAATTTTCCTGATAAAGTGAATAACTTACAGTTGACTTCGTAGGAAAAGTAAAAATTAATTAATTAAAAATTACACAGGAGCGTAAAAATATTAACACATTAGCTCACACAGCTCTAATTCATCGTATCGAATATAGTCGAATTATCAATCTAACTTCGATGATGGTGAATATAGTTATTAAATAATTTAAACACTGCTTAAAGACTTTGTAATAATAAGAATGTTAATATGAACTCGAGCCTGATTAAAATTTGAATATTAGTTTAAACAGAAAAGTTCGATAAAATAAAAATTAGACTGCATTAATTGTTAATATTTAAACAGTGTTTTCGAGTGTTGATTACACACCAATTTGAGGTCTTATACATTAATTTGAAATTTTTTAGAAGTAATCAAGCTCTAGACTCTTACATCTCCATGCTTGTAAAAATTAATTGACACCTGAACTCGAGCCCGATGAACGAGCAAAATCATCCAAAAGCTGAGACACATGGCACATGATGCATTTTTAAATTTTTTGGGGAAATTTAATAATTAATACACAAATTGAGAGATGAGTCTTATTGCGTAAATATCATCGATCACTGGAATGGATATTTTTTTCGTAAAAATAAATCAATAGAATCAACGTGTATTAAAAAAGGTTGCCTCAATTCAACAGCTGATCGCCAGCTGCTACTTTTCATATGTCACAATTTCAAATATTCTCTCTCTTCTCATGTAATTAAAAGTAATCAAAACTTCATGTAAAAATAAGTAATAGCAATATATTTGGCTGTGCCAAATCTTTTATACCCCTCACCAATTTGATGTGCTTTTATAGCACAAAATTTATTATTTTGTTATTAACTGTAATCGTTATGGAATAATTTCTTTATACTAAAATATGTATCACTTTCTTTGTGTAACTGCGATACGCTGGTAAAATGTTTTCCTAAATTTAGTTTTTCAATAAAAGTGGGCGTTAAAGTAGGCATGTCAATTTAGTTTCTGCTAATAAATACAACTTAGTCAAATATCTAAGTCCTTTATTCTTCTATAGTCCTTTATTCATCCAAAAATTTTGTCAATTGAGAAATTATATGAATTTAAGATAAACCGTTATATGGGAAGTAGGCGTTAAAGAGGGCGTGTCACCTAAATTTTCTGGCATAACCGAGACATTGACTAGAAACCTACATATATGTACAAAATTTCATTATCATACCTCTAATATTGTCGGTTTTATGAGCTTTTAAATTTCATTAATAGTTGATTGCCTGAAAAGTGGGCGTTATAGTAGGCGTGTCGAAGTTGTTGTTCTAATGAATACAACTTAGATATTTCAATATAGTCCTTTATTCTTCTAAAATCCTTATTCATAGAGAAATTAAATTAATTTGAGATAAACCGTTATATGTCAGGTGTGCGTGGCACATTTATTTTAGTACAAAGCCTTTGACGAAGATTTCAAAACCATACATCTAATTTTGTCAGTTTTATTGCGTTTTAAATTTTGAATATACAGAAAAAAATATACAGATTTTAATTCCTTTCCTAACTCATAAATTTAAGCAGTTTTCAGAAAAAGATATTTTTTTTTACTCAGGAAATATACATTCGAAATTTCATGGCTCTGCGTTAGTGCGTTTGGACAAAATTGCATTTTATTCGATGTTGGAAGGACATGGTTTGGTAGAACAGGCAGCTGTTGTGCAGCTCACTTGGATCCATTTAATTGATCCCATTGTGATACCTGAATAGAAAAGTAAGAATAGAATAGAAAATAGAGAAGAAAAGCAGACAACACCAGAGTCTTTGGCGGGAATAGAACCCGCAACCCCCAAACTAGCAGACCAGCACACTACTGACTAGTCCATCGGGGCACCCATGGTTCTTTTGACCTATTCTTGCATTACTCTCTTCCTAATATTCTGATTTGGCCCATTTTCAAACAAACTTTGTGTATAAGAAATATTCTGGCAAAATTTGTGCCCTCTGGCTTATTCGGTTCGAGCTCTATCGTGCTTTCAACAGACGGGCAGACGGATGGACATAGTTAGATCGTCATAAAGTGAAACCTCGATTCAGAAAATATATAATTTATGGGGTTTTAAATGGATATTTCGATGTGTTACAAACGGAATGACAAAATAAATACACCCCCACCATTTTTGTTGGTGGCGGGTATACAAGTTCTATTGAAAAGTCATTTATGATAAGCGCATGGTACCTCAATTAAACTTATAACGATAACCTGCAAGCATTATTTCATTTAACCACAGTCATACAATGCAATCATATCACACAAAGCATATTTCCTTTAGACTTCTTTTTAGATGTTTATTCTTTGTGCGTGGTTTTTAAAAATTAAAAAAAAAACATAAAAAAAACAAAAATTAAGAATTCATTAAACATCTGCAAAGCAATAAAAACTTTGTTCTGATGAAAATGATTTGTCAAAATAATGATTTTAAAAAAATCTCAAACTGACCTACAGTACATCAGACCAATTGACAGATATTTGTATTCTATTTGATGCTTCATCAAAAAAGTTAAACAAATTTATTTGAAGTTTTTCAAGCTTAATTTATGATTTAGAATATTTGAATAAACAAATTTATGTTTCCAAAGTTTGCCTCTAACAAAATCTGTTTAAAAGAAATTATTCTTTTTTTCCCCAATTTCTTCTTTTATAACTTATTAACAACTTTCCACGTTTTTACAATTTATTTGATTTTTTTTTTGCTGACATTTTTCACGCTTAACAAATACAAGGAAAGTTTACACCTAAATATGTATGTATGAACGTATGTATGTTTGTATGTATGTAGCTGTGAAAACTTATAAGGACTCTTTTTGCAAAACCATTGTGGGTGGCCATCCGTAAGATAAATAATCGTATGTTTACGTGACATTATTAAATTCTAAAAGTGTATGAAATTGTCATAGATTTATCAGTTGTCTGGGCCAACATAAACGCTTGACAATTACCACATTGCATTTCTGGGTGGTTTCCTATTATGAAACGCTTTAAAATATAGAATTTTCTTGCTGCTGCTACTGCTGCTGTTGTGTTGTTCTGTATATTTCTTTAAACTTTATTTTGCATATTGAATTAAAGAATATTGTCAAGATTAATCTAAAGTTAAATCAAGAAAAGAAAAAAGAAGAAATTTATATGAAAAAATTTTAAACATTAACTTTATGTTTATGGTGAGAATATTAAGTATGAGAGGTGATTGAAGTTTTTTTTTTAAGTTTATTTTCTTTTGAGTTGTAAACAAAGGAATTGTTTATAAAGAACGAGAAGAGAGGCGTGCTTTCAAAGGCTCAATGATTTTATATTAAAAATAGTGTAAAGAAATCTGTTTCAAAAATACTTGTGGAATGAATTCGAACACATACAATATGCGCAAATATATTTTTAGGGGGCATTTATATTTGAAAAATTATTTCATGTAAATATTGCCCGCTGCAACGTTGTAAGTGATCTATCATTGAGCTATATTTTTGGCATTCCTTTTCCATCATTGTAGCCGGTATCTTACTAATTGCAGCTGTTGTGTTGGCTTCCAGTACTGAATTGTGGCCTATTATTTCTCGCTGTACACGAGAGACTTCACTTATTCGAAACGAAACATGGTCTACTACGGTCAAATCGTATGTTTTAAGCGTCCAATAGACTGCTCACAAAACGTAAGATTATTTGCTCAGCAAACTCACCTCTAAATAGGTTTATGTTGAAACTATGCCCCAACCATGTTTAACTCTTTCATTTTGGACAAAAAAAAAGGCGGTAATATTCACGCGGTACCTTGTTCTATTGACTGTGACATAGTTTTCATCGTTCTTAAAGAAGTACGATCCAATGATTCCAGCAGCCCACAAAGGGCATCAAGCAGTAAAACTTTCAGGGTTCTACCTCTAATGACCTCTCTATTGTGACAGAAAGGAGCTTCGTCGCTGAATTAAATTTTTAGAAAGTTAGAATAATTGATCCTCGCATTTCTTATATACCACGATTTTAAAAAGCAAAATTTATTGCTTTGTAAACGTTGCTCATTTATTGGTTGAGCATTTTGGCATTGCAGCATGCCATAAATTTTTTTTACACTGAAAAAACAATTCATGTTTATTATGACAAATAAAGCTGGCCTTGCTTGTCATCGTTTTAGTTCCTTTAAGTCCGAATATATGCAGAAAATTTAAATCTCAATTTCATTTAAATATTTAAAATTTATTTTTTAGAAATGTTCTTATTAAGCTTTATAAGTTTATAACCTAAAACAAGCTTTAATAAACAAAAAAAAAATATGTTTTTGTTCACTATTAAAGTAATTTTTTGTTTCTTTATTTCATAACAGGTTTTCAATAATTTTTGCCAATTTCTTTATATTTACTTACTGTTCCATAGAATTGAAGGCAAAGAGTATAATCAATTCAAACCATAAATGCTACCTACTTGCATCATAAATAATACATTAAAAATATGTTCATGTGTATGTATGTGTATGTACACACGTATATCTAAGCACTTACAACGTACATATGTTTATGAACGCATGAAGCCTACTGCTACTGTTAAGGCGGTTGGTTGTTGGTACTAACTCATTCATTATATTGTTTTTAAGCCGTCAACATGATGATTGATCATTATCTGTCTAAAGGCAAGACAATTATAGATCGTTTTACAATTAAATAGTGAAAGATAAAAATCAATAAATGTGTGCACAATGTGCACACATACACTCAGTCATTTTGTTTTATTTGTTTTTGTAATGCATGCATACTTTGCGGGATCCATTAACTTATCATGCGTTAGTATTGAAACAACAATTTTTTTAATGGAATCTTAAAGGTGGACTTTGAAGGACCGCTACACGGTCTTAAGTTTTTGTTTTCTCCAGCCTTGCTGGTGATATTAGGCTTGGAAGAGCGAAATAGTCATGATTTTTAAGGGAAATTTAATAAGCCTCGCCAGCAAGAAATTTTGCACTACTATTTTAAATAAATAAAATTTTTCATGACTTCTATATCATAACTGCAGGAGAAGGCGTGAGGAATGACTTCTCCAAATGTAAATTGTGCTTCAAAATACATGCAAATGCATGCAAAATATGTTAAGCAATTGAAGTAAACAAACATGCAACATGGGTTTCTTTTCATATTCTATGAATGAAGTAAATTTTATAAATATTTTCGTATAAACACATGCTCTCCAATGACACATTAATGTTAAAATCATGCACGTTTCGCCTAAATTGAACCACTTTATCATGGCTTGAACTCATGCATTCACTATTACTTCGATTTGTTCGAACAACGAACAATTTTTTGTGCGCACATGATTTGCCTGGTGTGGACCGCTGTTGTCGATGTTTTGTTCTTGTTCAAACAGCGTTGTCAGAACATTTGTTCGAACAACGATGTCTGATATTAAAAGCCATTGGATTACGAAAGAAAGAGACGACAAATAAAAATACACTTTATAAGTTCTCTCCATACCAAAGAACATGAACAATTTTTTGACAGTTGCTCTGCCGACGTTTTGTTCTACTCTAAACAAATCGATGGCTCGTCAAGACGTAAAGTTAACATTTCACCATAAATAAACTGACAATCGAACAACGCCTGCAAATCATTAACTTTTATTATCATAATTTGTGCAGTGTGAGAAATGTGTTTCTGTGAATTACGTGCATTTTGTGGTGGTAATAATTTTTGGCTGTCGGTACGTCAATAAACAGAATTGCTGTGTGAAGGCCAGCCAGATGCGTGTGCAGAGCTGCCAATTCACCCTTAAAGATCCACTGTTTGGTGAGCATTGTAAACCTAAGCCATCATTGAAACGTATTTCTTGAAGAACGATGAAAATCCAAATATTTCCGATAATAGAGCAGGTACGGTGCTGTAATTACTTTTTTTTTGTGCAAAAAGGATTTTAACACACACATGGGATGCGATGTCATGAACCTATTGAGTTTGATGACCAATTAATCTGAAGTTTTTGAGCAGTCCAATGGCCGCCATTCCTTTTGATCTCAGAGGATTATTTTTTCTGGGAATATGTGAAGCCCTTTTAATCGCTTTTCTTTTAAAACTTTTATAAAATCCAAACTGTTAATAAATCAGTGAATATAAATATATCGCTAATACAATTTAAAAGAACAGCTGCTGGCTTGAAAATGTGTGCTTCTTGCGAATATATGGAGTCATTGGTTATCATAGACACCAACGTAGACAGATCGAAGAGCTTACGAATTACCAAGGGCGCAGCCTTTCTTATCTGGGTGTATAATTAAACAATAAATTAAACTTCCATATACACGTGGCAAAAGTTAAAGATAATGGAAACAGTCTTGAATTACGTCAAACATATATTTGGTCATTGATAGAAAGCAAACATCGCGACATGATTTACTTTATATTGACCCCTGTGCGCTAAACTGTCCTATGTTACGTTTTTTTAGAAATCGACTATTTATGCAAATTGGTTCTACATCCATTAATCAATCTGCTGATAAAATATTAAAGCTATAACTGTTTTAGTTATGGAGATGACAATGTGTACATTTGATCGTATGTAGCAGTGTTATTTACGTTTTTTTTTATTTAAAATTAAGCAGTTGTTTTTTGTATTGAGCTTGAGATCACTTTCTTTTATAAAAAATAGTTATAATTTTATTTTCCGATATTTCGGAATTAACAATTCTAATATTTTAATTGTTAAAAAATTGTAAAAAACTTTCCCTGAAGAAGCTACCCAATGTGGTAGCGAAATATCGGAAAATAAAATTATAACTATTTTTTATAAAAGAAAGTGATCTCAAGCTCAATACAAGAAACAACTGCTTATATAAATTAAAAAGATCGAAAATATTCATTTATTTTATTTAAAATTAATAAAAACGCTCTCCTGTAAAATTTTGTTTTTGTAACATACGATAATTTCGCGCACAGGGGTCGATGTGATCACTGGCCACGGAAATTTCAATAGTTTTCCCTGAATTTCTACGAATGCGGTGTAGAGGATGAAAATACAAGACATAACCTGTTTAATTGCATAAACTGGCAGCATGCGAGCGAGCAATTAAATTGCAAGCTACAGATGATAATAACACCAAAAAAACGTGGTAATGATTATGTTAAATTACATGGAATCGTTGAAATTGTATGAGACTTACTGTTATATTATGATTGAGAAAGAATTCTGAGCCCCTTATCACTTAGTGGAAGGGGAATGTACTTTTTTGACAATAAATTCGTGAGATTTACCCACACAACACATCCTGATGAAATGTTGCAGAGATACCGGGATGAAAAGGGAAAGAAATCGTGAAGCCACTAGATGATAGTTCGCTATCACTACATTCATTAAAAAATAAACTAAATATACACCCACAGACTTTTTTTGATGTTGCCAACGCAGTGTTGTTTAGAAAATTTTCTACATGTTTTGCAGTTAAGTGAGATGTTTTACCTTCATAAAATCTAAGAAAACTAGTAACAAAGTACGCATGTACACACATATGTATGTATATGCAAGCAAATCACTAAACTTAGAAAAACATACCTGGACGTTGCTGAAGAGTATCCAATAGTCGATAGTGCCGTATATAGCACTTTTACTTTTTTTATGTTTAAGCAGATTCGTCATGACATTTCAAATATTTCGTAAGACTTTTAGATCACAAAAAAAAAATTCGCTCATTGTCATTAATTATGTAAACGGATTAAACGTTAAAATATTCGGAGTAAATTTAAAAGTGAGTGTTCCTCTTTAAGCCTCTACCTAATCTCAGTCTTTTTTTTCTTTTTTTTTTTGTTTTGAATATTTCTGGTTCTATTTGATATACATACATAGTATTTCGGTTACTTAAAATTCATCATGCATTTACCAACTCAGTAGCATATAAACGAGTAGTACTAAAATCGTAGCACATTTACTTTAACACACAATTGATGTTTTAACAATTTATATTAATTATGGAAGACATCACAAAGAGTAGCACAAAACAAGCAGTCAACATCAATTCGTAATAAAACAAAATGACAAAATTATCACCGCAAAAACAGTTGTGGTAGTTTCTATAACTGTAAACAGTTTTCCTCTCCTTTTTGTTGTTGTTGTTTTGTAATTTTTTTTTGGTTTTGAATAACAATAATAGATGAAAACAAAAATGCTAAAAATTCATTAGGTATCCAACACGCGCCACACAACATACAACTCCAACGCCCCAGCAACATATTTTCATTTCTTTTACACGAGACACAGAACACACAATGTATCACTCACTAAGTCAGTCAGACATAGAGGGCGGCCACCAGACTTAGGTTAAACTGAGAAAAACCAACAAATATTTACAGAGAGTGTTTTTTTTTTGTTTTTTTCTGAGTTGCAAACAAACATATTCATCTACTCATATCGATGCTCACAGATAGATAGGCCTCATCTATATATTTGAAAGTGAAACTCTGTGTTTGTGTGTTAGCTATAGACTCCGAAACCGTAAAATCGATCGGACTCAAACTTTGGAAAGTTGTTGTACACATTTCAGGGAGTGTTTGTGGGTGGTAGAAGGTGCGCGGGGCTACGCCCATGAAAACAAAGTTATAATTTTTTCCAAATTTGCACACATATTAAACTCTCATGATTATACATTTCGTTATTAGAAAAGTGGGTAGTGCCACGCCCATAACAAATAAGTCATCATTTTTAGCTACTTTACCTTCACCGATTGTTCTGAAACTTTGCACACATTTTGTGCTGTCATGACTACGCAAATTCGTGATTAGAAAAGTGGGCAGTGCCACGCCCATTAAAAAATAATAATTTTAAGCATCTTGCACTTGATATTCTATTAAAATTCAGAATGAATTTTTATTCATTAAGGGGCTTAAGGAGCTAATACACGGCATGTTTTTTACATCTGACTTGTCAAATTCTCCACTGCTAATAAAAACATGTCGTGTGTTACCTATAAAACATTACTTCTGTTAAAAAACATGTGACATCAGTCGTTGGCAGAAATCTCTGCTGCTGCAAAACAGTCAGCGTAAAAGTACAATTTTGACAGACATGTAGATTTACATATGTCTCACAAATTTTAAAGTCAGATGTAAAAAACATGCCGTGTATTATAGCCTTTAGCAACGCGCGCCGGGCTTGGCTAGTAACAAATAAATGAAACTTGACAGGAGAAGATAGAAACGTTATGGAAACTGTATTATCATAATGTAACTTCTATTGTAAAATTGCTTGTAAAACTGTTATTTTTGATACTTATGTTTTGAGGTGTATTTGTTTAAAATCAATGAAAAACTCAATTTCGTAAAAAATGGGAGTTAGGGCCTTTTTGCCTGTGACCATCGATATATTCATTCATATAACTCGTGTTTAGAGATTTATTCCCTGTACGTTTATTATTTATTTTTTTTTTTGCTGTTGTCTTTAGAGAAACAAACTTTCTATGATGAAGCAGTGGTAGCAGCAACAACAACTTTAATATTGATGTGATACTATGTTTTCTACAGATTCTTCCTTTTGTATGGTTTTGTCGAGAGGTTGCTTGAATTTGCGTTTTTGTTTGTTATCGTTGGATATTTTAAGCATAGAAACCGAGTTCAATTACAACCATACAAGAGTTAGCAGTTTATGCGCCTCACGTTTTCTCATTTACAAAATGACTAAATATCATTTACTTTTAATGTAAACTCGTATATTAAATATTCATCTTGTGCAAAAATATCGGGTTAAAATACTTACATACAAACAAAAATAACAACAACAACACAAATATAAAGGTAGGGTTTTAATTTATATATGTACATAGTGTATACATACACTAACACACTCACTCACTTATCCATTTACTCGCCTATGAAATCCACTCACCTACCAAACCGAAGCACCAACACCCCAGTAAGGAAAAACAAGTGTATAAAAGTTTTTTTATACCCTTCACCTGTGGTGCACAAGGGTATATATAGCTTTGTCATTCCGTTTGTAATTTCTACAATTTTCATTTCCGACCCCATAAAGTATATATTTTCAGAAAGCTTATGAATAGAGGAGTCGATTAAGCCCTGACCGTCTGTCCGTCTGTCCGTCTGTCCGTCTATCCGTCTGTCCGTCTGCCCGTCTGTCCGTGTGTTGGTTGAAATCAACTTTTAGGAGCAACTATATGTTCCTCAGATCTGTATATGGTATCAATCTCTTGGAAATATCCAGGAATGAATCGCTATTGAAATTCAGCACAATCGCCCCATAACTTTCTGAGATATGAGCAAAAAACCACGACCACCTCGTTTTTTTTCACAATTACAACAACAACATACATACATACATACATGTAAAAAACATACCAAACAAAAAAAATTACAAAAAAAAAAATATTAAAAATAAGAAAAAAATAATAAAAAAAACTACAAAAAAAAAATTTTAAAAAAATTAAAAAAAAAATTTAAAAAAATTTTTTAAAAATTTTTCTAAAAAAATTTTTTAAAAAAATTTAAAAAAAATAATAAAATATAAATAATATATTAAATAAAATAAAATAAAATTTTTTTGGCTCAGCTAGGATTCGATGCCACATTTAGTCTAACCAGTATATACATATGTACGTATTTTATATGGGATGAATTGTGATACAAACAATTGTTATTGCATGACTACACGTTGTGAAGGGTATATAAGATTCGGCACGGCCGAATATAGCACTGTTACTTGTTTTATAATTTCTTTGCTTTTCAATTGTTGTTTTTTGGTAAAGTAATACATTTGGCAAAAAAAAAAAATCATTGAATGAATAAATTAACAGGTAACTGATAAGACAGGCCTAAAGTGGCCATAACAAAGTGAATTATTTAATTAAAATTTTATCCGACATTTGGGAAAAATAAATTGTTACTACAAGATGGGATGGATAGTATTGGGGAGGCAGTTTGAAAAGAAAAATAAATAAATGTAGAGGGAAGGAAGGGAAAGGGAAGTAAGATTCAATTTATTAAAATTATATAAATTTATTTAAATTTTTCTTCTATTAAAATATTTATTATATTAAAACTTTACTTTAACTGGAAAAATTATCAGAAGTGTTTTAAAAGTGAAGAAAAAATCTTAATATTGGCCAAAAAATAAATCGAAACCCGTTTATAAAAATAGCCAATTTGTATGCAAAGACTTTACGCATGAAAAAACACATGAAGGTGTTGTATGATTGTATTAAGGTGGCAGTGAACATTATCATGCCTATTTAGAGCAGCATGCAATAACATATTAGTTTACTTCACAATATTTTGCTAAAGGTCTTGCGTTAGTGCATTTGCAAAATAGCAGAGTATAGTTTTACTTGACACCAACAAAGCAAATTTTCAATAGCAAATACACAAGATTGTGAATTGGACTAATATGAATACAAATGCAATAAACAATGTTGGCTGTTTTCTTAGCAAATTATTGTTTCCTTTTGTTAGTTATATTGACTGTGTTTTTCATTCACAATTTTTTCATACAATTATTTATTGCACTTTATCGTTTAATTTTTTATTTAATTTTTTCATAAACAGTTTGGGGGTTGCTTTTTTCGGGATTAGAGTCGAAAAATTATAAAAGAAAAATGATCGAAAATAGCTTTTCAAAATATTTTTCATCAATATCAAAGCATTTTTGCATTCGGGTGAACCAATTTTCAAAGCACTTTTTCCATTCTTATTAAGGGAACTGCAAAACATGAATTTTTTAGACTTTTGTAGAGTTTTGCTCGTCTTGGAAGACCCCTACAGTCGATAGCTCTTTAGTTACGTGCTTGTACGCGAAGATCCACAATATCATACTTGATTTAAAGTACCTCCATCGTATTTTTTGATCATTTTTAGTGACCAATGGAAAAAAATTGTTATAGCCAAATGTTCATGTATTATGGAATGTGTGTGTGTGGTGATGCTTTTAATATCTAAGATTGCCTCAATCTCATGGTAAGTTACATACATGACCATCTCGCAGTATCATTTCACTCATACAATCAATGTTTTTCGAAGCAACAACCAATCAGGACGACCTTCATGAAACTTATCGTTGAGCGAATTATAGCAACGATTGAATTCAGTAAACCATAAACACTAATTTTTGATAGTGCTTGATTGCTTAAAATCCAATTGAGTTCATCATGATAATTTCATATTTTTTCGACAATAATTTTTCAAGTTACTGTAAACAACACAAATAGCATTCGTACCTCAAAACCTTGTGAGTACGAATATTGTCAAAATGTCAAGCTTTTCTATAGGCGAGAATGTAAGAAAATAGACAACGACATCCCGAGCACAAACTTGCAATTTTCTTGTACTCGCGTGAATTAAATTTTATACGAGTGCAGGTACCTCTAAGACTTTTAGACTACCCATGCCCAAAGTCCCACATTAAGGTCTTTTCTCTTTTTAATCCAGTGCATATGTTCAGACATGTGTCGTATAACCAAATCGCTGACTCAAAAGGAAGTTAACCATTTTCAGATCAAAAACTATTAGTTGAATTACTGAAAAATATGGTATTTTGAAATTTGTAGCTTTTCTTTTGCATCATTTGCGCATTACAAATTACTAGGAACTATTGGCTATTGTAACCTTTGGCCTTTTCCCTATCTTTCCGAGAATATATCAATTCTGCGTCAAAAGAATTGCACGTCTTTTCAGGCCAATAATAAATTAAGCCAAATTCGGCTGCCATGTTCTAAGTAGAACAAAGCGTTTCCTATAGAAAGTGTTCTGCATCGCACGAAACAAATAGTAGTCGGAAGGGGTGAGGTCTGGATTATAACAGAAAATTTTAAAGCAAACCGGAAAGTGTTGTGCTCAGAGCTAATGCTTATATGACCTAAACCTAAACATGAGAATCGACGTTTTTCAATGAACATAAATAAATTTTCAAACCCACTAAATATAAATGTGGACAAAATAGAACGATGACCTGAAAATAGCAAAAATAACAATTCAAAAATTTTCAACAATTACAACAGCAAAGAAACCAACAAGAGTTGTAGTACTACCAACTTCAATACCTAATCCTCTGTCATAACTGAAAGTTCCAATTGAACGGCATAACCGTTGCTGTAGTTGTATTTGCTTCATATAAATTGTATGGGTATGAGAATTTTTGACAACTAAAAACCTCTTGCGCGTGAGGCAAAACCTTGCAAAGATCTGGCCAAGCATGGTTATTACGGAATATTACGGTTTCATTTCTCACCGTATGTCTGGATTTATCTTCAAACAAATGAATTGCATTCGATATAGATCCCTGTATTGTTTTGGCCAGACTTCAGTATCTCATAATGGACAGGACCCACTTGGTCCCACCAAATATAGATCAATACCTTAGCACCTTGGTTATTTGTCTTTGATATTAATTTAGTTGGTTGGCCTGGCTTTAAACATTATCTTTTACGTTTCAGATTAAGGTAAAGGATTCATCTTTTATCGCGGATGCCATTTTTTAAAAAGCATTTTGAAAATGCAAGAGATTCTAAAGTTGAATTTTAATGGTACCTATTTTCCATGCTTTTAGGAGAATATTTCTACTATCAAACATTTTAAAATTGCTGCCTTAGTAGCTCCCTATGAACTTACAAGCTCTCGTTGAGCTTGACAATAATCTTCATGGATTGCTTCAAATTTTTGGCATTCAAACTCAATTGCCTACTTGTATCCATCTTCCGTATCAAAATCATGGAGTTTAGTCTAGTCTAAGTTAGATTTTATATCTTTGGTCATCTTGAAATTAGGAACAATTTACACTTTGGAGCATGCTTTTAGAATGTTTCTAAAATAATTGTTTCTAGCATAAGACATAAATAAATGAATATCAAGTGGAAGTAAAGAATAGTAAAATATTAAATAAACAATTGCAATATTTAAGAGTGTTTAAATATGTAAACTTTAATAACGTAAATTTCAAGAGTGTTGAATATTGTTTGCAAAAAAAGAATCCCAGTTTATCCAATGGAAATAAATCCACCTTAAGACAAGGTATAAGCATGACAATATTTTTTATAAAGGAAATTTTCTATTAACCAAGAATATCAAAAAATTTTTGGCTTAGCTTGGTCACCTCTATGTTAACACTGATACTATTTAAATTTCTTAGCATTAAAGAAATTTTACATTTGTTGAACTTTTGTGGTTAAATAAATATTAAAATCGAGCACAAATTAATAACCAACTCTAACAAGCCAATACACAAAAGAATAATAAAATAAACAGATATTGAAGTGAAATGTGGTAGTGGCTTTTGTCGCTAATAGGAACGTATATTTTCAGTCGTTATAGAAACGTTTAATAATTAAAGGTGGTATTCTTAAAAGGTAGCGAAAAAAGAACAAATGGGAAATAATATTATAATAATTAAGAAATTAAAACCAACAAGAACTTAGTTGATATGTACGGTACTGGACATGTGTTTGGCGATGATTTATTTATTACTTATAAAGGGATCTAATAGGCAGACGATTAGCAAAATAAAAGGAACACTTAATACGTTTTTATATTGGGACAAGTGCCAAAGATTTTATCTCCTGTAAATTTTTTGAAAAGCCTTTTTTAAGCCCAACCCCGAAATCTAAAGTAAAGTTTAAGCAAAACCAAATAATAAAAAAAAAGTTTTAAATACATTTTTATTTTATAGGCATTTTATATTAATGTTTTTCAAAATTACTGACAATAAAGCAGCCACACGCGACATTTAAGCTGGCCTAAAGTAAATAAATTGGTTAGAAACTCAAACACACGCACACTAATTTCGCACGCCCATAACAAAGACTATTGTCTATTTATTATGGCTATTTGCAAATAAAACTCTGCAAATAAACTGGTGAAGAAATAAAGAGAGAGAGAGTGTGTGTTTATTGTGGCACGGTCGGTGGTTGTGACAGCGGCACCTGTGCGTGTGTGTGGTCTTTTTGTGGTCGAAAGAAAAAAAAAATATGAAAATAAAAAAATGCCACAAGGTAAGTAAGTACCAGCATACCAGACACAATGAAAACTGAAAACTTTACAGAAACAGACCACACACTTACATGCTGAATTTAGAAAAGCAAATTCAAGGACTGTGTTCAAAAATTTTTTTAGTTTTTAAAGTAAAATATATGAAACGACTATTTTATAATTTAAAGGCTGCAGAAGAAAATCTAGATGTCCTTCATAACAATATCAACCTTAACACTTTTCGAATTTTTAAAGAAAATTATAAGATGTCCATGAAAGAGCTAAAAGCACGTATTTAAATATATTTGGTAAATATGACTGAAATGTACTGAAATGTACTGTATGTATAATGTACTGAAACTTGTATACACAGGGCGTTTTTTAAGAACGCTCTTAATTTTTGGCATTAATTATCCATATACGAAGGCAAATCACAATGGATTGATTGCAGCTTAAACAACGCTGTTAAATTATCAAAATTTATAGAGACAAAATTGTGTTAAACGCTGAGGCTCATTTTTGGTTTAATGGGTTTGATAGTAAACAGAATTGCCTCATATGCAGTAAGACCAATACACAACATACCCTAGTTCAGCTTAAAGAAATCACAATTTGGTGCAGCTATCGTGCTGGTAGCAAGTTCTTCAAAAATAAAAAAAATTTAGTTGAAATCAAAATTTGACGATAAGCCTGCCAATTATTCTCCCAGGCAGAGAAACCATTCGATCGGGTCAGCCGCCGACTTCTTTTAATTTAAAAAAAATTTTAAAAAATGTCTAAGTGGTAGTTTGTGAAAATATTTAGAAATATATTTGTTGGCGATTTGTATATGATATTAAAACTAAATTATTTTTAAGATTATATTTCGAGAAGTCATTCCAAACCTTGCAAAGATTGCTGACGTTTGTTTTGGAATTCCAGCAACGTCAGCATTATTTAAACAGGCGTTTTCCGCCTCAAGCTTATGCATTAATGCAAAAAGGATCCGGTTACATCCCACAACAGCAAAAAAATATCAAACCTTTTTTATAAGAAAAAATTCTATATATAAATTAAATCTTGTTTTATGATAAATAACTTTCAATATTTATAAAACTATATACATGTATTTAAAGCCGGCTTTAGTCGGCTATGGGCCGCCGCCGAAAATTTTCTTCATAGCCGCCGTCGCCGACTTTTTACGCCGACTAGTTCTCTGCTCCAAGGTCGTGCAATTTAAGCCCCCTCCAGTATTTCCTATATAGTCACGTAACGTCACTCGTTTATACTGTTAAGGTCAGCAATACTCGCAAAAATGTTTTAAATTTCATCACAAAAAACGGACGGCTATCCATTTGCCATTTCAAATAAAAAATAAATTTTAATAAAATTTCATTTTTTGCAAGGCGAATTTAATATCAGGTGATGTTAAGAAGCCAGCTGATTGTTTTTTGCTCGTTTTATTTTTACGGCACAATGTCAAAGTTTGTTTACATTTAAATTAATTTTTATGAGCGTTAGTTGAAAATTTATATAGAAGTTTTAAAATTTGTGAAAAATAATTGTAAAAATACTAATATTTGAGCAATAACTGATTGGAAAATAAGTAATAATTATAATATAATAATTTATAATTGAAATAAACAACATTTTTAATATTTCTAATTCAAAATATACAAAATTTCCGTTGTGTTTGTCCTAGTGATTAAAAGTCGTGAAAATTGTGAAAAATTTTCAAAAAAAAAAACACAAATTTGTGATATAAACAGCACAAATTTATGTAATAAATTAAAAATGCTTACATATTTATTTTAAAACTTTTCGCGTGAATTTATAAAAATAAAATTTTAATTAAAAGTAAACAAAAAAGTTGTTTTTTTTGTGTTTTGACATTCTCTTGGCCTTTTTGTGTTTGTTGCAGGGATGTTATCACCTGATAGTGAATTCGCCTTGATTTTTTGTGTTATTTTTTACAATTTTAAGTTTTATCGTGCACACCCTTTTAAATTTACTAAATACACATTCAAAGCTCTCTCTCTCTCTCAGTTTTTAAAGAACATAAAAAAGGTATTTTATATTCACGCGGTCGTTTTATATATTCATTTGTAGGCTTCACAGTTAGGTTTCTGTATTGTGGTGGTAGGCAGTTAGCAAGTTGAGTTTGCAACAACAATACACTTTACCACAAGGCTATAATAATAAAACAGATATAACAACAACAACAATCACAACAAAATAATATAAACATGTGGCCATAAGACTACAATGCTAATGTCGCCAATGAATAAAAAGGACTACACCAACCAACCAGGAAGGTAAAACTGAGAAGAGAATAAAAAAAAAATAACATTTAATCGCGGCTAACTTGCGTGTCATTGTAATGGTGATAATTCAGCCATAAACTAACAGTCTTAACGTAATTGTGACAATTTTATGGGGGATTAAGCTTTAATTACAAACAATCGATTTTCCAAAAAGGCGATTATGTGACATTATAAAAATATTTTTATAGTTAAGGGGGGTATATCGATATACTTTACTCTTGATGATGGCATCTGTGTAATATAATCTAATAAAGAAATAAATATGACTGTGTTAGTATCGAAATACTTCAAAGAGTGTTAAAACTTCAATTAACAAACAAATGTTAAATGGTTTATACGGAGATAAAAATGCCGCAATTAGATGTGACTTTAGTGAAATGGTTTTGCTTGGAATAACAGCCAGAGATGGAAAATTCAATACTATACCAATTTTGCTAGTATTTTTGTTAAATTCCTGCTAATTATCTGCGAAGCAGGTCGAAATATTGTTATAAAATAAACGAAGGAATTAAAAATTTTTTTATTTAAAAATCAACAACAACTTTTTTAGGAACTGAATTTTCGCGAATTTTTTTTAAAGCCAAGCAAAAATCTGCAACAAAATATATAAACAAGAAAAGGTCAACAATACATATTTAACTAAAGTACTGATTTGGAAACATGTGGAAGCAATTTTTAAATGTTTTAAATCTTTGTCAAATATTTTCTTTTTCTAAACTTTAAAAAGTTTTTGCAAATTTTGTGTTTTTAAAATTTTTTTTCATTATGGATGCGTTAAAAAAAAAACTGAGATTTATGTGTTAAAAAAATATCCCTTCACAAAATTTACTACAATTAAAAAAAAATTAAATTATAAAACAAAAAATTATTTTTATTTTTTTTTTTTTTTTGTAAAGTTCTAAATAAATATTTATAAAAAATTTTAACAAATAATTTACTAGATTATTCGGGATATGGTCCCATAATTTTTCAATAATATTTATTTGGTTGTTTGGTTTAAGCTGGTTTATATGCATTTCACTGGTGCTTATGCCAGACCATCAGTAAACCTTTTACCCAAATTTTTGAAAAATTTCAAAATGTTATAAGTTATATTTTCAAATTCTCATTAACAAAATAAAAATTCAAAAATAAAACAAAGAACTATAAAACACTTTTTCAAAAAACCAACCAACAATTTTTCAATTCTAATTTATTTTATTTTTTTAATCCCTTTAAATTTTCTCTGAGAAAAATAGCTGCAGATAATTAAAAGCTAAAATTTGCTTAAGTATATTGTAATCAAATCCAATAAATTTCCAATTTTATTAAAAAAAAATTTCCCAACAACCTTTTAACCGCCAAACATTGTTATCTCATTCTTTTATTTTAGCAACTACAATTCTTCAATGCCATAATTCTTTTGGCCATATACGACACAATTGACAGACAAACAAAACGCCTGCACAAAAACGGAAGGAAGTAGACAACAACTTGGAGATAAACAACAAAAATGCCCTCAACATTTAAAGCAATTGATGCTTTAACATCATCGACAACAGCATCGGCCTCGTCTGTGGCAGCAGCCGCTCTAGCATCATTGTCAACAACATATCGGTTCAACAATACCATATTGTTGCCCTCTTTGGAGCAAAGACTACAAATGCCACCATCTGCCTCCTCAGCAGCGGCGGCAACAACAGTGTACTCACTATCACCAGCAACAACATTCGATACAAGTGAAATCAATAGCTCAACTGGTTTATCCTCTATATCCCATGTCGCATCCGTGGTAGTTTCAAATTTCCTGCCTTTATCATCAACATCCTTATCCTCTAGTGATGACGACTCAACGTCTGTAGATGACACAAAAATTTCTTCTACCTCTTCATCAGCAGCAGCAGCAGCAGTAGCTGGGTCGTCATCATTATCATCATCGTTGCCATCGTCATCAACATTTTATCCCTCATATAGTCAGCCAGTTGTCGAAAGTTTAGTTGCCAGTTCGGCTGAGGAGTTTAGCAATAATTTTCGGGATCTATCATTTGATATATTCGATGACAATGACAACGATTTGTTCGGTTCACCGTTGGCATTTGATGCCAGTGAAAATGGCCTGTGGAATGGTCGCTTTGTACCGCCACCACCACGGCCACCCTTTTTCGTTGATGAACCAGTATTGAGTGATGGCTTGACAACATGTGATTTGTGCTCCTGGGCAATGCCAACAAAAAGTACATTTATATTTGAAGGCACAATGGGTAAGTAAACATGTTTGTTTGCCTGTGTGTGGATGTAAGTGGTATGATTCTTTAACTGGTATTTTTTTTTGTTGCTGTTGTGTAATACTTCCACATTTATTCGATTTTTTTTTATATTTTATTTTTAAGAGATTGAATAGCTGAATGTATGAATGAATGAATGAATGACATTGTAGAATGTCTGCTTGAATATTATATGAATTCAGGGTCTCAGTCGTCACACATCCAAATAAATGCTAAAAGTTGTAAACAGACATTTTAGTGTGTGTGTGTGTGACTACATGTGCCATGCAATAAAAAGTTGCACAAAAAAGTATGTACAAAAGGAAAAAGTTTTAAACCTTAAATTAAATATATTTGCCAATAAAATCAAATCAGAATTGTAGATGAGTTGCTAAGGGAGAGCGATAGATGCCATACAAAAATTCATTTCGAAATAAGAGATGTAAGCGTGAATAGGTTTTGACACACGCACTTAATTTAAAGGTGAGCCATTTAAAAATTTTAATCTACTAAAAAAATCAATAAATAAATTTCTTTAAGTAATTTTGTAACAACAGCAAAGTTTTTAGAAAATTTTTTTATAATTTTAATACCGTGATTTTATTCTATTTTTGAGAAAAAAAATTTTTTTTTTAATTTTTTAAGAGAAAGAATTTCTTTTAAATTATTTAAAATAAATATTGTTTACCAGTTTGTATCTAAAGGGTCCGCCATCTAACCTTTTTTCTTTTTTTTCAACTAGTGCTTATTTCGTGAATAGTAACTCTTAGCTCATGTTCGATTTGACAGATAATTAGTTTTATCCTTCCGCTGAATGAATATGGTTGTGTATACGCTTCGCTAAGTGGGCCTGCCATCGACTTACAGAAGATGCCGATTTTGCCAAAAAAAAATCATCTTTTCAGAAGAAGCTCATTTTGATCTTGGCGGGTATGTAAACAAGCAAAATTGTCGCATTTGGGACACAGAAAACCCGCACGCATACATTGAAAAGCCGATACACCCAAAACGAGTGACTGTTTGATGCTGATTTTGGTCCAGAGGCATAATTAGGCCATTAGCAAGGAGTGGCCGTTACAGCCAATGGCGGTCGATATCGGCCCATGTTGAACAAATTTTTGTTCACAAAAATTGAAGAGGAGGATATTGGCAACATTTGGTTTCAACATTATGGCGCTACGTACCACACAGAAAATATTCAGTAGTTTTTTTATAGCATTTTCCAAAAAAAAAGTTATTTGGCGAACCCTTTATAAAGCAAGGATTTTTTTATAAAATTTATCTGTTAACAGATAAACTGCCTTCACATATTCGTCACTATTTTAGACTCTGTGACTGAGTGGCCATCTGCTGAAAGAGCATGTATGAGGATGAGGAGAAAACAGGCAACAAATGGTAGAAAATATATTTTAAATTGTTATAAAGCAAATTTTCAACACAGTAGTGTTTCTTTTTTCTTTCTTTTGAAATGCATTTTATATTTTTGTTGGGTAAAGTTTTGTCATAAAAACTTGCACACATTGTTTAAAAGTATTTAAATGGAAGTTAAATTCATTTAATTTTATAAATTTTCTTTTTGTTGCACAATTCTAGTAAAAAACATATAAAATTAATTTATTTCTTTACCCAGCAAAAAAAGACATGCAAAAGAAATTGTGAATGTATGGGTGCAACCCATGATGAAGTTGTTAAATTTAGGTGAAACATGCATGATTTTAACATTAACGTGTCATTGGAGAGCATGTGTTTATATCGGTGGCTTAATATAAAAAAGGCGTAACTCGAGAAAGGAAAAACTTAATAAAAATTCAAAGAATCTATTGAGTTAGAGCTTTTTTATTTGTCCATAAATCCGTTGTTTTTAACCACAGCTCACTTGAATTTTTCTGGCGATGTGTGTTTCTGTGAACTACTAGAAAACATTAAAAACACGTTTTTGTTAAAAATCTAGATACGCCCTTTTTATATTAAGCCATCGTTATGAAAATATTAACAATATTAAAGCATTAAGCACATTGACGACAGCAGGCTACACAGCTACACGACAACAACGGTAGTTGTCTGCAATCGTTGCCGTGTAGTCAGCTACTTATTTATTTAGAAGACACCAGCAACAGCTGTTAATTAAATAAATGTACATTTCAGTGGTGCCACTTAAAGTATTTCACTTTCTTAAAAATAAAATCGCTTGTTGTAAAATTACGTATACCAGTTACTAATTTAAAAACAAATAAATTTATGTTTAAAAACCTTGTTATTTTTAAATTAAATAATTATTTAATCGATATATAACTTTTTTTTCGTCTTTTTCTTGTAAATAAAGATAGGTCATTTTAGTCTCATATAAATTTAAAATTTTTTGTTATATTGACATCACTGAATCTGCTATTGTCGCTTACAAAAATAGAAATTAGCCTAAGTGGGCGCAACCGCATAAATGTAGCCGTGCAGTCGTGCTGCTGTGATGACTTCAAAATAATCGTCTCTTTAAAAACTGCTGTCGTCTATGTGTTTATAGCATCACTTCATTCTAATAAGTGCATAGAACGCATGTATAGTAGATGAGAAGAAACCCATGTTTCATGAGTTAATAATGTATTTTTTTATTTTTTATATTTATTATTGCATGTATTTGGAAGCACATCAAGAGTGGCCAATTATTTTGTTTGTGAAGACGGCATTCTTTATGCATCCACTTGCATTTATAAATAAGAAGTCATGAAAAATGTTATTCGCATTGAACTAGGGTGGTAGGTAGGTAGGTAGGTAGGTAGGTAAGGCTGGTGCAAAGTTACCCTCACACCTTCACTCGGAGACCATTACGGTCCATTGCGACGCCTTAATAGAGAGAAGAATAGAATAGGAATAGAAATATTTAGAACAGAAAAGAAGCAGACAATTCCAGAGTCTCCGGCAGGAATCAAACCCGCAACCCCCAAACAACTGACTTGTCCTTTTACTAACTAGTCCACAGGGGCACTCTAGTGACTTTGTAATAATTGGTGACATTAACAGTTTTAGAAAAAAATTTAAAAAAATAAGTAAATTTAAAGAAATTTTAACGTACAACTTACTGAACATTAAACATTTATTTAACTCAAAAAATATAATATAAAATAGTTGCGTTTACGATTTTAAAAGATTTAAATTTGTTTTGACAGATTTTAGGACGTTTAGGGAGAAACTATAGTGCTAAGCTTTATCGTTTTATAAATTTACTAGCTAATCCGGTCCGTGTTGCTGGCCCTAAGCAAACATTAGTGTTGTATTACCACACGATTTAAATTGACCTTTTAACGAAATTTACGTCCTTCAAATAAAAATCCATGAAATACCTATCATAAAGTTTTTTTTACAGAATAACTTACATATGGTGTAGGTATGGACTCAATAAAAAAAAAACGCATGTATTTATGGCAAATTGAAAATTATATTTATTTATTACTTCATCTTAAGGGCAGCGGAGAGACAATGTTTTTTGTTTTTTATTTGGTGTTAAGACGTATAAATTTTTTGGTGTGCCAACTCGGGAACAAGCCACATACAACTGGCCGAGTAAAAAACATAAATTTTCTAAAATTAAGCCAGCAATAGTCAATGATTAACTTTGTGCATTGTTGATTGTAATAGCAAAGGCAAGACGCAAAGGGAATTGGAGCCGCCTGATTTGGAATGGGAAATCGTTGGAAATGATCGGAATTCGTGGAATAAGTACCTTCACCTTTGAATCTGCCACCGATGATTGTTGCCTGACGGTCAATCTGGTTCCGTCGCATAACTTTGGTGCGTTTAAGTTGCGAACAAGAATTACCTTTAATATTATTACATGCGGTGGTATTCCGGGTGGTTGAAATGAATTCAAAAATTCAGTGGGATAATTGACGGCTTGTTCTTCATCCATTACTGTGTCGATCATTTTGTATTTGATTAATTTGCCGGGCAATTTCAATTGAAATAAACCAAAAATTTGGAATTTGAATGCAACATTTCGAAAGTATTAAAATTTTTAATATTGGATCATTAATAACAGAGGTTTTTTGTAAATATCTTCGGAACTACATAACCGATTTAAGAATTTGATATCTCGTTTTGAAAAACATGACAACGGCTTAAAAAAAATAAAAAAAGCAAACAAAATAAATATATGTATATGTCATTGGTGGTGCAATATGAAAATTGGATTTTGCCACGCCCCTCCGCCCGCAGATCGAAAATCAAAAATCAGACTTCATAGTGTCACACGCCTAAAAATTCTAAAGATTCCCTGAAAATTTCATCAAAATCGGTCCAGCCGTTTCGGAGTCCATACGTTACATACATACATACATACATCCTGTTTTATATATATAGAAGAAGAAGAAGATAGAAGATAGATAAAGCTTTGGTTTTGTAAACTTTTCAATAAAAATCTTCTTTAATCAAAAAAAAAAAAATTAAGCCCTAATATCATGCTGTAGCCTCCAAGGCCTATTTATAAGATATAAGTATCTCTACGACAACACAAAAAAAAACAGACTTTTGTGAAGATGACAAAAACAGCTGACTATAACATTACCAGAAATGTGTGTTGTTTGTATTTTGTTGTCTTGTATATACATACATACATATGTACATATGAAAGCACACAAAAAATATAAACAAAAATATTGAAAAAACTTTTGACATCCTCACAAAAAATACATCCCTGCCTTGATAGCAACAATGTGTATTCTAATAAATGCGTGCCTAACACTAAACTTTCGTAAACTAAAAAACCTGTATTCAAAACACTATTTAATAAGTTTAGCCACCTAAAAAAATTTCGATAGAAATAACTGTAAAATTAGCTGTCATACTATCGTGGAAATTTATTATCAAAATTATCGCTTTGTTTGCCAAATTCATGCAACACTTTGATACTTTGCTTATGGTGTGCATTATCATCCATCTGAATAGTTAATACACAATACTATGGTTTAATTCATGATCAGATTTATTGTTTTTGATAATCTTTATCCAAGACGAACCCTACCATGCCATCATCGCTTTAGACCCAAATTTATCGATCCGATGCCTCTCCTAACAACCCCATCTCATGATTCGTGATTCTTTTAATTTCTCGTGTCATGTCATGCAAATAGTTTTGAGAAGAAAAGGTTTTAATGAGGCCGCGCAACATGCCATACATCGTGCGACTGAATTATCTCAGGTAATGGATGATTAAACACCTTTCGGACTATTTTCATACCCATCACACGAGAGTGTTAAAGGGTTTGTCATTTTTGTCATAATTTCTGCAATATAGCCTACAAAGCATATGTAATCTCAATCCTTCTAGATAGGAACTGATTCAGATAAGTCAATCTGTCCGTCTGTCATTGTGTATGTTAAAATCAACTTTTTGAATCCCCACTCTTTTATGGTATCAGTTTATGAGATAAGCTTTCGAAAATGTTTCTATTGAAAATCAGTTATGTAACCATATTGGGAGCTGAGATATGATCGAAAGAACATGATTGCTTCTATTGTTTACCCAAATAAAGTCAGATTTTGCAGCTCCTATAGAACATCTTGAAACGTTTGTTGTGTATATATAAAATACTAGAAAAGCCCGGCGCGCGTTGCTACGCCCCTTAATGAATAAAAATGCATTCTGAATTTAAATTTAATATCAAGTGCAAAAAGCTAAAAATTAAAAAATTGTTAATGGGCGTGGCACTGCCCACTTTTCTAATCAAGAAATTGTGTAGTCATGACAACTCAATATGTATGCAAAGTTTCAGAAAATCTGTCCAGTGCAAGTACCTCAAACTTATAACTTTTTTTATGGGCGTAGCCCCGCCCACCTTTCTAATCACGAAATTGTAAAGTCATAACAGCTCAATATGTGTGCAAAGTTTCAGAATAATCGGTCCAGTGCAAGTACCTCAAAATAAAAATTGTTTTTATGGGCGTGTCCCTGCCCACTTTTTTTCTCTCGAAATTATTTATTTATTTATTTATTTATTTTATTTATTTAATCAATACAGTACAACAAGAACTAGTCTTATATAAAAGTACTGGGGAGATAGTGGCACAATATGATTTTTGTTATTAAAAAGAAAATTAAATTAGACAAAATTGAGAAAATAAAAATATTAAACGATATTTCAAAAATTACAAAATTATGATGTTTAAATTAAATAAAAAGAAAGCAAATAATATTACTAACATCAAATAAGTATAAGTTAACACATTAAATATGTAAGAGTTATATATAATTAGTTTTTTTGTTACCCTAAATGATTAAATATCGCAATTTTGAAATGCTTTGCATTGCTAATGATTTGAATATTAGGGGGAAGTTGGCGCCAAAGATTAATAGCGTTGAAGAAAAAATGTCTTTTCGATATATCTTTTCTGATGCGAAAGGTATTAACCCTCTTTCCTCGGTCAGACCTTGAAAATATTATTCTATTGTATAGGTATTCAGGCTGTTTATTGTAAATTAATTTATGAAAAAATAATAATGTTCGAAGCTTTAATAGGCCATCAAATGATATATTACATATTTGTCTAGAGTACTGTGAGATTCTGCTTCGCCTACTGCGGCCAAACACATATCTGGCAATATTATTGTATGTTACATTAAGCCTTTTCATACTTAAAGTATCACAGTTAGCAAATAGTTCACAACCGTACAAGAGCGTAGGCAATAAATATGTTCTAGCAAGTAACATTCGAATGTCAAAAGGTGTGTAATGTTGCGATATCCAAAGGTCTCTCAACATCGCATATGTCTTACCACATATAACATTAATGTGATTAGTCCAGTCTAATTTCCTATTAAATATTACTCCTAAATTTTTGGCAGTTTCGTCTATTGTGATTATGGAGTCTCCGATCAGTATTGGTGGCAAAATATTTTGCAATGATTCGGTTTTTCCAATTATCATAGCTTTCGATTTCCTGGCATTCAAGGAAAGTCCATTGGCTGAAGCCCATTTTCTAACACTATCTAGGTCATTGTTGATCCGGCCAATGCAATTAGTAATATCAGATGGTTCACAACTTATAAAAAGTTGTACATCATCTGCGTACATATGCATTCCACAAGAACTGAGTCGAGAAGGTAAATCATTAGAATATAATACATATAATAGCGGACCAAGTATGGAACCCTGTGGTACACCTCTCGGAGTTGAGCAACTATAGGACTGATCAGTTCCATGATACACAGATTGGCTTCTATCACACAGATATGACGAAATCATCTTTATGGCGGTAGCCGAAAAATGGAACATATGCCTAAGTTTTTGACAGAGAATCAAATGGTCTACTGTATCAAATGCTTTAGAATGATCAAGCAAAATTAAAAATGATATCATACTGTTGTCCACGTTTGCTCTAAGCTCTTCAGAGACTTCAATTAAGGCAGTAATGCAACTGTGTTTAGGTCTAAAACCAGATTGCTTGTCGGTAAGCAGGGAATTTTCATGTAAAAATTGGCTCATTTGAGTGTGGATTAAACGTTCGAAAGCTTTAGATAAAAAGGGTAATATAGCTATCGGTCGATATGTGTTATCAGCTTTCGGTATAGGAACAATCTTTGCGTGTTTCCACGCTGATGGAAAAGTAGACGTAGTAACAATATTGTTGAAAAAATGTGTTATATGTAGAAGAGTATAAGTAATTATTAACTTTACGAACTTCGGGTGGATTCCATCGTATCCCACAGACTGGGATTTAATACTTAAAATTGAACCTAGAACGTCTTCTTGAGTGAAGTGAATGAAATTAAAGCATAGTGTATCATTGGAATTATGATTACTGACATCCATGGTATTAGTAGAATTATCATAAAAATTAGGATCCACTTCTGGCATTGGAATATTGGTAAATTCATAATTCAGTTTATTAATATCAATCGTATTATCATTTTCGGCACTACAATTAACAATTCCCATATTCCGAATTTCCCTCCACTTCTTCCTCGAGCAAATAGCCGATTCGAACTTTTCCTTATAAAATAATGACTTTGAAGATCTAATTTTCGAATTAACTTTTCTTCTGGCGTCTTTAAAAGCATTATGGAGCTCAGTAGTTTTAAATCGCTTCCATCTCTCATATGCTATGTTTCTTTCCGTGATCAGTGTTTTAATCTCATTTGAAAACCATGGTTTACCATTACGTAATTTACTTGTCTTTATTGGAACGTATTTATCATATAAATAAAGAATATTATTCTGCAAGAAAGTTAATTGCTCATCTACGGTCGGCATAAGGAAGATTTGGTTCCAAAAAATGGTCGACAATTCAGTTTCCAATGATTGGGAATCTATATTCCTAAAGTAGCTAAACGTTATTTCCCGTGTCTGTTCTTGAGATTTTATATTATAGTCATAAGACAAAAAAATCATGTCATGTTTTGAAAACATGGACGCGGAGAGCTGATAAAGAGCAACAGTTTTGAAAGGTTATTAATGAAATAAAGGTCGAGTAGAGTACTTGAAGTCCGTGTAAAGTGAGTTGCTAAAGAACTATTAACTAGCGTCAAGCCAATGGCATTCATATCCATAATCAAATTTCTGTCAGCTAATATGTTTTCGTTGAAATCTCCAGTAATAATAACGTCAGTATAACCAAGAGTAAGCGTTGTCAGCTTGCTCAGTAGTGGGTTGAAATCAGTATCCTTATTAGGTTTATAAATTGAACCAATTAAAAGATTCTGATTATTGTTATTAAATATTTCGAGAAACAGATACTCGATTTTTTCATCTGGAAGAGACTTACATTTAAGTTTACAGGTAATTGATGATTTTGCATAGATAGTTGCACCTCCACCATTTGAGTACCTATCGGCTCGGAAAAGACGATAACCATTTAACCCATAAATACTATCTTGTATTTCTGGATAAAACCAAGATTCCGAAATACACAGAATGTCAATACCGGATTCTTCGAAAATATATCGAAATTCATCCATTTTGTTGTTCAAGCTTTGAGCATTGATATGGCAAATATTGTAAAGTTATAACAGCTCAATATATGTGAAAAGTTTCAAAAAAATCGGTCCAGAGCAAGTACCTCAAAATTATAACTTTTTTTATGGGCGTGGCACTGCCCACTTTTATAATCACGAAATTATAAAATCATGACAGCTCAATATGTGTGCAAAGTTTCAGAATAATCAACCCGGTGCAAGTACCTCAAAATTATAACTTTGTTATGGGCGTGGCCCCGCCCATTTTTCTTATCACGAAATTATAAAGTCATAACAGCTCAATATATGTGCAAAGTTTCAGAAAAATCTGTCCAGAGCAAGTACCTCAAAATTATAACTTTTTTTATGGGCGTGGCACTGCCCACTTTTATAATCACGAAATTATAAAATCATGACAGCTCAATATGTGTGCAAAGTTTCAGAATAATCAACCCGGTGCAAGTACCTCAAAATTATAACTTTTTTTATGGGCGTGGTCCCGCCCACTTTTCTTATCACGAAATTATAAAGTCATGACAATATGTGTGCAAGAAAAATCGGTCATGTGCAAGTAGCTAAAAATGATAACTAATTTTTTATGGGCATGGCCCCGCCCACTTTTTTCATCCATAAACACTCCCTGGAATGTGTACAACAACTCGCCAAAATTTGAGTCCGATCGGTTTTACAGTTTTGGAGTCTATAGCTAACACACACACACACACAGAGTTTCACTTTTATATATATAGATGTACCTTTGGCAATATTTACAGAAAATTTTGGGTCAATTACCATCAAAGATATTGACAAAAAAAATTCAAAATTTCACATTATTGACTTATATTACAGTGATGACTATATGTATTCACTTTTTTGATCCACCGCAAGCATATTTGATTAACATAATTGTACAAGCTATGTTCATTAATTTAAATTTATTGCGTTTTATTTAAAAAAAATTATACCTCCATAGCGAACACTCTGTATTAGAATTAGCTTTGATCGTGGAAGTATTAAAACACCACCCAACCTTTATGATAAACATATTTACTACAATCAAACTTAAATTTATTTTTCTATTTTCTAATTTTTATATTTTTAGAAAAAGCTTCTGAATTGGGCTGGCCATTAACATTGACAATAGTGTCCATATTGTCAGCAATTCTAGGGGCAATTATAATGATAGCTGTAGTCAAGTGCAGAAGGTAAGTGAACACAAATTGTATAACTGATATTCAATGTATTTCAGAATGGCAAGTAGGAGTGCATCTAGTTTGAACATAAGTTTTTTGATTCTTTATCATCACGTTGCCTGTGTTACAAATCGAATTGAAATTAATGTTTTGCGCCAATAATTTTTATAATTTGGTGACACAAAATTAGTTAAATTTGTTATAACTTTTTTATTTTAATTCTAGGGCGGTTCATTTTAAGCTCCGAACATACATTCTTATGTACGTTTTCTTTTTAACATATTTTCCATAATTTTGCTCAAAATTTCGTGTGTATTAGAAATAAATTCTTCAAACCAACAATTCATTTTTTGGGAATTTTTCCATCATTTTTTCTCGACTGTTGGTTTTTGATTGGGAAAGGACTCTTTGCTTGTTACCATAGACTCCTCTTTCCAAATATCCGTAAATCTTTATAATCGCTTATGCGCAAAATAATGCGTACACCAGAAATGTCTCAAAGCCATTGATGAACCTGTAGTATGTGTAATGGTTCTATTTTGTTAAAACGACGAGGTTGGCTGGTCTTCCACAGATGCTATAACAAAATCTTCATACATCGTCCAATAAGACAGAGGTTGAGACACCAATACCTTTTTTAAAAAATATGTGCCAATTATTCTTTCAGTCGTTATTAAATACCAAACACTACACCTAAGTGGGTGTTATTAATGCTGCTTTACTGCCGTTGGATTTTCCGTAGTCCAAACTTTGCAGTTTTGCTTGTTGGCGTAACCATTTAATTCTAAATTGGAATTATTGCTCATTATCAAACTATGAAAAATGTGTGGATATTTTTCTACCCTTTCAAAGCTGGTGGTGTCGGCTTCAATTCTTCAAAAGTATAATTCTCTGCAGCGACCGTCAAACCTTGTTATCCAAGCTGTGTCGAACGTCTCCTCGTTGACGTTGTGGGATTGTGCTGTATACTCACCCATATACGTTTTATATTTTGAGTAATGTTTTCGATACAGTTTTGGACAGACTGATATTGAGGAATATCTCCAACTAAATGGCTTACTGTTGACTCTGTGTTGCAATCCACAAAAACAAACTGGCAAAAAGAATTAATTTCTGTATTTTTATATTGTTTTTCATATCAAATTCCCTAAGTCTTCTTCGCAGAACAAAAATATTTGTTTTAAATGGAAATTTTTTGAGTTGAAACTAAACTCCAATGATTGCATCAAAAGTAATAATTTTTTTAACTACAATTGTACTCAGGCTCATTATCAAACTATGAAAAATAAAATAATAGTAATAATAAAATTGTAACAAGTGACTGCCTTATTTTTAAACATTATCAAATGTTGAATAAGGCCGTGCATAACAGAAAAAAAATACTAGTTAAATATTTCATTGTTTTTCTGTTCTTTCTTTTCTCTTTGTTGCAGAAAAAAGACATCTCATCAACGCAGTGGTAAGTGTCAACATCATTCTCCCAAACAACAGCTACCGCTTCCCTCTATCGACCAACAAAATAATCACTTGCAACAGCAACAACAACATAATCATAATCTCCATCAACATCATGTCGATCATGAAAACATAAATCAACATCACAATCTTTTCTATCCTTCTCCAACAATAACAACAGCATCACATCCATTTCTCTTACAACCTAGCGAGGCAACCCAAAATTTCAAGCAATTACCGTTGAGCAGTCACCACCTCCATCACCAACAGCAACATCATCACACTCACAAAAGGCCCCTGGGCATGATGCATCATATACAACAACGCCAAAAGCAGCAGCAGCAGCAGCAACAACACCAATTGGATCATCATTTGCATCATCATCCGCGCACTGTTAGCTCTTCTTCGTCCTCGAATGATAACAGCAGTAATTGTACCACACAAACCAGTCTAACGACACTGTATCAAACGAAATCTCACAATGAATTGAAATCTTTAAATATTGAACGAGAGAATTCGATATTGAAACGGCCGCTGCCGCCGCGACCGGATGAACGTAGCGAAGAACAGAACGAAGACGACAACGATGATGATGAAGACGATGTAGATGATGACGATAGTTTAATGCCGGAGCATTATGTATACGAAGAGCCAACCATGCAGGAATCAATAACGGCTGTTGTGGTGGTGGCTGCTTCTGGCAATGGCATGGGTTCTTCTTAAACAAAAACGCTAAATAAAACTCAAAATTTCCCCCTCTATTTCCACATATTCTGATACCAAAACAAAAACCAAATTAAAAACCTAAACAATAATTGAAAATAATATTTTGGTGCTTAATTTTTTACTTAATCTCTTCTCTCGTTCTCGTTTTCGTTCAGACACGCATGTGCAATGGTGGTCACGCAATAAACGTCCGAATGGCAACAATAATCATTTGAGAAGAAGCAATATATACACGGCCCACCCGGCGGATAGTATAAGGGGCTTGCAACAGCCTAATTCATTGTCAGCCTCATCGTCTATGACGGCCATGACTGTGGCTCCTATAGCCTCCTCAACGAGCACCTCACAACTGCCATACTATCATCCGCAGCAACAACAACAACAACAGCATAAAATGCCCATTCAACATATACTAGGTAACCAACAGCCAATGCAGCAACAGTTTTTGCAACAATTTGAACATGAACATGAATATCATCAACCTCAAGACTTACAACTGCAGTTGCAACCACAACAACAACAACATCACCAGCAGCATTTCAATCAACCACATGCTCATAAACATCTTCATCATCAACAACATAACAATAATCTGCATCACCATCATCATTCACAAAATTCAACAGCAATGCTGCAACAGCACCACCATCAACATAGTGCGTCTATGTCATCATCATCCACAAACTCCATGCCCTCATTGTCAACTCAGCCTTTACAAATGCAAATACCAGAACAAATACATTTACACCCAACCAATCAACCACAACATGTCCACATGCAACATAAACAACAAAATCATCATCTGCAGCAACAGTACGAACACGAACAAGATCTAGAGTTAGAACAGTCATCATCAGATTTACATGACAATATGTTCCACTGGCCTACTGCGACATCAATCGTGACCAGCTGAGTAGTGGAGACGGCAACCGATGCAGCTACATGACAACAACTTAAACTACAATCGCAATGTGAAAAGCATTATGTTGGCCGTAGTGGTAATGGCTGTAGCAATATTGGTGCAACTGTGGTCGGTGCTGATGATGTTTTACACCAAACAAGTGAATTTGAATGGACACGAGCCAAAAAATTTAAAAGTCTAAATAATGACTGGATTTGGCAGTGAATAAAAGACGTGTACACAACACAAAAGGCCATTTACCTTTAATAATAACAAAACTACTAGCAGACAAAAAAAAACAAACATTTTAAATGATAAAACTCATTTGAAATAGCACTTTACTTGGGTGCCGTTTATTTGTAAATTGTAGACCTATTTTCAGCTTAAAATTAAAATTAAACAAATTTACACTGGGAGAAAGGGATGGAGGGAACTCTGAAAAAGTGTTTTATACTGAGAAAAATAATTTTCTTTTTAATCATGTGTTCAGAAAACGTAAATCATTGAAATATATTTTTATATGTGAGGGTTTCTAAAAACTAAAAAGATTTCCAACAGTTGCATGATCTGGACTGTAATCATGCTCACAGTTGTGATCATTATTTATTCTCTTAAAAAAATATTCGCACAAAATTTTCCCTTTCCAGAGAACTGGGTTATCCAAAAAGCTATAATCGAAATTCTCTTTTACTTTTCTAATTTCAAATGTTCAACTATAAGTCGGAAAAAAAAATTATTACAAACATAATTTCACAGTGTGCAAATGCAGGCAAATACAAAGAGAATTTAAGAAATTGTTGCAATTTAAGTTGACACAAAATAATCTATTTCAAGCAGGTTATAATAACGAACTTTCAGCTGTTGCTCTCGATAACATTTGAAGAGAGAAAATTTAATCAATGGATGTAAGGCACTTGTTAAAGCAATATCTCGTTACAAAAACTTAAGGAATATTAAATTTATTGTTGTAATTCTTTATTGAAAATAAAATTTAAAACATTAGATTTTGTTAAACTTTATATAAAAAAGGTCAAATAAAATTACAGTAATCACACCTAATCTTAGCGGGCAATTTCAAAAGAAATCTTAAAACATGCCTTAGTTGCGTTGCCAGTTGCCAAAAATTGTTATGCAGATGGCAACTAACAAGTGTCAATTTTATTTGTCAGCTTACACATCATTCAATTCTAGTTCACAAGATTCTAATTTTGAGTGCGAGCGAAAGATAAAGGGAGATAAAACGGTACAGAGTTGCTTGTTCTAGAAATTCATATTGCTTCAATATGAATTGTTTGTGTTAGTGCTAAAGCAATTCAAACAACAAACTGAGAAATTTTAATCTTATTTTCTTGTCTAATGTGACAGCCGATTATTTAAATAATATTATATTGGGAGCCTAGAATATGTACATAGTTGCATCGCCTTTATTTCGAACACAATTGCTAAAGCCTATATTACACGAAATATAAAAAGCCACATACGCATGTGGCTGTGACGTAATTTTGATGCCATCATAAAGCATAAATGTATCCGCTTCGGCCACCTGTGTTTCATTTGTATTTTTGAACTAAAATACATTTTTGCAATATAAAAATCTTACCGCATGCAACCACCATGACTACTTTATAATATGCAACCAAAGTGATGAACATTTTAGTGACCTCGGACCCACATGTGCATGTGGGTTTTTACAGTTCGTGTACTATAGGCTTAAGTGTTTTTTCCAGTTCATTAATTTTGAAAAGTTTGTTTTGAAAGTCAAAGCTAAAAATCCAATATAATTAAAGTGTTTAAATTTTACAAATTAAAGAGTTTTACAATTTCACTAGTTAAACATTGTAAGATAGGGCGACTCACTTCAATTTGGTATATGTGACAGCGCATAGGGAAAGGGACCTAAGGGTAAAAAAAACAATTTTCACTTTTATTTTTTTTTTTTTTTTGATGTGGCCGACATCTGAGCATCGAATGAGACCGATCCCATGTCCCAAAAGTGTTCCCTCCCAGAGATATGCGCGTTTTATAAAAGTGAAGTCGACGATTCTTAGCGCAAATAGAAAGGGACCTAACGGTAAAATTTATTTTCATTTTTTCTCCTACTAAATTAACAAAATAACTTGATTTTACAAAACTACAAAAAAATTATTTTTTCCTTATGAACAATTTAAAAAAATAGAAAAAATCATTTAACCTTTAAAATGGCTCTCCTGAACAAAACCTGTTTTTACCCTTAGGTCCCTTCCTCTATGCGCTGTCACATATACAGAAATTTAAATTTAAATTGAGAGTTTTCTGGAAAAAGAATTTGCATGGGAGTATTCAGCTTTTGTACGTCTTTGGTCATCACTGGCCTACGTTTAATGAAATAAAATTATTAATTATTAAAATGTGGGAATAACTTTAAATATAAATTTTAAATTAAAAATTTTTAAATTTAAATTTAGAATAATTTTCCCGGTATTATAAAATTGTAAATGTAAAGCATTTTTCAAAATCTTATTATTTATCTATCGTTTAAAAAAAAAACTTTTATAAATTAATTATTTTTAAAGAAAAAACCAAATTATAACTTTGATATAACCAACACCTTTAAGAAGTTTCCTAAAGTAAATTAAAAAAAATAAAAAACATTTTATTAAAATGCCTCCCTTAAAAGAATGTGTAAAAAAAAAGTTTAATTGACAATGTCAGCTTTTTGTTTGTTTTGTTTAGCAAGACACCCAACCCCAAAAAAAAAAAAAAAAAAAAAAAAATGAAAATAAATTTAAGTGAGAAAGGTAAAATGAATAAAATTGTCTAGAGAATTATTTGTTGGAAAGATAAACAAACTCCTAAGAAGGAAAACAAAAATCATGTCACGTCTTGTCCTTTATTAAATTTTTTAATAGCATTTTTGAATTTATTTATTTCATACCCTCAAAATAAATTAAAAACTCAAGAAATCTAAAAGGTTGTTAAGGTCATCAGAAAGAATTTAATAAAATAAAACCACAGGTTAGCAACTCATAAACAAAAACATTCCAATTTAATTATAAAATACATTAAATAAATTTAATAAATTTAAATAAAAAAAAAAATAAAATTACAAAGTAAAAAACATATCATGATATTTAAACTAAAAAAATTTAAATTAATTGTATATAGGCTAGACTTCTTTTTCTTCTTTAAAAAATTTTTATTTAAAAAATAATCATTTTATAAGTAAACAAACGAATAAAAAAAAAGAAAGAAAACGACGTCCTATTTAAGAAAAAAAAAATATTAACAATTCTTTGCAACTTAAACATTCCTTTAAATGAAATACAAATTAACTAGTAATAATGTTCAAGTTTCTTAATAAACAAAAAAATAATAAATAAATAAATAACATTTTCTTAATTAAAAAAAAAACACAATTTGAGTACTTAACAATAACATAGAAACCACAACAACAACAACAACAACAACTATTAATTTTAATCAAACTAATTAATTATGAATTAAGCGTAGCACATAACAAACAAGTTTGTTTGATTTTATGAAAACTTTTGCAACCAACAACAACAACATAAATGTGATTAAAAACCGGTTTCACAACAAACCCCATGAGATTTAGCAGAGATCTAAACATGTTGTCCTTCTCCTGCAAAATCTAAATAGAATCAAACAAATATTTGTTTAAACTATAACAATCATTTCTTATAGATTCCATAGATTTTGTTTTTAATTAATTCTAATTATTAGCCACTATTATAAATAATTATATAAGTAATTACATAAATATCTTGTATTTATTTTGAAACCAAAGACTAGTCCAGTGTGTGTGTGTTTTTTTTTATACAATTGAAAACTTTTATTATATTTTGTAAAATATTCTCTAAACAAATGTATATATAGAATAGCTATAGCTTAAAAAATAAAATTATTTTATTATTTTTATCACGGCAATATATTATTATAAATAATTAGTTCATAATACATATCTAGGCTATTTCCCTTATAAGTTATTTTGTGTTTTATTTCTTTATTTGAAACTTTTTACAAAATTCCTTGTTAAAATCACAAAATTATAAAAAATAAAAACCTAAATGAAACTCTTAAAGTTCCAAACTAAAGCAAAAAGAAAAACAGAAAACTAAATCAACAAATAATAGAATTTAATCAAATTTCAAACAAGAGAATTAAACAAAATAAAAGAAAAATTAAAAAATAAAAATACGAACGAAAAATGTTTTATTATTTTTGTGGTCAAAGGATAAAAGAGAAAACAAGATGGTAAGTAGGAAATTAAAAATTTGTGTTTCAGGCCGGCCACCAGGAACTGCTAGTTCTTTTATTCTCGATAAGTTTACTACTTTTGCGACGTTCGGGGCTGCTTATGGATAACAATGCATTTTTTAAATCGAGTACTTTTATAGAAGGTATAGAGGTTCTTTGAAAATTAGCAAAAACAAAAATAAACTTTTTAATTTGACTTGAAATTTACTTAATTCGAAAGATGATTTTCTGACATCCATTTATATCCATCTACATCTATATATATAAAAGTGAAAAAGTGGGCGGGGCCACGCCCATAAAAAAGTTATAATTTTTAGCTACTTGCACTAGACCGATTTTTCTGAAACTTTGCACACATATTAAGTTGTCATGACTATACAATTTCTTGATTAGAAAAGTAGGCAGTGTCACGCCCACAAAAAATAAGTGATCATTTTTAGCTTCTTGCTTTTGATATTCAATTAAAATTTAAAATGTATTTTTATTCATTAAGTGGCGTAGCAACGCGCGCCGGGTTTGGATAGTTATTAATAAAATATGACTTTTGGCATATGACCGCCACAGCTGGCTGGGACGTAGGTTCTATTCTCAATGACTTGTTTCAACATATGCGGCGATATACGGTCAATCGGATCTGCCTTATCGGCGTAGACTTTCAACCTCACGGGTCCGAAACGTAAAAATATGCGGTTACCAAACGTTTCCTTCAATAAATCAACTGTTGCACAAGCTGTGTGACATGTTCCGCCATCTTCTTGAAAGCTCAGCTTCTGCGCAACTTGGTTTGTCAAATGAAAAAGTCTCTAAAGCGGTCACCGTCGATTGTAATTTTCTGACCAGCATAGTTTCAAATAAATTACCGACCAATGCTTCCACTAACTCAGAACAAACAGCCAGTTTTTCTGGATGCAACGATGTCTCAACATACACTTAATGATTATCATCACTCCAAATACGGCAGTTTTTCTTACTGACGTATCAGTTTCAACAAAAGTGAGCTTCATCGCTAAAAAAAAGAATTTCTTATGAAAATCGAGATCAACGGCAATCTTGTCGGCCCATTCACCGAATCTGTGCCTTGCTTTTTATACGTCAGACAGTGTTAAAGTGCTAAACTAAACATAAAGCAGGGGCCGAATTACTGCATTCGATATCGATCGAAATTTTACTCGAACGATCGAGTACGCTGTGCTTTAGGTATAGAGATTCTAATAAGAATTTTCAAATTTCGATCACTTTCGAATGCCAAAATTCGGCCTCAGATCACAAAATGGCCGCCATTTAAAATAGTGTTGCCAACTTAACATTCAAAAACCTCTGTAAAAACACCCGTTACGACTAAGATTAATGCTATAAACACATAGACGACAGCAGGATATAAACTGCAACCTATCAAAAGTAGAATACATAAGTGAAAATAAATAAATGAAAATTTTTGGCCGCAATTATTCGTCCCTAAAATAAAGTACATTTTTGTGTATGAAAATGCACACAAGCATGGCATCGCTTAAAGCTCACCATAGGCCGCAAACTCTGCAATAGATTTATTTCTATTATTTACATCGGCTAACGACGAACAAACTAGTAAATGTGAGAATGTTTAATTTTTTTAATACGGTTAAACTATTAGCTGATAATGTAGCCAATTAACCACCATCTCCTTTGCAATCGTTTATGTAAAAGAGATTGGTTTTTTATTTGACTGCGTTATGAATAATAACAAACTGTTTGCTGAATAACGAGATGCTATCTTCTATGAAATTTTCCTATAAAAAAGTTAGCACACTGTTTGTTAATAATAACGTAACAACTTGATCAACTATAACAGTTTCTTTATTGTGCTTTATTCGACGAATTTACACAACTAATTTTTTGTAGTTTTGGACGAAATTTGTCGTTCATACTCGTTGTATTCCTAGCATTAGGCCTATTTCTTATTTTGCAAGCTACACCCTGTCAATCGTTTATTATCACACAGCAACGCCTATCGGTTGATAGACACGGATAAGTCGCCGAGGATATATTTCCTTGTGCTGTACCCTCAAGCGAGATGGGTAGCTAATTTTGGCTAATGGTATGTAAACACTTTGCAACGTGTTTACGAAATAAATTTGTCACTTATGTTGTACACTTTGCAGCACAAAAATGCTACAACCAATTAAACCATAACAAAGATCATGTCAAAATAATCCATACCAAGAGCTTGCTTGTTTTCAATGTCCTGAACCATTAAGCAAAATAAAGAACGTTTCACACAATACCTTCAACATAAATGCAACCAGATAGTAAAGGGTGGTTAAATTTTAAGGGCCGATGTTGATTTTGAATAAAACACAAATTATTTAGGAAATTATTGTCATTTATTTTTATGATGATAATATTGGTATGGTTTAATTATGTGTGGAACAAAATATCGGCCACGACCTCTGCTGTACACCTACATCCGATATTCCTAATTTTCAATGACACTGTTGATGTTCAATTGTTGTGTTTAATGTTAAGTCGAGGTTGACTTCTGTTTCGTCACACTATCGCGAATAATACCAATCTTATCAATGAAATTCACTATGTTTCTTAGAACAAGCACAAAAAATGTATTAAAAATTTAATGTCCTTAATAGCTGACACTAATCACTGCTAAATAGAACAGATGAAATTAAAATTAATCTGCCTTAACACAATTAAGTGTCACACAAAATTCAGTATTAAAATACATGCCCACAATACAGATTTGACATTAAAAAGAGAAAAACTTACAACTCACTGAAAAAACACAAACCCAGTTAATCAATAACCATTTCATGACAAGCTATTTTAATAAACCATGAAAAAATGGGACACATACATATTTACAAAGATTCTATCAGCTACAAAAATAATAAGAAAAAAAAAACAAAACTTTCCACATAATCAATATTTTTCTGCATCACATGCAGCATTTTTTTCTTATTTGCAAAATGCAAAAGTAAAAGCCACCAACTGAAATATTGTCATTATTATTATTTTTTGTAAATATCTGATAGATGTTGCTGTGCTGTTTGGTTGACTGTTGTTAACCACCAATATTTATGATACATGAAGTTTATGCATAAATTTGTTAAAAAAAAAATCCACAAAAAAGTAACAAACGAATTTAAAAGAAAATCAAAATATAGGTTGTCTGGTCACCAGTTAACCAAAACGAAACGAACCAACACAAAAATAATCATAATGAAACAGCACGATCATAAAAACGTACTAACAAAACAGACTTGGAAAATTAAAGGAGAAAACAATACAAATACTGGTGACCGAAAGCAATGACACGATTAACTAACTAATGCCATTAAAATATGTATAAGATGTATGTAAATATGTGTGTATGCATGTATGCACATATATTCATTGTACTACTTATAAAGGCGAAAAAAACTCAATCTATTTATATGAACTTCAAAAAATATCAAGCGTTACAGAAAACCTAAAATTTAAAAAATGCCACAGAGCTAAAATCAAAAACAAAAAAAAAAAAAAAACTTATCGTTAATAGGAAAATGTTTTAAAATTCAGATAAGGATTGAACCACAAAAAAAAATATTGTTTTAAAAGAAAATTGTTTGCATAATTTGAGGAGACAGAGAGCAAAATAGAGAAGGAGAAAAAAAATGCTTAAGATTTTCTTTATATTTAACTTTAAAATCTAAATCTAGCAACAAAAAAAAAAAAAATTATATCCATGTGCCAGTATGTCACACGACTCACGATCAAAATTGGCGAAATACCACATACATACATACAGACACCAGATGATGACAGCTGCCTACAATACTACTACTTCTACTACTACTACCACTGATGCTGATGATGTCGAAGACAATAAGAATAAGGATGACAAAGAAAATAGATCGAAATCGAAAAAATCTGAACATTATTAGCAACAAAGTGGAAAGATTGAAAAGTAAGCAAAAAGTTAAAAATTTTCTTTAAGAAATTTTTTTTTGTAAATAAAAAATGCAGTCTTTGCTTAAAGATATTTCAAAATTAAAAAAGAGTTCATTCCATGGTGTAGCAATATAAAGTGATTGCAATTTAGAAAAAAAAAATTTGAAAAAATGTTTTTATATAAAGTTTGACAACTGAAAATTATGTGAGAAGACAATGTATGAAATTTTGACATTTGGAAAGGAACAGCTGATAATCAAGCTGATCAATTGAAACAACATACATGTGTACATTCTAATTAAGTATACAAGAGACATTAAACAAGGAAGCTTCAACTAATCAGCTAATTATCGGCTGCTTCGTTTTACTATAAACATTTTATACATTCTCTCTCGTCAATTGGACAACTTCATGTACACCCACTCTCTAAACAGGGTAACATGTGAATAACATGTCAACGGCCCATTTTTCTTCGAAAATGAGGTCGGCCAAGCAGTTACTGCAAATGACGTTAGCTATTGGGAGATGATAACGGACCGCTTGTGACCAGAAATTAAGGTTATATACCTAGACGATATATATTTCGAACATGATGGTGCCACTTGCCACACAGCCAACGAAACAATGGCTCTTTTGCGGTAGAAATTCAATGGTCATGTCTGCGGTTTTCATAGGCAACCACGTATGTCTTTAAATCAAATTTTTTAGGAGAGCTACAAAACCGTGTTAGTGCTGAACGATTTTTAAATATATATATAGAAGTTACGTTGTTATGCCACTAAAATAATCGGAATGGGTCCATCTTATTTGAGAAATTTTTAAAACCAAGTAAAGGACGTCTAAAACCAAGCATTATGGCATTGTTAACTCAAAATCGTATAAAATGAACATACGCGGTTGCCCATGAAAACCACAGATGTTATCTTACGTAGTCGCGAAGCTAATTGGCCGCCACGATCATATGTTTTAATACCGATGAAATTCTTTCTTTAAAGATATTTACAGGAAAAAATATACATTAATGTGCCAAGAGTAATTCAACAGCTAAAGGACGAGATAGATCGGCACATTAACAACACTGAATCTCAGTTATGTCTTTATGTCATTGAAAATATGTATAGACCATCGAATTGAAATATACCACAAAGGCAGTGGCACGAAGAGAAGTAAGCCGATTGAAAAATTTCGGCGTCGGCTTAAAAGCAAAAATCTTTGGCGGCGGTGGCTAATCGGCTCTGCGCCGAGTCTTTTATCGGCTGAAAAAAATATTTGACTCAGCCGAATTTTTAGTATTTTTTTTTTTAACAATTTAATAAAAAATATTTAAATTTGTCGAAAAAGTCCAAAATATCACAAAAAATCGAAATAAGTAATATAATCGTAAAACGATTATTTGAAAATATTGCGAAAGTACCCTGTGATTTTGCAGAACTTCAACTGATTATGAAGTGAATAAATTTAAGTGAAAACAATAATAACTGTTACATAAGCGTGTCATTTTTGAATAAATTAATGAACGCCATTTCAATTTTATAAGTTCATAGAAATCATGCCTATTTGGTAAAAAGAAACCAATGTTGTCATAAGTTGAAGATGTTTGTTTACATAATTCCTTTAAGATATTTGCATATTTTATTCATTTTGAATTACTTCATTAATGATAAATTGTTTTGAATTAAGAATAAATCTTTTAGCACTATTAATTTAAAGTCTTGAAAATGTAAAAAAAAACTAGTTGGATGTCGAATAAATAAATCAAAAGTAAGCATAAGCATATGTGACGGCGCATAGAGAAAGGGACCTAAGGGTAAAAAAAAAACAATTTTCACTTTTTTTTTTGATGTGGACAACATCTGAGCATCGAATGAGACCATATTAATTCAATAAGTAAAGAAAAAAAATAATCAGCTGACGAAACAAGACTACCTGTTGAATAAATGTGCCTTGGGTTTTGGTTTTTATCAAAACTAATTTTGTGATAAGTTTGACAGTAATATTCCGATATATTTTTTTCAGTGACCTATGATTCATTTCTAACAGAAGAAAAAACTCAAATTTCAAGTATGTAAAATCAGCTTCAAACTTAGCCGCCGGTCAGCCGAACGCATCGGCGGCGGCGCGACTTAATTAAAAAAATCGACTAAGCGGCTAGCCGCCAGCTGCGCTGATACGGCTTGCTTCTCTGGTGGCGAGCATTTAGCCTTTGCTATTTTTTTCACACATAATTGTAATACATCCTTCTATCAAAGTAAAATATATTAAGATAATTCTATAAAAACTTTTTTTAAACCACCCTGTAGAACAATACTGGAATAAAATAAAGCTGATTGAGAACAAATATGAAATAGAACATTAAAACTGAAATAGAATATTCAAAACATATTTCAGTGTTTACAAGCCAAACCTTAAACTTTAAATGCTCTTTAATGAGATGAATTTATATTTAATAAACGAATCGATTTAAAGAAAGTGTTTTCTATTTAAACTCCTATAAATATATATTTTTTATATGTGTTCTATTGTACTCGATGGTTTTGCCATAATTTACCTTTTCTCTATTTCACTGTCGAGTTTTGTTTTGATGTTCTACTTTGTTTGAAAACACTAACAAAGTTGTAGAGAAAAATTCTTCAAGTGATAAATATATATTTTTTATTTAACAAAAAGTATTATGAAATAAAGCACATAACTTTTGGAACATTTTACGCAGCTCTTTAGTACATACATACACTGCATTGTTCATATTTTTTATTATGGCTAAATGCATATGAGATAGTGAGATATTTTTATGATTGTAACTTTAAAAATATTGAATTGATATTAACACTGACCTTATAAAATACCTCTCAAATTTTTATATGTGTTGTTCGAGATATCTAAACAAGAAAGTAACCTATGTAGCGGTACATTTAAATCAATGAATTCGGATTATCTTCAAGAGTTTAAGCCGTTCGTTTTTAGCAGACACTCTCGACTTACTTATCAACCAACCCTACTTAAAACTTACATAAACATTTTTAGCATACAAAAAAGCTCACCCCAAAGGCAAACATAATGGGACACATGCCACATCTATAACATCCCATTTCTACCCTACTTTTTAATGTAAATCCTCAACGAAATGTTTTGTTACGCTAAAAAGCATTCACCAGTACAACAACGGCGACAATAACAACAGAGAAAATAAACAAAGCTTGAAAAGTGTTGGACTTGTTCTGTTCCCTTGGCTGTTTGGGAGTGATAAGATTTGTTTTGTTGCTTGCCTGGGTTGGCTGACTTTTGATTATTGTTGCATGGTTGGTCGACTTTGTTGTATGTGTGAAGAAAGAAAAAAAACACAGAAATGTGGCATAAACAATTGAAGAAGCTGTACAGGATTTTAAATTGACAATTGTCTTTTTACTGGCTGTCCCAGCACATTGCAAAATATATAGTGTTAAAGAGAAAAGAAATGAAAAGCTGCAATAAGAAATAAAAAAATATACGAAACAGAACACAGAAAATTACTACAAAGACAATAGTCTTTTATTATTGATACATGTAGAAATTGTTGTGTCTGTTGCATTTCAAAAAAGTTGGTCTGATTTTAACATACATACATACTCACACTTACATATGTAAGTATGTTTGTTTGGTCTATCAGCTTATATGCAGTTGTTGTCCTTAATATTGTCGTCATCGTTTCTGGCAATGTTGTGTGATGGAGTGTTAAGATAGACACCAAATGTCGTGCAGTTTTATAACTTCATTAGCGCACAAAAGACAAATTTGCATACTTCAAATCCTCCAACGCCACCACCTAAAAGCACCATCACCACAATCATCACCTCAAGCCACAACTTGTGCTTTAACTCTACCTTAAGCAAGCAAAAAAATAAATACAATTCTTCTCTGTGGCATGCCACCTTAACGAACAACTAAAATGACAAATCGAAAAAAAAAGAATATAGGAAAAATTTTGTTTGTTAAAAAGGTGGCGGTTTTTTATTATTTGTTTTGAAACCTGATCACTACTTCATCACAAATTTGACAATGTTGCATTTTATTTTTTGTAAAATTTTTAGTTTTTTTTTTCCTTTGAAATTTTTAATATTCTTTAATTAGTTTTTGTGTCTCGATTTATTTGAGTTTTAATCATTTTATTTAAAACTTTTCATTTTCATTTAGTTCCGCTTTATTAGTAAATTTTAAGCCTCACGATCCCCATAATGTCACGATCAATTTCATGAAATCTATTTTTTTTTTTTCAATTTGACTTCAGTTCATATAAACAAATTCTTTTGACTATATCTCTATTTCTTTGAGGTGCCCTATACAAGGTGAACGTCAACTATACACTTTACTTGTTACATTTTCGACAAAAAGGAAATTGGTTAATAATATGTTCGTGTTGTTATGTAAAAAAAAAAACAAAATCATAAAATGTTTACGGTGTTATTTAATTTCGGAAGTCCACTTGAGTTTTAACTTTTTTATAATTCAGTATAATCTATTCGTCAATTTAGTACCAACATTTTTAATTAGCAGACTTATGGTACGATATTTTATAGTTGTGGCCATAATGCGTTTTCAATTTGTTCAAAATAAATTAGTAAATTAGTAAGAAGTTTTTTTTTTTAATATATGTATATTAAAAAGTACTTTTAACAATAAATTTTTACATTATTAGCCGATTTGTCCAAAATTTTTCACGAATATCATGTCAAGCCTACAAACAGTAACAAACTAGGGCTGAAGATATTTTAGTTTTTATGGATTATTTGCTTACAACTTAAGAAGTAGGAAGGTGATTGTATTGATTTCAATAGCGATTTATTACCAAATATTTGACACCACATACAGGTCTGTGCAACATCTGAAACTTCTAAACGTTGATTTCAACCGATACAAGGACAGACGGACAATGTTCAATAAACTCCCCTATTGATAAGGTGAAGTGTGTAAAAAGTGACTTTCTATTTAAAAGTTACTTTTCGTGTTAGAAGTGACTTTTTGTGTAAAAAGTCAATTTTTGTGTAGAGTGGATTTTTGTGTCAAAAGCGAATAATTGTGTAAAAAAATAGTTTTTGTGTTAAAAGTGACTTTTGTGTAATAAGTGACTTTTTGTGCAAAAATGACTTTTTGTGCAAAAATGACTTTTTGTGTAAAAAGTGACTAATAATGTAAAAAGTGACTTATTTTGTATAAGAGACTTTTTGTGTAAGACCTTACTTTTTGTGTTAAAAGAGACTTTATGTGTAAAAGTGACTTATTGTGCACAAAGTGACTTTTTGCGTAAAAAGTGGCTTTTTGTGTAAAAAAGTGACTTTTTGTGTAAAAAGTGACTGATAATGTAAAAAGTGACTTTATGTGTAAGACCTTACTTTTTGTGTTAAAAGTGACTTTATGTGTAAAAGTGACTTTTTGTATAATAAGTGACTTTTTGTGTTAATAGTGACTTTTTGTGTAAAAGTGACTTTTTGTGTAGAAAGTGACTTTTTGTGTAAAAAGTGACTAATAATGTAAAAAGTGACTTATTGTGTATCTTTTTGCGTAAAAAGTGACTTTTTGTGTAAAAGTGACTTTTTGTGTAAAAAGTGACTTTTTGTGTAAAAACTGACCTTTTGTGTAAAAAGTGACTTTTTGTGTTAAAAGTGACTTTTTGTGTTAAAATTGACTTTTTGTGTAAAAAGTGACTTTTTGTGTAAAAGTGACTTATTGTGTATAAGTGACTTTTTGTGTACAAAGTGACTTTTTGCGTAAAAAGTGACTTTTTGTGTAAAAAGTGACTTTTTGTGTACAAAGTGACTTTTTGCGTAAAAAGTGACTTTTTGTGTAAAAAGTGACTTTTTGTGTAAAAAGTGACTAATAATGTAAAAAGTGACTTTTTGTGTAAAAAGTGACTAATAATGTAAAAAGTGACTTATTGTGTAAAAAGTGACTTTTTGTGTAAAAAGTTAATTTTTTGTGTAAAAAGTAACTTTTTGTGTTAAAAGTGACTTTTTGTGTAAAAAGTGACTAATAATTTAAAAAGTGACTTTTTGTGTAAAAAGTAACTAATAATGTAAAAAGTGACTTATTGTGTAAAAAGTGACTTTTTCTGTAAAAAGTTAATTTTTTGTGTAAAAAGTAACTTTTTGTGTTAAAAGTGACTAATAATGTAAAAAGTGACTTATTGTGTATAAGTGACTTTTTGTGTACAAAGTGACTTTTTGCGTAAAAAGTGAGTTTTTGTGTAAAAGTGACTTTTTGTATAAAAAGTGACTTTATGTGTAATAAGTGACTTTTTGTTTATCAAGTGTATATTGGTGTAAAAGTGGTTTTTAGTGTAAAATTTTGTTTTTTGTGTGCAAGTGACTTTCTGAGTAAAACTTACTTTTTGAGTAAAAATTACTTTTTCTGTAAAAAAAAACAAGAGCGACTTTTTGTGTTAAAAGTGACCTTTTCGTGTAAAAAGCGATCTTTTCTGTAAATAGTGAATTTGTCGGTAAAAAGTAACTTGTGTTAAAAATTGCTTTTAGTAGAATATCACATTTTTGTAAAAGTAACCCATTTCAATATGTTGTTTGTTTATAAAAACTTATTTATTAAAATTTAGCACGTACAGTAGAGTACCTCAATATTCCACAATAGCCCATAGCAATAATACTGATACGTTATTTATTTATTTACTTTTTTCATTTGAGTATCTGTAACAAATGTTGACTCTATGGTTGCTTTTGCTGTCAATTTAAATTGAACAGTCAGTCATTTAATACGAGTACCCATCCGTCTGTCCTATCGTCTGTTTTTCAACTTTTTCTTCAACTGCAGCTGTTTGTCTATAAAAGTTTTTTTTCGTAATAGTTCACGTACTTTAAACTTCATCACAATTGCTATGTGTGACAATACAAGATGTCTTTGTAATGACGACATTAAGATAATAATTTCGATGACGGTAATGATGAACATCATCATTATTGTGTTAAATTACTGTAGTTTGAGAGTTGCCTGCTTAGAATTGTTTCCCTTACTGCTGCTGATGTGAATAAAGTCATCCTACACATCATCGTGATTTTATTTTAAAACTAATTTAAATGATTTCGATTCTTGTCATAATAATGTTAAGAACTAAAATCAGTGACGGAAAAAGAAGAAAAGTTTTGAAAAAGTACTTTTTAATTTAATATTTTAATTAAGACAAATGTAAATAAAATGCAGGAATGGAAACTGATTTTTGTTTATTTACAGGGGGAACTAAGTTATAGAGATTCGGTTTTCTTTTAAAATACTTGAACATATGATAAACGGAATTTCTTATTGGACAAAGTGGGAATAAAAAATTTAAAAGTTTTGCACAAAACAATAAAAGAAAACAAATAAATAAATAAAAGAAATAAAATTATTTACAATATTAGCTTAGCTTTTAAATATTTGTATACATTAGAATGAATGAAAAAATCGATGTTGGAATTTTATTTGTCTGGACGACACATTGTTACTACTACCCGAATAATTGCTAGACTATATTTAATACTAGAGCGGAATTTGTACATATTTTACCCTCTATAGTTCCACTCCTAAAAAAAGTGCTGTATATACCCGCTTTATTTTTGTAATTGTATTTTTGTATGGTGAATGGACCGCATAACTCTTAGAACATTTTTAATACTAAAGGGGCACTTAATAATACCAGATCATTTTTTTTTTTTGTGTTGTGTCGGTGTGGTCAAATGCTGTTGTAACAGTGTTTGACTAAAAATAACAATAATTATGTTTATTCGCTTTTGTATGTAAGCTTTTTGGCCAAAAATTTGAATTTTTTCATACTCACAGCATCGAGCGGCACGGATTAACTTCGATTATTGGAGCACGGTTACCTCAATATCTGGAAATGGGAATCGTTTTGTGGGGTCCAGAATAACAAAATTCCAACATTTTCCCCTCAATATGAGATCCGGTCACTCTAGTATACATATCATAGCTTTTGGAAGTTTTATTTGAAAATTTTTTATATTTTATTTTTTAATTGTATCATTTAATGTTTACTTTTCGTAAAAATTTCAAAATGGTTATCATTTAAAAATAGTATGATTTAAAAAAATAATTTGACAAAAATAAAATTATATTCAAAAGCATTATAAATTAAAAATAATCATTAAATAATAAGTGAGACAACAGTATGATTACAAATTAATCAAGCAATGATATTTTTTAATAATAATTTGATTTCAACTGTTCTTCTTCTTGCTGAATATATTTTTATTATTTTAAAAGTTTGAGATGTCAAAAAAGGAACAAAAATTTTAAAAAATTAAAGAAAATTTAAAAATAAACGGGAAAATTTAAAAAAATGGTACAAAAATTGCAATTAAATTGGTAAGTACAATGAATATGTGTATGTTACAGCAAAAGGCAATAATTTGCCTTAAAAAAGCTAAGATTATCGATTTCAATTGTAGTCATATATATGATTATTAAATGATACTTAAATGAACCATAATAATGATAACTGGTAACCATTATATGTTTTAAACATAATCATACAATTTAATCATAGTATGTTGCTGTTTGATTATGGTTACCACAACTATATTTTTTCTTTGCGTGTAGAGACTTCCGAAATTTAAAAACGATAAACCTTAAAAACAATCAGTTTGAAAAATGTTTGTCACACTTTGAAAAATTTAAAAACCTACCTGACACATTGACGTAAAAGTTTTACTTGAAAACATGTAACAAAATGTTAAAATTTTCTTTATTTCTCGGTGATGACCAGCATAAAAATTTGTTAAACACAAAAATGTACAAAAATTTGCGCAAAACGTAAACATACTTATATATGTGGAAATACACTCATGCACAAAAGCAAACATACAGATGGATTAACACAATTCTAGGCAAACCAATAACCGAGACAGTGGCTTACAAAAATCAACAAAAATGCGGTATAACACGAAAAAAAAAAACACAATCAATGAGTGAAATACAAGAATTTAAAAATGTAAGTATGTTTGTGTGTAATTGTGTGTAGGCATATGAAAGCAAGTTTAATACAAACTTATATTTGGGTATGTTATCTTTCAAACAATGTATGTGGTGTTATGGATGCGGTACAACCGATGTCATTCTTCAAAGTGACACTATCAAACAGGCAAGTGAGGGTCATTTACATTTTAGTACAGAATTGCAACAATAACAACAACAAAAACTATAAACGACCACATGTGCAGCGAGTAAATTACAACAACAAAACATTTTTTCTTCTTCTAATCAAATTGCACAATTTTGCAAAACAAAAACTAACAGCAAATGCAATAATAAAACTATGCTAATGTCACATTTCGCATTCTGTCAACGGACAACTGCAACCACAACAACAGCAACTACTTTTACTGTGAAAGCTAACTACAACAAAGAGAACCACTACAAAATAAAACGTCTATAAAAGTAATGAGTGAAGTATCAAAGAAATGTCATGTGATGGTTTTGATGTTACTGATATTGTTATTGTAGTTGTTGTTTCGGCTTGATGATGTTGATTTTGATGTTCTGCAGTATGCATCAGTAGAAGTTCGAGAAGGCTCGAAAGACTTAGGAAACTACGACAAGGTTGTTATTTTTGAGCAAAAAAAAAAAATTGAAAACTATCGATATACAAACAGTGATGATGAGAAAACAACATGTACAACATCATGTGGGAATATTTGTGAGAACAAAATTTTTTACAGTGGGTTAACAAAATATTTGTTTGCGGAAATTGATTTTATGCAAATGATGTTATCTGCAGCATATATCACGAATTTTTCTTCCATTTAAAAAAAAAATTTAATATATGACTTTTTGTGTAAAAGTTCCTCTCTGTGTAAAGCGTGACTTTTTGTGTAAAAAGTGACTTTTTGTGTTTAAAGTGACTTTTTGTGTAAAAAGTGACTTTTTGTGTTAAAAGTAACTTTTTGTTTTATAAGTGACTCCTTGTGTAAAAAGTGATTTTTTATGTACAAAGTTACTATTTGTGTACAAAGTGACCTTTTTGTGTTAAAAGTGACCTTTTTGTGTTAAAAGTGACCTTTTTGTGTACAAAGTTACTTTTCGTGTTAAAAGTAACTTTTTGTGGTAAAATTGACTTTTTGTGTAAAAACTGAACTTTTGTGTAAAAAGTGAATTTTTGTGTAAAAAGTGACTTTTTGTGTAACAAGAGACTTTTTGTGTAAAAAGTGACTTTTTGTGTTAAAAGTGACTTTTTGTGTAAAAGTGACTTTTTGTGTAAAAGTGACTTTTTGTGTAAAAGTGACTTTTTGTATTAAAAGTGACTTTTTGTGTAAAAAATTGATTTTTTGTGTAAAATTGTAACTTCTTCTGTAAAAAGTAAGTTTTTTTGTAAAAAATTAGATTTTGTGTGAAAAGAGTAAGTTTTGTATATACAGTGACGTTATGGGTAATAAAATATAATTTTACTGTTTGTAACCACTGTAAATGCATTAGAAAATTGCAATTTTTTTTTTTGGGTTTAGAAAAAACATAAATTTTTTTTTGTTCGTAACCAAACTCTATTTGGAAAATTTGTTAGAAATTTGGTCATATATTTGGCAGCATGAATAGATATAATTATGTTTGTTTGTGTGTGTCGGGACATTGTATTTACGTAGCATGTGTGTCTTATTGAGTTTTATACCTGTCTCCATTAACATGATGATGTTGATGACTATGGAAATAATAGTGGCGGCTGGTTAAATGTTCTTTTCTTTTTTGTAACCTACTCACAGGCTGATGTGTTACATACAACAGTACAAAGGAATAAATATTGGATACAATGAGGATGGAGCATAGGTCTGTGAATGTGTGTAGAGAAAAGTAAAATTAATGAAACTATCAGTAACATAAAGTTTTCCGCACATCAATGAAAGTACAATACAACACAGGAACTTAAACAACCAGCTAGCGATAATAACAAACTACATCGACAGCAGCAGAAATTGAAAAACAATTGCACACATCATTAGATCGATACCAAAAACTTAAATACAATATACAACCCAGCGAAAAAAAAATACCAATAAACTATACAACTACAACATTAAGACCAAGAAAATCTATAGAATATGTTGTATGCAATGCAGTGACAACAAACTTTCTTTGTTATCGATATTGCTGCTTTACTGTGCATGTATGCATGTAGATATGTCTGTCTGTGTTTTTGTTTTGTATCAACACGGTGAGAAGAAGAAAAAGTTCAAGGATTGTGAGTTTTACTGCGTTGACAGTAAACAATTGCGCGTAATGTTGTTTAACAATCGACAAGAGCGCAAATTGCTGTGTTTCTTTTAGGCTATTGTATTCCAAAACAGCAACAACTACGTACAGACAAACGAACATACTGCAGCGACAATATTAACAATGAAGCAACAACAACAACAACAAAAACATTGCAGTAAACATTTGCACAACTAAGTAACATGCCAACAATTTACTATTGCCACTAAATCCCAATCAAAAGCCATTACAATGATTTTTCTTTTCACTGATCATTTCAACAATGACAACAACATCAGCAGCAGCGGCAACTACATTTAGAAAACCGATCATAGTTGGTTTTTTTAATGTTTCTGATTTTCTTGTATGTTTAAAATTTTGCCGAAATATCAATGGTAGTTGTCGTTTTACCGGTGGGGGGGGGTGCTGAGGTGAATAACATTATTGGATATTGAAAGCAGATTAAAGAAAAATCACCAAAGACATCTTGTTGTGTCTTGTCTCATCATTTTGTATGCTAAATGTTCAATTAAACAAGATGTAATTTCTACACATGAGTCGAATCAATTTTTATACCCTTCACACAGTGAAAAAGGGTATATATAGGTTTGTCATTCCGTGTGAAATTTCTACAATTTTCATTTCCGACCCCATAAAGTATATATTTTCTGAAAGCTTATGAATAGAGGAGTCGATTAAGCCCTGACCGTCTGTCCGTCTGTCCGTCTGACCGTCTGTCCGTGTGTATGTTGAAATCAACTTTTTGAAGCCCCCCGACATAGGTTGGACCCGGGTAAGGTATTAAAATATCAGAAATATTCGGGAGTAGATCGGTATTGAAAATCAGAAACATCGGTACATAAACAACTGAGATATGAGCAAAAACCCACGACCACCTCGATTTTCTTTTCATAAAAACAACATTACAACAACAACATACATACATACAAACGTGTATACTGGTTAGAGAAAACGTGGCATCGAATCCCAGCTGAGGCAAGAAAATTTTTTTTTAAATTTTTTTAAAATTTTTTTTTTTTTAATTTTTTTTTTATTTTTTTTTTATTTTTTATTTAATATATTATATATATTTTTATTATTTTTTTTTATTTTTTTTTTTAATTTTTTTTTTATTTTTTTTTTGTTTTATATATATTATATATGTATATAATAATTTTTATACCCTTCACACAATGAAAAAGGGTATATATAGGTTTGTCATTCCGTGTGAAATTTCTACAATTTTGATTTCCGACCCCATAAAGTATATATTTTCTGAAAGCTTATGAATAGGGGAGTCGATTAAGCGCTGTCAGTCTGTCCGTCTGTCCGTCTGTCCGTCTGACCGTCTGTCCGTGTGTATGTTGAAATCAACTTTTTGAAGCCCCCCGACATCGCTTGGACTCGGGTGAGGTATTAAAATATCAGAAATATTCGGGAGTAGATCGCTATTGAAAATCAGAAACATCGGTACATAAACAACTGAGATATGAGCAAAAACCCACGACCACCTCGATTTTTTTTTTTCACAAAAGCAACATTACAACAACAACATACATACATACAAACGTGTATACTGGTTAGAGAAAACGTGGCATCGAATCCCAGCTGAGCCAAAAAATTTTTTTTTTAATTTTTTTTATACCCTTCACACAGTGAAAAAGGGTATATATAGGTTTGTCATTCCGTGTGAAATTTCTACAATTTTCATTTCCGACCCCATAAAGTATATATTTTCTGAAAGCTTATGAATAGGGAAGTCGATTAAGCTCTGTCAGTCTGTCCGTCTGTCCGTCTGACCGTCTGTCCGTGTGTATGTTGAAATCAACTTTTTGAAGCCCCCCGACATCACTTGGACCCGGGTGAGGTATTAAAATATCAGAAATATTCGGGAGTATATCGCTATTGAAAATCAGAAACATCGGTATATAAACAACTGAGATATGAGCAAAAACCCACGACCACCTCGATTTTTTTTTCACAAAAACAACATTACAACAACAACATACATACATACAAACTTGTATATTGGCTAAAGTAAACGTGGGATCGAATCCCAGCTGAGCCAAAAAAAAAATTTTTTTATATTTTAAAAATTTTTTTTTAAATTTTTTTTTTTAATTTTTTTTTTTATTTTTTTTATTTATTTTTTATTTAATATATTATTTATATTTTTATTATTATTTTTTTTAATTTTTTTTTTTATTTTTTTTTTGTTTTATATTAATTAAATATATTTTAATTATTTTTTTAAAATTTTTTTTTTAAATTTTTTTTTTTTAATTTTTTTTTTAATTTTTTTTTAAAATTTTTTTTTTAAATTTTTTTTTTATTTTTTTTTTAACATACATACGTAAATTTATAATTTTACAATGGGATGTTTTTTATATATGTATATTTTTTATATGTATGTACGTATTTCATATGAGATGAATGGTGATACAAACTACTGTTATTGCATGACTACACGTTGTGAAGGGTATATAAGATTCGGCACGGCCGAATATAGCGCTCTTACTTGTTTTTTATTTCTTTGGGTATGTGTGTGTGTGTGTACTTTATTTGATATGAGAATTGAATTTTTCTTCTTTATACAATTTAAAGCATTTTCTGTGGAAAATGTTACAATTTTTCGCTGACAATTATTTCGAAATTAAGTATGTTTACCTGGGTGGGGAAAACAAGAGTACGCTGTTGGAAAAGTTAGAAAATATTTCTTCCAGCAAATATTTTTATTCTATAATTTTTTCTTTACATAAAAAATAATCATGCTAATACTTTACAAACTCATGTTTTGCCCAAAAAAATTAAACAAGTAAATCACTTTTTACACAAAAAGCTAAATTTTTACACAAAAACCTCACTATTTACACAAAAAGCTACTTAATACACAAAAAGCTATTTTTACACAAAAAAGTTATTTTATACACACAGAACTCACTTTTTACATAAAAGCTCACTTTTTATACAAAAAGTCACTTTTTACACAATAAGTCACTTTTTACACTAAAAGTCACTTTTTACACAAAAAGTCACTTTTTACACAAAAAGTCACTTTTTACACAAAAAGTCACTTTTTACACAAAAAGTCACTTTTTACACAAAAAGTCACTTTTTACACAAAAAGTCACTTTTTACACAAAAAGTCACTTTTTACACTAAAAGTCACTTTATACACAAAAATTCACTTTTACACTAAAAGTCACTTTTTACACAAAAAGTCACTTTTTACACAAAAAGCTCACTTTTTACACAAAAAGTCACTTTTTAGACAAAAAGTCACTTTTTACACAGAAAGTCACTTTTTACAAAGGAAGTCACTTTTTACACAAAAACTGATTTAACTGAAACTAATATTCTGTCAGTTTATATAAAATCAAATTTTTTACACAAAAAGTCTTCTTTTTTAAATTAAAGCTCAATATTTCACTTTAGCCTTTTTTTAAACATGACATAGCCCTTCCCGTTGTGGAAAGTTTAAATTTTTTTTTTTTTTTCAATTAAAAAAATCAATAGATTCTTCTTAAGTTACTTAAGTGTTTCGAAACTACCGAACTAATTTAGTTTTCCGAGCTAGTACTTGAATTTTGGGCCACCACTTACCTCCTCCCAGTAATACATCGCACTGATTTTTGTATAATTTTTTCAATCTAATTGTTTAAGCTTAATAATCCTTATTTCCCCACCAAGAGAAACAAAACTAAAACGAGCAGAGAAGTAAAATATTCAGTAACTTCATACATAGAGATTAATAAAATAAACATACGGACGAACGAACAGAACGACAAACAACAAGCAAGAGCATTGTATTCGGCTGTGCCGAACCTTTTATACCCACCACCAATTTTTGTACTTTTATAGCACAAAATGTATTATTTTGTTATTAACAGTAATCGTTATGGAATAATATCTTCATACTAAAATATTTATCACTTTCTTTGAATAACTTCGATATGCTAATAAAATGTTTTCGTAAATTTAGTCTTTTAATGAACGTGGGCGTTAAAGTAGGCGTGTCAATATAGTTTCTGCTAATATATAAAGCTGAGATATTTCAATAAAGTCCTTTATTATTCCAAAATCTTTATTCTTAAAGAAGTTATATGAATTTGAGATAAAACGTTTATAGGAGGTGGGCGTAAAAGTAGGCGTATCACCTTTTCTGGCATAACAATGACATTGACTAGAAGCAAATTTCATCATCATACCTCTAATTTTTTCGTGTTTATGAGCTTTTAAATTTCATTAACAGTAGATAACCTGAAAAGTGGGCGTTATAGTAGGCGTGTCGAAGTTATTTCTACAAAGAAATACAACTTAGATATTTCACTATAGTCCTTTTTTATTCCAAAATCTTTATTCATAGAGAAATTATATGAATTTGAGATAAAACGTTATATGGGAGGTGGGCGTAAAAGTGGGCGTGTCACATCTATTTTCCGTCGGAACAAAGTCTTTGACCAAAAAACAATGTTTGCAATGTTTTTGTCAGTTTTATTAGGTTTTGAATTTTAAATATACCGAAAAATACACTGTGCGGTATACATTTTTGTACATTATGATCTATAACTCCTTTCCTAATGCATAGATTTAAGCAATTTTCAATGAAAAATACTGTTTTCCATCGAAAAATATATATTCGAAGTTTCATGACAACGTTAATGCGTTTAGACACAATTCCATTTTATTCGATGTTGGACAGACACGGTTTTTTCGACCTGCTCTTACATTACGAGCTATAACTCTCTTCCTAATATTCCGATTTAGCACATTTTCAATACCAAATAAACCTTGTGTATAAGAGATATTCTGGAAAAATTTGAGCCCCCTAGCTTTTTCGGTGCGACCTCTATCGTGCTTTCAACAGACGGACAGACGGACGGACATAGCTAGATCGTCATAAAATCAAACCCCGATTCAAAATATATACATAAGCTTTATGGGATCCAAAATGGATATTTCGATGTGTTACAAACGAAATGACAAAATGAATATACCCCCAACATTTTTTTTTGGTGGCGGGTATAAAAAACGATGCAGACAGGACGAATAAGCAATAAAAGACAACGGTGGTACAAGCAACAGCAACTTACCAAGCATATGAATTTATTTTGAATAAACGAGATTTTCAATTGTTATTGATGTTTGCAGATCAACTTTCAATACAATTCTTAATTGTTAAGAAATGTTCAAAATGCTGGTTGACTGAAGTGCATGAGGATCATTTAATACTTATATATTTACTCGTACGAGTCATGAGATTGTTAAAGTGAACATTTGTTTGCAATCAAATGTTTGTTGTAATTATGTCTTAATGTTTATTGAAATTGAGTTTGAGTAGAGACTATTATTCGTAACGAAATACAATTTAAATATTTGTTATAAAATTAAGGCACAAAGAATAATTTTTATACGTTTTTATTTTTGTAAGAAATTGTTCATTAAATTTTATTTGAGTTTAAAACTAATTTCTTTTAAATAATTTTACTTTTATTTTAAATTTCGAAAATTATTTTTTATATTCGAAAAATGTTTTTAAATCGAACTTGCCTAAACTTTCATAAAGTATAACCATTTAGTACATTTAAAGAATTTTAAGATTATTTACATGTGTCTATGCATGTACCTCATGGTGGAGTACTAAGTAAAATATCAGTTATATGCGCCAAATACAGTGATTATGGTTTTATTCCTCTCAACACCCACAATATCAATATCGACTGAATGAGCTTGAATAGTATTCAGTGAACTTTAATCCAAGACGACGGCCGAAGCAAAAATTGTGGATAAAATTGTTTCCTAACCCCTTTAATTTGGGTTTTCAATGAAAGGTCTGGACTAGTAAAATACAGTTAACTATGCAAAAATTCAAAATTAAATCTAAAATCTAGTCTAAGATACGATGTGGTCATTATAAGGGGTAGTCAAATTTTAAGGACCGATGTTGATTTGAATTAAACACAAATTATTTAGGATATTAAAGTAAAAATTCAAAATCGAAAATGGCGTTAGAAATTGTATAGTAAAATGTGTATAACATTAGATCTAATATCTAGGCATAGCTATAATGTGGTCATTATATAACTTACTTTATAACTTACTGGTTTTAATATAGAATTGTTTATTTTTATTTATTTATTTATTTATTTCAGCCAAATTGGAAAATCCTTACAGGCTAGCAACCTAATATATTTAACAATATTGTTAATAAATCTTTATTTTCTAAACATAACTTAAAATTATATTCAGATAAAGAAAAATCTAAACTAAAATTAGTATTTATTTTATTCAAAATACTTAAACTACGCACAATTGGCTCATTCATTACATAATTAGTTCTATGAGTAGATATATAAAATAAATCATTAAATCTTAAAGACTTAAATGGCACACGAAAAGATATTAAATTAAACAAATATTCGCAATCAATAAAACCATTTATTAATTTAAAAATTATCATAAAAGAATGCAAAGCTCTTCTTAAATAAAGAGGCTTTAAACCCAAAAGCAAACAACGAGCATAATATGAGGAAGATGATAAAATAATTTCGTTACTACGTAGCGCAAACTTCACAAATATTTTTTGAACTCTTTCAATCCTATTTAAATAGACTAAATAAAAAGGATTCCACACAAAAGAACAGTATTCCAATTTTGAACGTACAAAAGATGTATATAACAATTTTAATGTCATAGGGTCCAAAAATTCTTTACAATTCCTTTTTATAAAAGACCACATCGAATAGACTTTAGGAATTATGTAATTAAGATGCGCTTGTAAATTTAGTTCACAATCTAGTTTGTATTTAAGAAGACAATTAAAATTGTCTTTAAATTTATTAAGTTTTTTTTAGTTCGTTAATGCATTTTTTATGCCAATTTTAGGCGCCTAAAATATAATTTTTAGTACAAGGACTTCCGATCCCTGATTATAACCAACTAATCTTCAACCATATTGTAAAGGGTGATTTTTTAGCTATTATCTTTTTGGCAACACTGGTTTAAAAAGCTGACGCACGTTTTGTGTTTTGTTTTACTGTCAAACATCTTCAGTTTGGTCTTTAATTTAACCATGAATCGTCTTACAAACGAACAACGCTTGCAAATTATTGAAAAATTGTGTTCAGCGACGAAGCTCATTTTTGGCTCAGTGGGTACGTTAATAAGCAGAATTGTCGATTTTGGAATGAAGATCAGCCAGAAGCATTGCAAGAGCTACCAATGCATCCAGAAAAAGTCACAGTTTGGTGCGGTTTATGGGCTGGTGGCATCACTGCACCGTACTTCTTCAAAGATGATGCGAATCGTAACGTAACTGTGAATAGTGAGCGCTACCGTGCGATGATATCCAACTTTTTTTTTGCCCAAAATGCAAGAGCTTGACTTGCATGACATGTGGTTTCAACAAAACGGTGCCACATGCTTAACAATGGACTTATTGAGAGGTGAGTTCGGTGAACATTTTATTTCACGTTCGGGACCGGCCAATTGGCCGCCTAGATCGTGCGATTTAACGCATTTAGACTAGTTTTTGTGGTGCTATGCTAAAGCTCATGTCTATACACACATGCCCGCTTCAATTGACGCATTGGGAGACAATATTGAGGCATTTATTCATTAGATACCGGCCGAAATGTTGGAAAGAGTATGCCAAAATTGGACTAAGCGGATGGACCATTTTAAGCGCAGTCACAGTCAACATTTGCATGAAATAATATTCAAACATTTAATTATATGGACCGTACTATCGATTCAAATAAAGATTTTATGACTTTTATGTGTTTTTTTTTTTAACTTGCCTATACCTCTTAAAAAATCACGCTTTATATATGTATGAACAGTTTTTGCTTATATGCATTCTGTGATCGCATACACTTGCATTTAAAAAGAAAAAAAGTGCATACATGTGTGTCTTTGTAGAATTTTACGATTATTAGATAAACTAGACAAATACTGCTTGGTATGAGTAGAAATCACTAGAACACAAAGAACCAGGTTGTATAAGCGTATGCGGGCCCTTGTATTAAAAACAAACCCGCAAATTGACAACAAAACAGAGTGTGTAAAATTGAAATTGGTTTCAATACTTGTTGAACAATTTGTAACAGCAATATTTATTTAAAATTGTTATTGTTTTCATTTAAATGTGTTGAAGCAAGCAGTGGCTGCTAACAATTTTTGAAGGTTATGAAAACCATATAATTAAACAGTTGCATTCAAATGTAAAAAATCAAATCGAATACAAATTCAAACACCGTTAGCAAACCGTATTTGATTCTTATCGATGTTTATTGTAAAACAATTGTGTTTTGTTAAAGGAATTTCAATATTTTGTTTAAACTTATTAATGCTCACACTAGCATGCATAGACACATTTTATGTTGTGCCAGAGTAATTTTCTAATTTATTTTTTTTTTATAGAATTGTGGGGGCAATTAAAATAACAAACTGAATTCTAGAAACACAAATCAGATTTTGTTTATTTTATTTTTTTTTTTTTTTTTTGTAATTTTTTATTTTAATATTCCAAGATAGTAGAGATAATAAAATGACAATTAAGTGAAATCTGATTAAAAAACAATCATCTGGTTTTGCAAAAATCGGTTAAATATTTTGTAAATGAGTCATTGATATTGTGGAGTAGTTTTAAGTCTAATAAAAAATACAAAGTATAGAAACCTTATGGAAGTAGGAAATTTTTGAACAAAACTTTTTAGAACACATATCAAATATCAAGCTGATATTAAAATTCTTCTATTATCCCTCCTTATCCCTCTCTAGGAACTAACGTTATTATTTTAGCGGAAACTATATTTCACAAAAGAAATAAAATGCAAATCCCTTAAGTGCTTTCAATACCACCAAATGCACATAAATCCCCAACTAAAATATGGAATTTTTACTTTTACAAAAGATATAAAAAAAAAACTAACAAAAATCATTGAATCTGTCTTATCCTACCAACTCCTCGTATCTCAATATGGCCTGTCGTTGCAATTGTATACGATGAGTCTAACGAAATAAATCTGCTACGCACTTGCATCTTTAACATCTATCTGCGTACATCTAACAGCCATAAAAAATAATCTCTAAGATTTATTTGCAAAAGAAATTCCCTTGTTATGATCATAAAAAAAAAGTATGTATTGAAATTCAAGCACATACACATGCACACACAAACTTTTACCTGTTTAGCAGATAGAGTAAACGTATCGGTAAAATAAAGTCCCAAATGAAATAAATATAAAAATAGACTTCCATGAAATAAGTATAAAAAATATAAAAGAAATCATAAATCTTACTAAGAGTTCAATATGAACTCCAAAAAAAAAAATAAATAAATAAATTGAAAAACCAAAAAACATGTGTCGATTCAAAAATCAAAAGCATTAATCCTTGGACAGAAAAAGAGTGTATGTTGTATAAGGAGATCAAGTTTATATCCATGTGGACATACAAAAGCCAACATTGATCGGGTTCAGTTTCATTAAAGATGTGAACGGAAACTATAACTTGCATTGAGCCACCAAATGTTTACACAGCAAATATGTTTGTCTTCATATTGTATCTCTAGTGTTACTCACACACATGTACCATGACACAAAGAAATTCTTTTCAAAAACGATGCTTCGCTAGCGGTATTTTGATATGTTCCAAAACACACAGTGCTCGCCAAGAGAGTCCAGTCTGTCAGTTGTTGGTTTGCTGGTCTTTGGTTTTAAATTTTATTTTGGTAGTGCTGTTTGCCAGTAACTGACATTTGTTACATAGTTGTTCCTGTTTGTTACCAATTCGACAACAACCAAAAAAACAAAAACAAGGAAACGTATACTTATTTACTGCACAGCAGTGTACACATTTCTATATGTGAACACTTTTATCGAAATATAAATATTGTTGGCTGGCGGTTGATTTTCAAATTGCAGGTGCATTGATGACCATTACAAGTTACATCATAATGCTCTTGCCATCCATTCTTAAGGCAACATAGTACACAGAAAAAAATTTATTGCAAATAAAAAGGCTCAAACAAAAGCGAGTTGTTATACTCGTACATATTTTTGATAACACTGTTTTATAGTAGAATAGTATCAGCAACTAACTATTCTACATCTGCCTACAACCATGATCACTTAACAAATAGAGGTTTCACTATTCATGTTATTAAGTTGTCGTAAGCAAATTATACTTAATAAGTTTTTAACATCAATTCTGTCACATTAACCAGGGGGCTAATTCCGGGTCTCGTTATCGAATAAATTCGTATCGAAATTAATTTCGATCGTACGAGTTTTTCTGATGATGGCACTTGTTACCTTGCGAATCGATTTTTTAATAAAGTGTTGTAAAAGATACAAAAAAGCCTTAACCAACACTACAAATATGTAAACGAAAAACATATGCTTACAAAGAAAATTAAATAATTTATCAAAAGAATTGCGAATTTGTTTTATAATTTTGAAAGTTTTTCGTTTTTTAATCGCGGTCATGGACGTAAATTTGTTTTTTTATTCTTCGTCATTAGAGTCTGAGAGTGAGTGTGATATACATAAATGCAATTAGAAGGAAAATCCGAGTAACAAGTGATCCATTGGGCTTACCAAACAATAAGTAAGTATACATACATCCCTGTTAGCAGTAGCTTTTCCTTGGCATGTATTTGGTAAAACGCCTTTGGCCAAATTGCTATGCTCAGACATAAACTCAGCAAGAATTTGTTTTTGTCTGAAATTTATTTTTGTTATATTATTCGACCTAATAATTAATAAAAACTACTTAATTTGCATAAAACTTATTAAAGATTTAACTTACATTTTCTTGTTGTTTGCGTGTACCGAAATAAATAAAATGTGGTTAATTTTAAAAAACTGTTGTGGCACTTGTAAAGCGTTCAAACAAGAATAATTATTTTTTACTTTTTAACAAAAACCATAAACCATTAAGTTACTCGTTAGAGTTTGTGTAAAAACTCCTTTACAAAGGTGCAAAAAAAGGGAGTAATACAAAAAAGTGCGAAAATCTATACGAATAATTAATTAATATAACAATTAAAATCTTAAATAAAAACTTGTTTAAAAATAAAATTTCGACACCAAATTTGGTATCGAATAAAACTCGCACGATTACATTCGATCGTACACTCGCTATCGAGTGTCATCATAAGAAATTTCGATACAACTTACTCGATAGCGAGTGCGAGAATCCCAAAATTAAAAAAAAAATCCAACTTCGAGTAAATTTCGCACGGTATCGACTGCGAGAATTAGCCCCCAGGTGCTTGTTTGACTTTTTCTACTTAAAGCAAAAACATCAAGATGGTTGCCTTCAAAATAATATGATTTGCAAAATTCTTACGACAAACATAGTGTGATCACATTGAAAAAATAACATTTTATTAACAATCATTTAAAATTACAACAATGGCAACAACAGTATGGATACAAAGAGAACAGATAAAAAACAAGAGCGCTATATTCGGCCGTGCCGAATCTCATATACCCTTCACAACGTGTAGTCATGCAATAACTGTAGTTTGTATCACCATTCATCTCATATGAAATAAGTACATACATATAAAAAACATACACATATAAAAAACATCCCATTGTAAAATTATAAATTTACGTATGTATGTTAAAAAAATTAAGAAAAAATTTTTTTAAAAAATTAAAAAAAAATGAATAAAAAAATTTAAAAAAAAATTTTTTTAAAACTAATTAAAATATAAATAAATATAAAACAAATCAAAAAAAATAAAAAAAAAATAATAAAAATATAAATAATATATTAAATAAAAAATAAAAAAACAATATAAAAAAAATTAAAAAGAAAATATAAAAAAAAATAAATGAAAAAAATTTTTTTTTGGCTCAGCTTGGATTTGATGCCAAGTTTACTCTAACCAGTATACACGTTTGTATGTACATATGTATGTTGTTGTTGTAATGTTGTTTTTGTGAAAAAAAAATCGAGGTGGTCGTGGGTTTTTGCTCATATCTCAGTTGTTTATCTACCGATGTTCTGATTTTCAATACCGATCTACTCCCGAATATTTCTGATATTTTATGCCTTACCTGAGGCCAAGCAATTTCGGGGGGCTTCAAAAAGCTGATTTCAATATACACACGGGCAAACGGACAGACTGACAGACCTTAAGCGACTCCCCTATTCATTAGCTTTCAGAAAATATATACTTTATCTGGAAATAAAAATTGTAATAAGAGAGACTAATCATCATTGTTGCGAAAAAGAATATTATCTTTTGCATTGTCACTATCGTAGGAAAGTTCTGGAGTGGTTCCAAAACCAATATCCCAATTTTGTACTAAGAAAGGTCAATCCTTCAAATTGTCCGGAGCTAAGACCAGTAAAGATATAATGGGCTCTTGTGCGAGGAGAACTGAAGAGCACAAGGGGGTGTCTCTCAATATGAAAGATCTTAAAAATGGATTGTCAAACTGTTCCAAAAAAGTAACTGAAACAACTGTCAAATCTCTATGTGGAAGGGTTACCAAAAAAGATCCACGAGTTTATAAGAAGTAATTTGAACTATAAAAGTAATGTGCATTTATCTGTAATATAAAAGATTAAAAGTTTCCAAATTATTGAATTGTATATATTCTTAGATTTTTTCGATATCGCTTCTTATTACAGGGTGTCCGCCGGAAATTTATACTACTTTGGTTGTTTATAATTTTTTATTAAATGTAATAGAGTGAATCTTACATTGATAAATGCTTTATTTAATGTCGGCCATTATGTATGGAATACAATATTAGATAAATGTTCGCCTCTGTTAGCCTCGTAAATGCGAGACATTTTAAGCACATTTTTCATTACATTCTCACACATTTTCCGCGGTAATTCATTAATTTCATCCAGCGTTTCTGGTTTGTTTGCTTGAACCTTGCTTTTTAGATATCCTCACAAAAAGAAGTCCGGAGCAGTCAAATCTGGCGACCGTGGGTGTCAATCAACATCACCATTCCTTGAAATAACTTGCTGTGGAAAGAGGTCTCGCAGTAATTCCATTGTAATTCTGACTGAATGCAATGTGGCACCATCTTGTTGAAACCACATGTTAGTCAATTCCAAAGCATGCATTTGTGACGTTAAAAAGTTTTCAATTATGTCAGTTAGCGTTACGCCGTTTTTAGTTTCAAAGAAGTAAGGTCCAATGATTCCTCCTGGTACCAAATTGCACACCAGGCTGTCACCTTTTATGGATGCGAAGGTGACTGATGAATAATTTAAGGATTTTCCATTGCCCGCCCAGAACCGACTATTCTGTTTTATTCACATATCTATTCAAATGAAAATGTACCTCGTCACTCATTATGATTTTTTAATGAAAATCGGGTCTGTCATGGGCGAGCTGTAACATCCTATTGGTACGGCGGCGGCGTAAATGGTCTTCTGGAAGAAGCTCCTGTGTCCAGTGGATCTTAAATGGAAACAAATGCAAATGTCTGTGCAAAATTGTAGCCAAAGTTGTTCTTTGAAGACCTAGCTCCTGAACACGGCGTCGAATTGAGATTGATGGATTGTTTTGAATATTTTGTTGAACAGCAGTAATTTTTTCAGCATGTAAAAGGCGACTACATTTACAGATTTCATATATAAAAGTTTGAATTTTTTTTTTCATTTCTCCTGTAAAATTTATTAAATTGGGCTTAGCTACCTTGTGAGTAAGCGTAACGATTTGCCATCGATAAAACACGAATATTTTTCGCTAACCCACAAGCATATGTTAACAATTTTGAATGACAATTGACTGCTTTGTTATAATATAAAGAAAATTGAAATAAATACAATATTTCAAGAGTTTTTCTTCTAAATTAATTTAAATTTTATCAAAAACATCTTTTGTTTTAAATGTTTGTTCCTTCTAAATTGCTTACTGGGTTCTTCAAATGCAACAAAATAAGAATTTAACCACAGGTAAATCTTTATATACTGCATACATATTTATTTTACAATACTTTCGTAAGTACGAACAATTTCAGTTGGTATGTTTTACAATTTGTTGGTATGATGATGGGGTTGTTTTCTTGTTGCTGTTACATCAGGTTAATGTTAGTGTTATTGTATTGGTGGCAGGCTTGGGTAACATGAGATTTATCTTGCTGCCATTTATTAAGGTTTTTTTTGATAGGCTTCCTTTTTTTCATCTACAAATCTTTATAAATATGTAAGACTACATAGAGAATTTTAACTTGAAAATAAAATTAAAAAAAAACTGTAATGAATATCTATCTGTCTGTCGCTCTAACTAGTCAAGTATCAAGTAAAATTTTTTTGCAAGTTGCATTGAATGTTTTATTACAATGTAGAGCACATTTCTAAATCTTATACTGTTGAGGTTTTTTTAGTTAGAGTTATTAGTGTTCTTGTTGTTGTTGCTGTGGCTGTTGTTATAACATAAACTACTCGTTGTTAAAATATCATCAACGTTAAAATTGATATTGCTTTTAGTGCAGTAGATGTTGCAGTTGCTGTTTAATAACAACACCACCAGTTAGTCTCTGGTTTTCTTAAAGGTCATCTCAATGCTGTTTAGAAACAACCTGTAATAATCACAAAATCACATCATCAGTAAGTACTTATGTTGGATGTGTGTGCTTCTTACATACCAAAATTAAAAAAAACAAAATAAATTTGTAAAAAATTTATGTGATCTTATTGAACATTGATCACGTTTCGTAGCCAAACAACAAACAGATAAATGTTTAGATAAGATTTGATATTTCATCCTGTGCCTCCAAAGTTGCCCAATTGAGCTTTTTTTTCTTTTGCCTTTTAACGCAAGAAATAATATTGTTTAAGTATTTTACTATCCATTGTACAACTATTAAGTTTTATATTTTTTTTTTTCATTGAGGGTGTAAAGAACTTTAAACGTGTGGCTTGGTACGTACTGTATAAACACATGTAGATTTGTAAAATGAAACATGTTGCTGGAATTAACACACATACACATGCATATGTATACATATTTACATAAACACTTGTGTTGCCCTCTCTCATACAATAATTGTTCTGATACTAATTAGTCGAGTAATTAAATATTTATCATGTTGCTACAAATCTTGAATGACCCCAGAGCTAAAAACAAGTTATTTAAGCAATATTTTGTAATACATCAAATGGAAATGTTTAAAACGAGGGTGATTAAAAAAGATTACATAACTTTATGAAAAATGATTTAATTATTTTTTTTTCATAAAAATGTTTACAATTTTTTAATTTTAGAAGCTGTTTGGTGGAGAAGTTGTGCTATAATTGAATGTTATTTTTCCTTAACAGTTTCTCTATTTCATTTTAACCAGCTAATGATGACTAATGTGTTTGCCACCCACCCTCGCATCTAATACACATAATTTTGTAAAGTTTTTTATATATTCTGGCTGTCTATTATACCGGAAATATTTTAGTGTAATAACTGTAACAAATGCAGGAAGACTCAACAATAACAAGAACATGTTGAGTTAGAAACAGGCGTACAGGGAAACTAACAAATATGAAGGGCCTTTATTGGAAACATCTGAGAATTATTCGGTTTTTACTGGCTCGGGCCAAAATTTAGTTTTACGTAAATGATTTAACAATTTAACAATCGCTTAAATACAATAATGGTTTTACAATTTTTCGATTTAAATAAAATTTTTATAAAATTAAAAAAAAAAAAAAAAATTTTCAAAAAAAAATTCTTAAAAAAAAATTTTCAAAAAAATATTTTATTTAAAAATATATATTTAAATAACTTTTTAAAGCTTAAATAAAAACAAAATTACAAAAACGCAATGTTAACATTAGGCATATAACTAATTTTTACGAACAAGTTGACAAATCAACATGAGGTGGCAAATATTGTACAACTAATGACTATCACTTTTCTAGGTGACTTCAAGTTAAAAGTGTTCCTCATCAAATGCGATTTTACGATATATGGAAGTTTTCCAAGATCTTGCTAAATCTTTTTTAATTTTTTTTTTTTAATATTGAAAAAATATTTTCTGAGAAAATTTTTTTTTTGGGATGGGTGGCGTACTTCCTTAGCTCTATTGGAATATTAATTAGATTATTAGTATGAAATTATCTAATTATAAGAAGAAAAACGCATACTAAACTTTTTAAATGACAATAAAAAATCTCAATATGGAAAGTGGAGGACATTTGGTTGAAAATCGAAAATCTCTGTAGGCTGATTTCATGCATGCACCATCTACAGACCATCCCCAACGTACCCTGAAATTTTTGTTTAAATGGTTTAAATTATATTTCATTATTTTTAACTTTTTAGTTTTATTTATAAAAAATTATATTTTTCTGTACAGTAAATTTTAATTTTGCAAACTCTATAAGAGGACCTTTAAGGTACCACTATACTTGATCAATTTCCCTACCGGATATAATAAGTATGTGTTTGTGTGAGAAAGTTGGTTTACAAACTGCTGTTTAAGAACAGTATTGAACAAGTTCACAAGCAAGTGACATTTTGAAAAGTCATACTCGCTATCCTCCATCATTTTTAACAACCGATTGCAAACAAAATCTCTCGAAAAACTGCAATAAATTTATTAATTAATTAATAATAAATATGATGGTGAACAGCAACAACAACAACAACAATGTCACTAAAAGTCAACTAAAGTGCACAAATAAAATAAAAATGTAAGTTTTGTGTAAAAAAAACGACCACAAATTTGAATTTCCATTGTATGAATGAATAAACACTGCAGCTGTTGTGGCACAGAGTATGTTGACTCGTACAATAATAATTTGATAAATAATTATTACATTATAATGTTCACAGGTTAATTAGTAGTTTCCTACCACTCACATAATAATCATCATCATCTCCATCAACCTCAACAACATTATAGTTATTTTCCGGAAGAGTTTTTCATTAAATTTTATAATGATGGATCGTTTTAACCAAAAGTGGCAAATGAAAAATGATGTACGCAAAAAATAAAAAATAAATGAATGTAAATATTCATGTTGAGTGAAAAAAGAGCACCCAATTGGAAAAATATGGCTTAAAGGGCAATTGTATTCAGCCTTATGACCTGGGGTTTGTTTTTGTTCTGGTTAAATTTTAACTTAAATTGTGTTAATGAAGAAATAATGCATGTGTGAAAACAGTGGGTTAAATTCTGTTGTTTTTGCTTAACACACTATAAGTGAAATAAGTGAGCGACACACATATTTAATAATATGCTCTACATTTGTCTGAAGCAATAATTGGTGTGTTTTTGACTGTAAATGAAATTTACTTATTTACATTCTAAGCTTAAGAACTTGTATTTATTAATTTTTTGTCAATTATTTATAACAGCCAGGACATATGTACATGTACAGGACACATGTACAGAAAATGCGTAAATACAGTTACACTGCGTTGTCAGTGTTTTCAAGAATTATGCTATCGCGTGAAGCAAAACAAAATTTTGGAACTACTAGGGCAAAAAAAAAATTAATTTAATTCCCTCACCCTGGATCATCGCTTGATTACGCAAACGAACAGTGGGTTTTTTCTGCCGCAATTGCAGCTGATCAAACTTCAATAACTGTGAAGAGCAGTATTTAATCGTTCTAACGACTATGCGATTCACTAAATACCTTTTTAACAATACTCGACAAATGTTACAAAAAAGTGGCATCCTTGTTAACTAAGTGCCTAAATAAATTTAGCACTAACATCGCTAGCACTGGTAGGCGGGCCATAAAAGAGACTTAGGACGCATTTTCAATGACTTTCAATGTCATGACATTTAAACATTCTCTTTTAAAGCTGCTACAAAAAACGTTTCTCTTTTTACGATGACTTTTTTATGATTTACTTTTGCGTATATTGAATTGGATAATCTTCTTGCTTGTATTAAAAAAAAAACAATTAAGAGCTCTTTATTCGGCTGTGCCGAATCTTTTATACCCACCACCAATTTGATGATCTTTTATGGCTCAGAATTTATAATTTTGTTATTAAGTGTAATCGCTATTAAATAATCCCTTTATACTAAAATATGTATCACTTTCTTTGTGTAACTTCGATATGCTAGTAAAATGTTTTCGTAAATTAAATTTCTTAATGAAAGTGGGCGTTAGAGTAGGCGTGTCAATAAAGTTTCTGCTAATAAATACAACTTAGCTATTTCAATATAGTCCTTTATTCTTCTAAAAACTTTGTCCATAGAAAAATTATGTGAATTTAGGATAAACCGTTATAGGGGAGGTAGGCGGTAAAAAGGACGTGTCACCTTCATGGCATAACAATGACATAGACTAAGGAGTGTATAGAAAAAATTTGCATGAAGTTAAGTAAAACTCAAATCGTACAATAAATAATTTTTGTTTTTATCAAGTTAGCTTTTGTATATATGTCAGATACTGTTATTTTTAAACTCATTTTGGGGATTCACAATAGTGTTATAAAATCATATGTCCTATAATAATAGCATGAAAAATTAAGACTATTGTGAACAACCCCTTATAATTAGTGTGCTATTTTGAATTTAAATTAGCTGATGTTAAAAAATTATAAAAATAAATATTTTTGTTGGGTTTATGCGCATATGCTTCGGCTTTGGCTAAATTAGATCTTACCACAATATATTTCATTTTTCAGTTTTGCGGAAAACCACAAATAAATTAAATTTTGTTTGATAAACAAAAACAGCAGAGTCCGAAGCCGATCTTATTTGACGCCACCAGTGATTTGTTATCAAAAATTAGCAACTGCGCATAGATTTGGATGTCGGCCCAATAAAATTATACAATGAACGGCGACGGCTTACAAAAACTATTGCGGCTTAGCTTAGCCGGCTTAGCCGTTTAGCACAGGTCTCTGCTTATTAAATACGACAGCACAATAAATATAGCTTACAAAGTCCTATTATTATAAGACACTTTTTGTTTGAAAAGCAACAACAACATTTTTATACCATTGTAAAATTTTAGGACAATATGACATGATAAGACACCTTGTGAATCACCCAATTATTTATCAATTGTTTTTACGATTAAAATGAACTAAGAAAATAAAGTACGTGAAAATAAAATTTAAACTTTTCAAAAAAATCCGTCATGGACTTTTAAAAAAAATAGCAAAAAATTTTAAAGTTGACCCTTGAACTGTTTTTTTGAGAGAGCAACGAGTGCCTACATATTTTTTGCCTGATTTGGCATCATGAAGCACTTTTCAGCGAAAGATATTTTTTCTTCAGGAAATATACATTCGAAATTTAATGGGTCTACGTTAATGCGTTTGGACACAAATGCATTTTATTCGATGTTGGAAGGACATGGTTTTTATTTTTACCTACTCTTGCATTACGAGCTATGACTATCTTCCTAATATTCTAATTTATCCCATTTTTAACACCAAATAAACCTTGTGTATTAGAAATATTCTGGCAAAGTTCGAGCCCCCGTGATTTCAACAGACGGACAGACGGACTATTTTTGGAGCATGCAGTCTACCTAGCCTGTCAAAGGTAGCAAAGCTGATTCTTGCTGAATTATTTACATTGAAAAAGCAGTCTGGGTGTTGTCCTTGAACCAGTTAATAATCGCGTAAATTAGCTCCGTCAAAGATCACTTCCCTGGCACCGGTTGAAAAGCCAGAAAACGACTCCTCTTTTATCTATTTTTATTTCTTTATTTCCAACCACAAAGGGATCAATGTGCAACAGCTTCCTGTTGTACCTAAGCCTAACCTAAAACCTATACAATGCATATCGTTCAATAATCCAATTATAGTATAGAACATTTTCTGGTTTCGACGATCAAAATCGGCTCATTAGATCGTGTTATTTAACAGCACTGGATAAATTCCAATATAGTTATTTGATGTCAAATATCACTGCCATAAATCTCACGAACTTTTTTGCATTGATCAAGAAAATTTAATACTGATGCAGTCATCATTATGGCATTTGCTTGCGTTCGAAATTATAAAGTTCCTTTTAGAATCCACGTACAGAAAACTCGCATGTTCAATCAAAATTTAAATAGAAATCTTGTGTTAGAATCTGACCTGTTCCTACTGCATTGTATATCTCAAAAATTAGATAAAATATATTCGCAAACAAAGTTCACTTTCTTTCTTTTAACCATGATTTTTTTCCTTTAAATAAAAATGTAATTTATTTTGTGAAAATATTCCAACAATTGTTATAACAAGGCGCTAATTAGTGTGTTCGTGGATAAAAATAAAAAAGATCCAAGAAATTCAGTTGAAAAAAAACACGATATTCAAATTGTGTTTTTTTTTAAATCAAACTATAAAAATTTATGGAAACTGAAATCACATGCCAGCATCATCAGTATCATCAAAACGACCACAGAAGACTAAACAACCAACCATTCAGCCAGCTAACGGCCAAGGATGACCAAAGAAAATTGCAATTAGAATTCAAAGACAATTAGAGCCTTGTGAGCGGCAGCAGCAATTTAAGTATCGCCAGTTAATACTCGAGCAATCAAGCACAAGTGCTGGGCTGTATCGCTGGCTGGCAGTCATATAAAACTGAGAAACTTAACAAGCCAATAACAATAAGAATTCAAACGAAGTCACCAAAAAATGTCAACAATGCAACAGCACAAAAAACGCGAAAAAGAAGTCAGCAAAAAAGTTGTTTAATTTTTTTAAGATCTGCAGTGTTAAATGCAATTGGAGTTTTTTTTTTATTATAACTTTCGGTCGATTTCATAGCACATGGCTTGATTGTTTTAAGGCAAGTTAACAAAAAGCAAATTAAAACTTTGGTGGAGGTCGTCACAGGAAGTGAAATGAGCATTTGTCTGTATGTTTATTTTACTTTGCTTGGGTTTTCTGTTCTGTTCTGTTCCTTTCCCCTTTAACGTACTAACTAGCAAAACCAAAGAATCAAAGCGGTGCTTATTAAGTCCACCAAACGACAAAAAGGAACAGATCAAGTGAAAAAAAACGTTTAACAAAATCCAAAAAATAGACAGTCTGAGAAAGGAAAACAAAAGAAATAAAAATTGTCGCCAATATAAATGTAAATACTTAAACATAAAAGCACAAGTAGTTGTTATAACGTTTTAAAAGCAATGCGGCAAGTGGAATAGAGTAACTAGCATATACTGCAGCAACAGCAGCACAATTTGGGTAAGAAGAAAAAAAGGAGTAAATTAAAAGAAGAAATGAAACTTAACGAACTAAAACAAATCGAAGCCAAAGAAATTAAATTGTCTCCCTGTCAGAGTACTGCCTGCCTGTATTTGGATACCCAGTTTTGCACATTTATATTGCTGCACTAAATGGGTTAGTATTGTTAGCAATGGCATAAATGAATAAAAAATTGTGAAATCTATGCTTGTGTTTGTATTGTTTACAAATACACATGGTCGAATAAAGGGTGCCCGAAGAAAAAGTGATAATTTTTAACAGCACCTGAAAGTTAAGACTAATACAAAAAAGTCTTTAATATTTCAACAATAATTTATTGTAAATATTTTCCCTAAATAAAAACAAAAACTACTATAAATGCCTGTCTACAAAATGCATAGATTCATAAACATTATAATATATTTGTGGTGATAGGAAAAACTGCTTATGTCTGTTTTTAAATTTTTTAAAAAAAGCACTTTTAAATTTTTGATTTAATTTGGTAAAATTGATTCCCTTTAATATAAAAACTATTGTATGAATTCTGTGCTAAAAAAGATATTAATTCAAACGGTGCTGTTATTTAAGAAAGTAGGTTAGGTTAGGTTGAAAAGAAGGGGCACTAAAAGCCCAAACCCATGACAGGTATACACCTATGCCCAGTTGGCATGTTGTGCTCTCCATATGGAAAACGGAATTCCCAAACAAAAACCATAATCATAATTTCCCATAAATATCGGACGAGTCCAAGAACCCAGTCTCCTCAATGTAACTCATTATGGATCTCCATTTCGAGTTCCCCAGGTAATCCAAGTTCGACATAGTATCCACTGTAAAATGTTCGCGTCTAATATGCCCAAACGCAGGAGAATGACAGAGAAGGTGTACCAAAGTCTCATCCTCTTCCTCGCATGCTGTACATGTTGTTTCCTCAGATAATCCCATGCGAGCTAGATGGGTTCTCAACTCCGTATGACCTGTAATTACACTGGTTAATTTCCTATAGTGTTTTTGTCACCTTACCGACATCAGTTCTTTGCCATTTTCTGACATCTTCCTCCGTCGCCCACCATTTAAGTTCATCCTTGAATCGTTTAAGGGGTTTAGCGTTATCCAAAGTTATATTACTCTGAAGAGCTCCCATTTTGGATAATTTTTCGGCTTTTTCGTTACCGATCAGCCCGTGATGGCTTGGTTTCCATATTATCTCCAGATGTTCACAATTTGCATATGAGTTTATATCTTGTATTGCAGGACTTGCGGGATTCAACTTTATCTGTTCTGAATGTCATAATCAAAATAATTAGTTATCAGCTTGTAGAGCGCACTGTTTACGGTGATGGCCTGCTGAATGTCGTTGTAACACATATATATACTAATGACCCCTCCATCCCAAATTCCACATATGTGGTTTTTTTCGGTATGTGTTAGACACTGTTGGTTCTTATGTCGATTGATATCGTATCGAATTCTATAGTTTTGTTTTTTAACATACCATTCATCCAGAAAAAGGCTTAAGCGGTAAAGATCGCAAGAGGTTTTCCTAACAGAACACACAATTAAGCAATTCTATAATTTGCACGTTGTACTGGTCGCTTCATTTGACCATGGTGATTTGGCAAGACAAACTTAATTTAGACGATTCGGTAAATGTAGCCACAATAATTTCACTATTTACTGTCAAAGTTTGGAAGTTCCTTTTGTTTTTTTTTCGAGATCACAATGAGGCGGAGGTTATGAGCTCAAGTAAGCTGCATCCGTAATGTCTCTAACTATCTTTAAAATAGTTATATGCAAATTCTTGATAAAGTAGTGCGAAGCGCACCGGGTCTCTACTGACGTATTAAGAAAACTTTAAAAAAATTTGTATTAAAATAAAAGGTTTCCAATAAGCGTGATATGATTTCTTTTAAAAAACACACTTATTGTTAAGGAAATTCAAATGTTTTTTATTTAATATGAAACACATTTGATACAATTAAGTTCTAAATAAATCGTAATTCAAAAGGCCTCTAAGACTTCTTCAGTAGCAATGAATGCGATGAAACCAATTTTCAAGCCCTTTTTGTCACTAAATCAAGTCGTATGTCATGAATGGCACGTTTGATATTGACTTGTAAAGCTTCAAAAGAGTCTTGTTTATTTGGAAAGATCAAAGATTTCAAATAACCCCTAAAGAAATAGTCTAGTGATGTTAAATCACAACTTCTTGGAGACCATTCAGTATCAAAAATTTCTTGAAATAATCGAATCTCCAAAACTTTTCTCGTAATAATTCAATTGTTGCATTTGCTGTGTGGCACGTAACCCCGTCTTGTTGGAATTAAATGTTGTCAGGATCTACTTCTTTCAATGTCTGCCATAAAAAGTTGGTTATCATTAACCTATACCACTCTACATCGACAGTAACGGTGCTACCATCTTGATTTCGAAAGAAGTATGAACCGATGATTTCACCAGACCAAAAACCATACCAAACTGGTTATTTAGGTGAATGCATTGGGTTTTTCATGAATAATTTTTGGATTTTCTTCGCACTAGAATCGACAGTTTTGTTTATTTACTGCACCACTCAGACTAAAGTTAGCCTCGATTTAGTGGAAAAAGTGCTCGAAAATTGAGTTAATCGAACTCGTTCCTGCAGAAGAAGTCGTGGAGGCCATTTTTGAATTTCCTTAACAGTTAGTGTTTTCATAAACAAATCATATATCATAATTCATCAAAGATTTTATATGAATAGAAATCATCAAAAATGTTTAGCAACAAAAAAAGTTTCTCGGATTAAGAATTTGGGGAATATTTTATTAATTTAGATCATTTCAATACAATTCAAAATTTTTTTTTAGTTCAATAACCGAGCAAAGATACGAATACAATTTTTTGGCTGTAGTGTAACAGACTAGAGTTTTCAGTGGGTTTTTTGTTGTCCACTCGGTCAATAATTTTCTAATGACGGCATGTTGTACGAAAACGCCTCGCTTTGCAACACTCTGTCTTGTTATAGATTTTTGCTTTGAATTTAGTAAGCGACAAAAAATAACGAAGTAAAAAAATATTTGTGGTCTAAATGAACCAAGTATAGCAACAATAGAAACAGCAACAAAATAAAAACAACAAGAACAACAACCACAATAAATAGTAAGTACTACCAAATGCAAAAGAAACTGAAATAAGGAATAAACTTAACCGCAAAAACCACAATTAAGGAACGGACCATTTAGAGAACCACCAAGAGGCATTAGTTGCATACCGAAAACCCATTCACAGAATTACTTGCCATTTGTAAATTGTTGACAATTTATGCATATGGCAACCAAGAGAGAAGACAACAACAGATATCAACGCACACACATACTAAACAGCAAGTTTAAGCAACTTCTTAGTGTCTACTGAGTCCGTTTCCATTCACTGCCTAGTATCGGTTTTGTAATTCTACTAAATTTGTTATTTGTTTTATACTTTTCTTTAATTGTGTGTTTTTTGTCAACAATTTAAATTACTTCTTTTTTTTTTTAATATTACTTAGAATTTTTGGGGAAATTTTTGTTAACTCCAAGGGAATTTATGTTTTCAAAAGATACAATGTTACAGGGATTCTTTTTGGAACTAAGTAAACATGTGTCTTTTCTCGACTAGTTGTTTCAAAAGTAAATTTACCTCAAGATTTTCAGTTTTATGTGTTGTTTGTATGTACATATATGTATGTGTGTGTATATTTTAAGGTTTTTGATCAAATTATTAACGCCTTTTTCTTGTTGCTTTAGTTTTTAATTAAGTTTTGTATGAAAAAAATTCCGAAAAGAAAACATGTTTTAAACATATTCTTAAGAAAACATTTGTTGGGGTGGGGCAAAAGTTATCTGCCAAAGAATCAAACCTTAAAATCTTGCTCGAAAGGCAAGTTTAAAAAATAAATTTATAAAAAATTTGCGATGAAATCTCGTTTTGTAGATACATTTTAGAAACTTCTAAGCAGATTTAGTGAATTCGAAAGGTACCCAATAAAATTATGAAAATTTAAAATACACTGTTTCTTAATCAGGATTTTATTCAAGACAATTATCACACCCGTTAGAGAAGGATGTTTTTATGAAAATATACGAAGTGTTCAATGACTGCCAAAGATATTATTTTTAAAAAGAAAAAATTAGTTTTAAATATGTTTTTTGCTTCCGCTGGTATTTGCGCTTGATTGTTCTTTTAAATATTGCCAAAAAAAAGGGAAATTGGACTATGGGGACTGATTTGTGCGAGAAGTACAATTTAGTTATCGTATAATCAACCACTAAATTTTTGTGCACAGGCGGTTCAGACAGTTATTGTCGATGGTGTGTCCCAAAATTTATCGATGGTTTGGCTTAGCTGGCGCCTTATCGCTTATAGTTGCTGTGTGAATGGTTATGATAAATAAATAAACGTATCCTACATAATACTATTATTTAACATTCCATATTATTTGACAACCATATCTAAATCCAGATGTTGAAGATCGAGAACATATGAACATGCGGTGAATTTGGCCAGGCGATCTTGAACCAACCTTCTGATTATATCACCCCCTATACGAATTTTTATAGGGCGAACAGAGGTAGCTTTGGTATTAGAGTTAGAGAGAATCCATAAAGACTTTGAAGGACAAGTCGTTTATAATTCTAATTCCCTCCAGAAGTGGAGAGTGGGCTACAGATGATCTTAAAAGGAGCTTCGACATCAGGATCTATACGAGCGGTTCTAAGGTTCTCTGTCGAATTAGAGATAAAGCTCGGCTTTCGGATGAATTTATCGTATTTCATGCTAAATAAGTAGGTCATTGCAGTAACGATTGTACAGAGGTTGTTCATCTAATTGCAGTTGCTTTAGTTTAAGTCTAGATAAACTAGACAGTAAAGAATTTGCTTGAATACCTCCAATGGATATGTAGTTATAATCTTTATCAAAAGCAAGATATCTAGAGACCTTTTTTGGTAAAGCAGAGATCGGGTGACGTAAACGGGAAATATACAGAGTGGACAGGAGCTCATCGCAACATACGAGTCGAGGTCGGAAGGACATCTCTTTTTATTTATTTCTATATCTACGGAAAATAATCCTTACAAACAGATAATTTAGTTTGAAACTGTTTAGTTTTTACTTTTTAATTATATTTATATTTTATATTTAATACTTTTTTTAAGCTTAAGGCCTTTTCAATAATAAAATTTTTTTGTTCTATTTTATATTATTTAATCAATTGGGTGATTCACAAGGTGTCTTATCATGTCATATTGTCCTATTGTCCTAAAATTTTACAATGGTATAAAAATTTTGTTGTTGCTTTTCAAACAAAAAGTGTCTTATAATAATAGGACTTTGTACGCTATATTTATTGTGCTGTCGTATTTAATAAGCAGAGACCTGTGCTAAACGGCTCAGCCGACTAAGCCAAGCCGCAACAGTTTTTGTAAGCCGTCGCCGTTCATTGTATAATTTTATTGGGCCGACATCCAAATTTGAGCGCAGTTGCTAATTTTTGATAACAAATCACTGGTGGCGTCAAATAAGATCGGCTAAGGACTCGGCTGTTTTTGTTTATCAAACAAAATTTAATTTATTTGTAATTTATTTACTTGAGTCTGCCATTACAACATCTAAAATGTACTTTTCGCACAAACCGGCTATTATTTTGTTTTTTTTTTACCTGTTTTTGGTATTATGAAAGAAAATATTTATTTTTATAATTGTTTTACATCAGCTGATTCAAATTCAAAATAGCACACTTAATTATGAGGGGTTGTTCACAATAGTCTTAATTTTTCATGCTATTATTATAGGACATATGACACTACTGTGAATCCCCCAAATATTTCGCTACCTCTTTGTGAAGCATTATCAGGATACAAGTTTTTATTATATATTTGTTTTTTGTTGGTCTTGATGTTTGGTTTTATTAAATTTATAGTTTGATTTGATTTTTTATTATTTTTATTTTCAATTTGTTCATCAAACTATAAATTAAAAAAAACAAACATCAAGACTAGGGTGATCGACTCGGTTTTACAACCGGTAGAAAACCCGGTTTTTTTCCTTTTTCAGCCGGCGGTTTTTTCTAAATTTTGATTTTTCGAATATCGAACACACCGTTTTTTTTATCCCGTTTTTATTTTTTTAAGTTTATTTTCATTTTGTAATAAATCGTACCATAGTATATTTAGTACGCGAAAAGTTTCCAAAAGTCGGAAAATAAAAACTATCGAATATTCTTCCATAATATTGTAAGAAATTTATTTGTTTTTTTAAAAAAACAAATGTTAAAAACAACAAAAATAATTGAGATTATATATTATTTTTTTATAGGATATAAACCTAACGTTAAAACTGAAAGGTAATTGAAGAATAAACTTAGCTGATCGATCACTTTTAGGTAAAAAGTGTAGTTACAATAAAGAAAAACCAATAATCTCTCCTTCAAGATCCCAATTTTAATTAATGGCATTAAGTGTCTATCAACTTAAGTTTCAATTAAACCATCGAACAAACTTGTTTATGCCTATAATTTGTATATCTGTCAGGGATAAAAGAAAGAATTTTTAAAATGAAATTTAAAAGATTCTCTCTCTAGCCTTTAAAATGTAAAAAATTCATATTTAGATATAAATTTATTATAATCTTTTTTTACAAAATTTTTTAATTTTTACTTTAAATACTATATTTTTTATATTCGAACCGGTTAACCGGTTTTTTCTCAATTTTCAAAATAGCAACCGGTTTTTTTAAATTCTTAATTTCAAACTATTTGAAAACCGGTTTCTTAAAAAAGTCGAATAATCGATCACCCTAATCAAGACACTACACCAACAAAAAACAAATCTATATATAAAAAAGTAAAACTCTGTCTGCCTGTGTGTGTGTGTGTTAGTTACAGACTCCAAAACTGTAAAGCCGATCGGACTCAAAGTTGTTGTACACATTCTAGGGAGTGTGAATGGGTTGTTAAAAGTGGGCGGGGATACGCGGTTATCATTTTTAGCTACTTACACTTGACTTATTTTTCTAAAACTTTGCACTCATATTGAGCTGTCATGACTATTTAATTTCGTAATTAGAAAAGTGGGCAGTGCCACGCCCATTAAAAAAAATTATAATTTTTAGCTTCTTGCACTTTTATTCATGCATTTTTATTCATTAAGGGGCGTAGCAATGCGCGCCGGGCTTGGCTAGTATATAATAAAAATTTGTATCCTGATGATTCTACACAAAGAGGTAGTGAAGTATTGTTTAAAAACATAAAACACATTTTGTTAATATCAGCAATAATTTTTTTTTCTTTTTATTTTCAGAAATTGTTTTAAATTTTTTGTTTTCTTTTATCTTCTCTTTTCGTAATTATACCCTTCACACAGTGAAAAAGGGTATATATAGGTTTGTCATTCCGTGTGAAATTTCTACAATTTTCATTTCCGACCCCATAAAGTATGTATTTTCTGAAAGCTTATGAATAGGGGAGTCGATTAAGCCCTGTCAGTCTGTCCGTCTGTCCGTCTGACCGTCTGTCCGTGTGTATGTTAAAATCAACTTTTTGAAGCCCCCCGACATAGGTTGGACCCGGGTAAGGTATTAAAATATCAGAAATATTCGGGAGTAGATCGGTATTGAAAATCAGAAACATCGGTACATAAACAACTGAGATATGAGCCAAAACCCACGACCACCTCGATTTTTTTTTCACAAAAACAACATTACAACAACAACATACATACATACAAACGTGTATACTGGTTAGAGAAAACGTGGCATCGAATCCCAACTGAGCCAAAAAAAAATTTTTTTTTAATTTTTTGAAAAATTTTTTTTTAATTTTTTTTTTATTTTTTATTTAATATATTATTTATATTTTTATTATTATTTTTTTTTTTTAATTTTTTTTTTATTTTTTTTTGTTTTATATATGTATATTATATATATAATAATTTTTTTTTTTAATTTTTTTTTTAAATTTTTTTTTAAATTTTTTTTTTAAATTTTTTTTTTAAATTTTTTTTTTAATTTTTTTTTTTTTTTTCGTTTGTTTAACATACATACGTGTACGTATTTCATATGGGAGGAATGGTGATACAAGCAACTGTTATTGCATGACTACACGTTGTGAAGGGTATATAAGATTCGGCATGGCCGAATATAGCACTCTTACTTGTTTTTATTATTTTCTTTTTCTGAAAAAATAATTGTTACACAATCTACTTACCGATATATTTAAGCTGAAACTGAGAATATACACTTTATGACTCTTGATTTGTTTTACGAAATATACTTTTTCTCTTACCCATTAAACTATCTCATTTGCGGCATCTTATTTCATTGCCTTAAGCTAACATAAAACTAGATATTAAAATATTTCTAATCTATAATCAATATTAACACTTTATTTACCAAGCAAATGTTTATTTTTAAGAAACATGAAAAGTAGATTAAGAAAATAAGCAAAACATTTAGAACATTTAATTGCCCTTAGTGTGAATGATTTAAAATTATAAAAAAAAAAAACTAAAAAGAAAAAGTTAATAGTCAGGGTCAAGTTGTTTGTTTTATAGTTTGAAAATAGGTAATTCAGGGTCCTAACTCTCATGCTGTCACATTATTCATTAAGATCGAGTCATTACAAAGATGTCTATGTTATTTAAGAGTTTCACATTTATAAAAACTTCTTTTCGCACAGAAAAAAAATACAATAAATTTGTTGCCATAAAATAGGGTTGTTAAACTAAAATACACGATAATAAATATAACAAGTAAGAGCACTATATTCGGCTGTGCCGAATCTTTTATACCCACCACCAATTTTGTGTACATTTAAAGCACATTATTTATTATTTTGTTAATCATTATGGAATAATCTCTTTATAATAAAATATGTATCACTTTCTTTGTAGAGGGTGGTTAAATTTTAAGGGCCCATGTTGAAGGTGAGCCACACAAACAACAAGTTTTTTTTCGCATTTCATTTGACCTTTCTCAATCTCAGACTAACTTAATTTGAACAGTGAAAAAGAACGCAAATGAGCAACGCGTTAAAGTTATTCAGGTTTTTTATAAAAATGGGCGTTTAAATCAAAATGCATTTTGTGCACTTCGTAATTCTTTTGATCAACATAATCGTTCAAATTCGTCCACAATCGGGAGAATTGTAAAATATATTTAAATTTCTGCAAAACAGGTCTGTATAAAATGTTAGAAAATCTGTGAATGCCTTCTTAGTTCGTTGAATGGGAACCATTGCTGTTTTTTGCGATAGTGTGGCAAAACAATTGAGCATCAACATTGTCATTGAAAATTTGGACAATCAGATAGAGGAAAGCCGCCAAGGATGGGGGGGGGGGGCCATTTGGCCGATATTTTGTTAAATACATAATTGAACCATACAAATATTATCATTACAAAAAGAAATAATAATAATTTCCTCAATAATTTGTGTTTTATTTAAATTCAAAATCGGCCCTTAAAATTTAACCACCCTTTATAACTTCGATATGCTACTAAAATGCTTTTCTAAATGTAGTCTTTCAATGAAAGTGGGCGTTAAAGTAGGCGTGTCAATAAAGTTTCTGCTAATAAATACAACTTAGATATTTCAATATAGTCCTTTATTTTCCCAAAAACTTTGTCAATAGAGAAATTAGATGAATTTAAGATAAACCGTTATATGGGAGGTAGGCGTTAAAATAGGCGTGTCACCTTATCTTTTTGGCACAACAATTACATTGATTAGAAGGATATACGTAGCAAATTTCATCATCATACCTCTAATTTTGGCGGTTTTATGAGCTTTTAAATTTCATTAACGGTAGATAACGTGAAAAGTGGGCGTTATAGTAGGCGTGTCAAAGTTGTTTTTGCGAATGAGTGCAACTTAGATGTTTCAATATAGCCCTTTATTATTCCAAAATCTTTGTTAATAGAGAAATTATATGAATTTTAGGTAAAACGTTATATGGGAGGTGGGCGTAAAAGTGGGCGTGGCACCCTAATTATTTGGCACAGTAATGATATTGCCTAGAGGGATATACCTAGCAAATTTTATCATCATACCTCTAATTTTGGCGGTTTTATGAGCATTTAAATTTCATTAACGGTAGATAACGTAAAAAGTGGGCGTTTTAGTAGGCGTGACAAAGTTATTTTTGCCAATGAGTACTACCTAGATGTTTCAATATAGTCCTTTTTTATTCCAAAATCTATATTAATAGAGAAATTATATGAATTTTGGGTAAAACGTTATATGGGAGGTGGGCGTAAAAGTGGGCGTGGCACATTGATTTTCCGTTAGAACAAAGCATTTGACCAAAAAGCAATGTGTGCAAAATTTCAGGGTCGTACATCCAATTTTGTTGCTTTTATGACGTTTTTGTTTTTAAATATACCGAAAAATACACTGTGCGGTGTAAATTTTCGTACATTTTGATCGATAACTCCTTTCCTAATGCATAGATTTAGATAATTTTCGGGGACAGATATTGTTTTTACTAAGGAAATATATATTCGAAGTTTCATGAGTCTACGTTAATGCGTTTGGACACAATTCCATTTTATTCGATGTTCGAAGGACAGGGTTTTTTTCGACCTACTCTTGCTTTTCGAGCTATAACTCTCTTCCTAATATTCCGATTTAGCCCATTTTCAATACCAAACAAACCTTGTCTATAAGAAAGATTCTGGCAAAATTTTAGCCCCCTAGCTTTTTCGGTGCGACCTCTATCGTGCTTTCAACAGACGGACGGACATAGCTAGATCGTCATCAAATCAAACCCTGATTCAGAATATATATACTTTATGGGGTCTAAAATGGATATTTCGATGTGTTACAAACGGAATGACAAAATGAATATACCCCCACCATTTTTTTGGTGGCGGGTATAAAAACAAAAGTTTTAAGAGAGTTATCTTAATCTTTATACCCTTCACTTGTGGCGAATATATTTTCTGAAAGTTTAAGCTTAAATTAGTCGTGCCATTCCACAACCATAAAACCAAAATTGAATTGGTTTCTGTGGTTATGGCGACAGTCAAAAACATTATTGATCATAAGTTTGGTTTAAACTGCTGTTTTGTGTGATTATGGTTATGTCGGGCCTTATTTTACAATTATGACTAGAGGAGTTGACTGAGCCATTCATCTGCCCTTCCGTCTGTCCGTGTGCTGGTTAATATCAACATTAAGAAGCCCCCACATGCTACTCAGACCTGTGTGTGATATCAATCTATTGCAAATATCCGGGAATGAATCGCTATTTAAAACCAGCACGATCGCTTCATAACTTTCTGAGATACATACAAGGAAACAAACCAGACTGCATCTGCTTTTTCCCATATTTTTACCACAAAAATCAGTATTTTTAAGACCTAGTTTAATTTATAGAGAAATTTGCTAATATTTCCTAAAAATTTTGGATGAATCGAAAAAGTTATAGATAAAAGTAATTTTAAAAAATTTACATTTTCTTAAAGTTATATTAAAGCTTCTAATTAATTTCTGGACATATTAGAGACACCAGAATACAGACCATAGTCTCCAAAATGACTGTGAGAAACTGACAAAGCGGTTTAAAACTAACTGAGATATAAGCAAAAAAATATAAAATCTACGGTGTTTTTAATAAAATTTACAAACCAAAATTTATTTTTTCAGCTTTCGGACAACAGAGAGGAACGATATGGTTGCCAAAAGAAACTTCTTGACTAGGAAAATAAATAATATAATATATATATATATATAATATAATATAAATAAAAAAAAATTTCAATCCAAGATGGCCGCCACTACAAAATGAATACAATTATTTTTATGTATGGAACTAATCTAGTAAAGAAAAATGTACCCACTGCAACTCCCCCTCAAATATTGGTATCAACTGAAAGGACTTAGGCAGCGAAATACATTAAATAATGAATAAGTTAAACTCCAAGATGGCGTCCGAAATAAAATGGTAGATATATGGATCAAAAATAGCAATTAATCCCACAATATGGATATAAAACAAGTAAGAGCACTATATTCGGCTGTGCCGAATCTTATATACCCACCACCAATTTTGTGTACATATTAATTATTTTGTTAATCGCTATAGAATAATCTCTTTATAATAAAATATGTATCACTTTCTTTGTAGAGGGTGGTTAAATTTTAAGGGCCCATGTTTAAGGTGAGCCACATCTAAACTTCAACTTTTATCTTGTATTTCATTTGACATTTCTCAATCTCAGACTAACTCAATTTGAACCGTGGAAAGATACGCAATCGAGCAACGCTTTTAAATATTAAAGATTTTTATAAAAATGGGCGTTCAAATCAAAATTAATTTTGTGGACTTCTTGATTCTTTTGGTCAACATAATCGTTCGAATTCGTCCACAATCGTGAGAATTGTAAAAAATATTTAAATGTCTGCAAAGCAGGTCTGTATGAAATGTGAAAACATCTGTGAATGCCATCTTAGTTCGCTGAATGGGAAACATTGCTGTTTTTCACGATAACGTGGCAAAAGAGCAAGCAACCTCGACTCATCATCGTGCTCAACAATCGAGCATCAACAGTGTCATTGAAAATTTGGACTATCGGATCGTGGTGTGCCGCCTAGGTTGGGGGGCCATTTGGCCGATATTTTGTTCCATACATAATTGAAGCATACAAATATTATCATTATAAAAATAAATGATAATAATTTCATAATAATTTTATTCAAAATCAACATAGTCCCTTAAAATTAAGCCACCCATTATAACTTCGGTATGCTAGTAAAATGTTTTCGTAAATTTAGTCTTTCAATGAAAGTGGCCGTTAAAATACGCATGTCAATAGAGTTTCTGCTAATAAACATAACTTAGATATTTCAATTTAGTCCTTTAGTATTCCAAAATCTTTATTCATAGAGAATTTACATGAAATTAAGAGGAAGAAAGTGAATTTAAGGTTAAATTTTAAGGGCCACAGGGTGATTTAAAATATACATTCTCTGCATTTTTCTAAAACGGGAAATTTATTAGTAAAATTTTGATTTTTAAACTTCTATAACATTTTGCTTTTAAAAGATTTTCAAACGAAATAAGTTTTGTATAATTTTAAAATTTGTTAGCCATTAATACATGAAAATAAATTGCTTATAATGTTTAGAGATAATTTTTTTTACTTGGTCAAAATTTTCCTAAATTCCCATTTTTAATAGAGCATAACTTCAGGAGAACATAAGCATAAGTTGTTAGCATGCCATCTAGTAGTTGCTAGTAGAGTCATCTATCTTATCATCTTTATCTTATATTTAGCTACAGTACAATAAATGGCGCAGTGTAAGATGAATAAATGCTAATATATATGACTAATATATTTTTATAAAAATTTAAAGAAAAAAGTGTGCGTGGCACATCTATTTTCCGTTATAACGAAGACTTTGACCAAAGAGCCATGTTTGCAAAATTTCAGAACCCTACATATAGTTTTGTCAGTTTTATTAAGTTTTAAATTTGAAATATACACTGTGCGGTATAAGTTTTCGTACATTTTTATCTATAACTCTTTTCCTAATTCATAGATTTAAGCGATTTTCAGGGAAAAATATTCTTTTGACTCGATAAATATATATTCGAAGTTTCATGACTACGTTTATGCGTCTGGGCACAATTCAAAAGTGAAAGTGGGCGTTATAGTAGGCGTGTCAAAGTTGTTTTTGCTAATGAGTACAACTGAGGTGTTTCAATATAGGCCTTTATTATTCCAAAATCTTTATTAATAGAGAAATTATATGAATTTTAGTTAAAACGTTATATGGGAGGTGGGCGTAAAAGTGGGCGTGGAGCCTTAATTTTTTGGCATAGTAATGAAATTGCCTAGGGGGATAGACGTAGCAAAATTTATCATTATACCTCTAATTTAAGCGGTTTTATGAGCTTTTAAATTTCATTAACGGTAGATAAAGTGAAAAGTGGGCGTTATAGTAGGCGTGTCAAAGTTATTTTTACGAAAGAGTACAACTTAGGTGTTTCAATATAGCCGTTTATTATTCCAAAATCTTTATTAGTAGAGAAATTATATGAATTTTAGTTAAAACGTTATATGGGAGGTGGGCGTAAAAGTGGGCGTGGCACATTGATTTGCCGTTACAAGATAGCGTGTCGCCAAAAAGCAAAGTGTGCAAAATTTCATTTTTTGGTGGCGGGTATAAAAATGTAACCACTTTAACCCTCTCAATATTGGTATCAAATGAAAGAACTTAGGCAGCGAAAAACATTAAATAATGAATAAGTTAAACTCCAAGATGGCGTCCGAAATAAAATGGTAGATATATGGATCAAAAATAGCAATTAATCCCACAATATGGATAAAAAATAAAAGGGCTTGTCCAATAGAATACAGTAATAGATAAAGTAAAAATCCAAGATAGCACTCTAAACAAAATGGCGAATAATTTTTTTCACAACCCCATCATTATGCATATCAGATGAAAGGGCTACCCTAGTAGAATACAACTAACTATGTAGAAATTAAGAATTAAATTTGGCATTGGAAATAATAAAGCAAAATGAAATCTAGGCTAAGCTACGATGAGGTCACTATATCTACATATAAGATGGTGAAGGGTATTATCAGATTCGGCACGGCTAACCTACCGTTGCCACATGCAAGTGCAAGTGAAAAAAAACCAATACACTAACACTTTTTTACTAACACAACTACACTTTGACAACCTGCGACTCAGCTTGCGAAGAAATTTTTAAGCAAGTAAAATTTTTACAGTTACGGCAAGTAAAGTGATAGGCCGAAAAACAGTGTTGTCTAATACTGAGTTTTTTGTTAACTCAATAATATATCATACAATTGTGGTAAATAATTCAGCTAATTTTTTTAATAAATATGTATATATGTATATGAAGAATATTAAGAAAAAATATAAATATTCATTTAAAATGTAAGTTTTAATATAAATATCAATATTTAATAAAAAACAATTATATTAAAAAGTTACATGTCTAAAGGTAACGTTCAATAGTGGCTATTGACAACACTTAATTACCAATTGAAGCAGCGCCATTTGTTTTAAATTTGTTTGAAGTTTATTTGCTGACGACATTTTAAAAATGAACTTGCACTGTGCTGTGTAGCCACTCAAAAAATTTTTGTGTTTCTTTTGGCATTTCTCCTGATTTTCGTTAGTAATACGTATACACTACTTGCAAGTAAATACTTGCCTGTGGCAACGTAGGGTTAATATAGCATTCTTACTTGTTTTTATTATGATAGAAATATTTTTGACAATGATGTATGAAACAAAATATCGACCAAATGCTCTCCACGGTTTCGGTTCCATATTTCTATCCGATGGTTCATATTAATGCTCAATTATTGGACACGTCGACGAGTTAATGTGAACGGTCTACTGTCACAATATTGCGAACAGAACGAACTGGGCGAGCATGGACAGGTGTTTCTATATTTTCTTCAGATTCTGTTTGCTGAAATATGCGTACAATTGTCCCAAATTTGGACACTTTTGATCGCTTGAGGTGACCGAAAAAATCAGGAAGTGCATAAAATTCATTTTGATTTGCACGCACAGTTTTGTAAAAGACTACAACAATTTTGACCCACTTAATAATGTGCTAATCATGAAGAGCTAATGTTCGAATTTTTCAAACACTAAAACAAAGAAATGTCAAACTAAGTTGGAAAAAAAGTTGATGTTAAGGTGTGATTCACCATTAACATCGTGCATTATGGTTGGACCACCCTTTATTTTTAGGTAACTTAAATGGTCCTTTGTATCTCTTTTTAAGGCACATTGCACTAGTGAGTAGTAAGACACTTGCTATAATTAAAAATTATATAGAAGGAAAATGCAGAAAGTTAAAAGTTCTAAATTTTGATGAGTATTTTAAAAGTGATAAGCTTAAAAATTAACCAAAAAATAAATTGAGAACAATATGACATCAGGCACTTAAAAAAAAAACTCATTCTAAAACGTTGTCATCAAACATAGATTTGTTTTTGAAAATTTTAATTTCGACCATAGAGGGAAAACAAGTGTAAATAATTAAAACGAATTATTTGCTTCAGCTACTGTTTTAAGTGTCACAGATAATTGCCGGAAAATATGCACTCACTGATATGAAACAGAGAACAACAAAAAAAAAGGGACACAATAAGAGATAATTGACAAATTATTTAAATATTCATTAAAAAAAAATACAGAAAATAAAATAGAGAAAAAGAAGAAATAATGTTTCATTCTTACGATATAAATTAATTAATTTAACACTTAAATTAAGAGTGACAACTGCAAACAAGTTTTTATTTTTTTTTCTAACAATATTTAAATTTCAAAGAGTCTAATTGATGAAAGGAAAATGTTTTATTTATTTTTGCAGACATTACAGACGCTAGACTTAGGTAGCTCACCAATACTACGCTGCACGTCAGTCCTTTTATTTGTCTGTCTGGCTGACACCCCGTTTTTAAGCTTTCCAAAATTTTATATTAAAATTATTCGTTCATTTGCCAGTCACTCACTAACTCATTTCTGCGATGGTCTGCTGTTTATTTTATGAACTTGAACACAAATTTAACAAAATCATGTTTTAGTTCTGTTTATTGCTTTAGAGGCAGTAGCACAACGACGAAAGAATAAAACTATTTCAAGACACATCCTCGTGTCCAGCTCATTTAATATGCAAATTATTAAAGAACAGACTTTGCACAAATCAAGACAATTCAAGGAGAAGTTCAAGAAGAGAACCAAATTTTCTTAAAAGGACTGTTTGTTTGTCTGTTTTAATAATGGTGGCGGATAATGGCTGAAGGTGATGATGTTGATAATTGCGACACCTGTTCTAAATGAGCAGAAATAAAATTAAAATGTTCGAAGTAAAAAATTGCACTCAATCAAATGTGTAGTTGTAACAGCAATTAGCTTCTGGAATTCATTAAGTGAAATCAAATCAAAAAGATTTTTTAAGTTTTTTTTATAAAGGGTTAATGGTTTGGGGTTAAAAAAATGCGGTTTTTCTAAGTGTACAAAATTGGTCGGGCGAATATTCTACAAATACAGAAATAACAAGTAAGAGCGCTGTCTCTTAAATACCCTTAATTCAGTTTGTACTATCATACATACATATTGTTGGTCACAGCTAAGAAGGCCCCAACTCAAATAGTTGTAACTTTACAAAAACGTAATAGAAACTTAATAGAAACCGCGTTAACATAATGTAATTCCGTTTGGCAAAAAATATTTTTATTTATTTTATTTATTTTTGTTAATTTTGATACTGTTGCGTTAAAATTTTGTTTTCAAGTGTATTTGAATAAAATGTATTGGAATCACTAAAAATTTAAATTTTGTTAGAAATACGAGATAGGGCCTTTCTACTTGTGACTATCGATATGTACACATATGGCCATTTAAATAGGTACCCTTATAGACTATTACATTTCTTCAGCTTTTTACACCCTTCACACAGTGAAAAAGGATATATATAGGTTTGTCATTCCGTGTGAAATTTCTACAATTTTCATTTCCGACCCCATAAAGTATATATTTTCTGAAAGCTTATAAACAGGGTAGTCGATTAAGCTCTGTCAGTCTGTCCGTGTGCATGTTGAAATCAACTTTTTAAAGTACCCCGACATCGCCTGGACCCGGGTGAGGTACTTAAATCTTAAATATCAGAAATATTCGGGAGTAGATCGGTATTGAAAATCAGAAACATCGGTACATAAACAACTGAGATATGAGCAAAAAATGACGACCACCTCGTTTTTTTTTCACAAGAACCACATACAACAACAACATACATATTCTACACGTGGTATACTGGGTAGATTAAACGTGGCATCGAATCCCAGCGAAAATTATTTTTTTTTAATTTTTTTTTATTGCTTATTTTATATATTATATATGTTATTATTATTTTTTTTGTTTGTTTTTTTTTAATTTTTATTTTTTTTTTTTAACATACATAAATTTATAATTTTACAATGGGATGTTCTTATATATGTATGTTTTTCATATGTATGTACACACTATTGTTATTGCATGACTACACGTTGTGAAGGGTAAATAAGATTCGGCTCGGCCAAATATAGCATTCTTACTTGTTTTTTCTAAAAACGCATACATTTTTTTTTACAAAATTGTCATGGTTTTAATTGGCAACACTTTTTATATTAATATAAGAAAATCCGTTATTTTTTGATATTTTTATTAGTGTTCAGAGGAAAATTCATTAAAAACAAGAAAATTTTTGTGGCCAATAAAATAGTTTCGCATATTCCAAAAGTTAAGGTCGAGCTAAGCATTTCAAGGTTGGTTATCTAATTTAAGGTCAATAATAATTATTAAATTCTAACATCAATGATAGATGGGTCGAGCACAGCATTGCCCTCAAGAAGAGAGGAGACTTCTTAAAAGGCTTCGGTAACAGAATCAGTCATATAAATTTATACCCGATTCATTTGGACGGTCTAAAAATTTTGTTGTCAATGCCCCTAATTCCGAAACGCAATTGAAAGACGTGGCGATATAAAAAAACCAGCCAATCTACTCAGCAATAACTGTGCGAAGTCGTTTATGTGATAATAATCTTCCGGAACGAACCGCTCGAAACAGCTAAGAAAAAGGTAAATTACAGAAGAGGAAAGAATTCGCAAATTGCCATAAGATATGGTGTGATCCAGAAGGAACTAAAAAAATGGCATAACATACTCTGGCGTTATAAAAACAAGTAACAGTGCTATATTCGGCCGTGCCGAATCTTATATACCCTTCACAACGTGTAGTCATGCAATAACAATTGTTTGTATCACCATTCATCCCATATAAAATACGTTCATACGTACACGTTAGAATAAATGTGGCATCGAATCCCAGCTGAGCCAAAAAAATTTTATTTTATTTAATTTAATATATTATTTATATTTTATTATTTTTTTTATATTTTTTTTAAATTTTTTTAAAAAATTTTTTTAGAAAAATTTTTAAAAAATTTTTTTAAATTTTTTTTTAAATTTTTTTTAAATTTTTTTTTCTAGTTTTTTTTTATTATTTTTTTCTTATTTTTAATATTTTTTTTTTTGTAATTTTTTTTGTTTGGTATGTTTTTTACATGTATGTATGTATGTATGTTGTTGTTGTAATTGTGAAAAAAAACGAGGTGGTCGTGGTTTTTTGCTCATATCTCAAAAAGTTATAGGGCGATTGTGCTGAATTTCAATAGCGATTCATTCCTGGATATTTCCAAGAGATTGATACCATATACAGATCTGAGGAACATATAGTTGCTTCTAAAAGTTGATTTCAACCAACACACGGACAGACGGGCAGACGGAAAGACGGATAGACGGACAGACGGTCAGGGCTTAATCGACTCCTCTATTCATAAGCTTTCAGAAAATATATACTTTATGGGGTTGGAAATGAAAATTGTAGAAATTACAAACGGAATGACAAAGCTATATATACCCTTGTGCACCACAGGTGAAGGGTATAATAAATAAAATTTGTTCAAAGACGATACTGGGCGGAAAGTGAGAAAACCAAAAAGTTAAGAGTTCAACGTTAAACTTAAAAAACAATAAAAAATGGTGGCGGCAACATCATGGAGTGGGGATGTGTTTCTTGGAGTGGCGCAGGGCCTTTTCGCCTAATTTCAGAAATCATGACCAAGGAAGGATACAAAAATATTCTAGAAAATTTTATGTTGCTTTATGCTGAGGATGAAATGATATTACGTTGGTGTTTCCAGAAAGATAACGACCCGAAACACACTTCTAAGTTAGTAATTAAGTGGTTTTAGCAAGATAAAGTTTGTGTTATGGAGTGTATTTACCAGAGACTATTTGTTGTTTATCGTTGTTGGTTGCAGGTTTGTTCAAATGTTTGAGTGACATAACAATAAATAGTAATAATGGCTTTTTGCTTATATCTGAGTAATTTATATGGCAACTTTGTCAGTTTTCAACATTAACAGTTTCAAGACCATACCTGACAATTATATGGTGCAACTGTAATCAAAACTTATTTAGGAAATCGATAATTTAAAGTTTTTTGTTTAAATGTTTTTTCTCTGATATCCTTCGCGGTAACTGAAAGTTATAGGGCGATTGTGCTGAATTTCAATAGCGATTCATTCCTGGATATTTCCAAGAGATTGATACCATATACAGATCTGAGGAACATATAGTTGCTTCTAAAAGTTGATTTCAACCAACACACGGACAGACGGGCAGACGGACAGACGGATAGACGGACAGACGGTCAGGGCTTAATCGACTCCTCTATTCATAAGCTTTCAGAAAATATATACTTTATGGGGTTGGAAATGAAAATTGTAGAAATTACAAACGGAATGACAAAGCTATATATACCCTTGTGCACCACAGGTGAAGGGTATAATAAATAAAATTTGTTCAAAGACGATACTGGGCGGAAAGTGAGAAAACCAAAAAGTTAAGAGTTCAACGTTAAACTTAAAAAACAATAAAAAATGGTGGCGGCAACATCATGGAGTGGGGATGTGTTTCTTGGAGTGGCGCAGGGCCTTTTCGCCTAATTTCAGAAATCATGACCAAGGAAGGATACAAAAATATTCTAGAAAATTTTATGTTGCTTTATGCTGAGGATGAAATGATATTACGTTGGTGTTTCCAGAAAGATAACGACCCGAAACACACTTCTAAGTTAGTAATTAAGTGGTTTTAGCAAGATAAAGTTTGTGTTATGGAGTGTATTTACCAGAGACTATTTGTTGTTTATCGTTGTTGGTTGCAGGTTTGTTCAAATGTTTGAGTGACATAACAATAAATAGTAATAATGGCTTTTTGCTTATATCTGAGTAATTTATATGGCAACTTTGTCAGTTTTCAACATTAACAGTTTCAAGACCATACCTGACAATTATATGGTGCAACTGTAATCAAAACTTATTTAGGAAATCGATAATTTAAAGTTTTTTGTTTAAATGTTTTTTCTCTGATATCCTTCGCGGTAACTGAACCGTGAGTTTTTGCAAATGTTGCCAAAGGTACATATTTTATATATAAATATGTACACACGTACCAGAGAAGGGTTTGATTGGTCTATTTTATGTCTTTGAATACAATATCAAAAAGAGAGCCTTTTGTTGACTATATACATAGATTTAGTAAAGCAATGCATGACATGATTCACAATAAGCGAGTGTAACGAATAACGAATCATACATTGCTTGTCCTCTACACAAGTAAACAGTTGCAAAAGCAACGAATACTGAGCAAATGGTATGAATGGTTTTAATGCTGATTGGATAAGCAACGAATACTGAGCGAATGGTTTTAATGCTGATTGAATAAGCAACAAACACTGAGCGAATAGTATGAATGGTTTTAATGTAACTTGTAGCATGATAGAACAATTGAACTTAATATGTTTCTGGTGTTGAAAAAAAAATTAAATGAAATTACCAAATCGCTTCTTATGTATATGTATTGTTGTTGTTTACAAACTTTGCATACAAATACTGAACAAATGTTACAAATGTTTTCAGTTCTTTCATATGACATCATCACAAAAGGAGATTGTTGATAGTGCAAGCTGATAAAAATTAATATGCCAATGTTAATACACATTTTTTTTTATTATCAATCAAAGGCAATACAAAAGCAATGAATTTGTGAATAGGTAGCAAACGCGAATGGTTTTATTCTGTTCTCCGCTACGTACCAAACGCTTTAAGAAGTTCCATAGAAGCTGCAAGATCTTACTTAGTTTGAGTAAAAAAAATAATACGCCCATATTATGGATTTGTAATAGCAAAATTCTCAAAAGCATATCTGGTAAATTGATACTACTCAAATGTCTGAAGTGTACGTGAGAGCTTTAAAAAGTGGATTTCAACATACCAAATGAGAGACGAGCGTAGCTAAACATATCGTCTACCTATTTATAAGGCCCTAGAGTATATACATAATAGGGTCTCAGATAAATATTGATAAATTAAATTTATTGCGGTTGCAAACGACTTAAGCTGGCTCCTTGACCTTAAATCAATATCCTAGTGAAAGTTGTACTTAATTTTGTTGTTTAGATATTATTTAAACAAACTAAGAACTGAAAATATATTTCAAATTTTTAATGGGTTTTGAGAATTTTGTTTTACTTTTTTTGGCATGAGCAATTTTTCTCATTTTCACTTAAAAACATTTTCAAGCGTTTGAATTTATTACACTATAATTTGACATAATAATTTAACAGTGATAATGTTTTCTACGACCCACTTGCATTGTAGCTACATCAAAACATGTAGTTTAATGTAGTTAACAAGCCCAGTTCTTAAAAAATTTGTTTGGTGTTTTTCCTAAATAAGTAATTGCATCGAGCTCTGTGTGACATCCCGATATAAGCCACCAATAAAAAATAGTGCTTCGGGAGAAGCGTGCTTGTAATTGATTAATTTATAAAACTTTTAATTAATATATTCACTTCCACTACTGCATCAAAGTAAGGCTTTTCCAAAGCGCATATAAAGGTGACTTCATTATAAAGTTTAATATAAGTGCTTTTAACTGGAATACGAATAACTTCTATTTGAAGTAGGAAAAATTACACCACTCTCATGACTGTAAATTGTAATGACATATGGACCAATGATTTCAGTGGTTCATAAAGCTCACAATGCAGTGAAATTGTGATTAAACAATGGCTTAAGGATTATAGTCGCTTCAAACGCGGCAACTCTGTTTATTGACATTAAGCAAAAGTTCACTTTATCCGATGTCCGATGAGTTTGCCGAATCCAACAAAATAAATTTGGACAATTTCTGACCGTTGCTCTGGCATGAGTCTATTTACGATAAATCGCTGAACCAAAAAATCTTTGTACAGCTGTCACAGAATTTTTTAAAATATTTGCCTCTAAAAAAACACCCTTTTATATAACTAAGGAATTTACAGAATATAAATAAATGAAAACAATATTTCCATATTCTTTTATTTAACGATTTTTATTTAAAAAAATCCACACAATTTAACGGTAACTTTATAATAATCCAGTCACGAACTTGGATTTTTATTATCTCTCAAAACATGTTTAAAAATATTTACCCGGTTTTAACTATCATTTCTCTTTGATCTAAGACATGAACGACATTAAATCAGATTTTTATTAACAAAAAATAACAATCACTCACAAAGCAATATTATTTTTATTGCTTTAAAGTGTGACGAAAATTAATTATTTATTTTTTTAGATGACGTCTCGTAATGTTTTTCGTTATTAATTAATAGTTTTTATTAGGAAAATGTCAACAATTTCCCTGTGTGTTCAATGAATAAATGATTTTTGATTTATGACCCTCCACTGCAAGCCAATAGGGAATTTAAAACATCCATATAAATACATACATATGTATGTAAGTCAGTAAATATATGCACACAGTTACTAACCCACCAATTTATATAAATTCTTACACACCCATATGTCATCAGAGAGTCATGTACTTTTGTTTCAGATTCACTACTTTAGTCAGGGGTTGAGAGAAGGCAAGAGCTTAACAAGTGTAACTCTTTAATACATTTATTATGTGTAAGTATGTGTAAGTGTGAGATTTCCTGGAAATATAATTTAATGACTTTTCCACAAAAACAAATGTGCACACATGCACACATATAGCCATACACACTCATGTGTGTTTAAGTAGATTTTACAGACAAAATTTATTTTTGTGTAAAAATTTATTCAAATTTAAAAGTGTGGGTTCACTTGTCACATAAATGTCAACGCGTTTGATTTTCAATAGCGACAATGGCAACGACAATAGTACTTATCGATCAATGTATAATTAATTGTTTTATTTTTGGTCGCCAGTGTGTATGTGTGCGTGCTGTTTGTGCATTTAAGTGCGTGTAGATATGTAAGTACAAAACAGTACTAAAGATTGATTAATTTAAATTTCGTACAGTATGTAGTTGTTTCTTTCTACTACAACAACTACACATTAATTGTGCTCAGAAATTTAATTGTTTATTATGAAATGATACTCGTTAACGAGTATATTATTATTTCATTGAATAAATTTGTCATTAAATGAGATTTTAGAAAATGTGTTGGTGGAGATTAAACAATAAATCATACAATAAATTAAATTTAATGAAACGATTTTATGTAAAAAAAATAAACATTAATTTTGTGACTCTGAAACTTCCAATCATATACAAATCTTCCATATGCTTGATGACTTTTTTTCATCAACTTATAGGTACTTAAACAGTATCAATCAATCTTTATAAATATTTAATTCAAGAATTTTTACGAATAGGTGTTCTTCATGAAAAAGAATTTATTGTACGTACTTTAATAACTGCAAGTTGTGCCGGGATTTTCATTTAAACTTTTGTAAAAGATAAGTCTGATGCTGTATATACATGGACTGTGTTCTTGTATATAAGTTTTAAGGTTTGCATTTTATTTTTTTACTAACTATTTGCATCTAAATCGTTTTATGAAAACTTACTAATACCTGCAAAATATAAGAGTATCAACTGTACCTGGTCCTGACAGATTTATATCTTTAAATATTGGGATCGTAGTTCAGTGTTACTTACTGCAGGAGAATAGCCAATATAAGTTAGATTCTAATACAATTTAAGATTATTTATCTCTAAACAACCCAGCAAAATCTAGGTAAAGACTTGCTCCTACTAAACAACATACTTTTCAATGACTATTACATATCGTTTGTCTCACTAAGAAATGTTTTAGTAATAACTTGATTTACAATATGATACGTAAATACTTATTTCACATTACAATTTATTATTACGAAATTTGCTAGAAGCCATTCAAATACGCAACTTTTTATAATTCTCATTTAGTTTAACACGCTTAGGATATAAGTAAAAATTATTTTTAAAACAGCGGCAAAGCATTTCACTGCCAAAGTGATGACTTTCTATGAGTGTGTGAGCTAAAATTAATCTTGTACATTGCTTCGACACAAGGATCTATATGGACGCTAGTAGGATCAGCTGTGGAGTCGGATCTGGTGTCTGCACTGGTGAGCTAGGTATAGAGTTTTTTTCCGCATTTCGAACGAATGTAGCGTATTTTATTCATATTCGTATTAGAAAGAGAAATTTTTACAAATTTTTTTTAATGGAAAATTTCTACCAGTTATCTTTAGTTTACAGCAATCTAAGCCTTTCTAGCCTCCTTAATTACGAAATACAGAATTTTCATATGTACAATCAGTAAAGATACTGTCATTATCCATATCTTCACGCGACTTATGCGCTCTACCGCCATCTGAGTCTTTTTCAGCTCTTTATGTACGAGGGTCAGGTTTCTTCTATGCCTCAGCCAGAGATGCTAGAAATACCTTTATACCTTAAACTAGCAAAAACAATAAGACGTGGTCACTTCGCCAACATAATCTGCCCCCGGGGGAAGGTACTATGGCGAAAGCAGGCGAGTGAGCTAGCCAACACAGGATCTAGTTATCTACAACGCAAATTAGTCACAATCCCGTCGGGGACTATCAATTACAAAATCTTCAGACACTTCTTCAAAAGACAAAAACTGGTGGCACAGACTGGATACATGTAAATTGGCCAAGCTTACTCTTTTGATATCAGGCGTACATCACGACCTTGTCAAAAGGCCGACTTGGACCATTGTCGTTGCTGTCTGGATTATCCAGCTTCTTTGCGATTGTCCTGCTTAGGCAAGCACGTACTGAGTAACTTCTCTAAATTTAGACTGCAGAGATATCTCTTTAACTTATTTTAAGAGGCACTAAATCTGGTAAGTTATGTGATCTTTTTAAAGGGTCCCTTAATTTAAATATTTTAGCAAGAAATATTATTCTGGTATTTGTTTTTCAAATTCACTTGATCTAGATGACAAGTCAAACCTTAAGAACTCTAAACGATAAGTCCCAAAGTATATTGAAGATGTGTGAGATTCTAAGGATTTTATTTAAACAGGATTGAAATATTCACAAGCAGATTTTTTGTTTGAAATACAACTACAAACAACTTAATATTTTTTTTAATTTATTCCACTGTTTGCGGGGTATTATTACTTCATTAAAGCCAAAATTACTCATTTTACTTAGTATCATGAATTATCCTTAAAAAAAACTATTGTGTTTTTAAACAGTTATAAAATCTAACACGGCCAAAGACCAAACCAAATAAATGATTTAAAGGAGTGTGTAAAAAACTGTTAATGCTACAAAAAAAAAAAAAACACTCGCCTTAAAATTTAAAATATGTGGTGAGACATTTTTTTGAGTAATTTGTATAAAATTAACATTTTAATAAATCTCTAAAATAAAAAATGACCAGTAAGTATGTAATATATGCAACTAAAAAATGTTCACAACAATAATATCATTAAGCGCCATATGTTAGAAGAAATCCAAAAATAAACACAAATTCAATAAAAGGAAAGCCTGCAGAGAACTAACAAACTCGATAATTGTTGTGAGCGCAAATAGATTGCACTCCCTAGAGATATGTTTTGATAATGCATTCATACATTCACTGAATGATGTTGATGACGATAAATTTGATGTTCCTGTTGGTATTATACACTCCCTACAACTTTATTTTATTTTTATTATTTTTTTTGCAAAACCTCTAGAGAGCTGACAATGATGTTATAGGTCCATGTTGTTGGTAGTACTATCGTATGGCACGGTGATGTTTTTTCTAATGTTTTAAGATTTTTTAGTTTTGTGAACAAAAAAACTCCCAAACATATATCTTTGATGAATGTATTCGTACATACTTGCATAGGAACCTTCTAACAACAGGTACAGTTAGTTTCAATTGAAAATGATTGAAATCAAATAACGCCAACCTAAGATACACTTATACAATTACACACAAAATACAGTGGAGAATAAAACCGATCAATTCTAAGAATTATGGAAATAGTTTCAAATTCTGGTTAAAATTTTGCTTAAAATTTTTAATTGCGATGTTGTGAAATATGTCTTGTTATTAATTTAAGCAAAACCCAAATCTCTTACACTTAATTCAATGAGTGTATTTTTGATCAACATTTTTGCGTCTGAATATTTTTGCATAGTTCCAAACTTATTTTTATAGGAGCGGAAAACTTTAAATTGCAACAAAAGAGAGAAAAAAAACTTAATTATCTTCCAATTTGCTTTATTATTTATAGAGCTTTAAGATATTAATTTACCCCCGAGAGTATATTACTTTAACAAAAGGTTTACGCCTGGGTGTTATTGCGAGCTCGGGGTATAGAGGTGCTACCAGCACTTTATACTTAGGGAGACTCTGGTGTTGAGTGAAGTGAAGGCGCCTTCACTCATGAGTCGAGTGAAGGCGGTGGCATTTCTTACTAAGGCGTAGAAGAATACAGGGAATTCATACTTAGGGAGATATTGAGGTCGAAGGAGCTCATGTTTCGAGTGATGACGGTCGAAGGGCTACATCTTAGGCTCTACCGGATGGATAATTGGGCATGTATAGTGACATGAGTATTTACTGATCGAGCACATGAGAACCGTGGACCTCTAGGTAACGGACAGAATACAGTATGTCGCAAGAGGTAGCCACACATTAAGGGTGAATGCTATGGGAGATCTAAGTCTAATAAAAATGCTGGCGGTTACGAAGGACTGTGCCATTAGTATTGTAGGTTACCAACAGTCAGCAATTTGAAATCGTTTTTAAGCCCAAAGCAAATGCCTGCAGTGGCACGGGACTCAATGAAATAATGGATTCAGATTGGTATCCATTTAATAACTTGGGAGCGAAGGGGATCGACGAGAGATCCAATATACTTAGTAGTAGTCTGCTTTGATATTCCCCCAACACACATATATTTTAGGCATTACTTTTCAAAAATTAAAGTATTTAAGTATGTATTAAAGCCACACATAGATGCACACATCTGTGCTACGTCTTAATTGTAAACTTCTACTCTATACCTCAATATTGAAGCCAATTTGGTGCTACGGGATACAATTATGGGGCACTGCTTCCGCCTCGAACATATAAAAAATTCAACATTGTCAAAACAAAAGCCTAAGAATGATAACTGCTTCTCCCTGGTATATTAAAAACAGCAACATCCATAAGGATCTACAAGTTCCACTAGTTAAATAAAAACCCTAAACTATGTGGACAAGTATTTAAATAAGCTGGATACACATCCAAATCCGCACGCTCGAAAGATCGCACACTCGTTTGAAGAAGAGGGATACTATTGAGCTTAGATGAAACTTTATTTGATAACTTAAATTTTAGTCCGGCTCTGGCTAGATTAATATTAACCATTTAGTTTTAAGAGCTAAATACTCATTGGTAGTTCACGAAGGTGAAGATCCAATAATAAAAATGTGTTAAAAAAAAAAGAAAAAAAAGTATGTTTAAGCGGTGCAGCATACTGACGTTACCTGAAGGACTAATTTTCACACGAAGTAAATCAGGCTATAATTCGGCAATAATGAGTCGAATATTCGCATCCAATTTCTCGGTTCATTTCTGGTCTATCTGTACAAACCGAAATATATCCTTAGTGAAGATAATTTCATGGATTTAAATCACATGAGCGAAAAGCATGATTATTTTATGGGTCAAATGTTTATCTCAGTAAATTAATGGTATCGCAAGCTGTACTTCCGAAGTACTTATGTCATCGAATTAAGGCACGAAAAAGTCAATAAGCAAGTCTCTATACCACTCACTAATGAATGCAACATTCTGACAATCGTTGTTTGTAAAGACGCATAAACAAATAATTCCACCGGCTCATAAAGTACACCAAACTGCAAGTTTTTCTAAATGTTTCGATAATGGATTAAGTGTTATCATCGCTTTAAGTGTGCCAATTCTATTTTTTTCATTTTTTCAGTATGATTCATCGGCTATTCCTTCTACTCTTAAAGAAATAAAAAGTCATTTTTCAGCAAATATTATTAAAAATATTTTTTAAGCTCCTGCCAGCATATCCTTACTAAAAAATATACTATAAAGAACAACGTAAAATTTTCATAAAACTTATGATACTCTTACAACAATATCCTGCTAATTATAACTTCTGTTCCACACTGTACATAATCAAATATTCAAGTTAATTTTTTCCCCATTTCATACATGTGTATGTACAAAGTTCTCGATATGAAATAAAACTAGAGAGTGTGTATTTGTGATTCATGTCATGGCTAGAAACTTTCATAAAACCAAGTGATTATTCATTACAATTGCTTTAGAAAATGTTCGGTTTTTTGTTATTGTGGTCTGTTCATTTCTAAGCTTATTTTTGTAACTACAACAACATTTGCATAAAAGCATCTGGGACTACAATTGTAGCAACAACATCAAACAATTATACAAAACATGTTACAATAGACTACAAAAGCTAAAAAACAACAACAACAACATTGACAGTAGATTCAACAGCAGCACTGCCAACAAAACAACTACAAAAGATCGCAAAAGCCTTTAGGCGAATAAAAGAAGAAAAAGAAAGAAAAGAAATGTCATTTGTTAATATGTGGGGACAAAACATGGTCAAGTTTTGTTTGTGTTGTTAGAAACAACAACGACAATCGCAAAAAAAAAAATTGGGCAACATGGTCAAAGAAAATCTTTTTACTGTTTTTCCGTTCTTCTACTCGCTTGTTTTCAGTTTTGTGGCAACAGGTTACATGTGATTTTTCTTATGTCTTTCTTTAGTCCAGGCAGCGAAACTTGGCCTTTCTTTTGCTGCATGTTCAAAATTCGTTTATTTTTTTTTCCTACTCTATAGATTTGCAATTGTTGATTATGGCAGGACACTACTGACTGTTACAGTAACAGCTCAGTTAACTCAATAAACCAATTCCCACTGACGAACAAGAAAATTTGTAACATTGCGAAAAGCAACGACAACTCTAGCGATGCAAAAAAAAAAGAGAAACAGATGTGCGAAAAAAATTATTCAATTTGCTGTGAGTTTTTGGGTTTAATTTGCTTAAGTTAAAGAAAGAGAAATAAGGCAACGCTCATAGCAAAGTTGCTTCTTAACAGGTGGCTTGAAAATTTCCGCGAAGTGGGCTCTTAGATTTGACGAGGAGACGGAAACTATTTAACTATAGATAACTTTCCAGAATAAAATAATTTTGTGCAGTTATTTTGAGACCATAGAAAATATATCAACAAACTTTAATTTTCCTTTGCCTTCCGTGGTCATGTTACGGTGGAGTGCCTTATCGATATTGTTACTCTGTGGTGTAAGGGTTTAGCAAACACCTCTAGTTGGGCATTAGAGAATGTATAAAAAAGATAAGGAAACTCAGATGTCTATAAAGCAAATTAGTCGAGTGAAAGTCGAACATGCACGCGGACATGGTTTATCTTGATTACGAAGGATTGTCAGCAATCTTCTCGACAATGGTAAATTGTTTTTTAGTATAGATCAAATGTCTAGCCATGAAATAAGTGAGGACAGAAGGAGGTTGAAAAGGGGCCTGTATAATTTGTGGTCTACTTCAATATTTCCCCATTTCAATATTTCCCTTATACTTTTTGGCATTCTTCTATTGATATTCTGCTAACATTGATAGAGCTTCTTGGATTCCACTAACATCGAATACTTGTTGGTTAGCCAATAAATTTTTGCAGAACCTAAGTTGAAGGTAAAGATAAAATTAGAATGGCTCCGTCACATAGCTCCGTTCTTGGTACTTGGAGAGAAGAGAAAAACAATTAAAACTAAGAGAAAATCGTAAAGGGAAGATCATAATTGGTCAAAGGCAATTAGTCGGAATGCAAAAGCTTTATTCGTATTAGTACACCAAGAAAAGTCGTCAAGCCACAATTAATGCCCCATTTTGATTCCCCTCGGAACCAATAAATAGAGAAATAATAAACTGTATAGAAATGCGATTGAAATTGTTAAACTGATGTGAACCGAAATATACCAAACAGAAAAGTGACTCTTTATTCTCCCCAACATGAGGATTGATAAACTTACAGTAATAAGTAATTGACACTTCTATTTACTCAATAGTGATATTTATATGGTACGATTGGAATCCGTGAATGGTCATGTCGTTGTTCTGTTGCGTACCTGTGCTCATTCGCTAACCTATCACCAGTGAACGCATCAATATGGATCTTAAAATCCAAAAAAAAGATTCCACAAAACGAATCAATAATATTAAGTACCATCATATTGTTTTTTTTTGCAAGACCACTAGCAATTGAATTGCCAGCACCCATTCCAAGTTCCTGCATCCAGTTGAAACTCAATGATGTTGTGGCAATGCCATGCTATGTAATTATACAGCGTGAATTATTCACCAAATTAATTTTCAGATTTCTTATCAAATACACCACTTGTAGCCATTTTGAAACAGCAAAATTGGCTATGGTCGCTGTAGAAGTTTTAGAACTTACAATCATATGGTAAACTGATTAGTGTGGAAAAACTTTTTTCACTAAACCTGAGTGGTGAAAGACAACCACTCGTGTATGGGCTGTTTTGGTGCCTAAGAAGTTTTTTAGCAAGCTTATGTAGTATTGAAAGTAACTGGAAATTTTTAAAATATTTATAGTTTTTGGACTGAGTTAATAAGAGGACCTGGAAAGTTTTAACATCGTCTAAACAAGATCAAAATCGAATAGGATGACATTCGCATGAAAACGGTAGAGAATATTATGAGCGATGGTCTAGCACTGGCTGACATTAAGTTGAGTCACATACCAAGTCATTACTGAAGACATTGTGATGAAAAAGACCAAAAATCATCAGTCGACAATAAGAAATCAATCGAGGATCTAAAATAATGGGTAATAACCATACGTGATTCAATGACGTAGCGAATCTATCGATGTCAGCCGAATATCTATTTTCAATATTATACAGGATGGCTGATGAAAGATGCTACCAAATGAAAAAAAACGTAATAACTTATTTTTTTGTATAACCAACCCAATGCATTTTTATTTTACTTTATAGACTGATCTTTGAATTTAAAGAAAATGTTGGATGAAACAAGAATGTGGATAGTAGGCCGTTCTCACGCTTTAGAGTCTGTAGTTTCCGTCCAAAAAGAAATTAAGCGCACGTTTGGCGGCACTCCCCCTAGCAGATGAACTCTAATGGGCTCGTTAATAATTTTGTCGAACGTGGCATAATCGAGAACTCTCATTTCGGAAGCAGGAAACTATCGCTGCTGCCATACAATCAGATCCTAGAGTTTCGACAAGGAGCTTATCTGATCAAATGGTTGTCACTAGACAGTAACTGCAGACAACTTCGCATCAAGATTTAAGCTTTTTTCCATATAAGATTCAACTATCAAGCAAACCTAATACAACAGACTTCCCGATTCGCTTGGAATTTTTTATTTTTTTATTGAAATGGATGCAGAGAATGCAAAAATGTTGAAATGCATTTTCATGTCTGATGAGGCACATTTTGATTTAAACGGAATGTTAATAATTAAAATTGTCGAAAATGGAGTAATTATAATCCACAAATACTCCATAAGATGCAATTGCATCCACTTCGCATCACAGTGTGGTGTGAAGTTACTTCAAGGTTCATTGTAGGTCCTTACTTTTTCAAAGAAAACGATCTTACTATTACGATCAATAGCGACTGTTACTGAAAGATGTTTTAAGAGTTTTTTCTTTCCAAAACTACGACAAAAGAGAATCCCCTTCAAACCTTTGAGGTTTTAGCAAGATTGAGCAACTGGTCAGATAGTTACGCCGAATAGTTAGTTTATGACAGGATTGCGGAGAAAATTCCCCAAAAAGCTAATTTCAAGAAACTCCACATTCAGGTCTTCTGACCTTACTGCACCTGATTTTTATTGTGGGGTTATTGCTAACAGGAAGTTTACAAAATAAAACCGATAAATTTGAATGATTTAAAGCAATTCATTCAAATGACAATTAAGGCAATTCCCACTGCAACCCTCCAGGCAGTATTAAAAATTTTTTTTATAAGATGTCGGAGGGTGGAGGCCATATGAATTCAATTAATTTGGAAACTTTATAAATTACTTTAATAAAAATTTTTTTTTTTTTTTGAAATGAATTAATAAAAAATAAATAAAATAAACTTTAAAAAAAGTTATTTGAGTTTCGTAATTTAGCAAAATTCATCAGCCACACTGTGAATCGGACAGCTGTAGTGTCCCCCTTGCAAAATGTTTCAGCATCCTTCAAATTTTGATTATTCGAACTTTGTGTCAACAGCCAACTATAATAGTTTCTGTATATAGATTTCAAGACACAAGCACTATTAAAATATGGTTTTTACTATTCTGCAACGGATACATTCCCTTCGATTTAAAAACTTGTTTAACAGCAACGACATTAAAAAAATATCAGATACAAAATAAATACATTGAACAAACAACGTGTCGTAGTGGACTTGACTTTATTTCGATTCTAAGGGCGTCTTTCATTTGTAACTATTTCTTTCAAATCCTCTATAACTTTGTATTCAACAAAGTAACATAAAGAAAGGAAAACTATTTGTTACGAGTTTAAACAAAAAAACACAAAAAAATACAACAAATACTACAATAATGGTTGTTGTTGGTGGTGGTACTTTATTTCTTGTGATCAATTGATATGGGCAAAAGACTGATGATGACCATCAAGAATGATGTATTTGTACACCCATGCATTTTGACATGAAAACTATGCCAAATGCCACTGTTCTCAGCTCTACAACTTAAAAACAGTAAAGAAAAATGAGGGATCCTCTATGAAATAGTAGTGCGCAAAAAAAAAAGAACAACAAAACGCACCAACAAATATTCCAAGATGACTGGTTAGTATAGCTGGTTGGTTAGCCAAACGCATGACTCAGTTGACTCTGCCGGTAACTTCATCATCCATCACGCAGGAGGCACGTACAAATACTATTGAATAGACGCATTCAAGTGTCTGACGGTTGGATGCCATTGACTATAGAATAAAAGCCAAACAATTGATCGCTTATCGTCTATGAGTATACAATAAACCAGCAGTACTTTGTCTGCTCAGTGCTGATTTCTGGAGAAGAAGTAGTCTAGGTTGTATTCCGAATAAGAAAAAAATGTGAAGCAACAATAAGGCATTCAACAAACTTTGTATGCAACTGTTTGCATTTAGCAAGTGTAGATCAAAAACACATGCGGACAGCTTAATATAAACCAAAACTAAATCAAGAACCTACTACGTTCGGGCATTCATCTTCTATGAAGTTTTTGCTTCTCCTTAGACATGTTATTTGTATGCAGCTTCCTTAGTTAAGGTTAAAGCTTTCGTTCCTTATTATGCTGTTTCTTTTTTCTTTTCTTTCTTTGTTATGGTTTTTTGTAAGCAATCTAATGTTTATTGAATAACGTGCAGCAGCACCAGCAGTCGCATAATCATCATCATCACCATCGTCAGCGCTGAGAGATAAAGAAAAAACCCCCTGTCGTGTATTTCTTATTTTTCAAATTGCAGCCATAGGAAGCTTATAATCTTGTCAATTTGATATAGTGTCCTTTGTGTGTGTGTTTGTAACACAAGACAATAACACAGCAGACAACACTCTTAGTATTCCGCAATTCAAACAACCAAACAACCAACCAACCAATGATATATGACCCCATAAAATTAGACCGCTTATTCGTTTAATAAATGCAGATATTTTTGCTTGTTTCTTGTTATTGGTTACGTTCCTTGTACTCTACCGTTGGTTTTGCAATAAATTTAAAAAAACAGATTATTGATGGATCAATTTCTTCAATTGAAAATGTGTGTAAGTGATGATTTTTCTTCTCTTATCAGATAAATTAAATCAAAGGAAGTGGATAATGTCTTAGAGAGTAACAGCGCCTTTAGAGGATTAAATAGTTTGGAGGAAAGTGTAATTCTTATGAATTCAAGAAACGGTTTTTAAAATTAAATATTCTAGCTTACGAAACATTTTCTCCTTCCCTAGGCATAAGTTTTCGAGGATATTTGAAGCAAGCTTGAATCAGGCGATAGTTATTGAATGCTTTTCTATCAGAATACATTTTTTGGCATTCCCGGAACTTTATCTCGTTTCCTAGTTTTGTTGCTGATTTTTTCTTTCTTGAAAATTGAAAACCATTCTTCTCAGCATTATTTTAAGACAAGATTACAACAATCATTAACCCTCCGTCATGCACATGTTCCGATAGTCACATACGTAGCACATGTGTCTGGCCAGATACACACATATTTTCTATGAAGAATAATGATATGTAGATGAAAAAATCCAAAAAAAATTGTTTTGTTCTTTTTTATCTAAATGCGTGTTTCATAAAACGAGAGCTAACAATATGTGTAGAGGGTATCTGGAGACTTAAACCCCTAGCCAAATTAGAAATATATTTAAATCACAGTTAAATTCGTAAAATGTCTGGCCAGATACATGTGCATGATGAAGGGTTAATGGTGCCACAAATTCCTTACTTTGGTTTACATATAAATGTGCAAAACGGTGGGTTAAACTGTCACAATTAAAATCGATTTAATTCTTGCTCAGACGTAAAGGTTTCCTGAGCATTGGCAACACCTTTTTAAAACAAAAATCTATAAGCTTCACAGCTTATCAAACGCGAGTAATTAATCCCAGATGTACAACAACTGGACTCTCTTTAAGTCATACCTAATCCTATTTGACAAGACAAAAAAATCAGAATAAATTGTTGTCTTCGCAGTACCTTATTCTGTTAGTCCAAATTCCAGGACTTTATTAAGGTTTGCTGGTTCTATGTCATGACTAGCTCAGAATACAGTGCTTACTTACTAATCGGGATCGCTTCTCGATTATATGCATACCGTCGGCCTTTAGAAAAAGTCTAAAAGAGTAAAATCTTAGCTCTGAAGCAGCCAATTAATATCATCAAGACGGCGGATAGTATGTTTACTTAACTAAGTGTGCAAAAGATAGATTTCTTAAGAGCTATGTGACATCTTAGCCTATCCTGCTAAAACCAAATACTAGCCAACTTCGCATCTTCCATTTCGGTTAAAAAAAAGTCTTTAATCGTGGCTGTGCAATAATCACAGTTGACTGACATTGCGTTCCTAGCATCATTTTTAAAGAAAAAGGTGAGCTAATGATGCCTGCAAATTCATTGGCTTATCGACAATGACATGTGGGTTTTACAATTTCCAGACGCTAGAATTTTCTTTGATTTTTCACCCAAATTCGATGTTAGACTGGAGCTATGATAAGGACAAAGGTGACCAATAAATAATCCAAGAATTCTTAAGCAAATATCTTTACGCTGTTATGTGAAATACAAAGTTGATAAAACTAATGCTCTTGGATTGAGTTGTAGTCTTTTAGGTACATCGATCATATTCTCATAGTTACACTCCGTACGAAAACGGAGGCAATAAATGTTATCCACCAAAGAATTTCATGATTTTAAATTAATGTTTAATTTTGATCCAAGTTTTTTTAACAACTTTTCAGTTTGGGCATCATAGAATTAACTCAACAATAAATGCTTCCTAACGGTGTGCAAATGTAAAGCTACTGATGGTTGTTTAGCGTACGTATGGTAATAAATTGTAGTTGTTTTGGAACAATCCTGTACTGTACTTCTTAATTTCAATAAATGTCTCCGATATAAAAACTGCTACTAAGTTTTTGTTCTTATGTTTCATTGAAATAACAGAAAAAATCAAACAATGTAAAGGATTCAAATATCAAATATTCAAATATTTCAAATATTTATTAAATAATTTTTACAAATATTCTTTATATTCTTAATCAGCATCAATACTCTTATGGATCCATTTAATTTTGTAGACAGTCTGTTTATATATTAAAGGGTAGTCCAACCATAATGCACGATGTTAATTGTTAGTCACACCGTAACTTGAAGTTTTTTGTCCAAAATTAATGTGGCATTTCTTTGTTTCAGTGTTTGACAAATTGAATCATGAAAGGTACACAACTGAGCAACTTGTTGAAGCCTTTTAAGAAAATGATCGTTAAAATCAAAATGTATTTCGTGCACATTGTTATTTTCTTGCTCGTCATAGTCAAACAAATGTGTGCACAATCGAGAGAATTGTGCTCAAATTGCAGCAAATCGGGTGTGCAGGAAATGTGAAAACACCTGTTCATTCTCGACCAGTCCGTTCAGCGAAAAATATTTCTATTGTTCTCAGTGTAGCAGAAGAACAGTCAACCTCGACTCGTGCTCAACAATTGAACATCTTACAAATATAACTGATAGGAGTTTTGAATAAAGACTTAAATTCAAGGTTTAACTGACTGAAGAACTGAATCCTGCACACCAATTCAAGCGTCGCCAATACGCAGAGTGGTTGGTTGAACTGACGGAAGTAAAAGGTTATTTAACAAAGAAAATCATCAGGGAAGAGGCACACTTCACTTCACACTTCACCTCAGTTGATTCATTAGTACGAGAAAAAACCCGATGCATGTGATTTATAGATTGGTGGCGTCACCGGGCGGTACTTCTTCTAAAATAAGGTCACCGTAAATGATGTTCGCTATCGCGAAATGATGACAAATTTCTGTTGACCAAAAATTGACGATATGTGATCATAACAGGATGGTGCCGCTTGCCGCAAAACCAAAGGAATAATGACGCTTTTGCGCGAAAAATTTAATGGGCGTGTTAACTCAGGCCGTGGAGATGTCAATTGATCGAAACGATCATTTGATTTGACATTGTTAGCCTTCTTCCTTGAGGATATTCAAAAGAAAAAGTATACGTCAATAAGCCAAGAATAGTTCAAGTGGTAAAAGGAGAGATAATTCAGGACATTTACGATAACAAACCTCAGTTATGTCTCAGTGTAATTGAAATAATGGACAATCGTGTAGAAATGTGCCACCAAGGACGAGGCGTATATTTGATTGTTATTTTATTTCAAAAAGTCACAGATTCTTCTATCATAATGAAAATTATGAAAATAATTCTCTAAATTTTTTTTTTTATTTGCTTTTAACATAGTGCGTTTTGGTTTGTCCACCCTGTTTGACTATAATTTTCCTTACTACACGCAGAGAAAAACAATTCCATGAATTTCTTGTAATCCAATAGTAAAAGCCAACAATTACAAATTGTCATTGCCGGAATTTAAAACAGAGAAACATTTCCTCGTCAATAAATATCTATGGATACAAGAAATAAGTAGTTGATGGTTCTATTAGCAAGACTATGTTCTAGTACATCTCCTTATAAAACTGGCCCACAGTGTGAGCAGACATTATTTACAGCCTGCTGAACTTTTTTTTAATGGCAGCGAAGCAGTGTGTTGAGAAGGCAGTGAGCAGTGAGCTAAGAAGTAAATACCAAAACCAATAGTTTAAGCTGAAGAAGAGTTAGACGAAACTTAAAAAGAAATAATAAAAAATAGTTGGAATATTCAAGTGATGGCAGCAACAAAGCAGTAACACATCTTACATTTTTTATAGCTTTTGTTGCTGTGTTATGTGCTGTATTCAAGTGTTTGCATTAGTAATGAGCTGCGTCACCATTATTGTCAGGAAGTTTTTCATTTCATTCCATAAAGCCAGAAAGCAAAAGCTCACACAAAAAGGTAATGGGTTAACAAATGCAAAAGGGAAGAAAACAGAAACGAGTCAAAAAAAAAGAAAAAAAAGGAAAGAATAAAGAATTGTTTGAGCGTCGAACAAATATACTCGCCCCTTTACATTGGAAAACTTTTGATACTGTGGGTTGGCTTATAGAAATAATAAAATTAACAGGAGTAGAATGCACTTGGAGGATATCCTGGCAGAAACAATTTTAGGCCAGGGTGAAAAATAGATATTTTGTAGAAAATAAATTGGCTCTAAATTGGTGAAAAGTTCTTTCATGACACAATTACTGTGAACTCACCTGTTATTTTTCATTTACTCCTTTCGTTTCGCTAATGTTTTGTTTTTTTTTTATTAAATTAGATGATTATTTTACTGTAGCCTGAATATGGATGATAAAGCTGTCATCTTTAGTTGTCTAGGAACAATTCTGTGGTCGCAAGGAAAAACAAGGTAACTCCATTTTTTCAAAAAGTTGAAAAACCACCAAAAATTTGATGGATTTTGGATTTACCATCACTCTGTCAGATCAAAATTTTGAAAAAGTATCACATTAAAGAGTAATCTACAAAATAAAAATGGGTTAAATACCAGTTTTTAGGAAAAAAAAGGTAACTCCATGTGTTTTAAGGAAAAATCAGGTAACTCCATAATATCTTAAAGAAAAATACTAGGAGATTGATCGTTGATGTAAACAATAATTGAAACTAGAATTGTATCATTAACATACAACAAAATTAACTGAATTCCTTTATTTTTAACAGCAAACTAAAAACTAAAAAAATGGAAAATTTTCGATTTTAAAATCAATACGAAATTCATTACTTTTTTTGATAACAATTTAAAATTACAAGTTTAGTCTCTTTTGCTGTAACCTTGACGATCTTCTCCATAAGACGATGCATAAGACGATGAAAGCTTACTTAACTCCATAAAATATAAGAATAAATTCAAACAATGAAATTTTTAGGAAAAACCAGGTAACTCCATTTTTAGGTAAAAATCAGGTAACTGACCTTGATTTTCGCTTCTGACAGGTAAAAAGTTTTTTACTGCATACAAAATGTTCAACAGGTTGTAAAATTTTGTTTTTTTTAATGCGCAGACATTAGAATATGAATTCAAAAAAAAGCTAGTAAAATATGTCGAAAACTTTAAATGCGTTTTTCTCGTGTTTTAAAAAAATGGAGTTACCTTGTTTTTTCTTGCAACCACATAATTATATAACTTGGTAGTATAATGTAGTTCCGTGTTATATGGTGTGGCGTCATGCTCAGCATTACCATTTGCTCGGTTGAGAAATGGTAGTGTTTATCAATCATTTTTTGCGAAATTATGTTAAGGCAATAGTGATTGATATTATATTGAGATACCCAAAATCTTGAGGGAACGAGCAAGATTGTGAACAAAATAGGACAGCACTTGGTAAAGTTATAACTGGTCATATCTCATATGGAACAGTCTGTAAACATAAAATGCAGATCATATTGTATAAAGAGGAGAAATAAATAGTTGAATTGGACTTTTCTATAAAGAAGATTTGGTCGATATGTTTTAAAAATAATCTCTTACATTTAAAACTTTTGCTTGTCAGAAATTAAACATTTTTTTTAGACCGAGCAATACATTTACAATGGAATGATAGAACTGCCTCCATATGATAAATTATCAGTTTAGATGGTTGCCAAACATATGTCAGGAAAGCTAACAATTACATTGGCTGACAATATCTGGCAACGTGCCAGCTAAAATATTGAAAGTTAAGATGGTTATTCGTATACGAAAATTGTATAAACCCCTTGTCAAACATTGCCAGTCTAAGAGCTGTTAAGAAAAGGGCGATAGGGAATCCAAAATAGTTTCAATCAGCTTAAAGGTGGAATAAGTGTGTAAACTTCTTCATGATCTAATTGAGATAAATTGTGAACTCCCCACACTCGTCGGAAATACGAAGAAAAATTTGTTGGCAAGAGAAAAAAATAATATTTTTTATTAGCATATTCATATATGAATCGCGGCAACAAACATAACAATTAAAAAACACATGCATTTTGTTTTGGTTTATGCATATTTCTGTTTTTGTCTGTTTAATTATTTTTAAAAACTTTTTATTCATGGTTTATTATGTTTTAAAACGTTTTAAACCTATTGAAACCTATTAAAACTACGACTTATTTATTGTAGAATTAAAATAAAGAAATTTAGTTTGACAGATACAGACAAATTTATAAAGACACAAGTTGGTAACATTTTTAGTGTCACATTAAAAAAACCAACTAAAAAGCAGAATTCGCTATTTTTAAATTGTAGGATTTCGTTAACCGGGTGGTTATTTTTAACTTGAAACAATCCAGACTAATATTAAATTTGGCCATGCAAGGATGTTGGCCATGTCGCCTTCGGGCGTGAATTAACCCTCTGACTACGTTACGCCCTACATGGACTTTGATGGGGAGTACCGGGTTCTGATTCTCTCCAGAAATGAGTGGAATTCGGGTAACCTTTTCAGGAGCTTTGACACCAGGATCTATACTGACGGTTCTAGGATAAAATGTGGTGTTGGATCCAATGTATTCTCTGATGAAGCGGAGATTGAGCTCTCTTTCCGCCATCCGGATGATTGTAGCGTATTTCAGGCGGAAATACTCGCTATCAGTGATGCATGTAAGGTACTGAATGACAGCAATACCCACAGGAGTATATGTATATTTGTCGACACTCTTGTCACTCAGGTTGTACATTACTGCGTCTAATTTAGTTGGCCAATGTAGAAAGGAACTATCAAGGCCTGGTCAACGGGCTGACGTTACTTAGTTTGGGTTCCTGCGCATAAGGGCCACTATGGTAACGAGCGGGCTGATGAGCTAACCAGGAGAGGATCTGCTTTGGATATCTCTAACGCAATTGCAGTTGCAATCTCGTTAGGGACTATTAAAAGCAGAATCTCCAGACACTTTCTTTGATGACAGGTGGCGTGGGCTGAGCACGTGTAAGGTGGCATGACTTACGCGGCCCTCTTTTGATGCACGACGTACATTGCAACTTACCAGTCGAAATCGGAGGGACATATCGAGGTTGCTGGCGCTATTGACGGGTCACTGGATGTTAGGCAAACATGCATGTTGAATCGGACTTGCATCGAACGACCATTGTCGCAGCTGTCGAGATAGAGAGAAGAAGGAATCGGTTTTGCACCTTCTCTGCGAATGTCCTGCACTGGCAACTAAAAGACACAGATTTCTGGGCGAACATGTACTGGATGACCTTTCTACGATATCTGAAGTTGAACTGAATTATCTACTGATTTACCTCACGGCCACGGGGTGGATATAGTACCCCTTTCTCTTGGATATATTCTGGGATACATTAGAGCTGACGAGTGATGTGGTCTTGTCAAAACGGAGTCATACAGACTCTACTTGACTGTTTGCGTGCTGCGAACTATCACGTTAAACAACCAACCAATATAAATTTTTTGTTTTAAAAAAAATTTTCAAATAAATTCTGCATTTGTAAAGAGTTTTCTCATTATTTTGGACCCATAGTGCAATACTGACTTTTAAACTGCCAGAGCAAACTATTATTACAGCCCAGGAGTTTATGTGTTGCATTGCAACAGCAACAATAACAAATAATATAAATAAAATCTAACAAACAACAAAAATTATTTTTTTTGCACAATTGCCAGCCTAAACAAACATTGGAATTGTTTGTGTTTTTTGTTTGTTTGTTTATTTTTTTTTTCGTTCATCATTTTCTGTAATTCGGACTTGAGAGAGAAAATTTTCTAACAAATAACAATGAAAAGGAATGGTAACATGGTCATATATAATTGTTGTTGGTGTTGCTGCTTAAAATGCTGCTGGGGTTTTGAATTGTTTTGTGTTGCTGTTATTACCATTGGTACCATTGATCGGTCACTACAATTGTGATAAACATTTATTGTTAAGACACTCTAAATGCCTTTGAGTGTATGTATGTATGTATGTGTGTGTATGGGTATGTGTTCATCCATTATTTTCATTTCATTTATTTAATGTTTTTTTTTTTTTGGTTTTGCCAATTGTATTTATTTGTATTTATTACTATCTTTTCTTTCTGTAGCTGTTTTATTTAATTTTATTTTCTATACAACGATTGTTGTGCATGTGCTTATGGTTGTTAATGTGATGCGATATAATTTGCCGTCATTGCAGCAATTGGCATTTGTTAGTGAATACGCGATTATGCGCATGTGCAGCAATCAGTCCAATAAATAAACAATGATCAAGAGGTGGTTAAGTGTAAGCGAGTGGGGTAACCAGAAGTTTATGACAAGCTGTTAAGGGCTTGAACATTCACCCATACATACATATACAGGTTTTCTCCCCCCTCAAACTTCCTTTTTACCAGGGGATATAAAGGGTGTTTTTTTAAGCCCGATAGAACTTGAAATTGTAAAAAATAACACAAAAAATTAAATTGTAATCAAATTTTTTTTTTTATTCGAAAGATCAATACGTGACATTAACATTTGAAAATGATTTCGGGCATATGGGCACCGCGGCTGTTCTTGACGAAGCGCATTCTGGACGTCCAAGTTTGGGCCACTTTTTCGAGCACTGCTGGCCGTATGTCACGAATAACACGAACAATGCTGGCCTTCAAGGCGTCAATTGTTGCTGGTTTATCAGCATAAACCAGTGACTTCACGTAGCCCCACAGGAAATAATCGAGAGGTGTCAAATCGCACGACCTTGGAGGCCAATTGACAGGTCATTTCTCGAAATCAACTTATCGCCAAATTTTGATTTCAATAAGTCGATGGTTGCGTTCGCTGTATGGCACGTAGCGCCATCCTGTTGAAACCACATCTCCTCCGGATCAATGTCATCCATATTTTCAAACAAAAAATCATTGATCATGGTGCGGTAACGATCTCCATTGACAGTAACGCGAGCTCCGGCCTCATTTTTGAAGAAATAAGGTCCGATGATGCCACCAGCGTGAAAACCGCACCAAACGGTGCATTTTTCTGGATGTAATGGAGTCTGTAGGGTCTCTTGTGGATTGGTCTCGCTCCATATGCGGCAATTTTGCTTATTAACAAACCCGTTAAGCCAAAAATGCGCCTCATCGCTGAACACAATTTTGCGATAAAACAACGGACGTCCAGAATGCGCTTCGTCAAGAACAGCCGCGGTGCCCATATGCCCGAAATCATTTTCAAATGTTAATGTCACGTATTGATCTTTCGAATAAAAAAAAAATTTTGATTACAATTTAATTTTTTGTGTTATTTTTTACAATTTCAAGTTCTATCGGGCTTAAAAAAACACCCTTTACATACATCATAAGCAGAGATGACAAAGTGAATTTTCCTTATATCTCTAATAAAATATCATTTAGTATCATAAATCTGGCCACTTTAGTTATCGAAATATTTATCTATTCGTTTTGCCCGAATGTGTGCATATTCATTTTAGTTTCTTTCGTATATTCTACCAAATTCTAACAATTGTTTGTCTATTGTTGTTTGGATAACAAAAGAAGCACAAACATTAGTATACACTCCTATGCCACAATTGCATACAAAATCCAGAATGAAAAGAAATTGCTTTAAGAGAAATTTGCTGACATTGAATTCTTGAGTTTTTTTTTTCATTTTATTTAAAATGCCTGGGAAGAAACAAATCCATGTACCAGTACATCTTTTTCATCTATTCTTCCTGTTTGTGGCAAGTTGCAACAAACAACCAAAAAATTTGTTTTGTTTGTTGGTCGATATTTTTTAAGGAAAATTTGTTTATAAATATTATAATTTACGATTGTGTGTATTGCTGCAATTGTATATTGTTGCACTTGCTAAAATTATCATTTTTAAAACATCTCGTAAATTTTTATTAAAATAAAATACCACAATTTCTCTCTCTGTTTTGAACACCAAACAATAGCGCTAGAATGTGACCTTAGATATGAGCATGTTGCCAAAAACATATAAACCAGGAAGTGGATATGATAATTTTGTGATTTTTGTTGTTGTTGTTGTTATTACACTGTTAGATTTTAAACAAACAAAAGTAATTGTTATGGTGGCAATGAATGAAAATTTTACGACCCCAAAGGTGTAAAGATGAAACGTAATTTGATTTATTTGCTCTTGTGTTGGTAGAATTTAAAAGAAAGTCAATAGTTTCTTTAATTTTTAACAAGCCTTTGTCTTATTAAGGAAAACATACATAACAAGCCCACAAGTGCAGTTCGAATAATGCGTTTAAAATATTTTATAATGGGTGATTTTTTTATAGACATATAAAATGTTTTTCAATAAAACCACAAGTTCATGGTATGACCAAAAACTTGGTTTTATTATTTTACAAATTCCATTTCATTTATTTTTTAAAAAAAATTTTTGGCATATAATCTTTGCGACTGCGCCTTATGAACGCCTCCCTGGGCATCAAATTTTGCAACACTTTTTCATTTTTGTTGAGAGTCGTTCGACAAGTTATAATTGAAAGACTCAGACTACAACAGCGTCTCCAAATTGTTCAGCTACATTATGAAAACAGCGTTCCGTGAGAAATATCTTGCGAGCGATTTGAGGATGTTAAGGTGCTCATAAATGGCCTACTGAAACGGCAATTGCCAATACCGTTCGCAAGTTTTAGTTTTAGCCAACATAAGTGAATGATACTCGACCAGTTATACCACATCCAATAGGTTGTGAAAAGAATATAGAAGCTAAAGTTGCGAGTGTACACGAAGACTAAGGCGAAGCGATTTATTGACATTTTCAGTAACTTGAATTGTCGTGTTCGACGACTTGGCGCATTTTACATAAAACTTTCGTCCACTAAGATTACAAAATTCAAATTCAAAATTCCATTACGATTACAAAATTCAAAAATTGAAGCCAGGCAATAGAAATTTGCGTCTTATTTTCAGTGTTTTATCTTGAGATTGTGATCAGTAATGAGGCCGAATGAATTAACTTATTAGACAAGATTGCCGTTTTAGGCTGGCGGAATCATTGGTCCAAATGCCTCAAGAATGAAACAAGGCAGAATATTACTGTCAACGGTTACCATTATCGCACCATATAAACGGACTAGGTGCTTCGCGAAATTCAAGCGCATGGTCTCTTATACATTCATGTCTCCCAATTGACATGTTGAGAAATTATTTTGATGAGCCCTTAATTTCACGTTTTACCACCGTCATTTGGTCACCTAGATCTTTCAATATTACACCCAAGGCATATTTATTCATCAGGTAATTGCAGTTCGGATTGAATTTTTTGTTTATATTTTTTATATATGAAGTTTGACATTTGAAATAAATTAGAAAAGAGAGAAAATTGTTTTTTATTTATTCATTTTGACAGCTGAAATTGAAAATAAGTGTTGAAAAAAATAATCAGCTGGCGAATCAAGAGTACCTGATGAATAAATATGCCTTGATTACACGTTTGAACTGTTTTCTCTGGGATATGTAAAGTCTAAGGTTTTCAGGAATAAGCCAGCCACGATTGAAGCTTTTTAAGCTATAATTACCTGTTTTATTGGCGAAATACCAGAGATGTCTTCCAAATGGACCACCTCAGACGTAGTCGTGGCCAACATTTACATGATATAATTTTCTGTCAGAAAATGTCATAAATTGTTATTTTAATCGGTAATACAAATTTTAAGTTTAATTTCAAATTTTTGTGATTTATTTTACATTATTATGCAAACGTCACTATGAAACACCCGGTATAGTGAATCGAATATTTTTTATAAATACTCAAGTTGTCTAATTATACCAATCAATCCAAGTTTTGTCCCCAGAGTTAAAAAGTGAAATTATTCACCCCCACTAAGTGGCCGTCAAGTACTTGTTCAAAAACTTTTTATCTGTAGCAACACAGTCGTTTCACCTCTGTGTTAACTTATTAACAATTTATTACCGCTACAAAACATTCACACGGTCGACATTACTTTGAATTGCTGATGATTTTCATAAGAGGAGGAATAATTGCTATATTTTAGGTAATTATTTAGTGAACACCCCAACTGCAAATGAGCCTAAAAGTTACACAGTTACACATTTGAATATTATAGCATGCAATCACATACTCCGCACATTAGAATAACGAGTGAATTAAAATCAAAATAACTACTGCCTCTGTGTTAGTGAATATAATTTGAATGTTAGAACTGTAATGTATTTATAATGTTTCAGTTTCTCATTTTTATCATGGGAAAATAATCATTTTTGATAAAATCCCATGTTAGATTTGCTGACCTTTTAATTAAATATTTTGTGTATTAAATTACATGAACGTAAGCAGAGAATGCGAGAGAACGTGAACGCCCACCAGATTAATAACATGGACCGGTAAACATACATATAACCAACTAAATATCATCATACATATGCATACGTAGTCAAACGTAGATAGGACATTCACAAAAGAAGAAAAAAACAAGTAACAGTGCTATATTCGGCCGTGCCGAATCTTATATACCCTTCACAACGTGTAGTCATGCAATAACAATTGTTTGTATCACCATTCATCTCATATAAAATACGTGCATACATGTAAAAAAATACCAAAAAAAAAAAAAAATTACAAAAACAATATATTAAAACTAAAAAAAAAACAAGTAACAGTGCTATATTCGGCCGTGCCGAATCTTATATACCCTTCACAACGTGTAGTCATGCAATAACAATTGTTTGTATCACCATTCATCCCATATAAAATACGTGCATACGTACACGTTAGAATAAATGTGGCATCGAATCCCAGCTGAGCCAAAAAAATTTTATTTTATTTTATTTAATATATTATTTATATTTTATTATTTTTTTTATATTTTTTTTTTTAATTTTTTTAAAAAATTTTTTTTGAAAAATTTTTTTAATTTTTTTTTTAAATTTTTTAAAAATTTTTTTTTTTTAGTTTTTTTTATTATTTTTTTCTTATTTTTAATATTTTTTTTTTGTAATTTTTTTTGTTTGGTATGTTTTTTACATGTATCTATGTATGTATGTTGTTGTTGTAATTGTGAAAAAAAACGAGGTGGTCGTGGTTTTTTGCTCATATCTCAGAAAGTTATGGGGCGATTGTGCTGAATTTCAATAGCGATTCATTCCTGGATATTTCCAAGAGATTGATACCATATACAGATCTGAGGAACATATAGTTGCTTCTAAAAGTTGATTTCAACCAACACACGGACAGACGGGCAGACGGACAGACGGTCAGGGCTTAATCGACTCCTCTATTTATAAGCTTTCAGAAAATATATACTTTATGGGGTCGGAAATGAAAATTGTAGAAATTACAAACGGAATGACAAAGCTATATATACCCTTGTGCACCACAGGTGAAGGGTATAATAATAAAAAAAATTACAAAAAAAATTTAAAAAAATTTTTTAAAAATTTTTTTTAAAAAATTTTTTAAAAAAATTAAAAACAAATATAAAAAAAATAATAAAATATAAATAATATATTAAATAAAATAAAATTTTTTTGGCTCAGCTGGAATTCGATGCCACGTTTACTTTAACCAATATGTATGTAGGTTGTTGTTGTAATTGCGAAAAAAAAACCATGTGGTCGTGGTTTTTTGCTCATATCTCAGAAAGTTATGGGGCGATTGTCCTGAATTTCAATAGCGATTCATTTCTGGATATTTCCAAGAGATTGTTACCATATACAGATCTGAGGAACATATAGTTGCTTCTAAAAGTTGATTTCAACCAACACACGGACAGACGGGCAGACGGACAGACGGTCAGGGCTTAATCGACTCCTCTATTCATAAGCTTTCAGAAAATATATACTTTATGGGAAATGAAAATTGTAGAAATTACAAACGGAATGACGAAGCTATATATACCCTTGTGCACCACAGGTGAAGGGTATAAAAATGCGTCTGTTTATAATAAATGGCCAAAAACAAGCTGTTGTTTTTTTTATCATTGTATCTAACACAAATGATAAAGTTATTACAAGCTATAAATAGCCCTTAAAACATGAATATAATGTTTTTTGTTTTTAATTTTTAAGAGTTTAGATTTTATTATTCATCACAGATTTAGAATGTTAACAGAACTTACAGTAGAAGTAGACGGTTATTTGTCTAAAATGTCTAAAGCAAGAAAAAAAACAAAAAAAAAACACATAAACATCTACAATGTACATACTGTCATTCGTCATAAGAACCTAGAATATCAAAAAAAAAAAAAAAGCACACAGACTAAACCAAAACCCTAGCAACAGTCTGTACTGTATAAAAATATATAATATCTCATAAATTAACCCACAAAAAGCATAATAATCATATAAAACTCATAGAGTACGAGTTAAATGTGAGTAGATATACAGACAAACATATGCACATACCGAGTGTCTGAATGAATGAGTGACTACTACTCCCATACTTGCAAGTAATTTTATAACAAAATATTATTATTTTCTTGAAATTTTATTATTCATTGATGTAATAAAAAATTAGACAATTTATCATTTTGTTAGGATTGCTGGTGTGAGTTTTTTCTAATGGAGGATAAATAATTGTATATAATATGTACACATGAAGACTTAGTTACATTTTCATGTTTAGAAATCAAATCAAGCGTAGAACTTTTTATGCCAAAAAAAAGTGGAGTGGAGTGGAGTGGGTTGCCAGAGGAATAATTTTTTATCATTAAAGAAAATAATGTATATAAAAAGGTTCGTTAACTTTGAAAAGTTACATCTGAGGTAGAAAAGGAAACAGTCACTAAACAATTAACTTAATTTCTTAAGCCAGTTTTAACGATAAAATATAGAAAGGCTTTACCATGCAATTTAATTTTCTAAGTACCGGGTTGTTTTAAAAAAATAAATTTAAAATAATAAATGAAGTTTTAGTAGACCATTGGACTTGGAAAAGTAAAGCTAGATTTACATACCATCCGTTCATGCGTTGTTGCTTTTGATACTTTTTCACCATTTTATACGTTTCTAAATTCAAGTTACACGCAATGCGTTTTATGCATCAACGTTTTTGTTTTAATCAGCTGTTGTGTTGTTATATTTTTATTAACTAAAAACAATTTTGCCAAAATGGAAAGTGAAATGACATTTTAATGGAATTTATGGAATTCATTTAGTTTATGTACAAGCTACAAGGGCCTACAAAAAGCTTAAAAATAACACGAGCATCAATAAGCTTCTCCTCCATTGCACTTGTTTCCTTTTAATAATAAACAAACAGAGATGACACTCAGCACATAACAGTTATCGATAAATATAATAAAAATTTTGGTAATGAAAAAATATTGTTTAAAATTATTTTTTATGTATTTTTTTAATAAAAGTAATTGTAAACTTTATTTAAAATGTTTTTTCTCTAATTAAAAACGTTTTTTAATACAAAAAAACAGAAAAAATAAATCCACCACACAATCAAATGTATCGATAACATTGACAAAAAAAAATTTTATTTGTCATCCATGGCTATCAAAAACAGCTGATATTTTTTCACCTTTTCTGCGACGGATTCCAAATGTAGAAAGTAAACCTACTTTGCTGCGTTGATACGTTTATGCATTCTTTGCGTTTTGCCGTGTAACTTCTCACATACAATTACACAGATTCTACTTTTTGACAGATGCATAAAACGGAACAATGGATAGCACGCATGGTATGTAACTCCAGCTTAAAGCTTAGACACACGAATTAAACTTATTTCTTATCGCTAGATGGCAGTGTGAAGTCGTTGCGAATCTTAGTGATGAAGATCACGGAGTGGCGAAGGGGATTGAAAAGGAACCCGAGATTATTTTGGTGTGCTTCGATACTTCCCCTACTTATGACAAGCAGTCGGTGTAATTTTGTGTCGTTTATATATTTGAAATCCTGAGTGTGCTAAACTAAAAACGTCTCTAGAAATTTTCATCAAAGCTGTCAGTAAATAATACGGCAAGAATGAACCATTAGCAGTCTAAACAATACGATGTTAAAGTTGTCCTCAAGCGCAATATGGTTCAACAAATGCAATGGATCAGGCGCTTGGATAATGGCGTGTCAGCTTCCAAGGCACAAAGGCAGGAACCCTAAGCAACCCAGCTCTTAATCTACGTCGGTGTCGACATGCAAAACACAGTAATAACTGACATTATATTCTGCTTAAGGCTCAAACCGATGCTTGTTTTTTAATTAACTTTTTAGTTAGAAAAAAACATTTATTTCATTAATGGAAATCTTTGTTTGAGATGTTAAGTGGAAAACTTTATACCACCGGTATTAATAAAATTTGTGCCCATTTTATCGTATTTTCAGTGACTTTTCGCAAAATTTCTGGCTATAAAAGTTCGAATTCCCATCGAATATTCTCTTTAAGGGCTGCAATTGTCTAGAGCTTGTTGAAATAAAACCACACCACAAAGAAATAAGTCTGGGAGGTTTAAAGTGAGAAGTCTTTTTGCTTTATTCACAAAATCCATTATGGTTTCTGGTGTATGTATATGTGATTGCACCGTTTTAGTGAATCCAGATAATCATCAAGCCTCGCTTATTCTATTCCGACCGTAAGAATTCATTTATCACGACCCTGTTGCCATTTTTCAGTAACAAATGGCATATTTCTAATGGTGTCTTTAAAAAAATTACAGCCCAGTTACTTAACTGCGTCGAACGCCGGAGCAGACAGTAGCTTTGTAAATGCTTGTGGTAGCTTTGTAAATGCCTCGTGGTTTATAATGTTTTTCGACTTAAAACAATTGGCACAATTATTTCACACTGTTAAGGAGTAAAATGCTCCATTGCTTGCTAAAAATTTAAAATCTTCCGATAGCGTAGTTAGTTCTAGGCCACCTTGTATGAGTATAATTGCGTACAAAGTTAAAAAATTCTTTACAATTACACAAAGAACAAGTAAGAGCACTATATTCGGCTGTGGCGAATCTTTTATACCCACCACCAATTTTCCGTACTAGGGTTTTTTTTCTCCGTAATTTTTTGTTTCCCGGAAATGCGAGATTTATTTTTTAATTTCCCGGGATCCCAAAAGCATCCCCGGGAAAGCAAAACAAATAAAAAGTAATTTTTTTTTAAATAATAAAAACCTTTTTATTAAAAGGCATAAAATAGTTAATAATATTAAAGAAACACTTCAAAACTATAAAAATTAATAAAGAGACTTGAATTTAAAATATAAATTGAGTAAAAATATTTCTTATTGAAAAAAATATTATTCTCTAGATACGAGATCAAGTATGAGCAAAAAAAAACAAAAATACAGGTTCTTCAGCTATGAGATTAAAAACAAAATCATTAGAATTCAATTTCAATATAAACATCTGCTTTCGAATCGTAACCACCTTTTTTATTTCCCGGGATCCCGGGTAATCGGGAAGATTAAATAACTCAAATTCCCGGGAAAAACTTAAAGAATGTGTATTTTACTATCAAGGTTTTTAAAAATTAAAAACAACATCTTAAGATCGAGGACGTTCCTTCTTTTCTTTATACAAGGCTAATAAAGAAACGTTGGCAACCTTGACTACCTTGAAACGTACACCAGGAATATCACCCAAAGCATGACCCTTACGACCGAAACCAGCGACTAAAACTTCATCGTTTTCCTCAATGTAGTTTAAACTACCGTCACGAGGTACGAAAGCGGTGATCTTTTTACCGTTCTTGATCAATTGCACTCTCACGCACTTACGAATGGCAGAGTTAGGCTGTTTTGCTTCAACATCAACTTTTTCAAGAAAGGGATTGACCTTCCATCGTGTTCCCAAATGAGCCTTTTTGTAATCTTTGTCATAACATATAAGAAAGTTTACTAAGCCTAACTTATATCAAAGTGTATTAAAAAAGGAAACTGAACTCGTCACACAACTAGTATGAGCTAGTTTACATGAAGGGACATGTCTCTGCGACTCTGCTTGCGTTGGCTTGTATTTTCTTTTGGTGTCCCTTCTAAAATCCTCTTACGTATACATGAAGGCATTTTGCTGCAGGAACAAAGCGACTTTTTGACGATAAATTAAATACTTCTTTTTATCACTTCATTCGTAAGAAGGGCTGCCATACATATAGAATTTATGATTTGTCAACAGTTGCAATACAAGTATTTGTTCCTTCAAGAACGATAATGGCTGATCTTTTTAAAGAAGAAATTTGAAAATAAACATAGAGATATTATTTTATTTATTATTAATATTAAAATCTTTTCGTCTTGATAATTTTACACAAACTGACAAACATAGAAAAAATATTTTGAACATATAAAAAATAACTACTACGAATAAGAATTTACATTGAAACTATAAAAAAGTTCAAGTATTTCTAACAAAATTGTTGACCTAACTGAACTGAAGATATAGAAATAATTTTTAATTTGCTAGAATGCTATAAAAATGCAAATAGTTTACCGAATAACAGAAGACGAAAGGAGTGGGTAAAACCATGGAGGTTAGAGCAAGTGTTACGCGGCTTATTTTTATTTCTAATGAATGAATTTTCATTGGATATTTCATCTGTTTATTTGACAAATTCCATAAGATATCAGTCTGGCAACGCCGGTCATACATAACATGTCAAGAATACAAGAGAACGAAAGAAGTAAAAGAGAAATGTTAAATTTGTGCCCTCAAGTTCACAAAACGTGCGACACTTGCTAACTCGTACTCAACGCCGCACCCCTCACCCTGTTTCGCAGGGGTCATGTTCCTGGGGCATGTCCCTTCATGTTAACATGCTCTATGAACTTTCGTGCTAGACTACTAATCCAACCAACAACTTTAACTATATCTGGCAACGTTTTCTCGATGGATTAGCGCATTTTTCTTTTTTGCATAAAATAAATACATAAATAAAATAATACAAGTTGGTGAACCCTTTTGTTTTGATTTCTTTTGAAAAACAACAATAAGAACATTGTAAGGTTGTTGTCTAATGATCATCCATTACTTTTCTAACTATTTTCTCTTTATATTTGTTATGCTTTTTTTTAAATTCATCATTTTTGTTTTAGTTAAAAAAAAATAATCTTGTATTTGGACATAGATAAGGGACAGTGGTAGTAAAGACTGTTGCAGAAGCAGGTGTTGCCATAAATATGAATGTTTTTAAAAAATATATAATTCCAAGGAAAGCTAGACGTATTGGTACCTGTTACACTCACTATCACTCCCCATTGTTCTCTATGTATGCATGCATGTAAGTGTGTGCCTTTTGTATTAGCAGCCAGCTATAATAGCCTGAATTTAAAAACAAAAAACATTGTTAAACGTTTTAAAAAAGGAATTATAAATATTGTGCTGGTGGCAGCTATGGCGGCAGTGCTGGTGTTGTTGTTTGTCTTGAAATCGAACGATTTACGAGTGCCATCATAAATTTTCATTTAATAATTTAAATTCACATATTGTAGGATGGATACTTTGTATGCACGATTCAAATTCCGAACTGTTTGTTGTATGGTTGTTCTTTCTCGTTATTTTTGTTTGTTTTTTCTTCTATTTCATTGAACTCATGCAACATTATTTATGGTATTGAAATTTAATTGTATATTTATTGTGAAGAGTGCGTTAAAGTAGGTGTATACTAGAACAAAAGGTACAAGTGTTTCACTTACTTCATTGTTATCTGTTAATGGATTGGAAGATTTCTATGTTTTCGAAGTTACTTCAATTGGAAATATTTCGTTGCTTAATGCAAGGTGTTTAATAACAAGGGCTGAAATTTTCATGCAAATTGTTGCTGGTAGTTCACAATCAGTTGTGACCAACTAATTATCTCAATCAAAGAATTTGCAATTAAATTTCATCAATTTGATTCTTAATTTTTTTACATTTTTGTGATTAAGGCATAACCTTGCATATTTTGCGATTTTTGTTTATTCAACTTTTTTTTTAAATTAAATTTCAGTACCTTTTTTTTTTACAATTGAGTTTTCACATTTAATTAGCAGGTGAAGTTGGGTGCCCCGGTGGACTAGTCAGTAGTGTGTTGGTCTGCTAGTTTGGGGGTTGCGAGCTCGATTCCTGCCAGAGACTCTGGACTTGTCTGCTTCTCTTCTCTATTTTCTATTCTATTCTAACTTTTCTATTCAGGTATCACAAAGGGATCAATATAATGGACCCAACTGAGCTGCACAATAGCTGTCTGTTCTACCTAACCTAACCCAGTAGGTGGAGTTCGTAGAAGTATAGAGCAAGATACAAAAAATAAAATACTTGTTTCGCTTGTAGCACTAGTGATATACATATGTGTTCAAACATATATGTAAAATTTCTATTTCGCATAGATTAAGAAGAAGTTCTAAGCTAGAATATAGCGACACGTTGTAGAACTTGGTACCAAAGCCCCCATGTTTGAAAATATCTAAGTGCACTTTCGTTAATTATTGAAGTGTGTCCAGAATTTTATAATTATTGAAATTACCCCAAAAGACTCTATTAAGCGTATGTTTCTCAAAATTGCAAAATGAGGACCTTATAACTCTTGAGCTTATCCAAAAACTATTTAGAAATAGTGTATCGGGCATTCGAAATCTTTAATTGTTACACTTATAACACAAAGATGATCTTATAAATGAGCAAGAAGTTTTAACCAACGTAAACATTAAAGCTCGAAATACATGCCGAGGCATACAGTTACTCCCACTACTTTCTCCAAAAACCATCGTCAAACTAATGAAATTAGAAAAATTATGTTTTTTTCAATAGGATATTATTCTTGCAATCTCAATAAAAAATAGAGGCATACGTCGTTTTGATGATTTTCAAAACCAAAAATTTTGAAAGCATTCCTGATAAATTGATACTACTATACCAGTCCGTGGGATGTATGGTGGACTCAAAAAATCATTTCAATTCTCACTTCTATAAGGAATCAGTTTATAAATACTTTATGGGGTCGTAAATGAATTCGGTAGTAATTAGAAACGGAACGACAAACTTTTATGTAGCCTTTTATACTCTCGTGCGAAGTAAATAAATAAATAAATAAAATAATTTGCTTTTTTACGCTATATCTCTTAAGATTTTGAGTATGTAAAAATGGTCCGATTGGTGCATAAAATATTAGGTAGCCCCATCAGTTGATTAATTTTTTTGGTTTAGCTTTAACATCAAACTAAATACATCTATATATATAAAAATCAATGTGTGTTTGTATGTTTGTATGTTTGTTTGTGCTTTATAGACGGCTAAACGGCTGGACCGATTTCCTTGAAATTTTCACAGAATCTTTCTGTATGTCTGGAAGGAACTATAGGCTATACTTTCGTTTGAAATTGTAAGTGGGCGTGGTGCCACGCCCTATTAAAGAATAAGTATTAAATATTATATATCACGAAAGTTAATGCAGGTAGAGTCTTCAAATTAAGTACGGTAAGCTTTGACATCCACACGAACATTTGGGTTAGAAATGGGCGGACTTGGAATAGTAGGCGTGGCCACATGAATTGAATACTAAAATTCGTATATTTGGAAAACGAAATCGATTAGAGTAGTAAAATTTCGCAAGAGCAACTTTGACATCCAAATAAACATTTCTGGAAAAAATGGGTACATTGGCAATAGTGGGCGTGGCACCTGCCATATGAATTAAATACTAAAATTTGTATATCTGGAAAACGATATCGATTAGAGTACTAAAATTTTGCAAGAGGAACTTTGACATCCAAATAAACATTTCTGGAAAAAATGGGTACATTGGCAATAGTGGGCGTGGCACCTGCCATATGAATTAAATACTAAAATTTGTATATCTGGAAAACGATATCGATTAGAGTACCAATATTCTACAAGAGCAACTTTGACACCCAAATGAACATTTTTGGAAAAAATGGGTACATTAGATATAGTGGGCGTGGCACCTGCCATATGAATTAAATACTAAAATTTTTATATCTGGAAAACGATATCGATTAGAGTACTAAAATTTTGCAAAAGCAATTTTGACATACAAATAAACATTTTTGGAAAAAATGGGTGCATTATCAGTAGTGGGCGTGGCACCCACCATATGAATTAAATACTAAAATTCGTATATCTGGAAAACGATATCGATTAGAGTACTAAAATTTTGCAAGGGCAACTTTGACATCCAAATAAACATTTTTGGAAAAAATGGGTACATTACCAATAGTGGGCGTGGCACCAACATATGAATTAAATACTAAAATTTGTATATCTGGAAAACGATATCGATTAGAGTACTAAAATTGTGCAAGGGCAACTTTGACATACAAATAAACATTTTTGTAAAAAATGGGTACATTAGCAATAGTGGGCGTGGCACCTGCCATATGAATTAAATACTAAAATTTGTATATCTGGAAAACGAAATCGATTAGAGTACTAAAATTCTACAAGAGCAAATTTGACACCCAAATGAACATTTAGGCAAGAAATGGGTGCATTATCAGTAATGGGCGTGGCACCAACATATGAATTATATACTAAAATTCGTATATTTGGAAAACGAAATCGATTAGAGTAGTAAAATTTTGCAAGAGCAGCTTTAATATTCAAATAAACATTTATGGAAAAAATGGGTGCATTAACAATAGTGGGCGTGGCACCTGCCATATGAATTAAATACTAAAATTTGGGGTGGCGAAGCACACCCGGTATTAGCTAGTATGTATATAAAAAAAGTTTGACTATAGAAATTTAGGCAAATAAACCTGAATTCAAAATCACTCCCACCTGCTATGAATTCGCCTTGATAACGTTTTAAAATTAAACCAAAACTGTTAACTAAACTTAACGTGTTTTGTTGTAAATAAATAATATAATAATGGCCTAATTCATAAAATTCAAATTTCCATAAAAGAACAATCTTTTTATAAGTCCTTTATAAACCTTTAATAATTTTTATGAAATAGGCGTTAAATGTTTAACTGCAATATATAAATTTCTTGATACATTTTGTTATTATTTTATTTTTTATGCTTTTAGAGCGAAATTTTCGTTTTTAAACACATATTTTTGACTTTTCAATGCATGAAAATCTCAGCCCTGACAATTACTAATTGTGTTATTGTAGAAAAATTTTTGACAATTTTTATGCCCTTCACAGTGAGTGTAATAGTCTTGTCATTTTACTCCATAAAGTATATATTTTTCTGAAAGCTTATGAATAAGGAAGTCAATTAAGCACTATCCTTCTGTCCGTATGTCCGTGTGTATATTGAAATCAAGCAGATATTGTCATAATCGTCCTATAACTTTCTGAGATATGAGCAAATAAACACAACTTACTTTGTTTTTTGGCTTACTGTTATCACAAAAATTAAAGTTTTCCAGCCGTCGAATAATTTATAGTCACGGTTGTTACTTACATATATAAGGTATGCCTCTAGAGAAAGTTATAGGCAAAAATTATTTGAAAAAATATATTTTTTTTAAATATATCGAAAATTGTTATACTTCTAAATAATTTTTAAATACGCTTAAGATAAAAGTTATAAACCGCAATCTTAGAAAATATTTCTAAAAAAAACTAAGAAATCGGTGTGAAACCAACTGAGATACACCCGAGATACAACCTCTTCGGTGCTTTTCCTAAAATTTACAAACAGAAATCGATATTTTTCAGTTTCTATACAACCGAGAGAGCCAGTATACGCTAAAAAAATATGGTTGTGCTAACCATAATCAAAGAGCATCATATTATGATTGAATTGTATGATTGTGGTTAAAACATACAATGGTTGCCAATTATCATTATTATGTTCATATATAAGACAATATATAAGACTACAGTTGAAATCGACAATCTTTGCTCTTTTTACGAAAAATTGAGCTGATAATTGCATATAATGATTAACTTACCTTTTTGATTGCAATTTTAATAGCATTATTTCCTACAAATCTTCTTGTTCATTTTCAAGTTTCTCCAATTTTTTTCACAATTTTTGTGTATTTTTTAGTCATCTCAAACTTTTAAAATAATAAAATCTTATTCAGCAAGTTAAATCAAATTATTATTTAAGAAAGTCATAACTTGATTGCCTTGTAATCATACTGTTGTCTCACTTATTATTTGATGATTATTTTTAATTTTTAATGTTTTTGAATATAATGTTGTTTTTGTGAAATTAATTAGTTTTAATCATACTATTTTTAAACGACAACCATATCGAAGTTTTTAGGAAAAATAAACATTAAACGATACAATGCAAACAAATGCTTGGTTATCGTGATAAAATATATGATGAAATAAAATAAAAATAACTATTACTTGTTCTCGACAACCAAATATTGTTATAGCAAATATAATATGACCGTCGTGATTATGTCGTAACCATGATTTTTCTTTGCGTGTATGGGGATCAAATGAACAGGCTTGAATATTAAAATAAAAAAAGCTATGAAAAGAAAACAATTCCAAGTTGGCGTCCTAGATAATTTTGCGAATATAGAAGTCTAATACAGTAGTTACGGCATTGTACCCTTTAAACCCAACAATATTGGTATCAGATAAGAGGCTTAAACAGTACTATTTAAAAAATGGCGGAAACAAGTTTTTAACCCCTCAGATTCGCTACGGCCGAATATAGCGCTTTTACTGGTTTTTTTTTCGTAGAAAATTTTGAAAAATACTCTTTTGATAAAAATTTTTTGTACATTTTTATTTAATAGAAAATATTTAATAAATTTTCTGTTTATGAAAAAAAACTTTTAATTTTTTTTTATGGAATATTTTTAACAATTCTTTTTTATATAAATGTTTTAATAAATTTTCTTTTGAAAAAAAAATTTTTTCTTTCATAAGAAATTGTTGAAAAAAGTTTTGATTTACCTGTGTTAATTGTTAAAATTTATTCAAATAAAACATTAATTGTGCTTCAAATATGGGAACTATAGCAAGCATTTGGATTAACTTTAAGTGTGTTAATTTTTAAAATATTTAAATCCTGCCCTTGATTAGTGTGTCGCTTGTCAATATCAGTGCCATTTTTTTTTTAAATAAAAAACATAACACGATTATCCTGATTTTAATGTTGTAGTTCTTTGTTTTGTAAAATTGTTTTTTTTTATTCTCTTGAACATTACTTTAACTAATCAATGCAAATTTTATGCCAAGTTTCAAATTTCACACTTCGTATTAAGAAAATGTTTTAGAAATTTTTGTTTTTTTTTGTTTTGGTCTGTTTGATTGTATGCATTTGACCACGCATTTTTGTGTGGAATAAACAAATTTTTTGAAATGTATGAATGTATGTTGCCGTGGTAGCCCGATTATTTTATGTTTTTTCCCACTAGATGACAGCACACTAATTGCTAATGCAACTACATTTGCATTAACACCTTTTAATGTTGTTCTCTTGATCAAACAACATCAGTAAAGCAGCAGCAGCAACAGCAACAAAAACAACTACTGTAACTATGTGTTATTAGTAAACCAAAGAGGGTGCAGAGAAACGTGCATATGAATTTTGTCTGTATGATGTTGAAGGCGCAAAGTTTTTTTTTTTTGCTCTCTTATTTGTGGCTTAATGATTGTTACCATGCTAAAGGTGCGTTAAAATGATGTTAAAACTTTTCCAAACAACTATGTATTTACTTATTTATATAAATGTATGTTTGTGCAATGTATATGTTTGTGCTTCTGTGCAAGTGTGCATACAACATATAACTTTGGGGCAAAAATAGGCACAAAATTTACATTTAAACTATAAACAACAAACGTATGTATGCGTCATTATAACATTTTTTTTTATTTCTCTTTCTATTTTCGCATATGACCATGTTTAAATATAAAATACGACGATGTTCATTCAAACTTGCAACAACGAGTAAACACTCAAGGAAAAAACATACATAAATATTCTAGGATATGAAAATTGTTTTTGTATGTTTTACACACACACGCATCTACTGCAGGCAAAATATTGCAGCAGCTGAAGTGGAGCCAAAATAATAACGTACATGCAACACAAAAAAATTAAATTAAATTTATATATTTACGATTATTAGGAGAATATGCGAGGGCATAAGGAAAAATTTAAAATGAATTTTCTAATGATTTTTATATAAACAAATATTTTTGTTAAATATTCGATATGAAGACGATTTTCGTTTTTGAGAAAATTTTTTGTTAATTTCATAATAAATATACAAAAAAATTAAGTCTATTTCCGATTTTTTAAAATAATTTTTGTAATTTTAGTTTAAAATAATATTTCGAAAAAATTTTCACAGAAATCTTAATATGATACACATGCTCTTTATTATAAAAGTGATCTAAGTAAAAAACAAGTAAGAGAACTATATTCGGCCATGCCGAATCTTATATACCCTTCACAACGTGTAGTCACGCAATAACAATAGTTTGTATCACCATTCATCTCATACATCCCATTGTAAATTATAAATTTACGTTTGTGTGTTAAAAAAATATATAAAAAAATGTAAAAAAAAAAAATTAAAAAAAAAATTAAAAATATTAAAAAAATAAGAAAAAAAATAAAAAAAAAGTAATAAAAAATATTAATCTATATATATAAAAATCAATGTGTGTTTGTATGTTTATATGTTTGTATGTTTGTTTGTGCTTTATAGACGGTTAAACGGCTGGACCGATTTCCTTGAAATTTTCACAGAATCTTTCTGTGTATCTGGAAGGAACTATAGGCTATACTTTGGTTTAAATTGTAAGTGGGCGGGGTGCCACGCCCTATTAAAGAATAAGTATTAAATATTATATATCACAAAAGTTAATGCAGCTAGAGTCTTCAAATTAAGTACGGTAAACTTTGACATCCACACGAACATTTGGGTAAAAAATGGGCGTACTTGCAATAGTAGGCGTGGCCACATGAATAAAATACTAAAATTCGTATATTTGGAAAACGATATCGATTAGAGTAGTAAAATTTTGCAAGAGCAACTTTGACACCCAAATGAACATTAAGGCAAGAAATGGGTGCATTATCAATAGTGGGCGTGGTACCTACCATATGAATTAAACACTAAAATTCGTATATATGGAAAACGATATCGATTAGAGTAGTAAAATTTTGCAAAAGCAACTTTGATATTCAAATAAACATATGAATTAAATACTTAAATTTGGGGTGGCAAAGCACACCGGGTATTAGCTAGTAATATATAAAAAAATAAAATATTTTCTTTGGGCTCAGCTGGGGTTCGAAGCCACGTTTACTTTAACCAATATACCACGTTTGTATGTATGTTGTTGTTGTATGTTGTTTTTGTATTAAAAAAAACGAGGTGGCCGTGGGTTTTTGCTCATATCTTAGTTGCTTATGTACCGATGTTTCTAATTTTCAATACGGATGTATTCCGAATATTTTTGATATTTTAATACCTCACTCGGGTCGATGTCGGGGGCTTCAAAAAATTGATTTCAACATACACACGGACAGACTGACTGAGCTTAAACGACTCCCCTATTCATAAGCTTTCAGCAAATATATACTTTATGGGGTCGGAAATGAAAATTGTAGAAATTTCACACGGAATGACAAACCTATATATATACCCTTTTTCACTGTGTGAAGGGTATAAAAAGATCTTGCAAGCCAGGTCACTTAAAACTTAATTAGTTCAGTGTGATTTCTAAAAATTCTCAAAAGTGAACCATTTATGAATTCGTTGAATCGAATTCATTAAGTGTTAATTATGAAAAAAGTCTAAGTCAAAAATGTTTGGAAGTTGGATTAAATTTTTAATAAAAATTTGTTGATGACACTAATGACAACGACGGTATAGCTATTATGTTAAACATGCTTTCATTATATGAAATTGTTGTACTTTTATTTTGATTGTGCATTTATGCTGTAGCGCTCTCTTAAAATAATGTTTGCATAATTTCAAATAGTAACACAGGATAATGTAAATATAAACTTAAAATAAAAATTAATATTAATAAAATCAAAAATTTATTTGCTTTAGCTCCAATCATCAAAAGAAAATTCTGTAACTTTTTAAATAATTTTAATTAATTAATTCACTGGATGCCCTGGTGGTAAGTAGTGTGTTTGTCTGCCAGTCTGGGGGTTGTACGGATTCGATTCCCGCCAGAGACTCTGGTCTGTTTCATTACTACGGGCACATGGTCTTCGTTACTCAGCTCGGTTAATTAAATTAGAATATAATTTGTAATTGTGTTGTAATAAATATAAATAAATAAGTAATTTAAACATTTTACACCAAAGATATTAAACTAATCAATATCTCCAGCATCCAATGTATCACAAGACGGCTTTAGATGACTTTAAATTCCACATTTGAGATCTTTCGCCCAAAAGAGCCAGACTAAAAATATATTGAATTATTGGATTGGGATTATTTTCACTACATACGACTACTAGAATATTAACGAAAGAAAAATATTAATATCATATTTGTTAACTATCCTACATTTTATCAGCATTTTAATGTCAATAAGAATGGAATACTTTTCACTCATAATAAACAAATTTTCATTAATTATTTATTTCACTTAAATTGTTGTCTTTTTATGGTTCGGTCATTCAGTTAGTTTTAAAAATTGTCTAAGTCAATTCAACCTCCGAACACAACGTTTCCGTGCGAGACACACACAAAATTACACACTCATAACGAACTTTTATTAATTGAGATAAACTAAATGAAAAATTTTAATGCGTCATAATATACAATTGGGTGATTCACAAGGTGTCTTATCATGTCATATTGTCATATTGTTCTAAAATTTTACAATGGTTTAAAAATGTTGTTGTTGCTTTTCAAACAAAAAGTGTCTTATAATAATAGAACTTTGTACGCTATGTTTATTGTGCTGTCGTATTTAATAAGCACAGAGCTGTGCTAAACGGCTAAGCCAAGCCGCAATAGTTTTTGTAAGCCGTCGCCGTTCAATGTATAATTTTATCGGGCCGACATCCAAATTTAAGCGCAGTTGCTAATTTTTGTAACAAATCACTGGTGGCGTCAAATAAGATCGGCTAAGGACTCTGCTGTTTTTGTTTATCAAACAAAATTTAATTTATTTTTTGATTTATTTACTTGAGTCTGCCATTACAACATCTAAAATGTACTTTTCGCACAAACTGGCTATTATTTCATTTGTTTTTGGCATCATGAAAGAAAATATTTATTTTAATAATTATTGTACATCAGCTGATTTAAATTCAAAATATCACACTTAATTATGAGAGGCTGTTCACAATGGTCTTAATTTTTCATGCTATTATTATAGGACATATGACTTTATGACACTGTGAATTCCCCAGATATATTTTATTTATTCCAACGCAAAACATTATATTCACATAAATCTCGAAACCAAAAATATATGACATAAACCACTTTCATAATTAAGGGCACCTATGTAAATGTTTGTAAAATAAATCTTGAAAGAAACAAACAAATCTTGATTTTAAAAACATGTGTGTTAAGCTTGAACTAGTAGACAATATTGATTATATTTTGTGACAAAAAGGAATAACTGACCTTGTCGACATAAGCTTTAATCAAGATATTCACATCATTACATGGTGAAGGATATAATAGTAATGATAATATGGCGCGCTTACTTGTTGTTTCAATTACTTAATTCAATATGTATGATTTCGTTATGATTTTTATTATGGCTTAATTTATGTCTGACATGTTTCGTTAACATGTTGCTAAGTGTTTACATATCATTAGCGGAAATTAGCCACACAACTTGGCTGCGGATAGAGCACATGATAGTATAACACTAGCGGCTAAGCACTTCTACCAACCGATCGGCTTCGCTCTACAATAATAAACAATTGACATGATGAACAGCTGTTTTTATGTTTTAAGAATAAAAATTAGCCTGAATTAGCCACAGCTACAATGTTGCTACATGTTGCCAAGTAACCGTGTTGTTCTGAAAATAATCATAATCATTTACTTACATCTATTCTATATTTGACTGATTGTATTCGGTAGTCTTCTGTCATCTATCTATTTAAAGCATTATAAGGAAAACTTAAATCGAATAGTGAAGCAGGTTGGTGGTGGTGTAGTGGTTGGGGCCTTTATGTCGTCCAATTAGTTATAGAGTGGACAGCATCTGTTGATAAATATTGATTTTTATTTTATTTTTCAGGATAATGATCTAGAACACAAACCGGGCATTATGCGAATTTGCATAATGTATAATTGTCCACATTTGTGGACGCCGCCAGCACAAATAACACCCCTTAATGTTATTTAAAGCATTCATTTTTAAACAGAAATTACCTGAAACTGTCACTTTAAATAGAGTAAGAGAATATTTCGAATAATATCAACCAAAATTTTGTCACATAAATACCAAACCGATTTATGTAAATCTGTTTTAGACAATCCTTTCCCACATCCATCCCTGGATCCAAGCTTGATAATAAAAAGTTTTTGTGAAATATTTAAAAAAAAATTCTATCTTATAGAAAAATGTTTTTTATTTTTTGAGTTTTAACGAAATTTTGTTACATTTTATATTTATTTAAATGCCAACAAAATTGTTACATCTACCCCTCGACAAAATTGTTTCGTTATTATTTTCTTATTGCCTGCTGCTGTTATTCTTACTATAATCATAGTCACCATAGCGTTGTTTGGTTAGGTGTTGTCGTCATGCTGAATTATTACAACGACAACTGAAAATGTTTGTTGTACGATTTCGTGAGTACATCTTATAATGCTATTAATTATTTACATGTAGCACCTTATAATGTCAACTAAGAAAATCCAATGCATAACATTATAACGCAATGAACAACAACTTAAACGACAACAACATCAGCAATATTAGCAACAACAATTGCAAGCAGCAATAATAAAAAGAAAATTAACTGTGATATATTATATGGAGATAAAACGATTCAGTTTGGAATAATCGCAGAAACGAATACTTATTAGGAGTATAGAGGAAAATTGTAAAAATCTGGTGGCTTACGATGTAACTCAATTCGAAAAAGAAATTGTTTGAATTTATGTGCTTAATACATTCTAATTCGAAAATGTTTTCTTTCGCATCGATTTATGTACAGAGTAACCCTTCATGACATGTACTTAGTGTTATACCCTCCGGCGAAATTTTGGTTGATTAAAGCGTAAATATAGGTTTGTCATTCCATGTGTAACACTGACGAATATTCATCTAAGACCCAACATTCCTTATGGCATTCAAAACATAAGGGTCAACGTCGTTTTTTTTCCAAAAAGACGTTAACAGGTGTTAGAAACGGTGCACCATCAGAATATACTCAAACGAAGTAAAACTATAAACATGCTTTGCTGAAATATTTTGCAGTCCGCCTTTGTTATATTTATAATTGTGCCTTTAGTCAATTTAGTCAAATTTTAAAGAGGTCTCTGAAATGGAATAAAACAAAGATTAATTTAGTTTTTTTTCCAACAATAATTTTCTGGCATTATAACCAAAATATGACTTCTGATATATGACTGCCACGGCTGGTTCGAGCGTAGTGAAATCGGGAGGCTAATTTTCGATGACTTTTTCCAACATTTGCGGCCGTATATCAGCATTAACGCCGCGAATGTTGTCCTCTAAGTGTTTAATTGTTTCGGGCTTATCGGCGTAGACTAGCGACTTTATATATCCCCATATAAAATAGATTAGCGGTATAAAATCGCTCGACGTTGGAAGTCAATTCACGGGTCCGAAACGTGTAACTATGTTGTTACTAAACGTTTCCATCAATAAATAAATTGTAGCACGAGTAGTGTGTCATGTTGCGCCGTTTTGTTGAAAACACAGTCCCTTCATATTATAGGTGTTCAATTCATAAACGAAAAAGTCAGTAATCATGGCTCTAGAGAGGTCATCATTGATCAGCATCATTTTTAAAGAAGTACGAACCAATGATGCCACCAGCCCGTGATGCACAGCAAACAGCCAGTTCTTCTGGATGTAAAGATGTCTGGACATACCCTTGAGGATTATCATCACTCGAAATACGGGAGGTTTATTTATTAACGTATCCATTTAAATAAAAGTGAGCTTAACGGTAATCTTGTTTTAAAACCATTCACCGCTCACACTAACGGCAATTTAGTTTTGGGCCCAATTACCGAATCTATTCCTTGCTATTTATGAGTCAGTCTAATCATGTTGAAAAGCCAAACCAAACTAAATATAGATCACTTAACAGCTGACGAAAGGGAGGCTAGTTCAAATAGTGTTGCCAACTTAAAGTTCTATATCTCTATAAAAACACGCGACACATCTGTCTGTGGAAGATATTATAACAGCCATACAAAGAAACTAAATTTATAAAAATTTCCCGCAATTGATAATTGTCGCCAGATACATCTTATTATTGAAAAATAGCTAAATTTAGCTAAAGTTTAATAGGAAAAACTAAATGTGTAAAAAATCTTAAAAAAATTGACGTTTTTTATGTTTATGAGCAACTAAAAATAATGTTTGATTAAAAAATAATTTTTAACTCTTGAATGGAAGGAAAAATTATCTAGGATATAAACGGTTTACCCATAGGGATGATAAGATTTCAAAGTAACCATTTGTACTATGTCATTTGTTTTTCATTGTATTCGGTAGTGTTTACAATTTCATAATAGAGAGATATATGCATGAACATCGTTTAGAAATTATTCAGTTTTATTATCAAAATAATCATTCTCAAATTGCAACTTTTCGTGCGCTCGGTCCATACTTCCTTCGAAATGAAGCTGGTAACACCATTACTATCAATGAAGAGCGATACAGATCGATGATAAACAATTTTTTATGGCGAAATTGAAAGAAGTTAATCTTGACAACATTTCGTTCCAATAAGACGGGGCTACGTGCCATACAGCAAATGCAACAATTGAATTATTGCGAGAAAAGTTTGAAAATTCGATTATTTCAAGAAATTGTCATATTAAATGGCCTCCTGTGATTTAACACCACTAGACTATTTACTAGCACTTACAACAACCTGGCTTAAATACCACAAATAGGGTACAATATTAATGCCACTGTCAAATTCCACTTTATTAAGTGCCACAGTGAAAAAAAAAAATACTAAATGAACACTACAAGATTGCAAGTCAACCCTGTAATAATGTTACCAGAAAGAGTAAGTTTTTGTAACACCAGACACTCGAACGAAACCAAAACCATCTTTGAATTTTACTTTAACTTTTATAAATCACATGATAAGGAAAAGAGTTTTTTTCCTCCTTTTTTTAAATAAAAGTAAATTTATGCCACAGAACACGAAACGTGTAATGATGTGATAATATGGGCAATTCCATATTTGAATTTCAACAACAGTAAATGCCATATATTGCACACGAAGCGTTTTCCATAGGAAAGCATGCACCTCTTCCACAAAAAAAAGAAACAAAAAAAAAACGTATTGAAAAGCACGTGCATGGGTGCCCTGGCTGTAATAAACAGTATGGTGGTATTTCTTACTCTTTTTCGCTCCAACAGTTCTCACTTCTCAGTTATTTATTTAAACAAATGTATAGTGCAGCATAAAATGATTACGTTTAAGATAAATTACAATAAAATATTTGAATCTACATTTTAATGTATATAAAACACACACTTCTATATGTATGTTGCATCAGCATACAGGTATGTTTTGTATGTTCGCATTACAGCAGCTGCCGTGATAACATATGACTTGAATTGTTGTTGCCAGAAATAAAATTTCACAGGAAGATAAATATTTAAATTTTCTCTTTCGTTTTCTCATTCACGGAGTAATTCTGTGTGTGTGAAAGTCCTAGTTAAAGTAAAAGAAAAGTAAATCCTGTTTACATACCAATGCCACTAATATGGCACCAGAAGCTCAAAATAAAAATAAAACTTCTTTAAATCATTTTGCTTACAGTTGGCTTGGAATGTCTCGCTGCATTGCAAGGTTATAAATGTTGGTGACATTTGTTATGCTGAATTATTTTGTACCTTTAAAATAAAGGTGTTAAGGTGAGATGTTTAACAAGTTATTGAAATTATAACAGCTTCTAGAACGAAGAGCAACTAGTAGCTGGCGTTTCTGATGTTGTGGTCTATAATTCGCAGATTGGAATGAATATTTTGTTGTCGATATTTAACCTAAAAATTAAAAGTCTTATATACCCTGAATAGCAAAAATTCGTATCTGCTATATATGTTTTGAACCGACGTCAACACTGTCACCTAGTAAAGGTTTGAAGGACCATAAACAAGTAGTAGTCGTCAACGTCCATATTGTCTCTGGTAGCATTAGTACTGATTTTCTGTATCGCTTCTTAGTAGATCCTTGCTGAATTACTCAGAAACAGTATCTTTCGTAGAACTTTCGAAAGAGATGGATAAGTACATGCTTGATAGAATGACGCTTAGATGAGCAAACATCACTTAGTGCAGAAAATTTAAGTCTTTATGGTTCTCAGTACCTTTATTTAACATAAAGGAAATATCACTTCTAATGCAAAGGTTAAACTATCACCTCGTAATGGTCTGAACTACAAACATAACTGTAGAAGATGTCATAACGAAAGGGAGGAAGAGTCGGTAATAACCTTTTGTAAAACTAACCAAATTTTTTTTTTGCGGTCATTTATTTTTCAAAAGCCAAAGCGGGATCATAGAGTTGCCACTAGATGATTTGACAGGATTGCCTAAGAGTACTGGCTATTTCTACAATGACTGTGGAAATAGGTTTTTTTTTTCTCAATTTCTTACCTTTTTTATTATCACAAAGGACCTTGTAGTCTCCGAGTGTACTTAGTTCTTAAATAACATCATTTGAAAATGATAACAAAGTTTAAACAAAAAAAGACTTGACATGGAAAAACTCTAGGCTTATTAATCTGATCAAGAAACAAAAGGTTTAAGGTTTTTCTATGCTTGAATAGTATATTTCTAATGAAATATGTAAATGCTTGATCACGAACATCACATCTTTAGGATTGATCGCTTGGTGGCGGCTACTAGTACTTTTTCGTAGTCCTAGGAATGCGTACAAATTCACTATGCTTACTTAGTAGCCCATACAAAATCTAACACTTTGCAATGAATGTGCATTCGGGTGCTATCACTGCTTTAACCTCTAGACGGCTAGGAGTTTGAAAAGAGATGCCACTTGGTGCAGCAAATGTACGGAGGTATTTATAATCTTCTATTAGTGCTTAGATAACAGATAACTACAAGTTATTACTCAACAATTACAATAAGAAGCTTCGTAATTTCAAGGAATCAGCTTGGCGCAACTATTGTGGAGTTATCGAAGATAGTTACTGAGAGTTTCATGGAAAATAATTCAAAGGTGCGACCATATTTGGGCCCGCTTTTTAAAGGGGCAAAATATGGGCAACTTTTGTATCTCTATTAGCGCTTATAGTGTAGTGTATAAGGAGAAACATGAGAAGAGCCCTCAATTTCATCCAATTGCATAGCCAAGCAACTTCAAGATGGTCCTTATGGTTTACTATGTTAACTAGGCTCTGATGTTGAAGAACAATGTTGTTAACCGTCTTGACAATTTTGTTATGCATAAAATTCCATGTTAGATTAGTTGACATTGAACATCCTGACCTCCTCGCAACCTGTACAGTAAATTAACAAATACCTGGACCAAAGCTTTTTATGGTCCATATCGAGAGTATGTTCCGGGTAAACTATGCGACATTCTAGACGCTGATTTTGCTTCTCATTTGAAGAGTTACAGAATGAATGTATCAGGGGCAACGTCAGTTTAAAAATTACCTAAAACCAGTTTATTTTCCTCTAAGAATCTAAACCACAACCTTAGGCAACAATTAAGTGAAATCTGTTGATCGTATACAGAGACCGGTCGGTTTTGTCGCGTAGGAGATAATATCGCATGAACTCTGAATTTCCCCTGCACTCCGTTCTAAAAGATTACGTTTTCTAGAGCATGAATTCACTATATATAAAATTCTTTGACGCGTAAGGTATTGGGCATTATTAAATTCCTTACCCATACGAAATCACAAAATAACCACCTAAATAGAACAAATTAAATTTCAGATTCAATAATGAAATTCTGTAGACAAGATTTTATTTGAAAAAGGACATTTTACTAAAATTCAAATTAAAAATGTGAGAAAAAAACAATCAGTTTTCTTCTTTCTATATTATTTTGTTTTTAAACATGATTTAAACAAAACATTTTTAAAACCAATCAAAATATTTTTAGAAAATTAATTTTCGACAAGTGTTTAATAATAATTTGTTCTGTGTCTGATTGTGTGATTTCTGCTATTGTGCTTATTAAACATTTTGTTTCACTTATCCCACTACACATACCAAATATTCTTTTATCACTTCAATCAACTGATGAATCGATCCACCTGCTTCCAGAGTATTATCATAAAAATATGCATTTTTGCAATAGTGGCCAACAATAACGAGCTGTATCCATTGCATGAACATTATTTCCTGTGTAACAAGCGCTCCAACAAACACACTAACAACAATAACCATAAAACCAAAAATGGGTGACAACACGTTTACTTGCAACGACAACGCCTTTACATCAAAATCATAGAAGATTCATAAAAAGCTCGCACTCTACCATTTACAGCAAATTCGTTTGTGCTATATTATGCAGCACTTGTAAAGGAAAAAGTCGCAACCCCCTCTTACAGGATAAACAAGATGAACAACAAAAATACAAACACATCATGTCTAGTTAATGTTAATAATGTGAACGTGAAACTTTGAGGATGTTTTAAACAAAAAAAAAAAAAGAAACTGAAAACGAAAATAACAACGGCAACAACAACTACAATTGCAGATAAAATAAAGAGTGAGAAAAAGGTCTCATACTTTTTTTCTTTTAATGTTAAATCTATGTTTGTTAGTCTATATATACTTACACATGAACCTGGCCTAATAGTTAAAACATGCAATTTTTACTGCAACATTGTTTGCAACTCCAATTGCGTTATTTTACTCGTATCCAACACTGCATACAAATAAGCTTATACACACATACACATACTTAATACTGACACCTTCCCATTTGCACTTGCATTTTATTTTAAAAGTTTTCGTTTTTTATATCCCCTGTGCTACATCGAAAGATAGCATATCATCGGTCAATTAAAAAGTTAGTGGCAATTTACTTTAAAACTTTGTGCAATTGAAAAATGTATTAAACAATTTCTCTAAATAATTAAGAATTTTCTATAGAAATTACTACAATTGTAAGTCAATAGTTATTCGAAGTTTTTATTCTTAAATTTATTAAACTTCTGTTCACACATGTGCTTTAATTGTCAATTTATAATATTCTCGCAATTAAAGGCTTTTATTGAGCTCAATTTACCATACTAAAAGTTACTTTTAAATTGAGCAATATATACTTAATTGTTTCACTTATTTTCCCAAACTCGAAATACAACTCTTGAGAAGTATGTTCAGTGAGAAGAAAATTCTGTAGGTGGCATTTCTAATGTCAAACAAATAAATATAAAAAAATAAAAAGTAAGAATATGGAAAATGTTTGATGAAAATTTTAAAAAAATGTTTAAAGAAATTCAAATACATACATACAAGTATAAATATGTATAAATATATTTGTAAATATATTTTATGAACAGGAAAAAACGGCTCCACGAAAAGCCCCCCAATGAAATAACGCCCAGGAAACAATCCCCAATGAAGTAAACCCCAAAAAATTGGAAATAACACCCAAAAACAGTGAATGAAATAACATCCAAAAATAAATTAAATAAACCCCAAAGCGAACACGAAACAACCCCCAATATTTGGGAGTTATTTCATATGAAATAACTCCCAATGATGAAAATAAAATAACCCCCAATGAAATAAACCCCATCAGCAACAAAAATGAAATTATGCCCGAAATTCATAAAAGAGTCAGATTCATTAAGGATTTCATGAAGTCAATATGGACCAACAGCAAAATCGCAAATTTATTGATATAAATTGTGTGGAGGCCCGCATGCGTCTTCTTCATAATAAGGATATATGCAACTTCGAAAGTGTGCCAGCATTTAATTTCAATTTTTTTTTGGTGAAAGAACATACAAAGCTCGTTTAATAGTGACTACTTTTGGTTTTGTAAATGAACTAAGTCCAGTGCAGTAAATTTCCCTTATACGATGGAAGCAATATCAGATCAGCCACCAACGAGCTATCCTAAAACTTTACGAATGGCTTAAAAATCCGACTCATGGGAGACGTTATTATAGTTACAATATTGTAAAGAAGGCAGTAATTTTCTGTAATGGAGATGTGAGGAAGTATGGACAAAGAATTGTTTAATATTTCCAATATATTTATTTTTGAAACCCAACTACCAAAAAATTATTTTCATGTACATACATAAATAATAAACTTAATACATTATACGTAAGAAATGGTAAAAAAAACAAAATGGTTGCTCATGAAATCAAAATGGAGAAAATATACGTTGTATGTACAAATGCTGCCAGTTGGTTACACTTTATTATTTTGGGCCTCCTTACTGCTTGGCAAAAGTGGAACCAACAACCGATTACTTTTGATTTAGGGAAAACAATCATTATTGCCGTCCGTAGACTAATTTCGTAGTCTGTCACGAAGGTCGCACCATCCAAATCCCGAACGTTATCATTTATGTATTTGAAAAGATATTGTAATATATTCACAGGCTAAAAGTTTTCTTGTAAAAGGCCTATTTTTATATAATTTATTTAAAAGCACCCCCCAAAACCAGAAGCTTTAAAAATGAAAGAATCCCCGAATACAAAATGAAATATTACCCAAATTATACACGCTATGAAACAAGCCCCGAATTTAAAAATTTGTTGGGTGTTATTTCATTGGAGATTATTTCATAATTTGAAAACCCCAAATGAGAAATGAAATAATTTCCAAAAAAAATGAAAGACGGCCCAAAAAAATTGGGAGTTATTTCATATGAAATAACACCCAAAAATGTATGAAAAAAATTTGGGGAATATTTCATTTTTCGTTTGGGCGTTATTTCATTGGGGGGCTTTTCGTGGAGCCGAAAAAACTGAAGAGAAGGCATTATTTGATTTGATATAAATACATCGCTATCAAATGCTAATTGAGTAAGATAAATTGAGTATGTGTGAACAATTGCTCAATTGATACTATATTGAAACAATTTAAAATATCTGTCTGAACAGGGTATAAAACATTTTCTAAATTAATTTAAATTGTAATTATTTAAAAAAAATTGAAAAACTATTCCGATAGAAGGCCAGTTCCGTTAGAACAAAGCCTTTGACCAAGAAGCAAAACTTCAGAATCATACATCTAATTTTGTTAGCTTTAGTACGTTTTAAATTTTGAATATACCGAAAAATACACTGCGCGGTATAAATTTTCTTACATTTTGATCTATAACTTCTTTCCTAATTTCTATTTACTCAGGAAATATATATTCGAAGTTTCATGTGTCTACATTAATGCGATTGGACACAATTTCATTTTATTCGATGTTTAAAGGACACGGTTTTTTCGACCTACTCTTGCTTTACGAGCTATAACTCTCTTCCTAATATTCCGATTTAGCCCATTTTCAATACCCAACAAACCTTGTCTATAAGAAAGATTCCGGCAAAATGTAAGCCCCATAGCCCTTTCGGTGTGACCTCTATCGTGCTTCCAACAGGTGGACAGACTGACGGACATAGCTAGATCGTCGTAAAATGGAAACCCGATTCAGAATATATATGTATATTTTATGCAGTCTAAAATGGATATTTCGATGTGTTACAAACGGAACGACAAAATAAATATACCCCTATATATAACCCCTATAATAACTATTAAATGAACAAATACTATGCGAATACTTTATTTTTGTTTAAACGTTTTAGGAAATTACGAAAAAATCATAAAACTACAAAAGATTATCTCAATATATTTATAAATTGAAGTATCGATGGTCAACAAAAGTCGCTACAGTGAGATAATTAAGAGCCTTTTGTGACAGAAAATAAACGATCTAGGTGTAGAGGAGACGTGGTTTCAACCATAGTGTAATTATATAAGGTGATAGCGTAAAGAAGAACGATTTTCGGTTCTCTTTTTATACCCTTCACCTGTAGTGCACAAGGGTATATATAGCTTTGTCATTCCGTTTGTAATTTCTACAATTTTCATTTCCGACCCCATAAAGTACATATTTTCTGAAAGCTTATGAATAGAGGAGTCGATTAAGCCCTGACCGTCTGTCCGTCTGCCCGTCTGTCCGTGTGTTGGTTGAAATCAACTTTAAGAAGCAACTATATGTTCCTCAGATCTGTATATGGTATCAATCTCTTGGAAATATCCAGGAATGAATCGCTATTGAAATTCAGCACAATCGCCCCATAACTTTCTGAGATATGAGCAAAAAACCACGACCACCTCGTTTTTTTTTCACAATTACAACAACAACATACATACATACATACATGTAAAAAACATACCAAACAAAAAAAATACAAAAAAAAAATATTAAAAATAAGAAAAAAATAATAAAAAAATACTACAAAAAAAAAAATTTAAAAAAAAATTTAAAAAAATTTTTTAAAAATTTTTCTAAAAAATTTTTCTAAAAAAATTTTTTAAAAAAATTAAAAAAAAAATAATAAAATATAAATAATATATTAAATAAAATAAAATAAATTTTTTTTGGCTCAGCTGGGATTCGATGCCGCATTTATTCTAACCAGTATATACGTATGTACGTATTTTATATGGGATGAATGGTGATACAAACAATTGTTATTGCATCACTACACGTTGTGAAGGGTATATAAGATTCGGCACGGCAGAATATAGCGCTCTTACTTGTTTATCTATGGAGTTTGACAATTTCCGGAGTTGAAATCATTTTTTTAAATATGTAGTTTGACATACTCCAGAACACAAAAAAATTGTCAGCTGGGCTGGCACCGTCACCTTGTATAAGTATACCCTGGTTTCAACAGCACTAGTCCACTTGTCACATGTAAATATAAAGAGAAAAGTTCTCTCATAAAGGACAAGTGAATTTACCAGCAAGATCGTTCGATTTTTTGATGTTTCTTTAATCGAAAGTATTCAGCAATAATCCCACAACAGTTCAAAAATTTTTTAAAAGATGATTGAAAATTTTGGTAAAAGGTCAGGGCCTACCGATCTAGTAGGGGAGGTCACTTCGTATCCTATTTGAAGCAAACTGAAATAAAGATATTGATATCTCAAAAAAAAAAAAAACATTTTTTTGTTAAAATTAATCTTCTATCTATCTATATATATATATAAAAATCAATGTGTGTTTGTATGTTTGTTTGTGCTTTATAGACGGTTAAACGGCTGGACCGATTTCCTTGAAATTTTCACAGAATCTTTCTGTATGTCTGGAAGGAACTATAGGCTATACGTTGGTTTGAAATTGTAAGTGGGCGGGGTGTTACGCCCTATAAAATAATAAGTATTAAATATTATATATCACGAAAGTTAATGCAGCTAGAGTCTTTAAATTAAGTACGGTAAACTTTGACATCCACACAAACATTTGGGTAAAAAATGGGCGGACTTGCAATAGTAGGCGTGGCCACATGAATTACATACTAAAATTCGTATATTTGGAAAACGATATTGATTAGAGTAGTACAATTTTGCAAGAGCAACTTTGATATTCAAATAAACATTTATGGAAAAAATGGGTGCATTAACAATAGTGGACGTGGCACCTGCCATATGAATTAAATACAAAAATTTTGGGTGGCGAAGCACACCGGGTATTAGCTAGTATAATAAATAAAAATAAGTTGTCCAAATTAAGGGGATTTTTATATATGCTTTGTTAACTATTAAAAGCATTAACAAAAAATCACCTTAACCCTTGCTAAAGTCACAAAATCATATCTGAGGTTTAAATTAAAAAAATATTTTTGTAAATCAAAGCAAACTCAGCGCGTTCTGAGTTGATGCCTAGCGCCTTTTGCTTATAAATAGTTGACATCGCTGGTGTTTGCCTTCTCCTGCAAAATTACAATTATTTGAGTTAGGGCCTTTCTACTTGTGACCAACGATATATTCAAAAACTTATAATCTTGTCTAATGTTCTCTCAAAAAAAATTTAAATGGATTTATTTCAAAAATTTTTTGTTGCTGGTATGTTTCTGAGATTTGCCCATATAAATTTAGGGTATTTCAAATTCGGTACAGCCTTTTTATATTATTTGCGTTATTTTCGTCTTCTTTGTATTTCTGCTTAAATGCTCTTATTCGTGCACAATTTAATACCGTTACTTTTAAATCGATAATCTCATTTCGCAATACATAATATTATTAAAGAGCTTGACATAGCTTTATTCTAAGGCGCTAACGCTATTAAATCTCTTTTACTAAATAGTTTAAGTTGCATGCCGCCGGAGTTTTTTGTAGCATTTGTGTGTTTTTTTTTGCTTGCTGTTCGTTTACATCTTCTTATTTGCTGGAAATTTATGTTTGTTTCTAAAAACACAAGTTTTTCTAAGGCAATAAAAGTCATAAAACATTTGGAATATTTTATTGCCTGCAAATACGTTGTATTAAATGTTTTTAGGTTTAACAAATTATGTTTGACTAAAGTTGTGCACAGGATAATTGGGGTAAAAGTTAAGGAATTAAGTTTAGGCGACAATTTTTTATGTTTTGTTGAAGTTTTTTTAATTTAACAATGCTAATGTGCTTGAAAACATATAGTTTCCATTTATTAAAAAAAAATAACATACATATTGTATGTGCATATGTATGTATGTCCATATGTGTGTATACCAAAATGTCTTAAATCTTTATCAAATCAAAACATTTTTTGTTTAGTCCCAAATCACAAAACCTTAATTAGTTGAGAAATATAAATGACAATTACTAAGAAAATGCAATATTTCTGTCTTAAGTGACTTACAACATCTATCGTAAAAAATCACACACACAACCGATATTACTTCAACAAAAATGGCCAATGAACTTTCAATCTACTGTAGAATAAAAAAATAAATTGAAAAATAAACTGTCAATATTAAACGTACTGTTTCAATAAAAATATTACCACAAAAAAGAAATGCTTAAATATATAATTCTGTACATTAAGTTAAAAAAAAAAAAATAAATAAAAAATAAAATAAATATTCATACCGAAATGTCAGCTGTCAATCTTTTCGCTTTCAAAAAATTCTAAAAACAAAAAAAAACATCAAAATCCATAAAATGCAACATAAACTCAGGGGGAGAGATACAACAAAATAATACAAAATATTGAAAGCCAAAAAATAAATAATAAAAATAAAAAGAAAATATAAAAACTATATTCATGAATATTTATTTTATAACATGTTCAACATTTGTAGAAGCGTAATAATTTATTTCGCTTACCCTCTCACACTCTAACTCTTACAAAGTTTGCGCAAAATACACTAAAACAAAACAGACATGAACACACGTAAGTAAGTGTGCATGAATAAAAAAAAATAAATACATACATATGTAATACATAAATAAATTAATAATACATGCATGTTTTAAAAAAATTTATTTAGTTTTTTACTAGTCGAATTATTTTGTGAATTGTGAAAGACACAGAACTTGACCTGCTTCTCAATAACGAGTTTCACTTCATTTAACTCTGGCAACTCTCAAGCGATTCGCTGTTTTAAAAAGTTAACAATAAATAGTGTAGGTATACTTTAATAACTATTTATACCTTTTGATAGTAGTCTTTATATTATTTTGCAGCGAACTTTCCACTTTGCAGCTAATTAACAACTCATTTCGTTTAACAAATTTATGAATTAAATAATTTTTTTTATTCAAAGCAACAGAGTTGTACATAGGATTGCCAGACGTAGTGTTTTTCTTCAAGTGTACTGTTTGATGTACAACACCAAAAACAGTATTATTTGGTTCTTACTATTTGTAGGTACTGGTTTTTTGTAACTGAAATCCCGCCTGATCCAGATTTCAACACACGATATTCCCGTAATACACGATTGGGTGAATGAATGAGATTTACTGAGAAATATTCTTATTGCATGGAACATGTCAGACCAAGACGAATTGATTATGGTATAGTAGTAAATAAATACAACTGAGAATTTTGTTTTAGATTTGCCGAAAATTTACTCAATATATTAACAAGAAAAGTTAATAAAAGTGAATGTTCTAAAACACTTCACTGTATAACATTAACCAATTTTTAATAAAAGGGTGTCCAAGCAAAAACGTCGAAAATTGTTGACATGAATTTGGACCGACATTTAATGAGAAATTCTATGCACAGTGGGATTTTTCGGGCAGTAAGTAATTTTTTCGCCACATAAAATTTAAAAATGTAATGATGCAGTTTTGTAAAAAATTGATTCAGTGTGAAGAATCTATAAATTGTATCCCAAAGAAAAGTTTATTTGACTTTGAAATAATAAAGTGAAGTCACATGTAAATTTTTGTCCAAGATATTGAAAACTGTTTACGCACTTCTATAGTGTTTGTATGTAAGATAATTTTATTGCTCTGATTTCAATAGTGATTCTTTTCAAATATAAAGTTTGATCATATGGTTTAAAAGATATGATAGAATAAAATTTGTTCTATAATGTGCCGTGATTGCAAACTCCCTTGGAAGAAAAAAAAGGTTGCTCGGTCGTGCTAGGTGCTCCCCTATAATAAAATGAAAGGTAAGACTCCATACCATCAATTAAAAAAAAAGTTTAAATAATTAATAATCTTTCATAAAATCATAATATTTGTCTCCAAATTCATGAAATTTTTAATTTTCATTTAATTAGTTTTGGTAATGAAACAAAAAGTTGTGGGAAAAAATAAAATGTGGGTTATATGGGCGGTGAGTGGTGGGCGTTAATTGAGATAATAAAGGCTTTGTGCCAAATTTCAAAAACTTTGGGCCAAAAATAAAATTTGGATTTTATGGGCGGTGGGTAGAGGGCGTGGCCAATTTTGATGAAACTTTATATATTTCTTAATTAAGCTAACCAAAAGCTCTGTGCCAAATTTTAAAAATTTTAACCTAAAAATAAATTTTAGGTTTATGGGCGGTGGGTAGAGGGCGTGGGCAATTTTGATGAAACTTTATATTTTTCTAAACTAAGCTAACCAAAGGCTCTGTGCAAAATTTCAACATTCTACGAGCACTCCTTATAGTTCTTGCCAAACATTGTATGAACAAATCCCACTGTGCGACGTATGAAATACAATTATGATTTCTTTTATAAATCTAATAGTTATTTTTATGCAAAAAAGAATATATTTACTCACTTTAAATAATGTCTATTAAAATATTTTATTCTTACATACGTATTTTTACATTTTAAGCTTAGCATTTATACATTGATATGGAAAACCCCAAAAAGGTACTTTTCCTCTTTTTTTGGTAATTTTTGTATATTACACGTTTATGAGGCTGGAATTATGAAATCAGAAACTATTGATCCGAGCTGCGGATGAAAATGTTATGGGCGAACAAAAAGGTACTTTTCGAATTTGTATGGTACTTTTTGAATCCTCTACATTAATGAAGCTAGTATTTTAAAAGTAATAACTATAGCTACGAGGTAAGACTGAAAATGTTATGAGCTACCGAAAACGTACTTTATTTTTCTTAATGAGATGAATCAGAAAAACCAGTTGTCATGAATTCAAGGAACAAAAAATTAAGAAACTATAAAAAGACCTTACGTATTCAATAAAAAGTAATAGTAATGCGCTATTGAAGTAGTGGACATTTTGTTGGTTTTATTATAATTGAGCAATATCCGCCTGTCCGTGTGATGGTTGAAATCAACTTTTAGAAACCCAACATGTAACACAGATCTGTTTGTGCTATCAATCTCTTGCAAATATTGAGAATGAATCGCTTTGAAATTCTACGCAATCGCCCACTAACTTGCTGAGACATCAGCGAATAAACATGACTGCCAGCATTTTTTCTCGTATTTGTACGATAAAAATAAATATTTTTAACGATAATATATCAAGTTACTAGAGCTTATAATTAACTTTTAGATACACCAAAGACCAAAATATAAAACGTAGCGAAAACTACAAAAAAAAAAACTGACAAATCGGTTAGAGAATCTAACTGGATAAAAATACAAATGGCTTCGGTGATTTTCCTAAAATTTACAGACGAAACTCGATTTTCATCAGATCCCAGACAAAAAAGAGGAGCGATATGGGCACCAAAAAAAAAACCTTGACTAGCAGAATGGGCCAAACACCCTCAGTATTAGCATCAAAGGAAAGGGCTTAAAAATTAGGGCACACTAAACTGTGAAAAAAATAAAATTCAAGAGGAGGTCAAAAATAAAATGCCGAATAAATGGGTAAAATATAGTAATTACGACTTTTGCCCCGTTTAACCTCCAAATAAAAGGGTAGAATACAATGAAATAAGAAAAAGTTAAAATCCAAGATGGCGCTTTTTTATCTATATCAAATGAAAGAGCTTGACTAGTAGAATACAGATGGCATCCGAAAAAATAAAGTAAAATAACTTATAACATTAAATCTGAAATCTATACCTATGTACATGATTATAAAGGCTATTATCAGATTCAACACGGCCGAATGTAGCATTCTGATTTGTTTTATATTTTCTTACCACAATGAGTTAAAATTAAATTTTCCAACTGCGACCATTTTTCTCTGTTAACAGCTGGTTTTAAAAAAGCATTCCATTCGAGGTTTGTCAGTCCGTGTGAAATTTCTACAATTTTCATTTCCGACCCCATAAAGTATATATTTTCTGAAAGCTTATGAATAAGGGAGTCGATTAAGCTCTATCAATCTGTCCGTCTGTTCGTGTGTATGTTGAAATCAACTTCTTGAAGCCCCCCGACATAGCCTGGACCTGGTTGAGGTATTAAAATATCAGAAATATTCGGGAGTAGATCGGTATTGAAAATCAGAAACATCGGTACATAAGCAACTAAGATATGAGCAAAAACCCACGTCCACCTCGTTTTTTTAACACAAAAACAACATACATACATACAAACGTGGTATACTGGTTAGAGTAAACGTGGCATCGAACCATAGCTGAGCCCAAAAAAAATTTTATTTTGAATTTTATTATTTTTTTTTAAATATTTTTTTAATATTTTTTTTATTTTTTTCTTAATTTTTTTTTTATTTTTTTCCTTATTTTTTTTATATTTTTTATTTTATTTTTGTTTAATATTTTTTTAATTTTTTTTTTATTTTTTTTAACACACATACGTAAATTTAGAATTTTACAATGGGATGTTTTTATATATGTATGTTTTTTATATGTATGTACGTATTTCATATGAGATGAATGTTGATACAAACTATTGTTATTGCATGACTACACGTTGTGAAGGATATATAAGATTCGGTACGGCAGAATATAGGACTCTTACTTGTTGTTAGTCACCTTGTTATTAAACTCGATTTGATGTATACATAACACACTCTGTTGTATTACTCCTCTACCTGCTGTGCTTGTTCAACTATTTATATTATCACTGCCATAATGGTCACTATATTTCTATTACAATAATAATAGTTTGTTCTAGCTCTCAAGGGCGGAAATGGGATGTATGATAAAGAAAGTTTTACCATTCCACGCACGTGTGGGTCTTGTCTGAGACAAAGGACATAATGCTGATAATCGCCTGCAGAAAATTTAAGTCTGAAGACTGAATCTGTAGCAATGTTTTAATATTTTACGGGATTTTACAAACTTTTGTGGAGAAACCTAATCTGGCATCAACATCTTCTAACTGGAGGTTTCTAAAAAAAATACAATTAAAAAAGTAACATTTAGTCGTATACACTAAATGCTCGTAAAGACCAAAGTTATGCGAAAAGTTATTTCAAACAGTTGCCAAAGTTATTCTTTTCTTTATACAATATTTTTTTACCTTTTTTATTTAAAGTTGTTGTTTTTTGGATTTTTTTTTATTTTTTTTTTTAGAAAACAAAAAAATTCTTTGTGTACAACACACAAAAACATATTTTTAAACAAAATGCGAGAGCAAAAAGTTTTGAAAAAAAATTGTTCTTCTACAACTACTTGGATGACTGAGTGATTGGGGCAAAATGTAAGTAGCCTTTTGTGGCATATTTGTTAAAGTTGAAGTTGCTTTAATCAGAAATTCAGCAACAAAAATAAAAAACATGATGAGGTCCCGCTTAAAAACCTGCCACGTGGAAAGAATTTCGTCTTGTGTTAATGCAATATTAAATCAACAATTTTGATTTTTTTTTGCCATCGTCTTTCTTTCGATTTCGTTTTGGTATTCTCTTGATGTTTATTAATAAAAATAAAAAACGTTTTTAAAGATATTTTTTTGTTTTGTCTTTACAATCAAAATAGCGCAGTTTTTGGTCTAAAATTCGCACAATGTCAACATGATGAATTCTGGCCAAAGAAACAGAAACAACTTTTCCCTTAAAAAAAGAAAACAAACATAAAAACATAATGTTCTGAAATTTGTGTTATCGCCTAATTTTTTCCTGATTTGAGTTAATAAATCTTTGTCATTGTCACATGTCTGTTATTTAATGTTTTAACTTTTTTGTTTTTTTTTCTTGTTGCAACAAAAGATTGGAAATTTTGATGAAAATATTGTTTTGAGACACTACATCTTTGTGTGAGTGTGTTTGTTGTGGTTTTCATCAGGCTTTTGTTGCCGTTTTTTTTTTCAAAACTGTTGCATTTCACTTTATTTACTTGATGTATTTGAAAGATGCGTAACATACATATCTAAAGACATTTTAAAAGGACAATAATGACATTATATCAGGTTCCTTAAGATGACTTCTTTTCGTTTTATTAATTTTTTTTCTTTATTTAATTGAAAATTACAAAAACAATCGTTCAAACTTTTAAGTAAGAGATGTGAAGAATGAGGATAAATTGGTTTTTATAATGTCAGCCAACAAAAGGTAATAACGAGCTTAAAACAGTATGATTCCGTGTTATAAATAGAAAAGTTAGAGAAAATTTCACATTAATTGAGAGTATATTCTATATCGTTAGCTGAAACTCAAACGGCCCTAACTACAAAAGCATTTTATTCATAAACGCAAAAAGACTTAACTGATTGTTTGTATAAACAATATTGTAAGTTGATAATTATGCTGATCAAAACTATTCCATTAGTGTAAAACAGTTTTTTGCTTCTCCTGCAAAATTTTCAAAATGTTAGATAGGGCCGTTTGCGTTTTAGCTAACGATATAGTCAAGGTATAAACCGAAATATCTCTATATAGAATATTCAATTTATTCCTTAATTATTTAAATATGATTCAAATTAAATATTCAGACTGATTGAAGATTGGTGACCGAACTGGAATGGATTTATATGACTTAAGCTGAAACAGAAGCAAATACTTCCGTATATCCCATCACAATACTGTTTTCAAATCTGAAATTATGGCAATTACGGAAGACATTAAATGGATCATAACGGTTCGTATCATAACGGATAGTCAGTCAGTTAACAAGAACATAACGAACGAAAAATTTGTAATTCGAAATGTCCTGCAACACAACAGTAAGCTAAGTTCGCTTGCAAATCGTGTATGTCTATAGAGAATATGGACACCACACTATCTCGGCATAATTGAAAAGGAGGAAGCCGACAAATTTAACAGAATGCAATCATTTTTTAATATAATCATCTTGTAAAATTCTAAACGCCTTCAGAGATTAAAAAATAAATTTAAACCGTGGGAGATGAAGAAACAAGTCAGAAAATGGCAAGATATAGCTGTCGGTAAGGTGGCAAACATACTATGGGGTCACTCAAATCTTGAGAAGTCTAAAAAGATTCTGAAACACTTAGGGTATTAAGAAGTGTTATAACGGGTCACACGGAGATGAGAACTCATCTAGCTCACAAAGGACTGTCGAATAAAACGCCATGTAGAGCATGCAAGAAAGAGGATGAGACTTTGGAATATTACTTATGTCTCGAACAACAACTTTTAAAGAAAATTTTGCAACTATACTATAGATGGTCCTTTCGATCACTTTTTTCAGAAGTTATATTAAAAAGTACATAGAGACCTTACTTACGGCTTAATAGAAATTACAACATTTAAATATATTTTAAGTGTTTTAAAAAGCAATATAAATTGTTTGGTTTGGTTTACCCATATTCATTGGCTTATGAAATTTATCCGCGATTTTGCTTTGCACGCCATCTTGGATTTTATACATTTTCACAGTTCACTAATTCTACTAATAAAGCCCTTTCATTTGATACTAATATTGTTGGCGTTGAAGAGGACAAAGCCGTAATTACCATATTAAGCCCATTTATACGCCATTTTATTTTGGACGTCATCTTGAATTTTAACTTTTTCGTAGTTTAATGTATTCTAATAGTCAACCTCTTTTATATGATATCACTTTGAGGGAATGGAGTAGGGTAAAATACTAGTTGTGACCCATGTATAAATTAATTTTGGAGTAATGGCTATTTTTAATTAAAATTTTAAATTGAGTTATACTTTGATAGTCAATCCCTCTTATTTGATGCCAAAATCAAATAGAAACTAAAAAAAATTGATTTCCGTTCGTAAATTTTACGAAAAACACTGAGGCTGAAAAACATAAAATTTTGTGGTAAAAATTAGGGAAAAAAGTAAAGTTAATCTTACTTAAGTGCTCATATGTTATGGAGTGCAAGTTATGGAGCGATTGTGCTGAATTTTAATAGCAATTTATTTCCGAATATTTTCAAAAGACTTACACTACAAATAGACATTTTCAACGTTCAATTGCTTCTAAAAGATGATTTTAACCAACACACGGACATTCGGACGTTGCCAAATCGACTGCCATAGTCATAAGCTTTCAAGAATAAAAATTTTAGAAATTACAAACCCCACTGGTGAGGGCTATAAAAATAAAACGCTGACCAAAGAATAATTGTATTATAAATTATAAGGTTAGATTTAACACAATGGACTATGGACTATATTGGTCTCCGAGTGTGGGTTTCCTAAAAGGTTGGAATTTTATTAATTTAATTTCTCATAAATGAAGTCTGATGATAAGAGTCTTGTCACCAATTTATTAAATATACAGACTGTCGAATGTTACTTATACTTATATAACTGAGTAAGCGATTTGTAACCAAACAGTATGCGCGTGTTAATAAAATCATATTTGCAATGCATCTTTATCATAATATGTTTAAAATTGTGCTAAATTTTGATTGAATAGCCAATACATAGGGTTATCACTAATTTTCCATACAAACTTGCAGCAGCGCATCTAAAAATTTTAAATGAAAACTGTGCCGTTAAGTACTCGTTTTCATGACATACGAATGGCACATGAATGGCAGCGCACCAGCAATTAATAATCATTTAATAACTGTTAAAATAAAATGAATACTTTTTCACTTTTATGCATTCTATTGAGAAAAGACAAAACATTCTAATCGTATTAAATACATATATTTATTTCCAAACAAACTAATGCGAGTAGAGCTTAAATAGAGAATTTTGAAATTATTGTTATTTCTGCCCTCAAATGTTTTGACCTACGATGGCTTTGTGTTGTTTACAGTAACTTGAATTTAGAAATTCATGTCGGCCAGAAAATTTAATCAAATCCGACTATTTTTTTAAACTTTTAACGAGGACCAGTATTTATAGACGATTTACTAAATTCAATCGCGGCCGTAGTTCGCCCAATGACGACTTTCGTGTAGATCGTCCAAAATAGGTTGTTGTTCATTGATGCTGCTCCTAAAATAATATTACCAGATTGTTATATTAGGGCAACCTTTAATATTAGTAAGACCAGCATACATTCAATATTGCATGAATATTTGACTGTAAAATAGGTCCGTTCGTGTTGGATCCCACAAAATTTAATAATTGCTCAAAAACAGTCTCGGGTCAAGTGGTCGCAAGAAATTATCAAAAAAGAAAATGACAGGTGGATGATCCTAGATCTGTACATATGGATCCAAAAATAAAAAATCATCAGCAAGCAGTCTTTCGAAAACCCCTATAAAAAGTACTTCATCGCGAATATTTTTGAAATCCATTTAAGATGATTATAAAAATTATGAAATATTAAAGACAACCCTCGTACTTAGAGGTGACAATTCTTTATATCAAAAATTTTCAACAAACATTTATTACGATTCGCATGTGCTGTTGTAAATTATAATATAAATTAAACCCATTTATTTATTTTCTATTTAACGGTCCAAATGTCAATATTAATTGCAATTCTTTCATGGGTTGCAAATAATGAAAAAAAAAAATATATTAAAAAACAAATTCCTAATAAATTAGTAAAACGTGTATACTTAGAAATTTCCATAACAGATTTTGTGTCCAGAATCTTACCTTTTAAAGGTTTAAACTATAAACCAAAATGAAATAATTCTTTTAAAAAAAAATTTCAGTAGAGTTTTTTAAAGCTTCACTTTTCTAATGCAAATAGAAAAAAATTAAGCAAATAGTCGGACCTTATAGCACGACTATTTGCATTAAAAAATACTCAACACTTCATAAAGCTTTCACAAATCTTTTTTAATACAAAAAACCTCTGCTTGTGGCAACATTAAGAAAACAAACCTACCTTTGGATAAAAAAAAAACAAGAAGTACTTGCAACATCCATGCATAAACCGACGGACAGCTAGATGGACGCGCACTGCCAATATGTCTGCCTAGCAGTATGTTTGATGTCAATTGTAAATTTATTCATAACAAAAACCAAATTCAAACCATTTCAAAATCATTTCCATTATGGCCAAGAAATATGAGTGAGTGCAAATGAATGTGTAATGCCACCAGAAGAGTTTTTCTTTTAACCGTTTGTTTTGGTTTTCTTTTTCGTTGCTTTTGTTTTAGCTGCTAATGAGAGCAATAGGTTGCTGGGTTAGTTCATAGCTGTCATATACAAACACAAACACACACACACACACACTAATTCACATATGGAAATTTTTGCAATCAGTTCTAGATATAAAGAACAGCTCTTAAACTCAACTTGGCTCGCTGCATAGGCCAACAGAGAGCAACAGACAACTCGTATTTTTTAGCCAGTATTTGTTCATGGGCAAAGTATTTTATTTGATTTTATTTTTTTTCGCATAAATATTTTGCCTGGTTGTATGATGGCTGGTGTCCATTCTGGTGATGATGAAGGTAAGTTCTTTTTAAGTTAAATGGGGAAAATACAAGTATTTAAGCCATCAAGGTCTACTTCATTTATTATATTCTTTTTGTGCATAAATCTTTTGGGCAATTTTGTTGACCAGGTTTTTGTTTTGTTTTTGTACTTATTTTTTTTTTTTTTGCAAAAATATTGGCGTTTTTGTTGCATAAATGAATGTGAAATGAAGAAGTTTCATTTTAAATAGAGTTTTCTAAGTTAACCAGATTAATGTATTCATATCGCATACTGATGCCAAGAATAGCCGACCGATCAAATGGTGGAAATGAAAATGGAGAAACACACAGCCAAACAAACAAAAATGTTTAATAAGTATAAAATCTCATCAAAAGTTGATTGAAAACAATTTAAATGTGACCAGTTTGTATTATTGCTTTTGTGTATTTTCTGTCTCTCCGTTTGAATGTAGGTCTCTTGGGCATATAAATATTATCTTTGTTTTTTTGCTGTTTTTATACCCTTCAAACAGTGAAAAAGGGTATATATGTATAGGTTTGTCATTCCGTGTGAAATTTCTACAATTTTCATTTCCGACCCCATAAAGTATATATTTTCTGAAAGCTTATGAATAGGGGAGTCGATTAAGCTCTGTCAGTCTGTCCGTCTGTCCGTGTGTATGTTGAAATCAACTTTTTGAAGCCCCCCGATATCGCATGGACCCGGGTGAGGTATTAAAATATCAGAAATATTCGGGAGTAGATCGTTATTGAAAATCAGAAGCATCGGTTTTTAAAGAACTGAGATATGAGCAAAAACCCACGACCACCTCGATTTTTTTTCACAACATTACAACAACAACATACATACATACAAACGTGTATACTGGTTAAAGAAAACGTGGCATCGAATCAATCTTGCGTTTGAATTCGTTGAAATGTTGCTGTCGATTTATTGTTGTACTATATTTTTGTTTTAAACTAGAGCACTTTCAGTAGGTGGTTAAAATACGTTTAATTTTTTATTAAATTTAATTAATTATTTATATCAGACACTTTAAAATGTATAAGACGAATAGAGTCAAATTATTGCATTGACCCATAACTACTAATACCCAATGATTGACATCAACAGAAGGTAAAAAAACCAACTTCGAAAACGCATTATAAATATGGAGGAAATAAATTCCACAACTATTAACGAATAAGAAGAAAACCAGTTGACTGTATCGCATGTTTTGTAATCTGTGCTAATTGTAATTTAAACGAATTACAATAAACAACTTATTGAGACAATAAGTTTCAATGTTTAGGCTCATGTGGAAAGGATTTAGTTTAGTCGTATCGAAAAAAGTCCAGAGTCTACAAAATACTTGCTTGCTTAAACTAATCCACGTCTATAAATAAGCTATAAGCTACAAAAATAATAAACTAATTTATTATTATTTTTATATATAAATATTTAGAAATGCGATTAAAGTTGATTTAATCAAATTCTACAAATATACCCTCATATTCAGAAAAATATTAAAAGTTCGTGCTAGAGTTTGTTAGACAAAAATTTACACATTTGTTCATTAAAAAGCTTGTGTCAATCAAAAAAAAAAAAAAAATTATCAAATATAGGGAATTTATATTTTCATCATTTATTGTGAAGGATATAAGTCATCAAATGGCAAAATTGGTTAACTGAAGCTTATTTTTTGTATTCTGTACATTATTGAACTATTATTCACTCAAATTGTTAAAAAACTTCCGTAGGGTTAACTGAGGACGTTCGCCACAGTTTTATGTCTCAAAAAGTGTAGTAGTGGCCACAAAAGAAAATATGGATTCATCACAAACTTTTCATATACACAAAGTTGCTCTGACAATGCAATTCAATAGCTAGAAATTGCAACTCCATAACAATGTATGAAGATATACACTTTCAGCTTATTCCTTCAACAGATTTTTTGAGAAGCTTTCAAGCACATTGGGAAAACATGACTATACCTATACTACCTATATTACAGCGTAGGCCTACAAAATGGATATTTTTTACACTAAGTATGAAAAATATTTTCAGTTAAATAATCCATGTTTTCAGCTTCCCAATGATGGATTCCTTTCAAAGCGTTTTCTATAAAGTTTTTCAAAATTTTTAACTGTTGTGCTTAAATTGCTGCAATAATGTTGGCCTTGAGTTCAAGAAGTGTCTCGAGCTCGTTCTCATATACTCGCTCCTTCATACAAACTCAAATGATCCAATTCATAAAACTTAAAACAGGTTTATAAATAAAAAATCCATAAAAAATTAGTAAACCTTTAAAAAAAAGTCGGTTTTAACAAATCTGGCAAACGCGCTAGTCAGTTAATTACCGATTTTCTAAAAATTATTCGATCCCCTAAAATGTTACCTAAAAATGCGATTGTGTCGCGGGCAGTGTGAGCTGTGACATTTTCTTGCTAAAACCAAATCTTAGGTCTGTTTTCAAGAGCAAGACTTGAAAAATATTCTATCGTAAGCCGATACGCTTTCCATTTAAGGTTACAGCACTTTCATCTTAATTTTCGAAGAACTAAGGCCCAATGATATTTTCAGATCTAATGCCACACAACTAATGTGGTACTGATAAATGGTTCTTATATATAAAGATCCCAAGAAACTACAGTTCATCTCTCAGTATCAGATATTCAAAAAGTTGATTTTATTTCTAGCCCACTATTAATTTAATTGCAAACTTTAGACATTGCTGATGATCGGCAAGTGTTAATTTTTGCTCCTATTATATTATATGGAAATAACAATAAATCTTGTTGTAAAATCTGCCATAGTGACGTACTATTACTCGCTGAGGAGAACGGCTTTTGGTAGATGTTCCTGTTGTTTTATTAACACTTTTCTCTGCATGTGAAACATTTTCTACAGTGCGAATTAAACGTGGTCTACTAGTTCAATACAAATCTCTTGAAAAGACATTATGCCAAATCTTGGTTAGAAAAATCTTGTTAAGAAATGTGGGCTTCTTCAACATCAGATTGTATTGGGTACCAGGTCATTGTAGAGTTGTCGGCAACGTAAATGCAGACGAAGTAGGGCGCGGTTGATCAGCACTACGCTTGACATTTAAAGAGGTCATGATAAGGCCACCTCTATAGGTCACTTTTTTGGGCGAATTAGGATGTGGATAACAGAGAGGACTAATATGGCATGGAGGACCAGAGAGACTGCAGAGTGTCAAGGACTGTATGTCCATGGGTAAATTTGGCAGGCGCAACAGTACTCCTGGGCGTTGATAGGATTTGTCGCTATAGGGCTTTTAACGAAACATTGTGTAATAAGTGCTAGTATTAGTAGATGGCATCGCAGTACTCTGGACTATTGTAGGATGAGTGAGGATGAGGAGAAGATAGAAACGGTGAAACATGTTGTCTGTTACTGCCAGAAATAACAGAACCATAGAGTTAAGTGGTAAGGTAAGCGAATCCACAAAGAATTGAGTGATGTCTCGGTATATAAACAAGATAATACCAATAGAGTCATCATGGGGATCAGATGGCTAGTAGAAAGACAAAAAGGGCTTAATAAATGTATTTTTTTCATCTTATATCTTTCTTTAATTTACTCTTTTTTGAATTCTGGCATTTTGTCCTTATTCTTTATACTCCTTATTTCACTAAAGGGAAACACAATGCACCACATAGATCTACGAGTGTGGCTGTTGGAAATAATGAAATAAGTCTTTTGCACTAATCATTGCTTTAGCATTGCTTATTTACTTATTTAAAAGTATTTTTTTTTATATTTCCCCTTTACTTGCTGCTACCTTTTTCAGCTGTGCGTAAGGATAAGCAATAATTAATCTAGTCTTGATAGGGGTGAAATTAGCTCTTCTTAATTGCAAAAAATAAACCTATAAAATGGCACTTTGCATATAACAATTATGTATTTCGGAAGCGCTCTTAAAAGCAAGTAAGCACTAAGTAAGCGATTCAAGACAGCTTTTTTGTAATGAAGTTTTTTGGTGGAAACAACATAAACAGATATAAACTTTGACTTAATAAGAGCCTGAAAATCCTTTAATTGTCTGCTGACGGTTGACTTAGGAACATTTAACTGACATTCTTTAGTAATATTACTGAGACTTTTTATTTAGTTGCTTGCATGACATAAAGCTATATATGGTTGCCAGAATCAAAATATTTTTAGGTCAACCATTTAGGTGATTAAAAACAATCCATATATGTTTCATAGAAAACAATCGTGTGATTTATTGCAGTGATCCTTTAATATTAGATTAATCGATGTTCCTGTTTTATGACCTTATTCAAAAATGCTTTTTTGCCTGTATGAGGCAGTTTACTTATTTTTTGCTAATTCAATTAGTTTCAAGTATTTCATTTAAAATGCAATCTGCTACAAAGTAATACTTTGTTAATGACTTTCTAATACTAATAAATTTACTTGCATTTGCTAAAAGTTAAGTTTTTAATCCTCTCTTAAATCACTTCACTCTATGAAAACTTAATTTATTAACATTTCCAACTTAAAGTTGCCATCTTATCATGCATTTACCAATTAGACGTACTAAAATCACAAACTTGTTGATTTTATAGAAGCAAAGTTTCGTTAAGCGTTATTTGCTGTTCATACTGACACGGCACACACATTGTGACACCTAAATCTACTAAGCTCTATTCAAAATTAAACAAACCTGTCAAAATTCATTAGATCACAACAAAGCAGACGCACAGCGCTGCCTTTTTATGCCAAAAAGGGGTAAAAAGAAAGTACGAAGTAACAGAAATTGAAGATATAAAATCTGCATCATTTGCAACGAAATAATTTGCACATCAACATCAATTCAATTTAAAATACTATACATAATACTGCACACACACACCGCCATACACAAGCATCCGAAAATAAGATAAATGAACAAATTTTCATTCATACTCGGTGTTTAATGCAAAATACAAAAAAAGAAGAAAAAAATAGAGGAACTTAGCAAAAACGCTATTTACGAGAATTTTTAATCGTCAGCAGTAAAAAGAGTGAAGAAAAGCTTTAAAATACACGAAGTTTGAACAGCAGAAGAGTTGAACTAATTAGACAGTGTGTAATGTGCGTAAAACACTTAAGGAAAACAACCACGTTCTGCACTTTGGCAAGTAATTAATTAAGACAAGTTGTAGAAGTTGGTAGTGCCAAATCAACTACTTACTACTGCCACAGCTACTGCTCCTACCACTGCCATAATATTACAACATATTACAACAATAACATTGCATCTTTGGTATGACTGACTGACTGACTAGTTGGTAACTTTTAAGTAGTTTAGAACACAAAAACTACAATAAAAACACCAGCAACTAGAGAAGCGGAATGGCAGAAAAGAGCCTGAAAAACAGGCAACTGGATTGTCTAACAGATGGTCAGACCATTTTAATGAAATGTTTTCTATTTTAAACTCACAGCAGATATTAAATGAAAATAGAAAACAGCAGGAAAATTATGCTCATTCGGCATTAGATAAATTGGAAGAACCATTTGGAATTTTCTAATTAAAAATTTGATATTTCCTGATTAAAAATTAATATTATTATTTTGTTGTAAAATATTTGTTTGTTTTGTTTAAAATATCAATAAATGGTTTTTAAGTTAAGTTTTTTATATTTTAAATTACATTTAGCGAGCTACAGACGTTCTTGTAAACATATTTTTAATTAAAACTTTAGAGTTTACGACGAAGAGAGTTTTGATCAAAATATATAAGCGGAACAAAATGTTGCCCAATACCCCAATTTAAACGTTATTTACTACTTTGTAACATGTAACGTTTAGGGTCAACTTCTAAGTCCATGCGATTACGGAAGGAATTAAATGGATAAAGGAAACGAATAGCGAAGCCCTAATTCGTATCTTTGCGGATAGCCAATCAGTGATTAAGACATTGAGATAGGAGAAAGTTGAATCCCGGAACGTTCTGCAATGCAAGAGCGAGATAAACTCATATGCAATTTTTAAACATCTGGAGATAATATGGATTCCAAGCCATCACGGGCTGATCGAAAACGAGAAAGACGATAAATTATCCAAAATAAGAGCTCTTCGGAGTACTATAACTTTGGAAAATGCTAAACCCTTTAAACGATTTAAGGATAAACTTAAATCTTTGGTGATGGAGGAACATGTCAGAAAATGTCAAAGCACTGATGTCGGTAAAGTGGCAAAAAAACTATGGGTTGACCCAAATCTTGGAAAATCAATCTGAGACTAAGTAGACTAACACTTAGGAAACTATCCAGTGTAATTACAGGTCATACGGAGTTGAGAACCCATCTAGCTCGCATGAAATTGTCTGAGGAAACGACATGTAGAGCATGCGAGGAAAAGAATGAGACTTTGGTATACTACCTCTGTCATTGTCCTGCGTTTGGGCATATTAGACGTATATTTACAGTGGATACTATGCCGAACTTGGAATACCTGGGGAACTCGAAATGGAGATCCATAAGGAATTACATTGAGGGGACTGGGTTCTTGTACTAGTCCGTTATTTATGGGAAATTATGATTATGGTTTTTGTTTGGGAATTCCGTTTTCCATATGGAGCGCACAACATGCCACTGGGCATAAGTGTATACTTTTCATGGGTTTGGACTTTTGGTCCCCTCCTTTTCAACCCAACCTTAGTCCATAAACCTCTGATTGATGGTAAGATAGTGGGGCATAAATCAGGTACCTTGGTTTAGTGACTACATCGTAGCTTATCGTAGATTTCAGTTTTCATGTTATACGCCGTTTTGTTTTATTATTTCTAACGGAGTTGGAATTGGTACACAAAACAATTATCAGACATTTTGTTTAAGGCGCCATCATAGATTTTTAGTTTTTCATGGATTACTGTATACCGCCAGTCAAACCTTTCATTTGATACAAATATTGTGAGGACTTCATTTGCATTTGATTGCATGGAGTTCTAAAAATCCAAGACCCATTCATCAACACCAATTGCATCCCATTAGGGAAAAGTATATTATCGCATGACATATAAAATCTTTATTGGGCCTTACTTCTTCGAAAATTAATATGGATGAGCTATGACCGTGAATGGAAAGTGGCACTGGTTAGAATAGAATATTTTTTACGTTCTGCTCTGTAAAAAACACCTTGGACATCGTTTCAACTATATAGCGCCATTCTGAGCCACATTGCTCGAGACACAATAGCACTTTTAAATAAAATTTTTGGAAAGCGAATAATTTCTAGAAATTCGAAAATTAATTGTCCAGCTCGTTCACTATATTTGTCAGCACCCGAATATTTTCTTTGGGAGTTATTTGAAGAAGCGTATATATGTACCAGGCCCAAGATAATTCTTTAACTAGGGACCAAAATTGTTGCAGAAATTCGAGTGCTTTAATTAAAAATTTTGAAAGATGTAATGGAAAATGCTCTAAAACCAGCCTATCATTTCGAAGTTTAAAGCGAGGATCATTCAAGTGACTTTTTTCCAGAGCTGTAAAAAGCTGCAATCAATTGACATTGAAATCAAAGTGATTTCAACCAAACTGATTTCATTCTTTGATTTCTAAATGATTTCAGATTTCAAAATGAAATCTTGTCAAAATTGCAATATTTTTTGATTGCAATCATTTTTTTTAGAAATCATTGAATGCAATTAATATAATTGCAATCAATTCGATTGCAATCAAATTTTTGTTGAAATCATGTGATTTCAATAAATTCCATTGAAATCACAACTCCAAAATGACATGAAAAACGTAGGTTTGTTAGTCATTTCTTGCATTTTTTTTTCTACGGAAGAACTGATTGCAATTAGAAATAATGTTTACCAATTTCACAAAACTTTGTAAATAAAAATTGCCATTTTTCATTTGAAAAGAACGATTCTGATTTAACTTTGATTGCAATTACTGGATTTGATTGCAATTAAAGTAAATGCAATCAAATTGATTGCAATCAATTTATATATAAATTGATTTCAAAAAATTGATTCAATCGTTTTTCAATTTGAAATCATGAAATCAATTTACGATTTTGAATGCAATCAAAAAATTTGCAATCATTAAAGCGAAATCATGTGATTGCAATTAAATCGATTGCAATCATTTACAGCTCTGCTTTTTTCCATGTTTAGTGTAAACAAATTTTAAGTTTGTGTATTTAATATCGGAAAATAAATAATAAATACAAACAAATATATGAAGAAAGAGCTTTTAAATTACTAAACCCCATAGTGACTTTTGGCGCACCCTGTATACATATGTTATACCCAGCGTTGTCAACTTTAAAATTTCAAAAAGCACTATAACCCAGGAAAAAACGCGTCATTCTCAAAAAAAAGCACTAAATTTATAATTTGTAAATTATTTTTTTATTTATTTAATAAAATTATACATTTTTATAAATTTCTTTAAAAATAAGACATTTTTAAATGTATATCAGAATAAAGAACAAAAAAATTTACAAAAATCAAACAACGAATATCTTTTAGTCAGTCAGTAGAGATTTACATAGATACATATATTTATATGAAAATAAAAATAAACAAAAACATTGGAAAAATTATTATAATAATTATCAATTCACAATATATCTCAGGAGTGATGCATTGTAAGAAATTTATTTCAACATTGAGAAAAAATTACGACAGGATTAATTTTTCCATACCTGATGCATTTATCCGACGTTTTATAAACATATGTGAATTTGTTGTACAAAATATTAAAGAAATTATTCAGCAAATAAGTACAACTATTATTTAATATTTAAATATTTTTATATTACATATTACATATTAGAGTAATTAAATAGAAATATTTCTAACTAAAAATTATGAAAAATTTTAATAAACTTGCAGTTTAATAATATGATTCGGATTTAAGCTTTTCTCTGTGTAAATAATATCAAATATCAATGATAAAGTCAATTATTTCTTCATTATTATCACTATCATCTGGCCACAACACAGTCTTAATTTCAAATTGTAATGCTTTATAAATATCATTGCTATTAATCAGAATATTTACTTCATGAGCTATTTGGTAGGTTTCGCAACAGAAATTTTCCCGTTTAAGCCCATTTTTAATGTGAAGTAAGGCATTAACTGAATTTAAAGACATTCGGTTGCGTATTTTAGATTTAAACACAATATAATATAATATAATAACGGCAATATTAGCTAATGCTTCAAAGGTATTTAAGTAACCTGCATCTTTGTACGATTTAACTTCAATCCAAAAATCAATTCAATATTTTGCCATTGGTAATGGTAAAATATCTTCTATTGTATGTGATAAAACATTTCTAACATTAATTATGTTAATTTTACTCAAAATTTCAAGGTTTTCTGGTAAAATTTTTAAACGTTTAAAGTTGTGGGACGCTAAAAGTTTGCTTTAAGGTTTAATCATTTATAAGATGATAGAAAGAGGAATTTCTTTTATTCACATTCACCTCATATGCATATATGTATAAAGTTAGACATTTTGAAACAAAAACTTTCTGGGCAATCAATACCATCTTATAAATAATTAAATTTTTAGTGTAATATTATTTTTTTGCTGAGTTGCATGTAATTGTACTATAAGTTACATTTTGGTAGATGTATATAAATTTACACTTACAAAAAATTTTTTCAATTAATATATTTGAATTTTAGTGTTTGGTGTCACCGAAATAAAAAGAAAATCACTAAAAACTAAAAAAAAATCACCAAGGACTGTCTCACAATTTTTCCGCTTTAGAAATGTTAAAAATCACCAAAAACGGTGATAAAATCACCGAGTTGACAACGCTGGTTATACCTATTAAGCAGATTTGTATGTCAGAAAAAACATGTACCGCTTACCAAATTCCGATTACTTTCTGCTGGATACGATCTTCGAAACTTTATTATCATTTGTTCATCTTGCGTAAATTACCATGACTGCATTCAAACCGTACTAATATTATATCACAAATAAACTGAATGAGAATTATATTTGTACAATAGGACTATTTCACTCTTTCTATTTCTACAAAAAAATTGCAAACTTTTGGGTTTTGATTTTTTTTTTAATTTTTAACAAAACCTTCATCCTTCCAAAAGTTTTCACTTTCTTCTTCAAACGTCAAAAGCTTTTCCGATTCCTTGTTTGTTTGTGTTTAACGTTAATCACCAAAAAGTGGGAATAATTATTCGCAAAAACAAAAGGAGGCCGCCGCCAAAAAATAGTGTTCTTTCGCGTACTCAACAAACCACAACGGACCACACCATGTTCCATATGACATGTATGGTTCTTTCTTCATACTCGTAAATTGTTTTGGATGAGGTTCATCAATATGACAAACTTGACATAAAAACTATTAACAGGTTTTTTATAAAAAATGCTGGTATGTTGTTGTTCTGGCTAAATGTTGTTTTGTGTTTTTTTGTTGTTGTTGTTGCTAAAACTTGATTGATAAGTTGTTGATTATTCTATTAAACGATACAAGATGAAGCTGCTGATGGTACCGAGTGACCACCCAGGGTGATGTCTTAGAAGACAGTTAACAAAATTGTTTTAAATATATATTTTATGTGTTTAAAGAGGAACAAAAAGTTTTTTTTAGTTTATAATATGTATGTATGCATTAAATATATTTTTAAGGAGATTTAAAATTTTTTTAAATGGCTGCTAAAGACTATTCTGTAAGATGACCTTGTTAAGTAAATAAACGATGGTTTCCTTTATCGCACCAGCATAACGTCAAAAGTTTTTTAAACTTACTTTCACGTCTGTCTACCTGTCTAAAGTAAAGGTCACAAATTTGATTATGTTGCAAATAAATGTTACTTTCTAGTTCTTTTGACTTAGAACTTAACTGCATTTGAATATTAATTTATTTGACTTTGTTTGAATGAAAATAAAATAATTAGACAAATGTCAAAAAAACAAATATAAACTGGAATGTAGTCGACAACAATGTTTCCCTGTATGACCGCGAAGGAATATACAAAAGAGAATTCCAGATGTTTTCATTCCAAATGTTTCCCTGTGTAAACGGGGACATAGAAACAAATTTCACACTTTAACCCTTTGACGACCAGAGGCAAACATTCTTGAACAGGGGTTTTCATCATATAATTGTTTCCGTAGGTGATCGAATAAATTTGTTCAATAGTGGTTTACAGCAGACGATAGTGGCAACACAAATGTGGTCGGTGGTAGGTTCTTATCTGCCCCCATTTGCCCGCTAGGTGGCCTCAATGTTTGTCAAAAAGTCAACTTACTTTAGAGGGGTAGTGTGGAGAGACCGTAGGATGCATCTGTCTAAAACTAAGGCATATTTTGGTGGCACCTCTTACCTTTAAAAAAATATATTAGCCAGGTTTGTGTAAGTTTTGACCTACCCACAACTTTGCTAAACGTTTTTGGCAAGTATGTTTGCCTGTGGGCTGAAACGGAAAAAAATGCATTTAAAAATAATCAAATGTTTGTTGCTTATTTTCATCATTATATGTATGTCTGAGTATACAGTCTTAAATTTTTTGGTGCATGTCTGTTTTTAATTGTTTATAATGAAATTTAATTGAACAAAACAGACTTTGTTTGTTATTGTTTTAAGTTGCAAGCTTTTTCTGCGCTGCTAGTGTCTTCGTTTTCATTCACTAATTATTCGAAATCAATAAGAGAAAACGTATTTCGTGCATTACTATTTAATATTGTATTATTATAGTATTTCGAGTCCAAGAGGATAAACCGATAGAAGTTTTTATCGAAGGCAATAATCCCGTAGAGTCTCCTGTAATTAAAAAGATCCGCAGTAGTCGTAATCTATTAACAGTTGCTGTAGAGGCTGAGCCAATTGCAACGACTTCTAATGCTTTAGTTATACTAGAAAAGCCAATACATTTTATACCACCAGATAAGACTTTCCGGTTCAGAGAGACGAGTGCCTATAAAAGCCCCGTTTTTACTGGATTTCAGGATTGCACTTATGAATATTCCCAAGTTTTAAAACCTATTGTAAATATACATGAGGAAATGCCATCAGCATATGATGTGTTTAATGCTGTTTGTAATTTTGAAGGTTAGGTTTTACAATTTCAACATACTAGTTCTTATTATAAAATAAGAAGTAGAATTTTTGGTTTCAGAAATGTGCATAATAATAGTGGAGTAGTCCAAACTGTATGCTATGCAAAAAGGTCGTGTTTTCACTCTGACCGTGTAAGAGTTCAAGGCTTATATCGGCCTAATCATACGTTAAGCCTAGTAAAACTACCCAGTATTCGAATGTATTGGTCCACAGATCCGACATTTCAGCAATCTCAAAGTGCAGATATCAGGACGCGGCCTCCCACCTATGGCAAATATAGTCGCACAAATGTATTTTGTACTATATGTAATGTATTCCTTTGCTTCACATTATCACGTGACTACTTTGGCGAGTACCATGTATAGTACTTGTTATTTTTGTTCAAATTCTTTGTAAATTATTTGATTAATAGCTTAAATAAATAAACAAATATAAAATAACATACGATAAAATTTTTTTTATAAAAGAATTTTCTTTCAGCGAATAGGCAAATTCATTTGCCAGGAGTAATATTTTTTTCTTTGATAAAAAATTCCCTTTCAACCCAGAGGCAACTATATTTGACAATTAAAATGAGCGACAAAGCGAGGACCTAGAGGGCCAAATTTTTTTACGTACCTATTATTGGTGCATACATTATGAAAATATAAAAAAATAAAAAATCGCTTATGTAGAAAAAGTCCGGTTCTCAAAGGGTTAAACGGTATTTTTTAAAGATATACAATTTTGTACTGAAATAAATAAATACTTAAACTTAATTTGAAGCAATATGTTTGCTCCATCTGAAAGATATCTTTTCTTCACTAGTTTTTAAGTATGAGGCCTTTATCGCTGACTTGGATGTAAAACATTCTTAGATTCCAATAACTAGGCAAAATATTACAAAAATTTGTGTTTTAAAACCTTTAAAGTCGACTATTTGAAGCCATGTATGGCATGTGTCGCATGTGCACTAAGAAGTGACTCAGTAAAAATGCACTTTTTCATCTTATAAGATAATTGGAATTTTTTTATTAAAATGTTTTGAAGATATATTCCGATTAAGGATAAAATACACGTCAAATGGCCACAACGGCTCTACTAATAGACAATCACTCGTTTTATGAAATTTTTAATGTCTTTGTCACAGAGATGTCGCTGAATCTCTCCGATGAAGCGTTGGCTTTCAGATTTGTGCTTAGGAATTGTTTCTGGCTTACTCGCATAAACACCAGATTTCACAAAATTCCAAAGAAAACAATAACACGGCATTCAATCGCATGATGTTGGTGGCCAGTTGACATCAGAAATTCTTGATATAATTTGTTCTGAAAATCGTAACTGCAATAAATGGATTGTTCCATGCGTGGCGTTGCAGGTGGCGCTGTGTTGATGAAAAATAAGGTACAATTACGCCACGTGATCAAGATTACAACCTAAAATTTGTTCGTTGTCGGTGCATTTGTTTCTCATGGATTGCATTAGGATTGATTTTCGACAATTTTGTGTCTTCATCAAGCCATCCAATTAGAAATGCGCTTCATCGGAGAATATGACTTGAAAATTTGGCCTTGACTTCAACTTGGTTTCTTACGCAATAAGAAATTGCCGTCGCTTTTTATTGTCTGCTGGTTTAAGCTCTTAAATAAGTCAATTTTGTACGCATGAAGCTGGACGTCTTCTGTAAAAATTTCCTAAAGGGTGATTTTTTATCTATTATCTTTTTGGCAACACTGGTTTAAACAACTGACGCTCGTTTCGTGCTTAGTTTCACTGTCAAACATCTTCGGTCTATTATTTAACCGTAAATCGTCTTACAAACGAACAACGCTTGCAAATTATTGAATTTTATTATCAAAATGCATGCTCTGTTAAGAAAGTTCATCGCGCGCTTCTTGTGTTCAGCGACGAAGCTCATTTTTGGCTCAATGTGTATGTTAATAAGCAGAATTGTCGATTTTGGAGTGAAGATCAGCCAGAAGCATTGCCAGGGCTACCAATGCATCCAGAAAAAGTCACGGTTTGGTGCGGTTTATGGGCTGGTGGCATCATTGGACCGTACTTCTTCAAAGATGATGCGCATCGTAACGTAACTATGAATGGTGAGCGCTACCGTGAGAGATGAGATACCGGCCGAAATGTTGGAAAGAGTATGCCAAAATTGGACTAAGTGGATGGACCATTTGAGGCGCAGTCACAGTCAACATTTGCATGAAATAGTCTTCAAACATTAAATTATATGGACCGTACTATCGATTCAAATAAAGATCTCATGCATTTTTCTGAATTTTATGTGTTTTTTTTAAACTTTCCTATAGCTCTTAAAAAATCACCCAATACTTTGCGATATTTGAAGTCGCTGATAATGATGCCAAATTAATTTTCCATGTTTTCAGTGGCAATCTCGTTTACCACAGCATTGTTTTTAAGAGACAGACCTCTACTTTGACATACAACAGTGTTACTGTCTATAGCCGATACAGTTTCTTCAAATTATTTTAACACTTCGAATGGATGACAGATTAGATGCACGATATTAAAAATACATTTTAAAAAATTGCAATAATTGCTCTGGATAGAATTTCATAATCATTAATGGGAAAACCTAACTGCGCACAAATTATTATAGAATTGAAAAACTAAAAATAATAATAGTGCTGCCAGATTAGTATTAACTTTGTCAGGTAAAATGGAAACTTAAAAAATAACACTGTTATTTGTTTTCATTTAACTAAGGGACTTTTGATTGCATTTGATAAATATAAATAAAATCCTTAAAATGACAAACAATGGTTGAAAGCCGTGCTGGTTACAGTTCATTGAATCTTTTGAAAGCTATTCGATATCCGACAATTGTACCATAAAACAACATAAGCAACAGCAGCACCAACGTCTACATATTGTTACATGTACAAAAATCCTTTTTCCTTTCATAAAATATAAAGCCTGCCGAATTCGTAGGTTAAATTCAAAATAAACCTAAACACAGAAGGAAAGAAAAATATTGAAAAAACACAACTCTGTCATCTTTATATTAAACCCTTAAGCGGCAAAGGAGGCGCATACCAACAATGTTACAAAGTATTGTAAAAAAAAAATAAATAGGAGTTTTAATGCCAAACGTACGAATTAATTTTACAAAGAACTCCAACCGCCGATTTTTCTATTGTTAAAATTCTTATAATTTTTTGTTGTAATTTTCGTTGCTATTTGGAGAATTTTAACATTTGCAAGGAAAGATTTAAGACAGTTTTTGTTGTAATGTGGCTTGTTGCACATTTATGTATGTGTCTCGTTTGTGGGTAATGTCTAGAATTGGTTGTTAATGCTATAAAACAAATCTACAAACAAACAGGAAAAAAATAACGAAAAATATTTTTATTTTAAAGCCAGAAGAATAAAAGAAGAGGTGTTTACTCCTCTTTGTGGCTTGGAGTCAAACAAATGCAAAACTTATAAATCTTTGGTGAAACTGCAGTTGCTGCATTTAAAAAACTTTTGCCAACGACAAACAAATCAACATTGAAATTTTCACATTTAAGTTTTTGTTTAATAAAATGGAATGTATTCAATTAAAATTTTAACATTTTTAATGCTTAACATGAAAAAAAGGCAAATACGTAAATAAAGCAACAAAAATTAAATCTGAATTAAAAAGGGAAATAAGAAACCGAAGAAGAATAAATATATTCAGGCGAAAAAGGGTCGTCATCTTGGATTGTTGAATTGAAAATTTTAAAAAGATGTGGACGAAAATGTGGCGGTACTGCCCAATTTTTTGTTGACAAAGTCAATAAAATATTTTCGGTATACAGATGTTTGATATACGTCAGCGACAGTAATTATCCCTGAATTTAGTACCGTGTGCATGCCACAACAAGCAGGTGGCAAATTTTCTTACATGATGGTTCATGCACAAGCCCCTTATTCCAGAGCTCATTAATCTTGTTAACCCTTAGTCCCTAGGAATAAGAATAATCAGCCACAGAGCCTGATCTAGCTTGCTATAAGATACAAAGTTGGAGATTTCTCTAATGTCATAGCCCATAATGGTCTAACCTGACTATGGTTTTACTACAGTTTGTATTTTAGCAATCAATTGTAAAACTCAGATGGTAATTTATCGTCATCAATTACAGAATTTGATCTAGTTCACTTAAAGAGACGGGTAAACCAACAGTATCACATTCTAAAGGAAACCGAACAACCAAGCTAGCAACTTCTGCTAAAAGGCACAGTCTGTAAAGACTTTAATTCTTATCTAAAGTCCACGACTGGTGTGACAATCAGTTTCAATCTTATGATTTGAGTAGGAAACCCATTCGCTAAAGATCTCTAAAGAGACTTCACTAATACCCAGTCTTAATTGACTATAAAGCTACCGGTTTCCATGGTACCAAATAGAACTCTGGTCATCCGTGAGCTGAGCTCCCTGAATTTTTGAGTTTGTTACGCTTCAGATATTGCTACCACCAGTTTGTTTGGAAATGCAAAGCATTGAGGAAAAGATTTCATCAAGATAAAACTGATTTGGAACACATTTAATAAACGTCAGAACATCACAGAATCACAACCAAAGAATTAAACAATGGGAACCAAGCTGTTGACAGGAACTCGAACCCTACATAAATTTTGAAATTTTTGAGCAGATACTTGACGTTACTTAACTTAATTGTAAAATACAAAAGATTATGCCATCAACACGTAATGTAGGCTTTGGAGTGTGTAAAAAACAATGCCAATTTGACTTAAATGCTAACCTTAAGGGACCGGATCCAATTAGTATGAATGGTCATCCCTATTTGTGATGACGACAACTCATGCCATATTCAACAGGTGGTAGTTCAATTACACAGTTTGGATGGGCAGAACCATTGATCTGTAGCTAATCAGTGTTGCCGTTGGTGAGAGCAACATATTAATGATAACCAACATCTTTTGAGTCATATATAATTTTAGCAGTGAGAGGCTATTTATATACAACATAGCTGACGCCACAACGGTTGTTAGGAATTAGAATAGATGTGACGTGAATTTGCCTTCAAATCATGCGATCTGAGCGATCTAACCATTATTGTGGCAGTTTTATAAATCTTTAAGCAGAAATTTTAATCCAGGGTTTTACTCAAATTTATTTTGATCTTTGTGTCAGAATTATTGACACAAAGTCATGTCATGACGGACCCACACGTCACATACGGTTCTTTTAATTGAAAAAAATTCATTAATATCTCAGACGCACATCATCTTTATTTTTTCAACATCGACCCGCCCAAAAAACTATTTTCATTAGTGCCTATTTTATTCTCCATCACTGTTCAGCTTAGGGTAGACAATTATTTATAGAGTCTTGGTTTGTGGTAGTGTTTGTTGGGTTAAGGTAACTCAAACTCAATAAACATATTAATCATTTGCAAAAGATCTGTTGGGTTGTTTTTTTCTTTTTTTGTGTGTCTTGTATTGCATTAACAACAAACACTAAAATCTGGTCAATTGTTATTGCTGTTATAATGTTGCAGTTAGCAAAAGCTTTTGAAGGTGCGGCAAACGAGGTTATGCTTTCTCTACACCTTCACAAAAACATTTAACAACAACTAACGGCGAGTACTTCCATTCTTCAACCGTTCAACAGAACAAACATTTTGCTAGATGGTTGTTGTAAAGTTAATACTTCCAACTGACGCGTCGTCTGTCTGTGGTCAGTTAACAAAACTTTTCATTTTAGCAGTTTGTTTTGTAAGGGATTTTCGTAATGAATTTTTATTGTTGTTTCTTCCTTTTCTTTATTAATACTTTTTGCAACATTTCAATGTCTAAAAGAGGAGTGTTAGTGGCCCTTTTCCTAAATGTTCGCGTAAGTGTGTAGTTTAGGCTGAAATGCAAAGAAGAACAAGTCGTAAAGTGTGGAGAAGCGAACATTGGAAAAAAGTGGTTGTTGCCATTGAGTAGTTTTTATTTGGTTTAGTTTGGCAATGATCTTATCGTTTAGCGATTCATCAAAATTAATTGAAAATTTACGAGTTTTCGCACTTTACAATGTTTTTGTTGTTGTGTTATATTGTTTTTTATTTGTTTTCTTTTTTTTGCGCTCTGCTGGTGTTTCTGTTGTTATCGTTGACTGCCACTGCTGGCGTTGCTACATTATATTGCCCTACGCTCAATGCGCAAAACAGTAGCTCAAGGGCTAATCATTGGTTTTAATATGAAAATTAAAAAGAAGAAGAATAAAAAGCAAAATACGAATGCAGACCAACCATCAAATTATACAACAAAAATTTACACAAAACCAAAGAATTTAATAAAAAGTGTATCTTAATGAAACTGATTCACATCCTCCTTTTTTTTATTGAGAACTGATGTTATTGAGCTTTTTATGTGCTTGAATATTTATTTGCTGTATTATCAACATCATCAACTGAGCCAGCGTCACTGTAATCAGCCTTAAGTGCCATTTCTATAGAATGATTTATTCACAAATAAAAACCAAAAATTTTTCTCTAATTCAATAAAAATTTGCACTTTAGTAAACATGAAAACCATTTCATTAGTTTGAAATCATTTTTAATATCGCCCACTCTTTAGTTAGTTTATCAAAGTGGCATCATTTGCTGCCATTCTACACATGTAGTAGAGTTGCCAACTATTTAGAGTATGTTTATATATTAGAGAAAATATTCTGCAAAAAAATAAATTTTTTTTTTGAGATTTTGAATAAATTTAAAGAGTTGCTTAGACAAGCCATGAACCATCGATCAAAGCAAGAAATTTTGGGAGATATCAATGAATGAGAGGTGAGGTAAAGCTTTCCAATTACCTGGTTCCAACTAGGTTTTAACCTGCCTTATAATGCCTTAAATAGTATAGATTAGGCTGTGTGTCATGCCCATACCAATTTGCCTTATTGTGCACTCTTTGAAAGACAAACAAAAATAAAAGCTAAAAGTTATCAGTCTCCATGACACAATCCCATGGAGACTTCTGATTCAAAAACCTAAGGTATTCAAAGTGTCGCTGCTACGACGTGATCGAGTTTGTAACAACTCGACAACATTTTTGTGATTACTCCATTTTGAACCTTTATTGATTATACATCTATCCACCAAGGTTAGGTTAGGTTAGATCCGGCAGCCGCCCGAAGGCATAGCTCACTTGGGTCCTCCGAGGGTCCCGTTGTGATACCGTAGGCACCATCGCCCGTTCGTCTATGTCCTCTGGCCGTCGTTTCTCAGCTATCCTGTCCTGTTCACGAAGGTGTGGATCTTTCCCAGATCAACTGCGGAAAGACAAGTTTTACTTACAAGTATTCGCTGACCTAGAATCTGGCGTCTCAGGTCCCCGAATGCAGGACAATTGCAGAGAAGATGTTCAGTCGTCTCCTCCTCTTCCTATATTATAAAGACCGAATTTCAAAAGTTGTGTTCCAATGTTCTATCCTCTTTTTTGCGTGCTCTACAAGTTGTGCTGTCTGAGGGTAACATGCTAGCCAAATGAGTTCTCAACTCCCTATATCCTGTTATTACACCAATTAGTTTTCTTAGTGTGTGACCGCTCAATTTTCGAATATCATTTGCTTTTTCATCATTTAAGTTTTCTTAACTTTTCCGACATCAAAATTTTGCCATTCTCTGCAGTATTCGTTACCTGCTTTTACTTCATGTTATAAACGTCCAAAATAAGAATCTTATTTTAGATGGTTTCTCGTTTCCGTATTATAACCATATTATCGCCAAATGTTTAAAATTTTCGTTCGAGTATATTTCATTTTGGCATTATAGGACTATCCGAGATTCACCCTGTTTATTCATTTCTGTCCTCATTACCGATTGGCTGACCTTCGATATCACTTTTCTTCAATCATTTAATATCTTCTATTATTGTCATTGTCATTAGGCTGAAAAATAGTACAGATATCTGGTAGATGTATTTATTTACTTTTGTTTTTGTCGACGCTTTTGCTAAGATTCCATGACTCATTGTATTTAAGATATTTTACGTTGGTAAAGATCAATTATCCTCTGGTTTTAGAAAGTTTGGTCTTGAAGAATTAAAAATATTTTACTTAAGTGTAAAGACTTAAATAATTTCCTGAGCTTAGATATATTCAAGCCAATAACTGCACTTATGGGAAGTACATTTTGAGGGTTTAAAAGAATTTTTCGGAAGATTACTGTCAGTCAAATAATTGGCTGCATTTTCAAGCACTTAGCTTAGGCCAATAGCCTAAACACTTGTATCTTCAAAATCATCTAAAGTCTTTACATATACAAACCTAAAATTGGTAAATCCCACGATCTTGATTAAAAGACGTCTAGACCGTGACATAAGTACACTACATCACCTTCTGTTGAAGTTAATGCTTTAGACTGTCGAATTTTTTTAAAGCATTGGGAATTTGTAAAAAGACTATGAAACGCTAGGCTACATTTTTTTACTTTTTGTGGATATAGAAAATTTTCTTCACTCCCAGTGCGGCATTTTTGCCCGTTATTTAATTAAAGCACAAAAAAAAATTTCATTTCATTCTAGCTTTTTTATCAACTGAACCTTGCATAGTCGTATTCATTTTTTAAATATCTGATGCCTGTGGCTAATCTACTTATCTAGATAAACGTCTTATTGTCTCGCGAAAACTTTGAACATGGCTTTAAACATTAATTAGAAACGATCCATCGTTAAGAATTAATCGTTCGGATGGAAGCTTGTATCAAGTGTAAAATAACACGCACGTTAACATTAATGAACTGAGCTAATACATTCATATATTTACCATATTGCAACCGTTAGGCTGGTTTTATTTTATTCATTAATAAACTAGCCAAACCCGGCGCGCGTTGCTACGCCCCTTAATGAATTGAACTGTATTCTGAATTTTAATTGAATATTAAGTGCAAAAACCTAAATATTATAATTTTTTTATGGGCGTGGCATTGCCTACTTTTCTAATCACGAAATTGTAAAGTCATAACAGCTCAATATGTGTGCGAAGTTTCAGAAGAATCGGACCAGTGCAAGTACCTCAAAATTATAATTGTTTTTATAGGCGTGGCCCTGCCCACTTTTCCAATCACGAAATTGTAAAGTCATAATAGCTCAATATGTGTGCAAAGTTTCAGAATAATCGGTCCAGTGCAAGTACCTCAAAATGATACCTTTTTTTATGGGCGTGACACTGCCCACTTTTCTAATCTTGAAATTATTTAGTCATGACAGCTCAATATGTGTGCAAAGTTTCAGAAAAATCGGTCTGGTGCAAGTACCTCAAAAATATAACCTTTTTTTATGGGCGTGACACTGCCCACTTTTCTAATCTTGAAATTATTTAGTCATAATAGCTCAATATGTGTGCAAAGTTTCAGAATAATCGGTCCAGTACAAGTACCTCAAAATGATACCTTTTTTTATGGGCGTGACACTGCCCACTTTTCTAATCTTGAAATTATTTAGTCATGACAGCTCAATATGTGTGCAAAGTTTCAGAAAAATCTGTCCAGTGCAAGTACCTCAAAATTAAAACTTTTTTAGGGGCGTGGCCCCGCCCACTTTTCTTATCACAAAATTTTTTAGTCATGACAGCTCGATATGTGTGCATAGTTTCAGAAAAATCGGTCAAGTGCAAGTAGCTAAAACTGATAACTAATTTTTATGGGCGTGGCCCCGCCCACTTTTTTCCACCCATAAACACTCCCTGGTATGTGTACAACAACTTGCCAAAGTTTGAGTCCGATCAGTTTTACAGCTTCGGAGTCTATAGCTAACACACACACACACAGAGTTTCACTTTTATATATATAGATAGATAGATGTTATACCAAACTGAGAACAAATTATGACAGGCTTGGCAACAATGACAGACAACTCCAATAAATACACTGCTTTAAATGCGTTCACAAATGAATATTATGGAAATAGAAAAGAATAAAAAAAACTTGCAGCAAATGGTAATATAAAATATTTGGCAACTCCTCCACAAACGTGTGAGTGAGTGTATGTCCCCCTAAATGTACTATTTGTGTATCAAATATCATACAAAGTACTACATGTATTTGTACAAGAATTGCAAATAAATATTATTTCCTGGCAGAAAACTCATAAATTTTGATCTTTTTAATTTAGTTTCGTATTGTAAACTTTTCATTTGTTTGCTGGCTGCCAATTTACTACATGAAGCAGCACTCCAACACAGCGGTTAAAAGTCAATAGGGCTTTATATCTCAGGCCTTCTCGATAGTGAATTTTGATCGTTCTTTTTTTGTAATCTTATTCTTCGCTGCCTTCCCTTCTAAAATCCGATAGTCATGCCAACTTCCCTTCTTTAAGAAGGAAAGAAAGATGTGCATTAAGGTACGTATTTTTTGAATTTTTTATTCTTGACAACAACAACAAAATTTCAAAACCATTACTAAGGCCAGCAAGACTTTAAAGGAATCAAAGAAATAAAAAATACGAAAAAATAAACTTCGAAACATAAATAATAATTGATTGAGTTGTGTTTAAGGCTTCGAAAGCTTGAATTTATAGTGCTGAGCTCAAAACAAAACAAGTAAGAATATATTTCCGAATCTGAAAATACTCCTCACAATCGTGTACATGATTACGATAACCAAATCATAGATTAGCCTAGATTTCCGGTTTAGTGTTTTATGCCTTTTTTGCATTATTATTTCCGACGCCATCTTTGTTTTTGCACTCTTCCGTTTTATACTAATATTGTGTGGGTTGGAGGGAACAAAGCTGTAGTTACAATTTCTGGCTAATATAACTTGCATTTTATTTCGGACGCCATCTTGGATTTTCTGTATGCTACTGGTCAAGCAATTTTGTTAATGCCAGTATTAGGAGGTTTAAGTGGCTACATTTTTATACCCTTCACCTGTGGTGCACAAGGGTATATATAGCTTTGTCATTCCGTTTGTAATTTCTACAATTTTCATTTCCGACCCCATAAAGTATATATTTTCTGAAAGCTTATGATTAGAGGAGTCGATTAAGCCCTGACCGTCTGTCCGTCTATCCGTCTGTCCGTCTGCCCGTCTGTCCGTGTGTTGGTTGAAATCAACTTTTAGAAGCAACTATATGTTCCTCAGATCTGTATATGATATCAATCTCTTGGAAATATCCAGGAATGAATCGCTATTGAAATTCAGCACAATCGCCCCATAACTTTCTGAGATATGAGCAAAAAACCACGACCACCTCGTTTTTTTTCACAATTACAACAACAACATACATACATACATACATACATGTAAAAAACATACCAAACAAAAAAAATTACAAAAAAAAAAATATTAAAAATAAGAAAAAAATAATAAAAAAAACTACAAAAAAAAATTTTAAAAAAATTTAAAAAAAAATTTAAAAAAATTTTTTAAAAGTTTTTCTAAAAAAATTTTTTAAAAAAATTTAAAAAAAATTTAAAAAAAATATAAAAAAAAATAATAAAATATAAATAATATATTAAATAAAATAAAATAAATTTTTTTTGGCTCAGCTGGGATTCGATGCCACATTTATTCTAACGTGTACGTATGCACGTATTTTATATGAGATGAATGGTGATACAAACAATTATTATTGCATGACTACACGTTGTGAAGGGTATATAAGATTCGGCACGGCCGAATATAGCACTGTTACTTGTTCAATATTAGATTTAGTTGTGTTGGGCCCAAACATGGATTTAATTTTTTTATAGCGTATTCTATTCTGCTAGTTATATCGACCCCTGTGCGCGAATTTATCGTATGTTACAAAAACAATATTTTACAGGAGAGCGTTTTTGTTACTTTAAAATAAATAAAAAACGTAAATAACGCTGTTGCATACGATAAAATGTACACAGTGGTATCCCCATAACACAAAACAGTTATCGCTTCAATATTTTATCAGCAGATGGATTAATGGTTGTAGAACCAATTTGCATTAAAAAAAGTCGATTTTTTTAAAAACATAACATACGATAATTTCGCACACAGCGATCGATATGTATCGCCTCTGCTGGCCAGAAGCTATAACAATTTGATTTTCGTTTGTAGATTTAACGAGAAACACCGAAGCATTTGTATGTTTATGTCTCACTTATATTCAAACCGATTTGTCCGCTTTTCTTGATAATAATTTCCGGGATTTTAACTTGAAAATTGTAGTTTTTGTCGTGTCCAAGAATTAGTTAGAATAAATTTTGACTATAACTGTGACGATTAATTAGTGACTGATTTGTTTAAAATTTTTTGCAAAAAGCCCTATTACATTTACAAATAGTAAAAAACTTGTTTTTTTTTTTTTGTTTGAGGAATGAATTAGGTTGAGCTTCTGTCATAAAAATATGAGAATAAACAGAGATAGTTGTGTTTATTTGCTCATATGTCACAAAGTTATGGGGCGATTGTGGTTGATGTCAATATTCCACAATATTTATAAAAGCTCGATACTGCAGACAGGTACATGCTATAATAGCAGCTATATAATGCTAATAATGTTTGATTTCAACAAATACCCGGACAAAGGGCAATGTTCAATCGACTCCCCTAGTCGCATCTTCTGGAAGTAAATACTTTATAAGGACGGAAAAGAATAAAGTAGAAAAGGAATGACAAAGCTATTTCTTCAAATGGCACCACAGGTGAAGGAGTTACAAGCCAAAATTACTTGTAGAAACTTTCTAAAGCGCGAATTTAAATAAAAAAACCAAAAAATTTTGTAAAAATTTAAAAATGAGTCTATTTATTAAAAAGTCTTCATACAAAGGGTTCCAAAGATGTCTTCCTCAAAAAGTCTTCTGAAGAGTCTTTATAAGAAGCAAATGTGTAAGCTTCGGCTTTATATACCAACGCGTGTAAAACTAAATAAATACGCAATGGGCATCAGAGTCCTTGTGTCTAACAAAGAAGACTGAATTAGGCCTTTTATAAGGCCTACTTACCCCTTCTTTTTACCGATGCGAACTTATTGCATTCACACATATGTAGTTAGACCTTTAACCACTCTAACATACACACGCCCATATTTTATCAAACAAATTTTGAGCAAATCTACTCTATATATTTTATCATTGGTTGTGGAGTATCAAACAAACATAATGAACAAACAAACAAACAAACAACAAAAATAAAAAAATGTAATTTTAAAGTAACTGGGAATTTGGTTAGTGATTTTAATTAAATTACAATGAAAATATTTAAGAACGCATAATATTTTACAGCACAACATTCAATTATACTTAAATGTATTTGTGTGTATGAAGTATGTCCATATGCATGTACGTACGTATGTGGACAGTGAGTTTATTTTGGTAGTTTGTATGTAGTTTGTAATGGATTTTTGGTTTTTATTTCGACTTGCGGAGAGTAAGTAACAATGTATGTTTGGGTTTTTATGGCAAAGATGAAAAAAACTAATATTATATGGACCTAAATTTTAACACATTTTTCATGTTATTCTTTTTAATTTTTTTTTTTTTTTTTGACAACAACCGCAAACGAAACTGTGAAGTAGAAAAAAGTGTCGAATTTTGTATGCAGCCTTTAGGTAAACTAACGAAATGTTCTTGATTTAAGTCCCAGCAAAATTTGCTAAAACTGGAAGTTTGAAATTGAAAAGATTTTTTTTTTTAATTTTGAAACTAAAAGCTGTGGAAATTCAAACACATATTATTCCACTTAGAAGTGGTTAACATTATAAAATGTGTCTCGTTGCCAAAAATAATTCTACAACAAGTACAGTATTAAAAGCGCGGGATAGAGATAACTATGTGAATATCAACAATTTTGGACAATCCAGCCCATAGTGAAATTATATAAGATGGTATCGGATATGATTTTTTATATAAAATTTGACAATTGTAAATTACAAATGAAGAGGGAAATTGTATGAAATTTAAACAAATGGAAAGTAATAGCTGATGATGAATTGACGCTAACTGGATTAGCATACTTTGATTTAGCCAATAATTACACAGGCCAACACTCAATTTGCTTCTTTGAATTTATCAACTGATTCTAGTTAATTTGGGTGCGCTGAATGCAAATCTGTAATCAGTTTGTCTCTATTAGCTCTAGTTTTTATGATATAGCTTTTTTTAAGTATTTAAAAAGTAAAACTTTTTCATAGGAATTAAAAAAAAAAACAGAGAAGAAACCTGGAAGGAACAGCCGGATTAGAGTTTCTTTGCAAATTCCAACAGTAGTCTGCCATCATATGTGTATCCCACCTTCCCTGGTACCGATTCTCCATAATTTTGATATCTTGGTGAAACCTTTCTCCTTAAATAATTATTTACGGCAAAAATAGATCAGCTGTGCACATGTAGATTGAGTTCGCCTTGTCACAGAAAACAAAACTCAGAATTTAAGATAGTAACTTGTTTTTTTTATTTTCTTATTTGATAGTTTTAAATCTCTATATCGACCATGGGAAAGCAGTTGAGATCAGCTTAATCCTTTGTTTGTCAATTGTTTTTATAAAAAACTATTCCATTTGAAGTGTGCCCCGGTAAACTAGTCAAAAGTGTGCTAGTCTGCTAGTCTGGGTGTAGCTGGTTCGATTCCCGCCAGAGACTCTGGACTGGTCTGCGTCCCTTTATTTTCTATGCTATTATTTCTATTCTATTTAGGTATCAAAAAGTGGTCAATAAAGTGGACCCAAGTAAGCTGCACAACAGCTGCCTGTCCTACCTAACTATACCTTTCGAAAGTTATTTTCTAGAACTAGTTGGTTGGTTGGTTGTTTAGCGTGGTAGTTCGCTGCACACAAATAGTCAAGTGGAGTCTGTATGACTCCGTTTTGGCAGGACCACATCACTCGTCAGCTCTAATGTATCCCAGAATAAATATAAGAGTAAGGGTGCTAGATCCACCCCGTGTTCGTGAGGTATCTCAGTAGATAATTCAGTTCAACTTCAGATATCGCAGAGAGGCCATCCAGTACATGTTCGCCCAGAAATCTGTGTCTCTTAGCCGCCAGTGCAGGGCATTCGCAGAGAAAGTGGAAAACCGATTCATCTTTCTCTCAATCTAGACAGCTGCGACAATGGTCGTTCAATAGGAGGCCGATTCGACTTGCATGTTTGCTTAACATCCAGTGACCCGTCAATACCGCCAGCAACCTCGATATGTACCTCCGACTGCGACTAGTAAGTTGCAATGTAGGCCGTGCATCAAAGGAGTGGCACGTAAGCCGTGCAACCTTAGAACTAGTACAATATACATACATATATAATTTTCTTAATTCGGTTCAGCTTTTTTAGGAATTTTAATCATTCAAATATTTTAATATCCTCTACTCTCATACCTACTTATGTGTTTGTAGGTACAATTTGCTTTTGTAAAAAATATCTTTTTTAAAAAACAAAAAATTGTGCTTCTTTATGGGTTCACGCAACAATTTCTGTTTTCTTATTTTCTATCAAGTAATAATAACATAAAACCACGTAAATTAAGCAGCGCATTTAAACCAAGTGGAAGTTAGTGTAAGTGACCGAGAAAAGATCGTACTTTAGGGAAAAGTTTAATATTGATAACTTTTTCCATACTCAAACTTAAATGCTTGATAAACTATTTAAAATACGTTGCAGAATTTAGTGGTAGGATCGAACATATTTTTATTTTAGAGGGGTTTTTAAATGATCTTTCTTTAAGAGACTTATCTGTTCAACAGTGTTACCATATTTTCATAAAAATCTCATGCATTCACAAACAAACCTAAAGAGCGTGTCTTTTTGAAGGAACATTTTTTTAATAAAACAAAACAAAATCAATGAATTGGTTAAAATTGTAGCACAAAAGTTTTGTCGTATTTATTATTTGAAAAGAATTTTTGGCATGTGGCCTTCGCTATTGCACTTTATAAACAACATCCGGGTGGTCCAATTTTGCACCAGTGATTTAAGCATACCCGGCATATTGGCTTTAAAATAATCAAACGTTACTGGTTTACCACCATACACCCACAAAAAGTAGTCCTAATGTGTCAGATCACACGAACGAGTTCGTCAATTTACAGGTCAATTTATTGAGATAATTCAGTTACCAAAGGTTTGGTTCAATAAAGTCATGATTTTACGTGTCTTATGATATAATTCCCTTTACTTTCGGGAGCAATTTCTTCCCCAAACGATTTGCATTGACACGAGAAACAAAAAACCCATGAATCACGAGACATCATTGCTTAGCTAGGCTTCTAATTGAGAAATTCGAGTTCTCTGTCACACTCGCGCGTACAACGGCGATGGCTTCTTCTGTGCACATGACACGGTACGTTTTTAATTTAGATGAATTTTATCCAAAAGAATAAATATGGTCTTGTATTAATTTTTAGTTTTTTTCTATTACCTAGTCAGATGGACAATTATGCGCATTGTATACTTGTCGAAGTACTCTATTAGTTTGGCAAACAGAGAGCAAAGTTTTGAAATAAATTTAGTTTTAAAAGGTTGTTTTGATGTATATCTTTGCATTATGAACCAATAAAAGTATGTAACGTTAATGCCATCGATTACAATCGATATGGGTCGTATTATCTTGGCTTTTGCAGATGTAATTATGTTTTATCAATAAAAAATATAAACGAAGGATGAATATTGACCATAAGGCGGATACTGACCTTAAGAAAAAACAGATACATATTTTAATAAGTGAGTGTCTTTAAACGAACACACAAGAACAATCTTCTTAAAAAGAATTAATTGTATTCCGTGGCAGTCTTCTAAAACTAAAAACTCGCCCCAGTTCTGATTAATGCTTATTTGTTAGCTTCTGGCTTTATTAGATCATGTACGGGTGAGACTCTTACATTGACCAACAAATATTCTTTGAATAGCCAAGATCACCCTGCACAATTTTACGAGAAACGGTAATATACTTTCCCGATAGAGCGTTAATTTAACTTATGGTTGGGTAATTGCTTGCCATACCGCTCGTGTTGAATATAAATTTTTAAGTCGACTTTAAAAACTGTCAGCCGTAAACATTCACACAAGCTTTATTGAAACGAAAGCTTAACCAGACAGTCAATATAAACCCGCCTTTAATAACTGACTGACTGTACAAAAGATTTTCAATTTATAAAATTTTTTTGTATAAAAATTTTACAAACAAAACTATTTTTTAATTAAAAATATCTTTTCTACTTCAGTCCATAAAAATTTTTTGCTGGGCTTCAAAACAAAATTGGCTGCTGCTAACAAGCATTTATTTGCTAAAGCTGCCTCTTAATTCAGTTTTTGTTTTTCGTTTTATTTTACTTTCTTAAAGTTTCTTTTTTGGTGACTGCTGCTATTTGCTGCTGTCAGTTTTTAACATTATATTTTCATTTAACATATTCTCATTCGTTTAAATGTTGAATTCTAAATGTAGTTAGTAGTTGTATTTGCTACACTTTTGAATTTATTTATTTCCAACTTGAAAAAAAAAATTTAAAAATTCTTCTTTTCTTATTTTATGTGTTGTGGGCGTAACCCTGAATTTTCTTTAGTTCCTACCTGAAGTGATGTTAGTTTATTAGGGGCATCTGAACGTCATCATAGTTTTTAGTTCTTTTCTTTTTTTTTTCTTTTTTGCTTCATCTATTTCTAAGCAGTTGATTTTTTGAACTGGGTGGAGGGGAGAAGTCGTTTATTTTGATCATACCAAACATTGAAAGGTTTGCGTGTCAGGCTTTAAACGTAAGTGTATGAACCTGCTTCTCTGTTCAATTTCTTTTGATGAGTAGGCGTTTTATGCATGCATTTGTGCGTGTGTGTAAATGTGCCTATGTTTGTATGCACATGTGTGCAAATTGTATTTGTTTCACCAAATAATATAATTTTCTTACATACACCCAATTTGACACTGTTTGTTTGTCTGTCTGTCTGCCTTTGCATAGCGTGGTTTATTAAGGAGCGAGCGAGTCTGTCTGTGTGTGTGTGGACATTTGTGATCTATAGCATATTGAATTAATAATTTATTTCACATAAATAATAAAATATGTATTACACTTTGGGATGTAGCGTCTTTATGCTGGTATGAGAAGGTGGACATTTGGTAATTATGTTTATAAATTAATGTTACAGAGGAAGAATAACACATACATACATACATACATTCAGTTACGAAAGAGATTAAGTGCGATAAATAATCAGTGGCATCCTGAAGTAACACTTGCATTGATTGTAATCTCACGCAGTATATAATCGCACACTTTAATTTTACAACAAAAATTAATTTTAATATTTAACTGACTTTCAAAAAATTTACTTAAAATTAAGAAATTATAATGGAACAAAAATGTTTAAATATATTTTCTTTTCATATTTGTTTTTATCGAGGAATTTTACTCTAAAGATTATCAGGTAATTATTTATCTTTATGAGTATTAAAGGTTAAAATTTTAAATTATTCAGTGGTATTTTCTAGTTAAATATCTCTGCTATATTCTAACACGAAAAACGAGTGGAAAGACAGAGAGAAAGGGTAAATATTCTTACAATCAGTTTGCAATTCATTAAAGTTGGAAGAAAGATTTAAAAAAATTGTACTTTATGTTAAATATTGAACAAAATATAAATTTTTCTGAATTATTTTCTAAAGAGTAATTAGTTTCATTGGAAGCAGTTGTGTTAGACTTAAGGTATTGATGCCAAAATCAAAGAGAGAGAACATTGTGTAATAATAAAAAAACTCAAACTGCAATTTTTTACTTAAGACCTTTTTGCCTAACGTCATATATATTCCTAGGTCAATCCACTGTCAATTTTTATTTTAAAAAGTACGCGTTATTATACCCTTCACCTGTTCGCATATAGGACTTTGCCATTACCTTTGCAATTTCTACAATATGAATTTCAAACCCAATAAAGCATAAAGAGATAAAAAATTTTATTTTAAAAATAAAATACAATAAATTCCTTGGACTGACCAAAATTTTGATTTCATTAGCTCACAGATTTAAGGGCCTTTAATATTTAAATGTGGCTTCTGGCATATGACCTCTGCACTACGACTTGTAAGCGCCAGACTGGCAGTTTATTTTATTACCAATTCTTTGAACATACCCGGTTTTGTAGTCCGTCAGATATTGACTTCTAAATGTTAAATCGTTTCTGGTTTATTAGCATAGACCAGTGGTTAGACGTACACCCACAAAAATTATTGTCAAATGTATCAAATCATAGAAGCGATGTTACTAATTTACAGAACAGTTTCTTGAAATAATTTGGGTACCAAATATCTTGTTGTGATTGTTTCACGCATTGTATGGCATTTGCGTCATCTTATTGAAACCATTGCTCATTTGACTTACAATGTCATTAGGGATAAAAAATTCACGAATCATTAGACCATGTTACTGAGACTGGCGTCGGTCGGATCGATAAATTCAAATTCTCTATGATACTTGCGTCTACAGCGGTGATGGCCTACTCTTTGCGCACGGTATAGGCTCGATTAGTGCGGGTGAAGATCTTTCAATGGGTGAACTCTATGAACTTGCGAAGGTGGATGGAGGGAACCATGTGTAGACAGGCTCGTTTGGTGCTCAGGGTGCCACTTGGCAGGGGTGCAGTAAAGATACTCGGTTTTAATCGGAGTATGATGAGCTGGATCACTGCGTTGATTACAGGACATGGTAACTTCAAATATCATCTGAAGAGGATGCGGATCGTGGATGATGATATTTGTAGAATGTGCCTGGAGGATGCCGAGACAGCAGCGCATGTAGTATGCGAGTGTCCGGCGTTGGCGAGCAGAAGATTAAGGATCACAGGCAAGCACACTTTAAGTGTGAGTGCGATGAGGGACCTTAGGCTGAGGGAGATGCTGGCGATTACAAAGAACTGTGCGATGAGGATTGTCGACAATCACCAGTCGGCAGTGTGAAATCGTTTTCCTAGTCCAGAGCAAACGCCGGTTGTGGTGCGGGACTCAGTGATTGAAGGTATACTGATCGGTGGACACGAAATCACTGAGCAGCGAAGGGGGTCGAAAAGGGACCCGTGATAGTAGTGGTCTGCTTCGATATTCCCCCTACATGTGTATGTATGGGTTCGATTAGAATTAAAAAAATTATTAGATCTGATCATGAATTGATCTATAGTATTGCCTATTACCTGCTCAGATGTATGCACACCGTAAACTTGATAGAAGTCTCTATAAATTTGACAAATGGAGCACGAATTTTGGCAACAAATTTCCACGAATTGTAAAAGTTGTCGGCACTTTTCTTATAGCCTTTTTACACTGATCAACATCTTGTAGGAACGCATGGAATATGTTGAAAAAATTAAACTTGAATTTACACTTGAAACATCTAACATCTTGCATAATTAAAATTTTAATAATTGTTAAACTGCTGCTGTTTCCATAAAAAATTAATATAAAATGAAAGAAAACACAAATAATTGTATTGATTGTTGATTTGCGAAAACAAAATCAATTATATGGACGACATTATACAATTAAAAATTCTTTAACTATTTACACATTTAAAATAACAGAGATATAATATATAGAGAAAAATTCATTTAGGTACGTATGAAGGCATTTTCAATTACAAATATGTATATGTACACATGAATATATACATACATACACACATATAATAAAATTTTGACAATGTTGACGTTTTTTTTAAGCTTCGTTTTCTAGTGATGACAACAAAATAATCGAAAGATGTTGAAAGGAATACAATGAGATAAAAAGATGTAAAAAAATGTTGACACACAAACCTGTACATATCTTATAGAAAGATGTTAGCATCTTTGCCAATTGATGGTAGATGTTAAATGTTGATCAGTGTAAAAAGGCTATTTACATTATGTTCTAAAATATCCAAATATTGGAAATACTCCTCCTGCACTAGAACAGATCACTAACCCTTGCCCATGAGTGATTGTAGCATGAGTGTTATTAGGTAAAAACTCAGTATTTAGCCTATGCCAAACCTATTGCTTTCCATCTGATCTCGACTTAAATTTATTATCATCAGTAAAGAGTAACATTGAAATAAGTTATAAAGATTAAAAATAATCAGATTACAAAATCTTTAGAAAATATTAAATATTGGTCTAATAATATTCGGGCTACAATCAACCACGGCGATGCGTTAGTGATGGTATAAAGTTTTTTTTAAGTGCAGCAGTTAGTTACATTAATTTGATACAAGTTAAATTATTTGGACAGTCCCCAGATCTTAGCATTATTGAGCATGTTAGGGATAAACTTTACTATAAGCTCTATGAATACATTTTCAACACAGTGGAGCAGTTGAAGCAGATAATAAGACGTTAGTGGAACAACATAACTCAGAAATTTTCCGCGAATCTTCTGCACCTGATGCTAGAGCGTTTGGAAGCAGTGATAAGAGAATAATGTTTTGCTTCGCAATACTAAAACAGTCCAATTATGCGCTTGAAATTAAATTTTTAAATTTTGTTTTCTCTCTTTATTTAAAAAAAATGTTTTTAAATAAAACATTCTTAATAAGCTTCAACTTTATATCAAAGTTTTGTTTTAATGATCGGCATTGTAATACTCTAATGCCAAGTGTCCAATTATATGTCTGAGCTACTGTTAGTGTTCCATTTTTGTTGTTTACACACATAATAGATTGAAATTGCAAGTCAACAAAAAAGTGTATAACTCAATTTTAGAAAAAATGGCGTTTATTCCCTTCTAAATAATATTTAAGTTCTATTCAGGATCGAGTTTTCTTTAACATTCTCATTATAAAGAATTTTTTATTGCGATCAATGTTAAAAGAATGTATTTGCGAAAACAGCTATAATTTCATCATCAGCATACTTTTAATGTACGGATACGTGTTGGAGTTCAATATCACATATTTAACTCACAGGATTTTCAAAGAATTAAATTCGGTAACTAATTGGTCTCCATTTTTCATATTATTTTACCACAACGAGTTAGGTCGAAGGTGACCAAGAGAAACTTCCAACTGACGGTTCAATTGAGGATTAAATATTTTATCAATGAAAGGCTTAGATTTCATTTGACAATGAAAAAAAATTAAAATCGCAGATTTCATATTTTTTTCAATACCGCTCGATATGGCTAAACTAATAAAATACAGCATAAACGGGAAAAGCTGTAAATCCCAGATGTCGTCTTAAAACAAAATGGCGTATAATACGTTTTCAGAACAATTATTTATATATTTTTGTTTATGTTAGCCTACGGACTAATGTTTGGTGTTAGCCAGGTCAACTTAATATTAGGAATTCTTAAGTTTATTACATGATGGTGAAGGGTACACAAGCTCCAGTACGACCGAATGTAGCCCTCTTAATATTTTGCTTTAAATAAAAGACAAATCGTCGTATTCATAAAAAATATTTTAGGTTTATTGAAGGCTTATTTGACAAATTTCTCTACAACATCTGTCAAATAAGCCTTTAATAAACCTAAAATATTTTTTATGAATACGTCCCAAATACTTTAACATCTTGCCACCAATTTTATGCCACAAACCTGCCTAAATATTTTACTTTAAAAAATTATGAATCACATTTATGGAATTCCAACAATAGCTACAACCCAGATAAGTTAAACTAATTTAACCCTGATCCATTGAAATGTCAATCATGTGCAATTAAACCAAAATTCCACCACAATAATGACTCATTACAAAATAAAATCATAAAAACGTTTATAGTGCAGCAGCAGCCATATTATTAATCAAACAAATTAAATGGATAATTTTCCATTATACCCTAAAGAGGTTAACTGACGCGCACCATTCATAACCTCTGGAGGTAATGTTTAGCAGAACACAAACTGTTTACATCAATAGACGATTTTCTAATGGTGCCGGCAAAATAGACTCGGCAAAACTATTTGCGAAAGAAAGAAAAAAAAGGCGAAAATTCATAGCAACACATCAGAAACTCAGCACGTAAATTATGTGTGTTCCTTGTGGCGTTGAATATTAATTGCAATTGTTATTATTTTGTTTGCCACATATTCCACGAAAAAACACATACACACACATGCAAACAGTGATGTGATACGTTTGTAACGCTTAAAGTTTTGTTTCTCTTAACAAATTTTTATCAGCAAAAAAAATATGATTTTGTTCATGCTGCAAAATAAAGCTACAGCTGTTTCAAACTCTCTACACATTTTATGCAGGTTTTGGCTTTTCTTAGCCATAAAGCAGAAGCAGTTTGGCAGGCATTTAGTCTGGCTGCACGCATATGCCATTTTTTCGCTATTTTATTTTTAAAGAATAGACACTCCAGACAGTTATAAGGTAAAAGATTTTTACATAATTCTTTTTTGTTTTTTGCATAACACTGAACTAAAACTTCTATTATTGTATGCATTCAGTTATTTGGAATATATTTAGTGGCACAATAGCGGTAGGCTGGCAGACTGTTGGTTGTTTGGCTGCCCGACAAAACAGCAGGCTGTTTAAATATGCTGCTGGATGCGAAAAAAAAATCATAAAAGCAAAGTTATGTGGCGGCAGCAGCATTACAAAATGAGAATAAAACTATTGTGGATAGTGATTTGTAGCAGGCCTAGTTTGAGTGTGTTTATAGTGGCAAAGTTTTGTTGCAACAAAGATGTTGCTTTTTTTTGTGGTGGCTTTGAAATGTTTGCTGCCTTTTTATGGCTGATGTTATTAGAAGTTTTGTTAACGGTAATACTCTGTGATAAGCGTTTATAATTATTGATATGTTGGTAACGAAATTTTAGCAATCCGAATGTATGTCTTTACAGAGCTTCAAAGTAACGTTTTGCATAATATTCTTACTGGTCTTTTTGTCTCTGTTTGTTGTTTTAAATCAACTTTTGGAATCCTCACATATTTTACAGATTTGTATGTGATAAAAGGTTTTTCAATAGCAGTGATATGATTTCTTTAAAAAACACAGTTGTTGTTAAGGAAATTCAAGAGTGCCCCTGTGGACTAGTCAGTAAAGGACAAGTCAATTGTTTGGGGGTTGCGGGTTCGATTTCCGCCGGAGACTCTGGAATTGTCTGCTTCTCTTTCTGTTCTAAATATTTCTATTCTTATTCAATTCCTCTCTCTATTAAGGCGTCACAATAGACCGTAATGGTCTCCGGGTGAAGGTGTGAGGGTAACTTTGCACCCCCTGTGGACTAGTCAGTACAGGACAAGTCAGTTGTCTAAGGGTTGCGGGTTCGTTTCCCGCCGGAGACTCTGGAATGGCGTCACAATGGACCGTATTGATCTCCGAGTGAAGGTGTGAGGGTAACTTTGCACCCCCTGTGGACTAGTCAGTACAGGACAAGTCAGTTGTTTGGGGGTTGCGGGTTCGTTTCCCGGCGGAGACTCTGGAATGGTCTGCTTCTCCTTCTCTTCTATCCTAAATATTTCTGTTCTTATTCTATTCTTCTCTCTATTAAGGCGTCACAATGGACCGTAATGGTCTCCGAGTGAAGGTGTGAGAGTAACTTTGCACCAGCCTTACCTACCAACTTACCTACCTAAGGAAATTCAAAGTTTTTTGATTTAATGTGAAGTACATTTGATACAATTAAGTTCTTAATAAAACATAATTCAAATGGCCTTTAGACTTCTTCTGCAGGAACGAATTCGATTAACCCAATTTCGAATACGAAATATAGTTAAATCCTAATCAAATTATATTCTATGGAATACCGATGCTTTTGAAATAAGCTCAGATAAAAACTCAATCTATGTGTAATCTAGGAAAAATTGGTTTCCCATGAATGCTGCTTGTTCATTGTGTTAGTTCGTTTCCACTACAGTTGAAATTCAAGCGAAGTAGCATGAAAGCCAAGATCTTCTGAATTGTGTTAAGAAGCGTTATGCTGCACTTACTAAGATCTACCTTTTTGTATTTTGTTAGTCATCCCTGATTTCCACTCAGATGGATTGTTCGTGTCAAGGGGCGAAATATATCTAGCCGATGGTGGAATATATCTGAATAGTTCTGAATGTAGTTTATTCGAGCCTGGGTTCATATTGTTTTTTAATTTCGTAATTGCCTTTTGAGGATCTGCAAGGGATAGCTCTGTTGTAGGAATCTCATTTCTACTTGTAGGTGATGTTTATGTGACCTCTTTGCTCCTCTCAATTGCTCATCGGTGGTAGCGAGCAGTGCTCCTTTTGCATCCTTGCTATTTGAAACAGCGTGAATTGTTGACGGAAATAATTTAAAATTAAGGGGAAAAATACTTTAATAACTTTACGTCTTGATGAGTCAACGATTTGTTAAGACTAGAACAAAACGTCGGCAGAGCAACTTTCAAAAAATTTTTGATGTTCTTTGATATGGAGAAAACGTCGTCTCTTTCTTTCATATTCAAAATGCCTTTTAATATCAGACATCGTTGTTTGAACAAATGTTCTGACAACGCTGTTTGAATAAGACTAAAACATCGATTACAGCGGTCTACGCCAGGCAAACTCATGTGCGCACAAAAAATTGTACTATGTTCGAGCAAATCAATGGCTGGTGTAGACCGTAGGTTAACGTCAACGAACATCTGGCTTGACCACTTTACCTGTATGAATACGACACAAATAAATCTACTAATTTTGACTACAGTTGCAATTTTAAAGATTTTTTTCAATTAAATAATGTAAAATATTTTCAGCAATTTTTTCTTTAAAGTAATCGTCATATTAAAATCCATTGCATACTTAATGTGGGATTAAGTCGCACAAACTTTTGGCAACGCTACTGTGTTTGTATTTTAAAAAAGCTTCCATTCTAACCAGATTTTAGGCCATTAAGAAAATTTGTATTATTATATTTAATATTATAATTAAAATTATCATAAGGGCAAATTATGATTACAATTTAGGACAATTTTTTAAGCAACTTTTCTTTCTTTAGTCTTGGACATTTCATACCACCAATATGTGTTTAAAGAAAATGTCTGTTATGTATGTTGCTTTAATATATTTATAAATGTTTGACAACCTATCACCGTTCTGTACACTAAATGAAATAAAATGTCTACCTAATATTAACCTGTCACTTAAGTACTTACGTCTTAAGAAAATAAAACTTTGCACACTTTTAGACACTTTTCTTAAAAGCTTTTAAAATATTTACAAAAAACAAACAAAACATAAGAAATATACAAACTAAACAAATTAAAAACCCAAAAAAGAATTTACTTTTGGCACAAATGTCAATCCCTAGACCCCCCAAAATAAAGTTCGATGCACTTTAAACCGAAACTCAACGCGTATTAGGGTGGTTTGGTTCCCCTACAAATTAAGTTGAAAATGTCTACAGTTTCTTTTATTTTGCATTTTGGATGTTGCCCTCTTTGTATTTATACTCTTCACCTGTGTTGTCAAGTGTATATAGAGGTAGTTTTGTCATTCCGTTTGTAATTCATACTATATATTTTCTGATATCCTATGATAAGGGGAGTCGATTCGATATTGTCCGTCTGTCCGTGTGTTGGTTAAAGTCCAGTTTTAAAAGTCCTCACATGTTGCAAAGGCCTGTATGTGGTATCTATTTTTTGGAAATTTTTAGCTATTTTTTTCTATAAGCTTCTGAGAAATGAGCCAGTAAACCAGTTTGTTACTATTAATGGAAATGATGTAATAATTTTGAATCAAACGCTAACTAATCGGCAAAGTTATAGGCGCAAATTATTTTGAAAAATAAATATTTTTTATACATGTATATCAAGTTTTCCATGTGACAGACACCTTAGCCTAGAAAATTATTCCTGAAAAAAACTAACAAATCGGTTTGAAACTGGATGAGATATACTCACGACATTACATCTGCATCAGTGTTTCTTTTTGTAAAGTTTACAATCTACATATGTGACGCGGAAAATAGAAAGGGATCTAAGGGTAAAAACAGGTTTTGTTCAGGAGAGCCATTTTAAAGATTTAAATACGTGTATCTTTGGTATACTATCACTATCTATATCTTGGTATTGGTCTTATTTGAAAGCGACACATCTTATGACGTCAGGTACGTGTTGATCAACCTTGAAACGCACGTAGGTCGTCCCTGCCTCTTGTGTTGTGTAGTTGGCTTTTACTGTTTTCTACGTAGCGGGCTGTTTCCATGAGTTTGATATCAATTTTGCTCGCGTTTTTTCGAATCCAGCTTTATTTTCTGAAATTATTATTTGTGAATTATAATAAATACTCATTTATAATTCTTTTAAATCGTCAATATCACTCTGTTAGAAAGAAATATTGTCCCCGCATCTTTCAAAAGATGCTGATAATACAGTAAACGTTACTGAAGTTTAAAAAGAAGCAGCATTGGGTGTATTCTGATCATTTACAATCTGCCAGCACTCAGCGAGAGTACTATAACAACTTGAGAACATTAGTCAAGCCATGTATCCAGGTATTCCAGAGGAGGATTATCTAGTAATATCTATTAATTATGGTCAAAATGTTAGCTTTTAGTCGGGTCCGCAGCAAATAGGAACTGCATACTTTAAATCAGGTCGCAACACAGGAATTTTCGGAATTACAAACGAACGTCAAAATGTTCAACACATCTTCTGTATTGACGAAAACGATTCCATTGGAAAAGGTCCGAATTCAGTAATATCAATGCTTGATTACTACCTACGAGAAGTGCATTCAACTAAAAAATTAGTGGTATTCGCTGATAATTGTGTTTCACAAAATAAAAACAATGCGATGATACGATATTTACAACACCTTGTCGATACTTCCAGATGTGAGTCAGTTGAATTGAACTCTTTGTTAACCGGACATACAAAGTTTTCACTTGATCGTTTATTCGAAGTTTTCAAATCAAAATATGCTCAAACTAATGTCGACTGATTCATGGATGTAGTTGATTGTGTTAGGAAATCATCTCGTAATGGATTTAATGTTCCTGTACCTATTCGACTTCCAAACTCAAGTAAGCCTGTTGTTGAGTGGAGAAAATGGGACGAATACTTCTCCACTAAATATAAAACTTTAGTTGGAATATCGAAGTATCATCACTTCATATTTATTGCTCAGTTACCAGTGCAATGTAAACTGTTTGCGAATTTAGCCAGCATAAATGAAAGCATATATCTCAGTGACAATACCAGTTTTGATGACAAACAAATTATAATTCCGTCACCAGGGTAATCGATGAAGCGTCAAAAAGATTCGGTTGCTCCTCTTCCTTTGGTCCCTGGAAATGAAAACGAGTAGGAGGATTCGGAGGAAGTGGACAATCCTCAAGAAGTGGAGGCAGCAGAAAAAAAATAAAGGACCGGTACCGTCAAGTTCTAAGAAACCAATTCGCAAGAACCGTCGATTAAAATGATTTTTCTATTTTTTTAAATTGTTCATATGGAAAAAATAAATTTTTTGTAGTTTCATAAAATCAAGTTATTTTGTTAATTTAGTAGGGGAAAAAATTAAAATAAATAAATTTTACCGTTAGGTCCCTTTCTATTTGCGCTTAGAATCGTCGACTTCACTTTTATAAAACGCGCATTTGGGGCATGGGATCGGTCTCATTTGGGGCATGGGATCGGTCTCATCATCAATGCTCAGATGTTGTTAAAAAAAAAGTGAATATTGTTTTTTTTTTACCCTTAGGTCCCTTTCTCAATGCGCTGTCACATATGCACATGATGCAGAAGTGTATTGTTAGATTTGGCAGCGCCGTCACTATTTGTAACTCAAACATAACGTATGGCATATCATTGTTTATAGATTTACTTCCAATTTTCTTCTTTTTTATTTTAAAGAGCCTTTAATTGTAAAAAACTTTTACTCTAATAGTGGTTGGAAAAGAAACATCAATACAGAGTTGCCATATCTCTAAAACCATTCTTATGATTTATATTTTTGTTTTATTTTGTATTTATGTATTTAGCATTATTGATTTCGTTTAAACCGCTGTAACATTTCTGATTAAAAATAAATATAAATCACAAGTTTCATGAAATTATAGCAGATTTCTTCTCATTTAAAAACAATTAACATTTAGGCATTGGGGACAAGCGAAATTTAAAAAGCGACAACTTAAATTTGTCGACGGATTCAAAAATTACTTAAAGAAGAAATATAGCTTTAAACAAGCCATTAATAGCGATTTGTGATATGTTTTAATTGAACTGAACTGGCGGCAGAGTGAAAAAAAATTTAAAACGGGATTATCTAGAGGCGTGTCAAACAAAAAATGAAGAATATAAATTATCTGTTACTTATTTTTTAATTCTAGGGAAACCATTGGAAAATTCTTTTCGAATCACCCTAATGTGTATGTTTATGTGTTTACACTTTCAAAGTTTAAACTAAATTGTAAGTCTGAAAACTTTTTAACAATTTGTTTTAGCAAAAATGTCACTTGCTTACAATTTAATTAAAATGGCTTTGAGACAAATTTAATTGTAACACAAACAAGTTTAATTATAATGATAAACGATAACAGACTGCTAAAATAACAATTTATACTTTGGTAATTTGTATGTATGTATGTAAGTACGTATGTATTTCGTATATAACAATTTGAAATAATTTGACAAATATTTTATTTACTTGAACACAATTACGTAATAGTATTAAATATTTACCTTAAAGCAAAAATATGAATTTTTGTACAACAGATAAAATAATATGGTTTTTTCCACAATGGATAAAAGAAAAATTGAGGCCAAATTAAGCCCAGAAGCTTTTAGATCAATATTTCAGATCAATAACATTTGGTAGTTTAGTTTTGCTTTGGTTTTCTAATAATATTTTTAAAGATTTTGTTTTTTTTTTCTTAAAAATTAAACACTGGCCTGTCTATAAGTTGAAATTATGCCACCTGGTTAATAACAAGTTTGCACAATGGACCCTGAGGTGTTTCAATTTCGGAAGCAAACAATTATCAATAAAAGCTTAGAACTATTACGTTGAGGTCAATTTGTAGTAAAAAAGATTTCATTGTTGCCATTAAAAAAAACACAAATGTTTTGTTAAATTTAAATTTTTTCAACAAAGTTATTGGGCGCAGAAAAAAATTCATTTAAATACAACTCGTGCTACAGTGATTTATTTAAAAAGAGATAATGTTGCCTTTAATAAATAATTTGTGTTAATGTTTTTCGCAAATTTATAAAATAAAATTAAAACAAATATTGAAAATCATTGTTTTTTTATAAATATATTAAATTTTTTGTATTCTTACAGTAGTTGTTGATTTCTTTAGTTCAGTCATACTGAAGAATAGAGGTGTGTTACAGCATTATTTAAAAGTGTGTACATACATACAAACTGAATATCTTTTCTTCAAATGCCAAACAGAAATCATTGTATTTGAGGAAAAAATTGCATAAGACAAGCAACATATTAAACATATTTTGTATAAAATCAAAAAATCAATCGAACAATTTGAAACAACATTTCAAAGACGTGTGAATGAGGGGGTCGGGATAGTTGTTAAATAGTTTCAACAACCAATCCAACCAATATTCCCAGAAGACTTTCTTGCATTTTTATAATTTCAGCAAAAGCATCATTCTGGCTATTTTCTTCGAGTCTATTTTATTCATTTATTTTTTTTTTATATTTTTATTAAAATGAAAAACAGAAATATATTTTTTTATTTACGGAATTTTATTTTATACCATTAATATTTGCAGATGATTTCTGTTGTGGATATCAAGCATTCTTAAGAGTCTCTTTTCGATCACTTGTGATAGCGATTTTATGGTTACGTTAATATTAAGGTAATCGATCCGGTTTTACAACCGGTTGAAAACCCGGTTTTTTTACTCTTTCAGCTGGCGGTTTTTTCCAAATGTTAATTTTTCGAATGTCGAATACACCGGTTTTTTTACTCACAGAAGCCGGTTTTTCTCATTTTTAGTTTTATGTTCATTTATCTTTGTAACCAAAAACGTACCATACTATACTTATTACTCAAAAAATGTCCAAAAATCTAAATATTTTTGAAATACTCTTCCATAATATTGTAAGAAATTTATTTGTTGTTTCAAAAACGAATGCAAAATAAGAAAAATAATTAGGCTTAAATATTATTTGTTTTAAGTGGGCAGCAGGTATTTTATACGTTGACAATCAGCTGTTCAGTTAAGTTTTTTGACCAAATTGTTGTACTTGGCAATACTTTCTGATCTCATTTTCGAATTTCATAATATCTTGCTTCTACGAAATCTAGCGACGTGTACTAAAGACTACCCATAGCACCTTGTGTGGCACACAAGGGGTCATTATTACAACCTGCCTATAAAGTCAATGTTAATAAAAGGTAACTTTGACTACCGTATGCAGTGAAGTGACTTTTTAATATTTTTCATTATTACAACCTCCTCTTTGTAACAATTTTTTTTTTTAAATGGCAGTACCAAAGCAAATACCGATTACTTTTAACAAATTAATTTAGTTCTTAAAAAATGTAGTGGCAACAATGTCAATTTATACATTTTATTTACAAAACATAATAAAATATTTGATGATTTATTCACTGTTTTGTGTCACTAATATTAGAAAATTAAAACTTAAAAAAAAAAATTTTTTTAAAAGGTCAAAGTAGAAAAAAAAATATAAATCACAATTTAGTTGCCATATTTTGTTTCATGTAGAGAAACAATGGCATTTTTATATTTATTAAACTAAACTTAAAAGTTAAAGGTAATTGAAGCATAAACTTAACTTTTCGGTGTCTTTCAGAAAAACAGTGTCTGTCCTTTAACACCTCTATTTTAAATAACGGCATTTTATAATAATGCCATTGAATGTGTGTCATCTTAAAAAGCAATTAAACCATAGAACAAACTAGTTTATGCCTTCATATGTATCTCTGTCATGGGTATAAGTAAAAATTATATTTTTTGTAAATATTCGACCGATTAACCGGTTTTTTCTAAATTTTTAAAAAAGCTACCGGTTTTTTTTAATTCTAAATTTCAAACTATTTGAAAAACGGTTTCTTAAAAATTTCGAATAACCGATCACCTTAGTTTATACCTCTTAGGAACGTTAGCTTTTTTCCTTTAAAAAAGTGGGGTCATTTTATTACAAACAATTTACGGTATAAAACTTTAAGCACTTTATTCAATTACATTACGATAGAATCAACTTATATATTTCTTTGTTTATTATTTCACTTGATGGTTTGCATCTTATTATCAAACCCAATTTGATATGCACACAACGCAATCTGTTGTACTGCTTCTTTACCAACTGCGAGTGTTCAAGCATTTATAAAAAAACTGCTATCGGTTTTGTTTTTTAACGATAATACCAGCATCTTCTATAACTAAAAATCGGTAACGCGGTATACAATATTAGTTATAATCTACAATATCATTAGTATGTTCTTAATCCAAAAGTACACAAGTCACGCAGTATATAATGAACAATGATGGACTTCAGTTCGAACGTGTGGATATTCTCTGTAATAAGGATCGTAATGCCGACAAAAGTCTTTAACATATTAAAAGTAATAACGTTAATAATTTCGATCAAAAAATTGTATTATTCAAATTCTATTAAAATAGTTCCGATCAAGGAGTGCTCTGGATGAAAGCTTAGATGTTTTTAAAAAATAGGTTTTTCTATTGCATACTGTCGGAAAACTTATTTATTATATATGTAGTTGTTCAACTCACTAGGCAGGCAAATAAAAAATCACATATAGGAAAGATGATAAAATCTTAATTCCATGGAGCTGATAAAAGCTAAAATTGTTTTTAATAGAGTTAAAAATGTTTAACGTTTGAATAAAAATATAAGAAAAAAAAAATAAAAAAATACTTAAAATATTTATTTTTGAATCTGTAAAAGCTTTTTATTTTATATCCTGCACGAACCCAATACAATACTTTTAAGCCATATAAAATGAAAGTGCAAGACAAAGTTAATGACTAAGTAGTCTTGATTCTTAAGCCTGATTATTGTTTTATTAACTTTTTTGAACTTCAGCTGGCAAAGTCCTAGCAGGACACACTTATACAGATAGCGGTGCCAGCCCAGCTGAATATTTTTTTGTAACCCAATGTATGTCAAACTCCATAGATATTTAGATATTTGAATACACACGATGTGAAGCCGCCTGCTAAATTAAATTAATTTCTTTACGCACACCCAGAAAAAATTAATCTTATCGCGTCAAATCACGGTGACCAATTGAAAGGAATTTTTTAAAATATAAAACGTAGATCAGTTGTTTCCACTATAAAGTCGATTGTTTGACATCCTGTGTACGATATGTCACCGCACTGTTTTAAAATAACACTTAAAAAAATAGTTCATTCAAACAACTCTTTACCGCGTGCATTTGACAGAAATATTTCTACTGGCCCATAATCCGCTCTGTGGACAGTCTTTTGATTATCTTCCTTATTCCTTATTCGACAAATGTCTGTTGGAAATCGCTAAACAATATGTAAATAATATTGCGGAATCCAGATTTTAACTGCGACTTTTAAAATAAATTGTGTATAATTTTTAAGCGCTGCTCTGGCGTGTGTGTAATTTTTTTCAAATTGCCAAGCTGAGCTTTAAACCAATGAGAACTATGAAACCAGTAGCCTTATTCTGTAACTCGCTTAAGCTAAATTTCTATTGCTAAAACTTTAAAAAATATATTTAGCATTTTTTGGCTGATATATTTACATATATTCCTTAAGTATATTTTTTAGAGTTTTCTGGATAGAGATTTAGCTTTAGCGAGATACAGAATATAGTGTTGGCTGTCAAAAAAAGAGGTGGCATTCTAAATTAGAAAAACTCTAAGTTTTCATTGCCGGCTTGTCGCTTTAAATCTTTCTTTGTGTAAAGTCACCCTTACAGAACAGTGCAATGGATTGACAATGAACATTTTGTTCCTTCAATTTCACGACTGTTGGAAATATTACCAAAAACTTCTTAAATTGTATTGTCTTCGAATTTCAATGTGTGAGTGCCAATTCCTATGCAGCAGGTTAAGCAAATGTTGTTTTCAAAAAAATGTTTAGTATGGGCGTGATAATACTCACTTAAGAAGAAATATTTATTTTCTATGAGCATGACACTACCAAATTTAATTTAATTGTCGCGGCAAAACCTCTCTAGGCATGTCACCTTGGAAAAATCTACATCTTGGTTAAGAAAAGTTCTACCTATTCCTCTAGTTGTTTTAAGTCAGAGTCCTGCCCGGATGACAGTAACCCTGGTTATGGGTAAGGCCACTTTGAAGATCATGTGGCGGCTGTGGTTTCTATCCAAAGGGAGAAACCATGACCGATGATTTAATGACTGAATATAGAGTTATTGACATAATTCGGCAACCATCTCTCTGTCATAAAAAGGTTTTTGGTGGGTTTTACAGTATTTTTCGAAGTGTGATACTGGAATCTACCCGTATCTAACATTAAATTAAATTCCTGTTTCCTAAAAAGGCATTTGTGCATAAACCGTAAATTTTTGTAAGAAAATATCAACCATGTCATGTTATATAAATCCGAATTCAAAAGCAATGGTTACACTCTTTAATTCAGTAAATGGTAAGATCATCCTCAGGTTAAGCCATCATTGTAGTTACTGATGTAACCAGTCCACTTAGAGTGTGTGCAAAGCTTCCAGTTGTCACTGATGACATCTCTAAATGAATGAAAAATTCATCGAATAAATTTCTTAACTGTAATATTACACACATATCAAGTTAATTAAGGAGTATCTATTTAATAAGAACATTGAAGTTAAGTTTATGATATTCTAACTTCGTTCTCAAATACGTCACTAAAAGCTCTTAGAATTGGAAACTAATTTTCCTGTTACACTGTGTATTAAATCAAATATCTAAGTAGCTCTTAAAAATATAAACCTCGTAAAAATGTTTCTTTAGTATTTGCCACAACTCTGAAATCTTAAAAGTTAAGTTCAAGTAAAATTTATTGATTTGAATAGAGAGACATTCAATCATGTTAATATTTGGATTTTTTCCAATAAACAATACACAAGGGGATTTTACATGGTAAAAAAAAACAGACACACAAACACACACTTGTAAATATTTAAAGACACATAAGTCACCTTCCATTTTGATTTTTTTTTTTCACCGTTTTTTTTTTGCATATGAAATACTATTAAAAGTAGTCATCGTCGTAAGCAAATGTTATGATTGTTTTTATGTGCATATTTGTTGTTTTTGTTATTCTTTTCAAATATAAAACCGCATAAAACTGTTGTTGACAATATCTATTACTAGCATTTTCTACTTTAAATGAAAAAAAAAAACAAATAAATAAAAAATATATTCAAAAGCATCTATAACGATCTATCCATCCATCTAGCCATCTAGTATCAATCGATGAACCAACATTTCTGAAATGATGTATGACCATGGCCCATGTGTTTTTGAAGGCTGGCTTAACCACCGTTTTTTTTTGCATTACAAATGACACACACACGAAACACACTTGTATATGACAATTTTTTTTTTGTGGACTTCACCTTCTTTTCTACAATTCCTTTGGTTGTTTCTTTTTTTTCCAATTTGCACTGAAATTGACTACATTTCATCATCGTCACATTACACATACTATGTAGCAGAGAACAACATATTCATATATGTTTTTTATTAACTCTCATGCTTGAAAATTTTAAATTTAAACTGAAATATGAAAATACCGCGAAAGTGTTTGGTAATTTTGGTTTTCGTCGACTTCTAAATTTTTGCAAATTTGAGAAAAAAAAAATACATTTTTTAAACCTTCTGAATATGATTACTTTCACCAGGGTGATAACATTTTTAAGTGGCACATGCCATAAATTGGGGCCGACAGCCATTGATATTTGCGCATCAAAAGGAGTCGTGCCCAATAATGTGGAAAAAATCGAGGACAAACAAATTGGCTGTGTAATAACAGATCCTAGAAAATTTATAGAAAGGACTAGAGTAGAGTGTCGAAATTATTGGTTCGCTGGTAATGAAACGATGCCGATTCTAACATTTGCACAAACTGTGTCAGCTTTGCCAATTCAATATAAAAATGGTAATGTCGGTGGTTCTTTGATGAGTCATGCATTTGGTGTGGATATACACTTTGCTTTCCTCATTGACATAGCTGTGATTGACAAAAGCTTAAAAAAATTTTCTGGGGAGTGAGGTTGTGTGGTTGTTGTCGGTTTAAAGTATTAAGGCCATGTCAGATAAATCTTTTGTAGTAACTTTTACGAAACTTTGTAAGTACTTTTACGAAACACGTCACAAAAAGTACATTTAACGCAGCGGGAGCGAAAAGTTAGGCAACTCTCATCTCTTTGCGCACGTTGACTATTAGTTGGTGTAATTTGCATTAATTTTGTGTTAAATTCTTATGTGATAATACAATTTTGTTAAGGTTGTAGTAAATTTTAATTAAATAAAAGCAACAAATATTTGTTAGTAAAAATTGTAACTTGGTTTTTATGTAACAAAGCGTTATGCTTTTTGTCAAAGTTGGAAACTTCACGCAAAGCGAAGAAATTTTATCTGACATGGCCTTCAACTGAGTCAAATTTATGTACATTCTAGAAAAGCCCGGCGCGCGTTGCTTCGCCACTTAATGAATAAAAATGCATTCTGAATTTAAATTAAATATCAAGTGCAAAAAGCTAAAATTTCTTTTAATGAGCGTAGCACTACCCACTTTTCCAATCACAAAACTGTACAGTCATGACTGCTCAATATGAGTGCAAAGTTTCAGAAAAATCGGTGAAGTTCAAGTAGCTGAAAATAATAATTTTTTTTTATGGGCGTGACACTGTCCAATTTTCTAGTCAAGTTTCACAAAAATCGATCCAGAGCAAGTCCCACTTTTCTAATCACGAAATTGTATAATCATGAGATCTCAATATGTGTGAGAAAAGTTTTAGAAAAATCGGTAAAGTTTAAGTAGCTGAAAATGATAACTTTTTTTATGGGCGTGGCACTGTACAATTTTCTAATCACGAAACTGTATAGTCGTGACAGCTCAATATGTCTGCAAAGTTTTAGAAGAATCGGTGAAGTTCAAGCAGCTGAAAATTATAACTTTTTTATGGGCGTGGCCCCGCCCACTTTTCTTATCACGAAATTATAAAGTCATGACAGCTCAATATGTGTGCAAAGTTTCAGAAGAATCGGTGAAGTTCAAGTAGCTGAAAATGGTAACTAATTTTTTATGGGCGTAGCCCCGCCCACTTTTCTTATCACTAAATCATAAAGTCATGACAGCTAAATATGTGTGCCAAGTTTCAGAAAAATCGGTCAAGTGCAAGTAGCTAAAAATAATAACTAATTTTTTATGGGCGTGGCCCCGCCCACTTTTTTTACCCATAAACACTCCCTGAAATGTGTACAACAACTTGCCAAAGTTTGAGTCCGATCAGTTTTACAGTTTCGGAGTCTATAGTTAACACCAACACACACACAGAGTTTCACTTTTATATATATAGATATAATAAATTAAAAAAGTTATTTTTGAGAATTTTGGAATGGCACCGCCAGAACGGTCTAGTAATGCCAGTGACTGGCATATTAGATGGTAAGCCCCAACTGTGGTAAATGGATCCGTCTGACACGCATATTCGTTATGGAGCAAAAGCAATTAAAATAACTCTCAGTGACGCAATTATTTTATCCCTTATTAATATTTTGAAAGAAGTTATGGAAGACACACTTAATTCAACAAATGTTGGGGTGATAAATGCTGAAAAATTCTTCCGCTTGTATAGCAAGGACGAGGTTTAACAAATTTTAAACAATTTGTCATAATTATCAATGATTTAACTAAGTAAGTGCTAATTTTTTCATTTCGTTATAGAATTTGTAATCAGAATCTAAATTAATAAATAATGTTCAAAACTGAAAAAAAATATTGAATTCTCACAGTGAGCAGTATGTTCCTAAACACTACATTTATTCCAATTCTTGTCAGCTGTATGAAATTTGAGCTAGTTTATTCTAATTGAGTTCTGAACACATCGTTTATTTCTGTGAAAAAAGAAATATTTTTTTTTTTTACACTTTTCTATTAACTGTTATATATTTTATTGTATTGAATTATTATGTGAAAACAAGCATGGAAAAATTCTCATTACAAAATAATGTGTTGAGTGTATTAAGAAACAAATCTTCACCACTTACAATTCGACATCTTAACCCATTACTTCAATACGACGATGTCATTGGAGGCGAGTACCCTCGCTTACAAAAAGGGACTTGAATTAGTACGTATTACGCTCGCCGATAAACAGGGACTTAAATTGTATAGCAATAAATATGTACTTGATTTTAAAAGCTAAAAAACCTATTAATATGATGGCTTAACAGAAGTCACGCGGATTTTTTAAGTGCGAAAATTCGGGTTAATTATACTGCAATACGTTAGTTTAAAAATTAGTGAAAATCCAAAATACATCAGTTTGCTAATGAACTGCTTTGCCGCTATTGCCTAAAACATTATTACTTTTACTCTAAGTTCTTTAAACTAAATGGGATTTGTGTGGCTTTTAACAAATTTTGCAATAAGAAATTGTGTTGTATGTGTAGCTAAGCAGATATCTGAAAAATATGTCCTTGCATGTCACATTATAAATTAAGTCGTTACTGAAAAACAATTCTTATTAAGACAGACGATATGTAATAGTCATGGAAAAGTATGTTGTTTAGTAGCACCATGTCAATTTTGCTGAAAACTTAACTGTTTGAAAAAAAATAAAATTTAAGTAGATTTGATTAATAAGAATTGTTGCTCATTTGAACAATGCCAATCTCTGATATACATAAATACATACACATATAAATATCTATGCATGTAATTGTTAGTTTTTATATCCGAATTTGAACTACATACTAAAACATATATAATCTGAAAAGAAAAAGAAGCCCACTTTTTTCAGAGTCAACCTTTACGAGTTATAGTTGAAATAAAAATAAAAATTGAATAAAGATTTTGATAAAAATCTCTTTGATATAGAATTGGTAATAAAAGCGTATCGTTTGAAATCGTTTTGAATATTTGTTTTTTGTTTTTTTTTTTTCAATATTCTTGCTTGATGGCGTTCGTTAAAATGATAGATTGTCCATCAAAATATACAAAACAAAAATGCAGATTTAAGGTCGATCAATAGCGACTACTCTATTAGTTGTTTGTGTATCACATTTGCTAAATTTTTTCATTTTTTTATAATTTTAATCACATAAATAGAAGATTTAAAAAACGTTTTATAAAGGAGAATAACCAAGGAATAGTGTTAACCATAAATGCTGGAAAATCGAATGGGATGCTCTTTACATGGAAATCAATGTGTCCAGGAAGGTGAAATATTTGAAAGTAACACTGCCTTGTTCGACTTTCTGTACTTGGGTTTTCAGTTAAGATTGCCACCAGCTAACTACTCTGCAATGTTACATTACACCATTCAAATAGTCTTTCTTACTCTACTTGGTTGATCATTTACTGAGGATATCAAAAACAAACTACTTCTCGTTTTGAATTTGTGGAAGTATTTTTCGAAACTAATAATTTGGGTTTTGCTAGTTTAGCTGTTTTTCGGTTTTTATGGCCTCATATGCAAAATTTTTCCCACACTTGTTTCATTGGAAGCTTGAACTAGCCCTAGCAGTCAATACATATTTCATGTAATCGCATGCTGTCATCAATGTGACAAGTGAAAAATAATTGAACAGAAAACATATTACATCCTTTAATATTTAAAATAACAAGTGTCTGAAATAAATGACGATGAAGTGGATACAAGTAATAAAGAGCTCACGCCGAATATGGTATGCAGTAATTGCTATAGCATATAAAGTCAGGTGATACGCCTGAAACAATAATGCTGTTGGAGCAAATAAGGCGGAGTTAAAAACAAGAATATATGACGCTCTGATTGTGTCCTCCAAGTTCCGACATAATGTCAGGCACTCACTCGAAAGTGTTTTCTCCTAACCATCCAAGTTATTAAGTCTCAATTATTTGCCCACTGTAAAAAATGATAAACCAAAATCGCTAACACAACACGAAATGAATTAGGTTGGTATTAGAACAACCGAATTCAGAGTTTTTGAAGTACAGAATTTACACACAGGTATCGTGTTGCATTATCTTCGTAAAAATCAATTTTAAGCCAAAATATACATGAGACCATAAAGACGAAACAGAAGCTAACCTAGCAAACCCAATAAATAGTTTTGCTTTTTTCGAAAACTACTTTAAAATATCGCATTTTAATTTTATATGTTGCATTCAAATATCGGCAACTGCGCATTTCTGGCATATTTTCACGTCGGAACGATCAAAATTTTGCTTATATTGTCAGAACAGTTCCGAAGTAATTCAATCTAAGCATCAGCTGTTTATGCCTTATTTATTTAAATTCAAAAACTCAATTTACATGTGACTAGAGTAGTTCCATAAAACTCAGCAGTAATTATTGTTCAGACGTCTCCGACTTCCTATACAATGGTATAGGTCGACTTGCGGTGCCTGAATCAACGTTTGTAACTGGAGGAGAACCATTAAACTCAATTTTATTTATTATTTCAATGTCTCCGACTTCCTATACAGAGGTATAGGTCGTTCCACGGAGAAGCTACCTAATGAATACCCTGGCTTTTTGGTTATGTACCTCTGCCATTAAAATTTCAAGACCAAAAAGAAAAAAAAAATTATTTAAACTTTGAAAATAGTACAAAAACGTTAAATCACTACAAGCGTGTTAACTCACAACAACGAGGCAGCGGATTATCCTTGTCTAAATGAGTTTTTACGCGACCAGGGAATTTCTTGTGTAACCACAAAATTGCCGCGAGATTCACAACACTGACACGGTAAATTATTTTTTTTAACGTCAAGCAGCAAGTTCGACAACAAAGAATCCGTTTCCGTAGTTTAATAGACAGAAAACCGGATCTGAGGTCTGAAATTGCTAATAAAATTATATTTCACCAGCTAAAATTCGTTGCTTATATAACTTTTTATGGTTAATATATCCAGCAAATTTTACTAAAGAAATCTCAAAGGATGACAGATTATTTTTTAGCACTTCATTATTTGATCGACAATTGCATTTCATAACCTTAAATTTGCCCTCACATTGCAATTAGATTATAAACAAGTAATTGATTTATAACATCTATCTTCTTCTTCTTCTTCTATATATAAATAAAAGTGAAACTCTGTGTGTGTGTGTTAGCTATAGACTCCGAAACTGTAAACCCGATCGGACTCAAACTTTGGCAAGTTGTTGTACACATTCTAGGGAGTGTTTATGGGTGGCAAAAAGTGGGCGGGGCCAAGCCCATAAAAAATTAGTTATCATTTGTAGCCGATTTTGACCGATTTTTCTGAAACCTTGCACACATATTGAGCTATCATTATTATAATTTCGTGATTAGAAAAGTGGGACGTGCCACGCCCATACAAAAGTTTTAATTTTGAGGTACTTGCACTGGGCCGATTTTTCTGAAACTTTGCACACATATTGAGCACTCATGATTATACAATTTTGTGATTATAAAAGTGGGCAGTGCCACGCCCATAAGAAATAAGTTATCATTTTGAGCCACTTGCACTAGATCGATTTTACTGAAACTTTGCACACACATTGAGCTGTCATGACTATACTATAGCTATAGCTTCGTAGTTTGAAAAGTGGGCAATGGCACTAATAAATAAATAATTTTTAGCTTTTTGCACTTGATATTTAATTAAAATTCAGAATGCATTTTTAATGATTAAGGGGCGTAGCAACGCGCGCCGGGCTTTTCTAGTACATACTAAATAATTTACATACATCCTCAGCATTGCTAGCTAACTTACTTCAAAAGCAAAATTTATTTCCTGCATCTTTACTGTAGGGCATTGCCACTATCTGCTAAAACAGTATTGTGACATAGTTAATGAGATTCGCTTTGTTTGCTGTTAGAAACTTGGAAACAAAAAAAAATGAATTCAACCAAATATATTCATATACTTATTCTCTACAACGTTGTTCACCTGGGACATATTTATTTATCTACGTCACAGACGCATAAGATTGGTTTTCGTTATGAATCGTATTGCCTTAACAAAAGTCATTTCGTTTGACTGCTTAAACACAGTTGTGTATAAGCGCGTGTATGTGTGTTGCCTGACCATTATATGAAAATATGTAAATAAAATCATAAATTCTTGTTACATTTCTGTAGTTTTGTAGATTTTGTTCCCAACAAGGGGTTTTCTTTGTTTTTTTTTTTTTGCAAACAGAATAAGAAGTTGTGAAGTAAAAACCTCACCTTGATTTTTTTAGATTTCTTTTTGTATCCATTATTTATTTTATCTTTTGCAATTATATGTATGTAAACATGTACGTACGTACGAATATGGATAAACAAATCAATTTTTATTTACAAAAGAAAGTTATTTAATTTCTAAACGGACAATGTAAGAAAAACCAACAACGACCAGAAGTAAAAAAAATAAACATTGAAAATTTATATGAAATTATTAACTTTAATATTGCAACCCACCCATTTCGTTTGACCTTTTGCATGCAAAAGAAATGAGACTTTAAAGAAGAAAAAAAAAAAAAAAATATTAAACAAACAGAGAGAAACCACCAAAAAAAAAAAAAAAATAAATAAATAAATCCGTCTGTCCTTCCTTCCGTCTGTCTTCTCTTGTCCTACATACAGCACTTGCTGAACTGTCTGGTTACATCTACGGGTACTTACTTGTGGTATAGTGGTTAGTATTCTTTAACTCTAGTCAAAATATTCGTACCTACATCCGTTTTGTATGGTTAAATGTACAATTTTTTTGTTATGTCTTTTTTTTGTTTTTTGCATAAAATGAAAAGAAAAAAGTCAAAATACAAAAATACAGGAAAAGAAAACACCATTGATCATAAATTCGATAAATTTGCATTGAATGAAAAAAAAAACTTGAACAGTAAGACTGCAATGATATAGACAAAAGACGGGAAAATTTTGTTCTTTTCGACTTTTGTAATTTGCTGATAAAGGCAAAAATTGAAATGAATTCTTTAAAAACGTTTTTGGTATTTGTATTTTCTGCTTGTTAACAATGACTTGAACACAAAACAACATATATACAAAGAAGTATAAGAACGTTGTAGCCGCTATGTGTATACCCTTCATCAATACGTATACTAAAGTATTAATATCACCTAATCTTCTCAAAAACTAAATAAAATTAACTTAACTCAGTAAGTTTCCTTTATTACACTATTACTTAAATAAAGATGATAGGAAAATCCTGGACCTTGTACATAAAGGCATAAAAATTACTCAAATGCCGGTGAAGTGCATGACTTGAGTGAATATGCTCGAGGAGCTGCATCACACGATCATAGCGGATTGATTTATCACAGATAGGGCATGTGTAGTGACATCAATACCTTTAGCGATGGGGCATAAATGAATCCTGGATTACATAAAGAGGTTAGGGAGACTCTGATTCCTGTAGAGCACATTAGTGCTGTAAATGTGGTCGAGGGGATTTTTTACACGCTCATAGTGGAACAGTGAACAATGAAGTCATGAAAAGTGACATGTGCGGCATGTAAGAATTCTCGACTTCGTACTTAAAAAGATTTTGGAGGCCCAAATAGCGACAGACTGAGAATCATAGGAAAGCACACATTAAGTGTGAATGCTTAGGGTTCTCAGTCTAATATATTATGCTGGCGGTTACAAAGGACTATGAGTTAGCAAAGTTAAAACGTTTTCTAGTCTACAGAAAGCATCTGTAGTGGCGCGGAACGCAGTGAAGAAATGTATGCCGATAGATTGCCATGAATCACTGGAAATCGAAGTGTGTTGAAAAGGAACTAGAAATAGAAGTGAACTTTGTAGACGGTTTTGTATTATAAAAATCAATATAAGACTTAAGTTTGTGGATCATTTTGGATTATTTGCATATCATCGGTCTTTACCAAGATTTCGGAAGGAAAAATTTATGGGGGTTAATTTGCATCTTCAAGGTGGCCAATTGTCATCGCCCAAAAGACTGATAACAAGATTTCCGAACACAGTGCGTAAAAGATCGATTGTTTGATGGGATATGTAACATGGTGTGCCATCCTTATGGCTCCGTAGTGCTTGCTGTGGCAGCATTTTGAATAAAATGCCTCAAAGATGCCAAAACTCCAAAATCCACATAAAACTGTCTGAGTAGGTGCATTGGCTTCTTGATAGCAAAATGTAGTTTTTAACAATGGGAAATTCGTTAGAAAAGATGGTTTCTGGTCAAATTTCTAAAGTTAATTGAATACTGTGAATGGTCGCATCCCTTTAATTGACGAGCCAAATGAACCTGTAAACGAATAATCTGAAAACTTTGTTTAAAATTCTTACTATGCTGATGCGAGAAATTTCAAAATGTTAAGATCGCTAACGAGTCAATGTTTTTTGGATTTAGTTGCGCGTTTTTGTCTAAAGCAGATATATTATGGTTGGTACACACCGTATTAAGACAGGATCCTTAATAAGTTTCATAAAACCTTCCGTACAGCACTTGAGGTAAATGATTAATTTCAGCCCAAATTCATTTAAATAGTTGCACAGTTTGGAGTTCCGTGGATGTATGGTACTCTTTAATAGTCGATACTTCGAACAGAGAAAATCTATGAGTATCAAAATATTTGATTTGAAAAGATCTTGTAATTGAACCACCTCTATATAATATAAAAAGTAAGAGATACTTTTAATTAGGAAATCTGCCTTTCATGGACAAGCCACACTTTTTTCCGTTCATTTAATTCAGTTTCAGTTAAGAAACAAAGATTTTTTTAATAATATTTTAAAACCACCGAGAATATCAATAAGAAAATGAATCTTATATGGAAAATGGACGTTGACGTAAGCTTGTCAAATTCATTTAAACTGATTCATACAATTTCGATATGGAAAAAATGTTAAGAAACTTGCTCGTTTATGAACAGCCTTTCTACTGTGCGTTAACCTACTGGTCAGTCTTTTGAAAACATTGCTGCTCTAAACGAGAGTATTTCCGAAATGATATAAATATTAATTAGAAAACCCTCGCAACCACTTCGAATTTCACAAAGTAGTACTCAGCAAATTTTGACAAAAGACTAACTTCTTCATAGCTGCAAAATGAACTTAAGCCAACAGACCACGGCCTGAAATTCGTTCAATGGCTGATGGAGTAAAGTGAAGTCAATGTAAATTATTAGAAAAGAGTCATTATCTCCGATAGAGCGCATTTTCATCTGAATCGCTTTGTGAGTACACGAAATTGTTGAACTTGGGACTCAGAAAAAGCTCATATAATCCATGAGAAACAAATGCACCCACAACGAGCAACTGTCTGATGCGTATTTTCTTCAAGCGGTGTGTTTGGCCTTACGTTTTTGATTATAAGGCTGAAATTATAGTAACTGAGATCTGATTTCGTTACTGTTACATAATAACGGAGTCCTTATGTCCTCAACTGGATAACATGGATCTGGATGACATGTGGTTTCAACAAGACGGCACCACTTGCCTCACCGCCCATAAAAAAATTTATTGCAGCAACGATTTCTAGATTATACTCTCTGATGCCAACTATGAATTGTTTCTTAGGGGTTTTGTAAAAACACTAGTTCATGCAAATAAACCAGAAACAATTCCAGAGCTCAAATCCGAAATTCAACGCAACAGTGGTGAGATAGAGTCTACTACAGTCACATCTCTGCGGAAAATTTTATTAAAAGAATAATGGACTATCATCATATGTGTGAGGGCCATTTGAGGGATGTTTTGTTTCACTAATCTTAACATGTCATATTAATATCGGAACATGTCTTCTTTAAAACCCAATTCGAAAATCGAAGCTGTGTCAAAAAAATACGAGTGTTTATGTTAGAATTAAGAAATGTATTCTTACTGAGACACATTTTATAATAAATGTAGCACCTAAACTGCATATATAGTGGGCAGAGAAAATTTCGTAGATTTTGATTTTAACAAATGACACAAGGACAGAGGGACGGACATCAATCAGTCATCGTAAAAGAGCAGAAGAATTAAGGAAACATATATTTTGTATATGTACTTTACTGTTATAAACGGATTGATTGAATGATCATGCCTCTCATAATTGTTCAAGGTGGGTATTAAAAATGATGAGGCAGCAGTAAAAGAAGATATTTCCAATTCTTATGAGATTATATGTAATTTAACACTAGCCAACAGCTGAGAAAAAAATAAATTTACTACAAACTTTTATTTAAATTATTAAAAATGCAACAAAAATATATTCTCTATAGCAAAAATGTAACGCAAGTGTTTTGAAATTTAAAAAATCATAGATTACTTTCAAATACATTAAGTTTTGGCTTAAAGTTAAAGAATATTTTGTCACACAGTGTTTTAAAATTTATATTGAAATCGACATTAGTAGTAGTCGAACATACTGTAATGACAATACCATCACCACCACCGCCGCCGCCGCCAGTGATCAGGAGAAAGTTCTTTATAACAATACAATCAAAACACAAACTTCATATGGTTACCATAACCAAAGAAGTTAAGGAGAAAAGGAAGGAAGGTATCAAGGAATCAACATAAAAGTCAAATGCATTAAAATTCACAAATATTTTTGAAAATAAATAAAGAAAAATAAATTGTTTAACAAAATATAAAACAACATCATTATTTTGATGATGCTACCAATGACTTTATAAGGAGTTATGAAAACAACATAAACAAAGGAAATATAAATTGAAATTTATATTGATTTTTCACAAATAGTACTTGAATAATGAAGAGCACAAAAGTGGGTAAATGTTGCTTTTTGAATGTGTGAGCGATGAAGTGATTATAAATCGAAAGAAAGAAATTTATCGAATGAATTTGTAGACAGAAATAGATCAATTAAAAGATTAAATTAAGCTTATTTACTTCGAAATATTTTTGTTTAATTTTTTTTTAATAATTGTTATAAATGTTATAAATTTATAGACGTGACACCCTGTGACGAGATTAAATTTTCTTTATTTAATGTCATTGGAAGAATGTTATACTAAATTTTTATTATTTATATAAAACAGAATATTAAATGTATTTCATCCATCAATACAGGACAACATTGCATTCAACTACTTTAAGAAAAAGATTTTAATTTCTATAAATATGTATGTTAACGATATTTTTTTAAAATAACATAATAAAGGGTCCGCCATCTAAGGTTTTTTTCAATTAGTGCTTATTTCGTGAATGGTAACACTTAGCCCATGTCTGATTCTTCCGCTGAATGAATATGGTTGTGTATACGCTTGAAATACGCTGGGAAATATTGCGACATTACTTTGGCCGATTTTGCGGGTATGTAAACAAGCAAAATTGTCGCCTTTGGGACACAAAAAACTCGCACGCATACATTGAAAAGAAGATACACCCAAAGCAAGTCATGCCATTCGAAAAGCGATACAGTGCAAAGGAGTTCCAGGTAAAATTATAAGACTAGCAGACATGTAATAAATTATTTACTATGCCGATGGTATCTGTCTTTTACCGCACAGTCACGAAGATAAGCCTATGTTGAAAACAATCACATGTAAAGCAGCGTACGCAGGACACTTTGAAAACAAAATCTATGAGGTTCAATGCTACCATTAGAAATCCCTTCTGGCTAAGGGGACAACTCAAAGATGTACCAACCTTCTGTTATATCGGTTACATCATTGCTATTTCCGATAGAGTTGCCGAGAATATCCAGAACAGGCTGGCTACGACTAAACAAGCATGCGGAATCCTGAATAAGTTCTGGAGCACATCGAATATTGCATCATACATCAGAATTTAAATATTTAACAGCAATGTTAAATCCGCTTTGTTTAACTAACGTCTAACGTCTCTAGGTTACAGGCTATAAGAAGTTAATGAACCAAGATATTCAAAAACTTCAAGTATTCATTAACAATGGCCTATATAGGATAAACTAAAACTAGCTGATGACATCAATAGAAAATCCCTTAATTATGACTCACAGAGAGCAAGGAGAAGACGTTGTCCTAAAAATACATGGAGGCGCCAAGGTACAGCTGTACTAGAATCTGTCAATGTAACTAGAGTGAAGAAAAGATACAGAAGCCAATGGTGATCACTTATTGAGGCACTTTGTTCATTGCAGGAATATAATCTATAAACATTTTGGCACATACAGTTTTGCTAATACGTACAAGAAAAAAATTTCTGTTTAAAATACAACTGGAAATTTATACTGCGTTTTAAAAAAAATTAGCCTTCATTCAGGATTATTCCAAGGGACACAGTATGTTCATTATTTCATTAGTATAATTAGAAATCATTTTACATTTTTATTTTCCAGCATATTTGCAATTTTTTTAAAAAATGTAGGGCTCATTATAAGAGTCTGTTTTGAAAATTGAAAGATATCATTAACTAAATTGAATAGAAACAGAAAAAAAACTAAATTAATGACAAGCAATTCAAACACATCACTAAATGAAACAAAATATAGTTAAAAGAAACATTTTTGCAAATAACGTTCAAAAAACTTTCTTTAAAAAATGTTTTAAAAATTTTCTATAGGCGAATTTCCAAAACTCTTTCAATAAATACAAATTTCTGAGAATTATTCCATAATTTATCAATACTGTTATATAAAGATAATTTAACTAATATTAGCAAAATCTTTTGCTTACTGCTCTTCGGTAAGTTTCGATCAAACTTGTTGTGGTAAGAAAATGTGAAAAAAGAAACCAAGTAGTTACCGAATTCAATTAACTTAAATCCCGGGACCGATCAACAAAGTAGTGCTGATGATAAATTTGAGCAGGTTTCGACATTGTACTCGGCTAGTGTCGATAAAACATAAGTTTTCAAAAGTATTCTTTCATTTATCACAATTAAAAATTCTTTGTTATATTAAGAATGTTAAAATGAACTCGAGCCTGAATAAAGTTTAAATAATAGGTTCAATAGAAAAGTCTGATAAATAAATAAAAAATCAATTTACAAAGATTATTTATTAAAAATTTTCTATAAAAAAATTTATCAATATTTTATATTAAAAAAAATTTGTACATAAAATTAGATGTCCATAAAAATAAAGTCGTACCAAAAAAGTATTTTAAAACTTAAGCAAAAAAATTTTTTTAAACTAAATTCTTTAATTTCCACAAAAACTAAAATTGAAGGAATTCAGTCTTTAGCCCCTCTGTCTAAAATTTTTATTATCTGTACACTACGATTTTAGTAAAAAATTGCAATCAAAATTTATTAGAGTAGATCAAATAAATATGAACTTTTATGCTGAAAAATCAAAAAAGAAAACTCATAAGAAATAGTTGGAAAAACTCCCGACTACAGGCAAAATCAACACAACACACCCATGCATTGCTTAACATGTATAACATCTCGTTCATAGTTTTATGAGCATAACATCCACGTTAGTTTATTATTTGTTCAACGATTTTTTATTATTTTTTTAGAGAGCTCAAAAAAAACAAAGTGTAACCAAAGCAAAAAATGTCATCACACATGTTGATGACAACAGCAACAACAAATTGATTATAAAAATATGACCCAGTTTAATGGCAACAAAAGCAAGTATAACAACTAAGTCATGATGATAGTTTCTGGTGTGAAGTTTTCTGTCAACTGACCTACAATATTGGGAGAATGTTAGAAAGGGAACTCAGGATTGTAAGCTTAGATATATTTTTTACTTTTTTTTTATTGGCTCACTAAAAGCAAATTTGACACCCATTTTGAGTTACAAGAACAAAAAATAACAGCATAATGTTTTCGTCACTATGTTTCAATGTTATGACAGTGTTCCCTATAATAAAATTTATTGCCATCTTTACATGCAAGTGCAAGTGAAAAAAAAACAATTCAACAACAATTTTTTTCTCACACAACCACACTTTTTCAACCTGCGACTCAACTTGCAATGAAATTTCAAAACAAATAAAAATTTTACTCTTGCGGCAAGTTACAAGATGAAAAACAGTGTTGTCTGAGTTTTTGTTTACTTGCTAGTATTTCATACAATTGTGGTAAAATATTTAAGCTATTTTTTGCCATAAATATGTATATATGTATATGAAGAATGTATATGAAGAAATTATACTAAAAAATTATTTGTCTACAGGTAACGTTCAATGGTAACTATTGGCAATACTTAATTAACAATTCAAGTAGCGCCATTTTTTTTAACTTATTTAAAGTTTAGTTGTTGTCGAAATTTTAAAAATGAGCTTGAACTGTGCTGTGTAGCCGCTCAAAAATTTGTTGTGTTTTTTTAGCTTTTCTCTTGATTTTCGTTAGTAATACGCATATACTACTTGCAGGTAATTACTTGCTTGTGGCAACGTAGGGCTAGTCATAATCCATGATTACCAAGACAACATAATAAAGTTAATTGTAGCACTAAAAATTTTGTTAAATTATTTTACATTTTGCAAATAAATTTTGAAAGTTTTTTATTTAAAAAGTCAACAAATAAAAAAAAAAGTATTACAAAAATAAAAACAAATTTTAATTTCCTGACGATGCTACACAACGGAGTATCGAAATATTGAGAGAATTAATAAAAATTAATAGTTTTAGTTATTATAAAAAATTCTTTTAAATTTTTTATAGAAATTTTTTTCGTATTTTTATTTATATATTGATAACAAAGTTTTATTAATTTTTTTTAGAAAATTTTATCTACAATTTCATTAAAATTATTAATAGAAAATGTTTTTAAAAGAAAATTTCAGTAAAGTTTTTTTTATAGAATATTGTATTAAATTTTATAGAAACTGAGTTTCGATTTAATTAATATTTTTATAGAAAATTTTCATCAAATTGTAAGATTTAGAGAATTTTTAAAGAAAACCTTCATATAAACTTATACAAAAATATATCAAAAGTTTATTAAAAAATTTCATCAACCTGTATATAGATAATCTTATTGAAAAACAAGTAAGAGCGCTATATTCGGCCGTGCCGAATCTTATATACCCTTCACAACGTGTAGTCATGCAATAACAGTAGTTTGTGTCACCATTCATCCCATATGAAATACGTACATACATATAAAACACATACATATATAAAAACAACCCATTTTAAAATTATAACTTTACGTATGTATGTTAAAAGAAAAAAAAAAAAAAAGAAAAAAAAACTTTAAAAAAAAATTATAAAAAAAATTTTTTTAAAAAATAATTAAAATATATATAATAAATATAAAACAAAAAATATTAAAAAAAAAAATTTAAAAAAAATTAAAAAAAAATAAAAATATAAATAATATATTTCATAAAAAATAAAAAAAAAATAAAAAAAAAAATTAAAACAAAAATATAAAGTAAATAAAAAAAATTTTTTTTTGGCTCAGTTGGGATTCGATGCCACGTTTTCTCTAACCAGTATAAACGTTTGTATGTATGTATGTTGTTGTTGTAATGTTGTTTTTGTGGAAAAAAAAATCGAAGTGGTCGTGGGTTTTTGCTCATACCTCAGTTGTTTATGTACCGATGTTTCTACTCCCGAATATTTCTGATATTTTAATACCTCACTTGGGTCCAAGCGATGTCGGGGGGCTTCAAAAAGTTGATTTCAACATACACACGGACAGACGGTTAGACGGACAGACTGACAGAGCTTAATCGACTCTCCTATTCATAAGCTTTCAGAAAATATATACTTTATGGGGTCGGAAATGAAAATTGTAGAAATTTTACACGGAATGACAAACCTATATATACCCTTTTTCACTGTGTGAAGGGTATAAAAACTAAAAAAAAATTTCGATATAATTTTTTTAGGAAAATTTCGTTTTTATCTTAAAATATTTGTATCTAGTTTTGAAAGAGAAAAAAGTTAAAAAAAGTCATTGTTAAAAACAAAACGAGGCCTGATTCACAAATGCTGCTATCATATACACAACGAATATAATACAGTCAAAGCCCGATATAACGAACGATCAAATTTTTTACATTGACTACCTTATATTACGAACATATCAAAAAACTTGTACCCCATATAACGAACTCAGGGCAAAAACTCAAGCAAATAATAAAACAAATAAAAATTAGTGTAGTTATCAGTGATGGTATATGAGAATTTCAGTCTTGTGCCAAAATTTTAGCTAAAAAGTGCCAAAATATCTTAAAAAGTGCCATAGCAAATATATACACTTGTCTCGTGTACAAAAATTGTATTTGTAACATTTGTTTGGGTAATTATTTTTAAGACATCACTGTCATAACAACATGTTGAGTTGAATTTTAATAAATCCTTAGATTGAATTAATGCCGATAAAGAGTTTACCTGAAGCCGAACTCTTAAATTCAAATTGTGGCAGATACAACTATGTATGTACATATTTGGTTGAAGTTCTTTAAGCAGAGCCTGCACACCATTATTCTTTCCTATCATAATTAAACAATTAGTTAAACCAAATCCAATTAAATTTTTTATAGGAATTTCATTATCCTGTAAAACGTTTATAATAGCATTAAAAATCGATTTGGCGAAACCATCAGGTACATGAACTAAGATCAAAAATCAATCAACACATTTTCGAACATATAAACTAAAATGGCCAAATTTCTTGATACTGTGCAGTCCGTACTTTCCTATTTTAGTATTTACAGGGAGAAAAAGCATTCATTTCTTTTTAATAAGAAATATATTTCTTAAAAAGTAAGTAAAATTATATTTGTTAATTGTTTGAAGAAGTGCCAAAATTTTATTGAGCGGGCCATCGTGCCATTAAACAATTAATAGTGCCAAAAATGGCACGATTGTGCCACTTTTACCAACAGTGATACTTATATGTATACAATCAATAGAAAAGAGAACCTAAAACGTTAAAAAATAACGCTTGTTTTCCAATGAATACTCATTTGATATTTGCGTATACGCTGATGCCAAAAGCATTTTAGTGCGTTTTTTTTTATCAGATTGTTAACAGTTCCAGCGCAAAATAAAAATGGAAAACAGAGAAGGAATTTCTTTTAGTGAAAAAATGAAAATTTTGGATGACTGTAAAAAAGGTATAAGCCTTAGTGCAATTTCACAGAAATATGGGAATGAAAGACAAAATTGTGTTAAATCTAGAAGCTACCAAATATGGGTCAAAGAACCGTCGATCACTTAAAGGTGAGTACCCAAAGATGGAGCAAAAGCTGTTCGATTGGTTTTTAAATCAAAGGAAGAAATTTGTACCAGTAAATGGAAAAGCACTGAAAGCAAAAGTCATTGAAATACAAAACAGGTTTTGTAATGGAGGGTTCAACGCAAGTGATGGTTGTTTAGCTAGATTAAAAAAAAAAAAAAGAAACGGCATTAGACTTCTTAAGGAGTCTGGTGAAAAGTTATCATCAAGAGAGGATTAGTAGAACCATTTAAGCAAGAATTGCAAAATCATAGCTGTTAAGTAATGATTACTAATTATAATAATTAGTAATTAGATTTTTTTTTTTGAAAGGTGAAGTAATGATTATATTACGATTATTTTCAGATTCGCACGATTACTAATTGATTACGATTACAGGTAATCGAAAAATAATCAAGATTAATAAAAATTACGAAAAAATAATCAAAAATAATAAAAAGTAATCGAAAAATAATTCGACTACTTTTGAAGATTTAGTTTTTTCAAATGTTTGCCCCCGAGGTCTGTATGTGTTACAAAATGTTAAAAATATGTAATGGTTTAACAACATGCAATTTTTTAGGTGGAATCTATAAAATAAATTTTTTTGATATAACAAATTATTCCATATAACGAAAGGGCCTGACAATACATCATTCGTTAAACCGAGCTTTGACTCAACATATTATTAATAGAGAGGGGGTGTGAATAAAACGCATTTTCTTCATCTTACATACATATTTGTACATACAAACATGCACATGTACATACATAAATGTTGTAATCTTATGAGATAATTTTTATAAGTAAAAATAAATATTTTCTTCTTTTATGATTTTATTGTTTACAAATGCACACGTGTTTATTATTTCTGTTGACGTTTTTGTTGTTATTCCTATTTAATGCAATAATCGACAATGTCGTGACACACCGTGGTTACCGTATGTTCTTTGTTGTTCTTGATATTCTCTGCCACCATTTGGTTGCACAGTTATAAAAGGGCTTTTCTTTTTGGGGTCTACCTACGTTTTTGTAGTCGTTTTATATTTCAAAATCTTTGCCGTTCCAACTGATGACGTCTTCTCCCACATGCTACTAACTGTTGGTGGTTTTTGGGGTGTCCTTTTGCTTGCGGCTGGTTTCATTGTCAGATAACATTTTCAAAAGCAATAACAAACTCAATAAGAAAAGAACAATATAGCTGCAGCAAATATTGCATATTACAATGCAACAACATGCATTGACAATTCATTGTCAATAAACAAACAGTAAAAGCCAAGTAAAATAAATTAATAAAAAAAACTGTTCAGTATGCAAAATATGCCATATCTTTATGTACGTACATATGTACACACATACATACATTCAATATGAATGTATTTATGAAGAGGTCATACAGATTTACAGTTTATTTGTTGGCAGTTGACAATGTTTATTTCATCTGTAAGTTTATAAACCTTGTAAATGAAATCGAAATGTGTACTTCTAGTCTCAAACGTACTGAGATGTGATGTGACATCAAAAATCGAAAAAATAGTACCAGGTGGTCGAAAAGTCGCCATGGGGCTCGAAATGTATTCTCTTTTTCGTTAGTACATTTAAAAATTTTTCGATTATAAAATATACAAAATGTGAGTTTTTAACATTTAAATGACTGCCATTTTTAGCTTCGAACTTATGGGCACATTTTAGAATATTTCTTAAAGCATTTCTAAAAATATGTGACTGTAGCGCTCAAAGTCCTGCATCCTTGTTGGCCTTGAGTTCATGGGTTGTACCGATATTGTTAACATACACTCGCACCTTTAAATAACCCGCAACAAAATAGTCGGGTGCTGACAAATCTGGTGAACGCGTTGGCCAATTAATTTTCGAATTTTTAGAAATTATTCGCTACCAAAAAATTTGACTTAAAAGTGTTATTGCATAGCGGGCAAGTGTGGACAGTGGCTCCATCCTGCTGAAACTACATCTACATTTTCTATCCTTAACTCTTCATTTAATGTTACATCACTTCCACATTCATTTTCGTAGAAGTAAGGCCCAATGATATTTTCAGATGTAAATTGAAGTGAAGAATTGGTCCTTGGATTTTCATAACCCCAGAATCTATTACAAAACAATTTAAATGAAAATGACCATCATTACTCTTAATCATAATTTCAAAAAATTTTATTTTATTTTATTATTTTATTTATATTTAACTCCCGTTGATTTGCAAGATTTAATCCTTGCAAAAATTGGACCTTACATTCGAATAACAGTAAATCTTTTTTTGGTGTAGAATAAATCTTACCTTACGGTATAGGGAGTCATGTCAGATTGTTATTGTTGTAATCTTTATTTCATTGATTATGAGGAAACGGCGAAATAACTTTTTTTAAAATTTTTTTTTGTACGTAAATGAAGATGTTACCTTTCGTTTGATATACATTTCATATTGGTTGATATCTTCCTAATATTTATATTTCTCAAATGAAAATTGTTTAAACACATACATTCAAACATATGTGTGGTGTTTGGTTGAGTGTTTGAGTTTGTAGCGTGAAAACAAACTATGCTGCTGTTTCAGTGTGGACACAAACCTTCGGCTGTAGTTTTGATTGATGAGATATTGAAATTTCGTATATTTACTTATGTATTTAAGTGAAACAGAATGTTAAATGTGAATTTGAATTTAACATGGATATATAATTATAAAAAATATATGAAAAAATTAATTCATACATTTTTATGGTTAATGAAAGTGCTGCCAAGTAAGCAAAATAACAATACTGCTTGATGCTGTTTGACAACAGCTGACGTTTAGTAAATTAAAATAAAAACTACTAATCAAAATGGCACCTACACGAAATACAAGAAAGCAACCATTGACTTAATTTGGTTTTGCGAGAAATTTGAATGTTAATTTAAAAACATATTGATCCTATTTTTCCTACCATAAGCTTATGTATATTATCAAAAGTAACTATCAAATAAATAAATTCATTTGCTTATATTATTTATCATTTATTGTTATATATGTTTTCTGTCTTATCGGATGGCGTATTCTAAGTTAAACTTAATGGCCGTGTCTCTGACACAGCCTGCAGGGACAGTCCGTGGCCGAAGGCCTCGGACAACTGTCTGCTGTTTTTTTTTAATTCGCCATTCCTTATTGAGCAAAACAACTTCTGGTAGAAGTTTCTACTTAGTGTTTCGTTTTCCTTATTTACCACAGTGCGAATTCGAGGCAAATCTTTTACGGTGCCATGCTGATGGTGACGACAAACTAACGTTTACGTTAGGCGTGACTTAACCATAATGCCATAGCTATAAGAAACTAAAATTCAATTGACTTGTATGGTTATGGCGGCAGTCACCTATAATAAAATACATTGTTGTCCATAAGTTTGGCTTAGACAGCTGTTTTGTATGGTTACGTATAAGTCACGTCTAATTTAGGCATAAGCATCGAATCATTGATTTAGGGGGTAAACATTTATACGTTTAATGTCAACGATATGCTCTTTGCACTAAAACAATTAGTCGCTAATTTAAATAATAAAATTCAATTATTCTGGTTCTTGAATCTTTTTATTACTTATATAGATAAAATACATAAACGAAAAACTTATTAAATTCTTAAGTTCCATGGTGCCTTTTAAGCCCACCCTGTAATAAAAATTGTGCAAAACATTACTCTGTACTTTATAACAGACAAGTTAGTTGGTTTTGTTGAATTCATTTAGATTTTGAATTTAAGAGAGGTAGACATTTATAAATGCAGTTATTGATTTTAATCGGAAATTTAAAATTTTGATTTATTAAGTTTGGATTTTTATTGAGAGTTTTAACATATTCAATTTATGAATTTGTATTACATATGCAAATGTACGAATTTCTAAAAATTTTACCTATAAATCCTGGTATGATTACAAAGGCATGGTTTGATAAGAACAAAATAATATTAAAGAAGATTTATTCAAGTCACGTGAAATTAAATGTCTTTAACCCAATATAGTAAGGGCGCTTTAAAATGTGCTAATTCTTTAGTAAACACAAAAATAAACCTTCATCAAAACCACATAACTATAGTTAATGGTCAAATGACGAGTAACAAGTAAAATAACGCCCAATAAAATAAAATAAAAACTCTTTTAGAAACAGGAGGTTAAAAAGGATGCACTTAATAGAGATAAGCAACATGATGATCAAGGTTATTTGTTTTTGTTGCAGCAGCATCATTGCTGTTGTACCAAAAAAATAAATAATTTGCTCTTCTTCTTATTCACCTGATATAATATAATATTGTATTTTTTTTTTTTTTTTCTTTGGCAAAGATGTGCAAATTGAGTCTTCATACTCGCAATCAGACATGGTGAAATGACCACAGTACTGAAAACGAAAACCCCGATTGGGGAATCAACGTTGTTCCTAAGAAAGAGGCTGGAATCTTTGTTATACGCAAAGAAACGATTAATTTAGTCGTAGAGTGTGCGTAAATATAAAACTGAATATGAAAAGTAAAATTAAAAAGAGTTTTATAGGCAATCGGGGGAATACCCTACATTAAAATTATCACTTATTTGATTCTGCAATATTTATCAGAGTTTGAAAATCAAAACAAAAAAAGGAATAATAATGACATGTTCCATAGTGCAGAATCTCAAATACCCTTCATCTACAGCAAAAATAGCAATTATTTAAAAAAAGCAAATACTTCTCTTTAATCAAGAAATTACTTACACCGCAACAACACTGGGAGAAATTTCGTAAACCAGATTTTGTACATTCATTCATACATATTTATGTATATGAACGTAAGGAAATTTAATTTAATTATTACATTTTAATATACAAATACAAAAATATAAAGATATTCAAAGTGTGCTGAAGATATAAATATAAATCAAAAGGAGATGTGAAACTAGTTAGTTGAGATCAAGGCGTATTCACACAGGTGGAATTATCAACCCAACTGATGGGGAAGCATTTTTTCAAAATTTGTGAAATTCGCCTCAACTTCATTTTTAGGTGCAGGAATGGAAAATGAAATCTTATTTCGGTATTAAACAATTAATTTAAGTGCACTTTTTGATAAAAATTTTAATTTTATGTATATTGGTAGCGTTTGCACCATTTATAATGTGTTTCACGAATATATATCCTTTATTTAATCAAATTTTATTAAATTTGACATATCCCAACAATTTTTCCATCCCTGATATGGGATCCTATTTTTTTTTAATTTTATTGGCAGAGGTACATAACAAAAAAGCCAGGGTATTCACGTTGGTTCCTTCTCCTTGAAACGACCTATACCTCTGTATAGGAAGTCGGAGACATTGAAACAATGAATAAAATTGAGTTTTATGGTTCTCCTCCAGTTACAAAACGTTGCTTCAGGTACCGCAAGCCGACCTATACCATTGTATAGGAAGTCGGAGACATCTGAACAATAATTACTGCTGAGTTTTACGGAACTCCTCCAGTTACATGTAAATTGAGATTAATTGGTACTCCTCCAATTAAAATAAAAGCAACGGTTAACTGTAGAATAGTCTGGAAACTGTATCCAAAGCATAGTTACGCGACGCCACGCAGTTAACCACGCGAGGATGAGACGCAAGACTCTTGAAGTCAAATAAAAAGGGACAACCTGATTGTCATTAAACGATAATGGCAAAAACGCGCGAGCTCTTGACCCGACCAAAGCTGAATCACGACTGATATATAAGATCCTTGACAAAAAAACATCTGCTAAAATGTTGCTTTGTTGTATCAATTCACTATTGCATATACCTGTATGAATATGCCTTAGTTGAGATCTTAACCAGTGTTGTCAACTTGAAGATCTTGGCAATGTTTAGTGCTTTTTGGAATTTTTGTCGCGAAAAATTATCAAGTCAATGCGTGGTGGTTTTTTTTCATTTTAAGTGCTTTTATTTTTTCGTCGGTGACACAAAATAAATACTAAATTTCAAAATTGTTTTATATTAATTAAAAACAATTTTCGTAAGGGTAATTAAAGAAACAAACTAAAAAATATTTACTCATTGTAAAATAAAATTAAGTTCAAAGTATAGCAAATATATTAAGGGCCACTATTACAATTTGCCGACAAAGTTAATGTTAATAAAAGTTAACGTTTGTTAACGTGAGCAATAAACTGACCATTAAGTATTTTTCGTTTTTACAACCTCTCTGTAAAATAACTTGTATTTTTTTTTAAATATGGCAGCACCAAAGTAAATACCGATTATTTTTAACAAATTAATTAGTTTTTTAAAAACAAAGTGGCAATGACAAACGAATAGTAAACAATTCCTTTATACCGTAGAAAATATGGTAACTTTTAGTTTATAAACCTCACATTAAAAGTTAAAGGTAGAGTGATCTTCCCTTTAACTTATCGGACACTTTTAGGTGAAAGTGAAGTTGTAATGAGGAAAAACTAGTTATCTGTCCGATAACATCCTAACTTAAGTTATCGGTAAGTTATAATAATGGCCCTAAAACTAAAGGGTTATCCATTTCGTGGTTTCAAAAGTATAGGACTGGAATTCGATATCTGTCAAACTAAGTTGTTAAAACAATTTTTTTTTTCAGTTGAAAGGGTGGCATCGACGAAAATGAATAGCTTAACTATCACACAACGCATAAAAATTATCAAACCCATTTTACCACTTAACCATTTAACCATTTAAAAAATAAATATGAGTGGTTTATATACATATTTTACATTATTTATTGCAATTTAATTCCGATACTTGATATCGTGTGTGGCTTATGAGACATAAAGTATCCACTTTTAATAAAATTATATTGTCACGAGAACTTATTGTGTGAGCAACGTGTAAAGTGGATCGTCTGGATTTTTTCCAATTCAGCTTGATCTTTTCAGTCACAATACAGTTTCTGACATCTCATTGTTGTTAAAAGTTTTTATAGTAAAAGCTAGAGTTTAAATCTTAAAAACCACTTCAACTGTTAAAACAATCAACAAAGCTATTGAAAATCCTCTATAACGATGTTAAAAGTTTACTTCATGTTGGTGTAGGGTATGAAAAAATGATTAAACAATTCCAAGACATGATTAAAATGCAATCAAGGCTGTTGAATAGTTGGTCAGTTGCCTGTGACGTTGGACATTCGACCAAGAAGTTGGAACATTTTTTGTTCACTTTTTTCTCTGCACTTTTTTAACATTTTCAAAATCATAATTCGCGTGTTAAGAACACATTACTTTCACATTTGCCAAACAACAATCTTAACATGAAGAAGAAAAAGACAAAAACAAAACTAAAATAAAATAAAATATATTTATATAAAACTCAAGCAAACAACATTGTTATAAAGTGATGGGCGAATTTGGCATGGAGATTTAAAATTTTATTTTTTTTAAATTTTTAGTGCAACTGTTTCTTTCTTCCTGTGCTACAACAGAGACGTAAAAAAACGTTGCTACAACAGATTTTAGTTCAGTTGAGTAACAGTCGTATTTTTTCTTCTTTGTGTATTAATTGTTTTTTTATATGTTTTTAATTTTTTATTAAAACTAACAACAAAATTGCCTCTAGTCATAACTTTAAAATCTTGTTAAAAAATAAATGAAGGAAAATCAAAAGAAAAAATGTTATTGTTAAAATTATGTGTAGATTTGTAGTCGACTTTATGTGAGACAAAAGGCAAAAAGAAAAGTGTATTTAAACAATCAGCAAATTAAAAGGCAAAAAAATTTGCACCTAAATTTTGGATGTTTTATGGGATAAAATACAAATTTTGATCTCTAAACTAACACTAACTGCCCTATACGTAAGGGTTATAACAGAAGATCCTTTAAATCTATGGGAATTTGATTGCTAAATCTTTAACAAGCCTTTAGTAAGTTTTATGCATGCGGCAACAAGTATTTCGTATATCCTCCTTCACATCATTGTCCTAATCGAGCTGTTTCCAATTGTTGAACATGCCGCTTCTCACAGACGATTTCAAATGGCCTTCCATGTAGCATCTAAATTACGATTTTCCTCTTTATATCTTCATATAGATGTGCTTTTTTGTAATCATAGATATCTATGAAGAATACAGTTCAGTTATTAGATCTCTGATTAACATTTTTGTCTTTATCACCAAATATAAATTGCAGAAATGTGTACTTATCCTCAACATTTAGATTCCCAATTTAAGGCTTAAATCCTGCATTCACTCATTTGCAGCAATATTCAAGTTATTTTAGGCGTTTTCCTTGCTCTCAAATATAAGTATTTCCCTTGTTCTTATAATGCCCAGCTGTAGTGTTGTCTCGACACTCCTTGTCATAACAGGGATTCCATGCCGAAAGTTATTGAAAACAATGGATTTATTAAGCCATACTTATTTTGTTTTTGACTGCATTCGCTATGGAATAATCTCTTTATACTCAAATATGTAACAGTTTATTTGTGTAACTTCGATTTGCTATTAATTTATTTTTTTAAATTTTGTCTTGCAATGAAACCTTAAGTATGCCTATAAAATAAATGATACTACTGAACCTTTTTCACAACTAAATTTATTTTTATGATTCACCGATTTTCCGGAAACTTTGCACACATATTGAGCTATCATGACTATATAGTTTCAGGATTAGAAAAGTGGGCAGTGCCACGCCCATGAAAAAAGTTATAATTTTTAGCTTTGATATTCAATTAAAATTCAGAATGCATTTTTATTTATTAAGGGGCGTAGCAACGCGCGCTGGGCTTTTCTAGTTGAATAATAGAAACGAAATTATTTTAAAGTGACATATATGTACATGCATCATATGAATACTAACAACCGTTACCGTTTAGTTTGAAACCCCCTCTTTAAAAAATTAAAAAAAAAAATTAAAAAACAGCACAAATTCAAAATCAGTTTAGCACGTTTTTTGTAACGAGTTGCCAAATTATTTATTTATTTCAGATGTAGTTTTGTCTCGACTTTTTGTTGTTCAGTTAATAGATAGATTTGTTTTTAAACCTGCACATTGATGTTGATATTGTTGTTTTGTTTTTGTAGGACTTATTTATGTACGAGTACATTCGTATGACGTACATTTAAATACTGCTTTAGCAACTGACATTCATTGTTAGTTTTTCCTTTTTTCAAAATTTTTTTCTCAGTTTATAGCAGTTTGGCAATTTAATGATAAACTCGTTCAAAACCTTGTTAAATGTTGTTGTTGTTGTTTAAAGCAATGCTCTAGTACGATAGCAGTGATGATAATGGTGTTGTGTTTTGCTGGTGTTTCTCTGTATGTTATTCGCTTCTATTTTTGGTCAGAAAAGCATGAATTTCGCCACGAAAATCCAAATTGGATGACAAGACAATTGTTTTACAGTTTTTTTTTCAAATTCTTTTGTTCTTTGTAGCAATCTTGTGGCTGCTGCTGGTGTTGCTGCATTTTTTTCTTTTATTATTGTTTATTTGTAGCTTCTCGCATTTAGTTTAGGCATGATTTTGATTTACGCGGCCAAAGGTGAGCTTAAAGTATATACCTCGAAATGTTTATTACTATTTGCAATCAACGTTGACAATTTCAATATTTCAAAAAGCATCTAAATCGAGAAAAAAAGCACGTAATTTTTAAAAAAGGTCACGCACTGAGTTTATAATTTTTAAAGCTATTTATCTTGATAAAATAATAAACTTTTTTACAAAAATATAAAAAATTTCCTACGCTCTTATTAAAGGCATAAAGCCACAATTAACTAAAAAAAAATAATTTATTTAATTTAAATAATTAATAATTTATTAAAAAAGTTAATATGTATTACAAAAGTTTTAAAAATTTTAATTCACTTTTAATTCACAGTTTCTAATCTAGTCATCATTATACAAAAAAATACAGCTTTTAGTTGACAGTTGCCCTCAGGAATACCTTATTTTACAACTGGAAATTAAATTAAAGTTCGACTGCTAACGATAATCGACCTATAGGTCTACTAATATCATCTGGCCGCAATACTCTTTGAATTTTATATTATGGTGCTATCAATACGAACATTGCCATGTAAAATTTTATTTCATCAGGTTGTCAATTGTTCTGTGAAATTGTAAAATGAATAGTTTGCATATCATTTTCTTTACATTAATTTTTCGTTTTTAATGCGTCTACATACAAACAAAAAAGTACTTTAAGTATTTCGATGAAATTTGTCATATATTCAATACGTTTGATATACACTAAAATATTAACTTCTCTTGGCAATATAATTTTGTAAAAAGTTGGTACTTTATGTCTCATAAACCTTACAAGATATGATGAAATGAGTAACGAAATAAAATTAAAATAAATAATATAAGATCCACTCATAACTAAGCATCCAGCAAAATAAATTTACACTAGTTCAATGTGAACAACATATTACATAACTTCTAATTCATAAGTGCAAAAGGATGCATGAAGAATGCCTTCTCCAAATCCAAAATATTTAGCCATTAATGCAGTGTTTTAAAATACATGCAAATGCATGCAAAAAATCTTAAACAATTTATGTAAACAATTATTATTCACTCATAAAACAAAGGTTTCTTTTCATCTACTGTGCATGCATTCTATGCACTTGTTCGAATGAAGTGAAATTTGTTAATATTTTATTCATATAAACACATGCACTCCAATGACACGTTATCATGGGTTAAACTCATTTGTTATGCATGTTTTTTTTTTTGCTGGATATTTTATAAAAGGTCGTTGGTTCAAAATAATAATATAATGATGGACCTGCTTTAATAGAAACACTGTGTGCTATCAATCCTTATCATTTTTCAAATAAACAGATTTTTAAATTAAATTTATTTGGTGTCGGCGAAGAAAAAAGAGAAACAATAAAAATTAAAAAAGAGCACCGAACACTGACTCGAAAATTTGTCGTTACAAAAATTGTAAGAAGCACTAAATACAGTGCTAAAATCACCAAGTTGACAACGCTGTTTACAAAATACACACATATACATTTGTATGAGTGATACAAAAGTGCTAAAGGACGGTCAAAGAAAGCTCTCTAGATTAAAAATTCGTTTAAAACAAATTTTTTTTTGCTTATTTTTATGTTGTAGTTTGATTGTTTTCTTGTTTAGGCCAAAACTAAATGGTGATATGCATTGCTTTTGTCCAAAAATTTAAAGTACACAAAATGAACTTTAAAAGAATTATATAAATTTTGGCACTTTTAGGATCTAAATTCCAAAATTAATTACTCTATTACTCACTTAAGTGCGATAATAGAATTTTGAATTAAATTTTTACCAGTGTTTGAAAATTCAAACTAAAGCTTTGTAAATGATATAAAATTTGAATTTTTCTCAATTTTTTTTTCTTTTTGAGTAAAAATTCTTGATAATTAGTATATAAAAAGAAATTATAGTAATTGTTTGTTTTTTGAAAATTTTTTTGTTAATTTGTATATCCTGAAGATGCTACACGAAGGAGTGCGAAAGATTGAAAATAAAAATATTGTTTAATTTTGTAAAAATTTTTAAGAAAAATAAAACTGTTGCATGACCTTAGGCTCGAATAATTGAATATTATAAAATTAAAAAAAAGAGGTCAAATAAAAATAAAGAATTATTGACTGCATATTATTTTTATTCGCTTTAGTAAAAATCCGTTTGTGTCAAATCCGTTTTGAGTTTTTTTCTATCGGAGTCAGATTTTTTATGGGCATGACTAATATTTCGCCCAATATAAGGCGGTTATGCTCGGCGCACAACTGGGACGAACGACGAATTCCGCCCAACACGACAAATTCGTCGGTGAAAATTCGCTGTGCAAATTCGTCGTTCGAAGCACAATAACGAAAAAAAATTAATAATTTTTTTTGCTGATAAAATTGTTGACTGTTTGCACAAAGAAAGAAAAAATCAAAGAATTTAAATTTTTGTGAAACTCAAAAATTTCAATCAATAAGTAAACGTTTACAAAGAATGTACTGGGTACGTGCAGTAAACAATAATAAAAAAAATTAATAATAATAAAAATATAAATAATATATAAAATAAAAACTAAAAAATAAAAATTAAAAAAAAAAAAATAAAAAAAAAAAATTAAAATATAAATAATAAATATAAAACAAAAAATATTAAAAAAATAATTTAAAAAAAATTTAAAAAAAAATCTAATAAAAATATAAATATTATCTATATTAAATAAAAAATTTAAAAAAAATTAAAAAAAAAACAATTAACAGTGCTATATTCGGCCGTGCCGAATCTTATATACCCTTCACAAAGTGTAGTCATGCAATAACAATTGCTTGTATCACCATTCATCTCATGTAAAAAAATACCATTGTAAAATTATAATTGAGTTTACGTATGTATGTTTCTAAAAAAAATTACAAAAAAAAAATATATTAAAAACAAAAAAAAATTCCAAAAAGATTTAAAAAAAATAAAAAAAAAATAATAAAAATATAAATAATATAAAATAAAAAAATTAAATAAAATTTTTTTTTTTTTTGCTTAGCTGGGATTCGATGCCACGTTTACTTTAACCAGTATATATGTATGTTGTTGTTGTAATTGTGAAAAAACCAAGGTGGTCGTGGTTTTTTGCTCATATCTTAGAAAGTTATAGGGTGATTGTGCTGAATTTCAATACCGATTAATTCCTGGATATTTCCAAGAGATTGATACCACACACAGATCTGGGGAACATATAGTTGTTTCTAAAAGCTGATTTCAACCAACACACGGACAGACGGTCAGGGCTTAATCGACTCCTCTATTCATAAGCTTTCAGAAAATATATACTTTATGGGGTCAGAAATGAAAATTGTAGGGTGTAAAAATAAGATAATTATTGAAGTAAAAACTAACTTATTTTCTTAAAAAATTTAAAAGTTATACCAAATATAATCACCACGCACCAATTTGTTCGTCGTTCGCCGACTAAAGAAATATAAATAAATCTATTACAGAGTTCGCCGCGTATAGATTAATTCGACCGACGCCATAATTGTATGCGTTATCATATACACAAATGTGTTTTATTTTTGATGACGAATATTCGGGACGAAAAGTTCGTCGTTCATCATAACTTGAGAGTGATTAGTTCGATTTGGATTGTTTACAATAAAATTTTCTTTAAGTCAACTCAGAGTGCCCCTGTGGACTAGTCGGTAAAGGACAAGTCAGTTGTTTGGAGGTTGCGGGTTCGATTCCCGCCGGAGACTCTGGAATTGTCTGCTTCTCTTTCTCTTCTATTCTTAATATTTCTATTCTTATTCTATTCTTCTCTCTATTAAGGCGTCACAATGGACCGTAATGGTCTCCGAGTGAAGGTGTGAGGGTAACTTTGCACCAGCCTTACCTACCTACCTACCTACCTTAAGTCAACTCAATAAAGTTTTTTCATATTTTCAAGTATTTAGGAGTTATTCAGAAATAAGTAGCCATGCAAAATGAGTACAATTTTTCGTTTTCCAAAGGTCATTAAAAAAATTTAGGCTAAAATATTTATATTTTTATCATTTTTTGAACGGTAGAAATACTGTAAATAAATCCGTTAACGAATTTTGGTTTTATTCACGATTAAGCAAGGACACCTATAATAATTAACATAAACTGAAAACGGATTTAAATTAAGCACATCATAATCTTTATAAGCAGTCTACATATTTTTATTCAAAGGCGGGCAGCTATTTTTTTTTTGCAAACCTGTGTAATAAAAAAGACAGACAAATTTATAAATAAATGCTATGCTTCCCATTTTCTCATTTCATTAAGTTGTAACATAAATAATAGTTTAAAATGACATATGAGTTGGGTTGTCAGTTCTGGCTATATTAGAACTTGATTGACTTATTTTTGATTTGACGACACGGCAATTTTGTTGGCTATTTTTTAAGAGCTTTAAATTTGTTTTGAGAAACGGTAACTGTTATATGAAGCAAAAGAAATTTTTTCTGGTATTTTATTGAATAAAATTTGGGTCATTCATATCTTTTCGAACAAACTGAAGGCTTGTTTAGATGGTGTGCAAGAAACATTTTAGTATATCGTCTCTTCTTATGTAAATTTTATAATTAAGCATACTTCCACTTTTGTTTCCTATTTGTTATCAAATAGTAATACCATACATCCATATATACATATGGATACCTAATTTTGTTTAATACTTACTCTTGCTTCCTTAAGTCACTACTTACTAATCAGTTTTACTTTTTTTTATTGAAGTTTTGCCTTTCCCATCAAACTTATTTCTTATGATACATAAAAAATATTTTCAAAATTACAAAATGTGTATTTCCTTTTCAAAAACAAAGAAAAAAATCTTTAAAAATTTTTTGAATTTTTGAGTATGAGTATATCGACAATTAGTGCTGATTATAAAATCGTACCTAGTCAAGGTGGATTGATTCGCCTTGGAACTTATTTTTGAAATTCATTCCACTTGGCTTATTTCGACTCAATTTTTCAACATTTGTATATGATTACAATTTAATTTAGAAATGTTTGGGGAAGTTTTTAAAAAGGAAATTGACTTTAACCCAGAACAAAAATGATATACAATAAATATAAAATAAAAAGTTCAAATATATATTAATATTTAATAAGTTTTGACAATACTTTTATAAATTAAAAAACAAAAGACTTTTGTCATCACATTTTTAAAATGTCATCTATTTTTTAAATCAAACTTTGGAAATCCTACGATTTTTTAAGCTTTGCATTGAAATTGATTTTATTTTAAAGTTTTTAATAGAGTTTTCACACTTAAACCACAGTTAAAACCAGGTTTTAATATTTAAACCACTAACAGCTGATTTTGCGTTCACACTACAAGTTTAGTTAAATCAGGTTTAAATAAATTTAATTCTCGTAACAATAAAAATAATTTCTCGTATAAATAAGTGTATATATGGAAATATTTTTTAATACGTTTGTTAAAATACTTGTTTCACACATGGTGTATCAGCTGTTTTTATTTGAATAAAAAACTAAGAAATTTTTTTATTATTTTTTTTACAAATATTATGGAGATACTTTTTTTGATGTTGTTGTTGCTGAATCCATTGCACTTGCTTTGTTTGTTTTTTTTTTTCAGCTGTTTTACTATTTTTTTTATTCAGCGCCATCTAACATCATCAGCTATTTTCAATCATTTTGACGTTTTAGTACTAAATTTAGTACACCGAAAACAAGGTTGTGGTTCAAAAAGTCCACTTAAAACCAAAACAGAAAAAGCTCTTAAGATGGTTTTAACGAAATTATTTTGTATGGCAAAACCAGGTTTTAATGGCTGGTTTTACTGTTAAAACCGAATTTGGTATTAAAACCTGAAGTGTGAAAACACTATAATATTACACAAAACATACATCTTTGAAAATTACATTTCGTAATTAATAAATACCCCATTGTAGATTTTAAATATATTTTAGTTGCAAGGCATTACTTTTTTTACTCACCTTTAACAAATGTTGAGTTTTTATACTGGCAATGAATCCATAAACTTTTTTACCATTCGGTTGTTAACAGCACATAAAAATTATAGAAAATTGATTCGGGTAGTCAGATTTTATTTACTTGTACATCAAATAATTTCCAATTATTTATTACAAAACACTTTTAATACATTTTTCCTTTTTAATACATTTATGTATTTTATTTAAATACTCGAATTACCAAATTTATTAAACAAACGATAGCACTTCGTGAACCGGCGGAAATTGCGCATAGACTGTAATAAATTTATCAAAGTGCAGAGTTGTAGAGTTGCATTTGAAACATTAAAGCGTTTGCAAAAACTTATTCAGATAGAATTTTAGAGAGCTGAATTTAACACAAAGCTTGCAGCAAAATTTTATCTAATGCAGCATCTACTATACACACAAACATTAATACATATTTATTACATCATTATATGCAGCAAAAAAAAATTATTTTATTTAACGCAGCATCTAATACAATTTAACATTATTAACACCATAATTATATTTTCTAAAAAACGATTGATTTTATTTAAACACGACACGTTTAATACATTTTTACTTTTTAATACACAGCACTTTTAATACATTTTTAATTTTTAATACATTTATGTATTTCATTTAAATACCCGAATTACCAAATTTATTAAACAAACGATAGCACTTCGTGAACCGGCGGAAATTGCGCATAGACTGTAATAAATTTATCAAAGTGCAGAGTTGTATTTGAAACATTAAAGCGTTTGAAAAACTTATTCAGATAGAATTTTAGAGAGCTGAATTTAACACAAAGCTTGCAGCAAAATTTTATCTAATGCAGCATCTACTATACACACAAACATTAATACATATTTATTACTTCATTATATGCAGCAAAAAAAAATATATTTTATTTAACTCAGCATCTAATACAATTTAACATTATTAACACCATAATCATATTTTCTAAAAAACGATTGATTTTGTTTAAACACGACACGTTTAATACATTTTTACTTTTGAATACACAACACTCTTAATACATTTTTAATTTTTAATACATTTATGTATTTCATTTAAATACTCAAATTACAAAATTTATTAAATAAACGATAGCACTGCGTGAACCGGCGGAAATTGCGCATAGACTGTAATAAATTTATCAAAGTGCAGAGTTGTAGAGTTGTATTTGAAACATTAAAGCGTTTGCAAAAACTTATTCAGATAGAATTTTAGAGAGCTGAATTTAACACAAAGCTTGCAGCGAAATTTTATCTAATGCAGCATCTACTATACACACAAACATTAATACATATTTATTACATCATTATATGCAGCAAAAAAAAAAATAATTTTATTTAACGCAGCATCTAATGCAATTTACCATTATTGACACGATAATTATATTTTCTAAAAAACGATAGATTTTGTTTAAACACGACACGTTTAATACATTTTTACTTTTGAATACACAACACTCTTAATACTTTTTTAATGTTTAATACATTTATGTATTTCATTTAAATACTCGAATTACAAAATTTATTAAATAAACGATAGCACTTCGTGAACCGGCGGAAATTGCGCATAGACTGTAATAAATTTATCAAAGTGCAGAGTTGTAGAGTTGTATTTGAAACATTAAAGCGTTTGCAAAAACTTATTCAGATAGAATTTTAGAGAGCTGAATTTAACACAAAGCTTGCAGCGAAAGTTTATCTAATGCAGCATCTACTATACACACAAACATTAATACATATTTATTACTTCATTATATGCAGCAAAAAAAAATTATTTTATTTAACGCAGCATCTAATACAATTTAACATTATTAACACCATAATTATATTTTCTAAAAAACGATTGATTTTATTTAAACACGACACGTTTAATACATTTTTACTTTTTAATACACAGCACTTTTAATACATTTTTAATTTTTAATACATTTATGTATTTCATTTAAATACCCGAATTACCAAATTTATTAAACAAACGATAGCACTTCGTGAACCGGCGGAAATTGCGCATAGACTGTAATAAATTTATCAAAGTGCAGAGTTGTATTTGAAACATTAAAGCGTTTGAAAAACTTATTCAGATAGAATTTTAGAGAGCTGAATTTAACACAAAGCTTGCAGCAAAATTTTATCTAATGCAGCATCTACTATACACACAAACATTAATACATATTTATTACTTCATTATATGCAGCAAAAAAAAATATATTTTATTTAACTCAGCATCTAATACAATTTAACATTATTAACACCATAATCATATTTTCTAAAAAACGATTGATTTTGTTTAAACACGACACGTTTAATACATTTTTACTTTTGAATACACAACACTCTTAATACATTTTTAATTTTTAATACATTTATGTATTTCATTTAAATACTCGAATTACAAAATTTATTAAATAAACGATAGCACTGCGTGAACCGGCGGAAATTGCGCATAGACTGTAATAAATTTATCAAAGTGCAGAGTTGTAGAGTTGTATTTGAAACATTAAAGCGTTTGCAAAAACTTATTCAAATAGAATTTTAGAGAGCTGAATTTAACACAAAGCTTGCAGCGAAATTTTATCTAATGCAGCATCTACTATACACACAAACATTAATACATATTTATTACATCATTATATGCAGCAAAAAAAAAAATAATTTTATTTAACGCAGCATCTAATGCAATTTAACATTATTGACACGATAATTATATTTTCTAAAAAACGATAGATTTTGTTAAAACACGACACGTTTAATACATTTTTACTTTTGAATACACAACACTCTTAATACTTTTTTAATGTTTAATACATTTATGTATTTCATTTAAATACTCGAATTACAAAATTTATTAAATAAACGATAGCACTTCGTGAACCGGCGGAAATTGCGCATAGACTGTAATAAATTTATCAAAGTGCAGAGTTGTAGAGTTGTATTTGAAACATTAAAGCGTTTGCAAAAACTTATTCAGATAGAATTTTAGAGAGCTGAATTTAACACAAAGCTTGCAGCGAAAGTTTATCTAATGCAGCATCTACTATACACACAAACATTAATACATATTTATTACTTCATTATATGCAGCAAAAAAAAATTATTTTATTTAACGCAGCATCTAATACAATTTAATATTATTAACACCATAATTATATTTTCTATAAAACGATTGATTTTATTTAAACACGACACGTTTAATACATTTTTACTTTTTAATACATTTATGTATTTCATTTAAATACCCGAATTACAATATTTATTAAACAAACGATAGCACTTCGTGAACCGGCGGAAATTGCGCATAGACTGTAACAAATTTATCAAAGTGCAGAGTTGTATTTGAAACATTAAAGCGTTTGAAAAACTTATTGAGATAGAATTTTAGAGAGCTGAATTTAACACAAAGCTTGCAGCGAAATTTTATCTAATGCAGTATCTACTATACACACAAACATTAATACATATTTATTACTTCATTATATGCAGCAAAAAAAAATATATTTTATTTAACGCAGCATCTAATACAATTTAACATTATTAACACCATAATTATATTTTCTAAAAAACGATTGATTTTATTTAAACACGACACGTTTAATACATTTTTACTTTTTAATACACAGCACTTTTAATACATTTTTAATTTTTAATACATTTATGTATTTCATTTAAATACCCGAATTACCAAATTTATTAAACAAACGATAGCACTTCGTGAACCGGCGGAAATTGCGCATAGACTGTAATAAATTTATCAAAGTGCAGAGTTGTATTTGAAACATTAAAGCGTTTGAAAAACTTATTCAGATAGAATTTTAGAGAGCTGAATTTAACACAAAGCTTGCAGCAAAATTTTATCTAATGCAGCATCTACTATACACACAAACATTAATACATATTTATTACTTCATTATATGCAGCAAAAAAAAATATATTTTATTTAACTCAGCATCTAATACAATTTAACATTATTAACACCATAATCATATTTTCTAAAAAACGATTGATTTTATTTAAACACGACACGTTTAATACATTTTTACTTCTTAATACACAGCACTTTTAATACATTTTTAATTTTTAATACATTTATGTATTTCATTTAAATACTCGAATTACAAAATTTATTAAACAAACGATAGCACTTCGTGAACCGGCGGAAATTGCGCATAGACTGTAATAAATTTATCAAAGTGCAGAGTTGTAGAGTTGTATTTGAAACATTAAAGCGTTTGCAAAAACTTATTGAGATAGAATTTTAGAGAGCTGAATTTAACACAAAGCTTGCAGCGAAATTTTATCTAATGCAGTATCTACTATACACACAAACATTAATACATATTTATTACTTCATTATATGCAGCAAAAAAAATATATATTTTATTTAACGCAGCATCTAATACAATTTAACATTATTAACACCATAATTATATTTTCTAAAAAACGATTGATTTTATTTAAACACGACACGTTTAATACATTTTTACTTTTTAATACACAGCACTTTTAATACATTTTTAATTTTTAATACATTTATGTATTTCATTTAAATACTCGAATTACAAAATTTATTAAACAAACGATAGCACTTCGTGAACCGGCGGAAATTGCGCATAGACTGTAATAAATTTATCAAAGTGCAGAGTTGTATTTGAAACATTAAAGCGTTTGAAAAACTTATTGAGATAGAATTTTAGAGAGCTGAATTTAACACAAAGCTTGCAGCGAAATTTTATCTAATGCAGCATCTACTATACACACAAACATTAATACATATTTATTACTTCATTATATGCAGCAAAAAAAAATATATTTTATTTAAAGCAGCATCTAATACAATTTAACATTATTAACACCATAATCATATTTTCTAAAAAACGATTGATTTTATTTAAACACGACACGTTTAATACATTTTTACTTCTTAATACACAGCACTTTTAATACATTTTTAATTTTTAATACATTTATGTATTTCATTTAAATACCCGAATTACAAAATTTATTAAACAAACGATAGCACTTCGTGAACCGGCGGAAATTGCGCATAGACTGTAACAAATTTATCAAAGTGCAGAGTTGTAGAGTTGCATTTGAAACATTAAAGCGTTTGCAAAAACTTATTCAGATAGACTTTTAGAGAGCTGAATTCACCACAAAGCTTGCAGCAAAATTTTATCTGATGCAGCATCTACTTACTATACACTCAAACATTAATACATATTTATTACATCATTATACCTATGCATCGAAGAAAAAATAATTTTTTTTAACGCAGCATCTAATGCAATTTAACATTATTGACACGATAATTATATTTTCTAACAAACGATTGATTTTATTTAAACACGACACGTTTAATACATTTTTACTTTTTAATACACAACATTTTTAATACATTTTTAATTTTTAATACATTTATGTATTTCATTTAAAAACTCTAATTACAAAATTTATTAAACAAACGATAGCATTTCTTGAACCGGCGGAAATTATGCATAGACTGTAAAAAATTTATCACAGTGCAGAGTTGTAGAGTTGTATTAAAAACATTAAAGCACACTGTTGCCATTTCAGCTATTTTCTCGACAAGTCTAGCGATTTTGAAACATTTTTTGGGGGAAAGAATATGATTTGCGATATTGGTATTTAGATACCAATTTATTTATAAGGCAAATGCTATTTTCAATACACTTTTTTATACAGATTTTGTCATCTGAGAGCCAAAAATTCAAAAACCAATTTTATATTGCAAAGTTTATAGCTCGAATAATTTTATTGTAAGAAGTATATGTTAAAAAACTTCGCTTTCTTTCTTTAGATGAGTTTGTGGATTATTCAAAAAAACTATTTAAAATTTCTTGCAAGAAATTCGAAATATTGGAAAAAAAAACTAATATAACAAAAAATTTGTGCATTATTAAGCCATTAAAAGTTTAAGTCCTGGGTAATGCAAGATAAAAAAGACGATACAAAAGGATATTGATAAAGGTGCTCTCTGTCTGCAAAATTGTAGAAGTAAAAACACAAGTCATCTGCATCGGTGAGCGGCTTATATTGGAGAAAATTAAATTAAAAAAAGGCTTCACTTAAATCTCAACATACGTCAATCAATTCAATTCATCACCTTAGAGATTTATGTAACAAAGATTTCAGTGGAACGAATAAAAGCCGTATTCATAGAACCAATTGCTTAGCACAAAATAAAGATGTTTTAGTAACACATATCTTAATGGAACTGATAAACGATGTATCAGGTTCTATGTATCGTGTATTAGGAGATAGGTCAATTGACGTTGGTGTCAAGTTATTAGGCATGTTTTTTTTAAACTAAAAACCTACGTGGTACATAAATCTAAAATGAATATTCTATTTGATAAAAGTATTTTATTAATTATTTTCACGTACGTATATATCCCGAATTTTTTCACATACCTTCATACATATGTAAATTATGTATTAAAATCTGAATTTGTCTTCGTAACAAAAGTGTACTTTTTTTTCATTCTGTCATTATTTAAGAAAAACGTAGTAATAAAACGCTAAATTTTCCGCGCAATAAAAAAAATCTACAAAAACTTGGCTATTTTTTGTAAAATTTATGCCAGAATTTAAAAAAAAAAGTACATAGCGATTTATCGCTAAAATTTTGATAATTTTTATTTTTAGCTATTTTCTAGCTATTTATCTACTTATTTTAGCGATATTTCTTTGGAAAAAGTTGGCAACAGTGTTAAAGCATTAGCAAATACTCATTCAGATGGACTTTGAGAGAGCTTAATTCAACACAAAGCTTGCAGCATTATATATAATTTTATAATATACACATACATACATACATTAATACATATTTATTACTTCATTATATGCAGCAAAAAATAATGTTATTTAACGCAGCATCTAATACAATTTAACATTATTGACACGATAATCATATTTTCCAAAAAGCGATTGATTTTATTTAAGCACAACACGTTTGCTTAATTCATTTTTACTTTTTAATACATTTATATATTTCATTTAAACACTGGAATTACAATATTTATAAAACAAACGATAGCACTTCTTGAACTGGCGGAAATTGCGCGTAGACTGTAATACATTTATCAAAGTGTACAGTTGTAAAGTTGTGTGGAAAATATAGAAATAATTGTGCAGAGTTGTATTTTTATATTATACATCAAATTGGTGGTGGGTATAAAAGATTCGGCACAGCCGAATATAAGGCTCTTACTTGTTATGCTTTAAAATTTGATTTTTATACCCGCCACCAAAAAAATGGTGGGGGTATATTCATTTTGTCATTCCGTTTGTAACACATCGAAATATCCATTTTAGACCCCATAAAGTATATATATTCTGAATCGGGGTTTGATTTTATGACGATCTAGCTATGTCCGTCCGTCTGTCCGTCTGTTGAAAGCACGATAGAGGTCGCACCGAAAAAGCTAGGGGGCTCAAATTTTGCCAGAATCTTTCTTATAGACAAGGTTTGTTTGGTATTGAAAATGGGCTAAATCGGAATATTAGGAAGAGAGTTATAGCTCGAAAAGCAAGAGTAGGTCGAAAAAACCGTGTCCTTCGAACATCGAATAAAATCGAATTGTGTCCAAACGCCTTAACGTAGACTCATGAAACTTCGAATATATATTTCCTGGGTAAAGACAATATACTTCTTTGAAAATTGTCTAAATCTATGCATTAGGGGAGGAGTTATCGATCAAAATGTACGAAAAATTATGCCGCACAGTGTATTTTTCGGTATATTTAAAAACAAAAACGTCATAAAAGCAACAAAATTGGATGTAAGACTCTGAAATTTTGCACACTTTGCTTTTTGGTGACACGCTTTCTTTTAACGGCAAATCAATGTGCCACGCCCACTTTTACGCCCACCTCCCATATAACGTTTTAACTAAAATTCATATAATTTCTCTATTAATAAAGATTTTGGAATAATAAAGGCCTATATTGAAACACCTCAGTTAAACTCATTCGCAAAAATAACTTTGACACGCCTACTATAACGCCCACTTTTCACGTTATCTACCGTTAATGAAATTTAAAAGCTCATAAAACCGCTAAAATTAGAGGTATGATGATAAATTTTGCTACGTCTATTCCCCTATGCAATTTCATTACTATGCCAAAAAATTAAGGTGCCACGCCCACTTTTACGCCCACCTCCCATATAACGTTTTACCTAAAATTCATATAATTTCTCTATTAATAAAGATTTTGGAATAATTAAGGACTATATTGAAACACCTAAGTTGTACTCATTAGCAAAAACAACTTTTACACGCCTACTATAACGCCCACTTTCACTTTTGAATAGTGTCCAGACGCATAAACGTAGTCATGAAACTTCGAATATATATTTATCGAGTCAAAAGAATATTTTTCCCTGAAAATCGCTTAAATCTATGAATTAGGAAAAGAGTTATAGATACAAATTTACGAAAATTCATACCGCACAGTGTATATTTCAAATTTAAAACGTAATAAAACTGACAAAACTATATGTACGATTCTGAAATTTTGCAAACATGGCTTTTTGATCAAAGTCTTCGTTATAACGGAAAATTGATGTGCCACGCACACTTTTTTCTTTAAATTTTTATAAAAATATAGTAGTCATATATATTAGCATTTATTCATCTTACACTGCGCCATTTATTGTACTGTAGCTAAATATAAGATAAAGATGGTAAGATAGATGACTCTACTAGCAACTACCAGATGGCATGCTAACAACTTATGCTTATGTTCTCCTGAAGTTATGCTTTATTAAAATGGGAATTTAGGAAAATTTTGACCTAAGTAAAAAAAATTATCTCTAAACATTATAAACAATTTGTTTTCATGTACTAATGGCTAACAAATTTTAAAATTATACAAAACTTATTTCGTTTGAAAATCTTTTAAAAGCAAAACGTTATAGAAGTCTAAAAATCAAAATCTTACTAATAAATTTCCTGTTTTAGGAAAATGCAGAGAATGTATATTTTAAATCACCCTGTGGCCCTTAAAATTTAACCTTAAATTCACTTTCTTCCTCTTAAATTCATGTAAATTCTCTATGAATAAAGATTTTGGAATACTAAAGGACTATATTGAAATATCTAAGTTATGTTTATTAGCAGAAACTCTATTGACATGCGTATTTTAACGGCCACTTAGACTAAATTTACGAAAACATTTTACTAGCATACCGAAGTTATAATGGGTGGTTTAATTTTAAGGGACTATGTTGATTTTGAATAAAATTATTATGAAATTATTATCATTTATTTTTATAACGATAATATTTGTATGCTTCAATTATGTATGGAACAAAATATCGGCCAAATGGCCCCCCAACTTAGGCGGCACACCACGATCCGATAGTCCAAATTTTCAATGACACTGTTGATGCTCGATTGTTGGGCACGATGATGAGTCGAGGTTGCTTGCTCTGTTGCCACGTTATCGTGAAAAACAGCAATGTTTCCCATTCAACGAACTAAGATGATGTTTTCACATTTCATACAGACCTGCTTTGCAGACATTTAAATATTTTTTACAATTCTCACGATTGTGGGCGAATTCGAACGATTATGTTGACCAAAAGAATCACGAAGTGCACAAACTGCATTTTGATTTGAACGCCTATTTTTATAAAAATCTTTAATATTTAAAAGCGTTTCTCGATTGCGTATCTTTCCACGGTTCAAATTGAGTTAGTCTGAGATTGAGAAATGTCAAGTGAAATGCAGAAAACAAATTTAAAGACTAGGTGTAGTTCACCTTCAACATGGGCCCTTAAAATTTAACCACCCTCTACAAAGAAAGTGATACATATTTTATTATAAAGAGATTATTCTATAGCGATTAACAAAATAATAAATATTGTGCTTTAAATGTACACAAAATTGGTGGTGGGTATAAAAGATTCGGCACAGCCGAATATAGTGCTCTTACTTGTTTAATAAAATAGTTGTGTTCTAAACTAAATAAAATATTCCTTTAAATCCCATGCTTTAGATACACCGTATTAATGTATACATAAGTATATGCAGACATATTTGTGCAATTCGCATCTTTTTGTAAGAGTTGTATGTTGTCAATTTTAATAAATATTATTGACCAATTCTGTACTAAAACATATTAATATGTACAATAATTTCATCCACATACATACATATGTACATAGAATATCTTATGTATTCATTAGATATAAAAAAAAACTGTTGAACATACTTTGTTTTTAATACGTTGAAGCGCTGTGAATTGGTTGATTGTTTTGTAAATTTTGTATGCAATTTCTAAATGACGTTTCACCATGTATGATTGTTACAAAGTTTGAGTGTTAACACAACACGATTATCGTGAGGATGATTACTTTTGTGTTAAACAAAAATTTGAATCGTAAGTTTTTTTTTCTACGCTAGAGAAAAATATTCGTATATAAAAGCAAATGTTTTGCTTCAGTTTTGACTTATTTTCACCAAACAAAATAACTCAAAACAAATGGCCAAATGTAAAACCGCAAACACTTCATAAGCTTAGTCTAGACGATATGTTGAATCAGCAAATTTGTGCTTAAAAATTTGTTACAAGTGCCATCATATCGTGTAAACGCAAAATTTTTTCATCATACGTATGATTAACATCATTTGCTAACACTTTTTTAACAAGGCCATCAAATGTATGTCGACGATTTCAACATATCGTGTAAACAGCATATTTTTAATGCTGGACAAATTTCCTACGTATGAAGACAGATTTGTTGTTTGTTGAAAAGTGTATTTCAGCTTTTTATCATATGGCAAATGTAGTATCATATAGAATTGTTGCAGTGTTGCCTAATTTGTTATATTCTTTGTTTGAATTTGTAAGTTATACATTAGTTATTTAGGCAAAATGGTTGATGTGAATTTTTGATCACTCTTTGATCGGTGATAAAGTATTGGATGTAAATATCATTTATTAAACACCTAGGCTTTCAGTTAATTAAATACGATACGTTAGTTTCCTATATCATATATTCTTACCACAACGAGTTACACTAAAATTTTACCAACAGCAACCCCTTTTTTTGTTTGTTATTATCTTTTATATTATTACTAGTTTTGGCCTGCTCTAGCCATCAGCAAGATAGCGAAAGCAATAGATGACTGTTTCACAATTATTGTTTAGATTAGTGTCAACTTTAAAATTTCGAAAAGCATCAAAACATTTAAAAATGCGTTATTTGCAAAATTTGTAACTTTTTATTTTATTTATTTCATAAAATTCTAAATTTCCGTATAAAAATATAATAAGTAAATATAATAAGGAACATAAAGCCAAAATAAATTCTATATCACCTTTTAAATTATAATGCTATCAATATAAACATTACTATATGATTACTTATGAGAATACTAACTACTTCATGGTGTCAATTGTTTTTTTGTAAAATTGTAAATTAAAAAGTTTTTGCATTTTAATATGTTTTTTAGTTTAATTTCTCTTATAAACTATATAAGATATCAAGAAATAAGTATGGGAATTATATAATAATAAATAACATAAAATATATAATCAATGTATAACTATTGTTTATTATGGTTTGTGGTTTAAAACAATAATAAGCTAACAATCTGCAATAACATAAACATTGTTTACTTATTCCTTATTATTTTCGTAATTTCTACTTGCGATATTTTTTTTTTAAATTGTGTATATAAAAAACAAAACACCTGAATTTCAAAATTTTTTTGCGATAAAAAAGCACAAAAACATTGATAAAACTAATAAGTTGACAGCGCTGTTTCTTATAACCATTTGTTTATTTTTGGTTTGGTCAGTACTCAACAGAATGTTGGTTGAACAACAAAGCATGGTGTTATGTTCCGTGTTCTTGTATTTTGTAATTCCTAATTTTTAAACTTCTTGTTCTAAATTAGTATTTTTAAATTTTACCCAGGTTTGAGTTTAATTAGATTTTTTATATAAAATTCAATTGTAATAATAAAAGATAAACTTTTTCAGATTATTCTTTTTATTATCACATACATACATACTATACATAAACATAATTGCCGCAAAAAACTGTATTGTCAAATTTATTTGGCATATACAAATATATAAACAAATGTTAATACGAATTAACATACATAATTAAACGAAATTCAACATATCGTGTATACACAAAAATTGTATGATAACTCATATGTTGAAATATCATTTTTTGGCGTATGATGAATTCAAAAAATTTGGTACTTTCAGCAAATCGTGTAAACGACCATCATATTCAATATGCTAACAGAGACATTTGCTGTTATTTTAAAGCAAATAAATATTACCACACATTTGCTGATTCATCATACCGTCTAGACTAAGCTATACACATTCAAGGCATCAACAAAAACACAATGGTATTGCGGAGTCAGAGCCATCCTAATCATTCAGTCAATCCAACAACAACAACAACCATAACACATACCAGCCATACAAACTAGCACATTAGACATGACAATCTGTATGAGTAACAAGTCCACTTATAGTTACAACAAAAACAATATGAAATTAGAAAAAGGTTTTCTAAAACAATGCATTGTTGTGTTTTTGTTGTTTTCGTTCATCAGCTTTAAACTTGACTTTGAATTTAAATCGAAATTTGCAAATCAGTCTAAAAACTACAAAATACCATGTTATGTTACACACAGACAGTCAGAGTAAAGAAAGGACGGACGTATAGTTTAAAAACGAAAACCGTTACCATAAACAAAATTTAAATTGGAAGGAATAACGTTTCTAGTGTTTACTATTTTTATACCCTTCACACAGTGAAAAAGGGTATATATAGGTTTGTCATTCCGTGTGAAATTTCTACAATTTTCATTTCCGACCCCATAAAGTATATATTTTCTGAAAGCTTATGAATAGAGGAGTCGATTAAGCCCTGACCGTCTGTCCGTCTGACCGTCTGTCCGTGTGTATGTTGAAATCAACTTTTTGAAGCCCCCCGACATAGGTTGGACCCGGGTAAGGTATTAAAATATCAGAAATATTCGGGAGTAGATCGGTATTGAAAATCAGAAACATCGGTACATAAACAACTGAGATATGAGCAAAAACCCACGACCACCTCGATTTTCTTTTCATAAAAACAACATTACAACAACAACATACATACATACAAACGTGTATACTGGTTAGAGAAAACGTGGCATCGAATCCCAGCTGAGGCAAAAAAATTTTTTTTTTAATTTTTTTAAAATTTTTTTTTTAAATTTTTTTTTTATTTTTTTTTTATTTTTTATTTAATATATTATATATATTTTTATTATTATTTTTTTTTATTTTTTTTTTTTAATTTTTTTTTTTATTTTTTTTTTGTTTTATATATATTATATATGTATATAATAATTTTTTTTTTTTTAATTTTTTTTTTAAATTTTTTTTTTTAAATTTTTTTTTTATTTTTTATTTTTTTTTTTTAACATACATACGTGAATTTACTGTTATTGCATGACTACACGTTGTGAAGGGTATATAAGATTCGGCACGGCCGAATATAGCGCTTTTACTTGTTTTAATATATTTTTCTTATTTGCGTTTCATGTAACATTCAATTCCATTGTTTTAAAATTTAATTTAAAAGTGTTCTAACAAAAAAATAAAAAATAAAAAAAATAATAGTCACGCTGAAAAACTACATTTTAATTAAATTTACCCGATTAAGTCTCATTAATCTATATATATAAAAGTTAAACTCTGTGTGTGTGTGTGTTAGCTATAGGCTCCGAAACTGTAAAACCTATCGGACTCAAACTTTGGCAAGTTGTTGTACACATTCCAGGTAGTGTTTATGGGTGAAAAAAAGTGAGCGGGGCCACGCCTATAAAAAATTAGTTATAATTTTTAGCTACTTGCACTTGACCGATTTTTCTGAAACTTTGCACACATATTGATCTGTCATGACTAAATAATTTCGTGATAAGAAAAGTGGGCGGGGCCACGCCCCTAAGAAAGTTTTAATTTAGAGGTACTTGCACTGGACCGATTTTTCTGAAACTTTGCACACATATTGAGCTGTCATGACTTCATAATTTCGTGATTAGAAAAGTGGGCAGTGCCACGCCCAAAAAAAAAAAGTTGTCATTTTCAGCTACTTGAACTTCACCGATTTTCCTGAAACTTTGCACACACATATATTGAGGTGTCATTTCTATATAATTTCATGATTAGAAAAGTGGGCGGGGCCACGCCCATAAAAAAAGTTATAATTTTGAGGTACTTACTCTGGACCGATTTTTGTGAAACTTTGCACACATAATGAGTTGTCAGGACTTAAACAATTCTTGATTAGAAAAGTGGGCAGTGTCACGCCCACAAAAAAAATTATTATTTTTAGCTACTTGAACTTCACCAATTTTCTAAAACTTTGCACACATATTGAGCTGTCATGACTATACAGCTTCGTTATTAGAAAAGTGGGCAGTGCCACGACCTTTAAAAAAAGTTATAATTTTAGCTTCTTGCACTTGATATTCAATTAAAATTATGAATGCATTTTTATTCATTAAGGGGCGTAGCAACGCGCGCCGTGCTTTTCTAGTTTTATATAAATGGCACTTTCGGCTAATGCGTTATGTGGATAAGATTTGATTTATTACAACAAATTTTATAAATAGAAAAAATATTTAAACATTTCTTAAAAAAATCATCAGAAATAAATTTCCATAAAAAGATAATTTGATACTTAAAAGCTTTTGCAAGTTTTTAGTTTTTTTTTAAAGCAAGTAAAAAGCTCTATCAAAATCTTTACGTTTAAGACAAAGCAAAGTTCAATATAAAAGCTCTAAGCAGACTCTCGCACATACTTAACCCTCTAGGATTACCCTCTTGGTCTGGCCAGACCAAATTTGATTTATGCCTTCAATATTTCTCTTATTTATAACAAAAAATCAAATCAAGCAGTTACCTGAACTCTTTAAATAATATGTGCTAAATTAAAACATTTTTTAAGAGTGCTAAAGAGGGGTCTAATGAAAAAGATGAGGATGTTATTACAGAAAATATTGAAGAATTTACTGATTATGAAGACCATGAGAATGAAAAAGAAAAGGCAGATGAAATTGCTGTTCACGAAAAAGGTAGAGGTGAGCGTTACTCGATCAAATCTGGTGTTATGTGGATATCGCAACCACCGCAAACAGGCAGAAATCTTGCTCACAACATTTCTGTCGCTATGAAAACTGTGCCAACGCGCCACTTTCCGCCTAATCCTATTTTTTTTATAATTTTTAGAGAAATTTTTACACCTAAAATGGTAAGTATTATTGTTCGGGAAACTAACTGCAAGGCACAAGAGGTTTATATTAAGTGCAATATAACATCGAAAACAAAACGCAAAACTCATTGGAAAAGCAACCACATTTACGACGACTATCATCTTAAATAACATAAAGAAATAATAAATTTATTTATTTAATAATGGCACATAGTTTAAAAAAATAAACATTTGTTCAATAAAAAACATACTTATTTACATTTTATTTAATTGGATTTTTGAGTTATTGCCATTGTGTTCTGGCCAGATCAAGAGGAGAACTTAGTGGAAAAAGCTTGCCGGTAAACCTAGGGTTAAGCATTTTTAAGCATCTTATGCTAAGCCGATTATTTGCTTTTATTATTATCACCGTTATTAACAACTTTTATAGGGCTTTAGTGTCGTTTTCGATCAACTTGCATGTAAACGCACTTAATTGAAAGATTTTAATGATAGATGTTGTTAAGAGATGTAACTTTAAGGGTTTTTTAAACTCGATTCAAGTTTTTTATTTTGTTCACTGCTGTCTGACAATATAAAAACTTTTAATATTGCTTTATCCTTTATACGCACACATACATACAACCACACAAGCACACGTGCAGCTAAGTAGGCATTATGGATGTAGCAACTGGAATAAATCGGCCCAGAAAAAAGTGTCAAAGATTTTATCAGTTTTCTTATCACGAAATTGTAAAGTCATAATAGCTCAATATGTGTGCAAAGTTTCAGAAGAATCGGACCAGTGCAAGTACCTCAAAATTATAATTGTTTTTATGGGCGTGGCCCTGCCCACTTTTCTAATCTCGAAATTGTAAAGTCATAACAGCTCAATATGTGTGCAAAGTTTCAGAATAATCCGTCCAGTGCAAGTACCTCAAAATGATACCTTTTTTTTATGGGCGTAGCACTGCCCATTTTTCTAATCACGAAATTATTTAGTCATGACAGCTCGATATGCGTGCAAAGTTTCAGAAAAATCGGTCTGGTGCTAGTACCTCATAATTATAACCTTTTTTTATGGGCGTGGCCATGCCCACTTTTCTAATCACGAAATTATATGGTTATGCCAGTTTAGTATGTGTGCAAAGTTTCAGAAAAATCGGTCCAGTGCAAGTACCTCAAAATTAAAATTTTTTTAAGGGCGTGGCCCCGCCCACTTTTTTTATCACGAAATTATTTAGTCATGACAGCTCAATATGTGTGCAAAGTTTCAGCAAAATCGGTCAAGTGCAAGTAGCTTAAACTGATATCTAATTTTTATGGGCGTGGCCCCGCCCACTTTTTTTCACCCATAAACACTCCCTGGTATGTGTACAACAACTTGCCAAAGTTTGAGCCCGATCGGTTTTACAGTTTCGGAGTCTATAGCTAACACACACACACACACACACAGAGTTTCACTTTTATATATATAGATGTTATGAGTAGTGACCGCTAAAACTTTTAATATAAAATGCCAGTGCTGTTGTTATTTATTAAGACGGTATCGGTATTTATCATTGGTTTATTAATACAACTGAAACATAGTAACAAGAAAAAAACATGTCTAGAGAGTTTTACATTTATACAACGAAAACCCAAAAGAAATGCGTTCAACACGCAAAGGACGCATACGATACGTTTTGAATTGACTTAACACTATACACACTTTGAGACACGCATGTCTGAACTTCATTTCATAATAATGATCATCATTATTGTAAACTTTTTGGTAATATTTCTCCTCATTATCATTATTATCATCCTCATCCGTCTCCGTTATAGTGTACAATTGTGAATAGCCGAGTTGAGGCAGCCGCATTATTGTCGGCAGCTTAACTAAATTATTAAGACATCTTTATGCAGTAAACTTATCGCAATGAAGTGTGAAATGAAACGATATTAAAGTGGATTTAATACCGTTCAGTCGCAGTTTCTTTGTGCGCGCCCCTCTTAAGTAGTACAGTGCAAAACAGACAGACAGACGGAGAATAAAGTCCGGAGACAACATTAACAACAAACATTAAAATTATTATTATGATTAATTAAACATAATCAAAGAACATGTAAAAAAATGAGCTTATTCTTTAAATGACTAAAACTTGCAAACGCTTTAGAAGCAGAAGTTATATTTTCTTTTTATACCCGCCACCAAAAAAATGGTGGGGGTATATTCATTTTGTCATTCCGTTTGTAACACATCGAAATATCCATTTTAGACCCCATAAAGTATATATATAATCAGGGTTTGATTTGATGACGATCTAGCTATGTCCGTCCGTCTGTCCGTCTGTCCGTCTGTTGAAAGCACGATAGAGGTCGCACCGAAAAAGCTAGGGGGCTGAAATTTTGCCAGAATCTTTCTTATAGACAAGGTTTGTTTGGTATTGAAAATGGGCTTAATTCGAATATTAGGAAGAGAGTTATAGCTCGAAAAGCAAGAGTAGGTCGTAAAAACCGTGTCCTTCGAACATCGAATAAAATGGAATTGTGTCCAAACGCATTAACGTAGACTCATGAAACTCCGAATATATATTTCCTGAGTAAAAAACTTAATTTTTGCCCGAAAATTATTTAAATCTATGCATTAGGAGAGGAGTTATCGCTCAAAATGTACGAAAATTTATACCGCACAGTGTATTTTCGGTATATTTAAAAACAAAAACGTTATAAAAGCAACAAAATTGGATGTACGACTCTGAAATTTTGCACACTTTGCTTTTTGGTGAGATGCTTTTTTGTAACGGAAAATCAATGTGCCACGCCCACTTTTACGCCCACCTCCCATATAACGTTTTACCTAAAATTCATATAATTTCTCTATTAATAAATATTTTGGAATAATAAAGGGCTATATTGAAACACCTAAGTTGTACTCATTCGCAAGAACAACTTTGACACGCCTACTATAACGCCCACTTTTCACGTTATTTACCGTTAATGAAATTTAAAAGCTCATAAAACCGCCAAAATTAGAGGTATGATGATCAAATTTGCTAGGTATATCCCACTAGGCAATACTATTACTGTGCCAGAAAATTAAGGTGCCACGCCCATTTTTACGCCCACCTCCCATATAACGTTTTACCTAAAATTCATATAGTTTCTCTATTAATAAATATTTTGGAATAATAAAGGGCTATATTGAAACACCTAAGTTGTACTCATTCGCAAGAACAACTTTGACACGCCTACTATAACGCCCACTTTTCACGTTATCAACCGTTAATGAAATTTAAAAGTCATAAACCGCCAAAATTAGAGGTATGATGATCAAATTTGCCACGTATATCCATTTAATCAATGTAATTGTTTTGCCAAAAAGTTTAGGTGACACGCCCACTTTAACGCCTACCTCCCATATAACGGTTTATCTTAAATTCATGTAATTTCTCTATTGACAAAGTTTTTGGGAAAATAAAGGACTATATTGAAATATCTAAGTTGTTTTTAACGCCCACTTTTATTGAAAGACTACATTTACAAAAGCATTTTAGTAGCATATCGAAGTTATAAAGGGTGGTTAAATTTTAAGGACCGATGTTGAATTTAAATAAAACACAAATTATTCCCAGCAAAAAAATCTATGACAAAGAAGTGATTTTGCACTGGTTCAACTGATGATGAAGTACTTTAATTTAGGTGAAAACAATAGTGATTTTAACATTAGCGTGTCATTGGCGATCATGTGTTTACATGAATATTTTAATGAACTGCACTCCATTCTAATAAGTGCATGGAACTCATGCATATTTGGTGACAAGTATCGGATATTTCATGTGTTAAATTTGTTTGTTTACATAAATTCTTCAAGATATTTTGCATGATGTTGCATTCATTTTTAAGCACATCATTTATGACAAATTATTTTGCAGTTAAGAAGTCATTTAGAACTAATGCTTTTACACAATTGATTTAGAAGTCTTGTAAATGTAATTCGCCTTGCACTACTTCCAATTTTTTTTGCTGGGATTTAGGATATTATTATTATTTCTTTTTGTAATTATAATATTTGTATGGTTTAATTATGTATTTAACAAAATATCGGCCAAATGCCCCCCCCCCCCCCCATCCTTGGCGCCACTCCTCTATCTGATGGTCCAAATTTTCAATGACAATGTTGATGCTCAATTGTTAGGCATGATGATGAGGCGAGGTTGACTGCTCTTTTGCCACACTATCGCAAAAACCAGCAGTGGTTCCCATTCAACGAACTAAGAAGGCATTCACAGATTTTCTAACATTTTATACAGAACTGTTTTGCAGAAATTTAAATATTTTTTACAATTCTCTCGATTGTGGACGAATTTGAACGATTATGTTGATCAAAAGAATTACGAAGTGCACAAAATGCATTTTGATTTGAACGCCCATTTTTATAAAAAACCTGAATAACTTTAAAGCGTTGCTCATTTGCGTATCTTTCTACGGATCAAATTGAGTAAGTTTGAGATTGAGAAATGTCAAATGAAATGCAGAAAACTAATTTAAAGACTAGGTGTAGTTCACCTTCAACATAGGCCCTTAAAATTTAATCACCCTCTACAAAGAAAGTGATACATATTTTATTATAAACAGATTATTTCATAGCGATTAACAAGATAATAAATATTGTGCTTTAAATGTACACAAAATTGGTGGTGGGTATAAAAGATTCGGCACAGCCGAATATAGTGCTCTTACTTGTTGTTGTTGTGTTGATTTTTAAGTGAATAAATAAACTTGATTGTATGGCTGCTTTTATGGCCAAATAGATGGAAGTTTTAAAAAGTTTTAACAGGAGTTTTTACAAATTTAAAAGAGATTTTATTCAAATGATAATATTTCATTATTTCTCATTCCTACAGCTGCGTTTTCATCTCTCTCAGTTTGAGCTGATCTTCAAAATGTAACAAAAAGGACACATTAAATACGGGAAATGGCGAGAAAATTATTGGTGACAAAAGTTTTATCAATGAAATAATAGAATGAAAATATATTAAATAAAATCTCAATAACGCAAAAGTATACACAATTTATGTGGCAAAAAGGAATAACTATCGTCATAAACCAAAAGAAAGATGATAACATCAGTGCAATCCTGAATTTAAAATTTCCTTTTCAAATTAACGTTTGAACACTAAGTTTAAATATTGAATAGTTATTTTTTATAAAATAATTACCTTATTTAAAGTTCGAATTAAAAAAAATTTGAATACTAGCCAATTCGATTCCCAGAGGTAGTTACGAATTAATAATAGCTTCACACGAAGCATGGCAGTTTTTTAATAATAGGTCTGTCTGCGTACTTTTCCAGTAGCAAATACTCAGTAAATTTTTTTGGGAGAGTAAGACCAATTTTACTATGTCGGCTAAAAATATATCAAAAAGTACGCAGACAGTATCCAGTAAAATCTTATTATTATTAGTTTTTAATTTTAATGGCAAGGTCTTAAAAACCATAGAGCCGGGTATCCCACACAGGTTCAGAATCCGTAAGTCGACCTATACCTTCATATAGGAAGTCGGAGCTGAACGCGAATATTCTTTTTTTTCTAAAAGTTTTGCAAAGGTTAATTGAGACTCCGGGTGACTGTACCTCAGTACAGTTAACCGACGCCACGCAATTAACCAAAGCGAGAGTGAGACGTGAAACACTCGAAGACGGATAAAAAGGGCGGCCTTATTGCCCTTAAGAGATAATGGCAATGACGCGCGAGCGCTTGACCCGACCAGAGCTGATCGGTGTGTTAACAATTGAAAAAACAAAGCAAAAGAATTTTAGCAAATGTGTACGCAAAAGCGAATTCTCGCGGTATATTAAAAAATTATTATTTAAAGTGAAGCCTTAAGAGTATTGTTAATTAAAAAATTCGAAATTCCTCTTCGCTGTAATTGGGCGGTATTTCCTCCATATACACCTTTACACAATTTCTTTCTTTTGGCTTCATAAGAAAAGACTATGCATCCATTTAGTAAAATACTTTAAATTGGCCCTGAATCATCTTCTTCACTCTCGGACGACGAAGTATCCAGCACCATCATTGCAGTAACTATTGTGTGCTCCCTCATGTCACTGTTCCCACGACGAACGCACTGTTTCTTTGAAAGATTCTAGCATCGAAAATAAAGTACTGTTATTCATACTTTGATTACACTAACATAAAACACAATTCCAAATACTCGCCTCTTCAATTGCAAAGTTTGTCCCGAAAAGTTCTGCTGATTTTATCAGTTCTGCCATCTCCAATCCAATTACATCACGGTCGACCTGTATATTTCGACGTTTCTAGCATGAAGTAAAATGTTATGTTTATTATAATTTTTTATAAACGTTGAAAATCAACACAATTCTAACTACTTACCTCTGCCATTGTTAAATTTCAATTTTTATTTTCGTTTCACAAACATTATTTCATAATTAGTAAATAAAAACAGCTGTTCAAACTACAGGGTGGGGCAAAAGTCGCGAAGGGGTTTAAAACAGTCATAACTTTTTTAATTTTTAATTTTTTTTTTTACAAAATAATAAAATATGATATTGGAAGATTTTTTAAATTTAGGTGTGAAAGATTACGTCACGTAAGTGAGCACCATTTTCAGCCTCGCAAAGTTGAGCTCTTTTAATAGCATTTTCCATGACACGAGTCAGAGTATCTGGCTGCAACGCTCTTATTTCGGCTCGAATATTCTCTTTGAGCTGTGCAAGTGTTCTGGGTTTATTTATATGCACCTTCTCTTTCAAATATCCCCAAAGGAAATAATCTGGTGCTGTTAAATCCGGCGAACGGGCAGGCCAATTGAATGCTGAATTTTTGGAAATTAAACGTTCGCCAAAAATCTGTCTTAGGAGTTGCATAGTGGCTCGAGTAGTGTGTGCAGTGGCCCCATCTTGTTGTAACCACATCTCTCGATTGTCAGAAAGAGCTGGCCTTAAAAAATTTTGGACCATATCTCGATATCGCTCGCCATTTACCGTTACACCATTTCCATCGTTATCTCCGCAAAAGAATGGTCCAATAATTCTTTGGGACGTAATTGCGCACCATACTGTACATTTAAGTGGATGTAATTGTCTCTGATGAACCACTCTTGGGTTCTCAATACCCTAAAAACGTGTCACTAAGCGTCGAATCATTGATTCGGATGGTGAATTCCGCACATTAAAATGACGACGATAGGCTCGTTGAGTTTGAATTATTGATCGATGATGTTCAAAATAAAGTTCTATGATTTTGGTTCGCTGGATAACGTTGTAACCTTCCATAATAAATCTCCCAGATTTATTTTACAAGTCCTAAAAGGAAAAATAAAAAAAATTAAATTAGAAAAGTTATTAATTTTTCAAATCCCTTCGCGACTTTTGCCCCACCCTGTAGTTGCAGAATCTTGCCAGCAGAAATTTCTCCAGCAACATTTTGCAGGTTCACTATCTTCCAACTGTCAAAAAATTTTCTTTTTTGCTCTCACGCTGCAAGAGATTTGTAGTACGCAGACAACATTTTGCAAGATTTTGTAATATTTTGCATAAAATGTTGAAAAATATGTGTACGCAGACAGACCTAATATAATTAATGTTTGAATTTCTCATCGATAGTTCTTTATAGATAAATTTTTTTTAAAATAATTTTTGTCCATATCGAAATTTTGTTGAACCCTATATAAGCGAAATTTCATTATCTAATACATATAATTCTATAGGTATTATGAGCTGCTAAGTTTCATTGGTATCAGAATATGTGAGAAGCGGGCGATGAAGTAGGCGTGTCAACAAAATTTTTGCTAAAGAACTTAACTAAGATATTTTTTTATAGAACATTCTTTATTATTCCACAATCTTTCTTCCTTAAAAAAAAGGGCGTTCCACCTTCATTTTCTTGGAATAAAATTACATAGATCTGAGAGCTATATGTGCGAAATTTCATCATTATTATACCTCTAATTCTGTCGGTTTTAGGAGCCTTTAAATTTCATTAACAGTAGATTACATGTAAAGTTGGCGCTCAAATAGGCCTGTCGATGTATTTTCTGCTAATAAATAAAACTGAGATATTTCAATATAGTCCTCTATTCTTCCAAAAACATTGTCCATAGAGAAATTATATGAATTTAAGATAAAGCTTTATATGAGATGTCGGCGTTCCAGTAGGCGTGTCACCTAATTTTTCATTTATTATTAATACACTGACCAAAAAGTTATGTCTTCAAAACTTCAGAATCGTACACCTAATTTTGTCAGTTTTTTTACGTAGCAGACCGAAAAAGACACTGTGTGGTATAATTTTTCGTACAGTTTTATCTTTAACTTCTTTCGTAATGTATAGATTTGAGCCATTTTCAGCGAAAAATATTTTTTTACTCAAGAAATAAACTTATGAAATCTTATCGCTCTACATCAATACGTTTAGCCACCATAGCATTTTATTCGATTTAGGAAGGATATTTTTCGTTTGACCTACTCTTGCATTACGAGCTAAAACTATTTTTCTAATGTACCGATTTATCCCATTTTTAATACCAAACAAACCTTGTGTATGAGGAATATTCTGGCAAAATTTTAGCCCCCTAACTTTTTCGGTTTGAACTCTATCGTACTTTCAACAGACGGACAGACATAGTAAGATTGTCCTAAAAGGAAACCAGGACTCAGAAAATATATGCGGTCTTAAATTAATATTTCGATGTGTTACAAACGGAATAATAAAATGAATATATATAGCTCCACACCATTTTTTTTTTGTTGTTGTATATAAATACTGTGTTAAATTAAAGTTCTTAGTTTTTCAAGCAAAACAATAAATTTTGAAACACGCTCTACAAATAATGGTGAAATATAAAAATTGAAATATAAAATATTCTAATTGAATAGATATTTCAATGAACTAAGCAAATACCATCATACAACGATACAAACAGTAAGACCTTGAATATAATTTGAAATAAGATATGAGTATTATATCGAAATTGCAAATATGTTTTGTTAAAGTAAATAAGCAAATAAAGGGTGGTCCAACTATAATGCACGATGCTAATTGTGAGTCATAACTTAAAGACAAGTTTTCTGCCCAACTTACTTAAACATATCTTTGTTGTAGTTGAACAGCATGTTAAAACTGTTGCAGCCTTTTACGAAAATGCGCGTTGAAATCAAAATGCAACAATCGGAAGAATCGAAGGCAAATTTCTGCAAGCACGATCTGTAGGAAATGTAAAAAAAACTCTTGTGCATGCTTGCCCAGTTTCTTCTGCGAAAAACATTGCTGTTGTTCGCGATAGTGTGGCAGAAGAGCAGTCAACATCGACTTGTTGTCGTGCCCAACAACTGAACACCTCACGAATATCACTAATGCGAATTTTGACTAAAGTTTTGAATTTACATGCTAACAAGTTTCAATACACTCAAGATCTGAAGCCTACTGATCATTTCAAGCGTCATCATATTCCGAATAGTGCGAATGTTTAGTTAGACAGAAGTGAATGGTGACTTTACAAATAAGTCATACTTTAACTTCAATTAATTAGTTAACATGCAGAAATGCTGCATTTGGGCAAATGCGAATCCACGATTGATTGTTAAGATGCCAATGCATTCACAAAGAGTAGCAAAGAGCTGATGGTGTTATCGGGTCGTAGTTCTTCAAAAATTAGGTCAGCCAAGCAGTTATTGTGAATGGTGCTCACTACCGCGAAATGATAGAGGTCTTCTTGTATCCATAAATTAAGAATTTCGACCTGAACAATATATGGTGCCAACAGAATGGTGCAACCTGCCACACAGCCAACAAAAAAATTGCTCTTTTGTGCGAGAAATTTAATGGCTGTGTTATCTCACGTTGTGGCGATGTTAATTGATTGTCCTTTATGATCCTGTGATTCGACACCAAGAAACTTCTTACTTTGAGAAGAAACCAAGAAGGACTCAAAAGCTAAAGGATGAGCTAATATGGAATATTAATGGCATTGAAGCTCAATTACGATTTCATTGAAAATATGAACCATCAAAGAGATGTGTGCCACCGAAACCGTGGCAAGCATTTGGCCGATATTTTGTTTCACACATAATTATCATAGAACTTTCTATCACAATAAAGTATGTACATATGTATATTAGGACAATTCTTTAAAAACTTTTTGTTAATTTATAATTAACATCGTGCTTTTTATTTGGACCACCTGTAAAAAATTAAAATGCTTCGTTCCCTGTCGAAATATACGGTGTTTTTTTTAGACGTATAGAACTTGTATTTATTAAACTTAATACAAATCAAAGATGTTATGACATTTCATATTTTAAATTAAGTTTAGGCATATTGCATCCCCGATTTCAACTTATAAACTTCATCCTGGCTGTGTAATTCTCAACAACTTCTTCGAGCATATCGGGTCTTATATCGCCAACAATTAGTCGAGTATTAAGTAGCTTCTAAATAATCAATTTTAACTAGTTTTTAAGCATAAATCTGATCTTTGTCGTTCGCCTACAAAAAGTAGTTCAAAAATGTCAAATCACAAAAACGTAGTGGAAAATTTACAGGTCCATTTCCTAAGAAAATTGGCTTGAATCAAAAAAAGATGGTCGCATGCACTGTAAGGGATATTGCGCGGGTTTTTGAAACAATGAATTGCACCGAAAGGAGGAATAAAAAATTTTATTTTATAGCAGTATATGCCGTTTGATTAACCGATAGACTAGACTTCTCTGACACGTTTGGGTCTACAGCGGCAATAGTTTCGTCTCACGGTGCGCATTTGATTTTGACGTTAATTATCCAAAATAGTAAATGTGGTCATGAATCTATACATATCATTGCGAAATATCTGCCCAGATAAACGTTTATATGCATCGTTAACTTGAAAAATGTTCTAAAAGTTTGGCAAACAGATCTGAAAATTTGGAAGTAAATTTCCAAGATTTGCAAACGTCTTTCTGCTGTAAGACTCTGTGGGGTGATTTGTCAATGTATTCTTCAAAAAATTTAAACACACTGAACCTATACGTTCAAAAAAGAACACTCTTTACATTAAACAAAAACTTAAAATTCATCCAGAAGCGATTAACTTAAATAAATCTTCATATTCAGAATAGAAGGTTCACTTTAACACGGAAAAGGCAGAAGTTGTACACTATACCGGAACGTTTATATTTTAGAATGCTTAAAATACCAATCTTGTTTGAATTTTTAATAATCTGCCTCATATTCGTTTGGAACAATTCCTTGGTTTTTGCTGAAATTCAATCACGAATTGTGGGCGGCACATTCATTAGCATTGAAGACGTACCCTTCGTGGTGCGAGTGCTGGGAAATAATAAATTTATCTGCGGTGGATCTTTGTTAAAACCAGAATTAGTATTAACTGCTGCTCATTGTGTTATCCACATGAAACCTGAAAATTACACCATAGAAGCTGGAGTTACTTATAACTATGAGATCGGTAAAAGGGCTCAGGTTAAAAGAATCATGTTTCCCAAATACTTCCGAAAATTTGAAATTGATGTGTCGATGTTGGAATTAGTTTTTCCTCTTCACGGTTCAAATATATTACCAATTTCTAGTATATGTAATAGAAGTTGGAGACCAGGTACCGATGTGTACATCTATGGCTGGGGAAAAGAGAGTGGAACTGCTAAAGCTATTTCCAAACAGTTAAAAGCGGCCACAGTGCAAGTGATTGACAAAAACGTGTGTGCGCTAATTTATCTAAATCAAAATCACTTAACTAGTACAATGTTCTGTGCTGCTAAACTGGGTAGAAAAGACGCCTGTAATGGTGATTCAGGAGGTCCTGCTATTATCAATGGGCAACTTTGTGGGGTAGTATCGTTTAATAATGGCTGTGCAAATCCTAAGTATCCAACTGTCTATACTAGTATATTAGCGGTAAACAGGTTTATAAAAGCTTCAATAGCGACATTAGAGAGTTCGAGGAATGCATCTTCAGCTAACGATTAACAGGATTTTTCATCAATTAAAAAACCAATGTCAACTAATTTTGCTTAAAAAATATTTAAAATTTTATTTTAAATTTTCATTATATTTTCTAAATACAATACAATTATTTAGGGAATCTTTTCTGTCAAGGCCAATTCGTATAGCAGCGATGGAAAGGTTGTTATGTTATGTTTAATTTAATAAAATTTGATTGAAAAAAGGATACACATTAGGTTTGTTCGACGTAAATCCGGGTAAAGTCCGGTAAAATGAGAGTAAACAAAAAATTCTCTCAGAAAACGATAAATTTACCAAAATTTGCTGGAACGCAAAAAACCACATTTCAAGCCCGAAAAAAAACGTCAAAATTGTACGGCTGTTGTTTAGAGATCCAGGTTGATATGCCCCCAGCCGGCTAACCGCCGTCGCCGAATTATTTTGTTCGGATGAACCGCATCAGGCTATCTCGACTGATGGCGTTAAATGCTTTTTACAAACTAGAAATGAGAGGCATATATTTTTCTCATACTCTTTTAAAACTTCGTAAAATTTTTACAATTAAGAAATTTATTTTTCTAATTTTTTTTCGCTGTCGTATGGTGTTTAGATCGTATAACGAACTGCTAAAGAGTTTCTCTATTGTAAAAGGGGACTTAGCACTAAGTTTTAATGAAAAAGATTTAAAATAACTCTGTTATGTCCGCAATCAAACAATAGAGTATATGTATATATATTACGGCTGTACTAAAAATTACAAGAAAAACATATTAACATATATTGTTGTTTTTTCAACTCGCTTTCATTCGTGCATATATGGTAATACGAAATCAATTTAATTTTCTATTATAAAAAACCAGAAGTTTCTGTATGATAACGTTAAAATAGTTTAATCATTATTAGGTTTGATATAGGAAATTATATTGAGTTTATATTTTATTCGAACTTTTTACTATATATTAAATTTTAATGTGAATCATTTTTATTTTGGCTTGAGTTTATTTATTCTTTTATTTAATTTTATAATCCAAATTAAATTAAATTGTAACCATTTTTAGGAATATTCTTTCTAAAATTATTTCCGATATTAGCCGAGTGGAATGCATTTTCGAAATCAGCTACGATTTCATCATCAGCACTCTTTATCGGTATACTACTATGTTATTGAAAATTTTTATTTATGTTACAATTCAATGAAATTTGAATTAGTGAATCTTAGTATTATTTTTCAAATTTTTGTTGAATTTTTTACTTCACCTATCAAATGAAAATTCTTTATTCAACATGTTCATATTCTTTATATATTCCTAAAAATGGTTACAATTTAATTTAATTTGAATTATAAAATTAAATAAAGAATAAATAAACTTAAGCCAAAATAAAAATGATTCGCATTAAACTTTAATATATTGAGTTTTACTAAAATATATCCTGGATCAATACTCTTGTTATAAAAAATAGTGGAATGCTAAGTTTTTGTAATCGAAAAGTCATATCTTACAATATGATTACCGCAAAACCTACTTATTTCGTTAAAACACTTATTTTCGGTTTTTTTTTATTTTAATAATTTCTTAAACCAGACAAAGTATATTCCATTATTTACAAAAATAAAAAATTTTTTCAACCTTTTATATTTTTACAATTTAAAAACAGCTGATTTAGTGATCTGACAGTTTTCCCATTTTACACGCAAAAAAGGTACGGGTAAATTCTGGTAAAAAGAGAAACACAAATTACTCTATCATGAACGTTCTCATTTACCCAATTTACCCAATTTTCAACACAAGAAACGCTTTTCGGTAAAATTGGGAGCCCGCGGGTTTCCGCGGTAACGTACGTCGAACAAACCTATTATGTTTACGTTTTTTGTTTGCTGTTATCAGTTAACTTAAATTATATTTCAAATATGTAAATTGTTTGTGTAAATTTTCTTAAATTTGTAAGAAAATTCGTTTAAACCGGTTAATATTAGTGAAAAGAAGTGAAACGTCAAAGTATTTAAATTTTAATAACGATCTTCAAAAATGCATCTGGAAATATAAAAGATATGTATTGGGTATGCATATGTAAGTAAGTACAAAAGTATAAATAACAAAAACAGGTATAGTGACCACATCTCTGATTCTGAATTATTACATAGTTAACTCTTTTCACTTTTACAACTGTCACTTGTATAACTGTCATTTGCACTTTTATTTGATACCCATGTTGTAGGATTGAAGACAACAAAGCCGTTATTACTTAATTTAACCAATATATTGGACATCTTGGATTTTAAAATATTCATTGTGTACTGTTTTCTACTGGCGAGGACCTTTAATTTGATCCCAATATGAAGTCGATTGAAGTAAGTACATTTTTAAATACTTGATTGATAAAATAATTTTACTTAATGTGGTGGCCATATTAGATTTTACACTCTATTTTATCAGTTTTATAGTCTGACAGGTCCTATTAGACAAGTCCTTTCTTTTAATGTCTAAAAAATATCGAACAAACACCGCAGCATTTTCATTTTTATATCTCAGTTTTAAACCGCTTTGTCAGTTTTTCTCGAAAATACTTTTCCAGACTATGGCTGGTGTTTTGGTCCCTTTAGAATGTCCAAAAATTTATTAAGAACTTTAATACTTAATTTGAATTTGATTTTTAATTTTTTTTTACCTGGTACCCTCGAAGCAGTTTTAATGATTGTTACAGAGTAGTGTCAAAGTGCTGCATTTAATTACCATAACACCATTCTGATATAGAAAATATGCGCATAAATTTTTCTGTGCTGGACAGAATGATGCCGAGGAATTTGGTGACGCACTTAATAATCGCATGTACCACGATATCAAAGTTTGACGCATATATAAGTAGACCAGCATATCACACGCTACTTCGATAGCGAAGTTCTTACTTTTAGTGAATACTTAAATTCATTTTTTATACCCTTCACCTGTCCTGCACAAGGGTATATATAGCTTTGTCATTCCGTTTGTATTTTCTGAAAGCTTAGAGGAGTCGATTAAGTTATGTCCATCTGTCCGTGTGTTGCTTGAAATTAACTTTTAGAAGCAACGATAGGTTCTCAGATCTATGTATGGTATCAATCTTTTGGAAATATCCGGTAATGAATCGCTATCGAAATTCAGCGAAATCGCCCTATAGTTTTCGGAGATATGAGCAAATAAACGCGACTGCCTCTGTTATTTACCACATTTTTACCACCAAAATTAAAAATTATCAGCCGTAAAATAATATCCCTCTCGACATATTCGTGAAAAATTTTGGATAAATCGGGCCCTAATCGGTTATATATAAGTTATAGGCAATTTTTTTTTGTAAATATATATTCCAAAAATTTACAAACGAAAACCAATTTTGTTCAGCTTCTAGGCAACCGAGAGAGTCAATAGTTGTTTCATCTGAAAGGACTTGACTAGCGCAATATGAGTCACTATAAAACAAATTAAAATTCACGATGGCCGTCACTTCAAAATAGTGGACAATAAATTTATATATGAGCCAAATATGATATTTTAAAATGTAACTTCTTGAACCCCCTCAGTATTGGTGTCAAATGAAAGGGCTTGACCAGTATAATACAGTAAATTATTAAAAAATGTAAAATCCAATATGGCGTCTAAAACAATATGGCGGATGAAATTTTTTTAACACCATTAATATGGGTGTCAAATGAAATGGTTTGACTAGTAGAATACGGTTAACTTTGTAAAAATTCAAAGTTAAGGATGGCGTTGGAAATAATAAAGCAAAATTGTGTCTAACATGAAATATAGATTAAACTACGATGTGGCATTATACCTTTGTATATGATGGTGAAGGGTATTATCAGATTCGGTCGAATATAGCACTCTTACTTGTTGTTTTTTGTAAGTAGACAACTTTAAGGTAGAGATACGATCTTACCACATGAGCTAAGGCCGATGCAAAAGAATACCAAACTGTCTCATTTTATACCTAACCTCCAGCCTTTAAATGTTACACCATTTGGTTTGGTCTGTTTAAAATTTAAAACGTAATAAAACTGAATGAAACTGAAATAAGATATACGATTCTGAAATTTTGCAAACATTGCTTCTGAGTAACAAGTTTCTAACAAAGGATTTTTAAGATGACCTGCCAGTTTTTACGCCTACCTCCCATATAACGGTATAACTTAAATTCATATTATTTCTATATAGACAAAGATTTTGAAAAAATCTAAGTTGAAATTATTAGCAGGAACTACTTTAATACGCCTGCTCTAACGACCAATACTAAAATAACTAACTCTTAATGAAAACTAAAAGCTCAAAAGAGCCACAGTATTATATGTTTTAGATGATAAAGTTTTGCATATAATTGTCAAGTTTTTAAATTAGCAGGTGCCATGACCACACAAAGCTAAAACTATTTTATTACCACCTCTAGCTACCAAATTGTAATCTTAAGTTTCCCTAAAATTAAAACTCTGTTGAAAAGAGGGAGTAGTATCAGTGTAAACGGACAATATAAACACTTAAGGTTTCATTATAAGTCTTAATTTAAGAAAATAAATGAATAGCAAATCGAATTTACACACAGAAAATAGTATTAGGGGAAATCACCCTTCGTTGCAAACAGATCATGCAAATGTTGCAGATCTTGCAAGTCTAGTATATATATTCTTAAGTTTGCAACAATACAAAAACAATATTCACTAAAATTACATTTTCCACACAAGCACTTATTTCCAATACTAAAAACAGTTGGAAATTTTCAAAAGCAACGTTTGCAATAGAATATATAAAAGACTTACAAGATCTGCAACATTTGCATCATGTTTGCAACGAAGGGTGATTTCCGCTATCGTATCAATACAATAACAGCACTTCAAGCAATTTTTGTATTAAGTAGAAGACTATTCATTACGGTTTTAAAATAAATTAAATTTTAAATTTATAGGGTTTTTTTTAACAACACAATGATTTCTTATACACGCTTTACAAATATTGGTGAAGCATTTCTAAAATTGCCAAAATAATAATAATAAAAGTTTCAATATAATAATTTTATAGATACTTCTATCATTTTAAAAATCTTAAAATAATTCGTTGAAAACTTTTTGTTTTATTTATTTTAACATTGTGCGTTATAGTTGAAGCAACCTGTATTTACACAGCAGTTTAACAAGTTAATAAATTAATAAATAAACAAATATCTAATAAATAAATACTTTATTTTATTAAGAAATACAATATTGACAGTGCTTAGCGTAAAATATAAAAATTAATAATTAAAACACTTTATGTCAGCGAGCACAGGTTAAAACTGTATCACAACAGCAGAAAGTTTTTTTTTATTCTCAAATGATTAAAATAAAACAAACTAATTTTAAACTATTAATAATCTTTGTCACGATTCTTTTAAAAACAACTTTGGGTTTTCCTAAAATCCAGTCACGTATTGTAGGCGGCACAACAATCGCCATTGAAGAGGTACCCTTTTTAGTGCGTCTGCTGGGAAATAATAATTTTCGCTGCGGTGGAACTTTAATAAAACCACGATTTGTAGTGACAGCAGCGCATTGTGTTGTGCGCAAAAGACCCAGATATTTCACTATAGTGGCAGGAATTACGTACAGCAACGAGACTGGTGTAAGGTCTAAGGTTAAGAGGATCATGCTTCCCAGATATGCCATGGAATTGGTAATTGATGTGGCGTTATTGGAATTAGTTTCAGCAATTTATGGTTCAAACGTACTACCCATTGGTAGTTTGTGCAATCAATTTTGGGTGCCGGGAACAGACGTAAAGATATACGGCTGGGGTAAAACGAATGATACCCATAAAGCAACCTCGCCACAGCTTAGAATGACAATAGTGCAAGTGATTGGAACAAAGTTATGTGAGCTAATGTATCGTAATCGTAATCACTTGACTAGTACAATGTTCTGTGCTGCTAAACTGGGTCGCAAAGATGCCTGTAATGGTGACTCAGGCGGTCCTGCCATTATAAATGGGCAATTTTGTGGTATACAATCTTTTAATAATGGCTGTGCTAATCCCAACTATCCGAGTGTCTTGACTAATGTGCTAACTGTGCGGAAATTTATAGTCGCTTCAATAAGAAAATTAGAAGCATCGAGGAATGCATTTTAAGCTAAGATTTAGATGAATTTTAATACACAGAAAAAAATATTACTTAAATTGGTTTAATTAATTGAATTTTTGATTTTTTTTTGTATTCTTATTATAGTTTTTATTGATTTAATTAAATTTTTTAATTGATATTAAATATTTAAAAAAAAAAAAAGATTTCTGTCAATTGAAAAAAATTAAAAAAAAAATAAAAAACATTATTTTAAATGACTTTTTCTTGAAAATTTAATTTGAAGAATAAATTCAATATATGTACATAATTGTTTTTCAAGGAGCGGAATAATAAAAAATTGTTATAAATTATTTCGGCTTCATTGTAGGTATGCCAAAATTCATTACATAATTACATAAGGGGTTCATCAGAATTCTCATTTCAATAGATAAGTTAGTTGAATTTCTTCACTCTGCCTGATCAAGCCTTTTTACCCGTTAATATTCCTTTATATCTAGGTCGTTGATGCAAAAAATTATTTTTGGAAATTTTGCTTTTGATATGGTATAGTATGTGTGTGGAACCATATTTCTTATCATTAATTTTATTATATAAGTAACGAAATGTATTTAAGAATAATTAAAAGAATAAATATATATAAAAAGAGAATATATTTTTTGTTTTTTTTTTAAACAAGTTTAATAAATTTTATCATTAATACAATAAATGCTTTAATTTTATAAACCCCAAATCTCATATATGGACATGATTAAATTAATTAAAATAATTTTTGAAAAATTGTGAAAATTTTAATTAATTTTTTATACTGTTTTAATTGATATTTTTCTCAATATTTTTTCAATTAATGGCATCATTTTGATGATTGAAACAAAATTAAAATATTTTTTAATTAATAATATTAATTTCGTAATTGAAATTCATATTTATTTTTTTCTGTGTACTATTATTAAATTTCTTAAAAATACTATGAATAAACCTTCGGAATGGACCACAAAAAAGATTCCGACATCTACATGTGTTTTAATTTGTTTTATTTTAAATTTAATTTAAAAAAAACTTTCCCTTTGCCGCAAAAGTGAGTACAGTCATATTATTTTTTTGGAAAAATAAAAAAATTTCTATAACATATAGTTTTTTGCAAAGATGTTAAGTAATGATCAGATAATGCTAATGATTGCTAATTAACTTTCTTTTGTGAAAATCTCTAATTCATCAAACAATTAGAATTAGTTCAACTAATTCCCATTAGATAACACTGCTCAGCAGCAAAATCCTCTATTAAATAAAACTATGTGGACTATATGGATTTTGATGCGCTGAACTCAAATCCGTTGTCGATTTTTTTCCATCAGATCCGGATTTTGTTTTATGGGCGTGGCAAATTTTCCCACCTAAATTAGTCAGGTATGGACACATATTTAATCCTAACTCGAGAACCAGTCATCCGATTATTATAATTATAATTGAGATTTTTATTCCAATGGTAAAACTAATTGCAATTAGTTGCAATTAGCAAAAAAAAAATTGGTTCACCCTTACAATTAGAAATCCAATTGACTTCCGCTAATACAATTAGATATTCTTTTAGCTCGAATTATAATCAATTATTTCAAACATTTAGTAATGGAACTAAAGTACAACGCTATTTTAAATTTTTCTTGGAACTAATATTTATAACAGTATTTTTCAATTACTTGTGATATCAAATTAAGAACATTGGGGTAGATTCTAGTATTTATTGTATATATAGAAGCTAGTGGGCAATATGTAAGTCACTTTTTTTTGAAAATCGGATGACTGGTTCTCGAGTTAGGATTAAATATGTGTCCATACCTGACTAATTTAGGTGGGAAAATTTGCCACGCCCATAAAACAAAATCCGGATCTGATGGAAAAAAATCGACAACGGATTTGAGTTCAGCGCATCAAAATCCATATAGTCCACATAGTTTTATTTAATAGAGGATTTTGCTGCTGAGCAGTGTTATCTAATGGGAATTAGTTGAACTAATTCTAATTGTTTGATGAATTAGAGATTTTCACAAAAGAAAGTTAATTAGCAATCATTAGCATTATCTGATCATTACTTAACATCTTTGCAAAAAACTATATTTTATAGAAATTTTTTTATTTTTCCAAAATAATATTGTGATAGTGATTTAGTCACTGTTACTCATGAAGGTGCCTTTTGGACTCTTCCGACATTATTTTAAACGGTTGGTCAGATTTTAAAGAGCTTCAGATATCACTGGAATTAGTCGATTTTTCAGCTCATCCGGATTCATTTTGATAATTTATCATTTATGTTTTCACCATAACTGGATATTTGCCACAATTCATTAAATGTTTTGTCATTTTATTAACATTTGCATATTTATAAATCCTGTCACAATAAACAACTGATTTTGCATTGCTTGCACGCAAAGAAAAACCATGGTTACGACATGATCACGACGCACAGAGGAGTATTTGACCTGAAAAGCTGGCCAAAAAGGCAAAACTGAATTTTTAGAAATCTTAAGAACTAAGTACGCAGCTCGACAGACAACAATATTTTACATTATAGTGTAAATTTTTAACACTTTTAGTTGCGATTTGTAGCTCTGAGACCCTGCTAAAGTCAGGAAAGTGAAGAAAATTGTATGAGATTTAAATGTTTTTTTCGGCTTCTGGATCTATATATGATATTTTTTTTTGTGGCCAAATGAATAAAGGTTTAACAGTCATTTTTTTTTGCTGAAAGGTTTGACCAAAAGTTATTTAAAAAAGAAAAAAAAATTTAAATATGTTGAAACAATTCGTTCAAAGATGAAAAAAAAATTATACATTTTTTTTTTGCAAAAAAAGAAATAGAATAGGTTTTTAAAAGTGAGGTTAGCATCTCTACGAATTATGTTTGATACCACAATAAATTCTGGAATCTCTAATTTTAGAAACAAAAAAAAAGTGTGCGCAAGTTTGCGCCATAATTTTTTTCACGATTTTTTAAAATTTTTGCTTATCAGGCACTTTTTCTTATACACAAATCCCCATAAAGGATATTTTTATATACCTGCTCTACAAAACATTATATGTTACAAAAATAAATATACGTTACTAATAAGAATACTTATTAAAAGCATTAATCACAAAAATAAGTTTACAAAAAATAAATACAGATACAGAAAAAATACATGGGCATCCAGGTATCAGGCTACCATCCAATTGTCAGAAGAAGCTGCCGAGGCCAGAAATAAGCACTTACGATTATATCGTACGAATTATTCGAGGAAATTCAGCAGAAGCGATACAAATCGAGATGTGTTGAATAGGTTATTTCTGAGCAGTGATCTTTTTATAAGCTGCAGTACGCAAATAAAACGGAATAATAAAAAAAGCTTTTTCATCAGAAACCATCACACTTCTTCCTGACACCGATAATGCATCTAATAAGGATATACATACGACATGATAATTATTAAGGAATTTTTATTAGTTTAACTTTTCCGTATATTAAGTATTAAATAATATAAAATATATATAATAAAGCCTTTTTTCATAAAAAAATACTGTTTCATAAAAGCGTTACAATTTTTCAAAAATTTTTTTTTAATTAGACCGTAAATCATATGTATGCATGTACATAAAGTCTGTTAAGAATGAGTTTAAACCTTTAAAATTAACATTTGTTAATTGAGTTTTACTATTTATTCTGACTTTTATTCCTTGGGAATTGTGGCTTTTGGAAAAATCTTAAAAATATAAACTTTTTGGTTCTTAAGTTTCTTTTATTGCATTTTAAAAACAAAAAATTTTACGAATTTTTCAGGAAAAATTTTTTTTTTCACCATTAAATTTTTAATAACTCCGAAATAGTAATAGTTAGAAAAGAAATGTGTGTTGGTAGTTTAAGCACAATTTTCCAGTGCATCTTTTGATCCTCCTGCTATTAAAATCGGAGAACCCCTTTTTTAAGTTATGAGAAAATATTTTAGGCAACCCAACGACTTAGGGGGTGAAATATGCCTCGCCTTTAAAAGAAAATCCTTACGTTCTAGAGAAAAACGGAAAACAGATTTGAATTAAATAAATCATATTATTTTTTCTAAAACAATATTTGGTTGTCGAAAGCAAGTAATAGTTATTTTTGTTTCATTTTATCATATATTTTGTCACGATAATCAAGCATTTGCTTGAATTGTATCATTTAATGATTACTTTTCGTAAAAATTTCAAAATGGTTGTCATTTAAAAATAGTATGATTTAAAAAAATTAATGCGACAAAAATTACATTTTATTCAAAAACATAAAGAAATAAAAATAATCATTAAATAATAGGTGAGACAACAGTATGATAACAAATTAATCAAGCTATGATTTTTTTTTAATAATAATTTGATTTCATCTGTTCTTCTTCTTGCTGAATAAATTTTTATTATTTTTAAAGTTTGAGATGTCAAAAAAATTAACAAAATTTTTAAAAAATTAAAGAAAATTTAACAAAAAAAAACGAGCAAATGTAAAAAAATATTGGAAAAAAAATTGCAATTAAATTGTTAAGAACAATCAATATGTGTATGTTACAGCAAAAGACAATAATTTGCCGTAAAAAAGCAAAGATTGTCGATTTCAGTTGTAGTCATATATATGATTATTGAATGATACTTTAATTAAACATAATAATGATAACTGGTAACCATTATATGCTTTAACTATTATCATACAATTCAATCATAGTATGTTGCTCTTTGATTATGGTTACCACAACCATGTTTTTTCTTTGCGTGTGCGCTTGTAGAAAAACGCTTCCATATTTTTTTCATTTTTAGGTCTTCCCATGACTACACCTACAAACAATTTTAGTTTATTATTGTATTTTATCGATAATATGAACTAATTTTAAAAAGTTTTAGCTGATTGACAGCCAATGATCGCCACATGGTCCATTTTAACATGATTTTTAAAAATACACAAAATAAATTCCCAAAAAAGATATAAATCCGGTATTATTTACCCGGTATTACCCGTAATATCTCATCTCTACTCATGGATGAGCCTTTCTATTTTTGCCCAAATTTTTGTATACTGCGTTTCAAGGTTACGATATATCGTCATTTTGCATACGTATCACTGCCTGTCACATGAATGTTTAAAATCAAGGTTTTTTCCTTGTTTTTCAAATAAAATATATTTAAACAATCTTAATGCAAATAATAGCAAAAAGTATATTTTAATAAAAATGTTTTAAAAAGTAAGCAAATATGAAAAAAAGCTCATAATTCTAAGTCAAATACCAAATTTCTAAAGTTTTTGCAGACCAAAAGAACCTAAAAAACTTTTTTCTTAAAAAAAAAAGAAAACAAACAAGTAAGAGTGCTATATTCGGCCATGCCGAATCTTATATACCCTTCACAACGTGTAGTCATGCAATAACAGTAGTTTGTATAACCATTCATCTCATATGAAATACGTACATACATATAAAAAACATACATATATAAAAACATCCCATTGTAAAATTATAACTTTACGTATGTATGTTAAAAGAAAAAAAAATAATATAAAAAAAAAATTTTAAATAAAAATTTAAAAAAAAATTTAAAAAAAAAATTTATTTATCTATATATATAAAAGTGAAACTCTGTGTGTGTGAGTGTGTGTGTGTGTGTGTGTGTGTGTTAGCTATAGACTCTGAAACTGCAAAACCGATCGGGCTCAAACTTTGGTAAGTTGTTGTACACATACCGGGGAGTGTTTATGGATGAAAAAAAGTGGGCGGGGCCACGCCCATAAAAAATTAGTTATCAGTTTGAGCTACTTGCACTTGACCGATTTTTCTGAAACTTTGCACCCATATCGAGCTGTCATGACTAAATAATTTCGTGATAAGAAAAGTGGGCGGGGCCACGCCCCTAAAAACCGATTTTTCTGAAACTTTGCACACATATTAATCTGTCGTGACTTTATAATTTTGTGATTAAAAAAGTGGGCGGGGCCACGCCCATAAAAAAAGGGTACAATTTTGAGGTACTTGCACCAGACCGATTTTTCTGAAACTTTGCACACATATTGAGCTGTCATGACTAAATAATTTTGTGATTAGAAAAGTGGGCAGTGCCACGCCCATAAAAAAGGTATCATTTTGAGGTACTTGCACTTGACCGATTATTCTGAAACTTTGCACACACATTGAGCTGTTATGACTTTACAATTTCGTGATTAAAAAAGTGGGCAGTGTCACGCCCATAAAAAAAAATTATAATTTTTAGGTTTTTGCACTTGATATTTAATTAAAATTCAGAATGCATTTCGATTCATTAAGGGGCGTAGCAACGCGCGCCGGGTTTGGCTAGTATATAATAAATATGAAACAAAAAAAATATTAAAAATATAAATAATATATTAAATAAAAAATAAAAAAAAAATAAAAATTAAAAATTAAAAAAAATATATAAAAAGAATAATACAAAATTTTTTTTGGCTTAGCAGCATACACGTTTGTATGTATGTATGTTGTTGTTGTAATGTTGTTTTTGTGAAAAATAATCGAGGTGGTCGTGGGTTCTTGCTCATACCTCAGTTGTTTATGTACCGATGTTTCTGATTTTCAATACCGATCTACTCCCGAATATTTCTGATATTTTAATGCTTCACATGGGTCCAAGCGATTTCGGGGGGCTTCAAAAAGTTGATTTCAACATACACACACACGGTCAGACGGATACACTGTTAGAGCTTAATCGACTCCTCTCTTCATAAGCTTTCAGACTTTATGGGGTCGGAAATGCAAATTGTAGAAATTTCACACGGAATGACAAACCTATATATACCCTTTTTCACTGTGTGAAGGGTATAAAAACAACGACTTCAGTTTAAATCAATATGTTTGCATTTAAACAATTATATTGTCTTACCTTAAAATTAATTGCTTAAGAAGCACTATAAATTATTCAGACAAAGTAAATTTAACGAGTAGAATTTGTTCACAGTACTCGAAGGTTTTTTCAAAATGAGTCAAATAAAAGAAAATTTTAAATTATTATTAATCTGTCAATTAGTTCTTTTAAAAGTTTCTTTGGCAGACCCTAAAAGCGAATCACGAATTGTGAAAGGCAAATATGTCGGCATTGAAAAGGTACCCTTTATAGTACGACTTTTGGAAAATAATGCATTGCAATGTGGCGGGACGTTGTTATCACCCCGTTTTGTAGTGACGGCAGCTCATTGTGTTAGGCACATGAAGCCTACGATCTAAGGTTAATAGAATCATGGTTCCAAAACACTTTATACCTTTGAAAATTGATGTGGCGTTGTTGGAATTAACTACTCCAGTTTATGGGAAAAATATACTACCGATTGGTAAATTGTGCAATTCAGCTTTTAAGGCGGGTAGCGACGTAAAAATATATGGCTGGGGTATAGGTAATAAAACTGATGAATATAACTTCGATCACTTGCGGACAGCAACACTACAATTGATGGAACAAAAAAAATGTGCGTTAATGTATCGAAACAGCATTCAATATACAAATACAATGCTATGTGCTTCTAAAGTGGATGGCACAGATGTAACATGTGTAACGGTGATTCAGGAGGTCCCGCTATTATACATGGGCAATTTTGTGGTATAATATCGTTCAATAATGGATGTTCCAATCCCAAGTATCCGAGCGTCTTTACTAATGTGTTCGCGGTGCGTAGATTTATATTAAGTTTAAAAAAGACTTTGGAAGCTTCGTGGAATATGTAGTTATATAACACAGAACAAATCAAATTTCTAATTCAATAAAGAAAATTTGGAGAAACAAATATAATATTTGTTTGAATCACTTTATTTGTAAATTCAAACAAAAAAAAATAAGAGAAATTTTAGGAAATTGAGATAAAGCGTTATACAAGAGGTGTGCGATAATGTTGGTGTATCACCTTAATCTTCCGTTATTTCAAGTCGTTTGATCAAGAAGCAAAGTTTGCAAAATTTCAGTGTCGTAATCTAATTTTGTCAGTTTTTTTACGTTTTACAAAAGAACAAGTGAGAGTGCTATATTCGGCCGTACCAAATCTGATAATACACTCCACCATCATGCACATAGGTATATGACAACATCGTAGCTTAACCTATATTTCATGTCATACGCCATTTTTCCTTATTATTTCCGACGCCATCCTCGATTTTGAATTTTTATGTAGTTAAGTGTATTCAACTAGTCAAGCCCTTTAATTTGATACCCAAATTGATGGGGTTAAAAAAATTTGTTCAGCCATTTTGTTTTAGATGCCATCTAGGATTTTACATTTTTTAACAATTTACTGTATTTACTGGTCAAGCCCTTTCATTTAATACCAATATTGGGGGGTTCAAGAAGTTACATTTTAAAATACCAGACTTGACCCATATATAAATTTTTTGTACGCCATTTTGAAGTGGCGGCCAAAATGAATTTAAATTTTTTTACGCTAATCAAGTAAGTACTTTCAGATGATACCAATATTGACTCGCTCGGTTGTCTTCAAGGTATAAAATTGATTTTAGTTTGTAAGTTTTTGGAATAAATAATTAAAAAAAAAAAAAATTTGCCTATAACTTTACTGATCAGAGCCCGCTTTATTCAAAATTTTTCACGAATATCTCTAGAGACCCTTCACCTGTGGTGCTCAAGGGTATATATAGCTTTGTCATTCCGTTTGTAATTTCTACAATTTTCATTTCCGACCCCATAAAGTATATCTTCTGAAAGCTTATGAAAAGAGGAGTCGATTAAGCCCTGACCGTCTGTCCGTGTGTTGGTTGAAATCAACTTTTAGAAGCAACTATATGTTCCCCAGATCTGTGTATGGTATCAATCTTTTGGAAATATCCAGGAATGAATCGCTATTGAAATTCAGCACAATCGCCCCATAACTTTCTGAGATATCAGCAAAAAACCACGACCACCTCGTTTTTTTTTCACATTTACAACAACAACATACATATATACTGGTTAGAGTAAACCTGGCATCGAATCCCAGCGGAGCCAAAAAAAAATTTTTATTTAATTTTTTTATTTTATATATTATATATATATTAATTATTTTATTTTTTAATTTTTTTTTATATTTTTTTCTAATTTTTTTAAAAATGTTTTTGTAAATTTTTGTTTTTTAAATTTTTTTTTAATTTTTTTTTGTATTTTTTCTTTTTTTGAAAACATATACGTAAACTCAATTTATAATTTTACAATTAGGTGTTTTTATGTATGTATGTTTTTTTATTTCATATAAGATGAATGGTGATACAAACTGTTGTTATTGCATGACTACACGTTGTGAAGGGTATATAAGATTTGGCACGGCCAATTATAGCACTCTTACTTGTTTTACTTAGGAAATATACTTTCGAAGTTTCATAGCTCTATGTTAATGCGTTTGGACACAATTACATTTTATTCGATGTTGGAAAGATATTGTTTTTTTACCTACTCTTGCGTTACGAGTTATAACTCTTTTTCTAATTACCGATTTAGCCTATTTTCAATATCAAACCAACCTTGTGTATAAGAACTGTTCTGACAAAATCTGATCCCCTAAATTTTTTCGGATTTAGCGTGCTTTCAACAGACGGACAGTTGGGCAGACCGATGAAAATAGCTAGATCGTCCTAAGATAAAACCAAGACTCAGAAAATATATTCTTTATGGGGTCTTAAGGCTTGAGTTAATTTTTAAATATTCTTATTTTTACCAAAAATTTTTTTTTGGTTGTGAAAATAAAAGAAAAATAATCTGGAAAAGTATATTTTGCCGACACTAGCCGAGTAAAATTTTTTTCGATACCGGCTACGATATCATCATCAGCACTCTTTGATTGGTATTTCATAGTTGATTCCAAAAATCATCTTATTACCTCGCAGGGTTTTTTAGTTAATTGAGTTCGGTTACTAATATGTTTCCCTTTTTCTTATGTTTTCACCACAACGAGTTAGATCTAAGTTTTAACAACAGCAACCCTTTTTCTTTGTTTTATTATTATCTTTGATTCGCTTTTACTTAAGTGAATTACCCTGTTTCCACGACGTATTGTTGATTCGATTTGACAGTTCTTCTTCGTGCTTTTTGTTATTTTTAAAATATCGTTTTATTTTTTTGCGGTGAACATTACGAAATATAAAAATTTTATATAGAAAACTATAATTATTTTTTCATTGGAGGCAAAAAGTATCATTACTTTTTAATTACCAGAAAATAGAAAAAGTGCAAGAATATAGAACCAGTGCAGCCAGCAAACCCTCTAAACACAATTTCGTCTTATCCAATAATTTTGGTCAAATAGTATTCTTGACACAACAACTTTTGTATAAAATTTTCATTTTTGCTTCTATTTTATTTTTTATATATGAAATTAAAATTGAACTTTTTTCTTTTTGCTTTTCGCTTTGCTTTGATTTTTTTGACAGCTGAATATGATCAACTACCGATAAAAATTAGAGAAGACACTGATTTTATTATAATTTAGATGGTAATTCTAAATGAATTCCCCACAGCAATAGTAATTTGTTTTGAAAATTTTGCATGGGAAACGTATGTAATTCGGTTCGTAATTAGGTTTTGAATTTCGAATTACGAATATCGTTGCCGTGGAGACATGCTATAAACATCTTTAAAAAGTATAACATATTTTATCGTTATTGTTCGACGAACTTGCACACTGAATTTTTGTCAACGAATTCGACGTTTTCGGCAAAATTTGTCGCTCGTTCCTAATGTGTGTTCCTAGCATTTGTTTTTTCCATAAAACTATAACTATGAAACACGTACTACAAACAAAAGCAAGCTTTAAATGAATTAAGCAAATAAGATTTGCAAAAAGATCTTTTAAATGTATTACGTACAATGGAAAAGCTTTAACAGAATATACTATTCAGGTTAATATTTTAATATTTAAACAAATGTTTTTGTTTTTCTTTGAAAACGTATTAAACAAAAACTAAAAACTACTATAAATACCCATAACCCAACGAGTTCGGTTAACCAGACAAGAACCAGGTGGAAGTTGTTCAAAAAAGCCCAGACGTTTTTATTTGCAAAATGATTAAAATTAAAAATTTTTTTAAATTAACAATAATCTGCCAGATAATTCTTTTAAACTTTCCGTTTGTGTTTCCTAAAATCCAGTCACGAATTGTGGGCGGCACAACCATCAGTATTGCAGATGTACCCTTTGTGGTGCGAGTGCTGAAAAATAACAAATTTTGCTGTGGTGGGACCTTAGTAGGGGTTCGATATGTAGTGACTGCATCTCATTGTGTTATACGTTCGGAACCGAGAAATTTCTCTGTAGTAGCTGGAGTTACTTACAGCTATGAAAAGGGTGTAAGATCCGGGGTAAACAGAATCATGTTTCCTAAATATTTCAAGGAATTAGTTATTGATTTGGCGCTGTTGGAATTAGTTTCTCCAGTTATTGGTCCAAATATACTACCCATTGGTAGTTTATGCAGCAGATTGTGGACACCGGGTACCGACGTAAAGATGTATGGCTGGGGTAAAGTTAATGCATCTGATGCATGCACTTCTGATCAGTTGAGAGTGACAACAGTGCAGGCGATTGAAAAAAAGAGTTGTAAGTTAATTTATCAAAATCGTAACCTCTTGACAGATACAATGTTCTGTGCTGCTTCAGAGGGTCGCCGACATGGCTGTAAGGGTGATTCAGGAGGTCCCGCAATTATAAATGGGCAATTTTGCGGTTTATTTTCGTTCAATAATGGCTGCGAGAATCCTGATTATCCTGGCGTTTATACTAACATATTGGTAATGCGTAGGTTTATCAAAAATTCAATAAGGACACTAGAAATTTCGAGAAACACATCTTTTACTAACAATTAGCTTAAGCTTTGCATTAATTAAAAATAATTATGAAAATAAAGTTCATTTAATAGAGACTAAAATTGTTTTAAAAATCATTTTATTAAATCTTTGATGTTGGAAATATAATTTCTTGTATTTTTTTTGCAGTGTGAGCTTTTAACCGACTCAAATTTCTCTCTCTCTCTCTCTCTTTCATTTGGTACCCATTACTTGAATCTAGCACAACTACTTCCAATCGTATTCATGCGCTATTTAGGCAAAAATTCATAAAATTCATCTTGATTGGTATTAAACAAAAAACGGCAGTTTCTAACTTAAGATCATTTCGCCTAACTTTAAAAATATATTATTTACGCAGAGAAAACAATATCTGTTTTAAATATGTAGTCAGCACTAAGAAATTATAATTCTATATTGAATATGATTGTCTGTTTTCTTTGTGTATTTCTATGAAACTATGAAATGAAAAGTTTTTGTGTGTAATATCATATGGTGCCACCATACCCTTTGCTATACATAAACTTTTTCATTTCACAGTTTCACAGAACGAGAATTGAGCCCCAATGCTTAATTCAAGGGTTTTTTTTAATTCTTATAATATTAGAAAAAACATTGGAGTAACACCATTTTTACCTACAAAACAAAAGAAATATTAAAAAATAATCCAGTCACGTCTTAAAGCTGCACCCTTTTTATGTCAATGATAATGCGCAAATTTTACGCACTCAATTTAAGGTCAGCATACCTTTAACACTGTTTTCTATAAAGCTTACAAATCAGTTACATTCCACTTTATAAAGCAAAAAAAAAAAAAAAAAACACAAGATCTCTATAGAACAACAAGCAGTGAACAGCTACCGAAAATTGTAAAAAGTTAAAAAATTTTCATATTAATTTTAAAAGCTCATTTATCAAACAAACTCTAAAGTGAAGTTAAGTTTTCTTTTTATAGACTTTCAAATACTAAAACAGAAAAAACTGAAGAAGTTTTCCAAGCAACATAAAGTACCACTAATAGGAAAATCAACAACAACAATATAAAACATGAATATGAATTAAGTTTTCAGACCCAGCAGTTCTGGTATTTATAAACTATTTTTATACCCGCCACCAAAAAAAATGTTGGGGGTATATTCATTTTATCATTCCGTTTGTAACACATCGAAATATCCATTTTAAACTCCATATATATTCTGCATCGAAGTTTCATTTTATGACGATCAAGCAATGGCCATCCGTCTGTCCTTCTGTTGAAAGCTAGGGGGTTAAATATTTGCCAGAATATTTCTTATACACAAGCTTTGTTCCGTATTGAAAATAAACTAAATCGAAGTATTAGGAAGAGAGTTATAGCTCTTTATGCAAGAGTAGGTAAAAAAAATCATGTCCTTCCAACATCGAATAAAATGCAATTGTGTATGATTCTGAAATTTTGCAAACACTGCTTGTTGGCCAAAGCCGTTGCACTAACGAAAAATAAATGTGACACACCAACTTTTACGCCCACTTCCCATACAACGCTTTATCTCAAATTCATATAATTTCTCTATGAATAAAGATTTTGGAAGAATAGAGGACTATATTGAAATATTTAAGTTGTATTCATCAGCAGAAATAACCTTGACACGCCTACTATAACACCCACTTATCACGTAATCTACTGTTATTGAAATTTAAAATCTCATAAAACCGACAAAATTAAAGGTATGATTATGATATTTCATACATATAGCTTTCTAGTGTACGTCATTGTTATTAAGGTGACACGCCAACTTTAACGCCCACCTCCCATATTAGGCTTTACCTTAAATTCATTTACTTTCTCTATGGACAACGATCTTGGAAGAATAAAGGATTTTATTGAAATATGTATTCATTAGCAGAAACTTTATGGACACGCCTACTTTAACGCTCACTTTCATTGAAAGAAAGAAAGTGATACATATTTTAGTATAAAGAGATTATTCCACAGCGATTACAGTTAGTAACAAAATTATAAATTCTGAGCCATAAAATTACACACAATTGGTGGTGCGTATCAAAACTTCGGCACAGCCGAATAAAGTGCTCTCACTTGTTGTTAGACTTTTTGAATTATGGAATTTTTCTTAAATTTTTTATTAAGTTTTCTCTATAAATTTTTTATTTTTTTGAGATTATTTATTCAAATATAAGATTCAAAAATTAAATTTCGTCCCAATAAATAGCAATATATTTCTTATAATAATTAAAAGATAATCGTAAATTAAAAAATTAATTTGTTTAAAATTTCGATTTACATAAGAAGTGTCCAAACTTTTTATTTAAAAAGAAATTCGTCGAACATGCCTTCCACAAAAAATATTAGATTAAAAAACTTTACTTTTGCAGGGGAATGTTGTGATTTTTTTCTCTTTATTTTATATTTGAAAAAAATCGACCACAAAATATTTGTAGAATAGTTTCGAAGAATTCTCTAAAATTATTTTACGAATTCTTTTTAATTTCTTCATAAAATATTTAAAAAAAAAATTTTTTTTGATTAACATTCAATCATGTAAAAATTAAGTTTGTTTAAAAAAAACTGTAGGGTCAATTTGTCATCTCTTTATATGTGTTAGTATTGGTAAATGTGTATTATGTTGCTAGAAACAACCCTAAATTTTTAAAATTGATGTTGAAGCTTCATGACTGGTCTTTCAAACACTCGTTTTAGGTTTCATACTCCGCATTGAAATGTTTTAGGTTCAGATGGTATGAAAATCTAGGATAGAGGCTTAAGGCATCCTTTTTTATTTATTATACCCACCAAAAAAAGAATGGTGTGGGGGTATATTTATTTCGTCATTCCGTTTGTAACATTTCGAAATGGCCAATTTAGACCCCATAAAGTATACAGTCCTTAATCCTTTGAGTATGATCTACGGGGCATAAAATGTTGTCAGAATATTTCTTATACACAAGGTTTCTTTGATATAGAAAATAGGAACAATCGGTGTATTGGGAAGAGACTTATAGCTCGTAATGCCAGAGTAGGTAAAAGCAAACATGTCCTTCCAAAATCGCATAAAATGCGACTGTGTCTTAACGCATTGACGTAGGGCGATGAAATTGCGAATGTATATTTCCTGAGTAAACAAATATCTTTCCCTGAAAATTGCTCAAATTTATACATTATAGAAGGAATTAAAGATCAAAATGTACGAAAACGTATAGCGAATAGAGTCTTGTTGACAAGACTAAATGTACAAGTCGGAATTTTTCAAGACATTGGGTTTGTTCAATGGATTTGTAACAACTGAAAACTAAGGCGACACGCCTACTATTACGTCTACCTCCCATATAACGTTATATTTTAAGTTCATATAATTTCTCTAGGGACAAAAATTTTGGAAGAGTAAAGGACTCTTTTTTAAAATATCTGAGTTGAATTCATTAGCAGAAACTACTTCGATACGCCTACTTTAACGCCCACTAATCACGTAATCCACTATTAAAGAAATGTAAGAGCTCATAAAACCAACAGGATCAGAGGTATGATGAGGAAATTTTGCATATATATCTCTCAGATCAAAGTATTTACAATGCCAGAAAATGGAGGTGTCACGCCTACTTTTACGCCCACCTACCATATGACGTATTGCCGATAATTCATTTTTTTCCCTAGAAACAAAGATTGTTAAATAAAAAAGTACTTTTTATACAAAAATATACTACCTATGTTCATTAGAAGAAACTACTTCGGCACGCCTACTTTAACGCCAGCTTCTGACATATTCTGCCATCAAAAAAAATTTGAAAGCTCATTAAACCGAGAGAATCAGAGGTATGATAAAAAAATTTCGCATATATAGGCTTCTAATAAATTTTATAATTTTTAATTCATATCATTTCTATATGGACAAACATTTTGAAAATACAAAAAAAAAACTAGAAAGGAATATCTAAGTAATATTCAAACACTGATTACATTAACTAAATAGTTGGTGCCATGCCCACACAAAGCCAATAATATTTGTTAACTACTTCTAGCTACCAAATTCTGCTCTTCAATTTCTGTTAAAATACAACATTGTATCATCCATTATGTAGAAATACTAAATGTTTCATTGTAAGACTAAATTTAAGGAAATAAATTAATAGCAAATCGAAGTTTTACAAAAAAAATGATGCACATTTTAGTATAAAGAGATTATTCCATAGCGATTAAAGTTAATAACGAAATAATTAATTTTGTGCTATAAAAGTGCACATAATTGGTGGTGGGTATCACAAATTCGGCACAGCCGCGTTTAGTGCTCGTACTAGTTTTTTTTCTACTTTTGTTTAGCTGCATGCACTAAGTTTTTATTTCATTGCGTGTAAGTAAAGCAAGTGAGCGAGTGAGCGAGTGAGTCTATGTATTCGTAGTACTGCCAAACATTTTTAAGCATTAGGTTTTATAATCGGTTTGATTTTCCGTTTTTTCAATTTTCTTTTACCCATTTTTTGGCTGTCTGTCTGTCTGTCCCTCTGTCTGGCTTGTATATTTAAAAGTTATTGCAACATTCGCAATGATTAATTGTCTCTCAAAATTGCTGAAATTGTTAATTTTTTATACCTTTATGCAGTGATTAATCATTTGTCTGATGAAAAAAAAAGGAACTGTGGCAATGAAGAAGCGCACATTTTCTGAGCGGCATGTCAGTTTTAGTTTGTGTTATCGTCGTTTTACCTTCCTTGTATAGATTTTTGCATGCAACTAGCAATTTTTTGTCTAGTGTTGTAACTATACATCTGAAGTTCACGGAAAATTTTATTTAAAAAATAGATAAATTTTTTTTGTTTAAATCAAATTGCTTGAAATTATTTACAGTTCATTTGGTGTAGCATGTCAGTGAAGATGAGTCAAAGAGCAGTTTAAGGCAAATGTTGCAAGTAAAAGCAGTTTGTTTTTTAAATATAATTTATAGGGACATATTTGCAACAGATTTAAAGTCGAGAAAATTGAACTTGTGCCAAATTATGTCATTACAACGATTTGTTTCAAAGATTATTTTGCTTTTACAGAAGACATATTTTTCACAGTACCTATTTTACATAACTTTTACACGTTATAACAGCGTATCGGCATAAGAAATCATATATCCCTTACATTTTAGTTATATTGTATGATACAAAATTTTAAACCCGTTTATAAAAAATTACGAAAAAATTATACTTAATAGGAATGTAGTTATTGAACATTTTGCTCATAACATTAACCATAAACTTCAAAGCTAAAAAAAATTTAACTTAAACGCAAGAAATCAGTTAAAACATTAAAGGTGTTCAATGGATAATTTCGTAATTAATCAAAATAGATGCTAAAATGACTCTCAAAACCGGCCTTACAAAAATAAAACACCAAATTTGAGTATTTAGGCTAGAACATATTTGTTTAATTTTGGAATCTCTTTGGCCTTTGTAGCGGATGGTATTTGTTTTACACCTTCAATGTCATGATTATCGATGGGTGATTGGTTATCGTGGTAGTTCACTACGCGCCAACTATCAAGTGAAGTCTGTATGGCATCGTTTTGACAAGACTACATCTCGCTAGATTTGTTGTCTCTTAAAGTCAGTCTACGAGGGGAGTGGGTACTAGATCCCGCCGGTAGCCGTGAGGTATCCCAGCAGATCGTTCAGTCTGACCTCAAAATATCTCAGAAAGGTTATCGAATATAAGTTTACCCTGTATTCTCTGTCTTTTAGTAACCACGTCAAGACATTCGCAGAGAAGGTGGGAAACCGATTCGTCCTTCTCCAAATCCATACAGTTGTGAGAATGGTCGTTCGAGGGAAGTCCGAGTTGTCTCGCATGCATCCCTAACATCCAGTAACCCGCCAATACTGCCAGCAATATTGAGATATTCTTCCTACCTCGACTCGTAAAATTCAATGTGAGTCTCTTATCAAAAGAGGGCCGCATAAGTTTTGGTACCCTCCATATTTTCATTCTGCTCCACATATTCTCGGCAATTCCAAGAAAATTTCTGGAGCGCTTGACTTTGATAGTCTCGAATGATATTGCGCTTGCACTTACCTTGGAAATATACAAGCCAGATTCTCTCCTGGAAAGCTCATCCGCCCGCTTGTAAGTATAGTGGCCCCTATACGCAGGAGCCGAAAATACACTTAATAAAGCCCTAACACTCTTTCCTACATTTACCGACTAATTGAGACATGGTAGTGTATGACGTGACAAGAGTTATCAGGCTGTGGACAAAAATATCAATATATCACTATTTGAAAGACAGAAGGAAAGTTCTGTCTCTAGTTGGCCAGAGCAGACAACAGATCCTAACCCACAGCCCATCTTATAACTGTCCTTATATATCCTACTCGCTTCTGGAGGGAATTAGAGCTTGAACGCTTTGTCAAAATACATATAAGTCGTTCCTTTAAAGTCTTACTAAACGAGATTCTTGACTGTAGTTTATGGATTCTCTTCATAGACCTACGACTTCAGGATAACCCACAAGAAAAATTCTAATGGGTTCAAAGTACCATCTTGATGATTAGTTTAAATAACTCATGAAATATTTGTTTAGCTTGTTCCACATAAGCCACAAGCAAAGAGTAAACATGGTTGTGGTAATCCAAATCTAAAATAAACATATTATGATTGAATTGTATGATTATAGTTTAAACGTTTGATGGTTGCACATTATTTTGTTTAATTACAGCATAATGCTTTTTAATAAAACTATCATATTATGACTTCGAATGAAATACAAAACTTTTTCCCTTTTTATATCAACAAAAACAAATATCTATGAAAGATTCTAAGGGTGTATATGCACTTAACAATCTCCAACATTCGCAAACTGAAACTGACCAGCAACCATCAGGCGACATAGTTAAACAATATAAATAGTAGAACCCACAACGCAGATACAGTACAGGACAACCATCGCATACCTGGAAGAGCCAAACGACAATTGAGGTATTGCAAGTTAATCTTCAATTGGAACAAAATGGATCATGGAGCAAAATACACAAAACAAATTATGATTAATAGATATCACAGTTGGATTGCTATGTTTTCATACTGTTGTTTAACTAATTTATAATTTAGTTATGTTATATTTAATTTGTCATTTTTAATGGCTTTGAATATAATTTTATTTTTGTAGAGACAACATAAATTTTTTTTACCAAAGAAATTTGGTAAATCATATTATTTTTAAAGGATAACCATATAAAAGTTTTCATAAACAGCACACATTGCACGGTAAAATACAAACAAATACTTAATTATCGTGACTAAATAAATGATAAAACAAAACTAAAGCAACTTACTTACTTCTGATAACCAAATATTGTTATTGAGAAGATAATATGAAATGTAATATCATTTTTGGCAACTAACAATTCAACTGAGGTACGGAAGCTATTGGCAGATGTTTTATAAATAACAAAATGTGCCATGGCGAGTGATTTGACATTTGTAATTGAATAATACGCAACCGGTTTTTAGGACGATGACAAAATAATGGATTCGCCACATACTATAAACATTAATTAAAAAATTACCTCAGAATAGAGATCAACAATAAACATAATGCGAACTGTCATACTGTGCTAACTAAAGTACTTTTAAATCAAAAGGAATACCAACTAAGGAAATTTGTTTTTTTACTGTCGAATGATGCAAGAGTGTGACGTCAATAAAAGATTTAAAATCGCTAATAAGCACTGGCGTAGATAAACATTTTTGGGCGCTAAGTTTTCATAGATCATTTCCAACTACCCTTCAACTTGGTTTTTACACAAAATTTTATATATTTTATTATTAACGTTTTACAAAAAGAGGCTATAGCCCTATCCAGACCAATAGTTTTGCTAAACAAATGCAAATGAGGTGGTCAAGGCTACATTTTATAATATCTTCCTCTTTTATCGAAAGGGCTTTTGCTGCAAAGGCCCCATCAGTACGACATGAAATTAAATTGGTATGAAAAGAAATATAATTTAGACTAGTCTTGACTCTTTAAATAGCGCAACTTTAGTATTTAACAATGGGGAGTCCCACCAAAAATTTTACAATTTTGTAAGCAGTGCAAACCTAATTCTCTTGCTATAACGTTTCGATGGAAAACAAGCACAAAGCACAACAAAGCATGTGTTCTGTTATGCTTGTTATTTCAGCAGTCTGAAAAGGAGACTAAATTATTATTGACTTTAAATTTTTTTATATTTCTCCCTAAAGTTCTGCTACCATTTTCAGCAATGTGTAAGGGGAAGGCATGATTAAGCTGTTCTTGATAAGGATAAACTTATTAATAGCAAAAAAGAGACATACGAAGTGCGACATTGCATATAAAACAAGCATGCCTTCTAGAAAAGGTAATCAACAAGTAAACGATTCAGAAAACTCTTTTTGGTAAAGAAGTTTTTGGTGGAATAATGCCTAAAAGCAAAGCAACTTGAGACTAGGGACTATTTACAATATCGCATTGCTTGTTAATTCCCAAACAACAATTAATCTGTTAAGCAAACAGAACTAAAGTTATTACTTTCAATTCCTGCTCTTAGTTTATACCATCCAAGGACCATCATAGACATGACGCCGTTTACCTGAAATTCAAGCTTTTAGAGAAAACAATAAAAACTAAAACAATGATAAAGTGTTACTAATATACTTGTTATAGTCTTTTGAAAAGTAGTCTATGTTGCTTTTCTAGAATAATTTTCCAATTTAAATTTTGCAAATTTCTTTCATTAAAAATGTTTGAGGTTTGGCAAAAATTGAATAAAAAGTAGTCAAAATGATATCTCTATGATATAAATCTCATAATTTCCTGAAAACACAACAAAGTATTTGCTTTCAAAATCCCTCCAAACGAAATAGGGAAATATACAATATTGGAGACAAACATATTTCTTTGAATAGAAGCAAAAAAATAAAGAAAAAAACATTAAAAACTAAAGACAGAAACCAAAAATGTATTTGCACTCAATCTTATCGAAATCATATTAAATGGTCGGTGTAAGCAAACATGATATTTTCATAAATTTCCACAAAACTCCCATTTATTGCCAATGGTGCTGATGATTTTCCTTTTTTTTTTTTTGCGGCAACAAATAATGGTGATGCTGGTAGTGGTGGCAATGACGCAGATGATGACGACGATGTGGTCATCATAATGTTATTGAGAGGCGATTGCAAATGAATTTTTGTTTTCTTTCCATTTTATGGCAACTGTTTTAGAGTAGTAAGTAGTAGGTAGCAGCTTAAGAATGAAGGTACTAGCAGTATGGTGGCAATGTTACTGATGATGCTGTCCTGCCTGCCGATGATGATGATTATGACGATGGGTAATCATAGTTGGTCTCTGTTACTTATAACTCCTGCCATGACCAATGAATTGAGCTACTGATGTAAAAGATGTTTTGTTACCTGATAAAAAGTGTTGCTTACTAAAGTGTTTTTATTGTTGCTTTTTGTTAAAATATGGAAATTGCATGGTACCAGTTTTAGTGTCACTTAAATTTGTAACTATTGCTGTGCTGTTGCTTACTGCTGCTGTTGTTGGGCGTTAAGATAGATAATGCAAAATGTACTACTCGATAAAACATACATACATACGAGTCTAGGAGTCGGTGCAATGCCATCTGAAATGCAATTCATATGGGTTAAAATTTTTTTTAATACAAATAACAAAAGACAAACAACAGCTCCAGTCACATGCATACAGACATTCACTCTACACATCTACTTTACTTCTACATCATCATGTTGCAATGACTAGAGGTATTTACTTTTCTTTCATTTGTTCATATGAAAGCAGGTCTGTCCATCTTGTATGAAGTGGAAAGCATTAAAATCGCTTTAGATGCAATGCAACTGATTGTAATTTGAATTATTTGCCATTGGCAGCAACTTCTGTTTGTATAGAAGAACATTTCTTTTTTCCTTGGTATCTTGTACCCAGGGGTTTCCATATATTAACACATTTTTGTGGGAAACTGTGTGCAAAAAATTTCTAAACAAATTTTTAGTTGATGGAATATTTAAATGGAGAATTAATATTTAAATTTTTATACCAGGCTTGAGTTCATTCATTATAAAGGGTCCGCCAAATAACTTTTTTTTTTTTGAAAATGCTATAAAAAAGTGTAGCTTCGGCTGTGTGGCACGTAGCACCGTTCTGTTGGAACCAAATGCTGCCAATATCCTCCTCTTCAATTTTTGTGAATTTACACAGCTCAAGGCAGACTCTTCTTATCATTTCCGCATTCATAAAAGAGCTGCATGTTTACAAATGCTGTAAAATTTTGAAGCATATTTAAGTTGATATAATGTAACTTGTAGTGCTGAATTCTGAAATCTGCAAATTGTTTTTTTTTGGATTGATTCTGGTTTTCGAGATACGGCGTTATACCGAATATGAAGAAATTTTTCCAATATATTTATGTTGGGCTAACTCGAGAAGGGTTCGTTGTATTGGGTTTGTTAAAAAATCTTAAAATCCCCTTTGAGATAACATTTAGATTATACCAGCAATGATTTTCAGTCTGCCTAATAGTTTTTGTGATATAAAGGAAATTGCAGTTTTAAATAATTTGAATTTAAAAAAAAAGTGGTCAAATGTAAGTGTTAGAGTGTTGTATATATTTTAAAATTTCTGTCAAAATTAAGCACAGTCACTTAATAACCCATGGCTGGTTTTATTTGAAATATATTTGCCTACACAGAGAAAATAGTTTCAGTTGCAAATACTGTATTTGTTTTTAATCGCATAGTTTAGTTGTGATAGTAGAAATTTACAGTTGTATCTACAGAATTGAAGTGCCGTGCAGTGACTAGATTGAGACAGCAATAGGTCAACTTAAATCAGCCAAAGCCGCTGGTCCAGACAACATCGCTATAGAGCTCTTAAAGGTCGATAAACGTCTAGCCTCGCAAATCCTCTAACCACTAGTCAAATTTTTCTGGATTTATGAAATGCTTCCCGACAACCTGAAAGAAGGCATCATTATAAACCTTCCGAAGAAAGGCAACCTTATGGACTGCAGAAATTGGAGCGGTATAACACTCCTTAATCTTGCGATTCAGGTCATCGCACAGATCTTGTACAATCGAATTGCAGCTGCAGTCGAACCGAACTTGCGCAACGAGTAGGCAGGATTTAAGTCACACATATGATAAGTTTAATCAAATTTTTACACACCGATACATAATGATCATTGCTATACACAGGTTGCATCAGTAACCGAATATTAGTCAAATCGGGTGTCAGTCAAGGGCACATATTCTCGCCGTTATTACTAAATATTGTTCTTGATTTTATTATGAATGAAGCCATCGGAGCCATTAAAGCAAACAAACTCATTTATCTAAACTACACAGATGACTTTTGTTTGCTCTTGCACAGCTTAAGGTTAGGTTAGGTTGAAAAGGAGGGGCACTAAAAGGCCAAACCCATGACAGGTATACACTTATGCCCAGTTGGCATGTTGTGCGCTCCATGTGGGAATCGGAATTCCCAATTTCAAACCATAATTATAATTCCCATAAACTTTGGACTAGTTCAAGAACTCAGTCTCCTCAATGTAATTCCTTATGGATCTCCAGTTTGAGTTCCCCAGGTATTCCAAATTTGGCACAGTATCCACTGTAAAATTCTCGCATTTAATATACCCAAACGCAGGACAATGACAGATATAGTGTATCAAAGTCTCATCCTCTTCCTCGCATGCTCTGCATGTTGTCTCCTCAGACAGTTTCATTTGAGCTAGATGAGTTCTCAACTCCATATGACCTGTAATCACACTGGTTAGTCTCATAAGTGTTGGTCTATTTAGTCTCAGAATTTCCTTTTTCTTTACTCAGAGTTTCTGTTACCTGGGATGCCATCTATCTAACAATGGTGGCAGACAGCAAAACATCGAATACAAGCTTTCCAAAGCGAATACAGGCTTTTGGCAGCCAAAACAAAATTTGGCGATGGACTAACATTTCGCTGCACACAAAAATAAGGTTCTTTAATACTAAGATAAAATCAGTCCTGCTGTATGGCAATCAAAGCAGAAACGTCTCCACCGCTAATGCTTAACGTCTTCAAGCCTTTATCAATCGTTGTTTACGTCGCATTTTCCGAGTATTCTGGCCAAATACTATTTCCAACATCGATGATGGCAGATGATACTACACGAACTACAACCCACACAGAAGCCGAAAGCCAGGACGACAACGAAATGAAAAGGGCTGGAACCAAATTAAACATCTAGCTTTAAATCAAATCCAATGGAATTTATTTGTTACAGCCATATGATCCTCTTATGAATTCAATTAATTAAATATATCTAGAAAAAAACGATTTCTGATTTGAATGCAGCACCACAAATTGTGTTGCAAACAAGTAAAAAAGTAAATTAAAAATTAATGGTTAAATGTAGGCAATAAAACCCGCCATTGCAGAAGTAAAACCAATCCAGCTGGTGTCGCCGTTAAAAACTTTAAACCGACTTGCTAATATTAATAAATGACAAGTATTATTAAAATTAACATGACCGTGAAACTAAGTTTGATTTATTCTGTGAAATTTATATAAATTGTTGAAAAAAAAATATCTAAGGATATTAGCCCATTACCGCCCAAGAAGAAACTGCCGGTAAAAAACTTTTTTTACTTTTATTTATTGATTTAATAGAGATAAAATAAAAGGAATTCATTACAAAAAATTAAATTTTTTTTTTAGTTTTTTTAGAAAAATGGGTGTCCTCATATGGGGACAACGGGCGTTTTAGCTATGGAATTGCCTAAAAAAATTTCGCTCCACACAAAGTGTTTTTGTGCATATTACACGTCTCCATCGGAACATAGAATGGCAAATAACACATCGCAGTTGACTTTTTATTTTTTTAGGATTATGGCCATTATTTCTTCAATCAGCAACAACTGCGACGGAAGTAGAAGGACGTTTTTTTTTAATTTTAGGAGTTAAATACGCCCTGGTAGTATTTCTACTAAACGATAATTGGTCCATTGAAGTTCTCTACATAACACAACAATAACCGATAAGCGTTACTTGCCGCCAAATCTAATGAATACTCTGTAATATATTTCTAATAGATTTTGGTCCATTTCGTCGGAGCCTTCCATTCACTGGTAAAAATTTGCAATTAATTTATTAAATTCAGCATTTTCTTACTTTTCCTTGTGGATGTATAAAATTCATTGCCATGATCATGACGTTATTATCCTTTCAAGGTTCTATTGTAAATTTATTATTTTTATGAAAACGTAAAATATATTGGTAAAAAAATATGTTGGTAAAAAAAGTTATCAAAGTTATCAGCAGGTAATATGGAAATTTTTGCAAGAAGAGACTTAACAACTCTTTGAACTTCTGGCAAGACTGTTATCCGCAAAGTGCACGTTTTTCTTAATTTCCAATTGGCATCTCATTGGACTTAAAACAAAAGGAACTCCTAAGTCTTCAAAGTCCAAATTAAAATAATCGCGCTCTGAAGGTAGGTGGAAATATCCGCCTAACAGTAAAGTCCTCAAAAATGTTTCAGGTCATCGCGATCTACGCTAAAGTTGTGTTGGTTATTTTGGATACCACATAAAATACTGTTCTCAACTATTAAATTAATTACGTCGACTATAAGATGATAAAATATGTCTCCACTTAGGATCTCCAAAATTACGTTGAACTTCTTGCATTGTAACTTTTTTTTAACAAACTAGAGAGTGGTTCATCACCACTTTCTTTCCCATATAAATCAGAAAATTCCTCTTCCTTTCTGCATACAAGCTCAATTTTTCTTGGCATGTCATTTGGCATATATAGGTATTCGTCATTTTCTTCGTCTTGATCACTAGATAAATCGGCATCACCTGACACGAACTAGAATATTATATTCATCATCAACTTAACGGCCTCGTGAAGTCGCAAATAATCAATTTGTCCTCTAAAGGTATTGGAATGCGCTATTTTGTATATATTGAAAAATTTAAAAAAATAAATAAAATATATATCTGTAACGCCCATTGTCCCCAACTGGGGACAGCTTAACAAAATCTTACTGTATAAAAAACCGTTAAATTGTTTCTTTTTGAAACGATCTTAAAATCATTCACACACTCTATTAAGAAAAATTTATTGTTATTTTTTTATTTTATGCAACTTTACATAAAAATATAAGAGTTCTTAAATTAACAAAATAAATCGAATTCAAATGTGCAATTACAAGAACTTAAATTAACACTTAAACTTCTTGTAGCATCTTTTGTTTTGTTATAATTTTTTTGAACCTTTTAGAAACGATATTTGTTTTAACATTGAGAGACTAACGGTTACTTTTATAAATGTCATCAGTTAAACAACTGTCCTCACATGGGGACAGTGAGCGGTAATGGGTTAGAGTATGCCATTTTTTAACATTTTATTTAGTTTTCCTGTTGCAAACGCCACTCACAGACGCCAATTGGATGGTCTACTAAACTATTTGGATTAAGTAAAGTCAATAAGCAATAAGTTTCTACGCTATAAAGTCTTGCAAAGTTCTCCAAAATAGTTGCAAATTTACCTTAGGGTAGTTTTGAATTCTGGGATTGCAATGATTTAAATTTTTATTTTAGCTTATGTCGACTTAAGCCGTTTTTCCTTTTTGGCACAGAACTCATCCTATAAAATTTTAAATTAATTAAAGAGTTCTGGCTATTTAAAAGTTTGCTTTCGAAGTATTGTAAAATCATGCTGACTTAACGTTAAACGACTAAAAGGCCAAATTATTAACGAAAAAAATCAAATAGACCTAGTTTTCAGTGGTTTAACAAAGTATTTTTTTTTTCTGTCTACTTATATAGTACCTTTATATAGGAAGCCGGATCTGACTGGTAAATTTAAAAGTAAATGAGTTTAAATGGTACTCCTCTAGTTAAAAATAAATTAATTTAGTTGATAGGCGATTAATTGTAGAAAAGTCTAGTAACTGTAGCACAACTAGAGTGAAACGCACAACTCTTAAAGTTAGATAAAAAGCCACAACTGATTGCTATTAGCCGATTATGACAATTATGAGCGATCTTTTGACCTGACCGGAGATGAATTACGACTGAAATTATTCTTTCTGTAAGATACGTTTAAATGATTTTTCGATATAGAAAAAATATAGAAATTTATTTAAAATTTTCTTTAAAAAAATTTTTTTACAATATTTTCGATACATTTTCTTAAAGTTTCTCAAGTCGGGAATTAGAAACCCTGTGTAGAAAACTCTATTTAAACATTGTGTCGCTTCTGATATTGTTGTTGTCTATGTTATTATTGCTATTTCGGTAGTTGTAGTTGTTGTTTATATGAATTTATTTTTAATAATAGCGTTGGCAGCATTCAACTACAACATATTTGGCAATGTATTCATTGCTGATGTGGGGATAAAGAACAACAACAACAGCAGCAATAACATATAACAACAAACAAAAAAGAAAACATAACGGCCTCCAAATATAATAAAACGACTGTTAAGAAATGAATTTTTAAACAATTTTTTTATTCACTACCAAACAACCCCTGTCACAGACTAAAGCTAGAATTTTTAAAATACTACTTACTCATGCGACCATCTCTTCTCGTTACTTCTCTCTCCTGGACAAATGTTGATTTTTGTGATTGGCCTAGCTTGTGCGCCTGAAACGCTGATACGTCTGAATGTATGAATGAAATTGAAGCAAAGCCTGCGGTTGGAATATGTGTGTGTTCTTGCTTTAAAAACATGTATGCAGTTGCTGCCAGTTTAATATTAAATTCTAAGTTGCCATAAATATGATCCTCTCATTCGATTGGTAATATGTTGTTTTTGCTGTTGCTGTTATTTACTATCACAACCACTACCTACCGGTAAGATCAGTGATAATCGCTTTATACGCAGCCACATGCATGGCTTTAACCATTTGAAGACAATTGGTTTTGGCTTCTATTTGTCTTGATTTTAGTTGAAAATGCGTAACAATCCAATGATTGTCAAGAGACCAACACTGTATCAGCAACAATAATTGGTAATTTGATATTAATAAACATTTAATTTAAAAACGCAAAAAAAAAACATTCGTAATACAGGACAAAAAAAATACAGGGTTTTACATTATAAACCTCAATTCATGAAACTCGTTTCTGAAGAACTTAAAGAAAATTATTTTAAATAAAAAGAGACGCTGCTAAAAGAAAGAATTAAAAAAAAAATTAAGCAGTATGTACTTGATGACAACAGTGAACTTTTTATGTGAATTGGGAAGGGAAATTCTGTAGCATAACGGCACAAACGTCCTAAGTCCTTGAAATCATTAAACTGGAAGTAGAAAACATTCTTTACCGCGTCAGCGCTTCTTAAGCATTGTAAACTTTTTACGCCAGTTACATACCACGCTTTATAGACTACATAACAATGCATGTTTTATATCAGCTGATCAGCTGTCAAAATGTATAGAACGCATAAAAAGTTGAAGGTAGCTGAACTTTTAGCGGCGGGCGCATTTTAAATTTATTTGTGTACTTTACCATATGAAAAGACATTGTCTCAACTTTTTTGACAAAAGTCTATAAAGCGTTAATGCGTTAAACCGTGTTGTATATCTGACCTTAAGAACTTATAGTATCGCTGAACTGCAGCCGAATACCACAGAGTCATTCAACGTTGAGCCTTTCGGTCCTCTGTAATATTTAAAATCTACCCTGGATATTTATGCCCTTCATATTTCCACTATATACCCAGAATAGTCTAGTTACCATTATGTCTATATTCCGAATGGAATTTAAATGTACGGAACTGTGATAGATTTGTTCTGCTATTTCCACGTCTCAAAGCGGAATTAAACGGATTTCCGCAAAAGATGTAAAACTGCCTACTGATCTTATTATAATATTGCATTTCCAAATTAACTTACATTTTCATTGGAATCATGAACGTAAGAGTACCGAATGATTCATCGTGAGGTTTGATGTATAATGTCAAATAGAGCTCATAAATTTGAAAGTTAATTTAAATTTTTATTATCGCTTACAAGTTTGTGGTATTTACAGTCTGAAAATGATATCATGTAAATATTGGCCATAAACACGTCTATGGTAGTCAATTCAGAAGTTCCAATTTTGGGCGACTTGTTCGAGCATAGCGACTGGTATCTAGTGCATATTGCAAGTAATGTTGGGTTCCAAAATATCAAACGTAGCTGGCTTATTCCTGAAGACCTCAGACTTTACATATCTCCAGAGAAAATATTATAATGGTATGATATCGCACGATATAGGTCGTTAAGTCTATAGCAACACAGAAAATAAGGTGCTCAACGCAATGATTTTTCAACAAGTCAATTTTTTAATATGCTGCAAGATTCGTAGCGCCATCTTGTGAAAAGCAGAGCTCACGGAGACCATGCGCTTGAATTTTAGGAAGCACATGGTCCATAAACATGGTGTAATATCGGTAACGAATGACGGTAACGTTAGATATATTGATCAATAGATATATTGATCAATGATTCCACCAGCCCAGAAACCACGCCATACCATTATTTTTAATGGATATAATGGTGACTAGTGATGCTCCTCAAATTGTTAATCAGCACAGATACGGCATTTTTGTTTATTACCGTATCCATTAAGCCAGAAAAATGCTTCAACACTAAACAAAACTTTACAATAAAACACCGAAAAATCATTATACCCACAACGCTATTTTTCAAAAAAGCTCAATGTAACGTTCTATAAAGGTATGTAGGTTAAGTAGAAGATTTCTTTATATATATATACTAGCCAAGCCCTGCGCGCGTTGCTACGCCGCTCAATGAATAAAAATGCATTTCGAATTTTAATTAAATTTCAAGCGCCAGAAGCTAAAAATTATAACTTTTTTTTATGGGCGTGGCACTGCCCACTTTTCTAATAACGAAATTGTATAGTCATGACAGCTCAATATGTGTGTGCAAAGTTTCAGAAAAATCGGTCCAGTGCAAAAAGGCTAAAAATGATAACTTATTTTTTATGGGCGTAGCCCCGCCCACTTTTTAACACACACAAACACTCCCTGAAATGTGTACAACATCGTGCCAAAGTTTGAGTCCGATCGGACTTACGTTTCGGAGTCTATAGCTAACACACACACAGACAAAGTTTCACTTTTATATTTATAGATGTTTTGATCATCATTGATGGTCTCATGGGTGAAAACTTAATTACAATTATGTTGGAAAAACTCTAATACTATGTTCACACGCGCGCCTTTATTGTCAATTTATAATATTCTCGCAATTAAACCCCTTTATTGAGCTCAATTTACCATACTTAAAGTTACTTATAGATTGAGCAATATATACTTTATTGTTTCACTTATTGACCAAAACTCGAAATACAACTCTAGAGAAGTATGTTCAGTGAGAAAAAATGCTATAGGTGACATTTCTAATGTCAAACAAATAAATATAAAAAAAATAAAAAGTAAGAAATTGGAAAATGGTTGATGGAAATTTTAATAAAATGTGTAAATAAAGTCGAATACATACTTATATATACAAATATAATTGTAAATATATTTTATGATCAGGAAAATACTAGCAAATGCTAATGGAGTAAGATAAATTGAGTATGTGTGATTACTTATTTTAATTGCTCAATCAACACTAAATTGAAACAATTAAAAATATCTGTCTAAACAGGGTATAATACTTAAAAGCATATTTAAAAGATATATTATTAAAAATCTTCTTCAATTAAAATGCGAATACCCTGCAACATAATAATATAATTAGTTTCTTTTGAGCAAACTTTAAGTTTCCCAAACAAATTCTTTGAAATTATTTTATTCATGGTCATCTCTTCTCCTCTACGATGACATTTAAAAGATTTCTCACACACATTAGCAGGATGGATAGACAGAAAGCAAAGATTAATTTAAAGAACCACTTCAATTATAATTTTTTTATGCAACAAAAGCAAATGCAATCAACAACACTGTCAGGGGGATATATACACACATTCGCGTTAAATATAACAACAACAAAAACGAATAAGAAACATGTATCACAACAAAAGAATATATAAATCTTGTTTAGCAAAAATCTCCTGTTGATAAGCCATTAGTATGGCAACACTCCTTTATAGTTTGAGTGATCTTTAAGAGCAGCAACAAAAAGCAATATTTAAATAAAATATTCCATTGTGGCAGCAGCTGATGATGATTACAATAAAAAATAAATAAAAAAAAAAGAATAAGTTATCTCAACATTACTCGTTCGTACAACAAAAATTTTCAATATCATAACGATCCTCTTAATAAACGTAATTAGAAGTATGATGATGATGATAATGACAATCATCTGTATTATGATTACAATCTGGCATATTTACACTATTATATTCCTAGTTGTAGTCATATTTCAAGATTGGTATTTATATGTTGTTTGGCTTTAGCCCCAATAATTGCACAGGTGTGTGGGTTGCAAAAAGCTTTTAATAACAGCTACGAAAAAAAAAATTAAATCCTGTCAGTCAGTCAGTTCGTTTATTGCTAGAGAGATGATGAAGTTTATCCCAAGAATACAAATAAAATGAATGTTTTTTATTTCAAGTGTGAGTGTATAAAGACAACAAGTTTGAGAGATAAAAAATCTACCAAGTGCAAAAAAAAAATTATTTTATTAACATAAATCTAGTTACTGATACGTTAATACTAAATACATTTACTCGTATGTACTTACTTATATGTACTAGATACTTTCTAAAGAAAAATTTTTTGATTCAAATACAGAGGCGGAACTTTCAATCATAACAGAAAATTTATGGAAAAATTTATAAAAAAAATGTAAACAAATTTAACAAAAATTTACATATAATAAAGTACTTGCATATATTCAAGACTCGTATTGAAAATAGTCTATATTAAAAAACATAACGTGTTAAAATACCTGTTCCTTAATATATGTATAGCAGGATTTGGCTTTTAAGAAATACTCTAACATATAGAGTTTTCTTGTAAATAAATATTTTTATATGTTATTATTCAATAAGTAGGACAATTTGTTTTAAATTAATTTATTAAGCAATAAAACTATACTAAAAAAAAATTACAATTTGGTAAATATTTTCCTTTAGTTGGCGGTTTAGCGAGAGGATCAAAATATTTATAAGAGTTTTAGTGCAATATCTGTGAAAGTTTGTCGTCATTATAGAATAAAAAATTTTATTGATAGTTTAAATGAATTATGTATATCAAAAGATCAAATACCAGAGAGATTTCCTACAGACTTCTAAATCTAATTTTTTTAAACGTGAAATTCATTAGAAATTTTTAAGGTATAAAAACACTTTTTATATTGAAAGCTTTACTCAAAGCGTTGCCTTAAAATGTAAAGTGTTAATGTTTTAAATTGGCGTTAACAATAATGGTAAAATCTATCTTCTAATAAATACTTACTAGACAACATCCCGTAATAACGAAAATTCTATTCAAATCATTTCTTCATGCAAGATCCGTTCTGCCTAATACTCATATCCTAATCTGCCTAAAATATTGGCCCATTATTAATCTAACTACTAAAATCGACGCCCTGAGAACAAGCCCACAATAGTGCAGTGTTCGGGTTTTCTGCGTAGTCTGACTGTAAGGAAATTTTCAACTCTCCCAAAAAACTTCCTTGGGTCCGTTTCCAGTCTAGATTTTACGTTCACTACCTGTCTATAAACGTATATCTCTTTCAAAAATTATTACATGGGTACCAAAAATAAACGCTCTATTAAATAGTTGCATGTTTGAATGTATGTAGATAATTGGTCCAAATGCAATGCTTCCAAAAGTAAATTGAACCTTACCCAGTATTTAGTTGCAAATTAACACTGGCATCGTATTTCCTAGTGCAGAGTCTTGAGCAATTGCAAAGAATATGCTCTGCGGCTTCATACTTCTACAGGTCACTACATCCCACCTACCGATCTTGGAACAATATCCAGACAGAAAACAAGACAAAATGCTTAGATCCCTCCTATCCAAAAAAATTAGTAATTTAGCTTCAGACAACAAAACTCTTTAAGCCTGACGGGATTTATTTTCCAATGAGAGCAAACTCAGCATCCAGAAGAGTAAACAGCTCACCCAGAATATATGCTAGAGGTACGGCACAAAAAGACTCCAGTGCAATTAGTAGACGATCCGCCACACATGAATGCCAAACGTTTGATAACGTTCATGCATTCTAACACCAGAGCTGAAAGAGCATTATAAGTCATAAGAGCTTTTGAAACTGTTAAACTATCCCAGGGAACATATATGAAAGTCTTCATGATGTTTCTCTTTATAGATTTATAGGCACTTATACATATGAGATATATATTACCTTAGATGAAAATATTAAAGTATATTTACCCACAGGCCCTCTGCCAGCACCAGTATCGCTATTTGGGTATCTTCCCCGAACCCGAATTATCTAAACTAATTGATCATCTTGTCACCGTTTACATCACGATGTGTAGAGAAAACTGTCTTACTATTTACTTTGTTATAATTGTAAGCTGCTTTATAAAAAGGAAAAACTAAAATTTCGCTTAATTCTATATTTTTTAGCAAAACTGAACCGATTTAAAAAGTATTAGCAAAGTTAATAAGGACTAGCGTGTGCCCCCGACTTCGTCTGCATAGTTATCACCATGAAAGGTACGTTTCCTTTGTGATAATCTAGGTTTTTACCTGTCTGTGTACCAAATTTCCTTTAGTTCCGTTCCGCCGTTTTTGCGCAATTGAGTAACAAAAATTAAAACTTCTAAACATCCAAACATTTACAAATATTATAAATATTAGTAGAATAAAATGCTTTGTTGTATTTTTATATAACTCTTTTCTCTTTTAAGAAAAATTAAAAATAAAAAGGGAGCGGGGTGTTTAAAAAATTAAACTCTTCAAGCTTCTGCTTAAAGTTTTTCATGCCTAGAAAAATTAGCAGTTATTAGTAGGCAATATATTAACAACTTAAATTTTTAAGTTTTACAAGGAATTGCTTAGTTTTCTTTTTTTTTTGTTTAAAAGCCAACTCCTGAAAATTTCGAATCGATTTAATAAAAAAATCGTTCAAATCGCTTCAGCCGTTTTCACGTACTGCGATTACATACATGTACCATTTTATTTGAATCCGTATACATATGTGACAGCGCATAGAGAAAGGGACCTAAGGGTAAAAATAACACTCTTCATTTTGTTTTTTTTTTTTATGTGGACAACATCTGAGCATTGAATGAGACCGAACCCATGCCCCAAAAGTGTTCCCTCCCAGTGATATGCGCGTTTTATAAAGGTGAAGTCGACAATTTTAAGCGCAAATAGAAGGGGACCTACTAAATTAACAAAATAACTTGATTTTACGAAACTACAAAAAATTTATTTTTTTTTGTCAACATTTTAAAAAAATAGAAAAATCATTTAATGTTTAAAATGGCTCTCCTGAACAAAACTTATTTTTACCCTTTGGTCCTATCTCTATTTGCTGTCACATATATAGATATGATATGAAATTCGATAAATTTTAAATAAAATTATTTCCCAATAATTATTTATTTTATTTGACCTCTTTTTTAAATTTATATATTTAATTATCCAAGCCTAAGGTCATACAACAGTTTTTATTCTTTTTTTATATAAAAAGCAACACAAATTAAACAATATTTTATTTTTCAATATTTCGCTACTCCTTCGTGTAGCATCTTCAGGAAAATAATTTAACAAATTGTTGTATGACCCTAGGCTTGGATAATTAAATATATAAATTTAAAATTATTTCCTATACTTTTATTACTATGCGTACATACTTAGACAGGCAGACGGATGGACATTACCTAAGTACTTAAATCTTAATGTATATGAGAATTTTATTATTTGAAGATATTCAGAAAATAAAAAAAATATTACACAAAAAAAATTGTTGAAAATATCATAGTTTTAATCTCAACAAACATACTCTACCTTCCTAAAACTACGCACCTGTGTCCTCTTATAACTTCCTTTTTCCAAATGAAAGAAACCATCCACATTTTCCCTTTAAATTAACTTTATTCACATGGATTATATTATGACAAGATAGATATGATTAAAAGAAAGTCAAACACACATGTTTATTCGTATTTATACTCAACATATTGTAAATTTTCATTTGAATAGAAAATCTTTTTCTATTTAAATTGAAATATTAAATTTATATTTAGACAATCATTTAAAAGATTTTACATGTAATTTTAAAAGCTCTAGAATGCAACGAAAAAAATAATCATAAAAGACCAACGACCATATTTACCAGGAAAGAAAGCTGAAAAGCCATTTGTATAATATACTGACCAACTGAAGTTTTCGCCAAGATCATAATCGTAATCATCAACCATTGGGCAAACTTAGAAAATGATGTTACTTTTTTGTGTGTGTCTTTTTTTGGGTTTTCAATAGTCCCAAGAATAAGAGGATCAAATGCATTTGATTTGAATAAAAGACGGTACTTAAATGGTTTACATACGCATGAAGTGATCTGAGTAGTCAGAGATTCCAAAACTGCAGGTTAATGTACTCTGGCCAAGGTAGACAAAGTAGTTGTCTTCCATCAGCTGATTATTTTTTATCTAATAAGCTATTTTACCATTAGATGTCAAATTTTGTTTTTGTTGAAAAAAGTTTTACAATAATTATTAAATTGGTAATAAAAAAAACAGAAAAGTTTAAATAATTTAAATTTAAATATTTGAAAAGTTAATATTAAAAAAATATTTAATTAATTAAGTTGTTAATTAACTTATAAATATATAAGATTGTTTTTCAACTCGATATAAAATTATATTTAAAATATTTTTAAATATCCCTGATGATGATCTACGAAGTAGGTCGAAATATTGGAACACAAAAAACAACAGAATTGAATTTTTATGACCTAAAGCCAAACGAAAATCTCTAACAAAAATAATTAATATAAAAAAATTTAAATTTTCAGATAAGTATACAAAAACAAAATTCCTGTTTTTTCCGCGATTTTTATATATACATTAAACAATATACTTTAGTTTAAGCGCTTTATACATTACATTCGTTATATGCATTACATTACATTACATTACATTACATTACATTACATTACATTACATTGCATTGCATTGCATTACAACTGTCGACTTCATTTGTTTATTAGAAGCGACTGTTAAATTTGTTCCCTGTTTTGAAGTTATCAGCATCTAATAACGGTACCTTTCCAGAAACAATTTAAGCAAAAACAAACATCGGTGGTGCCCTGTCATCTTGCACATTTAAAAACTAGTATGCTGTTCTGCTTGAATATCAGTTATTAGTAATGGAAATAGGAAACTGCCGGAAAATTTCTCAAACATGTATCCCAGGTACTTTTGTTTACATTTAAGTAGATAAAAAAAATTAATTGTTATGCTTATATAATATACTCATACCATATTGGGATGCGTAGGACATCTATCTGAGAACTTCGAAAAGTTGACTTCAATCAACACCCGCTCTTTCGAATGCAAAGGGACTCAAAATATACTTTATAGTTTCACAAAATAAAGGGAACGACAAAAAAAACTATAAAATAATTACATTCAAGATTACCTAGAAGCAACTAATACATATGTTTTGCTGAAAAATTATCCATTTAAACGCCCTAAGAGAACAATTTGGGAATAACTGATTTTAACCACGACATTAATAACAATTTTCAAATTTTCATCAATTTTATTGTACACTAAGGAACTGAAAAAAGAGATTGAGAAGGACACACATATAACAAACGAGGGTAAATTCGTAATTATTTTAATTAAACAACAAATTTATTTGAATAAAAAAATAGTACCTGCTTCATGTAAATTTTTATTTAAAATTTTTAACAATAAAAACTAAAAAAATATTGTGATGATTTTTTCACTGATTTACAGTTGATTTCAGAAAATTTACAATAAAAGTTTTTTTATACCCTTCACCTGTGGTGCACAAGGGTATATATAGCTTTGTCATTCCGTTTGTAATTTCTACAATTTTCATTTCCGACCCCATAAAGTATATATTTTCTGAAAGCTTATGAATAGAGGAGTCGATTAAGCCCTGACCGTCTGTCCGTCTGTCCGTCTGCCCGTCTGTCCGTGTGTTGGTTGAAATCAACTTTTAGAAGCAACTATATGTTCCTCAGATCTGTATATGGTATCAATCTCTTGGAAATATCCAGGAATGAATCGCTATTGAAATTCAGCACAATCGCCCCATAACTTTCTGAGATATGAGCAAAAAACCACGACCACCTCGTTTTTTTCACAATTACAACAACAACATACATACATGTAAAAAACATACCAAACAAAAAAAATTACAAAAAAAAAAATATTAAAAATAAGAAAAAAAATAATAAAAAAAACTACAAAAAAAAATTTTTAAAAAAATTTTTAAAAAAATTTAAAAAAAATTTTTAAAAATTTTTCTAAAAAAATTTTTTAAAAAAATTTAAAAAAAAATTTTTTAAAAAAATTTAAAAAAAATATAAAAAAAAAAAATAATAAAATATGAATAATATATTAAATAAAATAAAATAAAATTTTTTTGGCTCAGCTGGGATTCGATGCCACATTTATTCTAACGTGTACGTATGCACGTATTTTATATGGGATGAATGGTGATACAAACAATTGTTATTGCATGACTACACGTTGTGAAGGGTACATAAGATTCGGCACGGCCGAATATAGCACTGTTACTTGTTTTCGTTTCGTTTCGATTTCGGATTCAAATAAAACTTTATTTAAAACTTTTTTTGAATGTTTGTGTGAAGTTTTAAATTTTTAGTTTTTATTATTAATTTAATACCATTTTTCGATTTATAAAACTTTTTACTTTAAAACTATATTTATGCAGAAGTTTTATCTTTAAGATCTCGGTCAACATGACAAAAAGAAAAGCTGACTTTTTCTTTAAATTAAGATGAATCTTCTGCGTATATACTTACTCAGGCAAATGGAAGAAAAATACTCTTGTAGGCAGGTAAATATATAAAAGACAAGAATTATTTTGAAAATTTTTTAGACTGCCTGATAATTATTTTATACTGCAAGACAAATTTAAGCTAGCAAAAACGGAAGAGTCCTGGCTACAATACTACAAGATATATGTGGTTATATGGTTGAGGAGACATTTTAAGATAAACCAACTTGGCAGAGAAAAAAAATTAATCTAATATTTAGGTATCGTAATCTGATTATACCCTTCACACAGTAAAAAAGGGTATATTTATATAGGTTTGTCATTCCGTGTGAAATTTCTACAATTTTCATTTCCGACCCCATAAAGTATATATTTTCTGAAAGCTTATGAATAGGGGAGTCGATTAAGCTCTGTCAGTCTGTCCGTCTGACCATCTGTCCGTCTGACCATCTGTCCGTGTGTATGTTGAAATCAACTTTTTGAAGCCCCCCGACATAGCTTGGTCCCGGGTGAGGTATTAAAATATCAGAAATATTCGGGAGTAGATCGGCATTGAAAATCAGAAATATCGGTATGAGCAAAAACCCACGACCACCTCGATTTTTTTTCACAAAAACAACTTTATAACAACAACATATGTACATACATACAAACGTGTATAGTGGTTAGAGAAAACGTGGCATCGAATTCCAGCTGAGCCAAAAAAAATTTTTTTTTATATTTTTTATACCCTTCACACAGTGAAAAAGGGTATATATAGGTTTGTCATTCCGTGTGAAATTTCTACAATTTTCATTTCCGACCCCATAAAGTATATATTTTCTGAAAGCTTATGAATAGGGAAGTCGATTAAGCCCTGTCAGTCTGTCCGTCTGTCCGTCTGACCGTCTGTCCGTGTGTATGTTGAAATCAACTTTTTGAAGCCCCCCGACATAGGTTGGACCCGGGTAAGGTATTAAAATATCAGAAATATTCGGGAGTAGATCGCTATTGAAAATCAGAAACATCGGTACATAAACAACTGAGATATGAGCAAAAACCCACGACCACCTCGATTTTTTTTTCACAAAAACAACATTACAACAACAACATACATACATACAAACGTGTATACTGGTTAGAGAAAACGTGGCATCGAATCCCAACTGAGCCAAAAAAAAATTTTTTTTAATTTTTTAAAAATTTTTTTTTTTTATTTTTTTTTTATTTATTTTTTTTTTTATTTTTTTTATACCCTTCACACAGTGAAAAAGGGTATATATAGGTTTGTCATTCCGTGTGAAATTTCTACAATTTTGATTTCCGACCCCATAAAGTATATATTTTCTGAAAGCTTATGAATAGGGGAGTCGATTAAGCGCTGTCAGTCTGTCCGTCTGTCCGTCTGTCCGTCTGACCGTCTGTCCGTGTGTATGTTGAAATCAACTTTTTGAAGCCCCCCGACATCGCTTGGACTCGGGTGAGGTATTAAAATATCAGAAATATTCGGGAGTACATCGCTATTGAAAATCAAAAACATCGGTACATAAACAACTGAGATATGAGCAAAAACCCACGACCACCTCGATTTTTTTTTCACAAAAGCAACATTACAACAACAACATACATACAAACGTGTATACTGGTTAGAAAAAACGTGGCATCGAATCCCAGCTGAGCCAAAAAAATTTTTTTTTAAATTTTTTTTTTTATTTTTTTTTTATTTTTTTTTATTTTTTTTTTTATTTTTTATATAATATATTATTTATATTTTTATTATTTTTTTTTAATTTTTTTTTTTATTTTTTTTTGTTTTATATATATTATATACATAATAATTTTTAAAAAAATTTTTTTTTTTAAAAAAAATTTTTTTTTTTAAATTTTTTTTTAAATTTTTTTTTTAAATTTTTTTAAAATTTTTTTTTTTTTTTGTTTTTTTAACATTCATACGTGAATTTATAATTTTACAATGGGACGTTTTTATATATGTATGTTTTTATATGTATGTACGTATTTCATATGGGATAAATGGTGACACAAACCACTGTTATTGCATGAATTCACGTTGTGAAGGGTATATAAGATTCGGCACGGCCGAATATAGCGCTCTTACTTGTTTTATTTTTTTTTTGTTTTATATATGTATATTATATATATAATAATTTTTTTTTAAATTTTTTTTTTAAATTTTTTTTAAAATTTTTTTTTAAATTTTTTTTTTAAATTTTTTTTTTAATTTTTTTTTTTGTTTTTTTAACATACATACGTGTACGTATTTCATATGGGATGAATGGTGATACAAGCAACTGTTATTGCATGACTACACGTTGTGAAGGGTATATAAGATTCGGCACGGCCGAATATAGCGCTCTTACTTGTTTTTAACTGTTTTTGTTTTCAAATTAATATCGTCACTATATCCAAGTGTTTATTTGAAAACGTACACATTTTTCAACAAAACTTTTCGTAAATATAACAAAACTACTATTGCTTCACATTTTTTTAAATTTTTTTCAATCTTGCTACTTTTTCGAAACACCACAACAAAAATATATTTATGAAAGTCATAATTCTTCTATTATAGCTATAATATTGAACAAATAACAAAAAGAAAAAATAAATAAAATGCAAATTCTATGAATGTTGAGATTAAACACAATAAACAAACCAAAACCTACGCATCCTTCTCATCAACAGCAGCGCAAGAGTATGAGTTCAACCTAGAAATACGGCATATCACAAGTAAGCCATGTGAGTGTGGCATGAATGTGGATTCTATATGAATTATTGCAATTGTGAAAAAGTTCTCAAACAGGCAGCCTCTTAAAATGAATGTGATTTTCTTTCATTCCTTTTCTTTTTGTTGTTGGGCCTTATTGTAAATATGATGCAAAAGCATTGATAAACAATCTGACCAATATGATCGCTTATTCAAAGCATTCAAATGTGGTTATTTGCTGCTATAAACATTTTCTTTATTGCAATTTTCTCCTAACTTATTTGTTTTCATTTTTTTTAACAAGTTTTTCTGCCTAATGTAGAGGAAGAGGTGCAAAACTGAGGAAAAGAAAAACAGACCTCACCAGACGTTAAACAAATACCAATTTAAAGACCTTATTACTAAAGAAATCTATCTGTACGATTTATTTAGTCAAAGCTTTAACAAACTCCAGTCAAAAAGCCCTCTTTAACACATACACATACAAAATAGCCATTTGGCCATGTCCCAATAAGACTTAACAATACACATCCTGTAAAAAAAGTTGAATGAATGTAGAAGGAAAAAAAATAAATAAATGTGCAATAAACGCACATAACAACAGTCATGCTAATAAGGAAGTTTAAAAAATTTCACTTTGTCTTTTAATACCCTACACTAGAAGGCTGTTAGAATAATTTTAATAATAAGTTCACAACATGATTCAAAGGTCTAGCGATACAGCTAGATACATTGTTACAGATTAAAATGAAAATAGTTTCATTTACATGATAATTTTATTAGTTTAAACACTTAACTTTGGCAATTTCTTATATGTAAATGTAATGTGAAATAAACTTTAAAAAATTACAAGGATGTAACTAAAAACTGCTAAACTTTTAAAAACTATAAAAAACTGTAAAGAACAGATAAACCTGCACGCTTGGCAACGCCAATTTTTGTCTAAACGAATTAATATCAACATGTTGCAGTGGGATTTATCAACATTCATATTGATTCTATGCGTAATTAAAATAATTGCATAATAATAATTATTTATTTTTATTCCAAAAACTTTCCGTTTGTGCAAAAATTTTCATTACTTTCGTTATTTATTTATTTATAATTTCTTCTACCATATGTAGTGATCTTCGCAAAAGTCTTTATTATCATACTTCAGCTTATCTTTCAATAACAATTTAAAAATATTTGAAACGTTTTTCACTTTTTTATAGCTGGCTTCTTTCGTTTATTACCGTTCAATATGAAAAAAACTAACAATAATTTTTCTTTTTTGAAAACTGTTACAATGATAGATACTTGCACTCCCAGTATTGGCGTGTTATTTCTCAAAATCATGCTGGTAAATAATACCCTGGACCTTTATTCAGTGAAAGGTGAGTTGCTGTAGCAGAACAGAAAAAAAAATTATTAAATAAGACAAGACATTTTTTATAAAGTCAGTGGTGGTTAGATGTGGTGGCATTTTCCTGCATAATTTCGCAACATTGTTGTAGGATTTGTTATTGAAAAGGAAATTGTTAGAAAAGCAATTGAGTTACGTTTCAGAAAAGTGAAAACTATGCTAATTTAAATAGTTGGTTTATTGAAGGAATTTAACAAGGGAATCTGAGATGATTGCATGTTTGTTATAGAAATTCTAAAATATGTACATTGACTCAAAAAAAATCTTAGAACAAACTCAACTGCAATGTAAGAAAATCTAAATCTCAAAATAAATTTTCACATGTCCAAATTGGGGACGCCACAAAATTTTGGCAAGCTTTCATATTTAAAAATAATATATTTAAGTCGAATATTTTACAATATACATCTGAACAAATAATACGCGTCTGCGGATCGATTCGTGATCATTAGCAGTGTGACCATATTAGATATTTTCGAGCTATACCCACCACCAAAAAAATAGTGTGGGGTATACTCCTTAAATTTTGCATACATACATTTCTTATCAATATCATTGTAATTCCAAAAAATTTAGGTGACATGACCACTTTAACGCCCAACTCCCATATAACGCTTTTTGTAAACTCATGTTATTTCTCTATGGACAAAGATTTTGAAAGAATAAAGGACTCTATATTGAAATATGTAAGTTGAATTTATTAACAGAAACTTCATTGACACGCCTACTTCAACGTCCACTTCTCACATAATCTGCCTTTAACGAAATTTAAAAATTGATCACATCGACAGGATTAAATGTATAAGCTCACGAACTTTTGCATATATATGTAGCCTTCAGGTTGATGAATGTAGAAGGAAAAAAAAATAAATAAATGTGCAATAAACGCACATAACAACGGTCATGCTAATAAGGAAGTTTAAAAATTTCACTTTGTCTTTTAATACCCTACACTAGAAGGCTGTTAGAATAATTTTAATAATAAGTTCACAACATGATTCAAAAGGTCTAGCGATACAGCTAGATACATTGTTACAGATTAAAATGAAAATAGTTTCATTTACATGATAATTTTATTAGTTTAAACACTTAACTTTGGCAATTTCTTATATGTAAATGTAATGTGAAATAAACTTTAAAAAATTACAAGGATGTAACTAAAAACTGCTAAACTTTTAAAAACTATAAAAAACTGTAAAGAACAGATATACCTGCACGCTTGGCAACGCCAATTTTTGTCTAAACCAATTAATATCAACATGTTGCAGTGGGATTTATCAACATTCATATTGATTCTATGCATAATTAAAATAATTGCATAATAATAATTATTTATTTTTATTCCAAAAACTTTCCGTTTGTGCAAAAATTTTCATTACTTTCGTTATTTATTTATTTATAATTTCTTCTACCATATGTAGTGATCTTCGCAAAAGTCTTTATTATCATACTTCAGCTTATCTTTCAATAACAATTTAAAAATATTTGAAACGTTTTTCACTTTTTTATAGCTGGCTTCTTTCGTTTATTACCGTTCAATATGAAAAAAACTAACAATAATTTTTCTTTTTTGAAAACTGTTACAATGATAGATACTTGCACTTCCAGTATTGGCGTGTTATTTCTCAAAATCATGCTGGTAAATAATACCCTGGACCTTTATTCAATGAAAGGTGAGTTGCTGCAGCAGAACAGAAAAAAAAAACTATTAAATAAGACAAGACATTTTTTATAAAGTCAGTGGTGGTTAGATGTGGTGGCATTTTCCTGCATAATTTCGCAACATTGTTGTAGGATTTGCTATTGAAAAGGAAATTGTTAGAAAAGCAATTGAGTTACGTTTCAGAAAAGTGAAAACTATGCTAATTTAAATAGTTGGTTTATTGAAGGAATTTAACAAGGGAATCTGAGATGATTGCATGTTTGTTATAGAAATTCTAAAATATGTACATTGACTCAAAAAAAATCTTAGAACAAACTCAACTGCAATGTATGAAAATCGAAATCTCAAAATAAATTTTCACATGTCCAAATTTGGGACGCCACAAAATTTTGGCAAGCTTTCATATTTAAAAATAATATATTTAAATCGAATATTTTACAATATACATCTGAACAGATAATACGCGTCTGCGGATCGATTCGTGATCACTAGCTGTGTGACCATATTAGATATTTTCGAGCTATACCCACCACCAAAAAAAATAGTGTGGGGTATACTCCTTAAATTTTGCATACATACATTTCTTATCAATATAATTGTAATTCCAAAAAATTTAGGTGACATGACCACTTTAACGCCCAACTCCCATATAACGCTTTTTGTAAACTCATGTTATTTCTCTATGGACAAAGATTTTGAAAGAATAAAGGACTCTATATTGAAATATCTAAGTTGAATTTATTAACAGAAACTTCATTGACACGCCTACTTCAATGTCCACTTCTCACATAATCTGCCTTTAACGAAATTTAAAAATTGATCACATCGACAGGATTAAATGTATAAGCTCACGAACTTTTGCATATATATGTAGCCTTCAGGTTGATTTTATTATAATGCCAAGAAATAAAAGTGAGAAGCGCACTTTAACACGCACCTTCCATATAGCGCTTTATCTTAAATTTTTATTATTTCTATATGGACAAAAATTATGCAAAACAAATGTAAATTGGTATATCTAAGTGTTATTCAAACATTAATTATATTATTAAACAAGTAAGAGCGCTATATTCGGCCGTGCCGAAACTTATATACCCTTCACAACGTGTAGTCAGGCAATAAGAGTAGTTCATCCCATTTGAAATACGTACATACATATAAATAACATACATATATAAAAACATCCCCTTGTAAAATTATAAATTCACGTATGTATGTTAAAAAAATAAAAATTAAAAAAAAATGTAAAAAAATATATATAAAAAAAATAATTAAAATATATATAATAAATATAAAACAACAAAAATAAAAAAAAATTTAAAAATAAATATAAAAAAAAAAATTTTTGGCTCAGCTGGGATTCGATTCCACGTTTTCTCTAACCAGTATACACATTTGTATGTATTTGTATTGTATTTGTGAAAACAAATATCTCAGTTGTTTATGTACCGATGTTTCTAATTTTCAATACCGATCTACTCCCTAATATTTCTGATATTTTAATACCCGGGTCCAAGCGATGTCATGGGGCTTCGAAAAGTTGATTTCAACATACACACGGACAGACGGACATACGGACAGACTGACAGAGCTTAATCGGCTTCCCTATTCATAAGTTTTCAGAAAATATATACTTTATGGGGTCGGAAATGAAAATTGTAGAAATTTCACACGGAATGACAAACCTATATATCTGTGGCTTGGAGCTAAAAGGGCCAATGTCAAAATATTTACTTTTGAGAAAATTGGAATTGAACTTTAACTTTCATAGTTACATTGGCCAGCATTTTATTTATAAAGCTGTTCTGGGTTAAGTATGACTTTAACTGTTTTACCATAATGAAATAGACAAGAAAACAAATCTAGTGCAATGATTAACTCAAAAGAGCAAGAAAGAGACATTGGCCCTTTTAGCTCCAAGACACAGATATACCCTTTTTCACTGTGTGAAAGGTATAAAAAGGAGTCAGTACTCTTATTTCTAATGCAGAAAATCGTAATGTTTCATTGTAGGACTAAATTTAAGGAAATTAGTTAGTAGCAAATCAAAGTTACACAAACAAATTTAAACATTTTTTAGTATGTGTGACCTTATCCGAGAAAACTGACGTAGTGTGTGAAAATTAAGTTTTGAGAAAAACGCATTTAAAGTTTTATAACGCTTTATCTTCAGTTGAGAGATGCGATTTGATATGGTTAGTTATGATTGGGTGCCGACTTTGGTGACGTCATGCCTATGTGGTGACGTACTTTTTTCTCTTTTAGTGTGACAATACCTTTGCTATTGTTGCGGCTCTATTTGTTATGATCTCGATACTTGATTCTTAAGCCTCAAACAGTGTTCGTTTTGTACCTTTTTATGGGGTAAATAAGTTTTATCAGAAATCTAACTCCTTTCATCTTATTCTACACCCTTTTAAGTACCAGAATTCACTCTTAAGTCCAAGCCCGTTTTTCGACACACTAGGTCCTTTTTCTCGAAGAAGGTGACATAAAGATATTATTCCATAGCGATTACTGTTAATAACAAAATAATAAATTCTCTGCTTTAAAAGTACACTTAAATGGTGGTGGTTATCAAAATATTCGACACACTTTTTACTTTTTTCTGGAAGCAGAAATTTTATTCGAACATCGATCTCACAAAGCACAATTTATTCCACACTTTTTTACAAATTTAGTATTTATTCATTATTTTAGAAATTCTTCTGATTAAGATTGATGTATACATTTTTAGATAAACAAATAAACATCATTTTTTGTTAATTCTATAAATATTAAGTTTTCACAACATTTAGCTGCACAAAACGTAAGAAACAGAAAGAAAACTAAGATCTCACCTCAGTTTAAAGTTAAAGTAGGTATATTCCTACTCTAATTTTGTTTAAGATAATAAAGCTATGATGAGCTTTTTGAGTTTTTGCATATAAAACATCAAGGATTCTAGCATACAGCCGTTAAATTATTTATGGAGTTTTTGTCAAGTTTTTGGTTTCACTTTAAGATTCCTTTATGTTTTGTGTGGTCTTTTAATAGAACATAAAATTTTGTACACTTCACTTAGAACGGCAACAACTATAAAAGAAGCATTTTTATTCTTGTGCACTCCTTAAGCAAATAAGAGGAAATAGAAAAGAAAAACAAAACTTAAAAATGCTAAATTAGATTTTTCGACAGGTAAGAAGAAGTAAAAAGCAAATAGGTGTGGAAACAATTACAAATAGCAACAAGATTGCAATTTAAATGAAGCAGATGTATGAAGACACAACACAAAACCAACAGCAGTTTTTGCACACACCGGCAAAAGACTCTACAGTGGTCCTGAGAGAAATATAAATTAAAAATTAATATATATACATAAGTACATAGGTTAGGAAAGGTTAGAAATAGGGGCATCGAATGACGAAATCTATGACAGGTAACAACTCCTTTGGAGTTTCGATAATTACAAACATGTCGACTCTATTATGTTTAACTGTTTTCAAGAAAAAGGAGTCTATGATGCACACGGCAACACTTACAATATTCTAGTCCATATTTATTTCATAGTGTGAAACACTACTCTCTTTCGGAGAGACCAGTTTGTGAACACCTGACGGGCATATAAATCGTTCGCTGAGGTCTTCGATAACTCAGAACCATAAAGAAGTTTGTTTCGTTCCAAGTGGCGGAGCCTGCCGTTTAGAGGGTTCCGAAAGCCTGATTTGTCTTTATGATGCGGTATACAATATACTCATGTAAGCCACCTATGTAGTATATGATGCTGCCCATCGAACTTCTTCGAGATCGATGTTGTGTATTTTGAATTTTGAGGTATTTGCGGTGTTTAATTGTAGGCTCTTTCCAATTTTAATATGTAGACCAGCGTTTCGCGCAATTCTTTGTACTGCAATTTCAGCGCCATATCGCATAAATATAAGCGAGCAATCAAATGTCGCCATCATAGTCGACGTCTTCAAGATGGCCCATGTAAGGCCTATTCTCACGTTGTTTGCCTGTAACATAATCACGTCGTGCACTATGTTTAAAAGCAGCGGATATAGAACACAACCCTAATGTACTCCTGTGTTCAAAGCAAAATGTCTACCTAGTAATTGTTTATGCAGTACAACTCTTTAAGATCGATTATATTACCTGAAACCCATTTTCATTCGAGCGCCTGCCAAATGGCCTGATGGTGGAGAGTATATAAAGCCCTTAAGGTTGATGACTTCTCGACGACAATCGGAGGCCATTGACATGATCGATGAAGCAGCGATGAGTATTAATTCGGCTTATTCATTGCGTAGCCCGGGAGAAATTGAGAAGTAAAGACTTACGTAAATGATGGGAGCCAGATCTAGAACAAGGTTAAGACCCTCCAGTTTCCGAATGTTGTAATGTTCCACTTTTTTGGTGATTTTTTTATGACTTCTGTATTGAGTTCAGAGGGTAATGAGTAGGAGTTGATGGATTGAATAACCCATTTTTAGCGAATTTATTGTAACACCCATCTCTGATTCAAGAGACTAGTGAAAGACCATACTTGCATATGTTTTAATTTTTCTATATTTTTAACTCATTTGTACATTTATAACCCCTGATAATATAATACACATTCACCATACGTACCTACACCACAGACACACACGCTCACTCACTGTCAATGCCAAAAAACCACGGCCCAGCGGTACCGGTCTTAATGCAACATGGCAAAATGAAAGAAGCAAAAACAAAAAAAAATCATTATAAATATGAGTTGTTGCAAAAAAAAATGCACAAACACTTCCAACATTCACACATACAGAGTATTTAATGTAATAACATCATCGTTGTTGTAACCAAACAGTGATGGTCAATGTTGTGGCCGAACAATCTGCTTTACATCATTGTGTTGCATTGCATTACGTACGAATTATAATTTTATAGCTGCGTTGCAATTTATTAAATGTCTTCATTTTCTGCTGTTGCTTCGTTTCATTTTCATTTTGCTTCAGTTTTTCCTTTTTTATTCGGTTAAAAAAAAGTTTATGTTGTTATTAAGCTGTAGCTTGTTGTTGTTTTTATATGCTGTTCATCATGTTGTTTGGCATTGGTTGTTATTGCTGTTTATGCCTTTTTTAAATCTTTGCTTAGCATTATAGTGAGCAGTTGAGGAAAAAAAATATCACACACATAGCCACACATTTAACACTTTTACACATACAGTGCAGAGTGAGAGAGAGAGAGAGAGAGTGTGTACAAAAAAGCCAACAAGATTTGTGTTAATGTCATGTTGCCAAAATGACTGTCTGAGTGACTGACATGATCTTTGCTGTCAGTAAGAGCTGTGAATTTTTTAAATCATTTGTTGCAGTATTTTATAACATGCCATAAGGAGGTTTTTTATAAGGATGCCCTACAATATTCAGTATAAACGGAGTGAAAAATTCCATAGTTTGTAGTAAAAATTTATATTCTTTTATGTACCTCCCTAGCTTTACTGGTGGCATTTGCCGAGTTCAATTTATAAATATATGCTAATAACTCCGTAAGGTGAACAAATATATTTTCTGCTTAAAGCAAAACGCTGTAATAAAAGGATAATATTTGGTTGGTACTGCCATATTTGTGTTCAATAATAAGTATGGCATGCTCTTATGTAACCAATGCATACTGCAGTAAACAGGGGCTAATCACAAAAGCTGGATAAAAAGAAGCTAAAAGGAAGTGTAAAAAGATCGAATTCTTAATGCTTTTTGTGTCTGAAATCAACGTGCCCAGGATGGTGAAATTTCTGGGGATTACTCTGCATACGAATCTTATTTCGATGGATTAAATAGAGATGAGTATACAGTAGGTGAAAATAATTTTTCTATAATGTAAGATAGTGTTCGCTCGAATGACACAAATATTTCCAAAGTCTGGACATTGATTTTACACGGCAACCACTTACATATCTGTCGTATTTAAAGTTGGAAGGGGTCCACCGAATTGTTTGCGTTGGTAAATGTGTTGCATACAAGCCACATCAACACAGCCAATGCTGGTTTTACCGCCATTAGATTTTTTTATTAAGCAATTGGGTGCGAATTAAAGTGGATCCACATGGCAACGCTTAAGGTTAAATTTGAAGTATAGGAGAATGTTGGGTCTTATGTCTAACAAAATTAGGGAGATGCTGATGGAGCACATGGATTGGTTGAAATAAGTCAAAAGTCAACATCACATACTTATAGTCTATGAATCCAAGCATAATGAAAGTGACTTCAGTATTTCTAGGGATTCCTATCTTATGAAAGGAATAACTGGAGCTGCAGTCTTAAATCTAGTAGTCTGACCTACGTGTTCAGTAGCAGGCGGAGGTGCTTCGATTGCTGCATACATTTGGCAGGTCTATGTAGTGTAGGGGCAAGGAATATTAATTAGGAAAACGTTGATGCAGTGATACTAGGTAAGTTTTCATTTTCCCCTGAAAATCCCTGCAATTCCCTTATTACAAGAACTTTAGCCGGAGGCACTCTTTATTGCAGCTCTCCTGTTTTCGATGAACACATTTCCATGTTAGTGATCGAGAAATAGGAACAAACAAATATTTGGAAACTTTTCGAAAAAAAGCTCAATATTATACGTAATGTGTTGACAGCTTTGTAATGAGAAGAATAATGAACACCGATAGACTAATCAATTTTGATAGTCCCGCTATAAATAAGATCTGCATTACAATAAAAATCATGAAATATCAGAAACCACGTCGGCCATAGAGTGTTTTACGTGCAATGGCAAGAATTTCGCAAGAATTTTTTCTCAGATTGGAAAGAATCAATAATTCTGGAGACCCAAAAAACGATGATAAAAATCATTGGAACAACTGGCGTGGAATTTCCTTACTACCTGCTATTTTAAAAATATTTAATAAGGTCGACTTAGATAGAATAGCGGAAACATTCAACGTTAATATACGCAATACTCAGTCAGATCGTGCATTGACTAAGCTAGCACTGTGCGGATCAAACAAGCAGCAGAATTTAACTCAACCATGTACCTCATCTTCGTAGATTACGATAAGGACTTTAATGCTCTAAAGGAGAGAACATGACCCAAAAAGGAATCCCTCAAAAATAAATAATATTTTAAAAAGCTATGAACACTCAAATGTGCAGTATGCTACATGATTACGTGCGCTATCACCATTACTATTTATCATCATAAGAGATATCGTAATTGACGCATTCGATACATTGCTTGTGGATCTGAATTGGAAAATTAAAAAGTGACCACGACCCCTTGAGAGTATTAACAAAGTAGTTTTGTTGTGCAATGGTCCTCTCTCACAAACGAATCAATAAAAGTATTTGTAAACACATTAAAAAAATAAGGCAATGAGAGTTAATGCAACAAGCTGTTCTAAGTTCTCAATATACGATCAAGAAATCGAAGATATTACGACTTTTAAATACCTTAATAGTATTACCAGCACAGATTGTTGAACGAAACTCGTCGTAGAGAACTGACTGAAGAAATAAAAGGACAGTTTTGCTATGCTAACCAAGATCTGGAGATCAAGCACTATATGCAATACAACGAAAGTAAGAATATTTGAGTCTAGCGTTAAATCTACACTCTTATACGGCTTATTCCTTTTCAGGACACTTCTGCGGATGTTTCAATCATTCATCAATAGATGCCTACGTAACATTTTAAAATAATTTCCAAAATAGATCAGTATTGTATATTTAGATGTTTCACTAGACAAAACAACTTGTGCCGGTAAATTCACCTCTATATGAAAAAAATACTTTAAATATTGGAAAAAACCCTCTAAATTGGCAACACTGCTCTGATATGCTTAACAATACATGGGCGTAGATAAGAATAAGACGACAGACGTAGATACGAAAAAGAGATTTCCGATATCATTCTTTGACTAGAATCTATAGTTCCTCTGGAGATTGGGGTAGTACAGTCAATATAAGTAAGTGGATTCTATAAACCTTAAAAGATGGTTGAAGGCCAGTACATATAGACAGGCTTGACTAGTACTCAAAGGTCCCCTTGGCAGTTAAGCTGCTTAACTAAAATCAGAGAACCCTGAGATGGATAACTGCCTTGGTCAGAGGACACAGAAGCTTCACCAATATCATCTGATCAGTATGAAACACGAGGAGAATGGTGAATATGCCTAGAGAGTCATGAGATATCAGGGCAAGTAGTTAGATAATGCCCAGCTCTGGCTAGAAATTGTCTTAGGACCTGTAACAGGCACACATAAATGAAGAACAGTCGACCTTTTCAAATAGTTGAAGTCTAGAGCTTGTTTTCGATAGTCTTTAAATAACTAGAGAATGCAAGGGATAGAAAAACGACCCGCTTTGGATGTAGTCTGATTCGTTATTTGCGCTACATGCCTTCTTAAAAGCTCTTACTCTTAAAAACAAAACAGGAAACAGATTTTTCCTTAAGTAGATTATACATGGAATGTTTTTTACAGCTGACTTGTTCAATTTCCGGCTGCTGAACTCGAATATGTCATGTGTTAGCATTAAAATATTGCTTCTGTAAAACACATATTTTAAGGCATCTCTCAATTCAATAAATTTAATTAGAGCGTGCTCTTTTTTGTTCTGACATGCTACACGACTTCAGCTGTTGGCAGAAATCTCTGCTACTGGCAAATAGTCAACGGCGATTAAATGTTAAATTTGTCAAGTCAGACGTAAAAACATGTCGTGTATTAGCTGCTTTAAGTAGCATAAGATGCATGTAAAAATATGCAACGTATTCCTTTGTAATGCTTAAGTGTGTTTGTCATTCGTTACTGCCTTGTAACTTATAACTTTTTTTTATATTTTGGATAAATTTTTGATTTAAACATTTAACACACATACATGTATACATGTACAACGACATTATTTCATTTTTAGCCGCTTTTGATGCAATATTATGACTTTATATACTCGCGGGCTTAAGTTTCTGCGGTACGCGTTTTTTGTTTTTCTGCTTTTTAGCGTCTGCTGTCGTCATTCTTCATTTTTCTGTTGGAGCTTTTTTTTTTGATTTTCAGTTATTTTCATCTTTATTAACTGGATGTTTTCATACTCATAGTTGTAGATATAAAGTATAAAAAAAAGAAGCCTGCTTGTCTGTCCGTCCATCCGTTCATCTGTCCGTCCGTCCGTCTTATTGTCGGTGTTGTCTAAACATTTGCATCTTGTGGTCAAATTTATCCATGACTTTGAGGTGTGAGCTATTTTAATGTTCTTGATTGCCAATGATAAAATTGTTGTTGTTGATGTTGGACACCGGCTGGTATTGTGTCCCCTCATCAAACACTTATATTCTGACACAAGTGCACACATACAAACGCATGCAAATAGACAATTGACTTGATTCTTTTTGTTTTTTTTTTATACCCTTCACACAGTGAAAAAGGGTATATATAGGTTTGTCATTCCGTGTGAAATTTCTACAATTTTCATTTCCGACCCCATAAAGTATATATTTTCTGAAAGCTTATGAATAGAGGAGTCGATTAAGCCCTGACCGTCTGTCCGTCTGTCCGTCTGTCCGTCTGACCGTCTGTCCGTGTGTATGTTGAAATCAACTTTTTGAAGCCCCCCGACATAGGTTGGACCCGGGTAAGGTATTAAAATATCAGAAATATTCGGGAGTAGATCGGTATTGAAAATCAGAAACATCGGTACATAAACAACTGAGATATGAGCAAAAACCCACGACCACCTCGATTTTCTTTTCATAAAAACAACATTACAACAACAACATACATACATACAAACGTGTATACTGGTTAGAGAAAACGTGGCATCGAATCCCAGCTGAGGCAAAAAAATTTTTTTTTTTATTTTTTTTTTATTTTTTATTTAATATATTATATATATTTTTATTATTATTTTTTTTTATTTTTTTATTTTTAATTTTTTTTTTATTTTTTTTTGTTTTATATATATTATATATGTATATAATAATTTTTTTTTTTTTAATTTTTTTTTTAAATTTTTTTTTTTAAATTTTTTTTTTATTTTTTATTTTTTTTTTGTTTTTTTTAACATACATACGTGAATTTACTGTTATTGCATGACTACACGTTGTGAAGGGTATATAAGATTCGGCACGGCCGAATATAGCGCTTTTACTTGTTGTTCTTTCGGTTGTTTCTTAAATTTTTGGTCTGTCTAAAAGTGATCACAAAACAAAAATCAGAGTTTTTTGACTATGAAAATGCAAAACAGACATAAGAAACACTTCAAGGAAAATTTTCGATATTGTTGGATGTTTAGTTTTTAAGGTGTTGGTTAGTTGTTTGTTGCCTGTTTAAAGTGTTTTGATGTTCATATGTACTTGTTTGCTGTTACTTTGCCTGCAGTTTATGCTTGTGTTGTTGTTTTTGTTTTAACAACAAGCTGTTGCTGTCGCTGTTAAATATTGCTGTTATTGTTTTTGATATTTTGCTTATTGCTAAAATAAAAGTATTTGCCCTCTGGTAAACTTGTTGTAACAAGATAATTGCTTAATTTGATTGGCTTACATTATCAGGCGTAAAATGTTTACTATACAATCGAACAAAGACGAGTACACTTAAACAGATAAATATGTGTTCACATTCATCCATGGACGACATATACAGATAGAGTTGTTTAAATTTTATATATATAATATACTGAAAGTTACACACAGACACGCGTGTATCTATATGTATGCATGAAACAAATGAGTTTTGGCATATTTGTATGATATTATAGTCATATGCCCAACGGGTGAAAAATATAAATAAGCTACACTGAGGAAAATCCATAGTTTTGAATAATGGGTTGTAGAAAATATAAATCTATTAAAAAAAAGAGGGTCAACTAAAAACCACTTTAGAGGGTATACCTTTGGTTGGAAGAATGTCTAATACAAATTAAAATTTTAAAAATTAATTAATCTTCAACTCCAATCTAAAGACATAGTAAAATTATTCCTGTTTCTTCTGTTCATTTCACTAATTTCTCTCACTGGGGATGACTGCTTTTTCCTAGCTATCCATCCATGATGACTTTGTTAACTTGCATATAATTTTGGTTGATGTTGATTGCCATCAATCTCTCATAGGGCCTTTCTTTACGCTACACTGTTTGTGTATGTATGTATATGTGTGAATATAAATTCTGTGAAAATGCTAATTACATGCATCTTTTGGCTGTATTTGCTGTCTTGATAACTCTCAATTACGATATGAGTTCATACTGATTTTAATGGTGGCTTGATAATGTTAATGAAATCGGCTTAAAAAATCAAAATCACCGCATTTTCCTTTTCATTCTCAATTCTCATTAAAATTTATAACATTCATACAGATGTATGTATGTGCATATGCATTGGTATATATGTACGTACGTATATAGCGCAAAGGCTAATGGAAAATTAATTTACTAAGAGAAATCCGCCTACTAAAAATGAATTAACTGCATCGAATAACAAATGAGTAATTTAATTTCTTTTTTACATAAAGTAAGAATTTCACTATCTAATAAAAGAACTTAAACACATTTAAAAAAATGGAAAGGAAATTTTTCAAAGTATTTCAACAGGCTATGAAATTAGATATTTAAAAAAAATTTTTGTTTTCTGCTTTAGAAAAATGCAAATTCTGTTATTGTAGGATCAAATATTTAAATGTAGTTTTTAAAGGTTAATCATGTAAAAAATAAAAACTTTACACATTACAATTATTATATGTCTTAATCCTAATAACAGTTGCGATTGACAGCATTGGCGTAACTAGACCATTCTGGGTCGTGAAATACCCTCCCACCCAGAATTTGAAAAAATTAACCATTTGAATTTAGTAAACAAATAAATTTAACTCAGGTAAAGATTTTGCAAAAAATTTGTAAGACATGCCACAAAGATAGAAGTTTAACTGTGTCGAATCGCATGATTGTTTTTGTCAATTAACATCGCCACGACGTTAATTAAACGGCCGTCAAATTTCTCGCTCAAAAGATCCATTGTTTCGTTGGCTGTGTAGCAAGTGTCACCATTCTGTTGGAACCACATATCATTCAGGTCCAAATTCCTAATTAATGGACACAATAAGTCCGGAATGGCGAACACCTCATGGTAACTGCTTGGCTGACTTCAGTTTAGAAGAAGTATGACCCGATGACGCCAACAGCCCATAAACAGCTCGAAACAATCACTGTTTGTGGATGTATTGGCTCTTCAAAAATTAGTCGTTGACTTTTATCTAAAGATGATTTTCATTGTAAAGTCATCATTCACTTCTATCTGTTCAGCTAACCATTCGGCGTATTGACGACTCACGAAATTATCAGTAGGCTTCAGCTCTTGAGTCAATTGAACCTTGTGAGAATGTAAAACTAAAAACCGGATTTTAAGTTCGCAACATTAAATTCATGCAGAAGTGTTTTCGCATTTTCTACTGACCAGGTTTGCTGAAACTTTTCGCACAATTCTTTCCATTGTGGACACATTTGTTTGACTATGATGACCAAAAAAATCACAAAGTGCACGAAATACATTTTGATTGAAACGCCCATTTTCGTAAAAGCCTTTAACAATATTAACGCGTTGCCGAATTATGTTCTCCTTTATGGCTTAATTTGCCAAGCTCTGAAAGAAAAAATGTCAAATTAAATTGGAAAAAAACTTGACATTAAGACGTGACTCACCATTAACATCGTGGGTTACTGTTGGTCTACGCTTTATAATATTATTTGACATTATCATAGACAAAGCCATCATAATCATAAGATTATCGTTATAAAACTTCGTAATGTGATGTTAACTCTTTACTGTTTACTAATATAAAAGGTGTCCCTAGTCGTTATGTCATAATTTTTCAAAAATTTGTGAAACTTAATCAGTAATCAATTTATTTTTTTTTTTCAATCATCATTACGATGTTATGACAATACGGCACTTAGTACTTTTAGTGAATACATAAATGGTTTTTATACCCTTCACACAGTGAAAAATGGTATATATAGGTTTGTCATTCCGTGTGAAATTTCTACAATTTTCATTTCCGACCCCATAAAGTATATATTTTCTGAAAGCTTATGAATAGGGGAGTCGATTAAGCTCTGTCAGTCTGTCCGTCTGTCCGTGTGTATGTTGAAATCAACTTTTTGAAGCCCCCCGATATCGCTTGGACCCGGGTGAGGTATTAAAATATCAGAAATATTCGGGAGTAGAACGGTATTGAAAATCAGAAACATCGGTACATAAACAACTGAGATATGAGCAAAAACCCACGACCACCTCAATTTTTTATTCACAAAAACAACATTACAACAACAACATACATACATACAAACGTGTATACTGGTTAGAGAAAACGTGGCATCAAATCCCAGCTGAGCCAAAAAAATTTTTTTTTTATATTTTTTTTTAAATTTTTTTTTATTTATTTTTTATTTAATATATTATTTATATTTTTATTATTTTTTTTTTAATTTTTTTTTAATTTTTTTTTTAAATTTTTTTTTTATTTATTTTTTGTTTTATATTTGTTATATATATTTTAATTATTTTTTTAAACTTTTTTTTTAAATTTTTTTTTTAATATTTTTTAATATTTTTTTTTTTAATTTTTTTAATTTTTATTTTTTTAACATACATACGTAAATTTATAATTTTACAATGGGATGTTTTTATATATGTATGTTTTTTATATGTATGTACGTATTTTATATGGGATGAATGGTGATACAAACTACTGTTATTGCATGACTACACGTTGTGAATGGTATATAAGATTCGGCACGGCCGAATATAGCGCTGTTACTTGTTTGCAATTCATTTTACTCAATGTAAGTAGTATTTTTTTATCTCTATAGAACTTTAAAAGGATTTCCTTTTAAACAAACTGTCATACCACGCTGACTTTTTAACATTAATGAACAGCATAATTTGAAAAATGGCCATCGTTTAACGATTTTCCATTGGCGACCACGTCTGTCCTGCTTTTTCTCAAGTAGCAGTCTCCGCAGACTATCTAATCTGTGGGGATCTGAATAACTCCTGTTTGAACAGTGTCCTGCAGGATAGAAGCGGTTAATAATTTTCCTTTTCCTCAGTATAGAATAGTTGCATTCTTCGCTGGTTCTTCCGCAATGAAGTTTTCTGACAACCTCGCGTGGCCAGGTTAAAAGCAAATCTTCAAGTAATTAAATAGAAATAGATATAATAATTAAATTATTAATATTTAATTAATTTTCTATTTAAAGGAAGAATAAATAGAAATTTAATTATTTGTTTATAAAAGTTTAACAAATAAAGTTATTTATGATACCGTGCCAAAAGACTGTTCACCTGCTTTTTTACATCGCCAACATACGAGAACATAAATAAAATTCATACTGTCATCAAAATCTTAAATTAAATAAAATAAAACACGTATTCCCTACCAGTTTACTTCTCCAACTCCATACACAACGAAAACCTCCAAAGAAAACTCATAAAAATTATCTTTTTTTTATTGAATAATTTTGCAAACACCCCCTCAGAACACAATCACAAAAAAATTGTTCGTACGTTGAGTGCTGCATATAAAACTTAAAATTAAAAGATAATCTTGGTGTAAAAAAGAATTAATAAAACATTTAATAATAATAAAAAAAACATCGATAACAGAAACACATAAAAAAGCCTCCAAAAAAATGTATGACCATGAGGATGATAGCAAAGACTACTCCGATGCTGTTGATGATGAAACATGATGCAAAAAAAAAAGGTTGAAAAATTCATGTTACATGTGAATTTATGAATTCATATGCAACTTTCTCAGAATCCCACTACATTCAATTATATGCTGTTAAAATAAATGTGCTTAAAATCCTTTTCAATTTTAATAGTGAAAGGGGGAAGGGAGGAGTCAACAAACAAACACAAGGAAAAATAATAACATTTGTATGAATCTAAAAGGGCTTTTTGTGTATGTGGATACAAACATTTTTAAAAATACAACCGGTTATTTTTCTTGGAAGTTTTTTTTTAACAAATATTTTAAAAATAAATCACTACAGTGAGCTTTAAAAAGCAACTAGATTAAATTAATTTTTAAGTAAAAAAATCAATATGTAAAAGGTTTAAAAAAAAATGTTCAAGAGAGTATAGAATAGTTTTTTTTTGCGGAATTCGTTCGTTCAGCTTTTTTTGATGAAAGAGCACATGTAACTTTTGACAACTCGGAAAAGTTTTTGTGGAAATCATTGTATGCAATAATGCTATTGATTATTACCATTTTAACCACAATATTTTTGACTGTTCCTAAATATCCAAGGTTATACGAGTATATTAGTTACGCCTTAACCTATTTCATCTCTTGGCTAGAGCGATTCGCAAATATACTCCACAAAATTTTTCAAATAGAAACAAAGATAGCTTAACAGTGTTCAACATATCATTACTTTGTTCACTACCCATTTTAGCAAATCTGATAACCTTTGGCAGCATTGTTCCCATACCCTCTTATTCATTGTCATCCAGTTTGAATATGTCCAGCAACCTGCGACAAATTATGATATAATTCTGAAAACATCAACGGTTTGGTTACCAGTATTATGTTTCCATCCATTCACAGCAGTACACTAATCGCATGTAATCAACGCCATGCCTTCTTGCTTATTATAGGGTATTTCCAACAGAAAACTAGTTCTATCTGATCATTGTATTCCCTTTTTTTTTATTGTCTGCACCATAACAATTATTATTAAATCGAAACTTATTGATGCAAAAATTTTACCGTTGCACTTAATGTCGATTATCTGCTAATAAGGGTATAAATAAATTTCAATGTACAACATACGTTGAACTAAGAATATTAAGGCAACAAACAGTATATGATTTAACCAATCTTCCATAAAATTTATTCCATTCATCGAAGCAATCAAACACTCAACCCTTAGGCCATCAATACCATACAGTTTCATACTCATTTGCAACTTTAATGTGATAAAAAAAAAACGCTACAAAAGTTGAGAAAATAATTTGCAAAATAAAATAAAAGATATAAAATAAAATCAGCAGCAATAACAACAACAAAAAGAAATGCAAAATATTTAATTAATTTGCTTAAGTGTGAGGAAAACCTGAAAACAACTTTTTGATAATAATAAAGATTTTTGGATGGCCCAAAAAAAGTTGTACAAAGGAAAATTGTACAAATGATGAGTAAAATCGAATAAATAAATAAATAAATATGTATAGGTAAGTATGTACAATAAAAGTTCATACAAAGTAATGGCCGCCACTGTTAGCTATGACTTTTAACAATTCTTCAAGCAACATATGTATCGAATCCGCGTCATATGAACTGCTCATCTCTAAATAAAATTTTTATTATCTTGCTCTTAATCGAAGCGTATCCTAGAGAGAGCTCTGCAGTGATGGAAACAAATAGCAGTACAATGAGGCAAAGTCTGCACTAGAGGCGAGGTGAGGCAAAATTTCTTAACCACTTCTTTCTTCACAGTGTCTAACAGGTATTCCAACGAACAGTTATTGACACGAATCAGCTTCATTCTAAAATTTTGCTGTGACAGACGACAGTTTTTGCATTTAGTAAAAATTGTAAATGCACTAGCAATCACAAATCTGAACATGTTGCTACAAGTTGGGTTGGCAGAAGGACACTCTGAAATAAGAGAAAGGGAATTGTGGAAATTCGTAGGTTTAATGGTATCTTTTCATGGAGGTTATAATTCATAGGTGGGTATATGGTATTTTTTTAAAGGACCGTAACAGCATTTTTTGGGAGAGTGACGTGCTTACGATGGACAATACCAGTATTAAGGAAAACTTACACATAAACAGAAAGGCATTCCAAAAAATATGTAAAAAAGTTTCAAATATCTAATCTATTTTAATTTTACATTTTTGATTTTTTAATTTTTTGATTGATTGCCGACCGTGTTGCCATATTGAAATTGCTAAATGCAGTATAAATTCAATATGATTTAGTGCATTTACGTGAAATCTAATACACATTGAAATGGGGATAATTCATTGGTTAATTTTAATTAAGACTTTTAATGCAAATTAACGCTGTCGTCTGTCTTAGTATAAATTATTTTGTTGTGAATTAAGCACCTCTTAACGGGTTAAAGACAAACATAATTACATTTGCATTATAAATATTTAAAATATTCTCATGTACTGGCATTAAGATGCTGTTGATTAATAATAAATTTGTATATATTTTTAAATAAAAAAATATTTTCTCGTTAAACAATTCTGTACAGCAGATGTAAGTATTTATTGGGAGAATTCAATGTGGTTAAATAGAAGGGCTATGCACAAGTACATCAATTTATTTGCCTTCAGTAAAACACACATGGTTCAGTGTAAACTTTAAAAAATATTTTAAAAATATGTGTGTTCAGATATTTCACTCTCTTATGATGCTTTACCCTTAAAATGGGAACACTTTTTTTAGAAAAGTTAAAAAAATTACACTTTTTAATGAAATTTGAAAAATCGCGAATTTTTTTCAAGAAAATATAGAAAAAAATATAGAATTCGTTAGATATATTAATTTTCGACTCCCATTTCCGACGTTGTGCGCTTTGAGTAGTACAAGGTTTTCAACAGCTTAGGATTATTTTTGAAAAGAGTGCATAAAGATCAAATTTAGCTACTCGTTTCGGTATTTTGTAATCTGTTACCGTTCAAAGTCGGCACAATCACATTTATGGCTTAGCAATCAAATCTATGATATAAATCATATTTCGTAAGTGCCAAAGAATATTGTCATGAGAATTTGGATTATTAAATGGTTGCCCGTCATTTAAAATGGTTTTTATATACCCTTTACCTGTGGTGCTCATGAGTATATATAGCTTTGTCATTCCGTTTGTAATTTCTACAATTTTCATTTCCGACCCCATAAAGTATATATTTTCTGAAAGCTTATGAATAGAGGAGTCGATTAAGCCCTAACCGTCTGTCCCTCTATCCTTCTGTCCGTTTGTTGGTTGAAATCAACTTTTAGAAGCAACTATGTTCTTCAGATCTGTGTATTGTATCAATCTTTTGGAAATATCCAAGAAGGAATTGCTGTTAAAATTCAGCACAATCGCCCAATAACTTTCTGAGTTATGAGCAAATAAACGCGACTGCCTCTGTTTTTCCCATGTTTTTCAGCCATAGAATAATTTATAGGTACCTTTGCTATTATTTGTAGATAAAATATGCCTCTAGAGATATTCGTGAAAAATGTTGGATAAAGCGGGCTCTAATCGGTAAAAACTCATTTTTAATATATATTCCAAAAATTTACAAACGAAAATCAATTTTTTCAGCTTCTAGACAACCGATAGAATCGAAATTGGTATCATCTGAAAGGACTTGACTAGCGCAACTATAAAAAAAGAAAATTAATATTGGCCACCACTACAAAATGGCTGACAATAAATTTATATATGGATCAGATCTGGTATTTTAAAATGTTACTTCTTGAACCCCTTAATATTGGTATCAAGTGAAAGGGGCTTGGCCAGTAAAATATAGTAAATAATTAGGCAATGTAAAATCCAAGATGGCGTCTAAAACAAAATGGCGGACAAAATTTTTTTTAACCCCATCAATATGGGTATCAAATTAAAGGGCTTGACTAGTAGAATACAGTTAACTAGGTAAAAATTCAAAATCAAGGATGGCGTCGGAAATAATAAGGAAAAATCGCGTATAACATAAAATATAGGTTAAGCTACGATGTGGGATTATCCCCTTGTACATGATGGTGAAGGGTATTATCAGATTTGGCACGGCCGAATATTACACTCTTACTTGTTTTTTACTTCATTTTTAGAAACATTATTTTGAAAGAATAATTAAAAGAATCTAAAATATTAATACTTCTTTACGTATTACTTATATATTCCATTAAATTTATACATAAAATTATATACCGATTGCAGCGAGAACAACCTAACCTAAAGTAACTGTATAACTGTTGAATGTTTTGAGAATAATTCTTGTGGTATTTGTCAGTTTTTGTTAAGTAGTTATGCAGTCGATTCACAACCCAAAAATCAATATGATGAGAAAAAAATCATATTTAAAAATGTATACAAATATTTATCGCAAGATACATAAAGCTTTTATCAAATGTTCTTGAAAAGCATATTCATGTTGTATTCACATTGTGGTACTCGTATCAAGTGTATTTTATTTTGAAATCGAAACAGCCATTGGATTTCTTAAATAACAATCGATAAAATTTAAAGAGTTCATAAAATGTAATTATATATTTTAACATTTTGTGGTTGGTCGAGTAAATATCAGTCAACTTGTCAGTCTATATGTCAGCTGAAAGATGCCATCATATGTTTGGCTGTGGTGGAGGGAATGGCAGGCTTGAAATGGCCTGAGATTCAAAATATTCATTGAACATGTGTGTTACGTTTAACAATTTTGTCAATAGTAATCGTAATAATAAAAATGACAGCGATGTTGCTGATGATGGTAATTATGACAATATTGGCGTTGATGAGTACACTGTGTAACAAAAAAAAGCAAATTTTTTTAAGGGACATGCAAAATTCTAAATGACATTTTCTCTTTCGATCATATGCATTTTAGCTGCGTACTCAGTTTTTTTATTTCTGAACTTTTGATACTTTAATGTTTTCAATGACACAAAATATAAATTTTTTTTAATATAAATATGCGAGGTGAAAGAATAAAAAAATTCATTTTTGTTTTTAATTCGTCAGGACATACTTTTTTAGTTAATTTTTAAAATCTTCTGTTTTAATTATTATAAAAATTTTAAAAATAAATTTTGAGGTATCCCTAGGTATTTTTAAAACACTTCTTAAAATTTCAAAAATATTTTCCTTATTTTACGAATGTTATATGCCATTATGCTGCATATTTAAAAAAACATTTGCCATTCTTTTTCGGATGGAAGATTTCGGAATTTTTTTTATATAAAAACAAACAAAAAAAAAAACAGAGGCAGTCGTATTAGTTTTGTCATATTTCCGAAATTTATGAGGTAATTTTTCTGGTTTTCAATACTAATTCATTTTCAAACATTTCCAAAGGCCTATGCCACATATAGATCTGTGCAACATCTTAGGGCTACTAAAAGTTTAAACCAACCACTATACAAATAACACTCAGTCTACTTCTCTATTAATAATTTTTCAAAAAATATTCAGTTCCACAAAATGATGTTACACAGTGTAATGACGATAAAGATAATGACGTTTGTATTGTCAATAACTTCAATGTCATTTAAGTATCGTAAAATTAATATTCATATGTAAGTATGTATGTATGTATGTACCCAGTAGATAACGTGACTAGTCCATACCAAACGCTTTAGAAATAGTTTGAAACAAGCTTGTTACCATAAGCCTTAAGTATAAAATTATTAAAAATATTATTCTAAAAGGCTTGATAACAACTATTAATTATATGATATTGAAGCCTTGCCGTAAACTTATTTTCTTAAGCATGTTCTAAGCTTAAAAATACTGGGGGGTATTTTTACAGAGGTATATAACTTTAAGTTGGCATAACTTTAAGTCAACATGAATTGACTGACGCATGAAAAGCAAGGCGTAGATTAGGTAAATGGGGCCAAAACAAGATTGCTATTGATCCCACATAAGCGAATTTTGTTAGGCGATGAAACTCACTTTTGATTTAATTAATACGTCATTAAACAAAACTGCTTTATTTGGAGTGATGACAATCCTCAAGAGTATGTTGAGACATCGTTACATCCAGAACAACTGACAGTTTGGTGTTCTTAATGGGCTGGTGGAATTATTGGAGTCTACTCCTTTATAAACAATGCTGGTCACAACGTTACAGTCAACAATGCCAGCTATAGAGACATGATTACTGACGTTCGTCAATTGAACTACCATAATGTGCAGGAGCTGTGGTAACTCAAATCGTGTTACAATTGATTTATTAAAGAAAGCGTTTGGTAACCGTAAAATTTCACTTATTAAAACCGTGAATTGGTCTCCAAGATCCTAAAATTTAACGCCGCTAAACTATTTTCTGTGGGTATATAAGAAGTCGCTAGTCTACACTGATAAACCCGAAAATATTTAATAATCATTTTTTTATTTTTATTATTTATTTATTGTTTATTTTAGTATTTTATTATTATTTTTTTTTGCAATTTTACTTGAATTATCAAACACTTGTTTGCTGGTGTGACACCACAGTTGGGGACTGATTATTTTAAAATTTACAACAAACATGCGTAAATAATCAAGTTTTTATAATTTTTGAAGAATATAATGTTACTAAAAGGTTTTAGATATTTATTTGAAACAAGCTTATTCGTCAGTTCAGTTAAATTACGCTTATGAGTTGGGTTGTTAGGTGCACACATGTATGGACCATAAAAGATCTAAAGATCACCCAAATGTATGCAGAAAACATGATCGTTTTTATATTTCGATGTCGTAGAACTGTGCATAATATCGAAAAAGTTTCAAAATTACTCTCTAGCACTTCTTGATGAAGTACCTTAGCTGACATTATAAAGTTTTTGAAAACACTAATACAACCGTTAAAAAACCAACACTCGTCGCTTATCTACAAACTCCTTTTTTATACCCTTCACCTGTGGTGCACAAGGGTAAAAATAGGTTTGTCATTCCGTGTGAAATTTCTACAATTTTCATTTCCGACCCCATAAAGTATATATTTTCTGAAAGCTTATGAATAGGGGAGTCGATTAAGCTCTGTCAGTCTGTCTATCTGTCCGTGTGTATGTTGAAATCAACTTTTTGAAGCCCCCCGATATCGCTGGGACCCGGGTGAGGTATTAAAATATCAGAAATATTCGGGAGTAGATCGGTATTGAAAATCAGAAACATCGGTACATAAACAACTGAGATATGAGCAAAAACCCACGACCACCTCGATTTTTTTTCACAAAAACAACATTACAACAACAACATACATACATACAAACGTGTATACTGGTTAGAGAAAACGTGGCATCGAATCCCAGCTGAGCCCAAAAAATTTTTTTTTTAATTTTTTAAAAATTTTTTTTTAATTTTTTTTTATTTTTTTTTTTATTTTTTATTTAATATATTATTTATATTTTTATTATTATTTTTTTTTAAATTTTTTATTTTTTTTAATTTTTTTTTTATTTTTTGTTTGTTTTATATATATTATATGTATGTATATATATTTTTTATTTTTTTTTTAAAATTTTTTTTTTAAATTTTTTTTTATTTTTTTTTTTTTGTTTTTTTAACATACATACGTGAATTTATAATTTTACAATGGGATGTTTTTATATATATGAATATTTTAATATGGATGTACGTATTTCATATGGTGACTAGGGTTTGGGAATTCCCGGGAAGACGATTTTTTAATTCCCGTTTCCCTGGTAAGTAAAAAGACCGGGAAATCCCAAACCCTAATGGTGACACAAACTACTGTTATTGCATGACTACACGTTGTGAAGGGTATATAAGATTCGGCACGGCCGAATATAGCGCTCTTACTTGTTTAAAATGACTTGGTTCATTACTGATTTACATAGAACCATTTTGTAATTATTCCATTTCAGCTGTAATGGACAACGTAGTTCAATATTATCTACAGGGTATGCATATACATATGTGTGCATACCTGTATATATTAATACTCGTATTAGAATAGTTCTTATATATAAAATCCGTAAAACTTTTACAAATTAATCTACAACTAAAGTAATATATAAATTAAAATATGTAAAAAATTTAACACAAAAAAAAATTATTAAAAATATTCTCCACTAATTTTGTTAAAATGTTTTAAACTTTACCACCCTAATAAACATAAATGTATTTATGTATGTGTTTAACTTAATATTAATAATAAACATTCCTTTAGTACAAGTTTGAGCGAACATTGTTTGGGGTTCGTTGCAATCTTTAAATTTAAGTCCAACTTCAGGTATGAGTTTTGTGTTGTAATATGCAAAATATTTGCATTTAATGGCCCAGTTAAGTCTGTTTTTTTTTTTTTTTTTTGTTATTCGTGCATCATCAAAGTATGTGGTATTCAATCAATTGCTTTTTATTTCATTGACAACGTTTTTTTTTTTATTATTTTTCTTGCTACGTTCACCGATTTCATCTTGTTGCTGTTGGGTGCATTGATTGTGTGGCAAGCAGATGTTCATAGTATCAGAAATGAATAAAATTTTATTAAGTTTATTTTTTCGGGTAATAGCGAATGCATTTTTAAAATATAAAATAAAATGAATTTGTAAATACCGCGTTGCAAAAGTGATTGTGTTTTTTTTTCATGTTTGTTTTGTTTCTACATTTTTTATTATTATTGGACAATGTGAATATTTATAACATTCATTAGTTTGATTATTATTGGTATACATATGTACATAGAAAAAAATTTTCGACTTTTTAGATTTTATGGTTGTTCTTCCCGGGTTCAATGAACCGGACAAGCAGTCTTAGCAAATGGTAACATTGTGTGTGAGCGCATTATGCAGTTTAGTATTAACAAGTAACAGTGCTATATTCGGCCGTGCCGAATCTTATATACCCTTCACAACGTGTAGTCATGCAATAGCAATTGTTGGTATCACCATTCATTTCACATAAAATACGTACATACATGTAAAAAACATAACAAAAATAAAAAAATAATAATAAAAAAATTACAAAAAAAAATTAAAAAAAAAAATTTTTTAAATTTTTTTTTAAAAAATTTTTTTAAAAAATTAAAAAAAAACAAGTAAAAGCGCTATATTCGGCCGTGCCGAATCTTATATACCCTTCACAACGTGTAGTCATGCAATAACAGTGGTTTGTGTCACCATTTATCCAATATGAAATACGTACATACATATAAAAAACATACATATATAAAAACGTCCCATTGTAAAATTTAAATTCACGTATGTATGTTAAAAAAACAAAAAAAGAAAAAAAATTTAACAAAAATTTAAAAAAAAAATTTAAAAAAAAATTTAAAAAAAAATTATTATGTATATAATATATATAAAACAAAAAAAAAAATAAAAAAAAATTAAAAAAAAATAATAATAAAAATATAAATAATATATTAAATAAAAAATAAAAAAAAAATATAAAAAAAAATTTTAAAAAAAATTTTAAAAAAATTAAAAAAAAAATTTTTTGGCTCAGCTGGGATTCGATGCCACGTTTTCTCTAACCAGTATACACGTTTGTATGTATGTATGTTGTTGTTGTAATGTTGTTTTTGTGAAAAAAAAAATCGAGGTGGTCGTGGGTTTTTGCTTATATCTCAGTTGTTTATGTACCGATGTTTCTGATTTTCAATACCGATCTACTCCCGAATATTTCTGATATTTTAATACCTTACCCGGGTCCAACCTATGTCGGGGGGCTTCGAAAAGTTGATTTCAACATACACACGGACAGACGGTCAGACGGACAGACTGACAGACTGACAGAGCTTAATCGACTCCCCTATTCATAAGCTTTCAGAAAATATATACTTTATGGGGTCGGAAATGAAAATTGTAGAAATTTCACACGGAATGACAAACCTATATATACCCTTTTTCACTGTGTGAAGGGTATAAAAAGGAAATACTGCATATTAGTAAACAGGGTGTGCAAAATGCAAGTACATCTGTGTAAAAAATTCAATTAAATTAGTTTCCTTTGATATGATGGATTTATGAAACATGATTACATTCATTCAGTTGTCCGGGCTTTATTTGCCGTAGCTTATCCTGCTAAACCAATTTTCCAAGAATTTTTCGATGATGCTATCTCTCGAAGTAACTCGACCGACATTAACAGTGTAAAAGGCTTATGGATTATAAGCATAGCATCGGTGTTGAACGGCACCCCACAAGAAGAAGTCTAAATGGGTCAAATTCTAGTTTCGATACAACCAACTGACGTTACAAATATGGGTAGAATCATGACTATCGAACTTAATAGGCAAAATATTAATTATTTAATGAGATATATGACATGTGCCAACTTTTTAAAACTAAAAATTGTTCAAGTCAATATTTTTCTTTTCAACTAATAAAAAGTTATTATGGCTTTGCGGCACTAGCGATTTACTGAGCTGGATATTTTTTTAATAAATCGGACAATGACGCCACCACTACAAAATCTAGTTATACATTGGCTTTCGATAATAACATGAGAATTTTTTGATTCCCAAATCTGGCAATTTTATTTGTTGGCTAAAGCACCGAGATCAAAATGCGCCTCGTTAGGATAGATTCGAAAAATTTGATACTCCATTTAATCTCCTGTAAGGTCCAAATTGAGAAGCCGTTATTGGATGGACGTTTGCCTTTTGTTGTAACATGTAAGCAAATATGTTATCCGAATATTTGTGCAAAAAATGCAACATAATGATACGTGAAATACTGTAGAGATTAGGGTGAATGACTCGGTTTTACAACAGGTGGAAAACCCGGTTCTTTCCTCATTCAGCTGGCGGTTTTTTCTAAATGTTGATTTTTCGAATATCGAATACACCGGTTTTTTTATCCGAAAAAGCCGGTTTTTTATTTTTTTATGTTTATATTCATATATCTTTGTAACCAATCGTACCATAGTATATTTAGTACCCGAAAAGTTTCCAAAAATCAGAAAATAAAAACTTTTAAATATTCTTCCATAATATTGTAAGAAATTTATTTGATGTTTAAAAAACAAATGTAAAATTAGAAAAATAATTGAGCTTAAATATTAGTTTTTTTTTTATAGGATATAAACCTAACGTTAAAAGTTAAAGATAATTGAAGCATAAATCACTTTTAGGTAAAAAGTGTAGTTAGAATAAAGAAAAACCAATTATGTCTTCTTCCAGATCCTAATTTTAATTAATGGCATTGAGTGCCTGCCAACTTAAATTTTAATTAAACCATCGAATAAACTAATTTATGCCTGTATATGTATGTCTGTCAGGGGTATAAGAAAGAATTTTTAAAATGAAATTTTAAAGATTTTTCCCTAGTCTTTAAAATGTATTTCAAATTACAGAAGGAGATACAAAAATTTATAACAGCCTTATAAAAAGTTTTATTTATTTATGTATTAATTTACTGCATTTATTTTACTTGTAAAGAGAACTTTTAGTCCTTAAATTCAACTAATTAAAACCAAATAAGTCAACTGCATTCATGCCAGTTATTGCGTTATTGTGCAGCCAAACTTATATAAACTGTTAAAATTTCATATTTAAATATAATTTTTATTATAATCTTTTTTTACAATATTTTTTAATTTTTTTTTTTAAATATTATATTTTATATATTCGAACAGGTTAACCGGGTTTTTCTCAGTTTTCAAAATAGTAACCGGTTTTTTTTAATTTTAAATTTCAAACTATTTGAAAACCGGTTTCTTAAAAAAGTCGAATAAACGATCACCCTAGTAGAGATCCATGTAAAGTGGATGTTTATAAATATGGTTTTGCGCTTTCGACTACAGCATCTAAGATATCATCAGTACGCACCGTAAAACGACGGAGGTCTTGAATTTTGTCTCCCAGCATGCCAGTCTTTAAGACATCTTTTCAATAAGCGCATAGTTTGAGAAACAGAGTATATTTTGAAGAAAAAATATAACATCTTCCCAATACTTTTTTGGCTAAAGATGATTTATATTTTGAATATAATATTTTGAAAAGAAAAAAGTTATAAGTTTTACTTACACCAGTCGTTCGCATTAAATTAAAAATATTTTTTCTTTTTGATCATAATTTAAAGAAATCGGTATATTTTTTCCTCAAAACTTAACTTAAATTAAGAAAAAGATTAACTAAATAGAACAGAAATAGAACGGAACTCAAAATAAAGTAGTACTGAACTAGAATTCAACCAGAACTAAACTGCATCAAAACTATAGCCAACGTAGGATGAAAAGCTAATTACATTAAAAATGCAGTAGAACTAGGGACAAATCACGACATTCTAACGTAATCGAAATTTAAAAAATGCTTATTAGATTCTCTTTACCAAAAGCAAAGAGAACTCAAACGATCGAGTAAATTGTGATCGAACGCCGTTATTTTTCCCACTGAACTAGAAATGAAATATAACTGAACTATAAGCAAAACAAACTAGTATTACTATATACCTGATCTACAATGGAAGCAAAACTAAAAAAACTGAACATAAGCAAAATCAGTATTAGTCAAACCTAACACGAGATATAAACTCCAATGCATGACACTCAACTCTCTTATCATGGTACAATCATCAGGTAGCCTCGGTTCAGCAACAACGAAATTCGATATGCATTTTGTTGTTGGAAAACAACAAACAAAATTTGACATTTAAGTTAAACCTTAAAGTAGAGAAAAGGAAATCAGCTGCTTTAGTGAGGCTTATGTCCTCCTTGTCATGTTTAAATTGTGCATTTTTGTTTGATTCAAATTATTAAAGAATGAGTCAGAAAGAACAAATACACACTTTTTAAGCCAAAACTTATCCTCGGTCCAACAAATCATTATTTTTTCAAAATATGTCAGATATTACCCTGTCTAAGTCAATAATTTTCGTCTATAATTTCGGTTAAAATGAACATCGAAAAAAGTACGTAAGAAACTAATTGAAGCCAATAATATTTAGTGCAATATGGACTTTAAGAAATATATCAAAAGATCTAAACGTTCATCGTCACACTGTTTCATAAGATATTAAGCAGTATATGGAAGATTAGAACATTGAAATAAAACATGGATAAGAAGGAAGAAGGTTTTAAAAATAAGAAAAGAAGTCGAACAACTCTTTTGAAAGGCACTAAACACTTTTATCGAAAAAACACTTCGTTAAGTTTAATGCTTTGCTTTCTTTTGTGAACAGAAAGTCAAAGCTAATTCTGGGTTGAATAAAATTCGAATAAAATTCAGAAGGTTATAGATTGTAATGCGGTAAAGAACTTAGAAGCAAAGGAACGAATAACACAACTACCGAACAAAATCAAATAAAATACCTGCAGAAGTTTCTTATCTGGCAGGCCATCTGGCACGATAAGCACAGAAATATATTACAGAGTGTTTACAAAAACGACTTTTATCTTTCTTCAACAAATTGCCTTCATATTTTTAACCCAAATTGGCATCATTCCAAAATGGAAAATGTCCCTTGAGTGGTATTATATTCTGCAAGTATAAGTTATTGCTGGTTCACTTTTAATATTTTGAAGAAAAAAAAACTCCCGAACTAAAATGGAGCTTAACTAGAAATTTGGCAAATCCGCTTATAAAATATTACGTCTTCTAGAATTCATTCTAACCTGACTTGTTTCTGGAATGTTATCAATTATTAAATAGTTTATAGGTTTTTCTTTTTTTTTTGTATTAGTTTCAAAACTGTAAGTTTTGCAGTAAATCAGTAATTACTTAAATTTCAGCTTAAGAAATAATTGATCCACTTTGTAAACAACTCCTCTAAATTACACTAGCAATGCAAGAACATTAATATTTCCCTGTCAACAAACTAGTATTAATTTCATTTCGAACCACTTGCACTTGTCTTAATAATTTACAGCACAACATCAATTCTCACTTAAAATCATAGATTAATCAAAACTAACAAGTACGTAAAGCGCTCGACGCCATAGTTCATAGCAAATTATATTCAACAGATGTGATTTTTATAAAGTAAATTATTAGAGCCAACATTGTCCATCTACCGGATATTGTGGTTAATGAATGAAGAAGAAGTCGATTTCATTAAAATTGACATTGTCTCCTGTATGCGTTTGTGCGCAGAAAATAATGAAGCCACTAAACCAAAAAAAAAAAAAAAAATAAAATAAAATCCACTACAATTAAGAGACAAGACTTTAATAATCATAAATTTAACTTTTACAACAGGCAACCAAACAACTGACCAAACCAACCGATCCCGGTTTCAGGCAACAAAACCCCCCACTTTTTTCTGTTTTTTTTTTCGATTCAACAAATAAATGATCAACAAGTTTTCAATATTCCTTTAAAAGAAAAATTAAAAAAAAAATAATAATGTTTTACATAATGTTGCAAGTCGGTTTTGTAACAAGTGTGTGTGTGTGAGGAAAAATATATTGTTGATGTTGTAGTTGTTGATATTGTATTGTAGACATTATTGTAAAACAATTTAAGGAGTCAGTTTGCATGGATCTTAAATGAAATAAAATTCAATCGCAATTGGCTGACGTTAAATGGCGAAATGTAAAAATTTTCGTGCGTTAATTGAGTTGTTAAATGTCTATTGAGCTTGCACATGTATATTGCAGCGGAAAATAGTAAAGTGCTTTATGAACATATTTAGGTACTCACTAAAGTGGTTGTATTTACAAGTTACCAAAAAAAAAAAAAATACATACAATCATGTATGCGCATTCACTTTAATGTGATAACAAGCAAGAAAATAAAAGTGAAAGTGAAAAGATGCCAAATTAGATTGTTTACATAAAAAAAGACGATACACTAAAATAATTTTTTTTTAATATTAAAACTAACTATTCTCGAAACAAATTCATTACTTATCAAAATAAAACCTACTAAATCGCCAAGAGAAACCGGCAGATCTGACAACCCTGTCACTCAATTGTTTTTAAAACAACAGCAACATTGTCAGCAGCTGATACAGAAGCTGTTTTTTTTTTCAAACAATAAATATTTCAATGCTTCACTTTTACAAAAAATACTTTTTAAAAATATATGATAACAGCGCGTCAAAATATATATAAAACAAGTAAGAGCGTTATATTATGCCGTGCCGAATCGGATAAAACCCATATGCAAAGGTATAACGACCACTTCGTAGCTCAGTCTAGACTTAAGAATTCATGCAATACGCTATTTTCTTTATTATTTCCGACGCCATCTTTGATTTTGAATTTTTACATAGTTAACTGTATTCTACTAGTCAAGCCCTTTCATTTGATACCCATATTGTCGAGGTTAAAAAAATTTGCTCCGACATTTTTCTTTAGTTGCCATCTTGGAATTTAAACTTTTTTAAAAGTTTACTACATTGTACTGGTCAATCCCTTTTATTTAATACTAATACTGTGCGGGTAAAAGGGGATAAAGTCGTAACTACTATATTTGACTTATATATTCGCCACTTAATCTTGGACGCCATGTTGGATTTGTTTCTTTTTATATCTAACTATATTTTAATACTAAAACCCTTTTATTTGGTCCCCATTTTGGCTCTCTCGATTGTATAGAAACTGAAAAATATCTATTTGCATTTGCAAATTTGAGGAAAAACACTGAACCCGTCGTACTTTGGTGCTTATATCTCAGTTGGTTTCAAACTGATTTATTAGTTTTTCTTCGAAATATATTTTGAGATTTTGGTTTTTAATCTGGTATCGTAATCGTGTTCAAAAATTATTTACGAGCTTGAAAAAATTTTATATTTATTTTTTTTAAATAATTTTTGCCTTTAACTTGGCTGATTAGTGACTAATTAGTCCAACATTGTTCATGAATATTTACCAGATTCCTATCAAATCTATAAATAGTAACGACTGTGTCTATAAATTATCCTAGGGCTAGAAAATTTAAATTTTTGTTGTAAAAATAGACTGAAAACAGATGCAGTCGTGTTTATTTGCTCATATCTCAAAAAGTTTTGGGACGATTATGCCGATCAGCTCCCAAATATTTCTGATATTTTGATGTCTTACACGGCTTTTGGCAATGTCGATGGCTTAAAAAACTTGAAACATACACACGGACAGACGGATAAATGGACAATACACAATCAACTCCCTATTCCGTGTCATTTCACACGGAATGACAAACCATTACACTCACCGTGTTTTAAATATATTTAAGTTATATAAGCGACTGGAGTAACACCAATTTGTCAATATTTCAAATCTTATCTTACTAATATAATAAATGTGAATGTTTGGATATTTGTTACTCAATCACACAAAAACGGCTAAACGGAACTAAATGAAATTCCGCACATAGATAGACAACAACCTAGATTAACACATAGGCTACTTTTTATCACGATAGTAACGCGAAGTCGTTGGCGAACTCATCATAACACATCCTAAACGGGTTGTTTGTGTTGTAAATATTTGTATTTTTGTTGTTAATACTAAGTCTTCGGGCCTGTTCGTAAATGCATCACAGCTGTGCATATAATGCGCACAATGTTCGTAAATGCAAACGTTGGCAACACTGCAGCTGCCATCTGTTCGTAAATGCAACATTAAAGTATATTATGCGCAAATAAATACAAAAAACTAATCACAAAAATGGCTGATGCAATAGATGTGTGAGTATAAAGAATGTGGTTTTTTATGATTTATTATTGATTATTTTACTTTTTAAACATTTTTAGCCTCGAATGTGAAATATATGTCAGATATTGTATTATCAAATTCACAAATTAAATTTATAATAATTTTTTCCATTTTTCCGCAGCGTTCGCTCGTTCGTAAATGAGGCAATAAAATAAGCAAAAAGAAGCATCAGCAACATATGATTTGCAGTGGCAGCGCAAAGTAATCATATTGTGCAGCGCAGTGATGCGTTTACGAACAGGCCCTTCCTTTTATCCCGATAACTACGCAGACGAAGTCGCGGGCACAAGCTAGTCTATATATATAAAAATTAATCCCTTTTTCGCTTGGTCACGGCATCACGCGTGAATGGCTGGACCGATTTCACTAATTCTTTTTTCGTTGTATTTGTTATTATTAGGAGAAGGTTCTTATGTAGGAAAATAATAATAATGTGTCACTGGCAGTAATATTCACGTAGTTGACATTAAAACAAAGAAATGTAGTTTACATGCTCTTTGCAAATATATCGGTCGGAGTTGGTCTGTGGTCGGAGTTATAATAACAAAAAATACCAACATAATTCATTTACCATTTCTTAGTGTACTTTTCACATTGGTTTCTACAGGATAATTTGTACTGTGTGTTTTTTTCTAAAGTGTTTGTTCAACAAGGTTAGTCAAAAAAATAATATAGTGTTGGAAACTTTTGGTAGACCATTTTGATACTTTTACGAAAGAATAAGCATTAATCTTGGAAATTCATGTTTTTCACATGGCCAGTTATATGTCGCCTGTTCCCGTGTCGGAATACCAACAACAGAAAATAAAACTAATAATATTGTGTATCATAAAGCGTTGGAATAATAAACACTTTGTTTTTGGAATAATTTTGATTTATTAATATACCAAAAGCAATACTTAATAAAGAAATTAACTTAATTCAGATAAAAAGGTAACAGATATTTCCTGATTATAGGGCGGTACGAAGTTCGCCGGGTCAGCTAGTATTTATATAAATTATAAATTTGTGTGATGTTTGTATTTTTTAATTAATTGCAGTATTGTTTTTATTTGTATTATTATTTTTTTTATTTCTCTATTTATGCATGGTAGTAACAATTTACTGTCAAATATAAAAAAATATGTAGCATTCTTCTAATAATATGTAGCAAAATCTAATAATTTCTGTGCCTTTAATACCACTTTCAGATTAAAGGATATATGGGAGATGGGCATGTCCTTGCACCGAATTGGAAAAAATTTCATATAGTACATATTGAACTTACTATAAAATAATTTTAGAATTTTTTCACTTATTCTTAGTTTTTTTTAAGGAAATTATTAAACTTAACCAGCAATCAAATTCGTATTTGAATTAAATAAATAAAAAACGTAATTCTATTATATTTTAATTTTAAGTTCACCACTTCCACAAAAAATGCAGCAAATTCTTTTATGTTAAAAAATAGAACTTATTTAACTAAAATCGACGAACAACTGCCAAAAGAGCCTTATTTATGCTGTTTCGTTTGGAGAAATTTTATTTTGTTGCTGTTATATGTCAACTATTTCTTTTTCATTATATGGCCTATGGTTATTTTCGTTCGATTAAATCGATTGCTAATAGCCTTTTTACACTTGCTCACATCTTAGCGGAATGCGTGGAAAATGTTGAAAATGAAAAAAACTTGTTTACATTTGCAACATCTTTCATCCTTTATCTTTCATCTGTCATAATATATATTATTTTATAATGTTTGAACAAATAAAAATTAAAAAAATCGATATAAAAATTCTGTATTAATTGTATTAATTATTGCCCTTGGAGAGCAATTATTATTACAATATGCAGATTTTGTTAGAGAATGAAGATATTAAGATATTTTATTTTATTCGACATATATCAAGTCCACTCGTTGTATGTATTTTTTTTGTTTTTTGGCATTTATAATTTTTTTCTAGTGATGCCATGTAAATTTTTGCAACAATATTTGTTTTTTCTAGTGAAGACACTAAAATAATCGAAAGATGTTGAGTGGAACAAAATGCTTTAGGAACATCTTTAAAAGATGTTGAGATATGTTGGCACACAAACACGTACAATTCATATGGGAAGATGTTAACATCTTGTTGATTTGATGAAAGATGAAAGATGTGAGCAAGTGTAAAAAGGCTATAATGTGGAGGCCATATTAAATTTCTTTATATTGTATTTTGGTTAACTTTACCCACAGCCTACTCTACTATATACATCTGTATTAAATAATACTAAGAATTTTGTTGCCTTTTTGTTTTTGTTTTTATTACTTGTACGAAAGTTACATTATTCAAATAGGCTTTACATTTTATGGGTCTTACGGAGCAAATTTACTAAAGCACAGTAACGAAATAAACAACGATATAAAAGAGAAAAACAAAGCAACAATCCATGTCGGCTGTCATTCTAAGATGTGAACTAATTTGTACAGGAAATGCTTAAAGGATACCTGGCAACTACACAATAAATGTTAAGGCATCAAAAATATAACAAAAACAAATGCCTTTATAATGAAGCTTGAAATAAAACATAATACTCGGAAACAACATCATCACCATCTTCAAAAGCTGTAGCGCAGCAGCAGCAGCATAAACACAATACTCCACTAACTTCGGCAGTTCGTGGCAACTCAAGCCAGCAAATCTATTTCGGCCAACCAACCAACCAATGGCCAACAACTATCTTCTGCTATTTTTTTTACAAAGTATATAGACATTTGTTATAAGCTGTATATGTGTGTGTGTATGTTTATATTGCAATAACAACAAACACCACATTTATTGTTGTAATCTAGCGCTACCGTTGGCATTTTGTCAACCCACGTGTTGTCAGTAGTTATTTCATGTGTATGTGTGTTGTAGCAATTTTCTTTGCTTTTTGTTGTTGCTGTTGTTGTTATTGCTGCTAGACAACTACTGTTTGTTTTTATACTTGCAACACTTGCTTCGTTTGTTGTCGGTGTTCACTTTAATTATGTTAAATGTTTTAAAAATTGGTTTCACTATTCACTACTTTATTTCTCTGTTCCCTTTCCTGTCTACCCATCCTTCCTTCAATCCTCTATTGTTGGCATAGAACTTTCAGTTTATTATTATAACAACTACCACCATATTCTCTCTCACACACACATACAAAGAATTATACATGCATACATACAGATCAGACATGCATTTGGGTTGTCATTTTGTCATGGCAAGGTGGATAATTGGTCATTTGGTATGTGCACACGTGTAAGGTGACTTGTTTGCCTGTCAACATTTTCACAAAATAGTTTAATATTCACAATGTTGCAAGTATAGAGGATATCTCTAGTGTTCGGTGGTGCACAAATACAAACTGCCTTTCCTAATGGCTGAGTTATACAGTTCGCCTTAACACATTTGTTTTTTGTCGCGCTGTTCCGTTCTCTATTATATTCGATTCGCTTGTGTCTGTCATTGAATTATGTTGTAAATTAAATGAATTATAGCATTCAATTGTTATGAATTTTCTTATGGCCTGAAAGGAATTTTCATTTTGTTTTGTAGTGCAGACAGCCACTTTTTTATAGTCTTCACATGTGTGGAGATCATGGCATATGCAACGCAATTTTATTCCAGGTGGTTGCTGTGGTAGTGACTATTTTAATTTGGATTACCGCTTGAAAGTTATCAATTGTATAAAATGTTTAAGAGTTTTATTAGGCATACCTTTTAGCTATAGGCCATTGTTATCGGAGGAGTCAACAGTATGCTTTTCAAAATCTTTACTAATGGAATATACAAAATCGTGCTTAAAATTAATATTCTGGAGTTTTTAGGATATAGAAATGACTTAGAAAGGCCTTAAATTCCATCCCCATTCAACATTCCTACTTACGCCAAGGGTTTGAGATGTGTTTGTTCTAATTCAGTTCGAATTCTAAGTTCTAAGTTTAGTTCTATATTGTTTTAGGTAAGTTTTATTTTAATTCTGAAGTGGTTCAATCAATTTAACAGTTTTTGATGATCATGGTATTTTGAGGCGCTTGTCAAACCATCTGTTTATTATTCAGTCAACAATTAGCAACATGTTTGAATGGCAAGACTTTATTATCCAAACTGATGTTGGTTATTGGCTCTACTCTCTAATGTTGTTTGAACAAATTTAATTCAACCGCTTACGTAAACAACAAGTGAACACCTCCGATGTCTTTGAAAGTTTACAAAAGACACTAGGGAAATCATTTCTCCATCACAAAATAGACACATTTTCGAAGCAATGTCTTTATCAACAAGCATAATTATCATCAAAGGAATTAAGTAGGGGAAATCAGCCATCAGTCTTCTAGATGGATTTCTTAAAAACAACGACAGGCGCTACAAATCAGTGAATATATCTTGAGGAGATGACATCCATTGGCCACCAAAATCATTTGATTAAACTCCAACAGATCATTGTTATAACAATCAACAAGCCTCAGACCACTTCACAAATTTTCAGATCTATGCAATAGAATCATAAAGTATGAATAATCGTAATACAGCGACAAGTACCTAAAAGGTTTGCCAATGATTTCTTAAAAAAATTCAAAAGTTTTTTATCGATAGAGTTAAGTTTTAAATAACACGTCATTCAATTGTCCTTCACGACTTCTTCTGCAGGAACGAATTTGATGAACCCAATTTTCAAGCAATTTTTAAACTTTTTTTTAAGAAATCATATCACTCTTATTGGAAAATGTTTTACAACGAAAAATCTTAATCATACAAACAATATATTGTGGACTCTTAAATTTTAATGAACGATTTGCCAGAGTATTCCACTATGATTAAGGGTCCTATAGTTGACTTAAATATTCATATAGCAAGTTAGAGCCCTCTGAACAATAACTTCGAATCGAGCAAAAATTTACTCTTACATTTAGAACAGAGCTATGCTGTTAAAAATGTAATCTCGAAACTCTATAACGGTACACGATACGCTATACAACGCAATAAATCACATGCAAAAATCGGACGCAAAATCATATAGAAATGAATGTGCTATTGCCCTTAAATTAAATGTGTGTACTTATGACACAAATGATATGGAATAGAGGGGACCAAAAAGGTATTCGGCTACCAAAAATGACACTAGATTAGGTAAGGTTGAAAAAAAGGGTATAAGAGCCCACACCCATTACCGGTATACACACATGCCCAATTGGCATGTGGTGCGCTCTATGTGGAGACAAAATTTTCCCTAATAAAAACCATAGTCCTATTTTGTCCATAAAATCGACTAGTTCAAGAACTCGGTTTCCTTAATGTAATTCCTTATTATACCCTTCACCTGTGGTGGTCATGGGCTTTGTTATTTTGTTTGTAATTTCTATAATTTTCATTTCCGACCCCATAAAGTATATATTTTCTGAAAACTTGTGAATAGAGGAGTCGATTAAGACCTGACCGTCTGTCCGTGTGTTGGTTGAAATCAACTTTTAGAAGCAACTATATGTTCCTCAGATCTTTGTATGGTATCAATCTCTTGGAAATATCCAGGAATGAATCGCTATTGAAATTCAGCACAATCGCCCCATAACTTTCCGAGATTTGTGCAAAAAACCACGAACACCTCGTTTTTTTTCACAACTACAACAACAACATACATACATATATACTGGTTGAGCCAAAAATTTTTTTTTTATTTTGTGTATTATTAATATTTTTATTATTTTTTTCTAATTTTATTAAAAATTTTTTTTAACAAATTTTTTTAAAAAAATTTTTTTTTTTAATTTTTTTTAAAAAAATTTTTTTGTAGAAACATACATACGTAAACTCAATTAATAATTTAAGAATGGTTTGGTTTTTATATGTATGTTTTTACATGTATGTACGTATTTTATATGAGATGAATAGTGATACAAACAATTGTTATTGCGTGACTACACGTTGTGAAGGGTATATAAGATTCGGCACGGCCGAATATAGCACTATTACTTGTTAATCTTCAGTTCGAGTTCCTAAGGTATTCCAAGTTTGGAATAGCATCTATAACAAAAATTTCGAGTCTTATACGCCCAGACAAAGAACAATGACATTGGTAGTGTACCCAAGTCTCATCCTCTCACTCGCATGCTCTAAGTGTCGTTTCCTTCGACAATCTCATGCGAGCTAAATGAGTTCTCAACTCCGTGTGACCTTTTAATAAACTATTAAGTCTCCTAAGTGTTGGTCTATTCAACTTCGGAATTTCCTTCTTACCCAATAGTAAGTTCTTCACTTTCTCAACCTCAGAGTTTTGCCATTTTCTAACATGCTCCTCCATCGCCCAAACTTTAAGTTCATATTTTAAATCGTTGAAAGGGTTAAGCGTTTTTCAAAGCTGCAGCACTTAAAAATGTTTCCATTTTGGATAATATATCGGCCTTATCGTTCCCAATTGTGCTCTTATGGTTTGGTATCCATATTATCTTTAAATGTTCACAACTTAAGAGTGAGTTTATTTCGCTCTCTTGCATTGCAGGTCGTTTCAAGATTCAAAATGACTTTAAGGTAAACAGCGAAATGAATATCTCATTTTCCACCACTGCACCAAGGCAAAGTCTTTATTCTACATCATTATTCTTTTCTATCAGCTGTAGGGAAAACACTACTTTGGTCCTTCTGGATTCATATCACTGTTCTAAGCCATGGAGAATATGTGAAAGATGACCCATTTAACACATCAAATACATCGTTCTATCAAATAAAATTTAAAAATTTCATTATAACCTGATTCAAGGCTTATCTTATTCCATTTAACATCTACAAAAACTCGAAAAATCTTGTTTTACTGTGGCTTAGGACTAAGTTTGATTACTTAACTTTGCTTTTACTTTAACTATATTTCGTACCTAGTTTTATTTGCTGTGTAGTTAAATGTTATATCCCTTTTAATTCCGATGTACTTTCACAATTATAAACCTTCACTCTCTCGCCTTTGATTTGGACATTACAATCATCAAAATTTCTGTTATCAAGGCCTCTCGGCAACCTTATTTTGCAAATATAGCAACAAGGATGCAATAGTAGAGTTTTAATAATAATATGCACACTTTTTTCCAAGAAATTTGAATTTCTCAACAAAAGCACAAGACACTCCCGCCATGTAGTCTAGAACTGCATGATGAGTGCCAAACCGTTGCCCTGCCCATACCACAACACCAAAATATATTATTTATCCTTGATGCATCATGGGAAAAAACAGAATTGTAGACATGCGTTGCTGTGTTTTAATTTAATGCAATTCACTCATCTGCAAATAATAACATTTTTCCCATAAGGACAACACTTACACACAGGTCGTATGCATGTTTCTGTACGTGCGAATGTACTCTACAAATAAAGCCTCTATTCAAAGATGCTTTCGTTTTATTAACATTAAAAAACAGAGTGAAATAAAGGTGTTACATACGGGAGGTTTAGGAAATGAGACAAAGTTAAAGAGGGTGGTAGAGGTAAGGCATGTATGCACTTGAAAATGCAAGCAAAATGCATTGCCGAATACATTTGTCATTTCTTTAGCACTTTTTTTCTTGTCGCTTTTTTTTTCGTTAACTTCACTCCAGTGTGGAACAAAAGGATTTTTGTTGAACGGAACGGATTGCACTTGTGCATGTCTAGACGGTAGACAACTTGAAGTTTATGACGTTTTTTTCTATTCTATTCTTTTTGTTTATTTTTTTTTTTAATTTAAACTTCGTTTTTATCTACAATCCACTATATGACAAATTAATAATAAATTAACACCTTACGGGAGTTTCTCATATTGTTGTTAAACACACACACACTCAAACATACTTGAAGTTATAAACAGGTAAAATAGTCATATAAACCTACAAAAGACAATATTAAACATGTCTGAAGATAGACACAAAATGCATGACAATTTCAAAAGGACCAACAACTGAGACTGAGTGGAATAGTGTGAGTTGTGTTGCAATCATAGCTGCCAGATAAAATAGGGCCAAAATCGTCTAATTTGGGGAAAACAATCGTCAAAATCGTCAAATAGTTTACTCAAATCGTCATAAAAACGTCAAAATAAAAAAACGCATTTTTCAAAACAAAACATTTTTTATTTAATGCATAACATAACAAACTTTTTAAATCCAGAGAGATCAATGGTTTTATTAGACCCTTTTAAGTTAAGAACATGACAATAAATATAATACAATTTTGAATAAATTTCGAAAACTAAATATTAATATATATATAAATACAAAAAATAATAAATAATAAATTGGCTGCATCTAATTCAGACTAATTGACAAATAATTATAATCATTTCTTTCTAAAGTTTCTACTGATTAAGGTAGCTTTAGACAAGCGTAAGACGAGGCAAGCAACGCCAAAATAAACTACATCGTTTCGCTTTTTAGCCCATAAATTTATTTCTGGATCTGCAAACCAGTCTTCCTTAATTTTCTTCTTCTTGTTGGTTACCTGTGAAAAACACCATTAAAATTTCATTTTAGCTACTACAAAGTTTTGTATAAAAAATGGATGAAATTTCTACTTACAGAGGAAGCGCTGCTAGAATTTTCATCATCTTGGTTTTCTATTGAAAATATAATGTTTGATTTTTAAGGTTTTAATGTATAATTAAAAAGAACTTACAATTTTTTTGAAGTATTTAAGCATATTAATTTGTCACTTAAATAATTAAAATAAATTTACTTAAAAAACAAAAATTGCTTTAAACGCATTTCCAAATTTACATTTGTTAGTGTTGTAGGTATCAGTTGATAATATGTGGCATATACTATGTTAAAAATATACAAAGTGGAAAAATTACCCACACAAACACATTAAATAATGATCGATGTATCTCTTTCACTCTGTTCTATTATTAATAACATAAAAAACCGTTAAAAATTTTTTTTATTTAGTTTAAGGTTGATATAAAAGTAATGAAAAGTGTTGCGAACTTTAATTCTTGAAAATCGTCAAAAACATAGCATAAATCGTCAAATCGTCAACACTTAATTGTAGCACGTAAAATCGTCAAAATGACGATAAATCGTCAAATCTGGCAGCTATGGTTGCAATTTGCAATCATCTTCATCGTCATTTGTACTTGTACTTTTGCGTCTGTATTTTGTGGCACTTTTATGCCATCATACCTTTTGTCTAGTCTTAAATTTCACGGTCGTCAATACTTTGACGATAAGAAGAAACGACTTGAGTGCTTAAAAGTTTTGCCAACCACACATATATATGGCAGTCGCGTTAGTAGTGCAACTTAAAGTTATAGTAGACGTACAAATGCAAACGGTCAGATGTAGCTAGTCTTTTGACACAACTCCCTTGTGTGTAATTCATCACAATGTCAATGGCATAAGACATGGCATAAAATAAGAGCTGGGAGTATTATTTGCACAAGTTGGTAAAAAAAAAACAAAAGAAATCACATTAGAAAAACAAGCTTAATAAGAACAAGAGAATTAAATGGGAAAGCATATTTTGCTTCTCCTACTCTTTCACCTCTGTGAAGCGTTAAAGAGGTCAATAACTTTTCTATTAACAGTTTTTCGGAAAGTAGTAGAGGTTATAGATTAAGAGGTTAAGATAAAAGCTAGAAGAACATTCTTACTGATACATTTCTTATTTAACACAACTGTGAAATCATTTCTTCTCTACTACTGAAAGACACGAAATGCTGTTTAAAATTGATGCAAAGATGAAAAAGAATTGCAAATGGAAATACTAGTTCTCCTTAAGTATATTGAATACTCGAGGCTTCACATGAGATCCAACTACATTATCTATTTGCTAAAACTACGTACAACATGAAGGAGTAAAACTTTGTTGGAACTCAGCGAGATAAATGCTTAAATTTTCGGTAGAAAAATTACTATTAACGAATAAGCTTAATACTAGTATTGTGGCAATTACGGAAGGTATTAAATGGATGAACAAAACTGATGGCATGGCTCGGATTCGTATATTTACGAATAGCCAGTCAGTTATAAGAACACTAATCAGTGAAAAGATTGAATCTCGAAATGTTATGCAATGCAAGAATAAGATAAACTCGCATGCGAATAGTGAAGGTCTAGAGATAATGTGGATTCCAGGTCATCACGTCATAATCGGAAACGAAGAAGCCGATAAATTATCCAAAATGTTATCATTTTTAAATGATATAACCTTGGAAAATGCTAAACCATTTCAGCAGTTAAAAAATTAACTTAAAGTTTGGGAAATAGAGGAGCACGTCAGGAAATGGCAGAATGCAAATGTGGGTAAAGTGACGAACCTACTATGGGGTGGCCCAAATCTTGAGAAGTCGAGGGAAATTCTACAACTGAGTAGACCGAAACTTAGGAGGAAATGAGAACTCATCTAGCTCGCATGGGACTGTCGAATGAAACGACATGTAGGGCATGCAAAGAGGAGAAAGAGACTTTGAAACATTACCCTTGCAATACCCTACGTTTGGGCGTATTAGGCGTAGACACCTTAAAGTCAATACTTTGCCGAACTTGGAATGTCTGAGAGATTCAAATTGAAGATTACATTAAGGAAACTGGGTTTTTGACCCAGTCGATCATTTACGTTGACGGAATTTGGATTATGGCTTCATTAGGAAAATTTTTCGTTCCTATAGAGCGCACAACATGCCAATGGGGCATACGTATTCATGTTAAGGTTTTGGGCTTTTAGTGCCCCTCTTTTTCAACCTACCCTAACCTTACTAAATACTTCTTAATTTGATTGACTAAATCTAGATTTTGACTTAGGTGACAACTAGAAATAATTGTTAAATCGTATTGTTACATTTTAGTTTAGTTCTAGTTTATCCTCAGTTTAATTCCAGTTTATTTAATACTAGCCAAACCCGGCGCGCGTTGCTACGCCCCTTAATGAATCAAAATGCATTCTTAATTTTAATTGAATATCAAGTGAAAAAACCTAAAAATTATAATTTTTCAATGGGCGTGGCCCTGCCCACTTTTCTAATCACGAAATTGTAAAGTCAATATGTGTGCAAAGTTTCAGAAAAATCGGTCCAGTGCAAGTACTTCAAAATGATACCTTTTTTTATAGGCGTGGCACTGCCCACTTTTCCAATCACGAAAGTGTAAAGTCATGACAGCTCAGTATGTGTGCAAAGTTTCAGAAAAATCAGTCCAGTGCAAGTACCTCAAAATTTTAACTTTTTTTTATGGGCGTGACCCTGCCCACTTTTCTAATCACGTAATCATAAGGTCATGACAGCTCAATATGTGTGCAAAGTTTAAAAAAAATCGGTCCAGTGAAAGTACCTCAAAATGATACCTGTTTTTTAATGGGCGTGGCACTGCCCACTTTTCTAATGATGAAAGTGTAAAGTCATGACAGCTCAGTATGTTTGCAAAGTTTCAGAAAATTCGGTTCAGTGCAAGTAGCCAAATCTGATAACTAATTTTTTATGGGCGTGGTCCCGCCCACTTTTTCAATCACGAAATTATAAAGTCATGACAGCTCAATATGTGTGCAAAGTTTCAGAAAAATCGGTCCAGTGCAAGTACCTCAAAATGAAAACTTTTTTAGGGGCGTGGCCCCGCCCACTTTTCTTATCACGAAATTATTTAGTCATGATAGCTCGATATGTGTGCAAAGTTTCAGAAAAATCGGTCAAGTGCAAGTAGCTAAAACTGATAACTAATTTTTTATGGGCGTGCCTCCGCCCACTTTTTTTCACCCATAAACACTCCCTGGTATGTGTACAACAACTTACCAAAGTTTGAGCCCGATCGGTTTTACAGTTTCGGAGTCTATAGCTAACACACACACACACACACACACACAGAGTTTCACTTTTATATATATAGATCACAACTAAATTTAATTTCTTCTTCTAATACTTCTAATTCCTTAAAATCTTTTTTAAAATACAAACACGGTTATAGTCAACGATGATGTAGCCACCACAAACACAAACTATACACTTGATTAGTTATTCTCATGAAAATAGTTCGATGTATCTTTTTTGTAAATTTAATATTTTTAATTACAGCTGTACGCTATGAAAAACATAATTTTTTCAAATCAACTTTGCAATTGCTGAACTTTTGTTCACTGCCTTAACCCTTGTCGAATCTCTAACCCAACCTTATGTTGGATTTTAAGACAGTTTAGGCAAATACATGTTTAGTTTAAAAAAAAAGTCGTTGTTTTCGTTTTATTAACTTTGAAATTGTTTCTTTGTTTTCAGCCAGTCGGTTGGTTGGTTGGATGGGTTGGGTGTGTATTTGACAGACACTGAAATTTAAATGATGCAGCATATAACAGCCAGTCATTTAACTGATTCTACTGCATGCAGTATATTAAATGTCAAGTTATCTTTTAGACTATGTAGAATTTACTGCCGCTAGTGATGTTAATGGCGCTGTTGATGATGAGGAAATGTAATGTTGGTGTTGGCTGCTGCATGTATGTTTAACATGAATAATTGTCGAAAAGGTAACGCCTTTCACTGCAAACTATTTCTTCAAACGCATTTGCAACATTTACAAACATAGTTTTCGTACAGCGCTGTTCATGAAACTCATTTATAAAAATTATAGAAAAATGTTGATTTTTGCAACAAATGTTGAAACTTGAAGTTTGTGTTAAATCACACTATAAATAAATAAATTTATGATTTAAATACTTTTTTCACAGAGTAACGTATTTTTATGACAATTAACAAATATGTTAACTGAGTAGCTTCTGCTTTCGTTTTGTTGTTTTTTTTTCTTTCTTCTTTTATATCCTCTCCGTTGCCTTATTGCGACAACAGTTTTCGTAATCACTTAATGTATGTTCATGGTAAGGAATAATTAAAACCAAATTATAATGCAATTTTTTTTTTGTCTGCACAAACCACTTCATCATATTCAAAATCTTTGGTAATGGTGGTAAAAAAAATAAAAGGAAATGAAAAAAAATTATATATTCTCACCTCTTTGCAGGCAATATATAAGCGAAACAACTCAATTAAGAAGTTGATGTCAGTGCAGCACTGACTCGCTGTTTGAGGTGGTGTTTTTAGCCAAGTCAGACTCCAAAATAAAAAATTAAAAAAAGAAACACCAACAACTAAAAATAAGCTTAAAAAACAAGTTACTGAAACACACCAAAAGAAACAAAATAATCTAAAAGCCTTAAGACACTACTTGCACTACAACGAGTGAGTACATTTTAACGTGAAGCATTCATAGCAACAGCAACAACTGCAGCTAACTGCAACAAACAACAGACAACAACGAAACAATATTATACAATTGCCAAAACACAAAACAGTGTCAAACATACGAAATGGAAAAAAGAAAAAGAAATGCCGGCTAAAATACAACAGACAGCAAAAGCATCCCAACAGAAATGATGTGAATAAAGTTGAAAGACAACAACAACCACAACAACAACAAAAGAAATAACTACAAGTGTGACTTGCAAATATGCAATCAAGCTCAAAGGATGATGAGACAGACGTTAGTTAGTCGTCTTTAGTATAAAAGAAACCTGTAAAGAAAAATAAAAAATTTAAAAAAGCTCCTCTTGCTTAATGCTTTTGGGTGAAAAATAAAATAAACAAAAATGCAAACGAACAAACAAAATTCAAAAATGTAAAAATGTGAAAAGTAAGAAACACTGCATAAAATTACCACCACAACGAAACTGTATAAAAAGGTAATGATTTTAACAAAAGCGAATCGCAAACTTCACCAACTTAAATACGGACAATAAAAACAACCGATGTGTTTGATATTGAATAACATTTTATTTACATTTTGGTCATTTCTGCATTGAAATTGATAAAAATGCATACAATTTAGATGAGAAATCCATTTTAAAAATTCATAATCACTGTAAGAGTCTTGAAAGCAGTAAAACTGCCAGCTATCGCTGCAGGATATATAACTCTAAATCAAACATATTTATAAGTAGAGCGATTTTACGTTATGACAAGTTGTTTTCATTGGGAGTAAGAAATTTGACCGAGATTATTACACCCCGACCATACGAGCAATATGTTTGGCAATTATTGCCACAGCAATTGGCAAATTCTAATGCCAACACAAGATATTAACGTGAGGACATTGTTTGTTGGACACACTCGTGCATTACGACCGATTTAGCCCATTTTCAATACCAAGCAAACCTTGTGTATAAGAAATATTCCGGAAAATTTTTATCCCTCTTACTTTATCGGTTTGAACTCTATTGTGCTTTCAACAGATGGACGGACATAGCTATAACGTCCTAAAATGAAACCAGGACTCAGAAATTATATACATTATGGGGTCTAAAATGGATATTTCAATGTATTACAATAGGAATGATAAAATTTGTTTTGGTGGTGGGTATAAAAAATATATTCATTCAAATATACTAGATTTCGGTGCAGTGCATTAAGTATAAATAAAATTTAAAAGTTATATGTGAACAATGCATTTGTATTAAGTTTCCCATTCCTGTATTACATTGCAAATAATTCGCTTAAATTACTTACTTATGTCAGCTTAGAAATAACATTAAAATGTTAACTGCTGTATTCATAAAAAATAGTTTAGATTTATTGAAGGTTTATTTGAAAACATTTCTGTACAACATCTGTCAAATAAAATATATTTTTTATGAATACTGCAATTAATGTTTTCAAACGTTTTTAGTGTTACATAATTTTCAAAATTTTAAAAACACTGTTAACATTCACTCCTAAACTATTATATATTTCCCATATTGCCAGTTTGTTCATGTCTTAATTGTTGTCAAATCAAAATTTATTTATTGCATATTTCATGGATATTTTTTACGCTTTTCTAGCGAAATAATTTAAAGCAATAGATCATTTTATAAATTATGTAGCATTGACTCAAAATTAAAAAAAAAAAAATTAATAAAACTTAACATGAACTTCTGGTAATTCATTATTTTTGGTTTATATTTTTTTTTTTTTTTTTGTTATTCACATATTTTATTATTTATATTATTTAGCAGATAATAGAAAACATACATACCCTGCAGATAAAGTAACTAGTATGTGGTTAGAAATTTACTAGTTCCTTCTAACTTCAGACTAGTTCATATCTGTTCTTCTCTCATATATGTATCAACATTATGTTTTCACAGGACTCTAACTAGTTCATTTGTATATAGTTTTATACTAGTTTATACACTAGTTATTGTTAGAGAGTGGTGAGTAATTGTACTTACCTCACACATTCCTAACAAATAATTATTATAAACTTTACACAGCAATTCTGACTGATAAAACCTTACTAGTTAAATATTTATCTATAGGGTACATACCAGAGAACATACTAAGCCCATTCGCTGCCTATTTGATTGATAATAAAATAATGTGTATTGATATTTATATATGTACTCATTTCTTTTTCTGCTTGCACTTTCAACAATCTCTTTTTGTGATGATGTCATATTAAAGAACTGAAAACATTCGCATCATTTGTTCAGTATTCGTTGACATTTGTGTGAGAAGTTTGTAAGCAACCAATCTTGCTTATGTACATATATGCAGAAGTAATAAGTATATACAAAAATATTTTATTATATGCAGTGGTCGCGTTAATATTGAATTTTGACTTATGTGCAGCGTTTATTAAATAAAAAAAATAAAAAAATGTGTTTACTAATTGACGTAAGAATCGTTAGGTTTGGTAATTTCATTTAATTTTTTTTTTCAACGCCAGATATATATAAGGTTCAATTGTTATATCATGCTACAAGTTACATTTACAGAAATTTTTTCAATGACCATTAAAACCATTCATACCATTCGATCAGTATTATTTGCTTATTTAATCAGCACATTCGTTGCTTTTGCAACTGTTAGTTTACTTTTGTAGAAGACAAGTAATGCATGATTCGTTATTCATTACAATCCCTTAATGTGAATCATGTCATGCATTGCTTTAATAAATTGATGTATATTGTCAACAAAAGGCTCTGTTTTTGAGATTGTATTCAAACACATAAAATAGACCAATCAAACCGTTCTATGGTACATACATACATATGTGCGCATGTGTTTTTTCATGGCTTCTCAATAAGAAAAAATATAAAAAAAAATTAATAAATTTCCATTTGAAATGTTTTACGGCTTAAATTATTGAATGTTTAATATTTTTTTGTATTTAATATTATTGCTGGCTCTTTAATAAATATTGAAGGGTAAAAGATAAATCGAGTTAATCGAGAATGAAATAACAACTATAAAAACAACTGCAAGGAATAAACCATTTGAACAACAGGCCAAGTGTTTTTTTTTTGTCTTTTTTTCTGGTTGCAAAGGCAGCAACTATGTATGTTTATCGGTTGTTATAAACCAAAATTGGATTTAAATTCTGTAGTTGCTGTTGTTGCGGGCATTGTTAATGTATTGTTGCATATGTTGAAAATGGTATTTTTTTGATTATTTAATTCTACCGTAAAATTGAGTTGTTCATAGTACGCAGCAGGGTGTAGAGCGTCAACATTTATAACAGGCGAAACTAATTCTGAGTGGCCAGTTAAGTATGCATATCGATAGAATATGAAAGTATACCAACAAAATGGTTTACATTTTTAACAGTATTTTAAGTATTAAAAATATAAAATTTGTTTTTTGCAATTAAATATTTAGCAACAATCAAAAACATTTCTTTGAAAACAATAAACTTAATATCAAATATTTTCCAACAACCCTCGTATTATTTTCATATCATAGAAACACGCAGTATTTAGCTGGAATAAGTCCTTGTTGCCAAAAAAAAAAAGAAAGCTAGAGATGGTTTTTTCATATGAGCATAAATAACATTTAAAAAATATATTTTGTACATAAAATGATTATCATACTTACGTTCGCATTAAAATCATAAATTGCCAATATTTGACGCCGCTATCGGCTACAGTCACACCAGTAAAAGCGAGCGAAAAAAAAATCCATAAAAACTACTGCTATAATTTATAGCGCGATATGTATAAAAGTTATATTTGTGAACCAACGAAGAGAATATTAACAAAAAAAAAATAAGGCAACGAACAAATTTAACTAAACCTACTTACAACAACAAAAAATATAACCACAAATTCTATGAAATTCAGTAAGAAACTTTGTGTAAGTGGTTTTTTAGGAAGAGTTAGGTTGAACTTTGAAGGTGCTACATTTCAATGAAAAGATAATGAAAATGTAAAGTTTTCTTTCAGAAAGGAAATTTCTTCTAGAAATAAAAATACAACTCAATACATATAGAAAATATATAAACCATTTTCTATTATAAGTAATAAATTTATTGCTACACTTCCTTTTGTTTGATTATTTTTTACATATGGTAAAAGAACTGTAACTAAAGTTGTTGATTCTCTTAATGTGTGCAAACTGGCACCATCCTGTTAAAACCACGTATTTTGTACATCTAAATCTGCCACAAGAAGCTTCAAATCATTTATCTGTATCGATTTTAATTAACTATTGATACTTCAAATTTGGGACACCCTTTAAATGCATAAAATGAAAGACATTGGTAAAAATTTGACGAGAGAATCCATTTTCTAAATATAAATATGAAATAAACTTAATGGTTTTAAATTGTGAAATTTAAAAAAATATCTACAATCAAATTCAAAAGAAAAATGTTGTCTCATAAAATTGCAACGATACCACTGTACAATGTAGGTTGTGATCTGTTTGAATTTATTAAAACCAAGGCATATCCACAAGTTATATGCAACGGCGAATTGATACAACAAAGCAACTTTTCATGGGATGTTTTTCATGGGCCAATTCGTATATCAGGGATGGAAAAGTTGTTTTTACATATTAAATATAATAAAATTTGATTAAAAAAAATATATAAATTTTTTAAACACATTATTAATGACGCAGAAGCAACAAATATACATAAATTAAGCACATTTATTATCAAAAAAGTACACTCAAGTTAATTGTTTAATACCGGAACCAAAATCACATTTCCTATCCCTGCATTTATAAATGAAATCAAGGCGAATTAAACCAATTTTGATAAAAAGTTTCCCCATCAGCTGGGCTGATAATATTACCTATATGAATTCGCCTTGAATAAAACTATGCATTTTTTGTTAGTGGATTATTATTTCAAATAAGTGGAAATTAATATTTTAAGTTCTGGATATAATGGCAAAAGATTTGTAACAAAACTCAAATCTATTTATGCTAGGCATTTGAATAAAAGCGATTTTTATTTCCGATAATAGACTCCTTTATAATTCCAGAGAATTTTCAGATTGGGAAATTCAAGTCCCTATTTTTCTATATAAGTATGACTACGGATGACTTAGCAGAGTACGGTAAAGAGAGTCAAGAAAATGTTTTCCAAAAGCCTTGAGGATTCTTCCGCTAAACACCACTATTGCAATATAAATAGAACAACTCGCAAGGAAGATTTTCCAACACCTTCGAAGTTATGAATGGTTGGGTGCAGAGAATTACCGTGATAATTAAAAAATGTGAAGCAAAAGTTAAAGGGTTTGGTTAGGTTAAAAAAGAGGAGCACTAGTAGTGCAAACCCGAGACAGGTATACACTTGTCCCCAATTGGCAACGAAATAGTATTTTCATCAATGTATCGCCTATGCCAGGAACCCAGTTATTTCAATGTAATTCTTTAGAGATTTATAGTCAGAATTTTTTCGATTTTTCAATTTAAACATAGTATTTACGTTTAAATTCTTGAGTCTGATACGTCCAAACGCAGGATACTGATAAAGTCTATATTTCAAAGTCTCATCCTATTCATCTTATAGTAAATTAAGTGGGTCTAATTTTGGATAATTTGCCGGCATATTCGTTTTCGATTACACATAATGGCTTGGTATTCATGTTATCTCTAGAAGTTACAATTCGAATAAGAGTTTATATCGCCCTTGCATTGTAGGACATTCTGAGATTAAAATTTTTTCGTTCCTTAGTGTCCTGATAACTAACCAGCTATCGGTAAATATACGAATCAGTTTTGTTTATCCATTTACTTATTGCCTTCCTTAATTGCTATAATCTCAGCCTGTAAAACATAACTGTAATCGATTACTGTCATATTTACCCATTCTAGTTCGGTCACCAATCTTCGATCCACTCGTATAAAGAACGATGCCTTGTATATTTATAACCTTAATTACTTCATCTTATTCTCCCTCTTTCAGTATTTTGGTGATGCAGTTAATGTTCTCAATTCTCGTAACGATTTTTTTACATGTTACTTCTGTGATATTTCCCCTCGGTATGGAATCGGTTATTTTTTGGAATCTGTATTAATTAATTGGCTCTAACCAACCCATTGCCTTATCTAGAATTCATATTTCACCTGTATCTCCATCGGCCGAATTGAAAATGTTGTACATTTACCTTCTTTTCTAGGGTTGTCCACCATATAGTCTACGTTAGAATCAGTCACAAAAAATAATAAGTACGAAGAAAATCACCATTACAATAGATAATTGATGAAAAATTACAACAGAACGACAAGGAATCTGACCCGGTAAGTGTAGGTGGAACTGAAATATTTCAGAAAACACCTATATCCGTATGCTATCCTGGTATTGTAATACGGAATTACAAGAAGTCTAGATCATTTACTTATTCAAGACCAACTGAGAGCAACCTATTTGAGAAACATGCAAAATATTAAAAACGAAATAGAAAATGTTAATCAGAATGTTTGGAAATCCCACAGAAAACGTTAAAGGAAATTAAGAGAATTTGACAAAAATATTATTAAAAATTTTATTAAGAAAACTAGCTAACACCCGGTGTGCTTCGCCACCCCCATCGTAATGAAATACAAATTTTATAGTTCAAAAATATATTTATTTTGCAAGTGCCACGCCTACTATTACTAAATCAACCATTTCTTATTAAACCCTGCAACGTCATCCTTCGTCAGAATGACGACGTGCTTTCTTATTTTCGAATTAAAAATGGTTTCTTCAATTTGGTTTGGTCTCATTTTTCGTATAGCGTTAGTCGCTTTTGTGCTTTTGGTGGTCGAAGACGTGCAGTGAACTGCGCACATTGTAAGTATACTATTTTCTGCTTCTAGTTTTTTGCCGTAGTCAAAATGACGAAGGATGACGTTTGTGTAACTTTTTGGTTTTTCCGTTATTTTTTCTTGTACGAATATTTTTACCGTATATCTCAGATGGCTTATCAACGATCACTAACAGATACACAAATTAAGCAATTCCTCTCCTGGAATGACAACGATTAAATCGAAAGCGATATTAGTGAAATAAGTTGTGACACAATAGTCGAGCAGGATGAAGCTATTGAAAATTCCAGCTCTTCAGACGATGCAACTAAAGTGGATGAAGATGAGATTCCGTTAAATATTTTGAGAGCGAAATCAAACGTAATTACGTGCGATAAAATTATACTTTGAGGAAAAAACGGTCATAAGTGGTCATCAGTTAAAGGTAAAACACATCATTATGGACTTAATATCGTACATAAAAGTCGAGGACCAACACGTCAATGCAAACACATAATTGTTCCTCTCGAATGTTTTAAACAGTTTATAACAGGAGATATCGTGGACGAAGTTGTAAAGTGGACAAATGTCGAGATAGCTCAACGTCAATCAATCTTACTTTCAAATACGGATCAGACACAACGACGAAACACTAATGTAAATGAAGTATATGCAGTTATAGGTATATTGGCATTGACCGCTGTAAAAAAAGATCAGCATTTATCTGTGGAGGAATTATTCCGAAAATATAATTTAAAAAAATGAAACAGGAAAAAGAAAGATATGTGTAGTTTGTCCATCTGCAAAACGAAGAATGACAAATGTAATTTGTGCAAAGTGTCAAAAAAGGCTGTGTGGCGAGCACAAAATTGAAGTTTGTTCCTTCTGCTGTAAATAAATTAACTAACTCCTTAACTAAATGTTTTTATATATTTTAATATATGTATTATAAGAAACTAAAAAACTTAATGGAAAAAACTGTTTTATATATTATACTTTTTATTTTTTATAATTCTTTATTTAAAAAACCATGCCAATTAAAGAAAGGCTATGCAATGTTAATTTTATGTTAAATAATAAAAAAAAATGTATGAATTTTTATTAAATTTACATAAAGAACTAACTAAATATAATTAATTCACCTTTGTTAGTAAATATTTTTGCTCAAGGTGTATCTTGTTGCCTCTTGAAATAGATCGTAGTCAAAATGACGAAGGATGACGTTAGTGTACAAAAAATAAGGATGACGTTGCAGGGTTAAATAATCATATAGACGTCAAAGCTTCTCGTGCAAAATTTGGGTACTCTAACTGTTATCGCTTCCCGAATATACGAATTTTAGTATTCAATTGCTATGAGAGCTGCCCCGCCCACTATTTCTAATGTACGCATTTTTTCCAGAAATGTTTATTTAATTCATGTTGCCACGCCTACTATTGAAAGTCCACCCATTTTTTACCCAAATGTTCGTCTGGATGTCAAAGTTTACCGTACTTAATTTGAAGACTCTAGCTGCATTAACATTCGTGATATATAATATTTAATACTTATCCTTTAATAGGACGTGGCACGCCTATAGTTCCTTTTAGACATACAGAAAGATTCTGCGAAAATTTCAAGGAAATCGGTCCAGCCGTTTAACCGTCTATAAAGCAGAAACAAACATACAAACACACATTGATTTTTGTATATAAATAGATATAGATTACCCAGAATTTCAATTTAAATGTTACTAGTAATTTGAACAAAATGAAAATATTAAAAACATATATGTTACAGGGTTATCAAATTGCCAATAAGAAATCAATAATTTACTTTAAAAGAGGGAGAATTATCGTAATTAGTTAAATCTGTTATTAAATGAACTAAGAATGGATTAATTATTAAAGCATTTTCCAACACTATACATTATGTTTAGTACATAAGTATACCTAATTTATATTACATTATACAAGCATGATTCAATTAAGTAAGTTCTTTAAAGCAGGTTTCAACTGGACAACAAGGACGAATATTTGGATGCTGGCTATACTTTCGTTTTATGTTTTTTAGACCATGTCTCGGACATAGTTTAATTTAGTCAACATATAATCATAAACGTAGCTAGAGAGCAAAATCGCATATAAAAATCATGTCTTCCAGAAGAACTCTTTGAAATAGGGAAGCACTTAGTGAGTCATTAAAAAAGCGCTATTTGGTAATAAAATTTTTTCGGGAAGCCTCTTTTAAAAATAACTAATTACTAAAGTATATGAAAAATTTGGGTAGAAAATAAAATTCTGGGTTGGACGCTAGATATACTCAAGCCCCAGCGCGGATCCAGGAGAGAAGAAAAATTGATATTGCAAAACCACAAAAATCAATGGATTTGTTTGACAATTGCAAACATTTTAGAAATAATTGTATAGTTTTTCAAAATTATAAATATCATGTTAGGTCTTTAGCTTAATCGAGGATGATGCAACAGGGGGAAATTTACCCAGCTCCAATTAGAAAAATTTTATTTAAAAGTTTACATTAAATCACAATTTAGTCGATGTTCAAGCACAACAACAAAAAAACTATTTTTCAGTAATTTTTAAAGAAATTTTCGATTATTAAAAAATGGAAATAAGAACAAAATCATTATTTAAAATATAACTGTATTCTAAAGATTTTGTTAAACTTGCCTCGTTTGAATGAGTTAAAGTATGCAGTATTTATTATTAAAAAAAAAACCGCATACTATTTGCATGCACATCGTACAACTGGTAACAGAAATAGTTCTCGATATACTTGGGTGTATGACTCGTATGTATGAACTCACATTCAACATCCATACATAAAACTGTAACTGTCTGTAAAGGTTTTTATACAATTCGCAGATTGCATTACATTCATTTTTTGTATTTGCTATGAGTAAATGAAATTTAAAAAATATATATTTCCATTCAATTTCAGTTCAATGAAATATGTATTATTTATTATAATGAATTCTCATAATAAAGATATGAAGTTCCATTTTTTTTTTTTTTTTTTTCGATTTTGCTATTTTTTAAAACTTTAACAAACACGTACATTAACTTTGTTCTGCACTTTTTTTTTTTTTCTTCCATTTATAGTTGTAAGACACAATATTAGAGTTAAAAATGTTGCATGTTTTGAACAACAAATTCTTAAATTAATAAATTGTCTTAATGAGTTTGTACACAAGCAGTTGTTACATGGAGTATGCGAATGTAAATAAATGGTATTGATGCATGTAAGTAGTTGTATTGAGCAAAAAAGAAATAAAAATCCAACAAAACTTTACTTACACGTATGAATTGTCTTAAGTTTAATCCGTATTTTGTATTGGCCTACAGCAGATAGTCTTTATTGGTTTTAGTTGAAAGGAACCTGTTCACACTGCATGCAACAAGTGTATCTGGGCTTGAGTGTATGTTTAGTTTTAATTAAACTACTTAAGATATAGTCTTATAATTAATTGTTGTACTTAAATGCAAGCAGTTTTATAATCGAAGACAAATGGCAGTTGATTTGTTTGTGTTTAAAATTTGAGTTAAAAAGTTAATCGAGACGATTTAAAGCCAGTACAGTTAAATATATATTAAAACATTATTTAAAAAATACACGAGGGTTGTGCAAAAAGTTTTAAAAACTAAAAAAAAATTTATTAAAAGTTGTTGAGAAGATCATAATTTATCTAGTAATTTTATCTAGTAGTCTACTGTAAAGTTTAATCCATAGTATAGTATTGTTAAGTCCTGGGGCAAGTTACGGCATTCGAACGTGATCGAAATTAGAAAATTCTTATTAGAATCTCTATATCTATATCTACTCGATCGTTCGAGTAAAATTTCGATCGTGATCGAAAGACGTAATTTGGCCCCTGTATTTAGTGATGTTTTGATTATTGTTTATATTCTAGCCTATAATGAAGTCAAAAGTCTTGGCTATAGTTTAATTTTAAGTCTTGACTAAAGTTTATACTCTGATACACAGTATAATTTTTATCAATAATTTTCTGTAATAAATTTTAGTTAAAGAAGAAGAATCTGTGCCAAATTTTCGACACCCACCACCAAAAACTTTTATGCAACAAAATTTATTATTTTATTAACAACTCTGGTTGCTACAGAACAATTTCCTAAATCTATTTAGTATATACTAAAATATGTATTATTTTCCTTGTTTAAGTCTAATTTTATATTTTAGTTTTTTTTATCGAGGATCTAAAAAAAATCTAAGTATTTTTATAATTGAACCCGGCAAAAAAAGACATTCAAAAGAAATAGTGAATGCATGAGTTTAACCCATGATGAAGTGGTGGAGAGCATGTGTTTTTATGAATAAATTATTATTATCAAATTCACTTCATTCTAATAAGTGCATAGAACGCATGCACAGAAGATGAAAAGAAACCCATGTTTCATGAGTTAATAATGTTTGTGTACATGAATTGTTAAAGATATTTTGCATGCATTTGCATGTATGTATTTTAAAGCACATCAATAATAGTAACATAAATTTTGAGAAAGCATTCTTCATACCTCCTAAGTTGGAGTATCACCTTCATTATGTGCAAGAAGCAACTTGCCCTATAAAGCATCCTCGAGTATTTTCTGTATTTTGTATATTGTTAAAGGTTTACAATTATGAACAAACAAATTGTTTGTTTTTTAACGTGACACGCCGACATACAGAAATGCTACTGTTAAGTATGTGTCATTATACCCTTCACAGAGAGTATAAGGTATGTCATTTCGTATGAAATTTTCACAATATACGTTGTTGATCCTATAAAGGTGTATTTTCTGGTGGTCCAATGACCACCGCAATTTTGTTTTATATAAAATTGGTTCGATCGAATGGCGTACTGTGAGGCCAGTCGCGGCAGCCATATGAATGAATATTTCATTTCTAACCAGAACGGCTGTACTTTGCAACAAAATAATAAATATGGTATAACTTCAAACCCACATGAAGGTAATATTTTTATTATTTAGACTTAAACAAGACCATAAGTACTTATATCGGGTGTCCCAACTAGAACGCAATTTTTAAATTTGGCGCCATTCGAAGTGTCATTGTTTGACATTTGAACAATTGTTATTGTTTGCTAGTAGAAGGTACGAGGTTAGTAAAAATGGAGCGCTACACAAATGAACAACGCATTCTCATTGCGAAATTGTTTAACCAAAATGGTAAAAGTTTTGCGGCTACAGTTCGCAAATTGCGATCATCTCATTTCCATCTTGATGGCTGGCAGATGGATAGGCAGAATTGTCGCATTTGGGGTGAGGAAAATCCTCGAGTGATTCACGAGAAGCAAATGCATCCTCAACGTGTCACTGTGTGGTGTGGTTTTTGGGCTGGAGGAATCATTGGACATTTTTGTTATGAAAATGAGGCAGGTCAAGCGCAAACAGTCAATGGTGTTCGGTATCGTGAAATGATAACCAGTTTTTTCTTGCCTAGAATTGAAGAAATGAAGGTGGAGGGCGTGTGGTTTCAACAAGATGGCGCCACATGTCATACAGCCAGAGAAACAATTCAATTGCTGCATCAGTCATTTCCCGGCCGTGTTATTTCGCGTTTTGGAGACCAGTTTAGCCGCCTAGATCATGTGATTTAACACCTTTAGATTTTTTTCTTTGGGTTTTTTTGAAGTCGATGGTTTACGCGAATAAGCCGACGACGACTCAAGCTTTAAAAGAGGAAATTGGACGGCATTAATGAAATACCGCAGCATTTATGCAAAAAGGTCATTGAAAATTTCATTAGAAGATCGCGTGCGTGCCAGCAAAGCGGCGGCGGCCATCTGTACGATATATTGCTCCATACATAACCTCATTCTGTCTACTTTACGATATAAAAAAGTTTCACGATTTTTTTTTTAAATATCTGTGTTTTATTTAAAATTTAAAAATTGCGTTCTAGTTGGGACACTGTCCAAGTTTTTATCATAAAGTTTTATTTTCACGTGAACTTAATGTGTTTGCAAATTTCTGTAGAAAACGTTTAAAAAAGAATATTAAACTTTTTTGGTCTTGGCCTTTAATCGAAACTTTTCTATAAATGTTTTAATATATCGAAAGCTTACATCAAATACAAAACCAACAAGCATATTCATTTTCATATATTATTTTTTGCTAGTGTGAACACACCTTCTCAAAAAGTTGTCACATATTTTTGTTAAGAAAAAAACGTTTAAATGTTTGTTTTATTTTTGTTTTTTATAAGTTGCCTGTAAGTTTCTTTTTTTTTTCTTATTTCATATTTGTTGCTTTTTTTTTTTTGCAAATGTCAACCATAACTGAACATAATCAATAATTGCAATTAACCGGGTATTAACTATTTAGTTGCTATTTATTTAGACAATATTTTTTAAAACTGCAACTAGTCGTGTTGGTAGTTATTGTTGTAGTTGTCTCTTTTAATAATAAATAAAATTAATAAGAAAATATGTATAAAACTAACCTGTCAGTATAAACTTTAGTTTATGTTTGTTCGACTCTATGTTCATGTTAGTTTTACTGTAATTTTTTATTTATTTTCCATATTTTTTTATTTAATTTATATTTTAAGATTTATGTTTAAATATCGTGTTAATTAATGTCGTTGTGCAATATTTTAATCAACCCATATACGAGAAAATACAAGCCGTTATTTTTGTATTTTTTATATTTTTTTCTAAATGGATTATATGTTTTCAATTTAAAGATCAATAACGATAAGTTGCCCAAGTCAATTATAAATGCAAAAAGGCCATTCACGCAACAAAAGTGTTAATACCCTAATATTAACTGATTGGTTTCTAAATAGATATTCTTGAAAAAATGATTGACAAGCTCGGGCATGATTTTTAAAGGTGATGTCCCACTTCGTAAGTATCTGTTTAGCAATTAATAAGTGCTTATTTCATGCCTACCAGGAATAGCTTAAACATGCCTTGCGCTTGTGTGCTGCTAAAAAAAGGTAGAAGAAAGTAAAGGCGATATATAAAAAATACTGATGAAATAGATTTGTCTTCTTTTTACTAGTTCTGAAATAATAAGCAGTACACAAGACCTACTTTGTTGTGTTTCCGTATGTAAATAATTTAGGCATTTCCATCGATGCAATGTGGTAAGGGAATGAAGTCCTTACGGCTTAAATAAGTCGAAACACATTTTGGTTGGAGGCTATCGCGGTATAAATTGAAACGAAAAAATTGACAAATTATTCACAATATGATAATTTTTGAATATCATGGAAAATCTAAAACCCTTTTTAAAAGTCCACTAAAGAGTTTTAAATTTAGGCGATGGAAAAATACGTCATAAAGTGGTAGTATACTGCTGTCAGTAAAGTGAAATCGAAGGAGATTCTACAAATTGATAGGTTAAAAATAAAAAGATTAACACAAGAAGCTAAGAACTTATTTAGCTGGCGTGAGACTACCCATTTAAACATCATGAGGATGAGACTTTGGAACACCACCTTTGTCAATGTTCTTCGTTTTGGCTTACACTATGACGAACTTCAAATATCTTATGAACTCAAAAAGTGAAAATTAAAGGGGCTAGATTTTTAGCCTAGTCGAGATTGTGTATAAATTTGGGATTATACAATATGCCAGTTTTGACCTACGTGTTTATCTATTATAGGTTTGGACTTCTAATGACGTCTTTCAACATCACCTAATCCAAGTGGGAGTTTATTTTTGATAAGTTTTCAAGTCAAACTATACCTAGGTAGGTAGGTTGGTACGAAAGTGGAGTGCAGGAAGCAACAGATAGCTTCAACACCCTCACTCGGTGCCCAGCATGGTCCATTGTGTTCCCTTTAATAGAAGAAAAACCTAAATAAAAAAAATTAAAGATGAATAGAATAAAGAAATATTACAAGAGAGAAATTTATAAAAGACTATTTGGCAATCCATCGGGCCCTCACTGTCCGTTCACAAGCCACCCGACCCCCATGATGAATCCACCGAGATCATCGTGGAATTGTTGAACTAACCACTTAACCATGTGGTTCTGCAGTCTGACTCAGTGACATACAACGTGTTCCACAGTTTCAAACTCATCCTCACACATCCTACAATAATCCGGAATGCCGCGATCCCATCTACTATCCCTAAAACAAACATAAAATGTCAAATCGGTTTTAATTTATTTTAATATTAACCGCATAAAAAAAGCACCACATATATACATATTTACATATATTTCTTATCAACTACAGTGGTCAAGGTTGTGTTTATTATTTTTAATAACAAATATAATTACATTTTATATAAACATAGTTTTCATTCTAAATGTTATGATCTTCATAACATATACTTATACATACATACATATATACACAGTTTGATATAGAATATACTCCAAACATTGCAACAAGTTTGACACTGGCGCATGAAGCATTGAACACATAGACGACAGCAGGCTACCAACTACAATCTAGAAAAATTAAAATACGTTTATAACGAGACAATAATTTTGAACTCAACACAGCTACACGACCATAGTTATCTCTGTATCCAACTCAGACTAGTTAGTATTTTCGTATGCGACAACGAACAGATTTGGTGATGTCAATATATTAAGAATCGTAAAATAAAAGTGAACCTAAAAATATTTGAATTTATTTGTGAAAAAAAAGGAACACTACAAAGATGAAATATTTTAAATGCATTTTTCCTTATTATTTGCGACAACATCCTTGATTTTGAATTTTTTTAGTAGTTAACTGTATTCTACTAGTCAAGCCCTTTAATTTGATTGATTGGGTTAAAAAAATTTGAACCGCCATTTTGCTTTGGACGCCATCTTGGATTTCACATTTTTTAATAATTTACTGTATTCTACTGGTCAAGCCCTTTCATTTAAGGGGGTTCTAGAAGTTAGATTTTAAAATACCAGATTTGACCCGTATATAAATATATTGTCCGCCATTTTGTAGTGGCGGCCAACATGAATTTAAATTATTTTATAATGCTTATATTGCTCTAGTCAAGTCCTTTCAGATTATAGCAATATTGACTCTCTCGGTTATTAAGTAATTTTATTTTAATAAAAGTGAAATATTTTAAAATATTAACACTGAAATATGTGCTCGTATATCTTCAACAATCAGCTTGAGTATCAGCTGCTTACGATGTTGCTGTCGTTTCCACAATAACTATGACGCCTGATGTCAACGGTAGATTATAGTCGTGTAGTTGACAAACTGCTGTCGTCTATATGTTCAATGTATAATATTTTTAACCACAACAACGTCTGCTCATGTTGAAATTTACTCTAAGTTAGTCTAAACAAATTTCGAAAATGTTTGACGTATTTTCTTATCTATAAATAAACACCGCTACTATGCGACACCCAACTGTATTATTTCTTTTACGCCACTAACACACTGTTTGGTTTATTTTTATCAAATAAATGCTTTTTAGGTTTATGTTTTAATTCTTCTTTAAATATAAAAACATTTGTTTGTATTATGATTTCTCTTCTTTCTCTATAATATTTTATTTTGGTTTGTTCGGTTTTCTAAATTCATTACAGTTTCAGTTCCTCCCCTTTGGTTCGCTACTTTAAGTCGCTTAAAAAAATATCCGATTTTTATATTTGTTTCTTCAAATACAAATGGGCGTGAAATGCTTAGATCAATATACTGCCAGTTTAATACTGGCTTGTTTAACTCTGTTTGCTTGTATTACACGTAGTGTATTTCTCATATCGTTGTTAACTGATGCCTCTTATCTTAATCAAGATGCGGTTATAAATATTTTATTGCTGCTAAATATGGCAGTTTATTTTGCATTGGGCATATTGAGCATATTATTAATTTATGCCATAGTTAAGGTAATTAAATATGATTTTAAAATAAAATATGTGCACTTTGTTAAATCAATATTTTACTTTAGGAACGTCACTTGTTAATGATTCCCTGGCTATTTGTCGCCCTAGCGAGTGTAATTTGTGAAGTCATATTCATCGTGTACATTATCGCCTGTGGTCATAGTAAAGATGTTTTATATTTATTAATTGGAACTGGTAAATATGTACATAATTCGGTGGTAAATCTGTACATTGTTGTGTAACTTTTGTTTATTTTTAACGGAATTTTCAGTTCTTGGTATATGGGTTCTGGGGGCAATTTTTTCTTATTTTAAAGTTGTGCGCCAAGATTACTTAAATAAATCTTCAGACTTCGTACATGGCTATCGATATCATTTAAATCGGACAAATCACTAGAGAATCTTAGCATTAATTAATAATGTAACTCTATATAGAAAATAGTAATTTTTTAATTATTTAATTATGCATAGAATATAATTTAAGGAACTGCAATGCCAGGAGTTGAAAATAAATAACATATTAGTATTAGTTTTATTATGCTGAATGCTGCAAATGTTCGCTTTATTATACCGGTGTTAAGGGTGTTTTGCTGTTTGATTTCCGATGAATAACTGTTGCTGCAATTAAATTATTTTATTTTTATTATTAATTATTTCTGGCCAACCTATATTGTAAAAAAGATTAATTAACATATCAATCTTATCAGGAGAGCACTTTATATTTCGCGTTAACGATGCTCCAAAAATTAAAGAAAGATATGAATTTGCCGACATATATTTACTAGGGTGATCGACTCGGTCTTAAAACCGGTGGAAAACCCGGTTTTTTACTCTTTCAGCTGGCGGTTTTTTGCAAATGTTAATTTTTTGCATGTCGAATACACCGGTTTTTTTTCTTACGGAAACCGGTTTTTTTTCATTTTTAGTTTTATGTTCTTTTATCTTTGTAACCAAACGTACCATACAATATTTATTACTCAAAAAATTTCCAAAAATCAGAAAATTTTTTAATTACTCTTCCATAATATTGTAAGAAATTTTGTTGTTGTTTCAAAAACAAATGTAAAATAAGAAAAATAATTAGGCTTAAATATTATTTGTTTGAAATGGGGAGCAGGTATTTAATACGTTGCTCGCCTTATAATTTGCTGTGATAATCAGCTGTTCAGTTAAGTTTTTTGACCAAATTATTGTACTTTGCATTATTTTTTGATCTCATTTTCGAATTACATAATATTTTACTTCTACGAAATCTAGCGACTTGTACTAAAGCCTAACCACAGCTTTACTAATATCTTTGATAACATATGACTTGTATACTAATATAGTTTGGCACACAAAGGGTCATTATTACAACTTGCCTACAAAGTTAATGTTAGTAAAAGGTAAATATGACTACAGTAAGCAGTGAAGTGACTTTTTAATATTTTTCATTATTACAGCCTCCTTGTAACAAAGTTTTTTTTTTTTTTTTTTAAATAACGGCATTTTATAATGCCATTGAATTTGTGTCAACTTTAAATGCACTTAAACCATAAAACATAAGAAAGAATTATTTTTTACGTATTCGACCGGTTAACCGGTTTTTTCTAAATTTTTTAAATAAGCAACCGGTTTTTTCTTTAATTCTAAATTTCAAACTATTTGTAAACCGGTTTCTTAAAATTGTCGATTAATAGATCACCCTAATATTTACTAGATTTTTTTCCAACGTAATCTTTATTTTTGAACTCTTCTAATCAAGCCATTTCATTTGACACCCCTATTTATGGGGTTATAAAAATGTTTCCATAATTTTGTTACAGACGCCATCTTGGATTACACACATCTCTGATAGCATACTGCATTCAAGTTCGCTTTTTTATTTAATACCAATATTGTGAGGATTAAAGCGGACAAGCCACAACCACTATATTTGATAGTGTAGATTTACAGCTCATACAGGTCTGTAAAACATGTAGGAGCTTCTAAAAGTCAATTTCAGCATCTACTCCCATATTCATAAATTAAACTACATGTATGTATATACCCTTGGAACCAGAGTTGAAACGTATAATGAAAATTTGGCGGCCACATTTTGGAAATTTCATACAGAATTTGGTCACTTCGATAACTGTGAAGAGAATAATTAAAACATTTAGGAATTCAGATCAAATATTGATGCTTAAAACACTAGGCATCAAAAAACAAGCCGTTTAAATTCCAAAACCGAAGCAGTACATGGTAGTGCAGGTAAAAGCTTAGAAATATCAATTATGTGTCATTGTCACGAATTTTAAGAGAATCTCCACATACAACGCATACTTAATAAATATTAGTGCCTTCATGCTTAAAGCGTTCAACTTTTCACAGAAACTAAAGCCGTTGTCGTTGTGGTATAATGCGCTTTTAACATTAACAAGTAGAGGAACAATATTATTTTGATCAATTAACCACATGTCACATAATGTCTAATTTTTGGATTCGGAGTCACTATTTGGTGGTACCTTTGGGCAAAGAATAAAGGTGCCTCACAGTTCACAAAGTAATTCATTTGTATGCGACGTTTTCTTATTATATATTTGCTGCTATCATTTAAGTGATCCCAGATAAATAAGGATATTCCAATAGGGACAGGTCACTGTTGAATAACTGTGGCAGCGAGGTTTTTTTTGTGATTTTCGTCAATCGTCTGTAATCTTTTATTCAACATGATAAGAAACATGATGGAGTATCACTTCATTATAATAAAATTCTATTGAATTAAACGTTGACTGCGTTGCTATTATTTCCTTTTTTTTTAATAAATTTAATTATAAAAACTGAGTTTATCATAAAATGCCTATAAATAATTTTGTAAAAAAAATATCTTAAAAGGTTAATAATCCCAGAAAATTTTTCAGCTAAATTTTGAGAAACTGTTAAAAGTTTCAATGCATTTGATTAAAATATAACCCAGCGAAGGCAAATGATCTATGATCATCATAATTTGCATATCGAACAATACAACACAGTGACTTTAAACAACGGTATTAGCCGACAGACAGTACAAACATTTGTTGGTGTGGTTGAATGACAATAACTTTAATAGCTGTTTGCCATAAAAATCAAAAAACGTGGTTGTTGAAAAACGACATTAATGGATAACAGCAACAACGACAAAAGAATGATCTATAGAAGCAACATTAGTTTTAAAGGAGATGAAATGCAATGTTTAGGCCATGAAAAAAAAAACAAGGCTTGTAAATTTTAAATTACAGTAGCCAAAAATGGTATTGAAGTAATAACAAGTATAAGCTGAAATACAGTAGAAGAAAAAAAGAAACATCACAAAATTTTCCTTTTACACGCTGCAGCATCGAAATATCAAACAAATGTTGTAGATAGAAAACAAAAAAGATCAGTGAAACTCCTACAAGCCCATTAAGAGATGATAAAGTTATATGCCAAATGAAATCGGAAGCTTTTAGTAAAACTACAACGACAGCAACAACGAAATTGAAATGAAACAGAAAAAAAAAATAATAAAACACTTTATCGTTGTGAATATCAGTGAACGGAAATCAAACAACTTAATAAGTTAAAAATATACAAAAGACACATACACACACATAGTAGACCTTTATGAATATGGCAGGAAGAACTAAAAGTACTAAAAGCCATTGAGAATCTGTGAATAAAATTGCAAGCCCTATAGAAAATTTCCAATTTTTTATATTTTATTTTTAGAACAAATTATAAATTTTGCATGTGGTACACTTAAAGCTAAAGGGTCAACTCATTTTTCATTTAGAAAAATATCAAATCTTTCTTATTTTGAAGCGGCCAGAAATGCCTTAGGAGCAATATTAAGCAACGAGTGTATATAAGAACAAACACTTAACAAAAAGCTCGCATTTGCCACCCTGTTTTGCACAGAAAGATTGCATTTCTGATATATAAAAACGATCTTAAATACTTAAAGTTATATAATCTAGTTCACGGCCAGAAAATTATAATTTCAGAAAACTCCAAATATAGTCCCTTTATGATTTATATAAAGCGTGATTTTTTAAGAGCTATAGAAAAGTTTTTAAAAAGAAACACATATAATTCAGAAAAATGCATGAAATCTTTATTTGAATCGATAGTACGGTCCATATAATTTAATGTTTGAAGATTATTTCATGCAAATGTTGACCGTGATTGCGCCTCAAATGGTCCATCCGCTTAGTCCATTTTTTGGCATACTCTTTCCAACATTTCGGCCGGTATCTCATGAATAAATGCTTCAATGTTGTCTTCCAATGCGTCAATTGAAGCGGGCATGTGTGAATAGACATGAGCTTTTACTTAGCCCCACAAAAAATAGTCTAAAGGCGTTAATTCGCACGATCTAGGCGGCCAATTGACCGGTCCCGAACGTGAAATAAAATGTTTACCGAACCGCCTCTCAATAAGTCCATTGTTAAGCGTGCTGTGTGGCATGTGGCACCTTCTTGTTGAAACCACATGTCATGCAAGTCAAGCTCTTGCATTTTGGGCAAAAAAAGGTTGGATATCATCTCACAGTAGCCACCAGCCCATAAACCGCACCAAAATGTGACTTTTTCTGGATGCATTGGTAGCTCTTGCAATGCTTCTGGCTGATCTTCACTCCAAAATCGACAATTCTGCTTATTAACGTACCCATTGAGCAAAAAGTGATCTTCGTCGCTGAACACAATTTTTCGATAAAAAGCGCGCGATAAACTTTCTTAACAGAGCACGCATTTTGATAATAAAATTTAATAATTTGCAAGTGTTGTTCTTTTGTAAGACGATTCATGGTTAAATTATGGACCAAACTGAAGATGTTTGACAGTGAAACAAAACATAAAACGTACGTCAGCTGTTTAAAACATTGTTGCCAAAAAGATAATAGCTAAAAAAAATCACCCTTTATTAGATATATTAGAGTTTGCCATTGCCTCGGCTAAGACAGTTAACCAGTTGAAAGTAAAAACAAAATTTTTCTTGTGATGTTCTTTAACATAAACTCGCTTAAATATAAAGCTCCTACTTAATCTGTTCTAACTTGCGCTCACTGGTTTAGAGCCAGAGGGAAAGAAAAAAGAATATTTATTTAAAAAAGTAATAGCGTTGACAAAACAAAAAAACAACCCATTCATATACCGACCGACCCATGTGCGCAAAATTATCGTATGTTACGTTTTTTTAGAAGTCGACTTTTTAATGCAAATTGGTTCTACATTCATTAATCCATCTGCTAATAAAATATTAAAGCGATAACTGCTTTAGCTATAAAGATAACACTGTGTACTAGTGATAAGCAAATAGAAAAAATTTATGGAAATATATCGTATCGATATTTTTCAACAGTGTCGATATATATTTCATTAAAACATCGATATTTCGATATACCGAAACGTATTTACCTAACAATGTTGTTCAAATATTCCAAGTTTTAAAACTAATTTTAGATATTTATTTCCACACACAAAACAAAAAATTTTGTCAGCTGGCCCTATTAAAGCTATAAAAAGATAAGCGACAAAACTTAAAATGGCATCAAATAAGTTACGAAACCATCACCTTACGCTTACATATTATTCAAGTGGACGAAGGAAATGAATTATGCGTCATTTGACGGACTAAATATAAAATAGGAATGGCTTAGCCAGAGGTCATAAAAAAAATTGATGGTGAGAAAGCATATGATACATGCGTTGATGCCAGCCAGTATTGTTGAAAAAAGTCTAAAAATATCGAAAAATATACTGAAAACGATACTCGTTAATAAGAATCGATGTATCGATACATGTACAGGTTTTTTAAATATTGGCGATATATAGCGATATTTTTTCTTAAATATCGATATTTTGATGTATCGATATTTTTTGCCCATCCCTCTGTGTACATTTTATTGTATGTAGCAGTGTTATTTACGTTTTTGTTTATTTAAAAGTAATAAAAACGCTCTCCTGTAAAATTTTGTTTTTGTAACATACGATCATTTCGCAAACAGGGGTCGATGTTATAAAGAATAAAATATAATCGAAACTCTTTCTAGGACAAGCTTTAATTAGCAACTACATATTGAAATTTAAAGAGACTATTAACCAATATAAGGCATGTCCTAAGGGTTATTGTTCTCCCAGATGTATCAAATAGGACTTTTGAAAGTCTTGGAATAAACTCCCCTAATTTATCGACCCGTGTAGTTATAATGATTGACAGAATTCCTACCCGTGATAATGGAGAAAATCTTTTATTTATGGCACTCCAGTATTTTTGTTTGTGAGCACAGTTGAGGCGTTTTGTTTAATCGCCGCATTTAAGGCCAGCTATATAGTCATTTAGTTCCCAGCTTAACATAACGAAAAGTACCTTGGAGTGTGTTCTGTAATAATCAGGGACTAACTTTGCAGCATACTTATAACAAACGTACGATATGAGAATCGAATACGTACTCTGCTTTTATTTAGCAAGAGCCACCAAATCTCTAAGCTGATTTCGGCTTTTCATTCCTAACTTCTGACACTAAATTAAAAAAAACAAACAATTTTGTCCAAAGCTATTTGATAATGCGTTGGACATCTTTGATATACAGGGGTCTTTGATAAAAATAATAAAATAATAAACGTAAACTTTCATTAATAAATATTCTAATATTTTTTTTTTCATTTCCTATTGACCCACATAGATGACCAAATATTGTTCGTAATATTTTGTTTGAATTTTAGGATTCCTTGCATACTATAAAAGGTGTTTTAAACGTGAGTTTAGAGAATTCAGTACCGCAAAAAGGGTTTCATACAAAAGTATGACAAGTTTTGCTTTTATATTGTTGTTGTTTGTGTTGTTATTTTTGGCTGTCGCTCTGATAATGCGCTGGAATTGTTTAAAGAACTTAAAAAACATCGCAAAAACCGTTTGATCTTACCCAAGTGGCGCCACAATAATGACTTTATTTATTTTGGATTCTCTTATTTGTATGTGTCGTAAGTATGTATTGGCAAAAGTATGTTGTAAATCGCGTATTTAAAACAAATGTCATTTGATTTAAGATCTTTAATGATAAAAAAAAATTCCAGAAAAATGTTAAGTGTGTTTTTTTTCGATTTTTTCTTTTTAAAATGTTGGTACATATTGAAATGTTAAATTTACATAGAGACACGTGTTGTTGTCCTTTTTTTGTTTGAGATCCAGAAAAAAACACACTTTTTTTCTTCTTTCTTAAACATGAAATTGATTTTTACAAATGTCATAAACTTAAAATTGTAGTACAACTGCAACAATTGTTGCAATAAGCAAAGAAAACAAAGAAATTCTTTTATTTTACGATCACAGATAGATGTAATATATTGTACATGATGAGACAGGCTGATGATCATCATTATCTTGCCCCTCGCAAACTGTGGTGTATTTTTAATTTTTTTTCTTTTACGCATTCCTTGAGTTTTAAATTTGCATTTAAGAAAGAAATATACTTTAAATGCAATTCGAAGGCATGATGGTCACAAAAAAGTTAAGAAAACTTAAGAAAATAAGATTTACAAAAAAGACTTAATAGCAGTTGTATTGATATGAGACCAATTAAAGCTGCACGATCAGTGATGAAAATCTTAATGCGATCTTGTTATTTATTTGTAGCGCCACATTGACAACACTGAGTGCACAGCACAATACATACAAGAGCACAACTGCATAACTCAACGCATCACAGTTATTGAAGCGACTGGTTATTGCTTAGTTTGACTATGGGTTAACCAAACAGAGTCTTTAAGGTATTATTTCTAAAATTACCATTAAAAAATTTAACAAGTAAGAGTGCTATATACATCATGTACATATGTAGGTATAATCACACATCATAGCTTAACCTATATTTCATTCTATACGCCATTTTTTTTTGTTATTTCCGACGAAATCGTTGATTTTGAATTTTTACGTAGTTAACTGTGATCGAAATTTAAAATTTTTTATTAGAATCTCTATACAAAATGCACAGTTAACTCGTCATAAAATGTGTTCAATTTGTAAAGAAGGTACCACGCCTATCTAAAATATAAAATAATAATATTGCCTGTGTCCTTTCGGAGTATAGACCTAGAGAATTGGGCATAATTTTAGAAATTAAATAAGTAGTTTCGAAGAAAACTCATAACATACAAACACATATTTCCTCCTAATTATATTAGTAGGTGTAGAAGTTTCTACATGTTTAATACTGTGAATAACTTCTTAAGTCGTCATAAGAAAAAAAAATTAAATCATCATACCTTGCAATCCCGCAATTTAAAACTACCCTTAAGCGTATTTTCAACTAATTTAAAAAAACTTTATTGGAAGTTATAGCGTATATGCCCTTATTGTTGCAACACACGATATATTCTTTGGAAATAAAACTTATTTTAACTGATAATTTAACTGAATGTAAGTAAACTAATATGCTATTTAATGTACACGCGAGTAATTCATAGTCTTTATTTTAAGGAGAATCAATTTATAAAAATCAAAAATTAAAAATACTCTAAAAACAGACATAAGCAGTTTTTCCTTATTGCCACAGAATTATTGAAAATTTTCTTTTTTTAAAGAAAATATTTGTCTTTATTTTAAGGAGAATCAATTTATAAAAATCAACTCAAAAATTAAAAATACTCTAAAAACAGACATAAGCAGTTTTTCCTTATTGCCACAGAATTATTGAAAATTTTCTTTTTTTAAAGAAAATATTTGTCTTTATTTTAAGGAGAATCAATTTATAAAAATCAACTCAAAAATTAAAAAAAAACCCTAAAAACAGACATAACCAGTTTTTCCTTATTGTCACAGAATTATTGAAAATTTTCCTTTTTAAAATAAAATATTTGTCTTTATTTTATGGACAATCAATTTATAAAAATCAACTCAAAAATTAAAAATATTCTTAAAACAGACATAAGCAGTTTTTTCTTTTTGCCACAGAATTATTGAAAATTTTGTTTTTTTAAATAAAATATTTGTTTATTTATAATTAAAAAAATTAATTACTTATGAAACCTTCACTTTTTTATTTTAAGTTTACATTCATTTATTTTTCTGCCAAAAGGGGTTGAAATATGTTTTTGTTGGTTCACCTAATGCTGTGCTTCGTCGGCTGTAACGTTTCACCTGTATTGTTGTGAATACGATTTTAAACAAAGTAGCGATGGCTTTTAACTCTGCTCTACAGCAGTTTCTAAAATTATATTAAACACGATAATGATGTCGAAAAACATCATTATGATGATGATGAAGCGAACGATAATGCCCTTCTGCAGATAATTTGCATGAATTTGCGATTAAGTATTTTGCCGATTGGTAATCGATGTGATCAACGTTGTGATATTTAACTTTAATTTCGTTGTTGTTGTTGTAGGTTTTATGCGACAACGTTATCGCCAAAGCATGCAAAAAATGTTTGCATGTTATTTGAAGACAGAGTCACAAAAACAAAAAACCAATAAAGGCAAATGCATTAAGACAAAAACGCAGTGCCGGAAAAAAAGACACTACTACGGAACTTACGCAACACAACAGAAATACCTGCTGTCCAGCTCTGTGTTATTGCTGACCGATCAAGGAAGGCTGCGTGTACAATTTCCTCTTCGATTAAAGTGGTAAAAACAAATAAAGTAGTCATCTGCCAAATAGTCAAATGCCAAAGATTCTTATCTCGGCAGAAATATATGGCGATGTTAAGCAAATGATTGCGCTTTAAAATCTTTTTACTTGCTTTCTTGTAAATTTTGTTTTTGTTTTATTAAATTTTATGCTTATCGGTCTGGTTTAATGTATTTTTGGGCTTTACATCTGATAAGTTACTAAAAGGCTTATAAGCAAGTGCAAGTGGTAAATGATATAGTGTTTGTCATAAGTAGATTTGCACAAAATACGATCTTTATAATATAGATTTTATGATAGTTCGTGTTTTTAATGTGTTTCACTCTACAAGACAATGTCATTAAATTTTTTTATGAAAAATTTATTTGAAAATGTTACAAGAACTTTACATTATCTACAATTTAGATCGATTTGCACAATGGGGTCTAAAAGTTTATTTAATTCTGTAAGAGTATGAAATGTACTGAAGAAATAAGTTAAAGCCTTCATTACTCGGAAGTAAGTACATGAGGTTACTTTACCTAACTGGCCTTAATCTAGTCCAAATTCAGTTGTGTTCCTTTTTGTTTCGTTATTGAAAAAGTACGAATAACATAAATAAATCATCTGCCATTCACTTTTTAAAATCAGCCTCAGTGTGTTTTTTTTCCTATAAAAACATACAAAGTTTGCTTTTAAATTCTATTCACCATTTTAAGGTCATTATTCCAACTGCTTTATAAAATAGTCACCAAATAGTCAAGAACCTTTGCCTAAAAAACCCACTCCTAAAATCTTGTTAAAATAAAACACATGTTGACAATTGTTCCATTAAATTCAAACATTATGCGGGTATGATTCAGTGTGACAAAAGGCAAAAAATACTTTGTGTTACAAACAGACTGTTGTAATTTTAAAAACGTTCCCTTTTCGAATCATTTGTTAAGCTCGAAACTTATACTTTTATACAATTTTATTTTTTCTTTTATATTGTTTATTTTTTGTTACGTTAACCATTAACTTGACATTATTACAATAATGACAAAATATGATTTAACTACAAAATTGAATTTCAACATTTTTTTGTCATTGTCAATCGTATTTAAACATTATAAATGTTTAATGGCAAAAAAAACTAGTATTAGGAGCCCCGGTAGGAAACTTATTGAAATTGTTCGATGTACGGCTGTATAACTATCCCGTCATTGGAGATAGACAATACATAATAATTAAAAAAAAAACTGTTAAGACTTGGGAGTAGTACTTGATTTCAGGCTATCCTAAAGAGATAATATTGGGAGTAGAGTAGCTAAAACTCAAAAAGTTTGTGCCATTTGTTGAAGAGCGATAGATTTATAATGATCTTAATGCAGTGTAGTGGATACCTTTAGATAAGAAGGTTAATATAAAAGCTCTTCAAAAGAGTCAACGACAGTGCTACATTTGTATATTTGATGTCATGAAAACCACATCAACAAGAGCTATTGCAAAATATACTACCAATTCTGCTGATTGAAATACAGGTAGAGATGGGTTTAGACCTGGGTATTTACCCATTTATACCCACTTTCATACCCGGATATTTATCTAATTTCGGGTTAATACTCATTTGAATAACAAATACTCGTTTTTACGTAGAGTAACAGAAATTTGAACATTTTCGAACTTATTTTGAACATATTTTTTTTAAGTGTATTTCTTGATGCGTTTTGCTCAGATAAAGTAGTTTTGCCTGCATCAAACACAACAACAATACTTAATAAGTACCGCTGATCAGCGTGATCAATGTTATGAGTGGGAGCAAGCAATTAAGCAAATTAGCTGTTCGAATTTTGACAGCTCCCTGTACTTCAGCTGGTACTAAACGTTCCTTCAGCACCCACAGCTTCATTCACTCAAAAAAAAAAGGAACCGTTTAACAATACAAAGAGCATAAAAATTAACATATATATCGTGCAACTGGAACTTGCTTTTTTAAAATAGTTTACCACCTTCAGCAGAAGCCACGCACTCCACTCAATTTGAAAATGCCATGAATTCTTCACTAGAAGGTTCTCAAGACGATATCCCTTCAACTTCAAAAGGAATCACGCACTCTACTCGATATGAGTTTTTATCGGATACGGACAGCGACAGCGATTAGGAATAACTTTAAAAATTATTTCTTTCATATGTTATTAAAAAATCTAATTAATAATAAAAAATTAAATTCTTTTAATTTATTTAATTTTTTCTTTATTCTGATTTATACCCACATTTTGGGTACATATCCAGTTGCTTGGCTAAATACCTGGTTATTTACATTTAAATACCCAATTTACCATTTGGGTATTTACCCTTGTCCCATCACTAAATACAGGTAAAATATTAAGCACCTTTGGCCACTGTAGGATTAATGGCAATAGGTGAATGGTTAGTGAGAACCGATAAAATCGGATACCAAAGAATAATTGTTATCTTAACGAAAGTAATGACGAGCATCTCTTTAACGAAATGGTAAAGCATTTTTCAGTTAAAGGACGTCTGTGCGTTCATAAACGTGTATTCAAGCTACAGCTATTTAAATTCTCATAGACAAGCTGGTCCAATGAAATTATTACTTTCTTAATTGTGGACTCAACATGGCTATAGTTATCAAATTGTAGCACTTAGACAATTTTTTTGGTTCCTGAATATACTACTAAGAGTTCTACCTTGTTGTCCCTTCGCAAAGGTTGTCAAGTTTGGTTAAATTTTTTGCGAAATATTTTCATGCCATTAAAATTACTGGCTTCTTGAAATTATTAGTCTATATGAAATTATTAGTCTATTGAAATTATTAGTCTATATAAGAGTTTCATTATGAACAATATACATATTTTAATTATGTCAACATGATGGCGTAATCCATATTTTATCATTCTTGAGTAAGAGCGCTTAATTAATCACTACATAAAACACACCACAGAAAATAATTTATTAACTTTTTTAGTCTTATTATTATTTAAATTTTCCTACTGGCTACTTTTAAAATTAAATAATAAAACAATAATCACCATTATAAGAATTGACAATATTTATTTCGCATCAACAACCAAGCAAGTGTTTAAAGTTTTAAGAGGAGCAAGACGAACTTTAAAAAAATAAATACAATCAACTGCTTGCTGGCTACCAATATCGCTTGCAGTTAGGGTTGCCATCCGTTTTCCTTTCCCCGGACACCGTCCTCTTTTTTAGGGCATCCGGGGCAGTCCTACTTCTTTTTTAGCAAATGTCCGGTATTGTCCGGCTTTTTGCACCTTCTCTGAAGTTTTTTTCTTACATTTAAACTTTAAATCACAGGTCACAAAATGTATAAAAACAAGATTTAGGTGCTCGTACAATTAGTTTTGAAAAAGTACAATTTCGAAACTTCTTTTTGTACAAAATTAGTTTTATTATCCCTAATTGTCGCTATTTAGCGAAGTAGCCTATTTTAACTTGTCTTTTATTTTAAAAAAGATCGGCAAAGGGGTCTGCTTGTCAGCTGTGTGTTTTTCATAAAGTTTGTTTTCCAAATATAGAAGAAAGTCTTGAACAAAAAAATAGTAAGGGTACATAATTTTGATATGGATTGCCTAGAGTTTAACAAATATTTGATGAGATGCGATGGTAATATATTGGCTCAAATTGGAAGTGTTGCAAAATATATGTAAAATTTTTAAAAGTGTACATTCCCGATAATGAATGCAATGAATTTTTGTTGTTTTTTTTTTGTTTTTTTGTTTTTATTTTCAATCATTAAATCAGAATGATATGTTAAGTTTTTATTTTTGCAAATACAGTTTTTTCGTAAAAACAAATTTTGTTTTTGTATTTTAAATGGCGTCGTAAATTTTATCAAATTTAATTTTTTTTAAATGTGTCCTCTTTTTTGGGCAAATGTCCTACATTTTTTATGCTGGCGTCCTCTTTTTATACCCGCCACCAAAAAAATGGTGGGGGTATATTCATTTTGTCATTCCGTTTGTAACACATCGAAATATCCATTTTAGACCCCATAAAGTATATATATTCTGAATCAGGGTTTGATTTTATGACGATCTAGCTATGTCCGTCCGTCTGTCCGTCTGTTGAAAGCACGATAGAGGTCGCACCGAAAAAGCTAGGGGGCTCAAATTTTGCCAGAATCTTTCTTATAGACAAGGTTTGTTTGGTATTGAAAATGGGCTAAATCGGAATATTAGGAAGAGAGTTATAGCTCGAAAAGCAAGAGTAGGTCGAAAAAACCGTGTCCTTCAAACATCGAATAAAATGGAATTGTGTCCAAACGCATTAACGTAGACTCAAAAAACTTCGAATATATATTTCCTGAGTAAAAACAATATTTTTCCCCGAAAATTATCTAAATCTATGCATTATGAGAGGAGTTATCGATCAAAATGTACGAAAATTTATACCGCACAGTGTATTTTTCGGTATATTTAAAAACAAAAACGTCATAAAAGCAACAAAATTGGATGTACGACTCTGAAATTTTGCACACTTTGCTTATTGGTGAGACGCTTTTTTGTAACGGAAAATCAATGTGCCACGCCCACTTTTACGCCCACCTCCCATATAACGTTTTACCCAAAATTCATATAATTTCTCAATTTATATAGATTTTGGAATAATAAAGGGCTATATTGAAACATCTCATTTGTACTCATTCGAAAATACAACTTTGACACGCCCACTATAACGCCCACTTTTCACGTTATATACCGTTAATGAAATTTAAAAGCTCATAAAACCGCCAAAATTAGAGGTATGATGATCAAATTCGCTACGTATATCATTTTAGGCAATGTCATTACTGCGCCAGAAAATTAAGGCGCCACGCCCACTTTTACGCCCACCTCCCATATAACGTTTTACTTAAAATTCATATAATTCCTCTATTAATAAAGATTTTGAAATAATAAAGGACTATAATGAAACACCTAAGTTGTACTCGTTCGCAAAAATAACTTTGACACGCCTACTATAACGCCCACTTTTCACGTTATATACCGTTAATGAAATTTAAAAGCTCATAAAACCGCCAAAATAAGAGGTATGATGATAAAATTTGCTACGTATATCCCCCTAGGCAATGTCATTACTGAGCTAGAAAATTGAGTTGCCGCGCCCACTTTTACGCCCACCTCCCATATAACGTTTTACTCAAAATTCCTCTAATTTCTCTATTAATAATGATTTTGGATTAATAAAGGGCTATATTGAAACACCTAAGTTGTACTCATTCGCCAAAACAACTTTGACACGCCTACTATAACGCCCACTTTTCATGTAATCTACCGTTAATGAAATTTAAAAGCTCATAAAACCGCAAAAATCAGAGGTATGATGATCAAATTTGCTGTGTATATCCTTCTAATCAATGTTATTGTTGTGCCAAAAAGTTTAGGTGACACGGCCACTTTAACGCCTACCTCCCATACAAAGGCTTACCTTAAATTCATGTAATTTCTCTATTGACAAAGTTTTTGGGAAAATAAAGGGCTATATTGAAATATTTAAGTTGTATTTATTAGTAGAAACTTTATTGACACAGCTACTTTAACACACTTTCATTGAATTTCATTTCATTTAAGGACCGATGTTGAATTTAAATAAAACACAAATTTTTTAGGATATTATTATCATTTCTTTTTATAATGATAATATTTGTATGGTTCAATTATGTATTTAACAAAATATCGGCCAAATGGCCCCCCCATCCTTGGCGCCACTCCTCTATCTGATGGTCCAAATTTTCAATGACAATGTTGATGCTCAATTATTGGGCATGATGATGAGTCGAGGTTGACTGCTCTTTTGCCACACTATCGCAAAAAACAGCAATAGTTCCCATTCAACGAACTAAGAAGGCATTCACAGATTTTCTAACATTTTATACAGACCTGTTTTGCAGAAATTTAAATATTTTTTACAATTCTCCCGATTGTGGACGAATTTGAACGATTATGTTGATCAAAAGAATTACGAAGTGCACAAAATGCATTTTGATTTGAACGCCCATTTTTATAAAAAACCTGAATAACTTTAAAGCGTTGCTCCTTTGCGTATCTTTCCACGGATCAAAATGAGTAAGTTTGAGATTGAGAAATGTCAAGTGAAATGCAGAAAACAAATTTAAAGACTAGGTGTAGTTCACCTTCAACATGGGCCCTTAAAATTTAACCACCCTCTACAAAGAAAGTGATACATATTTTATTATAAAGAGATTATTCCATAATGATTAACAAGATAATAAATATTGTGCTTTAAATGTACACAAAATTGGTGGTGGGTATAAAAGATTCGGCACAGCCGAATATAGTGCTCTTACTTGTTTTAAAATAGAAATGGCAACCCTACTTGCAGTAGAAACCAAAACTTGCAGCAGGTCTTGCTATTTACTGGTATTAAGTATTTATTTTTAATTTGTGCAACTATTGGTTTAAGAGGGAATTTGCGAAAAAGTTTTTGTTGACTTGATTTTTTATTATTTTTTTTTTTTATTTAATTGTAACTGATAATACCCTACACAATCTTCTATCTATATATATAAAAGTGAAACTCTGTGTGTGTGTGTGTTAGTTATAGACTCCGAAACTGTAAAACCGACCGGGCTCAACCTTTGGTAAGTTGTTGTACACATACCAGCGAGTGTTTATGGGTGGAAAAAAGTGGGCGGGCCACGCCCATAAATAATTAGTTATCACTTTAAGCTACTTGCACATGACCGATTTTTCTGAAACTTTGCACACATATCGAGCTCTCATGACTAAAAAATTTCGTGATTAGAAAAGTGGGCGGGGCCACGCCCATAAAAAAGTTTTAATTGTGAGGTATATGCACTGGACTGATTTTTCTGAAACTTTGCACACATATTGAGCTGTCATGACTTTATGATCTCGTGATTAGAAAAGTGGGCAGGGCCACGCCCATAAAAAATAGTTATAATTTTGAGGTACTTGCACTGAACCGATTTTTTTAAAACTTTGCACACACATTGAGCTGTCATGACTGTATAATTTCGTGATTAGAAATGTGGGCGAGGCCACGCCCATAAAATAAAGTTATAATTTTAAGGTATTTGTACTGGACCGATTTTTCTGAAACTTTGCACACACATATTGAGCTGGCATGACTATACAGTTTCGTAATTAGAAAAGTGGGCAGTGCCACGCTCATAAAAAAAGTTATAATTTTTAGCCTTCCACTTGATATTCGATTAAGCTTCAGAATGCGATTAAATTTCATGAAGGGGCGTAGCAACGCGCGCCGGGACTGGCTAGTCATAAATAAATTAAAAAATGTTTAACTTTACGCAACTAATAAAATATTTTAATTTTTTGGACTCATTAAAATAAATATGAGATTTAGAATTAATTTGTGTAAAAAGTAGTTTTTAACCTTTTTTCTTATAATCTTTCAATTTATTTCTAAAAAAATACTAATTTTTTATTTTTGATAAGTTTTATTAAAAATAAAATTTTATTTGTTATCCTAATGCATGGCTTAATATGAGTTTTTATATAAAAAAAAAATATTTTATTATAATTCAATATTGCGATGCATTTTGTAGCTTCTGCAGGGTAACGAAATATTGATTTATAATAAAATAATTTTTTTTATATAAAAAAAACTGATATTAAGCTTATTAGGGCAACATATTAATAAAGAAAATTGGAAGAAATTCAGAATTTAAAATTTTTTATTTTTTCAAATTTAATTTCAATAAAACATGCAGGTAGCTGCTTTCCCAAGCAATCCCTGCTGATCATAATTTTATTAAATTTTTCGACTCGATGACAGCTTGTGTGGGCGCCTACTCAGGTTTTAAAAACCATGAAAAAAATTAAAAGAAAAAACACAAAACAGCTACAGAAAAATAAAAACTACAGTTCAGAGTTCAAACTTTGCTTGACTTCGTTTAAGCTAAAGACAAACAGCGAGACGAAAAAACGATGTTGCAAGTAAACAACAACAACAACAGTGACAAATATCATTATACAACAAATAAAAATAATAACAAAATAGTTTGTAAATAAAATACCTTGATCTAAAGGTGCTGGCTATAGCCGTAACTAGTATTTTTGTTTGGCCTTCTTTAGCGTTTTATTGCCAAAAAAAAAGGGAATTTGAAATAAGTTTTGATCATTGTTTGATGATTATGCAACTTTATCGCTGGTAACTTTATTTGTGCGACCTGCATAATTGCGATTCAAGCGAAAATACGACAAAAAATGCTAATTTCCTTTGATAGTCAGTGATAAACTTTGATCGGCATTTGAGGACAAACGTTTGACAATTGGCAAGAAAAAGAGACCAACATTTCTGGACAACCTTTATTTGTTGAGGAAGAGAAAACTTAAGGCAGTTGGAAAAAGTAAAAAAAAAAGATTTTTTTCTATTTGATATAAATGAAATCGATAAACAAATATGTAGATGAGTAGTTAAAGCAAAAATTGCTTAGAATCCGTTAGGGTGAGTTGAGAGATTATTATGAGATAAAGGAAAATCGTTCTTGATTTGAACAAAAACTATTGATATTATTATTAAAATATAAAATTTTTGAAAATTTTTTGTTACATTAATAATGGGTGTCTCAGTAAGAATGCACTTTTTAAATTTGAAATAATTTTTTGTGCAATTTATAACTTTGAAATTTGGCAACTGTCACATATCGTCATATGATTTCAATAGAGCCCTAAGTTACATTAAACAAATTTTACAAAAAAAAATCTCTCTCATATTTTAAATATTTTTTCAGTTTAAACCTAGTTTTTAAATCATAAAGAATTATAAAGTAAAATCTCCAGTTTTTTCATTATTTGTAGAGACACGAAACTATCGCCTTTGAGGATTTCTTTTTTCTGAAACCGAAATCTGCATAAGTCAGTTAAAAAAATGATTTTGGTAATATTAAAGAAAAGTTTTTTTTATTTTTTTCATTATTTAAATAAATTATATAGTTTTTACTTCAATTTTATTTTTACTAAAAACACACAAAAAGTAAATAGGTAATTTTATAACATCTCTGCAGATAAAGCGACTAATTCATACATGCATGTAAAGTATACTCTATAATGGACCCAAACGTAAAGAGAAAACAGGGTAGATTTAACATTGTTCTGTCCTGCATTGCTTTACATCAAAATAGTCTCAAAACTATTCTTTGCCACTACTCTATGGGGCATCTGAACAATCATTCTAGAGTTTTTGACTAAAAATTATTGTTTGAAAATTACATGTTTTATTACTGCATTGGAGCATTGGAGTATAACTAGTCCATTTCAGCTGCAATGGACGACGTAGTCTAATATTATTTTCAGGGATATTACTCATTTTCATGTACTAAATTAGTACAAACATCATGACAATCTGTTAATATGAATACCATGACATCATTTAGATGTTCTTACTCATTTTTATAAATATTTTTTTATTTATTTATTATCGAAAGGCTTGAGTTAAAATTTTGTTTTAGAAATTTTTGAGCTTCAACTTAGCGCTTTCAGAATTTCGTAAGTAAGAACGCTATTTTTAATTGTAAATAGGAGTGTAAAATTTTGCTGGAAAATAAAACGATGCCTCATAACCAATTGAAAAGTGGATATCGATTTTCTTTTAACTTAGGGCTTTTTGTAAAATATGTGACGTTATGTTAATTTTAATTCTTAAAAATGGAGCGCTTTACGAAAGAACTAGGGTAGGGTCAATCGATTACTTTACTTCGTTTTTGCCAACAATTTAATAGTTACTTTTTCCACAAACTACAATGAAATTTAATAGGGGTTCGTGAAAAAAACAGCCCAGGTTGTTGGCTAAAATGAACTAAAATAACGATTTGTGCCCAGCTCTAGAAAGAACAACGCATTATAATTGTGAAACTCTTTAAAAAAAATTTTAACCATTCGAATAGTGGTAACAACTGGGAAGAATCTTGATTGTAAGACAGGAAGTCTGCATAACGTCAACGTACAGGTCGGTGTTTTGAATACATTGCTGTTGTGAATGAGAGTGTCGACGAAAAAACCAATTCATCATCGTTTTAAACATCTTCAAATTTCACGAAAAACTACGCAGGTAATTTTGACAAATGCTTCCATCTTCATGTGTACAAAATTCAGCTTACTTAGGAACTCAAATCAGCAGACCATTGAAGGCTCCGGAAATTCGTTCAACGGGAAAATGAGAAAAGTGAAGGCAATACCAATTCTTTGCAAAAAAAAAAACGTTCAATATGAGACCGCCAAAATACTAAAACAATGAAAGGGATTTGTTCTCCCTTGTAATGCTCCATTTTAGCATAACCTTCAAACTATGTATTCATGGATTATGTAACAATACTTTAGTAAATAAAATCCATAAGCTTTTAACTATTTTACAAGCTTTTTCTAAATTTCAATTTCACATTTTCTGTGACGTGAATACCTTTTGTCTTTAAAAATGTTCTTTCCGTTTATCAGTACTTTTTTACTATTAAATAATAAAAATTTCTTAGCAAAACTTCTTCATAAAATTAATTTTTATGGCTCACGCTCACGTTTTTCCTTTTGTTTTCGTTTCTGCTCTTTAACAGAATTTTTGTTAAACAAAAGTAACGTATAAAAGGTAGAATTAACCCTATAACTGAATCACAAAAACTTACGTGCCCTTAATTATATCAAATTTAAATAAAAAGAGATTTATGAAATACAACAAGTGCTTTTATATTTTTAATACAAAATTGCTGAAAGTTTACATAGAAAGGGTTAATTAATAATAATAGAGCCCCAACAATTAATTTTAAGATAAATTATGACATCGTTGTTAGTGCAAATCAATAGTTTATTGTTGTTCGTGCAATTTATTTTATATTTATTTCTCTATCGTGTTCGTATATGAATATATTATTTTGCGATTTTTTTAGAAATAAGATCCTATATAAAAATATATCCAGTAGTTTAAGAGCCAATCAGACAGATAGACAAAAAATCCATTATTATTTATTACATAAAATAGCAAAGTTTCTTAACCTCTAAATTAATGTTGTATATTCAGCCATTTTTAAGTTTTAAAATTAGAATTTTTCTACCCACACAGAGAATTTTCCGAAATTGGCCTTGCACTGTTTTTCAATTTATTAATGCAATTTTTATTTATGCATAAAAAATCGGTATCTAAAAAAACCGCTTTTCGAACAATTCAAAAACCGGTTTTCGAATGATTTAAAAACCGGTTTTCTGTTTTTTTAAATTAAAACTGGTTTGAATAAGCGGTTCTTACGTTATGATTTAAATAATATAAAAATTAAAAACAAAACAGGTTTTATTTAGTATATTTTTTCGGATGTTATCTCAGATTTTACACTCTTTCATAGTTTACTCTTTTCTACTTTTTTTCATATTTTTTAAATATTTGAAATATCTTTAAGTGCCAGATTTGGCCCATGTATAAAAATTTATTGTACACCATTTTATAGTTGCGCTCATCATGATTTAAAATTTTTGCATTAGTGTATTATATTTTGCTAGTCGAGCATTTTCATTTGATACCCATATCGACTAACTCGGTTGTTTAGGAGCTGAAAAAATTGACTTGCCCTTGAAGGTTTTAGAAAAAACACTAAAATAGTTTTATTTTGGTGCTTATATCTCAGTTAGTTTCAAACTGATATCTAAGTTTTTTATGAACCTAATTAGGATATATTTATTGATATATTTAAAAAATATATATTTTTTTCAAATAATTTTTATCGAATAGTTCTGTGGCTTGAAGCTAAAAGGGCCAATGTCAAAATATTTACTTTTGAGAAAACTTGAATTGAACTTTAATTTTTATATATGCTTTCATAGGGACATTGGCCAGCATTTTATTTATGAAGCTGTTCTGGGTAAGGTATGACTTTAGCTGTTTTACCATAATGAAATAGAGCAAGAAAACAAATCTAATGCAATGATTGACTCAAACGAGCAAAAAAGTGACATTGGCCCTTTTAGCTCCAAGCCACAGAGTAATCGATTTGTCCAAAATTTTTTTTAAAAGTTCCTGGAGATACATCATATTTATAAAAATAACAAACATGTAAGCAAAATATCCAAGGTCTGAAATATATAAATTTTTCAATAAAAAATGGAAACAACATATGCAGTTGTGTTTAATTACTTATATCTCATAAATATTATTATTATATTTTCAAAGGTTTAAAACCTCTTAGGAGTCTGTGCAACATATGGGGGCTTCTGAAAGTTGATTTCAAATAACAGATGGCTCAATCGACTCCCCTATTTATAATATAAGAAGACGAAAGCAATTTCTTCAGAGAGTTTAAAAATTTTGATACAAAAATCTTTCATAAGGGCAAGAATTTATATACTTAAGCGAACCAAACTATTCATTATTGTCAAGTAATTTGAGAACCAATTTGCCTTATAATTCGAAAACCAACTAATAAAAATCCAGGTTTTGTAAACCGAAAAAACACAAAAAACTGGTTTTTCGAACTATTCGGAAACCGACTTTGAAAACTCTACTTCAGACAGGCTTTTTACGTCTAAAAATGGCACAAAACGGCACTCGGCTATATAAGAAGAAAACAAGGGCCCGTAAAAGATACACATGATCGAAAAGTCTGGAAAATAGTAACTTTATGGGATTCGAGAAATTCTACAAAGAAAACGAAATAGAAACAATCACTATAAAAGAGTTGGATATATTGTTGGCTATCGTTTTGTATGCTGGACTGCCAAAATCAAATAACGAGCCGTTTTAGGAACTGTCAGGCCCAACTCATGCTTCAATATGCAAAGCCGTATCATGATACGATCGATTTAAGCTAAAAAAAATACCACAGATATGTGAGGGAAGCGATTAATCAACATAAAACTACTAATATTGTGCCTTTTTCTTACCTTATATAATCTAAAATTAACAATGAAGCCAAACTACCATACAATTTTCCAATAAGTCACTGCGGACCTTTTCACTATTTTAACACCAACTGGAGACTTACTAACCGAAGGGTTAAAACACTAATATTTACATTCAAACAAATTTTAAAATTGTTAAATATATTAAAAAACCTTGTATCAATATTTATTTGGCATTTCAAATAGTAATTAGTAAAATATAAACAACATTAAAAAAGTAAAACACTTGTTTATTTAAATTGTATTTGTAAAAGTTGGTGACAAAATGCTGAACGACCAAGTGTTCAACGCAATACTTTTATTCATATTTTTTAGTGGTAAATGACAAAGAAATTAATAAAAAAAAATATGAAAGATATTTTTATGGTAAAAAAATTTAAACATTTTTTTTCATGAAGTTATAACCGTAACTAGAAGTGAGAATTGTGACATACCTTGTAATGTAGAGAGCCAAAATCAGGTTTGCGCCGGCGACGCTAAAAGAGGATGTTTCGTTGTATTTGAAAATAAATGTATTGGGAATCGTAAAAAGTGCTTAAACCCAGACCGTAAGTATTTGTTTTTAGATTTATTTAATAAGAAAAATCAAAATGGGTTTTTTTTAATAAATTTTTAAATTTTAGGTTTTACTTATACTGATAATTTTGAACCCTGTCTAGGTCCGTTTCTATGTGCTGAAAATCAGGAAGTTTTAAATAATGAGGATAAAAACGAAAATGTAGATGATGTTCCACAAGGAAATCAAATTAAAGGCAATAATAAAAATCGAAATAAATGCAGAGTTTACTAAAATATATTTATTAAAAAGTAAAAAAAAAATCTAAAATAAAAAATAAAAATAAAAAAATTTTTTTTTGGCTCAGCTGGGATTCAATGCCATGGTTACTCTAACTAGTATACCACGTTTGTATGTATGTATGTTGTTGTTGTATGTTGTTTTTTTGTTAAAAAAACGGGAAAAAAAGAAAAAGAATCTTTTTAAAAAAGGTCGGTACAATATGTATACATTTCTCATCCAAAACTGCAGTTCACCTATAACATGTAGTTTCGGCATGTTACAACAATACAATAGTATTTTTAACAAAATCATAAAACAAATTATTCTAAATAGGTAAGATGACAACATGAAATAAGTCGTATCATCTCCTTAGTGTTAAATTAAATTTATTTAAAAGCATTTACAAATATTAAAGAATTATTCCAATATTAGTCGAGCGAAATGCATTTTCAAAACCAGCTACGTTTTCATCAGCATCACTCTTTATTGATATGTATACATGAAAATGTTTTAGAAAGTAAAACTATAAGAGAATGAACTCAAGCCATAATAAAATAATTTAAAAATATTAATAAATAAAAAATTATAAATTATGTATGAAGTGGACGTTTAAGCAGGCGTGTGAAAGTAGTTTCTGCTGACAAGTTCAACTTAGATATTTCAACATAGAGTCCTTCATTCTTCCATAATCTTTATTTATAGAGAAATTTTATTAATTTGAGATAGAGTGTTATATTAGCGGTGGGAATTAAAGGGGGCATGGTACCTTAATTAAAAGTCTTTTGTTCAAAAAACAATGCTTGCGAAATTTCAGAGTCGTACATGTAAATTTGTTAGTTTTATTACGTTTTAAATTTTAAATGTACCAAGACAGACACTAAGCGGTGTAAATTTTCGTAAATTTTAATATATAACTCCTTTCAGACTATATAAATTTAAGCAATTTTTAGAAAAATATATTTTTTTACTCAATATACTTGTGAAATGTTATCACTCTACGTCAATGCGTTTAGACACATTCTCATTTTGTTGGAAGGACCTTATTTTTTTTTTTTTTTCTTGCATTACGAGCTTTAACTCTCTTCCTAATAAACCATAAACCAACTCTCTTCCTAATAGCTCATTTTTAATACCAAATAAATCTTGTATATAAGAAATTTTCTGGTAAAATTTTGGCTTTTTCAGTTTGAGTTCTCTATCGAGCTTTCAACAGAAGGACAGACAGACTGGCATACCCAAATCGTCTTAAAATTAAACCTGGATTCAGAAAATATTTACTTTAAAATGGATACTTCGATGTGTTACAAGTGGAATGACAAAATGAATATAGCCCCATTTTTTCCGTGGTGGGTATAAAAATTTATGTAAAATTCAATTTTCATTAAAAAATCTGATATAAAATATTTAGGATTTTAGTAATAGATTATAAAAATTAAATATTAATAGATTGACTTTTTATACCCTTCACACAGTGAAAAAGGGTATATATAGGTTTGTCATTCCGTGTGAAATTTCTACAATTTTCATTTCCGACCCCATAAAGTATATATTTTCTGAAAGCTTATGAATAGGGGAGTCGATTAAGCTCTGTCAGTCTGTCCGTCTGTCCGTGTGTATGTTGAAATCAACTTTTTGAATCCCCCCGACATAGGTTGGACCCGGGTAAGATATTAAAATATTAGAAATATTCGGGAGTAGATCGGTATTGAAAATCAGAAACATCGGTATATAAACAACTGAGATATGAGCAAAAACCCACGGCCACCTCGATTTTTTTTTCACAAAAACAACATTACAACAACAACATACATACATACAAACGTATATACTGGTTAGAGAAAACGTGGCATCGAATCCCAGCTGAGCCAAAAAAAATTTTTTTTTAATTTTTTTTAAATTTTTTTTTAAATTTTTTTTTATTTTTTATTTAATATATTATTAATATTTTTATTATTATTTTTTTTTAAATTTTTTTTATTTTTTTTTTTATTTTTTTTTTTGTTTTATAATAATATATAATAATTTTTTTTTAATTTTTTTTTTCGTTTTTTTAACATACATACGTGAATTTATAATTTTACAATGTTTATGTATGTTTTTATATGTATGTACGTATTTCATATGGGATGAATGGTGAAACAAACTACTTAACAAACTACTTAACAAACTACTTAACAAACTACTTAACAAACTACTTAACAAACTACTTAACAAACTACTTAACAAACTACTTAACAAACTACTTAACAAACTTAACAAACTTATTGCATGACTACACTATATACAAGGGTATATAAGATTCGGCACGGCCGAATATAGGGCTCTTACTTGTTTCGATTAAATTTAAAATTAAATTTATTTATTACAATAAAAACATTGGATCTTATAAAAACCATTTTTTCGCAAAACATAATTTCATGCAGGTGAAATTATTAGCCCAGCTGAATGAGAACGCTACTGTCAAACTCTATGTATAAAAACTATTGTTTATTTTTTAATAAGTGGTATTTGAGAGAGTAAATTTGCCGTTGCATATTCCTGAATAAATATGTCTTGCAACTAGGAAGCACATCAGTGCATATTCATACAAGTATATGCAACAGCGACTAGATACAACAAAGCAACTTTTTAGGGGATGTTTTTTTGTCTTATACCAGGGATGGAAAAGTTGTTATCATATGTTTAATTTAATAAAATTTTATTAAAAAAGGATATATATATATATATATATATATATTTGTGAAACGCATTATAAAGCAAAAAATATACATAAATTGGTACATTTATCATTACAAATTTTAATTAATTGCTTAATACCAAAATCAAAATCTCATTTTCCATCCCTGCATCAATAAATGAAATCAAGGCATTTTCAACAAATTCTGATCAAATAAAGCTGGGCTAATAATTTCACCTGTATGAATTCGCCTTGGTGGCACATTGAAACATTTTTATTATATTCAAATCGGATTGAATTAAAATGAATTTGTCTACTTCAAAAGAAGTAATGTCAACATTTTGTAACAAAAATGAACTGTAAACTAAGCCAGAAATGCCTTAAAAATTGCTAAAAAGTGTTTTTTTAGATTTTTGTAAATATTACGGTTTTATAAAATAAAAATTGATAATTAAAAACTGGCGAACATTTGCTTAGAAGAGCTTTCGGGCCCGGAGCTTTTATATGGTTTTACTCATCTTGGAATACCCATACGGTGGACTGCTGTTTACTTTCGGTCTCATATGAATAGATTCACTTCTCGTTACTTGTCCCGATCTTATACACATGTTCTAAAGCAATGCGATCGTATTTTTTATTAGCATTTCTTGCGACTAACTGACTGAGCACTGGGGGTACAACCAAATTAAGGCCCTATCACCATGCTGTAGCCGATGTTGTGCTAAAACCGAAAAATGTTTCCTCAGGTCGTTTCGGAACAAAAACGTTCCGCGTCGAAGCCAATTTCTGAAAGACCTTTAAGATTTTTTTTTTCATTTTTCAAAATTTTTTATTTTTTCAAAATTTTTCATTTCATAATTATTTAACTATTTACATTTCTTAATGCAATTATATGATTATAATCAAAATCACAATTTAAAAACTATCTTTGTTAAGTGAAATTATTTAATTCTTTCGAACTTACTGATCCCAAACTTAATTACATTTAACGTGTAACCTTTTTTAACGATATCGAAAATCTAAAGATGCAGTTCTCATTGTATTTTTATGCACTACATGGTATGGATAGGGCCATTGTGATATTTTAAAAAAATTGTAAAAAAATTGTATCCCTACTGGGCACTTTTTTGAGCGATTGCCAAATTATGTCTGATCCAACGCCTACAAATCAATTTTAAAGCCAAATGTTCAACATTGAATGTTGCTGGTACACCTTATATTTAAGGTTTCTTCAATCTCACGGTGAGTTCCAGGATGATCTTGTAATAAAATTCTACTCACAACATCAATGTTTTTCCGAACATAACCGATTTCGGATGACCTTTACGAAACTCGTCGTGGAGTGAACTACTGAATTCAGTTAACCATCGATAAACTCTGACCTTAAATGGTACTTTATCGTTAAAAATCAAATCGAGTTAATTGATGAACTCTTGTTGACTTAATTCACGTCGAAAAATATAAAACATAATCGCACAAAAATTTTCACGATTTTATTCCATTTTGTGGCTGACATGAATTGTTCAAGCTGTCACATGTCAAACTTTACTACAGGAACGTCAGTTAACAGATTGTAGGACTTGAGTTGTCCAATCCAGAAATATTAAAGACAACCCTCGTATATATCCTTTTTATTATATAGATGATTATTTTTAAAATTAAAAAAAAAAAAAAAAATTTTTGAAAGCTACTTGTGTTTGTCGAAAAAGTGCTTAATATTTTAATTATGCTTGTTTTTATGATTTACATCATTTTAATATGATCGTTATTAGTTTAGTCGCTTGTTTGCTTGTAAATAAAGACTTTAACTTGTATTATTCTTATTAAACGTGGTTAAACACATGTTTAGACCCACTTCACAACATAAATACGTACCAAGTACCAACTGCAGTTTTCTTTTAAGTTTTTCTTTTTAATTTTGTTTTTCATCTAGTTAATAGTTTGTTTTTCATCTAACAAATAAAAACATAAAAACTGCAAAACATTAAGAGCGTTAATCACTTACAAACACACACTTGCATTGGCACAGAGATTACAAGCACTTTATGGGCACAATACAACACTCCGAGTGTTGGGCAACTTCTTGCTAGACTTTTAACACTACACAATTCATTGAAATACATGGTATAAAATAGAAAGAAAGAAAAAAATTCAGGAAAAGGACACAAGTACATTTGCATTCATTTGGATGGGTACTCAGTCAATGCTGCTGCTACACAGATTGGATTCTTTTGGATTTGGAGGTTGTAAGCAGTAGAAGCCATGTGTGGATTAAAGAAAAAAATGTGTTTCTATGCCTTATAAGACGGTCGTTTGCTGGGTATATGAATAAAGAAATGTTTATTATACGAGCGTATTTACATGCATATGAACAAACAACATTAGAGTTTTTGCGCTTTGCTCTGTGCCATAAAGAACAACTTTTCTTTTTTAATGTAGTCTGAAAAATATGGAATAGGATTTATGGTACCAATTCTCTGCTCTCCATGCTATGCATGATGAGGTTGATGTTAAGCAGCATCTTGTAGAAAAATCCAACAATATTATAAAGCTTTATAAACTGCAACAAGAAACAGCTGAGGGCTAAAGAACAACTAAACTCAACTTAGCACACATGTACGGATAAGTTACTCGTAAGCGTATAGAGATTAAGGCTTCACTAGAAATACTACATACGTACATGCATGTGTGAACGCGTACAAGGGAATTGTAAGGCTGAAAAAATAAATTTTATGCACATGGTTGTCTAAGCATACATGTAGGAGAATCGATATAAAATATGCTCGTGCAGATTTTAGCTAATGGTCTGGTAGTAGGGTCGCCTAAAACTATTTAATTGTACATAATTTTCATTGTGTGTCACAAGATAATTTTCAATAAATTTCCTAAACGCAGAATATTTTGCAAAAAAAAAAATAAACCTAAATAAAGAAAATTTTTAAAAGAAAACACATTCTTAAAAGAAAATTTGTGTACTCAGCTATTAGATTTGTTAGATTTTCCTTTCTTGTTTAACTTTCTATTTACCCGCCACCCCTCGTGTTACAACAAATAACCATAGAAACTGCAGCAACAACTCAAAAAAATAATACAAACAACATTTTGCAGCAGCAACCAAAATATATTGACACAACAAGTGCGAGCAAACGTGTTAGATTGAACGTAATAAATTAAAATGCCGACTAAAGATTTTTCTTTATTTATTTATTTATTTTTTTTTTTTTTTGGGAAAACAAGAAGACCAACGAATAAAAAAATTAAGTAAATACAAGTATCAACAACGACAACAACATCAGGAACAACACCACTAAAGTAGTAACCGACAATAAGCTACGAAGATTTACACTATTCAACATAGTTGTAACAAAATGCATTTATTTAAAGAAAAGCTTCTTGATATCGAGCATTACCGCTCATTTATCCCTTTTTTTTGTGTTTGTAGTTATTTGTAGTTCACTACAATATTGGTGGCGGGTTTATGTTGTTAACTAGTGGGTTAGTAACAATAAATAAGCTTGTTAAATCGTAGTGATTCAAATACAAAAATTTGTTTCTTTGACACTGATAGATTTTTTCTGTTTTAGATAGTTTTTGACTTTTAGGCAGTGTCATACCTCTGCGAAGTAAAATGAGCCGTTTTATGCTTGAAAATATTTTGTAAAATATTGTAAACTTATTTCTAATGTTAACAAACTGTGCGTTTCTTAAAAAGAAATTTCGGACGAAATGAATCACCCTGCACGAGTGCTGTATACAAGTTTGTAAGCCTGACATGAGGCTAACTAGACCATTCGGGGGTGGTATAATTCCCCCTCCCACCATAATTTGAAAAATTAACTATTTACATTTGATATGCATTTGAAATTAAAATTTTGCCCCTCTACCGAAAAAATTTTAAGCTTTTGCCACCAACAGGAAAAATTTTTAACTACGCCAATGGAGTCTGATTTACTAGTAGTAGACAACACTCATGTAACCCGTAATTTTAAGGTGCATACCTTTTAAAATGTGACTACTGTGGCTGTCTCAATTTTAGAATATCGATCTTAACAACAATTATCTAGGATTATTAAAGTCAAATGACCATTCACTTCGTTACGGCTTCTCACATTGGGCCTTACATAAGCTCTAATAGAATGCTGAAGCGTATTCCATCACGGCTGTTATATCAAACACCCTCCCTTTATAGTTTATAAACCAATGCATCCACGAAAAGTGACAGTTTGGTGAGATTTTAGTTGTGGTAATATAATTGGAAATGCCATTTCTGCCAACGACGAGCATTACAGAGCCATGATTATAAAATTTTTATAGGTTGGAATAAAATAAATAAATTTGTATAATCTTAGCTTTTTGCGAGATGGCACACCGCTCATCAAACAGTAGATTTTTGGCTATCAAAATTCTTCATCTACAACCAAGCTTAACACTTAAAATCAAATAGAACTAGCGTTACTCGCAAGATACCAGTAGAAATGCCAAGAAAGAGTGATCGAAAATGGCACTTTGCAAATAAACAACCTCTTATGGTCGCAGCAAATATTTCAATGAAATTATTCTTTCGAATCATACTAATGATTCCAATATTCAACGAATCACTCCTTTGTTGTTAGTAGCGTATTTCTTACTTCATCTTACTTCTACTACAAACTGCACAATTTTGTTACAAAACATCATTGTTATCATGGGTTTTTATGTGTTTTTTTTTTACCCCCCTCATAAACTAAACTCAGACACAAACGGGTGGTGGGTTGGTCAAAATTACACACCACAACCGGCCAAGAACAAAAACAAACAAAAATCAAATAAGAATAAGAAGAAGAAAAAGATTTCACCATATTTTCAATGTTTTTCGCATTATGCCAACAGAGGAATGACAACAAACACAACAAACCGTGTAATACGTAATGGTGTGAACTAACAGCACACATAAACTTGTGTGACATTTAGTAAGAACAACAACTGCAAAATACTACAGTGCACTCGCAATAATATGAACCCCTCCTTTCTGTATGAGCACCACAAAATATGAACACTTGTTTTCCTTTCATTGACAACTCTATAATATATGTATAGCTCTAATATAAGAACAACTAATTTTTGTATTTTTTAATGAATTTTATCTACACAGTGTAAAAATCTAAACCAGCAGGGTAGTGGTTTAACTTTGATTCCATTGCATAATAAAAGTTTTGGAAAGTTTTCCAAGCTGTTTGCTTTTTGATTGTCCTCAGCATTCAATTAAAGTTTCTTAAAACCACATTTCAATTATTGCTCACATTCAGCTAGAAATCTTTTCAGCCACTTTCTATTATAAATTCTCGTGAAAAGTTAAAAATAAGAATGTTTGCAACATTAATGTTAAGGTACACGTGTTAGGTACTAATTCAGCGAATAAATTTAGATAAAAAATCTACAATATATGGAATAAAAAAATATATGTATATTATCATAATGTGTTATCAAATCAATATGAGAGACAAAAATATCCCTGTTCGCAAACTTATGTTAAAATTAAACTCAAAGACGGGGAAAATATAGAGTATAACGAGAATAAAATAGAGGAAGAGCTAACCGATGAAAATGATTATGTGATCGTACCGAAAAAGATCTTTAAAATCCGGGGAAGTCGTAATCTTTAATTAAGCACTGAAATGGGCCGAAAGTGATATGGTTGATCAACGAGATAAATGTACTGATATAGCTAAGAAAGCGTGCCGTTTCTTCCAGAAATAAATCTTTTTAAAATATAACAAACTATAAATTTAAAATTTATAATGCAAATTATTTATTTTTTTGGAAAAATCGCGTTTTTTAAGGGAAACTAGATGTCATTCTTGCAATAAACAAACTTGCAAAAGTAAACTGGCTTGGTTTTAATTAGTTCATATTATTGCGAGTTTACTGTATATGCATTGATATGTATGCATGCGCATACTAGAGACATACATATATTATTTGACTTCTCTAAAACCGGTTGTCGGTTTTTTTGAATAGCTGTTATTTAAAAATAGGCGGTTAGCTGATTTTATTCAAATAAATAATAACGGCACAATCAAATAAGTTGTTAAAATCAAAAGTTTATTTGAATAAAATCCATAGAACTTAAAATGGTAAAAAAAACAAAATTTTATCACAGAATTATTAAATATTTTCGTTTAAAATAAATTTTTCAAATAATTTAAAATATTGTATAAAAGTATGTTTAATATTTATAATACTATCACACGAACTACTTTTTGACCTTTAAACTCAAAACTTTTTGTAATATTTTCAATTTTTTTTCTTTAACAGGAATGCACGTTTTTATAAGCGATTTCTACATGGTATCGAAATTTGTGTATAAGTCAATGAAAATCGCTACAGTAAGATTATCCGAAGTTTTTTATACCCTTCACCTGTGGTGCACAAGGGTATATATAGCTTTGTTGTTCCGTTTGTAATTTCTACAATTTTCATTTCCGACCCCATAAAGTATATATTTTCTGAAAGCTTATGAATAGAGGAGTCGTCTCTGACCGTCTGTCCGTGTGTTGTTTGAAATCAACTTTTAGAAGCAAACGTATATTCCTCTGATCTGTGTATGGTATCAATCTTTTAAAAATATCTGGAAATGAATCGCTATTGAAATTCAGCACAATCGCCCCATAACTTTCAGAGATATGAGCAAATAAACACGACTACCTCTGTTTTTTCCCTTGTTATAATAATTTATATTATATATTTATATATATATTTATAATTTGCTACTATTTGTAGATATAATACGGCTCTAGAGATATTTGTGATAAATTTTGGATAAATCGGGCTCTAATCGGTAAAGTTATAGGCAAAAATTTTGTTTAAAAAAGTATATATTTAAATAAATTTTTTTCAGCTTCTAGACAACCGAGAGAGTCAATATTGGTATAACCTGAAAGAACTTGACTAGCGCAATATAAACATTATAAAAAAAATTAAATTCATGTTAGACGCCTCTACAAAATGGCTGACAATAAATTTATATATGGGCCAAATCTGGTATTATAAAATGTAACTTTCAGAACCCCTCAATATTGGTATCAATTGAAAGGGCTTGACCAGTTAAATACAGTAAATTATTAAAAAAAAATGTAAAATCCAAGATGGCATCTAAAACAAAATGGCGGATTAAATTTTTTAACCCCAACAAAATGGATATCAAATGAAAGGGCTTGACTAGTAGAATACAGTTAACTACTTAAAAATTTAAAATCAAAGATGGTGTCGGAAATAATAAAGAAAAATGGCGTATAACATAAAATATAGGTTAAGCTACGATGTGGGATTATACCTATCTACATGATGGTGAAGTGTATTGTCAGATTCGGCACGGCCAAATATAGCACTCTTACTTTTTGTTAAATAAAATTAATAATTAAGACTAAGATAATATGTGGTTTCAACAGGATAATGCCACTGACACAAAAAGAGAAACAATGGATGTTTTGAAAAAAAAAATCGAATTATTCCTCGTAGAGGACAACGCCCAAAGATCGTGAGATATGACACTTTAAGACTATCAATTGTTGGGGGTGTGTTTCGGTCACTTGTCTGACATAATTTTTTATATTTAACCAGAACTATTTTGTAAAAAACTGATATAAAAATAATTTTAATATCTCAAAAAAAAACTCGTATTTTATTAAAATTAAAATGATACCTCAAATTTATACTTGTTTTGTTTACACCGTTCATTATGTTATTTCACTTTTGTTTAATTTATTTTGTTTATTAATATTATTATTTATTTATTTATTTTTTATACTAAAAAAAATGCTTTATTCGATATTCGAAAAACAGATATTTTATAATAACCAGCTTCGGCGAAACAAAGAACCGGTTAAAGCCAATTGAAGAAAAACTGTTTGATCTATCTAGTTCATATCCATGGCTTAACCATGTCGGTTGAACTGTTTGTTTTTTTTTTTTTGTAATTTATTTTGTTTGATTCTAAATACCCAAGACCTATTCTGGTTGTTACTGTTGTTCTTTTTGCTGATATTGAGAGTAAATATATGGATTGGTTATGTAATTCTAGCTGGTTGTTTTGATTTTCTCCCTTGTTTTTTTTTTTCTCTTATGCTACTGCTCCTTTTTTGTTTATTTTGTTGACTGCAAAAATTTAACTCTTCCATTGACAGGCTCATAAAAATAGTCCAACCAACTAAACAACCGTCATCTAACGACAGACCCTATGTCCGTCATCAATATTCGTCGTTGTCGGTCGAGTCTGGGTTTATGTTGAGGTCATGTGATATTTATTTCATTGGTTGTCTGTAATGTGCCAGTGGCAAAATATTTATTATACCACTGATGACGATTTGTTAACGATACTCTATAAATATTGTATTTTTTTTATGTTTGTTTCATGTTCCTATTGATTTTGTTGTTTTCGTTGTTGCTGTTGCTACTGATATGTTGTTGATGCGATTGTTGTTTTTGTTTGTGCTTAAATGTCTAATTAAAATCAATTGTGATGCGGTCAAAGAAATTGCAACTAAAAATTTATGGTCTACACCCGAAACTAAGTGACATTTAAAAGCAAGAGAATTTATGGATTTTTTTAACAAAAAAACAAGAAAAAAAACAAAAGTTGTAGTGTTAATTTTTAGAAATTTTAAGAATAAACAAAAATAGAATATGAAATGGAATAATGCATTAAACAAATAGATGACAGCAGACTACCGACTACAAATACCGTTGGCTATAGCTATCGCCGTGTAACAATAGCAGCAGTAAGCAGCTGACTATAAAGCTGTTTGTTGGAGAAATACATTTTGCAGTGATGTCACTTTTATATATTTTACTTTGACATAAATGTAGATATTTCTTAAAGTATAACAATAACACTTCAAAATATAAAAAAATACATTTTTTATTTAACACCTCTGTTTTATTAATGCATTTAAAACAGTTTAACTTTGTGATGTTCTTTTTAAACAAATAAAATTGTTTTACGCTCAATATTTCAAAATTATTAACATTGTTACAGATTTAGTCTGATTTACATTTTGCAGGTGATTATTAGCATTACAAGCAGCGTTGTCAACTTTAAAATTTCAAAAAGCACCATAACCCAGGAAAAAACGCGTCATTCTCAAAAAAAAGCACTAAATTTATAATTTGTAAATTATTTTTTTATTTATTTAATAAAATTATACATTTATATAAATTTCTTTATAAATAAGACATTTTTAAATGTATTTATATCAGAATAAATAACAAAAAAATTTACAAAAATCAAACAACGAATATCTTTTAGTCAGTCAGTACAGATTTACATAGATACATATATTTATATGTAAATAAAAATATACAAAAACATTGGAAAAAAGAACAAAAATATTTAATTATTAAAGTAATTATCAATTCACAATATATCACAGGAGTGATGCATTGTAAGAAATTTATTTCAACATTTAGAAAAAATTACGACAGGATTAATTTTTCCATACCTGATGCATTTATACGACGTTTTATAAACATATTTGAATTTGTTGTACAAAATATTAAAGAAATTATTCACCAAATAAGTACAACTATTATATAATATTTAAATATTTTTATATTACATATTAGAATATTTACTTCATCAGCTATTTGGTAGGTTTCGCAACAGGAATTTTCCCGTTTAAGCCCATTTTTAATGTGAAATAAGGAATTAACTGAATTTAAAGACATTCGGTTGCGAATTTTAGATTTAAACACATTCATGGGAGCGACAAAAGTTTAACGTTTAAGTTTAATGCTTCAGAGGGATTTAAGTTAACTGCATCTTTGTACGATTTAACTTCAATCCAAAAATCGACTGGATTCAATATTTTGCCATTGGTAACGGTAAAATATCTTCTTTTGTATGTGATAAAACATTTCTAACATTAATTATGTTAATTTTACTCAAAATTTCAAGGTTTTCTGGTAAAATTTTTAAACATTTAAAGTTGTGGGACGCTAAAAGTTTGCTTTAAGGTTTAATCATTTATAAGATGATCTCAAAAGAAAGAGGAATTTCTTTTATTCACATTCACCTCAAATGCATATATAATGTATGTATAAAGTTAGACATTTTGAAACAAAAACTTTCTGGGCAATCAATTATCTTATAAATAATTAAATTTTTAGTGTAATATTATTTTCTTGCCGAGTTGCATGTAATTGTACTATAAGTTACATTTTGGTACTATGTATAGGTATATAAATTTACACTTACAAAAAATTTTGTTCAATTAATTAATTTGAATTTTAGTGTTTGGTGTCACCGAAATAAAAAGAAAATCACTAAAAACTAAAAAAAAAATCACCAAGCACTGACTCACAATTTTTTCGCTTCCAAAATGTTAAAAATCACCAAAAACGGTGATAAAATCACCGAGTTGACAACGCTGATTACAAGGCCCATACGTGCTAGTTAGGGTTACCTTTTTTTCATTATGTTTAGGTTGGGCCATTTTGAATTTAAACTACCGATTACTTTAACTTTGAATGGTAGAATAATAGTTAATTTTATTTCCAGCTTATGTTTGACATTTGCAAAATGGGACGTTAAACGCTCGAACAAAATTAGGAAATACTAAAAACATACTTCCAAAGTAGAGTAAAGTCTGTAAGAAACTCACGTGGAAAATTTTCAAGAATAGATGGGCCCTCACTTCAATTTGTACGACAATTTGTGAAGCAAGTTCATGAAAATGAATTGTTGTTGGACAAAGCAACACATATACGTTCTCGTCCAATACGTTCAATCGAAAACTTTGCTGCTGCGGCAGCATCCATTAACATAAACTTGTCATCGTTCTCAGGAGCTGAAAATTTCTTGCACTTCTTTGATCGGTTGGGGTACTGTCGAGTCAATGGTGGTAAATAGGCATGTGATTCGTCTTCCATTCTTAAATGAAAAAGTTCAACCTTTTCAATAAAACCAGAAATATTAAAAAATAATCAGTACTTTTTTAAAAGCCGATTCGAATTTAAATCTTTAGATGGCCTACTCAAATAGCGTGACCAATGTTTTTTTTCTTTTTGGTTCGAAAACATACTAGCGTTGTTATAGATAGTAATTATACATATCTATACATATATACATGACATATAACATACTAGTATTATTGTTATTGAAGTAGATCGTAACTATTATGGAAGTGCTTATACAAGTAGTTGAACGAGAGCAGCTAGTACAGCTGTATTACAACAGAGTGTGTTGTGTGTACATGCATATATCATATTGGGTTTGATAACAAAGTGCCTAAGTGCAGAACGCCAGTAATTTCGGGGAAATAGACCATATGTTGAACCGAGTCAATATTTGAAATATTTTATTTAATGTCGAATTTTTTTAAAAAAAATTTTAATTTGATAATAATAAATAATAATATTGAAAATGAATTTAGGGTATATGGCTACCTAAGAAATAGCGGTATAGCGGTATTTCTGAATATTATAGAAATAAGAGTTTTATGTATATTACAATAAATAAATAAACACTTGCAAAATGGAAATCATAAAGTTTGGTTGTTATTTTTATAATAAAATTTTTCACATTCCCTTTTGATTTTTAAAAATTATCGGGATAAAAGGTAGACTTAGTATTTACATAGGTTGTTACTTATATGCTTGTAAAATTTAATTCCACTCAGACATTTTTGCGTGATTAAGTTCTAGATTCGCTAAGAAAAAATAAATAATACCACATTCATTTAGTACCGTTCAGCCTTTTTTGCGTGATTGAGTAACAAATATCCAAACATATTATATTATTATGTTTGTAGGATTTAATTTTTATTTTCTTAAAAACTATGTACAAAGAAAAAAAAAACACCAATAATATATTGACAGCACTAAATCTATTAATTATCGCCTACAAAAATAGAAATTGAAAGCTTAAGACTAGGGAAGTCGATTAAGCAATGTCCTTTCGTACGCTTAAAATCATTTTTTTATACCCTTCACACAGTGAAAAAGGGTATATATAGGTTTGTCATTCCGTGTGAAATTTCTACAATTTTCATTTCCAACCCCATAAAGTATACATTTTCTGAAAGCTTATGAATAGGGGAGTCGATTAAGTTCTGTCAGTCTATCCGTCTGTCCGTGTGTATGTTGAAATCAACTTTTTGAAGCCCCCCGACATCACATGGAGCCGTGTGAGGCATTAAAATATCAGAAATATTCAGCAGTAGATCGGTATTGAAAATCAGAAACATCGGTACATAAACATCTGAGATATATTTATATATATATATATATATATATATATATATTTTCTTATTTTTTTTTTTAATTTTTTTTTTATTTTTTATTTAATTATTATTTATATTTTTATTATTATATTTTTTTATTTTTTTTTTAATTTTTTTTTTTTTTTTTTTTTTTTTTTATATTTATTATATATATTTTAAAAATTTATTTTAAATTTTTTTTAATTTTTTTTTTTAATTTTTTTTAAAAAAAACATTTTTAGATACAATAAAACCTGCCTTTCCTGCGTAAGAAATCCCTTTAAGCTAAAAAGTAAATATTTTTTAATTTTTTTTTTCATCATATTTATAACGTATCTTATGCACATCAAACTAGTATTTATAGGAACACTGCGTAATTTCGTCAACTTCATTTGCATAAAGAACCAAACGTATTACGATTTTTATTCATCTTTTTTATCCTCTAAGAAAGCCCTTAAAGCATGAAATGTTGAATAATTTGAGAGTATGAAACAAAATAAGATGTAAATTCCTTTTTGCAACTATTTCGAAAGCCTTAATAAAATGAAACATAAAAAGTAACAGAACAATCATGTTTTATATGTAGAATGAAAAATAAAAATAAAAAACATCTTATAAACATAAAGTCGGAGGAGATCGACTTATTATGCTCCTATTATACCATATCATTTCAATTCTATTAAACTTTAGATGATTTAAGGCAGTTTAACGTTCATGGGAGCAAGGGACAGTTATGGACAAATCATTACAAAATCGGATAAAAAGTTTTGCGGTTGCAAAAGAATCCTCACATCAGAGAAAAAACATAGTTACATAAAACATAGTGATCAAGACAATCAGCTAATATACTCTTCAAACATATTCAGTTATCACAAACAAATTATAGTTATTTAAAGTTTTTTTTAATATTTATTTTGTCGCGGTAACAAAGTTTCTAATTTGAATTTAATTGTTTACTTTTTAGAGAATACTTCATATCGTTTTCCTGTAAAAATAGTATAAAAATAGTAGAAAATTAACAAAAAAAATTACAAATAATTATAAAATGTTAGATACAACAATGGCATATTTGCAAAGCAATAAAGTTATGGTAGCCTTAGAAAGCATTTTGTTTTTAACTGTGCTTTTTTATTTTAACTAGTTATTTGTTTAGTCGGAAACTGCCATATTTTCTTGTATGGAATTATTTTTTATTGATTCAAACTACGAAATTTCAGAATCCATTCACTTTAGCTTGATGTGGCTATCTCCTGCTATGGTTATGGCCCTAAAACAGCTAGAAATTAGTTTTATACTGCACAAATATTATCAAGCGGTATTTTGGTTTCGTACAATGACTGAATCCATACTGGCATATTTTTTTGTTTTCATCTGATAAAATCAAAACTCATTGTGTAGACGAAACGAAGTGTGAAACAGTGTTTTTTAACCATTATTGGTTCTCGCGAGCTTTATAAAACACTGACGAGTCTTGTTGGAATGTCCATGGTCTATGATTGAAATTTGTGTGTACTTACGCCTCAAAAGCAGTTTTCAAAATATTTTCTAATAATAAGTTGCATTGGCCTTGACACCAGGTTCAATGCGTTACTTGAGATGGGAAATTACTTCGGGTGGCCTATTGTCGGTATTAGTTTTCGTGAGTGTGTTTAGTTAAGTCAACACGATTATTTCTAAAAATTATGATAATTTTTTTTTTTTTAATCATAGAACACTTTGTATAAAAATCGCCATGTTCGTGGAAGCGTAATAACTTCTTTGCTCTTTCGAAGGCCATAGGCAAAAGGTGATCACATCGAGCTGAAGTTAATGGTTTCTTAAATTTTAGTCATTTTCACACATTTTTTAATTTAAATCAATAAAAAATAATTTCACAAAAAAATAATTGTCGTTTGAATTTAATGTTGCTCTTAGGTAATGTTTACCACAAACATGTTTTTTCTTAGTGTGAATTATTATAAATCTAAATCTAGTTTTAAATATTTTTTACAGTTTAATTTTAATCTTGATTACAGGCTACACATTCAGCGACAGACTGACTGACTGACTGAACCTTATCTACATAAGCATACAGTAGTTCTAAGCCAATTGGTTTGCTAGTTTCAACGCAAAGGTCAAATTTTTAATTGCACGTATTATGGTGTAGGGCAGAAATCCTCAAATGCGACCAACAAAATCAAAACATATGCATACATACCAGAGTCTGACTTCGGTTATCCGAAAAAAAAAATAACTCGAATATTTACTTATCTTTTTCGGTTATAAGTATAACCATGCATTTATCACAGAAAATAGCTACTCGTACATGCATGAATTGCTACGGTTACGAGTATATTTATTACTTATTTTCAAAAATACTCTCTATACATACGTATTATTCGGATATACATGTGCGAAAACAAATTACTTATAAGTATTGGCAAAATACTTATAAGTATTGGCAAAATACTTATAAGTATTGGCAAAATACTTATAAGTATTGGCAAAATACTTATAAGTATTGGCAAAATACTTATAAGTATTGGCAAAATACTTATAAGTATTGCGACATACTTATAAGTACTTTTGAACAAAAAAACAAGTAAAAAACAAGTAAAAGTGCTTTATTCTGCTCTTTCATTTTTTTATCAAACAAAAAGAAAATTGGTCAGGGCTGGAACTATTTGTATAGTAAATATATATAACATAATTTATATTGCTTATTATTTTAATAAGTAACGAGCTAACACATAATAATAAAATGTTTTCTTTAAATAAAAATAAATCTACTTATACTTACTTACTGTTATACCTGAAATTTGTATGGCTTATCAACTTAAAAAAAATTATTTTGATATAAAAGCAGAAAAAGATAAGTAAAACTTAAAGAAAATAAAAGTGAAAATTTAGTTGAATTGATACTGGCAATAGATATGTATTTAACAATGTATTTTTTATTTTGATTTACTATTTATATAATTACGTATGTATTTACATTGCTTTTTGTTAGGAAAAAATCTGTAAGAATTGTGACCTTAATTATTGAAAAAAAACACAAATTTCCAAGGAAAATCCATCATTAAGAAGGGTGCTCTTATACACGTAGTGATGACAGCCTATCTGACCCAAATAAATTAATGCCAGAAAAAACCTGTAAATGTTTTTATGTTCGGGACCACATAATGGAACATTCATTGAAACATTTTTAAAACTTTATTTTGAAATCGAATTTGTGTTCACACAGTGAGATTTGAGAGTATGAATAATTATTACCATAAATTGTATTCAAAGTCAGATATTAACCTTTCCATCCCTGCTTTTTATGTATAAAAATCTACTTCTCATCGTGAAGTGAGAGGTTCTATTACATCACAAGTGTTGTCAACTTTAAGATTCAAAAAACATCAAAACAGGAAAAAACGTTTGATTTTTAAGAATATGCGTAAAGTTTCAAATTTTGAATTTTCGATTTTATTTATTTTATAAAATTATAAATTTCGTTATTAGAACCTTTAAGCCTAAAATTATTATAATAATAATAAATTTTAAGTTAAAGTTGTAACTTTAACTTCACAGTTGGTCATATAATCGCTACTTTAAAAATAATTACAGCTTTTGGTTTTATGCATATCATTATTCTTTTCTTTACTTTTATAAAAAATTATGTTTGTTTAACCATAGAAGATATCAGAAACATATATATTTAAATTATAACTAATAATAATATAAAATATATAATCTATTTATACAGTTTTTTAAATGTAAGCTAAGGATCTTTATAACAAAAGTATTGTCTATTATTAATTCTTATCATTTTTGTTGCGTTGTTTCGTAAGAAATTTACCTTGCAAAAATTGTTCTTTATTTGAATTTAGTATTTTTACTTCGATAAGAAAAAGAATGCACTAAAGAATTTGAGAAATCACATCGAGCACTGACTCAAATTTTTTGCGCGACAAAAATTTTAAAAAGCACAAATAATATTGCATAAAGCCAAAGTTGACAACGCTGGATAGGAACACAACAAAGAGAGTGTAATTATTTCTGTAAAATACCTGATACCCAGCAAACAAGAGCACAAATATTAAAGTATTATGCCGTGTTATACATTCTAAGCTAATATTTTAAGCTGTATAACGAGACAAATCAAAATTAAAAGGTTTTAATCAACCACTAAATAGTTATTTATAAGTAAATAAACATAATGCTATTATCTGATTATTATTTTCCCGCAGAAAAAAACGATATTCTGTTTTTGTTTTTTGGAAAATTAATAAAGAAAAACAAACAAAAACCATATAATTGTTTCTTGACGGACTTAAAATATCTAAAAAAGTTAATAAGAAAAACAATAACAACAAATATATCTGTTAAAACTAATAAATATATCTTAATATAAGATTTTTTTCTTTTTTATAAATTTAAAATAAATCCCACATGCTCGCTGGGCATTGCTAAAAAAATAACGCATGTCGTTGTTTCATCAACCCCTAAATTAAAAATCATAAAAAAATGTCTCTGTCCATAATTCATCTAGCAACCAGGGATGCCAGTTTAATTAAACTGGATATTTTTATGGTATAAATTTTTTTAATTTTGTGAATTTGTTTGCTTTGTTATGTTTAAGTTTTTGTAGAACAATATTTTTAGTGGTAAAACACAAAGTTCAAATAATTCGCCAATAAACATTTTAATTAAAAATCATATTTCCATTTAAGCGTCTTTTTTTTATAATAGTTACATGTTAAATAGTTTATCATATAAACTTGAAACATGAATTTATAGTAGATAACTTTTAATGTCAATGAAAATATTTTACAAAATAAAGAAAACAAACGCTGTAAGGAAATATGTAGAAATGCCTTCAATTTTGATATCTTAAGCCATATATTCTAAATAAAAGTTAAGTCAGGACATATATTCCAGTACTTATATAGGAAATTAATTATGATTCGAATAAATTACCAAAGTACTGACATATACTTTTGCTTAGTAACACTTTTCTTTAAATATTGATGTAAACACAACTGTATTTTGGATATTTTCAAATACTAATTAAATAATATATATATAAATTATTAATATATTAATGGTAAATTATATTCATTTACTACCATTTGATTATTGTTTTCATTTTTTAAATATAAATGTTAGTATTTAGAAAAATTATGTGCAAAAATTGAAGTTTTTGGTAGATTTTAGTGCATTTTTTGACAAATTTGTTAGGAATAATATTTTTTGTGGCATCCCTGCTAGCAACTACGGCTGCTAAGCCGTATACACACAAACGATCATAAAAAAACAACAAATAAATGTATAACAATAATGTTTATGTGTGTGTGCGTTTGTACCATAATGGTTGTGCTGTTTTCATAACCCAAGCAAGTACATTTTTACTAAATCAAAACGCATGCAAAATTTCTACTTGATGCTCTCGCTTGAATTGTAAAAACGGTTACTCATTTTACTCGCTTTTTTTTACGGATAATCGATAACACTTAAGTACTTAAGTCCAATTTGTTGTACTGTGTACAATATAGAGTATTTATGCGAAAAATACTTAGATTTCGGTTACTTGTGTATACTTATGCCGAACATCAAACGAGTATGTACGGATAGAGTAATTTTTTTAGCTGTAACCGTACGCACTTATACATGTTTTGCTAATAATACTCAATGTATATCCGAAGTTGTAATCGTTGTCATTCCCTGATACATACATCAAACAAATGGAATACTGTGGTTCAATTGAATATGGTAAAAAGTAAAAAAGAAACCCGATTTACATACGAGTTTTTTTTAACCAATTTTTTCGGTGTATAAACACAGTCCGACTTTTAGAATATTTTGATAAAAAGAAAATGATCAACAACTTTAAATATCTGCTTGTTTTATACATTTTTAGTTAAAATACTTTTTATAATTTACATTTAATGCTTAACTTATACTATGTTCACACACGCGCCTTAATTGTCAATTTATTTTCGCAATTAAAGGCCTTTATTGACCTCAATTTACCATACTAAAAATTACTTTTAAATTGAGCAATATATACTTAATTGTTTCAATTATTGTCCAAAACTCGAAATACAAACAAATAAGTATACAAAAAATAAGAAGTAGGAAAATGGTTGATGGAAATTTTAATAAAATTTTTTAATAAAGTCAAATACATATTTATATATATAAATCTGTGGCTTGGAGCTAAAAGGGCCAATGTCAAAATATTTACTTTTGAAAAAATTAGAATTGAACTTTAACTTTTATATATGCTTTCATAGTGACATTGGCCAGCATTTTATTTATGAAGCTGTTCTGGGTTAAGTATGACTTTAGCTGTTTTACCATAATGAAAAAGAGCAAGAAAACAAATCTAATACAATGATTAACTCAAAAGAGCCAAAAAGTGACTTTGGCCCTTTTAGCTCCAAGCCACAGAAATATAATTGTGAATTGTGAACAGGAAAAAACTGAAGAGAAGGCATTATTTGATTTGGTATAAATAGATCGTTTTTTTAAGGCTATCAAATGCTAATGGAGTAAGATAAATTGAGTATGTGTGAACACTTATTTTAATTGCTCAATCAACATTAAATTGAAACAATTAAAAATATTTGTCTGAACAGGGTATTAAACTTTAATACTTTTATTCTGTTCAATATTTCGTGCGTGTTCTCGTGTTGTCAAACTTCATATAAGAAAAAATTCATAAGAAATACTAATGGAATAATGTTGCATAATCAGGGGGCAAATTACGGCATTCGAACGTGATCGAAATTTGAAAATTCTTATTAGAATTTCTATACCTAAAGCATAGCAAACTCGATCGTTCGAGTAAAATTTCGATCGTGGTCGAATGCCGTAATTTGGCCCCAGTACTCTTTTTATAACGCAAAAAACATATGAAATATTTCTGTCAACCATCAAGCAACATTTTATTTCGTATAAAATAATGTGAATGTGAAATAGATATTTCGTACTAAATGCAAAGCAAGAGCCGATACATTTCTAGTTTGCTCGATTTAAAAATTAATTTTTGTATGTTCAACTCTTACTGTGATAAAACTAAAGTTGCTCAACGTATTTTACAAATTAAAACAGAGTACCAGGCTTTATAAAAAATTTTAATAAGAAATACTTTCTCATTTTATTTATGTTTTACAATTTAAAAAAAAAATTTCTACAAATTTAGCTTTTAAAATTTTTTTTTTAAAAGCTCTCCTTAAAGCAAATATTTCTTAAGTTGTACTTGTAGTTAAAAACTTTAATAACATTTCCCTATTCACACGACATTTGATGTACATATGTATGTACATTAATTTATGTATATATGTATCTATATATAAGATGGTTTTGTATGGCTGCTTGTCATTTATCTATAAACATATGCACATTTGTTGTTGTATGTAATAATTGCAATTATAGTTGTTATTATTGTTGCAGTATGTAGTTGTACAGATAATGATCACTTGTAATAAACATCTTAAGTATCTCATATATCAAGTAATTTCAAGGACGTATAGCTGGCGGATACTAAACAACAATAACAAAATTCGTAACAGAACATTATTATTACAGAAGTGGACAAACAAAACACAAAGAAAAAACACTGGTATCAACAGCAACAAAGTGACTCTAAAATACAATTAAAAACACCATAAGGCTAAATACAAAGATATCGGACTCATTACAAGGGGTTAAATGAGTAAAAAGTTGTACTAACATAGCCTGGCACTAAACAACTACTAGTGCCACCATACAGTGTTACTGCTATAGAAGTTTATAAATACAACTTTGTTATGTCGTGTATGAGATCTTGGTGAGCCAAATATTTTAACTTCTTCACTTGAGTCCTGTACAACAATTTTTACAACTTAATTATTGCTAAACTGCTCTACAGCACCAATAAGATTATTGTACAATAAATAAACGACATGCAACAAATAGACAAGAACGTTGAAAGGAACTACAGTAAAAAAAAAAAAATGAGCAACAACAACAACACCTAAGTACTCATACCAAGAAGACTAAAAAAAATAAAACGAAACAAAACGCCAACCATTCAACTCTAAAAGACTTCCAATAAAATTTCAAGATTTTAATGTTGTGATATGATCGAGCTTAAGCTACTGAAGCTGTCGTCATTATTATTGACATATCTTTGTATCGACAGATGGCGCTGCGGCGTTAACTCCAGCAGCAACATACTACATAGCGCAATGCTAATATTGTTATTGTTGTTGTTTGTTTGATGGGAAAATTAGCATAAAAACGCAATTTTTGAATATTAATAGCTATGGCACTCCAAGCTACCAAAAACTAGAAGAAGAAAAACTTAAACAACAATACCACAACGTTTAACAACTTAATGGTAAAGAAATCACTTTTAAGGCAATAAAAAACGATTTAAAAAAAGTTCGTGGTTTTCATACGCTGCTAGAAAAGGTAAAAGAAAAACAAATGTGGCATAATATTTACTATAAAAGATAGTGTCTACACTGTATGGTTAACGGGGACAGATTGATAAGTTCTTAGAATTGTGAATTGAGGTGTTACAATTTAATTTTGTTTTTTTTTCTTAACAGTAGATGGATAAAGAATTTCATTTATAAAATAGTAGTTGGTCATTAACATTTTTAAGCTGCCTGAAGGGTTTAAGAGTCTACAGTGTGACTGTACTGTGTAGCAAAGTTAAATAGGTTGCATTATTGAAAATATGATATTTATTATTTATATTCACATATCAACTAGAATATTAAGTCTTAAACTTTGTTTTTTTTATTGTAATTTTTCAAACTTAAAGAATATTCCACAATTCTGGTTATTCTGTAAAGCTTCAGCAAGTATTTTAGGGAAATCCATTGGAGTAACTACAAATTTTTTCTGAGGGTGGCAAAAGTTTAAAAAATTTGTTTATTCATTATATTTAACTGAGTTTATTTTTAATAAGTATAATAAATGCAAATAGTAATTTGTTTTTAATTCTTCATTGCACTCCCCAGAATCTTCTAGTTACGCCCATGAGGGGGCCAGTAAATTAATTACATTAAATTAAAAAAGAGCGAGAGTAATGTTACATTATTTAAATTTACATCTTGATGTAATTGCTCCTTAGGGAAACTGTGTCACATGTAAAGCCAAGCTCATAACTGCCCAGAGTTATATCTGATGCAACGAAAACCAGTAGCCCATAAAAGTTGTCCAGCACTGGTTATTACTGATGTCTCTGCGAGGTATAAGTGGTTGCTTTGATTGCAGGTAACAGAGGTCGGAGGTAAATGACTGATGCTCGTGCTAACAACTCATGATAGGTTAAACAGTCTGATGATCCAAAGACCATCACACTTGGATTCATGACTGATCCTTTTGTGATACCTGAAACTTGGGATGTCGCGTGTAGTTAAGTAGTTCCACGTCGACCCAGAGAAGGATGGTTCTTTTTATCTAAAACCAGCCTGATGCACCAAGAAACGAACATATGCTCTTAACATTAACATGAGAAACACTCGCAAGATCGTGAAAAACAACTTTCTTTAGATGTCGTGATCTAAGTCCCGACAGAGACGGACAATGGCAGAGAAAATGTTGTACAGTCTCAACCTCCTGCTCGTTGCAATAACTTCTGCAGAAGTTAGTGTCAAGTTGGAGCACCAACAAGACACATGAATTGAGAGCGATAGAGTGCCTTGTTTAATGGTCGTTCGTTGACGACTATGTCTGTCTGGCTATGTCACAAGTAGCAGTTTCAGCACCTAGTCTGTATGGATTTGTATAAATCCGGCATGGCCAGTGATAATGTGAAGTGACATCATAAAGAGTTACTTTTACGATAACAAAGTTGGCAATGCAGTTATAGTGAATGTGAAAAGATATCGTACTATGATTATTATTTTGTACGCCTTATGACAGCCAAAAAGTGGTTCCAGTGGTTCCACATGGCCCGTGCCACAATTACTCTGTTACACTTTTGTTGACCATATTATCACAAAAAATTCAGAATTCAATTGGCTAGCACCAGATTTAATTGCCCCTTATTCATGAGAATTCATTTCTATGGGGTTATCTCAAACAACGAGTATATGTTAACAAGCTCCAAACTATAAAGCTACTACAATACGCCTGTTTAAGAGACCAACCATGAATCGATGATAATGGTGGTCATCTCTCTGATATTATCTTTCATAATTTTTTATAAAGGGTCCGCCATCTAAAGTTTTTTTTTTCAACTACTGCTTTCGTGAATGGTAACACTTAGCTCATGTCTGATTTGACAGATAATTAGTTTTATCCTTCCGCTGAACGAATATGGTTGTGTAAACGCTTGAACAACGCTGGGAAATATTGCGACATTATTTTGGCCGATTTTTCCAAAAAAAAATCATCTTTTCAGATGAAGCTCATTTTTATCTTGGCGGGTATGTAAACAAGCAAAATTGTCGCATTTGGGGCACAGAAAACCCGCACGCATACATTGAAAAGCCGATGCACCCAAAACGAGTCATTGTTTGGTGCGGATTTTGGTGCAGAGGGTAATTTTTCTTCGAAAATGAGCAAGGAGTGGCCTTAGTCAATAGTGATCGTTATCGGGCCATGTTGAACGAATTTTTGTTCACAAAAATTGAAGAGGAGGATATTGGCAACATTTGGTTTCAACAGGACGGCGCTACGTCCATTACATACAGGAGTAACCTTTAGCCCTCACTGTATTTTTTATGTAAAAGAAGCCAATTCAGTAAACTGTAGTAAAATAATTAAACTAGTTTTGAACTCACGAACCTGAAAATGAGTATTAATTTTTAAATTTCTTTTTCATTCATTTATCATTCTGAACTTAAAAATTCATCCTCGTATATTGAAAATATTTACAATTTAACAAAAACATAAATAACAAGTAAGAGCGCTATATTCGGCCATGCCGAATCTTATATACCCTTCACAACGTGTAGTCATCCAATAACAGTGGTTTGTGTCACCATTCATCCCATATGAAATACGTACATACATATAAAAACATACATATATAAAAACGTCCCATTGTAAAATTATAAATTCACGTATGTATGTTAAAAAAACAAAAAAGAAAAAAAAAAAAATTTAAAAAAAATTTAAAAAAAAATTTAAAAATAAATTTAAAAAAAAAAAATTTTTAAAAAAATTTAAAAATAAATTATGTATATAATATATATAAAACAAAAAAAAAAAAAAAAAAAATTAAAAAAAAAAAATTAAAAAAAAAAATAATAAAAATATAAATAAAAAATTAAATAAAAAAAAAAAAAAAAAAAAAAAAAAAAAATTAAAAAAAAAATTTTTTTGGCTCAGCGGGGATTCGATGCCACGTTTTCTCTAACCAGTATACACGTTTGTATGTATGTATGTTGTTGTTGTAATGTTGTTTTTGTGAAAAAAAATCGAGGTGTTCGTGGGTTTTTGCTCATATCTCAGTTGTTTATGTACCGATGTTTCTGATTTTCAATACCGATCTACTCCCGAATATTTCTGATATTTTAATACCTTACTTGGGTCCAACCTATGTCGGGGGGCTTCAAAAAGTTGATTTCAACATACACACGGACAGACGGACAGACTGACAGGGCTTAATCGACTCCCCTATTCATAAGCTTTCAGAAAATATATACTTTATGGGGTCGGAAATCAAAATTGTAGAAATTTCACACGGAATGACAAACCTATATATACCCTTTATCACTGTGTGAAGGGTATAAAAAGAAAAGCTGTAAATACAAATACTTCGTCACTAAAAGTCGCATGGTAGAGGCTAAAGTCGAGGTTGAGGAAGTTAGAAAACAAAACATTGTTATATTTAGTGCGTGCTAATGTCATTCATTTTGTGCTTTGCTTAGATTATTTTATAGAGCTGTTTCACAATCAGATCCTTTCACAGCGATAACAGATGGGGAGAATGAAAATTCTGTTAAATGTCATTTTCAATGGTTGTTTAAAGAGGTTCGGTAGCTTAACAAAAATAATAATAAATACAGGTGCTATAAGCGCTGAAACAAACATACATCTATTGGTGTGTCTATTGGTGGGTAAACTTTTTCTATGTTTGCTGGTAGGTTGGTTCGTTGTTTGGTTTGGTTTGTTTTTTATTTTAAAACACAACAAGTTGTTGATATTTATTTAAACACTTTTATAGAGTGTTTAACACGCATAGATGCGTTTTTTTATTATAAGGCTGTGTATAAAGCATACATGGCCAAATATGAAACAGTTAATGAAAAGATGTTTTCCCTATGATAATTCCATTTCATTTTTATACGTAATTTTTATTTCCCGATCTTTTTGAGCACAATTTCCATAGGCGCAAATTGTGAACAAGTGCCTTTGTGTTTTATGTGGCACATTACGTAATACGAGTAGTACATGTGATAGTTGTTTGTAAAACAAACAAATTTATCATTTGTCGTCATCTCAAACATCATCATCATAATCATTTTTATAATCTTGTCTTGCTGTTGCAATTACAAACGAGTAAAAATTAAATAAAAATTGAAACAATATCATCACTGTTAAATCGAAAGCTTTTATTTTCATTATCCTGACTATAAAGCAACAATAACTCTTAAGAAATTTAAAAGCATCTAGAAACATTATACTTAAGACAAGATGATGGAAGATTTAGATCTAAAAAATCTTAGACGAGGTAGTTAATAAAGGTATTTGCTTAACCGGACTTATTGTAAACAAATAAGAGTGCTATAGTCGGCCGTAACGAATTTTATATGCGAACATAACCAAAACTAACCTCATCATTATGCGGCATTAATCCGACAAAAACAAAATCGTTGGACGCAGCGTATTCTTAGTATATATATATGTACATATACATATATATATGTATATATATATATATATAAAGAAATAATTTTTTTCCACTAAGTATGTAACCTCAATTACCTTCGCTTTCAGCTTCATAATGATGGGCTTGCCTTGAAGCATTTTCCAACACTTTTTCGATTTTTCAATATTTAGCTCTCTAAAAATTTATGCCATTGTGTCATGGTTACAGCACTACCATATTCATTCTCGAAGAAGTAAGGTCTAATCATATTTGCAAATGTAATGGCGCACCATATTGTACACCTTGTGGGGTCGAATTGACGTTGATAAATGATTGTTTCTTATTAAAAAAGCTATTCAAATGAAACTGAACTTCATCACTCATAATCAGATTTTCAATAAAGTTGATTTCATTTCAGGCCAACTGTTGAAATTTCAAAGTTGCCGATGATCTGCGAGTTTTATTATACCCTTCACACAGTGAAAAAGGGTATATATAGGTTTGTCATTCCGTGTGAAATTTCTACAATTTTCATTTCCGACCCCATAAAGTATATATTTTCTAAAAGCTTATGAATAGGGGAGTCGATTAAGCTCTGTCAGTCTGTCCGTGTGTATGTTGAAATCCACTTTTTGAAGCCCTCCGACATCGCTTGGACCCGGGTGAGGTATTAAAATATCAGAAATATTTGGGAGTAGATCGGTATTGAAAATCAGAAACATCGGTACATAATCAACTGAAACTGAGATATGAGCAAAAACCCACGACCACCTCGATTTTTTTTCACAAAAACAACATTACAACAACAACATACATATGTACATACATACATACAAACGTTTATACTGGTTAGAGTAAACGTGGCATCGAATCCCAGCTGAGTCAAAAAAATATTTTTAATATTTTTTTTTTATTTTAAATTTTTTTTTAATATTTTTTTATTTTTTATTTAATATTTTATTTATATTTTTATTATTTTTTTTATATTTTTTTTTTTAATCTTTTTTTATTTTTTTTTATATATATTATTTATATTTTAATTATTTTTTTTTTAATTTTTTTTTTTAATATATTTTTTTAATTTTTTTTTTAATATTTTTTTTTAATTTTTTTTTAATTTTTTTTTAATTTTTTTTTTTTAACATACATACGTAAATTTTTAATTTTACAATGGGATGTTTTTATATATGTATGTACGTATTTCATATGAGATAAATGGTGATACAAACTACTGTTATTGCATGACTACACGTTGTGAAGCGTATATAAGATTTGGCACGGCCGAATATAGCTCTTACTTGTTTCTTGCACAAATTGCACCATATATAGGCATAACAGTAAATCTTTTTTTAGTTCGCTGTAGTAACGTACTAGCCGTTACTAGCTCAGTAGAACGCCTTCTTGTAGTTGTTTCCTTAGTTCCTTAACACTTTGCCTCTACACGTTTAATATTTCCCACAGTGCGAATTAAGCGTAGTCTTTTGGGTAGGTACAAGTAAAACTCTTGCAGTGCCATCAATGCTTCAGAGGGCGAAATGCTGTAGTCGAAATTTCGACAATAGACTCTGAGAGTTAAAATAATTGATTAATAATTTAAATATTAAAATTCTATTTATAGTTCTTTGTTAAAGGCTATAATACACGACATGTTTTTTACATCTGACTTGATAAATTCCACCCTGATAAATACGAACATGTCGTGTGTTACCTCTAAAACATTACTTCTGTGAAAAACATGTGTTGAGACATCTGAGAAATTTTTAATTAGAGTGCGCTGTCAGAAATCTCTGCTGCTGCAAAGCAGTCAGCGACGGTTGCCTGTAAAAGCACAATTTTGACAGACATGTAAATTTACATATGCCTCACAAATTTAAAAGTCAGATGTAAAAAACATGCCGTGTATTATAGCCTTAAGTTTCTCCATAATTTATTCAGCTGCCATCTTAGATTTGGAATTTTTTACAAGTATGCACAGGTACAGGTACTAAGCCCTTTGAGTTGGCATATTGAGGGCGTTGAAAAAAATTGTATATGCCATCTTAGATATGAAAAAAATATGTAATCTGCCATTTTGCTTTGTACTTCATCTTATATTTTGAATTTTTTTAAAGGTGTTATATGTTTTGCTATTCAAGCCTCTTCTTTGACGACAATCTTTTGTTGGTCGTCAAAAGAAGTAGCCCACTACTTTGTTTGGGACGCTACTTTTGATTTGATATTTTTTCAACGAGATAACAATTTCTGGAACAATTCCAAGGCAGTCAACGATTTATCAAAATTTTTAACGAAGTAACTTACATAATATATAAATAATAACAGACATCTCTGTAATTATCCAAAAAATGAAAGATGATAAATTTTTGTACAAAATATGTGGTTAACAAAGATGGACTTGTATCCTAGCTTATATTTTAGCAGATTATGAACCGATTTTGTTGAATTTTCTAAATTGATTTCATAATACATTTAGGTATGTGTAACTAATGGCGGCAGCAAAGGTTGTTTTCAACAGACAAACGGACATCGTTCAATCGCTTAACCTTTTCCCAACGTTTCAGAAAATATGCTCTTAACAGGGTCACAAATAAATATAGTAGAAACTAAAAACAGAATGATCAAGCAAAATATACGATTGCCTCAAGGGGTGAAGGGTATATACAAATTCAGTAATAGTGCCATAATACTTCGTGGAGTTCCGTTAACAGATATTACAAACTACAATTTCATCTGCAAATTCTTATTACTTTCTAAAAACGCCAATATGTTTGTGTAGTCTGGTTTGATGCGACCACACACACACACACACACACTCTTTTCGTCATTCTGTTGAGAACAAACGTGAAATCCAAAGAGAAGAGTTGCTTTAAAAATTAAATTGACTTTTTGATGACGTGTAATTAATTTTATTTATTTATACATATTTTCTTTTAACAAAATTACAAAGTTTAAGAACTAGATGTTAAAGTAAATAAGCAGTAATGGAAGTAAAATAAAAAATATCATCAACTACCTGTATTTCAACATTAAATCTCTCAAGATTAATTGATTGGATCTTATTTGATGATGGCAAATGATTAATGAATTCAGTTTACACGAAAAATATTAAAACAAATATTATTTGTTGGTGTCTCATAATGACTTTCTAAGGTGTAATATTGTTTTAAATGAATTATTATTATCTTATGCAATTAATTTAATAATAATAATTAATTTAATAATTTTAATCAATTTTGACAAATTAAAGCCTGGTTTTAAATTTTTTTTTTTATTCTAAATTTATACTGAGTAGTGCCTTTAATAAATAAATGAAAAAAAAAACATAATTAATTTATTTAACTGGTTGCTTTTTTGAATATTCTTTGTTAGCTTAATGCTAAAAAAAAAACTACACAAAAAGGATAAACCATAACAGTTCAACCTACCGGAACATGCAAATGATGGCCACTTTGAGTTTATATTTGATATTTGTGCTTTTCTTTTTCTTTAATTATACCAAATACTAAGTTTTAAATATTTTTGATCTGATGATTTTTTGTTGTAGTTCTCTATATATCACAAATAATTGCTTGTGTTACTCAATCATAACTTTAACACCTCTGAACTCGACAATGCCATATTATTGCCATGATCTTTAAAGTAAATTTTAATGTACTAATTAAAAAACAATAAATTTTTTAACTTTCAAAATTGGTAATAGCCTTTTTACAATTGCTCACATCTTAGCGGAATGCGTGGAAAATGTTGAAAATTAAAAAAACTTGTTTACATTTGCAACATCTTTCATCCTTTATCTTTCATCTGTCATAATATATATTATTTTATAATGTTTGCGCAAATAAAAATTAAAAAAAATGGATATAAAATTTCTGTATTAATTGCATTAACTATTGCCCTTGGAGAGCAATTATTATTACAATATGCAGATTTTGTTAGCACAAGCACGTACAATTCATATGGGAAGATATTAACATCTTGTTGATTTGATGAAAGATGTGAGCAAGTGTAAAAAAGTAACCTTTGTTAATCTCAATTATCCATGCCTGTACAACCAACTAACAACAGCATTAACAAATAAACAACAATGGCGCCATCATGTGTTCCGTAGTATAAACGTATATATCGGTTCTTGTCTTTACTAGATACGAAAATGTCTGTGCTTGAATTGTATTCACCACAATTTGATTAAATAAATAACTATTCCTATAATATGGAGAATTATTATGCATATTATGAAGAATTAAAATACAATTTCCAGGCATTTATTATTGCCGATATTATACATTTAAAAAATCCTTAATACATGTATTTTTTTAATTAGAAAAGGCAAGATGTATACGTCTCATTACAACTACAATAATAAAGGGTGGTTAAACTTTAAGGGCCGATGTTGAATGTGAACCACACCTAAACGTCAAGTTTTTTTTTCTGCATTTCAATTGACATTTCTAAATTTCAGACTAGCTAACACAATTTAAACCATGGAAATATACACAATCGAGCAACGCGTTAAAGTTATTTAGGCTTATTATGAAAATGGGCGATCAAATCAAAATGCATTTGGTGCACTTTCTGATTCTTTTGGTCAACATAATCGTTCAAACTCGTCCATAATCGGGAGAATTGTGAAAAATATTAAAATATCAGCAAAACAGGTCTGTATGAAATGTGAGAATATCTGTGAATGCCTTGTTAGTTCGTCGAATGGAAAACATTACTGTTTTTCATGATAGTGTGGCAAAACAGCAGTCAACCTCGACTCATCATCGTGCCCAACAATTAAACATCAACATTGTCATTGAAAATTGGGACCATCAGATGGAGGTGTGCCGCCGAGGTCGCGGCGGCCATTTGACCGATATTTAGTTCCATACAAAATTTAACCATACCAATAAATTTCCTAAATAATTTATGTTTTATTTAAAATCAACATCGGCCCTTAAAATTTAACCACCCTTTGTTTAAAAAAAATAATACTTACATAGGTACTATATAAGTATCTACATAGCTACCAAGAGAGAATAATAAGAATAATAACAGGTATATCCAGGGTACACTTATACAAGGTGGCAGTGCCAGCCGAGCTGACTATTTTTTTGTGTTCTGGAGTATGTCAAACTCCACATTAAGAAAATTATTTCAACTCCGGAAATCGTCAAACTCCATACATAAAAAAGAGAGCCAAAAATTGCTCTCCTTTACGCTATCACCTTATGTTGTTACACCATTGGTATATCCATAAATAAATAAAAACCATGTTTTGCTTTAATAAATATCGATAAACAAATTAAAACTGCAATTCTGTCATTAGTTTTATTAATTAATCGTATTTGTATGTATGTACATACATATGTATCTATATACATATGTATGTATTTCAGCTTTTTTATTTCCTTTCAACCGCATGACAATCTGCAAGACCATTTAATTGTAAATGAATGCAAGTCATAAATTAGAGCACATTCTCACGTGAGACTGCAAGTCTTCCAACAGTATGACACGGTAACATTCTGAAATGCAAACGTGACATTGATCAGGTTGTCGGTGATAGAGAAAAGTCATAAAAAAATTTGTGTTTTCATTTTCTAAATAAAAATACATACATACTTATATGTACATATATTTTAAAAATAGCAATTGTGCAAAAAATGTGTAAAGCAAATGAAAATAAACATCAGCAGATGATTTACATGTAAAAAGCATATTAGCAAAATATAAATTTATTATTGAGAAAAGCAAAATGTGGGATTTACATGTTTACAATCGCAAATAAAAAATCAGAAATAAAGAAAAACAGAACGAGTGCAACATGGCGATTTTTTTATTATAAAAAGTCTTTTACTTTCTGTTGCCCTTATCTAACTGGCAGGTTCTGTTGTCTAACTTTTGTAGTTAGACATACATACATATATATCTTACATGCATAAATTAAAGTTTGCACAACTCTTAAATTTTGTGCGTGTGACAGCTGTTTTTCTTCTGCTGCTTTTGTTATTAAATTTTGTTTTTAACAGATTTTTTCACTGAGAATCTAAATTTAAAATAATTTTTATATTTGACAATAACAAGTCAGCTGATTCGTAACGGAACAAAATGTTTAAACCAATTCTGGCCTTATATACATTCATATGTACATACATATGTACATTTTTATAAAAAAAAAATTTATATTGTTTTATAAAATATTTGCAATAACTTTTTTAATTTCATAAAAAAATTTAATTCTTAGTTTATCTAATAATGCAATAAAAAACCTTAAATTTTATTTTTTTTAAGTTTTCCCTTTATTTAATTTGTTCTATAAACTTAGGGCCGTATTCATAAAAAATATTTTAGGTTTATTGAAGGCTTATTTGACAAATTTCTCTACAACATCTGTCAAATAAGCCTTTAATAAACTTAAAATATTTTTTATGAATATGGCCCTTAATTTTTAAAACATTTCTTTTAAATTTTTTGAAAATTGCTTAATCATTTTTTTAATAATTTTATGTTTTATAAAATGTAGAAGATTTGTATCGTAATTAGCAGACAAAATCCGTCACATAAGCAATGCGTGTTACTGTTTATTAAAAATGAATCGTCACCTTCCGTGAGGTAGAAATCTATAGAAAATAGATTTTAATACCCTTCACCATCATGTACATAGGTATCGTAGCTTAACCTATATTTTATGTTATACGTAATTTTTCCTTATTATTTCTGACACCATCCTTGATTTTTAATTTTTACGTAGTTAATTGTATTCTACTAGTAAAGCTCTTTCATTTGATACCAATATTGAGGGGGTTCTAGAAGTTAAATTTTAAAACACCAGATTTGACCCATATACAAATGTATTGTTCGCCATTTTGTAGTGGCGGCCAACATGAACTTAAGTTTTTTTATAATGCTTATATTGCGCTAGTCAAGTCCTTTCAGAAGCTGGAAAAAATTGATTTTTGTTTGTAAATTTTTGGAATATATATTTAAAAAAAATTTGCCTATAACTTTACCGATTAGAGCCCGCTTTATCCAAAATTTTTCACGAATATCTCTAAAGGCATATTAAATCTACAAATAGTAACAAAGGTACCTATATATTATTGTTTGGCTAAAAAATTTTAATTTTGGTGGTCAAAATATGGTAAAAAACAGAGTCAGTCGTGTTTATTTGCTCATATCTCAGAAAGTTATGGGGCGATTGTGAATATTTCCAAAAGATTGATACCATACACAGATCTGAGGAACATATGGTTGCTTCTAAAAGTTGATTTCAACCAACACACGGGCAGACGGTCAGGGCTTAATCGACTCCTCAATTGATAAGCTTTCAGAAAATATATACTTTATGGGGTCGGAAATAAAAATTGTAAAAATTACCAACGGAATGACAAAGCTATATATACCCTTGTGCACCACAGGTGAAGGGTATAATTACACAAAGTTTTAAGATTATACCCACATACATATGTAGAAGTAATATATTTCTAGATATCTCATAAGATGTAATTTCTTTATATTGAAGGTGCCACTCCCATTGTTTTTTTTTGCTCGGCTTAACTGTAATTTCAATTTCAATTTATTTATTACAATAATAATAACCTAGCCGTCCGTAAGAACCATTCTTGAGCTTCGTAGATTATAAAAAAGGCAAAAAAAGAAGAAAAGTATAAACATTAGATGGGTTGTGACTAGGGTTTGGGATTTCCCGGTCTTTTTATGTTCCCGGGAAACGGGAATTAAAAAATCGTCTTCCCGGGAATTCCCGAAAATTATATTTATTTTAAAATAAATAATGTTTGTTAACTTTAACATCACGATTTGGTTATTAATTCATTGTTTTAGTAGTATTTTATTTTCCATTAGAGTCCTTATTGTGTCAGCGTTACATCTTCCGGAAATATAAACTTAACCCAAATTATAAAAATAATTATTGGCATGTAAACAGATATCTTTTTTTGGCAACACTACTCCACTCATCTAATACAAGAGCAAACCTTAAATTGTCGCAAATTTGACTCGATATTGTTTTCACCATCGTATTTTTAACGGCGTTGTAATATTTTATTACAATGTTTTTTACATCAGTTTCATTTTGGTAACGTCATATTTTTACTGAAAAAACTTTGACGAATAAAAGAACTTTGTGTAATTGTTCGAATAGATATTCCATCGACTGCTGCCAATTTTGAAAAAATTTCTGGTAATGTTTGGGTGTCTAAAAAACTTTTAATGGTGAAATTATTTTTTTTATTTAGGGCAGGTGTTGAAGAATCGTTTTCAAATTTTATTTTATGAACCAAAAGAAGGTGCCGTATGAGACCACTAGTACTACCGCCTTTGAACATTAACCTTTTCGGGAAAATATTACATTGTGCTGCGTTGTCTACTTTTTGAAAATATTTCCAAACTTCAGACATTTTGCTTATAAACAAAGTGAATTTAAAAAAAAAGTATAATTAGAAAAATTCAATCATAAATAAAAAAAATTATATTTACAAATTCTGTGACCACTTTTAAAAATAATTTGCACATACGATTATATTTATAAAAATGAACCGCGGAAACTACTGCTGGATTTACGGTTGTTATAAAAAAACATTTTTATACTAGAAAACATTTAATTATGTATGTATATAATTAATTCACTTGAAATTTATAAGCATTTATTAAAAATAATTCCAGAAAGTCGTTAACTTTGGCGTGAAATATTTTTGACCGACGATGTTTGTTTTTCTTTTACATATTCGTATTTGAGAAAAGTTGTAAATACTTAAGAAACAAAAAATGCTAACAAATTAAAAACCTTACTTTTTATTCAAATATTCTTTAAATTTACCGAAACAGATAAGAAATTAAAAATAAAATTAAATATATTTCCTAATATACTACATATTTTTTATTTCCCGTTTTCCCGGGAATAAGAGAAAAATTTTTCCGGGAATAGTAAGTGGTTCATTACCGGGAATTCCCGGTTCCCAAACCCTAGTTGTGACAAACATTAAAAAAAATTTCGAAATTGGTGCAGTCCAGTGTTGTAAAAAGTTTTCGTAGAAAAATCTTCATTTGTCGAAATTAAAATCTTAGTTTTGAAAAAAAATCTTAAAAAACGTATAATGATGATTATATGAATAAGCAAAATAAAATTATGTAGTTACTACCTATAACATTGTAAATAAATATATTTATTTAGTATGAGCAGTCTTCGCAGACGTCTATTTCAATTTTTGATTCGAAATGTTATTCTTTGTGTACGAAATGTATCTATGTGTGTACATACATACACACATACAAAACTAAGCTTAATTTCACATTTTTAACATTTCTAGACATCAGCCTGTACTGTGGTTTTGTTTACATAAAAAAGAAACAACAATGCGTCATCATTGCGTTTGGCATTTCAGTGCAACGTTTATATCTGCACGTTTTTCGATTTTGCCTCTTTTTTTAGCCAAACTTATTTACACAAGTATTTATTAAAGCAACACACCCGTCCCCCATTCGTAGCAGAGCTTTAGGAAAAGAATCAAATTTTTTGTATCAGCAATTTGTTATAAAACAATTTTGTTTATTTTGCCGAGTATCTTGAAAATGTGTTTACTCTCTGTTGACTTGATGATCAAAAGAGGTGAATTTTATTTTGTTGTTGGTAGTTTTTGTAAATGTAAACAATATAGGTTTATGTATATGTATGTATGGAGTGGAATTAAATTACAAATTCAAAGTCAAATACAAAACAGAATGAAGTTGCTAAAAGTTTTGTAAACAAAAGACGATACAAAAAATCATTGAACTTTTAAAAAATAGTTTAATATGTATGTATGTATACCTACATACATAGATACATAGTATATATCTACAAATTTAATGGATTAAAAAGCAAATGAATAAGCTCTTAAATGAAAGTAGGTAGGTATTTCAAGAAAAAATTAAAATTTTTTTTCTAATTAAATCAGAGTGGGCTAAAAGTCACCAGGGAGCCCGTGGAAGTTAAAAATTTGTTTATTTTTTTTATTGAAAATATTTTAACAATATATAAAATACAGTAGTAACTCGCTTCTTGCACATATGTACTTGATACTTGCACACCTCGATTCTTGAAACATAGAAATATTTTTCATTACACATTCAGTACTTGCGACATCCGAAAATTTTGAACTCGATACTTGCAACATTACTCTTGTATTAAGCTGGATTCACCCATAAAATTTTAGTTCAGAACAAATTTTTTTTATATTGAGTTTGATGTTTAACTTTTGAGAGAGAGAGAGATTATTTTGTTCAGAAAGATTTTTCTTGAATTGGTTTAATTTTAATTCTTGTTCAGAAGAAACTGAATTGGGATGCCAATTTTTTTCAATATTTACATGAAAATTGAATTTGGTTGCCACATCACACAGTGTCAGTACATTTATTATACAAAAATTGTTTTTGCCGAAAATTAACAACTAAAATGGAATTTAATGAAAATATTGCTCAAAAATTAATAGAAGAATTAAAAAAACCAGGAAGAGAATGTTTGTATGACATGAGCAATAGTGCATACAAAAATAATTATTTAAAACAGGGTTTTTCTCACTGCGACTCATTTTATTTTCAATTTTTTTTATAAATTTCTTTTGCAAACAAATTGACTTTAAGCCCTTAATTAAAAATAATAATTTTAGTTTTCTTTTAACCGACATTTTCTTCACATATATTTTAATGAAATAATTTACGTTTGTATTTATTTACATAGTTTGCTAGCGGTGCTGCAACTTTGTACAACTGTTTGCATTTTTATATTATATGGCAGCTTTGTTTTTTTGGACAAATTTTCTGAAATGGGTGAATCGTTCTGCAGAAAACTCTCAGTAAAAAATGTTATTCTCCGGAAAAAATTTTGTTCAGAACGAATGGGTGAATTCACCTTTACTCTTGCGTGCTACTTTGTTTACGTTTTCTTAGACTGAATACATTTCGAGAAATCCCAGTCGTTTTATGCTGCTGATGAAATGATGTACATAATTTGAATCAGTTTTAAGCTGACTATTGAGAGGTGCGGTGTCATAATGGCAAAGAAAAATTTACGTTGCTGACGATTAAGGACAGAGCTGAGATTTTAAAGAAATTAAGTGCCGGATCTTACACCAATTCCTTAGCAAAATGTTTTCATGTGCATAGATCAACAATAAATCGTGTTAAGAGAAATGAAAGAAATTTGTGGCGCATTCTAAGTCCGGCTCTGGGAAAATAAAGACGCTTAAGCCCTCGGAGTTTCCAAAAATGGAAAGACCATTTAAATTTAAATGGTTTTCCAATCAAAATGTATGTGCCTTTTATTTTGTATGGGAAATTAATACTCGGTACTTGCAACAACCTCGAAACTTGCACTGAGCCCGGATTTCAATACATGCAAGAATCGAGTTTCTACTGTAGAAAAAATTGGTCCACCCTACATTTACTGAAAATTATCGAATTATTTTGATAAATTAACTTGGAAAATTTTCTACTTTAATGCGTTTTGACACAATCGCATTTTATTCGATGTTGAAAGGACATGGCTTTTTAGACCTGTTCTTGCATTACGAGCTATAACTCTCTTCCTAACATTCCGATTTAACCCATTTTCAATACAAATCAAACCTTGTGTATAACAAATATTCTGGCAAAATTTGAGCCCCCTAACTTTTTCGGTTCGAGCTCTACGACGGACATAATTAGATCATCATAAAATTAAACCCCGATTCAGAAAATACAGGGTGGACCAAAAGTCACGCCTGCGTGTGAAAATTGAATAACTTTTTTGTTTATTAATATTTTTTATTTTTTTTTTTTAGATTTTATTTATCGATTCGTGTTACACCACCATGCAAAATTTAACGATTGAGCAACGAACGAAAGTGGTAGAATTTTACTTTTAATCGTTCTTCGAGGATGAAGTTGGTAATACAGTAACGGTGAATGGGGACAGATATCGCGCTATGCTTAATAATTTTGTACGCCCTGAGGCAGCCAACAAGTGGTTTCAGCAGGATGGAGCAACAGCACACACGGCCCGTGCCACAATGTCGCTTTTAAATGAAATTTTTGACGACCGAATTATCTCGAAAAATTCAGAATTTAATTGGCCAGCACGTTCACCGGATTTAACTGCCCCTGATTATTTTCTATGGGGTTATCTCAAAGAACGAGTGTATGTAAACAAACCTCAAACTATAGAGCAGCTAAAGAACAACATTGAAGCTGAGATCAGGGCAATTGAGCCTGAAACCTTGCGTGCAGTTATGCAAAACGCCTGTTTAAGAGCCCAATTGTGCATCGATGAAAATGGTGGCCATCTCTCTGACATTATTTTTCATAATTAAAATTTAGGTCATACAAAGATAATATTATAATTAAAAAAAAAATTAATAAAAAATAATAATAAACAAAAAAGTTATTAAATTTTTACACGCAGGCGCGACTTTTGGTCCACCCTGTATATACTTTATGGGGTCTAAAATGGATATTTCGATGTGTTACAAACGGAATGACAAAATGAATATATCCCCACCATTTTTTTGGTGGGGGGTATAAAAATTACTAAAGAATGCAACAGTGCGTAGATATCAAATCGAAAGCTGGGTATCAATTATAGTTCTATTAAACTGTGCAATAAAAAGTTTTTGTTTTCATATCATATGGTGCCACCATATTCTTTTCTATACAAAAACTTTTCATATCACAATTTCACAGAACGAGAATTGAGCCCCCGATTTTGTAAGCAAGGTACGATCAAAGTTGCTGTTTGCTTAAGCAAATGACACTTCACCAAACTTGACGAAAAGTTTCTTGGGTAAAATATAGTTGTATACATATATTTTAATGTATTCGCAGATTTGCTAAAGCCAGCAAAAGCATAATATAGTTAGGCCTTAAGTCAGCTCTCAGACACACAAATTTTAGTATGACAAATTTTCTTAAATTCTCTTTTTAACTTTCTTTGGTGCTTAGACACAGAAATTTTAATTTGAAAAAATTTAACGTATGTGCCTTTATTATCATGTTTGTTGGTATGAGTGTAGATATACGAGAAGTAATATAATAACAATGACTTTCTTTATCTTCTTAGTAGAAAATAGATTTTGAATTTAAACAAGTAAGAGCACTATATTCGGCTGTGCCGAATCTTTTATACCCACCACCAATTTTGTGTACATTTAAAGCACAATATTTATTATTTTGTTAATCGCTATAGAATAATCTCTTTATAATAAAATATGTATCACTTTCTTTGTAGAGGGTGGTTAAATTTTAAGGGACCATGTTTAAGGTGAACCACATCTAAACTTCAACTTTTTTCTTGTATTTCATTTGACATTTCTCAGACTAACTCAATTTGAACCGTGGAAAGATACGCAATAGAGCAACGCTTTTAAATATTAAAGATTTTTATAAAAATGGGCGTTCAAATCAAAATGCATTTTGTGCACTTCGTGATTCTTTTGGTCAACATAATCGTTCGAATTTGTCCACAATCGTGAGAATTGTAAAAAATATCTAAATGTCTGCAAAGCAGGTCTGTATCCATCTTAGTTCGTTGAATGGGAAACATTGCTGTTTTTCACGATAACGTGGCAAAAGAGCAAGCAACCTCGACTCATCATCGTGCCCACCAATCGAGCATCAACAGTGTCATTGAAAATTTGGACTATTGGATCGTGGTGTGCCGCCTAGGTTGGGGAGCCATTTGGCCGATATTTTGTTCCATACATAATTGAAGCATACAAATATTATCATTATAAAAATAAATGATAATAATTTTATTCAAAATCAACATAGTCCCTTAAAATAAAACCACCCATTATAACTTCGGTATGCTAGTAAAATGTTTTCGTAAATTTAGTCTTTCAATGAAAGTGGCCGTTAAAATACGCGTGTCAATAAAGTTTCTGCTAATAAACATAACTTAGATATTTCAATATAGTCCTTTAGTATTCCAAAATCTTTATTCATAGAGAATTTACATGAATTTAAGAAAAAGAAAGTGAATTTAAGGTTAAATTTTAAGGGCCACAGGGTGATTTAAAATATACATTCTCTGCATTTTTCTAAAACGGGAAATTTATTAGTAAGATTTTGATTTTTAAACTTCTATAACATTTTGCTTTTAAAAGATTTTCAAACGAAATAAGTTTTGTATAATTTTAAAATTTGTTAGCCATTAGTACATGAAAATTAATTGTTTATAATGTTTAGAGATATTTTTTTTTTACTTAGGTCAAAAATTTCCTAAATTCCCATTTTTAATAGAGCATAACTTCAGGAGAACATAAACATAAGTTGTTAGCATGCCATCTAGTAGTTGCTAGTAGACTCATCTATCTTATCATCTTTATCTTATATTTAGCTACAGTACAATAAATGGTGCAGTGTAAGATGAATAAATGCTATTATATATGACTAATATATTTTTATAAAAATTTAAGGAAAAAAGTGAGCGTGGCACATCTATTTTCCGTTATAACGAAGACTTTGACCAAAAAGCCATGTTTGTAAAATTTCAGAATCGTACATTTTGTCAGTTTTATTACGTTTTAAATATACTCTGTATACGAAATATACACTGTGCGGTATAAATTTTCGTAAATTTTTATCTATAACTCTTTTCCTAATTCATAGATTTAAGCGATTTTCAGGGAAAAATATTCTTTTGACTCGATAAATATATATTCGAAGTTTCATGACTACGTTTATGCGTCTGGACACAATTTAAAAGTGAAAGTGGGCGTTATAGTAGGCGTGTCAAAGTTATTTTTGCGAATGAGTACAACTTAGATATTTCAATATAGTCCTTTAGTATTCCAAAATCTTTATTCATAGAGAATTTACATGAATTTAAGAGAAAGAAAGTGAATTTAAGGTTAAATTTTAAGGGCCACAGGGTGATTTAAAATATACATTCTCTGCATTTTTCTAAAACGGGAAATTTATTAGTAAGATTTTGATTTTTAAACTTCTATAACATTTTGCTTTTAAAAGATTTTCAAACGAAATAAGTTTTGTATAATTTTAAAATTTGTTAGCCATTAGTACATGAAAATTAATTGTTTATAATGTTTAGAGATATTTTTTTTTTACTTAGGTCAAAAATTTCCTAAATTCCCATTTTTAATAGAGCATAACTTCAGGAGAACATAAACATAAGTTGTTAGCATGCCATCTAGTAGTTGCTAGTAGACTCATCTATCTTATCATCTTTATCTTATATTTAGCTACAGTACAATAAATGGTGCAGTGTAAGATGAATAAATGCTATTATATATGACTAATATATTTTTATAAAAATTTAAGGAAAAAAGTGAGCGTGGCACATCTATTTTCCGTTATAACGAAGACTTTGACCAAAAAGCCATGTTTGTAAAATTTCAGAATCGTACATTTTGTCAGTTTTATTACGTTTTAAATATACTCTGTATACGAAATATACACTGTGCGGTATAAATTTTCGTAAATTTTTATCTATAACTCTTTTCCTAATTCATAGATTTAAGCGATTTTCAGGGAAAAATATTCTTTTGACTCGATAAATATATATTCGAAGTTTCATGACTACGTTTATGCGTCTGGACACAATTTAAAAGTGAAAGTGGGCGTTATAGTAGGCGTGTCAAAGTTATTTTTGCGAATGAGTACAACTTAGGTGTTTCAATATAGCCCTTTGTTATTCCAAAATCTTTATTAATAGAGAAATTATATGAATTTTAGTTAAAACGTTATATGGGAGGTGGGCGTAAAAGTGGGCGTGGCACATTGATTTGCCGTTACAAGAAAGCGTGTCACTAAAAAACAAAGTGTGCAAAATTTCAGAGTCGTACATCCAATTTTGTTGCTTTTATGACGTTTTTGTTTTTAAATATACCGAAAAATACACTGTGCGGTATAAATTTTCGTACATTTTGATCGATAACTCCTCTCCTAATGCATATATTTAGACAATTTTCGGGGAAAAATATTGTCTTTACCCAGGAAATATATATTCGAAGTTTCATGAGTCTACGTTAAGGCGTTTGGACACAATTCCATTTTATTCGATGTTCGAAGGACACGGTTTTTTCGACCTACTCTTGCTTTTCGAGCTATAACTCTATTCCTAATATTCCGATTTAGCCCATTTTCAATACCAAACAAACCTTGTCTATAAGAAAGATTCTGGCAAAATTTGAGCCATCTAGCTTTTTCGCTGCGACCTCTATCGTGCTTTCAACAGACGGACAGACGGACGGACATAGCTAGATCGTCATAAAATCAAACCCCGATTCAAAATATATATACTTTATGGGGTCTAAAATGGATATTTCGATGTGTTACAAACGGAATGACAAAATGAATATACCCCCACCATTTTTTTGGTGGTGGGTATAAAAATATTTTAAATTGTTTTATATATTTTCTACCTTAAACGTGTTTTTAACACTCACTCATCAATGCCGTGAAAAACATGTGATTTACAAAACAGAATTTTACAATCAAGTATTACCTATTAACAAAATATTATAAATTAAATATAGTTACTAACTGTAAGGCACTTGAACCTTTTATTAAATTCAACATCATCATTAAATTAAAAATATTATAGTGAAATTGAAGTGAACATATAGTGATGTCATTGAAAAATTAATTTCCCGGCAAATAGTTGTTAATACTGGTAGCATTCTATTATTAATTGTCATAATTTTTCAACTATTTTGGCATACAGTTCGTTTTTATAAGAATTGTGTTTTGGATAACTTGTTTAAATACATTTCGTCTCTATTCAACTTTTTGGCTAAAATAATTTCATAATAATCATACACAAAATATATTTTTGTAATAAAGGTATTTACCTCACCGGTTTATTGGCTTGCAGAAATGCAAAATTTTCTTTTGCACTAGCTTTAACACATATCGTATATTCTGAGTAAAATTTCTCGAAAAAATTACTTTAGTTAGTGTGTTTTTTTATACAAAAATGTTCCTACCAAAAAGAATAATTATTTTTAAATAAATAAATAAAAGAGATAAACACATTTTTCTTTGCTTAAAAAGACTAAAATTAAAAAAAAAAAAAATATTCAGTCAAATAAAAGCTATAAAATATAAATTTTTAAAAAAGAACAAAATAAAATTTAAAGAAATTTTCGACTATTTAACCAACAATTAAAAGATAAATCTTTGGTCAAGAGCAAAATTACACATTTTCGCAATTTTTTATGACTAAGAGTGGTGACGAGGTGAATACCTTTAATGTATTTTTGTATATGTAGTATTTTGGTAGAGTTTCTCTTCTTGAGTTGTATAAATTAAATAAACCTCATCTGGCAAGCACAGAAAAAAATAAACAGAGCGCCAATAATAAAGGTCACCTTGGAACGCGTAGAGTCATGATTCCAAAACAGAAGAATATTCACAACAGCAGCAATAACAGCGGCAAACAAAAATATATATGTATGTATGTACATATGTATAGTATATCCATAAAATATGCGTTTACTAAGTGAATATTTATGAGCCAAAGATATCAGCGAACAAAAACAAGTAAAACTAGGATTGCCAGATTTTATTGATCAGTTTTCAAGTAGGGGGTTTACGAAGTGATGATGGTGTATATTAAATATTTTCCATGAACTGCTTACATAAAAAGAATATTTTTTTTTATTTCTCTACAGTAAATATGAATCAGTTTCTACCATAATGTAATTATCATATATGCTCGCTGTGGATCAATAAAGAAAATTCATATATTCCAAATTGTGACATGAGCCGAGAATCTGAACTTTACATTTTTTTTTTCAAAATTTTTTTTCGCCAATATCTTTGTCGGTAATTGGCCCATTGAACCAAGTTTTTCTTTAAATATTCTTTACATATTTTATATATATGGACGTAACAAATGTCTTAAGGAGTTCAATAGGAGCCGCAAAATTTGACTTTGTTTGGGTAAAACACGGAGCAATAGTGTTCTTTCGCTTGTAATGTAATTACATAATTATGTTTTTAATAGAAACATTCTCCCAAGCATACATATCTGATTAAGTGATAACACATAAAAATCTGAGATATACGTGAAGGCTTAAAAAGTTGATTTCAACATCCACAAGGGCATGGGACTGACTTATCTAAATTAATTCCTCTATCTATAAGGATTTAATATATACTTAAGAATTACAAACGAAATGACAAAATTATATACATGTGTCATTTAACACTCATCCTAAAAAATAAAATTGATATAAAGTTGCGTATAGTCTATATCATAGCTATCAATTCAAACAAATTCTGTTTTATAGATAAGCCCTTAAGGACGTCACCATAACATTTTTTACTCTCCTACCACCAGAATTTTCTATATTTTATATATAAGATTAACTCAATGTTAGACTTTTCCCAACCAGAAACAATTTTTCAAGCTATTGCCATCCCCATAAAAAATTTTCAGCTACGCCAATGGGTGCCACACCCAGTGCTTCTACAAAGCTTGACAAATTAATTGTAAATATACGCATACAGTAGGGCGCATGTTTCACATTGCAATAAAGTAGCAAGTATGCAAGAAAGTAGCCCATCAAGCTTGCAAAAACATAGAATTAAGAAAGATATACAACATATTTATATTGAACTTTTAAAAGAAATTCTGAAGCGCTTGGATTTTTCAAGAACAGATTTTCAAAATCTTGAGATAATTACACCAAATAAAGTTTTAAGTAGTTCAGAGATAAGTTTGGAACCTTTGTTATTATCATTCCCAAATTTAACAGGTGGTAATGAAGAAAAAATTTTATCTCAATGGAAACTATTAAGATTTACAAATACGTATTATTTTAGACAGTGATATACAGTGGCCGACAAAAGTCTACGTACGACCACAATTTTTGACATTTTAGAAGTCTAAAAACGTTAAATAAAAAACTAATGATGCAGTTTTGTTCCAAATTCAATTTTATTAATATAAACGAAAAAATATATTTTCTAACATTAACTTAAAAAATTATCCAAGAAAAACAATACAAATACGTTGACAAAAGTCTACATACTATATTCAAGATAACATAAAAACTTATTTCAAGTATTAAAAACTACCACTAATTACTAAAATTAATACTTAGTTGGGCCACCATGGGCATCTATGACTGCCTGTTACCTTCTTGGCATCGAATTAACTAAATTTTCTAACTCTGTAGATGAAATATTTTGCCATTCTTCTTGAAGCTTCGGTCTTAGCATTGGGGCACTAGTAATATTATGATTTTGGATTTTTTGTTGTAGTATCTCCCATATGTGCTCAATAACGTTCAAGTCCGGATTTTGTGGTGGTGTGTACAACTATCGTGGATCATGGTACAGCAACCAATCTTTGACAATTAACGCCGAATGCTTCGGATCGTTGTCTTGCTGGAATATCCAACTTTCACCAAGACTTAAATTATCAACAGATTGTTTCAAATGTTGTTCTAGAATATATATGTATTGATACCGATCCATATTACCCTCAATAAAAACCAGGTTTCCTACTCCAGAAGCAGCCACAGCACCCCAAACCATTACACTAGCTCCGCAGTGTTTAACTGTACTAACTAAGTTTTTAAGATCCAACGCTGTATTTATTTTTCGCCAAACTTTATCTCTCCCATCACTTTCAAATATGTCATATTTGGATTCGTCAGTGAACAAAACTCATTTCTAGAAATCAAACCCCTTTTCAATATGCTTTTTAGCAAACTCCAAACGAAGTTTACGATTTTTTTCACTTATTAGGGTTTTTTTCCTAGGAGTTCTGCTGTGGTAACCATTATTATTTAAGGTTATTTGTATGGTTCGTGGATGCACAATTATTTCTGATCTTCTGGCTAGCTCTTCGGCCAATTTCGAAGCATTCACCTTAGGCTGTTTGTCCACTTCTTTTAAAATAAAGCTAACGTCTCTTCAATTGAGTTTCTTTGGACGACCACTACGCAGCTTACCTTCAATAGTACCAGTGCTTTTATAATTGCTAAATATTGTTTGAACAGTAGATTTACTTACATTTTATAGCTTTGATATTTCACCAAATGATTTTTTTCATTTCGGTACTTTACAACTAAATTTCTTACTTCAATTGAAATTTGGTTGCGACAAGCCATTATTCCGTTTTAATATTAACTAAATCACTCTAATTCACTACTAAAAAGAATATAAATCAATCCTTTAACGCAATAACAGAAGTAAAAAATAAATAACGGCCCTTTTCTGTTAGTATTCAACAACAGTAACAATTGCTTGTTTGTCGTATGTAGACTTTTGTCAACGTATTTTGATTGTTTTTCTTGAATAATTTTTTAAGTTAATGTTGGAAAATATATTTTTTTTGCTTATATCAATAAAATTGAATTTGGAACAAAACTGCATCATTAGTTTTCTATTTAGCGTTTTTAGACTTCTAAAATGTCAAAAATTGTGGTCGTACGTAGACTTTTGTCGGCCACTGCAAGTATTGTTGAGCTTATCCCAAAAAGTGTCTAAGCATAAAAATGCCATGAACGAAAAGTGTTTCAAAGAACTATTTTATTCAAAGCTTAATATCTTTGCCACACAGTTCAGCTGCTGCAGAAAGAATTTTTTCACTGTTTTTTGTTTTTCCTAACGTTGTATGAATTTTAAATTTGTCGATCTCTAAAAAAAAATCCCTTTATACCTATATATTTTTAATTCTATTTAGTTTTTTGCATTAAAATATGAAACAAAATAAAAAAAAACTAATTTAAAAATATCAAAATAATGTTTAATTTTGGTTATATATTCCTCATTTGGTTACATTTTGAAGAAAATTTGGTTGTAAATTTTTTTTGGTTGTGGCAACGCTGTTTAGGTCCATAAATAAAAAAAACATTCATGCTTTTCTATAAAAACATTTATGAAGGTATAATTGTGTAAATATTTTTAAGAAAGTTTTGGACATATTTTCAATTTCATTTGGAGTTGTCAAAAAAAATATAACTGGTAACTCTGCATACACAACCAGTCTCTACCAATAGTTGTATTGTGGTGAAGGCAGAACAAATTTTCATTCATTTCTATATAAATTTCGTCATCAAACAGAAACATTGACGCTGACGTTTACTTACACAGTGGCAGCGACAAGCAGCTGATGAGTAAATTTAGGTGTAGTACGTACTAGTGGGGGTTATAACAAAATACAGAACCACCACTTAAAAACGTATGTATATGAGGAGGATGGTGATTTTATAGATGTGTATTGTATATAAATAACGGCAAAACCGGCATAATTTCAAATTCAACAAAAAGTTGGTGAGCGAGAGTGAACAAACAATCAAAAGTTTACTCCAACAAAGCAGAAAATAAGAAAAAATATAAAATATCTAATACAACAACATTTCACCACAATTTTCCTTTTGGATTTAACAAAATCGCTACAAACAGTAGGTTGTTAGACGCATAGTAGAACGGACGTTCTAGTTTGATAAAAAAAAGAGGTGCATTGAATTTTTTGGAAATATTCAGCAAAAAAGTGAGTTTTTTTTTATTTAAAAAAAAGTTAAACAAATTACATTTGCTAAAAGTGAGAGACTTTAATTGCATTTGATTTTATCTTTATTTCTGTTGCTATTAGTTTTAAAAAAGTGATGTCATATTTTTTAATTTAACGAAAGACACATAAATTTAATAATATTTTTAAAAAAATCTGTTAAATGTGAACTGTAGCTGTAGTGTTACTTAATTTAAATTTAAACATGCTTACATGTTTAGTTTGGATGAATTCAGTAAAACAAAAAAATTTTAAAAATTGTAAAAGTAACGATTTTTGTGTGAAATGTTTTAACATGGCAGTGGTTTGTTTACATTAAAGTTATTTAACAGCAGTTGAAATTTGTCTCTGTTGTTTAACTCGGGTTTTACCTTTACAACGTAAAATTTGTTTCAGCTGTTTTAATTATTTTGTGTAATGTTTACGTCTAAGGAAACCAAAATATCCTTTATTCCTTCTCTCTTTCTTATAACTTGTCGAAAAAATAGTGCTCAATGCAAGCTTTTTTTATACTTATTATTGGTGTACGAAAAACATATTGAATTTTCTAGCCTTTAATATTATGGTAACCAGAATCTGTTCGGTCTGAAGTTTCTTCAAATGTGTTTTCCATATGGTGACATATTTTAAATCGCAATATTGTTTATTTTTAGCAAGGTTTTCAAATTAAATATACAAAAAAATTATTTAATTAATCCATGTTTATAATATTAAAAAAATACTAAGTTTGTTTGTTTATTAAAAGTTTTTACTATTTTTTACAGGACTTAAGTTAATTATCTACGGTTTACATGGAAATTTTCATTAAAAAATAGTCAATACTTTTGAGTAAACAAACGAACATAATAATGAAATTTAAAAAAAAATGGTGCAATTCAACTGCATATTTTTAAGGTTTCAAAAATATTTTTGTTAAAATTATAAAAAATTTATTCTCGTCTTAAACGCTCATAAATTTATCGAAAATTGTTGCTATTTAACCAAAATTTTTTTTTATAAATTTTGTAAGCACTGCTAACTTCATTTCCTTACCGTATTGCAGTCATGGAAATGCTTAAATTTTTTGCATACCAAAGTACAACAAAGTACGTTTCCTATACTGCTTATTATATCAGCTGTGAAGAAAGGAAACTTACTTATTTAAATAGTATTTTTTACATATGTCTCCCTCACTTGTTGCTACCTTTTTCAGCAGTGCGTCAGAAGAAGGCATGATTAAGCTATTTCTGGTATAGATGAAATTATCACTTATTAATAAAAGACATACGAATTGGGACATCGCATATAAAAATCATGTCTTCTAGAAGTGCTCTCGGAAGCAAGTAATCACTAAGTAAGCGATTCTAGAAACGCTTTTTGGTTAGCAGTGTTAGATGTTGGTTGCTTATCCCAATCTACCTAAATTTACAGTGCAAAAACAACAATATATTTTTTACTAATGCAAGACTTGTATTTGTAAAGCTTTTAATTGACATACCTATAAACAATAATTAAAAAAAATTATGTGGCATTAAATAAAAACTTCTTATGTCTGTTTTAATGACATTTCAGAAAATAACTTTGTTGAGCTAATTTTTACAAGTTGATTATCTTTAAAATAACGGCTATTTTATGAATTCTGCTCTATATTAAATTAATTAACTAATTATAAAGTTCCGCATATTTATCTAAATTATAAGTTAAAATAAGTTACTCCAATCAATATTTTTCGTTTGCTAAAAATGGGCAATATGCTTTTAAGCTATAACTCTCTGTAAAGTTGTCCAAAGTATTTGAAAATTCACCTGAGGGTCGTTTTTAATTGCGGAATTGCAATGGTATTATTATCTTAATTTTAGCTAATGCCTACTTAAGCAGTTATTTCTTCTTGCCACAGATTTTTAAAATAAAAAAATTCAACTACAAAATTTTTCAATTTTCCCCAATAAATTAATTCATAATTCTAAATTTTCTCTTTACACTACATATGTAAATTAAAAAAATTTGGAGTTAAATATTTAATAGTAATAATTAAAAGTTTAATCAAATAGTTTATAAATATCAAATTAAATGTTTAATAATAAAAAAATAGCAAATTTACAACGGCAGATTTAGAAATTTTGCTTAATAATTGTTAATTTAAAAAATCTTGGTCATATTCAGTTAACTGAGCACAAACACACAAAAGTCAACAATATGTAAGATGTGCTGGCGAAACGTTCATTTATTTATTTACTAGTCGGCTCACTTAAAATTTGTCTGTTCTGAACATATTTTAAATTTTTATTAAAAAATTAAATATTATTATTGCTTTTTGTATTTCTCTTCTCTCATACTCTCTTACTCACAAAAACATGGCACATTCAAGTATTGCTGTTTCTCTTACTTTTTTATTACAAACGTGTTATTTTTTTATTGCGTTGAATTTTTAGTTTTGTGAACAAAACAACAACTTGCAGAGAGTAAAGAAAAATACTTGAAATTTTTTACTGAATTGAATATGTGCAACTTTATTGTCAAATAATTATGATTATGAGTGGATTTGGTTAATATGAAGTTTTGATCGCCTCAACATTAAATCCAGGGCTGGTAACCTGTACAATACATGGTATCATGCGAATAAATTTTTCAGATATAGTAACAGTACAACTGATTTATTATACCCTTCACACAGTGAAAAAGGGTATATATAGGTTTGTCATTCCGTGTGAAATTTCTACAATTTTCATTTCCGACCCCATAAAGTATATATTTTCTGAAAGCTTATGAATAGAGGAGTCGATTAAGCCCTGACCGTCTGTCCGTCTGACCGTCTGTCCGTGTGTATGTTGAAATCAACTTTTTGAAGCCCCCCGACATAGGTTGGACCCGGGTAAGGTATTAAAATATCAGAAATATTCGGGAGTAGATCGGTATTGAAAATCAGAAACATCGGTACATAAACAACTGAGATATGAGCAAAAACCCACGACCACCTCGATTTTCTTTTCATAAAAACAACATTACAACAACAACATACATACATACAAACGTGTATACTGGTTAGAGAAAACGTGGCATCGAATCCCAGCTGAGGCAAAAAAATTTTTTTTAAAATTTTTTTAAAATTTTTTTTTTTAATTTTTTTTTTATTTTTTTTTATTTTTTATTTAATATATTATATATATTTTTATTATTATTTTTTTTTATTTTTTTTTTTAATTTTTTTTTTATTTTTTTTTTGTTTTATATATATTATATATGTATATAATAATTTTTTTTTTTTTAATTTTTTTTTTAAATTTTTTTTTTTTTAAATTTTTTTTTTTATTTTTTATTTTTTTTTTTGTTTTTTTAACATACATACGTGAATTTACTGTTATTGCATGACTACACGTTGTGAAGGGTATATAAGATTCGGCACGGCCGAATATAGCGCTTTTACTTGTTTTTTTCTTATAGTCGTTTGCTGGAGTATCAAAAGTTGTTTATGTTAATAGTGTTTGTTAGCTTTTTCCCACTTAAATTTTTTGAAAAGCATAAACCCAGTTGTTTCTGGATCAGAAACAATCGGCCAACTAAAGCAACAATAAAGATCCTTGTACTTTGTATGTGCATCTTACTATGACTCTATCACGAAGAGTTTGTAGTTAAATAACAAATTTTCATACTTTAACGATTGCCAAGATCAGTAATATGGTTATTAAGGTGCAAAGTAGAGCAATAATAAACAGTAATTTCGTCACTATTAAGATAAAATGTTTTGCTGGATTATATCGTTCAATATTGGATATAGTAAATTGACCATGTTTTCTGCATATGTTCATACAAACTAGTCGCGTTATCTGCAGAGGTGTTATATTACTAGCACCTACGTATAAGTTCATTAGACAGAAAAAAAATCTGAGGGCAAATCGTGATATACGAATGCGATCGTAATGTTACTCTAACAGTTGTATTTACTGTGATTTTGGTAAAGAGATTCTAGGAATAATTCTAAAATAACAATCGTGTTTGTATATCAATTTTTCTTAATTTCTCCCGAACAAGCGAACATTCCTAATTCGACATTCGATTATTAACTTATAGGTACTTTTACCACCCTGTGTAGTTGTTGCTGTTCTGTGCTTCACAATTGTGATTTAAACCTTCAGTCATGTACTGAGGTGATTTAATTTATTTCGTTTAAACTGAGTTTTAAATCGCCAAACGAAACAAAAAACATTTACGTAAGCTTGTTATGGTTTTCAAATATTGTGACTTAAAATGTTAAATTCGTTAGTATTAGAACAGGTTCAATTATAAATAAATTCGCTAAATCCGAGTGGTATTGCTGATGGCAAATAAAAAATGAAGAATTTGCTTTTAATTTGACTATAGCGCCACCTAACAAAATCTAAGAGTATATTATAACTACCTTCAGAAGAAACAAACATTTTGAAAGAATATTAAAATCATTCCAGTAGTTCTCGTTAAAAACCTGTACATATGAACAACAGAGATGTTAATACATTGAGAAACAGCTGATTTGATTTAAATGTAAAACCATGGGCCAAATTCTTGTATTCGAACGCAAACGTAATTTTGCTCGAATGTGCGTGTTTTCTCTGATATCGGTATATGGCTTTTCATTCTCTCATTTATCGCCTTTGGTGTCAGGATTAAAGAAAAAATAAAATATATGCAATTCAAAACGAAAACAAGTTGTATTCTCCTCATGCCTTGTAAAATTCTTTGTTAACTCTACTTCAACATTCCATTACATCCAGCTATTCGAATCTTCCTTTGATTGTACTTGTTTATTATGACCAAAATTCTTTAACTCCCTTAAAGCAGGAATAAAAAAATAATTCCCAAAGTTTATTCACCTTAATATAACCTTGAGAAGGAAAAACAGAAATCATTTTACTTTCATATTAGACATGCGCTTTGCAACAACCGAGAAATATGGTTAAAAAAATATCAGCTGTTTTCCCAGTTAACTTCAATGAATTTCGACTTTGACTTTGATGCAAGGTCAAAGTAACAGCTTGAAATATTAGAGTATGTACACAATTTTGAAGTGCTTATACCCCTTAAAATATCACAACATATTTGTATTATATTTCTTTCTGATAAGATATCATTTAAGAGTAGTAATTAACAACTATTAGTTGAATAAGTATTCTACTTTTGAAAAATTTACAATAATTTTTCTGCTCTTTTGATAACCATAAAAATACACATTATTTAAATAAAATTATTCATTGCTCTTATACTTTTAATACAAATAATGAATCATAAAGCACATTCACAAAGCACGAGACTTAAATAAAATAACAATTAATCATTAGAAAAGTTATAGCAAAGATAGTAAAATTTGCACTTTTTTTTTATAAAAATTAAAAGATATATATTTTAGATTGGTGTGTATATACTTTATAAAATTTAAAATATTTTCAAATTGTTAATAATTGTTTTAAACAAATTTTTAATCATACATAATCTTGTTTATTGTGTGAGCTACTTTTTTACTTGTTGTTGTCTTTTAATACTTCTTAAAAATATTGTATCTATTAGATACGTGGTCTTTGCCGGGGAATATTTGTTTGATGTTTATTTATTTATTTTTTGTCTTTGCTGCTGGTATTATTTGTGGACTACAAAATTCCATTGATTTAACCTTGATGAAGGTTATTTCAACATTAACACAGCACCACAAACTTGGTTTGTCGAGACACCCCTCTCAGTAAACTTTCCCATGGTGAACACTCATTAATATCTTTTTCTTATAGTTTTATTTTCGGCTGCTACGAAAAAACATTAACTCAGTCTGTTTCGAATAAAGCGATGAAAAGTATTTTCTCCTATTAGTTATAAATAATTTATGAATAGTTTTATTTTGTTGCCCAATCACAGTAAAATAATTTGAAAGAGTGCAAGGAATTTGTTTTTATGATTTAATAAAATAAATTTTTTATTTTTTCAAATAAATTGAACTAAATACTGTATTTTGGAGCAAAAAGAGGTGATCTTTTGGAGCGTTTATCACCTTATCTTGCAATTAACCAGTCCAGTTTTTGACTTAATATATAAAAGTCATTTATCTTTAAGTTTTTTTTTTTTAAGTTCGAAATTCATTTAATCAATGCACACTTAAAAAACCCGTTAAAACTTAAACGGAACTTAAGTCACCAACACTGCGCACTTGAAGTCTATTTAAGTTCTAGAAATAAACAACATTTTGTGGCCATTGATAGTTGCTGTACAATTTTGATTTTCTTTATCCATATTTACTTAAACACCCGGTTTAGCATTACTTGTTGTTCCTCTTGGTATTTTTTAAAACATTTGAATTTTCTTTACACTTTTTCACTTATGATTTTACTTTCAAAATATCTCCTTAATTAAACAGCTATTTAATGCTGCCATATTTTCATCGCATTTAAATAAATACAGTTATTTAAGACTGAAAAACTGAAATTGTATTGAAATGCAAACTAAATTTATATAAAATTTTACAAAATTTTTATTTAAATACCAACTCAAGGAATGGCTATTAAACAAATACATTTAGCCTTAATAGTTTTGGAGTGTTACAAAATTTATTTTAGATTAAAGTTTGCCAGCGTTTATGCGGCAAAGCTTTACTAAAAAAAAAAATAAGGGTAATAGCGGAAAATGCCTTGCGTGTTCATGCTTCATTAAGATTTCAAAAAACCAGTAAGTGTTCTCTATTTGGCCTTGCTGAATCTGATAATCCCCTTTACCAACACGAACATATATCCGCATCTTATTTTGGACGCCACGTTGTATTTTAACTTTTTCATAGTTTAGTGTATTCTCGTCGTGTATACTCGTCACCGCTTTTATTTTATACTAATATTAAGGGGGTCGCAGTGAGTACACTTGTAACTACTAGTACTGCTAGACCTCATTATGTAATGTTTATATTGTGTTATATACTGCTAGTCAAGATCTTACTTTGGATACCCATATCGCTTCTTTCTGCTGTCAAGAAACTAAAAATATTGATTTTTGTGTGTAAATTTTAGAAAAAACAGCGTAGTTGTTGTATTTTTGTGCTTATATCTCGGTTAGTTTCCCATTAGTTTGTCAGTTTCTCTCAGAAATAGTTTTCGAAACTAGAATTTGTATTTTGGCGGCTTAAGCGTGCCCAAGAATTAATTGGGAGCTTTAGTAACTTTATATATTAAAAAAAAATACATTTTTAAATAAATATTTTTTTTCCTATAACTTTGCCGATTAGTAACCTATTTATTCAAAAATTTTGTATGAATTGACCTAAAGGTATATAATATTTAAAAATAGTAACACATTTTGATTTTTATGATAAAAATATATTTAAAAAAAAACAGAGGCAGTCGTGTTAATTTGCTCATATCTCAACAAAATTATAGCGTGATTGGGCTGGATTTCATTACCGAATCATTCCCAAATTATTGATACTACATACAGATCTGTACTATATGTGGGGCCTTCTAAAAGTTGATTTTAAACAACACCGGACATTGCTCAATTGACTCCCCTTGTCACAAGCATTCAGAAAATGTTTACTTCATGGTGTCGGAAATAATTATTATAGAAATTACAAACGGAATGACCTTCCTGGCACTACAGGTGTAGGGTATAAAAATAATAGTTTTGACAGCTGAAGGCTAAGGGTAAAATAGTTCGTTCATGTTTCATTAATATTAAAAAAATAATGAAAATTTGCTAAATTATAAATAGAATTGAGTATTTCTTATAGCCAAATCTCAATAACAGCGTTAAGCATTAAGCATGATTAGTGTTCGCATGTGTTTTGTTTTTTATTACAATTATAAAACACATGCACAATTTTAACGCTGATACAGCAATTAAAAAAATTTTTACTTAATAATTTCATCTGATATTGCTAAATTTGTATGAATGTACTATGTCTGTGTGTAATAATTTAGTACTTGGAAAAAATAATGTAAACATGTTATCGATCATTGTTATCTTTTTCTCCTAAACGGGTAGACCGTTAACAATACGTAGGGTTTGTGGGGAAAATTCTAAAAAAAACTAAAAAATCGGTTTTCAGTATAAATAGTTGTTGCTTTTGCTTAGCTACCGAATTTAATAAAAAATTTAAGAATGATATTTAAGAATAAGTTTGACTTCTTCATTTATTTGCTGGGTAAACTTTCAACTTTAACTTATAACTTGTTGTAAATCATATTATTTTGGCCTTATTTAATTTTCTTACTAATAAACATGCTAAAACATTCTTAAAATTAAATTGTTAACATTTAAGAATATTGAAAAATGATTCCGATATTGCCCGAGTGGGATTAATTTTCAAAATCAGCTACGAATTTTTTATGAGCTCTTTATCGGTATACTTATATGTATGTACTAAATTTGAAATTCTATTTATGTTCACTTAAATAAAATTTAAGAAAAAATTCAATAAAATTAGAAAATGGGAAGTATAGCATTTATTTCAAAATTTTTCTTTCTTTCTTATTAAATGACATTTTCATATTCTCTCATGTTCCTAATGCAATGATTTACAATAAAGTAAAAAAAAAAATTTCTTATAAATATTAATTTATAATTTTAGCTTATAACTTTCACAATATAAAATTAAATAGATAAATTGTATCTTTCTGCATCACTTCTTAAACTGACTTTCAACTATGATTGATATCATAAACCTCCGTGGTTGCAAGGTGTCAAAAAAATCCTACAAAAGTTTTCTCATGAAGCCTTTACGTAGTATTTGTGATAAAAAAAAATTTTGTTGTTGTTTTCCATCAAGCAAAATTTGTGTAACACATACAAACATATTTTTACAAATGCTACCACAGTGCTTGATGAGTGTAAAGTTCCCTTTAGGTTAGGTTAGGTTGGGTTGAAAAGGAGGGGTATAAAAGCCCAAACCCATGACACCATTCATCTCATATGAAATACGTACATACATATATAAAAATATCCCATTGTAAAATTATAAATTCACGTATGTATGTGTGTTAAAAAGAAATACAAAAAAAATAAAAAATAAATCAAAAAAAAATTTTTAAAAATAAAACAAAAAAATAAAAAAAAATATATATAAAAATTAAAAAAAAATTAAAAAAAAAATAAAAATATAAATAAAAAATATAAAATAAAAAAAATAATAAAATAAATAATAAAAAAAAAAAAAAATTTAAAAAAATTTAAAAAAAATAAAAATATTAAAAATATACAAAATAAAAAATAAAAATTTTTTTTTGGGCTTAGCTGGGATTCGAAGTCACGTTTACTCTAACCAGTATACCACGTTTGTACATGTGTTGTTGTTGTTTTTGTGTTAAAAAAACGAGGTCGCCGTGGGTTTTTGTTCATATCTCAGTTGTTTATGTACCGATGTTTCTGATTTTCAATACCGATCTACTCCCGAATATTCCTGATATTTTAATACCTCACCGAGGTCCAGGCGATGTCGGGGGGGCTTCAAAAAGTTGATTTCAACATTCACACGGACAGACTGACAGAGCTTAATGGACTTATTTGGTCGGAAATGAAAATTGTAGAAATTTCACACGGAATGACAAACCCATATATATATACCCTTTTTCACTGTGAAGGGTATAAAAATCAAAATACCGTGGTGGCAACGCTTTGCAATTTGAAAATCCAATTTTAACAGGCTTTAGGTGTGGAAGTTGCCTGCAGTACAACTGTTTCTTTATACTTTGGTTATTGTTGAAAAGTAATGGCATTTTAGCTATTTTCAGGTTAATCTAGCGATTTAATTCCTTTTTAGTAAGTTTGTCACCTCAGCGTTACCGCTCAGCGAAATATAACGCAACGCCTGCCGCTCTTGTTTAGATTGGTCTGGAAAGCACTTAAAAATAGCAACTGAGTAATGTGAATCATTTCTTTAAAGTTACCTTTTTTAGCTTTTTTTTAGTTTTTAGTTTCATTTCACTATTTTTTAAAGCACAAAAAAAAAACAACAAAAAAATTTTAGGATAATAGTAACTTTAATTACTTAACAAAAACACGATCAAATCATTTCACTATACCAGAATCCGTAGGTGGAACCTTGTGATTTTGTTGTACAGTGTAATCCAGATTACACTAAAGCACAAGAAAATAGTTTTTAGGTTTAAACTTCCAACTTTGTGATTAAATAAAAGATATAAAAAACTAATACAACAATACTTAAATACTGGCCAAATTAATATATAAAAATAAATAAAATAAAGTTTAAACTTCTAATGTACAGAGTGGACCCAAAGTCATCAAATCAAATTTCAAATTTGAAAACCTTTTCCCAAAAATTTTTTTAGATTATAAAAAAAAACAAAAAGACAATTGTTTTTACACTAAGAATAGAAAATACTGTCACTCTAATGATCGCGGTTTTAAGCTTCGCAATAATAGGTTCGTTTAGTGGTCGAATTTCTGCAAAAACGTTGGCCTTTAGTTCGAGGGATTGTCTTGGTCATGTTCACATATACTCGCTCCTTAAAAAAATCCAAAACGCGAACGCGCAGGCCAATAAACTTTCAAATTTCTTCAATTTATTCTGTCTTCATAAATTTGACTTAAAAATGCTTTTGTGTCTGGGGCAGTGTGGTCAGTAGCTCTATCCTGCTTAAGCCACATCTCAGGTCTGTTTTCAAGAGCAGGGCGTAGAAAACGTTCAATCACAAGCCCCTCTCCATTTACGGTTATAGCACTACCATTTTTATTTTTAAATAAGTAAGATCCAATGATATTTTCAGTTCTAATGCCACACTATACTCTTCACCTAATCGGGTGAAATTGGCATTGATGAATGGTTCTTAGATTTTCGGAAATCCAGAACATACAGTTCTGATTATAAAAAAAAGCCATTTAAATGGAAATGAGCTTCATAACTCTAGTCAACTGTTGAAATTTAGCTGCAAAATTTAGATGTTGCCGATGATCTGCGGGCTTTAATTCTTGTACCAATTGCACCTTATATGGAAATAACGGCAAAACCTTTTTTAAAATGCGCAGTAGTGACCTAGAAGCTATTTCTAGCTAAGCAGAACTTCTTCTGGTAGATGTTTCTGGTGTTTCATTTACATTTTGCTCCAAACGTTCAATATTTTTTTCGCAGTGCGAATGAAAAGTGATGCCATAATGGTGGTTACAATGATCTAAGCAACGACTTATTGCTTCACAGGGCAAAATTCTGGCGGTAAAATATCGACGATATGCTTTTGCGTTCAAAAAAGTTGATGATTAACTTGAATAATTCTATTATTCTAGTTCTAAATTCTGTTGTGAATCTCTTTATTATTTATTAGTCACGTTTTATTTTAATTTGAAGAATTTTAACTTTAAGCCCACCCTGTAGCACTTTTACTTTTAAATTCATACAAAACAAATTCATTAAACAGGACAATTCAACAGAAATTGTTGAAACCGAATTTGTATGTTTCAATTCAAGATCACGTTTAAGCTGCAATGAAGTATTTGAAAAGACCCCGGCTAACAATAAAGGCCAGCATAATAAATAACTAAACGGTTAATATGTACTTTATATCGTTAACAAAGTCTTCGTTACCTTATTGCTTTCGATATATTTTCGTAAAAAATAAAGTGTTTGTAACTTAAGGTTGACTGTAAATCAACTTAGAAATTAACACAATCTTCTCAATAGAATAAAATTGTTATCGATGATTACTACTCCATGTATTAGTTGGAACCTCAATAATAAATGAATTTAGATTATTACGAGTAACTTAATATTTTAAATTACATTTTCCTTTATTCTTTTTTTTTTTCACTTATTCGAACAGCTTAAAACAAAATGGCCACCGTTAAGGAAAACCTTATGAGTCAAGTTGCCGAAGTATTGCCTTCCGGAGGCAACAAAGTTACCATTGTTGGTATCGGTCAAGTCGGTATGGCTTGCGCTTTCAGTATTTTGGCACAAAACATCTCAAGCGAAATCTGTCTCATGGATGTATGCAAAGACAAGTTGTTGGGTGAATTGATGGATTTGCAACACGGTTCAAACTTCCTGAAGAATCCCAAAATTACCGCCAGTACAAATTATGCCGATTCGGCCAATTCTCGTTTGTGTATTGTTACCGCTGGCGTTAGACAGAAGGAAGGTGAATCTCGTTTGTCGTTGGTGCAGCGTAACACTGATATTTTAAAGCATATTATTCCCAAGCTGGTTGAAAACAGTCCAGATACCATTTTACTGATGGTCTCCAATCCTGTCGATATCATGACCTATGTTGCCTGGAAATTGTCAGGTCTACCTAAGAACCGCATCATTGGTAGTGGTACCAATTTGGATTCTTCACGTTTCCGTTTCTTAATGTCTCAACGTTTGGGTGTTGCACCCACATCTTGCCACGGCTGGATTATTGGTGAACATGGTGATAGCTCTGTGCCCGTGTGGTCTGGTGTCAATATTGCTGGTATACGTTTGCGTGAATTGAATCCCAATATTGGTTCCAGTGAAGATCCCGAAAAATGGAATGAACTTCATAAGCAAGTCGTAGACTCTGCCTATGAAGTAATTAAGCTAAAGGGTTACACCTCCTGGGCTATTGGCCTGAGTACTGCTTCTTTGACTTCGGCTATCCTAAGAAATACAAGCGCTATTGTGGCGGTTTCTACCTCCGTTATGGTGAGTAAAAATAATTACTTGAATTTATTTTCAGCTAAATATTTATTTATAATTATTTTCTTTACTTACAGGGTGAACACGGCATTGATAAAGATGTTTTCCTTTCTCTACCCTGTGTCTTGAATGCCAATGGTGTTACCCATATTGTCAAGCAAATCTTGACCCAAACTGAAATTGAACAATTGCAGAAATCAGCTAATATTATGTCTGAAGTGCAAGCTGGTCTCAAATTCTAAGTTAAACAAAACAAACTTTTAGTAAATTAAAAAAAAAAAACAGAAAATCACAAACTTAACTCAAAAACGAAAAAAATATTTTTATGTGTATGAAACTAAGAGCGTAACTAAAACTTTATTATTATTTTTAAGTTTTATTATTTATAAATATAATTATATCTTAATTTTATTTTAAAACTTATTTTTTTGTTTAATATTTTTTTCATTTTAAAATAAATTTTATGATTTTTTTCAAGTTGAAAAAACTGAACTTTTTTGTTTTTCTTTTTATTCGATTATAAAGAGTCTTTAACAAATTATTAAATTAAATTTATTCGTCCTCATTGTAATCGGCTAGTAAATGAAAATGTTTTATATTAAACAAAATGTACTATAACTCAACCGTTACTACCTCATTAGCAAATTGTTTGAATCAATTACCGAGTCCAAAGAGATTCAGTTAAATTGGTTTCATTAGCTAAATTTTTCTTATTAAATTAAAACTAAATTAAAAACAATTACAACACTTCAATTGCATGTATATTGTCTGTATAATGTAATGACTAAAAAAAATGTACAAATCTTTTCTTTTTTCAAAAATTTGCACCAAACATTTATATAAAACAATAAAAAATTAATAGCACATACGAACAAAATGATTAAAGGCAATTTTTAATATTTTACTAAAAAAAAAGTTTGATTTGATTGAAGTTAATGTTAGTTAATGGCAAAAGATCCTTTGCATACATGTTGTCGAATGGTATACGCTTCGCCACTGCCTTACGTGCTTAGAGTCATGCAGTCATGAACACTTTAAATTGCTTGCCTCATAAATTTTCTCAACTCATTTGGTCGTTAGACCTTTTATTGCTTAAATAAAACAAAACCAAATCGAATCGAATCAAAATAAATAAATTTTATTAAACTAAAACTCACTGTCTCAATGCACTCTTGCCACTCACTGAACAATCAACCGTTTACCTAGTGAACAGTTGTTAGCATAAAACCGATTTACAAAAAACATTTACAGTTATCACTCTACCATTACAAGATTCATCTTCGCTCATATTCTCTTACTTCGACTAAAGTACTTCAAACCCTGCTCATTCAGTGTAAACGGTGGATACGCCTGTGTCATACAAAAGTATAAACCTCTAGCCGTGTCTGGATATGTAATACCCAAGTCCACAGTATTTGTATAATTGCAATTTTGTGCTCTAAACTGCATCCAATTTTCACATTGCACTGCTGGTATATGAACACCCTCCACCATAACCTCCATAAACAAGAGGAAAGGATACATATGACTGCATATGGAACTCTCACAGCCCGGCTGAAGACGTCTTTTAGGAAAGTAACCAATACCATTAGGATAAATATCTATGGTGCCCATGGGATTGCGTACACCAAAGATATTGCCTTCACCATGTAAGACGACAACACGTGTAGAAAGATTGCGGCGTATGTACAAATTTTTCGAATCACAAATGTAGGAACAAGGATCTATGGCAATTAGTTGGCCTATGAGGGATATTTGTTTGTAGTTGTTGAAATATTCCTCAGAGTACAGCGAGATGGCCAAGGCGGCCACATTGGCACCCACAGAATGACCAGCTACAGTTATATCCCAGGGATCTATGCCATTCTCGATTAAAACTGCCAAAATTTTAGAAACAAAATAACCCTGCAGAGTAAGATGATGTCTTAAAGCGTAATACAATTGTTGTATATCCTTGGCAAAGTTGACTATGACAACATTCAAGTCACGTCTTCTTGACTGCAGCATGTGTAGATGAGACTGTATGCTAAAATAGGTATCAGCCGTATAAAAACCATTGACATACAACAAAGTCTTGCGCTTGGGATTTATATCAAAGTCTCGCAACTCAGACAAGGAACGTATGGGCAATTCCACACTTTGATTGTTTAAAGTCAAAACGTGTATGGTGGTGTCACTGGGATTAATGCCGCCAAACAAAGACATAATACCTTCATCCACCGGAGCCTCACCTAAAATACTATTTTCAATTTAATCATTCGAAAATATGAACAATGGTCTTCTCAACTTACAAAATGCTTTCCATCCTTGGGCAAAACTCTGCTTTAATATTTCAATATTCTCTTGCTGTATATCTTCAATCGACGTACTGTGCGCTAACACAACGATCGTTGTAAAATAAACTAATATCTTACATTTTTGGCACATTGTCGTAATCTCTTTGTTGTTTGTATGCAGATTTGCTGCGTTGTATTAAAGAAATGTTTTGCTTTAAATTTGTCTTTATAGTACAATAAAAACGTACACATAAATTGTTGTAAGTTTTTGTACATTAAAACTGTTTTTTTGCAAAGTCTTTAATTGTTTTATTAAATTTTATCACGTTTTTGTGTTAAACATCTGATACTTACATTCGAAAACTTTTATTTAGTTTGATAATATTTTCCGGTTTTTTGTTTACATAATTAGATAAGAACGGCAGTTGAAATTGGATAAAACAAATTTAAAATATATTTCTTCAGATTTATCATTGCAGACTTGAACATACTAGTGAACGCATTCAGTGGTAGTAAGATTTTTCTGTAATGAGTACAAAAAAATCAAAAAAGATTTTATAGAAACTTATTATCACATACAACAGGCGAGAGACTTATTTCGTATGAACAGTTTGTGGATATGGATTAACTTTAAAACTATGTCCTTCTGTGTGTCCTTCTGAAAAGTGGTAACTGTGGGTGAAAAAATTTTTTCATAATATCACAAAACAGTCTAGTATTTCTTGTAGTTCTAAATGATTACGACAGACTGAAGTCCGAAAAGAGCGTCTCCTACTTAAAGTTTAGTTAAAGTTATTTGAAATACGGCAAATGAAGTCCTTTTTTTTAATTCTATATTATATTCTATTACACAGAAAAAAATTATTGCTTAATTTTTTTAATTGGTTAACTAATTAGATTTATTTATAAATTTGAATTATATTTTTTATTTAATTAATATTGAGTTTATTTTTCGAACAACCAAACATTTTTCGAACAATCGAAAAAAGAAAATTATATAAACAAAATAAGATCAAAAAAGATTTAAAGTATAAATTTGATAAAAAAAGTCATCATGTAAAATAGGAAACTGAGTAATAACAAGTAACAGTGCTATATTCGGCATTGCCGAATCTTATATACCCTTCACAACGTGTAGTTGTGCAATAACAATTGTTTGTATCACCATTCATCTCATATAAAGTACGTACATATGTACATGTAAAAAACATAAAAAAAAAAAAAATAAATAAAAAAAAAAAATATATTAAAAATAAAAAAATTACAAAAAAAAAAAAATTAAAAAACAAATAAAAAAAAAAATATTTAAAAAATTTTTTAAAATTTTTTTTTAAAAATTACAAAATATAAAAAAAAAATAATAAAATATAAATAATATATTAAATAAAATAAAATTTTTTTGGCTCAGCTGGAATTCGATGCCACGTTTACTTTAACCAGTATGTTAGTAGGTTGTTGTTGTAATTGTGAAAAAAATTCAATAGCGATTTTTTCAACCAACACACGGACAGACGATCAGGGCTTAATCGACTCCTCTATTCTTTAGCTTTCAGAAAATACATACTTTATGGGGTCGGAAATGAAAATTGTAGAAATTAACAAGTAAGAGCGTTATATTCGGCCGTGCCGAATCTTATATACCCTTCACAACGTGTAGTCATGCAATAACTGTAGTTTGTATCCCGTTGTAAAATTATAAATTTACGTATGTATGTTAAAAAAAAAATAAAAAAAAATTACAAAAAAAAAAAATTTAAAAAAAAAAATTTTAAAAACATATTAAAAAAAAAAATTAAAAAAAAAAATTTTAAAAAAATTAAAAAAATATATAAATAAAAAAATATATATAATAAATATAAAACAAAAAAAAAATAAAAAAAAAAAAATTAAAAAAAAAAATAATAAAAATATAAATAATATATTAAATAAAAAATAAAAAAAAAATAAAAAAAAAAATTAAAAAAAAAATTAAAAAAAATTTTTTAAGAAATAAAAAAAAAAAATTTTTTGGCTCAGCTGGGATTCGATGCCACGTTTTCTCTAACCAGTATACACGTTTGTATGTATGTATGTTGTTGTTGTAATGTTGTTTTTGTGAAAAAAAAATCGAGGTGGTCGTGGGTTTTTGCTCATATCTCAGTTGTTTATATACCGATGTTTCTGATTTTCAATAGCGATCTACTCCCGAATATTTCTGATATTTTAATACCTCACATGAGTCCAAGCGATGTCGGGGGGCTTCAAAAAGTTGATTTCAACATACACACGGACAGACGGTCAGACGGTCAGACGGACAGACTGACAGAGCTTAATCGACTTCCCTATTCATAAGCTTTCAGAAAATATATACTTTATGGGGTCGGAAATGAAAATTGTAGAAATTACAAATGAAATGACAAAGCTATATATACCCTTGTGCACCACAGGTGAAGGGTATAAAAAGAGATGCAAATGTGCAGGAAAAAGTTCTAGTAGGTACATACATACATAAGTGTTTAGATGAAAAATAGACTTTGTTCTTTACGTATTAAATAGATCTTTAACTTCATTACAGATATGCATACAGTCAATATTTATTGTAAGTCGATATATTCTGCTGGATTCTGATCTAAATAAATAATTAATTATTTAAATTCTTACCCTCCATTTGTTCAAGACTTTTTTCCGTTAAAAATTTCTTTATGTCAAGGTTGGGATACCACCTATTACTTTTGAAAATAAGACGTTTGGATAGGCCAACCAGTTCCTACCTATGTTGATTGTATTTATTCTAATGCTTTCTATTACTTTTTACTTTAAATAAGCAAAATGTAAAATTAAATATTTGTAAACATGTGTGCAAAAAAAGTGACATTTTAGAAGCTATAAAGTTTACTTTCCTTAAAAGTGAACTTTTAATTATATATTACATTAAAAAAGAGTAAAAATTTATTTTGGTAGAAAAAGTGAATTTTAACTTTAACTCAAGCCATTTAAGTCAACTTAAAATAATTAAAAAATTTGAATTTGCTTCCAGGTCTTTTAGTTTTTTATGTTGCAAAACGTTAATTGCATTGATTATTAAAATAACATTTTGTAGAACATAGATTTATTTATAAAAGAAATATTAATTGTCTGTTTTAAGAACTTTATAATTTTTATTAAACCTTTTCATTTTAATTTTCAAAAAGTATTAAATAAACGTTTTTTTTTCTTTTCTCAAGGTTGCCACTTGTTTAGAGTTAAATATTTTTGTTACGACAGCATTTGGCAAATTTAATGTACCACCAATTTAAACTTGATTCATCTTAAAGCTGACTTTTTTTTATCTATACTAATATAATAAAGTGGATATGTGTGTGTTTGTATGTTATGAGTTTTCTTTGAAAGTACCTATTCAATTTGTAAAATCTTTTACCAATGCTCTTGGTTTAACCTCCGAACGGACATAGGCTATATATTTGTTTTATAATTAAGGTGGGCGTGGTACCTCCCATAAAAATTAAGCACATTTTATACCATATTTTGAAAACTATTAAAGCTTTTCCCTTTAAAGTTTGCTCGAGTTACTTTGATAACAATTTTCTTATGCTAGAAACAAATGGCTAGGATCGAAGCAGGAGGCTGGTATTCCCTATATATGCTGTCATATATAGTAAACTATACACGAAATTTGATTAAAACTTTGTACGAGAAATTTGACGACAATTTTCTTATTACAGCCAAAAATGGTTACGATCGGAGCAGACGAATGAAATACTTTCTGTCAATAATTATCCATCAATCAATAAGCTTCCTTTAAAAAAATCGCTTGAAATTATAAAAATTAAAATTACACATACATACATATATTTTCGTTTGTATAAGCGGAACTATTTGTATTATTGTGCTTATGCCTAAGTTAGTTTATTAAATATACATATTTATTGTTAAAAAATATTTTTCTTAAACAATTACCCGTTTATTGAGTTCTCAGTATAGAAAGAATTATTTCAGCCGCAAAGTATGCTATACTCTATAATTGTTTAGACTTTAATGCCCCAAATCAAATCAGCTGGTCAAAAAGAATATAGTAATCAACTTTGTATATCACACACATGCACTTTTATTCTCTATTTGTGTTGTAACAAGTGTTGCCGGAAATACGTTTCAAAGGTTCAAAATGAAATTCAATTTGACATATACAAAAAACCCAATTAAAAAAGTTGTTTTATTGAAAATATATTGAATATACAGTTTAGAGTAACTGGTCATGTGACATGATTCCATATGTTTAAATAAACAGTAGACGCTGACAAAGCTGAACACTTAGTAATTCAATATTCCAGCAAATAGAATTTGTTCTTTAGGTTTCGGGACATTAAACTTTTTGACTTTTGGCATTTTATATACATTTTTAGTTCTGTAGGTGCAAATTGTAATGCAAGTTTACAGATCTTCAATAAATGTGAAATATAGAATATAAGAGAAGTACAACGAATAATTTAACAAATGAAGCAAAGCCGCGAATAACGTTGTAAAGGACAAATTTCGCAAAACCTGTTTTTTTGCAGATTACCGTTAAAATTACTCTCTTACATTTATTCAAACACCAAAATATCAAAATTATGCATTTTATCACCGTCAAAACGCAATTACAATGAGTCAGTCCGTGGAAGAACGTTGTAAGTTATAAGAAAAATGCTACGAACGGAATTGTCGAAAGTGATTGATAAGTGTAACAGAGGTACAAAATGAAAAGTATTTGTCGAAAAATTGGAAAAACAATAAAAATAAAAGGTTTAGAAATAGTGAAAATCATACGTAACAAAAAAAATTGGATATGAAACGTTTTTCCACTAAAAAAAATAAAAACGTTTATTTATATGTTATTTGAAACTTGAATTTCTTAATTTTGTGCATTATTTATTTTATTTTTATTATTTTTGATAAACTAAAAAAAATAAAAAAAGAGATAATCAAACCTTTTAAATACGTTTTTTGCTCTCCTGAAAAATTACTATTTTGTCCGTTTGAGCGTCTGTCCGTGTGTATGTTGAAATCAACTTTTTGAAACCCTCGACATCGCCTGGATCCGCGTGAAGTATTAAAATATTAGAAATATTCGGGAGCAGATCGGTATTTAAAATCAGAAAAAATGGTAACAAAAAAAAATTAAATATATAAAAAAAAGATCAACAAATTTAGACGATATTAATTAATTAAGTTAATAATTACCAAATATTTATTCATATAATCAATTTTAGTAATTTGCCCTAAAATGTTTTAAAAGTTTTTTCGACGTTTGGCTGCAGTCTCTTTATAAGAAAACAAATTCGAAAACACTCACTTTATATGAAATTAATTTAAAAACGTAGGGCCGTATTCATAAAAAATATTTTAGGTTTATTTAAGGCTTATTTGACAGATGTTGTAGAGAAATTTGTCAAATAAGTCTTCAATAAACCTAAAATATTTTTTATCAACACGGCCCGTAAAATATGTACTAAATTTTTCAATTCCAATATTTTTGTATAGAAGTATGTATTTGAGAAAGGAAATAGAAAGCACCTACACATTTTTTAAGGTTTAATAGGCAGGTAACACTTATCTAATAATTTTTTTAGGTGATTAAATATATGAACGTATTTTACATTATCCAATTGTGTAGATAAATGTATATTTTAACTTTTGCTATTAAAAGAATGAATAAAGTATAATTTTTAATAGATAACCTTACCACCTTTACTTCAGTAACTTTTGTATATAATGTAATTTATGATATGGCTTTTATTAGTTATTTTATTAATTAATCAATAAAGAAAAATTGGCTAAAACCTTAATAAAATCTCAACTTTTAGTTGAGTACGGGTGGGACAGCACCCTTAAACGGGTGGTATAACAAACATGAGAACTTGAAAAAATTAAATAAAAATCTTTTATAAATTATAATTAATGAGCTTTTTATTAAATATATTTTTAAAACAAGAATTAATTCAAGTTTTTTTTTCTAAAAAACAAAAACAGAGAAAACAAAAAAAACAAAACAATAATAAGGGCCGTACCTATTCATAAAAAATATTTTATGTTTATTGAAGGCTTATGTGACAAATTTTTCTACAACATCTGTCAAATAAGCCTTTAATAAACCTAAAATATTTTTTATGAATACGGCCCTAAGACTTTATAAAGTTTGTCCATCTAACAACTTTACAAGAAATATTTTTTACATCCGATGTTTGTAGAAAACGGCAACACTTATTTCACTACACATACATACATTCGTTAGTTAACGTATAACAAAGAGGGAGACACATTGGCCAACAAATGCATTTAAGCCAAGATCTTTGCGCTCATTTAGCAATGTATTAAAATGACAACAACTACTACAGCAACAACAAACCAAAATGTTTAATGGCTGTTGCCAACAGGTTAATAACGATATTGTACATACGATTTGAGCACAGTTTCGGCACGGGTTTCAAACGGATGAGTTGATTGTCTCGGACTCGTACAACTAAAATAAGAATTTTTTATTTAAAACCTGAAAACCCCTTCATTTCAACAGACACAAAAACAACAATAAACCGAAATTAAAGCGATAAATGTGAACATTATTGGAAATAATAAGAATTATATGAAAATATTTGTGAATTAACAAAAGAGTATGCCTTTTTAAATATTAAAAAAAAATAAAGTTTTTGTTTTTTGCATAAAAAAATTAACAAAATTTAAATATAGATTGTATAAAAATAAAAATTAACAAAAAATAAAGTGCATTAAAAAAAAGTAAATGCCCTTGTTCAATAAGTTTAAAAAGAAGCTTAACAAAAAATACAAATTGAAAAAAGCGTGAAAGAGAGAGACAGAGAGAGAGCGACAGAGGAAGAGGAAAAATGAGTTGATGTAAAGTTAACTGAAATAAACGGAATTGCTTGTAACAATTTACCTAGCAAAACTTTATTTCTTATTTAACAATGTTTGCAAAAGAAACCATAACGAATTATGCAAGTTTATGGTTAATTAATTTTAATTTTGCAACTCTTTTACAATTCCATAGTTCTTTTTTTCTTTTTAATTAAAAACTTGTTAGACAGAACTTGCAAAAATTGGTATTTTTAAAAATTAAAATATTTACTTTCATCTATGATTTATTCCATTGCGCAAGGCTTATATCAATTAAAATATTATATTAATTTCATTTGGTGTATTAAACTTAAAGTTTTTTGTTCGAGTATTTTTTTTTTTTGTTTCAATTTTCGCACATTATAAATTTTTTTGTTCATTGGACTGTATTAAATAGAATTGTTTTCTGTTGTTTCATTTATTTTTTTCCAAGTCTTATTTAATTGCTCTCTGGACTTTCGTTTTTAGTGACTTATTATTTGAAAAAAATGTAACACAATTCTAAAACTTATTGTTGTTAGAAAAACTATAACGAACAGTGGTATTATAAAAGTAAAGTTAAAAAGAATACATTCTTTCATCAATTTTATTAGTGCAACCATTTTACAGTGGAATGAAAGTTGACAAAAGTTGATTTAAATATTAATGTAAAAAAGAAGTTCTTAATTCGATTGTGGCCAGTTATTTGTAAAATTTGATCTAGGGGTAGATCTAAGTAATTCTCTAAGTCGATTGCATGTATAATGTAAAAAGAAAGATTTAAAAAATGTGTGTTCGTTAATGAAGGAAAAGTGTATTTAATTAAAAAAAGGTCTTTTATAAGGACAGTTAGAAGTTATCAATTTGTAACGGTGTCTTTTAAATCTATTATTAGTCATTCAGTCTCACTGATGCCTTCACAGTGAGTGTAAAATTGTATAGGTTTGTCATTCCGTGAGAAATTTCTACAATATTCATTTCCGACCCTATAAAGTATATATTTTCTGAAAGCTTATCACTAGGGAAGTCGATTAAGCATTATGTGTCTATCGTTTGTCCGTGTATATGTTGAAATCAACTTTTTGAAGCCCCCGACATCGCCAAGACACATGTAAGGTATCAGAATATCAGAAATATTTGGCAGTAAATCGGTATTGAAAATCAGCATAATCACCTTATAACTTTCTGAGATATCAGCAAATAAACACGACTATCTCTATTTTTTCGTGGGTACTATTTATAGATTTGAAATGTCTCTGGAAATTTTGGACAAATTGGTCACTAATCGGCAAAGTTATAAGCAAAAATTATTTGAAGAATTATATATTTTTTTTTAATATATACAATTTTTTCAAACTCCTAAATCATTTTTAAACACGCCTAAGATATAAAATTATAAGCTGTAATCCCAGAAATTATTTCTAAGAAAAACTAACAAATCGGCTTAAAGACAACTGAGATAAATATAAGCACCAAAGTACAACTGCTTCGGTGTTTTTCCTAAAATTTACAAACGGAAATCGAGAGTTAATATGGGAATCCAATGAAAGGGTTCGAATATTAAAAAAATAAAGTTAGCTAGGAAAAGAAAAAATTCAAGATGGCGTTCTAGATTTAATGGCAAATATATGCGACAAATATAGTAATTACGACAAGATTAGCATCAAAAAAAGGGCTTGAACATTACGATGTAGTAAACTATTAAAAAAGTATAAAATCCAAGATGGCGTCTGAAACCAAATGGAGGAACAAATAAAAATAAGAGTATCAAACGAAAGGACTAGACTGGACTAGTAGAATACAGTCAACTTTGGATTTTTTTTCCGCAGGCATTAAAATATGCTGATAATAAGGAAATTTTCGCAAACAAAATGTTTAACTCGCATGACCGTGAGCAAATTAATCTATAAAGTGAAATTTTGGATTTAATAATACACTAATCGCTGTATAATTACAAAAAGAGGCATTCAAAATATTACATCATAAGCGCTCTAGTGAGCAAATAAGCTCTAAGTAAGCAATTCAAGAAAAACCTTTTGGTATCGAAAATTTTTGAACTTCTTTAGTTTAATGTTCTTAAACGCTTGTGGATAACATTTCACAAAAATTAATAAAACAATGACTTTTAGTTTATATATTGATGGTCACAAGTTAAAAGGCCCCAACTCGTATTTTTACGAAATTGATTTTATCGGCGATTCCAATGCAGTTCACACATATACACCCCTATACAAAACTCTAATGCAATAACAATTCTATAACGGGTTTGCCTGTTCTTGTAAAGTTACATTTATTTGATTTAAGGCTACTTCAACAACGATTATAGGGCATCTTCTTCGACTGTCCTTTCGATGGCATTTCTAGTAATGCCTCCGCAATGCCATTATCCAAATCACTTCTATTTATGCCATTTGATTTATAGGAGTATGGAGTGTTGTTTTTCACAGTCAATTGTTGTTAATAGTATTTGGGAAGAAGATTTTTATAATGCGACGTTGGTAATGGTTTACACATACTTTTAAAGCGTTCGTATCTCGACTTGTCGTGTTCTTGGCCTCGCTCTCGTATAGCAGCAATGATTTCAAACAGCTATTAAATATGCTTCATTTTGTGCATATGGAGTGGTAGATAGATTTGTATAATGAATTTAGTTGGCCAAATTCTTGTTAAGCCTTGTTGGTACGATTTTAAATATCTTCGTAGTGGTCTCCACTCGCAGGATTGCTCTGTTATAATTCGAAGGCTGTTGGTATGGTCAATTCAATATTTGTTAGGTCAAAAACCAGCTTCCTCGTTACAAATAACCGCTTAAAGTGCATCAGATAATATACATTTTATATAGATATATACATTCGGAAAAAGTGTTGTTCTCCTCCAGTTTTTGCATTTAGTCATGTCGCACTTTTTGGGAATTTTAATGATTATTCTTTGCTTTATTCCGGTATAAGTTGGACACTTGTAGTTATATCGATCTTGAAAAGATCGGGTGAGATGTTGTCCAATCCGGCTGCTTTGTTTTATTTGAGATCTTTAATAACATTTTCTATTTCATTTTTATCTGGGCATTAGGAGGTACATCTCTACGCTCAACGTGTTGAGGACATGTGCATGTACTGCTAGTTGTTTGGGAGTTGGGCTAGTTGTTTCTGAGTAATGTTCCATACATGTATCAAGTTGCACGGTTTTCGAAGTTTTGAACACTCCTTGTCTGTTTATAAATGGAGATACAAAGGAACTCACAAACAAAAGATTATAAACTAGAAAAATCTTTTGTTGGTAAGTTTCTTTGTATCTCTATAAATGGCTCGATTTCGTTTAAAAATTTTAACCGAAATTAAACAAGGTATAGAATAATTAAATGCAAAATGAAATCGAATCAGCTTTTATCTTTTCAAAAAAAAGCATTCTAAATTTTTTACTAAGCATCCCACTGTGCCCTTGTTTTATCTCTCTTTAATCTGACTATATCAGAAACCTTTAATATTCATTTGAAACAAGAGATACTTATCTAGATAGAAATACATATATATATATTATAAAAGCCACAGAAACATTGATTCTAGCACAGACATGTGTAGAGTACAATTCAATCAAAATAAAATACTATCGAAAATGTATCTAAAAATAGAGCAGAGTGCATAAGATACAATACATGCCACAAGTGACCACACATACATTTTTCAATTTATTAATAGAGAACTTTGAACATAATAAATAATTTCGTTTTAACTCACTTTTAAAACTCTCTTTCTTATTAGTATAAATTACAACTCATTGTTTCTTTTAATTTGTATGTTTGTTTGTCATTTTTTTATAGAGAAGTGCAGGGAGAGTGTAGAAAAAAAATGATCACCATCGATAGACAGCTTAAAACTATTGTTTAATAAAAAATAAAAAAAACAACAACAAAAAATTTTTTTCGTTAAAACATCGATCGATTGCGTCGTTTTAGCGTTTTATTACATGTTTAAATAATACTAACAACAATAAGCGGTAATAAGTAGTAGCAACAACAACAAAGTTTTATATGATTTTATTTTGGCCAAATTTTTTTATTACAGCAAACAAATTTTAAAAGTGTATTAAGTGAAAAAAAATATATAACGATCTGCTTGATCGCATTTTCATGTTTTTTTTTATTTTTATTTTTGCGTTTATTGTTTTATTGTGTTTTTTTTTTATTTTAAAAAGGTTTTCGGTGAAAACAAGTGAATATACATATTTGTATAAATATTAGTTTTTGTGGTTTTTCTCGAAACAATTTTTATTTTTTTTTATAACATTTCATGCAGCCTGATTCAAATGTAAAGGTAAGATTTTATTTTTTTTTTGTTCTTATGGTAATTCTATAAATAACTTTTGTGGTTTTATTCAAGCCAAGTTTTTAGGTTTAAGCATTACAGTTTTACTTGGCAATTTGTAATTTTCTTGCCAATATACATACATATGTATGTATGTGTGTCATATGTAAGTTGTATACATACATACTTATAGACATAAAAAACGTATGTATTTCATTATTTATTTTTATCGGGAATCAACAGATTTTTTTTTTTATTAAGAACTTCTGCAAAATTTCATTAAAAAAAATTTTTAAGAAAGTGAATAGAAAGGCATTTTCTTTAAATGTTTCTATATACAAATTAGAAATTATTAAAAATGTTCTATAGGAGAAAATTTATTAAAAAATCTATAAATTGCAAATTGATTGCAAATTTCTTTTAATCAAAATGGAATTAAATGACAACTGTTTTTAAACAAGAAACTGATTGATATTTTTAACAAAGAAGTATAAAAAAATGTTCAATTACTCAGAATTAGTTTATTTTTAACCCTAAAATGTTTTTCAATGTAATAGGATCGATGTTGACAGTCTACACAAAACATCTTAAGGTGAATTCGCCCATTTGTTCTGAACAAAATTTTTTCCGGAGAATAACATTTTTTACTGAGAGTTTTCTGCAGAACGATTCACCCATTTCAGAAAATTTGTCCGAAAAAACAAAGCTGCCATATAATATAAAAATGCAAACAGTTGTACAAAGTGGCAGCACCGCTAGCAAACTATGTAAATAAATACAAACGTAAATTATTTCATTAAAATATATGTGAAGAAAATGTCGGATAGAAGAAAACTAAAATTATTATTTTTAATTGAAGTGCATAAAGTTTGCAAAAGAAATTTATAAAAAAAAATCAAAAACCTTGTTTTAAATAATTATTTTTGTATGCACTATTGCTCATGTCATACAAACATTCTCTTCCTGGTTTTTTTAATTCTTCTATTAATTTTTGAGCAATATTTTTATTAAATTCCATTTAATTGTTAATTTTCGGCAAAAGCAATTTTTGTATAATAAATGTACTGACACTGTGTGATGTGGCAACCAAATTCAATTTTCATGTAAATATTGAAAAAAAGTGGCATCCCAATTCAGTTTCTTCTGAACAAGAATTAAAATTAAACCAATTCAAGAAAAATCTTTCTGAACAAAATAATATCTCTCTCTCTCTCAAAAGTAAAACGTCAAACTCAATATAAACAAGTAAAAGCGCTATATTCGGCCGTGCCGAATCTTATATACCCTTCACAACGTGTAGTCATGCAATAACAGTAGTTTGTATCACCATCCCATATGAAATACGTACATACATATATAAAAACATCCCATTGTAAAATTATAAATTTACGTATGTATGTTTAAAAAAAAAATGAAAAAAAAAATTAAAAAAAAAAAAATGAAAAAAAAATTTAAAAAATAAATTAAAAAAAAATTTAAAAAAAAAATTTTTTTTTAAATAATTAAAATATATATAATAATATAAAACAAAAAAAAAATTTAAAAAAAAATTAAAAAAAAATAATAAAAATATAAATAATATATTAAATAAAAAATAAAAAAAAATTAAAAAAAAAAATATAAAAAATATATAAAAAAAATTTTTTTTTGCCTCAGCTGGGATTCGATGCCACGTTTTCTCTAATCAGTATACACGTTTGTATATATGTATGTTGTTGTTGTAATGTTGTTTTTGTGAAAAAAAAATCGAGGTGGTCGTGGGTTTTTGCTCATATCTCAGTTGTTTATGTACCGATGTTTCTGATTTTCAATACCGATCTACTCCCCAATATTTCTGATATTTTAATACCTCACCCGAGTCCAAGCGATGTCGGGGGGCTTCAAAAAGTTGATTTCAACATACACACGGACAGACGGTCAGACGGACAGACTGACAGGGCTTAATCGACTCCCCTATTCATAAGCTTTCAGAAAATATATACTTTATGGGGTCGGAAATCAAAATTGTAGAAATTTCACACGGAATGACAAACCTATATATACCCTTTTTCACTGTGTGAAGGGTATAAAAAAATTTGTTCTGAACTAAAATTTTATGGGTGAATCCAGCTTTATTATATCAATTCATTGTAGTCAGTTACACGGTTGAACAACAAACCCAAATAGTAATACTTAAATGTTTGCTATACAAATTCGGCCTAACCAGTTCGAGAAACAAGTAGTCAATATAGCACAACTAAAGAACATAGTCGCATAAATATCAATTCGGAATCATGAAATCATCTGGACTTCCAACAGACAAACTTCAGTTGACACCATAACTGAAGCCTAGTAATCATGCACAGCAGATAATTGTTAAATTTTCCTAAAAAATTCTTGCTTACATTCAGTAAATTAAACAAATACACACCATTGACTTTATTCGCTTTCAGTATGCTGAGTGAAATTTGAACAAATTTATTATTAATATGAACCCGTATTTAATTTCTATAAAAATGTTATAAATAAAAATATATAATATTTTGGTTGTTGTAAAACTCTCATGGTTGGTTGAAGTAAAACTCTCATTATCTCATTATTCTCATTAGAGAAATGTGTTTGCTGTTTCTCTCATTCATACTTAGTACGTATTATTTTTTATTGCGTTGAATTTTTAGTTTTTTTTTAACAAAACACGCAGAATCTAATTAACAGAGTTAAAAAAATACTGAATTTAATGAAACAGTAAAAATGAACAACCACATTTAAAAACAACTAAGAGTGCTTATATTAACTTATTAAGGGCCATTATTACAACTTGCCGTTAGTTAAAGGCAGGATTTTGTCGGACCGATTAATGGCTTTGCATTATAAAGCCTTTATTTATTATTTTTTTATCCATTAAATATTATTATTTTTAATTAAAATAACAATAAAAAATTTAAGTTGTAATAATGCAAAGCTTTTTATCGGGCACAAAAAATCCTACCTTTAGCTAACGGCAGGTTGTAATAATGGCCCTAACTGTTTTAAGTTAATAAACTTAAACCATTAAAAAAATTATTCTTAAAAATATTTAAATTTATCCAAATATTGTACAAATTAATTAAACATTAAAATATTGGCATATTAGTTGCTATTTATAATTTCATCCACTTTTTCCAAAAATCCTCCCTTTAATGGTGATGATTAAATGATTTCCTTCCCACTAGCCAAAGTTCAGGATATTTGGGTGGACTTGCCTCCCGTGTTACAAAATTGAAAATATTAGTTGAATAGAACTGCAGGCCCGATTTGGGCCGGAAATATGAAGGAACTCTGTGCTACTTAAGGAAAGTTAAAAGCCGTTTTTGTAGACACTTCATAATATATTGTTTTGTGTTTATAATGCCTGAAGACACAAATGATAGACTTCTTTTTCTACAACTGCAAATGGCTTGCCACACAAGAAACTTCTTGGGGAGTCTTGTTTGCTTTTTTATTCGATGTAGTTCTTGAACATTACCTCGTTCATTAGCCACAAGATCCGGAAGTTGTGAAAAGTATGCCAGCAGAATACAGTTCTATCATCCATTACACAACAGGTGTATTTATTTTTTAAATAAAATTTTATGTCAATTTTTCTGCTCTATTTTTTGCTTCTAAATTCTTCACGGCATTGGTATCTGGAACTTGCTGAACTTTATACGACTTGAACCCAGCTTTGGCTCACATAAAAGAATTAGAGCACTTAATATTACGAGCTGTTTTGCTAAAGTGTTTGAAGCTCTTTGAAAGAGTTGTTTGACTTATTTTGCCTTGCCAACATCTGTTAGACGTTTTTTCTATCTGTTCCATGTTTTTTTTTCAATGTTCAATTCATCCTTATACTGCTCAATGGTTTTTGAAACAATGTACATATACTTTTGCTATTTGTTTTAAAGTTCATATTTAATTTTTTTAAAAAATTTTAAAATATTCTTTGCGTTTTTTTTTTTTTTGTCTATTTTGATCGAAAGCGAATGATTTATAAACAATAATATCTGAAATATTTTGAAAAGCTGACGTGGTTAACAAAAGCATACTTTTGAACCAAGGATACGTTTATACTTGAATGGTGTGTATAAGTGTTTTTGTACTTGTTCTTAAATATATTTCTAAGTGTATCAAAATTCTCCTAAACACTAAAAACTTTTAAGTTTAAGTTTTTAATCAATAAAAATTTTTTAAGAAATAAAAAATAATTTTAATTAAAAAGGACCATTTTTTCAAAATATTTTTAAGGAATTTGGGTTTTAAAAAACTTGTTACTGACTTAGCATTTTTGCTTAACACACCCAATACTTATTGTCTACATCACTATTGAATCCTTCTTTTTAATCAGATGTAAGATTTACATCAATAGTGCGTAATTTCAATGAAATTAATCATTATGCGGTAGATATTTTGTCACAAAAAAAATCATTTGTTTAAATACATGCGAATGAACATATTTTACAATAGAATTGTATAAATATTGACTTCATTTGATTATTATTTACTGTGTTAATTATGTTTTATATTTTTTAATATTTTAATTAAATGTCAATAAAGTCAACAATAATAAAAAAACAGAACAAAGAATCGCAAATAACCTATAAAATTGTTTAATAACTAATTAACTAAAATATTTTTTTTTTTACTAAAACACGAACAAAGTGAATTTTGTTTTTTTTTTTTTTTATTGAAATAAAAGAAACTTGTTTAAATAATAACAAAATATTGGCAGCAGTGAAAAATATTAATTCAAGAAAAAAATAATAATAAAACTTTTTGTGTGACTCTCTTCTCGACCTCTTTCCTTCAAAAGATTTTAGGCATAATTAAAAAAAATGTATGCAAAACCTTCATTAATATTTAAGCTCTTCCGCTTAAAAAGAAATCATTAATTATTAAATATTTCTTAAAAACTGCCGCAAGGTGTTTTTTTCAAGGTTTGTTTTTGCAAGTAGAGAAAAAAAACCTTAAAACTATGAAGTGAAAAAAATATTGATCGAGGATAAACAAATAATAAAAAAAAACATTTTCTAAAAAATACTTGTTTAAATAAATATGTATAAGAGTTAATATCGCAGTGAAGCAAAGACTTAAATTGCGTCTGCAAAACGTCTGATGAAAACAAAATAAAATTTCTTCTTGATTTTAGTTTGAGTATTTTCCTTAAAAAAAGTATACCCTTGTAGTAGTTACATCCATAAAAAAAGTAGTTACATCCGTAAAAAAAGTATACCCTTGTAGTAGTTACATCCATACAGATAGCTTGGTAAATTTACCAATAACTGTCTGTTCATGTGTTTGTTGCAATCAAGTTTACGATGCCTCCTGGACCACGATAACTTATATCAGTGTACATTTGACAAAATGGCTTCCCTCGAAATAAGACAATTTTCCAAGATTTTTATTTGTATATATAAAAGTGAAATTCTGTTCGTGAGTGTGTTAGATATAGACTCCGAAACCTTAAAGCCGATCGGACTCAAACGCTGGCAAGTTGTTATACATATTCCAGGGAGTGGGTATGGGCGGTGTTACGCCCATAAAAAATAAGTTATAATTTTTAGCTACTTGGACCTGACCGAATTTTCTGAAACTTTGCACACATATTGAGCTGTCATGACTATACAATTTAGGTGATTAGAAAAGTGGGCAGTGCCATGCCCAAGAAAAAATAAGTTATCATTTTTAGCTACTTGCACTTGACTGATTTTTCTGAAACCTTGCACAAATATTGGGCTGTCATGACTATATAATTTTGTGATTATAAAAGTAGGCAGTGCCACGCCCATAAAAAATAATTACCATTTTTAACTTCTTGTACTAGATCGATTTTTTTGAAATTTTGCACACATATTGAACTGTCATGACTATATAATTTAGTGATTAGAAAAGTAGGCAGTGCTACGCCCATTAAAAATAAGTATCATTTTTAGCTTTTTGCACTAGATCGATTTTTTTGAAACTTTGCACACATATTGAGCTGTCATGACTTTATAATTTTATGAATAAAAAAGTGGGCAGTGCCCGCCCAAAAATAAAATTAGTTATCATTTTTAGCTACTTGCACTAGATCGATTTCTTTTAAACTTTGCACACATATTGAGCTGTCATGACTATATAATTTCGTGATTAGAAAAGTAGGCAGTGCCACACCCATAAAAAATAATTATCATTTTTAGCTTCTTGCACTTGATGTTCAATTAAAATTCAGAATGCATTTTTATTCATTAAGGGGCGTAGGAACGCGCGTAAGGCTTGGCTAGTAGTTAATAAAACATAAAGGGGTTTTTATGTTGTTGTAATCTCCGTATTTCTACAACCTCTTTCAGATTTTTTTCCAATTTAAATTTCACATAACGCCTTCTTTTTGAGAATTGAAAGTAATTTAAAAATTCAATATAAAAACTAATAGCTGCTATTCGAAAACAGCTTGTCTCCCATTAGTTCTAGCACGTTTTTACCAACTCCCTTTTGACAAAATAGCTTCTTTCGAAGAAGGCCGATTATTTTTTAATCTAAGCAAAACAATTTGGCTACTGTAAAGGATGAGATTCCGATTGTTAGCCACAGAATTACTGGCGAGCAAGGTTGTCGAAAGGGACCCTATATGGTAGTGGTCTGCTTCGATATTCACCCAACATTTATTTTTAAGTATTAATTTATTTGTTTTGTAGACTGTATAACATACGAATCCGTTCTCCTTAAACTACTGATCATCCACATTCAGCCTTTGTTACCACGGAGATAAATGAAGCACCAGTGAAAGTAACTCCCTTAACAGCCTTATTTTCGAATGCTTATGGTCTAATGGTATGTTCATTACAAAATTTTAAACAAACAATGATACTTCAATCTTTACATGGAGAATGACTTAGGCAATCTTTCCAATTAACCGAGTCGTGAGAATATGTTTCTTCGATAATAATAATCTAATATATAAAATTCTAGTGTCGTGGTGTTTGTGATTTGACTCTTCTGAAATGGCTCGACCGATTTTCATGAAATTTTGTTTGCATATCGGATAGGTCTGAGAATCGGTCAACATCTATTTTTTATACTCTTCAACGCCATGCCTTTTTTTAAGGTACCCCCAGGTAGGCCAGACTGCTGGACCGAGCTTCTTGAAATTTTCACATAATATAACTAAGACTCTGACATGACTAAAAGGATACTTTTATTTTTACTACGCCTACTTTAACGCCCACTTTTGTTTAATTATGTACTTGCATCGATATAGTTTTTAGTATTTTTTTTTCCAAATTGTACACAATTTATAGTCCAGTCAATGCAGAAATAAACGTATAAGAATCGGTCTACATCTACTTTTCATACTCCTAAATATTAAGGATGACTCACCCCAAAGGACAATTTGTGCCTCACCTAAATAACGTAACGACTTCGATGAAATTTTTAACTAAGACAAATCTGCATACCGTAGAACGCATTTGGTTTACGTTTTATTTAATGTAAAAAATATTTCCTAGAAATAATTTATATGGCAAAACAACATTTGCCGGGTCAGCTAGTTATACTTGTAATAATATTGTTCGAAAATATTCCAAAAACAATATTCCAAAACCCTTTTAATGAACTGTTTGGTCATTAGGCTTCAGTTGTTGTGTTAATTGAACTTTGCAAGCATGTAGTTAGTCACAGATCTCTTTTGGGTTTACGCTGCAGAGAATTTCATAAAATTTGCAATTATTGTCTGCAATGTCGAGCTAATATTTGTGAATACTCATCAAAACTCACACGAACGTCTTCAATATTGCCTTGTTAACTTAAACCTAAAAATATTAGGTACTCTCTTCATAGTCATCAAAGATAGATCATTAGCCCTAACAAATGTTTGCAGTATGAAAATAATTTCAAACTCGCTAACCTTTTCGAATCAATCTCATTTAAAATTATAAAAAGAAAAATAGTTGTTTTATTTTTAAAAGTTGTTTTTCGTCTATTATTTTTTGCAAACGACAATTTTAGCTGATTTTCAATATACTATTAATAAAACGATTAAGGTTTTTTGCAAATTTAATTATATCGCTTTAGAAATTTGTACGTGACAATAATTTCCATCAAAAACCTCATTAATATATTTTGCTTAGAGATTTAGATATTTCAACAAACTTTTCAAATTTAACAATACAAACTAGTTTTATAGATAATTCTTCTAAATTTTATTTCTCTTTAATTAAAATTTAACCCATCATTAGTTTAAGTGTATGTTTTTGCTGTAAATTTCATTAATTTGTTCTTTCTAAACATAAATACTAATTATTTGAATAACATCACATCATAAGACTAGATAATGATGAGGTTTTTAAACTTTAACTATGATTTTGTTTATGCGATATTTATTATCTTTATCATGAAGTTAAAGGTAAAATTTATAAAAAAAAATTTTTTTTTTAATCGACAAAATTACAATTTTAAGGTGTGCGAGAGTAGTTTAAAAATAAACAGATTTTAATCATTTAAAGAAGATGCTCAGCTTAATTATTTATTTAATTATTTATTTTTTTAATTTCGTTACGAAATATACGAACAAATATACAAGTGTTTTGCCTTAAACTGAATATCACGATATAAAAATTTTATTGCGATTTTTTTTTATAATTTTTTGTAATAATTATATGATTTAGTATTTAAAGTGTTTTTGAGTTTAACAAATAAATCACTAACAAAAAAGAACTAATTTGTTTTCGTAGTCGTTATCGTGTGTTGTTTTAAATGTCATCATAGAGAGATACGAGTAAATACGCGTAAAATGTGTAGAAGCATTGTGTGTAAATATTTGGGTGAACACTGATGCTGTATCCAGGTTATCACCACCTACAAACCAATCAACCGAATGTCACGTCACTTACTTTATTTAGCTTTTTATTTCAAAATGTTGGCTTATCTTTAGCTGTCTCTATTGTTATTTCCGTTGTATCTTATTTATTTTTTATTGCGTTTAATAACAGTTTGCGAAATGTTTACATTTCCAATTTCATTTAACTCTGTTTACAATATTTTAAACTGATGAATAACAATACCAACGGTTCTCAAATGAGATCTGTACCCCACAAACGTCCGTACAAATATTATTGGCTAGTGCGTCAGCGAAAAATTTTTTCTAAATTAAATTGAAACACATACACATACATACGTATGTATGTATGCATGTACTTGTTTAAACGTACATACATACATAAACGTTATTTGCCAATAAAGTGACATAAATTGAACTTTTGTTATTTGTAAATTTTTAAACTTAATGTTTAAACACAACTAACGTAACATTTAAAACTCGTCGTATGAAACAGTTGCGAGATAGCATCTAATATGTTTGGAAAGCATTAAGTCTTATGCTTTCATTTCAAGGCCCACACTTTTTTAGCCAAGTTACCAGATTTACATAAAAGATTATATAAATTTTTATGTCAACAATATCATATCGTCGGCTTAATATGCAAACCTGCTAACTCTCTTTCAGTCAATTTTACAGGAGATATTTCACATTTGTAGCTTGAGAGGAAAACCAAAAATTTAGTTGGTTTATTTTATGATATTCTGCATGTACATATGACTACAATTTACAAAAATAAAAATCGTATTAATTGAGTTAAAACAAGTAAGAGTGTTATATTCGGCCGTGCCGAATCTTATATACCCTTCACAACGTGTAGTCATGCAATAACAGCAGTTTGTATCACCATTCATCTCATGAAATACGTACATACATATATAAAAAACATACATATATAAAAACATCCCATTGTAAAATTAAAAATTTACGTATGTATGTTAAATAAAAAAAAAAATTTAAAAAAAAAAATTATTAAAATATAAATAATAAATATAAAACAAAAAAAAAATAAAAAAAATATAAAAAAAAATAAAAAAAAATTAAAATAAAAAATAAAAAAAAATTTAAAAAAAAATAATAATAAAAATATAAATAATATATTAAATAAAAAATAAAAAAATAATAAAAAAAAATTAAAAAATCGTGGGTTTTTGCTCATATCTCAGTTGCTTATGTACCGATCTACTCCCGAATATTTCTGATATTCAAATACCTCACCCGGGTCCAAGCGATGTCGGGAGGCTTCAAAAAGTTGATTTCAACATACACACGGACAGACGGTCAGACGGACAGACTGACAGAGCTTAATCGACTCCCCTATTCAAAAGCTTTCAGAAAATATATACTTTATGGGGTCGGAAATGAAAATTGTACAAATTTCACACGGAATGACAAACCTATAAATATATACCCTTTTTCACTGTGTGAAGAGTATAATAATTGAGTTTGTAATAAACACAAAACTAATAATGTACGGAACTTAGCAGTTTTTCTTACAAAAATTTTTCTGTGGGAGGACTTAGTAGTTTTTCTTATCAAACCTTTTTACACACTTCAAGATTTAAATTAAAGAAAAACTACATGCTGGTCGACGAGACGTATCTTTCTCTACCATACGGCATCAAAATCTCAATTTACTTTCTTGCCTTGCCTTCCTTGGTAGCGCTCACAGCCTATTTATTCGTCTGGTAATCGCAGTTCAGAGAGAATTTTTGTTTATACTTTTATATACATAAAGTTTGACATTTGAAATAAATGAGTGAAGACAGATAGTTATTTTTTATATATGGATTCTGACAGCTGAAGTTTAAAATAAGTAAAGAGAAAAATAATCAGCTGACGAATCAAGCCTACCTCATAAATAAATTTGCCTTGGTACCACTTTTGCTTAAAATTGTGGATACATTATGTTTTATAATATACTGATTAGGAAGACTATTTACAAGTAATTTGAAATCGTTGCTACTTGTTAGAATTGCCTGCGTGCTTTATTTTTTATTATTTTTAATGTAAACACCAAATCATATTCATACAGGTATATTCAACGGCGAATCGATACAACAAATCATTTTTAGGGGATATTTTTTGTCAAGGCCTTCGGATATCAGCGTTGGAAGAGTTGTTTTGATATGTTTAATTTAATAAAATTTGATCAAAAAAGCTATATGTATATAATTTTTTAAACACATTATAAATTGTACAAATGCAACAACTATACATAAATTTGGTACATTTATTTTCAAAAAAGTACACTCAAGTTAATTGTTTAATACCGAAACCAAAATCTCATTTTCCATCTCTGCAATAATAAACGAAATCAAGGCGAATTCAACAAATTTTGACAAAATGCTCCCCAATCAGGTGGACTGGTAATTTCACCAGTATTAATTCACCTTGGTAATTATCTTTTAAAAACCTAATAATATTAAATAAAACTTATAAAAAACCTTAATACAATATCAAAGTTTTCAATAAAAAAAATATGCACTCCACTCTGCTGTTCGGAATAAAACTTGGTTTTCTAGTTTATTATTTCATCATCACAAATAGAAAATTCAAAATAAATTAACTCGAGCCGGAAGTAAATAAATACTGTCTTTAGTTTTCAAAATATGGTCAGATTGATGTTGACAATAAGTAGCAATTAAATTGTTCTATCTATTATTTAATATACAGTCACCGGGGCCAAACGACTATGTTCAGTTAAATAATCTAACAGAACGTGGAAATTTGAAAACGTTATTTGCGAACATTACTGCTCATTAGTGTAAACTTTGCGCGACATACGTGGTGGTCCTACAGAGTTGAAACTTCAACGTATTTTGAATAAATTCGACATTACCAGCTTAATCATTAAACAAACGTACGTCAAAACATAGAATTCACAGGCTTTAAATTCCAAAATTTCCATCGAGAATTGAGCCAATGCCTACACGAGACTTAACCGTTCTAAGGCATGAAAGTTAATGATTACACAAAGAGCAATTTGCACCCTTTATGAACTTTGAACCATTTTAAAAATACAGTTAACTGGCGATAATATGAATTTATTAAAACCAAACCAGTTCACTCTTGCAAGTTTGTGAATTTAAAAACGTTTTTCCCATAAAACTAAAAATTTTCTATGTTGACTTTTTTAAATATTTTTTTTAATGGATTTAAAAAGTTATTTAATTCTTGAAAAATAAATTACACCAAAAATCTGTATTTGTTTCTGTTTCTTTTGTGCCCTCACATTTAAAAATAAAACAAAAATACAACCGATTCAACAGAAATTTTAAATAATATCAAAAAACTATTTAAATTGATAAAATAACAATAGAACTTTGAACAGTTATTTTAAATCGACCTGTACTTAGTATGATGCCACTTAAATCTATATATGAGTCAGTATTATTTATGAAAATTAAAAATGATCTGTGCGGCGAATAAAATAAACCTTTTAAGGGGTCATGATATAAAAGCTTGTGAGAACCTCTGACGTTGATAGACAGATTTATAGACAGTGATCTTATAAACTTTGTTTTTCTTTATTAATAAAAACATTAAAAAATGATTCATTTCACTCTGTTTGCTTCAATGAATTTGACAAAGATACAGGCAAGGTGTTCAGTTGCACGTTACAGTGTTAAGCATTTAAAAAGAATAAAAAAACTGAAAGTGCAAAGTTTTTCATTTGAAAATTTTGATTTTAATTTTTCTGCATAATTTTCATTCGCTATTTTTTGTTAGCATTTGTTTGCTGAAAAATGTATGAATTTTTAGTGAAAATTGGCATCTTGGTTGAGCGAATTATACTCTTAAAACAAAAGCAAAATCAACAAGTAAGATTGTTATATTCGGCCGTGCCGAATCTGATAATACCCTTCACCATCATGTACACGGGTATAATCTCACATCGTAGCTTAACCTATATTTTATGTTATACGCAATTTTTCTTTATTAATTTCGACGCCATAATCGATTTTTAACTTTGACGTAGTTAAATGTATTCTACTAGTCAAGCCCTTATATTTGCTTACCATATTGACGGGGTAAAACAAATTTGTTCCGCCATCTTGGATTTAACATTTTTTAATAATTTACTGTATTCTACTGGTCAGGCCCTTTCATATGATACCAATATTGAGGAGTTTCAAAGTTACTTTTAAAAATACCAGTTTTGACCCATATATAAATTTATTGTCCGCCATTTTGTAGTGGCGACCAACATGAATTTTAATTTTTTTTACAGTACATTGGTCAATTCCTTTCATATGATACCATTATTGACTCTCTCGGTTGTCTAGAAGCTGAAAAAAATTGATTTTAGTTTATAAATTTTTGGATTATACATTTCAAATATAAAATTTTACCTATAACTTTACCGATTAGAGCACGCTTTATCCAAAATTTTGCACGAATATCTCTAGAGGCATTATAAATATATCTACAAATAGTACCAAAGGTACCTATAAATTATTCTATGGCTGAAAATGTTTAATTTTGATGGTAAAAATATGGTAAAAACAGAGGCAGTCGTGTTTATTTGTACATATCTCGGAAAGTTATGGGGCGATTGTGCTGAATTTCAATAGCGGTTCATTCCCGGATATACCCAAAAGATTGATACCGTACACAGATCTGAGGAACATATGGTTGCTTCTAAAAATTGATTTCAACCAACACACGGACAGACGGGCAGAAGGTCATGGCTTAATCGACTCCTCTATTCATAAGCTTTCAGAAAATATATACTTTATGGGGTCGAAAATGAAAATTGTATAAAATACAAACGGAATGGCAAAGCTATATACATATACCCTTGTGCACCACAGGTGAAGGGCATAAAAACACATTGAAAATAAAATAGGGTCTATCTCACAACTGAATCGTGCGACGTTTTTTTTATATAATAAATTATATAAAAAATTAGGTTACGCCAAAACTCTATTTAAACATTTAATCACATCAAAGGATTTCAGATTTACTTCTTCCCTGAAGAAACTACCCAATGTGGTAGCGAAACATTTGTTTATATTAAAATAATTTTTTACTTGAAAACTGCTCTTTAAATCTCAAATGAGGACAACATACATATTGATAAAGGAAAGCTTAAAGAAATTATATAATTTTAAATTTAACAATTGAAATATTTTCTAAAATATTATTTTTTATTACTTGCTTTCACGATTATAAAAAAACAAGTAAGAGTGCTATACTCGACTTTGTCGACTCTAATAATACTTTTCACCTAGACTTCAGATTTAATTTTAAATGCCATTTTGAGTTATTGTTTTTTAAGCCATTTTTAATTGAAAATTTATGAAAAATTAAATATAAAAGATGACGGTTTTATGGAACATATAATTTTCAGGCTATGGCTTGCAGTTTTATGTAACTAGCGTGCCTAAAACTTATTTATCAGCTTAAGAAACTTGATATATTTGTTTAAAATATATATTTTATTTAAATAATTTTTGCCTATAACTTTGCCAATTAGTGACAGATTTCAGAAAATTGTAATAATAATAATACATACATATAGTACCTACAAGTTAAAACAAACATGTCTTTATATTATCCTACACAGAAAAAAATGAATTTGAATCGCAAAATTAGTATTATTCGATTCTGCTCCAATAAATAACAAGATACTCCTAATTAATTGAGAATTAAATCTTTTAATTGAATAAATATTGACTTAAATATCAATTGAAATAGAACAATTAATTAAAATTGTTGAAGTTTTTATAAAAAAAATTATTATTGAATTATTAAATATTTAATCAAATTATACATGGTTATAATTAAAGTTTTTATTCAATTTATTTAAAATATTTATTGAATCAATTACTCAATAATTAAACTTATTTAAGAGGGGAAAGTATTTATATGTGTATGTATTTTCATAATACAAATAAATATTTTACATATTTTTACTAGTATAAAAGTTTGAAGGGATGTAGTGAAGAAAATTAAATAAATACTTGCAATTAAGGTTAGAATCCTAGGAAATATATCAGGAATTGTCAACAATTCAAATTGGACATACATACATATGTTTCAATGTTACAACGCAAAAGCTCTTTATTATGTCTAAAAGGTAACATGTTTTTATATACTTACTAGCGTGTACCCCGACATGAGTAGTTATCGGAATTAATTCAGGTTGTGTTAGACCATGTTACATTATCTACGAGTGTGGCAAATTCAATAGAACTCCGTTCAGAAGGTTTTTGTGCGATTGAATAATATACATAGCTCCAAATATCTGTGTGTGTTGTAAATAGCTTTTTTGCAGGGAATTTAAAAGAAAATGTTTAAAGAATGACAGATTTTTGGAAAAAATCACGGTTGTTATGGAAAATGATTCATATTAAAAAATATATTTTATATTTTGATTTGATTTTGATACTTACATAAATATTATGTGTTAACTCGTAAGAATATTAAGTAGTATTTCTGTGTCAAAAAGTAAGAACTGCTTAAGCATACATAAGGTATAATTAAGATAGTCACATCATTGCAATCCCGGAATTCAAAACTACCCTCAGACAATGTTTCGAATTTTTGGGACAACTTAACAGATAGTTATGGTATAAAAACATATCTTCTATCTTCTTCTTCTTCTTCTTCTTCTATCTATGTATAAAATAGGATGTATGTATGTATGTAACTTATGGACTCCAAAACGGCCAGACCGATTTTGATGAAATTTTCAGGGAATCTTCAGAATATTAAGGCGAGTGACACTGTAAAGTCTGATTTTTTATTTTCGGTCTGCGGGCAGAGGGGCGTGGCAAAATCCAATCATATTGCACCACCAATGAAACATACATATATTTATTTTGTTTGGTTTTTTTTATTTATTTATTTATTTTTTTTTTTGAAAGCCGTTGTCATGTTTTTCAAAACGAGATATGAAACTCTTAAATCGGTTGTGTAGTTCCGAAGATATTTACAAAAAACCTATCTTAATAATGATCCAATATTAAAATTTTAAAACTTTTGAAATGTTGCATTAAAAATCCGAGTTTTCGGCTCAATGAGCAAATTCAATTGAAACTGCCCGGCAAATTAATCAAATACAAATCGATCGACACAGTAATGGATGAAAAACAAGCTGTCAATTATCCCACTGAAATTTTTGAATTCATTGCAACCATCCGAAATGCCACCGCATGTACTTACATTAAAGTTTGGATCACCGGTAATTCTTATTCGCAACTTAAACGCACCAAAGTTATGCAACGGAACCAGATTGACCATCAAAAACTGTTCACCAAATTTAATTGAGGCAACAATCATCGGTGGCATATTTGAAGGCGAAGACGTACTTATTCCACGAAATCCGATAATTTTCAACGATTTACCATTCCAATTCAAGCTGCTCTAATTCACTTTGCGTCTTGCCTTTGCTATTACCATCAACCAACAACAAAGCCAATCATTGACTATTGCTGGCTTAATTTTGGAAAATTCATGTTTTCACACGGCCAGTTGTATGTGGCTTGCTCCCGAGTTGGCACGCCAAAAAATTTATACGCTTTTACAACAAATAGAAAAAAAAAAAACATTGTCTCTCCGCTGCCCTTAAGATAAAGTAATAAATGAATATAATTTTCAATTTGCCTTAAACACATACGTTTTTTTTTATTGAGCCCATACCTACACCATATGTAAGTTATTCTGTAAAAGAACTTTATGATAGGTATTCCACGGATTTTTATTTGAAGGCCGTAAATTTCGTTAAACGGTCAATTGAAATCGTGTGGTAATACAACACTAATGTTTGCTTAGGGCCAGCAACACGCACCGGGTCAGCTAGTTGTATAATTTGGCATAATAACTTATTTAAACTTATAATTAAGTTAAATATACGCAGTTAAATATAAATATAGCGCAGAATTTATTCTACTCCAAAATTCAAAGCGCTTTTTTGAAAAACTATAAAAACTGACATATGCAATTTTTGCTTATTGCCACAGAAATCTTAAACGAACATTTTGATGTTTTATAAACGAAGTGACTACATAATTATACTCCCCAACATTTGTTTGTTGCTGGGTATAAAAAGAACAGCGTCCGTAATAAGTTCAAAAAAGTTGAAAAATTAAAAAAAAAAATTATTAAAATACTTAACACGATATTAAGAATATGTGTGTACTCTTGAACACAACACCTTTATGTTAACAATAATACTTCAATTTTCATAATGTTTTTGGTTCTATCTCAATATCGTTAATTTTTATATGATTGAATTAATTTTTTCTTAGGAATTCTATTTCTATACTAATTAGCTAAAAGCAAAAGAATTTCTTAATTGTTTATTAATTATATTTGATTTTTGTTTTTATAATTTCAGCTAAAACTTATTGGTACTAGCGAACAGACATTCACCAAATTCAACACAAAAAACAAACCTACAAAACACAAGTTGTAGTAGTGAAATAAAAGCTTCTCTTTCAACTAATAATGAATGAATAATAAACAAAAAAAAAATTGCAATATTTAATTCAGATAAAATAACAACAATTACTGCTAACAACAAATAGCCAAAGAAACTAAGTACATAAGAAATAAATTTGTTGTAAATTAACAACAATAATCATGAATATTTTGTGTTTTTTTTTTAAAACTCCCGTCTAATTACAACGTGTTGGAATTTGGTTTTTTTTTAAATACACAAACAAAAACAAATTTACAATAATAAAATGTGCATTAGAGGAAAATAAATAAGTAATCAGCAGAAAAAAAAGAATTAAAATAAAATAAATTAAATAAATAAATTTTTATTAAAAAATAAAAGTACAGTGACAAAAAAAAATTTAAAAAAACAAAAACAAATCATGACGTTAAAATAATTTTTATTTGAAAACGACATAACCGAATTGTAACTGTAACATCAACCAAATTTTAAATATTCAGTGCAAACAGTTCGACAAGAAAATAGTACATGTTTTTGAAATTATTTAAAGGCCTGGTTAAGAGACACGTGTAACTTGCCGTTTTTAGTTTTAACAAAATTAATTTTTTAACAAATAATAAAACATTTTATTAGAAAAAAAACAAATTTCTTGTTTGTTTTAAAATCTTTAGAAAAATTATCATGAATATAGAAGTTTAATGGATGGTGGCTGAACACTTCTCGAAGTTTTCAACAGTGAGTGTTAAAAGCATAGCAATAACAACAACAACTACAATAACACCATGACAGTTTCGTATGCTGGTGAGGTGCCTAATGGCAGTAGTTTTGGCTGCTTTTGGAAAATTCTATTGAAGTAAGTAAATGTTTTTTTTATTACATTTTTAACAAATTAAAATATAATTTTTAGTTTGTTTTTTTAATTCACCTTCATTTTTCTTTTGTTCGCTTGAATCTTGTTATCATTTCAATAAAGATCTTTAAAAATAATTTATTCTTTTAAAAACAATAACTCATTTGGAAGCGTTATTTATTTAACAGAAACAATTAGAAAGAAATAAAATATCAAAATCAACATGCAATTGAAAATTAAAATTTTTTAGTTTTTAAATAATTACAAGTATCTATCTCTCAACTTTTTTGCCATTTACATTATAATTGCAAATTTATTGTTATTTGTTTAGTTAGATAAATAACATGATTTTAAGTAGCAATTGTTTGATGTGACTTACAACAAATTGTTGCATCAGTATAAGCATCGAAGTGACTGCATCAAAGTATGGGGTAGTTTATTTGGAGGTGGATAAAAAAAAGGCAAATAAATATTCACAAAAATAATGGTGAGAGGTAACTTATTTTGTCATCCAGGTTGTAGTTCATCGAAGTATTATCTGCTTATGTCTGTCTGTACGTCTTTTCGTCTGTTTGGGTAAAGAACTCTATGTCTCCCTAAAAATTTTTTAAGTCTGTGTATTACGAACATAGTTAAAGATCGAAGCGTTTCGAAAATTTACCCCACACATTGTTTTCTTTTGTGAAATTTAAACATAAAACCGATAGAATTTGATGATGTGCTACAAGCTTAATTTACACCCACTTTTATGTATGTGTCAATTTAACAGAATTTTGCAATACAATTTTTATTAGTTTCACGCGTACTTAGTTCCAGTTACAATACAATTTTATGGTTGGAAAAACGGCAAGTGCCATGCCCAAATAAAATAATTATTCCTTTTTCAATCACTTTTGCTTAACCTATTTTATTAATTTGAAATCCTCGGACAATTTTTGCCGTAACCACATCATTATTGAGGGTGAAGGGTTCCTTATAATTAGTTTTGCCACAACTCCACATATTAAATTAACTCAGTTTAAGTTATTTAAAATAGCTACTGCGAAACAAACTTGTAGCTACGCCAATGCTGACAATACAATTTAATAACTATAAAAGTAAAGAGTCCGCCATCTTTCGTTTTTTTTCAACTAGTGCTTATTTGGTGAATGGTAACACTTAGCTTATGTCTGATTTGACAGATAATTAGTTTTATCCTTCTGCTGAACGAATATGGTTGTGTTTTCGCTTCGCTAGTGAACATGTGATCGACTTACAGAAGATGCCGATTTTTCCAAAAAAATCATCTTTTCAGATAAAGCTGATTTTGATCTTGGCGGGAATATAAACAAGCAAAATTGTCGCAATTGGGGCACAGAAAATCCGCATTGAAAAGCCGATATACCCAAAACGAGTCACTGTTTGGTGCGGATTTTGGTCCAGAGACATAATTGGGCCATTTTTCTTCGAAAATGAGCACGGAGTGGCCATTACAGTCAATGGCGATCGTTATCGGGCCATGTTGAACGAATATTTGTTCACAAAAATTGAAGAGGAGGATATCGGCAACAGGACGGCGCTACGTGCCACACAGCCGAAGCTACACTCGATGTTTTGCGTTTTTTTTATACCATTTTCAAAAAAAAAAAAAGTTATTTGGCGGACCCTTTATACAGTAGCACGCTTAATAAAGATAATAAAGCTACTAAAGACTTTTACCCAATCACAGTTAAAAATTAATATATAAAATAAATATGTATGTGTTGCCACTAGTGTTTTTAGGTTGAGCGGATTAAAGTATAAGGGTGCCTTATATCTAAGATTGAGTTTACATATCGTTGGTTTTAAGTAGAAAGACCCTAACTCAAATAATTGTAACTTTACAGGAGAAGACGAAAATGTAAAAGAAACTGTATCCTCATAATATAACTTCTTTTGTAAAAATGCTTTTTTTGCAATAAATTTTTGTAATAAGGTGCATTTGTGTGAGATGTACTTGTGATCATCGATATGAAATTAGTGGGTAAAGTTCGGAGAAGTATAAAACACAAAAGGTAAATTTGGCTTTCTCATCCAGTAGCGAGATATGGTGACCAGTTCTAGCACTTGTCATTAAAATACCTGTTTCGCTTAGAGCACAAGGGGTATATGAGCACTTCAACTCCTTGTAAGTAAACAAATTTGAAAATTTATTTTTCACTTGGACTGGATGTTTGAAACTCATAGAAGTTTAAAACTAGCAACTCATTAAAACACTTTTTATCAAAACAAATGTTGCACTTTATGGTTCATTTGCATGCAGTTTACAAGAAAAGGAATCGCAACCATTGTATAAGAGCTACTAGAGGCATATTTTTAACACATGTTTAAAACAATGCGGCCAAGAAAGAGAAAAACATTGCTTTTCAAAAAAGCTAAAGCAGCAAAACTGGTCAAAGAAAGCCTAAAGAATTTTAGCAATATATTTTCTGTTAATAAATATAACTTAGATATTTCAATATAGTCCTGTATTCTTCAAAAAAAATCAAAAGAAAAAATTATATGAATTTAAGATAAAGCGTTATATGGGAAGTAGCCATTAAAGTGGGCGTGTCACCTTCATTTTCTGGGTTAAAAATGACATTGACTAAAGAAGTACGAAATTTCATCATCATACCTGTAATTTTGTCGGTTTTATGATATTTTAAATTTCATTAACAGTAGATTACGTGAAAAGTGGGCATTATAGTAGGCGTGTCCAAGTAGTTTTTGCTTATAAATACAATAATACAAGATATTTCAATATACTCCTTTATTTTTCCAAAATCTTTATTCATGAGAAATTATATGAATTTCAGATAAATACATAGATTTAGGCAATTTTCAGGGAAAAATATTTTTTTACTCAGGAAATATACAGTGGAAACTTCATGGCTCTTCGTTAATGCGTTTAGACACAATTTCATTTTATTCGATGATGGAAGGACTTGGTTTTTTGTCCTACTCTTGCATTACTAGCTATAACTCTCTTCCTGATATTCCAATTCAGCCTATTTTCAATACCAAACAAACCTTGTCTATAACAAATATTCTTGCAAAATTTAAGCCCCCTAGCTTTTTCGGTCCGACCTCTACGTGCTTTGAACAGAAGGACAGACGGACGGAAATAACTCAATCGTCATAAACTTAAACCTAGACTAAAAAAATATATACACTATGGGTTTAAAATCAATTTTTCGATGTGTTACAAACGGAATGACAAAATTAATATACCCAGACCATTTTTTTGGTGGCGGGTATAAAAATTGCCATTTCCTGCGCTTACATGCACTCAAATATGGTAAACCCGTTAACTTTGGGCATACAACTTTTGTTCTTAGAACTATGGTGGCCAAAAAAAGAAGTTACTAAAATGTTAAATTTTTGTTGTGTGTTATTCAAATAATATATTCAAGAAATAAATCACAAACTTTTACTGTTTGGGCACTTGTTCATGGAGTTTGGGCAAGATTTTTGAATTACGAAAATAGCAAAATAAAAATTCTGTCAACTGTATTAGGAAAAGCTTGAGAAAAATTTTATATAAAAAATCTACTGTAACATCAAAATGAGGACTTTATAATTTTATAGCTCATCCAAAAATTTTTCAGAAATAGCATATCGGGCCTCCAAAAATGCAGGATGACCCTTGAAACGTTTTATACAAAAATAATCTAATAAAAAAGCAAGAAAACTTCACCAAAGTAAAAATTAAAGCATAAAATGTTGGCCGAGCCGTGTTGTTACTCTCACAGCTTCCTCCAAAAAACAGTGTCAAACCAATAAAATTCGAGAAATTCAAGTTCCTAGAGGATCTTTTCTGTTATATACCATATTCCTCACGATAGAATAGAAGAAATTCCGGAAAGAATAGAAGATGGGTGCGATGATGTTATAGAACCTGACTATGGCGACTAAAAAATTATTTTGAAAAACTTAGTCCATGTGTTAGGGGTGCCCCGGTAGACAACACGATAGTGTGCTGGTCTGCTAGTCTGGAGATTGCAGGTTCGATTCCTGCCAAACACTCTAGACTGATCTGTTTCTCTTTCTCTTCTTTTCACAAAGGGATCAATATGATAGATCCAAGTTAGCTGCACAACAGCTGTCTGTTCTACCTACCTACCTACTAAGTCCATGTGTTATGTGTTAATAGGTTTACCCACATACTTTTGAGTTCATTTCATTAAAAATTTAAAAAAAGTTACAGCACAAGGGTATACCCAGCAAAATCTTTACTTATCTAGTAAGTTAGCAGGTAATGTTGGAGATGCACATAAACTAGTTACTTTTTGACCGAATAACTACTTATTTTTGTTTGGGTTGTCCCAGAAATCATGACCCTCGCTTACAAATGAACTTACAAAAAGCAATAAAATAAGTAGTTACCAATAAAGCTGAATTATAGCTGCATATTTTTATACTGTTGCAATGCCAAAAAATATAAAAATTATAATATTGGGCATATTATAATATTCATGAAGTTAATTTAAAGTTAACTGTTTAAAAAAATATATAAAAAGGTCATAAGCAATAGACCATTACTCTGTACTTTTAAATAATGATGTTGGTAACGACCCCTCATTACTATGTAATATATAAAGTAATGACAACCTATTACACAATTTTAAAAAGATTTTGCTGGGTAAGTGCAACTTTGTGTAAAAGATGGTAATTTTATATATTTTTAGTTTAAAATATATTTCAATATCTCTATCAATTACAAAGTAATATTCGAGATACCATCTAACATTTTTAATTATAATTAAACCTCTTTTTTCTCATTATTAAACATAAGTCACTGAGGCACCTTGTGTTTTAAGTCCCTCAATTAACTTGTCGATCCTAACCGGGCTTTCTCCGAATAAAACTTTAATCGCGAGTTTAATGCTATAGATTACACATAAATATGTCAAGGATATAAAACCAATCCCTCAACTGAATATTTGTATTCAATGCAATTTTTTACCCCATGCTAATTGTTTTCTCAAAGATAAAATAAGAAATTAACTCATACATTTAGGTGCGCATATTGCATTAACAACAAGTTTTTAAGATGACACTTTTGAGTAAATCATATGTCAGTTATTAGACATATTGAACACATAATTGTGTGAATAATGTCAAAAAAATAACGATGTTTTACGTAAATAAGTTATAAAATTACGTGTTGAAATGTTTTTGCAAATAAACAATAAATAAACGTTTTTCAGTTTGATTATAATTATTTATTTTATTTTTTTTTTACACACTTACTTATGTAGATAAAACTAAATTCTTCGATTTTACAAATTCGCAAAAAAAAATAATTCAATGAATAAGAGAGTAATTTCAAAAGGGCTAGTGATTTGATACATCTGTTAATTAATAATTAATCATTAAGATCTCTTCTTTCTATAATGCCTTATCCCATAAATTACGCCTTTGTAAACAATTTAAAAAAATAAATCATTTGTTTCTAATAACCCCATATTTATCTTGCCAAAAGCCCTCCTGCGGTGCTTATTTAAATATATATTTTTTTAATTCTAATACCCTATACCATTGTAGTTAGTAAGGGTATTTGCGATATTGCATATAATTTTGTTTATTAGGTTAAACATTATTTTTTACAGATTTGAAACAAAATTCATTCGCTCGAGCTCAATCAAGCTTGCAATAAACGGACAGACAGACAGACAAACTGAATGTCTCGATCGTTCTTAATTTATGTAAAGATTAGAAGCAACAAATAGTGTTAATATATTGAACTAAAAATCTATAAACTAATTTGAATTAGAAGAATTCGTAAAATAATGAATAATTAATAAATAAATGAAGAAATTACTTTAATTGCGTTTTTGTAAGACGTGTTTCTTTAGTGATGGAAATAAAATCAAAACAAATACAACAAGTAAGAGTGCTATATTCGGCCATGCCGAATCTTATATACCCTTCACAACGTGTAGTCATGCAATAACAGTTGCTTGTATCACCATTCATCCCATATGAAATACGTACACGTATTTATGTTAAAAAAACGAAAAAAAAAAAAAATTTTAAAAAAAAATTTTTAAAAAAAATTTTAAAAAAAATTTAAAAAAAAAATTAAAAAAAAAATTATTATATATATAATATACATATATAAAACAAAAAAATAAAATAAAAAAAAAATTAAAAAAAAAATTAAAAAAAAAATAATAATAAAAATATAAATAATATATTAAATAAAAAATAAAAAAAAAATAAAAAAAAAATTAAAAAAAAATTTTAAAAAAAATTAAAAAAAATTTTTTTTGGCTCAGTTGGGATTCGATGCCACGTTTTCTCTAACCAGTATACACGTTTGTATGTATGTATGTTGTTGTTGTAATGTTGTTTTTGTGAAAAAAAAATCGAGGTGGTCGTGGGTTTTTGCTCATATCTCAGTTGTTTATGTACCGATGTTTCTGATTTTCAATAGCGATCTACTCCCGAATATTTCTGATATTTTAATACCTTACCCGGGTCCAACCTATGTCGGGGGGCTTCAAAAAGTTGATTTCAACATACACACGGACAGACGGTCAGACGGACAGACGGACAGGGCTTAATCGACTTCCCTATTCATAAGCTTTCAGAAAATATATACTTTATGGGGTCGGAAATGAAAATTGTAGAAATTTCACACGGAATGACAAACCTATATATACCCTTTTTCACTGTGTGAAGGGTATAAAAAGCTTGTTATTCGAATACAATTTCTACACCGAATAAAAACAGTCTTATTGCTTCTTCTTCTTAATTTATTTATTTTTTTAGTTTTGTTTTAGTAAATATAAAAGAAATATTATATACACGATTGGAAAACCACAACAATTAAAGTAAATTATTTCGTGTACAAATAAAAAGAATCTGTTTAAGACGACTACCCGAATGAGTTTAAATTCGTTGTTTTATATCGTTAACGACAAAATGGTAAAAGAATTTGATAGTATTTTCAGTATGAAAAGTATATTTTTGTTAGAATAAATGCAAGTTTAAATAATGTTTTTGGATAAGTTTTCTTAACAAAGGCATGTTAGCCTTAACCCCCCGACCACACGAGCGATTGATTATGTCTTAATATGTATAAGCAATAACGGCGTCAAATTGCCAATATGCATACTTATATCTCTAGGTGGTCAACACTTAAATATCTTAAGACATAAAATTGAAAATTTTGCTGGAGATTGTTCTGTAATTGAAAATTTTACAAAAAATATACGAAAATAAATGTCACCAAAGCCACTAGATTAAAACGATACTTTTGCCATTATATGTATATTTAAATATTTTTGAAAACTTAAGTTTTTTTATAACTACATTGTTAATTTTATAATTTTGCTTTCTTTTTTTCTGCGGCGTTCTCTTATAGGTGATCCATTTTGAGGTTTCCTACTTTTTTAAAGAAAAAACACAGAAAATTTAAATTTAATCGGAATGTTTATTATCATTTGAAAAAACATTCTTTGACATTTATTTTTTGAAGATTATGTCTATTAAATGCTGGCAGTTGTTACGTCGCAGATGCTTCATCCGTTGAGTACAATTTCCGTAGTTTCGTAGAATACAAAAGGTTGGATCGATGCTTTTAAGAATCTCATTACATACATATTTGCAATAAAAGTGTGTATGATATCTTGGTACCACTACAAAAGAAATATCTAAATAATTTCCCTCAAATTTATATGTTACTGCTTAAAAATGTCTTTCTTAAAATACGATTTTTTATTGATTTAATTTTTATTTTTAATTATTTTTGATTAAAAAAATTTGTTGTAGTATCGACAGACAGGGGGGTTGTTAAAGTATAAGTGAAACAAGAATTTTTAATAGTTCAATCAAAATACATAAATATTTATTAAACAACAACGAAAAATAAAATTAAATTAAAAATTTTCTGACATTAAGTTTAACAAAAACACTTACATTTAATAAGTAATTTGTGGTTTCCTGTTGCAGCAAATTTATTAACCACAACTTCTGGATCAACTTCGATTTGGTTGTGAATATGTAACATGGCTAACCCATTTAGCCTGTCCTCTGTCATAGTTGATCTCAGCCACTTTTTAATGCGACGATGAGTAGAAAATTATCTTTCGACCGTAGCATTACTTTCCGGCATTGAAACAAAAATGGTAAATATATTTCTTAAATTTGGATTAATATCTGGGTCACACATAATTTAAACATCTTTCACATTTTCTGGAAGTTTTTAATAGATCTTCCATTTCCGCTGAAGTTTAGCTTCCAGTATAGATTTTAATAGTTTTTTAACTGCTTCTTCGTACCTAAACAAATCGTCTACAAGGAGTGGAATTAAATTAGTTATAATGAATAATGTTTAATGCTTTTTGGCAGTTTAGGGATGTTAAATAAATTTAAAACGTCTTTTTAAAAACGTATTTTTAACTCCTGGAGAACAGAATCAATAAGGGAGATGTATCCCTCTATGCGGTAGTACTCTTCCACATCTTCTATAGGATGATTTCGTTTAAATATTGGCTTTTCAACTGGAGTTTCCATACCAAAGCAAACCTTCTGTGTTTCTTAAAAAAAATTTTTAATTCTTTTTTTTTTATACCCGCCACCAAAAACAATGGAAGGGGTATATTCATTTTGTCATTCCGTTTGTAACACATAAAGTATATATATTTTGAGTCGGGGTTTCATTTTATGACGATCTAGCTATCTCCATCCGTCTGTATGTCTGTTGAAAACACGATAGAGGTCGGACCGAAAAAGCTACGGGGCTCAAATTTTGCCAGAATATTTGTTATACACAGGGTTTCTTTAGTATTGAAAATGGGTTAAATCGGATTATTAGGAAGAGAGTTATAGCTCGTAATGCAAAAGTAGGTCAAAAAAACCATGTCTTTCCAACATCGAATAAAATGCAATTGTGTTCAAACGCATTGACGTAGAGCCATAAAATGTCGACAGTATATTTCCTGAGTAAAAAAAATTTTTCTCCCAAAAATGGATTAATCTTTGAGTTAGGAAAGTATAAAAACTTACACCGCGCACTGTATTTTTCGGTATATTTAAAATTTAAAACCTAATAAAACTGGCAAAATTATATGTATAATTCTGAAATTTTGTAACCATTGCTTTATGGTCAAAGGCAAATAAATGTGACACGCCCACTTTTACGCTCACCTACCATATAACTCTTTATTTCAAATATATATAATTTCTCTATGAATAAAGATTTTGGAAGAATAAAGGACTTAATTGAAATATCTAAGTTGTATTTACACGCCTACTTAACCATTCACTTTCATTGAAAGACTAAATTTACGGAAACATTTTACTAGCATATCAAAGTTATACAAAGAGAGTGATACATATTTTAGTATAAAGATGTTATTCCATAGCGATTACTGTTAAAAACAAAATAATACATTTTGTGCTATAAAAGTACATCAATTTGGTGGTGGGTAAAAAAGATTCGGCACAGCCGAATATAGTGTTCTTACTTGATTTCAAGACACATTAGTAAATTTTGTATGAGATCTGAACTTCTTTTTAAGTCTATGTCCTGTTTTTATAGCTAAGCGGTTGTGTGAGAATAAGAATATCACTCAGAATATATAATCTACACAAAAATTCGTATGTGCTTTATGAAATTCTTAGTAATAAAGCTTTTGAAGGTGTATCTCTTTCTTTTCACTTGGATAACTTTATCAGATACTCTATTTTCTATATTCATTTTAAATTGTAAAATGGAATCATGACGATTAACCCATTTAGTTTCGCACAATGGTGACAATTTGGCTCCTAAGTACTTTGCCAAGACCGCATTTCGCTTGGGATGATGACTTTTTAAAAATCTTGTCGTTTCTTAAAAAAACGATAAAGCTTTTTGTATAATTGGCCCCTTGTTGCTTTTAGGAATTGAGTTGTTAAGTCTGTGGGAATAGTACAAAAAACAAATGTCGAAACGTTTATTTATCAAATAAGTAATTTTATATTTTAACCATTTTGGGGGGAGGGTAAATATCCTACCTGCCCTCAACCGCGCTTGTAATGTACTGATCATTGTACCTATCAGATACATAGTATCAATTACCAGATTTTCTATCACAATGCAGTATAACGTCTTCTACCGAATATCACCATATAGTTTATAAAACCATTACAATTATTTAAAAAAAAACATGCCTCAGCACAATAAAAATTCATTGTGGTGTAGGGTATACTACGATCAGGCTTGAACAACAACAATATTCTTATCTGTGATTATAAAATTCGCAAAACCAAAACAAAATATTTTTCAATCATAGGTAAATTTAAAGTGTTAAATCTATTAATAAATTAAAACTAAAACTATCATAAACGTTTGTTTTTTATTAAAAAAAAAAGCATTTAATCACGTTCCTTTTTATAAAAGAAAATATATTTTCTAGTCGGTTTTAAAATGACTGATTTTGAAATTTTTCTTATTTATTGAAAAACAAAAATTTACATTTGTATTAATAAGCAAATGCAAGGCAATTAATTCTAAACAATGAATGAACATTTGTACAAACATAATTATAATACAAACAATAGTTTGTATGTAATTGAATTTATTTGTTTTTTAAAACTGTTAAGGGGAAACTTTGCAAACAAAAAAGTGTGCATGTTTAACAATAAATGTGTTTATTTTGAGAAAAAATAACTGCTAACAATGTGGTAACTATTAAATTATTTGCATAGGGAAAATTACTAAACGAATGGCGTTTTCTTTTCTGGTAATAGTGCTAAAAAGAACACAATGTTGTTAACAAATTGCACGTCTTTTTTTTTAATTTGTTGCCAAAAAAGTGTAAAACGTTGCATATTTTAAAGTATGTTTCCACGTCAACGATATTCGTAATTCGATGTCTTATTTATAATTCAAAGCGTAATTACGAACCAAATTACATAATTTTCCCATGCAAAATTTTCAAAGCAAATTACTATTTTTGTGGCTAATTTATTTAGAATTACTATCCGAATTAAAATAATATCAGTGTCTCTAATTTTTATCGGTAGTTTATAATATCCAGCTGTCAAAAAAATCAAAGCAAAGCAAAAACAAAAAAGATCAATTTTATATATAAAAAATAAAATGGAAGCAAAACAAGTAAGACCGCTATATTCGGCCGTGCCAAATCTTATATACCCTTCACAACGTGTAGTCATGCAATAACAGTAGTTTCATTCATCCCATATGAAATACGTACATACATATAAAAAATATATATAAATAAAAACATCCCATTGCAAAATTATAAATTTACGTATGTATGTTAAAAAAAAATAGAATAAAAATTTTAAAAAAATAATTTAAAAAAATTAAAAAAAAAAATTTTTATATATATAATAAATATAAAACAAAAATAAAATAAAAAAAATATTAAAAAAAATTTAAAAAAAATAATTATATAAATAATATATTAAATAAAAAATTAAAAAAATAATATAAAAAAAAATAAAAAAAAAATTTTTTTGGCTCAGCTGGGATTCGATGCCACGTTTTCTCTAGCCAGTATACACGTTTGTATGTATGTATGTTGTTGTTGTAATGTTGTTTTTGTGAAAAAAATAGAGGGGTTTTGCTCATATCTCAGTTGTTTATGTACCGATGTTTCTGATTTTCAATACCGATATTTCTGATATTTTAATACCTCACCCGAGTCCAAGCGATGTCGAGGGGTCTCAAAAAGTTGATTTCAACATACACACGGACAGATGGACAGACTGACAGAGCTTAATCGACTCCCCTATTCATAAGCTTTCAGAAAATATCTATTTTATGGGGTCGGAAATGAAAATTGAAGAAATGACAAACCTATATATACCCTTTTTCACTGTGTGAAGGGTTTAATAAACAATCCACGAAGAAGAACTGTCAAATCAAACTAACAATATGCCGTGGAAACAGGGTAATTCACTTAAGTAATTCAAGAGTGAATCAAGTAATTGAATGTGTCGTGGAAACATGCTTTTACACTCAATATTATTACCTTACAAAATGTTAAAGAAATCAGTTGTTAATGTTGATTTTCGTTAAATATAAAACTAAAGTTATTTTTAATAGAAGCGACATTTCCAAATATCACTTTTCTCTAGGCATCATTAGATACAGTTTACATATTTATAAAAAAAACATCATGACTAATAATTTGTAATGCATTATTTTAAAATTTAATTAACCGGCAAATGATTTACTTTACACAAACAATATTATGGCATTATAATATGCATAGAAAAATTATCGCCCTTAAGTAGTTAAAATAGTTCAAAGAAAACACATGAAAATAAAATAGTTGAACCTGTATTGTTGGCTCCACTAATAGTTTTGTATTGTATTCATCTTAAAACAATTAATATAATTCTGATATCGTTGTTAGTGCAAATTAATAATTTTTGTTGTTAGTCCAATATCTTTCATAACCTCATTTTCTGTTGTATCCTGCTGTCTTGTTTTCCAATTTTTTTTAATAACTGTTAGAAATAAGATATTACCTCACGATAAAAAGCATGCAATATATTAATCCATAATAATTTTTATCAAAATCCATTAAGTAGATTATGAGTCAATCGAATTTAGTAAAGGATTGTTTTGTTTTATAAATCGTTGACTGTATATTACCGTATTGATAAAAAGAAAATATTGTAGGTTTATTAAAGGCTTATTTGACAAATTTCTGTACAACATGTCTGTCAATAAGCCTTTAAGAAACCTTAAATATTTTTTTATTAATACTCAATTGAGAGAGTAAAGTGACAGTTGTTTTACTGAGTATTTTAAAATTTATGCTTATAACTGTGAAAAAAAACATATGTTTCAAATGAATGCAAATAAATAAAGTAAACAAGACCAAATTATTTTTTCTTAGCATTTTTTATAAAACAAATTAAAAAAAAAATATATTAAAAATAAAGAGAAACTGTAACGAATGAAATAGATGAACATATTTTATTCAATTAAGGGCCATTATTATAACTTACCGATAACTAAAGTTAGGATGCAATTGGACAGATAACTAGTTTTTCGTTATTGCAATTTCACTTTAACCCAAAAGTGTCCGATATATTAAAGAAGATCACTCTACCTGTAACTGTTAACGTGAGGTTTATAAATTAAAAGTTACAATATTTTCTACCGTATAAGGGAATTGTTTACTATTTGCTTGTCGTTGCCACCTTGTTTGTAAAGCACTAATTAATTTGTTCGGTATTTGCTTCGGTGCTGCCATATCTTATGAAAAAAATACAATTAATTTTACAGGCAGGTTTTAATAACGATAAATATTTTCTTAATGGTAACAAAAGTTACCTTTTATTAATATTGACTTTGTCGGCAAGTTGTAATAATGGCCCTAAGTAGTTCTTTCATACACACATCTTTAAAAATCAAATTGCTTTTCTTACGTACATTTTGTTTTTAGTTGTACCAATATTAAGTATTTGGGTACTAAGTACTATACATTTTTATGGTTTTTATTATTCAAAACTAAGGACTTAAGCCTATAGTACACGAAATGTAAAAAGCTACATGCATATTTATGTGGGTCTGACGTCACTAAAATATTCAGCACTTTGGTTAAATGATTTAAAATAGTCGTAGTGGCTGCATGCGGTCAGATTTTGAAATTACCCGAAATGTATTTTAGTCCAAAAATCAAATGCAGTAGTTATGTAGTTATCAATTATTATGAATGAATTTCAAAAAGAAGAAGAAATGTATACATAAATAGATGGGTGCAATATCTGCTAATAAATTTATTAAAAATTGAATGTATTTTGAAATAATTTTTGCTATAAATTTAACAATTCTCTTAGATAAACGATATCTCATGAAAAACTCTGCATCAGGTAAATTAAAATGATCCATTCGATTTCTGTGGTTATATTTTCTTTTCATACCATAAGAAATATTTATTTATATAAACTATACAAATGTGTAAATCTTTTAAATCGTAGAGGCATCTTTTAATTGTTAAAAAATAGCAAAAATATAATATATTTATATTCAAACATCAAATATTTTCTTCCAGTTAAGAACTTAAACGCCAAATAGTACTCGGTTAAATTGAACTGAAATTTGGCAAAATAATCTAAAAGTTAAAGGATAACTGTACTTTGTGTTAATGGGTTTTGGCTAACCAAGGTTTAAATTTTGAGTTTAGTGTTAGCTGTAGGTTAATTTTTTTATTGTTAACGACCCTTAATCGCAAAAATTTTCATTTTTTTTTTTAAAAGCACAGTGTCCAGTCTAAAAAAAATGCATTGAGTAGGTATCTAAAACATATATTATTTTTTCTAGCCCGAGTCTCCAAGTAAACAGCCCTTCCGCCTTATTCGTTAACTCGCTAAAACTAAATCTGACCACTAAAATTGCAAAAAATATATTTAGAGATTTTTGTCTTATACTCTAAATAAATTATTTAGATTTCTAGCGATATAGCTACAGATATGACTTTAGCGAGTTACCTGATAAGGCTGCTGGAAATTCATCTAGAAAAACACCGTACGACACCGATATTCTACGTTTTTATTAAGCCATATAAATATATCACGTTCAACAAGTTCAATTATTTTAATTTTTTCACCCTTCCCCTTAATAGCGTTATCCTAAAAAAACATTTGTCGCAGATTTTCTATAATTAAAATTTTTAAAAGCAAATAGTTAAAAAAACATTTCCTTAAACAAAAAAAGAATCGATGATTTTCTTTTTTAAAAACAAAAATTTATGACATATTTGTTTTTAAATCTGATTCATTAATTGATTTAAACTCTCATTTAACACCAACAAAAAATTAACTTGCAAAAATTCATCATTTATTTATTTATTTTTTTATTTATTTTTTTATTTATTTTTATTATTAAATACATACCTTTTTTATTACTGTTTAAGTGCCATTCTAATTAAATTTTTATTTATTTTTCATCTTTTTTGCTAATTTTTAGGTGGCGTGGCAGTGTTTATAAATTAGTATGGCGTGAACTAGTAGCGTATTTATGTTTATATTATACCATAAATTTTGTATATAGATTTGCTTTAACCGAGCAGCAACAAAAGTAAGTATACAAATTATTATTATTATAGAATTAAAGAAATATTTTAAAAATAAAAATAGAAAACTACACATGAAATAAATGGGAAAAGCTGAGAAGTCTGCAGAGTCTACTTTAATCATTATTTTACAAAATAAATTTAAAGCTGTTAGTTAGCCCCGGCTTACACCGAACAATTTTAAATTTTTCTCTTTTAAAGTGTTATGTGCACACAGAACAAGCCAGTTAATCAGTTATATTTATGAACAGTGAAAGCTCCTAGAGATGGACACCAAACAACATCCTATTTATAGACTTTTTTAAATAACTCATATATTAGATTACTTGCTCAAAAAATTGAATATAACACACAGTTATACAGACGAAACAGTGTACCACCGAACAATTCGTTTATGTACTTCGACTTGAGATGGTTAAGTGAAATCTAAGCAAGGTTATTTTGTTCTGAACAAATTATTACGTTAAAGAGATAAAAATAATAACTGCACAAATTATTTTACTGCATATAAATAAGTAGTTAATACGTTCTTATATATCATTATTGTAATGTATTAAACCATAGACGATGATTGCAAGTTACCCACTACAATCTGTCAAAATGAAAATGGGGGCAAATAATTTCTTCCGTTTGCTTTCTCTGTTTATGTCTGATTATTATTGTCATAATTATTATCAAAATACTGAATTCTGAGTATTTTTAAATTGTTTGGAATTGCCATTACAGTGTTACTTCCGATACGTTATTTAACGCTTCAAAATTCGTCTAAAAATGGTTTTACAAAATAAATGTGTCTCGAATTTTCTCTTTCTATATGAAATTTTCTAACAATTGTGAAATTTGCAAAACCAGTTTAATGTAATTGAATTTTATTTATTATATCTTAAGTTTTATCGTGCCACTATCTACCCAGTACTATTAGATAAGACTTGTTCTTGTTGTGCTGTATTGATTAAATAAATAAATAAAAATAATCTTTGGCTAAAAATTCAGCATTTCCTCTTTTTTTTTGTATACAAATTTTAATTTTCCGTATTAAACAAATTAAATTTTTAAAATTTTTAATTGTTTTAATCTTTTTCTCTTTTCACATTTTTCCAGAATATTTAATAAAATACGATCGTATTTTGGTCAGCAAGGTGAAAGTATACCGATGTCATTTGTTCTGGGTTTCTATGTAAATCTGGTCGTGAAACGTTGGTGGGAGCAATACAGATTACTGCCATGGCCCGATACGTTGGCCCTATTTATAAGTGCTGCAATACCAAATACAACTGGTGGAGTAAATGTAAGAAATTTTTAAAAATTTTTTAATATCATCACATAAAATGCACAATGGCCAATTAATAATTTCAAAAATTATACAGGAATTTTTTCTTTTCCTTTTTTTATAATCATCATGTCATGTTAATGAAAAAAATTAAGTCTCATTTAATGTTTTTGATTGTTACGCCATTATGCTTTTCAGGTGACGATATTTATCTCTGTAACACATAGAAGACATCATTCCTTTTTTATTAGTTTTAAGCAAACGGGTAAAACTGTATGGTTAAACACGAACAATGACCATATCCACACACTAGGCGTTCTTTTCTTTTCTTTTCTTTAGTTCAAGTTGTGACTCATGGCTGCAATAATAACAAAAAAAAGATGCCACTCAAATGTCAACAATCTAGTGCAATTTTATCACAAATAAAACAAAGTAATGCAAATTTGTCAGCGAGCTTAATAAAAATATAAAAAAAAATAATTATTACCTACAAAGCGCAAAATTTTGTTTGCATAATGAAAATAGCTGGCGTTTAAATACTAGCTCGTATTCGACACTGACAAAAACCATCCTTTTTTAACCGCATAAAACCACGCACGAGCTGTTTTGAACGAACACAACAGAATACGAACGTTCAAAATCAAGTTTAAACTAATTTTGTTGAACTTTCACAAAATGGATGTTTTTAAGCCACTTGCCTACAGTTTTAAGTGTTTAAAAAAAAACCAAAATCAAGATTAGAAAATATTGAGTTTTCTTTATCATTAAAATTAGATCTTCAACATCGTCGACTTTCAACGATCGTCGACTTTCTATGTAAAATGCCCAGCATGGCCCCGCAAAAAGTACTGATTCCATTGGATCAGGTTTGTAGGAGAGACTTTCCCTTCCTAATCTGCCTACAGAAGTCATGTTTTCTGTTCGTGATTTGACACTTCGCGGATTTTATTTCAAATCTACAAAAATGCATATACATACATATTTTTTAAGCTTTTACTAAAGCTCTACCGATGTTCATAACTCATCTCTTTTAAGATGCGCTTAAATCATTTCTTATTTATATATAGAAATATTTTTATAAACTTAACTTATTTGAAGTACAAAGCAACTAAAAATATTCACTAAGTAATTAATTTTTATATTTGTATTTATTTTAATTTTAACTTTATTGTGCACTTTAGTACGTCTTAGTTTCTGGAATATAAAATTTTAATGCGTTAGATTTTTAATAATATTCTCTGGAATTAACCTCCATTCGGATTAATTTTTTTTTTTCAAAATGATGAAATGTTGGTACGTAATTCCATTGGAATTTTATAATCGAAAATTGTCCATAAGTCGATTTAGCTAAAACAATGACAAAATCTAGCTGTCGCTAATACATACGTATGTATGTATGTATATATGTGAATGAAGATACAAACTGTGTGAAGGGTATATAAGATTCGAATATAGCGCTATTACTGGTTTTTGAATTAATAGTTGAAACGAAATAAAAATAATATTTGGAATATTTGCTTAACTTGCAAGTGAATTAAATTTAATGTTTAAAAAAAATTAAAATAATTCACTGCTTCCAAAAATGTATTACGGTTTTGCTGAATATTTAAAAAAGTTAATTTTAAGTTTTTATACCCGCCACCAAAAAAATGGTGGGGGTATATTCATTTTGTCATTCCGTTTGTAACACATCGAAATATCCATTTTAGACCCCATAAAGTATATATATTCTGAATCAGGGTTTGATTTGATGACGATCTAGCTATGTCCGTCCGTCTGTCCGTCTGTCCGTCTGTTGAAAGCACGATAGAGGTCGCACCGAAAAAGCTAGGGGGCTCAAATTTTGCCAGAATCTTTCCTATAGACAAGGTTTGTTTGGTATTGAAAATGGGCTAAATCGGAATATTAGGAAGAGAGTTATAGCTCGAAAAGCAAGAGTAGGTCGAAAAAACCGTGTCCTTCAAACATCGAATAAAATGGAATTGTGTCTAAACGCATTAACGTAGACTCATGAAACTTCGAATATATATTTCCTGAATAAAAACAATATTTTTCCCCGAAAATTATCTAAATCTATGCATTAGGAGAGGAGTTATCGATCAAAATGTACGAAAATTTATACCGCACAGTGTATTTTTCGGTATATTTAAAAACAAAAACGTCATAAAAGCAACAAAATTGGATGTACGACTCTGAAATTTTGCACACTTTGCTTATTGGTGAGACGCTTTTTTGTAACGGAAAATCAATGTGCCACGCCCACTTTTACGCCCACCTCCCATATAACGTTTTACCCAAAATTCATATAATTTCTCAATTTATATAGATTTTGGAATAATAAAGGGCTATATTGAAACATCTCAGTTGTGCTCATTCGAAAATACAACTTTGACACGCCCACTATAACGCCCACTTTTCACGTTATGTACCGTTAATGAAATTTAAAAGCTCATAAAACCGCCAAAATTAGAGGTATGATAATCAAATTCGCTGCGTATATCCTTCTAGGCAATGTCCTTACTGTGTCAGAAAATTAAGGCGCCACGCCTACTTTAACGCCCACCTCCCATATAACGTTTTACTTAAAATTCATATAATTTCTCTATTAATAAAGATTTTGGAATTATAAAGGGCTATATTGAAACACCTAAGTTGAACTCATTCGCAAAAATAACTTTGACACGCCTACTATAACGCCCACTTTTCACGTTATAGACCGTTAATGAAATTTAAAAGCTTATAAAACTGCCAAAATTAGAGGTATGATAATAAAATTTGCTGCGTATATCCCCCTAGGCATTGTCATTACTGTTCCAGAAAATTAAAGTGCCACGCCCACTTTTATGCCCACCTCCCATATAACGTTTTACTCAAAATTCATATAATTTCTCTATTAATAAAGATTTTGGAATTATAAAGGGCTATATTGAAACACCTAAGTTGTACTCATTCTCAAAAATAACTTTTACACGCCTACTATAACGCCCACTTTTCACGTTATATACCGTTAATGTAATTTAAAAGCTCATAAAACCGCCAAAATAAGAGGTATGATGATAAAATTTGCTACGTATATCCCCCTAGGCAATGTCATTACTGTGCTAGAAAATTAAGTTGAAACGCCCACTTTTACGCCCACTTTTATGCCCACCTCCCATATAACGTTTTACTCAAAATTCATATAATTTCTCTATTAATAAAGATTTTGGAATTATAAAGGGCTATATTGAAACACATAAGTTGTACTCATTCGCAAAAATAACTTTTACACGCCTACTATAACGCCCACTTTTCACGTTATATACCGTTAATGTAATTTAAAAGCTTATAAAACCGCCAAAATTAGAGGTATGATGATCAAATTTGCTACGTATATCCTTCTGATCAATGTTATTGTTGTGCCAAAAAGTTTAGGTGACACACCCACTTTAACGACTACCTCCCATATAACGGTTTATCTTAAATTCATGTAATTTCTCTATTGACAAAGTTTTTGGGAAAATAAAAGACTATATTGATATGTCTAAGTTGTATTTATTAGCAGAAACTTTATTGACACACCTACTTTAACGCCCACTTTCATTGAAAGACTACATTTACAAAAGCATTTTAGTAGCATTTCGAAGTATCTGATGGTCCAAATTTTCAATGATAATGTTGATGCTCAATTGTTGGGCATGATGATGAGTCGAGGTTGACTGCTCTTTTGCCACACTATCGCAAAAAACAGCAATAGTTCCCATTCAACGAACTAAGAAGGCATTCACAGATTTTCTAACATTTTATACAGACCTGTTTTGCAGAAATTTAAATATTTTTTACAATTCTCCCGATTATGGACGAATTTGAACGATTATGTTGATCAAAAGAATTACGAAGTGAACAAAATGCATTTGATTTGAACGCCCATTTTAATAAAAAAAACCTGAATACCTTTAACGCGTTGCTCATTTGCGTATCTTTCCACTGTTCAAATTGAGTTAGTCTGAGATTGAGAAATGTCAAGTGAAATGCAGAAAACAAATTTAAAGACTAGGTGTAGTTCACCTTTAATATGGGCCCTTAAAATGTAAATACCTTTTACAAAGAAAGTGATAAATATTTTATTATAAAGAGATCATTCCATAATGATTAACAAAATAATAAATATTGTGCTTTAAATGTACACAAAATAGGTGGTGGGTATAAAAGATTCGGCACAGCCGAATATAGTGCTCTTACTTGTTTTATATTCTCCTCGAAGATGTGAAAATATTATCAAAAGTCGCCAAGTTTTTGCACAAAGTTTTAGTTTGCATTAATTCGCGTCTTGCTACGAATTATTAAATAAGAGATGTCACAAGAAAAGGCATAATTCTTAATGTAATTCCTTTTAGATTTTTTTTTTAATTTTGGGCTTACTACACATTTTTGAAAATACGTAACTAGTTCTTTTGTCCAAAGTCCACATACATGTATAAGTTAATTTGTAATCTTTTTTTTATAAATCATAAATTTCTTTCATATTTCTCAATTCTTGTAGAACGAAACCGGTCGCTTAATGCGTCGCAACATTATGCGCTATATGGTCTTGGCCTATGTCATTACCCTGCAACGTATTTCGTTGCGTGTTAAACGCCGTTTTCCCACCACTCAACATCTCGTGGATGCTGGTCTCATGCACGAGTCTGAAATGAAAATCTTTGAGCACTTAAATGCCAAAAGTCCCATGTCAAAATATTGGATGCCCCTGGTTTGGGCTACAAATATTATAAATCGTGCTCGCAAAGATGGTCTCATAATGTCCGATCATATCGTACAGACGATACTAATGGAGCTGTCGGATATTCGACGCCGTTTAGGTGGTTTAATCGGTTACGATACTGTATGTGTGCCATTAGTTTATACGCAGGTAAGTCAATAGAATTTTTTTTTAAAGATGAGTTTATTTAGTTTATTAAGTTTATCACATGAAATCAATATTTTTTCTATTTATTTATTAAACTGTTGATGGACCTTCAAATTTGTTTTTTTAGATTGGAAACTGTAACCGGTTGTTTATAAACTGTTCTAGATGCGCCAGAAAAACATTTAATTGATTTGTTAAGTTTTGTAAATTGTTATTAATTTAATCGAAAATTTGTCTCTTTTATATAAATATTTTTGTTTACTTCAATGTGCTTATTTTCGGAAAAAATTAACACTTTAAGTTTTTGTAAGAACATAATATCTGTCATTTAAAAACTACTGGTGTTATCCCTGAAAGTCTAGTTACATTTTGAATTTATGTTAACAGTAGTGTACAGTAGTGCTAAAAACCATTTATTAGCAAGTCGTTTATAATAGATGTTAAACAATATTTAATAAATTTTGAGTTCTTATTTCCTACACCAAGGCGAGTAGATTTTGATTCATCCGGCGATGAAAAACTTTCTAAAGGACCAGCTATTAACCGGAATAGAATAACATTTATAGCAATATGTTAACAGTTTTCAAATGTAGTTTTGAACTTAATTCAAATTTTTTTATTTTCATCAAATAATTCTTAAAGAAAAAAGTTTTACAACAAACAATATATGAATTAAACAGTAAAAATTTTTTTAATATGTTGAAACTACTGAATCAAACCGAATAATTTTCATCTAAAGCATTGAGCGCCAGTACAGCATATTGCAAAAACAAAAATTGTCAAATTGTTTTAGACTGTTATTTATCTTCTATATATATAAAAGTGAAACTCTGTCTGTGTGTGTGTGTGTTAGCTATAGACTCCGAAACTGTAAAACCGATCGGACTCAAGCTTTGGCAAGTTGTTGTACATATTCCAAGAAGTGTTCATGGGTGGTAAAAAGTGGGCGAAGCCACGCCCATAAAAAATTAGTTATCGTTTTTAGCTACTTGCACTTGACCGATTTTTCTGAAACTTTGCACACTATTGAACTCTCATGATTATACAATTTCGTGAATAGAAAAGTGTGCAGTGCCACGCCCTAAAAAAAAGTTTTCATTTTCAGCTACTTGAACTTCACCGATTTTTCTGGAACTTTGCACACACATATTAAACTCTCATAATTATACAATTTTGTGATTAGAAAAGTGGGCAGTGCCACGCCCATTAAAAAAAGTTATAATTTTTAGCTTCTTGCACTTGATATTCAATTAAAATTCAGAATGCATTTTTATGCAACGCGCGCCGGGCTTTTCTAGTATACTTTAATAACAAAAAAAATGACAATAAAAATATTTATTCTTAAATTTTGTGCAATAAATTTTCCATTTTGGTTTATTTTTTTATTTATTTTATTTTTTTTATTACAATACACTTACAAATTATATTCTAATTATTTACCCGAGATGAATACCGAAGACCATTTGCTCGTTGTAGTGAAACAGACCATAGTCTCTGGCGGTTATCGAACCCGCAACTCCCAGACTGGCAGACTAGTACACTACTTGTTAGCCCACCGGGGCACTCTGGTTTATTTTTTATTTTTGATAAATTATCTATTCTATTCAAACTTTTTTTTGTAAATTGTATACGTATTTTTCTTTTTTTATTATCAAACTAGCATAACCGCTTTAATGGCCCCAATAAAGTTTTTGCATTGTATTCATTAGGAGATAGATTTCTCCCCCTTTACCAATTCTTACCCATTTAGATTATAATTAGGAAATTGTTATCAAAAGTAGCTCGTACTTAGTTTATGAACAGTTTTCCAGAAATTCTAGTATTTCTTGGTTTGGGTGGGTGGTGTTCATAAAGTCTTCTGCTTTGATCCTATTGATTTTGCGCTCGAAAAGGTTATATTATATTATAGCCAACAATTACACGAATTAAAAGCATATAACAATTTTATTTCTACAAATATGCTACTAAATTTACTTACTTTGTATGGGGTGTATCATGGCCCTTCATTTGATCCTATCTACGTACTGGTATGAATTGTAAAATGTTTATTTAATAACAATTATTGAAGACACCAAAATTTATTGTTCCTGAAATAAATGGTATAATGAGCTTTCGTGTTTGGGGGTATTACTTACCCTACTCCGATCGTTTCGATTTTAAGTTGGAATAAGAAAATGAGATTAAAGTAAAACACACAAAGTTTTAACTTTATTGATGCAATAGATTTCTAGATTTCTTATGAAATGTAATGTCTTTATATTGAAGGTGCCACGCCCATTGATCTTTTACAGCTTATTTTTAGCTAAACAATGCATATAATACATATAATAATAAAACTTTTTAGACTTTAGGTACTGAAATACCCTAGATTCTGTTGAATTTTGTATGGAGGTGGATGATACATAAAATTTTAAGAAAAAATATTAGTTCTTGAGCTTTATAAATTATTCCAAAAAAGTTAGACAAAGTAGTTTTTGATGTTAGATTAATTAAAATAAAATGGTCGCAAATATGGGCGTGGTCAATTTTGCTTAAAGTAAAAACCTAAGTTGTCTTATAAAAAAAACTTTTAAAACATTTTAGGTGCTGTAATTACCAATGAACAACATTTGATTTTTATTTACATTGATTTATACTATAATTTTCTTTAATAATTTTTCTCCTCTCTCTTGATTTATTTTTTCAGGTTGTAACATTAGTCTTATACACTTATTTCATTGCCGCCTTACTGGGACGTCAAATGTTACCCGATATGCCAGATCGCAATGGCAAAAATGACTATGATCTATATTTTCCATTGTTTACAGCATTACAGGTAAATAAATCTAAGGGCTTTTGGCAAAATAACCTAAATCAAGATAAGAAAATTTTCCACTTTCTTAATTATTAAAGTGAAATTTTTAAAAACTCAATAATACTTTAAGAAATATTGCATAAAAAAATAATGTTCCTCAAAAATTTTTAAATATAATTAAAAAGCTGTTGTTAATGGTACAAAGAGCAAAAACTTCTAATTAGTTTACACTTATTTCCGTCTTGTTACGACTTACATATATGTATAATAAGAAATATTACCTCAAGAACTTGCTTGTTTTGAAAATTTAACAAATTTTAAATGAGCTGTTTTGTTAAAAGTTCACAGAAATATAATATCATGTTAAACTTATTTATACAAATAAACCACAAAACCCAAATGATATTCCACTAAATACAAATGAAACTACAATCTTTTACAACCACAAAATATTATTAAAAATCTGCCGAAATAAAAATTGAAAAATATTTGTAACTAGATGTTCATTATCAACTGAAAAAAAATAAATAAATTACATGTAACAACAAATGTGAATTTAAATTAAAATTATTTAATATAAATCCACAAGAGAAAAAAATAAAAAATAAAAAGTGACACTTTTTTAGCAAAACATCCACGATTTTGAATTTAATTTAAATATTTTATGTAATTGTGTAGAGTGCTTGGTTGACTACAATTTTAAACTCATTTTAATTTTCACTGCTTCACTGTTATTGTTGTAAAGAAATTATGGCGTTTTAAAAGGTTTATTAAACCAGGTACTTAGCTAGTGTGTTGCTATGGGCAGTCACACAAAGTAATTTGAATGAACTGTGAAACGTAGTCTGTTTGTAGACAAAAGATTTACCTTCAATACTAAAGGGTCCGCCAAATAACTTTTTTTTTTTTTTTGAAAATGCTATAAAAAAAGTGAAGCTTCGGCTGTGTGGCACGTAGCGCCGTCCTGTTGAAACCAAATGTTGCCAATATCCTCCTCTTAAATTTTTGTGAACTTCGTTTAACATGGCCCGATAACGATCGCTATTGACTACGGCCACTCCTTGCTCACTTTCGAAGAAAAATGGAAAAATCGGCCAAACTAATGTCGCAATATTTCCCAGCGTTGTTCAAGCGTATACACAACCATATTCGTTCAGCAGAAGGATAAAAATAATTAACTGTCAAATCAGACATGATCTAAGTGTTACCATTCACGAAACAAGCAATAGTTGAAAAAAAACGTTAGATGGCGGACCCTTTATTTAAAACTTCAAAATAAAATATGGCGTCGGAAATTTAATAGAAAAATGACGTATTACATTTAATTTGAAATCTAGGCTTAGCTTAGAGGTGGTCACTATTTACATGATGTTGAAGAATATTATCAGATTCGGCACGACTGAATATAGCATTCTTACTTGTTCAGTTTGAATTTAAAAATACAAATAAGTATACATATATGCACAGTATAACAGCACTGCTTAATAATTCCAACTCAGCAACCCTTATTGCTACACGCAAAGAAAAACCACGGTTATGACATGATCACAATGGTCATATTATACTTGCTATAACAATATTTGGTTGTAGAAAACCAGTTAAATTTATTTTTATTTTATTTCATCATATATTTTGTCACGATATTCAAGCATTTGTTTGAATTGTATCATTTAATGTTAACTTTTCCTAAAAATTTCTGTATGGTTGTCGTCTAAAAATTGTATGTTTTTTTAAAAAAATTAATTCGACCGAAATAACATTATATTCAAAAACACTAAAAATTAAATAAATATCATAAATAATATAAGAGGCAACAGTATGATTACAAAGCAATCAATCTATTATTTTTTTAATAATAATTTGATTACTGTTTTTTTTCGTGCCTGATAAATTTTTATAATGTTAATAGTTTGAGATGTCAACACCGCAATACTAATTTGCGGTAAAAGAGCCAAGATTGTCGATTTTAACTGTAGGCATATATATTATTATTGCATGATGCTCCAATTAAACAAAATTATGATAATTGGCAACCATTATATGTTGAAAACACAATCAAAAAATTCAATCATATTATGTGGCTCTTCGATTATGGTTACCACAATCATGTTTTTTCTTTGCGTGTAACTAGTGTAGCCAAGCATTATACACAGGTCAAGTGTATGGAAAATTTCAAACAGATGCTAATTAAAACTAAATCTATTACGAATTGCCTTTTTAGTTATCGAAACAAAAGTTTTTCAGCTAAAAAATTAATATAATTGGAAAATTAATTAATTATATTAGTAGTTTTGTTTTGCATTTGGTGTATGAATGTATTGAACATTTTGCTTGTCATCCACAACAAATACCAACTGCCAAATATGGTACTACAATGTATCACGTGGGTTAACCATAAAAAGAGAGATTATTTAAAATGTATATACGGTTTTTATACCCTTCACCTGTGGTATATATGTGTGGGTATATATAGCTTTGTCATTCCGTTTGTAATTTCTACAATTTTCATTTCCGACCCCATAAAGTATATATTTTCTGAAAGCTTATGAATAGAGGAGTCGATTAAGCCCTGACCGTCTGTCCGTCTGTCCGTCTATCCGTCTGTCCGTCTGCCCGTCTGTCCGTGTGTTGGTTGAAATCAACTTTTAGAAGCAACTATATGTTCCTCAGATCTCTATATGGTATCAATCTCTTGGAAATATCCAGGAATGAATCGCTATTGAAATTCAGCACAATCGCCCCATAACTTTCTGAGATATGAGCAAAAAACCACGACCACCTCGTTTTTTTTCACAATTACAACAACAACATACATACATACATACATGTAAAAAACATACCAAACAAAAAAAATTACAAAAAAAAAAAATATTAAAAATAAGAAAAAAAATAATAAAAAAAACTACAAAAAAAAATTTAAAAAAAAATTTAAAAAAAATTTTTAAAAATTTTTCTAAAAAAATTTTTTAAAAAAATTTAAAAAAAATATAAAAAAAAATAATAAAATATAAATAATATATTAAATAAAATAAAATTAAATTTTTTTGGCTCAGCTGGGATTCGATGCCACATTTATTCTAACGTGTACGTATGCACGTATTTTATATGGGATGAATGGTGATACAAACAATTGTTATTGCATGACTACACGTTGTGAAGGGTATATAAGATTCGGCACGGCCGAATATAGCACTGTTACTTGTTTTTATTAATTTCAAATTGTGTATTTGTGTAAAATAAAAGAGGAGGAACAAAAAATTTCAAACAAAATACCAAGGCATATTAATTCATCAGGTAATTGCAGTTCGGAGAGAATTTTTTTGTTTATATTTTTTATATATTTAGTTTGACATTTGTCATTTGTTGTCAGCTGAAATTTGAAATAGTGAAGTTGAAAAAAAAATAATCAGCTGGCAAAACAAGACTACCTGATGAATAAATTTGCCTCGACAAAAATAATGCAAGTTAAATTTAGTCTAGTATTTACTTTTATGTGCATTTAAAAGCTAATTTGCAGAATCTTAAATTAATTTAAGGTTGGAGCAATAGAATTTTCATAAAAAATTTATTTTGTAAAGCGCTTCTTGAATCCCACTTAGTGCTTACCATATTCCAAGAGCGCTTGTAGAAGGCATGATTTTTATATGACATGTCGAACTTTGTAGGTCTCTATTTTGCAATTAATAAGTTCTTATTTTGTCAGGAGCAGTTTTATTATGACTTTCCTTTACCCACTGCGAAAAAAGGCATCACTAAGTACGGGGTTATATCGTTGGTCACAGGTGCAAAGGCCCTAACTCAAACAATTGTTACTTTACAAGAGAATGCAAAAACGTAATAGAAACTGTACCATCATTAATAATGAAATTTAAAAGACAATTATATGCTTTTAAAACTGTTATTTTTGATACTATTGAATTAGATCTTTGTGTTGAGGTATATTTGTGTATAATGTATTAGAATCAATAAAAAAGTAAATTTTTAAAAACAATATGAGTTAGGGGTTTTCTACTTGTGACCATCGTTAAAAAAAATGCTATTGAAATATATTTTTCTCCTTGTTTACTATTGAAAATATAACTAGGACAGAAGACCTACTTTATTACATTTGCCATGTAACCAGCTAATACTCGGCAAGTCTTTTTTTTAACTGACTTACCAAATGTGTAACTCAAATGCTGCACGTCTGTCAAAAGTGCTATTTTACAGTCAACCGCTGCAGACTTTTTTTCAGTGGTAGGGACTTATGCCAACAGCTGATGTCAGAAGAAAATGGCAGATGACTTTGCACATGAATTCTACAAAACAATTAGGGTATTCACAATGGCGTCATAAAATCATATGTCCTATAATAATAACATAAAAAATTAAGACTATTGTGAACAGCCCCTCATAATTAAGTGTGCTATTTTGAATTTGAATCAGCTGATGTAAAACAATTATAAAAATAAATATTTTTCTTTTATAATGCCAAAAACAAGTGAAGAAAACAAAATAATAACCAGTTTGTGCGAAAAGTATATTTTAGATATTGTAATGCCAGACTCAAGTAAATAAATCACAAATAAATTAAATTTTGTTTGATAAACAAAACACATCAGAGTCCTTAGCAGATCTTATTTGACGCCGCCAGTGATTTGTTATCAAAAATTAGCAACTGCGCTTAAATTTGGATGTCGCCCCAATAAAATTATTCAATGAACGGCGACGGCTTACAAAAACTGTTGCGGCTTGGCTTAGCCGGCTTACCCGTTTAGCACAGGTCTCTGCTTATTAAATACGACAGCACAATAAACATAGCGTACAAAGTTCTATTATTATAAGACACTTTTTGTTTGAAAAGCAACAACAACATTTTTAAACCATTGTAAAATTTTAGAACAATATGACATGATAAGACACCTTGTGAATCACCCAAATGTCTTAAAAGTAATATACGACATGTTCGTATTTAGCAGTGGGAAATGTCAGATATAAAAAACATGAAGTGTATTAGCAATATATTGTGCTAAAACAGTCTGTACTGCTTACGAAAGCTTTGGTGGGTTGGTTAATTTAAAAATCTTTTATGTATTTAAGTACTTATATGACCACTAGTACATTATAATAATCATTATTATATTTTCTTTTATGAAATAATTACAAATAAATTAAAGTCATATTTTATATCTTACTTCTTAATTATAAGAACAATTTGTACACACTCACACATATATCTTTTAGCTCCAAGCCACAGATATATTTTAATGCTTATTACTTTTAAAATACCTAACAGATTTCATCAACAAAATACCCTTCTAACGATATATTTTTTATTAAAATCAATTGACAAAGAGAAGAAAAAAATGTTCTTAACTGTTTTGCCTTGGCTTATTTTTATGTAGATTAGTTTTTTTGATTACTTCCTTTAAGCCTTGCTTCCAATACTTTTTTTGTCAAATTTATTTTTGAAATTTCACGAGTTGCATTTGCAACGTGTTTTTAATATTCCCATTAGTTTTTTTTTTTTTTTTGTCATTTAACAAATCGTTGTAACACTAATGCACTTTTTATTAAATTCTTTAACTTATGACTTGTTTAAGTTAAGTTATTAATAATATACATATTTCATTATTAATTATTTTTTATAAATTTTATTATTTTTTAATTGTTTTTAACAGTTTGTTTTTTATGTCGGTTGGCTGAAAGTTGCTGAAGTGTTAATTAATCCATTCGGTGAAGACGATGATGATATTGAATTAAACTGGTTAATTGATAGACATATTAAGGTAAGTCAATTTCAAAGTTAAATATGTTTTATAATTATAAACAAAAAAAGTGTATGCAAACAATGTGGCCAATTACATAAATTATGATTATAAAAATGTCTCATATCAAAAACGCAGCTGATTGTATTTGAGAGAGAGAGAGAGAGATTAACTGAACTGAAATACAGAAAGAACTGAAGTAAATCATCTCGAATTTAAAAAAAAAAAAATTTTTTAACTCGTAAAAATGTATGCTCTAAAACGCTTCTCCAAGATAACTATTATTATTATTAGTTTTTAATTTTAATTGAAAGGTTTTAAACCCATAGAGCCAGGGTATCCCATACAGGTTCAGAATCCGTAAGTCGACCGATACCTTCATATAGGAAGTCGGAGCTGAACGCAAATATTCTTTTCTTGAAAAGTTTTGCAAAGGTTAATTGAGACTCCGGGTGACTGTACATCAGTACAGTTAACCGACGCCACGCAATTAACCAAAGCGAGAGTGAGACGTGAAATTCTCGAAGACGGATGAAAAGGACGGCCTGATTGCCTTTAAGAGATAATGGCAATCACGCGCGAGCTCTTGACCCGACCAGAGCTGAATTACGACTGCCAAGATAACTATGTGCTTAAATCGTATGATGTGTAGTGTTATACTGCTAGAATCACATACTGCCTTATTCATCAAAAATATTAACAGTTTATAAAGAGATTATAAAACTGATTTTCTATGTTATTTTGATTTATAAACCTCTTATAAAACTGGGGGCAAATAACGACATTCGACCGTGATCGAAATTTGAAAATTCTTATAAGAATCTCTATACGTAAAGCACAGCGATCGTTCGAGTAAAACTTCGATCGTGATCGAATGCCGTAATTTATCCCCTGTTTAAATTTTTATGACTTATACCGATAATGTTTAAGTAATTTGTGCCCAAAGACATTGGTTGTTATTGCTTTGTATCGTTTTACCTCTACAACGCTTTTGAAGAAGGACCTGAATACGACCCAGCAACATTTTCATTTTTCCAGATGTATCGCCACCTTCTAAACCTTGTATGAATTACGATATTATTGCTATTTAACTTAGACGTTAATCAAAAAATGAGCCTCGTAACTAAAGATGTTTTTAATTAAAAAATTATTTATCCTTAAACCGCTTACAAACTATTATAGAACTGCATGTCCAATTTCTGACGCAAATTTTGCAATTTAAAATCTTAATTATTGTACATTGATTGTAGCCTACAGCCTCGAGTTATTTTGCACACTTTCATAGAAAGCGTCAATGTTCTCGTTTTTCTTTTTTAAGGTAATAAGTCGCCTTCAAAGTCGTTAATTAATGAATTTTAACCTAATCTAAGTGATGAAGCAGAAATCCGGTGTAACCAAATTTTCCAAACAAATTAGCGTCAAAAATACCTCACAAAATACAGCCATAACTGCAATTTGACAATCAGTCAGCCACTAACTAATAAACAACAGATATGAAAAACACCTCCTTCTTATTGAAAATCTCTTTAGGAAACCAAAAATTTTATTATTCGCGACTTATCTGTATTCTGGGTGGTATCAAATTGTTTGGAATTGTCATTGCAGCAATGCTCTAGCAATTGCAAACCTCTAAATTCCACTCGGCACATAGAAAAGCCACTATTTTCTTAAAAAAAAAATGCGTTAAACGGGCATATGAATTTATTTTTCAAATGATCCCACGTTCCAACGTCACCAGTTGGCGGGTTAAAATGATAAATTAAAATTATCTGTCAACTTAAAATTAAATTACCACACATTATATACGTTACAATGTTTAAACAACATCATTTGAAATATTTTATAGACAAGATATTTTATAAACTGGTAACAAGTTGTAATCTCGTTATCGGATCAGTAGTTAAATCGAACGCAAAACATCTGCCGAAGTTAAACAACAAAAATGTACATGTTTTCGTTAAACTATTTTTATGCACAATTATAGTGTGAAACAGGGATGGCAAATGTGCTACAAATGTACTTTTCTGTGTTACAAATAAAACCGAAAAAGTACAATAGAAACGTAAGGATTAATTTTGTAGAATTTAAAACTTTATTCAATTTTGTGTTTGTATTTATGTTATACCATAGACAGACGACAAATTAACATTTTGCTGTGACAGACGACAGTTTTTGCATTTAGTAAAAATTGTAAATGCACTAGCAATCACAAATCTGAACATGTTGCTACGAGTTGGGATGGCAGAAGGACACTCTGAAATAAGAGAAAGGGAATTGTGGAAATTCGTAGGTTTAATGGTATATTTTCATGGAGGTTATAATTCATACATATGTGGGTATATGGTATTTTTTTAATGGACCGTAACAGCACTTTTTGCGCGAGTTACGTGCTTACGATGGACGATACCAGTATTTAGGAAAACTTACACCTAAAGGCATTCCAAAAAATATGTAAAAAAAGTTCAACATATCGAATCTATTTTAATTTTAAATTTTTGATTTTTTAATTTTTTGATTGATTGCCGACCGTGTTGCCATATTGAAATTGCTAAATTCAGTTTAAATTCAATATGATTTAGTGCATTTACGTGAAATCTAATACACATTGGAAATTCAAATTAACGCTGTCGTCTGTCTATGGTATTAGAAAACAAAATTTGTAATACTGTATTTGATAAATCAAAGGGCTGGTTAAATAAGTAATTCAACACAGGTACATGACTAATAGTTTTGTTTCTTATTATTAATCGCACTCAAACTATGCCACAACAAAATCAAATTTTTTTTATTTTTACTAGAGTACAGTGCCATTTTGTACATCAAAAGAACTTGAGATAATATAAAATAACATAAAAAAGTGTGTTTTAATTAAATAATGTGTTTATTTTAAAGATCAATACTTAGCATTTAAAACGATTTCGGTACGGTTCTTGACGCAGCATATTCTGTACGTCCAATTTTGGAAGACTTTTTCACGTAATGCTGGCCATACAGCGTTGTTCTCACAGGTATTAATTGTTGCTGGCTTATTAACATAAACCGGTGACTTCACGATATCGCAAAATTTTAATTTCAATAAATCAATGATTGGCTGTATGATATCCTGAAAAAAAAACACATCTAGTTCGGACATTGATCCATATATCCATGTATTCAATAAACAAAAAATCATAGATTAAAATGCGGCAGCAATCTCCATTTATCATAACACGATCTAAGACAACATTTTTTAATAAATAAGGTCCGCTGATGCCACAGGCTTTTTTCTGAATGTATTGAAGTTTGCAGGGTCTGTTGTGAATTGGTCTTACTACATTAACGGCAATTTTATTTATTAAGCCAAATGTTATTGTTTCACGAAGTATTGTTGGAGTACGTTTACTGATCATAAATTCCAAAAAGTGAGCGCATTATGACAAATCGTTTTAACCTTCATTATTCCTGTTTTACGGCTATATCGGCTTTATGAAACATCCTATATAAGAGATAAATGAATTTTTTTTTAATATCAAAAAAACAAGTAAGAACGCGAAATTCGGCAGTGTCGAATCTTTGATACCCCTCACACAGTTTTTATCATCATGTACACATATACATACCCAGCAAATAGTTTTGCACTAGTTCAATGTGAATAAAATTTTTCATGATTTCTAGTTCATAAGTGCAAAAGGAGGCATGAAAAATGCTTTCTTCAATTACAAAATAGTTAGCCTTTAGTGATGTGCTTCAAAATACATGCAAATGAATGCGAAAAATCTTAAATAATTCATGTAAATAAACATTATTAACTCATGAAACATGGGTTCCTTTTCATCTTCTATGCATGCGTTCCATGCACTTATTGGAACTGGTAAAAAAAAATTAGGGAATTAAGACTACTTCTTATGAATTGAATGTTACAGTTTCATTTAAAACGTTTGCTCGTAAAAATAATTGTTATAATTTCATTGAAAAATATAATAAAAATATTGTTTCTATATTTTAAAATTTACAACTTAATTCCTTTTTAATGCTTACTGGGTTGTAATTAAATTAATTTAAAACTTTAATTATAAAGATTAGGCTTTTAGCCCGTCACTTTTTTTACAAATACATACGTACATATTATTTAATACTTTTTTGGTCGTAAAAGTACTTTTTTAAAACTTAAATGGTAAAATATTAAAATTTCATAGACCATCCCTAGTATGAATTCTGTATCTTTCACACACCACTCGTTCATCGGTCAACCAAGTCAATCTTGTATAACAAAAATAAAAAAAAATTAAAAAAAAGTTCAAACCGCAAAAAAACCAGTTCGGTTAGTTGCTTTTCCTCTTATTCTTCCTCTTCACCATTTTTCTTAAATTTTAAAATAAAATCGTTTCCATAACAAAAAACAAAGAGTCTTTGTTTTTGTAGTATTTAAAACTATAGTTTATTTTTAGCACGTGCCACTTTTAAGACAACAACATAAAATTAAAAATAAAATAAAAAAACAGCAACAAAACACATTTTGGTATGTGGTTTAAAGAAGTTTTTTTTATCTATCTTAAGTTAGCATTTGTTAATACAAAGCGGCTGTGATATAGATGATCATGATAATATTGTTGTTGTTGATGATGATGATGATGATGATGACGGTGATAATGACGACAAAGTTTAACTTTTACCAAACAGAAATATGGATAATTTTTTTAAATAAAATGTATTAATTTATGTGACAGTAGATGTCATTTTATTCATATATTAGATAATATAAATATAAATTTAATATACATAATTTGTTAAAAAATTAAAAATTCAGGAATTTAAAATTGTTTTAGAAAGGTCAATTAATATGAAATGAAAACAATAATTGACTTAGTTATGGCTTTAAAACAAAGTTTAAGCTCAAATAATAATTTTTAACCAACCAAGGAAAAATCTGAAAATGTTAAACACCCAAATCTACAAAAGTGTTGGATAAATATTCTACTACTACGAGTAGCACATTTTTTACAATACATTTTTAAGTTAAAAACAATTTCAGTCTTAATTTTTCAGTCTTAATTTTCCAGTTAAATTTTCTTTCAAGAAACCTAATTGTATATTTTTCTAAATAAAATTTTCACTAAAAAATTAAATAAAAAACGTTTAATTTTTATGTAGAATGTTTTTTATAAATTATACATACATATATTCAAAATTTTATAATGACTGATTCGACAGAATTCGCCTCCTTGCCAATTGTCAAACAGTAGTATGTTTATGTTCCTTCTGGCTCACAGTGGAGGATAAAATTATAGATACACTAAAAAATTATTTGAAAATATATTTTTTTTGTATCTACGTCACGAAGCTGCTTAGCTGTTTCACAAAGCTGTTTAGCTATTTCAAGAAAATGTTTAGCTATTTCACGAAGCTGTTTCACGAAGCTGTTTCACGAAGCTGTTTTACGAAGATGTTTAGCTAAACAGCTTCGTGAAACAGCTAAACAGCTTCGTGACGTAGATACAAAAAAAATATATTTTTAAATAATTTTTAATTGTATCAATAATTTTATCCCCCACTGTGAGCCAGAAGGAACATAAATATACTACTTCAAACTTCAAAAAAAAAAAAAAATAATTAGCCTTTAAATATTTTTTTTAATATTAAACTTAACGTTTGGGAAGAAAGCAAATTCGGTAGAATACGGCACTATGTATACCTTGTAAAGTGTACCATGTAAACAAGTATTTGATCAAAACCGAAAAATAATTTATTTTAAAAGTCGTTTCTTAAATATTTCTTTATTAAAAGAATTAAAAGAATCACAAATATGATAAAAATATATTTCCGTCAAAAAGAAATTGTATTAATAAAAACAAACATTTACATAAGTTAATTGTTAATTACTGAAATGAAAATCTCAGTTTGTATCCCTGCACAACAAATTAAATTAAGGCGCTTTCCAATCAGTTGTTGCGACAAGATTACTGTATGAATATGCGTTAAATTGTATTAAAAAAATCTCTAAAAATTGATAAGTTTTCGAATTCCCTCACATATCGGAATATCTCATTAGAGAAAATGTTCTAAATATTAAGTATAATTTTTCTTCATTCTTATCACATCTATAATAAACAATGTCAGAACAATGTGTTTGACGGTTACGGTGATATCTCTCGGATGAACATAATATATCGAATAAACTTTTATCACTTTTTTATGAAACTAAATTTACATATATTTTCACTCTAGCTGTAAAAAATGGTTAGTTTTTATTTTTGAAATCAAAAAAATTAATTTCAATAATAAGATAAATTACTACTTAACCTCTAATTTTAAAAAAACTAGTTCTTTAATATAACAAGTAAGAGTGCTATATTCGGCCATGCCGAATCTTATATACCCTTCACAACGTGTAGTCATGCAATAACAGTAGTTTGTATCACCATTCATCTCATATGAAATACGTGCATACATATAAAAAACATACGTTTGTATATGAAAACATCCAATTGTAAAATTAAAAATTAACGTATGTATGTTAAAAAAAAAATAACAAAAAAATAAAAAAATAAATTTAAAAAAATGTTAAAAAAAAATTAAAAAAGAAATAAAAAAAAAATTAAAAAAAAAAATAATTAAAATATAAATAATAAACATAAAACAAAAAAATAAAAAAAAGAATTAAAAAAAATTAAAAAAAAAATAATATAAATTATATTTTAAATAAAAAATAAAAAAAAAATTTAAAAAAAAAATATAAAAAAATTAAAAAAAAATTTTTTGGCTCAGCTGGGACTCGATCCCACGTTTACTTTAACCAATATACAAGTTTGTATGTATGTATCTATGTTGTTGTTGTAATGTTGTTTTTGTGAAAAAAAAATCGAGGTGGTCGTGGGTTTTTGCTCATATCTCAGTTGTTTATGAACCGATGTTTCTGATTTTCAATACCGATCTACTCCCGAATATTTCTGATATCTAAATACCTCACCCGGGTCCAAGCGTTGATTTCAACATACACACGGACAGTCGGTCAGACGGACAGACTGACAGACTGACAGAGCTTAATCGACTCCCATAAGCTTTCAGAAAATATATACTTTATGTGGTCGGAAATGAAAATTGTAGAAATTTCACAAGGAATGACAAACCTATAAATACCCTTTTTCACTGTGTGAAGGGTATAAAAATAATAAAAATAAAAATAATATATAAAAAAAAATAAAATTTTTTTTGGGCTTAGCTGGGGTTCGATGCCACGTTTACTCTAACTAGTATACCACGTTTGTAAGTATGTATGTTGTTTTTGTGTTAAAAAAACACGAGGTGGCCGTGGGTTTTTGCTCATATCGCAGTTGTTTATGTACCGATCTACTCCCGAATATTTCTGACATTTTAATACCTCACCCGGGTCTAGGCCATGTCAGGGGGCTTTAAAAAGTAGATTTCAACATACACACGGACAAACGGTCAGACGGACAGACTGACAGAGCTTAATCTACTCCTCTATTCATAAGCTTTCAGAAAATATATACTTTATGGGGTCGGAAATGAAAATTGTAAAAATTTCACTCGGAATGACAAACCTATATATACTCTTGTGCACCACAGGTGAAGGGTATAATAAATAGCTGACAAATCAACACTACCTGATCATTGCTTCTATACCAGGAATGATAAAACAAAGATTATGCATTGCGGATGTTTGTTGCAAATCAGATCTCTCATGCACACAAATGATTGATGTTACAAGTAAAAATTTAAAAAAATTAATTAAGTGCTCAAAAAAAGAATTATTAAATAACAATAACAATAAAAAATAATTAATAAAATTTTTTTTTTTTTTTTTTAAATTAACTTAAAACCCGTAAATAACCATTAATAAAATACTTTTAAATAAACTATAAAGTTTTTATTCTCCTTAAATCTCTCCTTAAAAAGCTCACTGTTTATGTTTTGTTTTTGTTAAGTGCGGGGCTGATGTGACGTACAATGAAAACATTTTTTACAGTCGGAACGCGTAATCTTGTTTTTATCATTCTTGATTCTATACCATGGCTGCTTTTTACGAGTTTTTAATGTTAAATTGTATAAAAAAAAACTTGGCATCCTTATAAATAAAAGACTGGAGTTTTTTAAATATTAAAAATATGCAATCATTTAAAAAAATTTGTGATATTACCCAGCAAAAAATTTTTTGCACTAGTTCAATGTGAATAACATGGCTTCTAATTCAAAAGTGCAAAAGGAGGCCTGAGGAATGCCTTCTCCAAATACAAAATAGTTAGTCTTTAGTGATGTACTTCAAAATAGTACATGGAAATGCGTGCAATAAATCTTGAATAGTTCATGTAAACAGACATAAAACAGGGGGTTTTTTTATCTACTGTGCATGCGTTCTATACACTTATTGGACTTGTATTAATATATTCATAAAAATACATGCTCTCCAATGATACGTTAATGTTAATAAAATTATGTCTCACTATTCGATAAGTTCTCTTCTTAAACAAATTTCTATATTATTATATTCAGATTTATATTAACTTTAATAATTTGTACTTTATTAAATAAATTCTGTGGCCAAATTACGTCATTGAAGTTTTACTCAGACGTTTGAATTAGAACTGTCTAATAACAAACACAATCGAATACCGTTTATTCATCATTGATTTGATTCACCAATTTTAAATGCAGCTACAAAACCACCAACTAATTTTGATCTTTACGACTATGTGCGCAGATTAGGCTTTTTTTTTGAAAAGTGTGCTTAACACATGCAGCACTTTATTACAGTTGGTCGTAAAAATATAATCATTTAAAATCAAATAAACGTAATTTAGGTTTAATTTTAATTTACACAAATTTTATCCGGCAGCACTAATTACCTAAAAACGAACGATTAAGATCAATTTATGGAAAAATTTTCAAATTAAATTGATTTATAACAAACAACATTTTACAAGTAATAAGCTATGCATTTTTAAAAACAAAACTTTTAGGTTTAGTATTTTTTGTTGTAAATTGAAATTGAAATAACATTTGTTCATTTATTTTATGGCGAAATTATGTAAACATTTTGTTAAGTCACAAGCGCTTTACTATTTTAAAGATTTAGCACATAAATGTCATAAAGAATTGAAATTAAGTTATTGTTTATGGTTACGGTTTTAAAAAAGTTAAACTAAACTATAGTTTATCTGATAATTAAATTTTAGCCACGGCCGTAATAACTTGCATCGTTAAATTTTCAAGGGAGTGTACAGAAAGAGTTTTTTTTTTAAATAATATTCTTTATTGCCAGCAAAAACGTTTTTTAAATTAAATGTAATTTGAATAGTAAAATTAAACGAAAATTGTAAAAATATATTTGATGAAAAGAAATAAAAATGTTGTATTTAGCTAAGTCGAATCTGTAATATCCTTAACCAGCGTGTAGGTATGATGATGTATTATATGTGTATGAAAATTAAATTATGAGGGCAACTAAAAGTTTAGAACACATTTTAAAGGTTCACAGGCAATAGCCAAAAAAAATAGCTCTTGAAGAATAAAATACATGCTTTAAAGAATAGCATTTTTCTTTGAAATTCAACGTAAAATAATAAAATCTAGAATGGCGTCTTTAAGTCTAGTAGAAAATGATTTTTTTAAGCTAAAAATATAATTTCATTTTATCCCTTTTCGTGCTACGAATTTTTATATCTTTATCATTTTGTTTGTAATTTCTAGCGTATTCATTCTCGACCCCATAAAGTATATATTTTTGGATACCTTATGAATAGGGGAGTCTATTAAGTGTTGTCCGTTTGTCCATGTGTTACCTTATATCAACTTTTAAAAGCCCCATATGCTGACCTGTATATCGTTTTAATCTGTAGGAAGTATTTAAAATTAAATCGCTTTAAAAATCCAGCACGATCACCTCATAACTTGCTGAGATATAAGCTGATAAGCTCCACTACCTCTGTATTGACAAACTTGTTATTTTTATAGATTAAATATGCCTTTTGAGATACTTGTAAAAATATTTGGTCAAATGGGTCACTAATTAACAAGGCTTTTGGCAAATATTTGTTGAAAAAAAAATATTTTTATACCCTTCACATGTGGTGAACAAGTGTATCATTCCGTTTGTAATTTCTACAATTTTCATTTCCGAACCCATAAAGTATATATTTTCTGAAAGCTTATGAATAGAGGAGTCGATCGTCAGAGTGACCGTCTGTCCGTGTGTTGTTTAAAATCAACTTTTAGAAGCAACTATACAACTCAGATCTGTGTATGGTATCAATCTTTTGGAAATATCCGGGAATGAATCGCCATTGAAATTCAGCACCATCGCCCCATAACTTTCTGAGATATGAGCAAAAAACCACGACCACCTCGTTTTTATTCCACAACAACAACATACAACACATACATACAAACGTGGTATACTGGTTACAGTAAGCGTAGCATCGAATCCCAGCTGAGCCAAAAAAAAATTTTTTTTATTTTCCATATTATTTATATTTTTATTATTTTTTAATTTTTTAAATTTTTTTTTTTTTTTTTAATTTTTTTTATTGTTTTTTTATTAATAATTTTTTTTTGTATTTTTTTTTTGGAAACATACATATGTATGTATGTAAACTCAATTTATAATTTTACAATAGGATGTTTTTAGATATGTATGTTTTTTTATATGTATGTACGTATTTCATATGAGATGAATTGTGATACAAACAATTGTTATTGCATGACTACACATTTTGAAGGATATATAAGATTTGGCATGGCCGAATATAGCACTCTTACTTGTTTTCTATGTTATGGATTGTTCTGCTCATCAAACTAATAAGACTGTATTTACTATCTACCACTATCTTTACTACCCATCAAGCATTGTGGTCGCATTTTTTCCAAATTTTACTTTTATGTATTAAATCAAAAAAAAAATTTTAAATCTATGTAATATTTGTAACTTTCACAAAAACCATCAAAAAATCTCGATGAGATTTTTTTATAGTGTATAAACACTTTTAAACAAGTAAGAGCACTATATTCGGCTGTGTCGAATTTTTTATACCCACCACCAATTTAGTGTACTTTTATAGCACAAAATTTATTATTTTGTTATTAGCTGTAATCGATATGGAATAATTTCTTTTTACTAAAATATGTATCACTTTCTTTGTATAACTTCGATATGCCAGTAAAATGTTTTCGTAAATTTAGTTTTTCAATTAAAGTGGGCGTTAAAGTAGGCGGGTAGATATAGTTTCTGCTAATAAATATAGCTTAGATATTTCAATATAGCCCTTTATTCTTCCAAAATTTTTGTCAATAGAGAAATTATATGAATTTTAGATAAAACGTTATATGAGAGGTAAGCGTAAAAATGGGCGTGTCACCTTCATTTTTTGGCATAACAATGTCATTGACTAGGAAGCTATATGTACGAAATTTCATCATCTCACCTCTAGTTTTGTCGGTTTTATGAGTTTTTAAATTTTAGTAACAGTAGATTACGTGAAAAGTGGGTGTTATAGTAGGCGTGTCGAAGTAGTTTCTGCAAATAAATTCAACTCAGATATTTCATTACTGAGTCCTCTATTCTTATAAAATCTATATTTATACAAAAATTATATGAATTTGAGATAAATCTTTATATGGGAGGTGAGCGTAAAAGTGGGCGTGTCACATTTATTTTCCGTTAATACAAAGTCTTTGACCAAAAACCAATGTTCGCAAAATTTCAGAATCGTACATTTAACTTTGTTTTTTTAGGTTTTAATTTTATATACCGAAAAATACACTGCGCGGTATAAATTTTCGTACACTTCGATCTATAACTACTTTCCTAATTCATAAATTTCATGACTCTACGTTAGGACACAACTCCATTTTATTCGATGTTGGAAGGACATGTTTTTTTACCTACTCTTGCATTACGAGCTATAACTCTAATCCTAATATTCCAATTTAGCCCATTTTTAACACCAAATAAAACTTGTGTATAAGAAATATATTGGCAAAATTTGAGCCCCTTAGCTTTTTTGGTTCGAGCTTTAATGCTTCCAACAGACGGATAGACGGACTGACATAGCTAGATCGTCAAACAATGAAAGCCCGATTCAAAAAATAAATACTTTATGGGCTCTAAAATGGATATTTCGATGTGTTACAAACGGAATGACAAAATGAATATACCCCCATCATTTTCTTTTGTGGCGGGTATAATAATTATGAATTATTATTCGTACTGCTGGCTATGAATTGTAGCCTTGCTTTTTGAGAGGATTCGGTTATAACAATAAGACACACCTAAATATAAATATTTATACTTTTACTAAAAACATAATGCAATTGAAACACAAATACATAATCATTTTAATTCGTAAATGAATAATTAACTTAAAAGCTAAAGCTAATGAGAATATTTTCTTTAACATCCCAGCAAAAACTAGGTAATGACTTGCTCTTACTAAACAACATAATTTTTAATGACTATTACATATCGTCTGTCTTACTAAGAAGTGTTCTAATTATGATTTGATTTATAAGGTGATACATAAGTACAAACTTATTTTTTAAGCGTTTTCTTAGATACACACACAACACAATTTCTTAATTTGTTGGCAGCCATTCAAACCCATTCCCGAATTTTCGTCCTTAAAAGAACCGAACGACTTCTGTAAGTCCATAATATTAATGGATTATTTATTGATATTAAAGTAAGTAATTATTTGGGTCCCTAGTTATATAAGCAAGCGTTAAATTCTACTTCGAGTCCCTATTTGTAAACCAGCGTGGTAAGTACTTGCCTCCAATGGCATCACCGTGTTAAAATAATGTGTTTAGGTGCCAAAATGAAAGTAGTAAAGAACTATTTTTAGTACATTCAACTCATTTTATTGTAATGAGAACTTTTGCTGGGATACTATGTTTTTGCCTAATCTTTATCATTTATTTTTGACATGGCATTGTCAAATTAAATTGATTGTTAGTCCCGTCAAGGTTTAAACTGCTAACATTTACGGTAAATTTGCAATTGTTTAAAATTATTAAGAATATTGTAAATCAGTTATTATTACTTTTAAAAAGACAACAAACAATGTGATCAAGGAGTAGGTTATAAATGTCAAACACATGTCAAATAATATTGATTATACAGAAACACTTACTTATTTCATCCATATATGCATATCGTCGTACACTAATTGAAGGACATAAATAAATTTAAGAAACACATAGTAAATAGGTCTTGTGTTGTCAGGCTCACAACAAATACATACATACATATGTACATACAAATAAAATAATGTACATCACTTTATAGCTTTAAAAATGTTGTTGAAGGTTCAAATTTAAACTTTTTATTTTGCAAAACTTCACACCTTCTTAATTGTACAATGAAAAAATAAAACTGTTAAAATTAAGCAAAAACAATCATAAAAATATAAATATTATTATTATCACACCGATACAGCAACAACACACAAATCTGAGGTAGACGTCAACGCTACCGGTTTAATGCGGCGTTTTTTTTTTACTTATTGCATGTTATTTTTGCTGTTTTAACAAGGCTAAAACTTAAGTACCCGTACCTGTTTGCGTTATTTGTTTTTTTTTATTTTTTTAATTTTTTAATAATTAAATAATTTATTAATAATTCATTATATATATTAAGCAAACAAATTTATCTCATTTTGATTTTATTCTAGGCCGCTTATATGATTGTCGATGAAATGCATGAGGAGCATCCCGAACTATTGCGTGATCAGTATTGGGAATGTGTGGTGCCCAAGGACTTACCCTACACTGTAGCCTCAGAGCATTATCGCAAAGATGAGCCTAAGGGCTCAGCAGAAAACTACAAAGTGAAGAAAGAAGATGCCATGTATGCCAATATTATGCCAGGTGGCGGAAAACGAATTATACCCGACGATGTTTATGCTGATTATGTAGGGATTTCTGAGATAAATTAATTAGATTTATCATGCAAATAAAAATATTTCTTAATTTTAGGAAAGTGTCGATACTCCCATGGTGGAGCGTCGCAAGAAAATGTGGTTTGTACGCCAACTATCACGCATGGGTTCAATGCGCAGCCAATCTACCGCCTATTCATCGGGTGGCATGGCATTCAATCGTAATCGTTTAAATTCTGTTTACTCCAGTCCAGAGTCTGGCTTGCCTATGACTATTGTTCAACAGCAGCAGCAGCAACAGCAACAACAACAACATCAACATCAACAAAACTCGCAACAACAGCAGCAGCAACTGCAAACAAAGCCGAGTTTATATGAAAAATTTGTGCATCGCAAATCTTTGAGAGCCCACAAGCAGTTAATAAAACAAAGTAAGTGGTTTAATTCTCGGGTTTTTTTAAGCATAACGTTAAGATGACGCTGTTAAAAAGGTTATGGTAAAGTTTAAGGTAATCTATGTTACACCTTAAACCTTTAAATTTTATAGGAAAAGTTTAGGGTTTTAATTTATGAAATTAAAGATTAACTTAAAATACAACTTAAACTTTGAAATAAGTTTTACAGTAAAAGTGGTGCAACATGCTTTACACAATTTCTGGCAAAGTGAATAAAATCAAAATTTTTCAACCGATTTTTATGATTAACAACTATTTTTATTGACAATGTTGCTGCCTTTTTGAAAAATTAAAAATAACATAAAATTTTTACTCTATTAATTTTTTCATGACGTTTTGAAAACAAAAAATATTACTGATTTTGCATGAAAAAAACTAGCACTACATATTTCTGAATAACTCCTAAACGCTTGAAAATATAAAAAATACTCTAGTGAATACCTGGTTCGAATGTCAATGGTCGTTATAAGAACTGCCTAGCCAATAAATCGAACGTCACTAGTGTATTTTCAATGACATGCGCATGTTAATTGTCTACGCTAAAGAACACTGTCTGAGGTATATTTGTTCAGTAGTACTGGTGACAGAATCAACAGCGAATTAGTTATGTTTCAATATAAACATTTCCAACGCGGCAGGTTTAAACCGGTTGGCTCTATGCTTTTGTTTGTACTTAAGGTGGACACACATGAACTACATACATTCCGTTCTACAGTTTTATAAATCAAAATTCCATTGAAAATCTATTTCATAAACTTTAAATAATGTTAACAAGGCAGCTAAGTAATGAAATCAATCAAAAATATAACCTTTTCTACTCTTAAATCTAACATTAAAAATTAACTTTTTATTGCTAAATTCTTCGTACATCTATACTCCATCTATACTTCTTTTCATTTTTCTCTTTCGTTTGATTTTGGTTTTACTTTCATTTTTCTTTTCCGCCAACTTTTTGTCTCTGAAGACTCTCGCATGAATGGTTTAAATGTAAATACTTCAAAAACTCGACCTCGTATACCTACTCCTGATGTTTCTAAGGAGGCTATGGATAAAGAAAATGCAAATGGTAAATTTTAAACTTTTAATTAAAACTTATAGCACTAAATAGCACACATACAAATGTATTCAAAAGCACTCAATAATAAAATTAAAAATTAAAATTAGTTTTAAAGTTGAATAATAAAAACCAACAAAAATCCCTGCACTACTTATTTATAGCAACCACCAATGCAAATACAGCGGTTATTATGGCACCGTCATTAAACACACAAACCACAATGTATCCTTATACAAGCACTACAGCTAATAATGCGCAAGATGGTCAAGTATTGGGCACATTATTATTATCACCGATTAAAGAAATGGATAGTTCATCATCGAATAATACTTTGATTCCAGGGCATCCCAATACGGCGGCACTAGCCCAGACAGTTTTACCAACAAACTTAAATAATTGTAAGCAACTTGTTGTTAAAATGTATTTTCTTAGACACTTTGAATTGATATTAAAATTATTTATTTTACAGCCATACCAGTCAGCTCAAATATGACAACTTTATCTTTTCCCTTTACGGTTACCACCAGTGCTGCAGATAGTTCGGCAACTTTAAACATTTTACCCATCTCAAACAATCATATACCCACAATTACAACAACAACTACCAATTTTAATGCCAATGATGATATAACCAGCATACCAGTAACTTTGTCCATACAACGGACTCCCTCGGCGGTATCAATTAATGAGCTAAACTTCAATGATAAACTTAACAACAACAATAATACGGCCACAGCTTTGCTATCGGTTAAATCGATAAATGGTGGTGCTACCATTTCACGCAATAATAGTTTCAATGGTAACTTAAATTTAAATATATCCGATTCATATCTGCTAGAACGTAGAAATTCAATGCGTTCGGAAGGTTCTCCAGTTAACAAGGACTCGACCGATAGTGCATTGCAAAAGAATGCAAAAACTACGGTGTCTGCAACTCAAAATACTAATAAAGATAAAAGTCCTACAAATACTTCCAAAACAATCGTATCGGCTCCATCGACGTTGGCCAAACGTCCTCCGGAGCAAAAAACTGGAGAAGTATATGTATAACACTTACATATACACACATATATTTTAATAATAAATTGTTCAAGCGAATATAGTTAACTAGAGCCATTCATCCATCCATCCATCCATCCATTTTAATGAAAAAAACAACTTTTAATTATACACAAATAATTACTACGTACATACATACATTAAAACTACAAAAAGGTTGTGACATGAATCTTAAATTATTTAATTTTTTCTTTTTTTTTTCTTTTAATGAAATATAGATAAATGTATTTGTAAAATTTAGTCTTATATCCTTGTAAAGGATAATTATGTTAAATGCTTATTTATGTAACTATGTATGTATGTTGCAATAAAGTTTATTATACCTTAAGAATAAGAAATTTTAGAGTATTTTAAATGCTTCGATAGAAAGAAAATATTAAAAATGGTAAAAACAAAAAATTAATTATTGAAAAGGAATTTCTTATTCGTTCAAATTTAATTAAGACTATATTCACATTACTATAAAATTAAACTTAAGCTAAAGCATTCGGTAATCTTAACTCTTAAAAATCTACTGATCATTATTAAGGGAGATACTGGATATTTGCGAAATAGAAAATTTCATTTAGTTACACCATAAGCTTTCTGAATAGCTTAGACCATTGTCCCACTTTATTCAATGTGAAGTTTTAAAATTAATTTACAAAAATCATGACTAAGTCCATTTTATATTTAGTGAACTCTGTAAGACTAACACAGTACAGCACATGATTCCGGGACTCAATCCTGATAATTGCTTATGAAAGTAGACCCAAAAATAAAAACTTCTGCATCATTAGTTTGATCAAGGTACATCAAATAATAATTTAAAAATTAATTTGAAATTAGTAAGTATCGTATAGGGGAATTTGTCACGTTGAAGGCTCTTTTCCTTGTCATAACTCGAGAACCACTAGTTCGAATAAGCTGAAACAAATTTAAAAATATTAGGTAAAAAAAACCGTAAAAAAGTGTCAAGTCCTATTACTTTTACGTAAAGTCGCATAACCTATGAACAATATGAGACATAAATCTTGAAATTCGATGAACGCGTTTCGCTTTTATTTATAACACTGCTTTACAAATTTTTAATTTGGAAAAATACCAAGAACGCCACATGCCTAGATAAGTTAATTGGGACCTCCTGAACACGAAAAACGCTGTAATTTTTTTTTCTAAGTACCGTTTTTTAGATAACGGTACTTTTGTGTTTTTTGGTGTATGGTCCCACTCAAACCCTTGTGGAGACCAACCTCAAAGTTCAAAATTTGCCTATTTTTTACGTTTTTTTCAAAATTTTTCATTTTTACTTCGTTTTTTTTCTACGTTATAGTAAAGATCTGGAATGTTTTATTTTTTTACCAAATAGCTTATTTAATTACCAACATTTTAAGCGTAATTTGAAAAAAATCGGATGAAAAATAAAGTTTTTATAAAGGATTTTGTGGAACGACAATATTTTCATCTTCATTGCTCACACACTTTTGGGTGATGCTCATTTTTATTTTGGTAAGTACGTTAACAAGCAAACTTGCCGTACTTGCCACACATATTATTCCACAATCGATTTATTGCTTACAACGTTTAAAGGCTATTAAATAAGCCGAAACAGTGATGTCTATTGGCCGTCAAGACGCTGCGATTTGACGCAGTTGGACTATTTTCTGTGGGGCGCCGTTAAAGACAAGTGTTATGCAGACTAATCGAGCATTTAAATTAAACATTTGTAGGCAAACATTCGTCATTCCATTCCACAACACCATACATTCAAAAAAAGTTCTCAAAAATTGGTCCAATCAAATGGGGTACTGTGACGCCAGCTACAGAAGACATATGAGTGAAGTAATATTTTATTTCTAACCGAAAAAATTTTACTTTACAACAAAAAAAATAAATTTGGCAAAAATTCAAGCCGTTTTTGTTTTATTGCAATTTTAAATTTAAACTTTTAAATATTTCACACTTTATATCTGTGGCTTGGAGCTAATGTGGGCATGGTCAAAATATTTACTTTTAAGAAAATTGGAGTTGAACTTTAACATTTATGGATGCTTTCATAGTGACATTGGCCAGCATTTTATTTCTGAAGCTGTTCTGGGTTAAGTATGACTTTAGCTGTTTTGCCATAATAGAATAGAGCAAGAAAACAAATCTAATGCAATGATTAGCTCAAAAGCGAAAAAAAGTGACATTGGCCCTTTTAGCTTCAAGCCACAGATGTTGACCGATGGGATGGGATGGAACCGATGTTGATTTTAAATAAAACACAAATTATTTAGGAAATTATTGTAATTTCTTTTTATTATGATAATAATGGTATGGTTTAATTATGTATGGAAAAAATATGGGCCAAATGGCCGCCGCGACATCCGATGGTCCAAATTTTCAATGACAATGTTGATGTTCAATTGTTGAGCACAATGATGAGTCGAGGTTGACTGCTCTTTTGCCACACTATCGCAAAAAAAATACAGATTCATACAGACCTGTTTTGCTAAAATTAAACTATTTTTCACAATTCTCCCCATTGTGGACGATTTTGAACGATGACCTAAAGAATCACGAAGTACACAAAGTGCATTTTGATTTGAACGCCTATTTTCATAATATGCCTGAATAACTTTAACGCGTTGTTCGATTGTGTAGCTTTCCATGGTTCAAATTAGGTTAGACTTAAATGTCAAATGAAATGCAGAAAAAAACTTGACGTTTAGGTGTGGTTCACATTCAATATCGGCTCTTAAAATTTAACCACCATTTATGTGTAAATAATTAAAGCGTCTTAATTGTCTTAAATTTTTTAAAGCAATCATTGTATGATATGAAACTTCAATTCAATATTGGCTGGGAATAAGTTAAATCAATTTCAGTTAAGAGTTTTCCGAAAAAAAATTGATTCACCTCAACAAGAAAGGTGTCAAACTATATATGTGACAGCGCATAGAAAAAGGGACCTAAGGGTAAAAAAACAATTTGGATATATATTTTTTTTTTTTTGATGTGGACAACATCTGAGCATCGAATGAGATCGATCCCATGCCCTAAAAGTGCTCCCTCCCAGAGATATGCGCGTTTTATAGAAGTGAAGTCGACGATTCTAAGCGCAAATAGAAAGGGACATAACGGTAAATTTATTTATTTTCATTTTTTCTAAATTAACAAAATAACTTGATTTTACGAAACTACAAAAAATTTATTTTTTTCCTTATGAATAATTTAAAAAAATAGAAAAATCATTTAATATTTAAAATGGCTCTCCCCAACAAAACCTGTTTTTACCCTTAGGTCCCTTTCTCTATGCGCTGTCACATATGGAAAAATTTTGTATTGACGAAAAATTGGTTCCAAGTACATGGGTGTATCCAGCGTAAGAATTGCTATCATTCAATATTTTTTCCAAATATGTATTGTAAATTAAAAATTTAAAAAAAATCTCTTGGTTTATTTTTTTATGATTCTATGTGTTTTTAAAATTTGTTATATTTTTTTTTTGCTTAAAAAAAGGTTAAAATCGCTCTAAAACTTGTTTTAGAAAAATATTTATTATACACTTTTTTAGGGCGTATTAAACTTGAAACAATTCCTGTTGGCGTATGAATAATATTAATTAGTTAACAAACTGTTTAGGAGAAGAGGGAAATTGTTACAACTTTCGTATTACTTATTTAAATTGAATGAAATTTATAGAGAGTATTGATGCTGACATCAAGTTTATAAATGTAGGTTATCCATTTTAAAAATGTGTAATTTGTTCACATGTTTCTAGCATTTTCTATAAAAAAGTATAGGTGGCAGGTACTAGGATCCCTGCATTAATTTAGAACAATATGTTTTCCATATGCTACAAAGTTTGAGAATATTTCTTTTGAAGTTATGGAAAATATTTCAGTTTTCTCCTTTATAATGTATGGTAGGTATGCCAATCCTTGCATCGATTTATTCCAAAAATAAGTTACTTTTAACTGTTAAATTATAAGACCTTATTTCAGTTTTATAGCTGCCAATTCTTTATCAAAAGACATCAATGTGCTTTAAGATCTATTTCATATATAACGTTAGTAAGCACGCGTAAATTGAAAATAATTAAAAACAAGTAAGAGCGCTATATTCGGCCGTGCCGAATCTTATATACCCTTCACAACGTGAAGTCATGCAATAACAGTAGTTTGTATCACCATTCATCGCATATGAAATACGTACATACATTTAAAAAACATACATATATAAAAACATCCCATTGTAAAATTATAAATTTACGTATGTATGTTAAAAACAAAAAAATAAAAAATAAATTAAAAAAAAAATTGTTTAAAAAATTTAAAAAAAAATAATAAAAATATATTTAATAAATATGAAACAAAAAAAAATAAAAATAAAAAAAAAATATAATAATAAAAATATAAATAATATATTAAATAAAAAATAAAAAAAAAATTTAATTTAATTTAAATTTAAAAATAAATAAAAAAATATTTTTTTGGCTCAGCTGGGATTCGATGCCACGTTTTCTCTAACCAGTGTACACGTTTGTATGTATGTATGTTGTTGTTGTAATGTTGTTTTTGTGAAAACAAATCGAGGTGGTCGTGGGTTTTTGCTCATATCTCAGTTGTTTATGGACCGATGTTTCTGATTTTCAATACCGATCTACTCCCGAATATTTCTGATATTTTAATACCTCACCCGGGTCCAAGCGATGTCGGGGGGCCTTAAAAAATTGATTTCAACATACACACAGACAGACTGACAGAGCTTAATCGACTCCCCTATTTAAAAGCTTTCAGAAAATATATACTTTTTGGGGTTTGGAAATGAAAATTGTAGAAATTTCACACGGAATGACAAACCTATACATATATACCCTTTTTCACTGTGTGAAGGGTATAAAAACACATTCATAAAAAAAGTTTATTAAATTAATTATTGCATTATTTTTTGTTTCCATCCAATAATATGATAAAAGTCTAAACTCAAAAAAATGCACAAAATGACTGTAAAATCTACGAGACATGACCGACCAGCTAAATGAGGGTCAATTTACTGATTGATCTGAAAAAAAGTGAAAAATCAAAGTTAATAGATGACACCACATAAAAGTTTGACTTTCAATGACTACAATATTGGTTTTATGAACATGAATTAATTAGAAATACAATTTTGCATCATGTATAAAACACTACTCTCCGAAATAAATAAATAAAAAAATTTTTTACTCTTTTGATGATGCTTATTAAATAGCTTTCGATAATATACACCGTGGCAAATGTGAATAAGGTTAGTTTAATAAAGTGTGGAAATAAAAAAGGAACAAACAAACGTATATGTACTTTTTTGAATTTTCAGTTTGTCTTTCAAACAAAAAGAAATTTCAAGATTTAAAAAACGTTAATTTCGGCACAAAAAATTACTCGTTTAATACTTGAATTTTTGGTTTTTAAATCAACATGCCAACTTGACTAACTATTTAGTTTTTTTTTTCAAATAGCGCTCAGTGCAACTGTGCGACACTTAATTCATAAATGAATGCAAATTAATTAAACTTTTTTCAAACCGACATTCCCGTTTCATGTACAATATTATTGAGATGTTTTTCTATGAACATTTAATTTATACATGATCATTTGTGCAACAGTTCTCAGTTGATGTTGAAGCGTCGTGTCGTGAAAGACTGTCAAAATCCTCTCTTGCAAATAACCAACAAACGGAATAACGAAACCGCAACGAATTCGAATAAAGGATATGAAAAAAGTGTCCTAAACGTTTAAGTCATAGTGAGAGATTATTGTTTTGCAAAACGAATCCTTGCAAAAGTAAATTAAAAATATTAATAAAGTCTTAAGAAAAATATTTTAAAATTTTAACAACAACTATAAAGAAACGATAAAATACAAATGACAAAATTAAAAAAAAACACCTAAAATATATACGAGTATTGTTTTAGTTGAAAAATAAAATAAATATTGAAAATGTTTGTAAAACCATTACTAAGGCAAAAACGAAAAAAAAATTGTTTAAAAACTATAAAAAATAATAAACAAATTACAAATTGCGTTTGTTCCAATTTTTTATTTTTGTATTTTCTATCTCAAGCTAAATTTATTGATTATGAATTAAGCTCTTTCTGGATGGAAGTATATTTTTTGTTTAATAACTCATGCTCTATGGTATTTAGTTGCTTATACAGGGTGGGAGAAAAGCCACCATTGAGTGTTAAAAATTTAATAAATTATTCGCTTATAAATACATTAAGGTGGCCGTAAAATATCAATCTTGGAATCTCGTTTCTCTTTGAGTGTGTTTTATTATTAACCGTTCTGGAGTTATGGCTCCATATGTCAGCCTTTTGGCCAAAAACTTTGCATTTTTTTTATTTGAGTGACGAGCAGCACGGCTTAACGTCGCTTAATCGAGCTCAAATTTCGGCTTTTTTAATATGTAGAATGGTTTTGTGGGTCCAGACGAACAAGATTTTAACATTTGTTGTCCCCAATATGAGATCCAGTCACTTTTACATATATATCGTCGCTGCTCTGGCGTTATCCGTTATGTGACATTTTTTGAAATTTTTTTTTATTACACTATTTTGAACCTTTGCTGGTCAAACATCTATCCACCAAATCGTGTAAGGATATCTTGATAGATTAAGAAATAAACAATAGTCGATATGTGTAGGCTTAATACTATAAAGTAACAAAATTAAATGCTTTTTCTGCTCTTATGCAAAATTAGTAAAATAAAAAAACATAATGACAGTAAATCTGTTTCTAAAATATGCCTTAGAGCTATACCAGGCAATTCAAGCTGAGCAGAACGCCTTCTGCTAGATGTTTCAGGTGTTTCGTAATACTTGGCTCTACCGGTTCAAGGAATATCTCTGACAGTGCTATGTTGGTGGTGACGATAAACTAAGCAGTGAATCATTACTTAATAGAGCGAAATTCTGACATTAAAATGTTGACCTGGTATTATTAGATTTACACACTTACACTTGTTTATTTTTGAACCATTGAAGATAGCTCTTTACGTTAAAATAATCAATCGCTGATTAAAATAACAAAATGCTATTTATCTAGTTCACTGTTAAGTTGTAAATCTCTCCATTATTGAGGTGTTATTTTCATATATAATCTAGAAAAAAAAATAAAAGAAATATACTGTGAGCGTCAAAAAAAAGTGTACACAAATATTATTTAAAATATTGTTTTTATTTCAGTATTTTCATTTATGATAAAGTTTTACATTTAGGTACTTTTAAATCAGTATTTAGTTCTCTACCTTATTCTAAACAAAACAGCAAAAATATTAACAACAACAAAAGTTTTACAACAAAAATAAAAAATAATTCATTATTTACGCGTCAAAAAGAAGTGTACAAGCTGTTTTAAAATGAAAATAAAGTCGATTTAGTATTTAGTTGATTTTCCTTTTGCCTTAATTACGGCATTTAGTCTTCTGGACATCGATTCTACTAATTTTTTAGTTATATCGGATGAAATTTTCTGCCATTCCTCCATTATAATGGATTTCAGCATATCCTTATTGCTAATTGTCCTTTTTCGGACTTGGCGGTCCAAATGCTCCCACAAATGTTCAATTGGATTTAAGTCCGGTGATTGTGGAGGATGATCCAATGTTTTGGGAGAGCGGTACAGGAGCCATTCTTTTACTATATGGGATGTATGTTTGGGGTCGTTGTCCTGTTGAAAAATCCAAGATCCTTCCAACCCCAATTTCTCCACACTGACCGGCACGTTGTTTTGCAAAATGTTCAGGTAGTCCATCTTATTCATTGTACCTTCTATAAAAACCAAATTCCCAACTCCGTTTGCCGCCATATATCTCCACACAATCACCGAACCTCCTCCATGCTTAACCGTAGTTATTAAATTTTGGTCAGCATATTCATTGTTTTTTTTTTCTCCATACTTTAACTGGTTTTTTCTGGCCAAACACCTCAAATTTACTTTCATCACTAAAAAGCACATTATTCCAGGATGAAATATCTTTATTTTCATACTTTTTGGCGTATTCTAAGCGTCTTTTTTAATTAGCTGGTGATATTAGTGGTTTCTTTCGTGGGAATCGACCATGTTACCCGTTTACGTGTAATGCTCGTCGTATTGTACTGGCACTTACGGTAGTTTCTGATGTTGCCGAAACTTCCTCTGATATTTTAACGGCACTTTTGAAAGCATTCTTTTTTACATCGCGCACTATAGATCTTATTTCAGCCTCCTTTAAAAGTTTTCGCCGGCCCGATCCTGGACGATTTTCTGTTTGGCCGTATTTTTCGTTTTTATCAACAATTTTTTTTTGCAGTATTGTTGCTTCTGTTTATAATAAAGCCAATTTCTCTAAAAGTTTTTCCTTTATTTCGAAGTTTTATTACTAATTCTCTAATATCACTACATAGAAGTTTGTTTACCCATTCCAAAAAAATAAAAATTTACTTTACACGAGGAGATCTTACTCTGCCGATCACAATTAATTTACATAAAACAATAAAAACGTTTCAGTAGAATGCTAAAATAAAGTAAACAACCAAATATAACGGTATTCTTTTACAGTAGCACACCGCTGAAATGATGCACATGCAACATGTACACTTTATTTTGACGCGTAAAATAACCGTTCGAATTTGTTTTTGCTCCATCATTTATGTATTTGTAAGAAATTTCTCAATGTCTTTTTATAGCTAATTAGAGATTAGTATACTAATATTAAAAACCCTAGAATGATAAATTTAGTCATATCTTAAAAGACTAAAAAAAATACTTTATTGTAGAAAAAGTTTTTGTACACTTTATTTTGACGCTCACAGTATATAAACGAAAAAGTAATTTAATTTTTAATCCTTTGATGACTTTTGGTCCACCCTGCAGTATATATCTGCATACTAATGCCTACTACTACTGCTTTTTTTTGAGTTCTTTAAGTCTTTTAAAATTCCGAGAAAACTTATATTAATATTATTGACTTTTAACAGAATTACATTTTTGTTATTCTTCTGAAGTTCGCTTTAGCAACATTTAACGAAATTCAATCAATGTTTAGGTTTGTAGAAATGTTTTACTTAACCAAAATACAAATAGATCCCTCTTAAGCAACTTTTTGTAAAAATCATTGTTTCTGATACTTTGAATCGTCTTTTATAACTGTGATAGTCATGGGTGTAACGAAACAATCCTGGGGTTGCAATACAAAACAGCATTTGAAAAATTAACTATTTACATTTAATATTTACGTATAAAATTGACTCAGTTTAAGATTTTGAAGAGAAAAAAAATTTTAAGCTTTTGACAACTCAGAAATAATGTGTAGCTACGCCAATAATGCTAGCCAATAGATAGATGATAGAAACTGCCACGCAATATCAACATTGTGCTATATATTGTGAGGTTAACATTCGTATACTCTTTATTAGGACGAAGCTTAACTTTCACAATATTAAGGCTGGCCATCTTATAAGAATATTTAAGACATACATAAAGGGTCCGACATCTAACGTTTTTTTTTTCAACGAGTGCTTATTTCGTGAATGGTAACACTTAGCTCATGACTGTTTTGACAGATAATTAGTTTTATCCTTCAGCTGTACGAATATGGTTGTGTATACGCTTGAACAACGCTGGGAAATATTGCGACATTACTTTGGCTGATTTTGCCAAAAAAAATATCATCTTTTCAGATGAAGCTCATTTTGATCTTGGCGGGTATGTAAACAAGCAAAATTGTCGAATTTGGGGCACAGAAAACCCGCACGCATACATTGAAAAGCCGATATACCCAAAACGAGTAACTATTTGGTGCGGATTTTGGTCCAGAGGCATAATTGGGCCATTTTTCTTTGAAAATGAACAAGGAGTGGCCGTAGTCAATGGCGATCGTTATCGGGCCATGCTGACCGAATTTTTTTTCACAAAAATTGAAGAGGAGGATATTGGCAACATTTGGTTCCAACAGGACGGCGCTAAGTGCCAGACAGCCGAAGCTACACTGTTTTTATAGCATTTAAAAAAAAAGTTATTTGGCGGACCCTTTATACGGATGATTCTTTTTTCTCTTTTTATTTCTTAAAAACTTTGAATTAACTCTGCTTTTCGAGATATTGAGTTTTACATAAAATGCGAGGGGTTTCACTTTACATTTTAGTTTAGGTTAGGTTAGGTTAGGTTAGATCCGGCAGCCGCCCGAAGGCATAGCTCACTTGGGTCCTCCGAGGGTCTCGTTGTGATACCGTAGGTACCAACGCCCGTTCGGCTATGTCCTCTGGCCGTCGTTCCTCAGCCATCCTGTCCTGTTTACGAAGGTGTGGATTTTTCCCAGATCAACTGCGGAAAGACAAGTTTTACTTACAAGTGTTTGCTGACCTAGAATCTGGTGTCTCAGGTCCCTGAATGCAGGACAATTACAGAGAAGATGTTCAGTTGTCTCCTCCTCTTCCTCGTTATCGCAACTTCTGCAGAAGTCGTTGTAAGGGATATTCATCCTTTTCTTATGTGTACCTATAGGCCAGTGTCCGGTAATGACCGCTATAAGGTTCCTAAGGTGGATTCGGGGCATATTCACTGCATATTGCGTCCTATGCACATCCATGTCAGGCCAGATCTTTCCGGTTTCCAAACAAGTAGGTTCTCTTATCCATCTTTCCTTGGCATCCAAATATAATCGATGCGAGATTAGCTGCTTACCCTTCAATAAGAGAATACCCAAAGCACAACTGGATTCAACCGAATCTAAGGTAGTACCGGCTTTTGCAAGTGCATCAACCCTATTATTACCATCAATATCCCCATGTCCTGGAACCCAAACAAGGGTAACCGTCGAATGTCTCGCTATTTCCTCAAGAGTACATTTTAGTTTAACCTAAGAACCATTTGATGATTTAATTTGCAAAAGTCGGATGTTCCGCAGCTAATTACAAATTGTAATTATTACCTTCAGCGATTAAATAGGTTTTTTTTTGGAAAACAAATGCCAGATTGTTTATACAATTGTTCAGGACAATAACCGCTAGTCGACCTTAATCTTCATGAGGGAAATCCCGAACACTTCAATATCCAAATAAGTGTTAATTGTCTAATTCTAAAAAAAACAGTACTTCCACTTTTGTAAGTATTTTTTCCATTGATATATATCGTTAGCTGAAACGCAAACGGCCCTAACTAACAAAAAATCCAAAATCGTTTTTTTTATTGATTCTGATGCATAGTATCGAAATATACATCCACAAGAAAAATTTGGACTTATCTGACTAAAATTACCAATTTTATTAACGAAAAACAAACGGCCGTATCTACAAAAAGCATTTATTCCACAAACGCAAAAAAACTTAGACAACATTGTAAGTTGTAAAAAAAAATTTATAGATTTAACCCTTGAACAATTTATTTATTAAAGAGAAATAAATTTGTAACAGCTTAATGCAATTTTTAAATAAAATATATTAATTTTATCTTAAGAGCGAATTTTTTTTAAATTAGAGAACCAAAGTACATTTTTTTTTGCTTCTCCTCTAAAATTTTCAAAATGTTAGATAGGGCTGTTTGCGTTTTAACGATATAATGAAAAGGAAAACTGTTTTAGTCGACATAAGCTGAAATTGAGATAACCACACCATTGCAATCCCGGAATTAAAAACTACCCTCAGGCAATGGTTCTAAAAAATCAAGACCCAGCAATGCCGCTAGGCCACACACCGCAACAAACAGTGCAACTTTTAGAATGCATTGCAACTAACTCTCTCTGCTCTTCACAATAAAACATGAGCTTCGTTGTTGAGTATAGTTTTTCAATAGAAAACTTTTAATAAATTTGTATAAAATTCAAGGATTTGCAAGCATTATTCGTTTGTTAGTCTATTTATACTGAACATTTTTGGCGTGTCACGAATTATTTTTATTTTAAAGAAAAATTTTAAAATGAAAACCAAGTATCCAAAAATCACCCTTTACAAGGCTATTACAACCAAAATAATCATCTCATTTATTTTTTATTTTATTTTTTTTATGTCCTGAAATATTTGAAATTTAAAAAAAAAAAATTTTTTAAATCAACAAAATTTAATTAATGAATTCATTTTCATATCATCGCTGCTCTAACACATTCAGGTGAGTGTTTTTCACTAAGTTTTCAGAAGAGCAAAAGAAATTTTTTTTTTCTAACGTAGGAATATTAAACTTACACACACATAAGATATCCTTAAACAGTTTTGTGGATAGATGTGTGACCAATAAAGGTTCACAATGGAGCAATAAAAAATGTCACAAATTGTCACATAACTGATCACGTCAGAGCAGTCACGATATAATATTTATTTCATACCTGAAATAACAGCTATCAAATATTATTCTAATAGTCTTTTTACATGTTTTTTAATCTAAAAGCTGAGGTTCTTCTCTAATTAAGAAATTAAGGAAAAACTGAACAACATTCTAAAATACTTAAAACAAAAAGCAAACAACACAAATGTATAAATTTTAACGAAAAAAGAAATGAGAAAATATATGTGTGACCTAAAAGGTTATAAAAAAAATAAACTGAAAGCAATAATTGAAGAAGAACATCAAAGACAAATAAAAATTGAATAAAATACATTTCAGACACTTAGAAAATTGTTCATGTAGACGTAATATATACTTGTCTATCTTGTGTATGTTCACAAAGTTTAATTAAATTAACCTCTTCTTGACGAAAAAATAAAAATAGAAATGTATTAAAAATATTAAAGTTATTAAATTAAAATAAAAAAAAAATAAAAGAAAAAAGCTAAAACAAAACTTATAATTAAATTTTTTTATTTTTATTCTAAAGTAACACAATGGATCGAGAGGATTCGTCCATATCAAAATCCTCCATTGACCAGCCCATGGCTGAGGGTTTGGAGCCTTCAAAACCTGTTAGTTTTTGGCAATTATATCGTTTTTCAACACCGTTCGAAATATTTCTTTTATTCATTGGTTTCATAATGTCGGCCATTAAGGCTCTAACTCTACCGGCAGTTGTTATTATTTATAGTGAATTTACTGCCATGTTAGTCGATCGCACCTATCGTAATGGTACAAGTTCTGAGACATATGCTTTGCCACTTTTTGGTGGTGGTAAGACACTGTAAGTATTGGTTTATTTTGACATATTATATTTAATAACAAGTAGACAAGATGTCATTTAAGAGGAATTAAGAAACGTGATTGGCTATAGACATTTTTTTCAGGTCATGTGTATATCACACTTAACTGATCGATTACTACAGTATGTTTTTGAATAAAGCCTGGTATTCTGTACAATATTTCAAGCAAACTGTTGTTAGACTTCATGTTAAAAAAATTCGTAAAAAATACTTATGGAATAATGTTGCCTAATCAGTACTCTGCTTATAACTTAAAAAAAAAAACAAATTAAACGTTTCTGAAGTTCAAAAAGAGCTAAATTAAAAAAATTAAAAAGAGCTAATAGTTTTTTTTTTATGTCCGATTTTAAAATTATTTTTCTATTTCAAATTCCTCTTGTGAATAATAATTTAAGTTGAATTGAAGCAGAGTTTTAGGCTTCACAAAGTAATAACATTGAACAATTTTTAAATCGTCGAAAGAAAGTCGAAAGTTGCTAAGTGAACCCTTTCAAGGCATATTCATACAGGTATATTCAACGGCGAATTGATACAACAAAGCAACTATTGAGGGGATGTTTTATGTTAACGCCAATTCGTATATCAGGGATGGACAATTAAAAATGGATATAAATTTGTGAAACACTATATAAATGACGCAAAAACAACAAATATACATAAAATAAGTACATTTATCATCAAATCACATTTTTCTTCCCTGCATTAATAAATAAAATCAAAGCAAATTTAACCAATTTTGACAAAAAGTTTACCCATCAGCTGGGCTAATAATTTCACCTGTATGAATTCGCCTTGAGTACTTTGTACTAAAAACAAGTAACAGTGCTTTATTCGGCCGTGCCGAATCTTATATACCCTTCACAACGTGTAGTCATGCAATAACAATTGTTGTTCATCCCATATAAAATACGTGCATACGTACCCGTTAGAATAAATGTGGCATCGAATCCCAGCTGAGCCAAAAAAATTTTATTTTATTTAATATATTATTTATATTTTATTATTTTTTTTATATTTTTTTTAAATTTTTTTTTGTAGTTTTTATACCCTTCACCTGTGGTGCACAAGGGTATATATAGCTTTGTCATTCCGTTTGTAATTTCTACAATTTTCATTTCCGACCCCATAAAGTATATATTTTCTGAAAGCTTATGAATAGAGGAGTCGATTAAGCCCTGACCGTCTGTCCGTCTGACCGTCTGTCCGTCTGCCCTTCTGTCCGTCTGCCCGTCTGTCCGTGTGTTGGTTGAAATCAACTTTTAGAAGCAACTATATGCTCCTCAGATCTGTATATGGTATCAATCTTTTGGAAATATCCAGGAATGAATCGCTATTGAAATTCAGCACAATCGCCCCATAACTTTCTGAGATATGAGCAAAAAACCACGACCACCTCGTTTTTTTACACAATTACAACAACCACATACATACATACATACACACATACATGTAAAAAAAAAAAAAATTACAAAAAAAAAATATATTAAAAATAAAAAAAAATAAAAAAAATTACAAAAAAAAAATTAAAAAAAAATTTAAAAAAATTTTTTAAAAATTTTTTTACAAAAAAAAAATTTAAAAAAAAAATATAAAAAAATAATAAAATATAAATAATATCTTAAATAAAATAAGATAAAATTTTTTTGGCTCAGCTGGGATTCGATGCCACATTTAGTCTAACCAGTATATACATGTGTACGTATTTTATATGAGATGAATAGTCGTACAAACAATTGTTATTGCATGACTACACGTTGTGAAGGGTATATAAGATTCGGCACGGCCGAATATAGCACTGTTACTTGTTTTTTATTATTTTTTTTTTATTTTTAATATATTTTTTTTTGTAATTTTTTTTGTTTGGTATGTTTTTTACATGTATGTATGTTGTTGTTGTAATTGTGAAAAAAGCGAGGTGGTCGTGGTTTTTTGCTCATATCTCAGAAAGTTATGGGGCGATTGTGCTGAATTTCAATAGCGATTCATTCCTGGATATTTCCAAGAGATTGATACCATATACAGATCTGAGGAACATATAGTTGCTTCTAAAAGTTAATTTCAACCAACACACGGACAGACGGGCAGACGGACAGACGGACAGACGGTCAGGGCTTAATCGAATCCTCTATTCATAAGCTTTCAGAAAATATATACTTTATGGGGTCGGAAATGAAAATTGTAGAAATTACAAACGGAATGACAAAGCTATATATATACCCTTGTGCACCACAGGTGAAGGGTATAATAAAAAATTAATAATAATAATTATGTACATATACAAATAATTTTATTGAATTGATCTACTTATATTTAATTTGTATTTTCTTATCACGCAACAAACATTTCAGCATCGCTCTTCTTAGCTTTCCAGCGAAGCTTTAACGACTCAAATAAATGTTTTAAAGTTTTAATGTTTCTAATTTTATTTCAAACTTTTTTTGTTAGTTGTTAGTAACAATATGTTTTTTTAATAAAACTAATATTTTTTTAATTATTGTCCCTGTTATATTCCGAGTGAAATCAATTCATTCAGGTTTTCCATATCATAGTTAATCTAAACAACAACACTGCAATAACAATTTTGATTAAATTAATTTCACTCAGAATAAGGGTTTATTTATAAAGGGTGGTTAAATTTTAAGGGCCGATGTTGAATGTAAATCACACCTAAACGTCAAGTTTTTTTCTGCATTTCATTTGACATTTATCAATTTTCGACTAACTCAATTTGAACCATGGAAAGATATTATTCAGGCTTGTTATGAAAATGGGCATTCAAGTCAAAATGCATTTCGTGCATTTCGTGATTCTTTTGGTCAACATAATCGTTTAAATTCGTCCACAATCGGGAAAATTGTGAAAAATATTTAAATTTCTGCAAAACAGATCGGTATGAAATGTAAAAACATTTGTGAATGCCTTATTAATTCGTTGAACGGAAAGCATTGCTGTTTTTCGAGATAGTGAGGCAAACGAGCAGTCAACCTCGACTCATCATGGTGCTCAACAATTAAACATCAACATTGTCATTGAAAACTTGAAACATCGGGTGTCGCGGCTTCCATTTGGTCGATGTTTGGTTCCATACATAAGTGAAACATACCAATATTATCATAAAAAATCAAATGACAATAATTTCCTAAATAATTTGTGTTTTATTCAAAATCAACATCCGCCCTTAAAATTTAACCACCCTCCCTTTATTTAGTGTCTTTCTGGCGTATTCATAAAAAATATTTTATGTTTATTGAAGGCTCATTTGACAAACTTATGTATAACATCTGCCAAATAAGCCTTTAATAAACCTAAACTATTTTTTATAAATAAAGCCTAAACCTTGTAACATTAATGGCACGAGAATAATTTCATTTTTTGTTTTAAAATTTTAATAAATACATGCATTCTCAACTCTATGACTTCTTTGTAACAAATTCTAATAAATTGCCTTATTTTTACAGTTCTTACGCATCCGAGGAGGTCAACAATGCTGAACTCTACAATGATTCAATAGCATATGGCATTTCACTTACAATTGCCTCGGTCATTATGTTTATATCGGGTATATTCTCCGTTGATATCTTCAACTTAGTAGCTCTCAGACAAGTAACACGCATGCGCATAAAACTCTTCCAGTCAGTAATGAGACAAGATATTGGGTGGCATGATTTGGCAACAAAGCAAAACTTTGCCCAAAATATGACAGAGTAAATAAAACAAATCTATTTTTTTTTTACAGAAATATAACTATTATTTCCTTTAAAGTGATGTCGAAAAAATTCGTGACGGTATATCGGAAAAAGTTGGACACTTTATTTATCTGATTATAGGATTTTTTATTACCGTAGCCATTTCATTTGCATATGGATGGAAGTTGACTTTGGCCGTTAGTATTTATATACCCATAGTTATTGTCTTAAACATAGTGGTAGCCAAGGTGAGTAAAAATTGTACATACAAATTAGTTCCTTGTTCGAAATTTTAGTTTTATCAATTTCAAAGTTCCAAAGTAAATTAACAACAAAAGAACAAGAATCTTACGGTAATGCTGGAAACTTGGTAGAAGAGGTCTTAAATGCTATACGAACGGTAGTGTCTTTTGGTGGCGAACATAAAGAATCGGAGCGTTATGATAATTATTTGGTGCCAGCTCGCAAAGCTAGTCAACGTAAGGGTGCCTTTTCGGGTTTGAGTGATGGTGTTTTGAAAAGCATGTTGTTCCTTTCCTGTGCCGGGGCCTTTTGGTATGGCGTCAATCTAATTATAAACGATCGTGATAAAGAGGATAAAGAATATACACCAGCTATATTGATGATAGTAAGAAAAAAACTGTTTAATTATGTCTAAATAAATATTTTATTGTATTTTCCCTGTTCTAGGCCTTTTTTGGCATTATTATTGGTGCCGATAATATTGCGCGAACTTCGCCTTTTCTAGAATCATTTTCTATGGCTCGTGGTTGTGCATCTACCATTTTTAAGGTCATCGATTCTCAGTCCAAAATTGATCCCATGTCTACAGATGGTAAAATCTTAAATTATGGACTTAGGGGAGATGTGGAATTTGCCGATGTCTTTTTCAGATATCCCTCACGACCCGACATTATTGTACACCGAGGCTTAAATATCAAAATCAAAACAGGCACTACAGTAGCTTTAGTGGGCCCTTCGGGTTGCGGCAAATCTACTTGTATACAATTGTTGCAACGTTTTTATGATCCCGTATTCGGTTCAGTATTATTGGATGATTTAGATATTCGAAAATACAATATACACTGGTTGCGCTCCAATATGGCAATAGTGGGTCAAGAGCCGGTATTGTTTTTAGGAACAATAGGTGAATTCCTTTTTATTTCTATAATTTTCTATAAATTCTATAATTTCTTAAAAACCTACAGCTGAAAATATTAGTTATGGCAAACCTAAAGCTAGCCAAAAGGAAATTGAAGCAGCCGCTAAAGCTGCTGGAGCTCATGAGTTTATATCCAACTTGCCAGATGTAAGTACAACACTCTTAATAATTGTTTTATTACTATCAATGTATTTTCTCTTCAGAGCTATAAAACCACTATTGGCGAGCGTGGTTCTCAATTATCTGGTGGCCAGAAACAAAGAATTGCCATTGCTCGTGCCTTAATACAAAATCCAAAAATTTTACTTTTGGATGAAGCCACCTCTGCACTGGACTACCAATCCGAAAAATTGGTTCAAGAGGCTTTGGATTTTGCTTCTAAAGGCCGAACAACCATAGTGGTGTCTCACAGACTTTCAGCTATTAGAGGTGCAGATAAAATCGTTTTTATACATGAAGGCAAAGTACTAGAAGAGGGTTCACATGATGATCTTATGACTCTGGAGGGAGCTTATTACAATATGGTCAAAGCTGGAGAGATTAATGTACCGGAACCAGAAAATATGGAAGACATTGCTGAAGTAAAACGCAAGTATCACAGAAAAGAACAATTTTTGTTACAATAAATCAATTTTCTGCTTTCCAGGTAATAGTTTTGCCATTTATGAAAAATCTTTTGAAACGAGTCCTATTAATTTGGAAAAGAATCAAAAGAATAGCATACACCTGGATGAAAGTGAAATATTTAGAAAACTCTATGTGCCGCAAGAAACAACACAAAAGGCTGAAGTTAAACCTAAATTTTTTAAAACTTTTGGTCGCATTTTAAAACTGGCTCGTCCTGAGGCTTGTTTTATTGTTATGGGAGCTATTTGTGCCATTGGATTCGGTTTTACCTATCCAGCTTTTTCCGTGGCCTTTGGAGAATTTTATGCAGCTCTAGCAGAAAGTGAAGCTCAAACCGCAATTGATCGTACTGCTGTTTTATCCATCTGTTGTTTAGTACTAGGTATTTTAACAGGTCTAGCTTGCTTCCTGCAGACCTATCTTTTTAATTATGCTGGTGTCTGGTTGACCACAAGAGTAAGATCCATGACATTTAAAACGATTATGAAACAAGAAGTTGGCTGGTTTGATGAGGACACCAATTCAGTGGGTGCTCTATCGGCCCGTTTATCTGGCGATGCGGCTGGATTACAAGGAGCCATTGGCTATCCTTTGAGCGGTCTTATACAGGCATTTTCAAACTTTGTAATAGGTTTAACCTTGTCATTCTACTACTCCTGGAAGCTGGCATTATTGTGTATGAGCACTTGTCCTATTATTGTGGGTTCGGTAATATTTGAAGCCAAGTTAGTGTTTTTAAAACTTAATTTTACTAATTTTTTATTACTAAAGATGCAAATACAACTTACAGATTTATGACCACATCGATGATGCGCGAAAAAGTAATACTGGAAGAAGCTTGCCGTATAGGCACAGAAGCCATAGCCAATATTCGTACCATAGCTGGTCTGAGAAGAGAACAAGAAGTTATTGATAAATATAACAAGGAAATACACAAAGTTGAGGTTTTGATAAGACAAAAATTAAAATATCGTGGTTTGATAAATTCTTCTGGTCAAGCTTTCCTATTCTTTGCCTATGCTGTAGCCTTATGTTATGGCGGCGTCCTGGTTTCGGAGGGCAAAGTACCCTTTCAGGATATTATTAAGTAAATTCGCTGAATTCTCGAAAGCACTGAAGAAATTACTTATTTTATTGCAGAGTTTCGGAGGTCTTATTGTATGGTTCTATGATGTTGGCCCAATCTTTGGCTTTTGCCCCAGCCTTTACTGCCGCCTTAGTAGCCGGTCATAGATTATTTCAAATATTGGATCGCAAACCAAAAATCTCTAATTCAGCTTTACCTGCTAAAAATACTTTTGCCAAGCAATTAAATCTTTTTGAAGGCGTGCGTTTTAATGATATAGAATTTCGATATCCCACACGGCCAGAGGTTAAGATTTTAAATGGTATAAATTTGGAAGTATTACATGGTAAGACGGTAGCGTTAGTAGGGCATTCTGGTTGTGGAAAATCTACATGCATACAATTATTACAGCGCTATTACGATTCAGATAATGGCACTATAGTAAGTAGCTCTGTTATAACATTCTTTAATACAAATTAAATACATGTTTATCTCTATTTTCAATTAAGCACATTAACAACGATGATATTAAAACCGATTTGACACTTGACAATTTGCGTAGCAAGCTTGGCATTGTCTCCCAAGAACCCTCTCTGTTTGAGCGCACTATTGCCGAAAATATTGCCTATGGCGATAACGCTCGTGATGTTAGTATGACCGAGATAATTGCTGCTGCCAAAAGTGCCAATGCTCATTCATTTATTATGGGACTGCCAAATGGCTATGACACCAAAATGGGTGCCCGAGGCACTCAACTATCAGGTGGTCAAAAACAACGTATTGCCATAGCTCGTGCTTTAGTGAGAAATCCTAAAGTATTGCTGTTAGATGAAGCCACATCAGCTTTAGATTTACAAAGTGAACAGTTGGTGCAGCAAGCCTTAGATGTGGCCTGTTCTGGACGTACTTGCATTGTTATTGCTCATCGTTTGTCGACAATACAAAATGCCGATTTAATATGTGTTGTACAAAATGGTCGCATTGTAGAGCAAGGCACACATCATCAACTGATTGCGAAGGATGGCATATATGCCAAATTACATAAGACTCAAAAGGATCATTGAACGTTGTGCAGCTGCAACCATTTAGAATAATTAAAAATTTTTTTATATAACTTAAAAGAAAACACAGAAAATTAAATAAAAATCTATTTGCGCTTTAAGTTCAGCAAATAAATTAATAAAGAAAATTCAGAAAGGGTTGGTTGTATGAGTCTATCAATTGGTATCAACCAGTAAATGTTTTAAAAAAAAAAAGAAAAACTCCTTGGTGGCACATAATGAGGTCTAGGGTTTGTGTTGTTTTGAACCTTTTTATTTAAATGATTATTATAAATTAAATTGCACTTTGTACTTGAATTAACTAAAATATCTTTTCATGCTTTTTTTAAACAATTTAATGTGTTTAGTTTTAAGGTGATCTTGACACTTTTTATACCCGTCACCAAAAAAATGGTGGGGGTATATTCATTTTGTCATTCCGTTTGTAACACATAGAAATATCCATTTTAAACCCCATAAAGTATATATATTCTGAATCAGGGTTTGATTTGATGACGATCTAGCTATGTCCGTCCGTCTGTTAAAAGCACGATAGAGGTCGCACCGAAAAAGCTAGGGGGCTCAAATTTTGCCAGAATCTTTCTTATAGACATGGTTTGTTTGGTATTGCAAATGGGCTAAATCGGAATATTAAGAAGAGAGTTATAGCTCGAAAAGCAAGAGTAGGTCGAAAAAACCGTGTCCTTCGAACATCGAATAAAATGGAATTGTGTCCAAACGCATTAAGGTAGACTCATGAAACTTCGAGGAGAGGAGTTATCGATCAAAATGTACGAAAATTTATACCGCACAGTGTATTTTTCGGTAACGCTTTTTTGTAACGGAAAATCAATGTGTTAGATGTTGTGTTTGAAGGACACGGTTTAAGGCCCATAGCTTTTTCAGTGCGATCTCTATCGTGCTTTCAACAGACGGACAGACGGACGTACATAGCTAGATCGTCATAAAATCAAACCTCGATTCAGAATATATATACTTTATGGGGTCTAAAATGGATATTTCGATGTGCTACAAACGGAATGACAAAATGAATATACCCCCACCATTTTTTTGGTGGCGGGTATAAAAAAAATAGAAATTTAGCATTTGACATCACCAAAGAACGATCTGTTCTCACTGTAATTACTTGATCCTCATTCTCGTCCTTGGTTACTATAGAAATGGAAAATGCCATATGATATTGTTTGTAAGGTGATACGATCTTATGTGCATATCTTGCTTGCAATTTGCTTATTTTAAAAATTAAAAATTAAATTCAACCAAGAATAAAAAGAACCTTCAAAGCCACTGTTAAAATAAATTAAAATCTCTTTATTAACATAATAATAATATTGAAATAGTTTGAGCGAACAAAGTTGCTAACAGTTTTGTACGGGAATTTAACGAGTGACATTCAAGGCACTAAAATTTTATAACAAATATGTTTGTAATAGAATGTGTAATATAATATTGCTAGTTTTGTGAAGACATTTTGACACAATTATAATATGATGTTTAAATACAGATTTAACATAATCTCGCCGGCAGGTTAAATATAGTAATAATCAACATACATACATATGTATGTTTATTGTGACATACCAAGTGCGCATGTTTTATTTGAATACATAAGTGCATGATCCAATATTGTGAAATATTTTCAAAAGCATTGACATTAAATCATGAAGAGGAGTTTTCAAATGAGATACGGGTATCAATTCTCGTTCTATGAAACTATGAAATGAAAAGTTTTTGTGTGTAATATTATCATAAGCTGCCACCATACACTTTGCTATACAAAAACTTTTTCATTTCACAGTTTCACAGAATTAGAATTGAGCCCATGGTCACAATTATTGCAATAAGTTTTATAACAATACTTAAAATTTATAAATTTGAGATAAGATTTTTATTTTTTTGTTGTTCATCAAAAGCATACCAACAATAAAAGCCCTGCAATGTAAATATGCGATATGTGTTTTCCCTTTTTTTAAATAAAATATATTTTGAAAAAAAAAAAAAAAAAAGATAATTAAATTAAATAAAATTTTTATTATTTTATATTTAGCTATAAAATGAAATAATGATAAAATGAAAATATAATAAAGAACTCAAGAGCTGCAGTGAATTCAGTTTAGTCATTACATTCAACGGAACACAACGCGTTTTTAACACGAATTCTTAACTAGAACTCATCATTAAGCACATAAACGTATAGTTTATGTTCACATTTAACCAAAAGTTGCCATAAATTTACCCCAAATGAATATCAAATTTAGAAAGCATCATTAAATAAAACTCAAGAAAATAAAATAAAAATCTGCAACTATTTAGTTGTTGCTGAAAATTTTTTGCTATTATTGATTCAGTTTGAGACTCTGAGTGTAACGTACTTCATGTAGTATATTGTTGTTGCTGTTTAACGTTTAGAAAATTTAAAGTGTCTTTAAACGAATAGAATGGAATCACTTCTTGAATAAGCAACATCATGGGAGTAAAACCGTCTGCGAATGATAAAAAGAAATCTAAAGTGGTGCAAAGAAAAGTTGGATTTTTTGAACTTTTTTGTTTCGCCACATCATGGGAATACTTTCTTTTAGTTTTGGCTTTTATTGCGGCCTTTCTAAAATCCCTAGTAATATCCATTATCATAGTGGTTTACAGTGAGTTAGTGTCTATGTTTGTGGATCGTAGTTTGTGTCTACCAACAACAACCACGTACACATTACCATTGTTTGGAGGCGGCAAAATATTGTAAGTATAAACAAAGTGTAAAAATTTAATACATATTAATAAAAATTAAGAACCTGAATTCCTGAGTAAAAACAATATTTTTCCCCGAAAATTATCTAAATCTATGCATTAGGAAAGTAGTTATCGATTAAAATGTACGAAAATTTATACCGCACAGTGTATTTTTCGGTATATTTAAAAACAAAAACGTCATAAAAACAACAAAATTGGATGTACGACTCTGAAATTTTGCACACATGGCTTTTTGGTCAAATGCTTTGTTCCAACGAAAAACAAGTGTGACACGCCCACTTTTACGCCTACCTCCCATATAACGGTTTATCTCAAAATCATATAATTTCTCTATGAATAAAGATTTTGAAATAATAAAAAACCTATATTGAAACATCTTAGTTGCATTTATTAGTAGAAACAACTTCAACACGCCTTCTTTAACGCCAACTTTTATTGAAAGGCTACAACAATTTCAACACGCCTACTATTACGACCACTTTTTACGTTATCAAGTATTAATGAAATTTAAAAGCTCATAAAACCGACAAATTTGGAGGTATGATGATGAAATTTGCCACATATTTCTTTCTAGTCAATGTTATTGTTATCCCAGAAACTTTAGGTGACACACCCACTTTAACGCCTACCTGCCATATAACGGCTTATCTCAAATTCATATAATTCGTCTATTAATAAAGATTTTGGAATAATAAAGGGCTATATTGAAACACCTAAGTTGTACTCATTCGCAAAAATAACTTCAATACGCCTACTTTAACGCCCACTTTCATTGAAAGACTAAATTTACGAAAACATTTTACTAGCGTATCGAAGTAAGACATATTTTAGTATAAAGAGATTATTGCATAGCGATTACTTTTAATAACAAAAAAATACATTTTGTGCTATAAATTGGATTATTACCCGGGAATTGGAGTTATTTAATCTTCCCGATTTCCCGGGATCTCTGGAAATAAAAAAGGTGGCTACGATTCGAAAGCAGATTTTTATATTGTTTATATTGAAATTGAATTCTTATGATTTTATTTTTGATCTCATAGCTGAAGTACCTGAATTTTTGTTTTTTTGTGCTCATATTTGATCTCGTATCTAGAGAATAATATTTTTTTCAATAAAAAATATTTTTATTCAATTTATATTTTAAATTCAAGTTTCTTTATTAATTTGTATAGTTTTGAAGTGTTTCTTTTACATTATAAACTATTTTATGCTTTTTAATAAAAAGTTTTTTTTAATTAAAAACAAATTTACTTTTTATTTGTTTTGCTGCGGGATCCCGGGATATTAAAAAATAAATCTTGCATTTCCGGGAAACAAAAATTTTCGGGAAAAAACCCTAGCTACAAAAGAACGGAAAACTGGTGGTGGGTATAAAAGATTCGGCACAGCCGAATATAGTGCTCTTACTTGTTTTCTGTTCTGTTTCTGTTTTTTAAGAATTTTTTCATTTTCTCTTTACAATCATTTGCGTTCGTTATTATGTTTTATTTTTTTATTGTTTTATTTTGTTTTTTTTTGAAGTAACATATTCTCTTTGATAGAGAAAATTTACTAAAAAAAAAGATTTTTAAAAATATGTAGATAAAAATGATTTATTTGAAAAATTATTTGTACTGCAAATATTTTTATTCGTATTTAAAACCTTTATGTTTTTTAATACTAGAGAGCAAATTACCGATTTAACATAAAGAAATAAATATTTTCCTTTATTTTATTAATAAATTTTATTAAAACTAGAAAAGTCCGGCGCGCGTTGCTACGTCCCTTAATGAATTAAAATGCATTCTGAATTTAAATTGAATATTTAGTGCAAGAAGCTAAAAACTATAATTTTTATGGGCGTGGCACTGCCAACTTTTCTAATCACGAAACTGTATTGTCATGACAGCTCAATATGTGTGCAAAGTATCAGAAGAATCGGTGAAGTTCAAGTAGCTGAAAATGATAATTTATTTCTTATGGGCGTGGCATTGCCCAATTTTCTAATCACGAAATTGTAAAGTCATGACAACTCAATATGTGTGCAAAGTTTCATGAAAATCGGTCCAGAGCAAGTACCGCAAAATTATATCTTTTTTTATGAGTGTGGGCCTGCCCACTTTTCTAATCACGAAATTGTATAACCATGAGACTTCAATATGTGTGTGAAAAGTTTTAGAAAAATCGGTGAAGTTTAAGTAGCTGAAATGATACCTTTTTTTTATGGGCGTGGCACTGCCCACTTTTCTAATCACGAAATTGTAAAGTCTTGACAGCTCAATATGTGTGCACCGTTTCAGAAAAATCGGTCCAGTGGAAGTACCTCAAAATTATAACTTTTTCTTATGGGCGCGGCCCTGCCCACTTTTCTAATCACGAAATTATAAAGTCATTACAGCTCAATATGTGTGCAAAGTTTCAGAAAAATTTTGAGCCCGATCGGTTTTACAGTTTCGGAGTCTATAGCTAACACACACACACACACACACACATAGATGATAGTTGACAACAATTTTAAGTTGAATTAACAACTTTAATTGAATATTAATTAAAAAGTCAATTTTTTTTATATTAAATAAGCGATCAAATAATATTAGATGTTGTTATACTCTCACACGAAAGTGTAATTTCTACATTATTCATTTGCGACCCTAAAATGATATAAGGAGTGAGATCGAAAAAATCTTAACATATATAAAAGCCAATTATTTGAAAACGTTTCATCTTAGCTATTTGATTTTATTTATTATATATCAAATTAGAGATCACAAAAACATATAACTTTTATAGTTTTAACCACAACTTATGAATTCGTTCACCATTCCATCAGAGATTTGATAGCTGTTTCAATCACTTATTTGATCTCACAGCTTGATCTTCTCTTTTTAAAACCTTCCATATTGTATTGCAGGACATCTTATTGTGCCTTTAATTTTTTTTTCACAAGAGTCCAATATTATCTGGACAATTTGAAGGATTGGTCTCCCTTTATTGAAAAACTACATACATATGTATATTATTGCTTTGGTACCACTCCAGAGCTTTCTTAACATAGTAGGTTAGGTTAGGTAGAACAGGCAGCTGTTGTGCAGCTTACTTGGGTCCATTATATTGATCTCTTTGTGATACCTGAATAGAGTCTCTGGCGGGAATTGAACCCGCAACCCCCAAACTAGCAGACCAGCACACTACTGACTAGTCCACCGGGGCACCCCTTCTTACCATAGTAACATGATACGAAACCAGATTAAAAATATATGAACACACTGTGCTCTCCTATGAAAAAAAAAGCTTTTTTTTTGCAAATCTTTGATGTATATTTTAGTATTTATAGACCCAAAAATTGCTTTACCAAAAATTTTTAAGAAACATTTGTTTGCTTTTGGGTCCTAAATTTATCTTTAATATTTCCTCGAGCATTTGCAAAACAAAAATTTTTAAACGGAAGCAGCAAAAAATTTCCAGTAAATTATACAACATGAGTAGTTTTGTATGAAATTTGATTTTAATTTTCGGGCCCTATTTTTGTCTATTAATTTGTTTGCAGCATTACTGTACTTGTATGCTTCCAATCATTGGCTTTGACTTTTCGCTTCAAATAATCAGAGAGTACTAAGCTAACCGGGCTGCTTTTGTACCAGATGTGATTAGAATTCTTTAAATATGCTTTCTATTTTCCCGCATCCAAGATTTTTTTAGATCTTTGATAGATAATCTGGTTTTCTAAACTGCCTTTTTTCTAAAAATTTTTTCGAGTGTACACTTACCTTTCGAATGTAACAGTAGAAATTAATTTTACCAATTTAATGAAGTAACAAACAAAGTCATGTTTAACAAGTAAGAGCGCTATATTCGGCCGTGCCGAATCTTATATACCCTTCACAACGTGTAGTCATGCAATAACCCAAAAAAAAATAAAACAAAAAACTATAAAAAACTTTTTCAAAAACCCAACCAACAATTTTTCAATTTTAATTTATTTTATTTTTCTAATCCCTAATAATCTAATAAATTAAAATTGAAAAATTGTTGGTTGGGTTTTTGAAAAAGTTTTTTATAGTTTTTTGTTTTATTTTTGAATTCTCATTTTGTTAATGAGAATTTGAAAATATAACTTATAACATTTTAAACTTTTTCAAGAATTTGGGTAAAGGTTTACTGATGATCTGGCATAAGCACCAGTGAAATGCATATAAACCAGCTTAAGCCCAACAACCAAATAAATATTAATGAAAAATTAAGGGAGCATATCCCGAATAATTTAGTAAATATATATAATATATTAAATAAAAAATAAAAAAAAAATTAAAAAAAAAAATTTTTTATAAATTAAAAAAAAATTTTTTTTGGCTCAGCTGGGATTCGATGCCACGTTTTCCCTAACCAGTATACACGTTTGTATGTATGTATGTTGTTGTTGTAATGTTGTTTTTGTGAAAAGAAAATCAAGGTGGTCGTGGGTTTTTGCTCATATCTCAGTTGTTTATGTACCGATGCTTCTGATTTTCAATACCGATCTGCTCCCGAATATTTCTGATATTTTAATACCTTACCCGGGTCCAACCTATGTCGGGGGGCTTCAAAAAGTTGATTTCAACATACACACGGACAGACGGTCAGACGGACAGACTGACAGGGCTTAATCGACTCCCCTATTCATAAGCTTTCAGAAAATATATACTTTATGGGGTCGGAAATGAAAATTGTAGAAATTTCACACGGAATGACAAACCTATATATACCCTTTTTCACTGTGTGAAGGGTATAAAAAGGTTTTTATTCAACAATTTGATTTTCGTGTTCCAAACCGTCAACTAAAAGTAATATTCATGGGATCAAAATGCCACCACTCTCTATTTATATATCTTCGCTTTCTGGATTTTCTTCGTCTGTTTGAGAATTTTCTACAAAATTTTGCTCTGATCACAGTAATTCGATCACTTCTGGTGGAAGCCTTAATTTATTCTGGGCTTGATGCGTTTGTTTGAAAAAAAAGTTTTTCAAAAACTTTAAAATTTCTGGAACTATCACGCCATTTATATTCATATTTGAACAAAATAATCGTGAATGCTCTTTTAAATACTGTTTAAAGTTTTCGGAACAATCACTCTTAGAAATGAATGTCAATTTTGTTGTCAATTTTGTATTCAATATATGGCTAGAGATATATTGAATAATTCCATAGTACGCGAATCATTCGAATATATATTTATCGCGAATGATATTAATTCGAATGAATTAAATTTTCCACATTGTGACGAATAATTCTTTTTGTTTTCCGAATTTTAAAAATAAAATTTGCGAGACAAATGAAATTTAAAAAAAATTGAAAATAAAATTCTTTTCACAATTTAAATATAAAATTCTAACAAGAATCATTCATTCAAAGAACATTATCGAAAAATTAAGAAAAAAATCGATTCACAAATAGAATTTTTATTTTCTTTAAAGAAAAGTTAGCAGCGTTGCCATTGTAGTTTATTATTTTTGTTGTGTTAATGGGGACAATTTCACCATTTTAGGAATTAAAGAAAATATTTTAAAGACTTTGGGCCGTATTTATAAAAAATATTTTAGGTTTATTAAAAGCTTATTTGACAGATGTTGCATAGAAATTTGTCAAATAACCATTCAATAAACCTAAAATATTTTTTATGAATACGGCAGTTTAATTTTTAGTTTTTCCAACTTTTTGTTTCTCCCCAAATTTTTGTTACACATATTAAATACATACGTTAATACCATAGACAGACGACAGAGTTAATTTGCATTAAAATCTCACTAATGCAAATTAAAATTTTGTTGTGACAGACGACTGTTTCTGCATTTAGTAAAAATAGTAAAAATTGTAAATGCACTAGCAATCACAAATCTGAGCATGTTGCTACAAGTTGGGATGGCAGAAGGACACTCTGAAATAAGAGAAAGGCATTTGTGGAAATTCGTAGGTTTAATTGTACCTTTTCATGGAGGTTATAATTCATACATATGTGGGTATCTGGTATTTTTTTAATGGACCGTAACAGCACTTTTTGCGAGAGTGACGTGCTTACGATGGACGATACCAGTATTAAGGAAATCTTTCGCCTAAACAGTAAGGCATTCCAAAAAAAATATGTAAAAAATTTCAACATATCGAATCTATTTTTATTTTACATTTTTGATTTTTTAATTTTTTGATTGATTGCCGACCGTGTTGCCATATTGAAATTGGTAAATGCAGTTTAAATTTAATATGATTTAGTGCATTTACGTGAAATCTAATACACATTGGAATGGGGATAATTCAATAGTTAATTTGAATTAAGACTTTTAATGCAAATTAACGCTGTCGTCTGTCTATGGTATAAAGGCAATTTCATTTAGTATTGAACACCAGGCAATATAAAATATTAAAGAATTAATGTATGTATGTCCGATTAGTGATAAAAAACATAAGTATAAACGGGTTTCAAACAGGCAATTCGGATTAAATATAATTATATCTGTGGTTTTCATGAGCATGGTATGTCTTAAAATCAAATTTTTCAAGAGAGGCATAAAAGCGTTTTATATGAAACAACGGGTTAGGTTTTAAACTTTTTTTTTACCATTCATGCCAATAAAGATCTTAAAATCTTCTTATGCAAATTTCAGACAAATATTCTTTTAAAATTATATCATAGCGAATAAAAAAATAATAAACAAAGTGGTACGAAAACTAAAAGTGTGTGCAGATAAACATACATAGGTAGGTAGTACACACTTCCGGTAAACTGAAAAATTATCAGAAAATTACTTTTATGAAAAACGGCGAATTTTAAAAATAAAATTCGTATTGCAAACGATTTAAATAAAGAAAAAACATTTTATTTTATTTGCGAAAAGAATAAAAAAACATAAAAATCCTAAATAGAATTTGTCTCGCAACTTTTATCTTTTTAAATTCGGAGCATAATAAAAAAAACCAGAGAAAAAAATGAAATTGCATTCGCAAACATAATTTTTTGCGTACTATGAATAATTCTGAATTTGACACGCAGTAGTCACCTAAAAAAATTTATTGTTTTAAACTCGCAAAAAATTCCCAGATGAAATATACTAAATTTGAAAGATAATTGATTGTTCTATAGATTATGATATTATGTCTAACATGTGTTATTATTTTTTTGTAAGTCTATAAGTTATAAAATTCTAATTCATAATTCCATTAGTTCATTTTAAGGTCACTTTAATATTTATAATTTAATCGATTTTATAGATGAGTTTTCCAACATTTTGCTACTTTATAGTACTTACCTTTGGCATTATTTTCTATTTTTGAATTTTTTAAAAATATAAATTTTAGTTACGAAAACTTTTATTAGAAAATGTAACAAAATTCACTTTGCTTAAAGATTTTCTGATAACTAGCTTAGAAATCGTATTCAAAACAACTGTTAAAGTAGCAGAAAATAAATTTTTTTGAAAAATGTAAAAAGCTATGTTTACTTTGTTATATTTTTTATTATGTTAAAGCAAAACAAAATAAACTTTGCAAAAATTCAAATTTTTATTTGGTTTATTTTGGAAACAGTTTGACGCCAGAACTCAACAATTCAACATGGTTGTCATTAAAATTTAGTATTGCTACCGAAAAGAGTTAGAAGTCAAAACATGTTTTAAGATTTTTCTTAATTTCAATCCTTATAGATAGTGAAATTGATTTAGCTAAGTCCATCTGTCCGTGTGTACTTTAAACTTTTATGAGCGAAAGAACACGATTGCCTTTGTTTTTTTTACCCAAACAATATATAGAACTTCTTTAAACGTTTGTTGCATGCCTTTGTAAAGATTCGCGAAAAATCTTGGTTTAATGGAAAAATTACCGACAAAGATATTGGCAAAAACAATTAAAAAAAATGTTTTTATTAAAAGTTCAGATCATCGATTTTCTAAATAAGTTTACACAAGATAAGTAAATAATTTGTTACTTATATATCTATATCTATCTATTGCCATATAAATTACTGAGATATAATAATTTCTGCGTGTTTCATTTACAACTTAATAAAGTATGCATTTTCTGAATCCTTATAAAGGGTGGTTAAATTGTAAGGGCCGATGTTGATTTTGAATAAAACACAAATTATTTAGGAAATTATTGTCATTCCTTTTTATTATGATAATATTGGTATGGTTCAATAATGTACAGCCGAATAAAGCATTCTTACTTATTTTTTTTTTTTTTTTTGGAGAATAACTTTAACGATTATTTTTCAATTAATTTAGTTTTGTTAGTTTCAGTAAGTACTTTGAGCAATTCTAAAGGAGTTAGCACTCGATGTCCTTAAAAACATTAAACTGTGTGATAATTGATATTAGTACTAAAACTACTGACTTTAACTAAAGTTAAAATCAATTCTATGTTGCAATATTCCTAAACCCGCACCATAAAGCAGAATAATATATTTCACTAGCATTTAACCCGCTACTTCGTTAGCGCAGTTCTTACTATTTATGGAGTACTCAAGTTCTATTTATAATTATTAAATATTTTTGGTTCAATTTATGAAAATTTGTATCTCTGATTCAATTTACTTAGAAAAATAAAAAGTAGAGTAAGGATATATCGGGCATATATTTCCTAACTAAAAGCAAGATAAATGCTACTGAGTTTCAAAAATTAAGATTCATATTTTGCAAAAATTACCCTAAAAATAATAAAAGTAACATTTTTTTCTTCACTAAAACTTCCACTTGGTTTATTATTTATTACCTTTATTCAGAATTCTATGTATACAAAATATAAAAAATGAGAAAAAGTAATTTTGGTCGTCCATAATATTAGGATTTAGACCTCGGATTAAAAAACACTAATTTTAAGAATATATGTTTACAAACGTTAAAATTCAAAGAGTACAATAAAAATGCGAAAAGGCTTTTTCGTGTCTCCAATATAATTTTAATTTTCAAATTGAATCAACAATCCTTTATTTCACTATTTTAGCTCTATAAACGAAGGAAATACATAAATTCCCATTAAAATTCAGAAAAGTACCTTTTTGATCGCCCATAACATATTTAGCCTTACCTTGTATCAATAGTCACTAATTTCGAAATTCTTGCTTCGCAAACGTTGAAAATACAAAAAGTACCATAGAAATTCAAAAAAGTACCTTTGTGGTCGCCCATAACATTTTCAGTTTCACCTGGAATCAAAAGTCCTTGATTTCCTACCTTCATAAATGTAGAAAATACAAAAAGTACTATAAAATTTTAAAAAAGTTCCATCTTAGTCGCCCATAACATTTTCAGTTTCACCTGGAATCAAAAGTCCTTCATTGTACAATCCCACCTTCATAAACGTAGAAAATACCAAAAGTAACATAAAAATCAAAAAAGTACTTTTTTGGTTGCCCATGACATTTTCAGTCTCACCTTGTATCAATAGTCACAAATTTCAAAATTCTAGCTTCGCAAACGTAGAATATATATAAAGTACCATAAAAATTAAAAGTTTTGTGAAAATTGGCCGTCTAATTAGGAATTACATACATTTTCCGGATTTTTCCCCTTTTTGGTACCTTTTTTGTCCCCAAAAAAGTTTCCAAAAATTTTACCTAAATAGTTGTCCATATCCTATTAGGAAATAATAATTGTCACATTTTGTCCCATTGAATAATATAAGAAAAGTTTCTTTTAAAAAAAGTACCAAAAAAAGGGACAATTTTTACCCCTTATACATATGAAATTGAAAAAAGAGCCGAATTCCTATTAATATTTTTTCTCGGATTACAAAATACAGTTTAAATTTTTTTCTAGCTTTATGCGTTTGGAAGTTACATAGGGTACCAAAAAAGTACCCAAAGTAGGGGTTGAAAATTCCAAAGAAGGCCAGACCCCTGTCAGCTTATTTTTTGTGCAAATTACAATACTTTTTCAATTTAATTTGTATCATTTTTAGTTTAGCAGATTACCGATTTTACCCTTTTTTACCCCCTTAAAGTATGAATTTTCAAAAATCCCTTCTTAGTGGATCTATACATTAAAAAAGGAACCGATTGTCCAGATTCCATGTCTCTAGCTCTTTGCGTTTGGGCTGTGCGATGATGAATCAGTCAGTCAGTCAGTCACGTTACTCTTTTATATATATATAGATTACATCCTTTAATTTAGAATTAATGGAACTTTCGAGGAGAATATGCAGGAGTTAAAAAATGACTCTAAGGCATTCGGCATTATTCTTGCTATCGACTGTTTGCTTATGTTTACAACTGGCATTATTTATGTGGATCTTTACAATCATGTGGCCCTCAATTTAGTCGTACGTATGAGACGTAAATTTTTCGAATCAACAATATGTCAAGATATTGGTTGGCATGACATGACGCAAAATCAAAATTTTGCTGTGCGCATAACTGAGTAAGTTTATTGCAAATTCTTTATTATAAGATTACATTGGCATGTAAAATTGTTTTATATTTTTTGAATTACAGCAATATGGAAAAGATACGTAATGGCATTGCCGAAAATATTGGACACTTTGTAATGATGCTTTTCAACATTATTATCAGCATTGTAATATCGTTCGTTTATGGTTGGCGTTTAACATTAGCTATTTGTATTTATATACCAATAACAATGGTTATAAATTATATGGTGTCTAAGGTAAATAAATATGTAAATTTTATGCATTTACGCTCTTTTTCATAATTCAGTCAAACACTGAGCTTTTGAAAAATCAAATTTTTACATCTCCTTAGAAATTGAAATCTAATAAAGTGTCATTTTTGATAATAACATTTTTAGTGTAAAAATATAATTTTTAATTATAAAGCTTTACTTAATTTAAATTAACAATTCATTTTTTTACAATTATGATGCAAATATAGGAAGAAGTTTATTCTGACATAATTAATTTCATCTTTAAAACAAGTAAGAGCTCTATATACGGCTGTGCCGAATCTTTTTTACCCACCACCAATTTGATGTACTTTTATCGCTATGGAATAACATCTTTATACTAAAATATGTATCACTTTCTTTGTATAACTTATATGCTACTAAAATGTTTTTAGTCTTTTAATGAATTTGACATTAAAGTAGGCGTGTCAAAAAAGTTTCTGCTAATGAATACAATATAGTCCTTTATTATTCCTAAATCTTTTTTCGTAGAGAAATTATATGAATTTGAGATAAAGCGTTTTATGAGAGGTAGGCGCAAAAGTGGGCGTGTCTCACTTTTTTACGTTAGTACAAAGTCTTTAATCAAAAAGCAATGTTTGCAAAATTTCAAAATCGTTCATCTAATTTTATCAATTTTATTACGTTTTAAATTTTTAATATACCGAAAAATACATTGCGCGGTAGAAATTTTCGTATGTTTTGATATATAACTCCTTTCCTAATTTATATATGTTGACAATTTTCGAGAAAAAATATTTTTTTTACTCAGGAAATATATACTCGAAGTTTCATGACTCTACGTTAATGCGTTTGGGCACAATTCCATTTTATCCGATGTTGGTAGGACACGGTTTTTTCGACCTACTCTTGCATTACGAGCTATAACTCTCTTCCTAATATTCTGATTTAGCCCATTTTCAAAATTGCAAAACTAAACGTTATTAACCCTTTTAAAAAATTTATGATCCCATTATGAGGTTCAGTTTTTTTCAGGCTCTCTTGCATGTACCAATATATTTGGCAGGGACATCAATATTTCATAGCACATTCTATGGTAAAAGAAAAACAGGATAAAAAACACTAACCTCTTGTGTGTTAAGTAAAATTAACAAAGTAATAACTCTCTTCGTTATAGACCGATTTAGCTCATTTTCAATACCAAACATTTCTGATGTGTAGGAAATGTTCTGGCAAAATTTCATCCCCCTAAATAATTGTTTTTTTTAGTACCAAAGTGAACTAACCACTCGTGAACAGAATGCTTATGCCAAAGCTGGATCTATAGTAGAAGAAGTTATCAGTTCAATTCGCACGGTGGTGGCATTTGGTGGTGAAAAATCCGAGCGGGAAAGATATGACAATCTATTGATGCCAGCCTGTAAATCAGGCAAATCTAAGGGAATATTTTTAAGTTTAGGTGATTCAGTATTAAAATCGATGTTATTCATATCCAGTGCAGCAGCCTTCTGGTATGGAGCTCATTTAATTCTAGATGATCGTTACAAAAATCCCGAAGATAAAGAATATACTCCAGCTATACTAATGATTGTAAGTTTGTTTAGGAAAACAATGACAAATTGAACTATTTACGTTGTATTAAAAAATTACAGGTCATTTGTGGCATTATTGTCGGTGCAAATCATATTGCCCGAACTTCTCCTTTCCTAGCGGCTTTTGCCTCTGCTCGTGGTTCAGCTGTTGCTATTTTTGAGGTCTTAGAAACGGACTCGAAAATTGATCCCCTTTCGAAAGAGGGCAAAATGAAGAATATGGGACTTCAATGTAATATTGAATTTCAAGATGTCTTTTTCCAGTATCCCTCTCGTGAGGACTCCATAGTTTTGAGGGGCATTAATATAAAGATCAATGAAGGGGAAACGGTAGCATTAGTGGGTTATTCGGGTTCGGGTAAATCTACTTGTATACAGCTGTTGCAGAGATTTTATGATCCAATTTTTGGTAAAATTATGCTGGACAACGAAGATATACGTAAATACAATGTAAATTGGCTGAGATCAAATATGGCAGTGGTGGGTCAAGAGCCGGTATTGTTCTTTGGTACAATAGGTAAAGTTTTTCAAATAAATTGATTCTTTTCTTTTGCTAAAGATAAATTTTTATCCAATCCTCCTGGTTTTAATTTTTGTTTTTATAGAGGAAAACATTCGACATGGCAAAATGGATGCTACACAAAAGGAGGTTGAAGAAGCTGCCAAAGCCGGTGGTGCTCATGATTTTATCATAGCTTTACCAGAGGTAAAACTTACATAAAACTTTCTAAATAGCTTTCAATTATTATTTAATATTGCAGGGCTACAATACCTTAATCAGTGAAAAGGGTGTTCAGCTGTCTGGTGGTCAGCGTCAACGCATCGCCATAGCTCGTGCCTTAATACAAAATCCTAAAATTTTACTATTAGATGAGGCCACCTCAGCTCTAGATTATCACTCGGAAAAGCTAGTACAAGCAGCCTTAGATCGAGCTAGTAAAGGACGCACTACACTAGTAGTTTCTCATCGGTTATCGGCCATCTGTCATGCCGATCGCATTGTATTTATTGATAAGGGCAAAGTTATAGAGGAGGGTACTCACGAGAGCTTGATGAAGGAGAAAGGTCGTTATTATGATATGGTAACGGCTCATGAATACGAAGGTCTTCTCGATAGTGTTAATGAAGATGATGACGATAATAACAACGCTGTAGAATTAGTTGAAAAGGAAAAAGATATTACTAGCGAAAAAGTACTTTTAAATGGCTTGATTCATGGTCCTCGCTTTTCCGAAGCTTCGCTGGATAAAAATATCTTACAGGCCTTTGCTGGGCGTGCCTTAACAGATCCTTCCGAAAAGGATCTTGTTTTGGCCGTTCAGAGCACGCAGTATATGAGAACATTTTGGCGTGTTTTACAATGGGCTAGACCTGAGTGGTGTTTTTTGATTATCGCCACAATATGTGCTCTGCTGTATGGTTGTTCTCAGCCAGCGTTTGCCTTTGTTTTCGCCGATCTATTTGGCTCTTTAAATGATGAGGATCCCGAGGTAGTACTAAGGAATACGGGACGTTCGGCTATTATTGCCGTAGTTGTGGGAATTATAGCTGGTATAACGTGTCTGACTCAGACATATTTCTTTAATTTAGCTGGCGTTTGGTTAACTACTAGAATGAGGTTAATAAAATATTTCCATTTTTTTTTTATTCCTTCAAATAAACAACTTATTTTCCTACAGATCTATAACATTTAGCAAAATTTTGAGCCAGGATATGGGTTGGTTTGATCTCAAGGAAAATAGTGTGGGTGGTCTTTCGGCTCGTTTGGCTGGCGATGCTTCAGGAGTTCAGGGAGCCATTGGCTTTCCCTTAAGTAATATTCTCCAAGCTTTCTCCAACTTTGTATGCAGTTTTTCCATAGCCTTTTCATATTCCTGGGAATTAGCTTTAATCTGTTTGACCACAGCACCCTTTATGATAGCCTCAGTTGTTTTTGAAGCCAAGTAAATGGAAATAATTTTCCGCCTATAAAACAATGTTTAACTTTCAGTTGCTCCCTTTAGGTACACCAACAAAAGTGCCATTAAAGAGAAAGAAATTTTAGAGGAGACCAGTCGTATTGCCACAGAGACTATAGCCCAAATACGTACAGTAGCTGCATTGCGGAGAGAAGAAGAACTTATTAAGGCCTACAATAAAGAAGTGGAAACATATCGCACTGAGATTAAGAAAAAATTACGCTATCGTGGTGTGGTCAACTCTTTAGGTATGTCAATAATGTTTATGGGCTACGCCATTACTTTGACCTATGGTGGTTATATGTGTGCCGACGGGAAAATAAAATTTCAAAATATCATGAAGTAGGTATACTTTATAAATAACCACAAACCATCAGAAGCCATGAGTAATCACATAAAACATATCTTTTTAGAATTTCCAATTCCATGTTATATGGTTTGTTTATTTTGGCTCAATCTTTGGCCTTTACGCCCATGTTTAATGCTGCCTTAGTGTCGGCCAATCGCATGTTTGCCATAATTGATCATGAGCCTACGATTAAGTCGCCCGATATCAATCCTTCAAAAAAATATTCTTTAGTGCCAAGTAAAACTAATGCAATACAGGGAGTTTCTTTTAGAGATATACATTTCCATTATCCCACTCGCAGAGATCAAAAGGTCTTGAAAGGTTTTAATTTAGAGATTTTGCAAGGAAAAACAGTGGCTTTAGTAGGAGCTTCTGGTTCCGGCAAATCCACTTGTGTACAATTGTTACTGAGATATTATGACCCAGATACGGGCACTATAGTAAGTGTACTTGCCAATATCGAAAGAAACGAACAAAATGCATAAAAAATTCCTTTTACAGCTCATAGATCAAGAAGACATACATCATGATATGACTTTGACGGGTCTACGTAAACGTATAGGTATTGTATCCCAGGAACCTACACTCTTCGAAAAGACCATTACTGAAAACATTGCCTACGGTGATACCTCACGCACAGTGCCCATGGATGAAATTATAGCGGCAGCAAAAATGGCTAATGCCCATGATTTTATTTCCGCTCTTCCCTCCGGCTATGAAACCTGTTTGGGTGCTCGGGGCACACAACTATCGGGTGGCCAAAAACAACGCATTGCTATAGCGCGATCGTTGGTTAGAAATCCCAAAATCTTGCTTCTTGATGAAGCTACTTCTGCGCTGGACTTGCAAAGTGAACGTATAGTTCAGACAGCTTTGGATGAAGCTTGTTCCGGTCGCACGTGTCTGGTAATTGCCCATCGCTTGGCCACTGTACAAAATGCCGATGTGATATGTATCATACAGGGCGGCCGAATTATAGAACAGGGCACTCATCCTCAATTGTTAGCTAAAAATGGTATTTACGCCAAATTGTATCTTAGCCAACCGAATACTTCTTAGGTATTCAACGATTATCACAAAATTGTCTTAAAAATGTTTACAAAAATATTTAGTTTTCAATCTAAAGCGTGATTTTTTATATTTTAATTTAGTGAATATTTTAAATTTTATTAATATAAAGTAAATTGTAAATGTTCTAAATAAATATTTGTTGCTATAAATAATATAATATATGAATAAAGATTTTGGAAGAATAAAGGACTATATTGAAATATCTCAGTTTAATTTATTAGCAGAAACTATATTGATGCGCCTACTTTAACGCCCACTTTTATTGAAAGGGTGGTTAAATTTTTAAGGGCCGATGTTGAATGTGAATCACACCTAAACGTTAAGTTTTTTCTGCATTTCATTTGATATTTCTCAATTTCCGACTTACTCAATTTGAAATAAGCCTTTAATAAACCTAAACTATTTTTTATAAATAAAGCCTAAACCTTGTAACATTAATGGCACGAAAATAATTTCATTTTTTGTTTTAAATTTTTAATAAATACATGCATTCTCAACTCTATGACTTCTTTATAACAAATTCTAATAAATTGCCTTATTTTTACAGTTCTTACGCATCCGAGGAGGTCAACAATGCTGAACTCTACAATGATTCAATAGCATATGGCATTTCACTTACAATTGCCTCGGTCATTATGTTTATATCGGGTATCTTCTCCGTTGATATCTTCAACTTAGTACTCTCAGACAAGTAACACGCATGCGCATAAAACTCTTCCAGTCAGTAATGAGCCAAGATATTGGGTGGCATGATTTGGCAACAAAGCAAAACTTTGCCCAAAATATGACAGAGTAAATAAAACAAATCTCTTTTTTATAGAAATATAACTATTAATTCCTTTAAAGTGATGTCGAAAAAATTCGTGACGGTATATCGGAAAAAGTTGGACACTTTATTTATCTGATTATAGGATTTTTTATTACCGTAGCCATTTCATTTGCTTATGAATGGAAGTTGACTTTGGCCGTTAATATATGTATAATACAAGAATCTTACGTGTTGTATCTTCAATAATTATAAAGCTGTTTATTTTTTTATGTATTTAAATCGTTAATATATATATTTTATGAACAGGAAATTACAATTTTATATGACAGAAAATTCAATGCTTCAATGTTCTATGTATTATATGACTGTTAGAGTTACCACATTACGGTAATGCTGGAAACTTGGTGGAAGAGGTCTTAAATGCTATATGAACGGTAGTGTCTTTTGGTGGTGAACATTAAGAATCAGAGCGTTATGATAATTATTTGGTGCTAGCTCGCAAAGCTAGTCAACGTAAGGGTGCCTTTTCGGGTTTAAGGGATGGTGTTTTGAAAAGCATGTTGTTCGTTTCCTGTGCCGGGGCCTTTTGGTATGGCGTCAATCTTATTATAAACGATCGTGATAAAGAGGATAAATAATATACACCAGCTATATTGATGATAGTAAGAAAAAAACTGTTTAATTATGTCTAAATAAATATTTTATTGTATTTTTCCTGTACATTTTTTCAATGGCTCGTGGTTGTGCATCTACCATTTTTAAGGTCATCGATTCTCAGTCCAAAATTGATCCCATGTCTACAGATGGTAAAATCTTAAATTATGGCCTTAGGGGAGATGTGGAATTTGCCGATGTCTTTTTCAGATATCCCTCACGACCCGACATTATTGTACACCGAGGCTTAAATATCAAAATCAAAACAGGCACTACAGTAGCCTTAGTGGGCCCTTAGGGTTGCGGTAAATCTACTTGTATACAATTGTTGCAACGTTTTTATGATCCCGTATTCGGTTCAGTATTATTGGATGATTTAGATATTCGAAAATACAATATACACTGGTTGCGCTCCAATATGGCAATAGTGGGTCAAGAGCCGGTATTGTTTTTAGGAACAATAGGTGAATTCCTTTTTATTTCTATAATTTTCTATAAATTCTATAATTTCTTAAAAACCTACAGCTGAAAATATTAGTTATGGCAAACCTAAAGCTAGCCAAAAGGAAATTGAAGCAGCCGCTAAAGCTGCTGGAGCTCATGAGTTTATATCCAACTTGCCAGATGTAAGTACAACACTCTTAATAATTGTTTTATTACTATCAATGTATTTTCTCTTCAGAGCTATAAAACCACTATTGGCGAGCGTGGTTCTCATTTATCTGGTGGCCAGAAACAAAAAATTTTGAAAAGTAACTTACAACTGAATTAAATTTTAGTTTCTCATGGGTAAGTTAGTAGAGTTGTATTGTTTTATTTACAGCTTTCAGTCCCGTTACAAAGTGTGTTGGTTAGTAAAAACGAAGTGTTGTTTATTTTCTCTTTTAACAATATGCCCAAAGAATTACGTTCTCCGTAAAAATCTGTTTTCTGTAGTTTTCTATTTTGCGGATAGTTACGATACATTTTCAATAATAAAGGCCACGTTACCCTTACGTAAACTTTGCAGATTCGTAAGCGTTTGTTGCGTTCAAATTAAATTGTAGTTTGTTACTATATTATATATTTTTTTTTTTTTTAACATAGATTCAAAACGCGAAATCCTATATAAACATTCGCTATATTCGGCCGTGCCGATTCTTATATATCCTTCACAACGTGTAGTCATGCAATAACAGTAGTTTGTATCACCATTCATCTCATATAAAATACGTACATACATATAAAAAACATACATATATAAAAACATCCCATTGTAAAATTAAAAATTTTAGTGTGTATATGTTAAAAAAAAATAAAAGAAAAAAATTAAAAAAAAAAAAATTTAAAAAAAAATTAAAAAAAAAAGTTTAAAAAAAAAATTAAAAAAAAAAATTAAGAAATAATAATTAAAATATAAAACAAAAAAAAAATAATAAAAATATAAATAATATATTAAATAAAAAATAAAAAAAAAATTTAAAAAAAAAATATTAAAAAAAAAATTTTTTTTGCTCAGCTGGGATTCGATGCCACGTTTTCTCTAACCAGTAGACACGTTTGTATGTATGTTGTTGTAATGTTGTTTTTGTGAAAAAAAAAATCGAGGTGGTCGTGGGTTTTTGCTCATATCTCAGTTGTTTATGTACCGATGTTTCTGATTTTCAATAGCGATCTACTCCCGAATATTTCTGATATTTTAATACCTCACCCGGGTCCAAGCGATGTCGGGGGACTTCAAAAAGTTGATTTCAACATACACACGGACAGACGGTCACACGGACAGACTGACAGAGCTTAATCGACTTCCCTATTCATAAGCTTTCAGAAAATATATACTTTATGGGGTCGGAAATGAAAATTGTAGAAATTTCACACGGAATGACAAACCTATATATACCCTTTTTCACTGTGTGAAAAAGGGTATATATAGGTTTGTCATTCCGTGTGAAATTTCTACAATTTTCATTTCCGACCCCATAAAGTATATATTTTCTGAAAGCTTATGAATAGGGAAGTCGATTAAGCTCTGTCAGTCTGTCCGTCTGAACGTCTGTCCGTGTGTATGTTGAAATCAACTTTTTGAAGCCCCCCGACATCACTTGGACCCGGGTGAGGTATTAAAATATCAGAAATATTCGGGAGTATATCGCTATTGAAAATCAGAAACATCGGTACATAAACAACTGAGATATGAGCAAAAACCCACGACCACCTCGATTTTTTTTTTCACAAAAACAACATTACAACAACAACATACATACATACAAACTTGTATATTGGCTAAAGTAAACGTGGGATCGAATCCCAGCTGAGCCAAAAAAAAATTTTTTTATATTTTAAAAATTTTTTTTTTAATTTTTTTTTTAATTTTTTTTTTATTTTTTTTTTATTTTTTATTTAATATATTATTTATATTTTTATTATTTTTTTTTTTAATTTTTTTTTTTTATTTTTTTTTTTTGTTTTATATTAATTATATATATTTTAATTACTTTTTTAAAATTTTTTTTTAAAATTTTTTTTTTAATTTTTTTTTAAATTTTTTTTTAAAATTTCTTTTTTTTAATTTTTTTTTTATTTTTTTTTTTAACATACATACGTAAATTTATAATTTTACAATGGGATGTTTTTTATATATGTATATTTTTTATATGTATGTACGTATTTCATATGAGATGAATGGTGATACAAACTACTGTTATTGCATGACTACACGTTGTGAAGGGTATATAAGATTCGGCACGGCCGAATATAGCGCTCTTACTTGTTCACTGTGTGAAGGGTATAAAAAGAGACTTTAAAGCTATGTTTTCATAAAAATTTATATTTTTTATGAAAACTCTAAAAATTGTATACCATTACATCAAAAGAAACAATTCAAAAATAAAACTTTTATTAAATAATTAATTTAATTAAATTTTTTAAGAAATTTCTTGGTCAAGGTCGTTCAATAACTGTCGTAAAACGGTTGTTTATTTATAATAATAAAAGAAAATCCCATAGGTTTAATTGTAAGTTGTTAATTTTTAACTAAAATTCTTCTATTACGCATATACATATGCAAGTATGTATATGCATGTATACATATAGTTTAATGGAACAAAGAATGAAATAAAGAAATTATTAAACAATTTTAAAATGCACAATTAGAAATTGTTCTCAGCAATAATGTCATGTATGATAAATTTTCTTTACAAAGATAGTAAATCAATTTCAATTAATGTTAATAAAATCAATTTTTGTGGTTAAAACACTGAAGAAAAATTATTATAGAAATCAATAAAAACGTCAAGTTTAAATCGTGGTCTTATAGAGATGAATTTGAAAACGGGTGAATATGAAACGATCATTACAGTGTCGAAAGCCAGCTCGCGAGTTTGTAGTCGCTGCCAAAGAATAATTGAAAACAAGTAAGAGCACTATATTCAGCCGTGCCGAATCTTATAATACCCTTCACCGTCATGTACATAAACATCACATCGTAGCTAAGCATAGATATTTTATAATCTATGTAATACGCCATTTTCTTTATTATTTCCGACGCTATCTTTGATTTTGAATTTTTAAATAGTTAACTTTCTTCTAATAGTCAAGGCCTCTTATTTGATGCCCATATTATTGAGGTTAACAAAAATTTTCCTACCATTTTGTTTTAGTCGCCATCTTGGATTTTACACTTTTTAATAGTCTACTACATTTTACTGGACAAGACCTTTTATTTGATACCAATATGGTAGGGGTTAAAGGGGACAAAGCCGTAACTACTATATTTGACTCATATATATTCGCCTTTTAATCAAGGACGCCATCTTGGAAGTTTTTTCTTCTCATAGCTAACTTTATTTTAATACTCAAGAAACTGGAAAATATCGATTTCCGTTTGTAAATTTTAGCAAAAACACCGAAGGGGCGATATCTCAGTTGGTTTCTTGTTGACGACTTATATATCTTTAAGATATGTTTTAAGACTTGTACAAAACCAAACATACGGAGCAAATTTCCAACTTCGAAATTTTCACTGAAGTGTTATTCGTACGAACACATTAAAAGACAAAGCTAGCAACGATAAAATAAATAAAAAACATTCCTTAATCCTTCTCCACAGTTGAAAATTGGAATGGCTTAAATTTTTTAACTCTATTTTGAATATGCCTTAAGTTTCCACACTTGAGAAATTAGAAAGCGGACAAATTTTTCCTTTTCTCTCAGTTTCACTATCTCTCATATTCACTACTCGAATATTAAACTATTAAATCGACCCTAATATAGGAAAAATGATTTAAACCTTCATTTTAAGTAAAAGAAAAACGAAAAAATGTTTAGTACAGATCGAAGTAAATACAGTAGCGATTCCAATTGAATTCGCTTTCTTATAACAATGCCAAGCTTCATATTTATATACATATAGAGTTTGACTTGAAAGTTTGTAGTTAGATTGGGTTAAAAATGTCGATATTTTGCTTGAAAATGTCATTAATTATAATAACAAAATGAATTGATACATTTTTCAAAGTAATTTCCATCGTTAGTTTCTACTTTTTCCCATCTTTCTGGTAGCATATGGATTCTGCGCCAAAACAACTGCTCCGGTTTTGATACTCTTTTCTAAAGTAAAGCGTTTTCTAGTAAAAGTGTTCTGCATCGATCAAAACAAATGGTAGTTAGAAGTGGCAAGGTCTGGGCCCTAAGGCGGGTAAGCCATAACTTCCTATCCACTGTTATCCAAATAGTTTTTGACCGGCCTTGCAACATGTGGCCGAGCGTTGTCATGATCGAATTTTCTGGTCTGGTCTAATATTGATAGCTCTCTTCAAACGAATTAACTATATTCGGTACAGGTCCCCTGTGTTCGTTTAATCCAATTTCAACACCTTATAATACAAAACACCCTTCTGATCCCACCAAATGCAGAGCATTGCCTTGGCGTCATAGATATTTGACTTTGGCGTTGATATAGCTAGTTGACCGGGCTTTAGCTTTGACTTTCTGAGCTTGGGGTTCCATTTTTTTATCACCAGTAAAAATACGATGCAAAAATGACTTCTTTTTGCCGCATTAAATCATTATTTTCAACATGAAAAATCACCTTTCAACGTCTCTCGTCTCTCGAATTCCCTGTTTTTGAATGTATCTAAATGTTTTTTAGCATAAGGAAATGTCTTGTTGTGTGACTCCCGAAATAGTGCAAGTTTTTCTTACGTTTAACAAAAGTCGAATGCTTCAAATTCATTATCTTCAAACTTTTACGGATGACCAGGCCCCTCCTTGTCTTCTGTTTCGAAATCACCACTTTTGAATCGCGCAAACCATTGTTTTTGAGTTGGTTCATGTTGACCGTAAGCTTCTATCAATAATCGATAACTTTCACCAGCCGCTTTCTTCAAATAAAAGAAGGTTATCAGACGTCCACGCGGATTCTTCTTTTTTATACACAAAATTCGACATTATTATAGCGATTGAAAAAGATGTGTGTTTACACTTTGTTGTCTATCGTTTACTTAATAATAATGGCAGATGTTTAACCTCCAAAATATTAATACGTTTTTAAAATTGTCTGCTTTAAATTTTTCTTTAAGTGTAAAAAATATTTTTAGTCAAACCATTTCTAATGATGCAATCACTTTTGAATTTATTTATGCACACACCGTCCTAAGTTTTATAAAAGTTAAATGACAAAATATTTGTGTAGTGCCTTAGTGGTCTTTCACAAAGAGCTTTAGTTATTTACGTACAAGTGCTTGGCGCAAAAACTCTAACCGCTAATAAAGTTCAAATAGTGTAACTTAACATTCTCTTAATGCAAAATAAATTTTGCCAATAAACAAAATTATATAAAATTATTGATTAGAAAGAAAGTAAACAAAAAAAAAAAACTATAAATATCACCATATCACACGGGAAAACACTCAAAGTTGTTTCAACAATATTTCGAAAAGCTATTAAAAATTAATAATAGAAAACAGGCGCACAAAGAATTTCTATTTTGATAAGATTTGTTTGATTATTTGATAAAAATAATAACAATTGTAATTGCACAAATTTAGTTGTAAAAAAAACGTTGCGCAGTCCTATTTAAAATTGCTAATCTTTTTCTATTACTTCTATTGCATTTATAATTGTAAAGTGCTTTGATAAGTATAAAAGAACAGTGTTACTTACTTGATTAGCTTTTACAACAAAAAATATAATCATATAAAAGGACTTTTGACAAAACAGCTTAAATCGAGATTAGAGGGTGCTTAACTTCCTTTATCATAAAAGTAAAATCTTCAAGACGATTTGTTTGCCATCTATATTAATTATGTTTTGAACTGCAGTTTGTTTTGTGTTTTCCTAAAAATTTTAAAAATTAAATTAATAATTTTTTGGCAACAGTACACAAAATTTCGATGTACATAGTTAACATTATTTCGCCTCTAGCTACGAGTTAGATAATAAGAGATATCACACCAGAAAAAATCAACTTAAATTTAATTTTTTCTGCTGTTCTACTTTTTTGCTCTCCTGAAGTATTTAAAAATTCGAAATAAGTGCTTTTGTTAGATGTCCACAGTACTAAACAAATTAAAATACAAGAAAACAAAATAAAAATATTGATTTTTCACAAGAATAAATTATAAATTTTTTTGTAAAAAAAAAAAGATAGAAAGTTTTGTTTGTTGTCGATGACGCATTTAGTAATTATAGTATAACACAGTGTGCCAGGATAAGGACAAGGATTTTAATTGGTATAAACAAACTTTATTACAAATTTAACAAGGTTTACAATCTATTATAAATATTTCGTTAAAAAATAAGAAAAGTGACAAAGAAAACAGCAACCGTTCCCACACATGCAAAGGGACGACCGTGATCGACCGTGATCGACCAGTGATAATACCAGACTCTCTCAATAGCCTTATCCACAATAATATCTTTGTAATTTATTTTTTTTTTTTTGTTATTGTGGTTGCTAATATTTTTAGTAACTAATACCTGTTACCTATGGCTGTGAAAACCAGTAGTTTCACTGTGTACTACCACTACAACGACATACTATGGCTATAAATACCAGTATATACCCTATACGCCTTTACCATGCCTGGGACCTAATGCTACAAATACCAGTAGCTTAACTAGATAAGTACTCTGCAGATAATATTGGACTACGTGGTCCATTTTAGCTAAATGAACTACTTACAACATGGTCCTATGTAATGCAGTCATATACAATATTATTTTGTTTGTGTTTTAACGATTACATAAATTGTTGTCAAGTCGTGTATAATGGTCGTGTAGATGCTCCATTCGAGTAGTGACAAAGAGTAGTTTTAAGACTTCTCCGATGGGTTATATGGTCCAGTCCTAGGACATCGTAATGTTAAATCGACCACGTTTTCTCCATACATTTGGGTGATCTTTGGATTAGTCCTAGTCCATTATTTTACATGCGTAAAGTAGGATTTTTTGTGCCCGATAAATAGCTTTGCATTGTTACGACTTCAGTTTTTCATTGTTATTGCTATTAAAAATAATAATATTGAATGGATAAAAGAATAATAAATGAAGTCTTTATACTGCAAAACATTTATTGTTCCGACAAAATCCTGCCTTTAACTAACGGCAAGTTGTAATAATGGTCCTTAATGTATGTTCTTAGCAATAATTTTGCATTAAGTTTATTTGATTTGTTTATAAAAAATTTTTCAACTTTGTTTTAATTGAGAATTGTTACCGTGGGCCAAATACGTCGTCTAATGGGCATGGTGTAATCTTTATTTCTAACATTCTTTATCACTTCAATGTTACAGCTAAGCCCGGTTAAGGTTTGACTGCAAATTTTGCAAATTAACGATTTTCACAATTTTAATATGCAAACATGACAACTCATTCCAAGTTTGTTGCAACAAAAATTAAAATTAGATAAAGTTCAGCATAGAATTTTCCAAACAAAAGCTACATAGATAAAAAAATGCAAAAAATCCATTAAAAATTGATTCTGACATGAAATTTTGACAAGTACTAAAAAATGCATAGAATATTTTTAAATATTAATAGAGAAATAGTTTTGTTTAAAAAGCACCAAAACCGAAGAAAAAAAACGCTTAACTTTAAAAAATTCACCGTGTTTAAAATTGTTGTCTTTTGATTCTATTTCTATCATAAAATTATAAATTTCAATAAAAAAATATATATTAAGTTCCCATCGCTACTATTAAGGAGCAGGCAAATTAAAAAATAATTTGAATTCTACAAACAACTTTAACTTCACAGTTGCCAAAAAAAATCATAGTTTTACAAAAAACTTGTCAGCTTTCAGACACCAGTTACCCTCTGTAATACCTTATCTTACAACTGGGAAACTGAAGTTCTATTGCTAACGATAATCGACCTATAAGTCTATAATATCATCTGTCAAAATATCATGATGCCATAGATATGAAAATTTCTATTAATGTAAATATTTACCTTATCAGGGTGTCAATTGTTGGTCTGTAATGAAGTTACATGCAAAGTTTTTGCAAATCAATTTCAGTTTTCAATGTATATCAATACAAACTGAAAAGTACGTTTAATAACTATTCAAATGTAATTTTTTATAAGTATGTATATTCAATAGGTTTGACCAACTTGAAATTTACTACATAATAAGATCTCGTGAAAATATAATTTTATAGAAAGTAGGTGCTTTATGTCTCATAAACCATTCAGGATATCAAGAGATGAGGGCTCCACGAAAAGCCCCCCAATGAAATAACGCCCAGGAAACAATCCCCAATGAAGTAAACCCCAAAAAATTAGAAATAACACCAAAAAACAGTAAATGAAATAACATCGAAAAATAAATGAAATAAACCCCAAAGCGAAAACGAAACAACCCCCAATATTTGGGAGTTATTTCATATGATGAAAATGAAATAACCCCCAATGAAATAAGCCCCATCAGCAACAAAAATTAAATTATGCCCGAATTTCATAAGAGTCAGTTTCACTAATGATTTTATGAAGTCAATATGGACCAACAGCAAAATCGCAAAATTACTGAAATGAATCGTGTGGAGGCCCGCAGGCGTCTTCTTCATAATAAGGATATATGCAACTTCGAAAGTGTGCCAGCATTCATTATCAATTATTTTTTGTGAAGGAACATACAAAGCTCGTTTAATAGTGACTACTTTTGGTTTTGTAAATGGACTAAGTCCAGTACAGTTATTTTCCCTTATACGATGGAAGCTATTTCAGATCAGCCACCAACGAGCTATCCTATAACTTTCGAATGGCTTGAAAATCCAACTCATGGAAGACGTTATTATAGTTACAATATTGTAAAGAAGGCAGTAATTTTCTGCAATGGAGATGTGAGAAAGTAATGACAAAGAATTGTTTAATATTTCCAATGTATTTATTTTTGAAACCCAACTACCAAAAAATTATTTTCATGTACATACACAAATAATAAACTTAATACATTATACGTAAGAAATGATAAGTTAAAACAAAATGGTTGCTCATGAAATCAAGATGGAGAAAATATACGTTGTATGTATACATGCTGTCAGTTGGTTACACTTTGTTATTATGTACCTGCTTGGCAGAAGTGGAACCAACAACCGATTACTTTTGATTTAGGGAAAACAATCATTATTGCCGTCCGTAGACTAATTTCGTAGTCTGTCACGAGGGTCGCGTCATCCAAATCCAGAACGTTATCATTTATGTAATTGAAAAGGTTATGTAATATATTAACAGCCTAAACGTTTTCTTGTAAAAAGCCTATTTTTATATAACCGACAGCTTTAAAAATGAAATAACCACCGAATACAAACTGAAGAAACACCCAAATTATACACGCTATGAAACAAGGTCCGAATTTTAAACATTTGTTGGGTGTTATTTCATTGGAGATTTTTTCATAATTTGAAAACCCCAAATGAGAAATAAATGAAATAATTTCCAAGAAAATTAAAAACGGCCCAAACAAATTGGGAGTTAATTCATATGAAATAAGGCTCCACGAAAAGCCCCCCAATGAAATAACGCCCAAACGAAAAATGAAATATTCCCCAAATTTTTTTCATACATTTTTGGGTGTTATTTCATATGAAATAACTCCCAATTTTTTTGGGCCGTCTTTCATTTTTTTTGGAAATTATTTCATTTCTCATTTGGGGTTTTCAAATTATGAAATAATCTCCAATGAAATAACACCCAACAAATTTTTAAATTCGGGGCTTGTTTCATAGCGTGTATAATTTGGGTGATATTTCATTTTGTATTCGGGGGTTATTTCATTTTTAAAGCTTTTGGTTTTGGGGGTGCTTGTAAATAAATTATATAAAAATAGGCCTTTTACAAGAAAACTTTTAGCTTGTGAATATATTACAATATCTTTTTAAATACATAAATGATAACGTTCTGGATTTGGATGGTGCGACCTTCGTGACAGACTACGAAATAAGTCTACGGACGGCAATAATGATTGTTTTCCCTAAATCAAAAGTAATCGGTTGTTGGTTCCACTTTTGCCAAGCAGTAAGGAGGTCCATAATAATAAAGTGTAACCAACTGGCAGCATTTGTACATACAACGTATATTTTCTCCATTTTGATTTCATGAGCAAACATTTTGTTTTTTTTTTACCATTTCTTACGTATAATGTATTAAGTTTATTATTCATGAAAATAATTTTTTGGTAGTTGGGTTTCAAAAATAAATATATTGGAAATATTAAACAATTCTTTGTCCATACTTCCTCACATCTCCATTACAGAAAATTACTGCCTTCTTTACAATATTGTAACTATAAAAACGTCTCCCATGAGTTGGATTTTCAAGCCATTCGTAAAGTTTTAGGATAGCTCGATGTTGGCTGATCTGATATTGCTTCCATCGTATAAGGGAAATTTACTGCACTGGACTTAGTTCATTTACAAAACCAAAAGTAGTCACTATTAAACGAGCTTTGTATGTTCTTTCACCAAAAAAAAATTGATTTTAAATGCTGGCACACTTTCGAATTTGCATATATCCTTATTATGAAGAAGACGCATGCGGGCCTCCACACATCAATAAATTTGCGATTTTGCTGTTGGTCCATATTGATTTCATGAAATCCTTAATGAATCTGACTCTTTTATGAATTTTGGGCATAATTTCATTTTTGTTGCTGATGGGGTTTATTTCATTGGGGGTTATTTCATTTTCATCATTGGGAGTTATTTCATATGAAATAACTCCCAAATATTGGGGGTTGTTTCGTGTTCGCTTTGGGGTTTATTTCATTTATTTTTGGATGTTATTTCATTCACTGTTTTTGGGTGTTATTTCCAATTTTTTGGGGTTTACTTCATTGGGGATTGTTTCCTGGGCGTTATTTCATTGGGGGGCTTTTCGTGGAGCCTGAAATAACACCTAAAAATGTATGAAAAAAATTTGGAGAATATTTCATTTCTCGTTTGGGCGTTATTTCATTGGGGGACTTTTCGTGGAGCCGAGATGAGTATCGAAATTTATTTACAATAAATATTCTATACAATCAATCCTTATCATTTTCCTAATTGATAGTTTTAATATATTTTCTATACTTTCAACTTAAATAATATCATATTACAATAAGTAAATATTACTTGATCCTAATTCTCGTCCTTGGTTACTATGGAAATGGAAAATGCCATATGATATTGTTTGTAAGGTGATACGATCTTATGTGCATATGTTGCTTGCAATTTGTTTATTTTAAAAAATAAAAATTAAATTCAACCAAGAAAAAAAAGAACCTTAAAAGCCACGGTTAAAGTAAATTAAAATCTCTTTATTAACATAATAATAATATTAAAATAGTTTGAGCGAACAAAGTTGCTACCAGTTTTGTACGGGAAATTAACGAATGACATTCAAGGCACTAAAATGTTATAACAAATATGTTTGAAATATAAATAATGTGTAATGTAATATTATAATAATATATATCGACACAATTATAATGTGATGCTTAAATAAGAATTTAATAAAATCACGCCTTAATTTATTGAGGCAGGTTAAATATATTAATAATCTTTGTACATACATACATATGTATGTTTATTGTGACATACCAAGTGCGCATGTCTTATTTTAATAAGTGCCATGATCCAATATTGTGAAATATTTTCAAAAGCATTGACATTAAATCATGAAGAGGAGTTTTCAAATGAGATATGGTCACAATTATTGCAATAAGTTTTATAACAATACTTAAAATTTATAAATCAAATTTGTGATAAGATTTCTATATATTTGTTGTTCGTCAAATGCATACCAACAATAAAAGCCCTGCAATGTAAATATGCGATACTTTTAAATAAAATATATTTTGCAAAAAAGATAATTAAATTGAATAAAATTTTTATTATTTTATATTTAGCTATAAAGTGAAAAAATGATAAAATGAAAATCTAATAAAGAACTCAAGAGCTGCAGTGAATTCAGTCTAGTCATTACATTCAACGGAACACAACGCGTTTTTAACACGAATTCTTAACTAGAACTCATCATTAAGCACATAAACGTATAGTTTATGTTCACATTTAACCAAAAGTTGCCATTAATTGACCCCAAATGAATATCAAAATTAGAAAGAAAGCATCATTAAATAAAACTCAAGAAAATAAAATAAAAATCAGCAACTATTTATTTAGTTGTTGCTGAAAATTTGTCACTATTAATAGATTTCATTTTATAGTTGCCTGATTCAGTATTGAGACTCTGAGTGTAACGTACTTCTTGTAGTATATTGTTGTTGCTGTTTAACGTTTAGAAAATTAAAAGTGTCTTTAAACGAATAGAACGGAATCACTTCTTGAATAAGCTACATCATGGGAGTAAAACCGTCTGCGAATGATAAAAAGAAATCTAAAGTGGTGCAAAGAAAAGTTGGATTTTTTGAACTTTTTTGTTTCGCCACATCATGGGAATACTTTCTTTTAGTTTTGGCTTTTATTGCGGCCTTTCTAAAATCCCTAGTATTTCCCATTATCATAGTGGTTTACAGTGAGTTAGTGTCTATGTTTGTGGATCGTAGTTTGTGTCTACCAACAACAACCACGTACACATTACCATTGTTTGGAGGCGGCAAAATATTGTAAGTATAAACAAAGTGTAAAAATTTAATACAAGTTAATAAAAATTAAGAACCGTTACATTAAAACTGAATGTTATAAAATAGTTGAGAAAACCATAAAATTTTCTGTTTTTTAAGGATTTTTTTTTAATTTCCATAATTTTTAAATAAATGATTTATTTGAAAAATTATTTCTACTGCAAATATTTTTATTCGTTTTTAAAACTTTTATATTTTTTTAATACTTGAGAGCATATTACCGATTTAACGTAAAAAAATAATTATTTTCATTTTTTTTTAAATAAATTTAATTTTAAAAATTATTAAAAAATTCTAAAAAATTTGTGGTGAATAAAAAGACAGCAAAAAAATTTTGCACTAGTTCAATATGAATAACATTTTTCATGACTTCTAATACATAGGTTTAATAGGAGGCATAAATAATGCCTTCTTTAAATAAAGGGTCCGACATCTAACGTTTTTTTTTTCAACGAGTGCTTATTTCGTGAATGGTAACACTTAGCTCATGTCTGATTTGACAGATAATTAGTTTTATCCTTTTGCTGAACGAATATGGTTGTGTATACGCTTGAACAACGCTGGGAAAGTGGGCCTGCGATCGACTTACAGAAAATGCCGATTTTGCCAAAAAAAAACAAAATCATCTCTTCAGATGAAGCTAATTTTGGTCTTGGCGGGTATGTAAACAAGCAAAATTTACGCATTTGGGGCACAGAAAACCCGCACGCATACATTTAAAAGCCGAAACACCCTAAACAAGTCACTGTTTGGTGCGGATTTCGGTCCAGAGGCATAATTAGGCCATTTTCTTTAAAAATGAGCAAGGAATGGCCGTAGTCAATGGCGATCGTTATCGGGCCATGAGAGGAGGATATTGGCAACATTTGGTTTCAATAGGACGGCGCTTCGTGCCACACAGCCGAAGCACAGTAGTTTTTTTATAGCATTTTCAAAAAAAAAAAAGTTATTTGGCGAACCCTTTACAAAATAGTTAGCCTTTATTGATGTGCTTCAAAATATATGCAAATGCATGCAAACAATTTTTAATAATTCATGTAAGCAAACATTTTTAACTCTCAAAACATGGGATTCTTCTCATCTACTGTGCATTCGTGCCATGCACTTATTAGAATTAAGTGAAATTTATTAATATGTATATTTATATAAACACATGCTCTCTAATGACACGTTAATGTTTAAATCATTCATGTTTCACCTAAATTGAACCACTTCATTATTATTTCTTTTGCGTGTCTTTTTTTGCTGGGATATTTATTAATAGCAATAAAATTATAGGTGAGAAATTAAATAATTTGTTAAACTACATCCCTTGAGATTGTACCGGATGTTTTCTTAAGGTCAAATTTTTTTCTTCATTGCACCTCTTGAGAGCATGTTAACTCCACAAATCATCACCACTTTACTCGGCCTCTTGCTGTTGTTTTTGCGTTTTCCCACGTAAGATTGCATTGTCTATGTTCTTGTAGTATCGTACGTCTCCTGGTGTTTTTGTGTCGATCATGGCTTCCTGAGCCTTAAGGATTTCACTCTGTTGACATTCTTGTAATACTATCGGGCACCTTTCTGATAGTATGGCCTTTTTTGCACATAATCTGTTATATATTGAGTTGGTCATTAGTTAAGTTACCGAGATCCGCGTTGGTCATACCGCGCTCACTTTCTGGCGTATATAATCATGGATAGATTAACGCTTAAACAACGCTACTAAATTATCCAAACAAATTTTGAAAATGAATAATCGATTCGACCAATGTTTTATCGCATATTTGTGTTCAGCAATGGGCTCATTTTTGGCCTAAAAGGTATTTTAATAAACAAAATTGCCGCATGTGGAGTGGGAACAATCCACAACAGAGTTTGCAACTATTACATTCAGAAAAATTCACGATTTGGTGATGCTTACTCGCTGGTGCCATCAACGGACAATATTTCTTTAAAAACAAGTAAGAGTGCTATATTCGGCCGTGATGAATCTGATAACACCCTTCACCATCATGTACATGTGGGATTACATCGTAGCTTAACCTATATTTCATGCTATACGCCATTTTTCTTTATTATTTCCGACGCCATCCTCGATTTTGAATTTTTACATAGTTATCTGTATTCTACTAGTCAAACCCTTTCATTTGATACCCATATTGATGGGGTTAAAAAAATTCGATCCGCCATTTTGTTTTAGACGCCATCTTGGCAGTAATAATTTACTGCATTCTACTGGTTAAGCCCTTTCATTTGATACCAATATTGGGGGGTTCAAGAAGTTACATTTTAAAATACCAGATTTGACCCATATATAAATTTATTGTCCGCCATTTTGTAGTGGCGGCCAACATGAATTTAAATTTTTTCATATATTACGCTAGTCAAGTCCTTTCAGATGATACCAATATTAACTCTCTTGGTTGTCTAGAAGCTGAAAAATTGATTTTAGTTTGTAAATTTTTCAAAAAAAGAAAGAGCACGCTTTATCATAGAATTTTCACGAATATCTGTAGAGGCATATTATGTCAACAAATATTAGCAAAGGTACCTATAAATTATTCTATAACTGAAAAATCTTAATTTTGGTGGTAAAAATATGGGAGAAAACAGAGGCAGTCATGTTTATTTGCTCATATCTCAGAAAGTTATTAGGCGATTGTGCTGAATTTCAATAGCGATTCATTCCCGGATATTTCCAAAAGATTGATACCATACACAGATCTGAGGAACATATAGTTGGATCTAAAATTTGATTTCAGCCAACACACGGACAGACTGGCATGGCTCAATCGACTTTTCTATTCATAAGCTTTCAGAAAATATATACCTTATGGGGTCGGAAATGAAAATTGTAGAAATTACAAACGGAGTTACAAAGCTATATATACTAAAGCTATGTGCATCACAGGTGAAGAGTAAAATAAAGCGGAGCTCGCCGTATAATTAATAGAAATCTTTACCACACTATAATCAATGATTTTTTTTTTTAAATATTGATGACATTGATTCAAGCGGGATGTAATAGAATGGAGCTATGTGCTATAGAGCGACCATAACCATTATTAAAAATTGGCGATTATTTCCTGTGGATTCATGAGAAGCCTCTGGGGCCGAATTACGGCATTCGAACGTGATCGAAATTGTAAAATTCTTATTAAAATCTCTATACCTAAAGTACAGCGAACTCGATCGTTCGAGTAAAATTTCGATCGTGATCGAATGCCGTAATTCGGCCCCTGGTTTCCATTGATAAACCAACAACAATTGACGCTTTGGAGGCCAGAAATGTTAGTGTTATTCGTGCTATACGGCAAGCAGACGACGTGGCAATATGCCTAAAATCATTTTCAATTGATTATTGTGTTATTTACTAAAATTTTAATTTTAACCCCATACAAATTCTGTTAAAGCAAATTAATTAAGTCAAAGTAAAAATTGAGGAAACAATCAAAATTATATTAAAAAGTTCGTTGTCAAGGGTACATGCTTAATTATTTCTATTTAAATAAAAAATAGATAAATCATTTAAAGAGTTAGAAAAAACAATGATGTGTAAAAATTAAAACAATGATACATACTTACATGATTTCTAACCTATTAAATTAGCGTTAATTTTATTAAACACCATTTTTTTAATTGGGAGCATATCCCGAATAATTTGATAAATAATTTTTTTTTTTTTTTAATTTAAATAAATTGCAATTTAAATTTTTTATTGTATCGTATGATTTTATGTGGCCTAAAGTAAATCATACAACATTGAATAATTATTTACCAGTAATACCCTGCAGATACATACATACACGCACACGCAAAGAAAACCCCTAGTTACGACATTATAACAATGGTCATAGTTGTTGTTTTTTATCATATAAACATTTTCAGATGATAATCAAGTGGTTTTTTATCATTTGATGTTTACTTTTCCTTTTCATGAAAACTTAAAAATAGTATGGTTTCAAAAGCTATGATTACCAAAATAGTATGATCTCTCAGCAAAAATAAAATTATTTTTAGAATAACAAATAACAATTAAGTAATTAATTCTTTAATTATTTTTAATTATAATTTGTTTTCAATTGCTCTTCATTTTTTGACAGTATGACATGTTAAAAAAATTTAAAAAAAAATTAAGAAACTATCTATCTATCTATCTATCTATATATAACTTTATATATAAAAGTGAAACTCTGTGTGTGTGTGTGTTAGCTATAGACTCCGAAGCCGTAAAGCCAATCGGACTTAAACTTTGGCAAGTTGTTGTACACATTCCAGGGAGTGTTTTTGTGTTGTAAAAAGTGGGCCCACAAAAAATAAGTTATCAATTTTAGCCTCTTTGCACTTGACCGATTTTTTTGAAACTTTGCACACATATTGAACTCTCATGATTATACAATTTCGTGATTAGAAAAGTGGGCAGTGCCACGCCCATAAAAAATTATAATTTTTAGCTTCATGCACCTAATATTCAATTAAAAGTGAGAATGCATTTTTCATTAAGGGGCGTAGCAATGCGCGCCGGGCTTGGCTAGTATAAAATAAACAACAAAAACATTGTTTATGTAGTAATTTGAGAGGAAAAGAACAAAGATTGTTAACTACATCTGTTATCATAAATACAACTCAACCCAAATATACTAGCTTATTAGCCGCTTCTTTGATAGCGCTATTTATTAAAAACTAAAGTTCTTTTTTTAATTGGTTGGTTGGTTGGTTATCGTGGTAGTTCGCTGCACGCCAACAGTCAAGTAGAGTCTGTATGACTCCGTTTTGACAGGACCACATCACTCGTCAGCTTCTAGTGTATCTCAGAATAAAATCCAAGAGTAAGGGTACTAGATCCACCCCGTGGCCCTGAGATATCTCAGTAGATAATTCAGTCCAACTTCAGATATCGCAGAGAGGCCATCTAGTATATGTTCGCCCAGAAATCTGTGTCTCTTAGCCGCCAGTGCAGGACATTCGCAGAGAAAGTGGAAAACCGATTCCTCCTTCTCTCTATCCAGACAACTGCGACAATGGTCGTTCGATGGGAGTCCGAGCCGACTTGCATGTTTGCCTAACATCCAGTGACCCGTCAATACCGCCAGCAACCTCGATATGTCCCTCCGACTCCGACTGGTAAGTTGCAATGTACGTCGTGCATCAAAAGAGGGCCACGTAAGCCGTGCCACCTTACACGTGCTCAGCCCACGCCACCTGTTATCAGCCTTCCGGAGAAAGTGTCTGGAGATTCTGCTCTTAATAGTCCCCAACGGGATTGCAACTGCAATTGCATTAGAGATATCCAGAGCAGATCCTCCCCTGGCTAGCTCATCAGCACGCTCGTTACCATAGTGGCCCTTATGCGCAGGAATCCAAACTAGAGTAACGTCAGCCCGCTGACCAAGCCTTGACAGTTCCTTTCTACATTGGCCAACTAATTTAGACGTAATAATGTATGACCTGAGTGACAAGAGTGCCGCCTGACTGTCGACAAATATACCAATGCTCCCGTGGATATTCCCGTCATTCAGTATCCTACATGCTTCCCTGATAGCGAGTACTTCCGCCTGAAAAACGCTGCAATCATCCGGAAGACGGAAGGAGAGTTCAATCTCCGGTCCATCAGAGAAGACACCAGATCCAACACCACATTCCATCCTCGAACCGTCAGTATAGATCCTGGTGTCAAAACTCCCCAAAAGGCGACCCCCATTCCACTCTCTCCTGGAGGGAATAAGAACCCTGAACGCCCCATCAAAATCCATGTAGGGCGTAATGTAGTCAGAGGGTTGATTCACGCTCGAAGGCAGCGTGGCCAATATACTCGCATGGCCATACGTCCTCGACCTCCAACATCCAGTCGCATTAAGCCTCACCGCACTACTTGCGGATGTGGCCAATATATGAATATCTATGGGAACGAGATGCAACATAGTGTTCAGCGCCTCCGAAGGACTAGTTCGCATCGCTCCCGTTATCCCAATGCACGCCGATCTCTGTACTCTATACAACTGGTCCACAACATACTTACGCCCTGTTGCAGTCCACCATACCAGAGATCCATAAGTGAGAATCGGACGTACTACGGCCGTATACATCCATTTAATCATGTTGGGGGTAAGTCCCCATTTCCTACCAAACATCCCACGACACGTGTAGTAGGCCACCGTAGCCTTCTTCACCCTGTGCTGGACGTTCAGCTTCCATGACAATTTAGAGTCCAGGATAATACCCAGATATTTCGCCCTATCCGATAGGGGAATTTCGCAGTTCCCCAACCTCGGTGGTCTGAAGCTTGGAATCCTGGTCTTTGTTGTGAACAGTACCAGTTCCGTTTTGCTTGGATTTACTACTAGACCGCTGTCCGTGGCCCAGTTTCTTAGTAATCTCAAGGCGTCGGACATGATATCACTAATCACGTCCGGAAACAGTCCCGATACCAGTATCACAACATTGTCCGCATAAGCCACGACCTTTATTAAGCCATTGTCCAGTTCAATAAGAATCTTGTTAACAACAATAAGCCAAAGCAGTGGAGAGATCACACCGCCCTGAGGTGTACCTCTCTCCACTAGCCTTGACATAGTGGTGTTACCAAGATTAGCAATAACCACCCTTGTGCTCAGCATGGACACTAGCCAGTTGCTGATGTACTCCTCAACATCTAGACCAGTGAGGGCATGCTGAATCGCAAGGGTGGTTACGTTATTGAAGGCCCCTTCTATATCCAAGAAGGCTGCCATAGTATACTGCCCGAATTCGAGAGACCTCTCTATAGTCCCCACGACCTCATGTAGAGCCGTCTCCGTAGAGCGTCCCTTAAGATAGGCATGCTGACTGCCCGACAAACGCGTCGTTCCCTCCAGTCGCTGCCTGATATGAGAGTCGATGAGTCGTTCCAGTGTCTTAAGCTGAAAAGATGAAAGGCTAATCGGACGAAAGTCTTTTGCACTATCATGACTTCTCCTTCCGATCTTCGGAATAAAAACGACCCTGACCCTTCTCCAATTCCCAGGAATATAATTTAGAGATAGGCAGAGCATGAAAATCCTCTGGAGCCAGGGAATAACATATCCCTTGGCACTCTGCAACATACGTGGCAGAATTCCATCAGGTCCAGGTGATTTATATGGGGAGAAACTATCAATCGCCCACGAGATTCTCTCGTAAGAAAATATGTTCCCATCGACCACGGAATGGGTCCTATCCGCACTCACGATTTCCGTATCAACCTCCCTGCATCCCGGAAAGTGAGTGTTCATAAGGATATCAAGGGATTCAGCCGAAGATTCAGACCAGGAGTCATCTTCCCTTTTCATATAGGTCGGAGTTGACTGATCCCTGGCTAGAATCTTACTAAGTCGCGCTGTGTCCCTAGTGCTGTCTATAGACCCGCAGAAGTCTCTCCATGAACTTCTTTTTGCGGCCGCTATAGCCTTCTTATAAGCTTTCAGCTTATCGCGGTACGGCTTCCACGATTTGCTTTCATAACATTCATTAAAGGCCCTACGTGCCTCCCTCCGAAGGCCAGAGAGCTCCGAGCTCCACCATGGAGGGAAGGTTTTCCTAACCTTCGTCATAGGGCAGGAAATTTCGAAGGCTTTCACCATAACGTTGCTGAAACACTTCTCCATTTCCTCAAGACCAGTTATCGAATCTTCGATAACTGTTTTATTCATATTTTGGTCCCACGAGTGAGCACGTAAGGGGATGGACCATCCACACAGTGACGGCGTACGTGGACTGGACGAGTAATACAACCGGCCCATGTCATAGGCACCGGAGGGGAGCTGTTAGCGACTAGTCCTCTTTATCCACTAACTAGCCATTCAGGTTCTCGGCACTGCTTCCTACCACCTTAACCTTACAAGTGGGGGAGAGGGAGGAGGAGTAAGAGGAGGTTAAGGAAAAGGGAGAATAGGATGGGATTGGATAACCTTTTGTTATGACCGCTTTTAGCACATGCCTCATTGACCGACTTCGAGTAGCGAGATACAAGTATCTCGTCTACTAAAAATCAGCCCCTGAGAAAGGTACCACAGCTGTCACTTAAGCCACCACATCGCGGCAAGATCGTTATCCAGGTGGTTAATTACAATTTTTTTTTTTTTGTTAAATTTATGAAAACTTGTTTTTCTGATTCTTTTTACTTAGAAAAATAAAGTACCTTTTTATTCTAGCTTCACAAACGCAGTGTGTACAAAAAGTACCATAAAAAAGTGGAAAAAGTAGTCGCCTATAACATTTTTAGTCTCATCTCGTATCAATAGTCACTAATTTCTAAGTTCTAGCTTCATTGACGTAGAAAATACACAAAGTACCATAAAAATGTTAAAAATTACCTTGTGGGTCGCCAATAAACTTTTCAGTATCCACCGGAATAGCTTAACAAACGCAGTGTGTACAAAAAGTACCATAAAAAATTCGAAAAAGTAGTCGCCCATAACATTTTTAGTCTCATCTCGTATCAATAGTCCCATATTTAACAATTCTAGAAACGTAGAAAATACAAAAAGTACCATAAAACATACCTTTTTAAGGTTGTCCATATCAATGTATAAATTCTTTCAAATGTTTAAAATATGCAAAAAAAAAAATTTTTATGGTCATGATTTCAAGTGAGCAAATATACTCTATTTTGAATAAAAATAATTATGTTCTAAAAAGTACCAAAATGTTTTCCCGCATTTTTCCTTTCAACCCTGTTGTGAATGTGTTTAATTTTTTACTAAATTACATAATTTTGTATGTCTGGTGAAATCCCTATTACAAATTTTATACAAACTGGTGCTGTAATTAGGAACACAGGCGAATCTGAAATAAGTGCTAAAATCTACTTTAAATTTTTTTTCTTAGCTTTTTGAGTTTAGAAATTATATAGGGTACCAGAAAAGTACCAAATTATAGCTTTTACTCGTTTGAGGTTGAAAATCCAAAAAAAGGGCAGACACCTGTCAACTTATTTTTTTGTGTAAATTACAATACCTTTCAAGTTAATTTGTATTATTTTTAGTTTAATAGATATAAGGTTACTGATTTTACTGGTTTTTACCCTTTTTTACTCCTTAAAGCTCGAATTTTTCAAAAATTTTTAGTAGGGCTATGCATCGAAAGGGGAACCAATTGTTCAAATTTCATGTCTCTAGCTCTTTGCGTTTGCGCTGTGCGATGATAAATAAGTCAGTCATTTAGTCACGTTACTCCTTTATATATATATAGATTGCTCTTAGATATAATTACCACAACCATATTTTTTCTATGCGTGCATGTATACTCCATAATGGGCTTGAACTAGTCTTAAGGTCACACAAATGTATGTATGTAACTAGTCAATTGCTGCTGTAATGAACCACTCAACCTAATATTGTCTGCAGGGTATATCTGACTAAGAAAAACATAGTTTGGCAATCATTTGTGGCATGTGAAAGAATATTAAATTTTATAAAACAATTTGGTTAATTAAGTTTCTTTTTATTATAATATATGAAAGTTGACCACAATTTTAAATTGAATTAAAAACTTGAGTTGAATATTAATTAAAAAGTAATTTTTTTTATATTAAATGAGCGATCAAATAATAGGTTCGTTTGAGAACTCACAAATTTGTACGAATTTGTACAAATTCTTACTACATTTTACAAAATTGTGTTCGTTTGCACAAATTTGTAGTAAATGAGAGCACAAATAGAGAGCGAAAAGTGACAGTTCTTGACTGAATATTTGCAAATTTTTACTACAGAAATTTCTTGCAGTAAGTTTTAGCAAAACCAAAAAACATATGATTCAAAAGGTAAACAAACAAAAAGTATACAATTTGTGAAAAAAATATTAAAAAAAGGAAAATCCAAACAAAAGTGCAAGATATTATTAAATTTAAATTGCTTGTGAAATAAAGTTAGTTAACAATGTCTACAGATGAAAGAATGGAACTGCCTGAATCTGGCGCAGGTATACATACTTAAATACATATTTGCACATATATATGGTCATAGTTCCCATTAAACAACACAACATTTATTTGCCATCAGCTGTTGCTTCAATCTTACGAATTTTTACAAATGTCTGTTCAAGTACTTTTTTGGACAAATTCTCTTTTTGAGAGTAAAATTTTCAATTTACTAAATAATTACTCATTTACTACAAAGTGCAGTAAAAGTACTCGAACGAACCTAATATTAGATGTTGTTATACTCTCACACGAAAGTGTAATTTCTACAAGAATAATATATTTCATTACATCCTTTAATTTAGAATTAATGGCACTTTCGAGGAGAATATGCAAGAGTTAAAAAATGACTCTAAGGCATTCGGCATTATTTGTGCTATCGACTCTTTGCTTATGTTTACAACTGGCATTATTTATGTGGATCTTTACAATCATGTGGCCCTCAATTTAGTCGTACGTATGAGACGTACATTTTTCGAATCAACAATACGTCAAGATATTGGTTGGCATGACATGACGCAAAATCAAAATTTTGCTGTGCGCATAACTGAGTAAGTTTATTGCAAATTCTTTACTATAAGATTACATTTATTGGCATGTAAAATTGTTTTATATTTTTTGAATTACAGCAATATGGAAAAGATACGTAATGGCATTGCTGAAAATATTGGTCACTTTGTAATGATGCTTTTCGACATTATTATCAGCATTGTAATATCGTTCGTTTACGGTTGGCGTTTAACATTAGCTATTTGTATTTATATACCAATAACAATGGTTATAAATTATGTGGTGTCCAAAGTAAGTAAATATGTAAATTTTATGCATTTACGATCTTTTTCATAATTCAGTCAAACACTGAGCTTTTGAAAAATCAAATTTTTACATCTCCTTAGAAATTGAAATCTAATAAAGTGTCATTTTTGATAATAAAATTTTTAGTGTAAAAATATAATTTTTAATTATAAAGCTTTACTTAATTTAAATTAACAATTCATTTTTTTACAATTATGATGCAAATATAGGAAGAAGTTTATTCTGATATAATTAATTTCATCTTTAAAACAAGTAAAAGCACTATATACGGCTGTGCCGAATCTTTTATACCCACCACCAATTTGATGTACTTTTATCGCTATTAAATAATATCTTTATACTAAAATATGTATTACTTTATTTGTATAACTTTGATATGCTAGTAAAATGTTTTCGTAAATTCAGTCTTTAAATGAAAGTTGACGTTAAAGTAGGCGAGTCAATAAAGTTTCTGCTAATGAATACAACTTAGATATTTCAATATAGTCCTTTATTATTCCTAAATCTTTTTTCGTAGAGAAATTATATGAATTTGAGATAAAGCGTTATATGAGAGGTAGGCGCAAAAGTGGGCGTGTCTCACTTTTTTACGTTAGTACAAAGTCTTTAATCAAAAAGCAATGTTTGCAAAATTTCAAAATCATATATCTGTATCAGATAAATACACTGCGCGGTAGAAATTTTCGTATGTTTTGATATATAACTCCTTTCCTAATTTATATATTTTGATAATTTTCGGAAAAAAATATTTTTTTTACTCAGGAAATATACAGTCGAAGTTTCATGACTCTACGTTAATGCGTTTGGACAGCATTTCATTTTATTCGATGTTGGAAGAACACGGTTTTTTCGACCTACTCTTGCATTACGAGCTATTACTCTCTTCCTAATATTCCGATATAGCCCATTTTCAAAATTGCAAAACTAAACGTTATTAAGACTTTTAAAAAATTTATGATCCCATTATGAGGTTCAGTTTTTTTCAGGCTCTCTTGCATGTACCAATATATTTGGAATGGACATCAATATTTCATAGCACATTCTATGGTGGAAGAAAAACAGGATAAAAAACAGTAACCTCTTGTGTGTTAAGTAAAATTAACAAAGTAATAACTCTCTTCGTTATAGACCGATTTAGCTCATTTTCAATACCAAACATTTCTGATGTGTAGGAAATGTTCTGGCAAAATTTCATCCCCCCAATTAATTTTTTTTTTTAGTACCAAAGTGAACTAACCACTCGTGAACAGAATGCTTATGCCAAAGCTGGATCTATAGTAGAAGAAGTTATCAGTTCAATTCGCACTGTGGTGGCATTTGGTGGTGAAAAATCCGAGCGGGAAAGATATGACAATCTATTGATGCCAGCCTGTAAATCAGGCAAATCTAAGGGAATATTTTTAAGTTTAGGTGATTCAGTATTAAAATCGATGTTATTCATATCCAGTGCAGCAGCCTTCTGGTATGGGGCTCATTTAATTCTAGATGATCGTTACAAAAATCCCGAAGATAAAGAATATACTCCAGCTATACTAATGATTGTAAGTTTGTTTAGGAAAACAATGACAAATTGAACTATTTACGTTGTATTAAAAAAATTACAGGTCATTTGTGGTATTCTTGTCGGTGCAGATCATATTGCCCGAACTTCTCCTTTCCTAGAGGCTTTTGCCTCTGCTCGTGGTTCAGCTGTTGCTATTTTTGAGGTCTTAGAAACGGACTCCAAAATTGATCCCCTTTCGAAAGAGGGCAAAATGAAGAATATGGGACTTCAATGTAATATTGAATTTCAAGATGTCTTTTTCCAGTATCCCTCTCGTGAGGACTCCATAGTTTTGAGGGGCATTAATATAAAGATCAATGAAGGGGAAACGGTAGCATTAGTGGGTTATTCGGGTTCGGGTAAATCTACTTGTATACAGCTGTTGCAGAGATTTTATGATCCAATTTTTGGTAAAATTATGCTGGACAACGAAGATATACGTAAATACAATGTAAATTGGCTGAGATCAAATATGGCAGTGGTGGGTCAAGAGCCGGTATTGTTCTTTGGTACAATAGGTAAAGTTTTTCAAATAAATTGATTCTTTTCTTTCGCTAAAGATAAATTTTTATCAAACCCTCTTGGTTTTAATTTTTGTTTTTATAGTGGAAAACATTCGACATGGCAAAATGGATGCTACACAAAAGGAGGTTGAAGAAGCTGCCAAAGCCGGTGGTGCTCATGACTTTATCATAGCTTTACCAGAGGTAAAACTTACATAAAACTTTCTAAATAGCTTTCAATTATTATTATTATTATTGCAGGGCTACAATACCTTAATCAGTGAAAAGGGTGTTCAGCTGTCTGGTGGTCAGCGTCAACGCATCGCCATAGCTCGTGCCTTAATACAAAATCCTAAAATTTTACTATTAGATGAGGCCACCTCAGCTCTAGATTATCACTCGGAAAAGCTAGTACAAGCAGCCTTAGATCGAGCTAGTAAAGGACGCACTACACTAGTAGTTTCTCATCGGTTATCGGCCATCTGTCATGCCGATCGAATTGTATTTATTGATAAGGGCAAAGTTATAGAGGAGGGTACTCACGAGAGCTTGATGAAGGAGAAAGGTCGTTATTATGATATGGTAACGGCTCATGAATACGAAGGTCTTCTCGATAGTGTTAATGAAGATGATGACGATAATAACAACGCTGTAGAATTAGTTGAAAAGGAAAAAGATATTACTAGCGAAAAAGTACTTTTAAATTGCTTGATTCATGGTCCTCGCTTTTCCGAAGCTTCGCTGGATAAAAATATCTTACAGGCCTTTGCTGGGCGTGCCTTAACAGATCCTTCCGAAAAGGATCTTGTTTTGGCCGTTCAGAGCACGCAGTATATGAGAACATTTTGGCGTGTTTTACAATGGGCTAGACCTGAGTGGTGTTTTTTGATTATCGCCACAATATGTGCTCTGCTGTATGGTTGTTCTCAGCCAGCATTTGCCTTTGTTTTCGCCGATCTATTTGGCTCTTTAAATGATGAGGATCCCGAGGTAGTACTAAGGAATACGGGACGTTCGGCTATTATTGCCGTAGTTGTGGGAATTATAGCTGGTATAACGTGTCTGACTCAGACATATTTCTTTAATTTAGCTGGCGTTTGGTTAACTACTAGAATGAGGTTAATAAAATATTTCCATTTTTTTTTTATTCCTTCAAATAAACAACTTATTTTCCTACAGATCTATAACATTTAGCAAAATTTTGAGCCAGGATATGGGTTGGTTTGATCTCAAGGAAAATAGTGTGGGTGGTCTTTCGGCTCGTTTGGCTGGCGATGCTTCAGGAGTTCAGGGAGCCATTGGCTTTCCCTTAAGTAATATTCTCCAAGCTTTCTCCAACTTTGTATGCAGTTTTTCCATAGCCTTTTCATATTCCTGGGAATTAGCTTTAATCTGTTTGACCACAGCACCCTTTATGATAGCCTCAGTTGTTTTTGAAGCCAAGTAAATGGAAATAATTTTCCGCCTATAAAACAATGTTTAACTTTTAGTTGCTCCCTTTAGGTACACCAACAAAAGTGCCATTAAAGAGAAAGAAATTTTAGAGGAGACCAGTCGTATTGCCACAGAGACTATAGCCCAAATACGTACAGTAGCTGCATTGCGGAGAGAAGAAGAACTTATTAAGGTCTACAATAAAGAGGTGGAAACATATCGCACTGAGATTAAGAAAAAATTACGCTATCGTGGTGTGGTCAACTCTTTAGGCATCTCAATAATGTTTATGGGTTACGCCATTACTTTGACCTATGGTGGTTATATGTGTGCCGACGGGAAAATAAAATTTGAAAATATCATGAAGTAGGTATACTTTATAAATAACCACAAACCATCAGAAGCCATGAGTAATCACATAAAACATATCTTTTTAGAATTTCCAATTCCATGTTATATGGTTTGTTTATTTTGGCTCAATCTTTGGCCTTTACGCCCATGTTTAATGCTGCCTTAGTGTCGGCCAATCGCATGTTTGCCATAATTGATCATGAGCCTACGATTAAGTCGCCCGATATCAATGCTTCGAAGAAATATTCTTTAGTGCCAAGTAAAACTAATGCAATACAGGGAGTTTCTTTTAGAGATATACATTTCCATTATCCCACTCGCAGAGATCAAAAGGTCTTGAAAGGTTTTAATTTGGAGGTTTTGCAAGGAAAAACAGTGGCTTTAGTAGGAGCTTCTGGTTGCGGCAAATCCACTTGTGTACAATTGTTACTGAGATATTATGACCCAGATACGGGCACTATAGTAAGTGTACTTGCCAATATCGAAAGAAACGAACAAAATGCATAAAAAATTCCTTTTACAGCTCATAGATCAAGAAGACATACATCATGATATGACTTTGACGGGTCTGCGTAAACGTATAGGTATTGTATCCCAGGAACCTTCACTCTTCGAAAAGACCATTACTGAAAACATTGCCTACGGTGATACCTCACGCACAGTGCCAATGGATGAAATTATAGCGGCAGCAAAAATGGCTAATGCCCATGATTTTATTTCCGCTCTTCCCTCCGGCTATGAAACCTGTTTGGGTGCTCGGGGCACACAACTATCGGGTGGCCAAAAACAACGCATTGCTATAGCGCGAGCCTTGGTTAGAAATCCCAAAATCTTGCTTCTTGATGAAGCTACTTCTGCGCTGGACTTGCAAAGTGAACGTATAGTTCAGACAGCTTTAGATGAAGCTTGTTCCGGTCGCACGTGTCTGGTGATTGCCCATCGCTTGGCCACTGTACAAAATGCCGATGTGATATGTGTCATACAGGGCGGCCGAATTATAGAACAGGGCACTCATCCTCAATTGTTAGCTAAAAATGGTATTTACGCCAAATTGTATCTTAGCCAACCGAATACTTCTTAGGTATTCAACGATTATCACAAAATTGTCTTAAAAATGTTTACAAAAATATTTAGTTTTCAATCTAAAGCGTGATTTTTTATATTTTAATTTAGTGAATATTTTAAATTTTATTAATATAAAGTAAATTGTAAATGTTCTAAACAAATATTTGTTGCTATAAAAAAAATATAAAACAAAAAAATCAGTAAAAAAATTAATTCAAAGTGGTTTTATGTTTTTTATGTCCCTGACTGATTATCTTGAATTAACAATGAGTTGGTCCCTTTACTATTTTTACTGGACTTAACTGGATTTTTTGTAACCAAACGAAATTAAATAAAAATCAGAAAAAATAGTAAAAACTTTTGAGTACACGAACGAACATATTCGGCGTTATGCCGAACTAACCAGCTGCTATCTTTCCCTTATGGAAATTTCGCCATAAAAAGTTAGCAGCTCGTTAGTTAGCACACGTTTTGCTATTATGCATAATGCCAATTATCTACAGAAATTTCCCGCATACTGTAAGAAAATATTTTCATATAAATATACCAAAAAATAAACAAAATTTATTAATAAATTTTCCGTACAAAATAACTTTTAGCTTGCCGTTGTCGGTAAATATATATTAGTACATATATGTATATGTGACAATAAGTAATAATAGCTTACGTCAATATAAGGTCAAACTTATTTTTTTGATATTATTGTTTTTCCATGTGTTTTTTTTTAGCAATAATTGTTTTTTTTTTTTAATTATATTTTTATTATTTTTTTTTTTTAATTAATAATGCAGATTAAAACGCTCCTTATTTTGGTCAAGCCAAAGTTGATTTTTTATTTTAATATTAATTGAGTTTATTCATACATAATTGCTTAAGCTGATTTCAGACGGTATGTAATTTACATATGACATGTGCTATCTATATGCAATTGCGTGTGTCTGTCAAATTTATCATATTACAGATGGTTCATTATTTTATTTCGCTTCACACGTACAATCATTTCTTTTGTATTCGGCGTTCATATAAGCGTGGTTAAAAGAAAATTATCCTATTAATCATATCATAGTCTTAGTTATATTTACTATGTGAAAATTTCAAGAAGTTCGGTCCAGCAGCCGGCCTACCTGAAGGTACGTAAAAAAGGCGTGGCGTTGAGGGGTATGCAAAATAGATGTTGACTGACTTTCAGACCTACCCGATAAAACTCAAAATTTAATCACAAATACTACGACACGAGATTTTATATATTAGTGAGATAGATTACAAAGCAAAAAAATCTATGACAAAAAAAAAGGAATTTGCAGGGGTTCAACTGGTGACGAAGTTATTAAATTTAGGTGAAAACACTAATGATTTTAACATTTGCGTGTTACACTGCTCAGCAGCAAAATCCTCCATTAAATAAAACTATGTGTTCTATATGGATTTTGATGCGCTGAACTCCAATCCGTTGTCGGTTTTTTTCCATCAGACCGGGATTTTTTTATGGGCGTGGCAAATTGTTTCCCCTAAATTACTCAGGTACGGAGACATATTTCATCCTAACTCGAGAACTAGATTTTTAAAAAAATTAAACACCAGAAAATGTGTTACAAAATTGTATTTATTTTAGTCGAATAGAATTTTTCTCTATCTCTTATCGTTTTGGAATTATTCAGAAATTAATGGAGAAAAACAATTTTTTCGTGCAAAATTCGTAATATTTTTCAATTTCAAAATAGAAATAAAAAAAATATAAAGCAAATATTCAACATTTCGCACATTTTTCTGAGAGCTACTTATCTTAAAAATAAAAAAAGCCATAAACCATAAAAATCGGTTAAAAAATTTAGATTTTATTGTCAATTTACCGCAGGTACCCAGCGCATTGAGTTCAGCGCATTAAAATTCATATAGTCCACATAGTTTTAATTAACGGGAGGACAACAAATGATTTTTTGTCGAGCAGTGTAATGTTAAGGTGCGTTAAAGATACTAGTGTCTTTTTGTTGATAATATTTTGAAATAAGTATGAATGAAATAATAATGGCGTAATAACTTACCCCGCAAAAATGTGTATACAAAGAATATCTCACATGCTAAAATATTGGTGTGAAAGTTTTTTTATTTTCATTTAAATTGAAAATAGTCCCATTTTTATAATTGAAATTCCTTGATTTTAGAATAAAACATATTTTATTAAAACTATTTTACAGCAGAACTGTTTCGTGTATGTGTTTGTATTTCATTTAACATTTTGTTTTATCTTACTTTCCTTTAATTTTCTTTATTTGATTTTCTATTAATTTATATTAATTTTATTAGAAATTGTTACTACAAGTCCAGTTAATTATATTACGACAAAATGCTAAAGCGAACAAAAAAGATGACGGTAAAGACTTTGTTAAAAAATAATAATACTACAAACCAATTTAAAGTTCTGGCAACAAAATAAAAAAGTTCATAAAATATACATACATATAAATAAAAATTACACATTTGAAAAGCAATGAAAATTTTTACCGCAATATTTTCTAATTAATCAATATGTTATTTAAAATAAACACAAAAAAGTTAAACAGAAAATATAATTAAAATTAGGCTGCATTATAAATATTTTCTCTGGTTTTATTGATTTTTTTTAATAATAAAAAATTTTAAGAAGGATTAGCAAGAGCAGATATAAAAAATAAGTGTTTTTAAAACAGAATTTAATACATATACATACGTATCAATGTATGTATGTTAAGAAAAACAAAAATTATTAGATCGTTCGTTAAGAAAAGGAATTGTTGAAAGTTCAAAGTGTGAGGTGAGATTAAAATTAATTATCTAGTCTATTTTAACATTGGAATAGATTTTGCGTACAAAAACACTTGTGCCTATATAACCAACAGTACCGCATATAATACCTAAAGCACCACTAAATAAGGCCATATAACCGAAATAGAAAGCAGTCTGGAATAAGCCATACATTCTGAAATAAACAACATATTAAAAAATATTAGAAAAAACATATAAAAAAACATATAAAAAAACATTCGTAAAATATTGTGTTCTATATGTTAAGGTTTTATATGTCACATAGAACACAATAATTTACGGACGACGATATGTAGTATAATAGCGTTTTAAACTTACTTCGTTTTAAAGAAGAAATAGTAAAACGAATAGGCATACACATAGATTGAGGTAGATGCTGCCGACATAAAACTTGTCCATTGCCATCTATAATCTTCGGCATTTAATAAGAAATATGTGCAAACAATTGTGACGCACATAGTGACTACGGTTAGTATGGTAAACACCAATAACATAAAACCATAAACATAGTAGATTTTATAGGCCCAGAAAGAAGTGAAAATGAAATACCTAAAAAAAACATTTTTTAAATTGAATAAATCGTGTATGAAACAAAAAAAACTTGTACTTACATTTCAATGAAGATTGAACCGAAGGGTAAAATACCACCCAATAAAATTATAATGGCTGGTTCCATGTACCATTTCTTTTCAGGTATGGGTCGGGGTACAGCATTAACACGACAGGGATAATCTGGTTGGCCGTCTAAGTTACGTCCCACCACCGTACCCACTAATGTGAGGGGTAAAATAACAAAAAAACATATACAGGTTACAGCAACCATGGTACCAAAAGGTATAGCTCTCGAAGCATGATATCCAATGGCAATGAAATTTATAAAGAACGCAGTACCACAAACAAGCACAGGAACCATAAAGGCAGAAACCAACATTTGTCTTATCCACAGCCTTCCACCTAAACGGGCATAAAGAGAACCGCCAAAATAGCCATTGATGGGAGAAGTTGCGGCATAAACAAAAATAGCAGTAGACAGCATAGAACCACGTCTATAAGAAAAATAATAAATAAGAACCCATTCAATTTTATAACAAAAATGATGAAATACTCACTCTGTGTATAACTCTCCCACGATGGCAAAAATAATAACACAAAATACAACCGATATTAATTGATGGCCAGCACCAATTAAAGCCGAAAATAATAAGGTATACGGTGGTGAACGGAAAACATCACCATGTACTTGTTTCCATCCATACTCATCGCCCAAATCGCGCTCCTTAAAATTTTTTAAAAGTAATTTTATTTTATTAGAATTTATTTAATATCTGTAGTTTTACTAACACAATTAGAAAAAGATATTATTCAAATTAAAGTTTAATTTTTTCCTTTAAATCACATTGCAAAATAACTTCCCTGAAGTATTTTTCGACTTACCATATCATCCATTTCCTCGTCTTTACTGTAACGCGCATAATCTTTACGTAATGTGCGCATTAATATCATTGATACTAAACCCACTAAGAAGATAACCATCATGAAACTATTCGAAATACTGAACCAATGGATCTGCAAACAGAAATTATCCAAAAACATAGAAATAATGATTTGATTATTATTAAGTAAGGCGATTGTTCAATTTTTTTTAGAAATACATATATGTATGTATTTATTTATTTTTTCAATTCCACAAAGTAATATAAGCCAATTGGGCCAAAAGAATTGTCTGCTACATGTGATTTTACTTTGAAAGAAATATTTTTTTAAATAAAACTTTCAATACAAATGATATTTTTATTTTATGCTATGTAAATTGTATTACAATTAAAAGCTACGTTTACATTTGGTAAATATTAAATGAAACATGCATGACAACTATATTTGGTAAATAACTATTTTGTGTTGTTTTAAATCGAAAAAATTTATTAAATAAACTTTTATTTATAAGGAAAAAATAATATATTTAAGTACTAACGTCTATTTCGTCAAATATTTAACTTATATGAACATACCCTAACGATGTCTAGAATTTTTTTAAGATATGTAATTTTTTCACATGTTGCATAAAGTTTTTCGCTAGCTATTTTTTTTTTTTTTTTTTTGCTTAGAAGTTTTATTTTAACTTTTATAACTTTTATGTTTGTAGGTACATAGGTACTATATAAACATATATTTTATGACTTTTAAAAACTTACCCGATGTTGAAAGAAATTTGGATCCAAATATTTATCAAAACGATCTTTAAATTCTACCACACTTGGTTTCCAATTGACTTCATAGGAAAATTTAATTTTCGAACCAGGCACCAACAATTCCTTTTTTTCCGTGTTCAAACTGATGTCAACAATTTGATGGCCATTACGGCCAATATCGAATTTCTTATGGGTATAAATATAATATTTTCCATCTTTTTCGTCTTTTTCACCCACCTTACCCCAAATGGGCAGACCATCGATATACATTTGATACCAATACTCATTCATGACGGCATAGGTAAATGCCTTAACCTTATCCTCCGTCAAGTCAACCATACAAATGACGGTGACAGCCACGTCACCTTAAGGAAGTAAATTTTTAAAGAATATTTTTTTTAATTGTTAATAAAACTTACGATTAAATTCAATTTCATAACCACTAAATTCTAACTCTACACCCTGTAAAGCTTCGCTAAGAGTTTCGTGGTAATGAGATATACTTGATTTGGAGCCACTGCAAAACGGCAAACTAAAATAGGCATAAGTCTCTTGGCGATTGTGGTAAGGGCCCACGGTATTCATCCATAATACCACTTCTTCCCCATCATTGTACTATATTAAAGATAAACAAAATCACATAGATGCTCAAAGTTTTTAATTTGTCTCTCTTCTTACTCACTTTGTGATTGTGTTCATCTGCTAAAACCTGATAACGATTATTGCTGCCGGCCAAAACCAACAATACAGACACTACATAAATTCGAGCCGCCAATCTCATAGCGGCTTAGTTGTGTATATTACTGTCGTTTTTAACAAAAATTATTAAATTTTTTCGATTTTGTTTATTTTTCTAACTTGTATAATAGTTTTTCTACGTGGCTTATTGCATTTATTGACAAGGGTTTCTGATTCTATCGCTGCTAGTTTGTTTTTGTAAGAATTTTACCAAAGTTTTGGTGTTTGCTCTATCAAACACATTTATAGTTTTGAATTTTTTCGTATATAATTGCAAGCAGTTTTTATGCTAGCAGAGTAATTAAATACACATGTTTATTCTTCTTAAAAATTAAAGAAAAGAATTCTTAAACATTTTTGTTAGTTTGCAGGAAAAAAATTGATTCGTCTACTTAAAATATTTGTGCTTCTTCTTCTTTTATTTTGACATTGTTTTTGTATGGTGTAATTACACTATGGTTTTCTTCTTTTTTCTCAAGAAAATAGTTTTGTTTAGCGATGCCAGAATACAGATTTTGTAGTTATTTTAAAGATTTAATCAAAGTAGGATTTGAAGATATTTTTTTCCCAAAATTAAAATTTTTGAGATTTAGCTTGACATCTGTCACACGACGTATTTAAATTTAATAATTGTGTTTACTTATGTATACTTGATGATATCTCAATAAAAAAAAATTTTTAGAACATTGCTATATCATTTGTTTGGGACAAAATGTTTTTTTTATCTTGGAAAATTTTGTTCGGTAATTTAAAGGTACATAATGAACTACCTTTATAAATAAAGTTATGTACGTTCATTTTTGGAAATGTTTGGTTAAATAATTATTTTTATTTATTATAATTAAATTTTATTTTAATAAAAAAAATCAATTCAAGTTGAGAGTTTAACGAATATACATACACATACTCTCCTTCACTCTCTCTCTTAAAAAAATTATTTTTCTTCCTAATTGTGTGCGAAAGAGAGAGAAAGTATTAAAAATCAGTTCATACTCTTATGTACTTGAAAATCGTTTTGTTTTGTCCTTCGTAATTTGAAATCTGAAGTTGGTTGCATACACATACATATAAAAAACAAAATTGTATACAATATAATTTTTTCTGTATAAACGTAAAAGCAAGTTTTAACAAAAACAAGTAAGAGCGCTATATTCTGCCGTGCCGAATCTTATATACCCTTCACAACGTGTAGTCATGCAATAACAGTGGTTTGTGTCACCATTCATCCCATATGAAATACGTACATACATATATAAAAACGTCCCATTGTAAAATTATAAATTCACGTATGTATGTTAAAAAAACAAAAAAAAAAAAAAATTTTTAAAAAATTTTAAAAAAACTTAAAAAAAAAATATTAAAAAAAAAAAAATTATTATGTATATAATATATATAAAACAAAAAAAAAATTAAAAAAAAAAAATTTAAAAAAAAATAATAAAAATATAAATAATATATTAAATAAAAAATAAAAAAAAAAAAAAATTAAAAAAAAATTTAAAAAAAATTAAAAAAAATTTTTTTTGGCTCAGCTGGGATTCGATGCCACGTTTTCTCTAACCAGTATACACGTTTGTATGTATGTATGTTGTTGTTGTAATGTTGTTTTTGTGAAAAAAAATCGAGGTGGTCGTAAGTTTTTGCTCATATCTCAGTTGTTTATGTACCGATGTTTCTGATTTTCAATATCGATCTACTCCCGAATATTTCTGATATTTTAATACCTTACCCGGGTCCAAGCGATGTCGGGGGGCTTCAAAAAGTTGATTTCAACATACACACGGACAGACTGACAGAGCTTAATCGACTCCCCTATTCATAAGCTTTCAGAAAATATATAATTTATGGGGTCGGAAATGAAAATTGTAGAAATTTCACACGGAATGACAAACCTATATATACCCTTTTTCACTGTGTGAAGGATATAAAAAAAAGGAAACATTTTTGCAAGAAAATCTTTCAATGTAAACACAAACTTTTTTACACAATTTAAAAAGATGTTATTAGAGCAGATAAGTAGTGACCAAGTATTTCCAAAGTTGTAAAAATCTGAATTAAATTTTATATATTTTACTTGTTCCACTGCAAACATTCAACGTTACCTATCTTTATGCTGGTATCTATATTTAATATGAAATTAGTCTCCTTAAAACTTTGGAGATAATAAAGATATACATATACTGATACGAGAATGTTTCACTTCAATTAATTTGATTGAAAATAGAAAATTATGATAAAATCTTAAATTACAAACTGTTTTAGGCTCTTTTCTAATTAAGCAGTTTTATATTTTTTATTGGCACACACAAATAGAAATTAAATTATTTAAAAAAAATAATTTATTTTAACACAAAACCTAAGCTAGTTGAATCGACGAATGTAATAATAACTGAAGAATTAAAAAAAAATTGTTGGTAGTATTAATTTCTTATTTGTTTCTAATATTCATCTTCATATTAATCAAAATCATCAATTCAACACCACATTTTGCAGGATGGTTATTGGTTCACTTAGAAACAGCTGCCATTTGAAAATACGTCCGTATATGTATTACATTTTATATATAAAAATTATGTATTATTTGTCGTAAATTTTGCATGATAAAGTAACAAAACGTTCTATTGTCTAGTGAACTCATTGTGTGTAAAAATTAACTTTTGATGCAATTTTTGGCGTCTTTAAATGACTGAAACGAATTTTAATTACAATCAAATCTATGAACGCATAGAGAACAAACCGACATTAATTTTTATATAATAAAGATTTTCTGTAAATTCTCTTCTTATAAGCAATTTTGAAAATATCTACAATCATACAACAAATGGCTTGACACAACATATAACAAACAGTCTTGTACAAACGTGTGTGTTATCAAGCTTGTGTTGTTTATTTAGCGTTTTTTTATAACTGGGCAACTCTGCATAATGTATTCTTTATATACGGTGAGATGACAACAAAATTGTTTTATACTTCACCAAGGTTGTTGACACAACTAACTACATATAAACAACAATGTAACGGTAACAACTAAAAAATTTATACAAATTTGTAAAAATAAACTTCTTTATACTTGAATGTACATGGTTTAAATTTATTAAAAAATATTAACAAGGATATGTGATTTTGTTTAATATCTGAAGTCTATAAGGTAAAAAGTGTAATCCCTAAGAGTGAAAATAATAGAAGGAAGACTTGTTGAAATATATAATAATAAATTATAATAAAATTTTATGCAGAAAAAATTTATCAACAAAATTGTTCTCAAACAAAAACCACAACAATGTCTAGTTCGCATTCCCAACAACAGCAGCCACAACCTGTCACAAAATCAAACGACTCAACGACATCCTTCCGCTCTCCCTATATACATTGGATTCATTGCAATCATTGCTATGAGCAGTATATGAAGAAAACTCGTTTATTCTATTTGCTAGCCTGTGATCATGTGTGTTGCGTAGAATGTGTACAAAATATTAGTGAAACCAGTGTAAATGGTCCGCAAATTTTTCAATGTCCCTTGTGCAATAAACAGACACGTGCCTGTAAGTTAGGCAATGAGATGCCTTCACATCTTAAAGAACTTTTTCATCCCGAACCTTATTTGGATGGTTTGAATACATATCGCATAATGGTGTTTCAAGAAAAACATCGACGTCGTTTTATGGATCGTTTGGACAGGGAGGTAAGTATTTAATGTTTAATTTTTATTCGTAGTAAAGGGTGTTTTTTTAAGCCCGATAGAACTTGAAATTGTAAAAAATAACACAAAAAATTAAATTGTAATTAAAATTTTTTTTTTATTCGAAAGATCAATACGTGACATTAACATTTGAAAATGATTTCGGGCATATGGGCACCGCGGCTGTTCTTGACGAAGCGCATTCTGGACGTCCGTTGTTTTATCGCAAAATTGTGTTCAGCGATGAGGCGCATTTTTGGCTTAACGGGTTTGTTAATAAGCAAAATTGCCGCATATGGAGCGAGACCAATCCACAAGAGACCCTACAGACTCCATTACATCCAGAAAAATGCACCGTTTGGTGCGGTTTTCACGCTGGTGGCATCATCGGACCTTATTTCTTCAAAAATGAGGCCGGAGCTCGCGTTACGGTCAATGGAGATCGTTACCGCACCATGATCAATGATTTTTTGTTTGAAAATATGGATGACATTGATCCGGAGGAGATGTGGTTTCAACAGGATGGCGCTACGAGCCATACGGCGAACGCAACCATCGACTTATTGAAATCAAAATTTGGCGATAAGTTGATTTCGAGAAATGGACCTGTCAATTGGCCTCCAAGGTCGTGCGATTTGACACCTCTCGATTATTTCCTGTGGGGCTACGTGAAGTCACTGGTTTATGCTGATAAACCAGCAACAATTGACGCCTTGGAGGCCAGCATTGTTCGTGCTATTCGTGACATACGGCCAGCAGTGCTCGAAAAAGTGGCCCAAAATTGGACGTCCAGAATGCGCTTCGTCAAGAACAGCCGCGGTGCCCATATGCCCGAAATCATTTTTAAATGTTAATGTCACGTATTGATCTTTCGAATAAAAAAAAAATTTTGATTACAATTTAATTTTTTGTGTTATTTTTTACAATTTCAAGTTCTATCGGGCTTAAAAAAACACCCTTTACTTAGGTAGGTATAACAAACTGAATTTTAATTTAATTTGCGAAAAGAAAATTACATAATTGTAGTCGTGCCCTAAACTCCTTAATTAGCCAAAGATCTAAACTAAATATAAAGAATTACAAGTTATTCAAAATACAAATTTGAAAATAATATACAATCTTCCTTTTAGATGTATCACTTATCTTCTACATAGAAACTTTAACTTCAAAATGTTCAATTCATAAACAAGGGAACTGACTTTAGTCATTAAAAGAAAATGCAGAACGTCAAATTTAAAAATAAAAAGATATATGGTGAACAACCAGTGAGGGTCTTTTTTTTAACAGCCATGTTCTGACAAACGCATCTCGCAAGACATTTGCGTTGTGAGTTGAAATCGCATTGCGACTTCAACTCCCAACTTTTGCATGAATAATAGCAAAACGCAAGAACTACAGAACATGCAGAAAAAAGTTTAATGATTTTCAAAATTGAATGCGATTTCATAATCATTCGCGTGCCAGAATATGCCTGAAGTCACATTTTTCTTATTATTTAAAAATTCTAATAACTTCTAAATCAATACAAGGTTTTTTATGAACAACTTTTTCTTAGAACTGTAATATTAGTAGTTTCTTTATTTAATTATTTTATTTATTTGTTTGTTTGTTGTAGTATTGGTAAAAATAAGCTTTAATAAATATTCAATAAAAAAATATAATATTTGTAATTCAATTCTTTTTTGAAATTTAGTACAATATTATACAGGAATTAAAAAAGGAGGCAGTTAGAAGCAAAGATCAGGGAAGAAAAGCCTTTCAAGAATTGGAAAATTTAAAGATAGAACGTAAGCAATTGGAAAAACGAGTTATTGCCATTAAGTGTCAACGCAAAGAGCTGGAAGAAAACAGGTTAGTGTTTGATGATCATACATTAAGATTTAATGCGATTAGAAATAGATTTAAAACATTTTTTTTTATTTTCAATATTTAAGAAAAATACCATAATTTGCAAAATTAAAAATAATTGGTTTCAACTGATCAAATTTGTTTTGCACTAATTCCATTTTTTTTTTGCTCAGCGTATTATGAAATTAAAAAAGACCTGTTTTTGGTACAACAACAATACTTGAATAAATATATATTTCTAAGACACGATCAATTAAAAAAAAAAAACTTTAAACATTAAATGTTTTGTAAGGTTGCTCTAGTAATTTTTTGTCTAACTTAAATGTTTTCGCCTTTTTCTTAGACAAACTAAAAAGTCAAATTCATCCCAGACTTCCAGTAATTCATCGGGATCTAAAAAATTAACATCAGCTTCAAATCTGAATAGCCGTGGTATAACATCATTTTCCCATCACAGCAGCAATCATTCATTTATATTGTAAAAGTAGCTAAACTTCACTTTTGATTTTCATTAAAATTTTGTTTATTTCTTTATTTTTAATGAAAATAATTAATTTTGCGATTTTTCTTTCTAACTTCAGTTTTTGTTTATTTTAAACTACTTAAAACATTTTTTAAAGTGTTTAAGAATAAGTATGTAAGTTTGCTTTTTTCTATATTTAAGTATGATTACAGATTGATTAAATGAAATACATACAAAAAGTACAACTAATAACGAAAAGAATATTCAAGTTTAAAAGCTAAAAACTAAATTTAAATTCAATGAACACTTCCACAATTTTTGTTTTCCGTGTTTTGTTTTTATATTTTTTTATAATTATTTTTCATAAGTATACTTTTAAGTGAAATTAATTAATTAAGAGAAATAAAATAAAATTCCCATTTTATTAAGAAAATAAAAAAATAACAAAAATTTGATAGAAAACAACTTAACAAATTAGAAGTTTTCTTTCGTTTCTTAGATAAAAAAAAATTAAAAACTTCAGGTATGTAATGAAAATTGTCCAATTTTTAATTGATCGCTTTCAAATAGTGTAATGGATTTGAGCGTTTTCGAGTTTAACTTTTAATCTAATAGCTAATAATTTGCCAATTTATACCAAATTCAAATTAACGAATAATTTCAGATAATTTAAGAAAAAATAATATTAAAACTTAACGAAAAATTCTTAAAAATTTATTATTAACAAAAACGAAAAATTACATATTATATATTTGCATTACATACCTGTATGTTCGTGTTTTTGTCAGTGAAGTAGGGTGTGAGAAAGGGGAAATAAGAAACTAATACTAAAGAAAATGACACCTCTGGCAATTATTGTCGCAAAACTTGCTGAAATTTTTAAATTACTTAAATAAATAATTGGGAAACCTTTAATAAATTTAAAATAAAAAAATATCGATAAAATAATGGCGATTTTTTAATTTTTATTTGATAAAAGCGCCAATTTTTAGCTAAAAAGGAAAAAAAAATCTAATTCAGGTTAATTTACTTTGAACTAAATAAAATTAAAAAGAGTTGATAAGAAAATATTTAAATACAAAAGAGGGAGTTAAGTTTCAGATAATTTCATACACATTTTGTTGCTGTGTGCACGTACGAATTCGTGTTATGAACTTGTAAACTTGGTTGCGTTACCTAATTTGGTTGTTTAATTCAATTAACAGTCTTTTTTACATTATATGGCGCAATCATGGCCTGGGGACTAGCAGCAACCGCATTATTGCCTATAGGCGGTGGAAGAGGAGGCGGAGGTTTATGCTGATTATGATGGTGTTGCTGAGGATGCAAGTTAGCATGTGGATGAGCATGATGATGCTGTTGATGATGAAGGTGCTGGTGATGTGGTATATGTTCCTTGTCTTTTCCATGGGAATTAGATAGCATTGGAGGTGGTGGATGCATGGGGTGAGCAGGGACTGGACCTATAAAGAAGTTTGGATTCATGGGCCTTTGGCCGTAGCCATGAAAACCAGGCGGCGGCTGTGGAACTGCTCCATAAGGTGGCCCTCCAACACCCATAGGATTATAGTTCCCATCTGGTGGCATAACGGGAGGCATTAAGTTTGGTGGTGGCATATTGTATTGGGGGTGTCTCATGCCAACCATAACGTGTGGTATATTTCCCATATTTGGTGGGGGGTTTTGCAAGTGCGGCGGTACAGCGGCTCGAGTTAATGGTGAAGGTGGTAACCGCATAAAATTATTAACTCGCATACCAACAAAACCAATAGGTGAAGGCGGATGACGTATAGCAGGTCCATGTAAAGGCGACATTTGTGGCGAAGTTTGATTTTGAGTAAAATGCATACCACCGGTTGGTTTATTAATGGACATTAAGGGTGATTGTTGTGAATTTGGACTTTCACGTTTTGGATCAGCCATTGTTTTAGGTGAATTTATTGCATTTTCATTTCTACCTACACGATTAATAGCTGCCAATGTGGTTAATTCTTTTTTAGTTGCTGCTCCACTTGCTGGTAAATTAAGATTCGGTGAATGATTTGTAGATGTTGTTGCATTACTTGTTCCCGCTGTGGCCGACACCGGGCCTGGCCCTGGTGGAACACATTTAGGGTTTAGAAGACGTGGTGGTATGGGTTTCTCCAACTGTGAGACATACATTGAATGCACCACCGAATCGAAATGGAAATAAACTAAAGGTACTGGAGTCGGTGGCCTTAAATAAATTGGTTGTTCAAGATTTGCCGCAGGCGCTGTTGTTGGCGGTGGAGGTGGTGGTAGTTTTTCCAAAGTAGAATCTTTTTTTGGTTTTTGTAGCTTTAATTTGAATTTTTCATTTATGAAATCGCGAGCTGCGGGCAAATCAATTCCGCGCTTTTTACGCAGACGTAATACTTTTTTCCTGATTTTTAATTCAATAAGTTTACGGTCTTCATCATCACTATCACGGCTCGGATAAATACCATCTTCAAAGTAGACTTTTTTCTTTTCGGTTTTGTTGTAACTTAAATACAAACAAAATTGTTAGAACAAAATTAAATGTGTTAAACTAAAATTTAAAACTCTTACAAACAAATAGCAAATTCAATAAAAAAATATTAGAAATATTTCCATTATAATTACAATTTTTTTTTTATTATAAGAAAGTTAAGATTTTAAGGTCTGCAATGTTTTAATTAAACACAATATTGTTATACCCTTCGCCTGTGGTGTCAAGGGTACATATGCATTGTCTTTCCGTTTATAATTTCTGCATTTTTAATTTCCTACCCCATTAAGTATGTTTATATATGCTGAAAGTTTATGACTAGGTGTTGGTTGAAATCAATTTTTAAAAGCCCCCACATGGTACTCAGATCTGTATGTGGTATCAATACTTTGCATATATCAGGGAATGAATCGCCATTGAAATCCAGCACGATCGCTCCACATCTTTCTGTGATATGAGCAAATAAATACGAATTCCTCTTTTTTTCCCCATATTTTAAATAAAACAAATAAATAAATTTCTAAAACACAATGGGACAATTCAAAGTGGTTGCATATCAGTCGTATTTGTACTATTTCATATTATTTTATGCATGCTTAAAATTTTTGTTAGTAATTTCCATACAAAAAAAAATAATATGACTTTACACATTTGTTTCCTATGTATAAGAAATTGTTTATGTTATACTTTTAACCATACTGTCTCTCAGAGAGAATTTCTTCGCTTCTCACCTCTCAGAGAGAATATTTTCTATTTTCTTCTTTCTTGTATACATACAATTTTTAACAGCGTCATCTCTTTGTCTTCTTTCTTGTATTAAATACATAATTTGTTAACAAAAGGTGTTCAAAGTCACTAGTCATATTAATATGAATTATATGACATAGTACAATATGAGAGTCTACTTTGAATTGGCCCAATATTTTTAACGCAAATTTATATTTAATTTAGGAACATAAATTTGCGTTAAAAAATATCAAAACTAGGTACTTACACTTTATCATAGTCGTGTTTATTTGCTTATATCTCCGAAAGTTATAAGGCGATTGTGCTGAATAGCGATTAATCTTGAATATTTCCAAAAGATTTATACCACATACAGGTCTGTGCGACATGTAGTTGCTTCAAAGATTTAATTTACACGGACTCCCCTACCCCTAAGCTTTCAGAAAATATATACTTTGCGGGGAAATGAATATTGTAAAAAATACAAACGGAATGACAAAGCTATGTATGTATGTATATACCCTTAGGCACCACAGATGAAAAGCAAAACCACAATCAGCTAACCCGAAGCAAATTCTGAACAAACCCATAAGTTTTGCATTAGCTTTTAATTGGAAGAGTTTCAATCATTTTTGAAATTTTTATACCCGCCACCAAAAAAATGGTGGGGTATTCATTTTGTCATTCCTTTTGTAACACATCGAAATATCCATTTTGGACCCCATAAAGTATATATGTATATTCTGATTTGGGGTTTCATTTTATGACGATCTAGCAATGTCCGTCCGTCTGTTAAAAGCATGGTAGAGGTCGGATCAAAAAAGCTAGGGGACTCAAACTTTGCCAGAATACTGTATGTTGTTTGTTTGGTATTGAAAATGGGCTAAATCGGAATATTAGGAAGAGAGTTATAGCTCGTAATGCAAGAGTAGGTAAAAAAACCATGTCCTTCCAACATCGAATAAAATGCAAATGTGTCCAAACGCATTAATGTAGAGTCATGAAATTTCGAATGTATATTTCCTGAGTAAAAAAAATATTTTTCCCCGAAAATTGCCAAAATCTATGAATTAGGAAAGGAGTTATAGATTGAAAGGAGCGAACATTTTTACCGCGCAGTGTATTTTTCGGTTAATTAAAAATTTAAAACGTAATAAAATTGACAAAATTAGATGTATAATTTTGAAGTTTTGCAAACATTGCTTTTTGATCAAAGACTTTGTACTAACGTAAAATAAATGTGATACTCCCACTTTTACGCCCACCTCCCATATAACGCTGTTATGCCAGAAAACTTAGGTGACTTGCCCACTTTAACGCCTACCTCCCATATAACGGTTTATCTTAAATTCATATAATTTCTCTATGGACAAAGTTTTTGGAAGAATAAAGAATTATATTGAAATATCTAAGTTGTATTTATTAGCAGAAACTTTATCGACACGCCTTATTTAACGCCCACTATCATTGGAAGACTAAATTTACGAAAACAAAACTTTATTATTCCATAGCGATTACTGTTAATAACAAAATAATAAATTCTGTGCTATAAAAGTACATTAAATTGGTGGTGGGTATCAGAAATTCGGCACATCCGAATATAGTGCTCTTACTTGTTATATTTAATATAATCCTAATTGAGATTGTTGTTCGAAAAAAAATGCAATATATACTTTGAAAGTGATTAAAACGTAGTTACAAAAAATAGAATCTTTGGTTTTTGTTTGGTACGAAATTGAGGAAATTTACTCTTTTAAACGTACTTATGTACCATTTTTAACAAAAATTAATATTTAGAACATGAAAACGACCGCTTAAAAGCCGTGACTGTCGACATTTTTTTGCTACTTCTGGTTTTTTTTTAATTTAAAATTCTTAGAAGAGATCAAAAGAAAATAAAAAGCATTTTTTCTTTAAATTTCCAATATGTGTGACAATAAATGTGACGCATTTAATTTTAACTGAAAAATTTTAAACTAAGTTACTTACTCTGCTTTCTCATTTCCTTCGGATCGTTTTAAAATGCTTCTCATGGCATTTTCACCTCCACGATTAAGCCGCATTACAGCTGACTTCACATGGCGATTATTAACTTCATCTTTCCAAGAGATCGACGATATCTTTTCGAGTTGACTCTTTAGAGTTTCAACTAAAAGTGGCGAAGTTTTAATTTTTTGGCCATGTGGTAGAGATTGAGCATTATCCACATTGGACGGTACAATTTCCAAAACATTTCCCTTTTGTACGGCAACTGGTGCTTTAGGAATTTCTTTGAGTACTGGATTGCTGGGCTGATGCGTCATATTAAAATCATTGTAATAAAAGTTGTTCGGTGGTAGAGGAGACGAAGGACCAGCTACACCGCTGCTAATAGTTGGAATATTGGAATATGCTGGAGAATGGGGCTGTTGCTGAAGATGAGGCGGCAGATTTTGTTGATGCATGCCATGAGCGCTAGACGGCTGCATCCCATGATGGCCCTCATGTATAGATGGAGCCATGATTGGTACATAAGGATTTGGATAATAGCCCATGTTATTTGTTGGATCCGTTAACGGTTGTGGTGGTATTGCCATATAAGCTGCACCTCCGTATTGAGCATAGTTAGTGTAGCCTTCATAACTAGGAGGCGGAGTTTCACCATCGCCAGGGGTATTGAGAACAATATTTATACGTGCATCCAGTGATATGCGATTCGGTGAAACATTGTAATAATATGATGTGGATTGTGTTGATACTCCGGACGCCAAAGCGTCTGGTGCAAAATACTGGGGATGCGGAGAAACTGATGCGTGCCTATCGAAACTGTCATCGCGTCTGTATCTGTGATCATTGTATCTATGAGGCGGTGGAGAATTAGGTGATCTTGGAGAGCGTGGTGATAGCGGCGATTGCGGTGAATGAGGCGAACGTGGAGACCTGGGTGATCTTGGTCTACGTGGCGAAGGCGGTGAACGTGTGCGTCTTGGTGAACTAGAAGAATCAACAGGAGACAAACTTCGTCGCATGGGCGGTGATGGCGGTTTAAATGGCAGTGGTGATCTCGAGTATCGATCTTGACTATAGGAACGTCTTCTGGGAGGGGGAGTTCTGGGTGACCTAGGTCTATTTTGTTGTGGTGATCTGGGTGATCTTGATCGTGAACTTCGATGGCGTCCAAACTTCTTATAGTGACTTTGCATATCCTGTTGATAACTACGTTTTCGTCGAAAAGGGCTACTTTCCTTACCGCGCCTATTACCGAACTGTCGTAAAGGACTGCGACTTTGAGATCGTGATCTTCTATTTGTAGCACGAAATCTACCACCTGCAGCTCCTCTCCGTGGGGGAGTGCAATGACGTATACCTCCTATACCTCTGCGTGGAGGACTTATTGACAGTGATCTGCCACGTCCCCTACGCAAAGGACTTAAACGATTTCTGGAGCTAGACCTTCGATTTCGCTCCCGATAATTATTAGGAGATCTTTGCCTGTCTCGACTGCCTCCATATACTGGAGAACGTCTATGTCGATGTGAATCCCTAGATCTGGATTCTTTTGACTCCTTAGTTTCCATCATCGGCTTAACAATGGCCACCTCTTTAGCTGGTTTCACTAGCTTTTCAGTAAAATCCATTTCATCTTTATCCTCTACCGTTTTCTTTTCTATTTCCTCGTTTAGAGATACATTAAATATGGCCGGTTTGGAAGGCAGTTTCATTGGTGATATTGTAAGCTTAATGGCTTCTCGATTAGTATCAAAGATTTTATTGGGTTCCTCGGGTGGTGGAGGTGGTGGTGGCAGACCATATTCAGAAACTGGCAAAGCGGGTATAAATTCAGACGTTGTTTTCATTGCTGGTGCTGATATTGACTTTTCAGACGTTTGTGTATTCTTCGCGTATTTCTGAAGTATGATTTTCTTTTCCTGCAGAAATAACATCTCCATTTTATGTAACTCTTCACTGATTTCATCATTAGAATCATAGTTCGCCCGCATCATTTGTATACGCGACAAGTTTGCCTCCAAATTTTTAAGTTTTTTGAAATCTTTGGCTACATCTGTTTTAGGAGTAGTAGGTTTGCTTTGTGAAACAGGCGTTGAAGGAGTTTGTGTTAAGAGTAAATTCTTCTGCAATGGTGTGGGAGAAGGCGTTCTAGGTTCTCTGTCTATTATGGGTGATTTCGTAGCAATAGTTCCATTATCACTGGACTTTTTGTCTATTATTGTGGGCCTATTTTGAGCTACGGCTTCTTCGAGTATTACTTTTTTCGTAGGTTGTTTAAGGGGAATTTTAAATTCTTTGCCGTCGTTGCTATCCTCTGAAGAAGAATCTGATGAAGAAGAGCTCGAAGAATTGGACGAAGAATTTGAGTCTGACGATGACGACGAAGAAGAGGAGGTTGTTGTTGAGCTTGAAGTGGATGTAGATGATGTTGATAAAGGATCCTCACCTTGATTTTGTATTTCGTTTAAAGAATCCGTAGAAATTTCTGTGTTTTCCTGTGCAGTTTTTTTGACTTCGGCATCATTTTCTTCTGTGGCATCTTTTATATTGACTCCGGAAGCTTCTACGCTTTTGATAAATTGATCATATAACTCCTGCATTCCAAAAAGTTCGGGTTTTTTTAATTCTTCTTGCTCTTTGGCTTGAATTTTATTTTCCTTTTGTAATTCTTCTTTCGTTACTAATTTTAGATGTAACTTTTTTAACAAATCTAAAGGTGGAGTAAGAGGCATTGCATTATCGTTATTCGAAACACTTTCTGCCGGTTTAGTTTCAGCTTCTTTTGGTTTTTTCAATAACTCCTTAGGTGGACTGGGATTGACATAACGCGAGACAAAAGAATCTTCTTCTGTTACATCGGCATTTGATTTTCGTGGTGTCGAAATATCATTAGGCATATTTGAATTCATATCGAGGTCAACATCTTCATCGTTCTCCCAATTATCCATATAGTCGTCTGTGTCGGGACTACCTTCTTTATCGCTGGGTGATTTTAAAATTTTAAATGAATCATTTGTTTCCTCGTCATCAGCCATTACAAAGTCATCCTCAATTCCTTCTTCGGGGAATAAAAATTCAGTTTGGTTAAACGAAAGTGGTCTCTTCTTGGCAGGGATCTTAACGGGTGACTTGAACTTTTTGTGATCTTTCGTTGTTTGCAGCTTTTCCACAGTCTTGTCATCATTTTTAACTATTTTAGGTGGAGGTGTTGTTGATTTATAATTTTTTTCGTTTATTTTATCACACTGTTTTGTTTTTATGTCATCGCTGTGTTTGTCTTTCTCAACTTTATGTTTCGGAGAAAAAGAACGTTTACGTTTGTGTCTAGATTCTGAAGTTTGTTCTCTTTTTCTATCATTGCACAATTTTTCCTTCGAGTCTAAAGACCTCTTAGCATCTCTTTCTCCTGACTTGGAACGATTAAGTATATATGATCCTGAACTACTGCCACTTATACGTCTCTTAGAAGAAATTCTGCTGGAACTATAGCCGGAACTATCAGCTCTTTTGTGGTCTCTGGACGGCCGTCGCTTCGAATCACGTTCACGACTGTTGGTTCGTGTACGTCTGCGGGAATCTATTTTGCCGAAATATATATCTCGTGATATTGATCTTTTAAAAGGATTACGATAAGTTGAAGAAACTTCCTTACGTTTAATATTTTCGTTTAAATTTTTAGAATGGAGCGTTTTATCTCTATCATTTTCATAGTCTTTACTTTTCTTGTCATCTTTGTTTGTTTCCTTGGAATTATCTTTAGATAAATTACAAGATTTGTCCTTCTGTTTTGAGACCTTATTATCTTTATATTTAGAGTCTTTAACATCTCTATTTTTAGAAGAATCTCTTTCTTTCTCTTTATCAACCTTCTTAGATTTTTTGTTTGTGTCTTTATCGGAATATGCTTTAGGCTTTTCTTTTATGCTAGAATTTTCGTCCTTATGGATTGATGCAGATTTTGTACTTTCTTTCAAAGACTTCTGTTCAGTTGGCTTTTTTAATTCCCTCTCAGGTGTTAGTTTTTCCTTAGAACTCTGATATTTTTGAGTTCTTTTCATAAGCAAATCTTTAGCAGCTTCAATAGCCTCCAACTTGATGTCATCTTGTTGAAGTAATTTATCTATACGCTTTTGTATTTCTAAAGCATTTTTTAAAGAGGAAGATTTTTGAACTTTTGGATCTTTTAAGGGTGGCAGGGGAGGTGTAACACAACCCGTTTCAGAGGATTCTTTATCTTGCTCAGGAATTTTAGAAGGAAGTGGTGGTGATGGTGATTTAGCAAAAATATCAAATCCTTTATCGACTTCGTTATTAGTCACAGGAATGTTTTTTTCTATTTTCTCATCTTCTTTTTCATTTTTTTCCATTGGCTCTGTTTTGATTATTAGGGGTTTAACTTTAAGTGTCAAGTCTTCTATTTTTAATTCGGCTGTTTCAAGTTTTTCTTTTTTAATGTTTTCAACTTTGTTGCGTATCTCTTCCTCGTCGGGCATTTGTTCTGTTTCATTTAACTGACTCTCTTTATCTTGGACAGACTTATCTTTTTTCCCTTCATCTTGGATATTTTCATTAGTTGTTTCCGTATCTTCAGAAGAATTCTCTGTTTGCAGTTGCGTGGGAGTTGTTCTATTCGACGACCCATAGGATTTACGTATTTTTTCAATTTTCTTTCTACTTGATTTGTTAGATTTTTTCTTTTGTTTTACTAAAATTGCTTGTGAAGTCATTGTTGTTCGTGCTTTTTTAGAATTTTTACCGTTTTTTTCTTTGTGTTTTCTTATTTTTTTCTTTTCTTTAGAGAGAGATTTATGCTTCTTATTCTTTTTCCGTGTTTGTTCATGCTGATATTTATGAAGATGTTCGATTTGCTTTTGTTCATCGTATACATCTGGATTTCCATCTTCCCAATTTTCCACAGAGTGATCTCGATTTGAGGTGTGTAGTTTAACATCCGAAAAAATGTTTGAGCACTTGTTCTGTTCCTTATTGACTTTAAATGCATACGATAATGATGGTTTGCATTTCGTCCACCTGTTTTTGTAGTACAAAAAAATTATTTAAAACAAATAGGAATAATAAGTTTTTTAATAATACTTTTTACTTTTGTATTCAGAGTACAGCAGAGTGTGTATTCCTTAAAATAAATAATTTTTTTTTAATATTTAAAGATTTTTTTTTTAATGTAAAGAGCGTATCTCGTTATTTCTTAAATGCCTTTTTTGACTTTTTTTGGTAGTCTAATAACAAACATATCTTTCCTAAAAATTGCTGTTAGCCATGGCTGAAAATAATGAACTTATAGCCTTATAAAAAGCCCTAACTCATTTTATACTTTAAAGTATTATTCAGTTTATTCTTCTCATGTAAGATAAAAGAAAATCGAATTACGCCATTTCTGTTTATAATTAATTTTAACAACTAATCAAAGGTGTATAAAACGAATTTGATATGAAAATGTTCAATAACTTTTTATAAGTTCAAAACTTGGTTTTGGATATGCGGATTGGTGTTTCTTACAAAATATATACATATATTTTTATTTTTTTATGTATCAAAACTTAATATTTTTACCAATATAAGTAACAGAGTTATAAGAATTTATAAATAGTATTACAACAATAAACATCTGATTAATAAAATAACAAACTACTATCACAGTTCTAAGGAAAACTTTTTTATTAAAAATCTCGTATCCACTTAACAGTTATAAAAAATTTTAAAACAATCAATAAAATGTGTTTTAAACAAAGAAGTGGATGCTCAGCAAATTTATTATATTTTAAAAATTTTTATATATTTTTACTTTGATTTTAGTTTTTGATCTCAGGTATTATAACTATTTTATTTTGGTCATTTAAGTCTTTATATTACGGAACTGTTAATATATGAAATTAATAAAAACTAAGAAAGAAATAAAAATTGCGTTCATAAAGAATATTGCAGAATTATTATAGTGCCTTTTGTTTTCTTTTACTTTTGCAATGAGTTTAGCTTTTAAAACTCAACTCACATTATGAATCACATTCATATGCTGTTACTATTTCAGTCTTATTATCTTTAAAACTAAAAAAAAAAAATTGTTATACATAAAGTAAATACATATATACATAGTTTCGTATGTATTTGTTGTTACATAAATGACAACACTAGTAAAATATAGTATAAAAAACAAACAATTATTAATTTGTTTATAACAAAAATTAATTTACTAAATTATTTAGGATATGCTCCCATAAACCCAACAACCAAATAAATATAATTAAAAATTCAAAAATATTATATACTTACTGCAAATCAGAAGGTGGTGGAAGTATGGGAGAATGACCGCGATTAGGTGGCGGAGTATGATGTGGACGCTGCTGTTGGAGACCGTGTGAACCATGAGGAACACTAAATTTAATTGTCCCATTACCAGCGCCACCAACACCGCTATTCACAGCACCTGAAAAGAATGGTGGCCGAAAACCTTGAAATGGCATGCGACCACGCATAACACCACGTCCACGGTGCATAAACCCACCGCGTCCATGGGAAAAGTCAGGACGAGGAACACGCATAAAAGGGTTCATAGGGCGAAAACCGCCCATAAATGCTTCAGATAAAAGATGGGGAGGCAAATGTGGTGGATATCGTGGTGATTGCATTGTCGACATAGCGATAGTAGAATTTAACATGGAACCATGTTTCTCAGAAGTAGAAGCTGCCGATTCCTCATTTTCATCTGCTCCAGAAGAACACAAACCTTCGCTTTCTTCCGATTCAGTCGCTTTCTTTAATTTACACATTTTTCGTTGAGCCTCATCTTCATCCACATCACAGTTTTTTAAGGCTTTTTCAGTCGCTTTCTTGGCTACAAATTAAAACAAATAATTATTCCGTGCTTGTTATGCGTGAAAATAGGATTTAATTGTTTGAAGTTTTTGTACCAACCTTTTTTTAATTGCTTTAATTTCCTACGCTCTTCTTTAGCTTTACGTTTATTCTCCATTTCAAAATCTGTTTCTCCAGATTTACGTCGCTTTTCAGCTTCCATTTTACGTTTTTCTACCTCCTCCTTGTGCCGTTTAGCATCCAATTCTAAAATTGCACGTACTTTTTCTTCACAAGCTTCCGCTTCTAGTTGTGACACGGTTTTTAAAGTTTTATGCATGATTTCCTTGGCCAATTGCTTGGCAGGAGGATTTAGTTTTTCTTTAGCAAAACGCGAAGGGGTAGATTCCTTAACTACTGACGCTGGACTTGAACCTGGAGGTGGTGTTTTCACCTCACCCGGCTCTAAGCTGCTATCGCCTCCTTGCATATCGTCTAAAAAACTAAATGATAATTTGGCTACACCCTCTTCCGAAACTTTGATGTCGTTTTTGCCGTTATTACTAGCGGCCACTTTTACAACCTCAGAATTAACGACAGCATTGCTACTACTGCAGGTTTTGATGTTTTCAGCGACCACCACCTCCTTACTCACTGCAAATATGCTGTCGAAATCTTTTGCGCTCGATTCCGTCATGTAGTATTTTTCTTATATATATTAATAAATTTCCCAACTCTACAAATTTATTAAATAAAAATGCTTTAAAAACAAACAAAAATTATTGTTTTTTTAACTTACACAATTTATTCCACATTACCATTTTCATGTGTGCACATATTTTTTTTAATTCATTGAATACTTTTTCCACTACACCGAAAGATTTAGTAATATGTAGAGTAGTAATTATTACTTATTAATTATAATCATGGTGATTGATCATCATCATCTTTATATACAAAAAACTCAAAGTGCAGTTGTTTGTCACTGTGTTAAAAAATCAATTATGTAGCCGAGGAGACCTTGCACGTTTTAAAGAAATTTTCTAACTCAATTTTAACCCTTAAAATTACAGTTTTGTATTATAATTTCATATTATTCGTTTAATTAAGTTTCAATATTTTCTATTTTTATAAAATGTAAGTTATTTAACACCTTTTTTGTGGGCGATATTATGATTTAAAAACTTATCAAAATCTTTAGTCGCGTCCAATAAAAATTTCTGCTACTTTAATGATTCTTCTTCTTTTTATAGTGCATGTAAAATAGCAACAACAAACTAAATTGAAGACATTCTAACATATATTAAAGCTAAAATTTCTGAAAATTATTTAATTTTATACAGTAGAGTTGTTGACGAAATAATATATATATGATCATATAGGTACTCAATTGTTCTTTATATGTACACAAAACAAATTAAAAAGATGCATTAAATGAAGTATTTCGTAACAATAATTGATTAAGTAAAAATGAACATGTAAGAGTTAGGTAGGTAGGTAGGAAAGGGGGATGCAGGAAGCAGTGTCTGCCTCCTACACCCACACTCGGAGACCAATAAGGTCCATTGCGTTACCCTTTTGTATAAAAAGAAAAATAGAAAAGAGGTTTCCAAAGATATACAATATAAGAATAATAGTAGGGTATAGAATAGAAGGAATAGAATAGAAGGAAGAAAGAAATACAGATTTTCTACGAGCTCCATTGCCTGATCACCAACCACCCGATCCCCATGATGAATCCGATAATATTTCCTAGCTTGCACTCTGAAACATCACCCAACTCATCGTGGAATCGTTTACCTAGCCACCTTAGCCTGTGATTCTGTAACCTTGGACAGTGACAGACAATGTGCTCCACAGTCTCCAGTTCGTCCTCATCCTCACACATCCTACAATAATCCGGAGTGCCGCGATCCCATCTATTAATCCTAGCCCTCACAGGACAGTGCCCTGTTAAAACCCCAATAGTGGCCCTCAGACATACCCTATCCAGGCCCAGAAGTACCGTAGAGTCCGCCGAGTTCAACTTGGGCCAAAAAGCCCTTGATACTCTGCAGTCTCTTCTGTTCCTCCACGCCATATCGGTCCTGTCATATACCCACGCCCTGATACGCCCGAAATAGTACCCTAACGGAGGCCTCGCCACGTCCTCCTCGCTCGCCGAGACCAGTGCCGATCCACCGCGCGCAAGTTCGTCAGCAATTTCATTGCCGACGATTCCCTTGTGCCCTGGTACCCAACACAGTCTAACATCGAAGAGGTTCATGATCCTATCGAGTGCCCTCCTACACTTCTCAACCAGCCTAGATTTGACATAATGTCCCTTCAAGGCTCTGAGCGCCGCCTGACTGTCCACATATAGAGTAACTTCCCTACCCCTTGGAACATGTTCCAATATAAGATCCGTCGCCTTATAGATAGCCAGTATCTCCGCTTGGAACACACTACAGTTATCAGAAAGCCTATAAGACCTCCTGATGTTCTCTTCCATAATATAGACACCTGCCCCTGTGCCCATATCCATCTTCGATCCATCCGTAAAGACTGCACACCCCTCAAACAGTCTGTCGGATCCGACCCAACAATCCCTATCCGGAATTACTAGCGGGGGTGTCCTAACAAAACTGATCTCTGTGACCTTGTAGTCTGTCAGATTACCCTGACATTGAGCATAGTCCTGGAGACCAGTTTCCCATAGAATTCTAGTGTAAGAGTTAGTTTTTAAAATTTTTAGCGTACGTAAAATTTAAAAAATTAGAATTTACTCGTATGATAGTAAAATAGTTTCACCCGGTTGTTTCACAATAAATCAAACCGATTTAAAATTTTAGAAAATTATAGCAAAATATATAATTAAAAGATTATGGATTTAAATAAATATTTCTTTGTTATTTAGAATAACCAATAAAAAACGTTTGTTCATTTTTCTAGTTATTTATTTATAATTAATTAACAATTGTTTTAAACCTAACAACAGAATCAACAACTTAATCTCTTTTTGTTGTGCCTTTTTTAAGGAATATTTCTCTGACTTCTTTCTTGCAATAATCATGGTGTAATTACATAAGGTGATAGAGTAAACGAGAGCAATTTTTGTCTTTCTTTTTTTATATATGGAGTTTGACAATTCTTGGCAGTAAAATCTCTTTTTTATATATAGAGTTTGACAAGCAGTTGCACACAAAAAAAATAGTAAGCTGGGCTGGCACCGTCACCTGTATAAGTGCACCCTGGCAATAATTGTGGCTCCATTGCGAATTCACTTTAGGTGACAAGATTCCTACAACAAACACAAAAAGCCCCGGAGAATGTCAAATCACCAAGCAACAAATTTTTTGTTTACTTATTTAAATTAATAAGTATTTTTAATTTATTACATAAATTTCTGTTATTTTGTACCACACATTTATGTTTTTTAAAACATGTTTTACAATTTGTATGAATTAAAACCACTAAGCAAAAATAACGTTAATTTTGCCTTTTTTAATTAAAAACATAGAAAATGTTGTTTATATTAATTATAATTAGTATTTTACTTTTTTACCAATAAGTTATTGCGCATATATTAGTATTTTATAAGTTTTTTTCCCACAAATTGTACCACTTTTATGAAATTTTTCAATTAACACACATACAGATCAATTTAAATCTAAACAAAATTTGACATAGTGCCATTGAAAATAAAACGAGCTAAAAACAAACAGCTGGCTTCGTAACATCACCTGGCTATCAATTCTCTTTCTATAAAATTATAAAATGAAAAGATTTTGTGTGTTTCATATCATATGGTGCCACCATACTCTTTGCTATACAAAATTTTTTTCATTTCACAGTTTCACAGAACGATTATTGAGCCCCAAATGTGAATTCGACTTGTGTGGCGCCTCTTGTATCGGATTTTTAGTACTGCCAAGGGTTACCAAATTAAAATGATTAAAGCACAATAACACAGTATTTAATTTGTGTTGGGTTAACCGCTACAATCCAGTCAATCCAGGAAAGACAGAGTTGGTTCTTTTTACTAGGATGTATAAGGTGGTGGGATTGAAACTACCGGTGCTAGGAGGTGTAGAGCTTAGACTATCTAATAGTGCTAAGTATTTGGGAGTTTTTCTGGATAGCAATCTGTCCTGGGGGAGGAACACTCAGGAAAGGCTAAAAAGGGGTCTCAATGCCTACTATGCTTGCAGATCATCGATAGGTAGGAGTTGGGGACTTCGGCCGTCAGTGGTGGGATGGCTTTATACTTCGGTGGTCAGACCAATTCTTACATATGGATGCTGTGTTTGGTGGGAGGCATTGGGGCTTGATAGTCGTAGGAACCTTCTGTCTAAGGCTCAGAGGTGTGTTTCGATCGGCATGACAGGTGCCATGAGAAGTACTCCTCAGGCAGCCCTGGATGTTATTCTTCACTTTCTGCCTATTGAGCAGTATGTAAGGGGAATGGCAGCCAGGGGCATTCTTAGACTGAGGGAGTTAGGATTGTTGGGGAATTTCAGGCAGGGTCATTCACGGATCTTGGGTGAAATTAGTGGAGGGGGTTATTGCCTGGGTTTGCCCGGCTCCACAGACTATGTGGGTGCTAGGGTCGATTTTGGGAGTCTGCCAAGAGTGGTCATGCCGGTTAGAGGGGACTGGGTGGGCAGGAGACGACTGTTTGGTGGCGTTGCAGTCTTTACTGATGGCTCGAAGATGGGGGGGCACTGGTGCGGGGGTCTATATTGAGGATCTGGATATCAGGAAATCATATAGACTCCCTGACGACTGTAGTGTGTTCCAGGCGGAGGTTCTAGGGATCATGAAGGCCGTGGAACTGGTTAGGGGTAACATCGACGCGGGCTTGGAAGTCACTATATATGTGAATAGCCAGGCGGCTCTTAGTGCCATGAGGGGCTATCATGTGAATTCCGGGCTGGTCGATGACTGTAGGAGAGCTCTATGGGAGATCTTAATGGAGTACAGGTTGAGACTATGCTGGGTGCCAGGTCATTCTAATGAGATACCTGATGAGTTGGCGAGACTGGGCTCGGTAATAGTGAATCCTGATATGGTGGAGGCGGTTAGGCCTCCATTAGGTTTCTATTTCGGTAGGATAAGGGAATGGGTTCTAGGCGAGACTAATCGGGACTGGAGTAACCGAACGGATTGCAGAGTATCACGGACGCTGTGGCCGATACTCAGCAAATCTGATTCGGATTTGCTTCTGGTCAGGGATAGGGTCTGCGTGAGGACCATGATAGGGATTATTACGGGCCACTGCATGTTGGGTCGGGTGGCGGTAAGAATGGGGCGGAGCTTCTCGGATATGTGTAGACTGTGTGAGGATCCGGAGGAGTTGGAGTCAGTTGAGCACATTCTGTGCCAGTGTCCCAGACTGCAAATTGGCAGATTGAGATGGCTAGGTAGTAGATTTCTCGGCGAATTGGGTGTTGTCTCGAGCTGTGGACTCGAGAATCTGATAGGATTCGTAATGGGAATGACCTGGCTTCGTGACTTGAGACCGGTAATGGGTCGTTTGTAGGGTTTTGGCTTTAGTTTGTTGTCCACTTCTCACCTTTTTCTGTCTTCTTTCTTTCTTCTCCCTTCTCTTCTTCTCTCCTCTATCTCTTATTACTTTAGGGCATCACACTGGACTGTATTGGTCTCTCGGTGAGGGTGTGAAGGTTACTTCACACCGGCCTTACTTACCTACCTACCTACCTAGATTTGAGATGGTCTATATGCATTTTACTGGTTATTAAGTTAGGTTGAACAGGCAGGTGTTAATGCAACTCATGTGAATCCATTCATTACATTCATCTTTTTGTGATACCTGTAAGAAATGAGGAAAAAACAACAATAAGCTATTTGTATGGATAATAATAAAAAGAAAAGTAGTTATGCGGTTTGTCAATGCATCGAGGGAAGTTGACCTAGACAGCAATAATTTCTTCTGGAATGTTTCAGTGAACCATTCAAAAAAAATTAAAAAAATATTAAAAAAAAATTAAAAAAATAATTAAACTATAAATAATAAATATAAAACAAAAAAAAATTAACAAGTAAGAGCGCTATATTCGGCTGTGCCGAATCTTTTATACCCACCACCAATTTTGTGTACATTTAAAGCACAATATTTATTATTTTGTTAATCATTATGGAATAATCTCTTTATAATAAAATATGTATCACCTCCTTTGTAGAGGGTGGTTAAATTTTAAGGGCCCATGTTGAAGGTTAACTACACCTAAACTTCAACTTTTTTCTTGCATTTCATTTGACATTTCTCAATCTCAGACTAACTCAATTTAAACCGTGGAAAGATACGCAATCGAGCAACGCTTTAAAGTTATTCAGGTTTTTTATAAAAATGGGCGTTCAAATCAAAATGCATTTTGTGAACTTCGTAATTCTTTTGATTAACATAATCGTTCAAATTCGTCCACAATCAGGAGAATTGTAAAAAAATTTTAAATTTCTGCAAAACAGGTCTGTATAAAATGTTAGAAAATCTGTGAATGCCTTCTTAGTTCGTTGAATGGGAACCATTGCTGGTTTTTGCGACAGTGTGGCAAAAGAGCAGTCAACCTCGACTCATCATCATGCCCAACAATTGAGTATCAACATTGTCATTGAAAATTTGGACCATCAGATAGAGACGTGACGCCAAGGAGGGGGGGGGGGCATTTGGCCGATATTTTGTTAAATACATAATTTAACCATACAAATATTATCATTACAAAAAGAAATTATAATAATTTCTTAAATAATTTGTGTTTTATTTAAAATCAACATCGGCCCTTAATTTATGATAGTAAAATGTTTTCGTAAATTTAGTCTTTTAGTGAAAGTGGGCGTTAAAGTAGGGGTGTCAATAATGTTCTTGCTAAAAAATATATCTTAGATATTTCAATATAGTCCTTTATTTTCCCAAAAACTTTGTCAATAGAGAAATTACATGAATTTAAGATAAACCGTTATATGGGAGGTAGGCGTTAAAGTGGGCGTGTAACCTAAGCTTTTTGGCACAACAACTACATTGATAAGAAGGATATATGTAGCAAATTTAATCATCATACCTCTAATTTGGTCGGTTTTATGAGCTTTTAAATTTCATTAACGGCAGATAACGTGAAAATTGGGCGTTATAGTAGGCGTGTCAAAGATGTTTTTGCTAATGAGTACAACTAAGGTATTTTAATATAGTCCCTTATTATTCCAAAATCTTTATTAATAGAGATTTTTTATGAATTTCAGTTAAACCGTTATATGGGAGGTGGGCGTAAAAGTGGCCATGGCACCTTAATTTTCTGGCACAGTAATAACATTGCCTAGAAGTATATACGTAGTAAATTTGATTATCATATCTCTAATTTTGGCGGTTTTATGAGCTTTTAAATTTCATTAACGGTAGATAACGTGAAAAGTGGGCGTTATAGTAGGCGTGTCAAAGTTATTTTTGCTAATGAGTACAACTTAGTCGTTTCAATATAGTCCTTTATTATTGCAAAATCTTTATTGGTAGAGAAATTATATGAATTTTAAGTAAAACGTTATATGGGAGGTGGGCGTAAAATTGGGCATGGCACCTTAATTTTTTGGCACAGTAATGACCTTGCCTAGGGGGATATACGTAGCAAATTTTATCATCATAACTCTAATTTTGTCGGTTTTATGAGCTTTTAAATTTCATTAACGGTAGATAACGTGAAAAGTGGGCGTTATAGTAGGCGTGTCAAAGTTGTTTTTGCTAATGAGTACAACCTAGGTGTTTCAATATAGCCCTTTATTATTCCAAAATCTTTATTAATAGAGAAATTATATGAATTTTAGCTAAAACGTTATATGGGAGGTGGGCGTAAAAGTGGGCGTGGCATATTGATTTTCCGTTACAAAAAAGCATGCCACCAAAAAGCAAAGTGTGCAAAATTTTAGAGTCGTACATCCAATTTTGTTGCTTTTATGACGTTTTTGTTTTTAAATATACCGAAAAATACACTGTGCGGTATAAATTTTCGTACATTTTGATCTATAACTCCTTTCCTAATGCATAGATTTGGATAATTTTCGGGGAAAAATATTGTTTTTCCTCAGGAAATATATATTCGAAGTTTCATGAGTCTACGTTAAAGCGTTTGGACACAATTCCATTTATTCGATGCTTGAAGGACACGGTTTTTTCGACCTACTCTTGCTTTTCGAGAAATAACTCTCTTCCTAATATTCCGATTTAGCCCATTTTCAATACCAAACAAACCTTGTCTATAAGAAAGATTCTGGCAAAATTTGAGCCCTCTAGCTTTTTCGGTGCGACCTCTATCGTGCTTTCAACAGACGGACAGACGGACGGACATAGCTAGATCGTCATCAAATCAAACCCTGATTCAGAATATATATACTTTATGGGGTCTAAAATGGATATTTCGATGTGTTACAAACGGAATGACAAAATGAATATACCCCCACCATTTTTTTGGTGGCGGGTATAAAAAGATAATATATAAAAATAATAAAAATTTTTTTTTTTGGCTCAGCTGGGATTCGATGCCACGTTTACTCTAACCAATATATACGTTTGTATGTATGTATGTTGTTTTTGTAATGTTGTTTTTGTGAAAAAAAAATCGAGGTGGTCGTGGGTTTTTGCTCATATCTCAGTTGTTTATGTACCGATGTTTCTGATTTTCAATACCGATCTACTCCCGAATATTTCTGATATTTAATTACCTCACCCGGGTCCAAGCGATGTCGGGGGGCTTCAAAAAGTTGATTTCAACATACACACGGACAGACGGACAGACAGACAGAGCTTAATCGACTTCCCTATTCATAAGCTTTTAGAAAATATATACTTTATGGGGTCGGAAATGAAAATTGTAGAAATTTCACACGGAATGACAAACCTATATATATACCCTTTTTCACTGTGTGAAGGGTATAAACACATGAAATTACGAAAGTAACCAATAAGTAGAAAAATAAAAAGAAGAAAATATGTATAATGGAGAAATACAAGTATGTATGTATGTTGTTGAAAACGAAAACTGGAGCACACACTTTTTTTACACAAAAAGTTGGTTATGCAAAAATCTATGTTTTATTTACTAGTTTTGTTAAACTTTTTTTTTATTAACAAAATCTGTTAAAACTGTTATTCATCTACTAGTTCACTCTTACTTATTATGAACTTTTTGAATGTCGATGAATTTGTGTGTGTTTTTACGTTTCGCCCGCCTATCATATGACGATGCAAATTTTGCTATGTAGATTTGAAGTTTTTGATGGCTGCTAACGTTACAACAGGAGTCATCATTTTTTTATTCGCTTCTGTTGCAGCTTTACACAGGCTGACTGCCAGACAAGTGTGTTCAAATTTGTTTGTCTTGCTGTATTAGAGAAAAATGTATATAATTTTCTCTATTATTAACTTTCACTGTATATTGTATACTGCACATATAATTAAAGTTTAAAATTAAGTTTATTTCTTTAGCGGAAAACATATGGGGGTTAATAATGCCCTTAGTCATGTTTATACTAAAATGATAAATTCAAAATGTACTTCAAAAGCAATACAAATTCGCGTAAACAAGAGTTCAACTTATTCTCACTCACCTTTACTTAAACTCTTTTTAAGTTTTTAATCTTATATTTTAGAAACCTGAGAAAAGTACACTATTTGCAAAGAGCATTTAAACTACGTTTCTTTGTATTAATGTCAATTACGTGAATATTACTGCCAGTGACACATTATTATTATTTTCTTACACAAGAACCTTCTCCTAATAATAACAAATACAACAAAAAAAGAATTAGTGAAATCGGTCCAGCCATTCACGCGTGATGCCGTGACCAAGGGAAAAAGGGATTAATTTATATATATATATAGATATACATTTCATTTATTAATTAAAATATATAAAATTATCAATATCGCAAAACAGTTTTTTAAAATTTCATTACTACAAACCGCTTTTTTTATATCCCACTCATAGGCTGGTTAAACTAAAACAATTATGGGGGTGGTGTGCAGTGCACCCAGCAGAAGGGTTTAGCTACGCGAATGCAGATGTCGAATTATACTTCCATTATCACAATTAAATTTCTTTACAAAAGAAAATGAAAAATAAGCTAAATAAAAATTAAAATATTCTTTTTATACCCGTTTTCTGTGGTGCCAAGGGTATATAGATAGCATTGTCATTACGTTTGTAGTTTCTATAATTTTCATTTTCTACTCCATAAAGTATATATTTTATGAAAGCTTATGACTAGGAGAGTCAATTGAACAATGCCCCTACATGTTACTCAGATCTGAATGTGGTTTCAATAATTTGCATATATCCGGGAATGAATCGCTATTGAAATCCAGCACAATCGCCCCATACCTTTCTGCCATATCACAACAATAAAAATTTTTCAGCCCTAGCCTAATTTATAGAGATGTTCGTTATTATTTGTAGGAATATTCTTAAAATTTTTGGATAAATCAGTTACTAACCGACAAAGTTATAGGCAAAAGTAATGTTAAAAAAATATAAATATTTTTAAATACACCAAGTTGTTAAAACTTTTAATTAATTTTTGGACAAGCTAAAGACACCAGAATACAAGCAGTAGTCTCAAAAATTATTGCCGAGGAAAACTTAAAAATTAGCTTAAAACTAAAACAAAAATATATCTTCGGTGTTTTTCCTAAAATTTACAAATAAAAATCTATTTTTTTTTACTTCTGGACAACAGAGAGGAATAATATTAGAATATAGGACACAATAAAAAAAATTAAATTTAAGTTGGCCACACCTACAAAATGGCTCATAATTAGTTTATATATGAGTAAACAATGTAAAAATCAAAATCACGGCTAAACTAATAGCATACAGCTAACTATGTAAAAATTCAAAATAAAAGATAGATAGATAAAAATTAAATTGTTTGCATTTATCAACTAAAAGAAACGAACGAACCTAATAAATCTAATACCATTTCGGCTGTCTTTTCAACCTCCTTTACTTTACCACTAACTCCCGTACATCCACAGGCGTTTTCTCTCGAATAGAATTTTACATTGTCGGCAATTCTAATCGCACAGTCCTTCGTAACCATCAACACTCACCACCTCTTTAAGTTTGCGGTCTAGGTTTCTCCTATGCCTTATCAGTAAAGATGCTGATGTCACTATCAATGCTCTCTTTGTACTTGGATTCATCTGCACATTCACTCGACTCATGCTCTCCATCGGCATCTGAGTTTTCCTAACCTCTTAATGTACGAGATAGAAGATTTTCTTATTCCCCAGCCAGAGGTGTTGGTAATACCTCTATACTCCAGATTAGCTATAGCTAGCCTGGTGCTACTTTGCCAAGGTAAAATTCCCCGTAGGATAAGAAGCTAACATGGAAGGATTATGTTGAAGCAAGGATACAGAAGGCAAAAAAAAATTACATCAGTTTACGTAAGTCGCACATAAGGCTGTACATTATATTAACACGGTGAATGAGAGACCAACAATTACTAACGTATCTGTTGTCTGGTGATCCAAGACCTCTAACAAGTTGGATTGTGAATTGTGATTGATTGTTTGATTGGGTATATGTGGTAAGATGCATGAAAGCAGTGGAAAGAGAATGTGGTCTAAAAAGGATCCGAAATAGTAGTGGTCTGCTTCGATTACCCCTATACACATACTTATATATACATATATTCAAGTTTTACACCTTTTACTATTTATGCGAAGAGTATGACATCTGAAAATCTTACTTTTCTCTGCAAATATAACTTTTATCAATTTGGTGGACATCCTTCTACACTGGTAAAAGAACATAGTAATCTCTTTAGATTTGTTAACTTATATGTATGTTTTATAGAGTATATTATATTATTAATTGAGCCAGTAAAGTTTATTTTTAATTTTAAATTTTTCATTTTATATAAAGATATTTAAATTTTATTTGTGATAATGGAAAATTAAGCTTTTATCCCGACACCAGCCGAGTGGAATGAATTTTCGAAGCCAGCTATTGTTTCATTATCAGCACTCTTTGATCGGAATGTCTAAGTGTTGGATGTAAATTTAAAAATGTTAAAAAATAAGTATTTTTATTTAAAGAATTTTAGATACATTTTTTGAAATAAATTTTTCTTAAAATTTTAATTTATAAAAAAGTTTTTATAAATTTATTTGTAGTATGCTTTAGAAAATTTTAACCAAATTAATTTAATTTTATGCTTAAAACTCAACGTGTTTCACTCATTTAAGTCATTAAAGTTGTTGCTTAAAAATTAAAAATTTTAAATAAAATTTCATTAATTATTCATTAATTCACATTATTAATAGTCATAATGATCATGTGAACTTGTCAAAACATTATTATAAATTTCAACAAAATCACATTAAAAACAATCTTAAAACGTAGATCAACTAATAACCAACAACAATCTTAAACTGAAGAGGAATCAAGTAAAAAGAGTTAAACAGCGAATACACACATATGTACATACATACTTATATATTTTTTAAATCTCATTTTAATGTTCGTGTCTGTCGTCTAAGACATGCACGCCTTTGTTATTCACTTACATAAATCATAAATTGCCCTTTGACATGATTTGTAATAAATTTACTAAATTTTATTTTACTATTGCAAACTTATGCATATTTTTTTTTGATAGATAAATAAATAAAAATAATCAACCACACACTATTTTAATAAAAAAGAAAATTAATAAAAACAAAAAAAAAAAATAATAACTTGAAACTTTAATCTAAAATCTCAAACCAAAGCCAAAACATGCCGCATAATATTATATTCGGTACCAAATGGTGATGATCATCAAATAATCGTAGTCATCATTAATATTATCATATTTTGTAAGTAATAAAGAAAAAATCGTAATAATAAAGAAAAAAATAAAAAAAACAAGATAGTTTGACTAAAAAAAAAGAAGCAAATTGAGGAAGAAGATGTATTTTATTTATTGCATAATAGAGTTTTGGAAATTGACTGGGAAAAATATTAACATATAAAAGTACCAAAATCAAAAGAAACTCAAACAAAAAATACTAGTAAAAATGAATACATTTATAATTATGCTAACTAACATTAAAGGAATGATTATTAAAATAATTATTATTTATTCATTTATTAGTAAATATCTATATATATAAAAGTGAAACTCTGTGTGTGTGTGTGTGTGTGTGTGTTAGCTATAGACTCCGAAACTGTAAAACCGATCGGGCTCAAACTTTGGTAAGTTGTTGTACACATACCAGGGAGTGTTTATGGGTGAAAAAAAGTGGGCGGAGCCACGCCCATAAAAAATTAGTTATCAGTTTAAGCTACTTGCACTTGACCGATTTTTCTGAAACTTTGCACACATATCGAGCTGTCATGACTAAATAATTTCGTGATAAGAAAAGTGGGCGTGGCCACGCCCCTAAAAAAGTTTTTATTTTGAGGTACTTGCACTGGACCGATTTTTGTGAAACTTTGCACACATATTGAGCTGTCATGGCTTTATAATTTCGTGATTGAAAAAGTGGGCGGGGCCACGCCCATAAAAAATTAGTTATCAGTTTTAGCTACTTGCACTATACCGAATTTTCTGAAACTTTGCAAACATACTGAGCTGTCAGGACTTTACACTTTCGTCATTAAAAAAGTGGGCAGTGCCACGCCCATTAAAAAAAAAGGTATCATTTTGAGGTACTTACACTGGACCGATTTTTGTGAAACTTTGCACACATATTGAGCTGTCATGACTATACAGTTTTGTAATTAAAAAAGTGGGCAGTGCCACGCCCATAAAAATTTAGTTATCAGTTTTATCTACTTGCACTATACCGAATTTTCTGAAACTTTGCAAACATACTGAGCTGTCAGGACTTTACACTTTAGTCATTAGAAAAGTGGGCAGTGCCACGCGCATTAAAAAAGGTATCATTTTGAGGTACTTACACTGGACCGATTTTTCTGAAACCTTGCACACTTATTGAGCTGTCATGACTATACAGTTTCGTAATTAGAAAAGTGGGCAGTGCCACGCTCATAAAGAAAAAGTTATAGTTTTTAGCCTTGCACTTGATATTCGATTAAAATTTAGAATGCGATTAAAATTCATGAAGGGGCGTAGCAACGCGCGCCGGGCTTTTCTAGTATTATATAATGAAAACCACAAGTTTTTTTCTATATTTCTTGAATAAACACACACAAAATTTTCTATGACCTTTTCAAATGCACTTTAAAAACGGAGGGAAAATTAATACATTATAATTGAAGTTTTCATTATTTGTTTTTAATTAAGAATTATTATTTAATAATATAACATGTTTTATATAGAAGGGAAGTTTTACATAACGTTGTTAAGCGTTACTTACATTATAATCATTAGCAGACCAAGTAATCCTTATCGATACTTATAAGATATATAAAAAGGAAATGTATGTTTGTATCTCCTAAGCTATCTTAGAATTTCTAAATTAAAAAAAAACTTATAATGGATTTTTTTTTTATTTGAAGTGGGCGTGTTCATATTTAAGAAACTTTTATTTTATTTGCTTACTTTGTTGTGCTTTCGTATGCTAACAATTTAAGCATTTTGATGGATTTAATACTGTAAGAAAATTAAGATTGCACCGCAAGATAGATTAATTAGGTACTCATATTCAATCAGCTGACTGTTTTTTTAATATACAATTTATTATATCTACCAACTTTTTTTAATAATATGTCTGCAGTTGTCAAAATTAATTTTTTTTAATTTTATTCTAAAATAAATAATTTGCAAATTCAGTTTGTTTAAAACGATAAAAAAAACGGTATAGAAAGTTATTACATTGTTGTTTCTTAAAAATTATTGAAATTAAAGAAAAAAAAATATCTGACATATGCAGACGTTTATACAAACACAGAATGCATGTGTTTGTGTGCTGCTTGTTGCAGCGATGCATATACCTTATGAATATGCCTTGTTGCACTGCTTACAAATTTTGAATAATTTTTAGTAGGACATATCTGTTATTACTTTTTGTACTTATTTATTGAACATTAAAGTGAAAAAAACAAGCTTTTTTCTTTTGCCAGCAAAACGTCATTAGCGGAAAGTTGTCTTTACTTGATTAATTAAAAAAAAGCGCAGCTAAAGCACAACGATTGCTTACCGAATCGTATGTTTAATAAGTTCAATCGGTTTCAACCCTCGAGTGATGGCTTGTGCGATTTAAAAGTGATGATTTTGAAATAGAAGTTCGCAAGCTAATGCTATGTTCACACGGCAATATGAATCTCGTGGTTCGCTCTCTGAATCTCGAATGCGAACCCTGGTGTTCAGACGATAGTTCTTGTTTCACTTTGACATTTGTATTTTTTGTAGTTTTTGTTCAATTATTTAACGCGGCTTTTTGTTTTTTCTGTGGTTTATTTTTAAAATGGATAAAAAAAGTAAGTAAAAATTAAAATTACTTCATGAATATTATTTTAAAAAATTTTTTATATTTGAAGTAAACAGAAAAAGTGCCAGCAAATGGAATGAAAGCGGAGAGCGTGCTTTGATTGAAATATGGTCGGAAAAAATGGTTCAATTACGTGGTTGCAGAAAAAATAGCCACATACTTATTGAAATGGCTTCGGAACTGGAAGTATGTGGCTATAAATATACACCAGAGGAATTAAAAACAAAAATGCACAACATGACCAACCGATATAGGTAAGTTTTAAATTATAATGTACTATGTGTATGATACAATTGTATTTAACCATTCTGTACACATCAGCCCAAACTCTGTTTTCATTTAAAACATTTTTAATTAATTAATCAATCCTTGTATGTGCCCTTTTTATATACAGAAAGGAAAAAATTAAAATTGGATCAACCGGTGGCTCACCCTCTGAGTGGGACCTTTTTAAAGAAATGGAAAATTTATTGGCTCCATTTAAAAGCTACCACACTGAAGGTTTGGTTGCTGATAGCATTAATAGTAAGTAACTATAATATTCTTAAAAATGAATTAAAAGAAAAGTTTTTTACATAAAACATACATATTTATTTAATTTAAGACAAATTTTAAACATTTTAAATGGTACATTAATTTTTTTATTAACAGACATGGATTCAGATGTTCAGGAAACATTATTGCCATCATCGTCAGGATCTGTTACCAGCATTTCTCCGGCGTCCTCATCATTGTTAACGGCACCATCTCTTTCTCCATCGCTATCACCAAATTCTCCAAAGCTGCGAACATCTGCAAAGAAAAAGAAAATTGATAATATTGAAAAAATTATTACATCTGTTGAAAAAACGATAGAAAATATTACAAACAGAACAGAAAAATTGGTAGCGATTGAGGAAGAGAAAAAAGAAATATTGAAAAAATTTGCTGAAAAGGAAGCCAAAGTACAAGATGCACTTCTTGAATTTTTAAAAAAAATAAATTTTACTTATGTTTTTTTTTTTTGATCTCATGAACTTGTGATATTTATTTTTTGATCTTATGAATTTGTGATATTTATTTTTTTAATCTCATGAATTTGTGATATTTATTTTTAAGAAACGTAGTTTCATTTTTTTATTAATGTACAAAATTTAATTTACAAATATTTACATACATTCATATATATAAATAATATGTTGTTTACTATTAATAAATATAAAAAATTGAATTAATAAATATTGAATAAAACTTACATAAAAATTCAGAAATTGCATTTCTTATTTTTTCTGCATTATTTCTGTTGTCCATAAGAGTTGCAATAAATTCGGGATACGACCGGTTTGCTTCGGCCTCCTCTAAAGCCTGCATCCAATTTTCACATATAGTATCATTGTTTTCACTAAGGAAATTGTGAAGAACACAGCAGGCTAGCACTACAGAGTTGGCATTTTTTATGACATTATCTATCCCTTTTCCAATGCGCCTAAAGCGAGCTTTTAGCTGCCCAAATGCATTTTCTACAACTCTGCGCGATTTTGACAAGGCATAGTTGAAACATTTTTGCTTATAATTTTGAGAAACATGAAATGGATACAGTTTCATTAACTGTTCGCTTAGCCTAAATGCTGAATCGCCAATTATGTGCACAGGAACATCTACATCTAAAATAGTTTTTTTTAAGTCAGCCATAATATTGCAATGATCTATCTGATTCTTCAAAGAGGATACTTGATATATCTGAGAATCATTGCAACGGCCAGGACTACCAGAGCTTACATAAATGAAGCGACATCTATAAAAATAACAAAAACTTAGGTGACAGTTATTAGGAATATAGTATTTTTTTTTACCTTGCGTCTACCAATGCTAAAAGCACAATTGAATACCATCCCTTGTAGTTATAATAGTCTGTAGCGTCTTCATGGGATGGATGAATCTCTATGTGACAACCATCTTAAAATGTCTTACAAATGTAAGTCAAAATTCAACAACGTTAATATCAATACAACTAACTTACCAAGAGCCCCCATGCACTGAGGATATCCAAGTACATCAAATTCTTTTACCAAATCCTTAATTTTTTCCCTTGTCAATGGAAAATTTTTTAAATACAATGGCGCCAAAACTCGCCATATTTCGGCACAAAATTCTAAAATTATTATGCATACGGTTGACTTTCCTACGCCGAACATGTTAGCAATTGTGCGATACTCTGCAGATGAACCTAATGCATATAAACTTATTGCAATCCTCTTCTCCAGTGGTATTGCTTCTCGCATATTTGTATCATTTTTCTTCACGCCAGGTAGCAACGCACATAACTTATTAAAGGTCCTTCTATTCATTCTGAAGTTATTCCTGAAGAAAGAATTGTCAGCATCTTGACAATCTGTCTCCCAGAAACTCGAAGACCTATTCTAAAGATTTTCAAAACTATATAATATATATATAATCAAACTAAATATTATACTACACTTACTAATTTCCACCTCAGTCTTTCAGAATTTAGCGATACTTTTACAATATTAAGCAGTTGTAGCTCCTTTAAAAGTTGTGTGGCCATCTCCTGCGGATCCTCCAACACTTGCAATCCAATTTTTGATTCATTAAATAATTTGATTTTTGAAGGCATTCTTCTACACTTTAAAATACGTATCAATTTTTCTTTTTTTTCCATTTTAATTTAAATTTATATGTTTAAACATTTATTATTTTATTTCCACAATGTTTTTTTTTAATTTTACACAGTTTTCCTTTATTTATATTTTGTTTTTGACAGCCAGTAAAGATAAATTAGCGATTTTTTGTTATCAAAATTAGAGATGATAGCAAATTCTTCGAGATTCGCAGCAAGATTCAAAATGAACCAGGTAGATTCGCTCTCAAAATTTTGTATGGCGAATCTTGTAGATTTAATCAAGATTCGGTCGCGAACCTTGAATGAGAGAGCGAACCTCGATATTTGCTGTCCGTGTGAACATGCTATAAGTTGAAGACCAAGAGTTAGAGACTTTACTCCATGAAGATTGTTGTTAAACTCAAAAGAAAAGAGTTTGAAAAGTTTATTAAAGGCTTCTAAAGCAGTAATATCAGAATGTTTGGGAGCAGTAAAATTCAAGCGGGACAATTTGGTACGAATCGATTTAAAAACGAGAGAAAATAAAAGACGATTTTGCATGCCCTAAACGGCAGCTTTAACGCTACAAAAAATCTTTTTTGCACATTTTTCTAGGCAGAAATTATTCAAAAGAATATGTGCATACATATTTCTTTAAATATACAGGGTGGCCGCCGGGAATGTATACTACTCGCAGTAATTCTATTGTAATCCTGGCTGTATGCGATATGGCACCGTCTTGTTTAAACCACATGTTAGTAAAGCCCAAAGCATGCAGTTGTGGCTTTAAAAATTTTTCAATCATATCACGATATCGCTCCCCATTGACAGTTACCGTTACGACGCTTTCAGTTTCAAAGAAGTAAAGTCAAATGATTCCTCCTGACCAAATTGCACACCAAGCTGTAACTTTTAATGGACGCAAAGGTGATTGATTAATAATTTGATGGTTTTCCATTGCCCAAAACCGACTATTCTGATTATTCACACATCTATTCAAATGAAAATGTACCTCGTCACTCATTGTGATTTTTTCTTGCAATACTTTGTGGTCCATGCTTGGGCCAATCAGCTGCAGTCCTTCTTTCTTAAAAATCATTCACTACACGATAAATAGTACGTTTTGTTGACACGTTGTTTCTCCAAAAGTTTCACGTAACTTTCTCATCGTTACAGTAATCGATGATTGATTTTGATAAAATGTTTTAACGATTAAAATACATTGGTTTACCAAATATTTTTCCATAATAAATTTACTATGTCTCTACTTCACGACTGCCAAATATGGACTGTCAAGACTAATGTCCCTTCCCAGCGGAAACCCTGTATTAAGTTTCTCCTGCTCCTTAATACTTTTTGGAGACGCAAGTGCCCAAGTGCCCAAGTGCCATCAAATTGCAAGCCGAAGCCTTAATAATTATTTCCGAGAAAATCTTAGAATGTTCATTTATTACTGTTACTTAATTGTATATTTTTATAAATATAAACAAAAAAAAAAAATAAATTAAAAAAAAAAACATTAACTTGAGACAAGTTTATTATTTTGTTACTTTTTTTTTTTGACTTTACTACAAACATGTTAATAAACTAATCAAAGTTTCCCTTTCATTGAACTTTATTTTATCTCTGTTTTCAAGACTTATTATTATCCCAATATTGAAAAGCTAATTTTCACAATTTTACACAAAGTACAACTTGTTATATACAAACGTATGCATCATTAGTATATAACTACTATTTACACTAATAAATATAAATACTTGTCGTACATACAACAATATGTCTAAAATTTATAAACATTGGTGCCACGTTCAAACTGGTACTGCTACGATATGATTGTAAGAAAGTAAATAAGTACGAGTATTTGAACATTTGAGCATTTGAGAGTACAAGTACCTTGTCAGTCAGTAGTAATAAAATCATTATGTATATAAAAAAACACACACACACAGACATAAAATAAAAACAAATAAAAATGAAGAGAAAACCTATTGAGGTCCAGGTAAGTTATAAATTACAAATTAAAAGAAATAAAATAAAAGATAATTAAAGTTAAATGAAAATAATTTGCACATGATGTGAGTCAAATCGTTAGTTCAGGTTATAAATTAAGACAAGTCAAAATATGAAGAAAAACAAGAGACAAAAGGTATCTTGTGTACTGGTGTTTGTTTTTGGTTTTTTTTATACCCTTCACACAGTGAAAAAGGGTATATATAGGTTTGTCATTCCGTGTGAAATTTCTACAATTTTCATTTCCGACCCCATAAAATATATATTTTCTGAAAGCTTATGAATAGGGGAGTCGATTAAGCTCGGTCAGTCTGTCCGTCTGACCGTCTGCCCGTGTGTATGTTGAAATCAACTTTTTGAAGCCCCCCGAAATCGCTTGGACCCGAGTGAGGTATTAAAACAACATATGAACAACATACATACATACAAACTTGCATATTGGTTAAAGTAAACGTGGGATCGAATCCCAGCTGAGCCAAAAAAATTTTTTTTTTATTTTTTTATATTTTTTTTTTAATTTTTTTATTATTTTTTTTTTTATTTAATATATTATTTATATTTTTATTATTATTTTTTTTTAATTTTTTTATTATTTTTTTTTATTTTTTTTGTTTTATATTTATTATTTATAATATAATTATTTTTTTTTTTAATTTTTTTTTAAATATTTTTTTTTATTTTTTTTTTTTTCTTAATATACAAACTTAAATTTTAAATTTTACAATGGGATGTTTTTATATATGTATGTTTTTTATATGTATGTACGTATTTCATATGAGATGAATGGTGATACAAACTACTGTTATTGCATATTGCACGTTGTGAAGGGTATATAAGATTCGGCATGGCCGAATATAGCACTCTTACTTGTTTTTTTTTTAGTTGTTGTAAACAAATTTGAAGTGCAAAAACTAAACAAAATAATAAATAAACAAAAAAAGGTAGTGAAAAACACCACTACATATTATTGTTTGACTAGTAAAAATTTGCAATTGTCTTCAATTTGTATTTAGTTTTTTTTTTTTCTTTGGAAAATAGAAATAAAAAATAAACAAACAATCGACCGCACTTCAAAGTCATCATCAACTATAGCATAATCATCGCACAATGGGTTGAATTATAAACAAAATTAAACTAATTCTCGTATTTTATTAATACATGTTAAATCAGTTTCATATTGTAAGGAAACTTATGTTTAAAACATTTTTATACAATTTGTAATATTTTTTTAGAAAATTATCTAGGTGAAGTGTAGGTTTTTTAATATCTCATCAAATTTATTTTATATTTGTGAGTAGCTAAGATACAAAACTCGTTCGTTACACATTAAACAAATTTTGGGAAGAAACAAAAAACTTTGTGCGACTTATTAAATTAACCAAATTAGTTTAATAATTTTAATTCTTAAATAGTTTGTTATTCTTGATTAAATTTAAACAATTTCAAAATTAAAACTTACTGAGATTAAGAAAAATAGTGTACTAGTATTAAGATCGAAATATTTTTAAATTTTTTTAACAAACGAATTTTGCAACCCTGTTACTTATGTATGTTTCCAGACTTATAAACTGTACAAATTATGAGTAAAATAACTTATACAAAGTTTGAATACTACTACAGTTATTAAGACATTCAAGAAAAATTCTTAACTTTTTATAAGAGATAATATGTCCATTTCTATAAAAACCTTACCATATATAAAAATGTACCGATTTAAAACACCTCTAATTACAAATTTGAAATAATCAAAATAATTAAATTATAGGGATTTAAAATTTTAAAAAAGTCTGCTTTTGGAATACAACCATCAATTTTATTAAATTACATGGGATATAGCCACTAGAATAATAGCAGAAACGTTTATTTAGCATTGGCTTCAAGTTATTCAGTCTACCGCCAACAATTTAAAGAAATAGATATATCAGAATAAATTCACTACCAAACAACACTACTTACGCGGGTGGGATGGTTGTATATTTAATTAAAAATTTTTGGTTGTAGACTTTGTGGTTAAGTAAATTCTAATAAAATAATAAAAATTTCGTTGATTTTCATTTCAGTTAATTATTATTTATTTTTTTTTTTGTAAACGAAAAGTTACCTAAAAAATTTTCAAACCCAAAGCTTAGGTTGTTTTTTACACATACTACTTTTTGTGAAAGCCTGAAATTTATGCAGATTTGCATTTAGAAAAAGAACTTTTGACACTTGTTTTTTTTATAAATTTTTTTATTTTTGACAAACAAACAAAATTCCCGTCAAGTGAAAAGTGTTTAAGTAACGAAAATATTTTACACTTAAATAGCGATATAATTTTTCAATTTGGGAGCATATCCCAAAAAATTTAGTAAATTAACTAATAAAAGATATTATTTTTCGGTTGCCCTTATAAACATTTAGTGTTAACCAACGGTTAGCCAAATGTTAAAGGGATTAGAAAAATAAAATAAATTCAAAATTTAAAAAAAATGTTGGTTGGGTTTTTGAAAGAGTTTTTTATAGTTTTTTGTTTTATTTTTGAATTCTCATTTTGTTAATGAGAATTTAAAAATATAACTTATAAAAATTTTAAACTTTTTCAAGAATTTGGGTAAAGGTTTACTGATGATCTGGCATAAGCACCAGTGAAATGCATATAAACCAGCTTAAACCCAACAACCAAATAAATATAATTGAAAAATTATGGGAGCATATCCCAAAAAATTTAGTAAATTAACTAATAAAAGATTTTATTTTTCGGTTGCCCTTATAAACATTAAATAAAAATTTTAAACTTTTTCAAGAATTTGGGTAAAGGTTTACTGATGATCTGGCATAAGCACCAGTGAAATGCTTATAAACCAGCTTAAACCCAACAACCAAATAAATATAATTGAAAAATTATGGGAGCATATCCCAAAAAATTTACTAAATTAAATATATTTTCTAAAAAACTACCAAAATTAGGCTTGTATTACCACTATACCAAATGGAAAATTTCATATCAGATTTGGTATAAAAAGCCCAACAATCGCAACACTGGTTATAGTTGACTTTTGATAAATAATAAATTCAGGAGAGTACATATGACAGTACCCTCCTCATTGAAAATTACATTGATTTTGGACAAAGCTTTATTAAAGAAATTTTTCATACAAAATATTTTTATAAACATTTATTTAATTTCAAATTTGAATATTAATATGGCTAGTTAAAGAAACCATATACATATGTAAACACAATAAACTAAAGACAACAACGTAAAAATGTCTATGAACTACTAACAAAACATTACAGAAAGACTTAGAACAGCAACGAGAAAATGTCTGTCAATTTTTCCTAGCAACAAAAACTAAATTAAAAGACTTACAACAGCAACTTTTAATATGTATGTATGTCTTCCATATTATTGAAAATGAAAATAAACACCAGCTCAAAAGACTTAGAACAGCAACAAAACCAGTTAGGTATTAAAGTTGTTTATATGTAAATAATCATGTGTGAATGTAATATGTACATAATAAATACATACATATTTTATATATTTCAAATAAAATTTCAGCGTTTTTTTCGCAACAAAAAGAGCTACATATGTATTAATTAAGCACAAATAGTTAGTTGTTGATAAAAAGTTCATAAGTATTACAAATTGAATCTCATAACATGTATGTATTGGTATACACTAGTAAAATTTTCGTAAATATTCTAGAAATGTGGTGGAAATAAATTTTTAAGGATTCGCAAGTGCAAATGTTTGCCTCCTGCATTCGCAATTATGGTACGATTTTGGGCTTCATAATTCTACACTTTCTGTTGTCGTTCTGTGACGTGCCGTTCTGTTGTTTAATTTTTTTGTAGTTTCTTCTTCTGTAAAAACTCATCTGCCTTAATTTACAAGATAATCTTTCAAAAAACAAGTAAGAGCGCTATATTCGGCCGTGCCGAATCTTATCTTACCCTTCACAACGTGTAGTCATGCAATAACAGTAGTTTGTATCACCATTCATCTCATATTTAATACGTACATACATATATAAAAACATCCCATTGTAAAATTATAAATTTACGTAAGTATGTATGTATGCTAAAAAAAAAAAAAAAAATTAAGAAAAAATATTTAAAAAAAAATAATTAATATAAATAATAAATATAAAACAAACAAAAAAATTAAAAACATATAAAAAAAATTTAAAAAAAATTAATAATAAAAATATAAATAATATATAAAATAAAAAATAAAAAAAAAATAAAAAATTTGAGAAAAAAATATAAAAAAAAATTTAAAAAAAATTTTTTTGGCTCAGCTGGGATTCGATGCCATGTTTACTCTAAGCAGTATACATGTTTGTATGCATGTATGTTGTTGTCGTAATGTTGTTTTTGTGAAAAAAGAATCGAGATGGTCGTGGTTTTTTGCTCATATCTCAGTTGTTTATGTACTGATGTTTCTGATTTTCAATACCGATCTACTCCCGAATATTTCTGATATTTTAATACTTCACCCGGGTCCAGGCGATATCGGGGAGCTTCAAAAAGTTGATTTCAACATACACACGGGCAGACGGACAGAGCTTAATCGAGTCCTCTATTTATAAGCTTTTAGAAAATATATACTTTATGGGGTCGGAAATGAAAATTGTAGAAATTTCACACGGAATGACAGACCTATATATACCCTTTTTCACTGTGTGAAGGGTATAAAAGGTTATTATATTTCCTGTTTATTTTTCTCATCAAAGTCCATACATAAAAAAATCTATAAGCGAACAGAGTCTCTCTGTTGCAGCCACCTTTAAAATATAGGTACCTAAATATCAGCTGTTTCCCTCTCAATGGCTGTCACTTAACGTTGAATTCCATTTTCTACAGGTTCGTCCGCAACAGAACGAAAGGAAAGTGAAAAACTAACGACATTTTCTATTAATATTTTAAAAACAAGTCAGCTGATTCGTCACGGAACATAAAGTTAAGACTAATCCTATCTTTTTTTTGACAGCTAAATTTCGCCACAGTCACACACACTTTTATCATCGCTGGCAACTTTTAACTTAAAATATCATTTAATTATCTAGGATGGTTCACGGAAGAGAAAGTTAAGACTAATCCTACCTTTAGACAGCTAAATTGCGCCACAGTCACACACACTTTTATCATCGCTGGCAATTTTTAGCTTGAAATATCACTTAATTATCTAGGATGGTTCACGAGTCAAAAAAAAACATAATAACTGTTTTTCTGTTTGAATAGACTTACTATTTCGATTTAATTAAATAAATGCTTGGAATACTGAAAATTCAATTTGGATAGGACAGAAGCACTATGCTTTAAAGTTCTTCATTTCCGTATAAATTGAATTTAGGAGAAGTTACACCATTGGAAAGAAGACCTTACCATCGAAGTCCGTATGTTCGGGTTCAAGACATAATTGCAGCAGTAGCATCATTAATTGGCAAAACCAAGCGTTTTGACTCGAAACTTATTGGCGCAAAATGGATTAAATACACGGTCATTACAACGGATATTTAATGATGATTTAAACTTATGTCTGCAAATTACTAGCAAGTTAAACCTTATAAATTTGTCTATTTGATTGGAATTTTGCAAGAAAATGATTGAAGAAGACAACTGCTGGTTTTTTTTTTTGTTAGTGAGTATATAAATATATAAATACGCTTTTTATACATAATACAATTTAAAATTTAAATCGACATTTTTGGGATAAAGTATTTATATGCGAAGGTTGTTTTAGCATTTTAATAGAGTTAAACAATCAAAAACAGAATACTCAAAAAATAATAATAAAAAAATAATTTTTAAGACTATCTATATAATTTTAGACTATAACAAGAAAACATGCCATCAACAGCACACGACTTCCTTTTGCATTAAAAAAATTGTCGTGTTTTGAACAAATATATTTTATTTGGTTTGTAAATGTGTGCATGTATAAATATTTAAGTTTAAACATGTACTATATATTTTTGTATGTATATGGCTAATCTTGTTGTCTATGGACGAATTAAAGTCACATTATCAAAACATTATTACATTTATTAGGCCAAGGTTGATTGTGTAGTTCGCTACAGAAAAATATTTGAATTTCAACATTTTTACCGTTAAGTTCACTCTTTTAAGAAAATAGTCGTAAAATTATATCTAAATATTGACTAAAAAAAATTTTTTATAAAAAGTGTTGTATATATAAATCGGTAAGCCGATAAGCATCTTTAATTGCTTCCCTCTCTTGTATGCAATCCACACAGCAGTAACAGCATTAAAAAACTTTCTGTATTAGTATATCACGTGAGACTCTTTTCTCCATAAAAGCACTAATTTAAATTTCTAATTTGTATTGTATTCATTTGCTACCCTATAAAGTATAAATGTGCTGAATTTTTATAAATACAGAAGTCGGATTTGCTATGTCCGTCCGTTTTACATCAGTGTGAACGTTGAAATCAACCACTTAAAGCGCCCACATAACACACAGACTCTCATATTGTATCAATTAATAAGAAGTGCTTTTGAAAAGTTATCTGTTAAATTTCGTCCCATAAGCGGCTGAGATATAAACAAAAAAAAAAAAAAAACAATAATGTCTCTGTTTTACTTAACGAAGTCATTTTTTGTAGCTCCCAACTCGTTTCTTATCCTTTTTTCTGAATGTCACAATTATATAAAAGAGTGTAAATGGAAAATTAAAGAATATAAATGGAAAATATTGGTTCAGCAGATCCATTACTAGCAAAGATATTGGCAAAAATATTAAATTTTTATTGTGATTTTAATAACGAAATTTGATTTAGAAAACAACATCAAAAAAAGCAAGCGGTTACTGATACATACTTATGTTTGTATGTATATGATGCTAAACACTGTGTGGGTTTATTTATTTATTTATTTTATTAAGTCTATGGAGATGTATCCTTACAGACTATTATATAAAATTGAATTCAAGCATGTAATACAAAATGTTTAATTAATCAAATATGTACAATATTATATTACAATTAGTAACATTAACATTTAAAGAAAACCCGATTTAATGATACATTTTATTCAAATTCTTAAATAGTTTTCTAAATTAATCGGCACAAGAATAATTTTTATAGGAAAAAAGAGGATACAAAGGTATAAAGTAACGGGTGGTACGACGTGGAATATTAAAATTAATGTTGCTCAAAAGAGAGTCGGAAATAATGTTGCCATTTATTAGATTTATCAAAAACGACACACTGAGCTTAGATCTATGGCTTTTCAAAGTAGACAATTTGATTAAAACTAGTCTGGTTTTGTAGGGCGGTAGGTTTATAAGATAGCCTCCAAAAGATCTTCTTAGACAAAACAAAAGAAACTGCTTCTGCACAGATTCGATGCGATTAACGTGGACATTACGTTTGGGGTCCCAAACAACAGATACATACTCCAATATTGGTCTTACTAGAAATATATACAACTGTTTACCTGGATTGGAAAATTCGTTTGACCATCATTTTATATAAGAAAGCAATGCACGCTCTTTATTAACGATCATGGTTATATGCTTGCGGAAATCTAATTTAGAACCAAGTAAGATTTAAAGATTCATAAATTTCTCAACCGTTTCCAATTCTTGTTGTAGTTGTTATATTTTTGTGCTTAAACATATGCACGTATCTTATGCAGACTTCGTCAGCCGTGTAGCTAAAATTACGAAGTTTTTACTTTGTTCACTGTGCGTTGCACGAACATTATCACACACAACAAATATTTGTGTAGATGATGACATGTGCAGCAATGATTGATCAAGTGTAAACAAAAGTAAGATTTAGCAAAATGTGCTTCACAAATATTTTATAAATTTAAGGTAGCATATCTTTAATTTTGTGAAGGGTATATAAGATTCGGCTTAGCCAAATATAGTGCTCTTGTTTAATCTTGTTTTTAATGAATCTGGTTTTAAAAACGTTCCATACATTTTATATTTTAATTCTTACTGGTATAAATAAACTCTTTGTCTTCATTCATTTTCAAAATCTTGTATTTCTATAAATGTCTCAACTTCCTTAACTTTTCTACAAAATTTCCATTCTAATAAAAAGTATAAAAGAATTAATATTATTATTTTTTTTTTGTAACCATAATTTTGATAAAATCTATAGAGAAGCAATTTAAAAAAAAATTAGCTTTTTATTAGTTTGTTAGATTTACTAACTATAGAAAAGCTTCTAGAAATTTTATGTTTGAGAAGAATTTTTGAGTTATTTTTTATTTATGTGTATCTTTTAGAGAAAATTTAATTGAGTGCATGTAACTAACATTTGTTATAAGGCACTCATTCTTAAATCATCCCCGACCCAATATCTTATTTAAATTACGGAATTTGATTTTTCTTTCGTTTAATTACCTATCGAAGACACGAAAAGCACGCAAAATGTTTAGGTTAAATTTATAAAGAAAATTTTTATAACATTTGTTTGGTTTGTTTTAATTTTTACATAAACAGTACATAAGTATTAGAAAAAAATTTAACGCTGCAATAATTATTTATATGCGATATCTATATACAAACTTATATAAACAAACATATGTATAATTAGTTATGTGCTTTAAAAATAATTTGTTAAAATATTTATTTATGAAAAACGATATCAAAACTACACACACACAATTAATCTTCCATAAGAAGACAAGGAAATACTTAATGTATTTTTTTTTAATTTTTTTTTTTAACTTTTCTTTCGTGTAGTTTTATTTTTTTACGATTTTCATGTTTATAAAAATAAAAACATCATCAACATTATACTACTTATTAACGAAATTAAGAGCCATGATTTTTATTTCATATTGCACGCTTAATGATTTACAGGTATTTTTTTTAGATCATTTTGTGGTAAAAACAAAATAAATAAATTTGGGTACAAAAATTAATGCAAAATTATAACAGTCATTGACACTTAACTGTTACAAATGTGGAAAATAGAGAAATAAACAAATTAAAAAAATTATAACTGAAATGTAAACTGAAGCGTATGAGTGATTTTAATTTGTATTTAAAGGACATTGAGGAGTGTACTTAGTAAATGTTAATTAAACGTACTTAGGCGCTATTAAACTGAGATTTGTTTTAAAATTACTGCGTATCCTAGAGAAAAATATTAAGAAGTGATTTCGCAAGGGTTCAACTGACGATACAGTGATTTCATCATTTTAACATCAGTGTACCATTGGATATCCTGTATTTGTATAAAATTGCATGTACTGCGATCTATCCACTCGACCGTAGTTTCACTGTAAGTGTTTGTTTTGCTATACTGTTTTTGCAAAAACAATTTATATCAACAATATTGATTCAACATGCTTTACTTTGTTTACTTTTTGTTTTGTTACACACATATGGTTTGCGCATGTGTTAGGAGCAAATTTAAGCGCTGATAACTCCTTAAATACCAAACTAATTTTATTAAGATTAAGACAATGTGAGCGCAAACTGACTTACAAGAAATCGACTTGACTAAAAGCATCTATATATATAAAAGTGAAACTCTGTGTGTGTGTGTGTGTGTGTGTGTGTGTGTGTATTAGCTATAGAGTCCGAAACTGTAAAACCGATCGGACTTAAACTTTGGTAAGTTGTTTTACACATTCCAGGGAGTGTTTATGGGTGGCAAAAAGTGGGTGGGGCCACGCCCATACAAAATTAGTTATCAGTTTTAGCTACTTGCACTTGACCGATTTTTCTGAAACTTTGCACACATATCGAGCTGTCATGACTTTATAATTTCGTGATTAAAAAAGTGGGCAGGGCCACGTCATAAAAAAAAGTTATAATTTTGAGGTTTTTGCACTGGACCGATTTTTCTGAAACTTTGCACACATATTGAGCTCTCATGGCAGTGCTACGCCCATAAGAAATAAGTTATAATTTTTAGCTTTTTTCACTTAATATTTAATTTAAATTTAGAATTCATTTTTATTCATTAAGGAGCGTAGCAACACGCGCCGGGCTTTTCTAGTATTAGATATTAAGAAAAACCGATGTTAATTTAGTTAATGTTGTTTCTTTACATGATTTATTTACATTTCCTGATTTTGTATTCAATTTTCTTCTGTTGGTATTATAATTACTTGTACGGATCATGGTGTAATTATACAAGGTGGCGGTGCCAGCCCAGCTGATTATTTTTTTGTGCTCTGGAGTATGTCAAACTACATATTAAAAAAATTATTTCAACTCCGGAAATTGTCAAACTCCATACATAAAAAAAGAGAGACAAAAATTGCTCTCCTTTACGCTATCACCTTATGTAATTAAACCATGGTACGGATAGATGCTGTTCAATACTTTATATGACTTAAAAAGTATCCCTGTGTTCAATTTGTTTATTAGAACATATAATAAAAATAACACTGACACAATGTATGATTATAAAGGGTGGTTCAATTTTAAGGGCCGATGTTGATTTTGAATAAAACACAAATTGTTTAGGAAATTATTGTCATTTCTTTTTATTAAGATAATATTGGTATGGTTCAATTATGTATGGAACAAGATATAGGTCAAATGGCCTATATAGTCTAAATTTTCAATGACAATGTTGATGTTCACTTGTTGGGTACGATGATGAGTCGAGGTTGGCTGCTCTTTTGCCACACTATCGCGACAACAATGTCCCGATTGTGGACGAATTTGAACGATTATGTTAACCGAAAGAATCACGAAGTGCACGAAATGTATTTTGATTTGAACGCCCATTTTCATAATAAGTCTGAATAACTTTAACGCGTTGCTCGATTGTGTATCTTTCCATGGTTCAAATTGTGTTAGTCTGAAATTGAAAAATGTCAATTGAAATGCAGAAAAATAACTTGATGTTAAGGTGTGGTTCTCAATTAACATCGGCCCTGAAAATTTAACCACCCTTATTAATTTAACAAGAACATTAACAAACCGCCACCTAACAGTAACTATTTAATCTACGGTTACTGTGTTGCGGTTAACCATCTTTCGGTTACTTAACCAAAACATACTATCAAAAGTATCTCGCTGTTGGTGATGGTTCCACTTGCTATATAGCCACAGTAACAATTAATTTAATATAGAGAAAATTTGGTTATAACATTAACCCAGGAAATAATCTAGTTAATTATTTTCTCTGATCTTGTGATTTAACATGTTGTGATATTTTTCTTTGTCTATATGTTAAGTTTCAAGTGTTTGCATCCTAACAACAATTGTGCAATTAAAAATCAACATGTTGTTAGTGAAATACAGCTAAGTTGATTTTGAAAAAGTTACATAGAATTAATTTGATAGAACGCAGTATGTGCAGAGAAGTCGTTATGCACACATACATAAATTATATTATTTTTCATACTCAATGGCATAATGTAACCTTTAAAATAAAAGCAAATGTTGTTTCTCACTGAATAATTTATGAGATTGGTTTTATTTTTTTCAATATTAACTTTTATCACTCTTAATGTTTGACCAAACATCTGTTTTAAATATCTGTTGGCATTCTATAAACTAAGTGTTATTTTTATAATCAAACCTTAAATATATATTTAGAAAAAATATTTATAACTTGACTTAAAGAAATTATTTGTAATCTTGTTGTTTTTAAAACAAACTTATCGCCAGCTATTATCTCTTAAATTTATTCATTTTTTTACATGTTTTCTGGCGCATAACTCTTAGTGCATTTGTTTATGTTTTCAAGTATTTTAATGATGCAGATGACCTCTTACCAAACAGAGACAATAACCAGTGAGGGTTTTTTTTATTAAACAATAAAAATAATTAATTACTACTTTTAGAGGTCTTAAGGCATGGTGGAACACTGCATTTATAAATTAAAATAAAATTTATTTTTATTGCATTTTAATCAGCGTAGAAGATCGTTATTTAATTGCTTGGCTCTATAAAATTCTCTATATTAAAGTTAAATAAAAATTCTTAGAAAAGTTTCCTTGGTCAGCAAGCAAAGTTGAAGCAAAGAAATTCATTCAAATTAAAGAAAAAAAATGTAAAAATTATGTGTCGAATGTTTTCATTTATACATATGTATATATCTTTACTGTACTGTGAGTGATATTAACTCTTTTCGTAATAACAATATTATTTTTGTGAATAAGCATACTGTGTTTTTTGTCAGCATTTTCAAAACATATTGGCTTGTATTCATAGTCGCAAACTAAAGTCGGCTCTTACTAAAGTTAATCTTTAAGTTAAAAGCTTTTACTATCTTTTTGGTATTCATAGTCAAGAAAAAAGTATACTTTAAGTTGAGCTGGCTTTAAGTGGGTGTCAACTCTTATTTGCTTAACTCTGGCATACAATTTCTTTTTAAAAAATAAAAAATGGCAACTTGATCAGCTGCTTTTCTTTTGTTTACTTTTGTTGAAGCAAACAATAATAAATAAAAATTTTAAAACGTTTTACATCTATGTATAAAATCAAAATTTATTAAAATAGTGGAGAAAACAGAAATGGTAAGTCTCAATAACATATTTATGTATGTACATACACATGTACATATGTGTGATATATTTTTAGTTTGGCATTTAATAAATGTTTTACTTTCAGAAACTGAAGAAGCCAAGAAATGCAAATTGGAGTGCTTCTGAGAAAGAATGCCTCCGGGAGTGTGTAAACGCATACTTGGATGTGGTAGAAAACAGAGGAAAAGATATTTCATTAATACAGAAAAAAAAAATTCGTGGAAAGCTATAAGGGAAACGATGCTTTCATCTTACCAAAGCTTACCAAAAAACGAGTTGTAATTTTGTCAAATCTGTAGCAGGAATAAAAATCCTCATCGCTTAGTTCGAAGGGATTAAATCTATTTTTGTAATTTTTAGGCTTCCTTACACAAAAATCATCCTCACAATCACCAGTTATTGAAAAATCTCTTTCAATATCTTGAAATCTTGGCATTTTTTTAATTTTCAATAAAACTTTTAACTTTACAATGAACAGCTGATGTTATTGTAAATAGAGTTAACAACAGGTTCAGCTGGTTTTAAATTTAGGGCCGACTTAAATGTCAAAAACCAACTTTAAGTTGTCTATGAATGACTTAGAGTAGACTTTTTTAAGAAATTGACTTAAGTACTGTAAAAGTCGACTTTTTTGATGACTATGAATATGCCCCATTTTCTTTTGAAGAAAACCATGTCAAAATTTTAAGAAATGATAAAGCGAATGTTGATCATTGAAATTATTGTTATTTCTGTGGCAAAAAGGATTAACTACTTAAGTCGATGTAAGCTTTACTTGAGATATTAACTTGCAATTCCGCAATTTAAAACTTCTATTTTTAACTATTTTTAACGACTTTACAGGCAGTAATAGCATTAAAATTTATTGTTTATATTTTTCAATGAATATTATAATTTCGAATAAAAACTTATTTTAACTTATAACTTAACTAAATATACAAAAATATACAAAAATACATATATAAAAGTCTTTATTTTAAAGGAAATAAATTTATAAAAATCATCTCAAAAATTTAAAAGTGCTTTCCTGAAAAACAATAAAAACAGACTAATGGAGTTTTATTTATTGCCGCAGATTAATATGATGATTAAATATTTTTGTAAATATTATCGAGATCATGACGCAAACATGTTCTTTCTTTGCATGCAGGTTGAATGCAAAAAATTTTCTTGGAAAAGAGAACTGTATTAAAAATTTTTAATAAAGAAATTTAATGAATGTAATTGAATCGTTTTAGTAGAAATTTAAAAAATCTCTGCTTTTTACAATCACAGATAACATGAAGTGGTATTGAAATTAATATTAAAAAAGGAAAACATGGTTATAGGTGGTGAAAAAGTTAACCATAATGTCCTTATACGAAATGAGCAGCTAAAACAATTGGAACAACTTTGCTACGTAAGTGTTGCGCTCAAGGAAAACGGTAAAGCTGATGTTGATATGAACTCCATTAAAGCAGCAGTTAAATGCTTTTATTTCAAATTTAATAAGAATTGGCATGGTGTGTGTGGTGGTTAGAGGGCCAAACTTTAAATCAAAGGACCCTTATTCGAATACCAATAGATACAATAGTTAATCGCGGTGTTAAATTTTTAATTAAGCGGTAATTCAGTCAAAACCTCTTAAAAAGGAAAATAAAACTTTAAACGTTCCGGCCCAATCTGGCATAACAGAAAAGTCAAAATCTGATGGACCTTCATGAAACACCATCTAAATGATAAATACTCAGCAAGACCTCACACCGCTTAACAAAGATTTGCACTACTGTGCAACCATAAAATTAAATATTTTAGAAAACAAACACATGGCAAGACAGAATGTGGAATGATATTTTTTTCGATATTAAAAATTGACTGCATTATGTTAAGATGAAGTCATCATGTGGTTACTATGCAGGATAATCGCTTACTAAACAAGATTTTCTTAAGGCAAGAGCAGCTAGTAATAGGGTGATCGACTCGCTTTTACAACCGGTTGAAAACCCGGTTTTTTTTTCGAATATCGAATACACCGTTTTTTTTTATCCGAAAAAACCGATCGTACCATAATATATTTAGTACGCAAAAAGTTTCTAAAAATCAGAAAATAAAAACTATTAAATCTTCTTTCATAATATTGTAAGAAATTTATTTGTTGTAAAAAAAACAAATGTAAAATAAGAAAAATAATTAAGCTTAAATATTATTTTTTTATTGGATATAAACCTAACGTTAAAAGTTAAAGGTAATTGAAGCATAAACTTAGCTGATCGATCACTTTTAGGTAAAAGTGTAGTTACAATAAAGAAAAACCAATAATCTCTTTTTCCAGATCCTAATTTTAATTTATGGCACTAAGTGTTTGTCAACTTAAATTTCAATTAAACCATCGAACAAAGTAGTTTATGCCTTTATTTGTATGTCTGTCAAGGGGTAAGAAAGAATTTTTAAAATGAAATTTTAAATATTGTCTCCCTAGCCTTTAAAATGTATTTCAAGTAACAGAAATCATTTTAAACAAAATACGTTGGTGCATATTAGTTTAAAACATCTATTGAACATTTAAAAAATGTACAGAAGGAGATACAAAAATCTATAACAGCCTTATAAAAAGTTTTATTTATTTACATATTAATTTATTTTACTTGTAAAGAGTACCTTTTGTCCTTAAATTCAACTAATTAAAACCAAATAAGTCAACTGCATAGTCAACTTTCATATTTAGATATAATTTTCAATATTTTTTTTACAATACTTTTTATTTTTTTCTTTAAATATTATATTTTATATATTCGAACCGGTTAACCGGTTTTATTCTCAATTTTCAAAATAGCAACCGTTTTTTTTAATTCTAAATTTCAAACTATTTGAAAGTCGAATAATCGATCACCCTAACGCATAAAATACACCCACAAAACAAAAAATAAACACAGAAATGTGTGTTGAATCAAATAGTTTTTAAACATTTGTTTATTGGAAAATATACATACAAACAATGTCTTAAAAATTTCTGTGACAAAAGACAATATTTTAATTTAAAAGTTTATTTATTTTTTTAAATTGCAAGAACTTATTTTGTCTTAACTTTCCGAAAAAAACTATACAAAAATATAAGACTTTCACATTGTTAATAACTCATCGTACGTTTTATTTGATTTAGGCAGTTATACAGTTTTACCATAGGTTTGTAAAAGAAAAAAAAAGAATTTTTTATAAAAAAATTATTTATTACAAAAAAATAATTTATTGCAAAAAACTTAGAAATATTTCCAATGGAGAAGAGTATAACATCGAAGTCTAAATTAACAAATCAATAAACATTTCAACAATAGAGTAAAACAATTAAAAAGTTTTAATGACTTAAAAAAACATATAAACACCTGCAATAAAAAGAAGTGTTGTAATCGGTGGTGCCGAATCTGATTATACCCTGCACCATTGTATACAAAGGTATAATGATCATATCGTAGCTTCAGACTTCCTATTTTTCATATTAAATTTTCCATATTATTTCCGACGCCATCCTTGAACCATCCTTTAACAAATTGACTGTCACAGTTGTACAAAAACTGAAAAAATCAATTTTCTTTCTTAAATTTTATGAAAAACAATTCTGAGATAATTTCGTGCCAATTTATTAGTTATTCTCAGAAATTATTTTTTTAAACCACGGCTTATTATTTGATGTCTTTAACGTGTCCAATAATTATTTAGCAACTTGAAAAAGTTTATATATTTAAAAAAAAATATATTTTTCGAAAAAAAAATTGTCCTTAATTTTGCCGATTAGTAATTGATTTGCCTAAAATTTTTCACGAATATCTCTAGTGGGATAAAAGTTTTTGTGATAATAATAAGGGGAAAAAACAGGGACAGTCGCGCTAATTTTCTCATATCTCAGAAAGTTATTAGGCGATTTTACTAATTTTCACTACCAATTAGTTATCAAATATATCTGAGGTTTTAGTATCACATATGGGTCTTGGCAATATCGGGGTCATTAAAAAAACTGATTTTAACATACACACGTACCGACGGAATATTATAAATCGATTTTCATACTCAGCAAAAAATTATGACAAAGAAGTGATTTTGCAAGGGTTCAACTGGTGACAAAGTGATTTAATTTAGGTGAAACAAAAATAATTTTAACATTAGAGTGTCATTGGAAATCATGAATATATTATTAAACCGCACTCAGTTCTATTTAGCACACAGAACTCATGAATATTTGGTGAAGAGCAACCGATGTTTCATGAGTTGACGATGTTTGCTTACAAGCATTGTTTGATATTATGCAAGATGTTGCATTCCTTTTAAAGCACATCATTTATGACAAAATATCTCGAGTTTTTAAAGTCATTTAGAGTGAATACTTTCCCACTTTTGACTTAGAAGTGCTGAAAATAAAACTTACTTTTCACTAAAAATAAGTTTCTAAATAATTTTGCTGGATATTTATAATCTTTCAAAGAAAAAATATATTTTATAGGAAATGAATATTGTAGAAATTTTTAGAAAAAATTACAAACCTATATACTTTTTTACACCGTCTTGTGAAGGTTATAAAAATAAGTAAGAGTACTATATTCAACAGTGCTGAATTTTATTACCACCCTTCACCGTTATTTAGATATTAATGTATGTACATATGTCAAAAGTCGAATAATGATATAATCATAGTGTAGCTTGGAGTAAAAATTTAATGTAATAAGCCATTTTGTTCCGGACACCATCTTTAATTTTATTTATAGTTTACTATTAGTCGTCTGCCATTTTGTTTCGGATGCCTTCTTGTATTTTGCACTTTTTCATTGTTTGCTGTGTTCTACTGCCATTTGATACTAATATTCGATCCATATGGAAATCTTCTTTATTCCATTTTGTGTAGGCGGCCACTTTTTTATACCCTTTACTTGTGGTGTTATAGGATAATTAGTTGGCACGTGTGTTACTATTATATGACAAGCTTTTTATTAAAGTCGTTAATATTTTGGACAAATCGGCCACTAATCGGCAAAGTTAGAGACGAAAATTAATTGGAAAAATATATTGAAAAAATATATATATATGATCATGTCGTAACCATGGTTTTTCTTTGCTTGTAGATTTATAATCCTATAAAAATTATTTGTGGTACATTTTGCCTCATTTCTAATTTTTATAAAAATAATAAAAATGTAGAGGTCATATTATGAAAGTAGGTTATATTTGGTAGCTGGAACCAATAGTTTAATTTTACTTAGTAAATGGTCTTGATTCGATTGGTATACGTACCGATTAATATGACATTTTATCAGTCCAAATGCAAATTGTTCATACCACCTCTAGCAGTGTAGGGTATAATAATGAATATTAAAAACAAATAGAAAAGTCACAACAATTTTTTTTAGAAATTCTTTTTCTATATATTTTTGAATTTAAAATGCGTAAATCGTAATTTGAACAACAAATCCATTTTATATATTTTAACAGGAAATACCAGTTTTAAGAAAATCTACAACATTAAAAAATTTTGTTAATTTAAAAATAATTAGCTCAATATTGTGTTCAGTATACCCAGCAAATAAAATCCAAAAGTTGTGCAAAGTGAATTACTGCTTAATCAAAAATACAAAAAATTTCATTTTAAATGCCTCCCTTAATTTGAAATTATTTTTTCCTAATCCATATAAACAAACATTATTAACTCATACATCGGTTTAATGTACCTAACATGTATGAGTTCCTATACACTTATTAGAATGCAGTGCACAGTTCATTAATATATTCATTTAAACACATGATCTCCAGTGACATGCCAATGTTAAAATCATAAGTGTTTTATCCAAATCTTATTACTTCTTTGTATAACCACTTTCTCATCATGTTTTTTTTTCTTTTTTTCTGGGTTACAAGTGTAACATCTTTATTTCAAAACCTCACTTGAAACCCTTAACTTGAAATAACAACAGGTGTATAAATAGCAATTTATCTAATTGAGTATGACTGCCCGTTAGTTGTGCTAAAACAAATTTATTTGTAACAGACCCTAAATTATAATACGATTTTAATGATTCCAATTTTCCTTCACATTGTATTATACAATAATTGTGCTATTAAATGGGAAATTTCATATAAAATGGTTTTATTTTTTGGTAATTAAGTAAAAAACAAAAAATAAATCTATATTTAAAATACAAGTAATTAACATCGCGAAAATGATAAACTAACAGGCAATCGTTATTACAAAAAGATTTATTTATTTATTTTTTCATTATTATACAAAAAAATGCGTTTAGTACTTATGCTAGAAATTAAAAACCAATTGATTATGAAGCTCGTCTTATACCTAACAAGTGACATGATTCATCATACCATAAGGTTTTATTAAGAAGTTCACAAAACTTTAGCAATACAAATTATCAACTCCATTCCTTCAACAGCAGCACTCAGTTTTTGTTAAATGTATAAAAAAGGTTTTTGTTTTTTAATAACATCATAGAATTAAGACGTTAATTTATTAAATCAATATGAATTATAACAAAAAGGTTTTACGTATAAAAATTGTATATGAATAATTTTTACTCGTATTAGTAAAGCTGATCATGTGTCTTTTATGATTTAATAGTAATAAATAATTTATTTCGTTTTTAGTAAAAAAATCTTTGATTTAATTATTTCTCCATTTATTGGGATGAGCTTTTTAAGTAAAAGCTTAACAGGTTTTCAATATTTTCGAATAACGTAAGGTTTATGGATGTTGGAATTTGTACTTTGTAAAAGTTGTCTGCCAATGAATACAAATAAGAGACTTAAAAGACGCTCAAATAAAATGCATTATTAAATCACGTTATAGTTTTTAAATATATTTTTCAAAATATTAACTCTAAAGAAATCTAAAATTCTATTTTGTTCTTTTTAAAAAAGCAGAGCAATTTTTTTTTAAAAAGTACCACAATATTTACATCAACTTTTGAGCTTTTGTCTTTATGTCCCATCTTTTTAAAAATTTAAAAAAGATTGCCTTAAAAAACAAAAATTCTCTTAAACTTTTGATTTCATTAAAAAAAATTTAATTTCATCTAAGGTAGTTGTTTTTTATTTGCCCTCCTTTTATCCCTTTTTACCTAACCGTTTTTTTTAGCTGTATAGATTTCTGAATGATCTCCAAATGTAATTATGTCAACTTATAATATATCTGCTAATTTTTGTATTAAATGCACTACAACATATTTTATTCAATAAATCTTTAAAAATCTTTTAATTTGGTATCAAATTTGAGTACTATATGCACAAGCCATTTTAGGAAGCAAGCGCAAAAAGGGCACATTTTTTAGCGGCTAAGGAAATGGCATAAAATTCCACCAGTCAAAAGTTGCAGATAACGAAAAGTCTTTAAATAGAAAATGCTTTTTGTTTGTAATAATTTATTTCCTATACTTGGGACCTATCTGGATATTGTGCTGATAGTTCCAGCTCCAAGATTAGATTCAGCCGTTCAATTAGCTAGTGATTAAGTCTTACGATAACCAAAACCTCAAGAAACTTAAGTGAATTGCAATCAAGTTTTCAGTAATCAGCATTTAGCTCTAATCACTGGAAATGGTTTTTAACATATAACTTACAGATTATCTTGGATAATATAAAAAAATATGGAACTGCTGAGAAAGGGAATTAAATTATCTTAAATTATTGTGCTACTAAATGTTGGGGACTTAAGAGGTTTTATGACGTTTAATGATTTTACCATTATATTCTAAATATAAAAAATTTAAAGCAATTTTTAACTATTATACAACAATCGAAAATTAAGTCACAGAATTATTAAGAATTTGGAACTTTAAAGCACTGAAAGACTTTTCATAGAATTGATTACTGCATTTAAAACTCTGTTCGGTCTCTGTCTTATAACATGTGTTGATACACATTTACCAAACCTCCAACAAACCAACAACTTTATCTAATCGAATAATTTTCGGAACAATTAGCCGATAACTTAATCTATTTTCTAAAAAAAAAGAAGTTTTTAAGTATAATAATTCTGTGTTAAGTGATTTTAATTTGTTTAGTGAACGCGAAAGAAAAGTTTTATAAAATTGTAAACAAAAACTTTAATTTTACCTTTTCAAAAATCATTCAAATTCATTGTTCCAGTATTTTAGTTTTAATATTAACTTTTGCCCAAGAAGTATTTCAGCAAATTTACAACAAATAACGCTTAATTGTCATTACTGTAAGCTACTCGTTTTTTTTTGTTTTGTCGGTTTTTTTTCAAATGATCATTATTATTATGAATTATTTTGCTTTTTGCTCCTCATTTTTGTTTGTTTTTTTATATTTTTGTTCACATTTTACTTTGTTAACAATTTTCGTCTGCTTTTTTTTCACAATTAAGTATTAAAGTATCGAAACTGTTGGACTTTGTGTGTAAAAAGAAGGGGGGTTTGATTTTTTTTTTTTATTTTTTATTTTTTATTTTAATTCGTTTTTTGTTTGTTGGTATTGTTGTCTACATAACGTTGAAGTGTTTTCGTAATGGTAGTGGTTTTAAGTTAATTTGTGTTTATTTTTTTTTATAATAGAGCTTAATTTTTTTAAATCTGTAGAAAAATCTGAAACTCAATGCTGAACTAACTGCAGACGTTGAGTGGCAGTCATTGTATTAAGACGTTTTTAACGGATCTAAAACCAACAAACAAATTTTATTTTAAAGAAAATTAATATATGTAAAATCACTTTTACAACAAGAACTAGTTTGAAATTTCTTTGAAAAAGAAAAGAAAATAAAAACACGAAAATTCCTTTTACTTTTATTTTTTTGGTAAAAAAAAATTATAATTTTGTTTACAAAGAAAAGTTGTAAGAAAACAACTTATTAAATAAAAACAAAAATTTTTTTAATATACAGTGATAAAAATTGCAAAGAATTTAAAAAAGAAACAGCAAAATTGTGTTTTAAATAATTTATTTTTGTGAAAATCAAGTGATCAAGTATTTTTTTGTTTTGTGCAGAACTCTTTACATAATTTTGGATTTTAAATAGAGCCTAGTGTGCAAGATCGTGTATTGTATAAATGACCGAAAAGGATACAGCATCAATGACTACTGTGCAAATGAAGGCCGATTATGCCGCTAGTGAGGTGTATAGCACCGCTAGTGAGCCACCACCGGTAAGGATTCTTAACGATTTTATATAAATTTTTTTTGGGAAAAAATATTTAAGTAATTTAATTTTAATATGTATTTTAAAATTTGCATTAAGATATTTCTTTACTTTATTTTATTTAAATTTGTATATCTGAACAGGATGATTTGTTTTGGATTTAAGAAATATTTTTATTTATTTTTTTTTTTTTTTTGATATTTATTTTTTTAATCTATTAAAAGTTTAAAAAGCTTTTATTTTTTTTTTTTTAGCAAAATAAAGAAAAGTTTTTTATTTTTTAATATTTTTACTTTAATATTAGATTTAATAGTATTTATTAAAAGCGACCATTTTTTGTATTTTTTTAATAAGGCAAACAAACAGATTTCCAAAAATGTAATATATGTATATTTTTTAGCCATTATATTACTTAAAAAAAATTTATAAAATTGATTTAGTCTTCTATTTTAATTTTTGGTACCTAGATATTTTTTAGAAATACTTAACCAATTTTTCAATTTTACATTTTTTAACAGACCTTAATTCCCTAGAAAGAAAATATATGTATATACATACCCAGCAAAAAAATCTATGACAAAATAGTGAATTAGCAGGGGTTCAACTGGTAACGAAGTGATTAAATTTAGATGAAAACACTAATGATTTACGTGTCATTGGAGATCATGTGTTTACATGAATGTTTTAATGAACTGCACTCTATTTTAAGAAGTGCACAGAATTCGTGCATATATGGTGAAAAGCATCCGCTGTTACATGAGTTAATTTTGTTTGTTTACATGATTTGTATAGGATGTTTTGTATTTCTAAGCACATCTAAGCTTCGCATTTAGGGAGTCATTTAGAATTATTGCTTTTACACAATGAATTTAGAAGTCTTTAAAATGTAATTCGCTTTGCACCAAAGTTAGAAATGTTACGCAAAGCGACATGGCCTTAAGAAATTATTTGACCGCGTTAAAAATCAATGGTTTTACCAGATCAAAAACTAATAATTTAAGTTGTTTTTACCAAACAAAAACGATTTTTACATATTTTACAATAAAAAAGATTTTTTTTTAAAGTACTTAAAAAAAAATATTTTTTGAGATTTGAAAATTTTCTTCTTTTATCTTCTTACTTCTAAAAATTCACATAATGATATAAACAATAAAGTTCTTAAGTAATTAAGTATTTTTAATATTTTTGAAAATTAGAAGATTATTTTCTTTGTTTCTGTCTTTAAAATAATTATAAAGCTGACTTCAGAGCAGCATTTGAAGCCGTGAAGTTGTGAAGTCTGCTGTCGTCTAGGTATTTAGAGCTTCAATAGTATTTTTTTCATATTTTCCCTATACTTGTGAATGAAAGACTTGAAAAGGCTGTTGATAGAGGCCTACAAAGTGGAACATTATAAACAAAGATCATACCTTCTTCAAGAGCTCTTGGAAGCGGATAAGCAATTAAAAAATGCCACAAGGGCTTTTTGCTAATAAAGTTTTGTTGTGTCAGAGGCAACCTTGTAACCTACCTAAACAAATTAAAGTTTAAGACTATCGACTATTGAGTCACTTCAAATCACGATCTTTAAACTTAAGCCATTAAATGATTAATTGCTAGTTATAAACGTTAAACTTAAGTTTAAAAAATAGTGGGAGTTGGAGTTGGAAAAGTTAAAATCATAAACCAATTTTAAGTAAAATTAACAAAGTTCTTAGTTGTACTCAAGAGTTATATGTAAAAATGTTGCATTTCACGAACATATCGCTATATGTGTGAAATGGAAATGAAATGAAAATCTTAATGGATTTTCGAATTTTTTAAATATTTCATTTTTAATAAAACATCAACCGAACGTGCTAGCAAGCAATTTTAAGAATAATACTATTATAAATATTATACAATTATTTACTACACACATACACTATCCAAATCAGACTTCAATGTCAAAACTGTTAGTTTTGTAACTATTTAAACAGCTGTTGATAAAATATTTGTTTTTCATTTATTTTTTTTTTTTCTGTCTCAAAACAAAACAAGTAAGAAAGCTAAAGTTTAATAAAGAATTTGATGTTTATGTGTTGTTTATTTGTAGTGAATTTTATCTTGTCTTTAGTATTTTTAACAGTTTTTTGACAGTTAAGATCCTCTACACCCGGCCGTATAAAGAAAGAAATTATACAGTTTAAAATGTACTTAAACAGGTTTATGAGAAAGATAAGTCAAACTCCCTCTTACAAACCTGTCTACCAGAAGTAAAATCTTAATATTGCAAATTACCACTTTATTATCATTTAACACTTTATTGTCACTGCTTACATTTGGCTCTGTTATAAAATGCTTGTTTTTTTTATCGATTTTTAAATACCCATAATACAACCCGCTTCCCAAATATTAGATAAACTGCACATCAAAAAATAAACCGACATTAAATGAAGAACAAATTTGCAATACATTTTTGGTGGTTAATTTACCCTTCTGCATTACCAATTACATTACAAAAAACATTGAAAAAAAATATATTTTAGTTCTAAATAATCACCAAAAAAACAAAATTAGTTATCTTATGCCATGTAAAAAATATTGAGTTGAAAATCTCTGATTTCTCCAGTCGATGGTATTTCTGGATATCTTTTACTGGCTGTAAGCTCTATAATTATTTTTCATCGTTAATAAAAAAAAAAATAATTTTTCAGATTCCCAGTAAGATGGAACAATTAGCATATACCTCCTTCTAGAGCTTCTAAAAACCTGTTTTTTTAGCACATTTGCTTTAGTATTAAATTTTTTACTATGGGATTTTACTTTAATATAAAAAAATTAAATCTTAAAAGCCTCATACATTTTTGTATTTCATTTAGCTTTAACATAAACAAAGAAAATATTTTCTGAGTTTTGTATGCAGTTCAAGCTTTATTCGCTAACCGTATTTCAAGCTTGTTTGCAAAAGAGAAATGTTAAAGTGAGACTTACTTACAAAATAACTAAAATATGTATGGCTAGTTCCAGCTTAGAAGCATTACTTTTTTACCACACGTTTTTCAATGCCTGAGTATGAAACCTGTTTCGTAGTAAGGAAAGTATGGATGCACTTGTAATTTAAAAAATGGCCATTAATTTATTATTAAAGTAAGGCTTTTTTCGAAGTGTATATAAACATGCTTCTATATTGAAAATTATTTAAGTGATTTGAAAAACTCGGCTTTTTTAACTTGGTACTCAAAAATTCAAAAATTGTTGAAAACAATTTGTTTCAAGCTCTAAACACATAGACGTCAGCAGGCAGCAAGCAGCACGACTGCACAGCAGCATTTGCTGCTGCTGGCAACTTAGGCTATTTTCTATTTTGACGGGCAGCAATAAACAAATATAGTGTTGCCATTATATATATTAAATTGGAAAAATCAGAATAAAAACTTATTTTTAATATTAAACATAAAAGAACATTACAAAAATACTATAAAGAAATAAACTTATGTGTTTTTATAGTTTATCGTGATGTTATTACATTTTTTTTATCAATAACTTTAATCTTATTCATTATTAAATATATATGCGGCATCCCTGAAATTGCTATTGCTAAAATACACATCAGCTAATTATTATGTTGTTGCTGTCTTCAAAATAATTATGAAGCTAACTTCAGAGCAGCATTTGAAGTTGGCAGCATTTGAAGCCGTGAAGTTGTGAAGTCTGTTGTCGTCTATGTATTTAGAGCTTCAATAGTATTTTTTTTTTCATATTTTCCCTATACTTGTGAATGAAAGACTTGAAAAGGCTGTTCATAGTAGAGAATAGAAAGTGCTTACTAATTGCAAAATAGAGGCCTACAAAGTGGGACATCACAAATAAAGATCATAACTTCTACAAGAGCTCTTGAAAGCGGATAAGCAATTAAGAAATGCCACAAGGGCTTTTTGCTAATAAGGTTTTGTTGTGTCAGAGGCAACCTTGTAACCTCCTAAAAATTTAAGTTTAAGACTATCGACTATTGAGTCACTTCAAATCACGATCTTTAAACTTAAACCATTAAATGATTAATTGCTAGTTATGAACGTTGAACTTCAGTTTAAAATAAAGTGGGAGTAGGAATTGTTAAAATCATAAACCAATTTTAAGTAAAATTAACAAAGCTTGCTAGCTATAAACGTTGAACTTCATTTTAAAAAATAGTCATAAACCAATTTTAAGCAAAATTAACAAAGTTCTTACTTTTACTCAAGAGTTATATGTAAAAATGTTGCATTTCACGAACAGATGGACAGATGGACAATTATCATTCATTCAACTTACAAAATGAAAAATTCAGTCAATTAGTATTATTATAGATGAAATAATATTCGTTTTGGTCACATTTTAGTAACTTATATAACTTAATATAATTGTATAAATTAAATAACAGATGGCGCTTTATTACATACAATTTTAAAGTGGTTATTACCTTGAAAAGTTGTACTTTACGATAAATTTTCAACATGTATTTTTTAAACAATAATAAAATTTTTATTATTTTATATATTGAATGTTTTCTTAAAAAATGTCTGAAACAAAATAAATATTTTTCTTACTAATACCACTTAAAGCGAGTACAAAACTTATTTATTACTTTATACATATTTAGTAAATTTTTCAATATAAATAGTAAAAATTTTAAATATGTATAATAAATTTATTTGTTTTTTTAATGTTTTCTTTCAGAATAGTTTAAACAAAATTAATATTTTCCATACTTCTACTTAATGGAAGTACAAAACTAATTACCTTTAAAGCAAATACTAGTTTAGTAGAAAACCTTGAATCTAGGTTAGTGATGTGTGTGTGTGTTTACATTATATATTTACTATACGAGTAAATACACTAGAGTTTACGGTTTCTTAAAAAAACAACATATTTATTACATTAAAAACATCTAAGATAGTTTGTTGAGTGCGGCTTAAATAAATTCTCAACAATCTGAACATTGTACTTATTTTTTTTGTTTTATTCTATGTATTTTTTCTGAGATTTCATTGTGGCTTTTATATTTCAACTACTTATTCTTACTTCTAGTTACTGCTAGTTTCGATATCCAAAAAATATATATAAAGTTATATTGTGTATATGCACAGAAAAAATTGAAAAAAAAATGCCATGGCCATCTTATGGTAGGAAATTAAAGATTTATTTTATATATTTTTTTCTTGACAATTCAAACTAGTCACGTTCGTTCGTTAGTCTCACTTTTGTTTCGTAAGATCCATGAATTGTTTTTTTTTTCTAATATTTTCTGTATTCTGCCTGTGATAAGTTGGTACAAGATCTGTCTATTCGCTGCTATGATGAAGTTGCAATAGAATTTAAAATATTCATTAGGTCACACACAATACCATAGTCATAAAAGTTTTGAAAATTTTTATAAAGATATTTGTGTCATAAAAATTGTGTAATTAACGTTATTTCGTAAAGATTTTACTATTGGAAAATAAAAAAATAAGAAAAAACAAAGTTTGTTAATAAAACTGAGGTTATGATTTACAATTTATTATGACAAACTTATTTTACGTGATAGTAAATATGTACGTTTATTACAAAAACTTTATTTTATTTATTTTTTTAACCCACATTGATAGAAGTCACATCCGCAGTTGCACATGACATAGTTAGTTTATCCATATTAAAAAACTATGATCTTGCCAAATTTAAATTAAAGCTTTTAACTCTATTAAAAGAAAAGCCAATCAAAAATAACATTTTATTAAGAACTCAGAAATTATAATTCTCAGGAAGTCAAATATAGCATAAACATTTTAAAACTGTATACAACCTCAAGCGAATTTTAAAAGAATTTTTTAATTAAATTTTTAGTAAAACTATGAATCAGCTTTTACTACCGATTAAAATAAAGTTTGAATGATTTACAATATAAGGGCGTTAACTTTCTCTTTTATGTCTTTTAAAATGATTTATTACATTAAGCTGGTATATATGTATGTATGTAACTCAAAATTGATTTCATTAATATTATAATATTTAATTTTTTTATCTCTTAAGCAATAGACAAGACTTCAGAGTTATTTATTGCATTATTATTATTATTATTATTATTTGTTTCTTTCGAGTTTGTTGTACAAATAGATGCATATTTAAACATGGATTGCATGTCAAAAAGGCGGATTTAAAGTTAAACCATTGTCTGTATTGAATTTATGTATGATTTTTTTTTTTAAATAAAAAAATTAAGGTTGTTAAAATAAGGTAGTTGGCCTTAGGCTATAAAGTTTTATTGAATGTTAATTATAGTATTATGTTTCAATCTCTATCAATCTAAACACAATAAGCTTTATTTCATAATTTTCAGTTTAACCTCAAAAAATTCTTGTAAAGGTTATGAAAATATTTCTTACCTTTAAAAATATAAATTTTTTTTAAGATTTCTTTTATTAAAATACTAGCCAAACCCGGCGCGCGTTGCTATGCCCCTTAATGAATAAAAATGCATTCTGAATTTTAATTGAATATCAAGTGCAAGAAGCTAAAAATTATAACTTTTTTTATGGGCGTGGCACTGCCCACTTTTCTAATCACGAAACTGTATAGTCACGACAGCTCAATATGTGTGCAAAGTTTCAGAAAAGATCGGTGAAGTTCAAGTAGCTGAAAGTTCTAACTCTTTTTATGGGTGTGGCCCTGCCCACTTTTCTTGTCAAGAAACTATATAGTCAAGACAGCTCAAAATGTGTGCAAAGTTTCAGAAAAATCGGTCAAGTGCAAGAAGTTGAAAATTAAAACTTTTTTTTGTGGGCGTGTCACTGCCCACTTTTCTAATTACGACACTATAAAGTTATAACAGTTCAATATGTGTGCAAAGTTTTAGAAAAATCGGTCCAGTACAAGTACCTCAAAATTATAACTTTTGGCACTGCCCACTTTTCTAATCACGAAATTATATAGTCATGATAGCTCAATATGTGTGCAAAGTTTCAGAAAAATCGGTCGAGCGCAAGTAGCTAACAATGATAACTAATTTTTTATGGGCATGGCCCTCCCACTTTTTATCACCCATAAACACTCCCTGGAATGTGTACAACAACTTTCGGAGTCTATAGGTAACACACACACACAGACAGAGTTTCACTTTTATATATATAGATTTAACTTATTAAGTGTTTAAATGTCATATTATTTGATATAAATAAAAAACTTATTCCGGCTGAAGATAGTCTTTTAAATTTCCTTTTTTATCATGATATACAATTCTGTAATTGTGATAAATAAAATAAATAAATATCCAGAAAAAGTAAGTTCTCTGACAATTTTTTTTTAACAATTTATATTTTAGGTTGGGTTAAATCAGTAATGCTTCTTCCGGGAAGTTGCGCGCTCTAAGAGGGGAAAGGTTAAAAAATAAATATAATCTATAAGCCTTATATAAAGACCTCTTTATGTCAATAATATTCCTCGGAGATTTGCAGTATGAAATCCTAAGATATTCTAAATTTGGTATATTATTTGCACATTATCTTTCAAAAGTTTAATTCCAACTAAAATATTTCCCAACACTGTGTAACCTATAATTCTGTAGCTTGGAGCTAAAAGGGCCAATGTCAAAATATTTACTTTTGAGAAAATTTGAGTTGAAGTTTGACTTTTTTTTATGCTTTTATAGTGACATTGGCCAGCATTTTATTTATGAAGCTGTTCTGTGTTAAGTATGACTTTAGCTGTTTTTTTTTCAAGATATGAATTTACCCATAGGATATAAGTCATACTTTTGACAGAGAAGTCTTGTCACATTTTTCGCAAACCTTAGAAATGCTTAGCATTTAATAACGATATGATCTTAAAAGATAATTATATTGGGGATATTTTTTTAGACTTCTTCATTTTTGATGATTTCGTAGTGACCTTAAACCTTTATTATTTTGAGTTTATCGAATTTGATATAACATTAAGCATTTCAGCAAATTTGTTTGTTATTATCTTTCGAAATTGCTTTCATGTTAAGACACAGCAATTTTATTTGCTCAAAAACCACAAAAACATAAGCCATTATGACACTTGATTTTTTAAGATTTTAGAAGAGAGCAAGTATTTACCTGTGTTTTAGATTACATCGTAGAAACCCATTTTAGTTCCATTACCAATACTTTATAGTATTGAGTAACCTAAAAAATGCCAATTACTCGATACTCAGTACCCAATTACTCAATACTTTGTCCAATCTAATCCAGAATGGTTTTGAAAAACAAGACAATATTATATAGAAATTTACTAACTAGAGAAAAATTTTTTATTCAAAAAATTATTTTTTAATTAAACAAGTTTATTATCACTCCTCTTTTGTGATCACTTTTAAATCAAAAGAAAAAACCATATTAATACCCACAGAACTACAATACATTTTTTCAATGTTGTTATACAACTATGCAAAAATTAAATAAAATGATGACAGCAACAACAACGACAATAATCACCACCATAAACGTGACATTTTCTTTAATTGAATAACAACTGTAGAATAATAAAAAAAAATAAATAAAATTAAGCAAAAAAAATTTTAAATTCAATGAAATTACATTGCAAGATGTCTTTGTATGAACTAAAGTTTAAATTTTTCGAAAAAAAGGTAACATACTACGTACCAACTACCAAAGACCTTTTAAGCATGTTGAACATTTCAATGGAAAATTATTATCACTCTGCAAAAAAATTAAAAAAATGTACGTGCATAAAACTTAAAAATTATATTTTTATTAATTTATTTTTTGCTTTTTTTTTTCTTTAAAAAATAAATTTTGTATTATCATCTTTCTAATGATCATATTTTTTTCAATGAATGTTTTATGAGAGCCCAATCACATACATACACACTATTTTTTAGAAGGGGACGTTCATTTCGTTTTGTGTTTCTTAAGTGACGGCAATAATCACCTGTTTTGCAAACAATCAAACAAAAAAATACTACTTTGTATATTTACCCAAGTTTGTACTTACTTGATACAACTTGCAATCTTAAATTATTAAATTGCATACGAAAAACAAACACATAGATTACACACATAAATATTTATCTACCTCAATATTTGCATATATGTACATACATACAAACATAAGTATGCCTGCAAAAATAACTTATGTGCATTATTTTTATTATCATCATTTATCAAAAAGTAATGGTGTTGCATTTAAATTTTTAAGAAAACAAAAACAAAAAATACTTTTTGCGAAAATATACATTTTACATCGGATGGCTGGATAATTTAGTAAAATGACGCATTAACAAACACTACTGACTTGTATTGAGCAATGCTGTCAAAATATCAAAAAAAAAAATTAAAGTTTTGCAAACTGACATTAACAGATAATGAAGCTTTAAGTAATAAAATAATAAAACCTTTTAATAATTTAATGGGGACTCTTGAGTCTTATTAAGGTGTTAGTAAAATATAATATTTGTGTAATAGGATTATGAGTGTACTTTAACCATTGAGAAGTATATAAAAAATAAGGCAATTTTAGTTAGAAATTTTTAATACTTTACAAATTACAAAACAGTGTTTTCAAATAGTAGCAAGATTTTTTACATATTTTCAATTTTTTTAATAGATTGTCGATGTGAAATTACAAAAAATAGGTGACACTCTTAAGCAGTACCTTAAGTTAATAAAACTTGGTTATTAAAATTTGTGTTTGTTATAGTATATAACTAGGGTGATCGATTATTCGACATTTTTAAGAAACCGGTTTTCAAATAGTTTGAAATTTAAAATTAAAAAAAACCGGTTGCTCTTTGAAAAATATAGAAAAATCCGGTTAACCGGTCGTATACATAATATATAATTTTTTCTTATACCCATGACTGAGATACATATATAGGTATAAACTGGTTTGTTCTATTTTTTAATTGCATTTTAAGTCGACACACAATCAATGGCATTATTATAAAATGCCGGTATATAAAATAAAGACGTTAAAGGACAGACACTTTTTACCTAAAATTGATCGAAAAGTTAAGTTTATGCATCAATTACCTTGAACTTTTAAGGTTAGGTTAATAAATTTAAAAATGCCACTGTTTCTTTACATGAAACAAAATAAAGCAACTAAATTGTGATTTATATTTTTTTTCTACTTCGAACTTTTATTATCAAAAATTTTATTTCGTTTTGTAAATAAAATGTATAAATTTACATTGTTGCCACTACTTTTTTTAAGAACTAAAATTATTTGTTAAAAGTAACCGGTATTTGCTCTGGTGCTGTCTTATAAAAAAATATTGTTACAAGGAGGTTTTAATAATAAAAAATATAAAAAAGTCACTTCACTGCTCACAGTAGTCAACTTTATAGGCAAGTTGTAATAATGACCCTCGTGAGCCAAACTATTTTAGTATACAATCATATGTTATAAGATATATTAGTGAAGCTATGGGTAGTCTTTAGTACAAATCGCTAGATTTCGTAGAAGCAAAAGATTATGAAATTCGAAAATGAGGTCAAAAAGTATTGCAAAATACAATAATTTGTTCGAAAAACTTAACTGAACAGCTGATTATCACAGCAAATTAGAAGCGCAACAACGTATAAAATATCTGCTTTCCACTTAAAACAAATAATATGTAATCCTAATTATTTTTCTTATTTTACGGTTGTTTTTGAAACAATAAATGAATTTTCTTTCAATATAATGGAAGATTATATTATAAATTTCTGATTTTTGAGTAATAAATATAGTATTGTACGTTTGGTTACAAAGATAAATGAGCATAAAACTAAAAATGAAAAAAACCGGTTTCTGTGAGTGAAAAAAACCGTTGTATTCGACATTCGAAAAATTAACATTTGGAAAAACCGCCAGCTGAAAGAGTAAAAAACCGGGTTTTCCACCGGTTGTAAAACCGAGTCGATCACCCTAGTATATACACAGTAGCCCTTCAATGACAACTCCCAATTTAATACCTCGCTGTTAACTTATCGTACATAACAATCGCACTTTAGCAGAACTTTATTTTGCTAGGAACACAACTGGGACGAACGACAAATTAAGCGCGACACTACGATTATGTACATTATTATATACAAAAATATGTTTTACTTTTTTTTAAAGGAATGTTCGCGGCCAAAAATATATCGTTCGTCGCAGTTGTGTTCTAGCATAAGTCCAAACTTATCAAAGATATAACTTCTTACAACGACTTTAATCCTCTGAGTAGACTTTGGACACGAGATGATTTTTTTAATAAGTCCCTATGTTAAAAAGCATAGTATGAGCATCTGCCAACCCGTACCAAGTAACAATTCATTTACAAATCTTAGTTTAATCTCTTGGATATTAGAAATAATAGTATTTGAGGCAAATTTTAAGCCAATAACATGATCTTCCAAAGCAACGTTTTATGTAGCCAGTACTGAACGATATAATAGACCTGCATAACATGCAATCTCAAAAAGGTGGTCGCATAGCGTACACCATAATAATTATAATTTATGTCCATAAACATTTTAAAGGTATGATTACCATAACTATCATTGCTAAAAACAACAAATAATGAAACAGAATTCCAACATAAAGTGATTTTTCATACAAATTAATATTTAAAATACGTCGTAAAAGGCAGACGTATGATAGAATGTTCAAACAGAATTTCGACGTAACGTAATTTTCTATAAAAATTGGTATCCAAAATATGCCACTAAGTTCAGTCACAAGATAGTATCTACTTTATTTTCAGAGCAATTTCTTTATGCTCTTATTTAAATAGACTTATTCTTAATATTTAAAAAAATTGTAAATAAAACTACAGTTCTTGCTATAATAAAGCAACAAAAAATATAAACAAAAGGAAATTAAGCAACAAACTGAATGTATTAAACGTAACTATCGTCGTTTTAATTTTAGAGCGCATTTTTTCGACTGACTTTCGCAGACCTTATTGTCTGTGGTCATAAAATCTATTTGATTTGGAAAGCAATTTTTAAATAATTTTAAATAATTGTACAAAGTCAAGTTAATTTTTATTTTAGATTCAGGGATGAAAAAGTTAATACGGGCGTACTGTAATTAGTCCTATTTGATTTTAAAAAGTGAATTATATACATTTAAAACAATTTTTGTTTAAGATATCAATTTTTAGAATTTTTAATTTTATATTTAAGAATGAAATTGATACCAAAAAAATTTTTAAATTTCCACTCCCTACATACTTTAAAAATATACATTGACTTTTGGCAATTTGTACAAAAAAAAATTGCCTTGTGTTTTTGCATTGTTGTATTTATGTGGGGACGTGTTTGAAAAGCTATTTTTTTGTACGGTGCTACTACTGTAAACTTCTTCGATAGGGTTTTTGCTTCAAGTTTCATACGTGATACTTTTTCAGCGTAATACGCTCTCAAACCCGATTTTTTTAAAAACTTCATGTTCACTTCATTAGCTTTTAATTCAATTAATTAAAATATTCTACGTATTTTTGTTCACTCGAATTTTTGTTAACTTTTAGTTGTTTATTCACATTTTGCTTACAAAACCAAAAATAATACGCAATAAAACAATAACACGTACTAGAAAAGAAATGATACAACAAACAGTGTATTTCATACTATGTATTTTTACATGACCACTAGATAACGGGAGAGGAAAAATGTGAAAAAGAAAATAAATAAATATAAATAAATAATACTCAAAGCCATAATTTGAATTCTAACAAATAAGAGTGCTATATTTGGCCTGTATTCTACTAGTCAAGCCTTTGCATTTAATAACCATATAGATGGGATTAAAAAAATCTGTTCCGCCATTATGTTGTAGACGCCATCTTGGATTTTAAATTTTTTAATAATTTACTGTATTCTACTGGTCAAGCCTTTTCATTTTATACCAATATTGAAGGGATTTAAGAAGTGACATTTTAAAATACCAGTTTTGACCCATATATAAATTTATTGTCCGCCATCTTGTAGTGGTGGCTAAAATGAATTTAATTTTTTTTCATAGCGCTTATATTGCGCTAGTCAAGTCCTTTCAGATGATACCACTATTGACTCTCTTGGTTGCGTAGAACTTTTGCCTATAACTTTACCGATTAAAGCACGCTGTATCCAAAATTTTTCAGAAATATCTCTAGAGGCATATTATATATACAAATAGTAGCAAAGGTACCTATAAATGATTGTAAGGCTGGAAAATTTTAATTTTGGTGGTAAAAGTATGGAAAAAAAGGCAGTCATATTTATTTACTCATATCTCAGAAAGATATAGGGCGATTGAGCTGAATTTCAATAGTGATTCATTCCCGGATATTTCCAAAAGATTGATACCAAACACAGAACTAAGAAACATATGGTTACTTCTAAATGTTGATTTCAACCAACACACAGACAAACAGACAGACGTTCAGGGCTTAATCGACTCCTCTATTCATAAGCTTTCAGCAAATATATACTTTATGGGGGCAAAAATGAAAATTGAAGAAATTACAAACGGAATGCCAAACTATATATACCCTTGTGCACCACAGGTGAAGGGTATAAAAACATCACATGAATATCTCGCGAGCATGCATTCATTTTTTAACTTAAAACTGTGTTTTTGTTCCATAACTAAACATAATAAAAATTCAAGCATGATTTATTCAAGAAAATCTCCGACGACGACGACAACAACAAACATCGGCAGAGGGGCAGCGCAGCAATTTTCCATTCGGCAGCTATCGGCCGTAGGCCATTATTAAGCTAAGCCATGAATTGGAAAATTGCTGCGCTGCCCCTCTGCCGACGTTTGTTGTTGTCGTCGTCGTCGGTACAATGTGTTATTATTTTTACCATGCATATTTTACGTGATTTCTAATTTTATTATTGAAATCAATATATTTTTCTTTGTAATTTACATAAACTTAAAATTTTTATAATGTCTGCTATCGCACTTGTCCCACTGTCTAAACATAAAATAACGTATGATTACTCACCCAACCTACCATTTATGTAAAAAATTATACAAAAATGTTTTAAAAATTCTTATCACACACAAGAGAAAAAAATGTGCTGCTATTTTGCATAAGTTGGATCATCAGCCAGCCAATCAATTCTTATTGATCAAAAACCGGCGTTTATGTATGACAATCAACTTATAGCTAATCATCAATATTTTAATCAAAGAACTTTTGAGAACAAAAAAAAAATAATAAAATTAAATTTATATGTACATATGTATAAAAAAGCATGTGTTAAATTTCCATTATGGTGTTTTTGGTTTTTAATAAATGTCATCAGTTCCGGTATCGTTGGTTTGGTGCGCCACAAAAATGCTATTAAAATTTTTAATAATTAGCTTTTAGATAATAAATAATGATACAATTATATAACAATTTATGGTTTTTAGAATAATAAAAAATTTATAAACAAAAATCCATTAAAGTTGTAGGGAATTTATAAAAAAAAAAATCAAAATTTTTTTAAGAAAAATTTATATTATAAAATCACGTTTTTTCTGAAGCATCACATTTACGCAAAGGAATTTCATTTGCATAATAGTTTTTAAAATAAATCGAATTTTTTGCATTTCGAAATAACTAAAATGACACGTTTAGCAGTTAGACTGACAATAAGTCTATCTTGTCGAAATGTATGCAGTAGACTTACTGCCGTATACATAAAAAATATTTGAGGTTTATTGAAGGCTTATTTGACAAATTTCTGTGCAACATCTGTCAAATAAGCCTTTGATAAACCTAAAATATTTTTTATGAATACGGCAGTTAGGCTTTAATTCAGAAAGCAATGAAATACATTTGAAATCTATCAAGGCATATCCATAAGGTATATGCAACGGCGAATCGATACAACAAAGTAACTTTTGCCAATTCGTACATCAGGGATGGAAAGGTTGTTTAGACATATAATATATAATAAATTTTGTTTAAAAAAAGGATATAAATGTTTGAAACACATTACTAATGACGCAAAAGCTACAAATATACATGAATTTAGCACATTTATTATCAAAAAAGTACACGTAAGTTAATTGTTTAATACCGAATCAAAAATCACCTTGTCCTTTCCTGCATTAATAAGGCAAATTCAACCAATTTTTATAAAAAGTTTCCCCATCAGCTGGGCTGATAATTTCACCTGTATGAATTCGCCTTGAAATCTATTTTAAAAAAATGTTGCATAAAAATTTTAAATAAAATACAATTCAAAATAATTTTAAATTTTATGAATATGGGGACAATATTTTCATGTTAGTATTCTTAAATATTAACTTTTGTATAATAACATGCATAGATAAAGAAGAAGATGCACAAAAAACTCTGTATGTATCGAATTTCCTATAGTGAACTTGTATACCATTCTCTATTATGAATTAGTTTTAAGAACACAGTTTTTTCGATCCAATTTTAATTTATATTGATTTCTTTATTACTAATTTATCTATTTGATGTCGGTGGACCACTCAATAGAGTACTACTCTGCCTGCTTGGGGGTTGCGAATTTAACTTCCGTCAGAGATTCTAAACTATTACACTACTCCAGTTAATAAAATTTTAAAATAAATGGGAAACATATTTTAATAAAATAAATAAAATTTAAATTTTTAAAAAGAATTTCCTTCAAACATATACATAAGCGATAACAATTTTGACTTTCCGTATCCGGGGAACGAATGAATATAAAGAATTTTTGTTTAGAATAAAAAATCGTATATGTGTTTGTGGCAATAAGAAAAAAACTGCTTAGTTCTGCGGTTAAAGTTTTTCAAAAAAACACCTTTAAATTTTGTGTATCAAAAATTTTATCAATTGATTGCTCAAAAATAAAGATTATTTTACTTATGAATTCCTCGCTGTATAATTTAAAGGGCCTATTGAATTTCGTAATTGCTTTGGTGTTACAGGGTGGGACATTTTAATTTAAAATTTGAGTCGGCTATAAAGAAAGTACTGATTATTTTTTAAAAATTTCGTTTTCATTAAAAAGGTTAAACTTTGTCATTTAAGAACACAAAATCATATCACTTCCGCAACTAGCTCGACAGTACTCAACCAACCCAATTTTGTTATGCAAAATTCTTTACACAAAAGTGCGATTAATGTTTAGTTAATGAAAACGAAGATGAGTTGATGGTGATGGATGATCTGGCACATTTTCAGCCACAGCAGCAATGTTTTCGATTAATCAAACTGGACGAGAACGGACACAGATTGCTTTGTCCAATTTATTTTTATAAACTAATTTTACACATTGGCGCACAAAATGAACTGAATGTTGATCTATTCTTGAAAAATGTCCATGTAAATTTCTTACAGTTTGCGTTAAAGATTCACTACTTTGGTAGTAAGTTTTTAATATTACCCACATTTGTTTGAGAATATAGCGTCCCTTTTTGCAATTTTGCAAACATAAACCTGAAAAGAAACATATGTAAATGTTATTCAACCTTTCAAAGTCAAAGTAATTGGTAGTATAAATTTCAAATATTTAATGGCCCACCCTTTATTAACTAAATTTTAGCTTATTTCGATTTAAGCAGTTATTTCTTTTTGCCACAGATATAATAGGTAGGTCAAGTTTTTGTTTCGCAATTTAATTTTACATTATACAATTATATATTACTTGAAAGAAACTTTCCTGCAAATATGTGCAATCTTAATCTTTTAAAAATTTGCTTAGAATTTTAGGAGTTACAAGCGTTTGAAGTTGCTGCTAATGTATGCAAAAACCAAATATGTGAAACAAAATTAAAAAAAAAAACAAAATAATAAAAAAAACAAGTAACAGTGCTATATTCGGCCGTGCCGAATCTTATATACCCTTCACAACGTGTAGTCATGCAATAACAATTGTTTGTATCACCATTCATCCCATATAAAATACGTGCATACGTACACGTTAGAATAAATGTGGCATCGAATCCCAGCTGAGCCAAAAAAATTTTATTTTATTTTATTTAATATATTATTTATATTTTATTATTTTTTTTAAATTTTTTTAAAAAATTTTTTTAGAAAAATTTTTTAAATTTTTTAAATTTTTTTTTAAATTTTTTTAAAATTTTTTTTTTTTAGTTTTTTTTATTATTTTTTTATTATTTTTAATATTTTTTTTTTTGTAATTTTTTTTGTTTGGTATGTTTTTTACATGTATGTATGTACGTATGTTGTTGTTGTAATTGTGAAAAAAACGAGGTGGTCGTGGTTTTTTGCTCATATCTCAGAAAGTTATGGGGCGATTGTGCTGAATTTCAATAGCGATTCATTCCTGGATATTTCCAAGAGATTGATACCATATACAGATCTTAGGAACATATAGTTGCTTCTAAAAGTTGATTTCAACCAACACACGGACAGACGGGCAGACGGACAGACGGTCAGGGCTTAATCGACTCCTCTATTCATAAGCTTTCAGAAAATATATACTTTATGGGGTCGGAAATGAAAATTGTAGAAATTACAAACGGAATGACAAAGCTATATATACCCTTGTGCACCACAGGTGAAGGGTATAACAAAGTATTGCATGTTGACACAAATTGTTTTTGTAAAGAGTTTTTTGTGTATTGTATAAAAAAAACAAAACATAGAGTGTCACTACTACTACTACTATAGTACCTACAACAATTCAAACTCCCGTTTAAAATATGTTTTGTAGTTTTGTCTTTTTATTATATTTTAGATTTGGTGTTCACAGTTTACTAAATTTACTTTAGGAAAAAAATACAAGTCGAAATAAATAAATAGATAAAAAAATTAATTGTCAGAACAAAGTAATATTTTTAGCTTTAAAAATTATTTTCAATTAGATTGCGGTCAAATGGGTCGACCGCAGATCAGATTAGTATATAAAAATTAACATGTTTGTTTCTCCTGTATGTGGTCCTAAGACACCCTAGTATGATGTATCTTTGATAAAGTCTTCTAAAGAAGTGAGCAATGCCACAGCCACACAAAGTAAATTTTTTATATTTTACTTCTAAATCATCAATTTTCTGTAACAATATAACTTAATGGTTAAAAAGGACGCAGTGCTAGCTAGATAATATAATAAAAATTATTTTTTTTTAATTTCTTCTACTAAACCGATTTTGAACAAAACTTTGCCTATACATTAGGTTCCCGTAATTATACAATTTTATAATTTCAACTATACACTTCTACTTAACCGATTTCTAAGAACACACAGCTTTTCTGTGTTACTAAGACATTTTTTTTCTTAGGCAAACAATGTTACAGTTGACAGAGTGCAAAATGTTAATGATATATTTATCGCGATTAGGTTGCAAATGAAGTGCAGGCAGTTAGAAAAAATTAAATGCAAAAAGAGAGGGGGTTATAAATAGAATGAAGATTATTAAAAATATATAAAACAAAAATATTGTGTAAACCAGCAATGCGGGCCGCTTTCAGCTAGTTTTTAATAAAAATATAAAAAAAAATTATAATAAAGTTTATGTAATGAAAAGATATTTTGCAGTTTCAGCATTTTAATGTTGTGTAAATAAAGACCTACAAAATTTAATTTTTTATGACTTTGACTTTTTTTTATGAGACGTGGAAATATTATTATTTTATTTTTAAGTCTCATGCCTGATTTGTATGTTATAAAAGATATATAATTTGTGCAAAATTTTGCTCTTAAAAGTAAGAATTAAAAGGAAATTATTTTCTACATACATATTTTTACATTTGAAAATTTTTTCAGTACAAACCTAATATCGTGAATACCCTTAATGTTTCATTTGCGTTTATCTATATATTTATTTAAAAAATCAACTAGTCATGTTACTTTTTTTTTAAACAAGTGCATGACTCTCCATATTAATTTAAAATATTAATAAAACTTATATTGTTAATAAACGATTATTAATGTTTTTTATTATTATTTATTTGAACTGGTTTTTTATAAAGATTGCCGTGTTGCAGCTTTTATTTTGTCTATTATTTACATAAAATTTCGTGATTAAGTTGGTTTTGCATTAAAATCATATAATTTTATAAATTGTTTCTCCTAATTTAAGGAAATCATTGCTTTTGCTTTTAAATATTTATATTTTATGTTATTATATTGTTATTACTGGTTTAATAAGCAAATTAGCATATACTCTTACCTTTAAATTTATAATTAAATAAAACTAGTTTTCGTTGTTAATAATTTTTTTTTTTGTTTTGTTTTGAATACGTAATTAACATTAAACATATGTTGTAAAGTTAAAATATTAAGGATTTGAGACAGTCAGTATAAATTCAACATTGACTTAAGGAAATGTCATATAATCTTTGTAATCACTTAATTATATTTAATTTAAATACTATTAAAACATTTGACAGCATTTAAAGATTTGTCTAATATATATGACATAAATTTAACTAAATGTGGTTTATTGTTCAATAAAAACAAATAGAGAATTAAGTGTAATTAAGATGTGCTTAGATTTACATAATTAGTTATGGGTTTTATTTGTTTACGTTTTTTAATAATAATAAAATAAGATTAAAAATATATTATTTTTGTAACATTACATTTAAATGACGATTAAAAAAATTCCTATAAATAGATAATGAAACAATCATTTTTGTAACTAAAATATTTATTTTTCAAGGTTTATTCTATTTGTAAATAAAAAAAATATTAAACAAATTTTTTCTTTTAATGAGTTAAAAATTTAAAAAATTCTATAACATAAATGGAATATTAATTATAAATAGAAAAGAAAATATAAATTTTGGTAGCTCCGATTGATAATCTCCTGATTGCACGTGTTACTACCATTAGATATGTTATATTTCACTACACTGCTAGGTTAAGAGATTTAAATTATATATTGTATAAATATTTAATTAAACAATTAATAAGTGAGAATCTTAAAATTCAATAATACCATACACCACATCACATAAATATTGAGTTGTTTGTATTAAATTTCTGTTGCACTTCGAACATACGACACATGTTGCTAAATTTTTAATTTTTATATGTACAGTGCTGTCTGGGTAGAGTGAACTAATTTTTGCAAAGCGATTTCACTATACCCAGATTGTTCATTAAATCAAGGTTGAATTTTTTTATTAAAAAAAAACTAATTTATTTATTTTAAGTACATTTATAGGTTATAAATTTTATTTATTTCCATGTAATACTAAAGTTTAAATTTATGACTGGAAAAAATTAGTAATAGTTGTTTGTTTCTTTGGTTTGTTTACTGATATTTGCACTGCTTGATCGCGAAGACAATGTAGATCTCGCGAAACTTGTAGTATTAGCCTCAGCCCATTCGATACCCTTATCAAAAACCTTAATAGCTTCAGCAGCTGATATCGGATTTGTGTTTGCTGGTGTTTCGTCATTGCCTTCATCATCTGATATTTCAAATGTGCCGACGACATCTTGCCCAGAATTTGGCTCTCTGTTCTCTAATGATCTAATGACACGACCTTAATGGAACATGCGCGAAAACTTAAATAAATTAACACTTCATAGAATGCGTATTTGTGAGAGTAATTTGTCAACTAACTCTAAAAGTTGTTATATGTTCTCTTAAATTTTATTCTCTTTTTCATTGTTTTTCTCCTTCGCCAAACCTAAAAACTCACTATAAAGTATGTTCACTCTATAGAGGTTCATGAGTGTTCACTCTACAGAGTAGTCAATGTAAACATTCTGGCGTTCACTCTAACTAGGTATTCATAGATTCGGGAATTCACTCTACCCAGACAGCACTGTATTTAAAAGAAATTTTTCATGTACGAGTTTCCGGAGGACCTTATATAGAATTATGTAGGAAAATTTGTATATCGTAGAAAATATGGTAAATATATTTAAAATTACAAATTGGTCCTCAAAAATATATTTCATAAACACACACAGATATATGAGCTGACAAATATATAGCTTTTTTGACTTAACTTAGAATGGGCAAGGTTTTTAATTGAGTTATTTTTAAACCATTTTCTTTAAAAAAATTTTTATTTTATTGGATTTTTTTGTCTAGACTAAATATTTTTTAAGGATAATTTTCTGCAACACGATTTATTAATTTTTAAAATTTATTTAAAAGATTTTTACAATTTTACTTTACAAACATTACACATATAATGCGACATCTTAGTTTAAATTTGTGCTAGGCAAAAATTTTAAAGAAATTAAAATGATTATAAACATTGATTGTTACTAAAAAAAAAAAACAATCATCTGTTCTTATCGCTACCTAACTGGTGGCTAGAGTAGCGCGAAACTAGTGACAATAGAAAGACAGTAATAAATTTTATTTTCGAACTTCTTAATGTTGATGATAATGTTTTTTTTTATTTTAGTTCTAGCTTTTTAGTTTATTCTTTTTTTAATTTTTTTCATTTTTGAAAAACTTTAATGTTTTTGTGATGAACACAAAATACACTGAAAAAGTATGTTTTTTCTGACACCAGCCGATTGCAATGAATTTTACAAAACCAACTACGTTTTTATCAACAGCTTACTTGGATCGGTAGTTAAAAGTTGGTTGTAAATATCAACTATTTAACTCGAAAGTTATTAAGAAATAACTCTTTATATAATAGCTAATAAAATGATTATTGTGTTGAAAAACGTAAATTTTGCGTGGTCATATTTTTTTTTTTAAACACATGTGTTAATTCAGTTTAAGTGTTTCATTGTATGAGTATTTATTTGCTTTAATCTTAAATGTATTTATTTCATATGAAATAAGATATGTATAACTTTATGTTCATTCCAAGAAAACATAATTTTCATTTATATGTTTTTTTATATTCTTTTTCTTCTTTTTTTTCTTGTTAACTTTTGTTTTTTCTTTATATTTTTTATGTGTATATATCGGTTCGGCTCATGTTTCTTATCAACCTACACCCCATAATTTTCAACAAATTTCCTTCATAACTTTGAAATAAAATAAAAAATATATAAAAAAACAACACCTCCATCAACCACCAATTCCACCAACGAAACATGATGGGTTATATGGATTCAAACTAAAATAAAACTATCACATAAAAATATTATTAAATAAAAAAATAAATAAAAATAAAAAATAAATGTCTTAAATCCCCTTCACTCACATGATAAATGTCTGAACAACAATCAAATGATAAAACAAAAACTGCAGCTGGGACTTTTTAACTATAATCCACAACAACAACAGGTTTGTTGCTCAAGTCTTTTGTTTACGTTAAGCCACTTTTTGTGTTTCTCTACTAGTTTCAACAATAACTACCACCACTACTACACATTCAAAATTTCATTTATTTTTTTCATATTTCAAAGTACTGCCAGCACTGCATTTGTTGTTATTTTAACTATTTTTGTTTGTTTCTTTTTTCTATTATGGCGAATTGAGAAAAGCTTTAAAAGCACTCATTAGTTTTGCACTAAAAATAATAAGATAAAAACCTAAAAAAAATCTTTGAACACACACACACATACATACTTTTGTAATTGCACTGTTTTCATTTCTGTACATCTACAAAGTATTAAAATATAATTAATATGTCATCATTTTTTTTTTAGTTTTAGTTTATGTTTTAATGTGTAATTTAATACACAAAGAAAATTATCTTTAAACAATAGCTAAAGTAGTTGAAAGAAATTAGTTTTTTGATTTGTTTCTTTCTTTTTTCATTTTATTAACATTTCCATCTTGGAATAAAATAATAGTTTTATTTCTTTTATTTTTTTTTTAGTTTTTATTATACAAAACTAATACCAAAATGGTTGAAGAAATAACTTTATGTTGAGAAAGGTGATAAAATACACATTCACTTTTATACAAAACCTTAAAATATTGTTATTGTTAAAGACATACATAACTACATACTTATTATTCAAATTTTAGTTAGGAGCAATTTGAATATTATACTTTGTAATGTCTTAATGTAAAATCATACAACAATTCACACCTTTTAATACAACTAAACTCTACCCTTACAAGTGTCATCTTTATCTTCTACCTCCATTAATATTTCGTTTTTTATTATTTTTTTTTTGTTTGTTTTCAAAACCAGCAAATGTAAACATAGTTTTTTACTCTTTTGTAACAGAAATGTATTTTTAATTTATGCAGACACAAAATATGCTAATTTTATTTTAACCTTATATGGGAGTGCCTTTGTAACAGCTCGTTACTATGTCTACTATGTCTAAACTTAATGATCTAATGAAAAGATCAAACATAAAACCCACATACTGTTTAATAATATAATTGTCAAATACAAGTTTATGTGAATACTGATTTAAGAAAGTTTTTTTTTTCTGAATAATGTAGCAAATGTTCAAATAAGGTAAAGCAAATATGAATATTGTTTTATAAGTTTTGCAAATATGTATTGTAGAATAAAGTAGGTTTCTAGCTAGTGTCAATATTTTAATAGATATTGACAACATTTCAGTTAAATTTAAGAACGTCGATATTCATAATTAATTTAAAAAATTTCAAAATATTTGTTTAAATTCTTCTTCAGATATAAAATGTATTAAAAAACATAGCCCCGAAACTGTGAAACTGGTTTCGTTAAAATTATTGGAGTCTATGTGATTGATTCCAGTTTGATAGATATTTATTACACTTTTCAATAACATTAGAGAAAGCATTTATATTTGGGAAACTATTACCTTTTAAAAAGCCGAGATAAGCGGTAGCTCTCAGGCCCAGGCCAATAGCTTTCTAAAGCATGTTTCCTTTTTTTGGCCGGACTATTTTCTGGGAAAGCTAATTTGATAGTTAGTTTAGTTTGGCATTTTACAATAAATAAACTCACGCCTTAGAAACGATTGCAAATCATTTCAATTTTCATTAAAAATCTTTTTTCAAAAACATTTCGGGCATTGGCTAAAACACTCGTTGGCTCAATGGCTATGACAATAAACAGAATTGTAAATTTGAGGTAATGATAATTATCAAGCCACTGACAAAACATCCTTACAGATTTATTGGTCAATATATTTTCGCAAATAACGATGATCAAAATTTTACAGTCAATGGCGAGATGTTTAGGGACATACTTACAAACTTTATCGTAGTTGATCAAAATATTTGACAAACGAATTAATTTAAGAAATGAATCTGTTAACTGGTCACCACGTCAATTTGATTTAACGTCGTTATATTATTTTCTTTAAAAATATGTCAAATTTCAGGTCTATGCAGATAAATTAGAAGCGATCGAGCACTTGGAAGCAAATATTCTAAGCGTTATTGAAGAAATGCAGTCTGATTTTTTCTGAAGACTGTTTAAAAATTTGACATGTAGGTAACGCCATGTATGCCCTAACCGCGGCAAGTGAATGGCCAATATCATAGAACACTAGTTGAACCCAGTCCGCATTGCTAGGTAGATAGAACAGGCAGCTGTTGTGCACCTTACTTGGGTCCATTGTATTAATCCTTTTGTGGGATAGCTGTAAGAAAATGAGAAATTAATTAAAAGGAATAGGTTAAAATACTAGCGTTGGAAAAAAGATTACGAGTGAAAATAGAAAAGAAAAAAGGTTTTTCAACTGTTTCCGGGGAAATCTGCTTTACACGTCGTCATTTCCTAATTCTGGACGGGCAACTAGGGAACCACCCAGACTTATTATAAAGGTAGAAATTTCAGTAAGACTTATGGTTAGGGCTTAGGGTTTTAAAAAACATGCCGTATATTAACTGCTTTAGCAAACAAATGATATTGATATAGTATTTGGACTTTAAAAACTTTTAAATCTTGTATGAATGTATGTAGGTACAAGTGCCGATAATAAAGTTTGAGGTACAGATATTAGCTGAAAGCGAGTTGGAGAGTCAACTTTAAAAGACTACTACTTACATCTACATTAAACTAGGCTTAACGTACGTACATTGCCTTTGCACTAACAAAAATTAATTTTAATAATTAATGTAGTTTTCTTTTCTAAAAATATTGTTGTCGTTATTCTGACCTTACTTCCTAAAATGGGTTGCATATAAAGTGGTGATTAAGTTTTGTATTAAAATTTGATACCACATAAAAGTTCTTATCAAAATCTATAACAAATTCAACTCAAAATAGTATTGATATGATGATCTTACGGAAATTTCGAAAATTCTTGTTTTCACCACTAAACAGAGGCCGAATTACGGCATTCGATTACGATCGAAATTTTACTCGAACGATCGAGTTCGCTGTGCTTTAGGTATAGAGATTCTAATAAGAATTTTACAATTTCGATCACGTTCGTGATTTTTTAAGAGCTATAGGAAAGTTAAAAAAACACATAAAATTCAGAAAAATGCATGAAATCTTTATTTAAATCGATAGTACGATTCATATAATTTGATGTTTGGAGATTATTTCATGCAAATGTTGACCGTGACTGCGCCTCAAATGGTCCATCCGCTTAGTCCAATTTTGGCATATTCTTTCCAACATTTCGGCCGGTATCACATAAATAAATGCTTCAATGTTGTCTTCCAATGCGTCAATTGAAGCCTCTAAAGGCGTTAAATCTCACGATCTAGGCGGCCAATTGACCGGTCCCGAACGTGAAATAAAATGTTCACCGAACTCGCCTCTCAATAAGTCCATTGTTAAGCGTGCTGTGTGGCATGTGGCACAGTCTTGTTGAAACCACATATCATGCAAGTCAAGCTCTTGCATTTTGGGCAAAATAAAGTTGGATATAATCTCGCGGTGACTTTTTCTGGATGCATTGGTATCTCTTGCAATGTTTTTGGCTGATCTTCACTACAAAATCAAAAATTCTGCTTATAAACGTACCCATTGAGCCAAAAATGAGCTTCGTCGCTGAACATAATTTTTCGATAAGAAGCGCTCGATGAACTTTCTTAACAGAGCACGCATTTTAATAATAAAATTCAATAATTTGCCAGCGTTGTTCGTTTGTAAGACGATTCATGGTTAAAATCTAGACCAAACTGAGGATGTTTGATAGTGAATGAAAACATGATACGTGCGTCTGCTGTTTAAACCAGTATTGCCAAAAAGATAATAGCTAAAAAATCACCCTTTACCTTTAAATCGGTACCAAATTTAGCACCAACTAGAATCTTTTTATGTTTCGAAAAGCCGATTGTATATAAAAAGGGCACAAAAAAGAGCAACAAAAAATGGCATAAGTTTCATTTATTAAATGTTCTGCTGCTTAATCGTGTAATTACTTAAGGTCATTTGTAATTAATTGCTTAATTAAACAAAATATTTAATGAATGCTGCAACATTAGTTTGCTCAAACTGGGCTTATTTATAAACCGTTTTGTATATATTTATGACAATAAGTTTGTCAGATTTGTTAAAAGTTCTCTTGAAAAAGATACATATAACAAATTCAAAGCATGCATATCAAGGCTATCCAACTTACTTATTTACTGTGAACAGCCATCTATTTTACTTTGTTTTAAACCAAATATATGTACGTGTATTAATTGCAAGTAAACTTTTCAAAAGGTACTAAACTTATCACACTATTTAAAGTATTTTTAAATTTAAAAGTACTTAATTTTCCATCACTTTAATTAATATGTACTCTTTGCAATTAATAAAAAAAAATGTTTTTCACTGTTTATTTTCTGCTTGTCTTTCGGGTTTTTCCTACGTTTTAACACAAGCATATTGCTGATTGCAATTAAGCTGTGCATTGCATAAGAGCAACCACAACTACCATATACGGATCTGTGCTGCAATAAAACAATGCTTAAGTTTTCGACAATTCATTTTGTCAATTTATATTTTGTTTTTGTATTTTTTTGATAATTTTCTTTGCAAAAGACTTCCCACAATAGAGCTCATATAAAATAACGACAAATACTACATACCACATACACAAATTCAATTATTTCCTATAAAATGTTTGAACGTGCAATTTAAAAAAGTGCATTTAAAGCCTCAAACATGAGGTTTTTTTTTGTTTCTTTCCTAAAAACAAATAAAATTATTAACAAGTACAAGTAGTAAATCTCTTTGACTTTCACCCATAAACAAAGAAAGTTTTGTGCATTTGTCACATGCACGAATTTTTATACCCTTTTTGTTAATATTCCACAAGCCTCGCCAACAAAAAACTAGTCACCAAACAAACTGTTACAAATACAAATTGTAAATTTATCTTAAGAAATGTATTTACGATCACTTTTACTTGAACACACTTCTTAATCATCTTAAGCTTTTGTAAGACAATGGTGATTCACATGTTTGAAGAAATGTGTGAGTTATTTGGCTGAATATTTTTAACAATTTAAAATTTCAAATGACATAAATTTATTTGTTTGCACTTTATGACTTACAATGGCTTAAGTGCTTTTAAGCAATTATACAGTTGATTTTCTCATCTTTTATGGTCGCTTTTTAAATAAACACCTTTTTGTAGATAAAACCAAACCCAGTTGTATTGGCAAATATTTATTTTACTTTTTTTTTCCTCGTTTTTGTTTTTGTTTTGTTTAAACAAAAGTCAGTAAATCTTTGCAACACTGTTAACTTAAGTTAATTTTGTTAAAATGTGTTTTTTAAAACGAATTGCAAACGATGGTATGCTGTTGAAATGAATCGTTGGCAATAAATAAAAATAATTAAAATTTATAACTGTGTTTGTGGAATTTAGTAAACAGCCATGTTAATTTTTTTTTACACAATACAGCGGCCATTTTGTAAAAAGACTGGCAGAATTTTTTTCTTTTACTTTTATTTGGTTTTTAAGTTGTAAAATGTAGTACGAAAGTTACCATTGAAAAACTTTTAGAGCAACGCTTTAAAGCACAGAAATTATATTTTCACACATATTCTTAAATTCGTTTTAAAAAATTTCTTTTGTATTTTCATGCAATGTCTTTTTCTCTCTCAACAACGAACTAAACAATTTGTATATTACAATTGCTGTGTGTAAGTAGTTCGCTATTAAAATCATTTTACTGCAAACAAGGCGATTAAAATTGAGCTTTTACTGTACCTGGTAAAGATTTTAGATTTCTTAATGTATCTTTAAAACTTTGGCTCTCATCACATTATAGTTTCAAAAGATATTCATAAATTACACAAGGGAAGACAATTGAACTTTTTTTGTGTTGAATGGAACTTTATTGCAATGTTTTACAAAGTTGAGTTTGCTGATTTCAAATCTAATCTTCGTTTTTCTCCATCAGCTTGCATTTTTCAGATACAGGTTCTAGTAGTATTTCGGATTTTTTACAAAAAACTAAAAGTTTAGGTAGGTAGGTAGGTAGGTAGGTAAGGCTGGTGCAAAGTTACCCTCACACCTTCTCTCGGAGACCATTACGGTCCATTGTGACGCCTTAATAGAGAGAAGAATAGATATATTAAGAATAGAAGAGAAAGAGAAGCAGACAATTCCAGAGTCTCCGGCGGGAATCGAACCCGCAACCCCCAAACAACTGACTTGTCCTTTACCGACTAGTTCACAGGGGCACTCAACTAAAAGTTTAAGAAATCATAACTTTACTCCTCATTAAGCAGATAGTAGAAGTACTGTGAAAGCTGGATTGGTCCCTTTTGACCTAAGGATAAAAGAGCGAAGGAGGATATGGCACAAAAAGAGTTAAAATAATTTTTAGCCTGGGAACGATAGGCGGATTGCAGACGAAACCCTGCACGCCTGGCAGACAAGATGGACACCAGCAGAGACCAAAAGCAGCTGGATCAGAAGAACAACTGGTGAGGTAAACTATTACCTAACCCAAATGCTTACAGGGCACGGATATTTCCGAAAGTATCTTCATAAAGTTTGTAAGTGCGGAACACCCTATTATCTATACGAGAAACGCGAGGAAAAAAATAACGCAGAACACACTTTTTTCAAGCATTATAGATGAACGCAAAAGCGGCACGAGCTGGAAATAAAAATAGGCCCAATAACTGTGGAAAATATAATCTTCACCATGCTACACAGCGAGAACAACCGGCTAAATTTGAAGCGATATTGTGAGGAAATACTACGGATGAAGAAGGATTTGGATGCATCAGTCTAGGAACTAGGAAGAACAAGCGGTGGCCTGAACCCAAGCAGAGATGGGTACGGGGCTGTCACAGCAATCAGGAAATCACCCGATTCTGGGGTGGATAAAGTTTCCAAGGTTAGAAGATGATGAGGTTTTTAACTAGGTATGACTGCGAAAGAGTCCGACATAACACATTGCTGACGACCATGGTGTATGCAAAATCTGCATTTTTTCCTCCTTCACCGCGAAAAAAACTTTTCATTAAGCGATTTTCAAGGGTGTAATTTAAAATGTAATTGTTATCTTTGAAAAACCAACAAACATTTTAAAATCACAAAAAAATGGCAGAGAAATGATTGTTGAAGTAAAAAATAAAAAATCCAAGTTTTTTATTTAAAAAAAATCATGAAAACTCAAAAATGGTAAAAAGCGAACGCGTTTCGCTTTTACTCACAACTAAATGAATTTACCTCATTTTGAAATGAAGAAAAAAAAACGTTAACTTAGTGTTACAAATCGCTAGATATGCATCAGCTAAATATATATACATCAGTGCAGAGGCACAGTAGTATCTAATGTATAAAAAATAAATAAATAAAACCAAAAGTTGTAGATCGATTTGAACGAAATATATCTCGTTTTGTTTGAAATATATTCGCCTATACGCTCGCAAAAAATAACGAAATTTTTGTCGTTCTATATTTTTAAGAAGTTTTCAAAAATCAAAAATTTTGAAATTTTGTTTAAAAAACACATTTTTCTGCCACAACTTCCCCGAAGTCTCTGAAAATATTGGGCAAATTTAAAACCAATGTAAGCACGACTTAATATTATGATAATATTGTTGATGAAATTTAGGTTTCTTTTTAACTGAATTGGGTAAACAGTTTTCAAGTTATTCCAATATGTGTAGTGGAAGTGTCTTAATTTTGGACATAACGGTATATCGCAAAAAGTCGAGCTGATAGAAAAAAATCAAGTGCAGATTTGGATTCAGCGTCCCAAATAATAACATTCAATGCTTAATCAACAAAAACATTGTTCCCTTGTGTTAAATAAATTTGATTATTTTTATGACTTATAAGGTATTCTTTCACAGTCTCTGCAGCTAATTATTTTTGAAAAATTATTAAGTTTATCTAAAACTTTAGATGTATTTTTTACGTTAAACTTTATATAATAACTACATACATATATGATTTTTATGAACTAAAATTAACACATTTAACTAGGGAGCTTTGTACTCAAACAAATCAAAATTTCAGTACAGTTTATCTCAAACTTTAGCTGTGGAAATTATATAGAATATGTCCCTTTACAATCTCCAAATTAATTACAAAAATTTGTTCGACTATTTCTTAAAACCTGACTTTCGGTTTCAACAAATATTTTTGTTAACAACTAAACAAACCGATTACAAAATTAAAAAAATAATAAAATAAACAAATAAACAAATAATTAAAAATAATATTAAAATTATTGTTAATTGAAATAAAAAACTAACACATTTAAATTTCTGTGGTTTTAAATATAATTAATAGCGTTATTTCAATTAATTAAATTTACTTTCAAAAATTGCACAAATAAAAAACAAAAACTAAATAGTTTTAAAAAATAAATTACAGTAATTATATTTAATTAAAATTTTTTTTATAAACCATAAAATTATTTATTACCTTTCCAAACTCCCCTCACCTTATCGTATTACAAATTGCTATTCAAGTTCATTATAATTTGATATTGTCTTTTATAAAATATTGAAATTCAAGACTTAATAAGCAAACAGTAGAGAAATCATAAAAAATATTTATACATTTTTAAATTAAAGGCGTCTGTTAGCTTCATTAATTTCTTATTATATTTATATTTTTTGTACTCCTCGTATTTCCTAAGTCTTAATTAAATTTGCAAATATAATTTTGTTTATTATCAAATATAAATTTTTTTTCTACTAAGTTACAGTTGATTGCTAGTTTAGCAAATTCATTAAATATTTTGTTTGTGTGCGTAAGTGTTTTTTTTTCTTGTTATTTTTTCTACATATAAATTAAATTTTTTAGAGTCAGTGTGTGATTTTCTTGTTTAATATATAGCAAGTGTTTATATAAAGAAGCTTCAAAAAACGAGAAATCAATAAACTGCGCAGTAAAATTTTATTCCAAATATATGTATGTATGTAGGTATGTATGTGTTAAACAAAATTATTTAAAATTTGTTAAGCTTAAATTGTTATGACACACACATATTTTATGGTAATAAATAAATGTTTTCCTCTAGTGTGACTAAAATTTTTTTGTAAAGTCTTGAGGCAATAATCAAAACTCAAATTTTAAATTATTTTCTTGTAACATAAACATACATATACATAAATATTTAATTATGTATGAATTTCATAATCTTTATTATAATGAGCAAAAAAAAAACCATTTAGATTGTAAAATTATTTATTTGGCCATTGAAGTCAATTTATCTCGCCCAATAAAATTTTGGTCTTACAAAATGTTTATGCCAAAGGGCCCTTGCCCTTTATAATTAATTTCAATAAATTTATTTAATATTTCAAAAATTTCCCGTGCAGCACATTAAACTCTAAAACTTTATTGCTAAGAATAATGCGTTGACTTTAGGTTAGGTTAGGTTGAAAAAGAGGGGCCAAGGCGAATTTATACAGGTGAAATTACCAACCCAGCTGATGGGTTGGCATTTTATCAAAATTTGTTGAATTCACCTTGATTTCATTTATTAAAGCAGAGATGGAAAATTAGATTTTGGCTTCAGTATTAAGAAATTTATGTATATTTGTTGTTTTTGCGACATTTATAATGTGTTTCACAAATAGAATTCCTTTTTTTTAGTAAAATTTTTTTAAATTAAACATATTACAATAAGTTTTCCATCCCTGTTGTACGAATTGACTACGACAGAAAATATCCCCTAAAATAAGGTTGCTTTGTTGTATTAATTCTCCGTTGAATATACCTGTATGAATATGCCTTGTTTCGTCAAACATAAAAATATCGACTATGTCAAAAATCTAGTCCCCTCAATTTAATCCCTTATGGATCTCCAATTTTATTTTCTTTAGTATTCCAAGATCGGCATAGTATTCATTTTAAAGTATTCGAGTCTAATACTTTAAAGTCCTGTTCCTCGCGTTTCATCCGACAGTTCCATGCGAACTAAATGAGTTCTCATCTCCGTGTGACCCGTTGTTACACTAGTTAATCCCCTTAGTGTTGGTCTGCTCAGTTTCAGAATCTCCTTTAATAGTATGTTCGTCACTTTATCGACATTTGTATTTTGCCATTTCCTTACATGTTCCTCCATTGCCCAAACTATAAGTTAATTTTTTAATTAATTTTTTAAGGTTATGTCTTTAAAAAATAATCCCCTTATGGATAATTTATCGGCTTTCTCGTTTCCAATTATGCCGTGGTGACTTGGTATCCATATTATCTATAGATGTTAACAATTCGTATGCGAGTTTATCTCAGTCTTGCATTGCAGGACATTTTAAGTTTTAACCTTTTTATTCATGATTAGCCTTATGACTAAATGGCTATCCGTAATGATATCAATCGGAGCCACGTTATCAGTTTCCTTTATCCATTTAATATCTTCCGTAAGTGTTCTTATCTCAGCCCAGAAAACGGAATTGTGATCTTGTAGATGGAAGTCTTTACTTCTGTTTCGGCTCATGTCATATAAATCCAATCCAGTTCGGTTACCAATTTTTTATCCGATCGTATAAAGTCAATGCCTTGGGTATTTTTTACCCCATTTTCTTCCCCTTCCGGTATTATGATGATGTAGTTAATGCTTTATGGGATTTTGTCACATGTTACCTCCTGTGATGTTTCCCATGAGTAAGATATCGCCTATTCTTTGGTATTTGGTTTTATTGTCTTCTACCAGCCATTCACCCATTGCTAACTTTAGGGTTTGGTCCACACAATGTAGCTGCAGCTTTATTTCCAGCTATGCGTACCGCCCCCCAAACCTACCTCAACGACACCTCATTTGCTTTAAAATACACTCATGAATACTATCCGACGCAAGCGTTTTATAACCGACTGGTTGTCAAGTCCTTATTTCTTTTGTTTCCTCGTAGAGCCACCTTCCTAAACATACGCCCAGCATGTTTTTAGGATTTCGATGATATCTTGGGCATACTTATTGTCAAGCAAGCCTATCTTACTGCTTTTGTTGGTCTTTTAAACTTATCCCGTTTAAATAAACCAATTTTTCGTAAATTTTTTCCGATATTACAACAACAACCGTAGGTTCAGAGGTTTTGCCACGTATAAATTTAAGATCAACTTTGGAAAATTAATTAATTAATTAAAATTTTATCCTGTTTATATGTACCTGTTAAACACTTATCTCTAAAGGGTTCCTCGTAGTTTTTTGTTTGTTTTTGTCTTCTCAGCTGTGAAGCAGTGAAAGAGAGAGAGAGAGAGAGAGAGAGTATAAAGAAGAAAGGCACAATTTGATTAATTGTTCAATAATAGTTCTTAACCTATTGATTTAGTCGATATTTACAATATACTACCCGATTAATCTTGATGTAGGTTCGGTATAATTTTTTGGATTTTACGTTCAAGGATTACTTTCAATAGAAATTCAATGACGATGCATAATATATTTTAGCATCTCCAATTACTTCAACCGATTAAGCAATCTTTTTAAGGTAACTTGGCAATAATGGTTAAAAGCAAATCTAATATTTGATTACCATAGCGATTATAGTATTTACCACTGTTGTTTAACCTTAATACCATGACATAAATGGGTATGAGTAAATTGAGTTCAACCCATTTCTTTTATCCTCGCATCAAATAAATTTTGCCATTTTGAAAAGGGTAGAATAACTTAATTTTTTTTTTAACAATTATAACATTGTTTTAATTTTTAATTTTGCAAAATCTATAATTATGATAGCAATAACAGTAGTGTAGTTTCTTATTGCAAACGTTAAGTTCTTACAAAATACATTTATGTATATTGTGCTTTACACTTTAGCATTATTCTTGGCTCTAACTATACTTCTAATATATTATTAACTATACATTACCACTATCTTTCAAATAACTCTATCAAAAAATATATATATTTCCTTTTATTTATATAAATTAATTGACAGTATAAATATCTTCAAATTATATAAAAGTTCATGTTGAACATAGGGCGTCACTCTATCAAAAAATGGCTTTTAATTATTTTAAATTATGTATTGTAGATTTCTCCTAAATGTTATCTAATTTTTGTTCTATTTATTATTCTATTATTCTATTTATTATTTATCATCTAGTTATTTATAATTATTTACCAGAAAATATTACTCAATTTTAAAATATTTTTTTTTTTTACAGGCATATAAACGTCAATCTAACTCGGTGAAAATTGCCAAAATTACAGCATTCACTATAATTGTATCGTCATTTATTTTGGGTGCTTTCATTTTGGCCTCCTCATATTTGCAAGCCAAGACATCATGCGATCAAGTGCAGGCACTTGATTCCGTTTTGGAAAAAGAATTAATGTTGGAGACCTTGCAACAAGTCAATAAGGTAAGTTTAAATTATTTTCCTTATTAAAAAATTTTGTTTAATTAGTTATAAAATACAACACCAAGTCAACTTTATAGGTAGACACGTTTTAAAAAAGTTATGATAAAATTATGGAAAATTTTTATTACAAATTTAGTACCTAGTACTGACTAGTATTTTAGCTTTGTTTGGAAATAGAAAACCTTGTTCAGAAACAATAACAAAAACTATTAACTAAAACTGCAAATAAAAAAAATAATCATCAAGGTTCATCTTGTTTATTTTTTGCAAAAATTTTATACGAGAGAAAAATATTTTAGTTTATCTACAAAACAATAGCTTTAGACATGCAAAATAAAACCAGTGGACGAATGAATAGATAGATGGATGGATTGATGTTTGGTTTAGATGTGCAATACAACAAAACAATAAAATGCATGTACATGTACATGTACTTCCACATAAATTGCTAAATAATGGCTGTCTATCTTAAATCTCAAATAAAAATATCTTCCACACATTTTGTTTTTACTGCCAACCGTCATACACGCAAACATTTTCATACAAATGCTATTCAATTTTCTATAAGTTAAGCAAATAATCAGCAGATGTTTCTATATAATTAACGGATATTATTGGTCTATTGTTTATTTTTGTTTAATAAATGACATGAAACTAATTTCAAGCTTTATTAAGGTTTTTTTGCAACACATTACGTTAATTATTTGGATAGATCGAAAAAATTGGTTAAAAATATTAATGGTAGTTAGGTACGAGCCATTGGACCAGAAAATCATTGCGGACATTTTTTTTTTTGTTTTTGTGTTTTTTAAAGGGCTAATGATTTGAAATTTAATGCCTGATTGGATTTTGCTAACAAAAAATGCTTTAAAAATTGTTGGAACTTTTTTACTTTTTGTATGTGAGGATTTATAGTAGTGCAATCTATTTTAAAGTGCAATTTTTTAAAGGTATTACCAGTAAGTATTAGAAGCTATAATTTTGCAAAAATAAAAAATATTCTAGGCTTTTTTTTAATATAACCAAAAAACATATACGAAAGCAATTAATACGTCATTGTGTTTATGCAATATGGAAAACCGTTTTGTTTTGTTACATGAAATATATTGTCGGCATCACTGATTCTCTTTTTTCCCTTTTCTCTCTCTACCTTCCTCTCTCACTCTTTGAAAAACCGTTAAACAAAATCAAAAAAATGTGATGTAAACAAAATAAAAGAATATGAATATAAAATAGTTTTATTTTATAAGTCCTTCTACTGTCTGAAAACAACAGATTAGTTTAATTAAACTAAATTAACCCATGAAAAGACTAAAAAAATTCTTTAGAGAAAAACAAATAAATACATTTGGAACTACAGATAAACTGATGAAAATGGATTTTCAATAACAGCGGGCTATTATTGAAATGAAGTAAAATAAAACGAAAGAATAATAAAAAACTATCTGCTCCCAGCCTTTGCATGTTAACAAATTTTCTTAAGCTTAAACTTCTAATGATTTGTGTTTAAGCGATGGTCTGAGTTAAATTAACTTCAGTTGATTAATGTTTATTTTATATTTAAATATTGATAATGTTCAGCCTGAAGTCTATGTAATAAATTAAAGGCAGAAATAAAACTATCGAAAGCTTTTTTTTCATTTAATTATTTATTTTTGTTTTTCCATTAAATATTTCTACTCAATATTGTTGGTCAACTTCAAAAGAAATGTTTTTATTTAACAATAATTTTAAAGTATTTATCACTGTGCAAGCTTTTGTCATTTAATAGAAATAAAACTTGAGAAAACTCTACAAAAAAAATTTATGTTTTTTGGTGTCCCATTTGTAGAATTATGACCTTTTATAAGTAAAGGGTTGTTTAATTCTGTTAAAACTACCTGTACTCCTCATAAATATTTTTAAATTAAGTCTTAATGTAAATATATCGTTGAGTATGAAGCGCACAACATGCCAACTGGGCATAAGTGCATACCTGTCATGGGTTTGGGCTTTTATACCCCTCCTCTTCAACCTAACCTAAATATATCGTCTAAATTTCTTGATCTTTTTTATTGATTATATATGATTTTTTTAAGCTTGAGATCAACTTTTTTTTCAAATTTGAAATTGTTTTGAATTTGTTTTTATAAAATTTTTATACATATTACCCTGAAGAAGCTACCCATTGTTTGGTAGCGAAATATTGATTAATAATAAATAATTTTTTATAAAAAAAACAAAAAAATTGATCTTAAGCTTGAAAAAAATATATATACTTAATGTTAATAGTTACTATTTATCTACAAAACTCTTCATTGATGGCAATGACCTCACTAAAAACTTTTTGTTAATGCATTTTAACCCGATGAATCTCCTAGTAATTCAATATACAAAAATGTTACTATTTTTCTAAAAATGCTCCACAACATAATGACGTTTAAGAAAAAATGGTTTTCTTCTAAACCCTCCAAAGCCCATTCAACAAACAAAGTCCGTAATATATGGTTATAAGCTTTGAACTACCGGAACAATTGATACACTTGCACGGACAACGATAGTGCTCCGGTCGATCTGGTGTTTCTTTAACTTACAAATGTCGGCTAAAAATAACCGTCAACGATTTAAATTTGTTCACCAAAAGATAAAAAGTTAATTTTTAAAGGTTACAGGAATGAACACTAGTTTTAGTTATAAAATGTTTTTATTTGAACGTAATTTTTAATCACGTAACTTATCACTGAACTTTTGTCTGTAAAATGTGACCTGCACAAGGCATATTCATAAAGGTATATACAATGGCGAATTGATGATGATGGGGAAGCATTTTATCAAATTTTTTTTCATTTGCCTTGATTTCATTTACTAATACAGGGATGGAAATAACAATTTGGTTTCGGTATTAAACAACTAACTTCAGTGTACTTTTTTGATTATAAATGTAACAAATGTATGTATATTTGTTGCTTTTGTAGCATTTATAATATGTTTAAGAAATTTTTATCATATTTTTTAATCCAATTTTATTAAATTAAACATATTATAACAAATTTTCCATCGCTGATATACGAATTAGCCTTGACAGAAAACATCCCCTAAAAAGTTGCTTTGCATATACCTGTATAAATATGCCTTGGATACAACAAAGCAACTTTTTAGGAGATGTTTTCCGTCTACAAAAATTGTTATGATATTTTTAATTTAATAAAATATGATTCAAAAGAATATCGCCTGTGTTCTGTGTTCCGAGTGAAATTAAATCACTCGAAATTTCCATTGTAGTGTTATTGTTTATAACAACAATTTCATGGCAGTTCAGAGTGATTTAATTTCAATCGGAATGCAAAACTCATGATACAAGGTATAAAAACAAAAATATATATAAATTTAATACATTTATTATCAAAAAAGTACAACTAAGTTAATTGTTCAATAACCAAACGAAAATCTCATTTTTCAACCCTGCATATATAGATGAAATAAAGACGAAATTATCTAATTCGAACTTCCTTTGTGTAACACTGTGGTACACTTAAATAGGCAGCTTCAATTGATTAGCTGATCATCAGCTGTTTATTTTTCAAATATATAAATTTTATATATTTCCTCTTTACTCTCATAACTTTTAATTGTCAAAAAATATTCTCTCCGAAATGCAACCTATATGGTGGTTACTAAATACTAAATATGGTGGTTATACTAATTTTTTTTAAAAGCTATTATTGAAAGAAGTAAGCTTTATTTAAATTGTGTTTTTGTAAAATTATAATATAAACCCAAATAAGCATTGGAAAATAATCATTAAGCAGCATTTTCAATTTAGCTCTTCTTTCAAAATATAATTTAATATTATATTAAATAAAAGTAAAAGTTAAATAAGTTAACAAACTCCCATGGATTATGCCAATAAAGTAATTTATAATAACACTACAAATAATAACTATTTATATTTTCCAAAACCTTTCGTTAAAAGCCAAAAAAAAAAACAAAAAAAAAAAGATTCAATCAAATATATTTTTTGTATATAAAATTGTGATGCAAACAGAGAAACAATTTTAAAAATAATAAAAAAAAACAATGAAATCAATGAAGTAAATTTCCATAAATTATTTCCAACTGACTTAACAATAACAATAACTACCAACAACTGCAATACGAATTAAAAGCAAATCAACAAAAAAAAAAGAAATGTAAATATGAAAATAACGCTATGATACAGATTTCAAATGCAATAACAAAATCAAAAAAAAACTCACAAAACTGCATTACAAAACAATAACAATAAACATTTTTTATATTTTTTATGCAAATTTTTATAATTTTTGTTTTCGCAACAGACATTTAAATACGGAGTTTATAAAGTAAAATTGAGAAAAAAAAACAAACAAATTGAAAAGAAACTAAAACAATAGCACACAATAAAGTGAAAGCCGTATTTGCTATAAAAATAGAAATGCACCAAAAATAAATAAAAAATAAGAAAATGTATATAAAATAAAATTGGAATAAAGAAATATATTCAACGTTTATACCTACAAAAGTCATTCAATGCATTTGTAATAAATGCAAGTATGTATCTCTGCCAAATGCCAAAGTTTAGCTTGACTTGAAAATGTTAAGCCAAGTTAGCTTATTAAAGGAATCCAACTACAACAATATTTTTACTGTGTACGTCAAGTTGTTTAATAGTGGTGCTTAAAAGTTTTACAACTGCAAGATGGTAAACAACAACCAAAAATAGATTTAAAAAAAAATATTTATTTTTTGCTGTATATTTTTTTTTTATTTTTTTATTTATTTTTTTTTTTTTTTTGTTGTTGAGCATACTGGTGCATGGCACCAATAAATTTACAATAAGACTTTTATTTGCCACATGGTGATGGTGCTGATGACGCTGTTGTTAAACAACAACTTAAGCAAATCAAAATACTTTTATTTAATAAAAGAGTCTTAAGCCATTTACTTTTAAGCATATTTAATAAACAACGAAAAATAAATAAACTTTGATATTAATTATCATACACGCACAGGCACACACATACAATTATACATACTACATACATTTATGTATGTATGAAAAAAAAACTTGCACATGTGTTATACGCGCTTGTTTAAAAATCAAGTTTCTCTCTTAAGTCTTTTGTTTATGTGTAGGTTTTCAATGATGAATTTTGCACAGTGCTGCTGAATAGGATTTTTATTTTCATAAAAAATTATTTATGGTAAAAAATCGTTTTTACGAAAAAAAATGATTTTAAATTAAATAAAATACAAAATAATATTTTTTGCTAAAATTAAAAAAAAATGTTTGTTTTTAAAAAACTCGGTATATTGATTTTGAAAAATTTTGGAAAGAAAAAATTTTAAATAAATTTTTAAGTCTGATTTAACTCAAAAAAGCCTTATACTTTTAAGATACTAAGCTCCATTAATTAACTTTATCTTGCTGCACTCATTTTCTTAGCGAATTTTAACTGAAACTAATAAAACTCTTAATAAAAATAAATAAAATTATCAGGTGTGAATTTTTAAAAATTTTAGTAATAGTTAGTAAATTGATTTTTTTAGAAAATAAATGGAATAAAATATGTTGCAAATATGGTTATGCTATCTTATGGGCTGCCCAAGCAATAGGTACTTTTTGTATGCCTTAATTTAATATTGCTATATAGTACTATATTTCCCTATCACTTGCTAGTCATTAAATATGTAAAAAACCTTACCTAAATATATTAATAGAACTGTTACCTTTGATTAATTTTTTACAAGGTTATACAGGTTTCTTTTAAATTTAAGCTTAAGTTATTTAAAACTTAGTAACAGAATAAATCCAATCTACAAACACTTATATTTTTGTCCCACTGTTTGCTTATACATATGTATATGAAATATTCGATAGTTTGTCTACAAGTTGTGTGATTTAAATATTAATACAAACTATACAAATATATTTAATTTACTTGTATACATACATAAGTATGTACGTATCTACTACATAACTCTATATATAAAAAAAGTTACACACATAATAAATGTCTGTTTTGGTACTCCCATATACTTACACATAAATCTTTTTAACTTTTAACTGTGTATTTATATAAAGAAAAATATGGATGATAAAATGTTATTTTTTATTTTTAAAAAGTTGTTTCTATTATTTTACAAATTATGTAACAATCAAAATTTTGCTGTTGCTGTTAACAAATCGTAAATTTTGTTTTACAAAAACACTAACAAGCAAACAGACAAAGACACACATTTGTTTAAAAATTTAAATTTTATTAAAAAAAGACAACATAATCCAAACATCTTTTATTTTGTCTGAATTTTCGTTTTTATCTTTTGTTTTTTTTAATTCTATTATATTTTTACGTTTTTTCTTTATTTATTACTTAATAGTCGGTCATTAAAAGCGTGTGGTTTTTTGACGGTTTTGCTACCTGTATTGTATTGTCTTTTTGATATTTATAAATACTGCAAATGAAGGGGTAATTTTTAACCCTTGCACTACCTTTTATTTGTGATATTAATAAATAGCTTTTTCGGCATTTTATTTGTTGGTTATACGTAAATAAATAAAAGTAAGAAATCGGCTTTATTATAAAAAAAAGTGTTACTATTCAAACTTTCAACCAAGGTCTATTTAATTTAACTTTGTAATAATTAATAATATTATTTATTTTTGTTGTCTTGTAAACTGAAAAATTGTTCAACAAAAGGAAAACACAAAAAATACTCAAAAAGTAAAGCGTTTTTTTTTTTGTATTTTAGTCAGCTGTTTTTGACAACTTAAGGCCATGACTGACTATCCTACAAAGTCGTGCGATTATGTCAAATAAAAATCTGATAGTTTTCTGTCCTAGGCCCCTTTCGCATTAGGCAACTATAATTGCGCAATTCTTGTGTTTGTTAGTGTGAGAGGAAAGGTCGGTGTAAAGGGGAAAGAGTTGCCGAGATTTGAGTACAGACTTTTTGTACTTGGCAATTCTGCTTTAGCTGTCATTCTTGTCTTGGAATATTTATTTGTTTTTGACATTGTCTTTTATTTCTTCTTCGGTGTGTTGTGTAATTTTGTGTTTGTGAAAATTTTATTTGTTTATAAGAGTATCAAATATTTAAAAATGATGAGAAGTTGGAAAAAACTGGAAGAAATTGAGCAACCAAGTTGCTCAATGTGAACATAAAAGCAAGTTCAAAAGAAAATAAATAAAAATTAAAATTATACTTGCGCAATTATAGTTGCCTAATGCGAAAGGGGCCCTACATGAAAAAATCGCAACAAAATGTGTTATTGGATGCCACACTGTCATACTTGCTTAGAAAAAGCAACTCTGATCGCACGGAAACTATTATTTTATGAAAATTTCCAAAAGATTATCAAATCGGACACACTTGTCAAAAAATCTGTCACACATGTGCACTTTGTGTCCACACTATCACACTTTCTGAACACACATACAATTTTTGACATATCGAACGACTAAATCTGATAGTCAGTCATGGCCTTTAGTTGTAGTTTTACACTAACAAAATGCATGTTAATTTTTTTGCTCTTTGTTTTTGTAGAGTTGCACAGACCTATTAAATAGACCTTGATTTAAAAATTTGCAAAAAGGTGTATAGTTTTAGGAGATTTCTTATAGTGAACCACAGTAAATAATAAATCGTGTATTTTTAGAGTCGCAGAACTTTATCTGTTTTTTGTGACAGCTTTTTTTTTAGGTTAGATTGAAAAGACTCACGCCAAAGCAACGCTTGCATTTTGTTCAAATTTATTTTGAAAATCATAGTACAAATCGACAAATCGACAAACTCATTAAGAATAGAGTACACTTTTAGTTAAATGGCAATGTTAATAAACATAATTATATATTTGGAGACATGATAAGTCTTAAGCCATTATTAAAACTCTATTACATTCAGAAAAACTAAATCTTTGGTACGTTTAATGGGCTGATATATTGGTCCATATACATACAGAAATGACTTTACAGTCAATAGTGAGCGCTATAGGGATATGCTTACGAACTTGCTCGTTCTTACTTTAGACACATTAAACATGGCCCTATTGCAATTAATTGTACTAAGAGAAACTGTTGACAAAACAATAATTAAAAGAAGTGGACCTGTTCATGTGACTTGACGCCCTTAGATTAAATTCCTTGGGAATATGTAAAATCGCAGGTCGATGCAGATAAGCCAGAATTAATCAAGCACCACGAAGCGAATATTCTACAAGTTGTTGCAGAATTACAGTCTAGTTTACTACATATAACAGGTTACAACGTATGCGCTAGCCACAGTGGCCACATAAACAATATTACATTTAAATATTAATGCTAAAAAATTATCTAATTGATAATTATCTAATTGATAAAAATTATTTTCAACTTAAAATTGCGTCCTGTGTCTCGTTTTAGTGTTGTCTATACTGATATATGAAATGTTTCAATTCGAGAAATTTATAGTTGCCCTGTTTAAGACAAAATGAATAAGATTGTGTAAACTGTTTTGGGATAAATGAAAATTTCACAGTTTAACTAATAGCTAACTCACACTGTGAACAAATAGAAGGCTTTTATAATTTTAAATTTTTATTCGGTAATCTTCTCATAAACTACAGAAACCGGGAACTGGGTGTCAATTACCGTTTTGTTAAATTGTATAATGAAAAGTTTTCGCGTATTATATTAAATATATGGTATCACCATATATTTAACTTTATAAAAACTTTTCATTTCACAGTTTCACTGAACGAAAATTTACACCCTGATCTTTGACTACAAAATTTACATGAATGTGCAGACAGACAGACGAACTTCTTATATTTGGCTTGGAAAGTAAGTTGAAGTTTATTCGTATAAATTAGGGTATATACAACATGTAACATACTATAGTTTGGATATTATAATTTTAAAAATATGAAAACATTTTTTAAGTAATCATAATTATAAAATACTTTAAAGTTTTGTACAATTATGCAAGAGCTAATAAAGGGTTAAAAAATGTGTCCAATTTAGAGATTTATTATACCGATAGATATAATGGCCTTAGAACTCCAAATTTTTTTGTATTATTAAATTATATAGCTAAACTCGTGTTTTTTTTAAGTAATTGGAATTTTTTGTTTAAATTAGAAAGAACAAAAAAATAACGATTAAAAGTAAGTCAAATATTTAAAAATAATGCGCAGTATAATAATTAAAGCGCGTGTATGGTTTTTAATTGCAGTCGTTGAAAAAAAGTTTTAATGGTTGAATTATTTTAATCACCTAAAAAAATTTTTTTTTTTAAATTTTAAAATTCTGAAAATAATCAACTGATATTAGCATTTTATTAAAAGTCTAAACCACAAATAGCCATAAAACGTATTCTTCAGTTTATTTGAAAATATTAAGAAACTCACAAGTATGTATGTATATCGATGATCACAAGTAGAAAGGCCCTAACTTGTATTTTTTAAGATATTGAGTTTTCAGTGATTCCAATACATTTTACACAAATACATCTTGACACAATCTTATCAAAAATATAAGTTTTACAAGCAATTTTACAAAAGAAATTACATTGTAATAACACAGCTTCTGTTACGTTTTTACTTTCTTCTGTAAAATTACAATTATTTGATTTAGGGCATTTCTACTTGTGACCAACAATATGCACCATCTGAATAAGTGATTATCAACATTGTTTTTTGGGAAAAAGAAGGTGGTTTTTATTTAAATTTAAGCTCATTTACATTTGATTTTATTTTCTTAGTTAGAGCTTTGAATTATTTCTAAATAAATATAAATTTGTTCTTTCTTCTCTAGAGATATATTTTTCATACTAAAATACAAATGTTTTCACTTTTCATTAACACTTAAGTTCCATCTTTGGTTTGTTTTTTGTTGGGTCATACATACGGACATTATATTTTTAACATGTTTTCATGTTTGTATATGTAAATAAATAAACCCCAATTAATTCCCATTTTGTAGGAATTGAAACTGGTTTTATTCATTTGCTATATTTTCTCTCTTACTTTTTTAAATAAGGTTACTAAGTCTTTGTGATTCATATTAATGTTGTGTGGTTGTTAATTATACCCTTCACACAGTAAAAAAGGGTATATATAGGTTTGTCATTCCGTGTGAAATTTCTACAATTTTCATTTCCGACCCCATAAAGAATATATTTTCTGAAAGCTTATGAATAGGGGAGTCGATTAAGCTCTGTCAGTCTGTCCGTGTGTATGTTGAAATTAACTTTCTGAAACCCCCCGATATCGCTTGGACCCGGGTGAGGTATTAAAATATCAGAAATATTCGGAAGTAGATCGGTATTGAAAATCAGAAACATCGGTACACAAACAACTGAGATTTGAGCAAAAACCCACGGCCACCTCGTTTTTTTAACACAAAAACAACATAAAACAACAATATACATACATACAGACGTGGTATACTGGTTAGAGTAAACGTGGCATCGAACCCTAGCTGAGTCAAAAAAAAATTTTTTTTTGTTAATTTTTTTTATTTTATATATCTATTATTTATATTCTTATTATTTTTTTTTAAATTTTTTTTTTTTTTTTAATATTATGTTTTTATTTTTTTCTTATATTTTTTTAATATTTTTTTTAATTTTTTTTAAAAATTTTTTTAATTTTTATATTAATTTTTTTTTTGTTTCATGTATATTGTTTATATTTTTATTATTTTTTTATTTTTTTTTACTTTTTTTTTAATTTTTTTTTTTTATATATTTTTTACATACGTAAACTTATAATTTTACAATGGGATGTTTTTATATATGTATGTTTTTTATATGTATGTACGTATTTCATATGAGATGAATGGTGATACAAACTTTTGTTATTGCGTGACTACACGTTGTGAAGGCTATATAAGATTCGGCATGGCCGAATATAGCACTCTTACTTGTTTTTAAAACCAGTTGTTTAAGGCCTTATTTCTATTTGTAATAAATACATTAATCCCTTGACTTACGTCGTAATTAGTTTCGGAAAAAAGCAAAAAAGGCCTTTTTTTCTATTTTAGTTTCAAATTAAATTTCATTGCGTTCCTATTTTATTTGAGCTGTACAAAGTTCATGAATTTTATTAGTAGCGCACATATTGCAGTTCGTAGCGTATGTCAAGTAAAACAAAAATGGACTACTGCATAACATTCAAATATCTTAACAAATATGTACATGTAAAACAAACATTTAAAGCAAAAACTGGTATTTCCCCTTCTTTTCAACTTATGAACAGCTGTTACGACGCAAATCGAATATCGCGGCGACGTAAACCAAGGGATTACTGTATATGTATTTCCTTGCATTTATTAAAATAAACTGAGTAACGTTTTTTTATTTATGTGGCATAAAATACAAATAAACAGATTTTGAATTGATTCAAAGAAATTTGGGGGTACTATTTAAAAGAGATATTTGTTAAAACTTTAAGATTAAAACTGCAAATCATATTTAAATCACTTTAACAATTATGTTTGACTCACCATTTTTACTACACAGAAAATTTTAAAATTTTGTATTTTAATTATTTCTTGTCAATGTCAACACAAATAAGCAATTAAGCAACAAAACTTAACGTATTTTTATACCCTTCACACAGTGAAAAAGGGTATATATAGGTTTGTCATTTTGTGTGAAATTTCTACAATTTTGATTTCCGACCCCATAAAGTATATATTTTCTGAAAGCTTATGAATAGGGGAGTCGATTAAGCCCTGTCAGTCTGTCCGTCTGTCCGTGTGTATGTTGAAATCAACTTTTTGAAGCCCCCCGACATAGGTCGGACCCAGGTAAGGTATTAAAATATCAGAAATATTCGGGAGTAGATCGGTATTAAAAATCAGAAACATCGGTACATAAACAACTGAGATATGAGCAAAAACCCACGACCCTCTCGATTTTTTTTTTTCACAAAAACAACATTACAACAACAACATACATACATACAAACATGTATACTGGTTAGGGAAAACGTGGCATCGAATCCCAGCTGAGCCAAAAAAATTTTTTTTTTAATTTTTTTAAAAATTTTTTTTTAAATTTTTTTTTTATTTTTTTTTTTTATTTAATATATTATTTATATTTTTATTATTATTATTTTTTTAATTTTTTTTTTTATTTTTTTTGTTTTATATATAATAATTATAATTATATATAATAATTTTTTTTTTAAATTTTTTTTAAAATTTTTTTTTTTTACTTTTTTAAAATTTTTTTTTTAATTTTTTTTTCGTTTTTTTAACATACATACGTGAATTTATAATTTTACAATGGGATGTTTTTATATATGTATGTACGTATTTCATATGGGATGAATGGTGACACAAACTACTGTTATTTTATGACTACACGTTGTGAAGGGTACATAAGATTCGGCACGGCCGAATATAGCGCTCTTACTTGTTGTTCTATTCAGTTGTGCAAAAACACATGACAAATATTTAAAAACATTAAAAAAAACTAAAAACTATACATTTTATTTATATGTAGTGATTTGTTGCTGTTAAAATATTATTCAAGTCATTACAAGCTAAAATTTTCTAAGATATTGATGTTGCTTAGGACCCCTAATAACAACGTCACATATAAAATAAGGTTATCATTACACAATTGAAAACAATGTTGCTTAAACTTTGGTTCACAAATGTCTAACATTTTAATTGGAATCGAAATTCAGTACAAATAATAGTATTTTTAGGGGGGTGCTTTAATACCATGTGAGATAAGGCCATGATGGCTTTATTGCTCAATTGAATGGGAGATAAAGCCATAATGGCCTTATTGCCCAATCATTGAGAGGTAAGGCCATATTTAAAATTTTGCGAAATGAGAGATAAAGCCATATTTTTCAGAATATTGTTATAATTATTTTTATAATTAATTAATTTAAAACTTTATTCAGCGAAGCCAACTGCCGCGTCCAACTGCAGGAGAAAACCCGTAAGCACGGCCGCAGGCCGCCCCGCGGAAAAACTTTAGTATGCGAGGCCAGATTTCAATACTTAACTTTACTGTTTCCGGGAAAAGACATTTTTTATTCTTGTGACGTACGCAGGAAAACTTTATTCAGCGAAGCCACCTGCCGCGTCCAACTGGAACGCAACGCAGAAAAACTTTAGTATGCGAAGCCAGATTCCAATAATAATAACATTCTGTAAAAAAATGTCTTCTTAACAAATTCCACACTGATAAATACGAACATGTCGTGTATTACCCTTAAAACATTACTTCTGTAAAAAACATATTGTGAGACAGCTGACAAAATTTCAATTAGAGCGCGATCTGTTTTCTTCTGTTAAAACATGTGACATCAACCGTTGACAGAAAAGTGCCTGTAAAAGTACAATTTTGACAGACATGTAGATTTACATATGTCTCACAAATTATAAAGTCAGATGTAAAACACATGCCGTGTAACTAATATTACGCAAATTGAAACTTCATACTAAATAAAATGTTGCTTAAATGTTGATAGAAACATTTCATATGTTTTTTACGTTATAAACCGAGTATTGATAAAGCAACATTATTCTAAAAGTATTTCTTATGAATTTTCAGTATATCAGACTTAAATGTTGAAATATTTTTATATGTACATATTTAAATATATTTGAAATGATTTTGAATATTTCTGATATTTTACAAAGTTATGTTTTAATTAACACCTGTAAACTTTGTTTCCTTTAAAATATTTATAGTTATAGTTACTTTAAAAGGCGGAAGTCGTTTACAAAATTTGTACCTAATTTAAGTTTTATGCTTAAATGATTTCCCTGACTAGCATTATGCAAGTTATAAAATTTGTATACACAATTTACCACACAAAACAACTAAATAATAGACAAGAAGCAGTTGTTGTATAAATTTACAAGATGTTAAAGGGTAATTTCTTTTAAAATTTGTTTTTTTTTTTGTGTACGAAAAACATTATCAAATTTGTTAACAAAACAGCTTCTTCTCTTTAAGTTAAAAAATAAATAAATGGTAGTTATAATTCATCTTCTCATCATTAGCGATTTTATTTTACCATGATTTGCTCTTAAAGGAAAACCAAGTTTTTATACTTTGTACATATTTTTAAAACAATGTTTTCATTTGCAGTACGTTTTGTAGCCTTTTGTTGCTTTTGCTTTAGAGCTGCAGATTTTCGTTGTTTTCAAGTAGTTGTTAACAATTTTGGTATATTGTTTGTGCCAAAAAAAAAAAAAAGAGTAGACAAAATTGTTATAAAAAGGTTGTTGCTATTATTATTTTGTGTGGTGTTTCGGCTGCTGGTTGCTATATTAGTAGCTGGCAACTTTAAAGTTTATTGACTTCTTGTAAAAGCTTGATTTGTTGACCTAAAATTCAAGAAAAATTATAAAAAAAACATAAAAACAAAATATTTTGTTGTGTAATAAAATAAAAAGATGAGGTTAATTTTTTTTTTAATAAAAGAGATGAAAAAAACACAAAAAAAAATTACATAAAAATTTTATTATTTTCAACTACGAATAATTGCGGTCATATGAGAAAGGCAAAATAAATACATGCATACATACAAACATTCATACATACAAACTATATGATTTGAATAATACAACATGATGCCATCAACATTCAGAAAGTAGTTGTTTCAATGCTTTCGAATACTATGCAATATGATACATCTTATAGAGACTTCATAATCATTATATCAGAATGCTCAACTAGGTAACTGTTTTCAACAATTAAATTTTAATTAATTTGATAAATAAGTTTTGTTTTTCCCTAAAGAAGTGCAGTTTGAAGTAATTGGAGTTCAGTTTATTATACCCTTCACCTGTGGTGCACAAGGGTATACATAGGTCTGTCATTCCGTGTGAAATTTCTACAATTTTCATTTCCGACCCCATAAAGTATATATTTTCTGAAAGCTTATGAATAGAGGAGTCGATTAAGCCCTGCCCGTCTGTCCGTGTGTTGGTTCCTGAGATCTGTGTAGGGTATCAATCTTTTGGAAACATCCGGGAATAATTTGCTATTGAATTTCAGCGCAATCGCCCCATAACTTTCTGAGATATAAGCAAATAAACACGACTGCCTCTGTTTTTTCCCATATTTTTACCACCAAAATTAAAATTAAATTTTCAGCCATAGAATAATTTATAGGTACCTTTGCTACGATTTGTAGATATAATATGCCTCTAGAGTATTCGTGAAAAATTTTGGATAAAGCGGGCTATAATCGGTAAAGTTATAAGCAAAAAAATTTTTTTTTTGTTTGATCGATTTTATAATTATTTTTTGAATGTCAAATTCTTCGTATGAAATAATATTTCACAAATTGAAACAGATTACCTGGCTTAAGTTATTAAATATTTTGTTAAATAATCTCAAAAACATGTCTTTAACATAAATTGTTTATCAATAACAGACATTTCTAAACAATCATACTTAATCAGACCAGACGCCCTTGTAACCAACTAAACACCGCAAAGATGCAATTATTATTATTGTTATTATTTATTATTGTTACTGTGGATACATATTACATTCAAATAACGATTCTGGTGCGGGCGTATTTATAAGTCCTCTCGGATTTCCAAGCAGCTTTATCAAATCAGCTGTGGTGATGGAACCGTTTAGTATTGCACAACATACTGTTGTCAAACCTTCCATTCGTCTTTCAATTGTGTCGGAGTATTTTTGTGGTGTTTATTCGGGGTACCCTTATGGATGCTGAGCTTGCTTTTAACAGGAGACAAGCTTAGGGATAACAACAAACTAAAAGGTTTATGTACCTGTCTAAAGCTATTTCTAAGAGACTCGTCTCTCTTTGTAGAAGGCTCTGGGTATATTGTATGGCTTTCTGACCCAACACTACAACCTCAGATACCACTTGAGTAAGGTCGGTAGATCGGATATACATACTGACTTGTCGGCTTGGCAACATCAAGGATAAGACCGAGGAGGATGTGCTCTATAAATGTCCAGCATACTCCACTAAGAGATTGTGTTTTTTAGAGTATGAATTCAGAGTTTATTTGGAAATTATTATTTACGACTCAAAACGACAAAATCAAAATCATTTGATTTTTCTTTACATAATTTTCTTTTAAAAATATTCGTTAAAAATGGGAAATTCTCTTTCAGAAAACAAATAAAAACGTTAACGACGCTGTTAGAATGCACAGTGTTTTTCGCCTATTCAATCTATTTAGCAACATGTTGCTTTGACTATACTTTAGGTAATTAAACTGTCGAATAATTTATATATAAAGTAAAACTATTAACCAATTTTTGGTAGCATAAATAATTTTTTTAATTATTTTTACTACATTTAAAACTTAAAGCTCAAAATAATTGGAAAATAGTAAAAATTTACCAGCAATTGAAACAGGCCTATTATTTCCGTTTAACAGTTTTAGTTTTTTCGTAACCAAAATGTATAACAAAAAAAATAAAATATTCATTAAAAACACAAAACATTAATACACATTTTTCTCTTTTAACTGACCCTAACCCTGTTTTTGATTAATATATTTTATATTTTTTTATAAAAATTGTTTTTTATGTTTTCGGTTAGAAATCAAAAACAAGCATAATAATTTATTAAAATTAATTTACCATACATTGCAACATTTTTTAACAATAAATTTATATTTAAACCAATTAAGCTTTAATATAATAAATCGTGATTTAGACTTTTTATATAAAAATAGCCATAGATTAAAAAAATATTTATGTATGTATATACATATTATTGTATTAATTTAACTTTTACAATTTTATTGTTTAACAATAATTCATTACAAACAAGAAAAACTATGAATAATATTACAGGTAAAGCAGAAAATAACAACACAGCAGAGCGTAAACTGTGAAATTTTAATTTTCATTAAACGCCCGAAAACAATAAAACTCCATTATAACAAAAAAATTTTAGCTAAAAATATTTATAACTTACCTAAGTATTGTACTTTGTTGTTATTATATTCCAGTTATTGAAGAGTTTCACACAACTAAATATTTAACTTGTATACAGATTTGCTTATGCTGTTACCCTAAATTTGGCTTTTGTTGACGTGTAAACTACATCCGTTAAAAATGTTATTCAAATTAATGCAATTATTGTGTTTAAGTAAACCTTTTATGAAAATGTGTGACTAAAATTGTTAGCAACTTGTTGCTAATGCCTACATCGAATATTCTATGAAGTATATTAAGTTTGTTTTTATATAAAAGCATTAAAGGGTTTTTCAACAGGCACGCTACAAAAGTAGACCGATAGGGACAGCAAGCGACGCCATATTTTTGCCGCTCTTTTGACATTTCACTTCAGTAAGGTTTGCCATTTCATGATTAAAAGATATACAAGCCAACAACGAGTCGAAATTATTAAAATTTACTACCGAAATTCGGAGTCAGTGGCCTAAACGTTAAGAGCGCTACGTTCAATTTATGGTCGTCATAATCGTCCTACTAGATCAACAATTGAGCGTCTAGTGGAAAAATTTGAATCCGCTGGCACAGTACAAAATGTTCCCGTGCCAGTGAGACAAAGAAGTGCCCGTAGTGTCGAGAATATTGCTGCCGCTGAGGCCTCAGTTGAAGAAAGCCCAAATGTGTCTCTCACACATCGTTCTCAAGCGTTGGGCATCTCTGTGACGTCGTTGTGGCGAATTTTGCGAAAAGATCTTGGTGTAAATCCTTACAAGATCAAATTAACGCAAGAACTGAAGCCGCTTGACCAGCAGAAGCGTCGTATGTTCGTGAATTGGGCTGAGCAACAACTTGAAAATGATTCGGATTTTGATCGAAAAATCATCTTCAGCGATAAGGCTCATTTCTGGCTGAATGGCTTCGTCAATAAGCAAAATATGCGTTATTGGTCAGACAGCAATACACACGTATTCCATGAGTCATCATTGCATCCCGAAAAAATTACGGTTTTGTGCGGCTTATGGGCCGGCGGCGTCATTGGGCCGTACTTCTTCCGTGATGATCAAGACCGGCACGTTACTGCGAATGGGAATCGCTACCTTTCAACACATACTTAACATACGTACATACATACATGTAAAAAATTAGTTAACCCTATAAGCAACAGCATAGTCGACTACGAAATTGAATTTAAGTTAGCTTGTCATCAACTAACTACAAGCTAACTAAAAGTAATCAAGAAATTACCCAAATTTAATGAAAACATAAGTGTTTGTTTTTTCTAGTTTTTTATTTTGCTCTGAGAGACTTGAAACGGTAGTTTTTATTTTGCTTTTTGCAGTCTTTTATGGCGGAAGTCAGTAAAGTTAAATATTTGAAGTCAGTGAAAAATAAATAAAAGTAAATTATTTATAAAATTATATTCAATTCTTACATGTCTCTATAATAAATTTTTTTTTTATTATTTACATATTTATTTATTTAAACTTATTAACTTTATCAATACTATTAACAGAGTTATGAGAATTTACAAATAGTATTACAACAATTACCATCTGATTAATTAATTAAAGATATTTAAGACAAAATTTGTTCATAAAAGACCTTTTATTAACTTAAAAGTTATAAGAAATTTTAAAACAATCACCAAAATGTGTCTTTTAAACAAAAGACCCTCAGTGGTCGTTCAGCAAATTTCGTATCATTTCAAAATTCTACGTTCTGCATTTTTCAGACAGACTCAGTTCTGTTGTCAATAAATTTAACATTTTAAAGTTAAAATTTCTATGTAGAAGATAAGTGGGATATATAAAGGGTAGATTGTGTATTATTTTCAAATTTTTGTTCTGAATAATTGGAAGTTTGTTTGTATGCGTTTTAGCAACCTTCTGAGACCAGACTTGACAACCATATGTTATAATTAGACGAATACACACTTTGTAATTAAGTACCTTGTTCTTTATATTAAGTTTAGATCGGATAATTAAGGGGTATAAGCCACGCCTTCTCGCAAATGTAATTAACATGCTGTTTGAATAAAAGTTTTTTGTCTGGGATTACTCCTAAATATTTGATTTCATCCTTCAATGGGATAATAGTTCCCCCAGACCATAAATATCTAGTAGGAATGCGTTTTTGCGATTTGTTGAATAGAAATATAATCGCTTGAGTTTTATCGTCATTAACTTTTCTTTTCCATTTGTTATTTACGAGTTTATCTTAGATTATTTTCCATTCTTCTAATTAAAATAAATAAAACAGAAAATTTTAACAATTATTTAAATTAAAGCCAAAGATAAATAGAAATAAATTTAAGCTAACTATAAGAGGAGTGACGTTTAACTAACTTTAAAGTAGCTAACTTTAAGTTAGTTTAAAAATCACCTAGAGTCGGACAATTGAAAACTGCATAGGACATCGCAATGTTAAAATAGTCATTTAGCTCCATTGAAAATAATCCAGACATCAACCACCACAAGTTGCGAAAAAGCTTAGTTAGCTGTAAGTTAGCTTCATTAGGAAAATTTACAAAATCTTTTAAAAACATATAAATTGTTGTTAGCAACAAATTTTTTTATTAAGCCTCTGTTGCAATTTTTTAAATATGTTGATCAACTTATTACACAGAAAGAATTTGACATACAAAAATAATTTTTAAATCGAGCAAACCAAAAATGTATCAGCTCTTGCTTTGAATTTATTACGAAATAGCTATTGATCATATTATTTCACATGAAAAAAAATGTTGCGTAAATGTTGATAGCAACACTTCATGTGTTTTTAACGTTATAAACAGAGTACTGATTAAGCAACATTTTTTCATAAGTATTGCTTATAAGGAGTTTGACAACATAAAATAACAACAATAATAATTGGCTAAAAAATCGTTAAGGTTAACTTTAAAAAATAATAGGCTTATTAATTGTTAGTGCATTAATTGATATGATATCAATACTGAACGAGTTTTTTGAGATCCATATATATATATATATATATTTTTGCTTTAAATATATATAAATGATAACAGCAATAAAGTTTACTGGCAATTTTTGTTTAAGAAATATTTAAAAAATTATACTAAATAGCAATTTTCCAGAAGAGTACCTACTAACCAAATGTCCATTAATTTTGTTTTAATTTGCAAAGTATACAAACATGTTACTAGCAACATAATTTTGAAACATATGTTTATAATTACATATGTGTATGAATGATAGAAAGAAGATGATGGGTGCTTAGTATATTCATTGGCGTAACTTGACAGTTCTGGGGAGTCCAATTTGTACCTTATATTCAATAAAATAGTTTAATATTTTAAAAAATACTAGTCATAATATGTATTTAAGAATACGCCAAATAAAATACGCCTTAAGACCTTAAAAATTTTATATATTATTTTGTGTGTTCATTTCGTTATTGTTTTTTTTTTTATAATAGGAACTTCCCCGAGCTGAAGCTTTATTGGGTCGTGAAAATATAAACGATGATGATTTGCAAAGTCTCGACAGAGAAGAACCGGTCAAAAAGGTGGAACATAAAATGCTTAAAGCTGAACATAAACCTTCCGAAGAAGAAACCAGCATGAGTGAAGCCAACGTTAGCGAGAATAGTGCAGAGGCCGATGAAATGCAAAAGTATCCTGGTAAAATTCCTTTGGAATTAGATTTAAGTGATTTGGCAGCTGCTTTATTGCAAAATAACAAAAAGTAATTGTAATTAAAAAAAAATAATAATAATGAAAATGCTTTATTAAATGTTTTTTTTTCAACTTGCAGATCTCGCATGAATTGTGTTGTAGAACGTAAACATGCCGAAGAAATTGTTGACTCGCCCTCGAAAACTGTTGCTCTGCCCTTCGGCATGAATTTGACCACTGATCCGAAAAAGGCTCGCATTACCGGCGAACGTATTTCTATTTTCTGTGAGGGTGGCAATGAAAACAAGGAACAGGAATCGGCCCGCAACAATAATCGCGAGGAAGATGATGATGACATCGAAGATGTAGAAGCTATTCGTCCCATGTTTATTCCCTTCCAACGTGTACCCATACCATTTGGACCCATTCCCAATCGTTTCCCCTTGACTCATATGCCTCAGCGCATGGAACCCATGATGCCACCACGTCAGCAAGAACATCAGCATAGCTTTTTGCGTCAAATGCCCCCACCACCACCACCTTTCCAACAATTGCCCATGCGTCCACCTATGCCACCGCAGGAGATGCAAGCTCCTCACCCTGAACCACAGCGTATTGTACGCATACAATTTCACCAAATTCCTATTCGGGAAATGATTCATGTTGCCAATGATGTGCCCCAACAGATTTCAGTACAACAACATCAACAACCTGCTGTAGTTTCACACCAACAACAACAACAGCAAACTCAGCAATCTCAACCACCACAAATTCAAATTCATCAGCAACCGCAACAGCAACAACAACAGGCCCCACAACAACGTCAAGAATTCCCCTTCTTCCAGGTATAAAATTTTAAATCATTAAAACAATTTTTAAGTCTATTAAATTGAAAAAAAAAATTCTTAAGCAGATTCAACGCATGCCCTTGGGCTTGGCTTTGGAACGTGCTGGTATTACTGCTGAAGACCTAAACAACATTCAACGTCTCACCGAAAATCGCATAAACGAAGAATTCCGTCTCTTGGCCAATGACTCCGACGAAGATGATAGCAGCAACAGTGCCGAAGATGATGATGAAAATGATGGTAATGAAACACCTGCTGCGACCCAACAACAACAAAAACAACAGCAAAACAAAGCTCAAGATCAACAACAAGTTGAACAACAACAACAGCAGCAACAGGCTGAACGTCAACCTCGTATGCAAGATTTACCCATGCCCATTCAACGACTTATTCTCCAGCCTTTGCCTGAACAGCCTCGCGATACTATGACACCACCTATGCCCGATCAACGCTTACCTATGGTCCATCCCGGTTGGGGTCGCAGCTTAGCTCAACCCGTCAGTATTCCTATTCCCATGATGGAGGCCCAAAACGATATGTCATCTCAAGATGATCAATCGTCCGCTCAAACAGCAGAAGAGTCTGAAAGACCACATAGTAAGTTTAATGAAAAGAAGAAGAAAAACGAGTTTTTTAAAACTACCCATTAGTGTTTTCTGACTCAAAAACTTTTTGTAGCAACAAACTCTCGACTAAAAAAAGACATTAATGCATATTTATTCATCAGGTAATCGCAACTCGGAAAGAAGTTTTGTGTTTATATTTTTTATATGTATGAAGTTTGATTTTAAAATAAAAAAGAGAAGAGAGAAAATTTATTTTTATCTATAGAATTTTACTGGTGAAATTTTTTAATAATTAAATAAAACATAATCAGCTGCCGAATCAAAACTACTTGATGAATAAATATGCCTTAAATAGAAATATTCAATGAAGAAAATCTTATTTATTTAGAAAAAAGTGAAGTAATGTTTTTTTAAATAAATAATTGAACATTTTTAATAAAATATCATAAAAAATTATTTATACATACTTATAATCGGTTTGTTAAAAATCTTAATAAACTATAAATAGTAGAGAAAAATCATTTTATAACACATCATCGTATTTAAGAAATTTTCATAAAAATTTTTATTTTAAAAAATGTTCAATAACATTCGAGAAAAAATCTCAATAAATATAATAATTTTGTATTTTTTTAAAATCTATATTTTTAAAATAAATGTTTTTAAAATCTATATTTTTGATTTTACTCACTTTCCAGTTGTCCAGCCCCGTTCCGTCTAATTGTTTGATTGTAACAAACCATCTGTGATGTTTGCTGCTGTCACCTTTTTGTACCATCTATTTTAAAACTACAAAACACAAAACTGAGTCTTAAAATTGTTTTTTTTTTTTTTTTAATAAAATAAATCTTTTAATGACAGCTTAAATTTTTAAACAACATCTGTAAACTAATTTTTTATCTAATTATTTGTTTGGTTTTCTGTAAAAAAAAATAAATGTTGCTGTTTAATATACATACATACATATATATTATATAAATATAAGATATACATAAATACTTATTTTCCAACAAATTAAACAATTTTCCTTTATTTTCTTCTATACTTATTTTGATGCTACCGTATACCTATAATCAATCAGTCTTTATATTGTAAAAAAATATTAATTACTACTATGTTTTGTGCATCTTTTATTAAATTTATAATAATTGTTGTTAAATTTTAGAATTTTTTTTTTTTTTTTTTGTAAAAGGAATTAAAAGTAAATTTGTTTTGTAAAAAAAAAATATTAGAAACTCCAATACAAAAACAATAAAAATAATAATAAAATATTTGTAAATAAAAACACAAATAATAATGGAATTTTATTTAGAAACAATATTAAAAAAATTCGCTTGCTACTCAGAATAATTTACTTTTCTTATTAAACAAGTAGCAGTGCTATATTCGGCCGTGCCGAATCTTATATACCCTTCACAACGTGTAGTCATGCAATAACAATTGTTTGTATCACCATTTATCTCATATGAAATACGTACATACATATAAAAAACATACATATATAAAAACATCCCATTGTAAAATTATAAATTGAGTTTACATATGTATGTGTTTCTAACAAAATAAACAAAAAAAATTTATAAAAAAAAAATATATAAAAAAAATTTAAAAAGTATATACATATATATGTATGTATATATATAAAAATTATATAAAAATCATAAAAAAAAATAATATAAAAAAAATAAAAATATAAAAAAAATTTTTTTTGGTTCAGCTAGAATTCGATGCCACGTTCCCTCTGACCAGTATACCACGTGTGTATGTACATATGTATATGTTGTTTGTTGTTGTTGTGAAAAAAACGAGGTGGCTGTGGTTTTTTCCTAATATCAGTTGTTTATGTATCGATTTTTCTGATTTTCAATACCGATTTGCTCCCAAATATTTCTAATATTTTAATACCTTATGCGGGTCCAGGCGATGACAGACGGTCAGACGGACAGACTGACAGAGCTTAATCGACTCCCCTATTCATTAGCTTTCAAAAAATATATAAAGGGTCCGCCATCTAACGTTTTTTTGTTCAACTAGTGCTTATTTCGTGAATGATAACACTTAGCTCATGTCTGATTTGACAGATAATTTGATTTATCCTTCCGATGAACGAATATGGTTGTGTATACGCTTGAATAACGCTGGGAAATATTGCGACATTACTTTGGGCGATTTTGCCAAAAAAAATCTTCTTTTCAGATGAAGCTCATTTTGATCTTGGCGGGTATGTAAACAAGCAAAATTGTCGCATTTGGGGAACAGAAAACCAGCACGCAAACACCCAAACGAGTCACTGTTTGGTGAGCAAAAAGCTACAAAAAATCTTGATTTTCATTTGAAAATTTTAGGAATAACTCAAAAAATTTATTATTATTATTTATGAACTTAAGAAACTTGATATATTTAATAAATAATAACATAAAATGTTAATTTTTATGGTAAAAATTTGGGACAGTCGTGTTTATTTGCTCATATCTAAGAAAGTAATGGGGCGATTGTGCTGCATTTGAATCTGTGTTATCACAATGTAAGAAAATTTTTTAAAATTACTTGTTAAACTCGTATTTTTGATACTATTGCGTTAAATTTTTTGTTTTAATTTCATAAAAAAAATTATATTTAGAGCCTTTCTACTTGTGATCATCTATATGTATTTAATCAAGCCAAACTATTCGATATTGTAGAATAAATCGAGACAGAAAAATCGGTTTATCAAATAACTAAAAAAACCAACAAATTTAAAAAACCTAAAAAATATAAAAGACCGGATTTTCGAATTATTCAAAATAAGAGCAGCGAAATCTGTAGAGCCGTTGTACAATATAAGTATATATAGAAGAGGGCCCATTTACCACATTTTTTTAAATTTCTCTCAGTCAAGACGGTAAGCGTTATTTCTGATAATTATTTCGCTAAAAGGATTTCCATATGTTGGCTTTAATTTTAGTTTTTTTGGTTCTAACTACTACTCGTCTTTTTACACGTGTTTTTTTTCAAAACTCCAAAGTGATCGGAAACAGGAATTTCCCTTTCTGTTATTCAAATTCGGTTTCTGAATCCTAAGAAGGGACTGAACTCGTTTAGATTTTCCTAGAACAGCTGGAGGAGAAACAGCTCGATAAAATAGCGCCTTACGAACAAATTCTGAGCATTATGAAAAAATGCCATTACTGCACATTTTGTAAATCCCTGCATCTAGTCGATTCTTGCTATTTGGTTATCTAACTAAGCTTATGAATAGAGGAGTCGATTAAGCCCTGCCAGTCTGTCCGTGTGTTAGTTGAAGTCAACTTTTAAAAGCAACCATATGTTCCTTAGGTCTGTGTATGGTATCAATCTTTTGGGTATGTCCGAGAATGAACTGCTATTGAAATTCAGCACAATGGCCCCATAACTTTCTGAGATATGAGCAAATAAACACGACTGCCTCTGTTTTTTACCACCAAAATTAACATTTTTCAGCCATAGTATAATTTAAAGGTACCTTTGCTACGAGTTGTAGATATAATATGCCTCTAGAGATATTCGTGAAAAATTTTGGATAAAGCGTGCTCTAATCGGTAAATTTTTTTTTTTTTTTGAAAAATATATATTCTAAAAATTTGCAAACGAAAATAATTTTTTTTCAGCTTCTAGACAACCGAGAGAGTCATCTGAAAGGACTTGACTAGCGCAATATAAGCACTATAAACAAAATTAAAATTCATGTTGGCCGCCACCTCAAAATGAAGGACAATAAATTTATATATGGGTAAAATTTGGTATTTTAAAATGTAACTTCTTGAACACTCTCAATATTGGTATCAAATGAAAGGGCTTGACCAGTAGAATACAGTTAACTACGTAAAAATTCAAAATCGATTATAGCGTCGGAAATAAAAAAAGAAAAATGGCGTATAACATGAAATATAGGTTAAGCTACGATGTGTGATTATACCTTTGTACGGCCGAATATATCAATCTTACTTGTTTTTTTTTTAATTTGTTTTGATGTGTATTTTGATGAAAACTGCTATTTATCTCCAGATAAATACCCCGAGCCAAGGCGAATTCAATAAGGTGAACTCGTCCCTAAAACAACTACAAAGTGAAAAAATACAACGTGTATTTTGTTAGTGTAAGCTAACTTGAACTGTCAAAAAGTTGTTTACGAAATCAAAAATAAAAAACACGTTTGTTTACATATACATAATAATTTGTATAAAATAAAATGTTAAAAAGGTGCAATAAAATAAAAATTAGTCACAAAAAATTACTTTTTTTAAAGAAAAAGTAAGTCGAAAAAACAACCACAGTATGTACCCACAATGCCAAACTCGAGTCATTTGGATGCAGTTCCACAGGCCACACCTATCAATCGGAATAGAGTGCACACAAAGAAAGTCCGTACATTTCCCATGTGCTTCGACGACACAGATCCTACGGCCAATTTAGAAAATGCCTCTCAAAAAGAGTGTCTGGTTCCAATACGCTTAGATATGGAGTTGGAGGGTCAAAAATTAAGAGATACGTTTACTTGGAATAAAAACGAAAGTATGATTACACCTGAACAATTTGCTGAGGTTTTATGTGACGATCTGGATTTGAATCCAATCCCATTTGTACCGGCTATTGCTCAAGCTATACGTCAACAAATAGAAGCCTTTCCTAGTGAACCACCTGTAATAGACGAAAGTTGCGATCAAAGGGTTATAGTCAAGCTGAATATTCATGTGGGAAATACTTCTTTAGTCGATCAAATAGAATGGGATATGTCTGAAAAAAATAATCCCGAGGAGTTTGCTATTAAACTGTGTGCTGAATTGGGGTTAGGAGGTGAATTTGTAACCGCAATAGCTTACAGTATTCGTGGCCAATTATCCTGGCATTATCGGACATATGCATTTAGCGAAGCCACACTGTCAACCGTTGATGTACCATTTCGTAATCCAAGTGATGCTGATGCTTGGGCACCATTTTTGGAGACTTTAACCGATGCCGAAATGGAAAAGAAAATCCGTGATCAAGATCGGAATACTAGGCGTATGCGGCGTTTGGCTAACACAACTACCGGTTGGTAGTTTGAAACAATATCTAAACAATATTTAAAAATAGGTACATATTAAAAAAAAATATATATAGCATACTTTTGTTATCTGAAACTGGAAATTCAAGTGTTTTTATTTTCAAAACAAATTGTTATTAAACTTCTGCTTTTACAGTCATTGGTGAAGAAAAATAAAGAGGAAAATATTTATTCAATTCCATAAAGTCACTAAAAGTACACTAGGTGAATGTTGGCACATTTTAAGATTTTCATAAACATGTTTCACGATTGCCTCTAAATATTGTTTTGAGTTGGCATTTTCTTGCCTCGAATTAACCTCAGGATGTAGAGTAAAGTCAGGAGCAAAAAATTCTAAATATTCCGTCATGGGCAATTCGTTGGTAATGTGTTCATCTACCAACAAAGATGTTTCATGTGTCCAACACCTTGCTACATCGTATCCACCACCGCCTACAACCAGTGTGGGCACATTAAAGCCTTTGACAAATTCTACACAGGCACCGTGACCGCGAGTGCTAAGTGAAAAGCACCCTAAACGGTCGCCAGCCAAAGAATCAGCTCCACATTGTAACACTATGGCTGTAGGTCGATAAAAATCCATTACAGCTGATATTATGGGCTTAAAAACTTGAAAGTAACTTTGATCATCTATTCCTTCTTTTACACATTTACACTATAATAACGTCCCGATTCAGCTCCAATTTCATACATGTCTCCAGTCCCTGGAAAGAAATAATTTCCGTATTTGTGAAAAGATGCCGTCATAACACGATCCGTTAGATAGAAAGCCTCTTGGACACCGTCGCCATGGTGGACATCTATATCTATGTATAGAACACGTGGATTATATTTCAGCAATTCCAATATGCCTATAACAATGTCATTTACGTAGCAAAATCCAGATGCTTCAAATTTTTTACAATTTTTAAAATTTTTCAATTAATGACGCCCACAAATGTAAACAATAAAAAAGTAGAAGCACACATAAACACACAAACAAAATTTGACAATTCAATATTAAAAAGAGCGCTCAGCTGATAAACAGCTGGCTTAATAAGTTCACCTGGGTATCAATTCTCGTTCTATGAAACTATGAAATGAAAAGTTTTTGTGTGTAATATCATATGGTGCCACCATACCCTCTGCTATGCAAAAACTTTTTCATTTCACAGTTTCACAGAACGAGAATTGAGCCCCTGATAATGAATTCGCCTTGCCCCGAGCCATCCATTGCATGATTTTTTTTTTTTTTTTTTTTGACTAGCTTAACAAATAATGTGCCTTTTCCGAAACAACATCTCTGATGGCAAGCTTAATTTTTCCTTCATCGATATTTTTTCGACTGGTTTTTGGTTTTTAGGTGGGGACCTACGTTATTTAAAATCTAATCTGGCACATTCACCTATGGCTAAGCTACCCCTGGGGGCAGATTCTCCGGCGAATCTTCCCCACCAAAGGATTGGCGAATGGACCCTACTGGGTGTACTTAGAGTTAAATGTTTTTTTTTTATTAAATACAAATAATATTTACTATTGCCAACCTTATCTAATATATAAAATTCTCGTGTCGCGGTGTTTGTGATTAAACTCCTCCAAAAAGAAAAAGTTCGTCTCCAAAAAAATTTAAGGTCCAGATTGGATTTTGGTAAAGAAATCATTAAAAAGCAGTGAGTTTTTGGAATAATATTTTATAGAGCGACTAATCTAAATTTTGCAATGGAAAACAGATGGAAAACGCTATGTATGGCGTCCCGTGAACAAGAAACACAATCCCATATATACTATTAAAACAATAAAGCATGGAGGCGGAAATATTATTGTGTGGGGTGCGTTTTCTTGGCTGGTATTGGACTCATTTTAGGATCAGTTTAAAAATGCTTCAACACGTTTTCAAAAACATCATATAAAATACAAAAACACCATACTGGAAGGAATATTAATCATTAGTGTGGCACTTCATGGACGATAATGACCCTAAGCAAACTTTACGGCTTGTGAAGAGAAACTTACATAAACAAAATATAAACGTTTTAAGTTGGCCAGCTCAATCACCTGATTTCAATCCAATTGAGAACTTGGGAAGTGAAGTTGAGAAAAGGATGAAAAGAAAAAATCTCAGAAATGCTGACGAATTATGTCAAAACGTCGAAATATACTCGCCAGAGTTCGCCAAAAAGATAAGTAAATGTTATTAACAAAGGTAATATTAATGGTAAGGACAAAAAAATCACAAAATATTGCAATTCAAATGAAAAAAGAAAATGTTTTAATTATATTCCCAACCCAATAAAACATTTTTCTTTTGTGATTTTTTGCTTTACAGAATTTTAAATTATGTATTTATCAAGTGTACTGGAAACTGTTTAAGTTTAAGATTTAAGAACTGAAAAAATAATTTTGTTATCTTTTTTAATTTTGAAAATAAAGCCAATATTTTACTATCATAACAAAAATTTAAACTATATGGCCACCACTGTCTGTGTATATGTAAATGGTTCCACCATATATTTCTGCTTAAGTCAATATCCATTTTTACGATTTATAAAGGGAACAAATGAATATTTAAAAGTATGTACTAACCTTTTCTTAAGAGTCATATATTTTTATTACATAAATGTAGTTTTTAATTTTATTTTTTTATATTATTAATTTTTATTTTTTACCTAAATTACTTAATGTTTTTAATCGTTCATATAAATTAATATAAAATAAATATAGCAATATTATAGCAAATTAAAATTAATATACATACATAGATAAATTAGACTTGAAAACATACTTAAACATTTTTATCAAAAACAATTTTATTTTTTCTTTAAATCGGCAATATATACAAAATCTCAAATGTTTTATATACATACTATTATTTAAAATACACAAAAACTAAAAGAGAACAACAAAATCTTATAAAAAATTTAATGAAATTAAAACTTATTTTTTGATTTGTTTATTTTAAAAAACAACCACATTTGATAATATATTATAAAAATATTGTTATAAATTATTCTAAAAACGTCACTGCCCAAGCTTTGACTTAAAATTATAATGTTCATTTCATTTTGCTTTTTAATTATATGATGTATTATAGAATTCGTGAAAAAAGCGTTTTTATGTTTACACATGGCTTTATATTTTAACAACATTTGACATCTATGAAGACTACATTTCTGTTTTTAAGTGGGAGGGGGGGGACGTTTGCATTATTTTGTCTAAAAGTAAATAAAAGAACAAAATTTTTAACATAAATATTATAATTGTTTGATTTTTAAGAACATATTTAATGTAAATAATAAAATTAGTCAAATAATATTCATAAAAATGTTAAGGATAAAGAGCTGCGTAAAAAGTTCTAAAAGTTTAGGGTGCTATTTCACACTACTCACAATCAGTGTAAAAAAACAAAAATAAAACATTACTCTCACTAAAAATTAAAACAAAGTAGAACATTAAAACAAAAAGCGACAATGAAATAAAGAAATGTTGAACCATAACAAAATCATTAAATAACCAGAACACAGAACGTAAAAAATAATTAATATTTCATTACATTTAGAGCAGTTTAAAGAGAAACCACTTTTTTATACGATTTTTTTAATAGGTACATGTGAACTTTATTTTTATAACAAAACACAATCTTTCACTTCATACAAGTTTTGTTTTTGTCTAATGGTTAAATTAGACGTGCTATAAACATACAAATCAATTGTTCGAACCAAACTTATGGGCCATAATCATAGAAATCAATGGAAACTGGGTTTTTATGGTAATGGCATTATGGTTTTAGCATGTCTAATTTAACCATGAGTAGTCTAATATTAAAATATGTTTGAATTGTATATTTCAGTTTTAATGTTCTATTTCATCTTTGTTCCAATGTTTTTCTACATTAGTTTTACTATAATCTTAAATATTTTTATCGTAAAGATCGTTAAGTGTTGTATGTTTTTTATGGCCCTTTGCTACCTCGTGTACTAAAATGAAAACATATAGGTATATGTATGTATTTTATAATGAGAGATACATATATGTATATAGATGCACGCACTATTTTAAATTTAATAAGATAGCTTGTGCAGCTGTTTAGTAAAGGAAACAATAAGAAGTCGGTAAAATATTTTTTTTTTAATAAAAAGAACCTAAAAATTATATATAAATTAGAAATTTAAAACAGTACTTTTTTAACTCAAAAATCATTAAACAGTAAATATAAGCTATAAATTAACTTACGGTTAAATTTTGAAGTTTAAATTATATATCTCACCTTATATTATAATTATAGTTCTTCTCTAAACTCTCTAGATTTCAAATAAAATGTATCACAAACTTCTATTATTTCAATAATTTAGCCATTTTCACATTGATGTCCTTCACAGTTGCCCCAAAAGATGCAATTACCAACACCACTATAGCAGATGAGGAAAACAGCTGTTAAAAAGACAAGACTACAAATAGTGCAAGGTTTGCGCTCCAAAAAGAATCCAATTAAATAGAGCACAATAAACATGACATGAGTTTCCATAAGAGCAGGATTGGTGGGCTTTGGCAAAAGAAGCACCGGCAACAAACATTGCAAACAATACATATTCTGTTTGAACGCAATTAGCAGTCTTGAAAAAACCAGCGATATACCTCTTATTCCTGAGCTCCAGTCGGAGGAAATTGTTTTAAACAAATTTTACTATAGATTATTCACACACATTTATATCACTATACACATATACATCGGGATCTTCAATTATGTGTATTTTATATAGCAATTTGTTTATTATAATAATTAATTGTCATATTTAATACGTAAATTGTAAAACCGAAGAAAAATGAATTAATGACACGCGTTCGGTTTTATTTTTCTATTATCTCCGGTTTTTTATTTTTTCACTAGCCCCTTTAATACAATTTCTTTGTCGTCAGTTTATTCTAATGCAAATTGTTATATAGCATATTTGCTTTTTCTATTTTACATACTATATTTAAGGTAATAAAAGTAAAAATTTTTAGATTTTTAAGGACAAGCTAATTTTTTTAATAATTTTTTTTTCTGTTTTAATGCTCTGATAGGGTTTATCCGTTCTGAACAGTGATGATAATTCAGCTGTTTTGTTAGACATATGTTCTACTGATAAGATAAGTATAATGTAGCGATTTTCATCATACCAAAGTTGTTTTAGATACCGGTGGCAATAACCCTACGTTGCCACAAGCAAGTATTTACTTGCAAGTAGTGTATACGTATTACTAACGAAAATCAGGAGAAATTCCAAAAAAAACACAAAAATTTTTTGAGTGGCTACACAGCACAGTGCAAGTTCATTTTTAAAATGTCGTCAACAAATAAACTTCAAACAAATTTAAAACAAATAGCGCTGCTTCAATTTATATGTATGTTCTGTGACGTAGAAAATATGTGATTTTAACAGGATACTACCACTTGCCGCACATCAAGAGAAACAATGGATTGTTTGAAAGAAAAGTTCGAAATTCTCATGATTTTTTATAGAAGTCAAGTGAATTGGCCATCATAGTTTTTTTAATATTAATTAAGGGATAACTATTGTTATACTCAAATTTATTTCTTTAATTTATATATAAAATTAACTTTTCAAATCTCGAGTTTTTTAAAACAATAAAAAATTTTACATATCGAGCTGTAAAACTAATAAAGAAAAAAATAATCAGCTGACTTTTAACATCAATTTATAGTAAATTCTGCTTGGGTCAGACTTTTAGGCGATTGGATTATTTTTCAAGCAAACATTTAATTGAAAATAAACAATAACAAATAAAAAGTTGATCTTTGTTATATCTGAAGTACAAAAAATATAACTTTATTTCTTATTTGTACAGTTTTTTTCTGAAATTCTAATATTGCTGATATTTTTATTTTAAGAAATTATAATTCCTTTTATTTAGCTATTTTCAAAAACAAAGAATGTATGATGAAATGCAAACCCTATATCTTAAAATATAAGATAATTTTATAAAACCTATCTACATATGTTAATATAAATTTCAATAATGAGCTTAGCTTTTAAAACAAAGATTTTTTAATAGGAGTGTTTGATAAAAAAAACAAGTAAGACCGCTATATTCGGCCGTGCCGAATCTTATTTACCCTTCACAACGTGTAGTCATGCAATAACAGTAGTTTGTATCACCATTCATTCCATATGAAATACGTACATATATAGTATAAAAAACATACATATATAAAAACATCCCATTGTAAAATTATAAATTTACGTATGTATATTAAAAAAAAAAAAAAAATAAAAAAAAAAGAGCGCTATATATATCTTATATACCCTTCACAACGTGTAGTCATGCAATAACAGTAGTTTGTATCACCATTTATCCCATATGAAATACGTATGTATGTACAAACATATAAAAAACACACATATATAAAAACATCCCATTGTAAAATTATATATTCACGTATGTATGTTAAAAAAAATTAAAAAAAAAATTTTTTTAAAAATAATTAATATAAATAATAAAAATGTAAAACAAAAAAAAATTAAAAAAAAATTTTAAAAAAATAATAAAAATATAAATAATATATTAAATAAAAAAAATAAAAAAAAAATTTAAAAAAAATTTTAAAAATATATAAAAAAATGTTTTTTTGGCTCAGCTGGGATTCAATGCCACGGTTACTTTAACCAGTATACACGTTTGTATGTATGTATGTATGTTGTTGTTGTTGTAGTAATGTTGTTTTTGTGAAAAAAAAATCGAGGTGGTCGTGGGTTTTTGCTCATATCTCAGGTGTTTATGTACCGATGTTTCTGATTTTCAATAGCGATCTACTCCCGAATATTTCTGATATTTTAATACCTCACCCGCGTCCAAGCGATGTCTAGGGGCTTCAAAAAGTTGATTTTAACATACACACGGACAGACAGTCAGACGGACAGACTGACAGAGCTTAATCGACTCCCCTATTCATAAGCTTTCAGAAAATATATACCTTATGGGGTCGGAAATGAAAATTGTAGAAATTTCACACGGAATGACAAACCTATATATAACCTTTTTCACTGTGTGAAGGGTATAAAAAAATTAAAAAAAAAAATTTAAAAAAAAAAATTAAAAAATATATAATATATATAAAACAAAAAAAAAATTAACAAAAAAAAAATAAATAAAAAAAATTAAAAAATAATAATAAAAATATAAATAATATATTAAATAAAAAATAAAAAAAAATTAAAAAATATATTTAAAAAAAATAAAAAAAAATTTTTTGGCTCAGCTGGGATTCGATGCCACGTTTTCTCTAACCAGTATACACGTTTGTATCGAGATGGTCGTGGGTTTTTGCTCATATCTCAGTTGTTTATGTACCGATGTTTCTGATTTTCAATACCGTACTACTTCCGAATATTTCTGATATTTTAATACTTCACCCGGGTCCAAGCGATGTTGGGGGCTTCAAAAAGTTGATTTCAACAAACACACGGACAGACTGACAGAGCTTAATCGACTCCCCTATTCATAAGCTTTCCGAAAATATATACTTTATGGGGTCGGAAATAAAAACTGTAGAAATTTCACACGGTATGACAAACCTATATATACCCTTTTTCACTGTGTGAAGGGTATAATAATTATCTAATTCAAAACTTACTGCAAAAAAATTATTTTATTGAAAATTTTATTTCATTTTATATTGAGTTATTTGAGCAAACGTTAAAACAATTTGATTACAACGATAATTTTCTAGAAGAGCTTAATGATATTTTTTCTTTGATATTATAGATAGAACAGTTCCTTTTTTGACAGGTTTAATACAAAATTGTTTATACTTAATTGATGAAAATGTTATTCAAAATTTAGATCATAGCAAGACTGGGCTCGGAAATGGTGGATCCTGATAGGGTGGAGACGGTTAGGCCTCCATTGGGTTTCTATTTCGGTAGGATCAGGGAATGGGTTCTGAGCGAGACTAATCGAGTCTAGAGTAACCGAACGGACTGCTTTCTCTATAAATATATGTAAATATACTTATATTGAAATGTTTGACATCTTTGTCTTGTAAAAATAGGGATATCCGTACCTTAATTTAAAAATGGCGTATTTAACATTTAAACAAAATATACATTGCTTTCTATTTTATTTATAACAGTCTTCTCTTGAACACTTTTGAAAATATAAGTAACGCTTTTCCTACATTAAGGTAACGATATGTATGTCAGTTTTATCATGTATGAATATACTACCTGCCGTATTTATAGAAAAATAATGTGATAATTCTTCTTCCAAATTATGATTTTTCTTATGCCAACGCAAAGCTGATTATAAATTTGCAAACTTTAAATTTAACGTGTAAAAGAAGTGTTACCCACCTATATTCATAAAATATTAAAAAATATTTTTGTGGTTTGAATTGATACTGTCCTTTAGTGGTTGGTATTGACTGTAGCATTTACTTGATTTTGACACTAAGATGTCGCCTCGCTCACTGATTTACTATGAACAGCTGACTGAAATGATGAATACCAACAACAACAACTAGATAGATAAATACAGCAATAACAGATTTGCGATATCAGTCCGATAAGAACAACTACAAAAAATAAGTAACTAAAACAGGAAAATTATTTAATATAAGTGCAAATAAAACTTGTTTTAAAAGCGTCTATAAATTTATTAAAAGAAACGGTTCTTGACATTTTACTTTAGCCTGAACTTTTAAACGGGGCATTAGTTGTGGATTGCGCAAAGTTTTTTCTATTGCCGCTAAAACAAAGCAAGTAAAAATTTCAAAATAACGCTGAACAATCGAGCAAAGCTGTCTACCATCAATGATTTGATTATTATGTGGACTATAACGATAGCAAAGAAACGTTGGAAAGAAGTTGTCATAGCGGTGACCATTTGTATGCTCATTATCGTCTTTTGTAAATCACTATCCTCCCAGGATTTAAATCACAAAAAAGGTAATTTGCGCAACAGTCAGACTAACGATATGGAAACAGAAGACTTTCTATTAGTGTACAAAAAGCAACAACAGATGTTAGAACAACAACGCTATGAACTGGATAAGACAAAAGCTGAATTGGCCAGATTGCGAGATGATATGCGTGCCTTACAATCAAGTACTCCCCGAAAATATCCAAAAGTGAAATATTTAAACTATAACAATCGTAAAAGAATCTTAATAACAGGCGGAGCTGGCTTTGTAGGCTCTCACTTGGTCGACAATCTTATGCTGGCCGGCCATGAAGTAATTGTGGTGGACAATTTCTTCACGGGACGTAAACGCAATGTAGAACATTGGTTGGGCCACGAAAACTTTGAACTTATTCACCACGACATTGTGAATCCCTTATTCATCGAGGTGGATGAAATTTATCATTTGGCTTCACCAGCCTCTCCCCCACACTACATGTTCAATCCGGTTAAGACCATCAAGACAAATACTATGGGCACCATAAATGTCTTGGGCTTAGCGAAACGAGTCACTGCAAAGGTGTTAATAGCCAGTACTTCAGAAGTTTATGGTGATCCTACTGTACATCCTCAGCCCGAGAGCTATTGGGGCCATGTCAATCCTATTGGACCAAGAGCATGCTATGATGAGGGAAAACGTGTTTCAGAAACGTTAAGTTATGCGTATGCAAAGCAGGTGAGTGGAATTTTTTACTTTAAAAATATCTTGATATTTATACTTTATTGACAAAGTTTTTCAAAGTTTTTTTATCAATTCTTATTGTATTTGTATTTTTATAAAAAAAATATATATATACATATATTTTATTAATTTTAAAAAATCCTTTAATAAAATCTTATATCTATGTATGTACATACATACATATACATACGTATGTATGTACATACATACATATACAGAGTATATTTTCTGAAAGCTTACGAATAGTGGTGTCGATTAAACTCTGACCGTCTGTTTTATTATTATTTTTTTTTTAATTTTTATTTTTTTTGTTTTATATTTATTACTAGAAAAGCCCGGCGCGCGTTGCTACGCCCCTTAATGAATAAAAATGCATTGTGAATTTAAATTGAATATCAAGTTCAAAAAGCTAAAAATTTAAAATTTTTTTAATGGGCGTGGCACTGCCCACTTTTCAAATCAAGAAATTGTATAGTCATGACAACTCAATATGTGTGCAAAGTTTTAGAAAAATCGGTGAAGTTTAAGTAGCTGAAAAAGATAACTTTTTTATATGGGCGTGGCACTGCCCACTTTTTTAATTACGAAATTGTAAAGTTTATGACATGACAGCTCAATATGTGTGCAAAGTTTCAGAAAAATCGGTCGAGTGCAAGTACCTCAAATGATTACTTTTTTTTATGGGCGTGGCCCTGCCCACTTTTCTAATCACGAAATTATAAAATCATGACAGCTCAATATGTGTGCAAAATTTCAAAAAAAATCGGTCTAGTGTAAGTACCTCAAAATTATAACCTTTTTTTATGGGCGTGGCCCTGCCTACCTTTCTTATCACGAAATTATATAGTCATAACAGTTTAATATGTGTGTGCAAAGTTTCAGAAAAATCGGTCAAGTGCAAGTAGCTAAAACTGATAACTAATTTTTTATGGGCGTGGCCCCGCCCACTTTTTGCCACACACACAGAGTTTCACTTTTATATATGTATATAGATTTTCATTTTTTTTTTTAATTTTTTTTTTATATTTTTTAAGTTTCTTTTTTATACCCTTTACCTGTGGTGCACAAGGGTATATATAGCTTTGTCATTCCGTTTGTAATTTCTACAATTTTCATTTCCGACCCCATAAAGTATATATTTTCTGAAAGCTTATGAATAGAGGAGTCGATTAAGCCCTGACCGTCTGTCCGTCTGCCCGTCTGTTCGTGTGTTGGTTGAAATCAACTTTTAGAAGCAACTATATGTTCCTCAGATCTGTATATGGTATTAATCTCTTGGAAATATCCAGGAATGAATCGCTATTGAAATTCAGCACAATCGCCCCATAACTTTCTGAGATATGAGCAAAAAACCACGACCACCTCGTTTTTTTCACAATTACAACAACAACATACATACATACATACATACATACATGTAAAAAACATACCAAACAAAAAAAATTACAAAAAAAAAATATTAAAAATAAGAAAAAAATAATAAAAAAAACTACAAAAAAAAATTTTTAAAAATTTAAAAAAAATTTTTCTAAAAAATTTTTTTAAAAAAATTTAAAAAAAATATAAATAATATATTAAATAAAATAAAATAAAATTGTTTTGGCTCAGCTGGGATTCGATGCCACATTTATTCTAACGTGTACGTATGCACGTATTTTATATGAGATGAATGGTGATACAAACAATTGTTATTGCATGACTACACGTTGTGAAGGGTATATAAGATTCGGCACGGCCGAATATAGCACTGTTACTTGTTTTTAATTCGCATACGTAAATTTATGTATGTACGTATTTCATATGAGATGAATGGTGATACATACAATTGTTATTGCATAACTACACGTTGTGAAGGGTATGTATGTTGTGTTGGTACTTATTTTTGTCCCGTTAAAAAATTTTACCTAAATAATTGTTCATAATCTATTAGTCGATAATTATCAAATTATGTCCTACTGAATAATATAAGGAAACAATTCATTAAAAAGAGTAGGTACCAAAAAAACGCACAAATTTTACCCCTCATACATGTAAATTAAAAAAATTGTCAAAATTCTATTTATATTTTTTCTTAGACTAATTAATACAGTTTAAAGTTTTTTCCTAGCTTACAAAGAAGTAGCGAAATGTCGAAAAAATAATAATATAACAGATTGAATAATACATTTATTATTTATTATTATTTATCATTATATAATTATTACATGTTTTATGAATTGTAGTATTTTCATTTACATTATTGCCTAAATGTTTGAATTGTTTATTTGTTTTCAATTATTTGTTTATGTATTGGTCACCTTAATAATGTAACAAAATATATTTATGTATGATCAATAATCAATTTCATATAAAAACAACAAAGAGAGAGCATATTATATCAGAAGAATAATTTCTCACTATTCCCGTTATTTATGTATATTTGTTTTTGTATTATTATCTTTGTTTTGTACTAGACGACTTTTGTAATTTTACTAAATCTAAGTAAGCTAATAGGGCCCATACACAACACCAAAAATTGTGCAATCAAGTGTTTGTGCAATTAAGCTTTAAGCACACAATACACGAGCATGGTGGTACAAAATTCATTTTTTACCCAAAAATTTTGTGGAAAAGTTTATAATGAATAACGAAAAGATTTGTGCTGCACTTATTATTACTATTATCCTAAAACGAAAACGAATTAGGAGCAAAAAAACGTGTTTGGATGAAGAAATGGCTATGAATTGGCATTTATATTTAAAATGTTGTATTTTTTTTTGATGTTTATGCCTTGACGATTTAACTTTTATGAGCTAATTTTGCCACACACGACTAAATCATGCTGGTACAATCAAAAAAATATCAAACTATTTTTGATAAAGCACCATCAGCTGGTACAATCACACCACAACCTCATACACGGTCAATCAGCTGGCACAGTCACTTGAATGCACAATTATTATGGTGTTGTGTTTGGGCCCTATAAGTGCACCAGTAATTTTTGATCACTCTTAACGCAACTTTTGAATAATAAACATCATTTTAAATAGATGCGCATTCTTTTCATTTTTTTTTAAAACCCAAAAATAAATAATAAGTGCTCAGACACAGGAAGATCTTTGTGGACTACTGTAAATAGCCAAAACTGAGGTCGAACACTGGCGACATTGCCTTGTTTAAACCAGTTATTACTAAATAAAATTATTACTACTTCGTAATAAAGTGTAAACACTTTATTGCAATAAAAAATAAAAACAAAAAATTTTTTTTATTATTGAAAGACCCCTATGTATAGCTTAAAAAAACTACTACATATTATTAAGAAAAAGGTAAAAAAGGAACAACTAAACATTAAAAACTTCCTAACATTTTTGGTTAATCAATTAAAACACGTTTCTTGTTTGTTTTAGGAAAAGGTACAGGTTCGTGTTGCCCGTATATTTAATACATTTGGTCCACGCATGCACATGAACGATGGTCGTGTTGTTTCTAATTTTATTATGCAAGCATTGCGCAATGAAACTATAACCGTTTATGGCAACGGCAAGCAAACTAGATCATTTCAGTATGTATCCGATCTGGTCGATGGACTTATGGCCTTAATGGCTTCAAATTACTCGCAACCAGTTAATATTGGCAACCCAGTAGAACATAGTATAGAAGAGTTTGCTGTCATTATTAAAGAGCTGGTGGGCGGACAAAGTGAGGTGAAACAAATTCAAGCCATGGAAGACGATCCACAGCGCCGTAAGCCAGACATTAGCAGAGCCAAGAAATATCTCAATTGGGAGCCACATGTGCCACTCAAAGAGGGTCTTCTTAAAACAATTGATTACTTTCGCAGAGAACTAGAACGTTCTGATCGTTTTGCGAAAAATTCAAAAAAATATTTTGAATCTCACGATTTACAACGTTCACAAAATAGTTTTCATTTTGATCCAGGAAATGATTAGTGTTAAATTAGTTTTTAGTGGCAGGGTAGCCAAAGATAATGTTGGATTACTCATATAGAAAATAAACTGTACTTAGTTTAGTAGACATTTTTTTCGAAAAATGTTTAAATTTTTAGACATCTTCGTAAAACACACACATACATTTTACAAATAAAATCATACACGGGATCTAGTCGCTTTTTTAACACATGTAAATAATTTTAAAATTGTAATGTAACTACACTATTTCCAAGAGTATTTCAGAAATTTCCAATTATGTGTACTTACATACATATGTATATCAGAAATTTCTATTTGTATTTCTGAATTTTCCAATTGTATTTCGGAAATTTCCAATTGTATTTCAGATTTTTTTTTTTATTTACATATTTCTTTCCTTATCTAATAACATTTTAATAAAAAGTATTCGACTTAATAGAGACCTATATAGTTTTAAAGAGCTTTTATTATCTTCAAATCTTGTTATAACTAAAAAATTACATTTTTTTATTATTTATAATAAAATAATTTTGTGGGTTTAACTTTTAATCACAACTTTTTTCAGTTTAAAGGTAATTTTAGGTGTTAGAGAAACATATTTAAAATTAAGTTAATTTCTCTTTCGGGTCATATTATAGACTTCGACATGCAATTATATTTTTCATGTTATTAAACAAAAAATATCATTATTAAGTTTATGAACGATATGTATGTACCTAAAATAAATTAAAATTATATTTTTCTAACTATGAAAAATAATTATTAAATAAATAATAATTAATTACTAAGTAATGTTTGTTAGTAAGAAAAGTAAATAAATAAAAATACAGATATGTTTAACAAAACTAATAGAGAAATATGGGGATTTATTAATCAAAATATAACATAAATAATTAAAAACTTTACATATTTTATTGTCCAACAGGAATATCTTCACGTCTTATGTTCCCTTAAAAATATAAAAAATTTAAAGTGCTTTTTTCTTACCAAAATGTCACAACTTTTAATGACACTGATCATGTTTAACTATATTATGCTTAATTCAATAAACCTAAAATTTTACTATTGCAAAAAAACATTAAACTAAGACAATACAATACTCACCTTTCGCATTTTACAATATTTATCTTATGTTTATTATTTGTAATTTAAATTAGGGTAAAATGTTTGCAATCAGTCCTCAAAACAAATATACATTACAAATAAATATTTATAAATATTTCTCTTTCATTTTTATACCCTTCACCTGTGGTGCACAAGGGTATATATAGCTTTGTCATTCCGTTTGTAATTTCCACAATTTTCATTTCCGACCCTATAAAGTATATGGGCCTGTTCGTAAACGCATCACTGCGCTGCACAATATGATTACTTTGCGCTGCCACTGCAAATCATATGTTGCTGATGCTTCTTTTTGCTTATTTTATTGCTGCATTTACGAACGAGCGAACACTGCGGAAAAATGGAAAAAATTATTATAAATTTAATTTGTGAATTTGATAATACAATATCTGACATATATTTAAAATTCGAGGCTGAAAATGTTTAAAAAGTAAAATAATCAAAAATAAATCATAAAAAATCACATTCTTTATACTCACACATCTATTGCATCAGCAATTTTTGTGATTAGTTTTTTGTATTTATTTGCGCATAATAGACTTTAATGTTGCATTTACGAACAGATGACAGCTGCAGTGTTGCCAACGTTTGCATTTACGAACATTGTGCGCATAATATGCACAGCTGTGATGCATTTACGAACAGGCCCTATATTTTCTGAAAGCTTATGAATAGAGGAGTCGATTAAGCCCTGACCGTCTGTCCGTGTGTTGGTTGAAATCAACTTTTAGAAGCAACTATATGTTCCTCAGATCTGAGTATGGTATCAATCTTTTGGAAATATCAGGGAATGAATCGCTATTGAAATTCAGCACAATCGCCCCATAACTTTCTGAGATATGAGCGAAAAACCACGACCACCTCGTTTTTTCACAATTACAACAACAACATACATATATACTGGTTAGAGTAAACGTGGCATCGAATCCCAGCTGAGCCAAATTTTTTTTTTTTATTTTATATATTATTTATATTCTTTTATTTTTTTTTATATATTTTTTTAATTTCTTTAAAAAAATTTATTTTTAATTTTGTTTTTTATTGTTGTTTTTTTTTGTTTTAAATACATTTTTTTTATTTTTTTTTTGTAATTTTTTTTTTTTTTTTGAAACACATACTCAACTTATAATTCTGCAATGGGATGTTTTTATATACATTTGTATGTGTTTTTTATATGTATGTATGTACGTATTTCATATGAGATGAATGGTGATACAAACTACTGTTATTGCATGACTACACGTTGTGAAGGGTATATAAAATTTGGCACGGCCGAATATAGCATTCTTACTTGTTTGAAATACAATTGGAAAATTCTAAAATACAAATAGAAATTTCTGAAATACAAATAGATATTTCTAAAATACATTTGAAAAATTCTGAAATACAATTGAAAAATTCTTAAATACAAAAAGAAATTTCTGAAATTCAATTGGAAATTTCTGAAATACAATTGAAAATGCTGTAGTTTATTTAAATGTTTTTTTTTTACTTTTGTTTTGTTTTTTGACTAGTCATATTTGATATGAATTTTATGTGCAAAAACATGCAAAATGCACCAAAACGCCTTCCTTACCTTACTTATAGTTATATATTTCTATTGTAGTGTTTTTTTTTATATTTTTTTCTTTTGTTAAAATAAATATTTGTATTATAGATACATAGTTTTAAGTAAGTACATACATATGTTTACCATTATATATAAGATTTTTTTAAGTTTAAGTACTTTTTACTAAGAAAACTTTGGAAAATAAAAGACAAAATTTAAAAAATTTAAATGTTTTTTAATATTTCGGAAATATTCAAGTCTCTTTAATTAAAATAACAGTTGATAAATGAGCTTCAAATTCATGTTTTTAAATTACAAATTTTCTAATTTGAAATAAAAATAAATTAAATAATTTATTTAATTTCGAAACAATACTTTTTTTTTGATTACAGATTTTTTTAGGTCAGATTTTTGAACAGTCGATATTTTAGAAATATAGCACGAACCTTTGTAAAATCATAATTTTTACATTTTAAGATTTGCTTCTTTAAGCTTTGACTGTTAAAAAAAATGTTAATGAAGACACCCTAAATTTGTCTGAGGGAAAAAACGAAATTTAAGGAAGTATATAACAAAAATGATCAGAATAACAAATATGTAAATAAAATCATTCCGATCGTAATGTAAATCCTTGCAAAAATAATTGCTTTTACAAACAAAATAACAATATCCGAAACATACAATAGAAATATGAAGAATATTTATTCAAATGATACAAATTTTCTTAGTCTTTTCACATATTTAGAACATTTCAAAATTCCCATAGGCGTAACTAAACCATTCCCTTTAAAAGAATTTGAAAAAAATAACTATTTACAATTTATATACATAAGTACATATAAAAATAACTCGGGGGTAATTTTGTAATTCGATTCGATTTTTTTTTCGAATTTGTATTCTTAATTGTAATTCGAAAACGTTTACTTTCAAATCGAATTACAGAACAACCCCTCAGTTCAAGATTTAGGAAGGAAAAGATATTTAAGCTTTTGACACCAATGCTAATTTCTTAACTTTTAGTAATTTTTTTTTTATTAAATAAAACCAGATAATTTTTTGTAGTTTATATGAATTTGCATTATATTTACATATTTATATATAATATATGTATTAAAAAAATAACTTACAATGTTTTCTTTTATTATTTCATTATATTTCTATAGATGTGTGTTCTATGAGCCTTAAACATTTTAGACGTAATTCGTTTAATAATAGTTTTAACAGTAGTTTGCTGGAATTATAGAATTTTGTGTAAACGAACGAACATGGTGTCACATGAAAGTACTATTTTAAAAATTTTTTAAATATTTATTTCTTAAAGAAAAACAACAGCAAAATTTTGATTGGCTATACCCATGGTGTAATAACATAAGGTGATAGCGTAAAGGAGAACAATTTTTGTCTCTCTTTTTTTTGTATGGATTTTGACAGTTTCCGGAGTTGAAATTATTTTTTTTAATATGTAGTTTGACATACTCCAGAACACAAAAAATAGTCAGCTGGGCTGGCACCGCCACCGCCACCCTGGCTATACCTATATTTTTACAATGAAATCGAATCCAGTGTTGCTAATAACATATGTACCTCAAGGAAAAATTAACTTTTAACGTGTTTTTTGAACAATAAATAAACACGTTGAATTACCATAACTAGTTCTAAATATAACTTTTATTTTATTAAATACTTGAAAATTTGCATAATAATTATTGCTATGCAACACTGTTTTCATTTATTGATACTATAGTACAGAATACCTGAAAAATTTTATGAATTACATAGTTTTTAAAATTTTTGCTTGCATGTGACAGCCGGAGTTAGAGTAAACAAAAAACCAAAAAATCTTAAGGTTGAAAAAACTCTTTGGTCATTTATATATCTGTGGACTTAAGACAAAACAACTTAAGTCATATATTTCAGGAAAGAGAAAACGTAAACAACAAGATAACAAATTGGATCGTTTAAACACCGTTCAGTGTAAGTGAAACGTGTAAAAAATATACCTTTTGTAAATAAGAAATTGTAAGTTGTCCTATCCCTTATGTTCACAGATATGTTTAAACATATTTATTTAAAACTAACGAAACTTATGTTCAAATGAAAACAAACAACAATTCTTTAATTTTTTTTTAAACTGAGGTAATCTAACCACTGCCATTATGCTAAGTATTACTATATTTTATATGTGTTTTTCATAAATGTAGTTATTTAATTTTCTTCTTCCTTTTAGCTTAAAAATTAATAAATTCACATTAAAAAAAATTCAAATAAGAAAATTTCAACAAATATTAACTATTTTTAAATAGATCTTACAGTTTTTAAATCAACAAAATGCTAGGATTGTGAAACTGTTAAACCTCACCGTGATACGGGTTCTAACATTTCGGAAAATAACTTCTTTAGAGTTACTAAGCCTTTCGCTTTAACGCTACGCCAAAAAATGCGTAAAATACTATCGGCTTGCCTTAGGGCCGGCAGTAGGAGCAGCAATTGTTGTTGATGAGAAACTGCTGAGCTGTGACGCAAAAGATAGACCACATCGTTGAGAGAATTTAAAATAGAATCACGAAAAGCCCTTAAGGAGGATTGATCGTCCAAATTGATATCACAATTGGTTAAAATCAAAGCTTTAAGTAGATAATATTCTTCGCGTCTAACCGAAATGCGTTCCAACCGCTGAGCCACCTGCAGACAATGATAATAGAATTCCGTGTAACCACACTCTTTGGCCAACAGCTCGTCCATCCAGAGATCTGAAGCAAAGCACAATTTCCCATTAAACGGCAAAGAACGAAAGATCAGCTGTAGTGTCAGTATTTCCGGCCAAGTGACTTGTAACAAATTCATTTGATCACTAAGCTGCAACTCTACGAATCCAGGAATACTTTTGGCCCATCCAATAACATTTACTAGTTCGGCATCGTACAAATTACTAAGAGTAGCTAGTATTTCATGTGTATCGCTATTGTTATTTGTGGGCGAAGAATTTAATTTAAAAATGCAAGTTGTAGTTGTGGAAGGTGTATTTGAACTTGCCGCAGTTGTCGAAGTCGGCGTCGAGGGTGGCGACATTGTGGTAGTATTGTTACAATTCGTTAGATTGTGTTGATGTTCGTTTTTGACATTTGGCGAGTTGTTTGTTGCAATTTCATCCTCTAGCAATGATGATGAAGAATTACTGCCTGTATTGCTTAGTTGCGCCAGTTTAACGGAGAGTAAATCAGGTTCATTGTTACTCAGAGCATCGAGAATTTTAACATCACTAAGTGAGGTTATACTTGACTGATAAAGTAATTGCATGGTTTGATATGAGCTAGAGACCGGATTACGGCGGTACTTTTGACGACCACCGCGAACACGATCTAGGCGTACACCCTCCTGAAATATGTAAGTAAATAGTTTAAATTTGAATTAGATATTAGCTTTTTATTAAAAAATTTAATTCTAATTGAAAATTATTTTTTTCAACAATTTTACTTTTTACAGACAAGTTGCCTTTATTAAATATTTTTTTAAAACTTTTTTCCTTAAATTCGCATAAAACAGATAATAAAAACTTTTCATATACAAGCTATCTCAAAGACTTTTATCATACAACAAATATTATTAAATTATTTTTTAAATATTTTTTTTTTTTTTTTTTTTGTAATTTAGGCAACACCTATTTTTATATAAATTTGAATTTTTTTAAACAAATATGTGTATGTGAAAGGAAATAAATTCAATCACCTTTAACATGCCCATGAGTAGACACTTTTGAAAACGACATGCCTGACAAGCCTTCCTACGTCTCTTATTAATTTCGCATTCATTATTAGCCGGACATGTGTACTCAATATTTCCTTGGATGGTACGTTTAAAGAAAGCCTTACAGGCTTCACAACTTGCCACACCATAATGAAAACCAGATGCAACATCCCCACACACCAAACATAAACGTCTCAGTTCATCACGTATAGATGAACTGGAGCTTTGACTAGGATTTGAACCTTGATTAGCTGTGGAACTGCTATTGCCTCCCTCTTCAGCTATATTATTTGTGCCATTGCTATTAAGACTTAAAGTTGTAGTAGAACTGCACATTTGTCTTTCTGGCGAGACAGATGGTGAAGATTTCATGCCATTAGTTGCACTACTGCCACCACCACTATTTGAGCCACTGTTGCGTCTATTATTGCTGTTGCTGCTCGCGGTTGTTGGTGTTGTACTAGTGGAGGGACTATAACATGATATATTGAGACTAGATCCCGTTTCTTGGATTTCTTGTTTTATGTTAAGGACACTCATACTGTCGGTTATTGGCTTTTATCGTGTGGTAGGTTGTAGTTTTAAATATTTCTGTAAGTAAAAATAAAAAATGCATTTACAAAATAAATAAGAAAAGATATTAAGGCGATTATAAGGTAAGAAATTATGTTAAATGTCAAATAGTTCACTTTCATATACCTACAATATTGATATGATAGAAAATGAATTAATATTTGCCGAACCGACAATCCCCTTTAACCCTTTTATTCATTGCACTAAAACTTCCGCTGTTGGTATTGGCTCAGTTATTTAGTTAGTCCATTCGTCTACAAACACTCACTATACCACTATACTCTTCCACATACTAATGCATTTTCTTTTGCATTTCATACAACTTTTGGATTTCGAAACAGAGTTACCAATGATTTTAGGCAATTTTCTAACTATGTATCTAAATTAATTTTATTAGAAAAATTACAGTTGTTTAGAAATATAAATATTAAAATTTTTTATACTTATGTATATCCTAAGTTCTATTATAATTTTTTTCCAATATTTCTTTAATGAATTTCTGTATATTAAAAATTATATATTTTTTGTTAAAATTCTATTTTTTAAATGTGTAGTATGTTATTTTAGTTTTTCATCTGGCAACACTATATCGTTAAAAGTGCACTGAGTATTACTGCTACAAATTACATGTAAAAAAAGTAAAATAAAAATGACAGAGAAAAATTAAATAATGTAGTAATAATTATTTTAATCAGAATGCAAAAGGTTTCTTTTTGAATGTAAAAATTTACATTTTATTAGAATCATATTCATTCAATTCTAATACATTTGCGCATGTTAGTATGTACATATATATATACATACATATATAGCTCAAAATTAAAAGTAATAAAAAATCGAAATTTAGGAAAAAAACAAAAGCGTTTCTAATACTTTTTCATTTAAGATTAAAATTTAAATATAGTTTAAAGACGATTAGAGAAAAATCGTTTAACAGATGGCATTTTTTGTATTAAAGTCAAATTTTATTCTCTAACCATTTTTAAAAGTAATTGACAGTCACTAATGGTGATCGTTTTATAGAATTTATATGAATATAGTTAACTACTCTGCATAAAAACATAGCAAAGAAATGATTACGCAGAGGTTCAACTGATGGTAAAGTTAAAGTAATGTTGTGGTGAAAATACTTATGATTATAACATTAGCGTGTCATTGAAGATAATTTGTTTATATGAATAGATATATTAATGAACTGCACTTCATTCTAATAAGTGCATAGATAACATTTATATAAGGTAAAAAGCAACCGATATTTTCTTAGAGATATTTAATATGAATATGCACTTCACTATTTTTTTAAAAGTCCGGAAAATGTAATTTCACTTTACACTACTTTCATATTTTTTTTCTGGTACCTAGGTAATTTTATATTTTTATTTACTTGAATCAGCATGTAAGAAAATCATTTGAAATGTTTTTTTTTAATTGAGAATCAATTGGGATGATGAGATTACTTCCCAACGTTGCTAATTCTACTTAACGGCACTTAAATAATTTCCATTTTAATAAACAAAAACAACTAAGGAATGAATAATAAATGTAGACAAAAACTTAAAAAGATTGCAAATCAAAACAAGAAAATTTAATCTTAACTATTAAAAAATTTAATAATAAAAAATATATAAATTACTTACTTATTACTTTAATGGATTTGCAATAAATGTATTTTTTGTTTTAAGGCTTTACAACTTAAAAAACTTTGTATACAACTGTCCAAAGTTAAATGGATATTTGGGATTTCTTTGTTTATTTTTTTGCTATAGTGTCAGCAACAGACGACAAAAATTTACGTGCAAAATTTTTACACCATAAATAAGTCTTTCATAAAAAAATAATTTTCTACTGGTGAAGGGAGCACCACCCACACAATAATATAGTAGAAAACAGGACCAATTTCTACATCATCTTTCTGAATCAGAAAATGGCAAATATATATTAGAATTATTTATTGAAGAACATTTGCAAATATTAATATAAAATCTTTCTTTTATACAATAATCGATTTTTTCTTCATTTGTTTTAATGACCATCATAAAATTATTATGGAATCATTCGATGTATTTCACATTTTTGTGTTTATTTTATACTATTTGAATTTTTGTTCATTATTGGCACATTTATTTAATTTATAGTTAATTGCAACTGTTTTTAAATGTTTTACATTAAATTAACACAAAGTTTATATCAATTTCTGAACTATGAAACAAAATTAATAAAAATGTACGAATTTAACTATGTAAAAATGTATGTGTATCGTTGTTATTTATGTTTTCTTTTACTACCTTTCTGACAGCATGTAGTGATGCCATACAGATTATTTAAAGATGACTTGATTATGGGCAAAAATATTAAACATTTTTAACGAAAACATTTTTCTATACAATGTTAAGTAAATTTTGATTAATGTTTTAATTGTGGAAATCTAGAATAAAACATTGCCTTTTGCTCTTTTACAACCAATGGTTAAAAAATTGTTGTATTGAAGTAGTTTGAAACTAAATATGAATTAAGTTTTCTTAAAATATAAAAAAACCTAATATACGATCTTAACGCATAAAATCAATATAAATACGTATGTTTCATATATTTGATATATCCGGACATTTTATCATAATTGTGTATTATTTTACTAACCACGATTCTTAAAATCAGCACACATAAACAAAATCAAAAGAGTTCATCCAAAATATTCCAAAGATTCAAATATATTACCATGGAGTTAAATTTAATAACAGTTTAATAAACTTAGAAATAGGAATTGATTTTAAATTAAAGATTAAATCTCTTATTGATAACATTTACTTAGTTTTATGTCTATTGTTTCTCTGTCGCCTCATTTGCTTCTGCCGAAAAATCTGTTGTTCATTACTGATGTCACAAGTCGTCGTTCGTAAATTATTGTGTTCTATGTGACACATAGAACCTATACATAAATTTATTTCAGCAGTAATGTTAAAAAATAAAAAGAATCTGGAGGTTTGTGATGGACTCTGAGTAAGTTTATATATTGACCGATTAACATTATGTTAATTTTACATTTTATAACTATCTGTAAAAAGATATGAACATTGAATTGAATAGTATTATATAGATGATATTGTGACTACATTTTCAGAAGTAATTATTTATGTCTTGTAAATGTATGTACAATATATAATTTGAAGTAAGGGCTAATTGTGTAAAAAACTTATTGCCTAAAAACTCGTACAATATTTTTTATCAATAAATGAAATAAATATAAATAAAAAAAAAATACTAAAAAGCTTGTTATGTTGGAAAACGTGGACTTTGTTTCGTAAACGACCTGGACGAAAACGATCATCAGTTAGACTGTAACGTTCTCTTAATTTTTTTTTTTTCATAAATCTAAGACAGTTTTGGTATTTTTGATCTACGAAAAATATCTACAACCAATTACTTATCACAATTAATATCTAATGTGTTTCTAAATTTGTTTATTTCTTTCTAAAAAAAAATTATTTCCGAAAAATTAAAAAAAATAAAACATCCTTAATTTACATCCAATGTAAAATTTTTGAATTTTAAAATAGTGTCGTATTATCATAATATGTCCCTACTTGCATCTAAAAAATTACATTCAACTATAAACGACAATTTGAAATAAGTCAATAATATAATACCTTTTTTAACATTTCTGTTATGTTAATCACAAACCAAAGAAAAATCACGCTAAATCTGATTATCAAAGATAATATACAAAAACGAATAACGTGGGAAAGTGAATGAAAACAATGAAAATTTAGTACAATTTTATACAACTACGTCAAGAAATACAAGAAAAATTGGAAAAACGAACAAATGCAGTCGGAATGTCTATTGAGGCACACGACGTGTAATTGTTATTTATTTGGTGCGGTCGCATAAAATTTATATTTTAAATAAAAATAAATATTTTAATAAAACGGCTTAAGTAAACATTGCAAAAAGTTGATTTAGAAAAATGTGATACAAAAAAGTGTGTCAATGAAAATTTGTCCCCCAAACAATTGGAGAAAAATTATAAGAAATTAAAGAACTTAATTTCAAGTAGGTAAAAATAAGGCCAAAGAAAAGTAGTCAATAAAAAAAATAAGAAAAATGTATCGGAAATCAAAATTATTTCAAAATGGAAAATTTTAAGCGAAAGGTTAAATATATGATTTGAAAGTGAAAAAGTTAGAAAAAAAGGCTGGGAAAAAGTGCAGACATTAAAGTGCAAGTGCTCCGCAACCACAATCACAGACGACAGAGCGACTTAAGTGTTTAGGGCGTGTTTAAAAAAAAGATTTAAAGTAATTAAAGATAAAGTTATTTAAATATGGCTCTCTCAATAAAAACCAAACATAATATGCATTTTATAAAAAGATATTAAATTTAAGTGTGTTAACTTTACAACAATATTACTTAAACAAAATTTAAAAAAACAATACTTGGTATCTTAGAAAAGCAAAAAATCAATTGTGTTTTTTAATGATTGTAACTTCCTTTTTGTAGTAATATTCTTTGGATACGGTGTCTACTACAAGTGCGAATTATAATAACAAAAGCAGATAGAGAAAAATTAAATACGTAGTCTTTCTTTGAAAAGATAAATTAAAGTTATTTTTAACACTTATACGACAAAAAATTGCATACAATAAAATACATTAATAAAATATCTTAAAAAAAAGATCAATAAAAAAATAAGAAAAAAATCTGAAAGCAGCTTTAACATCCACCACCGTTTTGTTTTTCTTTCGAATTCTTTTCGTATATAAAAATCTCTGTTTAGTAATACCGTTATTTATCAATAGTGTTGTTGTTGGATTTTTTTTTTTATATCTCTGTTTTTATTTGTGTTAAGTTGATCCTTGTTATCTAAAAAATAAATTGAAAAATATTTTCTCTTTATATTGTTTTTATTGTATTTTTAGTATACAAAACTTTTCGTCTTGTTTCATCGTTTCGGTTTGTATTTGTTTGGCTGGATTCTTTTTCCTCAACAAAAAAAGTAAAAAACGCAATATAAGAAAAAAAAATTAGGAAAATATTTTTCCTTTTTTATATTCATATCTCTTTTTTTTTAAGAGAATACTGCCCTTTGACCCTTGCTTATTTGACTAATTTTTTAAAGTAATGGGTGCACAACAAGGCAAAGAACGTTCACATTCTAGTGGCAGCCATGGAGGCACCGCCAGCTGTATTGGTGTTTCCAGCAGTAGTCCTGTTGGTTCGCATGGCTTGCCAGTGAATGCTTTAGGAGCTGGTTCAACATTACGTGGTTCCCGTATAAAATCATCTTTACCGCCAGCTGCAGTCAGTGGTGGTATACATCGTTCGGGTGGTGTATCGTCAGCATCGTGTCATAATCCCAAGGATAATCGCTGCAATCCAATTGGACTAAATATCTTTACAGAACATAATGGTAAGTTTTCTTTTTTATTTCTTATTTGAATAACTATATTCTAAACAAAGGTAAATTTCTAATTAGTCTTTTGATTAACAAATATAAATACATATCGTTGAACACAAGAAGATAGACTCTAAACCGAAACTATATTTTAATAGATTATAGGTACAAATACCTATAGCCTTAACTGTTTGTGAATTATACAATCGTAAATAAATACACTTACTTTTATTTAATTATTTTACATATCTTTATTACTAAGTAATACATATTTATATTTTGGCCTGGAAGGCTTTGTATTGCTGTGTTGAATAAATAAATAAATAAATAAATAAATATCGTCGTTCACAAGTTATTGTGTTCTATGTGACACATAAAACATATACCTATAGAACACAATAATTTGAAAACGACGATATGCGCGACATTTCCCTATTTTCTAATAAGTAAATTTTATTGCCTAGATGGAACTGGGGCAACTTACTGCATTCGAACGTGATGGAAATTTGAAAATTCTTATGAGAATCTCTATACTGTACCGTTCAGTACATTTTTTTTATAACACAGTTATTTTGAATACTTTCAACATAGTTACATAGAGTTACATGTTACATAGAGTGATATCAAAATTAAAAATCTATTGGACTAAATATCTGAGTATAATATATTTATTAATACCATGTTTAGACATGTTTAGCAGTGACCCAAACAAAAGCAACTGACCTTATATTATAACAATACATAGAAATATTGTAAAAAATTAAACTAAGAATTTTTAAAGATAGTTCTTATAATGCAGGGTTATATTTATTTATTAAAAAATTATTAAATTACTGGCTTGTGCCCGCGACTTCGTCTGCGTAGTTATCGGGATAAAAGCTAGACTTTGTATTAACAACAAAAATATTTACAACATAAACAACCCGTTTAGGATGTGTGATGATGAGTTTGCGAACGACTTCGCGTTATTATCGTGATAAAAAGTAGCCTATATGTTTATCTAGGTTGTTATCTATCTATGTGCCGAATTTCATTTGGTTCCGTTCAGCCGTTTTTGCGTGATTGAGTAACAAATATCCAAACATACAAACTTTCACATTTATTGTATTAGTAGGATTAAATTTTTTTTTTTTAGTTCTAAATAAAATAAAGAAAAATAAAAATATTTCACTTTTGGATGGCAAAAACTAAAGCAACTCGTTTACATTTTTTTTTAAATTACTAAAATGTCCTAATAATTAATTGAATGTCCTTTATTTTGAAAAACAGCAGCACATCTACGAGGCATTGTAGTTACTAATTTTGGAATTTAGCTTTCTGAAATGCTTTTCTACGCTTCTTTTACTTGAAGGAATTTTTACATAGTTAACTGCATTCTACTAGTCAAGCCCTTTAGATTACATAACTATTTTGATAGGATTGAAACAAAAGCATAATTTTTTCATGGTTCGCTGTATTCTACTGGTCAAGCCCTCTTATTTGATACCAATATTATGAATGTTAAATTTTTGCACAACTTCCTTCTCCTTAATATGAAATTTTTTCGAATATAAGTTTTATTATTCTTTATAATGTTTTTATCCGCTCAAAAACATTTCAACTTAAAATTCAAGGCATATTTATTCATCAGGTAATTGCAGTTCGGAGAGAATTTTTTGTTTATATTTTATATGTATGAAGTTTGACATGTGAAATAAATTAGAAAAGAGAGAAAATTGTTTTTTATTTATGGATTTTGACAGCTGAAAATGTTGATGAATGTAAAGGGTGGTTAAATTTTAAGCGCCGAAGTTGAATGTGAACCACACTTAAAGCTCCATTTTTTTCTGCATTTCATTTGACATTTCTCAATTTCAGACTAACTCAATTTGAACTATTGAAAGATACACAATCGAACAACACATTAAAGTTATTCAGGCTTATTATGAAAATGGGCATTCAAATCAAAATGCAGTTGTTGCCCTTCGTGATTCTTTTGGTCAAATAATCGATCAAATTCGTCCACAATCGGGAGAATTGTGAAAATATTTAAATTTCAGTAAAGCAGGTCTCTATGAAATGTGAAAACATCCGTGAATGCCTTCTTAGTTCGTTGAACAGAAAACATTGCTGTTTTTCGCGAAACGTTGGTAAAAGATCAGTCAACCTCAACCCAACAATTGAACATCAACAATGTCATTAAAAATTCGGACTTTAGTATAAAGGTGTACCGCCGAGGTCGCGGCGTCATTTGGCCGATATTTTGTTCCATACATAATTGAACCATACCAATATTATTTTAATTAAAAAATAACAATAATTTCCTAAACAATTTGTGTTTTATTCAAAATCAACATCGGCCCTTAAACCACCCTTTATGTATCAATAATAAAAAAATTAAAAAATTTGTTTGCGTCAGCCAGGATTCGAAACCAGGTTCGCTCTGTTCATGTAGTGTTTTTTAAACGAACGAAATTCCCCTAATAAAAAAAATAATCCCAATTCTGTTAATACTTCGATTAGATCAAGAACTAAGTCTTTTCAATGTAATTCTTTAGGAATTTTTAGTTTGAATTTCTTAGGTATTCCAAGTTTAGCATAGTGTCCTTGTTAGAGATCTCGCACGAACTCCGCTCAAACTTTAAGTTGATTTTTGAATCTCTGAAACACTTAAAATTTTATAAAAAACTGAATCGTGGAGAAGCACCGGAATCTTTAAAGGAAAAAATATTATACGGCACAACCGTACCAGTATTATTTATCAATATTTATTTATCAGGTTATCGCAGTTCGGAGAGAATTTTTTTGTTTATATTTTTTATAAATGAAGTTTGACATTTAAAATAAATGAGAGAAGAGAAAAAATGTTTTTTTATCTATTAGTTTTGAAAGCTGAAATTGAGAAAAAATAATCAGCTGACGAACCAAGACTACCTGATGAATTAATACGCCATGGTACCAATTAGGAAATATAAAAAAGTTTAGAATTGAAAGAGTGCATTCAACGACAATTGAATTAATATGCCTTGGTGGCAATTAAGAAATATGAAAAAGTTTAGAATTGAAAGAGTGCATTCAACGACAATTCCACGAAATCTTTTTTACAAAGACTTACAACTTTACAACACATTATCAAATTATATTAAAAATAAAAGTAATCAAAATATTTTTTTTAATATAATTTATAATAGAGCTAAAACAAAATAATAATGGCATTCACGTCACCGGTTTTAGTCTTTCGAAAATGCGAAATTATCCGTAAACATATGAATCGAAGCTTCGTTATCAGTCTCACTTATCCATTTATTGCCTTATATAATTGCCATAAAATCAGCCTGGAAAACCGTATTATGATGTTGTAAGTTAACATTTATAAATTACTTAAAATTTTTAAAACTTTAAAATATTAAACTATAAAAGCATATTTTAAATAATTTAAAAAAATGTAACTCACAACATACTGACTCAATAGTATTTACTTCAAAACATTAACAAAAATTAAACAACAGTTTCTTTTTTATTGCAATTTAATAAATGAAAATTAAATTGACTTAAGAATCAAAAATGTTTACTTGGCACTTTATGTTATTAAAAAAAGAAAAAAAAAACGAAATAACAATAGGATTGAAGAATGAATGAATGAAGCTGAATCAATTTAATGGCAAAATATCAAATACAAACAACCAAAGTGTGTCTGCACACTTGTATATAAAAGAAAAATAAAAAGGAAAATATTTTTTTACACACACGGAAATTTACTTTTAAATTGGGGGAAGGACTTTAGAAAAAATATTAAAAGAAAAGTAACTCAACTTTATTAACAACAAAAGATATTGGCGATATTTTAAAATCTAGTATAAAATTTGTCAGATGTGTAAAAGAATAAATTAATTCCCTTAAAAGTAAAAGTAAGTATATATCGTCACCATAAAGACGAAATAACCTATCTGAAGTTTTTGAAAGTTTAAAGCAGAGGTAAAAAACGTAATAAAATTGGAACTACAGTAGACTCGCGGTAACGTGAACTATTAAAAACCGATCGTGTTCGCGTTTGCGAAGTTGTTCATGTTGACGAAGGTGTAACTCTTTAAAATTTTCAAATAAATTAGACATGTGATTTTACTCAAATTCATATATTTTTTTGTATATCGGATTGTTATGCACATATGTTTTGTTAAGAAAAAAATTTTCGTTAAAATTAATTTAAAAAATGTGTTACCTTTTTTTGGATTATCTTTTAATTTTTAATTTTTTAATTGCTGAAAAAATTCATTCTCTCAAAAAAGCTAACGGGATATCCTCTTCACAGTCTTCTTCATCTCCTAAAGAGCTAAAAATTTTCAGTCAGCATTTTGCTATCGTTTTCTTTTCAAGGCGTTGTCAAGTTGAATTTAAATAGCCAGTAGCGTTCATTAACAGTTAAGCCAATTTTTAAAAATGGCAGCTGTTATCCATTACGATTTGGAGCAATTGTAGTCCACAGAAGATTAAAATTTCTAAAAGAGCGAGGATTTTTTGCCTTTTCAATCACAAGGAGCTTAACTTTAGAAGTTTGGTAGTTTTTCTGACATTTTTCACGAAAAACTAAACTCATTTGTAATATTAGATGTTCAAAATTTAGCATACATAAGCGTTATGATATGGGGAATAATAGTCCATAAAGAATACAATTTTTAAATTTTTGCTGATATTTTATTGACGATATTTAGTTATACCTATAATATTTTCTAGTAATTTTTTTAAATATATACAGTGGTGTTCTTTTAATTTTTTTATGTTCGATATTAAAAATAATAATTTAATTTTTTTCTTTTCTTAATTCTGACAGGTTTATTATGTATTCCTGAAAAAGGCATCTTAAAAGTCTAAAACAAAAAAAGTACAAGTAAAACCTTTAATATTTAGATATTCTTAATTTTTTTTTTATCACATTGCAACATCTGCTTGGCATACTTTCAAATTAATGTCTGAAAACTAAATTAAGTGGAGCTTTCTATGCAGCCTCAACGTTTGTTTTTTTTTACAAATTGTCCGAATTTACACTGTTTTTCCCCTTCAAACTTCTCTCAACTTCATTCCATAAGTTCTCTATGAGTATTCACATAGCAATACTGAATCAAAAATGATAAAAATAGAATCAAAAAAATCTTGAATTGTATTTGAAATTTATGAATTAATTACTTTATAGTTCATGTTCAAAAGCTACTTGTTGTTGCTGCTGTAATTGTTTGTTGGCAATGCAATTTTTCATTAAAACAAGTAAGAGTGCTATATTCGGCCGTGCCGAATCTTATATACCCTTCACAACGTGTAGTCATGCAATAACAGTAGTTTGTGTCACCATTCATCCCATATAAAATACGTACATACATATAAAAACATACATATATAAAAACATCCCATTGTAAGATTATAAATTCACGTATGTATGTTAAAAAAACAAAAAAAAAAAACAAAAATTAAAAAAAAAATTTTAAAAAAAAATTTAAAAAAAAAAATTTTTTAAAAAAATTATTATATATATAATATATATAAAACAAAAAAAAAAATAAAAAAAAATTAAAAAAAAAAAAATTTAAAAAAAAAATAATAAAAATATAAATAATATATTAAATAAAAAATAAAAAAAAAATAAAAAAAAAATTTAAAAAAAATTTTTAAAAAAATTGAAAAAAAAAATTTTTTGACTCAGCTGGGATTCGATGCCACGTTTTCTCTAACCAGTATACACGTTTGTATGTATGTATGTTGTTGTTGTAATGTTGTTTTTGTGAAAAAAAAACCGAGGTGGTCGTGGGTTTTTGCTCATATCTCAGTTGTTTATGTACCGATGTTTCTGATTTTCAATACCGATCTACTCCCGAATATTTCTGATATTTTAATACATCACCCGAGTCCATGCGATGTCGGGGGGCTTCAAAAAGTTGATTTCAACATACACACGGACAGACGGTCAGACGGACAGACTGACAGGGCTTAATCGACTTCCCTATTCATAAGCTTTCAGAAAATATATACTTTATGGGGTCGGAAATGAAAATTGTAGAAATTTCACACGGAATGACAAACCTATATATACCCTTTTTCACTGTGTGAAGGGTATAAAAAGACGATGGACGACACGACATGTTTCCCCATTCATATGTTTTTGTATACGTAAATGCGCACGCATACACATGAAATAAGCAAAGCAATAACAAAACAAAACACAAACAAAAAATAATAAAAAAAAATCACACAAAGTAAAAAGCAAATTAAAGTCTGTGAGTGAACATTTCTTTTGTGTTAAACTATGAATGATGGTTAAAATTGGTGGGTGGTTGTTGACAGTTGAGTTTGTTATTCTACAGATTCTACAGTGTGGGTGAAGTTTTTTTTTTCTTATTTAATTTGTACATACACCTTTATTAATATGTCTAATGCAACAAGACATGAAAGTCACACCAAACATAAAAAGTAAAGAAAAAATAAAAACGATTTTAAAATGAATAAAATTAAGAAAGAAAGGAATAAGTTAAAATATTTTATTTTTTACACTTTATGAGAATACAAATCCATTTAAGACGGCATGACAGGAATGTAAAAAAAGAGATTGATGATGGAAAGTAAAATAAAGAATAAAAGTGGAAGTGTCAATTTTAATTTTAGGACCTTTTTCAATTCATGACATTTATTGTTGAAACCGTTTTCGTATTTCTAATCTATTTTCGACAGTTTTAAATTTGCAAAAATAAGAAAAATGTAATAAATTTTCAAAAAATTTGGGCTGACAAAATGGAATTCTAACTACATACAATCTTCTTAAAGAGTTATGAGGATGTGTTTAATGAGTAGCGTATATTTTTGATAAATGGGTAAAGATTAAATTTTGTTAATAAAAAATTTATTTCATTTTAAATTAAATTAATTAAATTTATCTGCATCAATTTTAACACATTTTCCAACATCGTACTTTTTAAATTTTAATTAGGAAAAAGTACCTTGGTAGCAATCAATCTCCGTTTTTCAACCCTGATTTATTACCATAAGGGCTAATGGCCTAAGGTTATGAATGTTTTATGTTTCTTAGTAATTTAAGCCCCTATTGTGGTGTTTTATTCTCCTCTCTTTCCTCTTCCTTTTTCATTATACATGGGTTATTTTTTCATACTTGTATTCACCAAAAAGAGGGTTGTAATTTCTTTACTTATTGTTTGCTTTTGCTCTTGTCTTTGTTTACTTTAGTGTTAATATCATGAGCGGAAGATATTTTACGCATTTACGCATTTCTTTAATTTGCTTGACATTTACTAACTAACTCTCAGTACTTTAAGCTAAACATACATATAATCAAAAGACTGCTTTTAAATATGTTGTTTAATATTAAGGCTTCACGAAAAACCCAAAAAATCACCGAAAAACTTTATTAACTGCCAGCAGTTTTATAATTTTCTACTGGAATATTTATAATTGCCCTTATTACATATTTATTCACTCATTGACGCGATTATTCAGTTTTTACTCATGGGTTCTTTAAATTTTTTCTGTATTATAATAGTCATTTAAGAGGCCATAAAAATCTAATCTTTGCTACGAAATTAAATAGTGGTTTTAGTGTTGAAAGGGAAAAAAACAAAATTGATGTGTATTTTTATGACTTTTTTTTTATAAACAAACAAATATAATAAGAGAACAAAACTGTAACCTACCACAATTTAATTAAAGTTGTATTTAAAAAATTTGTGTAGATTGCAACGTGCAATTTTAATTGTGAGTTTTTTTTAATTATGAATGGGTTTTAAGACCAAATCTGTTTAAATTGCTTAAGCGATTCTAAGTCTTCCATGTCCACATCCGAGTCAACAGAAATTAAAAAACATTGGTTTAAGCGCTTGGCGTTGAGGGTAATAATTTATTTACCAACGTTTTCGAAGAAGAACAGACCTATAGTGATGTGGTTTTAAAATCCACACAAACACTAACTTTTTCGAAATGCACTCTGGATAAACCTAGTGAAGAATAGCGTTTTCCAACATACGGATATTTTGATTATTAACATGGGGATGTTTTGTCAGAAACTGTCTTTATGATGTTAATTGAGTTTAACCACTTTTTGAACTCAATGTGTTTAACCAATGCTTAAATATAAACTGTAACTTACAGGTGGTTAATTGCTGCATATGACAATTAGATATCATGTTCAAGAAGCTTTCTTGAAAGCTCGGGCTATTTAAATACTTGAAACATGCAGTTAATAAGTAACAGAAACTTGGAGATACAAAGAGCATATAAATATTTTTTCTGATGGGTGCCGAATAATCACCAAACATTCGTAGTTATTACACAAGTCTATCACTAGCACAAGCATTAACAATTTAACTACCGGACTCTTCCTTCGATTTGTGTTTAAACTACAGCCAATATGTGAATTCCGAGGAGGATATATAAGACCTTAAATAGTTAAGCTAAGAATGAATTGAATAAGAATACTGCGCGTAGCACCAATATTAAGAAACTACATTTTATGAAATATTTAGAAAACGTTAACATCAATAATCTTTAAACTTGTTGCGTTTAACTTATCTTATTTGCCTTATACTACATTTACGCCTACACAAAATCTAGTACTTTAGGGATTTTGAGCGAAATCTTGTTAAATTCTTCTACCAGATTTCCAATACAAAACGAAATCTACTTCGCCACTAGAGTTTGGCAGAATCTACTTAAAATCAAGTACTACTTCGTGACGCAAATGTGGTTTTTATTAAATTGTAATAAAGTATGCTACGCTGCATAAAGAAAAATCCAATCATAATATATAAGGTGGTTGCAATCGCACAAGTACTTTATTGCTTAAATTTTTTTTATATGGAGTTTGAATTTTGGAGAAGTAGAGCATAAAGAGCCTCTCAGACCACCTTGTAAGTAAATATACTGTCTTGACAACGAAATCTTGCAAAATGTCAAAAAAACAGTGGTATAAACGGTATAGATTTTGATAAAGATTTTAAATCAAATCTACTAGATTTCGCTCAGGTGTAAATGTAGTATTATTGCAGACAAAAATCGTTACGATTGGAGCAAGGGAAGTGATACCTACCATACGATAAAAAACCCTAATCTTAAAATGTATTTTAGAAACTGTGAATATTATTAAACTTTTTCACCCTGGTATTACATTTTAATAAAAACAATTTACAACTCATTAAAAAACTAAGAAAACATCGAATGAAGGGCGTGGCAGTTCCCATATTTTAATGGCGTATCTGCAAAACCATAATAGTTATAGCCTTAAAATTCTGTTTGATTGGTTGTGATAACAGTTTACTTTTTCGGGCGAAAAATCGGATGCCATACCCCATATGAAAAAATTTATGTGATATTCTTTCTGAAGAACTATTTATTTAAACTTAGTAACTACTTTTGACAACAACTTCCTTTTAGGAGCTGAAAATGGTAAGAATCATATTCCTTATGAATGATGAATCATATTCCTTATGAATATAAAACAAAAACTTTGTTGGAGTCAGCAAAGCTGTTCGGTTCCTGCTTCCTGCTTTTTTAGATAAGTCATTTAAAACAATTTTTTTCAGTTTTCTGTATTTTGGGTTTTTCATTATTTTAATAGAATTATATATGTACGACATAATACTAACTTTTTAGTCTGCAGGTGCATGAATCACAAGAAAGGTTTCCTTGATATCGAATAAACATTTAAAAATAAATTAAGTCTAATGTTTGTGTTATGTAAGAGTATTTAAATAATGGTTTATCGACCTTAGAAAATCAACATTTAAAAGAGACAGTTGAAAGAATAAAAAAAATGTTTTTTTCCATCGGTTGCTATCACATATTCTCTAATCACCCTATTCTCTACCCTGGGATGTTATAAAATCGGACAGTCGATGCGAATATTGGACCTTTAACGGATGCACGAACATCAGCAGATGAAAGTATGTGATAGTGAGTTTTTGACTTCGATTTCGACTCGGGTACATTTCTTTGGCGTATGATTAATGGTAAATTGTTTTCTTAACCATTTCAGAGGATGAATAATCGTCAAAACATAATAGTTGTAAGTAACTAAAACGTACCATTTTAGAAACACGACCAACGGAATTATAGTCGTTTTTCAGTTTCGGTGTTCCAGAAACGTTAAGTAAATAACTATTAAGAGTTTGTTTTTCGTATGACTCTTTTTTGAAATTTAAAAACAAAAAACATTGAACAATTTTGACTTACTTAATCTCAGTTAAAAATTTTCAATTTAATTTCTCTCACAAGGGCTATTTCTTATAGACATATAGAACTTCCGATATGGATAACTGTAATACTAGCTCTCTAACTTATGACTTTTCTTAAGTATACTTTGGCAAATCACAATGCAAAAAAAACTTACACCAAAATAACGTTTACAAATCGTTGAAATTTATTTCCAATCTTAGTGCTGAGAGTCAATTGTAGTTTGATTAGATTTTTATCGTCAGATCTTCAGCGATGAGGATCATGGCTAAACGGGTATGTAAACAAGCAAAATTTTTTTTTTTTTTTTGGAGATGGCGCAATCCTCATGAGTCTCTTCAGACTTCATTACATCCCGAAAAAATTACAGTTTGGTGCGGTTTACATGCTAAAGGCGTCAGCGGCCTATTTGTATATAAATCATTTAAAGAAAAAGAAGTTCATTCATACAGCGTATGATGACACATTGTTAAGCCAAACGTTTGGAAACCGAATTATTTTAAGAAGTTAAAATGGACAGTTCATTCATATTGTTAAACACCTTTTGACTACTATTTCTAGGGGTAAGTCAAATCTTTGATCTATGCTGATAAACCAGCAACGATTGATCGAAGCCAATATTTGACGAAATGCTTAACGGACATGCTCGAAAAAAAGGTGCAAAATTGGAATAACAGGATGGCTTACATAAAACGCAGTCACCGAAGCCATATACAAGAAACTATTTTTAAATATTAAATGCCATAAAATTAGTGACCTAACAGAGTCAAAATTTTGATGATTCCATTGAATTTGTTGTGTTTTATTTAAAAAAAGTTCTAAATAGTTTTTATGCACGTCTTAAAAACACTAAAGCCTAGCAGTAATGATAATATTGTTGAATTAAAACCGCAAAATGTGTAAAACAAAGTCGCTTGAACAAGCTAAATTGATCTCAGTTTAGTCTTTAGAAATTTATTTTACATTTACTTCTACAACATTAACATGAAAAAATACGTGATAAGTCATTCGGTGTTTTTGTTTAATTCTAAAAAAAAACTTGTTTAGTCTCTATCAGGCACTTTTAAAACTAATACAGTCTTATATTCCTTATTGTTTGTTTTCTACAGCCGTCGATGGTGTGGGTCATACTTATGTTCTTTCTAATTGTATGCCTTCTTTTTTTAACGCTGTAAATCCTCTTATGTTCCAATAACCGGCCGGCTCTTTTTCATTCACTTATTTACTCATTCATTCATTTAGTTTATTTGTTTTGTTTTGTAGTCATTCCGTTCATTCGTTCGTATGCGTGACCAAGTGTCATCATAAGCTGTGACACCTCGTCGGACCTTGGGCGCAATTGAAAAAAATTTAAAACAATTTGTTTAATTTAAGTCAACGTTAACGGAAAATAAACACAAAATAACAACCACTCAACAGTCTGTCCATCTAGTTCTTTATTTTATTTTTTTTTTATTTTTTTTGTTTAATAAAATCGCATTGGTGTCTCGCATTAAATAATTTGAAAAATAGTTTTTTGTGTCATATTGAGGTTAATTTAAATGGCTGGATTTTTAAATTTTTTAATTAAAGAAAATAGTAAAACAAAATCATTTGTTTGTTTTGTTGACTTTGTTTACAAGTCAAATTTTAGATTTTTTTATGTCATTATGAGCATATTTTATTATGTAAATTGTAAGGAAAAATTGCGTATATTTGTAAATGTTTAAAAAAAAAAATTAAAATAAAAATTAGGTGATTTTAACATATAAATTTTTATACAAAAAATTTTTTTTTGTTGTCATATTTTGTTTGTTTATTTTGAACACAAAAGCTGCAATGCCCCACATATGGGCATTTCCATGTCATTGTAAGTGACATTTGTACTCCTATAAAGTGGAGTAATTTTTGTAAAAGTAAGAGTAACTGAAACAAAATTAGATCTTTATGTTCCATTCAAAGGGTACTTTATTTAAAAAAAAAATAATTAAATTGAAATCATTGTTGTCTAAAATATCCATAAAAATTAGAATGTATCGTACGTGACATAAAACAGAAGTGATTTTGAGATATATATTTGGAAATTTGAAAAAATCTGCAAATCTTGGGAGGTAATTTTTCTTTTTTTAATTTTTTTACACTAAACCAAATATTTCTCATTTAAAATCCATCATACTTAATTGAAAACAATCTTTAAATGATTTTAAATTAAATTAAATTTAATATCGTACGTGACATATTTTTCTCTAATAGTATTCCCAGGTAATAAAATTTTTATTATGTTAAGAAAAAAACTTAAATTCTTAATTAGGTGCTCTTGCGACTGTTCATACGAATGACGGAGAAAAATAATGTTTTTGCACTACGTACGTGACATTAAAATAAAATTAAAGGGAAATCGAAAAAATACCGCTAATTGGACTCTATATTTTCTTTTTTCTTATGGATCTTGTTAATTGTTGTTGTTACTTTAATTTTAAAGCATATTTACAATTACAATTTATTTTTACAATTTAGTCGCAAAAAAAAATTTGTTGATTGCAATTCTTTAAAATAAGTGAAAGATATAATCAGATTAAACTCTTATTATTGCTCTTAAAATAATTTAATAAGCTCTTAATACCTGTGCATAGTAAAATTTGAGTGTTTTTTTTTTTATCAATAAACTTATCTTTAAAAACTTTCAAGAGTTTTTATTTTTACAGTCGTGGTTGACGTATTCATGGAAATGTCCATATAAAACACTTGACAGCTTTGACCAAGAGACATTGACGAAAGGCGTATTCTTTATTTTGCCATTCATTCATTCTTGATTCCACGCTACTCAGTATTGTTTAAGATAGATGTAAGCCTTGTTTTGGTCGCAACAATTTCAACACAAACTCATTATACTCTTTCCATCTATAAGCCAAACCTTAATCACTTTTCTTTATTTGTCAATGCTTTGCTGTTGTAAAATTCGGTTTTTACATAGCATTACGTAGTGAAGTTGGCTGCAAAACAACTGTTATTGCTTTTATAATCAGCAAAAAAAACCAAGTGGGATATATTCTTTTTGTCATTCCGCTTCTAACACATAGAAATATGCATTTAAGGCCCCATAAAGTATTTATTTTCTGAGCCCTGGTTTCATTTTAGGACGATCTAGCTATGTCCTTTTGACTGTTGAAAGCACGATAGAACTCGAACCGAACAAGTTAGGGTAATTAAATTTTGTCAAAATATTTAATGAAATTTAAAAGCTAATAAAACAGACAGAATTATATGTATGATGATGAAATTTCGCATATATATGTAGCTTTCTGGTAAATTTAAATATGCCAATATTAGTATAATTCCAAAAAAAATTAACGTGACACGCCTTCTTTAACGCCCACCTCCAATACAGTTATTTTAAATTGATATTATTTTTATATGGACAAACATTTAAACAAAAAGTCTGTAATGGATTATCTAAGTTGAATTCTAACATTAATTGCATAATTTTAAAAGTAGAAGATGGCCATAGCAAATCGAAGTTACACATAGAAAATAATGCATTAGTTTGTAAAAAAAGATTATTCCATAGCGATAACTGTTTAAAAAGATAGTAAATTTTGTGCTATAAAGGTAAAGGTGGCGGGTATCAAAAACTCGGAACAGCCGAATATAGTACTTTTTCTTGTTTTGCTTTTGTAATTGTTGAAAAGTCATGTCAATCTAGCGGTTTTATTTTAATTTTATGGGTTTTTTTAGGCGAAATAAGTTAACATTACTGTTCATGACACATCGTTAACGCTCTTGTTTGTCACTTCAACCTTAGATCTAAGCGGAATAAAACAAAACGCTTGACGCTCTTGTTTAGGTTTGTCCAAATAGGACATCGAATCCATTTTCATTAATTTTCATTTACAATTAAGACCTTAATCCTTAAGATTTTTATTTACAACAGGACGTTTTAGCATGCGTTATTTAATAGACAATATTGACTATAACAAGTATCACAATAAACTATTTCATACGTCTACTTTTGAAAATTTTTACAACATCTCTTTCTCAAGTGAAGTTAATACGAATGGTATTTGTAGCTGCCATCTAAAAAAATAGTGTTAAAAATTTGAAAAATGTTTGATTTTGCACAAAAAATGCTTCTTAACAAAAAACTCAATCGTATTTTGAAAAAAAAAAACTTATTACAAATAAACTAGCGAAAACGACCTGTACCTGTTTTATTATTTTTTTTTTTGCACAAAAATCCGTTTAAATGTAAAAATCAGATTTTTTCAAAAACAATTTTAACACAAAATCTTTAACAATTGATATATGGTTAAAAAAAAAACTAAACAAATTTTGTTAAATTATTGAAAACAAAATGCGAGTATTTATTATTTTCAGACCCTCCCAAAATGAAAAAATCAAATTTTTATTAGTCTTCTCCAAAAAAATATAAATAAAATACATATTATTGCAACAATTATATTAAATTCTTGTTTGGACAAATATTATTCTAACCCAGCAAAAAAAAAATGTGAATAACGTTGTTCATTACTTCTAATTCATGAGTACAAAACAAGGCATGGAGAATGCCTTCTTCAAATTCAAAATAATTAGCCTTTAATGATGTGCTTGAAAATATATGCAAATGAAAATAAAATTATCTTAAAGAATTCATATAAAAAACATTATTAACTCATGAGTAACGGGTTTCTTTTCATCCACTGTGCATGTGTTTTATGCGCTTATTGGAATTGAGTGATTTTTATTAATATATTCATATAAATACATGCTCTCCAATGACATGTTAATGATAAAATCATGCATGTTTCACCTAAATTGATCCACTTCGTCATGGGTTGATCTCATGCATTCACCATGTCTTTGGCATCTTTTTTTTTTTTTTTTGCTGTGTAGTTATACAATTTTTAAATTTTGGCTACCGGCCGAGAAAGGCTTATTTAATTTTCATGATTTTGTTTTATTTCGACAGGTATTTAAGCAAACACTGTGCATGTTTGGCATGTTAATTATAAAAACATTTCAAAATTATATACCCCGTCACTTGTGTTTAAACTTTCTTAACGCTAAATAATTGTTCATACTATTGCTTTTGTCTTTAAAAAAGACAAATAACTAAAAGTTGAATGTAAATATATTCATTAAATACTAAAATAGTATTAGCTATATATGCTCAATGTTAATTTTTCAAATATTAAACTTTTGTTAATATACAATTATGTATTTTAAATATTGATTTGGAAAACCTACTACTCACATGTTTGTTTGTTAATTACATACGATAAATATTTGTTAAATATGTACATAAAAGTAACATTTAAATATTTGACACAAATAAAGTAAAGTTTGTCGTAAGTTTTCGTTAATTTGGTAAAAAATATAAATATGTAGTTGTAAATGTTTTTAATTAACCACAGCTGCGTGCAAAACTTTAAGGACACCTTAGAGATATACAGTTTTATCTCCTATTTTATTTTGGATAAATTTTTTTCTGGTTTAGTTTTATTCGTGTTTGCGGATGTCTCTGGTATGTATTTGTTTTCATTAAACACAGCTTTTTTCAATAATTTCTCTTTAATCGCTTTCCACAACAAAAGTAATGGTGAAAAGGTATTATCATGGGTCAGTTCCATTAAACAAATTTTCAATATATGCGTCAGCATTCCTTAATGCAATATAAGTTTCAAGTGCCTTTTATTAATTGTAAATAACTGTGTGTTTGTAGAAGTAAAATGTTGTCATATTTACATTATAATTTGTCAACATTTGGTCTATAAAAAAAATCTAACCAAATTTCGCAAATCTTATTTACACAGACTTACATTTTTATACACTATTCGAATAATGTCTATATTAGCAAAACCTACAGTACCATGCAATTCAATAGCAAAATATTAACCGGTATTAAATGGTTTTTAGTGATTTTATTCTAATATTTTCAATATGCAAGTGATGACTTGTAAGTGACTATTTATAGGTTGGTAGGTAGGTAATTCTGGTGCAAAGTTACTCTCACACCCTCACCCGGAGACTATTACGGTCCATTGTGACGCCTTAATATAGAAATAAAGAGAAGACTAAAATAAGAATAGAAAAAGTAGATACGAAAGAGAAGCAGACCAGTCCAGAGTCTCTGGCGGGAATCAAACCCGCAACCCCTAAACTAGCAGGCCAGCACACTACTGACTAGTCCACCGGGGCACCCTATTTATAAGGCAGTAACATTTTTTTTATATAACAATTATTCGTTGAAGAATTATTTTAATTATTTAACATTTTTTTTTTCTAATTTTTATTTATTTTTATTTTTTTTATAATTTTTATTTATTTTAAATTTTTTTAATGATAAAGAAATTGTGGAAAAAATTAAACAGTGTGTATATAGAGCTTAGGGCAAGGTTAACTGGGATACTGGGAAAAAGTGATATCACATCAAATGAAACTAAAATTTCGTAATCTTCTATCACAGTGTTATTAATTCTACTTAGGTTTTTAATAATTTTTCAATAAATAAATTGTTTTTTGTCTAAAGACTAGCAGCCCACAGTACCATAACTGTACACGTACCACACTTTAAAGAGGTGAGAGTGTTACAAGAAAAGAAGAATTCTACACATAATCGACGTACCATCACATAAGAGATTAATATATACGAGTGACACAGAGAAATGTGCACAAACGTACAGATATACAGTAAATAAATATAGTCGGAAAAAACAAAAATCAGTTGTTAAGTAACTTACAAATAAACAAGATTGTTTTTCAACTCGATATAAACTTATATCAATCATATTTTTTAATGTAATTATTCTTGTTTTTTAAATTTATAATTATATAAACTTGACAATTGTATCCTTTATAATTTATTTTATAAGATCACTGATGATGATCTATTAGGAAGGTCGAAATATTGGAATAAAATAAATAAAGAAAATTAAAATCTTTTCCTTAAAAAAACAAGTAAGAGCGCTATATTCGGCCATGCCGAATCTTATATACCCTTCACAACGTGTAGTCATGCAATAACAGTAGTTTGTATCACCATTCCCCATATGAAATACGTACATACATATAAAAAACATACATATATTACGTATGTATGTTAAAAAAATAAAATAAAAAAAAAATAAAAAAAAAATAAAAAAAAAAAATAAAAAAAAAATAAAAAAACAATTTTTTAAAAAAATAATTAAAATATATATAATAAATATAAAACAAAAAAAAAATATAAAAAAAATTTTTTTTTGGCTCAGCTGGGATTTGATGCCACGTTTTCTCTAACCATTATACATGTATGTGTAAGTATGTATGTTGGGTTTGTAATGTTGTTTTTGTGAAAAAAAAATCGAGTTGGTCGTGGGTTTTTGCTCATATCTCAGTTGTTTATGAACCGATGTTTCTGATTTTCAATAGCGTGTATGGACTAGTCGCGTTATTTGCAGGGTTGTACTCGATGTTTTTGCTATTGTTGACCGTTTCTTTATTTCATTGTCGCTTTTGATTTTAACATTCTACTTTGTTTAAAAACACAAACACTAACAAAGCTGAAGGGAACAACTTTTCAAATCATGATTTGTCTATTTTAGTTAGAGTAATGTTTTATGTTTACACTACAGTAAAGTGATTGGAAGTAGTGCGAAATAGAAAACATAAAAAATAGAACATTTTACGCAGCTCTTTAGTAGATAGTCATGGCTATTAAAAAACCCCTAATCACTTGCAATTGTAATTACAAGATACCATTTACAAAATGTAATTGAATTTGTAATTGGCAAAATTCTTTTACAATTACTTATAATTGAAAAGTAATTGGCAACACCCAAGTCGGCTTTATAAATCATCTTTGAAAAGTTCCATATCGACCTTTTAAAGTTCATTAAAACAGCTGATTTTTTTACGGTGTAATCATGCCTACTTTCAAATATTTTAATCAATCTTTAATAAATTAAAAATTAAAAAAAAAAATTTGTATCAAATGATATTGTCTGACCAATCACGAACAGTTATCGATACGATCACAGATGTGAAGGTTCAACAACCGACAAAATCTAATCTAATGAATATGGTATGAATATATCTATAAATCAATTTTTTAAATAATTTAATAAAATTATTCATTAGTTTTTCCAATAAGCGTAAAGTTGTAAATTAAAAATGTAAATTAGTTATATTCACTACCATTAGAATGCACGATACTGTTTTATAATTATTTTTGGTAATATACCCACAACTAACGTATCTAGTTAGTAACTGCATTAATTCATCACACATGCGTTTGTACTTAAGTTTGTTACTTATTCAGTTAGCTTCATATGAATTTCAATGTTACATCACATTTGTTTTCTTTACTTTAGACATCGTAATTAGATACACAAAAACAAAAAAAATAATAATGTTGGTGCATATTTCGTATGCATGTACTGCTAGTAATAAGTACTGTCAGTATGTAGAAATGTATTTAGTGTTTGCAGTATGTAATCATCGGTTTACAATGTGCCTTTGCTTAGTCAGTCTTCTTGGCTTGTATTTACTTGGCTGCCGTGTGTTGTTGTCATGTTGGGGACTTCATTGAGTTCAAAAAGACAAACACAAATAACTGAATTTGTTTGGTTTCATTATGGGAACTGCATTTGTATCTTTTTATTTACACAATTTTGTAATTATGTATGCATCTTAGTACATACATATATTGAATTGTATTGTTCTTTAATCACATTTTATAACTGCATAAATGAATGGTGAAATGGCAAAAGTTACCTACATTTGTAATCAAAATAGACTTTTCTTTTTTATTCTTAACGCTTTTCTAAATTCAAGAAAAGAAAAACAGTTTTAGAGTTTTAACATTTGTACCACTACAATTCGTAACAGAAGCAATATTATGTAATACAATTTATTCAAAAAGGTTTTTAAAATTTAAGCTAATTTGTCACAAGAAAACATGAAAACTGAAAATTTATAAATCGCTTTTAAAAGGAGCAAGTTGAAAATTTATTTATATGTGTTACTAGCCAAGCCCGGCGCGCGTTGCTACGCCCCTTAATAAATAAAAATGCATTCTAAATTTTAATTGAATATCAAGTGCAAGAAGTTAAAAATTATAACTTTTTTCATGGGCGTGGCACTGCCTACTTTTCTAATCACGAAACTGTATAGTCATGACAGCTCAAAATGTATGCAAAGTTTCAGAAAAATCGGTGAAGTTCAAGTAGCTGAAAATTATAACTTTTTGTTGGGCGTGACACTGCTCACATTTTCTAATTACGAAATTATATAGTCACGACAGCTCAAATTGTGTGCAAAGTTTCAGAAAAATCAATTTTTTGCAATTAGCTAAAAATGATAACTTATTTTTATAGGCGTGGCACGGCCCACTTTTCTAATCACGAAATTGTATAATTATGAGAATTCAAGATGTGTGCAAATTTTCAGAAAAATCGATCAAGTGCAAGTATATAAAAATTATAACTTATTTTTGATGGACGTAACTCCGCCCACTTTTTACCACCCATAAACACTCCCTGGAATGTGTACAACAACTTTCCAAAGGTTGAGTCCGATCGGCTTTACGGTTCCAGAGTCTATAGCTAACACACACACAGACAGAGTTTCACTTTTATATAAAGGGTGTCCCAACTAGAACGCAATTTTTAAATTTTAAATAAAACACATCGTGAAACTTTATTATATCGTAAAGTAGACAGAATGAGGTTATGTATGGAACAATATATCGTGCAGATGGCCACCGCGGTTTTGCTGGCACACACGCGATCTTTTAATGAAATTTTCAATGACCTTTTTGCGTAAATGCTGCGGTATTTCATTAATGCAGCGTCCAATTTCCTCTTTTAAGGCTTGAGTCGTCGTCGGCTTATTCGCGTAAACCATCGACTTCAAAAAACCCCAAAGAAAAAAATCTAAAGGTGTTAAATCACACGATCTAGGCGGCCAATTCTGGTCTCCAAAACGCGAAATAACACGACCGGGAAATGACTGATGTATTGTTTCTCTGGCTGTATGACATGTGGCGCCATCTTGTTGAAACCACATGCCCTACACATTAATTTCTTCAATTCTAGGCAAAAAAAAACTGGTTATCATTTCACGATACCGAACACCATTGACTGTTTGCGCTTGACCTGCCTCATTTTCATAAAAAAAGGTCCAATGACTCCTCCAGCCCAAAAACCACACCACACAGTGACACGTTGAGGATGTATTTGCTTCTCGTGAATCACTCGAGGATTTTCCTCACCCCAAATGCGACAATTCTGCCTATTGACGAAGCCATCAAGATGGAAATGGGCCTCGTCACTGAAGATGATTTTATCGGCAAAATCAGCATTTTCATGTTGACCCATATGCCCGTCATTTTATTTAGGACGACATCTATAATTTTAACTTTTATCATTTGATGCTACTATTAAGGGAGTTGATGGGGGCAAATTTTGACCAAAATATTAATTTTTTTAGGGCACTTTGTAGTGGCGGTCATTATAGATTTTTTACAGTATGTATTATATTCGGCTATTCAAGTCGTTTTATTTAATACATAAGTATATCGACTGCCTCGTTTGTCTGGAAGCTAAAAAAATATATATATTATTGTATTTAAAATTTTATATACATATGTATATTTTTTAAAATTATTTTTGTCTGTCTAGAATTGTCTTTTAAAGTTAACACAAAATTTAAACATTTTCTGTTCAGTATTTCGAGTGGATTTATACTATCGGAAATTGCAATATAATGAAATGACAATTCTGAACATTGTTATTTCACTCGAAACGCAGAACAGGGATGCTATTCCACCATGAATCCAAAGAACATCTGAGTTCTGCGAAAGCTTGTTTTGAAATTACAATAAAACATATGAACATCACTAAATCGACTTTTCTATCTATAAGAACTTAGATCGTAAATAAATATCTTAGAAATTATAAAAGGATTGAGAAAGTTTTGTGTTATATACCCTTGTCATTTATAGTTAATGTTATAAAATATATTAAATTTAGAAACATTAAAATGAAAATATTCAGAAAATAAACTTAAAACAATATTAACATATTGTCAGAAAATCAGCATACGTATTTTTAGAATAAAGTTTAAAGCAACATAAAAAAAAAACTAGGAAACAAAATCTGTGAAGTTGCTGCAATTTATTACAACAATCTAACATAAACAAACTAGAACAGACTTTTTAAGTATGTACAGAAAATAAATGTGAAAGGCACAACAACAGCTACAACAAATCATAAAAAAATGCAAATATTCTTTTACCCCTTTCGCATTGGGCAAGTCACTTGCTCAAGTTAGTTTTTTATTTTCTTTTATTTTTCTTTGAACTTGCTTTCATGTTCAGACTCAGCAACTGACTTGCCCAAGTTTCGTTCTCTTTTACTTATTATACTCTTCACACAGTGAAAAAGGGTATATATAGGTTTGTCATTCCGTTTGAAATTTCTACAATTATCAATTATCTACACATACATACAAACGTGGTATACTGGTTAGAGTGAGCCAAAAAATTTTTTTTATTTTATATTTTATTCAAATTTTTATTGTTTTATTTTTAATTTTTCTTTTAATTTATTTTTTTTAAGCACATAAGTAAACTAAATGTATAATATTACAATGTGATGTTTTTATATATGTATGTTTTGTATGTACGTATTTCATATGAGATAAATGGTGACATAAACAATTGTTGTTGAATGACTACACGTGGTAAAGGGTTTATAAGATTCGGCATGGCCGAATATAGCACTCTTGTTTGTTTTTATTACTCTTTTGTTTTTGGTTTCTCAACAAAAACTTGCTCGTACTTGCCGAGTACAGGCAAGTGTGTACTCAAAAATGAGCAAGTTTCTGCCTCTTAACCCGACCTTACCCCTTTTGCCTATAAACACAACACTTGCGCAAGTCACTTGCGCAAGTGACTTGCCTGGTCTGAAAGCCGTGTTTCCATGGATACGAAAAAAGGAAACAAAAACAATACTTAACTGAATTCAAACAAACTTATAAAAACAACAACGACAGTAACCAGGGATGCCAGTTTGGTACGATTATTTCAAAATTGGCTGATGTTTTTTTTTTAACTTGGGTTGCTTGAATTTTTAAAGCTTTTGGTAGGAATTATTATTTTTAGTTTTTAACACGATATCTTGAATAATATATGTGCTGAAGAAAACGCTGTAGAAGATTACTCAATAAAAAGTAAATATATGAAAAAGTAATTAGTAGTAAAAACTATTAAATAATAAATAGAGTATAATATTAGCAAAGTAGCCTGGTTATTTGTTTATATGGTTTAGTCATTATATCAAAGTTAACTCAAAATAATAATCATGCCCTTGATTCCTAATTAGTTGGTCATCTGTATTTATTTTATAATTAGTTATTTTTCTTATGCTTTGCTTAGCCATTTCGATTAGAAATTTATCTCGAATTTACTAAATTTTAAAACAAAAGGAAAAACATCTAATAAAAATAAGTAAGAGCAATAATTCGGATGTATCGCCTGATTTTGTTATTTTTTTTTATTTCTCAATCAAAAAAATAGGCATACGTCGTTTTATGCTTACATTTATATCAGCGGCTAATGGGTCGAAATTTCTGTTTTTTAGTAGCAAAATTGTTTAAAGCATTTCTGATAAATTGATAATACATACGATTCTGTGCGATATAAAGGGGCTTAAAAACGCTCACACTGAAGGATAGACCGGCATAGCTATATCGACTTCTCTGTCTATAAGGTTTCATAATATATATACTTTATCGGATCGCAAAGGAATACTGTATAAATTGAAAAATCGTACTTGTAAATCGTTGGTCACAAGATGAAAGGCCCTAAGTCAAATAATTGTAACTTTACAGGAAAAGATAAAAACGTAATAGAAACTGTATTATCATAATGTAACTTATTTTGTACATTTGACAAGCAAAATAAAACATTACAAAATTATAGGTTGAAAGTTCCAGAAAACCGTTCTTCACTACTTACAATTTGGCATCCAAACCATTTATTTCAACACGGCGATGTCAAGTACTTACCACGCTCGTTTACAAAAAGGAACTCATATAAGTACTTATTGCGGTTGCTTATAAGTAGGTACTAAAATAAGCACTTACTTTTATATCAATAAATAAGTACTTGATTTAAATAACCTTAATAACCCATTTATATTATGGACTTTTAGAAGTCGTTCGGTTCTTTTAAGGACGAAATTTGATTATTCTGCGATACGTTAATTTGAAATTTAAAAATCAGTGAAAATCTATAAGTCATCACTTTGTTATTGAAATGCTTTGTCGCTGTTGTCTAAATCATACATTATTATTCTAAACGCGGTACACTAAATGAGAATTATAAAAATTTATGTATTTAAATAGCTTCTAGCAAATTTCGCAATAAAAAATTGTATGGTGTATTGTATCTGAAAAAAATACATACGTATCACATTATAAATAAAGTCATTACTGAAATACTTCTTAGCAAGACATACGATATGTAATAGTGATTGAAATGTATGTTGTTTAGAAAGAGCAAGTCATTACCTAGTTTTTGCTGGGTGCTTGTAAAACTGTTACTTTTGATACTATTGCATTACATTTTTGTGTCGAGGTGTGTTTTTGTAGAATGTATTGAAATCACTTAAAAACTTATTTAATAAAAAACTACGAGTTAGGAACTTTCAATTTCCGACCATCGATAAATCCTTTTTCACTCTCGTGTGAAAGGCATAAAAAGTAGATAACCAACACAGACGTATGTTTACCGCACACACATTATATTTAATTTTCTATCCATATGCTGTGAACGAATTAATTATTTTATTATTAATTAACTATTTACTATTTTATTAACATAAGAATATTTTCTTATGCTACCTTAATCAGTGAATTTATATTTAGAAAGGTAAATTAAGGAAATTAGTAGGTTTCGCTACATTTTGGTTTTCCGTTTTTGAGGAAAATTTTCTAAAAAAAATTATTTTCATTGTGGCATCCCTGTCAGCAATAATAATATTTCAAGTATTATTGGAGAGAATTAGGGTATATGTGGTTATGTTTGTACATATGTTTGTGTGTATGTATGTAAATATAAACATATAGAAATGAAAAAGTGAAATCATTGACGTACAGAATTTAATAAAAGAAATCTATACTAATACAATAAAGAGGAGATGTGTGTTTGTCATTTAATAAAACAAAAATAAAAGAGGCGATAAAAAACCCACAAAGTAGGTACATGTTTAATAATATTTGCTGAGAATCGCGTTGTCAACAATTAAATTTATCGACAGTTAAAAAAAAAGCTATAAAAATATTTTTGCGGTTTAAAGCAATAAACATTTTTTTTATTTTATATATTTTTTTTAACAAATTGTATTCAAGTAATGATATATATAATAATAATAATTATCCTACTATCTTTAACCTTATAAGAAATCTTTGTAAATGACAAGTTAATTATAAATTTTTACTAAAATAGTTTTATGTATTCCTGCTGATGCTTGATACAAAAAAAATGTCACACAGCCTTCTTTGAATACATAAAACGTCTTAGAATTAGTCTATTGGTCAGGAGAACTGTTTTGTCCTTGTGTCTGTCCTAATCAAGTTTGTATTTAGAGTAAAAAATCGCAATTTCGAAAATTTTTCATTGAAATTTTGTGTTTTTTGGGGCTAGATACGAATGTTTTAAATTTAATGTTGTAATAACTCCATTTTTTTCGCCTGGCTACCATAAAAAATTTCCTCGCGAAATTGGAACACAATTCTATCTACTTAGTTTTATGACGAGCGTTCTATGTTTAATTCAATACAAATTAAATTTCTTTTAGAAGCTCTCTAAAATGCAATAATAACAACAGTAGTTGTGACATCAACAATAATAAACATTATTAATTTATATTTGTTTTTATTCACTCCTATCAAAAACAAGTAGTTTTATGTCGCTTCATTTGGCTGTCAAGTGTATTTCCTATTTTGGCGTTAAATTTTCGTCGAGACGACAATCATTTGAGATTTTTGAATGAGTTGCGCTGTCACCTCTTCGCTTATTTGTTTCTTCAGCCTTTTACTCTTCTCCTAAAAAGTGCCATTAACTTTTTCCTTAGAGTTTATTTTACTAGTGTAATATATAAAAAATAAGGGGTAGAAACATATAAGAGTATGTACATCTATAAATATTTGCTTAGTAGCAGAGGCTACAGCTACAAATTATAGAGTCAATGAAATAACGACTATACCAACAAGACAACATACACAACTTCTATGTAATCCAGTTGACCAAGTTTCTGAACCACATTAAGATGATGTGAAAAGTTATGGATTGATTGTGAATAAATTTTCTTAACAATAATTACTTTAAGTTTAAAGATAGAACACTCCTAATAATATGCGTCACGCATATTCCAATAAAATGTTGATAAAGTTAAATACAAATTAACATTTAAACTTCTGTCAATTACCTTGTATGCGACAGTTTTAATAACGTATCACGTTACAAATTACCGCGTTCAATAGCAGTCGAAAGTTTAATCTACATTTAAGTTTTTTGTGCTTTTGATGCAGAAATTTTAATAAGAATTGCCTAATTTAACACGCAGTCGAATGCCTTCAGGTCAAATAGTTTAAGTTAAAATATAACTTTATGGCATAAATGCTTAATTGAGATTTGTGGCAAGTGGCCACAGCAGCCTGCGGGTACGAGGCGTAATCTAGAGAGCCAGCTTTTAACATCCATCGTGAAATTTTAGCAGCATATATATTTTAGCGAACGTCAGAGTTTGTTCTACAAGTCTACCTTACAATAAGATTATGTAATTTTTTTTTAGTTCTTTGTCGAAATCTGGTCCAATTGGATCCACAACGTTGGATAGATTTTGAAATGGTAGACGTCTATCGAAACTTGTTATACAGATGTACTGTCGATAAAATTTTTTTTAAATGGGATATCATCGAACGAGTTCAACATCAATACAGAGGACAAATTACGACATTCGACCACGATCGAAATTTTACTCGAACGATTGAGATTCTAATTAGAATACCGTGATATGCCCCCATAGTACTTTATTGCTCTGTTGATTATCATACTCTATTTTATTTATTTTTTACTAATGCTGACATCAAGCCACGCTACCAACATTTATTTTTTGTAAGTACAAGCTAAAAAGCATTCATATGTTTCCGTTTTTCATGACCGAATATAAAATATAACTTTATGGTATGAACCAGTGCTTGACAGTTTGTTTTAAAGTTATTTAATTGTATGCATGAAAGCCGAAAGTATTTATCTGTAAGAGCAAACTATTCAGGGTCCAAATTACGGCATTCGATCACGATCGAAATTTTACTCGAACGATCGAGTTCGTTATGTTTAAGGTATAGAGATTCTAATAAGAATTTTCAAATTTCGATCACGATCGAATGCCGTAATTTGCCCCCTGGTTTATTAATTTACTTTCCTAGTATTTTGTAGAAATGTGGGATGTGCTACTCAATGCTGTCGATATTACGAAATGTGTGAATGTGTTTTGTTAAATTAAGGAACTTCTTTCCGAAACTCGTAACTTTGTATGCAATACAAGTTTTACCAGAAGAGCTTGATCATTTATAGTCGACTACTGCCCAATAGATTTCACCACATATTACAAAAGAAATTCTTTTATTGTATTAAATAGGGAATAGAAGATTAAAATTAAATATCTGCAGACACTTAGTACACTATTGTCTTATTCCACGCATAATGTTTTTCTGATACATTGGAAAATATTTTACGATGATTCCCTAATTGTTTAGATACCTCTTGTCGCTAAACTTGTTCAAATCAATACCAACGACAGATGCAGTAGCGAAAAAACTTTAAAAAATGTTTTGATAATTATTTTTTTCCAATTTGGTCAATTTGGTTTATTATAGAGCTGTAGTGGAATTAGTAGCGGAGTAGTTAATTTTTATTATTGGCATTAATGTCGCTGTGCTGTTGCTATATAATTTATGGGTTTGTGTTTTTTATATTTTTTTTTGCACAACGTATTACACGGATAGTGTAAATACACGAAGGCCAGAGTTGGTAAACAATAAATTCTATTAATTTTTGTGTTTTCTGTAATAAACGATATTATTAGCTATTAGTGATTTTAGGATATATATTTTTGATCAAATGTTATTAATTATACCCTTCACACAGTTTAATCTGCAATTTTCATTTCCGACCCCATAAAGTATATATTTTCTTAAAGCTTATGAATAGGGGAGTCGATTAAGCTCTGTCAGTCTGTTTGTGTGTATGTTGAAATCAACTTTTAGAAGCAACTATATGTTCCCCAGATCTGTGTATGTATATAAATCTCTTGGAAATATCCAGGAATGAATCGCTATTGAAATTCAGCCCAATCGCCCTATAACTTTCTGAGATATGAGCAAAAAACCACGACCACCTCGTTTTTTTTCACAATTACAACAACAACATACATACATACTGGTTAAAGTAAACGTGACATCGAATCCCAGCTGAGCCAAAAAAAAAAATTTTTATATATTATTTTTTTTTATTTTATATGTTATTTATATTTTTATTATTTTTTTTTTTAATTTTTTTAAATTTTTAATTTTTTTAATTCGTTTAAAATTTTTTTTTTAATATTTTTTTGTTTTTAATATATTTTTTTTTTTGTAATTTTTTATTAGAAACAAACATACGTAAACTCAATTATAATTTTACAATGGTATGTTTTTATATATGTATGAACGTATTTCATATGAGATGAATGGTGATAAAAACTATTGTTATTGCATGACTACGCGTTGTGAAGGGTATATAAGATCCGGCTCGGCCGAATAAAGCCCTCTTACTTGTTTATTAATCTTATTAAAAAATATTTAAAACATTTTATATAAAGATTTAATTCTTTTAAAGCTAATGACTGCCTTTCAAAACCGCCATGGTTTTCTTTAATTCGAGGTGTTTTCCTAACGTTTGTTATATTATTTTTTCTCCGTCAAACTTGAGGCCATTTTGACAGTGTTCAGTTTTATATGACATCTCTTTTGCATGTATTGTCTTGCGTTTAAAAATATTGTAAATACTTTTTGTTATTTTCCTTTTGACTATTTTTAACAAAGGCGAAGTCTGGGGTATTTGGAGTCAATATTTTTTTTTTAAATTTTGATTTGTGATGGAAAAAATGAAAATATTTTATTTAGTTGGTAATTTAGTAGAGGAAATAGTAGATATTGAACAATAATTTAAACATAATGTTATTTATGGCTAATAATTTACTATTTTTAATATTTATAATTTTTTTTGTTTTCATTATAAACACAAAGTGGAGGGTCGGCAGAAATACCTGTTATTTACGCAATACAACCGTTAATTTTGCTTAAGTATTTAAAATAAAATTCCTATAATCTTGTTAAAAAAAAAACGTAAATTTTAGTTTTGTTTGTTTGTTTACATTTCTTTCAAGTTCAAGTTTATTGTAATAATTTAACTTCAGTTTGTTTATTCAATCAATTTTTAAATCCAATTCTCTGAATGTCAATTCCTTTTGTTCTTTTTACTCCAACCAAAACAAAAATTTTTAAAAATAACATTTGTAATGTTTATAATCACTCTCTCCTCTACATAATATTTTCATTAATTTGTTAAGTTAATTATCTTAGACAGTTTTGGAATCGAAAAATACTGAAAGAAATATTACTAAATACATAAACATATAAATAAATGTATGTCTGTATGTATGTATATATGACAGGCAGTTTGAGTGCTTGTTATTGAAACAAAGTTGAAAATTGTTATTTTTAATGCACAGGCGGCAAATGGCGGCATACAGACGCTGCTGTCGCCTGTCATCCATCCTTGCTCATACGATGCATTTTCAACACAATTAATTTTGTGTTGTGTTTGGTGTGTGTTTTCGTACAAGTTTTTATTTTAAATTCAAAGTTTTTCACAACTATGTACATACATTGAAGACGACAAGAGTGTAGATGATGGGGTTTAGTAACATTTTAGTAGAAAATTTTTGGGGAATACAACAAGTACAAAATATAAACAAAAATTATATGAATATTGTGTGTATTGCATCCTTATACAACCAGCCAACATATAAAATAGAGCAATGAGTCAGTCTGTCATGCTTATTTTGTGTAGCAATTAATGAATACTGTTTGTTTTTGTCTTTTATTTTACAGCTTGTCGCCATAGTTTTTCTTTTGTGACAAATTATTAAGGATGATATGAAATGATGAAAGAAGAAAATATTAGTAATTATTTATTGTTTCCTTAACAGACTGTAGTTAGTCTCAACTAAAAATAATCAAGTTGTTGGCATTATCGGTGCAAGTATTTGTAAAAATTTTTTTTACAAAAAACCTTAATTCACATGGTCGCCTTGGTTTTTTTTCTTTCTTAGAAATATATATTTTTTTAAGTTTGTGTTATTTGTTTGATTTGATTACAGTTTAAAGTTTTTTAATTTTAAAACTGTTTTATGTTGCATTAAAAAGTTTACAAATTTTTACGACTCGTCAGTTGTTTCAAGCCTAGTTTGCAACATATGCTAGAAGTGTTCTTTTTTCCCAGCGGTGAGCTTTTTATTTCCAAATAAAAACAGTCCATTAAATTCTTTATAAACTTTTGATAATTTTTATGCAAACAGCATACATTTGAAAAAATTTACATTAACTTCACTTTGATTTTTTTCGCTGAGTGTAAATTGTTTTTATTTTCATCATGCTTTTTATTCAATCTATGTGGTATAAATTTATTTACTTCCATTTTTTTGTTTGTGTAAAATTTTTCCTTGATATTCATGACAATACTTAAGGGAATTGATCTCAAAAAAAGCTCTCACACAGTCACACACAAAAATAACCAGAATAAAACGTATTACAAATATGGAACACAATTCCCCCAAAATTATATTGTTGTAATATTTTGTTCGGGTTTTTTTTTTAATGTTGCTGTTGTCAATAATCTTTTTTGTTGTTCATTGGACTTTGCTTGAGTGAGTTTGATGGGAGCACAAATTACTTTTGAGGATTTTCTTACTCATCATTCATTAGTTTTTATTTGTTTTTATTTTTTCATGGCATCTTATTTATTTTTTGTTTTATCATGGTTGTTGGTACATTAATTTCATGGTGTGTCCGCTGTGTACATGATTGTGTTTTGTATTGAACTAAAGGGAATTGATCTTAATTTAATTATCAGTCGTTTTTCGTCTATATTTTAAAATCAAATAAAAATTTAATTTCTAACACACAGCCAAGCACACAAAAGGCAATTTTAAATGGTGAACTTAAAATAATAAAATACTTCAATATTAAGTTGTTCAAGTTATTTCATATTTTAGGTTTGTTCGATGTAAATCCGGGAAAAGTTTGGTAAAAGTTTGGATTAAGCAAAAATTTTCCTTACGAAACTATAAATTTGCCTAAAATTGCTGGAACACAAAAAACTACATTTCAAGCCCGAAATAAAATGTCAAGTAATACATACCTACTAAAAACAGCTGTTGCCAATGATGCCACCATAGATATTAAAAATTACCCTCTTAATGAGTGAAAAATACCCAACTTAAATAAAATTACGCAGGACATCAGATTTGCACTTGTAGTACAAAAAAGAAAATTATAGATAATAAAAAAATTTAAAAACAAGAAGAAAATATTAAATTACTTATTTATTTATTTATTTGATTCCATCACAACAAGATTTTAAATCTTATAATTATAGTAAAGAACTTTTACATTGACAATTAAATTATGCACTTTATTACAATTTTTACATATTGAATGAATAGTATAGTCTAATTAGATTACGCAGATTTTAAGGGTGAAACTTTTCTAACACTATACTTATACCTATTGCCATTAAAAAGCCACGCTTATTGGCAAAAAAAAAAAACATGCAGATTATCGTTTCTTATCTTCAGTCGGCCATTTTATTACCTCTGGGCTCAAATTGCTTATGAACGTACATGTTTTCTCTATAATTCGGCTAGTAGTTGATATTGACAAATTAAAACGGTCCGAAAGGTCACGAAAACTAAAGGCCTTATGTCCACCAAATCATAAAAATAGTGCAAATTGCATTGTTGGAGTCATTCGAATGTCTCCTTGAACCATGATTGACAAATTTACAAACAATTCCCTGGAGATTCGAAAGTGCTGTCTAAACTCCTGGTCCTTATATGTATGTTAGTATCACTTCGTCAAAGTAATTTTTTAAACTATTTCTTCTATGTCCTACCAATTCTGTTAGCATATCCACTAGAAGCAACTCTTCGTCATCAGAATTTTGATCTATTAGTGCAAAAGTTCATCGCCATCCGATACACTTGACGTGTTCATTAGCTTATCAACGAGCTTTTTAAAGGCAGTATGATCTGTAAATATTGAAAAGCACTGCCACTAGCTGCGTTATTTACCTGGTTAATAACAAAATTACAGATATATTTTCCATTGTTTACAATTAACTTTTATTTTATTTGCTCAAACAAACAGCCGAATTAGCTTTACCATTTTACCCGAAAAAAAGTACGGATAAATTCTGGTAAAAGAGAAACTCAAATTACACTATCATGAACCATTTCTCATATACCCAATTTTCAACACAAGAAACGCTTTTCGGTAAGAATGGCAGCCCGCGGTGACGTACGGCGAACACACCTATTATTTAAAAGTCATTTGGTTTCTCTTTGTTTTTATTTTAAAAAATTTTTTTCCGGGAGTGTCTTTTATGACTCTAAAGTATCCCTAAACTATTTGATAATTTACTAAAATTTTGTTTTCAATTTGTTTATGTTTTTTTCTTGATATAAAAAATTTTATATAAACTTTTTTTATCTCTTTTATTTTTAGGTAAATATACTTTTAAATTTATTGATACTTAAAAACAAATAAACAGCATCCAACCTATTGAAAAGAAGGTATGTAAAAAACGTATACATAAATAAATTTGTGATTCATAACAAATGTATTAATTTCATATTCATGTAGATTTGTATGTATGTATTTACTTTTAAATATTTATTACCAAAAATAACAAAAAGTAATTGGAGTAAATATTTATGAAATAATATATTAAGAAAAAGTTATCAAAAACTAATAAAAATTTTTTTACGATTTAAATCTGTCGCGTTGCTATACCAGTGCTATACACTGAAAGCTTTACTTGTTATACGTAGCTCCCCTAGTAGGTACAATTTGTAATTGGCAAGATTTAAATTGCTGTTATTCAAAACAAATGTCATAAACTATGTTGATTAAATAATGTTTAGCCCACACGTAATGGAACAGAATAGATGAGAAAAAACATGTCCGTTTTAATGTCAATTTCAACATATAGTGATTCTTAAATTGCAAAACTTCTCAAAATTTGAAATCTCAATAGTAAAGCGTGATTTTTTAAGAGCTATAGGAAAGTTAAAAAAAACACATAAAATTCAGAAAAATTCATGAAATTTTTATTTGAATCGATAGTACGGTCCATATAATTTATTGTTTAAAGATTATTTCATGCAAATGTTGATCGTGACTGCGCCTCAAATGGTCCATCCGCTTAGTCCAACTTTGGCATACTCTTTCCAACATTTCGGCCGGTATCTCATGAATAAATGCTTCAATGTTGTCTTCCAATGCGTCAATTGAAGCGAGCATGTGTGTATAGACATGAGCTTAAACATAGCCCCACAAAAAATAGTCTAAAGGCGTTGAATCGCACGATCTAGGCGGCCAATTGACCGGTCCCGAACGTGAAATAAAATGTTCACCGAACTTGCCTCTCAATAAGTCCATTGTTAAGCCTGCTGTGTGGCATGTGGCACCGTCTTGTTGAAACCACATGTCATGCAAGTCAAGCTCTTGCATTTTGGGCCAAAAAAGTTGGATATCATCTCACGGTAGCGCTCACCATTCACAGTTACATTACGATTCGCATCATCTTTGAAGAAGTATGGTCCAATGATGCCACCAGACCATAAACCAAACTGACTTTTTCTGGATGCATTGGTAGCTGTTGCAATGCTTCTGGCTGATCTTCACTCCAAAATCGACAATTCTGCTTATTAACATACCCATTGAGCCAAAAATGAGCTTCGTCGCTGAATACAATTTTTCGATAAGAAGCGCGCGATGAACTTTCTTAACAGAGCACGCGTTTTAATAATAAAATTCAATAATTTGCAAGCGTTTGTAAGACGATTCATGGTTAAATTAAAGACCAAACTGAAGATGTTTGACAGTGAAACAAAACACGAAACGTGCGTCAGCTGTTTAAACCAGTGTTGCCCAAAAGATAACAGCTAAAAAATCGCCCTTTATTTGAAACTAGAACACTATCCAATTAATAAATAAATAATTAATAAATAATAATAAAACCAAAGCAAATGTGTAAAACCAATGGCTAATAGCTAATAAAAATGAATAAAATTAATTTAATATATTATATCTATTACCTTTTCTTTAAAATGTTATCACTATTTTTGTACGTTCATATTTTGTTCGGACCATTCTGTATTTACGTAAAGGGTGTCTCAGTAAGGTTGCACTTTTTATATTTAGTTCAATTTGCTTGTGCACTAAAAATGGAGCATTTTACGAAAGAACAACGCCTTATAAAATGTTTTCCAATAAGAGTAATATGATTTCTTAAATCAAGGCTCACTTTCATCTGACTGGTGCAGTAAATAAACAAAACTGTCGATTCTGGTGCGAAGAAAATTCACAAATTACTCATGAAAAACAATTACATTCATCAAAATTGACCGTTTGGTGTGGTTTTTTTGGTCTGGTGGTATCATCGGTCCGTACTTCTTTTGAAATGAAGCTGGTAACACCGTAACTGCCAATGGACAGCGGTATAGATCGATGATAACCAACTTCTTATGGCCGAAATTGGATAAAGTTGATCTTGACAACATTTGGTTCCCACAAGACGGAGATACGTGCCACACAGCAAATTCAACAATAGAATTATTGCGAGAAAAGTTTCGAGATTAGATTATTTCAAGAAAGTGTGATATTGAATGGCCTCTAAGAAGTTATGATTTAACACTATTAGACTATTTCTAGTGGGTTTGGTCATTTGTCTTTTGAATTGAACCAAACTCTCTTCAAGCTTTACAAGTCAATATTGAACGTGCCATTCATGGCATACGACTTGATTTAGTGAAAAAGAGCTCGAAAATTGGGTTCCTCGAATCCGTTCCTGCAGAAGAAGTCGTGGAGGTCATTTGAATAACGTTTTATTTACAACTTAATTGTATCGATTGTACTTCATATTAAATAAAAAACTTTTGAATTTCCTTAATAATAAGTGTGTTTCTTTTAAGAAATCATAGCACTCTTTTGGAAACCCTTTTAATTGGGAAAATTTATTGTAAAAATTAGGAAAGTTTGCTGAGACCGCTCGCAAACTTCAAAGAATTTTCACTCGAGAAAGTGTATCTAATGTGTTAGCTATTGTACAAAGTTAAGCTTACTCAGGAGCTGAAAACAGCAGACCAAGGAATGCGCCGGCAATTAGTTTTATGGGTAATGGACTTTTTTATGTCAATGCTAATCTTTCGAAAAAGGTCACATTCTTTTCTAAAGCGCACTTCCATCTGAATGTCTTCATGAATACACAAAATTGTCGAATTTGGGGCTCAGAAAATCGTCATGCAATCCATGAGAAAGAAATACACCGACAATAAGCAACTGTCTGGTGCAGATTTTGGTCAGACGTCATGATTGGGCCAACTTTTTCGAGGATGAGACCGAATTTCAGTGACAGTGAACGGCTTTTGTTCACAAGAGTTCTAGGGCCTCACGGTTTCAGCAAAACGGCGCCATCTGCCACACCGCGCATGAAACCATTATTTGCAGCCATGAATTAAAAAACAAATTGCTTCCAAAAATTCTGATGTCAACTGGCCACCAAGATCATGCGATTTAACGCCGTGCGCTTCTTTCTTTGGTGTTTTGTGAAAACTCGGGCTTATTCGAACAAACCAGAAACTATTCCTGAGCTCAAATCCGAGAGCGGTGGGGGCCATTTGCCGGATATTTTGTTCCAAATTTAATCTGAACATGTCTTCTATTTTAATCCAATAAAAAAGACACAAATATCTCAAAAATATGTGTTTTTATTTTTAAATGAAGAATTGCATTCTTACTGAAGTACCCTTTTTTTATTTTATTTTTTCTTTGCTTTTTTCTTTTTTAGTTTAAAAACGTTAATAGATTTAATGCAGCATATGGCTTTGACAATTGCTGCATGTTTTTGACAGTAAAAGTTTTTCTTTTATTTAAAGTTATTACTTTTTATACCCTTCACCTGTGGTGCACAAGGGTATATATAGCTTTGTCATTCCGTTTGTAATTTCTACAATTTTCATTTCCGACCCCATAAAGTATATATTTTCTAAAAGCTTATGAATAGAGGAGTCGATTAAGCCCTGACCGTCTGTCCGTCTGCCCGTCTGTCCGTGTGTTGGTTGAAATCAACTTTTAGAAGCAACTATATGTTCCTCAGATCTGTATATGGTATCAATCTCTTGGAAATATCCAGGAATGAATCGCTATTGAAATTCAGCACAATCGCCCCATAACTTTCTGAGATATGAGCAAAAAACCACGACCACCTCGTTTTTTTTTCACAATTACAACAACAACATACATACATAGATACATGTAAAAAACATACCAAACAAAAAAAATTACAAAAAAAAAATATTAAAAATAAGAAAAAAATAATAAAAAAAACTACAAAAAAAAAATTTAAAAAAATTTTTTAAAAAAATTTAAAAAAAATATAAAAAAAAATAATAAAATATAAATAATATATTAAATAAAATAAAATTAAATTTTTTTGGCTCAGCTGGGATTCGATGCCACATTTATTCTAACCAGTATATACATATGCACGTATTTTATATGGGATGAATGGTGATACAAACAATTGTTATTGCATGACTACACGTTGTGAAGGGTATATAAGATTCGGCACGGCCGAATATAGCACTGTTACTTGTTTTATATCTAAGATGTCAACACTAACTTTTTGAAATGAAACTGTGACAAAGTAAATTATTACAATCCCACAAATGCAATTGAAGTAAAATCAATTTGAGCAGAAGAAAGCAAAAAACGTAGATTCTTTTATGGCTGCAGTAAACGATTTTTAGCAACCCTTCATTGTTGTTACAACTTGCATTATGTTCGAATGCAGCGCGTATTATTTGTGGCGGGAAATAAGGCAACAGCTCAATAAATATAACAAATCTTTTTCACTATAGTAAATGTAAGTTAAAAAATGTATGTGGTTTACCTTTAGTTTTTACTTTTCTTTTGGAAGTCCCTTTTTTACGAATAAAACAAAATAGAAAAAACATAAGAAGGAGTAAAAGTACTTTTTATCATTTTTTGTATCGTTATAAATACATAGCAAACTTCACAAATATTTTTTGAATTCTTTCGATTCTTTTTAAAAAGACGATATAAAAAGGATTCCACACAAAAAAAACAGTTCACCTAATTCTGTTTTTACACGGTAATTAATTCCTGGAAAACCCGTGTAAAAAACATTAATCGTATGCTAAATAGGTGATTGGTTCCTTATCTCTAAAACCTATTGAAATTAGTGAAATACAAGAATTTTTTGGAACAACTATTTAGGTTTATTTTATAAAATTACATACATATATAAAAACAATTATATAAAACAGCTATTTTGTTAACAAAAAGAATAGGTTATTTTATTATGAGTGCTTTTTTCTTTTTTTTTTCTTTAGTATCATCTCTAGTGTATGATGAAGATTTAACAGATAGTTTCGTTCCAGAAATCACCGATTGCCTAATTGAAATTCAAATTTTTTATAGTTCTTACTGTGGCTTCGTTTAAACCGAACATTTGGCCAGAAAATGTTGAACGTTCTCCATTTCGAAGGGGATCCAAAATTTCAGTTTTGGTTTTCAAAGTAATGGCTTTACGTTTTAGTTTTTTTTGTAGTTTTCGACATTTTCTTTTAGCGATCATAAAACATTTACCAAAATTAATGAATATAAAATATAAATAACTGAATGAATATAAAATATTTTTTGGCTTAACTTTTATCTTAATTCATTGAAATAAAATTTAATGTAACGTTGGCAAATCAAAAATTTGTTTCAAAAAAATTCCTTTAGCGAACACGTCTGTTTGCATGGATAGTTCAGAAAATATTAACACATTCTAGTTGCTGTCACAAATTAATTTGATTGTATGCACTAAAAGGGAATTCTTCTAGATTTGTGCTGTTTACAATTGCTCCGAGCAGTAAATTTGCTTGTATTCACAAAAAGGGAATTCCCTTAAATTTGTGATAAAAACATAGTTCGTAAAAATTAAATTTAACAAAAAAAAATGTAAGCGATTTTGAATCATGCTAAATGAAATAAAATCGTGTAAAAATTTGTATTTTTTTTATTTTCAAACCGTGTAAAAAATACCGTGTAAAAATATAATCAAGGTATTCCAAATTTGAATGTACTACAGATTTATTTTAATGTCATAGGATCCAATAATTCTTTACAATTTTTTCTTTTTTTAAAAGATCACATCGAATAGGCTTTAGGAATAATGTAATTAAGATGTGCTTAAAAATTTAATTCACAATCTAAAACAATGCCAAGATTTAATAACTCATTAGTAACTTTTAAGTTAACATAACACAAATTATATTGTTAAAACTTACCATTCAAAATATTACGCTTACAAAAAGAATAAATAAAATAAATAAAATAAGAAATAAGAAATTTACATAATTTTAATGAACGAAAATATATTTTGGCAAATGAAGTATGTATTTTAAGTCGCAAATTTGTTAGCATTTATCAAGAATGTTTGGTTTAAATACACATATTCGACACTGTGTTCTGTATGCCGAGTGAATTTAAATTTCTCGGAATTGCCATTGTATTGTTATTGTTTTTAAAAACAATTTCATGGCAATTCCGAGAGATTTAGTTTCATTCGAAATACAGAACACAGGCGATTGAGTTTGGATTGTGCTATTTAATTTATCACCACTGTATAGGAACAACAAATCATATTTTCCCTACATTCCCTTTTTATGCAAACACATATGGATAAGTTTTGAAAATCTTTATTTTATTTTTATAGTCACGTCTACAATCCAGAGCCACTTAAACGTACACATACCCCTACACCCATTGCATATCACGTGCTACACGCACTACCATTCCTGCACATAGAGTACGTACAAACACAAACACACTTTTTAGTCCGCCACAGTTTGCAAAAATGCATCCATCCACTGCCAGTGACGACGGCGACAACTCTTTTGGCAGGCAACATTTTTGCTTAACAGAAAAAATAAATTGTAAAAGTGCATTCTTCCATTTATTTAAACATTTCATTGGAAATTGTTTTAAAATAAATGTTTAGAATATGTGACTCTGCTCCTGCTTCTGAAAGCGAGCAATTGAAAACATAAAAAATAAAGAAAAAAAGGAGCAAAATTGTAATAAAATGTAAAATGTAAAGAAAAGAAAATCTATAAATAAAATTTTCATGCCCAGCAAATGTGTTTCTTCAATAGTTTTCGTTTTTTTTTTCTTTTTCCATAAAATGTCTTCTTGATCGTTCTTTTCTACTAAACTTTTTTTCTACTGTTTATAAAAATAAAATTTATATTCTTTGTGTATTTTGTAGTGAAATTATTGTGTGATAAACAGTGACATGTTTAAAGGAGTGGCGTAGTGTTATAAGAGTGGCAAATAAGTAGAGTTAGAGGGAGTCATACAATTTTAGTTTATGATAATGACGATGGATGGGTAACTGTCTGACTACAACTTGCATTTTCTGTGAAAATCAAAATAAAATTAACATTTTTATTACTTGTGTTGCAAATAATTTTTTTTAGACTTTGGAACATGGACAGGATGAGCAACTTAAGAGAATATTTTACGTTTTCTTGGGCGCCAAAAAAAAAAATTTAATGTAAGAAATAAATTGATTTAAAACAAGTAAAAGCGCTATATTCGGCCGTGCCGAATCTTATATACCCTTCACAACGTGTAGTCATGCAATAACAGTAAATTCACGTATGTACGTTAAAAAAACAAAAAAAAAAAAAAATAAAAAAAAAATTTAAAAAAAAAATTAAAAAAAAAAAATTGTTATATACATATATAATATATATAAAACAAAAAAAAAAATAAAAAAAAATTAAAAAAAATAAAAATAAAAATATATATAATATATTAAATAAAAAATAAAAAAAAAATAAAAAAAATTAAAAAAAAAAATAAAAAAAAAAATAAAAAAAAAATTGAAAAAAAATTTTTTTGGCTCAGCTGGGATTCGATGCCACGTTTTCCCTAACCAGTATACACGTTTGTATGTATGTATGTTGTTGTTGTAATGTTGTTTTTGTGAAAAGAAAATCGAGGTGGTCGTAGGTTTTTGCTCATATCTCAGTTGTTTATGTACCGATGTTTCTGATTTTCAATACCGATCTACTCCCGAATATTTCTGATATTTTAATACCTTACCCGGGTCCAACCTATGTCGGGGGGCTTCAAAAAGTTGATTTCAACATACACACGGACAGACTGACAGGGCTTAATCGACTCCCCTATTCATAAGCTTTCAGAAAATATATACTTTATGGGGTCGGAAATGAAAATTGTAGAAATTTCACACGGAATGACAAACCTATATATACCCTTTTTCACTGTGTGAAGGGTATAAAAATGCAAACATAAAACTGTTTTCTCATTTTCTTTTTATAAAGAAAATATTCTATATTTACCTGATTTGCGAATGTTAAAGAAAATTAAACAATAAACTTTTTTACTTAAATCTCTTAAAACTTATTGAAATTTGTAACTTATACAAGTGCAAAATATTTATTCAAAATATTGAAGCCAGAATTATACACGAGGACCTAAGCTTTTAAAAATTTACTTTTTCTTTTCATTTCAAAATAACGTAAAACAAGTTACATCTTCTTAATATAATGCCTTGAGAGTGAGCCAACCCCTATACCTGTATTAACTTAAATAAAACTTAAACTGTTCGATACAAAAATTCGTAAAAATACGTAAATTTATTGAAATATTTTACAAATTCATTAAATCTATGGCAATAGGGAACAACTGCTTATGTCTGCCTTTATAGTTTTTCAGAAAAGCACTTTAACATTTTTGTGCTAATTTTAAATTAATGGTTTTCTTTAAAAGAAAGACTATTAAATGAATTTTACGATTTGTAAATTAAAGAGCATATCGGTTTTCGTATACTAAATTAAATTAGGTTCAAATAAGTTATTATTCCAAATGATAACGACCCCTGTGCGCGAAATTATCGTATGTTATAAAAACAAAATTTTACAGGAGAGGGTTGTTATTACTTTTAAATAAATTAAAACGTAAATAACACTGCTACATACGATAAAATGTACACAGTGTTATCTCTAAAACTAAAACAATTATCGCTATAATATTTTATCAGCAGATGGATTAATGGATGTTGAACCAATTTGCATAAAAAAATTAGATTTCTACAAAGACGATACGATAATTTCGCGTACAGTGGTCGATATTGTTCTTTGAAAAATATAGGCAATAAGTTTTTACGCTATACATTAAAGTTAAGTTGTCCAAAAGAGTTGAAAGTTTGAGTGTAGTTTTAAATTCCGGGATTGCAATAATAATTTAATAATAATAATTTTTAGCTTATGTCGACTTAAGCAGTTTTTCCTTTTTGCTACAAAAATATTAAAATATTGACATATAACTTGTACTAATAATTTTATCCACTTTTTCCGAAAATCCCCCCTTTAAAGAATTTATTTATAGTCTCTTCCGTTACTTTTTTGGACGAGATGGTCTACTTACGCTTAAAATTGGACATGTCGTGGGATACTTTTCCTGCGTTCTTTAATTCTTTTGTTAGCAAGAGCCCAATACCTTTCCCTAGGCCGAAGTTCTTGACAGTTGGATGGATTTGCCTCAAGTGGTACAAAATTGACATTATTGTTCGAATAACACTTAAGGGTCTTTTTACACAGTGGCATGATGCCAAATCAAACCAAAAATATAAAGGCACTCTATGCTATTTAAGAAAAGGTAAAAGAGGTTTTTGTAGACACTCCATAATGTGTTCCTTTGTGTTTATCGTGCCTGATGTCACAAATGATTGGTTTCTTTTGACTTAACTACAAATGGCTTGTCACAAATGAAACTTCTCGGGGAAATATTTTTATTTATTTTAAAAATCTTGACGCAAAACTTGTGAAAAGTCTGCATAAGTTTCATCATCCATCACACAACAGGTGTATTTTTTTTTATTGTATAAAATTTGATTTAAATTTTTTCACTCGTTTTTTTGCTTTTACTTTCTTTTGCGCAATGCGATCTGGAAGTTTCTTAACTTTATTTGACTTTAAAAAGAGTTAGAGAATTTACCTTTACAAGCTGATTTTCTAATAAAAGTGTTTGGTGCTTTCCGAAAGATATTCTCGACTTCTTTTGCCTTAACAATGTCTCTTAGACCTTTTTTTTTCTTCTTGTTCTAGATCTTTTTTCAATGTTCAAGTCTTCTTTAAACTGTTCAATGGTTTTTGAAACAGAGTGACGATAAACCTTCAGATCTTTTGTTATTTTTTTATACCCGCCACCAAAAAAATGTTGGTGCTATATTCATTTTGTCATTCCGTTTGTAACACATCGAAATATCCATTTTAGACCCCATAAAGTATATATTTTCTGAATCGGGGTTTAATTTTATTACGATCTAGCTATGTCCGTACGTCTGTTGAAAGCACTATAGAGGTCTGACCGAAAAAGCTAAAAGGCTCAAATTTTGCCAGAATATTTCATATACACAAGGTTTGTTTGGTATTGAAAATGAGCTAAATCGGAATATAAGGGAGAGAGTTATAGCTCATAATGCAAGAGTAGGTAAAAAAAACCATGTCCTTCCAACATCGAGTAAAATGAAATTGTGTCCAAACGCACTAACGTAGAGTCATGAAACTTCGAATATATATTTCCTGAGTAAAAACAATATTTTCCCTGAAAATTGTTTGAATCTATGCATTAGGAAAGGAGTTATAGATCAAAATATACGAAAATTTACACCGCGCAGTGTATTTGTCGGTATATTCAAAATTTAAAACGTAATATAACTGACAAAATTAGATGTATGATTCTGAAATTTTGCAAACATCGCTCTTTGGACAAAGGCTTTTTGCTAGCGAAATATAAATGTGACAAGCCCACTTTTACGCCCACCTCCCATATAATGCTTTATCTAAAATTCATATTTCTCTGTAAATAAAGATTTTGGAATAATAAAGGACTATATTGCAATATCTAAGTTGTATTCATTAGCTAAAACAACGCCTACTATAACACCCACTTTTCACGTTATCTACTGTTAATGAAATTTAAAAGCTCATAAAACCGACAAAATTAGAGGTATGATAATGAACGATTTATCTTAAATTCATATAATTTCTCTATGGACAAAGTTTTTGGAAGAATAAAGGACTATATTGAAATATCTAAGTTGTATTTATTAGCAGAAACTATGTTGACGCGCCTACTTTAACGCCCACTTTAATTGAAAGACTAAGGGCCATTATTACAACTTGCCGTTAGTTAAAGGTAGGATTTTTTGCGCCCGATAAATAGCTTTGCTTTATTACAACTTTAATTTTTTATTGTTTTTGTTATTAAAAATAATAATATTTAATTAATAACAAGATAATAAATAAAGGCTTTATAATACAAAGCCATTTATCGGACCGACAAAATCCTGCCTTTAACTAACGTCAAGTTGTAATAATGGAACTAAATTTACGAAAACATTTTACTAGCATATCGCAATTATACAAGGAAAGTGATACATATTTTAGTATAAAGAGATTATTCCATAGCAATTACTGTTAATAACAAAATAATAAATTTTGTGCTAAAAAAGTACACAAAATTGGTGATGGGTATAAAAAGATTCGGCACAGCCTATTATAGGGCTCTTACTTGGTAAGTCTATATTTGATTTTCTTGAAAAGTTTTAATTATTTTTTAGGCACTTTTGCTGTTCATTTTGATCAAAATAACATGAATGATTTGAGAAAGATATCTAAAACTTGGCTCATTAAAAAATAATAATTTGTTAGACCATGAATACATTTTGGCTAGAATAGTGTTTTTTAGGTTTTTTTTTACTCACTCTTTATTCTGGTTAACAATTTGGACGACGTTGAAAAATTTCCATTGCCGATGTCAACTCAAATTTAACTTTATTCTATTACTAGCTTGTGCCCGCGACTTCGTCTGCGTAGTTATCGGGATAAAAGCTAGACTTTGTATTAACAACAAAAATATTTACAACACAAACAACCCGTTTAGGATGTGTTATGATGAGTTTGCCAACGACTTTGCGTTATTATCGCGATAATAAGTAGGCTATGTGTTAATCTAGGTTGTTATCTATCTATGTGCCGAATTTCATTAAGTTCCGTTCAGCCGTTTTTGCGTGATTGAGTAACAAATATCCAAACATACAATCATTTACATTTATTATATTTATTCTATTCTATTATTTTCTAAAATTTTCAGAGAATTCTTTTGCTTTTACATAGAACTTAATATTTTAAGTTGGTAAAGTCTTAAAAGTTTTAACTAAAAACGGGTTTGAGTTACAATACGAAAAAACACTTTGACTGTGCGAAAGTTTAATTGACTCTTAGACTGGGTTGAGTTGACAACGGCATTTGAGGCATATTTTTGTTTCAACAAGTTCACATTTTTATTTTTAAAAATTTTAAAAATTCTTTATTTCGAATTAAAATTTTCTTTAAATACTACTTTTATCATAGAAGAAATGCTAATAAAACCCTCATGGTCATTTGCAACTTTTTGCCCTAAAACACGTACTAATTTTTGTTTCTTTTTTTGACTTTTAAGTAATATAAAACATTTCAAAACGATTTTCAAACAAATGTACAACTTAAATCGTACAAATTTAATATAAATGTATAAATCTTACTAAATATTTACAATTTGAAATAATAAAATAAACAAGCAATGATAAACATAGAGAGTAAAAACATTAAACAAGAACGCAAGGTCAAAAATATTAAGATTGTGCAAAAAAAAATAATAATTTAAATAAATAATAAAAACAAAAAAAAAACAACAACTAGATACTTTTTATTATTATTTGAGTACCACACTGAAACGACAAATATAATTCAAATCAAAAACCTACAACCTGTCATAATAACAGTCAATAAAATAAATGAAAATTAATAAATAAATACGGAGAAAAAAAGTAAGGAAAAAATAAATAAAAAAAAACCGTGACACAAACCACTACAACAATTCATAAAATGAAGCAAAACTAATTTAATGCCAAAAACTAGAGCAATTTACATTACAGTTGACTAAACCTGTTAATAATTACGTTAACAACTACAGCAACAATAAAAGCAAGCCGCATTTTATCATCTTAGAGCAGCGGATGAACAACGAAAACAGCAAATGGCAAGCGCATAAAAATAGAATTAAAAATAAAAAGAATAAATAGATAAATAAATGACTTACAGTGGATTAGAAAAGAGAATAAAAGTTCGAAAAAAAATATATCAAAGACTAAAAGTTGTCTACAAAACAGACCATAGATAATAAATTTTTGAAAAAATAATTTTTTTTCCTAAATTATTAGTGAACATTTTTTTCTTAACTACAGTGTGTAATTTATTTTATAATACAGTGTCCTTAGAATTCTTTTTGGACAAATTTCTTGAAATTAAGGATTTCTCATAAATGTTTTAAAATTTATTTGTTTAATATTTTTTTTCGTTGTTTGCCACTGTTCAAATTAGTAGCACTACATTTACTACCACATTATTATCATCATAATAACAATATTTACTGACAACTACTTATTCTCCTTGCGGTTGCAATAGATCTCTTTATGGAGATACTGTAATATTAAAATTAATATAACAGTTTCATGTTGTTTTATTTGATTTTTATTCAAAGAAAGTGATGCCAACTTTTTTTAAAAGTAAAACAAGCGGAAGTCTTAAATATACCAAAACGTGTTGAAATTTTAAACCAATCAGCATGTATTGACCGAAATATTAATCTATATATATAAAAGTCAATGTGCGTTTGTATGTTTGTTTGTGCTTTATAGACGGTTAAACGGCTGGACTGATTTCCTTGAAATTGTCACAGAATCTTTCTGTATGTCTGGAAGGAAGGCTATACTTTGGTTTGAAATTGTAAGTGGGCGGGGTGACACGCCCTATTAAAGAATAAGTATTAAATATTATATATCACGAAAGTTAATGCAGCTAGAGTCTTCAAATTTAGTACGGTAAACTTTGACATCCACACGAACATTTGGGTAAAAAATAGGCGGACTTGCAATAGTAGGCGTGGCCACATGAATTAAATACTGAAATTCGTATATTTGGAAAACGATATCGATTAGAGTAGTAAAATTTTGCAAGAGCAACTTTGACACCTAAATGAACATTTAGGCAAGAAATAGGTGCATTAACAATAGTGGGCGTGGCACCTGTCATATGAATTAAATACTAAAATTTGGGGTGGCGAAGCACACCGGGTATTAGCTAGTGTGAATACAAAAATGCTTGCAAAAAATTCGATGTAAAAAAGAAATAATATATTCTAGTACATTCCGAGGCACATTCAAAAGGTAAGCTCGTTGTGTCAGCTGATAGATTAAGTAGGTTTGGAAAAGTTAATGCTACATTTAATTGAATTTGCCAGGAGTTTATTTATTTGCGCCAGCGTTGGGAAATTAGATTTTCAAACTATTTAAAAAACAGTAATTTTCTTTTTACGTCTTTCAATAAACTACTGCATCATGGTATATGAAGTTATGTTAGGTCTACATCAGACAAATTTTTTTTATAACAGAATAAAAATAATGTTATTGGTTTCTAGTGAATTTGCCTTTCGTCATGTCTAGATTCGAAGTGAATTTGTTTGCTTATGTTTTTTATATATGAAGTGTGGCATTTGAAATAAATGAGAGAAGAGAGAGAATTGTCTTTTTCTATGGACATTGACAGCTGAAGTTTGAAATAAGTGAAGAAAAAAGTTATCAGCTGACGAAACAAGACTACCTGATAAATAAATTTGCCTTGACTTATGAATAGAGTTTGCCGTTTATTCTATTTTTGAGGTTACTTGCTTAAAATTCGCTTTAAGCTTATGGTAAAGTTTTTTGTTGTATATAATAGTGGAAGTCGAACATACGCATCAAATAGCTCCGGACGGCATTCAGCTGTTCAGTTTTATTAAGCGTCGAACAAAAAAGTTGAAAAATTTTAAAGTTCTTCGCATGACTTGTGCATTTTCCATCCACCATAAATGTGGGTGGATACGGTCAAAAAACCAGCAAAGCTGTTTTGAAACACTTAGGTTTAAAATCAAATAAAAACTTTACTACATTTTTTAAATGTTCGCATTAAAAAAAAAAACTAAAAAATTAAAAAAAGTGTTTTAATGGGTAAAGAGTGGTTGAATGTAAATTAAAACGGCGTTTTTCATTTCGCCATAAATAGACGAACAAATGAACAACCCTTGCAAATCATTGAATTATATTATCAAAATTTGTGCTGTGTGAGAAATGTGTTTTCGAATTAGGTGTGCAGAGCAGTTAAATAAAGTTCAAAAACTGCCAGTGCACCCTAAAAAATACACGTTTATTGCGCTTTGTGGCCGGTGGCATCATTTTTTTTAACCCAAAATAAAAAAAGTGGACTTGGTTGATATATGGTTTTAAAAAGACTGTGTCACATGCAACACATCACGTGATACCATAAATCTATTGAGTGGCGATTTTGATTGAAAAGATTATGTGATTCGAACCCACTAGACTATTTTTAGTGGGGATACCTGAAATCTCTTGCATACACAGACAAACCAAAGTTCCAGCCCTGAAGAACAATATTACAGCTGCTATTGATAAAATACTTTCAGAAATGCTGGAAAAAGTATGTCAAAATTAGAGCTCACGAATGGATGACAGTGGGAAACATTTACATTGAATTTTCTTGTCTATCGCTCCAAATAAATAAACACCTTTCCCACTAGGCAAGTCACTTGCGCAGTCTTGTGTTTATAGACAAAAGGGGTAAGGTTTAAAAAAAAATAAATTAAAAGAAAAATTAAAAATAAAACAATAAAAATTTGAATAATATATAAAATAAACACAAATTTTTGACTCACTCTAACCAGTATACCACGTTTGTATGTATGTGTAGATAATTGATAATTGTAGAAATTTCAAACGGAATGACAAACCTATATATACCCTTTTTCACTGTGTGAAGAGTATAATAAGTAAAAGAGAACGAAACGTGGGCAAGTCAATTGCTGAGTCTGAACATGAAAGCAAGTTCAAAGAAAAATAAAAGAATATAAAAAACTAACTTGAGCAAGTGACTTGCCTAGTGAGAAAGGGGTGATACTTTATTAACTCTTGGATTTTTGTTAGTTTTTTTTATGTATATTTATAACTCCTCAACGGTAAAAAATCAATAGCAGCCGATGACAAGCAAAACTGAAATTACAAATAAATATTATTTTACTTTTATTATTTATTATTTTATTCCACACTCTCCTATATTTTGTTCAATTACTACATTAGTAATGAGTTTTTCAGAAAATTTAAAGTCTAGCTTAGCAGCCCTATTTATAACAATTATTAAAGGTTTATAAAATTTTCTATGGAAATTTTATTTCAAAACCTGTAGTAAAGCTTTTTTAGTTTTTATAAATTAGACCGTAGCTGTATAGGCGTTATATAAAAAATTCATTAAGGTAATTGTTTGAAACCGCTCTCAGCAACGATGCGCCGTCACGTAAAAAAAAAAACATAATATTTACTACTAGCGAATATCGTAACGGTAACGTTTTCACCGGCCTCTATTTATTACAGCTTAGGGCCAATGATGCCAATGGCATGTAAAGCGAAATTAATCTAAGTTTGAAATTTAAATAAAGTTTAACTTGGATTAAGAAAACACAATGGACCATACTAGTCTCCGAGTGTGGGTGTTGGAGGCGGATCCTGCTTCCTGCATCCCCCTTTTCTACCTAACTTGAATTACTTCAGCTTAAAAGAGCTCCTTAGACTATTAGAAAACCATGACTTACACAAAAAATAAAGAATACAAAAAGTAAATACAAATTTTTCTTTTATTCATTTTTAAAAGCCTTAAAATATTTTTAATAATTATAATTCACGTTTGAAAAATATTTTAGTATTTATGTTTTCGGTATTCAGGCTTGACCTTAGGTTGGTGACCTTAAATCGGGAAACAATTTTTAATTACAAGATAAGAGGTGATTTTAGTGTTGACAATAGGTCTGTATAAAATGAGAAAGTATGCGTTTGTTGTTGGCATCTAAAAAGCGGTAATTGGTTATACTGTGATTTAAAATCATGAAATATAGATGTGTATGTTTGTACATTCACTTGCAGTTCTTTTGAAACTACTATGATCATTAACAAGTTGTTTTATTATGTTTTTTATACCCTTCACCTGTGGTGCACAAGGGTATATATAGCTTTGTCATTCCGTTTGTAATTTCTACAATTTTCATTTCCGACCCCATAAAGTATATATTTTCTGAAAGCTTATGAATAGAGGAGTCGATTAAGCCCTGACCGTCTGTCCGTCTATCCGTCTGCCCGTCTGTCCGTGTGTTGGTTGAAATCAACTTTTAGAAGCAACTATATGTTCCTCAGATCTGTATATGGTATCAATCTCTTGGAAATATCCAGGAATGAATCGCTATTGAAATTCAGCACAATCGCCCGATAACTTTCTGAGATATGAGCAAAAAACCACGACCACCTCGTTTTTTTTCACAATTACAACAACAACATACATACATAGATACATGTAAAAAACATACCAAACAAAAAAAAATTACAAAAAAAAAAAATATTAAAAATAAGAAAAAAATAGTAAAAAAAACTACAAAAAAAAATTTTAAAAAAATTTAAAAAAAAATTTTTTTAAAATTTTTCTAAAAAATTTTTTTAAAAAAATTTAAAAAAAATATAAAAAAAAATAATAAAATATAAATAATATATTAAATAAAATAAAATAAAATTTTTTTGGCTCAGCTGGGATTCGATGCCACATTTATTCTAACGTGTACGTATGCACGTATTTTATATGGGATGAATGGTGATGCAAACAATTGTTATTGCATGACTACACGTTGTGAAGGGTATATAAGATTCGGCACGGCCGAATATAGCACTGTTACTTGTTATTATTGTTTTTAATACAAAAATGTGTTAATTTGCTTTATTGCGTTTCCTCAAATCTTTTTCTTTATTAATTTCTGTAAAACTGTTTTGATTTATAACAAATCGATTTTTTTATTTTATTCTTTTTATCGTTTTCATATCACGTTCTCATTTCAGCTTTTTTTTTTGTAATTCTTTGTGTATTTCTTGAAAAAGTTTGCTTTTATAACACGTAATTGGAGTACAATAAGCCTTGACCTCCAATATCGGTGCTAAAATGCGTGTTGTGTGTGTATGTGTGCATTAAAATGTACGAACTGTATTTTTGTAGAGTTTTGCTTATTGTTTTACTGAACTTTTTATACCCTTCGCCTGTGGTGCACAAGGGTATATATAGCTTTGTCATTCCGTTTGTAATTTCTACAATTTTCATTTCCGATCCCATAAAGTATATATTTTCTGAAAGCTTATGAATAGAGGAGTCGATTAAGCCCTGACCGTCTGTCCGTCTATCCGTTTGCCCGTCTGTCCGTGTGTTGGTTGAAATCAACTTTTAGAAGCAACTATATGTTCCTCAGATCTGTATATAGTATCAATCTCTTGGAAATATCCAGGAATGAATCGCTATTGAAATTCAGCACAATCGCCCCATAACTTTCTGAGATATGAGCAAAAAACCACGACCACCTCGTTTTTTTCACAATTACAACAACAACATACATACATAGATACATACATGTAAAAAACATACCAAACAAAAAAAATTACAAAAAAAAAATATTAAAAATAAAAAAAAAATAATAAAAAAAACTACAAAAAAAAAATTTAAAAAAATTTTTTAAAAATATTTCTAAAAAAATTTAAAAAAAATATAAAAAAAAATAATAAAATATAAATAATATATTAAATCAAATAAAATAAAATTTTTTTGGCTCAGCTGGGATTCGATGCCACATTTATTCTAACGTGTACGTATGCACGTATTTTATATGGGATGAATGGTGATACAAACAATTGTTATTGCATGACTACACGTTGTGAAGGGTATATAAGATTCGGCACGGCCGAATATAGCACTGTTACTTGTTTTGAGTTTCTTTATATTGCGTACATAGTTGGTTTGAAGCAAAAGTTTTTTTTAATTATGAAATAAGTATTTCTTTATGTAGTAATTTTGTCTTATAAATCAACTAGCAAAATATCCGCTATTTCACTAACCGCTCATAAAATTTTTAGTCTCACCTCGGATTTACAGTTTATAATTTGAAAATCTTAGTTTCTCAAACATAGAAAGTACAAAAAGTACCATAAAAAGGCGCAAAAATATATTTTCTGTTGTCCAATATGTTTTCAATCTTAGCTTTTATAAAGAGTCCTTTATTTCACAACTTTAAATTCATCAACAACGTACCATACCAAAAAGGACTTTTTTGGTCGCCCACAACATTTTCAGTTTCACCTGGAATTAATAGTATAGTTCCATAGAACATAATTATAGAATTGGAACAATTTTACTCTTTATATATACGAATTTGAAAAAAGTGCCGAAATTTTATTAATATTGTTTCGCTGATTAACTAATACAATTTAAATTTTTTTCTAGTTTTATGTGTTGGAAGTTTCATAGGGTACGAAAAAAGTACTAAATTATAGTTTTTATCCGCTTTTCCCCTTTGTTGTTTAATATTCAAAAAAGTTGACTACAATACCTTTTCAAATTTATCTGTGTCATTTTTAGTTTAGCAGAGTTATACATCGAATGAGGAACCCACTGACCAAATTCTATATCTCCAGCTTTTTGCGATTGGGCTGTGCGATGATAAATCAGTTAGTTAAGTTACTCTTTTATATTCATATAACAATAGATGAGAGAAGTTTTACATATTTAGTGTTTGGGCAAACAGTTTGCTTGAAGAAAACCAGAAAAACCGCTGCATCCTTCATGTATAGGTTAGGTTAGGTAGAACAAGCAGTTGTTGTGCAGCTCACTTGGGTCCATTATATTGATCCCTTTGTGATACCTGAATAGAAAAGTAAGAATAGTATAGAAAAGAGAGAAGAAGCACACTACTGACTAGTCCACCCTTCATGTATACACGAACAAATAATAAAAATTAAAAAAAATTATAAAAAATAATAAAAATTAATAAAAAAAAATTGATAAGAAATAACATTATAAAGGGCTCGCCATCTAACGTTTTTTTCAACTAGTGCTTATTTCGTGAATGGTAACACATAGCTCATGTCTGATTTGACAGATAATTAGTTTTATACTTCCGCTGAACGAATATAATTGTGTATACGCTTGAACAGCGCTGGGAAATATTGCGACAATACTTTGGCCGATTTTGCCAAAAAAATCATCTTTTCAGATGAAGCTCGTTTTGATCTTGGCGGGTATGTAAACAAGCAAAATTATGCATTTGGGGCACAGAAAACCCGCACGCATACATTGAAAAGCCTCCATTTAGTTGTTTATTACATAACTATTTAAAAACAAGTTCAAGTGTTCATATGTCTCTACCTAAATGCATACATACAAACATACTTTATTGCTTTATTGACATTGACCCTGGTTTGTTTTATGCTTAAGTGTGTATGTATATTATTTTTAATTATTTGTTTATAAGAACAAATATTTACTTAAATTTCAAGCACTTGTTATGAATATTAAACCATGTTCTGGCTGTGTGTCATTTTAGTACGAATACTTTATTTTTATATTTTGTAACTTTAAACAGTTTATTGTATTGTAATTACACGCTTCAGTGATTTCATATAGTATTATACTTACTCAGGCAAAATGTTATTATTTTAAATGCGAACTTATTTTAAATACATAGTTTTGCTAAAGTTACTTACATATGTACGTATGTACGTATAATTATTTTATTTGAACTTGTGAGTCATAAATTTTTGGCATATTTTAAAACAAAATTTAACTATAATGGTTGTAAATAAACATAATTATTTGTTGTCATGCATAAAAAAACGCCATAATAAGAAACTCGCCAACAAAACTCCTAAATATTAAACTGTTATTTGTTCTTGAAGTCGATGTAGCTTTCTTCTTGATATCAATTTAAAGTTTGACGGTAGCTCAAATAATCATTATATTCAAAATCAAATTTTTAAAGGTTAATAAGGCGAATTTTATATGTAAATTGAGAGTTATTCAATACCAGCCTGTGCCCGGGACTTCGTCTGCGTAGTTATCGGCACGAAAGGTAGTCTGTTAATGTAGTTATTAATGTTGTTATCTGTGCGGAAATTTTCATTTAAATGCGCTTAGTAATTTTTCGGGTAATTGAGTAAAAATAATAAAACATTTAAACATATAAACATTCATATTTATTAAGTACTAGCCAAGCCCGGTGCGCGTTGCTACACCCTTTAATGAATAAAAATTATAACTTTTTTATGGCCGTGGCACTGCTCACTTTTCTAATCACGAAATTGTATATTCATGACAGCTCCATATGTGTTTAAAGTTTTAGAAAAATCGGTCAAGTTCAAGTAGCTAAAAATGATAACTTATTTTTTATGGGCGTAACACCGCCCACTTTTTACCACCCATAAACACTCCCTGGAATATGTATAACAACTTGCCAAAGTTTGAGTCCGATCGGCTTTACGGTTTCGGAGTCTATAGTTAAATCACACACACGGACAGAATTTCACTTTTATATATATAGATATCAGTAGGATAATAATATATTGGGTGTATAACTTAAAAATACGGGATCGCTTATAGAAGATATGATTTTTATATGTGATTTCCCACTTCGTAGGTCTCTATTTTGCAGTTAACCTGCACTTATTCAATCTCTACCAGGAGCTGCCTCATTATTTATTTTCCTAAGGTTCTGCTGTGAAAAATAGCAGCAAGTAGGGAAGAAATAATAAGGAATTTTTTTGTTCAAAGGATTTAACCATTTCCATGTATGCAATAAGATAAGCCTACAAAAATTAAAAATATTTTGGTGGGATCTTTAAACCCAGTTTTTGTCTTTATAAGGCGTAAGATCAAAAAAATCGTATATAAAATTAATCAAATTGAATTTTTATTTTATCGAACTTTTTTGTATAATTTATTCAATTTAAAAACCTTTTATTTAAGAGTTTTGATTTTCTTTAATTAATTGATATTAGCAGCCATGTCACAACGTAATTCCGATCGAAAAAGTTCTCAATCCCTAAAGTTGGGTCTTTAGGAAACGAAAACTTTCTTCGAAATAAAACCACTTAAAATTTTGTAATTGCTATTTTTAACGGTTTATAAAAAAAATATTAATAAAACTAAGTAGAAATGAAATATCAAAAGGTATGATTAATTTGATGTATCTTTTAATCGAAGTATTGCCACATTATTTTTTTGCCCAAACCACTAATTTTTTTGAACAAAAATGTATAAAGTAGACTGCTTTTTATGTTTTTGTTTTGTCATGCACAGGATTGCCATACAGAGATTTTAAAATTATTGGGAATAAAATCGGAATCTGAAGAACCTAAAACAAAGTCCATCAGAATAGCGCATGCAAAATTAAAACCACTCGGAAATTAAAACGGATTGGAATGTGCGACATGTCTGTGTATAACAGATTACAGAAAAATATAACTTATAGTTCTATCTACTTCTTATAAATGTTTGGACCTTTTTTGAAAACCCTTTCACTAAAGATTTGAAAGTTAAATCAGTCTCTTTTTTACCCTTCACATGATAGTGTAAATCTGTCTATCCGTCTGTCTTATAAATGTTTGGACCTTTTTTGAAAACCCTTTCACTAAAGATTTGAAAGTTAAATCAGTATCTTTTTATACCCTTCACATGATAGTGTAAATCTGTCTGTCCGTGTGCAAAAGTTTTTTTTTTTTTGTTTCGAAAATGTCAAATTTTGTATCAACAAAGCGTTTTGCCCGTGAAGTTTTGCCTTACTTCTTCTATTTGAAAAAAAAGTACCTCTTAAGCACACGGACATCTTGCCAAAGCTTATGGTGGATATGTTCCATCTGTTTTTTAATGAGAAAGATGATTTGTGTGGTTCAGAAGTGGTAATTTTGACACATAATTTTTATAATAAAATTTAATTATGTAAGTTTGCTCTGGTAATATTCCACGAGTTTGATGCGGTAAAGTCCTTTTGTTCTTAACGCCTTTTATTTTCCTATAAATATCACGTCATTATTTGTAATTTTTTTTTATGAAATTCAATGTCATCTCAACATTATCTTAATTACGAGTATGATTTCTCGCAATAAACTGTAATTATTAAAAACAATTAAATTTCATAAAATCCAAACAAAAACAGCAGTTGATGTTTTGTTTTGTCTTCCTAAAACTGTGAGAAAAAGAAAACAAAAACCTCATTTGATTTAATTTTTTGTGTGTTTTTAATATATGATTGTTATTAAAAAAATTTCTGTTTTAAACTTAATTGTCGGAAAAAGTGAAATTAAAGACGTGATGTTGAGATTTAATGCAATAGTTTTCCTACACAATTTTCAAAGATTTCAAAAAAAAAACTACAGATAATAATTTAATAGTAAATAGAAAAAAGAAACAATGTAAAAAAAAATAAAAAAATAAAAAACTAAAGTATTAAGAAAACCAAAGTTTTACTTTAAATTAAAAAAAAAGAAATTTTTCTTTAAAACAACTCTAACCTATTTACGGTAATTAGTACTTTGTTCCATTCATTACTGCAGTTGTTCTTTTTGCCTTTTTCGTTAAATTTCTCTTATAGAATTTTATCAGTGGAACTGTTTGTCAGACATTTTCTTGAAATAAAATCTCTGTTTTGAGCACTGATTTGTTTATAATTTCTTGTTCAAGTTTTAACTAAATAATTTCCGTTTTTCTACCGTCTATTTTATTTTTTCACGACTTCAAATTAAATTCTAATGTATTCAACATCACCAACATGTTAATAAATGTAAAGAAGATGTACTATTTATGAAAAAAGGGGAAAATAAAAGAAATTAACAAGTGTAAATAGAATTTAACATGATATGATTTTCAATTGATATCCAATTCACATGCTGTACTCATAGCTGCCAGATAAAATAGGGGCAAAATCGTCTAATTTGGGGGAAAAAATCGTCAAAATCGTCAAATAGTTTACTCAAATCGTCATAAAAACGTCAAAATAAAAAAACGCATTTTTCAGAACAAAACATTTTTTATTTAATGCATAACATAACAAACTTTTTAAATCCAGAGAGATCAATGGTTTTATTAGACCCTTTTAAGTTAACAACATGACAATATAATATAATACAATTTAGAATTAATTTCGAAAAATAAATATTAATATGTATATAAATACAAAAAATAATAAATAATGAATTGGCTGCATCTAATTCAGACTAATTGACAAATAATTATAATCATTTCTTTCTAAAGTTTCTACCGATTAAGGTAGCTTTAGGCAAGCGTAAGACGAGCACAACGCCAAAATAAACTACATCGTTTCGCTTTTTAGCCCAAAAACTTATTTCTGAATCTGCAAACCAGTCTTCCTTAATTTTCCTCTTTTTGTTCGTTACCTGTGAAGAACACCATTAAAATTTCATTTTAGCTATTACAAAGTTTTGTATAAAAAATGGATGAAATTTCTACTTACAGAGAAAGAGCTGCTAGAATTTTCATAATCTTGGTTTTATATTGAAAGTATTATGTTTGATTTTTAAGGTTTTAATGTATAATTAAAAAGAACTTGTCATTTTTTTGAAGTATTTAAGCATATTAATTTGTCACTTAAATAATTTAAATAAATTTACTTGAAAAACTAAAATTGTTTTAAACGCATTTCCAAATTTATATTTGTTCGTGTTGTAGGTATCAGTTGATAATATGTGGTATATACTATGTTAAGAATGTACAAAGTGAAAAAATTACTCACACAAACACATTAAATAATGATCGATGTATCTCTTTCACTCTCTTCTATTATTAATAACATAAAAAACCGTTACAAATTATTTTTATTTAGTTTAAGGTTGATATAAAAGTAATGAAAAATGTTGCAAACTTAAATTCTTGAAAATCGTCAAAAACATAGCATAAATCGTCAAATCGTCAACACTTAATTTTAGCACGTAAAATCGTCAAAATGACGATAAATCGTCAAATCTGGCAGCTATGGCTGTACTAAAAAAAGCAAGTTCGTCGAAGACGTTTACCACTACTTAGCAGTACTCTTTTGAGTTTATTCTACAGCTATGCACTCATTCGTTCATTACTTTGAGAGCATTACATATAACAAATATTAGCAGCACTTGACAAATCAGTTAGGGCATTCACATGCATGTAATAATAGACAAAAAAATTAATTCATAATTCGAAATCAAAAAAAGACGTGAATTAAGATTATTTTCAATAGCACTTAGACCGAAAATAAATGAAATTTTTTTTATGTAAATAAATAGTTTTTACAGCAGAAAAACGTTAGAAATATAAATATAATCATCCCTGGCTCTCTACCAAAATATTAAACATTATTTTAATCAAATGTTTTTTTAATGTTATAAAACCAAGTAATAGTTAGCCCACATGTTCAGAATCTTAATGAAGCTTAAGACCGTATACAGCATCGAGCTTCTATACCTGTTTTGTTAAATCTACACTCTGGAAAGCGCAATCTCCTAGAGCAGATTTATAAGACCCATCTACCGTTATAATGGTTAATAGCCTTGTTCAAACGACATCTAAGAATGTAAGGTTTAGTAAGAATTTTATTTCTAAGATTTGCGAATTGACAGGGATCCAAAACATAGAATGAATTACTTTTTACTTTAAATCCAGTTGGTGAAAGTTTTTAAGGCAATTATTAGACGACCTGTATAAAAGTAAAAAAGTTATATTTTTTTAGCTGGAAGCATAAACTTTGGCTGTCAGTTGTTTCAAAAGTTAGATAGACCTTACTGTCTTCATTAAACTATTTGAAAATAAGATCGAAATAAGCGAAATCTGTATGCTTTATAGAATTAATGAATTCTGCATAATTTTTTATATAACGTAAAAGAAACGTAAACTGGCACATTTAAATAAAATTCAATCGTACATATACCAAATGTATACTTATTTAAATAAGTATTTAAATAAATGACAACTAAGTTTAATTAAACTTAAACCATTCAATATAAAATTTTTCAAAAATATTGAAGTATATTAAAATATTGTTCAAATTCATTAAACGTTAAAATATTGACAAACTAATCGGTAATTATAAATTTATCCACTTTTCCGAAAATTCCTCCATTAAATATTTTTAAGCTGCTTCTGTTACTTTTTGGTATTCCACTTACGCTTACAATTAGACATCTTCTGAGATATCTTTTCTGTGTTTTTGAATTATTTTTTTTTTTACAAAGGCCGAAATTATGAACAATTAGATGGATTTGCCTCCCACGGTACAAAATTGATATTATTGTTTGAATATCACTTCAAGGCCTTTTTTTCATGATGTCAAAATCGGGCTAGCGGTATGAAGGCACTCTGTGCTGGTTTAACAATGATAAAAGCGGTTTTTGTTTTTGATGTTTATAGTGCCTGATGTCACAAATGATTAGCTTTTTTGTCACAACTACAAATGGCTTTCACAAAAGAAACTTTGTTTTGGTAATTTTGTCGAGTATTCTTGAATATGTGCAGTTGTAAAAAGTCTGCCAATACATTGGTTTCATCATTTACAACACAACAGATGCATTTTATCTGATAAATTTTGACTTACATACATATTTTCGCTCGTTCTTTTGCTTATAATTTCTTTATCGCATTGCGATCTGAAACTTTCTGAACTTTATACAACTTAAATTCTTCATTTGCGATCAAAAGAATCAGAGAATTCAACATTACGGGCTGCTTTTCGGATAAAAGTGTTGGGTGCTATTTTTCTGAGTCCCTATTTTTACGTTATTATTTTTCGCTGTCAATTTTGACGGAAATATCAGTTGAAAATTAATGATTTTAAAAAGATAATATGTGACGTATTATTAAAAGCTAACGTCATTAAAAAAAATAATAATTTGTTGGAATAAGGATAAGTTTTGAAAATAAGTATAATGTAAACTTTAGTATGTAATATAATAAAATACATTGTGTGTATCTTGTTACCCTACATGAATAACCTTAATATTTCTTTTTTTCCTGTATGCATTATTTTTGTGCAGCATCATTTACAAAACATTAAGAACAGCAACAACAACCGTTGTTTTTGTTATTGCATTAATAAAACTCAAAGACAATATTATAAGAGACAGAGATAGAGATCGTATTAAAAACAACATAAAACTAAAATTCAAAATAAAACGGAAATGAATTTCACATCATGTCTGGTTTATTTTATACTTCTGCTCGTAAGTAAGTGGCATCACAATGTCTTTTTAAAGGAATTAGTATTAAATATTCTTGATTTTTTTTTATTTTCATACTTGTACACACAATAAAGACTTCCTTTGCCATTAAATAAGGCAGAAAATAAACATAAACTCTCTTCGTTTTTTACATGAAGAAAATAACGAAACTACTTACATATTTACTTCAACTTGATGACTGATTTTAAGTAAAACAAAGACAAAGAAATAAAAAAACTTATTTATCAGCTTAATTAATTGCTTGAATACCGAGTCATTAAAAGTAATAAGAAAAACTCATAAAAATCGGTAAAAGAAACCGTTTGCTATAAAAAAAACATTAATAAAATGTTGATATGTATTTTGGTTTTGCTTCTATAAAACAAAAAGGTTTTAAAAAAAGTTATTTATAAACCTAAACTTGTTTTCTTTTAACAACAAGAATGGCAGTAAAATGTAAATTGTTTTAAGATTTTAATTTTATAAAAAAAAAAAATTTGCAAATTATTAAAATTTTAATTAAAAAATTAAAAAAAAAATAAACAAGAAAGTGTGCTATATACGGTCGTGCCGAACTTGATAATACCCTTTACCATTATGTTCATATGTAGGTATAATTACCACTTCATAGCTTAGCCTAGATTTAAGGTGGCGTGTTATACGCCATGTTCGTTATTATTTCAGTTAGTTTCAAATTGATTTACTAGTTTTTCTCAGAAATAATTAATAATTCTACGGATTTTTATTTTGTGTCTTTAACGTGTAAAAAATGATTTAGGAGGTTAAAAATTTTTATTTATTAAAAAAAAAGTAATTTTCCAAATGGTTTGCCTATAACTTTGCTGTTTAGTGACCGATCCAAAATTGTTCACGATTATCTCTGAAGGCATGTCATATCTATAAATAGTCACAACCATGTCTACAAATTATCCTTGGGCTAAAATTTTTTTTGAATTTCTGTGGTAAAAATAGGGGAAAAAACAGATGTAGTCGTGTTTATTTGCTCATATCTCGGAAAGCTATGAGGCGAATGTGCGATCAATCATCTCCCGAATATTTCTGTTATTTTTGAACTTTACACAAGTCGATGTCGGGAGACTTAAAAAAACTGATTTCAAAATACATACATACGGACAGACAGATGGACGGTCAGACGGTCAATGTTTAATCGACTCCACTAGTCGTAAGCTTTTAGAAAATATATACTTAATGGGGCCGGAAACGAATTTTCTAGAAACAAGTAAGTTTGCCATGCTGAATCTGTAAATACCTTTCGCCATCATATACATACATAATAGAGACAATATCGTAACATAGCTTATATTTCAAATTGGATGTTATGCGCCATCTTGCTTAATTATTTCCGACGCCATTTTAAAGTTTTTACTTAGTTATGTTCCACTACTCAAGCCCTTTCATTTGATAGCTATATTGGTGTGGTTGAAAAAAAACATTTCGCCTTTCTTTTGGGGTGACATCTTGGATTTTAACCTGTTTATAGTTTACTGTCTTCTACTGGTCAAGCACTTTCATTTAATAACAATATTGTGGAGGTTGACCAGGTCAAAGCCACAATTACCATATATGAGCCATATGGCCGCAATTTTATTTCGGACGCCATCTTAAATTTTAACATTTTCATAGTTTGCTATTTTCTACTGTTCAAGCACTTTTGTTTGATAAAAATATTGAGGGGTTGAAGTTGATACATTTTTAATTACTAGATTGAACACATTTATAAATTTGTTATACGCCATTTTGTAGTGCCGGGCATAATTGATTTTAAATTTCTTTATAGTGTTTTATATTCAAGTCTTTTCATATGATATCCTTGATACCTGTTCGTCGTCTTGTAACTAAAAAAATTGATTTTCAATACAAAATTTTAGGAAAAAGACCGAAGCAGTTGTATTTTTGTGCTTATATCTCATTTAGTTTTAAACCGATTTGTCAGTTGTTCTCAACAATAATTTTTGAGACAGCGTCTTCTATATTGATGTCCAAAAATTAAAAAAAGCGCTTTAGTAACTTGATACATATATTAAAAAAATATGTATAATTTTAAAAATTATGTTTGCCTATAATTTGCTAATTAGTTTTTTTCATCGGTTTTTCCAAATTTTTTAGCAATATCCCTAAAATATTATTATGTCTACAAAAAGTAACAAATGTGTCTATGAAATTTCCTATCTGTTTGTCTTAATTTTTTTAAAAACAGAGGCAGTCGTGTTTATTTGCTCATATCTGAGAAAGTTATGGGGCTATTGTGCTGGATTTCAGCAGCAATTTATTTCCGGATATTTGTAAAAGATTAATACAATATACAGGTCTGTGCAACATGTGGGGGCTTCTAAAACTTGATTTCAAGCAATACACGGACAGACGGACATTACTCAATCGATTCCCCTAGTCATAAGCTTTCATAAAATATATACTTTATGGGGTAGAAAATGAAAATTGTAGAATATAAAAACGGAATGACAATGCTATATGTACCCTTTGGCATCACAGGTGAATAGCCTTAAGGCAAAATTTTAAAACCAAACGACATCGAAATTATTGTTTGTTTCTCAAACAAATTTCCTATTTTATAAACATTCTGGTATAAAATTAAAATATGGTTTACTTTCGGTTTCCTTTTTTCTGCTTTAATTTGTTTTTATCTATGAAAACAAATATTATAAGTTATTTAGTAATGCCAAACAATTAAATATTATTATATAAATGTTATTTTCCGTTTTGGCAAAGATCCCAATATTGCCTCTGTATAGGCGGCTTCTGTGTGTGTATGCGTGTTGGCAGTTTTGCTTTCTGCTTGTAGTACGTTTTAATTTGTTTCGTTTTATTTTCGAGTTTAAAGACCCGCATTTTTTTTTTCTACCCGACATGTTTATTTGGAGCTGTAAATAAATAAATGTTTAAAATATGTATATTTTTTGTACAGATGTAAGTTACATTATATTTTTATGTTGCATGTTATTGATGTTTATGGCTTATTTTGAAATTTCTTCTTTAACAAATTTCATTTTTTTTGTCTTGCTTTAGTTTGTAGTGAAAGAAATAAAAAAGTGAAATTAGTTTTTTATTTTCTTTGTTAATATAAATATATATTTTTAATAAATCATGTAATTATTATTAATCATTTTTTAATGGTCATTATTTGGACAGGTGATTTACACTTTTGTTTATTGGAAAATATTACGAAATATGCATTTTTCACTAACAAAAATGCATACATAGAAGAAATAGTTAATTAAAATTGCCAGTAACACTTTATTTTATTTTTTTAATGACGTTAAATATAAAAAATTATGCACGCACACTTAATTAAGGAACATTGTAATGAGAAAGTGTCAAAATAACTTATTTAAAGTTAAAAACTTGAAATTTTTAATAGTTCCAATTTCAATATTTCAAACATGCTGACATACATACGCCATATGATTTCAATAAAGCCCTAAATTACATTGAACAAATTTTACAGGAGAAACGAAAAACTCTCTACTATGAAAAATTAATTAAAATTGTTTAACTTTTTTTTCATTAAATAATTAATAGTTGAAGAAAAATATCCAGTTTTTTTGTATTATTTGCAAAGATGTGAAACTAACGCCTATAAGAGTGTCTTTTCTTTTTCTGAAACCGTTCAGTTAAAAAATGTTTTTTTTTTTCATTAGCTATATAAAATATATACTGCCACTATTCATAAGCTTTCAGAAAATATTTACCTAATGGGGTCGGAAATGAAAATTGTAGAAATTACAAACGGAATGACAAACCTATATATACCCTTTTTCACTGTGTGAATGGTATACAAATAAAATAATGTGGCCGTTTTTCTTTACAATGAGCGTTGAATCGATTCAAAAAGAAATTATAGAACCTTTACACATCTTCGGTGCATTTATGTTGCATTCATACGTGTACTTTCAGCCGGCTCACAGCCGAAATTAAGCCGCCGCCGACAATTTCTTCGCTAGCCGCCGCCGCTTACAAAAATGCTCGGCGAAGGTCTCTGCTGCCATATGCACAAAAACTTATAACAGGCTTATAGATCGTTTTTAAGCAAAATTCACTATTGTTGCATTCTTTAACTATTAATAGACTTATAAACCTTTTTTAAACCATTTAAAAAATTAAAATTTTTATTGTTGGATTTAGCCTTCCTTAAACCAAAAATAAGGCGACATTTCATGCATAGTTTACTTTAAAAAAATTTGTTAAATAAATTTTGTAAAAAAAAAATTTAAGAAAAGGTAATTGAAATATTACAATGGATGCGATTAACACAATTCGACGTATAGTTAAGTGCAATTTATACAAAAGAAAATAATAAATTTAACATTTTTTAAATTAAGTAAAACTAAAAACATTTAATAGGAATGTAATAAAAACGTAAACAAGCATGTAGCCCTAATACTTTTCTTAACGTTATTAACAAAACAGGTTAATAATTAATGTTTGGATTATAATTTTTGATCCGACTTTTTCATATACCAAAGTTATATACTTTTTATTTTTTCGACGTTCTTTTTGTGCTTTAATTTTATAAAAAAATTTTACCTTTACTTAAGAACCGGGTAAATCTTATAAAGGGTCCGCCATCTGACGTTTTCTTTTTTTAACTAGTGCTTATTTCGTGAATGGTAACACTAAGCTCATGTCTGATTTGACAGATAATTAGTTTTATCCTTCCGCTGAACGAATATGGTTGTGTATACGCTTGAACAACGCTGGGAAATATTTCGACATTACTTTGGCCGATTTTGCCAAAAAAATCATCTTTTCAGATGAAGCTCATTTTGATCTTGGCGGGTATGTAAACAAGCAAAATTGTCGAATTTGGGGCACAGAAAACCCGCATACATTGAAAAGCCGATATACCCAAAACGAGTCACTGTTTGGTGCGCATTTTGGTCCAGAGACATAAGTGGGCCATTTTTCTTCGAAAATGAGAAAGGAGTGGCCGTAGTCAGTGGCAATCATTATCGCGCCATGTTGAACGAATTTTTGTTCACAAAAATTAAAGAAGAGGATATTGGCAACATTTTCAAAAAAAAAAAAAGTTTATATTTATATAGGGTCCGCCAAATAACTTTTTTGTCATTCCGTTTGTAATTTCTACAATTTTCATTTCCGACCCCATAAAGTATATATTTTCTGAAAGCTTATGAATAGAGGAGTCGATTAAGCCCTGACCGTCTGCCCGTCTGTCCGTGTGTTGGTTGAAATCAACTTTTAGAAGCAACTATATGTTCCTCAGATCTGTATATGGTATCAATCTCTTGGAAATATCCAGGAATGAATCGCTATTTAAATTCAGCACAATCGCCCCATAACTTTCTGAGATATGAGCAAAAAACCACGACCACCTCGTTTTTTTCACAATTACAACAACAACATACATACATAGATACATGTAAAAAACATACCAAACAAAAAAAATTACAAAAAAAAAAAAATATTAAAAATAAGAAAAAAATAATAAAAAAAACTACAAAAAAAATTTAAAAGAAATTTTTTAAAAATTTTTCTAAAAAATTTTTTTAAAAAAATTTAAAAAAAATATTAAAAAAAATAATAAAATATAAATAATATATTAAATAAAATAAAATAAAATATTTTTGGCTCAGCTGGGATTCGATGCCACATTTATTCTAACGTGTACGTATGCACGTATTTTATATGGGATGAATGGTGATACAAACAATTGTTATTGCATGACTACGGACCTCCGGCAACTCTGCTTTATCATAAATAGATCAGCAGCATTTTAATTTAACACATGCATCCACTGATTTATAAGTCATTGGCTGCATGCCTGCCTGCCTGCCTACATTCTCTCATTTAGATGGCGGCAATTTTGTGAAATTCTTTATTGTATTTAGAATTTTTGTTGTGTATTTTTTCTATCTTTTGTTAAATTAACATTATTAAAGAAGTGGGAAAAACAAATTCATTGATGGCATTCTTTTTTATTTACATCCATTTACTCATTCATTGATTTCCAGTTTCTATTATTTTCTTCTGCATGTTGTTGCTTTCAACTTGGTGCCACTCACTCTCACATAACTCACGCCCACTTGAAAATTTCCTCTATAGTTTGTGTTTGTTCATGGGTATGGTATATTGAATTTCGTAGAATGTTTGAAGTATATAAGTTTGAAATATAAAATAACTGTTATAAATAAAGGGAAAAAATTTATCACAAGAATTCAAAATCACATTCTATAAAATTTATGTAAATTAAAATTATATTCATTAAGTATTTTTTTTTATTTTTAACATATGAATGTATGTATGTATACTTACATACATACTTAAGTATATCCATATAAATTTCTTATTATTGTGAAATTAGTAAAATAGATTTTAAAAGAAACAACTGCAATAATATACATACATACATACATACATACATATGTACATACATATATACATACATATGTACATACATATGTACATACATTCATACATACATACATATAAAGGGTGCTTTTTTGGGCGTATAAAATTTTGACTAGGGATAACGATTAAACTAACTGTCAAACTAATGAAGTGTGTTTAACTTTGTTCAGTATACCTTTACCATACATAGACTTACATCAGAACAACGTTTACAAATGGTAAAAAATTTATTATTAAAATTCTCGTTCTGTTTTCCAAACTAATAGAACACTTTGTCATGTAAACGGTTTTCATAATCGTTCATCTTAGCAGGTAACACGCAATACTATGGATGGATTCATAACCACATTTACTCTTTTGTCTAATATTCATCCAAGTCGAGCCCAAATCAATTGCCTCGTGTGTTTATCTTAGAAATAGAGCAGTGAATTGGCCACCTCGTTTTGGTAAACTTTGACCTTATTTTTTTGAGGATACGTCAAATCTCTGATATATGCTGATTAGGGAGATCGATTATTCGAACTTTTCCAAAAACCGGTTTTAGGATATTCCGAATAGCTGCTTTAAAAAAAAAACAGTTTTCGCTTAAGCATTTAAAAAAACCGGTTAACCGGTTTTATTCGAATAAGCAATAACACAAAAATTTAATTATTTATTGAAATAAAAAGTTTGTTTAAATAAAATCTAAACAATTCACATTGGTAAAGAACGAACAAAATATACTGCAGTCAATTTTCGCTTTAAAATATTATGGGAACATATTTATACATATTAAAAATAATATAAGTATATATATTAGGGTGATCGATTATTCGACATTTTTAAGAAACCGGTTTTCAAATAGTTCAAAATTTAGAATTTAAAAAAAACCGGTTGCTTGTTTAAAAATTTAGAAAAAACCGGTTAACCGGTCGAATACATAAAATATAATTCTTTCTTATACCCATGACAGAGATACATGTATAGGTATAAACTAGTTTATTTTATGGTTTAATTGCATTTTAAGTTGACACAAATTCAATGGCATTATTATAAAATGCCGTTATTTAAAATAAAGATGTTAAAGGACATACTTTTTACCTAAAAGTGACCAAAAAGTTATCACAGCAAATTATAAGCGCAACAACGTATAAAATACCTGCTTTCCATTTAAAACAAATAATTTTTAACCTTATTATTGTTCTTATTTTACATTTGTTTTTAAAACAACAAATAAATTTCTTACAATATTATGAAATAAATTCAATTTAATATCGTTCGTGACATATCGTACGTAACAGATTTTTCTCTAATAGTATTCACGCACTACGTACGTGACATTAAAATAACTTCCAAGGGAAATCAAAGAAAAATACCGCTAATTGGACTCTATATTTTCTTTTTTCTTATGGATCTTGTTAATTGTTGTTGTTACTTTAATTTTAAAGCATATTTACAATTACAATTTATTTTTACAATTTAGTCGCTAAAAAAAATAATTGATTGCAATTCTTTAAAATAAGTCAAAGATATAATCAGATTAAACTCTTATTATTGCTCTTAAAATAATTTAATAAGCTCTTAATACCTGCTCATAGTAAAATTTGAGTGTTTTTTTTTTATCAATAAACTTATATTGAAAAACTTTCAAGAGTTTTTATTTTTACAGTCGTGATTGACATATTCATGGAAATGTCCATATGTATGTTTGACCACAATATTCAATTAAAATAAAAATAATAAAAATTTTGTCTTCTTATTGGCTTCTTTGAAAATAATCTTTTAGAAACAAAATGCAATTTAAATGTTTTAAAGTATGTTAATCTTTTTTTTTTCTTTTGATTTTATGAAACTTGACATTGAAAATGACCATTCACTTATTCATTATTACAAATTTCATATTACACATTACATATATGACACTTATCTAAATAAAACAAATCCTCCAAAAAGTACTAATCAGCTCGTAACTAACCGGTTTATTTGTATCAAAACAACCGGTTTATTCGATATTCGAAAAATAGGCATTTTAAAATATTCGGCTTCGACAAAACTGAAAAAAAAACCGTCTAAAACCGGTTGAATAATAACCGTTCGATCACACTAATGCTGATAAATCAACAACTATTGATCATTCGACGCAATTTTGTTGAAATAAAACTGCACTGACAGAATGACGTTCATAGGGCACAGTCACGGAGCCCTTATGCCAAAGAAGGTACCATGAAATTTGTAAAATTTTTTCCATTGAATTTGTTGTGTTTTATTTTAAACTAGCTGACCCGGCGAACTTCGCACCGCCCTATAATCAAGAAATATCTGTTACCTTTTTATCTGAATTAAGTTAATTTCTTTATTAAGTATTGCTGTTGGTATATTAATAAATCAAAATTATTCAAAAAACAAAGTGTTTATCATTCTAATGCTTTATGATACGCAATATTCTTAGTCTTATTTTCTATCGCGTATATAAATAGTGTTGTTGGTATTCCGACACGGGAACAGGCGACATATAACAGGCCATGTGAAAAACATGAATTTTCAAGATTAATGCCACAAACACTTAGCAGCACAAACACTTGTGAGCTCGTTAATTAAGGTGTAATTTATGTTATACATACATTAAAGAGAAAGAAATTTGAGAAGTGTCAGCCACAAAATAAAAGAGCCAAAATATAATAAAGTAAAATAAATTTGTATCTACACTATGAAATACTCCTTATTTAATCATTAAATTTTTCCTTTTTTCTTTTCTTGCAGGTAATTTGCTAATCAAATTTTAATAAAACCTTTGTTTGCCATTTCGCAATAGTAAGTATGTATGTACCTAATTTAAGCCCATCGTTTTCATTAGTCATCGATTCAATATCAAAATGTAAATATTACATCTCCAAAGAGCATATTATATTGCATTTATAATTTTCACTGACAATTATTTGTATCAAGATTTTAATCATTTTTATATTTTTATAAATAATTTAGAAATTCAAAAAAAAATTTTTTTAATTTTCAAACGTTTTAAAAATTTCTATAAATTTAAAAAAAAATTTAATTTATTATTATTAATTTTTCCATTTGAAAAATTTTTTTGAATTTAAAAATATCCATTTTATATTAATGTAGTATTTCAGGTTTTTATAAATTCTATATTTTTAGAATAGTTCCACTATTCCACACTATTTTTTCCGTTGCTTCTCTTGGGAGCATAGGACTTTCATATGGCATCTCCATCATGGTTTGCAGCCGTTGTTTTTGCTTCTTCTTATCTAAAATTTTATTGTCTTAGTTCTTGTATAATTGTGCATTCGCATGTTTTTCTGGGTGGCCCGCAGTTCCTTGATCGTTTTCATAATATCTGCGTTTTTCCTGATCTTATGTACAGCAAAATTGACTTTACATATTCTGAGCTTGGTTGGCTTTGATATGTGAGCTTCTCCATACTGACTGACCGCTATCGCTTTCTGATTCTCCGCTTATTGTCATAGCAAAAGCTATCTACATACTCGACTGATTTACCTTCTAGCATGATAGCATGACTGATTTACCTTCTAGCATGATATTTTCAATGCTAGTATTTTCTCACAAGTTTAGTTTTCTTTATATTTATCTCAAGTCAAATATTGCAAGCCAACCTTTCCAGGTGTTCAAATTTTTACTGCATATTAGAGAACTTGTGCGAGATTAGACAAATTTCATTCGCATAATTCAAATCCTCGATATGCCTCAAAGCTTGATTTAAACTCTCATTGTGAAAAACTGATGGTTTTGCACCCTCGTACATCGCTCGTATTACTCGAATTATTTGCTGGGGAACTCCTTTTCTTTTCACTACTTTCCATATGTCAGTTCGTTTGGTGTCAAAGGCTTTGTTTAAGTCGACGAACAGTAGTTACAGTAAACTACTTACGCCATTCCAAAGATTTTTCTATTATGATGCGTAGTGTTAGTCTGGTCTACGTAGCTTCAATTTGGCCGAAAGCCTGCCTGTTCGTCTCGCAAAAAGTTCACTATTTTGCTTTGAAGTCTTCCCTGTATTGTGGCTGCAAGTTTCTTCTATATAGTGTTAAGCACAGTTATTTCCCTCCAGTTATTGTGATTTTTAAGGTCGTCACTTTTTGGTAATTCTACAATGATTTCTTTCAGAATTAAAGCAGCTTTTCATCTTTTTCTATTAAATCCTCATTAAAATATATGAATGTGTTGTTTAACGGGGGTTGCTTTTTAAATTTCGATATTAGAAACACCAAATAACTATTTATAATTAAAAATGTCTTTGTTGCTTTTTGAAATATTCTTTATATAGATCAGTACACTTTCGCATTTGTGTAAAATAATTTTCGAAGCAATGTGTCTTTTCCGATTAATGTACCTCCAAAACATACATTTTGAACGCAGCAACCGCTTTATCAGGTTTTGATAAAAGCTTAACCTCGCAATTGATTTTTTTACGTTCGGGAATATTTAAAATGAAGTCGTTGGGTGCCAAGTTATGACTATACGGCGAATAATTCATGTAACATGCTAGCTCGCTTTGTCGTGGTGGAGAATTATCCATCTTATTTCTGGCAAACAAATGGTTGTGTACCATTCAGAAGTCACCGTTCAAAGTTGCACAAATGGAACGATTGAAACAGGTCCAGCTTTTCCAAAAAAAAAAAAAAAAAAACAGACGATGATTTGCGTCGAGCCCAAATGACATTTTTTGTTTTGGAAGACCCATACAGATGACAGCTATTTATTTTTGGGCTCATACGCGTAGATCCACAATTCATTACCTGTCTCGATATCATACACATGTTTAAAGCACAGCGATCGTATCTTTGAGCATACTTGCGACCATTTAGCACGAGTCTTTTTTTGAACGATTGTCAAATTATGTGTGATTCAAAGCGCCAAAACAGTCAAATGTTTATGCAATATTGAATGTAGGCTGGTCCTACTAATATTTACGGTTGCCTAAATGTCATAATAAAAGACCTGCAAAAAAAAAAAACGTCGAAGAGCTAACTACGGCCACGGTTCAGTTAACGATGTTTCTCGCATCATCGCTAAAACCCGAATTGAGTTCATAGAAGCACTGTTACTGATTGATTCCATACCTGAAGTGGTAAAAAATAATTGCACGATAATGTTGACGATTTAATTCCATTTTTTGGCCGACATAAATTTTTCTAGTTACTGTAAACAACACAAATACATACGTACATCTATACGTTCTGATTACGTATATTTAAAAAAAATGTCAAACCTTACTTAAAAAAAGCCAGTTGCCTGATTGCTGCCCAATGCCCAAAATATAAAAGGTTTTTTCTTTTACTTCTCAAAGGAACTAATTTGCGTCCGCGCTTGCATGATATACTTAAGTTTTTTTCTGCACGGCTGTTATAATTCCGCTAACCCCAGCGGCGTCTGTGACGTAATTGATTTCTTAGAAATCTTCTCTTCCTCTTTGCGTCTATGCTTCATCGTTTATTAGAATTACTATATCTTTAGATTAAATTTATTTTTTGTACTTCTTGATGCATTTTTTTAGCTTTATTACCATTTGAAAAAAAAAACTTCAAAATCCTTAAAGTTTTTTTAAATTGCTAGTTCATATCTTCACTTTTTGCGTTCTGAACAGAAAGGATAATAATGGCCAAAAAAGAAAATAATGTTTATGCTTAACAACAGACATAAAACATTAATCAAGCTGAATTAAAAAAAAATATACATATATATTTTTCTCATTTTTGCCCTCTCTATTTAACTATTTTTTCATTTTTGCATTTCTTTATTGTCAAGAGTGTCAAAGTGTTGCCAAATTTTTGATAAAGTGAGCCCAAAATTCATAATCCTTAGTTTTTATAAATTCTAATTTTTAAAATTAGTTTCCCAAAAAAAAACAAACTTTTTATTAAAAAGGAAAAGAAATACAATTTTTAAAATTTTTTTTATTATTCTAAAAACAAAACTTTATAGGGTAAAAAAATAATAATTGTAATGTATTTTAGACAGTTAAAATCTCTGCAATTTAAAAATGATATCTATTTTCGGCAAATCTACCCCATAAATAAAATCATAAAACATTTTTTAACAATATTAATAGACAAAAATTTTCATTTAAATCAACAAAAAATTGTTGCTTTTTTGATGCTTTATATATCTGTGGCTTGGAGCTAAAAAGGCCAATGTCAAAATATTTACTTTTGAGAAAATTGGAATTGAACTTTAACTGTTATAGGTGCTTTCATAGTGACATTGGCCAGCATTTTATTTATGAAGCTGTTCTGGGTTAAGTATGACTTTAGCTGTTTTACCATAATAAAATAGAGCAAGAAACCAAATCTAATGCAATGATTAACTCAAAAGCGCAAAAAAGTGACATTGGCCCTTTTAGCTTCAAGCCACAGATCGTCTTTCGTAAATTATTGTGTTCTAAGTGACATATAAAACCTGTACATATAGAACACAATAATTTACGAACGACGAGATATATAAACAAGTAAATACGCTATATGCGAATATGCCGAACCTTCACACAGTTTTTGCCATCATGTAATAACCATAACTGACAATTATATGGTGCATCTGCGACCAAAACTTATTTAGGAAATAATTTACTCTTTTAATTGAATTTTTGTTTCTTTTATTTTTTCGACAATATCTTTGTTGTCAGTTGACCCATTGATTTTCTGTAAATGTTGACAAAGAACATATTTTATCTATACTTAACAAGCGTTGAAAGAAGTTCCATAGGAGCTCTCTCGTTTTCTTTCTCTCATATCTCAGCGCGTAAACTGACAAAGCAGCTAATACAAGACATGTTTTTTAGATCTGACTTGACAAATATGAACATGTCGTGTGTTACCTTTAAAACATTACACCTGTAAAAAACATGTGTTTATACATTTGACAAAATTTTAATTAGAGCGCGCTCTATTTTCTTTTGTCAAAACATGTGACATCAGCCGTTGGCAGAAATCTTTGCTGCTGCAAAGCAGTCAGCGACGATTTACATATGTCTCACAAATTTTAAAGTCAGGTGTAAAAAACATTCCGTGTATTATAGCCTTAAGCAATATTTTCGAAAGCATGTCTTATAAATTGTTACAATATAAGAGTGTGAAGTATATGTGGGAACTTCAAAAAATTGATTTAAACATACACACGGAATTAACTAAATTAATTCCTTAGCTATAGGTACCACGCAAACAAATTTTGCACTAATGCAATGTGAATAACATTTTGTATGACTTCTAATTCACAAGTGTAAAAGGAGGCATGAAGAACGCCTTCTCCAAATACAAAATAATTAGCCTTTAGTTATGTACATACAAATGCATGCATAAAATCTTAAATAATTCATGTAAACAGACATTATTAACTCTTGAAATATTAGTTTCTTTTCATCTACTGTACATTCGTTCCATGCACTAATTAAAATGAAGTGAACTTTATTAATACAGTCAAATCCCGATAATTCGTAATCGCAAGGGACAGGCCATTTCTTACGAAATTTAGAGGTTTTCGATTTGGCGGGGTTTCGATTTAACGGGGTTAAAGTAAAATAAATACTAATTAACGAGGTTTTTCAATTTATTTACTAAAACGATAAAAATAAACATAAAAACAATTATTAAAAATAAAATACAAAATAAATAAGTACATAAAATAGTAAATTCATTTACTAATTTTAATAGCAAACAAAAAACAATAAAATAAAGATTAAACTGAAAAATTCATTTTCTTAACTAAAATACATAATGTATGTACATATTTACATTATCTAAAATTATTAAAAAAAAAATAAGTGATTTGCATTTGTTTCAGACTTTTCTCACGGAGGTTCTCCAATGTATTTTCTATTTTTAATAAGGAATTAAAAATTTCTTCGTCCACATTATGATTGGAGACATAAAATCTTAATTTATTAATTGCCAATTTTGCATCCTTATTTGTCATTAAGGGAACTTCGTTGTTGCCATCATCGTCGTCGTCATCATTTTACGAATTAACGAGATTTTTTCAAGGGACCGACAGTTTATTACGATTTATGGGGAATTACGATTTATCGGGGTACGAACTATCGGGGTTTGACTGTTTTAATGTTAAAATCATGCATGATTCACCTAAATTGAACCTCTTCATCATGGATTGAACTTATGAATTCACTATTTCTTTTGCACTATATATACTACTAGCCAATCCCGGCGCGCGTTGCTACGCCCCTTCATGAATTTGAATCGCATTCTAAATTTTAATCGAATATCAAGTGCAAGGCTAAAAACTATAACCTTTTCTTTATGAGCATGGCACTGCCCACTTTTCTAATTACGAAACTATATACTCATGACAGCTCAATAAGTGTGCAAAGTTTCAGAAAAATCGGTCCAGTGTAAGTACCTCAAAATGATACCTTTTTTTATGGGCGTGGCACTGCCCACTTTTCGAAATACGAAACTGTATAGTCATGACAACTCAATATGTGTGCAAAGTTTCAGAAAAATCGGTCCAGTGCAAGTACCTCAAAATGATACCTTTTTTTTAATGGGCGTGGCACTGCCCATTTTTCTAATGACGAAAGTCTAAAGTCATGACAGCTCAGTATGTTTGCAAAGTTTCAGAAAATTCGGTCCAGTGCAAGTAGCTAAAACTGATAACTAATTTTTTATGGGCGTGGCCCCGCCCACTTTTTCAATCACGAAATTATAAAGCCATGGCAGCTCAATATGTGTGCAAAGTTTCAGAAAAATCGGTCCAGTGCAAGTACCTCAAAATTAAAACATTTTTAGGGGCGTGGCCCCGCCCACTTTTCTTATCACGAAATTATTTAGTCATGACAGCTCGATATGTGTGCAAAGTTTCAGAAAAATCGGTCAAGTGCAAGTAGCTTAAAATGATAACTAATTTTTTATGGGCGTGGCTCCGCCCACTTTTTTTCACCCATAAACACTCCCTGGTATGTGTACAACAACTTACCAAAGTTTGAGCCCGATCGGTTTTACAGTTTCGGAGTCTATAGCTAACACACACACACACACACACACACACACACACACACAGAGTTTCACTTTTATATATATAGATATAGAATCTCAAATGAATACCGTAGGCATTACAAACCGAATGTCAAACTTATATATTCCCCATTTACACTCTCGTATAAAGGGTATAAAAATTATTTGATTTTTTAAGATTTATAATTGAAGTTAGTTGTCAGCACTGCTCTTAAACGAATGTTAAAAACTACCGCTATCTTTTTCCTTTCCTTCTATATAAAAGAATGTTGCCATATTGTTGTTTGATATTGTTATTTAACTGAAATATGTTTGTACATATGTTATGGTTGCCATTAAACAAATACTATTATTTACAATTTATTTTTTCGCAAAATAATACAACTATTTCTCTATATACATATTTGAACAAACATAAATAAGGGTTGTTAAAAACTACATCATAAAATAGAGGAACACAATTGTAACTTTTACTTTTCATAATGCTAGTATGTTTTGTGATTCTTCCTTTTAGTGTTTTTAATGGTCATGTTAAAAACTTTTTCTTTGTTTATTTTGCTTTTAAAGTTAATTTTTTGGCATTAAGCCAGCCAAACAAATATTTTAAATATATTTATATGCTTGTATGTAATATTGACGACCACTACCGCCTACCATTACCATGGCTGGCAGAGTGTCTGCACCATAGAAGCAAATAGAGTCTGGCAAAATACTTACGTGCTTTTTATTATTCTTTTCATTTTCATTGTGTTTTTTTTTTATTTTGATTTTGTGCTTCTAGACTCTATTATTTGCTATGTATGGAAAACAGACTAACCAAATACTATCATTACAACTACTAGCATTTCTCTATAGGTACACGTGGTCGGGTAAAGGTGTTTTTGAAATTTTTATTTTACATCAGAAAAAAGGGTATTTGACGATCTTTATTTTTTTCCATAAAAACGCAATTTTTAGAAAATACCGTTTAAATTTATATATTTTAAAATAAATTTTTATTAAAATTTCTTGATATTACCTTAAATTTCTTAGAGAAATTAACAGATTTATTGAAAATTTCCTGTAAATTTAAAATTTGGAAATCTTTTTTAAAAACATTTTAAAAATCATTAAAGTTGTTTATATCAAGCTTTTTAATTTTATTATTTTTACGATTTCTTAAATCATTCTAGACACATTTATTCATCAGGTAATCGCAGCTTGGAGAAATTTTTAAATAATTTAAATTTAATTTTGACGGCTGAAGTTAAAAATAACCAGCTGATCAATTAAGAAGAAATATCACTTAATCAGGTTTTGAAGTAAATGAAAAGGCTTTTTATTATTTATTTATTCCGACGTTTGCGCAGTATTTTTTTTTTTAAGGTTACATCAGGGATATGCATACATTTATAAGTACATATTTACAGCGTTATGCGTAATAAGAAACTGTGTGCTAACTAACGAGCTGCTATTTTTTTCCTTATGGAAATTTTCCCATTAAAAAGCTAGCACCTCGTTAGCTAGTTTAAACACGGTTTATTATGCATAACTTCGTTAATATTTAACCTTATTGGTCAAAATTAATTAATCTGAATATTAATCTAGAGTTTTGTAAAGGTGGACAACACATACATAAATAATCAATTTTTTATATGTATTTTTTATAAATGTTTAATGCGATTTTCTTCCGTTCAATACCGGAATAAAACTCCTTATTTTGTAACCTTAGAATGCCAATATATGTAACTTTCGCTTGAGTAGACAAATATAATACAATTTTATAAAAAAGGACAAAAGAAGAAGTTCGTTTTCGTTAAGTTTTTCTTTTTGTTAAGTTCGATGTTAGAATTTCAAACATAAATATTTTTTTTCTTATTTTATGATTTCATGTAATTGTCATTGTAATAGTAGTAGAAGTCGATGAAGTGTATGTTGTGCCTGCCCTTATAATGCCTTTTTCTATATTTAGTCTAATCTAGATGAGGCCAAGGTTATTGCACGTATGTTTCTATGTAACAATCAAGTTTTACGTAAATAAATACGACCGTATGTTGTCAACAACTATAAAACAGCAGCCAACAACCATCCAGCCATTTGCCTACCTACCTACCTACCACCATCATTCAATAAGTTTCTGTCTACAGATTTTAAAGATACTGTTGTAATAAAAATATTTTCAGGGGTTTTTAAGTGGTCTATGTGGTGTCATCTTGAAAGTTTTTTTTCTTTTTTCCCCTAATGAAAAAAGCATTATTTTCTTGAATAAGGGGAAGTGATTGAAAAAATATATATTAGTAGGCAAGACGATATCTTATACATATTTATTAAAAAATTTTGGCAACATTATTAAAGAATTTTATAAATGGGTTGCCATATCTGCAATTACCCAGCAAGGATAAAACCATAGCACGCTATATTATTTTCTTAAACAAAAAAATTATTTTTTTCAAATACATAGCTTGTTTACAAAGAAATTATTATTTGAATTAATCAAATTTTCTAACATACCCAGCCTGCAAAATTATCCGACATCTGTAACAAGTAAGAATTGTATACGAATTCTGTCAGACCGAAAAACATACAAAGTGGTTGACATGAATTCTGGCAGATATATCGTGGAAAATTCTGAGTTTTTTACCGACGTGTCTGATGGAAAAAAGCAGAGGAAATTCTTATTTTTTGTGACATTTGTAAAGAGTATCTAATGAAATACGTAAAAAAAATCATGGCATCGAATCCCAACTGAGCCAAAAAATTTTTTTTAAATTTTTTTTAAATTTTTTTTTTAAATTTTTTTTTTTTATTTTTTTCTTTTATTTTTTATTTAATATATTATTTATATTTTTATTATTATTTTTTTTTTTATTTTTTTTTATTTTTAATTTTTTTTTATTTTTTTTTTTTTGTTTTATATATATTATATATATAATAATTTTTTTTTTAAATTTTTTTTTTATAATTTTTTTCTTAAATTTTTTTTTTAATTTTTTAAAATTTTTTTTTTTATTTTTAACATACATACGTAAATTTATAATTTTACAATGGGATGTTTTTATATATGTATGTTTTTTTTATGTATGTACGTATTTCATATGGGATGAATGGTGACACAAACTACTGTTATTGCATGACTACACGCTGTGAAGGGTATATAAGATTCGGCACGGCCGAATATAGCGCTCTTACTTGTTATTACCATTTTTTAATCATTGACTAAATTTTTTGATTTATTTGAAGAATTTAGCAACAATCTAAATTACACTTTTCTTTGTAACTTCAACATGATTGTAACAGCCAAACCTAAAAAAGATCGGCAATTCTCATGTTCATACAAGTTGTATAAAACAAACCAAAATACCGCCTTGACAAGGCGTTAGATATGGAAGTTGGCTGCAGTACAGCTGTTGTTGTTTTTTTTTTTTACTTTTGCAATTGTTAAAAAGTAATGCCTTTTTAGATATTTTCAGGTTAATCTAACGATTTTATTTCTATTTAGTAAGTTTTATTAAAAAACATAAGTGAACATAACTGTTCACTACACAACATTGACGCTCTTGTTTAGGTTTGTCACTTCAGCGTTACCGCTTAGCGAAATATTACGCAACGCCTGCCGCTCTTGTTTAGTTTGGTCTAAAAGAAAACTAAAAATGCCAAAAATTACATGCAAAATGTGTAACGCAATTTTTGTGAACAACAAAAACAAAAAGAAAAAACTTCGACAAATCTGTGCGAAATCAAACAGAAATCTTTAAGACAAGTCGGTAAACGAAATTAATAAAATCCTCTGACATATTCATACGAAATGTCCGTAAAAACTCAGATATTTGTCAGACTTGTCTGATACAGATTTTGTCTTGCAGTCTGGGATATCCAGATTAATTGTTATTTGATAAATGAAAACCAAAATGTAATTCAATTCACAACCTCCGTTGTAATGTAATAATTGGTAATTTCATTTACTATTTTCTTAAGTGTTGCATTAGATTCATACCGGGATTTTTTTATTGAATCTTTCAAAGTGAAATTTACAATAATCGATTACATATTATCTTAAAATTAATTAATTAATTTTTGCAAATTATTACCAATATAGTAATTGGACTTAGTATTCAAATGTTAGAAAATAATAATAATAAGTTTGATCAGAAAAGCTGTTTCACTAGGGACAGAATATCGGTTTTTCGTAACCTTTGGTGCCCTTCGAAGTGAAGCCAAGAAATTTGGGATGGAACATTAATTGTACTTCCGTATGATCTGTAATATCCTTTCTTAAGGAGGGAATATTTAGATCCTTGTGAATATTCTCATTTTGAATATACCATGGCTCGCCGACAATAAGTAATGATAAGGGATGGAAAATGAAAATTTTTCGCAAAATTCAAAAATAATTTATTAAGTATATTTTTGTTCCCAAAATAAAATATACATATATTATTTTTTCGACTTTATTGTTTTGTTGATTTTAATTTTTGATTTTATTAATACAAAATTACAAAAAATTAAGAAAAATTTTTGCTTTTTGTAATTTTGCAGAATTAAGATTAGATCAACTTTTCCATTATTGATTTTTTATTTGCCTGACGTTTAATATTATTCGACGTTGAACACTATGACATACGAAAGATACAACAAAAATTTAATTTACAAGTAAACAACCCAAAACTGCATTTTAATAAACGATACAAAATACGATGGGGGTTGTGAATTCAACAAATGCATTTGTATGGTTTATAATTAAAAAAAAAAGATTACATTTTGATATTAAAAAAATATCACATAATATTCATTTAAATTTCTTAATATTCATCTGTGGTGTTATTTTTATTGTGCTAAAATTTGGCACAAAATTTGTCGGCAACTAAACAGTTTTTAATTATTATATAAAAAAAGACGGAGTTTTTTATTGCAGAGCTAATACATACTCAATATTTTCCAATTAAAAAAAAAAAATTAATACTCTCTTTTAATTTTAAAATGTAAATCAATTAATACCATTTCATTTGTTAATACTTTTCTTTCTTTAAAGTCAAAAAGTTTTATATTTGATTTAAGATTTAGTGAAAAACGTTTTTCTTTATTCATTTCCCTCTAGAATGAATGACAAATATTTATTGATTTTTTTGTGTCTCCTTTTTTAAAATATTTTTTTTTATTATTGTGTTTTTTGTTCAGAGCAGAGGACAAATTTTTTCATTCATGCATTTATTCAATCCTTTCGACATACTAGGAAGCAGTCAGTCATTGAAAAAGATTGAAAAAAAAATATAAATGAAACCAACATCCAGTTGTCATCATGTTAACAATGACACATTAACCCTACTTTGATCTATAGCGTACTCAGAAAAAATATTGCTTGCATGGCAGCATATTTTGTTTGAGATGAGATTATTTTAGTAGTTCCGTGGAAGCGAAACTAAATTTTTTGCGTTGGTAAATTGCACTTTATTTTTTTCGAACGCCGTTTTCCTTTTTTAGGTGCCGCGGTTGTCCTACTTTTTTGCATTTACCTTAATCATTGTTTTATTGCATCAAACTTTTAAAATTGGGTGCATTGTTGCAATTATTTTAATGACTTGACATCACTTACATTGCTTATTGAAATTGGAAGCTTATCAGACTGCAATTGAAAATTAAATTTTATTGTGAAATTTTGTATGTCCTTTGAATTAAACATTTAAAAATAATGGTCAAACATGTTACAAAATTATAGTCAGACTATGAAAATTCTTAAAAGCACCCTGTATATTTAAGGGTCCGCCAAATAACTTTTTTTTTGAAAATGCTATAAAAAAAGTGTAGCTTCGGCTGTGTGGCACGAAAAAATATTGCTTGCATGGCAGCATATTTTGTTTGAGATGAGATTATTTTAGTAGTTCCGTGGAAGCGAAACTAAATTTTTTGCGTTGGTAAATTGCACTTTATTTTTTTCGAACGCCGTTTTCCTTTTTTAGGTGCCGCGGTTGTCCTACTTTTTTGCATTTACCTTAATCATTGTTTTATTGCATCAAACTTTTAAAATTGGGTGCATTGTTGCAATTATTTTAATGACTTGACATCACTTACATTGCTTATTGAAATTGGAAGCTTATCAGACTGCAATTGAAAATTAAATTTTATTGTGAAATTTTGTATGTCCTTTGAATTAAACATTTAAAAATAATGGTCAAACATGTTACAAAATTATAGTCAGACTATGAAAATTCTTAAAAGCACCCTGTATATTTAAGGGTCCGCCAAATAACTTTTTTTTTGAAAATGCTATAAAAAAAGTGTAGCTTCGGCTGTGTGGCACGAAGAGCCTTCCTGTTGAAACCAAATGTTGCCAATATCCTCCTCTTCAATTTTTGTGAACAAAAATTCGTTCAACATGGCCCGATAACGATCGCCATTGACTACGGCCACTCCTTGCTCATTTTCGAAGAAAAATGACACAATTATATCGCAATATTTCCCAGCGTTGTTCATGCGTATACACAACCATATTCGTTCAGCGGAAGGATAAAACTAATTATCTGTCAAATCAGACATGAGCTAAGTGTTACCATTCACGAAATAAGCACTAGTTGAAAAAAAAACGTTAGATGGCGGACCCTTTATAACCTTATATTTCAGTAATTAATCATTGGAAATAAATAAGAATGAGAAGAGCAGGCTCTAGAATAGTATAATCTTCTCATTGCGCCTCAAAATCGATTTTTGATTATGAAGACGTGAATCGTTTTTTTTTTATTTTAGTCTTTCAACAATGTATTTTCAAAAAAATTTAAAATCAAGAAGGTGTACATATTTCTTGCGAATGGTAAAGACGATTAACTCGAATTGGGCTAAAAACTGCTAAAACATCACGGTCTGGATACACATCTGGATACTCATGGAGTTTTATACAAATTTGCGTTTTTGAAATTCGTTGTATGTTTAAATACAACAAGTCTTAATTTTTCCGTTCCCAATAAAAAAATTTTATTTTTGAAAAATATCTTCCCTTCTCTTTTCACTTCACGTTTTTATTTATAATTGGAATAAGTTTAGAATCCCAGCAAAAACTAGTTAATGACTTACTCTTACTAAACAACATACTTTTCAATGACTATTACATATCGTATCTCTTACGAAGAAGTATTTTAGTAATGACTTGATTTATGTGATACGTTGTACGTTTGTACGTACTTATTTTTAGACATTTGCTTAGATACACACACAATACACAATTTGCTAGAAGCCATTCAAATACACAACTTTTTATAATTCTCATTTAGTTTAACACGGTATAAGCAATAATTATTTTGACTACAGCGGCAAAGCATTTCATTAACAAAGCGATGACTTAAAGATTTTCACTGAGTTTTAAATTTCAATTTAACGTATCACAGAGTAATTTAACTGAATTTTCGTGCTTAAAAGAGCCGAACGACTTTTGTAAGTCCATTATAGTAATGGGTTATTTAGGTTATTAACATCAAGTACTTATTTATTGATATAAAAGTAAGTACTTATTTAAGTCCCTATTTATATGCGACCGTAATAAGTACTTATACGAGTCCCTATTTGTAAGCGAAGGTGGTAAGTACTTATTTAGGTCCCTATTTGTAAGCGAGCGTGGCAAGTACTTGCCTCCAATGACATCGTCCGTGTTAAAATAATGGATTTATATGCTAAATTGTAAGTATTAGTACTTTCAACTCATTATTTCGTAATGCGTTATTTGGCTGGGATGTAATTTCGATATATAAATAAGATTGTTTTTGAACTAAAATTATATCAACAAAATAATTTTCATATTCCCTGATGGTCTGCGAAAGTCGAAATATTGGAATTAAAAATATTTTTTTATTTAAATAAGACAACAAAGTTTTTAAAAATTAAATTTTTATGACCTAAAGCCAAACAAAAATCTACAACAAAATAATTAATTTTATTAATTTCATTTTCACTGTTAAACATTTAGTTTTTTTTTATTTAATTTTTAATAAAGAAATATAATTTTTGAGATTATTCTTTCATTGTCAGAATTATTTTTTTTAAATAAAAAGCAATTTTTGATGCCTAATTAAAATTTTATTATATTAATTCTATGGTGTTTTAATGTTTTATATAAATTTGTTAAAAAAAGCAATGTCCTTATTTTAGGACAAATATTTCTTTTATGAAGTTTACACTCTGTTTTTTCTCAAAACGAAAATGGCAACCCTAGTCATCAAAATTTGTTTTTCTACAAACAGAATTTATCGTAAATTTTCAAAAATAAATAAAAACAAAAAAATATTAAAAGCTGAAAATTTTCTACAAATAAAGAAATTCTAACAAAATGAAATATGCATTAAAATTATTCAAATTAAGCAACTTGTTTATTAATAAAAGTTTTCTAAGAAGAAATCGAAAATTTAATTTGAAAAAAATATGTACACAGAAAAAAATAAATATGAATTTCAATTACGAAATTAATATTATTAATTAAAAATTGTTTAATTTTGTTCCAATCATCATAATGATACGATTAATTAAATGAAAATTAATAGTTTTAATTGAAAAAATATTGAGAAAAATATCAATTAAAACAGAATTAAAAAATTAATTAAAATTTCCATAATTTTCAAAAATGATTTTAATTAATTTAATCATGTTTATTATTAAGATTTGGGATTTATAAAATTAAAGCATTTATTATATCAATAATAAAGTTTATTACACCTGTTTAAAAAAATACAAAAAAAAACATTTTTTTATATTTTTTTATTTTTAATATACATTTATATAACAAAGGAATCTCTATTTTTAATTATATTTCGTTACTTATATGTTAAAATAAAATTAATGATAAAAAATAGGGTTCCACACACATACACATACTATACCATATCAAAAGCCGGATTTCCAAAAATCTTTTTTAGCGTCAACGACCTAGATATAAAGGAATATTAACCGGTAAAAAGGCTTGATTAGGCAGAGTGAAGAAATTCAACTAACTTACCTATAAAAATAAGAATTCTGAGGAATATAAGGGCATGCAATAAATGTGTATGTATGTAATGAATTTTGGCATACCTACAATGAAACCGAAACTATTTATTATATTTAAAACAGAACATATTTTTATATATGTATGTACATATGTGCACTTACCAGAACTTTCTCTTGCAGATTGGCGACTATTTTTTATTATTCCGCTTGAGTAACAATTGTATTAAATTTATGCTTCAAATGAAAATTTCAGCAAAATGTCATTTGAAATACAATTTTTTTTTTAATTTTTTTTTTCAACTGACAGAAATCTTTGTTTTTTGAAAATATTTAATATCAATTAAAAAATTTAATTAAATTAATAAAAACTATAATTAGAATTCAAAAGCAAATCAAAAATTCAATTAATTAAACAAATTTAAGAAATATTTTTTTCTGTGTATACAAGAAATAAATTAAAAATTGAACATTTGCTAAAAATAAATATCAAAACTTAAAATAGAGATTTCAACAAAAAATAAGATTTATCGGAGTTTAATTCCATGAAATTTTCATTACAAATATCTGATTCCATTGAACACATTTCCGTTTAAGGGTTAACAACCATAGAGTAGTATTTAAGTAGTACTATGTAGTACTTCTATATAGTAAAATCAAAAAGAGTATTACAGTGGTTGTTAGTGTGGTGCATTATTTCAAACGAGTAGTCATACTCCAAACTTGTAGCCATTCATTTATTTTAATCCTTTTTAAAGCACACTCATACCAAGAGGGTTTTGGCCGAAACTTTGCAAATTTAAACATTGTACTTATGCACAAACTTATACACTAAAGCGGCAAACACCCACCCATACAAATACAATTAATTGCAGCACTCTCTTGATGCACATGTAGTATTTGTGAGTATTTATTCATCATGTTGTTGGTGAATCCTTAGAACAAAAGTTCCTGTCAAATTTGTGTTTTTTTTTTTTTTTTTTTGTCGTATTCTTTTATGAATGACCTGAAATAGAGGGTGGTTTCAGTTGTAATTCAGTATTTAAACGTGTCTCGTTTTTGAAATGTAAATAACTTACATTATTATTTTTACATTTATATGTTGTTGCTCCCTTTTTCGTTTCGTTTTTTTCTAAGTTGGAGGGTTAACCCTGGCATTTAGTTTTATACCGTTATTTCTCTCTGTTTTGTGGATTTTTCTTTTTGTCATCAGCATATAGTTTTTCAAAAACCAATTAAACATATTGGTTTTTTTTTTGCCAAACCTCGAGGAGGGAAATAGAAATGAGTGCCATATAAGAGAAAAATCATGTACGAGTTGTTATTATATGATTATTTCATATGTTACCTCTATTGTGTTGGGATATAGTACTTGTTTAGAAATGTATATGTACGTACGTCGTTTATCCGGATTATTGTTTGAAACGTGTGTGTCCGGTTAATGTGTCTTCATCTTTGGGTGCGACCTTGTGTCAACGTAAAACTAAAAGTCATCTGTTTAATGTTTCAATTTGATTGTTTTACTAAATTTAATTTTATTTAAATCTTTTTAAAAATCCTTGTAAAATATTCGATATTTTTTTTTAGGATATGCTTGTTATTGAAAATTTTCCTTTAATGTTCTATTTAAAGAAATTTTCCTTTTATAAAATTTTCTTTTTATTAAAAAAGTATTGATAAAATTTTAGAAAGTTTACGATAATTTTCAATTTTTATAAATTTGCCTGCAAGTAGTTTGTTTTCGAAAACTGAAACTTTTTTTAACAATAAATTTTCTTTATCAAACATTTCCGTATTCTTAATCTTCCAGATTTTTTTTGCTTTAAATTTTAATTTTCTATTTTTGTATGTATTTAATTTTTAAAATTTTCTATACAATTTTATTCCCTTCAATATCTCTTTCCGCCCCATAAAGTAAGTATTTACGAAAAACTTGCGAATGGGAGTCGATTGAGTAGTGTCCATCTGCCCGTGTGTTGTGTAAAATCAACTTTTTGAAGCCGCCACATATTGCAAAGATCTGTATTAGTATTAATATGTTGAAAAAAGTCCGGGAATGATTTCCTATTGAAATCCAGCACAAATGTTCCAAAACTTTCAGAGATGTAAACAAGTAAACACGTCCGCCTCGTGTTTTCTCATATTTTTACAATAAAAATAAAATAAGGTATATTCGTGAAACAAACAGGTAAAGTTATATACAAAAATAATTTTGAAAAATATATTTTTTTAAAATATATCAAGCTCCTAATTATTTTTAAACACACTAAAGACACTAAAATATGTGCTTTAGTTTTGAAAATTATTGCTGAGAAAATCTAACAAATCGGTTTGAAACTGAGATATAAGCACCAAAATATAAATGCTTCGCGATTTTTTCTAAAAAGTACAAACACAAATCGATTTTTTTTTTTTGCTTCTGGACAACAGAGAAGAGCAATACCCATCACGTATCAGAAGAACAAACTTGACTATCAAAATATTATGGTTGGTTGGTTATCGTGGTAGTTCGCTGAACGCAAACAGTCAAGTAGAGTCTATATGACTCCATTTTGACAGGACCACATCACTCGTCAGCTTTTAATGTATCTCAGAATAAATCCAAGAGTAAGGGTACTAGTCCACCCCGTGGCCGTGAGGTATCTCAGTAGATAATTCAGTCCAACTTCAGATATCGCAAAAAGGCCATCCAGTATATGTTCGCCCAGAAATCTGTGTCTTTTAGCCGCCAGTGCAGGACATTCGCAGAGAAGGTGGAAAACCGATTTATCCTTCTCTCTATCTAGACAGCTGCGACAATGGTCGTTCGATGGAAGTCCGAGTCAACATGCATGTTTGCCTTACATCCAGTGACCCGTCAATACCGCCAGCAACCTCGATATGTCCCTCCGACTTCGACTGGTAAGTTGCAATGTACGTCGTGCATCAAAAGAGGGCCGCATAAGTCGTGCCACCTTACGCGTGCTCAGCCCACGCCACCTGTCATCAGAGAAAGTGTCTGGAGATTCTGCTTTTAATAGTCCCTAACGAGATTGCAACTGCAATTGCGTTAGAGATATTCAAAGCAGATCCTCTCCTGGTTAGCTCATCAGCCCGCTCGTTACCATAGTGGCCCTTATGCGCAGGAATCCAAACTAGAGTAACGTCAGCCCGCTGACCAAGCCTTGACAGTTCCTTTCTACGTTGGCCAACTATATTAGACGTAGTAATGTACAACCTGAGTGACAAGAGTGCCGCCTGACTTTTACAGTATACAAAATTTGAAATCCTTATCGCCACCAACGTTTAACCCTCTTAATTAGAGTACAGTAAACTATGAAATAGTTGAAATCCAAAATGGCGTCTAAAATAAAATGTCGGATATATGGGTTAAATATAGTAATTACGGATTGCTTTTTCAAGCCCCACAGTAAACATGAAAAAGTTAAAATCAAAGAAGGTTCCCTAACCAAATGTATTCTGCTTATATTTAATGATTTTTACTGCATACATATGTATTTCCGTATGTGTATGTTTGGTCGTACTATCTTACAGGCAAAAATGTGTGCAATTATATTAAAAAAAAAATATTACCCTAATTCGATAGATTTATCACCCATTAATATATGACTACCCTTACGTTCGGAAATTTTTTTTTTAACTACTTTGCAAAATTCTAAAGTGAAACTCATACCTTCTTTCTGGTACGGTCTTATGTATGTATGTACATACTTTCAGAACATTTAAATGTCACCGCATAACAATAATTCTCATTTGTGTTTTGCATGATTGCGAGACAACGAACGAAACAAATCAAATCATTATAGTTCTAATTGTGTTGTGATTACATTAAAGTAGTTTCTCCCCTTGTCCCTCTCACACTCTGCTTGCAAAAATATTCCAGTGAAAAATTACACGCCATTGCAAATGTGATGATTATAATGTTGTCGACAACGTCAACTGATGATTAAAACTGGGTCATAATATTCATACATAAACAAATGATGAATTCATGCAAAATATATGTAGTGTATGTATGAATGTGCATAAGAAATATATAAAAATGTTTAAAATTTGAAGAAATAGTTAATTGTAAAGAACGACTTAAAAATTGTTTTTTGCTTGTATTCAGTAAAATGTTTTAAATATTTTTTACCTAATCGGTTTACTTTCAAAGCAGCAGTGTATTATTCTAAGTTGTTTAGTGTTCATATTATTTTGCTGAGTGTATTTTTTTTGTATTTATATATGGAGCGAAATATTAAATGTAGCCCTTTTTATACTCTTCATACGAGACTGTAAAGTATTTGAGATCCTATAAAGTTATATATCCTAAATTCTGACAGATAGAGATATTGATTTATCTAAGTCTGTATGTTCTGTATGTTGAAATCAACTATTTAAAGCCTTCACGTATACATCAGACTTTTATATGGTATTAATTTATTAGATATGCTTTCGAGAATTTTGTGGGTACTATACAAGCTGAGATATGGGTGAAAAGACACAATTGCCTCTGTCTTTTACTCAAACAAATTCAGATTTTGCAACTGCTATAAAACTTTTTGAAACAGTTGTTAAGCACACTTATATAAAATATGTACCTTTGGCGACATTTACAGAAAATCTTGATTCTATGGGTCAATTATCGACAAAGATTTTGGCGAACAAAGTTTTTGTCGATTTCCAAAATAACTTCAGTTCACAATTGCTATTATTTAGTAACAGATGTAAAATCTCTATGGAAAGTTATACGATTAGGTAGATACGAGATTTTTGACTCATTTTGCTGTCAAAATGGGTGTTCGAGTACAATCTTGAAATGGCAACGTGATTTGTAACCAATATCGTAGCTTTTTCTTGTTGAATTGTACGAAGTTGAAGAACCATGATAATTAAACGAAGCTAAAGTCAATTTAACCTAAGCCATCGCTTAAATTCAACCAGTTTATGGCACAGAGCCGTTGGTAATTATATTTCTTGGATTCATGGCACCATGCGAAATCACGGCGGTAATTTTAACTATGTTTTATATAAGATGTCTTGGGGAAATATCAAAGGAGACCATTACTATTTTGGAGTCCCTTTCTTCACTGAGTCTTGGTTTACTACAGGTTTTTTCTTTGGACAGAAAAAGATTTCACATTACCAACAATACATATACATATATACACTGATATAGCTATTTATGCCCTTATTTGAAAAAACCGACAGCTAAAAGAGTGAAAAAAACCGGGTTTTCTACCAATTGTAAAACCGAGTCGATCATCCTAATAATAACCCATTCACTTATAGCGAGAAAGATCGGACAATTTTTTTTTTGTTTATTATACACTACTAAAAAGAAACAAAACAAATGCAAAAACAATATAAATGCCCTTGGCAATTTTTAGATAGAAACTTTTAACTGTTCTCTGCTGCACAACATGATTTCGTTCTAGAAAACAAGACAACAAGAATACAACTATCTATCTGTAAATTCACTTTTAATTTAGAACGCACAAATTGTCAATCTACTTACACACTTTACTTAACAAAAAATTATATATCGGGTGTCCCAACTAGAACGCAATTTTTAAATTTGGCGCCATTCGAAGTGTCATTGTTTGTCATTTGAACAATTATTATTGTTTGCTAGTAGAAGGTACGAGGTTAGTAAAAATGGAGCGCTTCACGAATGAACAACGCATTCTCATTGTGAAATTGTTTTACCTAAATGGTGAAAGTTTTGCGGCTACAGTTCGCAAATTGCGATCAATTTGGGGTCACAATAATGCTCCAAAAGAGTCAACTGTAAAGAGATTAATGGATAAATTTGCCGAAACTAGGTCTGTTAGTGATGTAAAGACAACAACGCGCTTTCCACCAGGTCGATCGACCGAAAATGTCGCAGCTGTACGTGATGATGTCGCTCAAACTCCATCCACCTCAATTAGACACCGAGCTCAGCAAATTGGTGTCTCCAAATCCACTATGCAGCGAATTTTGACGAAAGATTTGCATCTTCATGCATACAAACTTCAATTGACTCAGGCACTGAAGCCAGCATGTCATACAGCCAGAGAAACAATTCAATTGCTGCATCAGTCATTTCCCGGTCGGGTTATTTCGCGTTTTGGAGACCAGAATTGGCCGCCTAGATCGTGTGATTTAACACCTTTTTCTTTGGGGTTTTTTGAAGTCGATGGTCTACGCGAATAAGCCGACAACGACTCAAGCCTTAAAAGAGGAAACTGGACGCTGCATTAATGAAATACCGCAGCATTTATGCAAAAAGGTCATTGAAAATTTCAATAAAAGATCGCGTGTGTGCCAGCAAAGCCGCGGCGGCCATTTGCACGATATATTGTTCCATACATAACCTCATTCTGTCTACTTTACGATATAATAAAGTTTCACGATTTTTTAAATATCTGTGTTTTATTTAAAATTTAAAAATTGCGTTCTAGTTGGGACACCCGATATTTGTACGACTGAAGGAACATAAAAAAAATTACAGAAATGAAAGACACAAGAAGAAACTTTACAAAAAACATACAATTGGGGATGATTTATTTTTTCTAGAATCAAAGTTGAATGCTGTTTTTGTGTAAAATTTAACTTAAAAATAATCATAAAAAATTGTAAAATAAAATTTTTTTGTCACCACTTACGCCTTCTACTTATTTTTTGTTTTTCTTGTTTAAGTATATTTGCCAAAACATGATAAAGTCGAAATCATCTGCCCCATTCAATAAAACTTTGGAGAAACAATTTTCTTCAAGACAAATTAAGTAAAATAAAAATTTCACTTTCATTATATTTAAAACAATTTTACAAACCAATTGCCTTTAAAATATAATAATAAAAAGAAACTATTTTTATGCATAGACCTGCTTTTTTTTCAATTCCTGTCACACACTGTCTGAAGGTGACTGATTAATGTAAATTTCTGTAGTCCATTCAATGCCTACCTCTATCTGTAATGCAAATTGTAAAACTTTAGCTTTTGTTTTTGTTTTGTCTTTGCTGTCTTTTGTTTTCTGGCTTTTGTTGTACAGTGTGTCGTCTGTTTTTTTGTCTGTCTTTATATAATTTTGAAGTCGAGTGTGTAAAAAGGAATTTTTTTGTTTTTTTGTCTCATTTTCGTTAAAACAAAAAAATATTTGTATTATTTATTTGCATTCATTAAATTTTAATTTAAAGGTTTTTTGTTTGTTGATTTCGTTTGAAAAAACATATAATATTTAATATTAAAAAGAATTCAGATAAAAACAACTTAAAATATTATTATGCAAACAGAAAGTATTTGGCAACCTTGCTTTTAGATTTAATTATCTGTAACTGATTTGCCTGATTTGAGAATTTGCGTCCTTTTGTGTATTTATAGAAAATCTTTTATTAATAGTCTTAGTTTAGAAAATGTTCAATACATTTTTCATAAAAAAAATTATCAGTTAAGAGCACTATATTTGGCTGTGCCGAATTTTTTATACCCATCACCAATTTTGTGTACTTTTATAGCACAAAATTTAATATTTTGTTATTAACAGTAATCGCTATGGAATAATCGCTTTATACTAAAATATGTATCATTTTCTTTGTATAACTTCGATATGCTAGTAAAATGTTTTCGTAAATTTAGTCTTTCAATGAAAGTGGGCGTTAAAGTAGGCGTGTCAATATAGTTTCTGGTAATAAATACAACTTAGATATTTCAATATAGTCCTTTATTCTTCCAAAAACTTTGTCCATAGAGAAATTATATGAATTTAAGATAAATCGTTATATGGGAGGTAGGCGTTAAAGTAAGCGTGTCATCTAAATTTTCTGTCATAACAATGACATATGTAGCATATTCATCATCATACCTCTAATATTGTCGGTTTTATGAGCTTTTAAATTTCATTAACAGTAGATAACGTGAAAAGTGGGCATTATAGTAGGCGTGTCGAAGTTGCTTCTGCTAATGAATACAACTTAAATATTTCAATAGAGTCCTTTAATATTCTAAAATCTTTATTCATAGAGAAATTATATAATTTTGAGATAAAGCGTTATATGGGAGGTTGGCGTAAAAATGGGCGTGTCACATTTATTTTCCGTTAGAACAAAGCCTTGGGGGTCCCGGTGAACTAGTCAGTAGTGTACTGGTCTGCTAGTTTGAGACTTACGGGTTCGATTCCCGCCAGAGACTCTGGACTGGTCTGCTTCTCTTTCTCTTCTATTCTAACTATTTATATTCTTATTCTATTCTTCTCTTTATTTCGATATTAAGGCGTCACAAAGGACCGAATTGGTCTCCGGGTGTGGGTGTGGGTGTGAAGGTAACTTTGCACCAGCCTTACCTACCCACCTACACGCAAAGAAAAAATATGGTTGTGGTAACCATAATCGAAGAGCAACATACTATGATTGAATTGTATGATTATGTTAAAAATAATAATGGTTACCAGTTATCATTATTATGTTTAATTTAAGTATCATTCAATAATCATATATATGGCTACAATTGAAATCGACAATATTTGCTGTTTTACGTCAGATTATTGTCTTTTGCTGCAACATACACATATTGATTGTACTTACCAATTTAATTGCAATTTTTTACCAATATTTTTTTACATTTTCTCGTTTATTTTTAAATTTATTTTAATTTTTCAAAATTTTTGTTCCTTTTTTTGACATCTCAAACTTTTAAAATAATAAAAATTTATTCAGCAAGAAGAAGAACAATTGAAATCAAATTATTATTAAAAAAAATCATAGCTTGATTATTTTGTAATCATACTGTTGTCTCACTTATTATTCAATGATTATTTTTAATTTTTAATGATTATGAATATAATGTTATTTTTGTCACATTAATTTTTTTATATCATACTATTTTTAAATGATAACCATTTTGAAATTTTTGCGAAAAGTAATCATTAAATGATACAGTTCAAACAAATGCTTGACTATCGTGACAAAATATATGATGAAATGAAACAAAAATTACTATTACTTGTTTTCGACAACCAAATATTGTTTTAGAAAAAATAATATGACCGTCGTGATTATGTCGTAAACATGGTTTTTCTTTGCGTGTACCTACCTAGAACAAAGCCAAAAGCAATGGTTGCAAAATTTCAGAATCGTACATCTAATTTTGTCAGTTTTATTAGGTTTTAAATTTTAAATATACCGATAGATTTAAGCAATTTTCAGGGAAAAATATTGTTCATACTCAGGACACAAGGCTTATTTCAAATGTATAAACATGCATACATTTGTATAAAAATATTTTTTATAATTTAAGTTAATCTCCATTTATTATTCGTTCTTGAAAAATGTTTTTTTTTTAAGTCACCCACATATAGTGACAAATGTACTCTTGATGAGCACTTATGCACACATCTTGTAGTGCATCTTTTTGCCATGCACTCACTTACTCACACTCTTAGATACATACGTCCAAGATGGGGGAAAAAAATAAAAGAAGTAGAAAATTAATGTAAATGTTTTAGCACCATAAAATATAATCATGCGACAATATATCAAGCACGTCCTAAAACACTTTATGCATTTTGCAAAAAAAAAATAATAAAAATAAAAAATACTGTAAGAAAATGTTATCAATTTTTTAAACAGTATACATACTGCTTTCGTTTCTTAAAAGGGAACGGAAAGGCAAAAGAAGCAAACTTAAAGATAAACAACACAGCGATTTGTTATCGCAAAAATATATACCAAAACATCTTTCTGGTATTATACTTAAATATGTGAATACATTGCATTACATAGAACTTAGTTTCGCTACTTTCTCATTCACGTCTGTTATAGCACAACAGAAAAACCTTATAAGAATAATAAGGAAAATGTCAAGAACATTTAAGAAATTGTTAAAGGAATTCATGACAAATTGACTTGCTTCTTTTATCCTTTAAGGAATTTAATGCGCTTATATTCTGTTGAATTACAGCGTATGTAGATTGCTCCTGATGTTATGCTTTAAATTGGTTAAGGCATAAAAAAACGAGGGTAGGCTAAGATTGTAATGATTTTCAATTTTCATAGTTTAAACTTACAAAACGGACATTTTGGTAAAATACAAAATTATTTTTTTTTTCACAAGAAATTTGAGGAGCCACTGAATTTACCGTCACTACATATTGTGAAAAATTTTATATAAAATTTTAAATAAGTTAAAAATGTTTTGTAGAAAGAAAATATGGCAAAAATTATTGTTAAATGGAAACTTATCCTAAAAATGTTTAGACAAGATATTTTAAAAAAATGTGTAATTATGACAAAATTAAAAAAAATGTGTATAGAGAAGATAATTAAAAAAATATACATTTATTACTGTCTAAAAAAAATTTTTTTTTCCATTTTAAATTCGTGAAGAGAACAATTTTTTATATTATTTTTATTAAAAAATTTAATTAAGAGAAAATATATTACAATTTTTCGATAAGAGAAAATATGTATATTAAAAATTTTCTATGAAAGAAAATTTATTAAATTTCCAATTAAGTTTTTAACGTTTTCGAATATCTTAAATGTATATCATTATTAGTAAAAAAAATTTTAAATTCCCAGTCTAACAGGAGACAGGGTATGATATCTCTGCATAAATGTGTCGCATCATATGTTTATACTGCCTTATTTCAATGTCCCTAAAGGTATGCTGCAGTTATGTTATAAAACAAAACTAAGCCATGGTATCAGGGAAGGAAAATGGTTTTTATGATTTTGTACCAAGTATGAAAACAAAATGTACTTTTTAGGCCATGACAGTACGACTTTTTTAATATTTATTAATAAAAACATAAACTTAACAAAAATGTTTATAAAAATTCAGAAGTATACAATAAAAAATTAAATATTACATTCATAGGTACATATGTACGTAGAGATCGGTTGTTTAACAAATTTTATTTATTAAATACTTTAATTTAATAAATTTTCTGTTATTTCAAAATTAAAGCAACAAGAATTTGTTGACTTCAGTAAATCTTTTGTTTGTATCAAATTTGAAACAGTTGAAACGTGTAGTCTCTTTATTTCCTTTGTTTTAATTAGGTTTTGGAAAGAAAAAACTCGACGTTGATCGAGGAATGCTGAATAGACAGAATTCTTCTTACAATTTTTGAAATATCTGGGAACATGAACTCATTTAATTCATTTTTAATCTGTGATACTTTAGACCAAAAATAGGAAATATTTGAATCTTTGTGCGATCTAAGTTCAATGAAATCGGCTAGTGCTCTGTACCGATTATTTATTGCTTCAATATTTGTTTGTTTGTGTGGAAACATTTTCACCAGAAGAGGTACTACGTAATTTTGGTTTGTAAACTTATGATCAATTTTTAATTGACTATGAACATAAACCTCTCAAACTTGACAAAAAAATCCATATTATCATAAGAAGACACTTGAAACTACATATTAATTTTAAAAAGAAAACCTTATTAACACTTTTTATACCCTTCACACAGTGAAAAAGGGTATATATAGGTTTGTCATTCCGTGTGAAATTTCTACAATTTTCATTTCCGACCCCATAAAGTATATATTTTCTGAAAGCTTATGAATAGGGGAGTCGATTAAGCTCTGTCAGTCTGTCCGTCTGTCCGTGTGTATGTCAAAATCATCTTTTTCAAGCCCCCCGACATCGCTTGGACCCGGGTGAGGTATTAAATATCAGAAATATTCGGGAGTAGATCGGTATTGAAAATCAGAAACATCGGTTCATAAACAACTGAGATATGAGCAAAAACCCACGACCACCTCGATTTTTTTTCACACAAACAACAATACAACAACAACATACATACATACAAACGTGTATACTGGTTAGGGAAAACATGGCATCGAATCCCAGCTGAGCCAAACAAATTTTTTTTTATTTTTTTTTATATATTTTTTTTTATTTTTTGTTTAATATATTATTTATGTTTTTTTTATTTTTTTTTTGTTTTATATTTATTATATATATTTTAATTATTATTTTTTTTTTAATTTTTTTTTAAAATTTTTTTTTTTTTTTAAATTTTTTTTATTGCATGACTACACGTTGTGAAGGGTATATAAGATTCGGCACGGCCGAATATAGCGCTCTTGTTTAATGTATGTTTTATTACTTAGTATGAAAGTGTAATTGCAAACAAGCAAGAGCAATACTCAGGTTAATGACCTGACAGAAAAAAAAATATTTTTAAATAAATTTTATGTAGATTAATAGAGTGTTTATATTTAGGATTTCTTGTGAGAGTTTTCAACATCATTATGTATGTCATTCATTCATTCATTTATTTGTTTATTTATTCAACCATAAAAAATTCTATTTCAAAGACTTTTTAAATCATTTCCACTTAAGCCTTCTCACTAATCGTTTAATATTCATTTTGTTTTGTGGGATTTAAGAAATACTTTTTTTTACTGAAGAAAATTAGAGCAAAGTCGATTAGCTTCTTCTAAATCTACATATTTATGTACATTCATATACATATATTTTTTTAATATTTTCAAAAGTACATTTTCATGCATTCAAAAGAAGTTGTGTGTGTGTGTGTTTGGCATATTGCATGTAGATAAGTTATTCCTTCTTTATTTGTGAATGAAAGGTTCCACTTCATTTTCAAGTTACATTATCTTCATACAACATAAATATATTTTAAAATTTTACCATTTCTAATATAGTTTAGTCTTTAGTTTAGTTTCATATTTGTTCTTACTAATTAGAATATTACACTCCAAAAACAAAATATTTGACAATGTTCTTTTTTCTTATTCCCCTTTTCTATTTTAGGCACACTACACAGAATACCACAACGAGATACAGGAAAATATCAAATTAATTTAGGTAAAGAAACAAAAATTTTAGAATTTAGTTTAACTACTATACAATGTTTTTTTTATATTCAAATACTATTATTTAAGTTTTAAAACTACATAATTAATTTTGTTAATTCTACTATAATAATAATAATATAATAAATGTGAATGTTTGTTACTCAATCATGCAAAAGCGGCTTAACGGAACTAAATAAAATTTGGCACACAGATAGACAACAACCTAGATTAACACACATTTACCACAATAATCAGGTGAATTCGCGAAATTATGCGAAAAATATTTTTTTTAGTTAGTTGGTTGGTTGTTCAAAGACTTATAGTGTCCAAAATTTAAACGTACTGGCAAAAAAATGAAATCATCCTACGTCGTCCGTAGAAGATTTTTTACTTAAATATTTGCATTAAGTTCTATTCCACTAATACAATTAATATGTATGTTTGTATGTTAAAATGTTGTAATACTTTAACTCAATTACGCGAAAAATCACAAAATGGATTTAAATGAAATTTGCCGTACAGATATATATGTATACTAGCCAAACCCGGCGCGCGTTGCTACGCCCCTTAATGAATCGAAATGCATTCTGAATTTTAATTGAATATCAAGTGGAAAAACCTAAAAAGTATAATTTTTTTATGGGCGTGGCATTGCCCACTTTTCTAATCACGAAATTGTAAAGTCGTTACAGCTCAATATGTGTGCAAAGTTTCAGAAGAATCGGACCAGTGCAAGTACCTCAAAATTATAATTGTTTTTATGGGCGTGGCCCTGCCCACTTTTCTAATCACAAAATTATGTAGTCATGACAGCTCAATATGTGCGAAAAGTTTCAGAATAATCAGTCCAGTGCAAGTACCTCAAAATGATACCTTTTTTTTATGGGCGTGGCACTGCCCACTTTTCTAATCACAAAATTATGTAGTCATGACAGCTCGATATGTGTACAAAGTTTCAGAAAAATCGGTCAAGTGCAAGTAGCTAAAACTGATAACTAATTTTTATGGGCGTGGCTCCGCCCACTTTTTTCCACCCATAAACACTCCCTGGTATGTGTACAACAACTTACCAAAGTTTGAGCCCGATCGGTTTTACAGTTTCGGAGTCTATAGCTAACACACACACACACAGAGTTTCACTTTTATATATATAGATATAAAAAAAAATTGGTTTTTTGAACAGAAAAATAAAATTAAAACTTTTTTTTATAAAAAAAGAAGTAATCTCAAGCTCAATAAAAAAAAACAACTGCTTATATAATTTAAAAAGATCGAAAACTTTCATTTATTATATTTTTAAATGTAAAAAACACAATAAAAAATATTGTTGACAACACTGCTTATACGTAAAAACGGAGAGAAATTCGAATTTCATCAGGTGCAACCCCAACGCAACGTCACGTTTACGAAATAGTAGCTACCCTGTAGGAAATGTCACTAATGAATCAGTACTGATTCACTATTGACACTGTCACCAGTACTACTGACTTATTATACCCCCGACAATGCTTTTTTACTATAGACATTTACCATATGCGTGTCATTGGAAATCTACTACTGACACTGGTACTACTGAGTAGGTAGTTCTTTAAGGACCATATGTAGACATTGTCACCAGAGATTCAATAGTGCATTTAAGTAGTTCTAGTCTACACTTTTGATACTTTTCTGAAATAGACGTCGTTAATGAAACTTTTGTTAAAATATGATGTTTTATTAAAAAAAAAGGAAATTCATTAAATATCAAATATTAAAAGTAAATTAGATACATTTCATTTAATTAGAACTCTTATTTATTGTGTATAAATGTTTTTTCTCATCAAAGAAAATTAAAAAAAAAGGTAGACGCTTTGTTGACAATGTCGCAAAAATTCACCACAATAGTCGAAAAAACTGGTGACTCGGAGACACTTGCCCCCATGTTTCCTTCAGGGTATTTAGTAGGGTGATCGATTATTCGACTTTTTTAAGAAACCGGTTTTCAAATAGTTTGAAATTTAGAATTTAAAAAAAAAAAACGGTTGCTATTTTGAAAATTGAGAAAAAACCGGTTAACGGGTTCGAATAAATAAAATAAAAAAATTATATCTAAATATGAAATTTTTACAGTTTATATACGTTTGGCTGCACAATTACGCAATAACTGACATGAATGCAGTTGACTAATTTGGTTTCAATTAGTTGAATTTAAGGACAAAAGGTGCTCTTTACAAGTAATACAATAAATTAATACATAAATAAATAAGACTTTTTATAAGGCTATTATAAATTCTTGTATCTCCCTCTGTACATTTTTTAAATGTTAAATAGATCTTTTAAACTAATATGCACTAACGTACTTTGTTAAAATTGTTTCTGTAATTTGAAATACATTTTAAAGGTTAGGGAGAAAACAATCTTTAAAATTTAATTTTAAAAATTCTTTCTTATACCCATGACAGACATACAAATATAGGCATAAACTAGTTTGTTCGATGGTTTAATTGAAGTTTAAGTTGACAGACACTCAATGCCATTAGTTAAAATTAGGATCTGGAAGGAGAGATTATTGGTTTTTCTTTATTGTAACTACACTTTTTACCTAAAAGTGATCGAGCAGCTTAGTTTATGCTCCAATTACCTTAAACTTTTAACGATAGGTTTATATCCTATAAAAAATTAATATTTAAGCTCAATCATTTTTCTTATTATGAAAATAAACTTAAAAAAATTAAAAACCGGCTTTTTCGGTAAAAAAAAAACCGGTGTATTCGATATTCGAAAAATCAAAATTTAGAAAAAACCGCCAGCTGAAAGAGGAAAAAACCGGGTTTTCCACCGGTTCTAAAACCGAGTCGATCACCCTAGTATTTACACATAAGTTTCTAAAGGAAAACAAATCAGCTGATTCGGAACGTGTGTGTTTACGTTTACCATGTAAGGCTTTTACTTAAATTTATTTCTATAAAGAACTTGCCGCAGCAAACTTACTAATAAAACACCCGTTTTATGCATTTAACTTGCAAATGTATATTTACGCTAGCGAATCATTTTCAATACAAAACAAATTATAATATAAATTGATAAAACGGTCTACAACAGACATAAAACGGAAGTTGTTTGTTGAATGTTTGAAAACAGTTCCGTTTAAAATAATAAACCACACATACATACATACATATACACACGAGCGCTAATTTCACCTCTACATACATATGTTTAAAAACAATAGAGTTTAAACAATTTCAATCAAGAAATTGAAATGCATACATACGTTACTCGTATAATACTATAATTAATTATTCCTTTAGCATAATGTTTATGCATATATTTAAAATTAATTATTAATTTAATTGTTGAATTATTTTTTTCTTATTGTTATAAACGCTTCAAGTATTTCTTTCCTGATTATTATTAGCTATACATATATCTTTTTCTTATCTCTTTTAATTGACCCACTGAACACTGACCGACCACATAAATATTTTAAATTTACACACAATTTATTTGAAATTTCCTTTATTATTTTATTCATTTTTGTTTTTCTACTAAATATTTACTATTAATTCCCATTAATTTTATATGCAAAAAATATTCAAACTCAGTCAATAACAAGTAAGAGTGCTATATTCGGCAGTGCCGAAACTTGTATACCCTTCACAACGTATAGTCATGCAATAACAATAGTTTGTATCACCATTCATCTCATATGAAATACGTAAATACATACATACATACATAGATATAAAAAACATACATATAAAAAACATACATATATAAAAACATCTTATTGTAAAATTATAACATTACGTATGTATGTTAAAAAAAATTTAAAAAATAAAATAAAAAAAATTTAAAAAAAATAATAAAATTATAAATAATATATAAAAAAAAATTACAAAATAATAAAATTATAAATAATATATAAAAAACAAGTAAGAGTGCTAGATTCGGCCATGCCGAATCTTATATACCCTTCACAACGTGTAGTCATGCAATAACAATTGTTTGTATCACCATTCATCTCATATGAAATACGTACATACATACATATAAAAAACATACATATATAAAACATCCAGTTGTAATATTACAAATTAACGTATTTATGTTAAAAAAAAAAATAAAAAAATTAAAAAAAAAAATTTAAAAAAAAAATATTAAAAAAAAATTAAAAAAAAAAATTAAAATATAAATAATAAATATAAAACAAAAAAAATTTAAAAACAAAAAAAACATTTGAAACAAGTAAGAGTGCTATATTCGGCCGTGCCGAATCTTATATACCCTTCACAACGTCTAGTCATGCAATAACAGTAGTTTGTATCACCATTCATCCCATATGAAATACGTACATACATATAAAAAACACACATATATAAAAACATCCCATTGTAAAATTTTAAATTTACGTATGTATGTTAAAAAAAAAATAATAAAAAAAAATTAAAAAAAAAAAATTTAAAAAAAAAATTTTAAAAAAAATAGAAAAAAAAATATATATATTAAATATAAAACAAAAAAAATATAAAAAAAATTAAAAAAAAATAATAAAAATATAAATAATATATTAAATAAAAAATAAAAAAAAAATAAAAAAAATTTTTTCGCTCAGCTGGGATTCGATGCCACCTTTACTCTAACCAGTATACATGTTTGTATGTATGTATGTTGTTTTTGTGAAAAAAATATCTCAGTTGTTTATGTACCGATGTTTCTGATTTTCAATAGCGATCTACTCCCGAATATTTCTGATATTTTAATACCTCACCCGGGTCCAAGCGATGTCGGGGGGCTTCAAAAAGTTGATTTTAACATAACGACTCCCCTATTCATAAGCTTTCAGAAAATATATACTTTATGGGGTCAGAAATGAAAATTGTAGACATTTCACACGGAACGACAAACCTACCTATTTATACCCTTTTTCACTGTGCGAAGGGTAAAAAAAACAGATTTTATGATGATGTACAATGTACATACATATGTACATACATACATAAGCCACACTATAATTATTAACCCCCACCTCCTTTTTATAACTAATTATTGAAAATAAGATGATAGAAAAAAAATTATAAACACAACAAACATTTATCGTTTAGGAATTTATAACAAAAAAAATATAATAAAATAAAATCTTTTCAAATACAAACAAGTTAAAGCGCTATATTCGGCCGTGCCGAATCTTATATACCCTTCACAACGTGTAGTCATGCAATAACAGTAGTTTGTGTCACCATTCATTCCATATGAAATACGTACATACATATAAAAAACATACATATATAAAAACATCCCATTGTAAAATTATAAATTCACGTATGTATGTTAAAAAAACGAAAAAAAAAAAAAATTAAAAAAAAATGTAAAAAAAAATTAAAAAAAAAATTATTATATATATAATATATATAAAACAAAAAAAAAATAAAAAAAAAATTTAAAAAAAAAATAAAAAAAAATTAAAAAAAAAACAAGTAAAAACGCTATATTCGGCCGTGCCGAATCTTATATACCCTTCACAACGTGTAGTCATGCAATAACAGTAAATTCACGTATGTATGTTAAAAAAAACAAAAAAAAATAAAAAATAAAAAAAAAATTTAAAAAAAAAAAATTTAAAAAAAAAATTAAAAAAAAAAAATTATTATATACATATATAATATATATAAAACAAAAAAAAAAATAAAAAAAAAATTAAAAAAAAAAAAATAAAAAAAAATAATAATAAAAATATATATAATATATTAAATAAAAAATAAAAAAAAATAAAAAAAAAATTAAAAAAAAAATTTTAAAAAAATTTAAAAAAAAATTTTTTTGCCTCAGCTGGGATTCGATGCCACGTTTTCTCTAACCAGTATACACGTTTGTATGTATGTATGTTGTTGTTGTAATGTTGTTTTAATGAAAAGAAAATCGAGGTGGTCGTGGGTTTTTGCTCATATCTCAGTTGTTTATGTACCGATGTTTCTGATTTTCAATACCGATCTACTCCCGAATATTTCTGATATTTTAATACCTTACCCGGGTCCAACCTATGTCGGGGGGCTTCAAAAAGTTGATTTCAACATACACACGGACAGACGGTCAGACGGACAGACGGCCAGGGCTTAATCGACTCCTCTATTCATAAGCTTTCAGAAAATATATACTTTATGGGGTCGGAAATGAAAATTGTAGAAATTTCACACGGAATGACAAACCTATATATACCCTTTTTCACTGTGTGAAGGGTATAATAATAATAAAAATATAAATAATGTATTAATTAAAAAATAAAAAAAAAATAAAAAAAAAATTTAAAAAAAAATTTAAAAAAAATGAAAAAAAAAATTTTTTTGCCTCAGCTGGGATTCGATGCCACGTTTTTTCTAACCAGTATACACGTTTGTATGTATGTTGTTGTTGTAATGTTGTTTTTGTGAAAAAAAAATCGAGGTGGTCGTGGGTTTCTGCTCATATCTCAGTTGTTTATGTACCGATGTTTCTGATTTTCAATAGCGATCTACTCCCGAATATTTTTGATATTTTAATACCTTACCCGGGTCCAACCTATGTCGGGGGGCTTCAAAAAGTTGATTTCAACATACACACGGACAGACGGTCAGACGGACAGACTGACAGAGCTTATTCGACTCCCCTATTCATAAGCTTTCAGAAAATATATACTTTATGGGGTCGGAAATGAAAATTGTAGAAATTTCACACGGAATGACAAACCTATATATACCCTTTTTCACTGTGTGAAGGGTATAAAAAACAAAATCTCGTGCACGTTCATGCTACATTTAGAGATGAGTCTTTGTCTGCTATTGCAGAGGCAACAACTTTTTTTAAGATCAATGTTGGTCATATCCGTTCATTTATACTTACATATAAATATTAATTTTTCTTTTATTTTTTGTGTTCTCTGATACTGTGTGAAAATAATACAAACTATTTTATAAATTAACTTACTTCTTTTCCCATTTTTTTTTGCTATGAGAAAAACTTATGACAAGTGATTTATAATAGAGGAAGTCTCTTACTTTATAAAAATTTCTAACAAATTGGATTTTTTTTAAGTCAACTCGCAATGGTGTTAAGCAAAAGAAATTTAAAATTATTGGGGAGCTTTTTTATAATACCAACCAAAAAAGTTTAAGTACACCCATTATTTTAGTAATATGTATTACAATTAATAAAAATATTTCTCTTAATCAAATCAGATGTATCTCTTTTCAAAATTTTTCATTATTTAATGTTATTTAAAAATAAAAAATATTTAAAGACAATAAATTTTTAGTTTTAAAAATTTTTTAAATCTGCTTTTGTTTGTTCTTAAAATGTTAGGTGTGTGTAAAATTATTTGGTTCGCTGTATGTATGTAGTAATGGCAATCTCCAAGCGAATTTTATTTTTAACAAAAAAAAAACATTGGGAAACTTAAAACAATTACTGCCTGGTATGTTTTTTAATCAGGAATTACCTTTTTAAAGTTTAAATTTAAAAAAAAACATAAGTAGCATAGCACCCAAGAAGTAGTGCCGTTCAATATTACAGCCGCACTTCAATTTTAAGTATTTCTTACATTAACTCAATTATCAGAAAATATGTATTCACATCTGAACGAATAACTAAAGCAACAAAAATTTTTATTCATTGACTCGTTTTTCACCGTTATAACAATTAATTTGATTTTAGAGTGGTGCGCTATTGTAGCCGCACTTTTAAGCACATATTAACTGCCTGTTCAACGATGTCGAAAGAAAACCCAAGCGAAATTTCATTCGTACAAATATATTGAAAATAACAACAAAAACTAAAAATTTGTTTTTGTTTTCAACGTATTTGTACGAATGAAATTTCGCTTGGGTTTTCTTTCGACATCGTTGAACAGGCAGTAAAACTACACATTATTTATAATTTCGATTTGGCATAGTTTTTATAAGTTTTACGCTAGTGAACAGCAATGTTACCGAAAAACACTATATAGCATATCCCAGAGCGTCCTAACACTACTCACTGGATGTTGGTCTGGAAGTTTTATGGTATGGTATATTGGTGCTTGGCATAAAAAATTCGGCACAATGGAATATAGCCCTCTGACTTGTTTTATATGGAATTTTAGTTGTTGTACACATTCCATGGAGTGTTTATGAGTGGTAAAAAATGGGCGGTACCACGCCCATAAAAAATTAGTTATTATGTTTAGCTACTTGCACTTGACGGATTTTTCTAAAACTTTGCACATATATTGAACTCTCATGATTATACAATTTCGTGATTAGAAAAGTGGGCAGAGTCACGCCCATAAAAAAAGGTATAATTTTGAGGTACTTGCACTAGATCGATGTTTCTGAAACTTTGCACACATATTGAGCTGTCATGACTTTACAATTTTATGATTAAAAAAGTGGGCAGTGCCACGCCCATTAAAAAAAAGTTATAATTTTGAGGTACTTGCACTTGATATTCAATTAAAATTCAAAATGCATTTTTATTCATTAAGGGGCGTAGCAACGCGCGCTGGGCTTGGCTAGTTATAAATAAAAAAGTGAATTTTTCAATTTTTATGCCTACTTTAACTAACTGAAAATCACCTTTTAATAGTGGAGCTTAATACCCTTTTGAACTATCGGTTTTCCCTATTTGACGGCTTCTGATTTTTTAACTTTTTTTTTACAATATTGATTAATAACAGCGCACTCGCAATCGATGACAAATTATTTTCACTTGCTGCAGACTTCTGCCAAGAAAAAGGCTACGAATGACAAATATTCATTCGAACTTTAAAATATCTTACAGAAATGGATAAGGAACAAAAAAACTAGATTTTATAATTCTTAAACCTACATAAATTAACTAAATTCCATTGGACATATGTAAGTAAGTGCTCACCACTCAAACTTGTCTCAAACTAGAAAGGGCAACAAAATGTGTCCAGTCTCGTAAACACACACACAACAAATGAGTTGAGATACTTTCATACAAAAAAAAAATGAATAAAAACAAAAGAGAGTCAAGACCAAAGAAAACAAGTAAGAGCACTATATTCGGCTGTGCCGAATCTTTTATACCCACCACCAATTTTGTGTACATTTAAAGCACAATACTTATTATTTTGTTAATCGCTATAGAATAATCTCTTTATAATAAGATATGTATCACTTTCTTTGTAGAGGGTGGTTAAATTTTAAGGGCCCATGTTGAAGGTGAACTACACCTAGTCTTTAAATTTGTTTTCTGCATTTCATTTGACATTTCTGAATCTCAGACTAACTCAATTTGAACCGTGGAAAGATACGCAATCGAGCAACGCTTTAAAGTTATTCAGGTTTTTTATAAAAATGGACGTTCAAATCAAAATGCATTTTGTGTACTTCGTAATTCTTTTGATCAACATAATCGTTCAAATTCGTCCACAATCGGGAGAATTGTAAAAAATATTTAAATTTCTGCAAAACAGGTCTGTATAAAATGTTAGAAAATCTGTGAATGCCTTCTTAGTTCGTTGAATGGGAACTATTGCTGTTTTTTGCGATAGTGTGGCAAAAGAGCAGTCAACCTCGACTCATCATCATGCCCAACACTTGAGCATCAACATTGTCATTGAAAATTTGGACCATCAGGTAGAGGAGTGGCGCCAAGGATGGGGGGGGGCCATTTGGCCGATATTTTGTTAAATACATAATTGAACCATACAAATATTATCATTATAAAAAGAAATAATAATATCCTAAATAATTTGTGTTTTATTTAAATACAACATCGGTCCTTAAAATTTAACCACCCTTTATAACTTCGATATGCTACTAAAATGCTTTTGTAAATGTAGTCTTTCAATGAAAGTGTGTTAAAGTAGCTGTGTCAATAAAGTTTCTACTAATAAATACAACTTAAATATTTCAATATAGCCCTTTATTTTCCCAAAAACTTTGTCAATAGAGAAATTACATGAATTTAAGGTAAGCCGTTGTATGGGAGGTAGGCGTTAAAGTGGCCGTGTCACCTAAGCTTTTTGGCACAACAATAACATTGATTAGAAGGATATACGTAGCAAATTTGATCATCATACCTCTAATTTTGGCGGTTTTATGAGCTTTTAAATTTCATTAACGGTAGATTACGTGAAAAGTGGGCGTTATAGTAGACATGTCAAAGTTGTTTTTGCGAATGAGTACAACTTAGGTGTTTCAATATAGCCCTTTATTATTCCAAAATCATTATTAATAGAGAAATTAGAGGAATTTTGAGTAAAACGTTATATGGGAGGTGGGCGTAAAAGTGGGCGTGGCAACTTAATTTTCTAGCGCAGTAATGACATTGCCTAGGGGGATATACGTAGCAAATTTTACCATCATACCTCTTATTTTGGCGGTTTTATGAGCTTTTAAATTACATTAACGGTATATAACGTGAAAAGTGGGCGTTATAGTAGGCGTGTCAAAGTTATTTTTGCGAATGAGTACAACTTAGGTGTTTCAATATAGCCCTTTATAATTCCAAAATCTTTATTAATATAGGAATTATATGAATTTTAAGTAAAACGTTATATGGGAGGTGGGCGTAAAAGTGGGCGTGGCGCCTTAATTTTCTGGCGCAGTAATGACATTGTCTAAAAGGATATACGTAGCGAATTTGATCATCATACCTCTAATTTTGGCGGTTTTATGAGCTTTTAAATTTCATTAACGGTATATAACGTGAAAAGTGGGCGTTATAGTGGGCGTGTCAAAGTTGTATTTTCGAATGAGTACAACTGAGATGTTTCAATATAGCCCTTTATTATTCCAAAATCTACATAAATTGAGAAATTATATGAATTTTGGGTAAAACGTTATATAGGAGGTGGGCGTAAAAGTGGGCGTGGCACATTGATTTTCCGTTAAAAAAAAGCGTCTCACCAATAAGCAAAGTGTGCAAAATTTCAGAGTCGTACATTCAATTTTGTTGCTTTTATGACGTTTTTGTTTTTAAATATACCGAAAAATACACTGTGCGGTATAAATTTTCGTACATTTTGATCGATAACTCCTCTCCTAATGCATAGATTTAGATAATTTTCGGGGAAAAATATTGTTTTTACTCAGGAAATATATATTTAAAGTTTCATAAGTCTACGTTAATGCGTTTGGACACAATTCCATTTTATTCGATGTTTGAAGGACACGGTTTTTTCGACCTACTCTTGCTTTTCGAGCTATAACTCTCTTCCTAATATTCCGATTTAGCCCATTTTCAATACCAAACAAACCTTGTCTATAAGAAAGATTCTGGCAAAATTTGAGCCCCCTAGCTTTTTCGGTGCGACCTCTATCGTGCTTTCAACAGACGGACAGACGGACATAGCTAGATCGTCATAAAATCAAACCCTGATTCAGAATATATATACTTTATGGGGTCTAAAATGGATATTTCGATGTGTTACAAACGGAATGACAAAATGAATATACCCCCACCATTTTTTTGGTGGCGGGTATAAAAATTAAACAAGTTTATTTACACAAATATAACTTACATTAATAGAATATTTTCATGACATTCTTTGAAGTTGCTTTTAATTTTCAAGAAAACAAACACTAACAACATGTATGTATATGTTTCTATATGTATGATTTTTTTCTTCTTCCTGCAAGTCACAGAAACAAGTTACGCCTGATTTCACCTTGGCATTTTTATTTGTTCATCTAACGTTATTTTCTTTAGTAAATTACCTTGAAACTATTATTTCCACTTTTATGTATTTTTGAGATAAAAAAAAAAAAGAAAAACATTTTTATAACGTTTTTGTTCTGTTTTCCCCCTTCTAAAGATGTGTTAGTGTTGTAGTTATGGTTGCTATTCGATTAACTGAATTTAACAAGAAATAATACAGAGTAAAAAATTCATCAAGAATTTTATATAAAAAAGGACATTTTATATACATTTTTTTTATAAATATTGCATTAATAATGTTCACAAAAGAATAGCTTATCAAAAGATTAGTAACTTGAATTAGGGCACTTATTAATAAACTAGTATTTAAAATAGTAAAGAGTTTTCATGTCCCTTAGTTTAAACTTATTAATTTTTTTTAACTACAAATTTCGTTCCGTTTTCAGCTTCGCAAAGATGGACTCGTTTTAGAGAATTTTTTATAACATCTTTCAAAGTTTATGGCTGTAGCGCTCGAATTTCTAAAATATTATTGGCCTTGAGTTTACAGATTTTCTCGAGATTGTTCACATATATTCAAATCTTTTAATAACCAAAAAAAAATTTGGAGGACGTACTAGCCAATTAATTTTCAATTTTATGGAAATGATTCGCTCTTCAAAAATTAGACTTAAAAGTGACATTGTGTCTCGGGCACTGCCTACATTAGTAATGAAACAACACACCTTACATTAGAAAACTTAAAATAAACAGTTGTTATTATATAAAGTATTTAAAAATTAAATTATAGCATACAAAGGATATGTCTACAAATCGAGTAGTACATCAAGCAAAAAAAAAACTTCACGTGTAGCACATACGTATTTTTTCACTGTGCATGATCATTAGATTTTAGTTCCTATGTCAAACGAATTCAGTAACCTTAGAGACGTAGATCTTAAGTTGGTATACGCTTCTTGAAATTTACAATTATTTCCAGTACACTAAAATATGTTTATGTAATTTCACCAACAAACACTCTTATGCACTGAACGGTTTGATTTTAGTGTCAATATTTAATCTTGTCTCAAAGACTTTTAATTTCTCCATTTTTATACCCTTCACCTCTGGTGCACAAGGGTATATACTTATAGCTTTGTTATTCCATTTGAAATTTCCACAATTTTCATTTCCGACCCCATAAAGTATTTTGTGAAAGCTTATGAATAGAGTAGTCAATTAAGCCATGTGCGTCCGTCCGTGTGTTTGTTGAAATCAACTTTTAGAAGCAACCATATGTTCCTCAGATCTGTGTATGGTATCAATCTTTTGGAAATCTTTTATGAATCGCTATTGAAGTTCAGCACAATCGCCATATAACTTTCTGAGATATGAGCAAATGAACACGACTGCCTCTGTTTTTCCCATATTTTTACCACCAAAATTGTTCAGCCATAGAAAAATTATATTCGCAATCTTCACGCATTGCAAGCTGCTAAATCAATGATGAAATTATTTTAAGCAAATATGTATTACAAATTATAAATGATTTAGCTGCTGTTTACAAGTTAACCTGTGATTAGCTAAATTCTTATTAGGAATACCTATTTTTTTATAACCCGAAAAATTTACGCCACACCAAATAAATTTTTTTTTCGATCTAATTTTTATTTGTTTTTTATATTTAAACGTTTACAAGCTGAAAACATCACAAACAATAACAAATACAAAATATTGTTTTTTAAAAAAAATTATCTTATCGATATTTTACATAATTGAAAGCAAAATATCGTTTAATCTGGCAGCTTTGTTTGTTTTCATGTTTCAAAGCAGAGTAGCAAGAAGAAGAAGAACAAAAGTTCATTGTGTGTTTTTATTTTCAAACGTTGTAGTACATGCGAACAATGTACTGGTTTTTCATGATCACATTCCAAAATTGTTTTTATTAAAAAATTTCTTTTTCAGCTCCCCAGTTGATGTGAGTTGATGAGAAGATGCCTTGACTTGTTCAATTTACTAAATTATTCATTAGTTCTATTAGTGAATCTGTTATATGTTTTTTACTTCTTTCAAAGTCTTGAATAAACTTACAACACAGTCAGTTCTCTGGAGTAATGTCTAAATGCAACAAAAAGGATATATCAAGGTCATTTCATACATAAGTAGCTAAAAGAAGGGAAAAATGTTTTTTTTTATATTGTAACAAAGTAATTTAAAAGATTGTATTCGATGTAATTTTATAAAAATAATATGGAACTTCTTTAATATAATGACGATAAAATGTTAAGCATAGATGTGTTAAAATTCTAAAATAATTTAAGGTATTTTTTAGTCAATTTCAATTCCTCTTTAGTGGAGAACAATTAAATTTTTACCTTAGGATCCCATAATCTCAGTTTAACTAACTATTAAATAAAAAAATTTAAATTGACTTTTTTTCAAATACATTTGAATACAATATTTTATTGTAATATATAGTTTTGTAATGCAAATGAACTAATAAATTTCCAATGGCTTTTTTATTTCATATCGCATTTCAATTTTCCACTTCATCTAATGCTAAGCTCTGTTTTCTCAAGTCAATATTCATTTCCCAACATAAGAAATACACAAAACAAACATACATATTAGTAAATAATATCATAGCAACACCCACTAACTATGAGTATGAGTTACTTTTTAATGGCAAATCAAGCATGGCTAAAGACGAAATAGATACTTATAACAAGCAAATAAAGATGACAAAAATCGATACAAGCCGTCAGATGACAATTGATACAAGTAACGAATTTACAAGCATGAAATATTAGGTGTGTTCATTTACTTTCGCAGTAAATAATTGTAACGAGAGAGTGAAAGGAAAAAGACTTTTAAAAATATTCAAAAGTAAATGAACACCAGAAAAGCCAAAATTTGCAAGCAAAAGTAATGTTGTAATAAATAGGTATATATGAGTACTTAATAACTTATATTAAATTTAGGAAATTAATTAAATTAATTCTCTAATTTACAAACCACCGCTATCACATTAAAATATGCATTTTATTTAATACTTTTGAACACAAACACGAAGAAACACAATTCATATGTATACACGTCAGAAAAGCCAAAATTTTAAAAATTTCCAAGTTCTTATATTAAGCCTAATTATTGCTTAAAAAATGTTAATTAAATGGATCTGGTTTTAATTAATTTTACTGTGATTTTTTTATGTACACATATCCCTGTAAATAAAACAATTTTATTTTAAAGTCTAAAAAATGGGGATTTAAATTTTGTATATAATTTTTATAACCACCACAAAAAAATATGGTTAAGGTATGGATGGGTATATTCATTTTGTCATTTTGTTTGTAACAAATCAAAATATCCATTTTAGACCCCATAAAGTATATATTTTCCGAGTCCTGGTTTCATTTTAGGACGATCTTAGATAACTTCATTAGCAGAAATTACTTCGATACGCCTACTTTTTATATAATTAACAATAAATGTAATTTTAAATCTCATAAATGTGACAGAATTAGATGTATGATAATAAAATTTCGCTTATATACCTTTCTCGTCTATATAAATATAATTCCAAAAAATTAAGGTTACACGCCCACTTTAACTCCCATTTTTCATATAAGACTTTCATATACACACGCAAAGAAAAACCATGGTTAAGACATGATCACGACGGTCATATTATTTTTTCTAAAACAATGTTTGGTTGTCGAAAACAAGTAATAGTTATTTTTGTTTCATTTCATCATATATTTTGTCACGATAATCAAGCATTTGTTTGAATTGTATCATTTAATGATTACTTTTTGTAAAAATTTCAAAATGGTTTTCATTTAAAAATAGTATGATTTAAAAAAATTAATTTGACAAAAATAACATTATATTCAAAATCATTAAAAATTAAAAATAATCATTAAATAATAAGTGAGTAAATCAAGCAATGCTTTTTTTAATAATAATTTGATTTCAATTGTTCTTCTTCTTGCTGAAAAAAATTTTATTATTTTAAAAGTTTGAAATGTCAAAAACAGGAACAAATATTTTGAAAAATTAAAGAAAATTTAAAAATAAACGTGAAAATGTTAAAAAAAATTGGCAAAAAAATTGCAATTAAATTGGTAAGTACAATCAATATGTGTATGTTAGAGCAAAAGACAATATTTTGTCGTAAAAAAGCAAAGATTGTCGATTTCAATTGTAGTCATTTATATGATAATTGAATGATACTTTAATTAAACATAATAATGATAACTGGTAACTATTATTATTTTAAACATAATCATACAATTCAATCATAGTATGTTGCTCTTCGATTATGGTTACCACAACCATATTTTTTCTTTGCGTGCATATATAATTTTTCTAGAACAAAAATTTTGGAAAAAATAAAGAACTCTTTGTTAAAATATGGTATCATGTTAGTTGTGCCGATGAACTAAACACAAATCATTGCATCAGAGGTAGAAATTCCGACGTTAAAATATCGATCATATGCTCTTTGCATTAAAATAATTGATCGCTGATTGTGAATCGCACCATTGTTTATTCTCCAGTTGTTATTTATATAATCTGAAAAAAAAATATATATAAACGAAACAGTTATTAAATGTTTGAACCTCATTGTGACATTTGGTTCACCCTGTATTAAATTTTTTTTAGTTGAAAATAGCCCCATGGCTTTTCTTTTATTCTTTATTTATATGATTTCTCAATGAAATTTTATTATTGTTACATTCAGAATTAAAATTTCTGACTTTTATTTTTGTATCTTTTACCTCTTAATAAAACAAGTGAAAATAACGTAAAATATGATATATGTATGTATGTAAAACAGAATCAGTTCACCCACTCAAATGTATGCATAAATTAACAATTTATTATATAAAAGTTTACTCAATATGTTGTCCCCCCTTGAAAGATTAACATTATCAATAATATGAAAACGGAAGTTTTGTATCGTCTTCTTCACAAGTGCCCATCCATATATCAGAAACATACATATATGAATTTCATCAAAAAGGAATTTACAATTATCTAACCAAAATCCGTTGTCATAAAAATGATCAGTGCATACATAAATATGTATATGTGCATATGTATGTATGTGTTAATAGCCTACATATTCTCAACATTCTACCAAGAGAAAAACGATAGATTTTAATGTATAGATGATGGGCCAGCCAATAACATGAACAACCGACAAACCAACATAAATTCATTTTATCATGTCATGTCATTTCGTTTAGTTCTAATAAACACATGTTAGTTTCGTAATGAATGCAACAAAAACTTAAATATAATCAAAAATTATTTAAAACATTTTTATGTCAAACAATTGTCAGGTTACGTAGAATGCACCCACTGACTGATTTGAGTGAAATCTAAAAAATAAATAAATTTTATTAATGATTAAAAATTAAAAAAACTAACAAACTTAAAAATAATATACAATACAAGCCAGAGAATTGCATTTTCAAGTAGACAATAATTATTTACATTAAGTAAATTCACTTAACAATCATGATCTTTTTTTTCAACAATGAAGTTGTTCACATAAACAGTGAAATCTTTCGTTCCGTCACTGGTTCGTGTTTATTAACAAAACCAAACATCAAAAAAAAAACAAGTAGAGTGCTATATTTGGCCGTGCCAAATCTTATATACCCTTCACAACGTGTAGTCTTGCAATAAAAATTGTTTGTATCACCATTCATCTCATATGAAATACGTACATACATATGTATATAAAAACATCCCATTGTAAAATTATAAATTTACGTATGTATGTTAAAAAAAATTTTTTTAAAAAATAAAATAAAAAAATTTACAAAAAATAAAAAAAATTTTTATATTTAATTATTCAAGCATTAGGTCATACAACAGTTTTTATTTTTTTTTTTTATAAAAAGTAACAACGATGCCACGTTTACTCTAACCAGTATACCACGTATGTATGAATGTATGTATGTTGTTGTTGTGTTAAAAAAAAAACTAGGTGGCCGTGGTTTTTTGCTCATATCTCAGTTGTTTATGTACCGATGATTCTGATTTTCAATACCGATCTACTCCCGAATATTTAAATACCTCACCTGTGACCAGGCAATGTCGGGGGGCTTCAAAAAGTTGATTTTAACATACACACGGACAGACCGACAGAGCTTAATCGACTCCCCTATTCATAAGCTTTTAGAAAATATACACTTTATGGGGTCAGAAATGAAAATTGTAGAAATCTCACACGGAATGACAAACCTTATCCTTATTTAAACTATTAAATAATTAAATTAATTAAACAGATTATAACAACATTTCCATCCCTGATATACGAGTTAGCCTTGACGAAAAACATTCACTAAAAAGTTGCTTTTTGTTGTATCAATTCGCCGTTGCATAAACATATGTACATACCCAAGGCGAATTAATCAGGTGACTGCATAACTACAACAAATACAATAGAAAAAACAACAGGCAATTTGTTAGTGTTTTTTTGTACATAATTGTCAATATTAAGGCGAATTAAAATTCGTCTTTGTCAATTTTTGACAACAAAAAATAAAACGTTTTGTAAATTGAATGCTTATTTTTATTTTTTGTAAAATTTAATTTTTTTAATTGTTACCTGAAGGAATAAATGCTCTGTGTGAAGGTAAGTGTTGATATAAATTTTTTGCTAAAAGATTTTAATTAAAAACTTGTTTTGTTAATATTAAATTCGTTATCAGCTGCCAGAAAAGCAAAGGTTTAACGTTGAAGAAAATTTCCGCCACAATATGGACACTGCTGTACGGACGTTTGTGAAAAAGAAGAGTCCGACTTAAAGTTTGGTGTCGAGCAGGTAGTGCGTTTTGGCCACTGCCATTGTTTTTATCACTACCACAGGCAAATCTGATCAAAACAGCAAATATTGTCCCATTATTGGTGTTACATGTGGTATATTACCATTAGTTTACAAAGTTAAATTATTAACTTGATATAGGTACATATGGGTATGAATTTTGTTCGATTAAATGACTGGCTTAAGGATGTCGATGTTCGTGAACAGTTTAGTGTACCCGTTAGCAAGAAGGATGGTTTCATTAAATCTGGCGATCGACCTTGGTTGTTGCTTGGTTGTTTATACTAAATTGTGCCTATTCTGTATTTCAAATTTGTTGTAATTATAATTATAGTGTTGTTCAAGGCATATGGATTCGCCATGGTGTTGTTTTAAAAACCAATAATATGACAATTTCGAACAATTTAACTCCACTCAAAACACAGACAGGCACGAATCTATTCTGTATTTGTATACATTTTGCAACAAATGAAGAAGAAAACTTTAAGAATATGCATTGCCACAATTTATTCTATAAATATATAATAAAATTATTTATCTCTCTCGTCATGTATTCGAAGAATAATACATATGTATATTAATGTTTAATAAACTTTTATATATTATTATTAACTTGGTTTTTATTTAGTACTAGAATTTACCAATAGTATAGACTAGTACTAGAATCTGCTAGCATCTCTTTTGTTACGTATTGCACATATGTACAGGTGCCTTTAAACTTTTAGCAACTATATTATATACATACAGTTGCAAACCTAAAAATTCATCGCTGAGTCTTATGATATGCACTTCTATTTGCAAATAAGGGTATTTATTATATTTTTTTGGGTTTTTTACATTGCATTTTAATTATTCTTACTAATTTTTACATATAAAAAATGTATTAAAATTAATTATAAATTTAAGCCTAATTCTTAATTAAAATTATATTGAATTTTCCTCAGAATTAGAAGTACTTCGACTTGGGTGGCCAGTTTGTTATTGCGCCCTTCACATAAGTGGTTCAACGATTACTTGTCTGGTGAACTAACATTTTTAAAATTGTTTTAATAAATATTTTAGAGTATGTAGATATTAAAGCATTGCTTACGTTTATTGCGTCTTCTAAGTAGATGTTATAGACTTATTAATGTCACAATACGCTTTACTAACAACATGGTTCCAAATTGTCTTGATTCGTTCTGGGCTTCAAAATATGAGCAGCGCTTTTGAGGTGGAATGCATAAAAAATATTTATTCATTATACAAATTTAAAAAAAAAATCCTGCATTTTTAAATTAAACTTATTAATCATTAATGCACTTATTAATTCTCCACTTTTTGCTTTAATAGCTTTATTTGAACAACTTCTGTACACAATCACTTTAATAATCTTTACATTCTTAATTTACATGTTGTTTTTTGTTTTTAATTAATTTTTAATTTATAGAATGTTTATACAAAAATTATTGTAAACAACAAAATAAAATAAAAACATAAACAATATTTGACACCAAGGCGAATTGGTTTGACAATTATGTTCTAAGAAAATAAAAAAAAGTAAAAAAAAAATGAATCAGCTGTTTTTATAAGGTCACCTTTTCAATCCACCTTGTACATACCTGTATGACTATGCCTTGATTTATGCTTTTATTTTTAAAACATAATTTTTATACTTTGTTTTTTACTTGGAAAAAAAACTAACAGCACTCAAAAATAGTATACCCATGTGATTTGAAAATCAAATTCAAATATTAAAAGTTGCGAATAGAACATTTGCTCAACATTTCATTAAAAAATACTATTTGTTTTCGTTTACACAGACATAAAGGACATAGGGACATTTCAGAATGCAGGATTACAAAATCCTGTTAGAAGGTTATATCATCAAGAAGAACTAAAAACAAAAAGCATATGAAATTTACCGGTCAGTTCTATATTACTGAACAGTACTTTTTTGTCACTGCCCAGCACTTACCGCTATCAGTTGTCGACTTTAAGATCAGAATGTAGTTGACTGTTTTTCGACAGATGCACGATCCAGGTGCAATATTGAACTTTGCTAGGAGTCTGGAATTATTTACAGCGGAATCGCTCATTATTATTTTTATATCTCACTCTCTCTTTTCTTCTATGTACTACTTATATTTCCATCGAATCTAGACTATTTCCCTTTTCTCTGATGGGTCAATCAAAATGAACCTAATAATCGTGAATTATGATCTCTATTGGCGGCATGTCCTTACGATCACAACTGGACCTTGCAATTTGCAACCATAAAGCTTATCACAACTGTTTTCTTTGTGTAAAAAAATTTGAATTCTCCTATTATAATTAAATCGATAGACTTGTTATTTAAAGTCTATGTTTTAAGCAAAATGAATTCTATAAAACTAAGTTTCCTATTTTCTAAATTTTATTTTTTTTCAAATTTCAGAAGCACTTTTGCAGTCCAGACCCCTGCCACATATACCAGCTGGTAGCACGCTACTAGGTGGTGTACCAGATGCCTCCGATATTTTGGGTCAAGGTCAAGATGGCGTTTCACTACACACCACACAATCACATAGTCAGGGACACAGTTCGACCACGTCGGGTTTTGAGTCAGCCCACAGATGGACTTCCAAAGAAAATCTCTTAGCGCCGGGACCCGAAGAAGATGATCCACAATTATTTGTGGCCTTGTATGACTTCCAGGCTGGCGGTGAGAATCAATTGAGTCTTAAGAAGGGAGAACAAGTGCGCATTTTATCGTATAATAAGTCGGGGGAATGGTGTGAGGCTCACTCGGATTCGGGTAATGTAGGCTGGGTGCCATCGAACTATGTGACACCTTTAAATTCCTTAGAAAAACATTCCTGGTATCATGGTCCCATATCGCGAAATGCGGCTGAGTATCTGCTGAGTTCGGGCATAAATGGTAGTTTTCTGGTAAGGGAAAGTGAAAGTTCACCCGGACAAAGAAGTATTAGCTTAAGGTAAGGAAGAGAGTATGATTTTATTACAAAATTAAATATGTAGTTAAATTTGCTTTGATTTTCTTTAAATTCCAGATATGAGGGTCGAGTTTACCACTATCGAATATCTGAAGATCCGGACGGAAAAGTTTTTGTTACAGCCGAAGCCAAATTTAATACTCTCGCCGAATTGGTGCATCATCACAGTGTGCCACACGAGGGTCATGGACTGATTACGCCCCTCTTGTATCCAGCACCAAAGCAAAATAAACCAACAGTATTCCCCCTTAGTCCTGAACCCGATGAATGGGAAATTTGCCGCACTGACATTGTAATGAAACACAAGTTGGGTGGCGGTCAATATGGTGAAGTTTATGAGGCAATATGGAAACGTTATGGTAATACCGTTGCTGTTAAAACACTTAAAGAAGACACAATGGCCCTTAAGGATTTCCTTGAAGAGGCTGCCATTATGAAAGAAATGAAACATCCCAATTTAGTGCAACTAATTGGTAAGTAAAGAGCAAAGGCCAACAGCGCACACACATACATCTATACCTTCATCAGTTGTTGTGGCAGTAGCAAATACTTATATTTTCTTAGATAACTTTTTGTGCAGTTTCTATTTAAAATGCCGAGTGTCTATGAAAGGCTTATGTAAATATGCACAGTTGATAACCATAACAAAATTACCATTAGCTATAGCCAAGGGGTAGATAACATTTTTTTATCTGTTTTAAAAGTATGTAAATTAGTACAATATTAAGTTTATTTATTAGTGAAGCCAGAAGCAGCAAAAAAAAAAGTAATAGAATACATAAGGAGTGTGTTCAGTTAAAAACCGCCACACACAGAAATGTAAATAGAAATATAAGGAGTTATTAAAAATAAATTTTACTTAATTTATGATTTACAGTATAAAATGAACACCCCAAAATATGAAAAATTTTTTTTTTATTGACTACTCTAAAACGTGAACTTAGTGCAAATGTGCTAAAAAAAAAATGAACAGCTATTTTTTAAGGCTTTTATATACACAGTTTTAAAATCTAAATTAGAAGAGTAGCAGATAAATTCTGATTAAACTGCATAATAATTTGGGGATTTCCCAAGCAATTTGCTTTTAAATTGTCTTCAGCTGTCTATTCAAATTTCTTACATACACGTTTTAGTTAGTGCTCGCATTCAGCTAAAATTCGATAAACCTTTTTTATTTATTTATATAAATTAAACGCGAAAAAATCTTGAATATGCAATTAAGGACTTTATTCTTTCTTCAATAACTTTTTGGGGACAGGTAATTAGTCCACTTGCTTTTTATACTTTTTTTTGTAGCCAAATAAAAATATCTCCCTTAATTTATTTAAGCCACCTGCATTTTAATATTTTCTGTTTATTTGTAAAATTTTCATCCCTTAGGTGTATGTACCCGTGAGCCACCGTTTTATATAATCACTGAATTTATGTCTCATGGCAATCTATTGGATTTTCTGCGATCAGCCGGTCGTGAGACCCTTGATGCCGTAGCTCTACTGTATATGGCTACGCAAATTGCATCGGGTATGAGCTATTTGGAATCTCGTAATTATATACATCGTGACTTGGCTGCCCGTAATTGTTTGGTGGGCGATAATAAACTGGTAAAGGTGGCCGATTTCGGTTTGGCTCGTCTGATGCGTGATGACACCTATACGGCACATGCGGGCGCCAAGTTTCCCATTAAATGGACCGCCCCCGAGGGATTGGCCTACAATAAGTTCAGTACAAAGTCCGACGTTTGGGCTTTCGGTGTGCTGCTGTGGGAAATAGCCACTTATGGTATGTCACCATATCCGGGCATAGATCTGACCGATGTTTTTCATAAGCTGGAGAAAGGTTATCGCATGGAAAGGCCACCCGGCTGTCCACCCGAAGTTTATGATTTAATGCGTCAATGTTGGCAATGGAATGCGGCGGATAGGCCTACGTTCAAAAGCATACATCATGCTTTGGAACATATGTTTCAGGTGGGTGAAATATGGGAAAGTGGTTGTTTAATTGGTGGTGGTCGTGTTGGTGTTGGTTATACGAATAATGTCGATGACGACGATCACAATATCGACGGTGACGATGAATATGAAGATGATGGCATTGAGCTTTGATTTAGACTTGATCCATGTGAGTGGGCAAATGAGCAAAATCATGGCTATAACAACAATGCTATATGTAGACAAATTACTAAACTAAAACTAGATAAAAACAATTGTTGTTTAGATAAAACAAATAATAATAGATATAGTAATGGACAACCACATCTTAATTTCTTCGATCTGCAGGAATCATCTATAACCGAAGCGGTCGAAAAACAATTGAATGCCACGACAACAGCAGCGGCAACGGCTGCGACAAATATTGGTCAAAGTTTAACGCCACAAATGTCGAAAAAGGGTATAATGCAGGGCAATACACAGGGTTCACAAGGAAATAGTGGTGGAGGTGGTGGTGGTGGTGGCGCCGGCGGCGGTAATAGTGCTGGTGGTCTAACACCAGGTGGTCATCACGATCAGCAAGCCAGTACTCCCATGTCAGGTAAATTGTCTTTTTTTTTTCAAATATTTTTATAGAAGTAAAAATAAATTGTAAAAAATGTATAAACTCAACTGCTAACTGTCATTACAGAAACTGGTTCAAGTTCAACAAAACTTTTAACGTTTTCCAGCCAGGGCAAAGGTAATGTGCAAATGCGTAGAACCACCAATAAACAGGGCAAACAAGCACCTGCGCCCCCAAAAAGAACAAGGTTAGTTCGTTATATACATACAAACATACATATGTATGTACATACGTATACATATTTTATTTATTTATATAAACACACACGTTTATGTTTTTTAATTTTTGTTTTAGCCTACTTTCATCCAGTCGTGATAGCACTTATCGTGATGAGGATAACACCACCTCTGCTCGTCAACTAATCGATGAAATGCATACCAATGGTAAAACTGTTTACAAATCACTTACCTTAAGTAGAAATCGTAAACCCCTAGATTCAACCTATTATTCTACCACTGCTACTACTACAACTACTACTGCCTTCAATAACAAAAACAACAACAACGATAATAATGTTGTTGTTGGTGGCGGTAATAGTTCTTGTATACAAAAATTATTAAATAGTGATAGTCAAAATTATTCTTCTACTTCTACTACTACTACTACACTTACAAAAAAATCGTCTCGTACCTCAAAAACTGCGAGTCCTACTCCTCCCACAACGGGGTTTGCTATTAAAAAATCCACATCTTGCAGTAGTTTTCTAGTTGATTTATTATTTCGAGGTATTTGTCCGAAGCGCAGTAAGATTAAATGTATTTTTTCCTTTATTTTTAAATCTATATAAATTTTAGTTTTATTATGTTCAATTTTTCTATTGCTTTTGTTCATTTTGTAGTTTGTATTTGGTTTTTGTTGCTATTTTGTGTGGTGTAATTGTATTAATATTTTGTTTATAATTGGCTTGATTTTTTGACATTTATGTAGTTTATTATTTTTAATAATATTTATTAAAAAAACTCTTACTTACTTACTTTTTATTTTATCAGTTATTTGTTTTTATTAACTTTGTAGGATAATAATTTGTTTGTTCTCGTACTCGTCAGAAGTAGTCAGAAAGACAATAAATAGGCAAACACTTGACAATTCTTATTAGTACGAGAACATATAAAATATAGTTAAAACCAGGGTACACTTATACAAGGTGGCGGTGCAAGCCCAGCTGACTATTTTTTTGTGTTCTGGAGAATGTCAAAATACATACTTAAAAAAATTATTTCAACTTCGGAAATTGTCAAACTCCATACATAAAAAAGAGAGACAAAAATTGCTCTCCTTTACGCTATCACCTTATGTAATTACACCATGGTTAAAACTACATATATTTTTCTCAATTGCTTTTTATTTTACTTCTTTTTATATTATCTGCCGTATTCATAAAAAATATTTTTTGGTTTGGGAAAGGCTTATTTAATGTTGTACAGAAATATGTCAAATAAGCCTTCAATAAACCGTAAATATTTTTTCTAAATACGCCAGTATGTCTTTATTAAATAACTTTATTTGAATTACATGCTGGTGTCTTTATGTTCTTGCTACGCTTTGGAATGTGGAAATGGACATTGCTCATCTATTAACTAACAGTCTTTGCCCTCTTGAATTTCTTATCTAAAACCAAGAAAGCAAAACGTGTTTTTAAAACTCAACACAATTTCTTCTCATAACCTATTCCCAAAACTAAGTTAAACTAAGAGAAGAAAATATACACATTTATAACATCAAATTTCTTTTTTCGCTTTTTTCCAACTTAAAGGTCTTTCACGTGACATCAACAACCTCAACCAACAACGGTACGATTCGGAAAATGACAATACCACCGGTGATCCTGATACAGATAATACCGGCGATAGTTTGGAACAAAACTTAACAACACACTCAAAAATGCAACATTCTATGCATGTTGCCAATAATATAGCACCGCGAGGTACTCAAACACATTCATCGTTTAAGAGGCCTACCCCCGTTATGGGTAATCGTGGCCTGGAGACACGTCAAAGTAAGAGATCTCAACATGGCGGCAGAACAGATGCAAACACAGTCGCGGTCACTACCGCAGTCATAAATCAAATGAACCCTGTGGCTCAGCCTATACAAGTGGGAGCTCTGGAAGTAATGAATGTTAAACGTGTGGTCAATCGTTATGGCACTCTACCAAAAGTTCAAAGAATTGGCCAATTTCTGGACAGTTTGGAAGACAATAATGAGGGCAATGGTGTAGTGTCAGTGCCAGCACCAGCTACAAATGGTCTAAATGGCAGGCTGCCAAAAACTACACCGCCACCTTTGGCAGCACCCTTGCCGCAGCAAATGATTCGCAGCAATTCCTCGGGCGGCGTGACCATGCAAAACAATGCCTCGGCTAGTTTGAATAAGTTGCAAAGACATCGTACTACCGCAGATGGTAGCAGCATGCTAACATTCTCTTCCTTCCGCGGCAATAATTCTAACAATTCACCCAAACGCAATCAGCAGCCAGCATTGGCTAATTTAGAATTTCCTCCACCTCCACTGGATTTGCCACCACCACCAGAAGAGTTTGAAAACATGCCCCCACCTCCGCCACCGCAACCAGAATGTGATTTGACATCACCGCATTTGTACAATGCTCAAATGGTGGGTGTTAAAGCCAAAAACAGCTGTAATGATGTCTCTAATACTGCCCCCAGTGTTGAGGAAGCCAGTTCCAGGTTTGGCGTGTCTCTGCGCAAACGGGAACCCTCCACAGATTCCTGCAGCTCACTGGGTACACCAGCGGCAGCCAATGACAACATTAATGGCAACTTACAAAATCCAGAATTAACCATGAAGGAAAAATTAATGGCGGAAATAAAAGACAGACAAGCCAAAGAGAATTCCGCGGCCACGGCCAATATGCAAAACGGCAACTCCGGTGTAGACCCTGTTTCTCTATTGGTCAACGAATTGGCCGAGAGTATGAACTTGCCAAAGCAAAAGCAATTGTCCTCAAATGTTCCGGCACCAAAATCTCCAGCCTCTACAAATGAACTACTAAATACTGTTAACAATACCAACAATACCTTCAAGGCTCAGTTGAAAAAAGTGGACCCGAAAAAGATAACCACCCCCACACAAAAACCCGATAATCAAAGCAACATTATAGACTTCAAAGCTCATCTACGCAAAGTTGAAACGAAAGCCAACACTCCAACGACAAAAACAAGCGCAAAAGACAAAGACCTTAAAAAAGACTTGGAAAAGGACACCATTTCATCTGCTAATACAACGACTGTCAACAAATCACCAAATGCCAATGTGAAATCTCTCACTAATATGTCAACAGGCTCTTCGACCTTAAATCGCAAAGATGATAAGAAATTTTCCACCACTTCACATTTAACACAAAAGACTGAAATAAAAATTGACCTACAGCAACAGACATCCCAAATACAAAATCATGCCAACAATAGCGAAACTACTACAGATACGAGTTCGACCGTCAACAATTCAACAACGGCGTCAACTAACGACACGAACGCGGAGTGCGGAAAGCGACGTAGTACAGGTAGTATTAATAGTTTGAAGAAATTATGGGAACAACCGGGTCAAACGACTGCAACCGGAAATCAACCAGATTATGCCAGCACACAACATATGCAAGGGAATGCGACCACAACCACTACTACTACCAACAATATTAGCTCTTCCTCCTCCTCCACACAATTATCTCCTAAATTTGCATTTAAACCAGCCAGTAGTGGCGGTGGTTTAACAACACCCACCTCTGGCACAAATTCCTCGCAACAGCAGCAACGTTATCCCCTTAGTAGCACACAAATATCACCCAGAATAACCAACAATAATAGCAATAGACCACCACCATTACAACCTCCACCCCCACCACCTCCATTACACTATCAAAATCAACAACTCAATTCATCCAACAATACCAATACCAACAATCATAATAATGCAACAACATCATCCGCTTTACATTTAACAAATTCTATTTCCACACAATTCACAGAACTCAACACAGTTAATAACTCTTCTCACAAAACTACAGCAGCCGGAGAAGATTCCCAGCCGCAGCAACAGCAAGACAATGATCTCATGACTCAATCCATGTTTGTGGAAAATTCAAACTCCTCAGCGGTAGGAGTCAATAATAAACTCACCACATCGACTATAAACTCAAAGCCAGCCGTGCCACTAAAACCCACCAAGCTCACCATATACGCCACACCGATGGCTCAGAAAATTGCCTCTGCTGGTGGCAATACAGACATCACAACAACAACGACCACAACCACCAACAGCAGTGCGCCCGAAAACTCTACAAAAATCTCACGCGAAAGTATTTTGGAATTGGTGGGTCTCTTGGAGGGCTCTCTCAAACATCCTGTCAACACCATATCGGCTTCACAGTGGCTACAACTCAGCGATAAATTAAATATACTGCAAAACTCTTGTGTGGTCTTTGCTGACAATGAGTGCATGCCGCCACATTCAAAATTTCATTTTCGTGAACTGGTCACGCGGGTGGAGACACAATCGCAATCCTTACGTACGGCTGGTACGAAAAATGTCCAGGACAATGAGCGCTTGGTCAGCGAAGTTGGTCAATCACTCAAACAGATAACGAATGCATTGCATAGGTAAATATTAAGAAACGGGGTGGGCGGGGAATTGTGGTTAGATGCAGAAGGGAATTTTATAAAACGACACAAATAATTATATAAAATACACACAAGATATGTATGTATATCCAACTTATTTGTTAAAATAAAAACACTATTATCCAAAGAATAAAAAAGACAGACAGAATTTACTATTCGCAGAATAATAATTAAAAATAATTAAAAATAACAATAATTATAAAAGTAAAGTAAAGTAATAACAATACTTAACTGATAAATTAAAAAGTCTTATTAAAAACATTTTCTTCGAGTTTATTTTGCAACACATAACGGAAGTATTTCTTTCAAAAATTTTACTTTTGTTTTTATCCATTGATGTACATAAAGTATGAAAACATTTTATATTTTGGGGACACACTACTCCTCTTTGAGTTATTAGAGGTTAAATTTTAAAAACGTTATCATTATTCCTTCAGATCATTTCAATGCATATTTCACTTTCACACTTGCAAAAATCATAGAAAATGTATTTTAATGAAACTTACTAACAGAGCAGACATACAATTTATACATAATTTTAATCAAAAAATATATAAAATTCCCATCTAAATCATAGTGGGATTTGTTTATGGATTTTAAAAAGTTAAGAGACAAAGTAAACAGAAAGGAATACAACATTATAAAATTCAAAGCGTTTAAAAAAAATAAATACTATTTTTAATTTGTTTTAGTTTTCGAAAAAGCTTTTAAAAAACAACAATTCGTATTTCTTGGAATATAATTTCAAGCTAATGTAAATGTATTTCAAATTTTTAATGAAAATTACGTAAATCCGAATGCTGTTCATAAATTTTTTTAATTTATTTACGAATTTTCTTAAATATGTTGTTGTAACTCGTTTTAATTGCTTTATTGTACTTTAGTATTAATGAAAATTTCTTTACGTCACAGTGAGAGCAAAACTTTTTGCTACAAAGTATGTTTTGTACTAATTTGTAACGCGTTGTAGTTTTGCTTCAAGTGGATACCCTGTCAACAGCCTAAGGCTTTCGTTCTGATATCTTTAGCATGAATTCATAACAAAAACACAGGTAATACTTTGTAGCGTTGCATTAAAACTTCACTTTAAACTCTCACTCTGACATCAGCCTTGTAATCAATCAACTTTAATATTTATTTTCCTAAAATATTTCTTTTTGTATTATGTAGTTTTTTTTTTTTTAACGAAGTTGTAGACTTTTCGAAGCTGTAAAATTTCTTAAATTCCATAAACAAATCTTTTTTTTTTTATTTTTAGTATTTAAATTTGAAAGACATTTTCGAACACTTAACCACAATTCGTTTTCTTTTAGTTGTTTGTTTTTAAAAAAATACATAAAATAAAAAGAACATACAGTAAAACATTATTTTTAAGCTTCTATACAATTTATACATTTACCAACACTCTATATATATATATATATAATCTTAAATAAAAATAATAATGAAAAATATATATTTTTTCTTGATAATATCTACATAAAATAATACAAAAAATTATATATTTATAAAATCTAGTCATAAAACAAAACATTATTATATATACATACATATATTTAACAAACAAACAAAAGAGAAAAAACTCAAAAACATATAATTATAAACAAGTAAATTTAAAAAGAAAAAAAAACATTCTAAAAAAAAAAGAAAATAAGCAACAATTAAGTAAAAATAATGAAAAACTCAAATTTAAATAGTAGGCCGTAGTAGTTTCATACCATATACATACTTACATACATGCTGCATAATACATACATCATACATACATATATTTATCATACGTAAACATATAAAATATATTAAGCATTAATTACATACTTATAATAATTATATACATAAATAAAATTATAATTTTGTTATTATAAATTAAACTTCTGCAAATATACATAAATTAATTTTTTTTTTATAAAATTTTTTAAAATTTATTTAAAAATATTCCTTTTTCTCGACCATTTATTTTTATGTTTGTTTGTCCTTTTGTTAGCTTTAGTTTATTAATAAAATATTTTCTTTTAATTATATTTTCATTTTAATTTGCCAATTATTTCATATATTTATTTGATTGACTATAATTATTATTAAAAAAAAAATATTGTTTATTTTTTTCCTATCAAGCCAAATTAATTTTAAATAAAAAAAAAATCATATTTTTATTAAATTCCAAAAGAATCAATTTATTTTTATTTAAATAACAAAAAATACTTGTCTTCGAAATGAAAATTCGAATTTTAAAAAATATGTGTTTTAACACGCTTTAAACCAGGCACATGAGGTAATGCATCCCCGCAACAAGCACAACATATGCCTGTAAATGTCACACGATTTTTTATTTTTATACCCTTCACACAGTGAAAAAGGGTATATATAGGTTTGTGTTTCCATGTGGATGTGATTCCAGGGGAGTCGATTAAGCTCTGTCCGTGTGTATGTTGAAATCAACTTTTTGAAGCCCCCTGGACCCGGATGAGGTATTAAAATATCAGAAATATTTGGGAGTAGATCGGTATTGAAACATCGGTACATAAACAACTGAGATATGAGCAAAAACCTACGGCCACCTCGTTTTTTTTTAACACAAAAACAACATACATACATACAAACGTGGTATACTGGTTAGAGTAAACGTGGCATCAAACTCCAGCTGAGCCAAAAAAAAAAAATTTTTTTTATTTATTTTTTACTTTTTAATTTTATATATTATTTATAATTTTAATTTTTTTTTTTTGTATTTTTTCTTATTTTTTTTAAATATTTTTTTTTTTAATTTTTTTTTATATTTTTTTTCAATTTTTTTTTCATATTTTTTTTTTTTAATTATTTAATAAATGAATATTTTCGATCTTTTTAATTTATATAAGCAGTTGTTTTTTGTATTAAGTTTGAGATCACTTTATTTTATAAAAAATAGTTATAATTTTATTTTCCGATATTTCGCTACCACATTGGGTAGCTTCTTCAGGGAAAGTTTTTACAAATTTTTAACAATTAACAATTAAAATATTAGAATTGTTTAAAAAACAAATTTTTTTTCAATACAAAAAACAAGTGCTTTTTTAAATTATTTTTTTATTTTATATTTATTATTTATATTTTTATTTTTTTTTAATTTTTTTTTATATTTTTTGTTTGATTTTTTTAAAATTTTTTTTTTATTTATTTTAAATTTTTTTTTTTATTTTTTTAACAAACATACGTAAATTTATAATTTAACAATGGGATGTTTTTTTATATATATGTTTTTTACATGTATGTACGTATTTCATATGATGTGATACAAACTATTGTTATTGCATGACTATACGTTGTGAAGGGTATATAAGATTCGGCACGGCCGAATATACTTGTTACTTGTTCTCTTTAATTTTGATAATTTTTTAAAAACTTCACTGTAAAAACTTTATATTCTCTTTTTGAAAAGTTTTAAAACGGTTTTAAACCAACTGAAACTGCTGACAAAAAATAAAAAAAAATTATTTTGACGGATGCAGACATATTTAAAAAAAAACTTGGCACTACTTGTAAACGCTTACAAAAACAATCAGCTGGTTGGGAAGCTTATTAATATACCTTTCTCTAAACAAAAAAATCCCTGCAACCTTTTAACAAAAAGCAAAAAACTTTTTTCATAGAAATAAACCAAACATTTTGTATGTTTTTCGAAAAAAAAAATACAGATTAAAAATTATTAATTTTAGGAAAATATTTTTATTCGTAATATCCCAGCAAAAAAATTTTGCACTAATTCAATGTGAATAACATTTTTTCATAAGTGCAAATAGGGTAGCCAGATTTGAAATTCGAACAGTACACTCACGATGAAAAAGCAGTCAAAAAATAAAAAACAGTACATTTTTTTAAAAGAAATTATAACTATTTATTTCACTGATAGCAATGGTTTCTTCATTAGCTCTTGCAAGTCAGTTGAAGTGTATTTTCCAAATCTCTTTAAATTTATTTTTACGTCGATTACCAATTTGCTTCCTTCGTTTGGAATACGGCGTGTAAGCTATTTCTTCTACATCTGCAGTTGATGTAAAACTATAAACTTGTAAAAAGAGTATATCAAATTTATCTTAACGTAATGTTTAAATGTAACTCAAAATGTTGTAAAGTTGAAGTTTTTTCAATCATGAACTTTTTGTTTTTTTAAAAATGTGAATACACAAAAAAAAAGTAACAACTTTGTCAACAAGCGATGTGCTTTATTAACTATTACAGAGTGTTTCGAATTCTCTTAGGTTTTTTTTCACACTGATAAAAATTTATTTATCAAATATTAAAATAGAGAACATCTAAGTTGATGTTTAATAATTATTCTCAAATTTTTACGCGGCTCATATTCCACAATTTTGTTTATTCATATGATCATCGACGTGAAGGTCTTACCGCTCTTTATTAGTTAAAAACTTGTTGTTTTCCTAATACATTTTCAATAATTGGCGTCTACCTATATTGAATGTGAATTTGTGCATCATTTCGTTAACCAATTGAGAAAAGCTATAACTTATGTAAAATTCTATGCAAAGATCGCCTAGACATCACCAACTAGTAAGAGCGTTGCCTGGTACTGGGTACACTTAAATGTGATTACACCATGGTATGGTGGAAGTTTTGTAGGTTTTCCTCAATACCTGCTTGCAGCTGAGCAATGTTCACAGCAGTGATGCCTTTTCAGAAATAAGGAAAAGGGTCAAGTATATAGTAAAAAAAACGCAAAAAAAAAATGTTTAATATCAATTAAGTCAACAAAAAGTAAAATAATTTATTAGAAAACAAAATAAAGATAACGTTTAATTGAAAAAATCATATTTAATAAAATCTGTGTCACAATCATCATTGAGCCTCAATACGGCTTCAGTGAAATACTCTGAACTTTTATAAAATTTATTTAACCCTCCGTTAGACTAGTCGCAATGTATCAAATTGATATTAATAAAGAATGGTAACAAAAACTCGCGTTTAAAAAAATCTCTTCACTTTTTATTTCAGAAACACAAAAAAATATAAAATTCAAAGTATTTAAAAAATAGCTTAAAAACTCTAGAGCAAAAAAAGTATGAATAGTAAAGAAACAGACTTGTATGATGTGTTTATTAATCGCTATTATCATCCGAAAAATGGTGCAATGGATTCGTTATATAATTAGCATAATTATCACAAAAGCTTTTTATATGCTGTAAACAAATAGGCTTATTAAATTTTTGTCATCACTAAGCGAAATTTTTCAATACCGTCTCCATTTGTGCTAAACAATAATATCCAGGTTTTGCCTATTACTTCGGTGTACACCCGCCAAGATAAGAAGACCAATAAATGTTTTTAGTTCAATTTTGTCAACTGGTTTTGCATCTCGTTCTCTCTAAAAATACCCTTTAAGACCTTGAATATACTGGTTAGTATATTCTACAATAGTAGTCAAAATGTCTACAAATACAAAATGGTATTACAAATATCAAATTTTTGTCGTTCACTACTCATTCTACCTCAAATGTCGCAATTATCAATTTGAACTTATTAAAAAATATATAAGTATATATTTATATAGCCAATAAAAAATATTGTAACAAGTATAAATGTTTAAATTTTACTTACTATATGCAACAAATATTCACTTTGTTAAAAATTGAAATTGAAACGGGAATGCTCGCAATGTATCAAATTGAGCAAAATCGGCTACCACCTAATTTTATCAAAATTAAATCAACTAATAAACACATAAATGAAGCGAAAATATTAAGATACAAGAAGTTTCAAAAAAAATTTATTTAATGGAAAAAATTTACAATAAAAAAATTGTTGCTTGTATCAACCAGATCAGTTGCGAGTGACGGAGGGTTAAATAAATTTTTAAGCCAATTCGAAACTGCAAAAAAATTACTTAAATTATAAAAAAGTGATCATATAGTTGAACAAAAAGCATCAAAAACGCCACAAAAATTTAAAAAGTCTCAAAGATTCCCTTTTCTTTATTTTAAAATTGATTGGCAGAGGCACGTAACCAGATAGCCAGGGTATCCCACGTTGGTTCCGGCTCCGTAAATCGACCTATACCTTTGTATAGAAAGTCGGAGACACTTGAACAACAATTAAAGCTGAGTTTTATGGTTCTCCTCCAGTTAAAAAAAAACGTTGGTTCAGGCACCGCAAGTCGACCTATACCATTGCATAGGAAGTTGGAGACATCTGAACAAATAATTATAATGAGTTTTATGGAACTCCTCCAGTTAGAATTAATTGAGTTTAGTTGGTACTCCTCCAGTTAATCCAATTAAAATATATGCACGCGGTTAATTGTAGAATAGTCTGGAAACTGTATCCAAAGCACAGTTACGAGACGCCACACAATTAACCACGCGAGGGTGAGACGCAAAACTATCGAAGTCATAAAAAGGGACGGCCTGGTTGTCTTTATTTGACAACGATAACGACAATGACGCGCGCGAACTCTTGACCTGAATTACGACTGCCAAATATTACTCTTTTTAAAAATACCCAAAAAAGCGTCAAAATGACAACACATATCGAGTTAAACAATGTCTTATACTATGTTCACACGGTTAGCAAAACTCAAGGTTAGCTCTCTCAGTCTAAGTTCGCGCCCGAATCATGTTTCAACAAACATGTTGCGCCATACAAAATTTTGAGAGCGAACCAAAAAAAAAAATTTACAATCATCATCTTCAATTTTGATAACAAATTAACTCTAGTTTATCTGAACTAGAGGTTCATATTACCGTATGAACATAGCATTAAAGCTCATGGAATTGTTAGAGCGCTAGGGTGCATTTTAAACATGAAAAAAATTTTGAAATGATCTTTGTGTCTGAATATAGTTAAATCTCGTTTGAGCGGACACCATAGGGACCATTGAAATGTTTACCTGCAATGTGATTGTCTGGTCAATAGAATTCAATGCTCTTCTTATAGGACGTTGCCGGAACCGGCCAATAGTGTTCGCCCAAAGGGGGTAGATTTATTGCACTATTATCTTTTCCAATAAAATTTAGAAACTTTAATTTTTCTATGCTGAGACCCTCCTTTAGAAATTTAAAAATTAATTCTGAAAAAAATAAGTAAACAAAAAAGCTATTCGCTTAACATTACTCTTGATCACTTGGTAATATGTTGACTAATCATTTAAAGTTAAAGCTTATCTGTTTAGAATTTGCTGATCGCTATTAAATGGATTTTAATAAATATCAATAAAAATAGACTTGTACTTGTTACAACCCTTACACGAGAGTGTAAAAGGGCTGTTTGTAATTTCTACAAAATTCGTTTTAGACCCTATCAAGTTTATAAATTCTGAATCCTTAGATAGAGGAATTGATTTAGCAAAGACCACATGTCCGTGCATTTGTTGAAATCAACTTTTTGAAGCTTCCGCTTATACTTCAGACTCTTATATGGAATCAATTTATCAGATATGCTTTCGAGAATTTTGGTATTAAAAATCTGTTATGAGGTATAGGATTTCATATGAAATTAAGTTAAAAAAAATATTTTAAAACTTTTTTAATCGAATTCTTAAACTCCATATATAAAAAAACGGTTGAACTTATATTAATAATTTAATAATAAAAGCTTTTCTATTTTAAAAATACATCAACTTTAATGAATCAGAAATCTTTTTCTCAAATAATTTCAAATTTGAAATGTATTGAAATCACAAAAACCCTAATTTCCCTTTTATGAGACCAACCATATTCATGTTGCATGTTTATTTAAACCATATGTTTAATCGAGTTGTTACTAAAATATAAAGGTAAAAAAAACAAAATTACATATTATTCATTTAATGTTAAAAAAAAATTAAAAAAGAATTTCCCGCAGAATCCGAACCGCTTTGCTGGCTTTAAAATAAATGTTTTGCGTTGAATTCATTAGAATATAGATTTTAATATTATCTGCAACCATTTTTAGGTACTCTACTCTGAAAAAGCAAACTGATATCGTAGCCAATTACACAGACTTTTAAGGCTATAACATTTATTTTTTAATGTTTTTAATATTATTCGAACTTCTTTTTTTTAATTTTTATTACAATGTTTAATATATTTTTAATACTTATTATGAAGAATTAAATTTAATTTGTGATAATTAAAGAATACACTGAAAAAGTCAGTTTTTACCGACACGAGCCGATTGAAATGCATTTTCGAAACCAGCTACGGTCTCATCATCAGTACTCTTTGATCGGTATTTAAGTGTGGGTTGTAAATATCATCTACTTAACTCACAAGCTATTAAGAAATAGAATTCGATAATTAAACGAAGTTTGCTACTAGATTTTTTTTCCGGTGTAATTCTTTCTTATTATATTATTACTTTTTTTTGTTATTTTTTTATTCTGCAGATATGCCATCTTATATGTATATTTCCTTTGTATGGAAGGTACCACGCAGCCTCAGTTGGTCCTATGTAATTATTCAAATGAATTGTACAATTATAATTAAAATGTCTAAAAACTCTTACATTTATTGTTTCTATTTAAAATTTTAAATTTGAATCGGCTATACAAAAAGTTATTAATAGTTGTTTTTTTTTTGCTTGTCAATTAAAAATGGAATACAATATAATTCGTATGACTACCACGACTGGCTCGACAGTACCCCATCCGATCATCTGTAATTTCTTCTCAAAGAAGTGCGAAAAAACGACGACGATTTGATGCTGATGGATGTTTTTTCATATTCTTCGCCACAGCAGCAATGTTTTCGATTAAACGAGAACTGAACGATCCATTTTCGGGAACTCACTTCACAAATTGACGCACAAACTCAACTGAAGGCCGATCTCTTTTCGAAAAATTTCCACGTAAATTTCTTACAGTTTACGTTAGACACTTCAGTCTCATTTTGCAAATGTCAAATAAAAACCTGAAAACAATAAGTGAACGTTATTTAACTTTTCAAAGTAAAAGTAGTCGGTAGTTCAAATTTAAATTTTTAAATGACAAACCCTATACATAATGAGTTTTTTGTTTTGGGGGTATCCCTGAAACACACAAAGTTTTAAGACTAAAGATGTTTTAGTTTTCTTAATTTTTTACAAAATGTAATATCTTTATATTGAAGGTGCCACGACCATTGTTATTTTCCACCTCATTTTAAGCTGAACTATGCAAGTTGTCATTATAATACCCGACACGAATTTGTAGACTTTAGGACTTCCAGTACTCTTGATATGCGGCATAAACTGTTAATTTTGTATGGGAGGTGGGTGCCACACAAACTTAAAAATTAAATGAAGAAAAACATCTGGTAGAATCATTTTTGAACTTTATAGATAATTTGAACAAAAATTAACAAATCGGTGTTGCCGTTCTCTAAATTAGATAAATTAAAAAAGTCGGCGTGGTCAGATTTTCATTCCGCAAACCTATGCTGGGTTATGACATCTAAAAAAGAAAGCAAAATTAATGCCGCCGTTCTTTAGTGATGATATTACCCACGAATGACATTTGATTTTATTTCTATATACTTATTTCTGCCAAGACTTTTATTAAGAAATCATAATTTTTATATTCCCTGAGTAAAACAAATTTATCTTTGTAAAAAGTTTATAATATTTTGAACAGAGTTCAAATTTGGTCTGATGTTAAAAAAAAATAGTCAAGAGATAACAATTAATTTTTAAATTTTTATTTGTTCAAACAAAATTATTACAAATTTTTTTATAATATAAAAAAATTGTTTTTAATAATTTTCACACAAACTTAAAATTTATTTATATAATTTTTTAATTATCATTTTTTTAGTTTTATTTTAAGAGCGTATTTTGTTTTAATTATTTACTTTAAAATTATTTTAAGTTTTTCAATTAACAGCTTATAAAATATTTTACAAAATTAAAATAAACTTTTTCATTTACATAAAAAACAAAAAAAAGTAAAAAATCATATTTTCAAATATTATTTTATTATTTTATTTTAAAAAGTATTTAAATCAAGTAGCCAGTAGTTTTGATATTTAAATATCAATGTCCGTTTTTTGCCGCAAAGTTTTTTTAAGAAAAAAATTAAAAAAATATTTTTATAAAAAATCATACGTAAAATTATATTAAAAAAACATATGTAATGCTTTTATAAGTAATTTCACTATTATTTTTTTAAAAAACAAGAAAACGAAAAAAAATACAAATCATTTAATTGAAACTCAGAACAACGCATTTTTAAAACTTCATTAAAAAAATAAACCAAACTGAATATATCAATCAAACAATATTACTAAATAAGTAAAATACATATATTACTAAACATTAATTATTTTCCATTTAAAACAACAATATTATGTGTATGTGTGTGAATTATTATATTAAAAAATATTATACATATATGAAAACAATTTGAGGGCTTCTTTATCTCCATTTTTAGGATGAATAAAGAAATTGATATTAGTTTTTTATTCATAAACGAACATATATTTTTCCATTATGTATTTTAATCGTATAATTTAGATTAGAGAACACATTGAATATGTTTTTAGCTTTTATGTAATTGTTAGTCATTAATATTATTAAATAATTTTAGACATTAAAAACAAACAAAAAATATAAATAATAAAATCTAATAATACAATAATTTTAGATTTTGCCATATTAATTACATATGTGTGTGTAATTATCCTAATTTTTTCTATTTCTTTAATTAATTTCTTTAGAATATTAAAATAAATTAAAATGTCATATTTAAATAACGAAAAACTTTAATAAAATTACAAAAATATATAAAATAGTTTTGTCATACCAAAAAATTAAACATAAATGGTTTGTTTTATTTAAAAATAATAATTACGCATTATTGTTTTTAATGAAATTTATTTTTAATATGCAAAATTCATGATTTGGTTTTTTAACTTAAAAAAGTCGTGACATGTGGCAATGCTAAGAAGGTTTGTTATTTTTTCAGATATACACTAACAAACGAAAAAAAACTTGAAAATCATTGAATATTATTATGGAAGTTCGTGCTATATTAGAAATGTGTTTTGTAGATTACATATATTTTATGTCGTCATAATATGACCAACTTTTGCACCAGTTTCACTTTGTTGGTCAAAGTTGGTCTGAAGAGAGCATACGGAGGAGTATATTGCTGCTATATCCACCAGTGCATGGTGTTAGCGTAAAGGAGAGTATATTTTGTCTCGCTTTTTTATATGTATGTGGACTTTGACAATTCTTGGCACAGAAATCTCTTTTTTATATAAGGAGTTTGACAAACATTGGCACACAAAAAAAATAATCAGCAGGGCTGGCGCCGATACCTGTATAAGTGTACCCTGCACCAGGGTGAAAATCATTTGATTTGAATCCACTAGACTATTTCACGTGTTCAGGGACAAGCCAGACACAGTTCCAGCCCTGAAAGACAATATTTTAGCTTCCATAGGTGAGACACTGATCGAAATACTGCTAAAAACAAAATGGTAAAATTGGAGCTCGTTGATGGACCACCAGCGTAGAAGCAATCGACAAATATGTATCAAGTAAAAAAATATTTTTACTAATGCACATTGTCTAAGTTTTTTTCATTTTTAAGATCTAAAATGTGAAAAATCACCTAATATATCTTAAAGCTTCAATCACAGCAGATTTCCACCTAATTCGATATTGAGCAATAGACCCCATTACTTCGTTCCAAGCTTCTATCAGTTGGTTCAATTTAAATTTTTTATATCACCATTTTATTTATGGTCCATTTTTAGCAGTAGCATTTTTATTTTAAAATGCCTCCAAGACCAACAGAATTATAATATTATTTTTTAAATTTTTTTTATAAAGAAAGTGTATAATAATGCATAAGAAAAATCGAGGAATAACATTCTATTAATGACTCAGTTCATACGAAAACCCTGCATTGCTAGGATTAGCAACTGGCAATACTGATTTCTTATAGAAAAATTATTTCAGTAGCTTGGCATCTCTACAAACTTTGACATTTCACAAGACTGGCAGCACGATATACATAAGGTAAAAAGAAACTTTTTTACATATACGCAACTCGTTGAAGAGAAAAATTATAAGAAAATTTTATTGGAAAAATATACAAAACGATAACAAATTTAATAACGATTTGCAGCAAAACCCCAAAGGATTCCTAGCCAAACGAAATTTATAAAGAAGCAAGTACGAATTATTAAAAACACTTAAGGGAATAATAGGAAAAAGTCTAAAAAAAGTTACACTTGTATTGTCAGTCCGGTTGAAATAGTCACACAAGCAGCAAGCAGAGCCAACGGCAGAGAACGAAAAAACGACAAGAAGAAGGCAACAACAATACACTACACCACTGCACTCTTTTCTAAGCACACAGTGAAGCAAACGACTACGACGATAATACAACGTTGTGAAAAAGAAGACACCCTTTAAAAAAAGTAAAATAAAACTAAAGAAAAACAAAAACAGCAACTGACACGCGAAGATTTTCTTTTTTAGATAATCTTAATCAAGCGTCAACAGTGTTTTTATCTTCTCACGGTCTTTTTAAAACTCCATCAAAATTCGCAGCATCATGCCTTTGTTTGGTAAGTCACAGAAGACACCTGCTGAACTGGTCAAGTCGCTGAAGGAGGCGATCAATGCTCTGGAGACCGGAGGCGATCGAAAGGTGGAAAAGGCCCAGGAAGATGTTAGTAAAAATCTTGTGAGTATAAAGAATATGCTGTATGGAAGTTCAGACTCTGAACCACCGGCCGACTATGTTGTCGCTCAGTTGTCTCAGGAATTGTACAATAGCAATTTGTTGCTATTGCTGATACAGAATCTGCAGCGTATCGACTTTGAGGGTAAGAAACATGTGGCTTTGATATTCAACAACGTATTGAGAAGACAAATCGGCACAAGATCACCCACGGTGGAATATATCTGTACAAAACCCGAAATATTATTTACGTTAATGGCTGGCTACGAAGATGCACACCCGGAGATAGCATTAAATTCGGGCACCATGCTCAGGGAGTGCGCCCGCTACGAAGCCTTGGCAAAAATCATGATACACTCTGAAGAGTTTTTCAAGTTCTTCCGATATGTAGAGGTATCTACCTTTGATATTGCGTCTGACGCTTTTTCCACCTTTAAGGAGTTGTTGACGCGTCACAAACTACTGTGTGCCGAATTCTTGGAAGCCAACTACGACAAGTTCTTTACCCAACACTATCAGCGTCTGTTGAATTCAGAAAATTATGTTACACGACGCCAATCACTAAAGCTTTTGGGCGAGCTGCTGTTAGATCGTCATAACTTTACCGTAATGACACGGTACATTTCAGAACCGGAAAACCTCAAGTTAATGATGAACATGCTGAAAGAAAAGTCGCGTAACATTCAATTTGAGGCCTTCCATGTGTTTAAAGTATTTGTGGCCAATCCTAACAAGCCCAAGCCTATACTCGACATCCTGCTACGTAATCAATCAAAACTGGTCGATTTTCTTACCAACTTTCATACGGATCGTTCCGAAGATGAACAATTCAATGATGAGAAGGCGTATTTGATTAAACAAATAAAAGAATTAAAACCCCTACCTGAGGCTTAGTGGGTTTATAAATAGCAACAGCTAAAAGCATTAAAATAACATCAACTAAACAACAAACATCATCAAGCAAACAACTACAACAAAAATATCCTATTTAAATTTTAAAGAAATTAAAAATAAAAATGCCAAAATGCATAAAAACAATTTGAGGTATAAGACCTTAGAACTGCATGCATAAAATAACTTTAAACCATTTTTAACTAAAAACAAATCAAGGAAGCAGGAGTCGATGAATGATGAGATGCGGCCCAAACAAATAAATAGAAAAAAACAGATCAATTGCTAAGACGAAAAAAAACCAAAAGACTGCTTGGCAGCCGAGTTCGGTTTTTTTTAAAGTAAAAAATCTTTAAACATAGTAATAAATTTTCTAGTAGTTTATCAAAAAATTGAAAACAAGAAACGTTTTGTAATGATTACCGAACCGTTTAACGACCGACAGAATAAAAAAAACAATTTAAGTTTATAATAAATTTATAAAAAGAACATATGAACACTTAAAAAAAAATACAATAATTATTTAATTAAAAATTAAATTTTTAAAAACTGATAAAAACAACTGAATTTAAACTAAAAGAAAATTATATTTTATAAAAGTAAAATTGAAAAAAAAACATGCAAACACTCTTTAAAAAACCCACACACTCGTGAAATCATATTAGACACACACACACACAGAGTAATTCAATTTAAATCCCTTAAGACCTAAAAACAAAAAGGAAATAAAATCAAATTTGCAAAAATTTAACTCATGCCCTCTGCCACCACTCCTCACATTTTCTAACCTAAAACACTCCCTTCTCCGAACAAATACACCACTTATTTAAGTTGTTGTTGTGTATTCCATATAAAAGCCCCTCCTTCTTTTTGCAAATATTTAGTTAGAATAAAAAGTTATAAACAAATTTTCATACGTAGGAATGTTTAAAAAATCTTTACCTACGTTACTACACCATTTCTCATGCTCTATAAGCATATGGGAAAGTTTTAAAAATAATTTTTATTTAATTTTCAATAAATTGCTTTCGAAGTAAGTCGAAAAATAATTAAAAAACGAAACACAAACACACACATCATAAAAAAAAATTTTATTTAAAATAAAGAAACCTACATTACTGCATATATTATAAATTATATTATTATATAATAAAGAAAAAAGAAATAAAACTCTAAAATAAAAAAGCAAGGAAGAACAACAACTTTATATTAAGTTTTTGAGCCTAACAACAAACATGAAGTCGTAAGGTCATAAGAATTTATGGTATACTGCAGTATTTATTAGCCAATAATAAGGATAGTTTTTTTTGGCAAAGTCTGACAGTAATAAATATTTGTTCGCAATAAAAATAAAATGACGTGTTTAAAGGTATGAGCAATTAACAGTTTAAATGTAAAATAAATGATAGTATAAATCATATTTTATAACAAAAAACAAAAACTGCTACTTTTAAAATTTAAATATTTCTTATGGTAATGGTGTATTGGATTCATTAACTATTTATAATACTTAAAAGTATTAAAAATATAAATGAACGTATCCATTAAACAGCTAGCAGTTTATTTGAAAATGCCAGTAAATCTTTAAATACTTTAGAACACAAAAACGTTTTAGTTTATAAAAAATTCCAAAACCAAAATATTTCTAATTTAAAAGTAAATTTACTTTTAGTTTTTTTTTTATTATAATAAAATTCAAGGTGTTTATGTTTATTAGTCATCATTTTGGGTAATACTACACAATTTCATTGTTATCTGTTAAACTCCCTTTCGTTATCATTTTTTGTTTTTCTTATCCAAGTATATATCAACAAAATAATCTAAACTTACAATAATTATTAATGAAATAAGATACATTACATACATACATATATTGGCGTTTTTTTGCAAATATAAAAAAAGAATAATTTTATTCATTAAACGAGAATGCCCTTACTATATGGTTACTCTTCTCATGAATAGATCCATAACGAGGAGATTTTCGCGATTCAAAGGTTAAGAAAATAAAATCGGTAATCTTACAATCTTAACTTAAAAAGGCATCGTTATCTTAAAAAATAAGCTGTTAGGTGTCTGTTTCTTTTTTGTAATTTGCAACACATTTATGTACATCATGTAACGTCCAAACGGATGAACATAGGAAAAAAAGTTAAATTGCATTATTTACTCTTTACAGTATTTTTTTTCCAATGTTCGAAATAAAAACAGTCCAAGATGAGATTGCAGAAGATATGGGGTGCGCAAAACACTTTTTTCCTTTTTTGAGGGTGAGTTTGTATTGTTTAAGTTTATGAATTTAGAACTCAATCAAGCCAAAAAAGCGGAGTGGAATTAAATAAAATTTGACAAACAGATAACAACCTATAGACACTATATTTCTAGATTTTCTATATATACGCTAGATTTTCTTTCATCCCGATAACTAACTATACGAAGGCACAAAACAGTATAAAATATTGCAGTCGAAAATATTTATTTTTTAATTTTACGGTTTACAATTTTAACATTTTTAAAACTTGAACATTATTTAAAGTTTAGAAAATTATTTCCAAATTTTCTGTTTTGTGATCAAATCAAAATACTATTTCGAATACTAATACAACTAAAATATATGAAACAAATGATAAATATATTTTTGATCCAATTCTGAATGCAATCCAAAACCGTAACAGCCCCAAATGGACGACTATCATACAGGTATGTGATGGAAATCGCTTTTGAAAACGAATTGAAATTGGAAAATAATATGTTCTATTATTTTCGAATATTTTTTAAATTAAAATCGAAAGCATCTTGATCATTATGCTAACTGTATATAACACCTTTAAATTAAATAATTTAAACCCACTAAAATATTTTACAAAGTTTTCTTCCCGTTTATTCAATACACCCATTTTCATAGAAACATATAATTTATTCACAAAATGATTTCCTAATCCTTTCTTAACTGAACCTCTTTAACTTCAATCCCATCCTTGGTAATGATGTTAATCATAACAGCATCTCCGGTGTAAATATCACGTTCAGCGGCCGAAATAAATGTATCAGTGGCAATGGCTACAGCACGTTCTTTGGGAACTTTTGGAATTTCACCACCCTCCAATTTCATGTTTTTAAAGCCAATTTGATTATCCAAAACAGGCTGCAACAATGCACCAGCTGAACCACCAGCTCTATATGTTGCTCTTTCGCAATGACCAATAGGATCATAGGAGTATACAACTCCTTTACCCTCATTGTCTAAACCAGCGAGAATATTAGAAACATAATAGGGAAAGAAACGTTTGTTGTACATCAGAATGGAGAGCATTTGTGCGACAGCGTCTGTAGACATAGTCTTTAAGTGAGTGTGCTCGTACATTTGCATACGAGCCCTAACTAAGGCAGTTAAAGCCAACGTATCACACCAGCAGCCGGTGGAACCTAAAACCGTTTTAGAGCTTAATTGAAAAATTTTATTTTGTTTGCGGGTATGAATGGAATAGCCACTACTTAAACGCGTATCGGCAGCAATTACCACATAGTCATCACCAGCAATAGCCACAATGGATCTGCAAACAATTTAGAATAAAACCTCAATTTAACCTCGTTTTATCTAGAAACAACTTACCCTCCATTGGATTCATAGGGAGAGAAATCCTGATGCTGGGCACCGGGTACTTTATAATCTGGAAATTGCTCAATACCTAAGAAACTCATTGTTATTCCTCAATTTATTACTTTTCCAATATTTGTAATGATTTTGCTTAAAAACTTTTCAACTTTTGTTTTTTACAACTAGAAGAATGACAAACGAATTTTTTTCTTTTTTGTGCAGAGTTGCATTATATAGTAGCAAAAATAGTTTTTTTTCATACATATTAAAACACATACGGTATTCACAAGGTGTTATAAATTCAAATGTCTAGAATATAGAAATATCACACTCTATCATATTCTGTGATAAAAAATAAAGACTGTTGCAAACGGTACTTCATAATTGTGATAAACCAAATTTAAATTTAATTTTTGCTAAAGCATATTTTTAATATATAACATAATATTTTTAAATCTCAGGTTTTATTACTATGTAATATTGTTATTTTGGCCACGAAGGCTTTATATTACTAAATAAATGAATGAATGTATTAATAAATAAATAGGAGGGCGGCTTGCAAACCTTACAGAAGGCGTGGCCTAGCTTATTGCGAAATAAACTCCGCTATTACTCTTATTATTACAATGTTATAAAATAAAAAAATTTATTTATGCCGTGGGATTATTTAACTTCCTATTTTGTTAAAGTGTTCTATAATTTCTGCAATTTATTTTACATAAAATTTATATTATGTAGTCAATTAAAAAAAAAAACGAAAAATGTTTTTCGAATTCTATAATCAATTTTTTTATATACTTTGCAAAAAGAAACAAGATCAACAGGCAGACCTGTATTCTAATCAGAACAATACATTTTCTATGCAACACTGAAACGGATTTTATTTGCAAAACAAATGTCACAAACTTTTTGCAAATTAGTTTTTTGTTTAGACTTGTTGAGTATTGTTTTGTAATTTTTTTATGTTAAATGTAGTGTGCTGTGTGCTTTTTTAATAAAATATTTTATTAACTAATCTACAATCTATAAATAGTTATAGAAAAAATGAATGTGGTTTTAATAAAATCGACAAAAAAGAACTTACTTTGCTAGTATTTTCAAATTGCAAAGAATAGAATAAAGAGGAAAATTTGCAAAAAGCTTTAAGCCGTATGTGTAAAATATAATGTGAGAAAAGATAAAAAAATGATATAAAAAAATAGTGATTAGTGTTTTTTGATTTGTTTTTCGATTGAAAGAAGAATATGTCATTATATTTATTTCTTAAAATTTTAAATGTATAAAACTAAGAACTGCTAAATTATCATTGAAGTTTTAAAATTAAAAATTAAAAGATGTCTCATCATTCCTCTGGTTCTGCTACCGCTACTACAAGTAAAAATACTACTCCTTCCGCTACCTTGGAAGAGTCGTCATCGAAATCTTGTTCTACGACTAACTCCTTAAAGAAACAAAAAAATAAGGATATGGACGTGCCGATAACTGATGACTTTGTTTTAATGTCTACTCCAGAGAAATTTAAGGATAAAAATATTAACGAGAATAATGGTATGTTCTACATTTGAAAAATTGCAAAAATAAAAAATTTTAAGTTCGGCTGTGCCGAATTTTATATACCCACCACCAATATTGTACAGCAATATACTCACACATAAGATCTTATTAAATCTAGTTTACCAAACTCGCCTCCAAATTAAAAGAGTATAGAAATATAAAAAACAAAACAAAACGGAAATTCAAATGGTAAAGTCTCGGTACGTATGTATATGTACAATATTTGTATAATGTAATAGCTTCTGAATAGATCTTTCTGGATAAGCAATATTTTTATAAAAATGTTTAAATACAACCGTTTTTAATAAGCATAAAAACAAATCATAAAGGAGAAAATTCTTGAGTACAGCCAAAGCAGGAAACTTTAGTTGACAAAGCCGCTCTTTGTTATTTGATTAAATTTTTATTACACTTTATTTGTGCATAAACCACCGTTAAATTTTTTTTTAAATTTTTGAAGAATCTGGCACTCAAAGAGGTAAAAATCTTTTAAAAATTTGTATATATTCAAAAAGACCAATTCAAAAGCCAATACCAATATTGCCCGTATATGTTTATAAATGTAGGGAAAATCGAATATATAAGCGTTTCAGATGTGTATCTAAATATGTATAAAAAAGAAAGGAAAATATAATAATTATGTAGGATTTTGAAATATAGGGTAGTTAAACAGAAAATAAACAACTTTATCAACTATAACAGTTGTAATTTTTCGTCGTTATTATGCTTCATACGACAAATTTACACAGCGAATTTTTGCCGACAAATTCCCAGTTGTATTTTCTACCCAAGAAATATACAAATAAATGTACAACCGAACGTCTCGCAAAAGAAAAAATTTCGCTGTACACTACCGAATATAAAGTATTACACAGTACAACATTTTTCAGTTTATTGATTGCCATCTCAATTCTGTGAACTGTATGTGAAATTAGACCCAAAAAGAAGAATTTCTGCATCATTCGTTTTGTCTTCTTACCTGCGATTTGAAGTTAGTATCGATTTGAAGTTAGTACTATCGTATAGGGGAATTTATCACGTTTTAGGCCCTGTTGTTTGACATAGCTCGACAACCACTAGCCCAATTTAGTTGAAATAAATTTAAAAAAATTAAGGATTACAATTCCCTTAATCTGTTCATATATTGTTTTCCTATACAAGTAACACTTTCGAAGTTAAAAATGAATGTATGAAGGGAAAAAATTATTTTTTGCCTAAAAATTTAAATTTTTTTTTTTTTAAATACATAAAAAATCCAAAATGGAAAAAAGTTTCAAGTCTAGTTATTTTTTCGCAAAGTCACATAACCTACGAGCAAAATGAGACAAAGATCATAAAAATCGATGCCCGCTTTTCGCTTTTATTCGCAATTGAGTAAATGTATGAATTTCAAAAATTTGCTCGAGATATGCACAACATTATTTGGAGAAAACATTGACACCTTTTTCATGATTCTGAGAATTAAAAAAAACGGAATACACAAAAGGTTATTTGATTTTTATGATTGCGGTAATAAATGTACGTGGACAATTAAACGGAAAGTGGACCTTTTTATTATTTTGGTTTTTCCGGTGGCTACCTATATGATTTTTTTACAGAAATTGCACCCACATTTAAGGGTGGTCATTATTTTGAAAGTTTTGCACAGTTTGAAACGTACAAGTGCTGAATCAGGTATATAGCCAGCCGCCCTTAAAATATGCGCCCATTTATAAGTACCTGGCAGTAAAATATTCAAAAATACGTAGTATTTATAGGTGTGCATTGATCGATTTTTGGCATTCAGCCAGTGCCGACGAACGCGAACAGTAAAAGTGATTTTTTTCCAGTTTTTTAAAAGTGAATAACAACAAAACATAAAATATATCAATATGGAAAACAACAAGTGCCCATATTTGGATGAATATTGTTACGTTTGTATTTAAAACAGGTATTCTCAATGGACCTGATATTCGGAAATTGATCAAAAGTGATTCTTTCACACATTTGCTTTCAGAGCATCACGACCACCAACATGCATGGAACGCATTGAAAGAAGTAATAGAAGGCGTTCTAGGAAAGAACCGTGTCCAGCGAGAAGAGATACAGCAACGAGTGGACAGGTTGCTGTTTTATTTCGAAAAAATCGGTGCATCCATGACGCTGAAATTGCATTTCTTGCACCACCACCTCGATACTTTTTTGGCACAATCACCTTTTATTAGTGCAGTTTGAAGAAAGCACCGAAGATGAAGACATTGAAATTGGTGGACACAGTGAAAGAAACACGCCCTTGAATAGTATGTGTATCTCGGATGACGATACAGACTCAGACCATGAATATGAACAACCTACGAAGAAAACAAGATCATCAGAACCACAAGCGTCAACTTCTACAAGGATGGATATTGCCAATAATTGAAAAAATGTTCTAAATTTTGTTTTTATGCATATTATAATTGCGTATTAATTGCATATTATTTTATTTTCATTAAGTTTTTATAAATAAAGTTTTTTTTTCATGATAATTTTTTAATTTATATTTTTATTTTTATTTTAAGGGTGGTGGCTATAACTGATTTTTGAAATTCATACATTTACTCAATTGCGAATAAAAGCGAAACGCGTGCATCGATTTTTATGATCTTTGTCTTATTTTGCTCATAGGTTATGTGACTTTGCGAAAAAAATAACTAGACTTGAAACTTTTTTCCATTTTGGATTTTTTATGTATTTTTAAAAAAAAAAATTTAAATTTTTAGGCAAAAAATAATTTTTTCCCTTCATACATTCATTTTTAACTTCGAAAGTGTTACTTGTATAGGAAAACAATATATGGACAGATTAAGGGAATTGTAATTCTTAATTTTTTAAAATTTATTTCAACTAAATTGGGCTAGTGGTTGTCGAGCTATGTCAAACAACAGGGCCTAAAACGTGATAAATTCCCCTATACGATAGTACTAACTTCAAATCGATACTAACTTCAAATCGCAGGTAAGAAGACAAAACGAATGATGCAGAAATTCTTCTTTTTGGGTCTAATTTCACATACAGTTAACAGAATTGAGTTGGCAAATCATGTGTTGTACTGTGTTATTGTCAGGCAGTTTCGAAAAAATTTTATTTTTTTGCCGAAAGCAGGCTAAAATACATTTTTCGTTGTCTTCTGCATTTACACTCGGATCTTAAAGCTTAATATATTTATTTGTTTGTCTCGAAGAGATACATCCTAAAGTACATTCACGTACGTACATACATACATATGTATATGTATGTATGCTCCTACGTAATTATATTTCTTTATAGCGGTTAATATTTAATGCTAAATAGGTGTACTGACATGATCTATATATTTCTGATGTGCTTAAAATATTTCATGTAATTTTTTTCTTTCTGGGTTGTTTTGTTCCGAGTTATATCATGCATTTAATAAACGAATGAATTTTACGTTTTATTTATGTTTACGTTTATTCCTTTTGCTGTGTTTTTGGTGGAGGGTATAAAAACCATCTATGTATGTTTAAGGATTGTAAAAATTTTGTCATTCATATTGTTATTTTTGCATTCATTTTTGATAATTTGTATAATATAATTTTTGTTACTTGCATTTATAGTTGAATTTACTGAATGATCTTTTTATTGTCGTTTTTGCCTGATTTGTACAAAATGTACTAAGCATTTCTACGTTTTTTTATTTTTAATTACGAATCTTGTATTAAACTATTTAGTTATAATTTTTAATTAACATTATTTAATAATAGGTTGTGCCCGCGACTTCGTCTGCGTAGTTATAGGGATAAAAGGTAGACTTAGTATTAGCCTATATTTTTATATAGTATATATTTGTCAAATTTATTTATTACTAGCCAAACCCGGCGCGCGTTGCTACGCCCCTTAATGAATCGAAATGCATTCTGAATTTTAATTGAATATCAAGTGCAAAAACCTAAAAATTATAACTTTTCTTAATGGGAGTGGCACTGCCCACTTTTCTAATCACGAAACTGTGTAGTCATGATAGCTCAATATGTGTGCAAAGTTTCAGAAGAATCGGACCAGTGCAAGTATCCCAAAATTAAAATTGTTTTTATGGGCGTGGCCTTGCCCACTTTTCTAATCACGAAATTGTAAAGTCATAATAGCTCAATATGTGTGCAAAGTTTCAGAATAATCGGTCCAGTGCAAGTACCTCAAAATGATACCTTTTTTTATGGGCGTGGCACTGCCCACTTTTCTAATCTTGAAATTATTTAGTCATGACAGCTCAATATGTGTGCAAAGTTTCAGAAAAATCGGTCTGATGCAAGTACCTCAAAATTATAGCCTTTTTTTATGGGCGTGGCCCCGCCCACTTTTTTAATCACGAAGTTATAAAGTCACAACAGCTTAATATGTGTGCAAAGTTTCAGAAAAATCGGTCCAGTGCAAGTACCTCAAAGTTAAAACTATTTTAGGGGCGTGGCCCCGCCCACTTTTCTTATCACGAAATTATTTAGTCATGACAGCTCGATATGTGTGCAAAGTTTCAGAAAAATCGGTCAAGTGCAAGTAGCTAAAACTGATAACTAATTTTTTATGGGCGTGGCCCCGCCCACTTTTTTTCATCCATAAACACTCCCCGGTATGTGTACAACAACTTACCAAAGTTTGAGCCCGATCGGTTTTACAGTTTCAGAGTCTATAGCTAACACACACACACACACACAGAGTTTCACTTTTATATATATAGATTAGTAGGATTTTTAATTTGAAAATTTGACTTTGAAAATATAAAAGAAAAGTCAAAATTCAACAAAAATAAAAATTTTACAACACAAACAACCCGTATAGGCTATGTAATGATGAGTTTGCCAACGACTTCGCGTTATTATCGTGATAAAAAGTAGCCTATGTGTTAATCTAGGTTGTTATTTATCTATGTGCCGAATTTCATTTAGTTCCGTTCAGCCGTTTTTGCGTGATTGTGTAACAAATATCCAAACATCCAAACATACAAACATTCACATCTATTATATTAGTAGGATGCCATACAGTGTAATGGCCTTATAAGTAGCCTACATTATTTCTATATATTTTTTTTTGCAATAGGAATAATTTTTAATAAATATGTAAGTGTGCCTATAAATAGCGATCTCCAGTGACTGTAATATGACGATGTTACTAAAATCACAATTATTTTTATAAAAAAGGCCTAATACATTTTTAATAATAAAAAACAATATACAATTATCATTTGTGAAGAAAGCTGTGTTTCTAGAAACCCCTGTGGGGGTTCACCTAGCAAATAACGCATATTCAGTTTGTCGAATGTATTATGAAGATGACTTTTCTTTTACTTGAAATTTGGTAATCAATTTTAATTATATGTAAACGTTGTTATCCCATTCTTTACCGTGATGACAATATTGTCTTTACTAAATGTTTTTAAATTGACTATATGGTAACTGCTTTAGGACTGCGTTTACAGTGAAAGTTTAATTTTTCAAGTGTCTTATAGAAAACTTTTTAAAAATTTTCAGCACCCTCGTGAATATTTATCTCTCTTAATGTATTTGTTTTCTAAATTATATTAATCCGTAGATAAGTTCTCTGCATTAATTTCAAGTAAATGATTTCCTTTGGAGGCGAATTATTGCTGGTCCTCCTATAATTTTTTTTTATATGAGTTATTTTCGTTAACATTTTTCTCTTAATTTTTTTTTCAAATGGACCAAACATTTTACGTAAAAATTTTTATGTATTATCTTCATTACAACGCTCGGGAACATTTATATTTCAAAAAACCTCTCCTTATTACTCAGTTTGCTGCTGCAAAAAAAATTGTAAAAAAAAAAAAATTATTTCAAGACATGCAGTTCCAGGAGGTGTGACTCCAAATAAATTTAAAGAAATTTTGTTTGTTTTTTTTTTACGATGGCGATATGTTGTCAGGTCTAGTATTTTATTCAAAAAAAAACGTTCCAGATTAACTTTTTTTTTTTTAATATTGACCCTAAAACTGCCAATTTTCTTATTTTAAAAAAATTTAATAAAATTAAATATTTAACTACATTTAGATTTGAAAAAAATATATATATATTTTAATAACTTGTTCTTATTTTTAATGAATTATTGATTTCCCATCACATATTTTTTTCTTTAATCGAAAATATGCTTAATATTATAGGTTTTTAACTTCAAATTCAGCCTTTTGAAAATCAAAATCAGTATCAAGGCATATCCATAAGGTACTCGTATCCAATCAGCTGACTGTTTTTTTTTTATATACATTTTAAAAGCGTTACCAAGGCATATTCATACAGGTATATGCAACGGCGAATTGATACAACAAAGCAAATTTTTAGGGGATTTTTTCTTTCAAGGCCAGTTTGTATAACAAGGATGGAAAAGTTGTTTTTGTATGTTTTATCAATAAAATTTTATTAAAAAAAGGATATGTGCTTGTGAAGCACATTATAAATGGTGCAAGCACAAGAAATATACATAAATTTGGTTAATTTATTATCATAAAAAGCACAATTAAGTTAAATGTTTAATTCGGAATCCAAAATCTAATCTTCCATTCCTGCATTAATAATAATAGAATAAAGGAGAAATCAACAAATTTAGACATTATGTTTCCCCATCATCATGTGCTGATAAGTGCACCTGTATGAATTCGCTTTAGCATTACCAACTTTTTTTTAAAGTCATGCCTGCAGTTGTCAAACTTAATTTTTTAAATTTTATTGTACAATAAATAATTGGCAGATTCAGTTGGTTTAAAGCGTGTTAAAAAATACAAAACCGTGAATTAAAAGTTTTCGCTATAAAGTTTTTTAAAAGTTGTTCAAATTTGAGAAGAAAATAAAAAAAATTGTTTGACATATGCCGGCATATATACAAAAACAAAATACATGTGTTTTTTATTGTTGTGTTTGTTGCCGCGATGCATATACCTTATGGATATGCCTTGATCAGTATCTTAGAATTCAAAATAATTAAAAAAACATGATTTTAATATGTAATATGCCGAATTTGGTTTGAAAAATGTTGACATTTAAGTACAAAATACTGAAATAATACTGAAAAATGTTGACATTTAAGTACAAAATACTGAAATAATACTGAATGTAATTTTGTAATTTCTAAATTTATTTTGAACTTGATTTGAAGTAGTTTGAACTTGAAGTTGAAAACCTATATTTAATGTCGTTTATGTAATTGTTGTTCGGTAATCCTTGTATGTGCTTGAACTTTTTAACCCACTTATGTGTGAAAAAAAAAACAAAAAAAGAAGATATTTGTAATATTTTTGTTCTTTTTAAACATTAACAGGTTTGTTACTTTTTTTATTTAATACCCTAACTTTTGCATGCCTCTAATTTTTTACTTTAACTTTACTTTGATCCTTCACAAGAGAGAGGAGACAGTTACAAATATTTTCTATTCAATTAATAAGAATCATCTTTAATCCTGCTTCAATTACCTATTTGTGTTTCTTTTTTTCTTTTGTTTGCTCTCTATTGCAGTTGTTAAAAGACATCGTTGTGATACATCGCCAAATGAAAAAATTAATCTTGAATGTCTTTGTTTGTCGGATACATCAATGCAATGCGGCGTTCCACTGCATGTTCAAACAATCTTGCAACATATTCAAAACTCTCAACTAGGCCAGGCAGAACTACTTTTTTTGCTTGTCTATATTGTGGCCCTAGAATCTGGTTATGTTGGCCAAACTGATTATCAACAGGCTAAATTTTATTTAGATCATTACACGACAACCAGTTCATTTCATGCCAAAAATATTTTACGATTATCGCGCATTAAACCCAGCTATACTGTAACAGAAGACAAAACACGATTCACCTTAAACTTGCACACTTTAATAGATGTGGCTGATGACAGTAGCGCTTATTTGTATAGTCTACTCACAGGCTTTGTAACAGGAGATTTTCTAATTGCCACCTTAACTCCAGCCACCTCAACAAATGCTATAGGTTTTAGTACAGCTTTGTCCATTGGCCGCTATGTACTTGTCATGCAGGCTAAAAATAAACCTTTACATCAACGTTTTTGTAAATTAAAAGAGCTTTCATATACATTGCGTAATCAACTGTTCGTGCCTATGCGTTGTCAACAACTTGGTTGGTTAGACTGCTGTATTTATCCCTCTTTGGATGGCATGCCATTTGAAATCTATGATCATATTTTAAAATATTTAAACACAAATCAATTGAAAATTTTGGCCAATGTCAACAAAACTCTATACAATTTAACACAAAGCAGTAAATTTAAGCAACCAGTGAGCGAAAACTTATCGACAGGTGTAAATTAATATTGCAGAGAATTTAAATTTATCGTGTATTTTTTTTAAGGTTTCTAATTTTGGTGAAAAGTTAATAAAAAGAACATGTTTAGAAGATCATTTACAAACTACTGTTGTTTTATTTAAAATTACATTTTATTTTCTTTAACAATTTGTTTGTTTTTTTTTTCCTATTTATTTTTTGTTTTGGTTTCAAATTTTTGTTTAATTTCTAATTTCAGAAAAATCGGACTCATCAACATCAGTGTTAGGTGTTACCTTTGCTGATGATATTTTAGGTAAGTCTAGATCTAAAATTATAAAATAGGAAATGAAAAAGTATGGATATCACAAAATATGCAAATTTAAACAAATCTTTATAAAAAACAGACGATAAGTTAAGAAAACCAAAGGCTTTTAAACATACAAATATGTACATACTTCAACACTAAAGGGCTGCAATATACCACAAAAAATGCTTTCATTATGAAACAGCTAATGACGAATTCAGTCACGAGATAGAGTCTATTTTATTTTCATAACTTGCTGTTTGGTCATTTTATTTTAGAGTCTCTTAACAACAATGTTGTAATAAATGTTTTACGGTTTAAAGTCGGTCAAATAGTAAAAAAATGCATAGCAACAATAATAACATAATTTCGCAGTAAATTTTGTTTTTCCGCTACCCCAAACCTAGTGCATAAATAAAGATACACATACAACAATTATTTTTTTGTCAAAGGAAAGCTCTCTTCTTGTCGGCTAATTAATTCCCAAAAAAATTTACAGATTTTTCTACAAAAACAAATTCAGGCAATTTGGCTTTTTCGCAAGAGTAAAAGCGGTGACGTGAATATTGCATTAATATTATTATTTTCATTAAAATGTCATACATTTGAAAGAAAACCTTTATGTGACCTTCTCCGAGGTAAGGGACCTAGTGTGTCGAAAAACGGGTTTGGACTTAAGAGTGGATTCTGGTACCTAAAAGGGTGTAAAATAAGGTGAAATGAGTTAGATTTCTTATAAAAATGTATTTAGCCCATAAAAACGTTGTTGCGTCGGTTACTGGTTTCGGCTTATGAATCAAGTATCGAGATCATAACAAACAGAGCAGCAACAATAGCAAAGGTATTGTCACTCTAAAAGCGAAAAAATATGTCACCACATAGGCACTACGTCACTAAAATCGGCACCCAATCATAACTAACCATACCGAATCGCATCTCCCACACCTAAAGGTGTATTCACAGTGATAATGCGTTATGAAACTTCAAATGCGTCTTTCTCAAAACTTCATTTTCACACACTAGGTCCCTTTTCTTGGAGAAGGTCACATATGTTTATGTTGTTCTCGCGCAAAGAAATCTAAGAACAAAGAAAATTACACAATAAAATGAGAATATTTAACGTTACTGCCGTCGATTTAATTATAGGTCATATAAATTCGCCTGGCTTTTGTAGACGCAATTCCGTTTGAACATTTACTTCAGGTCGTATCAAGGCATATTTATATAGGTAATCACGTCGAGAAGCTAGATGTCAAAATTTCCTAAATTCGACTAGATTTTGTTTATATCAGTATTAAAAAAATAATTTTAGTTTACTTTTTATACCCTTTACACAGTGAAAAAGGGTATATATAGGTTTGTCATTCCGTGTGAAATTTCTACAATTTTCATTTCCGACCCCATAAAGTATATATTTTCTGTAAGCTTATGAATAGGGGAGTCGATTAAACTCTGTCAGTCTTTCCGTCTGACCGTCTGTATGTTGAAATCAACTTTTTGAAGCCCCCCGACATCGCTTGGACCCGGGTGAGGTATTAAAATATCAGAAATATTCGGGAGTAGATCGGTATTGAAAATCAGAAACATCGGTACATAAACAACTGAGAAAAACCCACGACCACCTCGATTTTTTTTCACAAAAACAACATTACAACAACAACATACATACATACAAACGTGTATACTGGTTAGAGTAAACGTGGCATCGAATCCCAGCTGAGCCAAAAAAAAATTTTTTTTATTTAGTTTTAAATTTTTTTTTTAATTTCTATTTAATATATTATTTATATTTTATTATTTTTTTTTAATTTTTTTTTGTTTTATATTTATTGTATATATTTTAATTATTTTTTATTTTTTTTTTTATATTTATTTTTATTATTATTTTTTTTAACATGCATAAGTAAATTTATAATTTTACAATGGGATGTTTTTATATATGTATGTTTTTATATGTTTGTACGTATTTCATATAAGATGAATGGTGATACAAACTACTGTTATTGCATGACTACACGTTGTGAAGGGTATATAAGATTCGGCACGGCCGAATATAGCGCTCTTACTTGTTTTAAAACTAATGTATTAACTTTATTTATATTTGTTGTTTTTACACCCTTGATCATGGGTTGCACTAATAAATATAATTTTTTTAATCAATGATTTTTTTAAATTAAAGGAATTATAATGACTTTTTAATCCCTTATATATAAATTTAACTAGATAGAAAACATCCACTAAAAAATCTTTGTTGTGGCAATTCGCCGTTGCATATGCCTGCATGAATTTGCCTTGAGTTGTATGTTTTTAATTTTTAACAAGTAAGAGCCCTATAATAGGCTGTGCCGAATTTTTTTATACCCACCACCGATTTGATGAACTTTTATAGCACAAAATTTATTATTTTATTATTAACTGAAATCGCTATGGAATAATCTCTCAGATATTTCAATAAAGAGTCTAAAAATAAGCAATTTTCGGGGAAAAATATTTTTTTTACTCTAGAAATATACATTCGAAATTTCATGGCTCTACGTTAATGCATTTGGACACAATTGCATTTTATTCGATGTTAGAAGGACATGGTTTTTTTTACCTACTCCTGCACTACGAGCTATAATTCTCTTCCTAAAATTCCGATTTAGCCCATTTTCAATACGAAAGAAAAAACAAACAATATTCTGGCAAAATTTGATCGCACTCGCTTCCAATTCCTCCAAATGAGTTTATATGATTTTCCTCCAGTCAAGACTAATAAAAATAATGTTATTTTATGCACTCAATTGAATGTCATAATTTAGATTCGGAGGCCAAAATCTAGCCTGCAATTGATTTAAGCCTTTAAAAATTTAAAAGGGACTCATTTCACATCCTTGGCCTTCCAAAATAATAAATAATTTTTCCTTTTTAACAAATAGCAAAGAATATCCTCTTCATATGCATATTGATGCTATTTGCATTGTCACAGAGATCAGAAAAATTATCTTAACATGGATTACAATAAAGATTTTTGGATCCCCTGTAAAATAGACAAAAGATGACGAAATTAGAAAATAAGTACGTAACAGGTGGTCCTTAGATTAACTTGTATAGGGTGGTTAAATATTAAGGGCCGATGTTGATTTTGAATAAAGCACAAATTATTTAGGAAATTATTGTCATTTCTTTTTATTATGATAATATTATGTATGGAACAAAATATCGGACAAATGGCCGCCGCGACTTCGGCGGCACACCTGCATCCGATGGTCTAAATTTTCAATGACAATGTTGATGTTTAAATGTTGGGCACGATTATGAGACGAGGTTAACTGCTCTTTTGCCACACTATCGCAAAAAACAGCAATGTTTCCCATTCCACGAACTAAGAAGAAATCAAGATGTTTTCACATTTCATACAGACCTTTTTTTTTCTGAAATTTAAATATTTTCACAATCCTCCCGATTGTAAACGAATTTGAACGATTATGTTGACCAAAAGAATCACGAAGTGCACGATATGCATTTTAATTTGAACGCCCACTTTCATAATAAACCTGAATAACTTTAACGCGTTGCCCGATTGTGTATCTTTCCATGGTTCAAATTGAGTTAGTCTGAAATTGAGAAATGTCGAATGAAATGCAGAAAAAAAAATTGACGTTTAGGTGTAGTTCACATTTAACATCGGCCCTTAAAATTTAACCACCCTTTATATAGTCTCGTTCTTAGGAACGGTGTGGTGTAGATATTAAATGTTCCATATCATTTTACAGTTTTAAAGGATTCCATTGTAATATGACTTTACACAACATTAGTCCTCTACAGCGTTACACGTCCTTAAATTTGTCTTTTTGTAACTGATTTGTATACAAATATTTACTCGCATTCTGTTATTGCTGCTTCTTTGCAGCAGTGTGTAAAAATATTTCTTTAGATGGTGTGAGTTAGTGGTTAGCTTGTTTTATTTTTTCTTATCTTTTGTTTCTAATTTGAAACGAATAAAAAAAAAAAACAAAAAAACTTTTATAAATACTTACTGCAATTTCTATTTCAAATGTCGATTTGTATCATGCAGTGAATTTTGCTGAGAACCTGTTCAATGTTTGCATAGTGATGTCATTTTATACTACAATATTGAACTAGAAATTGATGATAACAAATATTATAATTTATTGTATTCTGCTGATTTTAATGCCAATGAACGTCACTTTTATAAATATGTATAAAGAAAACGTGAAAACTATAGTAAATACTTTAAGATGTAGTAAATATGTACAAATAAACATGTAATCATTTCATATGTATGTTGAGGGCCTAATATTCAATGTTATTTTCCGAAAAACGTGTAGAAGCAGCACACATAAGCTTACTTACATTGCTAAAAAACGATCGAAATTGCTATAAATTTAGAAAATCAATTAATTATCTAAGAAATTTAAAATTTATCAAAATATTTCTTAAATTAAAATAACGAGTTAAACAGATGAAAAATACATATTTAGTAACAATCTGCACAAGCATAAGAAAAATGTCAAAAAAACGTCTTGTAATGTTCTGTTATGAGATGAGATCACATGTTTTAAGAAAACCCCTTATAAATAAGTGTTTTCTCTTTAATCTGCGGTATATGTAATTATTTAGTAACACAGCTGTTAAACATTTTTTAACGTGTTTTGGTATATGTTCTATTGTACTCGATGTTCTTGTTATGATTTACGCGTTTCTTTCTTTCATTGTCGTTTTTATACCCTTCACCTGTAGTGCACAAGGGTATATATAGCTTTGTCATTCCGTTTGTAATTTCTACAATTTTCATTTCCGACCCCATAAAGTATATATTTTCTGAAAGCTTATGAATAGAGGAGTCGATTAAGCCCTGACCGTCTGTCCGTCTATCCGTCTGTCCGTCTGCCCGTGTGTTGGTTGAAATCAACTTTTAGAAGCAACTATATGTTCCTCAGATCTCTATATGGTATCAATCTCTTGAAAATATTCAGGAATGAATCGCTATTGAAATTCAGCGCAATCGCCCAATAACTTTCTGAGATATGAGCAAAAAACCACGACCACCTCGTTTTTTTACACAATTACAACAACAACATACATTACATAAATATATGTAAAAACCATACAAAAAAAGAAAAAATTACAAAAAGAAAAAATATTAAAAATAAAAAAAAAAATAATAAAAAAAATTACGAAAAAAAAATTTTAAAACAATTAAAAAAAAATTTTAAAACAATTAAAAAAAAATTTTAAAAAAATTTTTTAAAAAAATTAAAAAAATAATATAAAAAAAAATAATAACAAAATATAAATAATATATTATATAAAATAAAATTTTTTTGTCTCAGCTGGGATTCGATGCCACATTTATTCTAACCAGTATATACATATGTACGTATTTGATATGAGATGAATGGTGATACAAACAATTGTTATTGCATGACTACACGTTGTGAAGGGTATATAATATTCGGCACGGCCGAATATAGCACTGTTACTTGTTTGTTTTAATATTCTACTTTGTTTGGAAACACAAACACTAATGCTAAATGTTCACACCACGCGTTCAACGCTTTTTCGCGTCGTACGCCTCTCTCAAAAAAGCTGAATCGATGTAGTTGTACGATGCAAGTTACAGAGCACAAAGCGTTTGATGTTTGACGATCACAAAGCAAAAAGTAGGTTTACTTTCTATTTTTTTAACACCATGAGCGGCGAGAGAACAACTCAACTGAAATTGAATGCCTGGGATGACAAATTTTACTCTAGTTTGATTTCTATCATTAATTATGCTTGTATTGTGTATTTATTTGCTTATATTTTTAAAGAAAAAAAGTTAAAAAAGAAGGAAATGTTTTCCTAATAAAGTTTAAAATTATTTAAAAACATAAAAATTTAATTATTTAAAAACAATTTTCACGAACAAAATTTGCATTTTAGTTATCGAAAAATTTTTTATAATAAGTGCCATCTTTTAATTTGTGTTATTTAATGAGCAAAAATAATGGCATGTAGCTTAAAATTCAGAAAGCGTAAGAGGTATGAAATGCGTAGAATGCGCTGACGCGAGAACGCGTGTTATGGACCAGAGAACAGAATGAAACCATTCGTGTTTTATTTCTATTCACAAATTCATTGCTAATAAAAAAAATGTGTATTGACATTTGAATACTTGTTTCTTTTTCTGCTTGCACTCTCAACAAGCTCTTTTTGTGGTGATGTCATATGAAAGAACTGAAAACATTCGCACCATTCGTTTAGTATTCGTTGACATTTGTGTGTAAAGTTTGTAATCAATCAGTTTTGCTTATGTACATAAATACATAAGAAGATAAACGATTTGGTAATTTAATTTTTTTTAACACCAGAAATATAAAGGGTCCGCCAAATAACTTTTTTTTTTGAAAATGCTATAAAAAAAAAGTGTAGCTTCGGCTGTGTGGCACGTAGCGCCGTCCTGTTGAAACCAAATGTTGTCAATATCCTCCTCTTTAATTTTTTGAACAAAAATTCGTTTAACATGGCCCGATAATGATAGCCATTGACTACGGCCACTCTTTGCTCATTTTTGAAGAAAAATGGCCCAATTATGCCTCTGGACCAAAATCCGCACCAAACAGTGACTCGTTCTGGGTGTATCGGCTTTTCAATGTATGCGTGCGGGTTTTCTGTGCCCCAAATGCGACAATTTTGCTTGTTTACATACCCGCCAAGATCAAAATGATGATTTTTTTTGGCAAAATCGGCCAAAGTAATGTCGCAATATTTCCCAGCGCTGTTCAAGCGTATACACAACCATATTAGTTCAGCGGAAGGATAAAACTAATTATCTGTCAAATCAGACATGAGCTAAGTGTTACCATTCACGAAATAAGCACTAGTTGAAAAAAAACGTTAGATGGCGGACCCTTTATTAAGTTCAATTGTTGTATCATGCTACAAGTTACATTTACAAAAATTTTTTCAATGAACATTAAAACCATTCATACCATTCGCTAAGTATTCGTTGCTTTTGCGACTGTTAGCTTATTTTTGTAGAAGACAAGCAATGTATGAATTGTTATTCGTTACACTCCCTTATTGTGAATCATGTCATGCATTGCTTTACTAAATTGACCCTCTAAGGCTCTCTTTTTGAGATTGTATTCAAAGACATAAAATAGACCAATCAAACCGTTCTCTGGTATAGATTTTCAGCTAACCAAAGCTGCAGAGAAAAATTTTTCTAGTAATGATCAAGGTGTAATCACATAAGGTAATAGCGCAGAGAGAGAGAAAGAGAGAGTATTTTTTGTTTATCTTTTTTTATATATGAAATTTGACAACTCTTAAGCCTGAAATTTTTTTTATATCTGGAGTTTGAAAACATTGGGGGGCAAAACACTAATCAGCTGGGCTGGCACCGCTACCTATATAAGTGTACCCTAGTGATAATTAATTTATTTTTGTGAGAATAATGTTCTGTTTTGTCATTTATGCTTACACGAAAATATAGTGATTGGAAGTAGTGTGAAATAGAACACAAAACTTTTAGAACATTTCACTTAGCTCTTTAATATTTACATACAACACTTACAATTCCGACTGAAGAGTGCCTTTGTTTTCTATAATAATTTTGCAAAAATGTTCTATTGTAAGATAATCTTGCAAAAAAAATTTTCATAGGAAAATCAGTTTTAAAACACGTTTTTTTTTTAATTTCTCATAAAATAAAAATAAATATATATCGAAAACTTTATATAAAGTTAAAGTTTATCGACATTACTGTCAACAACATTCATAAAAACTTCAAGGCATTTAACGTAATTAAATTTTTTTTACCTTAAAGTGTGATATATAGATGTTCTTGTCCGGGTGCCCCAAATATATTTTAGTTTATAGCACCATAATGTTACACCCTATTATCAGAAAATTAACTGATTATAGCGACAGGTAAAGTTAGGCTTAGAGATGTGCAGCCAATAGTGTCGATAACTTACAGTTAATGGCTGCTCCACCCAGATTGCAATAGATCCATTGCGAATAAATATATAGAAAAATCAATTGAAATACGAGCGTATAGAAAGAATAAGATATAGATCTACAGAGGAAGCTAGATTAATAGTTACAAGCAGGGGATCCTTAGAATCCCCCTTGCTGTGAAATGTTTCAGACCCCTAATAAAGGTTATTATTGCTGGAGAGCGTAGAACAGTCAATTACATATTTAACCAAGAGCGAAGTCTCCTCGCTGTAAGTGTCAGGTAGTGACAAAATAACCTACAAATGTCCTTCTCCTTATTCTTACAGAAACGGCAGATGTCAATAGAGTTCAGTTTTCATTTCGTAAGTAACCGTAATAATACCGCAAGAACCGTCTGCTAGAATCTTCAGATCTCTGCTGGCCAAAGAGATTTTGCAATTCTTCGTTTATCCAATTTAGGTTTGGTAGATTTTTAAAGTATCCTTCAATCATGCCCTAGCAATTTATATGCATTAATTGTACTTGAATTGCTAAAGATAAGATTTTGTTTCTGTTGGATTTTTTTTAAATACGAATATTTCTAAGTCAGTTATGAACGTATAAGTTCAATTTCGGGATCATATTTGAATAGGAGCTAAGTATATAGATTAAATTCTAACCGAATACAAACAGACCAAATACATAAATTAAAATCATATTCAAAATCGCTACCCATCTATCCCTTACAAGGCTTACATAGACAGTTGTGGTTTGATTGAGCAGCCAATACGAGACATGTTTTTTACACCTGACTTTGGAAATTTGTATCCATATGTAATTCTTTATGTCTGGTTTTTAACACTCAGCCCCTGCTGATCAAAAAGAACACAAAACTCCGCGTAAGTATAACACACAGGTGACAATTTTTCGTATAAGAATCATACGGTTCATGCACAAATACCTTGCGTGGTCTATCTTATCTGTTTTTACAAGGAATGAGATTTATAAGTCACTGAACCATAATTTATTTAATGAAAGATACCAGTCAACTTTTAGCCCATACTCCGCTAAGGCTGAACAACCAATCAAGTAACTCTGTTGAAAGACAACAGAAGCCAGAGTTGCTAATCGTTTCCCAATGCTCGTTAAAATGTAAAGCTCCGTTCGATGATAACACCTCTATGCCGCTAGATACAAAAAATCCTCTCTGGGGATTTTACTAATATAACATGTCCCTGGTAGGAGTTTAACATACGATAAGTTATTCGCGGTATAAAGTGATTCTACATATTATATTTGAAGATTGGAGTAGAGCTAATATTTTTTGGGCGTTACTATTTTCATCCTAAACACATTACATCTTTACCATCTTTAGTGGTGTAGGGTATAATTACAATAATGAATATATTTAAAATGCGCCAACCATTTTCATCATTGACATCTGTTTACAATTCCTTAAGTTATATCCAGGTACGAGCATTGTGTATATGCCTGTAATGCAAATTGTATCCTTAAAAAAGCTTTACCATTATTAAAAGCTTGTTTTGTTATCACATCTAGTCCACTTGTTATCATTTAAGCTCAACCAAGCTCATTCACAAATTTAAAAAGAGAAAGTTAATTTTTTTCCATTTCTCTCGCTCTCACTCTTTCTTCCTCTACGTGTAGTTTTTCATATTCTGTAGTTGTTTTTACTACTAAGTTTGACTCATATACAAGAAACAATATACTTTTTATTAATGCCTGTATGTATGAAAAGTTCGTTCAACTTATTTTTGTGTATGTGTGTGTTGGTAATTTTGTGTCAATGTTTTATTTCTGTATGAGTTTGTATTGGAATGCAAGTAAAAGTTTTTGTATGCCATGTTAGAGCAGCGATTTTTCTTTCAGAGCTGCTTGGAGGGAAAATGTACTATTTCTATGCCTTTTCTCTTTTATTGGTTCAAAAAGGAGGTTTCGAAAAAATATTGTAAAACCTGGTTTTAAAAAAAAACTTATGAAATCGTTCGATAAAATAACTTTAAAAAGTATATATTTTCTGAAGAGTTAGACATATTAAAAACCTACTACAGGGAGGGTTAAAAGTCAGTTTAATGTTTTTTATTTTTATTTATTGTTAAAAAAAATATGTCTTAATAATTAAAATAAAAGAAAATAAACTCCATGGTGAATTTTGAACCACACTGTAAAATCTTAGAAAAATAATTTTGAGTTTAAATATTAAATTTAAACGGCTTGAACTTACTTTTTCGTTATATTTATCGTCCTTTATCCATGTGAAAACTGCTGTGCGCAATAAACACAAATACACTAGTTTTTAAAATTGTTGTCTATCTGTCTGTCTTTTTTCTAGAACTCAGAATAGCTTTTAATAAAATTTGGTATGGAAGTTCCTTGATTTATAGGGTAACATAAAGGATACTTTTTACAGCATGATAATATCTTATTTCAAAAATAATGGAAAAAATATAAAAATTACAATATTTTAAAGGTTCTTGAAGGTTAGTAAGAAATCAATATATAACAGAAGGAGTAATGTAAAACAATAACGCTAACAGTATTAAAATATATTGTATTTTCGAATGTTGCGACCAATTGCCTTTTTCGGGCCAGCTAGTCCATAATTAAGAGTTTCCCAGTAAGAATGAACTTCTTAAATTTAGTGTTATTTTTTTGTGCAAATGGCAAACCTGAAATTTGGCAGCTGTTGCATTTGTTTATTCCGATCATTAGAAACGAAAGCCATAACTGTGCACAACTGTAACTTATTGCAAAAATTTAGATAGTTATGCTAAGACTGATCGCAAACTTCAAAGAATTTTAAATCTAGAAAGTGAGCCAACCATTTAAGGAGAGGTAAAAAAGTGGATCGATTATGGACAGAAAGACTATTGTGTGTCAACTTTCCGGAAGATCTCTTGAAAATATTGCTGTTGCTAGCGAGAGTGTCGCGAAAACATGCACAAATTTCGAAATAAAAAAATCGAGTTTGGGGCTCAGAAAAACCTCATTTGCACCCACAATGAGCAAATGTCTGGTGAGAATTTTGATCAGGCGCTCCGCAGTGACGCGACTGCAGTGACTTAAACGGCATTCGCTACAGGAACATGATAACGGAGTTCTTGTAGCCTTAACTGGACGGCATATATTTAGAGAAATGTGGTTTCAGCAAGATGGCGCCACCTACCATACCGCGCATAATACAATCCATTTATTGCAGCAATCTTTTCCAAAACAAATTATTTCAAGAAATACTGGCTTTCTAAATTATGCCATTTAATTCCGTGCGATATTTTTTTTTTTTTGAGTTTATCTTGGTTTTATGCGAACAAACTAGAAACAATTCATAAGGTCAAATCCGAGATCTAACGAGTCATTGCTGCGATTCAGACACATCTCGGTGCAAAACCCATAAAAATAGTAATGACATGCCATCAGAGCCGCAGGGCTAATTTCACGGATATTTTATTTTATTCTTAATCGAAACATTATTAAATTAATAAACTTGAAAATTGTAAACAATTATGGCGTATGTCTTGAGAACAACATACTTACGTCTAGAATTTGTACGGGTCAATCTTTGCTTATTGACCGTTTTTCTAATTTTTTTATGTAGGCAATGAACGAAGGAAACAGGCAAAAATTTTATTTCATAGTTTCAATATTCATAATATAAACACTTTACTTTTCTTTATCACATGCACAATGCACACAATAATAACACAAGGGAACAATGTTTTTGTTTATTAAGAACTTTAAAGGTTATTTGGGATGCTGAATCCAAATCTGCACTTGATTTTTTCTATCCATCTATCTATCTATGTCCAAAAATTAAGACACTTTCACTACGCATTTTGGAATAACTTGAAAACTGCTTAACCAATTCAGTTAAAAAGAAAACCCAAAACTCATCAACAATATTATCTTTAAGTCGTGCTTACATTGGTTTTAAAGTTGCCCAGTATTTTCAAAGACGTCGGGGAAGTTGTGGCAGAAAAATGTGTTCTTTAACAAAATTTCAACATTTTTGATTTTTTTAAATCATATTTCGAATTGATCTACAAAGTTTGATTTAATTTATTTTTCTAAAGATACTACTGTGCAACGGCACTGATGTATGTATATTAAGCGATTTGTAACACTAAATTAAAGTTTTCTTCCTTGATTTCAAAATTAGGTACCTTCACTTAATTGTGAATAAAAGCGAAACGCGTTCATCGATGTCTCATTTTGTTCATAGGTTATGCGGCTTTACGTAAAAGAAATAAAACTTTAAACTTTTTCCCATTTTGGAGTTTTTATGATTTTTTTTTAAATAAAAAATAAAATTTTTTTTTAAATAAAAATTTTTTTTTTTTTTACTTCAACAAAAATTACTCAGTCATTTCTTTGTGATTTTTAAAAATTTTATTGTTTTTCAAAGGTAACAATTACATCTTACAAAAAAAAAACAATTTTAAAAATCGCTTAATAAGAAGCAAAGTTATGATTTCTTGAACTTTTACTTTTTGGAAAATGGTCGAAAATACGATTAGTATGTGGAACTTTAAAATACAAGCTGATGGAAAAAATGAAGATATAGATTTGCGATCGGCAATAAAGTTCCAGTCAACACAAAAACAGTTCAATTTTGTTCCTTTGTGTAATCTTCAATATTAAGCAAAACTAAAATTGTACCAATAATTTTTGATTGGCCTCCTGTGCCATCACTGTGCTGAACAATGTGTGTGTCACTCTTTTCTTTTCGTTATTTTACTAAACAGCATCCTAGTCTTTTATATTTTAGTATATTTTTTGTTGTTGTTTGTTGGTTATTTTAATTTCTTGTACTATTTGGTTTTCTTGTTTGAATGTCACTGAGAGAAAATTGGGTCCTGTCCCAGTTGGTTTAATTTGTTACTGTCATTTGTTAAAAATCAACCAAGCATATGGACGTCTAAGCGAAATAAGCAAAAACGAAAAATTCTGTATACACGCCAACAAGCTGATAGCTAAACTTTTACTGTCTTATTCTCTTTTCCCCTTTTTTAGCCTTTAAACAAATGGTACATTTGTACTCTCTTCACGTTCTGTTTTATTTTTATTCTCATTTATAAGTTCCAACTTTGTTTTGATTTGGTTGTTACCTTTCTTATGATTTATTTATACTTTTTCTTCATTCAAACTTAAATCTACACTCGCATTCATTTAGTCATACCTAAAAAAAAAAAACTGTAGACTGACAACAGACCCGGCAGAACTGGGCAGAATTTGGTACAAATTTCGAACAAAATTAAGTTTGTCTTTACTTTAAACACTGCTTGGAAAATAATCGTTAGTTAAGTTGTTTGTTTTTGTTTTTGCCTTTGTTTGCCAGTATTTGTGTTAATGATGCATATTTGTGCGTGCTTAGGCAAATACGAGGTAAGAATAAACATCTCTTTTAAATGGTAACAAAGCTACAATTGAGTTTTATCAAGAGATTAAAAGATTTATTTAAAAATCCAAACACATTAATGCTCCTTTTTAAATAATAAAGGATTTCTCAATAAAGGCGTGCATTTTATTAATCTTGAATAGTAAAGTAAAGGAATTCCGAAGCAGAACATTGCAGACATTGTCTATTTTTATACTCTAGTTATTTCTGGTCACTGTCTGTTATCGACTCCTTATCGAGTGATTACTTTTCTAAGTACTGAGTTGTTGCTTTGGCAACTTCAAAAGTTCGACTGATGAGCGTCAACTTTCCAAATCAAAAAATGTTTCGCAATTGACAAAGTTGCAAATGACATTCACACTTATTGTATGCCTAGTAGGGTGATCGACTCGGTTTTGCAACCGGTGGAAAACCCGGTTTTTTCCTCGGTTTTTTCTAAATGTTGATTTTTCGAATATCGAATACACTGGTTTTTTTATCAGAAAAAGCCGGTTTTTTTAAGTTTATTTTCATATATCATTGTAACCAATCGTACCATGTATATTTAGTACGCGAAAAGTAGTTACAAAAAAGAAAAACCAATAATCTGTTCTTCCAGATCCCAATTTTAATTAAATTAGTGGCATTGAGTTTCTGCAACTTAAATTTCAATTAAACCAACGAACAAATTATTTTATGCCTATATTTGTACGTCTGTCAGGGGTATAAGAAAGAATTTTTAAAATGTATTTCAAATTACAGAAATCATTTCAAACAAAATACGTTAGTGCATATTAGTTTAAAAGATCTATTTAACATTTAAAAAATGTATAGAAGGACATACAAAAATTTATAACAGCCTTATAAAAAGTCTTATTTATTTATGTATTAATTTATTGTGTTTTATTTATTTTACTTGTAAAAAGTACCTTTTGTCCTTAAATTCAACTAATTAAAACCAAATTAGTCAACTGCATTCATGTCAGTTATTGCGTTACTGCGTAATTGTGCAGCCACACGTATATAAACTGTAAAAATTTCATATTTAGATTTAATTTTTATTATAATCTTTTTTTTACAATATTTTTTAATTTTTTCTTTAAATTTTATATATTATATATTCGAACCGGTTAACCGGTTTTTTTCTCAATTTTCAAAATAGCAACCGGTTTTTTTTTAAATTCTATGTTTCAAACTATTTGAAGACCGGTTTCTCAAAAAAGTCGAATAATCGATCACCCTAATGCTTACATGTGTTTCTAAATCATCATTCAGCTTGATACATACATTATTCGCTCTACTTAACCGTATAACTCCAAACTCTGAATTGTATTTTTAATTTTTTAAACATTGGGCTGTCATCAGTCGTTGCCGGAATGAACATTTGCCATTTTCTGTTGGTGTCACTTGTCCATATGATGCTGATCTTTCTTTGATGTCAGAAGTAAGGGATCTTTATCCTTTTTTTTTTTTTGGTAAACTTGTGTACAGTTGGATTGAAATCTCTTACCTTAGGCAAAATGTGCCTTTGGTCATCAGGATACACCAAATTAAAAAAGGGGCTTTGCGCGCAATGAGAAATCGGCTGCCTCGTGTTCCTCTAAAACATTTCATGAACTGTGGTGATGTTCTCGTCCGATTTTGTGATTCTTACGTGTGTCACCCAAATTTTTTTTTTAAATTTCGTAAGTAGTGTTGACTTTATTCGCTTAGCGTATTGCATACACGGAAATGCTAAAATTGATTGCATATTAGAGCGCAACAAAGTATATCTTCTGTACTGTTTATTATTTAAGCAGTAAAACGAGGACAAACTTGTTTTTAAGTAGTCATTTCTATTCATATTATTTCTTTATTTGCTGCCAAGTTTTTAGCAGTGTGTAAGTGGAAGGAAAGATTAAGTTGCTTCAGGTAGGAATGAAACAATAAGCGCAAGATAGAGATCTGTTGTTGGACAATAGTGCCTTCTAAAAGCGATCTTGGGAATAGCTAGGCAATAAGTAAGCTATTCTAGAAGCGCGTTTTTATAATGAAATATTTTGATGGGTGTCCACTAATTTGAACTAACGAACACTTATTTGCTGAAAAAAGGTTTTATTTTTTTGGATGGGCTGTTCAATAGCGCAATTCAGTAGAAATGTCTGAAAAGCCAACCAAAAACTTTAAGTACAGATAAAAAAAAACGAATATATACATGAGTTGTTTATATTGTACATTTTTTAAAACTATTAAGTAAAGTATCTTTTAGTAAAAGGTTTAATTTTTATATGTCCGAAAAACGAGTATTTTTAGGACAAACTATCAGATGTAAACAGGGCTGGCTAATTTCGTAAAGGTTTCCGAGACATACAGCCGACCAAATTTTTGTATGTCCTTAAAATAATAAGCTCCTGCAAGCTTAGCAGTCATTTGACTGATGTTGTTTTACATTCTTAATGGCATACTCTCCCCAATTAAATATCCATCCAATGATTTTGCTTTAAATATTGTATATAAGCAAAGTGTAGTGAAGTGTTGCCATTTTCATCTTTAGCGTTAACATCATCCTCTTCTCTAAAACCTACCCCTCAGTCAGCTAAAATGTACAACAATTAAAGTATTTAGTAAAGTTAAACCGTGACTTTTCAGATTGACCTCATATTTATGCTGTATAATTACGTCTATGTTTATGTTTGTATAAATGCGTATATGTTTTTCTTTTTTTTTTTTGCTTTAAAACAAACACAATCAACGTAGATATTTTCTTTGTTTTGAACATTTCCCACATTAAAAATAATGGAAATTCTTTCAACATTTATACAAATGTGTATGTATTTATGTATCTTTTTATTTTATTATATTTTGTCTGCAACAATTATTTCACATCTTTACAGTGAAATTATTTCTAATTTAATGACATAGAAATTATAATATTTAAGAAGAAATTATGGCAGAATATATGGAATGATTTTTTTTTATCTTTTCAACGTTAAAAGCTTTCCATTAATATAGTAAATATCGAAGTGTGTCACATAAACTTTAAAGGCTATCCCCCCAAAATTATAATCAGCTTTTAAATTTATTAAACACAATTTGTAGATAAAATTCGTCTTACAAATCTCTGACTAATTTAAAATTGAGTATGAATAAGAATATATATAGCGTAGTTCTTCAGTGGTGCGATTCACTAACTTTTAACGATCCGACAATCGTTAAATTTGTCGACACTTGTTATTGTTTGCAATATCGACTTTGCGATTCAGTAAATACTGTTTAACGATACTCGACAACTGTAACACTAAAGTGGCATCTTTGCCATAAAAAGTGTCTAAATAAATTCACCACTAACATCCCTCATACAGGTAGTCGCGCCATAGCTGAGACTTAAACAAGTGGTTTTGAGTCGGGTATAAAGTTCAATTTTTTGTCGATAAAATAAACAACCAAAAAATTATTGTCGTTTAGATAACAATAACAACTGTCAAATGATATATATATGTTTTTTTGACCTGTTGATGAACTGCAAATTGGTTAAATAATCAAGCTCAAGGTCTTGCAATTTGCAATAACAACTGTCGTTAAAATATGTTACTGAATACCGAAATCGAAAAAATGGTTGTTAACTGTTTTTAACGATACGATTATCGTTAAAATAAGTTAGTGAATCGCACTACAAATCTCCCTCATATATATTCTTTGCCAAGGCATATTAATTCATCAGGTAATTGCAGTTCGGAGAGAACTTTTTTGTTTATATTTTTTATTTATGAAGTTTGACATTTGAAATTAATGAGAAAGGAAAAAAAATGTTTTCTATCTAAAGACTTTGACAGCTGAAATTTAAAATAAGTGAAGAAAAAAATAATCAGCTGACGAAACAAGACTACCTGATGAATAAATGTGCCTTGATTCTTTGCATGGAAAGTGTTTCGCTCACTATTTTCTTCGAAAAGATTCTAAAAATATCTTATTAAGTACATTCATTGAAAAAATGGCAGCTACGCATAGTTTAAAAATTTAAAGTCCGTTTTACAATTTTGTAACGCCCACTTAAATTAAATAAAAAAAAAAATAATCATAAGAACCTGTTTTAAACGGCTGCGATATGGCGTTACATACGTACAACCAACTAATCGCACACTAAATAGAATAACGTAACGTAACGTAAAAATTAAAAAAAAAATTGATTTTTTCTATAAGTTAATTCATAATACACATCTCTAACCACTCCAAACATTTCTTTCTCTTCCTCATCTTTCTTTACTGGTAAAATATTTTTTTTTGTATTTTTTTGTTGCTAAGTGTTAAATTTGCGCTATTAACTATTTTCACTTGCGTCATTGTGCTCAAGAACAACTAATTATTTCTGTTTCACATTAAGAGTGTTATTTTGAGTTTTGCCACTATTACTGTCAATTTTATGGTTTATTATTTTGAACTGAAAATTGAAATAGGCAATTAAAAAAAATTAAGCATTTTATCTGTTAGAGACAGACAACTCGAAATAATGTAACAAGTCAATCGAAAATATTTCAGTTAAAGGGCCATAGCTCGAAATCCTATTTGATTTCCACAATATAACAAGGTACTAAAAAACCAGTTCATATCTCAATAACTGCATTAGTAAGGCACACCAAATTTGATGTGTCTAACTCTTAGAACAAACTGCATGTTACCACAAAATATTAGCGGTATACGAGGGGAAAGACAGGTACCCCCCCTACAAAATAATTATAAATTTTCTTATATCTGCAGAACAACAATAGCGAGGCACACCAAATTCAATGGGAGTAAAATATTGTTGGTATAGGGGAGGGGAAGACGGGTACCCCCCATACAAAATAATTAAAATTTTGTTTCATACCTGCAGAACTACAATAGCGAGACACACCAAATTTAATGTGGATAACTTTTAGAACAACCTGCATGTTCCCACAAAATATTGGCGATATAGGAGAGGGAGACGATTACCCCCAATACAAATAAATTATTAATTAATTCATAAACATAAGTTTTTTTATTCATGCATGCCTTCGCTATATTGCCTGCCATTGATTGACTTTGGGTATTAATGAACGAACGACTCATGCGTGACTTACGCGCAATAAATCACGATATTTGCACATATCTAATAAAAACACCTCAAACAGTGACAAAAACAACAACAACATCAATAAAAGTATTACTGCTGTATTCATAAAAAATATTTTAGGTTAATTAAATGCTTATTTGACAAATTTCTATGCAGCTTTTAATAAACCTAAAATATTTTTAAAATATTTTTTATAAATACAGTAGTTAGCCTCCAAGGTATATCTTGGAAGCCTCGAAGCGCTTTTTGTTGGTAAACTCAACGCGTGAAGGTATTACTAATTCGTACATAACTTCTAAGGTGCACCGATACGCAGCCTAAATTTTTAAAAGATAACGCTCATTCGTTTAACCTTTAAAATAAAATTAAAATATCTGCTCAATTGAGCCCAGTTAATAACTTTATGTCCAGTTAAACTCAAAAGATCCATTTTTTTTGCATTTCCAATATAAACATTAACAAGTAACAGTGCCGTATTCGGCCGTGCCGAATCTTATATACCCTTCACAAGGTGTAGTCATGCAATAACAATTGTTTGTATCACCATTCATCTCATATAAAATACGTACATACATGTAAAAAACATACAAAAAAAAAAAAAATTACAAAAAAAATATATTAAATATAAAAAAAAATAATACAAAAAATTACAAAAAAAAAATTTTTTAAAAAAAATTAAAAAAATTAAAAAAAAAAAAAATAATAAATATAAATAATATATTAAATAAAATAAAATAAAATTTTTTTGGCTCAGCTGGAATTCGATGCCACGTTTACTTTAACCAGTATGTATGTAGGTTGTTGTTGTAATTGTGAAAAAAACGAGGTGGTCGTGGTTTTTTGCTCATATCTCAGAAAGTTATGGGGCGATTGTGCTGAATTTCAATAGCGATTCATTCCTGGATATTTCCAAGAGATTGATACCATATACAGATCTGAGGAACATATAGTTGCTTCTAAAAGTTGATTTCAACCAACACACGGACAGACGGGCAGACGGACAGACGGTCAGGGCTTAATCGACTCCTCTATTCATAAGCTTTCAGAAAATATATACTTTATGGGGTCGGAAATGAAAATTGTAGAAATTACAAACGGAATGACAAAGCTATATATGTATACCCTTGTGCACCACAGGTGAAGGGTATAAAAACAAAACCACTTACACAAATAATTTATGTTACTAATTTAAGCAAGACAAGTTAAGAAATACCTGAGCTTGATGGCTGCATTGTTTGATTTATTAGTTTTTGAAAATTATTAAGGCAACTAGGATTTTATTACACAAAATTTTTAGCTTTTTATACCCTTCACCTGTGGTGCACAAGGGTATATATAGCTTTGTCATTCCGTTTGTAATTACTACAATTTTCATTTCCGACCCCATAAAGTATATATTTTCTGAAAGCTTATGAATAGAGGAGTCGATTAAGCCCTGACCGTCTGTCCGTCTATCCGTCTGTCCGTCTGTCCGTCTGCCCGTCTGTCCGTGTGTTGGTTGAAATCAACTTTTATAAGCAACTATATGTTCCTCAGATCTGTATATGGTATCAATCTCTTGGAAATATCCAGGAATGAATCGCTATTGAAATTCAGCACAATCGCCCAATAACTTTCTGAGATATGAGCAAAAAACCACGACCACCTCGTTTTTTTTCACAATTACAACAACAACATACATACATGTGAAAAACATACCAAACAAAAAAAAATTCCAAAAAAAAATATTAAAAATAAGAAAAAAATAATAAAAAAATAATAAAAAAAAACTACAAAAAAAATTAAAAAAAAATTTAAAAAAAAATTTTTAAAAATTTTTCTAAAAAAATTTTTTAAAAAAATTTAAAAAAAAATATAAAAAAAAATAATAAAATATAAATAATATATTAAATAAAATAAAATAAAATTTTTTTGGCTCAGCTGGGATTCGATGCCACTTTTATTCTAACGTGTACGTATGCACGTATGAATGAATGGGACGAATGGTGATACAAACAATTGTTATTGCATGACTACACGTTGTGAAGGGTATATAAGATTCGGCACGGCCGAATATAGCACTGTTACTTGTTTATTTTAACGCGTCTCTACAAAAGTACCCTTACCTATTTGACATTTATTTTTTGCCTAGTGATGTACAAGAAGCTATTTATCGACCACAAAAAATCTTACCTTTAACTAACGGCAAGTTGTTATAATGGCATTAAGAGTTAATTTTTTATGTTTGTCTATGATTATAAGCCTTGATTTTATAAAAATATAAATATATCCATTGAATTCTGTAAACGTCAACCCTATTATTAGACCGAATCCCTATAATCATCTAAAAGCGCATAAGGCTGTTGGTAGAAGTGGGACTGAAATTAAAATTATAAAATTTGGAATCATCAAAAAATAGAAAACACAGGTTTCTCTCTTAAACTTGCTCATTATCAGTCTGTATACTTAAGTCTAACTTTCGTAATTCATTCTAACATGCATTAAGTTGCTAAAATATATATTGCAATCGAGATAAAATTTATCTTAGTTTTATAATAACACAGCACTCGAACGAAATTTTCTGAGCTCGACTCATTCCCAAAAACCATCAAAACTCTTAAGAAACTGTAGTTAAGGTTTTGGCTAATACGCGAATAAAAATAGTAACTGAACACAAGCAATTTATTACTTTATGCCTTGTGATGTGGGGTATATATAAAATACAGTCTGGCTTAAACGACTTTTACTTTTTTTAACGTATTTTTATACCCGCCACCAAAAAAATGGTGGGGGTATATTCATTTTGTCATTCCGTTTGTAACACATCGAAATATCCATTTTAGACCCCATAAAGTATATATATTCTGAATCAGGGTTTGATTTGATGACGATCTAGCTATGTCCGTCCGTCTGTCCGTCTGTTGAAAGCACGATAGAGGTCGCACCGAAAAAGCTAGGGGGCTCAAATTTTGCCAGAATCTTTCTTATAGACAAGGTTTGTTTGGTATTGAAAATGGGCTAAATCGGAATATTAGGAAGAGAGTTATAGCTCGAAAAGCAAGAGTAGGTCAAAAAAACCGTGTCCTTCGAACATCGAATAAAATGGAATTGTGTCCAAACGCCTTAACGTAGACTCATAAAACTTCGAATATATATTTCCTGGGTAAAGACACTATTTGTCCCCGAAAATTATCTAAATCTATGCATTAGGAAAGGATTTATCGATCAAAATGTACGAAAATGTATACCGCACAGTGTAATTTTCGGTATATTTAAAAACAAAAACGTCATAAAAGCAACAAAATTGGATGTACGACCCTGAAATTTTGCACACTTTGTTTTTTGCTGAGAGGCTTTTTTGTAACGAAAAATCAATGTGCCTCGCCCATTTTTACGCCCACCTCCCATATAACGTTTTACCTAAAATTCATATAATTTCTCTACTAATAATGATTTTGGAATAATAAAGGGCTACATTGAAACACCTAAAATGTACTCATTCGTAAAAATAACTTTGACACGCCTACTATAACGCCAACTTTTCACGTTATCTACCGTTAATGAAATTTAAAAGCTCATAAAACCGCCAAAATTAGAGGTATGATGATCAAATTTGCTACGTATATCCCCCTAGGCAATGTCATTATTGTGCCAGAAAATTAAGATGCCACGCCCACTTTTACGCCCACCTCCCATATAACGTTTTACCTAAAATTCATATAATTTCTCTATTAAAAAAGATTTTGGAATAATAAAAGGCTATATTGAAACATCTAAAATGTACTTATTCGCAAAAATAACTTTGACACGCCTACTATAACGCCCACTTTTCACGTTATCTACCGTTAATGAAATTTAAAAGCTCATAAAACCGCCAAAATTAGATGTATGATGGTCAAATTTGCTACGTATATCCCCCTAGGCAGTTTCATTATTGTGCCAAAAAATTAAGATGCCACGCCCACTTTTACGCCCACCTCCCATATAACGTCTTACCTAAAATTAATATAATTTCTCTATTAATAAAGATTTTGAAATAATAAAAAAAGGCTATATTGAAACATCTAAAATGTACTCAATCGTAAAAATAACTTTGACACGCCTACTATAACGCCCACTTTTCACGTTATCTACCGTTAATGAAATGTTAAAGCTCATAAAACCGACAAAATTAGAGGTATGATGAGGAAATTTGCTACATATATCCTTCTAATCAATGTAGTAGTTGTGCCAAAAAGTTAAGGTGTTACGCCTACTATAACGCCTACCTCCCATAGAACGGTTTATCTTAAATTCATGTAATTTCTCTATTGACAAAGTTTTTGGGAAAATAAAGGACTATATTGAAATATCTAACTTGTATTTATTAGCAGAAACTTTATTGACACGCCTACTTTAACGCCCACTTTCATTGAAAGACTACATTTACAAAAGCATTTTAGTAGCATATCGAAGTTATAAAGGGTGGTTAAATTTTAAGGACCGATGTTGAATTTAAATAAAACACATATTATTTAGGAAATTATTATTATTTCTTTTTGTAATGATAATATATGTACGGTTAAATTATGTATTTAACAAAATATCGGCCAAATGTCCACCCCTATCCTTGGCCCACTCCTCTATCTGATTGTCCCAGTTTTCAATGACAATGTTGATGCTCAATTGTTGGGCACGATGATGAGTCGAGGTTGACTGCTCTTTTTCCACACTATCGCAAAAAACAGCAATGGTTCCCATTCAACGAACTAAGAAGGCATTCACAGATTTTCTAACATTTTATACAGACCTGTTTTGCAGAAATTAAAATATTTTTTACAATTCTCCCGATTGTGGACGAATTTGAACGATTATGTTGACCAAAAGAATTACGAAGTGTACAAAATGCATTTTGATTTGAATGCCCATTTTCATAAAAAATCTGAATAACTTTAAAGCGTTGCTCATTTGCGTATCTTTCCACGGATCAAATTGAGTAAGTTTGAGATTGAGAAATGTCAAATGAAATGCAGAAAACAAATTTAAAGACTAGCTGTAGTTCACCTTCAACATGGGTCCTTAAAATTTAACCACCCTCTACAAAGAAAGTGATACATATTTTATTATAAAGAGATTATTCCATAATGAGTAACAAAATAATAAATATTGTGCTTTAAATGTACACAAAATTGGTGGTGGGTATAAAAGATTCGGCACAGCCGAATATAGTGCTCTTACTTGTTATTATATTAAAATAAAAAATACATTAAAACAGTGAATCACTTTTTTTATTACAATAATTAAAATTTTTTACCTTCATTAAAAACCAAAAAAAAAAAAAAATTTAGGCTGACAGGACTTTTTTTATAAATCAGTTCTATTCTGCAAGAAACTCAAACAAACATATTATGTTATGTGTGTGTAAGTGCGTGTGTATGTGTATAAATAATGTTTTTAGTTTAGGTTTTGTTGTAGATAAACTTTTGTTATTGTTGATACATTTCTGAGTATGTGTGTGTTTAACTAATCTTAAATTGCTAAAGGCAATAACTTGTTTGTTGCGGTCAGAATAATACAAAATTGTAATAGAAAAAATAAATAAATAAAAATAGTGCAATACATATTACAAGACCGTAGTACATAAACCTGCCCCAAAAACAAACTGACCAAAAGACAATGTGTATTGTTCATTTGTCAAACACGCACTCTGACAGCTGAATGTCATACACCTTTTATTGTAACCACTCTTTCGTCCACCACTCTCTCGGCAAAGAGAGAAAACACTTGTAAGTTAATAGTTAAAAATCAAAAGCTTTATCATTATTTAAGCTTTTTTTCTCATTTTCACTAGTTTTTGCTCTGTTTCTTGCTCGCTCTCTCAACATTTTCATATGGGATTTTTTAAACTGACTTTATTTTGACAACAACATAAATAAAGCCAACAGATACTGCCAGAGTTAAGACATTTATTGTATGTGTGTGCATACAGTTTTATAAATGAACCATTTTACAGGACATTTTATTTAAGGATAATGGCACCAATTTCAGTTTCATTTCGGTGCTAGTTACAACAGTTTCAAACCTTTGCTGTCTAAACGCAACCACACAACATTTATGTGGAACGAAATTATTTTTCACACACATGCATACGCAAATAAATCATAGTAAAACGGAAAAATAATTGCAAAAAAAAAAAGTAAAGAACAACAAAAACTAGGGAAAATCGCTTCGTGAACTTGACACACAAACAAAAGAAAATTTTGAATTTTTAGTAGTGTTTACCGTAACGGTTTGTGAATAACTAAATGTGTGTGTGTGTGTGTGTGTGTGTGTGTAAGCATTTACGACCAAAAGTTTAAAGTAAATACAAATCAAAATGCACAAAAAAAATAAATTTAATGAAAAATAAGAATTTAAAAGAAAATTGTAATTTGTTTTAAGAAAACATTTTGTTATTTTAATTTTTCTGGCTGTGTTTTTTTTATTATTAAAAAAAAACAATTAACTTTTAGGTTGGCTAAGATGTGAAAGGTTTAATTTTACTTTTTGTAGTTTCTCTTCTTACTTTTTGTATTATTGCTATTGGTTTTGTTTTTCTTGTTGTTATAACATTTCAATAAAAATATATATAGACTTAAATGTTTTATATAGATAATTTTTCATAAATTCACAATTATCTTAAAATTTTCCTAATAAAAGAGATTTATTAATTTAGGGAAAGAATTTAACAAAATCCTATTTTCATAGATTTAAATTAGGTACACTGGTAAAAAGCGGTCTTGTTGCTTAAAATTTGTTTACTTTCATCTATGTACCCTTAATTATGAAAATGGTCTAAGTCATATAGTTTTTGTTTCGAGATATCTAATGTTTTGCGTTTGAATAAATTACAGATTTTTTTTTATATTGTGCAGCATTTAAACACTGAATTTAATTAATCTTAACTTGGAAAGCTTTTTATGAATGTCCAATTTTGTGTGTTTCTCATATGGAGATATTGTTTTCGAAGGTAAACTAACTTAGAATATTTTCAAAATTAATTAAATGACCTAAACAAAAAAAAAAGAAAAAAAAAACAATAATTTAAGTAACGTAATCATAAATATTTCTTAATAATAAGTAGAAGCAATCCATTTCTTTTCTTTAAGGTTTTTACTATTCAAGGATTCAAAAAAAATTTTTGAAAATCTGGAGGAATGTACGTAGTAAACACGTTATATCATTTTAATTTCTTCCATTATTGGTCTGGTAGTTGTATATAGTGAAAATAATCTAATATTTCCATATATTTTTGGTCTTATTCTTAAAGGTAAAAGATGTAAATTGTGGTGTTCAGGGTCATAAATATTAGTTTTATAAAATATCTTAAAAGGTTTAATTTTTAAAAAATCTGGTTCATTAGATTTTATAATATAACTAGCTAATACCCGGTGTGCTTCGCCACCCCAAATTTTAGTATTTAATTCATATGGCAGGTGCTACGCCCACTATTGTTAATGCACCCATTTTTTCCATAAATGTTTATTTGAATATCAAAGTTGCTTTTGCAAAATTTTAGTACTCTAATCGATATCGTTTTCCTGATATACGAATTTTAGTATTTAATTCATATGGTAGGTGTCACGCCCACTATTAATAATGCACCCATTTCTTGCCTAAATGTTCATTTAGGTGTCAAAGTTGCTCTTGCAAAATTTTACTACTCTAATCGATATCGTTTTCCAAATATACGAATTTTAGTATTTAATTCATGAGGCCACGCCTACTATTGCAAGTACGCCCATTTTTACCCAAATGTTCGTGTGGATGTATAAGTTTACCGTACTTAATTTGAAGACTCTAGCTGCATTAACTTTCGTGATATATAATATTTAATACTTATTCTTTAATAGGGCGTGGCACCCCGCCCACTTACAATTTCAAACCAAAGTATGGTCTATAGTTCCTTCCAGACATACAGAAAGATTCTGTAAAAATTTCAAGGAAATCGGTCCAGCCGTTTAACCGTCTATAAAGCACAAACAAACATACAAACATATAAACATACAAACACACATTGATTTTTATATATATAGATTAATAAATTTATTTAACAATTTAAAAATTGTAATTATAGACGTATTAAAATCAATTTAAATTGTTTTAACAGCTATTAAAATTTTAATTAATTTTTTAATACTAGTTTAATTAAATTTTATGTTTTATTTTTTTAAATAAAACTATCAAGTAAATTTTTGATTTATAATATTGATTTTATAACTGAAATCCATAATTATTTTTCTATTTTGTGTTACAATTGAAAATTTTGTAAACAATTAATGTATGGAAAGAACTAAGCTGCAACAAACATTCTAACCATTTAAATATTCAAAACAGAACTGAATGAATTTATCATAATGAAAATATGTGTAATAAAATATAACCGTACTTTTTATAAATTCACAAAAAAAAACACATATTACCGTCATTGTCATTACTGTCATCGATAATTTCTTAATAACAAATAAACTACATTTTTAAAAATTGTTGACTTAGAACATTTTCATAATAAACACTTAATATAATCCATTTAATGTTGAAATAACAAGTATTTATAAATCGCTCATTTTTGACTATATCATGAAAATCACATTTAACTTATTTAGTTTTAATTAATAAGGTATGAAGAAACTGTTTAATTAATTTTTTTAGACTTAAACTAATTTCACAATTAAGGGCTGTTTAATTTCAAAATTGAAATCCATTTTTTACAAGCACTCCTAGTTATTAAGATAGGACCAGAATTAAATTATGTTAATACACAATATAATTTTGAGCAAAACTTTATTTCTATAATTTTCTGATTCATCACATTGTTGTTTCAAAAACTCTATGATTACCTTTTCTTGCTTGCGGAAGCCTTTACCTCGCTGCTCCCTTAATTCATCCAGCTTTTTAGGATAACGAATTGGCTGAAGAAAAAAACTTTCTATAATGCTCATGTTGCTTAACGAACATGTTGATCATAATTGGTCGTTTTGAATTTTAACAAAACACTTTTTGCTACTCAAATGAACTTATTTCACTCAGATTTTAAAACATTTATCATAAAGCGTGATCCATTTTAAGGTTCCCTACTTTTTTAAAGAAAAAAACACATAAAATTTAAATTTAATGGGGAATGCTAATTGTCATTTGAAAACACATTCTTTGGCATTTGTTTTTTGAAGATTATGTCAAATGTTGGCCGTTGCTACGTCGCAGATGGTCCATCCGTTGAGTCCAATTTTTGTTGACTCGTTCGAGCATTTCAACTGATAACTGGCGTATGACACTTGACAAGCACTGAATCAAAGCGGGTTTGTCCGCATAAACTTTAGACTTTACATATCCCCACAGGAAAAAGTCTAATAATGTGATATCACACGATCTTGGTGGCCAATCGACCGACACAAAACGTGAAATTATGCGCTCACCGCAGTGTTCTCTCAATAAATCCATTGATTGATGCGATTTTGGTAAGTGGCGCCGTCTTGCTGAAACCAAATGTCGCCGAGATCACGAGCTTCAATTTCATGCATCAAATAGTTGGTTATCATGGCACGATAACGGTCGCCATTGACGGTTACGTTCGCACCGGCATCATTTTTAAAGAAATATGGACCGATGATTCCACCGGGCCCCAAACCACACCAAACCGTTGTTTTTTCTGAATGAAGTGGCAGTTCTTGAATCTCATCAGGTTGCTCTTCGTCCCAAATGCGGCAATTTTGTTTGTTTACATACCCATTGAGCCAGAAATGGGCCTCATCGCTGAACAAAATTGGCCTCGAAAACGTCGGATCTTTTTAGAACTTCTCAAGAGCCCATAGAGCGAAGCGATGTCGCTTGGGAAGGTCGAGCGGCTTTAGTTGTTGCACAAGCTGTATTTTGTACGCTTTCAATTTAAGATCTTGACGTATCCATACGTCAGTTCGAGTTGCTGCGAACGGTGCCGAATCGATTCTCCACGGTCTTCATGTACACTCTCATTTACGGCCGCTATATTTTCATCACAGCGTGCAGGACGTGGTCTATTCTGTCGAATATTATCTAATAATGAATGCTGGGTTTCAAAATGGGTAATGGTGTTGCGAGTAGTACACTCAGTAGGTACATTATGATGACCATAAGTTGAGCGAAGTGCACGAAATACATTCCGCACAGAACGTGAATTTTCGTAATAAAGTTTAACGATTTGTAAACGTTGTTCAGGCGTAAGTCTTTCCAGTATGAAATGCCAAACAATACTGAACAAAAACAACATGACACGACTCACACGTAATCTTTCAAAAAAAGGCTATTGAAAAAAGTATCTCTACTTGAATCACCCATTACAATTCGTGAAGTTCTTTTATTGTACTAATTATCTAGCTTGAGCACCATAAAAAATTTCAGCTCACACCTTTTCAGTATTCAATTTTAACAACAGAATGTAATATTATAATTTAATATTTATTCGAGCCTTTTATTCTTAAACTTATTAGAAATCATTTTTATTCTGGCTTAAGTTAATTTTATTTTTATTAATAAACGATATTAGTTGAGTGGAATACATTTTCGAAACCGGCTACGATTCTACGATTTTATCATCAGCACTCTTTATCGGAAAACTTTTATGCAATTTAAAACTACTATTTATGTTACAACTTAATTAAATTAGAATTAGGAAGCATAGCATTCATTTCTTAAATTTGTCTTTTTCTTTCTTAATGCAGTATGGAAAGCATAGTTGAATTTTGATTTTTCATTTGTAAATCTATCAAGGTAATAAACATGGAACTATGAATTTCTGAATGTCGTCATATTTATTCAAAATTTTTATTCTTAAATTTTTTATAAATAATTTTTATTCTGGCTTAAGTTAATTTTTTTTATTATTATTTAATCTTCCTAAAAACATTTATTTAAAGTTTTGAAAAACTATTCCGATAATAGCCGAATGGAGTTTCGAACAGACGAGATTAAATTTCAAAAATTTAAGCTAGAAAATAAAATTCTATAAAAGGAGGACCGATTTGAACTATCCCACGAAATTAGTTCGGTACATTTAAAAAACTTCCTGCATACTTTTTAACCAGTGTTTTTGTCATTCTTTTAACTATTGAATATTTTTTCAACTATTTTCCGAAATGGTTAAAAAACTTTGTAAAGAAATATATTATTAAAAATATAAAAAAAAAATAATAATATATACAGGTATGTGATGGAAATCGAAAACGAAAACGAAGCAATTTTGAAAGTTCGTTTTAATACTCTTTGAATAAAATTTTTGTAATTTTTGTTATAAAATTCTTTTTAATATAGAAATATTTATGTACATATATAACAAAAATTACAAAAATTTTATTTATAGAATATTAAAACGAACTTTCAAAATTGCTCCGTTTTCGTTTTCGATTTCCATCACATGCCTGATATTCTTGTTATTTCATGTTAAAAAGTCTTTAATAAAGCTCGCTCTATAAATTGTATAAAATTCCCTATTCATTACTTAAAGGGAACCTTTCTGTTAAAATCTTTATTTATAAAAAATGTTAATCAAATGTCTATTACTCAAACATGTTCTTCGTTAATGGGAAATGGTGTATGTATTTATATGTACGGTCATGTTCCCCATAAAAGGCTCAGATATTTCTATTTGGTTGTGCATGTTTTTGTGCGGACACAATAAAAGTGCGTGAGTTTGCATTTATCTATCTATGTATTCTTCGTTTGTATGTAAATATGTGTCAACTTATACATACATACTACTTACTCTTATTTTAAGCTGATTGCTATTTTATTTATTTTTATTTTTTTTTTTTATAAAAAAAACTTTTATTTGATACTCTATCTTAGTTTATCTAATACGCAGTTTTTATGTATTTGTTGTAATGTCCTTGTGTCTGTGTTGCGAACATGTGTTTTAGTATGATCATGCACATAAGTGTGTTATTTGCATAAGTATTTTCTTTTTTTTGTTTTGTTTTATTGCATACATTGTCTTTCTTTGTCTACAACAGCCTGAAACGTGCAAAATAGTAGGATATGAACAAAAATAACAAATAATGTCGTTTAGTTTTTTTCGTGTGTGTGAGAGACAAAAAGTAATAAAAAGTAAATAAATATATTAAAAAATTTCAAAAAAAAAAATTTCAAAAAAAAATTAAAAAAAAAAATTAAAAAAAAAATTAAAAAAAATGGGAAAAAATTATTAAATTAATTAATTAATTAAAAAAATAATTCAAAAAGTAATTAAAAAAATAAAAAAAAAAAATTAAAAAAATAAAAAAAAAATAATTAAAAAAATAATTTAAAAAATAATTAAAAAAAAAATAAAAAATAATTAAAAAAATAATTTTAAAAATAATTTAAAAAAAAAATTAAAAAAAAAAATAAAAAAAAATAAAAAAAAAAAAAAAAATAAAATAAATTAATAAGAAAAATTAAAAAACGAACCATTTTTAAATACAAAATTTAAAAATTCATTTAAATAGAATATGAAAAAATAAAATAGAAAACAAAAAAAATCTAAATAGCAAATTAAAGAAAAATAAAAAAATTAAGAAAATTATTTAGAAAAAAATTTTTAAATATTAAAATAAAAAAAATGTCTAAATACAAGAATTCAACTGCGAATTATAAAAATTCTTAAACAAAAACCTTTGAGTTGTATAAAAAGTAAAATATGATATGAATAAAAAAAATATTTCTTTTAAAAATACTACGCTAAAATCTAAACTTTAGGAATCCTGTGATCTTAAGCTGTTATAAATTTTTATTATATTTAAGCATTCAAAACAAAAATATACTTAATTTAGACAATGTTTAATAAAATTTGCTTTAAAATTTTAATTTTTTGAAAAACCCAATCTTTAGAAAATCTCTCAGCAACTCTTTATTTATTAAAAAGTTTCAATAAATCCTTTAATTATATAAACTTTTTGATAAATTTTAGGTTTAAAAACATGGCAATAAGTTCTAGGTTAAACTAATATTTAATTTTTTTATTGTATAAATCAATATAAAGGGAACGCCAAATAACTTTTTTTTTTGAAAATGCTATAAAAAAAAGTGTAGCTTCGGCTGTGTGGCACGTAGCGCCGCCCTGTTGAAACCACATGCTGCCAATATCCTCCTCTTCAATTTTTGTAAACAAAAATTCGTTTAACATGGCCCGATAACGATCGCCATTGACTACGGCGACTCCTTGCTCATTTTCGAAGAAAAATGGCCCAAACAGTGACTCGTTTTGGGTGTATCGGCATTTTAAATGTATGCGTGCGGGTTTTCAGTGCCCCAAATGCGACAATTTTGCTTGTTTACATACCCGCCAAGATCAAAATGAGCTTCATCTGAAAAGATGTTTTTTTTTTTTGGCAAAATCGGCCAAAGTAACGTCGCAATATTTTCCAGCGTTGTTCAAGCGTATACACAACCATATTCGTTCAGCGGAAGGATAAAACTAATTATCTGTCAAATAATACATAAGCTAAGTGTTACCGTTCACGAAATAAGAACTAGTTGAAAAAAACATTAGATGGCCCTTATATAATTACAAAACTTTAAATTACACCAAATTTAGAGTTTTTTTTTTTTATTTTAATGATTAAAAAGAAAATTTTTAGAAATTCTGTTTGTACTGATATTTTTAAAATTCGAGTATAAAATAACAAAATATGCAAGTAAGAGCCTTCTATTCGGTTGTACGGAATCTTCCATACCCTCAACACAGTTTGTACCATCATGTTCATAGATTTGGAAGTATATATTAGTTACCGCTAGTGTTTTTGTTGTTGTTTTAGCTAAACTATAACCCAAACTTTTTATTGACATTTTTTTCCAACAATTTTTTCGCCGATATCTTTGTCGGTAATTGACCCATTGATGCATATACATAACAAACAAACGTTTTAAGAAATTCAATAGGAGTCACAAAATCTGATCTTGTTTGGGTGTTCTGCTCTCATACCTTGGTTTGTAATGTGCCCACATAACTGATTTTTAATAGCGAAATTCTCGTAAGGATATCTAATAAATTGATGCCATATAAAAGCCTAAAGTATACGTTGGGGCTTCAAAAAGTTGATTTCAACACCCTTTCGGAATGACGGATGGACGGCTAAATTTACTACCCTATTAATAAGGATTCAGAATATATACATTTTATAGAGTCGCAAATGAATATTGAAGAAATCACTAACCGAACGGCAAACTGATATAAACCCTTTTATATTGTCGTACAAATTAGGAGTAGTGCAGTAGTAGCTATAAGCAAGTATTGGGTAGAGAGAGAATAATATTTGGTAAGGCCTTCGATAAGCAGGATTAAATTACAAATTGTCAAACATGGCGCCTTACTATAGTAAAGAGCTTGTGCCTCTACCCGCCAGATGTGGTTGCAATATCATCAATATCGCAATTCCATTTAGTACGAAGGACAATACATAGGTAGCTTTCGTTACCACCCTTGTTGTCTTTCTATGGCCCTACCATAGCAGAGTTGTTAGAATGTAATTAAACACCATCACTGGGACTTTTTATCGGTATTCGTTAATACAGTAAAGTTTAGGTGAAACTAAAATTCAAAGTCTTAATAAACTTTAGAAAATACTGTTTCATAAGAAATATTTTAACAAATTAAAGAAAACAATTGCTCAACTAATCCACAACTTTTTATATAAGTTTTACAGCAAGATTTTTTAATTTCCTTTAACAAATAAAATTAAAAAATTTAAAGTAAATTTTATTAACCATTTTTCAAAATTAAAATTTTCCCTAAATAAATGTATAAATGTAAATAATAAATACATACATAAAGGCTTACACATTTCTTTTGAAAAAGTGCCAACAAAAGTGTCAACAATATAAATTGCATAAAAAAAAAAATAAAAATAAAATACTGGGTTGAAGGTCAGGTTTATTTATGTAAAAGTATGACAAAACCGTATTAACACACCAGCACATCAACATTATACTTGCAAACTGAGTATATAAATCGTTGCAAAAACTTGGATAAATTGAATGACTACAACTGCGACTACGATGATGATGATGAGGAAAAAGATAGTGATGGCGATGGTGTTGCTTAAACCTTAAAAACATCCAAAATATAGATTTTGCGGAAGGTGTAAAAACTTCTTGGCAGTTAAACGAATTTTTTTTTTGCTGGTAATTGGAAAAGTTTCGTTGTAAAAAGAAAATTGTTAAAATAAATTAAACAAAACATTTGACAAGTTACAAATATTTTTAAATTATATAAAACTACAAATTCTTGCAAGAGATATTTATACATTTAGTTTTGCTAAATGTTTTAATTGTTGCGACAACGTCATTGCTATTCAGTAACATTATATAAAAGAGTAGCTGCAACAACATTATTTTTGCTCATCAAATTGGATTATTCAACAAATAACGGGCCATGGGAGAAAAACCCCGCTGTATCATCAGTTGCCACGGGCAACACCGGAAATGCCGGAAACGCAAATCAAGTAAACACTTCTTCTACTTCCGCTACTACGGCCACCAACAATCAACATTCAACAGCATTCACGACAAATGTGGTTCCTACTTCTTCCTCGGTCGCTGCTGTTGGTGGTGGTTTACCAAATACCCAATCAAGCTTAAAAGCAACCCACCACCAAATAATGCAACAACTACAACAGCAACATCATCATCATCACCAGCAGCAGCAACAGCAACATCAACGTCAATTGCAACATCAGCACAGTGTTGCAGTGTTAGGAAGTAATCATGCTCATTCCCACTCGCATAATGTGTCACGCCAACTAACCCATCAACACTCACATCCACCGTTACACCATGCTAATACTAATACCAGCACGATAACAACAACAACAACAGCAGCACAGCATCACCAACATCAACATGCTGCTGCACACCAACATTCACATCATCATCCACCACTACAGCATCATATGTCACTTAATAGTGGCAATCTATCAACATCAGTTGCCACTTCTTCCTCAGCTTCGACGGCCTCCTCGTCAGCCGCCCACTATCATTGTCAATCTTCCAGTGTTAGCAATACATCAAGTATGGCTAATACGGTAACATCTGTTAAACATTCAACACATCATCATGCCCGTCATCATTTGACACCACAACACAGATCGTTGTCACAACAACATGGTGCTGCCACTTTAAGACGTCGTACACTCAGTCATGTGCCACGTTCATATTCTGCATCGGCTGCCACCAGTGGTACTTCAAGTGGCAATGCAACGACTTCCACTCTTACTTCCTCGATGCGCGTTAGTGGCAAAAGTAGCGGTGGTGGTTCTGGTCACAATGTTGTTATCGTTGAGCGTTCACGTTGCCGTTCACCAATGATGCTGTGCCATAGTCATAGCGATGGTGAATTTCCTATGTATAAAGGTGAGTTGACATTTTCAAATGTTACACTTTTTGGAAAGGAATATTATACAATTGATAAAACATCTAACTGTAACGGTTTTAGCACTTAACTGTATAATTTATTTTCGTATATTCAGTTGTCTGTGGAAAACGTTCTTACATTTAAGTAATAAAAGATTCTCTCACAACGTCTGCTATTATCTTATGCACCTTGAGTGTTCCAAATCCAACAGGATATAAATATCTTGACAGTTAAACAACGCTATCGAATTAATAAAATTTACTTTGTTCACTTTGATGTTTTAATCGCAAAGCTTTGTTCAGCAGTTAGGCACATTTTCCCTTTATGGGCTTGTTAGTAAACATAATTGCTGCATACGGAGTGAGACTAATCCACAGCAGAAACACTGGTGGCATCATCGGATTTTATTTCTTCAAAAATGTTGTTGGAGCTTTTGTCACGGTCAATAAGATGGTTACTGCATCATGATCAATATTTTTTTGTCCTTAAATATGAGTGACATTGTCTAAAAATTAAACGCCCAGACTGCGCTTCTTCGAGAACGGATGTGGTGGTCACATACTTCAAATAATAAAAAAAAAATTTTTTTGATTAAAATTTACTTAATATTAGTTTTTACGTTTTCACGTTTTATCGAGCCTGAAAACACCCTATATATGACTTTTTTTATTTTATTTCGATTTTTTGGTTTTTTTTATATCCATTTTATGCTAAGAATTTGACTTCTTTTATTTTATTTCGATTTTTTGGTTTTTATTCGAATTTAAATTTATATCCATTTTATGCTAAAAATTTAAACTTGTGAAAATGTTCTTTAATTGCTTATCTTGCCGGATATATTTCAACTTAGTTTTCGAACACCGCTGTTAATTAATAATTAATAATAAAAAATTTACACTCATGACTTGTAAGTCTCTCTACCATATTTACCCCAAATATCGCTATACATTAAATCACTTTTTAATTACTTGTTGTTCATAAACTTTTATCAATAAAAATGCAAATTTAAAACAAGCAACAATCAAGTAACAACAAGAACAATATCAACAACAATTAAAGCAAAAATAATTTCATATAAATATTTATGCATAAAATTTAACAATAATTTTGTATGTTTTTTAAAAAACAAATTTAAATAACTACGTTGATGATAGGACCCACAATTTTCAAACGCTCTACCTCAGTGTTGTTTGCATAAGCACATTTACATATTGAAATAGACCTGTGTGGGTGTGTATGTGTGCATAAAACCAAGCAGTTTTGTAAATGTCATAGCGCCCTCAGTTTATATTTTATTTAAGCGTTGCGTTAATTTTTGGATACCGTGTATGAATTTTAATAGTTTCTAATTGCGTAAAACAGGTAAAATATTATAAGGTTAGGTAGAACAGGCAGCTGTTGTGCAGCTCACTTGGGTCCATTATATTGATCCCTTTGTGGTACCTGAATAGAAAAGTAAGAATAGAATAGAATATAGGAAGCAGACAAGTTCAGAGTCTCCGGCGGGAATCGAACCCGCAACCCCCAAACTAGCAGAACAGCACACTGCTGACAAGTCCATCGGGGCACCCTATTATAATGTCCCTTAAGATGATTATACAATATAATGCTTATTAAATATGTTTATACCAAGTAATTGCCTTAAGTAATCAGTAAAATCATTAGTTTAACTATAACTGTTGGTATAATCCTTCCCAAATGGATTTTCATATTCAAAACACCAAAGTGTCACTTAAGCACACTTACATCAACAATACCAGCAGCCAGTAAAACCAATAACAACAACGTTAATAAAAACAACCATAATAGTTAAAGTGAATACACACACACACATATATTCAATACCACAAAGTAGTATCCCACCGCATGTTTTAACATACAAACACAAATATATATTTTTTGCAACTAAATAAACCCAGCAAACAAATAAACTTAGACAAGTTATCATTTGGCAGAATAACTAGTTTTTTTTGTTTGAGTTGTCCCAAAATTCATAACCTTTGCTTACAAATCTATATATATATCTTTATATCTATACATATAAAAATCAATGTGTGTTTGTATGTTTGTATGTTTGTTTGTTTGTTTGTGCTTTATAGACGGTTAAACGGCTGGACCGATTTACTTGAAATTTTCACAGAATCTTTCTGTATGTCTGGAAGGAACTATAGGCTATACTTTGGTTTGAAATTGTAAGTGGGCGGGGTGCCACGCCCTATTAAAGAATAAGTATTAAATATTATATGTCACGAAAGTTAATGCAGCTAGAGTCTTCAAATTAAGTATGGTAAACTTTGACATCCACACGAAAATTTGGGTAAAAAATGGGCGGACTTTTAATAGTAGGCGTGGCCACATGAATTAAATACTAAATTTCGTATATTTGGAAAACGATATCGACTAGAGTACTAAAATTTTGCAAGAGCAACTTTGACACCCAAATAAACATTTTTGGAAAAAATGGGTACATTAGAAATAGTGGGCGTGGCAGCTCTCATAGCAATTGAATACTAAAATTCGTATATTCGGGAAGCGATAACAGTTAGAGTACCCAAATTTTGCACGAAAAGCTTTGACATCTATATGACTATTTTGATAAGAAATGGATGCTTTAGTAATAGTGGGCGTGGCACCTGTCATATGAATTAAATACAAAAATTCGTATATCTGGAAAGCGATAATAGTTAGAGTACCCAAATTTTGCAAGAGACACTTTGACGTCTATATGAGTATTTCGATAAGAAATGGATGCTGTGTAATAGTGGGCGTGGCACCTGTCATATGAATTAAATACAAAAATTCATATATCTGGGAAGCGATAATAGTTAGAGTACCCAAATTTTGCAAGAGACACTTTGACGTCTATATGATTATTTGAATAAGAAATGGTTGATTTAGTAATAGTAGGCGTGGCACTTGCAAAATAAATATATCTAATAACTAAAAAATTTTTATTTAATTACGATGGGGGTGGCGAAGCATACCGGGTATTAGCTATTATCTTATGTATAAAAAAGATGCATTGTGTTAGTAATTGATGTTCTCTGGAATGCGTGAACCGATTTTGTTTCTGCAAAGTTTATATAAAAGGTGACGTCAATACTAAGGTTTTTATGTATAAACTGTCTCTGTGTATGTGTATTGGTTCATGAGTTATAGCCATTTTAGTGAACACTGCATTTATTTAATTTTTTTGCACGTTTTTCGCTAGTTTAATATATAAAATTCTCGTGTCGTAGTGTTTGTGAATAAACTCCTCCGAAATGGCTCGACCGATTTTCATCATATTTTGTGTGCATATCGGGTAGGTCTGAGAATCGGTCAACATCTATTTTTCATACCCCTCAACGCCACGCATTTTTTCATACCGCCTCAGGTAAGCCAGATTTTCTTGAAATTTTCACATAATATAACTAACACTCTGATATGATTAATTGCTTTAACCACGCCTACTTTAACGCCCACTTTTTTAAATTATGTACTTACATCAATTTAGTTTTTAGTATTTTTCTTCAAATTGTACACAATTTATAGTCCAGCCAATGCAGAAATAAACGTTTAAGAATCGGTCAACATTTATTTTTCATACTACTAAATATTAAGGATGACTCTTCCCAAGGAACAATTTATGCCTCACCTAAACAACGTAACGACTTCGATGAAATTTTTAACTAAGATAGAACTGCATACCGTAGAACACATTTGGTTTACGTTTTTTTAATGTAAAAAATATTTCCTAGAAATAATTTATATGGCAGCAACGTTTGCCGGGTTAGTAAGTTAGTATTCTTATAAAAAATAAACAAATAATAGTTCAACCAATAAAAACTAAAAATTTTAAATACAACTAATTTTTTATACTACTAACAAAATTGTATAATAAATATTGAAGCAGTTAATTTAAATGCAAATATCGAAGCAGTGCGGGAGAATGTCGGTGACAATTCAGACAACTCAATTTAGCTTGGTGAAAAGGACTGATAATTTTAAGAAGCATATATTCACTAAAGATCTGTGTGGGAAGTTTTGACAAACGAGTGCGTATGTGCATGCTAAGCCTTGCCGGCCATTTGTGCGATGTGTCATTTTATAAATAACCCTATTCTATATACTTTATGACTCAATAAAAATACAATGAAAAGGCTTTTAACTATGTTTTGTATTTAATTCAAATTTTGCGTTAACTTTGGGACACCCTTTATAAAAAGTATTTACTGAGGTTATTACCAACTGGTCATTATTCTGTATTTTAAAAATAATGATGTCGATATCGACCCCCACAAATAATGACAAGCTATTACACAATTTTAGAGAGATTTTGCTGGGAAAGCATCACTGGAAATTACAAAAATCGACTTTTAATATTTAAAAAAAGACACAAGAATGTTAACAACTTCTATTACGTAGAAAAAAAGCAGAAAAAGCAGGAATGAAAAGAAAATCACATTTAAATTAAATCTACTTTTAAACCTTGTATAAATAAAACTAAACACGCAATAATCGATACAATGATTAATATGCAGACTCACAACACTCACGTATTCTTTCAATCAGTAGTAAATATAATGTGACACTTTACTTAGTGTTTGTAATTTTTGCAATCATTTGTTGTACGTAGTTGAAACTCCTAGAGATTAGCCACGTCTGTGCGTGCTTTGATTGAAATCACATCTCCGAAATTTATTGTGAAAAAAGAAATAAAATTTGTCGTTAGGTTGTGTCATATCAGTTTTATTAATTTCAGGAACGTATAAATTTTCACTATCAATCATCACAAAATTCATAAGACATGTAAAGGGTTATCCATATAGATCTTGAATTTGAATTTTAAACAAAACACTTAAATTTTTTAATACGATTTGATTTAAGAATCTTTGAAATATTGGCCGCATCTTCGAGAATAGCCGCTGCCAGCGGCATCTCTCGAATTGCGTGAGTATTGTTGGTTTTCTAGTCTTGAATAGTTGTTGGCTTATTTACAAAAATTATTTGAAAATCCTCAAGATGTTATATTAAATGATTAGGGAAACCAGGTTTGAGTGCGAAATTAGCTGTTAAGCAAAGAAACTCCTCAATGAAGCCATGATAACGGAATTTTTGTTGCCTGAAATTAAAACTCGTGATGCCGGCGATATTTGGTTTCAACAAGACGTTGTTGCTATGTCACATACAGAACGCGAAACAAAAATATTGATATTTATTTCCGACGTCCCAGTCTAGTTGTCTGCTATATGTGTGGAGCGGCCTTATCCATCTTCTGACGCCCAGAGCGTTCTTATCAATCGCTGTCGGCGTTAGGTTATCAAAGCATTTGCATATTGTATGGTCAGACCAGTCCCAATTCTAATGATTTCGGTGTGAAATAGGCTTTGGTTTGTGAATGCAAATATGTTCCCACTTCGAAAAATTACTCTTAAGCAAAAAATGGGCGGTTTTCAAAATGGTAGTGAAAGGCTTAAGCATAGAACGTTTCTAATTTACTCATTTCCATACCTGCTTCATAGTGAGGGAAGGACAGATGTATTTGTAATTTTTTAAAATGTCTAATTTCCACCACTGCAACAAAGTAAAGCTTTTTTGAGGCCCATATAAACGCGCTTTTATTTTCAAATTTAATTTAAGTGCTTCGAAAAATTCAACTTCTTTTACGGCGGATAGGCAACAGTTAAAAAAATCTTTATAACTCCACCGATTTTGGTGTCAGGTCTGGTTAACTTTTAGACAGCATTTATCCAGTGATATTTCTCCCACGTGAATGGTAAGGTTATACCGAACAAAACACCAAATTGTCAAGGAACAGTCAGTGAGGTTCCCTTTCGAAGTGGAGGAGCTGTACAATGCCCCTTTACAAATTTTCGCTGCACACGCTGCAAATCTTACAAAAAAAAATATTGAAAAAAATATAAAAAATAAAAAAATAAGAAAATAAGAAAAAAATTAAAAAAAATAAAGAAATAATAAAGAAATAATAAAGAAATAATAAAGAAATAAAAGAAGTGAAAAAAAATTGAAAATAGTAACACAAGTAAGTTAACACGAAAGCTTTGAAGTGGAGTAAAAACTCATAAGAATTGCTGCAACAGAAATATGGGGAAAACTACAAATTAAAGCGCTTTAAAGCGACCAATGCCTATAACGAGATCTGTGACAATAACTTTCAATTCTAATTCTTGTTTTTCGTAACGAAAAAACTACACCAACATATTCTTTGTTTGTTTACAAAATATATGAAAATGTGGTTGGGAGAAGAAGAAGTCTTTAAAAATTACTAGCATGAGAATAAACGCTGTCTAAATACAGAATATCAAACAGAATTATGTCTGCAAAAGTTAGCCAAAAAATAAATAAATCGTTGGCAGTAATGTTTAATTCTATCATCTTAGTGTTTATTTGTTTCTTTTGCAATACTGTAGAATTTACAATAACAACGCTATATTTATATTATTGGCACCACAGGTGAAGGCCATAAAAATGAGAATGCTTTTTGCAAGAAAATGGGTTTGTTAAATCGGTTTGTTAATACAGTCTGATAGTCACTTTTTTTTTTCTACTAGCATTTTCTTTATGGTTATTTCCTAAATACTTTGGATATTGTGATGAGCTTCACAGCGGTTCAACCGTTCTTAACTTTTATTTTTCTTAATTTTAATTAATATATTTCTGTTTTTATGTAAAACTTGATATTTCTATTTGGTATAAGTTCAATGCTATAATGACAGCATATCTCGGAAAAATTAGTTATCCGATACCAGTCGAGTGGAATGAATTTTAAAAAACAGCTACAATTTAAGCACCAGCACTCTTTTTTATCAGAACTACAAATGTTTCGTGTAAACATTAATTATATAACTCTCTTAGGGGGGATACCGAAGCGGATCTCTTCCATAAACGGGTCCCTTTTTGACCCGATACCGAAGAGGTATCATTGGCCTCACTGAGTGTTGTGTCGCCACAAGCGGTTTCTCTGGACTATCATGACTTCACATTGTAGACTGATGATTATGATTATTATTCACCCCAAACTAATTTCCTCCATAGCACTTATATCCAACGTGTGCATTAACGGTGGTACTAAGTCTGCTGCCAGCCAGCCAATGCCGGACACTCGCATATTACATGCGCCGCCTTCTCAGCAGTCTCAAGGCACTTTCTACAAACATCATCCTCCACAACATTAATCTTGTGCATATGCTATTCGAAGTTACCATATCCTGTGACCAGAGCAGTTATCCAGGCCAGGGCCCTTCGATTATATCCGAGTACCTTAACTGCATTCCCGCCAAGGGGCTCCCTCAGCGCCATACGTGCCTGTCTACACGTGGTTGTCTCCATCCACCTTTTCAGGTTACCCTTGCCCGCACCATCCTATACCCTAGAGCAACTTCAAGTTCCGGTACGCAAAAACCGCGGCAGCACCCCTCCTCGGAAGCTCGTTTGTAGCCTCATTCCCCTCTATATCCCTTTACCCATATTAGCATTACTTCATTCACAGAGGCGGAGCTATTAAGTTCTGAAGCTCTTATTTTGAGTGCAACCATTTAACTCAGTATTTTAACTAAATTTAAAACATAGAACTATTTGTTCTAGTGGATTTCATGCTTTTCATATATCAATAAGTTAAGTTGACAATCTGGAAAAAATTAAAAAGGCAAAATTCGTAGCCTTATTGATGAAATACAGCACAATTAACTATGGAGTGTGCTTGAACATTGGAGGTCTAGATTACGCCATATACATGCCATGTGTCATTAAATTCAGAAAAGCAGATACCATGGTTATTTAAAAAAAATTCTTCTGTTTTATTGCAACTTAAAATAAAAGAAAATGACCCGCCAGATATTTATCTACATTGAAGAGTGTCAAAGAAATTCTGTTTAATAACATTAATTAAAGAGCTCGCAATATATTGGAATATGTCATTTTAATTTTGTACATAATTGTTTGAAAACAATATTTACATCCATAAACATTTTAATATCCTCTTGGATTATAAACAAATGTTTTCCTAATTGCTATTAAGACTCGTGTACACATGTTTATTTGTTATGACCACAGACGTATGATTAATATTGTTGTCAAACATCTAATAAAAATAAAGTATACGCGCAGTTAAACGAATAAGTAGTAAAAATACAAGAAACAATAACAAATGAGAGTAAAACAAATGTATGTGGCAGTGTTGTAAACTCAATGCGTTTCGCACCATTTTTTGGTGTTTTTAAAATTTTTGTGCGAAAGTTAATGCGCGGTCGCTTTTCTTAAATTTCGGTCCGATTTTTATATTTTGCTGGCACAAAAGAAAATTCAATACAACATCTTGTTTCAGGGTGAGAAAAAAATCTTTGTATAATGAAATACATCCGTTTCAATAGGCATTTAATTCAACAGTGTAATAGAACAACAAGTAATGATCTTGATCATATAAACAAAGTACAACGTTCTTGTTGTTGTAGATAATTTGTATTATGTAACGAAAAATAATTATTTCATTATATGACATTTACTGTCCTTTTATTGTTTACTGTCCTTATCATTAGAAATTGGTTTTGTAGTAAAAGTTGCTTTGTGTTAAAAATTTATATCAAGTGCTGTAGACCTATAACGCCTTTAGCAGTACAATTTTAATTCGATGACGAAATATTATCTAGTATTGAAAAAGAATGGTGAATGATTCCCCCCATTGCAATGGAACAATATTGATTCAACGTTGGAATTTTGGTCTGAAGATAAATGTTATAAGGACGCAGTTAATATTAACCTTTTTTTCATGCATATAAAAATATGGCGCTAAAAACTTTGTAGCTTTCAAGTTTAGCGTGTTTTCAGTTCAATAAATTTGTTTAACTCAAAGATACGTAACCAAATGATTAACATAATGCTGTTAATGCATTATTTCAAATTAAAAATGTGTTAAAACGGCAAAATTGTTGTTGTGAAACTTATCAACTTGCTGATAGTGTTAATTGTCACAATATTAGTAATGATGTTTATCAAACATCAGAATTTAAAATGAAATCCCTTTAATGGTCACATGATAACATTAATTATTGGGTATACAAGTAAAAATGTCGTTTTTTTGCGTGAACAATGCATTTGTTATAATAACAAAATGAATTGATACATTATTCAAAGTAGTATTCATGGAAAGCCACTACTTTTTCCCATCTCTTTGAAGGCATATGGATTCCGCGCCAAAACAACTGCTGCGGTTTTGAGGTAAAGAATTAATCAAGCCAATTTCTGATACCTTCACGCAAAGAAAAACCATGGTTACGACATGATCACGTCATATTATTTTTTCTAAAACAAAAGTAATAGTTATTTTTGTTTCATTTCATCATATATTTTGTCACGATAATCAAGCATGTGTTTGAATTGTATCATTTAATGTTTACTTTTCGTAAAAATTTTAAAATGGTTATCATGATTTAGTATGATTTAAAAAAATCAATTTGACAAAAATAACATTATATTCAAAAGCATTAAAAATTACAAATAATTAATAAGTAATAGCTGAGACAACAGTATGATTACAAATTAATCAAGCTTTGATTTTTTTTTAAATAATAATTTGATTTCAACTGTTCTTCTTGCTGAATAAATTTTTGTTATTTGAAAAGTTTGAAATGAAAAAAAATTTTGAAAAATTAAAGAAAATTCAAAAATAAACCAGAAAATGTAATAAAATATTGGTATAGAAATTGCAATTAAATTGGTAAGTACAACCAATATGTGTGTGTGTTACATCAAAAGACAATAATTTGCCGTAAAAATGCAAATAATGCCGATTTCAATTGTAGTCATATATATGATTATTGAATGATACTTAAATTAAACATAATAATGATAACTGGTAAACATTATTATTTTTAGTCATAATCATACAATTCAATCATAGTATGTTGCTCTTCGATTATGGTCACCACAACCATATTTTTTCTTTGCGTGTTGTTCTGAAGTGAAGCGTATTCCAGTAAGGGCGTTTTGCATTGATCGAAACAAAAGACAGAAGGGGCAAGGTCTGGGCTATAAGGCGAGTGAGACAGAACTCTTTATCCACTGTTTTCTAAATAGTTTTTGACCGGTCTTGAAAAATGTGTCCGAGCGTCGTTATGATGAAGGAATATGGTCTCGTGTCTGGTTGAATAGTCTTGTATTTTTTTTTAGTTGATTCCTCTCTTCAAACGAATCAATTGTGTTTGGTACAGGTCCTCTGTGATCTCATCAACCGACTTAAACAGATAATAATACAAAGCACCCTTTGTGTTATTTTCGCGTCATGGGTATTAAGCATTGGCGTTGATTTGGCTGGTTGGCCGGGCTTAACATAAGACTTTTTGCGCTTGGGATTATCGTAATGTTTCTATTTTTCATCATTAGTTACAATACGATGCAAAAATGACTTCTTTTTGCAGCGTTTAAGAATCATTTTCGACATTCAAAATCGCCTTTCAACGTCTCTCGGCTTTAATTCATATAGGATCTAAATTTGTTGCTAACGTAAAAAAATGTCTTGTTGTGTAACTCCCAATGATAATATAAGTTCTTCTTGATTTTGACAACAATCTCTATTAAGCTGACTAGGCCTCTTCTTGTCTTCTGTGTCGAAATCATAACTTTTAAATCGGGCAAACCATCGTCCACAAATTTTTTGAGTTGGTGCGTGCTAAACGTAAGCTTCTACCAACAATTGATAACTTTCAGCAGGCGTTTTATTCAAATAAATGAAGATTATCGGTGTAATTTTGTATGCATTGGGCACACACAAAATGCTAAATAATCAGCTTTAGAGTGCCAAAACTGCAGGGAATAAATGGGGGTGGGTTTCTAAAGCGATTATAATTATAATAACTCTCAGAGAATTATTATAATTGTAGGGAATTATTGAAATGAACAAAAAAAATGTAAATAAATTACAACGAGTTACTTTCGTATTTCAATTAGTGGGATTTATTATAAAGTGGGGTATATATTCACCTTTTAGTATGTATGTTTTCGACAATGTATAGGTAAATAAAATTAACGGATATATAATTAAATTGATCCAAAGACAATTAAATTACTTTAATAGATGTGTAGTTCACTTTTCAAAAATTCAAAGGGAAGTGAGTTACTTCTGTACTTTAACAACAATTTATACTATACAATTATTTGTTTTTAACGAAAATGTTATGAACTATTGGAAATTCTACATGCATAAAAAATCTATTTCTTATTGAGCAACTTTATGATATTTACGATCTCTTAAACTTAAGATGAGTGAGTTACAATAATACGTATGTTATAATGGTAAGTATATTACAATGGTAGGTTTTTTACAGTGGTAAGTAGGTTTTAGTATATACGTTACAATAATAAAAATTCAAAGTACTAAATATAAATTGGCAATAATATAATATTCGTAAGAGTTTTAAATATATGTCCAATCAAACTTGGACATGCCGCCGGCGTTGGCGTTAGGCAATAGACGCAGATTTACTGGAAACGCACAGAACCTGTGCTAACGATTTAATGGCCTCAGCAAGTATTTTAGCGTTTGGTGAAGCTGAAAACGAGGATTGTTGGCTGTGCTGCAGTTGCTGAGTTGATTCCTTTGCTTCTGGTTTTACCCGTTGATGAGCTAGCTTCGATCGACGCAGCTGGTTGGTGGTAATAGACTTGACGCGCCTTGAACAATGATGAATTGGATGGAGCAACGTATGATGCAGCTGATTACACTTGTTACAGGTGTCCATCGAAGTACAAGACCTTATGGTGTGACTTTTCGCCAAACAATTAGAACAATAGCGGTGTCTATCGACTACCCGTTGCCTTTTCTGGACACTCATTTTTCGAAATTGGCTACAAAACCTAAGTGAATGGTTCCTATGACATAGCACACATTTGTAGATTTTTGGGTCACGGTATTGATGACGATGGGATTTCCGGCTTTGGCTCTTGCGCATCTCCATAGGGCTTCTGTTGGATTTTAGAAAGAAGAGAAGGGAAAAAATAAAAAAAAAGAATGCGGAAATTTGATAAGTTTAGAGAGTAAAAAATGAGTTGATTTTGAGAAATAATGGTTAATAGATGCTGAGATGTTAAAGTAATGACTACAACTATCTTAGATTTACTGAGAATCCTTATCATTCATGAAAGGAAGATAACAAAGTTTAACAATCGGTCGGGTTAAGACTCCTGACGATACACGTACGTCCGCAACACGTACACAATGATCTACACCAGGGTGAGTCTTCTCAATTCTTCCCAAACGCCACTCGTGAGGTGGCAACAAATCATCCATAACGACTACAAGATCTCCAATTTGAATGTTAGTAGCAGAATTTCGCCATTTATAGCGTTTGTGTAAAGACTTGAGATAATCTTCTTTCCATCGTATTGAAAATTGATGATGGATAGACTTTAACTTTTCCCATCTATTGATTAGAGACATATTGTGGGAGTTTTGTTCTGGAAAAGCCATTAAAGGGGCTCCTCTTAGGAAATGTCCAGGAGTTAATGCAGAAAAATCTGAGGGATCTTCAGACAATGCAGAAATTGGGCGAGAGTTGAGGACACCTTCGATTCGAGCTAAAATAGTGCAGAATTCCTCAAAGGTAAATTTATGGGCTCCAGCTACTCTCTTCAAGTGGAATTTGAAACTCTTTACTGCTGCTTCCCATAAACCGCCCATGTGAGGCGCGTGCGGTGGGATAAACTTCCACTCGAACCCATGGGTTATATATTTTTGTGATATGTCCTCGGCTGAGGTTTTAATGAATGCTTTAAACGCACATTCTAGTTCTCTACTGGCTCCTACAAAGTTTCTTCCATTGTCAGATGTAACCCTTAGGGGGAGCCCCCGCCTCCCAACGAAGCGAGCGAAGGCAGCTTGAAATGCAGCTGAGGATAAGTCTGAGCATGCTTCTAGATGTATTGCCCTTGTACTGAAGCAAACGAAAACACTGACATATCCCTTAATAGTGGTCGATTTGCGTAGGGGTGAGATTTTGAGCTCAAAGGGGCCGGCAAAATCCACTCCTGTGTTTTGAAATGGCGGTGATAAGTTACATCTTTCTAATGGTAAAGGAGCCATTAGTTGCGAACAGGGCTGTCGCTTGTGAATGATACAAGTTTTGCAGTTATGTATTATTCTTTTTATTCTGGGTTTTAGTCGTGTAATGTAATATTCTGTTTGTACCATTCTGCACATTTGGGAGTATTCAGCATGAGCAAGAAATTGATGCAAATGTTGAAGATATAATTGGCAAAATCGGGAGTTGCCGGGTAATATTATGGGGTACCGTTCATTGTATGGTAAAGATGACCTAGTTAATCGGTCGTTTACTCTTAGTATTGAATTAGAGTCGATAAACGGGTTAAAACTTATTAAAGAGCTTTTCTTGGGGAGAGGCTTTGATGTTCTCAACAGTTTGTACTCTTCATTATAAAATGTTTGTTGGGCTAGAGTAATAAGTCGATTTTTTACAAATTGCATCTCATTTTGCGTTAAACCCTTGTTAGCAGTGAAATCGACATCTGACTTTGAAATTTTCATGCATTTGTTAAAAAACCTGAATATGTAACAAACAACACGTAGAGCTTTAGCGTATGTTGAAAATCTGTCCAAAATGTCAATTTCCTTTACTTCAGTGTGTAGGGCTTGAGTTTCTCTGCCTGAGGTATCACATATTTGCTGCGCTTTTTTCCCAGGCCATTCTGTTGAAGGTTTATTTAAAAATGTAGGTCCATGCCACCAAAGAGAGTTATTTACTATATCCTGAGATTTACAACCACGTGTGCCAAGATCTGCTGGATTGTCATGAGTTGGGACATGTCGCCACGTTGCAGTTGGTACTAAACCATGAATCTGAGATATTCGATTTGCAACATATGTTTCCCATGACGATGGGTGTTTTGAAAGCCTGCCTAGTACAATGGTCGAATCGGTCCATAAGTGAATTTCGCTAATATTAAGATTCAGAGAGGAAGTGACATAGTTTACTAGATTCGCAAGTAACACTGCACCATTGAGTTCTAATCGTGGGAGGCAAACTGTCTGTATGGGGGCTACTTTGCTTTTCGCTACTAAAAGATTTGAGAATATCTTGTGAGTATTATTTTGGCATCGAACATACAGAGTAGCACAGTACGCTGCTTTGGAAGCGTCTGAAAACCCATGAATTTGAACAGAGTCGGATGGATTGTAATGTAGCCAACGTGGGATTGATATTTCTTCAATATGCGAGAGATCCTGAACCAAACTATTCCATTTTTGCAAAGATTCCGATGAAACATCTTCATCCCAGTCTAACCCTTCTAGCCACAGTTGCTGCATAATTAACTTTGCTCTAACGACTATTGGGGCAAGCCATCCAGCAGGATCAAACAGTTTCGCAGCATACGAAAGTATCTGACGTTTAGTGATTTTTTCTGACTGATCAACAGGAAAAAATTTATATGTAAACGAGTCTGTTAGAGCATTCCACTTAATACCAAGGGTTTTGGTAGCACTTGTGTCATGGAAGCGAAGGAAGTCTGAATCATATAAATCTTCCTTTGGTAAATGTTCGAGTAATTGAGGATCATTTGCCGTGATTTTTTTTAAAGGGAACCCAGCTGAATTTAGGACTTCCATAAGCTGAGTTTGGGCTGATAGAGTTTCTTCTATTGAATAACCTCCTGTCAGTATATCATCGACATAAGTTTCTGTGCGAAGAATTTCGGCTGCTTTAGGGTGCATGCATTCGACATCAGTAGCAAGTTGTAAAAGTGTGCGAATCGCAAGAAAAGGGGCACAATTTACACCAAAAGTTACCGTTTTTAGTTCATAATCTTTAATAGGGCCGTCTGACTCAGTTTGGAATAAAATTCGCTGAAATGGTCTATGATCTGGGTGCACCAATATTTGGCGATACATTTTTTGTATGTCGCCACTAAACACGTACTGATATTTTCGCCAATTGATGATTACCGATATCAATTCTCTCTGTAGAGTAGGGCCTGTATATAGAACGTCATTTAGTGAAACCTGAGATTTTGATTTTCTTGACGCATTAAAAACTACTCTTACTTTTGTTGTCTTATGTTCTGGGCGAACAACTGCGTGGTGGGGTAAATAGTAAGTGTTGTATTTTCCCTGATAATTTTGTTCAATTGATGGAACTTGTTCCATGTGATCGAGAACTAAGTATTCATTTAATACTTCATTATATTGAGCTTGAAGTTCGGGATTTTTTGCTAGGGTGTTTTCCATGCTTGAGTATTGGGCAAGAGCTATAAATCGTGAAGAACCAAGGTATATTTTTTCCGGAAATTCTGCTTTAAATGGTAGTCGTACGACATACCTACCATTTTTATTACGAGTAGTCGTTCGGGTATATAATTCTTCGCAAAAATTGTCCTCAACTGATTTTGGTCGAGCTACAGGAATTTCCTCTTGTTCCCAAAATTTTCTAAGTATAGTATTAAGTGCAGAAGTTTCCGATGCGACCACAGTAGTTGTGAAAGTTTGAATGGGGTTGGTTTTAATGGGACCGCTCAGCACCCATCCAAAGATGGTATTGTAGGCTGAAGTTTGCCCACAAATATTTTTCTTTATGCCATCAACATTAAAGAAGTGTTCGTAATCGTTTCCAAGTATTAAATCTATTTGGGAAACTTTGTTAAAATTTGGGTCAGCGAGGTCTAGGTTAAGGAGTTCCTTAGAGTATGGGATTTCGAAATTATAAGATGGAAGCTGTTTTGTTACCTTTGGTAAAACAATGGCCTTCATAGGTATGCGTAAATTATGCCTTTTGGCGTACAAAACAAATTCGCACTCTTTGCTTGCAGATTGCCTTTGACCACCTATGCCAACAATTTCGAAATGAGTGTTTTCATATGGAAGTTGAAGACGATTGCGCACTCTCTCAGTTAAAAATGTTCGCTGAGAACCGGGATCTATTAGGGCTTTCACTGTGAATAATTCACCTCTGTGCTCGATTTGAGTTATTGCCGTGCGTAATAATACATTTTCTGTGCTAGTGCAGTAATTAGAGTGAATTCTTTTCGAGGTATGAGGCATCTCATCTTGAGTGTCATCTTCATGTATTTGAGAATTCATTGCTGATGGTTTTTTGTATGTATCATTTTCCGAATTACGATTTAAGTTTTGTGATTTTTGCATCATATGCAATAGGGTATGGTGAGATTTCTTACAATGGAGACATTTATATTTGCTGCTACATCTTTCTTTGATGTGGGAAGAAGCCAAGCAGTTATTACAGACTTTATTTTTAAACACGTAATCAATTCTTTGTTGAACACTAAACGCTTTAAATTTGGGACATATTCTTAGAGGGTGATTTTGATTGCATAGCTTGCACATTGCCATGTTTAAGTTTTCCTGAGATGCATAATTTTGTACAGTATTACCAGGTGTTTTATTGAGTGTGAAGCAATCTTTTGTATTTCGTATACTCGTAAGACGTTCGACCGCTTCGTACCTGTCAATGAGAAACTGGGACATTTGGGACCACTTAGGAAGCTCACGGGGAGATGTGAGAGATTGCTCCCAAAGGGAAAGTGTTAAATTTGGCAATTTAGTGGAAATTAGTCTTATAAGAATTGGGTCCCAACTTTCAACCTCAATTCCAAGAGTTTTCAGAGTAGCTAAACAATCATTAACTGATGACTGAATTCTCCTAATTGACTCACTATTCTCAGTTTTCGCGGATGGAATATCAAAAAGTATTCTTATTTGACTGTCAACAAGAACTCGTTTGTTCTCATATCGGGTGCTCAATGCATTCCATGCAAGATTAAAATTATCATTGCATAAAGGGTAGCGCTTAACAATATCACCTGCTTCTCCCCTTGTCTTATTACGTAAGTGATATAATTTCGTGACTGGAGAGAGCTTTGGGTGGTTTACATATAATGCATTGAACATGTCTCGAAATGAGGGCCACTGTTCATAACTACCATTAAATATTTCCGTGTCGCAAGGAGGGAGTTTTACACAACTAATTGAGTTGTCCTGATAAGTTTGATTATCATTTGATAGTGGTAAAGAATATCTAGTAGTTGATTGAAATCTAGGGTTATTTTGGGTCTCGACTCTCATGTTCCTCATTAAACTAACCATCTGAGATGTACACTGATAGTAGGATTCGGAACATATCTCGAACTTCTCCGTGGCCTCTTGCTTACATTCCGGTGTAATTGCAGCGTTTTTTGACAACAAGACACTTTCGTAAGATGCGTCCACACGAGCCCATCTTGCGTCCATGTCTCTCAACTTTACCTCCAGTAAAGACTCATTTTGCTCCTCTGTGGGGGTTCTATAGAATCTATCACAAAATTTAAGTAGATGATCACTATCAACCAGAAACCGATCCATGGCCGATGGCTCTAAATCATCGAATGCAGTGGTAGTCATTTTTTTTTTTTTTTTTCAAATTGAGTAAACTTTGATTGAAAATATTAATGATTGGGGTGAATTAGACAGGGGTTACTTAATGAAGTTATCTAGTTTTAGGGAATAATGCGGGTGGGGCTATGTATATGTGTATACACAGCACTAGATAATCTTATCAAGTCTAAAACGAACAATATAGGGTTAGTACTTTCAGTCGTAGCACTAGTCAGGGACAAAGTTCTCTAATTTTATGAAATCGGGTAAATAACTAATAATTTCGTGACAAAATTTGGGATTTATTTGTATCCTCCAATAACTGGTAACGCAAAGATTTAAAAAAAAAATTTTTATATATTTTAGGAACTTTTAAATAATGAAAATTATTTTTCAATTGTTACGCGCAGTATCAATTATTGTACTTGATTCAGATAAAACTCGCTGGCAACACTTATCGCTGGTATCTGTGATGTGAACTTTTGTATATCAAAATCTAAATTTCTTCAATAAATTTATTTGATAAAGAGGGATAAAATAATATTAAATTTATTTAGATGTAGAGTGGTTTCACTACCAATTAGTGTAGGGTAAAGTTAGGAAATGAAATTTTAATCCTTAATTAATTAAAAAAATAAATTTTTACATTTGGGTTTCTGCAACTTTTCTCAATTAACCATTAAATACATTTCAATTCGAATGTACCTATATTCCCATCTCTGGTTTAACTAAGTGGTATTCAAAAAAAACATATATACTTAGATATATAACCAAGTGTATGTTATGATTAGATTTGCTCTCAATGTAATTTTGTGTATTCGTTTGAAAAAATGTTCATGTTTGTGTGCATTGGGCACACACAAACTAATAAAAAATTCGTGTTGATTTCTATTCGATATGCTTGTGGCACATACAAACTATCAAAGCTCGTGTATAATTATACTATTATAATAATTAAACTTGTATTTGCCTAATGAGTAAATAATATAATTTGGGTTCTCTTAGTATGAAAGAACGAACATTAATTTTTCAAAATTTTTCAAATTTAGAACTTATATTTTCAATGCAATATATATATATATATATTCGCTTTCGTTTTAGTGGACTGTATGAAGTTTTGAGACGAATTAAGAGATCCTTCGTTTCTTATTTTTTATTTAACGTAAGTTTGTATTTATTTATGAGGAGTAAGAGAAAGTAAAAACAAATGTAATAATTTTGATTTTGGTGGTTGAAAACTACCTTAATCTCTTTCACTAAGAGATTTTTCATAACACATATTTTCCCTTTCTATTTCATTCCTGATTCATTTAAACTTTTTTTCCTTTCAGAAACGCAATGTTTACAAATAGGTTGTAATAATAAGTGATTTTTAAATTTAATGTGCAAAGTTAATATTTAGGGTTATTTAAACATCTACAACATCTATTGAAAACCTAGCACGTAAATTTTTAAAACAATTTTATTTTATTAAACCTTAATGTCGTTTCTCTTTTAGAAATTTTCTTAATGGGGTTGAAAAGTTTAGAGAACACTGTATTACTTGAATTTGGTTTTCTATTATTATAATGTATTGTTCTGGTATTCAAATATTTCTGTATATATTCAAAATATTGGTAGTATTGTTTTTTGAACAGTAACAGAGATTAACTGAGAACACAAAAAGAAAGATAATATTTCGTATTAGTTGATTTATTTTTTCCAACCACGATAGATTTAAAATTTAGTAAAAATAGGTATAAATTAATTTCCACTTTATATATTCTTGACGTATGTAGGTATATAAACTTTACATTATCTTCTATTTAACTTCATGAACTTTTCCTTTTATTATTCATTTAATTTAATTGTAATACCTGTTTGTCCACCTGTTTTCTTCTTTATCTCCTTGTTTTATTTTGTTGAAACAGCAAATCTTAAGGGAATGGTAGTTTCACTGATATTTGATGTGTGTCTCTCTTATAATAGCGGGTAAACATCCAACGAAAGAGTATTTTCTACAATTTGCAAGCTTCTTGTATTCTCTTACCTTCTCTCGTTTCAAATGGTGATTGAAAATTTTCGCTGACAATACGGGAGTTTGTGTGTGTGTTTGAATTGCACTTGTATTCTCTTATGTAGGTTTGTACCTCTCTTATTTGACTTTATTTTAGTAATAATTTTCTCTTTGTACTATTCTTTTCCACTTACAAGTTTCTTTTATTTTTTTTCTTTTCAAACCGGTTTCAAACTAAATCTTTAACTACTTTGTTCTTATTTTAAGTATTAAAGGAAAAAATAACTGTTACTATTTATTATTTTTATTGCACACTCACTTGTACATTCATATGTGTGTACATATGTAGGTATATGACTTACAGTTTCGCAGTATAGGTATATTTATTATTTTGCAGTAATTTTGCCGTTATTTTTCAATATACTTATATATATGTATGGATAGGTACATTAATATAATATTGATATTTCCTTTTTCACAAACATAACTTTTTTCTTTCGAAATTTTGTGCATACATACATACATACATGGATACGTATATTATTATTTTTTTTTCCTTGCAATATGTATCAATTTTCTGTATGTATGTACAATTACCTTTCACTTTTACTTTAAAAAATGTTCACTTTTCTATGTATATATATACATATATGTATTTTTCCCGTAGTTAATTTATTTATGCATAATACATATGTATTTCTGAATTAACTGCACTACATAAATTTCTGCCGCAAAACGTTTAAATTTTCTTTTTCCTAACTTTTTTATTTTAGGTATGTAGGTACTTACTGCTTCACGACTCGCTTGTACTGATGATTTTTTCGTTTTTTACTTTGGCATTACCTCATTGTATGTGTTTTGTGTTTTGTATGTTGAATTTTACTTCTTCCTTGATGATCGAATTGTTGTTGGTGATATGTATGTGTTTTTTATTCTCTTTTTATTTAGGTACCAGTTTCTTTCACGAGAGAAGGACCATGTAATTTTGTATGCATTGGGCACACACAAAATGCTAAATAATCAGCTTTAGAGTGCCAAAACTGCAGGGAATAAATGGGGGTGGGTTTCTAAAGCGATTATAATTATAATAACTCTCAGAGAATTATTATAATTGTAGGGAATTATTGAAATGAACAAAAAAAATGTAAATAAATTACAACGAGTTACTTTCGTATTTCAATTAGTGGGATTTATTATAAAGTGGGGTATATATTCACCTTTTAGTATGTATGTTTTCGACAATGTATAGGTAAATAAAATTAACGGATATATAATTAAATTGATCCAAAGACAATTAAATTACTTTAATAGATGTGTAGTTCACTTTTCAAAAATTCAAAGGGAAGTGAGTTACTTCTGTACTTTAACAACAATTTATACTATACAATTATTTGTTTTTAACGAAAATGTTATGAACTATTGGAAACTCTACATGCATAAAAAATCTATTTCTTATTGAGCAACTTTATGAGATTTACGATCTCTTAAACTTAAGATGAGTGAGTTACAATAATACGTATGTTATAATGGTAAGTATATTACAATGGTAGGTTTTTTACAGTGGTAAGTAGGTTTTAGTATATACGTTACAATAATAAAAATTCAAAGTACTAAATATAAATTGGCAATAATATAATATTCGTAAGAGTTTTAAATATATGTCCAATCAAACTTGGACAATCGGACTTTCCTGCAAAACATCTTTTTTAGGCACAAAATAATATTATAAATTTTTGATCTCTTTTTAAAAGGTATTAAACAGAGTTAATGAAATTATTGTACCAAAATTTATCATTTTGTATATACAATTGAATGCGATCATACGTACTAAGTACGTGAATAGTTTCAATTTAACAGTTGATCATCAGCTGCTACTTTCCATATGTCAGAATTTCATGCATTCTCTCTCTTCTCTTGTAATTTACAATTGTCAAACTATATATTAAAAAACTTCAATCGAAAAATCCTTCTCGAACTGGTTATGTATAGATTTTTTGTTTAGATTTTTTATGAGTTTTTAACTATATTGTAAAACTGAATTTTTTGAAGTATAAAACTGAATTTTTATTAACTTTGAATCCGTAAAATTGATCCTTATACCATAGACAGACGACAGCGTTAATTTGCATTAGAATCTACTAATTACTTATGCAAATTAAAATTTTGCTGTGACAGACGACAGCTTTTGCATTTAGTAAAAATTGTAAATGCACTAGCAATCACAGATCTGAACATGTTGCTAAAAGTTGGGATGGCAGAAGGACACTCTGAAATAAGAGAAAGGGAATTGTGGAAATTCGTAGGTTTAATGGTATCTTTTCATGGAGGTTATAGTTCATATGTAGGTATGTGGTATTTTTTTAAAAGACCGTAACAGCACTTTTTGGGAGAGTGACGTGCTTACGATGGACGATACCAGTATTAGAAAAAACTTACACCTAAACAGAAAGGCATTCCAAAAAATATGTAAAAAAGTTAAAAATATCGCATTCTTTTTTAATTTAAAATTTTTGATTTTTTAATTTTTTGATTGATTGCCGACCGTGTTGCCATATTTTAAATTGCTAAATTCAGTTTAAATTCAATATGATTTAGTGCATTTACGTGATATCTAATACACATTGGAATAGGGATAATTCATAAGTTAATTTGAATTAAGACTTTTAATGCAAATTAACGCTGTCGTCTGTCTATGGTATTAATTAAACTCTTTTTGAAAGTTTTTATGCAAAATTAATTCAATAAAAACTTAGATAAAAAATAAGTTCTAAAAAAATTTTTTTTAATGGCACGTTGTTTTCTCCATTTTGTGTGCGTTTTTAATTTTCAAAGTTGACAACGTTGGTAAATGGAAAGGCAAGAGATAATATAATTACGAGAAATAAAATACACAAGTGCCCAACAGTCTGCCGGTTATTATAAATTTAAACAAAGATACACTAGACAAAAATATTAGATAGCAAAAATTAAATAATTAAGAGCATACAACTAGGGTTTATTTATTAAATTTTCCTGTTTATTTGTAAATTTTAATAAACATTAAAAAAGAACAAATCAGACTTGAATAAAGAACAAATCAGACTTGAATAAAATTTAATCATCGCCATAACATGCATCTTAATCGTCATAATACAACCTTTAACTTAAATTGAGGTTAATGTAACATCCCTTTCTGAATTTAAGTAGCAACTACATACAAACATTGGATGAGTCTTAGCTTGGTCCTAGATTAAAGATTTATATGATAAATAGCTAAATTCTACTAGCTGTTGGCGTAAATATTAATTAATTTTATATTTATCTTCAACACCACTTAAGATGAACTATGCGTTTGTACTGATGTTTGCAACCAATTTAAATCACCTAGAATTGCCTTCTTAGACGGACAAGTGGTGTCAGATCGTCGTCCTCTTGTCTGTCTGGTAAAAATTTTTAATAAATATTTTGTTTATATCCTTCACTTATAGTGCCAAGGCCACATAAATAGAGCTTTTTCATTCCATTTGTAATTTCTGCAATATTCATTTCCGAACCCATGAAGATATATTTTCTGAAAGTTTATAATTAGAGGATATCGTCTGTCCATCTGTTTGTATGATGGTTGAAATCAACATTTAGTAGACCCTACATGCTGCACATTTTTGTATGTGGTATCAATCTTTTAAAAATATTAGCGAATGAATCGCTTTTTAAATCCACCACAATCGCCATATTAGTTTTTGAGCTACGAGCATATAAACAAGACTGCCTCTGCTTCTTTTCTCATATTATTACCATAAAAATCAAAATTTTCAGTTCTAACATTATTTATTCACACATTGACTATTATTTGTAGATATGAGCAGTTCGTAAAAAAATTTGGACAAATCGTTCAGTAATCGGCAAAGTTATAGGAAAAAATATATTTTTTTAAAATATAATAAAAAGTTACTAAAACTCAAACTAATTTTTGGACACAAAAAAACCAGCCATAATCTCGGAAATTATTGTGAAGAAAAGCTGAGAATGCAGTTTAAGTGAAATATAAGCAAAAAAACACAACTTTTTCGGTTTTTTTCTCCTACAATTTAAAAACAAAGGTAAATTTTTTTCAGCGTATGAACAACAGAGAGAAGTGATATGGGTATCTAAAGAAAGGGTTTGAATACCAAAATACAATGCACTATAGGAAATTTGAAATTCACGATGGCCACCTCTTTAAAATGGCGGACATTAAATTTATATATGGGACAAATTTGGCATTTAAAAATGTACCACTCCAACCCAATCAATATTAGCATCAAATGAAAGGGCTTGATCAGTAGCATACAGTAAGTTATGAAAATGTTAGAATCCAAGATGGCGTTCAAAATAAAATGGCGGATATATTAGGACAAATATAGTAATTAGGGCTTTGACCCTTCAATCCCCACAATATTGGTATCAAATGAAAAGACTTAACCGACAGAATTAGGTAAAGTATTCCGACAGCAAAAGTTAAAATCCAAGATGACGTCGGGGAAAATAAAGCAAAATTGCGTAAAACATTAAATCTAAAATCAAGCCTAAGCTACGCTATAGACACTACACCTGTGTCCATTTTAGTAACATGTAGTTTACATTGAAGTGGTTCAAAGAAAAAAAGTTGTGTCAGTCAGCTGTTAGCGTGACAGATATTTTAATGACGATTCTAAAACTACAAAAAATTTTCCTGCCCGCCTCAAAATACAACTGATTTAGTGTTTTGCGTCGCTGTTTTCAGCCCGATCGGTATATATTATATACCTTCTGTTAACTGCCTGAATACATCTTCAAGTTTGTTTTCTGTGGTTTTTTAATTGGATGACAAATTATAGATACAACTTGAAATTGAAGGTATAGTTCAGCCATAAATATATTTATAAGGGTGATTTTTTATAAATTAAGTTTTTCGGGCTGGCAGCACTGGTTGGTAATTGTGTCCAAACTATATCTGTGTAAGTGAAAAGTGTTCAGTGTACTCTGCCATTTCATCATGGAGAAACTCACAAACGAGCAACGACTCCAAATCGTTGAAATTTATTATCGAAATTCGTGATCTGTGAGAAATGTCCATCGTTGGTTACGAACTTTTTATGGTCATCATAATCGACCTAGTGTATCAACAGTTTGTGCTATTATCAACAAATTTCGCACCAAATTTACTTTGGTGGACATTAAACCACCAACTCGCGTTCGTAGAGTGCACACCGAAGAGAATATTGCAGCTGCAGCGACCAGTGTTAATGAGGATAGTGAAATTTCAGTTCGTTGCCGTTCTCAGGTATTGGGCATGTGTTATTCAACCACTTGGAAAATTTTACGTATCGATTTGCATTTGAAAGCCTATAAAATCCAACTCGTACAAGAATTAAAGCCGAATGACCTACCAAATAGTCGATTTTTTGTTGAATGGGTTTTTCAACAGCTCGATGGAAATCCACTGTTTTATCGAAAAATTGTGTTCAGCGATGAGGCTCATTTCTGGCTAAATGGATACATAATCAAGCAAAACTGTCGCATATGCATCCCGAAAAAACGACAGTTTGGTGTGGTTAATGGGCTGGTGGCATCATCGGTCCATTGTTCTTCAAAGACATACGTGGAAGAAACGTTATCGTCAACGCCGAACGCTATCGAGCCATGATACGCTACTTTTTTTGCCCCAATTGGCTGAGTTGGACTTGGTTGATATGACAAGACGATGCCACACGCTACACAGCTCGTGAAACAATAGACATATTGAAAGATGAATTTGGTGAGCAGTTTATCTCTCGAAATGGCCCTGTGAGTTGGCCGCCAAGATCATGTGATTTGACGCCTCTTGACTATTTCTTGTGGGGTTATGTGAAGTCGTTGGTCTATGTGGACAAGCCAAACACGATTGAAGCCTTAGAGTATAACATAACACGTGTTATTCATGGAAGACAGGCCGAAATGTTCGAAAAAATGGTGCGAAATTGGACCTTACGAATGGACCATTTGAACGGGAGCCGCGGGCAACATTTACATGAAGTTATTTTCAAAAAGTAAATGGCAAAGGCCAATTTATCGATTCCAATAAAAGTTTTGAATATATGATGCAAATTTGAGTGTTTTATTAGATTTTTAAAAAAACTACGCTTAAAAAATCACGCTGTATATATACTAAATTGCGATTGGGCTAAAATCGCGATGCATTACACAAGAAAGTAAATCAGCTGTTTCATAAGGCATTGCAAAAAAACGTTTGTAGTTTTATTATCGTTGTTAAAATACCATTCATCCTGAGGGTAAGTGGTACATCTTTGTTTAAGGAGGTCAAACCACTTTAGTATACATACGTGACAGTAAATAACCCCTATTGGCTTTGTATGTAACTCCTTTAAGATTTTATCCAGTCCTTAACCAATATTTTTCCCGTATTAAATGTAAATGGCTTATTTATAAAAAAAAATTAACAAAAACAGATTCCCAATTAACATAAATATGCCTAGTAAGTGTCGAAACGACCGACCTATTTTTAATACTTCAAAAATCCATTTAAGGTTAGCCGTTCATAAATCCCCTAAAAGCAAACAAAACACTAAATTCTTATACCTGTTACTAAATATCCTTTTAAGCTTGTTTTTCCTATTCCGGTCACTTTAACTGAACTTGGGATAAACGTCATTTGTGGTTTGTATCCAACAAAAAGCAGTCCAATTTTACAAGATTAGATTTGGTTCTATTAAATTGAACAAAAATAAAAACAAACTTTTTTTTTTTTGCAATAACAATAGGACTGGCTTTTGGATTTAACCAAAAAACGTTTAAACATTGACTAATAAAAAAGACAGCAAAACTAAACGGAAACATATAAAAACAAGAAATGAAACAGAAAACGCAACATGAAACAAGCATTATCTCCATGATTGTTTTATCATTTGTACTAAAGTTTTCCACAAAAAAAAAAAAAAAAAAAAAAACAAGAAAAAATTAAATAAAGGCTGACCGAGAAGTAGCTTTTAAATTTTGCATTTAAAATAAAGTTTTAGAAGTTTTTCCATTTAAATAGTATTTTCCAATAATTTCTAATTTTTACAATAATCCCATGAATAGTTGTTTAAAAACAATCTGCCATTTACTTTTGATATACAGACAATTTTTATAAATGCCTGTATACAAAAATAAATTGTTTTTTAAATTTTGTTTAATTTTATATTCAGAAATAACTTTTTGATTGTAGAAAATTTTTTAAAAATTCTGTGTTTTTACAACATTTTTACTAAATTCTCTATAAACATAAAGATTTCGCAAATTTTTATAAATTAATTTATTTTTATTATTAAATCTCAGTTTTTTAAATAAAATTTTCATAATTTGTAGGAAATCAATAAGTCGAGAATTTAACAAAATCTATTTGATATCTTGTTCATGCATGCTTCCCTTGCGGAAATTCTTTATTAATTGTATGTGTATTTAGAAATGTTTTCGAATTCATGTTTAACTGTTTGTTTGTGTGCTTAAGTTTGTATAAATTTATGTCAATGTTACTGGTTACAAGTCAAAAGCCTCTAAATACCCAGAAAATGGCTATGATATTCTTGACGATGATGCTGTTGTAAGCGAATGAGTTGTATTTTCTATTCTGTTTTATGGGTTTTTATAGACACATACATATAAAGACACATATGTACACATATATACACATACCCCCGTTCTATAGTTGTTATTTTTGTGTGTCTTACAAATGTTGTGGTAACAGATAAACCTATAACAGAAAACGTTTTGGCATTGAACAATGATGGAAGAAAAAAACACCACAAAGTCATTAGGATTGTTGGGCAATAATGTTTTCATATCACCACAGCGGCACAAACACGCTAACGTTCAGTTGATCAATTCTATTCTATTCCTATATAAAAAGATGCTAGAGCGTAATAAAATAAAATTAAAGCTAATCGAATTTTATTTAATTTTCTTATCGAAACATCTTCGTTAATTCGAAAAATTTCCACCTTTGAAATGCTGTGCAAGTATGTCCATTTCTCCCTTCTTGATTGTTTAAGTAAAAACACTTGGGGCATGCCAGTACTACTTAGATTCAAGTACAAACACTTGAGGCATTCCAGTACTTCTAAGATAATCATAAGTTTACATTTTAAATATATTTAAATTTACGTTTCCATGGTGCTGGGTGAAGATGATGTACCGAGTTTCTTGATCTCCTTATTCAATAGGACAGCTGCTGCATTAGACGTTGTGGTGAAGATTAAATATTTGCATTACATTCTGCCAATTAAATATTGCCTAGTGTGAGTCTAGTTTTTTTTCAAATCTTAGTTGACATTCCTCTCAGCGATTGCGATAGTGAAAAAAATTTAATATCTCCAAAAAGTGGTAATAATGTTTTAGTCTTTGATATCATACAGCTTCAAACAATCACCTTTTTTATTATTATCGATTCACACTATAATGCTGTGGTGTTGGGTTACCAATGTCAGTTATTAAATACACCTCAGTATGTAATACGAATTATAACTGAGGGCTTCCAGTGTGGGCATAGTGTAAAGCAAACTTTTGGTTAAATGGCTAGGTTAGGTAACGTAGAGAAAGTAGCTGTTATGCAGCTTACTTGGGTCCATCATATTGATCCCTTTTTGATACCTGTAAGACATTAAGAGAATAGATGGTAAGAAAGTAGTTGAATAGAAAGCAAATTAAAAAAAAGAGAAGCCGTTATCTGTTTGTTCAAATCCTTCGAGAGAAGTTGTTCTATGCGTTGATTTCCCAAATCTGAGCTGATTCAAAGAACTACTTAGACTGCCTTACAAAGACAAACATTTTAGCAAATCTTACCGTTATCTCTGACAGGCTATGGAGTCTGTAAAATCCAAAAATTATTTTTCGGCTATTTTTCAATGCAGGACCTTGACATAGAAAGTGCTATGAACCCACCAATTTTTAATTTTGTAAGCGGTGCAGACTTCATTCCCTAACCGTATTAGCCCCTTGTAATTGCCTTAATTGTTTACATACGCAAGCATAACAGAGTATGTCTTCTGTACTGCTTACTTTTTCATCAGTGGAGAAAGGACACTTATTTCTTTCAATAGTTGCTTTCCATATTTCTCGCTTGCGTAAGGAGAAGGCGTGACTAGCTATTCTTGATGTGGACAAAATTTCCGCTTACTAAATGCAGATAAAGAGACCTTTGATGTGAGACATCGCATTTAAGAATCATGTCTTCTAGAAGCGCTATTTCAAGCAAGTGAGCATTAAGTCGATTTAAGACGTTTTTGGTGGAAATTTAGTCTCAGACAATTAATACAGAAGTCATTATAGAGAAGACCCATTCTCCTGGCATGATTGCCAAATCTAAAGTGACTAGTTAGCGTAGTCCCTCAGCTGCTTTTTGCCAAAACCCAATCATGTCATCCTCGTCGCAATAAACCATGGATCATTTATCCTTTTCTTATCTATACTTAGTTTGCAAGCAGATAAAGGTATGATACAGTAGAGTTCGCAAGGACATCAGCTATGCAGTTTTTATCGCTGATCTCTTGTCCCGCCATCCATTGTTAGGATGCCCGGTATTCATGGAGTTATGATATCGAGTAGACATCAATCAAGTACCTAATACCTCAGCCAGCTTGCCGTTCGTTTGGTTGTCGATATCACATCCGGCAGTCTGATAGATAGTCGGACTCCCTCTTGTTCAGACCTGATGGCTTTATGGTTGTCGGTAAAGATTCTGATATTTGTATGAAATACTTTATAATACCTCAGCCAGCGTGTCGTTCGTTTGAATGCCAATATCACATCCGGCAGTCTGATAGATAGATAGATAGATAGATAGATAGTCGGACTCCCTCTTGTTCATACCTGATAACTGTATGGTTGTCGGTAAAGATTCTGATATTTCTATGAAATACTTTATAATACCTCAGCCAGCTTGCCCTTCGTTTGATTGTCGATATCACATTCGGCAGTCTGATAGATAGTCGGACTCCCTCTTGTTCAGACCTGATGGCTGTATGGTTGTCGGTAAAGATTCTTATATTTATATGAAATACTTTATAATACCTCAGCCAGCGTCCCGTTCGGTTGATTGCCAAAATCATCAGAAAAGAAGATTTCTTTTACATAGATGACAAAGAGAAATCTTTTGCAGAAGCAAATAATTAAGGAGTAGTAGCGAGTTTAGAGTTGGGATGAAATCCATGCTCTTAATAAAGATGAGATTATCCCATGTCCTGTAATGCCATCCGACCACAAGGTTAAATGGTTAAATGGCCATGTCAACAACTATAATGGTCGTATTTGGATTGATAATAATAATCTTGTCTTTGTGTAAGCACTATTGCGTCCTGTCAAACTCAGTGTTTTCTACGCTTTAACGATAAGCAGTACATAGAAATTTGTTTTCTTTTTAAGCAGAATCACCTCGACATTCCGGCATGTCACAAAAGTCGAAATACATATTTTCAAATAAATTAATTTAATTTGACAGTCTGGGCGTATGATTAACATTTATACAAACAACATAATTATTTATAAAGTATACGTCATGCGTATCGTTTTTAAGCAACAGGATATGAGATATTAAATGACAAAATTTTTCACACTTTTCGCCTTAACCAAGTCTAAGTTATTTATTACAGCAAACTTTTTATACCTAAACCTAAGCTTTATACTAAATAATTTTATTTATTTTTGTTCTTTGCAGGTAATTATTCTTATGTTGGCTGTATATCTAGTAAGTGATTCATTTCAGTAATTACATCTATTCATATTTACTGTTGGGTTCCTTATTCTTAAAATAATTAAAGTGACCAAAAATACCTTTACCATTTGTGGATTTAAGTAAATTGACATTGATTGACTTTATTTAAATTAAAATATAAAGGAATTGAAAATACAATTTAGTTTGGTTCCTGCCAACTATCAAAGCAGGTTGAAACATTTCACCTTAGCTCATGCAAAATGAATTTCATTTAGGTCTATTATTTATGTAACTTGTCATTGTTTTATTATACGAAAATCTAAGGAAAACGTTATTCTTTTCTTTTTTCATTTAATCAAATTGTTTATTTATTTCCTTGCTTCTCAATTCGAAACACTTGTTAATATTTTTTGGGTATAACGTTAAAATAGACTCTATTGTGTGTATGTGTGTCTGTGTGTGTAGGAATGCGTGGGATTTTTATATGTCTACACTGGGCTTATTAAAAGTTAATAAACCAACATTCGGTATGCCACCGAAATTTATTATGGAAAAATAAATAAAAGCCTTTTACTTTCGCTTCAAACCTTTTAAATCCGTTTGTTTTTTTTTTTCATTTCAAATCAAACAATGTACACCCACACATGTGTACATACAATGTAAGAAATGGTCGGTGTATTCGTGTGTAATATATATTATAATCCTACGAATCAGAGATACCAAACGGTTAGCAAGAAATATAATCATACTTTAAAGGGAAAATGAAGCATAATGAACGATAAATTTCACTATTATATGAAATTAAAGATTATTTTCTTTTAATAAAAAAGTTGTGCCAATACTTACATACACTATTTATAATTTAAAAAAAATATTTGCTGGCCTAGAGTCTGACGTCTCTGGTTCGCAAATGCCGAACAGTGACGATTTTATTGGTCTTTCCTTCTCTTTTGTCATTGCAACTTATACAGATTTCATTATAGCGATTTCTATGCACTCCTTTTCGTATGCACTCCTATGGGCCAGTAACCACTAATAACTGCTAAAAGGCTCATAAGTTGGCTTTAAGGCATATCAATCGCTTCGCATTCATATCCCTACTTGCCTGATCTGTTTGGATTTTTAAAAATTGATTCTTTTTCCCATATTTCTTAAAGAATTAAGTAAAGTTGTTTCCTTTTTCATAGCGGAGCATTAATAACATGGCTGGATTCAATCAAATTTATGGAGCTATCGGCTTGCACAAGTCTGTCAGCTCTTTTTGTTACTATCAGTGTCCTAGAATCCATTATACTAAATTTACTTTAAAAAAATTACAGCATTCGAACGTTACTGAATGCCGTTTTTGCAAACGACGTGCTCCACAGTATCATCATATATATCGCAAAATTGGCACGATACTACATTCGACCAGCCAGTTTTACTTAAATGGTATCTGAGATTGCAATGTCCAGTTAGAAAACCTGATAACATTCTCAGATACGGTAGAAACACTGCCTTATTTTTGATGCGCAAGAGAGAGAAGACGTTTGAAGTTTTAAATTAGAGCATTTAAATATTAAACATTAATTTAAGATTTCCTTTTAATAGACTCCACTGTACCCTGCTGATTTTATTTGTTTTAAAATATATTCTCTCATAAATACTTAAGTGGAGAATATAAAACTAAACCTGCTCCTGTTTGATACTAACAAAGTCATATTTATTTTCTTCTTACAATTATTTTTTTTTTTCGCAAACAAAAAAGCATAAATAAAATAAAATAGCGCTTAGATAAATCCAAATAGAATGTTAAAAATCAGAAAATGTTTCGTTAACAAAAGGCATCAATGAAAAACAACGAGATATTTTTATTGTAAAAATAACAAAAACGTTAATAAAAATATGTGTGTAAATATAATTGGATTGTGTGTATGCATGGGTAGATACCTAGTAAGAGTAAGCCATCGAGTTGGCATATAAATGAATGTTAATACAAACATAAGTATGTATATGTGTTTGTCTGCGTTTTCACATACACACGTTTGTAAAACTAAATCATTTCACATGCGAATAAGTTTGATTTGCAAAATATTTACCCAAAAATTTGCTTATTTTGATCGTTCATGAGAAAATCTTTAAGAGAAATTTTACCTGGTCTCAATTAAAATTGTTGTTTTTTCATCATTTATGAAAAAACTCACACATTTTGTTTCGTTTTGATTTTATTAAACTCTTTATGCCAAAAATTATGATATAATTTAAGAGGATTGTAGCAGAATCAAAGGTATACATACAAAGTTGATATACTGGTTAGAGCGAACCTGGGTTCAAATCTCAGCTGAGACAAAACAATTTTATTATACGGTTCACTTGTGGTGCACAAGGGTATATATAGCTTTGTCATTCCGTTTGTAATTTGTACAATTTTCATTTCCGACCCCATAAAGTATATATTTTCTGAAAGTTTATGAATAGAGGAGTCGATTAAGCCCTGACCGTCTGCCCGTCTGTCCGTGTGTTGGTTAAAATCAACTTTTAGAAGCAACCACATGTTCCTCAGACCTGTGTATGGTAGCAATCTTTTGGAAATATCCGGGAATGTATCGCTATTGAAATTCAGCAAAATCGCCTTTTAACTTTCTGAGATATGAGCAAATAAATGCGATTGCCCCTGTTTTTTCCCATATTTTTACCACCAAAATTAAAATTTTTCAGCCATAGAATAATTTATAGGCACCTCTGTTACTATTTTATATATATAATGAAAGGGCTTGACCAGTAGAATACAGTAAATTATTAAAAAAATATTAAATACAAGATGGCGTCTAAAACAAAATGGCGGATCAAATTTTTTTAACCCCATCAATATGGGTATCAAATTAAAGGACTTGACTAGTAGAATACAGATAACTACATATAAATTCAAAATCAAGGATGGCGTCGGAAAGAATAAGAAAAAATGGCGTATAACATGAAATATAGGTTAAGCTACGATGCAGGATTATACCTATGTACATGATGGTGAGGGCTATTATCAGATTCGGCATGGCCGAATATAGCACTTTTACTTGCTTTTTCTTTTATTTTTTTTTAATTATACATATTATAATTTTACTACGGGATGTTTTTAACCAGATAATACATTATAAAGAAGGGAATTGTGTAAAAACTTAACACCCAGAATATTGTTGTCAAATTAATGGGCTTGACCAGTAGAATACGGTAAACGGTAAACAGTAAAGATGGATAATTTCTTTTCTTAACCACGTCAATATGTGTATCAATGGGATTGAGTAGTAGAACTAAGAACTAGAACTAACTAAGTAAAAATTCAAATTCAAAGATGGCGTCGAAAATAATAAAGAAAAATTGCGCGTAACTTTAAATCTAAATTTTGGCTAACTACGATGTAGTTACTATCTCTATGCATAATGTGATAAAGGCTATTATCCAATACTTATTTTTATTATTTTCTGATAATTTTCTTTTTCCATAAAGTTTCTTATTAAATGTTTTTTTTTCCCATAAAATCTTTGCAGTAAATTTTATAAAAGCTTTTCGATTAATTTAGGGAAGATTTTTTGAATCTATTCTTGTACACAATTTGCCAAAATCTGCCTATTTTTTTTTAACAGAAAATGATATATATTTATTTGTTAAGGAAAGTAATGCCAAGTTTTGGTAGATAGGTGTAATAAAAAAAAAGATTTTAAAGATTGGTGTAATTAGCATGATTACAATTAGCGCCACTTTTTAGCATTTAAGTATATTATTACAGATTTTTTAATTTTTGTAATTGAAAATGTTAAGGAATTGGTCGGAAGGAACAGTAAAAAGTCTTAAATATAAAAGGTCGACGAAAATATTTTTCTTCTATAACACCTTTAAATGTTTAAATGAACCTACATTAACATAAGTAGCTTCATTCATGATTTTCGCTGTTGCTTTTTCAGAATTTAATTTCTTTTATTTTATCCTTTTTTATTTGAATCCCTTTTTCACTGTTAATTTTTTTTTTGGTTTTGCTTAATAAAATTATAAAAATTCTCTCCCACGCACGTGTAAAAACATTTTTATTGTTCTTGCTGTTGTTTCTTCATCAACGTCGTTATTCTAATCTTATTTCGTCATTGTTATTATACATTTTTATTCTTATTTTTTGTGCCTTTTTTGTAAAGGCGCGGGCGGTTAGAAAAATAAATTTAACATTGTGTGGGAATGTAATTAAAAGTCGAGACGAATTTTGCTATTTAAAATTCAAATAATGATAGCAACTGGGTAGATGTTTTTTAAATTTCTTTATTTTTGCTACTTTAAATAAATTAACTGAAATTTGTTACCTTTAACAGTTCCCACATTAAGATGTCACCAATTAAGCACAGCGCAAGAAGGCATAAAAAATGCGTGAGTTAATTTTTTGAAATTACTTTTGTAACCAGCGTTGGCGTTTTGGTTACTTTTAACAAAAATTGTTTTTTTTTCTGATGTGTAGATGTATACTTGTTATACCCTTCACACAGTGAAAAAGGGTATATATAGGTTTGTCATTCCGTGTGAAATTTCTACAATTTTGATTTCCGACCCCATAAAGTATATATTTTCTGAAAGCTTATGAATAGGGGAGTCGATTAAGCCCTGTCAGTCTGTCCGTCTGACCGTCTGTCCGTGTGTATGTTGAAATCAACTTTTTGAAGCCCCCCGACATCGCTTGGACCCGGGTGAGGTATTAAAATATCAGAAATATTCGGGAGTAGATCGGTATTGAAATTCAGAAACATCGGTACATAAACAACTGAGATATGAGCAAAAACTCACGACCACCTCGATTTTTTTTTCACAAAAACAACATTACAACAACAACATACATACATACAAACGTGTATACTGGATAGAGAAAACGTGGCATCGAATCCCAGCTGAGCCAAAAAAAATTTTTTTTATATTTTTTTTAAAATTTTTTTTTTAATTTTTTTTTAATTTTTTTTTTTATTTTTTATTTAAAATATTATTTATATTTTTATTATTTTTTTTTTAATTTTTATTTTTTTTTATTTTTTTTTTGTTTTATATTTATTATAGATATTTTAATTATTTTTAAAAAAAAATTTTTTTTTTAAATTTTTTTTTTTAAATTTTTTTTTAACTTTTTTTTTAAAATTTTTTTTTTAATTTTTTTTTTTTTATTTTTTTTAACATACATACGTTAATTTTACAATGGGATGTTTTTATATATGTATGTTTTTTATATGAATGTACGTATTTCATATGAGATGAGTGGTGATACAAACTACTGTTATTGCGTGACTACCCGTTGTGAAGGGTATATAAGATTCGGCATGGCCGAATATAGCACTCTTACTTGTTTTATTTTGGTTACTTCTCACTAAAATTTTAATATGTATATACATACATTATTTATTTTATATGCTATGGAAGAAAGTAGCCTATCAAGCTAGCAAAAACATAAAATTAAAAAGGTTTTATATTGAACTTTTAAAAGAAATTTCAAAAAAAGATGTTAAAAGTCTTGAGTTAATAAAACCAAATAAAGTTTTAAGTAGTTCAGAGATAAGTTTGGAACCTTTGTTATTATCATTCTAAAATTTAACAGGTGGTAATGAAGTAAAAATTTTATCCCAATAAAAACTATTTTACTAGATTTTCAAATATTATTTAAGACTGCAAGGAAGCACAACATAAGTGATTATCCTCCACCGTTAGAATTTCATCCTCCGTGGCTACTAGAATCAATCAATTTCTTAAAACAACTTCAAATCTTCAACAAAAGCAATACATCCCCTATAGTCTTCAAATCATTATTTAATTAAATATTCAACGAATATAGCGAAAATAACTGGCACTTTATCTTCACAGATGGTTCAAAAACTGCAAAACATGTAGGCTTTGCCATAACTGATGAAACTGAAAGTACCCAAAAAAAATAGGAATATTACCTCAGGAGGCAACGATATTTGAAGCAGAAGCAATAGCAATAATTACAGCTTTAAAGCTAGGGGAAAATTCATTTAGCAAATATATTATCTGCACAGGTAGATGTTCGGTATTTGAGGCTGCCTTTAATCAAAATAATAAAAATGAATTAATTATCTTTATACAACAACAAATTATAAAGATGAATAAGAAGATTAAACTACTTTGGATCCCAAGCCACATCGGTATCACAGGCAATGAGGCAGCCGACCTAGCTGCAAAAACAGTATACCAACCTACAACCCACCTACATGTTTATACCTAAATGCAGACAATTTCTAAACAGATGTGCTACCTCAAAACTTAATACGTCCCTAGAACGCAAATTGATGAAATACAATCATCCATACAGAATCCTTTATCCTACAAAACATCACATCACATTTCTACCAAAATCTACCAACTGCTTACAAAATAAATGTGTCACAAGGCTACGCCTTACATACACAAAAATTACTCACCAACATTTGATGAACAGAACTGCCCAACCTGTATGCTCCTTCTGTAGCACCCCACCTCTAACAGACTTTGACATATTAGCAGACTGCCCACTCCTAGCCAACCTACGGCTATATATTTGCAACTCCTCCAACATTATCGATTTGTTAAAGGTTCCATTCAATAACAACATTGACAAAGTCTTTGAATTTTTTAAAAAACTATCCCTGCATATCCAAATTTAATATTAAAATTCCCATTATCTTAATATCCTATTTACATTTACTTAAAAAAAAAACAAATAAAATACCAAGCCGTTAGCCTTCGTCGCTAGTGTTCTTAGCTTTAAGATTTGTTGTAAATTTAATTATAATAAATACAAAAATAAATAAATAAAAATTTTAGACAGTGACATAAGTATTGTTGAGTTTTGGGATAAAGTGTCCAAACATAAAACTGCAATGAACGAAGAGTATTTCGAAGAACTTATTTAATTTGTTCAAAACTTAATGTCTTTGCCACTTAGTTCAGCTGCTGCAGAACAAATTTTTTCAATGCTTAGTTTGATAAAAAGCAAATTTAGAAATAAGCTTGAGTTTCAAACAATTAACAATGTTATGCAATCAAAAGAATTGTGCAAAAATCAAAATGATTCCCATTATGTCTGGTCTGCCAAAACTTTGACTTAAAAGCTTCTAAATTTTTTTTCTCCACAAAGTATGAATTTTAAATTTGTCGATCTCTAAAATATAAATATTTTTATCTCTATTTAGTATTTTGAATTGAAATATGACATAAAATTAAAAAAAAAAAAACAAATTTAATAAAATCAAAATAATTTTTAATTTTGGTTATTTTTTTCCTCCTTTGGTTATATTTTTAAGAAAATTTGGTTGTAATTTTTTTTTTGATTGTGGCAACGCTGTCCATAACAATTTATTTTTTCGTGTGTCTTTCGTTACTTTTGAATACATATATTTTAACGTGCCTCTTCATTTTTCTTTTGTGTATGAGATGAAGATGTTTTTTTTTTTTTTAATTTTATATTCATGCTAAAACAACACGTATTAGTAACAAAATAAATGCTAAAGAAAAGATCAATTAACAAAATTATAAATGCAATAATAAAAATACTGCTATAAACAGAGCTTTAAGACCATTTTGGCAAAAAATTTTCGCCAAAATATTTTTATAGGAAGTAAACTATGGAAATTTGTAAAAAAAATACATTTATAACGAAGAAAAGTCTTAAATATTTTGATATGTTTGCAAGAGTTTTGGAAAACAAATTTTAAAAATTTTGTTGATAATGTTGTCAAAAAAATAATGTTGAAAATTTTTTATACCGACAAACTTCTCAATCATTTAAAAAAGCATAATTCTCAGTTATTTTTTCAACCCAGATAAAAATTTATGATCCCCTATAAATCCCAAAGATATAAGGAAACACCTAAAAGAGCGACCTTAACGTTCCGCAAAAAAAAAGATGTTTTTTTTGAAATTGATTTGCCGACATATTTTTTCATTTGCTTGTAGGGTGGTACACTCTAATGTACATTGTTACATACATCTCACAATATTTCTGTCTGTTTACAATCAAACGATTTTACTTTCAATTCAGTGTTCAGCAAAAAATTTCTTTACGGTTGGGCGCCCTGACGACTGACCTAGAAATCGTGTCTTCTAGTCGTTGAGCAGTGTTAAACTAAAACAAATTGTTACAAAGAAGTCTGTCTGTATATTTATTTTACACTTAAGCAAAAGACAAAAAAAAAATAAATAAAAAAGGAAAATTGGCAATTTATAAAGTTTTATTTATTTTGACATTTTTCTTACATTAATTCTTGTTTTGAATGCAACTTCGGCAGCTAAACAATAAGATAAACATTAAACATTAAAGGGCAAGCCTTTTGAATTAAAAGTGTTGTGCACAAGTAGTTGCATAAATGCAATTTTTATACCCACTACAAAAAATTTTATTATTCCGTTTGTAACTCATCAAAATATTCTCTTTAGACTCCATAAAATATAAATTTTTTGAGTTCTGGTTTCATATTAAGATAAACTATAAATGCCAGTCTGTTGGTAGCAGAAATCAGAAAAATGGGCTAAATTGGAGTATTAGCAAGTGGATTTTAGATTGTATCACAATATTAGCTTAAAAAATTGTCTTTTTAATATCAAATAAAATGCAATTGCGTCTAAAAGTGTAGCCTTAAAACTTCACAAGTATTATTCTTAAGCAAAAAAAGAATCTTTTCCATAAAATTGCTTAAATTCGTACATTACGAAAGGAGTTATATAAAATCAAAATGTACAAAAATGTACCCCGCATAGTGTCTTTTTAGTCTACATAGAATTTCAAACGCTACGTAACCGACATAATTAGATGTAAGATTCTGAAATTTGTTAAATATTATTGTAATAATGAAAATTTAAGGAGCTACGCCTGCTTCCCACACAACGCTTTTTCTTAATTTCATGTAGTTGTTATTTATTTATTTAATTCAATCAACATAAATGTATACAGTTGATCAATACTTTTTCCAGAAAACAATAATTACATGAACAAAGAAAGACAAGAACATCATTAGATATAAGCATTTGAATTTAGAAACTTTATCAGCTTTACTCTAGTTACAGCAACATTATCGGAAAAGTCGATGTGTGCAAAGAACTTATTTACCTCAGCACAAATTCTTTTAAATGGATCAAAGTTAATGTAGTTTGATCGGTGAAGTTTTATATGAAACGGTTCATAAGATCTGAGCTGCCTGTTAGGAACATTGATGCATATTTTACGTTGAAAATATGTAGAATCAATTTTACCTTGAATTTAATTCAGAACAAATACAATATTGGAAACAATTCTTCGGCTTTGTAACGTTGGGAGCGCAATGAGTAATAAACGACTTCGATGTGACGGTAAGTTGGTTTTGGGATTCCAACGCAAGTTATGAAGGCAGAACAGCAAAAATTGTTTTTGCACTGATTCAAGTTTTTGAATATACACATCATATTGGGGATCCCAAATTAAGGCTATAATACACGGCATGTTTTTTACATCTGACTTTAAAATTTGTAAGACATATGTAAATCTACATGTCTGTCAAAATTGTACTTTTACGCTGACTGCTTTGCAGCAGCAGAGATTCTGCTAACGGCTGATGTCACATGTTTTGACAGAAGAAAATAGAGCGCACTCAAATTAAAATTTTGTCAGATGTCTCAACACATGTTTTTTTTTACAGAAGTAATGTTTTAAAGGTAACACACGACATGTTTGTATTAGCAGTGGAGAATTTGACAAGTCAGACGTAAAAAACATGCCGTGTATTAGCTCCTTTACTGATCCATATTCCAGTAAAGGTCTTACCAATGACGTGAATAAATTTTTTGTTACATAAGTATCATTAAATTCCTTAGCCCAACGCTTTATAGAACCTAATATCCCATTAGCTTTATTTACTGTCATTATTACATGAGAGTTAAAATTAATTTTTACATCAAACATAATTCCAAAATCCAATATCAATATCTAATATCAAAGTTCAATTCATTAGCAAAAATTACTTTGAGACGCTTATTATAATAATGTAATAAAGTGTTTCCACTTTATTAAGAAGGAGTTGGGATTTGTGTTTAAAAATATGTTATTTAGTTATAACTGGTTCAAACAAGGCAATGTCGCCAGTGTTCGACCTCAGTTTTGCTATTCACAGTAGTCCATAAAGGTCTTCCTGTGTCTGAGCAATTAATATTTATATTTTGGGTTTTTTATTAAAAAATGAAAAGAATGCGCATCTACTTTAAAATGATGTTTATTGATCAAAAGTTGCGTTAAGAGTGAATAAAAATTACTGATGTACTTAGCTTACTTAGATTTAGTAAAATTACAAAAGTCGTCTAGTACAAAACAAGGAAAATAATACAAAAACAAATATACATAAATAACGGAGATAGTGAGAAATTATACTTATGATATATTATACTCTCTCTTTGTTGTTTTTATATGAAATTGATTATTGATAATAATTATATTTTGTTACATCATTAAGGTGACCAGTACATAAACAAATAAACAATTCAAACATTTAGGCAATAATGTAAATGAAAATATTACAATTCATAAAACAAGTAATTATTATATAATAAGAAATAATAATAAACAATAAATATATTATTCAATCTGTTACAATAATAATATTTAAAATGCTTTTTTTTTGCATTTGAATCGACTATTTCGGTGCTCCATTTATAAATCTAACTTTTACGTAAAATTTTCTTTATGTGTTCAGACTTTGCTAAGACACTGTAGTACATTTAAATTGTTTTTTGGAACTAAGTATGTATACATTTGATGAAAATTTTGTATTAATTTTTAATTAAAAAAAAAAAATTATATTAAGAAATTGTCCAAAATGTTGTATTAAATGAAGTTTTCGGAAAATTTTTTAAAAATAAAAAACTGTTAAAAAACTTTCTAAACGTAACAGAAAACTTGGCGAATTTCACACTCTTTAGAATTTATTTTCCATTCATTTATTGCTAATTTAAAATACATACATATTTCCCTTATTAATTAAAATTTTTTTAAGATCTATAAATCTGTCATTTTCATAAAAATTACCAAATAAATTTTTGTTGTTGTATATGTTGCAACAAAGAAAGCAAAAAATCAACACCACTTTTTTAACTTATTTATAAATTATTCTTTTGGCAAAATGTTTTTTTCTTCTTATTTTACTTAAGGTAAATAAAAAAAAAAAAATAAATTATGAAATTAAAAAAGAAAATATTACTGACAACTGCTTGCTTAAATAATACAAGTCTATAAGGGGGACTCCCCTGTAGTTAAGCCAACACTTTACTCAAGTTCATATCATGAAGCATACATTTTATATTTTATTATTAAAGTCATGTCTATGTATGTCTTAATTAAGTCTAAATCCTTAATGTCCTTGTTTTATTTCAACAGCAAGTTGTATTTTGTATTAGTTGTAGAATGACAACTTGTAGTTTTTATTGTTTGTAGTAACTGCCCAGCGAATACTTAAATATCTTAGGGCCGTATTCATAAAAAAATATTTTAGGTTTATTTAAGGCTTATTTGACAGATGTTGTAGAGAAATTTGTCAAATAAGCCTTCAATAAACCTAAAATATTTTTTATGAATACGGCCCTTAGTAAATAAGCCCATAATATTGATCTTATTAACTTATATATTAATAGGAAAGTCGACTTTTTGATGCCCAGTTTACACTCATATTATACAACAGATTTTAATAAAAAAAATATACCATTTGAAGGAAACTTTTCTGCAGATGTCTATTTTAGGAATTAAAAGCGCTTTAAGTTGTTACTAACAGCTGCACAAACCATATGTGAGTAACAAATCAAAAAACAAAAAAAAAACTAAGTAATCCATGTTGATACAAATTGTTTTTGCAAAGAGTGTTTTTTGCTTTTGATAAAAACAAAAATCAATGACAGTATAGTCATTACTACTACTGTAACAATTTAACAATTCTAAAGCCCGTTTAAAAGATGTTTTGCTCTTTTATAAACCCTTCACACGCCAGTGTAAAAGTGTCTTTCTGTGTGAAATTTCTACAATATTCATTTCCGACCCCATAAGGCTTATGAATAGTAGAGTCGATTAAGCATTATCCGTCTGTCCTTGTGTACGTTGAAATCAACTCGTATAACGTATCAAAATATTAGAATTATTTGGGAGTAGATTGGCATTGGAAATCAGCATAATCGCCCCATAACTGTCTAAGATATGAGCAAATAAGCAAGACTGCCTCTGTTTTTTTTTTGTTGCTTATTTTTACCACAAAAATTAAAATTCTCCAGCTCTAGGGTAATTTATAGACACGGTTGTTACTATTTATAAATTTGGTTTGCCTCTGGAGATACTCATGATACTTTGGACAAATTGGCCACTAATTTGCAAAGTTATGGGCAAAAATTATTTAAAAAATTATATTTTCTTTAAACATATCAAAATTTTTAAAAATCCTAATTAATTTTTGAACGTGCTTAAGATATCAAATGATAAGCCGCAATTTCAGAAATCTTTCTTAAGAAAAACCACCTGAGATATAAGCACCAAAGTACAACTGCTTCAGTGTTTTTCTTAAAATTTACAAACGAAATAGACATTTTTCAGTTTCTCTACAACTAAACGAGTTAATATGGGAATCAAATTAAAGGGCTTGAAAATAGATAGCTAGATATGAAAAGAAAAAAATTCAAGATGGTGTCATAGACGAAATTAGTCAAATATAGTAGTTACAACTTTGTCCCCTTTAACCACCACAATATTAGTATAAAAAAAGCTCTCGACCAGTACAATGTAGTTAACTATAAAGAGGTGTAAAATCCAAGATGGCGTCCGAAACAAAATGGAGGATAGAATATTTTTGAACCCACTAATATGGGTATCAAATGAAAGGGCTGCTTGACTAGTAGAATACAGTAACTATGTAAAAAATCCAAAATCAAAGCGTATTGCATGATATCTAAAATCTAGGTTAATCTATGTTGCGGTCATTATATCTATGTACATGACATTAAAGATTATTATCAGATTTGGCACGGCCGAACGGCTCTTACTTGTTTATTTTCTGTTTTAGATTTGGTGTTCAAAGTTTATTGCATTTACTTTGGGAAAGAAATTCAAGTCGAAATAAATAAATATATAAAAAACCGATAGAATAAAGTAATTAAGTGGTTAAGCTAGCAAGCAGTTACTGTTGGAAGGTTATATAGGTTATTATAGGCATATCGAAAGTAATATTAAAAATAAATTGTGATTTATATCGTTACCAGCAAGATATCATTCAGTGCTCATAAATAATAAATTACGTACCCACAGTTCAGTAATGTAATAGGTTGGGTGAGGTTAGATTTGGCAGCCGCTCGAAGGCATAGCTCACTTGGGTTCTCCGAGGGTCCCGTTGTGAAACCATAAGCATCAACGCCCGTTCGTTTATGTCCTCTGGCAGTCGTTCCTCAGCCATCCAGTCCTTTTTATAAAGATGTGGATATTTCCCAGATCAACTGCGAAAAGACAAGTTTTACTTTCAAGTATTCGCTGACCTAGAATCTGGTGTCTCAGGTCCCCGAATGTAGGACAATTATAGAGAAGATGTGCAGTTGTCTTCTCCTCTTCCTCGTTATCGCAACTTCTGCAGAAGTCGTTGTAAGCGATATTTAGCCTTTTCGCATGTGTACCTATAGGCCAGTGTCCAGTAATGACCGCTATGAGGTTCCTAAGGTGGATTAGGGGCATACTCAACGCATATTGCGTTCTATGCGCATCCATGTCAAGCCAGATCTTTCTGGTTTCCAAGCAGGTGGGTTCTCTCCCCCATCTTTCCATGGCATCCAAGTAGAATCGATGCGAGATCAGCTGCTTACCTTTCGATAAGGGAATACCCAAAGCACAACTGCATTCAACCGAATCTAAGGTGGTACCAGCTTTTGCAAGTGCATCAGCTCTATTATTACCATCAATATCCCCATGTTCTGGAATCCACACAAGGGTAACCGTCGAATGTCGCGCTATCTTCTCAAGAGACACCCGGTATTCCTGGTAAATTTTCGATGTGCTGTACACATTCTCCAGGGATCTAAAAGCCGCCTTGCTGTCAGTAAATATATGAATATCCCTGCCAAATATTCCAAGATACTGAATCTGTTCCGCGGCTGTCTTAATAGCCATTAATTCGGCCTGTATCGCGCTACAGTAATCTGGTAGCCTCAGTAATGTAATAAATATTGCACAAATTGAAAAAAGTGTTTGCTGGGTAATAAGTAGTTATACAAAATGTTTTCTATCGTTCTTTCTTTTCTTGGCTTTTTCTTTACTATTTGACTTAAGTAATTTCATATAATTTTTAGGCATTTGCCTTAAAGCCAGTAACAACTGTTTAAAGATTTAAGAACGATAAAAGAAATTATAAGATGATAATAAAACTGTTTAGGCCAGCAAGTCTGACCACCACTAATGCAAATAAGTTGTGGGAAAAATCATGTAATTTTCTTAACAAAGTAGATGGACGTCTTCATAGATATTAAATATGTAAGTTTGTCTGGGTTTGTCAAATAAAGATTATTATTCTTAATGTATTCATATTTCTTTACGTTTTTTTTCTTCTTCAACCAGCAGGCAATCTGGGCGTTAGTAAGTGTTATCCTCACCAATTATAGTCTCTTATAGCACATATATTATAACAAGTGTGTACCCAACACAAAGGAAAACTATGATTGAGTTGCCATAAACAAAATTTAAAATTATCATTTAATTTTTTGTGACTTTCGTTAAACCAAACATAGTCATTGTGTAATTAAATAAATGTTTATCTATTAGAGCACAAACTGATACATTTTAGTGGCAACGTCTATTTGCTTAATGCTAATATATTTAAGGAGTAACAGACGACTGTCAACCAACCTAAACTAGAGCAGCAAGTGTTTTTTAGCTATCAATCATTGTCGTGTCCATACAATTTGTATGAAGCAAACCAAAATAACGCGGCGGCAACCCTCCGAGTTTACGTAGTGAAGTTGGCTGCAAAATAACTGTTTTTTATGATTTTGTAATTGTTGAATAGTAATGTTATTTTAGATATTTTTTTTTGACAATTAAGCGTTTTTATTTTTTTATTTTTGTTGCTATTAAGGGAGTTTTATACAACAAAATAAGTTGAAATTACTGTGCATTACACAACTTTAGGGGTTTGTTTAGGTTTTGACTTTAGCGTTAGCGCTAGCTAACTGAAACAAAATAAAATGCTTCACGCTTTTATGTACATACGTTTATCTGTACACGAAAAGAAAAGCCAATTTGGTTTAATCATTGATTTCAGCACGATAATCAAGTGTTTGTTTGAGTTTTATCATTTAATGTTTAGTTTTTTTAAAAACTTTGATATGGTAAACCCATATTAAGTGTGTAATTAAAAATTTTATGATAATCAAAATAGCATTTTAATTTATAACTAAAAATATTAAATTGTAGAGGAAATAATAGAATACAGGGAAGACAGTATCGGTTGTGAGTACAGCAATTGTTGCCAATCGCAGAGTTTAGTTATGATAGTAGAATTTTACAGTTATATCTACAAAATTTCGTTTTAGAATATAAATATGTAGTCAGCACTAATAAATTATGATTCTTGCAATAGAAATTTTATAATCACAAATGAATTGCAGGAACTAAACCATTCTATTGGCAATGAATGTGATTTTCCGTTTTCTAGGCGTATGATAACAAAGGAATTTTTAAATTTTTTCCAACTGCCCTGTTTCTTGATAAAGAATTTTTTATTACTTTAAAAGTTTAAAATTAAAGTTTTTAAACATTTTTAATTAAGAAAGATACATAAAATGCTATGATTCCCATTTTCTAATTTCATTAAATTGTAACAACAAAAGTAGTTTCAAATTATATGTGAGTATAACAATAAAGAGTGCTGATGATAAAATCGTTACAGGGTATCAATTCTCGTTCTACGAAACTATGACCTGAAAAGTTTTTGTGTGTCATACCCTTTGCTATACAAAAACTTTTTTATTTCAGAGTTTCACAAAACGAGAATTGAGTCCATGGTTTAAAAATTAATTTCACTCGACTAATATCAGAATAATTTTTCAATATTTTTAAATACTTATAAATTAATTGAAAAATGTTTTAGGAAGTTTTATAATTTAAGAAAATTAACATAAAATAGAAAAAAATTATATTCAATTTTATTTAAAAAAAATGTATTTCTTTAAAGTGATAATTTACAAGGGAAAATGTTTTAAGAGAAATATGATTTAAAATTTTTAATGAAAAGAAGAAAATGGTGAACTAATTTCTGACACTTTTTGGGGAGACATAAATTTGAATGTTTTTCTTAGACAGAAATTTTTAATTAAAATTTCTTGATAGGGTAATTTTTCTATAAAAAGAAAATTTTATAAAAATTTTAATCAAGAGGACATTTGTGTAACATTTTCCATAAAAAGTTTTTCTTTGCCTTGGAAGTTGAATCTTAAATTGTTTTAAAATGCAAAATGTTTTAAAATATTTTTCAAATACAAAAACAGCATTTAAAAAAATAATAATTCTTGAAACCTTTTCTTAATAAAGGAGTGAAAAACGGCATATATAGGTTTGTCATTCCGTGTGAAATTTCTACAATTTTCATTTCCGACCCCATAAAGTATATATTTTCTGAAAGCTTATGAATAGGGGAGTCGATTAAGCTCTGTCAGTCTGTCTGTCTGACCGTGTGTATGTTGAAATCAACTTTTTGAAGCCCCCCGACATAGGTTGGACCCGGGTAAGGTATTAAAATATCAGAAATATTCGGGAGTAGATCAGTATTGAAAATCAGAAACATCGGTACATAAACAACTGAGATATGAGCAAAAACCCACGACCACCTCGATTTTTTTTTCACAAAAACAACATTACAACAACAACATACATACATACAAACGTTTATACTGGTTAGAGAAAACGTGGCATCGAATCCCAGCTCAACCAAAAAAAAATTTTTTTTTAAATTTTTTTTTATTTTTTTTTTATTTTTTTTTTTTATATTTTATTTAATATGTTATTTATATTTTTATTTTTTTTTTTAATTTTTTTTTTTTATTTTTTTTTTGTTTTTTTAACATACATACGTGAATTTATAATTTTACAATGGGATGTTTTTATATATGTATGCTTTTATATGTATGTACGTATTTCATATGGGATGAATGGTGACACAAACCACTGTTATTGCATGACTACACGTTGTGAAGGGTATATAAGATTCGGCACGGCCGAATATAGCGCTCTTACTTGTTTTTATGAAAATTTATCGCAAACTCATCAAGTTTATTATATTTCGTAAGTATGGAAAATTGTCTAGAAATACACGTTATATATGAAAAAACTTTTTATAATAGTGTTCTTAAATAAAGGGTCCGCCAAATAACTTTTTTTTTTTAAATGCTATAAAAAAAGTGTAGCTCCGGCTGTGTGGCACGTAGCGCCGTCCTGTTGAAACAAAATGCTGCCAATATCCTCCTCTTCACCATATTCGTTCAGAGGAAGGATAAAACTAATTATCTGTCAAATCGGACATGAGCTAAGTGTTACCATTAACGAAATAAGCACTAGTTAAAAAAAAACTTTAGATGGCAGACCCTTTATTTAAATATTTCCCTATAAATTGAAAAGAAAAAGAACAAATATAAATTTTTATTACAGATTCATATTAATCGCTTACTTAATCACAATATAAATTTAATATGTGTAGTATGTAAATGTTTTTAACGATGGTTATAAATATGTGTATTTTATTGCGCTTAAGGTCCAATTTTAGTAATAAGTTATTAGAAAAGGTCGACTAACATTAAAGGAAAATAATTTTACGAATGCCGTCGAATTTTGCTATTCAAATACATTTTTCAAATAGTTGTTTTGTGTTTTCGATAGAAGTGTCAATAACTTTAATTTACTAAGGCAATGCCTAAGCACAGTTATATATTTGCCTTCAGCAAAGCAAACGCTGCAGTATACCCGTATATGTGTTAGGAATATTACTGTTACTCTAAAAAGCCTATATATAGGAATAAATATTAGTTGTTATAAAAAACTAAAGTTAGTTGTGGTTATGGCTGTATGCCAACAATGCTTCATGTAGATAATATTGGAGTACGTGGTTAATTAAAGCCAAAAGTGGCAGCTAAGTAATGGGGTCACGGATCATGCTTTTTTTAAATAAGAGCTTGTAGCTAATGACAACTATTCGCGAGAAGGGCTTAACAATATTAGTTGCTATGGGCTCTCCATTAAGAAGTGATATGGAGTAGTTTTCAGACTACTTCGATGAGGTAATGCAAAGTTTGGTTAAATGGTCCAGTTCTAGGTCATCATCCTTTATGGAAAATACTTTGCATGCGTGTATGGACTAGACCCGTTATCTGCAGGGCTTGTTCCCTATAGGAGTATTTTTTTAACGCCTATGCTTATTCCACTAATGCTAATTTCCACTGCTAAGAAAATTATTTATACATATGTATTAAAGAGCTAAGTGAAATGTTCTAAAAGTTATGTGTTCTATTTTACACTACTTCCAATCACTATAATTCAGTGTAAACATAAATATCAAAACCCAACGTTACTCTCACAAAAATAAATCTGTCATCACTATTGAAAAGTTTTCCTCTAGAGCTTTGTAAGTGTTTCTGTTTTCAAACCAAGCAGACTATCAAAACCAAAACTAACAATGAAATAAAAAATCGGCAAATTATAAAAAAAATATCGAGTATAATAGAACACATACAAAAAACGTACAAAATATTTAATAGCTGTGTTACTAAATAAATCCATTTTGGGCAGTTAAAAATTTGTTTTGATACATATGAACTCATATTGTTACAGAACATTAAAAGTTAAACTAAAATGTTTCTCTCTGTCCAAGTTTTTCTTCGGTGTAGGTCTACTATTATAACACTCAAACATGTTTTGAATGTTCTATTTCAGTTTTAATATTCTATTTCAGCTTTGTTTCTGATTCAGCTTTATTTTATTCTAATATATTTCATTTTGTGTTATTGTTTTATATTTCTATCGTAAAGCAAAATACATGTTTTTGAAAGTATGTGTTTTATAATGAGAGTAATACACACACACACACACACACACTATTTTAAATTTAATGAGACTGCTTGCATGATTTTTAATATTTACAAAAAAAAAAATCTTAAGAAAATTTCAAAATAAAAATTAAATGAAAATTATAAACATGTTGTAAAAAATATTAGTTAATACACTATACAAAATGATTTTAATTCAGGCCCTTTTTATTTGTTAGTTTTTTAAAAAAAACTGTTGTATTTTATCCTCCTTCTATAAGTTTTGTGTATTTTATTTTTTCGTTGCGTGGTATTGTTGCCTGTATTCTTTCATACATTTTGCACGATGTTAAAAACCCCCGTAAAGTAAGTAAGTAAGTAGTGCAAAGTGAACCACTACATTTTCAAGACTTCTAAAGTAATAGTGTCTAAGCATTCATTCTAAAGAGTTCCCTAAATGTAAAATTATTTGTCATTAACGATGGACTTTAAAATTAATGAAACATCAAATATTTCAAACAATTCATATTAACCAATTCTTATTAACCAATTCTTCAATTCAATGAAAAACTGGTTGATATTAATTTTCACCAAATGTACATGATTTTTATGCACGAGTTCTATACTCTTATTAGAATTAAGTGCAGTTCCTTAGTATAAACATTTATACACATGATCTCCATTGAAGCACTAATGTTAAATTCTGTACTGTTTTTTTTACCTAAATTTAAGCATTTCGTCACCAAATCACTTTTTTGTCATTGTGTTTCTTTTTTGCTCGGAACAATTTTGCTGCTTGCCATTTTACGTATATTTTTTCCATTTACGTACATATATTTAATCCAAAGTCAATTGACGTTCTAGAGATACATACATGTCTTTTGATAGAATAAAAGAAAGTAAATGTATATAATGTTTTGTTTTTGTTTTTCGGGTGTGTATAGGTATGTACGTACACAGATGAGAACCAGGCTTGCCATTTTAGCACTTTTTATGCTAGATTTAGCATTTTTTTTTCTTAAGTTAGCACAAAAGATTTTCAAAAAAATGCTAAGTGCTAGTTTAGCACTTTTTAATAATAATCCGGCATAATAATAATTCATATTAAATTTAAATGCAATCAATTATTTTTTATATGCAAATTTTAGATGATATTTTCTTTCTTGTAAAGTTGATAGACATAATTTTGGGAGATGAGGAAGAAATATTTGAAGAATATTTCCTACCAAATCCGTATTTAGGATATGAATTCAAAACGTTATTAAAAAAGAATAAAGAAAAAAATATAATATCTTCTGAAGAAGAAAAGACAATCATAAAGATATGTTTACAGGTTTTAAAACGCTCGTAAATGAACTAAAAATATTTTGATATTAAAAAAAGTTCAACATTTTTAATAGATAAACCTTTAGGGAAATTAAGGCACCTATTACTTGTATCTTAGAAGATATGAATTCTAGTATAACTGAAATGAATAAAATTCAAAATCAGTGGAGCTACTTATATAACTGAACAAATCTAGCATACCAATATGGATACTACGGAGTTCTGGATTCAATTAAACTAATTTAGAAATTCAATTAATGAAAATCCTTTTAAGGAATTATCAGATTTTGTTTTACCATTTTCAAACACTGAAGTGGAGCGTTTATTTAGTGTAATGGGCTTAATAAAAAGCAAACTTAGAACAAAAATTAACACCTAACTTTTATGTTCTGTTATACGTATAAGGGAAAGCGTAAAACTAAATAACGTATGTTGCTATAACACCAGTGTATCGGACGATGTTTTGATTAAAATTGGTTCATCTGAAAAATACCAAAAAGAATTGGTATGTGAAGAAAATTATATGATTGAACTTGTTAACCTTCTTACCACATTTGAGTAATTGTTCACACTTCTTTTGTGTAAATATAATCTTAATCTATATATCTATATCTATATATATAAAAGTGAAACTCTGTGTGTGTGTGTGTGTTAGCTATAGACTCCGAAACTATAAAACTGATCGGACTCAAACTTCGGCAAGATGTTGTACACATTCCAGGGAGTGTTTATGGGTGGAAAAAAGTGGGCGGGGCCACGCCCATACAAAATTAGTTATCAGTTTTAGCTACTTGCACTTGACCGATTTTTCTGAATCTTTGCACACATATTGAGCTGTCATGACTAAATAATTTAGTGATAAGAAAAGTGGGCGGGGCCACGCCCCTAAAAGAGTTTTAATTTTAAGGTACTTGCACTGGACCGATTTTTCTGAAGCTTTGCACACATATTGAGCTGTCATGACTTTATAATTTAGTGATAAGAAAAGTGGGCAGGACCACGCCCATAAAAAAAGTTATAATATTGAGGTTCTTGCACTGGACCGATTTTTCTGAAGCTTTGCACACATATTGAGCTGTCATGACTTTACAATTTCGTGATCAGAAAAGTGGGTAGTGCCACGCCCATAAAAAAGTTATAATTTTCAGCTACTTAAACTTCACCGATTTTTCTAAAACTTTTCACACACATATTGAGTTCTCATGATTATACAGTTTCGTGATTAGAAAAGTGGGCAGGGCAACGCCGATTAAAAAAAGTTATAATTTTTAGTTTTTTGCACTTGATATTCAATTTAAATTCAGAATGCATTTTTATCAATCAAGGGGCGTAGCAACGCGCGCTGGGCTTTTCTAGTAATATTAATAAAATTGAACAAAATATGTATATAAATATGTTGCAAAAATTTCTCAAAAATTTAGCACTTTTCTTCTTTAACTTTAGAACATTTTAGCACTTTTTTTCAAAGGTCTCGCACTTTTTCTTATGGCAACACTGATGAGAACTTGTTCTGCTGACACGAAAACATAACTCATGTCGTTGATGAGTGTGTATTGAATGTACTTCCTAGATTTTCTACATTATGCTCCAAAGAGCGATAAAAAAGTAATTTTGAAATACATACATATATGTACATATATATAAAAGTCAATAAAAAAGTTTATTAATAGCAGATTACTGATAGAAAAACGCTTACGTTATCAGATATTAACAGAAAATAAAATCAATTTTGATTTATAAAAGTGAAAAAAAAAAAAAAATTATAACACTGATAATAGAAAAAATTGTATTTTCTACGTTGAGAACTAGTTTGGGTGGAAAAATTTTAAACAATATATTGTACACATGCAAAAATGAATATCAATTTCAATTAAGAAATTAATACTATTAATTAAAATTTTGTTTAATTTTGCACCAATCATCAAAATAATGCTAATAGTTAAATATATTGCTAAAATATCAATTAAAACAGTATTAAAAAATTAATTAAAATCCCGTGAATTTTTAAAAACGATTTAAATTAGTTGTATCACTCCTGTAATTGATATTTGGGCTTAATTTAAACAAAGTATTCATTGCTTCAATAACACAAATTATTGAACCTGTTTTAAATAAAAGAACCCGATATACATTTTTTATATATTTATTTTTAATATATTTTTAAAATACATTTTTAATTACATTTCAGAAATTATAAGTATACGAAACATAGAAAGCATAACCAAAAGTGATATTTTCAAAAATAAAGAGGGTGCATCTTAGACCTGCACAACAAATTTTACCCATAAAAATCTCTATTTAAACGAAGGGAAGAAGTTTAAATCATTACTTACATATTAGGAGTAGAATCTAACAGAATTTATCGGGCTACATGGAATATTGAATTCAATCCCATCCGCAATAAACTTCAAGGAACAAAGTTTTTTAGCTATGTAAATATTCACTTACTAGAATTTAAATCTGTTGATTGGCCTTTTTGTTTAAGTATAAACCTCCCAATTTTACACGACTTATCAAAATTTTATTAAACCATTCCTTCAAAATTATTCTTGACAAAAAAATAAATTTTTTCAATTTTATTATACCCTTCACACAGTGTAAAAGGGTATATATAGGTTTGTCATTCCGTGTGAAATTTCTACAATTTTCATTTCCGACCCCATAAAGTATATATTTTCTGAAAGCTTATGAATAGGGAAGTCGATTAAGCCCTGTCCGTCTGTCCGTCTGTTCGTCTGTCCGTCTGACCGTCTGTCCGTGTGTATGTTGAAATCAACTTTTTGAAGCCCCCCGACATCGCTTGGGCTCGGGTGATGTATTAAAATATCAGAAATATTCGGGAGTAGATCGGTATTGAAAATCAGAAACATCGGTACATAAACAACTGAGATATGAGCAAAAACCCACGACCACCTCGGTTTTTTTTTTCACAAAAACAACATTACAACAACAACATACATACATACAAACGTTTATACTGGTTAGAGAAAACGTGGCATCGAATCCCAGCTGAGCCAAAAAAAAATTTTTTTTTATTTTTTATTTAATATATTATTTATATTTTTATTATTTTTTTTTTAATTTTTTTTTTTTAATTTTTTTTTTTTTTTTTTTGTTTTATATATATTATATATATAATAATTTTTAAAAAAAATTTTTTTTAAAATTTTTTTTTAAAATTTTTTTTTTTATATTTTTTTTTTTTTGTTTTTTTAACATACATACGTGAATTTATAATTTTACAATGGGATGTTTTTATATATGTATGTTTTTATATGTATGTACGTATTTCATATGGGATGAATGGTGACACAAACTACTGTTATTGCATGACTACACGTTGTGAAGGGTATATAAGATTCGGCACGGCCGAATATAGCACTCTTACTTGTTTTTAAATATACATTTTTTCAACTGATAGAAAGTTTTTTGAAAAAATTTAATATCCATTAAAAACAATCATTTGAAAAAATTAAAAATATAATCCAAATTTAAGAATTTTTTAATTAGTCAATTAATTAAAAAATTTTAAGCAATTATTTTTTTCTGTGTACATATCGAAAATAAAAAGTATTACAACTTTATACTCGCAGTATGTTTTTATACCCGCCACCAAAAAAATGGTGGGGGTATATTAATTTTGACATTCCGTTTGTAACACATCGAAATATCCTTTTTAGACCCCATAAAGTATATATATTCTGAATCAGGGTTTCATTTGATGACGATCTAGCTATGTCCGTCCGTCTGTCTGTCTGTTGAAAGTACGAAAGAGGTCGGAACGAAAAAGCAAGGGGGCTCAAATTTTGCCAGAATGTAAACCTTATACACAAGGTTTGTTTGGTATCGAAAATGGGCTAAATGGGAATATTAGGAAGAGAGTTATAGCTCGTAATACAAGAGTAGGTCAGAAAACCGTGTCCTTCCAACATCGAACAAAATGGAATAGTGTCCAAACGCATTAACGTAGAGTCACGAAACTTCGAATATATATTTCCTGTATAAGTGCAATATTTTTTGAAAATTGCTCAAATCTATAGGAAAGGAGTTATAAATCAAAATGTACAGAAATTTTTACCGCGCAGTGTATTTTTTTTTTGGTATATTTAAAATTTAAATCCTAATAAAACTGATAAAATTAGATGTACGATTCTGAAATTTTCCAAACGTTGCTTTTTAGTAAAAGGCTTTGTTCTAACGGAAAATAAATGTGACACGCCCACTTTTGAGCCCACCTCCCATATAACGTTTTATCTCAAATTCATATCATTTCTCTATGAATAAAGATTTTGGAATACGAAAGGATTATATTGAAATATTTATGTTGTATTCATTAGCAGAAACATCTTCGACACGCCTACTATAACGCCCACTTTTCCATTTATCTACTGTTAATGAAATTTAAAAGCTAATAAAACCTACAAACTTATAGGTATAATGATTTCCTACATATATCCTTCTAGTCAATGTCATGCCAGAAAATTTAGGTGACATGCCCACTTAAATGCCTACCTCCCATATAATGCTTTATCTCAAATTCATATAATTTCTTTATGAGTAAAGATTTTGGAATAATAATGGACTATATTGAAATATCTAAGTTGTATTCATTAGCAAAAAAAACTTTAATACGCCTACTTTAACGCCCACTTTTCACGTTATCTACTGTTAATAAAACTTAAAAGCTCATAAAACCGACAAAATTAGAGGTATCATTATGAAATTTCCTACATATATCCTTTTAGTCAATGTCACTGCTATGCCAGAAAATTTAGGTGACACGCCCACTTTTACGACCACCTCCTATATAACGGTTTAACTAAAATTCATATAATTTCTCTATGCACAAAGTTTTTGGAAGAATAAATGACTATACTGAAATATCTCAGTTTGATTTATTAGCAGAAACTATATTGACACGCCTATTTTAACTCCCACTTTCATTGAAAGACTAAGGGCCATTATTACAACTTGCCGTTAGTTAAAGGTAGGATTTTTTGCGCCCGATAAATAGCATTGCTTTATTACAACTTAAATTTTTTATTGTTTTTGTTATTAAAAATAATAATATTTAATTAATAACAAGATAATAAATAAATACTTTATAATACAAAGCCATTTATCGGACCGACAAAATCCTGCCTTTAACTAACGTCAAGTTGTAATAATGGAACTAAATTTACGAAAACATTTTACTAGCATATTGAAGTTATACAAAGAAAGTGATACATATTTTAGTATAAAGAGATTATTCCATAGCGATTACTGTAACACAAAATTGGTGGTGGGTATAAAAGATTCGGCACAGCCGAATATAGTGCTCTTATCTGTTCGTTATAAAAATGTCTTTGCAACTCCTAACAAGTAAGTTGTTTTTTAATCAACAGCTGAAGAAGAACAGGTGAAGAACAGCTGACACCAAACTATCCCAATTGTGTACATACGAATGTAGGAAGTGAGCGCTTAAAAATAGTGCACGTGATTAGCGTTATAAAATTAAAGCCAGCAGCTTATTGCCTTAAATCTTTTTAGTTTAGATTTAAAAATATTTTATTCGAATTCAAAATTTTACAAGTTATAAAATTTTCTATTTATTTCTGATGATTCTTTTCGAAATATCTTCCATTAAGGTTTTCACTGTAGCTACCTTTCTTTTTATAAAGGAAGTTGTCCATTTTTTCCTTAACTTGTTTTCACTTTTTGCAGATTCTCTAGTGTTATTTAAATGTTTTTTTTTAAATAAGCCTAATACCTCTCAATTGGCCGTAGATCTGGAAAATTGGATGGATTAGCCTTCTTTGGTACAAATCTAATACCTTTCGTTTGGTACCACTCAATCGCTGGCTTACTGTAGTGGCAAGTAGCCACTAGAGATGAAACCAAAAAAATCGTGTTTTTTTTTAAAGAAAGTAGTCGCCCCTAAAGACATCGACATTTATTGTACCAGTAGTAACAAAGAAACTGTTTTTTTTACCACACGTGCAAATGGCTTGCCAAACCCAGTATTTTTTTTTTTTGGGGAAATTTGGATTTTTTTTTGCACACGAAATTTTTTTGCAACATTTCCTCTACTATTCACATCATAAATTTTTGACCAGGAAGTTGCTTAAGATCAGACAGCACATATGTTTCGTCGTCCTTCATACAGCATTGATAATTATTCAAAAATTCTTTTGCAAAGCTTTGCTTCCTGTTTTGATACCAAATTATTTTTTTGAATTTTTATCTGGAACTTTTTGCACTTTATATGTCCTCAGACAAATCTTTTTTTTTTTACTTTTCTTATAAAAGTCTCTGAGTATTTGTCCTTCTGAGCCATTTTTCTGCTAGAGAGATATGTAGATAGAGACATGCAGAGATATGGAAACTCGACGACTGTAGCATGTAAGTGGCATCTTTGTCATAAAAGGAGTCTAAATAAATTCACCACTAACACAGTTACACTAACACACTGCCACAGGTAGTCGCGCCATAGTCGAGACTTAAATAAGTGTTTTTTGAACTTTTGATAAAATAAACAATATAATTTTTATCGCTTAGATTACAATAACAACTGTCGTTAAAATACAGGGTGGGGCAAAAGTCGCGCAGGGGTTTAAAACAGTCATAACTTTTTCAATTTTTAATTTTATTTTTTTTTTTACAAAATAATAAAATATGATATTGGGAGATTTTTTAAATTTAGATGTGAAAGATTACGTCACGTAAGTTTTCAGCCTCGCAAAGTTGAGCTCTTTTAATAGCATTTTCCATGACACGAGTCAGAGTATCAGGCTGCAACGCTCTTATTTCGGCTCGAATATTCTCTTTGAACTGTGCAATTGTTCTGGGTTTATTGATATACACCTTCTCTTTCAAATATCCCCAAAGGAAATAATCTGGTGCTGTTAAATACCGCGAACGGGCAGGCCGGAATGCTGAATTTTTGGTAATTAAACGTTCGCCAAAAATCTGCCTTAGGAGCTGCATAGTGGCTCGAGCAATGTTTGCAGTGGCCCCATCTTGTTGGAACCACATCTCTCGATTGTCAGAAAGAGCTGGCCTTAAAAAATTTTAGACCATATCTCGATATCGCTCGCCATTTACCGTTACACCATTTCCATCGTTGATGTTTCAGGATTCTCCTCAACACTCTCCATAACGCGTTGAATATTTGCTTCACTAATTACAGAATGTGGTCTTCCGCTTTGTGGAAGATCCCTCACTGAGCCTTGTTCCTGAAAACGTGTCACTAAGCGTCGAATCATTGATTCGGATGGTGAATTCCGCACATTAAAATGACGACGATAGGCTCGTTGAGTTTGAATTATTGATCGATGATGTTCAAAACAAAGTTCTATGATTTTCGTTCGCTGGATAACGTTGTAACCTTCCATAATTAATCTCCCAGATTTATTTTACAAGTCCTAAAAAGAAAAATAAAAAAAAAATTAAATTAGAAAAGTTAATTTTTCAAATCCCTTCGCGACTTTTGCCCCACCCTGTATGTTACTGAATACCGAAATCGATAAAATTGTTGTTAACTTTTTTCAAACGATACGATTATCGTTAAAACAAGTTAGTCAATCGTACTGCTAGAGTACCATTATAATATAGTGGTTATATCTTCATAATCAACCTCTTAGCTCGTGATTGTGCCTGCTGTTTGTGAGCTACATGTGACATAAAAACATCACTGTAATATATCTAAAGAACACCACAATTTTATTTTTAGTTATTTTTTCTACCAACTTGTTTTTGAACCAACTTGTTTTAATTATTACCAGCTGTACATTTCTGACTATTCGTTTTTTATTTTAATATGTATTCCTGCGATATTTTTATGCTAATTTTAATTTAAACTAATTTGAATACATATTGCTTGCATTTTAGCACTTCTGCTAACTGCTACTGGCTGTTTGCTATAACAACTGACTAAAACAAAACTAAAATCGGTTTCATAAACTCTTGTCTGAAATGTATGTGCAACATCTGTATGCAAAAATATTCTCTTTCCATTAGATAGAGATGGCATTTTATGCGATAAATGTTCCAAGTATGGTTTTTTACGCGGCTAAAATTCTAATTTTAGCCGCGTTGTATCAGTAGTTGGTTCTGGTTATTTTTTTATGCAGAGTTTTCTTAGTACTGTGATGTTGTTGCGGGTTTTTGCGTTTTTTTTTTTTGTTTTTATGCATTTCTAATCTAATTTGCATCGTAAGCATTACATTATTATGTTGCAAATAGTGAACAGTAGTGTTTTATTTTATTTATTTTTTTTTGGCACAAGGAAAGCAGTGAGGAAAGAGTCGTGAATGGAAAGTGACTTAGCAATTAGACTTTTGTTTATAATTTACATGTTTTTTTTTCAGTATTTTTCTTTTGAGTTTTATGGCATTTGCTTTTTGGTTTCTTTTCAAGTTTAACATTAGTATTATGTTGGTTTTAAGTATGAGGGTGGCGACTTAGTTAGTCTATTGTGTTTAATTTTTTTGCGAAATACTGCATGTATTTGAAATTTATTTTCATTATTGTCAAATAACACTTTCAGTGTTTGTTTAACATTAAACGGTAAACTTTTGTCTGTAAAAGTGATATTAAAAAAGTAAAATACTAAGGTTATCTAAACACCTTTTAAAGTTTTATAAAAAAAAAACAATTCTACTTTGTATAACTTCTACATTCGCCGTTTTTTACTTATTCTTTCTATTGTTAATATTGTTGCAATTTTTTAAAATAATTTAAGTGTTCAATAAAAAAAAAATACAATCATGTTGTGCCAACATAAACTATTACAGCCCGATGATGCTGCAGAATGCCAACAAAAAATGTTTAAAAATCTTTCAATGCCTTGTCAGTATTGTATCAAGCCTTTTGCAAAAAACTATCAGCAAATCAAAGAAATTGAAAGTCATTCAATGACACCAAAAAAGATGGCCAAAAAATATCATCGAATTACAAAGCAAAAAGTCAAACTTAAAAATAATAAAAAGTTTTACAAGTTTCTGAAACAAGGTAAAACCATATTACTTAGCCACACAAGTTTTGCTTATTTTCATTTCAATAAATTTTTAGTGTATTTTATGTAAAAGAAAAATAATTTCTAGAAAAATATCTTTGAGTAAAAGTTTGGAATGTTTTTTGTTAGTGAAAAATTTCTTGAAAGAAAATTTAATAGATAGAAAACTTATTAAAAAAGCTCTGCCTTTTTCTCAGTTTATAGGTGGGCCCGGGCATATTCGGAGAGTTTATTAGAGTAATAGGCAAAATTTGTACAATTTACCTTTACACATATTTGTAAAAGTTCATAAGCAGCAATACAGTCGTGTCTGGATATAGTGAACTAATTTTTGCAAAGCTTGTTCATAGTATTGTTGTTCTCTATATTAAGGTTAAAATTTTTGTTCAAAAACTCGTTTTATTTATTAAAAATACATACATGTAAATGCAATAGCTGATTAGAAACAATTTGTACAAAAAAGGAAATATATATACATATGTATTTAAGTTTAATAAAAGAATTGTTGTTGAAGTTGTTTTCAAAATTTTGTTCACTATTAGAGTTTTTCACTATTTAGAGTACTCCATGCAAAAATTTTGGTGTTCACTATATCGGGTGTTCACTATATCCAGACACGACTGTACTTACTTATACATACACAAAAAAACTACAGCATAATACTTTTTGTAATCTTGTATGAAAAAATATAATTGTAGGATGGAAATTATCTGGCGGAGGCTTATTTAACCGGACATGTAGAGGAATTTGTGAAGTTGGCCTTATTTTTAATCACCTTCAAAAATCATGTGACTGTTACATTTTAGGTCTTGTATATGTTCAGCAGATTTATGTATAATATCTGTAAGATGGTATGTACGAAAGAGAAACTAAACTCCCCCCTAAAAATCTTTTTAAAACAAGCTGGACTTTATATGGTGACTTTCCACTTAGAAGCGCCCTTTTAACACCTGTAACGTCTTCAGTTTCCGCAAAACAATCTGCTTCCGTATATGTCTTATTTAAGAGTATAATTAGATCAGATGGGTAGCTAACTGTAGCGAAATTACTTGAAAATCATAAGGTCAATTACCATACTCTTAAAGTTTAAAAACTACCAGCCAAACTCATAAGGATGTCTGGTATAACCGGTACTTTCAAGAAAGTCTGCTATGTTCACCAATCACATCGGAGAGTAATCACTAAACCAAAAACCTAAATCTGTGTTTCGGTGGCACAGGAGGTGATGTACCGTTACCTCCTCTTTCTCGTCAAGACAGATTCTGTAATATTCGTTATGGGTCAGAAAACTGATCAATCAGGCAGTTAGTACTTTTACTACAAGCGATATCCTGTTTATCCTAAGTTTAAGCAGAATTTTCGTATTAATCACATATGGTAGCCAGCATGACACCAGAAGCATCTTCTAGACTCCCCGGTGCAATTCAATCAACCTGTTGCCATAGATACCTGAATGAGACCTGGTATCCAGACAGCCTTAACGTGATTCTTTATTACTCAAAAACTGATTCGTGAAGGGTTTACCGAATGCCACCAGGCCGTATATAAACCTCAGCAAATAGATTAAGTTCAAAAATGCATAAGGTTGTCACCCCACTCGCCTCTCAGCGGTATATAGACTCCAAAAGGTTTGTTGAACTTTAGTCTTTCGAATAGATAGATATGAAGGAAAGTGGGATGTAAAAAGCAAGAGACACTTCCAACACCCACCTTGGAGACCAATGTGGTCCATCGGGTTCCCTTTAATAGATGAAAATCCGCTAAAAATTAAATAGAAAAGCGGTTCCTAAAGATAGGATCAATTAAGGAAAGAAATAGTGTAGAAGAAATAAAATATACGAGACACGTAGAATCCTCACACATCCTGCAATAATTCGGAGTGGTGCGATCGCATTACAAATCCTAACTCTTTCCGAACAATGTCGAGTTATAACTCCAATAGTAGCCCTAAGACCCTATTCAGGTCCAGAAGTAACGTGACACACCATATTAGTCCTGTCCGATATCCACGCTCTAATTCACTTTAAAAAGTGGCCAATCGGTGGTCTTAATACCCTCTTCGAACGTCGAACTTAGTGCCGATCCACCGCGCTTAAGTTCGTCAGCAATTTCATTGTCGACAACTCTACAGTACCCTTTACCTAACACAATCTGGCATTGAAGAGTCCCATGATCCTATCAAGTGCTCTTCTAATTTTCCTAACCAGCCTTGATTTAACATAATGTCCATTTAAGTCCTTGAGCGCCATTTGAGTACGTAAAATGTAACCTGCATCTTATCAGAAAGTCTGTAAGACCTTAAGTTATTCTTTCCCATCATATAGGTGTCTGCCCCTGTGCCTATAACCAATCTGATCATGCCGTAATACGATAGGGGATAAGTGTAAACTTTTTAATTAATTTCTTTTAACTAAAACAAGTAGTTTCGTGATTTTGAGTAAGGTGTTACAATTATTTCATATATAGCGCTTATCTCTCTTTAGAGCTTTTAAAAATAGAAAGTAAAATCATATATAAAGAGAAATAAAATAATTCTGTGTAGTTAGACATAAAAGGTACTAAGTCAGAAATAACAGTTTTTGCATTTCCCTAAATTATTGCCTAAAGAAGAAATGATTACGATTGGATTTAGGTTTTTGATACCAAACGAAAGAGCGACACACTTGAGTAAACCCAATCAAAGACTTAAACCGCAATTGATTGACTTATGACCTTTTTCCCTAACATCAAAAAATTATAATTTATAATTTAGGGATTAGAGTTTTTGCTTAAACATTTTTGTGGAATTGAGTCGAACTTTACTACTTGTTTTTTCTAATTTGAAATAAATTCTACCTCCTTTTATTTGTAATTTTATTTTTGTTGTCTAATGCTTTTAACATTAATTAAAAAATACCCTTGTAGACACTTGTGGGAAGATGTGCATGTGTTTGTATAAGAGTTAAGAATACTTATTGTCTCGTTTGCTTTTGTTTAACCTGTATCGATTTATGACTTTAAGGCCAACACAACCCCCTAAACAAGACTCACAACGCAATTTGTGTTGACCCTTTCATTGGCTTAATGCCAAAAAAAATTAAAACATTTGATGTGTTTATGAATGAACATTAATTTGATGTTTTGTTGCTTCTTGCATATTTCGATAACTCACAAAAAGAATATAAAAAAACACAAATGTTCGTTTGATTGCATTATCTAGAACAGAAAAACAAGTTCCATATTAAATTATATCAAAGGGAGAAGTCAAAATAAAACTGACACCATATTAAATTCATTATTATACCCTTCATTTTTTTTAAACTTTTCCTTTATGTATTATTTATTATTTCGATTGGTGTATTCACAAAAGGTCCTAGGTGTCATATATTATGATAATAAGTATGATAATGAATTAAATAAAATTAAATAAATTTATTGTTTGTTTTTTATTTTTTTTATTTTAATTTGTTTTTTTAGAATTTTGATAAATTGTGACAATAGGACATTTAGGACATCTTGTGAATTCACCATACATATATATTTCAAATTAAAGTTTAATAAAATTAACCATGTGGATTGACATAGATCATTGGCTTGTTGTAGTGTAATAGTATAAAGCCTTTGCAAGGAATGAAACTCTCAATTCCTGAACTGACAAGCCAGCACATTGCTTATTTATTTTTATTTGGTTTTATTTTTTAATTATTTTTAGCTTTGTGATTTCTTCGATTTCTATAGATCTTTTAATGCCTCTAAATTAGTTTTATTGTACAGGAACTAAATGCCCCAAAATAATGCTTCCATCATAATAATATTTTCCTTTTAAACCAGCTTTAAAATTAAACGTTAAAGTTTTTCTTTTTTAATACAATTATTTTTGTTGCTCGTTACTTTAAATAATTGAAAATGTAAAATATTTTCTGAAAATCTGAATTATAAGTCACTGTCTAAATAGTAATTTAACAGATAACAATAAGTAAGAACAAATAACAATAAATCTCGAAATTGTACGGTACTTTATATCTGTGGCTTGGAGCTAAAAGGGCCAATGTCAAAATATTTACTTGTGAGAAAATTTAAATTAAAGTTTAACTTTTACATACGCTTTGATAGTGACATTGGCCAGCATTTTATTTATGAAGTTGTTCTGGGTTAAGTATAACTTTAGCTGTCTTACCATAATGAAATAGAGCAAGAAAACAAATGTAATGCAATGATTAACTTAAAAGATCAAAAAAGCGACATTGGCACTTTTAGCTCCAAGCCACAGATTTGTTATTCTATTAATTGTTATGAAACTTGTTATCCAACTCAATTTCATATACACACAACACACTCTGTTGTACTACTGCTTTACTAGTTCAGCTTGTTTAACTATTTTTATTGGCACGGCCATAATAGTTGTGTTCTACCCTGCTCTACAAACTTCTATAACGATAATACTAGTATTTTCTAGAATCAAAACTAGTAACTCATTATGTTATTATGTTACCATATGTTCATAAAATTTTGTAAACAAAAGCATATGTTTTCGTTGATTTGGCGCAATGGAAAAAAGGAATAAAAGTAAATCAAATAGCAGTACTTAAGTAAAGTGTTTCGGACAACATATTTTATATGTATGTAGTTTGAAGCTCTGTTGTTAAACGAAATAATTTTTCGAAAAGCTCTCAATACGAATTATTTTAATTTAATAATTTGTCTGCACCAAGGTATATTAAACTAGCTAGCCTCAATTCATCAGATGCTACTTTCCATATGTTAAAATATCATACATCCTCTCTCTTCTCTTGTTATTTACAATTGTCAAGGTTAGGTTAGGTAGAACAGGCAGCTGTTGTGCAGCTCACTTGGGTCCATTTTATTGATCCCATTGTGATACCTAAATAGAAAAGTAAGAATAGAATAGAAAAAAGAGAAGAGAAGCAGACAACACCAGAGTCTCTGGCGGTAATCGAACCCGCAACCCCTTAAACTAGCAGACCAGCACACTACTGACTAGTCCACCGGGGCACCTTACAACTGTAAAATTTCATTTAAAAAAAATCAATCAAAAAATTATCTCCGAATTGCTAACACCTTATATAATTACACCATGGTCTGGACAAAATTAAACAGTTTTTCACACAAATATATATATAGTGTTTTGAAATTAAATTTGTTGTTTTAATCTGTATGTTCTAAAACGATAAAAATATATTGTTTTAATATCAAAACTTTATAGTAACGGCAGATCTGCTAATAATACACTATGTTTACATATGCAGATGCTATAACTATTGCAGAATACATTTTGAGAAGCCATAAAATTACATACTTCTCAAGGATTGCAAATAATCGGGACTTGTAAAATGTGACTTTCAGCTTAGAGTCTGGGACAACACGTAAGAGAAGATGTGCGTGTACGCCATATCTCTGTTACTGAAGATGTCGAAAACAAGCCGTCAATGCCAACCAGATGATGTTCTACGCAAAAAGCAAAAAGCAAAGGACTTAAAAATGTTTTCTTGAAAAGTTCAGCTATTGCCTTATACAACCAGTAAAAAAAAAATTTTGTCCCTTTAGGGTCCTAAAATTTCACGAAAAGCCATTTTATTACTTAAAGTCATTGAATGGTACGCCACTTATGACGGATCAGTTTCGAGGGCACCTAGAGTAACTATAACTAAAGTGGAAGATAAAGCCTTGATTAATACGATGTAATGCCGCAATGTAGTTTCAACTGGACTCAATCAACATTTTGATGAATGCGTTTCAAGTCGGCTCATGTCTCGTTTTTGCCTTATTTGATATTTTTTCTTACGGGGTTTTTTGGAGTCACTGACCATGTCAATAAGCCACAGATTTTCAAAGAAAACATTTGACAAGAGTGCGGGAACTTATTTTCCAACGTTCTTTCCAGAACGATTGAAAATTCCGTTAAATGATCCGAATTGGTGATTAACACCGATGCTGCCCACCTGATTGCTATAAAATAAAGAAACTGATTGAGAAAAATTTGTAGATGGTAGCTTTGATCTTGCAGACAAACTAGTTTAAATTGAGTTAACCGTGCTGAGGAAAACTTGCAGTAAAAAATCAAAAAACCACTTTTGAAGTTCTTCTTGGGCAGATCTAATGCTGAGGGAGAATTTTGTCTGTATCAGATCTGTTGAAAAAATCACTGACCATACTGAAATCGCCGGCAATGACTATAAATAATCTAATTATACTGTTTAGTTATAGTTACGCCAAAACAACAAACTAATATTGGTTGAGGGAATAAGTGTCTTACAAGAAGAGCATTGGAGAAAAAAGCGCTCTGAAAATATAATTATTCTATTTATTGGCTGAATTAAGTATCGTATTGTAGATGCCAATCTATATATATAAAATTCACGTGTCACAGTGTTTGTCACCAAACTCCTCCGAAACGGCTGAACCGATTTCAATGAAATTTTGCGTACACATTCTATAGGTCTGAAAATAGGTTTATAACCATTTTTTATATTCCTTAATGAAGTGGGCGTGGCACATCCCATACAAAGTGAATTTATTACATCATATATCTTGATTACTATGAAAGGGAGAGCTTCGAAAATTCGTGCGACATCATTTGTTGTTACTATTTGTAGCCGTACCGAAAATGGGCATGATCTCATAAGTGGGCGTGGTAGCTGCGATACAAAGTGAATTTTTAATATCATATATCTTGAGAACTATGACAGGGAGAGTTTTTTAAATTTATGTGAGGCCTTCTATTATTAATGTGAGTAAAAAAAGTGGGCGGGTCCACGCCCATAAAAAATTAGTTATAATTTTTAGCTACTTGCACTTGACCGATTTTTCTGAAACTTTGCACACATATTAAGTTGTCATGAGTATACATTTTCTTGATTAAAAAAGTGGCAGTGTCACGCCCATAAAAAAAGTTATTATTTTTAGCTACTTGAACTTCACCGATTTTTCTGAAACTTTGCACACATATTGAGCTGTCATGACTATACAGTTTTGTGATTAGAAAAGTTGGCAGTGCCTCGCCCATTAAAAAAATTATAATATTTAGCTTTTTGCACTTGATATTCAATTAAAATTCAGAATGCATTTTTATTCATTAAGGGGCGTAGCAACGCGCGCCGGGCTTTTCTAGTTTGTTTATAAAATCACGTTACGTCGGCATTCTGTTTCATCAGTTATTTATGGGCCTTGTTTTCTTTGGCAGCGCTTTTGCTTTAGGTTGCGACAAATTTTTTTCTTTTACATAAAAACAGTGATTGCGTAATTATTTTACAATACTAGTTGATTCAGTTACAAATTTTAAACTCAAATTGTACCCAACATGTACATATGTGGGTTAAAATTTAAATTAGATTCTTTACGATATCAAATATGTTTTTACTAGTAAAAAAATCTATTGTCAAGGTCACTACTTATTTTAAAACGTGGTACTTTATCAAGGAATTACTTTAACTTATAGTCGATTAGAGGAACATATTTCTCTTAAAATTGTAAATATTTATCGTTAACTTTAGCAAATAATAACCAAACAAAAATATATTTTTAATAAATTCCCATTGCATATAGTACAAGAGGTCGAACTGCTATTTATTTTATGAAAATTGCTTGTGGCAGTTTTTTACGTTTTTTTTTTATTTTTCGTAATAAAATCTTGATATAGTAAAATTTTATATTCTCGTTATTTATTTTAACATCATAATTTGGAATTCATCCCAGTCTTGACTTTTATTTATTTTGCATTTTAATTTAATTTTTAGGCTTTCTTTTTAATTTAGCCAGTTTGCTGAATACCACAAAATTCCAAAAATTTTTGGTCAGTTGCGTTTAGAAAATAGAATAGAATCTTCAGTGAAGTTTTAATGTAAAAGTTTTTATTTTTCTTAATCTCTTTAATTTTTTTTTTTTTTTGATTATTATATTACAACACAAGAGATTTAATTTTACTTTTCTTTTCAAAGTAAAGTGAAAAGTTTTTGCTTAGTTTTTTTTATAAATACACTGAATTGTAAGAGTAAGTAGTGTATGTGTGCTTTAACTCTAAGTGATTGTGGTCGAGCGTAAATCTTGTACTAGAGTTTAGAAGTCTTGTGTTGAAAAATCTAACAACAGATTTACGATATCATTTGGTTAAATTTCTTTATATACATAGTCGAACAGAATCTGGTTATATGACTTGCATTGCTTATATTTCGGAAATTTTTTTTATTTTGTTTTGGTAAATCTGTTGCTGTTGTCGATGATTCTAAAGGTACTGACATTAAGGATGTTGTTGTTATCTACGATGTTCTTGCTGGTATCGCTGTTAAAAGCATTATTGTGGCTGATGTAGTTGTTTGCGGCGTTGTTTTTTGCGACGTTTCGATTCATAATTACGTTGTTGTTGGTGTTGTACATATTATAGTTTATGTTGTTATCGATTTATCTATTGTTATGTGTATGGGATAGGTTTTTCCACAGGATTTTTAATACTTCGCTTTGAGTGTGTTGTAATTCTCTGCAATATGTTGCATTTCCCCAAACTGTGATTCCATGTCTTACTTAAGATTCCGCTAGTGAAATAGTCATGATTTCAGTTAAATATCGACCCGACAAAACGATCTGTAACTTTCCATTTTTAAATATAATTTCTATCAAATGTTGCCCGCAAATACGCCGATTCATTTGAAAAATAAAATTTTTATAACTTTTTCCAGAACTATCGGTATCTTGTAAATCACGTCAGTGATGTCGGCTTTAAAGTCTTGATTTGTGGTTTTCTATCTGCTTAGACACTTAATTTCACACAGCCTGGTAGAAAAAACTTTAGAGCTGTTATATTTATACAGGGTGAACCAAAAGTAGCGCCTGCGTGTAAAAATTGAATAACTTTTTTGTTTATTATTATTTTTTATTAATTTTTTTTTTTAATTATAATATTATCTTTGTATGACCTAAATTTTAATTATGAAAAATAATGTCAGAGAGATGACCACCATTTTCATCGATGCACAATTGGGCTCTTAAACAGGCGTTTTGCATAACTGCACCCTAGGTTTCAGGCTCTATTGCCCTGATCTCAGCTTCAATGTTGTTATTTAGCTGCTCTATAGTTTGAGGCTTGTTTACATACACTCGTTCTTTGAGATAACCCCATAGAAAATAATCAGGGGCAGTTAAATCCGGTGAACGTGCTGGCCAATTAAATTCTGAATTTTTCGAAATAATTCGGTCGTCAAAAATTGCATTTAAAAGCGTCATTGTGGCACGGGCCGTGTGTGCTGTTGCTCCATCCTGCTGAAACCACTTGTTGGCTGCCTCAGGGCGTACAAAAATATTAAGCATAGCGCGATATCTGTCCCCATTCACCGTTACTGTATTACCAGTAAAATTGAGCGCCCATTGGAAAAGTAAAATTCTACCACTTTCGTTCGTTGCTCAGTCGTTAAATTTTGCATGGTGGTGTAACACGAATCGATGAATAAAATCTGAAAAAAAAAAAAATAAAAAATATTCATAAACAAAAAAGTTATTCAATTTTTACACGCAGGCGTGACTTTTGGTCCACCCTGTAGATGCCAATTCTCAGGTCCGAAACGTTAAATTAGCTACTTATAAAAATGAGTTCTCAATAGAGTCATTATTTTTCGCGCTTTGTGTCCCACAGCACCATCGGGCTGAAACCAAATGTTGCTAGCAGCACAAGCTACAGTTAAAGGCAACAAAAAGTCCGCATAAAAATCTGATCTTCTTGGACATGGATAATTATTGCATCATTCACGAAGCGTCAACACTGTTACTGTACGTTTAGATCCATACAGAGTCATGATCAATAGCTTTTTATTTATTTATTTATTTAAATTTCGGCAACCAAGCCTCTAGGCCATAATTGGCTACAAACTTCTACTAAAATTTTATTGATACAAACTGCTGAAATGGGATTGGAGGGCATGTATTTACAACAGAACAATGCAATTGAACATACACAGCTCTTGCTGAAATAGATATATTAAATAATGCATTTTCAGGTCACCTTATGCCTTCTGGTCGGCAATTTGACCACTTCTAACTGATTATATATAGAAGCTCTTAAGGAGGATACTCTACAAAATTGAAAATTGAAAATTTTTTTTCTTTTTACTGTAAATCATTTTTATTTTGGCTTAAGCTCATTTATTCTATCTATCTATCTTCTATCTATATACCTATATATAAAAGTGAAACTCTGTGTGTGTGTGTGTTAGCTATAGACTCCGAAACTGTAAAACCGATCGGACGCAAACTTTGGCAAGTTGTTGTACACATTCGGGGGGGAGGTGTGGTTTATGGGTGGTAAAAAGTGGGCGGTGCCACATTTACATTATAAAAAAGGTACGAGAGGTCTACAGAGAGGTACTAAAACCATTAATTAATTTTTGTACCAAGAGAGGCCAATCCTACAAATTGTCCGGAACTAAGACCAGAAAAAATAATTGAAGAACACAAAAATGTAACCCAGAATATAAAAGTTTTTAAAGAGCTATGTTCTAATGAATCCATAAAAGTGACTAAAACAACTATGAAATATCTAAAGAAAAATGTACAAAAAAGACTGCAAATTCACAAGTAGTGGTTAGAACTATAAAAATTATTTTTTCTGTAATCTGAAATAAAATATTAATTAAATAAAATAATCAAAATTAAGATCAACCTTTTCAAAATTATGGAATTCTACAAATGCTAAGATTTTATCAATCTTCCACCTTTTGAGCGGCTGCTTATGCAGTTCTGAATCTTCATTTGCCTCTTTGTTTTTTTGTTTATCACTATATTTTCTTTAAAAGTTTACTTTTATATAACACTGATATATTTACCAAGAGTTTCAGCAGGGGGTTTAAGTTAAGTTTAAATATTTTATTTTTAGTTGAAACTATTTGGTTAAAAAATAAAGGGTGTTTTTTATAGAGTATTTTAATTTGAAATGGAATAAAACTAAGATGAAAATTGATATAAAATTTACTTCGTTTGAAAGATAATCTTCTGGCATTATAATTAAACTTCTTGGCATATGACCGCCACGGCTGGCTTAAATGTAGTCTAATCTCGAGGTTAAATTTTCGATAACTTTTTCCAATATTTGTGGCCGTATATCGGCAAATATATATCCAAATGCACAAATGTTTCGGGCTAATCGGCGTAGATAAGCGACTTTACATATCCCAACAGAAAATAGTCTAGCTGTGTTAAATCGCACGATCTTGAAGGTCAATTAATGGGTACGAAACGTAAAACTTTTCGTTTAACAAACGTTTTCTTCAATAAATAAATTATGGCACGAGCTGTATAACATATTGCGGCGCACAGTGAGACAGCTCTAAAGTAACAGCGGCAAAAAATAGTTTTTGGCGTGTCGTCCAATTTGGATGAAATTTTCACAGTATATTAACAGATATATGAGTAACAATTCCCTGAAATTTGAGATTCATAACTTCATTACTTTTTGGTCTAGAGCAAGTCAAAGTTGAGGTATGCTAACGCGCTTGAAATATGTTGGTTCAATATGTAATATTCAAAAGCTTATCAATAAAAAAATACATAATAAATATAACCTTAAAGTATTTTTTTAATTAATTTAGTTGTTGTAGAATGAGAAAATAAAAAAATAAATTTAAAAAAAGAAACACAAAAAAAAATTTCTTAACAACAGAATTGTGGTGTAAAAATTTAACATTTTGCATTTTCAATGGACTAGGAAATATAGAGCAGCCCCTCGCCCTAGGTGCAGACTTATATCAAATGAAAGATTGAAGTCTCAGCTTTCATTTAAAGTAGAGGACATATAGCAAAAGTTTGCAAAAGTACTTTAAACATACAAAAAACTACAAAAAATACGCAACCTGCACATTTTGTCGCTATACGTATGTACATAAGAATGTATGTTAGCATGCAATAGCATGTTTACAAATTTTTAATTTTTTTTTTTAATTGTTTGTTTGATATTTTATATTGTGCTCACAATTTTTTTAAAAACAAACTGTAAAAAAATATTACATTGTTGTTGTTTTAAATATTATTGATCAACAAACGGTAATTGCAATTATGTAAGTATATGTTTAATTCACAATCTACATATTTGAGAGTGCAAGTTTATACAAGTTTATATAAAGTGTTAAAAAAAGTTTACAAGGTCATGGATAATTCAATAATTTTTTATAGTGCAATTTCTGATATTTGGATCGATAGCAATAAAGATATTGGAAAAATTAGAATACCATGATGATATTAAAAAATTATTGATAGAATGAAAAATTTTGTTCTTTTTTATTGCATTTTAATGGGAAGTGGGTGTAAGAGTGGGCGTGTTATTGTAATTTTTGAATGAAACATTTTAAATTATATAAATCATAATAATATCAAATTTGAAGATTTTACCTAAAATATTTTAGAAAATATGGCACTTTTTATGTTGAGGTTGTATGGGGGGTGGGGGTAAAAGTGGGCGAAAGTCCAAAACTTTATTCCGATAATGTTTGTAACAATATAACATTCAAGTATACCAAAATTTAAAGTTATCCCTTAAGTATTACGAACAATACGGCATTTTACAAATTTCGATTGTATGGGAGGTGGGCGTAAAAGTGGGCGTAAAAGTGGGCGAATTTTCTTAATTTTTTTTTTAACTGGAATTGTCTCAAAAGTAACCTGTGCAAAATTTCAGAACTCTGCAATTACTCCTTGTATTTAATGCCGGCGTTGTCTCACTGTGCGGCGTTTTGTTTAAACTACAGCTACTGCACATCATGGTTGTTTAATTTATGAACGAAAAAGTCAGTAATCGTGGCTATATGGCGGTCACCATTGACTGTTACTTTCTGGGGAGCATAAATAATTACGGACCAGAAATACCATCGGCTACGTTCTCAGCATACGCTTGACGATTATCATCACTAAACAACATAAACAGAATTCTTGTTTTTGGCCCAGTCGCCGAATCTACGCCTTGCTATTCATGCGTCAGTCTTCTAATGTTGAAATGCGAAGCCAAACTTAACATAAATCATTAAAGACGGACAATTTAAAATTCTATACCTCTTTTTTTCAATTAATTTTTCATATAAACTTGTGAGTTAAATAGATGATATTTACATTCAACACTAAGACATTCCGATCAAAGAGTGCTGATGATAAAACCATAGCTGGTTTCGAAAATGCATTCCAATCGGCTGGTGTCGGGATTAAAATTTACTTTTCCAGTATATTCTTTCATTATCACAGATAAAAAATTGATTTCTTTATATAAAAATGAGAAATTTAGTATGAAAATGAACTAGAGCCAAAAATAAAAAATAATAAATTCTATACCTCTTTAAAAAACACCCACTACTACTAACAAAATGAGGAGTTATTCCTTAGAACAAAAACAAATAAAAAGTTAAAATAACCCAAAAGATAACCAATGAATAAAGCAATAATTATTTTTTATCTCCACAAAATTATTATTTAAAAGAGTTTAATTCTGTTAGGGCTGCAAACAAAATGAACGTAGTTATTGTATCAATAACTAATTTTAGTATTTAACCAATAGTTTCTTTTGGCTTGAGGGAGCATTTAAGTTGTATGTGCTTTCTAAATATTCCTTATTTTTAGTTTTAATTTGGAAAGAGTGATAATTTTATTTTATACAAAATTTAAAGCTTTTTATTAGTTAAAATGCATATAAAATATTTATTAAGATGGGATTGTGTCTTTTGCTATACTTTATTTTACTATTAGAGCACTGAATAAATATTTTTTTTTGTCAAATATTTGTTTTTACATAAAATAAGTTTTTAAAAATCTTTACGACCTCCTTCAAAGCAGGTAAGAGTAATATATTCGGCCATGCTTGAGCTTAATAGATTATTTAATAATTAATAATTAGACAAATCCATCCCCGATTTTATATAAACTAAAAAAGGTGGATGCTAAAGTGGGTGTGATTAATTTTTCTTTCTAAATTCATCATAATTTTTTCTGAAATATTTTCATTAAAACTTGTAAGGACATTATGACTAAAATAGTACAGTACGGAATTCTATTACAAAAAGTACTTTATTGTTCTTGAAAGAACAAAAAAATCAGAAAAAGTACTTTATAAGCCAGTACCAAAAAATAATTTGAGGTTCTATCAACCACATTAGAACAAAAAAATAAAATTTAAAGACTTTGAATTAAATGTTGAATTAAAATGTTACCTAGAGTATTGCACTTAGTTGTGGAATTTCAACTTATAGTCAGTGCAATGATTTTATTACGAATACTATAAGTATATTTTAGAAGTGATATTAGTAAAACTAATTTTTTTACTACCGATTCATACAAGTATGTTTCGTTTATTAAAAGTATATTAGTAAACATCTATCAAATAAACTTTTAATAAACATAGAATACTTTGTATAAATACGGCAGTTAAATTGTAGTTAAAATGTTGAACTTAATTAAGAGTTAGCCTTTATCAATACGTATAAATTTAATGAGTCCTATCGCCACTGAGGTATTTTCTAATGGAAAAAAATAAGCATTTTTTACAATAGTAGTGAATTTTCCAACCCTGCTGTATTTATTGTATATGTGACAGCGCATAGAGAAAGGGACCTAAGGGTAAAAACAGGTTTTGTTCAGGAGAGCCATTTTAAAGATTAAATGATTTTTTTACTTTTTTAAATTGTTCAGGAAAAAAATAAATTTTTTGTATTTTCGTAAAATCAAGTTATTTTGTTAATTTAGTAGGGGAAAAAATGAAAATAAATTAATTTTGCCGTTAGGTCCCTTTCTATTTGCGCTTAGAATCGTCGACTTCATTTTTATAAAACGCGCATATCTCTGGGAGGGTACACTTTTGGGGCATGGGTCGGTCTCATTCGATGCTCAGATGTTGTCCACATCAAAAAAAAAAGTGAAAATTGTTTTTTTTACCCTTAGGTCCCTTTCTCTGTCTCGCTGTCACATATAGTTAATGTATTATATTCACATACATACATACTTACATACTTACCAACATGCATTTAAATGTGTATTGTTTTAAATTATATTATATCGTTTTACTTGTATTGTTTATAACTCGGTTTTTATTATGTATCGTTTACATGGGTGAAACACAAATACGTTCACGCTTTTAGCTAAGGACTGGAAATAATAAAATTGGTTTAAGACAAAATTATATGTCTGATAAAGTTTTTTAAAAACTGAGGTAGCGCTGAACGATATTTAAAATCAGGAAAAAAATTTCCTCTCAATCTTTAATGTGATTTGCAAAACAATATAATACTGTTAGAGAATAAATATGTATATTAAGACGGGTCAACCTTCAGAATCAAAGAATCAATAAAGTTTCTAAAGCAGAAAAAAAATTTTTTTGCCACGTCCCAAAATACAGCACATTTTGCTTTTTATATATAGCGCCGCCATTTAAAGTTCGATCTCATCATATCGCATATCGTTGTTTATGGCTTAACTATGGCTTAATTTTTGCCCTGGGTGACTTTTTAATCTAACGTCAAATCAAAGATGCAAAAAATTTTACATTAGGGGGGAAGGATCCGAAATATCATAAATAACATCTTTTTGCTACATCGTGCTATGTGCTTTTTGTAAATTAAGTTAATTTTGATACGAACTGTTAGTGTTTTAAGGACAATATTTATTTATTTATTTTTGGCTTGAGTTCATTTATTTTTAATTCTTCTATACAAAGAAATTAAACTATTTTATTTTGATAATGGAAGAATAAGCTGAAAGAGTAAGTTTTATCCTCACACTAGTCGAGTGGAATGAACGGTTTTATCATCAGCAGTCTTTGTTTGGAATGTTTAGTGTTGGATGTAAATATCATCTATTTAACTCACAAGTTTTTTAGTCAGTTTTTTAAAGTCTTTGTTTTACTCCGCGCTTATGGCATCTGACGGCCATTACCTTATGCATTACTTATTTCGTTTCTGTAATGAGATCTAAAAAAAATATTTATTTTGTATCTTATAGATAAAGCGATCTAATGATGCCCGTATAGTCATGCATATGTGTTTTATGTCATGTATATGTTGAAATTAACCTTCCTTATATCTTATTGACCAATCTAAATTTAGATTAAGTATTTGATACCTTTAGGATAATGTTGTTTCAATATACAGATAACACTGATTAACAAAAAATAAAAAATTTTGTTTCCATCTGAAATTGATGCGTATTTTTCAAATACCACAACAGTTTTTCGCTTACAGCTTTTGTTATTGAAATATTGCTCACTACCCTCAATTAGACTAACTACTGTTTGTTGTTTAGATTTTTTTTTTTTTTTTAAATTTGGGATTTTAAATAAATAGTTCTACCGCACTTGTTATTCGTAGTAAAAATATTTTTTAAACAAACGTTACATAAATCCTTTAACTCGCAATCGACGGATGATAAAAATATATGTGAACCCGAACGAAGTGCATCAGCTGAAGATTCTGATTTAGACTAAAAATTTAACCTCTTAGATCCTCAACGATTTAATCAGAGTAAGAGATCTGATCTTCGCAAAAGAAGCTGCTGATTTTAGCATCTCGTTTAAAAAGAAAAAAAATTGCTTACTTCGGAAACCAGCATCATATTTTATTGTGCCCAAAAAAAAAACAATGTTGCCATATTTTCCTCAAGACGATTTAGTTTTTTGTAACGATTTTGGTGGCATTTCAAAACCGATAAGTCCTAGTGATTGGCGTCTTTTCCTAGACAGCAGCAAAAGAAGTTTAAAGTGTGTTTTGCTTTAAAACGGTATCAAATACGGATTCATATCTATTGCGCATTTAAAGACTTAAGACGAGAATACCTGAATATTTCTAAGGTTATGAAACAAATTAGGTATCAAGACTTCAAATAAGATATTTCTGTTGATTTGAAAATGGTTAACTATATTCTAGGTCAACAAGGGGGGTACGTAAAGTTCCCCTGTTACATGTGTCTCTGGAATACTTGTGGCAAACAACACTATTAGTCACTTAATTAATTTTTGGCCAGTGCGGGAAGAGCTTAAAATATTGTAAATGTGCGTTAAGTCACAGGAGCAACATGAGCATAAAAATCTACTTCGTGAACAAACATTTTAATCGATTGCCACAAATCTGGGTGATTTTAGTGAGGAGCATTGTAAAAGGTTTTTATTTGAAAGAGCATTATCAGTAAAGGTGGGACTTGCATATAATGGTGGAATATTGTCGGAGTTTTTAATGAAATATACTTAAAGTCTTTAATATTAGAAAATCTTATAAAAGATTACTTGATAGTGTTCGATAGAAATTTTGTTAACGTTTGTATTCATATTTGGAATTTTGTTTTGTTAAAATAAAATAAACTGTTTTTTTTTCAAAAAGTAAAGCTGTTTTTGCGGTCAGGTCCATAGAAATACCCAATAACAGAAAAAACGAAACAAGAACTATGTTGACCACTGTAATTTGCAGACTTGTGAGTCGCATGTTTACTTATAAGATCTACTTTCAAGGTCATCACTAGACATCTTTGTCTAATAGGTCTCAAATAAATGTCATAAATATTAAAAACAAACATTTTTCTCACTCCCTCAATAACTTTTATTCTTATAAAATCCAAAAATTAGTTAATGAGATATAAGCAGAAAAAATGCCTTTGTTATGTTTTCACCTTAAACACTTTTAGTCTTGTTTCTAAGGCGTGTATCTGCGTAGGGTCTAAAAGAGTTGATACAATCAAATATATGGATTTTCTTTGATTTTCCTAATAGATCTTAAACAAATTGATTTTCGGTTATAACTAAACTCAGTCCTTTCAGAATCTCTATCAATTTAGCTGTTTCATGATACTGTTTCGCTTTTTGTGTTATTTTTTTTCATTGTTTTACATTTCAATTTTATGACATAAATACAAAGCAATGTATTTCAAACACACACATAAAAAAAAATAACAATTAAGATTTTCAATTTATTTCAATGTGTATTAAAATTCAGTTTTATAAAACTAGATTTTTTATCAACATTTCAGGTGTCCTTGTCTTTATAGGAGAGACATTTTATGTGATAAGATTTTTTTTCTGTGTATTGCAACAACAACTACTTTCACGAATTGTGTGCAAGTTTCTGATTTTTTTATGTTATTTGTGTATAATACGATTATGTGTATAACTGGGACCTTATCAAAAGAATTCCTGTGCATATGTTTTATACACACACATCTATATGTATATGCGTTAAAGCACATTGTTACATGCTTAAGTTAAAAGTATGCTTATATGTAGTATATTGTTTTATTATACCCTTCACATAGTGAAAAAGGGTATATATAGGTTTGTCATTCCGTGTGAAATTTCTACAATTTTCATTTCCGACCCCATAAAGTATATATTTTCTGAAAGCTTATGAATAGGGGAGTCGATTAAGCGCTGTCAGTCTGTCCGTCTGTCCGTGTGTATGTTGAAATCAACTTTTTGAAGCCCCCCGATATCGCTTGGACCCGGGTGAGGTATTAAAATATCAGAAATATTCGGGAGTAGAACGGTATTGAAAATCAGAAACATCGGTACATAAATAACTGAGATATGAGCAAAAACCCACGACCACTTCGATTTTTTATTCACAAAAACAACATTACAACAACAACATACATACATACAAACGTGTATACTGGTTAGAGAAAACGTGGCATCGAATCCCAGCTGAGCCAAAAAAAAAAATTTGATATTTGATATTTTTTTTTAATTTTTTTTTTATTTTTTTTTTATTTTTTATTTTTTATTTAATATATTATTTATATTATTTATATTTTTATTATTATACCCTTCACACAGTGAAAAAGGGTATATATAGGTTTGTCATTCCGTGTGAAATTTCTACAATTTTCATTTCCGACCCCATAAAGTATATATTTTCTGAAAGCTTATGAATAGAGGAGTCGATTAAGCCCTGACCGTCTGTCCGTCTGTCCGTCTGTCCGTCTGACCGTCTGTCCGTGTGTATGTTGAAATCAACTTTTTGAAGCCCCCCGACATAGGTTGGACCCGGGTAAGGTATTAAAATATCAGAAATATTCGGGAGTAGATCGGTATTGAAAATCAGAAACATCGGTACATAAACAACTGAGATATGAGCGAAAACCCACGACCACCTCGATTTTCTTTTCATAAAAACAACATTACAACAACAACATACATACATACAAACGTGTATACTGGTTAGAGAAAACGTGGCATCGAATCCCAGCTGAGGCAAAAAAATTTTTTTTTAAATTTTTTTAAAATTTTTTTTTTTAATTTTTTTTTTATTTTTTTTTTATTTTTTATTTAATATATTATATATATTTTTATTATTATTTTTTTTTATTTTTTTTTTTTTAATTTTTTTTTTATTTTTTTTTTGTTTTATATATATTATATATGTATATAATAATTTTTTTTTTTTTAATTTTTTTTTTAAATTTTTTTTTTATTTTTTATTTTTTTTTGTTTTTTTTAACATACATACGTGAATTTACTGTTATTGCATGACTACACGTTGTGAAGGGTATATAAGATTCGGCACGGCCGAATATAGCGCTTTTACTTGTTTTTTTTTAATTTTTTTTTTAAATTTTTTTTTATTTTTTTTTGTTTTATATTTATTATATATATTTTAATTATTTTTTTAAAATTTTTTTTATTTAATTTTTTTTTTTAAATTTTTTTTTTATTTATTTTTTTTTATTTATTTTTTTTATTTTTTTTTTTTAACATACATACGTAAATTTATAATTTTACAATGAGATGTTTTATATATGTATGTTTTTTATATGAATGTACGTATTTTATATGGGATGAATGGTGATACAAACTACTGTTATTGCATGACTACACGTTGTGAAGGGTATATAAGATTCGGCACGGCCGAATATAGCGCTCTTACTTGGGTTTTTTTTTATTTTTTTTTAATTTTTTTTTTGTTTTATATTTATTATATATATATATTTATATTTTATTCGAACTTTTTTCTATATATTAAATTTTAATGTGAACCATTTTTTATTTTGGCTTAAGTTCATTTGTTTATTTATTTAATTTTATAATTCAAATTAAATTAAATTGTAACCATTTTAGGAATATTCTTTCTAAAAATTATTTCCGATATTAGCCGAGTGGAATGCATTTTCGAAATCAGCTACGATTTCATCATCAGCACTCTTTATCGGTATACTACCATGTAACTTAAAATTCCTATTTATGTTACAATTGAATGAAATTTGAATTAGTGAATCTTAGTATCATTTTTCATATTTTGTTGAATATTTAATTTCACCTATCAAATGACAATTCATAATTCAACATGTTCATATTCTTCTTTATTCGTAATACATTTTCGTTATGCTTTCAATATCCATCCTTTGGCTGGAATTATTGAAAACAAGGTTGTATTTACATTTTCATTTATATAAGTCCATCTAGGTGATAGACACTGAACAATGAATTCTTGAATGTCATTAACACCGTGCCATGTGTGTTATAATTATATATTTATATTTTATTCGAACTTTTTTCTATATATTAAATTTTAATGTGAACCATTTTTTATTTTGGCTTAAGTTCATTTGTTTATTTATTTAATTTTATAATTCAAATTAAATTAAATTGTAACCATTTTAGGAATATTCTTTCTAAAAATTATTTCCGATTTTAGCCGAGTGGAATGCATTTTCGAAATCAGCTACGATTTCATCATCAGCACTCTTTATCGGTATACTACCATGTAACTTAAAATTCCTATTTATGTTACAATTGAATGAAATTTGAATTAGTGAATCTTAGTATCATTTTTCATATTTTGTTGAATATTTAATTTCACCTATCAAATGACAATTCATAATTCAACATGTTCATATTCTTCTTTATTCGTAATGCATTTTCGTTATGGTTCACATTAAAATTTAATATATAGAAAAAAAGTTCGAATAAAATATAAATATATAATTATAACACACATGGCACGGTGTTAATGACATTCAAGAATTCATTGTTCAGTGTCTATCACCTAGATGGACTTATATAAATGAAAATGTAAATACAACCTTGTTTTCAATAATTCCAGCCAAAGGATGGATATTGAAAGCATAACGAAAATGTATTACGAATAAAGAAGAATATGAACATGTTGAATTATGAATTGTCATTTGATAGGTGAAATTAAATATTCAACAAAATATGAAAAATGATACTAAGATTCACTAATTCAAATTTCATTCAATTGTAACATAAATAGGAATTTTAAGTTACATGGTAGTATACCGATAAAGAGTGCTGATGATGAAATCGTAGCTGATTTCGAAAATGCATTCCACTCGGCTAATATCGGAAATAATTTTTAGAAAGAATATTCCTAAAATGGTTACAATTTAATTTAATTTGAATTATAAAATTAAATAAATAAACAAATGAACTTAAGCCAAAATAAAAAAAAAAAAAATGGTTCACATTAAAATTTAATTTATTATATATATTTTAATTATTTTTTTAAAATTTTTTTTTTTAATTTTTTTTTTTAATTTTTTTTTAATTTTTTTTTTATTTTTTATTTTTTATTTTTTTTAAACATACATACGTAAATTTATAATTTTACAATGAGATGTTTTATATATGTATGTTTTTTATATGAATGTACGTATTTTATATGGGATGAATGGTGATACAAGCTACTGTTATTGCATGACTACACGTTGTGAAGGGTATATAAGATACGGCACGGCCGAATATAGCGCTTGTACTTGTTTTTTACTTTCACTCGCATTGCATAAAACATACATGTGTACATTCAACATTTGATGCCAAATCAATATAATAAAAAAATAAAAATTTTTTATTAAACAAAAGGTTTTTGTTGCAATAACAACAAAGACAATTTTTTTAATATTTTACAAGTGAAACATTGAAAAAACTTCCATGAAGTAGAATATTTGATCAAAAAAGAGTTGTTGAAAATATTTATTCTCAGTAATAACAAATTAGCTACGGCGAAAATGTAAAATTTTATCTAAGCGACTGAACATACAGAATACCAATTTAGCGATGTAGCTAAAATATTTCACTTAAATTATTTTTAGATTTTTAGCGATCGAGATTTAGCTTTAGCTAAGATAATTACAGAATAAGGCTAATAAGAGTTTCCATTAATTGTTTCAAATGATTTATTTATTTTAAAACATATTATTTCTAACAAATTATTACGCATTTTTTAGATTTAAATAAATTTTAATTTGTGTTAGCTGGGTTGTAGTAAATACATATGTCCTTAAGTACTTCTCTAAACAAAAAGATTTTTTTACGAATTTCTGTTTTGTTTATAATAAATTACACAGCCCGACAAAATTAAAAAACATTTTTGCTTCTTTGAATTTATCAACTGATTCTAGTTAATTTGGGTGCGCTCAATTCAAATCTGTAATCAGTTTGTCTCTATTAGCTCTAGTTTTCATGATATAGCTTTTTTATACCCTCCACTGTAAGTGAGGAGGGTATATATCAGTTTGTCATTCCGTTTTTTGCGAAAATATTATTTTTTGTGTAATTGCTAGCTGATTAACGGGAATTTTATTTGTGTAATATTATTCAGAACGTTATTTTTTCTTTTTGCACTCCAATTGCATATCGGAAGTGAGTTGCTTGTAAGAAGTGGTTTATTGCAGTTGGTAAAGTTTATTAAGAAAGTGTTTATCTAAATAGAAATGACTTCCAATAGAAGATTTTGTAAAAATAACCTTTAAAGAAAACATAAGAACTATTTCGGAATGTGTTAAATAATCGTATTTAGATTACTTTGGAGTTGATCTTGGTGACCAAAATAAAAGCTGGGCTCCACACATTGTGTGCAATACTTGCTGTGTAGATTTGCGACAGTGAACTCAAGGAAAACGAAATAGGCTTAAGTTTGGTGTGACGATAGTTTGGAGAGAGCCCAGAAATCATTTGGATAACTGTTACTTCTGTTTAGTGAGTATTGCTGGTATTAATAGGAAAAATCTCCATAAAAAAGGGCAGTATCCCGATTTACCGTCAGCGCGCCGTCCAATTCCCCATTCCGAAGATTGTCCCATTCCAAAACTGAATGATTCCTGAAGCAGTTTGTTAAGGCTCTGAATCACGATGGGAAATGTTCTGCTTATATTTGCAGTAAAATGCCTAATCTAAGTAGAGATAAAATTAGAGCAGGAGTTTTTGACGGTCCCCAAATAAGGCAGTTTATGAATGACAATCTGAATGACCGAAACTAAACGAAATGCGTGGACATCATTCGTGCAAGTTATAAAAAATTTCTTGGGAAAAAATAAAGCTCCAAATTATGTTCAATTAGTGGAGAATATGCTGGATAAGTTCAGAGACCTTGGCTGCAACATGAGTATTAAAATCCATTATTTGCACAGACACTTGGACCGATTTTCCGAAAATTTGGGTAATTTAGGTGAAGAACAGGGAGAAAGGTTTCACCAAGATATCAAAATTATGGAGAATCGGCACCAGGGAAGGTGGGATACACATATGATGGCAGACTACTGTTGGAATTTGCAAAGATACTCTAATCCGGCTGTTTATTCCAGATTTCTTCTTTGTTTTTTTTTTAAATTCCTATGGAAAAGTTTTACTCTTTAAATACTTAGAAAAAGCTATATCAAGAAAACTGGAGCTGATAGAGACAAACTGATTGCAGATTCGAATTCACCCAAATTAACTAGAATCAGTTGATAAATTCAAAGAAGCAAATTGAGTGTTGGCCTGTGTTATTTTTAATCGCTCCTATTATTGAGATTTTTTTCAGAATTTTAAAAATTTTATGATAAACTTGTTATTATCTTTATGAATACTAAACAAACGGTGAAAAAATTTTGTGAAATTTCTTTTGAAAATACACAAATAAATATGCATAAAGCAATAGATATAGATAATAGATAGTGGGTTAAAAATTTGTCTTGCAACAGTCAGATTTAAAAATTTTTAATAAATAATTATTAAGATGGATAAATTATGCAACACAGCATTATTGCACAAATAGTTTTGTCGATTCTTTTTCAAAAGTAAAAAAAAATTAAAGTCGCATTTTGCAAACTCTCTTACCTTATTTCATCTATGAACACGTACAAAAACCCTTGTTTTAATAATTGCCCTTGTTATCTATCTCTCAAATGTAATCGACCACTAGTCAGTAGTTGTAGTACATAATGGTTTATCCTTTTATTAGGTTTTCCTGTTTCTTTTCCTTTTTTTTAGTTTGCTCCTTTCAGCTTGTTTGTTTCCTTTACAAATCCATAAAGTCTACTTGTTTAATAATAGATAAGATGACACTATAAGTAAGATATTTGTAAACAGAGCTGTAAACAAATGCATTCAAGAGAATACTCTTCTTGGCTCATACAAGTTGTGTACAAACAATTTGCCAGAGATATTTTTTTTATTTGTCTGAATATGAAAAAAAAACACTCGAGATTTTTTTTTTATTATCATCATATTGTACATCTTCTTGTTGACTGGCTGTTTGCTGCCTGCTTGTTACGTTGACTGTTTGGGTAAATAGTTTTAAATTTTATTTCTTGCTTCGATTTCTCAGGTCTTTTTATGTAGTACTAAAAGATTGCAACTCCTGAAGAGGAAGAGAAGAAAATTAAGTTTTTTTCTTTTCAATAGAAAGTACATTGGTATTTTATCCTTGTGGCAATGTAAAAGGTATTGAAGGATTACAATAGTTGCAACAACAGATTTTCATTTTATACAGCTACAATATAACTGGAAGAAAAAAGAACACAAATAAGACACTACGTCGACAAGATTAAATACAAGACTTGAATACAAAACATGCAATTTTTTTTTGCTGAAAATTAAAAATTAAAAAACAAAATTGGAAAACCACATGAAGGATAGAGGAATGTATTGTTGCGGAAATATATATAAAATTAAAGGACTGGACAGCTTTTAATGAAACCTCTTTTCATATGGAATATTCCGTAAAAGCACTTTTAGTTCGATGTGTTTTACTATATTTATTACAATTTTGCAGAATCTCCTCAAAACTCATTCTCGATTAAAGAAATTGTGAGATAAAATTTCTCGTTAAACTGAATTTTTAATGAATTATCACTTAGAGAATTTTTAAACAATTGTTATGTGTGTACAATGTTGCATTTAGGGACATTATTCGCCTTGCCTGTAAAGGTATAACTGGTGACAGTAGGATATGACCGACGAATGCTCTAGGAAACCATGTCACGGACCATGCCCGTTTTAGTGCTCTTCGACTTCAGGAGTTTGGTATCCTATAAAGTGGAAACCTCGGGAGGACATAAAGAAAAGAAATCTGATTCGTGACCCCATAGCGAGGGTTACGGATACTAAATATTTATTCCACGAATTCAAATTTGTGTCAGACATTTAAATGTCAGGGTTTTTTTGCCATACTATGTATACCCGAAAAGGCGGCTCAAATTTGGTAAACTTGAGAGTAAACATCCTTTAATATTTCATGCTGAAATATATGCCATCTGTATTAGTACCTTTGAATCTATAAAGATAAACTTAAGGAAAATCTTTATTTACGTTATCGCTTATAGCCAATCGGCTTTAATAGCTCTTATAGCTTATAATGCCATGTTGGCTCTAGTGTTGGAAAACATTGACTTTTTTAACCGTTTTAGCATGCACAGTAAGCGTACACTGCCTTAGATTCTGAGTCATGGAAGACACGTTGGCAATTAACGTGCCAACCGCCTTACAAATTATGGGGCGGATCGTCTACTGACTGGATCGGTGCCTCTTTCTAACTACGAGATAAATGTGGGGCGACCTATCCGCTTAGTTTCCTTCTCATTACAGAATTGCTTCGGAGCAAGGTCAGGGTAAAGAGTTTCTGTGCTGGTTTAAAGCCAAATCTACACGACTCTTTCCCCTGAATAGAAAGGACCTACAAATATTGTCCGGTTTTCTAACTTGACACTGTAGTCTTAGATACTATTTGAACAAAATTGGTAGGTCGAATGTAGTAACCTATAGGTTTTGCGACATGTAGGAAGAGGCCGCAAAGCACTAGCTTAAAACCCTCAACTTTTAGAATACGTTTTCTATACTGTGGATTCTCTTCGCTAGTGGGTATTTGGAATTCTATTCTTCGTTTTGATAACTTTTTGTTTTTTACTCGAAATTGTCATTGCAGTGTTACTCTTTAAAACAACAATGTTGTGACAACTCCCATCGATTTAATACCACTCGTTTAAAACAGGCATATAAATACATTTACAATTTTTAAAAAGTTGTTGAAAAAATTTAATTTGTCTTTTTAAGATTTTTTTTGTCAAATTCCGTTGTAGAAGAAAATTTCTGAAATTTTTTCGGTGTTTGTATAAAATTGTTTTTATATCAAACTAGCATATTAGCCGCTACTTCGATAGCGCAGTTCTTACTATTTATTGAATACTTAAGTTCTTTTAATATTAAATAAATTTTTTTTCATTAAATTTGTGAAAATTTGTTTTTCATTTTCTTTAGAAAAATAAATAAAACTTTTTCGTCACCCATAATATTTTCTGTCTCACCCGGAATCAGGAATTGCTTATTTTACATTTATGGCTTCGTAAACGTATACGGTCGTCCATAACACTTTCATTAACATCTGGTATAAATAGCCACTGATTTCAAGGTTCTAGATTCATAAACGTAGAAAATCAAAAGGTGCCAAAAAAATTAAAAAAAGTATCTTTGGTCGCCCATTATATTTTCAGTCTCACCTGGAATCAGGCAAAAAATACAAAAAGGAAGAAGTACCTTTTCGACAGCCCGTAACATTTTAAATCTCACCCGGAATCTATAATCCCTTGTTTCACATTTCTAGCATCATAAACGTTTAAAATATGAAAAGTATATTAAAAAAGATAAAAAGTACCTTTTTGGTCGCCCGTAACATTTTCAGTCTTACCTCGTCACTAATTTTGAAATTCTAGCTTCACTGAAATTACATAAAGTATCATAAAAATGCTGAAAAGTTGCTACTTTTTTCAAACTCATCAATAATCAATATGTCAAAAATAAATATTCAAATACGTAGAAAATACAAAACAAAAAAACAAAATAAAAAAAGAAGTAACTTTTTGGTTGACCAAACATTTTCAGTCCCAAACAAACGTAGAAAATACAAAAGTACCAAAAAAATGCTCAATTGTGCTTTTCTGGAATCTTCTCGAATCAATAGTTTTTAATTTCAAAATTCTAGCTTCACAAACTTAGAAACCGCATAAAGTACCATAAAAAAAAGTGAAAAAGTACCTTTTTGGGTTTTCCATATCAATGTTGCAGTTCCAAGATTAAAATGTTGAAATGTCTATTTTTAACAATAAAAATATTTAATTCTTATTGCTCTTATTTGACCTTTATTTTATAAAATTTTCAAATTGATTCTTCAAGCTCGAGGTCTTTATAATATTTGTTTTATTTATTATTCAAAATTTCGCTACTCCTTTGTGTAGCATCTTCAGGAAAGAAATTGTGTGTTTTTACAAAATTTTTATATAATTTTCTAACATAAAAATATTTCATAAACATTTCAAAAAAATTTTTTTAAAAAACGTAGTATTACAAAAATTAACATAAAAATTATTATATTAAAAATGTAACATAACAAAATATTAACACAAAATATGTATTACTAAATTTAAAGCTTGTGGGAATGTTATTTTTTGTGTATTAAATGCCTATAGTTCTGAGCAACATTATCTGGGTCTGCCTTAAAGTTAATTCTTTGTGTTCCTGGAATATTTATTATCTGTAGCATTTCTAACATATATCTACGTTTGTAATTATGTTCAATGTTTAGAACTGATACATTTTCAAAGTTTGGATAGTGATTCGATTTAGAACAATGTGTTGCCAAAGCCGTTTTCTGTGAATTAATATTGTCTCTATACTTTTGGTCCGATCTATGTCCAGCTATTCTCGTCTTAAGTTTATTCTTTGTCGTACCTATGTAAACCTTATCACAACTCTCATTATCATTACCGTTACAAGGTATTTTATATACTACATTTGACATGTCCCACTTATTTATTCTATCTTTCATCTTACTAAATAGTCTACCTAATGTATTATATGTCCTATAAGCTATTCCATATCTCTCAGAATCAAAGATTCTAGATTTCTTCAAACGTTCCGAAATTTGCGGCACATAAGTCATAGACTTGTAAATTTTCCGTTCCGTTATGTCTGAATAACTATTTCTATTATTATTACTATTATTATTATTGTTATTATTATTATCATTATTATTATTATCATTATTATTATTTTCCATATGGAAAATAGGGAAAGAATTAAGGAGATATTAATTGACAACAATTTTCCTATTCAAGTAGTTCAAAGTTTGCTAAATCAATTTAGAAGGAATCATAATAATAATGATAATAATAATAATGATAATAATAATAACAATAATAATAATAGTAATAATAATAGAAATAGTTATTCAGACATAACGGAACGGAAAATTTACAAGTCTATGACTTATGTGCCGCAAATTTCGGAACGTTTGAAGAAATCTAGAATCTTTGATTCTGAGAGATATGGAATAGCTTATAGAACATATAATACATTAGGTAGACTATTTAGTAAGATGAAAGATAGAATAAATAAGTGGGACATGTCAAATGTAGTATATAAAATACCTTGTAACGGTAATGATAATGAGAGTTGTGATAAGGTTTACATAGGTACGACAAAGAATAAACTTAAGACGAGAATAGCTGGACATAGATCGGTCCAAAAGTATAGAGACAATATTAATTCACAGAAAACGGCTTTGGCAACACATTGTTCTAAATCGAATCACTATCCAAACTTTGAAAATGTATCAGTTCTAAACATTGAACATAATTACAAACGTAGATATATGTTAGAAATGCTACAGATAATAAATATTCCAGGAACACAAAGAATTAACTTTAAGGCAGACCCAGATAATGTTGCTCAGAACTATAGGCATTTAATACACAAAAAATAACATTCCCACAAGCTTTAAATTTAGTAATACATATTTTGTGTTAATATTTTGTTATGTTACATTTTTAATATAATAATTTTTATGTTAATTTTTGTAATACTACGTTTTTTAAAAAAAATTTTTTTGAAATGTTTATGAAATATTTTTATGTTAGAAAATTATATAAAAATTTTGTAAAAACACACAATTTCTTTCCTGAAGATGCTACACAAAGGAGTAGCGAAATATTGAATAATAAATAAAACAAATATTATAAAGACCTCGAGCTTGAAGAATCAATTTGAAAATTTTATAAAAATATTTAAATAGACATGATTTTAAATTAATAAATTTAATTTTTTTGCTTGCATAAAAATTGATATATTCTAAAAAGTAACGAATTGTTATCCCGAATTTTCCCCTTTCTACCCTGTTATAAATATGTTTCAACTTTTACTGAATCACAATATTTTTTGTGTCCGCTCAAATGCCTATAAAAAATTGTATGTGAATTGTAATTAGGAATTATACACAGTTTCCTGTATTTTCCTTTTCTTGGTACATATTTTGTTCCCCTAAAAGTATGCAAAAATTTCACTTAAATAATTGTCCGTATTTTATTAGGCGATAATAATTGTTAATTAATGTCCTTTTGAATAATACGTATAAGAAAAAACAATTTTTTAGAGTACCAAATAAAGGGTTAATTTTTAACCCTTATACATAAAAAACAGTGCTGAACTTCTATTAATATTTTTTTTACAGATTAACTAATACAATTAAAAATTTTTTTCTATTTTTGTGTGTTTAGAAGTTACAGAGGATACCAAAAAAAAGTTTTTTCCATTTGGCTGACACCTGTCAGCTTTTTTTCGTGCAAATTACAATACTTTTTTAAATTTAATTTGTATCATTTTTATTTTAGCAGATACAAAGTAACCGATTTTATCCTTTTAACCCATTTTTACCCACATAAAAAACGAATTTCCAAAACTCGAAAGAGGAACCGATTGTCCAAATTTCATGTCTCTAGCTCTTTGCTTTTGGGCTGTGCGATGATTAAGCAGTCAGTCAGTCACGTTACTCATTTATATATATGTACATATATAGAAGATGACTTTTTATGAAATATATTATTGTAGTTAAAATTAGTCAATTTATTTTATTTATAAAAAATATAAAATAAAACAAAGCTCCAGTTTAAATAAATATTTTTTATATTTCCATGTTCTAATTAAGAAAACACTTACTTTTCACTCTACATATTTAAACAGAACAAACAACTTGATTTACGAGAGCATTTGTATTTAGCTAACCAAATGTTTAGGTAAATATAATAAAAATTCAGAGAAGCAACCTGTTGGTCTTTTTTGTGGTGTTTGCTTCTTTGTCTGTTTGTAAACTACATTTATTTTCAGGTGGTCTTAAGTGTTCTTATACAATAAATATAGTGTTTTTTTTTTGCTTTTCTTACAAATTGATTGAACTCACGAGTGTTTTACCCTTTTCGAAAAGTTTTATCTGTCATAGTGACGCACAAATATTTTCCTTTTGCTATTCTTGTTCCGTTACGTGCTTTTTTTTGGTTGATCTACGTAAATGAATTAAAAGAGAATTTAATTTAAATTCTTCTCACATACATACATACAAACAAAAACACATACATACAAACAAAAATACATACATACATACATACATACATACATACATACATTCATACACACACACACACACACACATACATACATACATACATACACGCATCTTTTTTTCCTTTTGTGTTTGTTTTTAGACTTTTTATACCCTTCAGCTGTGGTGCCTTTGTCATACCGTTTGTAGTTTCTACAATATTGACTTCCAACTCCACAAAGTATATATTTTCTAAAAGCTGTATATGTATATATTGCACGGATCTTTATGTGGTATCAATATTTTGAAAATATTCGGGTATGAATCGCTATTTAAATCCGGTTTCTGAGATATAAGCAAGTAAACGCGACTGTTTCTTGTTTCCTCTAACTAACTACTACTAACACGAAAATGAACATTATATCAATATTTGGACAATATTCGGGTATGAATCGCTTTTGAAATCCGTCACAATCATCACCTAAGTTTCTGAGATATAAGCAGCAAATGAACACGACACTCTCTGTTCTTTATATTTTCAACACAAAAGTAAAAATTTTTCAACACTAGCATAATTTATTGTTTCCTACTATTGAAAGGTACAATATGCTTTAAGGTTATTTTTACAAAAAAAACGAGCACAAATTGGTCTCTAATCGGCAAAGTTTTAAGAAAAAATTATAAGGAAAAATAATATTTTTTTATAATACATTTCGTTTGTCAAAGTCGTCAATAATTTTTGGACATGCTAGTGACACAAAATAACAGAAATTATTCCAGAGAAAAACTTACAAATCGATTTGAAACTAACTGAGATATAAGCACTAAAACACAACTATTTCGGTGTTTTTCCTTAATTTTTCGAAAATATATTTGTTTTCAGCTTCTAATCAACCGAGAGAGTCGTTATGGGTTTAATGAAAGCGTTTGACAAGTAGAATATAGTAAACTATGAAAAGGTTTAAATCTAAGATGGCGTTCGAAACAAAATGGTGATTTATGGATCAAATATATTAAGTACGGCGTTGTCTGCTTCAATCCACATAATATGTGCATTAATTGAAAGAACTTGACCAGTAGAATACAGTTAACAATGAAAAGTTTAAAATCCAAAATGGCCTCTAAAACAAAATGGCCGATAATGTTTTTTTATTAGCCCCATATATGTGTATTAATTGAAAGAATTTGACCAGTAGAGTACAGTTAACAATGAAAAGTTTAAAATCCAAAATGGCCTCTAAAACGAAATTGTCGATAATGTGTTTTTCTTAGCCCCATAAATATGCGTGTAAAATGAAAGGGCTTTATAAGAAGAATACAATACACTATGAAAAAGTGTTAAGTCCAAGATGGCGTCGGATATAATAAAACAAAATGGTGCATAAAATTAAATCTGATATCTTAGGCTCCGCTGCGATGTACATGATGGTGAAGAGTATTATCAGATCGGCACGGACGAATATAGCATTTTACTTGTTTTTTTTATTTCTTTTTTGTGGTTTCACAAATTTAGGTAAGACGTATAATAAGGTTATTTATATATTTTTATGTCTTTGAATTCAGGCAAAAAGGTCTTAAGGCAAAATCTGCAGTTTTTGTTTAATACTTAACGTTTGGATTACGATTGAAAGAAGTTGTACTAGACTAAAGTTATTGATACCAGAAAAAAAGTTAGAGGTAATTGAACAAGAATAACGTGACTAACTGACTGATAGACCATTCAGTAGCCGAAACGACAAAAGCTAGAATCATTAAATTTGGTCAGTGGGTTCCTCTGCATAGTTCTACCAAGAAGAAAATTTTGTAATCTTATGAATGCTTAACTAAATAAGATACAGATTGTCCTAAAAAAACCTGATTATTTTTTGAATGATTAAGCCCTAAGGGACAAAAAGAGATAAAATATATATTCAAGTACTTCGCGCTTTGCCACTTCGAAGCAGAGGGAAATAATACGTTTGTGGCATTTATTTTAAATCCAAATGCAGTAGATGTAAAACTGTACCTTTTTTGGTACTTTTTTACATTATACAATAACAATACATAAATTGATTATTATTGTTTTTATTATTATTATTATTATTATTATTATTATTTAAAACTTTATAAGTTAAATTTTTTTGATACTTAAAGAGGAATATTAAAGTTAAGTACCTTTAATATATTTAATTTCAAATTAGTGGGAGAATTAGGATAAATTTTCAAATAGACATATAAAATGATGTAATTTAATGAAACGTTAAACACTTTATAGCAGGGTAAGATTCGGGATAACATTTTGTTATATTTTAGTGTATATATGGTTTTATGCAAACAGGAGTACGTTTGTTCACTTTAAAGCATGTCTGTTTTAATATAAAAGTTCAGATATAAAATTCCAAGAAAACAAAAACGGGTTGAAATTTTGCCAAATTAATTTTTTTTGTTGCGAAGTACAATTGTTCCGGTTAGAAATGAAATATTTCATTCATATAGCTGCCGCGGCTGGCCTCACAATACCCCTTTCGAACGGACCAATTTTCGAGCTCTTTTTTTAAGTGTATGGGATTGTATTTTGGCAATGGTATCACAAACGTTGGCTTTCAAATGCTCCATTGTCTCAGGTTTGTCTGCATAACATCTGTCTTTAACTACGCCCCATGGAAAAAAGACCAACGGTGTCAAATCACAGCTTCTTGGCGGCCAATTGACATCACCATTTCGGCAAACTAAACGACCATCAAACGTTATACGCAACAAGTGATTGTTGATCCTGTTGAATCCAAACATCGTTCACATCAATACCATGAAGAGCGGGCACAAAGAAATCGGTTATCATGGTGTGATAGATGCCTCCATTGAAAGTAATGTTTGCGCCGTCCGCATTTTCAAAGATATATGGGCCAATGATGCCTCCACTCCACAAGCCGTACCAAATCACTCATAATGGGTGCATTGGCTTGTGTTAGAACACGTTTGGGTTTTCTGAGATCCCAATAAGTCAATTTTGCTTATTAACGTACACACTAAGACGAAAATGAGCTTGATCCAAAATGATGATTTTTTGGTACGACCGAAAAATTTCCAATAAATCCCAATGTTTCTGAAGCGGTTATCGTTACACATTTCGTTCAGCAAAGGTAATATACTGAATTTTCTAATAGAATAAAATGTCATAAAACCGTTTAATGGCCCACCCTAGAATTTGTGCATTAATAGGGGGGATTATAATGCTTCCTTTTAATTTTGGTAATACCTTTTGTGGTTTCCAAATTAATAAATCTAGAATTTTAAATTTAGGCGCTATTGATCCAAGTTGAGATTTAAAATCGGCAACGCAAAAGGTACTTTTTTCTAATTTTTTTTTCTTTAAGGTTTTTTCTCGCATTATGGATAAAAAATTTTTTTAATGAAAAGTATTTATAAAATGATAAAAATTAAACCTGGTTCGAAAATACAAATAAAAAAATAAATATATTTTTCTTTTGACAGCTAATGTTAGCGAAATTGTTCACGTTAGCGATTGTCAAGTTTCATGAGAGAAATATAAAATTTTACAACCTGCGTTTTACACGCTTCAACGTGAAATTATTATTAAAATATAAAACCAAAATTATTTTTTATAATTCCGTACAAGATCATGCGATTTCTACAAACAAACTGTCTAAAGGATCCGCCAAATAACTTCGGCTTTGTGGTACGTAGCGCCGTCCTGTTGAAACCAATTGTTGCTTATATCCTCCTCTTAAATTTTTGTTAACAAAAAATCGTTCAACATGGCCCGATAATGATCGCCATTGACTACGGCCATTCTTTGCTCATTTTCGAAGAAAAATGGCCCAATTATGCCTCTGGACCAAAATCCGCACCAAACAGTGACTCGTTTTGGGTGTATCGGCTTTTCAATGTATTCGTGCGGGTTTTCTGTGCCCCAAATGCGACAATTTTGCTTGTTTACATACCCGCCAAGATCAAAATGAGTTTCATCTGAAAAGATGATTTTTTGGCAAAATCGGCCAAAGTAATATTTCCCAGCGTTGTTCAAGCGTACACACAACCATACTCGTTCAGCGGAAGGATATAGTAGAAAAATAAACGTAGATGGCGGACCCTTTATAAAGACTGCCTTTTAACTCCAAAAATCAAGATTTTTTAACACTCGTGGTGACTGATTCACCGCTTCGTATAAGAAAAAGACCTAAAATTTCGATGCCATACATACAAAAAACGTTTAGAGGATACACATAGGGGATTCACTAAATTTCGAAATCGAAAGTAACATATTTCAGTAGTGTCTACATGCTTAAAAAACATTTGCTGTAAAAAAAATAATTTTTCAAGTTATAGAGCTTTCTGTGTTTTGTTACACAGTAGTCAACGTAAACAAAAAACGGTATTCACGTTACCGCGATTGCACTGTATATTAATAAAAACTTTACCATCTCCACAAAACGCATAAGTTAAATACGCACCTGGCTAAGAAAACTATATTTTATTGAATTAATGTGTTTCCTCACGTTGTTTCTTAAATTTTCTAAATAAAATTAGTTAAAGAAGTAAGGGTTTATAAATTAGCGAACATTTTTCTCGCATTTGAAAAAAATAACTTTAATATTAAATAAAACATATTGCGGTAACGAAGTTTATTTCTTGTTTGTTTCCAGCTTTCTTTTGTATAATCACTTATCGCGATATTTAACGTAAAACTTTTTTTTCATATAACTAACCCTCTAAATTCAAGTTTTTGGGACATTTTTGACCATTGTGGAACAAATATGAAATTAATGTTTAAACACATTTTAAGGTTGTCTTGTTTGCGACGTTTAAGGTAATTGTGTCAACTTGGGTGTATTCAGAGATTTATTGTAGAATTTTAGGTTAAATATTTTTGTTGAATATTTTCACCATTTATATCCGTTTTTATAGTATTTGTGCCCTCTTTTTACGAAAAGAACCAAAATGTCGCTATATTATAGAGTTAGAAGGCTAAAAGATTTTACATAATTATGACTTGTATAACACATATCTGCTAAGCATATTTTATACTCGAAATATTAATATCAATTTATACAAAAATTTCAAAATTGCAGAGTGAGATTTTTGGAAAATTATATGATCCTAAATTATCTTGCCACATGAATATCTTATTTTTCTCAAAAATATTAAATACTTAATTAGTTTTCTTTTGTTTAAAACTTTTGTTAAAAATCTTCTTAAATTATTATAAATAGTGTTTTTTAAATTCTTTTTTATACAAAAACTTTAATAATCCAGCAAAATAACACATTACAAAATAATGTGTTGAAAGTACTAGAAAACAGTTCTTCCCTACATACAATTTGGCATCTAAACCCATTATTTTTACACGCCGATGTAGTTGAAGGAGAGTACTTACCTCGCTCGCTTACAAGTAGGGAGTTAAATAAGTATTTAGCACCCTCGTATAAGTACTTATTGTGGTCGCCTATAAACAGGGACTTAAGTAAGTACTTACTTTTATAGCAATAAATAAGTACTTGGTTCTTCTAAGGACGAAAATTCGGTTAGATTATTCTGCGATACGTTAATTTGAAATTTAAAAATCAGTGAATATCTACAAGTCATCACTTTGTTAATGAAATGTTGTCAAGATCATTATTACTTATACTCTAAGCGTGTTAAACAAAACAAGTAACAGTGCTATATTCGTCAGTGCCGAATCTTATATACCCTTCACAACGTGTAGTCATGCAATAACAATTGTTTGTATCACCATTCATCCCATATGAAATGCGTACATACATATAAAAAACATTGTAAAATTATAAATTTACGTATGTATGTTAAAATAAAAAATTAAAAAAAAATTTTAAAAAATTTAAAAAAAAATATGTAAAAGAAAAATAATGAAAATATAAATAATAAATATAAAACAAAAAAAAAAAAATAATAAAAATATAAATACTATATAAAATAAAAAATAAAAAAAAAAAAAAAAAAAAAAAAAAATTAAAAAAAAAAATATTAAAATATAAATAGTAACTATAAAACAAAAAAAAAATTAAAAAAAAATAATAAAAAAATTATGAATATATTAAATAAAAACAAGTAACAGTGCTATATTCGGCCGTGCCGAATATTATATACCCTTCACAACGTGTAGTCATGCAATAACAATTGTTTGTATCACCATTCATCCCATATAAAATACGTGCATACGTACACGTTAGAATAAATGTGGCATCGAATCCCAGCTGAGCCAAAAAAATTTTATTTTATTTAATATATTAATATATTATTTATATTTTATTGTTTTTTTTTATATTTTTTTTAAATTTTTTAAAAAATTTTTTTTAGAAAAATTTTTAAAAAATTTTTTTTTAAATTTTTTAAAAATTTTTTTTTGTAATTTTTTTTTATTATTTTTTTCTTATTTTTAATATTTTTTTTTTGTATTTTTTTTTGTTTGGTATGTTTTTTACATGTATGTATGTATGTATGTTGTTGTTGTAATTGTGAAAAAAAACGAGGTGGTCGTGGTTTTTTGCTCATATCTCAGAAAGTTATGGGGCGATTGTGCTGAATTTCAATAGCGATTCATTCCTGGATATTTCCAAGAGATTGATACCATATACAGATCTGAGCAACATATAGTTGCTTCTAAAAGTTGATTTCAACCAACACACGGACAGACGGGCAGACGGATAGACGGACAGACGGTCAGGGCTTAATCGACTCCTCTATTCATAAGCTTTCAGAAAATATATACTTTATGGGGTCGGAAATGAAAATTGTAGAAATTACAAACGGAATGACAAAGCTATATATACCCTTGTGCACCACAGGTGAAGGGTATAAAAAAAATTAAAAAAAAATTTTTTTTGGCTCAGCTGGGATTCGATGGCACGTTTACTCTAGCCAGTATACACGTTTGTATGTATGTTGTTGTTGTAATGTTGTTTTTGTGAAAAAAATCGAGGTGGTCGTGGGTTTCTGCTCATATCTCAGTTGTTTATGTACCGATGTTTCTGATTTTCAATACCGATCTACTCCCGAATATTTCTGATATTTTAATACCTCACCCTGGTCCAAGCGATGTCGGGGGGCCTCAAAAAGTTGATTTCAACATACACACGGATAGACTGACAGCGCCTAATCGACTCCCCTATTCATAAGCTTTCAGAAAATATATACTTTATGGGGTCGGAAATGAAAATTGTAGAAATTTCACACGGAATGTCAAACCTAAATATACCCTTTTTCACTGTGTGAAGGGTATAATGAGAATTGTATTGTGTGAGTACGTAAGCAAAATATTATGTCATTACTAAAATGCTTCATAGTAAGACGGACGATGTGTAATAGTCATTGAAAAGTATGTTGTTTTGTATGAGCAAGTCATTACCTTGTTTTTGCTGGAAAGGTCTTATTTAATACCAAAATTTATATATTTTATATGTCTTATTGTAATCGTATTAATTATTTTTGTTTTTATAAAATATACAAAAATTTAATTTAATTTAATTTTCAAAAGAAGTTTTAAGTGTTGTATTATCGTAATGTCATAATTTTGCAGGGAAAACTTTAAATTTATGAAAAGTTTTGTATTGTTTCTGTAAAATTTTAAAATCTTTTAAAAATAAATAAATAAAAAAAAATTTTAATCCCATGGTGACTTTTGGCCCACCCTGTATATAATAGTAGTATTTTACAAAAACTTCTTATAGTTTCAACGTATATTTAACTACAAGTGGTCTTGATTTCTGAGCTGATTATTTTCTTTTTTAGTTTTTTTAAACCACAAATCAGCTGTTACATAAAAAAACCAATTCTCACTCTTCTCGTATTTATTTCAAAAATCATACTTCATGTATAACAAATATAAACAAAAAATTCTATCCGAACTGCGGTTACTTGAGGAATAAATATGCCTTGTAAAAATTCTTTATAGATATTTGGGAAATTCATTCATTTTTCAAAAATTTTAAAACTTTACAAATTTGCCAATAAACATACTCTTCATTGATTTTGGAATTTGACATTATGACATTACGATCCGAAGGAATTCTTGTGAAAACACCAATTGCATCTTTAAAAACATTGTAAACATTGTAAACTTGTAACAGACAAGTTTTCAATATATTCTTAAAATATCTTTAACTTGCGTAAAGAAACGTGTTAAATATTCTGTGCACTGCACAGAATTAATTAAATCTGTAACCAGCAAACTGTTCGTCTCTATTTTAATTTTCTAACAAAAACCTACATTTATCCGTTTCGTAACACATTTATACACATTGTACTTTAATTATCATTTTTATTAAAATAATTTAATTTTCTCTTATTTGCCCTCATTATTCATATTCAGTTTTCTTCTTAATCCTTTCACTTCAGACACTTTCATTTCAACTGTATAAACAATTTGCACTTTTACACTACATCTTTTAAGTTTTTTTTTTTTTTTCTAAAGAAATTTGACGCAAAAAACTGTTTAAAATTAAAACAAACTCAAGTGAGAAGAGAACTATTAAACAATATCACAAGTTTTGATTCACTTTAATTTGACATGAAGTTTTTGTATAATTAACATTTGCAAATATGTATATTGTATATTGCATTTACACTAACACATACACACACACACACGCATACATTTTCAAATAGATTTGTGCAAAAAAGTTTTCATTTGGAGAAAGAAAGGAGAAGGAGCGCGAGAGAAAAAGAGAAAATACAAGTTTTTATATATTTAATTTGTATAAATACAGTGGATCGTGGAAAAAGGAAAAAAAATATATTTTTTTGTTAGTTTAACAGTTACCAATCATATTTACTCACCAAGTAGTCGTGATTTGTCAGTTGATTCTCTTTTCTTTACTTCCAAGCAGAATAAGTAACTAAATAGTATGTGGTTAGGAGTTTATTAGTTCCTTCTAACTTCAGACAAGTTACATATCTTATCTTTTTTATTTTTTTCTGATATCAAAATATCGATTTTAACATTAGATTGTCATAGAACCCTTACTAGTTTATGTGTATACAGTTTTATACTAGCTACCCTACAGATAATATTGGACTACGTGGTCCATTTTAGCTAAATGGACTACTTACAACATGGTCCTATGTTATGCAGTCATAGACCATTTCATTTTCAAACAAGAGATTGTAGTAAGGCGACAAGTGTTCGTGTTTTAACGATTACATGTATTGTTGTCAAAACGTTTATAATGGTCGTGTAGGTGCTCCATCGAGTATGGACTAAGAGTAGTTTTAAAACTACTCCGATGGGTTATATGGTCCAGCCCTAGGACATCGTAATGTTAAATCGACCATGCTTTCTCAATATATTTGGGGTACCTTTGGACAAGTCTTAGTCTATAATAGAGTACACTTTACATGCGTGTATGGACTACTCACGTTATCTGCAGGGTACTGTTAAAAAGTGGTGAGTGAGTGTACTCACCTCACAAATACTTTAAAACAGTTTTTGTTTTTAGCTTTACACAGAAATTAAAGCATCAATCGCTATGATATTTTTCTTGCTTCAGCTGGGAGTTGAACCAAGCTCCTTCGATTTTGAAGTTTTGTGCTTTAATTATTGCACCAACATACCACTATATTAAATTGATACAAATAAGATTTATGTTCGAAAAACAAAGTACTCTTTAATTTGGTGATGGTTAGTTTGTTTCTTTTTAGTCAATGTTACACTCACGTTGCGACTTGTTATATGACTGGTTGGAAACTAGTTAAACATTTAGCTGCAGGGTTATTTTATACTTTAGCTGTCAAAGTCTATGAATAAAAAAAATCTCTCTCTTTTCTTATTTAATTAACTTCATATACAAAATAAAAAGTTTAAACAATATAGATGATATGATTTTGAAGTGACGTTTCAGCCATTCGTAATAGGTAGTGTTTAAAATTTCATCATAGAGAGAGATACGCAAGTTTTATTATCAAAATAATCTTTCTCCAATTGCAACTTTTTGTGCGCTAAATTGACGGTTTGGTGTGGCTTTTGGTCTGGTGGAACTATTGGTTCGCTCTTCTTTCGAAATGAAGCTGACAACACCGTTACTGTTAATGGAGAGCGGTACAGATCGATGATAACCAACTTTTTATGGCCGAAATTGGAAAAAGTTGATCTTGACAACATTTGTTTCCAACAAGGCGGGACTACGTGCCACACAGCAAATGCAGCAATTAAATTATTGCGAGAAAAGTTTGGAGATTCGATTATTTAAAGAAATTGTAATATTAAATTGCCTCCAAGAAGTTGTGATTTAACACCACTAGACTATTTCTTGTGAAGTTATTTGAAGTCATTGGTCTTTCGAAATAAACCAGACTCTCTTTAAGCTTTACAAGTCAATATTGAACATGCCATTCATGACGAAGAAGAAGTCGTCTAGGCCATTCTAGTGACCTTTTATTTAGAAATTGTATCGATTAAACGGCTCCACGAAAAGCCCCCCCATGAAATAACGCCCAAACGAAAAATGAAATATTCCCCAAATTTTTTTCATACATTTTTGGGTGTTATTTCATATGAAATAACTCCCAATTTTTTTGGGCCGCCTTTCATTTTTTTGGAAATTATTTCATTTCTCATTTGGGGGTTTCAAATTATGAAATAATCTTCAATGAAATAACATCCAACAAATTTTTAAATTCGGGGCTTGTTTCATAGCGTGTATAATTTGGGTGATATTTCATTTTGTATTCGGGGGTTATTTCATTTTTAAAGCTTTTGGTTTTGGGGGTGCTTGTAAATAAATTATATAAAAATAGGCCTTTTACAAGAAAACTTTTAGCCTGTGAATATATTACAATATCTTTTTAAATACATAAATGATAACGTTCTGGATTTGGATGGTGCGACCTTCGTGACAGACTACGAAATAAGTCTACGGAAGGCAATAATGATTGTTTTCCCTAAATAAAAAGTAATCGGTTGTTGGTTCCACTTTTGCCAAGCAGTAAGGAGGTCCACAATAATAAAGTGTAACCAACTGGCAGCATTTGTACATACAACGCATATTTTCTCCATTTTGATTTCATGAGCAACCATTTTGTTTTTTTTTACCATTTCTTACGTATAATGTATTAAGATTATTATTTATGTATGCACATGAAAATAATTTTTTGGTAGTTGGGTTTCAAAAATTAATATATTGGAAATATTAAACAATTCTTTGTCCATACTTCCTCACATCTCCATTACAGAAAATTACTGCCTTCTTCACAATATTGTAACTATAAAAACGTCTCCCATGAGTTGGATTTTCAAGCCATTCGTAAAGTTTTAGGATAGCTCGTTGGTGGCTGATCTGATATGGCTTCCATCGTATAAGGGAAATTTACTGCACTGGACTTAGTTCATTTACTGGACTTAGTTCTTTCACCAAAAAAAAATTGATTTTAAATGCTGGCACACTTTTGAAGTTGCATATATCCTTATTATGAAGAAGAAGCCTGCGGCCCTCCACACGATTTATATCAATAACTTTGCGATTTTGCTGTTGGTCCATATTGACTTCATGAAATCCTTAATGAATCTGACTCTTTTATGAATTTTGGGCATAATTTCATTTTTGTTGCTGATGGGGTTTATTTCATTGGGGGTTATTTCATTTTCATCATTGGGAGTTATTTCATATGAAATAACTCCCAAATATTGGGGGTTGTTTCGTGTTCGCTTTGGGGTTTATTTCATTTATTTTTGGATGTTATTTCATTCACTGTTTTTGGGTGTTATTTCCAATTTTTTGGGGTTTACTTCATTGGGGATTGTTTCCTGGGCGTTATTTCATTGGGGGGCTTTTCGTGGAGCCGATGAATAAATATGCCTTAAACATATATATGCTCTTATTTATTTTATAAACTGTTTTATACACACATATATATAAGCATTAAAATCTTAAATCTTAGTGATTTTAAAAATAAAATTTTTTTAGCTCTACTGTATACTGGAAGAACATTATAATAATTTTAAAATTTCTTAAAATAATAACGACAGATGTAGACACATACATACTTACTCTGCTCGCAATTGTAGATATGTACTTATGTGTGTAATTAAACACAACAAACTCTCGTCAGTCTAACTGTTTGTTTGTCTATTTGTTTTAATTAATTAACAATGGCATTCTTTGTAAGAGAATTATTCAAGTATTATACTCTGCGTGTGTATGTGATAATGCTCACGAATTATACTTATATCTTTAAATTAAGTTAGAAGGTTTAAATAACTTTTTATTTTTCTCAACAACGAATTGTAAACGCTAAAATTTTAATTGCTAATTATTTCTATTTCTTTTTAGGTAAGTTTTATTTACTCATTTTCATCTTAACGTTTCCCTGCTGTTGGAGCAATAGATAATTTAAGGTAATTTTATAAATATTTTAAAGCATACCTTAAGGCGTTCTTGAGTTTCAGTGCCCATCACTAGAGATGGGAAGAGGGTAAATACCCAACTGGTAAATACCCGGTAAAATAGGTTAATTGGGTAGAAATGGGTAAATACCCAGGTATTTACCTTAAATGTGGGTATAAACTATGTTGTAGAAAATTTCGTGAACAAACACCTTGCGATGCATAATTTAATGTGTTTTAAAATAAATTTTATAAATAGTAATAAAAGTACTCACTGAGCAGAAAAAAAGTAACAACTTAAGATAATAACTATATTATATAGACACATTTATTGTTGCAATATTACTTTACATTAATCGAAATCACTGTCATTATCAGTTTCACTCTGAAAATATCTAAAAGAAGAGTGAGGTGTAGAATGGGTGATACTAGTAGAAGTGGAAGGTGCTTCTTCAAATGAATTTGCAAAATTCATGATTTCATCCTCAGCCGGTAAAAAGTTTTGGGAAGTACCCTTTTGCCGTTTGTCTTTATTGCAGAGATTCCAATTATGTGATATAAAACATACTTTTCCGGCATTATCTGCAGTTAATCTGTTTCGTTTTTTTGAGTAGATAAAACTTTGAGTGCTGAATGAGCGCAATTAGATAATCGGATAAAGTTAAGTCGTGCCCTTGATTATTGGGGTCAAGCAAACTAGCTGCCAAATGTATTGGTTTAACAGACATTTTCATCCTTTTATCAAAGTTAAACAATAATTCTTTTTTGTCATTATCATCAATTGCAGTTATTGCTAAAAATGCATCTCGTAGCTTATTTTGACTGTCTTTAAAAGCAAAATATATACGAAGAATACTATATTGGTTGAATTCTAAAGTAGTTATCCATTGTGCCATCGGATGAAATACTTTTAAATTGAAGTTCAACATATTCCAAAAGTCTTCACGTAGTAATGATGATTTTGTTGTAGTTTTTAGGTTCACTTTTTCGTGAACAGCCAAAGCTTGAAGTGGAACTTTACTGTTTATCAAGCATTTTATAAATACCCAAATAAATTCCCAAAAAAGGTATTTACCCGGTATTTACCCACACATCGGGTAAATACCGGGTAGAATCCCATCTCTACCCATCACTATAGCGTAAACTAAAAATAAGCTTTTTAAATTATTTGTTGAATTTAAATATCCATACATTTTCATTAATGTTTAAGGTAAAAATTTTAAATTAAATAAAAGTCTTACTAGTTTGTGCTTTTTGTTTTTTTTTTGGAAAATTTCGTCTACTTAATCACTCTCTGGGATTTATATTTCTTAGACGTATATTCATAAGTCTTCGTTCATTTTTATATGAATGCTTGTTTACACTCAAAATGTCACTTAAAATTTCCTTACAAAAAAAAAAAAAAAAAATACAAAAATTCCCGCTAAATTGTATTTCGTTTACAATTTCATTTTTAATATTACACATTCTTATGAGTTTTTGGTGATTTTCTTTTATAACGTCTGTCTCAATAAACAGAAAATATGAAATGTTGCATTTCTGTGTCAAAACAAGTTGAAAAAGATAAATACGTTTTAAGTTTTTCTTTTTTTGGTATTTTATTTAACAAGAACGTATATACATAAATACATTTGTATACAAATATGTTTCTCTTCAACTACAATGGGTTGGATTAAAATCTATAGCAAAAGAAAATTCATAAAAAAGATTAATATTTAGAAAATTTTATAAAATGTTTTTTATATTTTCTTACTTATTGATTTGAAAAAAAAAAAAAATTTTTTTCAAATTAAGTTTGTACACGGTTTGTTGGGCAAAAAGTTATGAAAGTGGGCGTGGCCGCAGATCTGTAAAAGCACCGTTTTAGAACGGCTCAGCGAATTTTTCTAATCTTATTTTCGTTGTATTCGTAGAATAAAGTTTATAAGGGGAAAAAATTTTAAAAGTGTGCGGGATATCTCTAGTACAACATCTCTATTAGTACATAATTTGAGAATAGCTTAACGGATTTCACTGATTAATTTTCTGTTCTATTCGTAATTACTAAGACAAGGTTTGCAGGGGGAAAATAAGAGTAGTGGGCATGGCCGCATATCTTCATAAGCAACACTTTACAACGGCTTGACCAATTTTGCTGATCATATTTTTTTAGTAGTATTCGTTATTACCAGAATAATGTTTATATGAAAAATCTCGAATGTATTTAAAATGCCTTAAAGGTTTTTGCCAATTCTTCTTCTATTGTACTTATAATAGGCGCAATATAATTCGTATAAAAAAAATGATAGAATATATATTTATGCTCCCCGAATTAAAAAAACACATTCTGTTATATATAAAATACTACTGCAACAAATATGTAAGCGCATCATTTGAGAACGACTCAACCTGAATTCTTTTGTGTTTCATGTTTAATTACCAAGTTAAGATTTGTACAAAAAAAATTTCGAATATCGAGATAATATTTTAAATATACAATTCCTGCATATATATGCCTTAAGAACAGTATAACCAATTTCGCTGATTATTTATGTATTTCATTTGTAATTACCAAGACAGAGTTTGATATAAAAACAAACAGAAAATAGTGCGTGGTACTTAAATACAAAGAAAATATATTACAAGTGGTATCTTTAAGAACTGTCGCAACGGCGACAGTAACTCGACGAGCGGGATTGGTAGCGATAATATGTCGTTAGTTATTCGGCGATAGTGAAGTGATGAACAGATTCGTTGAACGGTAGAATCGTGAGTCGCTCGGTTAACAGGATCGGCAATCGTGAAATGACGAACTCACTCGGTTAACGGTATAATCGTGAGTCGCCCGGTAAACAGAATCGGCAATCATGAAGTGACGAACTCTACCGGTGAACGAAAGAATCTTGAGTCGACCGGTGAACAGAATCGATGATCGTGAAGTGACGAACTAACTCGGTGAACGATAAAATCTGGAGTCGCTTCGATCGTTCGTGATGTTGAGCCATGCGTTGCTTGGCAAAAATTCTTATGATTAATGCTAAAGTACATACTTCAATCGTCTTATCTAAGATTTTAACAATACTACAAAGGTCTTATTTATAAGACTTCTTCAATACTGTCTTATGTTTATCAGCCGAGGCCGCTGTGTGAGAAACAGTCAGCCGAAGCCGCTGTATGAAGTGGCACTTAAATATTTATATTTACTAATCCAGGTCTTAGTATTACTTTCATAACACCAAGTTGGGCAAATTCTTATCTTGTCTGAACCGTCCCTACTACATTCTAACTTAGTACACTTATAAAGGGTTTTTCAATAAGAGCGCTATATAATTTTTTGAATATCAATGAAATTCTTTTTTCCTGTGAAAGTACGTTCCATGCCATTATGTATGGAACTCAATTACTTTTGCATGGTCACCACGGGCACGCTTGCAGAAGTCCAGACGCTGAACCTAATTTTCGACGGTTTTCAAGCATAAATCGGGCGATACTGCTGCAATTTCACGTTCGATATTCGTACGAAGTTCATTAATCGTCGCTGGCTTGTTGGCATAGACAATAGACTTGACGTAGCCCCACAGGAAATAGACTGACGGCGTCAAATCGCACGACCGAGGCGGCCAATCGACTGGACGATTTCGTGAAAGAACACGTTCTCCAAACTTGGTTTCCATTAAATTGATTATGACATTCGCTGTTTGGCTTTTGGCGCCGTCCTGTTGGAAGCACATGTCCTCCAAGTCCATATCATCCAATTGGGGCCAAAAATATTCTGTTATCATTGAACAGTAGCGGTTCCCATTCACAGTAACGTGCCGCTCTTGATCATTACGGAAGATCATTACGGGATGCAAAGATGAGGTAGTAAAAAATAATACGAACTTTGTGCGGACGTGGCACCTCCTACTTTTAAAATTATATAATTAATGTTTAAATTTAATTTAGAATTCTTAGTTTTTCCGAAATGTTTGTCCAACTAGAAATCATATGATTTTAAGATAAAGCGTTATTAGGGAAGTGGGCTTTGAAGCGAGCGTGTCCCCTCAATTTTTCTCGCATTATACTAACATTGAGCAGAAAGCTAAATAAGCTTATTTCATGAATAGTGAACTCTGTGAAAATTGGGCGTTAAAGTAGGCGTTGTTTTAGAGAGTTTTTAGTAAATATGTTTTTGATAAAAACCGTACAAATATCTTAAAAGATCAAATTATTATTGACCTCCCTTTTTATAGCAAATTTTTGTAATTTATATTTCATTGTATTGAAATCTTAACAGCATGTAACGCTCAGCATATTTCCAAGAACTCTTGTCACATTTTTGAAAGAAAAGCATTTAAAGTTTATCTAGCAAAATAATATTCCATTATACAATCCATTAATCTTAAAGGAGAAAATTTCACTTACAATTACTTTAAGAAAAAAAAAATCTACTTTCATTTATCCCTGGCAAAGACGAGTGTGTAATCGTTTTTTTGTTGTTCTTGTTTTTGTTACTGCTCTTGTAGGTAGTTTTGTGTAGTTTCTTTAAAAATGTTTAAGTAAAATGTTTTGTCTAAATGAAAAATATTGTTTTAAGCATAAAATGTTACACACTTTATGAGAATAAATAAGTACTAAGTAAGTACTTGGCAAGAATACTTTTAAACTCTCATTTACACTTACACACCCAAACATTTGTAGTAATATGTCTCGCGAGGATGTTTTTATATCCTTCACACGAGAGTGTTAAAGGGTATACATAAGTTTGTCATTCCGTTTGTAAGTTTAACTGTGTGCATTTGCGGAACCATAAGGTATTATATTCTGTATTCTTATAGACAGAGAAATTTTTATTTATTTATTTATAAATTAATGTCTATAGATAATTATCCTTACAGACAATCGAAGAACAATAAATCAAGATAGAAAACAAATTATTGAAACAGAACAATTTCACATTTAATAATATTAGTATTAAGAGAAAAATCGTTAAATCTATATAGATTATTAAATTCATTGCACATCTTTTTAAATGGAACAGCATTCGTATACTTGAAGTATTTGATAGACAGGAAATTAGGATAACGAGTTGGGCGGTGTGGAACGTTTATTAAAATCTTGGATAGCAGAAATTTAGGCTTAATATCACCATTAATTAAATTCAATAAAAACGACAAATTCAACATAGTTCGTTGGTTCGTTATATAGGTATAATGGAAGGTCGGCTGGATCCCAATGCAGACAGACAACGAAGGCAAAATATCAAGAACTTTTTCTGCACAGCCTCAATAAAATTCTCATGTGCTGTGTAAGTTGGATACCAAACAACAGAAGAGTATTGACTAAAAGTGAGGAAAATTTTCACATCATCAGCGCACATTAAAATATAAGTTGATTTAAGTTTGTCCGATTGTCCGTCCATTTAGGCGTTGAAATCAATTTTTTTAAGCCCCCACATATCCCACAAATTTTAATGGGGTATCAATTTATCAGAAATGCTTTTGACAGTTTTGCTATTAAAAATCAGTAGTTTCGCGATATAAGAGGTAGCTGAGAAAAGCAAAAAAAACTTAACTAAACAAACTCAATTTTTGCAGTTCCCAGATAATTTCCTGACCCGTTTGTTAAATATCATCACTTTGTCAATGAAATGCTTTGCCGCTGTTTTCAAAATCATTATTTCTTATACCCTAAGCGCGTTAAACTAAATGAGAATAATAAGGAGTTATGTCTTTGAATGGCTTCTAGTAAATTTCGCAACAATAAATTGTATTATGTGTGCATCTAAGCAAATGTCTGAAAATAAGTACTTACGTATTACGTTATAATCAAGTCATTACAAAAATACTACTTAGTAAGACAGACGATATGTCCATTACATGGTTTTTGCTGGGTTACTTTTGAACCAATCAATGTATGAACTAATAAGTGTTCAAAATGGAGCAATTGAAAAAATTGCAAAAAATGTCACATAACCGATTATGCCGGAGCAGCGTCAATATGCTTAAAGTTGCTTTCGTACACTTTCCTGAAGGATATAAAAGATTCGACACAGCCAAATTTAACCCTTTTCCTTGTTTTATTTTTTGTTTGAATTATAAAAAATAGTGCAAGAGGTTCGGTGTCGGTAATGTTGATTGTTTCACACATATTCGCACATTTTTTAAGGTTTTCTCAAACACGCACACACACACAAATTTAATGTGATTACTGGCATAAAAATAGTTTTATGTGTTTCTTACAAAAAATAAACTATTTTATTTTTTTCCACACAATCTCTATCAGCTAGCGTTCATACATACATGTATTTGAAAATGCAATCAATTGCTTGAGTGAGTGAGAGAGGAGGGGATGTGTATAGAGTACGTGTGTGCACTTAAGTTTTTGCATTGTTCATTTGTTTTTGTTTTAAACTCTTACTAATGCTCCCTCTTTGTATGTGTTGTATGCAATGCATCTTCATCATAACACAACCATCAGGACTGACAGTAACGCTTCCGTTTCCTGTACCATATACTATTATTTGTATGCAGTTGATGTCTACTTCTATGTGTGTGTTTGGTTTTTTTTTTTTTTAAACACATATACTGTTTAACAATATTTACACACATGGTAGTAACAAGATTGTTCGTTTGTTTTCTGTATTCACAGTCAGCGAGTATCCTTGCAAGCTGTTCGATAGGTGACTGTCTGCTCAGCATTCGGTTGTGTAAAGGATTTTTTCTAGCTATAAGTTTAGTTTGTTTCTTTAAGCTTTTTCTTATTTTTTGTCTCTACTCCATTTAAACCAACATTTAGTGCTTGTGTATTGAATTGCTACTATTGGTGCTGATGCTGATGCTGTTGTTGTCTCTGCTTTTGAAATTTCTTTTTTCTAGTAAAGTACACAACTGTGTGTGGTTTCTGTTCATGTCGAAAACATTTTCGTTTTTGTACAACATATGTATAATACAAAGGAATGATTTTTCTCTTTTTGGTACTTTTTTTATGTAACAAAAAAGAAACAACACGTGCTTGTAGATTTTTCACTAGATTTTTTTTTTGCGAATAATTGTGAAAAATTTGCAATTAAAATAGACTATATTCGAAGATAGTTTTAATTAGGGCTTATGGCAACATACAACAAATGTAAAAAAAGGCCTAATGGCCCTTCAAAAACTATCCAACAACGACTTTTAGAAAAAATCATCTAATACTCGAAATTAAAGGAAATCCAGACCACACGAGATAATCGCCGCTGTGTGTGAAGGAAAATTCTGGCCTTGTGTAATACCAGGAAATTTTCAAACTAAAAGTTAATGAATTTTATTTCTCATTTCAGCTTACACCCTTGCATTTAACATTTTCCTTGATGTTTGACAGTAAAATGTTAGGTAATATACAGTTGAAATGTTGTATCATATGTTGCATATTTTATGGGGTGGGGTTTTTCCCTCTACATATTACTTAACATTAACAACTCTAATTTTAATTTAAATGCCCGAACTTTGTTAATGTTTTCAGATTAACACTATAAATAGTCGAACAGCACAGCTAGTAAAGGGTGGTTAAATTTAAAGGGCCAATGTTGAATGTGAACCACACCTAAACGTCAAGTTGTTTTTCTGCATTTCATTTGACATTTCTCAATTTCAGACTAATTCAATTTGAACCATGGACAGATACACAATCGAGCAACGCGTTATAGTTAAGTACTCAGGATTATTATGAAAATGGGCTTTGAAATCAAAATGCGTTTCGTGCACTTCATGATTCTTTTGGTTAACATAATCGTTCAAATTCGTCCACAATCGGGAGAATTGTCAAAAATATTAAAACATTTGTGAATGCCTTCTTAGTTCGTTGAACAAAAAACATTGCTGTTTTTCGCGATAGTGTGGCAGAAGGGCAGTCAACCTCGACTCATCAACGTACCCAGCAATTGAACATTAACAATGTCATTGAAAATTTAAACCATCGGATGAAGGTGTGCCGCCGAGGTCGCGGCGGCCATTATGCCGATATTTTGTTTCATACATAATTGAAACATACCAATATTATAATAATATAGGGTCCTCCATATAACGTTTTTTTTCAACTTGTGATTATTTCGTGAATGGTAACACTTAGCTCATGTCTGATTTGACACATTATTAGTTTTATCCTTCCGCTGAACGAATATGGTTGTGTATACGCTTGAACAACGCTGGAAAATATTGCGACATTACTTTGGCCGATTTTGCCAAAGGAATCATCTTTTCAGATGAAGCTCATTTGATCTTGGCGGGTATGTAAACAAGCAAAATTGTCGCATTTGAGGCACAGAAAACCCGCACGCATATATTGAAAAGCCGATACACCCAAAACGAGTTACTGTTTGGTGCGGATTTTGGTCCAGAGGCATAATTGGGTAATTTTTCTTCAAAAATTAGCAAGAAGTGGCCGTAGTCAATGGCGATCATTATCGGGCCATGTTGAACGAATTTTCGTTTACAAAAATTGAAGAGGAGGATATTGGCAACATTCGGTTTCAACAGGATGGCGCTATGTGCCACACAGCCGAAAATACACTTTTTTTTATAGCATTTTCAAAAAAAAAAAGTTATTTGGCGGACCCTAAAAAAAGAAATGACAATAATTTCCTAAATAATTTGTGTTTTATTCACGATCAACATCGGCCTTTAAATTTTAACAACTCTTTATTAGTTGTATAACAACAGAGTTCGTTATGCGTATACAAAGTATAATTTTAAAATAAATGTGTATAGAAATAAGTGGTAAATTTTAAGTTTTAATATTTGTAATACAAATGAGTTCCATTAGGACCAAGTTATCTGCCTAATAGCCAGTTTTGAACTTAACTTGCTACATGAGTGATCTAATTGACATATAAATACAAGTTTCTGTTGTTTTTATTGAAGAAGTATAGCGCCTCAACAAATGCATTAAATTATGATATAGTCAATGCTTTGTTTTTTAATTTTAGTTCAATTAGTATCTAGGCCTTTAATTATAAGCTCAAGCTTTAGGTATGACCAATCTATCGCAAATTGCGTCTTCTGATTTTGAGTTCCATGGATTGTAAGACAGCTTTCCTTGGCATTAGGCCGGAAAATCTGTGCAATTCTAATTAGTAAATCGATATCTTGAGATGTCGCCTTCCAATACTCACAGCCATAAAGCAGCGCTGTAGTTGAATACGTTGAGTCTAGATCGAAATGATATAGGGCTGCATCCCCAAATTTAATAAAAATGCCACGGAAACTTGTCCGGCATTATTTCTCTGGTTCTTCTCTGCTTTCATAATAGCACCCAGGTAGATAAATGACTCAACTTCGTTTAATTTATTTTGTGCATTGCGAATTATGTTTTTTTTTTGTTAGTAAAAATACGATTTGTGTTCTAAATATGTTTATTTCATGTGCACATTTGGTAACTTTCGCTTCGTCAGCTTAAAATTTGGTACTCTACATCGGAAAAAGTATGTTCTAGCTAGCAAATGTCGTCCGCATAATCCAGATACTTTAAAAGGCAATATAATATCTCTTGACTCGGTAGTAGCCGCTTTCATCACACTGTTTATTACTATATTAAATAGAATGGGTGACAGTGGATAATCTTGTCAAACTTCAATTTGAATATTAAAAAAGCCCACTGGTATTGTCCATGTGTAGTATGCGACATCGTAATTTTTGGTTACTTTTGCTAAGGTAACGTAAAATTGTAAAATGACTAACAAGATATTATGACTTCAGACTTTTTACTGTGGTTTTTTCTACAGTCATACCTCTAAGCCGGAATCAACTGATACCCTGAAAGATAAACATAACTTGTAAACTTAATTGAATGGAGTCGAATTTGAAATATTCCTCTTTGGTATGCGTGTCACCATTCACAAAGGCAGTAAACCTTTGAACGATTTCCTGTTCTATACATGATATCATTTAAAAATTATCCCTTTTTTATAAAATAAAAAAAGGATTTCGTTAATACCCCACACACTATCATCCTGGTTGATTGCTTTTTTCGACAACCCTTTATGAAAATGTTGTTATTCTTCTTCCTTTTTTTTTAGCTCGTGAAGGTTTTATATAATTTGGCTCTTCTTAGACTAACATATTTACTCTTTTTAGTGTGTCTACTTATAACACCTTTTTAGTCATACACATTTTTTTCGATTTTTATTATAAAAAATATTTGTTTTTGTTGTTCATATTCATAACGATGAAATCGAAAAGAAAAATGTTTATTTGGTATCATTAATATTAATGCTTGCTGATAACAAGGTCAGATTATGCACACATGCTGCGGCAGCTAAATGTCTAACGAAAAAAAAGTTTTCAATACAGTTGCATACTTAATCAAATAAAGTGTGGACTTTCAATTGTTCAAGAAGTTCAATAAAATGTTTTTCTAAACATTGTTTTATTTAATACTAGCCAAACCCAGCGCGCGTTGCTACGCCCCTTCATGAAAGTGAAAGGCGTGGCACTGCCCACTTTTCTAAATGCGAAACTGTATAGTCATGACAACTCAATATGTGTGCAAAGTTTCAAAAAAATCGGTACAGTGAAAGTACCTCAAAATGATACCTGTTTTTTAATGGGCGTGGCACTGCCCACTTTTCTAATGACGAAAGTGTAAAGTCATGACAGCTCAGTATGTTTGCAAAGTTTCAGAAAATTCGGTCCAGTGCAAGTAGCCAAATCTGATAACTAATTTTTTATGGGCGTGGTCCCGCCCACTTTTTCAATCACGGAATTATAAAGTCATGACAGCTCAATATGTGTGCAAAGTTTCAGAAAAATCGGTCCAGTGCAAGTACCTCAAAATGAAAACTTTTTTAGGGGCGTGGCCCCGCCCACCTTTCTTATCACGAAATTATTTAGTCATGACAGCTCGATATGTGTGCAAAGTTTCAGAAAAATCGGTCAAGTGCAAGTAGCTAAAACTGATAACTAATTTTTTATGGGCGTGGCTCCGCCCACTTTTTTTCACCCATAAACACTCCCTGGTATGTGTACAACAACTTACCAAAGTTTGAGCCCGATCGGTTTTACAGTTTCGGAGTCTATAGCTAACACACACACACACACACACACACAGAGTTTCACTTTTATATATATAGATACAAAGTTGGTTTGAGTAAAGATTTTTGCAGGAATAAAAACTGTAGACAGAAGTCGTTATTTAAATTTCAACAGTTGAATCGTATTTTAAACTTCATTACGATTATATTTTGATTTACATTATTAAAAAGCCCTAAAATTCTGTTTATTTTTAATGAAAATTTTATTCGATTTTAAAACTGACTTTTGAGTTAATTTTTATACCCTTCACCTGTGGTGCACAAGGGTATATATAGCTTTGTCATTCCTTTTGTAATTTCTACAATTTTCATTTCCGACCCCATAAAGTATATATTTTCTGAAAGCTTATGAATAGAGGAGTCGATTAAGCCCTGACCGTCTGTCCGTCTGCCCGTCTGTCCGTGTGTTGGTTGAAATCAACTTTTAGAAGCAACTATATGTTCCTCAGATCTGTTTATGGTATCAATCTCTTGGAAATATCCAGGAATGAATCGCTATTGAAATTCAGCACAATCGCCCCATAACTTTCTGAGATATGAGCAAAAAACCACGACCACCTCGTTTTTTTTCACAATTACAACAACAACATACATACATAGATACATGTAAAAAACATACCAAACAAAAAAAATTACAAAAAAAAAAAAAAATATTAAAAATAAGAAAAAAATAATAAAAAAAACTAAAAAAAAAAAATTTTTACAAAATTTAAAAAAAAATTTAAAAAAATTTTTTAAAAATTTTTCTAAAAAAATTTTTTAAAAAAATTTAAAAAAAATATAAAAAAAAATAATAAAATATAAATAATATATTAAATAAAATAAAATTTTTTTGGCTCAGCTGGGATTCGATGCCACATTTATTCTAACGTGTACGTATGCACGTATTTTATATGGGATGAATGGTGATACAAACAATTGTTATTGCATGACTACACGTTGTGAAGGGTATATAAGATTCGGCACGGCCGAATATAGCACTGTTACTTGTTTTATTTAGTTTTTATTTGTACAAAAATTAAATTTTATTTGTGGTAATGAGAGAAGATACTAAGAAATAAAGATTTTACCGTCATCAGCCGAGTGGAATGCATTTTCAAAACCAGCTACAATTTGACCATCAGCACTCTTTTGAGGGTATTTTATTGTTTATTATTTATTTAACTCACAACTATATATTTTTGTTTTAAACAAAATACTTTATAAATAAACCAGCTAATACCCGGTGTGCTTCGCCACCCCCATCGTAATGAAATAAAAATTTTATAGTTCAAAAATATATTTATTGTGCAAGTGCCACGCCTACTATTTCTAAATCAACCATTTCTTATTCAAATAATCATATAGACGTCAAAGTGTCTCTTGCAAAATTTGGGTACTCTAACTATTATCGCTTCCCAGATATAAGAATTTTTGTATTTAATTCATATGCCAGATGCCACGCCCACTATTACTAAAGCATCCATTTCTTATCAAAATAGTCATATAGATGTCAAAGCTTCTCTTGCAAAATTTGGGTACTCTAACTATTATCGCTTCCCGAAAATACGAATTTTAGTATTCAATTGCTATGAGAGCAGCCACGCCCACTATTTCTAATGTACCCATTTTTTTCAGAAATGTTTATTTGGGTGTCAAAGTTGCTCTTGCAAAATTTTAGTACTCTAATCGATATCGTTTTCCAAATATATGAAATTTAGTATTTAATTCATGTGGCTACGCCTGCTATTGAAAGTCCGCCCATTTTTTACCCAAATTTTCGTGTGGATGTCAAAGTTTACCTTACTTAATTTGAAAACACTTTCGTGATATACTATATTTAATATTTATTCTTTAATAGGGCGTGGCACCCCGCCCACTTACAATTTCAAACCAAAGTATAGCATATAGTTCCTTCCAGACATACAAGATTCTGTAAAAATTTCAAGGAAATCGGTCCAGCCGTATCAAACAAACATACAAACACACATTGATTTTTATATATATAGACTTAGTGTTTGTACTTGTCAAACAATTTTCTTCTGCACTGTACCTAAACAGTAACTGTGCCATTACGGCATTAAGCATTATTATAGGGCAGTTAAATGTTAGACGTCAAATAAAATTTAACACGTATTTTCATTCTTTCTTTTACAGATTTCAATTCTAGCAAATAACTTTTAAAAAAATCAAAGTAGTAGTTAAGTAAAATTTTTAATTAAAAATTAAACGCCAATTCACCTGCATTATATCATGTGTTGGCAATATAAAAATTTAAAAAAAAAAGTTAAGGGTTAACAAAAAATGATCTGTAATTAAGCATTTAATTTTTTTTGTGCCAAAATTTAATTTAACAGGATGTTTTTTTTTTGGTATAAACAATTAATACCCCTATTTTGAGTTGTTGTCAACTCAAATCTGTTTGGTCGTCTGATAGTCAACGCTAGTCAGTGCAACCAAAATTTTTGTTTAAAAACTCAAAAAAATACGTTTGACAGAAAAATATAATTACATCGACCCCGTTGCCGCGTGGTCTTTCAGCAGATCATTCAGTCCGATCTCGGATATGTTTGCCTCGCATTCTGTGTCTCTTGGCAGGCAGGTTATGCATGAAAAATAAATTCCTCCTTCTCCAAATCTAGACCGCTATGAAAATGATAGTTTAAGGGAAGTCCTAGTTGGCATGCATGTTTTCCTAACATGCAGTTACCCGCCACTATCGCCACTAACCTTCAGATATCCTTAACAGCATGACTCGTAATTTGCGATGTAGGGCTGATATCGAGAGAGGTCTGTGAAAGTCTGGCCACTCTAAATGTATCCATTCCACGCCAACTATCCTCGGCTTTTTTAAGAAAGCGTTTGGTGGTCTTGCCTTTCATAGTCCCTAACTTCATTGCGACTGCAATTGGAGATATCCATAGCAGATCCATTCTTGGCCAGCTCATCTGCCCGCTAGTTACCATAATTGCCCATAATTGCTAGACCAACGTCAGTTAGTTGACCAAGCCTTGACAACTGTTCTGCTTTAATCGATTAATTTTCGCGTGGTAATGTATGATCCGAGCAACTCCCGATTGTCCACAAACATATAAATTTTCGCGTGAATATTCTTGTCGTTCAGTACATGCCTCCCACATAGCGAACATTTCAGACCGAAATACGCTACAATTATTCGGAAGGCTGAAATGGAGCTCTATCCCAAGTTTGCCAGAGAAGACTTCGGAAAAAACTCCACAGCCCGTCTTAGAACTGCCCGTAAAATTCTATGTGTCGAATCTCCCTACTAAGTTACCCTTTCCAACTTACTCCTGAAGGTATTTAGAATTTTAAACACCCTGGTTAAACAATATGAGGGATCTTTTGTGATGACTGCATTTTATTGGAATTTTTTTCTCTAATTTCAAATCTAAATCCTAATTTTTTTTCATCAGCTCGCATTTTTAAATTCCAATTGTAAAAATTAGATATCCATCATAATTTTCTAGGTACCAGGTAAATTTTTGTAGTTCCCAGATAACTTCTTGACCCGTTTATTGAATATCACTCAAGGATATACATACATACATTCAAGAACATTAATTATATTGCATTTGTTGTTTAAAAGTAATATCATGTAAATGTTGTCCACGACTATGTCTGAGGTAGTCAATTCAGAAGTGCAATTTTTTGTGAGTTATATTGGCTTCTATATCGTCAATCGTAGCTGGTTTATTCCCAAAGACCTCAGATTCAAATGTTGTATTACTCGATCTAAGTGGCCAATTTATTACAGTAAAACTTAAAACTAAGTGTTCTTATAAGTGATTTCTCAACAAGTCCATTTTTTTCATCGCTATAGAACTCATATCGCACTGTTGTTGTAACCGTAGCACAACGGAATTATGCGCTTGAATTTCAGGAAGTACAAAATCCATTAACATGGTGCGATAACGGTTATTCTTGACGGTAACATTTTGATTTGCCTAATTTTTTAAGAAATATAGTCAAATATTCCACCAACCCATAAACCACACTAGAAATGTGCTTCATCACTGAACAATGTTTTACGATAAAACAATAAAAAAAAAACTATCTCTCAGATCGCTGTTATTCGTTATATAGCTGAACAATTTTAAGACGCTGTTGTCGTGTGAATCTTTCTATGATGACTTGTCGAACGAATCCGAAACAAAAAGGTAAAGAAGTTTGATGTGAGTCAAGAAAATCCTATAGATCATCCAGCCTCACGATGAATTACTTGATGCTTTTATATTTACACTTTTGTAAAATGTAAGTAAGATTTGGCATAGTCGAATATAGCGCCTTTACTTGTTCGTAGTAAGATTTGGTACAAAATTACAGGTCTATTAAAGATATATTACAATAAATACATTGTCGTTCATTCGTCAAAAGAAAATTACTATGATTTAAGGACTTTTACTCAAAACGACATTGATATGAAGATATAAATTATTCGCTCAGTCTTAGAAATGTCCTTTTTTCACCACTGAACAGGTCATTAAAATAAGTCAATTTATTATGCCCTTCAGCTGTTGTTTAAAGAGTGTAAATACCTTTTTCGTTTCGTATGAGAAGTTTTGCCCAACTGCTGCTTAGTAATAGAAAATTTGCCATCAAATATTACTGAGAATGAAATCTTTATTAAACGAAATTTATTGACAAAGTTATAAAAAACAACCCAGTAAAACATGAGCTTAATATGCATTACTTGTAGCTTTTAATTTGTTTATAAAAGATTTTATAAATTTTTTCACCGCCAACATATTTGTGAAGACACTCGGATAGTTAGGGTCAGCACAGTCATGGTTATTTAATTTTATACCACAAAATTGGCCATTTATAATAGCGGGTCCTCCTGCATCACCAATACAGCCATCTTTGCCACCCATTGTGGAAGCACAGAACTTATTCTTCGAAAATTCGATATCGTTACGAAAAATAAATTCACAGTAATTTTGCTGAATCACTTGAACTGTTGCCGTTTTCAACTGACCGTCACTATATTCATTAGTTTTATTACCTATACCCCAGCCATATATCTTGACGTCGGTGCCAGATGTCCAACTTTTAGTGCACAAACTACCAATTGGTAGTATATTGGAACCATTAATTGGAGCCACTAATTCCAGAACTGCCACATTAATAAGATGGTGCAAATAATCTCTCGGATACATGATCCTCCTAACCTTAGACTTTAAATACGTCTTATTGAGGTGATTATATCCAGCTTCTATAGTAACATGTTTAGGTTTTATGTCGACAACACAATGGGCTGCAGTCACTACGTAACGGGGTAGTATTAAAGTCGCAACACATTGAAATTCATTATTGACCAGGATGCGTATCATAAAGGGTACATCTTCAATGCTAATTGCTGTTCCGCTCACAATTCTTGGCTCACATTGGTGAAGACCCAAAGAAACCTTTAAAAGGACTATGTGACAAATTATTAGTATTTTAAAAATACTATTTATTTTAATCATTTTTTAAAAGAAGTAACGTTTGGGTATTATAGAAAACTTCCACCTTGTACTTGATGAAGTAAATTTATTTAACGATGGTCTTTTATACTAGTTTTTGATAATTCTGTGGCAATAAGGAAAAACTGCTTATGTATGTTTTTATAGAAAAGCACTTTTAATTGTTTGAGTAAATTTTTAAGAATTGACTCTTTTTAAAATAAAGTCTATTAAATAGATTTCGGCAACAAGTTTTTACGTAACAAATTCCAGTAGTTGCCAAAAATAGTTTAAAACTCGCCTGGGAGTAGTTGTATATTGCGGGATTGCAATAGTGCTATTATCTCAATTTTAGCTTATGTCGACTTAAGCATTTATTCCTTTTTTACCACAGAAGTATTGTTTAAAAGTTTCTAAAGAGAATAAAACATTTGTTAAAATTTAATCAGACGCTTATTCAAATAGAACAAATTAGAACTAGCATTAAAGGCTTTTTGTTTTGTATACATTTGAGGGTTTTTAAAGATCTTATTCGTTAGGTTTATTCAAAAATAAATAAATACTTTTTTTTAACTCTTTGTCTCTATTTGTAGTACGTGTATCTAAGTTTATTGTTTCTAATAACCCATAATTGTTTTGCTGTCGTTGTGTTGATAAAAGTGCTGCCAAGGTTAGAATATTCATAAAAAAAAAAATTCAAAATTTTTATAATAAAACACCCTAAGGTATTCTGTTGAAAAAATATTGCATATATGTAGGTGGCAAAACCCTGCAGATAAAGAACCAGTATGTAGCTAGAAGTTTACTACTTAGTTCCTTCTAACTTTAGATTAGTTACATGTTTGTCCTTCTTTCGTATATCAAATTATGGATTTTAACATTGGGTTGTCATAGGAGCCAAACTTGTTCATTTTTATATAATTTTATACTAGTTTATATACTAGTTAATATACTAATTTAAAAACTAGATATTGTTGTGACAATCTCACACATACTTAAAAAAATTAGTTTATAAACTTTACACGGCAATTCAAACATCCAACGCTATGAAATTTTTCTTGTCTCAGCTGGGAGTTGAACCGCGCTCTTTCGGTTTTGAAGTTTTACGCTCTAACTAATGCACCAACATACTACGATATAAAATTGATACTAATAAGATTTATATTTGAACAACAAAGAGCTGTTAAATTTTGCGAAGGTGAGTTTGTCTATTCTATGGGATGTTACAACTCGCTATATGACTGGTCCAAAACGTTACTAAGTAGTTAAATATTTAGTTAGAGCAAAACAGAGATGCCAAACGGAATTGATTGCAAAAATCCCGGAATTTTGTATTTTAGGGTTTTGAAAAACTTTAGTCTCAAAATGTCATGATCAAGGTTAGGCTCTGACAAGCTCGGGTAAAATGGGAAGCGTTTGAGGTAAAGAAGAGTTCCAATTTCAGCCCGATTAAATTAGCTTGTATTATGACGTCTGGGGAGAAGGGTTGCATCGTACACTTCATGAAAACGCGGTGCAAACAAACAAAATAGGAGGCAGTGGACTTATTATTTACTGCTCTTAACGAGACAAAAAATAATGGCAAATAAACTGCAACGGAACGAAAGCGACTCGAACACAGATTACCGACCTAGTGACGAAATAGGACTATCCAATCTTAGCGAAAAAGAACATGAATTTGTTAATAAGGTGAAGAAAATAAAGATTGAATATCTTGCTATAACGAAAACTAAAAGAAAGGGACAGGGATGGCAAGTTTTAAAAGATGTATTTATGTAAGATTGTAGTCTAACGAAGAGAGTAACCGCCCCGAAATAAAAAGTCAATAATCGATTGGATTATTGTTTATTTTTTTTTTTTTTTTTTTTAGTGTTCAAAAATTCATAAGTTTACTTTTCAATAAGCGATTTTCCAAATAGTTTTATTTTTGTTAAGATGTTGGTTAAGTTGTGGTTGTTTAAGTAAAAAATAAATAAAATTTTGAAGTGTTAAAAAATTATGAAAACTCCAAATCGGCAAAATGTTTTCAGTTAAAAAGTACGAAGTGTTTATAGTGGTTTATTCGTCCACTTTTTCTCATTCAACAAGTGTTAACGAAAGCGAAGGGTACAATTGAGGTTTCTCCAGTTTTTAAAAGCGCATAACGACAAAAAAATGAAAGTGCAAATCCACGAAAAATATAAATCTTTTGACCCTTAAACGTTTAGTCAGTCAACAGAAAAATTGTGCAATGACAATGTCAAGAAGAACGTGTAAAATCAATTCCAGCTATATTTTTAACATATGTAAAATCTTTATAAAAATTACAAAAGTGTATCAGAGTTCATTAAACAATTGTATTTTGAATACTTTGGATTAATCATGGAAACCCCTGGCAAACCCCATTAGCAAAACAAACTGGTCTAAATGAATTAATCTCAACGTGTTGTCTATTATCCGACCAGTCCTTTATTCTAGTGATGATTCAAGAATACAACAATCTACATCCACACAAATTTATCACGACTTCCGAAAAAATTCTCCTTCAGCAAGAACTGAAAGTGGATCAGAGCAATTAAATCCGAAGAAGCTTAGTGATTTCGTGTGAGACATTGAAGTCTCGTTTAAAAAGCTTCTGAGTTTCTAGCATAAAAAAATCAAGTCTTTGGTCAAACTTAATTTGACATTTTATTGTTTCTGTGTTTGACAATTTCAACTATGGAGAGGTAAACAATTGAGCAGCGCTTATAGATTGTTAAAGCCTTTTAACGATAATAGGCGTTCAATTCAAAAAGCATTTTCTGAACTTCGTGAGTTTTTGGGTCAGCATGGTCGATCAAATTGTGAGTAAATTTCTGCAAATCGGGTCCATAGGGAATCTGAAAACACCTCTGCATGCTCGCCTAGTTCGTTCTATAGAAAACATTGCCATTATTCGCGATAGTGTGACAGAAGAGACGTCAACCTCGACGTGTCGTCGTGTCCAACAATTGAATGTCAACTTTTTTTTATCAAAAATATGGACTATTGGCTTGAAGTCTGCCACCGAAGTTGTGTCAAGCATTTGACCGATATTTTGTTTCACACATAATTGAAGTAAATCTTTCTGTTATAATAAAAAATTCTAAGATAATTTTCTTTTTATTTAATTTACAATTGCGTTCTGGACCACCCTATAGAACGTCAGCAAACACACACGATATCTCTGCAACTACTGTGTAGCGAAGTGCCTTAATAGTGAACTTAACGGCCAAAAGTCGAGCTTATAGAAAAGAACAAGTGGAGTTTTGGTTTCAGCGTCCCAAATAACCTTAACAACATTCAGTTTTTAATCAACAAAAAGCTTGTTTTATTGTGTAAACAGAAGGTTGGTTAAGGATCGAAGGCGGCCCCGCCCGGAATTCTCGTATGGCCATATGTTTACGATCTCTAACATTCAACTGGATTGATAGTACTTCACTTCCTGCAAATACAGCCATAATATGAAGGTAAATGGGAAGAAGTTGCAACATAGTGTTTAAGTATGTCTTTCTGTCTGTCTTCCTGAACTCAATTGACTCAAAAACTACTTAATCGATTTTGATCGAATTTATTGTGGAGATACCTTTTATTTCATTTCTAACAGAAAATAGAATAGGAACAAATAAAAAGATACTACAACGTTGATAATAAATAACTCACGACAGAATGTGGAATATAAAGGAGATTTTAGTTAGAACAATATCAGCAATTATTTGAAAATATTTACAATACAAAAATATTATTGAGTCCATCAATTTAAACCGGGTTTAACTAGTCTTGCTATAAATATAGATTACCAATTTGTTACATAATGACCAGCTGTTAACCCCATGAACTAAATAAAGAATTTCTCGAATATTTTAATAAACATAAAATTTTAATTAAAGATTCTGCTCTGGGGGTTTCGAAATTCCACATTGTTGAATCGATGGTGTTATTTTAGCTTTTAAAGTTAAATTAAACAATACTCTTCTTCTTCTTCTTCTTTAATTTAACTTTTTTTTGCAATCTCTTTATAGTAAGATTATACAATTCCAGACAAAAAGTAACTTTGCTAGAGCATAACCTTATAATATTTATGTTTGAATTTGATTTCGTGTATGTGGGCCCCATAACTGGCTCAGAAATAGCGCAACTTGGAATTCTAATTTTGCATCGCTTTGTCGGCAAAAGTTTCTCACACTATCAATTTAGTTAAAGAAAGTTTCTCGTATTTGCATCAATAAGTAATTTTAGGTCACTCCAAAAAACTGTTCCGAAGGTTATAAAGAATGAGATCAGTGAAACCTTAACACACATTTTTAATTCCACCTTTCTTCATGCACAAAAAATATAACTGTTTATGATCAAGTTTGCATTTAAAAACTTGTCAAATTATGTGTACAAAATAATAGCATAATCGGATTATTAGTTTGTTTAAAAATGGACTCCGAAGAAAAAGTGCGTGAAAAAATAATAACAATTTTTTTAAAAAATCCCAGTCGTACTTACAAATCTATTGCAAATGAGATAAAGGTGTCACGACAAACAGTTTCGCGTGTGATAAAAGTGTAAAACGAACGTCGTAGTATTAAAAGGAAAGCTGGAAGTGGAGCTAAAAAAGGTATAACTGACCCACAGTTAGCTTCAAAGATTGTTAGTCTTCTAAACCAAAATCCCAACCTCTCAAACCGTAAAGCCGCCTTAAAAGCAAACTGTTCCGATTTTTTTGTAAGGAAGGTTAAAAGATATGAAGGCCTTAAGTCCTACAAGGTTCAGAAAGTGCCAGACAGAAATTCGAAGAAAAACTTGGATGCAAAAAGTCGTGCCAAAGAACTGCTTAGAAATTTTATCAACAAATATGAGTGTTGTATTATGGATGATGAGACTTATGTTCTTGCCGACTTTTCTCAGCTCCCAGGGCGAAGTTATTATGTGGCCGATGGAAGAGGTAATGTCGATGACCAATTTAAGTTCCAAAAAAAGACAAAGTTTCCAAAGAAGTACTTAGTTTGGCAAGCTATATATATGCACGTGCGGAGAAAGAAGCAGTAAATTTATTACTACTGGGACTATCAACACTGATATTTACATCAAGGAGTGCTTGCAGAAGAGGTTGCTTCCATTCATACGAAAACACAATAAGTCAACATATTTTTGGCCCGACCTAGCGTCGTGTCATTATAGTAAATCTGCAGCAGAATGGTATGAAACAAATAATATAGTGGTAGTGCCAAAAGAAGCAAATCCACCTAATTGTCCAGAACTAAGGCCCATCGAACGTTACTGGGCTTAAGTCAAAAGAGTGCTGAAGGATACAAAACAAGTTGATAATACTACTGAAATTTTTTCCCAGAAATGGTCTTATTCCAGCAATAAAGTTACTAAGGATACCATCAAAACCCTCATGGTCTCAATTCCGGAAAAGGCGAAACAGTTCATCAAAAAAAGCTGAATTTTTACAAAAAGCATTAATATTTTAATTTACTGTTATTTTATTGTTAAACCACGCTATTTTCATTAAAATTGATTAATTCGTTTCAAAGTTATTGCGTTTTATTCGTGTTAGGGTTTTATCGGTCTCTTTCTTTAAATGGCATGATATTTGAGGCTCACTGACTAAACCATTTCGAAAAATTACGTCTTTGTAAAAGTTTTCCTCTAAATAAGTCCCTTCTTCGACCTACACAGCTCACCCGAAGGAGGTGAAAAAACATCATTGCTATTGCATACCAATTATAAATACTTTCGACGTTTTTAAATACCACCCTGAATGCGTGTAAGACTTTAAGAAACAAGCCGAAAATCTAATTTTTATTTTACCCAACAACACACAATGACTTGCGATTAGGCGTTGGTGATGAAAAACAATAAAAATAGTTAATAACGTTGATGATTAGACATCATATTGCTGACGGTGATAACGATTGCAATGATGTTGCTGACTCTGCTAATGAAAATAAGAACGATGATGATAATGTCAACTAATATCGTTCTATTATTTTCTACATTAAATCGTAATAAAAGCCAAAAGTACTAAAAGAGCAACAAAATTTAAAACTAAAACATTTATTCGTGTCTGGTTTTAGATTTTTTTTTTCGAATTGTGCAATTTTATAAAGGAAAGGTAGGTAATAAAAATTACAAACACAGTTTGATAAAACATGCAACTGAATAAGTATAAATAACAGGAAAATTTAATGCATCAAGAGAATTAATGACAGACAGTACGAAGGCAGACATATTTTATATCAATAGCGAGAAATTGTGTCTTCAAAAGGACGAAACGGTTTTTTTTTTCAAATAAAATATTTTAAAATGCTTTTGTACAAAGCAATAATTTAGCAATACTTAGTACGCGGTGACTTTAAAAATGTTCGAATTTATAATAGTGGGTGTGGCATATTTAATAAAAAAAAAACCAAATAATAGTCTTTAAATTTTATATGATTTACGCTGGGTCTCCACGTAGCCATTTTCATTGCTAAGCATAAGCAAAAACGTCGGCAGAATAACGGCACTTTATTGCTAAGGTATGTTTATTTTCACTGGGTGGAGAACACGACACAAATAATTTATTTTTTTAATTTAATATTTTTGTTTTAACTTTTATGAGTTTTTTTTTTGTAATACCTCACTCTTTATGATTATCAGGTAAAATTATTTTAATTTTCTTTTGTTTCTGCAAAGAAAAACATAAAATTCAAAGAAAATTAAACAATTTTGACAGCTAATTGCGGCAATAATTGCTCAAGCAATCAGCAGAGCAATGATTGCGCAATAAATTGCTACATATGGCAATTTGCGGTCTACACCATGCAATTTCTATGGACGCAATCAAATTTGACAATTGCGGTAATAAATATTGCTACGTGGAGACCCCGGGTTACGTCGCTCCCATATTCCGGTTATTTGTATAATTTTAAATTTTTGAATGTCTGACTTAAAAATGCGGTGTATACGCTGTTTTCATCTTTAATAACTTATACGTCATTTTCTCATGTCATGTTTTTTTATTTTGTTTGAAAAATATCGAATTTTGTGCTCACAAAGTGTCATAGAAGGCAAGTTTTCCTGTGTTTCATTTGAAAAAAGTGCCGCTGAAGCACACTGTTTGCTAATCGAATCTTATTGTGAACGTGTTCCGTCAGTTTTAATATGCAAAATATGGTTTATGTGGGTTAGAGGTATTGATTTTCACACGGAAGGCAAACAATTTTGAAAACCAAAATTACATTAGTTGTCTCACTCTTACATACGCATTATTTATCCTAGCGTTAATTATATATTAAATTGATACAAAAGTATTAATACAAACATTTTGTATGTGTTTGTTTCAGCCATTAAGTTCTTTTGGGGTTTTTAACAGTTTGAATAATTTATTTTTATCATTCTTTAGCATTATTTTAAACCATATTTAACAGCGAAAATTGTTTAGATGTAGCCACACTACACTGGTTACATCATTTGTCATTTTGTATGGATAAAACTGTAAATAATTAGAAAACGGATGTGGTTGTTGTGTGATTCTTTTGCGTGACATCAATACGTCACGTATATGTTGTAAAAATATGCCCTCTCATACACATTGTCATATGGACACATTTTTTTTTTCGATTAACATGTAAGCCTACACGTGTGTAATAAGAGCGTACAAAAATATATGTGTGTGAAGTTAAATTCGTACTTAACTAGCAGAGACCAGAACCACATTTCGTAACAGAGCTTATTTTACAGTTAACAGAGCAATGTTACACATTTAACAGTGCTAACACTTCTTATATTGTAAATTATTATGATCAATATTTTATCTATGAACCAAAATATGTAGGAATGATAGCTCAAACAGTCCTTCACGACACTGGATAAGTGTCATATTTGAGATAATTATGGAATTTTAGAAAATTGAATTTAAAAAAATAATAAAATTTTAAGACGAATTCTTGAGAAGATCATCCAAAAAAATGGCCATTTTTGGAATGCTATACGTATGACGCTATATAGGTATGGTGGCCCAAGAAGCACTTAAAAACACTGCATTAGTGTCATATTTGAAATAATTTTAGAATTTTAGAAAATTGAATTTAAAAAAAAGAATAACATTTTAAGACGAATTCTTGAGAAGAAAAAGGTAAAAGTCGTTTTTGTAGGCACTCCATTACATAAATTTTTGTGTTTATTGTGTCTGATGCGACAAATGCTTGGCTTCGTTTGCCACAACTGCAAATAGCTTGCCACACTAGAAATTTCTTAGGGAATTTTGTTTGTTTTTTTTGTCCGAAACTCTTCATAAACATTACCTCTTTCATCAGCAACATAAAAATCTTGTCCGGAAGGTTGAGAAAAGTCTGCCAGTACGTATGTTTCGTCATCCATCACACACAGGTGTATTTTTTCTATAAAATCTGCCTTCAATTTTTTCGCTCGTTTTTTTGCTTCTAAGTTCTTTACCGAATTGCGATCTTAAACTTTCTGAAGTTTGTATGTTTTCAGATCAGCATAAGCTTTGGCCCTTTGGGCAAAACTATTAGAGCGTTTCAACGTACGCGCTGCTATTCTGATAGAAGTGTTAGGTGCTCTTCGAAACAGTTGCTCGACTTCTTTTACCTTACCAATAACCCTTGGACCTTTTCTATTTCTTGATCCAGGTTTTCTTTTAATGCTCAGGTCTTCCTTATACCGTTTAATGGCATTTGAAACAGTTCGAGGGTCAACTTTCAAACATTTTGATATTTTTTTAAAAGCTCATGACGGATTTTTTTTTAAAAGTTTTAAATATATTTTTACGTATTTTTTTTTTTACGCAGTCCATTTTGATCGTAATAACAATTGAAAATTAATGACTTTCAAAGTAACAGTATCTGACATATATATAAAAGCTAACGCGATAAAAAGAAAAATTATTTATTGTGCGATTTGAGTTTTATTTAACTTAATGCAACAACAAATTTTTTACGATACACTTCTTGCTAGGTACATTTTTGTAGCTCCCAGATAACTTCTTGACCCGTTTGTTGAATGTCACTCTAGGATATATATTCAAGAACACTAATGGAAAATATTGTTTTACCCGGTCCATTACCGGCATATAAACAAGAGACAGATGTAGAAAAATCTGTTTCACAAACAACTTATATCGCGGAATTCATCATGAGGTTTGATTTATAATAAAAAATAAAACACATAAATTTAAAAGTAAACTTAAGTTAAAAGAAAAATGTATTGCATTTGTTGTTTAAAAATAATATCATGTAAATGGTGTCCACGACTACGTCTGCGGTAGTCCATTCAGAAGTGCAATTTTTTGTGAGTTATATTGGCTTCCATATCGTCAATCTAGATGGTTTATTCCCAAATACCTCAGATTCAAATCTTATATTACTCGATCTAAGTGACCAATTTATTTTAGTGAAATATGAAACTAGGTGTTCTTATAAGTGATTTCTCAACAAGTCCATCTTTTTCTCCGCTATAGAACTCATAGCGCCCTGTTGTTGAAACCGTAGCAAAACGGAATTATGCGCTTGAATTTCAAGAAGTACAAAATCCAATAACGTGGTGCGATAACGGTTATTCTTGACGGTAACATTTTGATTTGCCTAATTTTTTAAGAAATATGGTCAAATATTCCACCAACCCATAAACTACACTAGAAATGTGCTTGATCACTGAACAAAATTTCACGACTAAACAATAAAAAAAAATATCTCACAGATCGCTGTTTATCGCTATACAGCTGAACAATTTTGAGACGCTCTTGTCGTGTGAATCGTTCTATGATGACTTGTCGAACGAATACGAAACAAAAAGAAGTAAAGAAGTTTGATGTGAGTCAAGAAAATCCTATAGATCATCCAACCTCACGATGAATTACTTGATGCGTTTATATCGAATATAGTCGAATATAGCGCCTTTACTTGTTCGTAGTAAGATTTGGTACAAAATTACAGGTCTATTAAAGATATATTACAATAAATACATTGTCGTTCATTCGTCAAAAGAAAATTACTATGATTTAAGGACTTTTACTCAAAACGACATTGATATGAAGATATAAATTATTCGCTCAGTCTTAGAAATGTCATTTTTTCACCACTGAACAGGTCATTAAAATAAGTCAATTTATTATGCCCTTCAGCTGTTGTTTAAAGAGTGTAAATACCTTTTTCGTTTCGTATAAGAACTTTTGCCCAACTGCCGCTTAGTAATAGAAAATTTACCAATAAAATATTACTGAGAATTAAATCTTTATTAAACGAAATTTATTGACAAAGTTATAAAAAACAACCCAGTAAAACAAAAGCTTAATATGCATTACTTGTAGCTTTTAATTTGTTTATAACAGATGTTAAAATTTGTTTCACCGCCAACATATTTGTGAAGACACTCGGATAGTTAGGGTCAGCACAGTCATGGTTATTTAATTTTATACCACAAAATTGCCCATTTATAATAGCGGGTCCACCTGCATCACCAATACAACCATCTTTGTCACCCATTGTGGAAGCACAGAACTTATTCTTCGAAAATTCGATATCGTTACGAAAAATAAATTCACAGTAATTTTGCTGAATCACTTGAACTGTTGCCGTTTTCAACTGACCGTCACTATATTCATTAGTTTTATTACCTATACCCCAGCCATATATCTTGACGTCGGTGCCAGATGTCCAACTTTTAGTGCACAGACTACCAATTGGTAGTATATTGGAACCCTTAATTGGTGCCACTAATTCCACAACCGCCACATTAATAACATGGTTCAAGTCACCTTGCGGATGCATGATCCTCTTAACCTTAGACTTTAAACCCGTCTTATTGAGGTGATTATATCCAGCTTCTACAGTAACATGTATAGGTTGTATGTCCATAACACAATGGGCTGCAGTCACTACGTAACGGGGTAGTATTAAAGTCGCAACACATTGAAATTCATTATAGACCAGGATGCGTATAATAAAGGGTACATCTTCAATGCCGATTACTGTTCCGCTCACAAGCCTTGGCTCATATTGAGGAAAACCCAAAGAACCCTTTAAAAGGACTATGTGACAAATTATTAGTATTTTAAAAATACCATTTATTTGAATCATTTTTTAAAACAAGTAACGTTCGGGTATTATAGAAAACTTCCACCACTTGTTGAAGTGACTATACTCACGATGGTCTTTTATACTGGTTTTTGATAATTCTGTGGCAATAAGGAAAAACTGCTTATGTATGTTTTTATAGAAAAGCACTTTTAATTTTTTTAGTTAATTTTTATGAATTTATTCTTTTTAAAATAAAGCCTATTAAATAGATTTCGCCAACAAGGCTTTACGTAACATATTTCTGTAGTTGCCAAAAAAAGTTTAAAACTCGCCTGAGAGTAATTTTATATTGCGGGATTGCAAAAGTGCTATTATCTCAATTTAAGCTTATGTCGACTTAAGCATTTATTCCTTTTATCCACAGAGGTATTGTTTCAAGAATTTCTAAAGAGAATAAAACACTTGTTAAAATTCAACCAGACACTTATTTAAATAGAACAGTTTTTTAAATGCTATTAGAAACTGCATAAAAGACTTTTTATTTTGTAAACACCTGAGGGTTTTTTTATTTTAAATTATTGACTAATAAATAAATACTTTTTTAACTCTTTGTCTCTATTTGTACTACGTGTCCCTAAGTTTATTGTTTCGCTTTAAAGAATACATAAAACAGTGACAATTAATTTTTTAATTTCTAACAACCGGTAATTGTTTTGCTGTCATTGTGTTGATAAAAGTGCTGCCAAGTTTACAATATTAAAAAAAACATTAAATAATTTTTCTAATAAAAGCACCAAATGTATTCTGTTGAAAAAATATTGCATGTAAGTAGGTGGTAAAAACCCTGCAGATAAAGAACTAGTATGTGGTAAGGAATTTACTAGTTTCTTCTAACTTCAGACTAATTACATATCTGTCCTTCTTTCGTACATCAAATTATCGATATCAACATAAGGTTGTCATAGGAGCCCAACTAGTTCATTTGTATATAGTTTTATACTAGCTATTGTTAGAGATTGGTTACTGAGTGTAACTACTCACCACACACATGCTTAAAAAATTATTATGAAACTTACACAGCAACTCAGGATCCAACGCTATAAATTTTTTCTTGTCTCAGCTTGTAGTTGAACCGCGCTCCTTTGGTTTTGAAATTTTACGCTCTAACTATTGCACCAACATACTACGATATTAAATTGATACTAATATAATTTATGTTTGAAAAACAAAGAGCTGTTCATTTTTACGATGGTGAGTTTGTTTATTTTTGGTAAATTTTATGGGATAGTTAGAACTCATTATATGACTGGTTCAAAACGTTACTAGTTAAATATTTAGTTAGAGCGAAACTATAGATGCCATATGGTACTGGTTATAAAAATCCCGGAATTCGGGATTTTAAGGTTTTGAAAAACGTTAATCTCTAAATGTCATGACCAAGGTAAGACTCTGACCAGCCCAGGTAAAATGGGAAGCGTTTGAAGTGAAGAATAGTTCCAATTCTAAGTAAAATTGTTTTAGAACCCAGTGACATTGAACCCGATAAAACTAGCTTGTACTATGACATCTGGGGAGAAGGGTTGCATCGTGTAGGTATCAGTGACACTCACTAATATGGCTTCGCAGCGTACACTTTATGAAAACCCGGTGCAAACAAGTGGACTTATTCTTTACTTCTCTAAATAATACAAAAATTAATGAAAAATAAACTTTAACGGAGCGAAAGCGACCCGAAAATAGATTATCGACCTAGCGATGAAATAAAGGCTGATTTTTTAGCTATTATCTTTTTGGCAGCACTGGTTTAAACAGCTGACGCACGTTTCGTGTTTTGTTTCACTGTCAAATATCTTCAGTTTGGTCTATAATTTACCCAGAGTTACTGTGGAAAATATTTAAGGTTATGGGCAAACAAGAAACGGACCCATTTCAAGAAGTAAACACCAATAATCTGCCCAGAGCTTTCAAATCATCATGATGACTGTTATTTTTGCGCTGTCATTAAACTAGTCATTAGCAAAACAAACTAGTCTAAATGAATTTATCTCAACGTGTTGTCTAGTATCCGACCAGTCCTTTACTCTAGTGATGATTTAAGAAAACAACAATCTACATCCACACAAAATTATCACGACTTCCGAAAAAGTTCTCCTTTAGCAAGAACCGAAAGTGGATCAGATGAATTTCATTAAGATTTTCTTATTAACGAGAGCAATTTAATTAGGAGAAGCTTAGTAATTTAGTGAGAGACTCTCTAAAAAATCATCTGAAATTCTAAAATCTAAAAAAAAATCAAATAACTTTTTCCGACAAATTCAATTAGGAGAGGTACACAATTAAGTAGCACGTATAGATTGTTGAAGCCTTTTACGTGTGAAATTTCTACAATTTTCATTTTCGACCCAATAAAGTCAACATTTTCTGAAAGCTTATGAATAGGGGAGTCGATTAAGCATTGTCAGTCAGTCAGTCAGTCAGTCTGTCCGTGTTTATGTTGAAATCAACTTTTTTAAGCCCCCAACATCGCCTGGACCCACGTGAGGTAATAAAATATCAGAAATATTCGGGAGAAGATCGTTATTAAAAATCGGAAACATCGGTACATAAACAACTTAGATATGAGCAAAAAACCACGACCACCTCGTATTTTTTTCACAACAACAACATACATATTTTTTTTTGAAACATACATACGTAAACTCAATTTATAATTATAGCCTTCACCTGTGGGGCAGAAGGGTATATATGCATAGCTTTGTCATTCCCTTTGTAATTTCTACAATTTGCATTTTCCACAAAGTATATATTTTCTGAAAGCTTATGAATAGAGGAGTCGATTAAGCCCTGACGGTCTGCCCGTCTGTCCGTGTGTTGGTTGAAATCAACTTTTAGAAGCAACCGTATGTTCATCCGATCTGTGTATGGTATCAATCTTTTAGAAATATCCGGGAATGAATCACTATTGAAATTCAGCACAATCGCCCCATAACCTTTTGAGATATGAGCAAATAAACATGACTGCCTCTGTTTTTTCCCATATTTTTGCCAACAAAATTAAAATTCTTCAGCCATAGAATAATTTATAGGTAACTTTGCTACTATTTGTAGATGTAATATGCCTCCAAAGATAATCGTGAAAAATTTTGGATTGATCGGGCTCTAATCGTTAAAATTATAGGCAAAAATTTTTTTTTTTGAATAAATATTCCAAAAATTTACAAACGAAAACCAATTTTTTCAGCTCCGGATAACCGAGAGAGTCAATATTGGTATCATCTGAAATGACTTGACTAGCGCAATATAAGCACTATAAAAACATTTAAATTCATAATGGCCGCCACTACAAAATGGCGGACAATAAATGTTATATATGGGTCAAATCTGGTATTTTAAAATGTATTTCCTTCAACCCCCTCAATATTGGTATCAAGTGAAAGGGCTTGACCAGTAAAATATAGTAAATTGTTAAAAAATTGAAAATCCAAGATGGCGTCTAAAACAAAATGGAGGAACAAACTTTTTTAACCCATCAATATGGGTATCAAATAAAAGGGCTTGACGAGAAGAATACAGGTAAATACGTAAAAACTTAAAATCGACAATGGCATCCGAAATAATAAAGAAAAATGGCGTATAACATGAAATATAGGTTAATGATTTAGAATTATACCTGTGTACATGATGGTGAAGGGTATTATCAGATTCGGCACGGCCGAATATAGCACTCTTACTTGTTTTACAATGGGATGCTTTTTTATATGTATGTACATACGTATTTCATATGAGATGAATGGTGATACAAACAATTGTTATTACATGACTACACGTTGTGAAGGGTAAATAAGATTCGGCACGGCCAAATATAGCACTCTTTCTTGTTTTTATGCAAATATGTTTATAATACTGAATTCATCGATTGCTTTAGTGCTTACTGGTGTAAAGTCGTGTGAACATTAAGTATGAAAATATGTTTGTTTTATAGCTTTTATGTTGGGTAAACGTTTTTTGCTGTTGTTTTAAATAAATTTTGTTTTACTCAAGTAAAATTAGGTTATGAGGATACAATTAAAAACGAACTCCTAAAGCTCATATAATAAGGAAAATCAGTTATTTTAAATTTTAGCATTAACATTTTAACAGTTTGAATAATTTATTTTTATCATTCTTTAGCATTTGTTTAGATGTAGTCACACTGGTTACATTATTTGTCATTTTGTATGGATAAAACTGTAAATAATTAGAAAACGGATGTGGTTGTTTTGTGATTCTTTTGCTTGACATCAATACGTCACGTATTTGTTGTAAAAATATGCCCTCTTATACACATTGTCATATGGACACATTTTTTTTTTCGATTAAATTGTGAGCCTACACGTGTGTATTAAGGGCGCACAAAAATATAACTATCTAAAAATATATTTATGTGTAGGTAAGGTGTGAGAAACACTTTCTATTCAAACAAGTTAATACATAGATATAATGAATTAGGCAGGTGACTGATTACCAATTCGTCCAATTCGTCTTTTTCTTTTTTTTTTTTTGCAAGTTAATGTTTAACTTACGGACTGTGGAAATTGATCGCCTTCTAAATTAAATGTTCCCTGTATTTAATTGCTAAAATAACAAGTACTGGAAAAGTTATACACACACGTTAATTTACAGATAATTAAGGCAAGAAATGCATTTTATATGTACAAAAAATTATTTTTTTCTAAATATATTCAATCAAATATAAAAATCATTTTATATCAATCTTTAATAAGATCTATATTAACATATGGATGCCAAATATGGTTCAATATTAAAATATTAAAAATTAAGAGTCTTTGAGAGAAAATGCTTGAGAGCATGTACTTTACTATTTAGGTCTGCTAATAGTAACTATGTAAAATATGTTTCAAATAAAAAACTATATAATGAGGCAAAAATAGGTAGAATCGATAACTTTATCATATATTTAATAAGGAATCATATTGTAAAAAGCACTGAGTGTTTCGAAAATAATTTAATTATGGCTCCATACTATGTTTGTACACCTCGATAGTAAAGATTACATCCAAAATGAGTTCGGCGTTCCTATACTTTACCATTTGTATAGAGGAGCCAATACTAAAGCAATTCAAAGCAAATTACAGATACTAATATAAGATTTGATACTAGCGTTTATGCAAAAGATAAAAACATGTTTCCAAATGTAAATATTAAAAAATTTTGGTGGCTTACAAAGTAAGTTCCACTTCCTCTCCCTTTTACCCTTAATAACTTTACTTTTTATTTTTAATATTTAAGTAAGGTTTTTTTTACTTATTTTTTCTTTACATTGTATAAGAGATAATATATACAAATCTAAATATTGTATAAAAAACTTATAATTATGTAAAAAAATACATTTATTGCAATAATTAATATACTAGAGAGCTCGAATATGGGACAGAGTATAGAAGCATGTTAAGATATATTTACTGTTTGTTTATTTAAGTTTAAGAATAAATAAATTTCTTGAAATAATCAAAAAAAAAAAAAAAAAAAGTTATACATTATTGTTTTGTTTTTGTAGGTAAATAATTTAAGCATTTCCATGTATTTTATACGATAAGGGAATAAAGTCACTACTAACTACACCGCTTACAAAATTCTACATATCTGACATGCGAAGGAAATTAAAAAAATTTTATTTGTTAAGTTTTGTTTTACTGGAATTATTTTTACAACACCTCCTGACCACCTTAATGTGGATAGATGTTAGCTATATTTTAACAATTGACCTACATCATTGAAATCATCACCTAATGAATATACAGGGACTTTTTATATAAAAGTAACAATATGTCATTTGATATGAGGTATGGTTGATCTACCCCCCCTTAAAAAATTCATATGGGTACTTCCACAGAAATATGTACTTTTTTCACGTAACGAAAGCTTCTATAACTATTTTTTTTATACTTTTACTGCTTTATATGTATACCTTTATGTATTTATTTATTTATTTATTCAATTCACAGTTTATTTATATATATAAAACGTAAGTATCTCTATATTTTGTTACAAACGAAAACAAATCGAACTGCACGATCTTAAGCATTTAAAGAGTCTGACATTTCTGTGGAAATATCCATATACAACCTCAATATGAAAGCTCAATTATGTAATAGCGTCACCCAATTAGTCGCGTATTTTGTTGTTGTATCCCTCCTTAAAACAATATTAAAAATAACTGAGTGGCATGTGTTGTAAGTTAAGCGCACTTAAATGCAAGTTATCCAGCAGTAAAATTTTTTACTCAGCGTTGACTGATGGTTTTGTCCTGTAAAAACTCTTTCTACTCTTAAGTAAGATTATCTTTTAATGGATAATTTTAAAAAGCTGTAACGTGATTTTGCCGAAGGCTGACGTAGTGCAGTCGTGTGCTAGTCAATCCTTTAACCTCAAGTATAAGAGTAGTACCAATTATTTTGTCTTTTTGCGGTAACCAAAACATCTATTTTTATAAATTTAATTCGTTATAATGTATAAACTATGATATGAACTCATGGCAAGCTGGTATGTTAGGGCTTAAACGTTTCTCAGGTTTGGAAATTCGGATATTAGATGTCCGCTTTTCGGATAAGTCCTCTAGCGTAAATCTGTTATCAGAGTTTTAGCCATTCGACTTTTCGGGAATGTAATCTTCTAGTTCGGATTATCTGGAATATGCCTGCAACTAGAAACTAAAAGTACTGCAATCGATTTATAATAGTTTACTTAAACTCCATCGCAGACATAGTGTACGTCAGCCGAAGTCGCTATGTTAATACAGTTAACCCAGTATTGTCATTTTGGCGCTTTTCGGTTATTTTATGACGCTTTTTTGGTCTCTACTCTATTTTCGTATACTCTTTTTTTAAAAAGGGTATTTTAGATGTTTTTTTTTTCCTTATTTGTGGCGATTTTGGGACTTCTTGTTAAAACTTTGTGATTTAATTTTTTTTAATTAATTTTTTTTTAACTAAAAAAAATGCACACAATAGCACCTAAATGAGTATAAGCAGCTTCATTTTACAATATAAAAATTATATAATAAAATATATAAAACAAAACGTAAAAAAAACAATTGTATAGGGTGTTTTTTAGTTCCGAAAATTCTTTTGAAAGGTTTAACTGTCAAACGAACTGTCGTACTTGCTTACATTTATAATCAGTATACTCTGGCTTTAACAATGTTACTAAATCATCCAAATTAAATTTAAAAATCATTCATATATTCGACCGATGATTTATCGCAAAATTATGTTAAGCGACGAGGAGAATTTTTGGCTTAATAAAAAAATTGCCGCTTATAGAGTGAGGTCAATACACAACAAATCCTACAGACAGCCTCCATTACACCCAGAAAAATTTACCGTTTGATAAGGTTACATCATCTGACCTTATTTCTTCAAAAAAAAGGCGGAGCTCGCTTTATGGTTAATGGAGATCGTTAATGCCCGATAATAAATAATTTCTAATTTGAAAATATGGATGGCATTGATCCGAGCGAGATGTGGTTTATCAAGGATGACTCTAAGAGTAATACGACGATCACAACCATCAATTTATTGAAAGAAAAAGTTTGTTTTAAAAGAGCTGGGGGGTTACTCTGTATTGCGATGCGAAAGCAAATTCGATGCGAAAGGTAAATGCGTTGAGAATATAATTTGGTACTCTGTAACTCTTTCGCAAACACTTCTGCAATTTTTGTTTTAATGTATGCAACACTGATTAATATTGTTATTATGAACTGTCAAAATAAGAAAAATAAATTACATTTCAAAACAAACTTAAAGCTTTTGTGAGTTATTTTATAAATATTATTAGTGCAAAATAAAACTGTGATGGATTCCGTAGCGATATGGATGGAAGACAAAAACGAACCTGTTGCACGAATTACAAGAAGAATCTTAAGAAGTAGGTGCGTTATACTCAAAGCAAGACATCGTTGGTAGGCCGCTTACAGCTTCTTCCATATGAAGAAGATTACTAATTTCTTCCTCAATTGAAGAAAGTGGGCAAAATTTTGATGGACCACCACCCGTACCACCAATGCTCAATTTATTTTTCCGCATCTTTAGCTTGGTGTGGTTCTTTAAATCGGACCAAACCTATGTACATAAATATGTGTGCACATACAAAAGTATGTATACATTATTAGCTTAATATTGAGCATATGTATGTAAATAAATAACACCATTGCCCTTACCTTTTTCAAACCTGCTATATCTCTTATAGGTGGTCTTTCGCGTTGAGGTCATCGCACAGTTTCGTCCACAAGATATTTGAGGTTTGTTTTGCGTTTGCTGCCTGCAAGTGCCCCTTCGCCAAATCACTGTGTTGCACCATGAATTCCACTAGAATTTCAAATTGCCGCTGCTTTGTCAATAGTTTTTTTTATTTTCTCCCTAAAAATAACAAATTAAATATCAAAAGTAAAAATTTTAAGTATGTACTTACATGTTTTTCTTCCTTTGCGTTTGCTCTTTAGTTGTCGCAAGTATTTGTGTGTATTAAAAAATTTTTGACATGCGCTAACGCATTACAGAGTGCGGTGCTACCAGACTTGCGAAAGAGAGAAATAATAGATGCGAAAGCCAAACGTACAATCGCATTAAAGAGTATCAATTGTTCATTTTCGGTCAGATTTTCTTTCGCATCGTAATACAGAGTTACCCCCCTGAGTATTTTTTATCACCGTCTTGTGGCCCGAAGATGACGATGATGAAACAGATACGATTGAAAATTTAAAATGTTTTTCTATACAACGTTATCATTATTCTGATTTAATGTTTTTTTAATTTTTTTTTTTTAATTGATTAATTAAGAAAATAAATTATTTGTATAAAAGTTTAATATGTTTTTTTTATATTAAATTTTTTTTGTGATTTGACCCTTTTCTTCATTTCAAAAATAGCAACATTAAATCAATCAAAGCCTTTATGACCGCCAGTCAGGGAAGCCGCTAAGCCAAAACAGTCAGTCAAAACAGCTATGCTAAAACAGTCAGCCTGAGCAGCTTTGTCAAAATAGTCAGGCAAAAGCCGCTGAGCCAAAACAGTCATTCAATATTGCTGTGTCAAGACAGCCAAAGTCGCGTGACCATTACGGTCAGTACGAGAACCGCTGTGCAAGGTGACACTCGAACCGTAGTCTGAACATGAATATATTTTGATTTTGCTTGAGCTTAACTAAACTGAGAAAATTCTTGTCTTTGAATCGTTCCTTAAACATTTAACTTGAGCACACTTATATCAATTTCAAACATTCATACAAAAGTGCGAGCAATGTAATAGTAGCGTCCATATCAAATGCCTGTAAATTTAAAAAAAGAACAAATCGGCTTACATAGAAGTAAATATCAGTAGTGTACAAAACAATATGTACGTTGTTAACAGGATATCTAGGCTATAAAGTTCTTACGTCTTTAAAAAGTTCCTTATTTAAAATAAAAAATTTGTCTTCATAACGATTTTGTCTTTTCCTTTCCTTAATTGAAATATAAATGATGTTTTTATCTTTCGAATTGGGATTTTGCTAAATACTTCTCATACGTTCATTCTCACTCACTTCAAAGTCATTCACTTAATCATGCGTTTTTTAAATAATTTCTCAAGTGTGAATTGAAAATGTTGACTTTGACTCTTATCTCAAGCATTTCACTTATTTAATTAAGCACACACAAAAAGTCAAAGCGGAAATATTCCTGTTGCCACAATTATTTCTAACTCTTTTTTGTGTGTGAGTGTATATTTTTTTACACATATTTAATGGGTTTTTTGGGGCTCATAAGACGTGCTCCTCAAGGGAAGGAAGTCTCTTTATAGTCGCTTTGGTTTTTAAAATAAAATGAAATCTGTATGTGATTTTACTTTCGAAATTGCTTGTTCCTTGTATTATACATGTGTTGTTGTATTTAAGTGACTGTGGCATAGTATGTGATTTCATTAAAATTCGTCCTTGCTGTGTTATATGCTTATTTTCCGGCATAAAAAGCTAGGGTTTCCAATAGGAAAAAAAGGGAAAATGGATTTTTACTAGATGTTTTATACATTTTCTATAAAGGAATTTTTTTTATTTTCTAATTGTTTTGAATTTGTTTTTTGTTTAATAAAATTTGTATACATATTTACCCTGAAGAAGCTACCAATTGTTTGGTAGCGAAATTTTTTACAAAAGAACAAAAAAATTTTATCTCAATCTTAACTAAAAATCAAATATTATCAATTAAAAAAGATCAAGAAATTTAGACGATACATTTCAAGAAAATATTTAGTAAATTTATTACGGGCAGATCAGTGATTGATGACCGAACTGGAATTGGCTTATATGACCGGAGAAGAAACAGAAGTAAATACTTCCGTCTACTGGCTCATTGTAACTGTTTCTCAGGCTGATGTTATGGTAATTAAGAAAGGCATTAAATGGATTTGGGAATCTCTGATAGCCAGGCCCTAATTCGAATGCTTACGGATAGCCAGTCAGTAATCAGGACACTAATGAACGAAAAGCTTGAATCTCGAAACGTCCTGTAATGCAAGCGGCATGCAAATTGTGAACGTCTAGAGATAATATGGATACCAAGCCTTCGCTGCATAATCGGAAACGTGAAAGCCGACAAATTATCCAAAATGGGAATATTTTTAAATACTATAACGTTGAAAAATACTAAACCCTTTTAGCGATTTAAAAGTGAACTTAAAGTTTGAACGATGGAAGAACTCGTCAGAAAGTGGCAAAATATAGCTGTCAGTAAGGTAACGCACAAACTATGGAGTGACCCAAATCTTGAGAAATCGAATTAGATTCTGAAATAAGAATATGACGAGACTTTGAAACATTTGCGTGGTCATTGTCTTGCACTTGGGCGTATTAGACGTGAGAACTTAAATCTGTATACAATGCCGAACTTGGAATACCTAAGGAACTCAAACTGGAGATTCATAAGGAATTAGATTGAGAGGACTGGAAAAATAGAAAATTCTTTTCCATATAGAGCGTAAAATATGCAAATTAGGCAGGTATACATGTATACCCTCCTTTTAAACCTAACCTAACTTAGTAAATTTATGATTTCCAGAAAGAAACGAATATGGTTGTGTATACGCTTGAACAACGCTGGGAAATATTGCAACATAACTTTGGCCGATTTTGCCAAAAAAAAAACATATTTTCAGATGAAGCTCATTTTGGTCTTGGCGGGTATGAAAACAAATAAAATTGTCGCATTTGGGGCACAGAAAACCTGCAGGAATACATTGAAAAGCCGATATACCCAAAACGAGTCACTGTTTGGTGCGGATTTTGATCCAGAGGCATAATTGGGCCATTTTTCTTCGAAAATGAGCAAGGAGGGGCCGTAGTCAATGGCGATCGTTATCGGGCCATGTTGAACGAACTGAAGAGAAGGATATTGACAGCATTTGGTTTCAACAGGATGGCGCTACGTGCCACATAGCCGAAGCTACATTTTTTCATAGCAAAAAAAAAAAGTTATTTGGCGGACCCTTTACAAGAGCCAGGGGATATGCAAATTGCCTGGAATTTTCAAAAATGTTTGGTACTAAAAATGGTTGTAATAAAGCCCAACTTAAAAGATTATGCCAACAATACTTAGTTATTTATTTGTATATCCTTCACACGAAAGTAAAATTGCTTGTAAAACGATTGTTTTTAATTCAATTGCATTAAATTTCCGTGTCGAGGTGTATTTGTGTGAAATTTATTGGAATCACTTAAAAACTCGATTTCGTAAAAACTACAAGTTAGGATCTTTCTATTAGTGACCATCGATATATTTTGAAATTTTATGAATTGGGAAGTCGATTAGGCGATGTCCATCTCTTCGTGTGTTGGTTGAACTTAAAAAAGATCCAACATGTTGCTTAGACCTGTATGTGGCATAAATCTTTTAAAAATAGTCCTTCATGAATCGCTTTTGTTAAACAGCACAATGGGCTCATAACATGCTGCGATATAAGCAAATAGTCACGATTATTTTTTTTAATTTTTTTTAACGCAAAAATTAAAAATTTTCAGACATCGGATAATTTTATATACACGCTCTAGGACTTCTTGTAGAATTTTGTAAACAAATCCGTCACTAATCATCAAAGTTCCAGACAAAATTATATTGGGAAAATATATAAATTTTTTTAAATTTATTAAAGTGCTAAAGCTTTTAATTATTTTTTTGGACACACTACTGACACTAGATTGCAAGCCGTTGTCTCGAAAATTATTTCCGAGAATAACCAACTAATCGGTTTGTTTCCAACTGAGATATAGGCACCAAAATACTATAACTTCGGTGTTCTTCCTCAAATTTATAAATGAAAATCGATTTGTTCTAGCTCCTTGCCAACCGGGAGAGCCAATGTGAGTACAAACTAAATGGCTTGACAGGCAGAATATAATGCAGCAAAAAGCAAATTAAGTTCCATGATGACCATACTACAAAATGGCGTACAATAAATTTAGATGTGGGTCAAATGTAGTAAGTTAAAATTTGACCCTTCTAACACCCTAATATAGTCATCAAATGAATACAGCAAACTATTGTATAAAAAAATTAAAAATCCAAGATTGCTGATATATTGATTTTTTACCCCATTAATATGGGTATCAAAAAGGCTTGACTAGTATTTATATATAACTTTATTTTATGCACTACTAGCAAAATATCCGCTTATCTACTTTTTATGGAATGCTTAATTTAACTTTCTAATTAATAAATAATGTTTCGTTAAAATTATGAAAGCTGGTTTCTCCGATTAATTTTATTTAGAAAAATTTAAAAGTACTGTAAGGACATATCGGGGACATCTTTTCTACTTAGCCAATATCAATTCTTCTGAGTTTCCAAATTTTAAATTCATAAGTTTAAAAATGCACAAATAAGAAGTGTAACATTTTGTCCTTCTCTATAATTTTCAAACTCAACTTGGATTAATAGTACGTAATTTCAGAACTTGTTGTATATTTTAAAGCACAAAACAAAGGTTTTTGGTCGCTTATAACATTTTGAGTGTATTTTGAGTCACAAGTTTCTAGTTTCAGAGTTCTATCTTCATAAACTTTACAAAAAAAGTACCATAAGAAGAGAAAAAGCACCTTTCTTGGTTTTCCATATCAATGTACGAATACTAAGTTTTAAAACTCTAAATACTTATTTTAAAATAAAATATTTTAATAGACCTGACTTAAAGTGAATAAATCTATTCTTGCTTGCATAAAAATAAAAATGTTCTTTAGAGTACCAAATTGTTTTTTCGAAATTGCCCCTTTCTACCCTGTTATAAATGTGCTTAAATTTGTATTAAATTTCATAATTTTTTATGTCTGGTGAAATTCCTACTACAAGTGTTTTGCAAATTGGCCCGAATTATATTTTCAGGTATTTTTCCCTTTTTGGTACCTTTTTTGCAACCCTAAACGTTTTCAAAAATGTCACCTAAATAATTGTTCATATTCTATTAGCCAATAGAAAGAATCAAATTATATCATATTAAATAATATAAGATTTTTTTTTAAGTACCAAAAAGAGGGTTAATTATTAACCATTATACATGCAAATTTGAAAAAAAAAATGCCGAAATCCCATTAATATTTTTTCGTTGCTTAACTAATACAATTTAAATTTTATCCCTAGCTTTATGTGCTTGAAAGTAGGGTAGGGTAGGTAGTAGGGTACCAAATTATAGTTTTTTTCCCCGTTTTTCTCCTTATGGATTAAAAATTTGAAAAAAGCCCAGACAACTCTCAGCTTATCTTTTGAGTAGTCAATTTGCGTTATTTTTTTGTTTAGCAGATATAGGGTTACCAATTTTACCCGCTTTTACCTCCTTAAAGTTCGAATTTCCAGAAATCCCTTCTTAGTGGATCTTTACGTTAGAAGAGGAACTCACCATCCAAAATTCGTGTGTTTAGGCTGTGTGGTGATGAATCATTCAGTCATGTTACTATTATATAAAGGGTTTTTCAATAAGAGCGCTACAAAAGATTTTTTTTTAATAAAACAAAAATGGTTTTGGCTATCAATTTAATTCTTTATTCCTGTGAAATTACGTTCGATCCCATTATGTATGGAACTCGATTTCTTTTGCATGGCCAGACGCTGAACCCAATTTTCGACGGTTTTTAAGCATAAATCGGGCGATACTGCTGCGATTTCACGTTCGATATTTGTACGAAGTTTATAAATCGTCGCTACTTGTTGGCATAGACCATAGACTTGACGTAGCACCACAGGAAATATTCTAACGGCGTCAAATCGCACGACCAAGGCGGCTAATAGACTGGACCATTTCGTGAAATAACACGTTCTCCAATCTTGGTTTCCAATAAATTGATTGTGACATTCGCAGTTGGCTTGTGTTGGAACCACATGTCCTTCAAGTCCATATCATCCAAAAATATTCTGTTATCATTGAACGGCAGCGATTCCCATTCACAGTAACGTGTCGGTCTTGATCATTACGGAAGAAGTACGGCCCAATGACGCCGCCGGCCCATGAATCGCTCCAAACCGTAATTTTTTCGGGATGCAATGATGACTCACGGAGTACGTGTGAATTGCTGTCTGACCAATAACGCATATTTTGCTTATTGACGAAGCCATTCAGCCAGAAATGAGCCTCATCGCTGAAGATGATTTTTCGATGAAAATCCGAATTATTTTCAAGTTGTTGCTCAGCCCAATTCACGAACATATGACGCTTCTGGTGGTTAAGCGGCTTCAGTTCTTGCGTCATTTTAATCTTTAAGGGTGTAGGCCAAGATCTTTTCGCAAAATTCGCCACAACGACGTCACAAAGATGCCCAACGCTTGAGAACGACGTGTGAGAGACACATTTGGGATTTCTTCAACTGAAGCCTAAGCGGCAGCAATATTCTCTACACTACGGGCACTTCTTTGTCTCACTGGCACGGGAACATTTTGTACTGTGCCTGTGGATTCAAATTTTTCCACTAGACGCTCAATTGTTGATCTTGTAGGACGATTATTACGACCATAAATTGAACGTAGCACTCTTAAAGCCACTGACTCCGAATTTCGGTAGTAATTTTAATAATTTCGACTCCTTGGCTCGTATATCCATCATTAAATGGCAAACCTTACTGAAGAAAAAATTTCAAAACAGCGGCAAAAATATGGCATCGTTTGCTGTCTGTCTACTTTTGTAGCGTGCCTGTTGAAAAACCCTTTATATAGCTTGGTGTTGGGTACAAACAATTCGGTACAGCCGAATATGAAATCTAAAAAACAAACTTGCTCCCTACATCCGTAGATATGTTTGATACACTTTCGTTATGTACGCACACACCTACAAGTGTAAGATATGGTGGTTCAAAAAACAAAATTGAGCTAGATTAAAGGTTATTTGAAGACGGTTCCAGGAACGACTTTTTCATGTTCCTGGTAACTGCTTATGGTTTTTTTTTGCACTCGCATTTTTTTGGAGGGAAATCATACAACATTTATTTGTATTAATTATTTACTTAAAGGCGAACTAAAATTTTAAATATTCTTAAAAGTTTAATTATTTTTCTATCAAATATAATTATGTTTGTCAGTATGCAGGAATTGTATAAGCGGAAACAAGTTTGTCATGGAGAAATGCGCGTGTAAGACACCCTTAAATATGTAACGTACAAATATTTTTTTTATGTGTAGGTGCACCATCAATTTTATTCAAGTTGTATATAAATAAGTGTGTCCGTCGGGCTGTCTTTCTGTCTGTTTGCAAAACAAACATTCATTTATTAGATTTATTCATTCTCTCATTTATTTTTACATTTTAACCATATTTACTCCTAAACAAATAATGATGATGATTCACACCCACTTCTACGCAAGAAAAAAAGCAATCAAACATCATCACCTCTCATATTTATTCAACTGACAACATCCTCGTTATCTATTCAAGTGTAAAGCAATTTCGAGTGCAATTTAAGGATTAAGTGGATTTCATCAAGTGTTGATATGTTTGTTAAGAAAAAGAAGAAAGAAAATAATAATAAAGAAAAAGTTAGATAAATTTTTTTTTATTCTTTCTTGTTATTGTATTTATTTTTGTATATGTACATTAGGGCGGGTCGAAAAAAGAAAGTTGTGTCAGTCACCCCCTACAATGAAAGATTCTAAAACTGGAATATTTTGTTTGCCACGCCCCAAAATATTGCACTTTTTGTTTTTTTTATATAGTGCCGCCATTTAGAGTCCGATCTCATCATATTGCATATCATTGTTCATGACTTGACTATGGCTTCATATTTGGCCTGGGTGACTTTTCAATCTAACGTCAAATTATATATGTCATTTATGATATTTCGGAAAGTCACCCAAGGCAAAAATTTTGCCATACCTAGCCACGAACAACGATGTGCGATATGATTAAATCGGACTTTAAATGGGGCGTGGCAAAAAAAAATCTGTTGTAGAAAATTCATTATCATATCTTTCATTCTAGGGGGTGACTGGCACAACTTTTTTTGTATGGAGGGCGACCCGCCTTAATGTACATACATACATTCACACATGTGTTTGTATTCATGTATGTACCACTAGAGATTAGATAAGGTTCCAGTATATCGAAAATATTGCGACATGTAGTATCTATGTAGATTTACTTTAAATGCCAAACAAACAAATATGTTTAATACTTTAATATGAATTCATTTCTATTTCTTGTTTGTTTATTGCTGTCGTTATATAATTAACCTAAACCTTCTTAGAAAGAGGGATATGAAAAGAAGTCCCTACTAATACACTGTATAGTAAGTGGTAGTATATAAAGGTGTATATTTTTGTATGAACTAGCTAATTGATATTCGATTAACTTTTCAGGTTAACTAAATATTTACAGATTTTTTTTTTTTTAATTTAATATTTCTTTTAATTGTTGTAAAACAATTTACATATAATATTACCAGCAGAATAAGCTTTGTACTCCTTCCTAAGCAAATAGCAAGCACAGAGAAGTATTAAATTTGACATAGTTCAAGGTTATTTGAAAAAAGACTGTGGAAAGATAGAAATTTCATATAGAGTTATGCATTGTAAAAGTTATAAGGTTAAGTAAGCTAGCCGTTAGAGTGCCTTTCTTCTCGACATTATGTTTAGATAAGTAAAAACGAGTAGTACCACTGGCTCATAAAGCCAACCAAACAGGAACAATTAGATTGAGGTGATCATATTTTAATAGCAATATACTAAAATTGTTTTGTACAATTAAGGTTAAAGCATATCTGTGCTTGCAAATTATCTTGACAAGTTTAATTAAAGTGTTATACAATAGCGTGAAATAATCATCATTTGTTCTCACATAACCATAACATGATTTCATATAGACATAATATGATTACAAATGAAAAAACTCTTTACTGTTTTCCAAAGAAAAAAAAATAATTTTTGCTATAAGTTAATATAGGGTTTAACTTTATATATATGTTTAAACATTTTTTGAAATACATGCATATTTTTTTAAACATTTCAAATTTCTAAATTAAAAAAAAATCATTGAAAAGGAAAAAAAATCGCTGAAAATAAAATATTAAACTGTCCGCCAAATAACTTCTTTTTTTTTTAATGCTATAAAAAAAAGTGTAGCTTCGGCTGTGTGGCACGCAGCGCCGTCCTGTTGAAACCAAATGTTGCCAATATCCTCCTCTTCAATTTTTGTGAACAAAAGTTCGTTAAACATGGCCCGATAACGATGGCCATTGGCTACGGCCACTTCTTGCTCATTTTCCAAGAAAAATGGCCCAATTATGCTCCTGGACCAAAATCCGCACCAAACGGTAACTCGTTTTTGGTGTATTGGCTTTTCAATGTATGCGTGCGGGTTTTCTGTACCCCAAATGCGACAATTTTGCTTGTTTACATACCCGCCAATATCAAAATGAGCTTCATCTGAAAAGATGATTTTTTTGGCAAAATCGGCATCTTCTGTAAGTCGATCGAAGGCCCACTTAGCGAAGCTAAATCGCATATTTCCCAGCGTTGTTCAAGCGTATACACAACCACATTCCTGCAGCGGAAGGATAAAACTAATTATCTGTCAAATCGGACATGAGCTAAATATTACCATTTACGCATTAAATTTACATGCTTAGAAATAACGGGTCTTTCATTTAGAGCTTCCCAATTTTATAGAATTTCATTACTTTGAAACCCCTATCGGCACCATTATGTATGAAATATAACATCGTGTAAATGTTTACCACAACTTCGCTAGATGACGCGCATCTGAAATGTCCGAATGTTAGTTGAGATAAATTTGATCGTTGGCTTTGAATTAAGAAAAACAAGAAAAAGTGTGACTGGGTTAAATTGCACAAATTAGGTGACTTGTTAACATCACCTCCAAGTAAGGTGCCCTTGCCTTTAATTAGCTCGTACATAATGTCTTATGTGGCATGAGCTGTGTGGAGTTGCCCTTTTGAATCCACAGGTCTTTAATGTGTATACCATTAAATTAAGGGCAAAAGAAATTGTGATTGTAATCATCGACCTGTAACGTCCGCCATTGCAAGTGATATTCTGGCCAACCTTGTTCTTAAAGTTATATTGGCCAAAGACCCGGTCAGCCCATAATTCGCACCAAACATTGACTTTTTCGGAATACATTGTACGCTCTAAAATCTTACTTGGATTGGCATCGTTATAAATTCCACAATTTGACATACCCGTTGCCCAAACAAAACAAATTTGTTATTAGCAAATGTTGTTCAATATTATATTCGTCCGCAAAAGAAACTGAATAAATTACAGGTAATTCGACAAATCTAGTTTCACCAATTGTCGAAATTTGAAAACGCCTCTAATGTTTTATAACTTTTTTTTTCGACGAAATAATGCTATGTTTGTATTTCTAAATCAATTATTTATTGCGGACATTCATACAGAAATTTTCTATAACTGAACATTATTATAGGAAGTAGATAACGACCTTCGTAACTAAGGTTTATCTCTGCGCTTGAAAAATCTCTAACCATCTCAAATCTGTAAATTTTTTTAACCTCATCATTGAACAGAATTGAATCATTGTAACTTTCTTGCATTTAACCACGATTTTCAAATTAAATTCGCTTAATATATGTATAAGCGTTATACTGTCATTGAACTATTAATGATAAGATTGGTAACCAAAGTTGGCACAAATACTGGGTCTAACAACAATATTATCTGTCGGAAAAGCGAACCCCTTTAAAAAATAGCCTGTTTAACACTAACGATGCAAAATCTAATTGACAAAATAAAGTTAATTTTTTTCGTAACATCTTTTATGCATTGAATCATGTTTATTAATTTCTGTTATTTCTGTATCAATTTTTGTTTGCTTAAACTTTGCTTTAAAATTATTAACAATTATGGCAACATTAATTAGCCAACCGAAAATGTTAACAAAATAAATCAACTCTTTATTTAATCAATTTACGGAATTGAACATTATGGACATTTAAAATAATTTTAATTAATTTGTATTAAAACTGACCTTGTACAAAATAAGAAAAATATACAGAAGTACATATGTACATATGGACATGTGTATAATTTTATATCTGAATTATACCTACTTATATTCATATACAAATACTAATTGCTTAAAGTGTAAACTGTACTTATGTGCGTGCAGATGCATGTAGTAGATAATCACTTGTAATGCGTAATGATATAAATTTATTTGGAAGAATGAGAATACATTTATAAACGTAAAATTAACTGTACGAATGAGTAGTGAGTGTGCTGATGCTACAAACTTTTCTCACACATTGTAAATAACTGTGTAAATCACTTACACTTTATATTTTATTTTATACAAATTGTACTTCTTGTATGTGTGCAAAAGTCCTTGCAGTTCTTTGAAACTTAAGGTGGCATTGTATTGGTATTTTTTTTTAAATTAAATTTTTAAAATTTTTTTTTTTTGTTATTGACCAACTTTTTCTTTTTATAAAACTAAAGTGTTTTATGTATGACCCGATATAGCGCAAGGTGGTGTCAGTTTTAATAATTTTCAACATTTCCAACCATTTTTATTTATTGGTCGACTACCGATAGCTATGAAATCTCAATTGCTATTATGTATGGACACTAGCAGGTTTCAATAACTCAGTGATTATATTTGCAACCGTATAGTTGGCAACGCAACTAAAGTTTGGTTGCTGTCAGAGCGCAAAGGCCCCTTTCGCATTAGGCAACTTTAATTGCGCAAGTATAATCTTAATTTTGATTTATTTTCTTTTGAACTTGCTTTTATGTTCACATTGAGCAACTTGGTTGAGCAAGTTTAATTTGCTTATGCTCGAATTTATCATTTTTAAATATTTAATTCACTTATAAACAAATAAAATTTTCACACACAACACAAAATACACGACACACCGAAGAAGAAATAAAAGACAATGTCAAAAACAAATAAATATTCCAAGACAAGAATGACAGCAGAGACAGAATTGCCAAGTACAAGCAAGTCTGTACTCAAATCTCGGCAATCCTTTCCCCTTTACACCGACCTTTCCTCTCACACCCACAAACACAATACTTGCGCAATTAAAGTTGCCTAATGCGAAAGGGGCCAAAAATTCATTATTATACACTCTCAGTAAGGATTTCTACTTTACAAACAATAAAGTTGTTCAGTTTAGAACATGTTTTACCTGTTTAATGCAATGTTTTTTATCATTTTGTATTCGTATTCATTGCTTTTCGCATGAATGATATATTCGACCCCTTATTTATATATGTACATGTAGGAGAACACCGATGCAGACCCCTTCCATAAATGGGTTCCTTTTCGACCCTTTACTTAAATACATATTGGTATGTGAAATTTTTAAAAACGACCTCTTCATTATAATGCGTTTTTATTAGAATAAAAAAAATTTAAGTAGATATGTAAGTTATATAAATTATTCTGCGATCTTAACAGTTGTGACATGTCATTTTGTTCCGACGCCTTCTAAGGTTTAAAAATTTTCCGGTTATACGGTTTCAAGCTTTTACATTGAAAACTCATATTGGGGAGTTCTTAAAAAATATAAAATCCGCCTTCTTTTAATTTTTCTGTGCATATTGTATTCTACTAGTACAGGTAGATGTCCTGAAAATTGCCTAAATTATCCAGTTTTTTGGGCCTTGTCTAGTAACCAGCTAAAATGCAATTTGTCCAATTAAAAAAAATGTTTAATTTTAGGAAATACGTTGTTGTTAATTATATTTTTTTTGTTAATTAAATATATATTTTCTACAGAAAAATTGTTTTACTAAATAAAAGAAAACAATATGTTGATTATTTATATTTACAACTAGCCAAGCCCGGCGCGCGTCGCTACGCCTCTCAATGAAAAAAATGCATTCAAAATTGTAATTGAATATATTAAAAATAATATTTTATTGGTTTTTATTATAATGCAAGTGGGTATACAATATTTTTGGTTTTTCCATTTGCTGTAAAAATTAACAAATTTTTTGGTGTTCCCACTCTGGAGCATGCGACGTCAATCCTGCAACACGCAGAGATTGTCCTTGTGCTTTGTTGATGGTAATAGCGAAGATAAGGCGAAATGGAAACTGTAGTCGATTGAAGTTGAAAGGCGAATCGGTGGGAACCGTTGGAATGCGTGGAAATAGCTAAAAATAATAACTTATTCTTAATGGGGGTGGCTCTGCCCATTTTTCTAATCACGAAATTATATAGCCATGACAGCTCAATATGTTTGCAAAGTTACAAAAAAAAAATCGGTAAAGTTCAAAAAGCTGAAAATGATAGCTTTTTTTTATGGGCGTGACACTGCCCACTTTTATAGTGCAAGAACCTCAAAATTAGAACTTTTTTAATCAAGAAATTATAAAGTCATGACAGTTCAATATCTATGCAAAGTTTCAGAAAAATCGGTCAAGTGCAAGTTGCTAAAAATGATACCTAATTTTTTATGGGCATGGCCCCGCCCACTTTTTACCAGCCATAAACACTACCTGGAATGTGTACAACAACTTGCCAAAGTTTGAGTTCGATCCGCTTTACGGTTTCGGAGTCTATAGCTAACACACACACAGACAGACAGAGTTTCACTTTTATATATAGAGATTGTGCTTGCGAAAGTATAATCAGTTGTAGCTTCTTCTACTTTATACATTACTGACAATCTATAACAAACAAAAAATATTATAGAAATATCAAATGTAGTTTGACAACGACATGTTATACACTGACTTCTGCTGCTTCCGAAAAATCTTTAATTTTTTTTGCGGGTAAGGAGGTAAAAATGCAAATTTTGCATACACCATGGTCGTCACCAATGTGTTATGTCGGACTCTCCCGCGGGCATACCGACTAAAAAACCCCCTCACTTCTACCCTAGGAAACGAAAAGCCTTTAATTATTTGCCAAAAATTATTCCAATTAATAAAGAATGGTCCATATATGTGGCAAGAAAAATAGAAATGTAAACCTTTTTTGTGATTGATTATACACACATATGTATGTAATTTGATGTAAGACTAAATTCTAATTGTTACGTTTTATTGTTTTTGTTATAATTTTTTTTATTTTTATAAAACAATTTGAACTAAATTTTGTTTTTTTTTTAACTTTTTTTTTTAATTTTTAAGTTGTCCAGTTATTTTTTAAAAATCCAGGTGAATTTCTTCCATTGTCCAGTTATTGGACTTTTGGTATCTGGCAACCCTAAGTACAGCCGTTTCATTTGATACCCATGCTGAGGGGGTTAAAAAATTGAATTTGTAATATATTTCAGGTGTCATCTTGAATTTCTAAATAATAACTAATCTGCACAAATATTTCTGGAAGCCATCTTGAAATCTAAACATTTTCAATGTGTTATATATTCTGCAAGTCAAGCCCTTTAATTTGATGTCCATACTGAGAGAGTTAAAAAAGTATGGTGGACATTTTGTTACGGTTGCCCTTTTTTTAATTTGCCCGGTAAAGCCCTTTAATTTTATTGCAAAATCGAAAAAATATTATTTTTGTTTAAACATTTTAGAAAGTTGACTTTGCTTTGTTGGCAGTTGCATTTTAGTGTTTATAACTCAGTCAGTTTCAAAACGAGTATACCATTTTTTTCTAGAGTTATTTTCGAGACAACGACTGACAATTTGGTGTTATCACTAAGTTGAAAAATTCCCTAAAAGCATTAGAAAATTCTTAAAAATAAAAAACTAAATGTAACTTTTTTAAACAATTTTTGTCTATAACTTTGTCGGTTAGTGATTGATTTGTTCAAGACCTTTAACAAATAATTCTAGAAGTGCATATAAAAAAATATTAGTTTTTAATTTAAAAATATGTATGGAAAAGCAGAGTAACTCACCTTTCTTTATTTATATCTCAGCAGATTGTAGACCGATTTTGCTGGCTTTGAATACCAATTTACTCCCGAAAACTTCTCAAAGCTTTATATTAACAGACATACATCGCTCAATCCACTTATCTATTTGGAAAATATATATTTTATAGGGTCGAAAATTGATATTGTAGAAATTACAAATGGAGTGACAAATACCCTTGGAACCGCAAGTTAAGGGTGTAAAAATAACACGAACGATGAAAGTGAAGTACACAGAAAACACTCGCATTATGTTAATGAGGAAAGCGAAATATGAAAACAACAATAACATAGTTTTTATACCCTTCACACAGTGAAAAAGGGTATATATAGGTTTGTCATTCCGTGTGAAATTTCTAAAATTTTCATTTCCGACCCCATAAAGTATATATTTTCTGAAAGCTTATGAATAGGGGAGTCGATTAAGCTATGTCAGTCTGTCAGTCTGTCCGTGTGTATGTTGAAATCAACTTTTTGAAGCCCCCCGACATAGGTTGGACCCGGGTAAGGTATTAAAATATCAGAAATATTCGGGAGTAGATCGGTATTGAAAATCAGAAATATCGGTACATAAACAACTGAGATATGAGCAAAAACCCACGACCACCTCGATTTTTTTTTCACAAAAACAACATTACAACAACAACATACATACATACAAACGTGTATACTGGTTAGAAAAAACGTGGCATCGAATCCCAGCTGAGCCAAAAAAAATTTTTTTTTCATTTTTTTTAAATTTTTTTTTAAATTTTTTTTTTTATTTTTTTTTTATTTTTTATTTAATATATTATTTATATTTTTATTATTTGTTTTTTAAAATTTTTTTTTATTTTTTAAAAATTTTTTTTTTCGTTTTTTTAACATACATACGTGAATTTATAATTTTACAATGGGATGTTTTTATATATGTATGTTTTTATATGTATGTACGTATTTCATATGGGATGAATGGTGACACAAAAGTAAAACGTCTATTGACCTTGTTTTTACTAATATAAATCGTGATGTTTTTGTGCACTCTATTGAAAATGGACTAAGTGACCATAATTTAATATATTGTGGGTTTGGAACTGAATTAGTGAGGCAGAACGTTTTAACTGAAAAGAGCTTCAAAGTTGATTATGAACAACTTGGACATTATTTAGATGATAATCTACAGAATGAAAATTTGAATAGCAGTTCATCAAACATTTGTGAGAATTTAATAAATACTTTATCAGAAGCTGCATTACTTCATACAACAACGTTAAATAGGCAAATGTGTGCACGTAAGAAACTTACTCCTTGGATGACAGACTACCTTCTTTCATTAATTTGTTTTAAGAAAACTTTACTTCGAGCTCGAAGGAAGAATACCGAAAATAAGTTAGTATCTCAGCGGCTTAAAAGAATAAGTAAAGTCATTAAAATATGTAACAACCAATTAATGAATGAGTATTACATAAATAAACTAAAGAGCTTTTCTGGTGATACTAAGAAAACGTGGCAGTTTTTAAACAAGGAGTTAGGCCGTAATAGTCGTGGTATAAAAAGTATTGTAACTGAAGATGGAACTGTCTTAAGTCAGGAAAAAGATAAAGCTTTAGAATTTAACGATTTCTTCTTTAGTGCAGTACAAAATATGCAATCTATCAGTGCAAGTAATTATAATGCCGACATTAACATATTTCGAACATTAATACCCCAGGGAACAACTTTTATTTTAAAAAAAGTCGATAATGCTAAAGTTGGAAGTATAGTTGACAATCTAAAGTGCAATTCGTCTCCTGGATATGATAGCGTTACTCCGAAAATTTTACTAACAAGGAAACATAAAATTGTTAATATATTAACTGACGTGTTTAATAAAATGATTGAAGAAGGAAAATATCCAGATATTCTTAAAATACATAAGATAATTCCCATACCTAAAGTTGTTGGATCAAATAAAATACAAAATTTTCGACCAATATCTCTTTTATCGATTGTGGACAAGGTCTTTGAGAAACTTATCTTTGAACAGATCTCAAACTATCTAGATATGAATAACATTTTATTCGAAAGGCAATTCGGATTCAAAAAAGGTTCTGGAACCGAGGAAGCTGTTGTTACTGTGGTTGATTACATTTGTGGAGAGCTTGATGGTGGCTGCAGTGGTGTAGCAGGAGTGTTCTTTGATTATTCTAAAGCCTTTGATCTGGTTAACCATGATATTTTAATAAAAAAACTTACTATTATAGGAGTTTCGAATAAAACTCTGGACATTTTCCGAAGTTATTTATCAAACAGGAAGCAGTTCGTTCAAGTTGGTGAGTCTAAAAGTACAATGCTACCAGTAACCTGTGGAGTTCCGCAAGGAAGTGTCCTTGGTCCCTTACTGTTCAAGATTTTTATTAATGATCTGAAAAATATTGGCTTTAACGGCAAGTTATTTATGTATGCTGATGATGTATGCTTGTTTTATCCTTATAAATACTCACAAGTTCTAAAAACACAGATTGAATATGATGCGGCTATTCTAATGGAATTTTCGCAATGCAACAAACTTGTTATTAATCCCTCCAAGACTAAATTTGTAAGGTTTAAACCATACAATCTAAAAAATGATGAGAAGATGTTTGTACATGTTGATGGAATCGCTATTAATGAATCTGAGATGGTAACATACTTAGGAGTTGTCTTAAATCAAAATTTGTTATGGGATGAGCATATACTTTCATTGAAAGCTAAAGTTTCACCAGGCATTGGAATACTATATAAGTTTAGACATAAGCTTAACTGCGATACAAAGTTACTTATTTATCAGTCTCTTGTACATTCACATTTTACTTATCTTCCTGCTGTATATGGTTGTAGAATAAATAATTCCTTGAAGTCACTTCAATCTGCCCAAAATAAAGCGTTAAAACTTGTATTTAATCTGCCTATGAGATATTCAACGTTAAATTTGTTTAAAAGATATGCAAAAAATATTTTGCCAATACGAGGCTTGTATAAACAAAAAGTGTTGATGTACGTGTTTAAGACTCTAAGTGACAATGAACATCGATTTGTAAAATTTTCTAATAATTTGGCTCGAACGCAAAGAAATACCAGACAAGCTCAAAATTTAAGTTTTGCTAGATGTCGCCTTGATTTGACCAAACAAAGAATTTCATTTTCTGGGCCTATTGAATATAATAAATTGCCTGTAAATTATCGAAACATTAATGTTATTTCTACGTTTAAAAATCAGATAAAAGACTACTTACTTAAAAATATAGAAACACTTCTAATGTAATTATAAAATCTAACGTATCTGAATCTTTTTTTTTTTTTTTTTTTACTCTATTTACATATCTTTAAAATAATTTTGTATATTTGTTTATATTTTTTTTCTGTAATATGTAAAGTTGCCTTTTGCCCCTATAAAGCCTTTAAGGCGCTGGGGCACCAAATTGTAAATTTGTAAAAATATATATGAATAAATGAAAATACTTAAAAAAAAAAAAAAAAAAAAAAAAAAATACTGTTATTGCATGACTACACGTTGTGAAGGGTATATAAGATTCGGCACGGCCGAATATAGCGCTCTTACTTGTTTTAAAGTGATTTTTTAACAGATGTTGACGATGTGTTACGAACAAATTTAACTTAGCCGACGCACAGTGGCGCCTTTTGACTTTTTTCGTTGCAAAAATCATAACTTTTGAAATAATTAAGATATTTTAAAGATTTAAAAAATGTTGACAGAGGACACCTTAGGCTTCAAAATAATGTTTACAGGATATTGATGGAGGTACAGGGTGCTCCAAAAATTGCGGTTAAATTAGAAAAAATTTTCCGGTTAAATATTGAGATATTTTTTTTTAAATATAAGTTTTTCATTTGTATCGTAAATACACATTTTTATATACTTTTAATATTTAAATCTAAGAAAATTTATGTTAAGTAACTAGTTTAACCCGGTGCGCTTTGCAATGCACATTGTTCAAATCCAAAAGTTTAGAAAAAAGCACTCTAATATAACATGTTAAGCCAATATTAAATTTTTTTATTTCTATTACAGAAACACATTTTTAAATTATTTTTAATACTAATATATTGATGCTATAGATATAATGTTATTTAGTATATATTTTATTTAGCTAGAATAATTGGTTTTTATTAGTTAGTTCTCTTTGAAATAGTCATCAACATTGGGAGCGTTATCTAATAGATTTAACATATCGGGGCTATAATTATATTCTTCCAAATCCTTTCGAGATCTTATCTTATGTCTTCGTGATGAAATTAGTGGGTCCGAAAAGGCCGTCAACATATTGAAAAGGTCCGCATTCTGTCTAATCCGTGAAATTTTGCAAGTATTCCTGTATCTAAATCCAAAATCTATGAACCGTAGGAGTAAGTTTCTTCTCTGGGTACATTTATAGAATGAGATCAGTGAAACCTAAACACACATTTTTAATTCCACCTTTCTTCATGCACAAAAAATATAACTGTTTATGATCAAGTTTGCATTTAAAAACTTGTCAAATTATGTGTACAAAATAATAGCATAATCGGATTATTAGTTTGTTTGAAAATGGATTCCGAAAAAAAAGTGCGTGAAAAAATAATAAAAAATCCCAGTCGTACTTACAAATCTATTGCAAATGAGATAAAGGTGTCACGACAAACAGTTTCGCGTGTGATAAAAGTGTATAACGAACGTCGTAGTATTAAAAGGAAAGCTGGAAGTGGAGCTAAAAAAGGTATAACTGACCCACAGTTAGCTTCAAAGATTGTTAGTCTTCTAAACCAAAATCCCAACCTCTCAAACCGTAAAGCCGCCTTAAAAGCAAACTATTCCGATTTTTTTGTAAGGAAGGTTAAAAGATATGAAGGCCTTAAGTCCTACAAGGTTCAGAAAGTGCCAGACAGAAATTCGAAGAAAAACTTGGATGCAAAAAGTCGTGCCAAAGAACTGCTTAGAAATTTTATCAAAAAATATGAGTGTTGTATTATGGATGATGAGACTTACGTTCTTGCCGACTTTTCTCAGCTCCCAGGGCGAAGTTATTATGTGGCCGATGGAAGAGGTAATGTCGATGACCAATTTAAGTTCCAAAAAAAGACAAAGTTTCCAAAGAAGTACTTAGTTTGGCAAGCTATATGCACGTGCGGAGAAAGAAGCAGTAAATTTATTACTGCTGGGACTATCAACACTGATATTTACATCAAGGAGTGCTTGCAGAAGAGGTTGCTTCCATTCATACGAAAACACACTAAGTCAACATATTTTTGGCCCGACCTAGCGTCGTGTCATTATAGTAAATCTGCAGCAGAATGGTATGGAACAAATAATAATAATAACCTAATTGTCCAGAACTAAGGCCCATCGAACGTTACTGGGCTTTAGTCAAAAGAGTGCTGAAGGATACAAAACAAGTTGCTAATACTACTAAAATTTTTTCCCAGAAATGGTCTTATTCCAGCAATAAAGTTACTAAGGATACCATCAAACCCCTAATTGTCTCAATTCCGGAAAAGGTGAAACAGTTCATCGAAAAAAGCTGAATTTTTACAAAAAGCATTAATATTTTAATTTACTGTTATTTTATTGTTAAACCACGCTATTTTCATTAAAAAGGATTAATTCGTTTCAAAGTTATTGCGTTTTATTCGTGTTAGGGTTTTATCGATCTCATTCTTAAAGCTAAAAGTTGGGCAGTTTTTGATGCATAATCATCAAACTTTGGGCCATTTACCATTTCTCTAGAGTTTATAACATTTACGATAACTGTCGCGACGCTAAGATTTGATTTCGTTAGCAAGCCCAAGTACTGTTGGGCAATTTGAAAAGTGTGTGTGAATATTTAACATGTCTGTTGGTGATGTACATATATTTTTGAATAAATGACCGAAGTCCGTCTGTCTTTCTACCTGTATTACATTTGTAATGATTTTATAATTTATGTTTGCATGACCAACTTGTCTGTAGGTTTATAAAAAAGATAAATAATATATAATGAGTAAAATTTTTTGCTTAAATTATTAAAGGAAATGTATTAAATACTTCAAGAAATAGACGTTCGTTATAAAAAAAACTCAAACGCACAAACAAACCACGGTTAAACACGAAACAGTGAAATATAATTAACGAATATTTCAGAAAATTATAAAATTTATTGCCACATGTATTAAATATGTGTATGCATGAGTATTTATTTCTCTGTATTCAATTACCTGAAAAAACTTTAAGTTAATAGCAGTTAACCTATATAATTGTTGAGCTTTTTTAATTTCTGTTTAAAATCTAAATAGTGGCCAAAAAAAAACTAATTAATTTCAACTTTGAATTCCTCTCATGGTAAAAACTCATTACTTTCCTTTAATGACGGTTAGTTAGCGTTCTTAAGCCATCATAACCAATATGTCTTAAGAAATAATTTCAAATATCAACGCCAGCTGGCATTTGTTGTATACATTTACTCATACATATGTACATTCTTTCGTCTCCTTTTAAATGATGCCAAAATTTTCACAAAGAAATGGTGTCGCAATCAAATTAGTATTCTGGTTGTAGAACACATGAGAGTAGCACAGTATATCACATCACATTATCTTTATCATTGATTGAACAACGAACATGTATCGTTGTCTGCAATCATACTTGTGACGTATGCGAGGAAACAGGTATTAAATAGGGTGGTTAAATTGAGTGCTGAACAGAGAGAACAAGAATAGCACTTGAACTATTAGGAGGTGCTAAATTATATATCAGCGTGAAATGAGTCCGTAAATGATTCTCATACTCTAATTGACTCATGTGCTAACAAACTGAGAAGTCGTTAAAGAAATTATAACTCTATGACAAAGAGGAACATAATCTTGTCGTATGGTATTACTGTGTTGATAACAATTGTAGAATGTGTCTGAAGGATCTTGAGACAGCAGCGCATGCATATGCAAATGTTCAGCATTGGATCACGGGCAATTACACATTAAGTGTGGATGCTATAAGAGGCCTCATACTGATGATGTCGATTATGCAGGACTGTGTGATAAGGATTGTCGGTAATCAGCAGTCGGCTAGAGCCAATGCTGGTTGTAGCGCGGGACTTAGTAAAGGAAAGAATACCGATTGTTACCTTAAAATCACCGTGGAACGAAGGGGGACAGAAAGGGACCAGAAAAAGTAGTGGTCTGCCTAGTGGCGCCATCCAGTTTCATGTTTTCCCGAGTTCAGTTTTTATTCAAATATATGAAGTGTTTGTTTAATGCCTGCCAAAAATTTGTTCCTCCCCCTGGATCCGTCCTTCCCCCCTACACACATACATATATAACATGGTTGGACTGTATGATTGTAGTTAGAACATAAAATGGTTGCTAGCATTCATTACAGATTTTTTAACATATTCATATGGTTATCATATTATGGTCACAATTGATCTCTAAATTATTCAATATAATCAACAATGAATCCCATGTAATCATAACTGAAATCCGTAAAATCATTTTTTTTACCATAAAATAGTGCGTTATGACCATATTATATTCACATATTATCATGACATGTTTCCATATGGTCTGAAAACTACTTTTAATGGACTGCAAAGTGTAATCTAAATTATTTCGTTTTTTTGCTTTATTAGTAATAGTGATTGTACTTTTTAACTGAAGGCCTGTATACCTTTCTTTTCTAACACTTTATTATACAGTCGAACTTCCCTATAGTGAATCTTTACGGGGACATACAATTATTTCACTATATAGAAACTTCATTATACAGAAATATTTTTTTTTTTAGTTTTTTATTTATTTAAAATAATCAGGTATTTTTGTGTGAACTACATTTTTATTTTTTTCTTTATCAATTAAAGCTTCAATGACAATTAGACATTTAAATACATTTGTCGGAACATTCTCTACATCTCCAAAAAAGTTCGTAGCACATCAACCGAAAAGGAAACGTGTTCTACTGCAGGTGACGTTTTATCAATATTTGCCATTACTTCACCACCCAGTTTCTCTTCATCGTCATCTGATATAATCTGCTGTAATCCACGACTTTCTAAAACACTGCTTAGAATATCTTCATCGGACGGAATATAAATTTTTTCTTTTATATTCCTTCTTCAATTTTATTAATTACTAATACCATTTTTAAAAGAGAAATACTACTCCGGTTCGTCATTTTCGTTCACTGAACTCGGTCAACTGATGTTAAAAAAGCAAATCATTAACTTTTTTGTTTTTATTTTCATATTTTGGGAATCCCAAAAATATTACTTATTTTCTTTATAAATAGTGTAAAATAAAGCTGCTAAAAATAGTTCATTATATGGATACAAAAACACACGTAATTTTGTTCATAGTAAAGAAAGATTCACTGTATGGAAATTCATTATACAGAGATCGAAATACATTGAAAGTGGAACGAAAAAGCTGTGTTCTTGATTTAAGAGAAATTCATTATATAGAAGTTCACTATAAGGAAGTTTGACTGTATATTTTTATTTATTTATTTAATATTTACTTTACACACCCAGCAAAAAGAACTTTGCAATAGTTCAAAGTGAATAACATTTTTCATGACTTCAGAATCAACAGTGAAGGAGAACGATTTCTTCATGCCTTCCTTAAACTAGTTTGTCGTAAATGATGTGCTTCAAACTACATGCAAATACATAGAAAATAATTTCAATAATTCATGTAAACAAACGTTATGAACTCATGAAACATGGGTTTCTTTTCATTCTATGCACTTATTAGAATCATTTGAATTTTAATAATATTTTCGGATAAACAAATGCTTTCCAATGAAACGGTAATTTGAAATCATGCATGTTTCTCCTAAATTGAACCACTACATCATGGGTTGAACTCATTTATTTACTATTTCTTTTTTTTCTGGGTACGAATAAAAACCGTAGAAAACTAAATATCATTAAAAGCTATCATAACTTGATTGCTTTACAATAATACATAAGTTGTTGCAGCACAGTAATCTGGCAACTAACTTTCCTCTACAAAGGTTTGACATTTTCTGTTGTTCACAGTAACCTTCAAAATTCATGTCGGCCAAAAAATGGAATTAAAAAGCAACCATTTTTGTGCGATTACTTTTTACTTCTGACGTAGATTAAATTATTAGAAGAGCATCGATGAATTCAATTCGTGAAACGTCCCTTGAAACGATACTGCAAGCTCGTCACGTAACTTAACGTAGGGTTAAGACATCCTTAAGTATAGGTGGGACCAGCCTGCATGCAATATTGCATGAAAAATTTGGCTGAAAAAAGGTTTGTTTGTGTTTAATCCCCATAACTTCTTAATCGCTCCAAAAAAGGCTACCCCTAATTGGGCTCAAGAAATGCTTATAAAATAGGATTGCGGTTCTTCAAAGCATGTGTATGACATCGCAACAGGTAACTATTTTTTAATGTATAAGCCCAAAAGTAAACAGCAGTCTGCTGAAAAGGTCTTCCAAGACAATTCGTGTTTGAAGGTACCTCAATCAGAATGGAAAAGTGCTGCGAAAAGTGGTTAACACGTATGCAAAAGTGTATTGACCTTCATGGAGAATATTTTGAAAAGCAATAAAACGATTTTCGATTATTTTTTTTTTTTTCGATTGAATGTGTCTCTAATCCCGAAATATAAAAGGCCACCCTCGTTTAAGCACACAAGTTATAATTTGCCAAACTAAATGGTGTATGCCCTTTTAAAAGAGACATGATATTTGACTGATATTTGTGTGTGTAAGAGGGTGTTAGTTATCGTGATGGAAATAACGCTTTGCTAACGGTAACTAAATACATATTATTATAGTGAACGCAATATGATTGTCGTTATCATGTCGAAAGCAAGTTTTTTTTTTCAAGTTCAAAATGACTATGCCATGTTTAAGTGACAGATCTCCAACATTTGAACTGAAACTGGTTCCCATTACGATGGAATATGTCACGCCATTAATTTAGTATCAGTGGAGTTGGCAACAATTTTAAATAAATCAAATTTTCTATAGCGGTGCAAACTAACCAAACTTGCCTACATGGCACACTATAGCATCTTTTAATGACCTTTTGTGCTAATATTTTAAGCTCTATTTGTAATTGCACTAATGAGCAGAAAAGCATATTCGAAATGTTAAATTATAAAAACACACAGCAATTGTAAAAGAAATAGAACAGAAGAGAGCAACTAATACATCGTATCCAAATTACTAATTACTGTTATTAAGTTGTGGTCATTAAAATATAATGTTCGTGCCATCATATTAAATTAAATAAGTACCAAAAGGCAAGTAGACAACTAAAAAGACAGACATATGAAATAACAATGAATCAACAGCGTTTATTTTAAAGAAAAACGTCATAACTCTAAAAAAGAAAAACGGTTTCGAATAAATAATAACATCCAAACCCAAGCAAGAGCGGCAAACGTTTTTTGGCTGTCAAAAATTCTCAAATACCGCGGCGGCAATGCTTTGCAATTTGAAAATCCAATTTTGACAAAGCGTTAGGTATGGAAGTTGACTGCAGTACAACTGTTGTTGTTTTTTTTTTTTTTAATTTTGTAATTGTTAAAAAGTAATGCCATTTTTGCGATTTCCAGATTAATCTAGCGTTTTTTTCTATTTAGTGAGTTTTATTAAAAAACATAAGTGAACACTACTGTTCAGTACACAACGTTCACGCTCTTGTTTAGGTTTGTTACCTCAGCATTACGGCTCGGCGGAATATTACGCAACGATTGCCGCTCTTGTTTAGTTTGGTCTGTAAAACAACGGCTGGCACCGGTACGTTAAGACATTTTTGTTGTTGGAGATTTACTATTATCTCATTGCATTATCTCCAAGAAAAGGGCCGTTACATTTTCCAAACTTCTTGGCCTTTAATTTAGAATTAAAACACATTCAAGCGCATATGCGAGCGCTTAACATTTATATCAACATGAATTAAGGTCTTTTTTTTTAATGGAGCCTGCAGTGCCAAGTAAGCTTTTTCTCTCTCTCCAACTAGAGTTTGTGTTTTTTGACAGCTATTGATGATGTCTTCGTAACCAGGAACAAATAACGGCATTTGAACGCAATTAAAATTAAAAAATTCTTATTAAAATATCTATACCAAAAGCACAGCTAACTCGAACGTTTGAGTAAATTTTCGATCGCTTTCTAATGCATCATCAAAGACTTTGTTCGGTACGAGTTATGAGTCATCTTCCAGGTTTGATGACAGGGGGCGTCCCGAATTTCTCTGTGTAGAGTTGTGTGATGTCAGACAATAGGGTTCATTTTCGATTGAAATCGTAGATGAAATACACGCAGTAATAAAGCACATTCAGTGCAAGTGATATTTGTCATTAGTCGCAAGATTTGGTGGAATACAAAGTGTTTTTTGTTAGAATTATGATTTAAATATTCTAATGGATTAGCAGTTGGCACAAATTGACAATTGAACGTAAAGTAATGCCGTTTAAAAATCATACTTCAGCAACTCGTATTTTGCTACCTCGTCCATAGATGACACGGCCCAACTACTCAGTGGGTTAGGTTAGAACAGGCAGCTGTGGTGCAGCTCACTTGGGTCCATTATAATGATCCCATTGTGATACCTGAGTAGAAAATAAAGATAATAATAGAAAAGATAGAAGAGAAGCAGAATAGTCCAGAGTCTCTGGCGGGAATCTAACTAGCAACCCCCAAACTAGCAGACAAGCACACTACTGACTAGTCCACGGGGAACCCTTACTCAGTGGGTGGTAAAAGATGTTTTTAAACATAATGCGTCATCTGGTTTTAAATTGCCTTGTTTTTTTTTTTTTTTTGTCGTTTAAATCAACGTTGATGTTCAGTTTTATATTCTGTTTTCAATCTTTCTGTGAAGATATGTTACAAAGTCGTAGTAGAATATGACACATCTTTGATTGTATGTTCAACAGGTGTTTACAACAAAGCAGTTATCGTAGCTTCATGTAATATATAGATGTCGCTAAGACATATGTCTTTCGTCCGCCTAACACTGATACGATTTTAACAAACATATCAGTGGCAGCGTCGTGAGTTTCCAGTTACTATTGCAAATACAGTCGAAGCTCGGTTTAACGAATGTTATATTGTCAGGCCCTTTCATTATATTGAATAATTCGTTATATCAAAAAGATTTATTTTATAGTAGTTTTATTAGGTTAACATAAAAAAATAAGATTATGTTATTTAATATTTTTTTTCTGCAATATCAGATTTTTAAAACTAAAAAAATAAATAAGTTTTGTACATGTTTACTTTTTTTGTACTCGTTATTTTTTAAAATTAACATAAGATATACAGAAAAAAGTTAAAAATATACATTTTGATTCATTGGTTGGATAAGAGGTGTCATGTTTGGAGGCATATAAATTGTTTATATTTTTCCATCGTTTGTCAATTTAACAAGCTTTTCTGCAGGGGGTGACTTGGAGCGTTATCAAGAAATCAAAGAGCCTTCATTGGTAGACTATTCGTTTCTAAACAAGATTCCACCTAAAATCTTTGTTTCGAAATGAGCGCGACTTTTCCAATAAGAAGAGAATTAATCTTTTTTGTGCCTAAAAGTAACTCTTTCTTTTTATATTTTTTTCCCTGGAGCTGTAGTTTCCCCAGCATGTACAAATGTTTTTAAGAAGCATTTTCAATAAAGTCCCGTTTCCGTTTCGTCACCATTGAAAATTACACCATGAGTCAAATGGTTCTCTCTTATAGCATTTTACAATTCTTGCTTAAATGGTTATACTAAATTCTCACTTGATGATAAGTGTCCATCGGATTCTTTAAGAAGTCTTATGCCGCATTTTTTTTAATCTAGCTAACCAACCATCACTTGCGTTGTACCCCCCATTACAAAATTTGTTTTGTATTTCAATGTCTTTTGTTTTCAGTGCTATTCCAATTCCTGGTACAAACTTTTGATCCATCTTTGGGTACTCACCTTCTTTAAGTTATCGACGGTTCTTTGATCCATATTTGGTAGCCTCTATCTAGGTTTAACACAATTTTGTCTTTCATTTTCTTTAATGTGCATATTGAAGATTTTGGAATCCCATATTCCTGTGAAATTGCACCAATGCCTTTTTACAGTCATCCAAAATTTTTATTTTTTCACTTAAAGAAATTCTTTTTTGTTTTCCATTCTAACTTTACGCTGAAACTCTTAACAACCTGATATAAAACGCACTAAAATGCTTTTAGCATCAGCGCATACGCAAAAATCAAATGAGTATTCATTGAAAAACAAACGTTTTTTTTTTTAACGATTTAGGTTATATTTTCTATTGGTTTTGAATTACATATAAATATTTACACACATTTTTTATTTATCTTGATTTCAGCGTTTATTTTTTGTTTAAAATTTTGCCCTGCGTTCGTTATATCGGGTATAATTTTTTTGATATTTTCGTAATATAAGGTAGTCAATATAAAAAATTTTATCGTACCTTATATCGCGTTTTCGTTAAATCGAGTATTCACTATACCGGGCTTTGACTGTATGTGTTAAAATCACAAATTTTGATTTACAACACTATTGGTGCAAGAGATTATTATTTTACTGCTTTTATTTTATAATTTGTCTTGTCAAAATAGTAAAATCTGTATAAAAGCTTGTGTTGATTTGAGCGAACTAAGCAGTAACAACAAAACTTTTTTAACGCAGCATACGTTCGCAACATTGGCATTTCAATTCGATATTCATACAGAAGTATTTAATAAATCTTCATAAAATTAAACAATAGAATGTTAAAGTTTGTAAGTGTGAAATACTTTAAAACGTCATCCCTACAATCATTTTAAAATATTTTTAATTTCCTTAATTAATCGAACTTCATTTTCCATAATCTTCTCTATACTCTTCATGGCTTCCCTAATATTGCCGATGTGTGTGTGGGTGTGTTGGTTGTGTTAATGTTTATATATTTGTATTTATAGTTTGCTTTGTGTTTAACGGCTTTATTAACTGTGGTGGCTTCCAGGCCCAGCATTATAGAACCACAGGTCTATACAACTTATCATCATGAATTACCTTTATTAGCCTCCTCTCCTCTGTACACACTTGAAGCTGCTGGTGCTGTTTATTCCGGTGGATTTGTTTTACCTTATTATAACTCACATATTTCCCATGTTTCGCACATAACATCATATATTGCCACTTCACCTTATGTTGGCCATTATTATGGTTTACATCCTTATGATTCCATTTTCTTAAGACGTTAATGTGAATTTTGTGGGTGTTTCATTGATGGTTGTGAATAGGGGCGAAACGATACCAAAGGAGATTAAAGGCAAAGGAGAATGATTATGTTTGATGAGCAATATTGTTAAGCACTTAGAAAGATAAGTTTAAGTGATTGTAATAAATTATGATATTTTATGAAAAGGCATAGTTATTATTTAGTTGTACAATGCCAGTGGTTAGTTGTATAGAGGCGGGTAAATATTTTGTTCAACACGCTTATGTATAATTGTAATCTCTATTTAATGTTAAAAAAATATATATATTCTTGATTGTTTTCAAAACAAATTTAAATCAGCTTAAGCTATTTATAATTTTCCATTAAGAAAAATTTAATTTTTAATAGATGCAAAATTTTGATTATTGATTAAAGGAAAATATGGATAAATTTTCGGGTTATTTCTAAAATTAAAAAGATTTTTCAAGAAATTAAGATTTATAAAAAATTTTATATTTCTAAAAAATTTGTCTCAAATTGTCCCAATATGTAAAATTTTCAATAAATATTTTTTTCAAAAAGAATTTTCCAGTAAAGCCATATCGCTGTAGACATTGTGTGATGGAGGATGGTTTTTGTTTCGTTTGGTCAATTTACAATTATAATAAAACACAATACGTCCGTAACTTAAATCGAAATCACTGTCAAAGCAAACAGTGCCTATAATTATATTAATGGCAAAAGCTTTAAGTACTGTCAGTTAAGGTCAGTTTAGACTATAATATAAGTCGTACGACATGTCGTGTAGAATGATCAAAGTAGAATAGTGTAAAAGCAAATTGTAACCAGTTGAAGAAAAAATGAGAGCAAATACGGATGAAAATTTGACAAGGACCGTATTTTTACATTTTGTAAATCGTTTTAAAAAATGGAGCATTTCATTAGATCAGAGGTGTATTTTAATGTATTCATTGGCTAACACATTAAGGGTATGCTAGTATTTACCTATATACAACTATTACAAAAACAACATGTATATTTTTGGATTTTGTAGAACTACAAACACCATAAATTGTTTTATTCATCAAACAGAATCAAAAACAAAATAAAACGAACAAAACTATAATTTTATCTTTGTACAAAATGCAAAACACCTTATTTAATATAAAAGTAGATTTTTCTTTATTTTTTGTACTGGCGATTATAATTTGTTGTGTTAATAAGTTTCTTAGTTTGTTTATTTTTCTAAATCATTCTTCTTCACACTAATAGTGTAAACGCACATTTTGCTTCTACAAAATCTAATTGAAGTCGTACGACTTGTATTATAGTCTAAACTGGCCTTCTTTTATTTGTACTCGTTGTTGCGCCAAAACTTATAATTTTTTTTAACATTATTTAAAATTTTATAAAGTGATTCTACAAATGATGTCAGCTTTTTACGACAAGTTTTCAACTGTCATATTGTAAAGATTTTTGCTTTAATTCTACTGACCCAGGTGATCAAAGTTCATGATTATGTACAACAACGTTTGTTCAACGAGTTTACTCCACAATGCAGTAATTTTTATTTCAACCCGTAAAATTAATTTCAATAAGTAGTATTTGCGAACATATAGACAAAATGACAAGCAAAATTGTTTGGAAAAAAATGGGTTGACGACAACTCACACAAGCTGTACCAGGTGGTAATGAACCCATCAACAACTATTGCTTGGTGTCGGTACGTACTTTTTCGAATGTATTACTGATGAAGCCAACAACATTTTAATGCAGTTCTCTTTTCTAGCCGAAGTATTGGTCATCGTGTCCACGACTTTTTCAAAGGTCTGGTTGCTTTGAGATAAAAAACACGGGGTTGGTTTTAAAATAAATTAAAAATTGTTTAACGAAGCAAGAAATACTTAATTTTATAGAAGATGAGTCAGAAAGACATCAGTTTTAGTTGTTCGTAATCGAGAAAAATTACAACAAAGAATATACGAGAGACCTTGAATTCGAGAAAAAGAAGTAATTTCTTATTCGGTTTAATATCACGAATACAAGGAAAATGCAAAAGGCCTTGTACAAAAAACGGGCTTGCGATTCAATGAACCCCAGAAAAATATAGAGAGCTTTGTATGCACTACGGCAAACTTTAAGTTATTGAAATTTTTATGACTCTACCAACTTAAGAAATCAAGTTTTACATAAAAGCAAAAAATATTTAGTAGAGATTTAAGAAGAAGCATATTAGTTCTAGAATAGCATTTACATTGCCTTACCTTCAAACAAATTGTTGTGAAAGTTGTAAACCGCAATACTTGAGTTGATTCTTTTGCTGTTGTTGTTGCAACTTACTTGAGTTGTTGCTAAAACTCCACTAATCTAACAATTTAACACAAATTCAGAGTTTCTTTTGGAAATTAGAATTGAAATCCAATCTTACTATTTATTTCCTGTCAACAGCAACATTGTCTAAATCATTATGGTTATTTATAATTGTTAGGAAGTTGTGAAAAAAAAACAGAAATGAAATCGCTACTTTTATTCAAATCCACTGGCGGCTAGTAAGTCAGTTACACTCACTCACTCGGACAGTGTGCTTATTACAAATGTACACAACTAACAACCAGAGTTTCTGACTACATAGACAATGTTTGTCAAATGACCACAAATCAGCAACATCCTGCTGATGAAATCTAGATCTGTTGTACAAATACAATGTTGTTTTCGCATACACACAACACAACATGAATAGGAAGGTCTAACTAGGAAAGTGAGTCGAAAATTTGCTTAGAACAATAAACAACCTTTCAAACCAACAAACTAACCAACATAAAAGACAGTTGGAAATCAATGCAACAACAGAAAACTAAAAAAGTTTAACGAAAATCAAGTAAACAGTCGTCTATTTAAAGCCACAACCTTTTCGTTGAAGTTACAATTGCCTGCAAATACAGAGAACCAACTAAGTATTGGATGGAAAAAGTGCAGTAGAAATGTTAGAAATAAAAGCTTTTGTTTATTTAATTTAAACAAAAGTCAGTTTGCCTTCTTTGCATGACTAAGACTTTTACATAGTCATGTTGAAACATTAGTAATTGTATTCTTGTTTCGATTTCCCTTTTTCCATATAAATATTGGATGTATAACTTAAATATGAAGGATTCACATTTTGTTTCGATAATGTCAGAGTTTGTGTGAAAAAAGCGTCATATACGGGAAGTTTTGTTTTACTTCTTTAATTTGGAAAAAAGTGCCGCTAAGGCACACCGAATGCCAATCGGAGCTTAAGGCAAATGTGTTCCACAGGTTTTAACGTGAGAGAGATAGTTTGTGCTGTTCAGAAATGGTTATTTTTACACGGAAGACAAAGATCTCCTACGTCAGCTAAATGGTGTTTAAAGACTGAGATTAGAAGAAATTTCTCCATGAAGATTATTGTCAAACTTTCAAATTTATTGACAGCTATTCAAGCAGCAAGATTCTTCCAAAAGCAGGGCAATTGGGTACCAAGCAAATTGAAGCCGAGCAACCTTAAAAGACAATATTGAATGTCGAAATTGCTGCTTTAAGGCTAGAAAAAGAAAATCAATTTTGCAATGAACTTTTACTTGCGATAAAAAATGAATCCATTATGATAAGCCAAATTTCAAAGGGTTGTAAAGGAAGCCTGGCCAACCAGTTGAATAAACCCAAAGCCAAGTATTCACCGCTATAAGGTAATGCTCTGTATTTGGTGTAAACAAAAGATTCCCATCTATAATGAGCTGCTAAAAGCTGTCCAGACCATCACAGTAAAACAAGTGCGGAATATGCTAGACATGACATCCCAATATTCTATAATGACAACGCTCCGCCACATGTGCAATACCCGTTTAATACTAGTTAGGAAAAAGATGTCCAGAACTTATTCTAACTGACAACCTAATTTTTTTTTCGATCGATGCAGATCGCTCTTTCTCTCTGTCTCTCTCTTGCTCCCTGTCTGGTATACGATTCAATTCAGAACAGGGTATTTTAAATTGGCTCCAAAAGATGAGCAGTTATTTTAGCGCGGAATCCATATGGTGCCAGATGGAAAAAAGTAATGGCCAGTACTCTTGAATAAATTTATATTGTAGAAATGATTTAAAATAAAAGCAAAAACTTGTATTTTTAACCAAGAAACCAAATAAAATTTATAAAATATTAAAAATCCCTGTTTTTTATTGAGACGCAGAACTTTTAAATGGCAGCAAATTAATTGACTGGTGAATGAATAATTTCAAGAAATATTATTTTTAACGGGCCACCTGGTTCATGTGATTATACGACAATTTATTATTTGTTCTGTTGATATGCACAGTCCCAGCACAATCTTAATAAGCCAGAAAGGTATTCAGCGTTTGGAGGCAAATATTTAAAGCTTTACTGCCGAAATAGTCTTATTCACTACGAATTGCACCTCCAAGTTATGCCATGTACGCATGAGCCGCAGCGGTCAAAAAGCCAAAATCATATTTAAACATTAATGCCATCAAATTGCCTAATTAATAAAGCCAATTAGATGGATATTAAAGGCTTTGTTCTGTAGATTTTTTTCAATTTAAAGTACTCCGCCTCTGTGCAAAAATACACTTTTGTTTGCGCCTCAGAGAATCCATCAGACTATTTCCAGTTTTTATTCTTTGTTTGAAATTTGTTGCTTCTAGTTAAATAAGGGACTATAAGTGAGTAAAAAATATATGTTTTTTCAAAGTTCTACGAGTACATCCTTTATATACGGTTGCTTCTCTCCATTCTTGTTTTTGTGTGTTCGTACTGCAGACATTTTTTCATTGTTATTGTTCTCCACTAGTGTTCTGCATTATTTCCGTCTTTGAACTATTGAAATTTCATTCACTATCCATATGGGCTATAAATTAAAGTTTAATGAAGGCTGAGGCTTAAAAGGATATTTTGTTTTTGTTAAAAAGTTTCTTTAGGAATAAGAATATCCTTAAAGTAGTTTTCAGTACAGCAACGCATTACGTTGGGGTAATAGCTCGTTGACGTAGTACTTAATTGAAATTATGCTGTACATGTAAGGGATAGTTAGTTAGTTATATTTTATTCATAAATGACAACTTAAAAAATACTCTAGGGTCAGGATACCAGTTAATTAAACTAATAAATAATTGTTCTCTAAGGTCCTTCGCGGTACCTTTGGGTTATCTGCAAAAAAAATAGAGGTAACGTGTTGGAAAAACAGGTGGTAGAAAAGAGGTTTACGGATAATACCTTAGACAGAGTCACATGCTTATACTTTCTTCTTTGTTCAAGTGGCAATTTTGAAATTTGGCAGCGGTCACTTAGGCTTATTCCCATTATTAAAAATTGAGCCTATCTAAATAAAACAAATCCTCCAAAATGTGTTCTTTATGATTGACTTTTGCAGGGCATTTTCGTGTGAGCATATAATAGAACTGTTTAGCTCATAACAATAACCGGTTTATTTGTACCAAAATGACTGCTTTATTCGAGTGGGCATTTTAAAATATTCGGCTTCCACATAACTGAAAAAACCGATTAAAACCGGTCGAATAAAACCCGTTCAATCACCCTAATGTAGATATATGTATAAGTATATAAAAAAATGATTTAATTTTTTACATTTTTATTATTTGTATGTTTTTAATATAAGTTTTTTTGATTTAAAATATCTTTCATATGTTTCTATACATCGTTACGTTAAAACATATTCAACTTCTAAGTTAAATATATCGTTACGTCAAAATATATTTAACTCGTTGTTATTTATCTCCACACACATAGAAATCTCTAAATAATTTTTTATTATAAAAGAATCTACGACAAATATGTATAAAACAAAATATGAGCAAAATGCTCGCCACGACTTCGGTGACATACTTCAATCCGGTGGTCCATATTTTTAATGACAATGTTGTGGTTGACTTTTTGGGCACAACGATCAGTTGAGATTGATATCTCCTCTGCCACACTATCGAAAAAAAGATCAATGTTTTTCGCAAAGCGAACTGGGCGAACATGCAAAGGTGGTTTCACATTTCAATCATTCACCGTTTGCTGAAATTTGTGCACAACTCATCCGATTGTGGACACATTTAGTCGATCGTGCTGACAAAAAAATCACGAAGTGCACAAAATAAATTTTGATTTGGACGCCCATTTTTGTAAAAGGCTTTCTTTTTATTTTGTAAATTTCCGTAATTGTGCACTTTTGAATGATTGAATTTGTCATATCCTGAAACTAAGAAATGTCAAATTAAGTTGGGAAAAATACTTGACGTTAAGGTGTCACTCACAGTTAACATAGTGCACTATGATTAAAAACACTAAAAACTAACTAACTAAAAAAAGGGTTTTTTTATGTCAAATCATGTTGTATTTGTGGCAACACTTGTCTTAACACAATGATAAGAGAACAACAACTCGAGTTGCTAGAAGATACGAATTAGATTGTCACTGTTTTAAACTATTGTTTCTAGTTTTTAAGCGAAACTATAAAGTTTACTACAACCTAATTTTTGTTTAAATAATAGTTGTGAACCAACTAAACAAATAAGATCAACAAAAAACCCCCAGAAATAATATAAACTTCCTAGGTCTAATAGAATTAGAACAACAACAAAAAAAACTAATATCTAAACAAATGTTTTATTTTCTTTAGACATCCTTAAAACAGTATATTCAACATTGATCAAAAAGTAGTATAAAAAGCCATCATTAAATGAGTTCATTTCAACCAGTACAAGGCGGAAGTTTTTTAAAATACCCAAACGTCGTTTTTTTTTGCTTTGTTTTAAATGGTTGAAATAAAAAATATTTTCAAAATATTAATAATTTACCATTTGGTTCTTTTAAATGTTTGTTTACTGTTGCCTAAAATCGATGCACCAATTGTTAGCGGAAGAAAAATTAACATTGAAGATGTACCTTTTATGATACGAGTCCTGGGCTATAATGAATTTCGCTGTGGTGCGACTTTAATACTGCCCCGTTACGTAGTGACTGCAGCCCACTGTGTTATGGACATGAAACCTGAAAACGTCACTATAGAAGCTGGATATAATCAAATCAAAAAAAGGTGTTTAAGGTCTAAGGTTAAGGCGATCATATATCCCGGAGATTACTTGAAATTTCGAATTGATATGGCGGTACTGGAATTAGTGGCTTCAGTTCATGGTTTAAATATACTACCAATTGGTAGCTTGTGCACTGAAGGTTGGACAGCGGGCACCGACGTCAAGATATATGGCTGGGGTATAGGTAATAAAACCAATAAATATGGTGACGGCCAGTTGAGAACGGCAACAGTGCAAGTGATTGAACAAAGTGACTGTGAGTTCATTTATCGTGCCGATTATGAATTTTCAAAAACAATGTTCTGTGCTTCCACAATGGCCGGCAAAGATGGCTGTATTGGTAATGCAGGAGGGCCCGCTATTATAAATGGCCAATTTTGTGGTATAATATCATTTAACAATGACTGTGTAGATCCTGGTTATCCAAGTGTCTTCACAAATATGTTGGTGGTGCGTAAATTTCTAATATCTTCAATAAAGAAATCATAAGCTAATATTTAGTGAGTTTTTTTGATAATAATAAATTGATAAATTTAATAAAGATTTAATTTTTACTGATATCTTGATGAGAAATTTTCTATTACTAAGTTTTAGTTGGCTAAAACTTTTCATCTTTTTCGACTTAAATTATGAAAACCACAGATAAATTATGCAGATAAAACTCAGGACGTTGTGTTACTGCTTCTGGTAAACTTCATACTGTATTTTTATTTTATCCTTGGATTTGGATTATAAATTTACATTAACAATGTTGTGACAATAATTTAAACTAGACACGACAAACGCTCATTGGGTATTATTATTTCACTATTGTGACGACATGACAATAATTTTATCCCATCCCATTGTCCTGAGTCCCAAGTGAATTTCTCAAATATATTAAGGATTAATTGTTTGTTCCCAATTAACTCTGAAAAAATCGTGTAATAAATATTTGTATGTTATCTTTGTAAATGAAACTGATGACTTTTTTTCCAATATCAATTCCTAAAAATAAATATTATTAAACAGTCGAACTGATAGTGCACCATTAAATATTTAAAATTTAATGAATAAAATTTAAAATGTCTTAGCAAATATTTCTGTTTTAGTCGGAGAAACTACAATAACCTTCAACTTTAGCTATCTGAAATCGACTGGAAGACATTATTCTCCAACTGTAAACTCTTTAATTTAAACTCTTGTGCATTCTCATTTTACAACGTTTTAGATCAATATTTTTTGGATTCCGTATCTCAAATACTTCTTGCAAAAAACAATAACCGTCTTTGGAATACTGCAGTGCTGTCGAATTCAAAGAATATAAAAAATAAAATATTTAAATATTATAAATCAAATTGCACAACTGCAAATTATTTAAAATATTCTGTATCGAGATTAGAGTATAAAGGGTGGTTAAATTTTTGAAGGGCCGATGTTGATTTTGAATAAAACACAAACTTTTTAGGAAATTATTGTCATTTCTTTTTATTATGATAATACTTATTGGTATGATTCAATTATGTATGAAACAAAATATCGGCCTAATGGCCGCCGCGACCTCGGCGGCACACCTTCATCCGATGGTCAAAATTTTCAATGACAATAATGATGTTCAATTCTTGGGTACGATGATGACTCGAGTTTTGCCACACTATCTCGAAAAAACAGCAATGTTTTCCGTTCAGCGAACTTATAAGGCATTCACAGATGTTTTCACACTTCATACAGACTGGTTTAAGTGAAATTGAAATATTTTTCACAATTCTTCCGATTGTGGACGAATTCAAACGATCATGTTGACCAAAAGAATCACGAAGTGCAGGAAATGCATTTGGATTTGAACGCCACTTTTCAAAATAAGCCTGAATAGGTTAGGTTAGGTTGAAAAGGAGGGGCACTAAAAGCCCAAACCCATGACAGGTATACACTTATGCCCAGTTGGCATGTTGTGCGCTCCACATGGAAAACAGAATTCCCAAACAAAACCATAAACATAATTCCCTATAAATAACAGACTAGTCCAATAACCCAGTGCCCTCAATGTAACTCCTTTAGGATCTCCAGTTAGGGTTCCCCAGGTATTCCAAGTTCGGCATAGTATCCACTGTAAAATTCTCTCGCCTCATATGCCCAAACGCAGGACAATGACAGAGGTAGTGTACCAAAGTCTCATCCTCTTCCTCGCATGCTCTACATGCTGTTTCCTCAGATAATTTCATGAGAGCTAGATGGGTTCTCAACTCCGTATTACCTGTAATTACACTGGTTAGTTTCCAAGTGTTTGCCTAATTAGTCTCACAATTTCCTTTGATTTCTCAAGATTTGGGTCACCCCATAGTATTCTTGTCACTTTACCGACGTCAGTGCCTTGTCATTTTCTTACATGTTCCTCCGTCGCCCAACATTTAAGTTCATCCTTGAATCGTTTGAGGGGTTTAGCGTTATCCCAAGTTATATTACTCTGAAGAGCTCCCATTCTGGATAATTTGTCGGCTTTCTCGTTCCCGATCAGCCCGTGATGGCTTGGTATCCATATTATCTCCAGATGTTCACAATTTGCATATGAGTTTATCTCGCTCTTGCATTGCAAAACGTTCCGGGACTAAACTTTCTCCTTTCTCAATGTCTTAATGTCTTAATCACTGATTGGCTATCTGTAAAGATATGAATCAGGGCTTCGCTATTCGTTTCCTTTTTCCATTTAATTCCTTCCGAAATCGCCTGAATAACTTTAACGTGTTGCTCGATGGATGGTGTATCTTTCAATGGTTCAAATTGAGTTAGTCTGAAATTGAGAAATGCGAAATGAAATGAAAAAAAAAACTTGACGTTTAGGTGTGATTCCCATTCAACATCGGCCCTTAAAATTTAACCACCCTTTACATTGTTCGGTGAACAAGTATGTAATAACTATTCAAATAAAATAAGGATAAACTTAAAACCTTATCCTAACTTATTTCCTTGAATTGTTTAAATCAGGGGATAGTATTATTGCAGAGAAGTGGCCATTTCAAAATTATTTATGATATACTGGTACAACAAGTACAAACAATTCAATCTTTAAATCAACATGGTTTTAGAAGACTTTGCTCAACCATTATGAACCTTCATCATCGTAGCATCAAACTCAAATAATTCTAACTTTACAGGAAAATTTAAAAACGTAACACAAACTGTATTATTTTCTTTTTTAAAATTTATTAAATAAAAACTATTACTTTTAATACTATTGCATTAAAGTTTTCTGTTAACGTGTATTTGTGTGAAATTTATTAAAACCACTGAAAAACTCAATTTCATAAAAAATACCGAGTTAGGGCCTCTCTACTTGTGACGATCGAGATGATCGATTCTATAAACCTTACCAAACGGATGTCATCTATGCTATATTCAGCAAGGCATTCAATAAAGTAAATCACATTTTTTTATTACTTAAATTAAGTAAAATGTGTTTAGCAAATCACTCAGTGATGCATTTTGAATCTTTATGTTTTTAGACCGAAATGACGCTTTTAAAGTTCCAAAATACCTGTGATAGTGTCAAAAATTTTCGTGATTCTTCGAATTTTAAATCAATAAAGACAATGGAAAACTAGTATTACATGTGGTGTATTCACAAGATGCCCTATCTGTCGTATTATCATATCTCAAAATCTAAAAAACGTAAATTGGTAATTGATAATTCTGTACTGACGCTTATCGAAGTTAACTCTGAAATACTAAAAATTTTGCTACCGCTTGCGAAAACTTTTATGAAAGACCCGGTAACTTTTACTGACCCTCTTGACACTAAATTTAATAAATTTTTTATAGTTATAAGGGAAGCACCAAAATCGTTACTTATTTTAGACTAGAAAAGCCTGGCGCGCGTTGCTACGCCCCTTAATAAATAAAAATGTATTCTGAATTTTAATTGAATATCAAGTGCAAAAAGCTAAAAATTATAACTTTTTTATGGGCGTGGCCCTGCCCACTTTTCTAATCACGAAATTATAAAGTCATGACAGCTCAATATGTGTAAAAAGTTTCAGAAAAATCGGTCAAGTCCAAGTAGCTAAAAATGATAAGTTATTTTCTTATGGGCGTGGCCCCGCCCACTTTTTGCCACCCATAAATACTACCTGGAATGTGTACAACAACTTGCCAAAGTTTGAGTCCGATCGGTTTTACAGTTTCGGAGTCTATAGCTAACACACACACACACAGAGTTTCACTTTTATATATATAGATTGCTTTAGCTACCATATGCTAACGGAGATTGTTTGTTTTATGGATGTCAATACACTATTACTTGCCGAAAAAAAACTTTATTTTTTACTCCCCTGGATCTGCCCTTGACCTTTATGCAATACGTTTCCAATAAATCGATAAGTTGGTATTTTTATCAAAAGAAAAAACTTTAAATTCTATTTGGTTAATTTTGTAAAATTGGCAGACTTTTGTCAAAAATATAAATTAAAAAAAATTTATTGTCGCTGTTTTAAACTATTGTTTCAAGTGAAACAATAAACTTAGGTACACGTACTACAAATAAAGCGAAGCGTTAAAAATGTATTTATTTATTTGTCAATACTTTAAAATAAAAAAAACCCTAAAATTTATACAAAATAACAAGTCTTTTGTGCTATTTCTAATATCATTATAAAAAAATTGTTGTTCTATTTAAATAAGCGTCTGGTGAAATGTCAACAAATGTTTTTTTTCTCTTTGAAAATCCTTGAAACAATATTTCTGTGGCAAAAAGCAATAACTGCTTAAGTCGACATAAGCTAAAATTGAGATAATAGCACTATTGCAATCCCACAATATAAAACTACTCTCAGGCGAATTTCAAACTAGTTTTGGCAACTTAATAGGAATTTATAGCGATAACAACAACAACATTATTTGAAATAATAACTTATTTTAACTAAAACTTTAACCAAATATACGACAACCAATATCCTCTTATAATTATATATCGCGGAATCTATTTAATAGTGTTTATTTTAAAAACAATACATTAATTCAAAAAATTACCTTGATTAGGAAAACAGAGGCATACGGTCGGTTTTCCCTCATTTCTCAGCCACTAAGGGGTAGATATTTTTTCACATACGAGTTCGATATGACTGTTTCAATAAGTTTATTTCAAAGCTCACTCAGACGAAGGTACAGACATAGCTAAATATACTTCTCTATTTATAAAGATTTGAAATAAATATATATTCTCATAGGGTCGCAAATGAATGGTGTAGAATTTATAAACAAAATGACAAACTTATAAATATCCTTTTACACGGTTGTGTGAAGAGTATAAGAATAATTAACAGATTATATTCAAGCGATTTTAGAGCCAAAGCACAGAAAACAAGGTCAAAATTATTTCGCACCATTGAAAACCTCAGTATTGTTGCGAAAACTAAAAAAAAACAAACACTGAATGATGCAAGTAAGCAAAGATAGACTGCCATATGCCAGGTAATATGCAACAAAGGGTTAATATCAAGAACTGGAAAATGCAGCTCTTAACTCGTGAGAAAAAGTTTACCTCCAAGAACTGGAAGGCTATAATTGTCACTTGATGTGAAAAAGGAGCTGTCTGAATCTCCTTGCGATATAGTGTGGGCTACACAGTAAACTTGAAGTTGAAATCTGACTGAACAAGCTGATAAATCTGATAAATGTTATTTTTAGACACATGTCTTGAAATTTACAAAAGGATAACTATTCTTACTCGTAAGCTTTAAAACTGTAGAACAGTTTACTCCAAGGCAAAACACCATCTTTCTGGTTATCCACCTAGTCTTTCTCATCTCAACATTTTAGAAATCTAAATATATGAAAGAGAAGAGACATTTAAAGGCAAATATTCTCTTATATGCACCCTTAAGGACTACTGAAGAAATATCATTTGTCTAATTAAAGTACCTATATAACACATTTAAAGGTCGTATGTTTGAAGTAATTGTAACCGCAGGTGATGCAATCACTACTTAAATACATATTTAAAATGTTATAGACAAATAAAATATATAAAAAATGTTTCTGATTTAAAAATAAATTTAAAAGTGAAAATTATACTCTACTTTGCGTCTGATTTTTGCGTATTGTATGTTGCTCAACTAAGCTCTCTATACACTGATAATAACGTTTTTGCTCACATCAAAAGACTTAAAAACGTTTGGCTTCTTTAATATCAAAAATATAGTTGGACTAATCAATTGACCACGAGTCTACACATGTATGTAGTACACGCAAAGATAAAATATGGTTGCGGTAATCATAATCTAAGAGACTGAATTGTATAGTAGTGGCAAAACCATATACTGGTTATAGGGTGATCGACTCGGTTTTACAACCGGTGGAAACCCCGGGTTTCTCCTCTTTCAGCTGGCGGTTTTTTTAAATGTTGATTTTTCGAATATCGAATAAACCGGTTTTTTCGCATAAAAAAAACCGGTTTTCTTTATGCGAAAAACCCGGTTTTTTATTTTTTTAAGTTTCTTTTCATATATCTTTGTAACCAATCGTACCATAGTGTGTTGAGTACGCGAAAAGTTTCCAAAAATCAGAAAATAAAAACTATTAAATATTCTTCCATAATATTGTAAGAAATTTATTTGTTGTTTAAAAAACAAATGCAAAATAAGAAAAATTATTGAGCCTAAATATCATTTTTTTTATAGGATATAAACCTAATGTTAAAAGTTAAACGTAATTGAAGCATAAACTTAGCTGATCAATCACTTTTATGTAAAAAGTGTAGATACAATAAAGAAAAACCAATAATCTCTCCTTCCAGATTCTAATTTTAATTAATGGCATTGAGTGTCTGTCAACTTAAATTTCAATTAAACCATCGAACAAACTAGTTAATGCCTATGTTTATTTGAATGTCTGTCATGGGTATAAGAAAGAATGTTTAAAATAAAATTTTAATAATTTTTTTTCCTAGCCTTTAAAATATTTATGTATTAATTAATTTATTTTATTTGTAAAGAGTGTCTTTTGACCTTAAATTCAACTAATCAAAACCAAATTAGTCAACTGCATTCATGTCAGTTATTGCGTAATTGTGCAGCGAAACGTATATAAACTGTAAAAATTTCATATTTAGATATAATTTTTTGATTTTTTCTTTAAATATTATATTTTATATATTCGAACCGGTTAACCGGTTTTTTTTCTCAATTTTCAAAATAGCAACCGGGTTTTTTTTAAATTCTAAATTTCAAACTATTTGAGAACCGGTTTCTTAAAAAAGTCGAATAGTCGATCACCCTAACTGGTTACCAGTTATCATTGTTATGTTTAAATAAAGTATAATGCAATTATCATATTATGATTACAAATAAAATAAATAATGTTATGGCAATAAAATTAAAAAAACTTTTAAAGGCTCTCAAAAACCATTATGCAATTTTGATGTTTTGTGGTTCCAGTAGTACAAATATGATCCAAATTTTAAATTTTATGTAGAGGTTTTTTTAATTTTTAAGTAAAATTCAAGATTTTTAGACGCTTCTCCAAAAAAAAGGTTAGTCCGATTTTATAACAATAAACTTAGAAAAATCTAGATTTACAAAGATTTTAGTAATTATCTTTATTATTTCTTTTAAATTTTTTCAAGATTTTTTTTCATATGTCAATGAAAAATAATAAAATTAAGTAAAATTTTATTTAAAAAGATCATAGATTGATTGCCTTGGTAATTAGATTGTTGTTTTGCATACTACTTAATAACTATTTGTAATTTTTATGGTTCCTAACATAATGTTATGTTTGCCATGACATCATATTATTTTTGTCATTATAATTTTGCAAATCATGCTCTTTTTAAAGGAAAACCATACCAAAAAGTAAATAATAGATGATTAAATTAAAAAAAAAAATAATTCATTATCGTGACAAAATATATGATAAAACGAAATAAAAATCTTAAAAGAACTTTCACCTCTAAGTAGGTATAGTGACGACAGCGTAGGTTAGCTTAGATTTAATTTACTATGCCATTTTTTATTATTATTTACGGTACCATCTTTGATTTGGTATTTGTACACAGTTAGGTGTATTCTAGCCCTTTCATTTGGGACCCATATTGATGTATTAAGAAAAAAAAAACATCCTCCATTTCGTTTCGGACGCCATCTTGGATTCTAACTTTTTCATTATTGAAGCGAGTACATTTTCAATTATTTGATATGACCCATATAATATAAATTAATTGTACGCGATTTTGTAGTTGCGGCCATCTGTTTAAATGTCCTATATTTTGCTAGTCAAGCCCATTCTTTTTTTATACCCTTCACCTGTGGTGCACAAGGGTATATATAGCTTTGTCATTCCGTTTTAAAAAAAATTTAAAAAAAATTTTTTAAAAATTTTTCTAAAAAAATTTTTTAAAAAAATTTAAAAAAAAATATCAAAAACAATAATAAAATATAAATAATATATTAAATAAAATAAAATAAAATTTTTTTGGCTCAGCTGGGATTCGATGCCACATTTATTCTAACGTGTACGTATGCACGTATTTTATATGGGATGAATGGTGATACAAACAATTGTTATTGCATGACTACACGTTGTGAAGGGTATATAAGATTCGGCACGGCCGAATATAGCACTGTTACTTGTTATCCATGTCGTTGCTCTCTCGTGTCCAAAAGCTGCTAAAAATTGATTTTCGTTTGTAAAGTTTAGGAAAAATACCGAAACATTTGTATATTTCTGCTTATATCTCAGTTAATTTCAAACCGATTTGGCAGTTTTTTCAGCAGTTATTTTTAAGAATATGGTTAGTAATCTGGTGTCTAAAGTATGTACAAAAATTTATTAGGATTTATATTTATAGGTTGATTTATGAATAAATATATATATTTAAAAAAAAATATTTTTGCCTATAACTTTGTCGGTTAGTAACCGAATAATCCAATAGTTTTTTCAAAATGTCCCTTGAGTCATATCGTACCAATGAATAGCAGCAAGGATCTCTATAGAGTAATCTAGAGCTGAACAATTTTGATTTTCGTAGAAAAAATTATGGGAAAAAATAGAAGCAGTCGTTTTTATTTGGCCATATATTTCAGAAAGTTAAAGGGCGATTGTGCTGAATTTCAATAGCGATTAATTCCCGGATATTTGCAAAAGATTGATACCAGCCGTCGTTTTTATTTGGCCATATATTTCAGAAAGTTAAAGGGCGATTGTGCTGAATTTCAATAGCGATTCATTCCCGAATATTTGCAAAAGATTGATACCAGCCGTCGTTTTTATTTGGCCATATATTTCAGAAAGTTAAAGGGCGATTGTGCTGAATTTCAATAGCGATTCATTCCCGAATATTTGCAAAAGATTGATACCATACACAGGTCTGAGGAATATATAATTGCTTCTAAAAGTTGATTTCAACCAACACACGGACAGACGGTCATGGCTTAATCGACTCCTCTATTCATAAGCTTTTCTTCTTTTTACAGAGACATTTAAAATGATTTCTATTGTATTTTTAACTAAGAAGTCACGGAATTCAGTTTGCATTACTTCCAACTCAATAAATCGCTAAAAGACATAAAGGATTCGGACAGCCATCTATAATATTACTACTGAAATAAACTCACACGGCCCATTACTTTTTCAATTATTAACATTATTTTGTTTCTGCTATTTAAGAATAAATTCAAATTAATTTTTGTGTATTTTTTAAGCTTTTGTTTTGTCAAACTAAATTGTGATAGTGACAGCACTTGGATCAACACAAAGACAATAGAACAATCACAAGTCGCTGGAAATTTAGAAAATGTTTTTTACTGTTAAACAAATGTTCTTAGTGTGTTCAGTGAGACAATTCACTCAAGTACACGTACGACAAATAATGGCGAAGCGTTAAAAAGACATTTAAATAAATATTAGGTATGTTCACAACAGGCAAATATTTGATGACATAGACTTAATCATATATTCATTTCTGCCCTAATAGATTGTTATTTTTTGAATAGTAAATTTTCTTTGACTATATGTGGTATAAGAAAGATTTAAAAAAAATAGAGGCTACTGTTATTTGGGCAAATATTTGCCTAATGTGGGCAACGCTTTTGTTGTGTATCAACTAAACACATGAGATCTGCGAAACCTTTAAAATTTCTGAAACTAAAACTTTTATGCAAAATCTTATAGAATTAAGAAAATAATGCTCTATTTAAACGATTGTTCATTATCGGGCTAATATTTGAACGAACTTGTTTTTTTTTTTTGTTTGAGAAATGCATTAAACAATATATTCCACATTGATCAAAAAGCACTATAAAAGGCCATCACTACATAATTTGATTTCAACAAGTACAAGGTGGAAGTAATCTATAATACCTGAACGTTGCTTGTTTTAAAAAATGGTTGAAATAAACAGTATTTTCAAAATATTAATAATTTGCCACATAGTCCTTTTGAATGTTTCTTTGGTGTTTCCAAAAATCGAGCCACGGATTGTTGGCGGAACAGTAATCGGCATTGAAGATGTACCCTATATGATGCGAATCCTGGGCTATAATGAATTTCGCTGTGGTGCGGCTTTAATACTACCCCGTTACGTAGTGACTGCAGCCCATTGTGTTATGGACATTGAACCTGAATATATCACTGTAGAAGGTGGATATAATCACGTCAATAAGAGTAGTGTAGCATCTGGGGTTAAGAGCATCATGTATCCTGGAAATTACTTTCTACTTCCAATTGATGTTGCGCTATTGGAATTAAATTATTCACTTCGTGGTTCTAATATACTACCAATTGGTAGCTTGTGCACTAAAGGTTGGACAGCGGGCACTAACGTCAAGATATATGGCTGGGGTATAGGTAATAAAACAGATAAATATGGTGACGGCAAGCTGAGAACGGCAACAGTGCAAGTGATTGAACAAAGTGAATGTGAGTTAATTTATCGTGCCGATCACGAATTTTCAAAAACAATATTCTGTACTTCCACCCTGGATGGCAAAGATGCCTGTATTGGTGATGCAGGAGGGGCAGCTATTATAAATGGGCAACTTTGCGGTATAATATCTTTTGACAACGGCTGTGCTGATCCTAATCATCCAAGTGTCTACACAAATATGCTGGCTTTACGTAAATTTCTAATAACTTCCATAAAGAAATCTTAATGTTAAAACTGCTGAACTTTGCTTTCTTTTTTGTATAATAATGTCAATAATCAAATAAATATATATTTAATCCAGATAGGATTTAAGTAGTTTTAAAAATGGAAAACCCTTCCGACGTACGTTGAGGTTAGGTGGATCAAAAATTTGAAATTTTTGTTTAAATAAAGTTTGGTATCGAACAAAAAAAAACAATATTATAAATACATCATATATTTACTACGGGTGTCAGGTTTGTAATAGCTTAATCATTCCGTTGGTAATTTGTACAATATTGATTAGCGACCACTTAATTAGGCTTTATGGAAATCGATTGAAGGCAAGCTTTTGAAGACCCCATATACTGTTAGCATTTATTTTTCAGAAATATTACAAATATCATTTCGCTAAAGAGAAACTGATGACAAATTTTGCATTCAACTGCAGAAAAATATGAAAAATTTTTATAAAGCGACATAAAAAAAATTAAACTTCGCTACCGAATATCTCTGATATTTTGATAACTTTCACGGGTCTTTGAGTTGTCGGGGGGCTTCAAAAATTAATTTCAACATACACACAAACAGAAGGATAGCTTATGCGATCGAAAATGAATATTGTAGAAATTTCACAAGGAATGACAAACCCATATATACACTTACACTCACTGCGAAGGGTATAGAAATGATCTTGTATAAAATTACAAGTGTTGCCATTCTAAATTACACATTTGAAGAAATATTATATCGAGTGATTCATTACAAGGTCTGATATTCAATAAAATTTTGTTGCCAGCTTACGCATGGGTAATATCAAACTGTTTTGTCATTTTTTTGTTTAGTATTGTTTGACAAGTCTTCATAGAAAGATTCACATGACCACAGCGTCTCAGAATTGTTTAGCTGTATTACGCAAAAAAAAAAAATGTTCTGTGAGAAATGTTTTTTCAGTGTTTAATCGAGAAATTTCTTCACAACGTGTAGTCATGCAGTAACAATTGTTTGTATCACCATTCATCTCGTTGATATGAAATACGTATGTACGTACATATATAAAACATACATACATACATACATACATTGTATAATTATAAATTGAGTTTATGTATGTAGGGCTCAGCTGGGATTCGATGCCACGTTCACTCTGACCAGTATACCACGTTTGTATGGTTGTTTTGTATGTTGTTGTTGTAAAAAAAAAAGTATTTGGTTTAGGTTTCTTCAATATATCTCAGTTGTTTATACAAGGTGGCGCAAAAGAAATCCTCCTATCAGAAAATGCTACAAATTTTGCAATTGGCCTCTAATGTCAGTTCTGTTTTGACATTTGTGTAGTAAACACATGCAAAATACACGTTAATAAACAATGTTACGCTACACTGCTCCAGAACGCGGAATATTGGTGACTATTTATTTGACCAATAATCGGTCGGTGACTTTGGCACAACGTGAATTTCGTCGCAGATTTCCTAGCCGTCCAACGCCTACTGGTGAAACACTGCGACGTTTAGCCGCTCGCCTCGAAGAGACTGGCACAACACGAGATGCTGCCAGGAGTGGCAGACCCCGGAGTAGCCGTTCTGCAGAGAATATTGCTGCTGTAGCCGAGGATGTCATGGAAGCGCCGTCGACATCGACCAGACGACGTGCCACGCAAATGGCTATCAGTCGACGGTCTTTACACCGATTTTTGGTACAAGATTTGAAGATGTTTCCGTACAAAGTCCAGACGGTGCATCAGCTGTTAGCTGCTGACCGCCAATCGCGTCTAACATACGCTCAAGCCATCCTGAATCACCACCAAGAGGAAGATGATTTTTCATTAAAAATAATAATGAGTGATTAGGCCCATTTCCATCTTAGCGGATACGTAAATAAGCAAAATTTACGTTTCTGGGGCACTGAAAATCCGCGTGTAACCCACGAAGAGCCATTACACCCGCTCAAAGTTACTGTATGGTGTGCTGTTTTTGCTGGAGGAGTCATCGGACCTTTTTTCTTCGAAGACGTCGCGGGCCAAACGGTTACTGTGAATGGTGAGCGCTACAGAGCAATGATCAACGAGTTCTTTTTGCCGCAACTTGATGAATTGGGATTGGAAAACATGTGGTTCCAACAGGACGTTGCAACAGCACACACTGCACGTGCCACAACCGATATGCTGAAGGATGCATTTCCCGGGCGCCTAATCTCCCGTTTTGGCGATTTGAACTGGCCAGCAAGATCGCCTGATTTGACCGCTCCAGACTTCTTTTTGTGGGGCTTTTTGAAGTCGCGGGTTTATGTCAACAAGCCTCAGACTTTTGCAGCTCTTAAAGACAATATCCGTCAAGAATGTGAGGACCTATCGCCGGAAGTTTTGGCCAAAGTGATGGAAAATGCCATAAAAAGGGCTCAAATGACAATCAACTGTGGCGGCGGCCATTTACATGACATCATATTCTCGACTTGATGTAAAAAAAATTAAAAGACCAAATAAAAATACTCCTCAAGAAGAATCAAAGTTTTTCATTTTTTTTTTAAATTACAGCCAAAAAACATCGGAAGGTTATTTTTGCGCCACCTTGCAGATTTTACTGATTTTCAATACCAATGTGCTCCTGAATATTTCCGATATTTTGGTACTTTACACGGGTCTAGTAGATGTCGGGGGGCTTCACAAAGTGGATTTCAACATACACACGGAAAGACTTACAATGCTTAGTCGACTCCCCTTTCTATAAGCTCTCAAAAAATTTATACTTTTTGGGGTCGGAAATGAAAATTGTAGCAATTGCACACGGAATGACAAACATTTTTCATTTTTGTGTGAAGGGTATAAAAATGAGTCAAGTACATCTCGTAAAACAATAGATTTGTTGAGAAATGATTTTGATGAGCACTTAATTTTACATTTTGCTACGGTAAATTTTCCACCTAGATCGTGCGATATCATACCTTTGGACTATTTTCTTTGAGGATATGTATGTAAAATTTGAGATCGTCAGTAATAAGCCAGCTACGATTGACGCCTTAAAAGCCAAAATTACTTTATGCTCGTTTATGCTCGAACAAGTTGCCCGAAATTAGGTCTTCCGTGTGGACGACTTCAGACGTAGTCGTCACCAATATTAACTTAAAATCATTTTCAAACAGTAAAGACCATAAATTGTTCTTTTAACCGATAAAAAAAATTTTAGGTTCACAGTACACAGCTAAGTATTCAGTACTTGCCATGGGTTTTCATGGTAAGTCCGAAGAATTTAAAATACACTGATATCCTTTTTTGAAAACACAAAGTGCTGGAAGTAAGGTTACACGTGCTTCTTGACGAAGTCATTTCACAATTTTTCTGTTGATTAATTTAATGTTGAAGGGTAAAATGATTTATATTTTTCATGAATTTGAAAACCGGAGAATAATTACTTGTAGTCTTCGCTTTCGTAAAGACTTGTTGAATGAGGAAAAGTGGGCAAATAAATACTTCGTACTTTATAACTGAAGTATTAAGAAAATATTATCGAGGTCTCATTTTGTTCATAGATTATGTGACTTTACGCGAATGTAAAAAGACCTTTTGCCGATTTGGTGGTTTCATAATTATTTTTTAAAAATGCAAAATTTTATTTAAAAGATTTTTCAATAAGAGCGCTACAAAAGTTTGTTTAATTAAAAAAAAAACGGTTTTGGATATCAATGACATTCTTTATTCCTGTCAAAGTACGTTCGATGCCATTATGTATGGAACTCGATTTCAAGATTCTCGATTTTCAAGACCATAGACTTGACGTAGTCCCACAGGAAATAGTCTAACGGCGTCATATCGCACGACCGAGGCGGCCAATCGACTCGACCATTTTGTGAAATATCACGTTCTCCAAACTTGGTTTCCAATAAATTGGTTGTGGACATTCGCATGTCCTCCAAGTCCATATCATCCAATTGGGGCCAAAAATATTCTGTTGTCATTGAACGGTAGCGATTCCCTTTCACAGTAACGTGCCGGTCTTGATCATCACAGAAGAAGTACGGTCCAATGACGCACCAAATCGTAATTTTTTCGGTATGATGACTCATGGAGTACGTGTGGATTGCTGTCTGACCAATAACGCATATTTTGCTTATTGGCAAAAAATATGGCGTCGTTTGCTGTCCCTATCGTTTTGTAGCGTGCCTATTTAAAAACCCTTTATTTTTTACTTAGACAACCATAAATTAAACAACATCTTAACACAAAAAAACAAACAAATAAACAATTTTGAAAATCGCTTATTAAAGAGAAAAAGTTATGAATTTTTGAAATTTTATTTTTTTAAAAAATACATTTATAGCAAAAATTTGCAATAAAATTTCAGTCAACACAAAAAAAAATCTGCAATTTTGCTTCCTTGCTTAATCCAATCGATAATTTGCTTTTCATGGCTGATAGCTGGTTTCGAAAATCCATTCCACTTGGCTAATATCGGAATAGTTTTTCAAGATTCTAAAGTGATTACATTTCAATTTAATTTAGAAATTAAAATAATAGAATAAATGAATTTGAGCCAAAATAAAAATTATTTACAGTAAATTAAAAATGAAGAGAAAATTGTTTTTATTTTAGTATCTGTTATTTGCGATATGCGCTCCGATATTTGCATAAATTTTGCGAGGGAATTACCCAAGCGTTTAATTATAACGAAGTGATTCGATTTTAGTGAAAACACACATGATTAAAGATTGGCGTGTTGTTGGAGATAATATGGTAATGAAGTTATAAAACTCATTCACTAATTCATTAGGTGAAAAGAAACAGACGTTTCATGAATTAATTATGATAAGTGTGAATTGTGGAAGATATTTTGCCTGATTTTGTACTCATTCTGATGCACATTATTTACAGACAATTGTTTCTTCTTTTTACAGAGGCATTTAAAGTGATTTCTATTGTATTTTTAACTAAGATGTCACGGAATTCAGTTTGCATTACTTCCAACTCAATAAATCGCTAAAAGACATAAAGAATTCGGAACAGCCATCTAAAATATTACTATTGAAATAAACTCACTCGGTCCATTACTTTTTCAATTATTAACATTATTTTGTTTCTGCTATTTAAGAATAAATTTAAATTAATTTTTGTGTATATTTTAAGCTTTTGTTTTGTCAAACTAAATTGTGATAGTGACAGCACTTGGATCAACACAAAGACAATAGAACAATCACAAGTCGCTGGAAATTTAGAAAATGTTTTTTACTGTTAAACAAATGTTCTTAGTGTGTTCAGTGAGACAATTCACTCAAGTACACGTACGACAAATAATGGCAAAGACATTTAAATAAATATTAGGTATGTTCACATCAGGCAAATATTTGATGACATGAACTTAAGCATATATTCATTTCTGCCCTAATAGATTGATATTTATTTAATAGTAAATTTTCTTAACTTAAACCAATTGCAATACCAATCAATTGTGATATGTTTTGACTATATTTGGTATTAGATAGATCACATATATTAAAAAATATATTTTTGAAAAAAATAGAGGCTACTGTTATTTGGGCAAATATTTGCCTAATGTGGACAACGCTTTTGTTGTATATCAACTAAACACATGAGATCTGCAAAACCTTTAAAATTTCTGAAACTGAAACTATGCAAATTCTAATAGAATTAAGAAAATAATGCTCTATTTAAATGAATGTTCATTCTACGGCTAATATTTAAACGAACTTGTTTTTTGTTTGAGAAATGCATTCAACAATATATTCCACATCGATCAAAAAGCACTATAAAAGGCCATCATTAAATAAGTTAATTTCAACAAGTACAAGGTGGAAGTTTTCTATAATACCTGAACGTTGCTTGTTTTAAAAAATGTTTGAAATAAACTGTATTTTCAAAATATTAATAATTTGCCACATCGTCCTTTTGAATGTTTCTTTGGTGTTTCCAAAAATCGAGTCACGAATTGTTGGCGGAAGTGATGTCAGTATTGAAGATGTACCCTTTATGATACGAATCCTGGGCTATAATAGATTTCTTTGTGGTGCCACTTTAATACTACCCCGATACGTAGTGACTGCAGCCCACTGTGTTATAGACATAAAAGCTAAACATGTTACTGCAGTAGCTGGATATGATCACGCCAGTAAGAGGGGTTTAAGATCTAAGGTTAAGAAGATTATGTATCCAAAAGGTCATCGGAAATATGTTATTGATGTGGCGGTGCTGGAATTAGTTGGCTCACTTCATGGTTCAAACATACTACCAATTGGTAGTTTGTGCACTAGAGGTTGGAGACTGGGCACCGACGTCAAAATTTATGGCTGGGGTATAAGGGTATCTTAAGCTTATATTTTAGAAATAGTATTTTTGTTTCTTCAAATTATTATGTCAATTAAATTTAATAATTTGTAAACCCAATATTCAAAATAAATTTCTAAACCTACAAAGATGTTAAATAACATGTTGTATGTATTTTAGCTTTTTAAAAGCTCTTTTATCAATTACTTTTAATATCACAAATTTTATTTTTGTGCTAGAAGTTTTTATTTTCAGGCGTGATTCATGTGGCCATATAAATTAAAAATCATTCCGACGCACAGTGTTGCAAAAGATGAAGTAACTGAGCTGAAATGAATTTCAAAAATAACTTTTTAAATAAAGTTTGGCATGAAAAAAAATTACAAAATTGTATATCACCAGTCATTAAAATTATTATAAAACATTAAACAGTTTTTGTTTTAACCCTGCCATATAGTTTTGTGCCGTTTGTAATTTATACAACATTAATTTCCAACCCAATTGAGTTATATCCAACTATCCGTGTGTTGGATGAAATTAATTTTAAGAAACCCAACATGTTGCGAAGTTGTTGTTGTTGTGTTATCAATATTTTTGAATTATTCGAATACAGCGCAATCGCTTTATGAGGGAATAAGCACGACTGTCTCATATTTTTATACCCGCCACCAAAAAAATGGTGGGGGTATATTCATTTTGTCATTCCGTTTGTAACACATCGAAATATCCATTTTAGACCCCATAAAGTATATATATTCTGAATCGGGGTTTGATTTTATGACGATCTAGCTATGTCCGTCCGTCTTTTGAAAGCACGATAGAGGTCGCACCAAAAAAAAGCTAGGGGGCTCAAATTTTGCCAGAATTTTTCTTATAGACAAGGTTTGTTTGGTATTGAAAATGGGCTAAATCGGAATATTAGGAAGAGAGTTATAGCTCGAAAAGCAAGAGTAGGTCGAAAAAACCGTGTCCTTCGAACATCGAATAAAATGGAATTGTGTCCAAACGCCTTAACGTAGACTCATGAAACTTCGAATATATATTTCCTGGGTAAAAACAATATTTTCCACCGAAAATTTTCTAAATCTATGCATTAGGAGAGGAGTTATCGATCAAAATGTACGAAAATTTATACCGCACAGTGTATTTTTCGGTATATTTAAAAACAAAAACGTCATAAAAGCAACAAAATTGAATGTACGACTCTGAAATTTTGCACACTTTGCTTTTTGGTGACACGCTTTCTTGTAACGGCAAATCAATGTGCCACGCCCACTTTTACGCCCACCTCCCATATAACGTTTTAACTAAAATTCATATAATTTCTCTATTAATAAAGATCTTGGAATAATAAAGGACTATATTGAAACACCTAAGTTGTACTCATTAGCAAAAACAACTTTGACACGCCTACTATAACGCCCACTTTCACTTTTGAATTGTGTCCAGACGCATAAACGTAGAGTCATGAAACTTCGAATATATATTTATCGAGTCAAAAGAATATGTTTCCCTGAAAATCGCTTAAATCTATGAATTAGGAAAAGAGTTACAGATAAAAATGTACGAACATTTATACCGCACAGTGTATATTTCAAATTTAAAACGTAATAAAACTGACAAAACTATATGTACGATTCTGAAATTTTGCAAACATGGCTTTTTGGTCAAAGTCTTCGTTATAACGGAAAATAGATGTGCCACGCACACTTTTTTCCTTAAATTTTTATAAAAATATATTAGTCATATATATTGGCATTTATTCATCTTACACTGCGCCATTTATTGTACTGTAGCTAAATATAAGATAAAGATGATAAGATAGATGACTCTACTAGCAACTATTAGATGGCATGCTAACAACTTATGCTTATGTTCTCCTGAAGTTATGCTCTATTAAAAATGGGAATTTAGGAAAATTTTCACCTAAGTCAAAAAAAATTGTCTCTAAACATTATAAACAATTTATTTTCATGTGCTAATGGCTAACAAATTTTAAAATTATACAAAACTTATTTCGTTTGAAAATCTTTTAAAAGCAAAATGTTATAGAAGTTTAAAAATCAAAATCTTACTAATAAATTTCCCGTTTTAGAAAAATGCAGAGAATGTATATTTTAAATCACCCTGTGGCCCTTAAAATTTAACCTTAAATTCACTTTCTTCCTCTTAAATTCATGTTGATTTTGAATAAAATTATTATGAAATTATTATCATTTATTTTTATAATGATAATGTTTGTATGCTTCAATTATGTATGGAACAAAATATCGGCCAAATGGCCCCCCAACCTAGGCGGCACACCACGATCCGATAGTCCAAATTTTCAATGACACTGTTGATGCTCGATTGTTAGGCACGATGATGAGTCGAGGTTGCTTGCTCTTTTGCCACGTTATCATGAAAAACAGCAATGTTTCCCATTCAACGAACTAAGATGGCATTCACAGATGTTTTCACATTTCATACAGACCTGCTTTGCAGACATTTAAATATTTTTTACAATTCTCACGATTGTGGACGAATTCGAACGATTATGTTGACCAAAAGAATCACGAAGTGCACAAAATGCATTTTGATTTGAACGCCCATTTTTATAAAAATCTTTAATATTTAAAAGCGTTGCTCGATTGCGTATCTTTCCACGGTTCAAATTGAGTTAGTCTGAGATTGAGAAATGTCAAATGAAATACAAGAAAAAAGTTGAAGTTTAGATGTGGTTCACCTTAAACATGGGCCCTTAAAATTTAACCACCCTCTACAAAGAAAGTGATGCATATTTTATTATAAAGAGATTATCCTATAGCGATTAACAAAATAATAAATATTGTACTTTAAATGTACACAAAATTGGTGGTGGGTATAAAAGATTCGGCACAGCCGAATATAGTGCCCTTACTTGTTTTTTATCGATTTGCTTGTTACTTTTTATGTATATGAAGCGCTCTAGGGGTGTTAATAAAATATATTTTTTAGAAAATTCCTTCACTATTTAATCGGCAAAATTTATTTGAAAAATATGTATAATTTTATTTTAAATACATAAAGTTTCTTAATTACCTTAATAATAACGCTAGTGACACCAAATTGCAAGCCGTAGGGAAATTATTGCTGAAATAACAAGTAGACTTGTGCCAAATAGCTTATTTTAGTGACCGATCATTTTGGTTTATAGTCCAAAAATGAACTAGGCCGTTCACTTAGTTCAATCGCTCTTTTTTATTTTTAACTATGTGTTCTGTTTTGAACTACCTACTTAACTTATAAGCACAAGTTGTAGAAAGAGAAAAGTAAAATAAATATTTGTGCAATGAAAGAAATATTCTGTTATCATTGAACGGTAGCGATTCCCATTCCCATTGACGAAGCCATTCAGCCAGAATTGAGAAATGACCATAAACTGGACGTAGCGCTCTTAACTCCGTGGCGTCGTTTGCTGTGCCTATCGGTCTACTTTTGTAGCGTGCCTATTTAAAAAACTTTTTTTTTTTACTTAAACAACCATAATTTGAACAACATCTTAACACAAAAAAACAAATAAACAAACAAACAATTTTGAAAATCGCTTATTAAAGAGAAAAAGTTATGAATTTTTGAAATTTTATTTTTTTAAAAAACACGGTTAGTACGTGTTACTTAAATATGCGACATCGCAGATTTCAAATCTAATATACATTTATAGCAAAAAGTTGCAATAAAATTTCAGGCAACACAAAAAAAAACTGCAATTTTGCTCCCTGACTTAATCCAATCGATAATTTGCTTTTCATGGCGGGGAGGATACTCTTTTGTAAATCTGTGAATATAAAGTTATTAGAAATACATACCTAGAATGAATGAATTCTAATGTTATTTTTATATTCTTCACCATGTTGGCTAATAACTTTTCCCACGTCGTCTGGGCTATTACAAATTTAGGCAAAAAACTTTTATAAAATTTTGTTTTTGTGGGTTACGTTATTTTAGCGGTTAAGGCTTAACATTTTCGAGTTTTGTTCGAACTACACAGAAAAAAAAGTGGTTTTGATATTTAAATACGAAAATGGCGTATTGGATTATAAATTTTCTTACATTTTCTGTGATGACGATTTTTGCACCGTTGATAAAAAAGATTGTGGGTATGATTTTTAAATTTATTTCTATTTTTTTAGTCAACAAAGAAATTAATTGAGTTTTTTATACCCTTCACACAGTGAAAAAGGGTATATATAGGTTTGTCATTCCGTGTGAAATTTCTACAATTTTCATTTCCGACCCCATAAAGTATATAGTTTCTGAAAGCTTATGAATAGGGGAGTCGATTAAGCTCTGTCAGTCTGTCCGTCTATCCGTGTGTATGTTGAAATCAACGTTTTGAAGCCCCGCGATATCGCATGGACCCGGGTGAGGTATTCAAATATCAGAAATATTCGGGAGTAGATCGGTATTGAAAATCAGAAACATCGGTTCAAAAACAACTGAGATATGAGCAAAAACCCACGACCACCTCGATTTTTTTTCACAAAAACAACATTACAACAACAACATACGTACACACAAATGTGTATACTGGTTAGAGAAAACGTGGCATCGAATCCCAGCTGAGCCAAAAAAGATTTTTTTTTTATTTTTTTTTAATTTTTTTTTAATTTTTTTTTTATTATTTTTTTTTATATATTTATTATTATTTATTATTATTAATATATATATTATATATATTTTAATAATTTTTTTTTTAATTTTTTTTTACATTTTTTTTAATTTTTTTTTTTAGTATTTTTTTTTATTTTTTTTTTAACATACATACGTAAATTTATAATTTTACAATGGGATCTTTTTATATATGTATGTTTTTATATGTATGTACGTATTTCATATGGGAAATGGTGATACAAACTACTGTTATTGCATGACTACACGTTGTGAAGTGTATATAAGATTCGGCATGGCCGAATATAGCGCTCTTACTTGTTTAATTTCATGTTTAATTTTAAAGAAAATATTTATTGAAAACTCAGTAGTAATCAAATAAAAAAAATTATCAATTCAAAGAAAGGCTTTATTAAAACTGTAACAATAATTAAATAAATGAATTTTTAATTGACAAAAGGATTTTATTGAATATGATGTTAAATTCAATAAAAATTATTATCGAAATTAAATCTATATTTAAAAATTGTATGTATTGGTTCAATAAAAAAAATTGGTAAAAAGGAACATAAAATAACATTTTCAGGCATTCATTTATCGGGTGTCCCAACTAGAACGCAATTTTTTAATTTTAAATAAAACACAGATATTTAAAACAAAAAAAAGTGAAACTTTATTATATCGTAAAGTAGACAGAATGAGATTATGTATTTTCCTCTTTTAAGGCTTGAGTCGCCGTCGGCTTATTCGCGTAAACCATCGACTTCAAAAAACCCCAAAGAAAAAAATCTTAAGGTGTTAAATCACACGATCTAGGCGACCAATTCTGGTCTCCAAAACGCGAAATAACACGACCGGGAAATGACTGATGCAGCAATTGAATTGTTTCTCTGGCTGTATGACATGTGGCGCTATCTTGTTGAAACCACATGCCCTCCACATTCATTCACGAATTATGGTGGTTGGAGTTTGAGCGACATCATCACGTACAGCTGCGACATTTTCGGTCGATCGACCTGGTCGAAGGCGCGTTGTTGTCTTTACATCACTAACAGAACAGACCCAGTTTCGGCAAATCTATCCATTAATCTCTTTACAGTTGACTCTTTTGGAGCATTATTGTGACCCCAAATTGATCGCAATTTGCGAACTGTAGCCGCAAAACTTTCACCATTGTGGTAAAACAATTTCACAAAGAGAATGCGTTGTTCATTCGTGTAGCGCTTCATTATACCCTTCACCTGTGGTGCACAAGGGTATATATAGCTTTGTCATTCCGTTTGTAATTTCTACAATTTTCATTTCCGACCCCATAAAGCATATATTTTCTGAAAGCTTATGAATAAAGGAGTCAATTAAGCCCTGACCGTCTGTCCGTCTGCCCGTCTGTCCGTGTGTTGGTTGAAATCAACTTTTAGAAGCAACTATATGTTCCTCAGATCTGTATATGGTATCAATCTCTTGGAAATATCCAGGAATGAATCGCTATTGAAATTCAGCTTAATCGCCCCATAACTTTCTGAGATATGAGCAAAAAACCACGACCACCTCGTTTTTTTCACAATTACAACAACAACATACATACATACATGTAAAAAACATACCAAACAAAAAAAATTACAAAAAAAAAAATATTAAAAATAAGAAAAAAATAATAAAAAAAAATTTTAAAAAAATTTAAAAAAAATAATAAAATATAAATAATATATTAAATAAAATAAAACAAAATTTTTTTGGCTCAGCTGGGATTCGATGCCACATTTATTCTAACGTGTACGTATGCACGTATTTTATATGGGATGACTGGTGATACAAACAATTGTTATTGCATGACTACACGTTGTGAAGGGTATATAAGATTCGGCACGGCCGAATATAGCACTGTTACTTGTTTTTACTAACCTCGTACCTTCTACTAGCGAACAATAACAATTGTTCAAATGTCAAACAATGACACTTCGAATGGGGCCAAATTTAAAAATTGCGTTCTAGTTGGGACACCCGATATATACATATATTACATACTTATGTATATACAAATTCAGTTTAAATACTAAAACTTTTTTGCTTAAAAATTATTCAATTAATTATTGTCCAAATTCAAAATTTCATTTTTTATAGTAAATATTTTAGTAAATTTCTTATTATTTGGTATGTCATAAAAAAATATTTGTAAAAAATTAAAAAAAAATATTTCCGATTCAATAGGAAATTGTAAGTTAAATACAAAAAACGTTTTAAACAATATATCTACAGCTGTTAACACTTTTAACATAGGATACTTTATGTCATCATAATAAAGAAATATTTGTTTAACTTCTGCCTAAAATTAACAATTTAGGTTGAATGTTAAGTTTTTGTAATTTACGGAGGTCTAATTTTATCTTTAGTTCCTTATCAGAACTGGCAATTATTGCAAAAGAATCCTGAGAATTTGAGATAGAGAACTTTTTCTTTATTTTGGCACCTGAGTCATCCGTTACTGATTTTTGTTGAGGAGGAAACAAATTGTGCAAGTGCCAGAAAACAGCAAATTGTCTTGACTCTAAAATAAGAACATAATCACTTTTTAATTATTCGAATGAAAATGCAAAAACTTACCTTCGTCACCTGACATTATGCTTATTAGCTGCTTAGAAACAAAAGCACTAGTTACTTTAGTTTGAAGTAGATGTATTAACTTGTTTTCATAAAGTGACCAACATTTTGCAGATAAACTTTTGGCATCAGCATATTTTAAAGCAAAATCGATTGAAAAATTAGAATAAAATATTGATTATTATTTGTATTTATTGTTTTTTTTTCTACCTACAAGTTTAAATCCAGATGGTCTTAAATATTCCGACCATTCTTTTAAAATTTCCTCTGTAGACTTAGACTTTTCCATTTGTTGAAACCTATAATTAGCGCATTTTCTCCAATATATATCGAACTCATCAGCTGGCGTATTTTCACTTCGAAGTATTTGCAGGGCATAAGTGGCGTCTGTTTCTGAAACTAGAAAAATATATTGATACGAATATACCAAATAAGATTTTTTAACGTTTTAACTCACAGAATGTATAATTTTTCCATAGTACGCAAATCAATCGAATAGATATTAATCATGAATGATATTAATTTGAATGAATTAAATTTTCCACATTGTGACGAATAATTTGTTTTGCTTTCCGATTTTTAAAAATAAAAGTTGCGAGACAAATGATATTTTAAAAAAATTGAAAATAAATTTCTCAACACAATTTAAATATAAAATTCCTTACATGAATCATTCATTCAAAGAACATAATCGAAAAATTAAAAAAAAAATCGATTCACAAATAGAATTTTTATTTTCCTTGAAGAAAAGTTAGCAGCGTTGCCACTGTAGTTTATCATTTTTGTTGTGTTAATGGGAACAATTTTACCATTTTAGGAATTAAAGAATATATTAAAAAAGTTATAATTTTTAGTTAATATATTTTATGCATGTATGTACGTATAAATCTATGCATGTAAAATATTAAGTGATCAACTAAAAATACAAATAAGGCTTAGGTATAATAAAACAAAAACTATGAATCTGATTTATCTGATTTTTTCTATTATATTTGTCGATTTTTACTTGAATCGTAGATTAGTTTTATAAATAAATGTACATACAATTTTCGTTCTTTTTTATCCCTTAAAGTTTTTGTTATAAAAACATGTATATTCAAAATTATATAGGCGCCACCGCCAAATGTAGCCGTGCAGCTATGATGGCGTCAAACATCGTATGTATTTCAATTTGGCCAGATTTAAGTCGCCAGCCTGCTGTTATTTAATGCTTCAAGCAACTTAGAAAGCATTGTGATAGGCTTTGTAAAAAATGTGATTGTATGTGTTACACCGATAATGATTGATATAAAAAGAGACACACAACAATGCGACGGTATAATACATACAAACACATTTTTACAAATACTACGAAAGGCTTGACAAGTAGTTTGATCGTATCTTCACAATATATGAGCCATTAAAAATTCCTTCAGTTTATTGTCCCGGCAACACAAGTTTCCGTCGAAAGAGCTTTTAGTGCTCTCTCAATAATATTAACAAAAATGAGATCAAAGCTATCAAAAGATACTATAAACAATTTGCTTTTATTAAAACTTAATAAGAATTTAATTGAATATGTAACAATAAAAAACGAAACCACGGAACAATTACATATGATATAATATTTATTTTTATATATTTTGTTTTTATTTAGACTCATATATATATATTTTTTTGAATTATTGTCCGATGAATAAATAAAAATTAAACTAATACAAATCAATAAATTTGTTAAAATTTTATTATGGGAATTTTTGTAAAGAATCTTAGTTTAATACTTGTGGCAACTTGTTTTTTAATTTTTTGGGACATGAATTCATACACAATTTTATTAAGAATGTTAGGCGCCGGAAGAACAATGTTTCATAGGTTATGTTAGGTATTTCTTGCATTCATAAAAGCAATACTGCTTAATTGTGAGATGGATATATAAAATATAATATTTATACACAATACAGCTCTTTATATACATATAAGCAAAATCCAATCTGTTAAGAACGCATTGTGTTGTTTAAATTATTATGATTGCTACTGTACATTATTTAATGTTAAGATTTTTTTCATACCACAAACAACAAAAAATAAAAAGAGGAAATTTTTAAAACAAATTATTCGCTTTTGATTCATTTTGCTTAGAATGAAATATATTAAATTTGTGAGAGGAATGAAACACGACGAATTTTAAAAATAAAAATTGTATTGCAACGAAATCAATAAAAAAAATATTTTTATATTATTTGCGAAAAGAATGATAAAAAAATAAAAATACTAAATAGAATTTGACTCACAACTTTTATCTTTTTCAATTCAGAGCATAATCCAAAAAACAAGCGAAAAAAATGAAATTGTATTCACAAACATAATTTTTTGCGTACTATGAATTTTTCACATTTTTTGGAATTTCTCTGGGATCAAATATATTTTTGGTGTGCCGCTTTAAGTTATATATTTTGGAATATAGTTTACCCCTTTTACCAGTGGTGCAATATTCCTAATTTTAAATTGCAAAAGTAAATAAATAAAAATATGTTAAATGAAAAAAAAAAAACAATTTAAAATTTATCTACCAATTCGTCTGTTGGAAATATTGAGAAAATTTCTTTTTCGATTTCCAAACAATCGGAAACTGTATATGAGATGCCTTCAGCCTCCACATATGATGCAATGGTCTTAATCAGTAATTGTCGCTGCTTATCATGAAGTATTTTTCTTTCGGCATAGTATTTGAGAATAGATCTTCCATTATGTGTGTCGGTAAGCATTTTCATAACAGAGCTTTGCTTTCCAATTTTCAAAATTATTATCAAAAACAGCAAAGTCTCCTACAGGAAGGCCATGAAATAGAATATCAGTATGTTTTGGCTTTAAAATTTTTAATACGTCAGTTATAATATGATTGTCTGTTAAAAAAATACATACATAGTAAATAAAATGAATATTATTATTAAAAGCAAATCTTATCTATAAAGTGGTTATATAAATGTTGTAGTTTCCAATTGCATAACAAATCGTAAAGATGATTGTCAACAGCTGTAGTATCATTCTAACAAAATTTATTAATTAACTAGTATATGTTTTTGTAAAACTCTTTAAGTTTTACAAAGGTACGGCCCATTGGTATTTGTATTTTCTCAACTGGTGGACCAACTATTTCATTTAAAGGTACAATTTCGTACACATTTGAAATATTAATAAAATTTTAAAATGTTGCAAAATGTAAATCAAGAGTCATCACTAGAGATTTTATCTAGATAAAGGACGATAAATATTTCGAAATCATTTTTGAATCTTCCTATAAAAGATTTTTTATCATATTTGTAACCCCAAATTTTTGCCTCAAAATACACAGTAATATCAGTTGCTTTTAATTTATCGTAAATGATTTTTTTTTCTTTCAAGTTAGTTATTACTTTTTTTAACTTGTGATTCTGATAGATTTTAGAATTTAATATGTAATTCGCAAGTTTCATTTGATGTTTTATAGTAAATGTTTTGGGAATAAACTTTCGAGATGTTTTGGTAAATTCTTTGTGTTTTGCTTCAAACTTAAAACTCCACAAATTTCTTAACGGACCTGATTTTTTCATTATCATTGGATAATGAGTTAAAATATGGAACTTGGGGGTAAGGTTTTTTTTAAATAGTATTTGATAATCTCTGTTAATTATTTCGATTTTAGTACGGATTTTTGTTATTAATAAATCTGAAATTTCGTAACATAAGAAATCTTCTATGAAATCAAAAAATGTTATCAAAAATTGCCAAACCTCATCGTTGTAAGGTATATACTCTCCAAATAAAATAGAAAAGTAATAATAACAAGTAAAAGTGCTATATTCGGCCGTGCCGAATCTTATATACCCTTCACAACGTGTAGTCATGCAATAACAATTGTTTGTATCACCATTCATCCCATATGAAATATGTACATACTTATAAAAAACATACATACATATAAAAACATCCCATTGTAAAATTATAAATTCACGTATGTATGTTAAAAAAACAAAACAAAAAAAAAAAAATAAAAAAAAAATTTAAAAAAAAATTTAAAAAAAAATATAAAAAAATTATTATATATATAATATATATAAAACAAAAAATAAATAAAAAAAAAATAAAAAAAAAATTAAAAAAAAAATAATAAAAATATAAATAATATATTAAATAAAAAATAAAAAATATTAAAAAAAAATTTTTTTTAAAAAATTGAAAAAAAAAAATTTTTGGCTCAGCTGGGATTCGATGCCACGTTTTCTCTAACCAGTATACACGTTTGTATGTATGTATGTTGTTGTTGTAATGTTGTTTTTGTGAAAAAAAAAATCGAGGTGGTCGTGGGTTTTTGCTCATATCTAAGTTGTTTATGTACCGATGTTTCTGATTTTCAATACCGATCTACTCCCGAATATTTCTGATATTTGAATACCTTACCCTGGTCCAAGCGATGTCGGGGGGCTTCAAAAAGCTGATTTCAACATACACACGGACAGACGGACAGACTGACAGAGCTTAATCGCCTCCCCTATTCATAAGCTTTCAGAAAATATATACTTTATGGGGTCGGAAATGAAAATTGTAGAAATTTCACACGGAATGACAAACCTATATATACCCTTTTCCACTGTGTGAAGGGTATAAAAAAAATTAACATATCTACAAACTTGTATATTGGTTAAAGTAAACGTGGCACAGAGGAGTATATGACCTGAAAAGCTAGCCAAAAAGGCAAAACTGAATTTTAAGAAATCTTAAAAACTAAGTACGCAGCTCGACAGACAACAATATTTTACATTATATTGTAAATTTTGAAGACTTTTAGTTGCGATTTCTATCTCTGACACCCTGCTAAAGTCAAAAAAGTGAAGAAAATTAAATGAGATTTAAATGTTTTTTTTGGCTTCTGAATGTTTATATGATATTTTTTTTGTGGCCAAACGAATAAAGGTTTAACAATCATTTTTTTTTCGCTGAAAGGTTTGCTCAAAAGTTACTTTAACAAGTTACAGTGCTATATTCGGCCGTGCCGAATCTTATATACCCTTCACAACGTGTAGTCATGCAATAACAATTGTTTGTATCACCATTCATCCCATATAAAATACGTGCATACGTACACGTTAGAATAAATGTGGCATCGAATCCCAGCTGAGCCAAAAAAAATTTATTTTATTTCATTTAATATATTATTTATATTTTATTATTTTTTTTTAATATTTTTTTAAAATTTTTTTAAAAAATTTTTTTAGAAAAATTTTTAAAAAATTTTTTTAAATTTTTTTTTAAATTTTTTTAAAATTTTTTTTTCTAGTTTTCTTTATTATTTTTTTCTTATTTTTAATATTTTTTTTTTGTAATTTTTTTTGTTTGGTATGTTTTTTACATGTATGTATGTATGTATGTTGTTGTTGTAATTGTGAAAAAAAAACGAGGTGGTCGTGGTTTTTTGCTCATATCTCAGAAAGTTATGGGGCGATTGTGCTGAATTTCAATAGCGATTCATTCCTGGATATTTCCAAGAGATTGATGCCAGATACAGATCTGAGGAACATATAGTTGCTTCTAAAAGTTGATTTCAACCAACACACGGACAGACGGGCAGACGGACAGACGGTCAGGGCTTAATCGACTCCTCTATTCATAAGCTTTCAGAAAATATATACTTTATGGGGTCGGAAATGAAAATTGTAGAAATTACAAACGGAATGACAAAGCTATATATACCCTTGTGCACCACAGGTGAAGGGTATAAAAAGAAAAAAAATTTTAAATATGCAGAATATACATGTTGAAACAATTCGTTCAAAAGCTAAAAAAATTATACACTTTTTTTGCAAAAAAAAAAAGAAAAAGAACAGGTTTTTGAAAGTGAGGTTAGCATCTCTACGAATTATGTTTGATACCACAATAAAATTTGGAATCTATAATTTTAGAAACAAAAAAAAAGTTTGCCCAAGTTCGCGCCATTATTTTTGACGATTTTTTTAAGTTTTCACATTTCTTCTATTTTTGCTCATCAGGCACTTTTTCTTATACATTTATATCGTCATAAACTTTTATGTATTTTGAATTATTGATTTTAACTGTTATTCGCATCACTTTTAACACTTCGCAATGTTTATACCTGCCTATAATTATAAATTTTAAAAAATTCTTTATTATCGATAATAGTTATAAGGGAATGTCCCACACATCCCCATAAAAGATATTTTTATATACCTGCTCTACAAAACATTATATGTTAAAAAAATAAATATATGTACCTAATAAGAATAATTATTAAAAGCATTAATCATCACAAAAATAAGTTTACAAAAAATAAATACTGGTACATAAAAAATACATGGGTACCCAGGTATCAGGCTACCATCCAATTATCAGAAGAAGCTGCCGAGGCCAGAAATAAGCCCTTACGATTATATCGTACAAATTATTCTAGGAAATTTAGCAGAAGCGATGCAAATCGAGATGTCTTGAATAGGTTATTTCTGAGCAGTGACCCTTTTATAAGCAGCAGTACGCAAAGGGAACAGGTAAATAAAAAAGCTTTTTCATCAGAAACCATCACACTTCTTCTTTCTGACACCGACGATGCATCTAATAAGGATATATGTACATACGACATAATAATTATTAAGGAATTTTTATTAGTTTAACTTTTCCGTATATTAAGTTTTAAATAATATAAAATAAATACAATAAAGCATTTTTTCATAAAAAATACTGTTTCATAACAGCCTTACAATTTTCAAAAAAAATTTTATTTTTAATAAGACCATAAATCATAATATGTATGCATGTACATACATACAATCTCTTAAGAATGAGTTTAAACCTTTAAAATCAACACTTGTTAATTGAGTTTTACTATTTATACCGACTTTTATTCCTTAGGAATGTGGCGTTTGAAAAAATCTTAAAAATTAAAATTTTTGGTTCTTAAATTTTTTATTGCATTTTGAAAACAAAAAATTTGACGAATTTTGCAGAAAAATTTTTTTTGCCATTACATTTTTAATAACTTTGAAATAGTAATATATAGAAAAGAAAATTTTTCGGTACATCTTCTGATCCTCCTGCTATTAAAATCGGAGAATCCGTTTTCAAGTTATGACAAAATATATTAGGCAACCCAACAACGATTTAGAGAGTGAAATATGCCACGCCTTTAAAAGAAAATCCTTACGTACTAGAGAAAAACGGAAAACAGATTTGAATTAAGGGCATCAAAATCCATATAGTCCACATACTTTAATTTCTAGCAGAGACAAAAAAATTTTTTTTTTGCGCAGTGTAATTTTTTCAAAATCTGCCACTAGATTTCTTATATCATACTTAGGGTTTGGGAACCGCTCGGGAATTCCCGGGAATTAACCACTTAGTATTCCCGGAAAAATTTTGCTCTTATTCCCGGGAAAACGGGAAATAAAAAATATGTAGTATATTAGGAAATATATTTAATTTTATTTTTAATTTCTTATCTGTTTTGGTAAATTTAAAGAATATTTGAATAAAAAGTAAGGTTTTTAATTTATTAGCATTTTTTGTTTGTTAAGTATTTACAACTTTTCTCAAATACGAATATGTAAAAGAAAAACAAACATCGTCGGTCAAAAATATTTCACGCCAAAGTTAACGACTTTCTGGAATTATTTTTAATAAGTGCTTATTAATTTCAAGTGAATTAATTATATACGTATATACATAATTAAATGTTTTCTTGTATACAATTAAATGTTTTTTATAACAACCGTAAAACCAGCAGTAGTTTCCATGGTTCATTTTTATAAATATAATCGTATGTACAAATTGTTTTCAAAAGTGGTCACAGAATTTGTAAGTAAAATTTTTTTCATTTATGATTGCTTTTTTCTAGTAATACTTTTTTATAAAATTCACTTTGTGCAGAAGCAAAATGTCTGAAGTTTGGAACTATTTTCAAAAAGTAGACAACGCAGCACAATGTTATATTTTCCCGAAAAAGTTAATATTCAAGGGCGGTAGTACTAGTGGTCTCATACGGCACATTCTTTTGGTCCATAAAATAAAATTTGAAAACGATTCTTCAATACTTGCACCAAATAAAAAAAATAATTTCATCATTAAAAGTTTTTTAGACACCCAATCATTACCAGAAATTGTTTCAAAATTGGCAGCAGTCGATGGGATATCTATTCGAACAATTACACAAAGTTCTTTTATTTGTCAAAGTTTTTTCAGTAAAAATATGACGTTACGTTAAAAATACGATGGTGAAAACAATATCGAGTCAAATTTGCGACAATTTGAGGTTTGCTCTTGTATTAGACGAGTGGAGTAGTGTTGCCCAAAAAAGTATCTGTTTACATGGCAATAATTATTTTTATAATTTGGGTTAAGTTTATATTTTCGGAAGATGTAATGCTGACACAATAAGGACTCTAATGGAAAATAAACTACTACTAAAACAATGAATTATTAACCAAATCGTGATGTTAAAGTTCACAAACATTATTTATTTTAAAAGAAATATTATTTTCGGGAATCCCGGGAATTCCCGGGAATATAAAAAGACCGGGAAATCCCAAACCCTAATCATACTACACCTAAAACTATTAAAAAACTAGTACTTTTAATTCAAAAAACACGTTTAATAATTTTGGCCAGCTTTTCAGGCCAAATACTCCTCTGTGCGTGGGATCGAATCCCAGCTGAGGCAAAAAATTTTTTTTTTATTTTTTTTTTAATTTTTTTTTTTATTATTTTTTTTATTTTATTTATATTATTTATATTTTTATTATTTTTTTTTAAATTTTTTTTTTATTTTTTTGTTTTATATTTATTATTTATATTTTAATTATTTTTTTTTAATTTTTTTTAATTTTTTTTTTAATTTTTTTAAAATTTTTTTTTTTTTTAACATTCATACGTTAATTTTTAATTTTACAATGGAATGTTTTTATATATGTATGTTTTTTATATGTATGTACGTATTTCATATGAGATAAATGGTGATACAAACTACTGTTATTGCATGACTACACGTTGTGAAGGGTATATAAGATTCGGCATGGCCAAATATAGCACTCTTACTTGTTAAAATGTCAAGTATTAAAGCTTCTGATTAATTTTTGAACATGTCAGAGACACCAGAATACAGGCCGTTGTCTCGAAAATTACTTCAGAGAAAAGCTGACAAATCGGTTTAAAACTAACTGAGATATAAGCACAAAAATACAAAAGCTTCGATGTTTTTCCTAAAATTTAAGAGCGATTTTTGTTCGATTTTTTCAGCTTTTGGGCAACAGAGTGGAACCATATGGGTATCAAAAGAAAGGACTTAACTAGCAGTATATAGGACACTAAAAAAATTTAAATCGGAGATGGCCGCCACTACAAAATGGCGTACAATTAATTTATATATGGGTCAAATCAAGTATTTAAAAATGTACCCATTTCAACACCCTCAATATTGATATCAAACGAAAGGACCTACCCATTGGAATACATTAAATAATGAAAAAGTTAAAAACCAAGATGGCATCTGAAATAAAATTGGGGATATTTGGTTTAAAAGTAGTATTTACGGATATGCCCCCTCCACTCGCTTTATTAGGGTATCAATAGAATACAGTAAACTATGAAAAACTTAAAATCCAAGATGGCGCTCTAAGCAAAATGGCGAATAGTATTTTTTTCAACCCCATCATTAAGCATATCAAATGAAAGGGCTTGACTAGTAGAATACAACCAACAATGTAAAAATTCAAAATCAAAAATGGCCACGGAAATAATAGGATTTAAAATGGTTTAGCAACATATATTTTTTACAAAATTTGTTTAGGGACTCTTACACGTCCGGTTGATGTGCTGGGCTAATATTCTGTCAATGTATCCAGGATGGTATCATTATTTGGTCAGTCCTGGTGTTGAATCCCTCTAGGGTAGCCAGATTTGAAATTGGAAAAAACAGTACACTCACGATAAAAAAGCAGTAAATAAAGAAAAAAACAGTACAATTTTTTTTAAGAAATCATAACTATTTATTTCACTGATAGCCATGGTTTCTTCATTAGCTCTTGCAAGCCAGTTGAAGTGGTTTTTCCAAATCTCTTAAAATATATTTTTACGTCGATTACCAATTTGCTTCCTACGTTTGGAATACGGCGTGCAAGCTTTTTCTTCTACATCTGCATTTGAGCTAACTGATAAAGATTCGTCGGAAATGATTTTTTCTCCATCCATTTCTAAAAATATTTTTTTTTAAATCAACTATAAACTTATAAGAGTGTACCCAATTTAACTTACCATAGTGTTTAAAGTAAAGAAGTTTTTTCAATCATGAACTTTCTGTTTTTTTCAAAAATGTGAATACACAAAAACCAGTAACAACGTTGTTAACCAGCGATGTGCTTTATTAACTATTACAGAGTGTTTTAAATTATCTTAGGTTTTTTTTCACACTGATAAAAATTTATTTATCAAATATTTAAATAGAGAAATGTTATTGTTTTATAAAAAATATTCATAAAAACAGTACACAAAACAGTACAAAGTGTGAAAAACAGTACATTTGCGTACTGTTTTGGGTGTTGTGCATAAAAAAGTACAATTAAGAAAAAGCAGTACCCTAAATCCCTCAGTCGTACGGTCTGATTTTATCTTCCATCCTGTATTGGATGTTTGACTATTTGTACGCGAACGCACTTTCTATATTAGGTGCTTACCTTTATTTTTACACCCTGTATCTGCACCTGAATTTATGGAGCAGAATTTGACATAGGAAAAAACAAAAATCATATTTATTAACAATAACGAACGAATCAATAACAATAAGAATGGGTTTTCACGATTATATGTCATAAGTTGCCCAAAAATCCATGCAACACATTTTTGGAAACATGTCTTTTTTCAAAATTTTACCTCTAACAAAAAATGGGCCAAGGACGGGCAGCTGGAAATTTTTGCATTAGGTACAGAAATAATCAAACAACTTATTTTGAATATATGGCAAATATAGAAATTTACAGTTTTTTTTTATTTCCATCAAAGTTGAGAAATATAGAAAAATTAATTGTATTAATATCGATTTACCTGGACAAACACAAAGCAAATAGTAAAATTCTTTTTATACCCTTCACACAGTGAACAAGTAACAGTTCTATATTCGGCCGTGCCGAATCTTATATACCCTTCACAACGTGTAGTCATGCAATAACAATTGTTTGTATCACCATTCATCCCATATAAAATACGTGCATACGTACACGTTAGAATAAATGTGGCATCGAATCCCAGCTGAGCCAAAAAAATTTTATTTTATTTAATATATTATTTATATTTTATTATTTTTTTTATATTTTTTTTTAATTTTTTTAAAAAATTTTTTTAGAAAAATTTTTAAAAAATTTTTTTAAATTTCTTTTTAAATTTTTTTTTTGTAGTTTTTTTTTATTATTTTTTTCTTATTTTTAATATTTTTTTTTTTTTGTAATTTTTTTGTTTGGTATGTTTTTTACATGTATGTATGTATGTATGTTGTTGTTGTAATTGTGAAAAAAACGAGGTGGTCGTGGTTTTTTGCTCATATCTCAGAAAGTTATGGGGCGATTGTGCTGAATTTCAATAGCGATTCATTCCTGGATATTTCCAAGAGATTGATACCATATACAGATCTGAGGAACATATAGTTGCTTCTAAAAGTTGATTTCAACCAACACACGGACAGACGGGCAGACGGACAGACGGTCAGGGCTTAATCGACTCCTCTATTCATAAGCTTTCAGAAAATATATACTTTATGGGGTCGGAAATGAAAATTGTAGAAATTACAAACGGAATGACAAAGCTATATATACCCTTGTGCACCACAGGTGAAGGGTATAAAAAGCTATATATACCCTTGTGCACCACAGGTGAAGGGTATAAAAAGGGTATATATAGGTTTGTCATTCCGTGTGAAATTTCTACAATTTTCATTTCCGACCCCATAAAGTATATATTTTCTGAAAGCTTATGAATAGGGGAGTCGATTAAGCTCTGTCAGTCTGTCCGTCTGAGCGTCTGTCCGTGTGTATGTTGAAATCAACTTTTTGAAGCCCCCCGACATCGCATGGACCCGGGTGAGGTATTAAAATATCAGAAATATTCTGGAGTAGATCGGTATTGAAAATCAGAAAAATCGGTACATAAACAACTGAGATATGAGCAAAAACCCACGACCACCTCGATTTTTTTTCACAAAAAAACATTACAACAACAACATACATACATACAAACGTATATACTGGTTAGAGAAAACGTGGCATCGAATCCCAGCTGAGCCAAAAAAAAAATTTTTTTTAAATTTTTTTTTTATTTTTTTTTTTATTATTTTTTTATTTTTTTTTATTATTTTTTTATTTTTTATTTAATATATTATTTATATTTTTATTTTTTTTGTTGTAATTTTTTTTTTATATTTATTATATATATTTTAATTTTTTTAAAAATTATTTTTTTTAAATTTTTTTTTTAATTTTTTTTAAATTTTTTTTTTTTATTTTTTTTTATTTTTTCTTTTAACATACATACGTTAATTTTTAATTTTATAATGGGATGTTTTTATATGTGTATGTACGTTTTTCAGATGAATGGTGATACAAACTACTGTTATTGCATGACTACACGTTGTGAAGGGTATATCAGATTCGGCACGGCCGAATATAGCGCTCTTACTTATTAAATGCATCTATCAACAAAATCATAAGGAATCACGATCCGTTTTCTACTTTTCGAGAAATTGTATCTTAACTCGGACAAATTTACGTAAAAATTTTCTGTTTTTTTTAACACTATAAATCGGTCAACTTTGAAGGACTGTATCCTTCTGAACCAGAAATCTAATTGTAATAAGAGTAGCATATTTGAAATCATTGTAATTTTTAATATATTTAAGGGCAAATGAACTTTTTTTTTTATTACAGAAGAAACATTTTTATCTAAGTGCAGTTGTTCTAAGGACACTTATAATATATTTTATTTTTATAATTTCAGTATGTGTTTAACAATATTAACAATATGGATTTGTTCATGCGCTGATATTTGCATAAATTTTGCGAGGCAATTACACAAGCGTTCAATCATGACAAAGTGATTCGCTTTTAGTGAAAACGCACATGATTAAAAATTCGCGTGTTATTGGAGATGATAGTTAATGAAACTAATAAAACTCATTCACTAATTCATTAGGTGAAAGGAAACAGACGTTTCATGAATTATTTAAGTATGTGAATTGTGAAAGATATTTCGCATGATTTTGCACTCATTCTGATGCACATCGTTTATGAAAAATTGTTTTATATTTAGAGAGGCACTTAAACTGCTTTCTATCGTACTTTTGACTAAGCTGTCATGGAATACACGTTGCATTACTTCCAACTCAATAAATCGCTTATTAATATTTAAATAAACTCAAACCGCCCATTACTTTTCTAATTATCAAGATTTTTTTGTTTCTACTATTTAAGAACAAATTTAAACTAATTTTTGTGTATTTTTTTTTAGCTTTTGTTGGTTTCAAATTAAATTGTGATTGTGACAGCACTTGTATCAACACAATGATAGCAGAACAATCACAAATCACTGGAAATTTAGAAAATGGTTTTTACTGTTTAACAAATGTTCTTAGTGTGTTCAGTGAGACAATTTAAGCAGACACGTACTACAAATAATGGCGAAGCGTTAGAAAGACATTTAACTAAATATAAGGTATATAATATCAGGCAAATATTTGACGACATACACTCAGAAAACAGATTCAAGTGACAACCGAATTTGTTGCCAGTCGAATTCCTTCGGTTCCATATACAATTTCTCAATTCGTTTATAATAACTGAACATTTTGTTTCTTAGCATGATAGTTTTAGTAGCAACTTTAGAAACTTAGTAAGCAAGCGGTTGTGGAAGCAGATATTATTGAATGGTATTAGTTGACGCAACTGAAATTAAATATAGAATTGTGGTTCCCAAACGAATTATCAATTGGCTTTATCAATAAAAAAAATGGGTTATTTAAAATATATTTTTTTTTTTACCAAAAACTTAATTTTTTCCTAATATTTATTTGAATAATCTTTTAAATAATTAAAATGAACTAAATATCTATGTATATTATTTTTAATATGTACAATTTTAATTAGTAAATTTTTTTAGTTATATATTGTACAAGAATACTCACATACCTAAATACATATAACTAAATCTATGTAAGTATAATAATAATAATAATAATAATAATAATAATAATAATAATAATAATAATAATAATAATAATAATAATAATATGAGATATAATAAGTAATTAAGTAAACTTAAGCTATTTTGTATAAAACAAAACATTTCAAGTTGGTTTTTTGTTATTTGCAAAAGAGTGCTTCTAAATCCGCAAATTACATTTAACTAAGAAAAATCTTAAGATATTATTGAATACTGCATATTCGTCTTCATATATCCTGCCCGGAACTTGGTCTTCGTATTAAAAACTTGTAATTGGGTATACCCAATATGGGGTTCTTGCTTTTTTAAATAATCGATTATTCGAATTTAAGCACCATATCATAATTTATCTCACAATGGACTTGATAAAAAATTTAATAGAACACTATGATTTTGCAAATATAACGGTTGATATTCTTCCATATTGCGGTTCTGAAAACTGGAAACATATTAAATGATTTCAAAGCATTTTGTGTCCTAGAACTTTTTGTATTAATATACATTCACATACAAATATATGCGTATGTATTTATATATGTAGCAGATATTCGCATTTCACCATCTTCTTACCTTTGTAAAATTCTTGCTTGTGGGTTTAATTTTAAAAACTGTAGAAATTTAAAAATTTATTTTAAATTGTTTGCTTATTAAAAGAAGTTATTTTTGTGTATTGAGTTATGTAATTATTTTTGAAATTGACTGGAAAATCAGTTGTATTATTTTCAAAATATTTATATTTATTGCTTATCGCAAATAATTGGTAGTTACACATAACTTTTTTTTGTTTGTAATTTCTAAATAATCTTTAAATTTTAATATTTGTTTACCGCAATCGAACTAATATAATGTGAGTAATCAAATATTTCTAACAATACCTAAAATTATATTTTTATTTCAAAAAACATTAATAAATATGATTTTCTTTATCACATAGATAAATTTTTAGTTCTGTACGCCAATGTACATAATTAAATTCGGTTGTGATAAAAGTGTTTTGAACGCAAATTCTTGTAAAAAGACTATTTGGCTATGAAAACTAATTTATATGTTCTGTGCATTAAATTGCTAACACCGTTTTGTTTTTACGTTTAGAAGTATACAAAATTTGCTTCTGTTGTAAACTTTCAATAGTTGCAGTAATATATTGGTTCTTTTCAATATATTTTTATTGTTTTAGCCATTTCTCAACCAAACATTTTTCTGTGTGTGGACTTATTTCTGCCCTAATAGATTGATATTTAGTTATTAAGTTAATTTTCTTAACTTAAACCAATTGCAATATCAATTCATTGTGATATGTTTTGACTATATTTGGTATTAGATAGATCACAGATAATAAAATATTTAAACGATTGTTCATTCTTCGGCTAATATTTAAACGAACTTGTTTTTTGTTTGAGAAACGCATTCAACAATATATTCCACATTGATCAAAAAGCACTATAAAAGATCATCATTAAATAAGTTCATTTCAACAAGTGCAAGGTGGAAGTAATCTATAATACCTGAACGTTGCTTGTTTTAAAAAATGATTGAAATAAACAGTATTTTCAAAATATTAATAATTTGCCACATAGTCCTTTTGAATGTTTCTTTGGTGTTTCCAAAAATCGAGTCACGAGTTGTTGGCGGAAGAGATATCGGCATTGAAGATGTACCCTTTATGATACGAATCCTCGGCTATAATAAATTTATTTGTGGTGCCACTTTAATACTACCCCGATACGTAGTGACTGCAGCCTACTGTGTACTGGGCATTGAACCTGAATATATCACTATAGAAGCTGGATATAACCACGTCAGTAAGAGGGGTTTAAGATCTAAGGTTAAAAAGGTTATGTATACCAGAGATTATCGGAGACTTTTTATTGATGTGGCGGTGCTGGAATTAGTTGCCTCTGTTCATGGTTTTAATATACTACCAATTGCTAGTTTGTGCACTAGAGGTTGGACACCGGGTACCGACGTCAAAATATATGGCTGGGGTATAGGAAATACAACTGATAACTATAGGGACGGCCAATTGAGAACGGAAACATTGCAAGTTATGAGACAACATGACTGTGAGTTGCTTTTTAGCAGTGATAATTACTTTTCAAATACAATATTCTGTGCTTCCACACTGGGCGACAAAGATTCCTGTATTAGTGAAGCAGGAGGGCCCGCTATTATAAACGGGCAACTTTGTGGTATATTATCATTCAACCATGGCTGTGGTAATCCTAAATATCCAAGTGTCTACACTAATATTTTGGCTGTTCGTAAATTTATAATATCTGCAGTAAGGAAATTAGAAGCTGCAAGTACTGCATCATAAGCTTATATTTCAGTAATAGTATTGTTTTGTCAAATAATTATGTCAATTTCATTTAATAAATTGTATAATAAATAAATAATAAATTACAATTTTACAAAGAGGGTTAATGACATGTTGTATGTATTTTAGTTTTTGTAAACACCATTTTATCAGTTGTTTTTAAATCACAAATTAAAATTTTGGAGTAAAAGTTTTTATTTTCGTAGTATTAAATGGGTCATTAGTAGTTCATTTTTGAAAAATGAAAATAATTTTTTTTTAACGCATATGATTTTTTCAGGTTAGTAACTTAACATACAAAAATTCAACGGAATTGGTTAATGGTTTCGTATAGCCCACATAAAAAAATTTTTTTTTACTGAAAAGTTGTTATTAATATTAATATATATGTATGTACATACATCTATAATAAATTTACATTTTATTTTTATACCCACCACCAAAAAAACGGTGGGGGTATATTAATTTTGTCATTCCGTTTGCAGCACATTGAAACAACCATTTGAGACCCCATAAAGTATTTATTTTCTGAATCGGGGTTTCATTATATGACGTTCTAGCTATATCCGTCCGTCTGTTTTGCCAGAACATTTCTTTAACACAAGGTTTGTTTGGTATTTGGAAAGAGTAGGTCAAAAAATCCACTTCCTTCTAATATCGAATAAAATGCAATTGTGTCCAAACGCATTAACTTTGAGCCATGAAATTTCGAATGTATATTTCCTTAGTATAAAAAAAAAAATATTTTTTCCCGAAAATTGCCAAAATCTATGAATTTGGAAATGAGTTATAGACCAAAATGTACGAAAATTTATACACAGTGTAACTTTCGGTATATTCAAAATTTAAAACGTAATAAAATTGACAAAATAAGATATATAATTTTGAAATTGTGTAATTATTGCTTTTTTGTCAAAGGCTTTGTACTAACCATATAATGCTGTATCTAAAATTCAAATAATTCCCCTATAAATATTGATTTTGGAAGAATAAAGGACTCTATATTGAAATATCTGAGTTTTTTTTATTAGCAGAACTAATATAATGCCCACTTTTCACGTAATCTACTGTTAAAGAAATTTTAAAGCTCATAAAACCGACCAAATAAGAGGTATGATGATGAAATTTCGTACATATAGCTTTCTAGTCAATGCCGTTGTTATGCCAGAAAATGCCCTCTTTAACGCTTACCCCTAATATAATGCTTTATCCTTAATTCATATAATTTCTATATCGACAAAGTTTTTGGAAGAATAAAGGAGTATATTTAAATACCTAAGTTGTATTTATTAGCAGAAACGATATTGACACGCCCTCTTTCATTAAAAGACTAAATTTACGAAAATATTTTACTAGCAAGTCGAAGTTATCCAAAGAAAGTGATCCATATTTTAGTGTAAAGAGTTTTTCCATATCGATTAAAGTTATTAACAATATAATAAATTTTGTGCTATAAAAGTACAACAAATTGGTGGTGGGTATAAAAGATTCGGCACAGCCGAATATAGTGCTCTTACTTGTTTTCGTTCTTATCGCCAAAAACCCGCAAAATGTTTTATATGATTTGTAAGTAGACATATCATATATATATATGTCCCTCTAACTCCCACTGGAGCATAGGGCGCCATATCATAGAAAACGATAAACATTTTTTTTTTACCCAAGCTTGCTCAAACCGAATTTGGATTTCTTCTTAGAAGTGAAAAATTTTGGTTTTTTAGACCAATTTTCAAAAAAAAATATTAAAAATATTTTTACAACAAAAATATTTAACTGAAATACATATTTGAGTTTCCAAATACCTGAGGTTGAAGGTTCCATTGGAAAAATATTACTTTTATGCTAAGAAAATACAAAAGTTTTATTAAAAAATTTTTTTTTTTTTGCAAATTTTTGCCGCTGTTTTCAAAAAACTAAAAAAAGTTCAACATTAACAACGCACAACTCGAAACGTAAATAACATAGGAAAATTAAAAATATAGTTAGTGATGCACAATTTTGTTTACTATAACCTGTAATTGATTACTTTTTAAACATTTTAATTTTATTATTGGGAATTTCAACCCAACGTGCGACGATCAGTGATGCAAATGATTAAAGAAGAAATTACAAAATTGCATTAAAATTATTATGAAATATTAAACATTTTTTTTATACCCTGCCAGCATTGTAATTTCTACAATATTAATTTCCGATCCAATAAAAAGTCGAGTGGTCGGTGAAATCAATTTTAAGAAACCCAACATGTTTTCAAGACCTCTATGTGTTATCAATATTTTGGAATTATTCGAATACAGCACAATCGCTTTATGAGGGAAAAAGCACGACTGTCTCATATTGTTCACGTGATATCTGTCACTAATCGGCAAAGTTATACGCAAAAATTATATGAAAACTTTTTATAAATTTATTTTAAATATATAAATTTCTCAATTACCTTGATAATTTTTTTGATACGCCAGTGACACCAAATTACTGGCCGAAGCCTCGGAAATTATTCCTGAGAATAACTAAAAAGTCGTTTCGAAACTATTTTCTTGAATTTCCAAACGGAAATCAATTTGTTTTGCCAATTTCTTTACAAGCGAGAGGGTCAACATGATAAAAGGCTTGACAATCAGAACAGCAGACATTATACATACCAAGATGATTAAATAAAGATTACGCCATCACGCAGCCATAAAAAAACATTTCTGCGCATGTAGGAATTCTGACGTCACTCAAGCTGTGTTTTAATTGGCTAATAAAATTCAGCTGTATAACTAATTATGTTTGTGTAAAAACATGACAGTGGGACAAACTATTATTTTTCTAACTAAATGTTTTAAAAGCAAACAAATTCTTTGTATATATACATATACATATATGTTCATTATTTTTATAACAATATTTCACTATTATATTAGGTATAAAATTCATTTTGTTATTTTATCAAATTTTCTTTTTCGCTTAAAAGTATTTTCAGCGATTTCGGCATTTAGTTTCCTAATTCTAAAATACATTCGACACATAAAAAAAAAGTTTTTTTACGCCTTCACTGGCTTCAATTTATTTTGCTTCCAACAATTGCTTTTGTAAATATCCGCTTGAAAGTAATAATTTGTTCCCATTTATTTTAAAAATATGGTGTAAGTCTGGAGTCGATATTCTTCAAAATCAGTCGGCCTTGGAGCATTTCCGCGACCAATTTTTCTTCAAAACTATTTGGAATATCATTTTGCTTTTCAGTTTCACGTAGTCCTTCATATACATTTGCAACTTTAGTTTCATTAGCAGTTTTCGTTTCACTTTCAATAGCACTATAAAGACGGAACTGTATGGGATTTTAAAATTTTTGCACGCCATTTGCTAAATTCTATTCATAATGCCTTAGTAATGTACTGCAAGAATTAATTTTGTTTTAACTTACCCATTTCAAATTTCAAGTTTCTTTCAAAATCTTCTTACTTGAAATGTAAAGCACAATTTTTTTCTTTATTCACATTTACAGGCTTCACTCGTTTGCAAAATATTACCCATAACTTCCTTCGAGCTTTATGTTTTGGAAAATTGTAAAATGATACAGCTGTTTGAAAACACAAACTTTTTATTAAATATACGCAAATTATTAGGTTTTAATATAATTTCTCACTTGTTTTTTTGCTGTTACATTGCTTGCATTTGCCCACTGCACATTTCACATTTGCTCTCTTTCTTTTCTTTTCACTTTATTTTGTTTTCTGTTTTTATTAGTTTTGCAGCTTTTAAATAACCTAATTTAAACACTTTTTATCTAATTTTAATATTATTTTTATGTATTTATTATAAAATATGACACGAAATTCGTTGTTTATTAAGTACCGATGTAAGACTTATTTTTTAGAACTCTCTGAGTAAATTAATTACAGGGCTGCCAACTATTACAAAATACACACATTTTTTGTAAGAAATTATAAATTTCACATATGATTCAGACTTGGTAACCTTTGCGAGGGGATTACTACGTCATCTAACGGCAAATCATGCGCAAGGCGTAATCTTTATATAATCATTCTTGATACATACAATAAATTTATTTATAAATCAAATGTAGTATTAAAAAAAACTACCCCCTTCAACCTCTTCAAAAATTGGTATCAAATAACATACAATAAAATACAAAACTATTAGAAGTAAAAAATCCAAGATGAGATTTTAAAAAGAATGACGGATATATGGGTCACATATAGTAATTACGACTTTGTGTCCTTCAACCATCCAATATTGGTATTACGTGAACGAGAATGAGCAGTGGGATACGTTAAACTATGAAAAAGTGTAAAATCCAAGATGGCGTTTTAAAAAAAGAAGGCGGGTATTTTTTTTTTTTCAATTCCAACAATATGTTTTACAAATGAAAGGGTTGACTAGTAGAAAACAGTTAACTATGTAAAAATTCAAAATCACAGATGGCGTCGGAAATAATAAAGTAAATTGGCGTATAACGTTCAATCTGGAATCTAGGCTATGCTACGATAATATCTTAATACCATGATGGTGTAGGGTATTATCAAATTCTGCACGGCCGAATTTTAAAATTCTTGGGAAATTATAACATTATGACAATACAACATTTCAGATTTCATGCGAATACACCCAATAAGTATTGGCGGTAGGAATAAAATAAATAAAAAAAATTTAAAAAATACGTATTAATGAAGTTAAATATGCCAAAAATTTTCTTTACATTTTTCCTAATTTTTAAAAAAATTCTCTTAGTAGAAAAACTTTTTTCTTTCTAATAAAACTAAAAATAAATGGCCAATGTCAGGGTCGGAAATTCTACAAAATATACACAAGATATTTAAAATACATGTTTCTATTAACCTTATAACTCATGTCCAAAAACTGATTCTTATTGAATAAATTATTTATTAAAGAATTTGTACATGGCTGTTATGTAAAATTAAACAAAAAAAAACAAATTTTACGAATCAGTATTCTGGACTAGTAATTTGTTTATATAAACACACAAACATGTTTTTTTTCATGACTTTTGAGTGAGTGCATTAGAATATAGAAATGTATTTAATTATGAAATGCTTTTTGAATTTTTAATTTTATACAAACAAAAATTTAATGCTTAAGACTAGTCACACACAAACTTATACAAATATTTATGTAAATATGTATGCATTACAAAGCTACCAAACGTTCACACAAAACAAGCGCAAACACGCTAAAAAGTTGCAGTGATTGTCACTTATAGTGGGCAGTCTGGGCTGAAGACAAAATAAAACACTTTTAATATAATTGTGTGTGTGTTTTTTATTTCAAATGAAAATGAAATTAAAAAATTTTAGCCAAGTTTACGAAAAAAAAATTAAAAATCAGACACACAGACAACTAACTGACCTTCACCAGGAAGACGTGCCTGGCTAAAATAAACATCAAAATTGTTTTGACTTTTATTTTTAGTTGCAACTTTATATTTTAGTATAAAAACTAAAAGTTTTTAACAAATCACTATCAGTTCAATTAGTTCTGTCAACCAAACACTCAAAACTACAAAAATCGCTAAAAATGTTTAAATTCGTGAGTTTTTATTTAAAATCAAATACATGCTTAAGAGTTAAAACACAATATAAAATTGAAATTTTATTCTATTTTCTTTAGTTCGCTTTGTGCTTGTTCGCCGTTGTTGCTTTGGCTGCCGCTAAACCCGGTATTGTGGCTCCTTTGGCCTACTCTGCTCCCGTAGTAGCTGCTTCTCCTTACACTGCTGCCTATACTGCTGCTTACACTTCACCCTATGCTGCCGCCTACTCTTATCCCTATGCTTCTTCTTATGTAGCTGCTCCTTACGCTGCCTACTCAGCTTATCCTTATGCTGCTTCTTATGTTTTACGCAAATAGGTTTCTGGCAACACGGTTTAGAGAAAATTGTTTATTTTTAAAAATATTTGTTGATTTTGTTTAATGAAAAAAAAATTTAAATAAAAGTTGAGTGTAATCATAAAATTACGTAGTTTTGTTTTAAGTACAACTTATAAAAGAATTAAGAATTAAACATTTTTAATAGAAAATTATAAAAGTGTTAATACATCTTCATATAAGACAAATATTTGATGCATTAGCCAGTCTTTTAAAATATATATTAATCTTAGCCCTATTAAATTAATTTTTATTTAATTAAAAATGTTCTTATTTTAAGCAATTGTCAATCCTTCACAAATCATATAACAGTAAATTAATATTTACCAAAGAAAGTGGTTACCCTTAATTGGTAAAATGTTTGCAAAATGTGCACATGGCTTAATGTATAATTTTTAACCATTTTATTCAAAAACTATATATTTGCCCTCGCGAAGGGCAAAACTATTATCCCTTGCTTCCGGCATATAATAATCGGGTAAGTCGTAGCCTTTAAAAAAAGCTTTTGTATTTATCCTTTTTTTTTTTTAAAAGTATTAAAATATTAATCTAAAAACCTAAAACTTAAAAAGTCGTGGGAGATTGCTTGTTACTCCCCGTATAGATCACATGGGCCTGATGGAATTTTTCCGCGCATGTTGCAGAGGCTCAAGCGACATGTCATTCCCTCGTTTCAGAGAATGTTAATGAAATTTAGAGAAAGATCAAAGTCGGCTGAAGGAGTCATGAGAATTCGCACAATTAGTCCTTAATATTTTCAGCTCAAAACTCTAGAATGTCATATTAGGTAACGACATGAGGGTGGAGACAAACGCACAATACAGAGTGGACACTCAAATTTAAGCAATACACGATCACATTCTTCTTAAATATAGAAGAGGCCTTCAATAAAGTGATTACGCTTGTAATGCAACACAGATGTCGAAGAGTACATCAGCAACTGGCTAGTAACTATGTTCAATTTAAGAGTAGTTATTGCGAATCTAGTAGAGACTAGTTGAGAGAGGCTTATTGTTACTAACTCGATACTAAATGAATTCAATTGAAAAAGCATAAAATTCGGGGCTCGGACGAAATCATATTTGATACTGGTATCTAAACCGTTTGCGGGCGTTATTAGTTACCTCATGCCCGATGTCTTCTGATGCCTAACTACCGGGCCACGATCTAGATTTAAACTCTGGAAAAGCGGAAGTGGTATTGTTCACAACAAATACTAAAATTTTAAATTTTGGACTTCCAAGAATAGGGTCTTAAATTCCTCTATCATTGCGAACTAGTCGCTCATAAGCACTGAACTCTATTTTGCACCTCGTTCCCACTGACTTTCATATTATCGCCATATTTGCAAGTAGTGCAATACATCTGGATGTTATAGATCGAGAACATATGGCTATGCGGGAATTCTGGCGGGACTGCCTTTAATCTTAATTCAGCCTATATGGATCTTGATGGGATCTTGATCTATAACTCCCATCTGGACTGACCGGGAAAAGGGTCACCTTCTATGGAGCTTCGACAGTATCAATTTAAATGATTCTAAGATGGGCTGTGGTGTTGGATACGGTGTCTTTTCGGGAGAACTTTTTGTCTTGCCGATAAATGTAGCGTCTTTCAGGCTGAAATATTTAAGGCATGTAGGAACTGAATAACTGAAATATTCACGGGAATATTAGTATATTGGAAATTGTGGTACTTTTGTCACTCAGGTCATATACCACCACGTTTAAATAAGTCCGTCAATATCGAAAAGAGTTGTCAAAGTTAAGGTAGCTAAATGACTTTGCTTTAGTTGAAGTTTCGTTGCATAGAGGCCACTATTGTGACGAGTGGATGCATGAACTAGCCAGAAGGGGGTCTATTATGTATATATCCAACGCAAATGCAGTCGCAATACCATTGGGTTCTAACAAAAGCAAGACGTTTAGACACTTTCTTGGAAAAGCCAGGCGTACACGCAACTTACACATCATGGTCGGAAAATCATCTCAAGATTCCCGGCGCTAATGATGGGTCACTGGATATTAGGGAAACATACAAGCCAACTGGGACTTCCCCCGAACGACCATTGTCCCAGTAGTATGGATTCTGAGAAGGAGGAATTGGTTTTCCAGCTTCTCTGTGAACATCCTGCCTTAGCTGCCAAGAGACACATATATTCGATAACCTCTGTGAGATCTGCTGAGATAGCCGAATGGATAGCGTCTTTCAAATATTTACCACAGCTTCGTTTAACGGATATGCGAGAACGTATTTTCAGTAACTATTTTTTGTAACTTATTGGCGTATTCAGAATTTCTTAGAATATAGTTTAATAATAGTTTAATCATGCAATCTCAATGGATGGCGCACAATGTTAAGCACTTAGCATCGATCTGCTAGATCTACATGATTTTCATATCCATACCGTTAAATTTGAAATAATTTTATTCTCAAAATAAGTGTTAATTTATTTACCACCAGCCAATGTATTTATTAAACTCTTTTTACGCAAATTCAAAAATCCTTACAGGCTTTAAAGAGGTCTACACCCGAGGTGGTCAAAACCCTGCTTTGTTTTATAACTTTGAGATTTACAGATTACAACTTGACAAACCTTGACGTCAAAACTCTTTCCAGGAGTTGAAAGTGAATGGCCAAAAACAACTCCGTTTGTAAGTGGGCTTTGGTGCATTTATAAAAGGATTGTTATTTAAGACGATGTTTATTTGTGGCTTGTGTTAACAAGTAAAACTGCCGTATATTGGATAAGCCTAATCTGCATAAGGTTTACCAGGTGTCCCATTTTTATATATATTTGTTTCAAATATCTTTTCGATGTCTACAGGTGGTTACTATTAGATATTTAGGGCTTTGATAGGTGGCACTGTAGTTGGATTACTCTATTTCTAAAGGGTCCGCCAAATTACTTTTTTTAAGCAGGGCGCAAAACATCGAGTGTAGCTGTGTGGCACGTAGTGCCGTCCTGTTGAAACCAAATGTTGCCAATATCCTCCACTTCAATTTTTGTGAACAAAAATTCGTTCAACATGGCCCGATAACGATCGCCATTGACTGTAACGGCCACTCCTTGCTCATTTTCGAAGAAAAACGGCCCAATTATGCTTCTGGACCAAAATCCTCACCAAACAGTGACTCGTTTTGGGTGTATCGGCTTTTCAATGTATGCGTGTGGGTTTTCTGTACCCCAAATGCGACAATTTTGCTTGTCTACATACCCGCCAAGATCAAAATGAGCCTTATCTGAAAAGACGATTTTTTTTGGCAAAATCGGCATCTTCTGTAAGTCGATGGCAGGCTTACTTTGCGAAGCGTACAACGACCATATTCGTTCAGCGGAAGGATAAAACTAAAACTAACTGTCAAATCAGACATGAACTAATTGTTACCATTCACGAAATAAGCACTAGTTGAAAAAAAAAACGTTAGATGGCGGATCCTTTATTTATCAAAACAATAATAAACTCGTTGGTTTATTAAAAAGAAAAAAATTTGGTGTCACTCTTGTTGAATAATTTATTCTGTGTAAGCATATAAAAATCTGCACTGTTTGTATGTAGGTCCCTATTTTTCTCGGAAATTGCCAGAATGTTTTGTCAATATCAAAATATTGTATTCAAGTGACTGTGCCAGCTGATTGACCGTGTATGAGGTTGTGGTGTGATTGTAGCAGCTGATGGTGCTTTATCAAAAATAGTTTGATATTTTTTTGATTGTAACAGCATAATTTAGTCGTGTGTGGCAAAATTAGCTCATAAAAGTTAAATCGTCAAGGCATAAACATCAACAAAATACGACATTTTAAATATAAATGCCAATTCATAGCCATTTCTTCATCCAAACAGGTTTTTTTTGCTCCTAATTCGTTTTCATTTTAGGATAATAGTAATAATAAGTCCGGCACAAATTTTTTCGTTATTGATTACAAACTTTTCCACACAATTTTTGGGTAAAAAATGAATTTTGTACCACCATGCTGGTGTAGTGTGTGCTTAAAGCTTAATTGCACAAACACTTGATTGCACAATTTTATGGTGTTGTGTATGGGCCCTATTAGGGACGTAACAACTTTTTTAAGCCGGACTTCAGATATATATTTATAAACAACTTTTCAAGGAACTCCCTATTTATGGAAAATTAACTAAAACTTTTGTTCACTCAGGTCTTGTTTTATGCGATAGATGCATACCTAAAAAAATCGCATAAATTAAATTCGCATAAAACGATACTCTAGTTTCATATAAAAACTAATGATTCGTTCCAAAATTCTAAAAAACCGAATAAATTAAAATTTTAATTAAAAAATCAAAATAAAATCGCATAAAAAAATCAACAAAAATATATTTATTTCGTTTACTTAAACAATAAAAGCAAATCACGCTTCAAAAAAATGAACAAAAATATAATATTAATTCATTAATTACTGAAAAAACAGAAAATGATTCAAAAATAATCTGAAACTTTTTTTTAGGAAAATTCTTTTAATATGTATGATTAATCTGAATCTGAATATCATTTTCATCACTAGAATTTATATCGTAAATAGGGGACGAGATCAAAGAATTTTTAGGAGTTTCAATTGTTTCTTTTCTTGCAAAATAGTTTGTCATCAAACTTTGAGATTTTGAATTTTTATGTTGCTTATGCAACTCTTGATATTCGGAAAACAGATCAGTCAGTCCGCGTTGAATCTTCAATGCTCTTTTCATATCTGGATCCATATAAAGAATTTGATTTTGTATAGCATTAACTGTGCTGTGAGGATATCACCAATTTTTTTGGAAGTGAAGTGTTCAAAAATTTCTTCGGAATCACTCTCTTCACTATCCACGTTTTTCTCAGTCCCAATAATTAAACTAATAACGTCGTTATCGGTTAATAGTTCTTCAGCTAAAAATTCTCCTAAATCATCATGGTTTAGCGAGTAGTTGCAGTTTAGAGATCACTGATGCTGCCAGAATAATGCAATCCAAAATTGTAAATTTTTTCCAAACTTAATTTAACGTAAGTGCTTCATTTTTAAGTTTGTTTAAAATGAATTGATAAGTGCTTTTTATGTAGTATTTTTTTTAAGTAGAAATTATTCCTGAGGAATGCTAGTTGTGTTGGGTAAAAAAAACTCGACATTAATCTTTGGATGTTCCAAATCAGGCCGGGTGCATTGTCTACAATCAGCAAAACTTTAAATTAAAGACCTTTTTTCTTCATATATGATTTAACTTCTGGTACAAAGCATTTTTGAAACCATTCAGTAAACACTGAAGTTGTCACCCATGCTTTAGAATTTGCCATCCAATGAACTGGCAAACTAGTCAAATCCTTACCTTTAAGAGCTCGTGGCTTTAAAAACCTATTTAGTACTAGCGGCTTAAACATTTTATCTCCTGAAGCATTATTGCATAGTAAAAACGTTAATGTTTCTTGCAAGCTTCAAATCCACTAGCTCGTTTTTCTGATTTCTCAATGTAGGTTCGACTTGGCATCTTTTTCCGATACAGACCGGTTTCATCAGCATTAAATACCTGATCTGAGCAATATCTTCTGTCTTCAATAACTTTTTTAAATTTGTCTGGGTAATCTGCGCAAACGCTCTCATTTGCTAAAGCTGCCTCAGCTCTAATTTGAATGTTATGGAGGTTATTGCTTTTAATAAATCTTGTCATCCATCCTTTACTTGCTGTAAAATCCTTTGGCCTAGAAATTGACGGTTCAGAATCTTTAATTGTCTCATAAAATATTAAAGCATTTTCTGTGATCATGTATTCGCTTTTTTTTTTCGTTAAGTCTTCAATACATATAACGAGAGCTTTTTCCTTTTTTTCAATTAACGTGTCTCTTGAGCAAGAAGAGTATTTAGTGCTTAGTTTTGTGCCTGAAATTACAGATTTTCTTATTGAAATCTCATTTTTTTTAATAGCTTGAATTGTTGATTCCCCTAGTTTATATTCCTTTCCAAGTGCGGTATATTTTGCTCCTTTTGAAATGCGATCTAAAATTTCAAAATCTGTTAAAATTCTAGAAAAAAATTTTCATTTGGAAACCGCATAAATTTGAATCCGCATAAAAAAAATCCGCATAAAACGAGACCTGAGTGTATTTGAAAAAAGTTTTAGACAATCCTGTAGTTGGAAAAAAAACACAAAATTTTCGTTTATTTCACACCCACGTAAAGTGAATTATTTTAATAATTTCAACAGTCTGTTTAAGTTGCATTGACAACATTTCTTTCAAAAATAAAAAAAACCCAACAATTTATAACTAAAAATCACTTATTTTTTTTTTTGCTAAAATCTACTTGCGCAACAAGTAAGAGGCAGCATAAGGATAGGCGGAGTAAGCAGCAGCATAAGGAGCAGCTACATAAGAAGAGGCAGCATAAGGATAGGCAGCATAAGGATAAGAATAGGCAGCAGCATAGGGAGCAGCGTAGGCGGCAGTGTAAGGAGCAGCAGCTACTACAGGAGCCGAGTATGCCACAATACCGGGCTTAGCGTTAGCCAAGGCAACAACGGCAAACAAACATAAAGCGAACTATAAATTAAATAAATTTTTTTTTCAATTAAAGTTTTTTTTCTTCTTCTTAATAATACGACTTACGAATTTGAACATTTTTGTTTAAGATTGCTTGTAGTGTTTTTGAAAGCAGAACTAATTGAACTGATATCAGTTGATCAATAAGTTGTGGTTTTTATACTAAAAAAAAAACGTTACACAATAGTCAGTCAAATAATCATTTGGGGTTTTGGCCATTAAAATTGTATATGTATATGTATTTTAGCCAAGCACGTCTTTGTTTGTTTTGGAAGGTTGTCCATCCAACAACTAGCAATTAGTGTTCTGTTTTGTAGTGCAAAGGGTGTTAGGTTTGTGTGTCATGTTATTTTGGTGGATTTGTTTCTATGTTTTCATGTCTTGTAAAGTATATTTCGGTGCCTTTTCTGTAAATAATAAAAAGTTTCCTCTTTGGAAATGTTCAATATTGTAACGTTGGTGACATTTTAAAAATTTGTTAAGTTGTTTTTAGAGACATGCTGACTATTGCTTATTTTCATATTAATAAAATATTGTAGAATGGTTTTTTAACAGAAAATTCTAATAAGAAAGTTTTATGTTACCAACTCGTTCATGCTGTGTCTACTAATCCATTTGCAGTGTAACTAACTACTGGTCTAGTTGGTTCATATGGTTTTATTGTCTTCAAAAGATTCGAATTGTTTATCATTAGGCTGTATCTTCTGTTAATGACAGCGAATGACTGGGCAATATCATTTTTAATGCAAATGTCGGCGGTCTTAAATAAATAGAAGTCAGAAACAGTAACTTTTTGTGAAAGTGTTTTCAACTGAAACACTTCGTCCTTGTACGACAAGTTTACTTGCTAACATAGCCATCTACCGAGAAGAAAAGCATTGTCGCCGATGATAATTATTCCGTCTATTTAAAACGCTCCTACTTTCGGACAAAAAAAATTCAATAATAAAGACTTAAGTTTCAATATAAAATTCGTCAAGTTAAAGTCTGCGGAACTCCCACATAAAGTGACAGTGTGGTAGGAATTTGAAAGATGTGGCACCATTGGCCCAGCGATAGTATATTTATGAGCTAAGTTATGAACTTGATAATCTATCAGAAACCGTCAAAAAAGTCATGGACAATTGGGTAGGTTGAGCCGGTTTCGCTAGTCACATAAATGCATTTAAGTTTAGTTCATTTTATTTTTAAAAAGATACTTGTATTCAGACCACCCTGTATATCTCATTCGTATATTTATATAATACTTCTTTCAATGGGAACTTCCATTATTTGACAGTTAATAGCGGTCAAAGTGTTGATGCTACAACTGTCAAAGTTTCTGTTATTTATTTAATTGGTTTTACCAAGTCTGCATGGACGTACCGTTTAACAGTTTGTGCAAATGATGAGATTTTTTTTTATCAAAATGAATATTTTTTTTGGGTTACGTTACACGCAACGTTTAATCATTAAATCATATTCAGCGATTAGGTCAACTTCTGCATGTAAAGTCACTGTTTGGCTTGGATTTTAAAGCATAAGGCCTTAATGTTTGCATTCGAATATCTTTTGTCTGCTGGAAGTGGCCTAAGTTCGTTCCACGTTTTATTTGTTGTTGATATTTCCATGTCCAGCAGCCGGCGCCAAGTATGGCTTAGGCCTCTTCTCCGCCGGCTGCATTGGGGATTTAAGTCAATTGCAAACTTATATATCGGCTTGTGATCTGCGATAAACATGCCCGATCCACCTTGATTTCCATCTTCATATAGCGAATTCAATTGGAATCTTTCCGGCTTGTGCCCAGAGTTGAGCATTGCTGATGGTAGTTGTCCAAAAAATTGGTCAAAGGCATCGGTTGAGAAAAACCTGTATTATTCTGAGGTTGCAGTTAACTGTATCCCATGATTCGCGTACATATTTACAGGGCAACTGACTTTATACAGCTGTTGAAGATATGAAATTTGGTAAGTTGGCCATAGACTTGTCGGGCTTGGTTAAGGTGGTTCTCAACATATTCTTTAGTACCTCTGTTTGTTGTTGTCGTGCTGCCCAAGTAGCAAAAAGACTGAAAGTTTTCAATTTGCTGTTGGTGTAGTGAAAAGTTATTTGTATTTGCCATGTTGATTCTTGTTGCCTTGGTGTTGTTTATGTTTGTCTTGAGATTGTCTAGTGCTGCTTCGAATTCCATTTATGTCTGTGTCAATTGCATGACATCGAACTTGTGCTACATCAAGTATATTTCGTAAGCGTAGATCTTCGAGACGACCGTTAAAACACCTCTTGGTATTGATGTTATTTTCGTCATGATGTTATCAATGACTTCCTTTAAAAGCAAATCTCTGGAGAACACCAACGTTAACATTTTAAGGGCTTTTATGTATGTACTCGTGTGCAGTTGGACAGGTCGCCTTCTTATACGGCAATGAGCAATACGAGTTTTCTAGGTATTCCTGGAAGTGAGTTTCATCAAACTAAAGTTGATGTAAACTGACTGTCAAGATCGTGCATTTTAAAGCCCTTAGACTTTTTCTTGTGGAGTTTTCTTAAGTCGCAAGTCTTTGCCAACAAGCACTTTACTATAAATTGTTCCTCAAGGCCAACATAAAGCATTCAATTTATGAAATTCAGCGTGATTAATGCCGCAGAGTCATGATTAGTTTCGGATCTGATAAAGCTATGGTGATTACCCTTTAATTAAACTCACACATTTATGCAACCACCAAATAAATAAACAAGTCTTATTGGTAATTACTTTGACTTCTCTTACCAACTAGGATTTATGTTAAATAGCTGAAAACAAAAAGAATCCTTTTCTATCCTTTTCTTTTCTATTCTATAAAAATTAATTAAACCCAAGTGTTGTCTTTATCTTAAATTTAATCACGTAGCAAATTAAATTTCAAATAAACGTATATAATTCATTAAATTAAAATTATTTATTCTAAATTTAGCTTAAACTTTTATTATGCTGCTATAAAAAAAGACCGGAGTAAATGGGTACATTTAAAATGGCATCCAACAAATTATTTTATGACTTGCAAACACGTAGCAGTGAACGGAGTCAAATACGTATTACAGTAGCAGTCAGTCAATCAGTTTTTATTGTTTGTAAAAATACATTTTTTTTTATTAATTTTTTCCTATAAATAGAACAATTTTGGTTTTGTTTTTTTTGATTAGAAAATGTAATAAATTCAAAATTATATGTAGAGTGTGTCCCAAAATTAATGAATAATTATTTATAGTTTAATCAAAAAAAATTTATTTTTTTTAATTATAACCTATAGGTTGTGTGATCGTGGTAAAGTATTAAGTAATTGAACACTAATAACCGAGTAATTGTGCTTTCTGTGGATACTCAGTACTCTGAAAATAGTTACAGTAGTAGGCTTGCGATTAAACGAACCTATAAGTTGTCAGTAGTGCGATTTACTAACTTGTAGCTCACTTCCACAGGTAGTCGCGACATAGCCAAGACTTAAGTAGGTGGTTTTTGAGCAGGATAAGGGGTTTATCTTTTTTTTCGATAGAAAGTTATTGTCGTTTACATTGCAACTGTCGTTAAAAAATGTTACTGAATACCGAAATCGATAAAATTGTTGTTTACATTTTTTTAATGATACGATTATCGTTAAAAATGTTTTATCATAAACCAATGCCGCATACTATTTAAAGCTACAGTATTTCAATTTTCATTTTTGAAAAAGTAAGGCCTAGGTTAGGTTAGGTTAGGTTGAAAAGCAGGGGCACTAAAAGCCCAAACCCACGACAGGTATACACTTATGCCCAATGGGCATGTTGTGCGCTCCATTGAATAGAATAGTTAGAATAGAAAGAGAATAGAAGCGAAAAGGAAGCAGACCAGTCCAGAGTCTTTGGCGGGAATCGAACCCGCAACCCCCAAACTAGCAGAACAGTACACTACTGACTAGTCCACTGGGGCACCCTTAAAAAAAAGTAAGGCCTAATGATGTTATCTAAAGGAGCTAATACACGGCATGTTTTTTACATCTGACTTGTCAAATTCTCCACTGCTAATAAAAACATGTCGTGTGTTACCTTTAAAACATTGCTTCTATAAACAAGTAAGAGTGCTATATTCGTCCGTGCCGAATCTTATATACCCTTCACAACGTGTAGTCATGCAATAACAGTTGTTTGTGTCACCATTCATCCCATATGAAATACGTGCATACATAAAAAAAACATACATATAAAAAAACATCCCATCGCAGAATTCTAAATTGAGTTTACGTATGTATGTTAAATAAACAAAAAATAATAATAAAAAAAAATTTAAAAAAAAATTTAAAAAAAAATTATTATATATATAAACAAAAAAAAATAAAAAAAAATTTAATAAAAAATAAAAAAAATTTTAAAAAAAATAATAATAAAAATATAAATAATATATTAAATAAAAAATAAAAATAACAAAAAATTTAAAAAAAAATTTAAAAAAATTTTTTTTTGGCTCAGCTGGGATTCGATGCCACGTTTTCTCTAACCAGTATACACGTTTGTATGTATGTATGTTGTTGTTGTAATGTTGTTTTTGTGAAAAAAAATCGAGGTGGTCGTGGGTTTTTGCTCATATCTCAGTTGTTTATGTACCGATGTTTCTGATTTTCAATACCGATCTACTCCCGAATATTTCTGATATTTTAATACCTTACCCGGGTCCAACCTATGTCGGGGGGCTTCAAAAAGTTGATTTCAACATACACACGGACAGACGGTCAGACGGACAGACTGACAGACTGACAGAGCTTAATCGACTTCCCTATTCATAAGCTTTCAGAATATATATACTTTATGGGGTCGGAAATGAAAATTGTAGAAATTTCACACGGAATGACAAACCTATATATACCCTTTTTTGAAGGGTATAAAAAACATGTGTTGAGACATCTGACAAAATTTTAATAAGAGTGCGCTCTATTTTCTTCTCTCAAAACATGTGACATCAGTCGTTGGCAGAAATCTCTGCTGCTGCAAAGCAGTCAGCGTAAAAGCACAGAAATGTAGATTTACATATGTCTTACAAATTTTAAAGTCAGATGTAAAAAACATGCCGCATATTATAGCCTTAATAAGGAGCAATTGGCGCTTTTCAGAACCCCAGAACCTACGTTTCTGCTTATTAATAAGTCATTTAAATGAAAATTAGCTTACTCACTCAAAATTAGGTTTTCAATAAAGTTGATAATATTTCTAGCATATATCTGGGTTTAACAGTAAATCTTTTTTTTTTAAATGCAACGCAGTGACGTAGAGGCTATTCCTAGCTAAGCAGAATGCCTTCAGTAGATGTTTATAATGTTTCGTTAGCACTTTGCTGTACACGTTCAATATATATATAATGAACTAAGCCTTAGAAGGCAAGATCCTGACATTAATATGTCGACGATGTGCTCGCTGCTTTAAAATAATTCATCGCTGATTTAAATAATAAAAATTCTATTATTCTGGTACTTTGTTTAGTTTTCAATTTATCCATTATTTATTCTTCAGGTGTATATTTATGTTTATAATCTGAAAAAAAAATTAAATTAAAAATTATATCTGTGGCAATTAGGAAAACGGCCTTTGTCTGTTTTTATACCATAGTTTTTCGGAAAACCGCTTTTAAATTTTTTAATGAATTTCTCTAAATTGAGTCACTTAAAAATAAAGATTTTTATATGATTTCCGCGGTGTATTAGTTAAAGAGCATATCGGTTTTTGTATTTTTGGTTAAATTATAAGTTATTTTACGAAACAATATTATGCATCGAAAATATATAGGCAATAGGTTTTTACACTTCCTGTTTATTTATCCAAAATAAATGAAAAATATCCTTATGGTAGTTTTAAACTGTGGCATTGCAACGGTGTAATTATCACAATTTTAGCCTTTGTCTACTTAAGCAGTTATTCCTTTTTGCCACAGATATAAAAACGAAAAAGTAATAAATTGTTCGTCTCGCCCACCTTGTATATTTCATGTTATTGGGAACTAAATTTATTTTATTAAGGGTTCGTTACATTTTTGTTTTGCGGATCGGTTTAATTTTGGACATTGAGGCATTAGTTGCATAATAAATCAAGTCCCTAATTTTGGGGAATTATTTTATTTTCTCTTTGGGTTTCATTGGGTTTGGCAACAGTATTTCAAAAAATCTCAATGGAGTATAATTTAAAAATTTGTTTAAGATAAGAAGACTAATTTTCCTTTGGAAAATTATTTACACTGAAGAGCCAAAATTGTTATTTCAAAATATTCGTTTTGCTAGATCATTTAGAGGCAAAAAGATTATAATTCCGAAATTTCGTTGTCTCGTTTCTAAGTGGCAGTTTTTCATAAATGCTATTCGTTTTTGGAATACTCTTCCAAACAATCAACAAACAAATAACAACGCAATTAATTTTAAAAAATTTCTTTTTAAATATTTCACTTAAACGTTAAAAATTAGTTTTAATAATTTTGTTTAAATATTTTTTTTTTCATTTTGTTTAAATGTATTTTTATTGTTTGAAATGGAGTAGAGTTTAATTTATTTTATTTTGTATTTAATTTTTATTTGTTTTTGGATAATTATTTGTACAATTTTAAATTCCTGCACTATAATTATAAGACTTAGTCTTGTTGTGCAAGGAGACAATAAATAAACAATCAATAAAGAAGATCAAAAAAAAATATACGTGAGTCAGCGTTTTAAAAGTTAAAGTCTGCATTTTAATTTAGAGGGTGTTAAAGTTACCATGAATTTTAAAAAATGACTGTCCCAACACTAATGCATGAATTTAAGGTGGGGTCTCAAAATTAATGTAAAACTCTTTAGTGCATAAAGGGCAACAAGTTCAAAACTTGCAAGTGCAAAACTCCTAATTAATTTTCGGATACCCTGTGCTTACGGTGAAGCGGCACAAGAAAACCCTATGACCATTACATTTAAGGTGTACAACATGTTTAGCAGATTTATAAAAACACCATAAGGAATATTATTTTTTTCTATTCAATGTGTGGATCTTTGTTTTTCTTTTCCGCAAAAAGGATGAAAAATACCCTTAAAACCGGGAAATAATTGTTTAAAATATGCAACAAAATATATGTCACGAATTTCTAAATTAAGTCTCTGATTAGACCAGAGGTCAGAATTCAATTAGAATGTCATTGATTTTTGTGGCAAAAATATGCTCATATTTCAGAAAGTTATAGGGCGATCGTGCTGGATTTCAATAGCGATTCATTTCCGAATATTTACAATATATTGATACCACATACGTATCTGAGTAACATTTAGGGCCTTCTAAAAGTTGATTTTAACCAATACACGGACAAATGGACATGACTTAATCGACACCTGTAGTCATAAGCTTTCAGAAAATATTTATTTTATGGAATCGGAAATGAATATTGTAGAAATTACAAACGAAATGACAAAGCTATACATAAATATATACTAGCAAATACCCGGTGTGTTTCGTCACCCCCATCGTAATGAAATAAAAATTTTACAGTTCAAAAATATATTTATTTTGCAAGTGCCACGCCTACTATTACTAAATTAAGCATTTCTTATTCAAATAATCATATAGACGTCAAAGTGTCTCTTGCAAAATTTGGGTACTCTAGCTATTATCGCTTAGAAAAAAAAACGAATTTTTGTATTTAATTCTTGTGCAAAATTTTGTTACTCTAACTTATCGCTTCCCGAATATACGAATTTTAGTATTCAATTGTTATGAGAGCTGCCACGCCCACTATTTCTAATGTACCCATTTTTTCCAGAAATGTTTATTTGGGTGTTAAAGTTGCTCTTGCCAAATTTTAGTACTCTAATCGATATCGTTTTCCAAATATATGAAATTTAGTATTTAATTTATGTGGCCACGCCTACTATTGAAAGTCCGCCCATTTTTTACCCAAATGTTCGTGTGGATGTCAAAGTTTACCGTACTTAATTTGAAGACTCTAGCTGCATTAACTTTCGTGATATATAATATTTAATACTTATTCTTTAATAGGACGTGGCACCCCGCCCACTTACAATTTCAAACCAAAGTATAGCCTATAGTTCCTTCCAGACATACAGAAAGATTCTGTGACAATTTCAAGGAAATCGGTCCAGCCGTTTAACCGTCTATAATGCACAAACAAACATACAAACACACATTGATTTTTATATATATAGTATAGCCATAAGCACCACAGGTGAAGGGTATAAAAATACTTGTTTCTCTCTATATTGAAGTACATATTGTTTCATAAGCATTTGCATATTTTTGTCTTAAATTATCAGCAGTTTTGTGTGGAAGGTCAGTGATTTTAGCAGTGAGACATATTGGCTTTATTATATGTTTTAGATGTGTGTTGTTGACTTACATAGATGTTTCAAGAATATTAATTTTTGTTTTTGTTTGTTTTTTTTTTTAAACAATTTAAATAGTTGTTTCCGATTTAAATTGTTCTTGCCCTTTTGGTAACTACAAAATTTATTAAATACATTTAAGGGTAATACGTTTAATTGTTATGTTTGTTTAATATTAAAATAATTTTTTCGTGTTTGCAAAAATGTAAAATAAACTGGACAAAAATTAATTTTAAATGTTAACGGCCAACAAGTGTAAGACTTGCGGCCAACAATTTTAACTGACAAACTAAGTACTTGTACCACTGACCTTCTTTCTATATAAGAAAAAATACTTTATTTCATTTAATTATGCAAATAGTTTGTTTTAAATAATACAATCACAAAATGCTCATTCATTATAAATACTAAATTGTAGCGATTATTAAGTATCAGTTCAATACGTTCTGTAAGAGTAAACAAAACACAAACGAATTAAAAATGTTTAAATTTGTAAGTATTTCATAAATAGTTTTAAAATATAATTTTTGTTATAAATTTATTTTAAAAACTTCTTCTAGCTGACTTTATGCTTGTTCGCCGTTATTGCCTTAGCTAACGCTAAGCCCGGTATTGTGGCTCCTTTGGCATACTCTGTTGCTCCTTATACTGCTGCCTACACTGCTGCTTATACTGCTCCTTATGCATCTGCCTATTCTTATCCCTATGCTGGCTATCCTTATGTAGCTGCTCCCTATGCTGCTGCTTACTCTGCCTATCCTTATGCCGCTTCTTATGTTTTGCGCAAATAGATTTTTTTGGGGACTAAAGTAACGCTGTTATATGAAGAAATAAATGTTGTTTATGGTTTTTAAAGGACCGATATAAAAAAAATCAATTTACTCTTATAGAGTAAAATTTAAAAAAAATGAATAAATGTTTTTTCTTTCATGAGCATTTTATGCTAAGAATGATGTGCACAAAATCTTGACATTTAATTGCATAAAAAATTTTTAATTTAAACACAATTTAGCTTATTTATTTAATATTCTTTTATTATGTATAAATTGTGAACATGGTCTTCACAGTGCTCCTCTTTGTATGTTGTAACACTGTACAACAAAATAAAATGTTCTCCAAAATTACAAGGTCCGGCCTATAAATTTTGATAGAGAATACAAAGAAAAGACACGTGTATAGGCGTTTTGAAAGTTTATATCTGAATCTCATTTGAAGGGGGGGTTTAGATTTCCCAGCTCTGGCACATTCTTATTGTTAATCGGCATAAGAAACCATGTGACCCTTACATTTTAGGTATAAAATGTTCCCAGCAAATTTATGTAAAATGTTACGGAAAACATTTTTGTAGAATACATTAAACCTCTAACTCCGCAAGCTTTGGGTCTTTTTTGTCCTTCTTTTAAAAAAGAGCAAAAAACACCATTAAAATAGGGATTCAAGGGGTTAAAAAGTTCGACAAAAATATTATCCGTGAAATTTTACTATAAGTCTCTGAATACATCAAAACGGAAACTTTAACTTTTAAGTAGGCTTTTCTTCTCCGTTTGTCAACCGGTATTGACAAACCTTGTACCATTTGAAAGGTACTGACGTTACTCTAGTTTGGGTTTCTGCGCATAAGGGCCACTATGGTAACGAACGTGCTGATGAGCTAGCCAGGAGTGGATCTGCTTCGGATATCTCTATCGCAAATGCAGTTGCAATTCCGTTAGGGACTTTTAAAAGCAGTATCTCAAGACACTTTCTCCGGAAGGCCGATGACAGGTGGCGTGGGCTGAGCACGTGTAAGGTGGCACGGCTTACGTGGCCCTCTTTTGATGCAAGGCGTACATTGCAGCTTACTAGTCGAAGTCGGAGGGACATATCGAGGTTGCTGGTGGTATTGACGGGTCACTGGATATTAGGCAAACATGCAAGTCGACTCGGACTTCCATCAAACGACCATTGTCGCAGATGTCGGGATAGAGAGAAGGAGGAATCGGTTTTCCACCTTCTCTGCAAATGTCCTGCACTGGCGGCTAAAAGACACAGATTTCTGGGCAAACCTGTACTGGATGGCCTCTCTGCGATATCTGAGGTTGGACTGAATTATCTACTGAGATACCTCACGGCCACGGGGTGGTTCTAGAATCTTACCTACTCTTGGATTTATTCTGAGATACATTGGAGCTGACGAGTGATGTGGTCCTGTAAAAACGGAGTCATACAGACTCTACTTGACTGTTTGCGTGCAGCGAACTACCACGGTAACCAACCAACCATTTGAAACATAGTTTCTTAAAACAAACCAATCATCGGTTAGTTTTGAAATCGTTTCAGTATTTTGATTTTTTATACGCCCTTAAAATATTTTACTATCCCATATGCAAATTAACATTCGCAGAAAATAATCAAGACAGCTTATGCAAATACAATTTGTCTCTTTCTTAAATGGAAAAACAATTAGATTGCTAGTCCATGGCATATTTATTCATTAGGTAGTCTTGATTCGTCAACTGGTTATTTTATTCTTTACTTATTTTAAATTTCAGCTATCAAAGTCTATAGAAAAAAGAAACATATTCTCTCCGTTATTTAAAACATCAAACTTTCTTTATAAATATTTCAGCAACAAAATTTCTCTCCAATCAATCAATTACCTGATGCATTAATAAACCTTGATCTGGTTATTATGCTGTGAAAGGAAGAGAGGTAAAATATATTTTTGTAAAGAAATGAAAAAATGCCTCTCCTTAAAAACTGAAATTTTTGTTTTTTTAAATTTCTGCTCTCTGATAGTGCTCAGGATTAGTCGAGCCGATGTAGTCTATACTGACTTTTGTAAAGCTTTCGACAAGGTTAACCATGATTTATAGTTAGTGAAGCTAGGATACTTAGGATTTTCGGTTAACCTTTTAAAATGGATCAGTTCTTATTTAAAGGATCAGAGACAATGTGTTTTTTATAATGATTGTAAAGCGTGATTTTTTAAGAGCTATAGGAAAGTTAAAAAAAAAAAACACATCAAATTCAGAAAAATGCATGAAATCTTTATTTGAATCGACAGTACGGTCCTTATAATTTAATGTTTGAAGATTATTTCATGCAAATGTTGACCGTGACTGCGCCTCAAATGGTCCATCCGCTTAGTACAATTTTGGCATACTCTTTCCAACATTTCGGCCGGTATCTCATGAATAAATGCTTCAATGTTGAAGCGGGCATGTGTGTAGAGACATGAGCTTTAACATAGCCCCGCAAAAAATAGTCTAAAGGCGTTAAATCGCACGATCTAGGCTGCCAATTGACCGGTCCCGAACGTGAAATAAAATGTTGACCCAACTCGCCTCTCAATAAGTCCATTGTTAAGCGTGCTGTGTGGCATGTGGTACCGTCTTGTTGAAACCACATGTCATGCTAGTCAAGCTATTGCATTTTGGGCTAAAAAAAGTTGGATATTATTTCACGATAGCGCTCACCCTTCACAGTTACGTTACGATTCGCATCATCTTTGAAGAAGTACGGTCCAATGATGCCACCAGCCCATAAACCGCACCAAACTGTGATTTTTTCTGGATGCATGGGTAGCTCTTGCAATGCTTCTGGCTGATCTTCACTCCAAAATCGACAATTCTGCTTATTAACGTACCCATTGAGCCAAAAATGAGCTTCGTCACTGAACACAATTTTTCGATAAGAAGCGCTCGATGAACTTTCTTAACAGAACACGCATTTTGATAATAAAATTCAATAATTTGCAAGCGTTGTTCGTTTGTAAGACGATTCATGGTTAAATTATAGACCAAACTGAGGATGTTTGACAGTGAAACAAAACACGAAACATGCGTCAGCTGTTTAAACCAGTGTTGCCGAAAAGATAATAGCTTAAAAATTACACTTTATATCAAAACATATTGACGTAACTACCAGGGTTCCACAGGGAGTCATCTCGGCCCCATCTAATTTTTATTGCTTATATAAATGATCTTACAAAAGCTTTTCAATACAGCAATATTTTAATGTTTGCTAATGATGTTCAACTTCATTCATGGATTATAAATGATGAGGACAGTTTTTATCTCCAAACTGAATTGATAATTTCTTTATTTGGTGTACGATAAATCTTATAAAATTGAATTTAACAAAATGCAAATCTATGATTTTCTGCAGATATTCACCGATTTTAAGTGTCTACTCTCTAAATGGCTCTGAGTTGAATGATGTTGACTCGTTTTTGGATCTTGGAATTCTCTTTGATGTAGAAATTAATTTCAACTCACATGTGATAATGACAGGAAATAAAGCTAATGGGGTATTAAATTTCATAAAGCGTTGGGCTAAGGAATTTAATGATCCTTATGTGATAAAAAAATTTATTCACATCATTGGTAAGATCTTTACTGGAATATGGATCAGTAATGTGGGATCCCAAATAAGATAAAATAAAATAAAAAAATTATAAAAAAATATTTTTAGTCAAAAGTCATTATGATAAAGACTAATGTAAAAGGTCGAACTATTTTTTTTTTTTTTTAAAGAAATTAATATTGAGTAGCCGCTATATTAAGTTTTAGACATTTCGAATCTTTTTTTGTAAATCAACTCTTTAAGAGTGAAAAAGATTTATTTAACAAATTCATTCTAACATTTCATTTAACTAAAAATCCAAATCTTCATTTGCCATTTTTTTTAGCAATTTTATTAATCAAAATCACTGTCATAAGTCGTCTACTTGCGCAAGACATAGGAAGCAGCATAAGGATATGCTGAGTAGGCAGCATAAGGAGCAGCTACATAAGGAGAGGCAGCATAAGGATAGGAGTAGGCGGCAGCATAGGGAGCAGTGTAGGCGGCAGTATAGGCAGCAGTGTAAGGAGCAGCAGCTACTCCGTAAGCAGAATAGGCCAAAGGAGCCACAATACCGGGTTTAGCTGCAGCCAAAGCAACAACGGCAAACAAGCACAAAGCGAACTATAAAAAAAATAATAAAAATTTGTTTAAAAACTAATATTTGTTTAAAAATGTTTTAAAATGTTTGTATTCTTACGATTTTAAACATTTTGGTTTGAGTTTGATTTAGTTTTACAGAACTTATTGAACTGATAATGGTGGATAAATACTCATTCCTTTTTATACTCGCCATCCATATTTTGTGTGTGTGCCAGAGCCAAGCACGTCTTTTAACTCAAGGTCGCTTATTACATTGTTTACTAACTTGGCTTATAGTACTTTTTATGTTTTTTGCATTTTGTTTGTTTTTGTTTCTGAAATCGTTTCCTCTTCAAATGGCCTAGTGAATAAATAAAATATTTTTTTTAAAGAATGTTCGATTTTAAATATAAATTAATTTATGTTTTGTTTTTTTTTTCTTCTCGTTATTTAAAAACAAAATCTGCTCTAAATTAAAACAATTGTTAAAGTTCTTTGTTTTTATTAAAGAGAAAAAAAAAAAAGTCTGTTAACATAAATATTTAAAATAAATAAAAAACCTTGCCAGTAACGACGTGACATGGCTAAGAAATGTGTAAAATTATTTAACGACAATTTTCAAGCCAAACTAAATTAGTTTGCCTTTAACTCTAGTATAAATACTAGAATAAACGCAACATTTGTTAACAGTTCTATTAAGTCTGCAAACTAAATAACTTAAAAAACTTTAACAAAATGTTTAAATTTGTAAGTTTGGTTTTAAAAAGCGACTTTTTTAAACTTAAATTTTTCTATATATTTTCCTTCTATACTTAGTTCGCTTTGTGCTTGTTCGCCATTGTTGCTTTGGTTAGCGCTAAGCCCGGTATAGTGGCTCCTTTGGCCTACTCTGCTCCCGTAGTAGCTGCTTCTCCTTACACTGCTGCCTATACTGCTGCCTACACTGCTCCCTATGCTGCTGCCTACTCTTATCCTTATGCTTCTTCTTATGTAGCTGCTCCTTATGCTGCCTACTCAGCATATCCTTATACTGCTTCCTATGTCTTGCGCAAATAGATAACTTACGAAAGGAATTTGGATTGTTAAAATTGTAAAATTGTTAAAAAAAAATGCCACTAAAACAAAAAGATTTTGAAAAAGGAACAAAAGCAAACTTTATTTTAACAAAATTGCGATTTACAAGTAGTTTTTTAATTTTTAATAAATCCTTGTGATGTATCTACGTTTTTAAGCAAATTAATATTGCTTATGTTTTTTCCTCTATACCTTTAAAGATGCTGAAATTGTTATGAAACAAGTAACCCAGCAAAAAAAATTGGAAGTAGTGCAAAGCGAATTACATTTACAAGACTTCTAAATCAATTGTGTAAAAGCATTAATTCTAAATGACTTCTTAACTGCAAAATAATCTGTCATAAATGATGTGCTTAAAAATGAATGCAATATCATGCAAAATATCTTAAAGAATTCATTTAAACAAACAAATTTAACACATGAAATATCCGATACTTGTCACCAAATATGCATGAGTTCCATGCACTTATTAGAATGGAGTGCAGTTCATTAAAATATTCATGTAAACACATGATCGCCAATGCCACGCTAATGTTAAAATCACTAGTGTTTTCACCTAAATTAAAGTACTTCATCATCAGTTGAACCCCTGAAAAATCACTTCTTTGTCATAGATTTTTTTGCTGGGAAGTTATATGCTTTAATTTCATGTCCATAGTGATAGTGGCATAATCACTGCGTATCCCAGATTTTAAACTTATTTTTATACCCTTCACATGTGTTGCACAAGGGTAGGTACATATAGCTTTGTCATTCCGTTTGTAATTTCTACAATTTTCATTTCCGACCCCATAAAGTATATATTTTCTGAAAGCTTATGAGTAGAGGAGTCGACCGTCTGCCCGTCTGTCCAATCTATATACATACTGGTTAAAGTAAACGTGGCATCGAATTCCAGCTGAGCCAAAAAAATTTTATTGTATTTTATTTAATATAATATTTATATATTATTATTTGTTTTTTTAATTTTTTTAAAAAAATTTTATCTATATATATAAAAGTGAAACTCTGTGTGAGTGTGTGTGTAAAACCGATCGGACTCAAACTTTGGCAAGTTGTTGTACACTTACCAGGGAGTGCTTATGGGTGAAAAAAAGTGGGCGGGGCCACGCCCATAAAAATTAGTTATCAGTTTTAGCTACTTACACTTGACCGATTTTGCTGAAACTTTGCACACATATTGAGCTGTCATGACTAAATAATTTCGTGATAAAAAAAGTGGGTGGGGCCACGCCCCTAAAAAAGTTTTAATTTTGAGGTACTTGCACTGGACCGATTTTTCTGAAACTTTGCACACATACTAAGCTGTCATAACCATATAATTTCGTGATTAGAAAAGTGGGTGGGGCCACGCCCCTAAAAAAGTTTTAATTTTGAGGTACTTGCACCAGACCGATTTTTCTGAAACTTCGCACACATATCGAGCTGTCGTGACTAAATAATTTCGTGATTAGAAAAGTGGGCAGTGCCACGCCCATAAAAAAAGGTATCATTTTGAGGTACTTGCACTTGACGGATTATTCTGAAACTTTCCACACATATTGAGCTGTTATGACTTCGAGATTAGAAAAGTATGCAGGGCCACGCCCATAAAAACAATTATAATTTTGAGGTACTTGCACTGGTCCGATTCTTCTGAAACTTTGCACACATATTGAGCTATTATGACTTTACAATTTCGTGATAAGAAAATTATAATTTTTAGGTTTTTGCACTTGATATTCAATTAAAATTCAGAATGCATTTCGATTCATTAAGGGGCGTAGCAACGCGCGCCGGGTTTGGCTAGTAAAAAATATTTTTAAAATATGTTTTAACAGTTTTTTTAAACTTTTTTTTAAATTTTTTTGTAGTTTTTTTTATTATTTTTTTTTATTTTTAATATATTTTTTGTTGGAATTTTTTTTTTTTTGGTATTTTTTTTACATGTCTGTACGGGATGAATGGTGATACAAACAATTGTTATTGCATGCCTACACGTTGTGAAGGGTATATAAGATTCGGCACGGCCGAATATAGCACTGTTACTGGTTTTACTTCATCTTATTTTAATATTTCCGACTCTATCTTTGATTTGGAATTTGTGTTCTAATAGTCCATCTCCTTCATTTGATACCCACATTAATGGGATAAAGAAATTCCGCCATTTTGTTTCGGACGCCATATTAGACTTAACACTTCTTCATTGTTTTTCTATTTTAATGGCTCTTTCATTTGATACCGAAATTGTGTGGGTTGATGGGGACAAGTCCGTAATAACTATATATGACTCATATATCTACAATTTTCTTTAGGACGCCATATTGGATTTTAATTTTGTCATAGTTTAATGTCTTTTAATGTTCAAGCCTTTTTATTATATACCAATGTTATGGGTTGTTTTTGTGGGTAAAGCGGTGAATATTCATATCTTGCTTACACCAGGGTTGTTACTCTCTCCCTGTGCACACCGCCAGTTAACCCCTAATTTATCTTTAACCAGCCCCGTTCACAATTCTGCCTGCATCCAGGCCTCCGTTTATTCCACGCAGTTTCTCATCTGATGCATCCAGATCCTTCTTTTCATCTTTAATTTATCTTCATACTATCGTTTTACTGCGCCCCATTTGTCCTCGCTGTTTAGCAAGATGGGAATTATGTTTTCCAACAATAGGCCCAATAAGGCCTATTTTTATTTTCAGCTCTTGTAGCTTCTGCGTTCACCTGTAGCACTTGAAAAAAGTGTGTTCAGCGTTATCATTTTCATCGCCCTTCTCGTATAAGCAGTAAGGTGTTCTGCTCTTTAAAAATTGTGTTCAGGGTCATTTATTTTCTTGTCCTCCTCCTATAGGCAGTAGGGTGTCAAGCCAAACACCAAAGCTTTTGTATTTTGGTGCTCTGTCTCAGTTATAGTTAAACCGAGTTGTCAGTTTTTCTCAGTTATAATTTTCGAGATTAATTAGGAGCTTGAGGAAGTCGATATATTAAAGAAAATAAATATTTTTTGAAATTATTTTTGGCCTATAACTTTGCTGGCTAGTAACCGATTTGTCCAAAATTGTTTATGAATCGCCCTAGAAACATATTCTATTTAAAAATCGTAACAGACGTGCCTGTAAATTATCCGACGACTGAAATGTTAATTTATTGTGTGTATTTGCTTGATTGTACTAGTTTACAATAGCGATTTATTCCTGAATATTTCCAGAAAGTTGATATCGCATACAGGTCTGTGCAACATATGGGGGCTTTTAAGAACTGGTTTAAACCAACACAATGACAAATGGATAGTCAGACTCTCCTCTTCATAAATTTTAAGAAAAATATACTTTGTGGTGTCGCAAATGAATATTGTAGAAATTACAAGCGAAATGACCACCGGTAATGGGTATGCAAAAATATTGTCTCCCTCATTGTCTTGCTTTCTGAGTTTAGAGACGATTTTTATCCATCTGTCTATATGTCCCTAAAAACCACGTTATCAATATGCAGTCCCTAATTTGGAATATAACTTACTGTATAAGAAATGTTCTTATTTCGCTTCCATCTTTTATGTCTCCAGTTTGATTTTCCAAGGACTTTTAGGTCATCTTCAATTTGGTTTTTTTAACCGGAATCTCGGTTTTCCCAGTTTAAACTTTCCTCCATATGCACCGCTTTTTTTATGGTTTTCGTGCCTGAGTATGTCCGCTAATTCTTCCTATGTGGTCAAGTGTAGTGTGTTTGACTAATCAACGTTGCCATGCCTTTTGTATGGTAACCGGATATTTATACAAAGTATAAATGTTAGCATGAACAACAAAGTCCACACAGCAATCGACGTTGTAGAATTGTGTATTCTGCAACGTCAGCACTGTCCCACGATAGTTTTAAGAGTGTATATGTGTAAATGTGTGTTTAGCTTTAACTTAGTTAAGTAATTTTAAGAGAAGGCAATTAATAAAGAATATTCAAAAAGAACGGTCGCACTATCGGCTGTTCAATAGAAAAACTTAAAGTGTTATCATTACACAAGTAAACATAATCGTTGTACTTTAATGCGTCCCACTATGCTTTCATCGAAGTAATACTTAAATTAGACGTGACAGACCCATAACCATACAAAGCAGCTGTTCGAACCAAACTTATGGCCAACAATCTAAGTGATTATAGGTGACTGCCGCCAAAACAGTAGAAACCAATAGAATTTTGTCCCATAGAGCTCGTGGTTCATTCGTCGCTTAAACTCTAAGGTAACAAAGGATTTTTCTCTCGAATAACCCTAACACCGGTACCCCGATGGACTAGTCAGTAGTGTGCTAATCTGCTAGTTTGGGGGTTGCGGGTTCGATTCCCGCCAGAGACTCTGGACTTGTGTGCTTATTTTTTCTCTTTTCTATTCTATTTTTACTTATCTATTCAGGTATCACAAAGGGATCAATATAATGGACCCAAGTGAGCTGCACAACAGCTGCCTGTTCTACCTAACCTAACCCTAACACATCCTCATCTGCTTTTGCAAGTACCCCAGCTTCGACAACGTATCATAAGTGTTCCATGAGTTTTTTTATTCTTTAGATCGATTTACTTTCGAACTTCTTGCTTAGCCCACATAATTAAAAATGTTTATGTTTCGAGGCAATTGTTATTTTCCTTATTTAAAGTGGATCCATAATAAATAAATTCAGGTACGACCTCGCATTGCCTGTCTGCACTGTTTCGCCAGATTATTTGTAGGTACAACCAATATTTTCATGTTATCCTTGTTAATTGCTAGACCAGTTAAAACTGGTTCCTTCTTAGTCCTTTTATAAACAGAAATTACATCTTGTATTTTTAGTCTATTTACAATCGTATTACAGCAGTGCCTAAAGCATAACCTTCTCCTAGGATTTCTTGCCCGGAACTTCGTTCATACTTATTTGAAAAATCTCAATTACGGCCATCTTCGGATTCCTAAGTCCTTGATTTAATTTTTCTTTTTGTATAAGGTGCGTTTCAAAAGCACGTAGCATACGATAAATAAACAAATAAATTTGCTTAGTAATTTTTCATCCGAGATGTCAGTTCCAATTCATACTGAGGATTTTTTGCCACTAAGCGTAATGTTTTAAAGACGCAAAAATATTACAAAAAGCCGTACTCAAATATGAACTCAAACAGTTTTCCTCGTTTCAAGCTATGAAAGAAGATTATGTAATCGCTGCATTTCCATAGCTTTTTCTAGGATTTTTCTCATTCCAAAGCCGTACTATAATGGCCCTATCAGACAGCACAAATTAAAGTTTGTAAACTCTCGAGCTTGTTGGTGAGAGGGGAAGAGAGTTTTTGCTCCCGCCCTATTCATCCTTCCTCTCTAACCTACTACCTCAAGAATTTGCAACCTTTAATTATGGCGAGTGAGAGGTGTCTCAGTATCGAACATTTCAAATATATTCCCCGATATTGGGAAAAAATCTATTGATTTTTGTCGATTCTTAAAAATGCCTTCAAAAGTTTAACGAAGTTATAAATATATTTTTAAATAAAATTTACCAGTTTATTATTTGTTCAAGGGGCCTGCTCCTGAAAACCACCTTAACATTAATAAACCTTTTTTAAACTGTGATCAACCAGATAAAATTCAATTAAAATAAATTTATAGTTTTCCTACCAATTTTGACATAATCCCATATAAGACGTACTTTCACAAATCACCTAAAAACTCATAAAACCGTTAGAAAATATAAGAATCCAGATAAAAATTAACATAATTCTGTTTTATGTAAGGACAGAACTCTAAAAATTAGTGCAATGATCGGTCTACCACTTATGGACTAGGAAATCTCCTTCAACTTCCGAAGTGTTAAATATGAAAGTACATATTTAAACTTTAGGTGACTGATGTCTATTGTCGAAATCTTTATACAAAATCAGCAAATATAATTTCATATATTTTATAATGTGTATCGTGTAGCGTATATTACGGTCGGTGTTGATTCGGCTATAACACTTAGCTGTTTTCAATTTTATACAAATTTTCAAAAATTTTCTTTATTTGTAGCCTCTTAATATCTTACAATTATTGTCACATTAAAAGCCAACTGCAAGTCTCCTGACTGTCACTTGTAGCGATGATTGTTGATATTCTTTATTTTATTTCGTTTGTTTTGTTGCCTGTCGTCTTCATGTAACGTTATATTTTTATTCACTTGTTTAATTCGCATGTTTCTGCTAGTGTCCCTTTCATACATTCATTTACTTATTCATTCGTTGAGAAATTTATTTCTATTTTTCTCTCTATGTACTTTATGCTGTCATCAGCAGTGAGTCTGCGGGAGTGTGTGTATGCATGCATCTGTGTGTTTAATTGTGTTGATTGTTGAAAAGTGACACATAAATTTTAATATGTTCATATGAGCATTTACTTTGCTTCTATGTGGAATACAAGGTGTGGACGTAAGATGTGGTATTTTCAAAAATAACTGTTGCGAATAGAATTCTTAAGTCTTTGGTGGGAAACCGACTCGTTTGCTCAGTCCGAATCTTTATTTTCTTCCTGTTCCTACAAAAAGTAAGAAAAATTATGTATGTCCGATTGTCCGTCCGTATGAGCGTTGAAATCAACTGTCTGAAGCCCCGTATATCTCTAGGCATCAATTTATTAGAACTGCCTTTGAGAATTTTGCTGTTAAAAAACAGGGATTCGGACCCATTACCGGCTAAGATAAAAACCAAAACATATGCCTCCGTTTACTAAACAAAGTAATTTTTAGCAACTCCCAAACAACTTTTTGACCCGTTTGTTGAATGTAGGGTTGCCAGATACCAAAAGTTAATAAACTGGGAAATGAAAAAAATTCCAGTGGATTAAAAAAAATAACAAAATGCACTTATAGTTTAAAAAAACATAATTTTATTCAAGTTTTTCCAAGTTACAAGTTGTAACCAATCAGCTGTTTAATGTTATTACCTCACTAGTGTAGGTCCCAACTAGACAATTAGGGGGAAAATGCTAGTGTTAATACTTTTTAAATATATTTTTTCGGTTATAAATCAGTCAGTGATGTACAAAATAAAGTTACTTATCAGTGCAACTGATTATACATTCGCAAGCACAGGAAACAACATATTTCTTTCTTTCTATTTGGTACAATATAAATTTTTTTTTTTGTAGAAAATATTTATTTAAGCTAAATTATAATTAAAAAAATATAATAAACAAAAAAAGTATTTTTCAAAATTAAGGAAATTCTTTTTTGACTGGACAAATTGCAATTTAGCTGGTAACGCAAGGCAAATTTATTCATCAGGTAATCGCAGTTCTACAACAAATACAACAATTCAAAAACAACATGTATTTTGTTGCTAGAATTTTTATTTCAGATGTCACAGTCAGCTGGATAAAATAAACCGAAAAAGTGAAAAAGAAATACAAAAATTTTTCTGGATAAATAATTTAAAGCAATAATTATTTATTAAATTAGTTTTGGTATAATAAATAATTAATAAATTAATTTAAAGTAAGTCTTGGGAAACATGAATTCGCGGTTGTTTGGCTAGAGGTAACATTTCTTTAACTGCGAAATCAAAAATAATTTTTTTTTATAAGTCTGTGTGGTTTTGCCTTTTAGAATTATCAAATGACAAACCAGGAAGTGCAAAATCATATTACAAATTAAGTCAAAAAAACTATTGACCGGTTAATTGGCTGAAAGAAAATAAGAAAAATGGAACCTCTCCACGGCCAGGAATATCGAAAAGGGACCTGTTTGTAAATTTATTACTGCTCTGCATCATTCAAGCAAACTTTAAGAAAATAAAATGTTAAACTAGGGATACAAATATACGGCGGAGCTTCTATCTTTTTGCATACAAAAAATCGTTAAAGTAAAACAATGCAATTAAGAATTAGTTTTTAAACTATAAATATCGAGATGTAGTGCAATTATGCATTTGCGAACAGATCTAAGATCTACAAACTCAAGTTCAAATTGTATTTGCAATTAAATTGTCCTTATCTTAACATATATTATCAAATGTTTTTTAATAAAGACATAAAATTTATTTACAAAATAATTGAAAAATTAATCAAAATCCATATCACATTTAATTGTCAAACAAAAAAAAAAACAAAATTTACTATGAATTTACAGACACAAACGTAAACAAAATTGACATCTGAAATTTAAATCAAGTGAAGAAAAAATAGTCAGCTGTTCAAATAGGAGTAACTGATGAATAAATTTGCCTTGCTGGTAACTGAACAAGGCCCAAAAAAAGTTGCAATCCAGGCCGTTCGGCAACCCTAGTTGAATGTCACTTTACACTTTACATTTAAGAATATTAATGGAAAATATTGGATTCATCGGTCCATTAACGACAAAGATGTTGGCAAAAATATTAAAGTTTTTTAAGATTGCAGCAACAAAATTGTATCAAAACAACAAAAGCAAGCGTCGCTAATACATACTTATGTATATCTGTTTGTATGTAATGCAGACTTTGTCAGTCGAATTGATCAAATACGAAGTTTTTCGTTTATTCACTGTACGTCTCACGAACATGATCGTATACAATAAAAGGATTGCATGCACATGATGACAGGCTATGAAAGGTCGTTATACCTCTAAATTATGATTAAAGGTGTTATCAAATTCGGAACAATTGAAGATAGCACTCCTACTAGTTTTTTTAAACTAAAATAAGGAACGTAATTTCTGTTTAATTCTACAAAAACAGGAGTTTAATTAATGTTTCTAATTCTTAATATCGATAATAAAAACTTCAATTTCATGAGAGTTTGTTTTGCTAAATTTTCTTATACATCGTCAAAATATGGCGAAATTTATGACATAAAATTTCAGTGAAAATTTGTTATCAGAACGTTAATATAAATTGTAATCAATTGAGCAACAAATATCAGTCACCTCTTTTTGTACACCCTGTATTAAAATGCACTTATTTATGTTGTGTTTTCACATAAAGATTTATTCATTCCATTTATGATGAGAACAGTGACGATGACAACGTAATGTTTGTGTGTGTGTGTGTGTTTCTATGCGTGTTAGTGCATACAATGTTTATTTTATTTCATTTCCACTGACCCATAAGTGGTCATTGATAGTGCGAAAAAAATATTTACTATATAGTGGACAGCGAGAAATTATTTAAAACGAAGAAAATAGTGTATAAATTCCAAAATATATTAAAAAAAAATAATATTTAAAAAAAATGTTTTTTAACAATGATATGCAGATTTATCAATTGCGATATATATTCTTAAAATTTATTCATTAATGTTGGGGTTGAATATGTAGCCGTAAAACGGGGCTGTAATGAAATTCAAATTATTTTTGCATCAAACTGGTATTGACAAAAAGAAGTTTAAGAAGGTACTCGTATCCAATCAGCTGATTGTATATTTTTATACAAAGAAGTTTTACAAATTATAAACTTTCATATAGTTGTCAGATCTGGAGGCTGATGCTCGCATTCGTATACGAGCGAAATTATATTCGAACGTGCGAGTTTTCTTACTTTTGGGATTCTCTCATTCGATATCGAGTATCGACTATCGAAATTTCTAATGATGGCATTCGATAACGAGCTACATTTCGTATGCAATCTTGCGATATAAACTCGTTAGCAAAAAAGCATTCGAGTTTACGTTTTAAAGTATAAAATTGAACAGAAAAGAAAATGTAAGTTAAAAATTTATGAATTTTTTTTAAAGTAAATTGTTATATTTCTAGTCAAAGTTAACAACAATAAATTATTCTCAAAAAGAAATCTTTGGGGATTTTTTGGCAATGCACACAGATTTGGCAAAAAGCCTTTTTGCGAACAGTTCACAAGGGAAAGCGAGGGCTAACCAACTTTTGGAGCAACTAGCCGCGAAACTTAATGCTTCTGGTCCCCCAATAAAAGATGTGAAAATGTGGCGGAAAAAATTGTTTTACTTTTAGTAATGATTTTTTTGTTTAGGTATACGCTGATCAAAAACAACATGTAAAAAAGAAGTTTTCTTTTAATAAATCTTCACTCAAGTAGAGAAACAAATCTTGGCTGCTGTTGGCATAGAAGTCGCTGTTTAGGGTCTGAAGACTGTTCAAAGCTTTGGATCAGTTTTAAAAACACAAACAGAGCCAAAGTCAAACCTAAAACCTTTGGATGATTAATTAAGTGTAATAGCACCTGAAGATCACAATAATGACTTGCCATGCACTTCTTCGCCTTTAGTCTCGGACAGTAACCACTCCTCTTGTATAGAAGATGATAATTTAGAAGAATCAGTGCCAGAAAAAAGAATAATATACGGAGACATAAAAAATAGCGTAAAGAGAAGGCAAACAAAAATTACTTTGCTAAAAAAAAATATGATGACTACAGAGAACTACCAGAAGGAGATGCTAAAAAGATTAAATTCCCTTATAGAAATAAAAAACAAGACCTCGAATTAAAACAAAGGAATGTCGAACTGAATATTTAGTTAATTGAAATGAAAAAGAAAAGCCTACAAATTAAGGAAGAGGAGCAATACTTAGACAAACAAATTAAAGAAATAGAGTTGCAAATACGAAGAAAGGAGTTAGAAACACTTAATATACGTATCGAAATGCAATAAAAATAGCAGTAAATCCCTATGTACATATTATTATTTAATTTTTTTTAGATTAAAAAAACATGAAAAAAAATAAGTTCCTTACAACACTGAACTAAAAACTCGATTCGTTTCGTATCGAGTAACATCATTAGAAAATTGTACGCTATCGAAATTAATTTCGATACTAGTTGTATTTCGATCACGAATGCGAGAATTAGCCCCCTGGTAACAATATTTTCGTGAAGAGTGTAAAACCAAAGTTATGTTTTTACATTGTATAACTCTATTCCGAAATTAATGGTACAACTCGGTAATGTTAGGATGAGCAACACTCCAAATATCCTGAGACTAATTTTAAAGCGTGATATGTGTACGTAGCCAACACTGCCCTCTGTCCATTTCCTGTAGATTTTCAAGTCTTTAATGCATCTTCGTTTTCTGAAGTTTTCCAGTTTTTAATGCATCATCGTTTTCTATTATTTCTATTATCGTCTTACGAAAGGAAATATATTTTGTGAACTTAACGCCTCTAGAAATTGTTAATGATAAAATAAAACAAAAATATTTATTATAAATACAATAATACTACATTTACACTTAAGAGAAATCTAGAAGATTTGATTTAAAATCTTTATTAAAATCTAAACGGTTTATACCACTGTTGATTGACATTTTGCAAGATTTCGTTTTCAAAACAATATATTTATTTACAAGGTGGTCTGAGATGCTCTCTATGCTCTACTTCTTCAAAATTCAAACTCCATATAAAAAAAAATGTAAACAATAAAGTACTTGTCCAACTGCAACCACCTTATATATTATGATTGAATTTTTCTGTGTGCAGCGTAGTATATTTTAGTACAATTTAATAAAAACCACAGCTGCATCACGAAGTAGTACTAGATTTTAAGTAGATTTTGCTAAAATCTAGTGGCGAAGTAGATTTCATTTTGTATGGGAAATCTGGTAGATTTCGCTCAAAATCCCTTAAGTACTAGATTTTGTGTAGGTGTAAATGTAGTATAAAATATATTTTTTATAAAAAAAATATATGAAAACAACACAATTTAGAACTAACTAAAGTTATAAACATAAACTTATAAATATAATAAATTGTTTTTAATTGAAAAGAAATTTTTTGATCCGCGATAGCTGGAGAAATTTAGATGCGATTTTCAAGAATGTAAAAAATGTCTGAAACGGCATTTTTCTGAGGTATTATCTACCTTAATAGACTCTAGCAAATAGATGTGCAGAAGTTTTAAAAAGTAATGGATACGCCACAAAATATTAAGTTTTTTAAAACTTCATTAATAATTTGTATATGTGACGTGGAAAATAGAAAGGGACCTAAGGGTAAAAACAGGGTTTGTTCAGGAGAGCCATTTTAAGAATTTAAATACGTGTATTTTTGGTGTACCATCACTGAGCGTGTTGGTATTGGTCTCATTTGAAAGCGACACATCTCATGACGTCAGGAACGTGTTGGTCAACCTTGAAAACGCGCTTAGGTCGTCCCTACCTCTTGTTTTGTGTAGTCGGTTTTTACGCTGTTTCCATGAGTTTGATATCAGTTATGCTCGGGTTTTTTCGAATCCAGCTTTATTTTCTGAAATTATTAATTGTGATATATAATAAATACTCATTTATAATTCTTTTAAATCGTGAATATCACTCTGTTAGTAGGAACATTTTTCGCATAATATTATTATGTTTTTTCGCGTAAATAACTTAAAACTGATCACATTCTTACTGTTTGTTTTAGAATGAAATGGTGGACGAATTCGAAGAAGTAGATTTACTTTATCGCTTCCCTGATGACGATCACTTCTCAGAATTATCGGATAGTGACTGAAGATGATACCGATAATATGTACCTTGATAAATACAAAAATCTAATCGAACATTACGACAAAAATGGTGTTTATCCACGCGAACATGGCATGACGAATAAAATTAATCGTACAGATGCTTTAACTACTTTGGAAAATAAAGAAATTGTTTCATTTATCTGCCGGTTTGCTGAAACTGTTGCTACGATTCCAAAAAATTTTCAGTTGCTCCTTTTCCTTTGGTCTCTGGAAATGGAAACGAAGAGGAGGATTCGGAGGAAGTGGAGGCAGCAGACGTTAAGAAGAAATCGCAAAAAAAAGGATCGGTACCGTCAAGTTCTAAGGAACCAATTCGCAAGATTCGTCGATTAAAATGATTTTTCTATTTTTTTAAATTGTTCATAAGGAAAAAAAATAATTTTTTGTATTTTAGTAAAATCAACTTACATATTTTGTTAATTTAGTAGGGGAAAAAATGAAAATAAATAAATTTTACCGTTAGGTGCGTTGCTATTTGCGCTTAGAATCATCGACTTCCCTTTTATAAAACGCGCATATCTCTGGGAGGGAACACTTTTGGGGCATGGGATCGGTCTCATTCGATGCTCAGATGTTGTCTACATAAAAAAGTGAAAATTGTTTTTTTTTTACCCTTAGGTCCCTTTCTCTATGCGCTGTCACATATATTATTACATTTTGATTATTTTAAGTGAAGAATTCTTGTGGTATTTTTAATTTTTTACAATGTTTATAATATTGACAAATGAAAAAATGTAAATGTTTTTAAAAAACAATTTCATTTAACTAATTGACGATTTATTAGTATAAAGGATTTGGTACTTTCGTTTTACCTGATACTGTATATACATTATAAAGTCTTAAAGTCTAAGGTCACACACGACGACTTTTATTGCCCAACTTTTTCTAAATTTTCTTTTGAATTTGCTTTTATGTTCACACAAGACAATTTCTTCGGCAATTTTTTCTTTTTTGGTTAGGTTTTTTTATTTATTACAATTTGACATTTGTGCTTTATACTATGTTCACACACGCGCCCTAATTGTCAATTTATAATATTTTCGCAATTAAAGGCCTTTATTGAGCTCAATTTACGATACTAAAAATTATTTATAAATTGAGCAATATATACTTTATTGTTTCACTTATTGTCCAAAACTCGAAATACAACTCTGGAGAAGTATGTTTAGTGAGAAGAAAATTATATAGGTGGTCTTTTTAATGTCAAACAAATAAATATACAAAAGATAAGTAAGATAAAAGTAAAGATAAATTGAGTATGAGTTAGGGTGATCGATTATTCGACATTTTTAACAAACCGGTTTTCAAATAGTTTGAAATTTAGAATTTAAAAAAAACCGGTTGCGCTTTTGAAAATTTAGAAAAAACCGGTTAACCGGTCGAACACATAAAATATATTTTTTTCTTATACCCTTGACAGAGATACATACATATATAGGTATAAACTAGTTTGTTCTATGGCTTAATTGCATTTTAATTTGACACACATTCAATGGCATTAATATAAAATGCCGTTATTTAAAATAAAGATGCTAAAGGACAGACACTTTTTATCTAAAAGTGATCAAAAAGATAAGTTTATGCTCCAATTACCTTGAACTTTTAAGGTTAGGTTAATAGACTTAAAAATGCCACTGTTTCTTTACATTAAACAAAATATGGCAACTAAATTGTGGTTTATATTTTTTTTCTACTTCGACCTTTTGATTTTTTTTATTTTAAGTTTTAATTTTCTGATACAGTAATGCTTACACAAAACAGTTAATAAATCAATACAAATTTTATTTCGTTTTGTAAATAAAATGTATAAATTTACATTGTTGCCATTACATTTTTTAAGAACTAAATTAATTTGTTGAAAATAACTGGTATTTGCTCTGGTACTGTCATATAAAAAAAAAAAACTTTGTTACAAGGAGGTTTAAATAATGAAAAATATAAAAAAGTCACTTCACTGCTCACGGTAGTTAACTTTATAGGCAAGTTGTAATAATGATCCTTTGTGTGCCAAACTATTTTAGTATACAAGCCATATGTTATCAGAGATATTAGTTAAGCTATGGGTAGTCTTTAGTACAAGTCGCCAGATTTCGTAGAAGCAAAATATTATGAAATTCGAAAATGAGATCAAAAGGTATTGCAAAGTACAATAATTTGGTTAAAAAACTTAACTGAACAGCTGATTATCACAGCAAATTTAAAGCGCAACAACGTAATATCAAGGTCTAATTATTTTTCTTATTTTACATTTGTTTTTGAAACAACAACAATATTATGGAAGAGTATTCAATAAATTTTCTGATTTTTGGAAATTTTTTGAGTAATAAATATAGTATGGTACGTTTGGTTACAAAGATAAATTAACATAAAACTAAAAATGAAAAAAAACCGGTTTATGTGAGTAAAAAAACCGGTTTATTCGATATTCGAAAAATTAACATTTGGAAAAAACCGCCGGGTGAAAGAGTAAAAAAACCGGGTTTTCCACCGGTTGTAAAAACGAATCGATCACCCTAGTATGAGTGAACACTTATTTTAATTGCTCAACCAACACTTAATTGAAACAACTAAAAATATCTGTCTGAACAGGGTATTAGCCGTACAGAGCAATAATAAAAATAAAAACATACATAAAATAATTTGACTGATTTTAATGAACGCTTTTAGTTTAAATGTTTTTAATAAAATAATTTTGTTTAGTTTTTTTTTTATTTTTAAATATTTAAATTTGTGACGTTTTTGGTTCAAAGTATAAATTATATTCACACCAAGAAGCGAAACACCGAATGAACAGAAATGTCAAATATTCAACTTAAAAATTGCTTCAAATAGCCGAGTACCGGCGATTGTTTTTCCCTTTTTATTCTCCTCCACCTAAAACTGTAAAAAAACATCTTTAAATTTAAGAATTGCCCAACTATAATCGTTGTGTGTGACCTTAGACAAATAAATATTGTAAAAATTTTAAACGGAACAATAAGCGCACTCTCGTTTAAAAGGTTTAAAAGAAATTTGACATGTGCAGGTAAATATACAAAAACAAAATGCCTGTTGTTCTTACCGGGATGCATATACATACCTTGACACAACAATGTATAGCAACACAACTTTAGAGCATTGAAATATTACAATCATTTATTTTATATTATTTATTTATTATTTTACAATGCAATATAATATGTACTTTATAATAAGTTTAAGATAATATACTAAAATCCATTTAATATTATTTGTTATACCTACCTACATAGTAAATTGTATTTTCTGTTTGTTTCTATCTTTTTAGGTAAGTGGTTCAAAGCAAATAGAGATTCAAAGAACACGCACAAGTTCAGAATGTAAGTTTTATTTAATTTTGTAAAAAAAAAACTTCCAAACATATTTTAAATAGATTTTTAAAAATACCGATGTCCAAATAACTTAAAATATTGCCGCTAAAAAGCTATATTTTACTTTTCTCTTATAGAGCTTTTATAGTTTTGAGAACATTGCTTAAATAAATAAAATAATATTTATTTTCTCTCACGATATAAATTTCTGCTTTTATAATATTTAAAAAGAAAACGTGTAAAACATTGTTTTGTTTACATCTTGTTTTCCTTAATTTCCTTCATCATTTGCTTCCCATTTTTAACCAACTACTTACCGGCTGTCAGCGAATCTCAATTGCTCTTTGAGTTTGCGCCATTTGTTACAGCCGGCATTTTTTCTTGGCGATGTACATTACAATTTATGATGATAAATTCTTACTTTTTATTTAGCATTTCATTCACAATTTGTTTATTTGTTATTCTTTAACATTTTCAATCTACATTATTTTTTTCCTCTCTAATACTGCTGTTAAGATTACGAAATTGTTTACTTCTTCTCTCTCTACCTTCTTCCTTTTTGTTATTCTCTTCGAAGCATGTTTTTAATATTGCAATTTTATGCTTAACTCTCATACCTAAACAAGAGCGTTGAGCGTCAAGCGTTGGAGTTTTACATGTGTTTTGTTTTTGTTACAATTACAAAATACATGCAAAATTGTTTAGGTATGAGGGTAAGGGTTGCAAATACAAAAAATTTTATCACATGCTGTTTTATTGCTCGTATTAAATACTAGTAGACAAAATAAATTAACATGTTTTTTTTTAGTGAAAAATACATTTTAAGGTCAATACACCGTGATTGATAAATACGAACTCCAGGGCTTACAAATTTTAATTTTGTGTTATTTCTTTGATTCATTAGCTGTTTGAGATAAACAGATAGTGTTGTGCGATTACAAGTTAAAAGTTTTTTGCATTCGTTTGAGTGAAAAAATTAAACTTTCAACATTTTTCTTGGTTATACCTACAAAAATACATACATACATGTATTAGCAATGTGTAAGATTATCTCAAAAATTAATTGCAGATTTTTTGTAAAAGAAAATTATTAAAAAAATTTTTCTCCACAAAAATTTTACATTTTACATAAAAAAAATTCAAAAATAAATTTTGAAATATTTTCTTTATACATATTTCGATGGTGACAGGTTGAAACTTTTAATTAAAAATTTAATAAGTTATTAAGATTCACTAAATCTTTGTTTACTTTTATAACATAGAAGTTTTCAGAAAAATTTTTTATAAATACATAAATATAATGTTTCCATTTCAAATTTAAACCGAAACTCATGCTTTATTTTAATATAGTTTAAAATGCTTTGGTCTTCCACATACATAAGAAAGCTTCACACTTACCTCTGGCAATATCCTTAATAGTAAATATTGCATGCTAGATATGTGATAGATATTAAACCCGCTCTTATCTCGCACACAACAACAAACCTGTATACAAAAGTAATCATAAATAAACACTTGATTATTTTCTGTCTGTGGAACATAAATCACTCATAGAAAGAGGGTTGCCAGATTAAGGCTTTCTTTATAATTTTAAGGGGTTGTTCAGTATGCATAGTGATAAAAAATTTTATTAATGTTAATTGAATTGTATGTTATATAATTGTAAGGAAGGGCAATAAGTAAATTTAATGTTTACAGTAGTATAAATATTTCGTCCACATATTTTTAACTGCTTAAAATTCGTATTAAGATGCCAATAAAATAAAATACCGAGATTGACAAAAAAAAAAACCAAAATTACCTAAAGATAATGATGGCAACAACTTATTGTTTTTTATGTTAAATAATGTGGAATCTGTAACTATACAGAGTTGTCGTGCAATTGCTCTCAGAATTGTATTAAGAATAATACTAAAAAACTTCCGTGTATGAAGTTTCGACATTTCCAACCGTGAATCAAAATTAGTTTTCGTATTGAAACATTAAAACTTTAATATCTGACTTTGTGATAACAAATTAATTTATTTGTCGTTCCTAAATCTGATTCTGCGACAAGACTAATAGAAAAAATAAAAAAATATTGTCCAGGCAACCTTTACGATAAATTTTGTTAAACTTTACCATTGCTGTGTTTTATAAATTTGGAAAGACATTTAGCAAATAGATGATAGATGTGAATTTCATATTATGAAATACATGAATAAAGTTAAAAAAAATTTTACATACTGACTATGAGATTAGGTTGTTTGATATGTCAAAAATTGTATATATGTTCAGAAAGTGGGGGATAATTGCACATGTTTGACAGATTTTTTGATAAGTGTAATTGATTTAATAATCCTTTTAAAAAAAGGATTTCATAAAGTAGTAGTAGCTATTAGAGTTGATTTTTGTAAAGCAAGTATATTCATTGCAAATTGGCTTGGAATTGCCGAAACAAGTTTTTCTTTGTTTTATATGTACTTGTGAGCACAAGTAACAAGTTCCTACTTTAAACTGGACATAGGCGATTTTAATCTTAAAGACTTTTGCATGAAATATTTGTATTGCGGATACCGTCGTTGAACTCTTTTCTATATTTTTTACTTGGTACTTTATATCTTCCTGACACAAATCAATGAATATATTTTAAAAATTTTTTACGATGATAAGTAGACTTATTTATGGTACTAAAATATATTAAAAGATAATAACAATGCTTAAGAAATTATTATTAAAAAATTACAAAATTACTGATTATCCGTTTGCATGCATATTTACTAAAAAATTTGTCCATATTAAAAAAAAAATAAAAAAAAAATAAAAAAAAATAAAGTAAAAAATTACCCAGCAAAAACTAGGTAATGACTTGCTCTTACTAAACAACATACTTTTCAATGACTACTACATATCGTCTGTCTTACTAAGAAGTATTTTAGTAATGACTTGATTTATAATGTGTTACGTAAGTACTTGAATTCAGACATTTGCTTAGATACACACACAACACAATTTCTTACTGCGAAATTTACTAGAAACCATTCAAATACATAACTTTTTATAATTCTCATTTAGTTTAACGCGCTTAGGGTATAAGTAATAATTATTTTGAAAACAGCGGCAAAGCACTTCATTAACAAAGTGATGACTTATAGATTTTCACTGATCGTTAAATTTCAAATTAACGTATCTCAGAATAATCTAACCGAATTTTTGTCCTTAGAACAACCGAACGACTTCTGTAAGTCCATAATAGTAATGGGTTATTTAGGTTATTAAAATCAAGTACTTATATATTGCTATAGGAGTAAGTACTTATTTAAGTCCCTATTTATGAGCGACCGTAATAAGTACTTATACGAGTCCCTATTTGTAAGCGAGGGTGGTAAGTACTTGCCTCCAATGACATCGCCGTGTTAAAATAATGGGTTTAGATGCCAAATTGTAAGTAGTGAACAACTGTTTTCTAGTACTTTCAAGTCATTATAATGTAATGTGTTATTTTGCTGGGTAGTTGTGAAGTTTTTGAAAAAAACTGCATATTTTGAAGATTATGTATAAAATATCTATATTATTGTGGATTTGACTTCTAAAAATTCCGGTAACACTGTTTACAATACATTTATTTTGTAAAAACAACTTGGCAGCACTTGTTCACTAACTAATAAGAAGAGCGTGTAAAGAGCGTTGACATAATAATATCATGGCATCACTTTAGTAAATATTCGTACGTCTTTAAGTGTAGTTTGCGTTTTTTTTATAAGCGTTTAACTAAACGGATTGCCGCGTTCGTGTGTCTATATTTGTATTTTTTTTTTTTACAATTTTCTACTTCTATAACTAAAACTTGCCGCTTAGTAAATAGAAAAAAATATAAAAAATTAATTTTATGATAATATTTAAAGAAAATTTAGTGAAAAGTTTATAAAATTAATAGAAAATAATCTATTAAGAAAATTGTGTTTAAATAATATTTAATACCTGTATTTTTATGCTCAAAAAATAAGATAATACTTATAAGAGCATAAAATTTTTTAATACAAAGAGTTATCAGTGTATGTACGGGAGTGCGTGTGCATTAAGAAAAAAAAATGTAGAATTATTAAGAAATAATGGTAAATGTTGTTTAAAAACTATTTCTAATTTAACAATTTTTAGGAAAAATAAATACATACCTACCTACAATGCAACAACACAAAAAAAAAACATAAATTGTTTGTTGATTGAGGTTTAGTTTTTTATTCTGTGTTTTTTTTATTTTTATTTAATACCTACCAACTAAAAACACACTATAATGAAAATTCCGGTTTAACCACTCTCGATGAGTGTCTGTCTGTCTGGTTTATATAGTTTTTTGTAGTTTCTTTATTTGTAACGTCTGTGTATGTATTGTTATTATCAACCTTTGTGCCTGGTTATTATCATTTGTCCTAAACCTAAAGTAAATGGTTAAAAACAAAAACAGAAAAGACAAACAAACCGAAAGCAAACACAATATTTTTGGGTTTGCTGTTTGATTGCACTCATTCTCTTATACAGTTTTTTAAAACACCATACATTAAAAGAATTCAAACTAAGAAAGAACTTAAATACAATTGTTTTTGCTTTTTCCATTTCGTTTTTACTACTACATATATTACCAGCGTTGTCAACGGAAAATTTTTTTAACTCAGTGCTTTCTGATTTTATTTTTAAAATTTTTGTGCTTTTCTTTGTTTTTTTTTTTGGTGGCACCCAATACAAAATTTAACAGTTTTCGTAAGGGTAATTTAAGATAAAAAATTAAAAATTATTTTCTCAGTGTTAAATGATATTAAGTTGAAAGTGTAGAAAACAATACTAAAACTATTAATTCGAAAAATTATAAGGATTAATAGTTCACAATGTTTCTGTTATTATTGTTTTGAAAAAAGTTATGAGCAGATTATGTAGGTATCTATTTTACATAATTTATTGTAATTTCATTGTGATATTTGTTTCTTGATATCCTGTATAGTTTTCGAGACATTAAGAATCTACTTTTTATAAAATTATATTGTTGTGAGAACTTATTATGTAAGTAAAGTTTCACGCAGTTCGAATCTGTTGAATTGGTTTATAAAAATTAAATTTAAATATAAAAAGTACTTTTCAGTTTGTATGGAGCTGCATTAAAAAAAGTGAAAATAAAACAATTAAGAGCGCTATATTCGGCCATGCCGAATCTTATATACCCTTCACAACGTGTAGTCATGCAATAACAGTAGTTTGTATCACCATTCATCATTGTAAAATTATAAATTTACGTATGTATGTTAAAAAAAAAAATTTAAAAAAATAAAAAAAAAAATTAAAAAAAAAAATTTTCAAAAAATTAAAAAAAAAAATTTAAAAAAAAATAATTTAAATATATATTATAAATATAAAACAAAAAATAAAAAAAATAAAAATATAAATAATATATTAAAAAAAAAAAAAAAAATAAAATTAAAATAAAAAAATAAATTAAATTAAAAAAATTTTTTTTTGGCTCAGCTGGGATTCGATGCCACATATGTATGTATATATGTATGTTGTTTTTGTGAAAAAAAAATCAAGGTGGTCGTGGGTTTTTGCTCATATCTCAGTTGTTTATGTACCGCTGTTTCTGATTTTCAATACCGATCTACTCCCGAATATTTCTGATATTCTAATACCTCACCCGGGTCCAAGTGATGTCGGGGGGCTTCAAACAGTTGATTTCAACATAAACACGGACAGACTGACAGAGCTTAATCGACTCCCCTATTCATAAGCTTTCAGAAAATATATACTTTATGGGGTCCGAAATGAAAATTGTAGAAATTTCACACGGAATGACAAACCTATATAAACCCTCTTTCACTGTGTGAAGGGTATAAAAAGGAAACTTTAAATGCAAAAACAAACATTTAATTTTGGCACTCTGATGAGCTAAATATTACACTGATAGTAATTTTCATATTGTTGTTGATATCATAATAATATTTAATTTAAAGGGTTTTTTTGTCAGTTGATATTAAGAAAAGAATATCTATAGACTTATATGTCGACTATTGATAGCAGTAGAAGTTCTAAAATTCGGTATTCAGAGAGGGCAACAACAAAGTTAAAGTTGCTATACTCTTAAAAATTTGTTATTTAAAATACATTAATTTTTAAATTTAACTGCTACTTATAATTCCAATAGGAGCTATGAGAAATAATTATATTTTTATAACAAAATTAAAAATATTATAAAATAAGGTAAACAATTTTAATCTCTCGTAATATATTTAAAAATTATGACCTTTTTTTCTCGGTTTAAATGCTTTTTGAAATTTTAAGTTGACAACGCTGTATATTACCGTCTTTCTTCTTTCCATCGTATAATTTGTTTTATTATTGTTGTCAAAATTCTTTAGGAAAAAAAACTAAAAAAAAGAATAGAGAAAAAAAAACATGAAAAAACACCGCCAGACATCAGATACTTTTAACAATATGTACAGGTGTTTAATCGCTGTTTTATTGTGCCTTGAGAAAAAATGAACTCCAATTTCAGTATTATTTTATGAAATCAATAAACGTACAATAATAAAAAAACAACTACACATAACAACAACAACATAATTTCTAAATTAATAACCGGAATTTGTAGTGTGATTAAAGCAAAAAAAAAATAAAAAAATAAAATAAATACCTACAAACATTAATATTGTAATAAAAAAATTGCAAATAATTACAAAATCTAAGTGTTAATAAAGATTTTAATGTATGTAGGTATGTAAGTATGTACCTATGTAGTAGGTATATGTTTCTACATATAAATATAGGTGCCTAAATTCCCATATTAAAAAGTCGAGATATTTTTAATAGATACCTGCATTGGTTTACGCACATAAACATACATCCATACATATGTACGTGTATTGCGTACATAGTATGTAGGTATTTTACGACAAAAGTACCAAGTTTATCATATTGTTTGTAACAATTTAGAAGTTTACTGTTAAAGGCCGCTTCACACTATTCTACAAGTCTTTAGATTTGCATTGGATTTTGTCAGAGCGCAATGAAATGATTTTTGGTCTGATTGTCAAAAAATCTAATAGAAAATTTTCTATTACAATTTGTGTCTACACTATCACACTTCAAATCAAATACAATCTGTGTAGTATATAAACAGCTGTTTTTGTTATTTCCATCGGAGATGGACAATATAATACCATGGTTTTTTTTCATACTGATTTTTATGGCATTTCATTAACTATTTTCACATTCATTTACCCTACATTTACATATGAAAGTACTTTTTTGAAAGACTAGTGTCATGAAAACTTCTTTTTCATTTACATAGAAAACTTAAACTAAACGTTCATTTAAAAATTTTGTCGAAGCAAAGAGTTGCATTAATTGCTATACATTGTACATTAATGAGCTAAATTTTCCTCTATTTTTTTACTACCTTTAGAGTTGACAAAAATATTTCATACACAAATTTAAGACGATAATATTTAGAAATTATTTTTTTTTTGTTTAATTTTTTTATTAAATTATTGTTTAACAAAAATCAATTGTATTCTTCATGTATATATATTTGAAGAGAGTGCCCCTGTGGACGGTAAAGGACAAGACAGTTGTTTGGGGGTTGCGGGTTCGATTCCCGCCGGAGACTCTGGAATTGTCTGCTTCTCTTTCTCTTCTATTCTAAATATTTATATTCTTATTCTATTCTTCTCTCTATTAAGGCGTCACAATGGACCATAATGGTCTCCGAGTGAAGGTGTGAGGGTGACTTTGCACCAGCCTTACCTACCTACCTACCTGTATTTGAAGAACAAATATTATAAGTATTTTTCATATACATATTTACAAAATAAGTTACATATATACCTATACAATTATTGTTTTAGAAAAACATTTTAAATTTGTATAAGTGTGTTAATAGCCAACAATTGAGGGATCGACCCGAAAATAACGTTGCAAATGACAAAATAATAATTTTTCAGGAGAGCAAAAAAACGTATTCAAAGGTTTGATCATCTCTTTTTTTAAATACTTTTTCTTTTGTACCTCTGTTAAACTTATCAATTACTTTCGGCAATTCCGCTTGTAGACTTTTGTTTATAACTTACAACGTTTTTCCACTGACTGCTTCATTGTAATTGCATTTGGACGGTGATAAAATGCATAATTTTCATGTTTTGGTGTTTGAACAAATGTAAGAGAGTAATTTTAACGGTAATCTGCAAAAAACAGGTTTTGCAAAATTTGTATTTTACAACGTTATTCGCGGCTTTGCTTTAATTGTCATTTTCCTTTTTGAAAACTTAAGCTGGATTCACCCATAAAATTTTAGTTCAGAACAAATTTTTTTTATACTGAGTTTGATGTTTTACTTTTGAGAGAGAGAGAGAGAGAGGTTATTTTGTTCAGAAAGTTTTTTCTTGAATTGGTTTAATTTTAATTCTTGTTCAGAAGAAACTGAATTGGGATGCCACTTTTTTTCAATATTTACATGAAAATTGAACTTGGTTGCCACATCACACAGTGTCAGTACCTGAAATGAAAGTGTAAGTTGAAGTCTAGTGGTTTCAAGAGACAAGATGCTTTGGAAGGCGTCGTATTGATCAGTCATAGTATTAAGCTCCACTCTCCGGGGAAGCCTCACTATCCAGTATTATTTAAAAAATTCATCATAAAAGGACACATTCCCAAAAAATGTCTCCAAATTATTCAGCTGTATAACAAAAATCAGCATATTTCTAACATGTACATATGTGCTCCCTACGCTTAAGTTGATGATTTATTTATTTATTTATTTTCTCCTTGCACAACCAGACTAAGTGTTATAATTATAGTGCAGGGATTTAAAATTGTACAAATACATACATATATGGTGATACACATCATATGCAGCGCTTATGAACCGGTGAATTTTTAAACCATATGTCTTCACAAATAACGACAGTAAGAACGTTACAATCAATTCAGAGCAGTATAGAGACATCCATACTAACTCAGTTGAAAGGCATGTGCTTTTAGTAAGATGGTGTCACATGTCTCACAGCGCGCGATACAGATAATACAGAAACACTCGAAAGCAAATATTCAACGTGTAATTTCCGTAATACAGCCTGATTAACTGTGAAGGGTGCGTGGCAATTGAAACTTTTTGTTACCCTATGTACGCGCTAGCTACTGCCGAAATCGCATTTAATTGTTATTATAAAATTATCTAATAATGTCCATTCAATTAAAAACGTTTTCCTTTGTTTTACTTAAATTCAAAGTTACCCGTCTCTCCGTCTCAAAACCTATTGACGGTTTATCCTTCTCCATATGTAACTTTCTTTACTCTAAAGCAATTTCTTAAACAATGTTTTAATATTAAAACTATTACGTTCTTAAATGGATGAAGCAACCTAAGAAACTATTAGTTTTGTACCAGCTTAGATCAGGGTACACATATACAAGTGTTGGTACCAGCTCAGCTGTCTCTATTTTTGTGTGTCAAACTCCATGTGTAAAAAAAGATTTCAGTGCAAGGATTTGTCAAGCTTCATATACAAAAAAGAGAGTCGAAAATTCTGTCCCTCTGCGCTGTCTTTGACCTCTGATTACACCATTGCTTTAAATTTTTGTTACTTTTGCTTATGATGTCATATGATACCATCATAAATAATTTAAACATTAACAGAAAAAAAAATATTAATAAAATAAACATTTAAATCAGGTCATAGGTATTCACTGTGTTACCTTAAAGAGTATTATAATCTTAATAATGTCACCCACTCTTAATATTCGTCTGCATAATTTGATTTTTGTGGTGTGGAATTGTTGGTCTAGCTTAATCATTCGTTTTAAAAGTATTAATATTTGATATGAAGAAGCTATTTGTAACCCTTCAATATATTTGTATGCATTCTTATACAACACATTGTACAGTGGGCTAATTTCTAAATATGAATTTAACAATCACATACACAATTATACTCAAAATCAACGACCTGTAGTGAACCTAAGTCTTTAATATGAATCCACTTTCCTTCTCCAACCAACCACCCACAGCATGAATGAAAAGAATTTATAGAAAATTAAAAACATGTGCCTTTGCCGATGACCACCACCAACCACTATTTCCGTATTGTAACAGAAAACTTTTGCGAAAAAACATAATTTATATTTTTTCCTTTATTGTTTGTAACTTAAAGGAAAATGCAAAAAAAAAAACATTTCTGTTTTTGCTTTGTAATCCATAAAAGCCATAGAACAGAAAGCATATAACTTGGCGCAACAAAAACAACAACAACTGTCTGTTTATGTTTAGTTTTTATAAATATTAACGCATCTGCTACGGCTAATGTTGTAGTGTTTTTTTTTCACTTTTTAGCCCATAATTTGTTTTGCAACAACATACAAAAATCTATTCTATTTACTATTCATAAAGAGCATAGAGATTTTACTGAAAAACTTTAAGCAACTAAAGAGAACTGAAATCTAGTCTGTTCTAGTCTAGACGTACATTTATTTACAAAAAGAAAAAAATATCTTAAATAAAATTAAAAATTATTATTATTTTTATATGTATTTAAGTTTCTTATTCTTCTTCGTGTTATTTTTGTATGCGAATTCTGTCGTACGCAACAGAGATGGAAAAGCAAGTCCATATGTTGTTAGTGTTGTGGTTTGTTACCCATATGAAAAATGGTTGAACCAGTCAGCCCTCTAGGATTAAAGTTCAGCTGAAGTCAGACCTAGGATTAAAGTTTTGTAGAAGATGATATCAAAAATATTTTTTTTTGTTTTCTTATGTATGTATGTCTGAAATTTTTTTCAACAGATATTTAAACTTAGGGCTTAATTTATTAAGTACACCCGATAGTAGAAATATAAATTTTGTTAAAAAAAAGTGTTTCAGAACAGAAGTAAAAAAACTTGTTTTTATTTTAACTTTTCAAAATAATTCGAGGATAAGGAATTGACATGGATATGTAATATCGCATCAATATGAGGAAGAAGTAAAATCTGTTAAATTTCCAACTTAATCCCATTTTTGCTTCACCGTCTTGTATCTATTTGAACTTGTGGCTGATTGTTAAACGCCCTGTCCTTAGTTTTTTTTCCGAAAGTTTATAGAACGGAACATAAAAGTCGAGGGTAATTGTTAATGGTTCGCGACTGTGTTTAGAATTGAGGCCACTATTATTGAACACGTTTAAACATGTCCATTTATACATGTTAATTTTTATGCTTCATTTATACATGTTCATTTATATGGTCTTTATAATAAACTGAAATTATTTAAAGCTAAGAACTATGTTTATTCATTTCTCCAAGGTATTTTAATTCGTTTTGTAATAGGCGTGTTAAATATAACTAGCCAGTCTACGATTTACCATAATGGTGAACCACAAGTCTTAATAGATATATAGCTTAGGATTGTAGACATCTGCTTCCTTCGGTATATACATATGTGCTACGTTCAATATAAGCAAGATAAGCAGTTTCTACGAAAATAGGCAAAAACAAAATTATACAATAACTATTCTACAACGTAACATTTTTTTGTATTTATATTATCGTTGCTTAACAAAGCAGAACACAAAATTCTTGGCTAAAACCGGGAGATAAACTTTTATATTCGATTGCTATTGAAATTTTACTAAAACGATAGTACCTACTACTTTCGTAAATTTTATTAAAAATTTTCGACAGCTTTAAAGTGGCTTCTGTATGCTGATGCACCTAATTATCGTCCAGCATCAAATGTAGGATATTTTGTTATACCTATAGTAAAATCTACTAAATTATTTTAAAACATAAAAAATTTACTACTAGACGTTAAACGAAATCAAACAATTGGCATACGATACATACATTCTAGCTGGAAATCATGTAAACCTATTATGCCTATATTAGCCTATAGGTCCATTATTACAACTTGCCGTTAGTTAAAGGTAGGATTTTTTTTGCCCGATAAAAAGCTTTGTTTTATAACAACTTTCACTTTTTATTGTTTGTTTTTTATTAATAATAATAAAATTTAATGATTAAAAATATAATAATTAAAGGCTTTCTAATGCAAAAACATTTATCGGTTCGATAATAATGAACCTAAATCTGTAAATTTAAAGATTATTATGAATTACACTTCACATCCCTGCACATAAATAACACAACATAACACCAATAACAACAATAAAAGAAATATATATAAAAAAAATCAGTAACAAAGTATAAACATAGTAGGTACATACATATACTTGAATTTATTGTGGTGTCTGTATAAAATCTCTGTTGTTGTTTTGTATGTACCTAAATGCTGTATGTAGTCTTCATCGTCATATATGCATAGAGATGTAAGGAACGAGTACAAAGTGCGCAACTCCGTCATTGTAAATAAAAAATATCATACATACATACTTAAATTCCATACAAAACATGTTCATCATAAATATAAAACACTCCACCCTCTTGCTTCACTCTCCCTGAATAAGCATATTTATTCACTATAGGTATGATCAGAAAAGAAAACATAAAATAACGAACAAATACAACAACAAAGTACAAATTTACGACCAACACAACCATGATTATAAAAATGAAAATAAAAAAACACTTTCTGTTTTTGTTTTGCTCTCCCCCAACCTCATCTGCCGAGTTTGCCACATTCTTAATTGCGCTCTGTTTATGTTTATATGTGTGTATAAGTAAATGTTGCATGTGCAACAATATTTGTTGTGTGATGGAGTCCAACCACTGTTTTTGTGTCAACTCCAACAACATTTGGCTCCGTATGTTTCTATAGTGTTTTTTTTGTAATTGTTGTTTTTGTTGTTGCTGGTTGTAATGCCGGCATTTTTGCATTGCGACGCACTTAAAGAGTGTGCATTCATGTTTTTGTTGCGTATGTAATTTATTGTAAATGTGCATGGGATTTTGCTGTAGATTTAAATTTTTGTTTTTATTTTCTTCATCTTCTCTCGACAAAAAAAAAAAAATGATTATGAATTTAAAGTTAAGTAGGAGTCATATGTATAGATATTTTTGGTTCCAATGATTCTTAAACACACACTTCATTTTGAGTAGGTATAGGAAAACGAATGTGTTAAAATTCAAAATTTTTTTGTTTAAAAAAACGTTATGAAAAAAAATTATAAATTATAATAAAAATAATAATAAAATTATTAATGATAAAGAAATAATAAAGAAGCAAAGTGCTCTACAATTCAGTAAAGCTCATAAATGGAATTTTTTTTATAAGAAATATTAAAAAATTTTAAATATGGGATATACATAATTTTAAATTTTATAATTGAAATTATTTTTTCTTGATTTTATTTTTATAAATTGAAAAATTGTTAAAAACATTATTATAAAAGATCGATTTAATTAAAAATTTTCAAAAAATCTTTTTAATTGGGAGATTCGGTGTATAAATTTAACAAAACAAGCGGTGTCTAAGATATACATATTAAAGAGCTGCACAAGCATAAGAAAAATGGCTTACAAACAATCTCATTTAATTTAAAAAAGTGTGCTTGCTAAAGTACTTATATCTTCTGGCTTACGATTAAAAAATATTAAAGAATAAAAAAAATACGTTGGAATAAAACAAAACTGAATTAGAACAAAGACATACATATAAGAACACTAAAACTGAAATAGAATATTAAACATATGTCTAGGTCTACGCCATAGGAAACTTGTACAAAATTTCAACTTTAAATTTTCTCTAATGTGATCAGCTAACAAGTTTTAACAAAAATCGCACATAAAAAAGTGTTTTCTTCTTAAATTAAATTATTTAGTAACAATGCTGTTCAATATTTTTTTTAAATTTTTGTTTGTACGAATTTTATTGTACTCGATGTTTTTGCTATGATTTAGCGTTTCTTTATTTCATTGTCGCTTTTCGTTTTAATGTTACACTCTGTTTTAAAACACAAACATTAAGAAAGCTATAGAAAAAAAAAAAATACAAAAAGTAAGTAAGCCTTAATAAATTTAAGTGAGAGTAATGTTTTGCAATTTTTGTTTTGTTACAATATTTATATTTACTTTGAAATGTAATGATTTGAAGTAATTTGAAATAGAACACATAACTTTTACAACGTTTTAAGCAGCTCTTTAATAAATATTTTATAGAAATTCTTTTGTGTCTAAAAGCCCTATATATGTCACGATATTATTAAAATTTTCACTGCGGCTGCACGTGCTTGTTATAACCCAAAACATTTAATTTTCATTACTTTGGACAATAGAATTTGCTTAGTATATCATTTATACGATATATAAATGATATACACACAGATCGTTCATAAATGATGTCTATTTTGGATTTTGATATGTAACACGTATGTCCCTTCTAGTGGAATATTTTGTAATATTTAAATCGGACTTAAGAAAAATGATATTATTGGTCTGTGGTACTTGTTATTACTGGCGGTGTTACGTTATAAAAATTACTCAAAGAGTAAACAGGACAAAATGTGGTCTTCGTGACATTGTATGCCATTAAAAGCAAATAATTATTTATAAGTAAAACCCGCCTATAATTTAAGAAATTCTATAATTAATAAAATAAAAAATAAATTTCCCTCCATGTAGAGTTTTTAAATTTTTCTTAGTTAATTTCCCTTTACACATTTTGTGTGCAGTTTTCTTCATGTCGTGTACACTCATAGTTTTGTCAAAACGTTTTCGTTAAAGTCGTTTGAAGTCAAGCACCACTTGAATGTACAAAATAAATTGAATTAAAAGAAATGAAACCTCCAGTATTTTGTATAACCTTCTTTCAACTTTGTTTGCTTATTTGGTGGTTACACTTGAGGGTGTATATGCGTGCTTGAAATAGCAAAGAAACTTTTTTGAATTGCATTAAATAAATTTTTTTTCAAATTAGCTGTTTTCCATATTCAATTGGTGTTAATAAATAAAGTACTATTTGTCGAAAAGGTACTAATTAGACCTATTTACACTTAAGTAAAGATTTAATTTGTATATTAATGGAAGAATTAAAAACAAAACTAGTGCCGTAAAGGGTGTCTCAGTAAGAATGCGCTTTTTAATTTTTAAAGGAAAACATGTATTTTTTGAGAAAGTTATGACTGTTAAGAAGACATGCTATGATTAAGTAGGGAATAAAATATCTGTCAAATGGCACCATGGCTCTGACGACAGGCTGTTGCCTCTATATGAAATTTTCCATGAGTCTTCACAGAGATGTGACTGTCTCTCACCAATGACTCGCTGTATCTAGGACTTGAGCACAAACCTGAGATTTCACAAAACCCCTAAGAGCAAAATCATACGGCGTTAAGTTGCATGATATGAATGGCCGGTTGACATTAGATTTTATAATGTAAATTGTTCTGAAAATTGTTGCTGCAACAAGTGGATTATTTCATTCGTGATGTGGCAGGTGGTGATGTATTGCTGGAATCATGATGTTCGTGATGTTTAGTTGAGGCCATAAAAACTTCGTTATAATTTTCCTATAATGAACTCCTTTCAGTCCCTGCAATTTCGGCCTTTAAAAAATTAAGGGTTTATCCTAGATTGCATGAGGATTTTTTGAGCCCTAAACTCAACAATTTCATGTATTCATTAGCCATTTAGATGAGATGAAAAAGAAGCCTTTTTTAAATAACTGTCATTGACTTAGCTTTGCTCCATTACCCATTACATGAATTGCCAGCGCTATCCTTGGCTGATAGTTTAAGCTCCTGTCAAAATTCGCTTTGTTGTGCCTCGTACAACTTAAAATTGTTGAAAACGATGACGAATTGATGTTTTTAGGATTTAAGGGACACTCTCCTTTACAACAGCAATGGTTTAAAAAACTGGTCGGTTCGTCAACGCACAGGAGCCTTCCGGTTCACAACCGACTTAGTTTCTTCAGATTTGTTGACCACTCTTCGAATGGTTGACGCATTAGGTGCACTTTCTCGACTGAAAATTTTTTGAAGTTTGCAAGCGGTCTCCGCATGACTTTCCAAATTTTTTGTAATAAGTTTTGACAATTATAACTCATCGTTTTCGTAATTGGAAAAAACATATGAGATAGCTCTCAAACTTTTGTGTTTTGCACAAAAAACAACCCTCTTACTGGGATACCCTTTGCTTTATCAATGCCCTCTGCTTTTTATACCCTTCACCTGTGGTGCACAAGGGTATATATAGCTTTGTCATTCCGTTTCTAATTTCTACAATTTTCATTTCCGACCCCATAAAGTATATATTTTCTGAAAGCATATGAATAGAGAAGTCGATTAAGCCCTGACCGCCTGTCCGTGTGTTGGTTGAAATCAACTTTTAGAAGCAACTTTATGTTCCTGTGATCTCTATATGGTTCAATCTCTTGGAAATATCCAGGAATGAATCGCTATTGAAATTCAGCACAATCGCTCCATAACTTTCTGAGATATGAGCAAAAAACCACGACAACCTCGTTTTTTTCACAATTACAACAACAACCTACATACATACTGGTTTTAAAGTAAACGTGACATCGAATTCCAGCTGAGCCAAAAAAATTTTATTTTATTTAATATATTATTTATATTTTATAATTTTTTGTTTATTTTTTTTTAATTTTTTAAAAATTTTTTTAAATTTTTTTTTTAATTTTTTTTTATTATTATTTTTTGTTTAATATATTTTTTTTGTAATGTTTTTTTTTTTGGTATGTTTTTTACATGTATGTACGTATTTTATATGAGATGAATGATGATACAAACAATTGTTATTGTATGACTACACGTTGTGAAGGGTATATAAGATTCGGCATGGCCGAATATAGCACTGTTACTTGTTAGTATTACAAACATGCTATTGTTATATATTGTTTTCAAAAAACAAAAAAAAAAAAAAACACTAATCAAATGATGTCCCATAAATAGTAACTCTGGCTTTAGTTATTTTTTTCGCTTGAAATAAATGTTAATAAATAAAATGTGTAATCCAAATATTTTATAGTCACTAAATTTATTTGAATTCTTGTCCATTTGTATTATGAGTAGGCTTTTAATGTTGTCGTGCATGCTTTGCTTTTCCTTTTCTGTTGCCTGTTTATTTTTGAGCCAGCCACACAATACGCATTTTTCCACTAAGATGCTTTTTGAATTTCCCTTATACTTCTCCTTTTTATCATTTTGGTGTTTAGTTCTTCCTTTTTTGTGTTCACTTCTTTTGGGACATGACCTTAACAGAGCATTTCATTCCTTGGACTGATGGAGTAGTTTTGTAATTTAAGCTGATTGAAGTGCGTGCCTTCGCTTGCGCCCTGCCTGCGTTTTAATAAAATTGGTTTATTGGCAGTTGTTTTGCTTTCATTTTTATGTGTTTTATGAAAAAAGTTATGTTTTTTTTCTTCAAATGTTTTCTTTTACATAATATGTTTTTGCAGTAGTGGTCTTTTTGACTGTCTGCGCTTTTTATTCTTGGAGTGTCTGTCTGTCTGTCCATTTGTCATACAATTTATGCCTTCCCTCTGAATTAAAGATGGTCAGATTCGGTGTTTGTTTGTTTGTGTGGTTGGCTGTGTGTTAGCTTTAAGTAAAACTTTCAATGTCATTTAGATTTTATGTCTTTAAAAGGGATGGGCCGACTTTTGCTTATTATATTTTTTATTACAAATTTCTTTTAAATGTCTTTTTCTTTAATCTATCTCTCTTGGCTTGTTGTAGTGTAAAAATTGTAACGAATTAAAGTGTCTTGTCATGCCTGTGGTGTCTGTTGGTGCCAAATAATGATGCCTGCATTCATTACATCTTTTAAGTTGTATTGTGCGAGTTGGAAATTCTAAAACATACATACATATTACACTTCAAACAATATTCCAAAAGATTTGAATAATAAATTAAGTTGGCATTTGGTTTAAATTGAATAACACACTACTCGTTTTAGTTAAGTAAAACAAAACTTAAGAAAATTATTTCAAATTGATTTTTTTTCGGGGAAAATTTATGAATGGTTTGTAAAGTTACGTGAGTGAATTATTTAAGTAGTTTTGTAGCGGAAATGTTAAGGAGAAATGTAACTTAATATATGATTTCTGTTTTAGAATTATTTTACGACTTACAAAAGTCATACATATATAAAACTTTTGCTCTTCCTTAAAACTATATCTACCCTTATACAAACAAATGTATCTCATTGCCATCACTGGTTTTCAATTAAAATTGTTCTGACAATTAGCAGTAGAATTTCATTATCTCTTATATCTTCACAGCAATAGGTTTTATACACTCTCTTTTTTTCTTTTTATGATAATGACTCTCACTCTCTTTGTAGGAAAAACAATAATGTTATACTTATAAACACAAATTGCAGGGATGGAAAACCAAATTTAAATTTTACATATGTAAATTTTATTTTAGATTTTTGATATGGTAAAATATAATATAATAGAGTGGTGTTAAAAATTAGCAACAAATCTTATATCTGTGGCTTGGAGCTAAAAGAACCAATGTCACTTTTTTGCTCTTTTGAGGTAACCATTGCATTAGATTTGTTTCTTGCTCTATTTCATTATGGTAAAACAGCTAAAGTCATACTTAACCCAGAACAGCTTCATAAATAAAATGCTGGCCAATGTCACTATGAGAGCATCTATAAAAGTTAAAGTTTAATTCCAATTTTCTTAAAAGTAAATATTTTTTTATTGGCCCTTTTATCTCCAAGCCACAGATATATATATGCTTATACGTCAAGACTGATAAAAACAAGGTTACGCATTTTGCATGTTTGTTGTAAATCTGCTCTCTCGTGCGTGACGTAATATCAGCAAACAAGTGATTGATATATAAATAAGAACTGTAAAAAAGTAAATAAAATGCTAAAATAAATAATTAATTATTTACAATATGTAATAATAAATAATAATAAAAACCTTAAATAACAAATAAATAAATAAACAAGTAAGAGCGCTATGTTCGGCCGTGCCGAATCTTTTAATAACCCTCACCACTATGTTCATAGGTATAAATACTACATCATAGGTAAGCCTAGATTGTAGACTTAATATAATACGCCATTGTCTTTATTTTGAATTTTTACATAGTTAACTGTATTCTACTAGTCAAGCCCTTTCATTTGGGGTTAAAAAAAATTGCCGCTATTTGGTTTCGCCATCTTGGATTTTACACTTATTTAATAATTAAGTAAATTGTACTGATCGAGCGCTTTTATTTGATACTAATATTGTTTGGGTTAAAGGGCATAAAGTTGTAACTATGTACTATATTTGACTCATATATTAGCCATTTAATCTGGGACACCATCTTCAATTTCTTACTTTTCATAGCTAACTATATTTTAGTACTCAAGTCCTTTAATTTGATCCCCATATTGGCTTTCTCGGTTGTATAGAAACTGAAAATTATCGATTTCCGTTTGTAAATTTTAGGAAAAACACCGAAGCAGTTGTACTTTGATGCTTATATCTCAGTTAGTTTCATACAGATTTGCTAGTTTTTCCTAGAAATAATTTCTGAGATTATGGCTTATAATTTGTTATCTTCGGCGTGTTAAAAATTTTTTTTAGGATAAAAATATTGAATTTTACAAATAATTTTTGCCTATAACTTTGACGATTAGTGACCAATTTGTCTATAATTTTTTATGAATATCTCCAGAGGCATACCAAATCAACAAATAGTAACGACCGTGTCTATAAGTTATTCTAGGGTTGGAAAATTTTAGTTTTTGTGGTAAAAGCGTAGTAAAGCAAAAAAAAAACAGAGGCAGTCGTGTTTATTTGTTCAAATCTCAAATAATTTTGAGGCGATTATGCTGATTTCTAATACCGATTTCCTCCCAAATATTTCTGATATTTTAATACCACACACGAGGCCTGACGATGTCGGGAAGTTTAAAAAGAGGCAAATTTCAACATGTACACGGACAGACGGATAATGCTTACAACAAACATGATCAATGCGTAACTTGTTTTGATAATTCTTGCGTAAATACTGCTTAGTCTTTTTTTCTCAGAAGAAAATAAATAAATAATAATAAAATGAACACACTTATGTATGGTTTAATTTCAGATAACTTTCGCATTACCTTGTAGTTAGTTAATAAAAAACAAGTAACAGTGCTATATTCGGCCGTGCCGAATCTTATATACCCTTCACAACGTGTAGTCATGCAATAACAATTGTTTGTATCACCATTCATCCCATATAAATCGAATCCCAGCTGAGCCAAAAAAATTTTATTTTATTTTATTTAATATATTATTTATATTTTATTATTTTTTTTTATATTTTTTTTAAATTTTTAAAAAATTTTTTAAAATTTTGTTAAAATTTTTTTTTGTAGTTTTTTTTATTATTTTTTTCTTATTTTTAATATTTTTTTTTTTGTAATTTTTTTTGTTTGGTATGTTTTTTACATGTATCTATGTATGTATGTTGTTGTTGTAATTGTGAAAAAAAACGAGGTGGTCGTGGTTTTTTGCTCATATCTCAGAAAGTTATGGGGCGATTGTGCTGAATTTCAATAGCGATTCATTCCTGGATATTTCCAAGAGATTGATACCATATACAGATCTGAGGAACATATAGTTGCTTCTAAAAGTTGATTTCAACCAACACACGGACAGACGGGCAGACGGACAGACGGACAGACGGTCAGGGCTTAATCGACTCCTCTATTCATAAGCTTTCAGAAAATATATACTTTATGGGGTCGGAAATGAAAATTGTAGAAATTACAAACGGAATGACAAAGCTATATATACCCTTGTGCACCACAGGTGAAGGGTATAATAACTTAAAGTTCATTATTTTCGTAGTCGACTACTCTATTGCTTATAGGGAGGCAATGACAAATTAAAATGCCAAAAAGTATTTAATGAAATAAAGTTTCGTTTTTCTTTATTTTTAAAATATTCAATCATCCACCCCTGCGTACTGTAGACAAACAAAATAAGTTGTCAGTTTAAAATAAAAAAAAATATTTAATTCTCATCAATTACCGTTAATTAAATACTTTGTACTTTTTTCACTCAATTGTTTTTTTATTTATTATTAATTATAACTGTTATTGTAGAAATAAAATATGATAATGGTTTGATTTTTTTCTTACTTTACCTACAGAATTGTTGTATCAAATATGTTTTATTTTATGCAACTTTTTTCTCATTCCTTTTTTCATTTATTCCCGCCTAACTACCACTTAGACATCAATAATTCATTGCTCGTTCACATGATTCCAGTTTTAATACTACAGTTTCTGATTCTTTTTAGTGCATTTAAAAAAAAATAGTAAAATACTTAAACAACAACAGCAAAAACTATGGCAGTTGGTCGACCAGAGCCAAAGAATTAAACAAAACAGGGAAATCAGTGAAAAACTTAAATCAAATAAAAAGAAACACATATTTTTGTTGTTGAATGAATGAATGAATGACTTTTTAACTAGTGAACTAGAAAAGTTCATTGTACTAAATACAGCTTTCAAAAGCAAGTTACCAACTACAACAACAATTGTTGTAAAACCTATTAAAAACGAACAAAAAAGAAGAAAATTGCAACAAAAAAGCCTTTTTTTAAATAAAAAAAGTTTTACATTTCTCGCCACAAAACAACAATTATAACTGAATGAAGGAAAACAAGTAAGAGCCCTATATTCGGCCGTGCCGAATCTTATATACCCTTCACAACGTGTAGTCATGCAATAACAGTAGTTTGTGTCACCATTCATCCCATATGAAATACGTACATACATATAAAAACATACATGTATAAAAACATCACATTGTAAAATTATAAATTCACGTATGTATGTTAAAAAAAACAAAAAAAAAAAAAAAAATAATAAAAAAAAATTTAAAAAAAAATTTAAAAAAAATTAAAAAAAAAAATTTTAAAAAAAATTAAAAAAAAATAAAAAAAATTAAAAAAAAAATAATAATAAAAATATATATAATATATTAAATTAAAAATAAAATAAAAAAAAAAAATTAAAAAAAAATTAAAAAAAAATTAAAAAAAAATTTAAAAAAAAATTAAAAAATTTTTTTTTTTGGCTCAGCTGGGATTCGATGCCACGTTTTCCCTAACCAGTATACACGGTTGTATGTATGTATGTTGTTGTTGTAATGTTGTTTTTGTGAAAAAAAAATCGAGGTGGTCGTGGGTTTTCGCTCATATCTCAGTTGTTTATGTACCGATGTTTCTGATTTTCAATACCGATCTACTCCCGAATATTTCTGATATTTTAATACCTTACCCGGGTCCAACCTATGTCGGGGGGGCTTCAAAAAGTTGATTTCAACATACACACGGACGGACGGACATAGCTTATTCGACTCCCCTATTCATAAGCTTTCAGAAAATATATACTTTCTGGGGTCGGAAATGAAAATTGTAGAAATTTCACACGGAATGACAAACCTATATACATATACCCTTTTTCACTGTGTGAAGGGTATAAAAAAACTAGCAAATGTACTTATCACATATTGCAGTAGTGATTAGTGATTCCAAAACTTTTTTAAAACTTGGCCCATATAAAAAACTGATGTCTTGTTATTCTAGTTTTCGAACCTTATAAAACGTTCACCGAATTTAGATTTCAAAAAGTTCATTGTGACATCTGCTGTATGGCTTATGGCACCTTTTACCTCATGTAATTGACCAAAGAAATACATGTAACATTTCTTTGTATTGATCTCATTTGCCTGTACTTTTCATTGACGAAAATAGGTTAAATGTAATGAAAACCACTCCATACAGTTGTATGGACAAAGTTGTCTGTCTTGAAGCGCACAAGAGCTTTAACCTGATCAATAACACATATTCTGTTTTTCGGTCGTTTACTTTATCATAATGGAAATTTTGTCTAGAAAATCACATTTATTGTCAATGGAATGTTCCTGCAATCGAACTTTTCATTTGTGATTATAAAACTTCTATTGCAAGAATCATAATTTATTAGTGTTAACTACATATTTATAATCCGAAACGAAATTCTGTAGATATAACCGTAAAATTTTTCTATCACATCTAAGCTATGCGATTGGGAACAATTGCTGTACTCACAACCGATACTGTTTTCTCTGTAGTTTAATGGTTTATGGGTGTATTCACAATGAACGTTAAGTCCCTGATAAAAAACACTTTAGCTATAAAAGTATTAATCTAAAAATACGAAAGGTTTTTCACACGACAATAAAAGTTGTAAGAAGGTTGAATGTCCATCTTTGTGAACAGGTAAGATTAGCTTGGATCGGAGCAGCCTAACGGCATAGCTCACTTGAGTCCAGTTGTATTTCCGTATGCCTTATCGCACCGTTCGTTTATATATCCTTACTGCCATGATTCTTCAGCTATCACCTGTGGAAAGACAGGTTTTTTCATATTATACTCGTTGATCTGCAGGCCGTCTTCTTCGGTTTCAAAATGTCGAACAGTGACAGACAAGATGCGTAGTAGTTTTTCCCTTATCATTTCAACTTATATAGAGGACGATGTAGAGAATACTTAACCCTCTTGTCACGTGTTACTAAAGGCCGGTATCCAGTAATGACCGCAATGAGGGATCTTAGATAGCATTTAGGCATATTTATCGCAGACTGCGTCGTGTGTATATCCATACGGGGCTAAATTTTTCTAGTTGCTTTTTAATGAGTTCTTTTTTCCATCTTTCTCTACCATGCAAAATTATATCTCAATATTTTGCTGATGATACAATACTTGATATTATCCACATTAGATACATGATGCAGTTAAGGTAGCAATTGTTATGGTCTGGAAAACTCTGTTGAGCGGTAGCAAAGCAAAGTTCTATGTAGTTACACACTAAATTACTATTTAAACTTTGTTAAAACTTAAAATTTAATCCGGCGTTATACTGACGCAATTTCGAATATCAAGAGACATTACTGTGTAAAAGTTGACACTTAGAATGCAGCTCGAAAGACCATAAACAATTAGCAGTTGTTATGCTCTGGTTAAACTATCAATGCCGAGTTTGTAAAATGTAATTTGATGCTAGAAGGACTAAATACGCATTTTCTGTATCTTTGCACTAAACCAAAATAACTAAAATTAAATTTGTTTTCATACTGGCGATATTCAGACTGATATACATATGACAGGAAGCTTACAACAGATCTGACAACAACTGTTTTGATCAGCTATTTTTTCCTGTTTCAAATCTCTACTTATAGCTAGGGTTGCCATCCGTCCTCTTTTCCCCGGACACCGTCCTCTTTTTAAGGGCATCCGGGGCTGTCCTACTTCTTTTTTAGCAAATGTCCGGGGTTGTCCGGTTTTTTGCACCTTCTCTGAAGTTTTTTTCTTACATTTAAACTTTAAATCACAGGTCACAAAATGTATAAAAAAAAAGATTTATGTGCTCGTACAATTAGTTTTGAAAAAGTACAATTTTAAAACTTCTCTTTGTACAAAATTAGTTTTATTATCCTAAATTGTCGCTATTTATCGAAGTGACCTATTTTAACTTGTCTTTTATTTTAAAAAAGTTCGGCAAAGGCATCTGCTTGTCAGATATAGAAGAAAGTTTTGAACAAAAAATATAGTGAGGGTATATAATTTTGATATGGATTGCCTAGAGTTTTACAAAAATTTGAAGAGATGCGATGGTAATATATTGGCTCAAATTGGAAGTGTTGAAAAATATATGTGAAATTTTTAAAAGTGTACATTCCCGATAATGAATGCAATGAATTTTTGTTGTTTTTTTTTTGGTTTTTTTGTTTTTATTTTCAACCATTAAATCAGAATGATATGTTAAGTTTGTATTTTTGTAAATAAAGTTTTTTCGTAAAAATAAATTTTGTTTTTGTATTTTAAATGGCGTCGTTAATTTTATCAAATTTAATTTTTTTTAAATGTGTCCTCTTTTTTGGGCAAATGTCCTACATTTTTTATGCTGGGGTCCTCTTTTTTTAAAAATAGAAATGGTAACCCTACTTATAGCATGTATTGAAAATGAAGCAGGTTTAATTTTATTTATTTGAAAGTCAAAGTTCCCCCTAATGTTTCACAGCTATCATAAGGTCTAACTAATTTTATTCTTATTTAATTACAACTGTTTGTTGCCTCATTTAATAGAAACTAAACTAAAATCAAATAGAGAGCACAGGTAACAGTAAAAAACAAATTTTAAATCCTCCCAAAATATAATATTTTACATAATCTGTGTATATGTTTGTGTATAAATTATTTTTTTAAACTCTTATTATGGCTAACAGTTTTATACATTATAAAAGAACAGTTTCTATTGACATTATGTTAACTTTTTTGCCACAAGTTCTACGTAAAGCCTAAAACAAAAGACGCCACAATGTAAAAAAGTTGCTAGATCTACCACTTTTCTGGTACGAAAGATGAAACTACAACAATTGTAACGTAAAAAATTTGTTGTAAACAAATTCTACATGTGTTGATGAAAATGTTAGTCGGTTCTTACCGTTGCTTGCTTTAATGATGCTGTTGCTTTTAGTTTCTACTTTTTAGACTTTTCATTTTTTTGAGATTATTTGAAACAATATGCATCTTATAGCGCTGACAGACATAGGGTTTGTACACGATATTAGTATGGTATACTACATGTGTGTTAACCTAAACTACAATTAAACTATCGAAACAAACTGGCTTATAGCTGGTTCATATACTATGAAAATATACGTAGTATATGTATCTACCGAGGTATAAAAACCCTATGTCTGTGAGCGCTATTAGTAAAGCTCGCAACTATAAAGCATGTGAAAGCTTCAGACACATACAGTATCGTGCAATTTAATAGTAATAAAAAAGTTTTACTTTAAATATCATATGTTGAGTGATATAATTAAATGCGTTAAGGTGCAGCCACAAAATATTAGTAGGAATGGTGTTAAACTACCTTTATTGAGAGGTAACATATGGCAATGTGATGTGATATATGATTTTATTAAAGTGCAGGCATTTTTATCTTATTGTAAACACAACCTTTGCAGGTGGTTGTTTCTTGTCTTTTGAAATTTGAAATTTTACGACTCCGAATTGATATTTTTAAATTTTCGGAAATACTATCGTTTACAACAGCAATGTTTTCAAAATACCACAGGTATGTTGATGCACAGAATTCTTACTGTTCGAACTGTTGACACATTAAGTGAACTCTCTCGTCCAAAAATTTTTTGAAGTTTGCGAGCGGTCTCAACATAATTAAAAAAATTTTTTTAATAAGTTTTCACAATTATAATGCGTTGTACTTTCGTAAAGCGCTTCATTCTTTTTGAGCGATCATATTTCAGATTTGCCACTTGCACAAAAAATTCTTAGTTGTTCAAGCCCATTATTTTTTAATAGTTATGCTGCGTCTTAGAATATATATAACCTTTCTATCACATTTTTATTTGTTTATTATTGTCTCACAATTTTCATACCCTTCACCTGTGGTGCACAAGGGTATATATAGCTTTGGGATTCCGTTTGTAATTTCTACGACCACATAAAGTATATATTTTCTGCAAGCTTATGAATAGAGGAGTCGATTAAGCCCTGACCGTCTTTCCGTCTGCCCGTCTGTGCGTGTGTTGGTTGAAATCAACTTTTAGAAGCAACTATATGTTCCTCAGATCTGAGTATGGTATCAATCTTTTGGAAATATCCGTAAACGAATCGCTATTGAAATTCAGCACAAGTACCCCATAACTTTCTGAGATATGAGCACAAAACCACGACCACCTCGTTTTTTTACAATTACAACAACAACATACATATATACTGGTTAGAGTAAACGTGGCATCGAATCCCAGCTGAGCCAAAAAAAAATTTTTATTTAATTTTTTTATTTTAATTTTTTTTTAAATTTTTTTTTCTTTATATATTTTTTATTTGTTTTTATTTGTTTTTATTTGTTTTTATTTTTTTTTTAATTTTTTCTTTGTAATTTTTTTGGAAACATACATACGTAAACTCAATTTATAATTCTGCAATGGGATATTTGGCGCGGACGAATATAACACTCTAACTTGTTTATTTTAATTTTCTTTAAATATTAAAAAAATATTTAAACATTTTTGTTGTTATTAATACTTTTGTATTTTTTTCTTTTGAATGCAGTTTTTTGTTGTTATATTTTTCCTGTATTTAAATCATTCTTTCTTTAAATATAATTAATGTAATTTATGTTTTATAAAAGTAATTTTATACAATTGCAATAAACGTTTTTTTTTCATATTGTTGTTTCCAACCGTTACCCAGCCTTGGTTGTGCTGTCACCGATTTTGGTTGTGAGGGGTTTTGCGATTTGATGCTGGTTGCTTCTTTGTCTTGTTCGTTTCTTGGATCGGTTGGCTATGTCTTCTTCGGTAGTTCAATTGTTTCGGTTTGTAGCAACAAAAAAGAAAAAAAAAAAAACGTTTAAAATTCTTTGCTATAGTTGTTGGGTTTCTTTTACAAATGGTTTTTGGAATTGGCACTAAGTAGGGACATGCATATGTACATATGTGTGTATTTAAGTATGCCCAAGTCAGATTAGAATTACCATGCCACTGGTCTTTATGTATAGGCAATATAATTATCATTAAAGTGGCGCCAAAGTGTTTTTCTTTTTCATTTAAATTGATTGCTATTTTATTTTTGCAAAGATTTAAGCTAAAATTTTGTTGTATTTTTTTTTGTGTAATAAAATGGAAAGTTTATAAATGGAATATTAAACTATATAAAAATACTAATAACATACACTGTTAAATCTAGAGAAGAGAGGAAACTGATACAAAACTACTCCCGTGACGGCAAGTGGCATTAAAAGTTGTCACCTGAGAATAGCTAAAGTGTAGATTGCAAGTGTTATGCGATAAACAGCTAACCAATAATGTAATGTCAGCAACTTTTAGGGGAACACCTTCAAATAAAAGGGTTTCCAATAAGAGTGATATGATTTCTTTAAAAAAAAACACACTTATTGTTAAGGAAATTCAAGTTTTTTTTTAATGTGAAGTACAATCAATTTTAAATAAATCGTCATTCAAATGACCTCCACGACTTCTTCTGCAGGAACGAATTCGATGAACCCAATTTTCGAGCACTTCTTCCACTAAATCAAGTCGTTTGTCATGAATGGCACGGCACATTCAATATTGGCTTGTAAAGCTTAAAAGCTTAGTTTATTTCGAAAGACCAATGAATTAAAATTTCCCTTAAAGACATTTTATTTTATCTGTAAAGACCACTGATTGATGATTAAATGTTTTAGCACTCCGAGATCTTGGAAAAACGGGCTTGCTTAGGGTTTTTAGTTCTAAAAATTTGCGACCACCTCTTTTGTAGTTCATGCCTTTGCAAAACGATTTGGTGCATATTTTGCTTTTCTTCTGAAGATGTTTTTAAAAATTTTCATTAAATTAATTATAAATCTATTTTTGAAAGAAGTGTTAAAGTTACAGCGAATCGACTTAAAATTTTTCACAAACTTCTTAAAAATGTCTAAAAATTTATCACTTGGACAAAAAAAATCTTCAAGATAAAACACAAAAACATAATTAAATTATCGCCTTTTTTATTATAAAACAAACAATAATGATAAACATATTTACCTACTTTCAAAAAATATCAAAGAAACTATTTATTCTCTATCTTAGAATTTATCGCTGGAAAAATTATTCAGATAAGAACACGATTAAAATTTTGTATACCCTACATCAGAATAGATGGCGTTTGTGCTGCTATTTGTAAATTGTTAAGTATAATAATCTCACCCAAACATTTGAAAATACCATTTGGCTTATAATCCTTTTCTAATTAATATACAAGCCGCAGTTTCTTTTTATACCCTTCACACAGTGAATAAGGATATATATGGGTTTGTCATTCCGTGTGAAATTTCTACAATTTTCATTTCCGACCCCATAAAGTATATATTTTCTGAAAGCTTATGAATAGGGGAGTCGATTAAGCTCTGTCAGTCTGTCCGTGTGTATGTTGAAATCAACTTTTTGAAGCCCCCCGAAACCGCTTGGACCCGGGTGAGGTATTAAAATATCAGAAATATTCGGGAGTAGATCGGTATTGAAAATCAGAAACATCGGTACATAAACAACTGAGATATGAGCAAAAACCCACGACCACCTCGATTTTTTTTTTCACAAAAACAACATTACAACAACAACATACATACATACAAACGTGTATACTGGTTAGAGAAAACATGGCATCGAATCCTGAGCTGAGCCAAAAAAAATTTATTTTTATTTTTTTTTATATATTTTTTTTAATTTTTTTTTATTTATTTTTTATATTTTTTTTGTTTATTTTTTATTTTTTATTTAATATATTATTTATATTTTTATTATTTTTTTTTTATTTTTTTTTTGTTTTATATTTATTATATATATTTTAATTATTTTTAAAAAAAATTTTTTTTAAATTTTTTTTTTAAATTTTTTTTAATTTTTTTAAATTGTTTTAAAGTTTTTTTTTTAATTTTTTATAGCGCTCTTACTTGTTTATTTATTTTTTTATTTATTTTTTATATTTTATTTAATATATTATTTATAATTTTATTATTTTTTTAAAATTTTTTTTAAATTTTTTTAATATATTATTTTTTTTTTATTTTTTTTTAACATACATACGTAAATTTATAATTTTACAATGGGATGTTTTTATATATGTATGTTTTTTATGTATGTATGTATGTATTTTATATGGGATGAATGGTGATACAAACTACTTTTATTGCATGACTAGACGTTGTGAAGGATATATAAGATTCGGCACGGCCGAATATAACGCTCTTACTTGTTTCAGTACAAGAAAGAACCTTATGATTTTATTACGATCTCATACTAATCTCCTACTGTGATCTGTTAAAATGGCTTGCTTCGGTATCCCTTCTGCATGTATCTGTCTGCTCCTGAAATTTTATTATTACGTTCATAACCAACCGACTTATAAATATTCTAATTTTAAAAATTTCTACCGGAGCAAGTTTTATACTTAAACAAATAATTTCTTCGGAATGATCGGGCCAGTTTTAGTTCTAGAATGACAAGATTTTACAATCATTCAGATGATGGCACCCAGACATTGTGTGCTGCTGCAACACACCTTGATGTTTATTAAAATATTTAAAAATTTTTTTTTTTTTGGTGTAGAGTATTATCCAAACGAGGTTGACGTTCCATACAGTTTTTTTTTTCAAGAAGTTCTTTATTAATTTAAAATGTTTAAAGTTTTCTAATTTCCAAAATAGTATAGATCAAAAACATTTTTTTATATTGTTTATAACGTAATTTGAGGAAATTCTATTACGTAAGAAAGTTAACGCATAATTTAGCTTTTTTAAAAGTTTAGATTTTCTTAGGAGTTTACTGACATTTTTTAGTGGCTTAAAATTTCTTCAATTTTCTGTAAAGCTCTTGGGAAATTCATCTGTTTTTCATTGGAACTATGTAAACAAAAATGGTAAAAAGAGATTGAGAAAAAGTAAAACCTTATGTATACCACACATGTTCCTTTTGAATAGTATAATGTAAATCCTTATAAACAGGATAAGTATGTAAAAGCAAAAAAAAAATAAATAAATATAGAAAAAAATAGAAAACCGTAGGCCAGTAACAAAATAAAACGTGTTAAGAATTTCAGATGTTTAAATCCATATTTATTTCTTTTATTTTTACTGAAGAACCCACTTAAGCTTAAAAAAATTCTCTATGAAAAGGACAATGGTGAAACGAGAATAACACCAACTTAATACGTATACATAAGTGCAGGTGTTAATGTACAGAAATGAAAAAAATGCTGTTAAAAATACATTAAAATGCTTTAAAGTTTAATGAACTTCATCCTTGAACAAGGCATAAGGATTTGTTGTGTTAAAATAAATTACTAATAATTAATGTTTAACTGAAGAAGACATTTTTGCAAAACAAGTTGTTTTGCAAAAAGTTTTAGTACAGTCATATGCACGGTGGGGATTTTGTTAAGTAGACTCGTTCGATAGAAATTATTGTAAAAGACTTTTAAAAACTGTTTTAAAAAAAATCTGCAATATTTTTAAATCTTACATTTGGGTTAAAATATTTATTAATTTTTATTACAATACAATTACAAATTATATTCTAATTTAATTAACCGAGCTAAGTAACGAAGACCATTTGCCCGTTGTAGTGAAACAGTCTCTGGCGGGAATTGAACCTGCAACCCCCAGGCAGGCAGACTAGTACACTACTTACTAGTTAACCCAATGGGTTAAAATATGTTTCTTATTTATTGTTTAGGGTTTTTTTTAGTTTCAAATCGTAAAATTTTGGAAAATATAAAGGATAAAGAATTATTAATTTTATTAATGGCATTTGGTTTATAACTTGTCTTGCTCTATAAGTTATGACATTCACAACTTTGTAAGGATAAAGAATTATTAATTTTATTAATATCGGACAAATTTTTAAGGCGATTTATCATTTGGCTTACAACTTGTATTGCTTTATGAGTTATAACATTCACAACTTTGTAATCATCTACGAGTTTTAAATTTGGAAATTATTTTCAAAATTGTAATTTAATTTTTTTTAGTAGAATTTTTACCATAAATTCAATTTTAGGTTTAAAAAAAAATTTCCTATATAAATTTTTCTATATAAATTTCTTAAAATGTTGAATTTCGAACATAAACATTTTTTGCAAAATTTTAAAACATTTTGTTTGGATAATTTTCTTGAATAGGGATCAGAAATAAGCAATTTAGTACCATCTTCGAAAATTCGAACTTAAGTTCGAAAATGTTCGAAAATTATAAAAATAACTTTCAAAGCAAATATACTATTACTATAATAGCAGATTTTAATTTTTTTTAAATTTGAACGGAATTTTTTATGTTTCAACGACATACTAGTTTCTGTTTTCAATGTTTAAGGAAAATTTTGTCATGTAATAAAAAATTTAGTTACAAATGCAAATTTGGTTATTAATGTACTTTTCTTATTAAAAATTCTTAAGCAATGCCTGAATATTGATTTCTATAGCATTCCTTGTTTGCTTATTTAAAGAACTTTTCAATATTTTTAAATTACGAAATTTTAAATTTTTACTAAATTTTAGGGAATTTAATTTTTTATATATTCTTCTAGCTAAATTATGGTATTGTCTTTATATTCGAATTTTCGCAATAACTTCACAAATTTTAAATGTTAAATTTTATGGGATAAATTTTAAACTTATTTTCTTTATGAGTCTCGTAAATTGTTGTGTGAAATTTAAAAATTCACATACATAATTAAATATTTTAACTCTTTTCTGTTTAGAAAACAAGTTATTTAACAAAGTTAGAAATATATGTGTTTTTTTAAGTCTGTTAATGTTCAAGTGTTAAAGATATTTTTAAATAATGAACAAATATTATTTTTAGAAAATATGCATTAATATTTATTCACCTTCTTTTGTTTGCCCACTGTCGCATTAAAATTAAACTTCAAGTACAATTTTATTTTCTTCTGCCTTCTTCCTTACAAATAATTATAATAATAAAGAGAAGTACTACACATCACATTATCTGAACATGCAGATAAAAACCCTCAATTGTTTTATAGAACTTCCTTCAATTGAATATTTTGTTGTTTAATTTACTTTTTTTTTTAACAGTTGTGTTGTTTTGTGTGTGTGTAAGTACGTATTTTTCTACACACAAGATTTTTGAGTACCGGCTGCTGTCTGTCAAGTGGTTTGCTCTTGACGTGGAATTCTTTCACCCTTTACTGGTCTCCTTCCCTTTTATATTTTTGGTATCTTTTTTTAATTCACTTCATTTTAAATCTTTTGTTCTTTTATTTTCTATTTACCAAAAAAAAAAAAATCTTTAATTGTTTTTAATATTTTGCACGTTTTTTTTTTGTTTCAAAGAAAAACTCTACAGGCCTTAAATGTGTCTGTCTAGGATATTTACTGCCTGTTCAACGATGTCGAAAGAAAACCCAAGCGAAATTTCATTCGTACAAATACGTTGAAAACAAAAACAAATTTTTAGTTTTTGTTGTTGTTTTTAATATATTTGTACGAATGAAATTTCGCTTGGGTTTTCTTTCGACATCGTTGAACAGGCAGTTAGTATACACCCTGAAAGTATGCAATATTTGAATTTGAATCATTTAATCGTTTGTTGCTTTGGAGCTTTTTGTAAGATCCAAATGCTTTTGCATTTTAATTTGGAAATATTTTTATTTTTTTTATTTTCTTAACTTATTGTACCTACAAATTTTACTTCTTTAATTAATCTTTTTATATAAGAACGTAATTCAGTACCATATTTTTGTAACCAGCTTGAATAATTTTGTTGCTGTCCACCACTGGCATATTGTTAAATTCTTCCTGTCATTAATCTTTTCATTTACCACATATGATTGTTTTATTGTTTTTATTTTTTACATATCAATTCAATTCATAATTTTAAATTGTTTTTCCTGACTGATGTATTCCTGTCTATCTGTCCGCCCGTCTCTATTCGCATGTATGTACATATGCTGCATGTTTATGTTCATTACGATGAGTTGATTCGAAGCTTTATATGAAGAGGGCATACTTGAACTGTCTGTCATATTCGGTTTTTTTGTATGTTTTCAATTGTTTACTTGGTGACTGGATTTCTTTACAATGACGATGAGATGGTGTTTTTTAAACTCCTTTATTTTTCCACTGTTTTAATGTGGTTCTTTTCTTCTGTTTTTATCTATATTAAATGATTTTAAAGCGTTTAAGTTAATGATACTTGTGTATATGTGTTTAAATAAAAATGTCAAACATTTTAAACCCAAGTGTTGGTGAAATAATTTTAATGACATTTAAAGATAACAATGTTAATAAGGGTTAGGGATAAGAAATCTAGCGGGCTTAAGGTTTATTAACTGCCATTGAAATTTTTTGGGAAGCAAGGTTAATTGAAATTGCCTCCATTAAGAATATGCCAGTATTTAATAATTTTTAAAAATAATATTTTGTATATTTTGTATATAAGAAAATTTATTTTTTAACAATAAATAAATTTAAATAAAAAAAAAATAAAAAAAAAATACATTTTTAAAGTTGAATTGTGGCCCACTCTGTATTTGATCTAGTTGGCATTACACTGTAACAGAAACGTTTACTGTGAACTACCGAAAAAGTTTTTTGTCGTGTCGAATTGCCTTGTCATTTCAAAAAATTATTAATAAAAAAGTCAATAAAGCAATAAAGCATAACATTAAAAAATTAAAATAATTAACAAAATCTTAACTAAATTGTTACTTGAAAAGAAAACTAATAAACTTGGTAAAAATTTTTTTTCTAAAAATTTTTCTTATATTAAAACAAAAATTCTTTCAACTTTTAGTTCTAGATGCCATAATACAAAAATATGTAAATTACCTTAAAAGAAAGTGATTCCAAAGTTTTTTTTTCACAACTACAAGTGTGAAAAGCTTCAATTAATAATAAATAAAAATAAAAGAAAAAAAAAACTTGTGTAAAACAACACTTCCACTTAATTATCTTAAATATATTGACATAGAAAATATCACATAACAAAATTTATAACAACCGTAAACAGTAAAGGAAAGTAACAAACATGATACTGGTTAACGATAAACTTAATAAATTATAAATGATTACAAAAAAGTTAGACATAAAGGAAGAAATAAACCAACAGCAATAAACCCTTCTTGCCATATAATTTTATATGAAGAAGTTTCTATTATTAATAAACACTAAGAAAAGCCAACCTACAAAAAAATTAATAACAAATTTTTTTACATTATAACTTAATTGGCCGGAAGAAAACTCTACTGTGTCAGTAGCGTAAAAGTGTTAAAAGAAAAAAAAAAAAAATAAAACAACAATCATTTATTCACATTTTTGTTGTCTTCCTCTTTGCTTTCATTAAATGAAGTAAATGAAATGTTTCGTGTTAAGAGCAATTTAGAACATCTTGTTAACCTGTAGCTGGTAATTAAACGATTTGCACCTGTAAGATGAAAATTTCTTAAATATTTTCATGTCATTTACTCTAACAATTTGTGTTGATACTTGAATTTGTGCCACAAACGTAATTTTGTTGTAAAAAAGAAAACGTTACGTATGTAGTTAGCTCACACATTCAAGATGTCTATGCGTAGTAATAAATTAAATATACCCACAAATTTTGTGCAACAACAAGCTCAGTTGATGCAGCAGCAACAACAACAACATCAACAACAGCAGCAGCAGCAGCAGCAGCAGCAACATAAACATCTACAAAATCAACAGCAAGCACAAACGGAACTTATGCAACAACAACAACAACAGCAATTCCTACCGCCACCACAATATCAACAACAACAGCAGCAGTTATTGGCCCAACTACAACAGCAACATAAATTCCAACAACAACAGCAACAACTATCACAGTCTCCACCGCCATCAACAGTTGTAATACAAACACAGCAACAGCAACAAAATAACAGCAGCCAATTAATAAACAATAGTCGCAATAATTTAGCCTCTCTAGTGGCCGCCATAAATGCCAACGAACATCACACTTACGGCAGTAATGTTGGCGCCGTTATCAAATCATCCTCGCCCACCCCTTTAAATCCACCACCCTCCTATTCCGCCGCCATTGCCCAAAACACACCATATCAATTTATGAATCATTATCAAGCGGCGAGCACTAGCAGCAATGGTCAGGACTTAAATCATCCCAATAACAATTCATTGGTTTTAGCCACATCTATACCCGAATGTGAAGAGCCTGAGGATGACCAACATGCTCTACAGCAGCAGCAGCAACAACAACAACAGCAACAACAACTATGTGTAGTAGCTAAAATGCAGAAATCAGTGACAATAACCGTTACACCTCAGCGCAGTAATTCAATGGATTATTTAAATTTCGAAGAGAAACGACAATTGATTGCCTCCTCCTTGTCCCTGTCCGACATATTGCAATGTAATCCACCGAATAATAGTGTTCAAGCTGGCAAAGATAATTTGACTGGTGAGTTGTTTGTTTATTTAAATATTTCACAAAAGCTTTTCGAAATAGAAATGCAAATGAAAATAGCTGTAAGTTTATTTGAGAACAGGCAAGTGTCTATTGACGGGTCTTGGTATTTCAAATAAAAATCTGAGCTACTTTTCCCCTGAATAACAAATTTTTAAATTAAAACAATTAAGCAAAAAAAAAAAAAACAGAATTTAAAGAAAACTACTAAAAACAAAGAAATTTACCCAAAAACCTGTTAGAAATGAAAATAGAGATTCGTTGTTATACATTTCATATAAAAAAAAAATTAACAAGAAATTACTTTTAAGGAGCAAATTATTTAAATAGTTGGAAAAATTAGCAAAAGTTTCTCATTAAGAGCTAAATTTATAAGAGTCTTTTCATTAAGTAGATTTTTTTTTTAATTTTTTATTTGAGGGAAATTTATTAAAAAATTTTTGTTGGAGGGAAATTTATTAACGATTTGACATTAAGGGAATATTTATGGAAAATAAAATTTAAGACTGTAAGGAAATTTATTAAAAGGCAATTTATTGAAAACTTAACATTAAAGGGAAATCTATCAAACATTAAAAAAATTAATAAAAAATTTCGAAAAAAAATTTATCAAAAACAATGTAACCATTGAAGGAAAATTTATTAAAATTTTAGTTTTAAAGAAATATACTAAAAATTTTAAATTTTTTTATTTAATTTTAATTTTTTAAAAAAAAATATACACTAAAGGGAAATTTATAAAAAATTGACAGGTATTAAAATCCTATTTCTTACACTGAAAATCCAAATTGCTAAAAACTCACTCTTCATAAAATTTTCTATTGAAAATATATATAAAAGTGAAACTCTGTGTGTGTGTGCGTTAGCTATAGACTCCGAAACTGTAAAAACGATCGGACTCAAACTTTGGCAAGTTGTTGTACACATTCCAGGGAGTGTTTATGGGTGGTAAAAAGTGGGCAGTGCCACGCCCATTAAAAATAAGTTATAATTTTTAGTTACTTGCACTAGATCGATTTTTCTGAAACTTTGCACACATATTGAACTCTCTTGGCTATACAATTTCGTGACTAGAAAAGTGGGCAGGGCCACGCCCATAAAAAAATTTCTAATTTTGAGGTAATTGCACTGGACCGATTTTTCTAAAACTTTGCATACATATTGAGCTGTCATGACTATACAATTTCGTGATTAGAAAAGTGGGCAGTGCCACGCCCATTAAAAAAAGTTATAATATTTTGCTTCTCGTACGTGATATTCAATTATTGGCTTGTTGAAAATAAAATTCAGAAGAGAAATTTTTTAAAAATTTCCTAAAAAAGGAAAATTTTTCCCTCTACATCAATAAAAATATTGTTGAAATTTCTATAAAGAGATATTTGTTAAGAATTTCGTATAAAAGAGATGTAATTTTTTTTTAATTTTCTTAAAAAATATCAAACAAATGACAATTTGCTATAAATTTTCTGGCTAAAGACTTTCCTACTAGGTGCTCTATTTTCGCCTTATTTTATTCTAGAGGGAAAACAAAATTTCATAACTTTCAAATTTCTCAGAAAGTCTACCTCTCATCCATTTCACTCTTACATCCCACTGACCACAATTTATGTTTTCTTTGACTTTACTTACATATTTCTTACATATTGATTAATCACATCCAATCATTTTGAAAATTTGTGTGGCTGTGCATTTGACATATTAGTCGTTAATAAAAAAACTAGTGACATCAGTATTGTAATAAAATCTCAACCAGCGATGTTAAAGGGGTTAAGACGACAATAATAATAGTTATAGAAAATTGATTGTCATATGTTACTGTCAAATGTTTTGATTATTATAAATTTGAACATAATTGTGTTTAATTATTTGTGTAAACATGAATAGAGTATCACGTTTGAAATGTTGTTAAGATGGGTTTAAACTAAACTACTGATTTACCTCTTAGTACATGCATAAATAACGATTTTGACTTATTATTAATGTTACCTAAAATGACAGCTTGTATATGTTTTTCTAATTTGGAATTTTCATTTCATATAGTTTGAATTATGAAAAGGTAAGAGTGGTGTATTCGGCCGTGCCGAATCTGATATTACCCTTCATCATGCACATATAGTGACCACGTTGTAGCTGAGCAAAGATTTCAGTTTTAATATTATATGCTATTTTTCTTTATTATTTACGATGTCATCTTGATTTCTGAATTTTAACATATTTAGATGTATTCTACTAGTTCGGTATTTTCATTTGATACCCATGTCGATGGGGTTGAGAAAAAATTATACGCCATTTTGCTTAGGACGCCATATTGAATTTTAACCTTTACATAATTTATTGTATTCTGCTTGTCAAGCTCTTTAATTTTGTACCAATATTGTGGGTTACTACATTTGACTAATATATCCTCCATTTTATTTTGGATGCCATCTAAGTTTTTACATTCTCATAGTTTACTGTATGCTACTGGTCAAGCCCTTTCATTTAATGTCAATATTAGTGGGTTAAAGTGGCTCTTTCCTTTGACACCCATATCACTCCTTTCTGATGTCCGAAATAGCCCCAAGGATCCTTGCCAACTTCTAAGCCTTGGTGGTTGCCAGCTCGGGGAATAGAGGTGAGGCCAACACCTTTGACTTCTTGGAGCCATAACAAGGGGGAAAAAACCTGGTTAGAGCATATTTTTCGAGGCTGGCTAGAGACCTATCTCTTCGAAGAACACGTGGTGGCTGTGGTTATTCCAAGCGGAAAACGGATTCGGAAGTGAGCGCTGATGACTGACCTCGGTCGGGGTTCGATAACCACTGAAGTTTCCGGGTGCTGTTGCCATCTCAACAGAACAGAGGCGGATGGAAGATTGCTTCGCTCTACCACTCGACCTCGCGGTGCTGTTGCCTCTTAAATACAAGTAGCTATTCGGTGAATCGATTTGGCTTTTTTCGAGTTTGCACGCTTGATTCTGTTGCTGATCGGCTTGCAGCCGATAGCGAAAAACCCAATAAATAATAAGAATTAATGTAAGTAAATTGCATCCTGTGACGTGTTGAGGTGCACAACATTGTCACAGGGGCAATGCTTGGAGGCACGGCTCCAACCCAGTGGTTAAGACCACCGTCGGATTATGTCCGAAATAGTTGCATTTTTGTGCTTGTATCTCAGTTTCTAATTGATTTGTCAGTTTTTTTTCAGCAATAATTGACTTGTATTTTGATTTCTTAAGCATGTTCAAAAATTATCTGGAAGCTTACGTATCTTGATATATTTAAAACAAAATATATATTTATAACGTTGTCTATAACTTAATTCATTTGACCAAAACTTTTTACGAATATAGGCGTATCATGTCTACAAGTAGTAGCAAACATCGTATGAATGAAAAATATTAATTTTTATGATAAAAAAATGAGAAAAAATAGAGGTAGTCTTGTTTATTTGCACATATTTCAGATATTTATGGGGCAATTGGGGTAGATTTCAATAGCGATTCATTCCCGGACATTTTTAATTAATTTATACAACACACAGATCTGTGAAGCATGTGTGGGCCTCCAAAAGTTGATTTCAACCATCACACGAACTGACGGACAATACCTAATCAATTCCCATATTTGTAAGCTTTCTGGAAATATTCATTTTATGAGGTCGGAACTAGATATTATGGAATTTACAAACGGTATGACAGAGCTATAATACTCTTGGCAGAGCTATATTTATACCTTGGTGAAGGATACAAAAACATATGAAACGTTTCTGCCAACAACTAAAGTATGAAATTCGATTTAAATTAGAATCTAGAAATAAATACACGGAAAATTATCACCTGCACCACTGGTGAAGGGTATAACAAGATAAGGAATTTTAATTAGAACTGTAAAGCCATAATTTCTTTCTTTACTTCATTGATAGCTGTTTAAGAGTATTAAAGATAAATTATTCTGAATTTATAATACAAAGCATCGCACTTCCTTTTGATTGTAGGTAAAGTAGTGCAATATAGAGTATTTAAGATCTATTTTTAAAAGAATTAAAGTTTCAAGTCTCTCGAGATTTTAATGTCACGTCATTAATTTAACAGTTAACTTAAGAATCCTAATAGAAATTACATTTGATAAATTGACAGGATTATGGTGTCTACAGGAAAATAACAATAAGTTAAATATAGTTTTGACATTGAAGAATTAAAAAATATGTAATTACTACAAAAATTCATACAAAAAATAATTTTAACAAAGACTACTTTTGTAGGATATCAAGTATACAGATATCGTTACAACATAATGATTTAATAAGATAATCTACACACTCTACAAAAATTCTACAGAATAATAGATAAGAATTTTTCGATAACTCTCTTTTTACATACGTAGGATTTTTAAGATGTGCTGTTTTGTCGTATTGTCATATATTTTTTTTTTTACCAAATTTTGAAATGATTTAAAAATTTTACAATAAATATTGTAATAAAATACTTCAATTTATTTTCAAACTTAAAAAAACATCACATTAAAAATTACATTTAATTAAATTAATCTTGTGAGTCCACCAATTATTTAATAGAAAATTTTTTATCGAAAATGTTTTCTTTACTCTGAAATTGTTAAATATTTCTTTTAAATTAAACACTCAACTTCAAACAATTTCACTGCACTTTATTCTATGGATGCTTATGCAAATACAATGAGAGCTTAGAGCTTATAACACATCCTGTGAAGGACTATAATGTTGTTTCCTTTTGTACTATCTTCTGTGCAGATCTATACAATGTGCTTGGATGTGCATACATGAGAGCAACTGTGTGTCATGGTATTGTGGTCTTATGTGTCATTGTCCTTTACACATTGATTTTTACCATGTTGAATATTTTTTTCTTCTTTTTTTCTCGCTATGAAGTAAAGGGTTTTTCAATAGGCACGCTACAAAAGTAGACCGATAGGGACAGTAAAGGGTTTTTCAATAGGCACGCTACAAAAGTAGACCGATAGGGACAGCAAACGACGCCATATTTTTTGCCGCTCTTTTGAAATTTCTCTTAAGTAATTTTTGCCATTTCATGATGGAAAGATATACGAGCCAACAACGAGTCAAAATTATTAAAATTTACTACCGAAATTCGGAGTCAGTGGCCTCAACGTTAAGAGCGCTACGATCAATTTATGGTCGTCATTATCGTCCTACCAGGTCGAAAATTGAGCGTCTAGTGAAAAAATGTTAATCCACAGGCACAGTACAAAATGTTCCCATGTCAATGAGACAAAGAAGTGCCCGTAGTGTCGAGGCTTCAGTTGAAGAAAGCCCAAATGTGTCTCTCACACGGCGTTCTCAAGCGTTGGGCATCTCTGTGACGTCGTTTTGGCGTGTTTTTCGAAAATATCTTGGCCTACATCCTTACAAGATCAAATTGACGCAAGAACTGAAGCCACTTGACCACCAGAAGTTTCGTATGTTCGTGAATTGGGCTGAGCAACAACTTGAAAATGATTCGGATTTTCATCGAAAAATCATCTTCAGCGATGAGGCTCATTTCTGGCTGAATGGCTTCGTCAATAAGCAAAATATGCATTATTGGTCAGACAGCAGTCCACACGTACTCCATGAGTCATCATTGCATCCCGAAAAAATTACGGTTTGGTGCGGTTCTTGGGCCGGCGGCGTCATTGGGCCGTACTTCTTCCGTGATGATCAAGACCGGCATGTTACTGTGAATAGGAATCGCTACCGTTCAATGATAACAGAATATTTTTGGCCCCAATTGGATGATATGGACTTGGAGGACATGCGAATGCCCGCAATCAATTTATTGGAAACCAAGTTTGGATAACGTGTTATTTCACGAAATGGTCCAGTCGATTGGCCGCCTCGGTCGTGCGATTTGACGCCGTTAGACTGTTTCCTGTGGGGCTACGTCAAGTGTGTGGTCCATGCCAACAAGCCAGCGACGATTGATGAACTTCGTACGAATATCGAACGTGAAATTGCAGCAATATCTCCCGATTTATGCTCGAAAACCGGCGAAAATGCCCGTAATGGCCATGCAAAAAAAATCGAGTTGCACACATAATGGCACCGAACGTACTTTCACAGAAATAAAGAATTTCATTGATATCCAAAACTATTTTTGCTGTTTTTAAAAAAAACTTTTGTAGCGCTCTTGTTCTTCTTTGTCTACGAAATTATGGAATTCATAGAGTTTGATTACAATTAGAACTACTGGCAATAAAGCACAGCGTTGGATACAGGATAAAGAACTATTTCTACTTTCCGTAAAGCTGACAAGCTTTGATAATGCTCAATAAAACTTAAAAAAAAACCTTTTTCCACCATAGACTTTTCCATTGCGACAATCACAAAAAAACTTAAAATGTTATTGTCAATCACAACTAGAGATGATAAGATAAAAACTTTTCAAATAAAATTATCAATAGATTTTGATTTTCTTTAATCCGAGCCGAACACAAGTATTATTAACATACTTATCTGCCTTCGACTCATTTAAAACATTTAGAAAGCCAAAGCAACGAAATGTTAACGGTAATAGACACACATCAAGCATAGTCAGCAAGCATTCCGATAGGCTTTGTAAAAATGTGTTTGTATATGTTACAGCGACGGTGCTTGATGAATATATAGGAGGAAATGAACATCAAGAAAATGTCATTTGATATAATTGAAAACTCGAAAATAAATGTTCTTCTTCCCATTTGCTAAAGTCATTAATTGTAACATAAATAGTAGTCGGATAACATCGGGATATTTCTTTTTTTGTATTTTTAAATGTTTTAATTAAATATATCGTCTATTAATTAAATATAAAAAATATTTAACGACTTTTAATAACTTATGAAAACAGAATAAATAATTTACAATTTATTTAAAAAAGTTTATTTTTCGGTTTAACAAATCCATTTTACACTTACATGCTTGATGAGTATTTTGATCTTGTTTTTGGCACTCCCTAAAAATTTTATTTTAATCGATATTTTGAAGTTTTTAGTGTTCCTTAATGTACTTTATTCTCTTTAAACTAATTGCGTATATTGATTTATATTGCTTTACAATGATTATCTGTTTAATTTAATGAAATTCAATGAAATGCTTTATCTATTAAAAAAAAAATATTTTAATCGCCTCAAACACTTTAATTTCCGAAAATAGAATAAGCATCTAATGTCTTTCATTCTCCATATTTTTCTCTTAGCAATATTCAATCTTAATATTTCTATTGATTTTATTTTATACTTTTACATAAGTTCCATCTCAAAATATCATCCATATGTTAATTGATTTCTGTTTCCCCACTGTTCCTACCTCTCTCTATCATACAATACATGAATAAAACTAATAATTACTGATTCGTCCTAAGTGGTTTTCCACTTTGCACAAGTATCAGCATAGTAACCCTCGTTCTCTGTCTGCCTCGCTTATGTATTTAATCGGTCTTTGGCCTTTTTGTTCAAACATTCTCTTCGGTTTCGCATCCACACTTGATGGATTAATTACACAACAAACAGAAAATGAAGGCAAATTATGAAATTTGTCTGATTTCAAGCATGTGCATGGATGGGTGTGTGTAGGTTTTATATATTAGCCTTACAAACAAACGGTGTGTTAAAAGACTCTAAAGCGTAAATAAATTAAACTTAAACTCATCAAACGTAAATATGATATCATTTTGTTATCCAAATATGTCTTTGGACATGGAACAAATAGTTCTGTACAAATTACTACAGGAATCCTTTTGGTCCCCACTTTTGTGTTAAAAAAGTATCGCAGTTCTTACCTAGGTATCCGAAATGTAGCACAAATTTCTTTTATATATTTTCTAAAGCTTTCCTCTTTCTGTCATTGCACTTTGAATCCTTGTATGTGCTGGAGTTGATTAAACGATGTTTGCTTTTTCATGTGTTTGTTTCAATGTGGCTTTAAAAGACCCATAACCGTATATAATGGATAAATGACTTAAAATTCTGAATTTATGTATGATATTTACATATATTTGTATCTGATAAATTGAAAAGCAATCTCCTCATAAAAGTGTCAGAAATGAAAATATTCAGTTTCTGAGAACGACCATAAGGTTATGTTGATGTGCTAAACGCACTGGAGGAGTCCATTAATTAGCTTGTTTTATAAATTAACGCAGTTTGCGGAAAAAGAAAAATACGCCATTTAATAAAATATTTTTACTTAAATTTCGTACAGTTTGAAGCAAATACTCACCGCTTGCTATTATTGACAGTCAGGCGGCACTTCTGTCAATCAAGTCATACACTATTACGTGATTATTAGTCAGTCAGTCAGTAAAGAAGAGTCGTCTAGGCTAGGGCAACTGTCTGACATTGCTCGGGTTTGGGTCCCTGCGCATAGGGGCTAATATGGTAGTGAACGGGCAGACGTGCTAGCGAAGATAGGATCTGCTTTAAATATCTCTAATATGAATCAGTCGTTGTTCCCTTGAAAACTATTAAAAGCAGAGTCTTTGGATTCTTTCTTGAAATTGCTGATAATAGGAGGCGGAATCTGGGTACATGCAGGGTAGCAAGGCAGATGCAGCCCTCTTTTAACATTAGACGTATGGCGCAACATATCACCCGGCATCGCGCGGGTATTTCGAACATGCTGGTGGTGTTAACGGTATTAATGACCATCCTTGAAGCTGTAGATATAGGGAAACTGAGGAATCAGTTTTCCATCTTTTCTGCGAATGCCCTGTCCTAACGGCGAAGAGGCACAGATTTCTGGGCTATCACATACTCAACACCTTAGGGAATGCATTTGCAATTGGGCTTTAAAAATCTTGACTAAAAAGATTACTACAGCTATGAAAGAGACAAATGGCTAAACGCACCTATAAATATTTTGATTTCAATATTTATTTAAATTTAATTAAAAATGGTATAGAATTGAAGTTTAAATATTTAAAAATATAATTCTTGTAAAAAACACTTTCTGCATTAGCTAACTAGTTAAGAATACTTGGAAATGACAAATAAATATTAAGAACTAAAAATTTTTTCTGACTCTATTCCTTCATTATACATATACAATTTTAATTTTATTTAATTTTTTCATAAGAAATTAAAAATTTACTTGAACCAGACTAAAATAATACAAGAAAATTGCACGAAAAAACTATAAAGTGTTCGAGCATACGCTATGGTTTCGATTCTAGCAAATATGGAACACCTGTTGTGCCTTTGTAATTTCTACAATACCCATTTCCAATATTTCAAACTAAATATTTTCTAAAGGTTTGTGAATAGGGGAGTCAATTGAACAGTGTCTTTCTGTTCGTTTGTTGGTTGAAATTAATTTTAAGAAGAGCACATATTGCACAAACCTGTATAAGTTACTAATATTGAGGAAATATTCGGGAATAAATCGGTGTTTAAGTCCAACACAATCGTCCTATAAATTTCTGAGTGAAGAGTAAATGAAAACGATTGCCTCGGTTTTTTTTGCAATATTTTCAATAAAAAACAAGTAAGAGTGCTATATTCGGCCGTGCCGAATCTGATAATACCCTTCACCATCATGTACATTGGTATAATCCCACATCGTAGATTAACCTATAATTCATGTTATACGCCATTTTTCCTTATTATTTCCGATGCTATCCTTGATTTTGATCTTTTACGTAGATAACTGTATTCTACTAGTCAAGCCCTTTAATTTGATACCCATATTGATGGGATTAAAAAAATTTAATGCGCCATTTTGTTTTAGACGCCATCTTGGATTTTACATTTTTTAATAATTTACTGTATTCTACTGGTCAAGCCTTACATTTGATACCAATATTGAGGGGGTTCAAGAAGTTACATTTTAAAATACCAGATTGGACTCATATATAAATTTATTGTCCTCCATTTTGTCAACGTCAACGTCAACATGAATTTTAATTTTTTATATTGCTTATATTGCGCTAGTCAAGTCCTTTCAGATGATACCAATATTGACTCTCTTGGTTGTAAATTTTTGAAATATATATTTAAAAAAAATTTTTTTCCCTATAACTTTACCGATTAGAGCCTGCTTTATCCAAAATTTTTCACGAATATCTCTAAAGGCATATTATATCTACAAATAGTGGCAAAGATACCTATAAATTATTCTAAGTATGGCTGAAAAATTTCAATTTTGGTAGTAACAAGTAAAAGCGCTATATTCGGCCGTGCCGAATCTTATATACCCTTCACAACGTGTAGTCATGCAATAACAGTAAATTCACGTATGTATGTTAAAAAAAACAAAAAAAAAAATAAAAAATAAAAAAAAAATTTTAAAAAAAAAATTTAAAAAAAAAATTAAAAAAAAAAATTATTATATACATATATAATAAATATAAAACAAAAAAAAAATAAAAAAAAAATTAAAAAAAAAAAATAAAAAAAAATAATAATAATAATAAAAATATATATTAAATAAAAAATAAAAAAAAAATTTTAAAAAAAAATTTTAAAAAAATTTAAAAAAAAATTTTTTTGCCTCAGCTGGGATTCGATGCCACGTTTTCTCTAACCAGTATACACGTTTGTATGTATGTATGTTGTTGTTGTAATGTTGTTTTTATGAAAAGAAAATCGAGGTGGTCGTGGGTTTTTGCTCATATCTCAGTTGTTTATGTACCGATGTTTCTGATTTTCAATACCGATCTACTCCCGAATATTTCTGATATTTTAATACCTTACCCGGGTCCAACCTATGTCGGGGGGCTTCAAAAAGTTGATTTCAACATACACACGGACAGACGGTCAGACGGACAGACGGTCAGGGCTTAATCGACTCCTCTATTCATAAGCTTTCAGAAAATATATACTTTATGGGGTCGGAAATGAAAATTGTAGAAATTTCACACGGAATGACAAACCTATATATACCCTTTTTCACTGTGTGAAGGGTATAAAAATATGGAAAAAAACAGAGACAGTCGTGTTTTTTGCTCATATCTCAGAAAGTTATGGGGCGATTGTGCTGAATTTCAATAGCGATTCATTCCCGCATATTTCCAAAAGATTGATACCATACACAGATCTGAGGAACATATCCTTGCTTCTAAAAGTTGATTTCAACCAACTCTCGGACAGAAGGTCAGGGCTTAATCACCTTCTCTACTCATAAGCTTTCAGGGAATATATACTTTATGGGGTGGGTAATGAAAATTGTAGAAATTACAAACGGAATGACAAAGCTGGTGCACCACAGGTGAAGGGTATAATTAAAATTTGTAAGCCCTAAGATTATTCGTAAAAAAGTTTGTACAAATCGGCTACTTATCGGCAAAGTTATAGACAATTTTGATTTTATCTGGAAGAGATACACTTTTATGTGCTTTCCTAAGTGCATGCATCTTGAAATTTTTTAAAAAATAGTTTGTTAATTTTTAAGTTTGTTTCTTAAATTATTAGTAGTAAAAGAACATTTAGTAGATACAAAGTAGTGACTTCTTAGTCACTTATATCAAAACAAAAAGTTTCATTTGCATGCGTTTTAACGTGTTGGTCTACGGTAAATGCATTGCGGGAGAAGTTATAAAATAGTTTGAATACAGCATAACAAGATATTTTAGCTTCTGCACATATTTCCAAACACAAAAATTTTGGAAAATAAATATTAATATTTTAAAATTGTTTTTCATTCCGCTTATTAATTTTTTATATTTTTTTTTTGTTATTTTTTTTATATATTTATTTCTTTATTTATTTTCGTTAGTTTATAAATATTCTTTAAAGACTGATGAACTTCCCATAATAAATGTATCGGGTGTCCCAACTAGAACGCAATTTTTAAATTTGGCGCCATTCGAAGTGTCATTGTTGGACATTTGAACAATTGTTATTGTTTGCTAGTAGAAGGTACGAGGTTAGTAAAAATGGAGCGCTACACGAATGAACAACGCATTCTCATTGTGAAATTGTTTTACCAAAATGGTGAAAGTTTTGCGGCTACAGTTCGCAAATTGTGATCATCCCATTTCCATCTTGATGGCTTCGTCAATAGGCAGAATTGTCGCATTTGGGGTGAGGAAATACCTCGAGTGATTCACGAGAAGCAAATGCATCCTCAACGTGTCACTGTGTGGTGTGGTTTTTAGGCTGGAGGAATCATTGGACCTTTTTTTTATGAAAATGAGACAGGTCAAGAGCAAACAGTCAATGGTGTTCGGTATCGTGAAATGATAACCAGTTTTATCTTGCCTAGATTTGAAGAAATGAATGTGGAGGGCATGTGGTTTCAACATGCCACATGTCATACAGCCAGAGAAACAATTCAATTGCTGCATCAGTCATTTTCCGGTCGTGTTATTTCGCGTTTGGAGATCAGAATTGGCCGCCTAGATCGTGTGATTTAACACCTTTAGATTTTTTTCTTTGGGGTTTTTTGAAGTCGATGGTTTACGCGAATAAGCCGACGACGACTCAAGCCTTTAAAAGAGGAAATTGGACGCTGCATTAATGAAATACCGCAGCATTTATGCAAAAAGGTCATTGAAAATTTCATTAAAAGATCGCGTGTGTGCCAGCAAAGCCGCGGCGGCCGTCTGCACGATATATTGTTCCATACATAACCTCATTCTGTCTACTTTACGATATAATAAAGTTTGGTGATTTTTTTTTTTGAATATCTGTGTTTTATTTAAAATTTAAAAATTGCGTTCTAGTTGGGACACCCATTATAATAGCTTTATGTGCCATATAATTCTTTTGAAATCAGTTTTTGTTTTTAAGTTTAAAATTAGTTTATGTAAATTGCCAGCCACCAATTAATAACCCAGCCATCATACTAAACAACACCAAAGGTGGAATTGCTTGAAAGCGTTTGTGCTAATGTTTGTAATTCTAAATGTGAAAAATGTATCACATAAGTACAGCGTTAAGTATACCGGGCGACGTGAAATGACTTTTTGAGCGTAAAAAAGAGATGTCCATTTGCATGTCTATCCATGTGAACCGTGTTGCTAAAGTAAAGATTTTAATGGTCCCAGCGGTTATAAGTTTTGTATTAACAAAAAATATGCTTATCAAGTTTTACTGGCCCTAACTAATGACACTTAAAACACGCCACAGAAAGCTGTCGTGAGATAAAATCTATTATGTTTAGGGAGTTTGTTTCTATGCTCTTATGTTCTCAACAATGTTGCCTTGTTTTCATTAAATTTCACATATATGGCAAACAAAGCGATATGTTTCTGCCGTTTTGGCGCAACGAAAAATAAAATCAAGAAATAAAATGACAGTGCTGGAAAAATCTTTTATGTTAAAGTTTCCCACTTGTGCATAACTATTCCTATTGCGAATTAGTATAGAGAAGCATGTGATTCTTAAATTGTAGGCATAAAATGTCTTTGTTTGCAAATAATTTTCCGTTTATAAATTTAAGGAAAAACACTGAAACAGTTGTATTATGGTGTTTAGATTGAATTGCTAGTTTTTCTTTATAATAATTTCCGAGGCTAAAACTTGCAATCTCCAAAAATTTTTCAGGGGCTTGGAAAACTTGATAAATTTAAAATATGTTTATATATATTTTTTCAAATAATTTTTGCTTATAACTTTGCCGATTAGTAACGATTTTGTCTATCAACGATAACGATTTGTCTAGGTTGAAAAAAAGGGGGACTATAAGTCCAAATCCACGATAGGCATACATGCGTATGTTGTGCGCTCTATGTGAAAACGAATTTCCCTAATAAGAACATAATCCAAATTTCTTAACAGTGTCGACTAAAAAAACTCAGTCCTTTCAATGTTATTTTCTACGGATCTCCAATTCAAATTCCTTAGATATTTAAAGTTTGGCATAGTGTCCATGCACTGTAAAGTTTTCGCGTGTAATACGCCGAAACGCGAGGCAATGACAATGAGTTCTCATCTCTGTGTGACCTGTTGTTAGACTAGTAAATCTTCTAAGTGTTGGTGTACTCGGTTTCAGAAACTCTTTTGATTGCTAAAGTTTTGGGTCACTTCACCAACATCTGTATTTTGCCATTTTCTGACGTGCTCCTCCATTGTCCAATTTTAAAGTTGATTTTTGAACCGCTGAATGGGTTAAGCATATCTAAGGTTATAATATTAAAAAATATTAATATTTTGGGTAATTAGAAGGATTTATCGTTTCCGATTTTACATATAGTAACAAAAGTGTCTATAATGTATCCGATGTTTTAAAATTTTTAATTTTTGTGGTTTAAATATGGGAAAAACAGAGGCAACCATGTTTATTTATTAGCTTATATCCCAGAAAGTTATGGGGCGATTGTGTTATATTATGTAGCGATTATATGCAAAAGTAGTTTAGAAGTTATTATATTTTTTTTTCAAAAGGAACCACTGTGCCACGCTTAGCCAGTGTGCGGCATAAGAAATAACAGCCAAACTAATTAGTAGAAATTTGTTCTTCTGCGGCAATCTGAAGATTTCTTATGAAATAATTCATTATCATAAATTTTGATACTCTTAAATGGTTTTCAAAAATAAGCCTTAAGGCAAACAACAGATTGGAGAACATTAGCGAAATGTTTTCCACATTGTCAAGAACAATAAGTTTGCTGTCAAAAATCTAAGACTCACAAAAACAAAATACATACAAGAAAAAGTGTAAATTTTGTAATTGTTGGCACCGACATGTTCGAAGTTTAAAAGAAATTTACATTTTTTTATTTTAATATTTAATGAAATCTTCGTATCGCTGTTTCTCAATAGTTTTTGGGTGGAATGGATAGAGTGTGTCTGTTTAATGATGATAAATTTGCAAGAGAAACTGATGAATGTTCGCCATGTCTTTGAGTTCTAATTAATCGATGATTTATAAACGTTAAATTTGAACATTGTTTTTTTTCCATTAACAGTTAAATCATCCATAATTATTTGTTTTTTCAGCTTTTGCGATTAAAATACTGTAACGCAGAATATTTGTTTTTCTTTCTAAGTAATACACGTGTAATAATATAGTTGGGCTACTGATAATTTGATTGTCGTTTTAGCGCCAAATTGTCGCCATACATTTTAGTTAAATATTAGATGAAATGATGGTGTAAACAAGCAATAAATTTAATAAAAAAACAACATTTATTCATATTAATGTGGGGTTATTATAAAATACAGTCGTATGACTATTTAAAAGAAAAAAAAACTATAGATGTTATCGTAAAGTATTTTAGAAAATCATTTCCTTTTAAAGAGAAATTGTGTTTTAAACAATGAATAATTTATTAAAAATGGTATTTAGATTAAAATTAAAGAAGACACGTTTCAGTTCAATAGATTTTATAAAGTACGTTTTAGATATGTTCCTTATTTCAAACTTGTCCATAAATTAGGTAGGAAGGCAGGTAGAAAAGGGGGGTGGGTGTCGGAAGCTAAGAGACACCTCCAGCAATATATGTGGACCATTGCTTGTCTTTATGGCAAAATAAAGAAAATTAAGTATTAAGACAAAAAGCAAGCATTTGAAATAGAGTAAATGAAAGAAAAAAAAAAATTGAGTAGAAGAAATGAAAAGAAAGTCTGCATACAAATGGTTCTAAAGCTTTCTTTATTTGTCCACTAACCACCCGATCTCCGTGGTGCATCTAATGATATTCTCTAGTTAACTATCCGAAACATTACTGAGTTTGTTTCTCAATCACTTACCTAACTACTTTAATTTATGTTTCTGTAATCGCGGGCGGTAACAGACAACATGTTCTACCATCCCTCATCCTCACACATTCTACAGTAGTCGGGAGGGCCGTTATGCAATATTAAGTTTCTACCTCTTAATGGACAATATTCCCCATAATATACTTTAGGCATACGCTATTTAGGTGCAGGAGTACCGTGGAGTCGGCATAATTAACCCTTGGCCGTACAGTCCTTGACACTTTACAATCTCTTGTGTTCCTCCACGCCATATCAGTTCTGCTTGATATCGATTTTTTAATTCGCCCAAAAAGGTGGCCTTTTGGTGACCTTACCACAGCCACTTCAATTGTCGATCATAATGCCGATCTACTGCGCGCGAGTTCGTCTGTAATTGCATTGGCGAGAATTCCACAATACCCTGGTACTCAACACAATCCATCAAGACCTCTCCTACGTTCCCTACCCAGCCTAGATTTGACATAATGTTCTTTCAGGGCTCTAAGAGCCACCGTCAATAAATTAAAAAATCACAAAGTTTTAGTAAAGATTTTAATTTTCTTAAATCAGCGTTTTTTTTTTTTTTAAATTGTAAAAATGAAGAAGTTATTAACAGTTTTAAATATTCCAAAACATCAAATTTATCAACATTTTCTTCAAAATATTGAATATGTCGAACGTTGCTACATCACATCTTTACGTCAAGAAAAATCCCTGTTAAAAAAGCCAAAATTTTATTATTGAAAGCGAGTGCAGACATTTTATTGTTTATTTTTAATTTTTTTCACGGCGCAAAGACATATTGGATTGTTTACAAAATTAAAAAAAAAAAATTGGTAGCATTGTTAAGAGTGGGAGTGTCTTAAAAGGAAAGCATACAAATAATCACTGTCAAAACGATTGGTTTTAAATGTTATGTTTTATAGAAAAAAGTCATCATGCTTTGTATATATACTTTCCATCGTTCCTATAAGAAGCATAGGGCCTAAACAAACTTCTTCTCTTTAGATTTTTTTACTTCACTGCAGCTTTTATTAACTTTACAACTTACTACGTTTTCAATTTGCCTAGTCCATGTATGCGCTGATCGACATTTCCTGCGAATTCCACTCGAAAGCATTTCCCGTAATATCGGACGATGGCTTTCGATGTTTTTGGCCAACCCAGTTGCACTTTCTTTTATGTGTTTCTACACACGCTGAATGATTCATCCCACAGACTGTTGTTTGAGATGGTTCGTGCTAAGAAAATTCGTATGAAATCCTGCAACGCGTTAATATCTCTGGAGGCAGCGTTTGTAGATTAATTAATTTGACATTAATTTTGGAAATGCTAATTTTAACACGACGCATAGTGGGGCAAAAAATATTTGTTTCGTGGATCCATTCATATCTCCCCAAATACAATACCAAGACTCACTTAATTTTATGTGAATACCTTTTAGAACAAACTACATGTTCCGATAAAATCTTCAAGGTATAGCAGGAAGGCTATGGGTACCCCATATGCATATAAATAAATTATTATTTTTCCTATATCTGCAGCACTACAATAGTGAGTTACACTAAATTTGATAATTCTTAGAACAAACTGCACATTCAAACAATAAGACTTATAGGGTTACAGGAACCCTCCATATAAAACAATTATTAACTAATTAATAAACATGATCTTTTTATTCTCGCATGTTCCTCTTCAATTGCTTGCCATAGAATGACTTCGGGTACGTATTATGTAGATAATGACTCGTGCGTGTCTCACGCGAAACAAGTCACTATATTTGCACATCTCTTTTAAATAAAAACATATAAAACAGCAATTAAAATGTCAGCAGAAGTCGCAAAGCGCTTTTTCTTGATAATCTAAGGGCGCAAGGCTATTACTAATGCGTACATAACTTCCAATGCCTAAATTTTTCTAAAATAACGCTTATTAGTTCAACCTTTAAAATAATACGAAAATCTCTGAATAATTGAGTCTACAAAAGTTAGCGGTGCTATTAAAAATTGTATGAATTTTAATCCAGTAATTTTAACTTTAACGGTACTTGAATTTTTTTTAATTATTCCGTGAATTGATCACCTTTAGACTCTACGAGCGACGTGGTATTGAATATATCAAAATATTAGTGAGCTGATCAATAGACTCTGTAGGTTTTTTTTATTCGAATAATATCGACTTCTTAGATTCACAATTTCAGCTTCGTCTTATATTTGATTATTTATTAAGAAGCGGTTTGAGTTTTCAAAATTAATTCGCATAGCCTTGGTCTTTTTCGTTGTGCGGGCATGTCAGCATAGCTGTGGGTAAGGAGGCATATATCGTCGGAATATTCAAGAGCGATTACTAGGTTGCCCAACATTGCTTGTTTCATCACGCTATCAAGCGCTTTATTGTGAGGAAGCGAGGACATCGCACATTCTTGACAAACGCCAGTTTCAACCTTAATCTTACGTCTGAGCTTGCTATTATGTAGAATTCAGCAGCTCCGCCCCTGACAATTTATTTCAAGATTTTATGTTGGCCTCCCTTACATTCGAGAGTATTTCAAGGTAAGAAATGAAATAAAGACAAGGTACAGGGGAGATCTCCATTTAACTGACTGCTCTGCGATGGCTCTCAGTAAGTTAATGTGGTTCACACATGATTTGTGGCGAAAAAACAGTCAGTTTCTAAAAAAAAATATATGTATGTATGTTCGTCTGATATCCTTTGAGTTATTACGGAAGCTAAGACTTTCTGAAGCATACTCAGTAGAGTGATTCCCCTCTATTTGTTAGTCACCTTTTTTTTTTAGTTTGGTCATAATGCATTCTTTAAAATCATCTGTTCTATCCTATGACCACTTTTGTTCTATAAGAATCAATGCTGCGGTCACATTCGCATTTGCCTTTAAGTGTTCTGAGGATCTTTTTGTCTTTTTGCCCGGGCTTATGTTATTTTTATGCGACTTGATGGCTGGTATAATCGTACACATTGCTGGTGTAGTGGTGCTTATGTTTAGCTGTTTATTGTGATCGATACAGTCACGTTTGTGGACGTGAAGAAAACATTTCAAGGAGTTATCCCAAATAGGTTTAGCGCAGACTGATGTGCTGCATTTTGTTAGCTTCTCGATGAGTTGGTGTAAATCACTCGTCCGGCTTGTGTCAGCTGCAGTTTTTTCTGTGGAATTCGTTCATGCGTATTTGTCTTTACGAGCTCGTTTTGATTCAAAATAGCGTATTGGCCTTAAAGAGTTGACCTTGCATTTTCCGTTATGGCAGAGTTAAACGCAGCGTAAATCGTTTTTCTTTCGTTTATAACACTGATCAGCAGCAAAATCTTCCATTAAATAAAACTAGGTGGACTATATGGATTTTGATGCGCTGAACTCAAATCCGTTGTCGGTTTTTTTCCATCAGATCGGGATTTTTTTTATGGGCGTGGCAAATTTTTCCACTAAGTTAGTCAGGTACGGAGACATATTTCATCCTAACTCGAGAACCAGTCATCCGATTTTCAAAAATAAAACACCAGAAGATGTGTAACAAAATTGTATTTATTCTAGTCCAATAGAATTTTTCTCTATCTCTTATCGCTTTGGAATTATTCAGAAATTAATGGAGACACAAATTTTTGTTTGGGCAAAATTCGTAATTTTTTTCAATTTAAAAATAGAATTAAAAAAATATAAAGCAAATATTCAACATTTTGCACTTTTTTCTAAAAGCTACTTATCTCAAAATAAAAAAAGCCATAAACCATATTCCCAATATTGACCAAATATGTGTAATGCAGCAAACAACGTCAGAGTGGGCGCACTAAAGCGCCTTGTAGCAACAATGACTGGGAACTTTTTACTTGTATCTATTTACTTAGCTCTCAAAAAACAAGTCTGAGCTTCTTGCATCCCAATAAAAAGAATGAAATTTGGTGCAAAAGGACGTTTAGGTCTCGTACCTTCGAAATAGAGAATAACCTTTTTTGAGTTATTTCAGCAGAGAGGAAGGTTTGATATTTCGCGATAATGCTGATGGACTTTTGCGACAACTGTGTTTCAGTCATAAATCTGAGGATTTGGGGCTCTTGTTTCGTCAGATATTTCTCCGTCTATCGGCCATGTTCTTTATTTAAAGTGAAACTAAGTTGTACGGAATTATTATGGCATTGTTGTTATAAACAATAACACTACAAAGACAATTTCGAGTGATTTAATTTCATACAGGCGTACATACATGTTCTGTGGCTGCATTAGTAAAGGTGCTTTTTTTTTTTTATTAATTGTCAGAATTTTCGTTGATCCTGAGTTGTTGATGTCAACGATTCGTTCAAGACACTTAACAGTTCGATAACACTGATGAAATTGTGTATTTCCATGCTTACTTTTCATTTAACGTTTGGTTGACGTTTTCGTTTTTAATACAGACATTTTTGCATTTTCTGTCTGCATAAAGGATTTCTTTAAAATTGTCCTTAAACGAAATTAGAAAAAAATTTTCAGTAACACTTCACTCTTGTCTCAAATGACTCACAAATTAAATATTTATCATGTTACTCAAGATTATTTTTTATCGAAAAAAAGTGTGTGGGTTTTTAAGTCATATTCGCTACTCTTTTGTTTTTGTTTTTACGAGTACTACTCACTGTGAATTTTTAAAACGAAAATGTTTTTTAGTTTTATTTGTGTTTATGACGTGCTGCCAATGGCAGTGCTAATTTTTTAAACACAAACATACTTACGTTCATAGCATTTTAATATTATAATAGTTAATTTTGCAATTGACTTGTTGTTTATTTATTTTGTATTTTTTCTTCTTTTACAATTTGTTTTTCACCTCTTACACCATGTCAAAATAACAACAACAACGTGCTAGTGCTTTTCATTATGCTTTTTTTTAAATTTATTATTTGTTTATTGAGCTTGTTGTTGTTATACCCTTCACACAGTGAAAAAGGGTATATATAGGTTTGTCATTCCGTGTGAAATTTCTACAATTTTCATTTCCGACCCCATAAAGTATATATTTTCTGAAAGCTTATGAATAGAGGAGTAGATTAAGCCCTGACCGTCTGTCCGTCTGTCCGTCTGACCGTCTGTCCGTGTGTATGTTGAAATCAACTTTTTGAAGCCCCCCGACATAGGTTGGACCCGGGTAAGGTATTAAAATATCAGAAATATTCGGGAGTAGATCGGTATTGAAAATCAGAAACATCGGTACATAAACAACTGAGATATGAGCAAAAACCCACGACCACCTCGATTTTCTTTTCATAAAAACAACATTACAACAACAACATACATACAAACGTGTATACTGGTTAGAGAAAACGTGGCATCGAATCCCAGCTGAGGCAAAAAAATTTTTTTTTTAATTTTTTTAAAATTTTTTTTTTTAATTTTTTTTTTATTTTTTTTTTATTTTTTATTTAATATATTATATATATTTTTATTATTATTTTTTTTTATTTTTTTTTTTTAATTTTTTTTTTATTTTTTTTTTGTTTTATATATATTATATATGTATATAATAATTTTTTTTTTTTTAATTTTTTTTTTAAATTTTTTTTTTATTTTTTATTTTTTTTTTGTTTTTTATTTTTTTTTTGTTTTTTTAACATACATACGTGAATTTACTGTTATTGCATGACTACACGTTGTGAAGGGTATATAAGATTCGGCACGGCCGAATATAGCGCTTTTACTTGTTTTAATTTATTATTTGTTTATTTAGCTTGTTGGTGTTTTTTATTTCTATTTTACTATAAAAAAAAATTTAAGCAAAAAACAAACTTGTTTTCACACGATACTTTTTCTCACATGTTTTATTTTGTGCGAATTTTATTCATTTTATGTTGTTGTTTCACTTTTATTGTAGAAACAAAAAAAAAAAAAAACAAAACATTAAATTGTTTTGGAGTAGGTTAGTAAGGAACAATTTGTTATTTTCTTCACACTATACCTACATACAGTAAACTCGCAGAAACGTGAACTAATATTTACCAAGGGTGTTCACGTTTTCGATTGCATTTTTTCTATAACATATTTTAGTATCTTTTATCTTTTATTTAATTTAATTTCACCTATGAAACATGTTTTGATTTAACTTAAGCTACTATGGTTTGCAAAAGGGTTTTTAAGATACTTATTTCTAAATTATTTATTGAATTCATCCAACATAGAGGTTAAGCATGGTTATTTTCCTTAATTTGATTGTGCAATTCAATAGCTTTCTTTTAATCATAATGCCGCTACCCTGTAGGTTTTTATTTCGAAGTTGGATAAACCATTTGTACAGAGATTTTTCCATTTTTGGAAGCTCCGAAGTATGCAGTGTTTTCCGTTTTCCAGGACCCGAAAATGTATTATTAACGCATTTCGAAATTTCATTTTTATTGTTTCTTTTTGAAAAAATCGTCGATTTGTCGACATTATACTCTTTCGACAAACCAGTTACAGATGAATCTTTGCGTAAAGGCTCTAAAATATCTGACTTTTCTTGAAGATTTAACACTTCTGGTTTTTTATTAGACATATTTTCAATAAAAAATTGTTAGAAATCACTTGTTTATATTATTTTGTTTATGTATAGTCAGCACAGAGAGATGCTTCCAGTAGAACTGCCGCATTAATACTAAAGCTACTTATCATGCAACAAAAGTTGTTTTAAATAAACAAACTACGAAATTCTTCTGCGGGGAATCCCAAAAATTTTAAATGAGCTTACAAAATTGAATCTAAACGTTCGATAAAAGTTCACGTTTTAAAGCCTTCAGCCTTTGTTCACGTTTTAGAGTAGTCAGTGTAATAAAAAAATTTTCATGTTTTTGGGTATTTCATGTTACTGCATGTTCACGTTTCTGCGAGTTCACTGTACTGTACATATATATGTAAATATGTACCATGTATTCGTTATTATTTGTAGAAGTTGCTGGGTTCAAAGAAACATGTTATTCACTTTATAGGTACTAGGGCAGGGATGGAAAAACTTATATTTTATATAGTATTAATAAAATTTTTTTTACTCGTTTGTCATTTAAAAATTATTATATTTTTAAATAAAAATGTATTTATTTGCGCTGATTCTCTGAAATGCATCAAAAATATTCACATGAATCATGGCTACCAGTATTGGGGATTTTTTTCCCAAATTTAGGCACTGTTTTGAGGACAATTTATTCCACTTGGATATGGAATTTTCGTGAGGATTATAAAAATGGTTGTGGGGGTTTTTGTTGTTGCCGACAATTACATAAAATTTATGCTAACACATCTCAATTGTTAATCGTATTAAACCTTAATAAATTTGCAATTTTTAGAACTACTGTTGCTAGCAAAAATGCCATACTGCTTATCATTGGAAGTTTACCAATAAAATGATAAAGAAATTTTAAATTTTGTATCATATTTGATTGAATTGGACGTTTTTTTTTTTGCAGAGATATGGTTTTTTTTAATAATGAAACAACAAACTCAGTGGACTAATCCAAATTTAAAAAAATGTTTCCTTACATAGGGTCTGCTCGGTTGAGTCTTATGAATGCCTTCCTGTGGGTCCAATTTTGTACCACTTTTTTCAGCACACTTGGTCTTGTTTCGTTAATAGTGTGGATTGTTGCCTTTAAATAATTAATCGTTGCTGATTTATCAGCAAAGAATAGAAATTTGATACACCCCTAAAAACGTGGTCCATTTCTTGAGATAATTTTGCCACCAAACGTTTGGCTCAACAAAACAATAGTTTCACGTGCTGTATACCTAGTATGTTGCAAAGTCTTATTGGAACCATTTCTCCTCCAAATGACTTGCAATGACAAGACGAATAAAAAAAATCACTAAACACATACCTGTAGCAATAGGGTGCCCCGGTGGACTAGTCAGCAGTGTGATGGTCTGCTAGTTTAGGGGTTGCGGGTTCGATTCCCGCCAGAGACTCTGGACTTGTCTGCTTCTCTTTCTCTTTTCTATTTGGGTAACACATAGGGATCAATCAAAAATTAACTATGAAATGGTTTGGTAGTTATTCGTTATAACAGTCATATAACGTTTACACTTTATTAACTTAACCCTTATAAAACATTAAAAAAATAAATTTCTAGATACGAACAAAACATGTGTTACGAATAATTAAATGGGTCGATTATGGATAGCAACCAAACCTCAGTTACGTTGCCAGTTGCCAAAAAAGGCATTACAGATGTCAACTGGCAACTAACAGCTGTCAATTTCATATGAAAATTTGGCAACCGAAAAATTGTAGTTGCTAGCTGCCAACGCAACTAACTGCTATCAATAACTGACCCAAAAATCTCCCTAACGTATTCTTGAAAAATCATTCTATTTAGAAATGTGTAATTTTTTTGAAGCCAAAAATGTACCATAATTTTTCTGCAAAAAATTAAAAAAAAAAATTTTAATATATTTTTTTTTAATTTCTGTAAAAAATTATTAATTTCTTTAAGTTTGTATAAATTGGTGTATGTATTTAATAGCAATATGTATTTAATAAGTGAAAAATCTATAAAACTGTTTTTTTTTTTAATGTTTACAAATAGTTATAAAATCTATGCATACACTAACTTTATTAGTATTATTTTTATGGCCTTATTGATTTACATTTGTTAATTAAAAAAAAACCCTGAAGAAAGAACACGTAAATGCGAGAAAGAAAAGAAATTGTATAAATGTATTCAACCGTTAAATGCACATGTTACCAATTTAGTGATAACAGCCTACTAAAAAAAAACAAAATAAAATAAAAAAAAACAACAAACAGCCAGTTAAAAAAATTAAAAAATGTTTTTAAAAAACAATTTCATAAAACGCATAAATGCCTAAAATATATTTATTTTTTACACCTAAAGAAATTATAAATTATTGTGTTGCCCAAACAAAGACGAATTTGACGAGAAATTGTTTGTCATACTTAATTATTGAGAAAACGGAATGCATATGGAGATTTCCATGAATATGTGACGCCTTAATAGAAAGAAGAATGGAAATAGTTAGAATACAAGAGAAAGAGAAGCAGACCAGTCCTGAGTCTCTGGCGGGAATCGACCCGTAACCCCCAAACTGACTAGTACTCTTCCGAGCAGTCCACTGGGGCACCCATGCGCAGGTATTAGGAGCTTATTGAATTATTTTAAGAGCAAAAAACTGATTATCTCTTTGACTTATTTTAAAGAATTGCAATCAACTATTTTTTTTAGCGGCTAAATTGTAAAAAATAAATTGTAATTGTAAATATGCTTTAAAATTAAGTTAACAAAAGCAATTAACAATATCCAGAAGAAAAAAAGAAAATATAGACTCCAATTAGTGGTATTTTTTTTTATTTCCCTTGGATGTTATTTTAATGTCACGTACGTAGTGCAAAAACATTATTTGTCTCCATCATTCGTATTTGAACAGCCGCAAGAGCACCCTATTTATAATTTAACTTTTTTCCTTAACAAAATATAAATTTTATTACCTAAGAATACTATAAGAGAAAAATCTGTCACGTACGATATGTTACGAACGATATTAAATTGAATTTTTTATAAAACCATTTAAAGATTGTTTTTAATTAAGTATGATGGATTTTAAATGAAAAATATTTGGTTTAGTGTAAGAAATTAAAAAAAGACAAAATACCTCTCAAGATTCTCAGATTTTTTCATATTTCCATATATACCTTAAAATCACTTCTGTTTTATGTCACGTACGATATATGGTTATTTTTCTGGATATTTTAGACAACAATGATTCGAATATACTTAATTTTTTTTTTAATAAAGTACACTTTCAATGGAACATAAAAATCTAATTTGGTTTTAGTTACTCTCTCTCTCTCTCTCTCTCTTTTGTAAAAATTACTCCACTTTAAAGGAGTACAAATGTCACGTACGATGACATGGAAATGCCCATACACAACTATTTACAAGCAAAAACGTTGTCGAAAAAAAACAGAGGCCGAATTACGGCATTCGAACGTGATCGAAATTTGAAAATTCTTATTAGAATCTCTATACCTAAAGCACAACGAACTCGATCGTTCGAGTAAAATTTCGATCGATATCGAATGTCGTAATTCGGCCCCAGATCTTTAACACATTCTACGGCAGTGCCTTAGGTATTGTCGTTTTATTATTAAATTATCTCTTTGTGGGAGCAAGTGTCTTGCAATTAACACATGCTGTCGAAATAAAATATTTCTTAATATTAAGTATATAGTATAGAAAACTCGCTATGCTTCAGTTCTGTTACAACATTAATCTGATTTCGAGAAAGAATAATCAATTTCGTGTTGTCTAACTTCGATAAGGTACTTAAAATTAATATTACTTCAAAACTTGATTTTTTATAGGAAAGCACATATAAGTATAGCTGATAGATATTGTTAATATTCTCTCAGTGTATAAAATTCCAAAGTGTGTTCATTCATTCATTAGTTTTTTCGGCGAAGAAATAGAAAAAAAAAAAGAAAAACAATTCCACATCATATAAAAAAGCAGAGTATAAACAATACGTAAAATAAAATATTTTATTTTGATACCCTCATTTATACAGACAGACAGACAGATACAGAAAAACAGATACATACAAACATAAAATTTATTAAGTGTGTCAGTCATTGCCTTTGGTGGGTCATGTCTAAATTAATAAAACAAAACAAGTCTATTTTTAATATTTAAATGTTTTTCTTGTTTTTTGTTGTGTGTAGGGTTAGGTCGGAAATAGTCGCTTATTAACGCAGCAAAAAACAATAACAAAAACTATAACTTTTTTATCTAGATTAACTTGAACTAAAAATGAAAATATAAAAAAATTATAGACTCTTTAACTGTCCAACCCATATTTAATTCGATGTCAAGCAATTCCAGAATGTCATATGAATGGAATTTTGAAAGCATCTCTTTGTTTGTACATATTGTATATATTGGCTGTATAAGGAAATTTTTAATAATTTTTGTTTATTTAAAGTATTAGCCATTGCTGGCTGTAAAGTGTTTCTCTATTTCTGGCAGCAAATGCGTTCCGCGCCAAAATAACTGCTCATTTTTAAAGGCTAAGATCGAATCCAGCCAATTTTGGATACCCTGTTCTCTAGTGCAATTCACTAAAATGTTTTAACGAAAAACACATCGTTAAGAAGCTAAACAATATTTCGATCGATTTCTGTATTCAATAGCATAGTTTAACAACAATTGTTATTATTATCTAAACGATAAAAATTCTGTTGTTGTTAATTTTATCAACAAAGTATTAAACGTTATATCCGACCCAAAACCATTTGTTTAAATTTCGGCTATGACGCGGTGATTTAAATTTTTTTTTATTCATTAAATCATAAAGAACAATAATCGTTTTAGGCTAATAAAATTCAATTATATAAATTCAAATAGAATATCGAGCGTTCTTTCGGCTATGAGGGAGTGATTTTGGTAGTGAATTTATTTAAATTTTGTTTAAACAAAGATGCCGCTTGATCAGTACTGTCGAGTATTGTTAAAAGGCATTTAGTAAATTAGCATAATCAATAGTGTAAACAACAATAACTGTCGACAAAATTATCGTTTGTCGGATCGTGAATCATGTCACTGAAGTGAAGCGTATCATAGAGAAAGTATTTTGCATCGATTTAAACAAATAGTAGTCAGTGGAGGCAAGGTCTGAACTATAAGTCTAAATAAATAGTTTTAATAGAAATTGTAATATATGATTTCATAACGGAAGATTACGGTTTCATGTATGATCGCATATTCTGGCCGTTTTTAAGCTACTGCTCGCTTCAAATGAATCAATTTCTTTCGGTACAGATTCGCTGTGATGGTCTGGCCAGATTTTAGCATCTCATTTTGGGATGTCATCCATTGCTATCAACAGTAGCTGACATTTTTTCAACTTTTATGCGACGGATACAAAAGTAGAAAGTAAACCTACTTTGCTGCGTTGGTACGTTTATGTATTATTTGCGTTTTGACGTGTAACTTGTCACATACAATTACACTGATTCTACTTTTTGACAGATGCATAAAAAGGAACAACGGATAAAACGCATGGTATGTAACTTCAGCTTTTGTTTTTGTTTTTTTATATCCAGCCTAGCCAAACTTTGTCTTCCTTGTCTAAATCGCAATTTCTGAGACGCATAAACCCACTCTCACACGTTGAAGCCGATCGAACACATTCACCATAAACTTCATAAAGCAGAACTTAGTTGGCCCAAAATTTAAAATTTTGCAATTTTATCCGCAATTTTATTTAGAAGGCCATCTAGGATTTAACTGTGTAACCTACTCGACTTAGGGTGCCCCGGTGGACTAGTCAGTAGTGTGCTGGTCTGCTATTTTGGGGGTTGCGGGTTCGATTCCCGCCAGAGACTCTGGACTATTCTGCTTCTCTTTTCTATTCTATTCTTACTTTTCTATTCAGGTATCACAATGGGATCATTATAGTGGACCTAAGTGAGCTGCACAACAGCTGCCTGTTCTACCTAACCTACTCGACTTACTTTTTTAGTAGTTAAAGGTCACAGTTTCTTAAATACTAGATTTGAAACATATTGAAATTTATTGTGTGCCATTTGGTAATGGTGGCCATTCTCATTTAGAAGTTGAAAAAATTAAACAAGGTAGCAGTTGTATTGTGCTGCTTATATCTTGGTTAGTTTCGAACCGGTTTTTTAGTTTTTCTTAGATATCATTTTCGATATTACAGCTTGCAATTTGGTGTCTTTAGTATGTCCGAAAATTAATTAGTTTCCTGAAAAACTTTATTTAATAAAAAAAAATATTTTTCAAAGTAATTTTTGCTTATAACTTTGCCGGTTTGTAACCGATTTTTCCAAATTGTGTAGCCTATATCAATAGTAACAAACGTGTCTATGAATTATCCTACGGTTGAAAAATGTTAAATTGTTAAAGAGGCATTCTTGTTTATTTGCTCATATCTTAAGATGTAATGGGGCGATTGTGCTGGGTTTCAATAGCGACTCATTTGCGTATATTTGCAAAAGAGTGATACCACACACAGGTCTGAGAAAATATTTGGGGGTTTCTTTGCTTAGTCAACTTCCCTATTCACAGGCTTTTAAAAATTATACACATAATTATTATTGAAATCACAAACGAAATGACTACGCTATAGATGCCCTTGTGACCACAGGTGCAGGGTATAATGACAGACCGATTCCCCTTAAAATGATATTTAAGATATTAAAGACAAGCACCGCGTTTAAAAGAACATCCAACATTTAAGTTCTATTATAAGTTATATAATTAAATGCGTTTGAATTTTTTATATTTCATTAGCCTGCAACGATTATTGTTCTTTATGATTTAATGAATAAAAAAATAATAAATTTTTCTATATGTAGCTGCTAAATAATGTTTCAAATCATTTTAATTTATACATTATAGTTGTCACAACTGTTTATAGCAATTTGTCATTTGCTAAGGCCCCGTTAAAGGCAACATTCAGGGCAAACGACTAGTTTTTTGTCTATAAAAACCTTTGAAAAGTACTACAGATTGTCACGACGACTGACAATCGGTTATACAATAAAGTCTTAAACCTTGTTTCATCAATATTTAATTTTAAAATGCAGTTGCGTAGTCTAAAAAAAACAATCTAAATATCTAGTATATAAAAAGGAACAATATAATGACAGTTTTTAAACATGATTTTACTATCGATTAATGCATAATTCATAGAAAGTACACATGCTCGTGCTTAACCACTAAATAAATAACAATCAAGTATTGTAATTAAAAATAATAATAAAATTGAAAAAAAAAAAAAAAATCAAATAAAATAAAATATTCAAACAATGTCGTTTGAGACAATGAGCAACTGCACTTAAAATATAAAGTGAAAAAAATCCAATTAACTTTTTTTAAAAACTTCCACATGTGTTCTCTACTTAATGTCTAAGCGAACTTGACTAATTTTTAGAATTACCTCAAAAAATAATATACTAAAAATAATATCGGTCAATACATTTAAAGTTATATATGGTCCCCTTACATGTTACAAAATGAGTACCTTTTTTCACAATTGACACTATTTACCGCTGGCTGGTTTATTTAAAGGCTTAGTTAGATGTGCCGTAACCACAACAATATAAAACCAGTGACCAAACCAGCCTTATGATTAATACTGTATTATGTTATTGTTAACATAGCCGTATCCGTAACCATATACTGATTACTGGATTAACGTAATAAATTTTTTTTATTCGCTTGACCTCCTTTTTGTTTCAATAGTTTTCGTTAATAGTAAAATAAATGAAGAATTACTCAAATTACAGCACAAGTACCGTTTTATTGTGTCAACAATAATCGATTGTAGCAACTATATTTATGATTGTGACAATCGGGTTAGTCTATGCCTTTATGGTTGAAAACACGCTAACTTTGCTATTGCTCTTTTAAGTTTTTAAGTATTTAACTAGAAATTATATTCACAAAAAAATGTACCAGCATCTGTTTTTGCTGCTGTAATGAATAACCGTACTTTAACATCAAAATCTAGAAGATTTAATACGAAATCGTTCTCATGATCTAGATCGTGAAAAGAAAAAAGGTATAAAAATTAAAAAAAAAAACTTCTATAAACATTTGCAATTTTTATAAGTATTAAAAATTTATTTAAAATGAGACATATTATATACATAGTTATATGTCAAATAACGGAAAAACGCACACTAATACATGCATGTATTAAAAAAATTTTATACCCACCACCAAAAAAATGGTGGGGGTATATTCATTTTGTCATTCCGTTTGTAACACATCAAAATATCTATTTAAGACCCCATTAAGTATATATTTTCTGAGTCCTGGTTTCATTTTATGATTATCTAGCTATGTCCGTCCGTCTATCCATCTGTTGTAATCACGATAGAGCTCGAAATGAACTCTAATTTTGCCAGAATATTTCTTATACACAAGTTTTGATTAGTATTTAAAAATATTTGCTAAATCGGAATATTTGGAGGAGAGTTATAGCTCGTAATGCAAGAGTAGGTCCAAAAAACCACGTCCTTCCAACATCGAATAAAATGCAATTGTGTCCAACCGCAATAACGTAGAACCATGAAATATTGCATGTTTATTTCCTAAGTAAAAAAAATATTCTTCCCTGAATATTGCTTAAATCTAGGCATTAGGAAAGAAGTTTTAGTTTAAGGTGTGGTGTACGAAAATTTATATTGCGCAGTGTATTTTTCGTTATATTCAAAATTTAAAGCGTATTAAAACTGACAAAATTATATCTATGACTCTGAAGTTTTGCAAACGTTGCTTTTTGGTCAAAGGCTTTGTACTAACGGAAAATAAATGTGACACGCCCACTTTAATGCCTTCCTCCCATATAACGCTTTATCTCAAATTCATATAATTTCTCTATTAATAAAGATTTTAGAAGAATAAAGGACTCTATATTGTATTTATTAGCAGAAATTACTTCGACACGCCTACTGTAACGCCCACTTTTTACGTAATCTACTGTTACTAAAATTTAAAAGCTCATAAAACCGTAAAAATTAGACGTATGATGATGAAATTTCGTACATATAGCTTTCTAGTCAATGTCATTGTTATGCCAGAAAATGAAGGTGACACAACCACTCTAACGCCTATCTCCCATACAACGCTTTATCTTAAATTCACATAATTTCTCTATGGACAAAGTTTTTTGAGGAATAAATTTCATTGAAATATCTACGTTGAATTAATTAGTAAAAACTACTTTGCCACGCCTACTTTAACGCCCACTCTTATTGAAAGACTAAGTTTACGAAAATATTTTACTAGTATATCGAAGTTATACAAAGAAAGTGATACATATTTTAGTATTAAGAGATTATTCCATAGCGATTAGTGTTAATAACAAAATAATACATTTTTGGTGGTGGGTATAAAAGATTCGGCACAGCCGAATATAGTGCTCTTGCTTGTTTCTAATGCAATGAAAAAATACATTCATTACATGACTGCAAATAAATTTTAAAACAAGCTAAAAATACTTAAAGCAAAAAAAGCATCTAAAAACGAAATTTATTACTTAAAACAATAATCGTCATCGTCATCTAACCTTGACTTGATAGTTAGTTACTGTTTTAAAATAATTTTCTATTATTTGTTCACGAGTAAAATATCAAATAAAACAAGTAAGAGCACTATATTCGGCTGTGCCGAATCTTTTATACCCACCACCAATTTTGTGTACATTTAAAGCACAATATTTATTATTTTGTTAATCGCTATGGAATAATCTCTTTATAATAAAATATGTATCACTTTCTTTGTAGAGGGTGGTTAAATTTTAAGGGCCCATGTTGAAAGTGAACTACACCTAATCTTTAAATTTGTTTTCTGCATTTCATTTGACATTTCTCAATCTCAAACTTATTCAATTTGATCCGCGGAAGGATACGCAAATGAGCAACGCTTTAAAGTTATTCAGGTTTTTTATAAAAATGGGCGTTCAAATCAAAATGCATTTTGTGCACTTCGTAATTGTTTTGATCAACATAATCGTTTAAATTCGTCCACAATCGGGAGATTGGTAAAAAATATTTAAATTTCTGCAAAACAGGTCTGTATAAAATGTTAGAAAATCTGTGAATGCCTTCTTAGTTCGTTGAATGGGAACCACTGCTGGTTTTTGCGATAGTGTGGCAAAATAGCAGTCAACCTCGCCTAATCATCATGCCCAACAATTGAGCATCAACATTGTCATTGAAAATTTGGAGCATCAGATAGAGGAGTGGCGCCAAAGATGGGGGGACCAATTGGCCGATATTTTGTTAAATACATAATTGAACCATACAAATATTATAATTGCAAAAAGAAATACTAATAATATCCTAAATAATTTGTCAACATCGGTCCTTAAAATTTAACCACCCTTTATAACTTCGATATGCTACTGAAATGCTTTTATAAATGTAGTTTTTCAATGAAAGTGGGCGTAAAGTAGGCGTGTCAATAAAGTTTCTGCTAACAAATTAAAGTTAAATATTTCAATATAGTCCTTTATTTTCCCAAAAACTATGTAAATAGAGAAATTACATGAATTTAAGATAAACCGTTATATGGGAGGTAGGCGTTAAAGTGGGCGTGTCACCTAAACTTTTTGGCACAACAATAACATTGATTAGAAGGAAAAACGTAGCACATTTTATCATCATACCTCTAATTTTGGCGGTTTTATGAGCTTTTAAATTTCATTAACGGTAGATTACGTGAAAAGTGGGCGTTACAGTAGGCGTGTCAAAGTTATTTTTGCGAATGAGTACAACTTAGGTGTTTCAATATAACCCTTTATTATTCCAAAGTCATTAGTAGTAGAGAAATTATATGAATTTTAGGTAAAACGTTATATGAGAGGTGGGCGTAAAAGTGGGCGTGGCAACTTAATTTTCTACCACAGTAATGACATTGCCTAGGGGGATATACGTAGCAAATTTTATCATCATACCTCTCATTTTAGCGGTTTTATGAGCTTTTAAATTTCATTAACGGTAAATAACGTGAAAAGTGGGCGTTATAGTAGGCGTGTCAAAGTTATTTTTGCGAATGAGTACAACTTAGGAGTTTCAATATAGCCCTTTATAATTCCAAAATCTTTATTAATAGAGAAATTATATGAATTTTGAGTAAAACGTTATATGGGAGGTGGGCGTAAAAGTGGGCGTGGCACCTTAATATTCTGGCACAGTAGTGACAATGCCCAGGGGGATATACGTGGCAAATTTTATCATCATACCTCTAATTTTGGCGGTTTTATGAGCTTTTAAATTTCATTAACGGTAAATAACGTGAAAAGTGGGCGTTATAGTAGGCGTGTCAAAGTTATTTTTGCGAATGAGTACAATTTAGGAGTTTCAATATAGCCCTTTGTTATTCCAAAATCTTTATTAATAGAGAAATTATATGAATTTTGAGTAAAACGTTATATGGGAGGTGGGCGTAAAAGTGGGCGTGGCACGTTAATTTTCTGGCACAGTAATGACAATGCCCAGGGGGATATACGTGGCAAATTTTATTATCATACCTCTAATTTTGGCGGTTTTATAAGCTTTTAAATTTCATTAACGGTAGATAACGTGAAAAGTGGGCGTTATAGTAGGCGTGTCAAAGTTATTTTTGCGAATGAGTACAACTTAGGAGTTTCAATATAGCCCTTTATAATTCCAAAATCTTTATTAATAGAGAAATTATATGAATTTTTAATAAAACGTTATATGGGAGGTGGGCGTAAGAGTGGGCGTGGCACATTGATTTTCCGTTACAAAAAAGCGGCTCACCAAAAAGCAAAGTGTGCAAAATTTTAGAGTCGTACATCCAATTTTGTTGCTTTTATGACGTTTTTGTTTTTAAATATACCGAAAAATACACTGTGCGGTATAAATTTTCGTACATTTTGATCGATAACTCCTCTCCTAATGCATAGATTTAGATAATTTTTGGGGAAAAGTATTGTTTTTACTCGAGAAATATATATTCGAAGTTTCATGAGTCTACGTTAATGCGTTTGGACACAATTCCATTTTATTCGATGTTTGAAGGACACGGTTTTTTCGACCTACTCTTGCTTTTCGAGCTATAACTCTCTTCCTAATATTCCGATTTAGCCCATTTTCAATACCAAACAAACCTTATCTATAAGAAAGATTCTGGCAAAATTTGAGCCCCCTAGCTTTTTCGGTGCGACCTCTATCGTGCTTTCAACAGACGGACAGACGGACAGACGGACGGACATAGCTAGATCGTCATCAAATCAAACCCTGATTCAGAATATATATACTTTATGGGGTCTAAAATGGATATTTCGATGTGTTACAAACGGAATGACAAAATGAATATACCCCCACCATTTTTTTGGTGGCGGGTATAAAAAGTAAATTTAAAACACAAAATAGTTAAGCTGCGCAATATCTATAGACATTCATACGAGTACAAACGTAAAGTGGATAAAATAAAAATGTGTGGGTATTGTGTGAATTACACTTAGACGGTACTTGGGTATTTTACACAATTGCTACTTTTTGCTATCTGTGCATCCTCCTTATGCCCCACCCCACAGAAATACCATCACTTATCCGAAATTAAATAGTAGAATAATTTCAAATGTTATTACTGGCACGACACTCATCGTTCATTCAAAAATGTATTTTTGTTCCGTTTGTTGTATGTGTTCAAATTATTGATGATGATCGTCATAAAATCTGTGTTTGGTGATAATGATGTTAATGATATTGTAGCCCGGCATCATTAGCACTAATCATTAATATCTTATTTTTTATGTTTATTTTTATTGTATTTAATATGGGTGTGGTATGATAATGCATTTTAATAAAAAGAAATAATATATGATACGCATAAGTATGCACATATTTATTTGTTTTTTAAAGAAACTGAAGAGTGTAGGTACTTCTTTTGTAAAGGAAACTAATCGCTCAGGTAATAATTAAACAGAATTTTGAGAATTTTCCAATGAGTTGCTGTAAGAAGTTTGCCTACAAACATTTCATAAATAAAGGGTGATTCTATAGAGGTATATTTTTTTAAAATGCAATAAAACAAAGATGAATTTTTTATATTGATATGAAATTTACTTTTTTTTCGAAAGATAATATTCTGGTATTATAATTTAAGTATGATTTCTGCATATGACTGCCACGGCTGGCTCGTACTTAGTCTAATGTGTCGATTATGGATAGCAACCGAACCTCAGTTACGTTGCCAGTTGCCAAGAAAGGCATTACAGATGGCAACTGGCAACTAACAGCTGTCAATTTCATAAGAAGATTTGACAACCGAGAAGCTCTAGTTGCTAGTTGGCAACGCAACTAAATTTCGGTGGCTATCCATAATCGACCCATAATCTGGAAGTTCAATTTTCGATGACTTTGTCCAACATTTGTGGCCTTTTATCGGCAATAAAGTGGCAAATGTTGTCCTCCAAGTGGTCAATTGTCTTATCAGCGTATACTAGCGCCGTAAAATCGCACGATGCTAGAGGCCAAATCACGGGTACGAAACGTGAAACTATGCGGTTTCCAAACGTTGCCTTCAATAAATCAATTGTGGCATTAACTGTGAGACATGCTGCGCCATCTTGTTGAAAATACAACTCCTGCAGATTATGGTTGTTAAATTAGTAAATGAAAAAGTCAGTAATGATGGCTCTATAGCGGTCACCATAGATCGCAACGTTCTGATCAGCATCGTTTTTAAAGATGTACAGGCCAATAATTCTAGCAGCCCACAGAGCACACCAAACATTCAGTTTTTCTGGATGCAACGGTGTCTCCACGTACACTTGAGAATTATCATCACTCCAAAAACGACAGTTTAGCTTATTGACGTATCCATTCAAACAAAAGTTAGTTTCTTTACTAAACAGAATTCGCTTTAAAAATCGGGATAAACATTGATCTTGTTTTGGGCCTATTCACCTAATCAACGGCTTGTGTACTCAGGTCGAAATGCAAAACCAAACTAAACATAAATCACTTGACAGCTGAAAACATGGTCTATAGATAAAAAAGTGTTGCCTACTTTAAGTTCCATACCTCTATTCAAAACATGTGGTATTTACACGACTTTCCAAAAATATATGTAAAACTATTGAAAGTGTTGTGTAACATTTTAATGGAGAAAACCCAGTTTCGATCCCCGGCAGGAAACGGCAAAAATTTGTACAACTTTTATAGTTTTAAAAATAAAGTAGCTTTAACTTCCCTCCCCCGCTGGAAAAGGAGAAAAGCATCATGGCAAAAGGTCAGGCAGCCGGTAGGAATCAAAGAGTAACAACGTTTTCCTCCACTACACCAAGTACACGGAAGATGTTGTTTCTAGGCAACTACAGATGGCAGTCACATTATCCTAGGACCTGCTAGACATTCATCTACTTAGCTGAACGGATTAGCCAATTAGACTGAAATTTACGGCAACAACCTTTGGCGCACGTAAAGAAAGGCGCATAGCTTTAACAGACTTCGCTCTACTTCTACTTTCTCTTCTATCTCCACAATAGTGCCAACATTATTTTTCTCAAAAACGAAAAATCTGAAATAAGTTTTGACAATAGCTTCGTGTTTTTTAATCCTTAGTTAAATAAACTGTCAAGTTTTATAAAGTTATTCAAAAAAATCTCTTGAAGACATGGGTTAATGGAGAATCCCAGATGTCATTGCAAACCACGTTAAACTAATCATTACAAAGTTTTTGCTGGGTGTATAAAAAATGTTTACAGAAATTTGATTTTTAAAAATCTTCGATGCTGAAAGATAATATCTGTTATATATGCATATTTTTAAACAGAAGTTTTCTTTGTGAAAGCATAACAACAACTAATAATTAAAGCCGCAATTAGTTTATTCCCCATTCACTCTAACTAGATACTTTTCCTTTTGGGTTAATAACTTTATATAGACAGACAAACATATAAACCTACATACATACGTAGGTATTTACTTTTTTTGCACAATTACAAATAATTAATAAATTTTTTTGTTTGTTAACAACAATAGCAAGAAAAATGTTGTTATAAAAAAAAGTAAAAACAAGTAAGAGCGCTATATTCGGCCGTGTCGAATCTTATATACCCTTCACAACGTGTAGTCACGCAATAACAATTGTTTGTATCACCATTCATCCCATATGAAATACGTACATACATAAATAAAAAAAACATACGTATATAAAAACATCCCATTGTAAAATTATAAACTTACGTATGTATGTTAAAAAAAAAAAAAAATAAATAAAAAAAATAATTAAAAAAAATTGAAATAAAATAATTGATATATAATAAATATAAAACAAAAAAAAAATTAAAAAAAATAATAATAAAAATATAAATAATATATTAAATAAAAAATAAAAAAAAATTTAAAAAAAAATTTAAAAAAAATATAAAAAAAATTTAAAAAAAATATAAAAAAAATAAAAAAAAAATTAGTTTTGGCTCAGCTGGGATCGATGCCACGTTTTATCTAACCGTATACACGTTTGTATGTATGTATGTTGTTGTTGTAATGTTGTTTGTGCTCGTGGGTTTTTGCTCATATCTCTGTTTCTGATTTTCAATACCGATCTACTCCCGAATATTTCTGATATTTTAATACCTCACCCGGGTCCAAGCGATGTCCGTGGGCTTCAAAAAGTTGATTTCAACATACACACGGACAGACTGACAGAGCTTAATCGACTCCCCTATTCTTAAGCTTTCAGAAAATATATACTTTATGGGGTCGGAAATGAAAATTGTAGAAATTTCACACGGAATGGCAAACCTCTATATACCCTTTTTCACTGTGTGAAGGGTATAAAAAAACATGAAAATAATTAAAAGCAGCAATACCAACAAAACATATATTTATATGTAAAATTATTAATATTATACAATAACTGCAACAAAAAAACAAGTTATAATTGCTGTTGCAAATGCACGAATTCGTTCAGTTTATTCGCTCATTATTTGTATGCATAAAAATGCAAAAAATAAAATTCACTGAGAGCAAGAAATGTTCATTCATTCGCTTGTAATTGTTGTTGTTGTAACACATCAATTTAACCATCCAGTCCAATAAACAATTGTGGGTTGTTTTGTGTTTGTTATTAACAACAGTTTCTACTCGTTGTTGTGGTATTGCTTCTGGTGCAGGGTTGCAAAATGAGAACATCAAAATTGTACCAAGAAGCTCATAAAATTGTACTTTTTCGACCCCAATTGTACCAAAAAATTTTAATTAAAAAATTTTTTTTATTTTAAATAAAAGCCAGAAAAAAACATAAACATAACATAAAATTATACATAAAAATTCATTTTTGTAAAATTAAAATTAACATATGTACTTAAAAATTCATTTATATTTTAAAAGTAGGTATATCTTTAAAAAAAAGAAACTGCACTAAGATATATGTATACATATGTATATATGTACATATTTAAACATAAAATAAATTACATAAAAAGTCTAAAAGTTGTTTGAAAATAAACAGGTGAATGCAAACAATTAATCACAAAGAAATGATAGCAAAACTGAGTTGCCATCGTAAATTAATCAAGGGAAATTCTATAAAAAAAACATAAACTGTACTTTTTAGGTTTAAATTGTACCACAAAAAGTACAATTGTACCAACTTTTGCAACCCTGTTCTGGTGTATAGGAGTATGCGATGATTGGTGGTATTGGTGGCTTATTGTTGTAAAAAATTGAGATGAGTATTGTTATAAATGTTACTGTTGTTGCTGCTGACAAGAGCAAGAGCAGCATTTTTTATTTATTACTTACACTACAAACAGACATTACAGTACAATGTATGCATACATTTACGTACATGTTTATTATTATTGCACAGTGTTGTAATAATAACTAAAAATATTGTGTGGATTTCAGATCTTTTCTACGTTGTAATACCCGCCACCAAAAAAATGTTGGGAGTATATTCATTTTGTCATTTCGTTTGTAACACATCGAAATATTTATTTTAGACACCATAAAGTATATATATTCTGAACCGGGGTTTCATTTTGTGACAATCTAGCTATGTCCGTCCGTCTGTCTGTCTGTTAAAAGCACGATAGAGGTCAGACCAGTGTTGCCGTTTTCACTGCGATTTGCCCGTCGTCACTGCGTAACTGCGTTTTTTTAATATCACTGATTTTTTCAGTTTTTGGTAGTTTTCCTCTTTTTTTGATCAACAACGCCTTAACATGATTTACCTCAAACGTGTTTAACACGTAAGTCTGTAAAGGCTATAACACAACGAGATAAAATTGTCACCCTGTTAAAAATATAGCAGCTAGATGGCAACATTTTCTGCTGTTACGTTACGTTGCAGTTGACTGATTAGGTCTTGAATTAAAATGTCACAAATCCCGTTAGAAAAACATACAAACTATTTCAGTCCATTTAATTAAGTTTTATATTGTTTCGAAATGAATGGGTAAGTTGGCGTTTAAAATAACTAGAAAATATTACATAATATTTATTTATAGCAGCCAAGAGAAAACCAACAAGAAGACAAATGCAAAGAATAAAATTAACTAAAAAAATTAAAAAAACAAGTAATTCTTAAAAAGGGCAAAAAAGTGTTAAAAAAGTGAAAAAAAATTCCTTTTTTTTTGTCCAAACGAAAACGAAATTTTTTTTATTTCTCGTCACTGCGCTTCACTGCGTTTTTTTTTTCGATTTCACTGCGAAAAAAAGTAGGTCGGCGGCAACACTGGGTCAGACCGAAAAAGCTAGGGGGCTCAAATTTTGCCAGAATATTTCTTATACACAAGGTTTGTTTGGTATTGAAAATGGGCTAAATCGGAATATCCTTTCAACATCGAATAAAATGGAATTGTGTCCAAACGCATTTACGTAGAGTCATGAAATTTCGAATGTATATTTTCTGAGTAAAACAGATATTTTCACCGAAAATAGTCGAAATCTATGAAAGGAGTATAACTCCTAACATACAAAAATTTATAACGCGCAGTGTTGTTGTTGGTATATTCAAAATTTAAAACGTAATATAACTGACAAAATTAGATGTATGTTTCTGAAATTTTGCAACCATTGCTTTTTGGTCAAAGGCTTTGTACTAACGGAAAATAAATGTGACACACCAACCTCCCATATAACGCTTTCTACCAAATCCATATAATTTCTCTATGAATAAAGATTTTGGAAGAATAAAGGACTTTATTGAAATATCTAAGTTATATATATTAGCAGAAACTTTATTAACACGCCTACTTTTACGTCTACTTTCTTTGAAAGACTAAATTGACGAAAACATTTTACTAGCATATCGAAGTTATACAAAGAAAGTGATACATATTTTAGTATAAAGATATTATTCCATAGCGATTACTGTTTATAGCAAAATAATAAGTTCTGTGCTATAAAAGTACATCAAATTGGTGGGTATAAAAGATTCGGCACAGCCGAATGCATTTAAATTTGTCGTGTAGTTTTATTAGCTGTTACAAATGATGTCTTTGAGAATTGGAAAATGCTAATAATTAGGTACAGAGTAAGTCAACCAGCTATGACAGATCTGAAGAGGTTATACTTTTTTAAGAATAAAAAAATTTTAATTTTTGTTTTTTGTTACAACGCAAACAATACCGTCAACATTTACGAAATATGACGGCTCCAGTGTTAATATAATAATAAGCTTAATGTTTTTTCTTCGGTACTGTCTTCGGAAGTATTCGGCTTTTACAAAGCATGGCTGGCTTCTATTTCGGTAATCTTTAGTTTTTTTTTTATATTTATGTAGATGAAATGCAGATGATTAATATACCCAGTCCTAGGATGACAATCCAGTCTGTGATTGATTGTGATTTAGATCCTTGCATTGTGATATTGAACATTGGTCATTTGGCATTTATATAGCCCTCTTTGAATGCCCATGTTACCTTAATCTTTCATTAATGGCAGGAGTGAGCTGAAGCGTCAGGAGGATTTTTTTTGGTAGTTTGTCTAAATGGGCGTTGAAGCCTTTTAGTTAAAAACTTGAACACCATGAAAACTTTTGTTGTTTCTGCCGTGATTTGAACAAGAATCCTTTCGTTTTGTACTTAGGTGATGTAATACATACAAATGTTGCTTGACCTGCTCAAGGTCTCCACACGGATCCATCTGTGTCTTTTTATGAAATCACAACAACGAGAGAAAATGTCAACTTGTTCATCACATTATCGAGATTATTGCGCAATGTGTGACAAAATATTTTGAAGAGCTCAGTAGCTATTTAGTCAGCCATTTTATACCAGTCAGACTTTGTTGGCCCACCCTATATACAAAAGTTCTGTAATATCATAAGAATCTTAAACTTCTGTAATGTGAGAAGAAAGCTGTGAGAATTTTTAAAATATATTTTAAACCATAATTTCAGTTAATAAAAAATATTTTTCTGTCAAACATCTATAACAGTAAGTGGCAATTGGCAGTGGCTGACTTCATAAATGCAGTTTGCAATGTAACCTTACAATGCATTGTGTTCATAAAAACTTAAAAATTTGTTTTGGCAATGTCTCATGTGCATTATTGCATGCCAATGCCTCATGTCCATTATTGTGTGGCAATGCCTTTTAGTGCGCATTATTTGTCAATTTCTTGCATGGTTTTTATATGTGATTCTTTGTAAACATTTAATACAATATTACTTTGCCGTGTAAACAATTTTCTTTACAATGTTGCAATGCAAAATGCATTTGTGAAGTCAGCCAGTATTTAATTTAATTAACATCAGCACCTGCACCATGTGTCATAATGTGACGCTGGTTTTATCACTGGGTTGAGTTTTTGATGCCCAATTGCCGTCCCTATGATCAAGTTGCTTTACTCAACATGTTACAAGTAGCAATCTTTCCTACATTATTTCCTGATTAATGTAAATGCTCTTTGCTCGAACTATATATCCCTTATTTCTTGTTTTTCGCTACAAGGCTATGTAATTATTCAGCGACAGAATCGGATGTGCGGTCCGAAATTAGCTGAATAATTCACCAAGTTACTACTTGTGTTAAAATACAACACCACCCCGAGACATTTTCGGTTGCCCGAAGTCCGCAGATTCGTCACGTGTGCAAACATCACTCATTAAACAATTATTCACTGTTCCTGTTAAAGTACACTCTAGAAAAACCAGCGGTGGTCCGAAGTCAGCGATTAGACTACCTCTAAGTCTGTTTTACTTCTTGGTCGTAACCACAGCCACCACGTGCTTTCCAAATAGACCTCATTTAGAACCAGTCTAGAACAAGTTTTAGAGGCTTACTGATTCCTGTGGTATCAGCCTCTGGCCAGCTTCGAACATGACTCTGACCAGAGTTTTAATTCTTCTAAATTATGGCTACAAGTAGTCAAAGGTCCTGGTCCCACCTTTCTACCCAGTACTGAGAATACACCTTGGCTAAAGACTAGCCAAGGAGACGTCCCTTTATGGTGAAGCGGTTATTGACAGATGCCCTCCAAGTCTGTTGTAAAACTCAGCATGATCCAAAACTAATTTAGCGTATCAAATAATAAATAACGCCTAGTTTTTACTCTAAAATGACATACTTAAGTAAGAACGTCAGTGATAATCAATGACATCAATGACGTCAATGTCAACTTATTATTTTTAATAAAACCAACTTTATATAACAAAAATGGGGATATATTAATTTGGCATTACTTTTTAGTAATAAAATTACTTAAAAAAAAAAAAAATAGTTTTGCAGCCAACTTCACTACATAACGTTCTACCAAATCACATTTTCCAATTGCAAAATATTGACGATGCGCTGCTAAGGTTTGTTTTAAACATTGTATTTATTATTAAACAGGCATTAGAACTTTTGACAGATAGAAAATGCTTAATGCTATAAACACAATCAAAGGCTACCGACCATCGACTACCGACTACAAAAGTAGCTGGCTACAAAAATAGCCAAGTCGCCAGCTACTTAATTCTTTTAACGACTACCGACCACTAACTACAAAAAATAAACATCTGTTTTGACATATGTATTAAAGTTAACCAATGGTGCCACTATAATAGTTTTTAATAGCGATATTTAATGTATTGCGTTTTTAAAGCCACAATTTCATGCATTTATTGTATTGGCAGCACTAATCTGTTTTTTGTAGCCAAGAAAAATAGAAATTAGCCTAAGTTGGCTACGGGCTACAAAAGTAGCCGTGTAGTCGGTAGTCGTGTAGCGGCTAAAAAAATTATTTTCATAAGCACGCATGTATTCTATTTTTGACATCTTGTAGTCAATGGTCGGTAGACTTGATTGTGTTTATAGCATAATGCGCTAATTTAGGTTTTGACTGTAACTTCTGCTCAAAGAGTTAATATATAAATAAAATAGAATCTACAAATATAATTTTTAATTGAAAAACTCCTCACGCTCCCAAGTTCTATTCGATCATGTTAAGTTGCATATTTTATTGAAATTTAAAAAAAAATTAATAATAAATTCGCTACCGGGTATATCTTCTATAACGTTGACACTACTCTCCCATAATGCCAAAGATTATTAAGTTGTTGTTGCCATATTTGTTATTTCGTTGCATTGTTGTATTTGATTTTATTGAAAAGAATTTAATAATTGCATTTTGTTGTGCACTTTCGTTGTTCCTTACTTTTGTGTCAGTATTTGTGTACATTTATTTGTATCGACTGATATTTTGCTGCTTATTTCAGTTTTACTGAAATAATTGCAAACGAATGCAACTGTGTATTTTTTATTACTTAAAATTTTTTTATTTAAAATTTCCAAAAACAGATTATTTTTTAAGATTGCTTTATATTTAATAAAAAAAAAATGTTTAACAAATTTTAATAATTTTTTTTTTTAATATTATTATCTAATGTAATTTTCCATTTTTTCTATCTTTTTAGGTAAGATTAAAATCTTGAAAATCTTTTCTGAAGACTGGATTGGTATGTTATTATAAAAGCATTATTAGTTTTTTCTTATTGGCAATACAAAAAAAAATTAAAAATAAATTAGGCTGCTACCTTTATTAAATAGTTTTAAAAATATTACATCAACTTCTTTTAAAGAGTTTTATATAATTTTGGAAAGAGGAATATTATGAATTGCACTTGTTTTTACATTTGAAGAGTAAACATTTTTGTTTCGGTAGTAAACGCTTTCATATTTCGATTTAATTTGTGTACAAATTTTGTAAAATATTTTTTCGCTTTGAGCAGAACTTTTCTTGTAAAAAGTCTGCTACAATTTCTTCTTTATTTTTAATTTTAAATTTGTGACAAGTTCTTTTTTTGTTTATACAGACCTCTTCTTAAAGTGTAAAGGGTTTCGCGGAAAGACTTTCACTTTTTCATTTTAAAATAAAAATACGTCAAAACATGAAACAGGTTTTAGATTTTTATTATTCAATCTCGATTTTAAACTCGGAATTGTTTCTCGCGTATTCGCATAAGTTAAAAATTTCACAAATCCGCAAAGAGAAATAGCGCACGGCATTAAATCACATGATTTTGATGACCAGTTCACACAAAAATTTCTTGACATAATTTGTTCCTGCATTAAATGGATTGTTTTTTACGCCTTGTAGGTAGGAAGGTGGCGACGTATTGTTAAAACCCCATGTCGCCCAGATCCATGCCGCCCAATTGAGGCCACAACTGCATTATTATATTCCTGACCCAAACGCCGTTCACAGGCACTGAAATTTCGACCTCATATTTAAACAAGTAAGGCCCAATCATCCGCCTGACCAAAATTCGCACAACACAGCTGGTCGTGTCCCATAGATTGCTTGAGGATTTTCTGAGCCCCAAATTCAACAACTGTGTTGATTCACGAATCCATTAAAATGGAAATGCGCTTCTTTGGAGAAGTTGACTTTTTTTTTGAAAAATTGGTATTGACTTTACTTTGTGCCATTACCTATTGAACGAATTGCTGGCGACTCTCTGGTTTCGCTCCTAAGTAGTCTGAATTTTGTACGCATGAAGGTAGAGGTCTTTTATCAAAATTCGATGCGTAGTGCTTTGTCAAATTTTAAGTTGTTGAGAACGGTTGAACTGGCACGCTCAGTTACAATAGCATTGTTTTCAAAAGACCGACCGATTCGTCGACTCAGGAGTATTGTTGTCTGTAACCAACCCAGTTTTTTTTTTATTTTTTGACCACTCTTCAAATGATTGACACATTAGATGAACTTTCTTGACTAAAAATTCTTCGAAGTTTGCGAGCGCTATCAGCATAATTTTACAAATAAATTTTCAAAATTATAACTTGTTGCCACTCGCAAAAAAAAATAAACTAAATTTAAAAAGTGCATTCTCACTAAGATACCTTATATATAGTTCCACGAAATTCAAGGAAATTTCTTAATATTTCCTTTAAATGCTTGTTTGGCTTTTATGTATGCTGTAATAATGTTTTTAAAATTCATCCTTAAATTATGCTATATTTAATGTTTTTTTTTTTTAAGTAACTAGAGCACCATAACCTATACTGTATATTAAAACTAAAATGTTGAATGTCTTTAGAAACATATACACAATATTTATTCTCCTGTTTCTTTTTCATCCAACTTTGACCGACAACTACTAATTAAAAATTCTAATTCTTCTAATTCTAATTCCTTGTAATTTACAATTGTGCTGGGTGCTGGCTCTTTTAAGTTCAAGTTAGTAAATGAAGTGATATTTGAAAAGAGTGACAGCTAACTTCCAACTCACAAGAATATGTCTAAGAATCAACAACAACAGCTAGTTAAATATAAAAAAAAGAAGAAAAAGAAAAAAACATGTTTACTGTTTTACTTCCGTGTCATTGTCACAATTTCCTGTTTATGCTAAATGGTCTACGAAGTAGCGAATAGTAGAGAATGTTTAAGGACTGGTAAAGTGATAAGCAGAGAAGCTAAAGCCAGGGTAGATATTATAAGGAAGTAGTTCTGCTTAGCAGTTATACTGCAGCGCTATTTTTTTAAATTTTTTCTTGTTCTTTATTTCGTTGTTTCTTATGTCCCCTGAATCAATAGGAAAATGTTTTTAATGAACAGTTTCATTTGTATTGTTTAAAGATTTTTTAGCTGAATTTTCTCACACATTTAACGACCGAATAGAGGTGGTTTGTTTCTATTGTTTGGCAGGCCAAACAGGTATTAAGTGTTAAGTTTAGATTCTCTTAATGTGTGCTTAAGTTCCAGTTGAGAATTAAAAAAATTAAGGAAGTTGTTGGCTTATATGTTTAAAGAACAACATACACATTTATGTAGTTTACTAAAAACTCAGTAAGCTAAAAGTCCAACATAAAATTTTCTACATTAATTTTAAATAATTTAAATTTTCTATTGTGTCTAAAATCTTTAATTGCAAATAAGGTGATAGTGCTTGTTTTTCTATAAAATAAAACTGAATGTCACAAAAATTTACTTTAATTTTAAATGCTTTATGTTTATAAATATGTAAGTCTGTTTGTATTTATGTTGGTTTTTTATTAACTGAACAAGGTGAAATCATCCTTCTTTTTGAAATATCAGTAGTGGTAGAGTTGACACACAAAAACACTCGGACACACTTTCCTACACGTCCCTGTAAAATTACTGCAAACTTTCCATCACAGGTAGGGTTGCCATCCGTCCTCTTTTCCCCGGACACCGTCCTCTTTTTTAGGGCATCCGGGGCAGTCCTTCTTCTTTTTTAGCAAATGTCCAGGGTTGTCCGGCTTTTTGCACCTTCTCTGAAGTTTTTTTTCTTACATTTAAACTTTAAATCACAGGTCACAAAATGTATAAAAAAAAGATTTAGGTGCTCGTACAATTAGTTTTGAAAAAGTACAATTTTAAAACTTCTCTTTGTACAAAATTAGTTTTATTATCCTAAATTGTCGCTATTTATCGAAGTGACCTATTTTAACTTGTCTTTTATTTTAAAAAAGTTCGGCAAAGGCATCTGCTTGTCAGATATAGAAGAAAGTTTTGAACAAAAAATATAGTGAGGGTATATAATTTTGATATGGATTGCCTAGAGTTTTACAAAAATTTGAAGAGATGCGATGGTAATATATTGGCTCAAATTGGAAGTGTTGAAAATATATGTAAAATTTTTAAAAGTGTACATTCCTGATAATGAATGCAATGAATTTTTGTTGCTTTTTTTAGTTTTTTTGTTTTTATTTTCAACCATTAAATCAGAATGATATGTTAAGTTTGTATTTTTGTAAATAAAGTTTTTTCGTAAAAACAAATTTTGTTTTTGTATTTTAAATGGCGGCGTAAATTTTATCGAATTTAATTTTTTTAAATTAATTTAATTAATTTTTTTAAATGTGTCCTCTTTTTTTGGGTAAATGTCCTACATTTTTTAAGCTGGCGTCCTCTTTTTTTTCAAATCTAAATGGCAACCCTAATCACAGGGTACAGTTCTAAATTGCATCGGTTATGCTTCGATTTTTCTTTAACTACAATATTATATTCGAACCAATTTCGTAAAAATACATACGCCCATTTACTCACAGAGGTCAGCATAACGTATAATTGTTTGCAAGTTTGCCCATTTATGGTAAAGGTACGATCTAAAGCATAACTGTGTAATGTCGAGTAATGTCACTAGGTTGGGTATCAATAAATACGTCCATATCCACTTTCCCGTGAATCAGAAACGCAACTGCCATCTGACAGTGTATTTCCCAGTGTGGATTAAAATCAATCGTAAACACACCCGTAATTACAAACGCTGCCACATCTCCCACTGTCCAAACTGCGCTACATACAAGAAGGGCTGCCAGCCAGATAGAAGATACATACAAAATTAATGCCCTCGTAATCAACGTCATTTGCAGATACTTGAGAACCTTGGTACATCGCATGATAAGCGAAATCACAGAGCAGGTTCTCAATGCCTATGCACTTACGTGTTGTGTGTAATCAATAAAACACAGGCATGACAACGTTAAAATTTATGTTTTCGCTAATTTTGCGGCTGCTTATCAATCCGCGTATGTTTAACGATCCACATGGTTTAATTGCATCGACCTGAGCCAAGATCTGATAATTCGTATACTGATATTTGGAACTGCTTAGTTCTCTGGCAGTTTCTTTGCCACACAAAAAAATGTTATATCATCGGCAAAGTCAATGACTTTTAAATTTGAAGGTATATCCAAGCTCAATACACCATCGTACATAATTCCATAGCAATGGCCCCGGAACTTCTCTTTGTCGGGCTTTTTCAGTTATTTTATACCTTTTCGCACCCGTCACGGCTAAATTTAATTTAGGCAAGGCGCTTACAATTTTTTACCAGTTATCTGTATTAAAAGCATTTTATGCATCTAATGTTACTAACACACAGTACTTCTTTCTAAAATTTTTTAACCGAATACCTGTGGTAGCAGTTTCCGTAGTAGACATAGCTTTCCTAAAGTCAAATTGATTATCGGATGTGTGTTAGAATATTAAGTTTTATTTAGATCTCAAACTCTAGCAGCGGTCATAGGTATCCAAACTTAATTTTACTTGAAATCCATGTATTACTATCAAGGACTAGTTGTCGGATCTAAGCTCTTATCTCTGGACCTCAAAGTTATTTTCAAGTGTGTCTAAGACGAAGCTTCAGTGTTTAGTCTGAAACCGGGAAACAGCGAGCAACATATTGATAATTGCAATAACTTTAATACCATTTTGTTTTAGGAATTAACAGGTGAAACTGTACATCGATTACAGGCGATTGGAACCATATTCCCTAACCTTACCAACTCCTTAATTGGTTTGGCATATCGATAATGTGTCTGTATATCCTGTACCGATTAAGAGATATTGAGTTTGGAGAAACAATTGTATTGGGGAAAAACAAGTGGCTAATGAAACATTGAGAGATTAGTCATCCAATTTTTCTGTCACACAAATGAGAGTTGGAATAATTTAAAATAATTTTACTGAGTGCAGACTTTTTATGCTGATCTACTGGCTTTATGGTCGGGGGATGCAAAATAAGGCGCTTGTTATCTGAATGTAGAAGTGACTTTAGGCTTCTGTCAGTAGTAAAGGGTTATAGCTGAACAGCGATCCTTGTTATACATTTGGGACAACTGACAAGTGGGGTTTGTGATGTACCGTTACACCGAGCATCACGTTATCTTAGAAGTTTTTGCAGATATTTATAACTAAAGAAGACACGACAGCTGTCAATGGCTTCTATGTCCTCCTTTTGACTTAAATTTATTCAATTGTTCTAAAAGGTCCGCCATCTAATGTTTTTTTTTTCAACTAGTGCTTATTTCGTGAATGGTAACACTTGGCTCATGTCTGATTTGACAGATAATTAGATTTATCGTTCCGCTGAACGAATATGGTTGTGTATACGCTTGAACAACGCTTTGAAATATTGCGACATTACTTTGGCCGATTTTGCCAAAAAAAAAATCATCTTTTCAGATGAAGCTCATTTTGATCTTGGCGGGTAACACGCAAAATTGTCGCATTTGGAGCACAGAAAACCCGCACGCATACATTGAAAAGCCGATACACCCAAAACGAGTCACTGTTTGGTGCGGATTTTGGTCCAGAGGCATAATTGGGCCATTTTTCTTCGAAAATTAGCAAGGAGTGGCCGTTACAGTCAATGGCGATCGTTATCGGGCCATGTTGAACGAATTTCTGTTCACAAAAATTGAAGTGGAGGATATTGGCAACATTTGGTTTCAACAGGACGGCGCTACGTGCCACATAGCCGAAGCACAGTAGTTTTTTTTATAGCATTTTCAAAAAAAAGTTATTTGGTGAACCCTTTATAACAGTCTCCAGTATTACAAAACAATTGTCTGAATGAAACCCCAAATTATTTTATTGATACTTATGTGCTGCTGTTCATCATATTATTGTGCAAGGTTTTACACTCTCTAATTTCTAGGAGCCTACATTTTCCAAAGCAAGTGTGGCTTCATTTAACTGCATCAAATTAGACTGGTGGTGATGAGCAAGTTGTTTTTCTAATCTAGTAACACGTCCTTGTTTCACTCTTGCACTATAAAATTTCTGTGATGTTGGCTTATTCAAGGTTCTTATTTAATTCGCTTCACCACATTATCGACACTTTCGTTTAAAGCCTATATTTGTTATACATTTTTTAAACTTGTCAAAAGTTGGTTTCCAAAACAAAATTGTGTTTAAAAATTTTGTTTAATAAACTGTTGATAGAGTCAAATATTTGTTGTACAATAACTGGCGTGTATTTATACAAAATATTTTAGGTTTATTAAACGATTATTTGACAGTTGTTGTTCAGAAATCCGTCGAATAAGCCTTCAATAAACCGAAAATATTTTCTACGAATACGGCAGTAGGTTAGGGTGAAAAAGAAAGGCACTAAAAGCCCAAACCCATAACAGGTATGCGCTCTATACGCATGCTTAACATGTTGTGCGCTCTATACGCATGCCTAATATGTTGTGCGCTCTATACGGCACTAAATATGGAAGAAAGATGTCAAATTTTTTGTTTAATAATCTAATTTTCAAACCACATCAGTTGGAGATAAGCGCCTTAAAATATGCAGGATTTATAAAATAAAAATTGAATGTCAATAGCTTTAGCATAATTCCAGGGTATTTTTTTAAAACATTTACTAAAGTCTTTATTTAAAGTTACATGTAAATAATTGTATTTAACAAATTTCCTTAAACATATCTCCTAATCCTTGATCAAAGTTTTTCACAATCAACTTGCCCAAACAGGCTAGACAATTTATATTGATTTTTGTCTTATTCGTTTATATTTTACAAGTGGAAAAAAAACAAAAACTTTATTTTATTTCATGCTTAACTCATTTATTTTGTGTTAGAATAGAAGAGAAGCTTAATAAAGTTGGCATGTAGCCAAAAAATCAAAAAAAAAACAGTTAAAAACGTATAAAAAGGAAAATCAATTGTTGGCAGCTAAACAGTTTTTACTACGACAAACTCTTTTTATACCCTTCACACAGTGAAAAAGGGTATATATAGGTTTGTCATTCCGTGTGAAATTTCTACAATTTTGATTTCCGACCCCATAAAGTATATATTTTCTGAAAGCTTATGAATAGAGGAGTCGATTAAGCCCTGACCGTCTGTCCGTGTGTATGTTGAAATCAACTTTTTGAGGCCCCCCGCCATCACTTGGACTCGAATAAGGTATTAAAATATCAGAAATATTCGGGAGTAGATCGGTATTGAAAATCAGAAACATCGGTACATAAACAACTGAGATATGAGCAAAAACCCACGACCACCTCGATTTTTTTTCACAAAAACAACATTACAACAACAACATACATACATACAAACATGTATAGTGCTTAGAGTAAGCATGGCATCAAATCCCAGCTGAGCCAGAAAATTTTTTTTTTATTTTTTTTATATATTTTTTTTTAAATTTTTTTTTATTTTTTTTTATTTTTTATTTAATATATTATTTATATTTTTATTATTATTTTTTTAATTTTTATTTAAAATATTTTTTTATTATTTTTTTTTTGTTTTATATTTATTATATATATTTTAATTATTTTAAAAATTTTTTTTTTTTAATTTTTTTTTTATTTTTTTTTTTAACATAAATACGTAAATTTATAATTTTACAATGGGATGTTTTTTTATATGTATGTTTTTTATATGTACGTACGTATTTAATATGAGATGAATGGTGATACAAACTACTGTTATTGCATGACTACACGTTGTGAAGGGTATATAAGATTCGGCACGGCAGAATATAGCGCTCTTACTTGTTTATACTAGACTCACATAAACGCCGTCTTCGACTCTCGGCACGAGTTTTAACTAAAAAAAATATATAAAAATTTATGAAAAAGGTCAACAAATAAACTATATTGGAATGACATAAAAAAACAGCAAAAACAACAAGTGACTTGATTTTCAAATGGCACCAGGAATCTTTTTCGACAAATTCTAGTAATTCCAATTGAAAAATCACAACTTTAACATGTGGAGCAATAAGCAAAAGTGTTTATTTGTCATGGCATTTCTTTAGACATAAAAAATGTTATAATACTTATACCAACTATATAAGTGTGTGTGTGGTAAAAGTAAATAACAGTGATTTTAAGTTGTAATCCTTTTAGGATTTTGATTGTTAACAGAGGTCTTGCTTCGCATTGCTTTGACCTAGTTTGTTTTCCATTGTGTTCTACAATTTATTAATATTAAAATACAATTAATTAAAAATTTAACGAGATATCAGTCTTAAATAGTAATTTTTTATACCCTTCACACAGTGAAAAACGGCATATATAGGTTTGTCATTCCGTGTGAAATTTCTACAAGTTTCATTCTCGACCCCATAAAGTATATATTTTCTGAAAGCTTATGAATAGGGGAGTCGATTAAGCCCTGTCAGTCTGTCCATGTGTATGTTGAAATCAACTTTTTGAAGCCCCCCGACATCGCTTAGACCCGGGTAAGGTATTAAAATATCAGAAATATTCGGTAGTAGATCGGTATTGAAATTCAGAAACATCAGTACATAAACAACTGAGATATGAGCAAAAACGCACGACCACCTCGATTTTTTTTTCTCAAAACAACATTACAACAACAACATACAAACATACAAACGTGTTTACTGGTTAGAGAAAACGTGGCATCGAATCCCAACTGAGCCAAAAAAAAAATTTTTTATTTTTTTTTTTTATTTATTTTTTTATTTTTTATTTAATATATTATTTATATAATTATTATTATTTTTTATATATTTTTTTAATTTTTTTTGTTTTATATTTATTATATATATTTTAATTATTTTTTTTTTTTAATTTTGTTTAAAATCTTTCTTTAAAATTTTTTAAATTTTTTTTAAGAATTTATTTTTTATTTTTTTGTTAACATACATACGTAAATTTATAATTTTACAGTGGGATGTTTTTATATACATATATATGTTTTTATATGTATATACATACGTATTTCATATGGGATGAATGGTGATAAAAACTACTGTTATTGCATAACTACACGTTGTGAAGGGTACATAAGATTCGGCACGGCCGAATATAGCGCTCTTACTTGTTTTTTTTACAATGAAAATTCTGAAACTCTTAAAACCTGTTAATATATATTCTAAAACACATTTTGCAGTTATTTTTGTAAAAAAGTTTTTATATAAAAAGTGACTCAGCACAAACATAAATACACACACTATTGTAGCCAACGCTTAGCCTTGATCCAACAAATTATAATATTTTTTTAATCACGTTAACTTTTAAAAATATGTCAGATATTATCTCTTCTAAATCATTAATTTACGACTGCTATTTTGGTCAAAATGTACAGCGAAAGAAAGTACGATAAAAATCTTAAACATTTTCCAAAAAAACTCTATTTAAAATTAAAAAAAAGAATAGAAAAATATCTGAAATTTTATCGTTACACTGATTCAAAAAAAAATAAAAAAAAATAGGTTTAAAATTGAAGAAAACTTGGATCAGGAATAGAAAATAATCTAACAGTGGTAATAATGGTAAGGCAAAAGAAGTCCAATAGTTTTTTCGAAAAGCACCGAACACTTCTCTCAGAAAAGCAACTCGTGATCTGACTCTTTTGTAGGCAGAGCATATAAAGTTTGTAATATTCCAGATCGCAATGTGGCAAGAGAACGAGCAAAGATCTTGAGTTAAAATTTTGTAAAAATACCTGTTGTATGTGGATGATGATACTTATGTACTGGCCGATTTTTCACAATTTCCAGTTGAAAATGTTGATGTGGCTGATAGACGAGGTAATATTCAAGGACTATACTCGACGAGAAACTAGCAAAATTCCCAACGAACATTGTTTTGTGGCAAACCATTTGCAGTTGTAGCAAAAGAAGCCGATCACTGGTGACATCAGGCACGATAAACTCAAAAATATATATTATGGAATGTTTACGAAGACGGTTTTTACCTTTTTTAAAACATCACATTACAAAAAGGCCTCTGACTCACTCTGTTTGAGGGCAGACAAATTGTTGTTTAACTTTATATATTTAAAATAAGCGATCTTATTTAATCGGTTGATATTTCCATCCTATAAATTGCACAAATGAGATAAGTGAAAGGATTAAGGTTAGTATTTGGTAACAAAAGACATAACTGGCAAATTTCCATTTTATGACCCACACAGTTCAAGCACAAGCACCTTGAGTGAGAGCTCGGGTTATTTTGTTGTAACTATCATGTTAAGTCTTATAACTACATTCAGTATTGCTGCCTTACTCTTCAGTTTAAGGCGAAAAACCAACCAAGCAACTCTGTTGAAGGGCAGCGTTAGTAGTTGCCCGAAGTTCATCTCTGGCTTGAGAATCAGCAATTTAACCACCGGTCTCTGTTAACCTCTACTACTTCGTCTACTTCGAAGATATTTAACCAAGTAAAACGTGATCCATTTTAAGGTTCCCTACTTTTTTAAAGAAAAAACAACACAGAAAATTCAAATTTAATGGGGAATGCTGATTATCATTTGAAATAACATAATTTGGCATTTATTTTTTGAAGATTATGTTTATCAAATGCTGGCCGTTGCTACGTCGCAGGTGGTCCATCCGTTGAGTCCAATTTTCGATGACTCGTTTGAGCATTTCGACTGGTAACTGGCGAATGACACGGGTGATGTTTTCCTCCAAGGCCTGAATCGAAGCGGGATTGTCTGCATAAACTTTAGACTTAACATATCCCCACAGGAAAAAGTCTAATAGTGTGATTTCGCACGATCTTGGTGGCCAATCGACCGTTCAAAAACGTGATATTATGCGCGCACCGAAGTGTTCTCGCAGTAAATCCATCAATCAATGGAGCCCTCACATCGCTGACATTTGGCTGAAACCAAATGTCGCCGAGATCACGAGCTGCAATTTAAAGCATCAAATAGTCGGTTATCATGGCACGATAACTGTCGCCATTGACGGTTACGTTCGCACCGGCATCATTTTTAAAGAAATATGGACCGATGATTGCACCGGCCCCCAAACCATACCAAACCGTTGTTTTTTCTGGGTGAAGTGGCAGCTCTTGAATCTCTTCAGGTTGCTCTTCGTCCCAAATGCGACAATTTTGTTTGTTTACATACCCATTGAGCCAGAAATGGGCCTTATCGCTGAACAAAATTTGCCTCGAAAACGTCAGATCTTTTTGGAACTTTGCAAGAGCCCATAGAGCGAAGCGATGTCGCTTAAGTTGTTGAACAAGCTGTATTTTGTACGCTTTCAATTTAAGATCTTGACGTAAAATGTGCCAGGTCATTCCATACGTCAGTCCGAGTTGCTGCGAACGGCGCCGAATAGACTCTCCACAGTCTTTGTGTACACTCTCAGCTACGGCCGCTATATTTTCTTCACAGCGTGCTGGACGTGATGATGTTGCGAATAGTACGCTCAGTAGGCCGATTATGTTGACCATAAGTTGAGCGAAGTGCACGAAACATATTCCTCACAGAACGTGAATTTTCGTAATAAAGTTGAACGATTTGTAAACGTTGTTCAGGCGTAAGTCTTTCCATTCTGAAATGCCAAACAATACTAAACAAAAATAACATGACACGACTCACACGTGATCTGTGAAAAAAAGGCCTATTAAAAAAATATCTCTACTTGAATCACCCATTTTATTAGAATAACTAGTACTTAGAATAATTGGTATCAGATGTATTTCTAGTCAACCTTGAGCTGAGCTTGTTTTGTTCCATGCAAAGATCCTCTTTTGCCGTGATGTAATAGCACGAACCTAACATGTCACCTGGTGAAAAAACTTTTAATAAAAAACTTTTAAATTTCCTTAAAAATAAGTGTGTGTTTTTTTTAAAGAAATCATATCACTCTTATTGGAAAACCTTCTTTCCTTTTTTTGTCACCGATTTAAAATAACTTTACCAACATAATTATGCCTTTATTGTTCATTCCGTTGTATCGGTATTTGTAAAACATATCAACATATTAATATCACAATACATGTGTATAATTAATGTCAATATTTGCTAGACACTATACCCATATGACAGTTGACTCATCCCCAATCCTATACCACAAAAACTAGCACACATTTTCACAATACAATCCCATGAAATAAAATACTATTCGCAATGATAAAAGTCTACAATGAATTTTGTATAAAAATTTATTTATTTATTCAATTATTTCAATAAGAAATTCATCATGAATCATTTTTTGCCAACATTGAAATTGTAAATTTGAGCCTACACGCGAAAGTCACTTATAGAATTCAAAATAAAAAAATTCTATTCTTAAGTGATTTTTATGTTAATTTGTCAAAAAAATCGAAAAAAAAATGGTTTTGTCTTGATAAAAAATTAACAGAACAATATACAAATTATCTTTAAGATCAAAAAATTTTTATGGCCATTTTATTTTCTGCGTGTGTGTAATTGGTTTCTTTCAGCACTTCGTAAAACTTTTTTTAATTTTTTTTTGATTAATTAAATACATACATACGCAAAAAAAAACTGAACAAAATTTAACGATAATTTTTATTTTATTAATAAACCCACACACACACACATAAACCCCAAACCCAACACACACGCATAAAAAAAATTCATTGTGTTTTTATAAGCGATTAAACTTTAATTACTGGTAATTGTTGATGGTAAATGTGTTGATTTTTTTTATTTTTCTTCGATGTACGAAATACGAATGAAGTAGTAGTATTCACGATTTCTAGTCATATCTAGCAAAATGTTATGAATTTAATTTTGGTTTTGAGAAGTCGTAACCGTAAACCAAATATGTTTGAAATTAATTAATTTTATTAAATTTAATTAATTTTTTTATACACACGTCTTTATTCATAAAAACTATCAAGGGAATTGTAGGACTGCAAATAAATTTTTATTTGGATAAAATTTTCTTTGAACTGTCATTATAAAAAATCTAAAGCTAAATTATGTGTATAATATTCAAAAATCGTCATATCCCAAAATCTATAGATGCCCTAACTGCTGAAAACCCGGTTTTTTCCTCTTTCAGCTGGCGGTTTTTTCTAAATTTTGATTTTTCGAATATCGAATACATCGGTTTTTTTATCCGAAATAGCCGGTTTTTTATTTTTGAAAGTTTATTTTCATATATCTTTGTAACCAATCGTACCATACTATATGTAGTACGCAAAAAGTTTAAAAAAAAAATCAGAAAATAAAAACCATTTAAGTTACAATAAAGTAACAATAAAGAAAAACCAATAATCTCTTCACCCAGAACCTAATTTTAATTAATGGCTTTGAGTGCCTGTCAACTAAAAATTTCAATTAAACCATCGAACAAACTAGTTTATGCTTATATTTGTATTTTCTCCCTAGCCTTTAAACTGTGTTTCAAATTAGAGAAATCATTTCAAGCAAATACGTTAGTGCATATTAGTTTAAAAGATCTATTTAACATTAAAAAATGTACAGAAGGAGATACATAAAATTTATAACAGCCTTACAAAAAGTCTTATTTATTTATGTATTAATTTATTGTATTTATTTATTTTACTTGTAAAGAGTACCTTTTGTCCTTAAATTCAAATAATTAAAACCAAATGGGTCAACTGCATTCATGTCAGTTAATGCGTAATTGTGCAGCCAAACGTATATAAACTGTAAAAATTTCATATTTAGATATAATTTTTATTATAATTCATTTTAGATATAATTTTTATTATAATCTTTTTTACGATATTTTTTAATTTTTTCTTCAAATATTATATTTTATATATTCGAACCGGTTAACCGGTTTTTTCTCAATTTTAAAAATAGCAACCGGTTTTTTTATATTCTAAATTTCAAAATATTTGAAAACCGGTTTCTTACAAAAGTCGAATAATCGATCACCCTAGTATTTATAAAAGGTTTATAAAATTGATTTTCTGTGGACATTTGATTGATAAACCCCTTAGGAAGCTGCATTAATTTTTATACCCTTCACCTGTGGTGCACAGGGTGATATATAGCTTTGTCATTGCGTTTGTTATTTCTACAATTTTCATTTCCGACCCCATAAAGTATATATTTTCAATTTTTTTTGTTTAATTCTACAAACGAAAATCATTTTTTTTTCAACTTCTAGACAACCGAGAGAGTTAATATTGGTATCATCTGAAAGGACTTCACTAGCGCAATATAAGCACTATAAAAAAATTAAAATTCATGTTGGACGCCACTACAAAATGGGTCGAATCAGGTACAGTCGAACTTCCATAACTCGAACTTTTCTAACTCGAATTTTCTCTAACTCGCACTAACTTGGTTGGCAGATGCGTTAAAAGAAGAAATCACATACAATTTTTCTTCCGTAACTCGAACTTTCATAAGTCGAACAAAAACCATACACATGAACTCTATAACTCGAAGAATTTTTTTGCTTAAATTGGTTTTTGTTTTTGTTATAGTTATCGGTTGTTTGTTTTACTCTCGCTTGTTTCTTGAGCTGGTTTGTCTATTTTACGTGCTAATTTTATTTTTTTCGGGGAATTACAAATTCTGTTTCTTCTTGTTTGCGTACGTATCAGTTCTATGCATAATTCGGGCTAGATGATAAATGTTGAAATCAATTTCTTTTAATTATTATGGCAACTAAACGTGTTTTAAAATGTTAAAAAAAAATACAAACTTATAAAAGACGTCGAAGATGGATTAAAGGAAAAGGAAGCGGCTGATAAATATGGTATACCGGCAAGCACGGTCTCAACAATTTTCTCAAAAATAAGGAATCAATTGTCAACTCATTCGAATCTGGATTTTGTTTATGTAGTAAAAGAGTTAGGACCCCAAAATTCAAAAAAGTCGACAAAGCAGTTTGGTTTTTAGCAACTAGAAGCTAAAACATGCATGAAAAACTACTCAAAAGCCAACAAGAAATGATGTAGAAAGTTCTTTCCCAACATTAAATAATTATTTACATACAAATGACGCAACAACTGATGAGCACTACAAAGCTTTAAGCACATTGCAGTAATTGTTAACTGAAAATAACAAAAATAAAATAAAATGTCAGTCATTTATTTCAGAATATTTTACTTAACTGTAATTTGTTAATTACATATATGAGTACATATGCTTGTTCTTTTATATTCTTAAGTATGTAGTTTTCCATTTGAGGCTATTTTAAATAAAAATACATAAACAAAAAAACCTTTTATTCTATTTTAACAAAAAATTCTGTAACTCGAAGTCTCCGTAAGTCGAAGCTTTTGTTGGGATAATAGTGATTCGAGTTATGGAATTTCGACTGTATTTTAAAATTTAACTTCTTGAACCCCCTCAATATTGGTATCAAGTGAAAGGGTTTGACCAGTAGACTACAGTAAATTATTAAAAAGTGTAAAATCCAAAATGGTGTCTAAAACAAAATGGCGGATAAAATTTTTTTTAACCCCATCAATATTGGTATCAAATCAAAGGGCTTGACTTGTAGAAAACATTTAACTACATAATAATTCAAAATCAAGGTAGGCGTCAGAAATAATAAGGAAAAATGGCGTATAACATCAAATCTGAAATTAAGGCAAAGCTACGATGTAATCATTATATCTAAGTACACGTACCTAAGATTCGGTACTGACGACCATAGCATCCTTGCTGGTTTGTTTCTTTTTTGTTTTTATGTTGCTGGTCAAGCCCTTTGTTTTGATACCCATCTCGTTCCTGTCTGTTGTCAAGAAGCTGAAAAAAAATCGATTTTCGTTTTTTTTTTTTAGGAAAAACACCGCAGCATTTGTATTTTTGTGCCTATATCTCAGCTTCAGTCAGTTTTTGCCTGTAATAATTTGCAAGACTACGTCTGGTATCTCTTTAGCATGTCCAAAAAATAATAAAGAGCTTTCGTGATTTGATATAATTAATAAATTATTTTTTAAACTATTTTTGCCTATAATTTTGACGTTTAGTAACTGAGTCAACCAAAATACTTTTAGGGATATCCCTAGAATCGTATTGTACTTCTTAATAGTAACAAAAGGCTCTATAAATTAACCTAGAACTCAAAATTTTTGATTTTTTGTAGTAAAAATATTGAAAACAAAGAGTCAGTCATGTTAGTTTGCTCATATCTCTGCAAGTTTTAAGGCGATCGTGCTGAATTGCAATAGCGCTTCATTCTTGGATATTTGCAAATAATGAATACTACATTCAGATCTTAATAACATGTGGGTGCTTCTAAAAGTTGATTTCAACAAACACACGGTCAGACGATCATGTGGTTGAAATCAGTAGTGTAGAAATTACAAACGGAATGACAAAGCTATAGATACCGTTGGCATCACAGGTAAAAGGTATAGATATATATATTTACAAATAATTTTTGCCGATGTAAGAATATCATATCTATAGTCGCAAGCTTGTCTATTAATTATCCTAGAGCTTAAAAATTTTAATTTTTGTGATAGAAATATGGAAAAAAAACAGAGGCAGTGGTGTTTATTTGCTTATATCTCAGAAAGTTATGGGAAGATTGCAATGGATTTTAGTAGCGATACATTATCGGATATTTGCAAAAGATTTATATCACATACAGATTTGAGTAACATGTGGGGCCTTTTAAAAGTTGATTTCAACCCATACACGGAAAGACGGATACGGCTCAAGCGACTCCCCTGGTCATAAGCTTTCCGAAAATATCAACGAAAATATATGGGTTCGTTTTCGGTGAAGACGCATCTAATTAAATATTAGCGTGTCATTGCAGATCATGTCTTTGTATAAATATATAAATCAGGTGTAAATATTTCATTCTAAAAAGTGCATGGAATTCGATCACTCATTTATTAGGTGAAAAGAAACGAATATTTCGTGAGTTACATGAATTGTGAACATAATTTTTGCATGATTTCGCACACATTTTGATGCACATCATAAATTGCAAATTCTTTTACATATAGAGAGGAATTAAATGGTTTCTATACTATAGAAGTCGTTAAATTTGCCAATTTATTTTGTTAGGTACTAAGGCAGTATCACCGCCAAAAGGCATTGAAATTAATTAAATTTGCACGGTCTAATACTTTTTTTAATTATTTGCATTACTTTGTTGTTTTTTATTAAAAACAAACTTTAAATTCTTTTTTGTGTATTTTTTAAACACTTGTGTCAACACAATGACAGCAAAACAATCACAAATTGCTAGAAAGTTTAAAAATGGTTGTCACTGTTAAATTGAAATTCTTTGTTTGTTCAGTGAAACAATTTACTCAGATACAGGTACTACAAATATTGCTAAGCGTTAAATAAATAATATTTGATCGATAAGACGTAACCTCTGCATTATATTTATTTCAGCTCTAATAAGTTAATGTTTATTTAATTATAAATGTTCTTAATTTAAGCCAAAGGCCAAATATTTGCTCAGTGTGAATATTTCCAATAAAATTAAGAAAATAATGCTAAATTTAAACGATTGTTCTTTCTTCTGATAATATTTGATCAACCGGGTTTGTTTGAGAAATGCATTCAACAATATATTCCACATCGATCAAAAAGCACTATAAAAGGCCATCATTAAATAAGTTCATTTCAACAAGTACAAGGTGGAAGTTATCTTTAATACCTGAACGTTGCTTGTTTTAAAAAATGGTTGAAATAAACAGTATTTTCAAAATATTAATAATTTGCCACATCGTCCTTTTGAATGTTCCTTTGGTGTTTCCAAAAATCGAGTCACGAATTGTTGGCGGAACAGTAATCGGCATTGAAGATGTACCCTACATGATGCGGATCCTGCACTATAATGAATTTCGCTGTGGTGCGACTTTAATAAAACCCCGATACGTAGTGACTTCAGCCTACTGTGTTATGGACATTGAACCTGAATATATCACTGTAGAGGGTGGATATGATCACGTCAATAAGAGGGGTGTATCATCTGGAGTTAAGAGCATCAAGTATCCTGGAAATTACTTTCTACTACCAATTGATGTTGCGCTATTGAAATTAAATCATTCACTTCGTGGTTCTTATATACTACCAATTGGTAGTTTGTGCACTAAAGGTTGGACAGCGGGCACCGACGTCACAATATATGGCTGGGGTATACGTAATAAAACAGATATATATGGTGACGGTCAGCTGAGAAAGGCAACTGTGCAAGTGATTAAACAAAGTTACTGTGAGTTCATTTATCGTGCCGATCGCGAATTTTCAAAAACAATATTCTGTACTTCCACCCTGGGTGGCAGGGATTCCTGTATTGGTGATGCAGGAGGGCCCGCTATTATAAATGGGCAACTTTGCGGTATAATATCTTTTGATACTGGCTGTGCTAATCCTAATTATACAAGTGTCTACACAAATATTTTGGCTTTACGTAAATTTCTAATAACTTCCACAAAGAAATCTTAAGGTTAGAAGTACTGAGCTTAGTTTTACTTTTTGAAAATAATGTCAATAATTTTGATTTAATAAATGTAAATAATGGATCCAAAATTTGGAAACTAGTTTTTTGTTTGTTTTTTTTTTTTTTTTTTTTTTTTTTTTTTATTTAGAGTTTAGTATCGAACAAAAACAAAGATATTATACACCACAAGTGATAAAAGTGATTATGTTTTTTTGTACCCTTGACTACGGGTGGCAAGGGTGTAATAGCTTAGTCATTCCGTTGGTAATTTCTACAATATTTATTTGCGACCACATAAAATATTGTACTTTATGCAACCTTATGCATAGGGAAATTGATTGAAGGCAAGCTTTTGAAGACCCCATATATTGTTGGCAGCTCTTCTTTCGAAATATTAGAAATATTATTTTTGCGAAGCGAAATTGAAAAATTTTGCATTAACAGAAAAATCTCAAAAAAATAATTCGAAAGCGGCTTTAAAAAAAATAAATTTTGCAGTGAAGTGTTTAAAACGATAAAACATACAAACTATTAACTTATACTGGGTGGCCCAAAATAAGCGAAATATTTATTAAATTTTTTTCATGTTCTATGTATATAAATGGGGAATATTTTTAATTAAGTTATGAAAAATAATATCTCGCAAGTGGTGTCCACTTTCTGCTTCGCAAATTCGTGCTCTTTCCAACCCTTTTTATACCCTTCACACAGTGAAAAAGGGTATATATAGGTTTGTCATTCCGTGTGAAATTTCTACAATTTTCATTTCCGACCCCATAAAGTATATATTTTCTGAAAGCTTATGAATAGAGGAGTCGATTAAGCCCTGACCGTCTGTCCGTCTGACCGTCTGTCCGTGTGTATGTTGAAATCAACTTTTTGAAGCCCCCCGACATAGGTTGGACCCCGGTAAGGTATTAAAATATCAGAAATATTCGGGAGTAGATCGGTATTGAAAATCAGAAACATCGGTGCATAAACAACTGAGATATGAGCAAAAACCCACGACCACCTCGATTTTCTTTTCATAAAAACAACATTACAACAACAACATACATACATACAAACGTGTATACTGGTTAGAGAAAACGTGGCATCGAATCCCAGCTGAGGCAAAAAATTTTTTTTTTAAATTTTTTTAAAATTTTTTTTTTTAATTTTTTTTTTATTTTTTTTTTATTTTTTATTTAATATATTATATATATTTTTATTATTATTTTTTTTTTATTTTTTTTTTTTAATTTTTTTTTTATTTTTTTTTTGTTTTATATATATTATATATGTATATAATAATTTTTTTTTTTAATTTTTTTTTTAAATTTTTTTTTTTTAAATTTTTTTTTTATTTTTTTTTTGTTTTTTTTAACATACATACGTGAATTTACTGTTATTGCATGACTACACGTTGTGAAGGGTATATAAGATTCGGCACGGCCGAATATAGCGCTTTTACTTGTTCAGGTGTTATGTTGTTAATTTCGTCGCGTATATGACTTTAATTGGATGGATGGATAAAATGGATGGTTCTAGGCTTATTAATGTAGACTTTTCCTTTCATATAAACCCAAAGAAAGCAGTCCGGTGAAAGTGGAGGCCAATTAAAATCACTTGTACGCGAAATAATTCGTTCACCAAAGATGTCCCGTAAAAGAGCCATTGTGTCCCTTGCAGTGTGCGCTGTGGCTCCATCTTGTTGGAACCATAGTTGCGGATGGTTTTCACGGCTGGCCTTAAAAAATTTTCCAACATTGTTCGATATCTGACACCATTGACGGAAACGGCGACCCTGTGTTCATTTTCAAAAAAAAAAAATAAGGACCAATTATCCTTACCGTTGAAACACCGCACCAAACCGTACACTTAGATGGGTGTTATTCTCGCTGTTGAACTACTCTCGGATTTTCCGTAGCCCATATTCTGCAACCAGACGGTTTGTTGTTTACTTTTAGGATCCAATGAGCATATTAAAATAACGACGATATGTACACTGAGTCAAAACAATGGATCGTTGATTTAAAAAAATAAAGCTCAACAATTTGGGCACGTTGTTCAATTGAGTACTGCTCCATTTTAAATTCCCCAAGTCTTTACAAAATACTGAAAAGAAAAAAAAATATAATAAAAAAGTTATAAGCAATTCAAATCCCTTCGGTGATTTTGGGCCACCCAGTACTTAATTGCAAACCAAGGTGGAATGTGCGCGAGCATTATGGAAATTGAAAATGGCCATTAAAAACGCATTATTATGTTCAAAATTACAAAAAATAATTGCTGTATTCGGGCTGATAGGCAACCTGAAGAGTACCAACTGTCATTATATTTATTAAAAACAACGGTACGGGGTGGTAGAATCATTGGTCAATATTTCGTATAAAAAAAAGTCAAATCAGGATGTTAACGTCAAAGTCAACCGTTATAACACGATGTTTACGGACCATGTGCTTCCAGAAATTCAAGCGCATGGTTTTGCTACGATCAATTGGCCACCTAGATCGTGCGATATCATATCTTTGGACTATTTTCTATGTGGATATGCATAATCTTATCTTATCTGAGAAATATTTTTAATATTACCTTTTATGAACTTTCTATTTGTTGTTTTGTTGCATGAACAAATTAATTTGAATACCCATACTATCAATGTTCTTGCAGACATATTTTAAAAGCCCATATGTGTTCACTGTCTCTGTCGTTTTTGCTGTCAAGTCTCACATTGTTTGCCTGTATAATATACAGTCTATATTTATTGCAAGTGTTTTTCTTTATTAAATGTATTAAAGTTTTTTTTTTCTTTGATTTTCATTTTGATTTTGTAACTGTATTCAATTTATAAGTTATTGTGGTTGTTTTTATACCCGCCACCAAAAAAATGGTGGGGGTATATTCATTTTGTCATTCCGTTTGTAACACATCGAAATATCCATTTTAGACCCCATAAAGTATATATATTCTGAATCGGGGTTTGATTTGATGACGATCTAGCTATGTCCGTCCGTCTGTCCGTCTGTTGAAAGCACGATAGAGGTCGCACCGAAAAAGCTAGGGGGCTCAAATTTTGCCAGAATCTTTCTTATAGATAAGGTTTGTTTGGTATTGAAAATGGGCTAAATCGGAATATCAGGAAGAGAGATATAGCACGAAAAGCAAGAGTAGGTCGAAAAAACCGTGTCCTTCAAACATCGAATAAAATGGAATTGTGTCCAAACGCATTAACGTAGACTCATGAAACTTCGAATATATATTTCCTGAGTAAAAGCAATATTTTTCCCCGAAAATTATCTAAATCTATGTATTAGGAGAGGAGTTATCGATCAAAATGTACGAAAATTTATACCGCACAGTGTATTTTTCGGTATATTTAAAAACAAAAACGTCATAAAAGCAAAAAAATTTGATGTACGACTCTGAAACCTTGCACACTTTGCTTTTTGGTGAAACGCTTTTTGTGACGGAAAATCAATGTGCCACGCCCACTTTTACGCCCACCTCCCATATAACGTTTTACCTAAAATTCATATAATTTCTCTATTAATAAAGATTTTGGAATAATAAAGGGCTATATTGAAACACCTAAGTTGTACTCATTCGCAAAAATACCTTTGACACGCCTACTGTAACGCCCACTTTTCACGTTATCTACCGTTAATGAAATTAAAAAGCTCATAAAACCGACAAAATTAGAGGTATGATGATGAAATTTGCTACATATATCCTTCTAATCAATGTTATTATTGTGCCAAAAATTTCAGGTGACACGCCCACTTTAACGCTTACCTCCCGTATAAGGGTTTATCTTAAATTCATGTAATTTCTCTATTGACAAAGTTTTTGGGAAAATAAAGGACTATATTGAAATATCTAAGTTGTATTTATTAGCACAAACTTTATTGGCACGCCTACTTTAACGCCTACTTTCATTGAAATACTACACTTACAAAAGCATATCGAAGTTATAAAGGGTGGTTAAATTTTAAGGACCGATGTTGAATTTAAATAAAACACAACTTATTTAGGATATTATTATCATTCCTTTTTATAATGATAATATTTGTATGGTTCAATTATGTATTTAACAAAATATCGGCCAAATGTCCTCCCCCCATCCTTGGCACTGCTCCTTTTCAATGAAAATGTTGATGCTCAATTGTTGGGCATGATGATGAGGCGAGGTTGACTGCTCTTTTGCCACACTATCGCAAGAACCAGCAGTGGTTCCCATTCAACGAACTAAGAAGGCATTCACAGATTTTCTAACATTTTATACAGACCTGTTTTGCAGAAATTTAAATATTTTTTACAATTCTCCCGATTGTGGACGAATTTGGACGATTATCTTGATCAAAAGAATTACGAAGTGCACAAAATGCATTTTGATTTGAACGCCCATTTTTATAAAAATCTTTAATATTTAAAAGCGTTGCTCGATTGCGTATCTTTCCACGGTTCAAATTGAGTTAGTTTGAGATTGAGAAATGTCAAATGAAATACAAGAAAAAAGTTGAAGTTTAGATGTGGTTCACCTTAAACATGGGCCCTTAAAATTCAACCACCCTCTACAAAGAAAGTGATACATATTTTATTATAAAGAGATTATTCCATAGCGATTAACAAAATAATACATATTGTGCTTTAAATGTACACAAAATTGGTGGTGGGTATTAAAGATTCGGCACAGCCGAATATAGTGCTCTTACTTGTTTACTTTTGATTTTCCCTTTCACTCTCATCATGGCTGGTTGATTTGATCTTAGTTTACATATATTTTTCATTTATACAAAACTTAACATTGGTTGTTTTTGTCTTTACTTTTCTAATGTTATTTTGTTTTTCACAAAGCTATAAAATATGAAGTGTGTATTGTATAGTTTATGATGTTAGTGGGGAAACTGTCACGGGGTAATTAATATTGTATTCATTATAGCCCTACAGCCCTAATGTCTGCTTAATTATGAGCATCTAATGCTCTAGTGAACCCTTTATAATTGAAATTTTTGTTTTTTTTCATTCCAAATAATGAAGCGGAGTCAGTTTTTTTTACTTTCAGTCTTTAACATTTCAATTTATAGTTTAGATATTAAAAACTGACCACCTAATTAGAAACTAGTTAAATGTATATGACATCCGCTTAAAAATATAAAACAAAATTTTTAAAATTTTGCTTCATTTTCACACTCAAAGAAAAAACATGGCTACGACATGATCACGAAATTCATTTTATAGTTTCTGTAACAATAGTTGATGTAAACAAACATTATTAATCCATGAGACATGGGTTTCTTTTCATCTTTTCATTACGTTAATGTAAAAGTCATGCATGTTTTACCTAATTTGAATCACTTCATCATGGGTTGAATTCATGCATTCACTATTCCTTCGCATGTCTTTTTTTGCTGGGAAATAATCTATGATTTTTTTAAAAGCAAAAAGCGAAGATTGTTCATTGCATTTGTAGTCAAAATATGATATTTGAACGATACTTTAACTAAACCAATAATGATAACTAGCAACCATAATATATTTTAACCACAATAATGCAATTTAATCACTGTATGTTGCTCCTAAATTATGATTATCACAGCCATGTTTTTTTTTTGTGTGAAAGGGACAAAATAATGCCTCACTTATTGCCAAAAATAGTCCTATGAAGTGGTACATCACAAATGTAATAATCATGCTGTCCAGAAGTACTCTGGGAAGCAATTAGGCACCATGTTGGGTTGAAAAAGAGCCACCAAAACTGTTAACCCGTAACAGGTATAACCCGATGCTTAATTGGCATGTTGAGCTGTCTAAAGGAACTGAATTCCTTAATTAAAAAAACAATATTCAAAGTTTCATTAATTTATGGAATTGGTCAAGAATCCAGAACCTTCATTTTAAGTCCTTAGGGATTACGAATTCATTAGGTATTCCAAATTTTTGCGACTAATACGCCTACACGCAGGTCATTGACAGAGGTATTGTTTTGAAGTCTCATCCTTTTCCTCGCATGCTCTAGATGTCGTTTCATTCGACGGTCTTATGCGAGCTAGATAAGTTCTCATTTCCGTATCACCTATTATTACACTGATAAAGCTTCTAGGTGTTGGTCTACTTACATAGTTTCAGAAAATCCTTCTATTACCTTAAGATTTGGGTCACCTCACCGTTATCAGTTTTTTGATGTGTTCCTATAACGCCAATACTTGATCTTGTTTAACCCTCTGAAGGAGTTTCACATTATCCTAGTTGATTGTATTCAAAAATGATTCCATTTTGAATAATTTGTCGGCTTCTTTGTTCACAGACGTTCACAATTTGCATGCAAGTTTATCTCACTCTTGCATTGCTGGACATTCTGAGATTAAAATTTTACCTTAGTAAGGATCCTGATTTGCCAGCCGAAAAGATACGACTCGGAGTATCATTATCAGTGTCCTTCATCTATTTAATGCCATCAGTAGTTGCCATAATCTCAGCCTGGAAAAGAGTATTGTGATCTGGCTTACGTCAAATAAACCTATTTCAGTTTAGTGACCAATTTTTGATCCTTTGATCCGTCCGTATAAAGATCGATTTCTTAGATATTTCATACCTCAATAACTTCATCCCACTTTTCCTCTTCTGGTATTATGGTGGTGTTCTTAATGCTCTCATATCTCATTGGGATTTTGTCACAAAAGTACTTACCTTTGTTCCGGCTTATGTCAAATAAAGCCAGTCCAGTTTGTTCACCAATCTTCGATCCATCCGTATAAAGATCGACTCCTTAGATATTACTTACACTAATTACTTTATCCCACTCACCCTTTTCTGGTATTATGGGGATGCAATAGTTCTCACATATCTCAGTGGAACTCTGTCACGAAAGTATTTACCTGTGTTTCGGCTTATGTCAAATAAACCTATTTCAGTTTCGTGACCAATTTTTGATCCTTTGATCCGTCCGTATAAAGATCGATTTCTTAGATATTTCATACCTCAATAACTTCATCCCACTCTGCCTTTTTTGGTATGCATTTAATGCTCTCATATCTCACATGTTACCATTGTGATATTTCCCACTGGTAAGATAACGGTTATTCTTTGGAATGAAATTTCATTATCTCTAGCCAGCTATTCAGGAAGCGCTTTTCGTAATCAATTTTTTTTTCATTGATATCATTTGAATTCATGCTATTCACTTTTTCATCATGTTTATTTTTTTTTTGCTGGAACATTACATGTTATGAAGCACTTTTCTTAAGCATTTCTGTAATTTTGTTATTCACTGTATATGCATTTCATTCATCTGTCAGCTCTAATTTCATTCATTAAAATGAAGTGTTCATTCAACCATTAATGTCCGGAAGTTTAAGTCATAATTTAACCATAATATCTATTAATTATGATCCACTAGTTTGTTGTAGCTAAACTATTATCATGTGGTTTTCACTTTAATGAACAATGATCTCTGACTTTAGAGTTAATTATAGTTTAATGTGGCTATGTTTTTACGAACACTGCATAAGATTTCAGAAATTTAGTTAAATTTTTAATAGAAAACTTAGTGCATGCGTTATTTTTTATTCTGTTTCTTCATTTTTTACTCATAGTTTTTTAAATGTCCATTTATATTATTGTACTGAAATGAATCAAGCCCCTGTAGCTGCAATACGTTGTAAAAAATAATTTATAGTTAGAGCTTTGCTCTCTCGGCTGGAGAATAATATTGTTTTTGATTCTCATAATTTTATGCAAATTTCAACACATAAAAAACTTTAAAATTTACAAGAATTTTTCCATTAAAAATGTTATTTTAAACGACCGCTTAAAAATGTTAGTATTTTTTTTTATTTTTTGTTTTTTGTTTTTTGTATTTAAATTGTAAATGTTAATTTATAAATTTTTTTTTTATTTAATATATTTTTTTTTATTATAATTGACATCATCTTGGTGACGCTACGTTGGTTGCTTTTATGGTTGTTGTGTAGGAATGTGAAACCACAGTTTCATTTACAAAATACTAAAGATGGAAAAAGAATGAAATGAAACCTAAGACGTTTTGCTTTTTTTCTTTCTTCTTTTTATTTATTTTTAAAAAGCTCTTTCTACAATTACTGTTTGACAGATTTTCTTCTTTGTAGTCTAAACGTAAAATGTAATAAAATGTGTGTAAAGAAATGAGAGTGAATTTTATTTTGCACAAAAGTAAATTCGCTTTGTACTAGAGTGTTATTTCAATTGCAAACCACAAGTGGGTCATAAAGACTTATTTATTGCATATTTGCCTACTCTAATCTGTATTTTACATAAAAAGTATTTGGTTTCACATTTTCTACGCAATTTTTTAATTGAAATTAAAAAATATTAATATTGGATTTCTTTCTCTATGTTTTGAATTTAAAATAAGATTGAGATTGTTTATCAGTTTTTGTTTTTTTTTTAATATTAAACATTATTGCAAAATAACTAGTCTAAAGTTTTTTGCTAAGAGATTTTTTTTATAATTTCTACAAAATTTTTTTTGTAAAATTTTTTATAAATTTTTTTTGTAAAGAATTCTACAATTTTTTCCCAAAAATCTTCTATTCAAAATTTTAAATATTTTTTTTTGTTATGTGAAAAATTTTTTTATTTTTTTCGGAAAAATTTTCTTAAAATATTAAAAAAAAATTTTTTCAAAATTTTCTTAAAATATTAAAAAAAACTTTTTTTTTTCAAAATTTTGTTTTATTAAAAAATTTTTTTATTGTATTCAAATTTGTTTTTGGAAAAATTTTTATTTGGATTTTTTACTTTTTGAATTTTTATAAAAATGTATTCTAAATATTTTCAATAATATTTTTTTTTTCGAAAAATTTCTTTAATGATCGAAATTTAATTTTATTAATTTAAAAAAAGTTATCTAGGAATTTTTAGCATTTTACTTATTAATAGACTTAGAGCCATTATTAAACCTTCCGTTAGTTAAAGGCAGTATTTTGTAGGACCTATAAATGGCTATAGTAATAATGGCCCTTAAGCTATAATAAAAATGATTGACAATAAATTCAAATATAGAGTTCGACTCAATGTCATTAAATTGAAAAATAAACACAAATTTGAAAATAAATGCTATGGTTCCCTAATTCTAGTTTAATTAAATTGTAACATAAATATTATTTACAAATAAGTATAAAGATAAAGAGTGCTGATGATGAAATCATAGCTGGTTTAGTAAATGGAAATCGTAGATGCTTTCGGCTAATATCGTAATAATTTAAAAAAAATATATATTAAATGATTGCAATTTTATTTAATTTAAAAAATGTTTTAGGCAGTTCAACAATAAGCCGGAAAAAACTTACTTACTTACTTACAATACATATAAACCTTTTTGTAAATTTTTTTTATTAAAAGTTTTTTACATTTAAAATTTTACAAATTTTTACTTATAAAAATTTACAAGTTTTTTTTGAAAAAAAAATTGTCTTAAAATAATTCTTTTATTTTTTTTATGTTCATAATTTTTTTTTCAAAATATTTTTTATACCAATGTTTATTCGAATTTTTTATTAATAAACCTTTAAAAAAATTTTGTTCAAAATTTTATTTGGAAAATTTTCTAACAAAATTTTTGGGAAACTTTTTTAAAAATTTTTTTAGTTTGTTTTTTTATATTAATTTTTTTTTAATTTCATTAGGTTTTGTTTTTATTTTTTTAATTTTCTATAATTTTTTTTAATGTTTTGTAAACATTTGCTTCTGAACTTTGTTTTTTATTTTCGACTAGCTAATACCCGGTGTGCTTCGCCACCCCAAATTTTAGTATTTAATTCATATGGCAGGTGCCACGCCCAATATTGTTAATGCACCCACTTTTTCCATAAATGCTTATTTGAATATCAAAGTTGCTTTTGCAAAATTTTAGTACTCTAATCGATTTTATTTAATGCATGTGGCCACGCCTACTGTTGTAAGTCCGCCCATTTATTACCCAAATGTTCGTGTAGATGTCAAAGTTTACAGTACTTAATTTGAAGACTCTAGCTGCATTAACTTTCGTGATATATAATATTTAATACTTATTCTTTAATAGGGCGTGACACCTCGCCCACTTACAATTTCAAACCAAAGTATAGCCTATAGTTCCTTCCAGACATACAGAAAGATTCTGGAAATCTGTCCAGCCGTTTAACCGTCTATAAAGCACAAACAAACATACAAACACACATAGATTTTTATATATATAGATAACACTTTTTTAAATTGTCTTATGATTTTTTTTTTTAATTTTTATAAAAATTGTATAGATTTTATTTAATTTTTTTTTTGAAAAATTTCCTAAAAAAATATTTTCAATTGATATTTAAATCTTTATTTTTTTAAATATTAATTAAAAACATAAAAGTTCGACATATAAATATTAAAATTTTAAAATATTTTATATAATTTTTTTTCTTTTGATTTCATAGAAATGTTAACATAATTTTTTTCTTTTTAAATTTTATATAAAATTGTTGTTTTTTTTTAATTTTTTACAAATAAATATTTGCATCATCATCCGTTTCCAATAAATGCATTGAAATTTGCCCTGCTTGGTTTATATTCTTAAATATCATTTTATATAGTTTATTTTTTCTATCGCCAGAAATGGCATCACTTAATTAAATCTATTGCATTGTTCTAAGCATTGTTCATCGTTTCATATCTTCTATCTAGGCCAGCACCCATTTAACGAGATTTTAACATGTAAAATAGAAAAATTATAAAACGCTACAATACATTGTTGTTAGATTGTTAAATAGTACTTACTTATCATGCAAATAATTAATTTTAAATAGACTTTAACACATCAAGTGTGTGTGCATGCCTCCAATATGTAATACTCACACTTTGTCCCTATATCATATGTTTTAGAAATAAAGCCTTTAGGTCATTATGAGACTTCAGTTTTTGTTGCCTACAATTATTCTTTAGTTTTGTATGGCTTGCATTTTTTCTTGTGTTTTATGGCGTCGGCTAAAGGTTATTTTAGCAAATAAACACGCTTTAAAATAAATTTTTGTATAATGAATTTTAGGGTTTGTGTGCATGTGCTTTCGAATATATTGTTAAATAAATTGGGATTTTCTAACTGAGAGTATAATACGGAAAAATTATAGAATCTTGAATTTTAAGATAAAGAAAGTAAAAGCTTCTTTAATATAATAATACGTATTAATAATACATATACGAATATTTATCTTACATCACAATGCCTGTCGATAAAATAACTTATTTTGAACTTTTATTCCGTCTTCCACATCAGACAAACTTGTAGTATATATTTGATAGTTCTGTTAACTTTAAGATGGTTTTTGAAAGTTGGCCTTATATAGAAGCTAAATTATGGTCTGATAATCACAAAATTGCCAACGTAATAAATTACAGTGAGACCTCGATTATCCGTAATGGTCGGGACTGGAAGCATTCTAGATAACAAAATTTTCCAGTTAACTGAGTAACAATTTTGTCTTTTAATTAACTGATCATTGTTGTATGGAAATAGTAACACAATAATTTGAGAATTTTTAACTTGTTTAAATAATATGAAGCAAGCAACGAACAAATAATAAACATTTTATTTCAGGTTTTTTTCTTAAGATTATTTTATAACAGAATTTTAACAAAAATTATTCTTGAATGTTTATTAAAATCTCAATTTCGTCTTTAAAATCTAGAGTTTTTTTTAAGGTAAGGGATGACATTGTAAGAATAACTAACAATCCGTAGATTACAAATTTTGTCCATACATGCTTCTGGCTCATCGTATACAGACAAGGGAATTCTCCTTTTTCATTTTATTCACATTGTGTTCAAAAGTTATCTAAAAAAATTATGTTTGTAATCCCGGATAATAGAGGTAATCACGGTTAATCGTTATAAAAAAACAAATATAAAACCAACATAAAAAATTAATTTTCCTCTTCTTTCCTGGATAAATAATGTTGCTGGTTAATCAAATTACGGAAAATCGAGGCCTCACTGCACATTACAATTATATTATTATTATTTTATTATATTATATTATTATTTTATATAAGATATTCAGGACTTTTATTAATGTTTATGTTCCACCTCTGTGGGTATAGTGCATAAAGTGAAGAAAGAAAAAAATTGAATAATTAACCATCACAATTTTGGGATATTTTATTTAAAAAATACATCATATGGGGATTTCCATCGAAAAGTGAATTGACAGCAAAAAAAAAAAAGCTTATCAGAATTTTTTTGCCAAAGTATTGTAAGACAACTCGATATCAAACGTGAATAAAATTTAAAAATATTAGTTAAATTTCATTTTTTTTTTTAAATACTTCATATGGGCATTTCCACCAAAAGGTCCACTTAAATCAAAAAATAAGATCAAATTTTTTGTGGAAAATTAAGAAGAAAAAACTCGAACTCGAGTCTAAATGACAGAAAAGTTCGACAAATAAATAAAAATTAAAATTACACAGGTAGAAAAGTAACAACTTAAGATAATAACTATATTCTATAGACACATTTATTGTTGCAATATTACTTTTCATAAATCGAAATCACTGTCACTGTCATTAACAGTTTCACTCTGAAAATATCTAAAAGAAGAGTGAGGTGTAGAATGGGTGATACCAGTGGAAGTGGAAGGTGCTTCTTCAAATAAATCTCCAGAATTCATGATTTCATCCTCAGCCGGTAAAACGTTTTGGGAAGTACCCTTTTGCCGTATGTCTTTATTGCAGAGATTCCAATTATCTTTACATATAAAAGTGAAACTCTGTGTGTGTGTGTGTGTGTGTGTTAGCTATAGACTCCGAAACTGTAAAACCGATCGGACTCAAACTTTGGCAAGTTGTTGTACACATACCAGAGAGTGTTTATGGGTGAAAAAGTGGGCGGAGCCACGCCCATAAAAATTAGTTATCAGTTTTAGCTACTTGCACTTGACCGATTTTTCTAAAACTTTGCACACATATCGAGCTGTCATGACTAAATAATTTCGTGATAAAAAAAGTGGGCGGGGCCACGCCCCTAAAAAAGTTTTAATTTTGAGGTACTTGCACTGGACCGATTTTTCTGAAACTTTGCACACATATTGAGCTGTCATGGCTTTATAATTTCGTGATTGAACAAGTGGGCGGGGCCGCGCCCATAAAAAATTAGTTATCAGTTTTAGCTACTTGCACTGGACCGAATTTTCTGAAACTTTGCAAACATACTGAGCTTTCATGACTTTACACTTTCGTCATTCGAAAAGTGGGCAGTGCCACGCCCATTAAAAAAAAGACATCATTTTGAGGTACTTGCACTGAACCGATTTTTCTGAAACTTTGCACACATATTGAGTTGTCATGACTATACAGTTTCGTATTTAGAAAAGTGGGCAGTGCCACGCCCATAAGAAAAGGTATCATTTTGAGGTACTTACACTGGACCGATTTTTCTGAAACTTTGCACACTTATTGAGCTGTCATGACTATACAGTTTCGCAATTAGAAAAGTGGGCAGTGCCACGCTCATATAGAAAAAGTTATAGTTTTTAGCCTTGCATTTGATATTCGATTAAAATTTAGAATGCTATTAAAATTCATGAAGGGGCGTAGCAACGCGCGCCGGGATTGGCTAGGGTAATATAAAATATACTTCTCCGGCATTATCTGCAGTTAATCTGTTTCGTTTTTTTGAGTGGATAAAACATTGAGTGCTGAATGAGCGTTCAGTGGCTGCTGAAGTACATGGAGCTGTCAATATACGAACCGCTATCCTGCTCAATTCTGTGGTCACGCACATACTTTTCCACCATGTACAAGGAGATATTTCTTGTATGCAACTCCACACAAAATTGTTAGCCCACAAATCCTCTCTAGCTTTAAAGTTTGCTAGGTCCACCATTAAATTTACATTGAATGGGTATCCATATCATAAATAAACTGCATCGCAATTAGATAATCGGATGAAGTTAAGTCGTGCCCTTGACTATTGGGGTCAAGCAAACTAGCTGCCAAATGTATTGGTTTAACAGACATTTTCATCCTTTAATCAAAGTTAGACAATAATTCTTTTTTGTCATTATAATCAATTGCAGTTATTGCTAAAAATGCATCTCGTAGCTTATTTTGAATGTCTTTAAAAGCAAAATATACACGATGAACACTTTATTGGTTGGATTCTAGTTATCCATTGTGCCATCGGTTGAAATCGGTTTAGTTTTAAATTGAAGTTCAACATATTTCAAAAGTCTTTACGTAGTAATGATGATTTTGTTGTAGTTTTTAGGTTCACTTTTTCGTGAACAGCCAAAGCTTGAAGTGGAAATTTACTGTTTACCAAACTATTTAAAGATGTTACGTAGCTGCCCCATCTCGTCTTAACAGGAAGCTTTAATTGCTCTCCTGATCCTTTCTCTTTGCAGATTTGGTGATGCTTGCACCTGTTGCAAAATAGTTCCATATTTTTCCATTTTTAGGTCTTCTCATGTCCATACCTAAACGCGATATAAGTTTATTGTTGCACTTCATCAATATTAGCTTCACTAATAATAACATACCTTCTCCACAATATTAATTCAGTAGAGTTTAAATTAATAATTTAATCCACTTTTTGATTTTTAACACAAATGACTTATTTGAAATGATTTTTCAGCTGATTGACAACCAGTGATGACATATGCTGCATTTCAAATGCATTTTACAAATACCCAAATAAATTCCCAAAAAAGGTATTTACCCGGTATTTACCCACACATCGGTTAAATACCGGGTAGAATCCCAACTCTAGCCACGGTGCAAACAATCATTCACTGTTGGTCAACCTATATTCTCTACTGGCTAAACAAAAAATAAACAAATGATTTATAACATTGATTGTTAAATGTATAAAAATCATCTGTTTTTATCGCTATCTGAAGCAGCTAATACACGGCATGTTTTCTACATGCTTCTTTGCGCATCTGAGGATATTTTAATTAGAGCTTGTTTTATATTATGCTGACAAGCCACATAACATAAGCTGTTGACATCAATCGCTGCTGCTGGAAAATAGCCACCGGCGGTTGACTGTAAAATAACAAGTTTGACAGATATGCAGAATTACATACAAGTCAGATGTAAAAAACATGCCGTATATTAGCAGCTTAACTGCTGGACAGTGCAAGACAAAACTAGTAATAATATAAAAGATAACAAAGAAAGGAGTTGCTTTTGGTAGATAACGATCCAATTCGCTATGGTAAATAAATACATGTAACAATATAGTTACCGAATTCAATTTACTAAAAACCTGGGAGTTAACTAGATGATATTTACATCCAACACATAGAGTCACTGATCAAAGACAGCTGATGATGAAATGGTAGCTGGTGCTGAATATGCTTTCCCCCGCCTAGTGTCGGAGAAACATATATTTTTAGATTATGCATTTATTATCACAATAAAAATTCTTTGTAAAAATACGAGTGTTTAAAAATTAACTCAAAATTAATTCAAAATATTAGATCTCCAAAACTCTACTTAACCATAATGTTTTAAGGGAAATAATCAAACTTACATTCCATTTAGAGATATTCGAATGTAAATTTAAATATTTCTATAGCACGTTTTGTTTTGATAAAAGAGAGACCTGTGCATTGATCTTTGCTCTCTAAAATCTCACTCAGGCTCAGCGTTGCCGTTTTTGGTTATTTATAACCAAAATTGGTTATTTTTTTTTGCCAGTGTGTAGATGTGTATTTTTTTCCTTTTTGGTTACTTTTTTAAAGCCCAAAATTCAGTAGTATTTAAAATGTTTTACTTATAAATCATGTTCTTATATGTACGTTTAACATTGCAATGTTCTCGTTTAAGTGACAATGTTTAGACAACCTTGTTAGCACTTGAAACCCTATTTCTTTTAGCAAATGATCAACTCTGGAGTACGAAAAAATACATGAAATAAATAAAAATTTTATTTTAAATAAAAGCTTTTTATTTATTTATCGTTATTTGTAATAAAATTACCTTTAAGTTCTTTTATGTAACTTGATACGTAAGACTTGAATTTTTGGTTTATTTTTAGTTCATAATTCATTCGTAAAGTACAAATATTTTTTATATTAAAATGTAAAACAAATTTAAAATAAATCAAATATATTTTAATTTTGGTTATTTTTTTTTATTTGGTTACTTTTTGAAGTAATTTTGGTTGTAAATTTTTTTTGGTCGTGGCAACACTGCTCAGGCTACAAAGTGTAGAAAAAAATGTACAAGAAACAGTGCGATTGCAAATAACTCGTTTTTGATTTGTATTATCACACATTACAATGTCCCGTATGAAAAGCACTCATTAAAGCAGCTAATACACGGCATGTTTTTTACATCTGACTTGACAAATTCCACACTAATATATACGAACATGTCGTGTGTTACCTTTAAAACATTACTTGTGTAAAAAACATGTTAACACATCTGACCAAATTAAAGCTCGTTTTATTTTCTTCCGTTAAAACATGTGACATCAGTCAGCGACGGTTGCCTGTGAAAGTTCAATTTTGACAGACATGTAGATTTACATATGTCTCACAAATTTTAAAGTCAGATGTGAAAAACATGCCGTGTATTTTATAGCCTTAAATATTGAGTACAAAAGAGATTTTTGTTACAATTAAAATATAAAAAAAAAATTTTTTGAAAAATAAGATTTTTGTTCTTGGTATTTTTACGAGTATAAAGTTAGCCACGTGTGGCATCGTTAGTACGAAATTTCATAAATATATTTTTCTTACATAAATGATTAATTTAGAGGAATATTTCAGTGCCTCTAACTTAAGCTCATTGTTAATATAAAAACACTTTGATTTTTTCAATTTAAATATGCTCGACGGTTACGTTCGAAATGATGGAAATCCCCATATTAAGTCCAATTTTATGATGTTAATGTTTTTGCTATATTTAAAAATTTTTTTATCTAAGTGTTATTACTTCTTCTTTTTTAATTTCAATGCTCGCCTTTGGCATCACTTTTAATACACATTTTGCACAACAAATAATTTTAACATTTATTTATACAAATATGTATGTACATACCTCTACCTACTTCGACCTAATTCAAAACATCATGAAACCTCAAATGGGTTAAACCAATATTAGTGTAAGGCTCTGCGAAAAAAATTAAAAAAAGCACCACATTAAAAGAGGGTTTTTTTAGCAAAATTTTTCAAATTACTCATGTACAATACATACCATACATACACAGAGATATTACCAGATATAATTGAAAGAACTGCAAAAATGAAAAGTATTAAATTTGTTTGCGGTCTATCCAATCACTGTTGGAAAAACAACATGACACCAACGTCACCACAAAGTAGCAAAAAAATAAATATATCAGTGTATAATTAGAATTATTAGGGGTATTCAATAACACAAATAGAAAATTTTTATTTTTTTATTTCTCGACGCCACTACTGGTTAAAATAAAAATAAGATTAATTATCTAATTAAATTGTTTAAAAATATATTAAACTAAAACTTACATATGTGGGTCCTCCTAAAAACGATTACATAGCTGAGTGAGTACTAAATTGTTTGAGTATATGATTTTTCAATATTGGTCAATTTACATAAAAGATCTCGTCGAGCATAGCTCCACAATAAAAATATTAGAACAAAAAATAATTTAAAATAGTAAAAAAAAAACAAACAAGTAAGAGAACTATATTCGGCCGCCGAATTTTTTATACCCAACACCAATTCGTTGTACTTTTATAGCTAAAAATTTATTATTTTGTTATTAACATTAATCGCTATGGAATAATATCTTTATACTAAAATGTGTATCACTTTCTTTGTACATCTTCAATGTGCTATTAAAATATTTCCGTAAATTTAGTCTTGCAATCAAAGTGAGCGTTAAAGTAGGCGTGTCAATGTAGTTTTTACTAATAAATTCAACTTAGATATTTCAATTTAGAGTCCTTTATTATTTGAAAATCTATTCATAAAGAAATTATATGAATTTTAGATAAAGCGTTATATTGGAGGTGTGCGTAAAAGTAGGCGTGTCATCTAAATTTTCCATTAGTACAAATCATTTGACTAAAAAGCAACGTTTGCAAAATTTCAGAATCAAACATCTAATTTTGTCAGTTTTATTAGGTTTTAAATTTTAAATATACCGAAAAATACACGGAAAAAATTTTCATGCATTTTGATCTATAACTCCTTTCGTAATGTATAGATTTAAGCAATTTTCAGGGAAGGATACTTTTTTTTACTCAGGAAATATACATTGAAAGTTTTATCGCTCGACTTCAATGCGTTTAGACAAAATTCCATTTTATTCGATGTTGGAAGGACTTGGTTTTTTTGACCTACTCTAGCATTACGACCTATAACTCTCTTCATAATATTCCGATTTAGCCCATTTTCAATACTAAACAAACCTTGTGTATAAGAAATATATTGGCATATTTTAACGAGACCATATGTGTTATAAATGTGTTGTGTTCAGTAAAATATTTTAATAAATTTCCTCCAATATCCTCTCTAGGATTTCTTTTTTTAATGTTAATAGCCAACTATACTTTAGGAAGGTATCTAAAAAATCATGTGTTTCTACGTAAGAACCAGCAACAAACTAGTTAGTGGTGTTACAATGAAAATCACATACAGAGGTGGTCAAAACATTTGCAACTGAAATTACATTTTAAATAAAAATTTAATTACATTGCTCAGCAGCAAAATCCTCTTTTAAATAAAACTATGTGGACTATATGGATTTTGATGAGCTGAACTCAAATCCGTTGTCGGTTTTTTTCCATCAGATCGCAATTTTTTTTATGGGCGTGGCAAATTTGTCCCCCTAAATAAGCCAGGTACGGAGACATATTTCATCCTAACTCGATAACCAGTCATCTGATTTTCAAAAGTAAAACACTTAGTAAATAAGAAACTATGTACTTATATGAAGTGTATATTTTTTTTTTTCAAAATAAGCTAAAAATATAAGAATGTCCTTAAAGTTGCCACTTTCATAAATTTTTTATGACAAAAAAAAATAAACCGTATTGAAATAGTGATGCCTCTCAATTTACATTAATTAGCTATCGGACAATGTTATAAACAAACAATACATTCACATATACTAAAGAGCGATACAAGCATACGAAAAATCTCTTACAAGCAATTTCATTAAATTTAAAATATTTTGTCTATATCACTCTGCTACTTTAAAATACATAATTCCAAAAATATGTTTTTTGCTTTAAGATCAAAACATTGACAAATAGAACAAAACTCAACGTTGAAATACAATAAAGATTCAGAACAAGGATTAAATAGAACTTTCAAAACATGATAAAATGTTTTGATAGAAGACCTAGACCAAAGAAACACTTGCATAGAGACTTTAACTTTCTGCAAAAATTGCTTATAAGAAATTGTTTTCTCTTTACACTGCCCTAAATTTTATTATTTAGTAACAGGACTGCTTAATATTTTTTACATTTTTTGAAAGTACTCTTTTGAAATCGAAGTTGATTTACACTTTCTTTATTTCAATGTCATTTACTTTGTTTGAAATAACAAACACTAACATAGTTGTAGAGGAAAAATCTTTAACTGATGATTGTTTTATTTTATGTAGAGTAATGTTTTGTTATGTTTGTTTTGTTATGTTTGTTTTGTTATTTATATTTATACTTAAATATAGTGATTGGAAGTACGTAGTATGAAATAGAATACATAACATTTAGAAAATTTTGCGCAGCTCTTTAATACATACATGTATACATACTAACATACATAGGTTAGGTTAGGTTAGGTTGAAAAGGAGGGGTATAAAAGCCCAAACCCATGACAGGTATACACCTATGCCCAGTTGGCATGTTGTGCGCTCCATGTGGAAAACGGAATTCCCAAACAAAAAACCATAAACATAATTTCCCATAAATATCGGACTAGTCCAAGAAACCAGTCCCCTCAATGTAACGCCTTATGGATCTCCAGTTCGAGTTCCCCAGGTATTCCAAGTTCGGCATATTATCTACTGTAAAATTTTCGCGTCTAATATGCCCAAACGCAGGACAATGACAGAGGTAGTGTACCAGGGTCTCATCCTCTTCCTCACAAGCTCTACATGTCGTCTCCTCAGATAATCCCATGCGTGCTAAATGAGTTCTCAACTCCGTATGACCTGTAATTACACCGGTTAATTTCCTAAGTGTAGGTCTACTTAGTCTCAAAATCTCCTTTGACTTCCCAAGATTTGGGTCACCCCAGAGTGTTCTTGTCACCTTACCGACATCAGTGCTTTGCCATTTTCTGACATGTTCTTCCATTGCCCAACGTTTAAGTTCATCCTTAAATCGTTTAAGGGGTTTGGCGTTCTCCAAAGTTATAGTACTCAAAAGAGCTCCCATTTTGGATAATTTGTCGGCTTTCTCGTTTCCGATCAGCCCGTGATGGCTTGGTATCCATATTATCTCCAGATGTTCACAATTTGCATATGAGTTTATCTCACTCTTGCATTGCAAAACGTTCCGGGATTCAACTTTCTCCTTTCTCAATGTCTTAATCACTGATTGGCTATCCGTAAAGATACGAATCGGAGTTTCGCTATTCGTTTCCTTTATCCATTTAATTCCTTCCGTAATCGCCATGATCTCAGCCTGAAAAATAGTGTTGTGATCTGGTAGACGGAAGTATTTGCCTCTATTTCGGCTTATGTCGTATAAGCCCATTCCAGTTTGGTCACCAATCTTTGAACCGTCTGTATAAAGATCGATTCCGTGGGTGTTTCCCATCCTGATTATCTCATCCCATTCTCCCTCTTCCGGTATAATGGTGATGCAGTTAATATTCTCATATCTCATCGGGATTTTATCACATGTTAATTCTGTAATATTTCCTATCGGTAAGATATCCGTTATTCTTTGGTATCTGGTCTTATGTTCTCTTATAAGCCACTCATCTATTGCCATTAATCTTGTGGCAGCTAAGGCCGCTTCATATTTTACCTGTATCTCAATAGGCCAAATGGATAATATATTCTCAATGGCCATTGTCGATGTGGTCCTCATGGCGCCGCAAATACTAATGCAGCACTGTCTCTGAATCTTTTGAAGAGGTTTTATATTCACCTTCTTCTCTAAGGATGTCCACCATACTAACGAAGCGTACGTAATTGTAGGCCGCAGTACACATGTATATAGCCAATGTGTCATTCTTGGGCTTAAGCCCCATTTTGAGCCAATCACTCTTCTGCAGAGGGCCCATATTCTTTGAGCTCTCTCCACTTTACATTGAATGTGGTCCTTCCAGGATAGTCTCCAATCAAGTACTATTCCTAGGTATTTGACCTTTTTATCAATCTTAATTGTCTTATTCCGAAAGATGGCATAGCTATGCACCGGTATCTTCCTCTTTCTCGTAAACAAACAGATTTCAGTCTTTTCCGGGTTGACATTGAGCCCTCGCTCCTTCGCCCAGTTATATGATATATTCAAAGCCTCCATTGCTCTCATACATAAAGAATTTGGATTCGTCCCCCTGATCAGTATCGCAACATCATCTGCGTAACAGATAGGCTTGAATCCCTCGTTCGATAGAATCCTCAGTAGACTATGTATGGTAGTTACCCATATTAATGGAGATAAAATACCTCCCTGCGGGGTTCCTCGACATACTTTGTCCCTTCTTCTTACTCCATTTGCCTCACAATTTATCCATCTGTTCCTTAACATATTGCTAATCCATGCAATTAAGACATGGCTTAACCCTAAGTTTTCCAAGGAACCGATAAGACTCGAGGTCATTACGTTATTGAAAGCTCCTTCTATGTCTATGAATACGCCCATGGTATACACACCCAGGTCGAAGGATCTCTCTATATGATAAACAACCTCCTGAAGAGCAGTCTCAGTAGATCTGCCCTTGATATAGGCGTGTTGTCCAAATCTCATTGAATCGCCTGGTAATCGTCTTCTGACCATTCCATCGACGATACGCTCCATGGTTTTCAATAAGAATGATGTTAAGCTTATGGGTCTATAAGCTTTAGGATTTGCGTAATTTTCCCTCCCTGGTTTAGGTATGAAAACGACTCTCGCCTCCCTCCATTCCACAGGGGTATACGCATATTTCAGGCAAGTAGTAAAAATATTTGCCAGCCTTATGTCGATTAGGTCAATGCTTCTCTGTAGGAGAGCCGGAAAAATACCGTCCGGCCCTGGTGCCTTATATGGCAAGAAACTATTTACCGCCTCTCTTACCATCTTTGTGGTTATAATTATGTCTGTCGTGGCACTACCGTCATGGGGGTGTGGAATTTCTCCGTCATCCGCCATTTCCGTTTGGAAGTGTGCCTCTATCAGTATTCCTAGCGTCTCCTCCATCGTCTCCGACCTTTTCCCGTTCGAGTCAACGAGGGTTTCCGGTTGGGTGTGGGTTTTCGATAGGAATTTCTTAATTCTAGAAGCGTCATTCACGCTGTCCACCTGATTGCAAAAAAGCCTCCAGGATCTGCGTTTGGCGATTCTTATTGCTTTGTTGTATATTCTGAGCTTCTCACTGTAATCGTCCCAGTATACTGATTGTTTCTTTCGATAGGCTCTGTTAAATAGCCTTCGGGTTTCTTTCCTGAGATTAATCAGTTCACCTGTCATCCAGGGCTTTTCCCTTGGGGTTCGCCTTTGTCGGAGTGGACAATGCTCCTCAAAAGTTTCCCTAAAATCGGCAGTCAGTCTTCCCACCATCGAATCTATCGTGTCCAGATTTTCATCCGGTTCTGGATAATTTTCGAGTTTATGTTGAAGACTTAACCTAAAATTTGGCCAGTCCGTCCTGGCCTTGTTCCTAAAAGTCACCGGTTCCGGTGGCGGATGAGTTAAGGTCATAAAAATATAGCGATGGTCCGAATAAGAGTGCATATCAGATACGTGCCAATCGCAAATTTCATCAATTAAATTTTCTGAACATATAGTCACATCAATTACCTCTTCCCTAATTCTGTTAATAAATGTAGGTTTATTACCTGAGTTAAGGGTAAATAAGTTATTAGCATTTAGGAATTCCCATAGGGCGTCTCCTCTCCTGTTACAGTTCGTGCTGCCCCAAGAGAGGTGATGCGAGTTCGCATCACAACCTATTAAAATATTCCTACCTGTTCTCCTTGCCGATGTTATCATACTTCTTAAATCCGACGTTGGTGGTAGTGTCGGAGCATCAGAAGGTTGGTACACCGATGCCAGCATTAAATTGCGTGAGCCATGTATTAAGGTAGTGGCGTCCGCTGTAGATAAATCTGGGGAAAAAAGAAAATTTAATCCCTTATGACAAAGTATACATGTTCTGGGTCGAGACCCAGTTTTAGCATAAAATAATTGGTATACTAACATACATATACATACATACATTTTAAAAAATGTAGATCTTCCCTGCAGATAATTCTGGAGTAAGTGGTTCATAAAAGCTGAAATATACTACTTGCAATAGGGTCCTATGTAATGCAGTCATGGACCATATTATTTTCAAACAAGAGTTTGTAGTTAAGCGACAAGTGTTTATGTTTTAACGATTACATATAGTGTTGTAAAAGGGTGTATAATAGTCGTGTAGGTTGCCCATCGAGTAGTGACAAAGAGTTGTTTTGGACTACTCCAATGGGTTATATGATCCAGCCCTAGGGCATCGTATTGTTAAATCGATTATGTTTGATCTATACATTTTTGTGGCCTTTAAACTAGTTCTAGTCCATTACGGATTATTCTTTACATGCGTGTATGGACTAGTCGCGTTATCTGCAGGGTAGTCACAAATTTTATTTTTTCTTAAAAGCTGCCATAAAAAATTTCTTAATTACTTAGCTTAAAAATCGCATATGTACATGAATATGTACCTTCAGACATTTGTCATCAAATTTAAACTTTTATAAATTTAAACGCAATTAATTCCAATTAAGTGCGTATTTTTATTATGACCCGTGCCATTTAAAGACTTAACTGTTTTGTTGTTGTTTTATATGCAAAAATCTAAAGATGTCGCAAACAGTTCAATGAGACCTGAACTGACACACACGCGCTTAAACATAAAGTACTTGCAATTTCCTATAAAACCAACTAAATAAAATAGAAAAAAATGCAAAAAAGAAGTATTTATGTGTATGTATATGTATGTGAGACCAATTTAATATTGCTGCCATGTTCAATTATTATTTTCTGCAATTTTTTGTAAGAAAACTCTAAAACAACAACAGTAATAACGTTATTATCATTAACAACATCTATAAGTATGTGTTCATGTATGCAATACATTCTCGTACATTATCGATTAACTTGAGTAGCAGTAATTTATGTATTAAAGCGTAACTAAAAGAGATCAACAAGAACAAATATCCAGAGACAACAAAACAGTAAGACAAACAGCAACAGTAATAACAAGACGACTGGCTACATAATAATGGTCGCATGAACTAACTCCTCGTACATTTGAAAACAATCATACGATGTGACGTACATAAACGAACTGTACTGTAGTGCTGACATAGTATTGAGTTATTGGGCGGTAATGAGTATCGAGTAATTGTAATTTTTTTTTTTGGTAGTTACTCGATGCTTCCAGAACAGTATTTTTTGAATTAATTGAAGCAGCTTAAATACAACTGTTAACAGAGGCAACCTTATCTGTGTGCAAGCTTATAAAATTAAACTAATTCCTATAAAAGTCAAAAGTTGGCAATACAAAATGAAATTATATTTGTTATTATTAGTATTTTATAAACAACTAAAAAACTTTTAGTTAAACGTACTTTGTAAAAGAAAATTTTATATATGTAAGTAAACGTATGTAGTTTGTACTTTCCTTTGTAATTTCAAAAATCCATTAAAAGTGGTGATTAGTATCGAGTACCCATATGAAAAGTAGTCGAATTTGCCAGTTGTACAGAGTGCATTAACACATTAAAATACACTTAAAGTCATGTATACAGTAGTTAATGCAAGTCAAGCATGCAGTTTTACTTATCAAATGACTGTGCATCAATTTGTCTGAGTGTCAGAGATGGGAAAAATATAATTTACTTTAATATTTTTATTTTTGTACAATAATGTTTTTAACATAATAAGAATATTTTTTTATGCTCAAATATTGAACTCCAATTTAAAGTGGTTGCATATCTATGCTAAGGGGTGTCTCGAAATGTTTTTTTTACATTTTAAAATGTCTCCCAAATCTAGTTTTTTAAAAAAAAAAAAAAAATACATTTTATTGGCGTTATGGAGAAAAATTTTTTTAAACTTTATTATGCAAAAAACTAAAGTTTCAAATTTTATTTTCTTTTGCAAAATTTCGCACTTTTTTCTTAACGCTTTGCATTAAACGTTGGACACACGTTTTACCGAAGTGTTTGATAGATTTTTCCCAAATAAATCCAAATTGTTTTACATTTGCAGAAGCTTTGAACTTTGTTCTTAGGTACTGCTTAATTATAGCCCAATAGCGTTCAATAGGCCTTAGCTCTGGACAATTAGGTTGATTCATGTTTTTCGGTACAAAATTTATTTTGTTGGCCTCATACCACTCAAGGACGTCTTTGCTGTAGTGGCCGCTTGCCTTTTTCAGGCACTCATTAATATAAAATTGGCGATTCACAATGATTGCCTTTGAAGTTTTCCCACATGTACATATTGCTTGCCATATCATATATTTTTTGGCGAATTTTGAAATCTTTTTATACTTAAATTTATGGGAAACATTAGCTCTTTTATTAGAAACATAAAAACCCTGATCAGGAAGCTCTGAATAGTCAGCCTTACAATAGGTTTAATCGTCCATTGAAATACATCCATTAAAATTATTTAATTTGTGACGTAGCAACTGTCTCGCTCTTATTCTTGCCGTTTTTGTTCCGTTTTCGTTTCGGTTTGGAGCTTTCTTGACTTTGAATATTCTTAAATTTTCTTTTTTCTTTATTCGTTCTACAAGCGACTTCGAAATATTTAGTTTTCGTGCGATATCGCGAATGGAAATGTTTGGATTTTGCTTCCAAAGTGCCTTCACCTTTTTAACGATTGTTGTTTATTTTCATTATAAATATCCACAATATTTTTTCTCATTTTTTCTCTATTTGACGACATTTTAAATGCGGATTAAATAATTTGAATAAACTTATTAACAAAGTATTGTTGACACTTATAACTATCACAGAGTGGAACAAAAAAATTAATTAAATAATAATTGTTTGCGTAGTGCCCTGTAAAAAATGCAAAAAAAGCATTTCGAGACACCCCTTATTAGTGCTTTTTTATATTTATTATATGCATGCTGAAAGTTGTATAGGTTCGCGTTAGGTATGTTTTAAAAAATTTTTATGTCAATACATGACATTAGACTACTTTGAATTGGCCATAAAACTTCTTAATTAAACTTTCATTGTAAAGAAAATTTTTGTTAAATATTCTATGCAATGATAACATGCTATAAATTTTCCTTGTTTAGAAACTTTACAACAAATTTTATATGAATAGAAAATAAATGATAAATATGCGTTTTATGTTTAAAAAAATTTTCCTATACATTGTAAAATCTTAAACTTAGTTGATTTTTTTGCGTATTTTGCCACCCAGAATGGTGTAGTTACGCTCATGATATTAATAAGCAACTAACTTTGAATAAAAAAATTTTCTTCAATTTCCTTGTTTTTTAAATTTTGTTTACAAATTTCTTTAAAAATAATATTTTTTAAAGTAACAAATTTTATTTATGGAAATTTGGTTTAAATCTCATATATTAATAGACAACAAACTTTAAATAAAAAAAATTTTGTTTTAAATTTTTTTAAAATTTTTTTTTTAAAACGTGTTTATTTTAAGAAACAAATTTTATTTAAATATAAAAAAAATATAAATTAATTAAAATTAAATTAAATTATTAAAATATAAAATATTAAATTAATTTAGATAAACAGTTGTTTTTTGTATTGAGCTTGAGATCACTTTTTTTTATAAAAAATAGTTTTAATTTTACTTTCCAATATTTCGCTACCACATTGAGTAGCTTCTTCAGGGAAAGTTTTTAAAATTTTCAACAATAAACAATTAAAATATTAGAATTGTTCAGGTTTTTTTCTTTTTTTTAACAATTCTAATATTTTAATTGCTAATTGTTGAAAATTGTAAAAACTTTCCCTGAAGAAACATCGGAAAATAAAATTAAAACTATTTTTTATAAAAAAAAAAGTGACCACAAGCTCAATACAAAAAACAACTGTTTATATAAATTAAAAAGGTCGAAAACATTCATTTATTATATTAAATTAATTTTTAAAAATTTAAATTTTTATAAATTTTGAAACAATTTTTTTTTTAAATTTTTAATTTAATACAAAAAGTTTACTGTAACACATTTCCCAACCCTGTCTGATATTGTACTTTGTCTTTAATGTTTGTGTCAGTCAGTAGCGTCTGGCTGGTACAAGACTCACTTTAATTCTCTGTTTGCCTTTTGTTGTTGTTGCAAAGTGTGTGATTGACCACAGCTGTTTTTTTTTACTTCTTCCTTTTAAAACAAATGTTGCTGAAGTTAAAGTTTTTCCTCTTTCAGTTTATTAGTCTTTACCGTATTCACGAGTTTGTTTTGTTTATGGGACATTTTGGACATTTGCATTTTTGCTTGAGTTTATGCCACTGTTGATTAATGTGTTGTTTACAGAATACGTGTGCTTAATAGGAGTGAACAATTGTTAACCTGTTTTGTTTTTGTTAAAGCAACGGAGCTCATGTAAAATCATCGTTTGTTTTGAGCGCTTGCATTATGTAAACAGCAGATTAATGTAATAGTGGTTGACAGAAGCTGATTGAACTGTGTACGACATGATGAAAGAAACATTCATTTTAACTTACTTACATTAAGCCACTTGTTAAGTATCAATTCTGATAACAATTCAAGCAAACAATTTGATAATTTTTTTCGAATGGACAGTTAAAGTGGAACATCGTTAATATGAAAATATGTTGAAAAATCCGGAACAAATTAAAACAAAAGTTAAAGTTGGTTTTTGTGGGTTACATTATTTTAACGGTTAAGGCTCGATATGTTTTTACAGAAATGCTTACACAATTCCTGAAAACAGGAAAATAGTATTTGAGAAGTTTTTCTTGAAACATTTGGGGTTACACACTATTTAGTTCTCACTGTTAACTGTTAAGTAGCACTGCATTAATAATCACTTTTAAACCGGCAATTTTTAGCACATGCGCTTACAAAAATTCTTCTTTAATAATACATATTATCTTCTTCTTCTTCTCTTGTTTCTAGTTTTTTGTTTTTTTTATTGCTTCTGTGTCGCTTTTGGAATTATTGCTGTGAACACACATACATACATACATTTTGTTTTTTATCAACGATATCATGCTGATTTTTTATGTTCGTTAAAAAATGTTTGTATAATTTGAAAAATGACCAGCATATAGGAAGACTGTTAGTTTAATTTAAAATTCAAATTATAATACAAAAAACGTAATAAGCTTTCAAATGTGCAAGAAGTTTCTTGATTAAATTACTGCAGTACATTTGTTAAATAAAATAAATTAAGTTTTATTGCACATTTTCACGCATTCGCTATGTAAGGAGTGCGCATAAAATAATTAATACCTTTCTACGTTTTCTACAACATGTAATAATTAAAGCAAAGGGCTAATCTCTTGGAGTTTATTGGAGATACCACGCCCACTTTTATTATTTTTTCGTTCTATATAAACTTTGTTCAAGCTATTTCAAAAATAAAAAAATATATTTAGAGTGATGCCCACTTGTATAATTTTTCCCTGTATACCGGGGCGGCCGTGTTCAAGTTATGCCGCATGTATGTGACAATTGTGTTTTATATACATATAAACTAACAGAACTTGGACCGCTTTGCTGTATAGGTAATCATAAATGCTCTTAAAATGTCGGTTTTCTTTTCCTTTCAAAACCTTTAGTTTAATTCCTTTTTAAGTCTATATCGGTGGTTGCAAGTAGAAAGGCCCTAACTCGTGTTGTTTATGAAATAGAATTTTTCAATGATTTCAATACATTTCACACAAATTCACCTCGACACAAAAATTTAATGCAAATTTAATAACAATTTTACAAAAGAAATTACATAATGATAATATAGATAATACAGAGTTGCAATTATTTGTATTAGAGCCGGCCTTTCTACCTGTGACCAACGATATTTATACAAAGTTTATTTTTTTCCATTTCGTTGAGTTTACTTTAAATATAAATACTTTTAAAATAAATAAAAAAAAATATATGAAAGTTTTTTTTCATAACTCGTGTTTTTTAAACAATTTTCGTAATTCACAAAATTTTCAGTATGATTTCATTTTTTTCGTGTAAATTTTTCTTTTTGCTCACAAGCCATTAATTTCATTTAATTTTTCATACCCTATTTCACAGTGTCATTAATTGCAATTATTTTTCTGTATAAATTTCTTGACAAAAAGCTTTTCCATAAAATTAAAGAAAATGTATTAATTGTTTTTCTTTCTCCTTTGGCATTGGTAAATGAATTTTCATTAGTTGTTAATTCTATAACAGTTCGTATTATAGTGAACAAACACACTTATGCGCATACACACAAACACACATACACTGAAATGGATCAACGGCAATTTATTGTTCCAAACCGCTTAATTACCATCACATTCACGTGACACTTTCGCATATATTCGCAATTAACTATCGTAAGAAAAAATAAATAAAAAAAGAAAATCATACGAGTAAGAGACTCACTCACATGCAATTTTGACATGCCAGTGGAGCGACACAATTATTTAGTTGATGTTCAAGTAAAACGCTTTTGCTGTTTAAAGCTTTTCTGGTATTTTAACAACGCTAATTGTAAATAACATGTAATGGGGGATCTTAATAAAAAATTTAACGCTATGTGTAAAGATGTATTGCATAGACATAGGGGAGTTCTTGGCAGAAGGTGTAATAAGTATTGCTTAAATGAACTTAAGATTACCCTTTAATACATATATTGTTGTTGTCCATATTCTCATGAACAATTTTGGTTGCAAAATAAAAACTTCGTTTAGGGATTTTAAACCAAGAACAAAAAGAAGTTGGAGAATGAAGACAACAACATTTGTTCAGGACACAAACAATTTTTGGGGTTTTTGTTAAATTTCTTTTTTTTATAAAATTTTTTTTTCTTGCTATAAAATTCTTTTCTTTTGCATTGCTATCAAGCCCTCACAGTTAAATTGAAGATGTCCGTTAATTTATATGCACAAATATAAGGTTTTACGATGCATTGATTTGAATCGCCATCAAAATTTTAAAATGAAGACACTTATTTTTTGAGGTAGTTGTAATTTGTTTTTTTTTTTTTTTTGATTAAAGAGATGACATGCTTCGATTAAGTATGAAATATAATATACTAGCCAAGCCCGGCGCGCGTTGCTACGCCTCTTAATGAGTAAAAATGGATTCTGAATTTTAATTCAATATCAAGTGCAAGAAGCTAAAAATTATAACTTTTTTTATGGGCATGGTACTGCCCACTTTTCATATTACGAAACTGTATAGTTATAACAGCTCAATTTGTAAGCAAAGTTTTAGAAAAATCGGTCCAGTGAAAGTACCTCAAAATTATAACTTTTTTCATTGGTATGGCCCTGCCCAATTTTCTAATCACGAAATTAGATAGTCATGACAGCTCAAAATGTGTGCAAAGTTTCAGAAAAATTGGTCAAGTGCAAGTAGCTAAAAATGATAACTAATTTTTATGGGCGTGGCCCGCCCACTTTTTACCACTCATAAACACTCCCTGGAATGTGTACAACAACTTGCCAAAGTTTGAGTCCGATCAGTTTTGCAGTTTCGGAGTCTATAGCTAACACACACACACAGAGTTTGCACTTTTATAGATGTCATATTGCCCACACGGCTCTGATTACAGGCCATTTTTCTTCTATTCTCATCAAATTTTCCATGACTTCTTTAAGAGATGTTTCTGTATCTCACCGATGAAGCGTTGCATCTCGGATTTGAGCTGAGGAATTGTTTTTGGTTTATTCGCATAAATCCAAGATATCCCAAAACTCAAGGAAAAAAATCGCACAATTAGAATCTCTTGAGATACATTTTTCTGGAACACGTTGTTGCAATAAATGGCTTGTTTCAGGCGCAGTGTAGCATTTGGCGTCGTGTTGTTGAAGCCTCATGTCGTCCCGTTGAGGCTATAAGAGCTCCGTCATCATGTTCCTGTAATGACTGTCGTTCACAACCACTTCGGCCTCATCTTCAAAAAATTAAGTCCCCAAACAAGCAGACTGATCAAAACCCGCACTAATTGCTCGTTATGGGTGCATTTGTTTCTCTTGAATTGTATGAGGATTTTCTGCGCCCCAATTTCGACAACTTTGTGTATTCGTGAAACCATTTAGATGGAAAGGCGTTTCATCGAGAAGAGAACTTTTTTCTTAAATTGGCATTGACTTTAATTTGCTTCATTACTCAATAATCGAATTGCCGGACGGTCTGCTGGTTTAAGCTTCTGAATAATTTAATTTGTACACATGAAGGTCTTGTGTGAAAATTCGCTGCTTAGTGCTTTGTGAAATATGAAGTTGTTGAGAACGATGCCGAATAGATGTTTTTAAGTTTTTGGCGACACTAGACACGAGACTAGTACGTTGAGGCACAGAAGTCTTCCTATTTACAACCTACCCAATTTCTTTAAAAATTTTGTTCACTCTTTGCATGATTGACACATTAGGTGCACTCTATCGACTGAAAATTCTTTGAAGTTTGCGTGTGGTCTCAGCTTTTCTTTCCCAATTTTTGTAATAAGTTTGTACAATTATAATGCATATGTGACAGCTGTCGAATTGCAGAGTTGCTACTTGTACAGAGAAATCACAACGCATTCTTACTGAGACCATTTAGTTTGGATTGTGGCTTCGAATTGCTATGTTTGCTAAAAGGAAATTTCAAAAGGTCATACAAATAAAACAGTTTTTGAAAAAAATTCCGACCTTAATACTGCAGTCAGCATTCCTGTGGAGCTGAGTAGTCATAGAGGGTATTTTTTTCAATTTTACCGGTCGATACAAGTACTACAGTTGTCGAACAATTGTTACCTCGATCATGAAGTGCCGAGTATACATACTTTTTTATAAGTTTATGTAAAGGTCGCAGTGATTTCGACAAATATTTAGCACATTTCTGCAGGTATCACGATGAAACAGACCTAAGTAAGCAATTTTTAAAGCCAAGCTAATAATAAATATGTGAAGATTGTCAATATAAACACCAATATTTGTTTATCCCCCAAATCCAATTCGCGATTACGTTTACCGCAGAAATCGGTTTAAACCGTAAAAGTGTTTTTTATAGAAAAGTTTTTCTTGAATTTTCTTAAATAGTTTTTTTTGCAATTTGCATTGCAATAAGCTTTTATTATGTCTGTACATGATGGCGGATGGCGGCGTATGCGATCAACAGTCTAGAATACAAAATACTGCTTTTTAGAATTTTCGTGTGTCTGTTTTTCTGACTTTCCATCTTCCTAAACTTAATCGACTTTAAAAACTTTTTGACGCTATTGGCAAAAACTTAAACTTCTTTCTCCAGTAAAAAAATTCCATAGCATTGACGAAACAATAATAACATATTTTGGGCATCGAGCTACAAGCAGTTATTCTCCGACAAGCCAATCTGTTAGTTCTATAAGTTATGGGCACGCACAACTCGTTGCAACTATTGCCACAAGAAGTCTAAGTTTTTTTCGGTCAGTGCTATATCGCTTTACATCCAAAGGACAGCTTCTTGACGTATCATACTTCAACTTATAACATAATACTCTTTCCACTTACATTTAAATCTTTCACTTTACGAATACGCTTTCTTATATTATTGAGAAAAAAGTGCAATTTCGTTATGTTCCTTAAAAGTACAAGTACAGATATAAAATAATTAAACTTGTGTATTTAGTTACTAACCGTTTAAGAGGACATCCGATTCCGGGAAAACTATAGGTTTTAAGAAAAAAAAAAATTATTTAATAAAAACTGTTTAGTAACACATAAAGATTTAAGTTTCGAAATAAAAATGTCACTTAAAAAAAATTCCGGCGCTACTTGGGTTAATTAGCTTTTCCACAATTTTGTTTTTTCTTTATTCTTGTTTTTTTGCACATGAGATTTCAAATTTGTATCGTTTAATTTGTTAAAAATAGTCCGATATATATGGGAAATTATGATTATGGTTTTAAATTGGGAATTCCGGTTCCCACATGGAGCGCACAACATGCCAACTGGGCATAAGTATATACCTGTCGTGGGTTTGGGCTTTTTGGCCCCTCTTTTTCAACCTAACCTAACCTAACCTTGTTAAAAATATCCTCATTGTTTAACATGTGCAAAGCATTATTAAAAACAAATAATAGTAAAGCTTTTTTTGCACATCGAAAAAGTACCCAATAGGATTTTTTATAAGAATATGTTAAAATCAAAATTTGCAAAGAATATATTTAGTAACATTTTTCAAAAAGAAATGATTAACAATATTCTTAAGATTCTCATTTGGAAGACATTGAAGTATTTATCATTAAAATTTTGCTTTTAATTTTTCCTACTGTCTTTACACTACTACTGATTTGGTATTTTCTTATACTTAAGTTGTTTTTTTTTATTTTTTTATTTTCTAAACAACAGTTTCTGATAAATGTTTATTCGTTGTTTATTATCGATTGTTTGCAACTAATTATTACCTCATGAAAACTCATGTTTTGTTTTTCAAATAAATTTTGTTTTTCTACGCAAAAATTTACAACAATGTTTTTAAATACTACAACGTCTATGAAAAAGTTTTATACTTGATAGTATAACTGTCAGTTTAATTTGTTACGGCAGGAAATCCCAAAATGTGGATAATGTGAATTATATTCGTGGAAAGTTATTACTGCATAAAGAAAAAATATTTAAAATTTTTTATTTATTATATAATATAGAAAAAAATAGAAATAAACATTTTTTCAGCTTTCGATAAAAAAAAATAAATTTTTAGAAAATAGAGAATTATTTTATATTAAAAATACATAAATAAAAAGAACCGGGTTTTGTGGGTAAAAAACCGGGTTTTGTAGGTGATAAACCGGTTTTGTTTTATAAAAAACCGGGTTTTTAAATGAAAAACCCGGTTTATTCCACTTTTGAAAAATCAACATTTTGAAAAAAACTGCCAGCTGAAAAAGTAAAAAACCGAATTTTCCACTGGTTGTAGAACCCAGTTGATCACCCTAAACACTACGTTGTAACTAACCCACACATTTTAATGATACTGAAAACTGTATAGTAAAACAGTACAAGTCTACTAGCTAATCCTAAACCAGTTTCGTTTTATGTTTTTTGCGCAATTTTCTTGTAATTTATTATGATTTTTAGTTCTCTGTTGTTTTTAAATTTAAAAATCATTAAATTGTTTTTATAAATATATTTTAAGTAAAAAATATTGTAAAACTATTTAAGCAGAAGTTTGTGACCGATTACGGCCTAGGGGCTGTTATCCCAGCTTTAACTTTAAACAAATAAATAAATCGAATAAAAGGTTCTGTATAATTTGTAAACTTCCCGAAGGGGCCCATATGTGAAAATGTGGGAACCACTATGCATTTTAAGTTTTATTTAACACCAACAGTAAACAAAAAGTGGCTCATAAACAAACAACATTTATACATAAAAAGCGATCATTATGTTTTGTTTGCAAGCAAATCAAGTCAGTCACTCACTCACTGATTACTCGTACAAATAATACCTGTTTTTTTATGAATCTCTGTATTATGACCTGTAAAGGAGAGTGAGTTATGAGTAGCTACTGTTTGGCACATCTTTCTTTTTCAAATGCCATATTGTGTGCTTTTGTTTAGCAGTCAGTATGTTATTAAAACAAAACGCCTTACAAAGTGCCCACCTCACAATGTTTAGCCATATTTGGTTAAAAAAAAAAAAAATATTTATTAAGCGTTTGTTTGTGCATCAGTTACATATACGAAAATGTTATGTGAATACGATAAGATAAAAACAAAATGAAAATGGAAATGTTGATCACACAACGTTTAACTAAGGCCAAACAGGAAGTGACTGTTCAAACATACGACGTTGTTGTGTGATGATAATAAAAATAAAAGTGAGTCTAAGAGATTACGCTGACAACAGTGATGATGGCGACGATTTGGTTGGTGGTCATGTTGCATGATTTATTGTACTTAATGCTGTTAAGTGATCAAATGAAAGTAAAATTTAAACATTTAAGTTTTAATGACGTGTTAAATAAGCTTGCAAACATGTTAATTTTCTTTGTAATAACGGCCTGTTTTAGGTTATCTTAAACAAAGAATTAAATGTATTTGAAATGGCAAAAAATAGTTCAAATTGTCTATACTCTTGATTACTTAGATACAGTAAGGTGGTAATTACTTTCCATTTTATGTTTTAAGCTTAGTTTTCAGGCAATTATTAAAACTATTCATTATTATTTGAATTAAAATTTAGGTTTATTAAATACTAGCTAATACCTGGTGTGCTTCGCCACCCCAAATTTTAGTATTTTTTTCATATGGCAGGTGCCACGCCCACTATTGTTAATACACCTATTTCTTGCCTAATGTTCATTTGGGTGTCAAAGTTGCTCTTGCAAAATTTTTCTACTCTAATCGATATCGTTTTCCAAATATACGAATTTTAGTATTTAATTCATATGTTGGTACCGCGCCCACTATTGGTAATGTACCCATTTTTTCCATAAATGTTTATTTGAATAAAAAAGTTGCTTTTGCAAAATTTTAGTACTCTAATCGATATCGTTTTCTAGATATACGAATTTTAGTATTTAATTCATATGGTATGTGCCACGCCCACAATTGATAATGTACCCATTTCTTGCCTAAATGTTCATTTGGGTGTCAAAGTTGCTCTTGCAAAATTTTACTACTCTAATCGATATCGTTTTCTAAATATACGAATTTTAGTATTCAATTCATGTGGCCACGCTTACTATTGCAAGTTCGCCCATTTTGTACCCAAATGTTCGTGTGGATGTCAAAATTTACCGTACTTAATTTGAAGACTCTAGCTGCATTAACTTTCGTGATATATAATATTTAATACTTATTCCTTAATAGGGCGTGGCACCCCGCCCACTTACAATTTCAAACCAAAGTATAGCCTATAGTTCCTTCCAGACTTACAGAAAGATTCTGTGGAAATTTTAAGGAAATCGGTCCAGCCGTTTAACCGTCTATAAAGCACAAACAAACAAACAAACACACATTGATTTTTAGGTATCTATTGCATACTTTAAGGATTAAAAGACAAAATATTAAAAAAAGCTTATTTGTATAAGTTTTACTTAAACTATGGATTATTTTTTATTAATTACGATTTATTTTTGTTTCTACCTTTTTAGCTAAAAAACAAAATGGTGCTGCTTTGCGTACAAATAGTTTAGGATCTGGCACGCGCACACCACCATTGGAACGTAAAAGCAAATTAAGCGCTCTAGGGCGTTTCTTTAAACCCTGGAAATGGCGGCGGAAAAAGAAAAGTGAAAAATTTGAAGCAGCCTCTAAGTGTGAGTAAAGGTTTTAAGATTTCAATTTAAAATATCTCAAGTTACTAAGAACTTAATTTTAACCCCCCCTTAATAAATCTCACTAACAAATTTTGAATATATTAAAAATTTTAATAAAATAAAATATTTATTTATTAATAAATTAAACAATTGCTTATGAATAAAACCGTTAATATTTTCTAAATTTTTTTTAACACTTAAGTTTTTATTTTTATTTATTTGTCGAACTTTTAAAGCTTGAACACTTGTTACACTCTCCTAGTGTCGAGTGTCACAAATCGCAATTGAAAAAAATTCTTAGTAAAAATAAGAATGTTTATAAATAAACTCAAGCCTGTATAAAAAATTAAAATTAAAATTAAACTTTTTTAAATATTTTTTTTTTTTAATTTTTTGTTTTTAGCCCTTGAACGCAAAATATCTGTACGTGCCAATCGAGAAGAACTTGTTCAAAAGGGTATACTTTTACCCGAAAGTCCGCTGGGGAACATAGAAGAACCAGGTAGGAAAGATTTTTGTTTAGAAAATATTGGATTCAATAATATTTAATCATATAAATTAAGGGAATTGATGGAGCGCACAACATGCCAACTGGGCATAGGTGTATACCTGTCATGGGTTTGGGCTTTTATACCCCTCCTTTTCAACCTAACCTAACCTAACCTAAGGGAATTGAAGAATTCAAAAACAAAATGCACTAAACTTTTATAAAAAGAAAATTTTGGAATTTTCTATAACAAACTCTGTGCAAAATTAAAATTATGAAAAAAATTTCGAAAAGTTGTAATTTAATTGCGGCTGTATAAAATTCTAAATACCCTTCACCATTCACAAAGAACTTGCAAAACAAAAATACATAATGACATACATAAATAGGTTTAAGTTTATTGCTTGTATATGGACCACTCTTTAGGTATGGCCATGACAAAACATCTAAGGTTAAGACAAAATGATCAGTAAGATGTAAGCAAATGATCATCTAAATTTTTTACACGAAAATCAACTTTTTTAGTAAAGCAAATAATGATGCGGCATCCTGCTGAACTTAAAGATTCCACAAATTTATATCCTCAGTTTCAGCAAATAAAACTTCTTTTGTCATGGTTCTGTAGCGCTCACCATTGACTAAAATGGCGTTTCCAATGATGCCACCATACCATAATCAATACCAAAATGTTATTCTCTATGTAATCTTTGTTATCGACAATGACGTACTGGCTGGTAATCCTATTCCCAAATGCGATACTTTTGTTTGTTGACTTTACTGAGATGAAAATGCGCCTCGTTAGAAAAGATGATTTTGGGTTAAATTCGATGTTCAATTGGAGCTCTATAAGATTAAAATTGAAAAGCCGTATAAAAGTGAATGGTTACTAGCCGTGTAGGTGTACAACTAGGATAAAAAATTGTTATTATATTGCTGCGTAAAATGCCGAGTTGTTGAGATTGAGGGTGATTCCATGTTTTAGGATTTAGATGCACACTTTTGTCCACATTCTCATCACTACCCACCATGCGATGATCGTGACTATGCGTTTTATCCACTAGCGACCCAGTCCTACGAACTGTTTGAACTTGCGTACAGCATTCGCAGTGGGGGTTTTAATTCGACCAATACTCTTTTCATCAAATGCACAGGTTAGGCATTTCGCACAGAATTTAAAATATTTTTCAACGTTGTTTAAGCGAAAAGGGATTCATTTTAGTCCGCCGATAATACGATTGACGGCTAAAGTCAATACTTCGAACATAAATCTGTCAAAATAACATGTGTTTTAACAAATAAGAGTGCTATATTCGGCAGTGACGAATTCGATAATACTTTTCAATATGACAAACATTGATCTCATGGCCACATCGCAGCGAGACTAAGATTTTAATGTTATAAGCTTTTGTGCTTTAATATTTTCGATCCCGTATTTGATTATAAATTTTTACATAATTAGTTACATATATTATACTAGTCAACCTCTTTCTTTGAATACCCATATTGATGGGGTGAAAAAAAATTATCTTCCATTATCTGAATTTTTCACTTTTTCGTGGTTTCCTGTATCCTGCTACTCAAGCCCTTTCATTTGGCATCCATATTGTGGCCAGTGGGGGTACAAAACCGTTATTAATATATATTGATCATATATCTGTAAATTTATTCAGGACGCCATGTTGGATTTTAATCTTTCTAATTTTTTTACTCTACTGGTCAAGTCTTTTACCAGAATTGAGGAGGTTTAAGGGGGAGCGCTATGTGCCACTCCTTATTCTATAATGCTTCATTGTATCAGTGGTTACATAAAAAAAACAAGTAAGAGTGCTACATTCGGCCATGCCGAATCTTATATACCCTTTCACAACGTGTAGTCACGCAATAACAATAGTTTGTATCACCATTCATCTCATATGAAATAAAAAACATACATATATAAAAACATCCCATTAAATTATAAATTTACGAATGTGTGTTAAAAAAATTTAAAAAAAAATAAAAAAAATAAAAAAAAAATAAAAAAAATTAAAAAAAATAAAAAAAAAACAAACAAATTAAAAAAGATATAAACAAAAATAATAAAAATATTTTAAATAAAGCTTGCAACATTTTTAAACTTTTTAAACCCAACAACCAATAAAACTAAAATTTTGAAAATTATTGGGAGAATATCCAGAACAATTAGTAAATTTTTTATAATAATAAAAATATAAATAATAAATATAAAATAAAAAAAAAATAAAATTTAAAGAAAAAAATAAAAAAAATATTTAAAAAACGAATAAGAAAAAAATAAAAATATAAATAATATATAAAATAAAAAATAAAAAAACAAATAAAAAAATTTTTTTTTGGGCTCAGCTGGGGTTCGATGCCACGTTAACTCTAGCCAGTATACACGTTTGTATGTATGTATGTATGTATGTATGTCTGTATGTATGTATGTATGTATGTATGTATGTATGTATGTATGTATGTATGTATGTTGTTGTTGTATGTTGTTTTTGTGTTAAAAAAATGAGGTGGTCGTGGGTTTTTGCTCATATTTCAGTTGTTTATGTACCGATGTTTCTGATTTTCAATACCGATCTACTCCTGAATATTTCTTACTTAAATTTTCGTCCCTTTTTACAAACTTACAGACTTAAAATCCATTTAATTTTTGTTTTATGAATATAAGCCAGTGTTTTAAAAGCAAAAACAGAAAATCCATTAAAACTTTCCATACATTTTTTCTGCTATAAACTAACACCTAACGACCGTTCATTTTAATTAATCGTTCTTCGCATACTTAAACATTTTTAACACTATTAAATTAGGCAATTGATGTGATGAAAAAAAGAGATGCGGATAGATTTAATTGTACAAATATCTATCAAATAGTACAAAAAGCTATAAGCTGTTTAAGCTGTTTAAGCTGTAACATCAACATTTAGTTTCATTGTTTTAGAGTCGACTTGAAATGTTTCGATATTCGATATTCGATATTTTAGGTATAGGAAGAGTTAGTTTTATGACTTACTAGTTGAATCCAGGCCGAATTAGTGGACCGTGGACCCAACAATATTTGGGTCTTGTATTCATTTTAAGATTAATTTTGATATCGCTGTCAGTAAAAATTAATAATGTTTTATTTTTGGTACAATTTATTTTATATTTCACCTACTGCCGTGTACGTATATCCACTTATTTTTTATCAAATCTTTATTAGATTTTTCTTTAAAAGTACGTCGAATTGATCAATCGTTGTCGGTTTATATGCGTAGATCAGAGGTTTTTGTACCCCATAAAAAGTATTTAAAAGGTGTCAATTCACAGGTACATTTCTTGATATAATTCGGCCAACAATCGTTTGACTCAACAAAGTCACGTTTTTACGAGCTGCATGTCCTAAGGCGCCATCTTGTTTTAACCATTTCTCCTCTCAATGATTTTCAATAGTATGAGGAATAAAATAATCACGAATCATTTACATGCTAATTCATATTTAAGGGAAAATGGGTCGATAACGCCTTTAGCATATAAAACGCACAGTAAACAGTGATTTTTTCAGGATGTTATAAAGTCTCATAAGAATAGTGCTCTCTCCAAAAACGGAAATTCTGTTTGTTAACACATCCTTTAAGCCTAAAATGAGTCTCATTGCTTAAGCTCATTTGACGATAAATATCTGGTTTAACTTCCAGCTGATTCTCTGTCTACTCACCGTATAATTGATGATTTGAGGGATTTAATTGTTGCACTAGCTGGATTTGATATGGACGTAGACTGAGGTTTTTCCTTAAAGTTTTTCCAGAACTGGACAAGCAAAGACCGAGTTACTGAGAATAGCGTCGGATCGATAAATTCGTGTCCTCTTCACACACACACGTCTAAATCAGCGATGGATTTTTCCGTATGCACGATACGGGCTTGATCTAGATGAATAGAAGAAGAAGAGTAAATATGGTTATTAATCGATTCATAGTTTTGCGTAATGCCTGCTTAGATAAACAAGTATGCGCACCGTTAACTTGACGAAAAGCTTTATAAGTTTGGATAAATAAACATAAACTTTGGAAATGAATGCTTACGATTTAAAAAAAATTGCTTTTGCATGGTGATTTGCCACAAAATACTGAAAAACAAAGTCAACACATTCTTTATTAGTAAATATGAGAACTGGCTTTACAGTTATCGCTCTTGGAAGTTATAGTAACTTATTATTTGATAGTTTTCTATTTGCTGTTAAAATATACCTTATATTTTGCTATAAAATATATATTATATGTTACCTCAGGTTTTAAGGTGCCTCCAATTGAGTTTGTGAAGTCAGACAGAAAGACAGACAGACAAAAAAATTTAAACAGTGAGAAAGCCATGAAAATCTTAAAAACACATATATGGTTTTTTTCAACCTCATTATATGTACAAATGGAGATAAGTCATTAAGTTTCGTTTAAAATTAATTATTCGATGACTTTGTTCTAGTTTAAAGTGATTCGCTTACAGACAAGTAATTATAATCACTGTTTTTTTTTAAATATATTTAAATATAATTGATATTTAAAACAATTTATAAAGCTTTATAAATATTTAATATATAATAAAATTTTCGGCGCATTATTTACCACATGCTTGATCAAACGTCAATCAGTCAAACCTTTGATCAAAGTAACTAACTGCATGCAAAGAAAAACCATGGTTACGAAGTAATCACGGCGGTCATATTATATTCTCTACAACAATATTTGGTTGTCGAAAACAAGTAATAGTTATTTTAATTATGTTTCATCAATTATTTCGTCACGATAATCAAGCATTTGTTTAAATTTTATCATTCAATGTAAATGATAATAGAAACAACAGTATGACAGTCATAGCTGCCAGATAAAATAGGGGCAAAATCGTCTAATTTGGGAAAAAAATCGTCAAAATCGTCAAATAGTTTACTCAAATCGTCATAAAAACGTCAAAATAAAAAAACGCATTTTTCAAAACAAAACATTTTTTATTTAATGCATAACATAACAAACTTTTAAAATCCAGAGAGATCGATGGTTTTATTAGACCCTTTTAAGTTAAGAACATGACAATAAATATACTACAATTTAGAATTAATTTCGAAAAATAAATATTAATATGTATATAAATACAAAAAATAATAAATCAATTGGCTGCATCTAATTCTGACTAATTGACAAATAATTATAATCATTTCTTTCTAAAGTTTCTACCGATTAAGGTAGCTTTAGGCAAGCGTAAGACGAGCACAACGCCAAAACAAACTACATCGTTTCGCTTTTTAGCCCATAAATTTATTTCTGGATCTGCAAACCAGTCTTCCTTAATTTTCTTCTTCTTGTTGGTTACCTGTGAAAAACACCATTAAAATTTCATTTTAGCTACTACAAAGTTTTGTATAAAAAATGGATGAAATTTCTACTTACAGAGGAAGAGCTGCTAGAATTTTCATCATCTTGGTTTTCTATTGAAAATATAATGTTTGATTTTTAAGGTTTTAATGTATAATTAAAAAGAACTTACCATTTTGTTGAAGTATTTAAGCATATTATATCACTTAAATAATTTAAATAAATTTACTTAAAAAAATAAAATTGTTTAAAACGCATTTCCAAATTTATATTTGTTCGTGTTGTAGGTATCAGTTGATAATATGTGGCATATACTATGTTAAAAATGTACAAAGTGGAAAAATTACTCACACAAACACATTAAATAATGATCGATGTATCTCTTTCACTCTGTTCTATTATTAATAACATAAAAAACCGTTACAAATTCTTTTTATTTAGTTTAAGGTTGATATAAAAGTAATGAAAAATGTTGCAAACTTGAATTCTTGAAAATCGTCAAAAACATAGCATAAATCGTCAAATCGTCAACACTTAATTTTAGCACGTAAAATCGTCAAAATGACGATAAATCGTCAAATCTGGCAGCTATGATGACAGTATGAATACAAAGCAATCAAGCTATGATTTAATTTATTCATAATTTGTTTTCAATGGTTCTTCTTCTTGTTTAGTAAATTTTTATTATTAAAAAGTTTAACATGTTAAAAAAATTTACAAAAAATTTACAACAAAATAATTAAAATGGGCGATAAAATTTCAAAGATATTGTATAAAAAGTTGTATTTAAAAAAATAAGTACAATAAATAGGATAAATAATATTTTATTTTATATACGTATTGCATTTATTTATTTATACTTTTACAAGCAGCATAGGGCCGCAGCATGTTCCTTTCAATATTCTGTATCTATTGTTGGATGCTCAATTTCGTTATAATAAAAGTTTTACTTGCAAATCTCAATGGTTTTCAGGTATGCGATGGTCGACCTGTGGGTTCCACTCTCTATATTGTTTTTCTATGTCGCCTGATGGCCTCGCTAAGTGTGGAATATCCAGCAGCATTTGCGTTTCCTTTATTCCTGTTTGTAAAGTTGCTGGTTAGCTTCGAACAACAGGCAAATGTTGGAGATTGTTGAGTATAAATACATACTTAGAATCTTGCGTAGACATTTATTTTCGTTGAAATAAAATGTGTTTTTTTATAAGAGCAGACATTTTATGTTTTATTTTTAGTCATAGTATGATATTTGCATGATACTTTAATTAAACATAATAGTGATAACATTATATTGTTACGTTTATACCTTTTATAATCGTTGGTTAATTTCCTTTAAATGAACTGGGGATTCTTTTATTGCAAATAGTAACACTTGAAATTTATTATGAAAGTAAAAGCTCTTATTTATTTAAATACTCTCGAGTTAACTTATGCAACATTTTATTTATTTCACTTTTTGTTATACAACTTTATTGTCAAACTTAATTTGGTATACACTTAACAAGCTTTACTGTTACACTGATCATGTTAGCTGCGTTGTATGACTATTGATAGTAAACATTTTTCACATGTACAAATTAGTACATTCTGGTAAATTACCAAAAGGCCATTACGTTTAAGTTAATACTTTTTTGTCACCACTCTTTTTTACTAGAAACGATCATCAGATTTTCCCCTCACCAGAAAATTTTATAATTTTTAGTTATGACGTTATTGTAATTATTGTGCGATATGTACGTTTATATATTTTGAAATTTTAGTATTGAGTATAAAATATTTCTTCTTAAAAATGTATTTTCCATTCCTTTTCATTGGTGTTGTCATTCTTGTGTTGAATTTAAAAATTGTCTGTGAGTTTATCTAATTATATATGCCTGATATGTTCTGTAAATATTACGTCTATCAATTTTTTGTTTGCTTTTTACTGAGGACACAAGTGTACAAACAAGCGTTTAGTAGGAAAAAAAAAACAAATCATAAATCGAAACATGCTTTAAAAAAACATAAAATCAAAATAATAATAAAAACCACGACAGATAAGATTAACCAGCAAATTATTAAAGTCGTATAATCATGGAGGAAAATAAAAAAAAAATACTTTTATGCTGGCTGTCGTTTAAAGAAAAATAAAAAATAAAATATTGAACATTTCAAAAAAAATGTTGGCGCGCTTTTTCTTTGGCTACGAACTTGTTTTGTTTACTTTTATTTCAAGCATTGTTATCATTGCCAAGCCGTAATTAATGTGATCGCTTGGGCAGAATTTTAATTTTGTATGTATGTACGTCTGTCTGTCCATTTCGTCTTAGTGTAGCGCAGTAACTGACCACAGCTAATACTTTGGCAGTGACAGGTTGTTTGTAAAATCATACGCAAGCCATAAAGATATATTTTCGAATAAATTATTTTATTTTAAAATGCATTTAAAAAAAAATTATTGATAACAAGTAAAATAAGCTATATTCGGCCGTGCTGAGTCCATTATATACAAAGTATCGTGACCACATCGTAGCTTAGGCTAGATTTAATAAAAAAATGGTTGAAATTTTTAATAACAAGAAAAGTTAGTTAATTAAAAAGTTAACCAAAATACTTGATCGCAAAAATCTAAGGTTACTGTTCTAAAAAAATTAAACTTTAAGTTTTAAATTTTGCTATAAATTGAAAGCTTATTAAAAAGCGTTTCTTAAAGAAAAAAAAAATATATTTGCAGTGTAGAAAAAATTTGTTAAATTGTATTTTTATTTATATACTAGCTAATACCCGGTGTGCTTCGCCACCCCCATCGTAATGAAATAAAATTTTTATAGTTCAAAAATATATTTATTTTGCAAGTGTTACGCCTACTATTACTAAATCAACCATTTCTTATTCAAATAATCATATAGACGTCAAAGTGTCTCTTGCAAAATTTGGGTACTCTAACTATTATCGCTTCCCAGATATACGAATTTTTTTATTTAATTCATATGACAGGTGCCACGCCCACTATTCCTAAAGCATCCATTTCTTATCAAAATAGTCATATAGATGCCAAAGCTTCTCGTGCAAAATTTGGGTACTCTAACTGTTATCGCTTCCCGAATATACGAATTTCAGTATTGAATTGCTATGAGAGCTGCCACGCCCACTATTTCTAATGCACCCATTTTTTCCAGAAATGTTTATTTGGGTGTCAAAGTTGCTCTTGCAAAACTTTAGTACTCTAATCGATATCGTTTTCCAAATATACATTCATCATTTTTTACAATAATTTTTTACTAAAACTTTAAAACTTTTTCCGTATTTAATTGATGAGATTCAATGTTAAGATGACTTATTTAATATTTTCCAAATTTAGAAATGGTTACTAAGGGTACTCACAAAGGGTAATGCAAACTGTGCAAACGATGCAAATGATAGCAAAAATGTAATATTTTTTCACACAACAGCAAAATGTATGCATTTGCAATTTGCTTCAACTTCTTCTTCATTTGCACTATAAAAAGCTTGAGCAAAATTGGGTGTGTGTGTATGTATGTATGCTCAGAGCAGGGACCGAATTACGGCATTCGATCACGATCGAAATTTTACTCGAACGATCGAGTTCGCTGTGCTTTAGGTAAAGAGATTTTAATAAGAATTTTACAATTTCGATCACGTTCGAATGCCGTAATTCGGCCCCAGATAAGTGACATCTGCTGTTTTTTGACATTTCGACCGCCATTAATTTTACGTGAAAGAAAACTAAAATTACAGTAAATTTCTTTTAGTAACAATAAAATTAAAACAACTAGATTGTTAAAAAAAAACAGAAATATTCCAGAAATTCGGCAAGAAGTTGCCAGAACACCGCCTGAAGTAAATATGTATTTCGGAATAAAAAATGACGTTCACGATCTGCCGTCATATGCACAGCAAATTTGTTCTGTGCAAGTTTGCACAGGTTTAATCGTGTAGTATCCCTACTGTGAAAAGCTTGTTGCACACAATTGCAAAAATTACTTAAGCCGATAGAAAGCTAGTTATTTCAACATTGTCGGAATTTGCATTGAATGTATTCAATATTCTTATCTAGTTCATCTGCAAACGTTGAACATGAACAATGTCCGTGCCATAATCTTAAAATTTGTACTAATAATAATCTGAAACCTTCAAAGTATTTCAATTAAAAGTGTGTGAATTATTTTCACTTATTTTTAGAACATTGACTACTTTATAAAATTGGTACTGAAATAATTTTATGCCTGACTGATAGTTTAAAATCAGATGCATACACGTTTCATATCATAAATGTACAATTTATAGTTGCAAATATTGCTAATAGTTTTTTTTATACGTGTTAAAGTTTAACATAAACTATTATTGTATTACACAAAAAATAATATATTTTTTTCTCAAATTAAGATTTTCATTTCTACAAATGAAAATTTTTCTACTAAAATTTCTGGCACCACTGTTTAAGCTAAACTTTCTTGCATTACAGCAAGCTTTTCCCAACGAAACTGTTATAAAAGCTTTCTCCGTGAAAGCTTCCCAACACTGTTACTTTACACAACCGACAAAAAGCTTTTTTATTCTTATTATTTGATTTTTCGTTTATTTATTATCTTATTGTTTTTGTTGTCTTTTGTCTTTCTACCACATTTTAGGTGAGGAATCATATTACAACAATTCAAATGCCGTTAATAATTCCACCAACAATACCAACGGTACAATAATTCTCTCGTCAAACGGCCAAAATAATTCAATGCTTAATGCTACCACCGGTGGTAGCAATATTGGCAATAGTATTAGTTCTTCCCAACACCAACAACACCAACAACAGCAACTACATCAACAACAAGTTAATAATGCGCTAACTTTACAATTTCACGGTAATAGTGGTAATCCTGCCTCCAATTCACTAAATAATAATAATAATACAACGTCTGGTGTAAGTACGAGTAACGGTAATAATGGCAACAGTAACAACAACCATAACAATAGCAACCATGCAATTTCCGGTAATAATACAAATGAAAATTCTACAACATCCGGCGGTGTGCCACATTCACTATCGGCACCTCATCAATTGGCTGGACTACAGCAACAGCCGCCATTGACACCACTAGCTCAGCATCATCAGGCGTTGGCGCAACAGTTGCAGCAACGATTTGCCATCAGCAATAATAATGGTGAGTGGTTGATTTTATTTTTTATTTCTTTTTTGTTCACATTTATTTAATTTTTTATTTTATAACTTAAAACATTCTACTATTACTTATTAGTTTTATGTTACAAAAAAAAAAAACACAATTAAAGTCAAAAGAAAACTGTTGGAAAGTGTGACTCTTGAAAGGACGTTTATTTATTTTATTCTATTTTTGAGACCATTCACCAGACTTTATTTAGTGTTTTTATAATTAAGTTTTTTTCCACTTTTTTCTTTTATTGTCATCATTATGATTATTATTTTTATCATTCTTGTTGTTGTTGGTGGTGATATTGTTGCTGATTTTGCTGTTCAGCTCCATTAATTCAACTTGTGGAATAGAAATGTTGCCCTATTTTTTATTTTCTATGTGGTTTACAGTTGCTGCCATTGTTGTGTATTTGTGACAAAGTCTTTGTGTCCAAGTTAAAAAATAAAAATTTAATAAAGTCATCGAATGCCAGGCTGTACTGTCTCCAACACATGTCTTTTGTTCCCTTGTTTAAAACATAATAAAAAGAAATTTTTAGTGTGGCTGGGAAAATGTCACAAAATTAGTGAATGAAAAATTTTTTAAAAAACAAGTAACAGTGCTATATTCGGCCGTGCCGAATCTTATATACCCTTTACAACGTGTACAAACAATTGTTTGTATCACCATTCATCTCATATAACATACGTACATACATGTAAAAAAATTACAAAAAAAAAAGAATAAAAAAAAAAATTAAAAAAAAAATTTTTAAAAAAATGTAAAAAAAATATTAAAAAAATTAAAAAAATATAAATAATATATTAAATAAAATAAAATTTATTTGGCTCAGCTGGAATTCGATGCCACGTTTACTTTAACCAGTATGTATGTAGGTTGTTGTTGTAATTGTGAAAACAAACTAGGTGGTCGTGATTTTTTGCTTATATCTCAGAAAGTTATGGGGCGATTGTGCTGAATTTCAATAGCAATAAATTCCCGGATATTTCCAAGAGATTGGTACCATATAAAAGTTGATTTCAACCAACACACGGACAGACGGGCAGACGGTCAGGGCTAAATCGACTCCTCCATTCATAAGCTTTCAGAAAATATATACTTTATGGGGTCGGAAATGAAAATTGTAGAAATTACAAACGGAATGACAAAACTATATATACCCTTGTGCACCATAGGGTTTATTGTTGATAGTTTTTAATGGTAATTGTAACAGAAACAGCTATAATTACTTAATAATGCAATAAGTAATGTATTATCATTAGTCAACTCCCGGAGAAAAGTTTTTTTTTAGTTTATTTTGTTTAAACAGACATCTTCTTTATGCAGGTTAAGAGAATGGTGGCAGTAGTGTTAATAGGCTTGCCACATCTCAAAAGCCAGCCCAGCTTGACACTCAGCTAAAATAAGCTAGATTTAAAAAAAATATCTTGACAATTAAAATAACGCATACGTATAAATGAGCAGAAAGACTGCTTAATTTTATTAAAAACAAAAACAATAAAAACATAACAAATTATACAAAAACTTAAAAAAAAAACGAAAACGTATTACAATTCAGTCTACGTCAAATAATATAAACATCCTACAATTAATTTAGATTTAATTATGTTAATTTTTCCACATATACATACTTTGTACTTTAAGCAACACACTTAACTAGTTCTGTTAGTAAATAATTTTTACAATTTTTACAATTTTCATCAAAATTTTGTCTTATTAACAGTTCAGCCTTTATAAAGTCTAATCCCATTCTATTTCTTTCTTTAGAATATAATTTGTTTAATGTACTAAATGTTCTTTCACAAAAAGCATTACTAATTGGAATAGAAACAAGTAAGAGCACTATATTCGGCTGTGCCGAATCTTTTATACCCACCACCAATTTTGTGTACATTTAAAGCACAATATTTATTATTTTGTTACTCATTATGGAATAATCTTTTTATAATAAAATATGTATCACTTTCTTTGTAGAGGGTGGTTAAATTTTAAGGGCCCATGTTGAAGGTGAACTACAGCTAGTCTTTAAATTAGTTTTCTGCATTTCATTTTACATTTCTCAATCTCAAACTTACTCAATTTAATCCGTGGAAAGATACGCAAATGAGCAACGCTTTAAAGTTATTTAGGTTTTTTATGAAAATGGGCGTTCAAATCAAAATGCATTTTGTGCACTTCGTAATTCTTTTGATCAACATAATCATTCAAATTCATCCACAATCGGGAAAATTTTAAAAAATATTTAAATTTCTGCAAAACAGGTCTGTATAAAATGTTAGAAAATCTGTGAATGCCTTCTTAGTTCGTTGAATGGGAACCATTGCTGTTTTTTGCGATAGTGTGGCAAAAGAGCAGTCAACCTCGACTCATCATCGTGCCCAACAATTGAGCATCAACATCGTCATTGAAAATTTGGACCATCAGATAGAGGAGTGGCACCAAGGATGGAGGGGCCATTTGGCCGATATTTTGTCAAATACATAACTGAACCATACAAATATTATCATTATAAAAATAAATGATAGTAATTTCCTAAATAATTTGTGTTTGATATAAATTCAACATCGGTCCTTAAAATTTAACCACCCTTTATAACTTCGATATGCTACTAAAATGCTTTTGTAAATGTAGTTTTTCAATGAAAGTGGGCGTTAAAGTAGGCGTGTCAATAAAGTTTTTGCTAATAAATACAACTAAGATATTTCAATATAGTTCTTTATTTTCCCAAAAACTTTGTCAATAGAGAAATTACATGAATTTAAGAAAACCCGTTATATGGGAGGTAGGCGTTATAGTGGGCGTGTCACCTAAACTTTTTGGCACAACAACTACATTGACTAGAAGGATATATGTAGTAAATTTCCTCATCATACCTCTAATTTTGTCGGTTTTATGAGCTTTAACATTTCATTAACGGTAGATAACGTGAAAAGTGGGCGTTATAGTAGGCGTGTCAAAGTTATTTTTACGCATGAGTACATTTTAGATGTTTCAATATAGCCTTTTATTATTCCAAAATCTTTATTAATAGAGAAATTATATGAATTTTAGGTAAAGCGTTATATGGTAGGTGGGCGTAAAAGTGGGCGTGGCACCTTAATTTCTTTGTACAATAATGACACTGCCTAGGGGGATATACGTAGCAAATTTGATCATCATACATCAAATTTTGGCGGTTTTATGAGCTTTGAAATTTCATTAACGGTAGATAACGTGAAAAGTGGGCGTTATAGTAGGCATGTCAAAGCTATTTTTGCGAATGAGTACATTTTAGATGTTTCAATATAGCCTTTTATTATTCCAAAATCTTTTTTAATAGAGAAATTATATGAATTTTAGGTAAAACGTTATATGGGAGGTGGGCGTAAAAGTGGGCGTGGCATCTTAATTTTTTGGCACAATAACGACATTGCCTAGGGGGATATACGTAGCAAATTTGATCATCATACCTCTAATTTCGGCGGTTTTATGAGCTTTTAAATTTCATTAACCGTATATAACGTAAAAAGTGGGCGTTATAGTAGGCGTGTCAAAGTTATTTCTGCGAATGAGTACATTTTAGATGTTTCAATATAGCCCTGTATTATTCCAAAATCTTTATTAATAGAGAAATTATATGAATTTTAGGTAAAACGTTATATGGGAGGTGGGCGTAAAAGGGGGCGTGGCACATTGATTTTCCGTTAAAAAAAAGCCCCTCACCAAAAAGCAAAGTGTGCAAAATTTCAGAGTCGTACATCCAATTTTGTTGCTTTTATGACGTTTTTGTTTTTAAATATACCGAAAAATACACTGTGCGGTATAAATTTTCGTACATTTTGATCGATAACTCCTCTCCTAATGCATAGATTTAGATAATTTTCGGGGAGTAATATTGGTTTTACTCAGGAAATATATATTCGAAGTTTCATGAGTCTACGTTAATCCGTTTGGACACAATTTCATTTTATTCGATGTTCGTAGGACACGGTTTTTTCGACCTACTCTTGCTTTTCGAGCTATAACTCTCTTCCTAATATTCCGATTTAGCCCATTTTCAATACCAAACAAACCTTATCTATAAGAAAGATTCTGGCAAAATTTGAGCCCCCTAGCTTTTTCGGTGCGACCTCTATCGTGCTTTCAACAGACGGACAGACGGACAGACGGACGGACATAGCTAGATCGTCATCAAATCAAACCCTGATTCAGAATATATATACTTTATGGGGTCTAAAATGGATATTTCGATGTGTTACAAACGGAATGACAAAATGAATATACCCCCACCATTTTTTTGGTGGCGGGTATAAAAATAAATGAGATTAATTTAAATATATAATTATCAAGTTATTTTTATCACATTTTTTTAAAAAGTAAGACCATTATTTGTCAGTCGGAATATCTTTTGGCAATTGATCAAACATTTTAGCAATAATCTGTATATAACATGTCATTATCAACAGAATTTGATATCTGTAAAATTTTTGGAAGCTCTGATAATTTATCCCATGACAAAAGAGATTTTGTTTTAGATTTAGAACTGATATGTGTTTGTAAATTGATTCATCTCCGAAATCATATTGTAGCTCCAAGCATGAAATAGCATTTCTTAAAAATTGATTTGCTTCTAATCTAAATGCTTGAATTTCATAATTTGAAATATTATTAAAAATTACTAAAACTCTACTTCCATAAAAACAATCCCTTCTTCGGCTTTGAAGACTATTCATAAGTTTACTCATTATGCTGTGAAGTTCCATTATTGTACAAGAATCATTTTCAAGCGCTAGTATAGCTGAATGGAATTCATCCATTACATTATGAAAAAAAAAAAATTAATTGGACAAATTATATTTTATCTTGACACTTGACAGGACCTAAAAAATCTTGACAATCAAGCTCATTCCAGGCCATGTGGCAACCCTAAGTGTTAATGTTAACTTTCTACAATACTTAAGAGTACCCGAAGTAACTTCTGCGGGGAAGATCTTCTTAATGAGAACAGAAAGTTCAAAGAATGAATTTTCTTTGTGTGCGTTTTACTGGTCAAACGACTTCAAAGGGAACACGTGCACCTTCGCTTTCTTTTTTATCCATTTTCAACCAGATGTAACCTGCATTAATAGCAAAAAATTTAATTAAGTGAAGTATTTCGTACAAAATTAATGCTTAAATCAAAGTTGGAAAAATATAGTTCAGCGGACATCAAACTGCATTTACATACCAATACGTCAAGGCTTCTGAATCCTGTTCTGAGAACTGCATTGGAATGTTCTTTACATACATACGTACATGCATACACACGTACATACATATTGAAATTATAAAGTTGTTAATAAAGATTTTATTATTATTTTGCTATGAAACAGATTTTCTTATATTTTCACAAAATAAAAATTTTATAAAAAAAAACTACCGTATTTGCTTGCCTGTAACAGCAGCTGTTTTAGCTTGAGTCAATAATCAAATAATTTCTGTTTAGTTGTTTATTTAATACACATGTCAAACTACATATTTGTTTTTGTTTGTTTTGCCCCCTTTTGAAATGTGTGTGCATGTATGTATTTGTTTTAATTTAAAAGCAAACAATAAAGTAAATATTGTTGATCAGCGTTGTCAACTCGGTGATTTTATCACCGTTTTTGGTGATTTTTAACATTTCGAAAGCGGAAAAATTGTGAGTCAGTGCTTGGTGATTTTTTTTTTTAGTTTTTAGTGCTTTTCTTTTTATTTCGGTGACACCAAACACTAAAATTAAAATATATTAATTGAAAAAAATTTTTTGTAAGTGTAAATTTATATACATACTACCAAAATGTAACTTATAGTACAATTACATGCAACTCGGCAAAAAAATAATATTACACTAAAAATTTAATTATTTATAAGATGGTATTGATTGCCCAGAAAGTTTTTGTTTCAAAATGTCTAACTTTATACATATATGCATATGAGGTGAATGTGAATAAAAGAAATTCCTCTTTCTATCATCTTATAAATGATTAAACCTTAAAGCAAACTTTTAGCGTCCCACAACTTTAAACGTTTAAAAATTTTACCAGAAAACCTTGAAATTTTGAGTAAAATTAGCATAATTAATGTTAGAAATGTTTTATCACATACAAAAGAAGATATTTTACCATTACCAATGGCAAAATATTGAATTGATTTTTGGATTGAAGTTAAATCGTACAAAGATGCAGGTTACTTAATCCCTTTGAAGCATTAGCTAATATATTGCCGTTAAACTTTTGTCGCTCCCATGAATGTGTTTAAATCTAAAATACGCAACCGAATGTCTTTAAATTCAGTTAATGCCTTACTTCACATTAAAAATGGGCTTAAACGGGAAAATTCCTGTTGCGAAACCTACCAAATAGCTGATGAAGTAAATATTCTGATTAATAGCAATGATATTTATAAAGCATTACAATTTGAAATTAAGACTGTGTTGTGGCCAGATGATAGTGATAATAATGAAGAAATAATTGACTTTATCATTGATATTTGATATTATTTACACAGAGAAAAGCTTAAATCTGAATCAAATTATTGAACTGCAAGTTTATTAAAATTTTTCATAATTTTTAGTTAGAAATATTTCTATTTAATTACTCTAATATGTAATATAAACATATTTAAATAATAGTTGTACTTATTTGGTGAATAATTTCTTTAATATTTTGTACAACAAATTCACATATGTTTATAAAACGTCGTATAAATGCATCAGGTATGGTAAAATTAATCCTGTCGTAATTTTTTCTCAATGTTGAAATAAATTTCTTACAATGCATCACTCCTGAGATATATTGTGAATTGATAATTACTATAATAATTTTTCCAATGTTTTTGTTTATTTTTATTTTCATATAAATATATGTATCTATGTAAATCTCTACTGACTGACTAAAAGATATTCGTTGTTTGATTTTTGTAAATTTTTTTGTTATTTATTCTGATATACATTTAAAAATGTCTTATTTTTAAAGAAATTTATAAAAATGAATCATTTTATTAAATAAATAAAAAAATAATTTACAAATTATAAATTTAGTGCTTTTTTTTGAGAATGACGCGTTTTTTCCTGGGTTATGGTGCTTTTTGAAATATTAAAGTTGACAACGCTGTTGTTGATGTCGTCATTGTTTAAAAATTTAGAAAAAGAAAGCTCTTGAGAGTTCACACTCTTATCTGTTTCGGCGGATTAATAAAAAGTTTAAGAGAAAATTTGTGAATGTAAAATTGACGATGAGATGCCAGATCGTCTATTTCCATATAATGGATTAAAAAAATTAAGCATTATTCGCTTTTCTTGTGTTGTACTTAAAGTTCACTATTTTGAAAATTCACATCGTACCACTGACAGTAACCAGAGGTATTATCAGGTGCTCCTCCTACTTTAGTTTCAGCTTTATTGAAAAGTATATCTAACCAATTTTATGTTTCTATAATGTGTTTTTAAAGACCGATAGAATTTTTGACATTTATCATCATTCAAGTTCACTTTTAAAATTAGACGTAATGTTTTATCGCAAAATTGTGTTCAGGTATGAGGCCATTTACTTAAGTGGTTTATTAATAAACAAAGTTTATGGGGTAAACTGAATCTACAGCAGATCCCATAGACTTTATTACATCTAGGTAACCGAGCAGTTTGCTTAGGGGGAATCGAACTCGGAACACCAAATTTAACGACTAGCACGCTATTGGTTAGTCCTCCGAGGCACCCACTTTCTTGAAAAATGTAAAAAGATTTAAATAGAGGAGGATGTTTAAAATATAATAATAAATTATGCTACTTTCTATGTTGTTATATACATTTTTTATGCATTATTATTTGTTATTTTGCGATAAAGTATTTTAGAGAGGGTAAGTTTTGAATAAGCATATTAGGAAAATGGGCTTTGTAACCTTGGTGGCACATGAACATGTTGAAATTTAATAATGCACGCTTCGGTTTCCTTCTTCAATGCACGTCTGGCTGTGGGCTTATCGGTATAGAGTTGTGACTTCAAATGAGTCCAAAAAAAATTTATTTACAAGCAATTTGTAATAACTATAAGAAGACAGTACACGGCCAGGAAATGTGCCATGTAGTAATTGAATTGTTTTACGTATTGTATGGGATATTGCGACATCCTGTTTAAATCACATATAATCCATCAATATCCTTATCAATATTATCCACTTAAGCCGGAAAGAATTCATATTATTATATCGCAATTTAAAGCACCTCCCTCCGAACAGTGATGAGTGGTAGACGCATTTATTTTTCCATGAGTTCAAACTGTTGTAAATTTGAGAACTGACTAAGTGTTATTGATAAAATTTCCTTAACCGCGTAGGATGATTTAAGTCGATGATTTTTTTGATGAAACTCTTCGCATGCATGCCCAAGTTCTTTGGCTTAAGTTCTTGTGTCAATTGATATATGTAAGGATGGAGATGCAGATCTTTAGCGAAAAGGAAGCTTCTTGTCCATTACGTATTAAAAATGTTTTTGGACCTTCAGTTGACTCGCGGTAACAAAAACACTGCCTTACGTGAACACCGGATAAGATGAACATAATTTTTTTTTACACTGACTACTCTGTAGCGTGAACACACTGAGAAAGCCTTATAACGTAAACAAATTTGTCGGTTATCCAAATCGTTTTCATAAAAAGGGGTATCCCCGTAAATTATTACACGGGCTTAGTTTAGTGCATGCTGCTGATATAGCATGATCTAATCGTGAAAAATGTCACAAAAACTACCAAAATTCTTAAGTTAAACTTTTTGTGATTGAAAAGGCAAGAAATCCTCGCTCTTTTAGAAATTTTGAATCTCCTGTGGACTACAATTGCTCCAAATCGTAATGGATGACAGCTGCCATTCTAAAAAATTGGTTTAACCAGTAATGGACGCTATTGGCTATTTAAATTCAACTTGGCAAAGTTTTGAAAAGAAAACAATAGCAAAATGCTGGCTGAACATTTTTAGCTCTTTAGGAGATGAAGAAGGCTGTGAAGATGATATCCCGTTAGCTTTTTTGAGAGAAACAATTTGTTCAGCAATTAAAATTTAAAAATTAAAAGATAACCCAAAAAAGGTAACAAATTTTTTCAATTAATTTTAACGTACTTTTTTTTCGTAACAAAACATATGTACAAAACAATCCGAAATACAAAAAAATATATGAATTTGAGTTAAATCACATGTCTAATTTATTTGAAATTTTAAAGAGTTACACCTTCGTTCACATGAACAAATTCGCAAACGTAAGCATGCTCGGTTTTTAATAGTTCACGTTACCGCGAGTCTACTGTATTTGTATAAGCTCTCTGAACATTCACTGCTTTGTACTAACATTTGGAAAGCATGTTTCTAAACAAGTTCCTAGAGCATTAGCAATTGCTTCAGTTTTTCTGATGTTTCAAAAGCTTTGCCTTTATTCTTTTATTTGTAGAAAAACATACACACATTTTGTTCACAAAAGCCTATGGTGAAGGTGTTCCTTCGCCTTCAACATGTTAGATATGAATTGTGCGATTTAGAAGTGTCGATTTTAAAACGGTGAAAGCCTGCAAATTGAGCGAAAGTCAAGCAGCAATTTCAAACAACAGGATTACTCCGAAAGCGGGGAAGTTAGGTACCATATGATTAACAGCCAAGATACCTTAAAAAAACCGATACCTTTCACCACCGAAATGCTGCTTAAATGCTTTAAATAACAATAATCTTTACACCGAATCATTACTTGTAATGAAAAATGGATTGATAACGATAACACAAATCGTATGAAATTGTAGGTAAAGCACCATCAACCAACTGAAGCGACACCAAAGCCAAATTTTCGTGGTGCTCTTTATTTAGTGGGATCAACAGGGTCATATATGTTATGAGCTTCTAATATCTGGTCATACTATTACTGGAAACCCATACCGCAGGCAACTGATTCGTTTGAAGCGAAAATTTTCCTAAAAAGACCAGAGCATGCCGTTGTTTTTTTTCTTTTTTAGGAATATATGAATCTTGAATCTGGTAACGCTACTTAACACATGTTCTCTTCTTTTTTAATGGTTGTGCTTTTCTTCATTGTTGTCTGACTCTCTTTTCCTGTGTTTTGCAAAATTTGCTCTTTCACAAAACTAAAGCGCTCAGCACTCTCTTCTTCTTGTTTTTCATTCATATTAATTCTTCGTTTATCAGCATTGTGTTTATAGCAAAAATTATTATGCGTTTTTTCCCGTTTTCGCATACAACCGCCTTCAATGAACTCAACTTAGTTCGCGTTTATTATACGCAGCGTACGGCGGTTTATTCGTTGAATTTTTTTTGTACTCGTATAAAAAAATAGTAAAATAAGAAGAAAAAAAAAATACTTGAAGGCATAAACATATAAATAAATAATAAAATATTTGTTTAAATAAATTCTTGTGATAATTCTCTTTTGTAATTAAACACCAACTTGAAATAAAAGTTGTGCAAAACAAAATAAATATTTATTTATAGTTGCGAGTATTGATAATAAATAAAAAATAAATTGTTCAGTATACATACATACATACATACATATAAATAACCATAAATGATAAAGTAAATAATTGCATTAATTATAGAAATATAATAATAACAAGACATTTTTATAGAAACAAAAAAAGGAAAAGAAAAACAAAATTTTTTTTAAGGCAGCAGCCATTAAAGACTTTAAAGTGGGGAAAAATTCAAAATCTTCGTTTAGCTGTTTATGTGTGTGTATATGTACATACATATGTGTCTGTATTCTACACGTGTATATGTGTGTATGTTGTAATTTAATGTTTATGGAAAATGTAAAGAAAAACCTGATTTTTCAGTTTCAAAATTTATGTTGTACATATGTATGTGAATGTGTGTGTGTGTGTGTGTGAATATATTTTGATGTGTTTCCTTTATAACGGTGTTTTTTATTACATTGTGTTGCAAAATATCTCTTATCTCTTTCTCTCTCTCTTTTGCTAGTCCATTTCTTTACACGTTTTTATAAGGATTTTCATTTTTAACACTTAATAGTCTGCATGATTTAAAAAAATATTTTTAAAAATTGTTTTTATAACTTATAATTTGAAATCACCGGAAATGATTGCAATTAAAAAAAACATACACACAATCAGGTATTTAGTGTTTATAGAAATGAAAAATTTAAAACACATAAATTTTGTGGTGTGTTTACTTTAGAAAATAAGCACAATTCTATTTTAAGGCGACTCCCAAGAGCAGACTGAAAAGTCATTTTAAAAGACTTGTATTATTAAAAAAAAAATTTCTAATTATTTGCTAATTATTTGTTTTGAAGTAGACATACAAAACAAGGCATATTTATTCATCAGGTAATTGCAGTTCGGAGAAAATTTTTTTGTTGATATTTTTTATATATGAAGTTTGGCATTTGAAATAAATTAGAAAAGAGAGAAAATTGTTTTTTATTTATGCATTTTGGCAGCTGAAATTTAAAATAAGTGTTGAAAAAAATAATCAGCTGGCGAATCAAGAGTACCTGATGAATAAATATGCCTTGATACAAACATTGGATTTTACAAAAGACTTTTTATAGCCTATATTCACACTGGGCAAATATTTGACGAAATACACATAACAACTATAATATAATGGTTTTTTTTAATAAAAAAAAATAACTTGCTTTATTTGATGTAAGAAAATTAATGCAATATTTGTGGTTACGCTAATTTAGGAAAATATAGGCGTTATCTTAAGATGATACCCAACGTAAAATAATGCCTCGGACAATGCATGTTTGCAGAGAAAAATTTAAAAGATCCACTCAAACAAGTTAGAGTTCTATATTCGGCCGTTCCGAATCTGATAATACCCTTTACCATCATGTACATAGGTATAATCCCACATCGTAGATTAACCTATATTTCATGTTATAAGGCATTTTTCTTTTTATTTACGACGCCATCCTCGATTTTGAATTTTTACATAGTTAACTGTATTCTACTAGTCAAGCCCTTTCATTTGATACCCATATTGATGAGGTTAAAAAAATTTGTTCCGCCATCTTGGATTTTAATTTTTTTAATAATTTACTGTATTCTACTGGTCAAGCCCTATCATTTGATACCAATATTGAGGGGGTTCAAGAAGTTACATTTTAAAACACCAGATTTGGCCCACATATAAATTTTTTGTCCGCCATTTTGTTGTGGCGGCCAACATGAATTTAAATTTTTTCATAGTGCTTATGTTGCGCTAGTCAAGTCCTTTCCAATATTGACTCTCGGTTGTCTAGAAGTTTTCGTTTTTTTAATTTTCGTTTGCAAATTTTTGGATTTTATATTTAAAAAAATTTTGCCTATAATTTTACCGATTAGACGCCGATTTATATACAACTTTTCACGAATATTTTTAGAGGCATATTATATCTACAAATAGTAGCAAAGGTTCATATAAATTATTCTATGGCTGAAAAATTTTAATTTTGGTGGTAATAACTAATACACATATGAAGACGTATGATTTTTAAGTTTTTGTTTTGTCATTTGTTTAAATACAAACACAATTTTCTACCAGAATATTTTTTCGTGTTAAGATAAAGGGAAGACTTTGTAACTCAAATTCAGGCCAAATTGGATACTTAACTTCAAACCAGAACTAAGAGGACACTATAGCCGAATGAAACTTGAGGCAATAGGGTTCGAATAAAGCGCCATCTAAAGGGTCCAAAATTTAGGGTCATCGTTTTTGTCATTAATAATTAATTAATTTAACTACAGCTCCATCTAACGAATTTCAAAATATCCCATTGTCACCTGCAAACCGAAACATAAATTTAAAGAAAAATTAAATCGGTCTAGTAGTTTCTGAGAAAATCGCTCACATTTGATATCTATTCAAAAATGGCCGTACAAGATAGAACATTAATGATTTTGTTCTGCAATACGTTATTTTCACTTAAAAATTAAGGGCCGTATTCATAAAAAATATTTTAGGTTTATTAAAGGCTTATTTGACAGATGTTGTAGAGAAATTTGTCAAATAAGCCTTCAATAAACCTAAAATATTTTTTCTAAATACGGCCCTTAATTTCTAAGTGAAAAGAACGAGGCCTGTCATAAATTAAGTGCTCTAAAACAACGTTATTTCATTTAACAATTCATATGAACTTTGTTTGTTGACAACACTTTGATTACAGCTTTGATTATTTAAGTGGGTATACCTAATCGGGAACTACTGTAAAATGTTTTGTTTATACCAAATATTCTTAAAATTGCTCAACTATTTCAATGCAAGTGTAGAAAAATTATTAAAAATGTTTACAACAACAACAACAACACAAAAACAATTTTTATGTGCAATTAAAAAGTCACCAGAAATAGAAAACACATGTTTCATTGTTTACATGAAAAAAAAAAAAAAAAACAAATAATAACTGAACAACGAGAATCTTTTTCCTCCAGCTGTAAAATCTAAACTTGATGCTAATTTGCAATAACGTTCCGGCAATTAGAAAATTAATTTGTTGCAATAAAAGTTTGAAATTAAAAAAAAAAAAAAAAAAAAAGTGACCTCAAGTTGTCCACACAGAGCTTGACAACAGGAAGTAAAATTTTGAACACTAATGCATTTCTTTCCAGAATTAATAAAAACAAAAAAAAAAAAAAAAAAATTGCCCCATATTGTCCGAAAATAACATTCAAGACTTAGTTTTTAAAAACGCTAGAAGAAATACTTAATTTCATCTTAACTTTTTACTGTACGCCAATGATTTTGGAGCAATAGGGAAATTAATTTTTATTAAAAAAAACTAAATAAATTGATTCTTTTTGTTTGTCATTATATTGACTATATAATTCCAGATCATCCTTTTCTGGCAATATTCTTGTTATAGCATAATGAGCTTTAGGTTCGAGCTTGTCCAAGGTGGTTGGCTTATTTTAGCGTAGATTGTAATATATGGATTCTTTTGTCTCAAGCTGATTAATGTTTTACTTTAGGCACCATTGACTTCAAGAAAATTTAACAAGGGAACCCTTACGATTAAGGCAATAAAAAAGATACAAAGAAATTCATCAGTTATCGCAATGTTTTCTTAGCAATAGTTTAATAATTTTTTGTGAACATTAATTTTCTAATATTATTGTGATACCCTTAGGTGATAGGAATTGATATTTAGTGGCTATATTGACAGGGTACTAGAATTGATTGGTCTTTGAAAGCAAAAAATTAAGCTCTTAGAAACAAAATCATCGATAGATCACACTTTAAATTCAAATTGTATATGCTGAAGACATGGCAAGAAAGTAATTAGGTGACCACTACAAAACAAACAAAAATCTCAAACTTTCCTGGCAAATATCTTCGAAAGTGTACTGCGCACTTAAATTTCTTATAAGGTTATACGCCCTGCTGTACACTGACTTTTTAAAGCTCCAGTCGATAAGCAGAAAGTCGATAATGCCGCCATATCTTTAACCGCACCAAACTGTTTAGCGCTCTGGAAGTAGTGTTGCTTTCCCGAACGCTTGTTAATTGCAATAATAATCGCTGTAACAAAAATTATTCTCGTTTGATATCAAATTTTGTTTTACCTTTCGGTGACATCCCAAACTCTAGCCAACATTTTCAGCAATAAATTACCAAATTCACGGCCTTGTCTATGATCTTAAATCAAAACAATCTTCCGCGGACGTTATACCAAATTTCACCGTAAAAAAAAAATTCGGATAGACTTGCCAGATGGCGTTGCATTTGATTGCATAGAATCGACATGTCTCCCTCTTTTTTTTTAAATTGGCAGCTTTATTTTCTTCACTTTGTAGCAATATTTATCTTAGTAATGGCTTAAGGTCCAAAATAGTGTGCTAAAGATAAAGAACCTTGCAACAAAGTTCACGGTCACGAACTAAACCGAAATATCGTTATTTTTCTTTTTAATATTTTTTGCATTTTCAGCAGACTTTACTTGATAACTTTGACAGCTGCTAAAAACTGTTGCTTTGCTATCTGTCCAACATATACTATCCCGCATACCCTTCCTATTTTTAGCAGTGTTTACTTGCCTTTATAGTTTACGCTGTACTACTGATTTTAAATTTTAAAAAAATTATTTTTTTCGATACTTGCCGAGTGAAATGCATTGTCAAAACCAGCTACGTTTTCATCATGAGCACTCTTTGATCGCAACTACAAGTGTTGGCAGTAAATATCTTATATTTTATCGACAAAAGGTTAAACCTTACACCCGATTAAAAACCATTTGTTAAAGTCTCGGCTATGGATGCAAGAGTGATGTTAGCGGTGAACTTGTTATACTCTTCACCTGTGGTGCACAAGGGTATATATATCTTTGTCATTCCGTTTGTAATTTCTACAATTTTCATTTCCGACCCCATCAAGTATACATTTTCTTTAAGCTTATGAATAGAGGAGTCGATTAAGCCCTGACCGTCTGCCCGTCTGTCCGTGTGTTGGTTGAAATCAACTTTTAGAAGCAACTATATGTTCCTCAGATCTGTGTATGGTATCAATCTTTTGGAAATATTCAGAAATGAGTCGCTATTGAAGTTCAGTACATGCGCCTCATTACTTTCTGCGATATGAGCAAAAAAAACCACGACCACCTCGAACACAACAACATACAACACATACATACAAACGTGGCATCAAATCCCAGCTGATCCAAAAAAAATTTTTTTTTATATATTTTTTATTTATTTTTTTATTTTTTAACACTCTTACTTGTTTTTATTATTTTTTTTTGTGACAAAAATGCCACTTAATTGTAACAGTTGTCGAATATCGTTATAATGTATTTAGCATTATCGTAAGAGCAAACAACAATAAGCGTTTACAAATTAAACGATTGTCGTCGGATTGCTAAAGGCCCCTGTGTTGGTTAGAATCAACTTTACGATGCCTCCATATGTTACACAGACCTGTCTGTGATAATTAGTCTTTTGAAAATATTCGTTAATGAATCACTATTGGAAACCAGCACTATCGATCCAAAACAGATATGAGGAAATAAACACGACTGCCTTTGTTTTTTTTTTTTCTATAAAAATCAAACATTTTTAGCCCTAGGATAATTTATAGACGCGTTTGTTACTAATTGTTTAATACTTTTAATACTAAATTAATATTAACAAGTAAGAGCGCTATATTCGGCCGTGCCGAATCTTATATATCCTTCACAACGTGTAGTCATGCAATAACAGTAGTTTGTATCACCATTCATCTCATATGAAATACGGACATACATATAAAAAACATACATACATATATAAAAACATCCCATTCTAAAATTAAAGATTTACGTATGTATGTTAAAAAAAAAAAAAAAAAATTAAAAAAAAAATTTTAGAAAAAAAATTTCCAAAAAAAATAATTAATATAAATAATAAATATAAAACAAAAAAAAAATTAAAAAAAAATTTAAAAACAAAAAAAAAATTAAAAAAAAATAATATATAAAATAAAAAAAAAAAATTAGAAAAAAAAAATATTAAATATAAACAAAAATTAAAAAAAATTTTTTTGGCTCAGCTGGAATTCGATGCCACGTTTACTCTAACCAGTATACACGTTTATATGTATGTATGTTGTTGTTGTAATGTTGTTTTTGTGAAAAAAAAATCGAGGTGGTCGTGGTTTTTTGCTCATATCTCAGTTGTTTATGTACAGATGTTTCTGATTTTCAATACCGATCTACTCACGAATATTTCTGATATTTTAATACCTTACCCGGGTCCATATGATATCGGGGGGCTTCAAAAAGTTGATTTCAACATACACACGGACAGACGGGCAGACGGACAGACGGTCAGGGCTTAATCGACTCCTCTATTCATAAGCTTTCAGAAAATATATACTTTATGGGGTCGGAAATGAAAATTGTAGAAATTTCACACGGAATGACAAACTTATATATACCCTTTTTCACTTTGTGAAGGGTATAACAATGCCTATGCTATATGGGCTATTTGAAAACAAAATTTCAACAAATCGTTGCTTTGATTTTTTTTATTACATCAAGGTCCTCAAGCTCCTTATTAAATTCTGCTCACGCTAGTTACATCAAATTGCTATCAGTGGTCGCAAAAATTATGCCTGAGAAGAACTAAAATTCGCGGTTTGAAACTAACTTAGATATTAAAAACGAAAATACAACTTAAACCCTTAAACCCTCTCGATATTGGTATTATATGAGAGGGCTTGACCAGTATACATTTAACTATTAAAAAGTTAAAGTCATAGATGGCGCCCTAAATAAAATGGCAGTTGTATGAGTGAGTCACATGTAGAAATTACGGTTTTGCCTCCTTCAACCCCCACCGTATTGGTATTAAATTACAAAGCTTGACCAGTAGAATACATTTAACTATGAGCAAGTGTTAGATCCAACATGGCGTCGTAAAACATAATGGCGGATAATTTTCTTCTTAACCCCATCAATATGGTTTTCAAATAAGGTCTTGGCTAGTAGAATACCGCTAACTATGTAAAAGTTCAAAATCAAAGAAGACGTCGGACATTATTCAGCAAAATGGCGGATTACATTAATTCTATTATCTAGGCTACGCGATTATAAAGTCACTAAAACTTTGTACTTCTAGGGTAGGGTATTATCATACTCAGTACGGCCTAATAAAGCATTTGTCTTTTTTTTATTATATTTAATATTTAAAAATTTTTATTTTCGTTTTTGCCTAGTTTTATCTAAATTTATTTTAATTTTTCTTTTATATATTTTTTTAATCAGCCTTAGCACTAAAAATGTAAAATTGTATTGCATTGTGTTTAAATACAATCACAATAATAAATTTAATTATGAATTAATGAGGACAAAAATACTTATAATATTGTAATTTAATGCTCACGCCTTTTAACTAATTGTTTTTTTGCACACATAATTATGGAAAAGTTTGCCACACAGAGGTAAAAATTCTAATAATAATTAATATTTATGCAATTATACAGGGTGTGTATTTCCCTCTCTCTCTCACACACAATCTTTTAGCCTCAGACTAATTATTTGTATCCTTTTTTATGGCTGGTCTTTGAACTTAAAACACGCAATATTCATGAATTATGGTTTTCATGTGTTTTCTTTATCAGTCCGCATCTAATTCTTTTCTAACAGAGACAATTTTCGCTATTCGTCATAACTAATACGAGAAAATAAATTTGGTATTTTGTATTTATATTAATAAACAAAATGTGGTTTTTTGTACTATTTATTTTCTTCTTCTTTTTTTTAATTACTCTTAAGTTTATGAAACAGAGCTCTTCTATTTGTTTTTTGTTACTACCCTGACGTGCTACTTGCTTCAACGTGTTTTCGCTCACTCTTTCATTTTCCTTTAATGTTTTTATCAATTTCCTTTTAGCTATTAAATGTAGTTATTTATTTACACTGTCTAGTTTTGTCCTTTTTGCTTTGGTTTTTGCCTTTTTTACGATTCGTTAAATTCCTGGAAAAACGTCGGTTTTGTAAACCTAAATTAAATGTAAAAAATGTCTGGTGCACAAATGAGAATATAAATTATAAAATTTGTTTTTGTAGTTTATTTTGTAAACAACAAAAAAAATAAAATTTTACTTAAACATATAATATCTTGTGTGTTCATTGGTGTTGTTGTTTTAAACATCGTATTGTTTTTGTTAATTATAAATGTTAAAATTGATACGAAACCAAACCGATGACAAACAAACGAAAACAATAACAGTGTCTGAGGTCGTGAACCTCGAAATAAAAGGACGATGAAAAAAATGAATGAAAAACATTTTTACTTATACCGTTAAATTTTTTTAGCCAGACAATACCATCACATTTAAACAATATTTATATGGATGTGTAATTGAATGTATGTATTCATACAAACGTCTATCAGTATGTCATCAAATTTTTTAAGTGCTGTTGCGGTTTAATGTGTTTTAGTGTGCTTATGTGTGTGTTTGTTTTTAATTTAAATATTTATAATAAAAAAAATTGTTCAAACGACATGACAAATTACTTTTCTTTGTGTAATTTGTTTAACATCTTCTACTTAGTTGTTGCTACTTTTTCAAACATTTTTTAAATTCAAGTGTGTAGTAAAAATACTAGTTGATGGATGTCCTTTTCTTTTTTTTTTTGCCACTTTTATAGTTTCCAGAAAATTTTGTTTGTTTATATTTAAGGCGCTGCCCATGATTTTGATGATTTTTGCTAATGACATTAGTCGTTGGTTGGTGTTAATAAGATTTTCATTGTCATAATTCTCTTTAAAAAAATTTTATTTTGTTTGTGAGTGATTGGATTTACTATTATTATCAAATTATAGTAAATGAATTGTTTTCAAACGTCATTTGTTTGTTGTAACAGTAATTTGTTTATATATTTATGTTTTATTCGAACTTTTTTCTATGTATTAAATTTTAATGTGATTCATTTTTATTTTGGCTTAAGTTCTTTTAATTTAATCTTCTATTAATATAAAACAGGATGTGTGTATGTATGTAACGTATAGACTCCAAAACGACTTGGCCGATTTTGATGAAATTTTAAGGGAAATTTTAAGAATATTTAGGCGGGTGACACTGTGAAGTCTGATTTTTGATTTTCGGTCTGCGGGCGGAGGGGCGTGGCAAAATCCAATTTCCATATTGCACCACCAATGACATATACATATATTTATTTTGTTTGTTTTTCTTTATTTTTTTAAAACCGTTATCATGTTTTTTAAAACGAGATATCAAGCTCTTAAATTGGTTATGTAGTTCCGAAGATATTTACAAAAAACCTATGTTAATTATGAATCAATATCAAAATTTTAAAACTTTCAAAATGTTGCATTCAAAAATCCAAGTTTTCGGTTTATTTACACAAAATATTTACAGCTCAATGAGCAAATTCAATTGAAACTGTCCGGCAAATTAATCAAATACAAATCGATCGACACAATAATGAATGAAGAGCAAGCTGTCAAGTGTCCCACTGAATTTTTGAATTCATTGCAATCACCCGAAATGCCACCGCATGTACTAACATTAAAGGTTTGATCACAGGTAATTCTTATTCGCAACTTAAACGCAGCAGAGTTATGCAACGGAACCAGATTGACCATTAAAAACTGTTCACCAATTTTAATCGAGGCAACAATCATCGGTGGCAGATTCAAAGGCGAAGACGTACTTATTCCACGAATTCCGATAATTTCCAACGATTTACCATTCCAATTCAAGCGGCTCCAATTCCCTTTGCGTCTTGCCTTTGCTATTACCATCAGCCAAGCACAAAGCCAATCATTGACTATTGCTGGCTTAGTTTTGGAAAATTCATGTTTTTCATACGGCCAGTTGTATGTGGCTTGCTCCCGAGTTGGCACGCCAAAAAATTTATACGTTTTTACACCAAATAAAAAAACAAAAAACATTGTCTCTCCGCTAGCCTTAAGATGACGTAATAAATAAATATAATTTTCAATTTGCCTTAAATACATGCGTTTCTTTTTCGATTGAGCCCATATCTATACCGTATGAAAGTTATTCTGCAAAAAAAAACTTTATGATACGTATTCTATGGATTTTTTTGAAGGCAGTAAATTTCAATTTAAATCGTGTGGTAAAACAACACCAATGTTTGCTTAGGGCCAGCAACACGGACCGGGTCAGGTAGTTTGAATTATAAAACTAAATAAAAAAATAAATTAATTTAAGCCAAAATAAAAATGATTCACATTAAAATTTAGTAATTTGTTTTATAATGTTTTAAACAAAAAGTAATAGAAGTCCTTAATAAGAAAGAAAGAAATTTAAAACGTTTTTTAAGGATTATCAATTTTACAAAAATGTTCTAAAACTAAAAGTTTTAAAAATTTTTTGTTAAAAAAATTTAAGAAAAAAAATTTTTTATTAATAAAAAATTTATTAGACAGTTTCTATGACAAATTTTTACTATAGAACTATAGTTTAAAAAATCGAATACTTCTTATCAAAAATTTAACGAAAATATTTTATTAAAGATTTTTTTAAACTTTTGAATTTTCTAAAATATGTATATCAAAGAGCAAAAAAAAAAAAAAATAATAAGTAAGAAGGATATATTCGTCTATGCCGAATCCTATAATATCCTTTGCCATCGTGTACATAAGTACAATGACAACATCGTAGCATAGCCTAGACTTCAGATTTTATTTCAAAGGCCATTTAACTTTATTATTTCGGACGTCATTTTTGATTTTGAATTTTTATATAGTTAAGTGCTTTGTAGTAGACAAATCCTTCATTTGATACCCATGTTGATGGGGGTTAATAAAAAAAATAATCCGCTATTTTCTTTTGGACGCCATTTTTGATTTTAAACTTTTTCATTATTTACTAGTAGAATAGGTCAAGCCCTTTCAGGGGTTAAAAGGTTAAATTTTTAATTACTAAATTTGACCCATAGAGTCAAATAAATTCACCACCAACATCCCTCACACAGGTAGTGGCGCCATAGCCGTGACTTAAACAAGTGGTTTTTAAGTCGGGTACAAAGCTACATTTTTTATTGATAAAATCAACAACAACAAAATTATTGTCGTTTAAATAACAATAACAACTGTCGTAAAAATATGTTACTAAATACGGCAATCGATATAATTGTTGTTAACTTTTTTTAACGATACGATTATCGTTAACATAATTTAGTGAATCGCACTACTGGTCTTTCGTTTGCACTTTGATTAAGGTGCATTTTGGTTGGATGAATTTCATATTTTCGCATAAATATTTAATAAATTTAGCTACAAATTATTTCTACTTAAAGTTAGTTAAATATAAAAATGATTTTTGTTTAAATGTTTCAGTTCAGTTAAAAATAAGTCTTGTGCCAATTTATTGTATAATAAAAATCCCTTTAAAGGTTTGTAACGACGCACAGTGAGACAACGCCGGCATTAAATACAAGGAGTAATTGCAGAGTTCTGAAATTTTGCACAGGTCACTTTTGAGACAATTCCAGTTAAAAAAAAAAAATTAAGAAAATTCGCCCACTTTTACGCCCACCTCCCATACAATCGAAATTTTTAAAACGCCGTATTGTCCGTAATACTTTAGGTATAACTTTAAATTTTGGTATACTTGAATGTTATATTATAACGAACATTATCGGAATAAAGTTTTGGACTTTGGCCCACTTTTACCCCCACCCCCCATACAACCTCAACATAAAAAGTGCCATATTTTCTAAAATATTTTAGGTACAATCTTCAAATTTGATATTATTATTATTTATATAATTTAAAATGTTTCATGCAAAAATTACAATAACACGCCCACTCTTACACCCACTTCCCATTAAAATGCAATAAAAAATAACAATTTTTTCATTCTATCAATAATTTTTTAATATCATCATGGTATTCTAATTTTTTCAATATCTTTATTGCTATCGATCCAAATATCAGAAATTGCACTATAAAAAATTATTGAATTATCCATGACCTTGTAAACTTTTTTTAACACTTTATATAAACTTGTATAAACTTGCACTCTCAAATATGTAGATTGTGAATTAAACATATACATAATTGCAATTACCGTTTGTTGATCAATAATATTTAAAACAACAACAATGTAATATTTTTTTACAGTTTGTTTTTAAAAAGTTTGTGAGCAAAATATAAAATATCAAACAAACAATTAAAAAAAAAAAATTAAAAATTTGTAAACATGCTATTGCATGCTAACATATGTACATACGTATAGCGACAAAATGTGCACGTTGCGTATTTTTTGTAGTTTTTTGTATGTTTAAAGTACTTTTGCAAACTTTTGCTATATGTTCTCTACCTTAAATGAAAGCTGAGACTTCAATCTTTCATTTGATATAAGTCTGCACCTAGGGCGAGGGGCTGCTCTATATATCCTAGTCCATTGAAAATGCAAAATGTTAAATTTTTACACCACAATTCTGTTGTAAAGAAATTTTTTTTTGTGTTTCTTTTTTTAAATTTATTTTTTTATCTACTCATTCTACAACAACTAAATTAATTAAAAAAATACTTTAAGGTTATATTTATTATGTATTTTTTTATTGATAAGCTTTTGAATATTACATATTGAACCAACATATTTCAAGCGCGTTAGCATACCTCAACTTTGACTTGCTCTAGACCAAAAAGTAATGAAGTTATGAATCTCAAATTTCAGGGAATTGTTACTCATATATCTGTTAATATACTGTGAAAATTTCATCCAAATTGGACGACACGCCAAAAACTATTTTTTGCCGCTGTTACTTTAGAGCTGTCTCACTGTGCGACGTGCCGGTTGTTAAATACAATATTTCTATTTGATTTTTTTATTATTATTTGTAGTCAGTGGTCTTTTTCTAGTCATAAACCAAACTTTATGAGGCCTACACTTTAATTGACATAAACAAATAAACAAACAAACCAACAAACAAATAAACACACATGTCTGCGTAAGTTAATTAATGCCACCTTTTTAAAACTTTTTTTTTTTTTTATTAGCAATTTTGTTTATGTCCATTTTTTGTTTTTGTTGTTGTGTTCATATAAATGCGTGTAGATACTGTTTTACACCTTGACTGTCTATGGTCTTTAAGCAAAATGAGTGCGAAAAATAATTAAATCATTAACAATTTTGTTTATATGTATCTTTGTTTTTATTTATAACGACCTACTGTGGTTTATTATTATTTTTGTTATTGTTTTATTGTGCCACTGTGTTACACAGTGGGGGTTTGAAAAAAGTCATTGACACTGCGAGATGTTCAATGTAGTAGGAAAAACATTTTTATGGGTTTTCAATATTAGCATCAACCATACGTTGTGAAGGGTGAGCCAAAAGTCTTCATGGGATTTAAATATTTTATTTTAATTTTATTTATTGTTAAAAAGAATAAATTTTGAAAATTAAAATGCAACCCCATTGTGACTTCTGTCCCTCCCTATATATGTAGCTCTGATTGGATTTATTTCCGCTAGTTGCTAGGTTGCTGTTTTTTTCGCACTTGATGTCGTTCATAACTTTATTAGTGTTGGGACAATCTGGAGAAATGTTTGTTGTGGTTGTGTGCAATATACTGCTTAGGGCTGTGCGCGAAACAAATAATATGAAGATTTTTTAAATAAAAAAACTTTTTATTATTGGTACCCATCGTTTTCATGGTATAATTAGATACATTTTTGCGGATGTCTTTGGCATCCTTGCCGTCAATTTTATTGCCTTAATCTCTTGTCACTTAAGTCCACTAGAATTCAATTGGTCTCTAGACAGTTTTTTGGATTGTGTTCTCGAGGCATCAAAGGCACATTATGACCCAAGTATGACTCAAACCAAAAGCAAGTTAAACACTTCAAACTGTCTAGCAAAAGGCTTTAATCGCTTCTCTAAATACATTTGTGGGTTTATTGTACCTGCCGTCACAAAAAATCTGCTTTATTAAGAGTTTTAATTGCCTTTTTGTCGTAAATTTACCTTTCACATTTTCAGTAAGTTTTCCAGGTATAATTCCTGGCCTGCAAGCTGTGAAAAGTCAGCTACAACATACGTCCTGTCATCTATGGTCCAGAAACTAGATTTTTCTAAGAAACCCTTTTTGCTTTCGTGTTCCCTACAGCATTTCTATTTGGAACTTTTTGTGCTTTTAAAGTTTTCAAGCAAAATTCCATTTTGATTTTGCGTATTAAAAAACTATAAATAATTTACTTTTTGAATGACTTTTGTCCCTTAAATTGTAAATTTTCTCTTCAACATGGAACTGCTTTTGTTTGCTTCATTATGATTAAAAATGGATGAAACGGCGTTTTAGTACATATTCCTTAAGTGGTCTTTGAACTTTTGTGGAACTCTAATTATCATTGTCTGACCAACTTTATAATTCCCAAAATATTTTTTTCGAACTTGCAATTCGCTTGACATTTGAAATCAATTAGAAGCTTCTACTGCGAACATTTCTTGTATAAATTTCAAAGCCTACTGAATAACATTTTTCAATCTAAGTTAGTTTTAAAAGTTATTAAAAACAATGTGATGGACACTTTTTAACGCAGCTATTAAAGCCCGTCTTTTTTGTGCACTCCTTATAAATATGTGTTTGTATGATTAAAAGATAATTGCGTGGCATTGATTTTTTCGCATTTGGAGATTTTTGTGTTTCAATATATTAAAATAACAAAACAATAAATAAATCAAATATTCATACAAACTCAAGCGACACAACTGCGGCGAACGACAAATTTTTGGCCGCCGATATTCGTTCGAAAAAATCAAACATATTTGTGTTAATACATGTATATATGCACATAGCGTTGAGCAAAATGCGCGACAAACTTAGCAACAGATTTATTGCTAAATACAACATACAAATGAGTAAATGTGACTGAACATTTATGTTTGCTTTAGTAAATAAAGTTACTATTTATACCCTTCACCTGTGGTGCACAAGGGTATATATAGCTTTTTCATTCCGTTTGTAATTTCTACAATTTTCATTTCCGACCCCATAAAGTATATATTTTCTGAAAGCTTTTGAATAGAGGAGTCGATTAAGCCCTGACCGTCTTTCCGTCTGCCCGTCTCTCCGTGTGTTGGTTAAAATCAACTTTTAGAAGCAACAATATGTTCCTCAGATCTGTATATGGTATTAATCTCTTGGAAATATCCCGGAATGAATCGCTATTGAAATTCAGCACAATCGCCCTATAACTTTCTGAGATATGAGCAAAAAACCACGACCACCTCTTTATTTTTACAATTACAACAACAACATACGTACCCTATATATGTAGCTCTTGAAGACTCCCTGAAAATTTCATTAAAATCGGCCCAGCCGTTTTGCAGTCCTTACGTCGTATACATACATTAGAGTAAACGTGGCATCGAATCCCAGCTGAGCCAAAAAAAATTTTTTTTTTTATTTTATAATTTATATTTTAATTATTTTTTTCTTAATTTTTTAAAAAATTATTTTTTTTAAATTTTTTTATTGTTTTTTTTTGTTTTTAATACATTTTTTTTGAAAATTTTTTTTTTTGGAAACACATACGTAAACTCAATTTATATGTATGTATGTACGTATTTCATATGAGATGAATGGTGATACAAACAATTGTTATTGCATGACTACACGTTGTGAAGGGTATATAAGATTCGGCACGGCCGAATATAGCACTGTTACTTGCTTTATTTGGTGTAAAAACGTATAAATTTTTTGGCATGCCATCTCGAGAGCAAGCCACATACAACTGGCCGTGTGAAAACCATGAATTTTCCAAAACTTAGCCGGCAATAGTCAATGATTGACTTTGTGCTTTGTTGATGGTAATAGCAAACGCAAGACGTAAAGGGAATTGGAGCCGCTTGAATTTGAATGGTAAATCGTTGGAAATTATCGAAATTCGTGGAATAAGTACGTCTTCGCCTTTGAATCTGCCACCGCTGGTTGTCGCCTCGATTGAATTTGGTGAAAGGTTTTTTATGGTCAATCTAGGTTCCGTTGTATAACTTTGGTGCGTTCAGGTTGCGAATAAAAATCACCGGTGATCCAACGTTTAATGTTGGTACATGCGTTAGCATTCCGGGTGGTTCCAATGAATTTAAAAATTCAGTGGGATAATTGACGGCTTGTTCTTCATCCATCACTGTGTCGATCGATTTGTATTTGATTAATTTACGGGGCAGTTTCAATTGAATTTGCTCATTGAGCTGTAAATATTTTTTGTAAATAAACCGAAAACTCGGATTTTTTAATGCAACATTTCGAGAGCTTAAAATTTTGATATTGATTTTGTAAATATCTTAGGAATTACATAACCGATTTAAGAGTTTAATATCTCATTTTAAAAAAACATAAAATTGGCTTTATAAAATAAAATAAAAAAAGCAAACAAAATAAATATATGTATATGTCATTGGTGGTGCATTATGAAAATTGGATTTTTCCACGCCCCTCCGCCCGGAGACCGAATATCAAAAATCAGACTTCACAGTGTCAACCGCCTAAGTATTTTGAAGACTCCCTGAAAATTTCATTAAAATCGGCCCAGCCGTTTTGCAGTCCTTACGTCGTATACATACATACATCCTCTTTTATATATAGATATAATTTATTTAAATTGTTTTTAATAAAATTATCCGAAAAGAAAAAAATATTTTTCTTTTATAATTATTTTTAGCATAAATGTATGCTTATGAATCTATATTTTAACTACTTACATGTCATTAATTATCTAATAGTAATTTAGTAAAAAAAAATAGGGATCCACAAGTACACATACTATACCATATCAAATACCGGATTTTGCACCAACCGGATTGGTAGCACCAACGATCTAGGCATTATAGAGTATTTGCTGGTGAAAAGACTTGATCAGGCATATCAAAGAAATTCAACTAACTTATCTATAAAAATGAGAATCTTAAGTAATATACCAGGATACAAGAAATATTGGCCTTGGACACGTTTACAGTGAAATTGAAAACCTCTATTATATTTAAAACAAGACATATTTTTTATATGTGTGCACTTACCAGAACATACTCTTGTAAATTGGCCATGATTTTTTTTATTATTCTGCTCCTTGGATAACAATTATATTAAATTTATCCTTCGAAAACAAATTTGTTAAAAAAAATGTAATTTAATTAAATTAAAAATTAAATTAAATTAAAAAAATTAATTATAATAATTAAAATTGTGATTCGCTTTTAAAAACTAATCAGTAACTTATATGTACAGTAAATTAATTAAAAAACTTTAAGCAATATTTTTTTCTGTGTAAATTATTTTGATGAGTTTCACAGAAATTTAAATTCTTTGTTTAATTTTTTTTATATTTTTCTTGCTTTGCACAAACAGTATACAACTTTATCAACTATAACAGCTGTGGTTATTGTGCTTTATGCGACGTATTTATTTGCACAGCAAGTATTCACCAACGATTTCGTCGTGTTGGCCGAAATTCGTTGTTCGTCGCAGTTGTGGTTTTAGCATAACTTCCGCTTTTATTTATTTTTTTTTTAATAAAAATATACACACATCGACAGCCTTCCATGTTTTGTGTGTTCTTGATTTTTTGTAAAAAAGTATTTCTTCATGTTTTTTTTTTTTCTTTTAAGACAATTTGTTTATAATTTATTGTCTACAATAAAAAAAAAAAATATATCAAAATATTTGTATAGATTTTTTAAAGAAATTTCTGCCTCACACACAAGTATATTTTTATGAGATTTTATTTGTTTTTTTTTTTTTTTTTGCTTGTAACTTGTGTAAACAATAAACATTTTCCACATCCTCAGCTATCAGTGGCCAAATGAGGAAAAATATTAAATGAAATTAATGGAAAAGTATGGAAATAAATGGGTAATTATATGTACAGAGTAGCTGATTCTTTTAGTGTAGTTTGTAATTAATTAATTGTAACTAAATGGAACATCGTGAATACATTAATTTGTTAACTTGGAAAAAAAACTTCTTGTATTTAAAAACAAACAAAAAAAGAATATCTATATCTATATATATAAAAGTGAAACTCTGTGTGTGTGTGTTAGCTATAGACTCTGAAACTGTAAAACCAATCAGACTTAAACTTTGGCAAGTTGTTGTACACATTCCAGGGAGTGTTTATGGGTGGCAAAAAGTGGCGGGGCTACGCCCATAAAAAATTAGTTATCAGTTTTAGCTACTTGCACTTGACCGATTTTCCTGAAACTTTGCACACATATTGAGCTGTCATAAAAAAGTTATAATATTGAGGTACTTGCACTGGACCGATTCTTCTGAAACTTTGCACACATATTGAGTTGTCATGACTATATAATTTCGTGATTAGAAAAGTGGGCAGTGCCACGCCCATAAAAAAAGTTATTATTTTGAGGTACTTGCTCTGTACCGATTTTTGTGAAACTTTGCACACATTTTGAGTTGTCAGGACTATACAGTTCCGTGATTTGAAAGGTGGGCAGTGCCACGCCCATTAAAAAAAGTTATAATACTTAGGTTTTTGCACTTGATATTCAATTAAAATTCAGAATGCATTTTTATTCATTAAGGGGCGTAGCAACGCGCGCCGGGCTTTCCTAGTTTTTAGTAAAAGAAGAAAAATGTTATGTACACTAGCCTTTTTCTTATTGATTCATAAAATAAATACGTTTCGTACGTTTGATGTCCTTTCTAAAACGGCATTATAGTATTACTCATCTAAAAGTTTAAGTTTAATAACCTTTAATCTCTTCTCATTTACTGCTAACTTTGTATTGGATTTGTTTTCCTTTTGACAATTTCCTCCACTTTTCACAAATTGTCTATCCTTAGTGTTATGCGTGTTGGTAAAACATTACCAACAATTTGCTTCTTAATGTGTCTCTGTTTCTCTTCTTTAGGCGTTTTTTTGTTCATTAGAGGTCATTGTCAGTGTTTCGTTGACCGCATAAAAGAAAAAAATTTAAAAATGACTCAGTTGAATATCAATTACAATTGTTATTAAATTAACAAATGAAGAACGCTGAAGGTCACTTTAAAAATCCTAATACTGAATTAACGTTTTACAATCCAAAACGATCACAATTTCTAGAATGTTTATGGTTTAATTAAACTCAATTTGAATCGATATACTTAGGTAATGCTATTATTCAATCATAATTAAAATTTTTATAAATTAATCAATTAATGTTATACCCAGGGGAACATGTTAAACAATTTCATCAGGCATATGCGCTTATTGGAGAAAGCTATAAGGGAAGGTATTCTTACCTCATAACTGAAAAATACTAAGCAGGATGTAAAATAATTATTTTTTTTTAATTGAAAAAAAAAATAACCATAAAAAGTGTAAAAAGTGTCAGTTGTACGTTTAGCCATTCTGAATGGTATGTACCCTGCAACAACATAAAGCGATGTGAAATTTTAAAATCACTTTTAAATAAAAGCGTGGTGCTTAGCGTAGGCTTAGTAAATATGTAAACGATCGTTTGGTTATCACAACTATATGTAATACCCCATTTAATTTCAGACGCCATCTTGAATTCATATTTTTTTCCGAGTGTATTGCAGTCTACTTGTCAATCCCATTCATTTGCTGTTAATATCAGTTTATTAAATTAATATTAAAATTAAGACAATTATTTGTTGTTGCCTATATTTCAGTTAGTTTTAAACCGGTTTGCAGCCTCTTTTGGCTGGTGTCATTTTTGGGACTAAGACCGAGCGGGAATCGGGTGTCATTATCGTGTTCAAAAATTAATTTGGTTTTTGTAAAAAATATTTTTTTTTAAATAGTTTTTGCTTATAACTTGTCCCACTCCTAACTAATTGTACAAAACTTTATTTTCATAAGCCTGAGGTTTATCATTTTAATATATACAGAGTGGGCCAAAAGTCACATAAGGTTTAAGTTTTTGTTTGTTTTTCAGGTAATAAAATATACAAGTTTACTTGTTTTTTTTTTTTTGCTTTTAGTATAGAGATTTTACTTAAAAGGCCCCTGTTTTCAGCTTCGTAATGATGGGCTCGTTTTAGAGCATTTTCTATGACATCTTTGAAAATTTGTAGCTGTAGCGCTCAAAAATCTGAAACAATTTTGGGTTCACGGATTATCTCGAGCTTGTTCACTTATACTCGCTCCTTCAAAAAACTCCTAGAAAGTAGTCGGATGCTGACAAATCTGGCGAACGCGCTACCGCTAAACTTAAAGTGTCATTGTGTTTCGGACAGTGTGGGCAGTGGCTCTATTGTGGTATCTCAGGTTTTTTTTTAAGAGCAGGATATAAAAAATTTACTGTCAAACACCGCTACCTCGCTTGGTTTTCGAATAAGTAGAGCCTAAAATGTGTAATTCCACAACGTATTGTAAACCTAATTGGTTGCAATTGTCATTGATAAATGGCTGTTGCATTTTTAGATCTCTCGAAACCTACAGTTCTGCTTATTAACAAAGTCATTAAAATGAGCTTTATCACAAGTCAGATTTTCAATAAAGGTGATTTTCTTTCTGGCCAACTGTTGAAATTTTACTGCAAGGAGGTTGCCAATGATCACCGGGGGGTTTTAATTCTTGCACCAATTGCACCAATTGCACCTTATATGAGAGTGAGAGTAAACAGTTTTTAAAATACGCCAAAGTGACGTACGAGCCATTTCTAGCTGAGAAGAATGGTTTCTGGTAGATTTTTCTGGTTAGTTATTTGACGCAGTTTAAAATAAGCCTAATTTACCGGTTGCGATAAACTAATCATTTCTTCTGAGCACAAAATTCTGTCAATAAATTGTCGACGATGTGCTCTTTATGGTGAATTTTTTCATTATTTATTCTTCAGGTGTTATTTATACAATCAATCAAACAAAAATATTTAAAAAAGGTAATTTAATTTTTAAACTGCGTGGTAACTTTTGGCCCACCCTATATAATGTCTGTATAATATCCGAGAGCCTAACATTTGTTTATTTTTCTCAGATATGAGAAACCAATGTAGCGACTATGCTGGTTTCCAATAGCAATTCATTCATGAATAATTTTGAAATCTTGATACAACGTACCGCTATGTGCAACATATGAAAACTTTTAAAAGTTTCTGGATGATGGGTATAAAAAAAGGGGAATAAACTTTCACAGAAGGGTGTAATTTAAACTAAAATAATTGATTATTTTAAATAAAGATGAAATAATATTATTTCTATATAATGAAGTGAATTTCTCGTCCCATGGTGAATTTTATAACAAATATTTTGGCGCTATATTTGCTTGCTTGAGGTGACAAAGCAGACCCATTAATTAAAAGTTGGAGTATAAAGATCGTCTCTAAAAATATAATTTGTTTGTTTTATTTAAAAAATTAGTACTTTGACAGCACTCAAATACTAAATAGTTTAAATCTCAATAATCCAAAGCATACCTTAAGGCAACCTAAGTTTAATCGAACTAGTTTTTGTTTGTTTTATAGTTGGCAACTTATATATCTGCAGATCTCTGTAGTTAACTTTTAATAAAATTCTGCATTGACGAAAAATCTTAAAAGAAAAGTTTGCTTTAAAAGAAATTCTATGTAATAATATTCGTAATCTTCAAATATTCAAATAATATTCAAAGTTTAAATAAGATTCATCTTCTTCATTTGCAGCTATTTACAAAATTAAATTAATGAAATCTTTGCTGTTGTTGCCTAGGGGGTGTTATTGCTCCCCACACACACACACACTTACACACACACATTTTCATAAAAGTTTATCTTTCTCAAATAAATTTCAAATATTTTACATGTGTCATGTGTGTGTGTGCTTTGCAGCCTCTAGCTATGATTTAATTGCATACTTTAGGTTTTAAATATAAACGAAAGAATTGTTGCATACTGTAAGGGGTTATTCTTAACACTTGTCCAACATGACAGACAGCAAGAGTACACGCAAAGAAAAAATATGGTTGTGGTAATCATAATCGAAGAGCAACATACTATGATTGAATTGTATGATTATGTTTAAAATAATAATGGTTACCAGTTATCATTATTATGTTTAATTAAAATATCATTCAATAATTATATATATGACTACAATTGAAATCGCCAATCTTTGCTTTTTTACGGCAAATTATTGTATTTTGCTGTAACATACACATGTTGATTGTACTCACCAATTTAATTGCAATTTTTTACCAATATTTATTTACATTTTCTTGTTTATTTTTAAATTTTCTTTAATTTTTCAAAATTTTTGGTTCCTTTTTTTGACATCTCAAACTTTTAAAATAATAAAAATTTATTCAGCAAGAAGAAGAACAATTGAAATCAAATTATTATTAAAAAAAATCATAGCTTGATTATTGTGTTGTCTCACTTATTATTTAATGATTATTTTTAATTTTTAATGATTTTGAATATAATGTTATTTTTGTCAAATTAATTTTTTTAAATCATACTTTTTTTAAATGATAACCATTTTGAAATTTTTACGAAAAGTAAACATTAAATGATACAATTCAAACAAATGCTTGATTATCGTGACAAAATATATGATGAAATGAAACAAAAATAACTATTACTTGTTTTCGACAACCAAATATTGTTTTAGAACAAATAATATGACCGTCGTGATCATTCGTAACCATGGTTTTTCTTTGCGTGTAGTGTCTTAGAGGTTGTTTTTATTGATTTTATTTATAAAACTAAAAAAATACAGAACTTAATTGTTTTGCCTAATTTACATACGTTCATTAAGTCGATTTAAATTTCTCTAATCACAGCAAAGTTTTAAATAAAAAAAAAACTGCTGTTGACGCCAAATAAGAATACAGTTGGCAGCAATTGAAACCACTGCAATTTAATAACGTTTTCTTATATGGACTGTCATCACAACTGTGAGTTCTAAATGATTCTTAGTTGAAGGTTTCGCTTATCAAAACTTATATCATTTGCCACCCTTCTTTAGTAATGTAATATATATTTATACAGGGTAGGGCAAAAGTCGCGAAGGGGTTTAAACAGTCATAACTCTTTTAATTTAATTTTTTTTTTTACAAAATAATAAAATATGATATTGGGAGATTTTTTAAATTTAAGTGTGAAAGATTATGTCACGTAAGTGAGCACCATTTTCAGCCTCGCAAAGTTGAGCTCTTTTAATAGCATTTTCTATGACACGAGTCAGAGTATCTGGCTGCAACGCTCTTATTTCGGCTCGAATATTCTCTTTGAGCTGTGCAAGTATTCTGGGTTTATTGATATACACCTTCTCTTTCAAATATTCCCAAAGGAAATAATCTGGTGCTGTTAAATCCGGCGAACTGGCAGGCCAATTGAATGCTGAATTTTTGGAAATTAAACGTTCGCTAAAAATCTGCCTTAGGAGCTGCATAGTGGCTCGAGCAGTGTGTGCAGTGGCCCCAACTTGTTGGAACCGCACCTCTCGATTGTCAGAAAGAGCTGGCCTTAAAATATTTTGCACCATATCTCGATATCGCTCGCCATTTACCGTTACACCATTTCCATCGTTATCTTCGAAAAAGAATGGTCCAATAATTCTTTGGGACGTAATTGCGCACCATACTGTACATTTAAGTGGATGTAATTGTCTCTGATGAACCACTCTTGGGTTCTCAATACACCATATTCTGCAGTTCTGCTTGTTTACAAAACCATTTAATTGAAAATGTGCTTTATCGCTCATTATCAGATGATGAATGAAATCATTATGTTCTCTGGCCAATTCTTGGAAGCGAACTGCATAAATTCTTCGTTGTTGGGAATCTCCTGGCTTTAGTTCTTGCACTAACCGCACCTTGTATGGGAAAAGATGTAAATTTCACTTTAATATTCTGCGTAAAGACCGCCGAGACATTTCCAGCTCAGCAGAGCGCCTTCGAGTTGATGTTTCAGGATTCTCCTCAACACTCTTCATAAGGCGTTGAATATTTGCTTCACTAATTACAGAATGTGGTCTTCCGCTTCGTGGAAGATCCCTCACTGAGCCTTGTTCCTGAAAACGTGTCACTAAGCGTCGAATCATTGATTCGGATGGTGAATTCCGCACATTAAAATGACGACGATAGGCTCGCTGAGTTTGAATTATTGATCGATGATGTTCAAAATAAAGTTCTATAATTTTGGTTCGCTGGATAACGTTGTAACCTTCCATAATTAATCTCCCAGATTTATTTTACAAGTCCTAAAAAGAAAGAAAAAAAAAAATTTAATTAGAAAAGTTATTAATTTTTCAAATCCCTTTGCGACTTTTGCCCCACCCGTATATCTGTTGTCTCAACTGCCACAAGAAGCATAGGGCTGCAGGGGTTTTATTCTCGCAGGGCCTTCGAAGTGTGTTCCCAATCCAATTTCATTTTAGCTTTTTTAATTTTTTACGGGCGTCTGCTGTGTCATAGCCCATAGGTTCTTGTTGGAGATAGCATTTGGCCAGAATATATTTACGTAATGTATTGTTAGCCAAAAGCCGTACGTTCGCTTGATCCTTGACCGATTTTAGACAGACGTACTCTAACAAAAAAAACATCTGGAGTGATTTTATTTTTTGTTTAATTCGTGTTCACACAGACAAACATGTTGTCGTCAACATTCTATTACTGTTGTTGCAGTTGGCGTTTTATGTTTTTGTTATTTTTTCGTATCAACAGATCGTGAGTACCGAAAACAAAAACGGTACTGTCTTCCCCACCAGAAATATGCAACTAAACTAAATTTTTCCCTTCCCAATGTTCGCCCGTCTAAAAACAGACCTACACGTTGTCAACGAGAGACATTAATTTTTTATTTTTAGTTTCGTTCATGCTTTAAACTTATTCGGCGTTATTCATATAAAGAAACTTTGTACCGACGAACGGGCTACTACTTCTTTCATATGGGAAAACTTACACATCAAAAAGTTAGCAGCTCGTTGATTAGCGCATAGTTTCTTGTTATGAATAAGGCCGATAAAAGATTGCGGCTTTAAATAACTTACTCAGATTATACCGAGTGATTTTTTAACTGTTTGAGTTTTAAAAATTGAAAAACAAGAAACACAATTTTCAAAAGCGAATATTGTTTAAGGTAATAAGTAAATGCCTGCCATTTAAATATTAAAGATCATTTAATGATTATTTGTTGTTCGAATTTTCATAAATTTAAGTTGTCTTTTAGGGTAAGAATTGTATCTGGCTTGTCTCTGCATACGAGAGACTTAACGTACACCTTCAGCCAATTGTACAGTGGGGTCAAAGCGCATGATTTTGTGCGGAAATGAATTGCTCCAAAACGTGGGATTAATTGCTCACCAAACTCGCCTTTCAATAGGCATCACGTGCCGTGTGAAATGTGTCATCGTTATTGAAACGACTTGTCAACCAATTTTAATTCTTTCATTTTGGTAAAACAAAAGCCGAACGGTACCTTGCTTTTTCTAATGTATCGTTGCGATTTTCATAGTTTTTAAAGAAGTATGATCTTCACTGACACTGGCCGTTACAGCAGCAATATTCTCCTCACTAAGCACTCTTTCTATACGGGATGGTTGTTTAGTGTTCAATACAGTGAAACTTTTGTGAAATTTGGTCACAATAGCTTTAATAGCCTGTTCGGTGGGTTGAGTGTGACGACCATCAAATAAAAGTAATTTACAAAACAAAATTCTCACACACAACGAATTTTGATAATAAAAGTTAATGTTGTTCGTTTTTTAGTCTATTCATTGCTACATGTCACGAATCTTTTTTCACGTTAAAAAAAATTTACTTGAAAAAAATAAGCAAAAAAAAAATTACCCTTTACTTACTGGTATGCCACGTTCAAATTCAAAAATAAATCATCAATTTGTTTAAAACCTAGTGATTGTTAATACATTTATGAAATTTCAATTTTATGTGTTTTTTCTCAATTTTTCAAAAATTCTTTATTTACACAAACATTTTAATGCAAGCAAAATTAAAATTTGTTTCTCATTTGTATTTTTCTTGACACAAATGTCTATCAAACATTTCTGCTTAGTTAAGTTTTATTGTTTCACCGTATTTTCTAAATTCTTTACAATAATTTTCCTAAAAGTATGCTTTAATTGCATTACCTGTCAAAAGCCAGCCCAAAAGGTATGCTTTGCTTTATTTACACTCTTAATTAGTGCTGTAAAAGTATTGTTGCTGTTTAAATAGTGACAACTTTTCTAATTGGCAAGCTTTAACAAAATTTTAGAAACATCAGATTTAATGGAAAAGAATAAACAAAAAGAAAAAAAATTACCTTTTTGTTGATAAGTTTGTATGTTTAACGAAAATATCGTTCAAGGTAAGATACCAGCAGATTTAAAAATTTGTCCAAGACCTATTTTGAGATTCTTTGAACTTATTCCAAGAGATGCAGTTGTATTTATACTACAGGTTGTGCTGGTTTAATGGTCAATTTAAAAAGAATTAAAATTAAAAAAAAGGGAAAAAGAAATATTTCAAATTTCGACTAAATAAAAAAAAGCTTTTTGTTATCAATTCCTTTTTAATTTACAAGACCAATAATTTGTATTGTTGTAGCAACTAACAACTTATTACTAGATTAAAAGCAGTTCAACTTATACATATATCGAAATGTTGTCCGATAGGCAATTAAACAGTGTACAAATTATGTTCAAATCAGAGAAATGTATGAGTTGATTCATTTCGCTCTCCACTTACATTTATAATGCTTTTGCTTTTTAACATCAATATGTATTGATAATATTGCTTGACCGATTCACCGTTTCGCATAAGAAAAAGACTTCAAATCTCGATGCCATACATACAAAAAAAAGTTTAGAGGGGATTCCCTAAATTTTAAAAATCAAAATTAAAATCAACATATTTCAGTTATGTCTACATGCTTAAAAATATTTGCAGTTAAATAAAATTGTTCAAGCTATAGAGCGTTTTGAGTTTGTTCATATTACACAGTAGTCAACGTAAATAAAAGCTTGTTCACGTTAGGCGTTTAAAGTGAATTTATGAAATTTAATTTTTATTAATTTATTTAAAAAATAGTACATTTTTATTTAAGTAATTCATGACAATAATTGAAGTCAAATGGCCTCCACCCTCGCTGACACATGTGCGACATCTTATCAAAAAGTTATTCGCTACTGCCTAGAATGTTTCAGTGGGAATTGTCTTAATTATCGTTCGAATGGATTGCTTTAAATCATCCAAATTTTTTGGTTTTCATTTGTACACTTTCTGTTTGCAATAACACTACAAAAAAAAAATAAAAAAATAAGGTGCACTAATGTCAGAAGACCTAGGAGGCCCTCGGAATGTGATGTTTCTTGAAATCAGTTTATTGGGGAATTTTCGACACAATTCTGTCATAACAGGCGTGGCTGTGTGACAAGTTGTCCCATCTTGTTAAAACCACTCAGAGTTGAAAGGCATTCTCTTTTGGCGTAGTTCTAAAAAATAAAACTCTTTCAACATCTTTATGTAACGGTCTCCATTGACCGTAACAGTAAGACGGTTTTCTTTGAAAAAGTAAGTCCCGTCAATGAAACTTAATGAAACTGCACACCACACTGTGACGCAAAGTGGATGCTATTGCTTCTCATGGAGTAACTGTGGATTAGAATTACTTCATATTTGACAATTTTGTTTGTTAGCATTTCTGTTTAAATCAAAATGTGCCTCGTCAGGCATAAAAATGCAGTTCAAGATGTTTTCACCCTCTGCCGACATTTGAATACTCTTCTCGCAAAATTCCAAGCGAATCGGGAAATCTGTTGTATTTAGTTTTCTAGTTTGATAAATCTTTTATGGATATAATGCAAAATTGTCTGCAGTGACTGTCTGCTGACATCCATTTGAGCAGATAAGCTCCTTGTCGAAACTCTAGGATAGGATTGTATGGCAGCAGCGATAGTTCCTTGCATCCAAACTGAGGGATCTCGATGATAAGGCCTTCTTGCGATTGTGCCACGTTCGACAAAATTATTCACGAGCCCATTATAGTTCATCTGATAGGGGGAGTGCTGACAAACGTGCGCTAATATTCTCTTTGAACGGAAACTACGGACTCTAAAGCGTGAAAGCGGTGCACTATCCAAATTTATATTTCATTGTCCCAATTAACTATTTTCGTTAAATCTAAAGATCAATATAAAAAAAAAGTAAGAGCTTGGTTACACATAAAAACAATTTATTACGTTTTTTTTTTGATAGCAGCTTTCATCAGCCACCCTGTATTTAGGTCTGTTGCCAGTTATGTTTACCACCCTTCCTCTTTTTAACGCTTACGCAATCAATACACCTTGACAACTTTTATTTTCATTCACATGTCACATGTCCGATATGACAATTTTTATCTCTTTACAAGCACCTCACTGTCATTCTATTTATTGTTATGACACGTCAACATAGTTTATGGACAAATGCGTGACTCTTCTTTTTTTTTATACCACATTTCACAATTGTTCTTACATTTTTTATATTTTCATTTTATGATGATTTATTTTTTTACTGATTGTTACAGTTGTCATGGCTTGATATTTTAGTTTAATTGATTTCAATTTATTTTTATATAAAAGATTACATGCACATACACATACACATACATTCACACATACGTACAAATTTAATTGTAAATATTTTTTGGTTTTATTTTAATGAAAAAATAAACATAGAGCAGTTTCATTAAGCAGCATTCAAATGGTTTCGTCATTTAAACATACTAGTGTGCTGCTTTTAACAATCCAAGCGATCGCTTTCTGTGGACGTTAGTGTGTATTTTGTGTTTGTTACAATAACAAAACATATGTTACATTTTCACTAAAAGCGATTGTTCTTTTAAATTTGAATTGCATAATATAAAACCTGGCGACGATTTTTTTATTCGTTCAATTTACGACTTATTTTTGCTCAATTCACAAGTTGTTGTAGGTGTTGCACGTCGCAATTTCTACATTAATTTTCTATTCAACACTTACAACAATAGGGGAAATCACCCATCGTTGCAAACAGATCATGCACATGTTGCAGATCTTGCAAATCTAGTATATACATATATTCTTAAGTTTGCAACAACACAAAAACAATACACTAAAATTACATTTCCCACACAAGCACTTATTTCCAATACTAAAAACAGTTGGATATTTTCAAAAGCAACGTTTGCAATAAAATATACAAAAGACTCGCAAGATCTGCAACATTTGCATCATGTTTGCAACGAAGGGTGATTACCCCTAATGCAACCTGTGTTTATAGAATGTCGTGTAAACACATGTAGAAAAATAAGTACTGTGGCCGTCTTTCTTCAATATGTAGAAGTGAATTTTTTACAATCTACGATTCTTACGACAGGTTGTAAGTTGATTGATTGATTGATTGTGAAAGTTATAAGTTGTCGAATTTTACAGCAGTTGAACGAATGTTATTGGCAATATCTCTGTTAATATTTGCATCACATACAAACACAATCTTAGTTGTTTTACGACGTTATTATAATCAGACACTGTGTGTTAACTAACTCAGGAGTGAGATCAAACCAAAACTTAACATGTAAAACTTTGAATAACTTGCAAACGGTTAATCTAAGAGTTTTTTTTTCATTTAACTGATATTATTTTACAGATCACATAAAAATATTACTTTTATAGTTGTTACTACTACTTTTTAACTCATGAACCATTTTTAGTAATCCTTCCATTAATTAGTTGATAGTTGTTTCAGTCACCTTTTTGAAACAGTTTAAATATCTCTATAAAATCTTCCAAATTTGTGAACAAATTGTTGACTAACCGGCAAAGTTATAAGCAACAATTATTTGAAGAAATATACTTTTTAATTTTTCAAGTTCCTCAGTAATTTCTAGAAACGCTAAAGACACCAAATTATATGGCGTGATCTTAAAAATTATTTCTGAGAAAAACTAATAAATCGGTTCGAAACTACCTAAGTTAAAGGGTGATTTTTTAAGAGCTATAGGAAAGTTTAAAAAAACACATAAAATTCAGAATAATGCATGATATCTTTATTTGAATCGACACTACGGTCCATATAAGTTAATGTTTGAAGATTATTTCATGCAAATGTTGACCGTGACTGCGCCTAAAATGGTCCATCCGCTTAGTCCAATTTTGGCATATTCTTTCCAACATTTCGGCCGGTATCTCATACATAAATGCTTCAATGTTGTCTTCAAATGCTTCAATTGAAGCGGCCATGTGTGTATAGTCATGAGTTTTAACATAGCCCCACAAAAAATAGTCTAAAGGCGTTAAATCACACGATCTAGGCGGCCAATTGACCGGTCCCGAACGTGAAAAAAAATGTTCACCGAACTCGCCTCTCAATAAGTCCATTGTTAAGCGTGCTGTGTGGCATGTGGCACCGTCTTGTTGAAACCACATGTCATGCAAGTCAAGCTATTGCATTTTGGGCTAAAAAAAGTTGGATATCATTTCACGGTAGCGCTCACCATTCACAGTTACGTTACGATTCGCATCATCTTTGAAGAAGTACGGTCCAATGATGCCACCAGCCCATAAACTGCATCAAACTGTGACTTTTTCTGGATGCATTGGTAGCTCTTGCAATGCTTCTGGCTGATCTTCACTCCAAAATCGACAATTCTGCTTATTAACGTACCCATTGAGCCAAAAATGAGATTCGTTACTGAACACAAGAAGCGCGCGATGAAATTCTGCAAAACGAAAAAAACGAAATTCAATAATTTGCAAGCGTTGTTCGTTTGTAAGACGATTCATGGTTAAATTATAGACCAAACTGAAGATGTTTGACAGTGAAACAAAACACGAAACGCGCGTCAGTGTTGCCAAAAAGATAATAGCTAAAAAGTCACCCTTTATAAGCACGAAAATACAACGTCTTTGCTGTTTTTCCTAAAATTTACAAACGAAAATCGATTTTTTTAAGAGATAGGGCTTAAATAGTAAAATACAGTTTAGTGTGAAAAATTTAAAAACCAAGATCGCGTCCTAAATTTAACGGCTACTATATGAGTTCACTTGAACAAAATACATTGGTATCGAAGGAAAGGGCTTAACCAGTAGAATACTGTAAGCTTATGAATAGAGGAGTCGATTAAGCTCTGACCGTCTGTTCGTCTACCCGTCTGTCCGTTTGTTGGTTGAAATCAACTTTTAGAAGCAACTATATGTTTCTCAGATCTTTATATGGTATCAATCTTTTGGAAATATCCGGAAATGAATCTCAATAGCACAATTGCCTCATAACTTTCTGAGATATGAGCAAAAAACCACGACCACCTCGTTATTTTTACAATTACAACAACATACGTATATACTGGTTAGAATAAACGTGGCATCGAATCCCAGCTGAGCCGAAAAATTTTTTTTTTATTTTATTTTTTTTTTTGTATATTATTTATATTTTTTATATATTTAAAAAAAATTTCTTTTTTAATTTTTTTTAAATTTTTTTTTTAATTTTTTTTAAAATTTTTTTTTTATTTTTTTATTGTTTTTTTTTTAATATATTTTTTTTGTAATTTTTTTTTTAGAAACACATACGTAAACTCAATTTATAATTTTATAATAGTATGTTTTTTATATGTATGTTTTTATATATGTACGTATGAGAGATGAATGGTGATACAAACAATTGTTATTGCATGGCTACACGTTGCGAATTGTATATAAAATTCGGCATGGCCGAATATAGCACTGTTACTTGTTTTTATAAGATTTAATGTTTTGCAGTCTTACGTGATATTTACTAGTATTTAAACAAATAACACCAAATAATTTAATAAACGCAATCGAAAATTAAATTATCCAAAGCTAAAAATAAACAAGAAATAAACAACATCGTTCATTAATCATGGAAAAAAAGTTTCGCAATAAGAGTTAAAACAATTCATCCCAGCACGAGTCTAGGCCCTGCAATTGAAAAATCTATATAAAATAATAAAAACAAGAATAAATTGTGATACGATGTTAATGAAAGTTGAGGTTGAATATAAAAACAAAATAAAAATTTATTTATTAAAAAATTAAAATCTTAAAACAAATTAACCACCAAACTAAAATCAATCTAATAAGCAATAATAACAAAAAATTTTTATATATTTAAAAACGCCTTTAAAGATAAAATTAAAAAAAAAATCCAATACAATCATTAAATACACATTAAAAATGCAGCTAAATTTAATTACAATTTACGTAAAGTATTAAAAAACGAAATAAATAATGTGATTTATAATAAATCAAAATAAAAATAAATAATTATACTTGCAATCATTACAAATTTATAATTTATTAAATCTACTTGATATGTACATCTATATATTTAGATGAAATGTATGTATATAAATGATGGAAGATCTTCACACAACTTTGCAACTGCAACAACAATTTGAGCAACAGTAACACATTTCTCTTAACATCAATATTTTAATTTGACATTGATTTTTTTATTAACTTTATCAACGTTAATAAAATTTCCCAGCCTTTCTACAGACATACACATTCGTGTGTATATGTCTCTTACACACACACCCACATACATGCATTAGAAAGTGAAATGTTTTGTATTACAGAGTACATATTGTACGCATTTAGAAGACATTTTTTGACTGTTAACTACATTTGCTGTTACTTGTATGTGTAGGATGTTGTAAGTGTGTTCTTAGAAAAGATCTACTTTCCTCAGATAAATGGCTTTTTTTATAAAAAAAAGGAAAGTAGTCGACTAAAAAATATGTTCCAGTATTTATGACTGTCTGTTGCCCTACATCATACAGACACTCACACAAGTACACATACAACCACCCCCTTATCCTTAAACATTGACACTTTTACTCTTATTACTACTTAATACTGCTAATGAACACACATACATATGAAATACAAAACAATACGTTAACAGTAACTAGACTTTAAGTGGAAATATCAGGAAAATAATAGAACAACAAGTAATTCAGTGTGTAACAAAAAACCCAACAACTAATAAACATAAATTTGTTTTATCTACAACATCGTTACAACGCTCACCTCTCATCTACTTTAAATTTATCCTTTTATCGGCATTAAGGTTGAATTTTACACAAACATTACGCTGATGATGGGATACATCATGGGTTGTGCTTGTTTTAAAGGTACGTTTACTGGCTGCTTAAATTACACTTAAATGTAGTAACAATACAAACACACACACTCACTCACATGAAAGAAACTTTTAAAAACTATCAGTTTGTTAATATTTTATATCAGGAATATTAATATTAAGTTCTTTTTTTAGGTTTAGATACGAAAGCACCGCGAGCCTGATTACGAGGTAAAAAATCGTAAATCTACGCGTATAAGGTCGAAAGTGAACAGCAGTCGTCTGCATGGGGCTTTCAAGATAAGCAAAACCCCAGAAATGTCATGCGGACTCAATGCACTGTAAAGTAAATGGTCGCCTGTTATTTTTTTTTAAATGAGCCTATCTTGATCGTACCATTGCACATTAGGTCAAATGACTACTTTTTCTGTGCAAAATTAATTACGACTACATTATAAGAGTAATCGAAACAATTATTATATGAATATATAATTATGGATGGTTCCAATAAAAAAATGGAATTTAAGTGACCAAAAATTAACCCTCTAGCACCCATTAATTTAAACACAGTGTATAGAATTAATTAATTTGTTTTTTAATACTAAAATATTTATTAATTGTTTATATCCAATTCACTTTGTAAAATTAATTCAAAGGAGGCTTCTTCACATTTATTATTTTCGTCGTCTTGTTCGTTATGATGAAGTTCTTCTGTTGGTTCGCCGCAACATAATAGTTCAATAATTACTTCAGGTGGTAACAAATAGGGCAAGCCTGGTTTGATTTGTTTCCGGTTAAAACGTTCAAAATTTTCCCATCAATTAGTGTCAAAAATAATTTGAATGTAACTTCGACGAATTTTCCATCACCAAGTGATACTTGCAAGTTTCTTAAATTGTCAATTTTTTTTTGTAGGTCCAAATTTTCCTTTAAAACCACTTCTTTCGTTTTTTTTGTGAACTCCAGTTAAATAGGACGACAAAATCTTACAGACTGCGGTGTGCGATTATTGCAGATTGGTTTTCCCGATTGTAGCGCTAATCTTAAGGGAATAACTGTGGTAGCAAAAGGGATGCGTCACAGCTACTTGACAAACTTTGTTCACAAATTTTACGCATTTTTGATGGTCTTGTTGGACTTTGAATACTTTCCTTTAGTATTGCAGCCAAATCGGTTTCACCTTGCTTACGTGCTGATGTTGCTGCTGCACGAACGAGAAGACTTGTATAAGCTTTCGCATTTGAAAGCTCTGCAGCTTCTTTTCTTTTTCCAAATTCAGATTTTTCGCTAAATGGTACACGAGGACGTCCAACAGCGCCACTTGTTGCCTTTTCTAAAATGCCATCTACCACATTATTTAATTCAGTATTTAGCCATGCCTGGTTTTGGTTTTTGAATACATTTGTCTTTCTATGACACTTTTTACACTTTTGTTCTAGTTTCACGCAAAACAAATTAATTTTTTTGGTAATTTGTTTCACCATTTCATCAGAAATTGACGAGGTTTCAAGTTTGTCATATACGTGTTTCAAAACGGCATCAACTTTTTGTTTTTTTGTACTTTCCTTTCGCCATACTTCAAAAAGATCAATCTTTTTTATACAGAGGTTACCTAACAAAAAGAGGCATTACTCGCAAAACGAAAAAAATCGCAATTTTTGATAAATACCAAATAACTCACTAGATAATATTCTAATTATTTTGTGAAATTTGAGAGTGGAGAAATGGGGTATATTTTTTTAAAAGCTTTCAGAAAATAAAAATTTTATAAAAATTTAACTATTTATAGATGTTTACGCTAATGAGTAATTTATTAAGTATAGCGACATATATATAAAACATTTAAAGATATATCTACTTACTTGGCTCTTTCTTTAATAATAAATTATCACAAACTCAGTCCGAGATATACGCACTTAAAGTTGACCACGCACTACTTAACTTAGGAACACAATTATAGAAAAAATTTAATCAGTTAACTTCGACACGCTGCTGTATAACGGTTATTAATATTTAGTCAAAACAAAAATCACTTTTTTTTATTCTGAAATCTTTAGAATTAAAAAACAACAACAACAATAGTAAAACTGCAAGTTGATTTTTGGACTTTCGCACAGAAAAATATGTCGTTTGACCTAAAGTGCATTGTCACGTAGAACGGTGGCATCTGAATGGTACACAGCTACTTGTGTGCCAAAAGTTTGTAGAGAAATAAGAAAATCCTACAGCCAAAGACAGATCATTCTCCACTACGACATTGGCTCAGACAAGGGACTTTTTGAGCACTCAAAACGTTGTTTTAATGAGTCATCCGTCGTACAGTCCTGACTTAATACCCAATGACTTCAATGAAGTCAACGTTTTTAGGCACGCGATAAAGCAATTGTTGGATTTTAAAATTTATGTTTTGGAGTTACCTCAATGAGAATAAAAATATGCTTCGAAATTGCTTCACATGTATCCAGAAGTGTATTGAGCTTGATGGACAATATTTTTAAAAGCAATAACATTATTTTCAATGATAAATAATTATTTGCTGTCTCTTATCCCGAAATATAAAAGGCAACCCTCTTATTGTATTGAATTTTACAATTCACAAAACAAACAAAAATATATCGTTGGCTTAATATGGCCAACCTGCTAAGTCCACTTTTTAAGAAAATTGAGATTTTGATGCCGTGTGGTAGAGAAATATACGTCTCGTTGACCAGCATGAAGTTTTTCTTAAATTTTAGTCTTGAAGTGTGTAAAAAGGTTTGGTGAGAAAAACTGCTAAATCCAGTACATTATTAGTTCAGTGTTTATTACTAACTCCAATTAGTTTTTTTTTCCTGTTTTTTTATTTTTGTAGATTGTAGTCACACATGAAGAATACCAGAAAATAAACCAAGTATATTTTTGGTTTTCCTCTCAAGCTATAAATACGAAATATAGGAAGTGTTTTGTTTCTCCTGTAAAATTTGCTGAAAGGGAGTTGACAGGCTTGCATATTAAGCCGACGATTTATTAAAATTACAAGGTCTAGTGGTACTCTGTGTCATATTTTTTACGACTATGCGTCAAAAACCATGCAATATATAATATATTCTAAACCAGTCTTAAATGGCGATTGAGCGATGCTTGTCTGTCCGTACATTAGCAGAAATCAACTTTTTAAAGCCCCGATATGTATTATATACTACGATCTTTTATGTACATAATGATAAAGAGGTTTATCATTATTATCACTTTTAATTGCTTAAAGTTGGGGTATATTAATACGGTTGTTATTCACGTACAAAACATATATTTAAACATATCTTAAAGGAAATAATATTAAACTAATTTATTATATTAATAGGCCAGTTGATTTGTTTCGTAGCTTACTGACATCATACAACCGAATTCAATATCAAATATGCCATTTGAAAGAAATTTTCCTGCAGATGCAAGTTGAATTGGTTTAGTATTTTAGGAGTTATAAGCATTTAAAATTGCTACTAATACCTCAACAAAATATAGGGCCTGTTCGTAAACGCATCACTGCGCTGAACAATATGATTACTTTGCGCTACCACTGCAAATCATATGTTGCTGATGCTTCTTTTTACTTATTTTATTGCTGCATTTACGAACGAGCTAACACTGCGGAAAAATGGAAAAAATTATTATTAATTTAATTTGTGAATTTGATGATACAACATCTGACATATATTTTACCTTCGAGGCTAAAAATGTTTTAAATGTAAAATAATCAAAATAAATAATAAAAAATCACATTCTTTATACTCACACATCAATTGCATCAGCCATTTTTGTGATTAGTTTTTTGTATTTATTTGCGCATAATAGACTTCAATGTTGCATTTACGAACTGATGACAGCTGCAGTGTTGCCAACGTTTGCATTTACGAACATTGTGCGCATAAAATGCAGAGCTGTGATGCATTTAGGAACAGGCCCATATATGCTTATATGCCCATGACATGCAAAAAAAATAGTAAATGCATTAGTTCAAGCCATGATGAAGTGATTCAAATTAGGTGGAACATGCATGACTTTTACATTTATGTGTCATTGGAGACATTCATGCGTTTATATGAATGTATTAATCAAATTCACTTCATTCTAATAAGTGAACAGAGACCCATGTTTCATGAGAATAATGTTTGTTTACATGAATTGTTTAAGATTTTTCGCCTGCATTTCCATGTATCATAAAAAACTAACTATTTTGGATATGGAGAATTTTTTTCACTTTGAATTAGTGCAAAACTTTTTTGCTGGGTGTGGAAAGAAACAAAAAAAACTTAAACATGTTGAATCAACATTGTTGATACAAATTGTTTTTGCAGGATGTTTTTTTTTTTTTTTGTTTATGATATAAAAAACAAAACAGAGTAGTTACATTTACAACTAGCTTATGATCGAATGGATCGACCGCAGAACATGCTAGTACATTGCGAATTACAGGGTAATTCATCAGGGGGTAATGAAATTCCGAAAAGGGCTAAAATCTCTAATAATGAATTTCCCGAAAATGTCCTATAACAATGTATTGCTGTATCCGTCCGTACCAGTTTGTTGACCAATCTGAAAAATAAAAAAAATTTAATAAGCTATTCAAACCTGTTCTTAGTCTTTAGCGATACTCTGTAGAAACTTTTTACAAATTTAAAAATCGTTTATGTTTAAAATTGTTTTAAAATAGTATTTTTTCTTTTCTACTTTCAGGTAAGTTTTCCTCAATGCACTGACATTCTTTCAAGGTTGATTTATTGTAAGTAAATATTATTATTAACATTTTTCTTTTGTTCTTATTTTTTGTTGCTTTGTAATCAAAAGGGTGTATTCCTAAATTAAGCTTCCATTTTAGTAAGAAATTTCAATTTTCTCCAAATTAGGTAATCCCAATGCATAGCCGCTATAGTCGATACTCATTTTGGAACAGAATACATTGTATTCCCTAGAAGAAGTTTTAATATCTTACTGCTAAGCAATATGCATTAAGGAAAACACTATATATGTGCAATTTCAATGGAAATATGGTAACATTGGTGAGATAGCGAGTGTCTTAAACTAGCAGCATAAAAGAAGCTATAAAAATAATATAGATTCAGGCGACTGTTTGCTTGCCTTTTAGACTCCTTATGGTATAAACGTCATCGGGTTTGCTTTCGGCAAAATGCAATACTGTATAACTGTACTGTTGTTGACGTATAAACCATTTCAATAAAATAGTGTTTAAAATTCAGTGAACGAAGCCAGCTAGCAGTTTGCTTAATTTTACTGTCTACACGCAAAGAAAAACCATGGTTAAGACATGATCACGACGGTCATATTATTTTTTCTAAAACAATATTTGGTTGTCGAAAACAAGTAAAAGTTATTTTTGTTTCATTTCATCATATATTTTGTCACGATAATCAAGCATTTGTTAGAATTATATCATTTAATGTTTAATTTTGGTAAAAATTTCAAAATGGTTGTTGTTTCAAAATAGTATGATTAAAAAAAATTAATTTGACAAAAATAACATTATATTCAAAAGCAATAAAAATTACAAATAATCATTAAATAATACGTGAGACAACATTATGATTACAAACTAATCAAGCTATGATTTTCTTTAAATAATAATTTGATTTCAACTGTTCTTCTTCTTGCTGAATAAATTTTTATTATTTTAAAAGTTTGAGCTGTCAAAAAAATGAAAAAATTTTTTTAAAAATTAAAGAAAATTTACATATAAACGAGAAAATTGAAAAAAATATAAGTAAAAAAATTGCAATTAAATTGGTAAGTACAATCAATATGTCTATGTTACAGCAAAAGACAATAATTTGCCGTAAAAAAGCAAAGAGTGTCGATTTCAATTGTCATACATATGATTATTGAATGATACTTTAATCAAACATAATAATGATAAATGGTAACAATTATATGTTTTAATCATAATCATACAATTCAATCATAGTATGTTGCTCTTCGATTATGGTAACCACAACCATATTTTTTCTTTGCGTGTATAACAAATTTTATTTACTTCTACTGATACAATATATTAAAAAGGGAACGTTTTGAGTTTCTGTGATTTAAATTATATATTGTTTTTATACCCTTCACATGTGTTGCACAAGGGTAGGTACATATAGCTTTGTCATTCCGTTTGTAATTTTTACAATTTTCATTTCCGACCCCATAAAGTATTCATTTTCTGAAAGCTTATGAATAGAGGTGTCGTTTAAGCCCTGACCGTCTGGCCGTGTGTCCGTGTGTTGGTTGAAATCAACTTTTAGAAGCAACTATATGTTCCTCAGATCTGAGTATCTTTTGGAAATATCCGGGAATGAATCGCTATTAAAATTCAGCACAATCGCCCCATAACTTTCTGAGATATGAGCAAAAAATCACGACCACGTCGTTTTCTTCACAATTACAACAACATCCTACATATATACTGGTTAGAGTAAACGTGGCTTTGAATCCCAGCTGAGCCCAAAAATTTTTTTTATTTAATTTTTTTATTTTGTATATTATTTATAAATTAAATTATTTTTTTTTTATATATTTTTTAAAAAAAATTTAAAATTTTTTTTTAAAATTTTTTTTTTTGTATTTTTTTATTGTTTTTTTTTTTTTTTGTTTTTAATATTTTTTTTTCATATTTTTTTTGTAATTTTTTTTTTTAGAAACACATACGTAAACTCAATTTATAATTTTATAATAGTATGATTTTATATGTATGTTTTTATATATGTATGTATGTAAGTATATGAGATGAATGGTGATACAAACAATTGTTATTGCATGACTACACGTTGTGAAGGGTATATAAGATTCGGCATGGCCGAATATAGACTGTTACTTGTTTTTATATATAGTGAATGGCTGACAACGATTGAACATTTAGAACTCAACATTCAATGCTTTTTTGATGTAACTTTTTTCTTGAAAAAGTTTTACGAAATTGAACTGACATGATAGTGTTTAAAAGGCCCAGTCGCAGAAACCATATGCCAGTAATTATTTTTTAATATTTAATACTATTAAATTTTTGAGCTAATAAAGACAAAATATTGGTCATTTCATTGCATATGTTGTGTTTTATTTTTAGGAAAACTCTATACATCTAAAATAAACTCTCAATAGTTGTTTATTTCGTTCTCATAATTTGTATAAATTATAAAAATCGTTTTATCTAGTCTTTGGTCTAAACAATTACAGTTCAAGTTTGTAATATTAATTAAAACTCAATATATAAATCTATAAATAAAAAATATAATCCTTTTTTTTTCATATAACATGTGTGTGTATATGATCTATTGCTATCTATTTAATATTAAATGGTTTTATTTTTAATCCTCAGGTTGATGTCTTTCAAACAAAGACCATCATATTTAAATTTTATTTATTTAACTTGATCTAGGATTGTGGTATGTAAACCAATACTTTTCCTTCTTCCCCCTTTTGTTCTCTGACATTTTATTTTTAAAACAAATCTACAACTAAATACTGCTTCATTTCTAATGCCAGTCAGTATATTTTGTTTCCTAATATATATATAATATATATTTATGTATTAGTACGTATGTATGTAAGTATATGCTTAGATAGTGGCTGCTGTGTAGCGGTAGTGGTTTTGTTTTAGGTTTTCTATTACATACACAAACATATTTTGTTTTTATTTATATATTTGTTACCTTTTTCATTTTGTTCTTCTAGTTTTTTTTATTCTTGTTGTCTGTGGCTTGTTAACAGAAATTTATTTAAATCTTTTCACAAGTTGGCTTTTTATATTTTTAGTTTATCTCTCTCTACATCTATGGTTTAACCATATGAAAGTTATGAAATAAATATTATTATTTTGAAGCATAGTTTCAGGCTAGAGGTAGATGAGGTTCTTGACTGTAAAATCGTATGCTGAGTTTTTGATATGAAAACATTTGTATTTTATTTTGTTAGTATACATACATACATATCTACACGTATGTAAAGGGTTATTTTGGCTTCAATCTACCATATAAAAATAAAATTTCTTCTAAGAAAGAATTATATTCGTGCCAGAAACTATGTCAGTAACGGACAGTAGTGTCTTCAAAAAGTTTTCCATAAAGTTTTTTTTAAATAAATAATCAGTTCAAATACAAAGCAATATATTTTTTTAATTGTTTCGGATAGTTGCTTAAAAAAAAACAAAGAAAAATTTTAATTTATAGTCAGCGAAAGCTTAATGTGCGATTCTGTTCTTAAGCGTGTTATCCAACACACAAGAGTGCAAGCATTTAAAATATATCAGATTTATTTTTTCTTTGGTAATTTTTTAAGCTTTCGACCTAAAACACAACCTTTTTTATTTTTAAGTCTTTGCTCATTGGATCATCACTTCACGGATAATTTAAATAAAAAAAGTTCAAGTGCCGCAAAAACTAAAAGTACTCGCTTAAAGTGCATAAAACTCCACATCACTAGAAAAAAAGTAAATGTCAAATTGGTAACGGCGCGCCGCGGCGCTTTTTAGTGGCACGTTGAAATTAAATATTGTAAGTGAAAGCTTAGAAAAATAGGCAGACAATTTCAAAAAAGTATGCGTAATCAAATCATAGTAACCTCAAGTAGTTTTAAAAAAGTAATAAATCTAACCATGCTACCTCAAATATTAGTGAAATGTTTTGCTTAAATTTGTACTTCAAATTTTTTGTTTTCAGTTCAAATGAACATAAAGTTATTAATTGGGCTTAATTAAGCAGAATTTTTTTACAAATGAGGTCTATTTAAACAAATATCTAATTTTTTTATTGTCCCATTTTAAATATTATTTTATATGTTTCAAGGCAGTATATTTTGTATATCAGGGAATCTTCCAAAGAGAATAAGAGTTCAAACTAATAAAGAGTTGACGATTTGGAGAAAATTGGGCCACTGATTATTTAAATCTAAAATGGAGATAATCACATCAATGCAATCCCTGAATTCAAGACTATCCTCAACAAGTTATAGAGCAAAAACTTATTACGTATATTTTTTCATTGAACAATATCATTTGGAATAATAAGTTATTTTAAATTAAAATTTAGCTAAATCAATTTTTAAAAATCAACTCAAAAATTTCAAAGTTCTCTCCTGAAAACCTATAAAAACAGACAAAAGCTGTTTTTTCTTGTTACCACATAAATAATGATGTAGGTGCGTCTTTATTTACAAAGTCATCAAGAAAAGCTTATTTTATTATGCAGTCAGATCTGAATGATCTAGTACGAGATTTAGGACTCTCAAAGTCTCAACTTCTTGCATCAAGATTACAGCAATGGAATTTGTTGAATATAAGGCAAGAAGACTTTCTGGGTTTTTTTTTTAGAAAAGACAGTGATTGAGCGTTCTGTGATGCTTCCGAGTGACTTTTACGATAACTGGGGTTCATATTAATTATTTGCTTTTGTAAAAGGAAGTTTTTAAAATATGAACTCAAGCCTGAATAGGTTAAAATATTATTTTTTTAAATATTAAAATTTGTTACCACAAAATGTTAAATCGCTTGCATAATTACACAAATATAATAGAGTTGTGTCAATCGGTTACTTTAGTTCGTTTTTGCCAACAACATAGTTCATTTTCTGCCCAAACCACAGTGCAATTTGATTGGGGTTCCTGAAAAAACTACCAAACTTGTTGGGAAAAATAAAATTATTATTTACGCGACCGGATTTTGTCTAAACAATGCTTTAAGTACTTAAAAACATCTACATTTTCAAAAAAGAAAAGTTAAGCTTTTTTCAAAAAAATTTGTATTGAACACTAATATTAAAAAAAATATATTTTTTTTTATATTTTTTATACTAATACTAGCTATTACCCGGTGTGCTTCGCCACCCCCATCGTAATGAAATAAAAATTTTATAGTTCAAAAATATATTTATTTTGCAAGTGCCACCCCTACTATTACTAAATCAACCATTTCTTATTTAAATAATCATATAGACGTCAAAGTGTATCTTGCAAAATTTGGGTACTCTAACTATTATCGCTTCCCAGATATACGAATTTTTGTATTTAATTCATAAGACAGGTGCCACGCCCACTATTACTAAAGCATCCATTTCTTATCAAAATAGTCATATAGACGTCAAAGTGTCTCTTGCAAAATTTGGGTACTCTAACTATTATCGCTTCCCAGATATACGAATTTTTGTATTTAATTCATAAGACAGGTGCCACGCCCACTATTACTAAAGCATCCATTTCTTATCAAAATAGTCATATAGATGTCAAAGCTTCTCGTGCAAAATTTGGGCACTCTAACTATTATCGCTTCCCAGATATACCAATTTTTGTATTCAATTGCTATGAGAGCTGCCACGCCCACTATTTCTAATTTACACATTTTTTCCAAAAATGTTTATTTGGGTGTCAAAGTTGCTCTTGCAAAATTTTAGTACTTTAATCGATATCGTTTTCCAAATATACGAAATTTAGTATTTAATTCATGTGGCCACGCCTACTATTGAAAGTCTGCCCATTTTTTACCCAAATGTTGGTGTGGATGTCAAAGTTTACCGTACTTAATTTGAAGACTCTAGCTGCATTAACTTTCGTGATATATAATATTTAATACTTATTCTTTAATAGGGCGTGGCACCCCGCCCACTTACAATTTCAAACCAAAGTATAGCCTATAGTTCCTTCCAGACATACAGAAAGATTCTGTGAAAATTTCAAGGAAATCGGTCCAGCTCAAACAAACATTCAAACATACAAATTGATTTTTATATATATAGATTTAATTTCAAAAAAAGTTTGTAAATATTTGTATTTAAATTAGTTAAATTATGCACAAGTATGAACAATTTGAAATTTTATTTAGATTTGCAGTACAAATCGCAATTGCTGTCTTCGCAAGAAGTCCTAAGTGTGGTATTGCCGTCCGTAATGCCATAATATCGCAAATATTTTAAAGTAAATTAAAATGTATTGCATTGTATTGTATTTACAGTATTTACACAACAGTGTAAAAGGGTTTTGTCATTCCGTGTGAAAATTCTACAATTTTCATTTGCGACCCCATAAAGTATATATTTTCTGAAAGCTTATGAATAGGGAAGTCGATTCTTCTGTCCGTGTGTATGTTGAAATCAACTTTTTGAAACCCTCCAAAATCGCCAAGACCCGTGTAAGGTATCAAAATATCAAAACTATTCGGGACCATATTGGTATTGAAAATCAGCATAATCGCCTCATAACTATCTGAGATATGAGCAAATAAACACGACTGCCTCTGTTTTTTCGCTTATTTTTTTATTACAGGAATTAAAATTTTCCGGCCCTGGGATAATTTAAAGCCACGGTTGTTACGAATTATAAGCTTTGTATGCCTCATAAAAAAATAAAAAATAAAAATTGTGGACAAATTGGTCACAAATCGGCAAAGTTATAGCTTAAAATTTTTTTATTAATTTCGGCATGTCCGAATATAGCGCTCTTACTTGTTTTTAATTTGTAAACTCATTTAAAATGTTTAAAAAAAAAAAAAAAACATATGAAACTTTTGATATTTGGTGAATTCACCAACAATCTTAATAATTTCCACTTAATAAACGTATTTATCGTTTTGTCAAATTTTGTTTTATTATCATTTTCAATTTCCTCTTTTTTGCTGCAAAGTCGTTATAATTATCAAAAACAATAACAGCTAAATGGTGTTGTTATTGTTCTTCTAACTGTTATTACTTTGCGTGAAGCAGTTTTTAATGTTATCTAATGCAACGTCATTAATTTGCACTTACGTACGTACACTGGTACACATTGGAATAAATATTTACATTTACTGAGACATACTTCAATAACCAGCAGGCATTATTGTTTTTTTTTCCAATTTCTTCTCTTACATCTTTCTTCACATCTTTGGTTTTGAAGCATGTTTTAAGGATAATTTATGACGGTTTAAAAGAATGTGTATACTAGTAGTCAAATGTGTGAGTGTGTATAGCATGTATGTACACTTATTTTTTTGTTACCAAATTATATCAATTTACAAGAATTTTCGGATAAACGTCATTTATTGCTGTTTACTTTATATTTCACAGATTTTGATTCCTTTAGGTTGTCATGCACATGCTCAATTTATGTAAACAACAAACAAACACGCTCTTAATTGTAAATACATAAAAGAGTTGATTGGTTTAAATTCTCTTACCTAATGTTCTTGTGCTCTTTAACGAGATTTTTGCTATAATTTTTATGATGTCGAACCGGAAAATGTTTTTCTTTTTCTTCTTTGATTGACTTTGATTTAGTTTCATTTCTTTTCATTTTTCTTTCTTCAAATTTGTTTATTTGTTTTTTTTTAATGTTCTCGTTGTTATTCACGTTTACACATTGTTATTGTTTTCTTTTGTTTTGTTTATTTTGTATTTCTTTATGTTTATCTTGTTTTTTTTTTTGTTTTTGTGTATTTATTTATAATTTTTCATGCTGTTTTTTTATTTTTGTTGATTTTCAATTCTTTGCTTTGATTTAGTGTCAGTGAGTGTGTGAAAAAATTTCTATTATATTTCCTTCCTTATTGACTTGTTTTGTTGTTGTATTTCCTTTAAGCTTATCCTTTTTTTTTTTCTTTGCGTTTTATACATAAGTTTTTACAAGCATTTAAATAGTAAAGTTGGGGTAAACTAAATAGCATTTTTAGAGAAATTATGTCTAAAGAAATTTTTTTATATATATTTTTTTAATTTTCTTTAAAAATATATAGTTTTCGAAAATTATTAACGACTTTTTTCATTAATAAATTTTTCTCGAAAAATTTCTACAAAAATAGAATAATTTCAAAAAATAGAAAACAGGCTCCAACAAAGTTTTTTAATTGCATTTACAAATTTTGATACCTAGCATTTGCTAGGTATGCCATAATTGCCATGAATATTATTTTATTTTTATGAGGGTATTAATTCCCCTTCTGCAATCCTTACCATTTGTGTGCTCATTAGGAAATTGTTATCAAAAGTAGCTCGAACTAAATTTAAACCAAATAAAGATTCCGGTTTTTATAATGACATCAAATTATTTTCTGGTATGGGGGTGGCATCTCCTGCTCTAATCCTATTATTTTTGTGAGCGAAAAAGTAAACTGACAATTTAAAGCTAACAATTAAAGTTATGCGAATATGCCATTAGATAAACTATATTTAAATGGGATTTGCCACGCCCTCTTTTTTTGAATGTCTAATACCAGATCAAATTGTCTAACATTTAAAGTTTCTGAAATATGTCATAACAATGAGTTTTTTGTATCGGCGGTAACACTTCCCCTGCTCCGATCGTATCGTTTGTTGGCTAGAGGCATAAGACAAATGAGATCACGAAAAGCTTCAAGATTTTAGATGTAATATTTTTCTAGATATCTAATAAAACGTTTTTTTTTATAAACGTGCCATGCCTATTGTCTTTTCCAGCTCGTTTTAAGCTCGACTATGAAACTTGTTATTATAATGCCCCACATTAATTTTTAACACTCTGAATATGCGGCAAAAACTGTTAATTTTGTATGGGAGTTTCCACCTAACTTCAAATTATAAGAAAAAATGACTTCATAGATAATTTAAAGAAACAAATCGCAAAATTATCCAAAAAGATACAGCTGTTTTCCAGTAATGCTCCTAACAGTGGACAACATGCCATTTTTATTTGTGTACTAGCCAATCCCGGCGCGCGTTGCTACGCCCCTTCATGAATTTTAATCGCATTCTAAATTTTAATCGAATATCAAGTGCAAGGCTAAAAACTATACCTTCTTGTATGGGCGTGGCACTGCCCACTTTTCTAAATACGAAACTGTATAGTCATGACAACTCAATATGTGTGCAAAGTTTCAGAAAAATCGGTCCAGTGAAAGTACCTCAAAATGATACCTATTTTTTAATGGGCGTGGCACTGCCCACTTTTCTAATGACGAAAGTGTAAAGTCATGACAGCTCAGTATGTTTGCAAAGTTTCAGAAAATTCGGTCCAGTGCAAGTAGCTAAAACTGATAACTAATTTTTTATGGGCGTGGCCCGCCCACTTTTTCAATCACGAAATTATAAAGCCTTGACAGCTCAATATGTGTGCAAAGTTTCAGAAAAATCGGTCCATTGCAAGTACCTCAGAATTAAAACTTTTTTAGGGGCGTGGCCCCGCCCACTTTTCTTATCACGAAATTATTTAGTCATGACAGTTCGATATGTGTGCAATGTTTCAGAAAAATCGGTCAAGTGGAAGTAGCTAAAACTGATAACTAATTTTTTATGGGCGTGGCCCCGCCCACTTTTTTCACCCATAAACACTCCCTGGTATGTGTACAACAACTTACCAAAGTTTGAGCCCGATCGGTTTTACAGTTTCGGAGTCTATAGCTAACACACACACACACACACAGATTTTCACTTTTATATATTTGTGTATATAGAAGAAGAAGACTATACTAACTTAAAACAAAAATAGCCAAACTGGTTTCCGTAAAAATGTGGATTACTTAGACTATCACAAAAAAAAACAAATACGACAAATTGATCCAGCCATTCTCCGATTTTAGATAAAGTAAAAAAAGTGGGCCATTTTAAAAAAGTTAGCGAAGGTGGTGCAGCCATTCATTTATCTGGATTAGGTGTCTTTACTTTATTGTAAATAAAAAAGCTTTTAAAAATAGCTTTGTTATTTGATTTTCTTAATTTATATTTGATTTTATTTGAATTACTTTTAGATTTTTGGTGCAGTAATAAAAATTGCTATATTTTTCACCTAAATCGTTTTTTATAAATTTCAAACAAAGATATTTATCATTTTCTTTATTTCATTCATATATTTTGTTTTTTTTTTTTTTTCAATATTATACTAGTTATGACTTAATCAATAGCAGTCCTTTATTAACTAAAAAGTTTTAATGAAATTATTATTCGGGAATTGTTTTTACATTTTCTCTAATAGTATTTGTGCTAAACAGTAATCTATCAACAAGTGAAGTCTTTTTTTACAGATTTTTTTTATATTTAATTATTAATAAACAAATAAATATTTTTTTTCTAGTTTTTATTTAAAATATTTCTACACGCTTTTAAAAAATAATTTTAATTTTCTGTAAATGCAAAAAATCGCAGAATGGGTTTTGTTTTATATAGCTTGAATCGTTTTAAATATTTTCTTTTTTTTAATTTTTAAATACAGTATGGTGTTGCGTTTGTGTGTGTGTTTTTTTAAACAGTACACGATACATCTAAATGTTTGCTGCTTTCTTCTCACACATGCAAGTAAATGTAACGTGCTCTTTTAAACGCATTATTTATAAAATTTTGCAAATTTTAAGAATTACGAATGTTCATATTAACTTTGGGAGATTATTCTTAGGTAATCTTGGTATACCTTCAGGATATAATCGGGACGAACTGTATATTTACCCTACTGAAAGCTGAGTTTGATTGTCATTGGAAATGGCTCCGCGGCAACGTCTAATAGGTTTTTGTGACTGTCTTAAGCCATACCTAAGAAACGCCTTTCCCTCAATAAGAAGGAGCTGAGAACATTGTCTAGTTTTCTAACTAGACTGTAAAACGTTGGATACCATTTGAACAAAATCGGTAAGACTGCTGCGTTGAAGTTGAGGCTGCAGAGCATGTCTTGTGCATTTGCCCAACATTCTGCCATAGGAGATTTCGTTTTCTAGAGTGTTGACTCACTATGCCAGCGATCATTTGAAATTCATTGTCGCTTAGGGAATTGGGCTTTTTCAAAAGCATTGAGCTTTAAGTAATTTCCTTGCTGCACAAAGTACCTATTTTGGTAGTGGTACATTTGGGTCAAATATCTGCAAGTACAATTCAGTTTTTTTAAAATAGGATTTTGAGCCAATTTTTCCAGACAGAAAATTGTTTAAAATTTTCTATAAATTAAATAAATGTTCTACAAAGTTTTTTAAAGTAAAGTTTTTAATGTTTTTTAATAAATGTTTTAAAGACTACAAAAATAAAAAAGTAGATTTATTTTTTATTTTTTGTTTAATAAAATATTTTACCATAATTTGTCATAATTGAAGAATTAACAAGTAACAGTGCTATATTCAGCCGTGCCGAATCTTATATACCCTTCACAACGTGTAGTCATGCAATAACAATTGTTTGTATCACCATTCATCTCGTATAAAATACATGTAAAAAACATACAAAAAAAAAAAATACAAAAAAAAAATATATTAAAAATTAAAAAAAAATAATAAAAAAAAATTAAAAAAAAAAATTTAAAAAAATTGTTTAAAAAAATTTAAAAAAAATATAAAAAAAATAATAAAATATAAATAATATATTATATTAAATAAAATAAAATAAAATTAAATTTTTTTGTCTCAGCTGGAATTCGATGCCACGTTTACTTTAACCAGTATGTATGTAGGTTGTTTTTGTAATTGTGAAAAAAACGAGGTGGTCGTGGTTTTTTGGTCATATCCCAGAAAGTTATGGGGCGATTGTGCTGCATTTAAATAGCGATTCATTCCTGAATATTTCCAAGAGATTGATACCATATAGAGATCTGAGGAACATATAGTTGCTTCTAAAAGTTGATTTCAACCAACACACGGGCAGACGGTCAGGGCTTCATCGACTCCTTTATTCATAAGCTCTCAGAAAATATATACTTTATGGGGTCGGAAATGAAAATTGTAGAAATTACAAACGGAATGACAAAGCTATATATACCCTTGTGCACCACAGGTGAAGGGTATAAAAAGAAAATTTCCTTCAAATTATTTAAGAAACTTTCTATTTTTTTCATCCTCTCTGCAAAATAGCATTCCGTTCGCATGACTCTATTTGCATGTGTAGTTATGTAAATGAATGAATGAATGAATGTGTTTCATTATGCCTGCCTCTGTTGCTGTTGTTGTATGTTCATTAAGTGTTTGTTGCCATGGCAGTTTTGCATTTAGATTTTTTACTTGAATTTTCTACCGTTTATGCCATGACTAGTGTATTAAAGTCCACAATAAAAAAAAAAATATTTTTTTTTGTATTTAGTTGTAATCTTTCTCATTCTTAAACACAACATCATAAGAATGTTAAGAGAAGGAGGTATGTTAAGTTGGTTATGCTGTTTGTAAAAACCCTGCAAGAAGTAAGTTCTTAATTGTTAAAAAAAAAATTCCATGATGTGTGAAAAAAGGATAATTGGACTGGATCAAAGATCATATTCTTATCGTATCCAAAGCAAGTTCACGTAGAACGGCGCTATAAACTTTTGTTCAGTAAAAATATTAAAGGAGGAATATTTGCGTATCTTATCAATCATGTAATGGCATCGTGCCTTTGACTGTGCCAAAACTTTTAATCTCACAGTTTCTTAGAACATGGGGATGACCAGTTCAGTCACAGAGTGTCAAAAAATGTTAATTTCATAACTGTCCCCTTCAAATAGTGTTTGAGCTAAATTATTTCAGTTACAAACTAGATCCGTGACTTATATGATTTTCTCTACCTTTAGATATTATTTTTATTTCTAAAGTATCTGCCAAGACGCCATAATCTATATCAATTAAGGTTCTTCTTTAAGTCCTAAAAATCCAGCTGTTTGATCTGTCTGAACAGAAGGAGTAAGAGAAGAGAAGGATTCAGAATATAAAGGGTCCGCCAAATAACTTCTTTTTTTCTTTTTTGAAACAGGGCACAAAACATCGAGTGTAACTTCGGTTGTTTGGCACGTAGCGTCGTCGTGTTGAAACCAAATGTTGCCAATATGCTCCTCTTTAATTTTTGTGAACAAATATTCGTTCAACATGGCCCGATAGCGATTGCCATTGACTGTAACGGCCACTCCTTGTTCATAAGAAAAATGGTCCAATTATACCTCCGCAATGTTTGCGTGCGGGTTTTCTGTGCCCCAAATGCGACAATTTTGCTTGTTTACATACCCGCCAAGATCAAAATGAGCTTCATCTGAAAAGATGATTTTTTTTGGCAAAATCGGTATCTTCTGTAAGTCGATCGCAGGCCCACTTAGCGAAGCATATACACAACCATATTCGTTCAGCGGAATGTTAAAACTAATCATCTGTCAAATCAGACATGAGCTAAGTGTTACCATTTACGAAATCAGCACTAGTTGAAAAAAAAAACGTTAGATGGCAGAACCTATAAAATAAAAAATTTTTTCCGTATTAAAAATAAAATAAAAATATTGAGTAGAAAAAAACGTTAAACAAAATTATGTCCTACAGTCTGCCTCGCATATTTAAATCACCTAAATTCAAGGAGGAAAAATACTAGAAGTGCAAAAATGTGTCAGGTTTTATCATAATTGAAGAACTTGTGTTTGAAAATTTGCATTACCCGTATTTATGTTACAGCATTAAAACACATAAAGAATCGAAGGATAACCAGATTTTATAGTTTTAATAAGAAGTCACTTGCCTTTAAAAGTAGGCGTCATCAGGTTACCTTTTACATAAGAATAATCCCATAAAACCTAACTAGATTCTTTATAAGTTCGAACGGATTCATGGTGGCAACCAAATTCTTTGCCAATCGCATATTTTAGTCCTTGCAAGTAAGTTTTTTTTATGTATAAACTAGCTAATACCCGGTGTGCTTCGCCACCCAAAATTTTAGTATCTAATTCATATTGCAGGTGCCACGCCCTCTATTGTTAATGCACCCATTTTTTCAATAAATGTTTATTTGAATATCAAAGTTGCTTTTGCAAAATTTTATTACCCTAATCGATATCGTTTTCCAGATATACGAATTTTAGTATTTAATGCATGTGGCCACGCCTACTATTGCAAGTACGCCTATTTTTTACCCAAATGTTCGTGTGGATGTCAAAGTTTACCGTACTTAATTTGAAGATTTTAGCTGCATTAACTTTCGTGATATATAATATTTAATACTTATTCTTAAATAGGGCGTGGCACCCCGCCCACTTACAATTTCAAACCAAAATATAGCCTATAGTTCCTTCCAGACATACAGAAAGATTCTGTGAAAATTTCAGGGAAATCGGTCCAGCCGTTTAACCGTCTATAAAGCACAAACAAACATACAAACATACAAACATATAAACATACAAACATACAAACACACATTGATTTTTATATATATAGATACTCAGTGCTGACTGCAAGTTGAAATTCCAACACAAAACTTTGTAGCTACAACCACAGGTGTATATCGACCCAACTAAATTTAGCAATTCTCATTATCAATCAAAAGAGTTTTTTCGCTGTATATTGATGTGGTGGGTGTATAAGATTCTGCTTAGCTAAAGAAAAAAACCCTTTTTATTTCCTTTTGCTTTGATTCCTTATACACTGTTGCTTTTTTTTTAAAAAACTTTTGTTTATAATGATTATGCTTTTGCAAAAAAAAAAAAAAAAAAATAAATAAAAAATACCTGTACATTATGCGAATATTGAAATGTATTAATATTTATGTAAGTGTGTGTGTGTCTGCGTATGTGTCAGTGTAAAAAAAAAAAAACTTATAATTGCAATGTTTAGCATTTAAAATACTGCTCTCGTATGTACTATGTATGATTAATGTTGATTTTTATTGTGTACTAGCCAAACCCGGCGCGCGTTGCTACGCCCCTTAATGAATCGAAATGCATTCTGAATTTTAATTGAATATCAAGTGCAAAAACCTAAAAATTATAATTTTTTTATGGGCGTGGCATTGCCCACTTTTCTAGTCACGAAATTGTAAAGTCATAACAGCTCAATATGTGTGCAAAGTTTCAGAAGAATCGGACCAGTGCAAGTACCTCAAAATTAAAATTGTTTTTATGGGCGTGGCCCTGCCCACTTTTCTAATCACGAAATTGTAAAGTCATAACAGCTCAATATGTGTGCAAAGTTTCAGAATAATCGGTCAAGTTCAAGTACCTCAAAATGATACCTTTTTTTTATAGGCGTGGCACTGCCCACTTTTCTAAACACGAAATTATTTAGTCATGACAGCTCAATATGTGTGCAAAGTTTCAGAAAAATCGGTCTGGTGCAAGTACCTCAAAATTGTAGCCTTTTTTTATGGGCGTGGCCCCGCCCACTTTTTTAATCACAAAATTATAAATTCACGACAGCTTAATATGTGTCCAAAGTTTCAGAAAAATCGGTCCAGTGAAAGTATCTCAAAATTAAAACTTTTTTAGGGGCGTGGCCCCGCCCACTTTTCTTATCACGAAATTATTTAGTCATGACAGCTCGATATGTGTGCAAAGTTTCAGAAAAATCGGCCAAGTGCAAGTAGCTAAAACTGATAACTAATTTTTTATGGGCGTGGCCCCGCCCACTTTTTTTCATCCATAAACACTCCCCGGTATGTGTACAACAACTTACCAAAGTTTGAGCCCGATCGGTTTTGCAGTTTCAGAGTCTATAGCTAACACACACACACACACACACACACACACACACAGAGTTTCACTTTTATATATATAGATGTGCCTTAATGTCATTTGTTTTTTCCCTGTATTCCAGCCATCGTTCCACCATCTATCCATTAACATTACTTGACATTTTTCTAAACTCATTAGATTTCAATTGTATCTGTTCAGTTTGTAAAAATGTATAAAATAATAATAAATAGAAAAAAAAAAACATAAACTGAAAAAATTGAAGGCATTTTTGAAAGTCAAGCATTAATTTTAGATGTTTAAATTTTTTTTGAAAAACAAATTTCAGGCATAATTCTACACTTGAAATTTTTTTTTTTTTGCAAATTATTAAGGAGAAATTTATTATAAGGAGCGTAAAGGCGTATTATTATAGGAGCCACACGTCATTGTTCTGTCAAAAAAAGGTTTTACTCTCTTTGTTGGTAACAACCTAACACCATTTGATCAGGAAAGGTTTTCTGGATTTTCAGACTTAGAAAAAGTTTGACCATTTCGCAGATAACTTTAAATAGAAGTTGTTTGCTAACCTATGCTAAGCGTCATAGTTTCGAAAGTAGCCTTACATTTTAGCATCCAAATTATGTTGTTGTTTTCTTGCTTAGCATCGTCAACAATAATTCCGATTATTTATTTGTATCATTACTAGCATATTACCCGCTACTTCGATAGCGCAGTTCTTACTATTTATTGAATACTCAAGATCTATTTTTAATTACTAAATGTTTTTTTGGTTAAATTTAGGAAAATTTGTATGTCTGATTTATTTTATTTAGAAAACTTAAACAGTAAGGATACGTTTTCTATCTTAAACCAAGATCAATACTAAGAACTTAGGATTCTTAAATTCAGAATATGCAAAAATGGCTTTACAAATAATAAAAGTAACATTTTGGCCTTCACAAATCTTCGAAGTCAACTTGGATTATTAGAACCTTCTTTCAAAGTTCTATGTATGCAAACTACAAAAAAATGGAGAAGAGAAAAAGTAATTTCTTGGTCGTCCATAACATTTATAGTTGGACCTCCGATCATTAATCACTAATTTTAAGGAAATATGTTCACAAACGTAAAAACACTAAAAGTTCAATAAAAATACGAAAGTCAGCTTTTGTGCCTTATCATTTTCATTCACAACTTGAGTGAATAGTCCCTTATTTCACAAGTCTAGCTTCATAATCGTAAAACATACAAAAAGTACCATAAAAATGCGAAAAAGTACTTTTTCGGTCGCCCATAATATTTTCAGCCTCAGCTTAGATTAAGGGCCGTATTCATAAAAAATATTTTAGGTTTTTTAAGGCTTATTTGACAGATATTGTAGAGAAATTTGTCAAGTAAGCCTTCAATAACCTAAAATATTTTTTATGAATACGACCCTAATATTTTCTGATTTCATAATTCTAGTTTCGTAAACTTAGAAAATAAAAAAGTACCAAAAAAACGATTAAAAATATATTTTTTTGGGTTTTCCATATCATTATACAAATTTCAAGTTTAAAATGTTTAAATATCTATCTAACAAAAAAAAATTTTAATAGACATAAGTTATAGTAAGAAACTCTACTGTATTTTGCATAAAAAAATTATTGCCTAAAAAGTACCAAACTGTTTTCTGGAATTTTTCCCTTTCTAACATGTTATGAATGTGTTTAAAGGTTTACTAAATCACATAATTTTTTATGTCTGGTGAAAATCCAGTAACAAAATTTATGCGAATTGTCTTTGTAATTAGGAATTATAAAAATTTTTCGGTGTTTTCCCCTTTTTGGTACCTTTTTTGTCCCACTAAAATTTGTCAAAAATTTCACCTAAATATTTGTCCATATTCTATTAGGCCACAATAATTATCAAACTATATCCTATTGAATAATATAAGAATTTTTTTAAAGTGCCAAAAAAGGTATACTTTTTACCCTTTAGACAGACGAATTTGAGAAAAGTGCCGAGCGCGGATAAAATAATACAATTAAAATTTTTTCATAGCTTATGTGCTTAGAAGTTGCTTAGGGTACCGCAAAAAGTACCAAATAATAGTTTTACCCGTTTTTCCCCTTAAGGGGATAAAAATTAAAAAACAGAAATGTGTGCGATAATGAATCAGTCACGTTACTCTTTAATATATCTGTGGCTTGGAGCTAAAAGGGCTAAAATGTCAAAATATCTACTTTTGAGAAAATTTGAATTGAACTTTAACATTTATATATGCTTTCATAGTGACACCGGCCAGCATTTTATTTATGAAGCTGTTCTGGGTTAAGTATGACTTTAGCTGTTTTACCATAATGAAAAAGAGCAAGAAAACAAATCTAATGCAATGATTAACTCAAAAGAGCTGCTGTACATGGGATCCGGGGATATTTATTGTTTCCTGAGACGCGTATTTGTAGCGAACTACTAATTCCCAGCAAACCCTTATATTCAAAATCCCCTAACTATCTATAACCTGTGTCGCCTATGGTTGCCTATAGCTCGGCACCTTAAAAAAGCCCCACATTCCTAGGGCTCTCACAAATAGACATGACATCTATACCTAAATAGGCAATGGAAAACAGCATAGTAAGCTTTTCTTTATGGTTTATCGATGGACTTAAACTTTAGATATGGTCTTTAACCCAGATATGCCGACGGGGATACTACTTCACCAATCTTCGTAGTTTTCCAAAATAGCTTTATTCTGACACATTATATTGCAAAACTGAAGAAAGAATAAAAAAAAATATTTTCTAACTTGGATTTTGAGTCCGTACTACATGTAGTACGCTCGGCACATATGTAAGCAAAAGACAGTTTTTTCTTGTGATTAAATTCAAGTCTTTTATTATTTAAAAAGTAAAAGTAAAATGAGTAAAGAAAAAAACAAAGTAAAAAAACAATTTTTTGGTTATATGGTACTCCACATTACACTTTACATGGAGGGGCACATCACATTTAATGCAGCGTGTAGTGGTCTCATTGTGGCAATGATTACAACGTAGCTGTTTACATTTTCCATCGGCTTGACGTGTGTTCTTAGTAAGTAAATAATCTGTTCGATCAAATCTGATGTCGTATGATGATTCTGATGGAAGCGTTGCTAAGGGTTTCCCATACGTAGATATTAGCAATGCGGCAATACGCCGACGAAAATATAAATAGTCCTTTTTACCTCCCATATGTCTATGCAGTTGCTACGCATTGTGCTCTGCAAGATCAATGAGGTGTGTATACATTGGGAAATACCATTTTTACCCCGAATAGATACACGGTACAAATGATAATTCAAGATGTGTAGGTAAAATTTCCGTTCACATGCTGTAACAATAGGCTCCGTTTCTTCCAGATCGTGCTTCACCCATTTGACTGACGACTTAATACATTTACGTTTCTTGGCCTTGCAATGTCGTCCTCACTATCAAAATTTGTAGAATAAGCATTTTTAAAAAGCTCAGCCTCAACATTTAATAATAGGGGTGGTAAGTTTTCAAAATTCACTTCATAGAATCTTCATCTGTGACGTAATTGTTCGCACCTTGGGTGGGCACAATGGAGATGTTGTAAGAATTTCGCAATAACTCTTCATAACTTTCCTCTAAGGTATTTATTATCTCATATAATGTTAAAAATCTGGAAAAAAAATAAGTTTTTGATTTCAACATTTTTGCGCCCTAGTGCCGAACGTACTACATGTAGTACGCCAGCAAATACATCAACTAAATCACATATAACTTTTTTTTTCACATATACTTTTGAAACGTATTTGTTTTTACATCTTTTTTTCTTAAAAAAAAAATAGAAACGCAACAGCAATAAAATATGCATATAAAACTTTTTCTCGCCGAATACGAGACATCTTCACACTTTTGCCAATTTCACAAAACTGAAATCTCTGATCCAAAAAAATACATATAAGCAATTACCCTAGACAAAACTTATCAAAGTATGATTTGTTGACCGTTATATTCTGTAGCACAACAACAAGTAGATTTGAAAATTTTAAGCACAGTAAACGCAGAAACCTGAACATAATAGGTGTACTACATGTAGTACGTTCGGCATATCTGGGTTAATCAAAGTGTAAATGAAAAACTAAAAAAGTAAATGTTTGGAAAGTGTTGACAATAAAAGGAAGACTTAGCAACTAAAAACAAACAAAAACAACAGGGTTTCTACTGAATGACAAAAGCACCAAATAGAAAAATGCACAATATGAAGGAGTAAAGAAAAATAGAATTTTAAAGCATTTCAGTAAAAAAAAATTAAAAGAAAATATAGTTTATAAATTAAAACTGACTCACTCACCGCTATTATTTGTCTAAATAATTATTTAATAACCGAAATTTTTATATATAACAATGACCCAGCAAAATAACACATTAAAAAATAATGAGTTGAAGGTACTAGAAAACAGTTGGTCACTACTTAAAATTTGGCATATAAATCCATTATTTTAACACGACGATGTCATTGGAGGCAAGTACTTACCATGCTTACAAATAGAAACTCAATTAAGGACTTACCACCCTCCCTTACAAATAGAGATTTGAATAAGTACTTATAAACGCTTGCTTATAAATAATAACTTCAATAAGTACTTACTTTAATAGCAGTAAATAAGTACTTGATTTTAATAACCAAAAATAACCCATCAATAATATGGACTTACAAAAGTCGTTCGATTCTCTCAAGGACAAAAATTCGTTTTGATTATTCTGCGATACATTATTTTGGAACTTAAAAATCGGTGAAAATCTATATGTCACCAGTTTGCTTATGACCTGTTTTGCCAAAACATTATTGCTTATACTCTAAGTGTCTTAAACTAAATGAGAATTATAAAACTGTGTGTATTTAAAGAATGACTTCTTCGCAATACGGAATTGTATTGTGTGTGTTTATCTAAGCAAATTTCTAAAAATAAGTACTTATGTATGACATTATAAATCAAGTCATTACTAAAATACTTCTTAATAAGATAGACGATATGTAATAGTCATTGAAAGGTATGTTGTTAAATAATAGCAAGTAATTACCTAGTTTTTGCTGGGGGCTTCATTAGCAGCCTTTTAAAAAATGTTAATCATTTGAAAAAAACAAATAATTCCAACATGTATTCTCTCACAGTGTGTACAAGCAAATAAACTACAAAAACGTGACCAAATTTAAAAATTTATTTTTATTTTTCTGTTTGTGTTAAACAATTAAGACAATAATTCAAAAAAAGTAGAAAAACAAAGAAATTGTAAACAATAGAATTTGTAATGAAAATATATATGTATATAGGCATTTCCATGAATATGTCAACCACGACTGTAAAAATAAAAACTCTTCTTGTTAAAAAAAAAACACTCAAATTCTACTATGCGCAGGTATTAAGAGCTTATTAAATTATTTTAAGAGCAATAATAGTGGTGGATTATCTTTTTGATTTATTTTAAAGAATTGCAATCAACTATTTAACGGCTAAATTGTAAAAATAAATTTTAATTGTAAATATGCTTTAAAATTAAGGCATGCACCGATGGACTAGTCAGCAGTGTGCTGTTCTGCTAGTTTGGGGGTTGCGGGTTCGATTCCCGCCGGAGACTCTGGACTTGTCTGCTTCCTTTCTATTCTTACTTTTCTATTCAGGTATCACAAAGGGATCTACCTAACCTAAGGCAGCAACAACAATTAACAAGATCCATAAGAAAAAAAGAAAATACAGACTCCAATTAGCGGTATTTTTTTTTATTCCCTTGAATGTTATTTTAATGTAACGTACGTAGTGCAAAAACATTATTTGTCTCCGTCATTCGTATTTGAACAGTCGTAAGAGCACCTTATTTAGAATTTAACTTTTTTTCTTAGCATAATATAAATTTTATTACCTAGGAATACTATTAGAGAAAACTCTGTCACGTACGATATGTCACGAACGATATTAAATTGAGTTTATTATAAAACCATTTAAAGATTGTTTTCAATTAAGTTTGATCGATTTTAAATAAAAAATATTTGGTTTAGTGTAAGAAATTGAAAAAAGAAGAAATAGCCCCCCTGGATTCTCAGAATTTTTCATATTCCCATATATACCTCCAAATCACATCTGTTTTATGTCACGTTCGATATATTCTTATTTTTCTGGATATTTTAGGCAACAATGATTCGAATATAATTATTTTTTTTAAATAATGGAATGGAATATAAGGATCTAATTTCGTTTTAGTTTCTCTTACTTTTGCAAAAATTACTCCACTTTACAGGAGTACAAATGTCACGTACGATGACATGGAAATGCCCATATGTAATTTAAAACTGTACAACATGACGTATACTTTATTTAAACTTTTTATTTTTATGTATTTAGCAAACAATTGTTTATTATTCATACGTCATTTTGTTAAAATTTATTTATAGCGAAACTGAATTAAAATGTTATTGATATTTTTTTTTTTTAATTTTTAATTTAGTTACGCAATCAAATATTGGAAATAATTAAAATCATTTAAATATTTTTTATTGCGCTAACTAACATGAACGGACAGAAGAGAGTATCAGAACAAACATGCACCATATTGTCGTTCAAAAAATATTGTATTCTATATGTATAGGTTTTATATGTCATATAGATCTCAATAGAAAAGCGATATATATTCGAATGTAAACTTATTTTTACCTGGAAATTTAAAAAAAATGTTAAACGTGGTGGCTCCCTATAGGGGAGCAATTGACCTGAAATTAAAAAAAAACGACTTGTACGTGCGGCAAAAAAAAAAAAATATAATTTTGCTGAAATTATCGAAACAAATTTTAGCCAACATTTAATGATTTTTTTTCAAACTTTAATTTTTGATATTTGAGTGGACGTAACTGGCGTTACCTAGGCAGATAACACAATCCACACAATGCTGTCCCGACGTTGATAGAGGTTTCATTATTGTCACAACACCGTAAATACATGTTAACATCGGATCAATAAATAAAGTGTTAATGGTATTAGTTTACTGGTATTGGTTTACAGTTAATGGTACAGTATTAGGAAAAAAGAGTCGTTCAATTATATTTATAATGTTGAGTCAATGTTGAATTTTTGCAAATGCAACATTTAAAATAAAGTTGTTTTTCTACCTGTACTGTTATGTTAGTACAACATTTTTGGAAAGATGAAATTTTTTATTTTCGGAGTCGTGGTGGTACTCAGAATTTAGGTGAGTAGTAATATCTTTCTGGGTAGAGGTGTATGGCCTTTGGAGTCTTAGAAGTAAAAGCATCTAAATATCACAGTTTAAGATCAGCTTGGCAATACCTCCCTTATTTCAGCAAAACAAAAATGTAAAGATAATCTCTTTCTTTTGCCTGAAGAGTGATATGAAGTACTTAATCACAGCAAAGATATTGCATTTTAATGTTAATTTCTGCATACCAAATAATTTTACGCAATACGCAATCTTACACTCTAATCAAACTTAAAAGAGACTTAACTGTCATTTTTTGCCCTTTCTGATCATGATTGTCTTCGTGGATTTTTCAAATTTTGAAAACCAATCACTGATTCAAGCGATGTTTTATTGCAAAAGTGTATGCATCTTGGAGACTTATTTTTACTATGCACAACATATCCTACAGAGTCTATTTCATTTAGAAAAATGCACAGCTTAGAGTGGTTTACACTCGGGTGTCTTAATTGAATTTTAGTTCTTCAGAAAAAGCCTGAGTTTTCGTTACAGTCAAGGAGGATCATTGTCGCATCATAATCAATGTATTGGTTATTTCAAAATATAGATGACATTGATCAGGACGAGATGTTGTTCAACAGTACTACGTTCCATACGACGACCGCAACCATTGATATTGTTACAGATTTATTTTAAAATAGCCTACTTTACATTATAATTTATTTTTGTTGTAGTAGTTTAAGTTACTATAGTTTTGTTTGTATTAGTTCATTTCGCTGGTTGTTCGAACATGATATTAAGTTGTTATTATGTGTAGCATACTTTAAGGCACTTTTATTATTCCTGCCTATTACTTAACGTCTTAATTTAAATGTAACGGTTTTCGAATGCACTAGTGTGTACATACGAGAACTTTGTCGAATGTTACCGAACACCACTATGTTACTATAAATAGCCGAACAACGCAGCTAACATGATCAGTATAACAGTAGAGCTTGTAAAGCGCGTATCAAAGTGAATTTGATAATAAATGTGTATAACCATAAGTGTAATAAGTCAAGTGAAATAAAACCAATATCTGAGTGTGTTTAAGAAAATAAAGTGCTCTTTATTTTATAACTAGTTTCAACTGTTTTTGATTGCAATAAAAGAACTCAAAGGTTATTTAAAGGAAATAAGCCAACGTTTATAAAAGGTATAAACGTAACAATATATTGTATATATCACCAAAGCACCCTCTTCCCTCGGCAACTGCACTTGTACACAACTAAGCTATACAATTGGCAACAATTCTCGTATTTATAACCGCTACTGTTTTCTCTGTGTCACAACTAACAGTTGTCAATTTCATTCGTGAAATAGTGGTACAAAGGGAAAACCGCGTGTGTTTCAAGATATTCTTGGGTCTTGGTGACACGAATTTCTAGACGCTATCATGTGAAAAATAGATGATAACATGGCTTATCTCTTTATGATGGGGTTGCAATAATATCAATACTTTTTCTAACTGGTCACTTTATCTAGATCTACTTTGACGGTGTTCGGCTCTGGATAATATAAAGCACTGCGGATTTGCAGTATTTTACATCCAGAGTAATCGGGAATGACAGTTCAAAGGGAGTTTTTAATAACAACTTTAATATATAACCCCTCAATTTATAGTTAATTTTCCTCCCTCTTTCTTTTTCCTTTCATGGGAACAAAGTTTCATTACTAAGTTTTATTACAAATACTTAGTTTTAGTTTTATTTATTTTATATTAACTTTATTTTAGCATCACTTGATTATAAATCTCTTCCCTTTTTATTGCAATATTAAGTATTTATATTCACTTGTTCTATTCTTTCTTAACCGGCTCAGCGAGTTTCATTTTATATGTTTCCCCTGGTTTTTTAGTTTCTCTGCGATACAATTAGCTTTTCACCATCACGTTTTATTCAACAGTACGAAAGAAGAAAAATGCTTTTAATTTTAAACTCGTCCTTTTTCATGATAATGTAAAGTAACGCAGTAACATAAAAATGTTTCCATAGTGAACTACTGAATGAACATTGCACACACGCACACATAAAAAATTAAGTCATACACTTCAAAGAAAAGAAAAAAAGAACAAAAAATTTAAAATTATTAACCAAAATTACTTTGCACGCGTGTCAACGTTATTGCAATAAATTAACTCTGGCACAATTGCAATTTACTCTGAAGAAAATAGTCGGGGGTATGCAGCAAAAATTGAACAAAGTCTTACGAACATTGACATCATCTACACAACACTATGAAGCAAACAACACAATTGAAATGTACACAAATAAAAAGTTGTTAATCAAACTTCCGATTTAACAATTTAGCTAACCTGTGATTGCTCATTGCATTAAGGCATTATCAAATATGCAATAGAATAGGCTCTTTCTCTCTCTTTCCTTATTGCCACTTGTGTGTATATGTGTGCAGAAGTTAACATGTTTATCATGTTCTCTTTATGCCGATTACTACTGTTCGCTATTAAAGTAACGGTGGCATAACAACCAAGGCAAACAACAAAACAAATATTGTGTAAATGTTGCTAAAATAACAACAACAACAAAAGCAATGATATAAACTGACAAAAAGGAGTTCAATGAAACAATGAAATTGAGCGAAGGGGCATAGATTTAAATCACAAATATGTATAACAATCTAAAGCTTGGTTTTCACTATGTCATATGAAATGCCAACAAAAACTGCCTCAAATGAATTCTCGTCAGTTTGCGTCAAATGCATTTTCACTGCATTTTAAAAGCTGACGAACGACAAACAAAAATAATTGACAACTTGTTGTCAAATTTACTTTGAAAAAAAAATGCTGCCATATCTGCTGACAAACTGAAATTTGGCTTTTTCACTTATTTGTCAGTTCAGATGGCAGTTTGTGTGCATAACTGACTGCAAACATAGATGACGCCATATGACAACCCGTTTTCATACAATTGCCAACAATTTGGACAATTTGACAACAAAAATGACATAGTGAAAACCCTTTTATATGACATTTACAAAGAGAGAGGATACAGTAAAGAGTACAGAAATAGAACTAAAGGAAATTTAAAAAGTGTGAAGATTAATGACAAAGTAAGATGCTTTTCAGACAAAAATTCTTTAATAACGAAAGTTCATATTTATGAAATTACAACTTATAAATATTCTTTATTTAATAAAAAAAACCTAACGTGCTTAAACTTAGCTAAAAGAATAATGACTTTATCTCTAAAAACGTATATCAAGATGGCACCAATATAATGATGGCTGTCATGTCGCAATGACAGCTGTCATCGCAATGTGGCCACTTTTGGTTCGGTGTTGTCAAGCCACATGTTGCCATATCATAAATTATTGCAAACTAAAATTTTATAAACATTGCGGCATCAATAAGTTTTTTTTACTCTTTTTACGATTTTCAATAGCAAAATTAAAAAAAAAATCCAAGTGACAACTTTCATTTAAGGAATCGATATGAACTTACATCCCATTTAATCAATATGGATTTAACTGTATGTGTTAGTGTTTGCCTGCACAAATAAGGATTTTATTTGTTCTAGCTTCTGTAATAAACAATAGGAAAAACCTGTTGTATAAGAATTCTTTAAATTGTAGATATTTAAAATATACAGGATGGGCCAAAATCCACCATGGGGTTTAAAAATGTTAAAAATTTCTTGTTATATATTTTTTGTTTGTTTATAAAACATTAAAAATTTTTGACTTAAGTGCGATTGTGTCTCAGGCAGTGTGGGCAGTGTCTAGAGTAATCAAATACTCGGCATATAAGAAAAACCGGTTTTCGGTTTTTACACCTACAACTGCTTTAGTAACCGTTAGTTTATGTTATCAATTCATAAAATAAACTATTTAGTACATTAACAGTATAACTTTAATTTCAATTATTAATATGGCTGTACTGAATTTGAATGAAGGTCATCTCAGCGTAGAAAAAAAATTATTCGCCAGTTCGTTTCAGACAACATCTCGGATTTCATACTTTTTCATAGTTTACTTAGTTTACTGTCTTCCACTGGCCAAATTATTTTGCTTGCTCGAAGCAATTGTATTTTTATGTTTATATCTCAGTTAGTTTTAAACAGATTTGCAATTTTTTTTTATAATTCCTGAGGTTACAGTTTGCAATTCAGTGTCATTGACCAGGACATCTCGGCATAATCGGAAACGAATTAGCCAACAAATTATCCAAAACAGGATCACTTTTAAATACCATAACCGTGGAAAATAATAAAACCTTTTAGAGGTTGAAAAAAGAACTTTAAACTTGGGCAATGGAGGACCAAAGACAAAAATACTGAAACTGAGTAGAACAACACGTAGCTTTCATGCGACTGACAGACAGAACGAAATGTAGAGCATGCGAATAAGAGGATGAGACTTTCGAACAATATTTTTGTTAATGCCGACGTTTGCGTGTATTAAACACAATTATTTTGAATTTGATACAATTGTGAACTTGGAATACTAAAGGAATTCGAATTAAAAATCTCTAAGAATTACATGAAATGTACTGGGTTCTTAATTTGGGATTATGGTTATTATTTGTTCGCACAGTATCCCAATTGAGCTTGCGTGTATACCTGTCATGGGCTTGGGCTTTTAATGCAGTTATTATTCAACCTAAACATAGGAGCTCATTTCACCAAACAATTGTTTGTATGACCCACCTCTTTTATTTTTATGCTCTCTTATTTAGTCGTCCAGGGACAGTGACGAGTGCACATGCTTAGCGGCTGTGTTAATATTTTTTTAAAAATACAGTGCGCAAAAAAATTACGATAAAATTAAGAAAATATCTTATTTTTCAAAAGACTAGTTTTGAAATTAAAAACAGTAAAATGTTTTGAAAATTGTTCCATTTTATTTAGTAAAAAAATAGTAAATTCAGTGTTTACTGCATTATTATTCTCCAAAACAATTTCTTGTGTTTAAATTTTAATGGAAATCTTTACGCTTGCTTCTGCTTCCAACTAAAAAAACCGCAAATTAAGAGTGAACTGCACTATTACATATTTTTGTACAACAAATACAATTTCTGTGATTAAATTTTAATGAAAACCGGGAACTAAATTTTTTATGTCACTGTACTTAAAAATTCTCTCACCAAAACGGCTGCAAAACATTTCTGGTCATATATGACCTATACCCACTTGACGAGCCAGTCTTTGAAATATATTCAAAGATGGATACAAGACTAAATAAAATCGTTGAGAAATTGTGTAAGACAGCCAAAGCAATTGCCAACAACATCTTTGAACAACTTTCGAAAAAATCTCTAATATGACATCGCAAGTTCGAGCATTTTGCTCATTTTAACGGCCGCACTGAAGACAATGTCCTCAAATTAATCTATATATATATATAAAAATCAATGTGTGTTTGTATGTTTGTTTGTGCTTTATAGACGGTTAAACGGCTGGACCGATTTCCTTGAAATTTTCACAGAATCTTTCTGTATGTCTGGAAGGAACTATAGGCTATACTTTGGTTTGAAATTGTAAGTGGGTGGGTTGCCACGCCCTATTAAAGAATAAGTATTAAATATTATATATCACGAAAGTTAATGCAGCTAAAATCTTCAAATTAAGTACGGTAAACTTTGACATCCACACGAACATTTGGGTAAAAAATGGACGGACTTTCAATAGTAGACGTGGCCACATGAATTAAATACTAAATTTCGTATATTTGGAAAACGATATCGATTAGAGTACTAAAATTTTGCAAGGGTAACTTTGACACCCAAACAAACATTTCTGGAAAAAATGGGTATATTAGAAATAGTGGGCGTGGCAGCTCTCATAGCAATTGAATACTAAAATTCGTATATTCGGGAAGCGATAATAGTTAAAGTACCCAAATTTTGCAAGAGAAGCGTTGACATCTATATGACTATTTTGATAAGAAATGGATGCTTTAGTAATAGTGGGCGTGTCACCTGTCATATGAATTAAATACAAAAATTCGTATATCTGGGAAGCGATAATAGTTAGAGTACCCAAATTTTGCAAGAGACACTTTGACGTCTATATGATTATTTGAATAAGAAATGGTTAATTTAGTAATAGTAGGCGTGGTACTTGCAAAATATATTTTTGAACTATAAAATTTTTATTTCATTACGATGGGGGTGGCGAAGCACACCGGGTATTAGCTAGTATTGAATATATTTATATTCCTCATCATCCCTAAAGGCAATACAAACGACAAATGTCATCAGTAAAAAATTTAAAATATTTGAAACACATCTTTAAAGACAATATGGTTACGAAAATTTTACCCACAGGATGTTGTTAATCTTTAATATACACTTATATATGTGTGTATGTGATTGTTTACACATTTATATATGTGTATACACATACATATGTATGTTTTTCAAACAAACTTCGTTTTCTTGTATTAATATTTATGGGCCATAAAAAGTGTTTATTTTTGACTAAATTTAAATTACTAAAATATTTGTTATTAAAATGGCCGGACAGAATAACCAGAAGGGATCTGAGTTTTATTAAATAAAAACTTAAATTTGCAATTTCATCTTTTATTTTATTACTGCCATTAGTTTGCCTACTATTTTGATATAGCTTTTCTTTATTGTTAAAATTATTTATTAAAAATGTAAGTTTCTTTGCGTCACTTACATGTTTGTTGTTGTTTTTGCCAAGAACAAGTAATTTTAATTAATTTATTAGAAAATGTCCTCAAATATAAAATAAATTATATTTTTGTAATTTTTTGATGAATTTGCTTTTTGAAAAATTGTTGCGTGTTTCCTTTACGCAGAGACTGTAGTATGGTTATTGTACATTCATTTGCGGTCAGTTTTACTTGGCATTTTGTAAACATTTATGTGTGTTTTATTAACCTGATTAATTTGAATGACTTTTTTATATCAACAAATTGTCATTGTTTATTTACTGATTGAGATGTTTTTTTTAAATCTACTTTGATATGAGTGGTTGCCAATACAATTAGATGTCGTTCAAATAGTTTTTTTTTAATTTAAACAAAATGGTTAAAATTTAACTTAATAAATAATTGTATTTATTTCTAAATTAAGTAGTAACAGAAATATGTTTTTATCAATTATTGATTAATTATTTTTTTTTTCTTTCTTTGCAGGTAAGTTGAAAATAACTTAAAGGTCGATTTTGAATATAAAAGTAAGCGAATTTTTTACTAATCGATATATATATAAATCAATGCCACTTTTCGTTGTAATTTTATAACTCAAGAGCGGGCTCACATATCCGAACTAAATGCTTAGGCTTTGTTTGGACTATTTAGTAGATGGTTTATGTGAAGTTTGCACAAAATCCGTCGAGCGGTTTACGGGTAAAAAAAAGTAAAATCGGTAACTCAGTATCTCCGGGCTTAATAGAGATATCACAAAAATTCAGAAAGGACCGAAGAGCCTGTTAAAAATAAATGGGTAGGTGTCTGGTACTTTTTGGAAATTGAGTTTTATGGGAATAAAAAGGGTAAAAACTGAATTTTGGTCCTTTTTTGAACAGCATTTTTCATTGAGAGGGATAGTAATAGGAAAAAAAGTAAAAACATAGTTTTACTTTCCTTAAAACGATCTATAACGAAATCTATTTCGAAATTTTGGAATTTAGGGGGAAAAGGGCTAAAAATGGGTAAAATTGGTTATGTTATATCTTCGGACTTTATGCATGTCGCACAAAAATTCAAAAAGATCCTAAAAGGCTTCCAAAGTCGGTACCCCCAGCCGTTTGTTTATTCATGCCCACAATGGAAAAACCAAAAATAATGTTTATCCAAATGTTTTAGATTAAGTTTGAAAATAGCTAGCAATTAATAAAGTATTTTTTTTTTTTTTAATAAATGAATTTGATGTTCCAATTAAATTTTTCATTATTTATCTTGGTACGTAGCGAAGCACGTTCTGGGCGATTAGTGAATTATAAATATCGATATGTTTGATTAAAGTTATTAGAAAGAACAAATTGATCGAAATTCTAAAAATAAATTTTCTCTTATATATTAGTTTTGCAATACATTTTTTATATAAAAATATAAAAAAAATAACAATAGAAAAGTAATTATCGATAAAAAGAATTTTTTTGTAAAAAAATATTTTATAAATTTTTATAATTTATCAAAAATGTTCCTTTAACGGAAAGAACATCTAACTGCTCTGTGTTTTTTTTTTGTTTTTTGTTTTTAGTTTAATACTGGAGACTTATTTACATTATAAAAAAATCGTCAGTAATTCCTTTAGAATTATTTAGGTAGTGGGATTTATATAACAGCTTAGACCAATTTTATTTTTTATAAAATTTTGATTTTGTTAAAATTTTCAAATACGAAGCCAGTTATCTAAGTTAAAGTCAAATTCAGAGACTTAATATTGCTCAAGTCATTAACCGAGAGGGATTATCTTTGAGCCGAAAAACTTATGTAGCGGGTCTTTAGTAAGACGTTTCTCCCTTTAAGTTTAAATAACACAGAATATGTTTGCGATATCATCGAAATATTGTTTTAGAATAAAAGTCCTATTGATGCCATCTATATATATAAAAGTGAAACTCTGTGTGTGTGTGTGTGTGTTAGCTATAGACTCCGAAATTGTAAAACCGATCGGGCTCAAACTTTGGTAAGTTGTTGTACACATACCAGGGAGTGTTTATGGGTGAAAAAAAGTGGGCGGGGCCACGCCCATAAAAAATTAGTTATCAGTTTTAGCTACTTTCACTTTACCGATTTTTCTGAAATTTTGCACACATATCGAGCTGTCATGACTAAATAATTGCGTGATAAGAAAAGTGGGCGGGGCCACGCCCCTAAAAAAGTTTTAATATTGAGGTACTTGCACTGGACCGATTTTTCTGAAACTTTGCACACATATTAAGCTATCATGACCTTATGATTTCGTGATTAGAAAAGTGGGCAGGGCCACGCCCATAAAAAAAAGTTATAATTTTGAGGTACTTGCACTGAACCGATTTTTCTGAAACTTTGCACACATATTGAGCTATCATGACCTTATGATTTCGTGATTAGAAAAGTGGGCAGGGCCACGCCCATAAAAAAAAGTTATAATTTTGAGGTACTTGCACTGAACCGATTTTTCTGAAACTTTGCACACATACTGAGCTGTTGTGACTTTACAATTTTGTGATAAGAAAAGTGGGCTGGGCCACGCCCATAAAAAAATTATAATTTTTAGGTTTTTGCACTTGATATTCAATTAAAATTAATAATGCATTTTGATTCATTAAGGGGCGTAGCAACGCGCGCCGGGTTTGGCTAGTTATGTATAAAATCTAATTTTCCTTTACTATGGCTTATAAATCATACTAAATTTGACCGATGGCTTAAGTAACGTTGGCGGTGCAGGCCGCTGTGGTTTGTGGCTTATTCGCAAAAACTTGCGACTTAAGAAAAACTCTAACGGAATAAAATCATACAATGTCCAGTTCACAACACCTCACCGTGATGTGACCATGCCTCTTTACCCACTTATGAAGAATGTCCAATTTGGCATGACCTGTGTGATACGTAGCGCCATCCTTTCGATACCAGATGTCGTTAGTGTCCATATTCAATGCGCGCCAAAAGAAGTTAGCAACCATTAACTTATAGTTTTCGCCGTTGACGTTAATAGTCGTTTAAAAAAAATATGAACCGATGACGCAGGTAGCTTTGGCATCGTCCGATTCATCGCTAAATATGATTTTTAAACTAGGATAAGTTTCCAACTGCTCCGGACCCTTTCCGTAGTAGTCTATAGTCCCTTGCCTTCAGCTCCTAAATTTTTTAAATTTTATACGAATGCATGCCCAAGTCATAACGTTAAATTCATCAAGTTGTCTTCTGCGATAGGGCGATTTTATTTGAGCCACGTGAAAACGACTGTCTTTTATTCTCCTGTATACTCTCAAGAAGCGAGGTGATGTTTTCGTGAGATATTTTGGTTTGTCATCGTACGGGTATGGTCTCGAATATATCTACCACACGGCAAATTGCTCTCGGTAGAAAAGATTATGACAACCGTACGCGAAAACAGAACATCCTGTTTTATAAAACAATTTTATCATTTTCACGCTTTGTTGAACGAAATATCCATCAATGATGATTTGGAAAATCAAGCTCAATAAATGTCAGTATATTCGATGTACAATAGCTTCGACCAACTCGTTATCAACTGTAAAAGTTCAAAACTTCATATTGGATGACCCTTTTACATATTTATTAAGTTTTATTAAAATAAACTAAAACTATAAGATTTATATAGACGGAAAAAAAGGGAGCAACACACATGTAGCAAATTGATTTTAATGGACAATCAAATTTCTTAAGAGCTTGTTTTACAAATCCATTGTTGCAAGCCACACGATCAGTAAGGAAGAACTATTGGTTTTATAATTAAAAGTTTATTTATTTAGAGTTTTTTCGATAAACAACTTATTAACTAGAGAGATAAAAAGAAAATGTACAGAAATTCAATAAAACGCGTATTACATAAAAAGGGAAAGTACAGAATAGTATTTAAAAGTACAGAGTTGCATTTGATATAAGAAGGGCTTATAATAAATTTCATATTGTGTTGCCACACTTTCAACAAGAACGCTGAATCTCATTGCTGACAAATTCAATTTAACATGCGAAGGATGCTGTGCAACCACTAATCAATTTTGTCGAAAGACTTTAATCGAAGTAAGTTCTTTAGAAAAAGATACTATTGTGTTAATGTTGTGGAATTCAACTACAGCCATCTTATAATCTCTGAATAAATTTAACAATAACCATTCCAGGATAAGTCCTTAGGGCTAATAGTTGCCGTGGTACCAGATAGAACTTTGGTCAGCCGTAAGATACACAAAGACTCTAGTATATATTTCTTAAGGCTATAATACACGGCATTTCTTTTTGCATCTGACTTGACAAATTCCACACTGATAAATACGAACATGTCGTGTTTATCTGTAAAAAAATATGTGTTGAGACATCTGACCAAATTTCAGTTAGAGCGCGTTCTATTTTCTTCTGTCAAAACATGTGACATCAGCCGTTGGCTGAAATATCTGCTACTACAAAGCAGTCAGCGACGGTTGCCTGTGAAAGTTCAATTTTGACAGACATGTAGATTTACATATGTTTCACAAATTTTAAAGTCAGATGTAAAAAACATGCCTTTATTTAATTAAGAAAGTAGTTTTGATATTGTCATTACATTTTTAGCATCATCGTTAAAGATTTCTCGCCTTCACATTTCAAGGAAGAAGATTAGAACAAGCAGCTGTAAGTGTAACCAAATAGCGTCTCTCAAGTCAAAAACAATCGAAAATAGGTACATTAACTAAATTTTGAAATAAGTTTAAAAAAAATTATCAAAATCTTAAATTTATTAAATATTTTTGAAAAATTTGGCAGATGGGTTATTTAAGGAATATTATAATATTTAATCGATAATTATTAAATATAAAAAAATCAACTTTTTCAACGATATATGTTCATATGTATGTTATAAAATATAGTTGATACTGTTATTATCGTTATAAATAATTTATAAAAAAAGAAGAAAACACAAAATTATACAACAATACGGCATCCATAGATTATAAAGCTTAAACTTGCATGACACCGGGTTAAAATGTGCATATTTTCCGTGTAAGTGTTATAAAGGTTAGTACACATTTGGTCACCTTAACAAAAGCTTTAAGTTTAAATGTGTACTGTACATACTATTGTACTGTAAAGTGCTTCTGTTACTGTTACTTCTGTACTGTTATTTTAAAAAGCTTTTAAGTAGCTTTCGTTGATAAAATAAAATATTCTTGCATTTGCTGTTAACAGCCACAAGGTGTTTCACAAAATACATATAATATTGAAAATGAAAGCTCAAGCTTTCAGTTTTATTATATGCCACCCTTTTATAATGTTGCAACAGCACAACTTTTGCAGTAGTGTTCAATATCAAATATTTGTTGGTAACTTTTATTCCCTTTACCAGTGGTGCTTTGTCATATATCTGTGGCTTAGAGCTAAAAGGGCCAATGTCACTTTTTTGCCGTTTTGAGTAAATCATTGCATTAGATTTGCTTTCTTCCTCGTTCTCATTATGGTAAAACTGCTAAAGTCATACTTAACCCAGAACAGCTTCATAAATAAAATGCTGGCCAATGTCACTATTAAAGCACCTGTAAAAGTTAAAGTTCAATTTCAATTTTCTCAAAAGTAAATATTTTGACATTAGCCCTTTTAGCTCCAAGCCACAGATATATGTATGTACATAGCTTTGTCATTCCATTTGTCATTTCTACGATATTCATTTCCGATACCATAAAATAAATATTTTCTGAAAGCTCGATTGACCATTGTCCGTCTGTCCGCATGTTAGTTGAAATCAACATTTAGAAGACCTCACCTGTTGCATAGATTTATATCTTTATCAATCTTTAATATTTAATATGCGGGTAAAAATCGCTATTGAATTCCAGCAGAAGAGTCCTAAAAGTTTCTGATATATATACTGTAAGGTGTTTTTGTCGTTGGCTGGGATTGCTTGGTCGTGTCCAAAGTCTACTTACGGATCCACAAACCTTAAGTAATAAGATAGTTATTTTACCCTTTCGGGGGGGTTACAGTTATTATTTATTTTATTAAATTTTTAAATTTACAATTACAATAGCAAAATATAAACGATAATTCAGATTCAATCATCCTGCAGTATATATTCATTCGGCTATTTACGAAATACCCTCTTCGGATTCAGGCAATCGGATTCATTACAAGATTCGGCGATTTTACAGTTTTCTACAATAACTAACAATCAGTTGATGATTTCGTGAGTTAAATATTTTGGATAATAGCTAACAATCGGTTACAATACTCGGTTATTAACAATCGGTTATAATATCTCGTGAATACTTGGGTAGTAGTTAAATTAATAAATATAAATAATTAACACTAGGTAAAATTATTGAACATCTCGTGAATACTCGGGTAATAGTTAACAGTCTTGTAAAAAATCTCTTAAATCTAATATCTAAATATTAACAATGTTTCTTACACTACGGAACAGTCAGTCGAAGCCGCTGTGGGAACAGTCAGCCGAAGCCGCTGTGGGAACAGTCAGTCGAAACCGCTGTGGAAACAGTCAGCAGGAGCCGCTGTGGGAACAGTCATCCGTAGCCACTGTGGGAAAGGTCAGCCGAAGCCGCTGTGGGAACAGTCAGTCGAACCGTGGGAGAACAGTCAGCCGGAGCCGCTGTGGGAACATTCAGTCGAAACCGCTGTGGGAATAGTCAGCCGAAGCCGCTGTGAATACGGGCATTTCTTATCTCTCAGTACCTAGCACAAAAGACACAAAATAACTGTTATTGTTTACCTCTTATTATAGAAGCCAACCAAAACTTAGCCTAAAGGCCATAATCAGTTGCATTTATTTAAAAATTAAATAGTGATACTTGCAAAAATTGTATAATACACATTGTAACATTGCAAATTTTCTGGCGGCCAAAAAATATCTTGCACTCTCCGACCTGGCAACATTGTTTATTCTTCAAACAAATGAGAGCTATTTATGTTTTTGTTAACAAGTCAACTTGCATCATTCTATGAAGATGAGTAGTTTCTTAAAAATATGAATCAACGTGAGTAGTCTTGCAAATCATATAAATATGGGACGCTATAAATATAAGTACGACATAGTACTTATGTTCATTGTGTGTTGAACTTATAAATCAACGTTGTTGTGGGTATGCGTACGTCAGCTCAGTTAAATTTCAATGATTTATACGCACTTATACTTAAATTTTATGACTCACTATGAATATTGCAAAAACGACTCAAAGCCGATCACTGGTATGTACGTACATGATAGTAAAGCTAACTATTAGATGAATAAAGCATTCTTACTTGATAATAAATAGTTTGTAAAACAATACATAGTAATTTTAAACGCTGTATTATATATATAAAATCATATATCTTCATCAGGTACTCTTGATTCGCCAGCTGATTATTTTTTTCAACACTTATTTTAAATTTCAGCTGTCAAAATGCATAAATAAAAAACAATTTTCTCTCTTTTCTAATTTATTTCAAATGCCAAACTTCATATATAAAAAATATAAACAAAAAATTCTCTCCGAACTGCAATTACCTGATGAATAAATATGCCTTGATATAAAATATTAATTAAAAGATATTTTATATAAAGGGTTTTTTTTAAATATCCTGAGTTTTTATTTTTGTGATTTTAATATTTTTTGCCATGAGACAATGCAAGAATACAACACAATTCAGTTGAAATACGATTATATGATACAAAACATAAAGCGGATTGTAAATAGATCAATGAAATGCATTTAATTTAAAGAAATTAATTTTTGTTTTTGTGCTTTTTAATTTTATGATTTTCCTGTTTTTTTTTTGCTTTTTTATTCAAAGCGTCTTATGCTAGTAAAAACAGTAAGAAGGCTTTGAGTTGGCTCTATTTTTAATAGAAAATAGTTTGTTTTATGTTTTACTAATTCTTATACATGTATGTGTATGCATACATACATACATTCACACATAAATACATGCATACAAACATATATATGTATGTGTGTTATAACATATTCTCAGATGATACACAGATATTGCCTATAAGATAGGCAAAGAATAAATTGCCCGCTTCGTTCCTTATTATCTCTATCTCAACAATAATAATAAAAAATTAAATTTCGTATTAGAGGAAAAGTACAGATAATTTGTACTTGTATATGTGTAATATTTTCTCTAATTTTACTATACATTTGTGTACAAATTGTTAACATTTTTTTCTTATATATTTTTCTTTGCTTTTGAGCGATGTGTGCAATAATGCAGAACACTAACCATCATTAAACTTTTGGGTCATTTGTCAGAAATTTTATCTTAATTTAAATCATATACTTCCCTGGTCATTAAACAAAGACCCTATAAGACTTAATGTGACACATGGTGAAGTGAAATAGGCTAAGAGGCTTGTCGCTTTTTTATGAGATTATTTTTTTGTTATTATCGATGAAGTTTGTTAAGCAACTAGGATTTGTTCATACACTTCAAGTGATGGCAAAAGAAAATACGTTTGTTATTCGCAGTAGGGCGATTCGTTTAATCTATCTCATGCGTCTTATGAGTACCTCTTAAACCTTAAGTTTACTTTTCAACTTTGACAAATACTTAGTCCTTTTCACCTAAATACTTTTGCCATAATTTTTAAAACTTGTTTACATAATCATCAGAATAACGAGATGGGTGCGTTGCTTAATGCAAGCTATCTAAGGGTTGCTAAAAATGGTAGCTTAAACGAATACCCCTGCTTATTTCTTATTAAATTTCCCAAGTGTTATTAACAAAATGCTATCAAAAAAATATTGTAATAATTATTAAGAGAGTTAAAGTATTTTAAATACGTTTCATATTTTGCGCCACCCTGTATTTTATAATTATCAAAAACAGATTTACCATAACGCTACTATGAATATATTTTTGTTTCTTTGTTTTTTGCAAATATTTTTCCAACAGTTTTTTTTTTGTTTTGTTTAAATTAAACACTTCTGAGTGTGTTATTGCATACTGCTGCAATTAAGTTTAATTGTTTTTATGACTCTTTTTGTTACTCCGAAAATTGTACTTTAAATGCAGAATTTTTGTCTAAAGTTTTATTTTTATAACAGTGCCACAGCAGTATAAAACTTTAAAATTAATTCATCTTTGTTGCTTAAATTGTTATTGTTTGAAACAAATAAAAATGTGTGCGACACAACAAAACTCGTTGCAAGTTAAATATCGTTTAAAGCTAAGACAATTAAAAAAAAACAACATTTAACCAAAACATTTTTCAGAAATTTTGCAGTGGGAAGGTCTTGTTGCATTCCCCAACCGTAGTCAGCCTTGCTCAACGCTAACAGATCCAAGATTATCTAGGAATCGGTCGACATGACTATGAAGGAAGACATATTGAATCTCAAGTTTTTTAAGTTATCTAGCATGTCCTTAACATTTTCGCGCTAGTTGCTTGACTTGTAATTTCCACGAAAGTTTTTAATAACTTCAATTAAATAAATCCAAGCAGACCGTTCCAAATCATTCATTGAATTTAAAAAACTCGGATATTTAATTAATATTTTTATTTGTGGACCATCAAAAACTCCCGCTTCTTCTCTAAGCTTAGTCCTGGATATTTTCTCGTTATATAAGAGAAACCCTGGCCAATTTTATCCAGAGCTTTGACAAACTGCTTCATAAGACCTAAATACAATATCGTCTGTAGTAAGTTTTGCTTTCGTTTGTGTCACCCTTGTATACGATGTCAAGAAGTTTCTTTTAATTTGGAAGCCAATACATCTGCAGATTCTTTAGGTAATTCAAACTCTCTTACCATCTCATTTATATTTTCTTGTTTTAATGCTTTGGGGGTTTTAGACAGTATTTCATCAAAAACACTATTGCTACTCATTTTGTCAAGGATTTCTTCAAACAAGGGTTCATTTTTAGAGCATAAATTTCCTGGGAATGTGGCAGAGGTCTTTTGGCTGATTCTACGACTGGATAAATAATTATTTTCTGATTAATTCCACGTAATTGAATACAGCAAAAGTAAAAGTCATCTTTTGTTGTTTTCACCGCATAGGCACCCCGAATTTCATACGACGTCTCTGACCATACATACACTGCCTTAAAACTTCATAGCAAATTTTACAAACAATTGAGGAATGCACAGCTTTTTTTATCCTTAATTTTCAGAGTAAATTCCGTTGTAGGTTTTCTAAACTTTTTAACGGTATAGTCACCACAAATGTATTAAAACACGTTTGGATCATTGTGTCAATTTCTTCGCGCCGACGAACAAACAAAACAAAATTACCGAAAGGATTTCAAGCCGAGCGGAAAAAAAGTACGAGTTTCTTCACATTTTTAGTATTATCAGTGTCGGTATATTATAGAACCACTAACGGTTTCTCGGCACCATTAAACTTTTTTTAATTTGTTGACTTGTGTAATCGATATTGTTGATTCAGCAAAAGACTTAGGAGTAACGTTTAATAAAACTCTAACCTGGTCGAATCATATTACACAGGCTTGTGGTTAATTATATAGCATGCTACAAAGTTTTTGGTCTACTCAGCACTTTACGCCTCTGAAAGTGAAAAAACATATCTATTGCTGACACTTTTGTATTCGTTTGAAATTTTCACGGGCTGTATCACCAACGATATGAGAACGCTGATCGTAACGTATAACAATGTCATTCGCTTGATCTTTTCTTTAAAAAAATTTTAACATATATCGCAAAATTGCTGTCGTTTATTTCATATGTCATTCGGCTGGACCGATTTCCTTGAAATTTTCACAGAATCTTTCTGTATGTCTGGAAGGAACTATAGACTTTGGTTTGAAATTGTAAGTGGGCGGGGTGCCACGCCCTACTAAAGAATAAGTATTAAATATTATATATCACGAAAGTTAATGCAGCTGGAGTCTTTAAATTAAGTACGGTAAACTTTGACATCCACACGAACATTTGGGTATAAAATGGGCGGACTTGCAATAGTGGGCGTGGCACCTACCATATGAATTAAATACTAAAATTCGTATATTTGGAAAACGATATCGATTACAGTAGTAAAATTTTGCAGGAGCAGCTTTGACACAAAAATGAACATTTAGGCAAAAAATGGGTGCATTTTTAGTAGTGGGCGTGGCACCTACCATATGAATTAAATACTAAAATTCGTATATTTGGAAAACGGTATCGATTAGAGTAGTAAAATTTTGCAAAATCAACTTTGATTTTCAAGTAAACATTTATGGAAAAAATGGGTGCATTAACAATAGTGGGCGTGGCACCTACCATATGAATTAAATACTAAAATTCACATATCTGGAAAACGATATCAATTAGAGTACAAAAATTTTGCAAAAGCAACTTTAATATTCAAAAAAACATTTATGGAAAATATGGGTGCATTAACAATAGTGGGCGTGGCACCTACCGTATGAATTAAATATTAAAATTCGTATATCTGGAAAACGATATCAATTAGAGTACAAAAATTTTGCAAAAGCAACTTTAATATTCAAAAAAACATTTATGGAAAATATGGGTGCATTAACAATAGTGGGCGTGACACCTACCGTATGAATTAAATATTAAAATTCGTATATCTGGAAAACGATATCGATTGGAGTACAAAAATTTTGCAAAATCAACTTTGATATTCAAAAAAACATTTATGGAATAAATGGGTGCATTAACAATAGTGGGCGTGGCACCTACCATATGAATTAAATACTAAAATTCGTATATGTGGAAAACGGTATCGATTAGAGTAGTAAAATTTTGCAAAATCAACTTTGATTTTCAAATAAACATTTATGGAAAAAATGGATGCATTAACAATAGTGGGCGTGGCACCTGCCATATGAATTAAATACTAAAATTTGGGGTGGCGAAGCACAAAGGGTATTAGCTAGTGTATATATATAGAAGAGTAACGTGACTGACTGACTGATTCAAATGCAAAGAACTAGAGACATGAAATTTGGACAATGTGTTCCTCTTTCGGTGTATAGCTCCACTAAGATGGGATTTTTGGAAATTCGTAATTTAAGGGGTTAACAAGGGGTGGAAACGGGTAAAATTGGTAATCTTATATCTGCTAAAATAAAAATGATACAAACTAATTTGAAAAAAGTATTATAATTTGCACAAAAAATAAGCTGACAGTTGTCTGGCCATTTTTTTGAATTTTTAACCCCTAAATGTGTACTTTATGGAGTCAAAACTAAATATTGTAGATAATACAAATGAAATGAAAGAGGAGCTTTAGAACATTTACACATGACATCAGTGTTATAAATCTAAAAATTTTTTCTATCAATTTTTTTTTTTCAACTTTTAATTGCTCGATTTTGTTTAAATGCTTTTTTAGCCATAAATTCATAAGCAATCAATTCAATTGTTGCAAAAAAGAACTTAATGTTTAAAATATGACATCTTTCCCAGAAGAAAAAATTTCCCCTTGTAAAAGCAATTTAACAACTTAAAAAAGAATTTCAAAAAATATAATAGAAATTCGTAACAAGGCTTTAGCACATATTTTCGCATTTGCTTTAATGCATTCCCTATAGCAAATGTTCTATTTTTTTCTTTTTTTTTTTTTTTTCTTTTTTTGGCAACATACATAGTGAAATGTTTTGCAAAAGACAAGCATGGGGAAAGAAAGTAAATAGAGTAGACAAATAGCAAAATAGGGTTTAAATTAAACTCATGGCCAAAACACATAATTGAAGGTTTTTCTGTATTTTCAAGAACAAACGCTAAACATAAAATAAAAAATTAAAATGTATCCAAAATGAAGTAGTAGCATGTTTACTGGCGAAATGGCTTGAGATATAGGAAATAAAAAATATTTACAAGTAAAATTATTTGTAGTTGAAGTTTTTGTTGTGTAAATTTTTTTTTTTGTTTTAAATCAATAATTTTAATTTTTTCTGGTTTGATTTAATTTTAAAAATTTGTATTAAAAAAAATGGCTACGGTTTCATCATCAGCACTCTGTAATCTTACAATGCATTTTTGAATGGTCTGAGGTAAATTTCTTAAATCTTAATCCTACTAAAACGCGTGAAATATATTTTTCGCAAAACATATGTTCAAATTTTACATTTTATTTAGGAAGTAATCCAATTGAGTCTGTGACTTACTTTAAGTCTCTTGGCATATACTTGGATAATATGCTGGATTTTGGTTTACATATTAATAATATTATTTCAAAAATATCCTTTATATTAAGACGATTTTACGCACTAGGATGTTACCTTCCTGTTGATGTAAAGAAAAAATTGGTTTTCTCTATTTTTTTGTATGAAATGGAAATATATAGTGGTACGTCACAGCTAAATATGGATAGATTAGAGCATTGTTTTAACAGGTTAGTAACGTATATATATGGTCTTAAATACAGAACTCGTATGTCGTCTTAAGTGGTATTGATGCTAGATTGTAGCTTTCAAGGTTTTGTAAATATGAGAATTTTCAACTAAAAAAGACTGATTGTCCGCCGTATTTAAGAAGTAGATTTCAATTTGGAAACTCATCCAGGACTCATGCTTTAGTATCTCCGCGTTATCATTCGTTAATTATGAAAAAATCATTTAATGCCAAATCAATTAATCTATGGAATGGTATAATTCCATATTCTCAGCGTAAATTCTCACATTCTTTAAAACAGTTTAAAAATATAATTTTTCAACACTTGTAAATATAAAAATTTTCCTTTTTTTGATATGATTGCTGTCTATTATACTGTATTCAAATTGTTTCTGTTTAATTTTTTTACTCCTAATATTTGTGCAATGGAGGAAATTTAAGAGGAAATAGAAGAAAAAAGAAAGAATAGAATTTCATATTGTTTTTGTTTTTTCTTTTCTTTTTAGATTAAATTAATTTTTGTCCTTTTCTTCTTTTTTTAAAATAAATATATTATTATTAAAATTAGTAGTAAGAAATGTTGCCATATATATTTTTGTTATACTGGTTTATTGGCCTTAATGGTTTAAAAAAACTGTGAATTGAATAAATAAATAATCGGTAATAAAGTTTTGAATGTAAATGCCATACTTTTAAGTTTCAGGTTTTTAGTTAATTGAATTCAATAAATTTAAATTAAAGTCCTACACTTAATTAACCTCTTCTTATTGTGTTATTTGTCGTTAACGCAAATTTACTTTGGTGGCTCAAAATAATCATTGTCCATAAGGTAAACTAAAACAAAAAACCAAGATTGCTATACTAAAGGCCGTTTCGACTCCGATAATATCCTTAACCATCATGTACATATTATCATATAATGACCACAAAGTAGCTTAACCTAGATTTTATGTTTAATGTTTTACGCCATTTTGCTTTATTATTTCTGCTGCCATCTTTGATTTTGTATTTTTGCCGAGTTAGTGGTATTCTACTAGTCAAACGGTTTTATTCTATATTCATATTAATGGCGTTAAGAATAAAAATATCCGCCAATTTGAATTTTAAACTTTTTTACAGTTTACTATATTGTAATTGGATAGTCCTTTCATTTGATACCATTATACAAACACAAACACAAAGCCATAATTACTATATTTGACCCACAAATCCGCCATTTTATTAAGCACGCCATAATTTGCCATATATTTCTGGTCGGTCAAGTTCTTTTATTTGATACCAATATTGTGGGGTTTAAAGGGGTACCTTTTTTAAATACTAGATTTGACCAGTAAATAAATTTATTGTAGGACATTTTGTAGTGGCGGCCATCGTTAATTTAAAATTTTCAATAGTGTGTTTTATTTTGCTAGTCAATCCTTTTTTATACTCATATTGATCGCCTCTGTTGTCTGAAAGTAAAAAAAATCGATTGTAAATTTTAGGCAAAACACCAAAGCAGTCTTGTGCTTATATCTCAGTAAGCTTTAAAGTGATTTATTCATTTTTCGTAGCAATAATTTTCGATTTTGCGTCTTGTAATTATTTGTCTTGAGCGTGTCCAAAAATTGTGAAGGAGCTTGAAAAACTTTAGATTTAATCAAATTTAAATTTTTCCAAATAATTTTTTCCTATAACTTTGCCGATTAGTGACTGATTTCTTCAAAACTAGTTTTCACTACCCGTAGAGTCATATCCTATATACAAATAGTAAAACCCCTATCTGTAAACTATCCTAGGGCTGAAAAATATAAATTTGTATGTGAAAAAATAGGGCAGTCAAGTTTTTTTGCCCAAAACTTATAAAGTTATGAAGCGATTGTGTTGGATTTCAATAGAGATTCAGTTCCAATTATTTCGAAAAAAAAGAGACCAATATGTAGGGGCTTTTAAAAGTTCATTTTAGCCGACACACATTAACAAAAGGACATTGCTCAATCGACTCCCTTATTCACAAGCGTTTAGAAAATATATTCTTAATAGGGTCGGAAATTGATTTTGTCGAAATTACAAATGGAATGACAAAGCCTTTTTGCCTTTTATATTTCGGAATTAGACTTTACAAATAAATATTTATCATCGAAAATGTCTTTATATCCTTTCAAAATACTGTCCACTAATACACTTTTGCATAGTTACGTATGAACCAATTTTTGAAGCTCTTTTTCCATTCCGTTTGAGGTACTTCCAAAACATACATTTTGAACACATTTTGAATGACTTTTGTAGGGGTTTGCTGATCTTGGAAGACTCATATAGTCGACTTGTGTTTACTTTCAGCCTCAATCGCGTAGATTCACGATTTGTCACATTTTTTTTGAAAATTTGTTTGCGACAAATTGAAACAAGCCTTTTTTGAGCGATTGTTAAATTATGTGGGATCTAAGACGAACAAATCTTTTTTTTATAGGAAAATGTTCATGCTATATAGAATGTATTTTGCTGTCACTAATATTTAAGATTGCCTCAATGTCACGATTAGTTACATGACAATCTTGCAGTATTTTTTTTCAAGCACATCATCAATATCGGAAAAACAACCGATTTTAGACGACCTTTACGAAACTCGTCATTGAGCGAATTCAGTAAACCATCGATAAACACTGGTCTCTGATTGTGTTTCATCGGTAAAAATTAAATTGAATTTATCAATGTTGATCGATGTGGATTTAAACCACGTCGAAAGTTGTAAGAAATACGAAGATGCCAGTTTGCCGCACAGGGGTTGCTTAATCCTAAAATACAAAACTCAACCCTAGGTATAAAACAAGTAACAGTTCTATATTCGGCCGTGCCGAATCTTATATACCCTTCACAATGTGTAGTCATGCAATAACAATTGTTTGTATCACCATTAATCTCATATAAAATACGTATGTATGTACATGTAAAAAACATACCAAAAAAAAATTACAAAAAAAAATATATTAAAAATAAAAAACAAATAATAAAAAAAAATTTTAAAAAAATTAAAAAAAAAAATTTTTTTTAAAAAATTTCAAAAAAAAATAATAAAATATAAATAATATATTAAATAAAATAAAATTTTTTTGGCACAGCTGGAATTCGATGCCACGTTTACTTTAACCAGTATGTATGTAGGTTGTTGTTATAATTGTGAAAAATAGGAGGTGGTCGTGGTTTTTTGCTCATATCTCTGAAAGTTATGGAGCGATTGTGCTGAATTTCAATATCGATTCATTTCTGGATATTTCCTAGAGATTGATACCATATACAGATCTGAGGAACATATAGTTGCTTCTAAAAGTTGATTTCAACAAACACACGGACAGACGGGCAGACGGTCAGGGCCTAATCGACTCCTCTATTCATAAGCTTTCAGAAAATATATAAATATGGGGTCGGAAATGAAAATTGTAGAAATTACAAACGGAATGACAAAGCTATATATAACCTTGTGCACCACAGGTGAAGGGTATAATAAATTAAAATTTAAAATTAAAATAATTTGTTTTGTTGTGTAAGTTATTGTCGGCAGAAGATTACTTGGGTGGCGCAAAATATTATAGAATACATATAGTCTATACATATATAGTCTATACATAACTAGTGTATGGACAGCAATTTTTTATTTTTTTAAGCTCTTAAAAGTCGTAATTTTATTGAAATTATATTAGCTTTCTGTCGATATTATTTCGATACCCTTTGGTTTCCATAAGGTACAAAGAAAACTTTTTATTTTTGTATTTCCTATAATTGTTGACGTTTCGGGTAAGTGACAAATTAACTGTGAACAGCCTCTGTGTAAGCTTATGAATATATGGATTAAAGTGCAGAGCTAAGCTTCAGTGAATTAATTGGTATTTAGTGTCACCTCTTAACTAAGACACACCATTGTTAGCTTACGAGTCAGGCTACCCAGTTGACTGTTTAACTTCTCAATCAAGTTTTGATAAACATAGAAGAACTGGGCAACATTACCGGAGAATATTTTGTTCATGGCCGAAAGTAGTGGTTTTGTGGGAAAAATCGATTAAGAAATCAAGTAAATGACGAATGACGACCAAATTTTTATTTTATTAATATGACATTTGAAAATCTCTAAAAGGTATTACTGACTTTTGTACTGTTAGCAAATATATACTCGTTCAGCTTTACATTTTTAAACATGTTGCACAAATTGTATGCAGTGCATTTAACTTTCTACCCTATACTATTACAATTTGACAAGCAAATAACTTAATAGATTTAACACGAAAATGCGAAATAACACTAATGGAATTATAAAATTTTCCCACTCAAGGATAAGGTTAAGAAAGCGTTTTTCTTTTACTTAAGTAACAACTACGAACGAAACCAACAAACGGAAAGAATGTGAAGAGGAAAACGACAACATATACACTGACGTCAAAAGGACATTGAAAATGACTGTGTTTTTTAAAATGTAGTATGTGTTTTACTTAAAAGAGCTAATTCAGCAATAGTAAATGATATAATTAAAAAAAGAAACGAAAACACCAGTTTACACCTTTTTTTATTTGTTTATAACCTTAAACAGTATTTGAAGGGAAAAAAATAAAAAATGGTAAGATTTAAAGGTTTCTAGATGAACCTAGAGAATTTAACTTTCTCTTCAGGCGTTTAATAAAATGCTTTATATATATTATTTGCTATTCCCTTTGAAAATTTAAAATAAAAAAATTACGCCAAAAGATTTTTTTCTTAACATGTAAAACTTAAAACGTAATCTAGTCAAGATTTTATTTAATTATTTAACAAAAATCCACAATAATAATCAAATCCAGTAAAAGGTTGGTTTTCCTAATGATAATGGTAATTTTGTATTTTGAAGACTTCTAAAAACTTTAAACAATTTAATTTTTGAGTAAAATGCCAACTAGTTCCATTATACCTTAAATTTGTTGATGCGTTAAATGAATGTGCGTAAGTATATTTATAGCTGAGGATACGGATAGATCCCAATTGCCCAAAACGGCATAGACCTTTTTGTCTTTAGCGATGTTTAAAATGTTCACTGACGTCATTTGTTTTTTTACATTAAAGTCAGGCGCGAATCAAGCTTAAATGTTCTGTTTAAATTTTTTTTTGCAGACGATATCATTATGCCCTTTGTTGGAGGCACCACCTTTACAAATAATACATCGTGACTAACATATTTATTGTATTGCCGTGTTCGGCTCTAGAACGTACAAGTATTGTCGTTATAGAAGTTTGTAGAACAATGTAGATTATATATAACGACAGTGCTTATATAAATAGTTAAACAAGCACAGCTGCTACACTAGTAACACAACAGAATGTGTTGTGTATATATCAAATTGAGTTGGATAAAAAGGTGCATAGCAGTTAAAAGAATGATAAATGAAGTATAAGTGTGTACAGTATAACTACAGTTTTAAAAGCCATTAAACAGTATAATGAAGAGTTGAACGTTGAAGGAAAGCCTGAATCAGGAAAAAAGGTGCAACAGATATCGGTAAAGCAAAAGTAGTCGAACAGCTCTTTCGCAGAGCATCAAACATCTTTATCAGAGAAGCAGCCCGTAAAACTGATGCTGGGCTAAAGTCGTATAAAGTTATAAAATATTCCAGATCGCAATTCGGTAAAAAAATTAGAATAAAAAAAAAACGAGTGAAAAAGTTTAAGTCAAATTTTATATCTAATAAACTTGTTGTGTAGTGGATAGTGATACAACTTTACAACTTACGGGTCAAAATTTTTATGTGGTTGATGGACGAGGTAATGCCAATCAATATAACAAACAACCAACAAAATTCCCTAAGCAGTTTCTTGAGTGACAAGCCATTTACAGTTGTGGCAAAAGCAGCCAATCATTTGTGACAGCAGGCACGATAAACAACGAAATATATATTACGGAGAGTCTACGAAATCGGCTTTTATCATTCCTAAAACAGCAAAGGGTGCCTTTACATTTTTAGTCTGATTTGGAATCACGCCACTATGAAAAAGATACCTTTGAGTGGTATTCAAACAATAATGTCAGTTTTGTGCCACGTAAGGCATATCATGCAACAGTACACAACTTTGGCCTGTGAGTTGGTATTAGGCTCTTGTAAAAAGAGAATTAAAAAACACGGGAAAGGTATTCCAGGTCATTTCCGATTTTAAGTTTAAGTGAATCACCTCGACCAAAAAGGTAACCGAAGCAACTATTTCCGGAAAAGTGGATCAATTTAGAAATAACGACTAATATGCCAATATTTTAATGTTTAATGAATTTGTGCAATATTTAAATACGTATTATTCAGAATTTTTTTTATGTATTGAACGGTTAACGTTTTATTTAACTTAATGCGAGTAAAGATTTTGCTGACAAACTCCCATCATTTAAGATATTTCAAAGACTGCACCAACTGGGTGTATAAACCATCTATAACCAACATACAGCTTATATAGACTCAATAACAACTTGATTACATGCTTACACCTCTACAAAGGGTTTAAACTTTCAAAGAAATGAGAAGAACAAACAAAACAAAAATTTTTAAGGATACAAAAATAACACACATACACACTCATACACCGGAAAACAAATATTTTTTTTGAAAAAGATGCTTGGTAAGAGATAGAAAATTAGTTGATATCAAATAAGCTGGCAAAAACTTGTTTGCGTTTGTAAAATGCAATGTGCCCTATAGATTATGTATTTGAAAATATACAGTATCGTGCAATTTAATAGTGCTCTAGTAGCATGTTGTACAAAATGCCTTTATTTTTTTTTATTAATAATTTAAGATAGGTAGGTAGGTGGGAAAGGGAGATGCAGGATGTAAGAGCCACCTCCAACAGTCACACTCGGAAACCAATATGTGTTTCCCTTTATACAAGAAATATAGAGGATTGATTAGAAAGAGAGAAGGAGAGAGAATTTTGCTAAAGTTATAGTAAATGAAAATAAGAAATAGTTAGTAGGAAATAGAATAGAAGAAAGATATACAGATTCCCTATGAGCTCCATTGCATGTTTATCCGCCACCCGACCCCCATGATGAATCCGATAATATTCCCTAGTTTGCACTCGGAAACATCATGGAATCGTCCACCTAACCACTTCAACCTGTGATTCTGCAGCCACGGGCAGTGACAGACAATGTGCTCCACAGTCTCCAGCTCCTCCTCATCCTCACACATCCAAGAATTTAGGATAACTACATAAAATACATGTGTGTAATGTTTTCTTGTTCCCCAATCAGTAATTAAGAATTTTTAAACGGCATGATACATTTATGGTGTAGGGTATAGAATATTGAAGAATTTGTTTAAATTGTCAATACAAAAATAACTATTAATTCTAGTTTTCTTTTAAATTCCTTCACATCAGATGAAAAACTTAAAAGTTTATAAAATACAAATAGTTTCTTTTGTCACAAAAAAAAAACAAGTTGTTGTTTCCTCAACTTTGATAAACCTCTTGAGGTTTGAAGTACTTTTTTGTATTTAAGTATTTATTTTTCTATTGCTTTTGCTCTCATTTTCCGTGATGTTTGCAAAAAAAAAACCGAATAAAAAGTTTAGTCAAACTACTACAAAAACTACATGCACTTGATTACGTATAACAAGTAAAAAAATAGTTACCACGTCAACATGTGTGCAACAAACTAACTACGGCGAAGAAGATACTATCACACACACACATTGAAAAGTTTTGAAAAATGAACAACCATGAAAATAAATATAACGCACATTAAGCGGGATATTTGAATGTCATCGAAAAAGCAATTCCCCTACATTCTATACCGCCCGCTACTGTCACTGGGTGATGTAGTCCATTGTTTAAATTTTTTTCTTTTTCATTCATTGTTGTAGCAAAAAGGACAACGCCTTGAAATTGGCAATACAAACAAAGCATTATCTAAAACAACTTGAACACAGAAGAAAAAATGCATCAAAATGAAGAAAAAAAAATTAAACAAAAAAACAAGAGACAATATAGAAATTTCTTTATATAAAAGACTCTTGGGTAACATCATGAACAACTAAAAAATACTTGTTCTTTTATTTTCCCCACTTCTCAAGTTTGTACACCTCTACTCTTTGCTCTTTAGTATTAGGATATAGATTTATATGTGTAGGTTTTGTGTGAAAAGGGAAAAATTAGCCACTTTTTAATTGTTTTTTTTTTTTTTTTGTTTTTTTGTTTTTGGGAAACATTATATTAAATATTTAACAACAATGAACTGGCGAACAAGCGATGATGATAGCAATTAAAGCAACGGGTCCTTGTCAACCAAAACAAATGAAAACGAACATACTGCGACATTTACAGCAAAAGTTTCTTGTAATAATGAGGTGATAATTAAAAAAATCTTCATAAACTCGAGGCGGTTTCTTTTTATGTCAAAGGAACAAGTTTTTAAATTGATAGTAAAAAGTGGAAAATTAAGAGTTACAGTGTTAAAGTGTTAAAGTGTAAGCAGCTTGAAGTGGTTAGAAAAATTTTTATTGGGGAAAAGACTATTATAATAGAAAGGAAAGTTGATTAAAATTTTGTTCTAAGCAACTTTTTCTTTAAGTAGGGAATTGATTAAATAAATTTTTGATAACAAAAAATGTACCAAATTTGTTTAATAAATACAGTCGAACTTCCATAACTCGAATAACCATTATCCCAAAAAAAAACTTCGACTTACGGAGACTTCGAGTTAAAGAATTTTTTGTTAAAATAGAATAAAAGGTTTTTTATTGTGTATTTTTATTTAAAATAGCCTCGAATGGAAAACTACATACTTAAGAATGTAAAAGAACAAGCATATGTACTCATATATGTAATTAAAAAATTACAGTAAAGTAAAATATTCTGAAATAAATAACTGACATCACTTGTTCCGTCATTTGTTCGTAAATAATTATTTAGTGTTGGGATAGAACTTTCTGCATCATTTCTTGTTGGCTTTCGAGTAGTTTCTCATGCATTTTTTGGCTTCTAGTTGCTGAAAACCAATCGAGGACTTATTTTTCGACTTTTTTGAATTTTGGGGTCCTAACTCTTTTACTACTTAAACGAAATCCAGATTCGAATGAGTTGATAATTGATTCCTTATTTTTGAAAATTGTTGAGATCGTGCTTGCCGGGATACCATATTTATCAGCCGCTTCCTTTTTCTTTAATCCTTTTTCGATGTCTTTTATAAGTTCACACTTTTTTCCAATGGATAAGCATTTTAAAACACGTTTAGTTGCCATAATAATTAAAAAAATTGATTTCAGCATTTATCATCTAGCCCGAACTATGCATAGAACTGATACTTACGCAAACAAAAAGAAACAAATTTTTAATTCCCCGAAAAAAATAAAAATTGCACGTAAAAAATGGACAAACCAGCTCAAAAAACAAGCGAGAGTAAAACAAACAACCGATAACTATAACAAAAACCCATTTAAACAAGCAAAATTCTTCGAGTTATAGAGTTCATGTGTATGTTTTTTGTTCGAGTTATGGAGAACTTCGACTTATGGAAGTTCGAGTTACGGAAAAAAAAATTGTGTGTGATTTGTTATACTGCCAACCAAATTAGTTCGAGTAAGAGAAAATTCGAGTTAGAGAAGTTCGAGTTATGGACGTTCGACTGTATAATATTGATTAGAAAATTCCATAAAAAGGGATTTATAATTTGACATGAAAAATAATCATCAACTAGTTAAACCAGGTCCGCATTGCTACTTTTAAAAATAGTTTTGTATAGTATTCAGTTTAAACTAATATTCAAATTTCAGTTTAAAATAAATTTTGATATCTCTGATAGTAAAAATCAATAGTATACTCTTGTTAAGCGGTTTTTTTTATTTTCCTTCTTTCGTCGTGTCCGTTTATGGATATATTTCTTATCAATCTTCTGGTATTATTTGACATACCATTTTATTTACTATTTTTATATTTAATGAGATATTATGTAGAGATATTATATCTTGGAAGACACACAGAAAGACAGACTTACATACAAAAATTCTGAAAAATGGTATTTAATATTCTATACCATTGATTGCCATCGCTGAGTGAGCTGAATGAGCGTTACACGATAGAACAAAGTGACTTCATTATTGAACAATATTGCAAAAATACTGAAAGCTTGTCGGCTGTAGCTCGAAATATTTAGTGAGTATACCCTGTAGAGAGCTTCTTAAAATTTGCAATTTTTGTCCACGACGACGATTTGAGCTTCCTGGATTGTCACCGACACTCTCAAGCACTGCTTTAATATTGACATTTGTACGACTTGTTTATGTACGACCAGTGTGTTTGGCGACTTCAACGAATTAAGTCTCCCTGAATTTTTTTAATTAATCTCTTTAATGTTGAGAACGTTAAAACGCTATTACAGTAGACTCGCGGTAACGTGAACTATTTAAAACCGAGCGTGTTCACTTTTGCGAAGTTGCTCATGTTGACGAAGGTGTAACTCTTTAAAATTTCCATATAAATTAGACATGTGATTTAACTCAAATTAATATATTTTTTTGTATTTCGGATTGTTTTGTACATATGTTTTGTTAAGAAAACAAAAAGTAGGTTAAAATTAATTTAAAAAAATCTGTAACTTTTTTTGAAATATCTTTTAATTTTTAAATTTTAATTGCTGAACAAATTCTTTCTCTTAAAAAAACTAATGGGATATCTTCTTCACAGTCTTCTCATCTCCTAAAGAGCTAAAAATGTTCAGCCAGCATTTTGCTATTGTTTTTTTTTTCAAGACGTCGATAAGTTGAATTTAAATAGCCAATAGCGTCCTTTAAAATTTTAACAAATTTTTAAAAATGGCAGCTGTCATCCATTACGATTTGGAGCAATTGTAGTGTACAAAAATTCAAAATTTCTAAAAGAGCGAGGATTTTTTGCCTTTCCAATCACAAGAAGTTTACCTTTAGAATTTTGGTAATCTTTTTGTGACATTTTTCACGAAAAACTTTAGATTAGATCATGCTAAATCAGCAGCTCGCACTAAACTAGACCTGTGCAATCATTTACGGGGATACCCCTTTTTAAAAAAACGTTTTGGATAATCGACAAATTTGTTCACGTTATAAGGCTTCCTCACTGTGTTTACGCTACAGAGTTGCGCGTTCATCTTATCCGGTGAATAATGCATCTATTATGTAACTCTCCCTTATTGTTTTCTTTTAGCGTTACCAAGGCTTTACTGCACAAACGGCGGCAAATTCAAATCTTTCGTTAAATTTCAGACTCCCCAAAGGCGAATTCATACAGATGAAATTATCAGCCCAGCTGATGGGGAAACTTTTTGTCAAAATTGGTTCAATTTGCCTTGATTTCATTTATTAATGCAGGGATAGATAATGTGATTTTGGCTTCGGTATTAAACAATTAACTTAAGTGTAGTTATTTGATAATAAATGTACTAAGTTTATGTAATTTATGTTGCTTTTGCGTCATTAATAATGTGTTTCAAAAATTAATATCCTTTTTTTTTATAAAATTTTATTGTAAATATGTAATATGTCATAACAACTTTTCCATGCCTGATATACGAATAGGCTTTAACGGAAAACATCCCCTTAAAAATTACTTTGTTGCATCAATTAGCCGTTGCATATACCTGCATAAATATGCCTTGAGACTCCCTTTATTATTGCCTTAACATTTTGGGTATTGTAAAGAATATATGTAAAATCATTTTAAAATTTTTTTCTCAACAGAAGAAATTAAGAATTAAATATTATAAAAAATTTTCTTTAAAATTAAAAAAAAAAAAAATTATTTTTATTAATTCTAAATGTTCATGAAAATTTTACTTTTCCTATTTACAAGTAAGTATTTTACAAACAAATTTCCATCTATAAGAGATTTAAAATTTTAAAGAAAAGAAAAAAATACTATTTAAACAACATGTTTGCTAAACTCTCAATTTAAGAAAAAATTCCACAATTTATTATTATTTGCTTTTATTATTTATCTTATCGTCTTGAATATACTTCCCTATAATACTTTAATGATTTTTCCCACATCAGCCACAATCCTTAAATTGTTTGCAATTTCTTTTTCGACATTTCCTTTTTCCACTTTTTTTTTTCAACAAATTTCATAATATTTTCACTCTGCGGTTTGTGTAAATAAGTGTGTGGTATTTGTTCGCACAAAAGAGTAGTAACATTCAATGTCATTCTTATAGGCAAATTTACATAAAATATTGATTAAAAAAAAATAAAAAAAATTTAAATTTATAGGTTCTCTATTCAATGTTTAAGCCAAAATAAAAAAAAGCAACAACAAAATGTCTATATAATATGTTGTTTTTTTTTTTTTTCCTTTAACTTTTGCCACGGCTTTTAGCTGCAACTGAATATTATAATAAAATATCAAATAAAATAACCTCAATATAGAATTTTTAACAAACACAAAAGAATTTTTTTTCTTTTATTTTCTCTACACTTTATAAAGAAACTTTATTATTTCTTGAATAACGTAGAGTATGGAATAGCATGAATAGAAGAAGTATAGTGTTGTGTAAGGCCGTGGTAGTAGAGGTATTAAGTACACAGCAGTTAGTTGTTGTAAAACGTGATGTTTAGTATATTACTCGTAACACATAACAAATTATATTTTCTGGGTGAAAAGAAAAAAAAAGGAAAATGTAGGGAAATATTTTTGAAAAAAAAATAAAAAATTCCAAAGAAATTACTAAATGAAATATGTATGTGTACTTCGGTTACTTTTCAGTTAAGTCGAATCTTATGAGCACTTCTTTGAAAAAAACTTTTTTGGTCATGGCATAACTTTGTGATTTATGAACCGCTATTAATTGCTTTAATTAAATAACTAAATTGTATTTAAAATACTTGAAGGTATTTGGAAGATTTATTTAAATTTCTTTCAAGCGATACAAACATAGGCAACTCCTACACATCCGACACCTAAACATGTGGGCAAACTTTTAATTGTTATTTAAATGTCCAATGTCTGTATTACCTTATGCTATGGCCTTCTTTTCATCGAAAAATTATATATTTTTTTGAAGCTTAAGATACCATGATGACCCTAGTAATGTTTAGTACCCACGTATTTGGCAATAGATATTTTATAGATCAGGCAGAACTTACATGTAAAACTCGTCGTAGAAAGAAGTTTCTAGAATCTTTTCTATCTTGACAATGTTTATTTTAGTCCATTTAGTGTTTTAAATTTTCATAAAATTTCATCGCTGCTACATATTTCGAATAAAATCATGTTATTTTCAAATTATTATTACAGCTTCCCACCAATTTTTATATCCTTCACACAGTGCAAAAGGGTATATATAGGTTTGTTATTCCATGTGAAATTTCTACAATATTCATTTTCTTAATAGCATTTTTGTCGGAACTTGCATTTTGTTTTATCGGTTTTATTTTGTATTTACTATTCAAAACATTCAAAAAAAACTAAATTTCGTATAAAAGTTGTCAGCAACAGTCAGTACTCTTTTTCTCTACCGAGAACTTAATTTTATAAAAGAAATAACATTTTTCATTCTATGGCTTTCGTGTAGAGTGTTTACTTACGTGCAAACTTTTAGTTCTTAAAGGGAAGCCTAACCCACACGTGTTTTATTAGCATTCTTGAATATGCTGCCTTCAAAATTAACAGAAAAAATAACACAAATAACAATTGCACAATAAAAATGGATGAAAAAAATCTTTAACAGGATGATACTTGAAAAAACACTTAACGAAATCATAAGAGTATTGGCTGCACACTCATATTTCCAATTAGTTTTTTTTTCACTATTAAATAGAGTAATGAGATCCCTGACGTATATTTTTTTATTTATAGTCTAACAGTTGTACCCGGTTGGCATTGCTGGCCTCAACAATATTTTGGTATTGTGTTCATTTCAAGTTAAAACTATATTTTAGAACATTTTTTTTTATATTTCTTCTACTATCGTGTCTGCCTATAATTTCAATTGTTGCTGACCATTTACAACATCTTTATAACTTCTTTAATTGTTCTGGGTAAACTTCTTAAATTCTTAGCGATTTTCTCTTTAAGAGCTTTTTAAGTATGTGGATAATTGACACAGACCCGTGACTTCAAAAACCATAAAGCCAGGAGCGGTCAAATTAAAAGATTTTTCAAATCCTTGTAAATCGCCGAACTAGAAATTTAGGGTTTTCATGCAATCCAAATTGCAGTCGGCGTTGTATTTGAAAACGATATAAATCTTATATGGTTTCTCAAAATTAGATATTTCGGTTTTTTAATGGGAATTCCAAATTTAATTCAAACACAAATCCGAAATATCAAATTTTAAGACACGAAAATAATTTTTGTCGTCTCCAAGTCCAATTCCGTCAGCTATTATACTCTATAACACGGCCGATTATACGACCTAAAAATGCATTCTTAAAAAATGTCTTTTGGTACCGGACCGACCTGTTAAAATCACATTCAATAACGTTTCTATGGACCAATTTGTTAAAATTGACTCTTATCATAAATCTGTATCGCTGTCAGTGCTGCCCTGGGCATCCTTGACACCATCGATATAAAAGGGCCATTATGAAGAAACTGAGTTCAATTATTGTCTCTTTGTGAATTCTCAGTACGCTAGAAGCGCAATTTTGGTTTGTTTACGAACATGTTTTAAATAAAATGGTCCTCTGGTCGTAAGATAAATTTGTCTGAGTGAAAGAATAATTGATTTATATAAAAAGGAATACGACTGTTTGGCGTACTTTCAGAGTATAATAGCAGTTAATATATCAAAACTTAACTTAAACTGATCACCCTGTATATGAAATACTGGTAGCGTCATAACTAAAAAACAGTCTGATCTAGAATCAAAGTCAGGCTTCAATAATTTTTTTTTTCTTCTGGTAATATAGCGTAGGGAGTGGTACACAGCCAGAAGTAACAGAAGTCTAATTTTTTAAAAACGTATATCAATGATATTGAAGGGTGTCCCAAAATCAACAACGATTGATTAGAATTTTCCGGCAGTTGTTTAGCAACTTAGTATTGGCAACTTTAAAAACAGTGTGACAGCTGACGGCTTAGGGTTAGTAAAAATGAAACGTTTTACGAAAAAACAACTCGTTTTTTATTGTAAAAAAATTTAGGCGGACTGAATAAATTGTCAATGTTGCACACACTCGTCATTCAAAAACCAGGAGTTCAAATGTCAACATCGAAGCAGGGCGTTAATGTTTTAGTGGCTTAAGTGTGTTAGTAAAAGTCCAGAATACCGTCATTTATAAGATTTTTGTATTAAAAAAAGCTCTTTACAGTGGGTACTCGCTTTTTATACCCTTCACACAGTGAAAAGGGTATATATTGGTTTGCCATTCCGTGTGAAATTTCTACAGTTTTCATTTCCGACCCCATAATGTATATATTTTCTGAAAGCTTATGAATAGGGGAGTCGATTAAGCTCTGTCAGTCTGTCCGTCTGACCGTCTGTCCGTGTGTATGTTGAAATCAACTTTTTGAAGCCCCCCGACATAGGTTGGACCCGGGTAATGTATTAAAATATCAGAAATATTCGGGAGTAGATCGGTATGGAAAATCAGAAACATTGGTACATAAACAACTGAGATATAAGCAAAAACCCACGACCACCTCGATTTTTTTTTTCACAAAAACAACATTACAACAACAACATACATACATACAAACGTGTATACTGGTTAAAGAAAACCTGGTATCGACCCAGCTGAGCCAAAAAAAAATTTTTTTCAATTTTTTTTAATGTTTTTTTTAATTTTTTTTTTATTTTTATTTTTTATTTAATATATTATTTATATTTTTATTATTATTTTTTTTTTTTAATTTTTTTTTTAATTTCTTTTTTAATTTTTTTTTTATTTTTTTTCTGTTTTATATATTTTATATATATAATATTTTTTTTTAAATTTTTTTTTAAATTTTTTTTTATTTTTTTGTTTTTTTAACATACATACGTGAATTTATAATTTTACAATGGGATGTTTTTATATATGGATGTTTTTATATGTATGTACGTATTTCATATGGGATGAATGGTGACACAAACTACTGTTATTGCATGACTACACGTTGTGAAGGGTATATAAGAATATAGCGCTCTTACTTATTTATTCTTTTAAAGTTCAATGTACCCTACATCTGAGGTTTTTGAACATCAACAGGTGGATGCAAATTTTTCGCCCGAAATCATTTTCTATTATGATTTTCTTATAAAACAAAATGACAGCATTTGGAATTCATAGCATCCACATGCGATTGGTCTAAAACAAATGACAAGACATCGCTGTTTGGTAAGGATTTTGAGCTTTATTACTCTATACTTTTTGGAAAATGAGCAGGTACTAGTAAGAGTCTAGTGCTCAAAATGGTGACAGGACAACGCTAGCTATTTCTACTTTATTTTAATAATATTGATGTATCTGATATGTGAAACCATTTAATTCTGCCGAAATATTTTCATGGTCTGGCACTATCTCCTTGCGGTAATTAGAATTGATTCCTTTTTTAAACTTATAAAAAAACTGTTTGTTAAATGTAGCCGAAAACCTATTTTTAACTTTAACAGATCTAATTACTTTTACCCTTAACCATTATATTTAATATGATCCATGCCTGTTATAATACATGACTATGACCTTACTAATACATTAGAAATGTACGGCGTAAAAATATTTTTGTGTTAAACAAAAAAGTTCATAAACTATTTATAAGCATACGTCAACATCTTCAACCAACAAAGGATACAACTAACCATATACATTTTATATATTGATCTACCCAACAGTTCTAACGTATATGCCCAGAGAACCGATTTCATTAATTAAGATGTGAAATAAAATCATTTAAGAAATTATTTCGGTATTCCAGAAGTTAATTTTAACCTCAAATTTGCACACTTTTCGCAGTAAGTCGAACTTAATTTCAGTTGTTTTATACAAGAGTTTTTTGTGCATTCACAGCATACACAATCTAGTGATGTCAAATCGAAAAATTAGCATATTGATCAACCATAGAAGACATTATGTTTAATTGAAAATAAAAAATCTAATTCCCATGAAAGAGTTATTGAGTTTTCTTAACTTTGACTTTTCGATAAATTTCTGGAGAACGTGTGGGCGTCATGCAATAACAATGTAAAGAAATAGTCCAACTAATATTACAACTGTGGGGTATCTGCGCACAGCTGTAAAATTGCTGTACGAGTAGTAAAAACAATAACATAGAGGTTGTATGTGTTTTTTTTATACCCTTCACACAGTGAAAAAGGGTATATATAGGTTTGTCATTCCGTGTGAAATTTCTACAATTTTCATTTCCGACCCCATAAAGTATATATTTTCTGAAAGCTTATGAATAGAGGAGTCGATTAAGCCCTGACCGTCTGTCCGTCTGTCCGTCTGACCGTCTGTCCGTGTGTATGTTGAAATCAACTTTTTGAAGCCCCCCGACATAGGTTGGACCCGGGTAAGGTATTAAAATATCAGAAATATTCGGGAGTAGATCGGTATTAAAAATCAGAAACATCGGTACATAAACAACTGAGATATGAGCAAAAACCCACGACCACCTCGATTTTCTTTTCATAAAAACAACATTACAACAACAACATACATACATAGAAACGTGTATACTGGTTAGAGAAAACGAGGCATCGAATCCCAGCTGAGGCAAAAAAATTTTTTTTTAAATTTTTTAAAAATTTTTTTTTCTAATTTTTTTTTTATTTTTTTTTTATTTTTTATTTAATATATGATATATATTTTTATTATTATTTTTTTTTATTTTTTTTATTTTTTTTTTATTTTTTTTTTGTTTTATATATATTATATATGTATATAATAATTTTTTTTTTTAATTTTTTTTTTAAATTTTTTTTTTTTAAATTTTTTTTTTATTTTTTATTTTTTTTTTTGTTTTTTTTAACATACATACGTGAATTTACTGTTATTGCATGACTACACGTTGTGAAGGGTATATAAGATTCGGCACGGCCGAATATAGCGCTTTTACTTGTTTCTTTTAGCTTCTTTTTTTTCAAGATTTTTCTAAGTTAAACACACATACAGTGACAGACACAAAAAATAATCTCCCACGTATTTTAACATGAACAGTAAAATCTAGTCAGTCAGTGTGTCATTCTGTCTGACAGACTTTAGATGTTTTACTTAATTCAAAATCATATAACAACATGTATTTATGTATGTGCGTATGTCTGCATATATGTATGCAATTTTTCTTGCTATTATGTTATTTTTTCTTTGTGTTTTTCTTTCATTCTGAAATCCTTAGAGATTCTTACTCACATGTCAGGCATTGTTCTATGAAGTGTGACATAGAGTAGGCGTGTTTGTTAGTTTGGGGACTAAAAACTTTGCAACGGTAAACTAGTTAATTTCTTTCACATGGATCGAGAATGTAATGGACTTGACAACGGTTACTATATTGATGTTGTGTTTGCTTTAAGGTTTTTGCTACATATCCAGTCAGCTGTACTTTAAACACACCAGCCTTAAGATTAAAGATTATAAACGCAAAACAATTGACAACGAGGTTGTGGTTAACAAATGATTTATTAAAATTTCTTTTGAGGAGAATATTCGTGAAAAACTAATACTTGACTATTTATATAATGACTAGCACTTATTACGTTCATAATATCCTTACGTTCCGTTCTGGCAACAAATCTCTAAAACTTATCGGAGTTTTAAAAATATTGATAAACTTTATAAGTCCACCCTCCATTTCTTCTTGAAATTAATGGGAACACTACCTTGCGCTAATCTGTATAAAAAAAAGGATTTTTTTCTGAAACTCCTTCGCAAGTTCTTTAAACTGGTTTCGATTTTTTTATTTTAATTTTTAACATTAATATAATATTTGTTTACGACCCGCCATAAAGTATAGGTTTGCTGAATCCTTATAAATAGGTATTCAGTCGAGATTTAACAAAACTCCAAAGAACAAAATCGCACCGCTTATTTTTTCGATTGATTAAGGTGGACAGTTGATATCAGACTTTTTTGAGATATGTTCTGGAACGCAATAAATGAATTGTTTTCTCGCGCTGTAGCAGGTGGTACAGTCTTTCTGAAGCCACATGTCGTCCAGTTCCATTCCATGCAATTAACGCCGCAAGCACTCCCATATTCCTTTCATGAATCTAGTTCACAATCACTGCAATTACGGCCTCACACCCAAAAATGTAAGTTCAATCAGGCGGGGTGACTTCGCACTTTTTATTCCATAATTTTGTGTATTTGCAAGGCTATTCAGAAGAAATTGCGCTTTATCGGAGATAATAACTTTTTCAAAAAATTTTCAATGACTTCATTTTGCTCCATGACCCATTAAACGAATTTTTGGCACTGGTTTGAGCTTCTGAGTAGCTAAATTTTGTACGCATAAAGATGGAGTCTTTTTTTCAAAATTCGCTCCATAGTGCTACGTAAAATATAAAGTTGTTGAGAACGATGCCGTATTAATATTTTGGGGTTTTCGGTGACACTCTTGTTTTTAAAAGTAATGTTTTGCAAAGACAGTCCAGTATGTTGACGCACAGTAGTCTTGCTGTCTATAAACTACTTATTTTCTTTAAATATTTTAACAAATCTTTGAATGGTCTACACATTAGGTACAGTTTATCGACTGGAATTCTTCGAACCTTGTAAGCGATCGCAGTATAACTTTTAAATTTTTTTAAAATAAATTTTCACATTTACAACGCGTTAACACTGTACTCTTTCTAAGACACCCTTTACATTCTCGATGAAATTTGCGTTACTAAACCATTATTAGATGCCAAATGGCCAAAATTCAAACTAATTTAATTATTTTTGAAATACACTCAAACTCAAACGTTTGATATTTATTAAAAAGTTTATTTCCCAACCAAACTTAATTTTTTTTCCCTGCTTATTAGTGTCTATAGGTTATGTTAATGGAAATTTAACGGCTTAAACATTCAAAATACCTAATCAGGTCAAAATGTTTCTGTATTTTTCATCTTTCACATGCAAGAAAAGTTATTGAAATTACTACATTTAAAAAAGTTCTTGCAAAATTCTTTTCCCGTCCAGCATTATTTTGAGAATCTTTATTTTAATATTTTAAATAAATTAAATTTGTTAAAACTTAATAAAAAAAAACAATACCGAAAGAACATATTAGCGTATATACATGTACATGTACATATACACATACATATAAATTTTTTTCCAACTTTTGTGTGACAACGCTAAATTTCATTAAACGCCAAGCAGCTTAATAAAAACGAAAACAAGAAAAAGCACATTATTCTCAATAAACAAACAAAAAACGGCTCTTGAAAATGTTCAACCGCTTCCAGGAAATCCAGTATATTTTCATGCATTATAAAGTATGTGCAGGTCTGTGTTTCACTTTATGCAATTTTTATAAACTGCAATTATGCGTTGATTTACTCCAGGTATTAAATGGTTCACTGAATAAATGAATGACTGATAACTTGACTGGTTGGCTGAATGACTGTGTGTGTGTTTGTGGCGGTTTGATGCCAACAAAGCATCAAAGTCTTCAACGAACACATATACATTAACTATACAGAAAATATAACCGTCAATTCCTTTTCCGTTTTCCTGTTAATTGGTTCAACATTTCGACAAACATTTGCCATAGAATTTAAATTGTATGAACAAAGATGGCTAAGTAAAATTAAAGTGTTGATTTTGTTACTATAGCTGTCGCTCTTGATGGTTTTATTCCAGGTGTAAACAAAAAGGATTGAAGCGATGTTATTGTGTTTGTGCGTCCATATTGCGTGTTTTAAAAAATCGAGAAAATTAAAAAAAAAAAAACATTTTTATATAATTCATTAAAAATATTATTAAATTTATAAGAATATTTTTTCTAAATAGAGGATTTCTATAATTTCTGTTCAAAACTATATAAATCCAAATTATTATTGGTTTAAAATTGATAAAAGATATTTCTACTTTTTTAACAAAAAAGTAGCAAGGATACAAAATTTTTTATATTTTTTCTAGAGATAAAAAAAACATAAAATAATTTATTATATGGGGGCGAATATAACGCATGAGCAGTTAGTTTAAGCCCCATATAACTAAATTTATAAACATATTAAAATAATTGAGGTCAACATGGACCTAATGACGAGTCTCATCTCCTACAATAGATTTTGTAAAATGTTTTGTCTTAACACATTTAAATAAATTCAGCAGGATGTTTTTCATGTTTTTAATAAAATTCTTTTCTTTTTTTTCTTTTTAGGTACGTAAATCTACATGTCTTGCAATATTTAAAAATATATACATATATGTTCATGTAAGTTTTTTGTAGATTTTCTATTGTATAAAGAAATAATTTCGTTTATTGTTCTGGTCTACATTGTCAGCTGAATATGAAAAATATTTTAAATGCTTGGAAAAGATTAAAATCCAATTCAGCTGGCTGAATATGAAAAATACTGCAAATTTTGTTCAGATAGATTAAAGTAACAATTTAATTCCGGCTTTAAGCCTGATTCAGCTAGCTGAATACATACAAACTTTAACATATCTTGTAAAAACTTTTCAAATGTTTTAATTATTCAGCAATGATTATTAAAACCCCTTTTATTGGTGTGGCCGGAACTGCCTATTATATATTTTAAAATTAATTAAATAAACATAATAAATATATGCATCTACATTTTGATAAAATAAAATGTTTTCAAATGAGCTTGTACGAAAATTCAATTCTGTTTGCTTAATGTTAAAAGCTTAAGAAGATTTTGCTTTAAATTGTAATTAACATCCTTATTAAAAATTAAAAAAAAAAACTAAATTAAAAAATGGATTTTATATCATTAAATATGTATGTGAGACCTGATTCAGCTAGCTGAATTTCAAGAACATTACTACCATAGTTAAAGAAATGTAGAACTAAAATCAACTTCTGGTTTTAAACTGGATTCAGCTAGTTAAATTTCTAACAATTTTATATATTTTATGAAATTATTTTTAAGATAGTTAAATTTTTAATAAATTTTAATTAAAAAAAAAATTAAATTTAATGCTTAATTTTAAAACATTAAACACTAAAGATTTTTAAAATTTAATTTTAGCTTAAATGATTGTTCAGCTAGCTGAATATGAAAATAATGGCAAATGATGACATGTTACATTTTTCCATAAAAGCTTAAAGAAATCTCTCTTAGAGATTTTTAATTTTCACTTCCGTCATTAAAATGTTTTAGAGTTTTTGTAAAGTTCTATTGAAAATAACTTCTGACCTCTTAAGGATTAAGATAAAATTATAATAAACGTACTTTATTTCCGTTTTCCATGAAACCAAGAAAAAAAAGACACGTGCAGCAGATTTCTTCTACCTTTTATGCAAGTTGCACAAATCAAGGTCAAAATTATAAACAATTCTTTGACTAATATTATAATATAATGTTTATAGTTGTATGTAGATAGTGAGTGGCAGTCGCAATAATGATGATGGCGAATCGTTTGTTGAATTTTGTTGTATGCTGCAAGCTAAACTGCAGTTGTAATTTAATAAGTCACCAAAACACAGAAACAAAAAATCTACTAAAAAAAAAACAAAGATCAAAGCAGCTGAATTTATTTATGTAGATTTCCGCAACTAAATAGAAGTTACGAGAAAATTTTATTTATTTTTGGGAGAAAAATATTTGTCAAACAAATTGTTTAGCAAAAGAAAGTAAAATATATTAAAACTGTTATAAAATTTAAAATATTATTTTTTTTTGTATCTTAATTTATACAATTATTTGGGCATTAAGCCAACTGTTATTGGTTCCTATTTGCCCATACTGCTTCACTGCTGCAATAATTTCGATGCAGCACTTTAATTATATCAGTGTTTTTGATGGTCTTTGTTGAGTTTGTATAAAGAAATAGCTTACATGACTGGCCATAATTATAATTATCATATTAAAAATTTAAAGAAACTACTTGCATTTTATTTAATGGCCAACTTGTGTATGTTACACAAGTTGTGGTAATGCTCGTAATGAGAAAATATTGAAACTTTTAAAAATTTCATTTACAATAGTTTAGAGAGATTATTTTTGCCAAAACAAAAAGAATTTCATAAGCATATAGTGTGTAAAACGATGCTCGAATTGCCACTAGCCATTAAAAAGATACAAGACAAAAAATCAAAACAAAAAAAAACTTAGGCCAATAAATGAAATTTAATTACAGTGACCTTGAGCTATATACCATGTTACCAAATACAGTGAAAACACATTTTTTATTTCAAAATATGTATTTAAAAAAAATTCCTTAACCATTATACGCTCTAGTGACTTTATTAATTAAAACTGTTAACAAAATGTAATTTATAATTCCTTTTAAGCTTTAATACATTTTAAAAGAAACTTTGCTTCTTTAGGAAATAAAAAAATGTGAAACATAAAATGTGAAACAAATACGCCAGTTTTATATCTACAATTAATAAAAATCTACTTCAACTACTACATTTATTCTTTAAGATTAAATTTAGTTTGCTTAATATTAAGAAGATAACAAATGTGATTTATACTGTACTACAAAATGGGAATTATGTTTTAAAAACCTATTCAGCTAGCTGAATATTAAATGTATTACCCAGTTTGACAAAAAAAACTAACTTATTTTTATACCATATTCAGCTAGCTGAATATTAAAAAAAATATTATTTAACAAACTTAGTAAACAATTTCGTTAGAGCAGGTTCAGCTAGACAAATTTAATAATATACCATCTAAAAAATATTTAAATATAAAAATGTGCATATAATTGCATTATATTTCAAATTCAGCTAGCTGAATATATATATTTGACAATTTTTTTTAATATGAAATTTATTTTGTTTCATAGATACTTAATAAAATGGTTTTGAAACTTATTCAGCAAGCTGAATAGAAAACTAGTGAATTTTATTAAAAGAAAATTTATTTAAAATAGCCTTTTATATTTAACTATTTCCTAAATCCTTATTCAGCTAGCTAAATATAACGAATATTTTAGAATATAAGAAATCTTTTAAATAAGAGTAAACCATTTTGTCTTTAAAAAAAATATCGAAAACCTCTCTCTTTCTTTACTAACACACAATAAACAAAATTACAAATTTGTAAAATTTTCATCAGAAACCATTTTTGTCGCAAAAACTATTTACCAACTTTACTACTTCTTCTTGGTATGCTTTCAAATAAAAAGCATATGAAGTACACAAGCAAAAACTAAAAGCAACACCAAGACCATCTCAAAGTGCTTAAATAAACTTTTGTTTATTTACTAGCCCAACTACTTAAAAGCTTTAAAAACCAACCGAAAACAACAACAACAAAAAACCTCTAAATATTATAACTAAAAAAACAGAACAACTTTTTAGCCACAACAATACTGGCACATTAAGTCACTAGCACACATACAAACATAACCAAATCTCAGTAAAAGGAATTAACAATTGCATAATAAAACAGTAATACTATGTAGAGTGTGTAACTGTAATCATTCAGAACATTAACTCAGTTAGATACTCGTAAACACAGGTAAAAATTTAAAAAGCCTCACACGTACTTTTAGATTAAATGTTTGTGTGTCACCTACAAATTGAATTCAATGAATCGTCGCCATTTTCTTTATTACCCCCAGTCGTGTTTCGTGTAGTTGGTAGAGGATGTGAAAGCATATTTGACATAGAGTTTAATTAAAATCTAGTTTTCTTTATTCAACAACCTGGTTGGCTTTTGTGTGTGCATTTTTTATGATTTTGTTTCCATTATGTGTTTAACTAAATCACAACGTAATAAATTAAACAACTTTACTCGTTGTAGAACCGTCTATTAGATTAATGAAAGATGATTAATTTTCAAAATAAGATAATGATGACAACTCAGTGCTGATGATGTTGGCGAGTTTATCAAACAGAAATTATCACCTCATGATAACCAAGGCACATTCACAAGATCTCGTCGCAAGAGTTGATCGAAAAGCATAATGTCAAAGGTTGTTGAGTTCGGCATGATATTATTTATGTGTGCTGAAATGGGAAGTTTGATTAGTGTTTTCGGTTTAAATAAAACATTTTTATTTATTTCTTTTAACTAAAAGTTCTACATTTATTAATATCTGTTGTTCTTTTTATTAGTCTTTTTTTTATTTTTTTAATATTTTTTTTAATAAAGCAGATCATAACAACTTTTCCATTCCTGATATACGAATTCGCCTTAACAGATAGCATCTACTTAAAAGCTGCTTTTTTTTGGTTATTTCGTACGAACTTCAATGCCAGATCTGATTAATTCTTTTTCGATTGCTTGATTTAAAAACTATTTTTATATGTTTGAAATAATTAAAGTTGCTCAACATATTTCACAAAATAAAGCGGAAAACTAAGCTTAAGATATAAGTAGAGAGATAAGACTACCTCTGTTTTTACCAACACAATTTAATTACCAGCTTAAGGCATTTAAATGTATGTGACAGAAACAATTGTATGTCAGTGACAAAAATATTGGATCAATTGTTCCATTCCAAAAATCATATCAATAGCTCACAAATCCCCACAAGGGTTAATGTTGTGCATTCACTTAAACCAGCTAAATAAGTCAAATCTCCACAAGGTACTCTTTGTTTGCATAATAAATACATTTTGAATGAATTTCTAAATGTAGCTTTAACATTTTTAATTTCTATTTACTATTCTGTTGTAGTCTTCTACACAAATTTTTTGCATTTAGTCGAAATATTCTTATTTTCTTCGTCTCTGTATTTACCCGGTCACAATCAAGCTCCAGCACTCTTTTGCGGTTTTCACTAAATAAAAGATTGTGTGCAATGTGTTGAAATTTTGTTATGATCTACGTCAGTTAAAATGAAATCATAGAAAAAACCGTTAAAAAAACGCCCATTTTAAATAGTATTAAACAGAAATTAAAACAAACTCATTTGCTTGCTTGCATGCAGAGTGTGGGTACTTCAAGCGGAAGTTACTGCACAGACGCACTTAAACACTTATACATAGTGATGCTACACATACACACACATTTGTGCAAATCTTTAGTGCTTTGGCCATTTTAGTTTAAAAAAAAAAAAAAAAACATCCAGCACGTGTTAACACACACAAATGCAATTTTTGTTGTTGTGTATCTAGTGCGTGTATATCGTTGCATGCAATTGTTAAGGATTTTCAATCTATGTTTATGTATATGTATGCATGTATATGCTGTTTTTGTTTGCTGCTTTTACTTTTGCTTTGTCAAGTTCAAGTAAACCCTGGCATACACGCAAGCAGATCAAGTTCATTTTAAAGCAGGCACATTACACTTTTAACACTCATACACTGGCAGGTGCACATGAAAACACCAACACATATACATATACGTGCATATATTTGTGTTAAACATTTGTTGCTTACGCATAGAATTATTGGAAATTGTAACCGGGGGTGGTACTTGTTTGTTTGTTTGTTTGTTTTTATTTTATTTGAAAGTTTACCTTTGTCTAACTTTTTGGTAAATTGCTGGATTATAATTTGATATGATGTATTAAAGGGTTAATACGTATATATTTAGGAGTAAGCGTCTTTATACCAAAATTCCATTGATCTAAAGAAAGTCATTTAGTCCAAAAAATTCTCAAAATTGAATTTTTTCTTTCGAAAATTAACAAAAAAAAAACAAAAAACTGTTTTTGCCAAATATTATTTTTTTAATTTAACAAGTTTCTTTTCTAAAAAAAATCGTAAAAATTTTTTATACAAAATTTCACAATAATTTGTTTTTGCAATTTGGAAAACTATTTATTAAGTTCCACCACCACCAAAAGAATTTCCTTTTTAGACCCCATAAAGTATATACTTTCTGAGTCCTGGTACAATATTAGGACGATCTAGTTATGTCCATTCGTCTGTTGAAAGCACGATAGAGCTTGAACCGAAATAGTTTTGCTAGAATATTTCTTATACACAAGATTTCTTTGTTATTGAAAATGGGCTAAATCAGACTATTCGGAAAAGAGTTATAGCTCGTAATGCAAGAGTAGGTCGAAAACACAATGTCCTTCCTACATTGAATGAAATGCAACTGTGTCTAAACTCTTTGACGTAGAGCGATAATTTTCTATAATTTCGTAAGTGTGTTTCCTGAGGAAAAAATCAATAGTTTTCCTTACTACCCTACAATATCTGCCCTTATATGCTAAGATATATATATTTCTAGGCCACGATATGGCTATTCTGGGTAATTTAGTTAAGAACAGTCATAATCGTATTAAAATTACAGAAGAGAAAATTAATAATTTGTTTTATTCCTCAAGTCTTAAATCAGTAATCGTTCCATATTGAAATAATATGAATTGATTTCAACCCATAAAAAAAAGTTTCAAAAATTTTTTTAAATCAAAAAGCTTTCGAGTTATTCAAGGTTTTGAAGAATAAAAACGGAAATTGCATGACAATAACAATTTGAATAACAACGCAAAAATTAGGGAGGTAAAGGGTCCGCAATCTAACGTTTTTTTTTTCAACTAGTGCTTTTTTCGTGAATGGTAACACTTGGCTCATGTCTGATTTGACAAATAATTAGTTTTATCCTTCCGATGAACGAATATGGTTGTGTTTACGCTTGAACAATGCTGGGAAATATTACGACATTACTTTGGCCGATTTTGCCAAAAAAAATCATCTTTTCAGATAAGCTTATTTTGATCTTGGCGGTTATGTAAACAAGCAAAATTGTCGCATTTGGGGTACAGAAAACCCGCTCGCATACTTTAAAAGCCGATACACCCAAAACGAGTCAGTGTTTGGTGCGGATTTTGGTCCAGAGGCATAATTGGGCCATTTTTCTTTAAAAATGAGCAAGGAGGGGCCGTAGTCAATGGCGTTATCGAGCCATGTTGAACCAATTTTTCTTTCACAAAAATTGAAGAAGAGGATATTGGCAATATTTGGTTTCAACAGGACTGCGTTACGTGCCACACAGGCGAAGCTACACTTTCAAGCATTTTGAAAAAAAAAAGTTATTTGGCGGACCCTTTATTATTTTAAATAAAATTATTATACTGTTTTAACAAGGAAAATAAATAAGATTTTTGTTTTAATATTAAAAATCAAATCGAAAGAATCTCCAAGGGGTTTTCAACAACTTTTGGCCATATGGTTATGCTATTTAGTTTGCGCCTGTATTAGCTGTGTTAACTTTTTGTGTATTTTCCGCTTTCCCTACTTTTCAGCAAGTGTTTACACAGCATAATTTTGCATATATTTTCTTCTTTATATCAAAAAGGTAAATTTTAATTTACCTTTAATTAAATTTCTTTTATTTTTCTCGTTCAATGCAAGTGTTTCAGTTTTAACTTCCTTTTTTTATGTATATTGCTGATGTAAACGTCTTGTATTATTGTTTCTTTTGATATGAATTTTAGTTCTTTTTTTTAATTTTTTTGCCAATGACACCCAAGGTTGAGTTGAAGGCTAATTGTTTAAGGATATTTCTCTGTTTCTTCTCTTTTGATACAGATTTATTTATTTATTTTTACTCGAGTCACCAATTGTTTTATTATAATTTATCCTAGAAATTTTCAAACACACAATATCAAGTTTCTCTCAGTATGTGTAACTATGTATGTCTGTAGTAACGTTATGTGATTGTGTTTTTGTATGAGCATGTTTAAGTATCCTTTGTTTATGATGATGTTAATGATAGTGAAGGTTGTATTGAAGAATATCACAGGATTCTTTTTTTTTTCCTATAAAGTACAAGGACATTTATTTACTTTATTTATCAACATTACCATTATGATATTAACGACATATGAGTCGTACATATGTGTATGAAGGCGTGCTTTGTTTTTTAATTTATATGTATGTATGTATGCATGTATGTATGTATGTGTGTATGTATGTGCTTAAGTTGTAATTTTTTATGAAATTGATTAAAATTTTTTAACTAGGGGAGATTTAGGAACATAACAGTAAAGATTTTAAGAAAAACTACATATTTTCCTTTAAAATCTAAGTTTCTTAACATGGGCTTATACCGTGAGATCTAGAGAATTTTGTTTAAGTTTTTTTAAAACTAGCAAGGCTCCGGTGTGCTTCGCATATTCTTTGTCTTAGGGAAGACACTATTTAGTATCAGATTCAAAATTTTTATTATTGCAATAAAAACGTAATTTTTCTAGGACATTAAGACCGATAGAACTTGAAATTTTAACACAAACAAGTAACAGTGCTATATTCGGCCGTGCCGTATCTTATATACCCTTCACAACGTGTAGTCATGCAATAACAATTGTTTGTATCACCATTCATCCCATATAAAATACGTGCATACGTACACGTTAGAATAAATGTGGCATCGAATCCCAGCTGAGCCAAAAAAATTTTATTTTATTTTATTTAATATATTATTTATATTTTATTATTTTTTTTTTTAAATTTTATTAAAAAATTTTTTTAGAAAAATTTTTAAAAAATTTTTTTAAATTTTTTTTTAAATTTTTTAAAAATTTTTTTTTTGTAGTTTTTTTATTATTTTTTTCTTATTTTTAATATTTTTTTTTTTGTAATTTTTTTTGTTTGGTATGTTTTTTACATGTATCTATGTATGTATGTTGTTGTTGTAATTGTGAAAAAAAACGAGGTGGTCGTGGTTTTTTGCTCATATCTCAGAAAGTTATGGGGCGATTGTGCTGAATTTCAATAGCGATTCATTCCTGGATATTTCCAAGAGATTGATACCATATACAGATCTGAGGAACATATAGTTGCTTCTAAAAGTTGATTTCAACCAACACACGGACAGACGGGCAGACGGACAGACGGTCAGGGCTTAATCGAATCCTCTATTCATAAGCTTTCAGAAAATATATACTTTATGGGGTCGGAAATGAAAATTGTAGAAATTACAAACGGAATGACAAAGCTATATATACCCTTGTGCACCACAGGTGAAGGGTATAAAAAGTAAATAGCAGTTGAAAAATATTTTGGAAATATGGCTACCTTGAATGTTCTTGAACGAAAACATTTTGCAAGTCGAATTGTTGACCGCTTTTTTCGAGAACTGTTTGCCGTATGTATCGGATAACTCGATAACAATGTTTGCCTCTAACGCCTTAGGTTCGTCAGCAAAAATCAGTTACTTTTCGTGGACTGACAGAAAATAACCGAGAGATGCCAAATCTTACGACCTTAGAGACCATTTAACACGTTCATTTCTCAAACTATTTTTGAATATGACTTCAAATAATCGGTGGTTGTGGTCGCCGTATGGCACGTAGCGCCATCCTGTTAAAACAAGATCTCGATCTGCTTAATATTATCCTTATTTTCATACAAAACATAATTGATCATGGTGCAGTATTGTTACTTCGGATCCGACGAATTGTGTGAGGAGTGTGCAGATTTCAGGGATGGACGTACAGAGGCGTGTATTAAATCATGGAAGGAAACATCTGAAGGTCTTTTTTCAATGTGTTTGAAGAAAAGGTATTTGCCATCTATAGGGAAAATTATCTTATAATGGAACCCTTTCCGAATGTAGGGAAATAGGTTAGGTTGAAAAGGAGGGGCACTAAAAGCCCAAACCCACGACAGGTATACACTTATGCCCAGTTGACATGTTGTGCGCTCCATGTGGGAACCGAAATTCCCAATTTAAAACCATAATCATAATTTCCCATATATATCGGACTAGTCCAAGAACTCAGTCCCCTCAATGTAGTTCCTTATGGATCTCCAGTTCGAGTTCCCCAGGTACTCCAAATTCGGCATAGTATCCACTGTAAAATTCTCGCGTCTAGTATGCCCAAACGCAGGATAATGACAGAGATAGTGTATCAAAGTCTCATCCTCTTCCTCGCATGCTCTGCATGTCGTCTTCTCAGACAGTTTCATGCGAGCTAGATGAGTTCTCAACTCCGTATGACCTGTAATCACACTGGTTAGTCTCCTAAATGTTGGTCTATTTAGTCTCAGAATTTCCTTTGATTTCTCAAGATTTGGGTCACCCTATAGTATTCTTGTCACTTTACTGACTCCAGTGCCTTGCCATTTTCTGGCATGTTCCTCCGTCGCTCAACATATAAGTTCATCCTTAAATCCTTAAGCGTTATCCAAAGTTATATTACTCTGAAGAGCTCCCATTTTGGACAATTTGTCGGCTTTCTTGTTTCCGATCAGCCCGTGATGAAGTAGGGAAATAATTCTTTACATATTAGGCGGTCCGAAACGTCAGCCTGTGTTGGGTACTGGGGCACTGTGGTGTGGTCGGCAATTCAATTGCGAATGAACTTGCTCGCGATTGAACGGCATTATGAAGAGAGTATTGTAAGGCCAGTATTTTGAACTTACCAATATGGTATTGAAGAACAGAAGTTACTGTAGAGTGTCGCGGGCTTTAAGGCCAAACCAATTCAGCAAACTTTCAAGTAGTTCAGGGCTTGAAAAGAATTTATCTAAGGGCCGCAATTGGAATTACTGCAGGACTTTACCCGTTAACAGCTTAAATCCGCTTTTGTTATCTAAAGAGTTCACAATTAAAAACGTTTGGCGTTGCGTTAATCGACACTAGCCAAGTGTTATGCATCTAAAGATTATCTTCTTTCAATCCAGCAGTAACATAAATTGCCGACACGGGTATATCGTTGCTGGCACGGTGGAAAGCAAATGTTTATTGTCATGTAAAATTTTTGATGTAATATAATTAATTAGAGTAGTAAAGTTTATGGTAAAGATGTGTTTACTACCACAAACAATTAGCTTAATGGTACTTTACGCCGACTAACAGTTAATGTAGTTAATTTTTTGAGCATTTTCTAAAAAACCTTTAACCCTGATTTGTTACACTACGACAGGCTTCTTCTCCACTTCGCTCGGTTAATGATATTAGAATATTGTTTGTAATTAAATTGTAATAAAATATGTAAATAAATACTTTCAAAGCAAAAGAAACCTAATTTCGTATTTACTTACTTCTTTTTGATATTAACACTGACTCAAACGACAAGTTGAACGAAAATCTATCAGACCGACCTGTCACACATTCTAAACGGAATGATTTTAATTCCGCATTTGCCTCATACCAACTGTTTTCTATTTCTTTTAGAGCCTTTTTTTTTTTGCTTTTGCACTACATAAACGTACATAACTTAAGGCGCTACATTAATTGTTTAAGCATGCATAGCTTAAGGAGCAAATATTTATTTGCCATTTCTAAAAGTACAAACATGTTATATGGTAGTTCCTTATGTAGAAAATGCTAATAAAATTTTTTTTATTAATACCACCTTAGAAATTGAAAGAATTGGGGCTTAAATTTAACCTTGTGACATGTAACATGTTTTGAAAGTTATTTTTTTAACACAATTTCTCATAAATTCTAAAGTCAGCTTAAATTTGTTATAAAAATTTAATATGTTTTTGAAAGGTTTTTTTCCTTTAATAATTATATTATTTGTTTACTAGCGACTCTTTAAACATTTGCCAAAATGTATTTTAACCTCCTTACTAACTACTCCACAAACAACACCATTCTTCTACTGATTAGTATGTACGCATTACATTAATCACTTTGTCTAATTAATAAAAATAAAACAACAACATTTATATCTAAAAAGAAACAAATAGCAAAAACATAGAACAAAATTAATTAAAAGCAAGCAAGAAAATTGTAGTCTATCAAGCCTGACCTTAAACAGCTCTACAGCCATCAATATTGTAAAAGCTTTATCAATATTTATGTGATTTTTGGGAAAAGCTTTATATGCGAGCAAGGACCAATTATCGATCGGTCTTTAGAAATTATGTAAATAGATTTGTTTTAATTTTTTTGGTTCTAAAAAGAAAATATTTTTTAACACAAATAAATGGAGTCTTAAGAATGTACATTTTAAAATTAGTGGCATATTTTTTTTCTCAATTTTGTAGCACATATGTATGCTTTTTCCAATTCTAAAAAAATATAACGCTTTACACAAGAACAACATGTTATAACTGTGAAAACTTTTTACAAATATTTGGACAGAACGCTCGCCAACTTTAAAGAATTTTTAGTCGAGAAAGTCTACCTAATGTGTCAACCATTCGAAAAAACTGGGCTGATTATGGGCATTAAGACTCCATGTGCGACAACGTACATGTAGATCTCTAGAAAACATTGGTGTTGTTAGAGAGACTATCGCCAAAATCATCTTAACAATTTAAAATTTTACTTCCATCTGGAGGGCTTTATGAATACTCGAATTTATCGAATTTGGGGCTCAAAAAATTCTCATGCAATCCATCAGAAACAAATCGACCCACCACGAGCAATTCGCTGGTGCGGATTTTGGTCAGACCTTGTGATTGTTCCCTACTTTTTTGAAGATGCGGTGACTATAAATGACATGGTGGCGAAGTTCTTGTGTATTTAACTGAACTGCATGGATCGATACAACATATGGTTTCAGCAAGTCGGCGCCACTTGCTATGTCTTGGCGGATTAATCCATTTGTTGCAGCAATGATTTTCAGAACAAATTATCTCAAGAACCTCTGATGTCAGCTGGCCATCAAGATTAGGCGATGTAACACCGTGTGATTTTTTTTTTTCTAAGGGGTTTTGTAAAATCTATAGATTATCTGACTTAACTAGGAACAACTCTTGAGTTCCAATCCGAGATCCAATATTATCAGCCATATGCCTATGAAAAAGTTATAGAAAATTTCATGAAAAAAGTAATTTCCTGTGATCAGAGCCATGGGTGCCGTTTGATGGATATTTTGTTTGTGTGTATTTAACTGAACTGCATGGTTCAATACAACCTATGGTTTCAGCAAGTTGGCGCCACTTACTATGTCGTGGCGGATTAATCCATTTGTTTGATTTTCAAAATAAATTATCTCAAGAACCTCTGATGTCAGCTGGCCATCAAGATTAGGCGATGTAACACCGAGTGATTTTTTTTTCTAAAGGGTTTTGTAAAATCTATAGATTATCTGACTTAACTAGGAACAACTCCTGAGTTCCAATCCGAGATCCAATAAGTCATCGGTGAGATACAGCCATATGCCTATGAAAAGGTTATAGAAAATTTCATGAAATGCGTAACTGCCTGTGATTAGAGTCGTGGGGACCTTTGATAGATATTTTGTTCCATAGTTAATCGGAACATGTATCAAAAATGAGTGTTTTTATTTTATAATGAAAATATGCATTTGCATTGAGACACCCTTTAGCTTTATAAATGTAAAAAGTAATCATTTATGTCCGGACTCTAAATTTTACATGAGCTCTAGCGTCTATAATAGACCAACTAACAAAAATGTCGGTGAAGATATTATATACCTATACACCTACAGATATACACCTAACGATAAAACATAGTTGCGGTGATTATAATTTATTGACAACATCCTGAGGTGCTTGAACTGTATGACTACAGTAAAGACATTATATGAATGTCTGATCATAATATGATCGCACTTAAATCTTAAAATATATTAAATGCTCAATAATATAACGTCAATTTTGCGAAGACAAAAATTTCAAAATCATATTATTTTTGAGAACAACTTTATCAAAGATTTCAAAAACATATTCAAAATTATCCATTTACGGAAGCTATGTAGTAAACAGTTTTCGTATTTCATTTCACAATTAAACCGAATGAGAATTAAGCCTCTGCACCTTGATTACATGTTGTGCCTTAAAAGACAGACGGATAATGTTTATTCGACTCTGAAAGTTATTTCAAAGCAGTTGGAACTATATTTTTTTTAGTGTTTCAAAGATAAGAACAAGCGCGAAATACCTTTACTTCCTATTATGGTGTAGCTTTAATTTATATACCAGCAAAAGAAAGTAGTTATTGGCCAAACATAATTAACACACACACACACATACTACGTGCACTTACAAAGAAACTTATCAAACATACAATACATCTCCTTTTAGTCACTAACGGAAGCGCCACTGTTTATTGCTGATGTAAGGACGTGTATAAGGATGTCAATAAGATTATTGTTTTTTTTTTTATTTGTGCTGTGTTTCTGTGTAAATATCTGTCAATTAGTTATATAATGGTAAAACAGAGATCAAAAAAAAGTCAAGAAAATGTAATGATCCATATAAGCCATATTAAGATAAGACATGAATATTATTAATGTGTTTATGTTAATGTCGTTGTGTGTTAGCGAACACCACATCAACAACAACATACTTAAGAAATACTTAACGCTAATGTAGAACTAATTGAGATCACATTAAAATGGTAGTATTAAAATTGTGTTAAAATTTGAAAATGAAATTAAAGTAACGTAAACAATTTCCAACATGATTTAATCATTTTTAAAACTAAGAAGAGAACAGTAAACTTTTAAACAACAATCGATAAGATAATTAATAACAGACCTTCTTGTTTCTGTTTGGTGGTACTTAAGCAGTGTTTGCAAGCAGTTTTGTTTAAAACAAATACCATTTGAAAAAAAACCGGTTACATACACGATCTCTCTAACTACAACCAGTATGGGATCCCTACTTAAGCTGCCACCATTACATCGATTAACATGTACAATCCACGCTCTCATTTCTGCGTCTTTAGAAGATTTGGTAGCCTGAAGAATACGGAAAATGTAATCAGCGACCCTAATTAGCAAGGGTAAGATATAGGTCGACTTCCTAAACGCAAGTTGCAATGCTTATTTACCATGCATACACTTCGTAAACGCATTTGTAAACTTTCTGGCAACTTCCAATGTTCCTAATCGTTTGGCAACTCATTATAATAAGTATCAGCTGTCAAAATCGCTCATCATTTTTATTTTGTATGCAAACATTTGAGCTGCAATGGCTGAGTAAGTATTTTCTTGTTTTTTTTTAATAAATTATTTATAATTGATAGAGTTTATTTAAATCACAGACTAATTAGTTAAATAAATAAACACTTTATATTGCAGAGACAAAAAGTGGACCCATTTGTTTTATGTATGAATTGCATAGGGATGTTCCTAAATGCCAATAAGGTGCAAAAAAAGTCTCTGCAACGCATTTTTTTTAATTATACATTGCAACTTGCTTTTAGGAGGTCGGCCATACAGTTCCACAAATTCAGATTTTTATCAGACACTTTAATATTAGTTTTTTTAAGCAGGCTTTTAGACTCTTTAGCTGTAGAGATCCGACGAGAGAACCCAAGTCTAGTACACTGATGGCACAAGACAATTAAATGGCGATTTTTAAGCGGTCCCTCCTAAATATCATAAATATTCTTCGATATTTCGATATGACATTTAAATCATCTGTATAAGTGTCATCTGTATAAATCTGTAAGAAGAAAGCAGGAAAAGCCCTCCTCTACGTGCTTCCGGATAGTCAAGCGCCCTTAAAGTGCCCAATACATTGACGTCCTTAGCAGTCTTTGCACGCACAAAAAGATTACAATGTTTTGGTTTTCGGGTCATGAGGGACCTGCTGGCAATGAACGTGTCGATCGCCTTGCAAATTGTTTAGCCTATTAATTGGACTAGAGTCCAATGAACCTTCTCAGGCAGAAATGTCTATATTCCTGAACGCTAGATTATGTTAAACAGGTTGGGTCCATAACTGAGCCCTTTGTAATACTTGATACATGGGTTACCGTTTTTAGCTAGTCCCAACTCTACCCAGAGAAAAATGTTTTTGACAATCTTAAACCAACCCGACGCACTAAAAAAAGAAAAAATATTCTCCTAAATCAACGTAATATACTCGCCAGATCGAGAAGAAAATTTTCCCTCAGATGCCGGGCTCTAAGTCCCGACAGAGCAGGGCAAAGGCAGAAGAGATATTGCACAGTCTCAACCTTCTCCTTGTCGTAACAATATCTGAAGAAGTCACTGAAAGGGAGATTTCATGTTATCCCAAGACATATTGTCGAGTAGGAGCACCTACAAGACCCCGGAATTGAAAGAAAGAGAGTTGCATAAGTGCCATCGTTGAACACTGACGGCCGCTTCTATCTTGCTATTTCACTAGTAGCTGTCGCCACAGACCATCTAGTCTTGTAGGATAGAAATTGTGAAGCAATGAATGTGCCAATCTTCCCCAAATGGAAAAGAGTTCCATTCTTTGCTAGCCCTCCGCAATTCGATTTTCTGATACTCTCGAGTAGCCGGGTAACCATCCGAGCTCAACAGTGGAATGTCTCGCCTTCTCATTTAGAGATGTTTGGCGTTTTATAATCAAAATAGAAGTTGTATAAATAACCGCTTGCGAATTGATAACAATAAAGATTTTTTAGTAGAAATTTGTAGCCGATTATGGCCTAGAGGCTTGGTTGCCAAAATTTAAATAAATAAATAAAATACTGTGTAATATTTCAGCCAGTATACTGCCCTTTCTCCTGGACACTAAATTGGCCACTGATTCGAGAATGGCTTAGGTACAACTATAGGCTAAAAGGATTCTATGTCTGCCTTAAGCCGAATCTAAGGCACTCCTTTGCCTAGATAGGAAGGACCAATAAAAGTTGTCTGGTTTTCTAACTAAACAGTGAAACTTCAGGTTCCGTTTAAGTAAACCAGTCAGTGTTGGGTCATTCGGTACTGAGAGAAGACATGTTTTTAAGTTTTGAATCACTACTCCAACGGGCATTTATTCATTGCTGCGTAGGTTGTTAGGCTTTATTAATTAAAATACACGACAAAGTGCATTTCTTCTAATTATCTGTCATCTAATAAAAATTAACCAAACATGCCATTTTAAACGTTAGACGTAATGTTTGCTGGTTATCGAGATGGTTCATAGCATATCCTCGACTATTTTAAATATAAAAATTTTGTCGAAGAAGCTTCGAAAAGTTCTGGGTCTATCTTATATGTGAGTTTTTTTGGTAGAGTTTAATTTATTTTTAATAGGAGTTTTTAGAAAAATAACCTTCAAGTTAACTTAACGCACAAGCAATTTTAGATCATTGTAATTGCTAAAAGTAATTCTAACTTTTTTTAATCAAAATTTAAATTAATTCACCTGTGGTGCACAAGGGTATATATAGCTTTGTCATTCCGTTTGTAATTTGTACAATTTTCATTTCCGACCCCATAAAGTATATATTTTCTGAAAGCTTATGAATAGAGGAGTCAATCAAGCCCTGACCGTCTATCCGTCTGTCAGTGTGTTGGTTGAAATCAACTTTTAGAAGCAACTATATGTTCCTCAGATCTGTGTATGGTATCAATCTCTTGGAAATATCCGGGAATGAATTTTTTTGTAATTTATTTTTTTAGAAACGTACATACGTAAACTCAATTTATATTTTTACAATGGTTTGTTTTTTATATGTATGTTTTTTACATGTATGTACGAGATGAATGGTGATACAAACAAATGTTATTGCTTGACTACACGTTGTGAAGGGTATATAAGATATATAGCAGTCTTACTTGTTTTTAATGTGTTAATAAGCAGATACTCACAATCGGACAAAAACACACATAAAATACATTATTAGCATTATGAAGAACTTTTTTCCACTATATTTAGACACATTTTGTATAATTATTTACTCTAATGAGTTTGTTTGTTTCAAAAATATATCAAATAAAAGAAATCAGTGACAGACAATTAAAGCAGGAACTACTTGAACTTATATCAACCATTTTATGTTTGTACGTCTTGAAGTGGGTTGATTGTTCGAACAAATTATTTCTACTTTCTTTTTATGAGTTTGTGTTCTGTGGAAAAATCAACAAAATAAACATAAATGTATGAGAAACACCTATCAATAATATTCAAATGCCTCTCACGTCTAATTTGTATGCTTGTGTTAATTCTTGAGTTAACACACATACAAAAAAAGATGTAAAAATATGAAAGAAAACAAATTATGGCAAAAACAAGCTACACTTATGTATGTATATGTGTAAGTGGTTTTGTGTAGGCTGTGTATACATTTGTATTCGAATGTGTATAGTTCAGATATTATTAAGTGAATATGAACACCAAATTGCTTTTAGCAGAAATTCAATAATAATGACAGGACTGCAATTTTTGCTGCTTTTTCTGCTGTTTATGACACGAGAGTCAATGATATTGAGTGGTAGGATCACAATGATTTTTCATATGCATGGACAAATTGAATTGTAAGCTAAGCCAGCAATACACTAAAAAAAATTACAATTAATGCTCAATGCCGCTTGTGCTTTTTGTTTGCCATTTGCTGCCAATAAATGCTGTTGATGACATGAATCACAGTCAAAATTGACTTGCACATTAGATGAATAAAACATTTTTTAAATGAAAGAATCAAATAAAACAAATTTTAACAAGAACTAAAGGAAAATTAAATCAATTGTCTGATGATAAAATTTGTTGTTTTAAATGCAAACATATAAAAATGTCAATCATTTTGTTAAAATTTTATAAATCAAACTGTTTATGCATGTTGAATTCAAAAAAATGAAATTTGAAATCAATATAATGTTTTGATGGAAATTTGTTTTAATAAATCAAATCAGCTAAAATGTGGTGATGTGTTTCTAAAATGTACAATAATATAAAACTAAAAGACAAAATACTAATGCAAACGGCTACTGATTTGAACATCAAGACATTCAGTTGCAAAGTAACTCCAAAAAGAGCTCACGATATAATCTCTATTTTGGTTTAAACCACAACCATCACAAGGCTCCCAAAAGTGACTCCCCGAACACAAGTTTACAGGACTTGGACTATTGTAGTGACAAAACTTAGTCTTTGGTTAGGTTTCGTAGCCAAGCACTATAATCAAAAGATCTTCGACACGATCTAAAGAACTTGTGAATTCAGAAAAAGGCAAAACTAACGACAATAGCTGGGGAAATAGTTAACACAACAGTCAACTTTATGATCATCTTGATTGAAACACAAAGAACCGCAGCGTTAAGGCGGTAGCCGGTTATTGCCGGAAGCAGTAACCACATCAAAGAAAAGCCAGGTGTATATAAATGGTATCCAATTTTGAGATATCATTGGTCAATGAAAATCGCTACAGGGATATGATCCGAAACGGGATGTAGCCACTTGCCACACATCTAGAGAAACAATGGATCTTTTGAAAGAAAAGTTTGAAAATCGCTTTATTTCTCGTAAAGGAAAAATCAGATCGTGCATTTTTATACCTTTACAATATTTTTTTTGGCGGTTTTTTCAAATCAAAATTTTATAGCAACAACATTATCGAGCAGATATCAACCACTGACAACAGTTTATTTAAAAAGGTTATTGAGAACTTTGGTAAAATATTGTGAATTAGCCGAGTCTGTATGGGTACTTATAACACATTTCATTAAAAAGAACCTACAGCCACTGCAGCCATTCTTACAACCTGAACCAATCACCTGAAGATATGCATTGAGAAACAGGCAATTCCAATTGCTAAATACCCAAATATACTTGGTGTGACTTTTGACTACCTCTTCTTTTTGCATAAACATGCTGAGGAAACCCCTACCAAAATCAAAGCTAGATATAAAATACTGGAAGCTCTTGCGAAAAGAAACCATTGTGACCTCATACAAGTGTACTGGACGGACTCTGACTGACTGCGTTCAGAATAATAAACTTATAATATTCAGCTACTGAATTTTACTCCAAAACTCCTATACAATATCTACATAAAAAAATCAGGAAGCTAAACGTGAGTAGACAGTGTACACTGATCGAAAAGCAACACCTCGTTAAATGCGAAAAACTCCACTAACCAATTAACGCGTCAACTACACGCAAAGAAAAACCATGGTTGCGACATGGTCACGACGGTCATATTATAGTTTCTATAACAATATTTGGTTGTCGAAAACAAGTAAAAGTTATTTTTGTTTCATTTCATCATATATTTTGTCACGATAATCAAGCATTTATTTGAATTGTATCATTTAATGTTTAATTTTGGTAAAAATTTCAAAATGGTTATCATTTAAAAATAGTATGATTTAAAAAAATTAATTTGACAAAAATAGCATTATATTCAAAATCATTAAAAATTACAAATAATCATTAAATAATAGGTGAGACAACAGTATGATTACAAATTAATCAAGCTATGATTTTCTTTAAATAATAATTTGATTTCAACTGTTCTTCTTCTTGCTGAATAATCAATATGTGTATGTTACAGCAAAAGACAATAATTTGCCGTAAAAAAGCAAAGATTTTCGATTTCAATTGTAGTCATATACACAAATTATTATTGAATGATACTTAAATTAAACATAATAATGATAACTGGTAACCATTATATGTTTTAACCATAATCATACAATTGCGTGTAGCTACGTCGTAGCCAAGGGCAACATTTACATAAAATAATATTAAAAAAATAAATTGCTTGCATTCATTCAACGCCTCAAATAAATATTTCATTCACTTTTGCGGATTTCCTGTTGTCGATTTTTTTCAATTTTCGAAACCGAAAATATTAGGAAATCACCCGATATAAAACAATATATTTTAAAAGCAAGATAAATGTTCTATAAAAGAAACATAAGGGCGAGTATATTAATAAGGTACTCGTAGCCAATTATCTGATCAGAGAAACAGGTCGCTGTAAAAAGTCGGCTGCGGCGGCTAAGAAGAAAATTTTCGGTGGCGGCTCATAGCCGACTTAAGCCGGCTACAAGCTGCCGGCTTGAAATATATGTATATATTTTTATAAATATTGAAAGTTATTCATTATAAAACAAGATTTTATTTAAATAAAAAAATTTTTCTTATAAAAAAGGTTTGATAATATTTTTGTTGTCATAAACAAACAATTCCTTTTTTGCTGTTGTGGGATGTAACTGGATACTTTTTGCATTAATGCATAAGCTTGAGGCGGAAAACGCCTATTTAGATGATGCTGACGTTGCTGGGATTCCAAAACAAACGTCAGCAATCTTTGCTAGGTAATATAAATATAATCTTAAAACTAATTTAGTTTTAATATCATCTACAAATCGCCAAACTATTTCCAACATTCCGAAATTCTATTTTCAAAACTACTACTTTGGAAATTTTTTTATTTTTTTTTTTTTAGTTAATAATTCAATATAATAAGCAGTATCTTTATTAAGTAATATTATTTGAATCTTCAGATTCTGAGTGCGAGGAAACATTTCCTAAATTAATTTCTTACCCGAAAAAACTTTTTATATATCTTTGGTTCATTTTTAGCAAGAATAAGGTTATACCAAAAACTGTCTAAATCTTTTTAATAATCATATAAATATTTAATTGTGTAAATAAACATAAAATAGAAAAATAGTTTTTCTTTTTATCATCCTAAAATGTAAATAAAAAAGAAATTTAAATCTAAAAAATATCTGTGAAACTGAATGTAAGATATGTTAGCCGGCTACATATTTGAGCCGATTTAAGCCGAAACAAGTCAGCGGCGGCTTGAGCACTCAAAAAAAGTCAGCGGCGGCTCTTAGCCGGCTTTGAGCCGATCGAATGGTTTCTCTGCATCTGATTGTTTTTTTAATTTTTTTTTGTGTTAATAACGTGTCTGCATCCGTCAAAATTATTTTTTTCTTTGTCTACGATATATAATTTGCAGTTTCAAATGGTTTAAGAAGTTTTAAAAACTTCCAAAACGATGATTTAAAGTTTTTACATTGAAGTTTTTAAAAAATTACCAAAAAAAAAAAAAGAAACAAATTGTGTGACATTTTTTAATTGTTGTGTTTGTTGCCGAGATGCGTATACCTTATGAATATGCTTTGCTTTAGTCTTCAATAAATTAAAGACTTGTTGCTATTTGTATTGGCTGCTTTTAAAACCCTCGTAAACTTTTCACTTTGTGTTAATACATGTTAAACAAAATGTCTTAGCTTAAGAGTGCGTATATCTCTCAAATAAAGGTTAAAGGTCATTTTACTGAAAACATTTTTTAACATTTGACTTTGTTTACCTTTTGCATACCTTAAAGTTTACCCCCTTTGAGAATTGTACGGCTAAAACAAAACACATGTTTGTTGTAACTATATATAAACTTACATACACACACACCATTATATTGTACATACCTTCATACATACATACATACATGTCTTTCATAACAATATACATTTGTTACAACATAATCATCGTTCTTACAAAAATGCTAATAATAAATATAAAAAATAATTGAATTGCAAAAAAAAAAGACGAGAAAAAAAAATTAATGAGAGATAGATAGAAAGTTACACATTAAATATAATGTTGTTGACTTATGTTGATGCTGAAAATGTTGCCACATTTTCTTGAAAGCAAACAAAAGGGTCTGATGTTGACCTTCAGTTATTGTTTGGTCAACAGGAAAACAAACACAAATGTGTACTTTGTTTTAAGGTTTACTTATTTTATAATGAAATATCTTTTAAACTTTTTTTTTAAATATTAGCGAAAAACACTACTTTTTGGCAATTTAAAAATTACATGAATTTAGTCACGTTAATTACAATGTTCTGCTGTTTTAAAATTTAAATTAAATGCTTTTAACAACACAATAGCAAATATAATGAACGGGGTGGGCTATTAAAAATTTGTAACTTAAATTTGTTGTAGAAAAAAACAAATAAATTTTTTTTCCAAGGCCTTGTGAAACACAAGAGCATTTAAATAACCGCCACAACTTCCCCACCCCATCAACATAATTTTCGTTTTAATATACAGAAGAACTTATATAGAAGCGGGTAAAAAATTATTTTTGCAAATGATTACACAGTCGTAATATCCTAGAGTGAATTTTCTTGAAACCAGAAAATCACGGAAATTATAGAAATAATTTCTTTTTTCCACTTTTATTTAAAATAATTTCTTATTTAAGTAACTAATAAATTTAGGTTTTTGACGAGGATTTTTTTCATTTATTTTCTGTTATTTAGTTCATCTTTTGGGAGTTCCCTTATAATGTTTTAATTTCTTCTCCTTACACAATGTTGTTAGCATGCGTTACAAATAACCCTACAGATAATATTGAGCTACGTGATCCATTTTAGCTAATGAACCATGTTGTAGGTCCTATGTTATGCAGTCATGGACCATTTCATTTTCAAACAAGAGATTGTAGTTAAACGACAAGTGTTCGTGTTTTAACGATTACATACAGTGTTGTTAAAATGTGTATATTGGTTGTGTAGGTGCTCCATCGAGTAGTGACAAAGAGTAGTTTTGAGACTACTCCGATGGGTTATATGGTCCAGCCCTAGGACATCGTAATGTTAAATCGACCATGTTTTCTCCATACATTTGGCTTACCTTTGGACTAGTCCTGGTCTATTATGGAGTACACTTTACATGCGTGTATGGACTACTCACGTTATCTGCAGGGAATTTTAAAAAATAATTCATTACGTTATGTGCTAACAAAATAATACATGTTCATTATGTTAAAGCTTACTATGTACTTTCTGTTTTAACAAAAATTTTCTTAAATTTTCAGCTCGTAAATTCGTAAACTGAATCTCATTTAAAAATGAAAATCAAAAATTAATGAAACAATTTCCATATTCTATTGTCATTTAATTTCAAGTTAAATTGTTGAGGCAAATCTAATGCTTTTAAAGGGTGGTTAAATTTTAAGGGCCGATGTTGAATGTGCACCACACCTAAGTGTCAAGTTTTTTTTCTGCATTTCATTTGACATTTCTCAATTTCAGACTAATTCAATTTGAACCATGGAAAGATACACAATCCAGCAACGCGTTAAAGTTATTCAGGTTTATTATGAAAGTGGGCGTTCAAATCTAAATTCATTTCGTGCACTTCGTGATTCTTTTGGTCAACATAATCGTTCAAATTCGTCCACAATCGGGAGAATTGTGAAAAATATTTCAATTTCAGTAAAAACAGGTCTGTATGAAATGTGAAAACATCTGCGAATGCTTTCTTAGTTCGTTGATCCTTAAACATTGCTGTTTTTCGCGATAGTGTAGCAAAAGAGCAGTCAACTTCGACTCATCATCGTGCCCTTCAATTGAACATCAACATTCAAAATAAGCTTCGGTCCTTAAAATTTAACCACCCTTTATTTACCGACAAAGATGTGGGCAAAACAAATTTTTGATATAAAAATAACTGTTTCGTGACCATATAATTGTCAGTTATGGTCTTAAAACTGTTGGTATGGAAAATTTTAGAATCTGGGGCACTGAAAATCCAAGATTGATTCAATACCGTCCTCTGCATTCACGTAGAGTCTCAGTTTGGTGGGCAGTAGCAGCAGACAATATCTACGTCCCGTACTTCTTTCAAGACGAGAAAGTAAAAGAAAGCAATATTAGAAAACGGTTTTTATTAACCGTATCGTTTCACGTTTTGGAGATGTCAACTGGCCATCACGGTCACCCGACTTAACACCAGCAGATTGTTTTTTTTTTGCGGGGATATTTGAAAGATCTTGTATTAGCAAATAAACTGCAAGGATTGATAATAGACAACATAATAGATCAATCAGTCTTGCCTTCAGTTTTGGGCCAGGTACAGCAAAGAGCCGCAGCTTACGAAGAGTCTGGTGGCAGGCATCTAAAACATACTTTTTTTTAAAATTAATTGTTTTTAAGCTCTCCATGATTAAAATTTTTAATTTTCAATAAAAAAATAAAAAATTTATGTCAAAAATACAATGGTCAGTCAATTATGGATCGCCCTGTATATGTTAACATACACACATAAACATTATAAATATGCAAATTTTCGTTCAAGCATTTGTATACATCCAAAGCTTACAAACTAAAATACAAACACAGTAAAATTAGCAACAAGAAAATAAGAACAACAAAAATTCAATACTAACACCATAACCATTGTTAGGTGGAATTAGATCTATAGACATTTTATACACTATAACAAGCTTTACGTTTCAATTGTGTAAGTATGGGAAAGGAACAATTTTTTTTTTTTGGCAGCTGAGCAACCGAAAAGATGAATAAGCTACTGGTCGTTCAAGGCAACCATAATAAACCAAGATTAAAAAATGGCGCGATCATGTTTCTCGAATATATTGTTGTGTGTTGTTTTTTTAATTAATTCATTCGGTCAATGTCTTGCGTTACAGTGAGCAATGTTTGTATTCTCCTTCTTTATTCACTGCCAACATATTTCATCATTTCATGGTAATACACACTGCATTGCAAACTACGGCACAGCCGCATGTAGCGCTCTTGTTTGTTTTTAAGGAAGTTTTAAATAAATTACCATTTTGCTGAAAATTTATGTCATAGTAATTTTTCAACTAACAATTCAGTTACAAAAATATTTTCTTTGTAAAAAACAATCAACAAATCTTTTATTTGAATAAAATTTTTAAAGAAAAAATTAAATAAAAATTATTTATCTCTAGAAATTGTAAATTTTTTAATGTTTGATTAATACTTTATAAACAATTCTTTGTATTAAAATTTATTTTTTTAACTATTTTTAAATTAAATTACTATAATCTTCTACATCTATCTTCTATCTATATATAAAAATGAATCCCTTTTTCCCTTGGTCACGGCATCACGCGTAAATGGCTGGACCGATTTCACTAATTCTTTTTTTGTTGTATTTGTTATTATTAGGAGAAGTTCTTATGTAAGAAAATAATAATAATAATAACAATGTGTCTAATGTGTAATGCTCTTTGCAAATATATCGGTCGGAGTTGGTCTGTGGTCGGAGTTATAATACAAAATACCTACATAATTCATTTACCATTTCTTAGTGTACTTTTCACATTGGTTTCTACAGGATAATTTGTACTGTGTGTTTTTTCTGAAGTGTTTGTTAAACGGTTACAATTTCCAGTGCGACTAGCATTTGCAATGTCGATAAATAAATCACAAGGGCAGTCGCTAAGTGTTTGTGGCAATAATCTTGAAAATTCATGTTTTTCACATGGCCTGTTATATTTTTCCTGTTCCCGTGTCGGAATACCAACAACACTATTTATTTACGCACCAGAAAATAAGACTAAGAATATTGTGTATCATAAAGCATTAGAATAATAAACACTTTGTTTTTGGAATAATTTTGATTTATTAATATACCAACAGCAATACTTAATAAAGAAATTAACTTAATTCAGATAAAAAGGTAACAGATTTCTTGATTATAGTACATATATAAAAGTTAAACTCTGTCTGTGTGTGTGTTAGCTATAGACTCCTAAACCATAAAGCCGATCGGACTCAAACTTTGGCAAGTTCCAGGGAGAGTTTATGGGTGGTAAACAATAAATTATCATTTTTAAATACTTGCACTAGATCGATTTTTATGAAACTTTGCACACATTGAGCTGCCATGACTATATAATTTCGTGTTTAGAAAAGTGTGCAGTGCCACGCCCATAAAAAATAAGTTATCATTTTTAAATACTTGCACTAGATCGATTTTTCTAAAACCTTGTACACATATTGAGCTGTCATGACTATCTAATTTCGTGATTAGAAAAGTGGGCAGGGCCACGCCCATAGTAAAAATTTATAATTTTTAGCTACTTGAACTTCACAAATTTTTCTGAAACTTTGCACAAATATTGAGCTGGCATGACTATACAGTTTCATGATTAGAAAAGTGGGCAGTGCCACGCCCATTAAAAAAAAGGAATAATTTTTAGCTTCTTGCACTTGATATTCAATTAAAATTCAGAATGCATTTTTATTCATTAAGGGGCGTAGCAACGCGCGCCGGGCTTGGCTAGTTATTAAATATTTATTACAAAAAAATTTGTATTTTTTTATAAAAAAAATATATATTTTGATAAATCTTGATGTAAATTAAAAAAAAAAAAATACATTTTATAAAAAGAAAGTTTTCTAATTTTCCAAAAAAATGTATTGCGTATTTTTTACTGAAAATTGTTTCTTAAAAAAAATTCATAACAAGTCTTTTTAACAAACTTAACTATTTGTTATTAAGAAATTTACAATACATTTCTCATTGTTGCTTTAAGGTTTTTAAGTTTCTAACGCATTTACTATTTATGAAATTTCATTTTGTAAAGAGAAAAGTTGCTATTTGATAAGAAAGTTTTTCCAACTAACTTTACCTCTTCATACTTTTCAACACAATCAATCTATCAAAATTTTGTTTACCTAAATATAAATACATAAACAACTTTAAAAAAAAAAAAACTTCTAAAAAAAAACTATTCAACCATAACAACACAAGGACATGGTCATACTACAAAGAACCCATATATTTTTATGTACAAATAACAAAGTGATTAAACTCTTATTTTTTCATACCATCAATATTCTCTTTCTTAAACTATTAAAAGCAGCCATAAAGCGTTAAAGAAGGAAACAGAGAAATGATAATCTGGCTTAACAAAATGGAAGAGCTGTACCTTAATATTTAATTGTACATTGTGCAAAACAAAAAGTTTTAAAATATATTTAATAGCTACTTTCAAACGGTCTTACATATAAAAACTAAAACAAGTTTGTAAATCAAATTTCGAAAGCAAATCTGTTTAAATGAATCCTTAATTAACGTTTAATAATTCTGTGCAAATAAGGAAAAACTGCTTATGTATGTTTTTGTAGTTTATCAGGAAAGCACTTCTAACTTTTTGAGTGGATTTTAATAAATTGATTTCGTTTTAAGCAAGAGCAATTAAAAGAATTTTGCTGTTAAAATTAAAGAGTATTTTGGTTTTTTTATATTAAGTTCAATTATAAGTTATTGTTCCAAATGATATTGTTCGCCGAAAAAAAAATTGCAACATGTTTTTACGCTATAACTTTCATTAAAATACTCCAAAATAGTTGAAAATTTGACTGACGGTAGTTTAAGCTACGGACTTTCAGTAGTGTGATCATCTCAATTTAAGCTCGACTTAAGCAGTTTTTCTTTTTGGCACAGATTTATATGTTAATTATTTTAAGTCTTTTTTATAAAGTATAAGAAAAATCGTTTTTTTTTAAATTGACGTTTAAGAAACCGCATCAAGCCGTTTGAAACACTTTAAATGAAAGAATTTTTTTGTATGTGTATTTGTTTTGTTTGTATGTGTGCTAGTTTTGAGTTATTACATTAAAAATGCAAATGAGCGATAATGCACAATAAATTATATTATATATCTGTGGCTTGGAGCTAAAGGGGCCAATGCCACTTGTTTGCTCTTTTGAGTTAATCATGGTATTAGATTTGTTTTCTTGCTCTATTTCATTATGGTAAAACAGCTAAAGTCATACTTAACCCAGAACAGCTTCATAAATAAAATGCTGGACAATGTCACTATGAAAGCAAATGTAAAAGTTAAAGTTCAATTCCAATTTTCTCAAAAGTAAATATTTTGACATTGGCCCTTTAAGCTCCGAGCCACAGATAAATTTTTACAATTTTATTTATGTTTATAATTATGATTATGAAAAATTGTTTTATTTTGCCACAGAATTTTTACGAATAATGCAAAAAATATTTAACAGTGAAATAAATCGGTCATGTGATTAAGTGAGTGCCAGATAAAAGATAATTTTTTCTAACAGTCATTACAAAGAGATTTTGAGTGACATGGTTTCGCTATTTGAAAATACTCATGAAAGCAGAGAATTAAATTGAATCTGATTGTACACAGAATTATAGTTTACTTGAGTCCTGCATAAATGCATTCATTTTCAAATTGAATCGTGCTTGCTATATCACACTTACTATTGAATATGAGTACTGTGTGTTGCTCTCTTTAATACATAAAGTACATTTCTTTTTCATTATTCTTTTCATTTATTGATATGTTATTTGCAATGTAAAATATTATCACAGTTACTCAAAACAGCAATGAATCCTCACACTACACAGTATGCATTCACTGGGATGTACAAGTTTTTTTTTTAAATAGAGATATCAATAGAGGAAAAGCATTGCCAATTTACGAAATTTTTAACTTTGTTGGAATTGGATATTTTGTATAGAGAATCGGGAGAATTTTTAATTATAATTCCAAATTTTTTTCGTAATTTAATTCAAATTTTAAGGATATAAAAGTTCAATGCGACAAAAAACAGTATATCTAGGAAAAGTTAGTTATTCGATGATAGCTGAGTGGAATGCGTTTCCGAAACCATCTACGGTTTCACCATCAGCACTCTTCTGATCAGAGCTACTAGTGTTGTGGGTAAATGTCAACGATTTAGCTCACTATTATATTGAAAATTTAAACAAATTATTTGTCGTAATTGATTTCATGTCTTTTATATATCATTGAGTTAGTACGAAATTTACCAACATCTGTTTGTCCTGTATTCTCTTTGCACGTCATTACCACAAGTTTAATGATTGCCTTTAGCTTAAGCCAACCAAGCGCCAAATTACGCACAATAAAAAGAAACATCTATCGCAGCAAAGTGGCATCCCTAAAAACTTTCCATTCAATGCTAATTTCTCATTTTTCAATTTAGACTCGCTTATAAATTTTTTTGCTCTATGCTAAAAAGCCCAAAAAAGTGTACATTGTCGTTTAGTGAATGCATGACTTTTAGTTGGTGTATAGTCGTTTATTTTTATTGCTATGCTGTATAGCGTAGGGAAAACAAATGCTAGATTATTGAAAAACGGTTTTATCTATGTCATTTACTTTTTTCATTTGGTGTATGCTGTGTGGTGAATTGTATTACAGTATTAAGCTGAACTCATTGTTATTTAAAGAAGTGAATGCAGGAATGCAGGACTCTATAGTGTACTCCTTGTTTTTTAATTTTTATACGCACCATGGAAAAAAATTTGGTTGGGGGTATATTCACATCGAAGTGTTCATTTTACACCCCATAAAATATATATTTTATGACTTTAATCTAGGTATGTACGTTCGTCTGTTAAAACACCATATGGCTCGAACGGAAAAAGTTAATGGGATAAACTTTTGCTAGAATACTTCCTATACTTAATAGGTATTGAAAATAGGCCAAGTCGGTGCATCAGCTTATAATGCAAGATTATGGCATAGACTGATACAATCAACATGTAAGTGTCTTTTTTAATCTATTTAAAATTTAAAACGACATTAAGCCGACTTTCAAATCTAAAATCTAGGCTAAGCTTCAATGTGACCATTATACCTAGGTACATGAGAGTAAAGGGTATTATCAGATTCGTCATGACCGAATAAAGTACTCTGACTTGTTTTGAACCAATGTTTTTATAATATAAAATGGGTTGAGTTTTTTTTTCATTATATACAGTCGTGTCTGGATATAGTGAACTAATTTTTTCAAGGCTTGTTCATAGTATCCAGGTTGTTCTCTATATCAAGGTTGAAATTTTTGTTCAAAAATTCGTTTTATTTACAAAAATACAAATACATAAAAATACATGTAAATGCAATAGCTGATTAGAAACAATTTGTACAAAAAAGAAAATATATGAACATATGTATTTAAGTTTAATAAAAGAATTGTTGTTGAAGTTGTTTTCAAAATTTTGTTCACTATTAGAGTTTTTCACTATTTAGAGTACTCCATGCAAAGATTTTGGTGTTCACTATATGGAGGTGTTCACTATATCGGGTGTTCACTATATCCAGTCCCGACTGTACTTATGTAGGTTGCAAAATATCAAATTAATAAATTTAAAGAAAAAATATAAAAAATAAGCTTAAAATGGCAAAATAAATGAAGGAAGCCAGAATTGCTAAAAAAAGTAAAAAATCGGATAATTTTAATATAAGAAAAAAATCCCTAACAAATAGTTTGATTGAACTTTATTACAAATATTATTCAATTGCCCTAAGTATAATATTTCGTTTACAGTGTAACCTTGGTTAACGCTTCCCTCGATATGCGAAACCCCTTGATTAATGCAACACCCATAACATTGATTACTCTGTAAACGCAACCTCTCAATAAACGCGATCTCAGTTAACGCAACCTTGCAACTGTTTTTGAAACCCACTTAAGGCCATGACTGACTATCCTACAAAGTCGTGCGATTATGTCAAATAAAAATCTGATAGTTTTCTCTCCTACAGGAAAAAATTGCAACAAAATATGTTATTGGATGCCACACTGACATACTTGCTTAGAAAAAGCAACTCTGATCGCACAGAAACTATTATTTTATGAAAATTTCCAAAAGATTATCAAATCGGACACACTTGTCAAAAAATCTGTTACACATGTACACTTTGTGTCCACACTATCACACTTTCTGAACACACATACAATTTTTGACATATCGAACGACTAAATCTGATAGTCAGTCATGGCCTTTAGTTTAAAAATTTGTTTGTTTGTGGATGGTTGGTTGGTTGATCTAGCAAAAAAAAAAAAGAAAAAATGCCTTTAGTGACAAAATTTGTTAAACTAACAATAAAGCAAAAGAGTGAAACTCTAAAAAAACTTGAAAGTGCAATGAATACAAAGTTCACAAATCAACAGTATGTAGCGTAAAACAAAATGAGCCAGCATTAAGGAAGTTTGTGGCAAATGCTGAATCTGGAGCTGGTAAGCGCTTTTTAATAAGAGCCTCCGAATACCCCGAAATGTAAAAAGCTTTTTACGAGTAGTTTATTAAACTAAGAAAGAAAAACTTGCCCGTTTCTGCTGAAATGTTGAAACAAAAAGCATGCGAGTTGCATAAAAAATCGCAAGTGAGACTGGAGAATTTAGTGCAAGCAACTGAATGGTTTGAAATTTTTAAAAGTCGCCACGCTATTTGGTTGCTTAAAATTTCTGGAGAAAAGCTGTAAACCCATTTTTAGAGAGGTTCCGAGAGAAAATACGAGAGCTTGAATCAATGCCAGAACGAATTTTTAAAGCCAAAAATTTTGGTCTTTTTTATAAAATCGTGCCGAACAAAACTGTAGTAATATTTAAAGAAACATCTCCTGGTCGAAAAATAAGCAAATCGCTTGCATCAATGCATCAGGAACACACAGTTTAAGCCCTTTGTAATTGCAGTCAACTCAAATCAAATAAATGTGATTATTAAAAGCTTGCCATTGTTTTTTAAAATAAAACTTTTTTTTTTTGCAGTTAAAGAAGCCTTTTAATGGAGAAACAACCATGGAAATATGTGACTCGGTTTTCGCAGCAACTCAGTTACCGCAACAGCACCATATTTGTATTGGTTGCGTTAATCAAACTTACACTGTATATGCGTATGCCAAGTCCAGGGCTGCATAAATAATTCCAAATGTTAACTAATTTCTTGTTGTTGTAAGTAATTTCTAGTTGAGTTTTCAAGATGAGTAAATAAATTAATTACTAAGCAACAATAGTGATTCGTTTTGTTACTTGTCATGATGTTTATATTTATAATAACATGAACACTTTATTTTGTAACAAATACTTTTGTCAATGATAATGAAATTTTAACTTTGATAAATGTTTCTGTTATTTTGCCATTAGTCGTTGCTAAGAGATCTAAAGATATCGGTTTATAAATTCTAAGCGATAAACATTTATTTATTGTATTCATTTGAATGTAATAAATGACTTTGTTTTTGGCCGATTGTAATTAATGATGATACAAATTATAAAATTTAACACCAGTATTGTAATAGAAAAGAAGTAGAAGAATGACATTTTTTTTTTTATAATATCTTTTTGACTTTTAAAACAAAGTCCAAAAATTTTTGATTTATGCAAATTTTCGTTGAAATCTTAATTAACAATTTTTTTATTTATTAATGTCGATTTAAAATCTCTAGTTGATAAGAACTCTAGTTGATAATTAGGAACCTTTATTTCTTTTCTATTCTCTCTCCCACATCCTTTTTATTTCTGTTTCTTTTTTTGGTTTTTGTTTTAAATTGCTCCTTTAAACTTTGTTGCAAAGTACAAATTAGCAGATATTAATTTTAATTAAATACATTGCTCCTTTAAACTTTGTTGCAAAGTACAAATTAGCAGATATTAATTTTAATTAAATATATAACCCTTTCACCAATTTTATCCCACATTAAATTTTACAACAAAGCTTAATTGAAATTGTGTTTTTTTGATTCAAATATAATCTACAAAGAAATGGTACAGCACAAAAAAAAAGTGTTTAAATTAAGTTAGAAATGCAATTTTATATAATTACACAGTTACGGGAAATAACTAGCAAATGCTAAACACGTAAGCAAGTTTTAGTCGTTTAGACCCGATCGTATTATACCCTACAACTCAGTATATAAAACATTAAAGAGTTTGCGGTAATTCCTTGCTGTGTGTATCACATTATTTGTTTGGCAAAAGTTTTATTATATTTCTAATAGTTTTCTGAGCCTAAAAGTAAGATTCAGGAGTACACCGTCAGTAAACCGTCTTTTTAAGGAGCAAAACAACTTTAAATTGGTAGTGCTGTTTTCTGTGGCAGCTTTATGAAAGTTTTAAGTTGTTTCGAAATTAGTTTGGCTTATCGAGTACAGATAGAATCGTGAAAGATTGATGTTTGTAAATTGTTTCAATTTAATTTTAAAAAGCTTGCTTTAATTTGACAAATTCATCATTAAAATAATAAAAAATAAATAAGAGTGCTATATTCGGCCGTGCCGAATCTTATATACCCTTCACAATGTAAAGTCATGCAATAACAGTAGTTTGTATCACTATTCATCCCATATGAAATACGTACATACATATATAAAAACATCCCATTGTTAAATTATAAATTCACGTATGTATGTTAAAAAAACGAAAAAAAAAAAATTAAAAAAAAATTTAAAAAAAAAAATTTTTTAAAAAATTTAAAAAAAAAATTAAAAAAAAAAATTATTATATATAATTATAATTATTAAATATAAAACAAAAAAAAATTAAAAAAAATAATAATAAAAATATAAATAATATATTAAATAAAAATTAAATTAAAAATAAAAAAAATATAAAAAAAATAAAAAAAAAATTTTTGGATCAGCTGGGATTTGATGCCACGTTTACTCTAACCAGTATACACGTTTGTATGTCTGTATGTTGTTGTTGTAATGTTGTTTTTGTTAAAAAAAAACGAGGTGGTCGTGGGTTTTTGCTCATATCTCAGTTGTTTATGCACCGATGTTTCTGATTTTCAATACCGAATATTTCTGATATTTTAATACCTCACCCGGGTCCGAGCGATATCGGGGGGCTTCAAAAAGTTGATTTCAACATACACACGGTCAGACGGACAGACTGACAGAGCTTAATCGACTGCCCTATTCATAAGCTTTCAGAAAATAAATACTTTATGGGGTCGGAAATAAAAATTGTAGAAATTTCCAAAGGAATGACAAACCTATATACACCCTGTTTTCACTGTGTGAAGGGTATAAAAAAAGCATTTTGAGTGATGAGAATTTTTAAACCATTGTCGAAACACCACTAAACACTGAAAATTTAATTGTTCTGTGAAATTTGTATCATTGCTGTATACATACGTCTGCACTGTTAAGAATGTCTAACGATAAGCTGTATAAAGCCATGCTTACTGACTTTATCATGCCTCAATTGTATTTAGTTTCAGTCGAATGTTGCCACATAATACTCAGCGCGATACTCGTATCTAATAAAATCATAAAAGCTCTAGGGTAAGGGATATCAAAATTAAAAAAAAAAACATTTAATAAAAACAATAAAAAATTCCTTTTATGTTCTGGAAATAATAAAACAGAAATAAAAATAAAAGAAAAATTTCTATAAATTAATTAAATCTTATATATAAAATTCTCGTGTCGTGGTGTTTGTGATTAAACTCCTCCGAAATGGCTCAAACTCTTTTCATGAAATTTTATGTGCATATCGGGTAGATCTGAGAATCGGTTAACATCTATTTTTAATACCCCTCAACGTTACGCCTTTTTTCACGTCCCGTTCAGGAAGGCCAGACTACTGGACCGATATTCTTGAAATTTTCACGTAATATAGCTAAGACTCTGGTAAGATTGGTAGGATACTTTTGTTTACCACGCCTACTTTTTTTAATTATGTACTTACATCGATATAGTTTCTAGTATTTTTCTTCAAATTGAACAAAATTTCTAGTCCAGCCAATGCAGAAATAAACGTTTAAGTATCAGACAACATCTATTTTTCATACTCCTAAATATTTAGGGTGACTCACACCAAGGAACAACTTATGCCTCACCTAAATAACGTAACATATTCGATGAAATTTTGAACTGCAAACCGTAGAACACACATGGTTTAGGTTTTTTTTTTAATGTAAAAAATATTTCCTAGAAATAATTTATATGGCAAAACAACGTTTGCCGGGTCAGCTAGTGTCTATATAAAATAGTTTTTACTTTAAAAATTGAATGACTGGTTCAGCTAATTTTTTTGTATTTTGTAAGGCAGCATTTCTTCAAACGCAGTCCTTAATATCTTAAGAACAATTAGTATGAGGTTAAAGGCTTATTCTGTAAATATATTTTCAAAATTAAATTAAAAAACATTTAAGTGAAAAAAAAAACAAATAAACAGCAAATATAAGCCTGCCCTCTTTCAAGGAATTTTTATAAAAAAAAATTAAACTATTTTTTAATATAACATCATCTGTATTTAAAATGTGCATGCATTATTTAAATTTCAGAAATATTCTAACATTTTTTTCTTTATTTCTTTTTTTTTATTTTCAGGTAAGTCCTTTAAATAGTTGTCCTCAATTCTCTATGCATTCACTGTCATTCACTTGGGTCATTATGTCTATCGTAATGTAAGTTTTTCCTTTTTTTTCTTTTTTGTTTTCTTATAAACATACAATTTATTTTTAAGCAGATTATAAAGAAACACAACAGTATTTACAATTGCTGTTGCAGTACCAGCAGAGAAATATGTATGAATTAAAGTAGTTTCTTTTAAAAATACCCTTGTGATTTGTTTAGAATGTGGCAAGAAATTCAGTTTATAGACATGAAACACAAAACAAAATTGTCAAGAAAACTTTCAAGTTGTAGTTTTCAAGGGGTTTAAGCAAATGTTAAAGAGTTTTAGACCTTAAAATTGTTGATAAAAAAAAAAAACACAAACAAAAACACAAATTGCTAAACATTTTTGTGCAATCATGCACAGATAAACCTTGAAATTTTTGTTTGAAGTATTGCAAAATTTTGAAGGCATTAATTTTAATTATATATTTTTTTTCTTATATAAACAAAATCAGGTTGCTGAAAGCCTTTATTTATTTCAACTAAATTTGTTTTAATAATTTTCCCTGTTAAAGTTTTTACATTTTCTATAAACTTCTTTCTTTAGAAGTTACACAGAAATTTCACAAGATGTTGACCAAAAGAATTACGAAGTATCTTTCCATGATTCAAATTGAGTTAGTCTGAAATTGAGAAATGTCAAATGAAATGCAGAAAATAAACTTGACGTTTAAATGTGGTTCACATTTAACATTGGCCCTTAAAATTTAACCGCCCTTTAATACTTACATTGACATTTACATTTTATTTGCGATACAATTTAAGCTCTACATGCATTTCAATTAAAAGTTTTTTTTCGAATTTCATTTGCAAATTTTCTTTCCCAAGTCATTCAAAAGTAATTAAGCTCTTTCTGTCTAATTGAAAATTGTATATTCTATTTCTGCATTATCCCTTCTTTTTGTGCAGTTTTGCAGAAGTTGCATGTAGTTTGACTTTAAATTACGCCAAACAAATATTATTTTAAATTTAAATTTTTAATCAATACCTCCTGCAACATACACTTACAGACAAATCTGTATCAAGATGATGGTAAAATGTGTTTTCTAGTACTTAACAATTTACTTAAAATAAAAACTTGACTTAAATAAACCAACAAACAAAGAATAAAAGAAAATAACTAAAAGACCTCCTATAAATATGCAACAGTTTTCTGTGCTTTTCATAGCCAAACATCATACTGGGCTTTGAGAGCACTACAGAATATATAAAAAAGAAAATAAATAAAACCCCCTACTGTACGTTATGCAACAGGCTACAAGACAACAAAAAAAAAAACTATAACAAATTAAGAAAACAACAGCAACAACAACAACAACAAGGCAGCTAAGTATATTCTAAAGTTTAGTCATTTTTCATTTGATGCAAAAAACTAAAAAAAAAATCAACACAACAACTATGAGTATAATGAGAATCACTTTACCCCATACCGTAGTTTTGGCAGTGACAATGTCATCGCCGTTCATTTCTTTATTATCTTATACATTGAGATAACGTCTATGCGTGCTTATGTGGTTGTGTGAGCTGTTTTTGTGTTTATAATTTATGTGTACAACTCATCTGACAATTAAGGAGGCCTATTTTTGTTAGCTTGTTGTTGTACATTTTTTTCTGACTTTTTTCTCACCTACAGAAGATACACTTGAATAAGTTTGGGTTGTGTAGAGTTTCATCAACGCCTACTTACCTCTGTAATCATATGACTAACATTATTTACACTCACACACACATTCATACTCATACAGAGACCGATGTATACATTAGGTTTTATTATCACATACACTCTCTCAGTGTTTACAATACAATGAATTGTAACAATAACCAGCAGCTATTTACAAACTAGAAAAGAAGCTTTACTTTTAAGAGGAAGACAACACACTTTGAGGTACTATTTCATAAGTACTTTTCACAATAAAAATTATTTCGAATTTCCATGAAGTAAAATCTTTTAAATAGAACCATTAAAAATTCCCACAAATATAAGACAGGCTTCTTAAAACATTATTTAAATAAAATCGTATACTGAGACGTATGATTAATATTAATAATGACTTGTTTTACATTTACAGCCCCTTTAGCACTACAGAAGTTTTTTCAAGTATTTTAAATGAAAAATTCTTCTGACACTACAGATTTTAGTTCTCTAGCAACTTGACTGTTTACCGGTTTCATCGAGTACATTGAAAGTTTAAGAAAAGGCAAAATTTTTCATTTTACACAATTTTATTTACAACTAAAGTAAAACTGAATAATCTGCAACCTTGTATTTATATTTTTTCAAAAAATAATTGTTATCAATTTCAGTTTCCCTTATGAAAATTTGCTTTGTGAATAAATATGTTTATTTTTCTTCACATTAAGAGTGCGACATCTAACGTTTCTAATTCGAACTGATGTTTTTTTTTTCTTGCATCTGAAAGGTAATCTGACTTAAATATTGTCACAGGAAATTTGTTTATGTTAAAGACCTGGAAAATTGAACTCTAGTCGTGGAAAAAATATGAAAGACTTAAAACTTATTTCCGAAGCTGTCAGAAACCTACGTAATAAGTCATTTAAAAGAAAGTTCTTCTGTTTAGTTTGTGCTTAAATTTGTAAAGCGAGGTCATGAAGGTGAATCATGAGTGGACAAAACAACCCTTGCACGTTCTAAGCCGAAAACTATGCTGGTATTGCCTAAAGTGTGCCAGTCATCAACTCCTCATCGTTCTTAAGAACTAAACATTTTACGCACTTCTCTAAGGAACAGATTGCATAGAGGTCTTAGTAGAAAAGAGAGACGGTATACATATAGATTTTTATGCCGAATGCGAATATTTATTCCGTCACTGATATGAAGACCAACAATGTTCAATTAGTTTAAATGTTAAAGTCTTATGTCTGTTCCATGCGTCTTTCATTGAGCACAATTTCTGACTTAGATCTCAGAAAATCTGATGACTTCATCAACAATGAACGACTGCAGGTTACAGAAATTTCCACTGTTGGGCGAATAACTGTTGAAATACACCGCTAATATCAATGACTAGCGTTAACATGGCATGTTCAACAAATTTTTGTTTCCAAAAGTTTAGAATGACGTTAGGCTTCAACAGGGCTGCTCAACTTACCACACAGCCTACTTTACAATCGTTCTTTCTAAAACCCGTTTCGAAATCCGAATATCAACAAAATTTCTTTGTCAAATGACATCCTCGTGTCTGTGATTTAAGCCCGCTAGCCTCCTTTCTGTTGAAAGTGGTTCAGCATAAATGATACGTTAGCCTCATGCTTTATTCCCATTTTTATTAGGTAGACAGCATTTGCTGATTTTGGTCTTTTTTACATCTGAATAAAGCAAGTGAGTTATACCTGTATTCAGATACCATTTTAAGCATATATCCCCTTCCTCTACGTGTGCTTTCATTTGCAATTTCGATCCGCTACTAGGTACTTTACTTCACCAGATATGGTGATTGTCTTAACAAAGAGAACAATTTTACACAAAATTTAAAATCTTTGTTTTACTGGTCATCTTAAAGAAGTTTAAAAAAAAAACAATTGGTGTATAATTTAACATTTCTCTACTTTTTATATTTATGATCTATTTTTAAAATTCGAATTTCTTTAATATTGTTTAATAAACCTATTCGATATTGAACAAGCAGAAGTGCTATATTCGGCCGTACCAAATCTCTTATAACCATGAAGGGTCCATTGGTACGATTGTAGCGTAGACTACATTTGATATTATACGCCATTTTACATTATATCCGACGCCATCTTTGATTTTGCATTTTTGAAAAGCTAGCTGTATTCCAATTTTTTTCTATTTTACTGTATTCTACTGCTCAAGCCCTTTTTCTAATATTGAGTGTTGGTTTTACACTAGTGTAGTAGTATAGGCAGCCACCATGGATTTTAAATGTATACATATTTTTTTTGGTGTCTTGAATTTCCCTACTCAAGGCCTTTCATTTGATACCGATATTAACTCTCTCCGTTGTTAAGAAGCTGAGAGAGATTTGTATTTTGGTCCTCATGTCTCAGTTAGTTTTAAACCGACTTTTTAATTTTCCTCCGGAATAACTTTCAAGGCTACTACTTGTAATATAATACCTTCAGCTTGTCAAAAATCTATATATAGATTGAGAAACATATATATATATATCCAAAAACTTTTGCGTATAACTTTGCCGATTAGTGATCGGTTTGTCTCTAGGGGAAATATATATAAAGAGTAACGTATGTTTATATAAATTATCCTAGGGCTAAAATGGTTGATTTTTATTTTAAAAATATCGGAGAAAACTGACGCAGTCGTGTTTATTTGCTTATATCTCAGAAAGTTATAAGGCGATTATGCTGTATTTTAATAGCGATTCATTGGCAAATATTTTCAAAAGATCGATACCACATATAAACTACGTGCTATATGTGGGGTCTTCTTAAAATGCTTTCAACCAATGTAAAGACAGACGGACAGACAATCGACCGGCAATGAAAATTATAGAAATTATAAATGGAATGACAAAACTATAAACCCTTGGTACTATAGATAAAGGGTATAAAAATTAATTGTTCAAAATGAGGGCAAAATATAAGGTTTAGTAAATATTTAAATACATTTTATGATATCCTACTGTAAAAGGTACTTTTTTAGTACCACCTTTTTTTTGGTAAAATACATATTGTTGACATTAACAACTACACATAACACAATTGTGTACTCTCCTTAGAAGATTTCTCTCTCTCTCTCAGCTCCTAAGTGTTTAAGTAAATCTGGAAAAGAGCTTTTGCTAAGTGTTAAAAAAGATAAAAGCTCTGCCACTATTTCCCCTTAATTCTTTGACGTTTTTGTTGTTGTTCTTCGTCACCTTAACTACGTAACTGTCATACTTTGTCTTTGTTGATAATCGGTGAATGCGAGTGTATAAGTGTTAAACATGCGCAATTATAAAAGCAATGTTTTTGTTTTGCCGCTAAAATGTCCTTGTATAAGTTCACCCATACACGTTTAACTTACGCTTTTTCATACACACTCACGTGAAATACTTACATATATGTATCTTTAAAAAATAAAAAACTATACAAAATTTTTGTTACGAAGTAATGTTTTTTTTATATACACACGAATTGAATGCATTCTATGTGTGTGGGTGTTTTGCAGCCGCTTTTTGTCTGCTAGCATTTTGTATAAAGTACATAGTTGTGAGCTTATGTTTATCTGTTTTATTAGTGTTTGTGTGCAGAAAATCATACGAAATTTTTATAACTGCAAGTGCGTGTGCATATATGCGTCCAAAGAAGGGAATGGTAAAAAGGAACCTCATTTGTTTTTATGTGTGTTTTTCTTTCCCTCCCTCCGCACAAACTCGCACTGTGTTGCCTACTAGTTCATTTGTTCTTGTTTTATAATCAATGTTAATTTCTGTTGCGCGTATGCCTGTTTATAGTTTACATTTTACTTGTGAATTTATCTTCTATTTCTTGAGGTCTTGAACTTGATTTTCAAATATTGGGTTGAATGGTTTTAACATCTGTACCTGCGGCAAGTAAAAATGTGAACATGTTAAAATGATTAAAAAATTACAAAAATATAAATAGTTTGTTATTGTTACCTCTTATAGTTCTTAGTTCTTGATTAATATTTAACACTTGTAAGTTTCTGTCAAGTTGAATTTCTAAGACAGGCACATAATTAAAATTAAATTTAACACAGTAAAGGAATATGTTGAAATTTTCCGACTTTATATTTTGTATTTTTGACAGACAAGAAATTTCTATAAAATTCGTATACATAGTTCCAAATAGAATAAATACCCAGCAAAAATATCTATGACAAAAAAGTGAATTTGCAGGTGTTCAACGGGTGACAAAGTGATTAAATTTAGGTGAAAACACTAATGATTTTAACATTAGCTTGTCATTGGAGATCACGTATTTACATAAATATTTTAATGAACTGCACTCTATTTGAACAAAAGCACAGAACTCTTGCATATATGTATGGTGAAAAGCATCCGCAGTTACTTAAGTTAATTTTGTTTGTTTACATGAATTGCATTAGATATTTTGCATGATGTTGCAATCATTTTTAAGCACATCATTTATGACAAATTGCTTCGCATTGAGGAAGTCATTTAGAATTATTGCTTTTACACAATTAATATAAAAGTCTTTAAAATATAATTCGCTTTGCACTACTTCTAATTTTTTTTTTGCTGGGTACAAATTCCTACTGAAATCCCTCTGAGCGTATGAGTAATAAATAATCATGATTGTGTATAAAAAAGTACGTATACGCCGTGTGACTGATTGTTGTCTTTTTTGAGTCTTTTTTAATTCTTTTTATTTCCTTATAAAAATCGAAATGAAAAGAACGATAAAATGATTTTCAATGGCTTTTTCATATATTCATAACATATTTAACATTTGACCAAGTATTAAGTGATAAAAAAAATAAAAGAATCTTGTAAGAAGTCGGGTTACTATCACCGACTTAATCATTGTCAAAATATCAATATAAAATAAATTAATTATAATTTACATGTAATACACCAAATACATTACTACCATAACAAAATTAAAAAAAAACACACTAAAACTACTTTTCGCATACATACAAAAAAAACATGAATATATGCTTGTATATGCATTAATATGCATGTGCCAGCAAATCCATGTTACCCTGCTGACTGTCAGAGATGCAACAAAAAAACACCCGCGCAGATCACATGCTAAATTTAAACACTAACCAAAAAAACATTTACACACATACAAACACAATAAAAGTATACATAAACACAAAAAATGGAATATTGTACGAGTGCAAAAACAAAATATAGCAACAGTCTTGCTTGCAATGACTGCCACAACAAATGCTTACATTGTGGTAATACTGCTATTTTTAGCGGTACAAAAATTAGGAATAAAGTACCTTCGAATTGTGTTACATGAAACCTAAGATATTAAAATATGTGTTCTATAGAAGATTTTAATCTCCTATTATAACAAATATTTTCTTTTTATATTTTGAATAATTTTAACCAAATATTTTCACACCTTTTAGAAAAAAGGTACACCTTTTTAGAAAAAAGCTTACTATAAAAAAATAAAATTGTTTTTAGGTTAAATTTTTTATTAAATTTTTTTACCTCTCTTTAAAAGAAAAATTAATATTGAAAAACCTAACCTTGTCTTTACACATGTGAGTATTCGCACACACGTGTTGTGAACTTATTCACCAGTATATATGGTTCCCAAATTTATATCTTTTTATATGATTTTTACCATCTTCTCTTTGTCTTTTGCTTATTAAATCATTACGCCTGTATCGCACAAAGATAACTAAGATCCATGTGAACTAAATTAGTTTGAAAATATTTTTTTGGTTTAATTTTATTCGATGTTTAATGTTTTCGTTTCCAAAAATTAAGTTACCAAATTCATCACATGGGAAAACAGTTGGCATTATTTGTTATTAATATGATATTAATATTTTATGATATTTATGCTCTACAATTAATTCACTTGCACTTGTTATTTGCATTTAAAGAAAATAAATTATTATCGTGTAAAGATCGTGATAAAACTTTAATTATAGTTCTACAACGATCGTTTTGACATTTAATTGCATGAAAGTGCCAAAAAGAGCTGCAAGTAAAAATAAATTTGAGACTATTATTAAAAAACTTGTGAGTGTATTGTGTTTTTCGAACTTCTACTCACATGTATAAACGCTCACTAAAGGAGCTAATACACGGCATGTTTTTTACATCTGACTTGACAAATTCTCCACTGCTAATAAATACGCACACGTCGTGTGTTACCTTTAAAACAAAAAAAATCAATTAGAGAACGCTCTATTTTCTTCTGTCAAAACCTGCGACATGTGCTGTAAAGCAGTCAGTGACGTTTGCCTGTACAAGTACAATTTTGACAGACATGTAGATTTACATATGTCTCACAAATTTTAAAGTCAAATGTAAAAAACATGCCGTGTATTAGAGCCTTAATGTCTACCAATAAATTTTTGTTTTATGTCACGATCTTTTTAAATAGGGAATTCTACACAAACAATTTTATCTCTAAAATTAATTTTTAATAGAAAATTAATTTAATTTTTAAAGAAAAATTCTCTATTTTTGGAACAGCAGCTTTCTATAACATTTGCTTTTTTTTTGCAAAATGCGAATTAAAAAGTTTACTCTCTTTAGAAGAGAGCTTCGTTAAAGAAGAAATATTTTATTTCTGTTTTAAACTTTAATAAGAAGTGTTGCTGTTTTATTACTCTACGATGTTTTTTTAAAAACAATAAAGATAATGGAGCTGTGGTTGTTGTAGTACAGATATTATCAACGAATGTTATAATTGAAAGGTTTTTATGTCTTCTTAATAACATAAATACACACTTTAAAAAGCGAAGAGAAGCAACAAAGCCATCATAAGACAGAAGAGACCCATAGCTTCAGAAAGAGTGAAACCCAAGATAGCGTAGGAGAACAACTGTTGTTTCAATGATGGGTTTCTGGCATAACCGATAATAAGGGAACCGAACAGCTACGCCGACTGTTGCAGCACAAGCACCAATGAATTTGGCAGCGGAATCAATGTCGAGAGTAACAGGGGAGGTCTGGAATGACCTGATTTGTGGCAGTAAAGCAACTGGAGTTGTGTTTTGAACGGCCAAAGTTTAGCTTTGGCTTATGACTGCGCTGCTCAATGGCCGCAAATACTGCTTGGAACCGTTTATAATAGCAGATCTAGCAACGGGGGCAATACGGGAGACTGTTGATACGAACATTCTCAATTTTTTAAGATGCTATAAAGATCAACAAATTATTGAAGCTGGCGCACGTATGCTCTCGAACGAACCCTGGCAATATTACTATTTTACTATACAACATGGAAGATATCTTGCTACAGAAAATTTTCTTTATAAAAGATATTCCTCTATGCAAAAGTACTTTTCAAAGAGGAGAATGTTAAGCCTATTTTTTCTGTACAAGATTTGACTCTTTAAGTATTTTTGTGAAGAACTGTAAACAGATTTTTTTATAAAAAACTTTTCATTTTCTATAAAAAAATTTGCTTTTTTAATGAGACATTATTTAATAAAAAAAAATTAGATTTTTTCGTGAGATATTTTTCTATAGAAAAATTAGCTCTTTTTTTTTTAAGCAATTTTTTCTAATATATTTGACACAATTTTTCTTTAAAAATTGCATTGTTTTTAATAGAAATTTTTCTACAAAAAATTAACCATTTAATATTGTTTTTATAAATCAGCTCTTTTTTGAGGCAGTTCTTTCTCTTTTGATGAGGTATTTCTCCATACAAAAATTGGATCCTTTTAAAGATATTTTTCTATTAAAAAAATTTGTTGTATATCACAAGGCATTTTTATATAGAGGAAACTGTTTGTTTTTTTTAGGCATTTCTCATAAAAAACTTTGATTTTGACGTAATTTTCCTGTAGAAAAATTTGCTCTCTTTGTAAGGCTTTTTGGTAAAGATATTGTTTCTTTTTTGAGGCTTTCCTTCATAGAAAAATTGCTACCTTTTAGAAGGCATTTTTTCTATAAAAAAGTTTGCTTCTCTTATGAGGCATTTTTTCAACAGAAAAAATAACTATTCATGAGATATTGATCCATAGAAAAATTAACTCATAATGAACGTTATTCCATATAAAACATTATTTCTTTTTATGACCCGTATTTTTCTATAAAAAAACTTGGCTTTTTTTGCGAGGCATTTTCGTAATAAAATAAGTGACACGTCTATTATTATTTTTCCTTATAAAATTTCGCACTTACATAAGACATTTCTTTGTCAATAATTTAAGGTTTTTAAAGAATTTAAAAGAACAGAAAATAATTTTTTCCCAGATGAAGAAAATTTAATGAAAAACTTTTAAATTCAAGGAATTAAGACAGAAAATGTTTCTGCCTTTACAGATTTTTTTTGTATAATTTTAGGCGTTTAAATCTTTTTGACACTGTACCCAAAAACTAACATATCTCGATAATGATGATGATGATGTCTTAAATTTATTGAATTGAATTCAACTAAACTAAATACTGTTCGTTTTATTGTGCTGCTCAGTTCTGTTCTGTTCGTTGTTGTGTTGTTCTGTGTGTGTGTGTGTGTGTGTGTGTGCCTGTGTGATAAATGAGCAAGACTTTTCATTTGGCTAAATTTCGTTTCCGTTAGAAAGCAACACACAGCATCATTTTCAGTTTGTTGGCGAATTTCGAACGTGGCAGACGCCTTATTTTAAGTGCGCGCTCTCTTCTTTTGTTTTTTTATTTTTAAAATAAAAGCAAATATTTTAAATATTTTTTGTTTAAAAACAAATCATTGCAAACAAATTTATAACGAAAAAAAAACGACACACATTAAAGTGATGTAAAACTTGTATTAAGCAGACTGTATTTTAAGTTTTTTTCTTTCTTTCTTTTTGCACAACTAAACAAGTGGTTTTGTTAAATAAAATTAAAAAAAAAGAAAATCAAAAGAAAAAACTATTGCTACATAGTGGTTTCAATACGACAAGTTTTCGAGCGACCTAAGAAGGAATTTAACAATTTTATAGAAAGATAAAATATTTAGTAGAATATTTACAACCAAAAATAAATTGTGACAAATGTTAATAATTTGCAAAAAATTAAGAAATTGAAAACAAAAAATATAATCAAACAAGTGCAAAAAATAAAAGCAAAACAAAAACAACTCATTAACAGTAAAATATGGAAAAAAGGCGCTAACAACAATTTAGAGAGCGAATAAAAAACAAATCAAATATTTATTTGTTTCTTTATTAAAAAGAGATTTAAAGAATTTCTTTAAGAAAAAAAAAAAAAACCAACAACAATTTAATTGTCAAAGTTTTTTTTTATTATTTTTGTTGTCTTTCAACTCTCAGTTTGTGCTCGTCTGTGGCTCATTGACCGTGAATTCTGTTTTCCAAGCAAAATTGACATTTTCATATAAAAATTTTGTTTGTTTTTCTATTTATTAACAACAAAAAAAATAATAAAAAACAAAAAAAAAACTGAAACATCGTAATAGTTATAAAACAACAAAATATATTTATGTATGTCTATTATAAAAAAATCTTGTTAAAGTTTTTAATAAATAATAAAATCAAAATTTTTGTTAATTAAAGGAAATATAAAAAGTTTTAAATATTAAGCTATTTATTGTTAAAATATATTTATATATATATTAAAGAAATTGTTGTCTGCTTTTAAACTAAAAACAAGAAATCTAAACAAATATAAATGTAAGTCTTTTTTTTTTTAAATTTTTTTTGCACAATCAAATTTGCGTTATTTTTTTCTTTTTACACACATTAAATAAAAATGTTATGAGTCATTTATTTTAAATAATTCTTTGATAATTTTTTTCTGTATGTGTTTTACTGTTATTTTACTCTCGATAAAAATATTGTTATTTTTATTTGTTAAATTTATTTTGTTTTTGTTTTTTTTTTCAATTCTATTTGTTTTTGTAGCAATAAGACATTTTATTTAATGCGTGTCAAAAGAAAAATATTTATTATTTTAATATTTGTGTGGAATTTTTCTTTTACGAGGATGAAAGTATTAGAAACTAATGAAATAAATTTATTTTATATGGCCTTGTAAAACAAAAGAACGAAAAAAAAATATTAATGATTTATTTGAATCATAAAATCCTTATTCTGTGTGATATTTAAATAAAAATTTCACTTTAACGATTAAATAAAATCAATGGTTTGTAAAACAGAATTTTTTGTTTTATAAAACTGGAATAAAAAAATAGTTTTATAGTAATATAGAGGTGAAAATTAAAAAAACATTATTTTAATGAGCTATTTTTTTTTTTTTTTGAAATTTTACCCAGTTAAATCAAATGTGTTATTTTTATATCCTTCACAGTGAGTGTAGTTGTAGATATTGGTTTTCCATTTTGTGTGCAATCTACAATATTCATTTCTGATCCCATAACGTAGAAATTTTCTGAAAGCTTATAAATAGGGGAGTCAATTAAGCATTGTCCGTCTGTCCGTTTATCCCTGTGTATGTTGAAATCAAGTTTTTAAAGCCCCCCGACATTGCCAAGACCCCTGTAAGGTATTAAAATATCAGAAATATTCGGGTACATATTGGTATTGGAAATCATCATAATCGCCTTATAACTTTCGGAGATATGAGCAGATTGACACGACTCCTTTTTTTTACCATAAAAATTAAATTTTCCAGCCCTCGGATAATTTATAGACACAGTTGTTGCCATTTATAGATTTTATATGCCTCTAGAGATATTCATGAAGAATTTTGCGACAAACGTGTCAGTCATCGGAACAAAGTTATAGACAAAAATTATTTGAAAAATTATATATTTTTTTTAAATAAATCAAATTTTTTCAAACTCCTAAATAACTTTTGAACACGCTTAAGAGAGAGGTGATATTCAATTTTTTTTTTTTTTGTTTTTTCTTTTATTAAGGAAAATCTTATTATATAATTTAAAGCGTTTTAAAGAATTTTAGTTCAAAAGAAATTAACAAATTAGACTTTTGAACACGCTTAAGATACCATATTATAAACCGTCATTTAAAAAATATTTTCTAAGAAAAACTAACAAATCGTTTTAAAATTAACACAGATGTAAGCACTAAATTAGAACTGCTTCGGTGTTTTTTTAACCCCAGCAATATGGGTGTCAAATGAAAGGGCTTGACTAGTAGAGATTATAGTTAGCTTTGGAAAAAATTCAAAATCATTCGCGTATTACAAAAAATCTTAAATGTAGGCCAAGCTACGATGTGGTCATTATACCTTTGTACATGGCGGTGAAGGGTATTATCCGATTCGGCACGGCCGAATATAGCGTTCCTTATTGTTATAAAAAAAATTGTGTGTATTTTAACGTACACCATTAAAGATGACATAAGTATTAGTTATGCGTTTGTATAACCCAAACAAAATGAAACACGCATAAATCTACTGCTAAGTAGCCCTTACGTCTAGAAATCACTATTAAGTTCGAATATGAAAAGTCCGTCTGTCTGTCTTCCATTCTGTCTGTCTCTGCATTTAAGCCTTGCAAATAAAGTTAAGGTCACAATTTTAAATATATTTCAGTGGCATTTATTACACATGACTTTTTGAAAAAACCTTATTGATTTTATTTGGAATTTGTATCCATTATAGATTTGACAGTTTATCACACAATTTTAAAATATTTTTAAATTTAGAAAAACATTTTCTTTTAAAGTAAAAATACGTTTATTTTTGGGAAAAACTGATTTTACACATCAAAACGAAAAATTAAATTTCTTGTAAAACATTTTTGACTTTAATAATTTTAAAGGCAGGTTTACCAAGAGGATTATATTTCCTGACAAAGTTATCTTATTTCTTGAAAAATACTTCTTAAAAAATTAAATATGTTTAACATTTTGGTTTTTGATCTAATCTAATCCAATCTAATCTAAAAAAAATTTTTCATTTTTAAAATATATTTTTGAATAAATATTTTTTATTTTTTTTGGTTTAAGACAATTTTATTCTGTTTTTAAAACAGTTATTGTTATAATTATTTATTTTTTTTATTACAATACAATTGTTGTTATTTTATAAACGCTGTGACGGAAATCTAAGCCACATCCTCAGACTGGCAAACTAGTACAACAAATGACTAGTCCAATGGAGCATTCTGAAACCTAAAACATTTTTTTTTTTATGAATACAGCACTTATTGTTTGTTAACTTATTTAAAATAAAAAAATTCATTGTGTCGAATTTTTTTCCTCATATTTCTACTCATATTTCAAGACGTCATACGTTTCCGTAGTATTTTTATTATCTCTCGCCAACCCACACGCATTGCTTTGATGAAAACTTCATGACGATTTTGTATGAATGTGCCTGAATCTTGTTAATAAAACATTTAATTTGCAGCTTCAAAGTACGAGTAGTTGTTTTTTTATTTTCATTGACTTCAAATTACCCCACAAGAAGATATCAAAATGATGTTAAATCACACTTTATAAGGTGACAAATTCTGAACACCAAGACGAGAGAGTACAAAACTAGAATATTTCTCATGCAATAACTTAATTGTTTTACGGGCTGTATAACAGGTGGTGTTATTCTGTGAAAGCACAAAACATCATTCAATTAAGGCATAATAAACTCTGTTATTATGTCGCGTTATAGAGCACCAGTCACCAGTAAATGATGTTGTTTTATTTCTTCGCCCTTTCACTTAGTATTTTAACCAAAAAAAAAAAAACTTGTATTCAGCCTCATATGAATTTTGCTGAGAATTTTTTATTAAACTCTTCTACAACCATCACATCCAGATAAGTAACTGTGTCTTGTACAGTTCATGTTAGTGGAGTAGTTGATCTATGTTTTTTTATGTGAATGGTTAAATTACAGAACAATGTTTAATGAAGTTTTATTTCCTGCACGATGTTCAGTTTTTCATTACAGATGCTTATTTCACTGAGGCTACTGCTAATAAAAAGGTGTATATCACCTGCGTCTATGTGTACGTTAGAAAATTGTAATTGTTCAGGCAGATCGTTAACATGCAAATCAAATAGTAATGGCGCTAGTATCCATCCCTGTGGCACACTCTTTGGAAGTGGCAATGTTTGAGACGTTTTACCTTTATGAAACACAGATTGACACCACCATCTACTCGCTGACGTATCTTCTCAGAAACATCAACTAAAGCTGTTATGCAACTATGCCTCGGCCGAAAACCAGAACAATATTTCCATAATTTTCAAAAACGAGCAAATAAACACTGCTGCCTCTACTTTTTCCCCATATTCCTACTACCAAAATTAACAGGATATTTATATTATTAAGATAATTTATAGGCACATGGTATGCTTAAAGGGCTATTCGTAAAAAGGGCTAATTGCACAAATTCCTTGCTAATCGACAAAGTTATAGGCCTAAAATATTTAGTAAAAATATTTCTTTTAAATATATCAAGTTGTTTCAGCTTTTAAATAATTTTTAGACACGCTAGGGAAACCAAATTGCAAGCAGTGGCCTTAGAAAAGATTTCTGGGAACAACTAACAAAAAGGTTTGAAACTAACTGAGATATAAGCACCCAAACGCAGCCACTTCGATGTTTTTCCTCATATTAACAAATGAAAATAATTTTTTTTTAGCTTTTAGACAACCCAAATGGTTAGTGTGTCGGTAGTCTATGAATATTGACTAGCAGAATATAATATACTTTAAAATAATTTTAAATCCATTATGACCGCCACACTAAAATGTAGTCAAATCTGGTATTTGAAAATGTTCTAACGTCAACACCCTCAATATTGGTATTTGATTGAAAGGCTTGACTTGTAGAGTATGGTAAACTATAAAAAACTTAAAATCCAAGATGGCGTCCGAAATAAAATGGCGGATATATAGATCAAAAAGAGTAATTTCGCCACTGCTCTCTTGATACCAATATTAGTATCACATGAAGGGGCTGAACCAGTTGAATACTGTAAACTATGAAAAAAATGTACAATTCAAGATGGCATTCAAAACAAAATGGCTACGTTTTTTCTTAACCCCATCAGAATGGGTATGAAACGAAAGGGAACGACTAGCAGCACACAGCTAACTATGTAAAAATTCAAAATCAAAAATGGCGTTGAAAATAATAAAGCAAAATTGCGTATAATATTAAATTTGAAATCTAGGTTACGCTACGAAGGGGCGATTGTATCAACACATGTACATGGTGGTGAAGGATATTTTCTTACTTGATTTTTTTTCACTTTCTGCAAAAATTTCCTAAAAATTTTCTGCATATAAAAGAATATCCACCAAAGATGTTCATTAGTAAGTAATAAAGTATAATGTTTGAATATAATAATTTTGCTCCTTATATTTTGACACTTTAACTCATAATTCCTTGTCACTGAAGACAAGCATAAATAATAGAGAGACAATTTACGCCATGTGCAAGATTTTCCATTGCATGACGTAGAATTTCCCACAATCAGCAGTCGCAATTCCTTATCTTTTAATATTCTTGCACGTTGTTGTGACGTTATTTTTGTTTACGCTAGATGGCGTAATCTTGACTTAAGTTTTTCTTGCAGACCTGAAATTATCATACTCGCCTACAAATATGATACCCAACACTAAAGGCCATAACAGATAAAACTTTTGCTTTAACATTAATGATGAAATGTACATAATTTTACGAAACATGTTACATAAAGTACTTTTAACGCAGCGCGAAGCGAACAGTTAGGTAGGCAACTCTCATCTTTTTGCGCTCTGTAACAATCAGTTGGTGTAATTTTCATTAATTTTATGTAAAATTCGTGTGTGATAAAAAAATTTTATTAAACTTTTAGTAAATTTGTATTGAAATAAAAAAAGCAAATATTTTTTTTACAAATTCCTAACCGCTTTTATAGTTACACAAACAATGTTAAAAGTTCAAAGTTTTTAATGTGTCATAAACCTCTTGTTTTACGCTTTTTTGTCAAAGTTAGAAACTTCAGGCAAAGCGAAGAAGTTTCATTTGACATGGCCTTAACTTTTATTACATTTGTTTATTTTTATTTTAAAAACCAAATTCCCAAGTTTTATTGAAACCTAAAAAAACAGTGCCAATTTCTAAGAAATCAGTTAACTTATGAACTGCTCTACTGCCATCGTCAACGTTATTACTTATACTTGGGGTATGTTAAACGGAATGAGAATTGTAATTTTATTTGAATGGCTCTCAACAGTTATAGCAACAAAAATATATATACAGTGCTGTCTGGATACAGTGAACTAATTTTTGCAGATTTTTCACTAAATCAAGGTTGAATTTTTTTTATTTAAAATACTAATTTAGTTATTCTAAATGCATTTATAAGTTATAAATTTTATTTATTTCCACGTAATACTAAAGTTTAAATTTATAACTGAAAAAAATTGGTAATAGTTGTTTGTTTCTTTGATTTGTTTACCGATATTTGTACTGCTGGATCGCGAAGGCAATGTAGAGTTTGTATATTCGCAGAATTTGTAGTATTAGCCTCAGCTCATTCGATAATCTTATCAAAAACCTTAATGGCTTCAGCAGCTGATATCGGATTTGTGTTTGCTGGTGTTTCGCCATTGTCTTCATCATCTGATATTTCAAATGTGCCGACCACATCTTGCCCATAATTTGGCTCTCTGTTCTCTAATGAACATCATCACCGCTTGCAATGGGTTCAACTGCAGTGCTTTTCAAAAGAGCCCGCCAACATTTTTTTATAATATCAGCTTTCATGCACGCAGTAACAGCGACAATATATTTTTCAACGTTAGTGTTTTTTTTAAGGATAAATGCTTTCCTTTTTTCGAATCCACTTTTATACCCTTCACCTGTGGTGCACAAGGGTATATATAGCTTTGTCATTCCGTTTGTAATTTCTACAATAAAGTATATATTTTTTGAAAGCTTATGAATAGAGGAGTCGATTAAGCCCTGACCGTCTGCCCGTCTGCCCGTCTGTCCGTGTGTTGGTTGAAATCAACTTTTAGAAGCAACTATATGTTCCTCAAATCTGTATATGGTATTAATCTCTTGGAAATATCCAGGAATGAATCGCTATTGAAATTCAGCACAATCGCCCCATAACTTTCTGAGATATGAGCAAAAAACCACGACCACCTCGTTTTTTTTCACAATTACAACAACAACAACATAAATACATACATACATGTAAAAAACATACCAAACAAAAAAAATTACAAAAAAAAAAAATATTAAAAAGAAGAAAAAAATAATAAAAAAAACTACAAAAAAAAAAATTTAAAAAAAATTTCAAAAAAAATTTAAAAAAATTTAAAAAAAAAATTTCAAAAAAATTTTTCTAAAAAAATTTTTTAAAAAAATTTAAAAAAAATTTAAAAAAAAATATAAAAAAAAATAATAAAATATAAATAATATATTAAATAAAGTAAAATAAAATTTTTTTGGCTCAGCTGGGATTCGATGCCACATTTATTCTAACGTGTACGTATGCACGTATTTTATATGGGATGAATGGTGATACAAACAATTGTTATTGCATGACTACACGTTGTGAAGGGTATATAAGATTCGGCACGGCCGAATATAGTACTGTTACTTGTTATGTAACAATTATAAAACACCAATTATTCAGAAATTAACTTTGAGATACGACTTTAATGGAACATATGCGCAATAAATTAGAAATTCATAGAATGCGTATTTGTGAGACTAACTGTCTACTTATTCTAAAAGAATCGTTACTTTACGGTTATTTTATGCTCTCTTTAAATTTTATACTCTTTTTCATGTTTTTTTCTCCTTCACAAAACTTAAAAACTCACTAAAAAGTATGTGCAGTCTATAGAGGTTCATAAGTTTTCACTCTACAGAGAAGTCAATGTAAACATTCTGGTGTTCACTCTAACGAGGTATTCACAGCATCGGGGGTTCGCTCTACCCAGACAGCACTGTAGTGTGTAAATAAAAGGTTTTCCAATAAGAGTGATATGATTTCGTTACACTCACCTAAATTGACAGTTTGGTGTGGTTTGTGGTCTGGTGGAACCATCGGTGCGTACCTCTTTCGAAATAAAGCTGACAACACCGTCACTATCAATGGAGAGCTGTATAGATCGATGATAAGCAACTTTTAATGGGCGAAATTTAAAGAAGTTGATCTTGACAATATTTGGTTCCAACAAGACGGGGTTACGTGCCACATTTCAAATGCATGAATTGAATTATTGGGAGAAAAGTTTATAGATTCGATTATTTAAAAAAATTGTGATATTAAATTGCCTCCAAGAAGTTGTAATTTAACACCATTAGACCATTTCTTGTGTGGTTATTTGAAGTCGTTGGTCTTTCGAAATAAAGCAGACTTTACAAGTCAATATTGAACATGCCATTCATGACATACGATATCGATTTAGTGGAAAAAGTGCTCGAAAGTTGGGTACATCGAATTCGTTACCGCAGAAGAAGTCATGGAGGCCATTTGAATGACGTTTTATTTAGAACTTAATTGTTTTGACTGTACTTCACATTAAATAAAAACTTTTAAATTTCTTAACAATAGGTGTGTTTTTTTTTTTAAGAAATCATATCACTCTTATTGGATAACCTTTTATATCTAAGCAAAAATCTAATATCACCTTGTAAATCGAGTAATTAATAAAATACGTCGTAGTAAAGCAGGTGCTATGTTTTAGCAATTAAATTGTATGTTATTCATTAATAGCAGATCACTGCCAAGTTTTTGCTGGGTTGTCTTTGATCTTAGTTAATTAAATGGTTGTTATAGTGGACTGCTTTATAGTTTGTTAGACTGGCAACGGGCTGCGTTACTACGCTGGATTAATGAAGTTGGAATATTGTTTGTAATTATTTTATTGTAATATTGTATTAAATTAGATTAGTTAATTAGACTAGTTGTTACATTTTTCAGTTGAGGCACTCACATAGCCATTTGTCTTACAACTACCAAGTTTTAATTAAATACGCACTCGTATATTATTATTTTCTTTTTTTTTTCTTTTATTTCCTTTGAACACACATATCTTGTCGTTATTAAATTATTTATAAATATGTGTGTTTGTGTTTAGTTCTATTTTAGGTAATTGTACTTTTACTTTTGACAATTACGTTAACTTTAACACCTACACACATACGAAATGTGCTTATATATGTATGTGTGAAGTAATCGGTTCACTTGTGGTGAAGCTCATACAATTACAATTACGTTCTTTTAGCTTCTTCGCAAAACACAAAACAAAACTTAATTTTCATCAAGTTTCTTCTTTCTTCTTCTGATAACACATAATTACATGCACAAAAGTTTTATTAGAATGTGTTTTTGAATAAAGTTGTGTTGGTGTGCGCATCTGTGTGTGTGTGTCCATGTAAGCTTGTGTTTATTTGCTTGTTTTAACTTTGTGATGCTTTTGACACTCATCCAAACACACTAGTTCATTAACACTCAACACATGTGTTTTGTGCGTAGACATGTGTATGTGTGTGTGTGTGCGTTTTGAAGAAGTCAACAAGAATATAAAGTTTTTCGTGCGATTCTGTTTGTGTTTTTGTTTTCTTTGATATAACAGCTGTTTTGTGTAATTGGCTGATTTGTGTTGCACAAACTTTTGACTATTTTTTATAGTTTAACAAACGAAAAATAAATTGGAAGGCAACATAGAGTAATGCGTTGTTCAAATTGTTGTTGTTTTAGTGGTTTATCGAAGTTTTTTTTTTATCTACTTTACTACATTATTTATATATGCTGCCCTGAAAACCTTTGAAATAAATACCAAAAATCTCATAATTGTTAAACAATAGAATTTCTGTTCTTTTTTATTTAATTTAATTGTCATGGTTCTTTCACCACATTGTTGTTGGTAGCGTAATAAGTTTTTCTTTTAAAACACAAAGTGTTTTCTATTTCTATGGGGTTTGTGTAGTTTCTGTAGAACTACCATTTATTGTGATCTTTTGTTTTAGCACAAAATTTCTTAATTATTTTCAATGTTTACTGAGACCATAATGCGACTGAGAATGTGTAAAGAAAATGATGGCAGTAAAGCTATTTATATGTGTTAATGCTAGTACTTGGCTTAAGCTCTAATGTTTGTGAAAATTAAATAAAATGAAAAATTAATTTTGAACGAATAAAGTTTTTCTAACACACAGGATTGTAGGGAAAAAGCAATGTGTTCAATTCAGTTTAATAGTGTTCAAGAGGTTAAACAATATTGATTTTATTGAGTAAAAAGACAATGAACATAGAAAAATAGAGCGAAAAACTAGAAATAATAAATGTTTAAACAAAAAATTCTTGGATTTTAATTTTCTTTTGGACAAAAGATTTCTTTATTTTGAAAATTCGTAAAAGACATTGCCAAGGACATCGCTCAGGTAAAGAGGAACGATGTTTAAGTGCCATCTTTGATAAATTTCAATCAGGTATATGAAGGAGAAGAACAGAGTTTAATCGAAAATGTTTTTCACAAATTTTTTTAAATATGGAGAAAATTTTTTTCCGAGAAATGTTTAATAAAAAACAGTTGAATTTTTTTGCGAAAAGTAAAGAATGGGCAATTTGAAGGTTGTGATTCGAATAAGCTTGAAACTCACTTTTCTTAAAAACTCGGGTGTGTGTAAACATTTAAATTGTTTCGGACAAATGTCGACATCTAGGGCATAAGCAAACGTTCTTTCATTTCAATCACTCTTCATCAAAATGCAAATTTTATTAATCGGAACATCTGTTGTTGTTTTTTTATTTAATTTATTCAAGTCGTGCCCTTTACCCATCTCAGAATCATTGCATCATAAGAAGATGGTGGTCAATTGACATCGCCAAATCTAGCAAAACAGGGAGTAGTTCTTTTGGCTGACTGTGTAGGTCTTGCTGAAAGTAAAGGTCACTAATATACATATACTAGAAAAGCCCGGCGCGCGTTGCTACGCCCCTCAATGAATAAAAATGCATTCTGAATTTAAATTGAATATCAAGTACAAAATGCTAAAAAATTATAACTTTTTTTAATGGGCGTGGCACTGCCTACTTTTCTAATCACGAAATTGTATAATCATGAGAGCTCAATATGTGTTTGCAAAGTTTCATAAAAATCGGTGAAGTTCAAGTAGCTGCAAATGATAACTTTTTTTTATGGGTGTGACATCCAAGATGTAACCACCAACCAGAAAAGTATTGATGATGAAATCGTAGATGGTTTCGCAATTGTATAAAAATATCGAAGAGGGTGGAGAGTGCAATAACAAAGTTTTGCTAAAACTCCAATAACAAAAGCAGACGTCAGTTATATTTGTTTATGTTAAAGTATGTGTATAAAGAGGCAGACTTTGTCAACCGCATTGCTGAATGAATAAATATACAAGTCTTCAAACAAACCTACACATAAGTATAAAATACAAACAGTAAAATTATCAACAAGAGAACGAACAAGAAACAGTGCTATATTCGGCCATGCCGAATCTTATATACCCTTCACAACGTGTAGTCATGCAATAACAATTGTTTGTATCACCATTCATCTCATATCAAATACGTACATGTGTATATACTGGTTAGAATAAATGTGGCATCGAATCCCATCTGAGCCAAAAAAATTTTATTTTATTTAATATATTATTTATATTTTGTTATTATTTTTATACCCTTCACACAGTGAAAAAGGGTATATATAGGTTTGTCATTCCGCGTGAAATTTCTACAATTTTCATTTCCGACCCCATAAAGTATATATTTTCTGAAAGCTTATGAATAGGGGAGTCGATTAAGCTCTGTCAGTCTGTCCGTCTGTCCGTGTGTATGTTGAAATCAACTTTTTGAAGACCCCCGACATCGCTCGGACCCGGGTGAGGTATTAAAATATCAGAAATATTCGGGAGTAGATCGCTATTGAAAATCAGAAACATCGGTACATAAACAACTGAGATATGAGCAAAAACCCACGACCACCTCGATTTTTTTTCACAAAAACAACATTACAACAACAACATACATACATACAAACGTGTATACTGGTTAGAGAAAACGTGGCATCGAATCCCAGCTGAGCCAAAAAAAAAAATTTTTTATTTTTAAAAAAAAATTTTTTAAATTTTTTTTTTATTTTATTTATTTTTTTTAAATATATTATTTATATTTCTATTATTTTTTTTTTTTATTTTTTTTTTGTTTTATATTAATTATATATATTTTAATTATTTAAAAAAAAAATTTTTTTTTTTAATTTTTTTTTTTTAATTTTTTTTTTTAATTTTTTTTTTTAAATTTTTTTTTTTTATTTTTGTTTTTAACATACATACATACGTAAATTTATAATTTTACAATGGGATGTTTTTATATATGTATATTTTTTATATGTATGTACGTATTTCATATGAGATGAATGGTGATACAAACTACTGTTATTGCATGACTACACGTTGTGAAGGGTATATAAGATTCGGCACGGCTGAATATAGCGCTCTTACTTGTTTATGCTTATATGTTTGTACATGATGTACAAACTGTGTAAGATTCGGCACAGTCGAATATAGCATTCCTACTTCTTACAAATAAAATTTATTGCTCACGGGTGTAGCTTTAAAAATTTCCAAATTTTTTACTAAATAAGCACAAAAAAAATGACAGCGCAACTCTTGGCATGCCACTATTTAACAGCCAATTAACTTCATAACCTCAAATTTAAGCCTTACTCGTATGCCACAAACCCCACTTTAATTCCTATGGCAATTAGAAAACTAATCTCTGGCATAATAAAAATTCCCTACAATATGTTTAAAGGGGTGTTTTTTTTTCTTCTTCTTCCGACTAATATCTAAAGTGGGTTAGATATTTTTACTAGTTATTTCCAGTATTACGTGACCTAATCACACAACACATTTCGAAATGAACAAAATTAGGTGCAAAAAAAAGTACAGGAATTCAGAACGTTCGTTACAAAGGCAAAGTACGTTAAAAAATTTTGTGGCTTTTTTTTTTGTTTAACAAAAAATTAAAACGGAATAGAAAAAATAAATTACTCACGTTTCATTTGCCATGCTTTTGTTCTTCGATTTAAATAAACAAGTGAAACCGCAACATTTTAAACAATTTGGACAATTTTAAGCCATATTTTATACTGACATTAATTGTGACAACATTAACTCTATAAACTGAACAAATTATGTACATTAAGGTTGAAAAAATTTTTTTTCTAAAATTACTTACAAATTTATGGTAGTTTTTCTGGTTTCTTTTACTGTGCTTGTGCGAACCTCCCTCTGCTTTGGCCTGGTGCTGTGTAGTTTGTAAAGTTCTGGTCAAGTTCAGTGCTAAGTACTTCCGTAACGTTAGTTGCTTCCTTTTAGTTTTTCTTAGTTGCCTCTTTCTTATTTTTTTCAAACTTAACCAGTTTTGACTCTAACGGACATTTAATTTCCTTTCCAAGTATTTTTGCTGGTTGCTTGAAAAAAGTCAAGCATAAAATACAATTTTAAAAATTTTTTCTTTTCTTTTTTATTAAATAAATCATTATTAAATTTATGAAATTTTATTTTGATATTTGAATATTTTTTCTTAGATCTTACAAACAAAAAACATAAAAGAAAAACTGAAAAACATATGAATAATTTTCACAATGCTATGCTTAACCTTTGAAATCTATGCTGTTATAACGCCAGGCAGACAGACAGACTTTCTTAAAAATTTTATGCTTCAGTTTTTTGTGGTTCCCTTTTTTTACATCCACCATTTTTCCCAGCTTTTTGTTGTTGTTTCCTTTGAGAATTATGAACTTGTTTGGCTGCTTTTATTTTTATTATTTTTTTAACTTGGTTTAATATGTGGTAAAATGACTGCGAAATATATTGAAACTGGTACTCGTAATACGTAAAAACTTAAAAGCAATTTTTTTCGTTTCATTCTAAAGCCTTAAAATATTCTATATATGTTTAAATTGCTGGCATATTTTGGGTACGTTGAAAAAAAATTTGTTAGACTAAAATTTATTTCGCCATAAAAATGACAAAGTATTTGATGTTGGGTCATTAGCTAAAATCAATAAACAAGTCAGATATTATTGTACTGCGTTGTAAGTAAATGTTCAAGGGTTTCTTCAAAGAAAGCGCTTATACATTTATGACAAAGAAAAGCTCATGTCTTTTTGAGTTAAGTTGTATCTTTCGAAAATTCAAAAGATTTATGAGAGAAAAATATAATTTGCAGCTTGTTTTTAGTACCACTTTAAAGTCCTAATAAAATTTGTTTTTCACAGGTTTCATTCAATGTTTTTTTTTTTCAAACTAATTTCCGGCTTTAAAGGGAAAATGAAATTGTTTTTTTTTTGGTAAATATTTTTTAACATCTAAAGTTGATTCACAGCAAAATTTTCTTTATATATTTTTTTCTATATTTTTTTCATTGTTTTTTTTTTTGAGTTTGTGGAAATCACATTTATGCCTTTTTCTAAAAAACTGAAATAAATAAAAATTACACAAATGTAATTAGCATTTTCATCCATTACTTCCTATTGAAAATCAATCAAATTGTTACAGCTGAAAGAAAGTTTTAAATATAAGTAGGACATCATAGCCTTTACTGAGCATTTAACTTTAAAAGACTAATATAATGAATGGTAAACAAAATCACTTAATTTAAAAAAAATACTAAATTACTGAAAAAGCTCTTAAAAATCATAAAATTTTTATTTATTTGGAAAATTGTAGTAAAGTGTGTTTCAACCATGCTGCACGTGTTAGCAGTAAACAAAGCGAAATGTTTTCACAGAACTTTCTTAATATTATTTTATTATGATAGAAGGATCTATGGCAAGTGTGTGTGTGAAACAAAATATTAGCCAAATGCTCGCCACAATATCAATCAGTGTTATACTTCTATTCGATAATCCATATTTTTTAATGGTTGAGGTTCAATGTCGTACACTTCTTCTTTTAAATATACCCTAAGAAATAAGTCCGGCGATATCAAATCACGTAATAGTGCTGGCCAATTAGCATCACCACGATATGATATGACACGGCCATTGAAGATAATCGCGCAATAGAGACATTTGTTTAGTTGACTATGTGTCAAGTGTAACCATCCTGTTGGAGCCACATATTGTCCAGGTTTATAACGTCAATTTCTGGTCACAAGGAATCCGTTATTCTCTCGCGATAACAAACACTATTTACGGTAACTGCTTGGCCGACCACATTTTCGAATAAGTACGGCCCGCTGATGCCGTGGTTTAACAGTCAGTCTTTGAGGATGCATCGGCTTCTCAACCATCACTCGTGCTTTTCATTTGTCAAAATCCTGCTTTTCTGCTTGTAAACGAATCTACTGAGGTGAAATTGTTTTGACCAAAATGACCAAATCACGAAATGAACAAAGTGAATTTTGATTTGAACGCCGATTTTTGTAAAATGCTTCAACAAACCTCTCTATAGTTAAATTTGTCAAACACTGTAACAAAAAATGTCAAATGAAATTGGGCAGAAAACTTGACGTTAAAATTTATCTCACAATTAACATTTAACAGTATCGTTGTACCACCCATTATTATGTAAAAAAAATCTCTTAACCATTTTGAAATCATACGCTTGACTTAAGGAATTACATTTGATGTTATGAAATATTGGAATTTAAAAAAAAAAACACTTTTCGCTAATTCAGTTCAATTCATATCAATGTAAATGGGAATATCCAGCTCTGGCACATTGAGAGACGTTTACTATTTACAAATAATTTTTAACAATAACTTCCCACAACTCCTTGATATCAGCTTATTCACGTTATCCCAAAAATGTAGAAAAGCAATAGGCTCAAAGCTGACACACTGACTATATTAATGAGAGTGTACAACGACCAATCCTCACGTATGCCTCGTTTAGGGTTGTGTATATTTTTAAAGAAGGCGGCTTCAAAAGACCACAAACAGTGCTGCATTAGTTCATTTGGTATCATGAGAACCACATCAACAATGGCTATAAAGAATATAATATCCAGATGATACAGATGAAATGTGCTTTTAGCCTTGCTTGGTTGCATGGTGCCGGTATAACACCATGCAACCATAAAATGTTAAAAAAACAAAAAATCTTGGCGTGATTTTTGATCGACCTTTACACTTAGGCGTGACTTTTGTTGTTTTAAGGCAATAACAAAAAAATATGTTTCTGCAGCTTAGGGAATGGACGGTGCCAGCGCTTTCCTGTCGATGATAGCATCTGACCATAAAGGGAACTGTCTTTGGTTGTAGTGTTTTTTGGAGGACTGTCTGCCACAATTTTAATATATAACACTACCACATTAATGGAAATAAGCTTCACCACACACAGACGATTTTGCCAATTTCGTTCCCAATGCCCAATTGTTGCAAACGTTGCTGCGTTGATCTTGCCTCGAACGTATACTTAATACTAGGCTATGCAGCTACAACTACAGAACCATTGGCCTTTAAGTAAGCTTGATAAAGTAACTCTTTTTTCTTTCCTTTTTAATAATAAACTTTCGTTACTCATGAGTGCAGCTTTCAGTAGCGGAAATTTTACTTATTTTAGATGCTAAATAAATACCAATCCTTCACTTGTCGTCATTTGACAGTCAATTAATTTTACAACCTCAAATTTGCCCATCCTATACTTCATAAGCCACCCCACTGTAGAGTGCGGGGTAACAGAGCGCATTCGAAATGCTTTTCTTTCATTTATTATTTAAGAAAAAGGATGATAATAATAATCTATTATTTATTTAAATCTTTTTAAATCTTCTATATATATAAAAATCAAAGTGTGTTTGTATGTTTGTTTGTGCTTTATAGACGGTTAAACGGCTGGACCGATTTCCTTTCACAGAATCTTCTGTATGTCTGGAAGGAACTATAGGCTGTACCTTGGTTTGATATTGTAAGTGGGCGGGGTGCCACCCCCTTTTAAAGAATAAGTATTAAATATTATATTTAACGAAAGGTAATGCAGCTAGAGTCTTCAAATTAAGTACGGTAAACTTTGACATCCACACGAACATTTGGGTAAAAAATGGGCGGACTTTCAAAAGTAGGCGTGGCAACATGAATTAAATACTAAATTTCGTATATATGGAAAACGATATCGATTAAAGTACTAAAATTTTGCAAGAGCAACTTTGACACCCAAATAAGCATTACTGGAAAAAATGGGTACATTAGAAATAGTGGGCGTGGCAGCTCTCATAGCAATTGAATACTAAAATTCGTATATTCGGGAAGCGATAACAGTTAGAGTACCCAAATTTTGCACGAGAAGCTTTGACATCTATATGACTATTTTGATAAGAAATGGATGCTTTAGTAATAGTGGGCGTGGCACCTGTCATGTGAATTAAATACAAAAATTCGTATATCTTGGAAGCGATAATAGTTAGAGTACCCAAATTTTGCAGGAGACACTTTGACGTCTATATGATTATTTGAATAAGAAATGGTTGATTTAGTAATAGTAGGCGTGGCACTTGCAGAATAAATATATTTTTGAACTATACAATTTTTATTTCATTACGATAGTGGTGGCGAAGCACACCGGGTATTAGCTAGTATCTTATATTTGTGTACTTATATTCTCATCTAAAATTGTATTAAAATTTTGTTTCGGTATTTTTGTACTAAAAATATATTAAATACTTTTATCCTCTTAAAAGAAAAAACATCCTAGAGAAGAAATTTTCAAAACAAAATTTTGCTAAAAATTTCTATTCTGTTCCTTTAGAAAATAATCCTATAAAATAATCAAATCTCTAAATAAAAGAAGCGGCAATTAAGTACTTAATTGTAGAAAAATATTTTAAAACAAACACACCTAAAACAAACATATTTAAAAGAGATTTTAAACAAATCAATTATATTTATGATGAATGGATATTTCTATAAACAAAACAAACAAAAAATATTAAATAAAAATTAAAAATAAAATAAAAAAAATTCTTTGCAACTAAAGTGCTTCTACATGCAAATTACAAACATACATACTATATACATGTATCAACTGCAACGCAACTAAAAAAGCATATTTACATAATTAGTATACACATATAAATATATATAAATATATACAAAATGGTTATTTAAATATTTATAAACTGTTAACCGATTTACAGCGTACAAAACAAAATAAATAAAGCTTTTTTCGATTTTAGTAGACACAACCAAAAGTTAATTTACTCAAAATATAATTGTGGTTTTACGAATTCAAAAGTGAATTAAAAAAAAAAATACACTAAAATAAAATAATGTAAAATCCTATTTAAATTATATAAATGATTAAACTCAACGGAAAATTATAATAAATTATAATTAAACAACCAAAAAACAAAAACAAAACAAAAACCGACACAACAACAAAGCAAACAAAACTAATAAGCTTCCAGTAGCATACACTCAAATTAACTTTAAATAAATGTTTTAAAAACTACTACATAAATATATTAATAAATAACAAAACCAAAACAGAAAAGTTACTATTTTATGATATAAATTATTAAAAATAATATTAAAAAAAATATTCAATATAATATAATTATAGAAAGTATAAAAAACATATTTTTGTGTAAACATTTTATTTCATATTTAATACAAAAGCAAAGAACAAAAAAAATAAACTCTTCCAATAAAAATAAAAAGACACTTAAATAAGATTAAAAAAAAAAAAAAAATATGTTTTTTTAATTTACAACATATTTTTAACCCTAAATGTTACACTATCAGCAAAACGAACAATATCCACAATTATTACCCTCAAGTCGACAACAACAGCAACAAGTTCCAAATTTAAAAGTCTATTATTTACGTTTGAACTGCAAAGAAGACGGCTCCAAAGCAGCAACTAGCTTGTTTAACAACAGCAACAACAACAGCAACCACAATTCAAGCAACATTAGTGGCAATACCGGTCATAATTGCAATAAAGCGATGAAAACTTTAGCACCCAATATACGACGACGGCGTCGTTGTGAGCGTCATCATTTGGAATTGTATCATGGTGGCGAGGGTGGTCACAAGGCGGGCACCTCCTCATCGACCTCATCACCTAACACAGAATTTCCTCCAAAATCAAAATCGGCTTCAACATCGCCCATCAGCGATTTGGGCATACCGGCACCACCCATAACACCGCCGCCCGCTTTCCTTTCAGAGGGCTACAAACGCTCGTCTACGCCCAGTAAAGGTGCAGCAGTTAAACGGTCTTTAGGTGAGAGACACAAATTAGTTTAAATCATACATCTTTAAACAATTTACAGCTAAATTTTAAATGCCCTCCATCCATTACTTAGTAACCCAGCAAAACGTAATTTTGCACTTGTGAATAGCATTTGTTATGACTTCTAATTCAGTAGTGCAGGAGAGAGCATTCTTCGTGCCGCCTTCCTTAAGGCAAAAATAGTTTGTCGTAAATCATGTGCTTCAAAATGCTTGCAAATCCATGCAGACTAACTTAAACAAACATCATTAACTTGTGAGACATTGGTTTGTTTTCACCAGACATTAAAAAAAAAATTAAAGGTTTTAGTAACGGTTTCAAAAATGGAAAAATTTTTTATCAAAAATGTTTCCTAAAATATAAACTAGTCCAGCCTAAATTTATTCATGTAAATAAAAATCAATTTTATTACATTTATCCTGACGTTTCGTCAATTTTTGTTGACTTTTTCAAGAGAATCTATTAAAAAACTTTATTTAACAAAATTTTTCTATTACAAAAACATATAAGAATTTTTTTTTTTAATTTAAAAGAATATGTATATCTTTCCTTCTTAAGGGTAGAATGAGATTTCAAATCTTATAGATGTAAATTCGCAAGCCAGGAGGCTTGAAATATAAGGTACGATTGACTGGTTAACGGAAACCATTCAATTTTTCGCTATAATCGCCTGTGTTCTGCATTCTGAGTGAAATTAAATCACTCCGAGTTGCCATTGTAGTGTTATTGTTTATAACAACGATTGCATGACAATTTCAAATGATTTATGTGCTATTTTTACAAGCCGATTGAGTGATTGTCTTAGACGATTTATGTGTAATTTGTTTTTGTTGCAATAACAAAATACACATAAATCGTCCAAAACAATCACTCAATCGGCTTGTAAAAACAGCACATTAATTTCACTCGGAATTCAGAACACAGGCTAACTTGTCGTGCACACACATCAACAACAATTGTATTTATCGTTGTTGAAAAGTTAAACAATTTTTGTTCTCTTCTATTGCAAAATTAAAAAAAATATATTTTAATATCTTTGAAAAAAAGAAAATTCAATAACATTTAATAATTTAAAAAATTTAATTAATTTTATGCTAATTTCATCTTACATTTTCAATATAAAAATTTAAAAAATTATTTTAAATTTTCTTTTAATTTTTAGAAAAGTAGAAAAAAAAAATAGTAAAAGTTTTTTATACTTGTGCTTACAATTTGTTACTCTACCACTCTTACAAACGATAACAAAGTGTGAGTAAACAACTTCTTCTTCTTCCTTCCTTCAAAATTATAAGGAGTAGAAAGGAAAAATAAACACATGCATACATACATACATACTTATGTACAAACGTTTTTATGTAAATGAAAATATTATAAATGACATTTATTATCTCATCATCATTTGTCATCTCTTCAATACATTTTCCTCCAGCTATTTTAACGCTACATTTATTTCAATTACTTTTCTAGCCTCTGTGGCAGACATTAAATCTCCTTAAGGTACTTTTACATGACATGTATTTCAAGTGTGGCATGCCAATTTTGGTACCCATATGTAATTTCATTTATCAAAAATGTCATCCTATAGACGATCTATAAATTCTATGATGAGCATTTGTGTCTAACACATTATTCTCTTTGGGTACAACAGCTGGTGTCAGAGACTTTGTCAGCTTAAAGTTGTAGATTTTACTTTTACAATTTATATATTTAGCATAAAGAATATAACATACGTTTAACACGACATGTATCAATTTTGCAATGGAATTGGCATAGCATTTTTTTTTTCTCTTCAATAATTTAAAAATCAAATGTAACAAAAATACATACTCAGTTCTGCCTGTTTGTGACATTTTCAAATTTTTAAGGAAGTAAAATATAATTTTTTTTTCTTTAATTTAAATTGGTAACATTTATTATCTATATCATATTGAATTGAATAATCTGCATTTTTTTTTAATTTGTCTGAAAAAATTAATGTCCTTTAAAAAGTTTATACTTTAATAGGCCTGAATTTTTGAACGGTAATAAGTCAGCAAGCATAGGTAGAAATGCATTACAATTTATTTTGAATTATATAAATAAATTGTATTTTTTAAGGATATGAAGGATAACATTTTCAAAGGACATTGTGTTGGCGAACCAAAAGTATTTTATATAATTTTTATTCTATAAATATTATTGTCCTTATGATTGGTTGGTTGGTTATCGTGGTAGTTCGCTGCACGCCAACAGTCAAGTAGAGTCTATATGACTCCGTTTTGGCAGGACCACATCACTCGTCAGCTCTTAATGTATCTCAGTATAAATCCAAGAGTAAGGATACTAGATCCACCCCGTGGCCGTAAGGTATCTCAGTAGATAATTCAGTCCAACTTCAGATATCGTAGATAGGCCATCCAGTATATGTTCGCCCAGAAATCTGTGTCTTTTGCCTAAAATTCAGTTACTCGTCAATACCGCCAGCAACCTCGATATGTCCCTCCGACTTCGACTAGTAAGTTGCAATGTACGTCGTGCATCAAAAGAGGGCCACGTGAGCCGTGCCATGTTACACGTACTCAGCCCACGCCACCTGTCATTAGCCTTCCGGAGAAAGTGTCTAGAGATTTTGCCTTAGATAGTGCCTAACGGGATTGCAACTGCAATTGCGTTAGAGATATCCAAAGCAGATCCTCTCCTGGCTAGCTCATCAGCCCGCTCATTACCATAGTGGCACGTCAGCCCGCTGACCAAGCCCTGACAGTTCCTTTCTACATTGGCCAATGTCCTTATGATACCTTTATTGATATAAAGTATTACAGATATTTTATTAAAGAAAAATATTTCATGTTTTATATTTTATATCCTTTAAAAATGCTAAGGCCTATAAAAAGATCAGAAAACTCAACACTGAGTACTTAGTTTTTGCTACTTTTGGTCTGTAGATTAATGGCCATACAGCATTTTTTATTTCCATTAAAATTTTGCAGTTTTGTTACATGCTGTAATTAGTTTTTGCACTGCAACGTTGTTGTGTAAAAAAAATATCGTATAAAAGTACCTTCATTGTAGAAGTATATATATTTTTGATGTAGGCTTATTAATATTTAAAATATATTTTTATAAACATGCACATGTCCCTACTCATCGTATTATTTCACTTTAAGACTTCATTATCAAAAACCACTTCTTGTATCATTTACTTAATGTTTACGTGCTTCCCAGAGCGCTTGACTTTTACATCAATTTCTTCATTCTCTATTTTGCTGTTAATAAATACTTACCTCATCCGTATCAGGATCACTTTACTTCCCCTAACGCTTTGCTAAAAAACGTAGCAGCAGTAAAGAATTAACAACAAAAAATACGTTTAAAATAAACTTTTCTCCTCTTTTCTACTGTTGAAATTATACGTATGTAAACAATCAAAGTCTGCACTACTTACAAAATTCCAAAAAAAAAAAAAATTAAAGGAAGAAGAAGCTTAACACATTTTTGTTTATAAATTGTATTGTATTGTAATTGTATTTGTAAAAAAAAAAGTTAACAAGCGTTTTTGGGTCACCCTAAAATAATCTACAACTACATACATATTTATTTTCTACATGTTGCCTAAAGTTATGCTTCAGTTGTCAACCATTTTGTGCATAAAATTGTTTGTACATATATGACATGATTGGTTAAAAAAAAGAACGAACAAACAATATGAAATTTTATTGATTTTTGGTTGTTGTCTTTCGATGTAGAAAAATGTTTACATCATCAATCATATATCGTTTTGTTTGTGTTTATATTTATTGTATTTTTAAATTTTATTATTTTTTTTGTGTTTGAGGTTATTATGTTGAATTTACAACTGACCCTTTATTGCATACATTTGTATTAATGTGGTTACATTTGTGCGAAATTTTTTCCTAAGCCGTAATTGTTTCAAATTAGTAGTTTATATCGTTTAGTGGTCGCAAAGTGTTCAGCATACAACCACAATTCATTTAATTAAACGCTCTTTATTTTAAATTTCTTTTAAATTTGTTTATTGTATAATTTTCTTTTTTTTTTGTATGTGTTAGTGGCAATCTTTTTTACAGTAAGTGTATGCTTCCACACACTACCTCTCCACAGCAACTTTGACTGTGCTAAATACAGTTTTTTTTCACCTAATGAACCTTAGAAAAGGATGCAAAGTCGTTTCCACACTTATTAAGTCTTTTGAACATAGCTTGATCTAAATTGTTTTAAGGCGTGTTTCTTAGTGTTTATACCTTTCACCTTAAATGGCAACAGTCTGTAAGAGTGAGTTTGTCATTCCGCTTGTAATTTCTATAATGTTCATTAGCGATCGCTTAAAATATTTATTTATTCTCAGTCCTTGCATAAAGGCAAAGTGAAATAAGCGAAGTCCGCCTTTCCGAGTATAGGTTTAAATCAAGTCTTTCGCTCTTTCTACGTAATTTTTCCTGACATTTGAATATATAATCTAAAGCTGAGTTTCTAATTAAACATTTGTATATCCTTCATACAAGAATGGAAAATGGTTTTTATAAGTTTGTCATGTCTTTTATAATATCTAATATTTATTTGCGACCCCATAAATTATAAATTCTGCATCCTTATATAGAATTCAATTTAGCTATGTCCATACATGTAAGCGTTGAAATCAAATTTTTTAAACTGCTTTATATCTCACAGACTCGGTTGTGATATTAATTTATCAAAAATGCTTTCGAAAATTTTGGTATTGAAAATCAGCAATTATGACTCATTAGAGGCGGAGATATGTGAAAAAAAAACACATGCCTCGTTTTTTTTATTAGTATTGCAACAACGAAATTCTATTTAAGAAAAGCTACAACCACAAAAGCAGATGGTGGTGATACATATATGGATATATATAATTGATGTTGCAAAAATGGGTTTTTGATATCTTTTGTAGGCTTATTCATATGTACGATTCTATGTAATGCGAAGTTTTTCATGTATTTACTGTACGTTGAACGAACATGATCACACACTACAGCAGTGTATGTATCTATATGATGACATGCCATGAATAATCAACAGCATAGACTGAGTAAGTATTAATATGTTTTTTACAAGCATTTTATATATGTTTATGCTTAAAGTTGCGTATCTCCACTTTTGTGCAGGGAAGCCTGTTACTTATTTTAGTTACGAAGGGAAATGTGGCTTATTCTCATAAACACTGACTTTTAAATTAAATAAACTCTATCTCTTAAAATAATTCGTTCAACAAATATGTCACGTCACAGAGCCATTGTTTCCCTTGCTGGATGTATTCTACCTTTATCTGATTCCTTTCAGATTTCCAGGACTTACAACAATCTAGAAAATAAAATAAATAAATTTATTCTTCGCTTTATGGTACGAATTGTATATTTTTGTCATACTGTTTGTAATATCGAAAGTCCTTAGTTTCGAACCCACATATTTTCTGACACTTTATGAATAAGGAAGTTGATTGAGCGATGTCCCTGTATCCCTCTGTCCATGTGTCTTTTGACATCAGTTTTTTAAAGCTTTAATGTGTTGCACATACCCGTAGTTGCTATTAGACGTTTTTTCTGCGAGAAAATCAGTTTTTTAAACCAGCAAAACCGGTTAATAATCGGGTGACCTGCTTTGGGATAATTTACAAATATTTTGCTTTAACAAACAAAACATTAAAAAAATATATATTTAAAGCTTCTCATTAATATTTAGTCATGGTAATGACATTTGGTTGTCAGTTGTGGTCTTAAAATCGATTCTATATAAAAGAAAACTTTTAAATCTGTTTGAAACTGACTGAGATACAAACACTTAAGTACAACTGCTTCGGTATTTTCACTAAAATTTACAAACGAAAATCAATTTTTCTTGCTACAAGCCAACTGTCTTACTCGATTTGTGTATCAAATGAAGTTGCCTAACTAGCAGAATATTTCACCCAAAGCAAAAGTTCCAAATTCAATAAGATTTAATATTTAATATTTTGTTCACCAGTCCCCAATATGGGTGGCAAATAAATCGTCTGGACTTGTGGAATAAGAACACTTGTTAAAATCTTAGATGTCGTTTGAACAAAATGGCGAATATTTGAATTAATAGCAAAGTTATGCGTGGAGGATTCTACCTCATTTTTGGATTGATATGCCTTTTAAAGATTTGTTTAAAGAATAAACTTTTTTAATTCTGGGTCCTTGTTTTGTTATTTTGCTTAATATTCCTGCTATTTTTTTATTTTTTATTTTTTTTTTATTTTAATAACAATTAGTTCATCTATATTTAAACAATTTTTATTCAAACACCACATACCCTCACTAAATTATTTTATTCTCTTTTATCTTGCATTTCTTTTTATTTGCATAATATTTTATTTTTGTTGTTTACTTTTTTTCTGTTTTTTTGCACAATAAAAAATAAAATTTATTGAATCATTGCGCCTGTTAGTGTGCTATACAAACTTGTATATACACATGCATATGTGGAGATGTGTGTAGGTGTATGCAGAGTTTATCAATAAAATGGTTTTTAATATAAATAAAACATTTGTTAGAAATGGCTTTTAGTTTTTTAGTTTTAATTAAAATAAGCATTCAAAGATTGATAGAAAAGGTTAAACAAAGAACTAATGCAAATTCAATATAAAACAAAGTATTTTATATATAATTTTTTTTTGTGTTCTAAACTATTTCAGTTGTTTTTGCATGTGTATACTTTATGGCTTAAAGTATTTGCACACGATGGCATTTGGTCTTTATTAAACTTAAAAAAATATAAATTTATAATGATGGTCCCAAAAAAAAAAAAGAAATAAATTGTACAGCTACTACCTAAAAACCATTCAATTTGCCTTTCGTTAAAAGCACGAAACTCCATTAACCTTATTTCTTCAGCCTTAAAATATGCTCTATATTATATGTAGTCTTCTAGTGTTGGAGCTTTTTTTATATATTTGTACGATTATATTTTCATAAATTAAATAAATGCTATTAATGCTTAAATTTTGTTTCTACTCTATTTATTTCGTTGAATACCTAAACCGCTTCTTTGCTACGGCACTGCAAACACACAAGAACCACATTTCCTTTAAACTTTAGATCTTTGCTATACAAGTTATTAGATATAATCAAGTTTATAAAGTTAGCTCAATTCATATGGTTATAACAAAAAGAAGAATATATTGAATATTCATGTAGACATAAGGGTGTCTCGGTAAGAATGCGCTTTTAATATTTAGTGATCCTTTTTTTTTTTTTTGTTCAAGTGGCAACTCTTAAGGCTGGCAGCCATCATATATGTTTATTCCAATTATTAGAAATGAAGCGCTTTACGAAGGAACAACGTGTTATAATTGTAAAAACTTATTACAACATTTTCGAAAGTTTTGCTGAGACTGCTTACGAACTAAGAAAAATTTAAAGTCGTGAAAGTGGAACGTGTCAACCATTCAAAAATGGGTCAAAAATTTTGAAGAAACTTGGTATTTTACTGATAGTAAGACTCGTGTGCATCAACATACCGATCGGTCTCTTAAAGATATTTCTGTTGTTAAGGAAAGTGCCGAAAACCCGAAATCATTAATTCGGCATCGTTCTTAACAACTTTAAATTTCACGAAGCACTACGCAGCGTATGTTGACAAATTCAGCTTACACAGGATTTCCATCTAAGTTGCTTCGTGAATACAAAAAAATGCCGATTTTGGGGTCAGAAAATTCTCATACAATCCATGTAAAACAAATGCACCCACAACAAGCAACTGTCTGGTGCTGATATTGGTCAGGCGGCTGGATTGGGCCTTACTTTTTTAAAGAGCAGTGACTGTGAACTGTATTCGTTACAGGAACATGATAAAAAAGTTTTTGATGCCTTCAAATGCACGACATGGAGGTGAACGATATGTAGTGACAGCGTCACCTGTCACACAGCGCTTTTAAGAATCTCTATATTTAACCAACGATTTCCAGAAAAAATAAACTCAAGAAATTCTAATGTCAACTGACCACCTAGATCATGCGATTTTTTTCTTTCGGTCTTCCTACACTCAAATCTGAGATCCAACGCGTCGTCGGTGTGATATAGGCCTTATCTCTGTTAAAAAGGTAATGGGAATTTTCACGACAATGGCTTTTCATCAGAGCCGTCAGTGCCATTTGGCAGATATTTTATTCCATACCTAATCGGAACATGTCTTCTCTACAATCCAATAAAAAATCACAACTTTTTAAAAAAATTTGTTTTTCATTTTAAAATTAATACCTGCATTCTTATTGAGACACCCTTTATAAATATATATTCTATAACATTTCTTTTTATCAATTCAAAACAAAATTTGTTTATAAAATTAAATTAGATATAAGCTAAAATGCTTTTTTACTTTCTCAACACAAATTCTCAAATATATTAGCAAAATGTTCGATAAATTCTCTTTTTACATTTTTTTTATTCTAGTAAAACATTTCCATTCAAATATACTTTGTTATATCTTTAGCAAACTTTTTTATCTTTAAATCAAAAACACTTTGATTTTTCTTCAACTATTTTATTTTTAGCTACAGCACAGCTGAATAATTGTCAAACACTTAATTTAAATTAATTACAAAATTTGTAAAAATTATCTATGGCATACCTTAAGGCTAATTAAAAAGTAAAGTGTCTCATTCTTGTTTTATTACAAAATTGTGGGAATCTGGTCTATTTAAAAGCATTTACAATTGGTTTCTACATAATAAAGAAAGACAACTGAAGTGTAGTCAAACAAAGCCCTTAGTGTCACCACAATGTGGACAATGATAAATTCATTTATAAGGGTTAAAATGTAACGAATTTATAGCCTAAATTAAGGCAAATTAGTGGTTTTGTCATTTAAGACATTTTCAGGTTGAGAAAAGGTAGAATTTTTTTAAATATACACATTTTATCAGCCTGTTACATTGAAAACTAAAGGGTGGCAAAAAATATTTAAAAAATTTTGTTTAAAATTATCAGTTAGATCTCTAATAAAAATTTACCTAAATTGAAAGCATTTTTTTAAGTTTACGTCCTTACTGTTCTAAAAGTAATTTGTAGTTTTACACTTATTTTTATAACTAGTGCGCCAAAACGACGACAACCATTTTATTTACTTAAATACGTAAAAGCTTTAACAAGTTTTTAATTAGCCCAAAGAGAATGCCTGACTCTAGAACACAAATAAATACCAACAATTTTTTATACAAAATTATGTACAGATTGCGATCGAAAATTGCCCTTAAGTATACTAAGTATTGCGCACAAAATTATGCTAATTTTATTGAATAGTTTGAAAAGTATTATACAGTTCGTTTTTTTTTTTTTTTTAATGGAAAGAAAATTTTTAATAAAAAAATATAATAAAATTTTATTTATGTTCAAAAGATAAAATTAAAATAACTGGACTCCCACACATTACAATCATGGTGTGTTTAAATACGTAGTTGCCAATTCCATCACGTTTGTTTCAATTTTTTCACTGTCTTTTTGTTGTTACCCCCTTCACTTATAGTGGCAAGGGACGTTCTGTTTATAATATCCTTTGTAACCCCATAAAATATGTATAATATTTTTAAAATTATTTAAAGAGCAGTTGATACAACAATGTTCGTGTATCTCTATGTCTTCTCCCTGGGGGCATGTCTCCTTTTCTGGTCAAGATTTTTTGGAGCCATAACTTGGGAAACTTTAATTTTAACATGTTCGAAGCTGACCAATATTGTCTTAATTTAAATTTTTTTCTGGAGATTGCAAATGATTAAATTTTTTTTTTGCGGTGGGGTTCGCAAAATCTTAAACTGAGTTAATTTTATATATTTATTTAATGTCAACTTTTTCAAATTCTCTTTCAAAAATAATTTTGGGGTGGCATTGCACCCCCAGAATGGTCTAGTTACGGCCATGTTGACCAGAAAATTATCTGGTACCACGGAAATCCGCAAGCCCCCTAGAACTTATTCTAGACTGGTTATTTTTTAGGTCTCTTCGGAGTGCACTTGGTGGCTATGGTTTCACCTAAGAGGGGAAACAGTCTGGAAGGTTGTTCAGTGGCTGATGCTTGAATGTGGCTTATTACTACTTATTATAGTATAATAAGTGATGCTTGCATACGTGGCAAATCTGAGGTTTTTAGACAACCATATTGTTCTAAGGGCGCTGTTATCTTTCAAAAAAAGTATTTACTTGGTGAATGGTTCGGCTTCGTTCGGGCGACACCTCCAATTATGTCACTGATAATTAACATGGACTCTTAGCAAAAAAACAAATGTAGGGGAGAGACAACCCGAGCTCCTTAGCAAGGTGCATTTATATTAACCAAGAACTAGTGTAGGTAAGATTGCCACCTGTGAGTAACGCAGTAAGACTACTGGTAGATTATGGCACATTGTGCCGGTTCTGGCGTTCATTAAATTCAAATTTTTTTCTCAAAGATAAATGACTGACTTCATATTCAAACGAAAGGACTTCATCAGTAGAAAATGAGACTTTTTCAGCTCCTGGATAATTTACAGATGTTAAAATCTATATACATGATAAGGTTGTTTGTGAAAAGTTTTACTCAAATCAGTCACTAATAAGCAAAAATAGGATAAAATAATTTAAAAAATTTATTTTCTTTTATTTTAATTTTTAAAAATATATTATAATCCTCGTACTTAATTTTTAGCACTTAATTGCAAGACATGGGCTTGACAATTATCGTAGACAAAAAAATGGAGAATTGGTGACTCAAATCTGACGAATATAAAAAGTCTTTACTAGTTAAAACGTTAAAATTAAAAATGAAGTCAGGAATAAAATGGCGGATATATGGCTTAAATATCTGTGGCTTGGAGCTAAAAGAGCCAATGTCACTTATTTGCTCTTTTGACTTAATCATTGCATTAGATTTGTTTTCTTGCTCTATTTGATTATGGTAAAACAGCTAAAGTCATACTTAACCCAGAACAGCTTCATAAATAAAATGCTGGCCAATGTCACTATGAAAGCATCTATAAAAGTTGAAAGTTCAATTCCAATTTTCTCAAAAGTAAATATTTTGACATTGGCCCTTTTAGCTCCAAGCGACAGATATAGCAATTACAAATGTATCGCTATATGGGTATCAGATAAAATGACTTGAATAGTAAATCCAGTAAATACGGAAAAGAATTCTAAATCTAAGATGGCATCTTAAACAAAATGGCATGTCAACATATTAGTGAAGGGTATATAAGATTCGGAATGGTCGAATATTACACTTTTACTTGTTTTATTTTTTAATCTTCTTTGGCACCACAAAAGCAACTATACTTTAAGACGCAATTCTAAACCATTTTTTAATACGCAAATCATATAGAGCAAATTTTTATCTGCGGCTCCTAAAAGTATGCCTATGTAACACCATTTTATTGGGAATGTGATAACTCAATTCCTTTTATAGTGGATTTGCATTACACCGAAATCTAGTACTTATGAGATTTCAGTCAAAATCTAATTTATTTAATATATAAAATGAAAGCTACTGGCTTAGTTATGCACTGATGCTTAGTTCTGCAAGTTCGGACCACTACTTATGAATTTGTGGAGTTTTTTTTTGTAATTATTCTCTTAGAGATTTGTTTTAAGTTCTTTTTGGAATACTTTAATCATCTTTCATATTGTAGGACACTTTTTTGTGGCCCTAAAATTTCTTTTCACAAGAGCCCGATATCTCTTCACTGGTATTATTTCTTTACCATTTGGAGGATCAGCCTCTCTTGGTACAAAAACTATGTTTTTCTTTTGGTGTCACTCCAGAACTTTACATAGTGACATGATGGCAAATCATGCCAAAAATATGTGGACACTTTGTGCTCTTTTATGAAAGAAAGATGCCTTTTTTGCAAACATTCTTGGATGAATATTTCGGTATTTGTAAAGTGTGATTTTTTAGCTATTATCTTTTTGGCAACACTGGTTTAAACAGCTGACGCACGTTTCGTGTTTTATTTCACTGTCAAACATCTTCAGTTTGGTCTATAATTTAACCATGAATCGTCTTACAAACGAACAACGCTTGCAAATTATTGAATTTTATTATCAAAATGCGTGCTCTGTTAAGAAAGTTCATCGCGCGCTCATTTTTGGCTCAATGGGTACGTTAATAAGCAGAATTGTCGATTTTGGAGTGAAGATCAGCCAGAAGCATTGCACGAGCTACCAATGCATCCAGAAAAAGTCACAGTTTGGTGCGGTTTATGGGCTGGTGGCATCATTGGACCGTACTTCTTCAAAGATGATGCGAATCGTAACGTAACTGTGAATGGTGAGCGCTACCGTGAGATGATATCCAACTTTTTTTGCACAAAATGCAAGAGCTTGACTTGCATGACATGTGGTTTTAACAAGACGGTGCCACATGCCACACATCACGCTTAACAATGGACTTATTAAGAGGCGAGTTCGGTCAAAATTTTATTTCACGTTTGGGACCGGTCAATTGGCCGCCTAGATCGTACGATTTAACGCCTTTAAACTACTTTTTTGTGGGGCTATATTAAAGCTCATGTCTATACACACATGCCCGCTTCAATTGACGCATTGGAAGACAACATTAAAGCATTTATTAATGAGATACCGGCCGAAATGTTGGAAAGAGTATGCCAAAATTGGACTAAGCGGATGAACCATTTGAGGCGCAGTCACGTTCAATATTTGCATAAAATAATCTTCAAACATTAAATTATATGGACCGTACTATCGATTCAAATTAAGGATTTCATGTATTTTTCTGAATTTTATGTGTTTTTTTTTTAACTTTCCTATAGCTCTTAAAAAATCACGCTTTAGAACCCACTGGTACAAATGACTTGCTTCTTTTGCACATAAAGCTGGGTTCTAAACTTTTCTTCGACATTTCTTCGATTATTAGCAACATACATTGACCCGGAAGCTGCAAAAATTTTTCTAGTACAAACGTATAGATGTCCATTAAAATTTGATTTATTTTTCACGCCCTATTTTCATCTTCTTGATTTTTTTTGCAGCATTGATATTTGTAACTTTTTGCACTCTGTATGTTTTCAAACCTGCATTAACTTAACCTTTTCGCACCAGTAGTAGTCGGAACACTGAGCTAACCGGGCTGCTTTTTGATATGCCTTTGATTTTCTTGTCCTTCCCAATATTGTGTAGACATTTTGTTTCTTCCTGAACCAGGTTTCCTGTCAATGCTCAAATTCTTCTAATAATTTTGAACAACATTGGAAGCTGTTTGACGGCATACTTTTAATTCTTCAGCCAATATTTTGTAGGAGTAGTTTTTATTTTTAACGATTTTTAATAAATTCATCACGTACTTTCTTTCGTCACTGATTCTAATGAAGATTAACACCAAAAATTAGCATATTTGTGATTAAAAAATAATAAATAATCGAAAAAATTCAAATAATGCTTCCGAAAAAAGTTAGGAGGCAAAACGCGTGTGAGATTTTTCGATCTCACTCCTTGTTACGTTTGCTAAACCGGCGTATTGACTTTTAATGCTAATTCCCGCTATAAAGTGTTTTGTATTTACAAACGACGTTTTAACCGAGTATGGAATGGAATGCCAAAGGCTCTACTATAAATCTGACACGTAATTTCTAGCCTAATAGACCTGTTTACTGTTGTCGTGTCTGCCGGACACTTACACAGTTTTTTTATTATGGTTTAAAACTTTTCTAGTTAAATTATTTGTAAAAAAAAATATATTATTAAGAAAATTAAAAACTTTTTTTTGCGTTACTTCCACTACAACAAATCTGCTATAACAACATATTCATTACAAATATACAGAATAATTCCCACTAATTTATTTGCAAAAATTTTTATAACTTCAATACGATTTCGTAGTTTTAAGTCAACAAAAGTTTTGTACAACATAAAAACAAATCACAACGAAAAACAAAATATTTATGCAAATACCACACACACACACACCAGCTCAGGCACAACTAAAGTGTATGTAAATCCAGCCAAATCAATGAATAGATATTCTACCAAAACCCAATTTATCTTCAATAAAATAGTTTATTATCCAAAACTTTCAACTTAATTTATTTATTTACACTCATAAATGTGTAAAATTCATTGTAAAACTGTTGAAATAATGTGTTCAGCATGGCAGAAGATAAATACTTTTCATTATATATTTAGATTTTATAATAACGTGGTGTCGTCGTACCAGCATAGTTGTTGATAGAATTTCTATTGTTTAATGCAATCTGATAAATATTTATAGGCAATATATGATATTGTAAATTGTTTTTTGTTTGTTCTATTGGTTAAGCCTAGGCATGTGCTATACATTTTATCGAAATCTGGTTGTGCTCTTCATTATCCTTTGCACAGGGTCATATAATAATGCCTCTAAACAGGCAACAAAATTGTTAACATGTAATTTGGGATAAATAAAATGTAAATTTTTCTATTTACATATTATTAATTTTATTGACAAAATATGCAACACGTTTTGTAGAAAACGCTCTAATATTTATATAAAACTAGCTGACTGCCCGGCTTTGCTCTGAAGCAAGCGACGCTGAGGCACAAAGATCTCGTATGTTTTATGTATGGTTTTGTCTTCATTGGCTTTTTTTAAGGGAACATATGTGACCTTCTCCGAGAAAAGGGACTTAGTGTGTGAAAATGAAGTTTTGAGAAAAACGCATTTAAAGTTGTATAACGCATTATAACTATGAACACACCTTCAGTTGGGAGATGCAATTTGGTATGGTTAATTATGATTGGGTGCCGACTTTGGTGACGTCATGCCTATGTGGTGCCTTAGATTTTCCGCTTTTAGTGTGACAATAACTTTGCTTGTTGCTGCTCTGTTTGTTATGATATCGATACTTGATTCTTAAGCCGCAACCAGTGACCGACGCTACAACGTTTTGTACGTTTTTATGGGGTAAATAAATTTTCATAGGAAATCTAAATCATTTCATCTTATTCTACACCTTTTTAGGTGGTACCAGAATCCACTCTTAAGTCAAAACCCATTTTTCAACACACTAGGTCCCTTATCTCGGAAAAGGTCACAACTCTGTTATTCATTCTCACTCAGTTACTGAACATTATAGTTTAAACAAATTTTTGTTTTTATTTTTGTGCCAACAAAACGTCATATGCGAGAAGTTTTGCTTTACTTCCTGAATTAAAAAAATGCTTCTGAAGCTCACCCCGATAGCTTGGTAAAGCATATGATGAATGTGTTCTAAGTATCGCCCACCAGCCATGAAAGTACCAAAAGGAAATCAAAAATTGAAAACACTACCACCTGAAGACTATGGCCAAACTCATCAAGAGCTTCCAAATTCCTTGGGAGCTAATCAAGCAACAATTCCGTTTACCAGCCGCAGAGTTAATCCAATAACTGGGAAAATGTTAAACATAGAAATTAAGGCTGAAACATTTTGAAAATTGCTACCTCAACGCGACAAAAGAAGCATTTTTGCACCGAATCATAACTTGCGATAAGAAATTAATCAATCACGATAAGTCGAAACATAAGAGATCGTAGCTGAATTCCAGCCATCTAAATCGACACCAAAGCCTAATATTCATGACGCTAAGATAATGCTCTGTATTTGGTATAACCAAAAGGCTCTTAAATATTACGAGCTACTAAACATGAACATGATCCGTAAGCAATTGATTCGCTTGAAGCGAACATTACACAAAAAATGCGGCCAGATGCAATTCGTGCTAAAAGCCATTAAGAATGAAGTCGTTTGAAAGCTTTGCCTCACCCGGCTTTTATTCCAGACCTTTCCCCTACATCGAGCCATTTCTTTAAATTAACGCAAAACGCCATTTCTGGAATACGCTTTACTTTAGAACAGGGTGTCCGAAATTTACTTGATTTGTTCGTGACCTGAGAAAGTGAGCAGTTTAATACTCTAAAAAGGAGTTGCCGGAATCTTAGTCACGACACCAACATTCAGAGACCAATGTGTTCCATTGTGTTTCCCTTTGATAAAAACACAACAACAATTTAATAGAAAAATAAGTATTAAAATCTAATAATATTTTCTTGTTTACACTTCGAGATATCACTCAGTCAACGTGGAATAGCTTACCTTACTCTATGGTTTTGTAATGTCGGGCGGTGACAGACAACATGCTTCACCATTTTTATCACTTCCTCATCCTCACACATCCAACGGTATCCCGGAGTAACGCGAACCCATCTACTGATCCCAGCCCTTACTAGCTAATAAACCTTCATAACATACCTTTTTTAGTTATAGGAGAACCATAGAGTGCGCCAAGTCTACCAAAATAGTGACCCATCGGCTTCCTCAGACCTTGATAACTGCCTCACTATCCACGTAAAAAGTAACCTCCCTGCACTTCGAAACGTATACCATTATCAGATTTCCATTATAGATAGTCAGGTTTCTCATGTTATCGGAAAAATTTAAATTTTCCTTAAAAAAATAAAAATTATCCCAATACAAATATACTGAATACACTGGTTCTATGTAGATTGAAGTCAGGTCCACTTAATTAATTACATTTTGCGTGTTATTGCTATTTCGTTATTGAGTATTATTGTTCGCAAAAAAAAAACACCTGAACGAACTATTTCACTGTTAAGTGGTATGTTGCAAGCCTTTAGTTATTCGTTGTTTGAATACCAATTCCTGACTTCCATATGTTGTTGTCTAATATTTCTCTATATTTCTATCAATATGTGCATATTTACGTTCGTCACAAAGTTATTGATATTCTACAAAATATATATAAAAATAAAACAGCACGAAACAGCAGGCAACAGCAATAACTTCAAGGATATCAATCAAAGATATTAAATGTACTTCAGTAAATAGCTTTGCACATGCACACATACGTCTGTACAAAAGTATATAAATATGATTTCATTTAATAGAAATATCCTTTTTATATACATATCTTTCCAGCGTTTATAGTCTCTAGTGCTTGATTTCATATTTATAAGGAAAATAGACAACAACAAGTCTTACCGCAATTAAATCAATATGTTGGCAATATTTCCATAAAATACAAAACTAAATCTTTGTAGAAACTATTAAATATATTTTTTTTTAAATTGAAATACTCTAGATGTTTTAAAAAAAATATATTTAAATTCCTTTCGTTAAAAGTGAAATGCGATTAGAATAAAAGTAAGGATTCTTTTTACAGTCAGAAGTATGAGTGTGGACTTTATTACAAACTTATATTTTTTCAGATAAATAAAATGTATTTTTAATTTCTTTAAAAAAGTCATCAAGTACCTAAGAAAAATCATTAAAATACAAGTATTCCTATCATTTTGTGCTCTTTCCGTTTTTTACCATAATAATAATAAAAAATCGTAAATAAAAAATTTGTTCACGAGTATAAAAAAATAAATAATATATTGATAAGTTTTCTTAATAAACCACAAATACCAAACCGCAATACTTCAGGAAATGCTGAAAGCAACCTTTATGTACGCATACATTCATTCACATACTTATATGTATATTAGCATGGATCACTTATGTGTGGAAAAAAATAAAAGTTGTTCAAACATATTCCAGTAGCAGTATTATGTTAATTAAGGTACAAACTAAACTTTAGAGGTAAAATTATAGGAAAAACTTTGGGACTTGGTGGTAAATTTTACCCCTTTTAGATTTTCAAAATTTGTATATAAAAAGAGCGTTTTCCTTATTAATGCTGTAAAAACTTTTATATCAAAAATAATAAAAACAAACAAGTAAGAGTGCTTTATTCGGTAGGAATCTTTTATACCCTTCACAACGTGTAGTCATGCAATAACAGTAGTTTGTGTCACCATTCATCCCATATGAAATACGTACATACATATAAAACATACATATATAAAAACATCCCATTGTAAAATTAAAAATTCACGTATGTATTTTAAAAAAAATATTAAAAAAAAATTTAAAAAAATAATAAAAAAATCAAAAAAAAAAAAAAATTTAATAAAAAATAATTAAAATATAAATAATAAATATAAAACAAAAAAAAATAAAAAAAAAATTAAAAAAAAAATAATTAAAATATAAATAATAATATATTAAATAAAAAATAAAAAAAATTTTTTTTGGCTCAGCTGGGATTCGATCCCACGTTTACTTTAACCAATATACAAGCTTGTATGTATGTATATTGTTGTAATGTTGTTTTTGTGAAAAAAAAATCGAGGTGGTCGTGGGTTTTTGCTCATATCTCAGTTGTTTATGAACCGATGTTTCTGATTTTCAATATCGATCTACTCCCGAATATTTCTGATATTTTAATAAAAGTTGATTTCAACATACACACGGACAGACGGTCAGACGGACAGACTGACAGAGCTTAATCGACTTCAATATTCATAAGCTTTCAGAAAATATATACTTTATGGGGTCGGAAATAAAAATTGTAGAAATCTTACACGGAATGACAAACCTATATATACCCTTTTTCACTGTGGGAAGGGTATAAAAAAACAAAAAAATTTTTTTGGCTCAGCTGGGATTCGAAGCCACCCATGTTTACTCTGACCAGTTTACCACGTTTGTATGTCTGTGTTGTATGTTTTTGTTGTGAAAAAAAAACACGGTGGCCGTGGTTTTTCCTTCATACCTCAGTTGTTTATGTACCGATGTTTCTGATTTTCAATACCGATCTACTCCCGAATATTTCTGATATTTTAATACCTCACGCGGGTCTAGGCGATGTGAGGGGACTTCTTGAAGTTGATTTCAACACACACACACCGACAAACGGTAGAGAGCAATCAACTCCTGTATTCATAAGCTTTCAGAAAATATATACTTTATGGGGTCGTAAATGAAAATTGTAGAAATTTCAGACGGAATGACAAAGCTAACTATACCATTTAATTTATTTAATTTTTTATCTAAACAAAACTGGGATTTTATTTCAAAAGTTTTTTTTTTATTATTACAAAATCTTAACATCTTGAACTACAAAAACGTTACCCTCACACCCTCACCCGGAGACCATTACGGTCCATTATGACGCCTTAATATAGAAACGAAGAAAAGAATATAGTAAGAATAGAAGAGAAAGTGAAGCAGACCAGTCCAGAGTCTCTGGCGGGAACAAAAATTCACAGCCCAGAGTGTTAATGAAATAAATAAAATAGATCATGTAAACAAATAATCGTATTAAAAAAATTTCAGGTACACCCTGGTTTACTTCAGAGCAAACAGTATTCTTGTTTCCTATTTTAGTCTGCTTCGGCGTATATAAAATAAAGTGCGAGTTGCAGGTATCGATTCTATTGGAGGTGGGACCATGGAGTCTAGATACACAATAACTTCAGTCATTTCTCGTAATAGCAAACACAGTTTTTGATTATGTTGCCTGAGTTGTAAGTGAAGTAAAACCAATTCTTTCGTTACATTTTTTTAAATTTTTTGAGAATTGGGAAAAAAATTGCTTGACTTACCGTAATATGTGTGTGCTTACATTGACTTAAATGCTCATATCCCAGCAAATACTGTTAAAGGTGTTCTTATAAAATTTAAATTATCTAAATACAAATAAAACAAGAAAGACGGCTATATTCAGTCATGTCGTTTCTGATAACATCCTTTGCCATCATGTGCATAGATATATAGTGCTACCTCGCTTAACGCAACCGTCGTTAAGCGCAACTCCTCGGTTATTGCAACTCGTAAATTGTTTACATTGTTGACTCAGTTAACGCAACTTAAAAAAAAAAACAAAACTCAGTTATCGCAACTTTTCTCCCAAAATTATCAGTTTGTAATTTTTATTAACATAGTTTTTTATTTAGATTTTTTAGCTTTTTTAGATCTACCGCTATTCCAAGAATACTGAAATATGCGTGTTGCACTTGTTTTTTGTCGATATGTACTCAGTTGAAAGAATCTCTTTTCCGTGAAATGTTGTGTTATTTACATTGAGCAAAATGCCAGAAATTTTTTAAACTTTCAGTTGAACAAAAAAGTGATATTCTTAATAAACTTGAAAGGGGCATATCTGTAAAAGTGATTTGCGATGAATATAAAGTGCAACAATCAACAATATCCAGAATTAAAAAGAAATGAAGCTGAATTTGGACCAGGCAAGCGTGTTACAATAAGAGCTTGTGAATATCTAAAAATGGAAGAGGCGTTGTACAAGTGGTTTATAAAGCCATATTAAACCATAAAAGAGAATTTGCGTCCTAAAAAATTTAAACTCGCTTATCGCTACAACCTCACTTGTCGCAACGGCCAAAATTTCTATTAGTTGCGTTTTAGCGAGGTTACACTGTATAAACCTGTAGTGAAGCCTAGATTTCAGATATAATGTTATACGTCATATTGTTTTATTACTGCCGTCGCCATCTTTAGTTTTAAATTTTTACATAGTCAAGTCTTTTCATTTCATACCCATATTAATGGGATTAAAAAACAAAATTATTTGCAATTTTGTTTTGGCCTCCATTTTCGAGTGAGTGATGTTGTAGTGTCGTTTTTCTGGTATTACTTAGTACAAAAAAAAATACAACCACGACACTCACAATAAAGCTGGATATTGCGAATAACCGTAAAACAAAAAAATAAATTCGAAAATCGTATTCGAAATTATAAAAAAAATTTTTTATTTTTATCATTATTTATGTGATTTAAACGTCTTACTGGTGATACTTCCTATAATGAATATTTAGTCTTTCTACGAGTATCCTTAAGGTCGTCTTTGTTACACATACGATGTGTCCTAAGTGCCATATTATCATAATGTCATAACTCTTCAAAATTTTAAAAAGGTTTAAAATTTTTACACTAAACAATACAATACTTTTTGATAATTTTATTTTTTTTGTGAAATTAGGACATTTTAACAACTCTTTGTTAACACACGTATCATGTAAATCATGACAACAACTATGTACATCGAAAGTTACCTTTTTGGTGTTTAAAATTTTTTATTCGTTTTGAACCACCATAGTGCCAATTTGAAATTACGATTACTTTTATAAGACGACAATGAGGCTGATTATATCTCCGTTAAAATCTTAAAATATTCATATTTTTCTTACTTACTCTTTACTTACTTAAATCAATTTTCCTTTTTTATTTCCCACTTACATAAGTATAACAAAATATTTTTCATTATTAACTCTCACTCCCATCTAGTGTGTAAGGTTCCATGTTTCACGTCATTTTAGTGCTGCCATATTGAAAAAAAATAAACATTTCTTAAACAAATCGTTTTAAGATTCAAAAATGTTAATCAATAAAAAAATCATAAATCATATTGAATTTATACTGCATTTAGCAATTTCAGTATGGCAACACGGTCAGCAATCAATCAAAAAATTAAAAAATCAAAAATGTAAAATAAAAAAAGATTCGATATGTTGAAATTTTTTACATATTTTTTGAAATGCCTTTCTGTTTAGGCGAAATTTTTCCTTTATACTGGTATTGTACATCGCAAGCACGTCACTCTCCCAAAAAGTGCTGTTACGGTCCTTTAAAAAAATACCACATACCCACATATGAATTATAACCTCCATGAAAAGATACCTTTAAACGTACGAATTTCCACAATTCTCTTTCTCTTATTTCAGAGTGTCCTTCTGCCATCCCAACTTGTAGCAACATGTTCAAATTTGTGATTGCTAGTGCATTTACAATTTTTACTAAATGCAATAACTGTCGTCTGTCACGGCAAAATTTTAATTTGCATTAGTGAGATCTTAATGCAAATTAACGCTGTCGTCTGTCTATGGTATTAGAATAACAAAATATAAAAAAAAAATTTATATTTCACTAAAAGGCTAAGACCTAAAAGCAAACTTTTTGTAATCAAGAATATCAAAACAGAACGTAAGGTTCACACCCGGCTTTACCAAAAGTAGAAAAACAACAATTAAAATAAGTTCCAAAATTACAATTACAATTACATGACAGATCCCATTAATCCTTATAGGGTTAACTATTATCCTGTAAATCAAAAATTTCTTTAAAAACTGATTGTTTTTTATCTTCTAATAAAACAATAGAACATAGAAATGTAAAAGTAAAACAATTTGTAAAAAGAGCTTAAGTTTTACAAGATTTTATTTAATTTAATTTGATTTTTATAAATTACAATTAAAGTACAATTTAAAAAAAAAAAAAACTGAATCGTGTTTTTCTATTAAAATTCGTATAAATTCGTTAAAAAAAAACTTAACCAATAATAAAAATCTTTACACATGGCAACACTGTGTCTATTGAACAACGTGGTTAACAATTTAAGCTTAATGGCTTTATGTGCTACACGTGTCTACAAGGACACCAAGGACATCACTTTTATAGATAAAAAATTATAAATGATATTCGACGTTGTTGTTGTTGTTGTCATTGTTGTTTATGATATTTTTTTTTATAGTATAAACTCAAATCATTATCGTATAAATATAAAGGAATACAAACATACACACAATACATACATATCTCTGGGTATATTAGCCTTTCTTTAGGTTTATCATTCATCTTTGCATATTAAAGTTTTTTTTCTGTTTCCGAAAAATATAATTTCATGTTGGTGAACGCTTAATGTAATTCTGTTTTCTTAGGCATGTGTAAATATTATTTATATTCTTGATATTGTTACTTGATTTCAATACATAGGTATAGTAACATTTATATAATTTTCAGTCTGTTACACTAAAGTGAATACAATATTTGTTTTTAAAATAAAAAGTATATATACTTATATACATATCTTTATATATATAATTCAACTGTACGTGTGTATGTGACTGTACTCCTTCTAAACGGCTGGACCAATTTTAATGATTTTTTTGTATGCGTTTGGTGGGTGGCGCTATGGATGGTGTAGATTCACAAATCAACCCGGCAGATAGCGCTGCAGGATAACGTCTGTCGGGTCCGCTTGTATGAGTATATATTAAAACTTTTTCTTTAGCTCTTGGTAACTAGTATAAAAAATTCTGATCTACACACCAAATGTAGTAAATCTTTGTACTCAGTTTTTAATTTTATAATCTTATGTCCTCTTTTTAAGTCTCATAGGTTGTGAAGGATACAAAATACATATTTGTTTTTACAGAAATTTGTAATTTTTGATACCATATTGTTAATGTTTATATTATACTAGCTAATACCCGGTGTGCTTCGCCACCCCAAATTTTAGTATTTTATTCATATGGTAGGTGCCACGCCCATTATTGTTCATGCACCCATTTTTTCCATAAATGTTTATTTGAATATCAAAGTTGCTCTCGCAAAATTTTACTACTCTAATCGATATCGTTTTCCAAATATACGAAATTTAGTATTTAATTCATGTGGCCACGTCTACTATTGAAAGTCCGTCCATTTTTTACCCAAATGTTCGTGTGGATGTCAAAGTTTACTGTACTTAATTTGAAGACTCTAGCTGCATTAACTTTCGTGATATATTATATTTAATACTTATTCTTTAATAGGGCATGGCACCTGCCCACTTACAATTTCAAACCAAAGTATATCCTATAGTTCCTTCCAGACATACAGAAAGATTCTGTTAAATTTCAAAGAAATCGGTCCCGCCTTTTAACCATCTATAAAGCATAAACAAACATACAAACACACATTGATTTTTATATATATAGATTATATATGTGGCTTGGACCTAAAAGGGCCAATGTCACTTTTTTGCTCTTATGAGTTAATCATTGCATTAGATTTGCTTTCTTGCTCTCTTTCATTATGGTAAAACAGCTAAAGTCATACTTAACCCAGAACAGCTTCATAAATAAAATGCTGGCCAATGTCATTTTGAAAACAATGTCTATAGAAGTTAAAGTTCAATTCAAGTTTTCTCAAAAGTAAATATTTTGACATTGGACCTTTTACCTCCAAGCCACAGATATACAGATTTGGAGAATTTTTTTTTTCGTACTAGAAAATAGTTGTCCACTTTGTTGGTTTTTTTTTAATGATCCATGAGTTATTATAAAAATATATACTTTAATTGTCTAACATATTGGCGATTTTTAACCTTGAGTTTGGCGAAAAAGCTCAAAATAAATATGACAACTCCGGTATAAAATAAAAGGTAAAAATACATGGAATTAAAAAAAATATATATTTATGTCAAAACAAAAAATAATTTTATTTGAAAAATATATCTTTCCATACCCTTAAAATGTTGACCCAGTAATGCAAACACTTAGAAATACATCATAATTTTGTACATTTATAAAAAGCTTTAAAGTGAGTAAAAAATCAATAATTGAGTTAATCTAATTAGAAATTGTTTCTTAGAATTTAAAATAATTTTTGTTTTCTTAAAGGCGTAATTTTATTATAAACTCAGTAAAAAGTCTACCTGTTACGTGGTGCTCAATCCTAAAAATTTTGTAATTGCGGCTCTGTAGCACTAGGGTTCAACCTAAATCGTGTTTACGGTACCATTTTTAAAAAACATGGGCTAATAGAACCCAAACTTTAAAATTTACGCCCTTCTGTCATTCTCTGTGGATGAATTGGTTTCTCGTTAACATCGTGCCGACTCTTCAATTGCACAATTTTGTTTTCTGTTATAAACGACAAGGTTAAATATGCTCTTCGTCAAAAAGATGATTATTTTGTTCAAATTTAATATCACATTGCAGCTTTCGTTAGTAGAAAAGCGAGATGGGGCAACAAAGTGAATGGTTGTTTATCTTCATTTGGACATTGTAAGCAAATAATCGCTGATATCACTGGTGCGTGAATGAACATTAACAGAAAAATTGCCCGAGTATGCTGCCAGACATAAAGCCATTATATCACGACAACGCTCGGCCACATGTTACAATACCTGTTTAAAACTATTTAGAAATAAATGATTCGGAAGTTTTGCTTCTTACGTCTTATAGTCCTGACCTTGCCCAGTGCAACTGCTATTTATTTCGATCGATGCTGAACTATTTCTGGAATACGCTTCACTTTAGAATTAGCTTCATATGTTTCCAGAAAGATGGGAAGAGGTCATTTGTAACAATGGCTAATACTTTTAAAAAATATTATTCTAAAAGTGTTTCAAATTAGAAGCTAAAAGTGTGAAAAAATCCCTAAAATTTAAGCGATACCCCTAATAATGGAAAAAAAATTTTATAAAACTTATTTTCCACAAATTTTTTTTTTAAATTATCTGGACTTTTCGTTTATTTAAAATTTTAAATTGTTTTTGAAAATCTAAAATTTTTGGGGGACGGAAGTAAGTTTTTTCCGACAAAAGACATATATAAAGGGTCCGCCATCTAACGTGCTTATTTCGTGAATGGTAACACTTAGCTCATGTCTGATTTGACAGATAATTAGTTTTATCCTTCCGCTGAACGACCCTTTAAATTCTTTTTTGTTTATTTATACGGTTTTATCATCAGTACTGTTTGTGCTAAGTAACAAGTTTTTTAGGAAATAGCATACGGTAATCAAACGTCGATTATTTTTTTTATTTTTTCTACAACACTTTGTTGAACTTACTTCTTTTTATTGATTCCTATGATCTTTTTTTTTATTTTTTCAATCACATTTTTGTTGTTTTTTTTTTATTTTGAAATCAAAATTTTCAAGAAATTCCTAAAAAAAAATTGAAATTTTATGAGCTTAACTTTTTTAATTTAATATAAGTACGCTTATTAGAAAAATTACGAATAAAAATATTAAATGCAAAATATCTATAAATTTTATTAATTTTTATCCATTCGATAAGTTACTTATTACCTTCTTTCTCTTTTTGTCATTTCAGGTATGAACAAATTGAATCTATTTATAAAATTACTCAAGCAAGTATTTATTTTAAGAATTACAAATATATTTACACTTTATATTGATATAAACAAATATTTATATGTATCTTTAGGTATAATTTTAAGATGTTTTATGTTAATTTCATAAGAAAACTGGCAGCTGTCAAAATAGACTACGAGTAAGATGAGTAATATTTTTTGAAATTTAGTAAATTTATAAAAAAAAACAAATAATATTTTTTAAATATATTTGGTAAATACTTATAATGTGATAATTTTTAAATATGTTAAATTTTTCTTTTACAATTTTAAAATTGTCATTTAATTTCTTTAAATTTTATTTAGGCTTTAGTTCATTTTTTAATATTATTTTTGTTATAAAGAAATTTTAATTGCGGTATTGAAAGAGTAATCTGATAAAGTATATTTATTTCTACTATTCACTCCAACTCGATGTGTTAAGAAAATATACTTAAGGCAGCGAAATTGTTTCGAATTCAGTTTAGGTAAAAACCTGGGTACTAATAAGATGATATTTACATCCAACACTTAATCACCGATGTTGAAATCGTATATGGTTTCAAAAGTGCATTTCACACGGCAAGTGTCGGTAGAAATATATATTTTCATATTATTCATTCATTATCACAATTAAAAATTCCTTTAAACAAAAGAATTTTTAAAAACGAGCTAAAGCCTGAACAATATTAAAATTAAATTTAAAAGTTTATTTTTGTAATTTTAATACAATACGTTTATTTTAAAAATATTCTCCGAGTAAACTAATTTTCGAAGCACCTTTTACATTCCGATTGAGCTACCTCCCAAACATACGCTTTAAATGATTTTGTTGGGTTTTTGTCATCCTGAAAGACCCATACTGTCGGCTGCTGTTTGCCTTCAGGCTTATACGCATAGATACACAATTCGTCACCTGTCACGATGTCATATACATACATGTCCGCCATTGTATTTTTAAGCATTTCTTGCGATTAATTGGCATGATCCTTTCAAATTATGCAGAATATAGCGCGAACAAATCTTTTTTACAGCTAAATATTTCTGCAATATGGAATGAGTGCTGCTCCCACTAATTCGGTTGGCCTAAATCTTGCCATAAGTTACATGATTATATTGCGATATTATTTCACGCACAGCATCAATTTTTTTATCACTAAAAAGGCGAATTGAGTTCATCGATCAAGTGTTGTTTACTTTATCCACGACGAAACATTCGCTCAAAAATATTCACGATTTAATACAATTTTTTTAACGACATAAATTTTTTAACTTACTTTGAACAACACAAAGGACGTTCGTACCTTAAAACTTTCTGAGTACGTATATTTTAAAAAATCTTAAACTATACTATAGAAATGTCAGTAGAATTGTCCATGACAATACATATCGATAGAACAGCTTGTGAATTCACAATTTGATTTGTATATTTTTTTATTTCTATCCCCTTTAAAATTATTTGTTTATTGCCATACTCTCTTACCACTCATATAAAGGACTTCTTGTATTTAGTTAACTTTTTAGACATTATTCGATGTAAATATGTAAGCACTTACACAGTTTAGAACTTTAGCTGTATAGATACTAGCTTATACATCCCAGCGGTAAAAGTCAACAGGGCTATATATTTCAGGCCTTCTGGAAGACGTATTTACACCTTCCTTTAGATTAATAATCTTATTCTACCTGCCCTTAAATGCCTTTAAGAGGGCCTCTGAACTTCCTTCTAAAGATCCCACATTCTATCTCCTTGATTATTCTAACTCTTCTTTTTTAAGAACGAATGTGTACATTCTCGCGTGTTTTTTTTAGTTTTTGTATTATAAGCGACAACAGATAAATGTTGAAACCGTTACTTAAATCAGATAGGTAGGTAGGTAGGAAAGGGGGATGCAGAAAGCAGTATCTGCCTCCTACACCCACACTCGGAGACCAATAAGGTCCATTGCGTTACTCTTTCATGTATTAAGGATAGAAAAGAGAGAGAAAGAGAAAGTTTCCAAAGATATAGTACAAGAGAAAATAATAAAAATAAAAATAAAAATGAGTTAGTAGGAAATAAAATAGAAGAAAGAAAAACATATTCTCTACGAGCCCCATTGCATGTTCACTAGCCACCCGATCCCCATGATGAATCCGATAATATTCCCCAGCTTGCACTTTGAAACATCACCCAACTCATCGTGGAATCGTTTATCAACTACTTTAGCCTGTGATTATGTGGCCTTGGGCAGTGACAGACAATGTATTCCACAGTTTCCAACTCCTCCTCATCTTCACACAACCTACAATAATCCGGAGTGTTGCGATCCCATTTACTAATCCTAGCCCTCACAGGACAGTGCCCTGTTAAAACCCCAATAGTGGCCCTTAGACATACCCTACCCAGGCCCAGAAGAACCGTAGAGTCCGCTGAGTTTAACCTGGGCCGTAAAGCCCTTGACACCCTGCAGTATAGAGTAACCTCCCTACCCCTTGGAACAAGTTCCAATATAAGATCCGTCGCTTTATAGATAGCCAGTATCTCCGCTTGGAACACACTACAGTTATCAGAAAGTTTGTAGGACCTCCTGATGTTTTCTCCCATAATATAAATCAGATAAAAGTAAAAGAAATAAAAAAATATAAGCAAATATATTTAAGAATAAAAAAGTACTCATTTAGTTGCGTTTCAAGCTTATAAGGAGTGGAGTTTAAAATTGCTGATCTCAAAACAGGTAAAAACGCAAAAACTTTGTAACAATTTAAATTCACAAAGCCTTTTAACAGATTTTAACTGAAAGGGTTCCAAGAAAGGCTTCTAGAAGCCCCATTTTTTTAAAAGAGTTTTAAAGCTTTTGCTCTATATTCCAAAGCGTGTAAAAACTAAATAAATATGCAATGGGTATCGGAGTCTTTCCGTTTGCTAAATAAGACTAAATAAGGCCTTTTATAAGGTCTACTTACCCCCCACTTCTTATCGCTGGGATGTTTTTACATATACACCTACAATTTTGTTTAAATATGGGCTTCTTTATCTGTATGTATGTATGTATGTATGTATAATACAATTAACTTTACAAAATGTTTTGTATCGCAATCATAATTGTTTAGGCACAACTGTATAAATAAATGTAACTATAAGGGATATGTATGTATGCGTAAGTGTATGTTCTTTTCATGCCTCATTTGTTTATTACATTACGAAAATGAAATCGCAAAGTTTATTCTTGTACAAAGTTCAATTAAACTTTATTTGTTATTTACTTTTCAATCTTTCCAAATTTTGTTTTTCTTCTACTTTCTGTACGTTGTTGTGACTGTTGGTAACTTAATAATGCGAAGAAAGTAAAATCGATCTTAAAAAAATCAATTTTAATATTCCATTACATACAGGTTAGAAACATTTTTGTATATTTAATTTTTAAATTAAATTCAGATTTAAAAATAAAAAAAAAATATCTTGCCTGTATATACATTTTGTGGTTTGAACAAAAATACCGCACAACAAATATTTACGATAAATTAATTGTGCTCTAAATACACTCATAAACTCTATACCTTTGGGAATAAGAAGCAGAAAAGAAACCTTATAAGTTGAAAAAAAAAAGATGTTAATGAAATTCTATTTGCAAAGTATAAATGGAAATTGATTTGAAATCAAAGTACACTTTTGGTTTAAATAAGATTTTTTTATGGAATGAACTTGGCACAATTTAATGAAAGTAAATTAAAAATAATCTCTAAGAAAATGGAAAATGAAAAAAAATAATAATAAAATTGTTTATTGTGTTCTAATGTGCTGTATTAAGACGTTTTGCGTGTAATTTGTTATTGTAACAAAAACGAATTACACGCAAAACATCCACTCAAAGTAAACGTTCGCATTCTAAAAACAGCACATAATGCTACTAGCTGGCTATAAAGTTAATAGGACTGCACGTGGTATGAGTAATTGTTCGACATTCAATCCTTTAATTAGATCATCTAAATCGTTGCAAGCAAATGTAAACGCTTAACACTTTGGAAATACTGAATCAAAAATGTAAACTTCACTGCTTAGTTTTAGAGGTATGGATGCAACAAAGTCAATTGAAGTTGCAAAAATTCGGCTTATTGACTCACAAATTTCTTCATGGAATCTTTTAGTATGGAAAAATAATTGTTGTCATATATTCTCCGCAACTGCGCCTTATGAACGCCAGTTTTGCAGCATATTTTAGTAGCATACCCGGTTGGTTATATTACGTCAATAGTACGTCGAATGATGAAATTTAATTTAAAGATGCCAAATCACACGTATGATGTGGCCAATTCACAGATTAATTTCTTCAGATAATACAGTCACTTAACGTTGGGCTCAACAAAGTGATAATTTCACACTCTGTATAGTATTGTTACGTTTATACCTTTTATAAAGGTTAGTTTATTTTTTTATTTGTGTTTTTTTTTTTCAATAATCCGGGATTCTTTTGATTGCAAAACAATAAATGGCCCTCACGAAATTTCAATTATAAAAGTTAGATTTTTTTAAACATACTCAAATGGATTATTAAATATCTCCGTATTATTTTTTCATTCAACTTGATGGTCTTTTATTTATGTCCTGTGTATAACTGACTACTACTTGCTGTAGGTTTCTTATAGTGTGATGCCAGTTAGAGAATTATCCCAAAAACGTAATTTTAGTAATAAATATTCCATAAACATCCTGCAAGTATGCTACAAAATACAAAGTATTTATAAATTTAAGGTTGCCAAAGCTGTCACTTTTAATATATCTAAAAGCGAAGAACGGCTGGACCAATTCGTCTTATCTTTTTTCAACATTCGTAGTAATGCAATTTAAGCTTTTGCGTTAACCAATATCGCAAATTTTGAATTTGAATAAATTAAAATGAAATGATGTCTGTTTTTTACGCAAATTATTGTTTTAAATATAAAGTGGGTGTGGCAGGTGTTGCCGCTTATCCAATACCTAAATACCTAAAGCCTGCAAAACTCGTGTCGGGTATTATAATAACAACTTGCGTAGTTGAGCTGGAAGATAAAAATGGGCGTGGTACCTTCAATAAAAAGAAAATTCATTTTATTACATCTACAATCTTAAATTTCTGTGTGTTTCAATTTTATCTCATCCGTTGGGCCAGGGGAAAAACTCATATGATTTATTTCAGGAGCAATAAATTTAAGAGTTTTGAATTCAAAGATAAGACATTTTATTAAAACTTTTACAATTTATTCTAATAATGCGATAGGATCAAATAAGAGGGCGTGGTTCCTTCTAAACAAAAAAATATAGTTAATTGTATATCTGCATTAATTTTATTCATACATGTTTAAATGTGTAATGACTATCTTAGCACATTTAAATCACCTCAAATGATTTAGAAAAAAGCAAACTAAAGGAGGCGGAAAATAACACGTAGGCTGGGAAAATGCCTTTTAAAAAGGGACAGGACGGGATTCCTGATGTTTTTAGGGTTTTAAATAAAATGCTTACTTTATATGTCAATTCAATGTACTTACATATTTTATAAGGCAAAATACTTATTTTATAAAAAATGATTGGACATTTTCTATAAATCACAGCCTTAAAATTCTTTTGAACATACATATTTTCAACATGAATAAAAAATGTCATTTGATAGGTGAAGTAAAAGCCAAATTTGAAAATTAACACTATGATTCACTAATTAAAATTTCATTGAATTGTAACATACATATATAGGAATTTTAAATTACATATGAGTGTACCGATAAAGGGTGCTAATGATGAAATCGTAGCTGGTTTCGAAAATGCATTCCACTCGGCTAATATCGGAAATAATTTTTAGAGAATATTCTTAAAAATTATTGCAATTTAATTTAATTTGATTTATAACCTAAAATAATAGAATAAATGAACTTAAGCCAAAACAAGTAATAGTGCTATCCGTGCCGAATCTTTTATACACTTCACAACATGTAGTCATGCAATAACAGTAGTTTGTATTCATATAAAAACATACATATATAAAAACATCCCATTGTAAAATTAAAAAATTTACGTATGTATGTTAAAAAAAAAATTAAAAAAATAATTAAAAAAAAATTAAAATATAAATAATAAATATAAACAAAAAAAAATTTTTTTTAAAAATATTAAAAATATAAATAATATATTAAATATTATTTAAAAAAAAAATTAAAAAAAAATTAAAAAAATAATTTAAAAAAAATTAAAATATAAATAATAAATATAAACAAAAAAAAATTAAAAAAAAAATAATAAAAATATAAATAATATATTGATGTTGAAATCAACTTTTTGAAGCCCCCCGACATAGGTTGGACCCGGATAAGGTATTAAAATATCAGAAATATTCGGGAGTAGATCGGTATTGAAAATCAGAAACATCGGTACATAAACAACTGAGATATGAGCAAAAACCCACGACCACCTCGATTTTTTTTTCACAAAAACAACATTACAACAACAACATACATACATATAAACGTTTATACTGGTTAGAGAAAACGTGGCATCGAATCCCAGCTGAGCCAAAAAAAAAATTTTTTTAATATTTAAAAAATTTTTTTTTTAATTTTTTATTTTTTATTTAATATATTATTTATATTTTTATTATTATTTTTTTTTTTATTTTTTTTTTTATTTTTTTTTATTTTTTTTTTTTTATATAAATAATATATAAAATAATTTTTTTTTTTAATTTTTTTTTAAAGTTTTTTTTTACTTTTTTTTGTTTTGTTTTTTAAAATACATACGTGAATTTATAATTTTACAATGGGATGTTTTTATATATGTATGTTTTTTATATATTTATGTACGTATTTCATATGGGATGAATGGTGACACAAACTACTGTTATTGCATGAATACACGTTGTGAAGGGTATATAAGATTCGGCACGGCCGAATATAGCGCTCTTACTTGTTTTTATTAGTTTTTTGTAACTGATTTGATTTTTGAACCTTGAAATTTTGGGAAAATTTTTTAAAATAAAATATTTCAAAAAAAAAAACTTTATTTGGAACCCAGTATTTACAAAACGTTTACATCTCTTGGATTTCTTTAAATTTTCGAACATTAAAATTCATGCCTTATTTTCCAGTTTACAGTATTTAAAATTTCAATTGCCTTGATTTATATAATAAAAGTCTTTTTTCAGTCATCTTGATTTCAATTTGTTGTTAAATTAATTTTTTTTCTGCATCTATTTTTTAATATGAAAAAACAAGCAAGTGTTTAATATGAAAGTCATGCCGTTTTATTCATTTGTCTTTTCGGTTACTGATTTTTTCTCATTTATTAATTTCTCAACAAATTTGCCCATGTAAGCATATAAAGAAATAAATTTTTCATTTCTTATCTAAAACACTAATCAAAATGAAATCCAAAAAAAACATTGTTGGTGCTAACAAAAGAAATGTTTCAAAAAGTATAATAAAGAAACGAGTAGCAAAGAAAACAAATGCTCTATTTCTTGTGACACGCAACAGAGCTGTAAAATGATATAAACTTTGACAAAATCAATGAATATACTTAAGCTAAATAATTTTGACATCTGAGCAGTATAATTCCTAGCTAACTAACTCCGTCTTAATATTTTTTATTTTTTTTTTTTACTTCTTATTAAAATTAAAAAGCCTTTACAATTTTAAAGATTTTTTTAAATTTTTAAATTTTTCAAAAATTATATCTTCAATTTTGTAATGCAGTGTTTTTTATTGTAAAAAATAAATCTGCCAAATTTTCCTTTTGAAGTTTTTCCTAAACGTGCTGTCAAATTATGTCATACTGATTACATTTGTTTTAAATATATTTTTTTTTCTCATTCTATTACATTCCTTTTCTCATTTATTTTCTAGTGACTGTATGTTTTTGAGCTTTTTTTTTTTGTATAGCATACTTTTTGGTAATTTATTTTTAATGCTTTGTAATACTTGCTTGTTTTAAATGTTATTTTATGATTTCTTTTTGTAAGTGTCTTTTGTCTCAGAAGGATTTAAACCATTAGCAACATACACACACCCATAAGGGACATACTCTCACACACTGTTGCTTTGGCAGCCACTTTATCAATGTCAGTTGCGCAAAAACAAGTGAAAAAAAAAACTGCAAAAAGAATGCGAAGTTATTAGTATTTATTCTTCTTCAAACGCCAAAGCGAAACACAGAAAGAAACTAAGAATATAAACAAGAGGCAAATCAAATTTAAAAGTATGATTTAAGCCTAATTTGATGGGCTTTGTGTAGTTATGTTATTAAAAATTTGTTCATAAGCCTCGCTTTCACTTGAAATGAAATAATACAACCACTGCACCAAATTGACTACATCTGAAGGCGTGAAAGTTTTTTGTAAATTAAAACTATAACAAAAATAATGATTAAAGCTCTCAAAAACTTTGTGCTGAGAATGTTTTTAGTTTTCGGTTTATTTTATAAAATTTTTTGAAAAATATAATAATTTTTAATAAAAATTGTTTTAAGATGCAAGTTAAATTCCAAAAAAAAATTTCCTTTATTTATATTGCCTATTTTAAGGCCACTTTTAAATGACAAAATGATATTTTCTAACCTGATTTCAAATTGTTATTATATATTTTTTTAATACTACCATTAAATTAATTATACATTCTACGAAGTCTTTATAATCTCTCAAACTCTTAAGACTTCTTTGTTGCCTCAATAATGAGCTCATAAATTTTAAACATCTTCCTTGAATGCATTATCTTTTTCAATAAACGACAATAATGGCTTTAAAGTTTTTTTATGTTTTTATTTTTGGCTATAAAATTATGATTATGAAAATTTAAGAAGAGATTTATGTGAAAGATTGAATACAACAATTTCTTTAAAAAATGAATTTATTTTATTTATAACTTTAATAGCCTTAATAGATTACTTGAATGGTATTTTAAAATATCAAAAACAAAAAAAAAATTTTTTTTAATTGTTAGCATAGTTTGTCAAAGCCTCCTGTCCCATAATATTATAAAACAAATTCAAAATTGAAGATTTGTAAGAAGAATTTAAATGTAACTATAAAATGTCTTTAGGTTTCAATTTCAATTAAATATTTAAAAAAAAACATGTTTTCCTAAAATTATGCCACGTTTTTTATTATTTATTTTTTATTGGATAACTAATTAGGCTTTTGCGATTCAATTGTTTATTAATTATTGCTATGAATGAACATTAATTTGTGTTTCAATTTTGTAATTAAACAAATAATGAAACTAGTCTCTTATAATAAGACCCTCTAGATTAGTCAGTAGTAGTCTACCCTAATGGGAGTTGCGTGTTCGAATCCCTCCACATACGATGGGCTGTTACACAGCAACGAGTAAAATATCGTCGTTACTTCGCTCGTTTAATAAATAAGAAACATAATTTGTAATTGTTTTGCAATAAAATCAATATTTTCCTCCTTGACATATGCTTTAGATTTTTTTCTTGAAAATCAAGGTAATTTTTTAACTTTCTCCTGCAAACAACTAAACACGTTTCCTTCACTTAATTGTTAAAATAATATCTTTTAGGAAAAAATAATAAAACTTTGATGTTCAACACGTGACAGCACATAACAGAGCTATGGCCATATTTTCACAACGTTTTCTTTGCAAGAATTTTTTTTTGTGTAATAAATTTCGGTTGTACGCCGTAAAAAAAAATCAAAACTATGTGACAAATATTAAACTAGTGTAATTTACTTGCATGTCACATAAAGAAATTAATTATTTTGACATACTCCAGCTGTTTTAATTCGCATACGAATAAGTATTAATATGCAGATGGATGTTGTCCTGCAGTTCTGACAAGTCAAGCCAATTTTAATATTTTGGGTGTATAACCTAAGAATGCGGGATTCACAATATGTGGCGTACCTTTTGAAAGTTTTTTTTTTCTTTAATAACTTACACGTCATTTTAAAGGAAACATACCTGTCATTTAATCTCACTCAGTTCTTTTAAATTTTTTCCTTCGAAAACATTTTGTGTCAACAATGCACCAAAGGAGGCAAGATTTGCTTTTATTTACTTTTTTAATTTGCCGCTGAATTACTTCATTTGCTCATCGAAGCTTATTATGAATGCGTTTCATCGGTTTTGACGCGTGAGAGATAATTTGTGCGGTAGTTCAGAAGTTCTGATTTTGACACAAAAGATAAAGATCGCCTAGAGCAAATAAAAAAGTTTAAGGACCACGAATTGTAAGCAGTACTCCATTAAGACTGTTGTTAAACGCAACAAGAAATTTGTTGGCAGCTACTAAGGCAGCAATTTCAAAACTCGACTGCGAGCAGCATCATTCATCCAAAAGCTGGAAAATTGGGTACCATTCGAAGTGTAGCGTAAAAGACTATTTTGCAGGTCTGAATAGCTGCTTGTACGCCTTAGAATCATTTCTGCACCTAATCACTTCTTAAATTGTTAAATTATGGACCTGAAGTTTTATTTTATAATACGAGAAGTTTGCTTTGAGATGAAAGCTTTAAAGCTTGCATATCTATGGAGAACAGCAGACAAAGTCTTGCTTTACAATTTTTAATATCAATTAGTTTTTCATTCTCATTTTGTCAATTTGATTTCGATTTTAAGCTGCTCTTGGGTAATGTTCTTTGCTTTGTAAACAAACACTGGTCTGGGATTGAACAGCTTTAAATAGAGCTATAAATAGTTGACATAATACACATGCAGGCCCTCTGAATTTTTCTTGCGTTCGTTGTAACCACTAGCTCGTATTTTTGCAGTAGCCTAATGCAGGGCGCTTCGATTTTTTCTTGCGATGGTAGTAGCCTATAGTTCGTAATCTGTCGTATGCGAATATAAGGCCCTCGCATTTTCCTTATATTTATCGTATTACGAATTCATACTTGAAATATACCCTTGTAAGCATTGTCATCTCATATGAAGAGATGGAATTACTACAAAACTGTGTTTCTTTTTAAAAACCAACCAACAACTGCGTGTTTTATTCTTAAAGGAAGCAGAGCTTTGTGAAAACCCGTGACGGAGCCGTACCCCGGCTGGAAAATAGATTATAACCTTGTTTTTTTTCAGTTTTGTCAATAAAGTCGCTATTTTTGTTCGTGGTAGTCTAATTTTTTTGCGGTGAAGTATTTTGATGAGGCACTCCAGATTTTATAAAAAACTGTGATTTTGAATTTGTTGTTAGATAGAGCGTTTTGCGTTTCATGTAACGATATGTAGTTACCCACTCTTATAATTAAATACAAAATGCAAAGATGGAAAATAAAAAATATTCTTAGAATATCATTTCCAAAGTTATTAAAATTTCTGTTAAATAATACATTTTATTTTCCGATTCAATATTTTTCAGTTGTGACCATTTGCGTTAAAAATATTTACCAGTCATCTACGCTTTAGTCTTGTAAAATTCTAAGAATTTTAAACAAATCGTTTAATAAACATATATACTTATGTATGTATACATCTAGGGTAGGGTTGTACGAAACATGTGGTGTTTAATGGTATCTAACAATTTAAATTGCCTACTTTTAGGAGTTTTTTAAAAGCACACACTTTTTTTTACTGCTGGAAAAAATACAATAATTTATTTTGCACCATCATCGATTCAGCTCAAAAATGTATTTGTTTGTTTTGAGGCTTAAATGAAAAATGCCCAAAAAAGCGAAAGAAAAATAATGTAAAAAAATAACACAAAAAACTATCAAGTTGTTCTTTTTTAAATAAGGGTGTGGTTCATGTAATCTTTAAAATCCATATGGTTTAAATGTTTACAAGAAAAACCAAAACTCAGCAGCTGAGATTAAGATTTGAGTGTAAAAAACTGTTATTTTTTGTGATTTAGGAAAAAAAAAGAATACGACTTTTATAATTGCATTTTAAAAACCGTAGACGTCGTTATGGTTATATAAATCAATTAAATTTTTTTTACATTGTCTCTATATTACTTTAACATTTAAAAGTGTTTTAGAGAAATCTATTAAAAATATTAAACAACAAATGGATTGAAAAAAAAATTATAAGATTTTTTTTTGTCAAATAATGCATGGAGCCAGAGGCGTGGTGCAACGACCGACAGTGTCATAATATGATAAAGATGACCACATGCCCAGCTAGCATTTAGATGATTGTTTTTTAAAAAATCACCATGCTGAGTCTTTTTTGAGTACTTTCTGTGATCAAAAACTGATAAGTCACTTACACGATTAGGAAAGGACTCGAAAATGATTCGTGTTATTGATTAAAAAGAGTTTGATTTAAAATACAATAACAAATTGTATTGCAATCGCAAATCGATCAACCAGGCGTTTAAAATGTGAGTATTATATCCGTTATTTATTATTATATTTTGCGCATCTGGAAGATTTAAAACCGATTGATCGAAAACAGATCATGCGGGTGTTTGAAATATGATTATTTTTTGCATTTTGTGATTATTATGGATAATTAAACACTGATTTTTGTTAAGTATAACGGAAAAATTTTTGCGTACTCTTCAGTAAATATCAAAAAGTTATATTCTTGTTTATTTATAAAAGTAACATCGAGGTGTACACATCGTTTCATTGTGAAATGTTATAACAACCATATAATTTTTATGTTGTTAAAATGCTTAAGGCTGGACTTTAATTTTTATTTAAACAACTATTTTTAATGAAAAAATGTATTTTCTTTTAAATAAACTTTGATGTATTATGTATATACATCAAATGAATATGAATTAAATATATTTTTATTTGATGTTACCCCAGGTTTATATGGACGTGATTTTAAAAATTGACTCGATTTTGTTTACTCTAAAAGATTCGAAAAACAGTTATAAATGACTATAAAAACACTACAAAAAAATAAGAAAACGACCAAAAAATTACTCATAAAAGACTCGTGAGCGTTTAGAAATATGACTGATAAATGACTCGAAAAAGTCTCACAAATTAAGAAAAAGAAGACTGATAAATGACCAGAAAACGAATCGAATAATAGACTATAATAGACATAATAAAAGGGATCGAAAATGACTCTTAGCTGAATGAAAAATTTAATCATTAATAAAACATCAAGAAGAGTCGCGGCTAGGGACACTTTTCTCCCTAACAAAGTATCTTTTACGATCAGAAACTGAGCTCATATTCTGCATTTTTAGTCGCGCTGAGGAGTTAAAAAATACTATAATTTGATTAGATATTTCAAAAATTGCGGGCTGGGTGGGTTGCGGTACAAAAAAATAATTTATCTCCAGAAATTCAGGCAAGTTTTAAATTTGCTGTAAAGTATTGCCAAACAAAAGAGGGTAATACGAATTTATAATGGGAGAAAAATATTTATTAGTCTAAAGGGAGTCTAGTTTTTTAAGAAAAAAAATTCATTAAATAGTTCATATAAATTTAGGTCTATCACTTATTTCGAAAATAATTTGAACTCCCTTCTAATAATTCCATCTTTTAAAATTTTCATATTGTCTTTGATTTAGATTTTTAATATGCATCAGAAAAATGCCCATACCTTAAGGGTCACAATTTTCAAAAACAAACGTAGATAAAACAACATTTTTTTCCAATTACGCAAGCTGCATAATCAATCATTGTTGAATCGTTGTACGTTGGAGAACTATTATTTTTAACCACCAGATCTCCAGGTAATCTCAAAGCTTGACCTACATTTATTCCGAAGGACTACATTTAAGTTCTTCCTTGATACTTGCTCGAATTCCTAACAAAACGATAGGTAACTGTTCAGACCAATATCTTGCATTATCACTAGATCTAAGACTAGTTTTTAACTGTCGGTGAAAACGTTCAACCATGCCATTTGCCTGTGGATGATAACTAGACGTGTGAATCTTAAGTGTTCCTAGAAGATTTGTTAAATGACTAAACAATTTAGATGTAAATTGTGTTCTATTATCGACCGTTATTTGAAGTGGAACACCAAAACAAGGAATATAATTATATACAAAAATCTTATTTTCAGAAGAAATATCTTTAAGCGGATATGCTTCTGGCCACCTAGTGAACCGATCAATTATTGTCAATATCATTTTTGAAATTTGTGTATTAAATTAAAGTTTCATCTTGATGTTTTTCTATACATTTTATAAAGAAAATATTTATTTGCAGTCCCTAGGTTCGTAGTTTGAAAAGTGGGCTATAGTAAGCCATGAAACACCTTCATCACCCAAAGTCAGAGACTCCTAGTGTGCATCCTTTTAATAACACTGGTCTGCAAAAAAATCAAATATTAGGCATGTCCATATAAAAATCTGAGATTGATAGAGAAAAACTGAAAATGGATTTGAATTAAGTGCTCCAAAATCTCTATAGTCCAAATATTTTTATTTGAAGGCAATTTTTGATTAAGACCTAAAAAATTTCCAGAAAAAAAAACAATTTTAAGTGAAATTAAAAAATACATCAATTTCTATCTACTAGCTACCCGAACCCCATTTTAAATCCGATAATATTCTCTAGTTTTACGTCTCGAGAGATCACCTAATTGAGCGTACAAAGCCATCCTCCTTTATTATATTGAAGTCTCAGGCATTGCTCTATGGTTTCCATTTCCTTCTGGCCCTCACACATCCCACAATAATCGAGAGTGTTGCAATTCCATCTCCTTGTGCTTGCTCTTATCAGACAATGCAACGTAATAACTGCAAAAGTGGCCCTCATACATACCCTATTTAGGTCCAGGAGTGCCTTAAAGTCCACTGATCTAACTTTTGTTCATAAAACTCTGCCATCCCTTCTATTTTTCTATGCTCTATTGATCTTGTCTAACATTAATGCCCTAATCCAGCAAATATAGTAGCCCATCGGTGGCCTCACCATACTCTCTTCGCTTGTTAGCAATACCAATTGTATTCAATATCAGTGTCGACACCACAGTGCCCCGCTTTCCAGCTTAGCCTAAGAGTCCTTTTAAAGTCCCTAACCTGACTTGATTTCGCATACTATCCTTTGAAGGTCTATATTGCCGCCTGACTATGTAGAGCGCCAGGGTTTCTTGGTAAGTGTTCTATTATGAGATTATATGCCTTTAGATGGCAACTATCTCCCACACACAACAATCATTAAAAAGCCTGTAAAACCTCTTGATGTGCTTTTCCTCTATATAGACGCCCGACCCTGTTCTTGGCATCTCGATATGTATAATATCAACGTATCTAATATTTCACAGATTACGACACAGAATCCAGCACTGTGCTGCTTAAGACAACTTGCAATTTATTTTTTTAAATCATTTACTTTTAAACACACTTTTCAGAAAATTTTAAAAATTAATTGAAAACAATTTTTTTCATTTAATTAATTATTTCAAATGTTCAGTAAATGATTTGTATATAAATAGGTTTTCTGCAGGCATTTTAAAGATGAATTATTAAGAAAAAACAATTTTTCGTAACTCTTTTGCACAAAATTTCTGGCCACTCGCTATAAAAAACGTGTTGCCTGAATTAGAAAACTGGAATAAATTGAACTTAGGCTACAGGATCATTAATAGAATACGGCGATAGATTTACATCCATAAATTTAAAACGAAATTAGCATTTGTACTTCCCAAACGATTAGCACTTAATGCTGGGCACGCACGTATATAGACAAAACACACTCAAACACACCATCCATCTAACACAGACAACAATATATTACGTACATAAACCGGAAATGCAAAGTTGTGACTTTGCATACATATTTCAGCTACAGTATGTTATCATCAATACACATACACACCGGCACACACCGTTCTATAGGCAAATAATTGTGTGCATAAGTTGTTAGTGTAAGGGTTTTTGTGACAGTTTTATATTGGCAATTTAACCTCATCTGTTTCGCAATTTTGTTCGCCTATTACACACACACATACATATATGTATGAAAGTTGTGCACACAATGGCGTTGCCATGCGATGTGTAAATTTTTTTTATTTCTCACGTTTTTACAGCTGACTTTTCAGGTCACATTAAAATGTTTTTCTTTATTATTTATTTTTGTTTTGTTTTTTTTTTTTTTTTGTTTTAAATATTCATAACTTTTTAACATTTGTTGTGTGTGCTCGTGCACATGCTTTTTATGCACTTTGGTTAATTATTAGTTTTTTTTTTTCTTTTGTAGTTTTCTATACATATTTTTTTCCTAGCAAAAAAAATTGTCGACATGTTTGTAAAAGGAATATAAAAGTTCTATAAAATAAAGCCGTTAAACACAACACGGTTATGCTAGACCCATTTTGAGTCAGTCTCTAGTTCAATAACTAAAATTCATTTAATTATTTAGTGCCTTAGAATTTGTATGTCGAACTAATAGTTTCAGTTTTTTTGCTGGTCTGTGCATTTGTATGTGTGTGAAATTAACTGTATACTCATGCATTAAAACATATTTGTATTTACGCTTTTCTGTATGTGTTTAATTTCCATTTTATAGTCGGCTTTTTAGTGAAATATTTAATTATGGTTTTATTTTAATATAAAAAGCATAAAATCAAAAAAAATAAACTAGTACAATTTGTATAATCAATTAAATAATAATTAAAATTCATTAAATATTTGTGTTCAAATATTAGAGATGCTCTAATATGTGCTCATAATAATTTTATTTAATTATTTCACAAAAAAGCAATGGCAACAATAATGTTTTAACTTTAGAGAAAAGTAATATTCAGGCCTGTCACACATTACCACAAATATGACTTTAGTAACGTAAACATTCGGTTTATTTTGTATTTTTAAAAATCACCATAAATACTTGCATACCTTAAGGAGTCACTGTTAATATTTTAACACACAAAACTTATGAAGCAAGTATAATGCTCAAAAGAAACAAAAACTTTTTATGGCGCAAATATTTTGCTGAAGAAAATGATTTCGTATATTGTAAAGATGTACTTAGTTTAATGACAGCACTTGGACTTTAAAATTACATTTCTAGTGAGGGAAGTCTAGTCATAGACTAATCAAATCGTAGTCTTCAATGTGCTTCTTAAGATAATTGGAATGAGAATAAATTAGGGTCGTTGCCTATTACACATTCAACAGAGGTTAAAGAAGAATATACAACTATTGCTCTGGTTTTAGACAAAATTAAATATGTGTAACACGATTGGCTTGTATATGTTGATTTCAAAATGATCAACTTTCTTTTAGGCCAACAAGAATTTGCACAAAAGATAATAGTAGGAATTTTTGACTAGTCACAAATAATATCATCAATAAAAGACTTAAATTTTACGAACACTATGACAAGATTGTTTGTTTTTCTTGTTAATTTTTTTTGAAAATAAGACAAATTCTGAACACGTCATCACTTTCAAAGGCTTGTATGTAACATGAGCAGCAAGTTAAAATTTCTTCACAAACACCTGGACTATTTTTCCGCCAACCTTAGTGAAGAACAGGACGACCGATCCACCAGGACCTCCGTACCATGGAAGAGCCCTATCAGGCTAATGGAAAGCACACATGATGGCTGACTATTGTTGTATTCAGAATATATCTCTACCTACAGTTTTAGCAAGAAAATCATATAACAAAAAGCTTTTTTCATTATAAGAATTATAAAAATTAAAGTTATCTCTATTTCGTGTCATATTTCTTTAACGAGACCTGATACAGAGATTTCAATCGCGGAATTGAAATCGCCGTAAAAAACTGTACTAATCGCAGTAATAGAAAATATGGTTGTGCAGCGTTATCCATGCAAATTGTAAATTTTACTTAAAGTAAAACAAAGTTCTAACCATAGCTCTTTTTAAAACTTTATGGAACATTTTTAATCCCTACTAAAGTCAAGATAATGCTTTTACATTTTTATAGTTTTCAAAAGTCTATGAAATTTTAAAAACGTTGGTTTCTTTTATTTATATAAACTGGGGTTGTATTACTGCAAAAAATAACACTTTTATTTACAATATAAAATTGATTGATTTTCAACACAAAAGATTATACTTCTACGGAACTTTATTGATTGTTCCACTTATTGTGAATTTGATATACACACAACACAATTAGTTCTATAACTGCTGGACTTGTTCATGTCTTGTTATGATCTACAATGTTCTATAAACTTCTTTGACTATAATACTAGTATGTTCTAGGACTGAAGGACGGTACCGCGGTATATGAAAACAAAAGAAATTTGTGGGTATGATGCGTTAAAAAAGTATAACTTGCAGGTGTTGCTCTTGTCTGTAACAAGGAGCATAATACAAACAATTGTTTTTAAAAAATGTAAATCAGATTAAATGTGTAACAATATTTAATTTTCTTTTTGTTTATTTAATACACACATATTGCATTCAAATTTTATTAAAACAAAACCTCATGTCGAACTTAGTTGGCGTAGGAAAAACAAAAAGCGAAATAAAATTAAATTTTAAAAAATTAATCCCTAAATTAAAACCACCGTGACATTGAATGCAAATGTGTTTTAAAAATGTTTATTTAGGACCAACAGCTTGCGACATTTGCAAAAATACATGCACCCCCACATACACACTCACATGAAAAGCCTTAACAATGAAAACAATGAAATGAAAAAAAACACATACGTTCAAACTGTTTGAACAACAAAATGTTAAAAAAATAAACAAAATTAAAAATAATATTTGTTTTTAACTCAAACCTGCAAATAAATTATGTACTCTATTGACAGACCTAGCAACATTTTTAATATAAATATTTCTAATTGTTTCTTTTTATACAGCTGATTAAAATTTGAAATAACACACTAAATTATTAGGTGTTGTTCACAGCAGCCATAATTTTTCGTGCTGTCATATTAAAACATATGACTTTATGACAACCATTTGAATCCACCAATTATATTTTTAATATTTTTGGAACAAAGAAAAAATACTATAAAAAATATTTTTTATAAAAAAATTTTAATTTCCCATCCCTGTATGAATCCAATAAAATACCTTAAAAACATAATTATTGAAATTGTATTGTTTTCCAACATGTTTTAATGAAAAAATACTAACAACAAGCATACAATACTGTTAACAGTTACAAAAATAATAGCAACAGTACAATACAGCTGGGGTTGTGAATTGAATTAATAATGTTAGAGACTTTTTATACCCTTCACACAGTGAAAAAGGGTATATATAGGTTTGTTATTCCGTGTGAAAATTCTAAAATTTTCATTTCCGACCCCATAAAGTATATATTTTCTGAAAGCTTATGAATAGGGGAGTCGATTAAGCTCTGTCAGTCTGTCCTTCTGTCCGTGTGTATGTTGAAATCAACTTTTTGAAGCCCCCCGACATCGCTTGGACCCGGGTGAGGTATTAAAATATTAGAAATATTCGGGAGTAGATCGGAAACATCCGTACATAAACAACTGAGATATGAGCAAAAAGGCACGACCACCGCGATTTTTTTTCACAAAAACAACATTACAACAACAACATACATACATACAAACGTGTATACTGGTTAGAGAAAACGTGGCATCGATCCCAGCTGAGCCAAAAAAAATTTTTTTAAATTTTTTTTATATTTTTTTTTAATATTTTTTTATTGAATTTTTTTTATTTTTTATTTAATATATTATTTATATTTTTATTATTATATTTTTTTTAATTTTTTTTTTATTTTTTATTTAATATATTATTTATATTTTTATTATTTTTTTTTATTTTTTTTTTTTTTTTTTTTTTGTTTTATATTAATTATTTATATTTTAATTATTTTTTTTAAATTTTTTTTTTTTTTAAATTTTTTTTTAGTTTTTTTTAACATACATACGTAAATTTTACAATGGGATGTTTTTATGTATGTATGTACGAATTTCATATGAGAAAAATGATGATACAAACTACTGTTATTGCATGACTACACGTTGTGAAGGGTATATAATATTCGGCACGGCCGAATATAGCACTCTTACTTGTTTTTTATTAAAGAAAAGTATGCCAGACTAGATCGCTGTTCGTCATTTTGGCGATTTTTTGTAAAAATAAATTTAAAAATAATGAAATTTGCAATGTGTTTAAAACAAAATTTGTGTTTGTATGTATGTCTACAAAAAAAGAGGGGAAAAGTCGTAAGAGAATTAAAAAAGTCGTAAAATTAGCTGAGTTTAAAAAAGTCACAGACCTCTAAAAACAGAATCAAATTGCGACATTAGTCTACGAGCGTTAAACCTGATTATATATGTTTGTTGTTTCATAAAAGTTCCATTAGAATTTATGAAACGGTTTTATGCTATACTCTACCACAGGCGAAAAGGGTGTAAAATATAGATAGTATGTTTTAATAGGCTTTAAAGTTTAAATTTTTGTTTATGCCTTTTTCTTCATTGAATGCTCTGTTTGACGTTGTAATAACAACATACTGTTTTAGGTTTATTATGAATTTTAAAATAATTTCTAATGCGTCTAAGTGTATGCAGAATATATTTTTCAAAGGATAACAGCTGCTATACTTCAACTACTTTATTTAAGGAATATAATTTAGTTTTGAAAACAGTATTCCAACAATTCCTTAGTGTTTAACTTTAACACATTCTGTTTTGAATCGTTCCAACCCTGTAACAGGTTTTTAATTTCAATTTTGTTTTAAAAACATTTTACTGTCATCTGTTCTTATTTATTTATGTCTTTCTTTTCGTCTGTCTTAAGTGTAAAATCGCTGCCACGAAACAAATATATTGTACATTCAAAGTGTTTGTTTGAGCAAATAATAAATTTTAAGCAGACATTCAAAAATCCTTTTAAAAGTTTAACAGTGTTTTAATTTTTGGTGTCTGGGCTGCTTGTTTGCTTGGATGGTTTTTTTTTTTTTCTTACATATATTCATGACAAATTTATGCGAATCTTTAGGAAAACTAAAAACCGTATGAACGCTGAATGTAACAAGTGTAAAGTAAAGCAAGTAATGCTTCTTTAATAAATATATAAAATTGCTTAAACAAATAATTGCTGTTTGCAAAGGGGAATTGAAATGTCTTTTCAAGTTATAGAATTGTGAATTGAAAAATTATTTTAAATTTTTCATTTCTGCAATTTTTTAAAAAATTTTTCTATGATTGTAGAATTTTTTTTTAAGTAGACATTTAGTTCTTCCTTATTAATCTTTTTTTTTTTCTTTAAGATAAAAATATAAGTCGATGTATGTGTCTATTGTTCTATATGACTAACTACAGAACAAAACGTAGTTTATTGCTCATTTCAAATTTTCGAGAAATTGATGTTTATTTCTTTCACCCACATAAAAAAGTTTTTGAACCTAGAAATCATAAGAAGTTTTTTACTTTTACAAAATTAAAAAATGCGTCAATCGGCTATAAACTACTACATTTAATGTTAAGAATCTTTGATATCAAACTAATTTTATTATGGAAAAACCACATTTTGTCAAAAAAAAAAAAGTAAAAAAGATGTTTCGCTAAAAAAAAAGAGTGTAAGAATGTACGTTTTGTTTAAAAAAATATTGCCTGAATGTTTTCAAACTTGTCTAAGGTTCTACGTTTTTTTTAATCATTTGAAATATGCCACAATTTTCTTAAAATTAATTTAAAAAATCTGAGTAAAATTAATTGATATAAAATATTAAAATGTATCTTTCTGTACACAATAATGTCAGGTTAACACAAAATTAAAAAAATATGTTGTTTTAATTTTTTTGAGCTAAATATCACTTTTTTATATAAAAATGATTATTATTTTATTTCGTGTAAAACCAATTATTTTCAAAATGCTCGCAACGACGTCGGTGGCATACCGTGGCATATCCTATGGTTCATATTTTGATTGACATTGTTGATGTTAAATTGTTGGGCATGATGATGAGTCAAGTCTACTGCCACACTATCTGCAACAATAGTAATTTTTTCTTCAGAACGAAGTAGGCGAGCAAGCCCAGGTGTCTTCACATTTCCTACCGACCTGGTTTGCTGAATATTGCGCTCAATTCTCGCGATTGTGGACACATTTTATGATTTATGTTGATAAAAAAAATCTCGAAGTGCACGAAATAAATTTTGTTTGACCGCCAATTTTTGTAAATCGCTTCAACAATATTTACGCACTGCTCAATTGTCTACCTCTCCATGATTGAATTTTTCAATCCGTGAAACAAAAAAATGTCAAATAAAGTTGGGCAAAAGCGTTAAGGTGTGACTCACAATTAACATTGTGCATTATGGTTAGACCACCCTTTTGTTTCAAATGATTTAAAACCTGTTTGCTCTTTATAACGAACGCCAGAAAATAAAGCAAAGACTAAGCAGTATGTCTAGTACAAGGGACTAAAAAAGACGTTGGAGTACTTACCGTTGTATTACAACTTGTTTTAAAACAAGCTGTTGCAAACCTTTTTATTACATTTTAAGCTGTACACGTCTTAAAGTGCAAATTTAAATGGAAAGAGAAAATATTTTGTTAAAATATTAAGTAAACATTTTTGGATGATTGTGACAAGGGTATAAGCTATCGAGAAATTTCAGTGAAATATGGAATTCCATAATCATCACAATCACCGCTTTTTCAACGATGTAGTTTTTATATCGTATTTTACATCATAGTTGTTATTGTTTTTTGAATTTTTTATTGATTAAAAGTTATACATTTTTTATAAATTTATGAATGATATTTGTTACTCTATGAAAAAGAAAAAAATATCGAGGTATAACGATTTGATATGGCTGACATTGTATCGTTTATTATACCAGCATTTATTGGCCTTCTTTGTATACAACTGTACTAATATACGTATACGTAATATACAATGAAAAATGTAGTCTGTAGTACGTATACGCACCCATGTACGTATAAAAATATATGAATTTGTACGTAATCGTTATTTAAAATTTTTTTTTTTGCAATTGAAAGCATAAAATTACAAATGTTTTTAAAAATCAATATTTTTTCAAAGTGAACATAATCGGTGAAAAGTGAAATGTTTTCAAATATTTAAACGATTGCCTTTAACTTATTAATTATTTAAAATTTGTTTTGATCGAACTATCGTTTAAATCATTTTATTATGTCAGCTAACACAGCACCCTGCAGACAAAGCGTATAAAGTGTTATCCATAAGGAACTAGTTCTAGTCTAAAGTTAACTTAAATGTATGTAGAGGTCATGGGTCATTACATAGTTATATTCTAGAGCTGGACCCTATAACCTGTATTATAATGAGGTAATCTCAAAATTCATCTTTATCACTTGCAGTCGTTAACATGCAAAAATTTATCATTTAACTATAAACTGAAAATTTCACGGTCTATAACTGTAATACATAAGACCATATTGTACTATTCCATTCAAAATACAATAAACGAAGATATTGAACTACATCGTTCATTGGTTTTGAATGTTGTAGCAATTGTCAGGCATAAAATCGGTGACAATTACTATGGCTTATGTTTGCTTAAATCATTTTGCAAGAAAGCAGTTTTCGAACTGATTTTTATAAATTAATTTCCTTTATAATAAATACTTTTATATAAAGTCCATGCTATATTAACTCATTAATTAATATTGGTTTTGATGTATTTATTTAAATTATAAGTTTAAAATAGTTGATAATTCCCTTGAGGATATTTTTAAATTGCGAAATTGAAGTGGTTTTAGTGTCTCAATTTTAGCTTCTTTATTTATTACTTGCAATGAATGCAGAATTTAAAGATAATTCTCTTTTTGTAAAGAGTTTTTTAAACATTTTCGTACAAACAAATATTTTTTTATATTTCCTGTATGGGTAATAAATTTGTTAAAAAATTATTTTAAATTATTGTTTTAAAAAATAAATATACTAAATAGAAAAGAATAATAACTTAAACTGTATTGAACCGATCTCTGTTTTATTCTACTTCTGTACCCAGTTTTTTCAGCCTTTATTATAGCTAAAAGTATTTCTATACATTTTATTTTTAAATCAAATTAGCTCAAATTAGTAACCCAAAGCTGAGTATTCATTTAATTTTGTTAAATTTCCTTCCATAACAAACAACTCACAAATCACTGTATGTTGTATATGAAAAACTTAATTTATTTTTCTCAAAATTTTATATGTACAAACACATTTCCTTCGCAAGGCTTTTTAATAATTTTTCCTTAAAGCATTTTTTTTAATTTCCTCTATTCAACGCCTCTAAATTACGTTGCTACTGTTAACATGACACATTTCTTCACAGCAAAAAAATTAAATAAAAAATTAATAGAAAAAGAAATAGAATTTTCTTTACTTTAAAAATTAGGTTATTTCAAGTAACTACTACCAATAAAAACAAAATATAACGAAAATAAAGGCAGCTATAATAAAAGTGTGTATTTCAAATATAAATGAAAAGAAATGACTGTTAGCATGGTGTTCATTAAACTTTTATACTTTGCTTTTGTTAAAGCGCCCCTAAATCTATGCTATAGTATAAAACGTAATTATTGTGTGTGTTCGTGTGTGTTCTTGCTTTAGTCTTTAGCCTTAAATTTCATTTTAAATTCTAGCTAACGAACTAAGTGTGTCAACATACACTTCATTATATAACTTAAAATTTTATATAGAAATTAGAAACTTCCTCTTACCTAACGCTACCCTTCTCCCCTGACAAATGTGAAAACAATAATTTATTATTCAGTTTAATATTTACTTACATTCAGGGTTCATTTTTAGACATGCTCTGGGATTTCCTACTCATCTATGTTTTTGAGGACTCACACACATACAAATTAAAGTTTTTTTTTATACTTTTATCAAGTCGGTGTTAAGCATTTCATAAGATTATTGATGTTTTTCTTTATTTTTTTGTATGTTTCGCTTCTTTATTGAGGTTTTGCTTTCGTTTGCTCATCATCATGTTTTTATTTCTTTTATTTCACTACTTTTTGTAATGATGCGATATGCTGCCATTGGTAGTTGTATTGCTTTGGGTTTAAGGTTTAAGTCATTAGAGATTTACTTGCTTCGTTTCTTTTATATCATTTTTTTTTCTCTTTTTTTAAGGAACCAAATATTTGTTGTTTTAATAAGAAAAAAAAACTAAAATAAAATGTCCTTGATTAAGCAAGTGCTTATAAATAAAATATTAACTAAACGAGAAATAGAAATTTAAATCTAAATATAAATTTTATAAAAAAAAAAATTAAAACAATTTATAATTTTTTTTAAATAATGCGCACTTTTTTCGGCATAATAAAATACATAAGTATATCTGCACTCTCCCTTTTAGAAGGGCTGGTTGACACGTCACGTATTCACTTTGTCTTCTTTTTTTTAATCTCGTATCGTTAGAAGCATTGTTTTGCTAACATATATCTTTAACTAAAGCCCTTTAACAGTTGAAGCCCTTTAACAGTTGAGAAATTGCTTTTTATGGTTAAGGAATGCTATTAAGTAGTGATGACTACACTTCCTACTTTAAAGTGATTTTGTAGCGACTTTGTTCCCAATAAATTTTCGTTAAAGATTTTTTTTGCCAACTCTAGCATAGATTTTTATATCCATCATAGAGAGTATAATAGTATATGTAGGTGTGTCATTTAAAGCCTAACAGTAGAGGAGTTGACCAAGCATTGTCTGTATGTCCAAATATCAGAAATATTCGGCAGCAAATTTTTCAGTCCTAAGATAAATTATAGACACGCTTGTGACTATTTATGGAGACCGTATGCCTCTACAATTATTCGTTGAAAATCGGTCACTAATCGCCAAAGTTATAGGCACAAATTATGTATTTTGAAATTTAGTTAGAAGATGTGGTCTCAAAAATTACTTCTGAGAAAGTCTACAGTATTAATCGATGTGAAACTAAGAGCCATTATTATAACTTACCGATAACTAAAGTTAAGATGCTATCGGACAGATAACAAGTTTTTTGTTATTAAAACTTCACTTTAACCTAAAAGTGTCCGATATGTTAATGCCTTTAACTTTTAACGTGAGGTTTATAAATTAAAAGTTATACCATATTTTCCACTGTATAAAGGAACTATTTACTATTCGTTTGTCGTTGCCACTTTGTTTTTAAAAAACTAATTGTTTTGTTAAAAATAGACGGTATTTGCTTTGGTGCTGCCATATTTAAAAACAATTAAGAGTGCTATATTCGACCGAGCCGAATCTTATATACCCTTCACAAGGTGTAGTCATGCAATAAAAATTGTTTGTATCACCATTTATCCCATATGAAATATGTACATACATATAAAAAACATACATATATAAAAACATCCCAATGTATGTTAAAAAAAATAAAAAAAAAATTTACAAAAAAATTAAAAAATAATTAAAAAAAAAAAATAATTAAAATATAAATAATAAATATATAAAAAAAAAATTTAAAACAAAAAAAATTTAAAAAAAAAATAAAAAAAAAATAATAATAAAAATATAAATAATATATTAAATAAAAAATTAAAAAAAAATTGAAAAAAAAATATATAAAAATAAAAAATAAATTTTTTCGGCTCAGCTGGGATTTGATCCCACGTTTTCTCTAGCCAGTATACACGTCTGTATGTATGTATGTATGTTGTTGTAATGTTGTTTTTGTGAAAAAAAATCGAGGTGGTGGTGGTCGTGGGTTTTTGCTCATATCTCAGTTGTTTATGTACCGATGTTTCTGATTTTCAATACCGATCTACTCCCAAATATTTTAAAAATATAAAAAAATAAAAACAATTAAAAAAAAAATTTTTGGCTCAGCTGGGATTCGATGCCACGTTTACTCTAACCAGTATATATGTATGTTGTTGTTGTAAAGCTCTAAACACATAGACGACAGCAGACTTCACAACTTCACGGCTTTAAATGCTGCTCTGAAGTCAGCTTCATAATTATTTTGAAGACAGCAACAACATAATAATCAGCTGATGTGTATTTTAGCAATACAAATTTCAGGGATGCCGCATATATATTTTTTAATGAATAAAATTAAAGTTATTGATTAAAAAAATGCTATAATATCACGAAAAACTATAAATACACATAAATTTATTGCTTTATTGTATTTTTGTAATGTTCTTTTATGTTTCATATTAAAAATAAGGTTTTGTTCTTTTTTTTTCCAATTTAATATATATAATGGCAACACTATATTTGTTTATTGCTGCCCGTCAAAATAGAAAATAGCTTAAGTTGCCAGCAGCAGCAAATGCTGTTGTGCAGTCGTGCTGCTGTGATGCCGTCAAAATAATCGTTTTCATTTAAACACATGGATTTTATTTTTGACATATTGCTGCTTGCTGTCTGCTGTCGTCTATGTGTTTAGGGCATAATTGTGAAAAAAACGAGGTGGTCGTGGTTTTTCGCTCATATCTCAGAAAGTTGTAGGGCGATTGTGCTGAATTTCAATAGCGATACATTCCCGGATATTTCCAAGAGATTGATATCATACACAGATCTGATGAATATATAGTTACTTCTAAACGTTGATTTCAACCAACACACGGACAGACGGACAGACAGTTACCTTTTATTAACATTAACTCTGTCGGCAAGTTGTAATAATGGCCCTAAGAACCAAAAAAAATAAAAAATGCTTTCTATATAAATCCTCATTTTTATATTGAACTGCAACGCTGGATATTCTCTGTTTCATTTTTTATACCACACACTTCTCTCTTTACAAAAACAATTTGTATCAACATGCCATGTTTTGTTGTATGCATGTGGTTTGCGTACGCGTTAGTAGCAACCTTAAATTCTTATAAATTATAAAATAATGAACCGATTTAAATAGGGTCTGGATTCTGCAGATCCTTCCAATTGGTATATATTTTTTTTTTATTCAAATCAAATGTATACGTTATAAGGAATCGAATTACCTTAATAGGCAATATATAAGATTTTCTAGAATTACCGAGGTTCTAGAATATTACCTAAAACGTACCAAACATTTTTAAAGATGAAGTATTTTATTGGTTTTATTTAGCACAAACATTAAATTAAGCAATCCTTAATTTAAAACAATTGGGGAATTGTAGCAATTTACTCAAATTTTTTAAAAAAGTTTAACGGAAAATATTAAGAATTTTTTTATTTTCTTTCTTTTCAGGTACGTGAATTTTGTATAACCTAACATTTATTCTTCTTAAACGTGTATGTAAGTTAAATAATTCTATTACAATTTTTTTTTTAGTTCTCATTTCAAGTCCTAATTTCAGTTTTTTCCATACAAATTCTTATTGCTATGTATAGTTTTTTTTTTTTTGTGAAAATTATATTGCTTACTTTTATTTATGTGTGCAGCTTAGTACCTCATTTATTGCTTTATTGCTGCTTAAATTGCCTACTTTCAGGAAATTTACACAACATTAAAGATTAACGGGGATTTGAAGGTACATTTTCTTCTATTCCCAATTATCAAACAAATTGTTAACAGTCACTTAAATGCAATTGAAAGAATTTAATGGTTTGTTAGCCATAAACTTATCAAATCATAAATCGGAAAAACTACTTTAAACAAACAAAAATAATATGTTTCTCAGATTTCTTAAACAACCACTATGCTTGTATGGGTGTGTACAAAGTGTGCATATATTGTCTAAGAATATCTATAAAATGATTTTTTCTTTCACACAAATATTTGCAATAAATAAACTGAAATCAAAGTCAATGAGTGAAACAAGTGCTGATGTATAAACATTTTTATTTTTTATATATCGTTGTAAATTATAAAACACCAATTGTTAAAACACACACATGTAGATACATAGTAACCCAAACAAACCTCGCAACGTGGAAAAAAGGAAAGAAAATATTGTTAAAAATACACAATTGAAGTAAAAAAGTATAAAAAATATCACTGCCATTGTCTTGTCATGTGCCAGGCAACAGATACAGCAGCAACAATAACGACACTTGTTCAAAAACACGTTGACAACATCAACATACAAACAAACAAAAAACAAACAACAACTACAAAAAATAGCCATCATCAACATCACAGTAGAAAATAAAAAAAATAAAAACGTGACAATTTAAAGATGAAAAATAAATGATAGTGAGGGAAAAGGAAAAAGTGCTAACTCGCTGAATAGAAGAAGAATTAATAGATAGACAATAGCCACACACACACACACACACATACACAAACTAGTGCATTGAAATTGTATTAAAACATTAAATTGTTTGAAAGGCATACAACATGGCAAAGTTGTGGTAAAACGAATAGACAATTGCAAAATAATCTAGTTTGTCTGTTAAAAGCTTTACATGGACCAATTCCTTAAAATAAATTATTTATCACTCTATATGTAGATATTATCATTCTTACAATTCAATGTGATATATAAGTACAACACAGTGCTATTTTTCTTTGCGATTGGGGTGTTTAATCGTTCGGTAAGATTTCAGTACTTCGAATGACATGAAGTCAGTATTAAAGCTCGAACTGGGTCAGTTATCCTAGAATAACTTTTCAATAATATTTTTTAAGTTTTTGCTCAAATACTGTTTTAAACTTAATGTACGTACGAACACATGTTTTTATTTTCGCTATATGGTTGCTGTGGTCCTATAACGATTTAAAACACTACACAGTGGATTGAGGAATTTTCCAAATATTTTTCAATTTTAAAAACACTTTATCAGTTGCTCAACGTTATAAGTTCACTTTCTGACAAAATTTATGTTTTTTGCTTTAAGATTTCAAAGATTTAAGTTATGTAGTGACATGAAAACATGTTAAGTCCATTAAAAAAACAAATAAAAAAAAATTTTAAAAGTTCAAATTGAGTTTGAGAAATTAGCTTTTTAACGAATTTTGGGCCAGGTCTACAAAATTTAAGTCATTAAAGAATTAAAACCGCCTATACTTTAATTTTTGTTAATGTGCTTTGCATGAGTTCCGTAAAATAAAATTTCTTAATTAGCATTGATGTTTAATGTAAAACTATTGTAATATCTAGGTTCTAGGTGGTCTATGAGATGGTGAAATTATCAGTTCATATTTCTTGATAAATTAGGCCGAATGAAACATAACCGCTAATGGCGAACGTTATCAGACAAATTTTAATAAGAACGGCAAGAGTTTTGCGAATGTGACAAACCTAAACAAGAGCATCAAATTGGTATTGGTATTACAATTACTCTCTCTTTGCTGCCAACTTCACTACCAAACGCTCTCTTAAAATCGATTTTTCCAAATGCTAAGCAATGCCGCTACGGTATTTCGATTTGCTTCAAACAAATTGTATAGGCATGACAATTTTCGACAGCTAAAAAACGCTTGCCGCTCTTAATTAGTTTTGATTTGTGTCGTGCGCAATTTATCATCAGCAATACGGGGTAAATTATGGCATTCAAAATGGAACGAATTTTCCATTTGAAATATTTAACAATTTCAAATGATATTGAATGCCGTAATTTAGCCCCTGTTAACTAATCTTCTAAATAGTGTGATTATGTTAGACTAAAGCAATGTGCGAGATTAAAAATAAAGGTTCCGCTACATCGAGTGTAGCTTCGGCTGTGTAGCACGTAGCACCGTCCTGTTGAAACCAAATGTTGCCAACATCCTCCTCTTCAATTTTTGTGAACAAAAATTCGTTCAATATGGCCCGATAACGATCGCCATTGACTACGGCCACTCCTTGCTCATTTTCGAAGAAAAATAGCTCAATTATGCCTCTGGACCAAAATCCGCATCAAACAGTGACTCGTTTTGGGTGTATCGGCTTTTCAATGTATGCGTGCGGGTTTTCTGTGCCACAAATTTGCTTGTTTACATACCCACCAAGATCAAAATGAGCTTCATCTGAAAAGATGATTTTTTTTTTTTGGCAAAATCGGAATCTTCTGTAAGTCGATCGCAGGCCCACTTAGCGAAGCGTATACTCAACCATATTTGTTCAGCGGAAGGATAAGACTAATTATCTGTCAAATCAGACATGAGCTAAGTATTACCATTCACGAAATAAGCACTAGTTGAAAAAAAAACGTTAGATGGCGGACTCTTTATATGTCGACAGGTCAGCTACGACTTAAGCCAAGGAAACTTGCATTACCTATATACCAGTAACACCATTGGAGTGATCGAAAAGTCCAACTTTTAGAATGAAACACTAACACCACAGTCGCAGCTTAGATTTAATTGAAATTATCTTTCAAAAATAAATTCTGATAACGAATTGTATTTTTACCTGTTTTAGCTAAAATTAGAAATTCTTAATTGATCACCCGTTACAAATACACATACAAGTATAAATATAAATGAAATAGTAGTTTTCTATTTTGCCTGTAATGAAGTCTATGAATTATAGACTTAATATACATACTTCTGAGTAAAAAGTATAAGAATAATGCTACCTTTTTGAACAAAAAAAGCATTTATTTTGTATCTACCTTTTTCAAATTTAGGAATTCTTAATTACCAAGATTCTTGCAAATCGCTTTATATTTGTAAAAACTACAGGCGATCTAAGCTTGTTTCTATGACATCCTACAGTACACCCTGTCGTAAAACAGGATGACTAAAAATTACAAAGCCTGGATCCTTCATTACAACATTTGCACATTTTTACACATTTGCAATTGGACTTATATATTAAGAGCTAAAGATTCTTGATCCACTTTTTCAGTTCAAATCAACTGTGATACGCTGTTATAATTGTTGAGTTCGCAAGATATTTTCCCTTCATTCTTTGTTGGGTTAGTCTAGAGGCCCGAAACACATTTCCTGTAAAGTACAAACTCTGTGCTATACTGAGTCATTGTACAATAAAATTTGATTCAAAACTTAACAAACAGTGTGCGATTGTTTGACGTGACATCTATCTTCTATCTATATATATAAAAGTGAAACTCTGTGTGTGTGTTTGTGTGTGTGTGTTAGATATAGACTTCGAAACTGTAAAACCGATCGGACTCAAACTTTAGCAAGTTGTTGTACACATTCCAGCGAGGGTTTATTTGTGGCAAAAAGTGGGTGGGGCCACGCCCATAAAAAATTAGTTATCCTTTTTAGCTACTTTCACTTGACCGATTTTTCTGGAACTTTGCACACATACTGAGCTGTCAGGACTTTACAATTTCGTGATTAGAAAAATAGGCAGTGCCACGCCCATAAAAAAACTTATAACTTTTAGCTTTTTGCACTTGATATTCAATTAAAATTCAGAATACATTTTATTCATTAAGGGGCATAGCAACGCGCGCCGGGCTTTTCCAGTACACTATAACTGTCAAAACAACGCCACTGATAAAAAATAAATATATATTTATATGCATATCGTTATTCGTACATTATTGTGTTCTACATGACAAAAATGTTTTATTTTTAAAACGCCGTTAAAGTGAAGTTGTTAATTACAAGAATGTTGTATAGCCCAAAGTCAATGTCTCATATTTCGACAGCAAGAAGTAATAATAGCAAACCGATCACATAGATCGGTAGATCTCAAAAAGTTTCCCTAAAAGTCAGTGTTATCAAATTTTTTTTTCTATAATTTGCGAACGACGTTATGTGTGTATAACATAAGGCATCACTGTTGTCAATGCATAATTGACACTACGTACAGTATGAGCAATATTTTCACAATATACGTCTTTTGTACGTTTAATTGTGCTAGTTTTTTGTAGACGATTATTTAATCAACCATTCTACCTGACATTTGTTAGAATAGGAATTTTTTTGCTCTCCATAATTATTATCGCCACAGAAAAGCACTTACTCTCTAGGTATAAAAATCTCGTTCATTTTATCTCGCATAATAAAAATCGCTTTCATAACATGAACCACACACTCGTATATAAATCTCATGCATCTCATAGTGATTTATATAGAAAAAAATTAACACTTTTTTCTTATGGTTGCCGTTATATGCATTTTCAGCATGGTTTAGAGACATTTAATGTGTGTGTGTGTTAAACAAACAGGCATACACACAAAAAAAAACCCATTTGCATCAAACAGAAAAAAAATTCTCTTTAAATTGTTACTAATGATTTGAAAACGACATAAATGGTCACTTAATTATTAAGATGTGTTGGCAAACACTATTTCACACACACACACACACACATACACATTATTATGCAAAAAAAGAATAGCAAACATAATTACACAGACTTTTGTATTAAATAAAACTCTACATCTAACAAAGAAAAAAAATTACACAAAAAAAGCAAACAAATTATACCCTTTAGAGGTCAAATAAACTAGATGGCTGCAGTGCAGCAATTAAATTAAATAAAAGTTTAAATAAAACCACAGGGGAGAATAACAGCTGGCTATTTCAGCCGGAAGCACACCAGCAAAATAAAAGAAATTATTTTTTAATTTTAAGTAGAAATGAAAAAATTTAGATTTTTTTTCTGATTTTCGACACTTGAAACAAGTGTAAGGGTGTCCCAAAATGAATAATTTAAAATATCATAGAAATTACATTTTTTTTTTTATCATAGAATAAGCAGGGAGCGAATTGCGGCATTAGGTTAGGTTAGGTTAGGTAGAACAGGCAGCTGTTGTGCAGCTCACTTGGGTCCATTTAATTGATCCCATTGTGATACCTGAATAGAAAAGTATGAATAGAATATAAAAGAGAAAAGAGAAGCAGACAACACCAGAGTCTTTGGCGGGAATCGAACCCGCAACCCCCAAACTAGCAGACCAGCACACTACTGACTAGTCCATTGCGGCATTAGAATGCGATGGAAATTTGAAAATCCCAATAAGATTCTCTATACGAAAAAACACAGAGAATTCGTTTAAGCAAAATTTCGATGGTCTTCCAATGTCATAATTGTTACCCAAAGTAGGATTATTTGTGTCTAATGCTCTTATGTGTACATGATTGGTTTGTATAAATTAAGCTGAAATTCATTAACACATCGTTTAATTTCTTCCTTAAATGCTTGTGGTAATGAACTTGTTGACATATACTTTTGACCTTATAAACGGAAATCACATAATGTAGACGAATGGACAATGTTTCAGGTAGTACTTGTTTCGTATATGAGTACCATCGAATTTATTTGTTATCATGTCTCGGTTATCATATCGCGATTTTTGTTATAAATTTTCGCACGAGTGACTTGTAAATGCATTTGTTTTTCGACAGTCATATTTAAGTTCTATTTACCTGCTTCAACTGGAATGCCATTGGTACACACAGATTTCTGGCATATGTATACAATATCAATTAAGTAATCGCAAGCATTCCCAGCGGTTTTTGAAAGAAAATTCTCGGACTATATATGTGTTAAGGGAATTTCAAAGCAAACCACTACTATTTTACATCCCTTGCTAACCCTCTTCACTTTTATTTCTACCAATGGGTATTCCTCATTGCGCATGGATCCATCCACTTGGAGCCTGCGATGCTAACCTCTTTAAGTTCGAGGCCCAGGTTTCTCATATGCCCAATTCGTAAACAGACTGATGTCACTATTTATGTTCTCATTGTGCATGGATTCATCCACGATGCGATGCAGTCCCTTGACCACATTCACTCCATCAGCATCTGAGTCTCCCAACGCTTTTTATATGCGAGGCCGACTACTGAACTGTTCTCCTATGCCCCAGCCATATGTGCTAGCAATACCTTTATTCCACAGACTAGCAATAACTTCAAGGTGTGAACACTTCACCAAGTAAAGATTCTCCCCGGCGGTGAGTCTTGGACTAAATATCCGAGTTACCAATGATCTTCAGAACGTTAGGGCAAGCAGGTGGTAGCAGTAAATAACCACCCATAAAAGACTGTCCGATATGCTTTAACCGGCAACCCCGGTAACACACTCGGATGGGTTGACCAATCAACAATCCGTCTGTTAAAAAATTATTTACAAACAAAAATACATTCCAATAAATCTGTGGCTTGGAGCTAAATGGGCCAATGTCACTTTTTTGCTCTTGAGTTAATTATTGCATTAGATTTGTTTTCTTGCTCTTTTTCATTATCGTAAAACAGCTTAAGTCATACTTAACTCAAAACAGCTTCATAAATAAAATGCTGACCAATGTCACTATGAAAGCACCTATAAAATTTAAAGTTCAATTCCAATTTTCTCAAAAGAAAATATTTTGACATTGGTCCTTTTAGATCCAAGCCACAGAAATATATATCTGACTCTGCATCCCACACATCTGACAAAGTCCCTTTTTACCGCTCGAAAAAATTGCATCCACTTATTAATGCCCATGCAATGATTATTAGGCTTAAGATTTGGTATTACTTGATATTTATTAGCATGGAGACGCTGTTCTTTAATTATATGAGGAGTTTCCTGAAATTTGCACTTCCCTACTATGACGAACTTACTGCTTCAATATTGATATTGAAATTTTTATTTCAACTAGTGTTTTAGCAGCAATCAGTTTTTTTATTTTTTATTTTTTTTTTTGTAATTATCGTTCTACTGTAATTAAACGTCCCACTTCGACTGTCTCCTTTTTGTTGTTAATAAGCGCTTATTTCATGCCTTCTCTTACGCACTACTGAAAAAGGTAGCAGCAAGCAATAGAGAAATACAAAAAAAAAATATTGTTGAAATAAATTATTACCAACTGCTGAAATAAAAAGCACTACAGAAGACAATCTTTGTTGCTCTTTCATATGCGAAGAATTAAAACATTTCCATTGTTGCAATACGGTAAGGCAATGAAGTCTGCACTTGTTTTGAAATTCGAAAGATATTTTGGTGGGTTACCTCAATATTCATGCCATTTTCTCGCTTTCGCCTTCAGACTTTAATTAATTTTTTTTTTAATTTTATGAAACACGTTTTTCTTACGTGAAGTGCTCCACTTTTACTAACCCTAAACTATCAGCTGTCGAACTGTTTATTTTAGTTTTGCTAACACTTTACTTAAGTCTCATTCATACAGGTATAGGCAATGCGAATTCATAATAAAGCAGCGGCATAATGGTTGTGTAGGAGAATTCACAAAGCAGGGGTGGATAAGTCGATATTTTCTTTTAAAACTGGTAATGGTGTAGTTACTTAAGGGGTGTCTCGAAATGCTTTTTTACATTTTAAAATGTCTCCCAAATCTAGTTTTTTTCAAACAAAAAATATATTTTATTGGCGTTTTGGAGAAAAATTTCTAAACTTTATTATGCAAAAAACCAAAGTTTCAAATTTTATTTTCTTTTGCAAAATTTCGCACTTTTTTCTTAACGCTTTGCATTAAACGTTGGACACATGTTTTACCGAAGTGTTTGATAGCCTTTTTCCAAATAAATCCAAATTTTTTTACATTTGCAGAAGCTTTGAACTTTGTTCTTAGCTACTGCTTAATTATAGCCCAATAGCGTTCAATAGGCTTTAGCTCTGTTCAATTAGGTGGATTCATGTTTTTCGGTACAAAATTTATTTGTTGGCCTCATACCATTCAAGGACGTCTTTGCTGTAGTGGCAGCTTGCCAAGTCGGGCCAAAACAGTGGAGGTATATTGTGGCTTCTGTATAATGGCAATACAGCCTTTTTCAGGTACTCATTGATTGCCTATGAAGTTTTCCCACATGTACATATTGCTTGCCATATCATATATTTTTTGGCGAATTTTGAAATCTTTTTATACTTAAATTTATCGGAAACATTAGCTCTTTTATTAGAAACATAAAAACCCTGACCAGGAAGCTCTGAATAGTCAGCCTTACAATAGGTTTAATCGTCCATTGAAATACATCCATTAAAATTATTTAATTTGTGACGTAGCAACTGTCTTGCTCTTATTCTTGCCGTTTTTGTTCCTTTTTCGTTTCGGTTTGGAGCTTTCTTGACTCTGAATTTTCTTAAATTTTCTTTTTTCTTTATTCGTTCTACAAGCGACTTCGAAATATTTAGTTTTCGTGCGATATCGCGAATGGAAATGTTTGGATTTTGCATCCAAAGTGCCTTCACCTTTTTAACGATTTGAGGATTCCTAAAACCACGAGGCCCTCCACCTTTCTTGTGCTTAATAGACAAGTCTTTTTTGAATTTAAAAATAACGTTACGGGCAGTCTGTCTGGACACTTTTGCCCGTCGCGCAACTTCAGCGTAAGAAAGTTGTTTATTTTCATTATAAATATCACAATATTTTTTCTCACTTTTTCTCTATTTGACGACATTTTAAATACGGATTAAATAATTTGAATAAACAATAATTCTACACTTTATTTGACCTCTTTCTTTAATTCTTTTGTATTTAATTATTCGAGCCTAAGGTCATGCAACAGTTTTATTTTTTTATAAAAAACAATATTAAACAATGTTTTATAAAAAATTAAAACATTGTTTAATATTGTTTTTTATAAAAAAATAAAACTGTTGCATGACCTTAGGCTCGAATAATTAAATACAAAAGAATTTGAATAAACTTATTAACACAGTATTGTTGACACTTATAACTATCACAGAGTGGAACAAACAAATTAATTAAATAATAATTGTTTGCGTAGTGCCCTCTAAAAAATGTAAAAAAGCATTTCGAGACACCCCTTATAAAAAACAAAATATAATTTCATAGATCTAAGTATCAAGAAATACATACATTCAAATGAATTTGTTAGACAAATTTTAAATATGATTTCCCATCGCTGGCGCAAGTAAACAAAGTCAAGGTTAATTAAGAAAATTTTTACAAACTTAACCAATTGTTTTACCTGCATGAAAATGCCTTAACTTTATTTTTCAATTGCCGATAAATTTAAATTTAGCGTTCGTTTGCGTACACCCAATACTTTGTGTAGCAGTTAAATATATTTATATTTTGCCTTAATGATTTAATTAATTTACATAAATTCTTTGCAGCTTTTTCAAGTTGAAACAGCGTAGAAGATATTTGAACAAAACTCCTTAAGATATGCTTTAAAATTTACAGAAATAGAAAATAAAAAAAACCCAAAATATTTCTTTTAAGATTTTTTTTTTTCCCCAAAGAATCTGTGACGGATTCTTAGAAACAAAAATTTCATCAGAAAAAAATATTTTCCCATTTTCACCAAAAATTAATGTAAAAAAATTATAATTGTATGCTATAAATAATTTGTACTTTATTTATGCTGTAAAATATGCTTTACAAAATTGTTTAATTGTTTGTTGCGTTTGTTTGGTTCCAAAACTTTTGCCTGTTAAACTTTTCACCTTTAAGGTATGCTTTGATATTTTGCAATATATATTTCCTAAAGATATGCTAAAAGGCATTAAAAATATAAACTCGTGTAGTAAAATGCTAATTTTAATATATAAAATAACATCATGAATATTGTTTATAAATAAAGAATTTTTCTAAAGATTTTCAAAAAATTTAGTAAAAAAATTTGTTTCTGTAAAATTTTACTCCTTCCCCTGCTATGCCATAAGCCCACATTGGGAAAGGACAAACTAAAAAGGTTATAAAATAAATGTCGTTACTAAAAATAAATACTGTCATTTAGATGACAAAAAAATATAAATAAATAAGACGTATTAAGAAGAAAGTAAAAATAAGCATAAAAAATTCATAACTTTTCAGTCAAATGAAAATAAGGATAAGCGACAACAAAAGTAAAACTGTTTACAGCCAAACAAAACAGAAAAACAAAAAACAAATTTGGTCATGTTCATGGTCATGAAGAATTTTTCTTTTTGCTCTTTTTTTATTATTTATTTGTTGTGGTGTTGGAAATAGTAGCAATATTTTATTATAGTTAAAGCGTTTAATTCACTTGAAAAAAGCTCAGTGTCCTTTTCAAATATTTCTTGTGGAAATTCCCTAAGTGAAAATTCGATTCATTTTTTTTTTTTTTTGTTTCCAACAAAAGAAAATATAAATAATTTTTTTTATTCATACTAAAGAAAAACAAATATGAAACCGACATTGATGTTGTGTTTGTTAAATAAATGTCCCTGACAATGATGTTACTGATGATGACGATGATAATAATGAGCGAAGGGTTGACCATGTACTGTTTTGTTTTGTTCTGTATTGTGTTACTGGTCTCTGTGTGTAATGGAACATAGTGATCACAATAACAATGGATTTTATTTAATAAAATTGTTTACATGCTCTATAACCACTGAACATGATTGGCGGCCATGGTCAAGGCTGCTTAATGCGGAGAAAGCAGTTTCTATTCAATAGCAAATAAAGCAACTTTCCCATAAAATTCGGTTTAATTTTATTTTATTTAAAAAAAGAAAATCATGGTAAACTTTGAATGAAATATTTTAAAATACTTAATATTATTCTACTGAAATCTTTAATTATTTAAAAATATTTTGTACGCGTTGTGATTAACAAAATATCAAAATAATAATTTAATTTCCTTGAGTTCAATAAATGTGTAATAAGAAACGGCTTTGTAAATAGTGCATATTATGTTTTAAACTTCAAATATTATGTGAGGAGAATGCAGATCAAGGATAATGTGCCTGGCGGATGCTGAAATAGCAGCGCATGTAGTATACGAACGTCCACCACTGACGAGAGGAAAATAGAGAATCACGGGCAAGCACACATTATGTGTGAACCTGAGTCAAAAGGAATGTGCGACGAGGATTGTCGACAATAACCAGTCGGTCGTGTGGCGCGAGACTCAGTGATGGAATTTCGGAATCGCTTTAAAGCGAAGTGGGTCGAAAAGGGACCCCTGATAGTAGTGGTCTGCTTCGATACCCACTACATACGTTACACCTCAGCAAACATCACTAATGAAATTAGTGCAACAAAATTAATTTAAAGATACCATGAACCCACAAATAATTCATCATACTATAATGCCTTCGCAATAAATGCAATACCACAGTATAAATACCACAAGTTGCATGCTATAAAGTTCTGGTTTGTAAACATAAAGTGCAATTAAATATCCAAAAACCATGTACGAGCTTTACGTCGTACCTTTAAAAGAAACACTTACTTCCTCTCAGAACTTTTCTTTTTCTCTCAAGATTTTTATTTCCTCATGGGATTTCAGTCGCTCCTCCGACATTTGAATTATGCCAACTTCTGACGTAAAGAACTTTAAGTTTGCCTTTTTGTTTGCGATAAATTCTTCGTGGCCTGAAATTTATTTATATATATATATATATATATATATATATATAAAATTGTATATAAAATGTATAGTAATTCATAAAATGAGAACGGCTGGGCCGATTTCTATAAAATTTTTGGTCAGTTGTTCGTATCCCTCCGGAAACGTCGGAAAATTTTAAAAATCGAAAATCGAGTTTTTGTTTGAAATTTTGTGTGAAACTATTCCCTAATGGCATTTCAAATGAAAAAATAGAAAGTTTTCAGCCAAAATCCAATAGATATCGTTATATGTTGACTTAGACTTTGCGCAATCTGACAGTTGTCGCAAGGCCAATCACTAGAAGTCTATGGGATTAATCTCGAATTTCCCTGTTTTTCGCACGGTCAGCTGTACTTTGCATGTTCGCGTGTTGGGAAACCGTCTTCGCTATTTGTTTGTGCGCCATAAAACAAATCAAAAACCATTGTTCATCAAATCGCTCTCTACTGATTCCATTCAAATAAATCACATTGAAAATTTAAATATATGTGTTGTATTATTACTCTAAAGTTTGTCTGAAGGCTTAAATTTGGGGCGAGGCGAAGTTTGCCGGGTCTACTAGTATATTATATTGTATCATACTTTGTAGGTCATAAAAGATTTCAATATTGTTGTTAGGACGGAGACGACTCTTCTTTTTTAATTTTCTTTAACCATTTAGTACCTTTGATAATCTCATTTTTAGAGTGAACTTCTTCCACTTGCACAAAATGTAAGCGAGATACTGCAGTGTTTTTTTCCAATCAACATACAGACATGCTTTTTAAATATGAATTTTTTGCAAACATGTAGTAGTTACGCTTATTTGGGCAAATACTTACGTAATGTGCATGTAGTTTAAGTGTCAAATTTTTAATGGCGTAGCACATGTTCAATTAGGGTAGCCAGATTTTAAATTCGAAAAAACAGTACACTCACGATAAAAAAGCGGTCAATAACGAAAAAAACAGTAAATTTTTTTAAACGAAATCATTAATCTCTTTAAATTTATTTTTACTTCGATTACCAATTTGCTAACTTCGTTTGGTATACGGCGTTCAAGCAACTTCTTTTACATCTGCAGTTGAGCTATCTGATAAAGATTCGTCGGAAATGATTTTTTCTCCATCCATTTCTTAAAATTTGTACTATAAACTTATAAGAATATATGAAATTTATCTTACCGTAATGTTTAAATGTAACTCAAAACATTGCAAAGTTGAAGTTTTTTCAATCATGAACTTTCTTTTTTTTCAAAAATGTGAATACACGAAACACAGTAACAACGTTGTTAAAAAGCGATGTGCTTTATTACCTATTACAGAGTGTTTCAAATTATCTTGGGTTTTTTCGCACTGATAAAAATTTGTTTATCAAATACTAAAGTAGAGAAATGTTTTTGTTTTATAAAAATATTCCTAAAAACAATACAAAAAACAGTACAAAGTGTGAAAAACAGTACATTCGTGTACTGTTTTGGGTGTTGTGCATAAAAAAAAAAAAAGGACAATTAAGGAAAAAAATAGTTCATATACTGCTAAAAACAGTACGTCTGGCACCCCTAGGTTCAATGCTTACTCTTTTTGATTTTAAGAAATTTTTAACAAATTCTTCTTATTTTAACTTCCCTGCTGTTTTTAATGTCCCAGCAAAAAAATCTGTGACAAGAAAGTGGATTTGCAGGGGTTCAACTGGTGACGAAGTGATTAAATTTAGGTGAAAACACTAATGATTTTAGCATTAGCATGTCGTTGGATATCATGAGTTTACATGAACATATTAATGAACTGCACTGCATTCTAATAAGTGCATAGAACTCATGAATATTTGGTAAAAAGCATCGGATGTTTCATGAGTTGATTTTGTTTGTTTGATATTTTGTATGATGTTGCATTAACTTTAAAGCACATGATTATGATAAATTATTTCGCATTTAGGAAGTCATTTAGAATGAATGCTTTTGCACAACTAATTTGGAAGTCTTGAAAATGTAATTCGCGTTGCACTACTTCCAATTTTTTTTTTTTTTTTGTTATGGTGTATTATCTTTATTTGATTGAATTTGGTCGATTCAAACATTTTCTCTTAAACAACTTTTCCTGTTTTTATTCGTTCTGTTATACTTAAATAAATTTAGCATTCAGAGAAATAAAATCTTTTCTCGGATTAACTACACGTGCTGTTATTTTGTTGATATAAACTATTTGAAAAATACTCTTGCATCTCTCTCTGTCTTTCTGGTTTTTGTCTCCATCACAATCATAAGGTCAAGTTTACACACATGCTTTTTAAGTGACTGCAACTGTGGCATTAATTTAAAAAGTTTTAGATTTAGATAAGAGATCAACTGACTAAATAAACTAAATCCAATTAAAAATACATATTTAGAGAAAAGATGAAAGGAGAAGATAAGAAAGTGGAAACAATTTCTACAATATAACATTACACTGTGCTGCAAGATGAGCAGCACAAACAACTTATTTTAAGGAAGTAAAGTATTTCTGTGTAAAGTTTAATTAAATCATTTTTAAGAATTCGAAACATCCTAAACATGTATTTAGAAAGATTTAAAATTAAAGCAATTAAAAAGGTCGTTAGTTGTCCTTTAAGTTGACATATAATTTTATTTTATTTGAAATTTTTATATATCATCTAACAGTATTTATGTTTAAAAACAAATCTGTTTCTTTGGCTTTTATTTTAAGAAAGAAAAATTTGTAACAAAAAAAAACATCTGTTAAATAAACATCAACTAAAATTGCGTCTAACCACTCTATATGCCTTTTAATGTAACAATCAGCACTTGCGAAATTGCAACACAATGCAACCAGCATCTTCATACGTACATATATCATCATCCTTAATTTTATTAGATTAGACCAGCCCAAAATTGTTACTATCCGCTGCTTTTATAAAACCTACCACAAATGCTCTTTCGTTGCAATGGCAAAAATTCAATTTATTCGAAAACATGTTGTTGCATGTCGTAACAAAAACGAAATATGTTCAAAAGCAAATGCTTACGCACATAATTCCTATAAGACCAATCACATAAATTCTTGTGCACATAAAATCTGGGGCCGAATTACGGCATTCGATATCGATCGAAATTTTACTCGAACGATCGAGTACGCTATGCTTTAGGCATAGAGATTCTAATAAGAACTTTCAAATTTCGATCACGTTCGAATGCCGTAATTCGGCCTCTGGTTTTTAATTTTCGATAACATTTTTTGCTGGAATCTACAAAATTTTTAGTAAAAATATTTTTGATTTTCAAATAAAAGTCTTAAAATTTAGGGTAATAAAGTGGTGGTTAAGCTGCGGAAATTTTTCTTATCTGTAATGAATCTTTTGAGCTTAAAAGAATATCAAATGTATTCGTCATTTGCCTCCAAGGACATCTACTGCACATATAGTAACATTTTTAAAAAAACAAAACTTGTTTTTGTTTTTAATTTATTTATTAGATAACAAACGAACATTAACATGTTATTGCAAAACTACTAAAAAAATATTTTTTTTTTATATTAAAATTATTGTTTGTATTAAAACTTGCCAAACAATTTCAATTTTTCTTTGCTCTAAGAAATAAGTTGCAGTACTTGCATGTAATGAAGAAGCTTTTATCGGAATCCTGTGCCTTTTACCGCCCGCCGCTCTTAGCATGTAGAAATATCGGGATGTGCAATTTCTGGTCTTGGTGAACTTAAAAAAATTTAAAAATATTCTTACATTTTAGGTTTAGTTGCGGCAGTGAGTCGTCGCTGCTTAAGCTGTCGCTAATTTCTACGTTTATAGATAAAGTAGGTAATACTATACATTGGGTTTCTATTAGGGTGATCGACTCGGTTTTACAACCGGTGGAAAATCCGGTTTTTTCATCTTTTGGCTGGCGGTTTTTTCTAAATGTTGATTTTTCGAATACCGAATACACCGGTTTTTTTATCCGAAAAAGCCGGTTTTTTATTTTTTTAAGTTTATTTTTATATATCTTTGTAACCAATCGTACCATAGTATATTTAGTACGCGAAAAGTTTCCAAAAATCAAAAAAATAAAAACTAGTAAATATTCTTCCATAATATTTAAAGAAATTTATTTGTTGTTTTAAGACCAAATGTAAAGTAAGAAAAATAATTGAGCTTAAATATTATTTTTTTATAGGATATAAACCTAACGTTAAAAGTTAAAGTTATTTGAAGCATAATCTTAGCAGATAGATCACTTTTAGGTAAAAAGTGTAGTTACAATAAAGAAAAACCAATAATCCGTCCTTCTAGATCCTAATTTTATTTAATGGCATTGAGTGTCTGTCACCTTAAATTTCAATTAAACCATCGAACAAACTAGGTTATGTTTGTATGTCTGTCAGGGGTATAAGAAACAATTTTTGAAATTAATTTTTAAAGATTTTCTCCCTATCCTTTAAAATGTATTTCAAATTACAGAAATCATTTTAAACAAATAACGATAGTCCATATTAGTTTAAAAGATCTATTTAACATTTAAAAAATTTACAGAAGGAGATACAAAAATTTATAACAGCCTTATAAAAAGTCTTATTTATTTATGTGTTAATTTATTGTATTGATTTATTTTACTTGTAAAGAGTACCTTTTGTCCTTAAATTCAACTAATTAAAACCAAATTAGTCAACTGCATTCATGTCAGCTTTTGCGTAATTGTGGAGCCAAACGTATATAAACTGTAAAAATTTCATATTTAGATATAATTTTTATTATAATCTTTTTTTACAATATTTTGTAATTTTTTTTTTTTAAATATTATATATTAAATATTCGAACAGACAACCGGTTTTTTTTAAATTCTAAATTTCAAACTATTTCAATACCGGTTTCTTAAAAAAGTCGAATAATCGATCACCCTAGTTTCTATGCAAATTACTTTAGATGATCTTCCTTGCGACAGTGGCATAAACAAATGTGACCCATTTATGGATGACCTCTTAGAAGAGGACGGGCAATTCATTCGATGAAGTCTTGGCAATATTCCAATTATGTCCAATTAAAATCAAATCTATGAATTGCATTATAACCCGCAGAGTTCAGTTGAAGGTTCGAATATTTATTCGATAATTTTGTATCATTTGTTACCATTTTTTCGTAATACATTCAAAGAATTCCGGTTCTTTTAATATCTACAAATTTATGTTTGTTTTGACTTTATCTGCTTTACCGATTCCAATGAAATTGGAGCCTAGGTTAGAAATTTTGTTGGCACACCAGCGAGTAATAAGAACATCTGACACTTCAGTTTCTTTGTAATGTTTCATACCATTCTAATGTCACCAACAAAAAAAACTTAAACACTGAACCGGATTTTATGTGGACACTTACAGTCATCATCAGCTCCATCTACACATTAGCTGCTGAATTATTATAGTTCACAAGCACTTTATCGAAATGAAAGACTATAGTGCGCAGTGTGCAGGGGATTGCAGCTGCAAGCACACTCAAACAAATTTGTTGTAGAAGTATCAGCAAATCTTTGTGCATGTATGAGTTGCAAATTACAAATGTAAATATAATTAACACAACAAACACTTTCATACATGAGTAGAACATGGACAAGAAAGCAGGGATTATAAAAGGGACACGTAAAAACAGTATTTTATTTATAAATGAGTATTTACATACATTTTGTTTTTTGTAACTGCCTGTATGGGGACGAATTTTGTTTTTAGACATTTTTTGTGAAACATGAATGAACCAGACCATTAGTTTGGTTACACAGTTTGTGGTTGTGTAGGTTTTTTTTATGTTTCAAAAAATATTTATTTTTTTTTTAAGACGGAATAAGCGACATGTATTTGGGATCTACATGAATGAAATTCAAATTTGGGTTTTTTCTTGTTTTTTTTTATTTTTAATTTTAAATTTTTTAGCAAGAATTTTTTTAAAGCATCGTAATATTTTGCAAAAATATTTGGCAAATATGTTTTTGAAATTTTTTCAAGGTTGAGCTATTAAGATTTTTTGACAGACATAAGATAATTAATTTTAAATATTATGACAAATTACTTGTACACAAGATCTAAGCAAAATATATATATGAAGACAGACAAATAACTGAAAATAAATAAAGAAATCGTTTTTTAGCAGATTTTTTACGTATAGGAAAATTACCGTGAGTTTACGATTTAGGGATAATTTTTGATCAACTTTAGATTTACAGGGAAGTTTCGAATAAACTATACAATAATGTGAGTGGAAAATGAGACAATTTTAGAATGATACTGACAGTTGGCATTTTAGTTTAATTAAGTTTAGAACTTCTTGTTTTTCGTCAAACTTTTAGGAACTTTATTGTGTACGATCTACTTATACTTAGTGTGTTCAAAAAAGTTTTAGTTAAATAGTTGATTTTCGCATACACATTGGTCACCAGACGTAGCTAGTTAAACACACTTGTAAGGAATATTAAAGAAATTACAAAAGAAATAACAAACTAATATCAACATGCTCTTAACACTAATGTGTAGCAGTGCATAATAAATATGAATGTGTGTAAATATTAGAAAATGACTTAAAGAAAATATGGTTGCTTTAAAGAAATCGAACATATTTTTTCTATGTTAAACAATATTGCTGTCTTTCTGATGACTTTTTTGAGCCTTATCCTTCTTAATTCCGCCCAAGTCTTTAGCAAATATTTTTTATTGTAGAAAAAAGTCGTTTTCATCGCATGAAATCATCAATACATCGCTATTTACACTGCGGGTAAATATTATAGCTGCATGTCAGTTTTAAGTATTTTTTTTTAAATTAGCACGAATTTTAGAAAAAATCCATTTACAACATCTGAACGAACATCAAAACTTAATAACTAAAGCAATAGAAACAATAATCTTTACTATATTATTTTATTTTATTTTTTTTTTTTTTTTTTTTTTTTTTTTTTTTTTTAAATAAAAAGAAAAATTAACAATTACACAGGGCACGGTGTATCGATCATATAGACAAATACAAGAACATGTATGATCTAAATAAAGTTGTGAGTATCAAAGAGCTTTCATTGCCATCAGACTGATGGTTTAAAGCTACGATTAAAATGTGGTAATTTTAAAAAGAATAAAGGGGAAAAGCTTTAGTGTTGAAAGAAATTTCGTTCTCACTCACCATGGCAAATATATGAGTTTATAGGTAAAGTAATTTACGAAATCAATTTTCATATAAACTTGTGAGTTAAATAGATGATATTTACTATCAACACTAAGACATCCCGATCAAAAGAGTGCTGATGATGAAACCGTAGCTGGTTTCGAAAATGCATTCCACTCGGCTGGTGTCGGGATAATAACTTTTCCAGTATATTCTTTCATTACCAAAAATAAAAATTGATTTCTTCATATCTATATAAAAAGGAAAATATATGAGAAATTTAATATAAAAATGAACTTGAGCCTGAATAAAAAATAATATAGTCTTTAATACATTAAATAGTTCGACAATTAAATAAAAAGAAAAATTAATAATCTTTACTATTAATTTATTTTTCACCGTTTTAACAACTAATTTGATTTCAAAGCATTAGAAACTTTGTGTTTTATTTGACTAACGGTTTTTTATCGCATGTTTCTTTTTAAAATAATTGGGCTATTAGCTGTACATTTCATATAAGTTAAAGTTTTGAACTGTCACTCGATTGTTATTTGCCTAACATAGAAAAAGCGAAATTATTGCTTTTCAGGAAAATTGCTGCCGAAAATTGAAGAATGTGCCACAATTACTTCCGCGGCTTAAAAGTGTATTTATTATATGAGGTTGAATTTGATTATAGTGAGTAGAGTTTTGCTTTAGAATTCTTGCTTGTATAGAATTTTTTCCAACGAGAAAAAATTTAGCTTACACGGTCCCGATCGATACAACTCCTACTACAAAGATTTGCGTAAGTAACCACGTTATTTTTCCAAAAGAAATTTCGGTGATGGTTCTCTAATAGTTTGAAGAGTATTCCCTATCCCTGTTGTACTAGAGTTGGCTTTTCCCAGTACCAAAATAAACTCTACAGAATACAGAACTATTTTTCAGACAAACTTGAAAACTTTTTAAGAGAAATCATAGAAAAAATATGGTTCATAAAAGCTACCAAACCTGATTGTGGTTATAGTCAAATAACATACCACAATTGGAATGGCCAGCCTGTTCTCCAGACCAAAATCCTATGGAAAATATGGAAGTATAGTGCACAAAATCTATGCTGGAAATAGGCAATAAAACATGATTATGGAGCTCAAAGTGCCTGTTATTGGTGCTTGAGAAACAATCACTTAAGAAATGTGTTTAAAACTTCTTAAAACTATGCCAAATCGTATATTTGAGCTCAGTTTCAAAAATGGATACCCAACTCACTACTGTTTTATAAATCTGTTGTTTTCATGGGCAACCGCGTATGTTAATTTTATACAATTTTGAGTTAATAATGCCATATTGCTTGGTTTTAGACGGCCTTTACTTTGGACCCATTCCGATTATTTTAATCGTATAACAACGTAATTTCTTTATATATTCAAAAATCGTTCAGCACTAACACGGTTTTGTAGCTCTCCTGAAAAATTTAATTTTAAGACATACGTGGTTGCCCATGAAAACCACAGAAATAAATTCTACTTTTAACATGCTCTTAGGAGTGCCTTAGCAATCTGAGATAAAATTATTTGTTATAACAGGGAAAAGTATGTAAATAAATACAGGTTGTTGTTGCTTTAAATATTACTTTTTGATGCTCTTTGAGACGGTATAAATAGATACTATATTCTGAACTTTCTATACGTATACGTGCGACTATAATATTGCACCGCAGTGTATGAGATATTATTGCCTCTCAACTCTTTTTTATGGTTTTTTATTTTTATTTATTTTTCAATTTTAGCATAGGAAAGTTTATTTTTTATGCCTTAAGCAATAATTTTAGCAGTAAAAGAAATGTGAAAAATTATTTCAATGTGTGATCAAAAAAAAACCTAAATTTTTAGCAAAGGTTAAAAAACCTATAGCATTTCAATATGCTTACATATAATTTTAAGCTAAGCAGTTTCTCTTTTATACCCTTTAGGGGTATAAGGATATACATATATAGGTTTTTCATTCCATGTGAAATTTCTACAATATTCATTTCCGACTCCATAAAGTATATATTTTCTGAAAGCTTATGAATAGGGGAGTCGATTACGCATTATTAGTCTGTCCGTGTGTATGTTGAAATCAACTTTTTGGAACCTCTCAACATTGTCAACACCCGTATATGGTATCAAAATATTAGAAATATTCGAAAGCAGATCGGTATTGGCAATCAGCATAATCGCTAAATAACTTTTTGAGATATGAGCAAATAAATACGACTGCCTGTAATTTTACCGCAAAAATAAAGATTTTCCAGCTCTCGGATAATTTATAGACACGGTTTTTACTATTTATTGATTTGGTATGTCAATGAAGATAGTAATGTAATATTTTTTATAATTTTTTCACTAATCGGCAAAGTTATAAGCAAAAATTTTGAAAATATATATTTTTTAAATATGTCAAATTTTTTCAAACTCCTAAATAATTTTTGAACACGCTAAAGATACCAAATTGTATGCCGTAATCTCAGAAATTATTTCTTAGAAAACCTAATAAATCTGTTTGAGACCAACTGAGATATAAGCACCATATTACAACATCTTTGGTGTTTTTCCTAAAATTTACAAACAGAAATCGAAATTTTTCAGCTTCTATACAACTGAGAGTGCCAATATTAGGATCAAATGGAAGGGCTTGAGTATTAAGATATAGTTAGATATGAAAAGAAAAAAATTCAAAATGGCGTCTCATATTAAATAGTGAATATATGAACCAAATAAAGTAGTAACGGCTTTGTTCCCTTTAATCTCCACAATATTGGTATCAAATAAAAGCGCTTCAGCAGTACACTTTAAAAAAGTGTTTAAAGCCATATTGGATTGTCTGAAACAAAATGGCGGAACAAATTTTTTTAACCCCAACAATATGGGTATCAAATATAAGGACTTGACTAGTAGAATACAGTTAACTATGTTAAAATTCATAATCATAGATGGCGTATTATATAAAATCTAAAATCTAGGTTAAGCTACGATGTGGTCATTATACCTTTGTACAAAGCGGTGAAGCGTATTATCAGATTCGGCACGTCCGAATATAGCGCTCTTACTTGTTTTAAATAGAAGTTGTGTCCCTTTAAATAATTTCAAAACAAAAAGGGATAAGTAAAGGCATAACGAAAATACAAATAATTTGACACATTTTTTCCCAACCTTATTTTGCTGCTTTATGGCAATAAAAACAATATTTATTTGTTGGTTTATTTCACAGCTTCAACAATTTATTTTTTTTTTTATTTTAGTGCTTAAAAGTTTGCTACAGAATATTTATTGGCACTTTTATTCACAAATATTCGTATATGTATGTTCTTTGCAAACAAAGGTTATTTATTTTCTCATTTATTAAAACGTTTTACAATAAACAGTGTGAAAAGTTTCGTTTTCTTTTTTCAAAGATGATGGCAGTACATTTACAAACACAAAAGTATGTTAATAAATTTTTATTAAATATCAGCCTTAAAGTATGCTATGGAATATAAAAATTCATATTCTTCTAAGGTTACCATTTAATCTTCATATACGTGTTGTAATTTATCGATATATATCGATAAATATATTTTATAAAATAAAAAAAAAACTTTTGATTGTCTACTTATTGGATTACATTTTGTATTATAATTTATTTAGTAATAAACATAAAGTTTTTGAAAACATGTTTTTTGGAGAAGATTAATCGGAAACAAAGTTGGTTAGTTAAGAAATGTATTAATTAATTGTGTGTGTATTTCATTTTCAATTAGATGTTTTTTTAAGAAAAACGTTATGCATTTTAAGTTAGTGAAAGAAAACAGTTGACAATCGTTCCAATGTTCCGTTCCATTTACGATGTTCTGATTAAGACAACAACCTGGCAATGCACCTCCGAACAATTAGTTTCAACTGGGAACACAGAACAGGCTCAAATGTGTTAACAAGTAAAAATATCGCATATACTTATTTAATTGCTTACTTAATTTACACAGTCCTTATAAAATGCATTACGTTTAAGGAAAGTTTCTATTAGATCTTGCAATAGGTCATTCCGAACTGTGACAGTTGAAAGCAACAATATTGTTAAAGTAACATATGTCGAATAAGCTTATTATTATTTATTCGATACGTTTTGCGAAAATATCTTGGGCGGATATAGCGATCAAAAACACATGCAAATGTTTTAATTTTTGTTTATGTTCATTTAGGGTAATTTTTTTATTTGGTCCATATTTCTTTGCTACTGACGGTGACCAGACTATCATTGTAAATGGCGAGCGCTATAGGTCGATAATTAACAACTTTTTTTGGCCTAAGTGGCATGTGATTTCAGCAGAACAGGGCTACGTAGTTTATAACTCATGGATTATTGAACATTCTGCACAAGCGATTTAATTGAATGGCCAATCATCATTCGATATCGTGCGATTTGTTCCCATTACAGTTTTTCTTGTTCGGTTTCCTTAAAGTCGCTGATCTTTAGGAACAAGCCACAGACTACATCGGTCCTCGGAGCCAATATATTCCATACTATAAGTTAAATTTAACCGGACTTATGCGTCAGAGTCAAGATAATACAGACGTTATGGACTTCATACATTATGGCATCGAAGATCCTTTTAAAGACATTTTCAATAATATCTCACTTACTTTTTTTTATTTAGGTATAAAGATAAGAAGCACCTAACGAATAAACCTTTTAATGATGCAATTTGAAAATTAGCAAGAAAATCCCGAATTATTTGCGATAGCAAACTGTTTTTTTTGTGTCCTCAAGTTTCTTTTATTGACACCAAAGATTAAATCACACTTCCAACCAAATAATAAATACTAAAGGTAGGATCACACGATTGCCGTAATGCACCAATTTCCAAAAATTTTTGTATCCCAATTGTGTGATTGCACAATAAATTGGTTCATGTGACAATCGCGGATAATATTGTGCATGTTTTAACCAATCAAATGCAACTCTGGTGGGGCACCCGTGTGACCACTTTAAATACAACAGCGCGGAAATAAAAATGTCAAAAGTGTGCCAATATTTATTGTGTTCTTTAGCGGCAATCAAAGTTTACAATACGCGCCAACATTTTAATTTTTTTTGCGTGCTTCAATTATTTGTGGTTTGTGATTAAAAAGTTTTTCTTTGCATGATTATACTTTTTAATTACATAAATTTAAGCCAGTTAAGCTTTGCGTATCCCCAGCATATCTATTTTTCCTTATTAAGTGTGCACATTTCTTTTTGTAGGTATATTTCTACAAAACCATAAATAAATTTTTTTATACCAAATAAACACACAATATACAAAGAAGATGCAATTTTCTTTCTTTTTAAAAAACAAACCATTTTAATGCACAAAAAAAACAAAACAGACACAACAAAATAAGCTAGCGTTGCTACAAGCAGGAACAATCGTGTGACGAGAATGCGGCGATCTTTGTCACTATAGCATTTTACGCCATCTTGCAACAATCAAATTTGTATAAAGTGAGGCAATCGTGTGATTACAAAGTATTTGATTGGAACAATCTCATTATTGTGCGCCAACTAAGCACAATAAAAATTGTGTCAGATTGGTGCATTTGCGGCAATCGTGTGATCCCACCTTAAGATAATAAAACCAAAGGAATGCCTATTAAACAAGTAAGAATGCTAAATCAGCCGTGCCGAATCCCTTTACCATCATGTACATATATATATATAAACATTTATTGACTGCCATTTTGTAGTTGCGACCTTCAACGATTAAAATTTTTTTTAGTTTATTATATTTTGTTAGCCAAGCCCTTTCCTTCGATACTCATTATAATCCTCTTTGCAGTCCAGAGGCAGAAAAATCGATTTTCATTTGTAAATTTTAAGAAAAATTAGCGAAGTAGTTGTATTTTTATGTTTATATCTCAATTAGTTTCCACTTATTTATCAGATTTGTCTATCAATAACTACGTTTTGTATTTGGCGTGTTAATTCAGAAATTAATTAGAAGAGTTAGGCCTATTTACATAATATTCAGTTAAATAAATTTAACGTAAAGGTTTACTAACTTTCAGTAAGCTTAAACTTAAGTTTTAACTATAAATTAAAAATGTTCGTTAACAATAGGCAAGAGTTAGTTAACTTGTAGTTATCAATTATTATGAATGAATTTCAAAAAGAAGAAGAAATGTATACATAAATATAAATTCTTAATGTGCACCCATCTGCTAATAAATTTATTAAAAATTCAATGTATTTTGAAATAATTTTTGCTATAAATTTAACAATTCTCTAAGATAAACGATGTCTCATGAAAAACTCTGATCCATTCGACTTCTGTGGTTCTATTTTCTTTTCATACCATAAGAAATATTTACTTTATATAAATTATAGAAATGTGTAAATCTTTTTAATCGTAGAGACATCTTTCAATTGTTTAAAAATAGCAAAATATAATATTTTTATATTCAAACATCAAATATTTTCTTCCAGTTAAGAACTTAAACGTCAAATAGTACTCGGTTAAATTTAACTGAAATTTGGCAAAATAATCTAAAAGTTATAAGATAACTGAACTTTATGTTAATGGGTTTTGGCTAACCAAGGTTCAAATTTTGAGTTTAGTGTTAACTGTAGGTTAACTTTTTGTTGTTAACGGACCTTAGTGACTTAATTACATATACAGTCGTCGGCACAATTGTTTTGACAAATTATTTCTTTTTAACTTTAAAAATTCTTTATTGAATTTTGATTGTTGTAGTCTAACACAAATCTTCTTTTTCGATGAATTGTATTGAAATGAGCTTTTATCAGTCTAAAGAACTTTTCTCCAACACTCTACTGGCTAATGCTTGAGTTTGTTTTGTTTTGAAATGTATGGAATATCTCTTGCTACGTAAGTTCTAAAACATGCTTTTCTCAAGCGGCGCCGAATCGTCCGCTCACTAATTGATGTACTGTATGACTAATATCATTCATCTGCGGCATCTTTAGGTTTTAACTAAACGTCTGTTTAAAATTTTCGCAAGATGATTCGATCTTCAGTTAGAGTTGTTTTGCATTTTACGCCGGATCGCGGTAAATTTTGTACATCGTTTTTGTTTTTAATTTTTTTTCATTTGATAATAAACAGATTGAGGCGACAAATTGAACTCGTAAGCTAAGTCTATTACCTTGAAGCCGGCATTGAACTTTGCTACTATTGAGGCTCTAACAATATTAGTTAACTCAGACCAATGATGAATCAGAACTATAAGTAACGACAGAAAAATTATTTAAAACAATTTTGGTTGACCTTTAATTGCAAATAAAAAACTTAAGAAAACTGATATGAAGTACATGTCAAAATACTTATGCCGAAGCGAAAGTTACTCCATGTTATGATTCTTATCAACAGTTTGAGAGTGCACAGAACAATGGACAAAATATTTCACATAGGTGTCGTTGTTGATGTGCACTTTGTTTTAAGCAAAGCTAAGGTAACGGTATCTTACGCACTTGAACGAAAAAAAAACGTCAATAGACAACAGAACAATATGTCAAAATAATTGTGCCGACTACTGTATATAAAAAATAAACATTTTTAAATATTTCTTTTTGCTTTAAACTTTGACGATTAGTGAACGAAAAATAGTAGCAATCGTGTCTGTAAATTATGCTGGGGTCAGCCCTGTTGATTTTATTATAAAAATGTTTAAAAAAACAGAGGTAGTCGTGTTGATTTGCTGGTATCTTAGAAAGCTAAGGGCGGATATATTTAAATGATTGATACCAAATACAGATACAGCAGTAGGGGCTTCTAAAAGTTGATTCAAAACCAACACACGGACAGACGGATATTGCTCAATCGACTCCCCTAATCATAAGTTTTCTGAGAATATATATATTTTATGTGGCTATATATACATACGCTTGGCACCACAGGTGAAGGGTATATAAATGTCAAGTGGAACTCAAAACATAAAAATCATTCTTCGCCAGCCTGTAATAAATAAAAATTCAGTTCTTAAAAAAAGCTAATGTCTTTCATGGCCTCAATTACATTTGAAAATATTTAACTTATTTATTATAAAAATATATTTTAAACAAAAAATTGCTAATTATTTAAATGTTTTCTAATATTTTCATTTTTTATACCCTTCACCTGTGGTGCACAAGGGTATATATAGCTTTGTCATTCCGTTTGTAGTTTCTACAATTTTCATTTTCGAACCCATAAAGTGTATAGTTTTTGAAAGCTTATGAATATGAGGGTCGACTAAGCTCTGTCAGTTTCTCCGTGTGTATGTTGAAATCAACTTTTTGAGAACCCCGACATCGCCTGGACTCGGGTGAGGTATTAAAATATCAGTATATATTTTCTGAAAGCTTATGAATAGAGGAGTCGATTAAGCCCTGTCCGTTGGTTGGTAGAAGCAACCATATGTTCCTCAGATCATTGTATGGTATCATTTTTTTGGAAATATCCGGAATTGCTATTTAAATTCAGCACAATCGCCTCATAACTTTCTGAGATATGAACAAAAAAACACGAATGCCTTTGTCTTTCCCATATTTTTTTACCACCAAAATTAAAATTTTTTAGCTATAGAATAATTAATTGGTACCTTTGCTACTATTTGTAGATATAATATGCCTCTAGAGATATTCGTAAAAAATTTTGGATAAACCAGGCTCTAATCGGCAAAGTTGTAGGCAAAAATTTTTTTTTTGAAAAATATATAATCCAAAAATTTACAAACGAAAATCAATGTTGTTCAGCTGCTAGACAAGCGAAATAGTCAATATTGGTGTTATCTGAAAAGACTTGACTAGCGCAATAAAAGCACTGTAAAAAAATTAAAATTCATGTTAGTCGCCACCTAAACCCCCTTAATATTGGTATCAAATGAAAGGGCTTGACCAGTGGAATACAGTAAATTATTCTAAAATGTAAAATTCAAGATGGCGTCTAAAACAAAATGGCGGATCAAATTTTTTTAAACCCATCAATATGGGTGTCAAATGAAAGGGCTTGACTAGTAGAATACAGTTAACTATGTAAAAATTCAAAATCAAGGATGGCGTCGAAAATAATAAGAAAAATGGCGTATAACATGAAATATAGGTTAAGCTACGATGTGGGATTATACCTATTAACATGATGGTGAAGGGTATTATTAGATTCGTCATGGCCGAATATAGCACTTTTACTCGTTATTAGTAAAATATCGAAATGTTTACTTTATGAAAAACTAAACAAAAACAATAATTGAGCAAAAATTTATGAGCAAACAATCATCAGCCTTCACCCAATAGATCGGAGGAATTTTAATGAACTTGACCTTAAAACTATATATTAAACAAAGTAAAAAATAAATTTATTATCTGTTGTATATGTTTGGTAACCCTCCTCCAGATCGCAGGCTCATATTCTCAGTCGCAACTATTGCGATATGCACAACAAGTGTTTATGGCTAGAAAAAACGAAATTCTCTCACTCATGACTGTGTGTGTGTAAGTGTGCATAATGCGTTTAATTTGTTTTTTTTAAATAGTTGAACATTTAAATTATTAAACATTTAGAAATGTTAATTTAATGTTTAAAACAAAAAAAAATGTTTAAATTGTACATTTAATTCTAAGACACATAGACAGACAGACGAATGAATGAACAAACAAGATAATTTTCATTTTGCTTGCGCCAGCCAATATTTGTTTTTTTCTATTCTCTTGGTGTTAATGAACGCACAAATTGTGCGATAATTTTGGCACAAAGAAACATTTTCATAAATCTATTTTTAAACTTTTTTAATGTTTTGTTTGTTTGTTTGTTTGCGTCGTCAGCTGTAAATATTTACATTCTTTGGTTTTTCTTTATTTTTTCTTTAATTTTTTTTTATTGAATTTATATTACAAACCATTACGAAATGGTTTGTTTGTGTTTGAAAATGTTTTTATCTTATTTTAAATGTTTGAATATTTTTGACACTTGTCAGTTAGTGAGTAGGTACATTATGTGGAATTTAGCATTGACTTTGAACTGTTTTTTTTTTTTTTTTCTTTTCTTCTACCTAAAATTAACAATGAAATTTATGATGGAAATTTTGAATATTTCTTTTTATAGTTATTTAAATGAACGTATCATTTTGTAAAACAAAATTTATTAAATAAACATGAATAAATTAAATTAAATTTTGCCAGAAATTAGAGAAATTATTAAAAATATCTGCTGGAAAGATTCTATAGAGAAGCAATGAAAGATTTTTTGTACAATATGTTTAAAATATTATTGAGTAACTTGCCTATTTTTTTCTTAATTGCGACTCTAACAACATGTTTAATGTCCAGTTCTTATAACAATTTTGTTATTTAAAAAATTTTTGGAAACAATTTTAAAATTTTTTTATATACGAAACATTTTATTAAACTCTTTGGTTTTTAATATAAATATTTGTTGATTAACCTGCTTACAATTTAGTCATGTGAACTGCCAGAACTATTTTGTGAAATTGAGCAAAATTAGCAATTACGTGTTGTCAATTGTGTCGACCTCCATAAAAACTTCATCCGAATATAGTAATTTTACTTCAATATAAATTCAGCATAATAAGAAAACTAGTGAACAAAAGTTAGTATTTTAAAATCTTCAGTTAAATAGCCTTAAAAGCCTCTTGTTATCGTTTTGAAAATTAGTATATTTGGAGAGAAAAAAAAATGCGAGATAAAAGAAGCAATATCAATAATTTTAACTTCTCTTAAAAGATTAGCTAAGTCACAAAAAAATTGCCCTCAATATGCAATATATTTTTGTGGGTCTTACATCAGCACCGCAAAAAGGACGGTATTTTGAGTGTAACAAAAAAAAATTATATTTTTAAAGCTGAAATTACTGGATGCTAGGGAAACATGCAAGCCAAAACGGACTTTCCTGAAACGATCATTGTCGCATATGTTTGATACGAAGAAGGAGTAAACGGTTTTGCAAATTCTCTACGAATGTCCTGCCCTCGCTGCCAATAGACTCAGAATGCTAAGCAAATATATATTTATTACATTATCTCTCTGTTGGACTTAATGAACCACTGACATATTTTACGGCTATGGGTGAATCTAATAATCAACACTACCGCCTTTTCTAGTACTTATTTGAAAAGACACTAGGTTTGTCGAGTGAAGTAAATGACCTCTTTTTCAAACAAGGATTTACTGAGACACTTCACAGCTACGAGATGGGTCCAGTACTAGTATAGGTTTGTCCTCTAGTATAGGTCCCCGAATCCAGGACATCTTCTCTGCAATTGTCCTGCATTCGGGGACCTGAGACGCCAGATTCTAGGTCAGCGAATACTTGTAAGTAAAACTTGTCTTTCCGCAGTTGATCTGGGAAAGATCCACACCTTCGTGAACAGGACAGGATGGCTGAGGAACGACGGCCAGAGGACATAGACGAACGGGCGATGATGCCTACGGTATCACAACGGGACCCTCGGAGGACCCAAGTAAGATATGCCTTCGGGCGGCTGCCGGATCTAACCTAACCATAGGTTTGTACAGAAAACCGAATTTCTCGAGCGATGTGATTTTGTCAAAACGGTATCCTACAATCTCCGCTGACAGTTCGCGTTTAGTGAACTACCACGATAACCTACCAACCAACCAAATTGGAAAGGACCCAATATATATGAAATGCCATCAAGAATTTTACGTTTATATAGAAGCTACCAGCTACCGATCAGGCGACGAAGTATACAAAAAATTAAATTAGTTGTATTTTAAGGCGTGGCAGAAAAATTATTATGGTATTTTTAGAAGATCACCTATTTATTAAGGCCAAAAACTAAACAAGTCAATTTCGAATACCCTGTTCTAAAGTGAAGCGTTTCCCAAAGATATCTTTTAGTCAGAAGGGTGAAAGTTTGGCCCATAAGGCGAAGGCAAAACTTTCCAAGCACTTCTTTTTAAATACATTTCAAAAGGTATTGCAAAATGTAGCTGGATATTGTTATAATGCAATATTACGGTTTCTTGCCTGGCCGTTTTTTAACAATGCTCGCATCAATTGCCTTCGGTTTAGAATTCCTGCGATGATCTCGCCAGATTTCAACAGATTTCAGCGCATTGGATATTTGGCTTTGATATCGATTCAGCTAGTTGAACAACCTTCACGTACTATTTTTTACACTTCAGATTATCGTAATGAATTCATTTTTCATCACAAAATAGATTTTCTTTTAAAGCGTTCATGCAGCATTTGGGACATGCGAAATCGACTTTCAAGATTTAGTTCGTATGGTACCCATTTTACCTGCTTTTTAATTAATCCTGCTGCTCGCAAACACTTTGAAATGCTGCTTGAATAGTTCTTAAAGAATTTACAGGCCTTTGTTGGTTTTGAAAATAATCTTCATGGAGTAATGCCTCCAATTCTTGGTCGTATCTAAATTATGTATTATGGAAATGTAAATAATTAATTTTTAATTTAAAAAAAATAATTTAGTTCATTAAAACCCCTTAACATAGATTTAAATTTAACGAAGCATATTTAAATCATTATAAAGGGTCCGCCAAATAACTTTTTTTTTTAAATGCTATAAAAAAAAGTGTAGCTTCGGCTGTGTGGCACGTAGCGCCGTCCTGTTGAAACCAAATGTTGCCAATATCCTCCTCTTAAATTTTTGTGAACAAAAATTCGTTCAACATGGCCCGATAACGATCGTCATTGAATACGGCCACTCCTTGCTCATTTTCGAAGAAAAATGGTCCAATTATGCCTCTGGACCAAAATTCGCAACAAACAGTGACTTGTTTTGGGTGTATCGGCTTTTCAATGTATGCCTGCGGGTTTTCTGTACCCCAAATGCGACAAATTTGCTTGTTTACATACCCGCAAAGATCGAAATGAACTTCATCTGAAGAGATGATTTTTTTAGCAAAATCGGCCAAAGTAATGTCGCAATATTTCCCAGCGTTGTTCAAGCATATACACAACCATATTCGTTAAGCGGAAGGATAAAACTAATTATCTGTCAAATCAGACATGAACTAAGTGTTACCATTCACGAAATAAGCACTAGTTAAAAAAAGAAAACGTTAGATGACGGACCCTTTATAATTAGACGAAATTGTGTTTAAATCCCACATGTATTTGCTGACTGGTGCGTAAAATTGTGCTGTCACGAATATAAAATTTTAATTTGTATTTCTATTATCTATTTAAACAAAGTTGAATTAATTATGTACAATATTATCTGGATGTATATGAATTTCCTTCGTTTATTTGCAACCATCTTTAAATCAAAAATCTAAAGCACAACTAATACTTTTTTCAAATATTAACAACTTGAACACGTAATTGACTTTTAAGTTTTTTTTCTCGTTCAATTATTTTGGTGAAATTTCATTTGGATTATATATCATTGTATAAGCGAAAAATAGTTGATGTTTGAAATCTTGCAGACTTGCATATCTTGTTTAAATTAATGAATTGTGTACGTGAAGAAAAGAAAAGAGACTAACTAACGGACCCCTAAAAGTACACTTCGTTTTATAGTTTTTTACGTTGTTTGTGTATTTAACAAGTCATAAATCTTATATATTTAATTTTTTCTTCTTTCGTTTTTATGTATTTTTTCACACCAACTTGTTTTTATTAACGTGTCGTATTATGAACTTTTTTGTATTGCCCTGAGTGCAAACTCTCATCAATATTAATACTTTAGACATAAACAAGTACTACTTTTATGTACTTTTTGTTAGTTTTAAACTTACGACGGACGAAAAAACTAAATAAGAGAAACTACAGTTATAAGTTTATTTCCTAGTTCTTATTATACTATTATTATTATTACTGTTATTATTTGTTTTTCTTCTTCTTAAACACTTGCCCTACAAATTGTATTTTAGAAACCTATTTACAAAAAAGGCCTAATTTTTGTTTAACTTAAATGAGTTTAACCCCAAAAATAATTGTCTTCATATTCGTATTATTTTTTGTTTTTTTTTTAATTTTTTTCTTTATATGTTAATAGTTTCACTTTGACATCTTTTTAACATAAAAAAAAGGTTATCAAAAAGGTTTCTTTATCCCAAGATTGAAATAATATTAAAAAGACAGGGCTTAAGTTAAACAGAGTGTAAAAGAAAAGTGCCTTAACTCGGCACATTAATGTTCATGTATTTACTTAAGAGTTGAATAATCCAATGATTGAATATATAGAAAATTTTAACCCAGAAGTATGCTACGCAATATGCTTAATGGTAGAGTTTTTCATTCTAGAATTTACAGGCAATATTTCCCGGGATTCCGTGCCTTTTTTCTCTTCATTAATCGTGAAAATTTTTAGTCATTGTAATAGATATTATGAATTTCTTTTTTTTCTATTTTATGTGTTTATTTCGTATTTATGATTTTGTTCATAATCACTTTATTGCATACAAATTATATCTTTGGCACTTTAATTTCAAATAATCAGATTATCCGTCCACAAGTCCGGTTAAAAAAGATTGTATGAAGGAATCGATTGGAGGCTAAAAAGCGTCTTAGGGAGTAGGAGGATGAGTAAGAAAAATATTTTTTTTCCTTGAAAAGCTAATCAAGGAAATACGCGTGCTTTTTAAGCATTTAAAGTAAATATAGGTTACATGAAAAATACCTCTATTACTGAAACGTCTGCAAGTTAAGCACCTATTTGTTTGCCTCATATGCGAAATTGCGGATAAAGAAAAATTATTTTATCAGGATACATTTCACGATAAATAAATTCATCGTGAATTGATCATTAAATAGAAATTGTATACCATTTTTAGTCGAACTTTGGCAGTTCGAATATAGGATTTTAAATTTAGTGTAATTTTTTTTCTTGTGCGAGTGGCAACTCCGTCACATATATTTATTCCCAGCAAAAAAGCAAAACCTTCTGCAAAAATTTATAAAGTTACTTTGAGAATTCTTGCAAACTTCAAAGAATTTTCAGTTGAGAATTTCTCCTAATGTGTCAATCATTCGAATCATTTGAAAAGTGGTCGGAAAATTGTATGAAACTGGATCAGTTATGGACTATAAAACTACTATGCGTCAACTTACCGGTCAGTCTCTTGAAAACATTGCTGATGTAATCGAGAGTATCGAAAACCCGAAAACATCAATTCGGTATCGTATTCAACAACTTCGAATTTCACGAAGCACTACACAGAGAATGACAAAAGACATCCACCTTCATGCGTATAAAATTTAGATTCCTCAGGAGCTCAAACCAGCACATCATGGAAAGGGATGGAAATTCGTTCAATGGGTAGTGAAGCAAAGTGAAGTCAATGTCAATGTTTTTTTTTTAACTCATATGCTCCAATTAGGCGCATTTTCATCTGAATGACTTCGTGAATGCACAAAATTGTCTAATTAATGGCTCAGTAAATCTTCATACAATCATTGAGAAACAAGTGCACCCACAAGGAGCAACTGTCTGGTGCGGATTTAGGTCAGGCGGCATGATTGGGCATTTCATTTTTGTAGAGTGGGAGCATTGTATTTACAATTGCAAAAGTTTGTGGTTGAGCTCATGAATTCAGCCCAGTGCTAAGACCAGAGCCAGATTATGGCCATAGAGGTCTGTTTTATAATGTCTGACCAGAACATCATTAATTTTATAACGTCTGACCAGAACATTATCTTAGTAGATAATTAGTGTATAATCTTTCCCAGGATAAGGGGCTTGCCATCCGCCGTTGCCTAGGGACAACACCTCCATATAATTGTGTAGTGGTGCAGATCCTTGCTATGTGTTGTGAAGGTTAGGTTAGGTAGAACAGGCAGCTGTTTTGCAGCTCACTTGGGTCCATTGTATTGATCCCTTTCTGATACCTGAATAGAAAAGAGAGAAGAGAAGCAGACAAGTCCAGAGTCTCTCGCGGGAATCGAACCCACAACCCCCAAACTAGCAGACAAGCACACTACTGACTAGTCCACCGGGGTGTGAAATATTGCTGAATATGAAGATGCTGACCTTTCTTTGATGCCGGGAGTGAGCTGTGATTTACGTGATTTCCGTATAAGCCTAGTCTATAAACGACTTGAATTGAAAATAATTGAATGAAGTGGCAAATATCTTTGTCATAGAGATAGGATTGACAGTTTGACACAGAAAGTCATTACGAAAATGTTGATTAGATTAACAACAAAGAACTCTTTCTGGGGCAAATTATGAACACGATTGAAATTCTCTAAGAATCTCATACCAAAAGCACTTGAAATAAATAACATGATTTCGCATGTTTTTTTGAGTTGTTCAATACGAGAAAAATAGAAGCCGCTTTTTCGCACGAAATTATATAAACAACATTAAATTCCGACAACTAAACAACTAAAAAGTATTCAATTACATTCTATATTTCTTATTTTTAATGTAACCCAAGTCACTTTTTATTACTCGTTTACGTCTGTATGTATTTCCAATTGGTATGATTTTTATTATTATTATTTTCTCTGGATACACTTAGTAGTGTACGTTTTTGTATAAGTGAGCAAGTGCGTCAAATATTTTCCATTTAGGTTTTGGTTTTTAATTTTTTTTTTCTGTTTACTGTGATTTTTTCTGTAACATTTTTGTTTTTTTTTTTTGGTATTCGTTACCAGACCATAACCTCAATTTTGTGTTATGTAACTGTTATTATTATACTCGTACTTTCGCTTCTTTCCATTTTATGTTCAGGTTTTTGTTCTTGTTTTTTTTTTTCAATATAAACGAAATTGTTTATATTCCTACCAAGTTACTCGTTGTGTGTGTGTGTGCGTGTGTGTGTGTATGTGTATGTTAAGTAACAACATTCTTTGCCATTGTCAAAGTACAAGAATGTACAATGAAAATCCTAAAAGCCATTTTGCCTGCCATTTCCTTTCTGTGCACATGTGTTTGTGAACAAGTAAGATTTTTTGGCTTCTTGTATGTACTGAGAGTGTGTTCGGGTACATGTGTATTTTAGTATTAAATTGTACTTAAAATGGATACAAGAAAAGCTTTACACTTCTACCCTGCAGATAATGAGACTAGTCCATACATGCGTGTAAAGAGTAGTCCACAAAGGAGTAGGAGTACTCCAAAGCTACTCCACATATATGGAAAAAAGGTGGTCGATTTAACATTACGATGTCCTAGGACTAGACCATGAAACCCAGCTTTTCATAACACTGGAGTAGTTCCAAAACTACTCCAAGTTACTAATCCATGGAGTACTCAATAAAGTCAGATAAAAAACTACTCCAAGTTACTAATCCATGGAGTACTCAAAAAAGTCAGTTAAAAAACTACTCCAAGCTACTAATCAATGGAGTACTCAATAAAGTAAAATAAAAATATTACATTGAAGTTTATTATATTTCTATTTATTTAAATTAAAAAAAAAATTTATTTTAGGGTAGTATTAAAGCGAAAAAGTTACATATTCAGGTATATGAGTTAAAATTAGTCTTTTTTCTTTTAAAATGAAATAAAAACAAAATAAGGAACATATTCATAAATTCAAGTAAATGCGATTTTGGATATAATGAACAGACAAGTGAATCAGGTATTTACTTTCTTTTTTGAGCTCTGAAGGCGAAAGTGGCGTTTCTTTATAACTTGTAGTGCAGATCTTAGTTCTTTCTCAGCATTTGAGGAGTAATTTCTTATTGCGGCTAAAGTAGATTTAATTTTTACGATGATGTAAGATTTAAAATTCAAAATCCTTACCTATTACAACATTGTATATATTTTTGTAATTTTTTAAGGACTTTTTCCCACAGATTCCATCAGTATTATACAACATACAAACTTCTCTAGACAAAATTCTTTCAAAATGTTTAATAGCGTTTCCATCTATTAATTGTCTCACAGCAGATATCTGAAAAAATGATTAGCATATGTTTATTTCGTGTAAATATATGGCCATTGTTACAACTTTTTAATAGTTATTTTTAGAATTTTTAACAGCATATATGGCAGCTTTATATTCTTGAAATAAGAATTTTTAAGTTATAATAATGACCCTTAATTTTGTAATATAATAAAAATTAAAAAATTTGATGGTTAAACTCCCATACCTAATTAAATAATTACTAAATAAAGTGAATTTAAATTTTTTAAAGAAGACGTAAATGAAAACAAAAACTTTTACATAAATTTTTTAATATTGCTATTAATTTGTTTTGGTAAAGTTTCACATCAAATGTTAGAACGTTATTAAAAGAATTAATATTAATATAAACTTTCGAACTTACATATTTTTCTTCATTAAATTCGTTTATTTTTGACTCCAATATCTGAAGATCTTGCTCTGTTTTAATTGGGAATGAGTTAGTTAAAGCATTAACATCTTGGCGGGTATTGTTTATTGCTTGCAGCAGTATTTTTTGGTCTGCCAACATTTCCACTATAACTTTGCTCTGATGTTCAGTTGTTGCTAAAACAATTCAAAATACACAATAAATTAATGACGAACTAACAAAGATTATTTGGCGAGTGGTAAACATTATATCTTACTTTGCAGTTTTGATAATTCATCTTTTATTTTTTTTTGCTCGGCTAGCATCTCGGCAATCAACTGATTCTGTTTGTCGATCAATCCTGTAATGTAAATAGAAAGAGTATAAAAAACTTGAAAGTTACTTTTTGATCAGTTTACCTTTAAATTGAAAGCAGTCTTTGCATTGAGTTTTCTTACACGGATCTGCAACAATAAAAAATATATTTTTAATAAATAAAATCAAATAAATTTAAAATTATATTTGTTATTTTATTATACTCACATTGTGGAATTTCGCATGCTTTGAATCTTTTTAGTTTATTATTATTTTGCTCCATTTTTTAGAATTTAATATTTACGTAGTATTGACTGCTTTTTATTTAAATTTAAGTTTTAAGTATATTAGGATTTGAATAATGTAAATGTTGTTAAGTGCAGCTATGAAGGATGGGCATTAAAATAACTTTATTTTCAAAAGGTAATGACAGAAGCTTGCAATGGATACTGTTTATATCAAAGCTTTCCTCTACTTCTTCTAACACGTTATCAGCAGTGCATATGCCTAATGCTAATAAGGAATCAAAAGGTTGCTTAAAAAATGAACTAATATTTTTGAAGCGTCGCCCCAATACTAAAATTGTATCGTTTTTTTCTTTTTTGAAGTTTGTGATTTTAAAAGGGGAAAAAGGCATTAAAAGACATACATTATTCGGAGTTTTAACACTTAAAAAATATTCATCACATGAATAGCCGTATATAATTTCATTTTTTTCTTTTAGTCCTAAAGTTTTTGGCTCATTAATCAAATTTCTATGAAAATTTCTTTTGTACAGTTGCTGCAGAATACTCGTAGGTTTGCGTACATCTTTTTTAATTATCTGCAAGTGATTTTCGAAATCATATGCTGAAAAATTATACAGCAAGCCATGCTGCCTGACACATGCACAAATGTGAAGCAGACTGTGAACATTATAGGTTACACTTTCTGGACCAAAAATAACTCCAAAATTTTCAACAAACAGCTTCAATAAATTTTCCGCAGCTTCGATGTTATTTTTAAAATTTTTTGGGCAAGACAATAGCCTTATAGCACAATGCAAAAGTAAAAACGTGTAATAAAAATCTTCACCAACATTATTTTTCAAAACTAAGATACCAGTGTACAATAAGAATTGGCGAAATTCTATTGCTTTCCAGTTCGCAAGTTCATCCAAACCACGAGGCAACCTTGTAAAGTCTTTAGTAATATATTTTTTTAAAGAAACCAATACTTTAGATATATTATCTTTATTCAGATTTGAAATTTTTTCATTTACTTTGTTTTTAATAAGTTTGCATAACATTTTTCTAGTTACACCCAAATCAATGACGTGCATTGGATCTAGAGGAACTTGACTAATCATATTTAAATTTAACTTCTCCAGTGGTGTTTTAGTATTAAAAAATTTTAGTTGATGCTGATTTTGATATTTTCTGTTATTGAAGTCATCATCGTTTATAATTTCACCTACTTCTGTGCTATAGGTTAAAGTATTACATATTTTTTTGGCAACTTGTGTACACTTTGAACACCCATTTGCTGACGAATGGTAAGGAATGCCACAAATAAATGATTTTGCTGGTGCATCACATATCACTGCCCGTATTTTAAACAATATTTTTTTGTCACCAATAAAAAAATGATTTTGTTGTAAACAGGACACTTCTTCAACGAATTTTTGTAAAAACTGATTTACATCACTAGGTTTTTGCTTGCCAATGTAAACTCCAGCAGGAAACAACTTTATATTTTTATCATTAAGAACTTTAATCAATATAGGCCAAAGTTGCGTATTTGAGCTCTTGAAAATAGGTAAACCATCAATATTTACATCGCAAAGTATTTCGTCATATTTTTGTAAAATTGGTGCTGCTTTTATTAAACTTTGTTTGATGCCAAAATGTGCATATTGACCGGGCGAAACAGAAATAATATCTGCTTTAGAATTATTTTTTTGTACCAGCGTTGTGGGAGAAAGTGGCACATTCACACCATAATTTTGTAAAATCGACAACAATTCCTTCATATGCTTGTGTGATGTTCTGCTACTTAACTGCCACTGCCCTAAATCGCTAATTAATTTTTGTTCTTTATTAAATAATAATATTTCTTGAGGTTCAGAAGCTTCTGCTTCCTCCATTTCAACGCTTGCAGAATCTGTTGTGCCATCTAACAACACAATTTGCCCACACGTATCACTTTTTTTTATTAATCTATTTATGTATTTTTCTTTTTCTGCCTTTACAAGTCGCCTTTTATGACGCGAAGAACACTGCATTTTTAGTTTTTTAAACCAATTTATTATTCAAAAACTTACTTTTAACAATTTTCAACCACTTTTAACACGAATTTAGATTTTATAAACTTTTTCACGCCACACCAAAAATATAAAATGCCAGCAATGACATATTGAAGAAGCATAGTATGTATGTAAGAGCAGGTACTTAGTTAGTTGATCGTAGTTACGGTAGCGTGAAATGTCAAAATCAGAACATTTTGGCATTTAGCACATTAATCTAGCAACAAAATACTTGTAGTTTTTGTATAGAGCAACAAGAATAGAAAATAAAAACAACAACAATAACTCAATATGCAATCGTTTAAACACGAAAATATGTCGTTTGACTACAAATTCTTGTTTTACAATGACATGGTCCGTTCTTGCATAACAATGGACCATGATTGTAACTACTCCAATTTTGGTCCATTTCACATAAAATGGACCAAGTAGTCCAATATTATTTGCAGGGTACCTACAAACGTACACACATGTGCGAGTTTATGTATTGAATATACAGTTGGTAGTCTTACACTAACGAATATTTAAATAAGACTAAAAATAGAATTTTATTGTTTAATGCAGACTATTGGGACTATATTTTGGTATGTCTAGGTCCATATCAAAGGTACGACTCTTTTGACAATGGAATGCAAAGGGTTTTTAATTGTTTAATCTAAGTACAGCTTTAGTAATAAGAATTTTAATTTTAGTTTTTTTTTCTATATTATTTTTGCACTTCCTGTACACTTTAGCTGTTTGTGAAATGGTTGGTTGTATTTCTTCTTATCGTTGTGGTTAGAGATTCTTGTGAAGAAGAGAAAGTATGTTAGTATTTCCGAATACTATATCATTTTCATTGCATTCGTATTAGAAGGACATGGAATGTTGCTTAATTTGAGTCATCTTCTATAAACAACTGTACGGCTTTGTGGTTTATAGGAATCAGATTGTATAAATAAAAAATTCTAGAAGTCGTTGCAGACTATAATTCGAAAGGCAACTAGTGTCGGTTAAAGACATCCCAACAATAAACATAGTACGAAGTGGGACAGTTGACCGTTTAAATTCTTATATTTACTACCTTAAACAAACAAGAGCCAATAGCAACATAATAAGCAAATGATAAACTACTCAACTTCTTTAAATGCAACTTATGTAAATATTTATTATAAAACTAGTTCCAACTTAATTAAAGTTATAAGTGTTACCTTTAAATGGAATCCCTAATAACTTCCATATTTTTTAATGGCACTTTACATATTCTTCTTCTATATACATACATAAAAAAAAAATTACCGCATTATTGAACACGTCTTAACCGATGTTGCCGACTCTTTTTACTGTTGTATTCAAAATTTATAAGGCATGGTTTGTAGGGAAAAAATTATAAAAATAGGCGTGGCGGCATATTTGTAAAAGCATCATTTTAGATCGGCTCGATGGATTTTGCTTATCTTATTTTTATTGCATTCGTAATTACTCGGATAACATTTATATAGAAAAGAATTTTTAAAAGTGGGCATGGTATCTCTGATACAAAGAAAACTAAATTGATATAAAATATTCGCATATACATAAGTAAGAGCGTAACTTAAGAACAACTCAACGAATTTCGCTGATTATTGTGTAAAGAATTACTAGAACATAGTTTGAGTGGATTAAAATTAAAGAAACTGTTCGCGGATTCTCCCAGTCAAAAAAAAATATTTCCCTACAAAAATAATATGTAAAATGCTACTGCAGCATTTATGTACGTAAAAGCATCACTGGCAAACAATACAATACTTTTTTTTTACTTTGAAAAGTTTATGTAAATAAACAATACGACACTTACGACTAATAGAGAATACTTATGCAACTTAATGTTTTCGTTTCTTATTTATTAATACTGTTCCTTATCTAAATTAACTGCACTGCTGTTTATTGTTACAAAATTATTAACAAAATATTCTAGTAATTTAGTTGTGTAAAAAATAGCACCAACAAAGAAACTAAAAACTTACATTAATTTACAATACCATTATGTTAAAAAAAATTTGAACATTTTGTTAGCCAGTTGACGTAGGGATTAAAATTTAAAAGTTAAATAAGATTTTAATATTCAATATTAAATGAAAATGAATATCTCAATTAACATATACATACAGTGTGTGCCAAAAGTCACCTATCCCTATTTTGTATACCCTTCACATGAGAGAGTAAAGGATTTGCCACTCGGTTTGTTATTTCTATCATATTCTCATATATACTTTATAGCTTTGCATATGTCCGTATGTATGTTGAAATCATCTTTTTAAAGACCCCACGCATTCTTCAGACTCTTATATGGTGTCAATTTTTAGATATGCTTTCGAGAGCTGTTCTATTGAAAATCAGCTAAAATAAGAGCCTCTCTTTTTACCCATTAAAAGTTAGATTTTGCAGATGTTTTGCAACTTCTAGAAACGTTTGTTACGTATACATATATAAACTATATAACTTCGGCAACATTTGCAGAAAATCTAGGGTCTCTTACCGACAAAATTGTCGGCAAAAAAAAAATTTGTTAAAAAAAAGTTGCAATTATAAGTTCACATTTCGATGTGCTACATAAATTTTAATCAAAGTTTCCTCATATAATTGTCAGTTATGGTCTTGAAACTGTTTTTGTTGAAAAGTGAGAAATTTAGTTTAGACAAAAATCTATTTAGCTCGTCCCCGAGAAAGAAAGATGTTATGGCAAATGTTCATCATTGAGCCCATCATTGCGGGGGTCATTTAATGACATTATTTTTCATTCTTAGTGTAAACATATTACCATTGTGCATATTTTTTATTTAGAAAAAAAACTAAAGAAAATATATAAATGAAAAAATTTTTAACTTTTGGTGACTTTTAACCAACCCTGTATATGTATGTGTCCATCATCCATGTAAGAAAAAAATTTTTTCCTATTTTTTTTTTTGTTCTAAATGGTCCATGATGGACATGACCTTAAATAACATAAAAAATCATACAAAGTTTTTTTGATGTCCAAATCGTAGTATCAATATTCATGGGAAATCGCTATAGAAAAATATCCCAAAGCTTTTTGGAGCGGAAAATTGATCATTTAGGCGTAAAGAATACGTGGTTTCAACAGAATGGCGCTGCTTGCCACACATCAAAAGAAACAATGGATATATTTTCAAAAGTATCTAAGAAAATCATAGAGGACAAGTAAATTAGATGCCAAGATAGTACGATTTGACAAATTTAGACTATTTTTTGTGAGAATTTTTTAAAAACGAAAGTGTACACGAATAATCCCTCAACGATGTAGGAGCTTAAAAAAAATATTATTAAATAGATCAACCATTGACAACAGTTTATTGAAAAACGTGATTGATAAATTCGGTAAAAGATTGTGAGCCTGCCAAGTCAGTAGGAGGGGGGTCACTAGACCGACGTAATCTTTCATAAATAAATATAAATAATAAACTGAAATAAAAATATTTTTAATAGCTTAAAAACTGTTTTTTGTTAAAATTTAAATGATACCTCAAGTTTAGTCATACTTTTTTGAAGTTATTAAGTAGAAGTATTATTTGGCTAGTTTTTTTTAGTATTAATTATTTATGGATCTTACGTACCGATATCAGGGCAACTAGAGAAAATAAATTTCAATATGTGCAGGGAGTTACTGACATCGCAAATTAAGAACCCTGTTTTTGTAACTTTAAATGGAATTTATGGGTTCGGGCCTTAATAATGTATTACAAGTTGCAAACAGGTTGGGTGACTTATACGTTAGCTTTTATTCTTCATCTTATCTTTTGCTTATTTATTTGCCATTTATACAAGAATGATAAAAACAAGATAACGCATTCCGACTGTAAAAGAATGTTTCGTTCTGCGAATGTGCGTCAAATCAACCTCCCACCTAGCCACAAAAGCCGTGTATAAACAATGGGATTTATATAAATTAAAGACGAATAAAAGAATTATAGTTTATTTAAAAGTATATATATTATTGAACATGTTATGGCTTATATGATTATTTACCGTTTTTAAATTAATTTTACAAAAAAGTAATGACTTTTTAGGTTTGTTTTATTTTTTTTTATTATTATTATTATCTATATATATAAAAGTGAAACTCTGTCTGTGTGTGTGCTAGCTATAGACTCCGAAACTGTAAAAACGATCGGACTCAAACTTTGGCAAGTTGTTGTACACATTCCAGGGAGTGTTTATGGGTGGCAAAAAGTAGGCGGGCCACGCCCATAAAAAATTAGTTATCAGTTTTAGCTACTTACACTTGACTGATTTTCCTGAAACTTTGCACACATATTGACTATATAATTTCGTAATTAGAAAAGTGGGCGGGCCACGCCCATAAAAAAGTTATAATATTGAGGTACTTGCACTGCACCGATTTGTCTGAAACTTTGCACACATATTGAACTGTCATGACTATATAATTTCGTGATTAGAAAGTGGGCAGTGCCATGCCCATAAGAAATAAGTTATCATTTTTAGCTACTTGCACTAGATCGATTTTTCTGAAACTTTGCACACACATATTACGCTGTCATGACTAATTTCGTGATTATAAAAGTGGGCGGGACCACACCCATAAAAAAGTTAAAATTTTGAGGTACTTGCACTGGACCGGTTTTTCTAAAACTTTGCACACATATTCATCTGTCATGACTATTTAGTTTCGTGATTAGAGCAGTGCCACGCCGATTTAAAAAAGTTATAATATTTAGCTTTTTGCACTTGATATTGAATTAAAATTCAGAATTCATTTTTATTTATTAAGGGGCGTAGCAACGCGCGCCGGGCTTTTCTAGTTATTTATAATTATTGTTATTTTTTAATTATTTATTTAGCCATTGTATTCACTTTTTGACAATTTTTACTTGCAATAACAATCACTTGCTTGCTTGCTTTTGTGACGTCACGCATGAGAAAGCAGAATTACAACAAACAAGCGCAATCCTTAATCTTTTTGTATCATTCTTGTCATTTATACTCATACTACATACTACTCATCGCTAAACAAATCACAGAAGAATTTCGTTACAATAACAAAATAAAAATTAATCTAATGCATGCCCCTAATTAATTATGGTGAAGGGTGTAAAACTAACCCCAAAGCAAATTTCAAAAACTAAGCTTTTAATCTCCGCTAATGTTATTATAATCTTTCTCTCTTACTGCGAACTTATTCAAGATAATAAGCCCACGCTTGTTTATTTTTCAACAATATTCTAACACCCACATTCACAGCAACACTTACATATAAATATTTACTTAAATATTTGTATTTATTTCTGTACTTAAGTAGCAGTTTTGGGGAAAAAATTAAAGTTGAGCACAATTTTATTTAGTTCCTTTTTGTAATCACAAATTACATGTCAAAATTTTACTCAACTTTAGCGAACGTTTTGTGGAAACCGGTACTAAATAAGAATTATTAAAAATTATAGTGTATGTGTGTTCCATTATAGTCAGCCTAAGGCTTATTTATGTTGAACTGTATTTAGTGTTGTATATATAAATTTAGGCTGTCAAATGTTCACCTAAGGACTAATGCTTAAATATTTCATTAGTTTTACAGCCAAAAAAGAGAAGGAAATGTTTATCATGGCGTTTCGAAAATATTTATTTAACCCTGGTTTAACGGGGGGGTGGGTTTTTGCTTAGATTAAGATAAATGTGTATTAAAAAACATGTATTTGTACTTGTATTTATTTTTTTTTATTTATTATTTACTATTTTTTATTTTTTAACATTAAGGGGAAATTATCCTTAATGTACATATCGTCGTTCTCAAATTATTGTCTTATATAGGTTTAGGTAGAACACAATAACTTGTGAACGACGATATGTATATACACTATATCTTAAAAATTATTATCTGTTTTTGCCCAAATATTTTAACTAATATTTCTTTTTTATTATTTTGTCTTTCCAGGTATGATCATGAAACTTTTTTTTAATGCTATAAAAAAAAACCTCAGCAAGCAAGTAGAAAAATACTTAAGATTATTAAGACACGTAAGACCAAAAAGAATTCGGAAATTATTACGACTTATTTATGAGCTTAAATGTTATTGGCGAACTTTTGCTATTCTACCTATTAACGTACATATTTTAATTTTTATATGAATTTGAATTGATGCCAAAGAAAATTTTCTTCTAGAATCTTGTTTATTTTTAAAAAAATTTCCTTTATGTTTTACAAACATAAAAATATCTGTGCAAATATGCGAATTAAATTTTATTAACTTGTATATGCAAAAATGCTTGCATTAAATTAATTAACTAAATATTATTAATAGATTCTTGACACTCATGCATTTTTCACACACACTCACACATACCAGAAAAACATTTAAATTAATGTGCAAAACAATCTTTAAAGTTGGCTGTGCCGAATCTACTTTGGTACGGCGACGAAATTGTGGCTTAACCTATATTTTAGTTTTAATAGTGTACGCCCATATACGCTTTGTTATTTCCGACACCATTCTTTTTTTTTCCACCTTGGATTTTAATTTTTTCATAGTTTTCATAGTTTGTATTCTACTAGTCAAGACCTTTCATTTTATATTAATACTATGGGGATTGATGCGGATAACACCGTAACTGCTATATTTGACCCCTATATCGGACATTTTATTTCGAATGCTATCTTGGATTTTGGCTAGTTTACAGCATTCTAGCGCTTTCGTTTGATACCAATATTGTGGGGGGTTGAGGTGAGTACGTTTTTACATTTATCTGTATTTAACTCATATATAATTTCATTGTACGATAGTTTGCAATGGCGACCATCATGGCAATATATTTTTCTAGTCAAGCCCTTTTCTTTGATACCCTGTTTTTTTAAAATAAAAAAATTATTTTCGTTTGTAAATTTTTGGAAAAACATCAACATTGTTTTGTTTTTTCCTTAAATTCCAGTTAGTTTCAAACTTCAAATTATTTTTGCCTATAACTTTAGAGATTTGTAACGGATTTTTGCAAAATTTTTACGATTAGCCCTAGAGGCATACCATATCTACAGATAATACCAATAGACTTTATGAATTATTCTAGGGCTGAAAAATGCTGATTTTGTGGTAAAACTATGGGAAAAAAACTGAGGCAGTTGTGTTTTTTTTTCTGATATCTCCAAAACGTATGGAGCAATTGTACTGGATTTCAATATTTACTTATTTTCGGATGTTTTCGAAAGATTGATAACACACACAGATCTGCGCAATATGTGGAGGCTTGTTACAGACGGACAGACGGACATTTCTCAATCGACTCCCCTAGTCGTAAGCTTTAAAAAATATTTACTTTATAGGGTTGGAAATAAATATTGAAGAAATCACAAACAGAATAACAAAGCTATGTATACCCTTGGCACCTCTGGTGAAGGTTATAAAAAAATAGTGACGGTATTTTGCCAGTAGAATTGATAAGAAATTTGCTCTAAACAAATGAATTTAATACACATGTGATCAAATAAATTTTTGCCAATATCGTTTATAGTTTTCAGGGAGAAAATACCCGATATCGAATTTTCGAAGATCTCTAATAAAATTTTGTAATGCAAAAATTATAAAAAGAAAAAATATTCGTCGTCATTGTACTTTTGTAGAAATATTTTGTTAATTTTTGTAATTCAATTTATTAATTCAATTTGATACATACAGTCGTGTCTGGATATAGTGAACTAATTTTTGCAAGGCTTGTTCATAGTATCCAGGTTGTTCGCAAGGTTGAAATTTTTGTTCAAAAACTCGTTTTATTTACTAAAAATACATACATGTAAAGGCAATAGCTGATTAGAAACAATTTGTACAGAAAAGGAAATATATGTACATATGTATTTAAGTTTAATAAAAGAATTGTTGTTGGAGTTGTTTTCAAAATTTTGTTCACTATTAGAGTTTTTCACTATTTAGAGTACTCCATGCAAAAATTTTGGTGTTCACTATATGGAGGTGTTCACTATATCGGTGTTCACTATATCCAGACACGACTGTATTTTGTATATAAAATTTTCAAAGAAATTTTTTATAGCACATTGTTAATTAAACTTCGTTTTTCAAAAACTTCTACAAATGTCAATTTTAAAGTATGTTATCGATAACTTTTACTTAAAACTTTTTTCAATATTTTTTATATCTAACGAGTTTTTGAAATTTTTTTTAAAAAAACTTTAAATGAATTTTTCTTTTATAACAGCTATTTGTTAAACAAAAATATTTGATATATTTATATTTTAAAAGTTTATTCGGACTAGAGATAATTTTTAAAATTTTTCTGCAAAATTTTTGGTAAAATAATGAAATTTTTCTTTAATTTTTTTATAGAGAAAAAGTTCAACAATTAAAATTTTAATTTAAAGAAAAATTATTTGCATAATATACATTTTACAGAGAATGATTGATAATTAAAAAATTTGCAAATTTTTAATAGAAAATTTTTAAATTTAATACATATTTTATAAAAAAAATATTTGCTATTTTTACAATCCAAACGAATTTTGACGTGTTTTTTTTTTTATTGTAACAAAAATAAATTACACGCAAAACGTCCGTCCACCCAAAGCTATTGCTTGAATGGTAAAAACAACACATTAATTATTTTTTTTGATATAAAAAATTTTTAACAATTCATTTTTACAGAAAGTTTTCGATATACTATAGCTCATGATCTTTTACATTTTGTATTTAAATAATTTTGATGCCTTTTGGGCCAATAAAAAAATATTTATTTTATTAAAATCTACCACGTTGCTAAGTAGTGTAAAATTAAATATAATTTGTTCTTAATCTATGCAAATCTTGGGAAACAAAAACACCTTAAAGCAAAATTTTTCTCATTTATTAATTTTAATTATGCATTAAAGACAACAAATTTTATACCCTTTTCTACATGTTTAAGTTTTCTTTGAACAAAAATTAAAAAAAAAAAGGAATTGCCAAATGATGACTAAATAAATCGAGACACATATACCTTCCTACTTAAATGGTTTTTTTTTTAATAAAATATTTGCCAAATATAAAATAGAAAAAATATAGCCATCATCGATTTAATTTTGACATGTGATGAAAATTTTTATATGAGTGTGTGTGTGTGTGTGCGTGTGTAGGTGACAAGAAAAAGAAAGTGTTGACAAAATATGTCAAATTTTACTAAAAATAAATTGAAATTATTTATTTTGTGATCAAACAAACACGATTTTTTTGATGAAAAAATTTAAAAATTTTATTTTGAATTTTATTTAAAAAATAATGTTCTTTATGCATTTCCATCTCATGTTTTGCAGCAATTTGTAATTTTATGGTTTTACTTGTACTTTACTGGCTATGGTATTTGAGCACGTGTGTGTGTGTGTGTGTAATGTTTTTTTTTTTTTTTTTGTTCTACCAAACTTACTTGCACGCTCATAGAATCGTATCGAGTTGAAAGTAATAAATATTTATTTGAAGGTTAGCCAACGAAATTGCTTTTTGGTTTAAAGTATTTACAACTTGGAGAGGCAAAAACAGAGGGAAAAAATTTAATGTTCAACACGTTTGGAAAATTACTTTTCGAGCTCAGAAACGTGCTAAGAATTAACGAGTTTTTGAACCGCTTAAATATTTGTTAATATTTAATGTTTATTTATGATGTGAAAAAATAAGAAAATATTTACTCAAATCAATGTTATTTCTAAAAGAATTTAAATTTCTTAAAAAAAAACAACCTATTGACTATTACACAAATTTCTTTTAACTTACAAAGTATTTATCACAATTCATTTACATCGTAATAATTTCCTTATGTCATCCGATTTATATAAATATTCTTCAATATTATTCATACTTTGTTCGCACACTATTTGTGTATATATACATATGTGTGTGTGTGTGTTTGTGTGTGTATAAATCACTCATTCTTGTACGTTTTATTGCAAAATTAATGTTAAAATATTTGTACATTTATATCATAAAAATACCAGAAAAATGAATCAAATATAAAATACTATCACATGCATAACTACACATACGGTTACATGCAGCAACAAAACAGCACATAAATTTGCAACATTTGTCCTTAAGAATAATTTAACAATGAATTCTTGTAAATACCAAGATTTCATAGGGGTTCCATAAAATAAATGATTAATTTTTTCACATTTTTTTTTTTCTTTTCATTAATTTTTATTTACAAACTGTATATAACTTCAGTAATAATAATAATGATTTTAAGAAAAAAATTATTAAAAAATATATTACATGATTTTTTTAATTGTTCTGTTCCACTGTCCATAGCATGCGACCTATTTAAGTTAGTGGTGGCTGATTCTATACATTTTGGTTCTTATAAAACTGGTTTAAAATTCTCAGCAAAACGTTACATCTTTGAAGATCGTCACTTTTATTGCCTACTTTAAGGCGTATATTTTTGTAGCCGTCACCTATGGTGACAAATGTCATTCCATTTGTAATTTCTATAATATTCATGTCTACTCCATAAAGTATATATTCTCTGAAAGCTTATAAATGAAGAAGTTAATTGAACAAAGTCAGTGTGTGCGCGTTTTGGTTGAAATTAACTTTTAAAAGTCCCCCCATGTTGCACCGATCTATATGTTGTATCATTCTTTTGAAAATATCCGCGAACTAATCGATATTGAAATCCACCATGATCACTCCGTAAGCTTCTGAAATGTGTGCAAATAAGCACGACTGCCTTTGTTTTTCTTATATTTTTAATATAAAGATCAAAATTTTTCAAACAATAATCGGCAAAGTTATAGGCAAAAGTAATTTTGCAAATATATCACGTTTTTAAAGTTCCTCATTAATTTTCGTTTACGGTAAAGGCGCAAAATACAAGCCGTTGTCTCGAAATTTATTGCCAAAATAACTGAAAAATTGGTTCGAAAAATAACAGATATATTTCAAACCCCTCAACACTGGTATCAAATGAAAATGGTTGAACCAGTATAATACAGTTAACTATGAAAAAGTAAAAATTCAATATGGCGCCCTAACCAAAATGCCGCGTATTTTTTTATCAAATAAAATGGCTTGACTATTAGGATTCAGCTAACTATGAAAAAATTAAAAATCAAATATGGCGTCGAAAATTATAAAGCAAAATGGCGTATAACATTAAATCTGAAATCTAGGCTAAGCTGCGCTGTGGTCACTGTACCTGCGTACAAAATGGTAAAGGGTATATTCGGATTCTGCACGGTCGAATATAGCATTCTTTTGACTACCGCTGGCCTTAAGGGGACTAGACACTATCAAAACACTCCTCAAGCCTTTTATAAGTATTTATGTGTGTTACACCCTAAAATCAAGTTTGTTTGCTTTTTGCATTAAGCATTGTCCATGTAACTTATACAAACTCAATGTTTGCTGAGTATGAGTGATGTGTGTCTAGTCCGCTTATGATCTTTTTACCCACCATTTTCACATTATTTTTTATATAACTTTACAGCACAGCTAGAATATGACATATTTTTTTTTTTAATTTTATTGTTTTATTTGGTAACATGTAAATTCAATGTTTAAACAATTTAACTTCTACTGCCTACTTATGGTAGTGTGCTTTTTACTTAAACCGCTGCATCTATGTTTACCGACCTTTTTCTGTCGTCTTTGTATAATTTTATTTCACTAGAAACTAGAAAACGATACGTGTTGTTTCTTTTCAAGTTTATTGTTTCTTTTTTATTTTAAACTGAACAACAATTTGTGTTATAAATGTAGCATGTATCAAAAAAAATTTCCATGTTTTAAGGTTAAATTTTATTGTCTACCTTAGGGGGCATCCTTTTTTTATTATTAAATCTCCTGTAGCCCTCAGCTTTCTTTCCTTCCCTACCGTTTTTAACATCTTGGTATAATTTTTTTACACGCCACCTAAAAATGGCACGTATTTTTTTTCAATTTTATTGTTTTATTTTTATTGCAAATCGAGTGACAATTTCGTTTATAAAGTGACTTGTCAAAATATAATTCAATGTTACCAAGAGGTGCTTGCTCTACATAAATTTGTTCCTGCAGATTTTCTATACGTTTTTTCTACAGATAAAATCTCATCTATAGAGACTGTCTGCTCTTATTATACAATAATTGTGTGTGGTTTTCTGTCCGTACGTTTGTCTGTTAGTCGTTCTTTTTACTTTTTTTTAATGTAGATTTTTGTTGTTTTGCTCTCTGACGTTTAAGTATTTTCACATTTAGCTGGGTTAGTGTACTTTTTCAGAGAAAAGTGCTCTCTACTTTTAAGAGGTAGTAAAGATTTATTTTATTTTATTTCTTTTCCTTAAACGAAAAACACAAAATATTAAGAAAAAAACGCTCTGCTGTAGGTAGGATTTGATGATGATTCATTTAAAATAAATTTTGCAGATTTATGCGATTTCTTTTTCATCTTTTCAAATGTTTGTTTTTCTTTTTATTTGTTGCAATCTTTATGACATTTTATAAAAATAATTTGTGAGCAAGAAAAAATGTTGTCTATAAGTTGTTTGTTAATAAATAAAATTTAACAAAAAATTGTTTAGGGATTTTACGACAGTTAAATCGTGAGTCGTGTCAAATGTTTGGCAATAATTTACTTACGTATTTATTGCTTGATAAATTTGTTAAAGCATTGTTCAATTAAAATCCGGTCATGTTAATAATAAAAAAATACAATATAAATATCGTTTGGTTCGGTGCTACGGAAATAAGCAAATTACATTGATAGTCAATGTTTGAGGTATGCAAACTTGTACTCAAAATTCTAATTTTAAGTGTGCTCAGTATAATTACGATAAAACCGTTGTTGATTTCGAAAATGCTGTCCACTCGATTAGTGTCGACAAAAAACTTAATTTTTCAATTATTCAATGATTTTTCACAATTACAAAGAATTAATTCCTTCATAAAAAAGGAAAAATAAAATATTAATTTTTAGAAACAAAAAATATTAAAAACATAATGGAAGGAACAGTTGAGGCATATTTAAAAGAAATAGTAGTAATATTTACAAAATAAACGCTAAAAATAATTCCTCTTAGAGTCTGTCATTGTTAAAGTATAAAAAAATCATTTTAAGGATGTGTGCAACAATAAAAATTTTTGCAAAAGGTGTCTCAAAAGAATGCACTTTAGTATCATTATACCCTTCACTTGTGGTGCACAAGGGTATATATAGCTTTGTCATTCCCTTTGTAATTTCTACAATTTTCATTTCCGACCCCATAAAGTATATATTTTCTGAAAGCTTATAAACAGGGGAGTCGATTAAGCCCTGTCCGTCTGTCCGTGTGTTGGTTGAAATCAACTTTTAGAAGCAACGCTATGTTCCTCAGATCTGTGTATGCTATCAATCTTTTGGAAATATCCGGAAATTAATCGCCGTTGAAATTCAGCACAATCGCCACATAACTTTCTGAGATATGAGGAAATAAACACGACTTCCTCTGTTTTTTCCCATATTTTTGCCACCAAAACTAAAATCTTTCAGCCATAGAAGATATAGATATACGTGAAAATTTTTGGATAAACCGGGCTCTAATCCAATCCAATCCAGTCCAATCTGGTATTTTAAAATGTAACTTCTTGAACCCCCTCAATAGTGGTATGAAATGTAAGGCTTGACCAGTAGAATAGAGTTAATTATTAAAAAAATTAAAATTCAAGATGGCGTCTAAAACAAAATGGCGGATAAAATTTTTTTAACCCCATCAATACGGGTTTCAAATTAAAGGGCTTGACTAGTAGAATACAGTTAACTACGTAAAAATTCAAAATCAAGGATGGCGTCGGAAATAATAAGAAAAATGGCGTATAACATGAAATATAGGTTAAGCTACGATGTGGGATTATACCTATGTACATGATGGTGAATGATGGGTGATGGGTATTATCAGATTCGTCACGGCCGAATATAGCACTTTTACTTGTTAATTTTTTTTTTTTTTGTAAGTGGCATCTCTAAAAAGTGCCAGCTGTCGCATATGTTAATTCCTTTTATTAAAATTGAAGCGCTTTACGAAAGCACAACGCAATTGAAACAATTGAAAAATCCTATTACAAAAATTTGTAATATATGCTGAGACTGCTAATGAACCTAATATGTCAACCATTTGAAGGGTGATCAAAAAATTTTAAGAAACTGGATCGTTTATGAGCAGAAACCTTCCAGTTCATTAAACTACCGGTCGGTCTCTTGCAAACACTGCTATTTTAAACATGAATGTTGCCGAAACCCCCCAAAACATCAATTCGTCATCGTTCTCAAAAACTTCAATTTTCACAAGGCAATGCACCGCGAATTTTGGCAAAAAATCTTAACCTTTATGCGTACGAAATTCAGCTTACTCCGGAGCTCAAACCAGCTAACCAAGGGTAATGGAGCAAAGTAAAGTTAATGCCAATTTTTGAAAAAGAAAGTCACTTTCTCCGACGAATCCCGTTTCCATCTGAATGGCTTCATGAATACACAAAATATTGAATTTGGGGCTCTGAAAATGTTCATGCAATCCATGAGAAATAAATGCACCCACGACAAGCACCGTTCTGGAGTGGATTTTAGTCAGGAAGCATGACTGTTCCTTACTTTTTTGCAGATGAAGCCAAAATCGCAGTGGTATTCATTACAAAAACATAAGAACTGAATTCTTGTGGCCTCAACTCCATGACATGGATCTTGACGACATGCGGTGTTAGCAAGAGGGCGCCATCTGCCATTTATTGCAGCAACGATTTCCAGGACAAATTATCTCAAGAAATTCTGATGTGAACTGGCCACCAAAATGAAGCGATTTTTTTCTTTGAGGCGTTGTGAACTCTCGGGTTTAAACGATTAAATCAGTAACCTGAGCTGAACTCTAAAATCCAGCGCGTCGTCGTTGAGATACAGCCACATATTTGTGAAAAAGTTAGGAAAGATTTTATGAAAAGTGTAATGGCCAGTGAATCTTATATTTTTATGTCAGTTACGTTATTTTTGCAGTCACCCAAGAAGGTGAGTGTCCTTTACATTAAAATTGAATGGCTTGTATTTCTATATAAGTATGTTATTACTTTCGATTCAATATTTTTATAGACGAAATGTTGAAGGCTAGAGAATAATTCTGTATCAAAAAATTAATTTCGAGAAATATGTCACCTACGTTGTTTTCGCTGTTAGGGCGCGTTATGTGTTTTATGTTTTTAACTTGAAAACATTTCTGTCTGCACTGTGTCTTGATATGAATTTCAACTTTAAAAAAACTCACACCCCTCCAAGCGTTTAATATGCTTAAAAAGGGCTAGAAGTTTTTTATATCACGCATGTAGGTACCTGATAAAAATTACGTTTTTATTTGATTTTAAACCAAAACTTTTTTCCGTATTTAAAAAGAAATCCTCAATACCTGAAATATTTCAATGTTTATTTTTTTTTTTTTTCTTAGCCAAAAGCCAATTAAGCGTTTATTAACGCTTTATATATGCATTTAAATACCCTAATTAAAAAATCATTTAAAATTAAAAGGAGAACACAAACATCAGAGTGGTAACCGCAGATAAATATTTAATGTTTTTTGCCTATAGACTAAAATGTTTTTCCTTATCTATTTGGCTGCTGAGCAACGAAAATGGAAATGGTCCATATTAAAATTAAATTTTAAATAACAAACGTGTACCCAAGTTACCCTCATAAGTTGCTACTTATTAAAAGCAACCTTTTAGCTGAATATTTAGCATAAATTTTCTACCTTTTTGCCTGTTCAAGAAATACCATTTTGGCAATAAAAAAGAAAATATTGCATAAAATTTTAATTTAACTTATTGAAGTGTTTTAAAAAATAAAAATAAACAAACATTCACAAATGTGCTGGTTGTAAGTTTGGTCAAGTGGTAATTTTGATAAAAACTTTTGCTTGTGACGTCAGTTAAACTCTAGTACTCGTGTTGGACTATGCAAAATATATTAGAAAATTAAAAGTTTTTGTTGTTGTTGTTGTTGTTTTCTAAATAATAAACACACACAGAACAAATAATATGCTTTTGTTTTAATAAATTTTAAATTTTTATAAAGCAGCAAATAAAATAAAATAGTTGCTCTCTGTATACATTTTATTAAATTTAGAAATATAAAGGGTGTCCCCAAAAGATAAAATTGAAATTAAACAAGAATGAATGACCTTCCCTTTTCTCATTTAATTTTGTTACATTTGTGCCTTTTATAAACGTTAGTTTATCTCCTTTAATTAAATTGGGATTTTTTTCTTATTGCAAACTATAATCAGCACTTTTGAAATTTACGTTTAATATTTTACTTTGATTTAATTCAAGTTGATATGCACTTATACCAGTAGTCTACTACTTTTTGCTGTAGTTTTCTTATTTTGATACTTTAATAACGGATCGATAATTTCCAAACAGTTGGCTAATTTACACCATTGTCCTACGTGTAGTATTGTCATAAAGCCATAAGTTCCCAAAAAAAATTTAAAATTATTATTTATATTTGTTTTATATTGTTTATTGTAAAATTTTTAGACTTTTTTTAAAAATTTTTAAAATTATAACATTGTGACAATACAACATTTAGAACCCCTTCACAATTAACCAAATGTAAATTCTACAGACAAATTAAAATTACAGACATCCCTACATCCTACAAGTTGTGTTGTGTTGTTTATAATATCAATGTTGCCTAAGTTGTAAAATAAAATCTAAATTTGACTAAAGTGAAGTGCACACATGTAAATAGCAATTAAAATTTTAACTAAACAAATGAAATTAAAACTAGTGCTGTTTTAATATAAAACTTGTTTGCCTTATTTTTAGTAACCCTAAACTATATTCTGTGATTCTACGAACAATCCAGCAAAAAAAAAATGATTGCTTCGTCCTAGCAAGTCTGTATCATAGAATTTATTAGGCTCTGCCTTCTCAATCTACCTACGGAAATACATGAGGTATTTTGTTTACCCCTTTTGCCTGCTCCCTTTTGATCTGTTATTTCAAGATGTCTAGTATTAGCACAAATTATGTACCTTTTACGCGTTTTTTCCAAATTACCTTTAATGCTCATAAGATCTTATAAGATGCTCTTAGTTCGTGCCTCCTTTATGAGCTTCATTTAACAAATTTCAACATAAATATTAATATATATTATTATTATTATTATTATTATTATTATATAAATATAATAAAGAGAAAATGTGTGTTTGTATGTTATATGTTTTCTTCGAAACTCATAGCCTATATTTTTGTTTAATTTTTTATGTGAGCGATGTACGTCCCATACAAATCGAACACATTTTATGTTATTTACTGAGAACTGTAGCAGCTTTTCCTTTGAAACTTTGTACGAGTTACTTTAATAAAAATTTCCTTATTCGAGATTAGTATCCCACATACAAAAAAAAAACACGTTTGATGTCATATATAGAAAACTAAAAAAAATTTCTTGAAACGAGCAATAGTTAAAAAAATAAAAACATTTGAAACTGACTTTTCATGCAATACGATACCAGAATTCACACCATTATTGAAGCTAATATGAGGTTTGGCGAAAGAAGTATTGCTCTTCTTGACTGCTCTTCATGCTTACTAGGTCGTTAGCTTTACACCAATAAGAGGCAACTTAATTAACACAGTTTAAGAGCCCTGCACCTTCACCTTTGTTATTCCGTTTGTAATTTGTGCAATATTTATTTCCGACCCTTTAAAGTAGATAGTTTCTAAAAGCCTACGACTATTGTAGTCGATTGAGTCCGTCTGTCCGTGTGCTAGTTAAAATTAATTTTTAGAAGGCTCCACATGTTGCACTGATCCATATGTGGTACCAGTCTTGTAAAAATTTCAAGGAATGAATATATTTATATTTTAAAATTCAGAATAATTTCCCTATAAAATTATAATATACATATAAGCAAACAAACACGACTAACCCTTTTTTTTAATTCTTTTCCTATACAAATCGAAATTATTCAGGTCTAGGAGCATTTGTTATTCGTAAAAAAACTTTGAACAAATAACTTTCTAATCGGCAATATTACAGGCAGAAATTATTTCAACAATTTGTTTTTGCTTTAAATATATCAAGTTACTAAAGTTCCAAATTAATCTTTGAACACGTTTAAGACATCAAAATATAAGCCGTAGTCTCAAAAATGATTGCTAAGAAAACTCAAACAAATCGTTTTAAAAGTGAAAATACAAATGCTTCGGGGTTTTACCTAAAATTTACAAACGAAAAGCTATTTATTTTACCTTTTAGATAACCGACAGAATCAATATGGGTATCAAACAAGTAAGAGTGCTATATTCGGCCGTGCCAAATCTTATATACCCTTCACAACGTGTACTCATGCAATAACAATTGTTTGTATCACCATTTATCTCATATGAAATACGTGCATACATATACAAAACATCCCATTGCAGAATTATAAATTGAGTTTACGTATGTATGTTTCCAAAAAAAAAATTACAAAAAAAAATAAAAAAAAATTTATTAAAAACAATAAAAAAAAATATAAAAAAATTAAAAAAAAAACGAGGCGGTCGTGGTTTTTTGCTCATATCTCAGAAAGTTATGGGGCGATTGTGCTGAATTTCAATAGCGATTCATTCCCGGATATTTCCAAAAGATTGATACCATACTCAGATCTGAGGAACATATAGATGCTTCTAAAAGTTGATTTCAACCAACACACGGGCAGACGGACAGACGATCAGGGCTTAATCTACTCCTCTATTAATAAGCTTTCAGAAAATATATACTTTATGGGGTCGGAAATGAAAGTTGTAGAAATTACAAACGGAATGCCAAAGCTTTATATACCCTTGTACACCACAGGTGAAGGGTATAATAAAAGAAATATATTTCTCCGTTAAAAAAAAATAAAATCCATGATAGTGTCACTACATACAAAATATCGTACAATATAAATTAATTTTTTTTTCACAATATCATCAATATAGGTGTCAAATGAAATGACTTGATTAGTAAAATACAATTCAATATGTTAAAATTCAGAAATCAAGATGGCGTCGAAAATAGTAAATCGAAATGGCTAAACTACGATATGGTCACTATACCTGTGTACATGATGGTAAAATCAGATTCGACATGGTCGAATATAAAAAAATTTAAAAAATATTTGTTTTTTTATAAATATATTACTTGTGAAAAATTATATTGTTTTTATAAATATGTTTTAATAAATATTTGACAAAGAGTCGATATTTGGCTAATATTTGACAAAACATTTTCTCATAAATTTCCTAATTGAAGAAAACTTTTTAAAAACTATTCTTTTCCAATAGATTATAATTTAAGGAATAAATAAATAAAATGTATTTGAAATCTTTTTTTAAAAAAATCGTTATGAAAACTTCAAACTAAAATATATTTGAAACTAATAAAAATTAATATTATTTTATTCAAACAATGTTAAATGTGGAGTGTATAACGTCCAGTTTTTAAATGTTAAATTGTTACTAATTTTCTTGATAATTTTATTCAATGGATATTGAAATATTAAAAAAAATTAATTATTAATAAAATAAACTATTAATAAATAACCTACCGTTGCCACATGCAAGTGCAAGTGAAAAAAAACCAATACACTAACACTTTTTACTAACACAACTACACTTTGGCAACCTGCGACTCAGCTTGCGAAGAAATTTTTAAGCAAGTAAAATTTTTACAGTTACGGCAAGTAAAGTGACAAGCCGAAAAAGAGTGTTGTCTAATACTGAGTTTTTTGTTAACTCAATAATATATCATACAATTGTGGTAAATAATTCAGCTAATTTTTTTAATAAATATGTATATATGTATATGAAGAATATTAAGAAAAAATATAAATATTCATTTAAAATGTAAGTTTTAATATAAAGATCAAAATTTAATAAAAAAAATTATATTAAAAAGTAACATGTCTAAAGGTAACGCTCAATAGTGGCTATTGACGACAACACTTAATTACCAATTGAAGCAGCGCCATTTGTTTTAAATTTGTTTGAAGTTTATTTGTTGACGACATTTTAAAAATGAACTTGCACTGTGCTGTGTAGCCACTCAAAAAATTTTTGTGTTTTTTTTGGCATTTCTCCTGATTTTCGTTAGTAATACGTATACACTACTTGCAAGTAAATACTTGCCTGTGGCAACGTAGGGTAAAGGACGCTTTTTTAATAGAAAGCAAAATCGGCCTCAAGCTTAAATAATATTAAATTTTTAATTATATTTGAAACATATTTTAAATTGTATGAATATTTGGGTAACAGTATACTGATTAGTACTAAAAATGCCATCAAAGGGAAAAACAACAAAAATAGAAAATTAATACCAGATGGCATTATAACACTAAAACGCAATTGCAGGGTTGCTATTAACAACTTTTTATCTGATCTATATCTCTTCTACCTTTTTGCTCTTTTCATTTCTATTTCCAAATCAGGTAACACTAAATAATATAATCGAGAATGCATTTTAGAAATGTTCTATAAATTTTTAAATTGATTCATAATTATTTATATATTTTTTTATTGTTTTTTTTTTAATAATACCAATTCCTGTTTTTTTTTTAATTTTCTTGCGGTTTTTTTCTTTTTTGTTTTTTTATTAATAATTCATTTACAAAACTTTTTTGTTTACATTTTTTGTGCCATTCACCGTGAATATTTCAGAATTTGAAAAATAATAAAAACAGATTTTATTGCCTTCAAATCACATTTTTTTGTGTAGAATTCTTTTATAAAATTAACGTCATTAAATTTCATGTGGTAAATTTTTATTTTTCTCCGTTGAATTTTGTTTTTTTTTTTTTTTTTTTTTCTCAACATCAACATTCAAACATAAAACGTAATGCGGTTTAAATATTACCAACAGAAAAAAAAAAGATCATTCATAAAAATGTATTTTTGTTTGAATGGATTTTAAAGAAAAAAAAAAGGGTGGTGTACATGTGTGAGTTAGACGGAAAATTAAACAAACGTTTATTTGCCTAAATTCATAAACAATAAATAAATTGAAAATGAGAATGTGAATGATTGCAATTGTGTGTTTTGTTTATTTATAAAAAAAAAGAAAAAATAAATGCTTATTTTATTGTTAATGACGTCGTTAAGGTTTTTAAATTATTCATTAATGTAAGTGGGCGCGTGCAAAATACAATCAATTTATTTACATTTTACTATAAGTGGTATGGTATAGGTATGACTTTGACATTGACATTAACCATATCATTTTGTAAATTACTTCTATCAATATAAAAATGTTAATATTTTTTTTTTATTTTTTTTTTTTTTTGTATTCCGTTCCAATAGAGGGAATTTTTTTAGTGTCTAAAAAATAAAAATGTTTTAAAACTTCTTGGTTCAAGGCAAATTCTTCCGCGAACATATATTATTGCTAAAATATGAATAAAGCTAATGAAAGAATTGATAAGTACACTTAGCACAGGTGAATTCGACTGAAATTTGTTTTGGACTCCATCTTGTATTTTATATGCAAATGTTAATACACATTTTTTTTATTATCAATCAAAGGCAATACAAAAGCAATGAATTCTTGGATAGACAGCAAACGCGAATGGTTTCATTCTGTTCTCTGATATATACCCTTGGCACCACAGGTGGAGGTTATAAAAATACTTAACTTAAACCCGAATATGACAGACTATAAAAACAATTTCTTTTCTTATGTCTTTCAAAAATTTGAAATAATTTCAAAGTCGAATGATACAGTTTCTATTTATATTTTACGAGAGTTCTTAGTGGAATTAATGTGCATGCACCACACATGCATGCAGGAGATTTGTATGTTAAGGTATTAGGGGTATTCTCGCCAGCCGACATGGCATTTTTTTTAATAGTTTAAGAAATGTATTATTGGTTATCAGTTTTTAGATTCTGAAAAATAATTTACATTTCAAACAGGGTACAAGAGACTGACTTTGTTCATGTGGGTTAACGTACATATTTTGTTAATACACTCACAACCATGAAATTTTTTTATTACTATTCAGGAGCTCACATATACACATATTGGCTGTTGAGTTTAATTTAAGAAAGTAGTTGGGGATGTTTTTATAACCTTCACCTGTGGTGCACAAGGGTATATATAGCTTTGTCATTTCGTTTGTAATTTCTACAATTTTCATTTCCGACCCCATAAAGTATATATTTTCTGAAAGCTTATGAATAGAGGAGATTAAGCCCTGACCGTCTGCCCGTGTGTTGGTTGAAATCAACTTTTAGAAGCAACTATATGTTCCTTAGATCTGTGTATGGTATAAATCTCTTGGAAATATCCAGGAATGAATCGCTATTGAAATTCAGCACAATCGCCCCATAACTTTCTGAGATATGAGCAAAAAACCACGACCACCTCGTTTTTTTTCACAATTACAACAACAACCTACATACATACTGGTTAAAGTAACCGTTGCATCGAATTCCATCTGAGCCAAAAAAATTTTACTTTATTTTATTTAATATATTATTTATATTTTATTATTTTTTTTTATATTTTTTTTTATTTTTTAAAAAAATTTCTTTAAAAAAATTTTCAACATTTTTTTTAATTTTTTTTTTTGTAATTTTTTTATTATTTTTAATATATATTTTTTTGTATGTTTTTTACATGTATGCACGATTTTATATGAGATGAATGGTGATATAAACAATTGTTATTGCATGACTTCACGTTGTGAAGGGTATATAAGATTCGGCACGGGCGAATATATCACTCTTACTTGTTTATAATTCCTTTTACTTAGTCGTTTATTCGTGAAATTTAAAATAATTCTCATTTAAGACTTCCACTTTCCACATATTTATATACGAATATACCGCTAGGTAATGAGAGAAGAAGAATCAGGGAGCAGCTAAAATACTAAAACAACAATATAATATTTTTAAAATAAAGTTTTCATAGGTTGGGTACAAAAAAAACTGATTTTGCTCAAATTTTACTGAACCGACTAGAAACGGATTAAATGGAAGTTTGTCTAATTTATTGAACAGCGTGTTTTTCTTCCATTAACTTAATATTCATTCGAAAGTCTTCAAATATTTCGTGCCCTTGAAACTCTGTTTTAAAACCGAAAATATAATTGGAGAAAGCTTGCTTTGTTTCACCTTCCCCTTTAATCAAAAACTCGAATTATTTCGATATAAACCAAAATTAGTAATTTTAATTAATGCAAAAAACATTAAGTCATATCGTTACTGGACGCTGAACAAACAAAACCGATGCCTTTATTATCTACAGCCCAATTGATATTATAAGTGAAACATAACAATTTTTAATAATCAAATATCTTCACGTGAACACTCCTATTTTTAAGTGCTTTTTTAGTGTTGTCATATTTTTAATGACATTTTAAAATCATTAGTAAATTTATTATACATTTTTCTTTTATTGCATTTTTATACCCTTCACACAGTGAAAAAGGGTATATATAGGTTTGTCATTCCGTGTGAAATTTCTACAATTTTCATTTCCGACCCCATAAAGTATATATTTTCTGAAAGCTTATGAATAGAGGAGTCGATTAAGCCCTGACCGTCTGTCCGTCTGACCGTCTGTCCGTGTGTATGTTGAAATCAACTTTTTGAAGCCCCCCGACATAGGTTGGACCCGGGTAAGGTATTAAAATATCAGAAATATTCGGGAGTAGATCGGTATTGAAAATCAGAAACATCGGTACATAAACAACTGAGATATGAGCAAAAACCCACGACCACCTCGATTTTCTTTTCATAAAAACAACATTACAACAACAACATACATACATACAAACGTGTATACTGGTTAGAGAAAACGTGGCATCGAATCCCAGCTGAGGCAAAAAAATTTTTTTTTAAATTTTTTTAAAATTTTTTTTTTTAATTTTTTTTTATTTTTTTTTTATTTTTTATTTAATATATTATATATATTTTTATTATTTTTTTTATTTTTTTTTTTTTTAATTTTTTTTTTATTTTTTTTTTGTTTTATATATATTATATATGTATATAATAATTTTTTTTTTTTTAATTTTTTTTTTAAATTTTTTTTTTTAAATTTTTTTTTTATTTTTTATTTTTTTTTTTGTTTTTTTTAACATACATACGTGAATTTACTGTTATTGCATGACTACACGTTGTGAAGGGTATATAAGATTCGGCACGGCCGAATATAGCGCTTTTACTTGTTTTCTTTCTTTTTTTTTTTTTTTTTTTGTTGTAGCACAATTTGTATTATAAAATACAAATAAGTGGGTTGATTTAAGTCAAATACATACACATACATATGTATATGCAGGGTTGACCAAAAGTCGCCATGGGGTTTAAAAACTTATAACTTTTTCGACTATACATATATATATATATTTTTTTTTAATTTTTTGTTTAGTTAAAGGCATCATTACTCATCTGGTAATCGCAGTTCAGAGTGAAATTTTTTGTGTATGTTTTTAATATATGAAGTTTGACATTTGAAATTCATGGGAAAAGTGAGAGAATTTTTTTTATCTATAGGCTTTAACAGCTAAAGTTTAAAAAAAACAATTCAGCTGACGAAAATAGATTACCTGTTGAATACATTTACCTCGGTTCAAATATAAAAATATACAAAAAGGAAAATGTTTACACTAAGTATGAAAAATAATGTCATTTTAATGACCCGCCCAATTGTTAGCTTTGCGATTTTGGGGTCGTTTGAGAGCATTTACTATAACATCTTTATGTTTAAGGCTGTAGTGCTCGAATTCCTGAAAAATGTTGGCCATTCGTTCAATAATTAACTCGGGCTTGTTTACTTATACTCGCTCCTGCGAATAACCCCAAAGCAAAAAATATCTGTTGCTGTAGAATCTAGCGAACAGGCCAATTTATTTCCGAATTTCTGAAAGTTATGCGTGTTCGAAATATTTTGCTTAAAAGCGAAATTGTGAATGCTGAAACTACATCTCAGGAATGCTTTCAAAAGAAGAACGTAAAAAATGTTCTATCATAAACCAGTATCGCTATCAATTTACAATAACAGCACTACCATCTTAATTTTCCAAGATGTAGGTAGGTAGGTAGGTAAGGCTGGTGCAAAGTTACCCTCACACCTTCACCCGGAGACCATTACGGTCCATTGTGACGCCTTAATAGAGAGAAGAATAGAATAGGAATAGGAAGAGAAAGAGAAGCAGATAATTCCAGAGTCTCCTGTTCCAGAGTCAACTGTTAAAATTTGACATCAAAATTAAGACGTTGCGTTGATCTGAGGGTCATAATTCTTGTACCAATTACATCTTAAATGGAAATTACAGCAAGTCTTTCTATTTTTTAAGTGCGACTTAGTAACATACGAGCCATTCGTAAGTGAGAAGAACACCTTCTGGTAGATATTTCGGGTGTTTCGTTAACATTTTGCACACGTTTAATATTTTCTGCAGGGCGAATTGAATTTGTAGACCAAGAAATTCCAGGCAAATATCTTTTAGCGTCAATTATTACTGCAGAGGGCGAAATTCTGACCTTGAAATGTTAACGATATTATCTTTAATTGCTAATTTATATAATAAAATTAATTTATGCTAGTTCTTTGTTCTATTGTAAATCTCTCCCATATATATTCTTCAATTGCTATTTATTTAATCTGAAAATAAAAAAATATTTAATCGTAAAAGTTATTAAATTTGTAAACCCCATGTTGACTTTTGGCCCACCCTGTTTGCATCCATTTACTTTTTTCTGTCTGTTTCAGTTTCTATTTTTATGTTAATTTGACGACAACAATTAAAATTTATTTCTTTGTCGTCAAAGTGCTGCTTGACATTTTTCCTCATTATTATTATTAATTCATAAACAGTTTTGTTAAAGTTCAAGTAAATTATTTATGACTATTTGTGGCATATTTAATTACAAAACAATTACAGATACAATTATTTAAAAATAATTAATAAGTTTCATACATTAAGCGTAGGTGTAGATAAACAGAAACTTATTAAGTTGGGTAATCGGAAAACTGTAATGAGGAGAAAAAAAAAACATTTAAATTTATAAGTCAATCAAAATTGTTAAGTAAAATAAATACAATTTTAATTACTACAAAATCCAAAAATATCTGTTTGTTTTCCCAAATAACAATGTTATTGTCTTATTAAAATTACTTATTCATGTGGTGCGACAGTTACGATTATGCCATTAACCATCATAAAATATGTAAAAACTCAAAAGTTTTCTTAACTTAATTCATCATATTTATTTATTGTCAGAAATTTTGGAAACGAAGAACTTTTATTATTCTTATATTTAATTTTTAAGAAGAAAATATCGAGGAATTACTAACAAAATTCTATCTCCGTCTAATAAGTGTTGTTGTGTGAATTATGAATAATGAAAATGTTGAAAACAGTTGACGCCATTAAATTGCTGTTTGTGAAATGATGACATCTACATAAATCATTATTATAAATAATATCAATGAGGTTTAAAAACTTGACTGCAATAAATATTGAATTGTCGTTTATAAATAACTAGCCAAACCCGGCGCGCGTTGCTACGCCCCTTAATGAATCGAAATTCATTCTGAATTTTAATTGAATATCAAGTGCAAAAACCTAAAAATTATAAGTCATAACAGCTCAATATGTGTGCAAAGTTTCATAAGAATCGGACCAGTGCAAGTACCTCAAAATTATAATTGTTTTTATGGGCGTGGCCCTGCCCACTTTTCTAATCACTAAATTGTAAAGTCATAACAGCTCAATATGTGTGCAAAGTTTCAGAATATTCCGTCCAGTGCAAGTACCTCAAAATGATACCTTTTTTTTATGGGCGTGGCACTGCCCACTTTTCTAATCAAGAAATTATTTAGTCATGATAGCTGGATATGTGTGCAAAGTTTCAGAAAAATCGGTCTGGTGCAAGTTCCTCAAAATTATAACATTTTTTTATGGGCGTGGCCCTGCCCACTTTTCTAATCACGAAATTATATGGTTATAACAGCTTAGTACGTGTGCAAGGTTTCAGAAAAATCGGTCCAGTGCAAGTACCTCAAAATTAAAACTTTTTTAGGGGCGTGGCCCCGCCCACTTTTATTATCACGAAATTATTTAGTCATAACAGCTCGATATGTGTGCAAAGTTTCAGAAAAATCCGTCAAGTGCAAGTAGCTAAAACTGATAACTAATTTTTATGGGCGTGGCCCCGCCCACTTTTTTCCACCCATAAACACGCCCTGGTATGTGTCCAACAACTTGCCAAAGTTTGAGTCCGATCGGTTTTACAGTTTCGGAGTCTATAGCTAACACACACACACACACACAGAGATTCACTTTTATATATATAGAACTAGCCAAACCCGGCGCGCGTTGCTACGCCCCTTAATAAATCGAAATGCATTCTGAATTTAATTGAATATCAAGTGCAAAAACCTAAAAATTATAATTTTTTTATGGGCGTGGCCCTGCCCACTTTTCTAGTCACGAAATTGTAAAGTCATAACAGCTCAATATGTGTGCAAAGTTTCAGAATAATCGGTCCAGTGCAAGTACCTCAAAATGATACCTTTTTTTATGGGCGTGGCACTGCCCACTTTTCTAATGACGAAAGTGTAAAGTCATGACAGCTCAGTATTTTCGCAAAGTTTCGGAAAATTCGGTCCAGTGCAAGTAGCTAAAACTGATAACTAATTTTTTATGGGCGTGGCCCCGCCCACTTTTTCAATCACGAAATTATAAAGCCGTGACAGCTCAATATGTGTGCACAGTTTCAGAAAAATCGGTCCAGTGCAAGTACCTCAAAATTAAAACTTTTTTAGGGGCGTGGCCCCGCCCACTTTTCTTCTCATGAAATTATTTAGTCATGACAGCTCGATATGTGTGCAAAGTTTCAGAAAAATCGGTCAAGTGCAAGTAGCTAAAACTGATAACTAATTTTTTATGGGCGTGGCTCCGCCCACTTTTTTTCACCCATAAACACTCCCTGGTATGTGTACAACAACTTACCCAAGTTTGAGCCCGATCGGTTTTACAGTTTCGGAGTCTATAGCTAACACACACACACACACACACACACACACACACACACAGAGTTTCACTTTTATATATATAGATATATATTAAAAAAAATTAAGACAAGTCAAAGAAAACATCAACAAACCATCACAGACACCAACTTCCATGAGCTTATTTTGTAAATCACTTCACCTCACTTTGAGAATATTTCGGTATAAAGCTTTTTTTTAACAAAGCAGATAACTAAAAGGCTGATTAAATTTATCGCATTATACATAAAACGAAAATAACTCAAAATTATAACAAACTTTTCTTGAGTAAAAGTACTATCTTTATTACAATAATTTATTATAAATTTATTAAAAATATTTAACAGATTGAAAAATTAAATTTATTTTATCCTCTCACATGTGCTACTTTGTCACCCCGTTTTTAGTTTATTCAATGGTGGACTCCATAAAGTATATATTTTTTGAAAGCTTGTGATTAGGGGAGTCGATTGAGTAATATCCGTTTGTCCGTATGATGGTTGAAATCAAATTTTAGAAGCCTCTACATGTTGCACAGACCTTTACACGCAAAGAAATACCATGGTTACGACATGATCACGACGGTCATATTATAGTTTCTTTTACAATATTTGGTTGTCGAAAACAAGTAATAGTTATTTTTGTTTCATTGCATCATTATTTTGTCATGTTAAATCAATTGGAAATATCCGATAATGAATGGCTATTTAAATACAGCACAATAACTTTGTGAGATATGAGCAAATAAACACGACTTCTTTTGCTATTTCATATTTTTTTTATCACAAGAATTAAAAATTTTTTAGCTTTCGGATAATTTTTGAATATAACAATATGATATGATATGATATCTTCTAGCAGTATTCGTAAAATGTTTGAGAAATCAGTCACTAATCGACAAAGTTATAGGCAAAGATTATTTGGAATTTTTTTAATATATCAAGTTCCTTTAGCTTTTAGTTAATTTGTTTACATGGTCGTACAAGCCGTAGTCTTAAAAATTATATCTAAGAAAAACTTGCAAATCGTCTCTAAATTAATTGAGATATAGGCAACAAAATACAACTGATTCGTTGTTTTTTCCAAAATCTGCTTATCAAAACCAATTTTTTCAGCATGTAGACAACCGAGAGGGTCAGTATGGGTATCAAATATAAGAACTTAAACTTGAAGAAAAATGGCGTACAGTAAAGTTATATACGAGTCAAATCTAGTAAATGAAAATGTTATCATTTTAAGTTCCTCAATATTGGTATCAAATGAAAAGACTTGACCAGTAGAAGAGAATAATCCCTGAAAGTGTTCAAATCCAAGATGGTGGGTTAAATAAAATGGCGCGTGTACGGGTAAAAAATAGTTATTACGGCTATTGATATCAAATGAAACGCCTTGACCAGTAGAACTTAGTTAACTATGTGCAGAAAGTGTAAAGTCCAAGATCGAGTCCGAAACAAAAAAAAAAACAAAACCCTCAATATGAGTATCAATTGAAAGTGCTTGACTAATAGAATTTGCGTCAGAACTAATGTTACAAAATAACGTACAACATTAAATCTAAAATCTAAGTTACACTACATTAATTTAAAATTACATGATATTGAAGGGTAAATATTTTCCGATTCGGCACGTCCAAATATAGCACTCTTGTAATAAAATTTATTTTTTATATTGAGTGCTCGGTGTATTAGTCAGTAGAATGCTAGAGTGCCAATCTGGATGTTGCGGGTTAGATTGCCACGAGAGACTCTGGTATAATACATAGCTACTGGTAAATGGTCTTCGTTGCCACAAGCGATTAATAATCAATACAATTTGAAATCGTTTTTTTTTTTCATAATTAAACTAAATGTAGATTCACATTAGGCAAATATTTTACAAAATGAACGTAACCACTAAAGTGTCTGGATAGAGAGAAGGAGGAATCGGTTTTCCACCTTCTCTGCGAATGTCCTGCACTGGCGGCTAAAAGACACAGATTTCTGGGCGAACTTATACTGGATGGCCTCTCTGCGATATCTGAAGTTGGACTGAATTATCTACTGAGATACCTCACGGCCACGGGGTGGATCTAGTACCCTTACTCTTGGATTTATTTTGAGATACATTAAGAGCTGACGAGTGATGTGGTCCTGTCAAAACGAAGTCATATAGACTCTACTTGACTGTTGGTATGCAGCGAACTACCACGATAACCAACCAACTAACCACTAAAGTGTATTAATATCTGCTTTAATAAATGAATGTTTATTTAATTTCTTAACTTAAACAAATTGCAGTATCAAACCATTGTTATAATTATGACTATTATATTATTTATGTTATAAAGGATGGTTAAATGTTAAGGGACGATATTGATCGTGAATAAAACACAAATTATTTAGGAAATTATTGTCATTTCTTTTGATTATGATAATATTGGTATGGTTTAAATATGTATGGAACAAAATATCGGCAAAATGGCCGCTGCGACCTCGGCGGCACACCTCCAACCGATGGTCCAAAATTTTCAGTGACAATGTTGATGTTCAATTATTGGGCACGATAATGAGTCTTTTGCCACATTACCAAGAAAAACAGCAATGTTTTCTGTTTAACAAACTAAGAAGGCATTGACAGATGTTTTCACATTTCATACAGACCTGTTTTGCTGAAATTTAAATTTTTTTCACAATTCTCCCGATTGTGGACGAATTTGAACAATTATGTTGACCAAACGTAAATAAGATTCGGCAGGGCCGAATATAAATCGGGTTTTATTCAAACGGTTTGATAAGATTTTATTTTTTCGGTACTGCCGGTTTTTTAAAACTTCAGTTTTTCTAATATCGTATAAACCAATTTCTTTTTTATTTTGTTGTAAATATACTTGTAGTCTAAATATTTTCCTGCGTGTACACTTAGATGTAAAACTTTGTTGTCAAAAAAGTACTCTATCGAGACTTATACTTATTACAGGGTTGGTAGCCATATTTTAAAAAACTTAATTCTCATTTTGATTTAATTAAAATATTAATAAAAATATTTAAACACATTTTTAACAATTTATTGTTTTTTTAAGTTCCTTATATTTTGTTATTTTAAATTGTTTTTTTTTTATTTTTAATTGACCAAAACCTGGTGTAAAGGAAAAAATTCAAAAATCGATTTCTCCACTGCTTAAATTTGTTTACCTGCTCAAACACATAATCTCTAGCGCAAACAGGAATAATTAAGTGGTAACTTTATGTATGTATGCATGTGTGTATACATACATGTCTTTATACAAGAATATTTGCATATCTTATGGAATTGTTTGCCGACAAGCATGTACAGTAATTCGTTTACAAATACCTACTTCATTTACTACTACGCTTACATGCTGGATAGTTGATTTGTTGGTTGGCTGTCTTGATTCCGTTATATCATTTTATATAATAATTTAAAAAAATGCCATTCTATGTGTGTACATTATGATATCTGCAAATTTGCTGAAATAAATAAGGTTTGTTGTTACTGGCTTAATGCCAAATAATCTCTACAAAACTATTTGTTCATGGTATTTATGCTCGATATGTGTTACAATGTGTGTGTTTGTATGCCATTGTATACCAAATGTTGAATTTAACAAATCAATTTCCATGAACATTTTACAGGAATTTTATTACTCTTATTATTTTTCTGTGTATTAAGTTTTTTAATCCAACAATCGAGTGCATATTTTATGAGAATATTTTTGTGTTTGTATGTACGCTAAGTTACTGCCATAAATTCATGCTGCTGCCAGGGCAAGTAAACACTAATACCAACGTAGTTCATACCACATAACATACACTTAACAAACAGTCTTTACAACACGCCATATACTTTCAACAAGTTCATGCTAATTGAAAATACATTTTTGATATCAATAACATGTTTTTTATTTATTATTGGTGAAACTAACTTTTTCGGCAAACAACTGTAAATGTTAGATAAAAAAGTAAATTGTAACAGTTATACAAGTATTTTGTATTTTGCGAACAATTTTTAAATACAAAATTGTTTTATAAAACTTTTTCTAAATTGATGACATTGAACGAATCTTATATACCCTTCACAACGTGTAGTCATGCAATAACAGTAGTTTGTATCACCATTCATCCCATATGAAATACTTACATACATATAAAAAACATACATACATAAAAACATCCCATTGCAAAATTATAAATTTACGTATGTATGTTAAAAAAAAAAATAAAAAAATAAAAATTTTAAAAAAAAATTTAAAAAAAGAAAAATAATTAAAATATATATATTATAAATATAAAACAAAAAAAAAATTAAAAAAAAATAATAATAAAAATATAAATAATATATTAAATAAAAAATAAAAAAAAATATAAAAAAAAAAAATTTTTTGGCTCAGCTGGGATTCGATGCCACGTTTTCTCTAACCACTATACACGTTTTGTATGTATGTATGTTGTTGTTGTAATGATGTTTTTGTGAAAAAAAAATCAACGTGGTCGAGGGTCTTTGCTCATATCTCAGTTATTTATGTACCGATGTTTCTGATTTTCAATACCGATCTACTCTCGAATATTTCTGATATTTTAATACCTCGCCCGGGTCCAAGCGATGTCGGGGGGCTTCAAAAAGTTGATTTCAACATACACACGGACAGACTGACAGAGCTTAATCGACTCCCCTATTCTTAAGCTTTCAGAAAATATATACTTTATGGGGTCGGAAATGAAAATTGTAGAAATTTCACGCGGAATGACAAACCTCTATATTACCTTTTTCACTGTGTGAAGGGTATAAATACTAGAGATATTTTGAAGAAAATTTAGCTTTAAGTAGGTTTTGTATAAGGTAAAGGCATTTTAGGTTTTATTTAGGGAAATTCAAACATATTGCTATTAAAATATATTTACCACAATTCGTTTGCACCAGAGTACGACATATTCTTAGATTTTTTTGAATAACTTTTCTTAACATTAAATATTATCATATTGAACAAAACAGTGTTCAACATATTGAGCAGAATACTATTGAATAGTTCATTTGCTCTGTAACTTATTATGTAAGTGAAATTAGAATACACATATTTTGCTCTCAAGACATTGTGCAATAATTGTATTTGTGGGTTTAATATTTATAATTCTTTTTCTCTCTCTAAATTTAAAGAGTTACCTTAAGGTGTTTGCTATCTCCCTGTGTTTTATGGTAACCACCAAAAAAATAGTGTGGGGGTATATTAATTTCGTCATTTCGTTATAACACATCGAAATATTCATTAAAGAACCCATTAAGTTTATATTTTCTAAGCCCTATTGAAACGTTCTAGCTATATCCATCCGTCTGTCTTCAACAGAAAAAGTTAGGTAGGTAGGTAGGAAAGGGGGTGCAGGAAGCAATAGATACCTCCAACACCCTCACTTGGAGTAGATGAAAAGATGAATAGAGGAAAGAAATAGTACAAAAGAGAAATAAATAAAAGACTCGTTGAAAACCCATCGGGCCCTCACTGTCCGTTCACAAGCCACCCGACTCCCATGATGAATCCAATGAAGTATTCCAGTATGCACTCCGAGACATCACCCATCGTTTACCTAACCACTTAACCCTGTGGTACTGTAGTCTCGAGCAGTGACAGACGTGTTTCACAGTTTCCAGCTCCTTCTCATCCTCACACATCCTACAATAATATCGAGTGCCGCGATCCCATCTACTAATCCTAGCTGTTACCGGACAATGTCTCGCAAAAGTTAAGAGAATGAAATTTTGAAAATGAGCAATCGGTCTATTAGGAAAACAATTATAGCTTGTTATACAAGATTATACCATAGAAAAATGTCTTACTGACGAAAATTTGCTCTGCACTGTGTCTTTTTTAATCAATTTAAACTTAAAAACGTCATAAAACCAAACAAACAGAATTATATATACGATGTTAAAATTTTGCAAATATAGCTTTTTGGTCAATATAATTGTAATAATGGAAACTAAAAGTTTCCCAACCACTTTAATGGTCACTTCTTGTGAACGCCTTTTCTTAAATTCTATGCACAAAGATTTGAAGGAATAATTATTTTAATACATTATCTAATAGCATGTTTCCACGACACATTGAATTACTTGATTCGCTCTTTAAATTACTTAAGTAAATAACCCTGTTTCCACGACATATTGTTAATTTGATTTGACAATTCATCTTCGTGCTTTTTTCTTAAAGTTATCGTTTTCTTTTTTGGCGGTGAACATTAAGAAATATAAAATTTTATATAGAAAATTATAATTATTTTATCAATGGAGGCAAAAAGTAAGTTATAATAGTAATAATATTGTAAATTTATAAGAAATGTATACAAATAATATCATTATTTTTTTAATAACCAGAAAATAGAGAAAGTGCAAGAAAATAGGAACAGTGCAGCCAGCAAACCCTCTAAACACAATTTCGTCTCATCCCATAATTTTGAAGTGGCTAATAGTTTGCTAGACATAACAGCTTTCTTTAAAATTTTCTTTTTTGCTTCCATTTTATTTTTTATATGTGAAATTGAACTTTTTTCTTTTCGCTTTGCTTTGATATTTTTGACAGCTGGAGATGGTAAACTACCGATAAAAATTAGAGAAGACACTGATTTTATTATAATTCGCATGGTAATTCTAAATGAATTACGCAAAAAAATAGTAATTCGCTATGAAAATTTTGCATGGAAAAATTATGTAATTTGGTTCGTAATTAGGCTTTAAATTATAAATAAGACATCGAATTATGAATATCGTTGCCGTGGAAACATGCTATAAGTAGAAATGATTACCAGAAATAACTTTAACATTTCTACTTTAACGCCACTTCTCGCATATGACTGAATAAGATGTACGCTACTGAATTTTTCAAAGTAAAGGCCCTTTGTTAATATTATTCTAATAACGGAAAATAAAGGTGATGAAATTTTGCAAATATAGCTTGTTTTAATATATTAATGCGGCCACTTTAACGCCCACCTTCCATATAACGATTTTTAAAAAATTCTTTTAATTTCTCTTTGGTCAATAATTTGGGAAGAAGTTTCATTTTGGTACTAAATATAAGAAAATAAACAAAGGAAGTTATACAAATATAAGTATAAAGCAATTGTTCTATAGTTATTAGAACTGTTAACAAAATGAAAAATTTTGTGTTAAAAAAGTAGTACTCAAAATTTTTGGAGGATATAAAAAATTTGGCACTATCGAATATAGCGCTCCTACTTGTTAATATTTTGTTTTCATTTACGAGCCTTAAATCAAGATTATTATGATTTGTGTTCCCCTTTTTATCAATTCACTTACTAAGAATAACAAGCAAAAAAATTTTACGCGTCTTTTAAAAAAGTAGTGTGGATCTATTAAATTAATTTCTCTTTTGTTGATATTGTGGCAAAATATTAATGTTTTTCTTTTACATCGAAAAATGTATTTATGTTTAAAAAGAATGTGGCGGAATGGTAGCGGCGCCGTCATTTTTTTTTTTTTTTTGCGTTTTAAGTTAGAACCATAAATCATCAAATTAAAATTAAAACATAATAAACATACATACACACATGTGTACATTTTAAATTAATACAAATAAACATTTGATGTCATTTAATTAAGATTTAATTTTAAATTTATATATGACTAATTCACAAGAGATCCTTAGTGTCGTCGTATTGTCATAATGTCATTATTACAAAAAAAAATCGAAAAATTTCACAATTGAGAAATTATATTATTTGATGACAATACGACACTAAGGTTTTCTTGTGAATATACCAATTCTTTCATTAAAACTGTTTGTGTATTATATTTATTTTTCTAACAAATATTTGAAAATATTTCTCATCACCAATCAAATTTAAATTTTCAATTGTTTAATTAAATTTGATTACAAATAGATATCTCTTGTTCATATTTTTAGCACATTCCTGCGACTTATAAGTGCATTGTATGTGTGTGAGTGTCTGGTTTTGTTCACTTTATTTTGATTACTTTAAAAATTTGTTTATTTTATTAGTGGTATTGTTGTTTTTGTTGAAGCAAATATTTTTGAAATATAAAACAGAAGTTTAGTTGCCGAAAATAAAGCAAATTTAAAGTTTGACGTCAACTTTTGTTGTTTATTTTTTAATGTAATTTTTTTTTTTTTTTTTTGTTTTTTGTAATAGGTTGAAATTTCTGATAGTGACTAAATTGAATTTGTATAGCGCTTTTAATCGGCAAACCTAAAGCTGAAAGTGATAAGCTTCCCAGGCGGGGAGCTTATTAATATTCCCGGGAAAACGGTCAAACAACTTTTTGTTTGACTCTTTATTTCTGAGACTTACAAATAAACTTGCCAATCTGCATTTTAGTTTTGAGTTCGTTGCGTTCATTTGCATGTAAGCCGCCATCTGTTGATGGTATATTGTTATTGGTTACAAGTGCAGTTTTGTTGAATAGTAAGAAAAAAACTTATGCCTTCACCTTTAAATTCCATTTAGATGAAAAACTTTGGTAATTTTCAATCAAACGAAAAATTAATTTTGTTTTCGTCCATTGTCCTTTTCATCACGACAACTGAGACTTTTTCGATAATCAAAACTGAAGGCGATCAATTAGAAACTTTTGACATGTGAAAATATTAACATTTTTTTATTTTTATCAATCAGAGCCAACCGCTCGTACGTGTAGATAGTCGAAAAAGCACGATATACCAAAGGCACATAAGATGCTTGATGGTTTATTTTACCGTTTCCAGAGCACCTAAGGCATTTTAATTTGTGCTCGCAACTCTCTTTTGTTCTTCTGAACATTTAAAAAAATTACTGCAATTTAAAGTTCATGCCTATACCTGGACTTTAATAGAGAAAAATTATCTGGCAAAATATCTTTGCGCTTACTGATAATCTTATGAATGCTCTATTGACTATTAGACCAACATCTTTGGATGGTGAACGTGTTTTCTCAAATGTTGAAAACTTCACAACATAATCCAGAAAGTTTGACTCTTTTTAATTTAAAAATAATTTACGAAGAAGTTAAATAAAAGTTTTTTGATCTCAATGAATGTTGTTTTATAAGTATGTATTTCATTGGATTGTTATACAAAAAACTTTATATTTTTGATTTCTAGTTTTAGTACTTTGTTTCTAATGTCTTTGCTTTTAAATATTTTTTGTTTTTATTAACAAAATATGTACATATTTTTTATAAATCAATGAATTCTTAATTGTAACTTCAGTTTTAAGTAAGTAGTAAACTTTATAACGAAAGAAATGTAATTTCCGGGAAAACGATTTTTTTATTCACTTTTCTCGGGAAGTTAAAAAGCCAGTGAAGTTGCAAACCCTATTTACAAACAGCCAAATATCTTATCTTCAATAACGAATTCTTAAAAAACAAAAATCTTTACTAATTATTTCAATTTTGTTTTTTCCTATGCTGTAGGGTACAAAATCGTTAGATTTAATTCACTAACTTTATATAGTTGTTTTTATTTTTAAATTATGTACAACTTTGTATGATTATTCGAGGAACAAGTTTCTCCTAAACTGTCGAATGTTTTGCATTTTGCATAATCGTTCAATAGCCTTAGTTTAGGCTACCAAATAAATAACAAATATTTTTCTTATTAATCCAAATTACCTCCCCTAAATGTATACTTCAAATTTCACTTACATATCATTACATTTCATAGTTTCTATTAAGAGAATTTGTTATTGTACTTTAGTTTTGTTTCTTTTCTCTCTAAATGATTTGTATGCATTAAGCACAATGTGTACATAAGAAAATGAAATGTGTATTTCCATTCAATTACATTAAATAAAAAAAACAATTTATATTAACATTAAGGTTAGCAAGACCAAACGAACTGGGAAAACAGAAATTGCAAGATATAAGTTTGTTAAAAAAAAAAAGTAAAAGCGAGTAGATTGCCCACTTCTCGGTGTACAATATTTTCATATTTTCCATTCCATTTTCTCACATTATTTACAGTTAGTCCAACTCAATTTTTCTCTAATCTCCTCGTTACGTTTTATTTCATTTCTACATTTTTAAACAATTTAAGTTAAAAGTGGCCTCAAATTGTAAATAAACATAATTCAATTTGTTAAATTTTTTTTTTCTTCTCGCCACATTCTCAGCAACACACTCCGTGCTGGTTGGTCTATGAGAAGGACCTTAAGTCAGGCAAGGCATAAAACTGTAAATATATTTGTACTATTTTTCAAGCATACATTTCAACTTAATGATGCTTAAAGTTTAAACCAGCAAAACTTGCTGTTGTATTTTTCTATTTATTTTAACTTTTGAGAGGTCACTACAGTAGGAGAAGTTTTTTTTTCATTTCCACTACACGTTTTGCGATAAAACCAGACATTTCAAGTTTCCTTTAAGTAAATTAAGAGAGAGAAAAAAAAATTTTGCAATATAAGTTCTGTGGGTTTAAAATTTGTTTTCCTTAATTTTATTCATATTGTCTGTATTTTGAAGCATAATTATAGGGGGAAATATACAATATATTTAGTTAACTTTTAAACAAATTGGTAAAAAAACAGATAAAACTTTTTAATATGTTTTAATAAGTCTAGGAAAAAAATGCACTTTTCAATAAAAAGAAGAGAAAATTAAATTTTATTCAAAATTTGTTATAAATAAATATAGAACAATTCGTACAAATAAAAATATTAAGGCCTGTCATGTGAATCCCATTAGATTGCATGTAATTTCGATCGTTTTTTGTTTTTTTCCAGATTCCGTTCTTTATTTATATTTGTGTTGACCCGAAAAAAGCTACAATACCTTAGGGCGCCACTTTTAATTTTTATAACACTTAAAACTTTAAACAGGAATAAAATTTTATTTGTTACTTTAAAAAAATTAATAAAAAAATTAAAAAATTAAAAATATTTTCATGCTAAAAACATTTGGTTGAAATCCACTTCCCAACGATATTTTGTTAAAAGAAATATATCGATAAGTGTTTTTATGTTGCTTAAAAACATGTATCAATCATTTTCTATAAACAAAAAATGTACAAAATATCTCTACACATAAAAAATATTCAAGTTGAAAAAAAATTTTTTTATAATTAAAAAAAACTCATCGAACTTATTTCTAAAAATAATCAAAAAGCAATATGTTCGTGGTGTAAAAACCTGACGGGCTTTGAATGTGGGCCCACCTCTTTAAATAAAGAAATTCAAACACTATCTGCCTGTTCAACGATGTCGAAAGAAAACCCAAGCGAAATTTCATTCGTACAAATACGTTGAAAACAAAAACAAATTTTTAGTTTTTGTTGTTGTTTTCAATCTATTTGTACGAATGAAATTTCGCTTGGGTTTTCTTTCGACATCGTTGAACAGGCAGTATTTTTTTATTATTTATTGAGTTATAACAGTTCTTAAGCCGTTGGATTTCACTGTATTAAAAAAAAAAAAACTTTTAAAACATTAAGAAATTCAAACATAACCTTAAAATGAATATCGAAATATAAAAAAAAAAAAATTTCTCTAAATTACAAACTTTTTGCATTAAAAATATTTTGAAAATGTTTTACTAAATGGATACTTTATAAAAAATATTTTAGAAAATGTCAAAGATTTCATATTAAAAAAAATTTATTTAAAAACCATTATATAAAAACAAAATTTTTTTTAAGAATTAAAAAAATTTTTTGGCAAATTTTTTACTAAATTTTTTTTTTTAATAAAAAATTTATTATTAAAAATTTTCTATAAAAATATAGTTTTTTCAATCTATCTATATCTATATATATAAAAGTGAAACTCTAAGTGTGTGCGTGTGTTAGCTATAGACTCCAAAACCGTAAAGCCGATCGTACTCAAACTCTGGCAAGTTGTTGCACACATTCAAGGGAGTGTTTATAGGTGGTAAAAAGTGGGTAGTGCCACGCCCTTAAAAAATAAGTTATCATTTTTAGCTACTTGCACTAGATCGATCTTTCTGAAAATTTGCACGCATATTGAGCTCTCATGACTATACAATTTCGTGATCAGAAAAGTGGGCAGTGTCACGGCCGTAAAAAAAAGTTATCATTTTCAGCTACTTGAAGTTCACCGATTTTTCGGAAACTTTGTACGCATATTGAGCTGTCATGACTATACAGTTTCATGATAAGAAAAGTGGGCAGTGACACGCCCATAAAAAAAGTTATAATTTTTAGCTTCTTCAATTATTTTTCAATTATTATTCAATTTAAGTTCAGAATGCATTTTTATTCATTAAGGGGCGTAGCAACGCGCGCCGGTCTTGGCTAGTTTTCTATTTTTTTTCAATTTTTTTTATGTACATTTATTAAACAATAAAAACAAAAAAGTAGTGCATACACTCAGGCAACTATACCATATTTTTTGATTGGTTAACGTTCAGCAACAACAACAATTAAATAAATTAAATTTACCTTTTATGTTGGCATTAGTTTATAAAACATTAAACCATAAAATGATTAATATACTCCCTGAAGCTTTAAGCCTCAGTAGAGCCTTAACACCAATTTATATCAAGCAAAAAAAGCATCAACAATAACATACAAACTAACAGCTACAGGTGTGATGTATAGAATTCAGTCAAGGGTAAATAAATGAATGTTTTTACAGTAAAATTATGTTTAAAATTGTTAATAGCTACAGTGTAAGGAATGAAGTACGCACAAGTTCACTAGTACGCATTACATAATACGAGTGCATACGTGTATGAACTCATACACATATGCATGAACAATGTACATGTTTGGGAACCTAGAACACAAAATTTTAAACCACAACAAATAGACACATAGATTACGTTCTTACTCGTTGCAGAAACTTTAAACAATTTAATCTTTTGTAATGATCACACACATGCATTAGATTAAGTGATAAATAATTCTTTAAAATATCTGCTTTTCCGTGCCAGTATAAACAATGAAGCTGCAAAGTCATTTATTAAACCTTTAGGATTTTATTTGCTTTTTGTAAAATGAGTTTTTGTTGTGGCTAAGGGGGGAATGAAAAATTGACTTGACTGCATGCTTAGAGAAAGTAATAAAACCGCACAAATCTTAGAGTGGAAATTTCAATTAAAACGTATTAATTTAACATGAGTGCACGAGATTTTGCCAGAGTATAAGATTAAAATTGCATTGAAACTATAGAAAATGTTTGCTTAGAGTAAAGACTTAGAATTTTATAAACTATTTTTTTAACCCTAATTTGTATGCCTGCCTTTTGCCTCTTCCTTGCAGAACCCAGAAAAGACAAGACTGATGCACAACATGGTGGTAATGGCACACTATCACCAAATACTGAACAGCCACCCTGTCAGGGTTCGATGTTGCCACCACCCGGTGGCGGCAACGTTGTTGGCTCCCAACAAAATCACTCACACATGGTTAGTGGTCGTGATCAACATGATGCCCATACACAAAATTCCAAAATGGAACGACCCAATACATTGGGCACCAATAAACTAGCACGACGTGTTAATGTCTGCTATGAACACTGTAAGTAAATGCTTTTCTTAATACTTTAATTACAATTTAATATTTTTATATGTCAGCTGACTTAAATAGAATTTCTTTCCCCCTAACCCTATATTAATTAGCCTTTTCTAGTTGTGAAAATACTGGTGGCATTTTTGCTCTGTAAAAATATCCTTTTAAACCACTTTTAGTAGATCTTACCAAATAATGGTCTTTCATGTTAAATTTATGTCATATGAGAGAGAATTATCCGTAGAATAAGAAAATATTTGTTTTAATTCTTTAGAAAAATAAATATCCTTAGACATCCTTTAATTTTTTAGCAAGTGGTTAAAATGCTTATGGGTTGATCATAATATATTTCTTAAATACTTTAATTAAATTTTTTAAGGATATAGAAGTATACAATTTTCAGAGGACATTTTTTTTGGTGTTGGCGAACTAAAAAATTTTTTTTTAATTCTTTAGATTACTACCTTTCATTTGCCTTCCATATTGATATAAAAAATTATATATAAATAATAAAAATTTAACTTATATGGTTTGTCCTTAAAACATCTAAAGTCCTTTAAAAATTATAAAGAATAAGAAAATAACAAACTTAGTACTTAGTTTTGCTTCATTTTGTGTTAATTTAATCGCCATATCAAAGTTTCTGTTACACAGTGTTATGGTCTTTACAGTTTTTAATTACGGTCCAACAATTGTCAGTTGGAATCTGCGGCTTTCAGCAGCTCTTAGTAATTGGGATAGAAAAATAGCATACGTGCGCCAGCTTCAATAATTTGTTGATTTTTATAGCATCTTAAAAAAAATTAAGAATGTTCGTATTGCCCCCGTTGCTAGATCTGCTCTTATTCTAAGTTCTAAGCAGTATTTGCGGCCATTGAGCAGCGCAGTCATAAGCCAAAGCCGAACTTTGGCCGTTCAAATCACAACTTCAGTTGCTTTACTGCCACAAATCAGGTCATTCCAGACCTTCCCTGTTACTCGCGACATTGATTAAGCTGCCATTCATTGATGGTGCAACAGTCGGCGTAGCTGGTTCCGGTGCCGGTATCGGAACCGTGTTCGGTTCCCTTATCATCGGTTATGCCAGAAACCCATCATTGAAACAACAGTTGTTCTCCTACGCTATCTTGGGTTTCGCTCTTTCTGAATCTATGGGTCTCTTCTGTCTTATGATAGCTTTCTTCTCTTCTCTTATCTTCGATTTTTAAAGTGTGTACTTATGTTATTAAGACATAAAATCCTTTCAGTTGTAACATTAGTTGATAATATCTGTACTACAACAACCACAGCTCCATTATCTTTATTGTTTTTAAAAAACATTCAAGAGTAATAAAAAAGCAACACTTCTTATTTAAGTTTAAAACAGAAATAATTTAACCATGTCCGTTCGTCTTTCGGTAAAACAACAGAATTAAACTAAATATGGGTATATCGGAAGTACACTTGTTTTTTTTTTTAGAAATGACGAATTATCCTTGTCAGCCTCGCCCCCAGTACAAATTAATTTCAGTACAAATTTTGGTTAGTGTTGATGAATTAGTCTTTCGGTAGGCCTTAATCCAAATAACAAGCGTATTTTTATATGCTTAGAAAGCATACCTTCAAATATACGAATAGGCTGTTATCCCCTTCTAAATTAGCTTTAAATCAAAATCTTTTAAATCGAGTTTTTATATTTTTGAAATGCGTCAGTCTGTCCTTTTTGCAAAAAAAAATTTCCAAAAAGTTGTGAGAGCAGCCTAAAACTTATTACAACTCTACTACACTCCTTTTAAATACCAATAAAATTCCCAAAATACCACAATATACAAATAATAAATTTTAAAAAATATATAAATCAATATTGCATCCATTACATCCGTTTCCCGTGACTGCTATTGGAAAAACAAACACACAAAATTTATGTTTTGTATATGTACGTGTTCGCTTAATCTTAAACTTGAACTATAAATTTTAAAATCTGTCATAAAAAGTATTAAAAACAATTTTTTATTCTGACTTCACTTTATTTGCCACAATGTCACACATTGGTTTTGCCCTGTAATAGTTTCTTTTGTTGAGGAAAATTTATCAGCACTTCGAGACACAAAAACCAATAAAAAAAGTTAAATTTTTAACAGTATTTTAAGAACATGTCACACATACTTGTGCATAAACCATAAGCAATAATGCTGACGCATATTTTTTTTTTTTGAATGTGTGTGAAGTAAAATGACGTGAAAATACATGCTGAATATTATTTATGAAATAATTTGTTTCTCTCTTCTCTATTTTTTTTTTTTAAGTCACAAATAATGATGACAAGAAATATTTCTTTTAAATATTTTTTTATTTATTTTTATTTTATTTTCTTTTTTGCAGATCCTGATGGTTCTTCAAATGCCATGAAAGGTGGTCCTCCGGGTAGTACACCACCACCTTATGCTGATGCATCGGGAGGCGGTGGTGGTCATCATCACCATCATCATGATGGTAGAGGTGGTGGTAAAATGGTAGGTGGTGTTATGCTGTCTGAATTACCAGAACCTCCAATACCATTATCGGAAATTGGTCCCATCCCACCGCCTCCTATGTTTTCGACACCATCACCAACTTTAGTTGCTGGACGACCGCATGGGCCGGGAGCCATCAATGATAAAGATTATCAGCCATACGATGATTATGGTAAGTTTGTGGGAATTTGCAAATATACAGCTTCTTACTATAAAAAAATGTGCCTTAAAATTTCTTATCGAAAATTGCCTTTTTGTGTTTTATTATAGAAAATCAAGAAAAATATGTAAATTTTCTTAAAAAATTCTTGTAGTATGGCTTTTTAAAATATTTTTTCATTACAGAAAATTTTTAAATAAAAGGTTTTGCAATAAGGGCGGTTCGATGTGTAAATTAAAGAATTTCCTTTTTTATTTGTATCACATTATGTATTAACTATGACCACTGTGCGAAACTTAAATTATTAATTTTTAATAAATCTGTCGTTTATGTAAACCCGGTTGAATTTAAGCGTAATTGTTATTGACTTTGAGGACTTTTGTCGATTTTACCTTGATAACATAGAGCTGCGACTTCAGATAACCCTACAAAAAAAAATCTAACGGGATCATATCGCATGATCTTAATGGCCAATTCACACCACGTTCGCTAGAAAAAACAATAAACTTAAATTATTGCTGCATAATCGTCGGGCAGGAGAAAAGGATCCGCGATGCTAGAGTTATATCGAGAATAATAACTTCATTTAAAAAATTAGCTGAAGCCGTGGTCAAGCCAATTACTAAATTGTATATAATATGTTACAATTGGACTTAAAATCACGACGTTGTTCATAAAAATCTAAACAGAGCAGTTTTTCGGTTTTGATAAAAAAATAATAATATTTTAAAAGCTGAAACTACATAGTTTTGAGTGAGCTTTATTGTGGTTTAAAAAAAATTGTTTTCGTTCGTGAAGAATAATTCGAAATTTAAGAAGTCGTTAAAAAATTTTTGTGTCCAATTTAAAAGTTACTCATGACAAAATTCAACATTTATTCAAACCACTAAAAACAATTTATTTTCTTCGGACCAAGAATGACGACTCAATATACAAAAACGTAAATCAGTTGCATTTAAGGTCGTGTCAGAAAACTTTAGTTTTAAGTTTTAGTATTGTATCTTTGAATTGAAATATACTTATTTCCGAGGGGTTGACTGTCACACGTGTTTTTATTTTATGTGGGTCGATCAACTTTGGACAGCATTCGTTTTTCCATTACACCATCAAGGGCATTGATGCAAAGCGCACAATTGGTACGAACGACTAATTTTGCGTCACAAATATTCGTCATCAAAAATAAAACACATTTGTGTATATGAGAATGCGTACAATTATGGCGTCGGTCTAAATTTGCTTTACGCGGCGAACTCTGCAATAGATCTATGTCATACGCCGGCGAACCACGAACAAATTAATACAAGGTGACCATTTTTTTTGGTTTTATTTCTCAACTTTTTAAGAAAATACTTTAATAATGGTTTTATTTTTAATTTTAAAACATGTTATAACAATATAAAAAAGTTAACTACAAAAATTTGTTTTTATTTGTGTTTTTGCAAATGTTTAAGTTTATTAAGTGTTATTTTTTTTCATATGGTCACACTATTAGCTGTTATACAAAAACAAAATTATTGCTTACTGCACCCACGACATTCTTTGCAAACGTTAACTTATACGTAAAAAAGTTTTTACTATGACAGAAATTATATTTATTATTTTGGTGACTTTCAAAAAAATTTAAATTCTTCGATTATTTTTGTTCTTTTTTTGCGCAAATAGTAAACAATTTTATCAACTACTAGCTAATACCCGATGTGCTTCGCCACCCCCATCGTAATGAAAAAAAATTTTATAGTTCAAAAATATATTTATTTTGCAAGTGCCACGCCTACTATTACTAAATCAACCATTTCTTATTCAAATAATCATATAGACGTCAATGTGTCTCTTGCAAAATTTGGATACTCTAACTATTATCGCTTCCCAGATATACGAATTTTTGTATTTAATTAATATGACAGGTGCCACGCCCACTATTACTAAAGCATCCATTTCTTATTAAAATAGTCATATGGATGTCAAAGCTGCTTGTGCCAAATTTGGGTACTCTAACTTTTATCGCTTCCCGAATATACGAATTTTAGTATTCAATTGCTATGAGAGCTGCCACGCCCACTATTTCTGATGTACCCATTGTTTCCAGAAATGTTTATTTGGGTGTCAAAGTTGCTTTTGCAAAATTTTAGTACTCTAATCGATATCGTTTTCCAAATAAAAAATTTAGTATTTAATTCATGTGGCCACGCCTACTATTGAAAGTCCGCCCATTTTTTACCCAAATGTTCGTGTGGATGTCAAAGTTTACCGTACTTAATTTGAAGACTCTAGCTGCATTAACTTTCGTGATATATAATATTTAATACTTATTAATACAATTTCAAACCAAAGTATAGCCTATAGTTCCTTCCAGACATACAGAAAGATTCTGTGAAAATTTCAAGGAAATCGGTCCAGCCGTTTAACCGTCTATAAAGCACAAACACACATTGATTTTTATATATATAGATATAAAAGATGTTACTTTTTAGTCGTTATTGTTCTTCACACGACGTATTTACACTACGAATTTTTACCGACGAATTCGTCGTGTTGGACGAAATTCGTCGTTCGTCCCAATTGTGCGCCGAGCATGACGGTGTTTTTTGCTTATCCGGTATTTTTGGGACGCAAAGGTTTTAACAAATTGTTCATTGGTCGTTTTAAATTGTAAATTTTAGTAAAAAGTACTGCTCAATCATAAGAGTGACAGAAAGTGTCAGCCATATTTTTTTAATTGATAATAAATTTTAAATATAAAGAATGATTTTGATTTTTAAAATTTGTTTAATTTTCTATTCAAATATATTTTTATTTTTTTTTTTTTTTTAATAAAAAAATATTTCTTTTAAGGTAATCTGCGTTAAATATTCTACAATAATTATGAATTTTTTAAATATTTTCTGTTCACTAAAAATTTTAAAGACAAATTCGATTTTGAGAAAAAATATGATTAATTTTTCGGTTTTCAAAACAGTTTTATTTTATATAAAAATTTTATTTATTGTTTTTTTTTTTCAAATTTAGTTTTGTTTAATTTTTCGTTTTTCAAAAGAATTTTATTTAATAAAAATTATAAAAAAAAAAATTATGGAATTTATATTCGTTAATTTTTCAAATTTAATTTTAATTATTAAACAAACAACTTCTTTGATTTCTGCTCGCTGACATTCCCTTTAAAAGAAATAAGACAAATAGATTTTAAATTTTTTAAACATTTTTTTTTATCAATTTTCGGTTTGTTAAATATATTCCATAAGTTCTTTAAAACGTTTACTTTCTTGACTATTTATAAAGAAATTTTATATAATATTTTATAATATTAAAAAATATTTTGTATTTATTTCTTTAAAAAAAAATCCAAACAATTTCTTAAAGTTTTCTTTAGTTTATTGACTTTAAATTTAAATCCCTCCTCGCTTAAAACTATGCTGCAATAATTCATGCCCATTAATGCCAGAATACATGCATAAGCAATATGTATTTCAATTACTTTACAAATGATTTACCATTGCAAATGATTGCCATTCTTATATTTGTTTCTTCGTAATAGAATATTTGACTTGATTTTCGCAACTCTCTCTTTTGCTCGCCTTTGCAATTAGATGAATCAATATGAGAAATTAAGAAGGAATTTATTACCTCCCTCAATTTATTTTTATTTATTTCTTAAAATTCCACTATTATTCCTTAAACAGTATTCAAGAGCTGGAGAAGGTCTTAAGCTACTGAAAATTTTCATATTTATTTTTACCCTTAAAGCTGTTAATAAACATGATTTGTTAAGTGGCAGTTGATGCCACTAACGCGGGTTGTTGAAGCAACAACAAAAATAAAACGAACAAAAATTGTTTAATAGAATGGAAAATAATATGAGCAGCAGGGCAGCAGAAATTTTTACAAAAACTCAAGTAAGACGCTCAAGTTGAAAATGTGAATACATAAGAAAAGCTGTAAAATAAAATTTTGTATACAGCTACTTGTATTATGCAAGCGAAAAGTGAAAAATTCTAAAGAAGAACAAAGAATTTAAGCACACATAAATCATTTAATTATTAAATTTGTTTGAGAAAGTTTTAAATACTTATAAAGCATATTTACAGGTTTATTAAATATTAAAGTATATTTTTCGTATTATTAAGGGATATTAAGGGATACAAACAAAAAATCGTATCTATAGAAAAATTCAAGCATACTTTTAGTCGTTGTCATTTAAATGTAGTGCATACCTATAGGGTGTGAAAGATAACTTAAAAAGCACGTTTCGAGACAAAAAGATTTTAATATATGTATAAAAGCAATATTTTTTTTTAGCAGTATTTGTTACTATTCCTAATACTGTGTTAATTAATAAAAGTCTAAAACCTTAAAAAATCTAATTATATAAACTACTAGCTAATAACCGGTGTGCTTCGCCACCCCAAATTTTAGTATTTAATTCATATGGCAGGTGCCACGCCCACTATTTCTAATGCACCAATTTTTTCCATAAATGTTTATTTGAATATTAAAGTTGCTTTGCAAAATTTTAGTACTCTAATCGATATCGTTTTCCAGATATACGAATTTTAGTATTTAATTCATATGGCAGGTGCCACGCCCACTATTGTTAATGCACCCATTTTTTCCATAAATGTTTATTTGAATATCAAAGTTGCTTTTGCAAAATTTTAGTACTCTAATCGATATCGTTTTCCAGATATACGAATTTTAGTATTTAATTCATATGGCAGGTGCCACGCCCACTATTGTAAATGCACCCATTTTTTTCCATAAATGTTTATTTAAATATCAAAGTTGCTTTTGCAAAATTTTACTACTCTAATCGATATCGTTTTCCAAATATACGAATTTTAGTATTAAATTCATGTGGCCACGCCTACTATTGCAAGTCCGCCTATTTTTTACCCAAAATGTTCGTGTGGATGTCAAAGTTTACCGTACTTAATTTGAAGACTCTAGCTGCATTATCTTTCGTGATATATAATATTTAATACTTATTCTTTAATAGGGCGTGGCATCCCGCCCACTTACAATTTCAAACCAAAGTATAGCCTATAGTTCCTTCCAGACATACGGAAAGATTCTGTGAAAATGTGTCTATAAAGCACGAACAAACATACAAACACACATTGATTTTTATATATATAGATTGTAGGTAAAAATAAATAATTAGAAACAATCTTCTTTTTACACTCAGATAACGATAATGAAGACGATAATGGTTCAGATAATGACTACAACTATCAGGCATATTCCAATCATATCGACACACAACGCATTGAGGAAATTCCAGCCAAAGAGCCCAAACTAAATGCAGTTCCTCTCAAGTCGGCCCTTAAAAAGAAACCGGGACAGAATTCATCATCGCCCGCCACACCCATACAAGACCACAGCAATGCCAATGGTACACTGCCCCAGGGCATGGGTATGGGCAATAGTAGCAACAACAGCAGTAGCACATCAACTAATCAACGTCCCCTAGTAGTGCGGCAAGATGCTACCAATAGTTATAATCTAAAGTAAGTACAAAATTTTTCCAATACATCCTTGCTATTAAAATAAAAAACAAACCAACGTTCTTATTATGTTTGTTTCCCACGTGAAAAAGACAATTAATGAACACATTTTAAGTAAAAAATTTTGTTTTGGTATTTTTTTTTAATGTTTTTTATAAAAGAAAATTTACTTTGTTTATTTCCTTTTATCGAAAATAGTGTAGTTGTATACAAAGAAAGAAAAAAAAGAGCAAATAACTTTTGGTTGTTTTTTTCAATTTTCATTTCTTATATTAACAAATAATTAATTATATATTTGAATTATAATTCTAACAATTTTTCTTTCTTCTCGATTTCCCACTTTCTTTCTCTGATTTCTCCTTGTCTCATCAACCCCCCAACCACAAAATTTGTTCCCACCCTCTTGGAATTTTTGGTTTGACACACAATCTTTAAATTAATTTTTTTTTCTTGCTCCCCTCCCTTACTTCTCCCTCCACACCTATTTCGTTTCTTTATACTCCTGCTTTGATCACAATTAGGCCCATACTACGACCACGGATTAGAATATGGTAATAATCTACAATATTTTATTTTATGTCAAAAATGATTGAAACAAATACACTCACAGAAATGCCTAAAAATTAATTTGTGTCCATGTGATTATTTTTCTTGATTTCTTTATTAGTTTGTTTGCCTTTTTAATTTAATTTAGTTCTACCCTTTAAATAAGTGTTTAAATTTGAATAAAACAAATACAAAATCCTGGAAGAAAACGGTAAGGAGTGTATCGAAGAAAGTTGCATTAAGTTAAATAAAACTTAAATCGTGCAATATAGAGACTTTTTAAAATACGCAAATTTATTAGCAATTTATGTGAAAATTTATTTAACATTGAAAGCTTAATTTATTATTTCGTATTTATAAAATTATCGACTTTTTTCGGAAGTCCTTCCATTAAAGATTTTACAGTTTCTTCTGTTACCTTTTTGGAGGAGGTGATCCATCTACACTTAAAATCTGACATGTTCTGGGACACCTTTCCGCAGGCCTAAGTTCTGGACAGTTGAGTGGATTTGCCTCTCGTGGTACAAAAATGACATTATTCTTTAACCCTTTCGACCCGGATGGTACATATGTATACCACTTAAAGTTTAAACATCTCTCAAAGGTTCAAATTTAATGTAGCTTGGTTGTGAAATGTACCATAAAGTCTTTAAGTTCTCTTGAATACATTCCAGTATGTGGCGTTGTTTTTTTTTTGTTTTTTATATTTACGGTACCGCTTTTTGTGACTTGAAACGCAACTATAGTGAAGTGTATAATTGGTTTTTGCATAACATTGTGCGTGAAATTGCAGAAAATATTCAAAATAAAGAAGAATTTAAATTTTTGCGGCAGGTAAATATTTATAAACTAACATTTGTTTTATGCTACCATATGTACCATTCGTATGGTATGGTGGTACACATATGTACCATTCGTCCGTTGAGTATGATATCCTGTCTTCAAGAAAATGTTTTTTTTTCCGAGAAAATGGATCCCGAAGACATTCGAAAAGTTTTGGAAGATGAAGCTGATAGTACTAGCGATTTAGAAGATTTTTCTGGAGGAAACTCTGAAGAATTTGTACCAAATGATTTATCTGTTTTCAGCGACAACGAAGATTCAACGAAAGCTCTGTAGCAAGTGGTGCCTTTTGCGAAAAAGCCCCCCCATAATAGTTTTCCAATTTTTTCTTCTACCAACATGTTATATATTGCTTAAATAACCTGCTGATATAAAAAATTTTATTTTAGCATTGCTATTCGAATTTCGGGTCGAAAGGGTTAAATACCACTCAAGTGCCTTTTTCCTTTTTTTTCATAGTGACATGATGCCAAATCGGGCCAAAAATATGTAGGCACTCGGTGCTGTCTCAAAAAAGGTAAAAGTCGTTTTTGTAGGCACTCCGCGATATAAATTTCTGTATTTATCGTGCCTGATACCACAAGTTCTTGGCTACGTTTGCCACAACTGCAAACAGCTTGCCGCACGAGAAATTTCTTAGGGAATTTTGTTTATTTTTTTTGTCCGGAACTCCTCCTGAACATTACTTTTTTCATCAGCAACATAAAAACCTTGTCCGGGAAGTTGAGAAAAGTCTGCCAGTACGTATGTTTCGTCATCCATCACTCAACAGGTGTATTTTTTTTTATAAAAACTGCTTTCAATTTTTTCGCTCGTTTTTTGCTTCTAAGATCTTTACCGAATTGCGATCTGGAACTTTCTGAAGTTGGTATTATATCAGGCCAGCATAAGCTTTGGCCCTTTGGGCAAAACTATTAGAGCATTTCATCGTACGCGCTGATTTTCTTTTCGTCGAAACAGTTGCTCGACTTCTTTTACCTTACCAATCAATATCCCTTGAACCTTTTTTATTTCCTGATCCGGTATTTCTTTTAATGCTTAGGTCTTCCTTATACCGTTTAAGGGCATTTAAAACAATTTGAGGGTCAATTTTCAAATTTTTTGCTATTTTTTTTAAAGTCCATGACGGACTATTTTAAAAAGTTTTAATTATATTTCACGTACATTTTTTTCGCAGTCCATTTTGATCGTAATAACAATTGAAAATTAATGAGTTTTAAAATAATAGTATCTGAGATATAAATAAAAGCTAACGTGATAAAAAGAAAAATTATTTCTTGCACGATTTGAGTTTTATTTAACTTAATGCAACTACAAATTTTTTCCGATACACTCCTTTTACAACATAAAGTATGTTACATATTTTAAATATGCATCATAGTGAGGCTCGCAAGTTTTCGGTGATACTAAAATTTTTATTTTGCACTGTAACACATACTAACATATTTTGACAAATACTACTAAAAGGCTGAGCAAGTTTTTTGATCGTGTCTTGTCCCCTTAATGAAAACGATGGCAATACCGTCAACAACTGAGATTGTTGAAAACAATAATAGTTAAATGATGCCCCTTTCAAATATTTAAATTTTTTAACAAATAAAATAACTTATTCAAAATACTTACGAGTATATTGTGTAAAAATCAAAAAAGAAACCAATTAATTTGCTTTAAACTTTCTGATTTTTTAATAAATTTTTTATTGACAGCTTCTTATCCTCGATTTGTCGCTTAAAAAATATATTAATTGGCCTTAGTTGGCGACAGTGACGTGTAGGCATGTTATCTTCATACAAACGAGTCTAATATATGACAACATTATGTTGGCGTACAACTTTTCCACCTCTTTCTAAATTTGTTGGTACAAAGTTTGTTTTATCAACTTTTACTGATAATTGAAATTTAAAATATAACCTTAACCTGAAGGCTTATGACTAGGGAAGTCGATTGATGAAATCTGTTTTAAGACCTGTATGTGATATCAATCTTTTGCAGATATCCAAGAATGAACCGCTATTAAAATCCAACACAATAGCTCCGTAATATTCTGAGATATGAGCAAATAATCAGGATTGCCTCTATTTGTCTCATATTTGTACCATCAAAATCAAAATTTTTCAGCCCTAAAATACATAATTCATAGACACGATTGCTGCTATTTATAGATATGATATCCCTTTTGGGCTAATCCGTAAAGTTATAGGCCAAAATATTTTTTTTAAATAAATCAATTTACTAAAACTTCTTATTCATTTTTGGACATGCCAAAGACACCAAAATACTAACCGTAGTCTTGAAAACAATTGCTAAGAAAAACTGACAAATCGGTTAGAGCTTACTGAGATATAAGCACAAAAATACAAATGCTTCGGTGTTTTTTTAAAATTTGCAAACGAAAATCGATTTTTTTAGCTTCTGGTCAACCGACAGAGTTAAATCGGGTATCTGAAGAGAGAGCTTTACTATCGGAATATAACTCACTGTAAAAAATTTTAAATCCATTATAGCATTCAGTACAAAATGGCGTACAATAAATTTATATACGGGTCAAATCTAGTTATTAAAAATGTACCCTCTTTAACCCTCTCAGTATTAGTAACGAACCTAAGGGCCTGACCTGTAGAATATAGTTAGTTATTAAAAAATTTAAAATCCAAGATGGCGTCTTAAACAAAATGGCGGTTAAATTTTTTTTAATCCCATCAATATGGGTATCAAATTAAAGAGATTGACTAGTAGAATACAGTTAACTATGTAAAAATTCAAAATCAAAGATGGCGTCAGAAATAATATAGCAAAATGGCGTATAACATTAAATCTGAAATCTATCGTTCTGGTTAGAACTTTGAGTAATAAGTACTATTTAAAGCGTTCTCCTTAGAGTTGTTTCTGGCAACCGTTACAAGAAAAGGCCAAACAAAATGTCAGGAATGTTTAAACGGCCACTGGAAATTGTCAATATGTGACATAAGCGACCTGGAAATTTATTCTTCAAAATCTCTATTATCGAGTCTTGATTCTTCAAAACTCATTGTTCATGACTTAATATCGCTCTCCAATTATGGTAACAGTGTTACCCTCGTCGAAGAAAGAGGCCTTTATGACTGGCGTAAATGGTTTACTATGCAGTGACGTATAGTGTATGTAACGTCTCGTTGTAGAAACGTAGATTCTTATTACCCAGATTAACAAATTTTCTGTGCCGACATATCCGTTGAGATAAAAATTATCCTCGTCGCTTTTGATATATTTTAATTGAAAATCATCCACTTTGTCGTTGATGTTAAGAAGTGCCGAAGCGTGATTGAGACTCAACTGAAGCGTTGGGGCAGTAGCTGACGAACTGCTTGTAGTTTGCAAGAAAATATCTTTTAGTCGTTTACCCAAAAATGGCTGTAGGAAGTAACGTATAAAGTCGTCTGGTTGACGTCGTTTACTTGTAAAATCTTCAGCAACAACGCCGATAATTTCATCGAAACAAGTGTTATGAGACCTTTCAATACTTCTTCTTTCCCACCTTTTTTCCAAACTCTTCGATGCGAGCGGCTAAACGCATTACTGTTCCACCAGTTGGCGTATGACGATCGAGAAATCTGCACACAAATTCACGTTGGGCTAAAATCATTGAAATAGAAAAAGTTGCAACTATTTTACTTTCTTTAAGAATATGGTGCCTTTAATCGCTCTTTAACTGTTTACTTCACGAATTTCACAACAAAACGTAAAATGACAAACGATGCAAAAAATATCCTCCGATAGTGTGACTCATTTTGAGCCACCTTGAACTTGCGATATATCATTTTCGGCCTTTATCCTTGACATACAATTAAAATAAATATGAGTAAAAAACAAATAATTTTAAAAATGTTTTCTTTAATCCAAAAAAAAAAAAGTTATGAAATTTAAGCACTTATTTATCTTCCGCTAAATGTTGAGTTGTATTTTAAACTTCCTCTAAATGCACACACTCCACTTTAGATTTAAAAAATGGGAAAAAAAATGTTTGAATATTTTGTTTAATTTACTAACCACAAAAATAATTTTATATTCACCAAATGCATGCAACTTGTTTTGTTTGAATTAAATTTTAGTTTAGTTCTTTAAGTTGTATAAGCTATAAACACCATAAATATGGTAATTTTAATATTTTCATTTTGCATTCATATTTATATTCTTACGCACCCACACACAAACATACTTTCTCTCATTTTTTTTTTTTTTTTTTTTTTTTGTTAATAAATGCATGTGATTTCTGCTTCAAAAAGGAAAGAAAACAATGAAAAAAAATAGTTTTCAGTTTAATTTTACTGCTCTCATAGTTATGATTTTTTTACAAAATACGCTAGTTATTTTAATTTCAAAAGAAAAGTTTATATTGACGTAAAACACATCCACTTATGCATAAACATGTTTACACATCAGTACTTTTAAATTAATTTAAACGAAATAAAGAAAAAAAATCCATGAAAAATATGAAACAAATTGTAGAAAAAAAATTGGTAAACTTGAAGTTAATTGAGATTATGCGAGATTTCAGTAAAAAGTAAATGAAAATTTCAAAACTTTAAAGTGATGCAAATTTAAAAAATTTAAAATAATAAGGAATTCCAATTTTTTTTCAACATGATAACCTTACACGCAAAGAAAACCCATGGTTACGGCATGATCACGACGGTCATATTATTTTTTCTAAAACAATATTTGGTTGTCGAAAACAAGTAATAGTTATTTTTGTTTCATTTCATCATATATTTTGTCACGATAATCAAGCATTTGTTTGAATTGTATCATTTATTGTTTACTTTTCGTAAAAATTTCAAAATGGTTACCATTTAAAAATAGTATGATATAAGAAAATTAATGCGACAAAAATATTTTATTCAAAAGCATTAAAAATAACAAATAATCATTAAGTAATAGGTGAGACATCAGTATGATTACAAATTGATCAAGCTATGATTTTTTTTAATAATAATTTGATTTCAACTTCTTCTTCTTCTTGCTGAATAAATTTTTATTATTTTAAAAGTTTGAGATGTCAAAAAAATTAACAAAAATTTTGAAAAATTAAAGAAAACTTACAAATAAACGAGAAACATCCTCGATTTTGAATTTTTACGTAATTATCTGTATTCTACTCTTCAAGCCCTTTCATTTGATACCCATATTGATGGAGTTAAAAAAATTTGTTCCATCATTTTGTTTTAGACGCCATCTTGGATTTTACATTTTTTAATAATTAACTGTATTCTACTGGTCAAGCCCTTTCATTTGATACCAATATTGAGGGGGTTGAAGGGATTACATTTTAAAATACCAGATTTGACCCATATATAAATTTATTGTCCGCCTTTTTGTAGTGGCGGCCAACATAATTTTAATTTTTTAACAGTGCTTATATTGCGCTAGTCAAGTCGTTTCAGATAATACCAATATTGATTCTCTGGGTTATCTATAGAAGCTGGAAAAAATTAATTTTCGTTTGTAAATTTTTGGAATATATATTTTTCAAAAAAAAAAGTTTGCCTATAACTTTACCGATTAGAGTCCGCTTTATCCAAAATTTTTCACGAATATTTCTAGAGGCATATTATATCTACAGATAGTAGCAAAGGTACCTATAAATTATTGTATGGCTAAAAAATTTTTATTTTGGTGGTAACAATATGGGAAAAAACAGAGGCAGTCGTGTTTATTTGCTCATATCTCAGAGAGTTATGGGTCGATTGTGCTGAATTTCAATAGCGATTCATTCCCGAATATTACCAAAAGATTAATACCATTCACAGATCTACGGAACATGTGGTTGCTTCTAAAAGTTGATTTCAACCAAAACACGAACAGACCGGCAGACGGTCAGGGCTTAATCGACTCCTCTATTCATAAGCTTTCAAAAAATATATACTTTATGGGGTCGAAAATGAAAATTGTAGAAATTACAAACAGAATGACAAAGCTATATATAATGTAAGTTTAAATACTGTTAGCGGATACATTTTCTTCATAAAGGCATATTAGCCTTAAAATGTTAAGAAACTAGAATATTATCAATTTTTAATCTAAATAAAATTGTTCTATATTGACTTAATATTTTGTTTTGCCAAAATTTCAGAGATATCGTTTTTTGTAAGTTAAATTATAAATGCGCGTTGAAAATTATAGGTTTAAGAAAGAAATCTAAATGGTTCTATCACCACAAGGTACACTTAACGCGACGTAAGCAGTGAATCGTTTCTGCCATAGAATTAATAAAAGTGTCAGAAAAAGACAACTTTACTATATAAATGAAAATAATAAAAAAATGTGTCCCTTTTTAAACACATTTAACAGTAAATGACTAAAATAATATTTAATATCAAGTGAGAACAAATTAAATTTAACTGCAACATCACTGTCATAATCATCGTTGACACAAGTGTGCATAACATTAATTATCTTGAAGGCAGTGACAAACTTTTACAGTGATTTCTTAAATTTGTTTGTGTGTGTAGTAATTTATTTTATCACTTTTTTTTTCGTGCCGTTGTGTGTATTAAACTTTAATCAAAAATTCATATTTGAAGTGCAAAGTACAATATCTAAAAGAAAGTGTTGTGAATGACAGTAAATTTTTTGTTTTTTACTTTTAAAGCTTAAAAAAACACATCATAAAAACAACGACAACATAAAAACATACAGGAAATAGAGCATAAGTTGAGCATTTTTTGATATTCTTGTGAGTATAGTAGTAACACATACTTATGTACCTACATTCTGTGTTGAAAAAAATCATCATATTTGATGTAAGGAAATCCTCCTTGAAAAATCACAGCGACAAAGACAATTTTATATTTAAAACACATACATAAATATAAAAAATTATCTTCATATGTATTAAGAAGCTGTAAAGAGGATGTAAAGAGTAAAATGAAATGTTTTTCTTTCTTTTTTTTTCTTCATTGTAAAAGCGATTTCTAATAACATTGGCAGCAAATAGGGAATTGAGGGAGCATTTGCCACAAAAAAATTAACAAAAGTTTTCTACTTATCGTGTATTTTTAAAAGACGACATCTATGGAAAACTTTTTAAAATAAATTAAAATTGTTTAAACATTTTCGTTTTATTAATTCAACACACCTCTATAAAACCTTTTGTATACGCTTTTGCTAGCTTTACCGTTATGTATGTATATATGCATTTTTGTTCAATATATTAGAATCTGGCAACGGCAATCTCATCAAGATCAACAAGTCCTGTCAGTTTAAAACACAGATTCAGTTCTCGTGACAATACTTTAGTAAAGTGTACAATATTGTATTTTTATCCATTTTTCTCAACAGTTTTTTTTTTTAATTTTTAAACATATGAAGTTCTACAAACATTATCACTTACTGATTAAAAAAAACTGTGTCACGGCCGATAAATTTATATATTATTTTTAAACTAATACTTCTAACCGATTCTCATGAAACTTTGCACATGCATTGAGTTTACGAGAAAATATAACATGATACAATAATAAGAAGAGTGGGCAATGCCCTTTGTTTTTTTTAATATTAAATTAAAGCCTTTATATTCTCATTTTTTGATTTATGATAAATTTATATTAGTTTAAACCTGGTTTTATCATTTAAGCCACTAAAGCTGGAGTTACATATTATCCGTTCATGCGTTGTTGCGTTTGATACTTTTTCACCCTTTTATACGTTCCTAAATTCAAGGTACACACAATGCGTTTTATGCATCAACATTTTTGTTCTGATCAGCTGTTGTGTTTATATTTTTTATTTACTAAAAACAATTTTGCCAAAATGGAAAGTCAAATTGACATTTTAAGGAAATTAATGGAATTCATTATTGAGTTTATCTATATGATATTTTGTGCTACAAGGGTCTACAAAAAGCTCGAAAATAACACGAGCATGAATAAGCTTCTCCTCCATTGCAATTGTTTTCTTTTAATAATAAACAAACAGAGATGCCACTCCGCACATAACCGTTATCGATAAATAGAATAAAAAATTTGGAAATGAAAAAATTGTGTTTAAAATTAGTTTTTATGTATTTTTTTGTCAAAAGTAATTGTAAATTGTAATAGAAAAAATGAATTCACCACACAAACAGATTTATCGATAACATTGACAAACACTTATTATTTGTCATCCATGGCTATCAACAACAGCTGACATTTATTCACCTTTTATGCGACGGATACAAAAGTAGAAAGTAAACCTACTTTGCTGCGTTGATACGTTTATGCATTCTTTGCGTTTTGCCGTGTAACTTGTCACATACAATTACACTGATTCTTTGATTTTTGATTGATGCATAAAACGGAACAACGGATAGAACGCATGGTATGTAACTCCAACTTAACAGCTGATTTTGCGTTCACACTATAAGTTTAGTTAGATCAGGTTTTAACTCACAGTATGTATACTTTGTTATAATATTTGTTTCACACACTGTATGTCAGCTGTTTTTGTTTGTATGAAAAACTGACAAAATTTTACTGAGCTCCAAAAAGGAAATTATTTTATTTTCTGTAAATAAATAGCTGTAAAGTGGTTAAAAATTATGCAGATACTTTTTTATGTTTTTTTCTGTATCCACTGTTTTTGTTTTGTTTTGTTTATTTTATTTCACTAGTTAAACTATTTTTTATTTGTGCGCCATCTAACATTGTCAGCTATCTATATATATAAAAGTGAAACTCTGTGTGTGTGTGTGTGTGTGTGTGTGTGTGTGTGTGTGTGTGTGTGTGTGTGTGTGTGTGTGTGTGTGTGTTAGCTATAGACTCCGAAACTGTAAAACCGATCGGACTCAAACTTTGGTAAGTTGTTGTACACATACCAGGGAGTGTTTATGGGTGAAAAAAAGTGGGCGGAGCCACGCCCATAAAAAATTAGTTATCAGTTTTAGCTACTTGCACTTGACCGATTTTTCTGAAACTTTGCACACATATCGAGCTGTCATGACTAAATAATTTCGTGATAAGAAAAGTGGGCGGGGCCACGCCCCTAAAAAAGTTTTAATTTTGAGGTACTTGCACTGGACTGATTTTTCTGAAACTTTGCACACATATTGAGCTGTCATGGCTTTATAATTTCGTGATTGAAAAAGTGGGCGGGGCCATGCCCATAAAAAATTAGTTATCAGTTTTAGCTACTTGCACTGGACCGACTTTTCTGAAACTTTGCAAACATACTGAGCTGTCATGACTTTACACTTTCGTCATTAGAAAAGTGGGCAGTGCCACGCCCATTAAAAAAAGGTATCATTTTGAGGTACTTGCACTGGCCCGAATTTTCTGAAACTTTGCACACATATTGAGTTTTCATGACTATACAGTTTCGTATTTAGAAAAGTGGGCAGTGCCACGCCCATAAAAAAGGTATCATGTTGAGGTACTTACACTGGACCGATTTTTCTGAAACTTTGCACACTTATTGAGCTGTCATGACTATACAGTTTCGTAATTAGAAAAGTGGGCAGTGCCACGCTCATAAAGAAAAAATTTAGAATGCGATTAAAATTCATGAAGGGGCGTAGCAACGCGCGCCGGGATTGGCTAGTTTTTAATATTTTTAACTTGGTGGCACTTAATTAAGTACACCGAAAACAAGGTTCATAAAATCTACTTAAAAACAAAAAAGGTTTTAATACTAGGTTTTAATGATTGGTTTAAACGTTAAAACCGAATTTACTACTAAAACCTTAAATGTAAAAACACTATTAGCCTCTAAGTTCAATGTGATAATGACAGCATATCTGGGAAAATTAATAATTCGATACTAACTGGTCCGATCTGTGATCACAACTACAAATGTTATTTGTAAATAACTATTAAACGCACTATTTTAATGAAATTTGAAACATAAAATTGTTTGTTCTATTGATTTCATGTATTTTCCAACATCTGTTTTTTCCTGCATTTTTTTGGCACGCTATTACTAAGTTTAAGTTTAATGTTTGCCTTTGGCTTAAGTTTTCGCTAAAGTATTTTTTTTTTTTTTGCAAGCATAGTTGCATTTTGTGACATGTTGTTAACAAGATGATAGATGTTGTTTTTTTTTACATTTACACCAAACCCTGTGTTTTTGCTGTATTTTTATTTTGAAATTTAAAAATAATGAAATAAATTATAGGTAAAACCTGAATTCTCTTTTAATGCAATTAAACAAAAAAAATATTTTAAAAGAATTAAAATTGTTCTTTTATAGACTACAGCTTACATTCGCAAAAAATGTATTTGTCATCTACATATTTTAAAGAAATTCCGTTTGAAAATTTTTAAATAAAATACATTTTGAACTCATTTTATATTCTATCAATGAACTTGTACCCCTGTTCAATGTGAACGAAAAAAAATTATTTCAGAATTTGCCAAGTGTAATGAATTTTTAAAGTCAGAAATTTGATTTATTGAATTTTTTGTGCTTATTAAATCGTGTCTTTTCGATATGATTGAGTTTTTTCAACAGCAATTACAGTTGTAAACAAACTAATAAATTTAATGCTTCAATGTGTTCGTTATTAAAGAAAATTATAAAAGAAATTGGTTGCGGAAACAAATTCATTCAAAAGTGTTTTGAAGAATATTTTTTTAACATTTTCTTTGGTAAAAACTGCTTAAACAGAATTTTGACGTAACAATTATCCATTCAAATTGTAATCTAAAAAACGTCGCAAAACTCAGTCCTGAAATATGGGGTACTTTCGTAAATTCTGCAAATTTGTGCATCACTGCGGCAGTAATGCCAAATGTAGTTGCTGATGCGCGATCAGCTGTTGCAGCTGCTTGACAACTACGTGGAGATTGCTTTTTTGAACGTAATGCAAAAAATATAAAATGTTATCCAAAATAGTAATAGCAAATATTATTGAAAATGTTGATTTTAAAAGCGACAACTTTTTCTTAAATTATAATAAAAAAATTATTAGGAACAAGATGAAACGACTTCTGATTATAAGAAATAAACTAAAAGTTAAAGGAAGGTTTATTTTTAAAATAAAAAAATAAAAATATAATTATAATAAAACATAATAAAAAAACTAAAAATATAAACGAATTTGATTTAAAAGAGTAGTTGTTGTTTAATGCTACTTACTTCTCATTGTATGTATACGCGATCACTATTGCATCAGAAACTTAACTGTTGTCATATTTGCACAAATTTGCAGCAGCACTGCCAACTGTTTGCAAAAAAGAAATTTTTACACTTGAAAGTGCTGCCAAAGGTTGCATTAATGGACGTTGTACTTTTAATTTGCTGCAGTGATGCGCAATTGTTGCATTTACGAACGTACCCATGCTTATTATGCTCCTATTTGAAGACATTCGCTCTCTTAACAATGTTGCCATATATTTTTTTTCTCAAATTTTATATAAATATTTTGTAAACAAACCAATAAAATTTTGTTGTTTTAATGCAATGAAAAAAGAGAAGCAAAATAAACAATTAAATGTGACTTTTATGTAGTCCATGTTTCTTTAACAGGGCTTTAAGACACTCAATTCCATTTTAGCATTAAAATATTTATTTTTTGTTTTTGTAGCATATGTGTTAAACATTCTTTTGCATGTAGTCTCATATCAAATATTTAAAGGAAAATATCGCGAAGTCATTGTTATTTGACAAACGTGACTATAAAAAATTTAAATTGTACTTGACTTGATTCGCCTCTACTCTGTAATGCGATTATTATCGTAAATCAAATTATCATTTATTTTTTTATATTATTAATTCAACGATTATTGTGATTTTTTAACAGTTACATGGTGCTGTGATTATATGGGTAATTTTAAAGTAAACGTGACCTCTAGTGATATAAAAATTTATATATCGATGAATAATTTCTAACAGGAAATAATGTTTGCAAAAATTTCAAATCTGTGTAAAAATTTAAACAAACATTCTGTGAAAACAATAAAAGAGGAAATAAAATCAAAATGTGTTAATATTTTGTTGTTATCTTTCTTCTTTTTCTTCTTTAAACTGTTAATTTCAAAACCATATAATTGCAATGTTTACACCAGTATAGGGTACTCGTAAGTGGGTATAAACAATTTTCATCAGGTAATCAAAGTACATATTATGGTTTGGGCTTGGAAAGTTAAAAAAGGGCTGGAATTTTGACGGGCTTCTCCCTGTTCTAGTACATGAGAAACTTCACGTACTCTCACTTGACACTGGTCGATACAGCAGCAATATTCTCCTTGGTAAGAACGTTTTGCATACGTGTTGGGGCATTAATGTTCACTACACTAAAACCGGTGCGAAATTTTATCACAACAGCTCGAAGAGTCTGGCGAATCTTTTATGAGGACCATAAAATAGACGTTCTATGTAAAATAACAGCTTTCAAAAATAAGCAAAATTTAATTTAACGCTAGTAAAAATATAGAAATCTAAAATGACTTTTCTGCAAATAATATTATTTAACCCCCAAACTGTTGACTACATTTTTCAGTGATCGTGCCAGCTTTTACATAAGACTTGTTCTATAAACACTAGAGTGATCCATTATTCGACTTTTTTAAGAAACCGGTTTTCAAATAGTGTGAAATTTAGAATTTAAAAAAAAACCGGTTGCTATTTTGAAAATTGATTTAAAAACCCGGTTAACCGGTTCGAATATATAATATATTGTAATTAAAGAAAAAATTAAAAAATATTGCAAAATAGATTATAATAAAAATTATATTTAAATATGAAATCTTTACAGTTTATTTACGTTTGGCTGCACAATAACGCAATAACTGACATGAATGCAGTTGACTAATTTAGTTTTCATTAGTTGAATTTAAGGACAAAAGGTACTCTTTACAAGTAAAATAAATAAATACAATAAATTAATACATAAATAAATAAGACTTTTTATAAGGCTTTTATAAAATTTTGTATCTCCTTCTGTAAATTTTTTAAATGTTAAATAGATCTTTTAAACTTATATGCACTAACGTATTTTGTTTGAAATGATTTCTGTAATTTGAAATACATTTTAAAGGCTAGAGAGAAACTCTTTAAAGTTTCATTTTGAAAATTCTTTCTTATACCCCTGACAGACACACAAATATAAGCATAAACTAGTTTGTTCGACGGTTTAATTGAAATTTAAGTTGACAGACACTCAATGCCATTAATTAAAGTTAGGATCTGGAAGGACGGATTATTGGTTTTTCTTTATTGTAACTACACCTTTTACATAAAAATGATCGATCAGCTAAGTTTTTTCTTCAATTACCTTTAACTTTTAATGTTAGGTTTATATCCTATAAAAAAAATAATATTTAAGCTCAATTATTTTTCTTATTTTACATTTGTTTTTTAAACAACAAACAAATTTCTTACAATATTATGGAAGAATATTTAAGAGTTTTTATATAATTTTCGCATACTAAATATACTTTGGTACGATTGGTTACAAAAATATATGAAAATAAACTAAAAAAATAAAAAAAACCGGCTTTTTCGGATAAAAAAACCGGTGTATTCGATATTTAAAAATAAAACCCGGGTTTTGCACCGGTTGTAAAACCGAGTCGATCACCCTAATAAACACTTATTTGACTACATATAACTTTCTTACCGATTCTTATACCTACCAGCAAAAACAAAAATTGTGTGGGGGTATATTCATTTTGGCGTTTCGTTTGTAACATATCGAAATATTAGTTTCAGTTTCAGGACAATCTAAGTATGCCCGTCTATGAAAACACGATACAGCTCAAAAAGAAAAAGCTAGAGAATGAATTTTTGCCAAAATATTTCTAATACATAAGAAATGTTTGGTATTGTAAGCGGGCATATTATATTAGGAACCACGTTAAAGCTTATAATGCAAGAGAACGACATAAAAAAAATGTCTTTCTGACATCAACTAAAATGCAATTGCGTCTAAATACACTATTTTCCCCCGAAATTTGTTCAAATTCGTAGATTACTGAAGCAGTTATAGATCACTAAGGATACGAACATTTACCCCGCACAGTGTCTGTTTGGTCTACTTAAAATTTAAAACGTCAGAATTAGATGTGCGATTCTAAAATCTATCAAGTATAGGTTTCTGGTTAATATTATTTTTATAACGGAAAATCAACATTACACGCCAACTTTAACGCACACCTTCTATATAGCGCTTCTTCTTATATTCATATAATTTCTCTATGTACAAAGACTTGGAAAAATAATGGTCTCTGAGTGTTAATATCAAAGAAATTATTGTCAGAATTTGAAACGCCTACTTTAACGCCCAATTCTCACATAGAGAATAATATACTATTATTAAAATTTAAAACTTCATAAATATGACAGAATTAGATGTACGAATATTCATAGGCTTTCAGTTAATATTATTCTAATAACGAAAAATTAATTTCGTACACCCACTTTAACGACCACCTCCCGTATAACGATTATTCTTAAATTCATTTAATTTCTCTATGGACAAAGGTTTTGTAAGAATAAGGGATTCTATATTGCAATATCTAAGTTATTGTGGTAAAAAGAAGCGGGTTATATCAGTTCTGTTGTAAAAATACTAAAGTTCCAATTTGGGACTAAATATAGGAAATTAAATTAATAGTCTAATAATAATTTAATTATAAAGAAGTTTTCTGCAGTGATTAGAGTTGTTTACAAAAAAATAAATTTTGTGATATAAAAGTACTTCAATTGGTAGACTTAAAAAATTTTTCACTGCTGAATTCAGTGTTCTTGCTTGTTTATTTTTAATCAAGTTTACAAGAAATATTTACAAAACTAATTTTAAAGTTTCTTAATAAGTTAGCAAAAGAATAAAGCAAAATAAAATTTTAAAAACTTATCCTTAATGATGTTATATGTATTTCAATTTAATTTGTATGTATGTAGTTTTAAAGTGTGTAGTTATATGTACATGCATGCATGCATATAAGAACATGTTTCCCTGTTCTTATGTGAATATATGTATGTTCTTATAAGTTAAAAAAAAATCTGAAAAACTTTTATTCTTATTTGAATTTAAGTCAGTCTCTTTGTATTCTCGTTTTATTTTTACATAAGCACATGAGACACTGATACACACAATTTTGGGTGTCACATTACCATAAACGAAAGCACACAGAAACGCAACATACATACTAATATTTACATGCACATACCATTATGTATGTATATGAGTGCATAAAACACCCAGTAAATGTATTGAAATAATTTAATTTTCTTTTTAAAGAATTATTTTTAAACAAATATCATGACTTGAAAAATAGCTTTTGCTACATTTAACACTTTTTCGTATTTTAGTACAAAATACGAACATGAAAAAAGCTGGTCATTTACATAAAAAACATATCTATGTACTTGTGTTTATGTTTTGTTGATCCTCTTAATGTTCAAAACTTTATAAATTCTCGCTTGATTTTTGATTTAGGTTAGGTTAGGTTGAAAGGAGGGGCACTAAAAGCCCTAACCCACGACAGGTTTACACTTATGCCCAATTGGCATGTTGTGCGCTCCATATAAATATAATAGTTAGAATAGAAAAAGAACAGAAGACAAAGAGAAGCAGACTAATCCAGAGTCTCTGAGACCAGCACTCTACTGACTAGTCCACCGGGGCACCCTCATTTTTGATTTAAAACGTAAATAAATTTTTATTTAAATTTTTCTAAATATTTTTTGTGTTGAAACTTTTGACGAAAATTATGAAAAATTTTATAAAACATCAATAAAAATATAAAATGGTAATATACTTCAACGAAAATTTTTTTTTTTCAAATTTCGAACTTAAGTTCGAATTTTCGAACATGATAAAAAACACTAAAATTGCATTGTCTTTTTAAATTGTACATAGAAAAACATAATTTGCTTAAAAATTTAAATGTTCGAAATTGTAGGGTAGCAAAAGTTATTAAGAATCTCTTGATTTTTCTTGATATAAGTTTTCAAGATTTTCATTAAATTTTGAATTTTTTCAGTTTGACTATATTTAAATTTCAAAATATTTTTAAGCTTTATTTAAAATTTAATGCTTAGAAATCGAATAGGAAGGAAAATAATTAGAAATCATACAGTATTTTTTAAAAATTCAAGTTTAAAAGCACTACTTAAAACTTCATATTTTTTGGTTAAACACTCTTAAAAGAGAAAAAATATTATTTTAAACTTTGAAAATTCGAAAATTGGTGAAATTTTTAGTTACAACATTTAATTAAATCAAAAATAATGAAACACAATTTTAAAGTACGAAAATAGTATTTCACAGTTAAAGGATGCAATTTCTATCACATTTTAATTTTTCTATGAAACCAAGAGAGCATGCAGCAATTTATTACCTTATTATTTGCTGGGATTTGTAATGTACATTCCTGTGCACATGTGTATTATATTGTTGTTAACACAAAGGAACTGTATTATGCAGATAAGTTTAGTTTTTTATGATACATACCATATAGTTTTCAGTTTGTTTCCTTTCATTTAGATAGTTGTCTATTTTATTTTAGTCTCTATTGTAAATGAAGACGTGTTTTGCATATGCAATCATAAAAAAAAACACTTTCTCTTTCTCGCATTTTTTTTTTTTTTTTGATACTCACACAAACTTTTGAACATGCAAGCAAACACGTTTGTTACAAAAATTGTCTGCATATTTTCAGGCATAAATAAATATTGCCAAAGGAGCTTATTTAGCAAATGAGCGAATATTTTTGATATTGTGTATTTCCTAGCGATATTTACAAAATTAAAAATTTTAAAATTTAAACAGCTTCCGTGGAGTTTGTCTTGGTGCAAAATCGTTAACATGCGAATAAAAATGATTTTGTTAAAACTAGTTGTTAAGTCCTTTTTCGCTGTCTCAGCAATATCTGCAACTACTAAAAAATTAACTATATATGTAGTAGGAGTATTATTTTGCATGAAACTTTTATTTTTATTTTATTTTTATTTAATTCAATTTCAACTTTTTACATTTTTTTATCTGCTGCCAAAAAAGAAATTAAATAGAACTTTTATTGGCAGGAAAAATAAGCATTACAAACGTGTGTGTGTGTTTTTACTGCAAATACTCGGAACTTATTTTCAATACAATTGTCAAGTGTTTAACACTAAAATTGCTTTTTGCATACATAATACTTACATAGAAAAAAATTTGTTCAGGGATGAGGAATTTGTCAAAAAAAAAATTATATTTTTTTGAGATAAAAGTGAAATATACATACTTCAGACATAGTTACATATGTATGTTTGTATAGATTGACGTAAAAATGTATCTTGTTAGTTAAACTATTCTATGGAAAAAAATATCGAGAGTTGTTAAAATAACTCATAAGAATTTTGATAAGGGGATTTTAACAAAAAAGCAGAAATTGTTATGAAAATTATTTATAGAAACTTAAATTTAATGAGACTTAGTATAAACAAGTAAGAGCGCTACATTCGGCCGTGCCGAATCTTATATACCCTTCACACCGTGTAGTCATGCAATAACAGTAGTTTGTATCACCATTCCATATGATATACGTACATACATATAAAAACCATACATATATAAAAACATCCCATTGTAAAATTATAAATTTACGTATGTATGTTAAAAAAAAAATTTAAAAAAAAAAATTTAAAAAAAAAATTAAAAAAAATTTAAAAAAAAAAAAATTAAAAAAACAAAATTTTAAAAAATAATTAAAATATTTATAATAAATATAAAACAAAAAAAATAAAAAAAAAATATTTAAGAAAAAAAAAATTTAAAAAAAAATAATAAAAATATAAATAATATATTAAATAAAAAAAAAATTTAAAAAAAAAATATAAAAAAAATAAAAAAATTTTTTTTTTGGCTCAGCTGGGATTTAATGCCACGCTTTCTCTAACCAGTATACACGTTTGTATGTATGTTGTTGTTGTAATGTTGTTTTTGTGAAAAAAAAATCTAGGTGGTCGTGGGTTTTTGCTCATATCTCAGTTGTTTATGTACCGATGTTTCTGATTTTCAATACCGATCTACTCCCGAATATTTCTGATATTTTAATACCTCACCCGAGTCCAAGCGATGTCGGGGGGCTTCAAAAAGTTGATTTCAACATACACACGGACAGACGGTCAGACTGACAGGGCTTAATCGACTCCCCTATTCATAAGCTTTCAGAAAATATATACTTTATGGGGTCGGAAATCAAAATTGTAGAAATTTCACACGAAATGACAAACCTATATATACCCTTTTTCACTGTGTGAAGGGTATAAAAATCTTGAAAATTATGTTTTTTATACAATCTGCGGTATTTCAAGGATTAAAAATCTTTAAATTTCGAATTTCAAAGCTCAACAGTAGATCGAAGATTTTTCTTTGTTTTGTTTAAACTTGTAACCTGAATAATAGTTTGCAATTGTTTTCAAAACTTGTTGCGAGTTTTCGAATATTAATAAAAACTTTTAACTAATCTATATATATAAAAATCAATGTGTGTTTGTATGTTTGTTTGTGCTTTATAGACGGTTAAACGGCTGGTCCGATTTCCTTGAAATTTTCACAGAATCTTTCTGTATGTCTGGAAGGAACCATAGGCTATACATTGGTTTGAAATTGTAAGTGGGCGGGTTGCCACGCCCTATTAAAGAATAAGTATTAAATATTATATATCACGAAAGTTAATGCAGCTAGAGTCTTTAAATTAAGTACGGTAAACTTTGAAATCCTCACGAACATTTGGGTAAAAAATGGGCAAACTTTCAGTAGTAGGCGTGGCCACATGAATTGAATACTAAAATTCGTATATCTGGGAAGAGATAATAGTTAGAGTTACCCAAATTTTGCACGAGAAGCTTTGACATCTATATGACTATTTTGATAAGAAATGGATGCTTTAGTAATAGTGGGCGTGGCACCTGTAATATGAATTAAATACAAAAATTCGTATATCTGGGAAGCGATAACAGTTAGAGTACCCAAATTTTGCACGAGAAGCTTTGACATCTATATGACTATTTTTATAAGAAATGGATGCTTTAGTAATAGTGGGCGTGGCACCTGTCATATGAATTAAATACAAAAATTCGTATATCTGGGAAGCGATAATAGTTAGAGTACCCAAATTTTGCACGAGAAGCTTTGACGTCTATATGATTATTTTGATAAGAAATGGATGCTTTAGTAATATTGGGCTTGGCACCAGTCATATGAATTAAATACAAAAATTCGTATATCTGGACGCGATAATAGTTAAAGTACCCAAATTTTGCACGAGAAGCTTTGACATCTATATGACTATTTTGATAAGAAATGGATGCTTTAGTAATAGTGGGCGTGGCACCTGTCATATGAATTAAATACAAAAATTTGTATATCTGCGAAGCGATAATAGTTAGAGTACGCAAATTTTGCAAGAGACACTTTGACGTCTATATGATTATTTTAATAAGAAATGATTGATTTAGTAATAGTATGCCTGGCACTTGCAAAATAAATATATTTTTGAACTATAAAATTTTTTATTTTATTACGATGGGGGTGGCGAAGCACACCGGGTATTAGCTAGTAAATTTATATAAACGCACAACATGCCGCCAATCGGTCATACGTGTATGCCTGTCATGAGTTTGGGCTTTTAGTGTTCCTCTTTCTCAAACTAGCCTTACCTTTCAACTTAATAATGTTAATATGTTCAAAATTCATTTAAAATTTAAAAGTTTTGATATTAAAATTAAAAATTCTTTGCAAATTTGTCAATTATTATAAATTTTCAATCTTCAGTATCAAACAAATAATTTGCTCCACACAAGATTTATTCAATCTTTCAATATCCGTTAAAAAAAATTATATTAATTATTTTTTCTTATTTTGTGGCATTTCATTAGATTTTGTATGGCACTTACCCTAGTTCAGCTTCTAACTGTAATTTATTCAGATCTTCATATTTTGAAAATCAGTGTCTTAACAAAAATTGTTATGTCGATAAGCTATAAGGGTTGCCTTTTATTTCGAGATTAGAGACAACAAATCATAAAAAATCATAAAAATCATTATGTTGCATTTCAAAATATTCTCCATGAAGATCAATTGCATACGTGTGAAGCACTTTTTCATTCCGATTGAGGTGCCTCAAAAACATAAATTTTTAACGACTTTTGTAGGGTTTTGCACGTCTAGGAAGACTCATACAGTCGACTGGTGTTTTCTTTCGGACACATACGCGTAGATTCACGATAAAGCGCCGCGATCGTATTTTTTGAGCATTTTATGCGATCAATTCACAGGAGCCTTTCTTGGAGCGATTATCAAATTATATGGGATTCAACTCAACAAATCTTTTTACAACCAAATGTTATAATGAACTGAATGGTCCAACTAATATTTAATGTTGCCTTAATCTCACAATAAGTTACATTACGATCTTTTTTTCGGAATCAGCCGATTTTGGGCGACCTTCACGAGACGCGCCGTTAAGCGAACTACTACCAATCGAACTGAGTTCATCAATGACCTATTTGTTGATTTAATCCACGCTGAAAGTATGAAAAAATATTCCAACAAAAATGTTCACGATTTAATTCTATTTTTTGAACAACATCTGGCTACACTTAATCTGGAAGTTTCAGTTGATCAGCTGATCATCAACTATTTCTTTTGAAATATCAATTTCATACATTTACACCCTTTCCTTATAATTTATAATTGTCAAGCGTTATATTTAAATATGTGTTTCAAAGAAATTCTCTATGAAAGGCAACACCTTATTTAATTACACCATGGGCCGGCATAAATTTTACTATACACAACACTAATAGCATTCGTTTATCAAAAAGGTTCTGAGTACACATATATATTATTAAAAATGTCAAACATTAACACTTCTGGCTGGGTTTTACACTAAATTCCCATTGAGCCAAAAATAGTTTAGTCACTGAAGACAAGTTTTCGATAGAAAACAAGATCTTCTGGTAATTTTCCTAATGTTTATTCAACAAACAAGTGACGTTGTACGTCACCTGGCTTGGATTTCTGCAGCAGCTGTCTTTGGTATGGTTTCATATCGAGATCCTTACGTAGAACTTTTTCCAGGTGTTCGAACAGCACAAGCATAATAGTTAATAACGGCTACGTATTGACATATCGGGATCTTGATTGACACAGCAGCAATATTTTCTTCGGTACGAACATTTGATATTTGTATTCAATAAAGTTTAACTGGTGCGATATTGGGTCACAACAACTTGAATAACCTGTTGCTCAGTTATGACGACCATAAAATGGACACAGCACGAATTTTGGTAATAATATTCAATGATGTCCAAGCGTTGTTCGTTTGTTAGTCTCTTTGGTGTAACACGTCAAATCTTACTGAGCATTTTTGGCATTCCCACCCTTCTTACATTAAAATGCAAAATAGGAAAAAAAAAACTACCCACTAGCAAAGGGTCCGTCAAATAACTTTTTTTTTAAATGCTACTACTGAATATTTTCTCAAAATTCTTTTTTTATTTGGAAGTACAATCCTTCCGGTTAATAATGGAAAATAATTTCATTCAAATGGCTGCCTCGGCGGGCTATGTAGTAGCATACATGATCGGTCCAATTTTTAAGCACATTTTTGATTGTGTGCAGCTGTATTTCACCAATGGCTTCACGAATATTATCCTTTAAAGCGTCAATTGCCTCTGGCTTGTTGGCGTAACACTTATCTTTGACGGCAAATAGTCCAACGGTGTCAAATCGCAGCTCCGAGGTGGCCAAACGACATCAGCTCTGCGGCTGATAATGCGATCTTCTAAAACAGTGCGCAAAACATTGAGTGTAGCTTCGGCTGTGTGGCACGTAGCGCCGTCGTGTTGAAACCAAATGTTGCCAATATCCTACTCTTAAATTTTTGTGAACAAAAATTCGTTCAACATGGCCCGATAACGATCGCCATTGACTGTAACGGCCACTCCTTGCTCATTTTCGCAGAAAAATGGCCCAATTATGCCTCTGGACCAAAATCCACACCAAACAGTGACTGGTTTTGGGTGTATCGGCTTTTCAATGTATGCGTGCGGGTTTTCTGTGCGCCAAATGCGACAATTTTGCTTGTTTACATACCGCCAAGATCAAAATGAGCTTCATCTGAAAATATGTTTTTTTTTTGGCAAAATCGGCCAAAGTAATGTCACAATATTTCTCAGCGTTGTTCAAGCGTATACACAACCATATTTGTTTAGCGGAAGGATAAAACTAATTATCTGTCAAATCAGACATGAGCTAAGTGTTACCATTCACGAAATAAGCAATAGTTGAAAAAAAACGTTAGATGGCGGACCCTTTATAACCATATCTTTGTCTGTGCAAAAACCTTTTTTTTCATGGTATCATAAAGCGGAAATACATCCAAATTTTTTTTTTCTATTGACAGATTGAGTGCTGTTGACGTCCTTAATTGATTAAATGAATTGTGTAGCATAAAAGAATAGTTTTAAGTTATTCATCCACAACAAAAAAATAAATAAATTTAGAAGTTTTTAAAAGGATTTAATTAAGACATTTTCAAGATATATGTATGTATGTATGTATGTGTGTCGAATTTATTCTTTTCTTATTATCCCTTAACATTTATACACACACACACATTTATGTAAATTTGTTATCTAAAAAATCCTTATGAATATGCAATATCATTTAAAATAATTTATACACAACACCAACAAGTATATAAAGAAGCATCTCAGACATAAGCTATCAAAATTAAGAATATCAACAATTGTATTGCTTATTACGAGTTTTCCGATAACAACGGGAAACCTTTAATTAAAATTCAAAAAAAAATTATTATGCGACAGGATTAATTTAATTTAATTATTTATGACAATAAATGATAAGAGAAGGAAAACAAATTTAAACTTGTAAATTATTCTGTAACCACAGAAATTGCTTAGTTGTATTTGTCTTTAAAACTTTATTTTGAATGAGAACAGCAGAAGAGCATAACACCAGGATTACCCGTTACGTTTTATTATTGCAGAAAAAATCCCAATACACACACTGCTGGCCACTTGAATAGGTTCATATGTTTTACATTTTTATTTTAATTTTTCATAATATATACTTAAAGAGAACAATTTATTTGAACTTGAATTGAGAGATTTTCTTATATAAAATATAAAAACTAGCGGTACAATAAATAGTTTTTGTATAGTTTTATAAGGAGTTAAAAGTAAAAACAAGCTACTTTTAAATGTCACTAGTAAAGCAACACGACTTCGATTTGCCCACGAACACATGTCGCAGAAAAAGGAATGGCAATAAGTCGAACTTCCTTATAGTAAACTTCTATATAATGAAGTTCTCCCTATTATGAACTAAAATCAAGAACACAACTTTTTCGTTCCACTTTCAATGTATTTCAATTTCCGTATAATAAATTTCCATACAGTGAATCTTTCTTTACTATGAACAAAATTTTGGAAGCAAAAATACATTTTACGTGTGTTTTTGTCTCTGTATATTGAACTATTTTTAGCAGCTTTATTTTGCACTATTTATAAAGAAAATAAGTAATATTTTTGTGATTCCCAAAATATGAAAATAAAAACAAAAACAAAATGATTTGCCTTTTAAAATCAGTTGACCGAGTTCAGAGAACGAAATTGACGCATCGGTGTAGTATTTCTCTTAAAAAAAGGTATAAGTAATTAATAAAGTTGAAGAAGGGACATCAAGGAAAAAAAAAATATGTATATATTCCGTCCGATGAAGATATTCTAAGCAGTGTTTTTAAAATTCGTGGATTATATCAAATGACAATGAAGAGAAGTGGTGAAGTAATGACAAATATTGATAAAACGTCACCTATATAAGAACACGTTTCCTCTTCACTTGATGTACTACGAACTTTTCTGGAGATGGAGAGCAACGTTCCGACAAATGTATTTAAATGTCAAACAAAAATACCTGATTATTTTAAATAAATAAAAAAACAAACAAAAAATATTTCTGTATAATGAAATTTCTATAAATAATTGTCTGTCACCGTGAAGATTCACTATAGGGAAGTTTGACTGTATATTGTTTTTCTTAGATCAAAAAACATTAACGATTGTGAATCTGGTGCCGCGTTTGCCAAAGCCAATGGCTTGACTGGGTACGCCTACCACCGCAGAATACTGTCAGAGCGTGTTTCAGTAGATTTGCCAATAATGTAATTATGGAATGTCCAGATTTTATTTTCATGATTTGCAAAAAGAGGAATATTTTCTGAATCCTCTGTACAGCTGTTTGGTTAGTATAATGGTGTATGGGGCAATGTCATACAATGGGACTTGTGTACTTATTCTTTTTTTTTAATGTAAATGCTAATAATTACAAAACTGTGCTGTCTGTTCCACCTTTCTCTCCCCTTTTTCTAGTCCCATTCCGAGGATATTCAGCAATACGCAATACAGCAAGGGTCATTAAAGAATAGTTTTGGAGTGGCCTTCGTATTCTCCTGCAATATATGTTTTAAAAAATGTGTGGCAATTGCTTTCTCGCTACGTGTATGAGTGAGAAAGACATTTTAAAATTAAAGAAGCCTAATTGAAGGGTTTAAAAAAGCTGAGGCTGACTTCCTTCCAAAATGCATTTTTGAAGTTATATTAAATAAAGTTAAATTAAATATACTCAGTATTATATCTGTGTTAAAAAAATTTAAGAAGTCTTTTAAAATAAATTAAAACTGATAAAAATTATTTTTACTAATTGTGTTTTAACATTAATTATATTGAACCTATTCAAATGAGCAAAGTATCTAGAAAAAAATACGTCAGTCATGTATTAACTTACTAATTTAATTACTTTATTGTTTTCTGAAACAAAGTAACTTAAATTTAAAAATAACTGTGAACCTATTCAATTGAGCGACAGTGTACATTTGTATTTGCTTAACAATTTTGTAGATATTTTCTTTGAACTAGATATACTTATCTTAAGTGAAAGAAAGCTCTTCCTCTTAGATTTATTTGATTTATACTCGGAAAACAAAAAACGAAATGAATCTTTTTTAAAATTTGATTGCATTGCATTAGATTTACAAAGTGCATGTTAACATGACACTTGTGTATTTTTTCTTATCTCTTTAATATATTGTGGCATGTTAAGGAAATATATTTCCTATTTTAATTTTTTTTTTTTTTTTTTTTTGGTAAACAATTCAAGATTCTAAACAGCAGCTGTAGAGACATGTGATGCAAAGAACACAAAGATAAAGATAAATCTAGAAGGAAAATAACCACAATACACACTCACACGCGCACACCAAAACAATGTCAAAGAAATTATTTATGTTGTCACCAGATAAAATTTGAATAAAATAAAATATATTTTAGTGCAAAATTTACATAAATATTTAGGACGATAGTAGTACAATGAATGATCTAAATTATACACGTATAATGGTTACGACTTTTCTAAATTATATTAGTTTGAACGCAACAACTTTTTAAGGAAATTTTTTTGCAACCTAAAAGTATACTATAGTTTGTATCATAAACTTATTCAAAAGATGCGAGTAATATTTATTGTAAAAAGTGTTTTAATTTATTTTGTATAAACATTTTTCTGACCGATTTATAGCCTTTAATTTAATAAAGTAACTTACATGCATTCATTTATTATTAATGCTTGCTGTACATACATATCTGTGGCTTGGAGCTAAAAGGGCCAATGTATTAGATTTGGTTTCTTCATCTTTTTCATTATGGTAAAACAGCTAAAGTCATACTTAACCCAGAACTGCTTCATAAATAAAATGCTGGCCAATGTTACTATGAAAGCATCTATAAAAGTTAAAGTTCAATTCCAATTTTCTCAAAAGTAAATATTTTGACATTGACCCTTTTAGCTCCAAGCCACAGATATATGTATATGTACAGAGTGTTCTTTTTAGAACTTTAAAAATAACACACAACATATTCAATGGTATGGCCAAAATTGTTGGCTTTATTTACTCACAAATTTTATGGCTTTTAATATTTAAAAATTATTTCAGGCATTTGGCCTTGCGACTGCGTCTTATGAACGCTATTCTGGCGGTTTAATTTTGCACCACTTTTTCGAGCATATCCGATTTTATCTCGTCAAAAGTGCATCGAATATTGGCTTATTATTGATCAATCGTTGCCGGCATAGACCAGTGATTTTACGTACCCCCATAAAAAGTAGACTAAAGGTGTCAAATCACACGAAAGAAGTGGCCAATTTACAAATCCATTTCTTGAGATAATTCGGTTATCAAACGTTCGGCTCAACAAAGTTATTGTGTCATAAGCTGTATGGAAGGTCGCATCGTCTTATTGGAACCATTTCTCTCCTGAATGATTTGCATTATCATGAAAAATAAAAAAATCATGAATCACGATGCCGAGTTGCTGAGACCTTTGTCGGATTGATAAAATCGTGTCCTTTGTCGAACTCGCGTCTACTTTATTAGTACGACATCTAGTTTTACAGTTTTTTCTTCTATACCTCTAAAATATTTTATATTTACTTACAAAAATGCAAAAATTGCAAATTATTTATTGTATAAATCGAACGACTATTAAACATTTTCTATTAAGAGTGAACTTAATACATAGACTTAAACTTATTCGGCAACTTGGTGAAACTGCCTATTTCTTAACTTTTTGAGAAAAAAATTGCGACTTATTGACATGTAGCTAAAAATTAAAAAAAAACCCTATAAGAAGGAGTCTAGTGAAATCACACGATTGTGATGATAAATTCATATAAACTCTGCAAGAGATAAACCTATACTGAAAGCCAAACCGAAATCAGCGCGTCAAGTGTTTTGTAGTGGAAACATAGTAACAGTAATGTTAACTATGTTTCCTTAAAAAAAATCATCTAAATAAAAACAAGTTACAGTGCTATATTCGGCCGTGCCGAATCTTATATACCCTTCACAACGTGTAGTCATGCAATAACAATTGTTTGTATCACCATTCATCTCATATAAAATACATAAAAACATGTAAAAAAATACCAAAAAAAAAAAAAAAAAAAAAAAAAAAATAAAAAATAAAAATAATAAAAAAAAAATTACAAAAAAAAATTTAAAAAAAATTTTAAAAAAATTTTAAAAAAATAACAAAATATATATAATATATTAAAAAAAATAAAATTTTTTTGACTCAGCTGGAATTCGATGCCACGTTTACTTTAACCAGTATGTATGTATGTATGTTGTTGTTGTAATTATAAAAAAAAGGAGGTGGTCGTGGTTTTTTGCTAATATCTCAAAAAGTCATGGGGCGATTGTGCTGAATTTCAATAGCGATTCATTCCTGGATATTTCCAAGAGATTGATACCATATAGAGATCTGAGGAACATTTAGTTGCTTCTAAAAGTTTATTTCAACCAACACACGGGCAGACGGTCAGGGCTTAATCGACTCCTCTATTCATAAGCTTTTAGAAAATATGTACTTTATGGGGTCGGAAATGAAAATTGTAGAAATTACAAACGGAATGACAAAGCTATATATACCCTTGTGCGCCACAGGTGAAGGGTATAAAAAAATTAGATAAAGTCTGTAGATTGGCCTGCAAATAACTTAACTGGCATTGCTTTTCAACAATTGCAACGCTTTGTCTAAATCAGATTTTTATATTCCAAAGCGTTAACACCGAGCTATTTCGGTGTGCTTTATAAATTTTGTATGGTCAAATGAATTTTTTTCAGATAAGACAAGAGTGCACCGGTAGTTTAAACTGGTCTGCTAGTCTGGGGGTTGCGTGTTCGATTTCTGCAAGAGACTCTTAACTGGTCTGCTTCCCTTTCTCTTCTTTTATATTATTTCTATTCTATGCAGGTATCAAAAAGGGATCAATATGATGTACCGTAGTGAGCTGCACAACAGGAGCCAAATTACGGCATTCGATCACGATTGAAATTTAACTCGAACGATCGAGTTCGCTGTGCTATAGGTGTAGAGATTCTAATAAGAATTTTCAAATTTCGGTAATGTCCTTTCTAATGTTGTTTTCGTAGACGTACCGAACAGTGCTGTCGCAGGCTCAAAATTGAGCACTAAACAGAAGCTTTTTATAAATAGATCGCCACTTGATAAAGTTTCTGTGGCAATTTTTCTTCTCGATGCAGCCATTTCAAAACCTTTAAAGCCTATTTAATATGCAAACATGCATTGCCTATGATAGTTTAGCTTGGGTCACGTACGAGTAAAAACACGAGTCTCAACATTTATCATTTTTAAAGGTGAATTCACCCATTTGTTCTGAACAAAATTTTTTCCGGAGAATAACATTTTTTACTGAGAGTTTTCTGCAGAACGATTCACCCATTTAAGAAAATTTGTCCGAAAAAACAAAGCTGCCATATAATATAAAAATGCAAACAGTTGTACAAAGTGGCAGCACCGCTAGCAAACTATGTAAATAAATACAAACGTAAATTATTTCATTAAAATATATGTGAAGAAAATGTCGGATAGAAGAAAACTAAAATTATTATTTTTAATTGAAGTGCATAAAGTCAATTTGTTTGCAAAAGAAATTTATAAAAAAAAAATCGAAAATAAAATGAGTCGCAGTAAGAAAAACCCTGTTTTAAATAATTATTTTTGTATGCACTATTGCTCATGTCATACAAACATTCTCTTCCTGGTTTTTTTTTAATTCTTCTATTAATTTTTCAGCAAAAACAATTTTTGTATATAAAATGTACTGACCAAATTCAATTTTCATGTAAATATTGAAAAAAGTGGCATCCCAATTCAGTTTCTTCTGAACAAGAATTAAAATTAAACCAATTCAAGAAAAAACTTTCTCTCTCTCAAAAGTAAAACATCAAACTCAATATAAAAAAAAATTTGTTCTGAACTAAAATTTTATGGGTGAATCCAGCTTAAGTCTGCGAAAGTTGGATTGGATTTCTTGCATGATGACGGGGGAAATGTTTTTAACTTATCTGATGCTGGTTCGGCATACATGTGTTGCACTAAAAATCTCGTAATATCGTTCATATAGGCAAACTTTACGATAATCAATATGAAAACTCCAAGAAAACCTAATAGAATAAAATTATTTGCATTTTCTTTTTATATTTCTAGTAAAAGTAGCCACTTTTTTTAAAGTCTTTCAGAAACGACTACTGCAAAATCTGTGTCAACAGCTAGGAAAAAGAATTCGTTAATCGCCTTCCATACAACTGCTCAATTTTGCAGAAGCTATGATTTAAGTATGTATTTAGATTGGAGTTGCTTTTATTATCTCAGCCATCTCATAGATGTATCAGTGAGAAATAAACTGTTCCATGTACACAGCTGATTCCTAACATTGTGACAACAAAGTGATTATCTTATAACCAAGAGTATTACATTTTGCCTTTTGTAGTTTCAATTATACGCGTAATTACGTAATTCCGACGTAACGTAATATGTCACAAAATTTAGTCGCGAAATAGAATTTATTTTATTTTCAAAACATTTTTCTTATGCTCTTATTTTAAGACATGTTCTCTTTTTGAACAATGTTGCCATATTTTTATTAAAATTGCATAAATTTTTTCAATAAAATAAGCAATATGTTTTTTGTTGTTTTAGTGCAACGAAAATTATACAATAGCCCAATTCACAATCTTCTGTAATTGGTGTTACATAAATGCATTTGCAAAATAGTAGCAAAAAGTTTTACTTAACACTAACAAAGTATACACAAATAGAACACACTTGCAATTGTGCAAATTTGCAATGACAAATACACAAGATTTTGAATTGGGCTAATATAATGTGAGAATTTAATGTAACTGCAATCGGGTTTTTTTTTTCGATGACTTGCAGACTCAATTCTGTTTCAGCCTTTGGTTCAAAAATATTTCTACGTAAACGTTTAACAAATTTCATGATATTGTGAAGACTTTAGAGAATTTTCCATTTCGAACTGGCTATTCAAAGTTATTGATCTTAAAAGAAAATATTTTAAAAGCTTTAAAATTTATAACTTGAAATAATTAAAGATGGTTCGGGTGCATATTTCCAAAGGTTATCGTAATGTCAAAGCTATTTGTGTGATATATAAATTATTTAACTTCTTTCTTGTTTTTACATAATTTTCATTAAGTTGTCTCATTAAGTCTGAAGGACATACAGCTAACAACTTTGAAATTACTGTTTTAAATCCCAATTTAAATTGTTTACTGCTTAAAAAGTCTTTGTATCGTTTTGTTTCTTTTATTTTTTTATTAACTCTACGTAAAAAAAGTCCGATAAAAAATAATTATGGATTTTCTACAAAATTCTGCATTAATTTTATGCTGTTCTTGCAAATGTTCATAATTTATAGGTATAATAATTTAGCATCCATCACCCAACAAACATTAGCGGTAACAAGATTTTTCATTTCGTGTTACTTTATAAATTTAAAAAAAATATAAATAAGTTTTGAGTACGAACAGATACGTGTGTCTGTTGTTTGTCTTTTTCTTGCCAATTATTTTTATAGTTTTTTTTTTCATGTACAATATCAGATGATATTAACATGTCCTTGCAAGCTGATGATGCTTAAAATACTGTTGTTGCCCGTACACAGTCAACTACTTAATTCGAATCTTCTTTGCAATAGTATGAGTAATAGTCTATACTTACATACTTGTATACTAAAATACATCTTAAATTTTTATTCTAACGGTTAATAACTTTGTAGGAAAGCAGTTTGAAAAGAACGATACAGAGTAAATAAAAACTTAAATTTTCGAAATTAAACTTTGAATAAATCATTATTAGTTTTGACTTATGACTTGTGTGCCTTGTTTATATTTATAATTTTCAATGTTTAGTTCTGCGACTTCCAACTAATCAATCTAAATATTGTGGAAGCAATACAAATTGACGAAAACAATTAACAAATTTGAAGTACTTTTCTTTCTGCTTTCGTTTAAGACCACATCTGTTGTGATTCTGTTATGGTATTAGTTTGAAAATGAATGAATTTTGTTCACAATTTTTTTTTAATCTTTTTTTTGGTTCTTTTTTATAAATATTTTTTTATTAACAAAGGACGTGCGTGATAAATTACAATCAAGCGATATTTTATATTTACAAAATGCTGTGTAAGTGTGGGCAACAGTGTGCATTTTTATCAGTTCGATAGAAAGAGATAAACAGGAGCTTTACTCTTTAACTCATTTGAGTTAGGGTAAATACTAAAAATGGCAGCATTAAAAGCCCAAACCCACAACAAATGATTGGTACATACGTATGCCTAAATTGGCATGTCGAACGCTTTAAAGAAATTAAAATTATACTAAAATCATAGTGCCAAACTCATTTAATATTTCGACTAGATCAAGAACCCAGCTCCTTTAATGTAATTTCTTAGGGATTTCCAACAATTTGAATTGCTGAGATAATCCACGTTCGGTACAGTGTCCCCGTTAAAGTTCTTGTGTCTAATACGCCCAAACACAGGACATTGACAAAGGTGGTGTTCCAATTCTCATCCTCTTCTTTATATGCTTAATGTCGTTTCATTTGACATTACCATGCGTTACTACACCACTTAATCTTCCTAGGCTTACTCAGTTTCAGAATCTCTTTCGATTTAAATTTAGGTCACCCCATAGTATGTTTGTCACCTTAACGACGGCAGTATTTTTCCACATCTTAATGTATTTCTCAATCGCCCAAACTTTAAGTACACTTTTCAAATCTTTAAAAGAATAAAGCATTCTCCAAGGTAATGGTATTCAAAAATCATGCCACATTGAGTAATTTCGAACGCTTTCGAACTTTTTAAATTCTTATTAGAATCTCTTTACCAAAACCACAGTCAGACCAGAGTTAAAGGTTTGATTACCGTTATTTCCCCCAGACTACCAAATAAATTGTGAAATCCTCTAAAACCTAAATGGCAAACTGGCAGCATTGAAATTGATTGTTAAAAGTGTTCTGTAAATATTTTTTTGTTAAATCTCTAAAAAATATGAAATTATCTGCTCAATGTGGTGATCGTAATTTGAATTATTTCACACAAAAATTTTATTAATTTGTAAATTTTCATGTTTTAATTGGTCCAGGTTTTCTTTAAATGTTTTTAAGCCATTTTGGATCCTAAACATTTTAAGAAACAATTCTTTTTGTCTTATAGTGTTTTCATACTTAAGTTTAAAATATTAATTTTGCTTTTAACGTTAAAACCAATCATTAAAACCAGGTTTTAACATACAATATAAATTCGTTAAACCATCTTAAAACGATTTGGTTTTAAGTAGATTTTATTAAATACAACCTTGTTTTCGGTGTACTTAATTAAGTGCTACCAAGTTAAAAAGATGAAAAATAGCTGATAATGTTAGATGAAGCTCAAATGAAAAAATAGTTTAACTAGTGAAATAAAACTAACAAAACCAAAAAATTGATGCAGCAGCAAGAACACCAACAAAATAGAACTCCATAATTTTCAAACATTCATTCACATAAAATAAAATAATTTTAATACTGGAGTGCATTGTGAAAATTCCTAATATACAGTGTGTCAAATAAATATTAAAACAAAAATCTGATTTAATTAGACTTGTAGTGTGAACGCAAAATCAACTGTTAATAGTTTTTATGTTAAAAGCAGGGGGCAAATTGCGGCATTCGAACGTAATCGAAATTTGAAAAGTCTAACTAGAATCTCTATAGCTAAATCACAGCGAATTCGATCGTGATCGAGTGCCGTAATTTGGCCCCAGGTTTTAACTTTAGGTGTGAAAACACTATAAGAGGTAGTTAAAATTAGTAGCCTTTTATCCTAAGCCTTTCTACCAGTTTGTGATACTAATTCCACACTGAAACTCTGAATAAGTCTAATACAACTGTAGGATTGAATAAAACTACTTCCGCTGTTTTGTAATGTTTTCTTATAGACGTTCAGAAAATTACTTAAATTTCAAACTGGATAGGTCTTATCATCTCCTATCCTGAGGATGGAGCAGATAGAATTTTGCAGCGATTTTTCTTCATGCAATTAATTGAGCTTGCGTCGGTGAATATAGTCTTGTTAGCGCTAACGGGAGACTTCATTGTTCTGGGGACGGTTTGGGGCTACAGAGCTTCATAAAAACGTTCCTTATAAATTTTTAAAACCATGTGTGTAAAAAATAAAATTCTTTGTGGTCAAAGAACTATGCCAATGTACCTACTGATAAACACTTTATGTTAACAAATTTTTTTTAAATCTGTCTTTAAAGTTTAGATCTGTACTAGCCATGTAACGAATATAAATTTTAAGGAATTCGATATTGCGAATGCAAATACTCGTTACATTATAAGTAAAGGGTGGTTAAATTTTAAGGTCCGATGTTGATCGTGAATTAAACACAAATTATTTAGGAAATTATTGTCATTTTTTTCGATTATGATAATATTTGTATGGTTCAATTATGTATGGAATAAAACATCGTCCAAATGGCCAAAGCGACCGCAGCGGCACACCTCCATCCGGTGGTCCAAATTTTCAATGACAGTGTTGATGTTGGGCACGATAATGAGTCGAGGTTGACTTCTCTTTTGCCACACTATTGCAAAAAACAGCAATGTTTTCCGTTCAACGAACTAAGAAGGCATTCACAGATGTTTTCACATTTCATACAGACCTGTTTTGCTGAAATTTAAATATTTTTCACAATTCTCCCGATTGTGGAGGAATTTGAACGATTATGTTGACCAAAAGAATCACGAAGTGCACGAAATGCATTTTGATTTGAACGCCCATTTTCATAATAATTCTAAATACTTAACTTTAACGCGTTGCGCAATTGTGTATCTTTCCATGGTTCAAATTGAGTTAGTCTGAAATTGAGAAATGTCAAATGAAATGCGGAAAAAAAGTTGACGTTTAGGTGTGGTTCACATTCAACATCGACCCTTTATGGACCATCTTTAACTCAAAAGGTTTTACCTTACAAAATATTCATATTCTCTTCTAAATGCTTAAGTGTTAATGTTTCCAGTTTTAAAATGTGTTTTACTTTTCTTTTTTGCTTGACTCTGAATATTTGCACTTAATTGCTTTCAATCATTTACATACATCCACAAACACTCAAACCACAATTACTATTTGCAAACATGTCTCTCACACATATACTTTTGTCACATGATGACCATCATACAGAAAAATCTAATATTTGTAATTTGTTTCTTTTCTTTGTTTTTGTTTGCGCTTCAACAGTAGGCAACAAATGTTTAATATAAATTTACCATGCACCATGGAAAATAAGGAGAATACACGGCCATATGTGATACGTGAAACGAGTAGTGATAGCAGTGATGAAGATGGCAGTCGTGTACTCTATCGTGATGATGATACATCACGTCAAGCCAAAATAGCGCGCAAGGAATCGTTATCGTTAAAATTACAATTGCGTCCTGACAAACAGGACTTGATCAATCGTAACATTTTGCATCCGGTTAATGATAATGAGATAAAGGAGAGCAAGGAGGCCATAGGAGCCAGACTAATAAGACGTCTGTCGATGCGACCAACAGCTGATGAATTGGTGGAACGTAATATATTAAAGAGTGAGTATCTTTTTAATGGCTTTTAATAAAACAGTAAGTGCTAAATGATACTTTTTGTATATAAACAGCAACAACACCCGCCGAAGAGAAAAAGCAAAAAGAAGAGAAAAAATCATATTTATTGCGTAAGTTGAGTTTTCGACCCACCGTCGAGGAGCTGAAGGAAAAGAAAATCATTCGTTTCAATGATTATATTGAAGTGACCCAAGCTCACGACTATGATCGTCGAGCGGATAAGCCATGGACAAGACTGACACCAAAGGATAAGGCTGCCATACGTAAAGAATTGAATGAATTTAAATCAAGCGAAATGGCAGTACACGAGGGTAGTCGGCATTTAACCAGGTAATTTTCTTTTTTCCACCACCACTTTTTTTTATTCTTTTCTTTTCAAATTGTTTCCATATTGTTGTGCCAATGAAATTACTCTATTGGAAAATTAAAAAATAGATTGTCGTGTTGTTTGTAACAAAACTTTTAATGATGAAATTGTTTTACAACTTAATTGTTTGCGTAAATGCCGGAAAAAATATGATGCAGTGCGTTCATGTGTAAAATGTACAACTTCCCTAATGGAAAAGTAATCTTAAAGCAATTAAAGAAAAATGTTAAAAGCATTTAAATTTTTTAATTTGAAAAATTTACGTTTGTTACGTAAGTACAAGCAATATAATATGTAATCTAAATATTTGTTTACACATATACACATACATAATTTGTTTTTAGATGTCATAACGCAATTTTCATATTTATTGCTAGAATTAGGAAAATTATTGTGTTGCTAGACAACCAAAAAACCATTTGTCGTTGACTCGAAATATACTAAGGAGTTTCGTGGTACCAACTTTTAAATTAATTTACGAAATTTGTGTCGCTTAAAGGAATTATTTGGTATTCAAGCAGTATTCCAACCTAACGAAATATAGTGTAAAAATTGGTTTCTAAAAAATGTCACAGATTTCAGTCGCAAAATAGATTATTTTCAATTTTTTAAAAAGCAGTTTTTGTTATGCCCTTTAAAAGACTAAAGGCAGAATTAGTCTTTACTTTCTGTTCCGTTCCGAATCAGCTGACTTCATTCTGTTAAATAGAAAATGTTTACAAGTCGTTAGTTGTTCTGTTACTTTCCGTGCCGTTGCGGACGAACCTGTAGAAAATAGATTTCAACGTTAAGTGACGGCCATTGAGAGAGAAACAGCTGATATTTAGGTGCCTATATTTGAAAGGTGGCTGCAACATAGAGACTCTGTTTGCTTATAGATGAAATCTGACACAACAATTTCTTTTTTTTATGTACGGACTTTGACGAGAAAAATAAACAAAAAATATAATAAGCTTGTGTTTGTAAGATAACCTTGTAAATAAGGGCAGATGATTTTTTACAGAAGAAGTAACCACAAAAATTAAACAACAGAACGGCACGTCACAGAACGGAAACAGAAAGTAAAGACTAATGAAGCCTTAAGTCGCGATTCTATTTAATTCTATTTATTCATAATTATTTTTTTCTTCACTTATTTTAAATTTCAGCTGTCAAAGTCTATAGACAAAAAAAAAACAATTTTCTCTCCTCTCTCATTTATTTCAAATGTTAAACTTCATATATAAAAAATATAAACAAAAATAATCTCTCCGAACTGCAATTACATGATGAATTAGTATGCCTTGATTTAATCATTCATGCATTTTTTAAGAGCTGCCACATGATCAAAATGGACAAATTTTGCCACTCGTAATAAAATTAACTCGGAATTTCATAATTTCAGTAATAACAAGTAATAACAAGTCCTCTACATGCAGTTGTGCCGAATTTTTTATACCCACCACCAATTTCATGTACTTTTATAGCTCAGAATTTATTATTTTGTTATTAACTGTAATCGCTATGGAATAATATCTTTATACTAAAATATGTATCGCTTTCTTTGTATAACTTCGATATGCTAGTAAAATATTTTCGTAAATTTAGTCTTTAAATGAAAGTGGACGTTAAAGTAGGCGTGTCAATAAAGTTTCTGCTAATAAATACTTATATATTTCAATATAGTCCTTTCCTCCTCCAAAATCTTTATTCATGAGAAACTATATGAATTTGACATAAAGCGTTATATGGTAGGTAGGCGTAAAAGTGGGCGTATAACATTTATTTTCCATTAGTACAAAGCCTTTGATAAAAAAGCAATAGTTGCAAATTTTCAGAATCATACATCTTATTTTGCCAGTTTTATTACGTTTTAAATTTTGAATATACCGAAAAATACACTGCGCAGTATAAATTTTCCTACGTTTTGATCTATAACTCCTTTCCTAATTCATAGATTTTGGCAATTTTTGAGGACAAATATCTTTTTTACTCAGGAAATATACATTCGAAATTTTATGACTCTACGTTAATGCATTTGGACACAATTCCATTTTATTCGATGTTGGAAGGACACGGTTTTTTCGACCTACTCTTGCATTACGAGCTATAACTCTCTTCCTAATATTCCGATTTAGCCCATTTTCAATACCAAACAAACCTTGTGTATAAGAAATATTCTGGCAAGATTTGAGACCCCTTGCTTTTTCGGTCCGATTTCTATCGTGCTTTCAACAGACGGACATACGGCCGGCATAGCTAGATCGTCATAAAATGAAACACCGATTCGGAATATATATAATTTTTGGGGTTTAAAATGGATATTTCGATGTGTTACAAACGGAATGACAAAAAAAATTTTCCCCCACCTTTTTTTTTTGGCGGGTATAAAAATACCTTTAGTATTTATTTTTCTTTCAACTACTGAAACATCCTACCCAAAAAATTTTGTTACCAAAAAGCGCTTCTTGAATTGCTTACTAAGTATTAACTTAATTAGAAAAGAGCTTTAAGATGGCTTTTATTTTATAATTAGCAAGCGCTTGTTTTATTAATGACATCAACAGCTTAATCATTCTGAAAAAGGTAGCAACAGTTAAATGTTTAATAAAACGTGCCATAACCATACAAAACTGCTGTTCGAACAAATCGAATGGGCAACACTGTATTTGATTATAGGTGACATGCCATAACACCATAACCATATTAATAGAAACAAGGCATATCCATAAGGTATATGCAACAGCGAATTGATACAACAAAGCAACTTTTCATGGGATGTTTTATGTCAGGCCAATTCGTATATCAGGGATGGAAAAGTTGTTTTTGCATATTAAATATAATAAAATTTGATTAAAAACAGATTATAAATTTTTTAAACACATTATTAATGACGCAAAAGCAAAAAATATACATAAATTAAGCACATTTATTGTCAAAAAAGTACACTCAAGTTAATTGTTTAATACCGAAACCAAAATCACATTTCCTATCCCTGCATTAATAAATGAAATCAAAGCGAATTCAACCAATTTTGACAAAATGTTTCACAATCAGCTGGGCTGATAATTTCACCTGTATGAATTCGACTTGAATAGAAACATATCGAATTTTGGTTTTTCGCCGTAACCATAAACAGCTGTTTGCTGGCTAGAAATATTTGTTGTTTTGTTTTTGAGAAATTATAAAACAAATGAAAATATAAATATGGTTATGGCAGCACTAATAGGCAAAGTAAATAAGTATATTTATGGTTATAGCATTACGGTATGGCACGTCTGATTGAACCTCAAAAAAGAAATATAAAAAGAAAAATTACTATTGATACATATGTATGTACATACATAAATAAAGTGATCATTTTATAGTTTCACTGAACAAGAATAAAGCCCCAGAAGACACGCGTATTGCTCTTTCGTATGCAAACAGTTTTAGCTTTTATATCCATTCAGAAAAAGTCAACGCATTTTAAAAATTAATTAATTTTGTCGTATTCCATCAGGAACATAGGCTATTTACAACGAATCTTCAATTATGCCGGTCTGAAGCTAAGTACCTGAGTTCGTTAAAATATTTGCCGGTTTCATTCAAGATAATCTAATCTTCGCTAAGTATTTTGAGGTCTTCGGGAGCCTGGTGGATTCCACTCCAGTGATGCGTGACAGATTTCGTCTTAGGGCTTCCTGAGCGTGTGACCCAGCCAGTTATATTTGTGCCTTCTAATTTGGGTGATGATATCTTCTTGCCTTGTGGGTTAAAAGGAGGTTTTCATTTGAAATGAACTCGGAGCCACCAGATCTTAAGTATATTGAGCAGGCATCGGTTAATAAAAACTTATAGCTTTACTTCCACGTTTCGGAACTATACAGTACCACAGACTTAACGCATGCGTATACACTTTGATTTTTGTATAAGTAGATAGTTCATTTGAGCGCCAGATGTTGCGTGAACAGGCGAAAGCAGCTCATGCTTTATTTATTCAGTTTTGAACGTGCGTGTGCGGCGACGCTCTTAGGGGTAATTATGCTAACTAAGTAGCTAAAGTCGTTCTCTATAGCATCGTTGTTTACCTAAATGATGTAAGATGATGTATAGCAGTGCCATTCAACCTATGGTACGCGATTTCTATTTTGCAGTTGGAAACAAAAAGAAAAATCATCCTAAAAGTATACCTAAAAGTATTTATATATAAAAAATAACAAACGTAAGCGAATGATAACCATACCAATAAACGAATGAGCAAAGTAAAATATTCGTTTAACCGAAAGTAAAAGAGTATGCTTGTTAATTTAAAATGTGTGTGTTTTGTTTTGCTCGAAATAAACAAACGCACAACTGAGAACAATAATACGAATTTGTTGTACACATTTCCAAACATTCAAAATTGTTTACATTATATTTTTTTTGGTGGTACGCGAAAAGTTTGTCGTGAATTTAGTGGTACACGAGAAAAAAAGGTTGAATAGCACTGATGTATAGGATGGTTTAATCGTGCTTGTATTGGTTTTTGAAACGTTGATGCGCAATCCCGCTGCTGTAGAGAATAGGTTATCGATTTTTGCCTGCATACTTATGTTCCTTGTTAGAAGCGATTAAAACTATATCATCAGCATAGTCAAGGTCTTCGAGATGTTGATAGACCCTTCACGTGATTCCTTGCCATCTAGAAGCAATTGATTTAAATATGCAGTCAATTGTCACCGTGAATAGGAAAGGAGACAAAAGTTATCCTTGTTTGACACAGATTTGTATATTAAAAGGTTCGCTAATACTACCGCATTGCACGACTCTCGCAGAGGCTGCTTCATATAGCTTTTTAAAAACTAAAAAAAAAATTTTGTGGGATTTAATCGTAGTACCAATTTAAAACTTCGACTAGTTTTCAACACGAAAACGACACTTGTAGTGAGTCTAAATCAAATTTTGTTATTTAAATCAGCCATCGTCTAAAAAGAGCTCTGAGCAAATTTTCCCTTTTAAACTCATACGTCTCACACGCATTGCCTAAAAGTAAACAAACTCGCTAATCTCACTCCTTTTTTAAGCAAAAAAGGTTGGGTAATGCTTATTGCATGCATTACTAAATATGAAATTTGTATAAATTTTAAATTATTAATTATATACTGGAATATAATAGACCAAAGCAAATTTTTTTCATCAGGTTATCAATCTCTCAAATCAAGGCATTTTCACATTCATTTTACTTTTCTTTAAAAAAATTTAAATAAATAAAAAATAGTGTTTATAAAAAATAAAGAGAATTTTTATATAAATTTGTTAACATACATATATTAAAAATAACAAATAAATTTGTTTAGTGTGTACGACTTTTGCTAAGTATTATTTAAATAAATAAAAAAATTCAATCGGAAAGTGTGTAGCAAAATTTCGCGGTACTATTTCTGCCCGAAAACTCTTTTCTACATTTTAAGTATCAGATTTAAAATGTCCTACACTATGTGGTGTGATGGTTGTGAGAGACAATACCCTAGAACAAACATCTTCACTTCTTCGAAGAATTGATGGTAGCAAAAAGAGACCTACAAAAAACAAGTTAAGCCAGAAACAAAAAAAGGTAGAAGGGCGTTTGTTTAACGATGCCACATTCAAGGTGAAAGATACACAAAGGGAGGGTTTTTTTATAATTTCTTAAATTTAAATATATAAATAAAAGTCGTCAAAACAAATAAAATGTGTGTATATAGTATTATTAATTTAAAAACTTGGGTCCTGCATACATCTTATATCCCTACATATAAACACCACATATAACTCAAAAACCCCGAATAGCAGAATGACATAGAAAATCGATTTTACAATAGTTTCTTAAAGAAATTTGTTGTGATCTACTTTTCAGTACCAAAACGTTAAAATTTGCCTGCCAATAAGTAACTGTGATTAAGGTGCTAATGGAGCAGCATTTTAGATTTATTTTACAAAACCAAAAATACAATTATTTTATTTAAAAACTAGCTAACCCCACAAACGTTGTTTTGTCATATAAATAGTTTCTATATTTTTTTGTTCTACGGTACGCAGATCTATCTTTGTTTAAAACTTCATCAAAGTCGTTACGTTATTTAGGTGAGGCATAAATTGTCTCTTGGGGTGAGTTACCCTAAATATGTAGGAGTATGAAAAATAGATGTGGACCGATTCTCGAACGTTTATTTCTGCATTGGCTGGACTATAAATTGTGTACAATTTAAACAAAAATACTTAAAACTATATCGATGCAAGTCCATAAAAAAGTGGGCGTTAAAGTAGGCGTGGTGAAAAAAAGAATCCTATCAATCATATGTTCAAATTTCAAGAAGGTCGGTCCAGCAGTCTGGCCTACCTGAGGGGTCATAATAAAAGGCGTGGCGTGAAAAATAGATGTTGACCGATTCTCAGACCTACCCGATATACACACAAAATTTCATGAAAATAGCTTGAGCTAGTTCGGAGGAGTTTAATCACAAACACCGCGACATGAGAATTTTTTATATTAGATAAACTTTTGTTCAAAAAAATTGAAGAAAATATTTCTCTGTTCTTTTCAAAAATATAAACAAAGTTTGACAGTAGCGTTCCCCATCAGCTGGGCTGATAATTTCGAATTTAATTCGCCTTAAGTCAAATTGTATGGACATGGAAATTTTTTACAGCAAAAAAACGCTTGTCGCTTTTGTTTACGTTAAGCTGTAGCTCAAAAATACAATATTATTCATAATTTAGCTCTAATCTAATCATGTTACTGAGGGAAGTGAAAATAATGTAAAACAATTTTCAAACTCTTCAATAATTAAAATTTTTTTTTTATATTTATATCATTTGCCTACAATTTTAATTTTATTAATAATAAAATTTAATAACTCTGTTGTTCTTTACATCTTGCAGGTTCCATAGGCCATGACAATTGCAATGGCATAAATCAACAACAACAAAAACTCCATACCCAACAAAATTTTGTGCATCAAAATATAAAAAATTTTAAACAAAAGTCAAAAAATACAAAAATTAAAAAAAAAATACAAATAAAAATTGCAAAATTCTCAACAAAAAAATACAAAAAAAAAATGCAAAACACTACTGCAAAATTAAAAAAATCAACTCAAAAATTAAAAAAAAAATATATATAAAACGAAGGAAATAAATTAACTAATGGGTTTCAAGAACTACAACTCATAATAAGCCAACAATTTTAATTCAGCTAATTAGTATAACAGCAAGAAAAATCAAAGGCTTTTAAGAAATTTATATAAAACAAAACGATTTAAAAAAAAATAAATTTTATTTTAATGTTAAATAATTATAATTAATAATTTTGTAAGAACTTAATTAAGGAGGGTAATTGTTTTGGTTGGTATGAAGGTTTTATATAATGTGTAGTTTTATTTTTCTTTTATTTAATTTGTTTTTTGTTATAAGTAACATGTAATTGAATATTTGTTTTTTTATTTATTTATTTTTTTTTTTTTTTGTACAAAAACTAAAGCCATGAGTTATTAATTATATGTTTGCTGATCTAAGGACCTCCATTAATTTATATGTAAATTTCTTAAAAGTCATTTTCTTTTTTAAATTGTGAAAAACAAAAAATTTTTTAATTCAGCTGAGTGTTCTTTTTTTTAGAAATAAAAATATTAAAGTTTAGTAACACGAGTTAAGTGTTAGAACAAGATTCCATTAAAATTAATTATGAAAATAAAAACAAACAAATTAATTATAAATACAACTTAAAAATAAAGATTTTTAATTAACAAAAAGGAATAATAATAAAAAAAACAACAACAAATATTGTTAACATTCAAAACTAAAGAAAAAGAAAAATGTAGTGAGAAAACAATAATCACCCCAATTTAAAAACTGATACCTTTTGAAAAGAAATTAAACAAAGCAAATATTTAAATTAAAAATACAAATAAATTTAATTGAAAATATTTATAAATAAGAACACAAGAATATTTTAACAAAATTTAAGTAAATTAAAGCAGAAAATTTAAAAACCTCTAACCGACAGACACAGACACACTTATCAACGCCACAAAATTTACAACATTTTACATAAAATAATTAGGTCTATAGAAAAGTTTGAAATTATTTTATTTTAATGTTAATGAAACTTTTTGTCGCGAAAAATGTAATATACAGGTAGCGGTGTCAGCCCAGCTGACTATTTATTTTTATTGTGTCCCAATGTATGTCAAACTCCAGACACAAGAAAGAGATTTCAGTCCCAAGAATTGTCCAACAATTTTATGTCATATAAAAAAAAAATAATAGAACATATAATTCTGTCCGTCTACACTATCACATTATGTGATTACGCCATGGTAGTATGTGTAAAGAAAATTGAAATATGGCAACGCTTTTTTTTTTTGTTTCTTGGCAAAATATTTTGTTTATTGTTTTTTCTTCGAAAAAAAAAATTCCAGTCAAAAGTCTGCGACACAGTTTATCACTGGTTAAGTCGAAACCACCTTTAAATACGACTTTAAGGCCATAACTGGCTATCATACAAAGTCGTGCGATTATGTCAAATAAAAATCTGATAGTTTTCTGTCCTACATGAAAAAATCGCAACAAAATGTGTGATTGGATGCCACACTGTCATACTTGCTTACAAAAAGCAACTCTGATAGCACAGAAACTACTATTTTATGAAAATTTTCAAAAGATTATCAAATCGGACACACTTGTCAAAAAATCTGTCACACATGTGCACTTTTTGTCCACACTATCACACTTTCTGAACACACATACAATTTTTGACATATCGAACGACTAAATCTGATAGTCAGTCATGGCCTTCAGTTATGAGTTCAGAGTTGGGTCAATCGGTTACTTTAGTTTATCGTTGCCAACAACCTAGTTAATTTTTTCACAAACCGCAATATAGTTAATTAGGGGTTTGTGGAAAAAAACTAACAAGGTTATTGACAAAAATGAACTAAAGAGTAACGAGTCGGGCACAAGTCTATTATTATGTATTTGTTTTTCTAAGAATTTTAAACTTTTTTTAAAGGCCTAATTATAACTTACATATGTATTTACAGTATGAAAACATAATTATTACTTTAAATAACTAATTAATTAATTTTTTTAATTTCACTGTATATAATAATATAATTCTAATTATAATAATTCTTAATTGTTTTTTTTTTCAATTTAATTAAAATAAAATAAATTGTTTTAAGTATTTTATTTTAAATAAACACAAAATAAAACATAAACAAAAGAAGCAAAAAGCAAATATTTTAAAAAGTTTTGTAATTTATTTTATGATAATTTGAATTTTCCTTTAATCCGAATTTAAAATATTTAACCCCCCGACCACACGAGCGATTGATTATGTTTTAATATAAGCAATAAAGCCGGCAGAATAACGGCATCAAATTGCCAATGTTCAAGCTTATATCTATAGGTGGAGAACACGTTAATATCTTAAAACATAAAATTTAAAATTTTCCTGGTGATTGACCTATAATTTAAAATTTTATAAAAAATATACGAAAATAAATTTCACCAAAAACACTAGATTAAAACGATTCTTTTGGCATTATATATTTAAATATAATTAAAAAACTTAAATTTTTTTATAATAACCATGTTAATTTTATTATTTTGTTTTCTTTTTTTTCTACGACGTTCTCTTATACATTAGTGTTGCTGTTACATTTTATTTGTTTGCAATTGAATTTGACAGCCTGTGTTAAAAGATTATTGCTCAGCAATGTATTATAACATTTATTGCTAAATATGTATTCTAATACATATTCATGCGGTCCACACGTTAATATCTTGTGTTCGCAATAGAATTTGACAGTTGCTGTGGCAATAATTGCCAAACACATTGCTCGTGTGGTCGGGGGGCAAAGAATTGCAAAATAAAAACAGTTTCAAAGACTCGATTTACACACAGCAAATTTTCTTGGAAGCAATTGCAGACCTGTCTTTAAGCTGAAAGTCCTTTGCTTTTACAAATACAAAGTGAGAGCCATAAAAATTATGTGAAAAAAATTGTTTGTTTTTGTAACATAAAAGTAAGATCAAAAAGGAATTACTAAAGCTTGTCCTTAGGAACCTGTGAACAGAGACTCGTACTTGAAATTATTTTTTTTTTTTTTGGTAATCAAATATTCCCGATGGTGTAGTTCAAATTTATTAGAAAATAACCAGTGATGTCAGCAAAACCGCAGAAATGCATATTTGTACATATGTATATGTAAAGGGTAGGCTAAATTTCACCAAAGTCCGGCGAACTGTTGAAATTTAAGTGTAAAAGTGTAAACGTTGCCGATGATCTATACACAAGTTCTATTTCTTGCAGAAAATATTTTTTTTAAATGCGTCGTAGTGGCATACGAACCATTCTTAGCGGAGCAGAACGCCTTTCTTTCTCGTGTTTCGTTAACATTTTGCTTTACGCGTTCAATATTTTCCGCAGTGCAAATTAAGTGTCTACCGGGTCGAGCAAATCTTTTACGATGCCATGTTGGTGGTGACAATGAACTAGCCAACGTATCATTGCTTTGAAGGAGAATTTCTGACGTTCAAATGTCGACGGTATGTCATTGCGTTAAAATAATTTATAAATAATAAAATTCTATTATTCTGGTTCTATAAATATTGCTCAAGGCGAATTTATACAGGTGAAATCATCAGCCCAGCTCATGGGGAAACTTTTTGTCAAAATTGATTGAATTTGCCTTGATTTCATTTATTAATGCAGGAAGGGAAATGCGATTTCTGGTTCAGTATTAAACAATTAACTTATTTTATAATAAATGTTCTAAATTTATGTATATTTGTTGCTTTTGTGCCATAAATAATGTGTTTTTTAAATAAAATTTTATTATATTTAATATGCCATAACAACTTTTCCATCCCTGATATACGAATTGGCCTTAACACAAAACATCCCCTCAAAAGTTTCTTTGTTGTATCAATTCGCCGTTGCATATACTTGTATGGATATGCCCAAGGCACATTAATTCATCAGGTAATTGCAGTTCTGAGAGAATTTTTTTATTTATATTTTTTATATATGAAGTTTGGCATTTGAAATAAATGAGAGAGGAGAGAAAATTGTTTTTTATCTATGAACTTGGACAGCTGAAATTTAAAATAAGTGAAGAAAAAAATAATGAGCTGACTACCTGATGAATAAATGTGCCTTGAATATGCCTTACTAATCAACGTAATTGTAAGTGGCGTAATTGTAGCGATTACTTGTCGATAATGATAAAAGATGCTACAAGGTCCAATTCATTTATCATTTTCGTAAATACTAAAAAAGTAGCACAACGACACTCAAAATAAGGCTAATTAATTACATTTATCTTATTGTGTTATTTCTTTAACAATAAATGAAAATTAAAACCAACATCCAGCAATTAGCAAATTTTATAATTTATTTTATTGTAAAAGATAAATATTTCCATACATTCCATAATTATAACTAAAAAATCATTTCACTGTCGGCTGATAATAGTTTTATATTATTTATACCATTTGAAAGGCTTTCTCCTATTAAAACTGGCTCTGTATTTTAGGCGATATAAAAGCAAACTGTATGTGTGTAATAAAACCAAAAAAAAATCATAAACAAATTAATCCGATAAACAATTTCTATGCAAAAAAAATAATAAATTATTGAAAATGTTATTATTTTCTTAACCAAATAGTGTCCTTGTTTGGACAAAAAACGTTCCACCTCCGTAATACTTGCAACATGAGACTATTTAGTTACTTGTACGTAGTGCTAATATTCGTAAAAGTAGTTAGTTTATTTTTTGTTTAGTTAAATTTTCCAAAAACTAACATTTTGTGTGCGGTAAACGTGTTGGTTTGTTTTAATTTTAACTAATAAATGACTATTTCGATAGTAAAATTTACAATAAAATTTAATAAAATGATGATCAGAGTTCGAAATGAATAAAATTTGTTGTTGTCAAATTAAGCGCTGTTACAAATAGAGTGGATGAAGTGACTTAAGTCACAACCAAGGCGAATTCATTATCAGGTGGTGTTGACAACGCAGCTGATCTATTTTTTTATTTGCAAAAATGATGATTGAATTGTCAAATATTATTTATGTTTACATAGATTACTCCTTCCCGCGCAAAAAAACACAAACAAAAACCATGTAGTTTTTGACACATCGACAGTCGAAAGCAACAATAACAAACCATGTTGTTTTTTTAATGTTGTATTTGTTGTAGAATTACCACCACCTGATAAATAAATTCGCCTTGGTCACAACTATTCAAAATTAAACTTCCATTGCTTGGAGGGAAAATGTGTTGATACAAATTCTTTTTACAGAGTGTTTTTTGTGTAGGGTATAAAAAGCAAAACAAAGAGAGTGTAGCCACCAGAGAACAGAATGAAACCATTCGCGTTTGTTGCCTATTCACAAATTAATTGCTTTTGTATTGCCTTTGATTGACAATTAAAAAAATGTGTATTGACATTTGCATACTTGTTTCTTTTTCTGCTTGCACTCGCAACAATCTCTTTTTGTGATGATGTCATATGAAGGAACTGCAAACATTGTGCGAAGTGGTGCGCATTCGTTCAGTATTCGTTGACATTTGTGTGTAAGGTTTGGAAACAACCAGTTTTGCTTATGTACGATTGATGAACGATTTGGTAATTTCATTTTATTTTTTTTAACACCAGAAATATATTAAGTTGTATCATGCTACAAGTTACATTTACAGACATTTTTTTAATGACCATAAAAACCATTCCTACCATTCGCTTAGTAATTCGTTGCTTTTGCGACTGTTAGTTTAGTTTCGTAGAAGACAAGCAATGCATGATTTGTTATTCGTTATACTCCCTTATTGTGAATCATGTAATGCATTGCTTTACTAAATTTATGTATGTATATTGTCAACAAAAAGCTTATTTTTTTTTTAGACTGTATTCAAAGACATAAAATAGACCAATAAAACCGTTCTCTGGTAGCCACTTCTACCCGCGTTGTTAACGGCACTGACTTTATAATTTTTTATTATATTTATTTCATAAAATTAAATTTTAATGTGAACCATTTTTTATTTTGGCTTAAGTTGAATAGAATAAATGAACTTAAGCCAAAATAAAAAATGGTTCACATTAAAATTTAATATATAGAAAAAGGTTCGAATAAAATATAAATATATAATTATTTCATAAAATTATAAACTTTCTCACAAAAAAAAATAAGTTCCCCTAAACATAAACATAATAACTCACATATTATTTATTTAAGAAAAAAATAAAGTTAAATTCTTTAACTTCACAGTCTTCAATATCGATCATTATTATTTATATCATCTAGTCACAACAATTTCTGAATTTTAAATTATGCGATGAATATGAACATTGCTATCCTTGTTAACATTTATTTAGTCAGGGTACCAAGTGTTGCCCTTTAAAATTGTAAAATGAAAAGTTTTTGATCATAATTTTTTTATATTATTTTCACTTTGATACATCTCCATAAAAGCTGAAAAGTACGTTAAATATTCTAATGTAATTTTTTATAAATTCTATACATTCGATTAACTTGAAACTTTACTAAAAGATTTAATTGTCCTGACAATATAATGTCTTATAAACCATACAAGATATCAAAAAAAAATTTTAAAAAATAAAAAAAAATTCATAACCATTTGAAGGTGGTTGCTGATTCTAAACAACAATATGCTGACGACCTGCCATAACAGCAACATTGTGTGCTATCAATCCTTAACATTTTCTAATTAACAGTTTTAATAAAACAATTGTTTTGCATTTGGTGTCATAAAAAAAAAAAAAAGCACTAACAATTTAAAAAAAAATTTTCGCGTGAAAAATTGTAAAAAGCACTAAAAACTGTGTTAAAATCACCGAGTTGACAACGCTGGTTACTACTACTGCAGTAAAACATTTTAAACTCCCCCTTAAAATGTATTTTGTTGTATTATTTTTATCCGTTTTAGATTTGGTGGTAACAGTTGATTGGATTTATTTTAGGAAATAAATTCAAGTCGAAATATATAAATAGATAAACAAAAATAAAATGTTACAATAAACCCTGTAACTAAATTTTTACCTTACCCTACGTTGCCACAAGCAAGTGTTTACTTGCAAGTAGTGTATACGTATTACTAACGAAAATCAAGAGAAATGCCAAAAAAAACACAACAATTTTTTGAGTGGCTACACAGCACAGTGCAAGTTCATTTTTAAAATGTCGTCAACAAATAAACTTCAAACAAATTTAAAACAAATGGCGCTGCTTCAATTGGTAATTAAGTGTTGTCAATAGCCACTATTGAACGTTACCTTTAGACATGTAACTTTTTCATATAATTTTTTTTATTAAAAATTGATATTTATATTAAAATTTACATTTTAAATGAATATTTATATTTTTCCTTAATATTCTTTATATAAATATATACATATTTATTAAAAAAATTAGCTGAATTATTTACCACAATTGTATGATATATTAGTGAGTTAACAAAAAACTCAGTATTAGACAACACTGTTTTTCGGCTTGTCACTTTACTTGCCGTAACTGTAAAAATTTTACTTGCTTAAAAATTTCAAGCTGAGTCGCAGGTTGCCAAAATGTAGTTGTGTTAGTAAAAAAGTGTTAGTGTATTGGTTTTTTTTCACTTGCACTTGCATGTGGCAACGGTAGGTTATTACGAATTGGATCAGAGTGCCGCTGTAGACTAGTCGGTAAAGGACAAGTCAGTTGCTTGGGGGTTGCGGGTTCGATTCCCGCCGGAGACTCTGGAATTGTCTGCTTCTCTTTCTCTTCTATTCTTAATATTGCTATTCTTATTCTATTCTTCTCTCTATTAAGGCGTCACAATGGACCGTAATGGTCTCCGAGTGAAGGTGTGAGTGTAACTTTGCACCAGCCTTACCTACCTACCTACCTACCTACCTACGAATTGGATCAGTCATGGAAATAGTTGTAACCAGACTATAGCAAAACTGACAGATCTCACACGGATTGACAGAAAATAAACAATAATTTGCCCATCGCAAAATGGAAAAGTACTTTGTTTTCTAAACAAAAATCTTATTAATATCAATTTAAAATAATGACTTAGTGGTAAGACTGTGAAACTATAAAACAAGGCGACCCTGGTTTAAGTACCTGATCTGAGACAAGAAATAATACATTGAGCTTGTGGTTTAGATTTCTATGTAAAATCTACATTAAATTTTTTTCAGTAGATGTGAGGTGGGAACACTCACTCAGCACTATCTAACAATAAGTAGTATAAAACTATATACAAATGAACCAGTTGGGTTCCTATGACAACCTATTGTTAAAATCGATAATTTGATTAAAAAAAATCAAGGGATAGATATGTAACTACTAAGACTAAAGTTGAAAGCAAGTAGTATATCGTTGGTCACAAGTAATGAGGCCCTAACTCAAATCATTGTTATTTTACAAGAGAAGGTAGAAACGTAACAGAAACTGTATTATCATAATGTAATTTCTTTTGTAAAATTGCTTGTAAAACTGAGGCCAAATTACGACATTCGATCGAAATTTTACTCGAACGACTGAGTTCGCTGTGCTTTAGGTATACACGCAAAAAAAAACCATGGTTAGGACATGATCACGACGGTCATATTATTTTTTCTAAAACAATATTTGGTTGTTGAAAACAAGTAATAGTTATTTTTGTTTCATTTCATCATATATTTTGTCACGATAATCAAGCATTTGTTTGAATTGTATCACTGAATGTTTACTTTTCGTAAAAATTTCAAAATGGTTATCATTTGAAAATAGTATGATATAAGAAAATTAATGCGACAAAAATAACATTATATTCAAAAGCATTATAAATTAAAAATAATCATTAAATAATAAGTGAGACAACAGTATGATTACAAATTTATCAAGCTATGATTTTTTTTAATAATAATTTGATTTCAACTGTTCTTCTTCTTGCTTCATAAATTTTTATTATTTCAAAAGTTTGAGATGTCAAAAAAATGAACAAAAATTTTGAAAAATTAAAGCAAATTTAAAAATAAACGAGAAACGGTAAAAAATTATTGGTGTAAAAACAGGAATTAAATTGGTATGTACATACAATTAATATGTGTCTGTTACAGCAAAAGACAATAATTTGCCGTAAAAAAGCAAAGATTGTTGATTTTAATTGTAGTCATACATATGATCATTGATTGATACTTAAATTAAACATAATAATGATAAATGGTAACAATTATATGTTTTAACCATAATCATACAATTCAATCATAGTATGATGCTCTTCGATTATGGTTACCACAACAATATTTTTTCTTTGCGTGTAGAGATTCAAATTTCGATCACGTTCGAATGCCGTCATTTGCCTCCTGTGTTTTTTATACTATTGCGTTAAATGGTTGTGTCGAGTTGTATTTGTGTAAAATGTATTGAAATCATTTAAAATCTCAATTACGTAAAAAATACGATTTAGGTCCTTTCTACTTTTGACCATCGATATACCTAACCACATACTAGTTACTTCTAGTTAAACTTTTAGCTTAAAAAATCAGTTACAGATTACGGTCAAATAGGTCGTCGACCGCAGAAAATACTAGTGGTTTGTTAATCTAAAAAAAACAATCCGGTGTACCTAGAACACCCACATATGTTTGTTATGTGTTTTTAATAATTTTTTTCTATTGACTAAATATTTTTTTTTACCAATTTTGACTTAAAGTTTTAATTGACTTTGAACGTAAAATGCCTAAAAAAACGTAAAAGATAAATAATTGATTTTAAAATAAATATAATTTGTAAACTACGACTACTTTTTTATTGTTTATATAATTACATAACCTTATTACCTGAATACCAGTCTATAGTGAATAGCCCAAATTAATATGCAATTTATTTTTATTAATTTCCTTAAACTAATAAATGTTCAATCTATTTTGTTTAAATTTCTATAATGATTTTATATTGTACTAAGTAATTATATAATTTGAATTGTATAATTTTTGATTTTGATATTCTTTTATTAATTTAATCAAAAATACTTTACGGTTTTATAAATGTATAAATATTGAAAATACGTAATTATATTAAACCACCTTGATTTTAAATCCGTTAGAAATATAGTTTTAAAAATTACCTACATTTTTTATTTTTTCAATGCAAAAAAAAATTATTAAAGAAAATAATAAAATAAAATCTTAATTTAATAAAATAAATAAAAATACAAATAAATTTTATGGTTTTTTTTATTTTAAAATTTTGTTTAAAACGGGAACAATGATTATTTTGGTTTAAAGTGGACTTTACAAAGTTTTACTAAGTACCTTGATTTGTATCGTATTAATAGGTACATATACAGGGTTGCATTTTAATATATGCTTGCAGATTGCATTTCTAGGTGCCCTAAGTATCTGTACTTATCCACACATTTTCGTACTTTATTGAGTAAACGAATTGGTTATAAAGTTTGTTTTCTTTAGTAATTTTTTTAAAGTTCTTTATATTTTTTTCTATTTTTGCGGCATTCGATCACGATCGAAATTTTACTCGAGAGAGTAAAAAAGTATAGAGATTCTAACAAGAATTTTCAAGTTTCAATCACTTTCGAATGCCTTAATTTGGCCCCTGATCTCTAAAAAATTCTTAATACATTTTTATTTTAGACTTTTTTATATATGGATTGGTTATTACTAGCTCTAGAATCTTCATGCAATATCTGCAAGAATATATCAAAAAATTTGCTATAAAATTTCATCAATTTGTATTTGCAGATTTTGCTATAAATACAATTAACAGAATATTTTAAAACACCTAATTGTCCGCATTTTAATTTTTGAAGGCGTGTAAAGTTCATTTACTATCTTTAATAACCAAAACAAAAATGTCTAAACTTCTTTTTTTATAATCAAAAACAATTACAGATTATTGCACATACTTAATACTTGCACAGCTCGATTCTTGCAACATGAAAATGTTTTTCATTATGCGCTCACTACTTGCGACATCCGAAAATTTTGAACTCGATACTTGCAACATTACTCTTGTATTACTCTTGCGTGCTGTACGTTTTCTTAGACTGAAAACATTTCGGGAAATCCCCGTCGTTTTATGCTGCTGATGAAATGTTATACATATGTAATTTGAATCAATTTTGAGCTGACTATTGAGAGGTGCGGTGTCATAATGGCAAAGAAAAAATTTACGTTGCTGACAATTAAAGACAAAGCTGAGATTTTAAAGAAATAAAGTGCTGGATTTTCCACCAATCCCTTAGCCAAAAGTTTTCATGTGCATAGATCAACAATAACTCGTGTTAAGTGAAATAAAAATACCATAAAGAAATTTGTGGCGCATTCTGAATCCGGCCCTGGAAGAAGAAAGACGCTTAAACCCTCGGAGTTTCCAAAAATGGAAAGAGACTAAGAAGCAGTGTAGTACTGAACAAGCGACTTTGCTTTAATTGAGTTAATTTTACAAAAAAAATAAAATAATCACTTTGTTTTTATTGTTATTTATTTATTTATTTAGCATTTTGCATTCACTTTTTACAGTTCTTACTTGTAATGTCAGCCATTTGTTTGCTGATGTGACGTCACGCATGAAATAGCAGAATTACAACAAACATGCGCAATGCCTAATCTTGATTTGTCATTCATGGCTGTGTTCGATACTCAGTGACACCTTTGTGAGACCGTTTGTAATTTTTACAATTTTCATTTCCGACCCCATAAAGTATTTATTTTCTAAAAGCTTATCAATAGAGTAGTCGATGTCCGTGTGAAATCAACTTTTAGAAGCAACCACATGTTCTTCAGACCTGTGTATGGTGTCAATATTTTGAAAATATCCGGCAATGTATCATTATTGATATTAAGCACAATCGACCAATAACTTTCTGAGATATGAGCAAATAAACACGACTGCCTCTGTTTTTCCCCATATTTTTACCACCAAAATTAATATTATTCAGCCATAGAATAATTTATAGGTACCTTTGCTACTATTTGTAGATCTAATATGCCTCTAAAGATATTTGTGAAAAATTTTGGATAAAGCGTGCTCTAATCGTTAAAGTTATAGGCAAAAAAAATTTTTTTTAAATATATATTCTAAAAATTTACAAACGAAAATCAATTTTTTTCAGGTTCCAGATAACCGAGAGAGTCTATATTGGTATCATCTGAAAATTCATGTTGGCGGCCACTACAAAATGGCGGACAATAAATTTATATATGGGTCAAATCTGGTATTTTAAAATGTAACTTGTTGAACCCCCTAAATATTGGTATCAAATGAAAGGGCTTGACCAGTAGGATACAGTTTATTGTCAAAAAATGTAAAATCCAAGATGGCATCTAAAACAAAAATGGCGGATCAAATTTTTTTAATCCCATCAATATGGGTGTCAAATGAAAGGGCTTGACAAGTGGAATACAGATAACTACGTAAAAATTCAAAATCAAGGATAGCGTCGGAAATAAAAAGGAAAAATGGGTTATAACATGAAAAATAGGTTAAGCTTCGATGTGGGATTACATCTATGTACATGATGGTGAAGGGTATTATCAGATTCGGCACGGCCGAATATAGCACTCTTACTTGTTTTCAAAACAGAAGCAAACAATAAGAACAATAATGGAACGTTGCTAACAACATTTTCGTCTATGTGAACGCGAATAAAAACACAAACAAGAAGTCCAAATGTTTTTCTTTCAAATGTTCACCCGTCTTAACTCGGAGAGTGGTGAGAAAGTGGGTGTCTTAAAATAAAACCATGGGCAAAAACTCTCTCAATATAAAATAAGTAGGTCTTATATTGCGCCTTAATTCTGCAACGAATTTTAGATGCCATTTTGTATATAAAATTATGTTAATCTATTTTGATCATTTAAATGTTTAATGTTGACCAAAAAATTTTCAGTTTTAAATTATTCTTATTTTGAGATTAAACTTTCATATATGATGGCAGAGTGTAAAGGAGTATAAACCAACTATAACTTTCTTAATTGTTTTAACTTGTGTTTACATTATACTTATTTGTTTTATACATATAATTTTATCACACCAACAACACAAAACAGATCAATACAAATTAAAAAAAATACCATTGAACTATTATTTAAAAAATGTTTGTTTTGTACATATCATCATAGTAGTAAAAAAAACAACCTAACCAAAACATTTAAATCCACAAAATTTTAAACAAATAAAATTAAAATAAAACAACAAACAAAAATTATATTTTCTACTTGCTTTATAACAGATTACCACATAAAGTTTATAATAAATTAAAAGAAAAATAAAAAATAAGCCTTAACACTGTGGCAACTATTATATAATTGAATAAATGTGGAAGAAAGAAATTGTAATACAAAAAAAAACTTAAAATAAATAGCCTGACCAGTATTTGAAATAGTATATTTAAAATACATGAAATAGAAATCTAAATTTGGTTATATGTATTTAAAATAAAGTTACAATTACAAAAGATAAATAAAAAAAAAAATTTAAATAAAAACAAATTTGTAGTGTGTATTTTTTCAAAATCTAAAAAAAAAATATAAAAAAAATTATATACATCCATACATACATATATTAACAATTTTATGAAAAAGCAATAAATAGAAATTTAAAAAACTTACATTTAGTATTGGTATAAAACTATTAATATTGCTACAAAGTTTAAAATGAATTTACAAAATATTGGCAACAAATAAATATTTGTTGTATTTAATAATAAAAAAAAGTATAAAAATAAGAAATTAATTTTGTAATTTTTTCAAACCCACAATGAAATGATAAGTTTATAAGTAAACAAAAGTAATTAAATTGTTAAAGACATTTAATTATAGAAAAAAGCTCGCGTAAATGCTCGTGACTAATTAATGGTTAAAGACAAAACGAAAAGTATTTAAAACAAAATGAGAAATATTAACCAGATATTAGAAAACAAAAAAATTAAATTAAAACAAAATAATTAAAAGCATATTAAGAATAAACATTATTTTAAGATTGAACTAAAATAGAAATTAAATCTGATCTTCCTTTTAAATAAGAGATAAATTATTTGCAAATTTAAAATCATTTTCATTAAGACGATTATGTAGAACATGAAGGGCTTTTTTGAACAAAAAAGTTTCAATGAACTCCCTGCTTACAGAAGACTTTTTGATAAAACTTCGTCTATACTGTTTTGGATAATATCTTACGCTGCGTTTACAACTGACAATTCTGTATTGACAATAAAAAATACGTGTTTGTTGTCAAAAACTCTGACAATTGTCTCTTTGGCGTAGACGTCTTTTAAGCAATGACAAACATTAAAGTTTAACACAGTTTTCGGTGCAATTAAGAGCAAAAAACCACGGTTTTATTTCACAACACAACAGTATTCTTCAACAATGCAATATTCATCATTTTCACAATTTGTAAATACTTAAAAAAACCGTAGACAAAATTTTCTGTGTATAATAGAAGTGTTCCACAAGATCTCGGACAAGTTCGGACTAATGAGAGTAAAATAAAAATTACTCTCTAAATTTGCCAAAATTACCCAAAATTGCTGGAACGCAAAAAACCATTTTTGCACTTCTTGTAATACTAATGCTGCTTACTTTTTAAATTAAAATCTATTTAAGTGATTTTAGACGCTTAAAAGCAATAACATTATAAAAACAAAACATCATTGCCAACAGATGTTAAAAATAATTTAAAAAGAACTGAAAGAGAAGCTGAGCCAGTGTAAATTTTTTAAAAGTATTTATTTTAAAGAACAAGGAAGATATGAATTCACTAATGTATTTACCACTTTAACTTTTTCATTAAAACCTTCCATTTTGTTTTTTAATATATTTTTTAACAAAAACTAAACTTTTTCTTTTGCAAATTTTTTGATTAGTTTTCAGTTTCATATGTAAACAAAAAACAGCTGATTGTTAAATTCTTGTCCGAACTTACCCAAAGAAAAAGTTCGGGCAAATTTGTACAGGAAATGAAAAAAAATACTCTCTCAATTACTCTCATAATTGAACAAAAATTGTTATATGGAACGCTTTTGGGTAACTTTGGGCAAGTTCGGACTGTTTCGTTATGCATGTGGAACACACCTAATATGACATATCGGATGATAGTGGTTGCTCTGCTGTTCATGGACATGATAAAACTTCTCAGAAGTAGTAAGCGGGGTAGGATAAATGACACGCATACATACATTTTCAATGAATCTTTAACTCCTATTTTATAAATTCATTTAATAACAAATAAACAATTCCCGAAAAATTTTATATTGATTTAAAAAAATGTTTTATATAAATTTTTTATTTCAATTGTTTGTCGTTTGTATTATTTCGATAATAGCCCAAATATGCTTAAATTATTACGTTTTTTAGTCTTAATATTTATTCTAAATTTTGAAATCTTTATTACAACAGAAATTTAAAAACAACTTTATATACAGAAAAAAAAATTGCACACACATACACACATTTTTCTATAAAACATTTACAAATTACTATTGAAGATAAGCATATGTACTTATGTCCTTAAATTTTCAAATTTAAACTGATTTTAAGCTTATACTACATACAATGTACATACTATTATTGATAAACTATACAATACATACACACACACACACATATATAATTATAAACTAATAAAAAAAAACCACAAAAGGAAATAAGTTTATTAAGAAAAATGTTTTGATTATCTTTTTAATTTAATTTTAAAATAATTTAATTTTAGCAGTTTAACAAAAAAAAATTGTCAGAATACAAATTAAAATATTGAAATACAGTAATTGTAAAAAAAATATTGTAAGAAAGCAACATGCATTATATACATTATATACATACATATATATTTAAACAAAATAAAAAAAGAACAAGAACAACCAAAAAATAAAAAAATATTGACATGAATAAATTTCAGTAAATTATTAAAGATTGGAATTAGAAATGGTGTTTTATTTCCGCTCAAAAATAAATCACAATTATTTTCAATACATGCAAAGTTTATCTACGAACATATTTGAGGCGAAATTAAATATTTAGGAGTTATCCTTGACAAAAAAATTTTATTAAAACAGCATGTTAATTACATTTGTTAAAAGGCAATTAAGTGTAGCCGTGCACTATAATGCTCGGCGCACAATTGGGACGAACGACGAATTTCGCCCAACACGACGAACTCTTCGGTAAAAATTCGTTGTGCAAATTCGTCGTGTGAAGCACAACAACGAAAGAAAAGTATCATCTTTTATTGCTAGGCGCACAATTGGGACGAACGACGAATTTCGCCCAACACGACGAACTCTTCGATAAAAATTCGTTGTGCAAATCAGCGTTACCGTTGGATATTTTCAAAAAGTATCAAAAAAAGGGGATTTATGCAACAAAAGTGGCAACAAAAAGGGGATTTTTTTGCTTTAAGGGGCACCTCTTTAAAAATCAAAAAAAAGTACACCAAAACTTTTTTTAAGTATTTTGTTAAATTTATTTAAAATATTATATTAAAAATAATATAAAAACATAACAAAAATATTATTTAATGATAATATTTGATTTTTATTTAAGCTTGAGATGAACTTTTTTGTTTTTTTATAAAAAATTATTTATTAGAAACCAATATTTCGCTACCAAAGCAAAATGGGTAGCTTTTTCATGGTTAATTTGTATACAAATTATATTAAACAAAAAAACAAATTCAAAACATATTATTACATATTTACCCTGAAGAAGCTACCCATTGTTTGGTAGCGAAATATTGGTTTCTAAAAATAATTTTTATAAAAAAACAAAAAAGTTCATCTCAAGCTTAAATAAAAATCAAATATTATCATTAAATAATAACAAACTTAAGGACAAAAGCATGGATTCGCAAGTATTTACATTAAGCCTGTTAGTAACTTTATTTCAATATAACATACTTATAAATAGGTTTGAATATACACAGAAAAAAGTAATTTTCTAATTCAAAAACAGAACCGACCACTGCTCCAGAATTCTTGATGCAACATATAAATGATAGCCATCTAGTATCACTTAGCCTTAGTATTTTATGTTCAGGTACATCAAAAATACCTTGCAGCTCCTTCGAATCGTGTTGTCTTTTTGCACTCTTAAAATACGTAAAAACCTTTTTAAGTAACTGTTCAACGTCATTTGGAATGCACGATAATGATGTATTGTTCACTAGATTTATAGAATGGCACACACAGCCGATATGAAATAAATGCGGAATCTTTTTATACCCTTCACAAAGTGAAAAAGGGTATATATAGGTTTGTCATTCCGTGTGAAATTTCTACAATTTTCATTTTTTTTTTATTTTTTATTTAATATATTTTTTTTATTTTTATTCTTTTTTTATTTTGTTTTTTGTTTTATATTTATTATATATATTTTCATTATTTTTTTTTAAATATTTTTTTAATTTTTTTTAAAAAGCTATCAACAGTGTTTCATTTGCAAATATCAAACTGCCTAACCACCAGCACCAAACATTTTTCCGTAGAAATACCCGTAGTTTCATCAGTTATTAGGCTAAAACATTGATTGATTGAATTCGGCACAGCATACACCTTATTTAATGTATTTTGGCTATAAGTATACGCAATCGCAAGAAACATATACATAAGCTAAACACGCATGATAAGCAAAAGATTTCATATGAAATTGCTTACATATATATTAAAACAGTGTTATGTATATGTATTAAAGTTGGGTGTTTTAACAAAACAAAAGCCGCGAAAAAGTATCTTTCCATTTCGTAAAAAGTATCTAAAAAGTCGTACGATTTATAAAAAGTATCACATTTGGGGGCATTTTGACAAAGTGGCACAATAGTATCTCAGCATTTGAAAAAGTGGCAAAATGCTACTTTAGTGGCCCTAACGGTAACGCTGGTGCAAATTCGTCGTGTGAAGCACAACAACGACGAAAAAGTAACATCTTTTTTAGTTGATAAAATTGTTTAGTGTTTGTGCAAAGAAAAAACAAAAATAATCTAAGAATTTAATTTTTTGTGAAACTCAACAAAACAATAAATATAGTTTCTGTAATAATAAAAACTTTTTTACGTATAAGTAAACGTTTAATCGGTTATTTAGGTTCTTAAAATCAAGTGCTTATTTATTGCTATTAAAGTAAGTACTTATTTAAGTCCCTATTTATAAACGAGCGTTATAAGTACCAGTGATGGCATATAAGAATTTCAGTCTTGTGCCAAAATTTTAGCTAGAAGGTTCCAAGATATATTTAAAAGTGCCATAACAAACATATACCATGTCTATTTAAAAAAATTAAATCCATTTATTCAGTTGTTTTAGATTAATACATTTTATTAAGATGAATTAATTATATACAAAAACAAGTAAAAGTGCTATATTCGGCTGTGCCGAATCTTATATACCCTTCACAACGTGTAATCATGCAATAACAGTAGTTTGTATCACCATTCCATATGATATACGTACATACATATAAAAAACATACATATATAAAAACATCCCATTGGAAAATTATAAATTTACGTATATATGTTAAAAAAAAATTAAAAAAAAAATAAAAAAAAAAATTTAAAAAAAAAATTTAAAAAAAAAATTTTAAAAAAAAAAATTTTTAAATAATTAAAATATATATAATAAATATAAAACAAAAAAAAAATATTTGAAAAAAAAAATAAAAAAAAAATAATAATAAAAATATAAATAATATATTAAATAAAAAATAAAAAAAAAATTAAAAAAAAAATAAAAAAAATTTTTTTTGCCTCAGCTGGGATTCGATCCCACGTTTTCTCTAACCAGTATACACGTTTGTATGTATGTATGTTGTTGTTGTAATGCTGTTTTTGTGAAAAAAAAATCGAGGTGGTCGTGGGTTTTTGCTCATATCTCAGTTGTTTATGTACCGATGTTTCTGATTTTCAATACCGATCTACTCCCGAATATTTCTGATATTTTAATACCTCACCCGAGTCCAAGCGATGTCGGGGGGCTTCAAAAAGTTGATTTCAACATACACACGGACAGACGGTCAGACGGACAGACTGACAGGGCTTAATCGCCTCCCCTATTTATAAGCTTTCAGAAAATATATACTTTATGGGGTCGGAAATCAAAATTGTAGAAATTTCACACGGAATGACAAACCTATATATACCCTTTTTCACTGTGTGAAGGGTATAAAAATATGTATTCAGACTTCAATGTTTAAAAAATTTATACAGATAAATTATATAAAAAAATATTATTATTTATTAAATACATACATAACGCTTTTTGTGAATGAGAAACAGACGGACAGACGGACAAACATAGCTTGATCGTCATAAAATGAAACCCTGATTCAGAATATACATACTTTATGGGGTCTTAAATGGATATTTTGATGTGTTACAAACGGAATGATGAAATGAATACAGCCCCATTTTTTTGGTGGTGGGTATTAAAAAATAGTTAAAAATTATCTTTCCCATCCAGTCATCTGATTGGCCCTTCACATACTTGACTAAGATTTCTGTGGCTTGGAGCTAAAAGGCCAACGTCAAAATATTTACTTTTGAGAAAATTGGAATTGAACTTTAACTTTTATATATGCTTTTATAGTGACATTGGCCAGCATTTTGTTTATGAAGCTGTTCTGGGTTAAGTATGACTTTAGCTGTTTTACCATAATGAAAAAGAGCAAGAAAACAAATCTAATGCAATGACTAACTCAAAAGAGCAAAAAAGTGGCATTGGCTCCAAGCCACAGATTTAAGCTATCAATTTTTGTTATTTTCGTAACACACGGTAATAATTGTTTCTGGCATAATTTGTATACGTGTATAAAGCTTTTGTGTGTATTAGTGTTTTGTTTTTCATTTGACGTTTGACTTTGCGTACAAATTTAAAATCCACGCGAATATGGTAGAAATGTGAGACAGCGTATTGTCTGTTTTGAGCAAAAAACCAAGTAAAAAAAAAGCGTAGTAAAAGCAAAACTTTACGGCCATAATTAAATAGTCAATATAAGGCCAATTCAATGCCTTTCTAAAAGCAGATATGCATGGAAAGTCTACTTGCGCGACCAGCACCCCTCTTCTTTCAAATTCATTGTTACACCACGACGGTCAACTTATGACTAAATTCGCTCTGATAAAAAAACCTGTGGTTTTTTAAATGTATATGTATTGGTTTTGTGCTGCTAGTGCAGGGTTAAGGCTGGTTGAAACTTTATGCCAACAAATAACCATACTCTTCACCTGGCAGAATTAGTCTAATGTGTGAAGGGTCATTAAGCCTATGAACATGTAGGATGTTATTCATTTTGAACTAATACTTTCAGAAAGGCAATTTTGTGTCATTGTTGCAGTTTTTAATAGTATTTACAAAAGGGAGAAAACCCATTTATTTATTTTTATTTAAAAACATATTATATATATTATATTATATATTATTAATACAAGATAAAATCGAAGGATTGACACACAATTTTTAAAGAAGATACCAATTCTCACAACACCCACACATTAATGAACTGATGTCAGCATAATTTTATTTTGAGCTATCTTTTAATTTGTATCTTATACCCCCGCTTCATAAAGGTTCCTAAACTCTTTACTCTTATACTTAAGTCAAATGTAAATAGAATTAATATTACTTTAAATAAATTAAATTGTATTGAAAAAAAAATTTTTATTGAAATAAAAATATATTTCTTTAAAAGTAAATAAAATTATATTTTTATAATATTTTAAAAAAGTGCCAAAATTTTATTGAGCGTGCCATTGTGCCATTAAACAACTAATAGTGCGAAAAATGGCACGATTGTGGCACTTTTACCAACAGTGATAAGTACTTATTCGAGTCCCTATTTGTAAACGAGCGTGGTAAGTACTTATTTAAGATCCTATTTGTAAGCATGGTAAGTACTTGCCTCCAATGGCATTGCCGTGTTAAAATAATAGATTTATATGACAAATTGTAAGTAGTGAACAATTGTTTTCTAGTACATTACCACATTGTAATGTGTTATTTTGCTGGGAGCCTATGACTGAAACACATATTTCTGCCAAGTTTCATTGATCTAGGTGCACCCAATAACTTTTAAGAAGCAATAAAGGCTAAAAAAGTGATGTCCGGTTAGATTGGCAAAAAACTCCTATGTGCGACGGTCATAAGTAGAAAGATCCTAAGTCTTATTTTTACGAAATTGCATTTTTCAGTGATTTCAACACACCTCGATCCCAAAACTAAATACAATATCATCAAAAATAAAAGTTATACAAACATTTTTACACAAGAAGTCACACTATGATAATACAGTTTCTAAAACGTTTTTATCTTTTCCTGTAAAGTTACAATTTTTTTAGCAAAAGCCTTTCTAGCTGTGACCACAGGTATATAAGAATTATTTCATTCAATCTTTCCCATGGCTTTACGTCGCACAATGTCACCATATGAGTTTTCTCGTTGCAAAAAACATAATTTTTGAACCAAATAATTTAAATAACGTCAGGTTTAAAGTGTCTTAAAATTACTTGTTTCGCCAAATTTTAGTCGTAGACTGATACCGGGACTATGATCGTATATATCTAGTCTAATCTACCTATTATCTGTATACAAATGGCCTTAGGTCAAGTTGTGTAATTTTCATATCATGTACGTGTCCGAACAAGATTTGTGCCTACCTTTATTAGATGTTTGACTATTTATACGCCAACGCAATTTCTATATTAGGTGCTTACCTTTATTTGTGCATTCTTTATCTGTATTTTGGGAACAGAATTTGAAAGAGGATCTCAAGTAAGCATTACATAATAAAAAACAAAAATCATATCTATTAACAATAACCAACGAATAACAATGAGAATGGATTTTCGCGGTTATATGTCATAAAGTGCCCAAAAAAGCATACAACTTCATTTTGGAACCATGTCTTTGCTCAAGATTTTACCCCTAGCAAAAAATGGGGTATGGAAGGCCATCTGGCAATTTTTTGCATTAAGTTAAAGAAACTTTTTTTAAAAACTATGGCAAATAAAGAAATTTATAGTTTTCTTTATTTTTTATTTTCAATCAAAGTTGAGATACATATATCACGAATTCCACAGAAAAGTCATCCGTCACACATGTGCGTGACGATGTTAAAAATTAGTAAAAGATGAATATATATATATTTTTTTCAGATAATATAACTTTTCGTATAATCTAAGATTGCTTCTTCTAGCTGTTAAAAATATGAATTTTTATTTGAAGTAAATTCGCAGAAATTTTTGATAGAAACTGACATAAAATGTTCAAAAGGTAAATTTTGTAACATGTGCGTACGGTACATTTTGATTTATACTAACGAAATTAGAAAACCTATTAATAAGTGCTTTATAAATTTTTGAAAGAGCATAAAATTAAATAATAATAGCGGCAAATCTGCTTTAACAAAAGATATTTTTTTAACAAAATTAGTTGCAATTATTCGCACTCTGTAACAGTGCGTGACATGGATTTTATGATATAAAAATTGTGGATGTTGGTAAATTCATATCAAATCATAAAAAGCACAATTAAGTTAAATGTTAATTCGGAATCCAAAATCTAATTTTCCAATACTGCATTAATAAATAGAATCAAGGAGAATTCAACAAATTTAGACATTGTGTTTCCCCATCATCATGTGCTGATAATTTCACCTGTATGAATTCGCCTTGAGCGTTACCAACTTTTTTTAAAAGTCATGCCTGCATATGTCAAACTTAATTTTTTTAATTTAATTATACAATAAATAATTCGCAGTTTCAGTTGGTTTAAAACGTTTTAAAAAATACAAAACCGTGAATAAAAAGTTTTCGCTTTAAAGTTTTTTAAAAGTTATTCAAATTTAAAAAGAAAATAAAAAAAAATTGTTTGACATATCCGGCATAAATACAGTGGAGTCGATTAAGCCCAGACCGTCTGTCCGTGTGTTGTTTGAAATCAACTTTTAGAAGCAACTATACATATTTTCCCCAGATCTGCTATTGAAATTCAGCACAATCGCCCTTTCTAAGCACTTTCTAAGATATGAGCAAAAAACACGACCACCACAACATAAATACATATATACTGGTTAGAGTTAACGTGGCATCGAGTCCCAGCTGAGCCAAAAAAAATTTTTTTTTTTTATTTTTTTATTTTATATATTATTTATATTTTTATTATTTTTTTTATATATTTTTTTTAATTTTTTTGAAAAATTTTTTTTTATATTTTTTAAAAAATTATATTAAAATTTTTTTTTTAATTTTTTTCATTGTTTTTTTTTATTTTTTTTTATTTGTTTTTTTTTTTTTTGGAAACACATACGTAAACTCAATTTATAATTCTGCAATGGGTTGTTTTATATATATATGTATGTACGTATTTCATATGAGATAAATGGTGATACCAGCAATTGTTATTGCATGACTAAACGTTGTGAAGGGTATATAAGATTCGGCACAGCCGAATATTGTACTTTTACTTTTTATGTTAAAAAAACGAGGTGGCCGTGGTTTTTTGCTCATATCTCAGGTGTTTATGTACCGATGTTTCTGATTTTCAATACCAATATACTCCCGATTATTTCTGATATTCACCCTGATACCTCACCCGGGTCCAGGCGATGTCGGGGGGCTTCAAAAAGTTGATTTCAACATACACACAAACAGAGGGACAGACTGACAGAGCTTAATTGACTCCCTTTTTCAAAAGCTTTCAGAAAATATATACTTCGTGGGGTCGAAAATTAAAATTGTAGAAATTTCACTCGGAATGACAAACCTATATATGTATACCCTTTTTATACCCGCCACCAAAAAAATGGTGGGGGTATATTCATTTTGTCATTCCGTTTGTAACACATCGAAATATCCATTTTAGACCCCATAAAGTATATATATTCTGAATCGGGGTTTGATTTGATGACGATCTAGCTATGTCCGTCCGTCTGTCCGTCTGTTGAAAGCACGATAGAGGTCGCACCGAAAAAGCTAGGGGGCTCAAATTTTGCCAAAATCTTTCTTATAGACAAAGTTTGTATGGTATTGTAAATGGGCTAAATCGGAATATTAGGAAGTGAATTATAGCTCGTAATGCAAGAGTTGGTCGAAAAAACCGTGTCCTTCGAACATCGAATAAAATGGAATTGTGTCCAAACTCATTGACGTACAGTCATGAAACTTCGAATATATATTTCTCGAGCCAAACCAATATCTCTCCCCAAAAATTGCTTATATATATGCATTAGGAAAGGAGTTATAGATAAAAATGTACGAAAATTTATACCGCGCAGTGTATTTTTCAGTATATTTTAAATTTAAAACCTAACAAACCGGACAAATTTAGATGTACGATCCTGTAATTTTGCACACTTTGCTTCTTAGTGAGAGGATTTTCTGTAACGGAAACTCAGTGTGCCACGCCCACTTTTACGCCCACCTCCCATATAACGTTTTAACTAAAATTCATATAATTTCTCTATTAATAAAGATTTTGAAATATTAAAGGACTATATTGAAATATCTAAGTTGTACTCATTAGCAAAAACAATTTTGACACGCCTTCTATAATGCCCACTCTTCACGTTATCTACCGTTAATGAGATTTAAAAGCTCATAAAACCGACAAAATTAGAGGTATGATGATGAAATTTGCTACATACTTATATCCTTCTAATCAATGTAATTGTTGTGCCAAAAAGTTTAGCTGACACGCTCACTTTAACGCCTACCTCCCATATAACGGTTTGTCTTAAATCATGTAATTTCTCTATTGACAAGGTTTTTGGGAAAATAAAGGACTATATTGAGATTTTTATTTATTAGCAGAAACGTTATTGACACGCCTACTTTAACGCCCACTTTCACTAAAAGACTAAATTTACGAAAACATTTTACTATCATATCGAAGTTATTAAGGGTGGTTAAATTTAAGGGCCGATGTTGATTTTAAATAAAACACAAATTATTTAAGAAATTATTATCATTTCTTTTTATAGTGATAATATTTGTATGGTTCAATTATGTATTTAACAAAATATCGGCCAAATGGCCCCACCATCTTTAGCGCCACTCCACTATCTGATGGTCCAAATTTTCAATGACAATGTTGATGCTCAATTGTTGGGCATGATGTTGAGTCGAGGTTGACTGCTCTTTTGCCACACTATCGCAAAAAACAGCAATGGTTCCCATTCAACGAACTAAGAAGGCATTCACAGATTTTCTAACACTTTATACAGACCTGTTTTGCAGAAATTTAAATATTTTTTACAATTCTCCCGATTGTGGACGAATTTGAACGATTATGTTGATCAAAAGAATTACGAAGTGCACAAAATGCATTTTGATTTGAACGCCCATTTTTATAAAAAACTTGAATAACTTTAAAGCGTTGCTCATTTGCATATCTTTCCACGGATCAAATTGAGTAAGTTTGAGATTGAGAAATGTCAAATGAAATGCAGAAAACAAATTTAAAGACTAGGTGTAGTTCACCTTCAACATAGGCCCATAAAATTTTACCACCCTCTACAAAGAAAGTGATGCATATTTTATTATAAAGAGATTATACCATAGCGATTAACAAAATAATAAATATTGTGCTTTAAATGTACACAAAATTGGTGGTGCGTATAAAAGATTCGGCACAGCCGAATATAGTGCTCTTACTTGTTCACTGTGTGAAGGGTAAAAAATATGAATTTGTTGGCTAACTTTTTTTATATTTTTTACTTGAGGGTTTTTTCTAAGTTCAAAAAACTTCTTTAAAATATTACCAGATCACAGATCAAATTTTAAAAGACTTTAAGTAATTATAATTAGTAAATTTTTTTACATATGTATAAACGCTAATTTTTTTACGCTTTTAAATGCAATTTTTTTTTTAATTTTTTCCCCTACTAAATTAACAAAGTAACTTGATTTTACGAAACTACAAAAATTTATTTTTTTCCTTATGAACAATTTGTTCTTAAATGCTAGGTGTACGAAAACTTTTTTGGTTTACTGTACATAAAGGGTGTTTTTTTAAGCCCGATAGAACTTGAAATTGTAAAAAATAACACAAAAAATTAAATTGTAATCAACATTTTTTTTTTATTCGAAAGATCAATACGTGACATTAACATTTGAAAATGATTTCGGGCATATGGGCACCGCGGCTGTTCTTGACGAGCGCATTCTGGACGTCCAATTTTATCGCAAAATTGTATTCAGCGATGAGGCGCATTTTTGGCTTAACGGGTTTGTTAATAAGCAAAATTGCCGCATATGGAGCGAGACCAATCCACAAGAGACCCTACAGACTCCATTACATCCAGAAAAATGCACCGTTTGGTGCGGTTTTCACGCTGGTGGCATCATCGGATCTTATTTCTTCAAAAATGAGGCCGGAGCTCGCGTTACGGTCAGTGGAGATCGTTACCGCACCATGATCAATGATTTTTTGTTTGAAAATATGGATGACATTGATCCGGAGGAGATGTGGTTTCAACAGGATGGCGCTACGTGCCATACGGCGAACGCAACCATCGACTTATTGAAATCAAAATTTGGCGATAAGTTGATTTCGAGAAATGGACCTGTCAATTGGCCTCCAAGGTCGTGCGATTTGACACCTCTCGATTATTTCCTGTGGGGCTACGTAAAGTCACTGGTTTATGCTGATAAAACAGCAACAATTGACGCCTTGGAGGCCAGCATTGTTCGTGTTATTCGTGACATACGGCCAGCAGTGCTCGAAAAAGTGGCCCAAAATTGGACGTCCAGAATGCGCTTCGTCAAGAACAGCCGCGGTGCCCATATGCCCGAAATCATTTTCAAATGTTAATGTCACGTATTGATCTTTCGAATAAAAAAAAAATTTTGATTACAATTTAATTTTTTGTGTTATTTTTTACAATTTCAAGTTCTATCGGGCTTAAAAAAACACCCTTTATAATGAATTAAATATATTTTTTTAAATACATATGTATGTATGCATATGCATTTTAATAAATAATTAATTAAAATTTCACTTCTTTTTAAACAATTAAATTTTATTTTGCTGGCATAGATTTAATTGATATAAAACATCTGAGTTTATCTGTGTAAATCCCCTTCAATTAAGCACGAAACAGCGAAAAATGTTTTGCCACAGATAAGCAAATGAACTTAAAGATTATTAGGAGATGGAAAATATTCAGCAAATCTATATAGTATGTATGTATATAAAAGATCTGAGAATCGCAAAATTGTACATTTATTATTAAACAACACACAAGACTGATTGTTATAGAAAAAGAATGACAAATTTATTGAAAATTACTTTAATAGCCATAGGTAAGTGCAAGTGCATACTTAAATACATAATATGTATGTATGTATGTACATACATATGTAGTATATTTAAAATAGCTGATTAAATAAAATTATACACATTAACATATGCATACTTATATATGCACATTATTTAGTCTTACCTGCTTTCTTTTGTGTCACCATTAAGCCGCGTAGCAGCTGGGCTGCAGTTCCAGCACGTTCACCCTCCCGCATTAGTGGTGCCGTTGATTATGTGATAATTCATCATTCGGACAATCCTAATGGCTGTTCTAGCGAAAGTGCGTGCCAGAGGCTAATTAAAAATATACAAACCGATCATAAAGGACGTCGTAATTTCAGTGACATAGGTTACAATTTTATTATAGCTGGCGATGGCAATGTCTATGAAGGCCGTGGCTGGGGTCTACAAGGTTCTCATGCTCCTAATTATAATCGTAATAGTATTGGCATTGTTTTCTTGGGCAATTTCGAAAGTAAGTCTGCTTACAAATGTTCAGTATTTATTTATTAACAACTAAATATATTAATTTTCTCTTTTTTTCATTAAGACACTAAACCTTCGAATCAAATGTTGCAAAATGCTAAAGACTTAATAGCTCAAGCTGTTAGTGGTGGTTATTTAAAGGATAATTATACTTTGTTGGGTCATCGTCAGACCAAGGCCACATCTTGTCCAGGTACTCAATTGTATAATGAAATTAAGACTTGGCCACATTGGCGAAATATTTAATTGTTAGAATGTAGTTATTTTTTTTTTAACCGAAATATAATTTTTTGCTTCAAATTTAATATGTAAAATGGTGTTTTCATTGAAGAAGAAAAAAATAAGACAGAATGTAAAATTTCTATAAAGTATAAATTTTCTGAAAGCTTATGAATAGGGGAGTCGATTAAGCTCTGTTAGTATGTTCGTGTGTATGTTGAAATCAACTTTTTGAAGCTCCCAGACATCGCCTGGACCCGAGTGAGGTATTTAAATATCAGAGCAGATCGGTATTGAAAATTTAGAAGCATTGGTACATAAACAACGAGATATGAGCAAAAAACCACAGCCACCTCGCAACAACATACAGCACATGCGTGCATACATAGAAACGTGGAATACTGGTCAGAGTAAACGTGGCATCAAAACCCAGCAGGGACAAATTTTTTTTTTCTATTTTTTTTTTTTTATTATTTATATTTTTATTTTTTTTTTATTATTTATATTTTTATTTTTTTTTATTTGTTTTTTTTTATTTTGTTTTTTTTTCTTTTTTTTTTGAAACATACAAACTTAAACTCAATTTATAATTTTACAATAGATGTTTTTATAAACATATGTATGTATGAATGTTTTTTATATGTATGTACGTATTTCATATAAGATACAAACAATTGTTATTGCATGACTACACGTTATGAAGGGTATATAAGATTCGGCACGGCCGAATTTAGCACATTTACTCGTTTTTTTTTTCGATTATTTAACGCGGCTTTCTGTTTTTTCTAAGCTTTTTTGAAGTCATTCTTCAACACTTTAAAATGCGTTTCACTATCTATTTTCCAATTTCATTTAAATATATATGTTTAAACATATATTTTTTATTTCAATAATGATTTTTTTTAATTTTTACACACAATATTATTTTTCGTTTTTCTTTGTTTATGTTTTGTTTTTGATAGCCAGTACAGATAAATTAGCGATTTTTGTTATCAAAATTGGAGATGAAAAGTTTACTTTAAAAAACCTATGATTTCAAAAAATATACAAACAAATAAAATTAGCTATTAAAAAAAAGAATTAAATTAATTTAAAAAAAACTGTAACAAATGAAATATATATTTTTTATAAACATATTTTAGAAATTTAAGTAGCTTTTTAATAAACGCATTTTTTAAAATCAGAAAGCTGTTTTTCATTGTTATTTTTTTTATTGATTTACATTTTGTTTTAAGTTTTTGGCTTTTTTCCGCAAGCATTTCTTCTGACCATTTTCTATCGTAAAGCACTTTTGCTTGTATTTTCATCAAAATCGGACTAATGGTTCCTTAGGTAGATAGGATCAGTGCCCGATAGAAACTGAAAGCAGATTTGAATTTAGCGCGTTAAAATCTCTGGGTCCACATATTTTGGCATGAAGAGTTTCCGGCAAACGAATGTAAACAAACCACAGAATATTGTGAAACAAACATAAAACCACTAATTTCTAGATTTTGTTCTTAAACTTCGTTTACAGCTAGGCTAAAGATTTCAGCTGATATGAATTCGCCCTAGATATCAAATTTTGTTTTTTTAGTAGTTAATTCTTTATCTGTTTCCACATTTCTTTTTTGGCACTTTTTTCCAATTTACATGTATAAAGGGTAAAAACTGTCTGTTTTCGGTACTTTTTTTCTTAGATTTTCTTTATCTATAAAAAAAAAGTAACGTCACTGACTGACTGATTTATCATTGCACAGCCCAAGCATGAAGAGATACATGAAATTTTATTAGTGGCTTCTCTTCTAACGTATAAATCCACTAAGTGATTTTAGGAAATTCATAAAAAAGGTTGAAAACGAGTAAAATCGTTATTTATACCTGCTTAAATATACATTATACAAATTAGTTTGAAAAGGTAGGTATTGTAATCTACTTAAAAAATAAGATGACCACTAGGAGGAAAACGGGTAAAATATAATTTGGTACTTTTTGGGTGCGCATGTAATTACTTATTTATTAATTATTGGCGCCCTATGCTCCAATGGGAGTTAGAGGAACACATATATATAAATATATATATATGTAATTACTAAACAACCCAGCAAAAAAATCTATGACAAAGAAGTGATTTTGCAGGGGTTCAACTGGTGACGAAGTGATTAAATTTAGGTGAAAACACTAATGATTTTAACATTAGCGTGTCATTGCAGATCATGTGTTTACATGAATACATTAATGAACTGCACTCCATTCTAAGTACATATTTAGAACTCATGCATATTTGATGAGAATCATCGGATGTTTCATGAGTTGAATTTGTTTGTTTACATGAATTGTTTAAGATATTTAGCATGATGTTACATGCATTTTTAAGCACATCATTTATGACAAATTATTTTACATTTAAGAAGTCATTTAGAAGTAATCCTTTTATACAATTGATTTAGAAGTCTTGAAAATGCAATTCGCTTTGCATTACTTCTAATTTTTTTTGCTGGAAAATTAAGCTATGAAATAAAAATTTAAGTTGTATTAGTTATCCGCGATATTTTGGAACTTTTTGTATACGCTCAAAGTAGCGGAATGATGGTCGTTTATAAATTAAAAAAAAAAAAATAGCGAAGCAGGTGTATTTTGTCGTTTCTATTTATTTCGAACTTTGTAGTTTTTTCTGCATTTTTTTTAAGACCACCATATCCAAAATATACTTTAGGCCACTTGATATATTTTATAGTTTGCAGTAGATTTCTTTGCGAATATTTTATTTTAAAAATTGATACCATAATGAATGTACGTCATTTCAAAAAACCTACCTTTTTCACTTCATCCACCTAATTCAAGTTATAAGAGTAACCGCTAGACTTCTTGGAAAATAAAAACACAACTTTATCATATTTTTTTAGATTATATTAATTTTTATTTAATTTAAAATTTATTTAGTTAATACAAGCCATAATGGCCAAAAAAAACATACATAAGTATGCATTCTTTAAATACATTTAAAAAATTTGTTAATCCTAAGATTTAGTTAAAAATAAACAAGGCATTACAAATTTTTCAATTTATTATCAATTATTTTATTAGTTTCTAATTGAATTACATATAAATGACAACACGTTGCAAATTTGAATTTTTTTCAATTAAACAATTTATTTAAAAGTTGTTTTTATGTGTTTCATTAAAACTCTTTTACTATTTTCTTTTAATTTTTTCAAATAACAATATTTTTATTTAACAATTTTTTTTTTTATATAAAAAAATATGTTTAATAAGTAAAAAAAAAAAAAAATAAAATGAATAGAAATAATAGGATACAAATTCTACACAATTTCGCAGAGCCCAAAAGAGAAAATATGGTTTAATACATTAAAAGCGTTTGTTTAGAGTACGAGTAGAAAAAAAAACCATCCTAAATTTAATTAAAAAATTCAGCGTTAAAGTCGGTATCTATGCCTTTTCAAAGTTGTGGTCTTCAAAGAAAAAGGTTTATGAGGGATGGAAAAAAAGATAGAAGCAAACAGTACAAAAGATATCTCGCCGCTGCTGCCGCCAACACCTGGAGTCCCTCGCCGCAGTCTACGCCCGGTATCCCTCGCTGCCGTCACCACTTCGTATCCCACGCCGCAGTCAACACTTTGTATCCCACGCCGCAGTCAACACTTTGTATCCCACGCCGCAGTCAACACTTTGTATCCCACGCTGCAGTCATCACTTGGTGTCCCACGCTGCAGTCATCACTTGGTGTCCCACGCCGCAGTCATCACTTGGTGTCCCTCGCCGCAGTCAACACTTGGAGTCCCACGCCGCAGTCAATACTTTTTACTAACTCGCCAGTCGATTATTAAAAAAAAAACCTATTAGTAGCTGGAAACGCGCCAAACAACGAAGACCCTAGGAAACGAACTGCTACGCCCAATGACGTTTGGAATCCCTCGCCGCCGTCTACCACCTGATATTTAGATGTCCCACGCCCCCGTCTGCCCATGGAAGACCCTCGCTGCAGTCACAACAAAGTCCCTCGCCGCTGTCACTACTTGGAAGTCCCTCGCCGCCGTCGACTCATTGAAAATCCTGCTCCAGTCAGTTTGTAAACGAATATTTTGCGATTACATGGATAACGACCATTTCTGATGACCTTGATGATTTAGGTTGTTGTTGAAAACGAAATTGTTATCTCTTGAAGACGAAACGATATTCTTCCCAATAGAATTACAAGATTTCTTAAACCAAATTTATAGAGGAGCAGCTGGATACAATCAAAGCATACCCGATTTACCGACAGTTAATTTACTAATTCCAGGGTTTAGACGTAGTTGTATTTACAATTGTAATAGTAGGAGAGGAAGTGGTAATTCATCTTAGTAGAAAAATTATAAGAATCAAAATTACAGCTCTAGATGCACATGATGGACCAAAAATATTGTTGCTTTTGTTCATTTACAAATTTAAATTTCTAATTTCAAAGCGAAGTCGTCCCTCTTACGTTGTACGATGTTGTGAATTTGTAGTTTATTTACATCGTTGATAGTCCGGTTGAAGTTAGGTAGTCTGATTGAAGTTTAGAAGTTGGATAGTCTTGTTGAAGTTGATATTTTTGGGTAAACATATTCTCGTTTGCAAAAACAATCTGGATATTTTGAGGTTCAAATTTAAAAGTTAAACATTAAGTAATATAGTGTCCATACAGTCGTCTCACAACAATATTCATTCAGTAAATGAGATGACAATCGCTTTGTAATAGAGATCATAAGTTTTTCAACGACCGCTTAAAGATGATGAGATGATAATGTCGACAATAACTCAGCCTTAAAATTTTTACAGATTTAATATTGTAATGGATAGAAGTGTCTTTCGATAGCAAAAGTTGTTATAATTATGGTGTTGATGATGGTGATTTTTGGCAACATGGTTAGAATATTTCTTAACTTGCAAACAACAACTCAGATGTTTAAAGTCGTTTAAAGATTGTAGGATTGTTAACTGTGATTCGCGCCTCATTTGTTAGTTACTATCAGTTAATTACAGAATTTGAAGATGGATGATTTCCATAAATAGTTGCTACAAACGTATTTGAGAATTTAGAAGGCCAAAGTCTGTCTGGCAGCTTTTTTAACAGTTGAATGTTTGGTAGGCTTGTTTGCAAAGCTACAAGTTTTAAATTTCGTTCTTGAAGAAATGTTGCTGCTGATTATAGTTGATTGAGAAATTATTATTCCTGTATTTGTTGAAAGATGTACATCTTCAACGAAGATAGACTTTGTAGAAAAACGTTGTTTAAAAGAAGTTAATGGATGTATGTTGTAGTATCGTATTCACGACGAATTTGCTGTTTCTTTACGATATTGAGCACCGGCAGTTGTTGACGACTTTGATCAACATGATTTTAATCAATGTGTAGTGTTCAACAAGGAGTTAGTTGGAAATATGGATGCATTTTTGAAATCAGCTTATTGGCTTAATTGTAGTGTAAGAAACCACGGACGTATCGTGAAACTATGTTTTGTAATAAAAACTTGACTCTCTCGCTCACACAATTGGACATCGGAAAACTAATCTCATGGCAGTTATATATTCCCTTGGCTTAATCGCAAAACCATGTGTATTTATCTAAAAGGCAGTTTGAAGGCATAACTCTTTCTCTATAGTTCTCCTAGGCTCGCTTCATTCATAGCTCTCCTCTCAATATTAGCATTTGGTAAATTTACACCCAGCAGTTAATTTCATATTTGATTTATACAAATTCAAAATTACAGTTTACAAAGAAAAATATTTTACAATGAAATTTTAAGCAAGAAAATAAAAATATTTTACAGAGCTGAATTAAATAAAAATAATTTAAACAAATTTTAGTTTTATCTTTGAATCTATGACTATCACTTGTGACATTTTTGAAATAATTTTAAATGTTGATAAAATAGTAGATCTAGAATATTTAACAACCAATTCTAAAATATTTTATATAAATTTAAATGATAATAACACAGACATAATTTGTTAAGACTATTGAAAATTTCATACAAAATTGTTTAATTCTTGTTTTCTAGTAAAAAAAAAATTTTAAGGATTCATTTAGGTACATATGTTCTGTATTTCTAATCCGTGATATTACTCAGTAAAACATTCAAAATTTTTAACTGTTTTGTTTTACATTTGCGATTATTTTTCGTTTCGTTTAAGCAGGGTGGAATTCAGAATTTTTTCTTGTGTTCTTAAAATATTTGTGTTATACAAAACAAAAATTAAAAATTCGAATATTTCCCATTCGAAATACAGAACAAACATTTCCTTTATATAGTACATTTTTTATCGCAAATAGATTTGTTTAGTCAACTTAACTGTACACTTAAAAATTATTTTTTTTTTAATTGCAATGAAAAACAAATTAGAAAATAGCTGGTTAAAAAGATAAGAGGAAGAAAATAGAGTGGGCGCCGTGTTTCTGGATTCCCTTTTAGAAACATTTTGATAGTTTTGCGTTTTGTTTTTTATGAAGCCCTGCTGAGTTGTTGTATCGTATAGATTCCCTTTTACGATATTTGAAGTTAGATGGATGGATTTATTTGTGTTCGAGGTGGCAAGTGAATAGGAGGGAAAATGAATAATTCAAGATATACTTGTGATTGGAGGGAAATGCCTGAAAATGGTAGTAATTAGCGAGGAGGAATAGAAATTTATAAAATTAACCTTTTTTCTTTCTTCTTAATAAATCTTTTTATAAAAATACACAACGTTGTTGTCAAAAGCTGTCGAGTCAACAATGGATGTAGTCGCTCAAGCAGCTGGTAGGTGGTTTCGTTCATCTCAATAGCGTTATGCAATAGCCTGGGCTATACATCCGATTTAAAACAACAATCTCACAAGTCTGGACAGACTTAAAAAAATCTTAGTCACAAATCATCTGTGCATTATGTAAAGAACAATCTTCGTGTCTAACCTGGTAGTCTTTTAAAAAATAAAAAGAAAAACACAAAAAGCCAATCAACGGAAACCAAGTCTTCTGGTTAAGCTGCTATTCTTCATGTTCGGTAATCTTCACTCTTTTTCTCATCTTTTCTTCGGATAACAAACATTCGTACTCAATAAAGAAAATTATGCACAGGTACAGATCAACTGCGACATAATCCTAAAACAAACTTTTATAATAAAAAAAAGAATTACGAGAAGAAAAAGAAACACAAAAAGTACCAAATCTACACAAGTCATACTTTTTTGTCCAATTTACGCACAGGAACCGATCAACTGTGACATGACGCTAAAAAAAATTGATAAAAAAAAAGGAAACGGAGAATAAAAAGGAAAAAAAAAGACAAATTTGACACCAGTTGTCACCCCCAAATTAAAGCTCGGATCTGTTTTCTAGTTTCATATGCACATAAATAACTCGTCTTTTTTGTTATCATGTCCAGGCACCGATCAACTGGTACATGATTTTTCGCTGTCAACAGTTACAATGCTAAAACAAACTTTAATGATAAAAGAAATAAATAAAAAAAAAAAATACAAGAAAAAGGAAACATTCTCGATAATTATCGTCCTCAAACTATACAACTCAAGTTTTGTCCCATTTATGCACAGGTACCGATCAACTGTGACATAGTGCTAAAAAGAATTTATAAAGAGAAAACAGAGAACAAAACACAAACAAAATAGAAAGAAGGAAAGCTTGACAATAGTCGTCACCCTCAAATTGAAGCTTGATCTTCTCTATCTTCATCTTTATATTTTAAGTCAATCATTTTCTTAGTTTTACTATCATGCCCAGGCACCGATCAACTGAGACATGATCCTACAAAAAAAGTTAAAGCAGAACAATAATAAAACAAACAAAAAGCAAAAAACACGTCGAACGGTTAAAGTTGATTGGTTTTTAGTTTCTGAGTGCTCTTCCTTCTTCTTGCTTTTGTCAAAATGTATTTCTCTTTCCGATACTTGTATTCATTTTACCCTGTTTTGCCGGTCAAACTTATGCACAGGCACAGATCAACTGTAACATAAAGCGGCTACAAAAAAAAACAATAAAAATCGAAAGAAAGAAAACAGAAAAAGACACTTGCATCCGTAAATCCTTTTCTAGTGTAATATTTTCTAATTCATTAAATAATATGCTGTTTAGAAAATACAATTTTAAAAACGAAAGAAAATTTGTTGTTTTTCTTTTTATTATAGCAAGAACAAAACACGTTTATAATTTTCACTCAACTTAAGCAAAGATATTTTGTAAACAGCATACATAAATGTTTATGTATATTAGACCTAGAACTTTTTTAATTCTCGTTTTCCAAAATATATACACACAAGGTTTACTAAGTGTCGTATTTCACAATATGTAATACAAAACTAATTAATTATTTTAAATTTTTTAGTGAAATTATGACTTTATGACACTAAGAAATACACACCCATGTGAATTAGCCAAGTGAAACTTTTCAAAAGCATAATTTTTCTTTTGGCTTAGTGTTACTACTTGCGTTTTATTACCACTTGCGTGTTTTATTAGGCTAAGTGTTACCACTTGCATTTTTGAGCTGACCCATTATGAGCCGCAGTTTTGAGCATATTGTACATCTTTACAATTAAAAGCTACTGCATTACTTTTTTTTTATTAATTAATAATTAAGCGAGCTTTTACTGATGGAAGGGAGGGTTTTCGCAGTTATATTATATTTTTTGCCATTAACATAATTATGCTTTTATTTTTACATTTTACAAATAAATCAACATAATAAGCAACATTTTATTGATAATTTATCAAATACATTAACATGCAAGTTTAATGATAATTTCAAAGATGGGGTGATGGCTCTACATATATTTATCGAATTACCTATATTATGAGTAAATAGGATTTATTTTCGAACAACGATCAATCATACGAGCATGCAATGATGATCTCTTAATAGAAGCAACGACGTCAAGGTTGAACGTAGTTATATCTCTTGAATTTATCATCATGTTGCGATGAATGTTTAGCATATAAATTTAATTTTAAATGTAAATAAGCATAAAATAATGCAAGCTTACATAAATATACATAGTATGTATGTATGTATGTATAACATATACTAATATACACCACCTTCACTCCTTAAATATTTTTAAGATTTTCTTACAAATCTAACGGCCGTTCTCATAAAAAATATTTTAGGCTTATTAAAGGCTTAATTGACAGATGTTGTCAGAAATTTGTCAAATAAGCCTTCAATAAACCAAAACAATTTTTTATAAGTACGACAGTTAGTATTTATTCAGTATATAAGCTCATTTATAATAATGTCTGGTATAAAAGTAGCTAATGCATGTTAGATGTTACAATATTGGCATTTATATGAACACTGTTTACACATTATATATGTTGAGCAGTATTTCGATTTAGTTTTATTAAAACTGTAGATACACAGGTGACAAGTTTGTTACAACTTAGAAAGTGCAAACATTCACTTGCAAAAATTAACTTATGAACCATTGTGTGACATTATCATCGAACAACGGAATATAAATGCTTATGAATTTAATAATTTGTTGCGATTCCCTTAGCAATTTATTTCATAGCTTGCTAAATTTATAAAAAATTATAATTTTTATGTTTTCTCTTTTTTGTATGTTTGAAAGATTTTAAAATATATAATTTTTTTGTCATCATACACTTACGCTTGTTCAATATAGATTTGATGAGTTGGTATTGTAAGTTAGAAATGGGGTGCCACCAGATTTCAACATCATTATTTAATAACATTTGCGATTCCCTTAGCATTATTAAGCTTCTTTTTTGAGAATGGGTTGGGGTGGTGGAACTTTTCGTATTCTGTAAAAAGTGCATTCAATTTAAAGATGACATAAACTATTGCTTACAAAATCAACGAGCGTGCAGAACCAACATTAGTACGAGCAGTAACACACACACACAAAAAAATAATTATACAGTGCTGCTGGAGTTATTGTCACAAAAAATATTAGCGATTCCCTTAGCTATATTTTTAGAGTGCTTGTGAGCTTTTTTCGCCAAGTCTTTTTACATCAGCGGGAGTGATGCAAAGACAACTCTCTCTTGATCTCTGTAAAAAATCATAGTAATTCAAGAGGTTGGCTTTCACTATATTAAAAAAAAATCGGATGTACATATTTCAATATTTCTGCTAGTAACGTTTCGTAAATAGTTTCTGCTTTGCGAATTATACATACTTTTCGTTTCAAGACCGTGTGCGCGTGTGTGTGTGTGTGAGTACGTGCGTGTTAATTGTCTTTTTTATCTATATGAATTCATATCACCACAGGTAACAATAGTAAAAAATATTATGAAAGCGATTCCCTTAGCATACTGGTTTTTTTAATATACATACATACATATATTATTTTTAAGTTAGTGTGATTGTGGTGAATTACTTTCTACACTGCCAGACAGCTAACGAGTCATCATTATCCATTTTGTTTCAGTTCAAGAAAAAAACTTTTTCATCTAGAAGACAAAATTAAACTACAAAAACACCACAAAAAGAAACTGTCGCCAACATTAAAAAGATTTGAAAGATTATTAAGAACTGGATTACATATCAAAATTATGTTCTTCAAAATTTATTAGTTGTTCCACGAATAAATGTGCTAACGGCTTAAGTTAATTACAGCATCTCGCCGGGTTTTGAATTTTGTTATTGGGATAAAACTAATTTTTTGTCTGGAAAATACAATTGGAATTAGAAAGCCAAAAGAATATTTTCTTACATCATCAAAAAAAATGTATTTTCAGTTTCTTGAAAATTCACACTAGGTGTTAAGTCTGGATATTTTCTAGTCTTATCTAAAATTCAGAAAATAATTACAAGTTATTAGGCAACAATCTGGTTGTTAAATCCAGGTAAGTAGGTCTCTCCTTTGCCGATTATAAATTATGTAAATAAGCCATCTTTTTTTTAAATTTTATATTAGCGACGTACGTACGGAGATACACACACATCCTTTTAAGAAGTTCTAGCATTACTTTAGTTAAAGAGATTGACGATTTCAAATTATGTTCACAAGAACCGATGAACAGTCATAATGCTAAAAAAAAAGCAAATAAACTAAGAAACATTTTTTTCTAATTAAAAAACGCAGTGATCCTCCAGCATAAATAGTGGAACAATTCAACGTTCGTAGAGATTTTGTTGGACACGTCGCCTGTAAGAATTGCATTAGTTTTAAAAACAATAATATTGTTCTCTTACGCATATAGTTTAAACAGTTTGAGTGTAAAAAAAGCCGTATGAACTGACCGCTTTTGAGTAGCTACTGTTGATTTGCCCAGCGATAGGTGGATTCCTAAAATCTGAATGCAAGCTTGTCGCCTCAGTGACAAATATTTCGTCTGTAAAAATTGCATTAATCGTAAAAACAATTTGATTGTTGCCTTACATTTTCACAACTTTATTGATTTTTAAGACTTCTAAAAGGAACACAACGTAGAACATCTTTGTTAAACTACCCGCCTTATTTTGGACCACACACATAACATATTATGGCTCAGGCACAGATCAACTGAGTCCATAATGCTAAAAATCAGAATTTTGTTTTTGATTTGTTAAATAAGACACCTGCCTTTTTAGTGTATCCGTTTTGCCATAGTTTTATGGGGAACTTTACTACATCGCAAGTATAGTAGCCAAAACCAATGGAACATATTATGACTCAGGCACCGATCAACTGAGTCCATAATGCTAAAAATTAAAATTTGCTGTGTGATTTATAAAATTAAACACCTGACTCCTGTTTATGCAAGCAACTTTTTCGCTAGTGCATCGCAAAATCATATCATTCAAGATTGTCCCAATACGACATATTATGGCTCAGGCACCGATCAACTGAGTCCATAATGCTAAAAATTTAATAAAATGTTCGCATTTTGTAAATAAAAAATACAATTGCCTGTTTTTAAACTGTTGTCAATTAACGCTGCAGCAGAACAAATAAGCCAACGGTTATGAATATTTTCCAGTTATGATCAGGTGCGGATAAACTAAACAATAATGCTGGAAAATCAAATAGGTATTGGTCGTTAGATAATAGAAACCTGGGGCCTAATCACTTTAGATAAATCACACTTTCAACTCCATTCGCATGATTTCGCATAGTTTCTTGCCAGTATATTCTGCTTTTTGTTCTTACATTCCGTGTTTCGTTTCGAAAAATAACGTATGAAGTCTGCAAAAATTAGATTAGTTGTAAAAACAATTTTTTTGTTTCTTACATATTTGGCCAAAGCAAGTTTTCGTAAATTTTCCAATGTGATAAGATTGGGAAGTGTTCAGTGCAGATAAACATAAACCCCAATTAACGAGATGCGTATTATTTCTAAAATATATTTAAATAGAATAGAAATTTCTTGAAGACTTGTTTAGATTTGCTAGCTGTCTTTCGACTATTTGTTGTGTTTTACTTCCATGTTTTTAGTACCAAGACAATAGTTTCAGTCTCCTGTAAATTATTTAATTATTGCTAAAAACAAATTAAGTTCTCTTACACTTAAACGCCGAAGTGAAAAGGAGTAATGTCTAGGGATACAGGTAATGATTAACAGTTAATGCCAAAAACTCTGATTTTTGCTAATTATAATTAAGAAAATCTGCACTGTTGATGTATCTAGCTTTCTGCTTGATAGCTGGAATGTTTACGGCACTCTTATTGTATATACATTTCGGCTGCTTTATACAACAATGGATTTAGTTGTTAATATGCTGTTGAAGATTTATTCAACCATTATTTTTTCCAATCAAGAAACAATGAGTAATGGCTTTGATGGATCGAAATCAAGTCCTAGTTTTTCTAGTGTTCCTAAAATAAAAATATCATAGTAATTGTGTCCGGTATTCGAAATTTTTAAATTGATTAGTCGTTTGCTTAAATTTGACAAATGTTTACTTATAACAAAACACATTTGTAGATTTTTCGTTTTAACAATTTTTCTTTTTTGGTCCGTTGATAATTATTTTTCCACCAATAAGTCCATGGGAGGAATACAAGAAAATCAAGAATAAATACTTTTAAACGATTGGTGTTACACCGAACGTAGTGAAACGAACTTTCGATACAAATCCAGCAATTTGCTCAATTTTTACTGAAATTTTTGAAAAAGGCATAGATTTATAACAGTAGATTTTATAAATACCAAATTTTCGTCATAAAATCCATGTTTATAAAGTACAGGAGGATGTGTTTATAACGATTTCTTATTTATAAGAGATGATGACAAATGTGACCACTCATAACTTTGCTGGCCAACGTGGTCGTCTTAAACATAATGTATATTTGTTGGTATATCTGTAGATGTATGAACATGTGAATTTGCTTCCATATGAAGCACTCATAGCAAGACCAAAAAGTAAGATGCGATGCTTAAATTACACTCAGTTTATTTTACTTTGCAACTTCAGTATTAAGTGTTTTACATCTTTTCGCCGCCAAAATGTTGGTAAGAAACCGTGCTTGATTTATCACCAATATACACTGGAAAATAAAATTTTAATTTAAGTTTTTTTTGGTTTTTGGTGACAAATAATAAGACATAGTATTAATTTTTCTTCTAATAATCCATTAATAAAGGAAATATTTATTTAATTGTATAATTTTGTTCTTTCTTTAAAATATAATTTTACACACAAATTTAATATTGGCTTACATATACAAAATATTATATTGGTAATTCAATATGAATCAATTTTTTTTATTATGTATGTAGTATACATTCACGCTTCTAATATTGGCAAAAAAAATTATTACTCATACTAAAAACGACGTCATAATTGCGTTGTATTTGTTTCGTTCGTTTATTTACAACCAGTGTTGGATAACGAAAATACATACAAAACGAATATACAAAACAACGTAATCAAATTTGTTCAGCAGAAAATGCAAATGGCGTCTTTTTTTTCGTTTTATGAGTAATCATTTTTTTTTTCAATCCGATTCTATCTTTTATCACACTTAACTATATATTTTAAATATGTAGTTAATCAATATTCTAATTTTAAAAAATTACAAACCGATTGTTTTTCATGATTTCCATCTTTTTAGAACTGATACGACACTGTTTGCTCCATTTGCATTGCCGTTAGAAGTTACGACCTACAATAATCCACTCACATTGTAGTCTATTAACAACTTCCTTATCCATCACTCATGGTTGAAGACAAAGCTCCCACCCAACGGACTGTAAATGGAAAAACTTCGTAATATCTCATACACAAAAATATGCTCGTTTAAAAACATGCCCACATTTTCTAAATGTCTATCACAAGGATATGACATCAGACAATGAGGCTTATCTTTTTTACATAAAAATATGAAATATATATATCAAACATTTTTTTTCAAGTCCCTCTGTTATAAATAATTTAAAATAAATAACTTAATCATTAACTAGACACTCGCACTGAATGCAATTGATTTTCCTTATCACAGCGTAACTCTTTGTTGCTACTACTACTAATACTGCGCATAAACTTATCTAGATCACTTAATTCGCATTTCCATAAGTTGTCTATATCTAGTCTTTGTTTGCTGCTTTCTTCATCAATGTTTTTGCTTTGTCGATGACGAATTTCGCAATTTTCTTCAATTTTTGATTGCAATTTGAACCATTTTTGAATTCGTTCTTGCTGCTTACGTTGCAATTCTAGTTCGGCTGTCATCAGAGCTGTAGTCAAGATGGCACACATTCGTAAATTACCACCCGAATTTAATCTACGTTTCATTTCCTTTTTTTTGGAACGAAATTGTTTAACCCAATATCCCAAAGTTTTGGGACTTTGAAAATCATCGTTCATATTACGATTGGCTACCATTTTTTTTTTGCTATGGCTTTTTTTTTTCTTTATAAATCACTTGATTATAATAAACACACCTTTTTTGCTGGAACTTTCAACTATTTTTAGAATGCCATTGATTTCACAATTAGGTTATACTTATAACACTTTACAACACTGCAACTGTTGAAATGCTTATGCGAGTAGATGTTCACCGTACAAAAATTTATTAACGACTGTTTAAAATCTCACTTTCGTCGTCCGCTTTTATAGCCAGAAAATTCAACCCCAATGTATTCTTACCCAAAATAGTCGCAGGTACAAGTATTCTTTATTGTAAATTTTTGCCTCATTATCTAAAATACATGGGAATATTTTATTTTATTGCTTTACCTGAGACACAGGAATGTATTGTAAGTATTATTTTCTTTAATATCTTTAAAAGAAATCCCAAATTTTGTATGTTAAAAATTGCACCTACTTTACTTTATATATTTTCTTTGTTCTTTCAGTTTACCTTTTTTCTTTCTTCGATTTTTTGTTTTTCAAAGCTGTGTTCAGTTGCTTAATAAGGGTGATTTTTACACAAACAACTAATACGGCAACTTCACACATTTTGATAATGATGGGAGAATAAGTGAATTCATATGTGAAAAATTTTACAAAATGTACTTATGTACATACCTATGTACGTATTCAAATTGATATTTAATTTAAACGTAAACTGTACATGTGCCAAAAAAGGCGGGAAAATAAAATCTCATAAATACAGTATGCCTTAAAAAAATTATACATCAACATTTTCAAAAAAATCTACGTATCAATATTCTATAAAGTTTTTAATATAAAAACATACTCATGTATAACTATAGTAGTGTATATTCATAATTGATCTCTGAAATAAAATTTCATTATTATACCCTTCACCTCTGGTACCAAGGGATCATTCCGTTTGTAATTTCTACAATATTTATTATATGGATTGAATTTGGTATTTCAAAATATAACTTCTTGAAACCCCTCAATATTAATATCAAATGAAAGGGCTTGACAAGTAAAATTATTAAAAAGCGTAAAATCCAATATGGCGTCTAAAACAATTTGGCGGAATTTTTTTTTCATTACCCCATCAATATGAGTATCAAAGGGCTTGATAAGTAGAATTCAGTTAACTATGTAAAAATCAAAGATGGCTTCGGAAATAATAAAGAAAGTGCATATAATATGCATTCTAGAATAAGCTACCATGTGGTCATTATACCTACATATGTATGTACATGATGGTGAAGGGTATTATCATATAGCACTTTTACTAGTTTTTTTAAAAGATAGGTTGCAGCTTTAAATTTCAAAACATTAAAATTAAAAAGAAACTGAAAAAAGATTATGAAGAAGCATATGTTTGACCTTTATGATATTATTTTTTTAATGTTTTTAGATATTTTTTAATATTAAGATGTTTTGCTAAAAATAAAAGTAATTAATCTTTTATATACTAGCTTATGCCCGAGTCTTAGTCTGCGTAGTTATCGGGTCGAAAGGTAGCCTCTTTATGTAATAATTCAGGTTGTTATTTATCTGCGCGGCGCGGGAAAATTTTTTTTAAATCCGTTTAGTAATTTTATACTTTTTTGTGTAAAAATATCAAAGCATTTAAACATACAAACATTCTTGGTGTAATTACATAAGGTGATAGCATAAAGGAGAGTAACTTTTGTCTCTCTTTTTATACCCTTCACACAGTGAAAAAGGGTATATATAGGTTTGTAATTCCGTGTGAAATTTCTACAATTTTGATTTCCGACCCCATAAAGTATATATTTTCTGAAAGCTTATGAATAGGGAAGTCGATTAAGCCCTGTCAGTCTGTCCGTCTGTCCGTCTGTCCGTGTGTATGTTGAAATCAACTTTTTGAAGCCCCCCGACATCGCATGGACTCGGGTGATGTATTAAAATATCAGAAATATTCGGGAGTAGATCGGTATTGAAAATCAGAAACATCGGTATATAAACAACTGAGATATGAGCAAAAACCCACGACCACCTCGGTTTTTTTTTCACAAAAACAACATTACAACAACAACATACATACATACAAACGTGTATACTGGTTAGAGAAAACGTGGCATCGAATCCCAGCTGAGCCAAAAAAATTTTTTTTTCAATATTTTTAAAAATTTTTTTTTTATTTTTTTTTATTTTTTTTTTATTTTTTATTTAATATATTATATATATTTTTATTATTATTTTTTTTATTTTTTATACCCTTCACACAGTGAAAAAGGGTATATATAGGTTTGTCATTCCGTGTGAAATTTCTACAATTTTCATTTCCGACCCCATAAAGTATATATTTTCTGAAAGCTTATGAATAGAGGAGTCGATTAAGCCCTGACCGTCTGTCCGTCTGTCCGTCTGTCCGTCTGACCGTCTGTCCGTGTGTATGTTGAAATCAACTTTTTGAAGCCCCCCGACATAGGTTGGACCCGGGTAAGGTATTAAAATATCAGAAATATTCGGGAGTAGATCGGTATTGAAAATCAGAAACATCGGTACATAAACAACTGAGATATGAGCAAAAACCCACGACCACCTCGATTTTCTTTTCATAAAAACAACATTACAACAACAACATACATACATACAAACGTGTATACTGGTTAGAGAAAACGTGGCATCGAATCCCAGCTGAGGCAAAAAAATTTTTTTTTTAATTTTTTTAAAATTTTTTTTTAATTTTTTTTTTATTTTTTTTTTATTTTTTATTTAATATATTATATATATTTTTATTATTATTATTATTTTTTTTTTTTTTTTAATTTTTTTTTATTTTTTTTTTTGTTTTATATATATTATATATGTATATAATAATTTTTTTTTTTTAATTTTTTTTTTTAAATTTTTTTTTTTAAATTTTTTTTTTATTTTTTATTTTTTTTTTTTTTTGTTTTTTTTAACATACATACGTGAATTTACTGTTATTGCATGACTACACGTTGTGAAGGGTATATAAGATTCGGCACGGCCGAATATAGCGCTTTTACTTGTTTTTTTTTAATTTTTTTTTTTTTTTTTTTTTATTTTTTTTTTGTTTTATATATGTATATTATATATATAATAATTTTTTTTTTAAATTTTTTTTTTAAATTTTTTAAAAAATTTTTTTTTACAATTTTTTTTTTTTCGTTTTTTTAACATACATACGTGTACGTATTTTATATGGGATGAATGGTGATACAAGCAACTGTTATTGCATGACTACACGTTGTGAAGGGTATATAAGATTCGGCATGGCCGAATATAGCACTCTTACTTGTTTTATGTATGAAGTTTGACAATATCCGGAGTTGAAATCATTTTTTTAAATATGTAGTTTGACATACTCCAGAACACAAAAATATAGTCAGCTATGCTGGCACCGCCACCTTGTATAAGTGTACCCTGCAAGCATTCATAGATACTATTCTAATGGGATGGCATCGGTTTTTGTAAAAATACAAATTTAAATAATTTAAAATTTATTTTTTTTAACAAAATAACAAACTTAAATAAAATTCATGAAGCCTAACTTTTAAAATAAATGAGAAAAGAGACAAAAATGTTTTTTATCTAATGAGTTCGACATCTAAAAATAAGTGGGGAAAATATAAACAAAACTATCTGACGAATAAATATGCATTCGCAATATGTTTAAAATACTAATGCATGATTATACAAATAAAAAAACATTTTGTAAAAGTGCTAATTTTAAGTTTTAAAAGTGTTTACTCTTAATTTAAAAGTTAAAATTTTTGTTTTTAATGTAAAATTCTTAAATTTAAAAATGTTGACTTTATTTTATAACGACAAACTTTATATTTTAAAGTAAAATATATTAATCACTTTTAAAATTGTATTAAAAGTGAATCCATTTAATTTAAAATTTTTAAACTTTAAAAAATAAAATTAAGACGTTTATTTTCAAAGTGTTAACTTTAAAATGTTAAGTAATGAATTTGCAGAAAAGTGTTAACATTTACATTTAAAGTGTTCACTTTCTAATTTAAAGTGTCACTTTCTAATTTAAAGTGTTTACTTTAATATTGAAAGTTTTAATTTTAAGTAAAAAGTGTTAACTTTAATTATAAAGTTTTCAGTTTGACATTTAAAGTGTACATTTTGTATTAAAAGTGTTAACTTTTAAATTTAAAGTGTCTTTGTTGGAACTAAACGTGAATACTTTAAAACGCAACTTTTAAACATGAACGTTAATGATTTTTTTTGTACTCAATCACGCAAAAACGGCTGAACGGAACTAAATGAAATTCGGCACATAGATAGATAACAACCTAGATTAACACAGGCTATTTTTTATCACGATAATAACGCGAAGTCGTTGCCAAACTCATCATCACACATCCTAAATGTAAATATTTTTATTTTTGTTGTTAGTACATACAAAGTCTACCTTTTATCCCGATAACTACGCAGACGAAGTCGCGGGCACAAGCTAGTATAAAATAAATTAAAATATGTTTGAATAAAAAAAAATTTGAATTAGAAACAATTAAAATAATCTGTTTCCTTTAAAGTTTATAGTGAACACTTTTAAATCGCATTCAAAAGTGTTCACTCTTAAAATAAAAGCTAACGCTTTTAATTTGAGATTGAATGTGTTAACTTTTAATTTAAATACAAACATTTTTAAATTGGGTTAAAAGTGCGAACTTTAAAACCAATATGTTTAAATTGTATTCGAGAATGCGTATATTAAAATGTAAAGTTTTCACTTTAATATTCAAAGTGCTAACATTAATAAGTTACATTTTAAAGTGCAAACTTTCAAATTAAATATTTTTCAATACGGCTGGTTTTCATACATTAAAATTTTTAATTTTAAAGTCCCTTGTACTGGATATTAAGTGAGTTTAAAGTGTTTCTTTTCTAAGTGTACATCAGTTCAGTGCTATTACGCTTTAAGTTTTAAATATACCGAAAAATACACTGTGCGGTATAAATTTTTGTACATTTTGATCTATAACTCCTTTCCTAATGCATAGATCTAAGCAATTTTCAGGAAAAAATATTTTTTTTTTTACTTAGGATATATTTATGTATATGTACATACATTCGAAATTTCATGGCTTTACGTTAATGCGTTTAGACACAATTGTATTTTATTCGATGTTGGAAGGACATGGTTTTTTGTTACCTACTCTTGCATTACGTAACTCTCTGTGCATGCTGTAACTCTCTTCCTAATATTTCGATTTAGCCAGTTTTCAATACCAAACAAACCTTGTCTATAAGAAATATTCTGGCAAAATTTGAGCTTTTCGATACGACCTCTATCGTGCTTTCAACAAACGGACGTCATAAAATGAAACCAGGACTCAAAAAATATATACTTAATGAGGTCTAAAATTACTATTTTGATGTGTTACAAACGGAATGTCAAAATGAATATACCCTTACTGTTTTCTTAGTAGCAGGTTTAAAAATCTACATATTTAAAATACCGGAATCCTTTCTTTTTTACTGATTCGATGTTTTTCCTAAAATTTACAAACGAAAATTTATTAAATTAAATCTATTAAAAAAAAATTGAAAGCCATGATGGGCGCCGCTAAAAAATTATGTACAATTAAATGGGTCAAATTAAGTTTCTAAAAATACTGCGGTTTTCATGGGCAACCGCGTATGTTCATTTTATACGATTTCGAGTTAATAATACCAAATTGCTTTGTTTTAAACGACCTTTACTTGGTTTTAAAAATTTCTCAAATAAGATGGACCTATTCCGATTATTTTAATGGCAAAACAACGTAACTTCTATATATATTCAAAAATCGTTCAGCACTAACACGGTTTTGTAGCTCTCCTAAAAAATTTGATTTTAAGACATACGTGATTGCCCATGAAAACCACAGAATATACTTACTTCCAGCCTTAATACTGATATCAAATGAAAGGGCTTGACCAATAAAAGACAGTAAGCTATATAAATTATGAAAAAGTGTAAAATCCAAAATGGCGGATAACATATTCTTTCTTAAGTAATGATTGGCTTAAGATCGATATCAAATGAAAGAATTTGAAAAGTACAACTGTGAATTCATTTTATCTATGTACATGCATGTATATTGACATTAAAGTTATACTGTTAAAGTAGTTTATTTTATGATTTCATTTTTAATGTAAAAACTAATTTTTTTAATTCTTCTCAATTTTTGAAAAAAAAAATTAAATAAACTTAATCAAAGTTTTTTTTTTGAATTAATACATTAACAAAAACGTAACATAAAAAATCGGTTTTTCTAACCAGTTTGACATGTACAAAACCTAAAACCCTAAAATTTATATTAGAATCTCTATACCTAATTATATATTAAAGAACCGTTTTTCCTTTATGCCAAATATTTCATCACTTTATTTATATATCAGTTTTAGACCGATTTGTTTGTTTTTCTCAGGAATAATTTTCGAGGCTACGGCTTGCAACTTGGTGTCTTTTTCAAATTATTTTTGCCTATATAACTTCAATGATTAGGGGCTGATTCGTCGAATAGCCCTAGAGGCATATTGTACTTCAAAACAGTAACTAACGTGTTTGTAAGTTATCCGAGTATTGACAAATTTTTACTCTTGTGTTAAAAATACAGGAAAAACAAAGGCAATCGTAGTTATTTGCTCATATCACAGAGAGTTATGAGGTGATTGTGTAGCCTTTTAATAGTGGTATTAATCGGAAATTAATATTGTAGATATTATAAACGGAATGACAAATTAATATAACCATCCAATTTTTTTGAAACAAAAAAGTATTTGGGTCCATATACAAACTTGTTCAAATCAGATTTGTCTAAAAATTATCTAGGTGGCAGATACGTCAATATGTATACGAATCTTAAATATTTCATTTTAAATTCACAAAAAATGTATACCTACTACATACATACATATATTTACAATTAAAATAAGTAAGCAAACACATTATTGCAATAACACATTATTCACACATATTTTCATTGATAATTTTCTAAATTTTCGTATGGTTTTTTCAAATTTTCAGTTTGACCGTAATGAAGAATTAACACCTCCGCTGCCACCACACAACCCAATGTATCTAAAGAAAACAATCCAGCGATCAAGAACTGGAGATGGAGAGTAAATAAACAATATAACAAGCAAGTGCTTTTTGAGTGGAGAAGATAAAATACAGAAATTGATTAGCACGATCGACGAACTTTCAATACTATCGAAATATGGTTTTTGGTTAAAATGAGATCGATCAACCAGTAACGGTAAAACTATAGAGCGAAGTAGATGGGTAATCTTAAAAAAACAAATACTAAAATACATATTCCAAAGATTGCGGTGATCTAAAACGCTCCTGGAAATTAATTATTTCTGAATAAACAACAAGAAATTTTATAAATTTAAATTATTGTTATCAATTTCAATATTTATTTCCAAATAATTGGAAGTGATGAGTGTTGTTGGCTATTTAAGTTTTATGATTTAATAAAATAAAAGGAATTTTGTTAAAGAAATTAAAAAAAAATAGAAAAATAATAAAAATAGTGCATCAATTACATTTTAAACTTTATAAAAAAGACATACATATATTTTCCATAATGGAAAATGTACGATTTTCTATTATTGTAAGTGTTAATAAATTTGTCAATTATGAAAAAAGCAAAGAAGAAATGTTAATAAATGTATTCATTCAAGAACTTGCTAAAAAAAAAGTTTAATATATTAGATTTCTATTTAAATAAACTTCTGTATCGATAAATAATAAAATGTATTTTTATAAAAAAAATTTGTGTTAAATCTATTGTCATAGATAGTTATTTCTGGGGGCTAATGCCCTCCTCCTTTAAGATAATTTCTTCATATACACAAGATTTTGTATATTTTATTAGTAACTATTATTTTATGGCCACTATAGTATTCCCAGAAAAATGGAGTAGCTTTGTCCATGATTAAATCACTGTTTACACGTTTGTAAAAACTATTCTTAATAATTTTTTTTATATATGGGAAATTGTTTTTTATATGCGACAGCGCATAGAGAGAGGGACCTAAGGGTAAAAAAAAACCATTTTCACTTTTTTTATGTTGACAACATCTGAGCATCGAATGAGACCGATCCCATGCCCTAAAAGTCTTCCCTCCCAGAGATATGAGCGTTTTATAAAAGGGAAGTCGATGATTCTAAGCGCAAATAGCAACGGACCTAACGGTAAAATTTATTTATTTTAATTTTTTCCCCTACTAAATTAACGAAACTACAAAAAATTTATTTATTTCCTTATGAACAATTTAAAAAACATAGAAAAATCAATTAATCTTTAAAATGGCTCTCCTGAACAAAACCTGTTTTTACTCTTAGGTCCCTTTCTCTATGCGCTGTTACATAAGTATGTATAAAATAAAAATTGCTTTATACAAGGCATATTAATTCATCAAGTAACCGCAGTTCAAAAATAAAACTTTTGTTTATATTTTTTTTTTTTTTTATATGAAGCTTGACATTTCAAATAAATGAGAGAAGAGCGAATATTGTTTTTTATCTATGGATTTTGACAGCTGAAATTTAAAATAAGTGAAGAAATAAATAATCAGCTAACCAATCAAGACTACCTGATGAATTAATATGCCTTGGTTTTATAAAAAATGTTCAACTTACTCAACAATTTTTGTAGTAAAATTAAAATTTTGTTGAATTTATTCTTTATAACAAATTGTGTTGATAGATAAATATTTTTATTGTCATATTCAGAAAATATGTAGTAGAAAATTCTAATACGGAATCAAGCAAGATTTAAATTGTTTTTTATACCCGCCACCAAAAAAATAATATATTCATTTTGTCATTCCGTTTGTAACACATCGAAATATCCATTTTAGACCACATAAAGTATATATATTCTGAATCAGGGTTTGATTTGATGACGATCTAGCTATGTCCGTCCGTCTGTCCGTCTGTTGAAAGCACGATAGAGGTCGCACCGAAAAAGCTAGGGGGCTCAAATTTTGCCAGAATCTTTCTTATAGACAAGGTTTGTTTGGTATTGAAAATGGGCTAAATCGGAATATTATAAATAGAGTTATAGCTCGAAAAGCAAGAGTAGGTCGAAAAAACCGTGTCCTTCGAACATCGAATAAAATGGAATTGTGTACAAACGCATTAACGTAGACTCATGAAACTTCGAATATATGTTTCCTGAGTAAAAACAATATTATTCCCCGAAAATCGCTTAAATCTATGAATTAGGAAAGGAGTTATCGATCAAAATGTACGAAAATTTATACCGCACAGTGTATTTTTCGGTATATTTAAAAACAAAAACGTCATAAAAGCAACAAAATTGGATGTACGACTCGGAAATTTTGCACACTTTGCTTTTTGGTGAGAGGCTTTTTTGTAACGGAAAATCAATTTGCCACGCCCACTTTTACGCCTACCTCCCATATAACGTTTTACCTGAAATTCATATAATTTCTCTATTAATAAAGATATTGGAATAATAAAGGGCTATATTGGAACATCTAAAATGTACTCATTCGTAAAAATAACTTTGACACGCCTACTATAACGCCCACTTTTCACGTTATCAACCGTTTATGAAATTTAAAAGCTCATAAAACCGCCAAAATTAGAGATATGATGATCAAATTTGCTACGTATATCCCCCTAGGCAGTGTCATTATTGTCATTATTGTGTCAAAATTAAGGTGCCCCGCCCACTTTTACGCCCACCTCCCATATATCGTTTTACTTAAAATTCATATAATTTCTCTATTAAAAAAGATTTTGGAATAATAAAAGGCTATATTGAAACATCTAAAATGTACTCATTCGCAAAAATAGCTTTGACACGCCTACTATAACGCCTATTTTTCACGTTATCTACCGTTAATGAAATGTTAAAGCTCATAAAACCGACAAAATTAGAGATATGATGAGGAAATTTGCTACATATATCCTTCTAATCAATGTAGTTATTATGCCAAAAAGCTTAGGTGACACGCCCACTATAACGCCTACCTCCCATATAACGGTTTTTCTTAAATTCATGTAATTTCTATATTGACAAAGTTTTTGGGAAAATAAAGAACTATATTGAAATATCTAAGTTGTATTTATTAGCAGAAACTTTATTGACACGCCTACTTTAATGCCCACTCTCATTGAAAGACTACATTTACAAAAGCATTTTAGTAGCATTTCGAAGTTATAAAGGGTGGTTAAATTTTAAGGGCTGATGTTAAATTTAAATAAAAAAACAAATTATTTAAGAAATTATTATCATTTCTTTTTATAATGATAATATTTGTATGGTTCAATTATGCATTTAACAAAATATCGGCCAAATGGCACCCCCCCCCCCCCCCCCCCCATCCTTGGCGCCACTCCACTATCTGATGGTCCAAATTTTCAATCACAATGTTGATGCTCAATTGTTGGGCACGATGATGAGTCGAGGTTGACTGCTCTTTTGCCACACTATCGCAAAAAACAGCAATGGTTCCCATTCAACGAACTAAGAAGACATTCACAGATTTTCTAACATTTTATACAGACCTGTTTTGCAGAAATTTAAATATTTTTTACAATTCTCCCGATTGTGGACGATTTTGAACGATTATGTTGACCAAAAGAATTACGAAGTGCACAAAATGCATTTTGATTTTAACGCCCATTTTCATAAAAAACCTTAATAACTTTAAAGCGTTGCTCATTTGCTTATCTTTCCACGGATCAAATTGAGTAAGTTTGAGATTGAGAAATGTCAACTGAAATGCAGAAAACAAATTTAAAGGCTAGCTGTAGTTCACCTTCAACATGGGCCCTTAAAATTTAACCACCCTCTACAAAGAAAGTGATACATATTTTATTATAAAGAGATTATACCATAGCGATTAACAAAATAATAATTATTGTGCTTTAAATGTGCAGAGAATTGGTGGTGGGTATAAAAGATTCGGCACAGCCGAATATAGTGCTCTTACTTGTTTAAATTAAATAAGGCTCTCGTTAAATTTTCATTCCCTAGTCGACTATTAGATATTCGGCGTGTGCTACTACGATATAAATATATTTTGTTTATTTGTTTAAAAAAAAATTTTTTGTTTATTTATTAATCTTTTTATCTTAATGCTAGAAGATTAACAATATTTTGAATTTTCTCAGTAGGTGAGTACACATACAAATTATTTTAGTGATCGAAAATCATCTTTTCATTATTTCCTTTGTAATAAGACCGGTTTTAGTGTTTTAAATATATGTATATAAAATGATTTCATTTTATTTCACATGGGTGAATTTGCTTATGGTAAATAAGGGTATTTATAAAATAAGTTTCATATAAGAAATTAAAAAATATTTGCAAGTCTAGTTCTCTTTATTATATTGGGGGACATCACGTCCTATTTCCAATATTTTTAATAAAACTGTCCTGATATATACAAATTCAACACAAAAAGCATCAGCGAAATCGATCGAGCCGTGTTCAAGTTCTTACATATCGATGCCTTACTTCCTCAACTTCGTATCTTAAAAAATACGGTTTTGACTTTTTCATATCAAACGAGTGTTTTATGCTTTAACTAAAAAAGATTAGTTAAATATCGGAAAAAAATAATAATTTTTATAAAAAAGTGATCTTTAGCTCGAAGAAATAAAAAACAATATATTAAAAAAAGATTAGTATATTATTACTACTAATATACATAAATACAATCAATTCCTTAATAATTGCAAATTCAAATTTTTAACATGGAGCGCACAACATGCCAACTGGGCATAAGTGTATGTATACCTGTCATGGGTTTGGGCTTTTAGTGCCCCTCCTTTTCAACCTAACCTAACCTAATAATTGCATTTAAACTTTTAACCAAACACTGAAGTATAAAAAGATGAACCGTTTTTTTTGTCTTCCCTGAAAAATTTTATTTTTTAAGATACGAGGTTGAGGAAGTAAGGCATCGATATGTACATACATATAGTATATGGCAAGTGTGCTTTATATATGTATAAGGTGAAAACTCTAGTGAACGAAAAGCAATCATTCTCATTTCATTAAAACATAATTTTTATGTAATTTCAGAATATAAGTAGATTCATTTCGGAATATAATTTATAGTCAATAGAAATTTTATAAACACAAAAGAAAAATTTGATTTGAAGAACTGAACCATTCGACTGGCAATGAATATGATTGACTGTTTTTTTTTCGGTGTATATACGTATAAAATAAGTTAAGAGGACACCTTTTTGTTTAAAAACATTATTTATAATTTCATGTTTAAAATTTGAGGATTCAATAATTTGAATTTTTTTTAATGCTCTACAATTTCGTGAATTCTCTTTACCCAAAAAAAAAAAACATGATGAGGAAGAGATTTTGCAGGGGTCCGACTGATGATAAAGTAAGTCAATTTACGTGAATAAAACTTTTAAACTCGTGCACATATGGTGCAAAACAAAAGATGTTACTTGAGTTAATAATGTTTCTTTATACACCCAGAAAACAGAAAATCAAATTCATTGCCAATCGAATGGTTCAGTTCCTGCAATCGAACTTTTCATTTGTGATTATAAAATTTCTATTGCAAGAATCATAATTTATTAGTGCTGACTACTAATTTATATTCCGAAATGAAATTCTGTAGATATAACCGTAAAATTATACTTTCACAACTAAACTATGCTATTAGTAACAAATGCTGTTCTCACAACCAAAACTGTTTTATCTGTGTATAAACTCTTTAAGACATTTTGCATAATGTTGGTTGGTTACAATGAGGTTATTAGAATTGTCTATTGATTTAAAAGTCTTGAAAATATAATTCTCTTTGCACTACTTCCAATTTTTCTTTGTTCGTTGCATATGTAGCTGCTTTAGAGTTTTTAAATGAATAATATATGAAAACAAACCAAAAATATGAAAAAGCGATGCCAGATTTACGAAATTTAGTACAAAAACTCAAAAAATAATTTTGAATTTTATAAAATTGTCCAGTTAATAGAGGGTTTTCAACCAAAATATATATTAAAAATGTTGGTCAAGAGAATGGATGGTTCATTCACATAAATATTACTATTAGTTGTAACGTTTTAGAGTCTTGTGCATTAAAGTGATGTGTACGCTGAGAAGAGTGTCCACTATAAGGAGTTTTCACTGTATATAGATATGAACTAGCAATATAACTCCTACTTCTTTAATCCATTTCTTACTATTTATTCAATATTGAAGTGTTTTTTTAAATACAAAATAATTTATTTATCATTATATATGGCTAATTCACAAGGTGTCGTAAGTATCGTATTGTCGTAAAGCCATCATTTTTGAAAATTTGAAAAAAAAATTTAAAAATTTTATAATGAACAATTCAATACTTTTCAATAATTTTTTAGTTTAGATGTGACACCTGTGATGTGAATTAGCCGATTGTATATCTGTGGCTTGGAGCTAAAAGGGCCAATGTCAAAATATTTACTTTTGAGAAAATTGGAATTGAACTTTAACTTTTATAGATGCTTTCATAGTGACATTGGCCAGCATTTTATTTATGAAGCTGTTTTGGGTTAAGTATGACTTTAGCTGTTTTACCATAATGAAATAGAGCAAGAAAAGAAATCTAATGCAATGACTAACTCAAAAGAGCAAATAAGTGACATTGGCCCTTTTAGCTCCAAGCCACAGATATATGAAAACTTATTAATTTCATAAAGAATATGGGGCGTATTCATAAAAAATGTGCGTACAATAAATGTGTATATGGGTCAAATTTCGTTACTAAAAATGGACTTACTTCAAACCCCTTAATATTGGTAGTAAACAAAATGGCTTGACCACAATGCAGTAAACTATGAAAAAGTTAAAAGCCAAGATGGCGTTCTAATTAAATGGAGGATATATGGGTCAAATAAAGTAATTTAAGGTTTTGCCTCCTTCAACCTCCACAATATTGGTTGCAAATTGAAGTGCTTAACCAGTATAATACAGTAAACTATGAAAAAGTTAAAATCCCATATGGGGTACTAGAAAAAATGGGGTATAATTTTTTTTCAACCATCCCATCAATATGGGTATCAAGAGGACTTGACTAGTAGAATAAAAAATTTAAAATCAAAGTTGTCGTCGAAGATAATAAGGTAAAATGGCGTTAATATTAAATCTGAAATCTAGGTAAGGCAAGGATGTAATCACTATAGCTTTGTACATGTTAGTGAACGGTATTATCAGATTCGGCATTTCCGCATAGAGCATTCTGATTCTCATAAAAATACATTACATGTGTTAATTAAAGTAGATATAAATCTGTGTAGCAAATTTGACTATTCATTCTATTCATTCAAAGTTTATTTATATACTATCTTTGCTGTTTGAACTTTATTCCAAAAGTTTTCTTTTCAGAAAACGAAGAAATTCTTTAGTATATCTGCATTTCTAGTTTTTTTAAAGTATATACTTATGTATGTACCGTTATTAACACATATTTTTAACACATTTTTACACTTTTCAAGGAAAACGATTTAAAACGTAATTCCGAAAGTGGCGGCATTGACAATGAGGTGTTTTACGACAAGCGTAGCATTTCAAGTGAAAGTAGCTGTCATGACATATTTAGCGATGAAGCCAATGAAATTTTCGTTTGTCAACAGCAAAATAAAAGTCTATGGGACAATCTAGAAATAGAAGCGACACTAGCTCAGGCTAATAATGCTGACATAGTTTTTCTTATGGTTAAAACCGGCACTTTCACCGAGCTCGAACCAGCCTCCAATGATGCCCAGTTGGCTCTACTCTACTGTTGCATTTATGGTTGTATGGAACATATAAGTTATTTACTCGATCACTGCGGGGGTAATCCCAATTGCTGTGATTCTCGTGGTCGCACACCTCTTCATTTTGCTTGCTGTCGTGGTAATGCTCATATTGCTAAAGTATTGGTGGATCGTGGTGCGGATCCAAATCGTTGGGATGCCGAAAAGGAAGTTACACCCCTACACTGTGCGGCAAGTGCCAAAAGTGTCGAATGTATTCTTTTGTTACTGAAGCGTAAAGCACACATAAATATCGGCCTTGAAAAGCGTTCGGCCTTACATTTTGCTATTGATCGTAATGCCATTGAGTGTGTAGAGACCTTGCTAAAATATGGCGCTGACCCAAATACCCCACAAGTCTATACGGAAACTCCGTTGCATACGGCATGTGCTCTTGGCTATACGAAATGTGTTGAACTCTTATTGAGTCATGGTGCCGATGTTCGTTCTCAATTTGGAGAGGGTAAACTGACAGCATTGCATTTAGGTAAGTGTTACGTATCCAAATACATACATACATACATAAGTATGTATGTATGTAGATAATATTGATTTTAATTATTTCCTTCGATCATTCTTTAGTTTTTTTACGTTCCATTGAATTTAAAATTATTTTTCTTTTCGTTTTGTTTGTTTTCATTTGAAATAACATTTTGTATATTTAAAGAAATGTATTGATGTACATATGTATGTGTGCATATTTTCGTGGAAAACATGTGTATTAATTGTAATAATCAACGAGCTGACCATTCATTAAATGGTTTGTTTAAAATTTATTTAATAATAACGTTTTTGTTTTCAACAAAACACAATCAAATGTACAAGTGTCCGTATGTTTGTACTAGAGTATTTAAAACTGAAAACTGTGTAATCGGTTTTTTAATTAAAAAAAATAATTTGAATAAACTGAAAACTTGTTAGGTTAAACGGTTTATTCCAAGGCAAATTTATTCATCAGGTATCTAGTCTTGATTCGTCAGCTGATAATTTTTTTTCTTTATTTATTTTAAATTTCAGCTGCCAAAGTCCACAGATAAAAACAATTTTCTCTCTTCTCTCATTTATTTCAAATGTCAAACTTCATATTAGAAAAATTTAAACAAAATTTTTCTTTTTGAACTAAATTTATCTGATGAATAAATATGCCTTGGGGTTTTCATTATTTATTTTAAAAATTTTTAATTTTAGTTTATCCTGTAATGATTGTAAAACAGTTTTTAAATGTTATACCCGAGCAATATTTCCTTTATTTATAAAGAATTCCTATTAAACTCTTCATGAATAATTTAAATATTTTCAAACACGCAGAAAATCGCGAATTTTGGCTCACGGATAGGCAAAAACTAAGATTAACAAATATGCTACCCTGTATCACGATCACCAAACAAAGTATGCAATAAATATATTCTTTGTATTAAGTTAGTCGGTTGGTATAAGGTTTCGAGTGTCCAATATTAACACGTTCTAGCGCACAAAACAAAACCATCCGCGTCGTCTATAGAAGTAATTTGCCTTACATAAAATCAAATTCAATCCCACTAATATAATAAATATGAATATATGTTTAAGTTATTTGATATTTTTACTCAATCACGAAAAAAAATTACTAGAAACAACCTGAATTATTACATAAAGCGGCTAATTTTGTGGCGATACCTACGCAAGCTAAGTCGCAGGCACATGCTAGTATTTAATATGTAGTCAACGGCATATTGCTTTTGAAATGATTTACCCAAGTACCTATGGTTGATCACTTTTTAGTCTTAAGCCGGAACCGGTTTCTTTTAAATTCCAGTATTTTGAACACTCTTGTATGTACATTATTTGTAATAATAATTTTTATTTTAATGTTGATGAAATACATTTATATATGTAAATACACGTTTTAAATTTTATTTAAATTAGTAATTTTAAAATAAACAAAAATTTGTTTTAAGAAAAAATGTGTAATATACAACAAAAACTAGTGGAGGAAAGTAATACGTTTAGATTTATAGTAGTCAATAAGTGTTAAAACATAATTTTATTTAATATATATTTTTTTAGATGCCAGGGTGTCAATTTTCGTACTGTGCAATTGTTATGGGTGTCATGCCATACGTGTCGATCATATAACTTTTTTTTATGGGCGTGGTCCTGCCCACTTTTCTAATCACGAGATTATATTAGTCATGATAGCCCAATATGTGTGTTCAAAGTTTCAGAAAAATCGATCTAGTGCGAGTAGCTAAAAATGATAACTTATTTTTTATGCCCACTTTTATAATCACGAAATTGTATAGTCATTAGAGTTCAATATGTGTGCCAAGTTTCAGAAAAATCGGTAAAGTGCAAGTAGCTAAAAATAATAACTAATTTTACATGGGCGTAGACCCGCCCACTTTTTACAACCCATAAACACACCCTATAATATGTACAACAACTTGCCAAATTTTGAGTCAGATCGGCTATACGGTTTCGGAGTCTATAGCTAGCACACACAGACAGAGTTTCACTTTTTTATATACATATAGATATAAATAAGTATGTATGTAGATTATGTGGGTTGGGGGTCTTCAAGCTTATGGCCTTTTATTGTATACATTTTTTGCATTTCTCTATCTTCCACTGTTAAACCTGTGTTTAGATTTTGGGATTTTTCATCGGCTTTTACATTTGACGAATCAACAAAAGAAATTCTATGATATAATATTTTCTTTTGGTACTCAAATATATTTTGCTAAATTTTATAAAAAGAAATATCTATCGATCGATCCGTCAAAATTGGCAATCGAATTTTATGTTTGTATTAAATTAAATTGTGTTTACATTATAGGATTTTGGCTATCTGACTTACTTTTTTGATAGATTAGATGACTGTTGGGTGTTATTGTAATTTTTTTAAATAAAATTCACCTTCCGGTGCAAGTTTATAAATGAATTTTTTATATTGAACTAGCTAATACCCGGTGTGCTTCGCCACCCCCATCGTAATGAAATAAAAATTTTATAGTTCAAAAATATATTTATTTTGCAAGTGCCATGCCTACTATTACTAAATCAACCATTTCTTATTCAAATAATCATATAGATGTCAAAGTTTCTCGTGCAAAATTTGGGTACTCTAACTATTATCGCTTCCCAGGTATACGAATTTTAGTATTCAATTGCTATGAAAGCTGCCACGCCCACTATTTCTAATGTACCCATTTTTTCAGAAATGTTTATTTGGGTGTCAAAGTTGCTCTTGCAAAATTTTAGTACACTAATCGATATCATTTTCCTAATATACGAAATTTTTTAATTTAATTTATGTGGCCACGCCTACTATTGAAAGTCCGCCCATTTTTTACCCAAATATTCGTGTGGATGTCAAAGTTTACCGTACTTAATTTGAAGATTTTAGCTGCATTAACTTTCGTGATATATAATACTTAATACTTATTCTTTAATAGGGCGTGGCATCCCGCCCACTTTTTCAAACCAAAGTATAGCCTATAGTTCCTTAAATTTAAATATATATATTAATGATGAGAAATGATGGATATATTAATAAGGCATAGTGAGATGGAATTAGAAAAGCTAGTGAGAAACTAGTCTCCAGAAATTCTAAGATAAATGAAGGGGAGAACCATGGGAGGTCTTACAGACTATCTGATGACTGCAGTTTATTTCAGTTATAATAGAACACGTGCCAAGGGATATGGAGATCACTCCTTACTTTGATCGTCAAGTAGCTCTCAATGGCTCTTAGGGACTTTATGTAAAAATCCAGGCAAGCTAGGGATTGTTAGGTAGGCTCTTATGTATTATGATTACCGTATTAAATTTACGTTAAATTATAAAATTTAACGACATCTTTAACTCGAATTATATTGGATATAAAATAGTCAAAAATGATAAGCATTTTTCCAATGACAGACTAATGTAAGATTCATTGGTTTTCACTCGGAAATATAAGTGCATAGGGTAAGTCAGTTTTTCTACTTCTTTTTTCTCGCTTTTTTCCTGAGTGTACATAAGATTAAGTCATTTAAGATTATGGATTATAAAACAAAGATTTAAACATTTTTTTCAAATGAACGAATTAAACAGTTTTTTTGTATGTTCTCCTAAAAAGGTGTGTTTATTTAATATATGTACCTACTTTGAGAGTTTTGAATATACATATATTCTATATCCCCTCTTTTCGATAAATTATTTTTGAAAACAGTTTCCATATAGATTTTAAAACAAACATACATATCTATTTCCAGCTGCTGAAAATGATTATGTAGATTGTGTTAGTCTCCTTTTGGAACACGGTGCAGAGGTGGATTGTCGCAATGCCAGTCATCAGACCCCATTACATTTGGCCTGTCTGTCGCAGTCTATAGAAACCGTAGAACTGCTTATAACGTATGGTGCGAACGTGAACGCAATATATCGTGATGGAAGAACAGCTTTACATGCGGCCATTGTTAAACAATCACGTTGCCTAGACTGTTGCAACGCGCTGCTGAAAGCCGGGGCTAATGTCAATAAGGCCGATAATTACGGTTATACTCCGTTGCATATAGCAGCTTTAAATGAATTCAGCAACTGTGTTTATACTTTCATAGGTATACGAGAACAATTAATCTTGCAACGAATTGTGTTACGACTGCTTCATTTTATTTCCATTTTTGCAGAACATGGTGCCGATATTACAGCCCGCACAGATGGCAACGTTTCGGCTTTGTCGTTCATTGTACGTCGAACTCCTGAAATTATACCCAAACTAATGGCCAAACTTAATGCTTCCATTAAAGTAAATGATCATGAAATTGGTGATGTTGATTGTGAGATTAAATTGGATTTTCGTTTGCTTGTGCCACCCGGTGCTTTGGAACGTGGCGAAACCGAACTGCTGTTGTCACTAATCGAAGTGGGTCAGAAAAGATTAATTATGCATCCGTTATGTGAAACATTTCTTTTTCTGAAATGGCGTCGAATACGTAAATTTTTCCTAATGTCTCTTCTATATCATGCCATTTACGTAATACTTTTTACGCTATATATTGTGGGCGTATATGCTCACAGTTGCGAAAGGGACAAGGAATGTGAGGGTCGTCCCTATATACCGACTGTGGGATATTTTGTTATAATTTTAAATTTAATTTTGTTGGGAAAGGAACTATTTCAGGTAGGTTGGGATACATATGTATTTATAACGCTTATTTACTTTAATAGTATTATAACTCGAAAAAAAAAGAATAATATACATTAAACTTATATTGGCATAATTAAATTTTTCGTTTAAGTAGGCGTCTCAAAGTAGTTTCTGCTGATAAACTCAACTTAGATATTTCATTGTACTCAAGGCGAATTCAATAAGGTGAACTTATTAAATCAGCTAATCATCAGCTGTTGCCTACTTCTAGGGACCACTTGTCAAATTTTAATGTATTTTTGACATATGGTTTTGTTTTACACTAACAAAATACACGTTTGTATTTTTTCACTTTGTAGTTGTTTTAGCGACGAGTTCACCTTATTGAATTCGCCTTGATTGTACTAAAATCTTTGTCCATAGGGAAATTATATAAATTTGATATAAAGCATTATATGGGAAGTGGGCGTTTCACCTTAATTTTCTGTTATTACAAGTCTTTTGATAAAAAAAATGTTTGCAAAATTTCAGAATCGAACATTTAATTTTGTCAGTTTAATTACGATTTAAATATACCGAAAAAGACACTGTGAGGTATAAATTTTCGTACATTTTGATCCATAACTCATTTGGTAATGTATAGATTTTTTTTTACTCAGGAAATATATTTACAAAATTCTATCGCTCTACGTCAATGCGTTTAGACACAATCGCATTTAAGCCGACATTTTTTTTATCTACTCTTGCATTACGAGCTTTAACTTTCTTCCTAAAATACCATTTTTAATACTAAGCAAACCTTATGTATAAGAAATATTCTGGCCAAATTTTTTCATTCGAGCTCTATTGTGCTTTCAACAGTCGTACGCACATAGCTAGATTGTCCTAAAATGAAACCAGGACTAAGAATATGTATATCCTTTATGAGATCTAAAATTGATATTTCGATGTGTTTTTTTTTTTTTTTTTTTGTGGGTATAAAAAGATTTCTGTGGCAATAAGGAAAAACTACTTATGTCTGTTTTCATAGTTTTTCAGGAAAGCACTTAAATTTTTGAGTTGATTTTTATTAACTAATTTCCTTTAAAATAAAAACTATTATATTAATTTTAGACAGTATAAATTAATTGGTTTTCGTATATTCAGCTAAATTATTAGTTAGAAAAATTTTTAATTTTAAATTGTTCTTATATAGGCGATAAGTTTTCACGCTATATCTTCCTGTAAAGTTGCTCAAGGATAGTTTTTAATTTCGGAATTGAAATGGTTTACTAATTACTTCATTTTAGCTTGTGTCGACTTAAGCAGGTTTTCCTTTTTGGCACAGATTTATATGTTACATATTTTAAGATTTTTTATAAAAATATAAGAAAAAACTCTTTGTTCTCAAAACTGACCTTCTAGATACCGCATCAAACCATATTAAAATCTTTAAACTAGAGAATTTTTTGTATGAGTACTCGGTTTTAAATGTGCGAGTTTTGAGTTATGACATTAAAGAAGCAAATAAGCGATAACGTACAATAAATTATAATCTATTTTTATGAGTTTTTAATTATCTATAGATGGCTCATGGACTGCAAGGTTATGCAAAATATTGGGAAAATTGGCTTCAATGGGCCATTATTTTTGGAGTTTTATTATGTGTGGTAAGTAATATTGTATAGCTTTTTCTAAAAAGGGTAAAAGAAGCGTTATGAATATTTCCATTTACACTTTCATTTCACTCTTGCAAAGACTGCATGCAGATAGTCAACGAATGCTTATTTAGATTCATTTATTTCATTATTTAGACTCCTGAAATTTTGGTTATTGGGAAACTGGAGGAGGTACCCGTGTGGCAGCATCATGTGGCTGCTGTTGTCGTTCTTTTGGTATGGGTCGAGTTGATGATGTTGGTTGGTCGATTTCCCATATTCGGTGTCTATGTGCAAATGTTTACAAAAGTGGCTGTGAACTTTGGAAAATTCCTGTTGGCCTATATATGTCTTCTAATTGCCTTTGGTTTAAGTTTTTCAGTGCTTTTCAATGATTATAAAGCCTTTGAAAGTATTACATGGTAAGATCCATATTTTCCATTAGCACTTTTTTGCAAACATGTGTAATAACATGTGTACATTTGTGTTTACTTATATTTTGGATTTGCAGGTCTCTTTTAAAATCGATTACCATGATGTCGGGAGAATTAGAATTTGAAGATATTTTCTATGGTGATGTCAAGGTTAAATATCCCGTAACATCACATTTTATATTTCTCAGTTTTGTACTTTTGGTAACCGTCATATTAACAAATCTAATGGTGGGCTTAGCTGTCAGCGACATTCAGGGTCTACAAGTGTCAGCCACTCTCGATCGTCTAGTACGACAGGCCGAACTGGTATCACGTTTAGAAAGTTTATTCTTTTCGCGACTTCTACGTGGAGCTCCTACGAAAATTCTAAAACTCTGCAAACGTAGTGCTCTATTACGCACATCACGCAATAAATTAATGTTTATTATACGACCCAACGATCCAAGAGATAATCAATTGCCTGAAGATATTAAACTAAACATCTATAAATTAGTGGCTGAACGTAGAGATCGGAATATGAGCATACGTAGGCGCAAGTTTGAAAGTAATTATTCAATGTTTCAAAGATCCCTACAGCGCCAAAATACACCCATACGTAAGGAACGTACACCGTTACGTAACAACGTAACGAACCTGCATGAAAAGAAAGAAATACAACGTGGTGAAAACGATCTGTTACTAAGACCACGCTCTGCTACGAATGTACCAAATGTTTTAGCCGGCGAATCTGACTTGGCTGTTAAATTAAAAAGTCATGTCAATAGTATATCAGATGTTAGATCAGAGATTCAGTTGCTTAAAACAAAAATAAGCGATTTGACAGACAAATTTGATAAGTTTATGGATTCTACGGCAAAAAAGTTAAATTTTACCGTCGAAGAGTTGTGTCGCATCAAAATGTTTATGGATCAAAAGTCCTCCATGAGACCTGAGAAAACTTTTAAAGTTTAAAATAAAGGCGGAATTTATATTTACGTGAAAATGTTTCTACCTAAAGTATTATTTTTTTGTAATGTTGCTTAATATTTGGTTGCATAAGTACCTTAAATGTAAAACGAATTATTTTTTTATTTAACGATATACATACACATACATTTTTATAAATTTACAACTATAAAAAAGGAATATTAACATTAATGAACTTTAAGTACTCAACCGGAGGTAAGTGACAACTGTCTAAATCCCTTAGGTGTTTTCATTTAGTAAAAGGGAATTAAGCAAAATTACTCTCAAAAGTATAAAAAGAAAATGAACAAAAATGATAAAAACGAGATTACGCATTCCGATTTGCCGATTTTTGTTTTTTAACACATCACAATGAGACCGATACATTCAGACTTTTGAATTAAATATTTATTAGACTTAAAGTTTTTGAATTTTTGTTCGTTTTTAAAATAACTTTCGCTATTTAAAATTATTAGTCTATGGTCACATACGACGATTATAGTTGGGCAATTCTTGAGTTTTTACAGTTTTTACAGTTTTAAGTGAGAAGAAAAAAAAAGGAAAAAATAATCGCCGAAACTCGGCTATTTGAAGCAACTTTTTTTGTTGGATATTTGATATTTCTTTGCATTCCGTGTTTCGCTTCTTGGTGTGTAAGTAATTTAAAATTTGAATTAAAAATGTCACAAATTAAACGTTTAAAATATTTGAAATTAAAAAACACACAAAAAAATATTTTATTGAAAACATTTTAATTAAAACCGGTAATTAAAATCAGTTATATTATTTTATGTATATTTTTATTATTATTATTTACGGCTAAAGCACAAATGTCAAATTGTAAGAAAATAAAAGCTAAACAAAACAGAAAAATCGCCAAGAAATTGTCGTGTGTGAACATAAAAGCAAGCTTAAAAGAAAATATGGAAAAAGTTGGGCAATTAAAATCGTAGTGTGTGACCTTCGACTTAGCCAACACGTGTTCCCTGTTGGTTTTATATGTGAAATTTACAATTTCTTGCTAAAAATTCAGTACTTCCTTAAAGTTTTGAGCACTGTCCTTAAAATCATTGGCACTTTGAAATTATTTACCAATAACATAACAGTTTGCTTGACGTCATTGGCAAGACATGCGCAGAAAAATGCATTTTTGTTCGCGTGAAGTCGTAATCTCTATTTTATCATTCTAAGTGGCAGGTACACATATGCCAATACATTGCAAAGGATTGACAGTCTCTAAAAGTTTAACGTCTCGGATTCGTTGTATCATTCGAAGCCGCAGCGTACAGTTGACGTTGTCATACTCGTATTCTATTCGGCAATACCTTACATCTGATAAATTATATTTGTGATGAATTTTCTATATACAAAAAAATCTCTCTATATATAAGTACATATAGAAATATTAGAAAAATGAGGACCATTTAAAAATACTTTTATAAATTTATTTATTAATTTTTTTTAATAAAAATTTTGCTAATTTTTGCATTTAAAATTATATATCGAGGGCTTATATTCAATACCCGCCATACACCAATTTTTGCAAAATTACTTTTTGATCGCAAATTGTTCACTGATGCCAGCTTAATCTCTGACAAAAATTTCCGAAAAAAAAAATTAGTGTATTATACTTATTATTAATTTTTTTTTTATATATCGCTATGAACCGCACGATTTTTTTTAATGCAATACCCGCCATACGCCATACGTTGAGAATACGGAAAGAATAAATTTTCACCCGTTTCTTTTTTCATAAATATATATTGACACGGTTAATTCTATGAGATTGTGGACTGTACTGCCTAGTTTTTACTTCAAAGAAAAATTTTTTTACGTTTTAATTTACGCCTTCTAATTAACAAGCAAAAATTAACTATCAATAACTACAAATATTTCAATAAAAAAAAATATTTGTAGCGGACTACGGACACAATAAATTCAATACAATTCAAAGACCCTAACAATAGGTTAAAATGTCTTATAACTCCTTACAACTTAAAAATCAATCAATATACTTGCCAATAGACTATATCAGAATAACCAAAGAATCCCGAAAAACAGTAAAAATTAATGACACAGTAGTTATTAAACCATTAGATGCCATGTATTTAAATTACAGTTATTTTAAAAACTTCAATGATGCCAATTTATTCGCTTTTCGAGCATTAGACCTGGTCGAACCAAAAATGATCCAACAGTTTCCCATTTAAGATCACTAAAGTATTTGCCAAGTGGAGAAGTTCAATTTAAAGTTAACTTCAATGAAAAATACAATAAATTGCCCAACAGAATTAAAAAGTACACAGGATATACTGAACCAAAGCCTTTGCACATTGTTCAGCTTCCAATCCAGCCTAGTAAATAGAAAAATCTTCAAGATTTGAAACCGGTTATACCACTAGAATATCATTATTTTTATGATAATTTAGTTCAGATGGAGTCAAAGTAATAAGAAGCATTGTGACAATGTCCAATTAGAATTACCTTTTTTAATAATTTTTATTTTTATACCCTTCACACAGTGAAAAAGGGTATATATAGGTTTGTCATTCCGTGTGAAATTTCTACAATTTTGATTTCCGACCCCATAAAGTATATATTTTCTGAAAGCTTATGAATAGGGGAGTCGATTAAGCGCTGTCAGTCTGTCCGTCTGTCCGTCTGACCGTCTGTCCGTGTGTATGTTGAAATCAACTTTTTGAAGCCCCCCGACATCGCTTGGACTCGGGTGAGGTATTAAAATATCAGAAATATTCGGGAGTAGATCGCTATTGAAAATCAGAAACATCGGTACATAAACAACTGAGATATGAGCAAAAACCCACGACCACCTCGATTTTTTTTTCACAAAAGCAACATTACAACAACAACATACATACAAACGTGTATACTGGTTAGAAAAAACGTGGCATCGAATCCCAGCTGAGCCAAAAAAATTTTTTTTAAAATTTTTTTTTTTATTTTTTTTTTAATTTTTATTTTTTTTTTTTATTTTTTATATAATATATTATTTATATTTTTATTATTTTTTTTTAATTTTTTTTTTTTTATTTTTTTTTGTTTTATATATATTATATACATAATAATTTTTTAAAAAAATTTTTTTTTAAATTTTTTTTTATATTTTTTTTTTTAATTTTTTTTAATTTTTTTTTTTTTTTTTTTTTTTTTTTAACATTCATACGTGAATTTATAATTTTACAATGGGACGTTTTTATATATGTATGTTTTTATATGTATGTACGTATTTCATATGGGATAAATGGTGACACAAACCACTGTTATTGCATGAATTCACGTTGTGAAGGGTATATAAGATTCGGCACGGCCGAATATAGCGCTCTTACTTGTTTGTTATTGTTTTGTTATTGAATTCTTTTATGTTAGAAAAACGTTAAACAAAAACTTAATTTAATAAAATTACATATTAGAGCAAAAAAAATATTTTTTATTACTGAACAATAACCGCTATACGCTATAAAAATATTTAAAGATTTCAGTTGCAATACGCGACATCAACCATATCGCTACGAATAGAGTAAAAAGTTCTCTTTTTTTATAAGGGTGACTCAGTAGTCATATTTAAAAAAATATTATAGAAGAAAGATTAATTCATACCTTAAGAATTTTGGAATGAAACAGTTTTTTCTCTCTCCTGAAAATTTGTCTTTTAGCGTATGGCGGGTATTGAATATAAGCCCTCGATATACTTTTTGAAAAGTTCGAGTCTACATTTTAATTAAATTCTACAGATTTTTATAGCAACTTGTATTAATTCGTATACCTACAAATGTATACTTTTAAATTTACATTAATCTATACTAAATAACAATCTGTTACAACAACTACATTATGTGATTAATGCAAATGTTTGCTAATCAATAACGTGCCACCATTGTTAACCACTTATCATTGCTTTGATTCCATAGCAGGGATCCCTCTGCTGGCTGTGGATCATTATCTTTAACCTTTGTCCAAGTTTTTGAAATTGGGTCATAGGCAAATGTTTTAGAATCTGGTGGTGGAGGCGGTGGGGTATTGATAATTATATTACGTGGTGTAGTTATTGGGACAATTAGCGGTTTTGTGGGCTCAGGATTTTTAGGATTGATCAACTCATACTCAGAATTGGGATTACGCGAAGCGGGAAAGCCTAGGATCGTAGTTACGAAAATACCTTAAGATAATAGAAAACAATTTGTTAAAAAAAACAAACAAAATAATAAATAATCTATACTTACTACAACATAACAATAATTTAAAAAAATTCGTCATAACTACTGAATACCGAAACCAGTTTTTCTTTTTAATTTAAATGAACTCAACAGTTTAACGTATAATTTTGTACTAAATGTTTTTGTATTGTTTTTAATAATACAAAAAAAAACATTTGTTTCTTTGCTTTTAAGTGCAGCCAAATGAGATAATCTTTAATTTTATTCGAGTTATTGGGAAGAGAGAGGGCTCATCATTTCATTTCTGTGGCAAAAAGATAAAACTTCTTAAGTCGACATAAGCTAAAATTGAGATAATCACTTCGTTGCAATAGCGGAATTCAAAACTACCCTCAAACTTAAAACTATTTTGGACGACTTAATTGGAAGTTGTAGCGCAAAGACTTATTGCGTACATTTTTTAAAGAACGATATAATTTTGAATAAATTTTTTATTTATTTTAGCTTAAAATTTAGCATAACATACGAAAATCAATATGCTCTTTAATTTATAAAGCGCAGATTTCATATAATAGCTTTTATTTTACAACAAATCAATCAACACAAAAATTTAAAAGTGCTTTCCTGAAAAAAAGTATTAAAACAGACATAAGCAGTTCTTCCTACATTTCACAGATTGTATTTTATTTAATTGCTTTATGAATAATTTACTCTTTAGCTGTTTAATTTAAATTTGAGACTGTAAATTGTTGATAGCGTATAAGCAGCAATGCTAATTAGTGTTTTTTCAACCTGGATTGAGTAGCCCAAAAATCACATTTTATACCCTTCACCACGAATGGCATATGTTTAAGAATTTTATACTGTTTGTTGTTTCTGAAATAATTACTTCGACCTCATAAAATATAAATAAAATTTCAAATCGTTTGAGTAATGCTTTTCTGTCGTGTGTTGGTTAAATTTAATTTTACATTTAACACGGACCGATATATTCGGGAGGAGTTTCGTGAAAACTGTTTGAATTCTGCGCATTTAATAAAATAGCGCTAGATATGCAATATCTTGATTTATCCATTTTAGCGAATGTTAAATAAATTTTACTTAGATTAACCTTATATTTTCGATCGTCCTTTTTTTAAGATACTGTCATAATTTACAAAAATTACTTCCAAATAGACGATAATAAACAACATTTTTTAAGGTTTAAAGGCATTTCAGTTTATATTAAATAAAGCAGTTATCTATGAAAATCTACGCATGTACGTCACATCAGTCTCGCACATAACAAAAGCAATATATAAACATTGAAATTTGTATAAATTAAAGGAAAATAAAAGTATTATGGTTTATTAAATATGTATTGTCAAACATATTACTTTTTTTTATTTACCGATTTTACGATCATTTTACAAAAAAACGTACATACATATAAAAAACATACATATATTAAAACATTCCATTGTAAAATTATAAATTTACGTATGCGTGTTAAAAAAAATAAAAATTAAATACTAAAAAAATTAAAAAAAAAATTTTAAAATAATAAAACAAAAAATAAAAAATAAAAAAAATTAAAAAGAAAATTTAAAAAAATATTATATATAAAATAAAAAAAAAATTTTAAAAAAATAAAAAAAAAAACTAAAAAAAAATTAAAACAAATAAAAAAATTAAAAAAAAACTAAAAAAAAATTTAAAAAAATAAAAAAAAATTTAAAAAAAAAAATAAAAAAAAATTTTAAAAAATAAAAATATAAATAATATATAAAATAAAAAAATAATTTAAAAATTAATTTTTTTTGGGTTCAACTGGGGTTCGATGCCACGTTTACTCTAACCAGTATACCACGTTTGTATATATGTATGTTGTTTTTCTGTCAAAAAAAAACGAGGTGGTCGGGTGTTTTTGCTCACATCTCAGAAAGTTATGGGGCGATTGTGCTGAATTTTTATAGCAATTCATTCCCGGATGGGGGTATATTCATTTTGTCATGCTATTTGTAACACATCAAAATATTAATTTTAGAACCCATAAAGTATAAATTTTCTGAGTCCTGGTTTAATTTTAGGACGATCTAGTTATGTCCATCTGTCCGTCTGCTGAAAGCACGATAGATCTCGAAGCGAAAGTTAGGAGGCTCAAATTTTGCAAGTATGTTTCTTATTCACAAGGTCTGTTTGGGCTAAATCGGAATGTTAGGAAGAGAGTTATAGGTCAAAATGCAAGATTAGGTCAAAAAAACAATGTCCTTACAACATCGAATAAAATGCGATTGTGTCTAAGCGCTTTGACGTAGAGCAATAAAACTTTGAACATTTCCAGACTAAAAAAATATGATAATAATAAATAATAATAAATAAATATGATAAAATAAAGATAAAAGATGAATAAAGATTTTGAAAGAATAAAGGTCTCTATATAGAAATATCTAAATTGAATTATTAGCAGAAACTACTTTGACACGCCTACTTTAACGCCCACTTATCACGTAATCTACTGTCAATGTAATTTAAAAGCTCGTAAAACCGACAGAATTAGAGGTATAATGATGAAATTTCGCACTTATAGCTTCCTAGTTAATGTCTTTGTAATGCCAGAAAATGAAGGAGAGACGCTCATTTAAACGCCTAGCATATAACGCTTTATCGACACAGCCGAATATAATATTGCTCTTACTTGTTAGTATTAATGTCAAGCTCTAATAAAAAAAACCTAATTCGCCTTGAAATATTTTTATATGAAGACATAAGAGAGTCAAAATCTCACAAAAGTTTTAAAAGATTTTTTTGCAATAGCCAGTTATTTGCTAATTTGTAATTCACATAAAAATACGGGGTATAAAACATATAAAATTTTAAAGAATAACATCTCTTATCTGAAATGCCTGTTTAACACATAGGCAATTATGAGTTTGAAGAAAACAACAATTTTTAAACTTGACTTGTATAACCTGCCAAAATTTTATTCTAAAAAATCTTATCACTAAAAAGATTTTTTTTTATTTTGTAAAAATAAAAAATAAAAAACTTTTATGAAATGTGTGATTATCCTTAATTATTTTTATTAAATATTTATTTATTGTAAACAACAATCAGCGCTTGATGAAAACAAAAAATTCATTTAAGAATATTACAGTGGTTGACATGTACCCATACGCAGAGCAGCTACATCTGAAATAAATTTAAATATTGAATAAAATTATCAAATATGTAATAATTTTTTTAAATAGAAAGCTTTAACATACTAGAAAATAATTAATAAAATAGCGGTATTACTTACTTTTACCACATCTTTGTGCACAAGACAAACGTCCTGTATTGTGATAACTTTCCATGTCTGAGCCACAGATGGGATTATATTCCATTGTTGAGGGACATGATTGCAGGCAGGTCAGATATTGTGGAGATGCCGTAGTGGCTATACCAGCTGGTGCAGCTGTCGTTGCAACAGTGTCGTCATCATTAAAATTATTATTATTGAATGGGAAAAAAATGTTGTTGTCACCGCCATTAAGTCCCTGACCGGGAAACTGCTGAATGGGAAAACGTTGTGGTCTAGCCCAAATTACAGTTAGGCAGAGAGCTTTATTTATGAACAAAAATGTATGAAACAAAATTTTATATACATAAGCTAATAATAAAACGTGCCATAACCATAAGAAACCAAAATTTTATTGGTTTTTAGGGTTATGGCGTTATGGCGAATCTCCTATAATTACACGCAAAGAAAAAAGATGGTTGTGGTAACCATAATCGAAGAGCAACATATTATGATTGAATTGTAAGATTATGGTTAAAACATGTAATGGTTACCAGTTATCATTATTATGTTTAATTAAAGTATCATTTAATAATCATACATACATATGACTACAATTGCTTTTTTACGCCAAATTATTGTATTTTTCTGTAGCATACACATATTGATTGTACTTACCAATTTAATTGCAATTTTTATACCAATATTTTTTACATTTTCTCATTTATTTTTAAATTTTCCTTAATTTTACAAAATTTTTGTTCATTTCTTTGACATCTCAAACTTTTCAAATAATAAAAATTTATTCAGCAAGAAGAAGAACAGTTGAAATCAATTTATTATTTTAAAAAAATCATAGCTTGATTAATTTGTAATCATACTGTTGTCTCACCTATTATTTAATGATTATTTGTTATTTTTAATGCTTTTGATTATCATGTTATTTTTGTCGGATTAATTTTTTTTTAAATCATACTATTTAAAAACAAGTAAAAGCGCTATATTCGGCCGTGCCGAATCTTATATACCCTTCACAACGTGTAGTCATGCAATAACAGTAAATTCACGTATGTATGTTAAAAAAAACAAAAAAAAAAATAAAAAAAAAATTAAAAAAAAAAAAATTTAAAAAAAAAAAATTTAAAAAAAAAATTAAAAAAAAAAAATTATTATATACATATATAATATATATAAAACAAAAAAAAAATAATAATAAAAATATATATAATATATTAAATAAAAAATAAAAAAAAAATAAAAAAAAAATTAAAAAAAAAAATTTTAAAAAAATTTAAAAAAAAATTTTTTTGCCTCAGCTGGGATTCGATGCCACGTTTTCTCTAACCAGTATACACGTTTGTATGTATGTATGTTGTTGTTGTAATGTTGTTTTTATGAAAAGAAAATCGAGGTGGTCGTGGGTTTTTGCTCATATCTCAGTTGTTTATGTACCGATGTTTCTGATTTTCAATACCGATCTACTCCCGAATATTTCTGATATTTTAATACCTTACCCGGGTCCAACCTATGTCGGGGGGCTTCAAAAAGTTGATTTCAACATACACACGGACAGACGGTCAGACGGACAGACGGACAGACGGTCAGGGCTTAATCGACTCCTCTATTCATAAGCTTTCAGAAAATATATACTTTATGGGGTCGGAAATGAAAATTGTAGAAATTTCACACGGAATGACAAACCTATATATACCCTTTTTCACTGTGTGAAGGGTATAATGATAACCATTTTGAAATTTTTACGAAAAGTAAACATTAAATGATACAATTCAAACTAATGCTTGTAAATAAAAATGAATGAAATGAAACAAAAATAACTATTACTTGTTTTCGACAACCAAATATTGTTATAGAAACTATAATATGACCCTGATCATGTCTTAACCATAGTTTTTCTTTGCGTGTAAATACATTGTTGCCCATAAAAGTGGTTCAATCAGCTATTTTGTATGGTTTTTAGGGGAATTTATATGTAAAATATATTTTATATTGAACATAAATTTATAATATTTAAAGCAATTTTAGTAAAAAATATAAAATATAAAAACGCTTGTACTACGGAACATGTAGTGGTGTTTTACAAATCACATGTGATTTGAAATCGCGTGATTTAATATTCCATATAATTAGAGAATTTTTCAAAAATTGTTTTTATTTTTAAAATTCAAACTCGATTACATCAATTTTATCTTTCTGCACATCTCTGGTTCTTATTAAATTTAATTTAAAATGACAAATTTCAGGCGGCTCCCTGACTTAAGGTGATTAAAAAATATAAAACTTTTTTTAATTTGTTTATGTGCAAAAAATTTTATAAAAAATTTTTTAATGAAATTTTCATCAAAAATATAGTTAATAACAAATTTATAGTTTTAAACTTTGAATTTATGACAAATTTTTTCATATTATTCAATATAAAATTTTGTATAAAAATTTTTTGAAAAGCTTGAATAAATATATGTAGATTAGAATTAGAGAAAATGTTGTTCTTTATATTTAGTTTCAAGCCAATAGCGTAGATAGGCATGTCCAGAGGGGTCTAAGATTTTATTAGTAAAGTAATTTTAGAGGGGGCTTAAGAATTGTGGTATACGCCTTGTTGCAAAGCTTAATTTTTAGAACTTCATTCGTTAATGAAATGCATTTTTATAATTTTTAAATAATTTAAAATTTACAATTTAATATTATTTTACAATTAATACGTTTTGTATGTATATGTAAAAATTAAAAAAATATATATCGACCCCTGTGCGCGAAATTATCGTATGTTACGTTTTATTAGAAATCGACTTTTTTTATGCAAATTGGTTTTACATCCATTAATTCATCTGCTGATAAAATTTTATAGCGATAACTGCTATAGTTATGGAGACAACACTGTGTATATTTGATCGTACGTAGCAGTGTTATTTACGTTTTTATTTATTTAAAAGTAATAAAAACGCTCTCCTGTAAAATTTTGTTTTTGTAGCATACGATAATTTCGCTCACAGGGGTCTATATGGTTGATTCACAAGAAGTGCTAACGTCTTATTGTCATAATGTACTAAAATTGCTAAATTGAAGAAAAGTATTGTATTGTTTAATGTTAAAATTTTAAACAATTTAAAATTTTTAAAAAATTATGATACTATGACCATGCGACAGTTAGCACACCTCGTGAATTTACCAATTGTAATTCTGTGACATCATTATTTGTTACATTCATTTGATAATACGAGTTCACTTCAATTTAAATATTCACACCCAAGGCGAATTCATTATCAGGTGGTGTTGACAACGCAGCTGATCTACTTTTTTATTTGCAAAAATGATGATTGAATTGTCAAATATTATTTATGTTTACATAGATTACTCCTTCCCGCGCAAAAAAAACACAAACAAAAACCATGTAGTTTTTGACACATCGACAGTCGAAAGCAACAATAAAAAACCATGTTGTTTTTTTAATGTTGTATTTGTTGTAGAATTACCACCACCTGATAAAAAAATTCGCCTTGATTCACACCTTTGTCATAATATTTTTTGCTCTTTTGTCAAAAAAAATACACTTTTTTCCAGTTGAAACAATTCTAAAAAAATCGTTTAAGCATATTTACCAAATATTATTAAAAATTTCATTTTTTATAACTTTGTTTAAATTAAGAAAACTTTTAACTGCTTCCTAGGTTGTCTTAAGTGATACTGTCCAGTTGTTGCCAATGAAATGTTTTATATTCAATACATACATTCATACATACATATGAACATAGTGATAAATTAAAATAAAACAAGTAAGAGCGCTATATTCGGCTGTGACGAATATCTTATACCCTTTACAAAAGTGTAAATATGCAACTATAAGCATATATGTACATACATACATAGAAGTTGTTGGTGAAACAGATTTTCCCAAGTAAATTTTAGCAATACGGCTAACGAAGTTTGCATAAAATTATACAAACTACAATAAATTTTTACTAAATTGTACCATCATGTTTATACATTCTACATAAAAATTTAACTGCCTGTTCAACGATGTCGAAAGAAAACCTAAGCGTAATTTCATTCGTACAAATATATTGAAAACAACAACAAAAACTAAAAATTTGTTTTTGATTTCAACGTATTTGTACGAATGAAATTTCGCTTGGGTTTTCTTTCGACATCGTTGAACGGCAGTAAGTGTTTATCAGCCACAGCTTGTTTTTGTTGTTTTTTTAATCAAATTTTTTTGAATAAATATCAATATCTGGTAATGGACCAGACATTAATGTCCTTTGGGTAAAATACAGAGACAATTGAGTTCTTTCGCTTATATCTTCGCTTGTAATGTGCCAACATAACATATTTTCAATGGCAAAAATCTCGAAAGCATATCTGATAAATTGATACCATAAAAAAGCGTGAAGTGTACGTGGAGCTAACAAAAAATGTATTTCAACATACACACGGACAGATCTAAGTCAATCAATCTATTAGGATTGAGAATATATCTATTTTATAGGGTCTTAAATGAATTTTGTAGAAATTACAAACCAAATGACAAACTTATATGTATATACCCTTTTACACTCTCTAGTGAAGAGTATAAAAAAAAGTAACAGTCTTTATTCGACTGTGCAAAATCTTATTTTCCCTTCAGCAACGTCACATACTAACGTATAATGTGATTTAAGTATAGTCAGCAATACTAACACATATAAAAATAATCCTTAAAGTTATGCTTTTTTGTTAAACTGACAGATAGAAAAATTATGACTGACAATAACGTACATACTTAAGTATGTAGTCTATGCTATAAGTATGTCCAATTCTTAGGGACTAAGATAACTTGATTTCTTAATGAAAAATATTTTTTTTATACCCTTTACCTGTGGTGCACTAGGGTATATATAGGTTTGTCATTCCGTGTGAAATTTCTACAATTTTCAATTCCGACCCCATAAAGTATATATTTTCTGAAAGCTTATGAATAGGGGAGTCTATTAAGCTCTGTCAGTCTGTCCGTCTGATGTTGAAATCAACTTTTTGAAGCCCCCCGACATCGCTTGGACCCAAGTGAGGTATTTAAATATCAGAAACATCGGTACATAAACAACTGAGATATGAGCAAAAACCCACGATCACCTCGATTTTTTTTTTCACAGAAACAACATTACAACAACAACACACATACATACAAACGTGTATACTGGTTAGAGAAAATGTGGCATCGAATCCCCGCTGAGCCAAAAAAATTTTTTTTTTTATTTTTTATTTAATATATTATTTATATTTTTATTATTATTTTTTTTTATTTTTTTTTTATTTTTTTTTTTACTTTTTTGTTTTATATTTAATATATATATTTTAATTATTTTTTTTTAATTTTTTTTAATTTTTTTTTTTAATTTTTTTTAAATTTTTTTTTTATTTTATTTTTTTAACATACATACGTAAATTTATAATTTTAAAATGGGTTGTTTTTAAATATGTATGTTTTTTATATGTATGTACGTATTTCATATGGGATGAATGGTAATACAAACTGCAGTTATTGCATGACTACACGTTGTGAAGGGTATCTAAGATTCGGCACGGCCGAATATAGCTCTCTTACTTGTTGAATACATATGTTTTTCGCTTTTAAATGCCTATTTTCGTTTGTTGTTCTAGAAATTATATTGAAAGTACAACATAACCTATACATTCATGTAACAAACAACTTTTTGTTAAGGATTATTTCATTTTCTATCATTGGCAGTTACTTAATTTTTATTGGGAGGTTATCTCATTTCGATGAGAATTATTTCACCGTTTAAAATATTCAAACCGCCGCTATAGACTTTGGCCAGACGAAAAACTCTGTTAAAGTGTAATTTTGTATAGAACTAAGTATATTTAGACGAAACTTAGCGGAATAAATAAAAAAATCATTCAAATAATTTGCTAAAAACGGATTCAAAATTAAAATTAAAATATTCATAAATAGTAATAAACAGATTTTGTACAGAAATTTGTTAAATAAGCTTTTAATAAACCTAAATACTTACTAATTTAGTTAATACTAACAATGTAGACCGGGTTTAGCCGGTATGAACATACATACATACAACATACCTATAAATATATGTACGTTAATAATATTAAAATACAAAAAAACATCTCAATATTGTCATTGATAAGGTTAATACAGCCACATACAGTGGCCGGCAATAAGTATAATACAAATATTTTTTAAAAACTTTATCCAATGATTTCAGAGTTATGACATTATCTATACGAGTATATAACGTTACTCACTGAATGACTTATTTATTAACGCACAGCAAAAAGCTAAAGATATAAATTTAGCTCCACTTAAATAGGATTTTTTAAAATTCAAACTTTAAGGGGTTAAAAAAGGTGCAAATGGCTAAAATCGTTAACCTTATATCTACTAAGCTAAAAATGATACAAATTTACTTGGAATTTAATTGGAATCTAATAAATAATAATTTCGAAAATGTACACAAATTCAATTTAGATTGTTTTAAGGAGACTAAAACTACGTTTTTACTTTTTTCCTATTGCTATCCCTCTGTTGTTCAAAAAAGTATCAAAATTCAGTTTTTATCCGTTTTATCCCCTTACAACTCAAAATTTCCAAAAAGTTTCAGACACCTATCCAATTATTTTTAACAGGCTCTTTGATCCTTCCTGAATTTTTGTGATATCTTTTTTAAGCCCGGAGATACTGTGTTACCGATTTTACCCTTTTTACCCGTAAACCGCTCGACGGATTTTGTGCAAACTTCACATAAACCATCTACTAAATAGTCCAAACAAAGCCCGTATAAGTGAGCCCGTTCTTGAGTTATAAAGTCACAACGCACTTCCAACAATCTTTTATAAATATACATAGATAGGACATTAATTGAAATTAGGTAACATTGTTGGAAACTTTAAGGGGGGAAAAAAAGGAGAAAAAATATGTATAATTTCCAATTACAGGGCCAACTGGGATAAAATTTGCATTAAGAGTTTCACCAGATATAAAAAATTATATAATTAAGTAAAATTAAAAAAAACACTTTCATAACAGAGGTTAGAAAGAGGAAAATTCCAGAAAACATTTTGGTACCTTTTAGAACATATTTATTTGTATGCCAAAAAGAGTAGATTTATTAACTTTTAACCATGTCTTTAAAAATATTTTATTGTAAAATAGATATTTAAACATTTTAAACTTGGAATATGTAAATATATTGATATTGAAAACCCAAAAAGATACTTTAACCCCAGAGTACGATCATTTGTCGCTTACATTTTGTATAGCGTTAGTTGCTGAGTTGCCTTTGCAATGCAGTGAGCAGTTTTAATATAAATACATAAAAGAAATTACAAAGTTCAATAGGAACGATTAAAAAAAATATATTTTAATTTAAAAGAAAAGCTTAAAGAAAAAGTCTTCGCCGAATCGACGATCGTTATTTGCAACGGATGTAAAATATGGTTAGTACGTTTGGTACTTGTTTTATTTTATAAGATTATGAATATAGAATTTTTAAATATGGGATTTTTATCCAAGTTGAGGTTGAAATGATATGGGCAACTTAAAAGTTATTTTTTCCAATTTAATCATACTTTCTGTGTTTTCTATGTTTATGAAACTAGAGTTTCAAAATTAGTGACTATTGATCTAAGTTGAGATTAAAAATAAAGTGAGCAATCAACAAGTATCAGTGCTATATTCGGCCGTGCCGAATCTTATATACCCTTCACAACGTGTAGTCATGCAATAACAATTGTTTGTATCACCATTCATCTCATATTAAATACGTACATATGTATATACTGGTTAGAATAAATGTGGCATCGAATCCCAGCTGGGCCAAAAAATTTTATTAAATTTTATTTAATATATTATTTATATTTTATTATTTTTTTTATATATATTTTTTTAATTTTTTTAAAAATTTTTTTTTCAATTTTTTTTAATTTTTTTTTTTTTAATTTTTTTTATTATTTTTTTTTTTATTTTTAATATATTTTTTTTTTTGTAATTTTTTTTTTTTAATGTTTTTTTCATGTATGTATGTATGTTGTTGTTGTAATTGTGTGAAAAAACGAGGTGGTCGTGGTTTTTTGCTCATATCTCAGAAAGTTATGGGGCGATTGTGCTAAATTTCAATAGCGATTCATTCCTGGATATTTCCAAGAGATTGATACCATATACAGATCTGAGGAACATATAGTTGCTTCTAAAAGTTGATTTCAACCAACACACGGACAGACGGGCAGACGGACAGACGGTCAGGGCTTAATCGACTCCTCTATTCATAAGCTTTCAGAAAATATATACTTTATGAGGTCGGAAATGAAAATTGTAGAAATTACAAACGGAACGACAAAGCTATATATACCCTTGTGCACCACAGGTGAAGGGTATAAAAAGGTACATTTTAGGATTTGTATGGTACTTTTTGTATTTAATTTCTACGAATCTTGAAATTAGTGACTGTTGATCCGAGATGAGACTAAAAATATTAGTGGCGACCGAAAAGGTATTTTTTGTTTGTTTTTTTTTTTTTTTTGTATTTTCTATGTTTATAAATCAAGATTTTTGAAATTAGGGATGCAAGCTGAGATTGATATCATATTGGACATTAAAAAATGTATTTTTTTTATTTATAGTATTTTTTGTATTTTCTACGTTTATGAAGCTAAAATTTTGAAATTAGAGATATTTTTATATTTTTTTTGTCTTTTTTTTTTGTTGTTTTCGTATTTTCTTAACATAGATTCATTAAATTAGTGACTGTTGATCCGAGAAGAGACTGAAGGTGTATAATGGACGACCATAACATTTGGAATATACATAGAATTCTGAAGTTCAGTTTGAAAATTATTGAGAAGGAAAGAAGAGCCTTTTCTTATTATTATAGTCATTTTTGTGTTTTGTGCACTTATCAGAATGGAGTGTAGTTCATTTTTAAGTATATTCATGTAAATAAATGATCTCCAATGACACGCTTATGGTTAATCAGTGTTTTCTCCAAAATTTAATCACTTCATCATCAGTTAAGCCTTTGCAAATCACTTTTCTGGCATCATTTTAATTTGTTGGGTAATAACAACATTAGGGCTTAGTAGTTTAGTAACTAGCGAATTGATTTTTAAATAGTGAAAAGAGCTGTACAATTTTTAAATTTTTTTGGGGTTCAGAAAAGCTAGTAAGTTTATACATCAGCAGTATAAATAAAAAGTATAAATTAATTTCGTTAGACAGATACATATTGTAAAAACTAAACAAGACCTTGTAAAGACTAACTACCGTATTCATAAAAAATCTTTTAGGTTTGTTAAAGGTTTATTTGAGAAATTTCTGTACAACATCTAACAAATAAGCCTTTAAAAATAAAATATTTTTCACGAATACGAATATTATTCAATTGCAAGACAGTTGCCTTAAATTGCACCCCGAGATTTTATCAATAATCTTGAATTGTGAATTAGTTCTCAAACTGGTCTTGATTGCTATTGTCCTATAAATCTTTTATATCGCTGCAAAAAATGACACTGCTATGATCAAAATAAAAAAGTGTATACACAAGAGTCTAAAGTTTTCATTATTTTGTCAATATAAGGTAGGCTCAATGATCAGTTTCAAGGGCAATAAATCATAGAAAGCTGCTTTAACTTTTAAAACAAATCAAGGTGTTTATGACAACTAATAGTTTTTAGTAAAAATTTTAAGCCCGGCAAAATTTTAAATTCTCATAAGAATCTCTATACCAAAAGCACAGCGAATTCCATCGTTCGAGTAAAGTTTCAATCGTGATCAAATGCCGTAATTTCCCTCAGTTCTTCGCCCACTTACAGAATGTTATAAAATGTTTAAAGAAAGTAGTCATTAGACTATGTTAAAAATTATTGCATTTAAGTTTGTTCTGTATTTTAATGGTCTGATTCATAAAAATTAAAGCAGTTTTTTAAGACTTATAAATCAGACATGCATATGCATGTTAATAAACCTTTTATAAACCTTTAATCATTTTTATAAAAAAAGACAGTAAGAATTTTATCAATTTTTTTTTGTTATCGACGTAAATACTAGAACGCATAACTAAATAATTTATTTAAAAACGTCTTTATTATATTGTCACCTACTGTATATACTCGCATATACGCAAGATGCCTGCTAACTTAATAAATAAATTCAGATTGAAATCTATATTTTTTTTAATTTTGCTCAGAACATGTGTAGTTGAGTATAAGGTACGTTAAAACCAAATCAGGTTTTTCTTTGTTAAATCAATGCGGATTAAATTAATAACTAAATATTACGTTTTGTTAGTAAGCAAATATTCTCAGTTTATTTATTTTTTTTTTTTTATAAAATCCTTAAGAAAAAAAATTGTTTAACAACTAGCAGGACCGGACCGCAAAGCTATTCCCAACAACATTTTTAACATTTCAATTCAATGATATACATAAATATGTACATTAGGGTCATAACTTCTATTGGACGTCACACATAGGGTAAACAAGTAACAGCGCTATATTCGGCCGTGCCGAATCTTATATACCCTTCACAACGTGTAGTCATGCAATAACAATAGTTTGTATCACCATTCATCTCATATGAAATACGTATATAGATACATATAAAAAACATACATATATAAAACATACATATAAAAAACAACATATAAAAAACATCCCACTGTAAAATTATAAATTTACGTATGTATGTTAAAAATGCCTCTGGAAAATGCAATTACAAAGTCGTTCCAGAAAGCAAAAAATTAACATTGTTCTTAAACGGATCTCAAATTTTGTTTAAGGACAGTTTTAAGTATCTGGGTGTTAATTTCAACAAACTAGTGAAATTTAATAATCACGTTTTATATAATATCGAAAAAGCTAACAGAATTAAAGGATCTTTTTCAAACTTATTTAATAATAAATCATTACCTACTAAAACTAAATTACTTTTATACAAAGTTAGTATCAGACCAATTTTAATTTATGCTTTTCCAGTCTGGTTTAGTATTTCGAATTCATTTATGAAAAAATTAGAAATTTTTTAAAGACACATATTACGCAAATGTGTAGAAAGAAATTATAAAACACGTTTAAAAAGATTTTCTAATTAAATATTATAAATAATATATAAAATACAAAATAAACAAAATTTGTTTGGCTCAGCTGGGATTCGATCCCACGTATGAAAAAGTAAAATTTAAGAAATGTAAAAATTTTAAAATTTAAGTACGCAGCTCGACAGACAACAAAATTCTGCATCGTTTAGTGAATTATCAAGACTAGTGCTTGAGATTTGTTGTTTTGGGATACAGTTAAGGTCAGAAAAGTTTAGTAAATTGCATGGGTACTTATTAGGGTGATCGACTCGGTTTTAAAACCGATGGAAAACCCGGTTTTTTCCTCTTCTTGCTGGCGGTTTTTTCTAAATGTTGATTTTTCTAATATCGAATACACGGGTTTTTTATCCGAAAAAGCCAGTTTTTTTATATTTTTAAGTTTATTTTCATATATCTTTGTAACCAATCGTACCATAGCATATTGAGTACGCGAAAAGTTTTCAAAAATCAGAAAATAAAAACTATTAAATGTTCTTCTAAATATTGTAAGAAATTTGTTTGTTCTTAAAAAAACAAATGCAAAATAAGAAAAATAATTAAGCTTAAATATTATTTTTTATAGGATATAAACCTAACATTAAAAGTTAAAGGTAATTGAAGCATAAACTATTGGGTCGATTATGGATAGCAACCGAACCTCAGCTACGTTGACAGTTGCCAAAAAAGGCATTAAAGATGGCAACTGGCAACTAACAACTGTCAATTTCATATGAAAATTTGGCAACCGAAAAATTGTAGTTGCTAGCTTGCAACTCAACTAAAGTTCAGTTGGTATCCATAATCGACCCATAAGCTGATCGATCACTTTTAGGTGAAAAATGTAGTTACAATAAAAAAAACCAATAATATCTTTTTCCAGATCCTAATTTTAATTAATGGCATTGAGTGTCTGTCAGCTTAAATTTCAATTAAACCATTGAACAAACTAGTTTATGCCTATATTTGTATGTCTGTCAGGGGTATAAAAAAATTTTTAAAATTTAATTTTACAGTTTTTTTTTCCCTAGCCTTTAAAATGTATTTCAAATTACAGAAATCATTTCAAACAAAATACATTAGTGCATATTAGTTTAAAATATCTATTTAACATTTAAAAAATGTACAGAAGGAGATACAAAAATTTATAACAGCCTTCTAAAAAGTCTTATTTATTTATGTATTAATTTATTGTATTTATTTATTTATTTAACTAGTAAAGAGTACCTTTTGTGCTTAAATTCAACTAAATAAAACCAAATTAGTCAACTGCATTCATGTCAGTTATTGCGTTATTGTGCAGTCAAACATATATAAACTGTAAAAATTTCATATTTACATATAATTTTTATTATAATCTTTTTGAACAATATTTTTTAATTTTTTCTTTAAATATTATATTTTATATATTCGAACCGGTTAACCGGTTTTTTCTTAGTTTTCAAAATAGCAACCGGTTATTTAAAAATTTTAAATTTCAAACTATTTGAAAACCGGTTTCCTTAAAAAGTCGAATAATCGATTACCCTAGTACTTATTGACTTTTTACAGTTTTGAGAATTTTACAATATATTTTTTGTAGAAATTACATTGATTTCTTTTTTCTGTAAAAGACTATATTAACAGCTGCTTATAATAATTTTTAGAATTTTTTCTTTTGAATTTTTAATATAAAAAATCGTTCAAAATTAACAAAACGGTTTATTGTTCACTTAAAAAATAACATCAAAAGGTTTTTAAATATGAGGGCAGTCGCGATTTTAAAAATGTTATACATCACGATAGAATATGAAATCTCTATTATTATTGCATGTGTAATTTTCACCACTACTATAACGGTTTTTAACCGCCTGTACAGCTGCATTTCAAATGTTGTTATTTTATGGAGCTGTTATAAATAAATCTTAAAAAAAGTATTAAAAACAAAAAATAAAAGAATTAAAAACAAAATATAATAAAACAAGTAAGAGCGCTATATTCGTCCAGGCCGAATCTTATATACCCTTCACAACGTGTAGTCATGCAATAACAGTAGTTTGTTTGTTTGAAATACTTAAATACATATAAAAAACATACATATATAAAAACATCCCACTGTAAAATTATAAATTTACGTATGTATGTTAAAAAAAATAAAAAAAAAAATTTTAAAAAAATATAAAAAAAAATTTTAAAAAAATAATTAACATATAATAAATATAAAACAAAAAAAAAATAAAAAAAAATTAAAAAAAAAAAAAATTTAAAAAAAAAAAATATATTAAAAAAAAAATTATAAAAATATAAATAATATATTAAGTAAAAAATAAAAATAAATAAAAAAAAAATTAAAAAAAAGTAAAAAAAAAATTTTTTTGGCTCAGCTGGGATTCGATGCCACGTTTTCTCTAACCAGTATACACGTTTGTATGTATGTATGTTGTTGTTGTAATGTTGTTTTTGTGAAAAAAAAAATCGAGGTGGTCGTGGGTTTTTGCTCATATCTCAGTTGTTTATGTTCCGATGTTTCTGATTTTCAATACCGCTCTACTCCCGAATATTTCTGATATTTTAATACCTCACCCGGGTCCAAGCGATGTCGGGGGTCTTCAAAAAGTTGATTTCAACATACACACGGACAGACGGTCAGACTGACAGAGCTTAATCGACTCCCCTATTCATAAGCTTTCAGAAAATATATACTTTATGGGGTTGGAAATGAAAATTGTAGAAATTTCACACGGAATGACAAACCTATATATACCCTTTTTCACTGTGTGAAGGGTATAAAAACACTATCAATGATGAATCACTAGTGGAATTTCTTAAAATTTATTAATGTATTATTTAACCCTTCAAAATTATTTTCGTCAAAACAATCGTCCGAAAACCAAATTTCAAACCATATATCACAAATAAAATTACATAAAGGTTGTAAAATTTTTTTTTTAAATTTAATCGCGATTTGTATATGCAACATGTCTTGCTGAAAACTTTCATCATGTTCATTTAATACTCATGGGCGTAACTAGACCACTCTGAAGGGTGCAATGACCCATCTGCATTTAAATAAATTAACTTTTTACATTAAATATACATACATACGATTTGATTGTCTATGTCAGTAATTCGAGTTACAGCCTTATCCTTAAAAATAAACCCTCCTCGAAGTTTTTCCATTGTTTCAGTTGCCGTATCCTGTACTTGGAGCAGTCTACTCTTAGTCCAACTTGTTTAAAAAATGCATCTTATAATCGATTCTTTTTTTTTTTTTTCTTTATTTGATGTATTTTCGTAATTTGATGTTTACCCTCTTGTGGAAGCGTATGCGCTAATTTTAAGAAGATCTCAATACACCCTATACTTGCATGCAAAGGTGAGATACCATATTAGCAAGTTTTCTCTTTCTTGTAACATTTGAACATTCTTGCATGTTTGTTTTTGGCCTTCATCTTGCACGTCCGGTTGACGTGCGGGGTTCATCTTTTGTCAATGTATTCAGGATGGTATCATTATTAAGCCAGTCCTGGTGTTTATAGTTTGATCTTTCGTACGGTTTGCTTTTATACATTTTGATTTTAGACTGGCATGCATAAGTTACTCGAAGGCAATTTCCACGAAATTTTTTGCTGTGGTTGACTTCTTAAACAGGTTAAAAAATTCAAAGTTGTCCAACGTCATGTTTGAAGTGTCTTAAAATTACTTGTCTCGCCAACTTTCAGTCGTAAACTGATCCCGGGATTATGATTATTTTCGAATATATAGTCTAATCTTCGTATTACCTGTATACATGTGGACTTAGGTCAAATTATGTAATTTTGATATCATGCACGTCCGAATAAGACTTGTGCCTACCTGTATTGGATGCTTGACTACGCAATTTTTATATTAAGTGCTTACCTTTATTTGTACATCCTGTATCTGCATCTGAATTTTTTTTAAACACCTAAAATCAGTCAACTTTGAAGTGCTATATCTTCTGAACTAAAAATCTGAGTAGCATATTTGAAATCGTTAAGACAATTTTCTGAAAAATTATTTTTATTTTCTAGGGGCACTACAGGCTCCACTATAAGTGACGAACATTAATATTATAACATTTAAAACTAATATCCAGTTGCAACTATAAAAATGGTTTTAAGGTTAAAAAAAAAATTGCAGCATTGATTTTTTAATCAACATGCAAAATAGTTTGCCTTTAATAAAAAGCTTCAAAATACTTGCAAATTCGTACAAAATATCTTCAACAATTCATGTAAACGGAAAAAATTAATTCATGAAACATCAGTTGCTTTTCACTAATTATGCGTGCGTTCTAAGCACTAATTGAAATGAAGTGCATTTCATTAATGAGTTTATAAAAACACATAAACTTCAATGACACTTTAATGCTAAAATCATTTATGTTTTACCTAAATCACATTTTATATCACAACGGGACCCTCGGAGGACCCAAGTGAGCTATGCCTTCGGGCGGCTGCCGGATCTAATCTAATCAAACCTCTTTAACAACGCCTATATTTACCAATTCCCAGCAAAAAAGTGATTTTACAGGGGTTCAACCAGGGATAAATTAGATTCGCCTTCAAGATATTTATAAATGTCCAAATTATAAAGCGGCTATGATCCATTATCTTGGCAATCTCAGCAAAAGATTTACCTTTATTATATATTCCTTTCGCTGGAATTCTGTAATTTCACTTAATTTAGGAATCACAATTGAAAAATGGCAAAGAAAATCTTGTTTTAGCTTTTTTTTATAAATCAAATTAGAAACTATAACGGAACATTCCAGATTGTGTAAAAGAGAAAAGCTGCCAGATATGCAAAACTTGAGGTAAGCAAACACGAAGCTAATTATTGTGTCTATTATTTCGTAACCCAGAAAAATTAGCTTTTTTATTATCGGTAGTTATTGTTTTGTCCGTAAATAAAATTTGTTTGGGTTTTGTTATTTTTGTAGTGAAGTAATCTAAAGCCATAATATATTGATCAAATACGTGTTTTGTGTTTAGCAATACAAATAGAATTACGTTTATTTTGTTGGGCAGCGTGTGCCTAAACTTAAGTCCACCACTGTACATTGACAGAAAAATATTTTTAATATTTTTTCATATTTAAGCAAAGCATATTCATATGGATATGCCGAAGGCACATTTTTTCATCAGGTAGTCTTGTTTCGTCCGCTGATTATTTTTTTCTTCACTTATTTTAAATTTCAGCTGTCAAAGTCTATAGATAAAAAACAATTTTCTCTTCCCTCTCATTTATTTCAACTGTCAAACTTTATATCTAAAAAAAATATTAACAAAAAAATTCTCTCCGAACTGCAATTACCTGATGAATTAATAAGCCTTAGATATGCCTCAATATTGAAGGATTAATGAAAAGTTTTTAAGCAAAATGAAAAAATTAATTTGTTATATTTTTAGGAAAATAAAATTTTGTTATATTTTATTTATAAAAAATATTGTAGTATTTAGATATCGAAATACGAAAGCTGCAACAATAATAAATAATAAGCATTTTAATGCACTATATACAAATTAAAATAATAATTTAGTTTTTAACTAAACTGACGCAAAGAGATCAAGAATGATAAAACAAAGATAACGGCTTCCCACTGTTTTAGTTCTAATATCAAACACTAGTTTGCTGATGTGACGTCACGAACAAGAGAAAGGAATTACAACAAATATGCGCAATGCATTACCTTGTTTTTATCATTCTTGCAAAGATATGGTAATAGAACTTATAACATCTATGTCAGAACAGATATGTACATACATATACATATGTATGTATGTATGTATGTATGTACGTATAAACATATTTATAATTAAAGTTCTTTTAGACGTCAAAATACTCATTTATTTTCACAAACATTTTTTTAAACATTATTAAAACCGAAATAAATTCCTTAGATTAAAAAATATTATTTTGTTATTAATTATCACAAAATTTACTTATTTACTTGTGGCATAAAATTCCAAATCGTGTAAAAGTGCATAAACTCTGTTATTATTTGTTGCTTTAATTTTCTTTTTAGTTTCGCTTCTTTTTTTTGATTTAGAAGATGTTGTTGGGGTGTTATCGCCTTCTTGTTCGGACATGGAATTGCTTTTACGGCGCATGCGTATGCCAATAGCGTTACTTTCTCTTTTCGTAGATTCTTTGCTGATTGTAGGCCTTTGCTTAACATCGGGTGAAACTATAAATCCACAAATTGTATCATCTCGCAGAACTAAATTTATATCAAGAGTTGAGAAAAGTTGTAATTTTAACGGCGGAAACTGCGAATTTTTCTCCGAGATGGTAACAGACGTGGGAACATTGCTTGTGTCTACTAAAACTTTTTGTTGATTGTATACAATCGGTATTGAGTGACCAGTTTCAATAGTTACAACATTGAGCATTTGTTTACAAACATCGGTGACCACGGCTCGCAGGGTAATAGACTGTTTAGCTTTTAAATAACGTTTGAAAAATAAATTGATCGATTCGTTACCAGCACATTTAGCATTCAATTTTTGATCATTACAAACTTTAGCTAAATAATGCAATTCATCGGTGGTTCTTTGAGGTGGTGGACAGTAATTGAGGGCAGCGGCAAGTAATCTAAAAATGAATAGGAAGAAAGTGTGATTTAAATATTTTTTTTAAAGACGTTTCTTGCTTTTATGCTTTAACTTCTTTTGCTTTAACTTCTTTCGCTTTAACTTGTTTTGTTGTTATTTTATTTATTTATTTTTTTTTTTTTTTAGAAAAGATTGTTTTGGAACTTTCTTTAAATAAAAAGTTTTGTATAGAAAACTGTTATAATTAAAAATGTTTATACAGAAAAGTGTTAGAAAAAAGTTTTATACCAAAAACCAGGATACATATAAGCAGGTAGTTTCAATTGATCAGTTGATCATCAAATGTTCCTTTCTGAATATCCAAAATTTCATACATTTTCTCGCTTCTCTTATAATTATTTCCATTTGTCAAACTTTAAATAATTTTTTTTAATCCTCTACGAAATGCAATGACCCTAAATAATTGCACCATGACGAAACTTTTAAAAACTAAACTTTTTTAATAAAAAAAACAACTGATATGAAAATAAGGGAAAAAGTTCTTTGTCAGAAGCTACAATTTTTGTTCAATCCCAAACAAAGAATACATTTTTCGGAATTATTACCTAACGAAGAAATGGTCACGATTAACAAAATTGAACAAAAGAGAGACAAAATTAAGTATAGCTGAAATGGGCTACATCGTTTAATATACCTTGTAAGGTGGATTCGCCTTGTTAACTTGATTGTGTTGATTAAACACAAACAACAACTACATATCAAAAATGATTGATAAAATTGTTTAAAAGCAATTCTGACATTATGTAAAATTAAACTGGAAAAAAAGACAACTGTATATATTTTCAACATTACAAAATGTCTAGTAGTCAAGAGATTTTTAAAGAAACCAGTTCAGCATCTGAAAAAAGGATTACTATTCAATTACCTTTGGAAAACGAACAACAAACTCGGTATAAAAGCCAACCCTTATCGAACAAGCATCAAGTTGAAGACAATGAATCCACCTATGGACGCATTTTCGCCGTGTCAGGTCCAGTGGTTACTGCTGAATGTATGGCTGGATCGGCAATGTATGAATTGGTTCGTGTTGGTTATTTCAAACTAGTAGGTGAGATTATACGTTTGGAGGGAGATATGGCTACAATACAAGTGTACGAAGAAACTTCGGGTCTAACGGTAGGTGATCCCGTAATACGTACAGGGAAGCCTCTTTCGGTTGAACTGGGTCCTGGCATTATGGGTAATATATTTGATGGCATACAGCGTCCCTTGCGTCACATTTATGAACAGACAAAATCGATTTATATACCTAAGGGGGTAAATATAACAAGTTTATCCAGAGATAAATCGTGGGAATTTGTGTCGTGCAATATACATGAAGGATCCGTAATAACGGGAGGCGATATATACGGCTTTGTTAAAGAAAATTCGTTAGTAACACATCGTTTAATGTTGCAACCTCGTGCAAAAGGCAGAGTTACTTATGTCGCTCCCGCGGGTTATTATACCCTAGATGATGTTATCTTGGAAACAGAATATGAGGAGGAAAAAACAAGCCACAAAATGTTGCAAGTTTGGCCAGTTAGGCATCCTCGACCAGTCGCCGAAAAGTGGCCTTCAAACTATCCTCTTCTAACCGGTCAGAGAATTATAGATGCTCTGTTTCCTTGTGTACTTGGTGGTACAACTTGTATACCAGGAGCTTTTGGTTGCGGTAAGACGGTCATATCACAGGCTCTCTCGAAATATTCAAATTCCGATGTCATTGTTTACGTTGGTTGTGGTGAACGTGGTAATGAAATGTCAGAAGTTCTAAGAGATTTTCCCGAACTGTCTGTTGAAATTGATGGTGTGACCGAATCAATAATGCAGAGGACAGCTTTAGTAGCCAATACCTCTAACATGCCAGTGGCAGCTAGAGAAGCTTCCATATATACGGGCATTACATTGTCTGAATATTTTCGCGATATGGGTTTTAATGTCTCCATGATGGCCGACTCCACTTCGAGATGGGCTGAGGCATTGCGTGAAATTTCTGGACGTTTAGCAGAAATGCCAGCAGATTCAGGTTACCCTGCTTATTTAGGGGCCCGTTTAGCATCATTTTATGAAAGAGCTGGACGTGTCAAATGCTTAGGCAGCCCCGACCGTGAAGGCTCCGTTTCAATCGTTGGCGCTGTCTCACCGCCCGGTGGAGATTTTTCAGATCCAGTTACTTCCGCCACTCTAGGCATAGTGCAAGTGTTTTGGGGCCTCGACAAGAAATTGGCTCAACGTAAACATTTCCCTTCTATCAATTGGCTGATATCCTATTCCAAGTATACACGTTCTTTAGAAGAGTATTATGAGAAAAATTTTCCAGGTTTTGTGCCGCTAAGAACAAAAGCCAAAGAAATTCTACAAGAAGAAGAGGAGTTATCGGAAATTGTTCAATTAGTGGGTAAAGCCTCATTGGCGGAAACGGACAAAATAACCTTAGAAGTGGCCAAAATATTAAAGGATGATTTTCTACAGCAAAATTCCTACTCAAATTACGATCGTTTTTGTCCCTTTTATAAGACGTTTGCCATGTTGAAAAATATGATCACCTTTTATGAATTGGCGAAAAACGCTATTAAAATAACAGCACATATGGAAAATAAAATTACTTGGAATCAAATACAAAGTCAACTTGGGGATATATTGCATCAGTTGGCATCAATGAAATTTATGGTAAGAGATTTTTTTAAGATAAGTTTTGAGGAACTAACCTGTATTTAATAGGATCCCCTAAAAGATGGTGAGGAAAAGATTTTAGACGAATTGGGTCAGTTAAATGAAGATATTAATACCGCATTTAACAATTTTCGAGGCGCCTAAAATTCTATTTATAATTGTGTATTTCTTGTTACGATAAATAAAAATGTTGTACTAAATATTTGTTGAATATTTAACTTATTAAACCCAGAGCTAAATTTAAGACCAGTATTTAAGACAAATCGTAGCGTAAGTATAAAATATTATAAAACTACATTGGATGTATAATCGTCATGCATATTACATCGTTCAACAGCATTTTTACTTAAATATAAAATACTTTTTAATATAAATTTGTGTATTTCCACCGAAACGTCCACAAAGAAAGTATTTCGTAGATTATTTTTAAATTAAAATTTGTTTTCTATATGGGCATATTTCAAAACATTATTTTATTTTAACAAAACACGAAACTTTAAGCTCTTGATTAGCACAATAATTGGTGCTAAGTTTGATTTTGGCAAATTTCTGATTTTCAAGATAATTACAGAAAACCAAAACATTCGCATGTGACAAAACAAGAATTCCGTTTCAGAGCAATTAAATCAAAAACTGATTTCATCGAAAACTAAAGGAATGTTTTAATGCAAAATATTTTAAAATGTTATACATTTATGTGTCTCAATAATGTTTATTATTTTATTTAAAAATATTGAGCAGTTTATTTTTTATTTTATTCTAATCACATGCGACATTTTCATCATACTTTTTACGTTTATTTTATTTTTATACCCTTCATACAGTGAACAAGTAACAGTGCTATCCGTCCCGAATATAGCACTGTTCGAATTTTTTAAAATGTGTCATTAATAAGTAAAAAATTTGTTTATCGTACATAAATTTAATAGATTCGTTATAAAAATATGTTAAAACAACATACTTTTTTAGATTTTGTTTTCCTGTTTTTTATTTTGCTGCGGTTGGCATTTCTGTAGAAATGCCCATATGGTTGTTATGGTAATACAAAAAACATTTTCGCAAAACTAAAACCGTTGACGTGAATACCAGTTTAGCAAGTTTTGTTGCTTACGACTATTATAAATGTAACTTTATAACCAAAATCCGTTAAATCCAAATAATGGAAATGTACACGATAAACATAAACACTATTATTTAAACACGTACCTGTACCATACGAAAAACTTCCAAAATTACAAAAAAACAAGTAAGAGTGCTATATTCGGCCATGCCGAATCTTATATACCCTTCACAACGTGTAGTCATGCAATAACAGTTGCTTGTATCACCATTCATCCCATATGAAATACGTACACGTATGTATGTATGTTAAAAAAACGAAAAAAAAAAATTTTAAAAAAAATTAAAAAAAAAAAATTTAAAAAAAAAAATTAAAAAAAAAAATTATTATATATATAATATACATATATAAAACAAAAAAAAAAATAAAAAAAAAATTTTAAAAAAAATATAAAAAAAATAATAATAAAAATATAAATAATATATTAAATAAAAAATAAAAAAAAATAACAAAAAAATTTAAAAAAATTTTTTTTAAAAAATTAAAAAAAAATTTTTTTGGCTCAGTTGGGATTCGATGCCACGTTTTCTCTAACCAGTATACACGTTTGTATGTATGTATGTTGTTGTTGTAATGTTGTTTTTGTGAAAAAAAAATCGAGGTGGTCGTGGGTTTTTGCTCATATCTCAGTTGTTTATGTACCGATGTTTCTGATTTTCAATACCGATCTACTCCCGAATATTTCTGATATTTTAATACCTTACCCGGGTCCAACCTATGTCGGGGGGCTTCAAAAAGTTGATTTCAACATACACACGGACAGACGGTCAGACGGACAGACGGACAGGGCTTAATCGACTCCCCTATTCATAAGCTTTCAGAAAATATATACTTTATGGGGTCGGAAATGAAAATTGTAGAAATTTCACACGGAATGACAAACCTATATATACCCTTTTTCACTGTGTGAAGGGTATAAAAATCGCGTAAACTACTTTTTATACCCTTCACACAGTGAAAAAGGGTATATATAGGTTTGTCATTCCGTGTGAAATTTCTACAATTTTCATTTCCGACCCCATAAAGTATATATTTTCTGAAAGCTTATGAATCATGTTGTAATGTTGTTTTTGTGAAAAAAAAATCGAGGTGGTCGTGGGTTTTTGCTCATATCTCAGTTGTTTATGTACCGATATTTCTGATTTTCAATACCGATCTACTCCCGAATATTTCTGATATTTTAATACCTTATCCGGGTCCAACCTATGTCGGGGGGCTTCAAAAAGTTGATTTCAACATACACACGGACAGACGGACAGACTGACGGCTTAATCGACTCCCCTATTCATAAGCTTTCAGAAAATATATACTTTATGGGGTCGGAAATGAAAATTGTAGAAATTTAACACGGAATGACAAACCTATATATACCCTTTTTCACTGTGTGAAGGGTATAAAAAAGATATAAATTTTCTACAAGGCAGATTAATAATATGGATATGCCTTGATTTTTCTATTGAATTAAAAAAATTCAATATTTTTTCTCTCAGCAGGTATTTGATATTAAACTCGTTAGAAATATGAAATATGATCAAAGCACAAAGAGCACATACACAGCAAAAAAATTAAAATGAAAAAATGTTTTTTCTAAATCTGCTTACTCAAACAATGTGCTACATACTATAACTATAAACTCACCTATGTACTAGAATATCGGGATAACGGCGTATGGGACTTGTAAAATGTGTATAAATGGGTACAGATAAAGCATAATGCCATAAATCAGCATCCGAATTAATACCTTCGCTACAATAATAACTAAAAGATAAAAAATGGAAATGTTTAACAAAAATAAATTAAATCCGTTTTATTCCTTACCGAGCTCTGGCCATTGGTTTTGTTAGTAATGTACTAAGGCATGCGTCTACAGCTTTAGGATCACTAGCCTGCAAAGTCAATCGTTGTATACTTTCATAAATTGATTTTGAAGAATCAATATTAAACTCTAAACCCAGTTGATTTAAACGTTCTTTTAAGGCTCTCAAAGATTTCTGTAAAGGAGGCGAGTGATTACGCAATATAGAGGTATCCGGAAAATTATTGTATATAAATCTAGCCACTGACTGGTTAGCTAGTAGCATGAATTCTTCAATTAGAAAATTTGCCGTTTGCCGTCCTTCTATTTCATACGATAGTGGTTCACCAGTTTTAGGATCCAATTGAAAACGTAATTTTGGGTTATTTATGGATAAGGCGCCGTTTTCATAACGTTGAACCTTAAGTTTTTGGGCTATTTTATGCAACAGCAATACACGCCATTTAATATCACTTGGCGTCCAGCCATTAAACAATTCGGGAAAATCGTCGCTGTCAAAATCTTCTGTAGGGTTATCAATAATCTTCTGCGCATGTTCGTAAGCAAACTGAGAGCATGAATTTATAACAGTACGTGTAAAGCGAGGTTTACTAAATTCCTTTTTTTCTTTATGCCACTTCCAAAACACGGAAAATGCATATTTATCCTGACCAGGTAGCAGGGAGCACCGAAAACACAACGAGGGAGGTAGCATGTGAATAACTTCATTTACCAAATATATAGAGGTAGCTCTTAATTTTACTATTTCATCTAATTCGGAATTTTCTGTCAAGTAGTGGGCTACATCCGAGATATGTACGCCTATTTCATACTCCTGATCACTTAACTTTTCCACAGATACAGCATCATCTAAATCTTTTGCAGTAAGAGGATCTATAGTAAAAACACATTTCATACGTAAATCTTCACGTTGCTTTAAGTCTTCCTCAGTAAGCGGTGGCAGAGGGTTCTCGAACATCTCTAAGAATTTTTGTTCATACGGCTTAATAAAACCTAGTCCATTGCTTATAAGTATTGCTTTCATTTCAGCCTGCAAATTACCCACCTTGCCCACGGGCTGCACCAACTCTCCTATACAGTGGCCATTGACGTCAGTTTCCAGAACTCTAGCCAAGTAAAGCATGCCACATATATCTTCCTTATTGACGTTTTTCAGTTCCTCCAAGCACAACTCTTTGGGTATATATACCATGGGTACCCTAATGTCATGAGGTTTAAGTGTGTAATATGTTTTCGAGTTTAAGGTTGTGTTATTAATGAAACTTACAGAGCCTACGATTTCACGCGACTCTGTTTGCTTTATAATTCTTATGACAAATGCTTTCCGACAATTTTTAGACACAATAGTCATACTAGTATCTAATAAATCAGTAAGCTCATTATTTTCGGATTCATGAGATAACTCAGTCTCAATTTCGTCAAATAGTTCATCGTCTGTTAGGGAAAACGACTCGTTTCCTTCAGTTACACGGTAAGATCTAGTCTTTTTAGTAGCCGAGCTTTCCGTCGAATTTATATTAGATGTTTTAGAATTTAAAACAAAGGCCCTAACAACATCACCATCAAAAGCATAACAACGTGCTACTGGCAATAATATTGTTGCATCATTTTCGGTAGTGTCTCTATCTTTTGACATGGTTATAAAGGACTGATGATTGTTCTTGCGATTAATGCGCACTTCTTGTTCTACAATACATCCAAAACCTGCCTGTACTAGTCTGCTAGCATAAGTCTCCAAATCTTCTATTTGAGTAGGCAAACATTTATATTTTTCTAACTTGTCTACTTGCTGTTCTCCTAAATATTCTCTTAGAATGGTATTAATGTATTTTGCAAATTTTTCTACTGGTGTCTTTTCTTTTTTGTACTTCCTTTGATTAACAGCCTTTTGTACCTTATCTTGAAAAGAGTTTTCTGAATCTTTTCTATTTTTTTCTTTTCTTTCGGAATCGTATCTTCTCCTTGCAGCTTTCGAAGTGGATGGGCTATTTTGAAGAGCCATTGCAAATAAAGGTAAGTTGCTTAAGCCGCTTATATCATGGGCTAAGTTTTGAGCCTTTGCCTTTAAGTTTGTATCATTTAAGGTTAGCTTGTACACGAGTTCTTGTAGACCTTCTAACAAACTCACCAATTCTCTTCTTGTGTACTTACCAAGTGGACGGATAATATCGTTATTTGGAACTGTACCATTGGGCTTTGGTAATGTTCCATTAGGTAATTTATTTATTAATGGTTTTTTTTTAGTAACTAGTTTATTTCTTTTCATAGTCTGTAAAGCTTTTAGCACTTTTAGGTCATTTTCTTTAGAAGCCTCTTCATTAAGTCCCTCTTCAATAATAAACATCATTTGCTGGCGTTTTGCTGACAACTTGCTTAAAACGGTTTTTGTACGTTCATTTAATTTTTTTAAAGGCTCGTCGCACTTTATTTTGTTATCAATTGCAGCACACTGACCATTCAGAGATGACGCTTTTATCACTTCCACAGCTTCTTGTTTGCACTGTGGACTATTGTTGTTTTCATTTGACGACGAGACAAGCTCCTTGTCGTTATTGCGCGAATTGTCTTCACTCAAATTACCTTCCATTTTATACACCAAAAATGTGTAATTTGTTTGCAACGAAATTTAGTTATTTTTTAAAGATTTACTTTTTCTCAATATAATAAAATTATACAGTTTCACCATAATTTCTTTGTTTTTAGTAATTATAACAGGGTGCACTTAATAAAGTATCGAATCGATCAAGGTTATTAACTTCAGGTAGACGCAACGTTTATTTTGTTGCTACAAAAAACTTCCTTAATGTCATCACAAACACTTAAACAGCTGATAAAAATAAGTAGCAAAATGTTAGTAAATAAACCAAATATATATGATACAAACATGTGTAGTATAAAACAATGTATGTAAACCAACAAAAAAAAGTAAACAAATTTTGACATTTGGAATGAGAAACGTATAAACAAAACAATGATCAGCTGTGAACTTAAGTCTACCTGGAGTCAATATACCTTGGAATAGATCGAGTTAACATTTTTATATTAATGCCAAATTTCATATAGCCAAAAATGAAGACATATGTATTTATTTAAAGGGCAATCGCGGTTCTGAGAAAGTTTTTGTGTTTATATTTTTAATATATTAAGTTTGACATTTGAAATACATGAAAGAAGACACAGAATTCTTTTTATCTATGTACTTTGATAGCTGAAGCTTATAATAAGTGAAGAAAAATTAATCACTTGACGTATCATGACTACCTGACGAAATTGCCTGGAGGTAAACTCATAGGGCCGTATTCATAAAAAATACTTAAGGTTTATTAAAGGCTTATTTGACAGATGTTGTAAAGAATTTTGTCAAATAAGCCTTCAATAAACCTAAAATATTTTTTATGAATACGGCCCATATAATATTATATCCAAGATGTATTTAAATTCATGGTTTATACAGCACAATGCGTAAATTGTTTTTAGCAACCCCTAAAATTGTTTATATTAAGCAAGACATCTCTCACACGCACAAATTTCTGTTTGAAGACCATTGAATTTGTCTGCTTTTACATTGTACCATTTACTTTTTTTCTTGCATGAAATTTTCTTTTGATACCCTTCACACAGTAAAAATGTGTATATATAGGTTTGTCATCCGTGTGAAATTTCTACAATTTTCATTTCTGACCCAATAAAGCATATAGTTTCTGAAAGCTTATGAATAGGGGAGTCGCTTAAGCTCTTTCAGTCTGTACGTCTGTCCGTGTGTATGTTGAAATCAACTTTTTGAAGCCACCCGATATCGCATGGACACAGTGAGGTATTAAAATATCAGAAATAGATTGATATTGAAAATCAGACGCATAGGTTCATAAACAACTGAGATATGAGCAAAAACCTACGACCACCTCGGTTTTTTTTTTTCACAAAAACAAAATTAAAACAACAACATACATACATACAAACGTGTATACTGGTTAGAAAAAACGTGGCTTCAAATCCCAGCTGAGCCAAAAAAAAATTTTTTTTATATAATATATTATTTATATATTTAATTTTTTTTTATTTTTTTCTTTAATATTTTTTATTATTTTTTTTTTTGTTTTATATTTATTATATATATTTTAATTATTTTTTTTTAAGTTTTTTTTAAATTTTTGTTTTAAATTTTTTTAAAATTTTTTTTTTTTTTTTAACATACGAACGTAAATTTATAATTTTACAATGGGATGTTTTTATATATGTATGTTTTTTATATGTATGTACGTATTTCATATGGGGAATGGTAATACAAACTACTGTTATTGCATGACTACACGTTGTGAAGGGTATATAAGATTCGGCATGACCAAATATAGCGCTCTTACTTGTTTATGTGTGCGAAAGAGAGAAAGGAAAGAAAAACACTTCATAATTGCATGTACTTGAAATTCGTTTTGTCTGACATTAGATATGTATATAAAAAATAAAATTGTATGCAATAAACATTTTTCTGTGTAAATGTTAAAGCAAGTTCAAAGAAGAAAAAGAAAATTTCTGCAAGAAAACTCTTTAAAAGTTAACACAGACTTTGTTAGTGAATAGGTTATGTGTATAGTTACTATTCCACTCTTATATGTATAGTAACTGTTCCACTAAGCTGTTTTTGGAAAAACAAAAGAAAAATTTTTTAATATATACAAAAAAGTCGTCGTTGAATTGACCATCTTTAGTTGCAACGGATATCTCATATCAGGGCTCCACAATCTATATTCGTTGCCGATATAGCCTACCATTATTAGGTTTTCCGATTTCACATCTAGTTTCTTACGTTTTATATTTGGAATATGAGAACATGAAATGTATCTAAAGGTGTGTTTTACATCAAACAATATTTACTATTAGAAAAGGTACTTGTAGGACTTCTATTATTCAAGTAAATAGCACATGAAACAGCCTCAGTCCATTAGTACTTTTTTACACCAGAATTAAAAATTAAAGATCTTGCTTTCTCAATTAATGTACCTTTCAATCTCTCGGATTTTTAATTTATCTCCCGAGTAGAAGCATTTGCATATTGAATGGCATTATGGAGTGCAAACGCTTCTGATATTTTCTAGAATTAATTTTATTAAAAGGAAAACGAAAAACTACAAAGACAATTCCGTGTTGTAAATTTAAGTAACATAAAATAATCGTTAATTTAAAAATAGTACTAAATAAAATAAATATAACAAGGTAAACAAAAAGGTATGTGGTGATGGCGATGCCACATTACTCCCCTTCCCAAGGAACGCGAAAACGCACTTTTCTTCCAGAGGATGTAGTATAGGCAGCCGGTTTATTACTGGATGTAGGTGATTCTACATTGGATGTAGCTGGTTCCACATTGGATGCAGATGGTTCCACATTGGATGTGGATGATCCTGCATTTGATGTAGATGGTCGTACATCTGGTTTAGTTGGTTGAGTATTTGGTGAAGATTGTTGTATATTTGGTGAAGATGTATTTCTATTAGTTGTTGAGTCAGATTGCTGCTGTTCTTGACAGATAATAGCAGCTTTGAGTCGGTCGATGCTTATGTTAACATGTTTGCCATTCATATTGATTTTGTAAAACTTATCATAATGCTTGATTACAGCAAACGGGCCTTCATAAGGTGGCTGAAGAGGACGACGAACTGCATCCGTACGAACGAAAACAGCTAGAGAAGTAGCCAAATTGTTTTCAATGAAAGGTGTTCTTTTAGCATGGTTTGATGTTTGTTGCGGTTTAATACTTTGCATATATGAACGAAATTCATTGACAAAATCACTTTCGGAGAAGTTTCTTTTGAAGGCAGCTTTTTCAAAGAACTCGCCAGGAATTCGAAGTGAGCACCCATAAACCAGTTCCGCAGGACACGCTTTTATATCCTCTTTGTATGAGACTCGCATGCCAAGCAATATGAGTGGCAATACATCCACCCATTTTTTGGTTTGATAGCACTTAATTGCGGATTTCAAAACTCGATGGTAGCGCTCAATTAAACCATTAGCGGCGGGGTGATAAGCAGTTGTTTTAAGGTGATTGATGCCCAGAAGACGATTAAGGTCACGAAATAAGTTGGACTCAAACTGCCTGCCTTGGTCCGTGGTAATCCTTAAAGGAATACCGAAACGTGATATCCACTGTTGGTAAAAAGTAAATGCTATCGTTTCGGCGGTCATGTCCTCCAAGGGATATGCCTCGAACCATCGAGTAAAACGGTCGACACACGTGAGGAGATAGCGATAACCCCTGGATGGCGGAAGAGGCCCCACGATATCAATGTTTATATGTTCGAATCTTGACTGAGAAAGGTTATATATAGAAACTGGTGCTTCGTTATAACGATTGATTTTCCCGCGTTGACATGGAATGCATTCCCTGGACCATCTTTTACAATCTTTTCTCATGTCCGGCCATACGAAACGTTCCGAAATTAGTTTTGTCGTTTTGGCTACGCCGCCATGACTAATGTTGTGTATATTGTCGAATGCTAATTTTCGAAAGGGTTCGGTTAAAAATGGTCGGGCTTTTCCAGTTGACACGTCACAAAAAATTTCCACTTGAGTCCCAGGAATTTCATATTTTATAAATTTTAAATTTGAATCGCTTACCAAAATTGTTTCCAATTCGCTATCACTCGCCTGACTTTCCGAGAGTTTAGAGTAGTCGATACTAGATGATGTGTGCAAAGCGTTGATTCGTGAAAGTGTATCGGCTATAATATTCTCCTTTCCAGGTATGTATCGAATATCGTTAGTAAATTGACTCAAAAAATCAAGATAACGTGCTTGTCGTGGTGTAGCTTTGTCTAAATCTTGTTGAAGAGCGTATTGTAAGGGCTTATGATCTGTGTAAATACACATCTCTCTGCCCTCCACCATGTGACGAAAATATTTAACGGCCTTATAAGCTCCAAGAAGTTCCCTATCATAGGTACTATACTTTTCCTGCGCCGGGCTAAGTCGTTCGGAGTAAAAACCAAGAGGTTGCCATTCGTTGTTGTCAAATTGTTGAAGAATGGCACCCATCGCTGTACCAGATGCATCTACAGTAAGTGCTAGAGGTGCATTAAGTTTCGGAAAAACAAGTAACGTAGCTTTACAAAGCGATGATTTACATCGTTCAAAGGCTTGCGTGGTTTCGTCGGTCCATTCAATTACGGTTTGGTCATTTTTCTTATTGCCCTTTATAAATTTGCATAGTAGGGCTTGGTGTTTGGCGGCTTCTGGCAAAAAACGACGAAAAAAATTCATCATTCCCAGAAATCTTCGTAGATCACAAACACGATTGGGCAGTTTGTATTCGGTCAACGATTTAATACGGTCCGGAGGAGGGCGAACCCCGTTCTTGTCAACCAAAAATCCCAAAAATTGTACGTTCTGTTGACCGAAAAAACATTTTGATGGATTTATAATTACACCATACTCTCGAAGTTTCTCGAAAACTTTGCGTAGGTGAATACGATGTTCATCAATGTTCTTCGACGCAACCAAAATGTCGTCTAAGTATGGCCATGCAAAATCAAATTCACGGAGAATATGGTCCATGAACCTTTGAAATGTCTGCCCTGCGTTTCGAAGACCAAAACACATATGAGTGAACTCGAATAAGCCGAATGGAGTCGTTATGGCCGTTTTGGGGATGTCCGCAGGCTCCACCGGTATTTGATGGTAAGCTCTACGGAGGTCGATAGTAGAAAAAGTCTCACAACCATGTAAAAAATGCGTAAAGTCATGGATATGGGGTATTGGGTAGCGATCAGGCTCCGTAACACTGTTGAGCCGGCGAAAATCTCCACAGGGCCTCCACTCTCCGTTTTTCTTTCGAACCATATGCAGTGGACTGGCCCATGGACTCCGTGACGGACGACATACACCCATATCCATTAACATTTGTATTTCAGATTTAGCCTCTTTCAGCTTTTCGGGACATAAACGTCTAGGTTTGGCAAAGACAGGTTGACCTTTGGTAACGATATGGTGCGTTATGTCATGCTTAACGACCTTGGCAGACGAATTTGCTTGGGTGATGTCTTTGAATTCATTCAGGAGATCCCTGAAAGAATCATTTTGATTTATATATGAAAGGCTATTAAAAAACTCACCGCCCTTATTTAAAGAGCAATTTATATTAATTTTCGTTAAATTGTCCATAAGTTTACGTTGACGTATGTTTACCAACAAGTTGTAGTGCGACAAAAAGTCTGCGCCAATGATTGGCTGGGTGACGTCGGCAACTATAAATTTCCATTTGAAATCACGGTGTAGTCCCAAATTGAGGTTGAGTGTTTTTTCGCCATACGTTTTAATTGGTGAATGATTCGCTGCATAAAGATATGAGTTGGTGTCTGGATATCGTTTCTGTTTAGGTGAGGGAGGAATGACGCTCACTTCGGCGCCAGTGTCAATCAAAAAGTTAAGTTGTGTAATTTTGTCGAAAATCATTAGGCGGCACTTTTTCATAACGTGTCTGTCGTTTGCCGCCACGTCTGACAGACTAGTTAGTTTTTTGCATTGCGGCAAGGCTGGCGACACTTTGTTGCTTTATCGCCGAATTTGCGGTGGTACCAGCATACTTCGTCTGCGTCGGAACGACTACGGGAGCGTGATCTGTTACGAGGTCGATGAGAAAACCGCACTTTTAATTCAGCTAGCTCTTTGGAAAGCAAGCTGATTTGGTATTCCAATGACGACTGTGCTGACGGTGCATTTTGTGGCAAGGAAACGGCACCAACGTGTGAAAAATCACTTACCTCCAATACTTTATCAGCCAGTATAGCTACCTTGTCGAGTGATTCACTGCTCATAGAAATAATAGCACGCATACTAATTGGGAGTCGGCTTATCCAGATGGATCTTAGCATGTTCTCGTTCATCTCATTCCCAGACAAGTCTCGCATCTCACGTAGTAATTGTGATGGTTTCATATCGCCCAGTTCCAAATCTTGCAGCAGTTTTCTAATTCGTTTTTGTTCCGAGTCGGCATATTGCTCCAGGAGTCGATTCTTTAGAGCACCATACATATTTTCTGCTGGTGGATTAAGAACTATATCGCTAACTTGTGACAGTACGCTGCTTTCGATAGCCGCTACCACAGTATGATACTTGGTTTTGTCGTTAACAATTCCTGCGGCAGCGAATTGAGATTCTATCTGTGCGATCCATAGAGCCGGCTTAGCGTGCCAAAACGGAGGAACACGAACGGAAACTCTTGCGATTTGTCCAGCGTCATTTTCATTGTTTGCAGGCCCTTGCATGTTGACTTGGGCGCCTGCTGCTTCTGCGTTGTTTGCTCCTTCGGCCATAATTTAAATTTCTCTTTTTTTTTTAAATTATAAGCAATTTGTTGTCTGTGATCGTTTTTTCAATATTTTACGCAATCTAAATTCGTTTTTTATTTAGATCACGTCGGGGTCACCATTTATGGAGTGCAAACGCTTCTGATATTTTCTAGAATTAATTTTATTAAAAGGAAAACGAAAAACTACAAAGACAATTCCGTGTTGTAAATTTAAGTAACATAAAATAATCGTTAATTTAAAAATAGTACTAAATAAAATAAATATAACAAGGTAAACAAAAAGGTATGTGGTGATGGCGATGCCACAGCATATATTGCCATAATGCAGTATCAGTAGAATATATTTTTACTTCTTTACTGAAAAAAAATTAAGTAAAGTTTTACTGATAATAAAATTTTATTTGCATCACCAGTAAATTGTTACTGGATACTGAAGAAAATTCTGTATATTTTACCGATAATGAAATTAAATTTCCATTACCAGAAAATTTTACTTTTTCAAATTCTTTTTTAAGTTTATGAACATAGATTCTTGAAATTAGTGATTAATGATCCGAGGTCAGGCTCAGAATTTACTTCTTCATATTAATTTTTTATATCACAATACAAGGCATATTCATACAGGTATATGCAACGGCGAATTTGCTGTGATGTTCGCTGTCAGACGCCACATATAAAAAATACACAATAATTTTTTATACATGGAGTTTGACTGTAGCATTCATCATCAGCTGGGCTGATTATTTCACCTGTATGAATTCGCCTTGTCACAATACATACATATACATTGTACGAATTGCTGTTTTTGCAATCGATCAGGTATCACAAATTTATAAATGTCGTAAAATCTCATTGACATTTCTTTGCGCGCCATTTGCTTTGACAACTAAACTTTCCTAAAAATTCTGTAAAAATTAATAATTAAATAAGAAATATATACAGATGGGTTAATTATTAATTTAAAATGTTTTAAACATTATTCTTTACAGAAAAAACAAAAAGGAATTTATCAATTTAAAAGAAATTGTGCTCGAATAAAATGTGATTTTAAGATCAGGGTAGTATGTACGTGTGTAATGTGGCGTAAAATTCAACGATTAAAACCTACATTTTCAGGAAAAAATTTCAATTGTAAGTGATCTCTGTTTAACAATAAATAAAAGTTAATTATTTAAAAGTTTCTTCTTTTTTTGATTTGTATGCCTTAAATATTTATTTTCACATGTAGGATTTCTGCACTCTGCTTTATTCTTTCATTGTTCTTTGCTAATTTGCGTACTTGTGATTTTACTATTTATTTTTTTTTCTTTTGTAAATGTGCGACTGCTTCTTTTTATAAAAAAACAAAGTTTTGATTTTGGTATTAAGCTTAATTAGTTAATGTGAAAGTACAGTATGAGTGAACTGAATTCCTATTCAATTGAAAACAATTTAAACACAGCCGAAATCGAAGCTGATGCTAATCCAGCTGCACAAAATAATCACACTGTTGAAGATTCTGAATCGTTACCAGCTGTATTGCATCAATATCCACGCCTAGATTCTAGAATTATTTTACAAAATATGGAGGAAGTTTTAGATACAGTGAAGAAACAGCATAAAGAGAAACATAGACGAAAAAAAGAGTTGAAGAAATTAGCTATGATTGAAGCAGGCCATAAAACTGATATTGTATCGTCCATAGAAGGTGAGCTGAAGGAAAAAAAGAAAGAACACTCAGAAAAGAAACATAAACATAAGGATAGGGATAGGGAAAAACCCCATTCAAAAAAGAAACCATTACAAGATAAGACTTCTGTACAAAATGGCATAGTTTTGCTAAAGAGTCCAATTAAATCTAGTACAATATTGCAGCATTTTTCACGAACTCCCAAAAAAAATGAACCATCTCCAACTAATTGTAATGATGAATTGGAAATGATTACGAATGATGGTCATAAAAGTGAGAATAATGAAACAATAAAGAACTTAAAACCTACTAATGCTTTCGAAGTAATGATGAATGCTCGCAATAAATCGATTGGTTCAAATACATCTGGAAAAGAATTTCCTTCTCCGGTTGCCGACAAGGAATTAGCAGCTGCTAATGAGAAACGTAAATTAATGTTGCAGGAATGGGCAGAAAAAAAAGGTGGTGCCAAACGTAAATTGGAAGAAGAGGAAAGAGCTTCCTACGTCGAAGAGCAGTTGGAACAGAGAGCTAAAAGGTAAAACAAGTTAGTAGTTGTCATTTTTTTATGCTTTAAGCACCAAATTTTAAAGTTTTTTATTGTATTTTACTGTAAATCATTTTTTTTTTACTCAAGCTAGATTATTTTATTTAATTTTCTAAAACATTTTCTCAATTAAATTATATTGTTGCCATATTAGAATCTTGAAAATCTATTCCCATATTAGCCGAGTGGAATGTTTTTAATTGTAAACATATTTTTGTAACAAAGTTTTCTTAAACAATGATTTTCATTAAATAGGTATATACTTGAAATGTTGCTCCTAAACCACATTTATTGCTATAATTTTTCGTTCTTAAAACAATTATTCCCGTTATGTGTTTCGATAAGGTGTATTTTCAATTAAACTTTTGTTCTGCAGTGAATTAACTTTTTTAATCTGCAGACATTTTTTCAGAAATATGTTAGGTAGGTAGGTAAGTAAGGCCGGTGTGAAGTAACCTTCACACCCTCACCCAGAGACCAATACGGTCCATAGTGATGCCTTAAAGAAATATGTTAACTAGTTATTAACCCTGCATGCTTAATGTTATTTTTTATTCGTTATGACTAATGTTAGTCGATTCGACTAACATGCCCGAAATATGAACTCTGTGGAACAGGTAGTGCTCCTAATCCATAAAAGTAACTGACAAACTAAAATACAATACCTTATGGTATATAAAAGCAAAAAACATTTTCATTTGTTTTGTTTTTTATTTTATTTATAATGAAATAAATTACTGTTCTTCATCAGTCTAAGGTACATCACATATAAAAATTGAAAATATAAAATTTATTAAAAAAATTCAAAAACTTAAAAAAGGCTTCTTGCTATTATAAAGCTAAGGCTTTGTCTTAAATACTTAAACTAAAAAAAAAATTGTACTTTAATTATTTCCACAAGAGGCGCAAAGTTCAACTTTGTGCTCGCCACATATATTTTTTTTGCATATCTTCCGAAAAACATGAATGCATTATTTCCTCCGATAAACTTGGCGCACATTCACTTTCGGAATTACTAATATCATCCTCATCATCATCGCACATCGCCAATATTTTTTCAATTTCATCATTGGTTATTTTCTTTGCAGTCATTTTGTTTACAAAAAAAAATTGCAATAAAACCAATGTTAGTCGTTACGACTAAGTAGTTTTTGCAAACCAATACATACCATTTAAATGAGTCACACAACACATCAGTACTAACAAAAACACAAAAAATGAGGATGATCAAAAAAGAGAAAAAAAAGTTATGAAGAGAAAAAGTAACAATGTTAGTCGAAACGACTAACATTAAGCATGCAGGGTTAAATTAGTTATGGATATTAAATGCCATAATTTGCCACTAATATTTACTATGTTTTATAGTTTAAATTTTTTCACTTTTAATTTTTAATTTTAACAAAATGCTTTTATGTAAATCTTAATATTTAGAGTTAGAAGGATAATTTAATTCTTAGACGACCAAACCGGGTTCAGTTGAAAACGACATCATTGTTTTTAGATAGGTTACAACTTCTTAATTCTTTTTTTTAAGATTTAAGCAAATGCTCGTAATTGGTGCTGTTCCCAAGGCTTCTTCAACGACTGCTACAAAAACTGAGACCAAAAAGTTAAATAAAAAAAAACTTCAAGAAAACACTCAAAGAGATAAAATAAAAAAACGGCGAGGAACTAGGGCACAACGTTTAAGTTCCTTAGACTCTTTGGATTCTTTAGAACCGCTGTCTCCCCCGAAAGTGGATGCAGAAACTTCAGAATTTATGGCAAAATTAAATTCGCCCACAAAAAAACGAGATAGTCTTTTGGGATATTTCCCGAAAAGAGAATCACCTAAAGAGTTGGCACCTAAACAAACATCTGTAGAAAAGGCAAAGAATAATAAAGACACTAAAATCGATACGCCCCAAGGAAAGGTTAAACGGATCACAAGAAAAAGTAGTACACCAACTGTTATCAATCAAGAATTGCAAAAAGATAGAACAAGTAAAATTGCTACACCTAGTGGTAGGCCAAGACGTTCTTGTGCTGGCAAAGCACGTTATGACTACGATTTAGAAAATAGTCCCTTAAAAGGTGGAAAATTAAGTAAAAATTCTTCAGTATGCAAAACGACAACAAGCAAAGTTAATACACCGAACCAAAAAGCTAGACAAAACGAGAATTCTGTCAATGTTATAATTTTAGATGATAGTACAAATATGAGTGGTTCAGGTTTAACTACACCCCAAGGTACGCCAAAAAAACTAGCTCCACTTTTTGTACGTTCGATACCAAAACCCAGTCCAGATCCCGAAATTCTTAAAGCACGTAAAGCTTTCCTGCAGTCTGGAGTTCCCGAAAAACTACGTCTTGAACAAGAGAAACAAAAACAATATGAACAACAGTACGAAGAAACAACAGAAATTTTTCCTACAATTTCCCATATAAAACAATTAAGTGAAAATGAATTATTAGTAGATAAACGAAAAATAAAATGTTCATTCAAATTAAAGTCTGAAGGTAATCTACAAATTTCACTATCACCGAACAGAAAGTCCAAATCAAAATCGAATAAGCAACAATCAATTTTAGGTACTTCATCCGACTGTAGAGAACAGAGTTTTCAGGTGAATAAAATACTTTAGATATTTTGGTAATCTCAACAGATTTTTAATACAATTGTTTAATTATTTTAATTGCAGAAGAAAACAGGTCACGAGTTTAGCTTAGAACATGCTTTATTACCTTCTTTGGCGAATAAAAGAACTATTGTTAAGAAGTGGAAAACGGAATTTGATCGTTTTCCCACATACAAATGTTATAATCAAATGCGAGAAAAGTATCGGTATTTCAGTGCAATTGATTCTGCCCATGACACTGAACAAGTCAGTGAATCTTTTGTTGTTACACGACAAACACGTCGTTCTTTAGAAGCACTAAAGAAAAAAGAGCCCGAATGTCAAGATGATGAATATAAACCTCCGGACACTGCTCCCAATGGTGAATTGCTCTTTAGTGAAAAGTACAAACCTTTATTATTTGAACAAGTTTTGGTTAATTTGAATCCAGTAGCCCAGCTCAAAGAATTTCTTTCTAACTGGTCTAATGGAGGAACAGTAAGTGCTAGAAACTCGCAGACACTAGATGATTCGATGGACTTAAATGATTCCACCAGCCAAGGACCATCCAGAAATACTGTAGTACTTTTAGGTCCCGTTTCAAGTGGCAAGACAAATGCCGTTTTCGCCTTGGCCAACGAAATGAACTTTAATGTTTTAGAAATCAATGCAGGTATGAAAAGAACTGGTAAGCGCTTAATACAGGAACTGCAAGAAGCTACACAATCCCATCAAATACGCAAAGATGCATCTAGTTCAAGTTCATCGCAAACAAGTTTATTGAAAATGTCTTTAAATGGTCTGAAAACTAAACTTAAAGCGCAAAACTCTAATTTGCAACAATTAGACGCACAAAACTACGATTCAAATTCCTCAGATCTGTCACAGTCAGCTAGAAAATGTTTAATACTGATAGAAGACGCGGATATAGTGTTGGAGCAAAGCGATGCTGGATTTACTGATGCTATCTATACGCTAGCAGCTAGCTCCAAGAGGCCTGTCATAGTCGTAGCTTCGAATTCCAATTGTGCCCATTTACAGCGTCTAATCTCTCAAAACACCATACACTTTTCATCGCCCAACGTATTAAACATATCAAAATTCTTAGCTGTATTATCTCTCATAGAAAACTGCCCAGTACAATTGGATGATCTTATTTCGTTGTACTTGCACAATCGTCGTGATTTGAGAAAAACCTTATTGGAATTACAATTTTTCATACAAAGCGGGGGCGATAGACAAAGGCAATTACTGGAAAAAGAAAAAGCCAAATCCCCTGAAAAAGAAAACCCAAATTACTTTGCCTCACCACGAAAGCGTAAATTTTCGGTAGAACAGGAAGTTTCTGAAGCGTCCGACAATAATGTACCAACCAATGATAAAAACAGTAGCAGTTCAAATTCAACTCATTCTGTTTATATGCATCGTTCATTATTCGAATTTTATACTGTATGTCAAAATTCTAAATGGCGCATACCATTTCCTATCAATTTTCATCTCTTAAGTGTAAATTTAAATGACATATTTCTGGCTTCCCGCAAGCTTAAAAGGCAGACAAATGAAAAAATCACTAGTAATGCTAACAAGCCGCTGACAGCAGCAACAATAAAGCGTAAATCAAAATCACCAAAAAAACAGTGGTTAACATCAGCTACAGCAAAGGATAAAACTCCTTTGGATTATTTGTGTTCGTTTTATGAAAATCTTTCAGTTGCTGCCCTTATGAGTGAACAGGAGAATTTAATTCACTATCAAGATCAAAACAAACAAAAACCCTCCATTGTTGATAGACTTATGCCCAATAGTTCTGAAATAATTGCTCACTGTTTGTTGGAAAAATCCATAGAAATTAATTTAGAGGCAGATGTATGCCCCTACAATTTATTCGATACTCCAAAAAATTGGTAAGGCTTCAAAACAAATGCATTTTATTTCAAAACAAATGCATTTTATTTTTATTTTATTTTTAACGTTTAAAATTTGATTTTAGTATATCGTTATGTGATGAATTGGGTAGCTTGCAATTGCGATCTAGTCGAGTCCGTAACTTGGATTATGAACCTTCTATACGTTCGATATGTCGTAGTGAAAAAACACGCGCTACAATGGAACGACGCTCAACGCGTTTCTATCATTATTTAAGAAATTGTTCCATTAATGTGTGCAATTTCTCTACTACGCATTTCGATCAAGCCTGCGAAGCATTTCAATTAACAACAGATATCGAAGAAGACCCAACAACTAACTTACAATTATCATTAGCTGAAACCACATAGTCTTTACTACGAAATATTCAAGGAAATATATCAAAATATTATATTTATTACAGGACACATACACACAAAAACGCCCAAATAAAAAAAGTAAGTTTAATGTTATATTGTTAGTTCTTTTATTCAAAAAAGTCAATATCATTATTTCTTAATGTATATATATAAAATACATACTTATTAAACATAAACAAAGGTAGCACAACATATGTTTAAACAATTAGTTTATATTTTATTCTTTTCTATTATTATATTATTTCTTAATAAAATTAATGAAATCTACTTTTTCTATGTCGTTAATAAAAATTAAATTAAAAAAAAAAAATATATATATACGAATAAAGTCTTGATTCAAATATTTTTACACCTAATTCTACATTAACTAGTACGTACATATTATTAAAATGTCTTATCAAAAGCAAAAAAATAATTTAAGGCGTTTCTTCTCTTTGCGACAGCACTGCTGATCCTCTGTGGACAGTTTTGTTGTTTCAGTTGTTGAAATTGTTGATATAACACATTCTTGAGAACACTAGAAAGTAAAAAAAAATAATTATCGATTTCATTTCTGAAAATAAAGACCATAAATATATGTATATCTTCTTCTATATATACATATGTATTAAAAGAAGTGTACACTTTGATGTCTTTACTACCTGCGAAAACGGATGTACCGATTTCAACCAAAATTTCAGCGTACGTTGGGGATGGACTGTAGATAGTCTATGTTAAGTTTACACGTATTCGGATTAGTTTTTCCGGAAATATGGCATTTAGATTTTCCTATACTTGAAAAGGTCGCAAACCATGTATCGTAATGTCTTATGTGTACAATGATATTCAGTTTTTCTAATTGGATCTGGAAAGGGCGGAGGGGTGAGTTTGAGATTTTTCAACACCTTCCATGCCCTACATCCGGGTGAAGTTTGTTTTACGACCTGTCAAGAATATCTAATGCTGATGTTAGGAGAGTATGCTCGTTTTTTAATGCATCATATTGTTTTTAGAATGTTAGGTCGTTTTTGTTTCTGGATGAACGAGGAACTAGCTACACCCCACATCGTATGTATCAGTTGTCAGAAATGGATCATCATCAGTCAGTTTACCTAACTTAATTACCAGGACAACAATTATAAAGACAAAAATCAAATAGTGATCGTGGCATCTCCAGTACAAAGAAAATAAATTGCAATGCAATTTGCTTATATAAAAGCATAACTTTAGAACGGCTTCACGGAATTCTCTGATTTGTATTGTATTTAAAATAGAATCTGTTCATGGCATTTGCCATTCAAATAAAATATATTTAATTACATATGCAAAAGCATCACTCAAAAACGACTTGGCTTATTTCGCAGATTCTTTTTGAAATGCATTTGTTATTGCCAGGATAAACTTTGATTAAAAAAAATTAAAAAATATTATATGGCGTGGTATCTTAAATACTAAAAAAATATATTTTAAGAGATATTTGGAAACTATATTTGCAAGTATTTTTAAATTTTGTATACGACATTTAAATTTTATTAGACATTTGGGAAACTATTGTATATTTATTTACTATTAGTATATTTCACTCATACATAACACACAGTCACAGTCATAACGATAAGGATTTTTCGGAAGTTTGTTTATAGAAACTATTAACGGATTAATATATCAGCAAATTATGAACATTTTGCGGGTAAAAATATTCACAACTCTTTGATTTAAAATCGCTTTTTATCACCACCCTGATAATCTGTGTAAGCCGAATTCATTACAACAAAATATTGAATAAAACCATTTTCTAAATTATGTATGTAAAAGGTTTTCCAATAGGGATGATATGATTTTGAAGTTTCGGCCATTTGTAATATGTCATGATCTGCCATTTGCTTTTCATTGTATTCAGTAGTGTTTACAATTTCATCATGGAGAGATATATGCAAGATCGTCGTTTACAAATTATTCAGTTTTATTATCAAAATAATCGTTCTCCAATCGCAACTTTTGTTGCGCTTTTGCCATTTTATGGTCGTAATAATAGTCCAAGTGTGCTCGCTATTCGTCAAATTTTTGAAAATTTAAGCTTAAATTTTCTTTACATAATCTTCAAGTGCCAAAAAGACACCAAATTGACAGTTTGGTGTGATTTTTGGTCTGGTGGAATCATCGGTCAGTGCTTCTTTCGAAATAAAGCTGATAATACCATTATTGTCAATGGAGAGCGGTAAAGATCGATGATAATAAACTTTTAATAGCCGAAATTAAAAGAAGTTAATCTTGAAAATATTTGGTTCCAACAAGACGGTAGTATGTGCCACACAGCAAATGTAACAATTAAATTATTGCGAGAAAAGTTTGGAAATTCGATTATTTCAAGAAATTGTGATACTGAATGGTTTCCAAGAAGTTGTGATTTAACACCATTAGACTATTTTTTGTGTAGTTATTTGAAGTCATTGGTCTTTCGAAATCAACCAGACTCTCTTCAAGCTTTACAAGTCAATATTGAACGTGACATACGACTTGATTTAGTGGAAAAAGGGCTCAAAAATTGGGTTCATCAAATTTGTTTCTGCAGAAGAATTCGAGGAGGCCATTTGAATGACCTTTTTTTAGAACTTTTTTTTTTTTTTTTTTTTAACGTTTATTAATTCATAATATTGTACAAACTTAAACTATAATAAACACTAGTTAACAATATTAATTTTTACACATTTATACAAAGTCCCAAAAACGAGCTCTCGAGTATTATTAGTATGGCTTAGATTTAGATTTTCAAAAAAAAAAATATTTAGATTTTGTACTTCAAATGGAGAAGATATATATTTTATATAGTATTAGATTGTAATGAAAAAAATTGTTTAAAAACATTACATTTATATGGCAACTGTTAAAAACTATGGTCGAAAAGTAAAAACAGAAGAAAAAATATAATAGATTATTCATTTAACCACCAAAATTTTTTGGTTTTCGAACACTGTAAACTATAAAAATCTCTATTAGAAATACTTGTGTCGTGACGTAAATTATAATTATTTGTTTCATTGCAATTTACTGCTTTAATATTGGCCCGTCTAAAATTATGATAAAAGACTGGTATGCCATTTTGGTTTTGTATAACCCCTATTTTATCGAGATATAAAAATGCCTCAGGTGGAACAAATCCTTTTTGCAATGTCGCTTGTATATATTCTTCATTTGTATAGTACGGTGCCATTATCAAATTATTTTCGTTACATTTAGTACATCTTAAAGTATTATTTCTAATTAAGTTTATAATAAAATTATCTATTCTTATAATATTTGAAGCGTTATATAATTTTTTATTAGATATATACTTTAAAAAATTGCTGTTTGGAGATCTATGTAACGAAGTGCTTTTTTTAGAACTTAATTGTATCGATTGTACTTCACATTAAAAAAAACTTGAATTTCCTTAACAATAAGTTTGTTTTTTTAAAGAAATCATATCACTCTTATTGGAAAACCTTTTATGTGTAAGTTAACGTTGGCACATCTGAAGTGTCACCTTAATGTTTTTACTGTTTTAAGCAACACCCTAATTCATTTCAATAAATTGCTGACGACATGTCTGGCAATAAATGCATTTGTTTACTAAATATTTTCCAGCACCTTTGGTGTAATCTGATTCCCCACACGAGTTGCATTGTCAACAAAACAAATGGTATGGGAGCAATAGGCTTGCTTTAGTTTAATTCTTTTTATATTATGATATTTTTAGTTTTTTAGTCAGTCTGTAACCAGCACTCAAATTATAAAGATAAATTAAAAACTTAATTTGTCATTAATAAAGAAAAATTAAACAAAACCCACATCTAAAAATATAATTTGTATATTTCTTTCAAAATAAAAAAATATTATTACTTTTACACAATTATAGGTAACTCGTGTTAATTTTTGGCAATTCTAAAATTTCAGACATAAATTCATTTATTTTCGGTTAAAGTGCAATATGATCGAGAAATTTTCAAACTACTATATTTTTCAATACAAACCTGATTATCCACAACACCAATTTTATATAATTTCATATCTTGTATGGCATCTATTGAATGGCCTGCATCATTAAATGCTCTTGTGGCATCCTTTCCAGCATATTCCAAAATTAAATCGTCACCACCAGGATGCTAAAATTTAATTTATTTATTTATCACGCATTTATATTTATATTAAATTATTTTTATTTTATTTTTAATTACATCTTTTAAAAAATTAGTCACATCATAGACAACATCTTTGACAATAATCCACACAGGTCTGCCGTTTTTACCATTATTTTCTGAGATTTCACATAAAGAATATGCTCGAGACATATTTTGTTTTTGTTTTCTCCCCAACGCACTTAACTCGTGTTAACTGTTAAATGCTATCATTAAGACTAATTAGAAAATTACCCTCTTTAAAGGTTTTATACAGATATACAAACATATTTGCATTTGTTAGCATTTGAACGATCTTTGTTGGTGTAACTAATAATATTTGACGCGCTTCTTAGAATCATTGAAACTTTCGTGTGACTTTTTTTGTTTGTATTCTTTATCTAACAAAAGAAAAAACAAAAATAACACATTAGTTTTAGAGTTTAAATTGTTTGCGTATCGTTTGTTTATTCATTGCTCGTGTATGCATGTACATATTTGCAAAAAAATAAAACAAGTTATTGACTTTTAATTTGTTAGACAGAAAATGATTTTACTAGACCAGCAAAGAATTTTTCTTACCATTCAGACAAATCGTTTAAAACTGTTTTATAGAATATTTGCAGAACCCTGATTGCGTTGCGGGCAATCATAGTGTCTGTTTGTACACTAAATGTATTAATGCTACCGATTGCACTCTTGTAAAATGCAAAATTTTATAAATTTGTTCTTTAATTGACGCGAACATCAAAAATCCGCAGAGGTTTTAAGGCGCTTAATTCAAATCCGTTTTCAGTTTTTTTCTATCGGACAAAAAATTTTTTTTTTTGTGGGCACAACTTATATTTCGCCCTATATGCTGATACATTCCATCAGACCTTAAGAACGATTTGTCTGATTTTGTTCAAACTAAAAAAAAAAAAAAAAAAAGATTAGAAATACAATTTCTGCTAAATATTTATTTATATTTTCAAGTGGTAAGGAGTTATTCAGAAATTAGTGGGCGATAAATTAATTCTAAAAATTCACCAAAAAATTGTTAGTGCAAATATGTTACATTTTTTTTTTATTTGTTAGGAAAGCAGGTACTATACGAATAAAATAAGCCATAAACCATGTAAATCCGTTTGCAAATGTTGATTTTATTAAAGTCAAGTACGTAACTTTACCAAAAACTGTGTAATGCATTAATGGGTAGTCCAAGAGATATGGCGACAAATTCTAGCACCTGTCATTAAAATACCTGTTTTACTTGGAGCACAAGGGAAATGTGAGCTCTTAAACCCCCTATGCTCAAACAAATATTTTAATTACTTTTTTACATGGATTGAGTGAATGGAACTTAAAGAAGTTCTAAGCTAAAACCTAGTAACTCGTAGCACTTGTAACAAAGCACCTGTTTTAAAATACCCTAGTGCATATTTATATATGGAATGAAAGCCGACCTTCACGTGGCTGACAAGAGATGAGTTCCTAACTGCTGAAATTTATTAACTCAATACCTCTGTACGTGACACACATTACAGCTTATAGCGACAATTCTGATGGTCAGAATAAGAGTCACAACCTTCTTCAGTTTTTCTTAAAGTAAATCTAAAATGTGTTCTTTATGATTGTCTTTTGTAGGGCATTTTGGTGTGTTCATATATTTAAAAGTTCATAGCAATAACCGGTTTATTCGTACCAAAATAACCCGTTTATTCGGTATTCGAAAAATGGGCAATTTAACAAAACTGAAAAAATGGTTAAAACCGGTCGATTACCCTAGTAAGAACACATCATGAGAACGAATCAACCGCTGATTCTTTTTGTATTACATTGTAATTACCAGGACAAGGTTTGATTTAAAAAAAAGGAAGAAAATAGGGCGTGGTATCCCAAATACAAATAAATTTTTGTTTATTTATTTAAGGGATACTTGATAATAATTACAAATGCTTGTTAATTTTTTATATGATATTTATATTTTAAGGAATATTTGGGAAACTATGTACATTTACCATTAGCAATTTTTAACCGTGTAAAACCGGATCGAGTTTATATATTTATACCCTTCACACGACAGTTTAAAAGGTTATATACAGGTTTGTCATTCCGTGTGAAATTTTAACAATATTCATTTCTGACCCCATAAAGTATATATTTTTTGAAGGCTTATAAATAGGGGAGTCGATTAAACAATGTCCGTCTGTCCGTGTGTGTGTTGAATTCAGTTTGAAGCATCCTGACATTGCCAAGACCCGTGTGTGGTATCAAAATATTAGAAATATTCAGGAGTAGATTGGTATAGCATAATTTTCTGAGATATGAGGAAATGAACACGACTGCCTCTGTTTTTATACCCTTTACACAGTGAAAAAGGGTATATACATATAGGTTTGTCATTCCGTGTGAAATTTCTACAATTTTCATTTCCGACCTCATAAAGTATTATGAATAGGGGAGTCGATTAAGCTCTGTCAGTCTGTCCGTGTGTATGTTGAAATCAACTTTTTGAAGCCCCCCGATATCGTCTGAACCCGGGTGAGGTATTAAAATATAAGAAATATTCGGGAGTAGATCGGTATTGAAAATCAGAAACATCGGTACATAAACAACTGAGATATGAGCAAAAAACCACGACCACCTCGATTTTTTTTTTCACAAAAACAACATTACAACAACAACATACATACATACAAACGTGTATACTGGTTAGAGTAAACATGGCATCGAGTCCCAGCTGAGCCAAAAAAAAATTTTTTTATTTTTTTTTTTATTTATTTTTTTATTTTATATATTATTTTTATTTTTATTTTTTTTTTTATTATTTTTTGTTTGTTTTATATTCATTAGGCCAATTCAAAGTGGTTGCATATCAGTCATATTTTTACTATTTCATATTATTTTATGCATGCATAAAATTTTTGTTAGTAATTTCCATACAAAGAAAATAATAAGACTTTACACATTTGTTTATAATGTATAAGAAATTGTTTATGTTATACTTTTAACCATACTGTCTCTCAGAGAGAATTTCTTCGCTTCTCACCTCTCAGAGAGAATATTTTCTATTTTCTTCATTCCTGTATACATACAATTTTTAACAGCGTCATCTCTTTGTCTTCTTTCTTGTATTAAATACATAATTTGTTAACAAAAGGTGTTCAAAGTCACTAGTCATATTAATATGAATTATATGACATAGTACAATATTAGAGTCTACTTTGAATTGGCCCATTATTTATATTTAAGTTATTATGTTTTTAATTTTTTTTATTTTTTTTTTATTAGCATACATACGTAAATTTATAATTTTACAATGGGATGTTTTTATATATGTATGTACGTATTTCATATGAGATGAATGGTGATACAAACTACTGTTATTCCATGACTACACGTTGTGAAGGGTATATAAGATTCGGCACGGCCGAATATAGCACTCTTGTTTTTTCTTGTTTTCACCACAAAGGTAAAGCTATAGGATAATTTATAGGCATGCTTGTGAATACTTAAAGATATGATATGTCTCCAGAGATTTTTAGAAAAAATTTTGAATAGATCGGTCACTTACCGGCAAAGTTAAAGGCAAAAATTGCTTTTGAAAAATAGTATATTTTTTTTAATATCGAATTTTTTAAGCTCCTGAATAATTGTTAGACACTTGAAAGACACCAAATTAGAGGCCATGGTCTCAAAAATTACGTTTAAGAAAATCTAACCAATCGTTTTAAAACTAACTGAGATATAAGCCTCCAAAATAGAACTGCTTCGGTGTTTTTCCTAAAACTTACCAACTAAAAACCTGTTTTTTCAGTTTCTATACCACCCAGAAATCCAATACGGGTATCAAATGATAGAGCTTGACTAGTCGAATACAATCAACTATGTACAAAATCAAAGATGACGTCGGAATTAATAAAGAAAATGACGTATAGGTTAGGTAGAACAGGCAGCTGTTGTGCAGCTCACTTGGGTCCATTATATTGATCCCTTTGTGATACCTGAATAGAAAAGTAAGAATAGAATAGAAAGGAAGCACACAAGTCCAGAGTCTCCGGCGGGAATCGAACCCGCAACCCCCAAACTAGCAGAACAGCACACTGCTGACTAGTCCATCGGGCACCCCTATGTGTATATAAATATATAAAATCTAGGATATGCTACATACGATGTGGTCATTATACCTATGTACATGATGGTAAAGGGTGTTATCAGCACTCTTAATTGTTTTATATATTATAGTTCTTAACGAATATGTCTTTTTATTGATAATAACGGATTTAAATTAAAAGCTCTAATACCATTCTTTCATATTATTTACCCTTTTTTTTATCAGTTTAATGTTTTTTCTAATTTCTTTAAAAATAATTTTTTTGCGATAAAAGTATACGTGCCTATTTAAACATTTTTATAAGTAGATAACTTTGAATATCAGATAAGTAGAGGAAACAATACAGACAAAACTTCAATTCAATTTGTAGACATTGTTTAAAGGTACAAGCATACATTTGTGCTACGAAATTAAGCAAAACGTTCGGAGCTTTTAATACACATAATTGAAATTAATAATATTAAATAAATTCTTTGAAATATTTTATTAATCAATTAATAGTATTTTAAGTACAAAAGATTAATTCATGACAAATTCAATGAAAACTAATTTACACAACAAACAAATTTTAAAGATATTTTAAACACATCAGTCTTTCTATGCGGCCGATAAATATATTTGTAAAGGGTGGTTAAATTTTAAGGGCCGATGTTGATTTTAAATAAAAGAAAATTATTGTCATTTCTTTTTATTACGATAATATTGGTATGGTTCAATTATGTATGGCACAAAATATCGGCCAAATGGCCGTCATGACCTCGGCGGCTCACCTCCATCCGATGGTTCAAATTTTCAATTACAATGTTGTTCAATTGTAGGGCACGATGATGAGTCGAGGTTGACTGCTCTTTTGCCACACTATGTTTTCCGCTCAACTAACTAAGAAGGCATTTACAGATGTTTTCACATTTCATACAGACTTGTTTTGCTGAAATTTAAATATTTTTCACAATTCTCCCGATTGTGGACGAATTTGAACGATTATGTTGACCAAAAGAATCACGAAGTGCACGAAATGCATTTTTATTTGAACGCCTATTTTCATAATAATCCTAAATACTTAACTTTAACGCGTTGCTCGATTGTGTATCTTTTCATGGTTCAAATTGAGTTATTTTGAAATTGAGAAATTTCAAATTAAATGCGGAAAAAAACTTGACGTTTAGGTGTGGTTCAGATTCAACATCGGCCCTTAAAATTTAACCACCCTTTATGTACCATCATTAAACTCAAAAGGTTTTATCTTACAAAATATTAAAATTCTTTTCTAAATGCTTAAACATTAAAATTTCCTACAAAAATGTGTTAAAAAAAAAATAATTGTACTTTGTAAGAATAAAAATTTGTACTTTTTTGCCGTAGTAATTTTTACTAAAAAAAATTGTTTAGAATAATACTAATAATAATATTCACGAAGAAGGCAAAGTTTATTACCTAAAAATACTATTACATTCTTGAAACTTTCATTTTTAATATTTTTTGTTACCATTCGTAAGAAACAAATTAACGGCTATTTTTTTCAAGTTTTGGCAGTCGAATTTGAAGCTTGCGGTACATAGTTTATAACAGATTTTGCAACAGAGTATGTAGTTGTATTTTTGTTGCTTTCGACAAACATAGTACCAAATTGTTTACACGACAAACTAACATCTCGAATACGACAACCGTATTAAGTCTAAATATTCTTAGAGGATTTGAGGCCATTGCTATATTGAGTTTATTGAAATTTCGACATGAAGAAGAATGTTACAAATAATTACTTACTAAGAACTGAAAAATAATCACCCCTATTCTATTTGACGTCATCAAGGTCGTTTGTTCTTAGTTGTTCTAAATTCGTATACTCATTGTAATATCACCATGTTGGGTATTTAATTGACTTTGATTTTGTTCTTGTTATACCCTTCACCTGTGGTGCACAAGGGTATGTATAGCTTTGTCATTCCGTTTGTAATTTCTACAATTTTCATTTCCGACCCCATAAAGTATATATTTTCTGAAAGCTTATGAATAGAGGAGTTGATTAAGCCCTGACCGTCTGTCCGTCTGCCCGTGTGTTGGTTGAAATCAACTTTTAGAAGCAACTATATGTTCCTCAGATCTCTATATGGTATCAATCTCTTGGAAATATTCAGGAATGAATCGCTATTGAAATTCAGCACAATCGCCCAATAACTTTCTGAGATATGAGCAAAAAACTACGACCACCTCGTTTTTTTACACAATTACAACAACAACATACATACATAAATATATGTAAAAACCATACAAAAACAAGTAAGAGTGCTATATTCGGCCATGCCGAATCTTATATACCCTTCACAACGTGTAGTCATGCAATAACAGTTGCTTGTATCACCATTCATCCCATATGAAATACGTACACGTATGTATGTTAAAAAAACGAAAAAAAAAAAATTTAAAAAAAAATTTAAAAAAAAAAATTAAAAAAATTAAAAAAAAAAATTATTATATATATAATATACATATATAAAACAGAAAAAAAATTAAAAAAAAATTAAAAAAAAAATAAAAAAAAATTAAAAAAAAATAATAATATATAAATAATATATTAAATAAAAAATAAAAAAAAAAATAAAAAAAAAAAAATAAAAAAAAAATTAAAAAAATTTTTTTTTGCCTCAGTTGGGATTCGATGCCACGTTTTCTCTAACCAGTATACACGTTTGTATGTATGTATGTTGTTGTTGTAATGTTGTTTTTGTGAAAAAAAAATCGAGGTGGTCGTGGGTTTTTGCTCATATCTCAGTTGTTTATGTACCGATGTTTCTGATTTTCAATACCGATCTACTCCCGAATATTTCTGATATTTTAATACCTTACCCGGGTCCAACCTATGTCGGGGGGCTTCAAAAAGTTGATTTCAACATACACACGGACAGACGGACAGACTGACAGACTGACAGGGCTTAATCGACTCCCCTATTCATAAGCTTTCAGAAAATATATACTTTATGGGGTCGGAAATGAAAATTGTAGAAATTTCACACGGAATGACAAACCTATATATACCCTTTTTCACTGTGTGAAGGGTATAAAAAGAAAAAATTACAAAAAGAAAAAATATTAAAAATAAAAAAAAAAATAATAAAAAAATTACAAAAAAAAAATTTTAAAATAATTTAAAAAAAAATTTTAAAAATTTTTTTAAAAAAATTTTTTAAAAAAATTAAAAAAAAAATATAAAAAAAAATAATAACAAAATATTAATAATATATTAAATAAAATAAATTTTTTTTGGCTCAGCAGGGATTCGATGCCACATTTATTCTAACCAGTATATACATATGTACGTATTTGATATGAGATGAATGGTGATACAAACAATTGTTATTGCATGACTACACGTTGTGAAGGGTATATAAGATTCGGCATGGCCGAATATAGCACTGTTACTTGTTATGTTTAGAGTTGTGTTTTAATAAAATTAAAATTAGGAAAAAATAATTATAGTAAAAATTATTATAAACAAAATGGAATAAATTAAATTACAAATCGATAAACAGTCAACGTCGTCTTAAAACAGTTCGGGAACACCAAATTAGCATTGACATTGTATCAAAATCGAAGGCGATGTTGGTGACGCCAAATATAAGGTTAGCCAAAAGAAATCACCCTATTGGAAAATGCTCTTATTTTTGCAAATGGCGGCCAATGTCAAATCTGTTTAGACATATGTATGTGAGCTTGACAGTTGTAGAATACAAGTGAACACGACATGGAGCGATACACTCCCCAAGAACGCGGAATAATCGTGTCTTATTTCTTTGCGTAATAGTTCGTCTGTGGTATTGACGCAGCGTGAAATCCGTTGCCAATTCCCTGGTCGTCCGGCACCGACTGCGCAAACACTGCGCCGTTTGGCCACCAACCTTGAAGAGTATATGACCACACAAGACGCTGCCAAGAGTGGCGCCTGTTGTGTCGAGAATATCGCCGCTGTTGGCGAGGATGTCGAGCTGTCGCCAGAAACATCGACTAGATGTAGTGCCTCGCAATTAGCCATCAGACGGCCGTCCCTAAGGCTAATTTTTGTCAAAGACCTGCGCATGTTCCCGTACAAAGTCCAGTCCGTGCTTCAGCTGCTGCCTGTCGACTGCCAAAAGTGTGTTATCTACGTCCAAGCCATCCTTAATCTCGAGGCCGCAGTGGAGATTTTTTGACCAAAATCATAATGAGCGGTGAGGCTCATTTCCATTTTTCACGCGCGTACGTAAACTAGCAAAACTATCACTTTTAGGGGCACCGAAAATTCACGAGTAATGCACGAGGAGCCATTACACCCACTCAAAGTGACTGCATGGTGCTCTGTTCACGCCGGAGGAGTCATCGTGCTATTTTTTTTTTCGAGAACGCCGCTGGTCAAACGACAACAGTGAACGGTGCGCGCTATAGGGCCATGTTAGCCGAGTTTTATCTGTCGCATTTTAACGAACTGGGACTGGAGGACATGTGGTTCCAACAGGACGGAGCAACGGCACACACTGCGCGAGCCACAACCGATATTCTTAAGGCGGCTTTCGCGGGTCGCCTCATCTCTCGTTTTGGCGATTTACATTGGTCCGCAAAATCGCCTGATTCAACCGTTCTAGACTTTTTGTGGGGTTTTTTGAAGTCCTGTGTTCAAGTGAACGAGCTCGAGACCCTATAAGACCTCAAGGACAACATTCGATACGAGTGCGAGAATCTTTCGCCCAAAGTTCTCGCCGAAGCGATGAAAAATTCCAAAAAATAGAATCGAAGTTTTTCAATTAGAAAAAAAAATGAGAGCCAAACAACATCGGATCACTTCTTTTGGCCCACCTTGTAGAATATGGGTGAATTTTTTCGTCGCAACTATTGAAATAAAACTGCAATTCCTCGTTTTGATTTAACATTTTACTTATAAGTGTATCTTTTTATTTTTAAATTTAAGCAAATAAAAAAATTATTTTTTATTTTTGTTCATGTAATTTTTTTTTTTTACTTTTTTTAATTTTGAATGAAGTATTATGGGATGCAGGTTATAATAATGTGTATGTTACTTGTTTTTTTTTTTTGTAATTAAATGTATATCTTAAATTTTAATTCTTACATTAATAATTTTTTTTCCTGTTGGTTTTCGCACATTTTGACGAATATTTCACAGTTTTTATTTTTTTATACAGTATTGAAAAAAAGAATTTCAGAAATATATGGTTTAAAATTTTTTATTTTTTTTAATTTTAGAATTTAATATAAATTTTTTGTAAAAACGAAGAAAACACACTTCAAGTGTCAAGCTGGGTTTGTTTTTATCTATTTATTTATGTTAATTAATAATATTTATTTTAGCTAATTTTAAAGAAGTAGAAGTGCAATTAGTTTATGTATTTATTTTAAACATGCGTTAATGTGGTGTGAAAACTTTACGAGCTTTAATAACAATTTCTTTTTATGTATTTAAAGATACAAATATTTTATTTATTATATTTTATAGACATACATTTTAAATGTTAACAAACAAAATTACACGCATACGTTTATACAGATAGACACATACATGTATATAAATTTAATTTTTATTATTATTTTATTTATTTTTATTTTTTTTAATTTCAAAGGCTTTAAAAGTTTATTATTTACTATTGTATTTTTTTAAATGTTTTGATAGATAGAATTTTATTTATTTTTGTTTTTTTTATAACTTTATTGTAGTTTGTTTTTATGGAAAAAATTACATAAAATATTAAATAAGCTTTTAAAAAAACTTGGATTTTATTTTACATTACAAATTATGAAAAGAAAAAATATAATTTATATATTATTGTAGTGAAAAAAATTGGATTTTAGTTTTTATTTTTAAATTTAACTGTAATATTTTTGTTAAGGAAATCTTACAATAAATTTTAGACGCAAAGGGTGGAAAGGTTATAGTTTCTTTATAAAAAGGATAAACTATTTGTATTTATAATTAAAACGTAGCAGTATACATATACATATAAAAAAATCTCTAATTTAAAAAATATTTTTTTTTCAGTATTTTTATTTTTATAATTTATTTTAAGTTTTAATCTTTAATATTTATATATATATATATCTTCATTATGTCTGCTAATATTAGTATATATTATCGATTATTGCAACTATTTACATATACACTTAGAATATCATTTTTATTCTCGCCTCAAAATGATTTAAATTTTTTTTGCTATTTTTTATAATTATTTTTCTTTTTTTGTGTGAAATAACACTTACTCACACACTTATGCTGGTTTTGTAAGTAAAGCATTTTAAAACGAATTTTTTTTTACATTTCAGTTTTGTGTGTTTCGAGTGGCTGTGTTGTGTTTAAATTTTCATAAAAAACCTTTCTCACAATATGCCATTCGTATAGTATTGATAGCCATCGTATAATTTGGTCGAAAGACTTTTAAGAGAATCCTGCACCAATTGTTCAACTTTACGTTCCATTTCTTGTTCGGTTAAATTCATGTGGAAACGTTTGCGGAGATTCTGTACGGTTCCGGAGCAACCATTTTTAAAGCAAGGCAATTGTGCATCTAGAAAAGAAAAAAAAATTTAATTTTTCGCTTATAGTTTTGCCATTATACTTTAGAATTTAAAAAAGGATTGTCAAATAAATTGTCAAAAAAATCCAAATTTTGATCTGAAATTGCATAAAAATGTAATAGATAGCCGAACCGTATTTCAGTTTCGTCACCATTTTCCAAAAAATATTACCGATCGCAACTGGCTAGTGACTAGGGTGTTCGAATCGGTTTTATATCTATTAGCTGGCGGTTTTTTCCAAATGTTGACTGTTTAAATGTTTATGGTCATAAACATATCATATATCTTTGTAACCAATCGTACCATAGTATATTTATTACTCAAAAAATTTCCAAAAATCACAAAACTTATTAAATACTCCTCCAGAATATGGTACGAAATTTGTTTGTTGTTTCAAAAACAAATGTAAAATAAGAATAGGAAAAATAATTAAGCTTAAATATTGTTTTTTTTTAAAGGATAGCGGGTAGTTTTTACATTTTTGCGCTTATAATGTGCTGTAATAATCAGCTGCTTGGTTAAGTTGTTTTTTTTCCAAATTATTCTACTTTGATTCATTTAACTTCTCTCACTAATAGTGTGTCTTTTTTTCTTACATACGGAGCGAATTCTATAATATTTTGCTTCTACATGATCTAGCGACTTGTACTAAAGACTACACACAGCTTAACTCATATCTCTGATAGACATATTTTTTCTAGACTAGAACTGTAAAGTTAATGTTAATCAAAGGTAACTTTGACTATCGTGAACAGTGAAGTGACTTTTTTAAAATTTTTCATTATTACAACCTTCTTGTAACATAAAGTTAAATTTTTTTATAAGGAAGTACCAGAGCAAATACCGATTACTTTTAACAAATTAGTTTAGTTCTTAATAAACGTAGTGGCAAAAGGTCCAAGTAGAAAAGAAAGAATATAAATTACAATTTAGTTGCCATATATTGTTTCATGTAGCGGAAACAATGGAAACTTTAAATCCACAAACCTAAACTTAAAGATAATTTAAGCTTAAACCTAGCTTATCAATCACGTTTAGGTAAAATATTTGGGCTATAATAAAGAAAAACCAATTAATTATCTGTCCTTTCATATCCAAATTTTTTTTAAATGAAATAGTATAAAAACTAAGAAGATTTTCTCCCTAGGCTTTTAATTGTATTTAAAATTAAAGAAATTATTTTAACAAAATATGATAGTCCTTATAAATTTAAAATGCACAGGAGGAGATAAAAAAAATGTATAACAGCCCTATAAAAAAACTTATTTATTTATTTTACTTGTAATAACTACCTTTTGTCCTTCAATTCAACTGTTTTTAAGTTAGTTATTGCGTTTCGAAACTGTGCAGCCAAACGTATATCAACTGATAAAGTTCATATCAAGATATCATTTTTATTATAATTTTTTTTTTTAATTTATTTAGTTTTTTCATTAAGGAATTATATTTTATGTATACAACCGGTTAACCGGTTTTTTTATTTTCGAAATGCAACCGGTTTTTCTCAAATTCTAAATTTCGTACTATTTGAAAACCGGTTTCTTAAAAAAGTCGAATAATCGATCACCCTACTTGAGGCTTTTTTCAAGAGCGAAATTGAAAGGCAGTCAGATGATATTTGTCAGCAAGCAGTTAGAGCGTCTAGTACACGACAATCTGCTTTGGACATGTTTTAGTTTCTTTTTTTTTTTTAACTTTTTTTCGATTTTCGCTCTTGTTTCACATCATTTTTCTCATCTTTGCGTCTGTTCAGTAGTTTGTTATGCAAGTTAAGCAAAACAATGGAACAGCGAAAATAAGAAAAATGCCTTCTAATTTCTTAATTGTAAAAAGCTCAAAAGAGAAGATAAATACGTCTGCCTTCCACCAATTTCACTATTGTCAAAGGGGAGCTAATAACAGCTGTCAATTTTATTTGTAAAGTACTGCTTATATTGGCAATAGTAATATTAAAGTTGTCAGTTAATAGCAAAACAGAAGTTTAGTTGCAATCCATAAACGACCCATTATTATTATTTTTTTTAATATAATTTCGTCAATAAATATATGCTTGTATGTATGTAATTTTAAAATAACTTACTGCTGCGCATGATTTCAACAAAATTAATTATGCGATCCATATGTTTGCGAGCGGTCATCATGCCCACCAACAATAAACGATTAAATTCACGCCAATGTTCGGAATTCGTGCCACCCATAACGTCCACAAATTCGGGTGTCAATTTAAAAGGAGACTGTTCAAAACCTTTAGACAAAAAAAAAATAACAAACAATAAAATAATGTAAAATGCATCGTTAAAATAAGTCAGACGTACCTAAATTCTTAGGTGATATGCTTAAAATGAATCCAAAATCAATGTGGATAATATGGCCATCTGAGTGCAGCAAGATATTGCCATTATGCCTAAAGTTTTCAACAAATTATTTACCATTAAGCTCGCATTAAATGTAGTTTAAAACCTACCTATCTTTAACTTGTAACAAATACGATATTAAACAATATGCTGCACAACTTTGCACGAAATTCTTTTGCGCCAAACGAAAGGCATCACTGTCTGTCGGGCCGTATTCATCGATAAAATAATCACGCAGTGATTTATTGGAATTCTTTTTGATTTGATGCAATGACACAGTATTTAGTATGGGTTCAATCAAACCACTATCATTTGAGAGACAAACGATTTTGTAGGGTCGCACCCATAGATCAACATGTTCTTCTTGCCAAATGATTTTGAACATCTGAATGGGAGTAACAATGAATTAACAAACAAATAAGTAAATAATACTCGTCAAACATATTGATTAAAGCGAGAAAACTCACATGTAATAATTGGGTGGCCATTAGCTCTTGTCTCAAATCATCTCCACACTTGACAATGGCAGACAGTAGACGCCAATTGGACAAGTGGCCGTATGGCGAAGAATCGCGTATTTGTTTTTCCTTTTCATGCCAAGGTTCCTGCTCATTTGAAATTAATAAAATATTAATGTTATGGGACTTGTAATGCATTTTCCACTTAATTACCTTAAGAGCTGCTGCTGAGGGATCTTCCGGATCGTTGCTGAACGATTTTGTGTTTTCACAATTTAAATTGTTACAATGGCGGGTGCGTACATCTCCAATATTAAATAAAACGGGCATGCCTATACAAAGATGACATAAAAAAATACATTAGTTTTCATAAATGAAGAAAATAAAAAGAAGAAAATAGAAAGTAAAATATGATTTTCCACTTTGTTAAAACACACTTTGTTATATTCTTACTTTTCTTTGTGGATAGAAATTATGAGCAAAACTTACCCTGATCCCTTGAATCACACGAATCTAATGACATCTGTGAAATGGCATCACGTTCGGATTGTGAACGCATTTTACGCATGTGCAAATATTGAGCCGTTATCTCGTCATCTTCTTGAGACCAAACATCGTCTTCGTTGAGTTGAGGTGGAGCTAAACAGCCACAAACATTGCTGGCAGTTGTAGAAGTATTCGTACCATTATGTTCCATTAACGAGCACGGCTGTGACTGCTGTTGCTGTTCTACAATGCCTGTACATGAATCCGGCAATAATTTGTCCTTTTTACGTTTGCACGCTGACGATGAACCACTGTGACTACTGCAGCTGGACGTGCGACTACAAGTGGCATGTTGTTGATGGTGATGTTGAGAATGTTGGCAAGTCGTTAGACCACCTTCTAAATGTTCCTCCGACTTTGTGTGACGCAGTGAAGGCATCATTTTGGGTATGAGCGACGAAGAGTAGATGTCTGGCACTTCCACCACTTCCACATAAATAATGTAGGGAGTCTTATCTTTTGAGTTTAAAACAGCAGTCTTTTCCTCTGTGATGCGCACAACATGATGCGGAATGTCTGAATACAATGGCAACCAAACGCGGGCCGGAAGATTTTTATTTATCAAATTCAAAAACATTCGCAGAGCCGAAGTCTTTTCAGCCTTTGAAGGAAGATTGGTTAGATTTTTGCCAACATTTATGAGGGCCTTCATGAATTCTTTCTGTGGTGCCGTTTTTGGGGCACCACATGAACACACCGTCTTTTGGCCAAGCAGATCGTTGACCTGGCCGCGTACAGTTTCGAAACAAGTGCAGCCGTTGTCAAAGGCTCGACCGGAAGTCAAGTCACCGAGACATAATTTGGCGGGTGTAGTAGGCAAGGTTTGTGTAGTGTATGGTGGCTGTTGATATAGTCGATTTGATATACTTAGATTAGAGTTGACACGACTTGAATCAGCCAATAGAACGGTGGCGTCTGATTGCGAACGATGATGGGTTTTTTTAGTCAAAGGAGAAACTAAAGTTTGAGCCGACTGTTTGGCAACCGCATCTTTTGTCTCAGGTTTGCTCAATTGCTTGCGTTCCTTTTTGGAAAAGATCTCTTTCATTAGAGCCAACTGCGATTTACGACTACCCATAGTATCGACATGTTGATAGTTATAGGCCTCCAATAGCCATAGGCACTTTAGAGAAAAGTCTACCGATTTACGACATCTAATGGTCAAATAGGGATCCAGCACTTCGGCCAATTCGTCCATTTGTATGTACATGACTATGAGTTGTGGTATGTACAAATCGACCTCTTGATCGGGGAAACTGAAGATTTTGTTGCCTATAAAACTTAGAACGCCCGGTTCCTTGGAATAGAAGAGATAATGTATGGCGAAATGTATGTTAAAAACTGGGGATTCAAAAAATCTCAATAGGCCACTGGGACCCTTTTCAGTCTTCTGTTGATTCGTTAAATCTTGCGAAGTTGTGGGACGTTCTTTGATGAAACATTTTACTACACCCGGTACTTTGAGCTTATTCAAAGATGATATGGAAGATGACTTGGTTATGGTTAAGGAATTGTTGTTAATGCTACTGGAGGCGAAAGTGGCATTAGGTACTTGCAAGTTCAAAGTTCTCTCCACACACTCAGCAGTTGTTGCGGCATTATCCCTTTCATTTGATTTGTCCGCAATGCTGCCAGCCTCCTGGCCAGGTGTTAAAGGCGTGGTAGCTGGCGAATTGGCTAAAGCGGCTGCGGCCGCAGCAGCTGCTGCCTTTTTACTGGCATTAGTGGTTAACAAACTGAAGAATTCCTTTTTCTTGGAAATATCTGTGGGTGATTTTATTTGATCTGCAGTGGTCGAACTACTTGTCGCGCCAGCGGCGTCCTCTGTAGTTTTTTGATTTTGTTTAGAGGCATTTTTCTTTTCGTGATTTTCTATTATACTTTGAGCTGTGCGGAATATAGCATTTTTAGTGGCACCAAAGAAATTTTTAAATAAAACATCATTTTTCGTTGATTCACTTGGCGTAGAAGGTGTCTTATTACCGCTACCCGCAGCTGTGCTAGACATGGAGATTGGCTGTGCTCCAGCACTTGCAGTGGGTGTAGGACAATCCACTACATCTGTTAAAATATTATCATTAAGCGCTGTGGTTTCGTTATCCGTGCTAATCTTACACTTTTCCATATTAATAGCGGCTTGAGACATGTTCATATCGCGATAACGCTGTCGCTCACTTAAGGCATCAGCATCTGCAGCCGCATCTTCGTCACCATCAGAATTTGAACTTTTATCTATTGTTGACACATTGTTGTTGCTATGGTGTTGTTGTATGATATTGCTGTGTTTCTTCTTAGAGGGTCTAAGAGTACGACAGTCGGTATCAGGCGATTGATAGAAGCACAAATCCGATTGCAACATATTGTACTCCTCATCCATTGAGGTTGTCTCCAACATATCAATGCATTCTTCTTCATTATCCATTTCGCCAGAATCCAAAGATTCGTGAGAATGTCGTATGCGATTTAAAGAAATTTGATCTGAATCAGAACCACAAATAATGCCTAAAAGTAAATGACATCAATCAATGAGTATGAGGAAAACAATTTAAAAAAAATATATCAAAATGTAGAGTTTCCATTATTATTTACTTTAAAACCAAAAGTAAAATGTAACATATTTAAAAGTTTTTTTTTCGATAAATGCATAAGTAATATTCACAAATTGTTACTGTACTTACCGGAATCATCTGAGCCCAGACTGGTCAGATCCTCACGCTTTTTACCAGTTTGAATGGCATGAGCGGAATTATTGATAACGGCCAAAGCATTATTTGAACCACTAGCAAATGATGAGTTGCTTGATGAGGCATTTGAGGAAGCAGTAGATGCTGATGAAGCAGCTCGTTGTACCGTAGATGAAGTTGATGATGTGGCAGAATCTGATGATTTGGGTCGTAAACGTGCGCTAGGACAATATGGCTCTACTATAATGAAGAAAAAAAAAAAAATCGAATAAAATAAAATAAAATAAAATAGAAAATAAAATACATAATAATAATAAAAAAAAGACATACACACATATAAATGTATGTATGTATGTACGTACGTACGTATGCATATAATATATTGCAATTAAAAAATTTGTAAATCTAGACCACGACAAACAAAGAGAAATAATGTTCGTAAAGTAAAGGAAACCTTTAGCAAAATATTCTACTACAAACTTTTGTATCTCCCATACCTATGACTGTAGTATTAATATCATTGTGTAATATTCCTCCGACTCCTTCTCCTCCTCCTCCACCGGCCGATGCTGTTGATTGTTGTGCTGTCAGTATGCTTGTGGGTTCTGTTGTTGAAACGGTTTCATTTGCAGTCTTTTCAAATGCAGAACATGATAATAATGATGATGACGTCGATGATGCTGCATTAATGGGTGCTGCCGAGTCTGCCGCTAAGGCATTTGTTGTTGTCGATGACGTCAGTGCGGGTGTTTGGGTGGTGGTTAGAGCCGCTGTTACACTTGCTGCCGTCGTTACAATTTTCGAGCACATTGTTGACCCAAGTATAGATGGTGTACAAAACGTATTCTCACTCTCAGCATTGGGTGAAGAGACTTCAACCTAGAGAAACAGACAAAAAATATATAAGAGAGATAGTGGCAAATTAGTATGAGCAGAAATTACATCTTTAGCAGAGTAACAGAGCTTTAAATGATTGATTCAAACTTGAGGGTAAGGATTAGCAAATTCATTTTAAATTTATTATTTACAGTGGGGATAAGCTTCATAATTACGAGGGTTTTTTATGATATTTCGGAATTGGGCAAACCTTGTGTTGCAATATGGCAGGTGACAGACATTTTTGTTAATGCACGTACTCCGAACGTTTTGACATACGAACGTTATTTGCGTTGTTTTCAGTAATTAAAAAAAAAATTGTGTCGGCCAAAAAATGGAATTAAATTGTGAACATTTTCGTGCGATAATATTTTACAACTTTTGACGTGGATTGAATCGACAACTGTGCACCGATTTACTCAATTCGATTTTTAGCAAAAAGAGGCGCTCTAAAAGCTCAAACCCTTGACCGGGATACACGTACTATGTTCAATTGGTATGTTGTGGGCTCTATTGAAAGAGTAACAGGACCTGTCTTTATCAATAGTTTCTGAATTTAATCGTTGAACTCACGAAAAATATTTCTCACACATTATGAACGTTGATAATAAAATTCAATGATTTGCAAGCATTGTTTGTTTGCTAGTCCCCCAAACCACTTTTTTACACTGAATATTAAAATATGTAGCTAAAAATCTTCCTTTACTTTTCCTTATCACTTTCATAGTCTTGTTAAAATTCCTGAGAAGCGAAGACTAGATTTCAGATTTAATGCTCGAATGTTCAAATCCCTTAAATCGTCATTTTGTTTCGGATGCCATTTTGGGTTTGAAATTTGTATTCTACTAATCAAGGCTTTTTTTACTTAATACCCTTTTGAAGGTCTAAGTTCTCCGAAGGGGGTAGAAAAAATGTTATTCACGATATTTTTGACGCCATCTTGGATTTTAATTTTTTCAGATTTTACTTTATTCTTATAGTCCAGCCCATAAATTCGATAACAGATTGAGGGCGTTAAAGAGGGTACATTTTAAATTACTAGATTTGACCCATATACACATTTTTTGTACGCCATCTTGTTTTGTTGGCCATCATGAATTTGAATACCGTTGTCTTAAAGATTTATCGAAAGTTTTTTTTTAGAAAATTATAAGTTTTTGTGATATGAGGTTGCGTTAAAACCACTCGATATGAAGCTTACTAAATTTTTTCCATATTATTATTATTCAAAAATTTCCAGAAAATGTTTGTGCTAAGTACGTACATATCTGAAGACTTTTGATAAAACAACATAAGTCTAGGTAACAAAAAGTGATTAAGATCCTTTTTTTCCAAACGTCTTGTTGACATTAATGGGCGTATTTATAGGTATAATACTTTTAAAAATATTTTTTAAAAATCCACTTATACCAGGCTACACCTAACAAGGAACCTAGTTTCACTTGATCAGCTGTTCCTTTCCAAATGTCAAAAATTCATAAATTTTGTCTTTTCTTTTATAATACAGTTGTCAAACTACAAAAAAAATTATTAACAAATTCTCTCCGAAATAGTTACATTATGCGTTACTTAATAAGTGTATTCAAAAAAAGTCCAAAGTGTCGTATTGTCATAAAGTCGTAATTAAAAAAAAAAAAAAAATTTAAGTGATTAAAGAGCGTTGTATAGTTAATTGTAAAATTTTTAGACCTTTTTTAAACTTGTTTTAAATTATGACAATACGACGCTTAGGACACCTTGTGAATAATCTAAATATGTATATATATTTATACTACTATTTGTTTTTATTGCTTTCCTAAAAAATAATAAAATTAAAAAAAAAAATTTTTTTGTCAGAAGTTCACAAAATTTCGTTTACACTAGTTGCCGTTCTGTTACGAATTTTAATAAAAAAGAAACAACTTAAATTATTTTGTTTTTGTTCTCCAAAAAAATTTAAAAATTTGAAATAAGTTGTTTTGTCAAAAATCCATAAATAGTCATGTACTTATACACAAACATAAACAAACTATCTCAAGATAACGTGTCATCAAACAATAATAATATAAAAAAAAATTAATTTATTAAAAACTTTAAAAAAATCGTCTATACGTATAATGACAGAAAACTGTTGGGGAAAATTAGGAGTAATATGCAATATTTTAGGCCTTTAATCTAACTCACCTCTGGTATCCTTTGCAAAGCACTATCCAGACTACGATTACGATGGTGTTGCGTTAAATTAATGCGGGTATTAGTCACTTGGGAAACGGGTGGCAATAATATGCCCATAGATCTGAAAAAATATAATAATAATAATAATAAAATATTGAACAAATACAATCACACAAAATTAATTAAATAATCATTAAAACAATTGACCTTTTAGCACAAAAGTACAGACAAGACAAAGAAGTTATAAAAACGATGGTGGTGAATTTTATACGCCCGACTTAAATTTATTTACTTAAAATAAAATTTTCAAATACATATGTGACGGATTTAAAAAAAAAAACTTCAACCATTTAACATTTGTAAAAAAAATAAAATTTGATCATCTTTTGTCCTATAATTTTCAATACCGAATATTTCTGAAGTAGAATAATATTTTAGTTAGTAGGGCACAAGGCGAATTCAATAAGGTGAACTTATTAGATCAGCTGATCATCAGCTGTTGACTACTTCTAGGGACCACTTGTCAAATTTTTGTGAATTTTTTACATATCGTTTTGTTTTACACTAACAAAATACACGTTTGTATTTTTTCACTTTGTAGTTGTTTTAGGGACGAGTTCACCTTATTGAATTCACCTTGGTAGGGCATAGGTAAAGAATGAGCAATTAACAAATTTTACTTGTTGTATAAAATTTCTCAAAATTACGTAAATTTATTTAAATATTGTACAAATTTATTAAATAATAAAATATTGACAATTAATGACAGTTGACGAAGTAAAAACCCTTGTTCGACCAAATTAAGCTTTCATTATTTTTAAAATATTGTTCAATAATGAAGATACGTTGATGTTGTTCTATCGTGTAACGCTTAATTCTAACTAACCCTAAACTGTCAGCTGTCAAATTATATTTTTAGGCTTGCCAACACTTTACTGCACAAATGGCGACAAATCTAAATCTTGCGTTAATCTTGGGACACCCTTTGTTATCCACTTTTACTAGAAATTCTCCTACTAAAAATTTTATAATTGCTTCCGTCACCTTTCTAGGCGACGTGGTCCACTTACACATAAAATTTGACATGTTCATTTCCTGTTTCTGTTTTTTTTTTTACAAGAGCCTAATACCTTTATTTAGACCGAAGTTGTAGACGGTTGGGTGGATTTGCCTTCTGTAGTACAAATTAGATACTATTGCTTAAATGCCACTCAAGGATTAGTTTTCCATATCCAAAATAGAACCAGAAATATAAAGACACTCTGTGCTGTTTTAAGAAAGGTTTAAGTCATTTTTGTACACTCCATAATATATATTTCTGTGCTTATCGTGACTGCTGTAAGAAATGATTGGCTTCTTTTGCCACAACTGCAAATGGCTTGCCACAAAATAAACTTTTGGGGGAATTTAGTTTGTTTTTTTTGTCCGATATTATTTTTGAACATTACCTCGTCAATCAGCCACATAAAAATCTTGACTCGGAAGTTGTGAAAAGTCTGCCAGTACATAATCATCTATCATACAACAGTGGCTCATTTCACCGTTTTACAGAACAAGAATTGAGCCCCAAGTGTATTTTTTTTTATTATACATACATTTTTTCGCTCGTTCTTTGCATCTAAGTTCTTTACCGCATTGCGATCTGAACCGTTCTGAACTCTATACGACTTCAACCCAGCCTTAGCTTTGGATCTTTTCAAAAAAAGTATCAAAACATATAACTTTACGAGCTGCTTTTCTGGTAGAAGTGTTTGGGGCTCTCTAAAAGAGTTGTTCACATTCTTTTGCCTTACCAACATCTACCTTCCTTTTACTGTTTAATGGTTTTTGCAACGGTATGACGATGAACCTTCAGTTCTTTTGCTATTTTTTGATAGACCATATTGGTTTTCTTTTAAGATTTAATCATTTTTTTACGTACTTTTTTTCGCTATCCATTTTGACCGAAATAACAGTTGAAATTGAATGATGTAGAAAATATAATATCTGACATTCTAAAAGCTAATGTGTTAAAAAAATAATAATTTATTGGATCACGTATAATTTTTGCCTGGAATAGCGTGTATAAGTTCCTTGTGGCTCACTCTTTAGATATGTTACAAACGAAATGATACAATGAATATTGCTATTATATGTTTTATTGGTGGAGGGTATACAAACTCAAAATAAAATTGTGAATAATTGCAGAGAAACACATAAACACAGCCACATATTTACATACACTTTTCTAAAAGCAAAAAAAAAATGACAAATACCAAACATGACTGCATACAGTTTTTTTTATAATTCGTTTAAGTTGGAAAAGTTTTATTGAATTTTTCATTTATAGTATAAAACACCCACCAAATTCAAGCAATATTTACTTTTTTCATATTATTTCTAGGTACGCCTTGTTTTGCTAATTATTTGTATTAATTTTTTTATATTTTTTTTTGATAATTTTTTAAGTATTTCTTTTCTATTACACTCTTACACTAGTGAAAAACAAAATCTGCAATCGTTTTTGCTTTCAAACGTCAAACGACTGTTTTTATTATTTTTAGTTAAAATACGAAAACAATGTTCAATAGAAAACAAGTTGATAAAATAGAAGAAGTAAATTAATACAATAAGAAAACGAACCTTTAAAATACACACGACGACCATTTCAAACATTATTTCTTGTTGTTGGCTGACTAATAATAAAGCAACAACAAGATTAAAAACATTGTTACCATGACCAAAACAAAAATAATAAAAATGTTGTGATAAATAGATGATGGTGTGTGTTATTAAGGTTTCCAGATATTTTTCTGGCAGGGTAGGTAGGTATACCTACAAAGATATTTAATAATTTTATTTTTAATACAAAAAGTATTGGAATAAATTGATTGTTTAGACAGTCTAGGTATAGAAAATTTGCTTTTAAAAGAGATTTTCTGGTAATAATAACTTTGTCTATGCACTTCTAATCAAGTTAATCACAAACAGAAAAATATCCCAAAGTGGGGATACGTTGTCTATTCATGTTATAGTATCCATGTACATACATACATACATGCATATGTAAGTATTTACAAATAAACTACAATATACTATTTTTACTATCTTGTAGCAATTTTTTTGTTAGTAACAAGTATGTATGTGTATGTATGTATATTGTACACGTAGTATACAGCGTTGTCAACTTTAAGTTTTTCTAAAAGCACTAATATGTAGTGTTTGAAAGAGGATTTTAGGAATTTACTTTAAAATTTTTATTTCTAACCCCAAGCTTGTATAAAAAAACAACTATCGAAATAAATTAAAAAGATCGAAGACATTTACTTAATATCTATATATATAGAAATCAATGTTTGTTTGTATATTTGTTTGTGCTTTATAGACGGTTAAACGGCTGGACCGATTTCCTTGAAATTTTCACAGAATATTTCTGTATGTCTGGAAGGAACTATAGGCTATACTTTGGTTTGAAATTGTAAGTGGGCGCGGTGCCACGCCCTCTTAAAGAATAAGTATTAAATATTATATATCACGAAAGTTAATGCAGCTAGAGTCTTCAAATTAAGTACGGTAAACTTTGACATCCACACGAACATTTGAGTAAAAAATGGGCGGCGTGGCCACATGAATTAAATACTAAATACCCAAATAAACATTTCTGGAAAAAATGGGTATATTAGAAATAGTGGGAGTGGCAGCTCTCATAGCAATTAAATACTAAAATTCGTATATTCAGGAAGCGATAACAGTTAGAGTACCCAAATTTTGCACGAGAAGCTTTGACATCTATATGATTATTTTGAAAAGAAATGGATGCTTTAGTAAAAGACCGTTGATACCGGTTTGACAACACCACACCACTCGTTAGTGGGATTAGTGGGTCATTTAGCCCAATTGCAGATACATTCCCTAAGTTGTCCAGTATGTGATTGCCAAGGAATCTGTGCCTCTTCGCAGCCAGGGCAGGGCATTCGTAGAGAATATTAAAAACTGATTCCTTCTTTTTCCTATTCAAACAGCTGCAACAATGGTCATTAAAGGGGAGTCGCCTGAGAGTAGTTTTAAATTGCGGGATTGCAAGGATGTTATTTTCTAAACTAAGCTTAAGTCGACTTAAGCAGTTATTCCTTTTTTTCATAGTATTAATATTTACACGTATAAAATAAAAATATCAAAAATAAGCCCACAAGTAATTCGAGTTCGAAGCACGTCGGAAAAACGGGACATATTTCAATCGTACCATTGGTGCAACGTAGAATGGTGACTTCTTTATGGTACACAACTTTTTGTTTTCCAAAAGTCTTTGGAGCCGATTGTATGGGTATTTCAAGACGAGCAAAACGCTACAAAAGTCATTATAGTTCGAAGCACTTCGAAAACTGAACCTGTAGAATGGTGACTTCTATATGGTACACAACTATTTGTTTGCCAAAAGTCTTTGTAGAAGAAAGAAAAACCAACGGCCAAAGGCGAATTATTCTCCATTACGACAATGAGAAAGGGACTTTTTTAACACTCAAAATTTTGATTTAATAAGTCATTCGCCGTTTTGTAGTGACTTGGCACCCAATGACTTCTTTTTATTCCCGAACTCAAAAAATAAATTGCGAGGTCATAGATGCGTTTAAAATGCATGTTTTGTAGGTACCTCAATCGGAATAAAAAAAGTGTTTCGACAATTTGTTCAGACGTATGCTAAAATGTCTTGATCTTCGAGGAGAATATTTTTTAAAAGCAATAAAGCATTATTTGATGATTTCTTGTCTCTAATCCCGAAATATAAAAGGCAACAACAACAATTAACCCGATTTGCGTTGCTAAAATAAAATTGATAATGTTTCGAATTTCATCGTTAAAAAGGGGATTTCCAATTTCAGTAAATGTAGTTTATGTGGGTAAGTTATCGGTTTTTGTTTTCTTTACAAATATCGGGGTATAGGTATGTGTATTAGTGAATAAAAAGTGAGCAAAATGCAAATGTGATATTTTTTTTTTGCTTTAAAATAATGATTTTTAATTTTCAATTTATTACAGTACATTTTATATTTTTTTATAACCTTTAGATATAAAAAAACGCAATAAAAACAAATTTATGCGAGAATTTTTTTTTGTTTTATGATCCTATAAAAATATATCAGCGATTTTTCAGGTCTTTAATTACGCTGTAAAGTTTTTGCTCCCGACTCTGACATCGGTTTAATAAGCAACTTGGTATTTGGACTTGTACTTTTTCAAAATTCCTTTTATCAGCGTTGTTATTTTATTAATTAATATAAAACAGTTCATACTTATTTACCAAAAAAAAGTATGTACACATGAGCGTATGTACATGTATGTAGTTTTAAAGGATTTTTTTAATAAAACCATTTTATTTCCAAATTCCGTGATAGATTTTGTATCAAGTTCATTGAGTAAAAAAGGCTATGGATTTAAAATGACATTTTACTGTTTAGAAAATCAATAATTTAAAAAGAATAGCGCGACAAAAATTGACCTAGTCCTTAAGAAATTGTACGGAAATGTACAAAAAAAATTAAATCAAAACAATTAAAAGAGAACTAAAGAGAATTAGTTGTTTTAAAAGTGAAAGAGCGCATGTATGAAAAAAAAATAGAAGAATAATTAAAAAAATAAAACTTGAACTAGAAAAATTAACACTTAAAAATGTACGTAAATGTTTAAACAATAATCAAATAGGTACAATAAACTGGTATTTAAATTGCTTAAATGATAAATACAAACAATTTAAATACACTTTGTATTAAATACACACATACGTCCATACATACATACATATGTAGTATAAAAATATAAAACAGCGTTAAATTAAATCAAGTATGAATAATACACTTTTAAAACATACCACATGTTATAAATTAAATTTTTTTTACTATAAAATTTTAACGTAACTGTTCAATAGTATTAAAAATGCATTTAGTTTTTATAACTTAAATTAGACAAGTCAAAAATATTTTTTTTAAATAAAGCTGTTATACATATGTATGTCCAGATAAGTATATTATTATTTTATTGTTATATACCACGAACGCAAAAACGTTTTTTTAATTCTCTATTTTATACCGCACCCAAGAGGAGTAAAAAATAAAATACTACTAAACAACTTTTTAATCTAATTTGCAATGAACCTCAATAAAAGCAAAAATTCTATAGATACAACTTAAGAGCACAAATTAATGGAAAAGCTTTAGTAAAAAGTTTACTTAAGAGAGTCAGTCGGTATAAGAGAAAAACAAAATAGAAAATCTTCAAGATAAAAAAAAGAAAAACGTACATATGTACATACATACATATGTACATAGAAACCTGAAAGAATTTTGCGATAAAAAGTTATAACAAAACAAATAGAAACAAGTAAGAGTGCTATATTCGGCCATGCCGAATCTTATATACCCTTCACAACGTGTAGTCAGGCAATAACAATAGTTTGTATCACCATTCATCTCATTAATATGAAATACGTACATACATATAAAAAACATACATATATAAAAACATCCTATTGTAAAATTAAAAATTAACGTATGTATGTTAAAAAAAAAATAAAAAATAAAAATAAAACAATTAAAAAAAAGTTAAAAAAAAAATTTTAAAAAAAATAATTAAAATATAAATATTAAACAAAAAAAAAATTTAAAAAAATAATAAAAATATAAATAATATATTAAATAAAAAATATAAAAAAAATATATAAAAGTATAAAAAAAAATTTTTTTGGGCTCAGCTGGGATTCGATCCCACGTTTACTTAAACCAATATACAAGTTTGTATGTATGTATATATGTATGTTGTTGTTGTAATGTTGTTTTTGTGAAACAAAATAGGTGTTCGTGGGTTTTTGCTCATATCTCTGTTGTTTATGAACCGATGTTTCTGATTTTCAATACCGATCTACTCCCGAATATTTCTGATATTTTAATACCTCATCCGGGTCCAAGCGATTTCGGGGGGCTTCAAAAAGACAGACGGACAGACTGACAGGGCTTAATCGACTCCCCTATTCATAAGCTTTCAGAAAATATATACTTTATGGGGTCGGAAATGAAAATTGTAGACATTTCACACGGAATGACAAACCTATATATACTCTTTTTCAATGTGTGAAGGGTATAAAAACAAAAGAAAATACCAAAAGTAAACAATATAATAATAGAGCAACAAAAAAAAAACAACTAACTAGGCGCCTTAAAGCTGCATTCAGACGGGATGTATTTTACATATGACTTTTCGCTTTTACGATACATATGTCATTGCGTATGTCTGTCATGATTTCCTTTTTGCAGTAGATTTTAAAAATTTTGCTTTCAAACACATACATACATACATTACCCGGGGTCTCCACGTAGCAATATTTATTACCGCAATTGTCAAATTTGATTGCGTCCATAGAGATTGCGGCGTGTAGACGGCAAACTGATATATATACTAATTCATTGCTCTGCTGATTGCTTGAGCAATTATTGCCGCAATTAGCTGTCAAAATCTTTTAATTTTCTGAAATTTTATGTTTTTCTTTGCAGAAACATAGGAAAATTAAAATAATTTTACCTGATAATAATTTAGAGTGAGGTATTTCAAAAAAACCCATAAAAGTTAAATTTATTAAATTATATTCATAAATAAATTACGTGTGTCGTGTTCTCCACCCAATGAAAATAAATGTGCTTTAGCAATAAATTGCCGTTATTCTGCCGACGTTTTTGCTTATGCTTAGCAATGAAAATTGCTACGTGTAGACCCAGCGTTACGATGGTTGCAAGTAGAAAGTCCCTAGCACGTATTTACGAAATTAAGTTTTTTACACTGTTGCCATTTCTGCTAGTTTTTCGTAAAATCTAGCGATTTTTAAATACTGTTAGCGGGAAAAAAATAAGATTTCGCTATTAGCGGGAAATCTAGAGATTTTTGCGATTACATTGTTGGGTTTTAATGTGTTTTAAATGCATTTGTTGTTAACATTCTTAGAGCGTTGCTATCAATTTATTTGTAAAAATTGCAAGGTAAATTTTGACATCTGAAAGCCAAAAAGCACATACATGAAACTTAAAAAACCAATTTTATCTTGTAAAGTTTTTACTCGAATACTTTCATTGTAAAAAGTTAAATAAACGTTGCATTCTTTCTTAAAATGAATTAGTGAATTATACAGAAAAAAAATATTTTAAAGTTTCTTGCAAAAAATTCGAAATATTGCAAAAAACTAATATAATCAAAAATGTGTGCATGATTAATTTATTTAAAGTTCTGGGTAGTGCAAGATAAAAAAGATGATCCAAAAGGATACTGAAGCAGGCAGGGAGTACCTGCAAAATTGTACAAATAAAAAATACAAGTAATCTACAACGGCGAGGGGGTTATATTGGAGAAAATTTAAATTAAAAGAAGGCTTTATTTATATGTACGTCAGCATACGTCAATCAATTCAATTGATCCAAATGCTTAGCAATAAATAAAAATTTTTTAGCGCCCCATCTCGTAATGGTACTTAGAAACGATATATCAGGTTCTAGATATAGTATATTAAAAGATAAATCAATAGACGTTGATGCCATCAAATTATTAGGCATGTTTTTTTTTAAACTAAAAATCTACGTTGTACATAAATCTAAAGGAAATATTATATTTGATATACTTAGGTAATAATTAACGTCAGTATGGAAAAACAACAAATTGTATTAACATTTCTAAGCTTGGCTGAAGTGGCCGATGTGACAGCTGCAATTAAGATATAAACACAAAAATAACTGTAATCTTTCAAACAAATTGAATTATTTTATTTAAAATAATCTTTAAAAAAAGAATTCTTTGCAAATATTAATTTTTGCACGGAACATCGAATTTGTGTTTAAGTTGATTTGACTAAAATGTCTTTACAGATTTGTGAAAGAACGTGGAAGGGCCATAATTTACTGTACAAACTTGTATAGCATTGGAAATGCACCTTAAGGATCATTACCTTTTAAGTTTAAAATTTTTTGCAAAAAAAAAAAAAAAAAAAATGTAAACGTTCTTTACTTCTTTTAAGAATTTCTTAAAAAGTTCCAAATTTTAACTCTCTAAATTTAGTGTCTAAAATTTATCCAAAATTAACTTAATATACTAAATCAAATAAAGTAACGAGTTTTCAAATCAAAAGTTTACAAAATGCCTACTTGTACTTGTAATTAAGTCTGGCATAACCTCTTTTTGCCTTTAATAACTATTATTGTACGCGAATTTTGTTTTATCAACTTTTAATAATTTGTTTTGTATGTACATTTTGTTAAAATAATTTTAATAAATAAAAAATCTGGTGAAATGGATTCAGCAAATTGTTTTAAAGTAACATCTACAATATCTTTAAAATCTAACTTTATACAATATAAATGAAGTTTATTATTATTATTTTTTTAATCAACTTACACAACTTAAAAATATTAAATGCTTAAGTTTTTGTTAATTTATTCTCTTTTTTCCTTTGTTTCCTTTAGGTTTGCCAAAAACAGTTGATGTTAGATGCTCTGTCAAGTCAAAATAGAACACGCTCTAATTTGAAAGTTTGTCATTAACATACATATGTACATATTTTTCACAAGTAATGTTTTAACGGGTTCATTCGATATGTATCAATTTTGCAGTGGAAAATTTTACAAGTCATTTGTAAAATACATGTCGTCTGAAAGCTGTGTAAGGTGTTAAATATTTTTGAATACATACATAAATATTAAAAAAATTTAAGTGCAAATGTACGTAGTCTACAAACAAAACAAACAAAAAATTGTTTCATCTCGTTTAAAAATAAAATGGTGAGAAAATATTTAACTTATTTTATTGTTATATTTCTAAAGCTTTTTTATATTATTTATTTGTTTACAAAAAACAAGGAACACAATTTGTTTTTATTGTGAGGTCTGGCCATATATTGCTGGTAAAGTAGAATTTGATGCAAAATCACTGCTATGACCATTACACATGGTATGGCAACATATTTACATAAATGATTGCAGGGTACACTTATACATTTAGTGGTGCCAGGCCAGCTGATTATTTTTTTGTGTCCCAATATACATATCGATGCCTTACTTCCTCAACCTCGTATCTTAAAATATAAAAAAAGAAAAACGGTTCATCTTTTTATACTTCAGTGTTTGGTTAAAAGTTTAAATGCAAATTATTAAGGAATTGATTGTATTATGTATATTAGTAGTAATAATATACTATTCTTTTTTAGTTTAAGCATAAAACAATCGTTCGATATGAAAAAGTCAAAACCGTATTTTTTAAGTTACGAGGTTAAGGAAGTAAGGCATCGATATGTCAAACTCCGTATATAGAAAAAAGATTAAGTCCCATGACCTGTCAAACTCCATACAAAAAAAAAAAAAAAAAAAGAGAAACGAAAAATTCTGTCCGTCTACGATATTACCTTATTTGATTGCATGAATGGTTGCCTTATTTAAGGGCTTTTTATATCCTTGAGCTATGCTGACATTCGGAGTTCGTCGCAGTTGTGCGCCTAGCATTATTCGTCAAAGGCCTATTAGACACGCATACATGTCTTAAGACATGTACGATGGCATACCAAATCTCACTGTGTAATAGCATGTATGTCGAGTATGTTAGACATGTATGTTGGTTTTAAAAAATTTTTAAAAACCTGAGTCTGTCGCATACCAACATACTCGTCTAATAGCGTGTCTGTCATACTTCATACAAAAATTCATTCAAATTTTTGCCGCTGCTGTGTGCATATCGCAAATTAAGAAAAATGTCTCTCTAATTTTATATTCTGGAAAGAGTTTATTGAGAAATATAAAAGCTTCCCACAATTGTGGCAAATAAAATCAAATCTGTATCACAACAAACAATTGAAAATTAATGCATACAATGCATTAAAAGAAAAATTAAGTGAAATAGAAAAAAATTAACTATTGACAACTTTCCGCTTCATTGCCATGTTTTCGGTTCAAAAATGTCTGTGTAATGAAGTATGCCGTCAGCGTTCAACAGTGTAATAGCTAAACCCAAAGTATGCCATACACATGTCTTAAGACAAGTATGCGTGTCTAATAGGCCTTTCAGGTAATCGCAGTTTGTTGAGGAACTTTTTGTTTATTTTTTTTATAAAAAATTTGATTTTTAAAATGAAAGAGAGAATTGTCTTCATCTATAGATTTCGACAGCTGAAGTTTAAAATAAGTGATGAAAAAAAACAAGTAAGAGCGCTATATTCGGCCGTGCCGAATCTTATGTACCCTTCACAACGTGTAGTCATGCAATAACACTAGTTTGTATCACCATTCATCTCATATGAAATACGTACATACATATAAAAAACATACGTACATAAAAACATCCCATTGTAAAATTATAAATTTACGTATGTATGTTAAAAAAAAAAATAAAAAAAAAAATAAATAAAAAATTTAAAAAAAAAATAATAAAAATATAAATAATAAATATAAAAAAAAAATATTGAAAAAAAATTTAAAAAAAATATATTAAAAAAAAATAAAAATATAAATAATATATAAAATAAAAAAAAAAATTTTTGGGCTCAGCTGTATACTCTAACCAGTATACCACGTTTGCATGTATGTATGTGTGTTGTTGTTGTGTAAAAAAAAACGAGGTGGCCGTGTTTTTTTGCCGATGTTTATGATTTTCAATACCGATCTACTCCCAAATATTTCTTCTGATATTTTAATATCTCACCCGGGTCCAGGCGATGTCGGAAACACGGACAGACTGACAGAGCCTAATCGACTCCCCTATTCATAAGCTTTCAGAAAATATATACTTTATTGAAATGAAAATTGTAGAAATTTTACACGGAATGACAAACCTATATCTACCCTTTTTCACTGTGTGAAGGGTATAATAATCAACTGGAGTATCAAGACGATGATGAATAAATTTGCCTTGTTTTCATCAAACATCAGTATAATTTATTAATCCGAATGCTTAATTCATTATTAAAATAAGTACATACGAACAATTTCCATAATTCTTTTAAACATTTTATTATATGTCATAGAATTATAATAATTGCTTTTGTAGTTTATGTTTTCTGACCGCCTCTGTTCTTAACCTACATATTAATTTTTTCAATCTTCTGTACAGAGATTTAAAATATTTTTTTCATCTTAAGCGTTTAAGTTAAGTGTTTGACATACGTACATATGTGTGTATACGTCAAATGTAATATAACTGAAATTTTTGTATGTTAGTTATAAATATAAATTATTCTTTTATTTTACTGTCATCGTCATTTATGTTTGTTATGACATTTAATATTACACAACTGCAAATTTATATAACATACTTTGTAGTACTCTATGAACAAATGAACTGCCATCTAGAAGTTTCAATGTGAAAAACGAATATTTTATATAAATATTGTCGTCTTAGATGATTAAGCAAAATTTTATTAATGACCACAATTTAAATATAAAATAGCGTTTAATGTAATAAAATAAAAATCGATTATAAATCTAATCGATTTTATAATAAATAACTTAAATTATGTAGATAAAAAAAAAATGTGAAAAAGTTTAAAAACTTGACTTATATTTAATAAATAAATTTTAAAACTAAAAAAAAACTTCGTTTTCAAATGCTATTTAAATAAATTATTTTCCTTAACAAAGCATTTCTTTAAATGCCTTTAGCCGTTTCAAATGCCATTAATATTTATTATGTCTGGCTACCCCATTAACTGGTGCTAATTGATGTTAAATGGCCGTAAATATGGTCATATTAGAAAATGGAAATTAATCACATAGTTTGCATGATCATTGGAATTTTAGAGGAATATATGTACGTTGAGACTATGCTAGGTGCTGGGTTATTTTAACATAAGCGGCAATGAAATTGCTGATGAGTTGGCAAGACTGGGCTCAGAAAGGGTGGATCCTGATGGGGTGGAGGCGGTTAGGCCTCCAATGGGTTTCTATTTCGGATATGTGCAGGCTGTGCGAGGATCCGGAGGAGTTGGAGACAGTTGAGCACATTATGTGCCACTGTCCAAGACTGCAGATTAGCTTCAACCTGCTAGGCGAGGTAGTAGATTCCTAGGCGAAATGGGGAATTGTCTCGAGCTGTGGACTCGAGAATCTGATAGGTTTCGTAATGGAAATGACCTGGCTTCGTGACACGAGACTGAGAATGGGTCGATTGTATGGTTAAGCTCTTTTTGGTATTGATTTGGTGTCCACTACTTCACCACCTGTCTATCTTCTATTCTTATTCCATTCTTTTTTATTTCTATATTAAGGCGTCTCAATGGACCGTATTGGTCTCTGGGTGAGGGTAACTTTGCACCAGATTTACTACCTACCTACCTTTATATGATCATATATAGGGTAGACCGTTATTTCGAATCTGGCAATTCTATTCTGTCACAAAATTCAGTATATTATCTCCGCTGAACGAAATGAATCGATTTACGGTTGAGCAACATTGGGATTTATTGGGAATCTATTTTCAAAACAAAGACAAAGGCACGAAAATGTCGTACAAAAAAATCATCTTTTCGGACAAGCTCATTTTTATATTGGTGGATATGTTAATAAGCAAAATATTCCGTAATTAAGGCTCAGAAAACACTAACGTAGCCTTACAGAAGCCAAGTCATCCATTACGAGTGACTATTTGGTGCGGCTTGTGGAGCGGAGGCATCATTGGCCCTATTTCTTTGAAAATGAGGATGGCTCAAACATTACGATCAATGGAGACACCTACCGCACTATGATGCCCGCTCTTTATGGTATTGATGTGAGCAATGTTTGGTTTCAACAGGATGGTGAAACTTGCCACACATCTAATGCCACAATCGATTTATTGCGTTCAACGTTTGATGGCTGTTTAGTTAGCCGAAATGGTGATGTCAATTGGCCACCAAAAAGCTGCGACTTGACACCGTTGAACTATTTTCTGTGAGGAGCCGTTAAAGACAAGTTTTATGTAGACAAACCAGAGACAGTTAAGCATTTGAAAGCCAACATTCGTGATGACATTGCCGAGATATAACCCCATATACTCAAAAAAGTGGTCGAAAAGTGGATCGATCGAACTGTGGGGCCAGCCAAGGTAGCCATATGAATAAAATAATATTTTATTTCTAACAAGAACAATAGTACTTCACAAGAAAAAAATTAATTTGGCAAAATTTCAAACCGTTTTTGTTCTATTGCATTTTTAAATTTAAACTTTTAAATGGCCCACCCTTTATTATAAGATATTTAAGATTTAAAATCGTAAATAATTTTTAAATTCATATTATTGTTTTTTATTTTCAATTCTTGTTTTGATTTTAAGGACGAACATATAACTAATGGTAAGAAAGAAGCAAAGAAAAAACACAAACTAAAACATTGCAAATTTTTTAAAAACAAGTTTTTTTATATAACGAATAGGAGCAAGGCCTATACACTAAATTATGTTAAAACAATTAAGACGTTGGAGTACCGTTACTTTTTTGTTTGACAACTTGTTTGAAAACAAACTGCCTTCATTTTTTTGTATTACAATTTAAGCTGTGCACGTTTTAGAGTGAAATTCAAATAGGAAAAATAATAAAACTCCGTAGAAAGAAAAAGTAACAGTTTTGGATGATTGTTAAAAGGGTATAAAAAGACTTTATGAAATTTCAGTGAATCTTAAAATATCACAATCATCAATATATTCACACAAGAAAATGCAAGCAGAAATTGTTCTATTGTTAATCCTCGATAATTCTTATAGTCAATTTCCTGAGCAACAATTAGTAATAACTACAAGATGCTGTAATATTTTGCCGATATTCATGCCTGCTAGTGTTACGCAGCTTACCTATGCGAAGTTTGTTATATCATAATCTATAACATAGCTGTTACTGTTTTTTATGTTTATTGAGGTTCTTAAATTATTGTGAAAATTAAAAATACTTAATATTTGCACATATATGTTTTAACTGCATAATTTTTTGTTAATCTAAAAAGAGGTTCAAATAAAAAAAACTACGCGATATTACAAAATTATCGATATAACTAATGGACCTGACATTAAAAAGTTCGTTATAACTAGATTTTCCTGTATATGAAAAATATTAAAAAGTGTGTATGTATGTATGTATGTATGGCTTTATTTACTTTTTGTGTGGGTATGCATAAAATTCATATATCACACATACATATTTTTGTGTATGAGTGATATAAAGAATATTCGTATTCGTCGGATATTTCTTAATACACGCATAAGCGAATACCTCAAATTTAATATTATTTGTAAAGAAATTTCGCATTCACTAGCCATTCCCATACTTCTTGCCATTTGCATTCGTGCATACTAAACATTTTATAATCGTTACATCACTAATATGTACATAAGTATAAACATACATATGCATGTATGTAAGTACATTCTATAGTATAAGAACATGGAAAATGTTTAATTTTGCATGATTTTCCTACAACAAACTGAAAACAAAATCCATTAGAAATAGCTTTGTATTTATATTAACAAATTTTTTATTTTTTTGCAAAAAAGTTGAAGGTCATCTGGTCATAAGTAGAACGTTTTTGTTTTTTTATTTTTTATCTGTACTTACGATACAGATACGGGGGAGGGGAAAAAATAAAACATTTCTATGGAGGCACCATATTCTAGAAACCCCTACAAAAAACACAGAAACGTTCAAAGCAAAAAATGTTTAAGATAAAATTAATTTTTTTTTTATTTTAGTTTATATATGTACAAGCTTAACATTACAATGCATACTATATAAAGTCTTATACATAAATAGACTCGTTAATTAGTCATATACATACATACACACATGTGCACAAGTACTTTATTAAAAAAAAAAATATATAGAAATAAAGTAGAATCTTTCAAATCATATTAAATAATAATTATGTACATTATAAGCGTACGAAATGGCTACACTAATTGATATTAAGCTGTTCAGCCGAGTTGATTTTTGGTAGGATTACCAGGTTATCAATTTTTGTTCTATGATAAAATTAAAAGTTGTGGTAAAACAAAAAGTTTTCAAATCATATCATGCGACATCATCGTACTTTTGATTGTACAACAACTTTTACAATGTTCAACGGAACGAGTATTGACCCACCGATTGTTTTATCTAAAGCAACCCAGTGAAAACTGCAGTTGATTTCTTTACTTTGCATATTGCAGTATATATTTCTTTTAAATTTGGAATAAGTTTTTCCAAGTTCTACTGTATGATTTTAGCTTTGAGAAATATTCAAAACAAAAATAAAACAAGTAAAAATGCTATATTCGGCCGTGCCGAATCTTATATACCCTTCACAACGTGTAGTCATTTAATAACAATTGTTTGTAACACCATACATCTCATATAAAATACGTTCATACATAAACAAAACATCCCAATGTGTCCAAAATATTAAAAAAATGTATTAAAACGAAAAAAAAAAAATGAAAAAAATTTTTTTTTAAAAAATTAAAAAAAAAAATAATAAAAATACAAATAATTTATAAAATAAAATAAAAAAATTTTTTTTTTAGCTCAGCTGGGATTCGATGCCACGTTTACTCTAACCAGTATATGTATGTTTTTGTTGTAATTGTGAAAAAAAAAAGAGGTGGTCGTGGTTTTTTGCTCATATCTCAGAAAGTTATGGGGCGATTGTGCTGAATTTCAATAGCGATTTATTCCTGGATATTTCCAAAAGATTGATACCATACTCAGATCTGAGGAACGTATAGTTGCTTCTAAAAGTTGATTTCAATCAACACACGGGCAGACGGTCAGGGCTTAATCGACTCCTCTATTCATAAGCTTTCAGAAACTATATACTTTATGGGGTCGGAAATGAAAATTGTAGAAATTACAAACGAAATGTGAAGGGTATAAAATTACACATACACTGCGGTGCAAGATTATAGCTGCACGTCAGTTTTAAATATTTCTGTCATTAACACAAAGATAAGGAAATATCTATTTATACCATCTGAAAAAGCATAAATTATTTAAAAATCAGTATTGAGTTGGGTCTTTATTGCTGGAAATGAGCTTATAGTTACAATTTATTATAGTTATTATAAGTTTTAAGCATATTTTTTTGTGAGTGTCTCCCAAGAATCCATAACAACGGCTTGGAACTTCATAATGGTGCCATATTGCCTTTTTCCGGCATAGAATTTGTGCACCATGATTCCCCATATCTTTTTCATAGGATTTTAGTCTGAAGAACTGGATGGCCATATTAATTGTGGTGTTATTTGGCCCAAGCCACAATAGGGTTTGACTACTTTTGTAAACCGCGGCATTATCTTGCTGGAAAATCAATTTTTTTTAACGATTTCTCTAAAAAAAGGTATCGAGTTTGTCTTGAGTTAAGAGTTGTGTATTCCGTCGAATTCATTTCGGTACTGGGAAAAGCCAACTCTAGTACACCATGGACAGAGAATACGCCCCAAACCATTAAAAAACCAACAATGAAACTTCTTATCGAAAAAATCGTGGTTCCTTCCTTCTTTGAGTATGAGTTGTACACATAGGGACCGTTAAAGTAAATTTTTTTTTGGTTGGAAAAAATTATATTCGAACAAAACTTCTAAAGTAAAGGGTGGCCAAATTTGCAGGGAGTTTTATTTTTCATTTAATTTATTAACAAAAATAGTAATAGTTAAATTATTTTAATAAGCCTCAGCGTCTTATGACATTATTGAGGCGAGATAATCCGAACCTTTTGTGGCCGCTAATTTATGATTTGGGCGTAAAGAATATGTTTTAACAGGGTGGCGCCACTTGCAAAACATCAAGCGAAACAATGGATCTTTTTAAAAAAAAGTTTAAAAATCGCGTTATTTCTCGTACAGGACAAGTGAATTTGCCACTAAAATCGAACAATTTGACAGCTTTAGGCTATTTTTTATGGGGTTGGTTTGTAATCAAAAGTGTACAGCAATAATTCCATAACAGTTGAAGGGCTTAAAAATAACATTATCGAGCAGTAATCAACCCTTGACAACAGTTTATTGCAAAACGTGATTGAGAATTTTGACATAAGATTGGAAGCCTAACCAGTAGGGGGTGGTTCACTTGACCGTCACAAATTTTAATTAATTAAAAAAAAAAAAACATTTTTATTAATATTAGAATGTTATTTAGTGTTTGGACAATCTTTTTTTTAGTGAAAATTGCACAGCTAATTTTAACTTTTATCTAATCTGAGCTCATAATTTTTAGCAAACGCGGGGTAATAAACAAAATTTAAATGCTGGGTTATTTAATTTTTGGGAAGCGAATAAATTTTGCACACGTCTCACACTCCAGCTTGGCAAATTTTTACCCAAATTATCAACTACTGTTTTTAGCATATTTTTCAGAGTTGCTTGCACTTGACACACTTTGACGGACTACCTTATCTGATCGGTTTAATTTCCACGCAATTTCCCCAAAAATGTACACCTTCCAACTGAAAAGCAATGATTTTGTTTTTTTCTGTGTCAGATACTAATTCAAAAATAAATAAATAAAAAGCAACAGGAAAGAAGAAACCGATGGCCTAGTAAAACTTCTAATTTTTAATGATGCGGCTAATGAGTTGTTATAAATGTGAGAAATAAATAAATATTTTTGTTGCTTTAGTTAGTAATTTTTGATGTGCTTTCAGGTGGTATAAATAAATCTAATCTTTGTGTTAAAATAAATAATAAATACGGAAAATTCATGTGCAGCTATAATATTGCACCGCAGTGTATAACGTGTGTACATTCATACGACTGTTTGTAACGTTTATTATTGCTTAAAGTAGATGCCTGAATGTATAAATACTTGTATAAATGTGGTTTTAATAAAAATCTAGTTTTTGATAATCTCTTTTCTACGGATTTTCTTTAAACAATATTATTAACTGGTTTGAATGTTTTTCTGTTTTAGTTTTTTTTGCATTTGCATTTGCTAACAAATAAAATTGGAGCAAACAATTATAAAAACACTTATGATACTCAACATATAATCACACATATGATAACAGAATCGAGGAGGAGTTTACTTTAGTGAACAATTGTAGCCACATTAAAAAAATAAATAAATAAAATACAATACAATGTTATTGAAAATCAAGAAAATATAATGATCTATGCATAATATTTGGTTTTTATAAAGAAAATGTATACTTATAAAATTTTAAAAATATTTTTTAAATTTTTTTTATGGCAGTGTATATAGTAGGGTGATCGATTCGATAAAAAAAAACCGGTTTTCAAATAGTTTTAAATTTAGAACTTAAAAAAACCGGTTGCTATAATGAAAATTGAGAAAAAAAACTGGTTAACCGGTTGGAATATATAAAATACTAGCCAAACCCGGCGCGCGTTGCTACGCCCCTTAATGAATCGAAATGCATTCTGAATTTTAATTGAATATCAAGTGAAAAAACCTAAAAATTATAATTTTTTTATGGGCGTGGCATTGCCCACTTTTCTAGTCACGAAATTGTAAAGTCATAACAGCTCAATATGTGTGCAAAGTTTCAGAAGAATCGGACCAGTGCAAGTATCTCAAAATTAAAATTGTTTTTATGGGCGTGGCCCTGCCCACTTTTCTTATCACGAAATTGTAAAGTCATAACAGCTCAATATGTGTGCAAAGTTTCAGAATAATCGGTCCAGTGCAAGTACTTCAAAATTATACCTTTTTTTTATGGGCGTGGCACTGCCCACTTTTCTAATCACGAAATTATTTAGTCATGACAGCTCAATATGTGTGCAAAGTTTCAGAAAAATCAGTCTGGTGCAAGTACCTCAAAATAATAGCCTTTTTTTATGGGCGTGGCCCCGCCCACTTTTTTAATCACAAAATTATAAAGTCACGACAGCTTAATATGTGTGCAAAGTTTCAGAAAAATCGGTCCAGTGAAAGTACCTCAAAATTAAAACTTTTTTAGGGGCGTGGCCCCGCCCACTTTTCTTATCACGAAATTATTCAGTCATGACAGCTCGATATGTGTGCAAAGTTTCAGAAAAATCGGTCAAGTGCAAGTAGCTAAAACTGATAATTAATTTTTTATGGGCGTGGCCCCGCCCACTTTTTTTCATCCATAAACACTCCCCGGTATGTGTACAACAACTTACCAAAGTTTGAGCCCGATCGGTTTTACAGTTTCAGAGTCTATAGCTAACACACACACACACACACACACACACACACAGAGTTTCACTTTTATATATATAGATAATTCCTTAAAGAAAAAATTAAAAATTTTGTAAAGAAAGATTATAATAAAAATATAATAATAGAAATTTTTACAGTTTATATACGTAAAGGTACTCTTTACAAGTAAAATAAATAAATACAATAAATAAATACATAAATAAATAAGACTTTTTATAAGGCTGTTATAAAATTTTGTGTCTCCTTCTGTACATTTTTCAAATGTTAAATAGATCTTTTAAACTAAAGCTTGGTTTTCACTATGTCATTTTTGTTGTCAAATTGTCCAAATTGTTGGCAATTGTATGAAAACGGGTTGTCACATGGCGTCATCTATGTTATGCACACAAACTGCCATCTAAACTGACAAATAAGTGAAAACGCCAAATTTTAGTTTGTCAGCAGATATGGCAGCATTTTTTCTCGAAGTAAATTTGACAACAAGTTGTCAATTATTTTTGTTTGTCGTTCGTCAGTTTTTAAAATGCAGTGAAAACGCATTTGACGCAAACTGACGAGAATTCATTTGAGGCAGTTTTTGTTGGCATTTCATATGACATAGTGAAAACCAAGCTTAATACGCACTAACGTATTTTGTTTAAAATGATTTAAAAATTCTTTCTTATTACCCTGACAGACAGACATACATACATATATAGGCATAAACTAGTTTATCCAATTGTTAAAGTTGACAGGCACTCAATGCCATTAATTAAAACTAATATGTAGAAGAACACATAATTGGTTATTCTTTAATGTAACTACACTTTTAACCTAAAAGAGATCGATCGATCAGCTAAGTTTAACAAAAGGCGATTTTACACAGGTGAAATTAGGCATTTTATCAAAATTTTTTAAATTCGCCGAGATGGAAAATGAGATTTTGGTTTCTGTATTAAGAAATTCACTTAAATGTACTTTTTCGCTAATAAATGTATCAAATTTATGTATATTTGTTGTTTTTGCACCATTTATAATGTGTTTCATAAATATGTATCCTTTTTTTTTAGTAAAATTTTATCAAATGAAATGCTTATCACAATAAGTTTTCCATCCCTGTTATACGAATTGGCTATGTCAGAAAATATCCCCTAAAAAGTTGCTTTTTTGTATTAATTCGTCGTTGCATATACATACATACATACCTGTATGAATATGCCTTTGGAGCTACTAAAGCAATTTGCAAGTAGCAGGATTTATCCAAAAGTAGGGAAACCGGTAACTATAAGTTAAAGTAAAGACAATTTTGCATACCCGAAGTGCTGCTTGAATGTTTTTAAAAAAATATCTGCACCAAATTACTACTTGCGAAGGTAAATTGATTCATTATGTAAGAGATAGTAAGTGAAGCTGGGCCAAACAGTTGAAACTAGTGCCCCGATGGACTAGTCAGCAGTGTGCTGTTCTGCTAGCTTAGTTGCGGGTTCGATTCCCGCCGGAGACTCTGGACTTGTCTGCTTCTTTTCTATTCTATTCTTACTTTTCTATTCAGGTATCACAAAGGGATCACTATAATGGACCCAAGTGAGCTGTACAACAGCTGCCTGTTCTACCTAACCTAACCTAAAGCCAAAAATCCATGGCGCTAAGGTAATGTTCTATTTAGTGGGATCGAAAGGCACTTTCTATTATGAGCTGCTGAAATCAGGCCAGACCATCTCAGAGAACCTCTACCGACCGCAACCGATTCGTTTAAAGCAAGCATTTATATTTTAAAAAAATTGTGAGTTTTTACGTTAATTACTAGTTGTATTCGGACCGCATAGCTGGTTCGTCCCCACATAAATATTGAGTATACCAATCCAGTAGTACACGAGAAAAACTTGCATATTCGAAAAATAAAGCTTGTTATACATATACATATGTTCATTAAATAGCTGGACTACAGCGCCACCTAGAGCGTGCAAAATTTAAAGTTTAATTTTATTTAAGTTTGTGCATATGAGTAATTTTGGTTCAATTTTTTTTAATAATTCGACTATAACGCCACTTGTTTTTTCGATTTTTATTTTTTCGTGGCAATTGCGAATAATCCCACAGAAGAAAGTATGCAATATTGATCAGTCAGTCTCAAGTTTTACAATTAAATAATTATAAATAAATAATTATATAAAAATGGGAAAGAAATAGCGAAAATATGGCAAAAGATGTGGCACAGCAATTGTTTTTAATATTTTAGATTTTATTACAGCAGCCATATCTAACGCTGATTTTTATACAGTAGACTCGCGGTAACAAAAACACTGCCTTACGTGAACACCGGATAATAATTTTTTTTTACACTGACTACTCTGTAGCGTGAACACAGTGAGAAAGCCTTATAACGTGAACAAGTTTGTCGGTTATCCAAATCGTTTTCATAAAAATGGGTATCGCCGTAAATGATTGCACAGGTTTAGTTTAGTGCGCGCTGCTGATTTAGAATGATCTAATCTAAAGTTTTTCGTGAAAAATGTCACAAAAAAACTACCAAAATTCTAAAGTTAAACTTCTTGTGATTGGAAAGGCAAAAGATCCTCGCTCTTTTAGAAATTTTGAATCTCCTGTGGACTACAATTGCTCCAAATCGTAATGGACGACAACTGCCATTTTTGAAAATTGTTTTAACTATTAATGGAAGCAATTGGCTATTTAAATTCAACTTGGCAACGTCTTGAAAATAAAACAATAGCAAAATGCTAGCTGAACATTTTTAGCTCTTTAGGAGATGAAGAAGACTGTAAAGAGGATATCCCGTTAGCTTTTTTGAGAGAAAGAATTTGTTCAGCAAATAAAATTTAAAAATGACAAGATAATCCAAAAAAAGGTGACACATTTTTTTAATAAATTTTAACGTACTTTTTTTTCTTAACAAAACATATGTACATAACAATCCGAAATACAAAAAAATATATGAATTTGAGTTAAATCACGTCTAATTTATTTGGAAATTTTAAAGATTTACACCTTCGTCAACATGCACAACTACGCAAACGTGAACACGCTCGTTTTTTAATAGTTCACGTTACTGCGAGTCTACTGTATTATATTTTATCTTAAATTACCAGGGGACAGCCAAATCGCAACATACGAACGCGATACTATGTTACTCGAACAATAGATTTTGCTGTTATAGAGATTCGAATAAGAATTCTAAAATAACGACAGCGTTCGTATGTCATAATTTGTCTTATGTTTTTAAATAACATGATTTTATGTGTTAAGGCGAATTTTTAAGGTTATGTTACTACACACTTTTAAATATTTAAAACCAAGCACCTATTCTTCAAACTTTAATAAAAAATAAATCCTTAATTAAGTCTCTTCTAACGAAAGTGTACGTAACTAAATATTCAAAAAAAAAAAACTTTTAATTTCTTTTGTCATCCTAAACTTACTTTCTGTTACTTTTTTTGTACTTGAGCAATTTAAACATCTTATACACTTGACTTAAATTCGATAGTCACGTTGTTATTAACTTTTTTTTTCTGTTGTTGGATGTTTCTTTAAGTCATTTATTTACAAACTATAAGAGTGCAACCAACGTGAGTAGTATAATATTAAGACTCGTAGTACATTTTTGAAAAAAATAAACACACAAAACTCTAATGAAACTTTCAAACTGGTGACTGTTTATTAGTTCAAAGCCCCCTCTTTTCTCCTACACCGTATAAATAAAAGTGCTTGCAATTATTGTGGTAGGGAAGAGATTGTAAACATGCATAAAAGTACTTAGTTATAAAGAAATAATAAAAGGGGGCAAACAAACAATAACAAACAATGTAGTACGTGTATCTAAAATAAAAAAAACACCCGGTTGGTTGTGTGTATGTATGTCCATAAAGGATTCAATAAGTCATCTACCTCTATTTGTCTTTCCTTCTCTACTATACACATGTTGCCGTATTGTAGTAAGTTTAGTACAACCAGGGTTGCTGTAGGTATTTCTTTGTTGTTCTTAAAAAATTTTAAGAGTCCAGGAGCCGAATTACGGCATTCGATATCAATCGAAAATGATAGAAGAATAAGAATAAGAGTCCAATACAAAATGCAAGAAAAACTTCCACGTTCGATTGAAATTTCGATCGATATCGAATGCCGTAATTCGGTCCCTGAAATATTTAAAAAAATGTAACATACCAACTGTAGTCGTTAAAATTTTTTAAGTTTGTGGTCAAATATATAAGTTTGGCAAGCCTGTCAGCAGATGCACACCACAGTTCTGCCTTAACTTATAAAAGATTAAGAGCATAAAACAAAAAGTTTTGTTGTTGATGATGATGATGACAATGACGATGTCAAATGAAAGTTGTAAAAATATAAAGTGGGGGGAAAAAATACGATTTTATATACTCAACATACTACTATAAGATACAACAGAGTTGGAAAAATTTGTATTTTTATATTTTTTTTTTGCTATAGATTTTTTTTATTAATTAGCAAATAGGACAACGATTTTTTCCAAATTTTTTGACGAAAATTTTCGAAATAACAATTTAAAAGTATTTTTTAGTAAAATTATCAAAACTTTTTTAAACAAATTTAAGTTAATCTAAATTAATATTTAAATATTAACTTGCACATCCCTGCATTTAGTTGCACTTTAAGTGCATGATTGTTTTTGCAGTGGGAAACAATGTACATATGTATGTGTTAACGTAGTAGTCATTTAGATATTTATATTTATTTTGTACTAGAATAAAAATGCATTCTGAATTTTAAATGAACATCAAGTACAAGAAGCTAAAATTATAACCTTTTTTATGGGCGTGACATTGCCCACTTTTTTAATCACGAAGCTGTATAGTCATGACAGCTCAATGTGTGCAAAGTTTCAGAAAAATCGATCTAGTGCAAGCACCTCAAAATTATATCTTTTTTTATGGGCGTGGCCCTGCCCATTTTTATAATAACGAATTATATAGTCGATCTAGTGCAAGTAGTTAAAAATGATAATTTATTTTTTATGGGCGTAGCCCCGCCCACTTTTAACCACCCATAAACACTCCCTGGAATGCGTACATAGATGAATACTCTTATAAAAAAAACATCTCAGTGTATTGATTTTTCTTAGGTTTCCTAAATGTTGCCAGACTCTTCTTTACAATTATAAATATTAAACCTGGCCTATTACCGATTTTTTACAATAATCCCAATATTCAATTATATTTTATTGCATACATATAGCCAACAGTTGTCCTTAGCAATTACTTACAGAAAATGATTAAATATTTATTTTAGATTTAATACAAAATTCGTTTTATAAAGATTTGTTAAAATGTAAAACTGATTGTGAACGAATATATTAATTTTTCGAAAAGTTAATGAACTTTTATCAATGCTGCATTCCGGAAAAATGCAAATTAATTAGTTTTAGATTTTTTTATAAATTATATTAAATTATAAGCAGATAATTGCTATTTTACACAAGGAAAAAAAAACAGAATATAAAAATAGAATTTAATCTATTTAAATAAAAATCAAATGTCGTTCGTTGATAATCGCATCACTTAAGAACGGCTACACTGATTTCGCGAATTTTTTTCTAAATGTTTGTAATAATCAAACTTAGGTTTTTACGCAAAGAAATATTGGTCACACCTGCGTTTTTGAATTTATCTAACGGCTTATCTGTTTATCCATTTAATATTCGCATACAGAAAAAACAATATCGGTTGTGAGTTGCCATTGCATAGTACAGTTCTGATACTTGTGGATGAATTTTATAGTTGTTTCTACAGATTTTCATTTTGAAATAAGTAGTCAACATTAAAAAATTATAATTTTTGCAATAGAAATTTTATAACCTTAAAATAAAACTTATATTGTCTGTTTTCTAGGTGTAGTAATACAATTTAGGTTTTAACAAAGCCCGGTTTGCTAAATTTTTTAAATGTTTGTATAATCTTCTTCTACACAAATAAATAAATAAAATAAAATTATGTCCGTGCATCTCCGGAGAACGGTTGTATTGATTTAGGCAATTTTGTCTTAAAATTATCTATGAAGCTCGGAAATGGTTCTTACTTTTTCTTTTAATTAAAAGAGGGCGTGTCAGCTCCCATAAAAAAACATAGTTGTATAGTTGAGCTTAAAATGAGCTGGAAAACAACAGTAGGCATCACAATTTAAATTTTATTAGATATCTAGAAACCTATTACATCTATAATCTCAAAACTTAAGGTGTTTATGTCTTATTCCAGCCAACAAGCTATACGATCGGAGCAGGGTAAGTGATGGCCCCATACATAAAACTCTTGTATGACATATTTCTTTTAATCCTGTTATTAAATATTTTAATAAAAATTGTACAATTCATTTTAATGATTGGATAGGAGCAAATGAGAGGGTGTGGCACTTCCCATACAAAAAAAAATACATTTAATGTCATATCTGTAGAATTATAATTGTTATAGGTTTTAAATTCCATAATTCGGCCAAAAAATCGATAGGATCAGAGGATGGAACATGGCATCCCCAATATAGAAAAATAGTATATTTGATGTCCTTTTGAAAAACTATACTCTACCTGGTTTAAATTTAGTACGAACTACTTGTTATAACAAAAAAATGTTAAGGATCGGAGGAGGGGTACTGATACCCTACTACGAACGAAATAGTTGTTATGACAATTATTGAATACCTAACAGAATACCTAATTGAATACCTAGCAGATAATATTGAAATTCATATCCTAATGAATACAACAAAAAAACTTTGTTGGGGTTAGTAAAGCGCACCGGGTTCTGCTAGTCACTAATAAATTTAAAATTATATTTCTTTCGTAAACCCGTACAGCATACTTAATGAAAGATAAAAAATACAAATTTTTAATTAAGAGCTGCAAAAATTGCAAATTTTGAAACTTCCTTCCAAAGAAAATTATTTATGCATTTCGTATATTTTAAAAATATTTCAGTATGTATTAATTTAAGCATATGCTTAAACAACATTTCTTTAAGAACATTTTTTACAACTTCCTTACACTTTTACAGAATCTTACTACAAAAAATCAAAAATAGTTACTCTTATCAAGATTTTAAGTTCATTGAACGTTATATTATAAGTTTCTGAATGCATAGCTTACAACAATTTGTTGTTGAATTTACTATTGCGATTATTTACTACAATCTGTTCGTAGAGTTTTGCTGTGTTTTATTGCAACTATTCCTTTTTTATACCCTTCACCTGTGGTGCACAAGGGTATATATAGCTTTGTCATTCCGTTTGTAATTTCTACAATTTTCATTTCCGACCCCATAAAGTATATATTTTCTGAAAGCTTATGAATAGAGGAGTCGATTAAGCCCTGACCGTCTGTCCGTGTGTTGGTTGAAATCAACTTTTAGAAGCAACTATATGTTCCTCAGATCTGTATATGGTATCAATCTCTTGGAAATATCCAGGAATGAATCGCTATTGAAATTCAGCACAATCGCCCCATAACTTTCTGAGATATGAGCAAAAAACCACGACCACCTCGTTTTTTTTCACAATTACAACAACAACATACATACATAGATACATGTAAAAAAACATACCAAACAAAAAAAATTACAAAAAAAAAATATTAAAAATAAGAAAAAAATAATAAAAAAAACAAAAAAAAAAATTTAAAAAAAATTAAAAAAAAAAATTTTAAAAAATTAAAAAAAAAATATAAAAAAAATAATAAAATATAAATAATATATTAAATAAAATAAAATAAAATTTTTTTGGCTCAGCTGGGATTCGATGCCACATTTATTCTAACGTGTACGTATGCACGTATTTTATATGGGATGAATGGTGATACAAACAATTGTTATTGCATGACTACACGTTGTGAAGGGTATATAAGATTCGGCACGGCCGAATATAGCACTGTTACTTGTTTCTATCATTAATGGGATTTGGAATACTACAATGCAGCAGTATCGTTTTACACATTTTCACTATTTTCCTTTTCTTTTTTTGGTCTCCTATTTTAGTAACATAAAAAAATTGTAGTAAACAAATTGTGGCAGAAGTAGCAAATGTATGCATGTCACGGATGGAAATCATGGTACAATTGTACTTTTTATGGTACATTTTTGACCTTGTTGGAACCGTGGTACTACCGCGAGCTACTTGGTACAATTTAAAAATTTGTCCATGTTCTGTTCATGTTTTTGTTGCAATGCTGTTGTCAAAGCGAATTCATGTACCAACTGATGTACTTTATTGCAAACTTATTCAATAGTACCTCTTCTGGTAAAAATGTTTTCACACGAACAAACAAACTTTGAAGCAATAAATAATCTGTACAGAGCACTAGCCGATGTGATTGAACTTAGATCACACAAAGATTCAAATATTTCCTATTCTTGGTCTAAAGTATCACAGAGGAAAAATAAATTAAATGGGTTTATGTTCCCAGATATTTCAAGAATTGTAAAAGAAATTTTGTATATTCCGCGTTCCTCGGCCAACGTCGAACGAGTTTTTTCTTTCCGAAACTTAATTAAAACAAAGGAAAGAAAAATATAAAAAAACTGAAATAGAATAACCTTAAAATAAAATGAAGCTTAATAAGAATAAAGTTGCAATAGCATATTAAAAACATGCTTGAATGTTTTAATAGTAGACATAAAAAAAAAAATAAAAATAGATTGCACAAAAACTGTTTAATATTTTTTACAATTTTTGTATATATTCTATTGTACTTGATGCTCTTGCTACGATTTACCGTTTCTTTATTTTATGGTCGCCTTTTGTTTTGATATTCTCCTGTGTTTGAAAACACAAGCACTAATAAAGCTGTAGAAAAAAACTTTTCAAGTGAAGATTAATTTATTTTAGTTTTAGTAATGTTTTGTTACTTCTGTTTTGCTATATATGCTCACACTAAAATATAGTGATTGGAAGTAACATGAGAAAAAAAAAAACCCATAACTTTTAGAAAATTTTTCGCAACTCTTTAGTAAACATGCAGATATTTCCTATTTCCCTGCCATCAAATAGATGTTGATGTCTAAGTATTTACTACTTGGTTAACACTATGGGCCAATTTAAAGTAGACTCTCATATTGTACTATGTCATATAATTCATAAAGTATGTATGAGTATGTGTGAACACTTATTTTAATTGCTCAATTAACACTAGATTGAAACAATTAAAAATATCAGTCTGAACAGGGTATTACGGGTGCCTTGTTAAGGAGCTAATACACGGCATGTTTTTTACGTCTGACTTGTCAAATTCTCCACTGCTAATACAATCATGTCGTGTGTTAAAACATTAATTCTGTAAAAAAACATGTGTTGAGACATCTGACAAAATTTTAATTAGAGTGCGCTCTATTTTCTTCTGTAAAAACATGTGACATCAGTCGTTGGCAGAAATCTCTGCTGCTGCAAAGCAGTCAGCGTAAAGGTACAATTTTGACATTTTTATTTCTATTAAGTGGGTTTTATTCAACAACATAAGTGTATTGTTCATCACACAAAGTTGACGTTCTTCCAGAAATAATGGAATTGTTAAATTTTTATTTTATAAGAATTTTTATTAAAAAGTATTTGATTTATAAAATAAATATGTATATGAAATTTTCTTTAAAAAAATATAAATTTTAAAAACAGAACTCTTTACTATAATTAGAGAATTTATTGTATTTTTAAATATTATTAAAGATTTTTATTTTTTTAATTCTTTTTATGAAAAATATATTTTTTTTTAATTTCTTAAAGTTTTTTCTTTAAATATTTTTATGAAAAATGTTTTTTACTTTCTTCTTTTCTTTTTTAAATTTCTGACCAGGGTTTAGATTTCTTATTTTTCATGGGGCATTGCCAAGTTATGATGTTATCTAATTAAAATGTTATTTAAAACAAATGGAAGACTGCAAGAAATTATTTTTTTATACTTTTCATTCATTTTAATTCAACAGTATATATGTATATATTTATGATATTTTGTACCAACTTTCATTATTACGTTGATGGTCATTTAAAGGCACCTTTTATAATTGAATTTTTAGAAAGTCCTGTTGTTTTTGCTATCAAAGTTTAAAAATTTTGCTTCTTAATAAAAAGTAGCGAAAGTCGATGACAAATAATATTGTAATACCAAGAGAATAGAAAGTCTTTGTTATAAATAGTCAACATTAAAAAAAAATATTTTACAAATATTTGCTGAAATCAATATTTTTTGTTAGGGAATAACCGATATTGATACCGTTTTATTTACGAGACAACGATCCTTTTTAAATTTTTTGGTAAATAAACATTAACAGTAGTGCAGTTTTTGAAGCTGCTGTTGTTTTGTTGCTGTACAACAACTAAGGAAAAAAACCCATAAAAAATCAGGGGCCGAATTACGGCATTCGAACGTGATCGAAATTGTAAAATTCTTATTAGAATCTCTATACCTAAAGCACAGCGAACTTGATCGTTCGAGTAAAATTTCGATCGTGATCGAATGCCGTAATTCGGCCCTAGAGCATAAAATAAAATTGAAATTTCCTTTAATTTTGCAACCGTTTCATTTGATTAAAAAAAAAACTAATTAATGCCTTTGATTTAACTTTGTGGGCATTAATTTGCTTTCTGCCTTCTAGCAGCAACAGTCGAAGCAAGCTTTTAAAAGAAATGCAACATGTACATTAAATTCTCAATCAAATCCTTATACAGGGTATATCTTCACGCACTATAAATATTACGGCGTTTGCTACAACAACAAGTTACAGTACAAGCTTGTTTTCCTTGTAAAAATAAAAAGAATTAAACAAACTTTGTATGTACATTAATCAAACTCTCACACCTACCCAGCAAAAACTAGGTAATGACTTGCTCTTACTAAACAACATACTTTTCAATGGCTTATCGTCTGTCGTACTAAGAAGTATTTTAGTAATGACCTGATTTATAATGTGAGTATTTATTTTTAAACATTTACAAACACAATACAATTTCTAATTGCGAAATTTTCTGGACGCCATTCAAACACATAACTTTTTATAATTCTCTTTCAGTTTAACACGCTTAGGGTATAAGTAATAATGATTTTCACAAAAGCGATTCTTAAAAGAACCGAACGACTTTTGTAAGTCTTACTTATTTATTGCTGTAAAAGTAAGTACTTATTTTAGTCCATATTTATAAGCGATTGTAATAAGTATTTATACAGGTCCCTATTTGTAAGCGAGGGTGGTAAGTACTTATTTTTGTCCCTACTTGTAAGCGTGCGAGGTAAGTACTTGCCTCCAATGACATCGCTGTTGTAAAGATGAGTTTAGATGCCAAATTGTATGTAAGCAGTGAAGAACTTTGTTTTAGTACATTCAACTCATTTTTTTGTAATGTGTTATTTTTGTTGGGTACATGTTCTGATAAGTCTACGCAAAGAGGGCTTGAAAAAAAATTATTAGAAATTTGAGGAAGAATTGCTTTTGCAATTGTAGTTCTGGTATAGAAGATGCCGACAGATACCTAAGACTTTCTTATATATCTAGAGACATAAATCCCCTTGCTGACTGGTCCAAAGACAACTTATAACCAAACTTGAAGAAAACGTCTCAGAAGTACGCACGTTTTTAAATGAGTCCTGTCGCCTGTGACAGACTTTTTTTAACCGCAGGTCTTGTCAAACAGACTTGTAAAATTATCTTTATCTGCAATATTTTATAATACTTTTTTATATCAATATTACTTTAAAAAAAAATTTACTTGTTTTGTTAATTTGATTTTGAATAACAATTTAACAAGCGTATCGGTATCTTCGATATTTTTTGAGTATCGGCTTCTTAGCAGCAAAAATCTACATCGATGCATATTTGGTATTTCTAAATGTGGTACACTATTAGTAGCTGGTAAGCTTAACATTTATTAGTTGCAACAATAAAAACTTAAAACATATAAATTTATACAGCATGTATTTCTCAATGCAAATATGTATTTATTTACATATGTATATTCAATATAAATTTTTTTAACTTATTATTATTTTATTTGACTTATTGATAGTTTCACAATTTTTACATCAGTATACATATGTACATATAAAGAACAACATAATTGAATATTTATCTAGTATTTATAAACAATATGCTATTGACAGACTTTGCATATAAATTAATAAAATAAAACAAAAATATGTAAATATTGTTATGCAAACAATAATCAAAACAACAATCTGTCAGTCAATTTACAATGTACAAAGTGATGCCAATCATGTGATTTTTACACAAGTAACAGATATACATATGATCAATTCACAAGCTGTGGTAGGTGTTGTACGTCGTAGTGTTGTAGACATTTAGTTGATTATTTCTACATTAGTTTTTTTACAACACTTACAACAATTTTATGTCTTTATAATGTTGTATAAATACATCATAGCTTGAAAAGTAAATCCTATCGCCGTTTTTTTTCCATATGAAGAAGATAATTTCTTACAACCTACGACTCCTACGACAGGTTGTTAATTGAGAAATTATTTTTTTGTAATTTGAGCAGGTACACATTATTTGCCTTTAATGGTTTAAATTTGTTAAAATCGACAATTGAGGAGAGTATGTTTTATATTTGAACTTGTTTGAATAAAAATAAAAAAATAAATAATGTTCTAAATAAAATTGAAAATTAAAATATAAACAGGAATGTTTCCGACAACAATGTTTCCCTGTATAACCGCGAAGAAGAATACAAAAGAGAATTCCAAATGTTTCCCTGTCTAAACGGGGACTAACTAAATTAAAAAATACCATGTCTAAGGCAACACTGACTAGCTGTCGAAATATATAAAAAGTTATTTTAAAAATAAAATTTTTGAAATCTAACAAACAAATATAAGAAAGAACCAAATTTTTGCAGCATTACAAAAACAATCTTAGTAATTTTATATCAAAGAAAATTTATTGAACTAAAAAAACAACAATGGAAAATGTTGTTATTGACATACATACTTATGTACATTGACAAAATTTTGCCGTTGTAAGTGGACGTGTTCAGAGAGTAATAAAAAAAAAAATTAATAAATAAACAGGTTTGTACCTATGTATGTTTGAATAGGCTTTAGTTGATATATATACATACAAAAATAAATATTTTTTACTCCCTTTTAATATTTATTTATATATAAAATATTTCGCATAACCCCGAGTACATTTGTACGAATGTTAGCACGCACGCAAAGTTTGCAAACAATTTTATGTAAACAACAAGTGAGTGACATGTTGGAATTTCAATGATTCCCATAAAAAAAGAGATGTGAAGTAAATATGTTTTTTATTTATTATTTTGGCGTTTGTTTTTGAATATTAATAGCGATATAGGTATATTGGGAAGAAATGTGTAATAAACATTTTTTTCTTTAAAACGAAGACCACTTTTTAGTTTTTTTTATATTTTATTTTAAAATTAAATATGTAAAATAAATATGAATTTATTAACTAATTATTTTTACTAAATACTTTTCATCTCCAAAAAAATTTGTTTGTTTTAAATTTTGCAGTAAATAATTAAACGCAAAAGAATATATTAACTTCCTTATCATAACAAGTAAAAGTGTTATCTTTGGCCGTGTCGAATCTGATTATACCCTTCATCATCATGCACTTAGCTATAATCAACACATTATTTCCGATGTCTTTTTTGGATTTTGCATTTTTCCATAGTTAACTGTATTCTTTTAGTCCGGCCACTTCATTTCAAAACCCCTATTGAAGGGGTTTAAAACAAATAAATTTTCCGCCATTTTGTTTTGGACGCCATTTTACATTTTACCATTTTTCACAGATAGCTGTATTCTACTGTTCCTTTTATTTGATACCAACATTTTGAAAGAAGAAGGAGACAAATCCGTAATAACTATATTTTACTCATACATATATTCATTATTTTGTTTAGGATGGCACCTTGGTTTGAAACTTCTTTATAGTTTATCAAGGCATATTCATACAGGTATATGCAACGGCGAATTCGCTGTGATGTTCGCTGTCAAATACCACTTATAAAAAACAAGCAACAATTTTTTATACATGGAGTTGGACAGTAGTGTTTCCTATCAGCTGGGCTGATAATTTCACCTGTATAAGTTCGCCTTGTAGTTTATTGTATTCAAGGCGAATTCAATATCAGGTGATTGTTTTTTGCTCGTTTTATTTTTACGGCACAATGTCAAAGTATGTTACCATTTAAATTAATTTTTAAGTGCGTTGGTTGAAAATTATTATAAAAGTGGTAAAATTTTTGAAAAAAAATGTAAAAATACTAATATTTGTGCAATAACTTATTGGGAAATTAAAATTAATTCAGAAAATGCAGAATTTCCGTTGTGTTTGTCCTAGTGATTTAAAGTTGTAAAAATTGTGAAAAATATTAAAAAAAAACAGAAATATGTGATATAAACTAGAACAAATTTATGTAATAAATTAAAAATATTTATTTTAAAACTTTTCGCGTAAATTTATAAAAATAAAATTTTAATTAAAAGTAAACAAAAAAGTTGTTCTTTTGTGTTTTGACATTCTCTTGGACTTTTTGTGTTTGTTGCAGGGATGTTATCACCTGATATTGAATTCGCCTTGATTGTATTCTTCTGGTCAGATTTGACCCATATATACATTAATTTTACGTTATTTTGTAATGGCGGTCATCATAAATTCAAAATAATTAAAAAAAAAATAACAAACGTGTCTAAAAATTATCTTAAGACTGAACAATTTTGATTTCTATGGTGAAAATATGGGAAAAATCAAAGGCAGTTGTGTTTATTTGCTCCGATTAATTAATTAATTCCCTGATATTTTCAAAAGACTGATACATGTGGGAGTTTTTGAAAGTGGATTTCAACCAACAAACCGCACACATGGACATTCTGAATTGACTCCCCTAGTCAAAAGCTTTCTGAAAATACATCTATATATATAAAAATCAATGTGTGTTTGTATGTTTATATGTTTTTATGTTTGTTTGTGCTTTATAGACGGTTAAACGGCTGGACCGATTTCCTTGAAATTTTCACAGAATCTTTCTGTATGTCTGGAAGGAACTATAGGCTATACTTTGGTTTGAAATTGTTAGTGGGCGGGGTGCCACGCCCTATTAAAGAATAAGTATTAAATATTATATATCACGAAAGTTAATGCAGCTAGAGTCTTCAAATTACGTACGGTAAACTTTGACATCCACACGAACAATTGGGCAAAAAATTAACGTACTTGCAGTAGTAGGCGTGGCCACTTGAATTAAATACTAAAATTCGTAAATTGGAAAACGATATCGATTAGAGTAGTAAAATCTTGCAAAAGCAACTTTGGCAAGAAATGGGTGCATTATCAATAGTGGGCGTGGCACCTACCATATGAATTACATACTGAAATTTGTATATTTGGAAAACGATATCGATTAGAGTACTAAAATTTTGCAAAAGCAACTTTGATATTCAAATAAACATTTATGGAAAAAATGGGTGCATTAACAATAGTGGGCGTGGCACCTGCCATATGAATTAAATACTAAAATTTGGGGTGGCGAAGCACACCGGCTATTAGCTAGTATATTATAAAATTATAAAAACAAAAAACGGACTGACAAAGCTATATACACTGCTGTGCAATATTATAGTCGCACGTCGATTTTAGGTATTTCTTATATTAACACAAAGACCAGAAAATGTAATATATAAGAGTAATAAAAAGTAATAGCTAATTGGCACTACCGGTGAAGGGTATAAAAAATATTAAAGAATTATACTCGTAACAATGATTTGCTATGGAGATTTTGTGTATAAAGCTGTTTTAATTTTTCTAAATTAGACCGCAAATTTGTAAGCTGCTATTAAAATGGTATAACGGTGATAACAATTTAATTTTGGAAAAATTCATAAAATTTTCATCACTGGAAACTTTTTTTTTTATGTATAAAACATAATTAAAATATATTTTTTCATATTTAAGTAGTCTGAAAATTGTAAACCTTACGTTACATTTACGTGTCAGTAATTAAACTTTAAGTATCGTCAGTATTTTCTATGGCAAACAAATTACGATTTTTTTATCGTAATTTAATTAACAATACGTCATTTGGTTATAAAAATAAAATAATTAAAATAAAATGTTATTTTGTATCTTACTTACAAAACGCTATGGAAAATAATAATTACCTATAAAGAGAAAAAAGATAAAAACTAATTAGTTTTGTTGTAAATAATTATACAATTAATTAAATTTGTAAAACTAAACAAATAATTATTGAATTTAACATTAAGGCAATGGAGTGTTGCTAGTAAGTTTAAAGAAATGTGTAAGTTGCCATATGTTTAAAGTAAATTCTTCTGTAAGTACTAAAGAGTGGTCCAACCATAATGTTTGATGTTAATTGCAAATGAAACAAAAATTTTTTAAGAGAATTATCTTTATATTTTTTATTATGATAGAAGGCAATAATGTGTGTAACAAAATATTGGTAGAATGCTCGGTGGCATACTTTTTTCCGATGGATCATATCGATGCCTTACTTCCTCAACCTCGTATCTTAAAAAATAAAATTTTTTAGGAGAGACAAAAAAAAAACGGTTCATCTTTTTATACTTCGGTGTTTGGTTAAAAGTTAAAATGCAATTATTAAGGAATTGATTGTATTTATGTATATTAGAAGTAATAATATACTATTCTTTTTTAGTTAAAGCATAAAACAATCGTTTAATATGAAAAAGTCAAAACCGTATTTTTTTAAGTTACGAGGTTGAGGCAGTAAGGCATCGATATTTTCAATGACACTGAGATATAATTGAGGTTCAATGTCGTTGATATGCCGTATTATCTCATCCTTTAGCTTTTGAATTATTCTGGGCTTATTGACGTACACCTTTTCTTTAAAGTATCCCCAAAGAAAGAAATCCGACGTTGTCAAATCATATGATTGTGGCGGCCAATTAACATCGCCTCGACGTGAGATAACACGGCCATTGAATTTCTCGCACAAAACAGCCATTGTTTCGTAGGCTGTATGGCAACATCTTATTGGAACCATATACATATGTTGTCGAGGTTCATATCCTCAATTTCTGGCCATAAGTAGTTCGGTATCATCTCGCATTGATAACTATTCACGTTATCTGCCTGGCCGAAGATGTACGGAGCGATGACGCCGCCAGCCTATAAACCACACCAAATAGTCACTTTTTGTAGATGCCACATTATGCTAGGCGCAAAATTGGGACGAACGACGAATTTTTCGTCGCGAATATTCGTCATCGAAAATAAAACACATTTGTGTATATGAGAATGCATACAATTGTGGCGTCAGTCGAAGTTCGCTATACGCTGCGAACTCTGCATTAGATTTATTTATATTTCTTACGCCGGCGAACGACGAACAAATTGATACAAGGTGACCATTTTTTATTAAATTTGGGTTACTTCTCAACTTTTTAAGAAAATAAAGTTAGTTTTTACTTTAATTATTGTTTTATTTTTTATTTTAAAACATTTAAAATAAGTATAAAAAAGTTAAGTACAAAAATTTGTTTTTATTTGTGTTTTTGAAAATGTTTAAGTTTATTAAGTGATCTTTTTTTCATATGGTCACACTATTAGCTGTTATACACAAACAAAATTTTTATTATTGTTTAATGTACGTACCCACGACATTCCTTGCAAACGTTTGCTTATACTTAAGCAAGTTTTTATAATTACAGAAATTATATTTATTGTTTTGTTGAGTTTCAAAAAAAATTAAATTCTTCGATTATTTTTGTTTTTTCTTTGCACAAACACTAAACAATTTTATCAACTATAAAAGATGTTACGTTTTCGTCGTTGTTGTGCTTCACACGACGAATTTGCACAACGAATTTTTACCGAAGAGTTCGTCGTGTTGGGCGAAATTCGTCGTTCGTCCCAATTGTGCGCCCAGCATTAGGGCCGAGGTGGAATTATGCTGAACAAAAAAATCACAAAGTGTACGAAGTGCATTTTGATTGCAACGCCCAATTTTATAGAAGGCTTCAACAATCTTAACGAGCTGCTCAATCATGTACCTCTCCATGATTGAATTTATCAAATACAGAAACAACGAAATGTCAAATTATGTCGGGCAAAAAACTTCACGTATGGTGTGACTCACAATTAACATCGTGCATTATGGTTTACAAGAAGGCATATCCATAAGGTAATTGCAACGGCGAATTAATACAACAAAGCAACTTTTGAGGGGATGTTTTATGTTAAGGTCAATTCGTACATCAGGGATGGACATATTAAATATAATAAAATTTGTTTAAAAAAAAGATATAAATGTTTGAAACACATTATTAATGACGCAAAAGCTACAAACATACATAAATTTAGCACATTTATTATCAAAAAAGCACACATAAGTTAATTTTTTAATACCGAATCAAAAATTACATTTTTCTCCCCTGCATTAATATGGCAAATTCAACCAAATTTGACAAAAAGTTTCCCCATCAGCTGGGCTGATAATTTCACCTGTATGAATTCGCCTTGGTTTACAAATTCCAACTCTGCAAACATATCTTAATTTATAAAAGAAAAATATAGTGATGCCAATAAGTTTCAATATTTCAAACAAACTTAGGCAAATATTATCAAAACAAACGACAATTTTGTCTTACTTTAATATTCAAACCCTGACTTATAACTTTTTAATTATTCTCAACATAAAGTTAACCTTTTGTACTTTGATATAAAAATCTTTTTAGTATTAAAAAATCAAGCAATTAACCACAAAATAAATATTGTGCAAAAATGTTTAGTTTGTAAATTAACACCAACAAAACTAAAGTCATTAACCTCTTAATTTAAGCTTTGGCATGCAAACATTTTTCAGTGCAAACTTTTTTTTATTTTTTATTTATTTATTTTATTTTTTTTTTTTTTGTAAAACCAGTGCTTATGTGCTGGTCAACAACCACTGTTTTGCTTTATTTTGAAAATTTTCATCATTGTGAAAGAAAGAAAGAAAAAACACACATTAAAGTTACTACAAATAAATACGTTTTAATGATTTTGTTCGAGGTTGATTTTTAATGTAAGGAAGTTATTATTAAAATATTTCATTTGAACATTTTTAAACCCAATTTAATTTGTAACGGCTCATACAACAGCACATTATAATTGAGTTTAGTTAAGAAGCATGAATTTGAATTGTTGGTTTTTGGTGTTTCTTATGGTGTTAAAAACACACAATCATAATATTTAATTTAATTAATAATTCAATAAGTTTCTTTATTATTCATATTTTCTGCCTTGTTTCAATACCTGTTAGTTTATTTATAAAAAAAAATATTTTATTATTCTACCAAAAACTAAATGGTGTATTCGAACGATGGCAGGCGTGTGCATGTGTCGGTTGCAAAAAGGTTTGCTAAAAATGTAGTTTTGTTAATTTGTGTTTGATTTTCTTTTATAAATTTAATATACATATTTTTATATTTAAATAATCCGTTAAAATATTTGCTAACACGCTTATTCACAAATAATTATCAAAAACACTTAAGCAATAACAGTTTCCTGTGTGACAGCCTCCATTTCAAAATGCGGAACAAATTGTCAAATTAATTGCGATAAAACTTGTTTCTGTTGTTGCTGGTTAAAATGCAAGTTTGCATTTGTTGTTTTGTTGTTTAAATTGATACATTTTTATTACTTCGATTTGGATTTGTTAAAAAAAAAATTTCATTAAATTGGTTTAAAATGTATGTATTAACAGTTTAGTTGTTATAATTTATTAACACATACTTGTGTATATTTAGATAGATATTGGAGAAAGTTTGTGATGTGCATAAATATGCAATAAATTTGATTATTTTACTATGAAAATATGTTAAAGTAATACAAAATGCCAACATATGGCAACTTCAGTATCAAGAGCATGAGAAAAGACTGTAATGGCTTTAGAGCCTTAACCGCCAAAATAACGTAAGCCACAGAAAACAAATTTTACAGGATGAGATTTTATAACTTTTGAAGTTTTAACAATAAATTAAAAATGTTCGTTAACAATAGGCAAGAGTTAGTAAACTTGTAGTTAGTTATCAATTATTATGAATGAATTTCAAAAAGAAGAAGAAATGTATACACCCAATCCTGTTTTTACACGGTACATACGTTCCAGGGAACACCGTGTAAAAACAAATCGTGCAAAAAAACAGTACATATTCATAGGAATATATTTAGTTAGTTAAACCTTAAAGGTGGTCTAAAAGATTAATATTTTTATGGAACACAAAAACTCTATTTATTTTTATTCATACAGGTTACTTTTATTTTTATTTAATGATTTTAAGACAAAAAAAAAAAACCAAAAATTATTCACACGTTTTCCTAAAATTATTTTTTTTTTTAAATAATCACATTTTTAAGGAACTAATAAATTCAAAACGTACAGTTGTAACAATTCACTTCAACACTTAATACAAAGTAACAAAAAATGTATGAGAAGACTTGTTTGGAAAGACAAGCACATAATTTGTAAATCCCCTAACTGTGAATACAAAAAGAATTATCTTACCACATGATAAGTTTTTATACCCTTCACACAGTGAAAAAGGGTATATATAGGTTGTCATTCCGTGTGAAATTTCTACAATTTTCATTTCCGACCCCATAAAGTATATATTATCTGAAAGCTTATGAATAGGGGAGTCGACTAAGCTCTGTCAGTCTGTCCGTGTGTATGTTGAAATCAACTTTTTGAACCCCCCCGACATAGGTTGGACCCGGGTAAGGTATTAAAATATAAGAAATATTCGGGAGTAGAACGGTATTGAAAATCAGAAACATCGGTACATAAACAACTGAGATATGAGCAAATACCCACGACCACCTCGATTTTTTTTTCACAAAAACAACATTACAACAACAACATACATACATACAAACGTGTATACTGGTTAGAGAAAACGTGGCATCAAATCCCAGCTGAGCCAAAAAAATTATTTTTTTTTTTTTATTTTTTATTTAATATATTATTTATATTTTTATTATTTTTTTTAATTTTTTTTTTTAATTTTTTTTGTTTTATATATATTATATACATAATAATTTTTTTTTTAATTTTTTTAAAATATTTTTTTTAAATTTTTTTTAAATTTTTTTTTTTTGTTTTTTTAACATACATACGTAAATTTATAATTTTACAATGGGCGTTTTTAAATATGTATGTTTTTATATGTATGTACGCGTGTCATATGGGATGAATGGTGACACAAACCACTGTTATTGCATGACTACACGTTGTGAAGGGTATATAAGATTCGGCACGGCCGAATATAGCGCTCTTACTTGTTTAAAGTATGTTTAATCAAATTATGAAAGTTATCAGAAGTATGTGGCAGCTCTCGTTTACATACTGTGTACTACACAAACTTAAAATTCACCAAAAATATTTTTACCCATGTAAAAAAGACGAGTAAAAACAGGAAAGAATTATTTTTGTAAACCGTGTTATTTCAAAATCGTGTAAAAAAAGATCGTGCAAAAACAGGATTGGGTGTACATAAATATAAATTCTTAATGTGCATCCATCTGCTAATAAATTTATTAAAAATTGAATGTATTTTGAAATAATTTTTGCTATAAATTTAACAATTCTCTTAGATAAACGATATCTCATGAAAAACTCTGCATCAGGTAAATTAAAATGATCCATTCGACTTCTGTGGTTATATTTTCTTTTTATACCATAAGATATATTCATTTTATATAAATTATACAAATGTGTAAGTCTTTTTAATCGTAGAGGCATCTTTCAATTGTTTAAAAATAGCAAAAATATAATATATTTAAATTCAAACATCAAATATTTTCTTCCAGTTAAGAACTTAAACGCCAAATAGTACTCGTTAAAATTTAACTGAAATGTGGCAAAATAATCTAAAAGTTATAAGATAACTGAACTTTGGGTTAATGGGTTTTGGCTAACCAAGGTTTAAATTTTGAGTTTAGTGTTAACTGTAGGTTAATTTTTTTATTGTTAACGGCCCTCCGTCACATTTAATACTTATTTCAATAACCTTATTCAATATTTTGCGTAAATTTGGGGAAAAAAAATTTTATTCCCAAAATACATCCGTCAAACTCCAATTTACATGTCAAACCAAGCGGAATTCCTTAAGAACAATTAGAAAATCATTAAATACAAATGAGAAGCTTAAAGTACAAAGGGTTCAAGTGACTTATGTTTAATAATGAGAAAAAGGAGGTTAAAATTATCATTCAATACAAATTTATTGCTGCTACCTTTCTCAAATGTTGTATTTTAATTAATATAGACATTAAAAAGATGAAAAAAAACTTTTCTTACATATCTAAATATCCAGAAACTACCTTTAAAGAAAGTCGCCCTTATACCCCTTGTGCTTTAACATTTTTTTACCTTTAAATAAATGAGCTTGTACCTCAAATGAATATTACTAAAAGCTAAAAGTAAAAACCACAAGACAAAGCTTTTTAAATAATATTTTATTAAGAAAAGCTTTCACAATTTTTAACTGTTATATTCAGACTCCATGACATAATCAGTGAAATACTTCTAGCAAAGAAAATCTTGAATTTCTCGAACTTTATTGTTTCGATGTTGGGTATTTGCAGGAAGTTGAGTAACTGGATGACTTGGCCAACGTTTAGAGCTTTAATGTTTTACTTTAGTGAAGTTTTCTTGCTCATGCATAAGATTATCTTTGTATGAAAAGTTTAAAGGGCCATCCTTCTAAAGGTGTGTTTTGTACACTATTTCTGAAAAATCTTTCGATGGGCTTTTGAGTTATAAATTTACCTGAATTTGTCACAAGCCTTTCCTAATCAAAAAACAGTAAAATTTTGATATTTTTTAAATTTCTAGAATTTTCATATTTTTAAATGAACTAAATGAGGCATAAAGACCACTGTGGTACTTTTAAGACAGGTGCTTTAATAACAGGTGCTACAACGTGTAGCTAAGTTTTAGCTCAGAACTTTTATAAATTCCACCCACTTAGTCCATGTCAAAGATTAATTTTAATATTTTTTTAAGCTCAAGAACTTCTGAACTTCACCTACTAATTCCATTTGTAAACTAAATTTTAGGAAAAAAAGGCTTTAAGCCCCTCACATAAAAAATGTGCATTATTGGTAGTAAGTTTGTATAAAATATTTAGATAAGCTTTCATAGTACAAATTTTTAGAAATTATTTCCCTAATTTGGTTGTTTCTGTGAGTATGTCGAGAGTATAAGTTTTTTTATCGCGGTTAATTTTTCATTGCATTTACGTAATCGCAAACAAAAAACGCATACCTATGAGTGAAAGAATCTACGGTTCTACCTTTAAGTAAAAGCAAGTAATAGGTAACAGTTGCTCTTTATTATTAATTTATTTGTTTATTTTGTTATTGGTCAATTATATATATACATATAATATAATTATTAATGTCAGTTACGTTATTTTGGCAGTCCCATAAAAAGGCGGGTGTTGTTTGTGTAAAAATTAAATGCCTTCTATTTCTTTTACTATTATTACTTTTGATTCAATATTTTAACAGAAGAGGTGCTAGAGGCTTAAGAATAATTCTGCATCAAAATGTTAATTTCGAACAAAATGTCAGTTACGTTATTTTTGCTGTTCGGGCTCTTTTGGCTATGATTTGCAAAATTTTTTACCATAAAATATATAAAAGATGTGTGAAAACTTTTTATAAATTGAAAAAGTCATTTAAAAGCGGGTTTTTTTATTTTATTTTATTAAGCATCTAACATCAGCTGTTGTAAACAAAAAGAGCTTATATCAGTCGTATGTACAAACGTGTGAAAGTAAAACTACATATAATTTGTCAATAAATTACAATTTTGACAGACATACTAAATTAGAGATGGGTAGAAAAACAGACAATATTTATTTGTAAAACTCATCTTTAATGTTTTATAAAATAACAAAATTTGGCAACTTTATTATAAATAGTGACATAAAAGCAGTGATGTCTACTTGATGATTAGCAAAAGAAAACTTAATAGAAAAATGTAATAAGAAGAAAAAGTATAAAGAACAAATAAAAATAATAATAATTTACTTTACAACAAATGCAAAAATACTGGCTATAAATAGTAATTAATGTAAATATTTGTAATATGATGCAATTAAAAACTAAATAAATTTAAACTGGCTTGTCACTGAAATCTTTAGAGTTTTAACAATTTAATGTTATGTTATGCATTACGTTTATTTATTTACTTCTTTATTTATTTATGTATGTGTGTATTTATGCATGTATTCGTTCGTTGGCCACTTAAATATTGAAATCAAAGTTCAATGGCATTTCGTTGCATTTTTAAGTGAACCTGTACATACTCGTATTTCAAATTGTACTTTATTTTTTAGTTGGCCTGCCTGCGCTATTCAATGATACTTAAACAACAATAAAACGTTAGTCCAAACATTTTTTTTTTGTATTGTATGCATGTATGTACGTACTATTTATTATAGGGATTAAACGGGCAGAAGAACCTCTAATAAAATAAATAATAACAAGTGTTTGGTTGGTTCGTTGGTTCAGTAAGTTGAATTATATACAATTTACACTTTTTTGGAATGAGTAGGGACTTAAGGTATGCTCACATTAGTTTAATATTTCACGAACTAGATGTAACCACTTAAATTTTTTTAAATTTATTTTTTTACAAGTTAAAAGTTTAAAAGTTAATGTTAAATTAATTGTAATATGACAGTAAATTAAATAAGCAATTATCAAAAATAGTGGTTACGTTTGTTTGATAATATATTTGTCTAGTGTAAACATAGCTTTAAGAAAAAGTATAAAAAAACATACATACTTTTTGTTAAGAAAATAATATCTAACAGAAACACAAAACATGTTTTCGGCAATAAACTTATTTTTATGTTTTTGTCATAAACTTATTTAAAAAAAAATGTTCTGGAAAGTAATAACTTTTTCAGGTCATAAAAAATAAAAAAAATATCTACTTTAAAGCTAAATGTATTCTAAGTATTAAATCGTAAAATTTATATTTTTGTGGTTAATAGCAAAATATTTGGAGTAATTGAACAGAAGAACAAGCAATGCAAGTAGGGAAAAAAAAAAAAAAAAACATTTTCAAAAAATTGTAATTAAAGGTTTTAATTAATTTTAAGGCCTTTTGGATGAAAATTTAAAATGGGTGATTCTGTTATTTCATTCGAAATAAAATAGAAATTACTACGGTGCGCTCGCGATAATATGAACTAACCAAGCCAGTTTACTTTTGTAAGATTGTTCATATTTACGAATGACATCTAACTTTCTTTTTCTCCAATAAAAAAATAAAGTTTATAATGTTAAGTTTTGTTTTTGTTGTTCATTTAACATATTTTAAAACAATTTATTTTTGAAAATACAAAGTTATGCAAAAAGCATAAAATTACTACAGCTTCCCTGGATTTTATAGTCTTTCGTTGCTCCTCCATATAATCATCTTCATCGGATAACTCTTTCTCTATTTCACTCTCATTACGCTCTATACTATGCTCGTTCCAATTTTTTAACGTTCAAAGTCATAAATTCATGAAGTAAAATACACATCCCAGGTAACAGAGTATTTAAAATTTTAATTGTACTTTCTTTTAAACCAATCAAATTATAAGAAGACTTCAAGGATCGTCTCGATTTAGCACCATATTTAAAATATTATTCCCTCATTTAGATAACACATTAGCATCCACTCTCCTCTTTATGAAGATTCTAAAACCATTAAGGCTTTCTTAAGTGTAGTTTTCTTCATAGAATTAAGCAACGAACCCCCTTTTGCAGCAAAAGAAGCTAGTGGATTGTTTCTGAAATAAAGTTTTGTAATCCTGATGGCATTTTGATTCATGGGTTATATAAGGGGGGGTTACGTTTGCTGGCATAAACATTGCACAAATACACGCGTCCTCAGTTTTTTGGTTCATCCTCCGATGGATGTCTATAAGAGGAATAGCTTTCAGCGGCAACTTTTTTTAAATTTTTTTGCCTAAATTGTACAATAGAAGATGTGAGATTATAAACAACAAAAGTTGATAAGTTTTATTTCAGGAATCCTTAAAAATGTCCCCTGTCATTCATGCTGACTTAGAATGTCTATAATGAACAGAGCAATTAAATTTTTAAAGCAGCGAGAGGTTTTAGCCGTTTTAAATACAAGAAGTTTTAAGTTGATGAGATCCTGCGGCGTTTGCGCAGTACGAGAATGTTTAAAGCTTTTTTGCACCAGCAGCTGTTTTTGCTAATGAAGATACGTACAATTTTTGTAGCCACAATTTTGAAAAAATGGGACTCGGCAGTGTTATAAAGCTGGCCATTGTCTAATCTCAGTTCTTCAATTTTAGCCTTCAACTTCAAATTGCAAAGATCCACCAAGTGGGGCTGGGAAAAAAAGTTTTTTTCAGATATTTGAAGTAAGCGAACATTGTGCCTCTTTTTGATGACATCTATTGCTGGAATTGATTGCCAAACTATTTTCTGTAATTTTAATAATAATTTCTTTTAACATGAGTCCGCTAATGGGGAACACTTTGTCTCTCATATCCAGAAACCATCGATGTAAAGTACATTCCATTATTGGGTACTCAGAAGTCCACACAGTTTCAATGAAGGTATTTTGTTGACACATTCAATAATAGCATTTTTATTTATTTTTATTTCACAAATTGTAGATTTTTTCACTCCAAATTTATATCATCAATGTTTAGATAAAAATCCGTTTAAAAAAATCTAAAACAAGTTGTTAATATTTTAAAGCTTTCGCACTAAGTTAATATTTTAATTCATATTGTCTAATCCCAGTTCTTCAATTTTAGCCTTCAACTTCAATTTGCAAAGATCCACCAAGTGGGGCTAGGAAAATTTTTTTTTTCAGATATTTGAAGTGAGCGAACACCGTGCCTCTTTTTGAGGACATCTATCGCTGGAATTAATTTCCAAACTATTTTCTGTAATTTTAATAACAATTTCTTTTAAAATATGTCCGCTAATGAGGAACTCTTTGTCTCTCATATCCAGAAACCATCGATGTAAAGTACATTCCATTATTGGGTACTCAGAATACCACATAGTTTAATTAAAGGTATTGTAGATACATTCAATAACAGCATTTTTATTCATTTTTAATTTCACATATTGTAGTTTTTTTTACTCCAAATTTACATTATAAATGTTTAGATAGAAGTTCGTTAAAAATTTCAAAAATAAGTTGTTTATATTTTAGAGCTTTCGCACTAAGTTCATATTTTAGAGTAGTCAATGAAAGATAAAAAAAAACTGTTCTTATTTTGGAGTTTTCATATTAAAGGGTGTTCATATTTTCGCGAGTGCACTGTATTTATATATTAAGCATACGTATAAGGTAAGAGAAAAAAAAATAATTTAAGTCAAAAATAGTTGTCTGGCAACATAGTAGTATCAACGACGAATAAATATTTGAAAAACGTTGTTCTTGTCAAGACTGATGAAATAAAGATTACAACATCCCGCACATAAAACTTAAATAATTTATTGAGCAATGATAAACTCAATTGATTTTCTGTACAATAAAGTTCGTTTGTCGTGTTCCTTGGCGTAACTAGACCATTCGGTGGGGGTGCAATGTCCACCAAAATTTGTTTCTGATGAATTTGAGCAAAATTAGCTATTATTAACTAATTAATAATATTAATTATATAATAATAATATAATAAATATAATAAACTCAGTTTAAGCACTAAATTCGCTTTCTTATATCAACGTAAAACATATTTCAGGGCACACTTAGCAAGTCACCCGTAACTTTTTGTCAATTATTTTAAAACTCATCAAGGTCTGGTTTAAAACATTTTTTATTTCTTTTTTATCTCTTGACTTTTAAAATTTGTATAAATTGTTTTAAGAAAAAACAAAAAAAAAACACCTTTCTTATAAAGCCTTCAACAATGTTACATTTTAATCTAATTAAAAACACAATGACCAACAATTATTGTATCAAGATTTATGGGCTAAAAATTCAAATTATTAAAACCAAACAAGCAGCTGGTCATTCACTAAAACAAAACATTGCAAAAATATTGCACCTGCCTTTCAAAAGCAGCTCCATATTTAAAAGAATTTTGCACTTGGGTTTTGTTTTTGTTAGTGCATTTTGTTTTAATCTTTTTGCAGTTTTTCTGAAAATCCCCGTTTTAGTTTAGTCCAGCTGTATTTACATAAATATATACATATACGTACATATGTTAGTGTACATACATACATACATATGTATATGCATATATAGCTGAAGTAAAGCATTATTTTGAAGTTAATTAAGGCAGGTTAGAATGAACGTAAAAAGCCGGACCAGCTGCAATGTTTTTGTGAATATTTTGTTTGTTATGTGTGATTAACTTTAAGCTAATAACTATAATTTTGCTTAAGGATTAAGGCTTATAAAAACTAAATGGAAGTTTTTTGTTGAAGTAGAGAAGAAATTAATTTTGTAGCTTAGAATTTAAAGTAAAATTTGTTGTTTCAGTGGTGAAAGGTGTACTACATAAGAACGTGTCACCTTTCAAGAAACAAGTAAGAAAGCTATATTCAGCAGTGCCAAAGCTGATAATACCATTCACCAACATTTACAAAGGTATAAATACCACATCGTGGCTAAGCCTAGATTTTATATTTCATGTAATACGACATTTTCTTTTGTGATGTCGACGCCATCTTTGATTTTGAATTTTTAAATAGTTATTTTTATTTAATACCTATAAACATTTTCACCGCCATTTTGTTTCAGACGCCATCTTTGATTTTACACTTTTTAATTGTTTATTACATCGTACTGGTCAAGGGAACACGGCCGTAACTACTATATTTGACTCGTATATTCGCCATTTAATCTACGACGCCATCTTGGATTTTTTTCATAGCTACATAACTGTATTTTAATACTCAAGCCCTTTCATTTGCTCCCCATTATCCCCCATTATATCTCTCGGTTGACCAGGTTGATCATCGACAGATGATACATTTTCCTATAATTGTTTTATTTACACAAACTTTACGAAAAAGTCTTTTACGGAAAAATTTCGATAGATTTTGATTATAGTGACAAACAATTTTTCAAAGAATTCTCTAGAATTATTTAAAGTTTTCTTAAACTATTCAAAATTGTCTATTAAATCCTTAACTTTTTTAATTAAATGTAATTTTAAAACCATTCAATTAAAAACAAAATTTGTTGTTGTTATCTTTCATTTTTACTCAACAATTTTTTTTTCACCAACATAAGCTAATTACTAAAGGCCATGACTGACTATCAGATTTAGTCGTTCGATATGTCAAAAATTGTATGTGTGTTCAGAAAGTGTGATAGTGTGGACACAAAGTGCACATGTGTGACAGATTTTTTGACAAGTGTGTCCGATTTGATAATCTTTTGGAAATTTTCATAAAATAATAGTTTCTGTGCGATCAGAGTTGCTTTTTCTAAGCAAGTATGACAGTGTGGCATCCAATAACACATTTTGTTGCGATTTTTTTATGTAGGACAGAAAACTATCAGATTTTTATTTGACATAATCGCACGACTTTGTAGGATAGTCAGTCATGGCCTTAAGAGAAGAGCAGAAACACAAATAAACGGTAAAATAATTGTTGCTTTAAAATGTAATATGTATAGAAAAAAAAGAAGACCAGGGAATAATCACTTAAATATCTTTTAAATGTTTACAACAATAATACCCTAAGCTCTAGAACTCATCCACTCACAAACTCACTCTCTAATAGAAAACGAGGAGTTTGTTTTTAGTGTCTCAACAACCCACAATAAATACTTTATGCAATAAACGAATGAATGCCGTGAAGTGAAAATACGAAAAAAAATTTTTTTAATAAATTGTTACATTCTATAATATTTCAATATGAGTACAAATGGTCAGCGCTTACACGGATCTATTAATAAGAAAAAAAAAAGCCACACCCTTTAGCAATATTGCAACACTGAAATAGCATAAACTGATAAAAATGGGTGGTGGTGGAGAGGATGGGATACGTAATTGTATGTATGTACTATGTCTAAGTATGTATGTGATAAAATGCTTGATTTTTTTTTTCTCCTGTGCAACACATAGTGAACAATTTTATACAGGGATGGAATATGGAAATTTAAAATTGTACCACTAAGTTTTTTGTTTTATTTACATTTAACACCGTGCGATCTTATTGAACCACCCTTTATATAAAAGAGTAACGCGACTGGCTGATTCATCATCGCACAGTCCAAACGCAAAATGCTTGAGACATGAAATTTAAACCGTATGTATAGATCCATTAGGATTGAATTTTTGGAAATTCGATCTTTGAGGGGTTAAAAACGGATAAAATCGGCAAACAATCTACAAAAAAATAAGCTGACAGGTGTCTGGTTCTTTTTTTAATTTTCAATAACTAAGGGGGAAAACGGATAAAAACTTTCAAACACAAAAATATAGGAGAAAAAATTTAAATTGTGTTAGTTACTTCACGAAAAAATTTTACGAAGATTTCGGCATACTTTTCAAATTCGCATGTAAAAGGGGTACAAATTGTCCCTGTTTTTGGTAATTTAAAAAAAATAAAAAAACTGAATTTATTATTATAAATTTCGCGTAATAGAAAATGTACAATTATTTTGTTGAATTTTCCTAGAAACTTCTCCAACTTTAATAAAAAAAAATTACAAGTTACATAAAAGTTATTTAAAAAAAATCACTGAATAAGTAAGACAGACTGAAAAATTTATTTTAAAACGAAATCGACTTAAATATATTTTTAGAAAATTATTTAGTTTTATTAAATAAAAGTAAGAAAATCAGCAAAATTAATAAACAATTAAAAACATATGAGTATAATAAAAAAGATAATAGATTTTTCGCAAATTGTGGCTTATGTCCTCGATTACTCAATGAATTCCATTTTCCAGCAATTGGAAAACTGGTGGAAACATTTTAGATTTTGGGACAAGTTACTGATGTGAAGAATCTAACTCGTGCAAGATTGCTGTTACAGTCTATAGTGTTAAGGAAAACCCAGATTTGTAAATTTTTCGTCGATCTTTAAAATTGAGCATTCCACAAATGACCAGTATAGACATCGCTACAACCCATACAAGTAACAACACTATTTCTGTTTGAAAAGTTTTCTGATCGTGTGATTTCTCAAATACGTGATCACAATTAAACACCGAGATCTTGTGATTTAACACTTTAAGGCATTTTTCTTTGGGGCTACGTGAAAGAAAAAGTCTATGCCAATGATTCACAATCGCCATCCCTGATGATGAATGAAGTATCATATTCCTTTTTCTGTGTGTGATGTGAAAGAGCTTTGTGTGAGAAATGCTATAAAAGAAGTGGGAGTAAAATAAAGGTGCCGTTAAATGTATTTTAACACCTCTTGATACATACCACTAAGGTGTGCAGTTGCCAGATCAATAATGTTTTTTACCTTTTTTTGTTACCTATTTTTAATAATATAATATTAGTGTTTAAAAAACTGGGTCTTATGGGCTTATAATCTGTTCAAATTAATGAATAAATTAAATAAATAAATAAATAAAAAATCCAAATTTTATTGATGTTTCAAAGAAAGCAAGGCATATTCAACAGCAACAGCGAATTGATACCACAAAGCAACTTTTGAGGGGATATTTTATGTTAAGGCCAATTCATATTTCAGGGATGGAAAAGATGTTACCAGACATTAAATATAATAAAACTTGATTAAAAAAACATATAAATTTTTGAAACACATTATTAATGACGCAAAAGAAACAAATATACATAAATTTAGTACATTTATTATCAAATAAGTACACTCAAGTTAATTGTTTAATACCGAAGCCAAAATCACATTTTCCTTTCCTGCATTAAAAAATAAAATCAAGGCAAATTCAACCAATTTTGACCAAAAGTTTCCCATCAGCTGGGCTGATAATTTCACCTGTATGAATTCGCCTTGAAAAAAAGTTAAAAAAGAAATTTAAGTTTAAACCAGCACAAAAAGACATGCGAAAGAAATAGTGAATGGCATAGGTTCAACCCATTTGGCTAAATTTAGGTGAAAATACTTATGATTTTAACATTAACGTGTTATTGGATACCATGTGTTTATATGAATTATATTAATAAACTTCACTCAGTTCCTAGAGAGAGACCTATTTTTCATAAGTTGACTTTGTTTGTTTACATAAATTGTTTGAGATATATTGCATGCATTTGCATGCACTTATGTTTTTTAAATCACATTATTTATGAAAAACTATTTTTGATTTTCGGAGGCATGAAGAATGTATTTTCTTGCACTATTGATTTAGAAGCCATGAAAAATTTCTCTCACTTCGGACTGGTGGAAAATTTTTTTTTCCAAAGATTGATGTTATTAATTTTTGAAACCTTTCAATGGGGAAAAGTTGAAAATTTTTTTAAAGTTAAGACAAAGAGCACATTTTCTATATTAAGTTATTTCAAAGATATATTTCTGTTTTAAACAAATTTTATAGAAAAGTTTCCAAAAATATTAAATTAAAGAATTAAGGGGAATTAGGTTGGCTTGATTTGCTTTCATATAAGGGATTTTGTTAAGAGATATAATTTCGTATTATTGAGAAAAGAACCATCTGGCATCCATGCTTATTATATTTGACGTCGTAGTTGTTGCTATTGCTACTGCTATTACAACTTTTGTATGCTGATGTTAATGGTCGTTTGTTGGGGCTGCTGTGATTATTATAAATGTATCTGTTTCTTGTTGCTGTGGAGTAATTCTGTTATATTATTTTGTATCTATAACATAGCATTGTGTGTTTTTGTTGTTGCTACTGGCACTTGCTATAAAGTTTGTGCGTTTAGTGTGAATATTTACGTGTGTTTGGGGTTGGTTGTATGCCTGGGCTACATCAACCACACCTTGTGGGTTGTAATTATGTATAAAGAAGCTTTTTTTTAAACAATTCTATTTTTCGTCTCGATTATCGAATCTTGTTAAATTGGCAATGTTAAAGAATTTCAAAGTTTTCTGTTTGTTTCATTGGGAATTAAGTAGCAGCATTTGTTTGTTCATTGTGCATATCAGTATTAAGAAATGTCCAGCCGTATATGGACAGCAAAGTAGGTCTTGAGAGTATAGATGGAATTTATGAAGTTTTTTTTATTAAAATTTAAAAAAAAAACGTTTAAAATACTCAAATATACTTACGTATGTCTGAGAACTTTAGCCTGCATATTGATTGTAAATTTTAATTTTTATGTGTTTTGACAATCAACCTATGACCATGGGATATGTACGTACATACATACATACATACATACATACATACATATGTAAGTATGTATTAACTTTAAAAACACTTCTCTTTTTTTCAAGCAGTAATATAAGGAACAAAATACTCACGCAAATGGTGATATCTATAATTTCAATTAAGTCCATATTTTAGGAAAATGTTTTTTTTTTTTTTGTTATTAAAACTTTGAATTTTTTATATAAGTATTGTACACACAAACATACTTACATTTAAAAAATTATATGTAACTTATTTCAAAATTTTAAGAATTTTTTTTGAAAGCAAAAACATTTTTGATTTTGTTATACTCGTATTCATGTTTATTTATGATGATATAAAGAGACAAAAAATTAAGTAAAATAGTTCAAGGATACTTTCAATACACTTGAAATGTAACACAAGTACAATTACTATAGAATATATTTTTTCTGATATTACTGCAAACAAGGTATTACAATAAAAGATGTTAGTTAGATTCCAAAAACAAAAAAAAAACACTTTTTTTGAAAGAAGAAATAAACTTAAAGATAGAATAACTGAAATATGGCAGCCTCGGAAAGAGAACAAGTTTCAAATGGCAACTTGGTATTGTTGCCAGATAAGTATGTTTGTGCACTGTTTAGTGGTTTTAAGTGATTTTGGTGTTTCTCTTGGAAACTTATCTAATTAAAAAACTAAAGCAGATTTTTTTTTAAATCTTACAATTAGGCTAGACGTTTATAACTAATTATATATATATATAGGAGGTTTAACTGTCATGCTGTGTTCTCTTTGACATTGACGGTGAGTTCACACGAACAAAATTGACGTTTAAAAAATCAAATCATCTAAATTTACTTTAAGGTAAGTTCTAATCCACAACAGACCCCACATACTCTTTTACATCCATAAAAATGCATCGTTTGGGGCGGTTTACGGTTACCACATCATTATAAAGAATTCTTTTTATGTATGTATGACATTGATCTGGGCGAGATGTGGTTTTAACAAGATTACCACAACTTATTAAAATAAATTTTTTTTCGTGTTATTTCTTACAAGTTTATTGGACCATTACGCCGTATATACATACATAAGTTGCGACATAAGTTGTGTGTGTTAGCTTTAGACTCCGAAACTGTAAAACCGATCGGATTCAAACTTTAGAAAGTTGTTGTACACATTTCAGGGAGTGTTTATGGGTGGCAAAAAGTGGGCGGGGCCACGCCCATAAAAAATTAGTTATCATTTTTTCCACTTGACCGATTTTTCTAAAACTCTACACACATATTGAACTGTCATGACTACATATATAATTTCGTGATTAGAAAAGTGGGCAGTGTCACGCCCATAAAAAAAATTATCATATTGAGCTACTTGAACTTCACCGATTTTTCTGAAACTTTGCACACATATTGAGCTGTCATGAATATACGGTTTCGTGATTAGAAAAGTAGGCAGTGCCACGCCCATTAAAAAAAATTCAGAATGCATTTTTATGCAACGAGCGCCGGGCTTTTCTAGTAATATATAAAATTTTGACAGTTTTTATATTTTAGATACAATAAAATAATATAAATTTTTTATTTTAGCAGCTCGAAACTTTTGACAAAACAATTTACGTCGATTTTTTAAAACAAAAAGCAAACAGCAAAAGATATTATTAAGTTTATGTTAGAAAATTAAAATTAAAGTTCAATTTTGTGAAGTCTGGATGGACATTTGATCAAACATTTTAAATGCAATTGCCCATTGAATTACATAACTGTTTTTTTTACGTGAATCTCTTTTGTTTAAAATTTTAAAACGTACTTAACTCAACCTAAGATTTTTTGTTAAAAGACCACAAACCTTTTAAAAATATGTACTCCCTTGGTATTTTTTAGAAGTCCGAAAATTATTCTTCTCTTACCCCAGGAGCAAATATTAAATTTTATTAAAATCACCTGTTTTCATACCAACACATACATATACAATTTCTGGTGTGAATATGTGGAAATAATAACCTCCTCATACATACATAGAATACGTGCACTTCTATTCAGGGAAAACATCGCAAAAAAATTGAAAATGACAAAGTTAACAAAAGGAAACAAAACGAAGAATGCATATAGTGAAATGAAAACATTTTTTGAATAATTTTACATATTTTTTTTTAAATACATCAATTGGAGATAAGAAAAAGGGTTTTTTATATTTGACAAGACTCAACTATGTATGTACCACCAAGCAGCCCTTATATATGCAGTTAGTGTACAAACATATTCTATTCTATATTCTATGTTTGTGTATCTAGCTAAAGCCCCTTAATACATACTTAAAAAAATAAGAAAATAATAATAAAAAAATAAATATACAAGTCATATAAATAATAATATAAAAAGCAATACTTAAAGTTTTTAGAAGAAGCAAATGTGACTGAATGGCATAATTAAAAAAAAAAATAATTGAAAAAGTATTAAACAATCAAACCAAGGTAGATTAAGAAGGTGGTCGTATCCAATCAGCTGTTGTTTTTTTTTGATATACAATTTATCAAGGCATATCCATAAGGTACTCGTATCCAATCAGCTGACTAATTTTTTATATACATTTTATAAGCGTTATTAAGGCATATTTATACAGGTATATGCAACGGCGAGTTGATACAACAAAGCAACTTTTTAGGGGATTTTTTCTGTCAAGGCCAATTCGTAAAACAGGGATGGAATAGTTGTTTTTGTATTTTTAATTCAATAAAATTTTATTAAAAAAAGGGTATGTGCTTGTGAAGCACATTATAAATGGTGCAAGAACAAGAAATATACATAAAGTTGGTAAATATATCATCAAAGAAGCACAATTAAGTTAAATATTTGATTCGGAATCCAAAATCTAATTTTCCATTCCTGCATTAATAAATAGAATCAAGAAGAATTCAACAAATTTAGACATTGTGTTTCCCTATCATCATGTGCTGATAATTTCACTTGTATGAATTCGCCTTGAGCGTTACCAACTTTTTTAAAAGTCTTGCCTGCAGTTGTCAAACTTAATTTTTTTAATTTTATTATACAACAAATAATTCGCAATTTCAGTTGGCTTAAAACATTTAAAAAAATACAAAACCACGAATAAAAAGTTTTCGCTTTAAAGTTTTTTAAAAATTATTAAAATTGTAGAAGAAAAGTTATATGTACATAAACAAAATGCATGTTTTACAATTGTTATACCCTTCACCTGTGGTGCACAAGGGTATATATAGCTTTGTCATTCCGTTTGTAATTTCTACAATTTTCATTTCCGACCCCATAAAGTATATATTTTCTGAAAGCTTATGAATAGAGGAGTCGATTAAGCCCTGACCGTCTGTCCGTCTGTCCGTGTGTTGGTTGAAATCAACTTTTAGAAGCAACTATATGTTCCTCAGATCTGTATATGGTATCAATCTCTTGGAAATATCCAGGAATGAATCGCTATTGAAATTCAGCACAATCGCCCCATAACTTTCTGAGATATGAGCAAAAAACCACGACCACCTCGTTTTTTTTCACAATTACAACAACAACATACATACATAGATACATGTAAAAAACATACCAAACAAAAAAAATTACAAAAAAAAAAAATATTAAAAATAAGAAAAAAATAATAAAAAAAACTACAAAAAAAAAATTTTAAAAAAATTTAAAAAAAAATTTAAAAAAATTTTTTAAAAATTTTTCTAAAAAAATTTTTTAAAAAAATTTAAAAAAAAATATAAAAAAAATAATAAAATATAAATAATATATTAAATAAAATAAAATAAAATTTTTTTGACTCAGCTGGGATTCGATGCCACATTTATTCTAACGTGTACGTATGCACGTATTTTATATGGGATGAATGGTGATACAAACAATTGTTATTGCATGACTACACGTTGTGAAGGGTATATAAGATTCGGCACGGCCGAATATAGCACTGTTACTTGTTTTTTTTTTGTTTTATATTAATTATATATATATTTTAATTATTTTTTTAAAATTTTTTTTTAAATTTTTTTTTTTAATTTTTTTTTTAATTTTTTTTTTTTTGTTTTTTTAACATACATACGTGAATTTATAATTTTACAATGGGATGTTTTTATATATGTATATTTTTTATATGTATGTACGTATTTCATATGAGATGAATGGTGATACAAACTACTGTTATTGCATGACTACACGTTGTGAAGGGTATATAAGATTCGGCACGGCCGAATATAGCGCTCGTACTTGTTGTATTTGTACTTATACCTTGTGAATATGCCTTGAATTAAACGTATGTATGTATGTATGTATGTATTAATAGAATTCTCAGATAAAATTCGTTTCAAACAATAATTTAATAAATTTGTTTTGCTCGTGTTCACCATCATGTATATAGTAGAACGACATCAAAAAATCTATCTATGTTTTACATATTTCACTGTGTTCCATTTGTCAAGCTCTTTTATCATTTGATACCCAAAATGATAAAAAAAAATTATTCGGAGGCCATCATGGATTTAAGACTTTTGCGTAGTTAACTGTATTCTATTAGTCAAGCCTTTCATTTGATACCAATATTGCAGGGGTTGAAGGGAATTAAGTCGTAATTACAATATCTGACCAATATATCCGCCATTTTTTTCAGATGCCATCTTGGATCTTAAACTTTTTTAAATAATTTTATAGATGCATTTAACACTTTTTAAGGGTATTATATTTAGATATTCCAGCTCTTTCATTTGATATCCTTATTGTCTCACTCTGTTGTCTAGATGGTATGAAATGATTTTCGTATGTAATTTTAGGAAAATTACGGAAGCAATTGTAATATGGTGCTCATATCTCAGTTATTCAAAAATCGACATTCTCAGGAATGATTTCCGAGTCCACGGCTTGCAATTTGGTATCACCAGAGAGTGTCCCAAAATTATTTAGAAGGTTCAGAAACTTAATCTATTTGAAACACCAAAATTTCAAATTTCATACATGTGTACTGTATAGGTTTACGTTTTATCACAAGTTAATTAAGTGGCGGTAAAAATTTCACAATATTATTGAAGGTGAGCAATTTAAAAGTGCAAAATGTAAGTTTTTAAAGAGAGACACAAACAAATTTACACTTTTTTCACTTTTGATGCGTCTCTGGCAAAGTGTTGCCACCCTATGAAGGCCATCTATAAAATTTTTTTTATATTTAGACAACTAAAGCGAAAACATTCTAAGGCGAAGACAAATTTCCTTTCTGTTAAAAAAAACCAATCTGGTAACTATATTTTATAACAACTTTATAATTAAAAAAATTTTCAATATTGTTTGAAGATTTTGAAAACGCATTTCAGTGCAAAATTATTGCAATTCAACAAATATTTCTTTTCTTGTTATATTTTTGCTCTGTAGATTTATTTCTGCTTCTTCTTCTCTTTTGTTTCAACCCGTAACTTTTTTTGGTTCATAATGTTGGTCAAGTGTATATTTTTTCCAATTACAAGGTTTTCGTGCATATTGTTGTTGTTTTTCGTTTTCTTTAATGTTTAAAGAAGACGATGTCATCGACGTACACAACTAAATGTGGATGCAGTTGACTTGACTTATTGGATGACTTAAGCTTTGGTGTGGTATTTAAGAGAGGTTGTTGTTGGTATTGTATGCATTAAATTGTGGACAAGGGTAAAAAATATATGTATGAATGTATGAATAAAAAAAAAAAATGGCAAACAATTTAATATAAAAGAAAAATACAAGTAATCGATTTAACCAAACGGCTTTAAGCAGTCAAGAGGTTATACAAATGTCAATATGAAAAGAATAAAGAATAAATCGCAACAAAACAAAAAATTAAAACAATAAACACATGTACATACATATTAATATTGTTGTAATTATTATAGCAAAATTGTTTTGGTTTAGTAAAATCTTTGCCATTATAATATAATAATTGCAAAGATTTTATATATTTAAAACATTTTGCAATGTTAAAGAGAATATTCTAGGTAGACAACAATTTCTTTAAATAAAAGAAACTTAACAAAAATTTTCTTTAACATTTTCTTACTAAAATTTTTAATTAATATTAAACCAACGTAGAAATTGAACTTTAAACCAGAGAACATAATTTGTATACCCTTAAGAGTAAGTTATTAAAGGGTAAAATCAAAGATGGCGTCCAAGAAAAAAGGCCAGAATTTCTTTTCACCCCATCAATATGGGAATCAAATGAAAGGTTTTGATTAGTAGAATACAGTTAACTATATAAAAAAATATAAAAAAAATTCAAAGTCAAAGATGGTATAACATGAAAACTGATATGTAGGCGCTAGGCTACAATGTGGTCAATTTACCAACATATGTACATGATGGTGAAGGCTATTATTAGATTCGGCTCGGAAGCTAAAAATTCCCCATCAAATTTTTCCAAAGTCGTAACACTGTCGAAAATAACCCTAAAGGTCTAGCTACTTAAAAAAAACATCAAAATATATAAACTTTTTGCATTACCAATGAATTTTCATCAGATTGAAAAAATCTTCACATCTGATATTGTGTAAAAGCCTATATTGGAAATATTGTTCTTTTTCACATTAAATGCTTAAAAAGTCCTTCGTCAACAAAATGTCCATCAAAGAAAACTATCATTGTTGTTTACTTGCAAAAAAGAAGGTGTGTGTAATGTTCTCTCTTTCTGCTACAACCTCAGACAGTTAGGTAGTCAACATAATTTAGCTCACGTTCATGTCTCGTGATTGCTTACTTATGAATCCTAGAGGTCATTGATAGTTAGTAGTTGTGACGAAGAAGAAAAATATGCCTCATACATATAAATCTATATATATAAAAGAGTAACGTGACTGACTGACTGATTCATCATCGCACAGCCCAAACGCAAAGAGCTAGAGACATGAAATTTGGACAATCGGTTCCTCTTTCAATGTATAGCTCCACTAAGAAGGGATTTTTAAAAATTTGTAAAAAAAGGGGAAAAACGGGTAAAATCGGTAATATTATATCTGCTAATCTAAAAATAATACAAATTAAATTCAAAAAGTATTGTAATTTGCACAAAAAATAAGCTGATAGGTGTCTGTCCTTTTTTTTTTGAATTTTCAACTCCTAAGGGGAAAAAACGGGTAAAAACTATAATTTTGTACTTGTTTGTTACCCTGCGTAACTTCCAAACACATAAAGCTAGGAAAAAGGTTTTAACTGTTTTAAGTAATCCGCGAAAAAAATATTAATATTCGGCACTTTTTTCAAATTCACATGTATAAGGGGTAAAAATTTTCCCTTTTTTTGGTACTTTTTTTAAAAGAAACTTTTCTAATATTATTCAATGGGACAAAATTTGATAATTATTAGTGCCTAATAGAATATGGACAATTATTTAGGTGAAATTTTTGAAAACTTTTTTGGGGACAAAAAGGTACCAAAAAGTGGAAAACTCCGGAAAATGTATGTAATTCCTAATTGGACGGCCAATTTTCACAAAATTTTTAATTGGGATTTTACCAGACATAAAAAATTATGTAATTTAGTAAAAAATTAAACACATTCATAACAGGGTAGAAGAGGGAAAAATCGCGAAAAGAGTTTGGTACTTTTTAGAACTTAATTACTTTTATGCAAAAAAGAGTAGATTTACTGACTTCAAATCAAATCTATTTAAATATTTTGTTATATAGATATTTGAACATTTAAACTTGGAATTTGGAACTTGGACCAAAAATCTACTTTTTCTCATTTCTATGGTACTTTTTGTATTTTCTACGTTTATAGAGGTAGTATTGTAAAATAAAGGACTATTAATTCCAGGTGAGACTAAAAATGTTATGGGCGACCAAAAAGATACTTTTTTGAATTTTTATAGTACTTTTTGTATTTTCTACGTTTATGAAGATAGGACTTTTGATTATAGAGAGACTAAAAATGTTACAGGCGACAAAAAAGGTACTTTTTTGTATTTTTATGGTACTTTTTGTATTTTCAACGTTTGCGAAGCTAGAATTTTGAAGTTAGTGACTATTAATACAATGTGAGACTGAAAATGTTATGGGCGACCAAGAAGGTACTTTTCTGAATTTTAATGGTACTTTTTGTATTTTCTAGATTATAAAGCTAAAATTGTGGAATAAAGGATTATTGATTCAAGTTGAGAATTAAAATGATATTGGAGACACAAAAAACAGTCTTTCCAAATTATTATTGTACTCTTTGTATTTTTACGTTTGTAAACATAGATTCTTAAAATTAGTGTTTTTGATCCGAGGTCTAACTATTAATATTATAGACGACCAAAATTACTTTTTCTCAGTTTTTTTTTATATTTTGTATACATAGAATTCTGAATGTAGGTAATAATAAACCAAGTGGAAGTTTTATTAAAGGAAAAAAATGTTACTTTTATTATTTTTAGGGCAATTTTTGCAAATTATGAATCTTTATTTTTGAAACTCAGTAGCATTGATTTTGCTTTACTTAGGAAATATATGCCCGATATATCTGTTCTCTACTTTTTATTTTTCTAAGTAAATTGAATCAGAGATACAAATTTTCATAAAAATTTAATTTCCAAAAATATTTAATAATTATAAATAGAACTTGAGTATTCAATAAATAGTAAGAACTACTCTATCGAAGAAGCGGGTTAAATGCAAGTATATCTATATGTGTACGTATATATGAAAGATACATACATACATAAAATCTGTTTTAAATAATCTTAATATCAGCAACCGTCCAAGAAATTTATATTAAAAAAAGACACTAAAGCGGAACGAACTGAAGTTACAACTCGTCAAATATTTGTTCAATTCACAACCCTCGTTGTATTTTGTATCGTCTTTTTTGTGTTATTAACTTGTGAAGATAATTTTTTTTGTATCGGCTGTATGTTGTATTGTTAAATGTTAAATAATATTAAGGAAGTAAAATATCAGGAATGGGAAAGTTGATCAAATCTTATTTTTCAGATTTACAAAAAAATATTTAAATACAATGTTTAGCAAATTGAGAGAAAAAAAGCAACAAAGCATTTTTTTAATCCACACATTTTTTTAATCCACAAAAAACGTATAAACTTAATACAGTGCTGTCTGGGTAGAGTGAACCGCTGACGCTATGAATACCTCGTTAGAGTGAACCCCAGAATGTTTACATTGACTACTCTGTAGAGTGAACACTCATGAACCTTTATAGAGTGAACATACTTTATAGTGAGTTTTTAGGCTTGGCAAAGGAGAAAAACAATGAAAAAGTGTATAAAAACTAAAGAGAACATAAAATAACGGTAAAGTAACGATTCTTTTAGAGTATGTTGACAAGTTACTGTCACAAATACGCATTCTATGAAGTGTTAATTTATTTAAGTCTGCGCTCATGTTCCATTAAGGTCGTATCTCAAAGTTAATTTTTCATTTTTCCTAGTCACAAATTTAAGCTTTAGTATTACGTGGAAATAAATAAAATGTATAACCTATAAATGCATTTAAAATAAAAGAATTTGTTTCTTTAAATAAATAAAAATTCAACCCTGATTTAATGAACAACCTGGGCATAGTGAAATCGCTCTGCAAAAATTAGTTCACTCTACCCAGACAGCACTGTACAACATTTAAAAAATATATCAGGGTACACTAAACAATGTATACGCAGTGTCGACTTCTGCTCAGTTAACAAATATCAAACTTCATTTAAACAAAATAGCTTAATTCACAATCTTGTGCAAAAGATTTTGCATCAGAACATTTGTAAAATAGTAGACTATATTTTTGCTTTACACTAACATACACAAATAGAACATACATATTTGTAATTGTGCAAATTTGCAATGACAAAAAATACAAGGTTGTGAATTGGGCTAAAATAAATTCGCTTTTACTTTTTTTTATGAAGTTTGACAGCGTATACTTTATTGAGTATACCCTGTAATTTATTTAAAAAATTTTATATAAATAAATAAATAAATTGTATATTTATTTGTTTGACATTAGAAATGCCACCTATTTTCTTCTCACTGAACATACTTCTCAAGAGTTGTATTTCGAGGTTTGGACAACAAATGAAACAATTAAGTATATGCTGCTCAATTTATAAATAATTTTTAGTATGGTAAATTGAGCTCAATAAGGGCCTTTAATTGCGAGAATATTATAAATTGACAATTAAGGCGTGTGTGTGAACATAGTATTAGCTTACAATCGCGCAAATGCAAATTCTTTTGGCCAAATATTACAAAAGGTGTTTTTCTGAAATGCCAGTCACTGTTTAATCAAAATTATACAAAGTAAAACATTTAGTTGCCGACATAGTTGATATGCATGCAAAATGGCCCCTCTGTTAAGTTATAGTTTAAAGTTTATGTATATGTATGTGTATAGTATGTGTTGATGATTTTAATAACAATTGTTGTTTTTATTGGACGCCAAACATTTTGACGCCAATTTTTTTACACAAATGTATACATGTAAGCAGTCAGGCAACACTCTTTCCCATAAAGTTGCGTATAATGTGCATGTTATTAAAATGTTAAAGAAAAACAATCATTAATTTATTATTTAAAATGATACCAGAAGAGTTATGGACTCCCCTTTTTGTTATTATTTGATTGTTTGTTTTTGTTTTTGGTTTTTTTTGCAACACAATTTCATGCAACCGATAATGACAGCCATCTGCAGCCACCCAACTAGCATTTGGAAGATTGTTTTTTTTTTTAAATCACCAAAGCGAGTCTTTTTCGAGTACTTTTGGAGATCAAAAACTGATTAATCACTTGCACGTTTAAAAAATGACTCGAAAATGAGTCGCGCTTATGATTAAAAAGTGTTTGTTTTAAAATACAACAACAAATTGTATAGCAATCGAAAATTGATCATCCAGGTGTTTAAAAGATAAGTATTTTATCCGTTATTTATTATCATAATGTGCGCATCTGGAAGATTGAAAACTTCTTGATCGCAAATAGATCATGCAGGCGTTTAAAATGTGATTAATTTTGTGTGTTTTATGATCATATTTTGCGCAGATTGATGATTAAAAACTGCTTGTTATGCTGTTTTTTTCTTAAGTATAACGGGATAATTTTTGCGTATTGTTAAGTAAATGTCAAAAAGTTGCATTTGTGTCTATTTGTTAAAGTTAATTCGAGGTGTTAAGATCGTAAAATTGAAAACATATTTAAAATAATTAATAAATAAATACCAAAAGTGTGTTAAATTAAAAATAAATAAATTTAAAACAAAGTAAGTGAATATATTAAAATAAAAAAAGGCAATGTCAGCTAGACATATAAAAAGTTTGGCAAAAAAAGAAGCGGAAGCGGTCATAAACCCCGTATTAAACCCCATTTTTCTGCGGAGCAAAAGCGGCTAAAACTAATTGCAAATTTTATTTCACCATTTCAAAATATTTCAAACCGAACTCTAGTAAATATATGTGTCTTATGTTTTGTTTATATATTAAAAACATTAAAGTACAAATGAAAAATGTACAAAATTAATTTTTAGGTTTTTGTAAAATGTATTTTTTTATATTATAAAATTTTAAAGCTGGACTTTGAATGTACTTAAATGTGTACAAGTGAATTATTTATGTTGATATTTTTTTTGTGTTTAAACTAAATATTTGTTTATTTAAAAAAGTATTTTTTGAATTTTTTAAAAGTATTATTTTAAAAATCTCTTAATTTAGTTCTATAATTTTTTTTATTTATTTCTATGTAAATTATTATTTTTTATTTAATTTTTCTTTTTAATAAATTTTAATGTACATATATGAATTTTATTTTAATCTTTTATTTTTGTTAAGAGAGGACTGTGAAAACCGACCTAAAACAAAATTGAAAATGAGTCAAATACGATAAGAAAATCGACTGATAATGACTCGAAAATGAATCGCATACTAATAAAAATATGACTGAAAAATGACTCGAAAAAGACTCGAAAATGACTCACAAAAATAGTCGCATACGATTAAAAATATGACTCAAAAAAGACTCGCAAGCGATTACAAATACGACTCAAAAATGACTCGAAAGAGACTCATAAATGATTATTAAACTACTGAAAAATGATAGAAAACGACTCGAAATTGAATCGAAACTGACCAGAAAAACGAGTCATAAATGACTCATCAAGAAGAGTCGCGGCTAGGGTACCATTTTCTCCCGCCAAATGAGTCATTTTCGACTCGAAGAAGAGCGCATATGCGATCGTTTTTAATCGCGCAGAGGTATCAAAATAGACTCGAATTTGATTCAAATTTTCAAAAAATGCTGGCTGGGCAATTTCGCATAGGCATACACACTTGCAATGCATACACGTGTATGTAAATACTATGTGTGTGTGTGTAAGTATAAATATAAAACAGATTTGTTGCTTTTGTTTGCCATTTATAGCCTCACCCATTTTACATGTCAACAAAAAATGGGGGAATAAACAAAAGAGAAGAAGAAACCTTTTTTAAGTTGCGTGTTTAATAATAAAAGAAAAAGCTAAAATTTCCTTTTTCCTTATACTGTTAAAACACAAACATACATATGCACGTACATATGTGGATACATATGTATAGGAAAATAAAAAAGAAATAAAAATTTGCAAATAAAAACTACTTGGGTTTGGCGTTAAATATTGTGCAATTGAAGGGAAATTTTAAAAAGAAAATATTATTAAACATCACTTAGGGAATGGCCCCTACTTATGTGTTATACATTTAGTTTAGGTGGAAGAATGTAGGAATAAGTATATATGGATATTTGAAATATTCTTGAGAGAAATGTATTCCGAATACAAAAAGAGAAGAAATTGAATATGTTAAGCGTAGTGCAATTAAATGCATTTACAAATGTATAAGCTTCTTAAAAGCTCTTCTTCACCCAGAGAACAGACAAGCAAATTCATCGCCTATCGAATGAGTTAGTTCTTGAAATCGAACTTATTTTCCTTTTTTTGTGGTTATTAAATTTCAATTGCAAGAATGATAATTTCTTAGTGCTGACTACATATTTATATTCCGAAACGAAATTCAACAAGTAAGAGCGTTATATTCGGCCGTGCCGAATCTGATAATACCCTTCACCATCATGTACCATATGTATATCATGTTATATGCCATTTTTCTTTATTATTTCCGACGCAATCCTTGATTTTGAATTTTTACGTAGTTAACTGTATTCTACTAGTCAAGCCCTTTCATTTGATACCCATATTGACGGGGTTAAAAAAATTTTATCCGCCATTTTGTTTTAGACGCCATCTTGGATTTTAAATTTTTCAATAATTAACTGTTTTCTACTGGTCAATCCCTTTCATTTGATACCAATATTGAGGGGGTCCAAGAAGTTACATTTTAAAACACCAAATTTGACCCATATATAAATTTATTGTATGTGCATTCGATATTTTTGCTATGATTTACCGTTTCTTTATATCGTTGCTGCTTTTTGTTTTGATATTCTACTTTGTTTGAAAACACATATATCAACAAAGCTGTAGAATAAAACTTTTCGAGAGAGTAATGTTTTGGTAAGAGTAATGATTTGTTATTTATTATTACACTAAAATATAGTGATTGAAAGTAGTGTGAAATAGAACACATAACCTTCAAAACATTTTACTCAGCTCTTTAATTCTTATTATAATTTCTTAATCTATATGTAAAAATCAATGTGTGTTTGTATGTTTATATGTTTGTGCTTTATAGACGGTTAAACGGCTGGACCGATTTCCTTAAAATTTTCACAGAATCTTTCTGTATGTCTGGAAGGAACTACAGGCCATACTTTGGTTTGAAATTGTAAGTGGGCGGGGTGCCACGCCCTATTTAAGAATAAGTATTAAATATTATATATCGCGAAAGTTAATGCAGCTAGAGTCTTCAAATTAAGTACGGTAAACTTTGACATCCATACGAATATTTGGGTAAAAAATTGGCGTACTTGCAATAGTAGGCGTGGCCACATGAATTAAATACTAAAATTCGTATATTTGGAAAACGATATCCAAATGAACATTTAGGCAAGAAATGGGTGCATTATCAATAGTGGGCGTGGAACCTACCATATGAATTAAATACTAAAATTCGTATATCTGGAAAACGATATCGATTAGAGTACTAAAATTTTGCAAAAGCAACTTTGATATTCAAATAAACATTTATGGAAAAAATGGGTGCATTAACAATAGTGGGCGTGGCACCTGCCTTATGAATTAAATACTAAAATTTGGGGTGGCGAAGCATACCGGGTATTAGCTAGTACAATATATATAAACAATTCTTTCTTTCTTTCTTTTTTTAAACCTTATTTTTGGATTAAGAAAACCTTTTAAGATTGTACAAAACAAAGAAAAAACTTTAGCTGTGGCAACACTTTATGTAACATGCGTTTTAACAATAAAACAATTAATCCATTATTGTATTAAAGACAACGATAATGAAATGCTTATACTCTTACTCTAGTTGTTAACTGACCTTATTAACTACATACATACAATTTCAATTCGATTTATTATTAAGTGTGAATTTGTGAAAATGAGATGCGTGTGTGTGTGTTTTTTTTAATAGCTTGTCAATCTTTTTGTCCTTTATTTAACTTAATAAATTACTAGGACACACAAAATTTATTTTCTTTTCACTTTTGTTACCTCATGTTTGATTGCTTGTTGTCGTCTGTCTTTGTTAGTTAAATGTCAGTCGGTAAATTTTTTGATAATCTAAAGATTAACAAACATTCGTTATTTACTGTGTGCTTTTGTGTGTGTGTGTTGCTTTTTTAGGCAAAATGCCAAAGTTAATTTATAATGGAAGCAAGAAAAAAAGGTAACTAACAACATTATCTAAATGGCTTTTAATGTGGCCATAATTTGCTTCCGTTTTATTTTCGCCTATAAACCTACAAACGTAGAACATTTTCTTTGACAGTGCAAACCCATCGAATTTAAGTCAATCAATTTAATTTGTAAACATAATTAACATTTAAGTGTACAGGATGTGTTTTTTCTTAATGATTGGGCGAGGCCAGAAAAATTGCTTCCAACAAAAGGGACATTTTAAGTTACAATTAAAATTAAGTGAAAATTTAAAAAAACACACTTTTATGCCAATTTCAGTAATATGCAAATTTATCAGAGAGCTTTTAACGAAATTTTGTTGACTTTAAATTTTTATAATAAATTTCAAAGGTTTTCTAAAACGAATTTTTTTAGAAAATTTTGTTTAATAAACTTTTATTACACTTTGAAAATTGATTACGTATTTTTGGTGAGAATTTATTACAAAGTTTTCAACATAATTTTTTTTGATATTTCGCAACTTTAAGACTTACGACTAAAATACCTTCTCTTTTGACTTAAACCTTTTATTACAACCATGCATACAATGTTGCCAACTTATTTCTTAATATTTATTCTTATCCTAGGGTCTACACGTGGCAGTTTGATGGCATGAAAAAACGTCAAACTCAATAGAAAAGATCAACTCTTTTTTTTTACTGATTCTTTTATGTATGAAATCGGTTGTTTATCATGACATCAATTTCCCAGTTGTGGATTCCATGTATTGTAGTGCTAGTAGATTTACAACGCACTGTAACGGATCAGCTGAAAAAGTCTGTCACATAAATAAACCGTGTTTTTGTTTATGTAATTTGTTTCGTAACTTTCTGTGAAGTAGAAAATTTATCTTAAAACCGAACATATTAAAAATTGAGATACTAGAAAAAGATAAGGAGATAAAATACTATGTTTTAATCAACTTACACACGAACAATCAGAATTGTAAAGTAAAACGACTGGAACTTAATTACCTAGAAGAGCAACTTGTATGTTTCATTTACCTAAGTAAGTGCGCATCTGCTTCTTAAAGAGTGGTAGAAGGCTTGATTTTTTTTATATGCGATGTCCCACTTTTTAGGTCTCTGTTTCTGCAATTAATAAGCGCTGATTTCATGCCTATAGAAGCAGCTAAAGAATGTTTCCCTTTAGCTTACTGCTAAAAAAGCAACAGTAAGGGAGAAAAAAAGAAGCCGCAGCGAATATGATAATACCCTTCACCATCATGAACATACATAGCTATAGTTACCACATCGTTGTTTAGCCTAAATTTCAGATTTATATTGTTACAGATTTATTTTTAAATAGTTTAATTTACATTATGATTTATTTTAGTTGCAGTAGTTTAAGTTACTGCAGTTTTGTTTGTATTAGTTTATTTCGCTGGTTGTTCGAACATGATGTTAAGTTGTTATTATGTGCAGCATACTCTTAGGCACTTTTATTATTCCTGGATATTACTTAACATTAACATTACGTCTTAATTTATATATAACGGTTTTTGAATGAACTAGTGTGTACATACGAAAACTTTGTCGAATGTTACCGAACACCACTATGTTACTATAAATAGCCTAACAACACAGCTAACATGATCAGTATAACAGTAGAGCTTGTAAAGCGCGTATCAAAGAAAAAACAATATCTGAGTTTATTTAAATAAATAAAGTGCTCTTAATTTTTAAAACAAATTTCAACTGTTTTTGATTGCAATAAAAGAACTCAAATTGTATTTAAAGGAAATAATTTACTGTATTCTACAATACAATTTTAAATATTCGATTTGACCCGTATAAAAATTTAATGTACGCTATTTTGTATTGGCGGCCATAAGTGATTTTAAATGTTTTTATAGTGTATTATATTCTGCTAGTCAAGCCATTTCTTGAGATACGTACATATATCGATCCTCTCCGTTATTTAGAAACTGAAAAAATAGCTTTCCGTTTGTAAATTTTGGAATTTCACTGAATCATTTGTATTTTTTCTGCTTATATCTCAGTTAGTTTCAAGCCCATATGACTGTATTTCTCAGCAATAATTTGCGAGACTACAGTTTGTATTTTGGCTTCTTTATTGTGTCCAAAAACTAACTAGCAGCTTAAGTAACTTGATATATTAAAACGATTTAGTTTTCAAACCTAATTTGTATTATAACTTTGCCGATTAGTAATGTTTTCTCTACACTATCTGAGTTCTCATCTGAGTTTAGCAACTGATTCAAGTCCAGACATATAATCTTCAATTTTTTTTAAATTAAAAATAGCTTCCCACAAGTACATTTAAGTCAAATCTAGTAAATCTTATAGTTTTTGGCTACTAGGAGAGCTTTAAACTGATGTTTAATAGCTTAACTCGAATGAACGAATAGCCCCAGAGGCAGACAATACTTATAAAGGGTGATTTTTTAGCTATTATCTTTTTGACAAAACTGGTTTAAACAGCTGACGCACGTTTCGTGTTTTGTTTCACTGTCAAGCATTTTCAGTTTGGTCTATAATTTAACCATGAATCGTCTTACAAACGAACAACGCTTGCAAATTATTGAATTTTATTATCAAAATGCGTGCTCTGTTAAGAAAGTTCATCGCGCGCTTCTTATCGAAAAATTGTGTTCAGCGACGAAGCTCATTTTTGACTCAATGGATACGTTAATAAGCAGAATTGTCGATTTTGGAGTGAAGATCAGCCAGAAGCATTGCAACAGCTACCAATGCATCCAGAAAGTCACAGTTTGGTTCGGTTTATGGGCTGTTGGCATCATTGGACCGTACTTCTTCAAAGATGATGCAAATCGTAACGTAACTGTGAATGATGAGCGCTACCGTGAGATGATATCCAACTTTTTTTTGCCCAAGATGCAAGATCTTGACTTGCATGACATGTGGTTTCAACAAGACGGTACCACATACCACACAGCACGCTTAAGAATGGACTTATTGAGAGGCGAATGCGGTGAACATTTTATTTCACGTTCGGGACCGGTCAGTTGGCCGCCTAGATCGTGCGATTTAACGCCTTTAGACTATTTTTTGTGGGGCTATATTAAAGCTCATGTCTATACACGCATGCCCGCTTCAATTGACGCATTGGAAGACAACATTGAAGCATTTATTCGTAAGATACCGGCCGAAATGTTGGAAAGAGTATGCCAAAATTGGACTAAGCGGATGGACCATTTGAGGCGCAGTCACGGTCAACATTTGCTTGAAATAATCTTCAAACATTAAATTATATGGACCGTACTATCGATTCAAATAAAGATTTCATGAATTTTTTTGAATTTTATGTGTTTTTTTTTAACTTTCCTATAGCTCTTAAAAAATCACCCAATAGATAGAAACAAACGTTTCTATAGATCATCCTAGGACTGAAATATGTTGATTTTTTTGGTAATTCTTATTTTTATTTGTTCATATCTCAGAAAGAAATTGTCAACTATTTAAAAACGATTGATACCTCTGACGGACGGACATTGCTCAATTCACTTCTCTAGTCCACAAGCTTTTATAAAATATACATTTTACAATTATATTTATTTGGTTGTTGGGTTTAAGCTGGTTTATATGCATTTCACTGGTGCTTATGCCAGATCATCAGTAAACCTTTACCCAAATTGGTGAGAAAGAGTAAAAAATTTTAATAAGTTATATTTTTAAATTCTCATTAACAAAATGAGAATTCAAAAATAAAAAAAAAAAACTAAAAAAAACTTTTTCAAAAACCCAACCAACAATTTTTTTAAATTTTGAATTTATTTTATTTTACGGTTAGCCAAATGTTAAAGGGATTAGAAAAATAAAATAAATTCAAAATTTAAAAAAATGTTTGGTTGGGTTTTTGAAAAAGTTTTTTTTAGTTTTTTTTTTTTATTTTTGAGTTCTCATTTTGTTAATGGGAATTTAAAAATATAACTTATAAAAATTTTAAACTTTTTCAAGAATTTGGGTAAAGGTTTACTGATGATCTGGCATAAGCACCAGTGAAATGCATATAAACCAGCTTAAACCCAACAACCACATAAATATAATTGAAAAAATATGGGAGCATATCCCAAAAAATTTAGTAAAATATACATTTTACTTTATGGAGTCGAAAATGAATATTGTAAAATTAATAAACGGAATGGCAAAGCTGCATTGAAATAAATTTGTCTTCTTTTTATTACTGCTGAAATATTAAGCAGTACAGAAGACATACTTACATGGCTGCGCTTTCGTTATTAAACAATTGAAGCATTTTAATACACACAATACGGTAAGCGAGTGAACAACCACTGCCTACAAATTAAAAAAAGAATTTTTGTGCGGCACTAACTTAATCTACTCGCTTAACGCCATTCCTCTTTATATCATTGAAAATTGTTATTATGAGAAAAATATTGAAAAATTTTCCCATTAATAGTATTATAATTCTTTAAAACAATATAACATAAAAAATATACTACACACTTTGATTTTCCGATAAAATATACAATTTCTTTAAATTTAAATGTACTACCTCTTACTACAACTGTGCACAAAATGTTGTCAACCACCTTTAGTCCATCGTACTCACTTAACTTTACGCTTTTTTATTGCCTTCCCTTTTTGTGTAATAAAAAAATAAACAAAATCAACTATTGTCATTTATTTTAACAAGAACTTTTATTAAACCATAATTAAATATGCAACTTATATTATACTATAGTATGGAATGTTTAAGTGTCCCTTTGCCGTTTTAGTTTTTATTAGTTTTAATTGCATTATATGGCAACATTTGACTGAAAAAAAGTACAACAACAATATACACATCACATAAACATTATTATCATGCCACCATATACTTCCTGTAATCATATGTTAAACTGTCATTTAGGGCTAAAAATAATGTGAAAAAAAAACTTGTTCCTTTTAGACAGGCGTCAATAAAATTGCCACTATTCGTTAAAAAAATTGTTTTATTTTGACCGACCCTATACATACTAAAGCAATAACAATAACAGCAACAGTAAAACTGTAATACTCGTAAACCAATGTTTAGTTTTAATGTAAAACTTCTCATTAAATTAAAATTTATGTATGAATGTAAGGAAAGAAGAGGAGTGGAGTTATAGTCTGGTGCTTTAAGTTTCACTTGACAGAAAGCAGATGCGGATTCCCCAAGTGGGATGTATAACATTATCCTCTCAAAAATAAAAAACCTTTAATTTAAATCTACAAAAAACAAACTCTAAAATTACAATAAAGATAAAAGAAATATTTATATTTTTTTTCCGAACGTTTTCTTCGAAGACAGTTAGGGCTGAGAAAGAAGCCGGTGTTCATTTTTGGGAAATAGAAAATATACTTACAGTGGATGACAGTATGATGGTAACATTTTTTCGAAAACTCTTCATGTTAAAGCAAATCAGAAGAAATCAAAGGAAATTCAGAAACTAAGAAGGCTAACATTTAAAAAAAGTTACACACAGTTAAGAACTCGTCTAGCTCGAATGGGACTGCCGGATGAAACGACATGTAGAGCATGCGAAGAAGGATTTGCTTTTGGAATACTTCGGAACCACGCTGTAGCCTTGAGGTATCCGAGCAGATCGTTCAATTAGACATCAGATATCTCAGAGGGATCATCAAGGATATATTTGCCTAGGATCCTAAATCTATTGGCAGCAAGGTCAAGACATTTGCAAAGAATGTAAAAATTCATTTCCTTGTCCAAATCCAGACAGATACGACAATGATCTTTAGAAGATAGTTCGAGTCGGCTTGCATGTTTCCCTAACATCTAGTGAAATGACAATACTGCCAGCAACACCTGCCCGTAAGTTGCAATGTACGCCTGATATCAAAAGAGGACAACGTAAGCTTGGCACGTGACCTGTTTTCGGCTTTTTCAAAAAAGGGTCTAGAGATGTTACTTTTGATAGCCCCCAACGCAACTGTGACTGCGTTGAAGATAACCAGAGTAAACCCCTACCCCCTCTCGCCAGCTCATCGGAACTCTAATTACCATAGTGGCCTCTATGCGCTTTGACCCAAAGTAGAGCAACGCCGGCCAGATGGCCAAGCCTTAACAGCTCTTTTCTGCATTGACCGTCTACTTAAGACGTGGTGTCTATAACCTGAGTGACAAGAATTTCACCAGATTGTTGACAAAAATAACAATATGTCCGACACGCCTCCCAAATAGCGAATATTTTAATCTGAAACTAGCTGCATTCATCCGGAAGGCGGAAAGAGAGCTCTATCATCAGTTTATGAAAGAAGACACCAGTTCCGTCCGTATAAATTCTGGTGTCTAAGCCCTCACCCCTATTTCACTTTTTAAAAGACAGCAACTATGTAAAAAAAAACATTTTAGGATCGTACAGAGGAAAAGTATTTGTAATAAAAATTTGCTCTATACATCAATAGCTTAGAAAATTATAAAAAAGCGCAACGCTGACACTGTAAAACCAACTCGACATATGAAAGAAGGAGCTACTCCAAGTTGTAATAATTTAATGGCGAAAAAATTTTTAAAAATACCCAAAAAATATAACTCACGAAAAACCTTTGAAAATTGGAACAAACTTCACTTATTTTTTAAATGTACGTCTGCATTAGTAAGCAACTGTAAAATTTTAGTTCTAGTCATTTAATTGCAATTTTTGTTTTGAATTTTATGTGTTTTTTTTCCTTTTTTTTTTGAGTGAGTATGAATAATAAATAAATGATGAGGGTTTTAATATTTTGTTGTATTGTTTGTACGTGTATACACAACAATATAGAGAACAATAATAATAATATTTATTTTTTGTTGTTGTTATTGTAGAGTATAATACATTTGCTTTTAATTAACGCAAAGTACACAAAACTTACTCCACATGTTTGGTTAGGAAAAATCGTTGTCGGTTGGTGGTTGGAGGATACAAAATGGAGAAAGACATGCCAGATAAAAGTTTGAAAAGAACTATAATTTGTAAAATAAAAAATTTTACATTTCTAAAATTACAGAAATATGTATTTCGAGTATCTCTTGAAAACCGCCTATACTCAAAGGATAAAAAGGATAATGAGCTGAACAAATTTTAAGTCTGGCAAGTAAGAATAGAAAAATATTTACAAATGCTTGAGTTCCCTACAAATAATATTGGACTACGTGGTCCATTTTAGCTAAATGTACTACCTTCAACATGGTCCTATGTTATGCAGTCATGGACCATTTCATTTTCAAACAAGAGATTGTAGTTAAACGACAAGTGTTCGTGTTTTAACGATAACATATATTGTTGTCAAGAGGTTTATAATTGTCGTGTAGGTGCTCCATTGAGTAGTGACAAAGAGTAGTTTTGAGACTACTCCGATGGGGTATATGGTCTAGCCCTAGGACATCGTAATGTTAAATCGACCATGTTTTCTCCATACATTTGGGTTACCTTTGGACTAGTCCTAGTCTATTATGGAGTACACTTTACATGCGTGTATGGACTACTCACGTTATCTGCAAGGTTGTTTAGGTGGACGTTGCTTTAGGTGCCCATTTCATTACCACAATGTCTCCATACATTGTTAGCCACGTTAAAAGTATAAAATAAAAGGGGAAATGTTTCTTAATTCTAATTAACAATTGATATTTGCAGATGAGAAGAGTGTAAGAGAAGCAAATGTAAATCGCGTATACATATTTTAGTACTTTTAAAGATTTTTTTGTTGTTAAAAATTCAAAACATTTTTTTTTTATCACGGCTTGCCAACAGTAATGTCACACGATTGCAAAAAGTGTGGTTATAAAAAAAAAAAACCTAAAAAAGGACATAAAAATGAAAAAAGTGGGTAAATGTAAATTAATGTGTAAATGTAAATGATCGATTTTCTATTAGAATGAACATGCTAAGGAAAATATGTGCGTACAATACCCGGTTTTACAGGATATAGTACCTTTGTTAAATTTCCTTTAAAATATTTTACTTGTTTGGCATAAAAAAAATTAAATTTTTTTTTGCCTTAAAATTTATTACTCGTACATAGAGCCAAAAATAAATTAAAAAAAAAAAAACATTTTTTTGCTTCCTAAAGCATGTGCCAGCAACCAGCAACAAAGAAATTACTGACCCAGTTATAAGATTAAGAAATTTTTGTTCTTTTATTTTTCTTGCAGTAGCAGCAGCGCAACAAGGGAATATGGCCACATTATAAACTCAATTTTCAAACTTAACAATAGTGATAAATAATGATTTACAGAACCAAGTGGCAAAATGGCAGCCGCATAGTATGGAAAGGGAAAATAAGCATCAATCTCATGAAAAACAGCGAAAGTAGGTAGACTTTTATTGCGGAAATAATTTAAAAAGAAAAAAGTAGGAAAGAATTTTCGTTAACAGAAATTCTGTACAAAACACATAAGGTGTGTTGTGCAGGAAACTAATTCCGGAAGATGCGGTTGAAATGCCATAATTAAAGTTTTTTTGTTGAAAAAATTTTCCGCTAAAGTGGCATTACTTACTGCTAAAAGGGTAGAAAGATGATTATGGAACAACAAATTGCTGGAAATTCTTAAGTTGACAGCGAAAAACAATAGAAAGCAGGATTTTTGTGCATTTCAAAGGGCTTCATGAGTAATTATTATGCATATACTCCAATGGAGCAAAATAAATTGAAATTACGAAAATCTTTAAGTTAACCGTTTTAAAATGTCTCTTTTTGAAGAAGAGAAATTTAAATTAAGCATAGAAAGATCTTCTTAAAATCACAGAAACTGGCAAACTTTTTTCGAATTTTGTTACTGTATTGCATCATCCATGGAAATGCATACGAAAGCATAACAAAGTGTATCCTCGCTACTGCTGATTATTTTAGCACAACAAAGTGTATCCTCGCTACTGCTGATTATTTTAGCAGTGGAAAAAGAAGACATTTATTTCAGTAGTATTTTTTTAAATTTCTCCCTTACTGCTACCTTTTTTAGCATTGCGTAAATAGAAGGCTATGCTTGGTAGGGATGAAATTATCACTTATAAAATGGGCGTTAAAATAGGCGTGTTAAAGTAATTTCTGCTAAAGAATTCAACTTAAATATTGACATATAGAGTCCTTTATTCTTTCAAAATCTTTGTCCATAGAGAAATTATATTAATTTAAGAAAAAAATGTATATGAGAGGTGGGCTTTAAAGAGGATGTCTCATCTTCGTTTTCGTTATTACAATAAATTAAGTATATAAATATTTGCAAAATTTCAGAATCGTAGATCTAATCGTGTCGATTTTACAACGTTTTAAATAGACTAAAAACACTGTAAGGTGTAAATTTTCGTACAATATGATCTACCGGGTGATTTCTAATAGTTGGCAACACGTTTTAACTAAAAGCCATTTTGACAGCTGTAATGTTATTTATGATTAGTTTGACATTTCAACATGAATAGACTGAGGTATGTAAAGCAAGGCGTAGATTTGGTGAATAAGCCTAAAACAAAATTGCCGTTGACCCTGATTTTAATAAGCGGATTTTGTTTAGCGATAAAGCTCACTTTGTATTTAGACTGAAAATAATCCTCAAGTGTATGTTAAGACACCGTTACATAAAAAAAAACTGACAGCTCTATGGGCTGGTGGAATCATTGGTCCATACTTCTTTAAAACCTATGCTGGCGAGAACGTAACAATCAATGGTGACAGCTATAGAGTCATTATTATTGACTTTTTCGTTCATTAATTTAACAATCATGATGTGCAGCAGCTGTGGTTTTAACAAGACCGCGCAACATTTCACACAGCTCGTGCCACAATTAATTTAATGAAGAAAACGTTTGGTAACCGCTTAGTTTAACGTTAGGGACCCGTGAATTGGCCTCCAATATCGTGCGATTTAACGATTTAAATTTTATGTTCCAAGCTTCTTCTGTTCGAGCTCTATCGTGTTTTCAACAGATGAACGGACATCTCATCTCATGAGTCCTAAAATATATACATTACGGGGTCAATGTATAACAAGCGGAATTACAAAATAAATATGCCCACGCACCATTTTTTTTGGTGGTGGGTATAAAAATATTAAAAGTTTTTAAATTTCATCAATCATTGCCGATAACACGTACATACGTTTAGCCGACTAAAAGCACACGTATTTATTTGATCGTCTCCACGACACTTCAACGCTCAATTGCTTCTGGCCAAAGGATGTAGGAAAGCGAATGTATACATCAAAAAAAAAAAAAATAATCTAATCGTCCGGATAACGTAAATCGAGTTAATTATGCGTAAAATGTATCCTTTAGTGGAGGGCCAGCGTACACGTTAGTCCGTACGTATACGTGGCTAGGGAATAGTTAAAGATTTTGAAATTTGTTTTGCCCGCAACTCACGAAAACTGAATAGATGAATGCCGTTGGCAGCCGTATGCTGAATACATTGGGCCTACACTATAACTGCTGTACGGCATGTGTGGCCGTTAAGGTTAGTTATCATATCTCTGTATAGTTGACTCATGTTTGATCAATGACTCCATCGAACCATAAAGTTCACCAAACAATAATTTTTTGTGGATTTTTCTCATTCTTAATATGGCAATTTTATTATATGTGATCCATGTGAATCTATTTATAATGAATTACCAAAACAACCGAAAACTCTCGGGGCAATTTTTACGAAAACAGTGTTGCCAATACAAATTTGTACGCTTCTTCTCTAAGGTAACGATTAAATTTAAATTTAAAAGTAAATAAAAAGGGGAATAAAGACTTTAATTCGCCGATTTAAAAAAAAAAAAAAAAAAAAAAAAAATACAAAAATGATCATCAATTTCATAACTTTTTTTAAAATCCCCACATTTATTTAGAACAACAAAACTTAATGGAAAATAAAAAAAATACTAAATATTTTTTTTAAACTTATATTAAAAACTAGCAGAAATACAGAATTCAAAAATTAAAAAAAAAATTTTATTCATTTACATTGATGTCTTACATTGCTAATAAACAACCATATTGGCAACTATAGTTGCAACATAACATTCATTCCAACTACAACGTACTGCTATCTTATCGTCTCTTTAACGACACACTTGGCAATGTTGGTTAGTTAAACGTTCGGTTGGTCAGTCCAAAATAAATCATACAAATATGTGTTAAAATAATATGAAAAAAAAAGACTTTTCTTATACAAATATATTATTTAAAGTTCGTTTGTTTTCCCCACAGATAAATCAATTGTTGTCGCAAGAAGTGAGGTTGAGTGGAAAAATAAATACAAATGTTAAAATGTAAAATCAAAGTATTGTTAAATGTTTGGAAATTGCATTTTAGATAGTGATCCAACAACTAAAAACACTACCACACACAGTAAGAGACTGAGTTGGTTCACATTAAAAAAAATAAGAGAAAAAACATTAAGCGACAAAAAATTTAACATAAATATGTCATACCATTGAGACAAACCCAGCAACAGTAACAACAAACGACAACAACGACAAAACAATGAATTGCAGCATGTCAAATCAAATACAAATACGAACAATAAAAAATGTTTGCAGTACATGAAGTTGCCAGATTAATCCTAAACATGTACAACATGTACATTACACAACCTGCTGGAAAACCGAGTACATGGGAAGAGGAGTATTATTGCATTTAAAAATCAGTCTGTGAGTAGATGCGTGCAGCGTACGGATGTAGACTCGAAATTGGTGCTTGAATGTGTTCTGAAGTTCAATAGTTGTTCCTCTGTGAATTAGGTATCGCTGATATGGGTAAAGAGACATGTAAGCATGAAGGGAAATAAGGCTGCGGAAGAGCTTGCGAGGAGCAACCGGAACCTAGAGTTGCTCTACAGGATGGGATGATGCGGGCAAGGGTCTTACAATGGGTCGAATTATCAAACCTGAAAAGGTGGATGGAGACAACCACTTGTGGTGCTCAGGAACCCCCTTGGCAGGAATGCAGTTAAGGTAATCGGATATGGTCGGAGGACCCTGGGCTGGTCACTGGACATGGTAACTTCAAATATCATCTGCAGAAGATTAAAGTTGTGAAGGATGATGTTTGCAGAGTGTGCCTCAAGACTGTTGAGACGGCGGTGTATGTAGTATGCATTGGCTGGCAGAAGACTTATTACCAGCGGCAAGCACACGTTGGATGTGAGGGCCATGAGGGAAATTAGTCTGGGACAAATGCTGGCGATTACGAAGGACGCTGTGATAAGGATTATAGATCTGTGGCTTGGAGCTAAAAGGGCCAATGTCAAAATATTTACTTTTGAGGAAATTGGAATTGAACCTTAACTTTTATAGATGATTTCATAGTGACATTGGCCAGCATTTTATCTATGAAGCTGTTCTGGGTTAAGTATGACTTTAGCTGTTTTACCATAATGAAATAGAGCAAGAAAATAAATCTAATGTAATGATTAACTCAAGAGAGCAAAAAAGTGACATTGGCCCTTTTAGCTCCAAGCCACAAAGATAATCATCATTCACAATGTGAAGTCATTATAGTCTTGAGTAAACGCCTATGGCACACGGGACTCAGTGAGGAATGAAGGGGGTCGAAAAGGGACCCTTTTATGAAAGAGGTCTGCTTCGGTATCCCCCCTACATGTACATATATAATATCATTTTCCCAACTACGGTGCAGGTTGTTGTACTATTATTTTGACTACAACTGTATACACACAATATAAATTACAAAAGCATACAAACTTATATGCATGTTTACTTGCACTTGATGGAACACTCATACAGACATCCATATATACATACATCCATCACTGTTGGCTTTAGGTACGCTTTAGGAAAATTTTGCAAAAGTATTTGATGTGTGATGAGACTTTTGATTCTATGTTTTTCGTATACATATTTACATTATAATGAATAGGGGGTAATTTAGGTGATGGCCAATATAATGTTCAAATTAAATAAGAATTCATTTATTTACTTTAGTTAGAGAGAGAGGGAGCAAAACACTAACGGTAAATATCACTTATTGCAATGCAAATACGCACACTAACAAGATTTTTTTTTGAATGTAAACAAAAAAATATTTTTTAATTTTTTCTTTTATCTAAAGTATTGTAAAGTATTTTACAAGGCGTGTTTTTGCAAATTTTAAAGGAAGACAAAATAACAAATTAAATTTGGGACAACTTTCAGTTGTGTTTATTTTCAATATCTTTAGAGCTTTATCTGATAAAAAGAAAAAAAAAAAACAAAACAAAACAAAAATGTTGTCTTATATTGTCTTATATATTTACCCATTTAGAGCATTTAACACTATAATTGTATTATATTTAATAATATTTAATAATAAAAAAAAAAAAAAAATTAACTAATTTTAATTAATTTTTTAAACGAGTTGATTTTTTCCGATTTAAAAAAAAAATACAAAATATTTATCGAATGCAGATTTTTTGGGTTTAAAAACAAGTTCTATAGTTAGATGTGGTGCTGCTTGTAAGGACAAATAAAGGGTTCTTCTCAAAAGGCTGGTTAGTTTTCATATCTAATGAGAGAGAATTTTTTTTTGTTAGAAAGAGAGGGGGAGAAACAGAGACTTGTTTATCTAAGGAATTTGACAGTTAAAATAAGTGCAGACAAAAGTAATCAGCTGATTGATGTAGACTTTGGGGTCTACTTAGTCATCAGGTAGTCTTATTACTAGTGTTAAAAGCTAATTAAAATTAAATTAAGTGGGCGGCACAAAAAATAGAACCGCTATCAAAAATAAAGATTTTTATGTTGGTAGACATGGAATAGCCTCAATAAATAAAAACTAGCATATAACCAATATTAAAGAACGTTTAAGGAGCACAGATTTTTTAATTTTATAACTATACTAGCTAATACCCAGTGTGCTTCGCCACCCCCATCGTAATGAAATAAAAATTTTATAGTTCAAAAATATATTTATTTTTCAAGTGCCACGCCTACTATTACTAAAGCATCCATTTCTTATCAAAACAGTCATATAGATATCAAAGCTTCTCGTGCAAAATTTGGGTACTCTTAACTATTATCGCTTCCCAGATATACGAATTTTTGTATTTAATTCATATGACAGGTGCCACGCCCACTATTACTTAAGCATCCATTTCTTATCAAAATAGTCATATAGATGTCAAAGCTTCTCGCGCAAAATTTGGATACTCTAACTGTTATCGCTTTCCGAATATACGAATTTTAGTACTCAATTGCTATGAGAGCTGCCACGCCCACTATTTCTAATGCACCCATTTTTTCCAGAAATGTTTTTTTGGGTGTCAAAGTTGCTCTTGCAAAATTTTAGTACTCTAATCGATATCGTTTTCCAAATATTCATGTGGCCACGCCTACTATTGAATGTCCGCCCATTTTTTGTCCAATTGTTCGTGTGGATGTCAAAATTTACCGTACGTAATTTGAAGACTAGCTGCATTAACTTTCGTGATATATAATATTTAATACTTATTCTTTAATAGGGCGTGGCACCCCGTCCACTTACAATTTCAAACCAAAGTATAGCCTATAGTTCCTTCCAGACATACAGAAAGATTCTGTGAAAATTTCAAGGAAATCGGTCCAGCCGTTTAACCGTCTATAAAGCACAAACAAACATACAAACACACATTGATTTTTATATACATATATAGATAACCCGATAATCTACCGTAATCAACTCAAACGTGTGATCATTTATACATCTTGACTAATAGTGTAACTTTGCCCAGTGATTTAACTTTAGTGACTTAGCAATAAGCAAGTGTCCCGGTGGACTAGTCAGTAGTGTGCTAGTCGGTCTGCTAGTTTGGGGGTTGCGGGTTCGATTTCCGCCAGAGACTCTGGACTGGCCTGCTTCTGAGAACGAAAACGGTCAACATTGAGTCTCCCTTTTTGGTAAACCCGTTAGTAGATATGTATATGCTTTCTTCTATTTTTTAGCGTTTTAACTTAAAAAAAAAAGAAGAGAATTGCATTGCTTTGCAAGAGATTTGCCTCTAGTATATTTCCAATTCCATTGAAATTGCTGTATAATACCAATTTAAGCTTGTGTTCGCTTCATTCTTCTGCCTCTTCGTTTGCATCTCATACAACTGCTTCATCGCTTTAATATCTTACACTGGTATGTTTTTTTTCTTTTCAATTTAGATGAGGCCGTATGGATGCCAGATGGCTGGTTGGTGGGTTGTTTCGTTGGTTGTTTATAGTGCATTATAATTGCATAAAGTTTTCACAAGAGTGCAGGCGTGTGGGTAGATGAGTTGTATGATTTTGCATTCAGAAAAAATCTTAATGGGGGTTTGGTTGGGTTGGGTACGAGTGTGTAAGCATTATTGAGAGTTTTCTTTTTGTTTTTCTTTTCTTTTGTACAATTTTAATGGGTTTTTAAGGTTTTAGCCATTGCACATGCCAGTATTGTTAGTTTTCTACACTTTCTGTACGCTTTTCTTAATATATTTACAAGTACATTGTTTTGCATTTGGTTTTAACGAGGTAAAGACTTGTTCGCTTAATTTCTTTATGTTGAATATTATTTGTTCTAGTTTTAGGATTCTTTTTTTTTTTTTGTTTATTTTTATGTTTTGTAAATTATTGTTTGTTAATGTTCAATAATTTTCAATAAACTCGTAATTAATTTTGTTTTTGTTTCTATAAATATTTAAATGCTTCAATATAGTTTCAACTTACCTGAAATCCAAACTTAAATTTCTTTGATGAGTTGAAGTTCGCTTGGGCGGATTACTGCCATTACCTGCCGCACCTACTCCATTAGCTCTGCTACCCGGCGTTCCGGCTGCTAAACTCAAATTTGGACGACCATGTACCGAGGGCATTGAGTGGTTGATGAAACGACTCAAGCTGAGACGAGGCTTTGAGTAGCGCGTATGCTTGGGTGTGGTGGCCGCCGAATTGACCGGAGTGCCGCCGATACTACTCTGACTGTTGGGTGGCAAGGAGGCCAAACTGCTGCTACTATTTGGCATTATAATGGGCAATGTAACGTGTGATGATTTGAGAAAAGCGGGTACATACTCAGAGGTCGACAATGATTGTGAACTGCGGCGCGTTACCATGGTGGGCGATGAGGGTTGGGAGTAATCGTTGCTGCTGACATCACAACCCGTAGCTGATGAACAAGAACTTGGACCAGAATTGCAAAGAGCCAGAGAGGAGGTATTCGAATTGGAAGAAACAGATATTGAAGAGAAGGATGATGATAATAACGAAGGAGAGGATGTATTACTATTCAGACTCAAATTCAGACTTTTGGCGGGACTTGGTAAGGTGGTGGCTGTTGTGGCTGACGGCGGCGTCGATGATGTCAACTGATGCGCTTGAATGTGTTGAGCGGCTGCGGCAGCTGCTGCCGCTGTTGGTACTATGGGACTATGCACAACAGTGCTGTTACTTTGATCACTGGAACTACTGCTGGTGGTGCTGGTACAGGCCGTTAACGAATGTTCTGATTCATCATCATCCGCCTCGTTTAGCTGTAAAATGGGACTGCTTGTTAAGCTATGCTGGCCATTCGTTATGGCCGCATAATCATTTAAGCTGTCCCCTGAAGAGTCATGGCAATTTCCATTCTCAGATTGTGTGACCGCCATTACATTTTTACCACCATTCATATTACAATCAGCCACGACCGGCTCTAAGGGGGCAGGTGTTAAACGAACTGTTTGTAAAGGAACATGATCGACTACATCGACACCTGCCACCGCCGCTACCGGTCTAAAATTAAGCATATCTGTCTCCAGCAATTCATCCGCACCCACTATGGGTGACAACAACTTGGTGGCGGTATCAATTTCCCTTATATGTCGCAGATACTGATAACTATTATCCTGGGCATTGATGGCCTTCTTTTTCGTCGACGATGTAGCCAGTGTATTGGCAATTATGCTCAAATTGTTATGTTTATTATCATGGGAGACATTATTGGAGCCGTTTGTGTTGTTGGCCTGTTGGCTGGAGTTCTTTTTGGCCTTAAATGCAGAGATAACGGAATTCATGTTGTTTTGAGTATATAAAGAAGAGTAGGAATTACGTTTTTTTTCGGTTTTTTTCTGGTGTAGACAGGGAAAACTTAAGTGATTTAGTAAAGATATGAGTATTTGTTTTTTGTTGTTGTTGTTGTAGATTTTTCTTAATTTAATTTTTACTTTGTTGCTTTTTTAATGATTGCGTTTATTCATTGATGAGAGGAAGCAAAGTATTAAAGTGAGTTTTAGAGAGACATAGCGAGTTATAATGAGACATTTAAGCCATTTCCTTGAAAATTACAACCTTTATTGCTTAACATTAAATTTCTTTATTTGTCGCTAGACATTTGTTTCTCGTATAAATAGAAAAAACCAAGACGTTTTGTTAAAAAATATTTATACATTTTTTAGACAATATAAAAAAAGTCATAAACTCTGTATAGAGTTGCAACTGCTGCTGAGTGTCCATGGTTGCACCTGAAAAAAAAGCAAAAAAAAAAAAAAAAAAAAAAACTGGTTTATTTTTCATGTAAAAATTTAATTTTTTTCTTTATTAAAAAATATTTATTAACTCCTTATAAAGTTCTAAACTACAGAGAAATTTAAAATCCTACTCAACTGTTAATTGCCATAATAAAAACTAAAAGTCAAACATTAAATCTCACCATATATGGCAGTATTTAGTACTTAACTGTAATAAGTTGACATCACTAGACTCTAAGCGCCAATACCTATTTCAGTCATTCATATTTTTTTTTTCATTTTAAATGAATCTTTAAAAAATGAGTCACTTACTTTGTGTTTCATTTAAATAGTTAATAATTATTTACTAATGCTTTCAGTGGGCACGCAAATAAATGTTATTAATTAGTTAATTAATGTTGTGGTTAATTTAAGAAAAACACAAGTAAGAATATTATATTCGGCTGTGGGTTTCATACTCGTACTGTGAACGATTAAATACTAACCATAACTGACAATTATATGGAGCAACTGTGACCAAAAGTTCCTTTAATTAAAATATACTAAATAACTAGAATATTCTAGTTATTTTAATTTTTATATTAAAATAACAAATAAAAAAACCGGTTCTTCAAACCGGTTTTAGTTAAAAAACCTGTTATTTTTAAATTTAGATTTTTTGAATTAGTCAAAAACCGTTCAAATTAAAATTTAGGTCCTCTTTTAAGCAATTTGCAGCTCATTCAGTCTTTTTTAACTTATGCCTTCTGGGTTAGTTAGAATTTGTGTCGTTGTAGCCCCAAATTCCCAACAAAAATTTCATTCTATAAAGACCCAGTTTTTTGTGGTAGTAAAGGAAGTTACTGTTTTTGCATGCTTTAATGGACAGAATTTGTTCAGACATATTTTCCGTTGAATGATTGTCAAAATGGTATACTCGAGTTTATTCACGAAACGTTTGAAACAGGAGCAACGTTTACAGTGATTGCGTTAATAAGTTTTATCATTTGGACTCGATGCTTAATCGTGTAATTTGTCATGTTGATTTGGCATCATTGACTACTTAATAATCAGGTATGTGATGGAAACCGAAAATGAATTAATTTTAAAAGTTTCATTTTAATACACTTTTAATATTTTATTTTTAATAAAACTATTTTTAATGGACAAATAACGGTGTGTGCCAGCGACTTCGCCTACTTAGTTATCGGAATGAAAGGCAGCCCATGTGTTAATCTGGATTGTTTGCCAAATTTGTGTGCCAAATTTCATTTAGTTCCGTTCGGCTGTTTTGCGTGATTTACTCAATCACAGATACAAACATACAAACATTCACATTAATTATATCGGTAGGATTTGTTATTCTTTTTATTGATATTAATAATATACATATTATTTTTAATTAATAATAAAAAAACATTTAAAATTGATTCGTTTTCAATATCCATCACATGTCTGAAAAAACAGGTTCTGCAGATACCGACAAAACAAAATGGACGCCACATGTGATTTATATCGACCCGTCTCTATTAAAAAAAACCGTTTTAAACAAAATATTTATCATAGAAAAGTATTAATTACAAATACTAACAACATAGACAATTCATAGAAAATTTAAAAAAAAATCTCTTTTAAAAAAAAAATATTTAATATAAAAAAGTTTAACATATTAACATGTTGTACTAAAATTGCTACAACTATCGTTAAAGCCAAGACATATTTTATGCAGGTTTATTTACGGCGAATTGATAAAACAAAGCAACATTTAAAGGGGATGTTTTCTTTCTAGTTGAATTCAAATATCAAGGATGGAAAAGTTGTTATGATTCGTTTAATAAAAAAAAAAAATAATTAACACAAGGATATATTTTTATGATGCCCATGATTAAGGTTGTAAAAACAATAAATATATATTAAATTTAGTATATTTGTTATCAAAAAAGTACACTTAAGTTGAGTTGCTTAAGTAATACCGAAACGAAAATCTCATTTTACATCCCTGCATAAATTAATGAAATCGAGGCGAATTCAAAAAATTTTGACATTATGCTTCCCAATCAGCTGCTGCAAAATTTTCGCAAATATCCTATAAATAGAATATTTTTTTTATTTTTCCAACTTAAATTCTAATTAGAGTCCTTATAAGTCTGTTAATCAGGTTCCCATAAAAATAAGCATACGAGCAACTCATACATTGTTTAGTTATTTATTTGGATTTGTTTTTTATTGTTAGTTTCTTACCCCAACTTACAAATCAACAGGCTGCGTGTTAGACTGTGGTTAAAATAAAAACTAAATAATTTATATACAACAACAGTATACTTAAAACACAATAATTGGTGAATAATATTATGATTGTTAGATGAGATTTTTTATGAAAAAAAAAAAAAAAACAAAACCATTCATGTCTAGGGAGATAAAAATAAAATTGTACGCATTTGAAAGTGCGTATGTCTGTGGACAGTAGGGCAAATAGAAGAAAAATTTGCTCCGTAGAAGGAAGTTTCAAAGTTTCACTTAAAATCCGTTTGCCTGAAAGGGTTAAGAGGGAAAAATTATTGAACAATAGTTCATATTTAAATTTCTTTTCCTCTTATAAAATTTTTTATTTTTTTCATAATGGCTCTAAGGACATGTTTCACATTTTTTATATTTATTTAAAATCTTTGAATATAAAAAAATAATTCTCCTTACAGAATAACGTTTTAAAAGATCTAACGCTTTGTTTTAACCATTTTTTGTTATATTTAATATTTGCTCAATTCACAAGACAGCTTGGAGGAGTTGTACGTCGTAGTAGTTGTAGATACACTTATTGTCAATAAATTTTACAATAATTTTTTATACAACACCTACAACAATTTTACGTATTTTTATACAAGGTTGTATAAATACATCGTAGCTGGAAAAGTAAGTACTATCGCCGTTTTTCGTCAATATGGAGAAGGTTGTGTGAATTAAAAAAATAAAAACTATTGTCAATATAAACAAAAACCTTATGTTTACAATTGTACGATATCATCTCACGTAGTCCGGAAGACCTGGCAGACCTGCGAATACTTGGAGACCCCAAATTGAGAACAAGTTGAACGAGCATGGTGTGTCTTGGAGTGAAATGAAAACGACGTCTACTGATAGAATACAATGGAGAGCATTTGTTGCGGCCCTATATTCTACTGGGAATTAAAGGATTAAATATATATCTCACGTAGTTTATAAGATTGATTGATTGATTGTTCACATATTTTTGATACCTTTCACCTGTGGTGTCAAGGATAAAATTTCTACAATGTACATTTACGAGCCTAAAAAGTATATAATTTCGAAAGTTTATGACGTGTGTTGGCTGAAATCAACTTATAGAAGCCCCAACATAAATGAATTCTTATTGAAATACAACACAATCGCCCCATAAGTGTCTGAGATATAAGCAAATAAACATGTGTCTAGGATATAAGCAAATAAACAAGACTGCCTCTGTTCTTTCCCATATTTTTACCATAAAACTCAACATTTTTCAGCAATAGGTTAATTTGTACACATGTATACTTATAGAGCTATTCATAAAAATTTCTGGACTAATCTGTCACTAATCGGCAAAGTTATAGACAAAAATAATTTGAAAATATATTTATATATTATTTTTTAGATATATAAACTAACTAAAGCTACTAATTAATTTTTGGACACACTAAGGACACCATAATTAGGGTTTGGGATTTCCCGGTGTTTTTACTTTCCCGGGAAACGGGAATTAAAAAATCGTCTTCCCGGGAATTCCCGGGATTCCCGAAAATAATATTTCTTTTTAAATAAATAATGTTTGTTAACTTTAACATCACGATTTGGTTAATAACTCATTGTTTTAGTAGTAGTTTATTTTCCATTAGAGTCCTTATTGTTTCAGCATTAAATCTTCCGGAAATATAAACTTAACCCAAATAATAAAAATAATTATTGCCATGTAAACAGATACTTTTTTTGGGCAACACTACTCCACTCGTCTAATACAAGAGCAAACCACAAATTGTCACAAATTTGACTCGATATTGTTTTCACCATCGTATTTTTAACGGCGTTTTAATAATTTATGACAATGTTTTTAACATCAGTTTAATTTTGGTAAAGTCATATTTTTACTGAAAAAATTTTGACTAATAAAAGAACTTTGTGTAATTGTTCGAATAGATATTCCATCGTCTGCTGCCAATTTTGAAACAATTTCTGGTAATGTTTGGGTGTCTAAAAAAATTTTAATGGTGGAATTATTTTTTTACTTGGTGCAGGTGCTGAAGAATCGTTTTCACATTTTATTTTATGAACCAAAAGAAGGTGCCGTATGAGACCACTAGTACTACCGCCCTTGAACATTAACCTTTTCGGGAAAATATTACATTGTGCTGTGTTGTCTACTTTTTGAAAAAAGTTCCAAACTTCAGACATTTTGCTTCTAAACAAAGTGAATTTAAAAACAATTTGTACATACGATTATATTTATAAAAATGAACCACGGAAACTACTGCTGGTTTTACGGTTGTTATAAAAAACATTTATATACAAGAAAACATTTAATTATGTATGTATATAATTAATTCACTTGAAATTTATAAGCACTTATTAAAAATAATTCCAGAAAGTCGTGAACTTTGGCGTGAAATATTTTTGACCGACGATGTTTGTTTTTCTTTTACATATTCGTATTTGAGAAAAGTTGTAAATACTTAACAATTAAAAAACGCTAACAAATTAAAAACCTTACTTTTTATTCAAATATTCTTTAAATTTACCAAAACAGATAAGAAATTAAAAATAAAATTAAATGTATTTCCTTACATACTACATATTTTTTATTTCCCGTTTTCCCGGGAATAAGAGCAAAATTTTTCCGGGAATACTAAGTGGTTCATTCCCGGGAATTCCCGGGTGGGAATTCCCGGTTCCCAAACCCTAACCATAATACAAGCTGTAGTCTCGAAAATAATTACTGAGTAAAACTAGCAAATCGGCTTAAAACTAACTGAGATATAAGGAACAAAATACATATGTTTTGGTTTTTTACAAACAAAAATGCTATTTTTGCAGCTTCTGGACAACGGAAAAGAGCACTATGGGTATCAGAAGAAATGGCTCGACCAGCAAAATATATAAAACAATTTAAATCCATGATAGCTGCCACTACAAAATGGCGTACAATAAATTTATATATGCGTCGAAACTAGTAATTAAAAGTATGCCCACTTCAACCCCTCATATTGGTAGTAAACGAAAGGGCTTGACCAGTATAATGCAGTGAACTTAAATTTTTTTATTCAAGATGGTGTCCGAATTAAAGTGGCCCATGTAGGGTAAATATAATAATTACGTTTTTGACTCTTTCAAGCCCCATAATATTTGTATCAAATAAAAGGACTTGACCTGTAAAATACAGTAAACTATAAAAAAAAATTTTAAATCCAAGATGTCGCCCTAAACAAAATGGTGGGTAAATTTTTATTAACCTTCATCAATATGGATATCAAGTACAAGAGCTTGACCAGTAGAATAAAACTATCTATGAAAAAAATTAAAATCAAAGATTGCGACGAAAATATTAAAGCAAAATGGTGTGTAACATTTAATCTGAAGTCTAGACCAAGCTATCTTATTATTATCAGATTCGGCATGACCGAATATAGAATTCTTACATGTTTTTGTGCGACTGGAAATAAATTTACGGCCTTTGGTGGTACATTGTGGGCAAAGAGATCAGGATTTTGTTTTCAAAATTTTTTTTTATTTGTGGTTTTCTTAAAGTGTTTTAAAACTATACGTTTTCAAAATTTGTTTTTTATTTTTAATAACAGAACCGAATACGGCTGCAACTTCAAGCAAAATCCCAAGACAACAAAGGTTTTCTAATTTGATCCAAGAAATAACTTTATTTGCCTGTTTAAGTAAATTTTCTTTTGTTCTTATTTATAGTTTTGCTTGCAAACTGTATGAAATTATATGGTGATATTGAGATAAGATGAGGGGTACCGTGTCATTCAAGAATGTCAGGCAACGAGAAAGATTCAGATTTTAACTGGTTTACCGCTTATGTTCTGCAAGACATTGGTCAAGCAGGAATTATACAAGTCCGCACAGATAACATGATTGGGTTAAACATGGTAAACATGGGCATTACTTCTGCAACTCTCTCACTTCCAAGTTCGCGATCTGGTTGGTATTCTAACCGGTTGCTTGATAGCACATACCAAGAGATTAAATCTCATATTTAAAAATTCCTGTAGAAGTTCTCAGAACAAAGAGGAGGTTGAGACGGTGTAATATCTTCTCTGTAATTGCTCCGTTTTGACGGGGATTAGAGCCCAATATCTGAGAAGAAAACTTTCTTCAAGATTTGGCGAACGTATCGCACAATGATGTCAGAAGGATATACTAATTTTTTTCTACAACGAATTGGTTTCTAAATTATGGAATCGTGTGTCTCTAGGTGGAGAAGGGGCTAGCTACAGTTGACATCTATATATATAAAACTGAAACTCTGTGTGTGTGTGTGTTAGCTATAGACTCCGAAACTGTAAAACCGATCGGACTCAAACTTTGGCAAGTTGTTGTACACATACCAGGGAGTGTTTATGGGTTGCAAAAAGTGGGCGGGGCCACACCCATAAAAAATTAGTTATCATTTTTAGCTACTTGCAGTTGACCGATTTTTCTGAAACTTTGCACACATATTGAGCTGTCATGACTTTAAAATTTCGTGATTAGAAAAGTGGGCAGGGCCACGTCAATAAAAAAAAGTTATCATTTTCAGCTACTTAAACTTCACCGGTTTTTCTAAAACTTTGCACACATATTGAGCTGTCATGACTATAAAGGGGCGTAGCAACGCGCGTCGGGCTTTTCTAGTTCCATATATTACAAAGGGATCAATTGTAGACCTAATTGTGGTGATCTTCGTATCACCAGACGGTTCAACCTAAGCAATGGTTAAAAGAGTGTCTGAAAATAAAAGCATGATAATAAACGCTGTTAAACTAAAACAGATTTTACCTCATGACTGTGAGTTTTAAATGTCGTTTAAAAACAACTTTGTCAGATTTACTAGAAATTTCAGAAACATTTTTTCCTAGTTACTGACAATACATAAAAAATGTAAACAAAAATAAAAATAAACAAAAATAATCAGCGTTGCCACTAAGAGACTGGATTTTATGCGAAAAATGTTTTTGTTTTATTTTGTAATTTTTTTTTAGAAACAAGTTTCTTTCTATCCCACTGTTTCAAGCGAATAAACAAAAACATGAAGCTGAGTTAATATTTTTATTTTGTAACAACATTCGTCTTGGGGTTTTTTATTTGGTGTGTGTGTGTTTTGAAATAAATATTTAACCCAACAATTTGAACCATAACATCAGCCTGAACTATGGCTAATATGTTGTTAAGTATTCTGTTAGTAGAAGCAAAAAAAAAAATTAAATAAACTAAATTGATATCATTTACTAAATAAAACCAGAACAGAGCCTAAAAAAGCACAAATAAATGAATATCAAAAACGTATTAAAAAATTTCTTTTTACTCGAGCGTTTTTGTTTTAATTAATTCTATTTTATTAAAAAAGTATATTTATGTGTGTGTATGTGTTTGGGTTAAGCAAACATTGTAGACAGTACTTCAAGGTTAGACTTTGATCATCATGAGAATGGTGTGTGTTTATTTGAACAAAAAGGAGAAAAGAGAACTTTGGTGTACATATTTAATTTTGCACTTAAATTAATTGAAAAATTTGTCTCAGTGTCGTTAACATACTCTTATGTACAGTATGTACGTAAGGTACTAATTAACTTAAGGGCTTTTTTTGTTCTTAAATATAACGATGGCTTGGCGTTAACTATGTGTGGCCAAGCTGTCAACGTCTGTCAAAACTGTTGTTTGACATTGATACGCTAATGCTAAATTGCCATTATATACACTAAGGTGGCACAGTTCCCATTTCTAAAAAAGTTTACCGAAAGATTAGTTAAGGGTGATTAGCGAAATTTTAATTTATTTGGCGACGTACATGGATATCGCCTTTTTAGTTGCTTGTACACCGCGTCGCTATTTGTTTAAAAATTAAAATAGTTTTAAAGAAAAGGTTATAGAAAAAAACGGCTTTACTTTTTCGTTACGGGAGTACAAAATTAATATTGTGAAAGCCACAACTGGGAAAGAAACTGAAAGAATACATTGTAAAAATGAAGCCATGATAAGCGATATGTTTTGAATTAACTACAAATGGCGACGCAGTGTACAAAAAAAAAAATATAAAGCCGGTCACTATTGGGGGCGTAGTAAAAACATACCTGGATAATGCCTTCACTTTTTTCGAACTACTCTACAACACTCTAGTTTATCGCATTCCATTTTAACATCGATCCGCTCTTATTGAAGTCCTTTGACGGTAGATTTAATTTTAAATTCCCGATAATTTACCCTGTAACCCAGGTGCGTGGCGCAACTTTTATTATGTCATAATGAACATAAATAATTGTATGCCACAAAACGGAAACAAGATTGATACGAATAAACAGTATCGGAGAAAAATAAAGCACTGAGTCCTGCTTATTAAGAAACTTTGCAATAATATGGAAAATCATTCTTATTTTATAAAAATTATTATAGTATTTGATTTTAATAACGGTCAATCCGTAACCTCAATTGCAATACAAGTTTGATGTTAATCAACGCGTGATATCACGAATTATAAGCCGTTTTCGTTGAAACGAAAAACAGCAAACGATATGGCCAGGCTATAATACGTTTGTTAAAAAAAGAAACATTCATGTCCTCAAAAACCATTGCCTCACAATTATCATTAAATCTTACTACCAGAACAATCCAAAGACAAACTGTAGAACGTCCTTTATATCGCGAAAAAATAGACTGGTCAGGATTGATTGCGCAAGGGAGCACACAATGTAATACTGTGTTTTTCTTAAATGAGTGAAAATGTTATTAATAAAGTTCCGATGGAATAGGATTAGTTCGAAGACCGAAAGGCCAACCGTTTAAATTTTCATTATACAAAAGGTACAGTGAAACATGATGGCAAAACTCATTTTTTTATGTTTACCGATTGAAACATGTTAAAGTGAGCCATAAAATTAAAACTTTATTTTACATATATTACAGAGAACAGGGTGATTCAAAATGGACATTCGCAGCATTTTGTTAAAATGGGAAATTTATTAGTAAGATTTTGACTTTTAAACTTCTATAACTCTTTTCTTTTAAAGGATTTTTAAACGAAATAAATTTTGTATAATTTAATAATTTGTTAGATATTAGTACAAGAAAAACAAATTGTTTATGATGTTTAAAAATAATTTTTTTTTCTTTTTTTTTAAGATCCAAATTTTCCTAAATTCCCATTTTAAATAGAGCATAACTTCTAGAGAACATAAAAGAACACAAAGAAATGTGCACCATTTACAAGATAAAACTCTTCTCTATACCCCTCTACCGCATTGTATACCCGGGACGATCCGACCGTGAGCACCAGACAAATTTTTGTGACACAAGGTCAAATATTTTTTGCAAAATTTGAGTAAAAAAGCAAAACAAATTTTTTTTGTAATGTGTTTTTTTTATAAAATTGATTTTATGAGAGGCAGACAGGTAGTGTTTATGGGTGGTAAAGAGTGGGCGGGGCTACGCCCATAAAAAATAAATTATCATTTTTAGCTACTTGCACTTGCCAGATTTTTCTGAAACTTTGCACCTATATTGAACTCTCATAATTATACAATTTCGTGATTAGAAAAGTGGGCAGTGCCACGCCCATAAAAACAAGTTATCATTTTAAGCTACTTGTACTATATCGATTTTTGTGAAACTTTGCACACATTTTGAGCTTTCATGACTATACAATTTTGTGATTAGAAAAGTGGGCAGTGCCACGCCCATAAACAAAATTATATTTTTTAGCTTCTTGCCCTGGACCGATTTTTTTGAAACTTTGCACTCATATTGAGCTCTCATGATTATACAATTTCGGTATTAGAAAAGTGGGCAGTGTCACGTCCATTAAACAAAAGTTATAAGCTATAAGTTATAAGTTAAAGCTTCTTGCACTTGATATTCAATTGAAATTCGGAATACATTTTTATTCATTAAGGGGCGTAGCAACCATAAATCAGCTAAAACTTAAAATGCATTTTAAACTAATCATAACTATTTTTCTAACCGGTCGATTTTTAAGTTTTATGTCTTAAGCCTAAAGCTCATAGTCTCATCTAGTAAACAAAAACAAAACTGCGTTTAAAAATTCCAATCCAGTCAAAAGTTATAGATTTTAGACCGCCTTCTCGCGAAATGGTCCACTGTGCGGCGGTAACATTTTGGTCCGGGTATATTCATAAAATAAATGGAATAATGGATGGTTTTCTTTATAGAAACCTTCTGCAAAATGTAATGCTACCACATGCAGAGGAACAAATTTCGATTAAGTTGAGATACGAACGAGATATTAACAAAATTTAGATGGCCAGCACAAACGCCAGACTTTAATCCCGTAGAAAATTTATAGGAAAATGTCGATCAAAAAATAGTCCGCGATAACTGCAGAAATTTAGATGAGCTTTTCAAGAATGAGTAAAATTATAAATATTTTTACAAATATTTTTGCTCTTTTGTTTATGACCATTAAGATTTATTCGGGGCCCCTTAAGCGGATTTGATTTTCATAAAAAAAAGTTAAATTGATTTTAAATAAATTATTTAATAAAACAATTGCTTTAATTAAGAATTAGAGACAAATCGCCAAAAGTTTTTTATTTCTAAAAACATTTTTGATTTATAAAAATTTGTCAAAGAATTTACTTTTACAAAAATAGAGCAACGAGCAGTTTTTATTAGCGACTAGCAGAACCCGAACTGTTTTGTTGGCCCTAACAAAGTTGGTTTTTATTCATTAGGAGATGGATTTTAATTATGTCTGCTACTATTTGTTAATATGCAATAATTGTCATAAATAGTACATCATTCCCCCTTCCCCGATCACTGGCATTTTTGCTTGTAAATGAGAAATTGTTATCGATGGAAGGCGGTATGGAGGGTACCACATCGCCTGCTCTAATCCTACCGATTTAGCATCCGAAAAAGAAAAATGATATCACAGCCAATTACACAGAATTTTAAAGCTTTAATAATTATAGTTCTCCGTGTGTTAGTTGAAATCAACTTTTAGAAGCAACTATATGTTCCCCAGATCTGTGTATGGTATTAATCTTTTGAAAATATCCAGGAATGAATCGCTATTGAAATTCAGCACAATCGCCCTATAACTTCCTAAGATATGAGCAAAAAAACCACGACCACCTCGTTTTTTTCACAATTACAACAACAACCTACATACATACTGGTTAAAGTAAACGTGGCATCGAGTTCCAGCTGAGCCAAAAAAATTTTATTTTATTCAATAAATTATATGTATTTTATTTTAATTTTTTTAACAAATTTTTAAAAAAAAAATTTAAAAAATTTTTTTTTTTTAATTTTTTCTTAATTTTTTTTTTAATTTTTTCTTGTAATTTTTTTTATTTTCAATATATTTTTTTTTGTAATTTTTTTTTTTGGTTATTGCACGTTGTGAAGGTAATAAAAGATTCGGCACGGCCGAATATAGCACTGTTACTTGTTTCTGGTTGAATTAAGTATGCAAGTTATTATTATAATACCCCACACGAATTTTAAAGTCTTAAGGGAATCACAGTACACAGGATATACAGCAAACACTGTCAATTTTGTAAGGGACATACCACGCCCACTTCAAATATTAAAAAAAAAACATGTCCATAAGAACCATTCTTACGCTTCGTATAATATTTTAAGAAACACATAAGCAAAATCAAGGTCATCACTGTTTTAAATTAATAATTTTAAACTTTTCCAGTAAAATAATATATAAAGACAGACACACGTACTACAAATAATGTTGAAGTTTTAAATAAATTAAACACATAAAGATTGTGAAAAATATTGCATCTCTAAAATTTTTGGCAATATTTTTAACAGAATTAAAAACAAAAAATAATAAAAAAAACATATGTATACTACTTAGATAAATATTTAAACAAATGTTTTGTTTTTTCTTTAGAACTGCATTAAACTCTACATTAAACTCAACATTAATCAAATAAAAAAAAAAACACTATAAAAACCCATAGTCCAACGAGTTCGATTTAACAAAAACGAGGTGGAAGTTGTACAATAAAAGTTGGAAAGTTTTTATTGCGCAATGATTAAAATTAAAAATTTCTTTCGATTATTAATAATCTGTCACATAGTTCTGTTAAAAGATTCTTTGGTTTACTCCAAACTCCAGCCACGAATTGTGGGCGGCACAGCCATCAGCATTGAAGATGTACCCTTTATGGTGCTGAAAAATAATAAATTTTGCTGTGGCGGGACCTTGGTAGGATACCGTTATGTAGTGACTGCAGCCCATTGTGTTATACGCATGGAACCTAGAAATTACTCTATAGTAGCTGGTGTTACTTACAGATATGAGAGGGGTGTAAGATCTGGGGTAAAGAGAATCATGTTTCCTAAATACTTCAGGCAATTAGTTATTGATGTGGCGCTGTTGGAATTAGTTCATCCAGTTAATGGTTCTAATATAAAGCCAATTGGTAAATTGTGCAATAGATTTTGGACACCGGGCACCGATGTAAAGATATACGGCTGGGGTAAAGTGAATGAAACTGATGCATACACTTCTAAACAGTTGAGAGTGGCAACAGTGCAAGCGATTGAAAAGAAGAGATGTCAGTTTATGTATCGGTTTCGCAACCGCTTGACAAACACAATGTTCTGTGCTGCTACATTGGGTCACAGAGATGGCTGTAACGGTGATTCAGGTGGTGCCGCTATTATAAATGAACAATTTTGTGGTCTGGTCTCGTTTAATAATGGCTGCGCTAATCGGGATTATCCGGGTGTCTATACGAACATACTGGTTATGCGCAGGTTTATAATCAACGCAATACGAACATTAGAATTTTCGAGGAATGCATAGATGGCTAATATTTAACTTATTTTTTGCATTATTTAAAAATAATGATAATAAATTACGTTTAATAAAGACTAGAAATTGTTTTTATAATATTTTTTAAACCTTTGACCTTAGACCAAAAGGAACTTAAGTCGAAAATTTGCAGTTAAAAATGTTAATGGGTTTCAACTCAATTTTCTCTCTAATTCATTTTGTATCAATCTTGCAATTGCTTCCAACTGTACTCATTTGCTCTTAAGGCAAAAACTTATACCCACAAAAAAACTTCATTACCAAATAGCACTTCTGGAAGCCATGATTTTCTTATGCGACGTCTCACTTTGTAGGTCTTTTTTAAAATTAATAACTTTACCATGTCTTCCCCTTACGCACTGCTGAAAAGGGTAACAGCCCGTAAGGGATAAACCTAAAGTAAACAAATTACTACAAAAATAAATTTACCCAATTTTTCTAGTGCTGAAATAGCAGTAAGCAGCACTGAAGAAATACTTTGTTGTGCAAGCAATTTCAATTCAATAGTGTACGGGTCACTCCCTTACTGCATCGTCAGGAAATGCTACACAACGGGGTAGCGAAATATTGGAAGAATTAATAAAAATTAAAGAAATTATTAAAATAATTAAAAGACCTCGAGCTTAAATAATTTTAGTTTATATTTTCATTTAAAAGAAACTTTTACAGATCATTAAACAAAATTTTATCTAATGGATCTAATGAGGGCGCGTGTAAGTAAGTAAGTAAGTAAGAAAGTAAGTAAGTTATAATTCTTATTTAGTTTGTATTCAGTTTAGAATACAAACACTAGGTTAACAATCGGAGCGATTCAAACCAGAACAGAATACGCCAAACAATAATCGAAGATTATAATTATATAATCTGAAAAGAGCCAACCGGATTTACTTAATTTGAAACCAGTTGTCGTATATTTAAACTGCAGTCAAGTATTAACTTAAAAATTCCCGTATTAACAGCTGCTTCGGCTGACTGTTCCGTATAGTAGGTAATGTGTATCTAGGAAACTGTAAGTTATTGTAAATTATTGGATATATTTTACTCATTATAAATATTGTATAACTGGCAATTCATGAGCCGTTACCGCATTAAAAGCTGACATATTAAGCCGACACATTCCGTTACACTCATCCAAGAGAATAAAGTCTTGAGCTGACAACCGAGTATTCACCGCCACCGAAATCCGATTGAATCTATGTTAGCGTCAATAATTTGCTATTGTCATTCGTAATATTTTGTTAACTATCAAACTCAATAAAGTGTTTATATATCTTGTAACCCGCAGAAAGAGGAAATAAACTGTCTTTTTACTTTAGGCTAGTGGATCCGTAAGTAGAACACTTGGACACGTCTAAGCTACCTCAGCCGACGACAAACCAGTTACATTCCGCTTTAAAAAGCACAAGAAAAACAATATATATTTTTTTAATTTCTATATAAAGATTTTGTTTTGTATTAATAACAATTTTAACTTACATTATGAAATTTCAGAATAAAAGAAAATTCCAGTTCAGATGTACATACATAAATAGATATTTACCTGAAAAGATATAAACAAAATAATAAATTTATTTTTTATATGATTAAGATTTAAAAAATTATTAAAGATTAATAAACAAAAATATTATTGAAAAAATATTTTAATAAAATAAAAATTAAAACAAATTAATACAACACAGAAAAAATCATTAGCGGAACTGACTCTTTGATGCAAGCTACCCTTGCAAGTCGTGCAGACCATGTGCAAGTCTAGCAAAGAATTTAACTTTCGCAAGACAACAAAAACAATTTTATTAAAGCGCGATTTGCAACACTGGAGCAAATGTGCACAGCATAAACCCAGTGCAAAGTAATGTCACACAAATTTGAACAACAGAAACAGAATTTACTTACTTTCAGGATTTAAAATCTCCACTAATTCAATTTCATCTATTTATATTATATTTCCAATAATTGTAAAAATGCTACCAAGAGTAAATTCTGCTATTGCTAAAATATTTTCAAACAAACGTGTGCCTGAATTTAATTAAAATTTTTATTAATATTTTAATTGTTTCAAATAATTTTTTGTTTGATTATTTCCTTAGATCTACATATGGGCTAAAATAACATATTAAGTTTTTTATTTACAGTTAGTGTGCGTTTTCATTGTCTTTTATATTAATAATTCTTATTTAGTTGAAGATACTGTAGGCTTAACAATTTCTGTTTGATACAAGACTTTGAATAAGCTTTCTATTGTCTAGCGTGTCATAAGTCTTTTTTCATTAATTAATTAATTCTGTTTGATGAACTGTTGAACTGATTTTTTTTTTCAAATTAAAAAAGTATTTTTTTTCATATATTCTTGAACTAATATCTAAACAAATTTTCGTGAATTTTGTCAATAAACTTTTTATTTATTTACCCAGCAAAAAAATTAGAAGTAGTGCAAAGCGAATTACATTTTCAAGACTTCTTAATCAGTTGTGTGAAAGCATTCATTCTAAATGACTTCCTAAATGTAAAATAATTTGTCATTAATGATGTGCTCAAAAATGAATGCAACATCATGCAAAATATCTTAAACAATTCACGTAAACGAACAAATTCAACCCATGAAACATCCGATGCTTTTCATCAAATATGCATAACTTCTATGCACTTATTGGAATGGAGTGCAGTTCATTAATATATTCATGTAAACATATGATCTCCAATGACACGCTAATGTTGGAATCATTAGTGTTTTCATCTAAATTTAATAACTTCGTCACCAGTTGAACCCTTGCAAATTCACTTTTTTTGTCATAGATTTTTTTGCTGGGCCTGTTAAAAATTTGCTTGAAAGTCGCAAATATTTTAATGAACATTTTTACAGATTCAAACATAAAATTTCATTAATAATAAAATTTTTCTTTGTTTGAACTTACAAACTGAGTGATAGGAGGTCCGCATTCAAACAAATATTTTTTTTGTTTCTCTAAACTTCTTTTTTAAAACCGAATTTTAATTTTTTCTGTGAAAGAATTCAAAATGTTTTACATTTTTGCAAAAGCAATTTATTAAGTCAATACATTGTTTCAAAAATTAAAAAAAGAAATATTATTATTATTAAGTATATAAATAGAACAAACTGGAAAAATAAAAAATTATACAAACAGCGGCTTGTTGGTTGAATGACGTTGATGTGAAAGCATAAATTTCATAAATTTCTAGATTTTCTTATTAATTTCCATATGGGGGAAAATAAATTGAAAAATTCATGCATAAACACTTAAAAATAAAAAGTAACAAAGAAAATATTTTCAAAACCGTTTTACCATGAAAATTACTAATTTAATTATATTTCGTTTCGCGTTGTATTACATACTAACTTGTGTGAAAAAAAACAAGAAATGCAAAATATATACTCCGCATTAGAAAACAAATTTTTAAAGATTGGCAACGAATCTCATATACCCTTCAGCGTAGTATTAAACAAGAACACAATTTTGGTTTAAGACACATCGTAATTTAAAAATTATTTAAATTAATTTTTATGTACAAAGCTATCACTTAAAAAATCAAACTCTCACAAAACAAGTAAGAGCGATATATTCGGCCTTGCCGAATCTGATAATGCCCTCCACCGTCATATACATAGTTATAATGACCACATCGCAGCTTAGTCTAGATTTTAGATTTCATGCAATACGCCATTTTCTTTATTATTTCTGATTTTGAAATTTTTAACATTGTTATTTGTATTCTACTAGTCAAGTCCTTTCATTTGATACCCATATTGGTGGGGTTAAAATTTTTTTCCGCCATTTTGTTTCAGATATCATCTTGGATTTTACACTTTATTCATAGTTAAGTAAATTGTACTGGTCGAGCGCTTTTATTTGATACTAATATTGTGGGGGTTAAAAGGGATCAAGTTGTAACTACTATATTTGATTCATATATTCGCCATTTAATCTAGGACAACATCTTGAATTTTTTTACTTTTCATGGCTAACTGTATTTTAAAGTTCAAGCCCTTTTATTTAATTCCCAAGTTGGCTCTCTCGGTTGTATAGAAACTGAAAAGTATCGATTTCCGTTTGTTAATTTTTGGGAAAAACACCGAAGCAGTTGCACTTTGGTGCTTATATCTCAGTTGGTTTCAAACTGATTTGCTAAGTTTTTTTTAGAAATAAATTCAATGATTACGGCTTATAATTTGGTATCTTAAACGTATTCAAAAATTATTTAAGAGTTTAAAAAATTTTTAAATATTTAAAAAAATATATATTTGCCGATAACTCTGCCGATTAGTGACCAATAAGTTAAAATTTTTCATGAGTATCTCTAAAATCATACCAAATCTATAAATTATTCTAGGGATGAGAAATTTTAGTTTTTGTGGGAAAAATTAAGAAAAAAACAGAGGCAATCATGTTTATTTGCTCATATCTCACATATGTAGTTATGGGGCAATTATGCTGAGTTTCAATACCAATCTGCTCCCGAATATTTCTGAATTTTTGATATGTTACACGGGTCTTGGCGATGTCAGGGGGCTTCAAAAAGTTGATTTTAACATACACACGGACAGACAGACGGACAGTCAGAAAATGCTTAATCGACTTCCCTATTCATAAGCTTTCAGAAAATATATGCTTTATAGGATCGGAAATGAATATTGTAAAAATTTCACACGGAATGACAAACCTACATATACCCTTTTACGCAGTCGTGTAAAGGGTATAAAAACAGAGGCAGTCGTGTTTATTTGCTAATATCTCAGAAAGTTATTGGGGGATTATGCTGAGTTTCAATACCAATCTGCTCCCGAATATTTCTGAATATTTGATATCTTACACGGGTCTTGGCTTGCTAATGTATATGCTCTATATATGCACTAAAATAATTGATCGCTGCTTTAATTAATAAAAGTCTATTATTTTGCTTATTTGTATAAATGTGAATCTCTCTATTATCTATTATCCAGGTGTTATTTATATCATCTAAAAAAAAATATTGAAACGAACAAGTTATTGAATTTTTGAACCCCACGCTAACTTTTGGCCCACACTGTATTTCAGAAAAAGACTTAAAAAAATAACTCAAGTTAATTACTTGATGTGATAGCTGTTATCTTCTTATTCATAGCTCAGATTAGTTTAAACGAACCGGAATTTTGTGGACTGGACTATGGACTTTTGATAAAAAAAAAATTGTATTAATTTTTAGGAAAAAAAAACAAATAAAAATGAATATTTTATGTAATATTTCTTAAAGTATTGTACGTAGAAAGACGCCGATAAGTGTAAATAAAAAATGTTTTAATTTTATGATTAAAAAACTGTTCTTATCACGACTTAGGATGTTTTGTTAAAAGTTCACGAAAGTATACAATGTAATAATATTCTTATAACGTTCACCTTAGGCCAACATACTTGTTTGTTTGTATTTATAAGTTAAACGTAAACTAAAATTTTTTTTTTTTTCAAGAAATTACCAAAATCGGTTTATAATGCATCAGATTGAAGCAGAAACAACTACCGTTTTTAAAAATTTTTAAAAATCAGTTTTAATTTTTATTAACAAAATTTCTAAGCCCCAAAATGGATCTGATATGCTTCTCAGCATCCTCAGACTTTTTATGAGACCAGTGTTTCCTTTTAATAAAATAATTATATAGAAGAACAATGGAATAGAGTCAAACTTTGTATAGAGGAACACGAATATAATAAAAAACAAAATATTGGTAAGACAAAATTCTTGAGTTAAAGAAGTGAAAAACAACAAGCGTATAAGAGGCTACCGACTTGTCAGTAGTACTTATAGTTTATTTTGTTTTTCTCACTCAAACATACGCGACAGTCAATGCAATAAAATAGGAATTACAGCAACAGCATTTTTTTGTGTGCTGGTATAAGCAATTTTTTAAAGGGGATTAAAAAAACTTGCCGTGTGTAAATGGGTACTAAATATGCTTTCAAGAGGAGAAATTGTAGAACACATTTTTAAACAAATTTTAAAACATTTTTTTTTTAATTGTTATTAAAAAGTAACGGCGTTATGCATAATAACAAACTTTGTGCTAACTAACGAGCTGCCATCTTTTTCATAAAAAAGTTGGCAGCTTCTTAGTTAGCACACGGTTTGTTATTATGAATAACGCCGTAAGTAAACAAAACAATCAAATATGCAATAAATAATATGCCTACAAGTACAGTGTGATAATGAAAGAATAAGTATTTTCAAGACACTAGCCGACTGGAATGCATTATTTGATCGCAACTACAAGTACTTTGTTTCCGTTACATTTATTTGCTTCGCCAAACTGTCTGTTCGAAATTAAATTTAAAATAAAAGTTAGAGAAAGGTTTAAATTAAAAAATATAAATTTTTTTCAACTGTGAGTAATTAATTGATGTCATCACTTTGGTGATAAGAGCAATAATTAGTGTTTTTTTTTTAATTTAAACATTTTTAGTTCTTCTCAGCCACAAATAGATCAGGTAATTGTAAGGAATTACTAAGACATAAAAGTCATTACTTTGTTGATAAAACTAAATTCTTGTATAACTTAAACGTCTATGTTGTGCCTTATTATAGCATATTTGATAAAAAAAAGCAACAAAAACACAAATATAAAACTAAGCTACAGGGTGGTAACTAGTCTTCATGGGGGTAAACATATTATTAAATTTTTTATTTTAAATAATAAATACAATAAAAAAGTGTTTGGCCGCCATGGTGACTTTGGCCCACCACATGATGTCCATTGCTAAGCGCATCAACGGACAATGAATGGATCGATTTTGATATTTTTTTTTTAAATGATCTATAAAGCTAAAGAATGTTTCTAATGGTATTTTTTTTTTTAATTCGAATTGGGCGTGGCACTCTCCACATAAAGTCAACAGCTTTTGTCGCATATCCAAAATACAGTAATTCCCAAAATTTTTTAAATTCATGTGGGGTATTACAGTAACAATTTGCATAGCGCAACTTAAAGCGAACTGGAAAGGAAAAGTAGGCGTGGCACCTTCAATACAAAAAACATATATTTTACGAGATCTTTTAAAAACTATTACAGCTTTAATCATGAAGCTTTGTTTTTTTCTAATTCCAGCCAAAAATCGATATGATCGGAGCAGGGGAGATGATGAATCTCGCACAAAAAAATTCTTTGTATGAAATATTTCAGTAACTATAAATGTCAAGGCAATTAGACATAAAAATTTTACGATTCATTAAAAAAAGTGAAAAGGATCAATTGAGGAGGCGTATGCACCTCCCATACAAAAAAAAATATATTCAATGGCATATCTCTACAGACATATCTACATAAGTGTGTATCAACACCACTGCTTTTGTTGTTGTTTTTTACGTAAAAGAATTTTGCTGATGTAATATCAATAAAAAAAAATAGAGGTATACGTGTTTTCTTGCTCATATCTCAGCCGTTAATTGGACGAAATTGCTGATTTTCAATACCAAAACTCTCGAAAGCATTTCTGATAAATTGATACCACATACAAGTGTGCTGAATATTTGGGGGCTTTTAACCGATGATTTCAACGCCCACACGAACGGAAGGACGGACATAGATAAAACAACTTCTCTATGTATAAGGATTTAGAATATACATATGTACTTTTTGGTGCCGCAAATAAATACGGTAGAATTTACAAACGGAACGATAAATTCAGATATTGATGGTTACAGGCAGGTAGAAAGGCCCTAACTCATATTTTTATGAAATTAGAGTTTTTCATTGATTCCCATACATTTCACATAAATTTACTTAGTCACAAATATTTAACGCAAAAGTATCAAAAATAAGCGTTTTACAAGTCATTTTACATAAGAAGTTACATTATGATAATTCAGTTTTTATTTTACGTTTTAATCTTCTCCTGTAAAGTTACAACTATTCAACTTAGGACCTTTCTACTTGTGACCAACGATATACCCTTTAACATTTGCGTATAAAGGGTGTAATAACAGACAATTGAGGTCTTTTTGCTGAATTTCCGCATAAAAACTCTAGTGTCTCTTTAAAATGCTGTTTATAGCACATGTGGCTTTGCGAGTTATTTGGGGGACTTAGGAAAACGTATGCCATTCAGACATTCTTGATCTTTTGATTTTAAAATGCCTCTGCTTTACAAACGACATGACAAATTTAATACAGCTGATCTATTTGGTGGTGGTGATGATAGTGGGCATAAAAAGTAGAAAAAAACAAAAAAGTAAGAAAAACAAAGTACTTAAAGAAACATCAAAATAACAAGTACACGAATGAGAAGAAGAAAAAACATACCAAATGAATGTTAATAGAATTTAAGTACAACAACCACCATTACAAATTCAACAGAACTATAAATGACATATGTACATGCCTACACCTACAGGAGGGGGACGAAGAGAAATTTAAATTTTATATATCTTTAAAGGAACCTTACAAACATATTGAATTACAATTGATAAGACGAAAAACAATCCTTAAAAGGCTCATGAACAAAATATGTACATATTTTTATAAGAATTAAAGAAGAAAACAGCAACAAAATGTCTACTTATTCAAGCGTAACTTGAAAAAAAAGAGAAGATAACAAAGTATGTATGTATGTATGTACATGTAATACAAATTTCAATTGATATTTATCAGATGACGTTAAATCATGGGAACAAAGTTTTATGAAATATTTCAATAATTTAAAAAGAAAAAAAAAATTTCGTTGTCAGGGTTTTTATATTTTATTGTTTTTTAATAAGTTCTTTGTTTTTTGTTTGTTTCGTAAATGTAAATTATTGAATTTTTATTGGAAACCAAAAACAATGTAAACATAAAAAATGAACCCTGATCATATAACCTACAACTGTCAAAATATGTATATAATACGCCCAGTGTTTGATTGCTTTGGAGAAATATCAACAAATGCTTTTTTAATTATTAAGGCTATTCAGATTATTAAAGCAAAATGAATGAGTTAATTTCAAAACATTTGATAAAATGTACTTATAAAAGAGTGGCATACACTGGTGGTCATGCTATTGGGTAATCACACGTTTGTGAAAATAAGTACATACATACATATAAAGAGTGAGTCAGAAAAAAACGCAGAATATACACACAATACCAGCTAAAACGTACACTTCACCAGCAGATACCACGATAGCTTTTGAATATATGTCAGATATAATTTTTCTATGTCATTATGATCAAAATGGGCAGAAAAATAAGTACATTGAAAAATAATTAAAATTTTTTAAAAATCGAATATATTAAAAAAAAAAAAGCAGCAAAATCAATTTTGAGATGAATTTATCATCATCCAAACAATTTTATCCAAAAAGCAGCGCGTAAACTTAAATGCTGTGATTCTTCGTATAAATTTTAGAAAGTTCCAGATCGCAGTGCGGCAATGAACTTAGCAGAAAAATAAAAAGCGAACAAATTTGGATACAATTTTACCAAAAAAAAAAAAAACAATTAAAAGCGCTTTATTTGGCCGTGCCGAATCTGATAATACCCTTCACCGTCATGTACATATACAATGACCAATCGTAGCTTTGCTTTGTATTCTACTAGTCAAACCCTTTCATTTGATACCCATATTGTTGGGGTTAAACAAATTTTTTTCGCCATTTTGTTTCAGACGCCATCTTAAATTTTACACTTTTTTAATAGTTCACTACATTGTACTCGTCAAGCCCTTTCATTTGATACCAATAATGTGGGGTTAAACGGGACACAGCCGTAACTACTATATTCGCCATTTAATATAGGACGCCATCTTGGGTTTTTTTTCTTTTCGCAGCTAATTATATTTTAATACTCAAGACCTTTCACTTGATCCGAATATTGGCTTTCGGTTGTATAGAAACTAAAAATATCGATTTCCGCTGTAAATTTTAGGAAAAACTCCGAGGCAGTTGTACATTGCTGCATATATCTCAGTTGATTTCAAACCGATTTGCTAGTTTTTTAGAAAAAAAAATTCAATGATTACGGCTTATAATTTGGTATCTTAAGCGTATTCAAAAATTATTTAAGAGTTTAAATAATTTTTAAATATTTAAAAAAATATATATTTGCCGATAACTTTGCCGATTAATGAACAATTTGTTAAAATTTTTCCAAAATCATATTTAATCTATAAATAGTCACAACCGTGCCTATAAATTATCCTAGGGAGAGAACATTTAGTTTTTGTCGTAAAAATAAGTCATGTTTATTTGCTCATATCTCATATGGGGCAATTAGGTTGATTTTCAATAACAATATTGCTGATATTTTGGTCTTGGCGATGTCAGGGGTTTCAAAAAGTTGATTTCAACATATACACGTACAGACATACAGACCGATAATGCTTAATCTCCCCTATTCATAAGCTTTCAGAAAATATATTCTTTATTGGGTCGGAAATGAATATTGAAGAAATTTCAAATAGAATGACAATCACTATCGTGTGAAGGGTATAAAAAACAATCTGTTACTAATTAAATCTTATAGCAAGTTCCCACAACGCTGCCAATTACGTTATTTGCTCTTTGAATTACTTGTGCGAATCACCCTATTCACAAGACACGTTCTTAATTGGCGCTGACAATTATTTCTGTTTTTTTTTTTGCATAAACAAGAAAGACATACATATAAATTAATATTTTTTCTATCAAACCGTCTGAGCACGCTTTCGCCTATTCCAACGTTTTTTATGAGGCCATTAGAAAAATTAAATTCTAAATCCAATAATAAAATTCGTAATTCAAGCCGAAAATGCTTAAAAATTCCGGTACAATTTATTTTTGGTTTTCTTAAAACAAGTACAAAACGGGTTTTTTTGCAGAATCAAGTACCACACTATTAAAAAATGAATTTATCTTTTAAATTCGGACTGATTTCTCTCAAATTATTACAAAGTTATATTTTTGAGACATTTATAATTCTCATTTTGTTTATCATTCTTTAGCTATAAGCAGGGCTGGGCAAAATACATGCCTTGATGTATTTCAAATACAAAATACAAATACTTTCAAGTTGTGTATTTCAAATACAAAATACAAATACTTTCAAGTTGTGTATTTCAAATACAAAATAAAAATATTTTTTGAATTTCGATCTCATAAAAATTTACATATATATGCATACATACATATCGATGCCTTACTTCCTCAACCTCGTATCTTAAAAAATACGGTTTTGACTTTCTCATATCAAACGATTGTTTTAATCTTTAACTAAAAAAGATTAGTATATTATTACAACTAATATACATAAATACAATCAATTCCTTAATAACTGCATTTAAACTTTTAACCAAACACCGAAGTATAAAAAGATGAACCGTTTTTTTTTTCTCTCCTAAAAAATTTTGTTTCTTAAGATACGAGGTTGAGGAAGTAAGGCATCGATATGTATCTCTTCTTAGTTCTGTTTCTAAATATTTTATTTCATATAAGTTTAATAAAACTAAGTTATATATATATATATATATATATATATATATATATAAAAGTATTCCGCAATTACTTAGTTGCCCACCCAATATTTTATTTACTTATTATATAAGTATGTACGTACCAGAGCTGTTAAATTTGGATTACGATTAGTAATCAGTTAGACTACCTTTTAAAAATAATGGTATTGATTATATAATTCCCTTTGAACAATTCTTGATTATTAATTGGTAATGATTACAAATAATCCAAAAGTAATCAAGATTATTTAGGATTACGAGAAAAAAATCAAAAATAATTAAAAGTAATCCAAAAAAGAATTGACTACTTTCAGAATATTTTTAATTATATTCGATTATTTTTTAAAAATTTTGAATTTACAGCATGTTATACATATATACATTTTATTTTGAAAAATCAACAAAAAAAAAAAGGAAAAATACGTGAAAAAAACAATAATGAGAAACAAATTCATTCAGAATACATTCACTTCCCAAAAAAAAAAAAAAAAATTATAATTTACATAAATATATTTACAATTGGCCTTAATTACAACTAATTTTTCAATAGAAAAATCAGACAATGATTGCCGCCTTGGACTGTTGACGATCCCGGCAAAAGAAAACAGTCGGTCAACTGGAATTGAAGACGTTACGACGTGTTAAAAAAAATAAATGCATCCCTTAGTTAATCATATTTTTGTCAACAAAAATAACGATAAATGAAAAAAAAAACAACAACTAATTAAATAATGGTAGAATTTTATGAAGAAAAATGTATTTGTGACAGTATTGCCATAATTTCGCCAAATAAAAAAAAATAATCAAAAATAATCGAAAATAATTTTTGAAAGTAGTCGAATTATTTTTTGATTACTTTTGATTATTTCTGATTATTTTCTTGTAATCCTTAACAATCTTGATTACTTTTGGATATCTGTAATCGTAATCAATTAGTAATCGTGCGAATCTGAAAATAATCGTAATATAATCATTACTTCAACTTAAAAAAAAAATTAATTACTAATTATTACGATAAGTAATCATTACTTAACAGCTGTGGTACGTACATATGATACACAATTTAAACAATAGAATTGTTAAAGTGTTAAATTTTCATTTACTTTTTACATTTAAAAGAATTATTTTGTAAATTTGCGTTAATTCTCTCGCGTCAAGTGGGGGAAGTAATTAAAAAAGGCCTATTTAGAAATTAATAGTTAGGAAATAAAAAATTTATTCAATAAAACAGGTATTTCCTTTGATAAAAACTAGATTTTTTAAAGATAACAGCCTCTTGTTGGGGAATGTATAAAACCTGCTTAGAAAATAATATTTCTACAGGCCCTGAGGAACACAAGCTACTGCTAAATTCTCTTAATGCATTTTTAATATTTGGATAGCTTTCCAAAACGGAAATCTCCTTGGTATTATCATTTAAGAAACTGATGAACTCTAATTCGAAATTTCATGTGCGAGGTTGATCAATGTTCTTTTCGGCAAAAACACTTTGACAGCTGATATCGCAAACTGGCGATAAAAATTAGAAATGGTACAGATTTTATTGTAATTCAGGCTATAATTCTAAATGAGTTATCGACAAGTTTTTTAATGCCAATTATGTATGCTTGTTCGTAATAAGGGTGCAAAATATGACATTGAATTACGAATATGGTTGCCGTGAAACATGCTATTAATTTCAAAGAAAAGAAGTCTGTATAATTAAAATTTAAAATTGTTTTCTCATCAAAAGCAAAACGTTTTTAAGGCAAAATTGTAGATTAAATTAATAATAAAATCTGGAAAATTGTTAAAAAAAAATATCTGAAAGAAATCGTTTACAAAAATTATTTTTTTTTTAGCAAAAAAAAATAATAAATTAAATGTGGTTTATTTTACATTTAATTAATGAATACAAATTTGATATTTTTGAGAATATAAAAAAAAACTTTTTGAAAAATTATATTTTTCATCCAAACATTCACACTGAAAAATTAACTATACGCACATAATTAAATGTAATTGCATAGAAAAAAAAATATTTACCTTCAAATTTAATTATCATGTAGATATGTATTTTGTTTTTTCCTATAGGGTGCTATTTCTTGTTTTGTAGTTCTTGGTATAAATGAATAAATTTTTGTTTGTTTATTTGTTTTCATTTCATTCATAATTTCAACAATGTACCTCCAGTGTCTGATTTGTTGTGATCGTTTGATATTTTGTTGTTTAGTTTCCGGATTTTTTTTTTTTTTTTTTTGTTAGCCATGTTTTCCTAAAATTTTGTTTATAGTTGCTGGCTTTGAAGATGTTTTATAAGTTAATGCTAGTTGATGATTAATGTCTCTGTAATTTACCTTTATTGATGTTGAGTGACTTAACAGACCTCGCACATCAATCTGTTGTGCTTTACTTTCGGTTTCAAAACAAAACAATTAACCCCTTTGGAAGTAATAGGTAATAGTTGAGTTAAAAAAAATCAAATTAAGATTTCGAATTCTTTTTAAAAACAACGACTATGAGTAAAGCTAAAATCTCACTATTGGCGCAAGGTACCGATTTTCGTCGCATTTCATGTGTGTGCGTGTGTGTTAGCCATAGACTCCAAAACCGTAAACCCGATCGGGCTCAAACTTTGGCAAGTTGTTGTACACATTTAAGGAAGTGTTTATGGGTGGCAAAAAGTGGGCGGGGTTACACCCATAAAAAATAAGTTTTAGTTTTTAGCTACATGCACTTGAGCGATTTTTCTGAAACTTTGCACACATATTGAACTCTCACGACTTTACAATTTCGTGATTGGAAAAGTGGGCAGTGAAACGCCCATAAAAATAAGTTATCATTTTAAGCTACTTGTACTAGATCGATTTTTGTGAAACTTTGTACACATATTGAACTCTCACGACTTTACAATTTTGTAAATGGAAAAGTGGGCAGTGCCACGCCCATAAAATTAAGTTATCATTTTAAGCTACTTGTACTAGATCGATTTTTGTGAAACTTTGCACACATATTGAGCTGTTATGACTTTATAATTTCGTGATTAGAAAAGTGGGCAGGGCCACGCCCATAAAAAAGTTATAATTTTGAAGTACTTACACTGGACCGATTCTTCTGAAACTTTGCACAAATATTGAGCTGTCATGACTATACAGTTTCGTGATTAGAAAAGTGGGCAGTGCCGCGCCCATAAAAAAAGTTATAATTTTTAGCTTCTTGCACACGATATTCAATTGCATTTTACTTCATTAAGGGGCGTAGCAACGCGCGCCGGCCTAGGCTAGATATGAATAAAATGCATGTGTTTAATGGGTTAACGTTTTACCGCATTGTTTACTGTTCCGACGTTCTTTCTTGAATTTACTTTCAAGATAGATTGTTGTTTTTAAAAACTGGTCAATTTGTTTGCAATCATATTAAATATTTATTTGACCCCAATGATAATTATAGATTTTCATATACAAGTGCTGGTAATCGCACAGTTAAGTCAATAATTATGAGACCTTCGAATAAATAATAATTGAAAATTTAGTAGATACAAATATCGTGCAATGTTTACATTAAAATTTTAAATAATTTCAAGGAAATATAAACACTGGAACACTGCACATTTTTTAAACAGAATTTAGGCAAACATTTTCGTAACAACAGTGTTTTTATGTTGTTACCATTTAAGTTATTAAAGAAATGTAAGAACATTTTACGGTTTTTACCTAGCTGAAGGATTTTTGAAATATATATGTATTTGAACATTAGATTCCACTTCAAACTAAGTTTTATGAAATTTTTATATTTTTATCCACCACTATAAGCATGATGCAGCCAACTAAAACTTATTTATTATTTTATTTATTTATTATTTTTTGTATTTATTATTTAAAAAATAAGCAGGCATTGTGCGAAAAAACTAAACTTTATCGCACATTAATTTACTTCACAAGTTCCTTTGCCTTCCCCACTCACTCTCTGTAACAAACCGCTTAGCCACAGCAGACATATGGAGGGGAAATCCTCCTCCTGTCTTAAAATATTACTCATAGTTTTTATCATTTTATGTTAAAAATAAAACTGAATTTTTTTTCTTTGGTGAGAACAAAAAATGTTTTTTAACCCCAATTAACAACAATTCAATTGTTATTTTTACAATTTTATTGTTGTGCACTCACACACATAGTGTGAAGAGCAAAAGATAATGTTGTAATTTACATATATAAAATTAAAGGAGAAAACAATTAACAATGTTTTAAATGGTGCTTTTTTTGGTTTGGTTTAAAACGGAAACAGACGTCATGCTCAACATCCGTTCATCAGGGATCCATTAAAAAATAAGATACCAACAAAAATAGTAAATAACAGCAAGCAAATGCTCTCGTTAACATCAACTCCACTTACTCAACCTCTAACAGAGTTGCCGTAAATTTTGCAAAGAGTAATGGAATGGGTTTGAAAATTATGGGCAAGATTATGTACTGTTTTTTAGATTAAAAAAAATCGAACAAAAGAATTTATTTGACAAAAAAATTTATTTATATAAAAATTACTGTTAATGTTTTTTTTTATAAAGAAAACGAGTTTGTCTAAAACTTTTAATAGAGATACAATTTTTTAAACATTTTATTGCAAATATTTAAAACCAAAGAAAAAGAAAAAATTGTAAATCTTCTGTTAGCAAGAAGTTAATTAAAACAAGCACTAATACTATATTCGGCCGTGCCGAATCTTTTATACCCTTCACAACGTGTAGTCATGCAATTACAATTGTTTGTATCACCATTCATCTCATTAATATGAAATACGTACATACATCATATACATATGTTTCATTATCTTTATAATGACTTTATTCATCCATGACTTAAAAACATTCCATAGTAAAATTATAAATTGAGTTTATATATGTGTGTTAAAGAAAAAAAAAAAAAAATATAAAAAAATTTTTTGTCTTAACTAGGATTCGAACCTACGTTCATCCAGTTTGTATTGGTGTGAAAAGACGAGGTAGTCTAGTTTTTTTCTTCATACCTCAGTTGTTTATAGAGCGATTTTTCTGATACCCATCTGATCCCAAATATTTCTGATATGTTGGTGCCTTACACGGGTCTCTAAAGTGTCTGAGGGGGCTTCAAAAAATTGATTTCAACATATGCACCGACAGTGCTTAATTGACCCCCTTATTCAAAAGCTTTCAAAAGATGTATACTTTATGGGATCGGAAATGAAAATTGTACACTCACTGTGAAGGGTATGAAAATATTTGTATATGAGACTACTTCGATGGGTTATATGGTGCAGCTTGTAGAACATCGTAATTTAAAATAGAATATGTTTTCTCCATAAATTTAAAGTATGCTTATTCTAGTCCATTACCGAGTATACTTTAGACTAGTCGCATTATTTGCAGGGGGTACTACAAAGATTTTTTATTACAAATTTAAATCATTTGAATTGAATCAAACCAAAAATCATTTTATTTATCTCCGACAAAATTCAATCAAAACCTACAGACTTGTAGTAGAGTGTGACGCCACCTTTATAAATAAAAATTTAAAACACAAGCACGCGTTTCAACAAACAAAAATATGTAATAAATCTGCTGCGTATGGAGTAGTGTAGATTTAAAATCTTAAGCGGTAAAAGTCAACATGGCTGTATATTTCAGGCCTTCTTTTATATTATTAATCTCATTCTACCCTACCTGCCCTTAAATGCCTTTTAGAAGGCCTCCAAACTTCCTTCTAAAAATCCTTACGACATTTTAAATCTCCTTCTTTAAGAAGGAAAGAAAGGTGTACATTCTTATGTGTATTGTTTTTAAATTTTGTATTCTTAGCGACAACAAATTAATGTTTAAATTATTACTAAAACTAAAAGGAATAAAATAAGTTAAAGAAAAAACATTAAAGAATAAAAAAAAAATTATTTAGTTTAAAGGTAATAAAGAGTAAGTTTAACAGTGTTGAACTCAAAACAGGGAAAACAATAAAAATATGTATGGAAAATGTATAAAATTAAATTATAATAATTTGCAAACGCAAAAATTTTGTTACAATTTAAAAATCACAAAGCCTTTAAGCAGGCCCTCACCCACGGGGTTCCAAAGAAGCCTTCACCCAAAGGGTTCTAAAGAAGCCTTAATCAAAAGGTCTTATTTATCGTTGAGTCTATAGTAGTTTTTATAAACAAATTTGTTGTTGCATTTTTAATTTAAAATTCTGTAATTACAAGTATTGCAACATTATTTGCTCCTTCAAAAAAAAAAAAAAAAAAAAAACAAAAAAAAATAAACAAATTATTAAAATAAAATTAATAATTAAAATGTCGTACAAAAATTCATGGTTAATTAATATTTAAGCAAATTTTAGTTCATTATTTTGAATACTGTGGTCCACTTAATGATCAACTAAATGAAATAAGTAAAAAAAAAAATTTAAATTGTACAAGAAAACGAGGTTGTGAATCTAAGAAATTCATAAATTTAATATCGTTTTTATGCAGATGATGATGATTTATTGTCAAGTGTAGTCAGTCACACGCTAAAATGTTGATGAACTTTTAATTTTTTTTTCTTTCTTCAATAAACAAAAAACTAAAATTTACTGTGTATAATAAAATTATTTCCACCGAGGTCTTAAAAAATTAATTTTATAGTTATAAAAAAAGAAGAAATTAAAATCATTTATGTATAGACATATCTTGACGTAAGTTTATTTAAAAACACATTTAAATAAACAAGAATAAACATATGTTATTATAGGCTACTTAAATTTAAATGCCAGCAAAATTAATTTAATTTTATTGTTGCTAACGAAAGATAGATGAACAACAAATTTCTATGGAAAATGTTAAGTATTATTAAAATCAGAGTCTTTCATGCAAAAAAAAAGAGAAAGAGAAAAAACGTAAGTTAGATAAACAGAAACGATTAATTCAAAGTTATTTTTAGTAATTAAATAAACAATACAAAAAAAAACTCCCCTTTAAATTATAGCCATTCAAATATTAAACACATAGATTAAAAGATCTATTTAATAAAAGCTTCGATAAAATTAATATTAAAAATATCGAGTAAAAGCTCTAAAATGTGGCAGTTCTGATAGGTGAACAGTTCTCGGAAGCACAGGAATTTCTTGGCACCATGTTTAAGGTGGACAACTAACTGTCCTCTAGGCGGACGTTGACGCTTTAAAAACCGAACTAATAAATATCACACATTATTTGTATATACATGTATGTATATGTGACCTAAACAAGCAAAATATCTGTATATAGAGAATTGCACCCAAAACGAGTCACTGTATGGTTCGCAATATTATCAAGGTGCATTGTGGGGCCATACCTACTTCTTTGAAGTAAACGGTGTAACAGTAAGTTAATCAAAACTGAGCCTACGACGTATCGGTTCAACGCCATTTGGCTTCAACAACATGATAATGCAATAGCCAGACCGGTAATGGTGAAGCTGCAAAGAAAATTCCCAAACAAATTAATATCCAAATAGGTACCTATTTCACTTTTCCCTGAGCCCCAAGATCACCACCGGACTGCACTAGACTTTTTAACACACCTCTTGCTTGACATAGCAAGAGGTGTACAAAACGAAACCAAGGAATTTGATTGAATCCCAGTCCACTAAAAAAAAAAATAATTGACGCAATCCTCATTTCAATCCTAAAGACCGTAATGAATAATTTTTTGATAAGGTGTTGCATATCATCTTCAAAAACAATTGATTATACTTGCTTATAAGTAAATTTAAATAAAATTTTCTATACAATAGAAAACTACATATTCGAATTTCTTATTGTAGCACAATTAGTGCGCCACCCTGTATTTACCTAATGTAAATACATACATTTAAACATGAATTTCTTGTTTAAATTCGGCATGCTATTTAAGTGTGCTTTTTTCCTAAACTATAATTTATCAAATAATTTTCTAAATATTTTCTGTTCGTGTTATTTACGACAAATTTTACACGGTAAATTCTATAGTTATTGATGGATGATTTTAAATTTTAAATACCTACATATGTACGTATGTATGTAAATGTGTAAGTATGTACCGGGTGTTTTTTTACAGGTTTGTTTTTCGAATAGAGATAAAACTGGCATTTTGTGGTCAAATCTGGCAACTCTAATGTCATTTATGTTCAGTTTGGTTTGCAATTTCATCATGAACAGGTTGACAAAAGAACAACGCTTGCAAATCGTGCAAATTTATTTCGAAAATAACGGTTCAGTTCGCGAAGTTTACCGCAAGCAAAATTTTGTTCAGTGATGAGGCTCATTTTTGGTTGAATGGCTACGTCAGCAAGCAAAATTGCCGCATTTGGAGTGAAGAGAATCCACATGCGACCCTTGAGACGCCATTACATCCACAAAAACTGACTGTTTGGTGTGCTCTATGGGCTGGTGGAGTCATTGGGCCATACTTCTTCCGAAATAATGCTGGAGAGGCAGTTACCGTTAATGGAGACCGGTATAGAGCCATGATAACCGACTATTTTGTTCCCGAATTGGATGGCATGAATGTGGATGAGTTGTGGTTCCAACAAGACATGCCACACAGCGCACGCCACAATCGTTTTATTGAAGGAAACATTCGATGAGCGCATAATTTCGCGGAATGGACCTGTCAATTGGCCACCAAGATCGTGTGATTTGACACAATTGGATTATTTTCTTTGGGGATATGTGAAGTCGCTCGTCTACGCCAACAAACCAGAAACGTTAGGGGAATTGGAAGCCAACATTCGTGGCATTATTGCCGACATACGGCCCCATATGCTCGAAAAAGTGGTTAAAAATTGGACCTGTAGAATTGGCTTTATTCGAACCAGCCGCGGCGGCCACATGCCTGAAATCATATTTAAACATTAATGGCATAAAATTATCCTTCCAATAAAGCCAAATTGATGGTCATTAAAACGATTTTCTTGTGTTTTATTTCAATTCGAAGTTCTATACCACTGAAAAAAACACCCGTTACATATTGTATGCACTTCAAAGTTGGCATTACTTTTATCCCACCACTTAGTTTTTTCTTTCCAACTCTTGTCTAAAACAACAGCAACAAGCTATGACAGACATGTGTTCGAAAAAGAAACTCAGAAAACAATAATAAACGAGTTCGTGTGTACTTGATTTGTATTTCAAATAAGAGCCTTCTCTCTCAAACACATACATACAATCAAAAATCAATTAAAATAATAACAATAAAATATGCTGAAAATGACAACAACCAAGGAGGGATTAAAAAAAAGAAAAAAAACAAGGACAATTATCTCACTCCCATACTTAAGCATGCAACACGTGTATAGTGAGAGCAGAGTTTCTTGAGAAGCAGATACCCCGATAAAAAAACAGGCAACCCCAAAATGCAAAGTTACCAGAAAGATTGTTTTATTCATCATTCATTTGTTTACATTTATAGAACACCATCATGCATTCTTTATGACTGTTTTCTTTTCTCTTTATTTCTGTTGTTGTTGCCCCACCACTAGGCTCGACGTTATCGTTGTTTTTTTTTTATATATAAATACATACATAGTATTTTGATTGATGATTAAAATATTTTGCTTGTTGTTATTGTCATTTGGTGCTATCATTCAACATGATGTTTGTGTTTTTATGATTATTCCCTTAATTTCCAAACAAAAAGCACCACATTGACGCTGGAGAGGAAGAAAGATAATCATGAAAAATTCTTTTAAATTTGTATAAAAATAAGGAAAAATTTAAATGCTTTATCTGTTTAATTAATTACTGGAAAAGAGGATTTAAAAAAGAAATACATACTCTAAAAATAAAAAGAATTATTTTTAACAGTTTTTAATCGCATTGAAAATGTTTTAAAGAAAGAAAATATTTTAGAAGTTATTGTTTAACAAATGAAAAGTATACCCTTAGGAGATATTTGATTTTATTCTTTTTGATAAGCAGTTTTTGTTAATGCTTAAAGAAGGCAATAAATAAATACAATTAGAAATGAATTCAAACAGAGTGGAACTGAAGTATTTATAGGTATCATTAATTTTAAAAGTTCAAAAAGTATGTCTTATAAAAATAAAGAATTTATTTTAAAACTAGTTGAACCCGGTCCGCATTGCTGGGCACAAAAAATTTTTTTTTAAATTTATTTAATTAATTTAAAGATCAATTCTGATATCGTTGTGAGCGCAAATAATTGCAGTTAAATTTTTTACTACAATTTTCTTTATATTCCTCCTTTCGTGCCCGCATATAAATATAGTAGTACTGATAACTACTTTGCCTTATACTTGAATATAACGATTTTTAGTTACTTTTTGTCCAATTTGTAAAAAAGCCAAATTGAAAATAAAAAAATACGACAAAATCTCAATCTTTTATTAAGAAAAGTAATTAAGTAAGTGTCATAAGGGCTTAACCTTCTAGTACCCTTTTAAATACTATTTCTTTGTTTTTTTTCCATTTCTGTTGAAAACGAGCTAATATCTCGTAACAAAGAGAATCCTAATGGCTATCCTGGAATCAATTATAAATAAATTAAGTAAACATTTTTTACGAAGATACAATTTATATACTTAAACTGAATTTTAATCGAAGATTCAAAATTTTCTATAAATCAATAATTTATTAATAATAAAAGTTTTTTTAATTGTCATATTTGTTAAACGTTTTCAACAAATTGATAAATTTTCTAAAATAAAATTAATGTTTAATGTTGTGTTTTTGACAAAGTGTATTATAGTTTTTTGTTTAATTATTGAATTCTTATTGAATTTGGTAACTATTACGTTGCCTTTTTTCATATTTTCATACCGTGTCAAATTGCAGCTTCTTGGCGGTCAATTGACATCACCATTTTGGCTAGTTAAACGGCCATCAAATGTCGAACGCAATAAATCGATTGTGGCATAAAATGTGTAGCAAGTTGCACCATTCTGTTGAAACCTAACATGTTTCACATCGATATCAATACCATGAAGAACGGAACAAAAAATCGGTTATAACAAAGCAATAGGTGCCTCCATTAACCGCAATGGTTACGCTGTCCTCATTTTCAAAGATGCCTCCGCTTCACAAGCCGCACCAAAGACTTTCGTTAGGGTCACTGACTTCTGTAAGACCACGTTTTAATTTCTGAGCCCCAAATACGGCAGTTTTGCTTATACCCACCAAGATGAAAATAGCTTCGTCCAAAAAGGGGATTTTTTGGCAAAATCATTTTCGTGCAATTTCCGACTAATTGTTTTGCAAATAAATTTTTAAAAAGTCATAACATTCATTTCGTTCAGCGGAGATTATATTCTAAATTTTGTGTTAGATATAAATATTGCCAGATTCGAAATATCTGTTGGTTCAATTTTAAACCAATTGATGACCCACCCTTTATGTATCGTAACTTTTCGTACGGTAAATTTTCCCGCTTAATCTAGCAGTTTTGATGTTTAAGCGGTTTTGGGAAATTTTAGCGTTTTTAAAAGAAAATCGGAGATATAAATTTTTAAAGCAAACTTTTTTTTATAAAGTGATTTAATCAGATATTTGTAATAAGGAAAAATTCTGTTTTTGTAGTTCTATTTGTCCCTATCTATACATAAAACTTTATTTTTAAAAAGTTTTTGGAAATTTGGACTTTTTTTTGTTTTAAAATTATAAAATTCAGTTTGACATTTTAGTGTCTGCTTACTGTTCTACATCCATAACGAAAATGTATTACGAATATAAAAGAATATGAACATGTTGAATTATGAATTGTCATTTGATACGTGCAATAAAAATTCAACAAATTTGAAAATTAATACTAAGATTCACTAATTCAAATTTTATTGAATTGTAACATAAATAGGAATTTTAAATTACATAGTAGTATACCGATAAAGAGTGCTGATGATGAAATCGTAGCTGATTTCGAAAATGCATTCCACTCGGCTAATACCGGAAATAATTTTAGAAAGAAAATTCCTAAAAATGGTTACAATTTAATTAAATTTTAATTATAAAATTAAATAAAAGAATAAATGAACTTAAGCCAAAATAAAAAATGGTTCACATTAAAAATTTAAAAAAATAAACTTTTATAAAATCATCTGTAAATTGATTAAGTTATCCATAAAATTCTTAAACTTTAAACGTAATTTACAGAAAAATTTTTCCTCATTTAGAATTTAACGAAAATTTATTAAAATTTTCCAGATATTAAATTTTGTATGTAGAGTGGCTTTATACAAGAATTTACGATGAAGGTGTTTTTATTATTTAAATAAATTTGTTCTATTAATTCAACTTTAATTTAAAGTGACATTAAATAAAATTAAATGGAATTAACTCCCAGTTGAGGCACTTACTTATGCACGCGCATACTAAATTCACTGGCATACAAACTCAGCGGCAAGTCAGTAAGTAATCTACATATGTATGTATGTATGTATGTATGTATATATGTATGTACAGCAGACAAACATACCCGACCAGTCAGATATTTGCTATACACATTATTATGCAAAGCATATAAACTCATTAAGATAATGTATCATTACACATTATCATTACTTCTCTCCTTTCCGCGCTTAACATCTCTATTCTTAGCTTTCATATATACCAGGGATGGCATCAGAAAATTTAAAATTGTACCAGATAGCTTGAAAAATTGTACTTTTTTGTTCTTTAATGTACAAAAACTTTTTCTTTTTTTAATATATATTATTTGAATTTAGATTTAATAAGAATATAAGAATACAAATTTCATTTGTACCGTAATATTGTTTAGTATTGAATATGTAAAAACTGTTTGAGGCCATGACTGACTACCCTACAAGGTCGTGCGTTTATGTCAAATAAAAATCGTATAGGTTTCTGTCCCACATGAGAAAATCGCAACAAAATGTAATATTTGATGCCACACTGTTATACTTGCTAACAAATAGCAACTCTGATCGCACAGAAACTACTGTGTTTTGAAATTTTCAAAAGATTTTCAAATCTAACACACTTGTCAAAAAATCTGTCACACGTGAGCTTTTTTGGTCCACACTATCACACTTTCTGAACACACACAACAAATTTTTGACATATCGAACGACTAAATTTGATAGTCTGTCATGGCCTTTGCATGTAAAGAAAATAAAGGTACTACGTACTAGCTTTAAAATCGGTTTCGAGAACACAATCAGAAATTTGATAATAACTTACTTGATGCATCTAAATATAACATTAAAAATGCAATTTTATAAATTCAGTAAATCCTTTATTTGGATTAACCCACAAAGTGTTGCCGTTTGTAGTGTGTTTCTCTCTTTGTTAATTATATTTTGGTAAAAAAATATTCTTTCCACATTTGTTGATGAATGTAGAACTGATAGTATTCCTCTTACAATTTCTGTGAGTTCTGAAAACCTGAATTAATTAGCGTCATTTTTTTACCCTTCACACAGTGAAAAAGGGTATATATAGGTTTGACATTCCGTGTGAAATTTCTACAACTTTCATTTCCGACCCCATATATTTTCTGAAAGCTTATGAATAGGGGAGTCGATTAAGCTCTGTCAGTCTGTCCGTCTGACCGTGTGTATGTTGAAATCAACTTTTTGAGGCCTCCCGACATCGCTTGGACCCGGGTGAGGTATTAAAATATCAGAAATATTCGGGAGTAGATCGGTATTGAAAATCAGAAACATCGGTACATAAATAACTGAGATATGAGTAGAAACCTACGACTACCTCGATTTTTTTTTCACAATAACAACATTACAACAACAACATACATACATACAAACAAGTATACTGGCTAGAGTAAACGTGGCATCGAATCCCAGCTGAGCCAAAAAAAATTTTTATATTTCTTTTTTAATTTTTTTTTTTTTTATTTTTTTTTAACATACATACATACGTAAATTTATAATTTTACATTGGGGTGTTTTATATACATATGTATGTATGTATGTATGTACGTATTTCATATGGGATGAATGGTGATACAAACTATTGTTTTTGAATGACTACACGTTGTGAAGGGTATATAAGATTCGGTACGGCCGAATATAGCACTTTTACTTGTTTATATTAGAAATTGTTGCCCAGAAGTCGCTTATATTCGAAAATTTCAACATTGACAACAATGATGAGTTGCCATATAAAATTACTAAAACTAGGAAGATTCCTTATTTGTACTATATGAGCCATTATTGTACCATTGTACTTTTCAACTTTAAATAGTATTAAAAAAATTACAATTGTATACATTTTTCCATCCCTGATATATACAGCATCCTTTATAATCTATGTAAGTATGTATGTAGTAGCAAAAACTGTGACAGCAGTAGCATTTCTCGTTAAAAGAGCACAAACCACACAAGTAAATAAATATACATATGTATTTATAAAGAGCTTCTTTTTTTGCAAATACATTTTAAAATTCACGGTTATATGTATGTATGTATGGATGCATGTATGTACGTTTGAAATGTGGGAGTTCTGAATCAGCATCAAGTTAAAGTTTGCGAGGTCGAGGGAACGGCATTATTTGCTATTTACATGCTTGATGTAAATATGTATCTGTAAATGTGTGCTGAACCACACGAAATTAATTTCCTTTTTTAAAAAGAAAAAAAACAAGATAAATATTTCATTCTTTATGAGATGAAAAAGAATATTTGACTACTTGAGCTGCCAGAAACTACATTTAAACCGATAAAGATCGACATAAAATTTGCAAAAACTAGTTTTTATTTAATAAAAAATATCTGCTCTATTTTACCAGTTTGAGAATAAAGTTTAATTTTTAATGACAATAAAGAAAGAAAATAAAACTCAAAGGCGTAACTTTACAAAAATTAGAACTCTCTTTAGCAAGTTTGGATAAAATGAAATAATGTTTAAAGCTGATACCCACTACCAATATTAAACTATTTTTTGCATAAGATTTTGATACATGCTACTTATCGAATTAGGTATTAGACGTATAAAACTTCCGATAGGGATGACAGTAAAACTAGCTGTCATACTAATAGTGTGTTTGATTTTTTTCCAGTATACTTAGCCAAATTACCATGCATAGACTAACACCGGAATAACGTTTACAAATCGAGAACATTAATTTTCAAAATTCGCCAACTTATAAAAATTTTTGTCATAATCATTTTTATTTTTTTTTTTTGAAGATAATACGCAATGCTATGAATCGATTCATGATCTATTTACTCTGTTCGATAATATTGATCTAAATCAAGCTCACATGGTAAAAATTGACGTAAGTGTGACAGAGGACTTGAATTTATCGATCCCACACTGTTCTCAGAAACTCGGTCTTTGCCCGTCCACTACTGGAAAGTTTCGGCGAAAGATCTTACCTTTGATTCATATAAAATCCAACCGGTGCCACAATTAAAGCCAGCGAACCATTTATTGTCGTGTGTTCGGTAAAAGAGCTAAGAATTAACTGGAAGTTGAACTCCTTGCTGGCTTAACGGATATGCAAACAAGCAGAATTTTTGTTTTTGGTCAGTCTTAAGACTCCATCATATCCTGGGAAAAAAACTGTTTGGTCAGTTTTACATTCCGAAGACGTTATCGACTTATTTGTTTCTAAAATCGAAATCGATGTCAACATTACCGTGAATAGCGAACACTACAGACAAATGACGTATGATTTTTTTCCTTTCTCATGTCATTGCAAATCATTTGGATGAGAAATGGTTCCAACAAGATCAGAAACCATCACTTTATTGAGCCAAACCTTTGGTGATCAAATGATATAATAAAATGATCCTCATTCGTGTGATTTCACAACTTTGGACATCTTTTTGTGACAGTACATCATATATGTGGTCTATGCTGATAAACCAGCAAAGATTGACTATTTAGAAGCCAACATTTCACGCACTATTGAAAAAATAAGACCGGGCATGCTCGAAAAAGCGGTGCAAAAGTGGCCCAACAGAATGGAGTTCATAAGACCATAAGCCACAAATTATTTGTTAATATTAAATGTCATGAAATTTGTGAGGCAATAAAGTCAAAATTTTGGTCATTCCAATGAATTTGTTGTGTTGCATTGTAAAAAAAAACAAGTTCTATGCGTCTAAAGAAAACATCCAATAAAAGACAATGTCAATCATTACGAGTCAATACTTCACATAACGTGAACAATTACTGCGGATTTTGGTTCGATAAATCACATAACGTGAGCAATTACTGCGGATTTTCGTTCCATACCTCACATAACGTGAGCGATTACTGCGGATTTTCGTTCGATACCTCACATAACGTGAGCGATTACTGCGGATTTTGGTCCGACAAATTCATAAGTTCGTACTTCCTTGAAAACGATTATTATGAGGTCCCCAACGTTAATGGAAACTTTTACAGAACAATAACATTCCTATGGCTAGGGTTGCCATCCGTCCTCTTTTCCCCGGACACCGTCCTCTTTTTTAGGGCATCCGGGGCAGTCCTACTTCTTTTTTAGAAAATGTCCGGGGTTGTCCGGCTTTTTGCACATTCTCTGAAGTTTTTTTCTTACATTTAAACTTTAAATCACAGGTCACAAAATGTATAAAAAAAAGATTTAGGTGCTCGTACAATTAGTTTTGAAAAAGTAAAATTTTAAAACTTCTCTTTGTACAAAGTTAGTTTTATTATCCCTAATTGTCGCTATTTAGCGAAGTGGTCTATTTTAACTTGTCTTTTATTTTAAAAAAGTTCGGCAAAGGGGTCTGATTGTCAGCTGTGTATTTTTCATAAAGTTTGTTTTTCAGATATAAGTACATAGAAGAAAGTCTTGAACAAAAAATATAGTAAGGGTATATAATTTTGATATGGATTGCATAGAGTTTTACAAATATTTGAAGAGATGTGATGGTAATATATTGGCTCAAATTGGAATTGTTGAAAAATATATGTAAAATTTTTAAAAATGTACATTCCCGATAATGAATGCAGTGAATTTTTGTTGTTTTTTTTGGTTTTTTTGTTTTTATTTTCAACCATTAAATCAGAATGATATGTTCAGTTTGTATTTTTGTCAATAAAGTTTTTTTCGTAAAAACAAATTTTGTTTTTGTATTTTAAATACCGTCGTAAATTTTATGAAATTTATTATTTTTTTAAATGTGTCCTCTTATTTTGGGCAAATGTCCTACATTTTTTATGCTGGCGTCCTCTTTTTTTTAAATAGAAATGGCAACCCTACCTATGGCCCACATTGAACTTGGGCGCCTTGTGGTTGTAGTAAAACGTTATCTTTTTAGGTGATATTTATATGTATTAAAATACATACACGACTGTTCTGTAATTGAATAAGATTGTTCGGAATTTTCACTAGTGTTGTTGTTTAGATGCAACAAAAATGCTAACAATCCCGAACATTATAATTATACTGGAAATACAAAACAAACAAGTACGATAAATACTTTTTAAAGTGATGTCACGTACTTCGTTATTTACATTTTAATGAAAATAATAAAACAAATTAATTTTTGTTTATACGAATAATAAGTTTGAAAAATATATTTTTTTAAAGTAAGTGTTGAAATCAACTTTTTGAAGGCCGGACATATCCCAGGGACTCATAAGTGGTATGAATTTATCACAAACGCTTTCAAGAATTTTGCTATTGAAAATCAGCAATTTCAACACACTAGCGGCTGAAATAAGAGCGCAAAACTACGTATGCCTCTGTTTTATTAAACAAAATAAATTTTTCCAGCTTATAGATAGGTCATTGAACCTTTTGTTGAAGATATACATATTAAAACATTAATGAAAAATATTGATTCAATCGGTCCATTACCGGCAAAGATATTGCAAAATATGTCGGCTTTTATTAAGATTGCAACAACAAAATTTTATTGAAAAAATAATAAAATGACCGTTTAGAGCTTTTAAGTGTTGTTGCCGTTTTAAAATACACACTGTTTATAATGAACTTTACTTTATTAAGAGCTGACTGTATTTTAAAATAGAGATGCCAGATGCTGTTAAGATTACCAAATAAAAAGTTAAAATATTGTCTTCAATTTAAATTTGTCAATGGGTAAGAAATCGATTTATCAATGGTAAAAATCTAAACATACATACACACATATGTACATATTAATCTTAAAAGCTAATTTTTTTAAGGCGTCTAACAACATTTTTTCAAACAACAGAAGGAGAAAATAAAGAAAACTTTGTATTTTTATGCTGCCTCAACTTTGTAACAGCTTTTTCGAAAGTAAAATAACACTAAAATGTAGAAAATCAAAAAAAAAAATTAAAAAGAAATGTAAAAATGATTTATTGAGGAAAATGATACAAAAGAAAACGAAAAGGAAAAAGTTGCAAACTAAAGACATTGTCGGCATAAAACATCAAGAAATTAAACTACAATGCCTCATTGATTTCTGATGAAGAATTGAATGAAAAATAAGAGGGAAAATAACTTTTAAAATTACAAATATTTGTTGTATTTCTTTGTTTGAAAACAAAAAAAAAAAATATAAAAAAAAAAACTCATAAAGGGGGAGAAAAATTGTAGGAATCATAGCAAAAAGAACAGGAAAAAGAAACTAAGTTAAAATTGATACATTGTACCACCAGACAAACAAAAAAAATATCTTAGAAAAAATAAAACATCTTTTAAGAATGATACATTTTTGTTATAATAAATTCATTTCTTGAGTAGCTTGCCATTATTGTTGCCAAAACATTTCGTGCAGACAATATTTTGCTACTTTTCAAACAATTCGCATAAATATTTAATGATTTATGTTCAAACGTTTCCTGCTCAATAAGATCTTGAAAAACTTGTTATCAAATAAATGACTGAAAAGAATAAAGTTTCAAAACAAATTTGTTACTGCTTATAGTTTCGATGCTGTAATCCTGTAGCCAGCTTTCGATTAATATTTTTAATGCAAAATTAAATTAGGCCGCAAGGAACTTTTAAAAATAAAAAGGCTCCGAAATGTAGGTTATGAGGAGACAGACTATTACAAATAAATAATGTAGCAGACAGAATTTAAAAGTAGCGCATTTTATATTACCAGGGTTTTTAACACGCGTACGTTCGGGAAAAAAAATCTATGAGATTTGAAAAAATACTTCGGTCATATAGTGGTTTCGATTCTTTTACAAGCTCTTATTTTCACTGTTTCACAAAGCGAGAATTGAGCAGCGGGATTAATTTTTTGGAATCTCAAAATTACAAAAAAAAATTTTTTGAAAAGTTATTACGAATAGTTGATACATTTTCGATATAGAAATAGTCTTTCATTTGAAAATTTCCAATACTTTTTATATAGAGTTTTTAGACGTGTGTAGCTTTTGGCAAATCACCATGCAAAGATTTGCAACAGAACCACGTTTAAGATCGTGTAACTTTATATCCAATCCATCGCGTTCTATTCACCAAACTTTCAGAGAACTTTGTTTGTGCGTACTAATCGTCCATCTGAGCAGGTAAAAAGCAATTCTTTAGATCGACCTTGTGCACCAAAGTACCCATTAGCAATGTTTGCTCTATGTGACAGAGGTATCGAATTTATCGATCCGAGGACTGTCTCAGCAAATCGGCCTCGTCATTGATAGTTTTTTAATTCGTCATATCATTGCAAATCATTTGATGGATGATTGGTTCCTACAAGACGATGCAACATGCCATACAGCGCGTGAAACGAGAACTTTGTTGAGCCAAACGTTTGGTGGCAAAATTATCTCATGAAATGGAACTGTGAATTAACCACATCGTTTGTGTGATTCGGCGCCTTTAGACAACTTTTTGTGTCAGTAAGTCAAATATTTGCTCTTTGATAATTAACCACTAACGATTGATGATTTAGAAGCCAACAATGAAAAAAAAACTATCGGAAAACTTGTGCAAAATTGGGCCGACAGAATAGCATTCATAAGGTACAGTAGAGGAGATCATATGCCAGAAATGATTTTTTAGTGCAGGGTGGGTCGAAAGTGTTAAAGTTTATGTAACTGCAAAACTTAGACGTTGTTGATGATCGGCGGATTTTAATTATGGCACCAACTTCTACTAAAATGGGAATAACAGTAAATGCTTTTTAAAAATGCACCGTAGTGACGTACAAGAAATTTCTAGCTGAGACGAACGCCTACTAGTAAGTGTTTCCCATGTTTCGTTAGCACTTTGCCCTACTCGTTCAATATTTTTCGCAGTGCGCATTGAACGTGGTCTACCGGTTCGAGGCAAATCTCTTACGGTACCATGTTGGTATTGACAATGAACTAAGCAACGAATCAATGCTTGAAAGAAATAAATTCTGACATTCAAATGTCAACGATATGCCTTTTGCATGAAAATAACTAATCGCTGATTTAAATAATAAAGTTTTATTATTCTTGTTAATTGTACTATTGTCGATCTCTCCATTACAATGGTTTACATGTCAACAAAAATTCACCGTTTGAACTCACATATGGACTTTTTTAAAAATCAGTTGTCAACAGAATCTGATAAACATGGTGAAAGTTTTCATCAGGTATGACCATCTATAGAAGAATGACATAAAGGCAAGAGCATTTTATTTCTTATAACAAATTTGTGTTGGGCATTGATTAATATTGATATCGAATTTTTAAGAGCGAAAATGAAAGTGATTTGAAAACAAATGAACTTATAAATTTATATATATTTACTAATTCTGACATTCAAATGTCAACGATATGCCTTTTGCATGAAAATAACTAATCGCTGATTTAAATAATAAAGTTTTATTATTCTTGTTAATTGTACTATTGTCGATCTCTCCATTACAATGGTTTACATGTCAACAAAAATTCACCGTTTGAACTCACATATGGACTTTTTTAAAAATCAGTTGTCAACAGAATCTGATAAACATGGTGAAAGTTTTCATCAGGTATGACCATCTATAGAAGAATGACATAAAGGCAAGAGCATTTTATTTCTTATAACAAATTTGTGTTGGGCATTGATTAATATTGATATCGAATTTTTAAGAGCGAAAATGAAAGTGATTTGAAAACAAATGAACTTATAAATTTATATATATTTACTAAGTATTTATTTTTGTTCAACCCTACTTTCTTATACTAAATATTAACTAAATTAACCCTTAATGGGCAATCTTGAATTTAGGTGGTTTTGGTGTTGGTGTTAAGTTTAGGGATTTGGTGTATTCTAGCATATATAGTAAAAATTTATGGCCAACATTTTTGTAGGACACTTCATCCCCTCCCCTGCCCTTTTTACGGGATGTTTTTTACGATCTGTTAGAATAAAGCGACAAATTACCGTTATGAGGGGGAGTTAGAGGGTTAATATGTTGTACAAAAATCTTTGCCATAATATTTTTTACAAATTTGCTACGCATGCCCTACACCTTAGTTGTAAAGAAAACATAGTTTCATAGAAATTTTCTTACAGATATGCTGCAAGAACAAGCCAAAGCTGGTAAAGTTTAATCGTCTCTAAAATAAAATTCCGTTGTGATCTTTGGAACCCCGTAATTTTTTTAAAAAGTTTAAATTGCTGTTTAGTGTTATTTGTTCTCCAAGTATTATTTATATAATATTAAACGAAACGAATATTTAAACGAAAAACTTATTAAATTTTTAAACCCCATGGTGGGTGACTTTTGGCCAACCCTGTATTAAATGCCATAAAAATACTGTTGAAGAAGTCTGAATTTCTACATTTCGTCGTTCGTAAATTATTGTGTTCTATGTGACACATAAAACTTTTATGTATAGAACACAGTAATTTACGAACGACGATTTGGTTTTTGAAAAGAATGTTTTTTAAATTCCATAGTTATGAAAAAGTTTTGGCAAAATTCCTACTGCCTTATAAATATTATAAAAATTATAACAAGTTTATAAAACTAATTTTCTATAGACATTCGATTTATAAACCTCATATAAATCTGTTTTAATTATTAGGAATTACACCGTTAATTTATCGAAAATTTCTTCATTAAAAAAACTTACTTTCTAAAGGAAATCTGTTTATTTAACCCCAATTCTTTGAAACTTTTGCAAAGAAAATCTGATTCAAACCTCTTAAATACTTATGTTGCCCACATTTGCTTTTAAGACATTTTCAAGTTTGATACTCTTGTTAATTCCCTAAAACATGTCTCTAAAACGGCTACTTCACACATAAACCATGTACACATACATGCACCAACATAACAAATATTAAGAGTATTATAATAACAGCAAACATTATTTTTGCATTAACAACAACAATGAGATTCAATTACAACATTGTCAAAGTCATTTATATTCATGTTAAAGATTTTGTTGATGTTTTGTTGAAGCAGGAAAGAAAACACAAAATGGCCGCTGTAACCAATGATGCCATGTAAAGGCGAAAGTAGTGACGGTATGGTTTTCTGGTAGCATTGTATTTCAAAAAGGGAATTTATTATTGTTTACATTAAATGTTTCAATAAAATCAAAATTTAAACATAAATTATTTTTGTTTAATCTTTAGTTAATTTAAATGTAAATATTGCTCTAAAAAAAACAAGGAATTAATTAATAACTTTTAGTAAAAATCATTAAATAACTCATAGAAATTTAAGCAAAATTGGCCAAAGGTGTTAAATATATCTGGTAACCTTGAATTAGTTAATAAAAAGAAAAATCGCAAAAAGTTTTTCCTTCAAAAAGTTTGCTTTAGACAGATTTCCAAAAAGAAATAACAAAAACTAATGTTCACTTAAAGAGAAAAAAAATATGAACACATTTTAATGCTTGAAGACAATGTAAGAAAAAAAAATCATAATAAAAAATGAAGACGCATTACAACGCTAGAATTAAGCAAGTAACAGTGCTATATTCGGCCGTGCCGAATCTTATATACCCTTCACAACGTGTAGTCATGCAATAACAATTGCTTGCATCACCATTCATCTCATGTAAAAAACATACCATTGTAAAATTATAATTGAAATAAAAAAAAATATATATTAAAAACAAACAAAAAATTACAAAAAAAAATTTAAAAAAAATTTAAAAAAATTTTTTTAAAAAAATTAAAAAAAAAAAATTAAAAAAAAAATAATAAAAATATATAAAATAAAAAAATTAAATAAAAAAAAAATTTTGGCTCAGCTGGGATTCGATGCCACGTTTACTCTAAATGAGCTAATACACGGCATGTTTTTTACATCTGACTTGTCAAATTCTCCACTGCTAATACAAACATGTCGTGTGTTAAAACATTACTTCTGTAAAAAAACATGTGTTGAGACATCTGACAAAATTTTAATTAGAGTACATTCTATTTTCCTCTGTAAAAACATGTGACATCAGTCGTTGGCAGAAATCTCTGCTGCTGCAAAGCAGTCAGCGTAAAAGACAAATTTTGACAGACATGTAGATTTATATATGTCTCACCAATTTTAAAGTCAGATGTAAAAAACATGCCGTGTATTATAGCCTTAACCAGTATATATATATGTTGTTGTTATAATTGTGAAAAAAACGAGGTGGACGTGGTTTTTTGCTCATATCTTAGAAATTTATGGGGCGATTGTGCTGAATTTCAATAGTGATTCATTCCCGGATATTTCCAAGAGATTGATACCATATAGAGATCTGAGGAACATATAGTTGCTTCTAAAAGTTGATTTCAACCACACACGGACAGACGGTCAGGACTTAATCGACTCCTCTATTCATAAGCTTTCAGAAAATATATACTTTATGGGGTCGGAAATGAAAATTGTAAAAATTACAAACGAAATGACAAAGCTATATATACCTTTGTGCACCACAGGTGAAGGGTATAAAAACGAAGACGCATTACAACGCTAGAATTAAATAACTAATACTTTAGTTGCCTTTCGTTTTTCTTGGTTTTTTTCTTTAAATAGCAAAAAGATGCGGGTGTATGTAAGTATATCTTGGTACATATTAAATTTCCTGTGTAAATCCCGTGAGGTTAACCATTCGTTTTACTGAGACAGGAGACAGAAGAAAATATATAACAACGAAAATGTTAGAAAACTCTTAACAGATGTCAACCCTAAGTAATTCAAATTATAAAAGTGATATAAATGAAATATATAAAATTTATTTTAATTGGCAATTTGTAATATTTGTAATTTAATAAAATAAAATTATAATAAAATATAGAATTTTTTTTTTGTTTTCAGTTTTATTTTTGTGTGTTTGAGTAGGTGCTAACCACAAATGACTATGATTTCAAAAAATAAAAATAAATATTTAATAGACAACTAACTTACAATCATATTCCATATTAGCAAAATTACTTTAACACCAACCACAAAAATCTTTAGCACCACTTGTACCCATTCCCATTCATGGGAAAGAAATCAGGTTGGCAAAAAAAAAAATAAAATCTTCATGTGCGTGGGTGTTAAACAGATGAAATATTTTTATATACATACATACATACACACACATGTATGTAGTTATACATTAGAAGTTTAAAGTTTTAAAAGAACTTTAATAAAATATATGTATATGAGATTTAGACGTGCATAAATGATTGGTTTTCTAATGAACACTTTAAAGAGATAAAAAGACTTGATTGAAATTAATCACAATAGTAGGGTGGTAAATATTTGTTTATTACAATTTAAAAAATTTTAGAAAAATAACTTCATGAATTTGAAAATTATTATAATGAAAATATTGTTATGTTGAGGTAGGAAAAATATATAAAAATGGCAACGTAATTGTTACCGTATTCGATTAACTAAAAACCTGGCAGTTAAACAGATAATATCTATATCCAGCACATAACCACAGATCACAAAGTGCTGACGATGACAAAAGTAGCTGATTTTGAAAATGCATTCTGGTGTCGGTAAAACTATACTTTTTTAATCATTCTTTCATTAAACAATTAACGTTTTTTGTTTAAGAAAACTTTTTTAAACATGGACTACTCAAGCCTGAATAAATAATAAAAATAAAACAAGTAAGCGGCCATTTTCACGATGATTTTATTGCATACAATTATTATATGACACTTTGCTTGTATATGTCAACTGCTTTTTAAAAGAAAATCTACTAAAAAAATTATAAAAAATTTGAATTTTTATATAAATAAAAGATTTAATGAAAAAAAAAAAATACAAAAATTGTTAATTATTTAAGTATATTAAAAATTGTTATATTTCTCTTGATACGAGCGAGCAAATAAAGAATTACTGAAAAAATTTCGTTTTTCCCATATGCCATCTTGGATTTTACACTTTTTTAATAGTTTTCTGTATTCCACCGGTCAAGCCCTTTCAGTTTATACCTATATTGTGGTGGTAAGGGGCAAAGTCGTTACTACTCTATTTGAATCATACGTTCTCCATTTAATCTAGGACGCCATTTTGGATTTTTAAATTTTCATAGTTAACTGTGTTTTGCTAGTCCGCCCTTTTATAAAATACCCTATTGGCTCTTTCGGTTGTATAGAAACTAGAAAAACACTGAACCAGTTGTATTGTTGTGATTAGTTAGTTCGTTAGTCACTTAGTTTAAAAAAAAATTGGTTGTTTATCCCAGAAATAATTTTTGAAACCAAGAGTTTAAAAAAAATATTTTTTTTTCCAAAAAATGTTTGCCTATATCTTTGCCAGTCAGTCAGAATATTTCTAGAGGCATATCATACATATATATATAAATAGTCGCTAACGAGTCTATTAATTATCCTACGGCTGAAAATTTTTAATTTTTGTGGTGAAAATAAGGGGAAAAAACATAGGCAGTCGTGTTTATTTGCTCATATCTCAGAAAGTTTTAGGGCGATTATGCTGATCTTCAATACCGATCTGCTCTTCTGATATTTTAATATCACACGCTGGTCTTGGAGATGTCAGGGGGCTGCAAAAAAAGATTTTACTATACACACGAACAGACGGACAGTGCTCAATCGACTCCCCCATTCATAAGCTTTCAGAAAAAAAATACTTTATCTTGTCGGAAATGAATATTGTAGAAATTTCACACGCTCTGTGAAGGGTTTACAAATATTTACATATTTAAAACTTACTTCAAAGATGCACGATACCGTATTGTGGGTTGTTGTAACTTATACGGCAACACTACTCAACAAACAATAAGCTCACGGAAAGAGAGCAACTGCTTGACAGTAATGCCAACTATTAGTATGACCTGCAAGTAATTTTTCGACGAATTTGTCTCCAGCTAGTTATTATATCTAGATTTTGTTTCTTCTTTTTTATACCCTTCACACAGTCAAAAAGGGTATATATAGGTTTGTCATTCAGTGTGAAATTTCTACAATTTTCATTTCCGACCCCATAAAGTATATATTTTCTGAAAGCTTATGAATAGGGGAGTCGATTAAGCTCTGTCAGTCTTTCTGTCTGTCCGTGTGTATGTTGAAATCAACTTTTTGAAGCATCCCTTGGACCCGGGTGAGGTATTAAAATATAAGAAATATTCGGGAGTAGAACGGTATTGAAAATCAGAAACATCGGTACATAAACAACTGAGATATGAGCAAATACCCACGACCACCTCGATTTTTTTTTCACAAAAACAACATTACAACAACAACATACATACATACAAACGTGTATACTGGTTAGAGAAAACGTGGCATCGAATCCCAGCTGAGCCAAAAAAAATTTTTTTTTATATTTTTTTTAAATTTTTTATTTTTTTTTTTATTTTTTATTTAATATATTATTTATATTTTTATTATTTTTTTTTTAATTTTTTTTTTAAATTTTTTTTTTATTTTTTTGTTTTATATTTATTATATATATTTTAATTATTTTTTTAAAATTTTTTTTTTAATTTTTTTTTTTTAATTTTTTTTTTTAATTTTTTTTTTAAATTTTTTTTAAACATACATACGTAAATTTATAATTTTACAATTAGATGTTTTATATATGTATGTACGTATTTTATATGGGATGAATGGTGTAGCATGACTACACGTTGTGAAGGGTATATAAGATTCGGCACGGCCGAATATAGCGCTCTTACTTGTTTTTGGTTTAAAAAATTGTTTGCGTTGCACCTTTTTAATATTTAACGTTTCTTCTTGCTAAATTCGTTTATATTGTTCGGTGGCGGGAGCAGATTTCTAGTTTTGTTAAAGCGTTTTTAGGCTGCTTTAACAAAAATCTGCACTTTATTTTTCTCACAATTCCCTTAAGAACTAGTTTCACTACACAATCGTACGATTCACTCACACGATAATCTGATGTAAGTCTGTGCCACTTAAAAAAATTGCAACAAATTCCGTTGTCCGTGCCACATTATTATAAAAAAAAAAAGATGCAAAAGCACACGTTTTAAATATTTAAAGTAAATTTCATACGTTTTGATTGCGTAAAATAATTTTGGCATCAGTTCTTATTACAAATGAAGCAAACAATGTTGTTTTTATTTCAGATGCGTTAAAAAATGCCTCTGATACTTCTTTTCAAAATCTTCTGGACGTGTACTTTTGGGTTGAGCTGGCCGTATGTCACAAATAGTTCAAACTATAGTTGGCCTCTATTGTTGCGCGACAATGGTTGCTGGTTTATCACCAAAGTCAGTGACTACGCATGGCCCCACAGGAAATTACCCAGAGTTGTCAAATCTTATCGAGCTCTGAGGACAATTGGAAAGGTTCATTTCTGGAAATCAAGTAAATGTCAAATTTTGATTTTAATAAATCTATCTTTTTAAAGCAAATATAATTAATCATGGTGCAGAAACAAGCAAAATTGACATTAATGAGAATTTCGGCTTTATTTTGTAGGCAATAAGGAGATCTTAAGATGCCACTAGCATATAAACCGAACCAATCGGTACATGTTTCTGGATGTAATAGAGTCTGTACGGTGTGTTTTTGTCTCACTCCATATGCGTTTTTTGTTTATTAACAAGCCAAAAATGGGCCTCATCGCTGAACACATACTGATTTTTCAAAGTAAATTTGGGTAATTTGGTAGCAATGTTTTTTAAGCATCAATCTATCCATGATAAACCATCCATAAACCAAAGATTTTAATAGTTATTTTTAAATAAAAATAATAAATTTCTAAAGTTCTCTTTAAACGTTAGAATTACTATTAAAAATAATTTTGAATTTTTCAATTTAGTTTTGAAGTGGGCGTGGCACCTTCTATACAAAGTAAGCAGCTATTGCTGCCAATTTGACAACTAAATAAAACATGAGAAATCACCAACCAACGTATTAGTTATTTCATTACTACTGTTCTGAGTTATTTTTAAAAACCAGCTGTTCGTTTAAAAGTTATTTATTTATAAATAATTTACAAATAAAATTTTATTATTTTTAGAATTGTTCTTCTTTTTCTGTTTGTTTTATGACTGACCCTAATAATCGTTTCAATAAACTTGAACAACTCTTTAAAGTAATAAATATAAGATTAGTTCCATAGTCAGCAGAAAAAGGAAATAAAACCTCAGCATTTATGAGTGTTAGCGAAAATTTAGGCACAGCTGCACTTGGGAAGCGATTATTTAAAATGAAAAAAAAAAAAAAAAAAATATTTTAAAATATTCACCAGTTAAATTATGCAAATGAAAACACAAAATATATACGTACATACATACATACTTTTGTAATACGTATGTATGTGTGTATGTAAATAGATAATTTGTTAAATAATCATACAAGGTGTGTTTATCAATTTTTACGTTTTATTTCACATTATTGCACGTGTAAATAAGATAAACACGTTTGAAATGTTGGGAAAAAATGCTGCGAATGTAATTTAGTTTTATCTACAACATTTTATAAGAGCGAACTTCTTATATGTATGTATATTACAGAATTAGGAAATACATACGTATGATGATACCACTAATCGGTTTAAAAAACCAGCACGATTATAGAACACTCGATAAGATATAATGCCACAAGTTGTAAAAAGATTTTTTCTTTTTGATAGTCAAAAGAGACAGATTTTTATATTTCATAATTATTTTTTTTTTTAAACGTTAACAATAAAATAAGTTTTCCTAATTACAGAAAACATTAAGTTGAGATATGATCACATTAGGCAAACATTTGAAAAAATTCATAACCTTAAAAGGTATAAATTTTTGCTGTAATAAATGATTTTTTTTAAAACAAATAAATTAAAATGAGTTGTAATATGTTTTACCTATACATGGTGTAAGAAAACTCACATAAAATTAATAAATATTTATCAAAAATAGTGGTTACGTTTATATGGGCAAATATGTATTAATTTGCTTAAGGCGAATATAGATTTACTTAAATGTATTCGATAATTATTTTTCTCATTTTAAATTGTTTTAACTTTTTCAACATTTCCACCTTTAAAACAATTTTTTTTTGGAACAAGAAGTTTCCTTTTGTTATCATATTGCCATGGTGTCTTCTTGTTATTTCTTGAATTATAAAATAAAACTTAAGTTAAAAAAACAACTTAAGAGTTTAAGAAGTATGGTGACTGGTGACTCTTTTATTTAGATATACCTCGCTAACCTCAAATAGTTAAAAAGGAAAATCTTTTTATATTTCTCCCGTCATCCCTAAGAAAATCAGCCAACCGACAAAGTTGCTTAAGTATTTCTAGACAAGAAGGAGTTTGTACAGATTGCAATCTAATAATAATAATAATAATAATGAAAATGATAAAGTTTCTTTTTTGCAATTGGAAAATATTGTCGTGTACTTGTTTTAAGTTAAATACAGGTTAAAAGTATGCTATAACAGAGATATGGAGAGAGAGAGAAAAAGTTTCAAGTACCTGATGTTGGTAATAATAATTGTAAAAGTATGATTGTTGGAAAGAAGAAAAATACTTTTAGAATACAAAAACATTTACAATATATATGTACTTAAGACTTTGTGCTGAACTTTGGTGAAAACAAAATTAAAGGTTATAGTGCTGGTATGTATCATTTTAAGCACTTGTGTTTTGATTTTGTGGTGCTAATTGAAAGATTGTTAATAAGTAAAACATTTCAAAAACATTGTTAAATTGTTGTTTTCTTAATGAATAATATAAGGCAACAAAGTTAAAAATATATATTTTTTTTCTATATTTTTATTGTTAAATACGTGCTAAATTTGGCACACCTTGAAGTTGTGTGTAATTTCATGTTTGTCCTAAATAAAATTAGGGTCAAATATATTTGATATTTGACAATTTCTATTTTTATAGTTTGTCATTTATTTTTATATTCTTAAAAATTTTTATTAATACATAAAATAGCGTTAAAAACACTCAAAGTTTCTAATCAAATTTTATAAGAGATTTGCTGAATAACTCCCACATCTGGTAGCACTAAAAACAAATCGTAAATGATGATGGAGTAACAGTTATACAAATACAAGACACTAGCATGATTGATCTAACTTACTTTGTATTTGTTTTAAGTGTGTATGCGAATGAGTAGGAGCAGTCTGTTGATGGTGTAAATATCAATATGCATTTGATATTTACAGAATTGAGAACAAAAGATTACAAAACTAAAGCGGGTATATTAAGTTCTCTCTGGAGCGGAGCTACAGGGGCTGGAATATGTTAAAATTACCTTTTAGTATTAAAATATTCTAAGTGATCTGCGGGCCATTTCCGACATACCTGAATGGGTATGGGACATTTAAACAAATTCCACCCCCTGTAGCGCCGCTCCTGAGAAAGAACTGAATATACCCGCTTAAGATTTGTAATCAACTCATCAAGAGCTTTCACCCTATACGTCACAACCCCATTCAGGTATGTCGGAAATGGCCCGCATATCACTTAGAATATTTTAATACTAAAGGGGCATTTAAACATATTCCACCCTCTGTAGCGCCGCTCCTGAGAAAGAACTAAATATTCTTGCTTTAGTTTAGTAATCTACTCGTCAAGGGCTTTCACCCAATATGTCACAACCCCATTCAGGTATGTCCGAAATGGCCCGCCTGGACGCCTCAAAATGAGCATATTCATAGTCTATAAATTCAAACATAACGTAAATTTTTCTAAATTGTTTTTATTATTTTACTAAATTAATTTGTTTTTTATAAATTATTATTATAAAAAGTGATTTTTTTTGTTTTTTTTTTATCAAAAAAATCTTAATTTTTAAAATTTAACTTAGTTAACAGAGTTTGGAATGTAGTTAACATTGATGTGGGACGTATTTAACTGACGAATTTATCTTCACACCCTCAATTAATGTTAAAATTTTTAAATAAATAAAGTATAGTTTTATTACTTATTTACCATCCCTTTTAATTATTTGCAAATAAATCTGTTTATCCATTCAAATCAATAACTCAAAAGGCAATTTTAGTAAAATCAAAGGTTGTGGTAGCTTTTAGTCCGTTTTTAAGAAAATTTTTTTTTATTATTTTATAAAATTATTTTCATTGTGGCATCCCTGGTCGGTGTAGTAAATAATACCAATATTTATTTTTTTTTTTGCATAAGATTTGATAACATTGTTTTTATTAGCAAAATTACGCTGTTTTCTTAAGTGGTACTCTATTTGCACTTGTCTGGACAGCTGTCAAACTGATCTAGTGAGATATCTTGCATGAATTCGAGACAATCTTTATTTATATATTTAACAAAAAAAACACGAAAACACGAAAACAAGATAAATATTTGTAACCAATATTATCTTAAGAAAAATCAAAATTTAAAAAATAGGAAACAAAAACAAATCATGTTTATAGATGTACATATTTAATTTTATGTTAATACTATAACGTTTAAAACAAAATTAAGATCTAACAAGTATATATTCGGCCGTGCCGAATCTTATATACCCTTCACAACGTGTAGTCATGCAATAACAATTGTTTGTATCACCATTCATATCATATAAAATACCTACATACATGTAAAAAACATGTGTTTCTAAAAAAAATTACAAAAAAGTAAAAAAAAAATATATTAAAAACAAAAAAAAAACAATAAATAAATTTAAAAAAAATTAAAAAAAAATTTTTGAAACAAATTTTTTAAAAAAAAATATATAAACAAAATATATAAAAAAAATAATAAAAATATAAATAATATATAATATAAAAAAAAAAATTTTGGCTCAGCTGAGATTCGATGCCACGTTTACTCTAACCAGAATATATGTCTGTTGTTGTTGTAATTGTGAAAAAAACGAGGTGGTCGTGGTTTTTTGTTTATATCTCAGAAAGTTATGGGGCGATTGTGCTGAATTTCAATAGTGATTCATTCCCGGATATTTGCAAGATTGATATCATACACAGATCTGAGGAACATATGGTTGCTTCTAAAAGTTGATTTCAACCAACACACGGACAGACGGTCAGGACTTAATCGACTCCTCTATTCATAAGCTTTCAGAAAATATATACTTTATGGGGTCGGAAATGAAAATTGTAGAAAATACAAGCGGAATGACAAAGCTATACACATATACCCTTGTGCACCACAGGTGAAGAGTAAAAAAAACGTTTTTTCCTTTTTTTTTATATTTTATGTTTGTCGAAAGTTTGTTCTTTGATTCAAAAGTATTAAACTTTTAATTTAATAAGGTAGCTCACAAAGGGTAGTGCAAACGATGTAAATGCACAACAACAAAATGTATGCATTTGCAATTTGCTGCACTTTACTTAATTTGCCCTATAAAAAGCTTGAATAAAATTAGATGTGTGTATATGCTCAGAAGCAAATAAGTGACAACTGCTGTTTTTGACATTTCGATCGCCTTTAATTTTATGTAGAAAAAAATAGATACACTTGATAAAAAAAGAAATATATAATAAATAAGCAGAATATTAGTAAAGATGTATTTCGGATTAAGAAAGGCCGCCCACGATTTGCCGTGATATGCACAGCAAATTTGCACAGGTTCAATCGTGAGTACCCTTAGTATTTTAATAAATTGTTTTTTCATTTATACTTCGGTAAAGAAACTATACTCGTAATATGCATATTAGATTATTTTGAAATGCTCGTATAAATTTCACAAAGAAGAGAACTCTAACCAAAAAACCACAATATTTTTCTAAATGAACGAAAAAAAGTTCAGAAAAAAAAAATAAATAAAAAAATGCTTGAGATGAAAAATAATACTTCAACACAAAACTCAGGTAGTTAAAACCACAAGATTTTCACAAAAACAAAAAAAAAAACAATAAATAAACCAACAACGTATAAGCCTCCATGGAAATTAAAAAAATAAAGAGAAATAAAAAACACATACTCTTGCTTACTATGTATATGTATGTATGTATATTGAGGTATATACTAGATATAAATAAAAAAAAAATTTGCGTAATACTTTGGAAATAGCAGTAGTAGAAGTAGACTTGATCTATAATATGTAAATAAAATGAAAGTAGTGGTTGTGGAACTAAACACACTGAGAGAAATTTTTTCTGCTTGAAGCAAAAATGATAAAGCAATAAAAAAAGGATTGTTTGTACAAAATCTATTAAAACAAATCCCTTGGACGTAGTCGTGGCGTCACATACACATACAGTTTTAATTGTATTGCGCCCTACAAGTCATCATTATTATTTTATGTATGTATGTATGTATGTATGTGTAAACCTTCATGGAACTGGAGGTCAATTCTCGTATTATAAAAAAGTTAAACCATGTCATATCATATGGTACCTCAAACCCTTCAACTGTACAAAAACTTATCTTTATATAGTTTCTCAGAACTAGAATTGAAGCCATGTTTGACAATTTAATTCAACATCAGTGACTTAAGCCGAATTTGATAATTCCCCTCACCATCATGTACATAGGATTAATGACTCGATCGTAGAGTGGCCTTGATTTCAGATTTAATGTTATATGTAATTTTGCTGTATGTCCAGCGCTATCTTTGAAATTTAATTTTTACATATTAAACTTAATTCTACCAGCAAAGACCTTTTATTTGATACCCATATTGATGGGGTTGATAAAAAGAATAATTATCAGCCATTTTATTTGGATTTTAACTTTTTAATAGTTTATTCTACTGTTCAAGCACATTTTTTTAAAACTGAAGGGGGTACACTTTTAATTAACAGATTTGACCCGTATATAAATTTACTGTTCGCCATTTTGTTGTAACGGCTATCATGGATTTTTATTTTTTTTTTTCTATAATATATTATAATCTGGCAGTTAAGCCCTTTCCTTTGATATTTATATCGATTCCCCTGGCTGTCTGGAAACTGAAAAAAATTGATAGTCATTTGTAAATTGTAGTAAAAATACCAAAGCAGTTGCATTGTGGTGCTTATATCTCGGTTATTTTCTAATAAATAATTTTCAAAGCTACGCTTCAACTTAAAGTTACTAACGTTTCCAAAATTTATTTAGTAGCTGGAGAAACTTAATAAATTTAAAAAATTATAATTTTACAAATAATTTTTACCTATAACTTTCCCGATTAGGGAGCAATTTGTCGCAAAATTTTTTTATAACTAGCCCTAGAGGCATAAGATATCTACAAATAGTAACAAATGTCTCGAAAGATTATTATAGGGCTGAGAAAAAATTTTTTTGTGGTAAAAGGCAGTCATACACTCTGTTTATATCTCGGAAAGTTATAGGGTGAATGTGCTGGATTTCAATAGCAATTCTTTTACGAATGTTTCCAAAAGATTGATACCACAAAGAGGTGTGTGCAACATGTTGGGGTTTTTTAAAGTAGATTTCAACCAACACTCGGATAGATGGACTGACAGGCATTGTTCAATCGACTCCCCTTATTCACAAGCTTCTAGAAAAAATACTTTACGGAGGCAGAACTGAATATAGTACAAATTGTAAACGGAATAACTGTTTAGAGACATTGATTTGCTCTTGCTGAAAAGCCTTTAATCTAATATTTGTTTATGCTCTTGCTTTTCTCTCCGTGTATTTTAACTAGTAGAGTAGAAAAAGCCTCATAAACAAAGTGAAAATAAAACTAAACTTGATGTTAAAAAAATATTCTTTAGAGTGAAATGGAATTGGAAAAAAAAAATAAAAAATTGCTTTACACTTGAATTACACACAAATGGAGAAGTGCACAGATAAAGCTAAGGAAAAAAAAAATATATACAAAATGCATATGTATGTATGAATGACTTGCAAAGTTAATTTTTTTTTTTTTTTTGAATTTACATTTTGCTATGCTAAAGAATGTACAAGTACCCAGCAAAATAACACATTACAAAATCATGAGTTGAAAGATTTTAGTTTGTAAATTTTTGGAAAATATATTTTTTAAAACAAAATTTTTCCTATAACTTTGCCGATAAGAGCCCGCTTTATCCAAAATTTTTCACGAATATCTCTAGAGGCATATTATATCTACAAATAGTAGCAAAGGTACCTATAAATTATTCTATGGCTGACAGATTTTAATTTTGGTGGTAAAAATATAGGAAAAAAACAGAGGCAGTCGTGTTTATTTGCTCATATCTCAGAAAGTTATCGGGCGATTGTGCTGAATTTCAATAGCGATTCATTCCCCGATATTTTCAAAATATTGATACCATACACAAATCTGAGGAATATATGTTTTATTTCAACCAACACACGGACAGACGGGCAAACGGTCAGGGCTTAAACGACTTCTCTATGCATAAGCTTTCAGAAAATATATATTTTATGGGGTCGGAAATGAAAATTGTAGAAATTACAAACGGAATGACAAAGCTATATATACCCTTGTGCATTACAGGTGAAGGGTATAATTTATAAAAAAAATAGGATCTTAACAATTACAAAAAATATAAAATTAAACTTAAATAAATTGTTTTTACATATTAATGAAAAATCCGTCTTTTTTCCTAAAACAGTAACAAGCCAGAAAACCTTTACATCTGGCAGCTCTTTGTAGAAGGCAATGACGACGATTTAACCTCAAAAGCATAAAAGAGAGTCGGAAAAATTCATAAAAAAACATAGAAAAAAAAACTTAAAAAAATAGAATTCAAAACACATTTAGATACGCATACAACAGATCTATTTTATGATTTGTAGCCTTATTTATTTTATTCATTTTTTTTACTATAAAAATATAAATAAAAAAAAAATAAAAAATTCCTTGCCTTTGTTATTACAAAATATGCATAATTTTTATACAATTTGTATGAATTTATGTATAAAAATATTTAAGTACCCTGTAGGAAATGTCAGTACCGATTCACTGTTGCTTGTGTCACCAGTACTACTGAACAATTATACCTCGGACAACATTTAACATGTGATTTACATTGAAAATCGACTAGTGACGTTAGATTTATTTATTTATTGCCAAATTCTCCACTGCTAATACAAACATGTCGTGTGTTACCTTTAAAACATTACTTCTGTAAAAAAAACATGTGTTGAGACATCTGACAAAATTTTAATTAGAGCGCGCTCTATTTTCTTCTGACAAAACATGTGACATCAGTCGTTGGCAGAAATCTCTGCTGCTGCAAAGCAGTCAGCGTAAAAGAACAATTTTGACAGACATGTAGATTTACATATGTTTCACAAATTTTAAAGTCAGATGTAAAAAACATGCCGTGTATTATAGCCTTTACTAGGTAGTTTTAATGGGACTATTTTGGCGACATTGGAGTCAGTCAACATTTTTGGTACTTTTGCTGTTATTTTTAAATGTAAAAGTGAACCACTGTTTACCATCTAAAATATTTTTACTGTCAATTTTTTGAAATTTTTTCTTTTTAAAATTTTAAAGTGCAAAAACTATAAATGCGTCGATGACAATATCACCAAAAAGTCATCAAAATTGTCGACGAAAGTGGTGACTTGGAGAAAGATGATTCTAGGCATCCTGCAGGGTATGTATTATTATATAAAGGGTGTCTCAGTAAGAATACATTTTTTAAATTAAGTGTCATTTTTTTGTGTTGCAACTTATTTAGAGACATGTTTATTCCGATTCTCAAAATTTCCGCTCTCATATTTTCAGTCGAGAAAGTGTACTTAATGTGTCAACTATTCGAATAGTGGTAAAAAAAGATTGAAGGAACTGGGTCTATTATGAACAGTAAGACTTCTGTGCATCAAGGTACTGGTCAGTTCCTTGAAAACATTGCTGTTGTAAGCAAGAGTGTCGCCGAAAACCGTAAACATTATTTCGGCATTGTTCTAAACAACTTAAAATTTTACGAAGCACTACGCAGCGAAATTTTAGAGAATGGAAGGTGCCGGCAATTCGTTCAACTGGTAATGGAGCAAAGTGAAGTCAATGCTAATTTATATTTTCATCCGAACAGCTTCGAAAATAAAAACATAAAATTGTGGAGTTTGGGGCTCAGAAGATCCTCATGACATCCAAACAAATGCACCCACAATATGCAACTGTCTGGTGCTTATTTTGGTAAGGCGACGTGATTGGACCTTACTTTATTTGGAAACGCCATAATTGCAGTCACTGTCAACAGCATTCTTTACAAAAACTTGATATCGTAGTTCTTGAAACCTCAACTGGGCGGCATGAATATGAGCGACATGTGGTTTCAGCAATATTGTCACGAAAATTATACGATTAAACACTGTGCAATTTTTTTTGGATTTTGTTCAATCTCGGGTTTATGAAAATAAGCCAGAAACAATCCCTGAGCTCAAATCCGAGATGAAATGTGTTAAAGGTATGATGCAGCCACATCTCTTTGAAAAAGTCGAGGAAAATTTTATAAAAATAGAAATGGCCCGACATCAGAGCTGTAAGGGCCATTTGGCAGACATTTTATTAAATACTTAATCGTATCATGTGTTTTTCGCTATCCAATAAATAGTTCACAACTCTTTCAAAAAATATGTTTTATTTTCAAAATGAGAAGGTGATTTATTAGTTAGACACCCTTTACATACATACATCTGTCCAAAAAGATTCTAGTCTTTTTAATAAAAAAAATATTGAAAACAATTGCAGCTGTTTGTACTTTCATTAGGAAAAAAATTCTTTTTTTATTAAAATTTTTTTTTTAAACTTACTTGTTTTTGCAAATTGTTAATTAAATTTATTGACGGGAACTCACCTGTAAAGATAAAGAAAAATTTTTAAATTACTTACTTATATCAAAGTCAGAATTAATATATAAAAGGATATACTAAACAAGTGTTCCTTTTGTTAGGAATTGTTTGGGTTTTTTGTCGTAATAAAAAAATTTACATTTTTTATACAGTACCTATATTCACAAACAGTATGTATATCTTACGATTAACTACAATCAGACATTACATATTATGATTATTTAGCAAAATATTTGATGAATTCGTCTATTGCATTGAAGCAGACTTTATCGTAAACATTTGAAATAAACAAAACTGGAGCATGACGTGTTTGTCATACAATATGTAATTTAAAACTCGTCGTGGAAAGCAGTCGTGAGATAAAATATATTGTATTCTGAAAGCGTTTATTCTTGTTTTAAGGCATCCCCTCCATCAATAAGACTCTTATATATATGGTCAATTTACAAGGTGCCCTAAATTTAAGTGTTAAGAATAGAAAATATGAAACAATAGGACTGTCTCAAATCTAATTCAGTTCATACACAAATTCAAATATCAAAACAAAAGTTATTAAAAAATATTTGCTGTATATATAATCGGACAGCAGCGGTTTATATAAGCGACAGCGGTTCCAAAAATTTATTGAAGGCTCGGCTTAGCTGGTTATTTGTCGGTCAGCGTAGGCTTGTGAATGGTTCTAACTGAACAATAAACATACCGTACATATAAAGTAGTGTTATTTTACGACAATTGTTTTCCCCGGGGTTACCTTACCTTGGCGAAGTGTCCACGACTTAATGTTATTACAGGTCTGGGCTATAGAGGTATAACCATGACTTCTGGCATAAGAGAATCCTGGAGCTAGTACATAAAATGTGCATAAAATGGGTCTTTGAATGACAATGACAAGCAGCAGACATCCGAACTGTGTGAATTACGTGATTCAACTGTTTTTTTTAACGATAATTTAACAAAAAGCAACTCAAAATCTCCAGTTTCTTTAAAAATATTTAAAATGTAAATCTATATATATAAAAGTGAAACTCTGTGTGTGTTAGCTATCGGATCGGACTTAAACTTTGGCAAGTTGTTGTACAGATTCCAGGGAGTGTTTATGGGTGGTAAAAAAGTTGTTGGAGCCACGCCCCTAAAAAATAAGTTATCATTTTTAGCTACTTGCTACTTGATTGAGTTTTCTGAAACTTTGCACACATATTGAGCTGTCATGACTATATACAGTTTTGTGATTAGAAAAGTGGGCAGTGCCACGCCCATAAGAAATAAGTCATAATTTTTAGCTACTTGCTCTTGAACGATTTTTCTGAAACTTTCCACACATATTGAGCTGTCATGACTATACAGTTTTATGATTAGAAAAGTGGGCAGTGCCACGCCCATAAAAAATATAATTTTTAGCTTCTTGCACTTGATATTCAATTAAAATTCAGAATGCATTTTTATTCATTAAGGGGCGTAGCAACGCGCGTCGGGCTTGGCTAGTATTTCTATAATTTAATTTTAGCTCTCGTTATAACATACATTTTTTTAATAAAATTTTTTGTTCTGTTTTTGCGAAAATTCAATTTTCACGACAGTTTTGTAGGCAAATTGCGGCATTCGATCACGATCAAAATTTTACTCGAACGTTTGACTACGCTGTGCTTTTTGTATAGATAGATATTCTAACAAGAATTTTACAATTTCGATTAAGTTCGAATGCCGTAATTTGCCCTCTGGTTTTTAATTAGTCGCTATTATTGAGTGTGCACTGTACTTTGAATCGGCTATTAATCACAGAAGCTATACTTTTTATAAGTATCTAAGTAGTATTTTTTTAGACTCTCTATTTCTCTCATTCTCTGTTTATTTTAATATCTATATAAATTACAAATAATTGCATTTAAAATAGAGCGTTTTAAAAAGGTAAACAATAGAGTGTGTGTGGAAGTGTGTGTGTGTGATGATTAGTTGATGATAATGATGAACTAAAAAAAATCTATGTACAATAGAGAAAGAAGACAATAACAAAAAAACCATAACAAATAAAGTGAAATTTGTTTGTTGTTTACGAATAAGTATGTGCAAAAATATCTATTTAATTCAACAGAGCGTAAAATGCTTAAATAATAACAACAATAAGTACCTACGTTGTAATGAAAATGTACTCACTTTAAATACCAAAAATAAAAACAAAAAACTATTAGAGAAATAAAAAAACACCAAAAATTGTATTAAAAAAAAAATACGGATGTAGGCCAGTTTAAAATGCATTGTGTTTTAAAGGTCTTTAACATTTTTGAAACCGATTTAAGAAAAAAAAAAAATCGTAAAATGTTGAAACCTAAATTAAGTACAAACATGGCAAAATATTTAACGAAATATGTTTGACACAATTTTAGCTATTTAAAGGAAATTTATGCACTTGTTGACAATATGGTGCGCTTTTGTTTGATGTTTTAGGTTTCATGAAATAGACATCAAATAGTGTAAAACAAAACGTGACGTGTGCTCAGATTGACAAATTTTCTTATGCGACAGTTGCATTTTATGTTTCGGGATTAGAGAAAACAAATAAATATTTATTATTGAAATTTACTTTATTGTTTTTCAAAGTATTCACCATGAAGATCAATACACTGTGAACCACTTTTGCAAGCACTTTTTCCATTCAGATTGAAATACCTACATACAAAAGATGCATTTTGATAGCATTATTCGCTTTATCAGGTGTCGAAAAACATTGACCTCGCAATTTATTTTTTTATGTTTGGGAATAAAAAGTATTTGGGTGCCAAGTCAGGACAATACGGCGGATGACTTATTAAATCGTTGTTTTGAGTGCTCAAAAAGTCCCTTGTCTGAGACGATATGTGTAGGTTGGCATTGTCGTGGTGGAGAAAGATCCGTTTTTAATGGTTGGTTTTCTTATTTTTCTGAAGAATTCTCGCAAAAAAATGGTTGTGTACCATTCAGAAGTCACAGTTATACGTTGCACGATTGAAACAGGTTCAGTGTTCCGAAAAAACAGGAACCATTTGCTTTGAAATGCTTCGAGCCGGAATGACTTGTGCAGGGTTATACTTGTCTTGAAAGACCCATACGTAAAAGACCCTTTATGATTTCTTGCGACCAATTGGCACGAACTTCTTAAGGCGATTGTTAAATTATGTAAGATCTCACGCGAATAATCCCACTAATCTTCAAGGTTGCACCAATCTTACAAAAAGTTACATGATGTTCTTGCGGTATCACTTCACGCATAAAATCAATGTTTTTCGGAGCAAAAACCAATTTTGGAGGACTTTAACGAAACAGAATTCTCAAACAAAAACCATAATCAAAATTTTTCGATTAATTTCAGACTAGCTTAAGAACTCAGTCAATATAATTCCTTATGGATTTCCAGTTCGAGTTCCCCAGGTACTCCAAATTCGGCATAGTATCCACTGTAAAATTCTCGCGTCTAATATGCCCAAACGCAGGACAATGACAGAGATAGTGTATCAAAGTCTCTTCCTCTTCCTCGCATGCTCTACATGTCGTTTCCTCAGACAATTTCATGCGAGCTAGATGGGTTCTCAACTCCGTATGACCTGTGATCACACTGGTTAGTCTCCTAAGTGTTGGTCTACTTAATCTCAGAATTTCCTTTGATTTCCCAAGATTTGGTTCACCCCATAGTATTTTTGTCACTTTACCGACATCAGTGCCTTGCCATTTTCTGGCATGTTCCTCCATCGCCCAACATTTTAGTTCATCCTTAAATCGTTTAAGGGGTTTGGCGTTCTCCAAAGTTATAGTACTCAGAAGAGCTCCCATTTTAGATAATTTGTCGGCTTTCTCGTTTCCGATCAGCCCGTAATGGCTTGGTATCCATATTATCTCCAGATGTTCACAATTTGCAAATGAGTTTATATCGCTCTTACATTGCAAAACGTTCCGGGATTCAACTTTCTCCTTTCTCAATGTCTTAATCACAGATTGGCTTTCCGTAAAGATACGAATCAGGGCTTCGCTATTCGTTTCCTTTATCCATTTAATTCCTTCCGTAATCGCCATGATCTCAGCCTGGAAAATGGTATTGTTTCGGCTTATGTCGTATAAGCCCACTCCAGTTTGCTGATTTAATTTAGTAAACCATTTATAAACACTGGACTCCTTTCTAGAGAGCACAACATGCCAATTGAACATACGTGTTTACCGGTCATGGGTTTGGACTTTTACTGCCCCTTTTTTTTTAATTTTTTAACCCAACCTAACAATGTTTCTTAATGGTGCTTAATTGCTAACGACCGAATTGAGGTAATCGATGCACTGTTGTCGATTCAATCCACATCGAAAGTTGTAAAATGTAATCGCACGAAAATGTTCACAATTTAATTCCATTTTTTACGGACATTATTTTTTCAATTAACTGTAAACAACAGAAATAGCGTTCTTACGTCAAAAGTACATATAGTGTCAATGTCAGTTGATAGACTGCAGCACTGGGGTTGCCCAATACCGAAACATAAAAGGCAACTCTCGTGTAAATAAATTTAACCATAACCTCAACAAACAAAGATTTGTTTACCCTACAATAAATTGTGTTTGGTTCTAGAACTAAGAGCGCCGGCAAAATGTATGTTGTTGTGGAAAATAATTAAATGAGTTTGGAAACGAAATTCCAACAACAAACTTTATAAATAAAGATATTTGCTAACATTTTGCTTTTTGACATTTTTTTCCAACTTTTACGCAAACATTTTAAATTATTAAGAACTTTTATTAGTTGTTTGTTTACAAATTGTAAATTATTGCCATATTTTTTAAAGTTTAAGTATGTAGAACGGATAAGTACGACCAAAGGCAGTTTACTTACATTTGATACATTATTAAACTTAACGGTTTGTTAAATCACGTTTAACCAATAAGTGGAAAAATATGACTAGACCAAGATATTTAAATTACATCGTTGATATTTCTATATTTTAACGTTGAGTTTATTTTTTCTCAAAAATTTTATTTAATAATATGGTTAAATAATATTTAAAATCAAAACGTGTTTTAAGCTAAATTCCACTATGAACAACTAAAAAATATTTAAATTTTATTAAAAAAAAACGGTATTTTAATTTTAAGCGTTTTTACGTAACAAAATGAAAAGATTAACGAAATATTTTTTAAACTATTTACATTAAAGAAAACGGTCAATAGTAAGTCATTTAAATTTTTTCAACGCACATACTAGTTACGGCAGTAGAAAATATTAGGTCAAAATGAAACAACGCTCTCGACCAAGGGCTGCTGCATAACAATATTATGTCAAAGAGCTTTTTCAAGTCAATTATTATTTAACTTAAGTGAGTTGAGTTGTCGTCATAACTCAACAGTAATAAAAAAAAAATCATGACATCATAACCTGTGGGCTTAACTAGATTAATACAAAACAAAAAAGGTAGATAGATAAAATATATATAAAAGTTAAACGAACAAATGTTTTTTTTTTTTTTTTTTTTAACAGAAAATCAGTTTGACATTGAATGGTATTTGGAGCTTGTTAACCTCTCTCCTCTCCATGTAGTAATTATTATGGGCATTCAACTATAACTGCAAAACCGGTGTTAAGGCGGGCACATTTTACTTGTTAATCTCTGTGACAAATTAATTCAATATTTTGAAATGTGATTTCTTTTCGACTACAACATGTGTGAAATTGTTATCAATAATATGCGTGGGTATGCTTTTGTTTTTTTTTTTTTACTATATATTTGCTTAAACTTAACATTTTGAATTTTTGTGAGTTTTGTAGTTTTTTTTTTTCTTCTATCTTTTAAATGCATTTATTTTGTTAGAAAATAATTAGCAATTGAAATAAATAAATTATTGTTTGTTAAATAATTAAAAAATTATCTTATCTAACTGCTTTCAAATATATTTTTTAATACTTTAACAACATTTGTATAGCTTTTTTTGCTCATGATAAGAAAGTTTAAGTGATTGATTACTTTTGAACAAAATTTGCAAAAAAAAAAATGAGAATTTGTTAAAATGTTATTTAGAGTGGTTAATGCTGATTACCACAGCTAAAGCTACGTTGCACTGAGGAGTATTTGACCTAAAAAGCTGGGCAAAAAGGCAAAATTTAATTTTAAGAAATATTAATAACTAAGTTCGCAGCTCGACAGACAACAATATTTGACATTATATTGTAAATTTTGAAGACTTTTAGTTGCGATTTGTAGCTCTGAGACCCTGCTAAAGTCAGGGAAGTGAAGAAAATTGTATGAGATTTAAATGTTTTTTTTCGGCTTCTGGATGTTTATATGATATATTTTTTACGGCTAAACGAATAAAGGTTTAACAATGATTTTTTTCTCGCTGAAAGGTTTGATCAAAAGTTATTTAAAAAAGAAAAAAAATTTTAAACATGTTGAAACAATTCGTTCAAAAGCTAAAAAAAAAATATACACTATACAGAAGAGGTTTATGAAAGTGAGGTTAGCATCTCTACGAATTATGTTTGATACCACAATAAAATTTGGAATCTCTAATTTTAGAAACAAAAAAAAAAGTGTGCGCAAGTTTGCGCCATTATTTTTGACGATTTTTTAAAATTTTCACATTTTATTTATTTATTTAAAAAAATAAATATATGTACATAATAGAAATAATTATTAAAAGCATTTATCACAAAAATAAGTTTACAAAAAATAAATACAGGCACATAAAAAATACATGGGCACCCAGGTATCAGGCTACCATTCAATTGTTAGAAGAAGCTGCCGAGGCCAGAAATAAGCACGAATTATTCGAGGAAATTCAGCAGAAGCGATACAAATCGAGATGTCTTGAATAGGTTATTTCTGAGCAGTGACCATTTTATAAGCAGCAGTACGAAAAGAGAACAGATTAATAAAAAAAGCTTTTTCATCAGAAACCATCACACTTCTTCTTCCTGACACCGATGATGCAGCTAATAAGGATATACATACGACATGATAATCATTAAGGAATTTTTATTAGTTTAACTTTTCCGCATATTAAGTATTAAATAATATAAAATAAATAATATAAAAAAGCCTTTTTTCATATTAAAAAAATACTGTTTTATAGGAGCCTTAAAATTTTCAAAAATCTTTTGTTTGAATTAGACCGTAAATCATATGTATTCATCTACATACAGTCTGTCAAGAATGAGTTTAAACCTTTAAAATCAACATTTGTTAATACAGTGTTACTATTTATACCGTATTTTATTCCTTAGGAATGTGGCTTTTGAAAAAATCTTAAAAATTTAAACTTTTTGGTTCTTAGGTTTTTTTTTATTGCATTTTGAAAACAAAAAACGTCGACGAATTTTGCAGGAAAATTTTTTTTTCGACATTAAATTTTTAATAACTCCAAAATAGTAATAGATAGAAAAGAAATTTGTGCAAAATTTTCCGGTGCATCTTCTAATCCTTCTCCTATTAAAATCAGAGAACCCGTTTACAAGTTATGACAAAATATATTAGGAAACCCAACGATTTAAGGGGGGGGTGAAATATGCCACGCCTTTAAAAGAAAATCCTTACGTACTAGAGAAAAACGGAAAACAGATTTGAATTAAGGGCATCAAAATCCATATAGTCCACATACTTTTATTTCTAGGAGAGACAAAAAAAATTTTTTTGCGCAGTGTACTTTTGTTGCGCAGTGTAATTTTTTTTTTAAATCTGCAACTATATTTCTTATATCATACTACAACTAAAACTATCAAAAAACCAGAACTTTGAATGCAAAAACACGTTTAATAATTTTGGCCAGCTTTTCAGGCAAAATACTCCTCTGTGCGTTGTTTACATTTGACATATATTTGACCAAATCAACGTGACCACTATTTTTGGTAAATATTATTTAAAAGTTATGTGATTTTCTTACACCAAAAATCGTTATAATTTTACTAAATCAAGAAAATTTTTAATTGAACAAACATCAATTTATTAGCGCTTACTTTTGTTATGTTAAATATTTTCTTAACTTGAAAATTTTCATGCAAATGCATATTTGCAGTCATTAACTAAATATTAATTTTGTTTCGGCATATCTTATTATTAAGGCATAATCTTGCATAATAAGGCATAATAGTGCATATTTTTGGTAAATTTTGTGAGTTTCGTTCATTATTTTTATTTTTTTCTATTTAAATTAAAATCAATTAATTCATGCTGGATAACGTATACATATGTAATTTAAAGAGCAGCACAAGCATAAGAAAAACGGCTTACAAGCAATCTCATTAAATTTAAAAAGTCCCTCATTATAAAATACAAATTTATTTCTTAATATATGTATGTGTTTTACTCAAAACATTGAAAAATATAACAAAATGAAAATAAAATAACGTTTCAAAAACGAGAGAAAACATTACAACTGAAATAGAACTTTTAAAACATGTTTGAATGTTTTGACAGTAGATCTAGAACGGAGAAAAATTTGCATTAACACTTTCAATTTTGAATCTTCTGTAATGAGATGAGTTCACATGTACTGAAAAAATCGCTTATAAGAAATTGTTTTTTAACTACCCTAAATGTAATTATTTACTTGGACTGCTGCTGCTTAATATTTTTTACATTTTTGTGTATTTCTTGTACTCAATGTTTCCGTTATGATTTACCATTTCTTTATTTTATTGTAGTGTTTTGTTTTGATGTTCTACAATACTTTGTTTGAAAACACAAACACTAACAAAGCCGTAGAGAAAAACCTTTCAAGTGATGATAGAAAATATCTGTGGACTTTTGACAAAACAACTTATTTTGATTTTTAGAATTATAAAAGGGTGGTTACATTTTAAGGGCCGATGTTGAATGTGAACCACATCTAAACGTCAAGGTTTCATTGACATTTCTCAATTTCAATCAAACTCAATTTGAACAATGGAAAGATACACACACAATCGAGCAACGCGTTAAAGTTGTTCAGGCTTATTATGAAAATAGGCTTTTAATTGGTGGTAACCCAGGCAAAAAATTAAGACTTTTCTAGAATTTATGTAACACAACAACCCGGCAAATACAAAATTGTACTCTTTAAAGCCACTAATAGCGCTAACTTCGCCTGTGCCGGATCTTATATACCCTTCACATACTTACATACACACATATACATATATATTTACAAACGGATAACAGAAGTACTAGTACACTAACAGTTTTAAGACCATAACTGACAATTATATGAAGCCACTGTAAGATCCAAGATTTTTCGCAAATGTCGCCAAAGCCATATGTTTTATTATACGTAACAAACGTTTCAAAAAGTTCCATAGGAACTGCAAAATCGGACTTTGTTTTGGGTAAAAAAAAAAACAGAGGCAATTGTCTTTTTTCGCTTATCTTTATCTCAACTCGTAATGTGCCCTGATTTTAAATAAAGGAGTCTGAAGTATACGTGGGGGCTTCAAAAAGTTGATTTCAACATGCACACGTACACCTGGACAGACCGACTTAGCTAAATAAAGGACTTTATAGGGTCATAAATGAAAAGTGTAAAAACTTCAAACGCAATGACAATTTAACACTCTCGTGTGAAGAGTATAAAAACAAGCTAAGTTCCTTCGTGTTGTATTTATAAAACTCCAACACAAGTACTCCTAATACAAATAAACGACTTTAGTTATGTAAAAGCATGTTTCCACGACACATTTAATTACTTGATTCGCTCTTTAAATTACTTAAGTGAATTACCCTGTTTCCACAACATATTGTTAATTCGATTTGACAATTCTTCTTCGTACCTTTTTTATTAAAATTATCGTTTTGTTTTTTGGCGGTGAACATTAAGAAATATAAAATTTTATATAGAAAATTATAATTATTTTATCAATGGAGGCAAAAAGTAAGTAAAAATAGTAATAATATTGTAAATTTATAAGAAATATATGCAAATAATATCATTATTTTTTTAATTACAAGAAAATAGAAAAAGTGCAATAAAATAGGACCAGTGAACCAGCAAATCCTCTAAACACAATTTTGTCTCATTCAATAAATTTTTATGTGGCCAATACTCTTCTAGACATAACAACTTTCTTTAACATTTTCGTTTTTTGCTTCTATTTTATTTTTTATATATGAAATTGAACTTTTTCTTTTTCCTTTTCGATTTGTTTTGATATTTTTGACCGCTGGAGATGGTAAACTACCGATAAAAATTAGAGAAGAAACTGATTTTATTATAATTCGCATGGTAATTGTAAATGAATTACACACAAAAATAGTAATTCGCATTACATGGCAAATTATGTAATTCGGTTCGTAATTAGGCTTTGAATTATAAATAAGACATCGAATTACGAATATCGTTGCCGTGGAAACATGCTATAATGTTGAGTTTACGAAAAGCCTGTACCACTGCAATACTGTTGATATAAAAATACAGTCCTAATTTTCTAGCGCCGTGTTAGTATGTGATTAAAGTGCAAAAAAATATGCTACGTATTGTAATCGAACTACAAGATTTTTTTTAAACTAATTTATTATCCAAGGAGTTATCTGGCTCCACTTTGTCTTTTTTTATCCATTAAATAATTATTATTAAACCGCTTTCTAGGGCATTTCTTGAAACAACTAATTAACCAGTTTTCCAAAAAAAAAAGATTTTCTTCTTGCATTGCAAAATCTTATTAACTTGCAAATAACAAAAAAAAAAAAATGCGATATTTTTTAAAAAACAGAAAATACTAATTTCTCTAAACTTTTTAGTCATTGTTTAATAGTCAGTTTCCTAATAAAGATAACATTTTTCACTTTTTATTACGGCTAAATGAATGCGTGCCTGACTGACTCACAACTTAGTAATGACTTTGTCAAAAGAGAATTATCGTGTTATCAAGCAAACACCATAGATAAAATAAATAAAAAAATTCCACTTTAATTACAAAATATCAAAAAGAAAAAAAACTTAAATCTTAAAATACTATAACTTTAAATCACTATTGACAAAGTATCACTTTCGACCGTGCCGAATAGGAAAAAATGCATCATCTTCATTGATAGTTTATTGATTTTGATAGTAAGTTGCATTCTACCAGCCAAGCCCTTTCATTTGATACCTATCCTGGATACGATTGAGATAAATATTATTCGCCATTTTGTTTAGAGCGCGGAATTTAACTTTTTCATAGTTTACTGTATTCTATTCTATTCTTATAATTTGATACCAATATTGTCGGGTTTGAAGGGGGCAAAGATGTAATTACTATTTTTTACCAATATATACGACAGGCGCTATATTAAATTTTAATTTTTACTGTATTTACTGTATTCTACTGGTCAACCAATATTTAGAAGGTTGAAGTGGGTACATTTTTATACCCTTCACCTGTGGTGCATAAGGGTATATATAGCTTTGTCATTCCGTTTTTAATTTCTACAATTTTCATTTCCGACGCCATAAAGTATATATTTTCTGAAAGCTTATGAATAGAGGATTCGATTAAGCCCTGACCGTCTGCCCGTCTGTCCGTGTGTTGGTTGAAATCAACTTTTAGAAGCAACTATATGTTCCTCAGATCTCTATATGGTATCAATCTCTTGGAAATATTCAGGAATGGCATGGCCGAATATAGCACTGTTACTTGTTAATTACTAGATTTGACCCATATAATAATTTATTGTACGCCATTTTAAAGTGACGACCATCATGAATTTCAGGCCGTTTCTTTTAATACCTACAATGCTCTCTGTTGTCCAGAAGCTGAAAACAAATCGATTTTCGTTTGTAAATTTTAGGAAAAACACCAAAACATTTGTATTTTTGTGCATATATCTTAGTTAGTTTCTAACCGATTTGACAGTTTTTTTCAGCAGTAGTTTCCGAGACTACGGCATATATTTATTTATCAAAAAAAAAAAAAAAAAATATGAGCTTTAGTAAAAATTATTTTGTTTAAAAAAAAAATTTTTTGCCTATAATCTTGCCGATTAGGGATTGAATTTTTTACGAATAGCCCAGGGGCATATCCTCTAATTTTCATGGCTAAAATATGGAGAAAAAAAATATGTTCAGATCTTAGAAAGTTATGGAGCAATTGTGGTGAATTTCATTAACAATTTATTTCCGGATATATGCAAAAAATTGATACCACACACAGATCTGTGGTACATGTAGGGGCTCTTACAAGTTGATTTCAACCATAACAAGGACAGATGGACATTGCTCAATCGACTCTTCTAGCCAATCAGAAAATGCATACTTTATGGGGTCGTGAAGTGTATAAAAAAATAACTTTTAGCTTAAATGTAGAATAGTAGCTTAGAAGACCAAACAAGTAGTAAAAGTTTTTTTATAATCAACTGTAGACTAAGAAATTGCCCAGAAATTATATTTTTCTTTTTACAATATTTTGCAAAAATTGTTTCTTACTAAATATTTTTAAACAAATTTTATATTTGAATTAACTGGCAACACTGGTTCAAAAAGCAACTGTTTTTTTTAATGGTGTGCTTCGAGTTTTGTTTTCCTCACTCTTTCTCTCGCTCTGACGTTCGCTCTTCTCTAAACGTATTTGATAACTATTGTTGCACAGTGTCGTTCCATATTTGGCAAACATGTCACATTTTTAAACTTGTTTCTCTTTCCGCTTTTTTGTTTCGTCTTTATTACAGTGATTTAATTCTTGTCAATACTTCCAAGCTTGTATGTTGTGTGACAATATGGCCAAACTATTTGTAGTGACAAAAAAAAAATCAAAACTATTGCCATAATATAGTTTGATTTTAAAAATGTTTTTTAGAAGAAAAGCGGACAGACAGGAAACCCTGTTGAAAATGTTGAAGACATAAGTAATAAATTTACAGTTTTTTGTTTGTTTTTTATTTGAATATTTTTATTGCTTGAATACAAACGGTTCTCAGCGCTTCGTATAATAAACAAAAGCGTATAAAAAAATTTAAATTAATAAAATTAATTTCAATGCACGTAATTAAAACATGCAATACACGTTTTTATTTTAGGTAAATCATGCATTAAATTATTATAATAACAACAACAAGAAAATGAGAATTATTATTCAGTGAACTTGAAAAATAAAAAAACATTAAGGAATCACTGGTGTACGTCACTGAATAAAGAAAAACGTATTCACAAGGTGGTGTCCTAACCTGTCATATTGTCGTAACGTTCTAGCATTTTACAGTAGTTTAAAAAAGTTGTAGTAGTTTTTCAAGTAAAAACTGTCTTAATATTGGCATGTTATGTCTATTCGGCTGTCAACTATTCAAATACCTGCGGCGATCGGCTAACGATCTGCTAAGCCGAGCCGTCTGCAATATTTGTAAGCCGACGCCTCCGATATCCGTTTAAAAGATCTGCTAACAAAAATTTAACCAAATTCGCGATTTTAATTTGATATATCACACTCAGTTATGAAGGGTCGTTGAGAACAGTTATATTTTGTTTGCTATTATATTAGGACACCTTGTGAATACAGTAAATGTGTTTACTTGATGTGATGAACAGAAGTGAATGCCAAAGTAATAAAAATTCTAAAAAGTTAAAATTAAGTTATTTAATTACCAGTTAGCACTAAAACTAAGTCATGTAATGTTTTTTTCTAAGTATTATTTAAAACGTGTTTTTTTAAGAAAAATTACTCTTGGTAAGACAAACAAAAAATCTTAAAAATAAACTACAGCTCATTTAAAGTAAATGCATTACTGTCTCCAAGTCATCTATAATGTAATGCCACAGCAAAAGATTCTGCACAACCGGAAATAGCTGTATTATCTACTTCTATAAACCTTAATTTCCTACGAGAAACATAAAGCAGTCTTTTGACATTTTATTACCAATTTAAAATCGTTGGCATTTAATGGCATACTTCTCTTCTTCTTCAAAGTTATCACCATATAATCAAACTCTGAGAAACTTTTTTACAACTAAATAACAGTTAAATATTTTTATTATTATTAAAAAAAAAAAATTCAAAATAAAAAAAAACTTTATTACTTTAAAAAGGAAAGAAAAAAACATAAAAATACACAAATTAGTTTATAATATAAACAAATTTTAATTTCAAACCTGATTGGCCATTAGTCGTCTTTAACGTCATCTTGTTAACAAGTGTTTTTAAAACGCTGTTTGCAATATTAATTTTCTTTGCCAATTTCATTATTTATTTATTTTTTTAGTAACAAAAACCATTAAAAGTTTTAAACATTTTGCACGTTTTTCGTTTTTAATATTTTAATGAACTGCCTCTCGTCTCCTCATTTCCTTCCACACATTTTGTTAATGTTTATTGATTTTTGTAGTTTTTTTTTTATTAATTTGGCTTTAAAATTGGCTAATTTTTCTAGCTGGTATTTACTTTATTTTTTCCACATTATTTTTATATTAGATAATTAAAGATATCAGAGGTTTTTGTTAAAATGTTGGCCATTAAAAATATGTTTAACTAAATTGATCTAAACAAATCTATGTTTTTATCTTAAAGATAAACTGTAATGGGTTTGAATACATAATTCTTTCGGCATTTTAGAATTTATATCGATTATATATATATTATTGAATTAAATATATTAAAACAACTTTTCCATCCCTGTTATACGAATTGACCTTGACAATTTGCCGTTGCATATACCTTATGGACATGCCTTGATATGTGGCAGTTGTACTACTTGCTACCTTTTAACTATGTTAACTATAGAAAGTAAAAAAAATAACACTTACTGATTACACACAAGAAAATTTAAGTGATTAGCTTATTTGAAAAAAAAAAAATTATTTAAAGAAATTTTTAAAAAAAATTTTTGGTTTCTTTTGCAATAGAGTAAAATTCAATTGAGTAACACATATAACTATTAAAAATTTATTGTATTCTTTTGCAATTAAATATTGTAGGCTAAAGGCTTTGTAAAGAATAAATTTAATTTCCGGTAATTTTACTATTTAAAATTTTCTTTTTACACACAAACAAATAAGTAAACTTGGGCATGTTAAAACAGTTGTGTAGCCGGAGTGGCTTTAAAGTGAAATTAATACCAAATTTAAATACGCTAAAGTTACTATATTTAAATGGCAGCACTACTTTATAGCAAAATGATTTACATTTTAAGACTTTCTTGCAGACATATCATCAACAGAGTGTCAATTTGAAGACACCATTAGGTAATAAAATTCTTGAGATTAATTTATTTTTTAACATGTTTTTTGTTTGATTAAATCATCGAAGCTTCTGGCAACGCTGATTTGCAAAAGCTTCGATGAGGAAATTTGTTTTTGTACAAGGCGCCAAACTGTCATTACATATTTATAGTTTTTTTTTTAAGAATGTCATAATATATGTTTTTTAAACAAAAATTTTTAAAAATTAATATTTATCAGCAAGTTTTTGAGCACTACATCACTTCAACTATTAAATATTTATAATAATAGAACACTCGAATTAACTTTTCCATCCCTGTATTATTCTTTTTATTTTTAATTTTCCAAAATTATAAATTTACGTATTTATGTTAAAAAAAAATTAAATAAAAAGTTAAAAAAACTAAAATTATTAAAAAAAATTTTAAAGAAAAATAAAATAAATAATAAATTAAAAATAATTAAAAAAAAAATTAAAAAAAAAAATAAAAATATACATAATATATAAAAAAAATAAATTATAAACAAAAAAAATTTTTGGCTCAGCTGGGGTTCGCTGCCACGTTTACTCTAACCAGTATACCAAGTTTGTATATACATATGTATGTCGCTTGTTGTTGTATGTTGTATATTTCTGATATTTTAATATCTCACCCGGATCCAGGCGATGTCGAGGGGCTTCCAAAAGTTGATTTTAACATACACACGGACATACTGGCACAGCTTTCAGAAAATATATACTTTATGGGGTCGGATATTAAAATTGTAGAAATTTCGCTCGGAATGACAAACCTACCTATTTATACCCTTTTTCACTGTGTGAAGGGTATAAAAACTTAATCCGTTCTTGTGATATATTAAAAAATATAGTTTTTAACAAAAAAAATAGTTTTTTAACACTGTTCTACAATGTTTTTAATTTAATATCCAAACAAATATACAAATTTTGATAGTTTCGCCCAAACGGCTGACGATCAGCTGCGCTAACGAGTCCTTTTTCCTAATATTTTTTAGGAAAATTCACTGGTTTTATTGTACCATAAACATACCTATACAAAGACATACATAAACAATATACTTGTTTGTTGTTTAATAAATTACTATAGAATATCAAATACCTAAAATAATGACTTTGATTCATGACCTACACAACTTTAAAGAGAAAAAAATAAAAAAATTAATGGTAATATCCATTAAAGTAATTAAAAGAGTGCAAATTCCTATACACCTGAGTATGAATGTTATTCATCTGTTGTACCAATTTGATTTATGAAAAAATCGTGTATTAAAACGAAAAAAAATAAATAAAATTACACAAAAATTACGCATGAAGGTAATTATCAAAGCCCTAAACATGACAACGAAAATTACACCCATTTGGGGTTATTACACACCAAGCGGCAACACTATTTTGTTTGTTTACCTTTTTTTACGTTTTGTTAATGGTGCTTGCGCAAGTTCAGAGTACATTCAGAATTACTACTGTCTAATTATTTTGCTGTATGGTTGCCTTATATTTTTCATTAATAAATTATGTTTAATTACAAAATTGTTAAAGCTGATTTAATGCGAAAATGTATTTTTAATATAGATACTTATGTACATGCTTATCAACTTGGTAATTATATAATACGTAAGTATATGTATGCAAGTATATATTTAACATTATTATATAAAAATGTATGGCCAGTTGTTATGAAGAACTAATTTACTTAGATTGTTATCTTTTTCTCTGCTTTTTATACCCTTCACCTGTGGTGCACAAGGGTATATATAGCTTTGTCATTCCGTTTGTAATTTCTACAATTTTCATTTCCGATCCCATAAAGTATATATTTTCTGAAAGCTTATGAATAGAGGAGTCGATTAAGCCCTGACCGTCTGTTCGTCTATCCGTCTGTCCGTCTGCCCGTCTGTCCGTGTGTTGGTTGAAATCAACTTTTAGAAGCAACTATATGTTCCTCAGATCTGTATATGGTATCAATCTCTTGGAAATATCCAGGAATGAATCGCTATTGAAATTCAGCACAATCGCCCCATAACTTTCTGAGATATGAGCAAAAAACCACGACCACCTCGTTTTTTTCACAATTACAACACCAACATACATACATAGATACATGTAAAAAACATACCAAACAAAAAAAATTACAAAAAAAAAAAAAAATATTAAAAATAAGAAAAAAATAATAAAAAAAACTACAAAAAAAAAAATTTAAAAAAAAATTAAAAAAAAAATTTAAAAAAATTTTTTAAAAATTTTTCTAAAAAAATTTTTTAAAAAAATTTAAAAAAAATAAAAAAAAAATAATAAAATATAAATAATATATTAAATAAAATAAAATAAAATTTTTTTGGCTCAGCTGGGATTCGATGCCACATTTATTCTAACGTGTACGTATGCACGTATTTTATATGGGATGAATGGTATACAAACAATTGTTATTGCATGATTACACGTTGTGAAGGGTATATAAGATTCGGCACGGCCGAATATAGCACTGTTACTTGTTTTCTACTAACGATGATTTTAATTAGAAATGTCTAAGAAAAAAAATATATATTAATGTCATTTATTATTATGACTTCATTGCTCCTGTTTTTTATTACTTTTTGTTTTGAAAATATTAAAATTACGTATATGCCTCTTTATGCCTATATAGTACATACAGACATACATACATATGTGATTATACCATATTTTATTGGTTGTAAAAACAAATGTATTATTAAATTACCCTCTAAAAACACACACCAAAAAGTCAACAAAATAATAAGTTCAAAAAAATAAGTTCAAGTTCAAATAATGGAAAAATTAAATGTCATTTTATGTAACTGTCACTGTGATTTATTTTTTTAAATTTTAGTTAAGTTTTCTTAGTACGTAAACGTACATACATACGTAAAGGGTGATTTTTTTTTGCTAATTGCAATTTTCAGTGCAAATATTTTCAGTGTAAAAAAAAAAAAAAACAAGTAAGAGTGCTATATTCGGCTGTGGCAAATTTTATATACCCTTTACACAGTCTATACCATCAAGTACATACACTTTTAGAAGAAAGGCAAAAATGTATGTAAAAAATTAAGTAAAAACACAGAGGTACAAGTGGTTTTCGCTTATATTTCAGTAATTTATATGGCAATTGTTGTTACTTTTCAACACTCACAGTTTCAAGACCATAACTGTAACCACAACTTAAATTTTTTTTTAAATATTGTTCGTCGATAATTGATCCATGGATCTGTATATGTAAATGTACATAACAAAAGTTTTAAAAATTTTCATAGGAGCTCGAAAATCTTGAAATGTTTGAAAAAAAAAACAAAGGCAATCATATTCTTCATCATAAAATCGGTAACTCAGTATCTCCAGACTTAATAGAGATATCACAAAACTTCAGAAAGGACCAAAGAGCCTGTTAAAAATATTGGATACGTGGCTGGAACTTTTTGGAAATTTTGAGTTTTAAGGGGATAAAACGAGTAAAAACTGAATTTTGGTACTTTTTTGAACAGCATTTATCTTTGAGAGGAATAGCAATAGGAAAAAAGTAAAAACGCAGTTAAACTCTCCTTAAAACAATCTATAACAAATTTTTGTACTTTTTCGAAATTTTGAAATTCAAGGGAAAAACGGGTAAAATCCGTAATATTGTATCTTCGAACCTAATGCATGTAGCACAAAAATTCAAAAAGATCCTAGAAGGCTAATGGCACTTTTTTGAAATTTGGTATTCCAGGGTGATACAATGGATAAAAAAATAATTTTGGTACTTTTTTTAAATTTCACTTATCTGTAAAAAGGATGAATGGAACAAAAATATTTAAACGGCATTTTTCTTCCCTTAAAATAGCATCAAATGTAATTTCGATTTTTTTTTGTTTAATTTGGTGTTTTTGAGGGGAAAAGGGTTAAAAACAGATAAAATCGGTAATTGTGTATCTTAGGACCTAATGCATGTACCCCAAACAAATTAAGTTTGAATAATAGCTAGCAATTAGTAAAATAGTTTCTTTTTTTAATAAATGAATTTGATGTTCCAATTAAATTTTTTTATTATTTAGCTTGATACGTAGCGAAGTACGTACCGGGCGGCTAGTACTTTATAGAATCTAAAATAAATATTGTAGAAATTACAAACAGAATGACAAACTTTTCCCACCCTAGTGTAGAGAGTATAAAAAAGATTTGTGGCAATGCCAAAAATGCTCAGTTAGGTTTAAAATGTAACCATGAGTAATTAACTAACGAACAACGCTTGCGCTTGTCATTCAGTTTTATTATCAAAATTCGTGCTCATGTCAAAAATGTGTTTCTATTTCGAAATTGTCTGCAGCAGCGAAGCTCACTTTTAGCTTAATGTTTTCATCAAAAAACTGAATGGCCGAATTTGGTGAGAAAATGAACTGTTTGGTGCGGTTTGTGGGCCAGCGCCATCATTGGACCGTACTTCTTCCGTTACAGTCAATGAATCAAGGTAATGTGAGATGTTTATCGACTTTTTTTCGCTAAAAATATAACAATTCGACTTGGTCTGCATGTGCTTTCCACAAGACGGTGCCATATGCCACACAGCACTCGATACCACATATCTACTGAGTAGTGAGTTAGATAAACAATTAATGTCACGTTTAAGAGCAGTCCACTGGCCGCCAAGATTATACGATTTAAACCCACTAGACTTTTTTTTTTTTGGGATACTTGAAATATCTCATGTACAAGGGCAATCCAGCCACAATTCCAGACCTGGGACACAACATTACAGTCAAAATAAGAGCTCACGGATGAATCACCTACGGCGTAGCCACAGGCAACGTGTACATGCAATAAATAATTAAAGCAAATGACAGGCATTTATGTATTGCTTTAAATTTATTTGGGATTTGTGTTCCTCCCAACAAAAACATAATTTAAATCATTAAATTAAATTTTTTGATTTATTGAGATTTTTATATTTTTATAACATTCAAAATATCTAAACTACAACCTAGACAGCACTATGTAGATTTTTTTTTTTGCATGTGTGTGATGATTATTTTTCTCTTAGCTTACCCTGCAGAAACTTTTTAACTTTAGACTAGTTGTGTTATGTTCTCATATATCAAACTATCGATTGTAACATTAGGTTGTCACTAGTTCATTTGTATTAAGGCGTATACTAGTTATTGTTTGAGAGTGGTGAGTGAGTGTAGCCACCTCACACATACTGAAAAACATTTAATGTACATTTTATATATCAATTTAAGCCTCAAAAGCGCTATAAAATGTTTATCTTGTCTCAGGCGAGATTTGAATCAGGGTCCTTGGTATTGAAGTTTCACGCTCTAGCCACTACATTAGTACACAATAATTTTAAATTGAGTAACAAAGTAATATTCAATTTGGCGATTGGCGATTGGTGAGTTTGTTTATTTTCAGTCGAGGCGTGTGAAATCTGCCACAGTTTCGTTACAACCAGTTATAGGACTAGTCTAAAACGTTACTAGTTAACAATTTAGCTACAGGGTAGGTACTCAGTTCTAACAGTTATTTTATGTGAAGACATGTGTTTCGTTGGGCGCAAATTCTGTTCTACAAATGTTTAATAACAAAAGAAGTTTTCGGTTCTACAAATAATTTGTATTGCGGGACTGACCTTTTTACTAGACTTCAACTTAACAACTAACTTACGATAATTGCTCGTGCAATGTTTCATAAAAATAAGAGAAAAGAGATAAAGTTCAAAAATTTTAATTTTTCAATTAACAGTTTACAATTAACAATAATTTCAATACAGATATTTTAATAATTTCATAATTATAATCGACTTATATATTGTTGTTGTAAGAGCAACAGGACGACACATTCACATTCATGGTACAGTCATCAGGTAGCCTCAGTTTTGCAACAACAAAATTCTACATGTATTTTGTTGTTGGAAAACGAGGACTAATATGTCAAAAAGCAAATGTGTGTGTGTGTGTGTTTTTTTTGTGGTAGAATATATATGTACACAATTGGGGGATTCACAAGGTGTCTTATCATGTCATATTGTTCTAAAATTTTACAATGGTTTCAAAATGTTGTTGTTGCTTTTAAAACAAAAAGTGTCTTGTAATAATAGAATTTTGTACGCTATGTTTATTGTGCTGTCGTATTAAATGAGCAGATAGTTTTTGTAAGCCGTCGCCGTTCATTGTATAATTTTATCGGGCCGACATCCAAATTTAAGCGCAGTTGCTAATTTTTGAAAACAAATCACTGGCGGCCTCAAATAAGATCGGCTAAGGACTCTGTTGTTTTTGTTTATCAAACAAAATTTAATTTATTTGTGATTTATTTACTTGAGTCTACCATTACAACATCTAAAATGTACTTTTCGCACAAACTGGCTATTATTTTGTTTTTTTTTTCACTTGTTTTTGGAAAATATTTATTTTGATAATTGTTTTACATCATCTGATTTATATCCTAAATAGCACACTTAATTATGAGGGGTTGTTCACAATAGTCTTTATATTTCATGCTATTATTAAAGGACATATGATTTTATAACACTATTGTGAATCCTCCAAATATATGCACATGCATAAACAAAATTTGACATTTTAGTTAAACCTTAAGGTAGAGAAAAAAATCAGCTGTTTTAGTGAGGATACCTGATGATTGTACCATGTTCGCATTCATTCAACTTTGCAATTTTTTTTATTTTTTTCAATTTTCAAAACTCAAATATAAAAAGTTACTACTTACCCTACGTTGCCACACATTTTTACTAACACAACTACACTTTGGCAACCTGCGACTCAGTTTGCAAAGAAATTTTTAAGCAAGTAAAATGTTCACACCTACGGTACGTAAAGTGACAAGACGAAAAAAAGTGTTGTCGAATACTGAGTTTTTTTGTTAACTCACTAATATTTTATACAATTGTATATGTCACATAGAACACAATAATTTACGAACGACGATATGACCATGAAGAAAATTGAGAAAAAGCAAAGATATTCATTTAGAATGTAAGTTTTAACATAAATATCAATTTTTGATAAAAAAAAAATATATTAAAAAATTATATGTCTACAGGTAACGTTTAATAGCGACTATTGGAAACACTTAGTTAACAATTGAAGTGGAGCTATTTAATTTGAATTTATTTGAAGTTTATTTATTATTTTTTGACAAAAATTTTTTCGTACTTGCAAGTAACTACTTGCTATTGGCAATGATGTTGGCAAGGGCTAGACAGACATATATTTACTTATTAGTAAAATTAAATACAATCTGATTAAATCTACGATTCCAAATTTGAAAAAAAAAATTCTTGATTTTATAGTAGTAAATTAAGAGTACATTTGCAATTAATTGAAAAAAAAAAAAAAAAAAAATCCCTAAATATTGAGAATTTGCCCAATATGTTATTTGCTTTTTTATAGATATTGTAAAACATTTCAGTTTATTATTGTGTTCTTAGGGATCATTTTTATTTAATGGCAAACAATTAAATTATTATTTTACACAAAAACAAGGAAATATTGAATATTTTCTGATTTCACAAAAAAAAAACTATTTTTTCTGGCATTCATGATATGTCTAACGATAAGCTTCTGTCAAATCTTTTAATTGTGTCCATTTTTTTTTACTTTCTTAGGTCTTCTCATGCTTACTTCCCCCTACAACAAAACAAACAACACATGCGTTGTTTGTGTTTTTAAAACTTAAAAAAAAAAGATAAATTTACATCCACATTCAGCTGCATCAATGTTGTTATTTATATATTTAATCATCTGTCATTTTTTTTAAGTTTTCAAAACGAACATCTGCTGGATTGTCGAGGATCATTCTTCATGCGTGTCAGTAATAAAATACATAAGATGTTATTTTTGTTGACTTTTTTTGTTCAAGTTTTGTTGTTTTTGTCATTTCTTTATTTTAAGTGTAATTTTTAACTTTAAAATACATGACAAAACAAAGATATAAATGTATTAACAACATATAATATTTGTCTATTAATAAATTTGTTTTAATTTGTATTCATTTTAAGGATCATTCTTTAGTGGCTCTTGTAAAAATGTTGTGTTTTTCTCAACATTGTTTTTAATTAAAAAGGGATTGATAGTTTAATTTACAGTCCTAAAGTTACAATTACAAGCTTTATTCTGTAATACAAATTCCACATTTAATATTTTTATTATATTTTTATTTATTTTCAGGTTCATTAATGGGCACTTTTACACATTTAACATGTTTTTTTATATTGAAGAGAGATTGATAGTTTAATTTAAAATCCAAAAGTTACAAAATTAGACATTCTACAGCTTTTACTGAGAATATACATTCCAAATTTTAATAGCTACATACATACATACATACATATGTAAGTTTGTATGTTTTAACAGCTTTTTTTTAACTACTGTGACACATTACACAATCTGGCCACATTAATAATTGCTTTAAAATAGGAATAACGCCAACTCCCGTTATCTTCTTTTATTCTCTCTTTATTCATAGATGTTTTGAGACAAAAGTAAAACAATACTCTATATTATTTTGAATTATTTATCATTGTTTAATTTAAAATTAACATTGTTAAATGTTATTTTTTTCTGTTTTTACCTTTTTATACCCTTCACCTGTGATGCTTTTTCATTTCGTTTGTAATTTCTACAATTTTCATTTCCGACCCCATAAAGTATATATTTTCTGAAAGCTTATGAATAAAGGAGTAGATTAAGCCCTTACCGTCTGTCCGTGTGTTGGTTGAAATCAACTTATAAAAGCAACCACATGCTCTTCAGACCTGTGTGTGGTATCAATCTTTTGGAAATATCGGAGAATGAATCGCTATTGATATACAGCACAATCGCCCCATAACTTTTTGAGATATAAGTAAAAAAAACACAACTGACTGTTTTTTCCTATATTTTTACCACAAAAAATAAAATTGTTCAGCCACAAAATAATTAACAGGTACTTTTGCTACTATTTGTAGATAGAGATATTCGTGAAAAACTTTGGATAAAGCGCCTTCTAATCGATAAAGTTATAGGCGAAAATAATTTTTTTTCAGCTTCTGGACAACCGATAGTCAATATTGGTATCATCTGAAAGGACTCGAATAGGGCAAAATAAGCACTATAAAAAAATTAAAATTCATGTTGGCCGCCACTACAAAATGGCTGCAAATAAATTTATATATGGGTCACATTTGGTGTTTTTTAATGTAACTTCTTGAACCCCCTTAATATTGCCATCAAACGAAAGGGATTGACCAGTATAATACAGTAAATAATTAAGAAAATGTAAAATCCAAGATGGCGTCTAAAACAAAATGGCGGAACAAATTTTTTTAACCCCATTAATATGGGTATCAAATGAAAGGGCTTGACTAGTAGAATACAGGTAACTACGTAAAAATTCAAAATAAAGGATGGCGTCAGAAATAATAAGGACAAATGGCGTACAACATGAAATATAGGTTAAGCTACGATGTGGGATTATACCTATGTACATGATGGTGAAGGGTATTTTTAGATTCGGCACGGCCGAATATAGCACTCTTACTTGTTTTAAAGTCAATAATTTTGCGGCTTTTTTTTAGAATTTATTTTATAGAATTTTTTTATATTCTCTAACGTTAAGTTTTTTGTTGTTGATGTTGAATTTGAAAGTCATTTATATTAATTAATACTGGGTGGCCCAAACAAGACCTGCCAAAGTTATATACATAAATTTTTTTTTTTTAAATATAAAGGTGTTGTATCTTAAGGTTATAAGTGAATTCCTAAAAATTAACACAACAACAACGCGTTAAATTATCGAATTATTCTATTCCTGTCAACGATAAATTTTTATGATCGAAATCACGAAAAATATCAAAAAAAACAAAAGTGGTATAGATTTTGGTCAAGATTTAAATTCAAATCTACTAGATTTCAGGCACATGTAAATGTTCTATAAAATAATTACGCAAGAAAAATGTGTATTTCCTATTGCACATTACAAAAATCGAGAGTAAATTTTGTGGGATACCCTTTATTTAGAAAATGACTAACCCGTATGATTTATATATTTTTCTTTTGTACATTTTTCCACTTATTAAAAATTATTATAATAATTCCTTCGAATCATTTTTGTAAAAGTTTTAAAAATAAATATGAAACAATTAAAATAATATATTATTGTAGTAGTAATAAAATCAGTATGTGGGTGCTTCGCATAAAAACAACCACTGGATCATGACTGTCAGTGTTTGACAAGTGACATGTGTTTTAAAATATTGCTTTAAATACATAAAGAAATTAATATGTTTAATAATTTTAGCTTTTAGCGGTTGTCCTAAAGCTAATTATGAACAACAGTGGAATGTAGTAAAGGCTTTTCCTACGCTTGAGGTTAAAAAAAACCGTTTTATACAAAATATTGTCGACAAGATTTTAAAAATTCACACTGTAAAATGATTGAATAAATGTTTTAAGAAAAAACTAACGATACAGTTCTGTGCATTTTGATAGAAATTAACATTTGTGACTTGCAATTGAAGATCATTGGAAAAAATGTTAATGCTTCCATACTTAAGATTTTAAGACTGAATTCATCTTTAAAAAACATACAAAATAATTTCGTTAAAACATACTTAAAATCTTTTTTGTAGATTTTATTAAATATAGGGTCAGCCATCTAACGTTTTTTTTTCAACTAGTGCTTATTTCGTGAATGGTAACACTTAGCTCATGTCTGATTTGACAGATAATTAGTTTTATCCTTCCGCTGAACGAATATGGTTGTGTATACGCTTGAACAACGCTGGGAAATATTGCGACATTACTTTGGCCGATTTTGCCAAAAAAATCATCTTTTCATCTTTTGAGCAAGGCGATCGTTATTGGGTCATGTTGAACGAATTTTTGTTCACAAAAATTTAAGAGGAGGATATTGGCAACATTTGGTTTCAACAGGACGGCGATACGTGCCACACAGCCGAAGCTACACTTTTTTTATAGCATTTAAAAAAAAAAAGTTATTTGGCGGACCCTATACAACCTTGTTTTTGGTGTACTTCATTCAGTGCTACCAAATTAAAAAGATTAAAAACAGCTGATAATGTTTGGCGCTGAATAAGAAAAAAAGTTTAACAAGTGAAATTAAACAAACTAAACAAAAGCAATGGATGCAGCAACGACAAAATTTATTTAATTATTTATTTACAAAAAATTAAAATAATTTCTATTTTGAAGCACATTGTAAAAATTTCTTAGTTTTCCATACAAACAAAAACAGCTGATATACAGTGTGTGAAACAAATATTTTAACAAAAGTATTAAAAAATACTTAAAGAAATACACATATTGGATATACTGTGAGTTAAAACCTGATGTAAATAAATTTGTAGTGTGAACGCAAAATCAGCTGCTACTGGTTCTAATGTGAAAACCAGGTTTTAACTTTAAGTGTGAAAATACTATTAAAGAAGTTAGGGAAAAATTATTACAAAAATCGCTTCAAACGTTAAAAAACACATTTTGTAGAACACGGTAAAGTACCGACATTTAATTGAACGAAACTGTTACTTTTTAAATCCAACACGAATCCTGTCAAATTTTGAAAATTTTTCTAAAACTACAAGCACTAACTACACATAACCTTGACTTGCACTGCTGTCAGATTTCACTGGCGTACCAAAATACCAACTAGAAAAAGTTGAGTTTTCAATCAAAATTCTATGTTTTATTTTTTTTATTTTCATATATCAATTAACTTAAAACATTTCTACTTTAATAGGTTTTTTTATTTGTTTTGTTTTTTTGGGTTTCTTTCACAAATAAATCGTTGTTAAAAAATCTTTTATACTTTTTTTTTTCTTTTGAAAAAAAGTTTTTGTTCAAACCCTGCCAAGCATGAATTTTAAAATAAAGTATTAATGTCACATATTTTTTTACATGTATAAAATATAGTCTTTAATTAAAAACAAAGTTACAAAATACACATTAAAATGTAACTACAAAGAGGGAACTTTTTAAGCATCTTACCAAAATCACATGATGAACAACATTATTATTTTAATGGTGTTTAAGTAGATGAGGATTTCTTTAAATGAGAAATAACATGCGAAAAGTTACTAACCTGCAAAGAGATTAAAAAAATAAAAAAAAACAAAAATTAATGAAAGTTTTTTTATTATTTAAATTAAATTGTTATACTTAGAAACACTTACAAAATAAGATGGTGGATGTAACTTATAAAACTATCTAACGATATACCAAGTAATGTTTTATACATTACCCACTGAAAAGTAGATTTAAAAACAAGCAAGTGTGCTTTATTAGGTCGTGACGAAACCGATAATACTGTCATACCCATAGATATAAAAATATATAAAATTTTATTATTTCCGACGCCATCTTTGTTTTTAATTTTTACATAGTTAATTGAATTCTATTCAAGCTTTTCCATTTAATAACCACATTGATTAAGTTAGAAATAAAATATTATCCGCCATTTTTATTCAGAAAATATCTTGGGTTTAACACTTGTTCATACTTAACTGTATTCTTGAAGGGAATCAAGACGTATTTACTATATTTAACGCTTATATTCGCCATTTAACTTAGACGCCATATTAGGCTTTAATTTTTACGTAGTTTACTGTATTTTACTGGTCAAAACAGTATTAAGGGAGATGAATGGGGTTCATTTTTAATTATGTACTAGATTTGATCCAAATTGGCATTTATTGCATGCCATTTTGCAGCGGCGGTCATCATGGATTATAATTTGTAAATGTTTTATGCTTGTCGAGCCCTTTCATTGGGTACCAAAATTGACTGTCGCGGTTATCTTAAAGTCGATTTCGAAAGGACCGAAGCAGTTGTAAAATGATGGCCATCTATCGGTTTAAATTTTAACCAGCGGTTATTTCGAATATGGCTATACTTATGTCATTCTATTCAGTATAATATCTCCACTGAACGAAATAAATCAGTTTTACGGTTGAGCAATGTTGGGATTTATTGGAAATTTATTTTCAAAACAAAGACAATTGGTCGAAAATTGCACGAAAATGTCGTACAAACAAGTCATCCTTTAAGATGAAGCTCATTTTAAGATTGGTGCGTACGTTAATAAGCAAAATTGCTGTATTTGGGGCTCAGAAAATTCAAACGTGGTCTTACAAAAGCCAATGCACTCATTACGTGTGACTGTTTAGTGCGGCTTATGGAGCAGAGGCATCATTGGCCCATGTTTCTTTGAAAATGAGGACGGCGCAACCATTACGGTCAATGGAGATACGTATCGCACCATGATAACTGATTTCTTGTGCCCGCTCTTCATTGTATTGATGTAAACAATGTTTGGTTTCAACAGGATGGTGCAATTTCCCACACATCTCATGCCACAATCGATTTTTTGCGTACAACGTTTAATTAGCCGAAATGTTGATGTCAAATGACCGCCAAGAAGCTACGATTTGACACCGTTGCACTATTTTCTGTGGGGCGCCGTAAGAGACAAGTTTTATGCAGCCTAACCAGAGACAATTGATACCGAAATACAACCCCATACACTCGAAAATTGGTCGCGGCAGCCATATGAATAAAATAATATTTAATTGGTTTTAAACCGGAACAATTGTACTTCACAACAAAAAAATAAATTTGGCAAAATTAATAATTGAATTGCTTATTCAACATTAAAGTTTAAAAATTTAGCTAAACATTTAACCAGTTAGAAAGTAATTGTACTTGCTTTAAGCTGGTAATGCATTATACGTTACTCAGTAATGAGTGTTCCACTGAAACATTACTTCAACATGTTAACAAAAATATTATTTAATTAAAAATATTTTTTTCGGACCACCCTGTTATTATGCACTTACCATAATTATTTTTTTAATTATTTACAATTATTTTCATAACAGACACCTCCTCCCTATCTTTTTATAAAAAATTCTATTAACTTCATATGTATTCATATCACTGGAATGTGTTAAAAACACATTCAACTAATTGTTTCTAATAAGCAACATTAGTTTATGATGTTATAGTGATAGGCCAACAAACAAAAAATTGTGTCCAATTAAAAAAATTCTAAATTTAAATTAAAACATCTGTAGAAAACCGGACGGAAATTGCATTTTCAATGTTTTTAGTGCATGTACATTATTTTTTTCTTTTTTGTAAAGTAAAAAAAAAACAATGAGTTGTTTTATTAGTTTCACGAAGTGTGAAAAGAAGAAGGAAAATAAAATAAGATTAATAAAATATCGTGAAATAAACAGTGCTAACACTATTTTAATTGAATTGTGTAAACAAGAAAAATATTAGTCAATTTATTTTAAATTTCTCCACTTTGTTTGAAACATAATAGTAATTTTCTTAATCTTTTTAGATTATTATTTAAAACTAGGGCTAGTTTTTCACTTACATATACAAATGTAATTTATTTTTAAGTTCTATTTAAAAACGAAACTCAATTTTTCACTGCAATCTTAAAAAAAACTAAAATGAAATACTTAAATGACCAACATTTTGCACCTAAAGCTTATTAAAGTTTAACAAACAAGCATATGTTTTAGATCCGTAAAAGTAAACAAATTATTAGCCATTGATAGCTGTTGTATAATTTTGATTTTTAATCTATATTTACTTTCAGCTGTATTCTGGAAAACTAGAAAAAATTACAATGCTGCCATATTTTCATCACAATTGCATTTAAATTCAACTTAAACTTATATAAAATTTAACTAAATTTGTATTTAAATACCAACTTATGAAATGTGATTTAGAGATGCCGTATTAAGTGCGTTATTGCTAGAGCAAAGTTGTTCTGTTAAAACAAAACTCGTGAGTAGTTAAACCTAAAGCAGCTAATACAGAGCAAGTCTCTTACATCTGATTCGTCAAATTTGTGAAATTCTGCATGTGCGCCAAAATGGTTATTTTAATTTTACCTCGTTTTTGATATTTCATAAAATTTCATTTTTGTATTAATTCAACAGATGGTGTTAAAAGATCTGTAGATCTACTGGTCAAGCCCTTTCATTTGATACCAATATTGAGGGGGTGCAAGAAGTTTTAGTTTTAAATACCAGATTTGACCCATATATAAAATAATTGTCCGCCATTTTGTAGTGGCAGCCAACATGAATTTAATTATTTGTATAGTGCTTATATTGCGATAGTCAAGTCCTTTCTTTTAATACCAATATTGACTCTCTCGGTTGTCTAGCAGCTAAAAAAAATTAATTTTCGTTTGTAAATTTTTGGTATATAAGTATATTTAAGAAAAAAATTGTGGCCTATAACTTTACCGATTAGAGCCCACTCTATCCAAAATTTTTCACGAAAATCTCTAGAGGCATTTTATATATACAAATAGTAGCAAAGGTACCTATAAATTATTGTATGGCTGAAAAATTTTAATTTTGGTGGTAAAAATATGGGACAAAAACAGAGGCAGTCGTGTTTTTTGCTTATATCTCAGAAAGTTATGGGGCGATTGTGCTAAATTTCAATAGAGATTCATTACCGGATATTTCCAAAAGATTGATATCATACACAGATCTGAGGAACATATAGTTGCATCTAAAAGTTGATTTCAACAAATAAACGAACAGACAGATAGGTCTTAATCGACTCCTCTATTCATAAGCTTTCAGAAAATATATTTTTTTTTTCACACGGAATGACAAAGCTATATATCTGTGGCTTGGAGCTAAATGGGCCAATGTCACTTTTTTGCTCTATTTCATTATGGTAAAAGAGCTAAAGTCATACTTAACCTAGAACAGCTTCATAAATAAAATGCTGGTCAATGTCACTATGAAAGCATATATAAAAGTTAAAGTTCAATTCAAATTTTCTCAAAAGTAAATATTTTGACATTGGCCCTTTTAGCTCCAAGCCACAGTTATAACCTTGTGATGGGTATAAAAATGCTACTTTGGTTTTAACTAAAAAAAATTTTTTTTTTATCAATATAAAAAGATTATGTAGATTATGTAAATCATAACTCCCCTTACCACCCAAAACCGCTAAAAGAGCCACATTGCAGCAAAGATGCCGTATACAAAACAAAACAAAAAACAAGTAAATATTAATAATGAATGGGGAAATAAATAGTTTCAATATTGCAGCAAAAATTAAAAAAGAAAAAAAAAAGAAAAACTATACTTGTAAAGAAAACGTGACATTAAAAAAAAAGCATGCAAATGAATAAATCAGCATTAATATTTTTGTATTTGTTTCATTACACAACAAGGAAAAAAAAAGAAACTGCGCCCAGCAGCCAGTGTGAATTCTAAAAATGTATAAAGAAAAACCTAGAACAAAAAAAAATTAATATAAATAAATAAATTTCATTCACATCAAACTCAATGTTTTAAAAATATAATAAAAAATAACAACAATTTTCATATAAAACATCATTTAATCATAATTATTTATGCAGTTCTCTATAATACTTCAAATCTTACTGTTACTGAAATAGAAAAAACACATAAATATTAATAGAATTCAAAGTAACAGGATGATTTATGTGAGAAAAATAAAAAGTAATTTTAAATATAAAAATTATAATTCTCTTTATAAAGCAGAAATCTATGGTAGAAACATAAAAACACTTTTTATGTTTTCTTTAATTTACCAGAAAATTACACACAAAAATTTACGAAAAACTCAATTTTGCATGTTAAAACCGAAAATTTTACAATTAAGTAAGGAGGTGTACATAATTTTCATATTGTATACTTTTTATACAAAAAAAATATGTTAAATTTGTTGAACGTTAGATATACGTACACAAGGTAGAAATATAGAAGGTAGTTTCATATATTTTTTTGTTTACAAAAATTAGGGTTTTTGAAGTTAATTATACCCTTCAAACAGTGAAAAAGGGTAGGTTTGTCATTCCGTGTGAAATTTCTACAATTTTCATTTCCGACCCCATAAAGTATATATTTTCTGAAAGCTTATGAATAGGGGAGTCGATTAAGCTCTGTCAGTCTGTCTACTTTTTATATATTTTTTTTAAAAGTGAACTTAAATTTACTTTAAAAATATTATAATATGCACAACATTATAATTTTTATATTTTTTTGTATCGCAACAGTATAAAAATATCCAGCTATAATTCAGCTTTATTGGTAACTACTTATTTGATTGCTTTTTGTAAGTTCATTTGTAAGCGAGGCTTATGATTTCTGGGACGGACAACTCAAACAAAAATAAGTAGTTGTTCGGTCGAAAAGTAACTTGTTTATGTATGTCTCCAATATTAGTTGCTAACTTACTAGGTAAGTAAAGATTAAGACTCTAAACACATAGACGACAGCAGACTTCACAACTTCACGGCTTCAAATGCTGCCAACTTCAAATGCTGCTCTGAAGTCAGCTTCATAGTTATTTTGAAGACAGCAACAACATAATAATCAGCTGATGTGTATTTTAGCAATACAAATTTCAGGGATGCCGCATGTATATTTTATAATGAATAAAATTAAAGTTATTGATAAAAAAATGTAATAATATTACGAAAAACTATAAAAACACATGAATTTATTTCTTTGTTGTATTTTTGTAATGTTTTTTATGTTTAATATTAAAAATAAGTTTTTGTTCTTATTTTTTAAAATTTAATATAAATAATGGCAACACTATATTTGTTCATTGCTGCCCGTCAAAATAGAAAATAGCCTAAGTTGCCAGCAGCAGCAAGTGCTGTTGTGCAGTCGTACTGCTGTGCTGCCGTCAAAATAATCGTTTTCATTTAAACACATGGATTTTATTTTTGACATATTGCTGCTTGCTGTCTGCTGTCGTCTATGTGTTTAAAGCATAACTGCGCAGTTAAGTCTTAGGAATTTTTTTTATAAAAATTATCAATATTAATCATATCTGGATATTACATAAAATTTAAAAAAGAAGATTCGCTTTTAACGACAAGATAAAAAATTATGATTTAAATTAAATTAATTTTATAACCAAAAATCGTTTTCTGTAAAAAAATATGAATACAAAATTTATTTGTTTTTAAAATTATTAGATCCTGTCTTACAAAATTGCCAACTATAAATAAAGTACAAAGTAGATTCCAATAAAATCGTACACAATAAACTGTATCTTTATGAACAACTTTATCCAAACCACATTTAAGCAACATGTTAGTAAATCAAAACTTATTATGGTCTATTTATTGTCTTCTGAACCGATCAACAGTACACAGCAGACCTATCAAAACGCAAATCTAACGTATAAACTATAAGGAAGTAGATAATAAAGAGCCGCACAAGCATAAGAAAAAATACTTACAAGCAGATTCTTTTAATTTAAAATAGGGTATGTGTATATAACACTTTCAGTATAAAATGCATAACAGAAAAAATATGTGTTTGGCTTTACGATTAAAACATTGAAAAATAGAACAAAATTTAAATAAAGCAACGTTAAAACAAAATCAGAACAAAGATGAAATAAAACATTAAAACTGAAATAGAACTTTCAAAACATGTTGAAATGTTCCAATAGACACAAGGAAAAAACTTACACTTACTTACTTAACCTTGAATTTTTATAATTTCTGAAAATAAAAATCAACATTTTGGGGGAAAAAATTATAAAAATATGATAAAATCATGATTATGGCAACGATGATGCTAATGTTTGTCAGAAGAAAAAGGGAGAACGCAAGTACCTTATGATTTTCTACCAAGAATATATCTAAATATGTACATATAACACAAAAATTAGCTCAACATTGTTGTATTACTTTTAATAAAAAAAAAAAATACATTTGAAACTTCAAATATTTCTTTTAAAATACAAAAAAAAATGTTTCACAACTGTTAAACTTCCTTTTAAAAAATAGCCAAACTTTCCACTTGCACATATGGATGGCATCTCTTAACAAATGCAAAACAAACAAAAATAAAACTCTCCAAAATGGATGCCGACATCACAAATGTTGCCAATTATTTCAAAAATAAAACTCTGAAGAAAATTGCGAAGAACAAGAAACTGTTTTATTTATATTAAGGAAGAAAAAAAAACAATGCAAAAATTGTTAATTTTTGTGTATGTGGGTGGCTTATTTATTTACTCTGCTCTCAGTTAATAAAACTGTTATGGTATTATCAAGTTTTCATGTCATTAAAATCTGTATGTGTGTATATATCTGATGTGTTCTTATATTCAGACTGGCCTTGATAATGCGGTGGCTTGTTAAAAATAAAACACTGACAATTTCAATAAATAAAATACAATAATAATTAATGCATCATACATACTTTTGCTAAAAAAAATTTATAAACTAAGTAAGTGAATTTGAAAGGGTATTAAAAATAATGAATTTATCTCATTATAGAAAAAATGTTTGTTGTTGTTTTTTTACAACTTTATAAGGCATTTTTTATTAAGGTAAAGGAAAATATGAGTGTTATTAAAAAAGTATTGAAAATTTTATTGAAATCTCATTTTTCTTTTATTTTTAAATAAATTATTTCTAAAAACGAAACGAAACCAAACCAAACCAAACTTGAATACTCTTAAATAATTGGAATAATCAGCCACACGCAAAAAAAAAAACTAAAGTTATTTTATGTTTTTTTACAGGCTATTATTTTATTATTTATTTAAAAGTGAATGTTATTAAACGGTTTTAATTATTTATTTCTCATATGATTTAAGTTTATTTTTATTACTATGAAGTAAATTTGTTTTGAATATAAAATGAGTTTTTAATTCATTTTGTGACAATAAAATTTCATTTGCCAAAACGAATTTTGTATTTTAATTGACAACTAACCTATTTACCTTTTTTTTAAGTTTATTGTTTAATTTATTATCTAATATTAAGTGAATCTCTGCGGGAGTGTAACTAGAGAAACATGCCGGATAAATTTAGAGACTTTTTGTAAATAAGGAAAAAACGAATAGGAAATAATTTAAAACCGGTCTCAATGCTGCTAACGAGGAGGAAATACAATAAATGTAAATTTTTAATTTAAAATGCAATGATTTCAAATGGAGAAATAAAAAAATTGAAAATGTAAGAGAAAAAAAATTAAAAAACTAATTTGTAAATTTTTAACAAAAACAAAAAACAATTATTGCTTAATATTGTTTAATTAATTAACTAATTAATTTATTTATAAATCGAAATTTTACTTTGAAATTTTTTAAATACATAGTTTATTTTATTGATATTAAATTTTTTCAAAAAGCTTACAAATTTCTGTCAGTTAAAAATATTATAAAAAATAATAAAATTAAAAATTTATTTTGAAGCATAAGTTTAACAAAATTGTAATTAACCCATTTATGCCCGGCGTACTCATATGAGAACGGTTATTTATATACCCACATTACCTATTTCTTTTACTTTATATTCTGTTTATAAACGAATTTGCATTGAAAAATAATGTGACTTTTAAAAAAATAGTAACTTTTAAGATTACAAGGGTACTCACAAAGGGAAGTGCAAACTGTGCAAACGATGCAAATAATTGCAAAAAATGCACTATTTTTTAACACAACAACAAAATGTATGCATTTGCAATTTGCTTCACTTTACTTCAATTGCACTACAAAAAGCTTGAGCAAAATTGGTTGTGTATGTATTTGCTAGAAGCAAATAAGTGACAACTGCTGTTTTTGACCTTTCGATCGTCATTAATTTTAAGTAAAAGAATACTAAAATCACAAGCATTTCTGTTAGTAATAATACAATTAAAAAAAAATAGATTCTATTGAAAAAAAAAAGAAATATTCAAGAAATTTAGTAAGAAGTTGCCAGATTTTTTCAGTCGGTAACTCAGACAACACCGGCTGAAATACATATACATACATATATTTCGAATTAAAAAGGAGGCGCTCACGATATGTCGTAATATGCACAGCAAATTTGCTCTGTGAAAATTTGCACAGGTTTAATCGTGAGTACCAGTGTTGCCGCCGACCAACTTTTTTTCGCAGTGAAATCGACAAAAAAAAACGCAGTGAAGCGCAGTGACGAGAAATAAAAAAATGTCGTTTCGTTTGGACAAAAAAAAAAAAGGAAATTTTTTTCACTTTTTTAACATTTTGATGCCCTTTTTTAAACGCCAACTTACCCATACATTTCGAAACAATATAAAAGTTAATTAAATGGACTGAAAAGCAAATATTTTTTTCACGAAATAGTTTGTTTTTCTAACGGGATTTTTGACATTTTAATTCAAGACCTAATCAGTCAACTGCAACGTAACGTAACAGCAGAAAATGTTGCCATCTTACTGCTATATTTTTAACAGGGGGACAATTTTATCTCGTTGTGTTATAGCCTTTACAGACTTACGTGTTAAACACGTTTGAGGTAAATCATGTTAAGCCGTTGTTGATCAAAAAAAGAGGAAAACTACCAAAAACTTAAAAAAGCAGTGACATTAAAAAAAAACGCAGTTACGCACTGACGACGGGCAAATCGCAGTGAAAAACTGCGATCGCAGTGAAAACGGCAACACTGGTGAGTACCCTTTATGTGCTTAAATTCTCTAAAATTGAACCTAAAATTTATTTTTTTTGCGAACTATTTTGTTGACTAAAACTACGTTCACTTTTTTATATTTTTGTGAATAAAATTATATATTTTTAGTCTGTATTTATTCAAATACATTCTCTTTATCAAATTATTATGAAATAGAAAATATATAACAATGTTTGACAGAATGAAGGCATATATTCCTATGATGTCCCCAAATGGGTACAATGGGCAATTTCCTATTACTATTTTCTAGTTTTTATTTTATAACAAATATATTCAAGATATATCTGTAACTATAATATGTATGACAGAAACTAGATTTTACATAAGTGTCCGCAGGTATCTGTCAAAGATATGAAAAAAAAGCTAGGGCAGAATTCGACTATCAATTTGATTCAGCGAATGAAATCTTGTTTGTGCGATGACTTGATAGTAGCGTTTGTACTATGGCAACAAATTACGATTTTGTTAATCCTCTGCGCAAAGTAAAAAGATGGAGCTCTATAGCTGGAAAAAAAGTGGACGTTAACATCCCTTTACTATTCCAAAATTATAACAAAGGGATGGGTGGAGTTGATCAAGCTGACCAGTCAATTGCAGCATATCGAATAGCGATAAGAGGCAAAAAATGGTGGTGAGTAATATTTACCTACATGCTAGATTTGTCTCTATCTAATGCCTGGCAACTATATCAATTGGCCAGTGAAAAAAATATGGACCAGCTACAGTTTCGCCGAAGTACTTGCAGATTTTATTTGAGGCATTTAGGAGCTGGAAAAGCGATATTTGTATTGCCAGCAAAAAAAAAAAGTGGTGTGCGGAACTAACTGGTCCTTAAATTTAATATTTTTTTGGATAAAATAGGTCAACAAAATTTAAGTAGAGTTTTCATGGAAATTAAAATATTTTTTGAATTAAGTTTAAATTTTGAGTGTTTTCTTTTTTCGTTGTGGATGAAAAATTTTGAATTTAAATGAGACATCATGTGGTAAAATTTTGGTCCCCCATATAATTCGCTTTCTTAGGATTTTCGAAATAAAATGATGTTGTTTCTTTGCGACATAAAGTACAAAGGGGAATCCTTTTTTAATGTAAATGTTTAAATTCGAAGTTTATACAAATGTACATATATGTATGTACATACATATGTACATATGTAATTAACATACACTTAAACTGCGTCCCGATATTTTTAAATTGTTTAAAGAGATTTGGATTTTAAAATCTTAAACATTAAAAAATGTGTGTGAAAATTTTCTTTAATAATTCTCTTCAATTTACACGAATTTTAAATTTCGAACATTAAAAATATTAAGAAAATATGTAAAAAAAATATTTTAAAAATATATTTATGAATAAAAATGGTATATTAAACCTTTTTTTAAAAGTTCGAAAATTCGAAGTTATTTTCGAAAAAAAATTTAAATACTGAAATATAATTTCTAAAGTTTATAAATTTAAAATATGCAAATAATTTATTTGATTTTTATAATTTATACAATTTTTAAGTTAAAAAGTTACAATTCTAAGAGTAATTTAAAAAAAAGACTCTAAAAACACATACATATATGATCATTTTAAAACTGCAGTTTAATAAAAAGGAAACGTCTTTAATTAGAAAGAAATTATAAGTCCTAGCTTAGACGAGCAAACATTTGTAAGAAAATCACCTGGAATTCTTTGTTGTTTTTAGATTAGCGTTAAAATGCACAAACATGTTGAGGGGGCAGCATTCAATTAGTGTTGTATTGTTTGCTTTTTATTTTATTTTTTGGGAGACTAACTTACTAAGTAGCGAACACAAGAACGATACCCTCCTCCCTACTCGTAGTTTGCTCCATTAAAATATGTTCCTTACAAATGTTAGCCCGTCTTAACACAGACTAACAGGGAAATGTTTCGTATTTGTCTCTTTTAATGCTTTTCCAATCGACTTGGAACTGAATTATGTCATGTAGCCCTACGCGTTTCTTCGAATTTTCAGAATAAAATGGCATTGATTCTTCCGGCCAAAACGTTAAATTTTTTTAAATTGAATTTAGATAGTATACTTTGTAACCTGCATATGTATATAGTGTAATCAAAAGCTTTGTTAATAAGCATTTAATATTTTTGAAACTTCAATTTATCGAAAAAGGAATAACGGACCGTTTAAAACGTTTTAAAATACATTTGCGTCTTTGAATATTTCGTTTAGCTTTTAAATGACGCCTTGAATAGGTTCTTGACATGCGTTTGCGAGGCATTTTACTTAAACGTTTAATATTGTTCGACCATTTAAGGCGGGGCCTCATAAATTTGCTTTGGAAATTTTTCTATAAGAGACAAATATTTGAATTTATTAAAGTATGCACAAATATATATTTAAACTTTCAATAACAAACCTTTTGTTTAAAGTGTTTAGCTTGAATTGTCTTGAAATTGTGCGAAGCTTGCACATACGCTTTTTAAATTTGAATTTCTTATTAAAAAAAAAAAATTGTAAAGAATGTGTGATTTCTAAATGAAAAGTAAATTTAAATATTAAAAAATTTTAATTTTAAATAAAATTAATTAATAAATATTTTATAAAAAATAAATTAAAAAAAAGTAAGAGCGCTATACTCCGCCATGCTGAAATTCATTTAAAAAAATGTGTTTCACCTTGTTTTTTAGACGCCATCTTGGATTTTACACTTTTTAATAGTTTACTACATTGTACTGGTCAAGTCCTCTTAGTTGATACCAATATTGTGGGTGTTTAAGGGGACAAAGTAGTAATTACTATATTTGACTCATATATCCGTCATTTAATCTAGGACGCTATCTGGAAATTTTTTTATAGCTAACTATATTTTAAAGTTCAAGCCCTTTCATTTTATCCCCATATTAACTCTATTGGTCGTATAGAAACTGAAAGATATCGATTTTTGAGGCAGTTATACTTTGGTGCTTATATCTCAGTTGGTTTCAAACCGATTTGTTAGTTTCTCTTAGAAATATGTAAGCATGTTCAAAAACTATTTACGAATTTGAAAAATTTTAATATATTTAAAAAATATATAAAAAATATAATTTTTGCCTATAACTTTGATGATTAGTCCCAAATTTATCCAAAAATTTTTATGAATATCTCCAGAGGCATATCAAATCTTTAAACAGTAACAACTGTGTCTATAAATTATCCTAGCTTTATTTATCTTACAAATAAAAACGTTGAAACTTAAGATATCTCTTAAAAAAAACACACGTTTTTTTCATCCGCTTATGCCATACATATACATGCGAAAGTGTGTAATAAGACGAGTAAAACCTATAATAGTAGTGTAAACTATATTATATCTAACTTTCAATATTTGCTATTACTTAAAATCTGTTTATTTGGAAACATATTACAAAATATTTCTTTTAAATTTTTTAAGAGAAATAAGACAAAAAATGAAAGTGTTTTATTTGTCTCTCTAAGAGTCACTCAGTTTTAGGGGTCTCCAAATAACACATCAAAACAATTTAAAATATTTTATTTATGTAAATTATGTTAAACAAAAAAATAGTTTCGTATTATAAAAATATTTCAAATAGCAAATTAAAAGTTAATAAAAAATGTTGTTGTTATGCATAGACAAACAAGTTTATGAATCAACAAAGAATTAAAAAAAAAAAAAAAAAAATACACATAAATAGACACACACACACACACACACACCAAAAAATACCAGACAAAAGCTAGAACATCTTAATTTTAAGGTTAAATAGTTTTAAAGAGATATTCTAATGTTTAATGAATAAATGGAATTTTTATTAATGTGTAAAAATAAATAAAGGGTGTCCTAAAATTCAGGCATGATATGCATTACATAGAAACACGCCAGGACCATAAATGGTTTAGCACACTAATCGAAATTCTTAATGTACAACAATTTTCCTAAATCTGTTTTGCAATAAAATCTCTTGGCTTTCTTTTTCTGACGTTGACATGGCAACCAGGGCTGCCGTTTTTGGTTATTTCTAACCAAAAGTGGTTATTTTTTTCTTTAATGTGGAGATGTGAATATTTTTCTCATTTTGGTTATTTTTTTCCAAAATAATATTACACATGTACATATTTTTTATGTTATACTTTTTAAGCTTTTATGTTCTTCAATTTTTAGTATTGCTACCAGGGCAACTGAAAATAAAACAGCTGTGACTAAAATCGCTAGTGCAGCCACTAATTACGAATTCGCCTTGATTGCTACTCACTTGTTTACAATACTTTTCTTTTATAATACTGTCATCAGCTTTTAATTTTACTTAATGATCGCAACTCTGTACTACAGAAATGACATGTTTTTTGTAATGGCGGCAACATTCAATTAAAAGATTTTACAAAGTAAATATTTATAAAGAATATGCTTGTAAGTTGTTGTTTGTGTAAAAATACTGTTCGGCTGTCAAATACAAAAACTGAACGTGTGAAGAAAAACAAAATTCAACAATAAAACGGAAAACTAAACGAGTCGGAAGCTGATTTAGCTTACAAATGAGCATTGAACTATTGCTTGCAAGTCAAGAATTTTTAATAAGTAAATCTATGATCTCAAACTGTTATACCCTATTCAGACAGGGTACCTACATACATATGTAGGTAAAAGAATTATATTTGTTTTGTTATTATTATTAATTGTATTCAAATCACATGCTTTACATTATAAATATATATGCATTTTAAATGTTCTTTAATAAAAATACTACATAGGTATTGAAATTTGGTTATTTTTTTTTTCTCATTTTGTAACTTTTAAAGCGAATTTTGGTTGTAAAAATTTTTTTGTTGTGGCAGCACTGATGGCAACATTTCTTATTGTCCAAATTGCGGCGAATTGATATTTTGCAATTGAAAAAAAATTAACTAGATGTGTGGAAAATGTGTATCGCTGTCCTCTCCTTAAGCCGTTCTTTTCCATGTGCAGTGTTATTTTTATACACGCCACTAAAAAAAATGGTGGGGTATATTAATTTTGTCATTCCGTTTGTAACACATCGAAATATCCATTTTGAATCCCATAAAAATATATATACTCAATCGGGGTTTTATTTTATGACGTTCTAGCTATGTCCGTCCGTCTGTTGAAAGCACGATAGAGGTCGGACCGAAAAAGCTAGGGGGCTCAAACTTTGCCAAAATATTTCTTATACGCAAGTTTTATTTGGTATTGAAAATGGGCTAAATCGGAATCTTAGGAAGAGAGTTATAGCTCGTAATACAAGAGTAGGTCGAAAAAACCGTGTCCTTCCAACATCGAATAAAATGCAATTGTGTCCAAACGCATTAACGTAGTCATGAAACTTCGAATATATATTTCCTGAGTGAAAGCAATGTTTCTCCCTGAAAATTGCTTAAATCAATGTATTAGGAAAAGAGTTATAGATCAAAATGTACTAAAGTTTACCCCGCACAGTGTATTTTTCGGTATATTTTAAATTTAAAACCTAATAAAACTGACAAAATTAGATGTATGATTCTGAAATTTTACAAACGTTGCTTTTTGGTCAAAGGCCCAAACGAAAAATAAATGTGACACGCCCACTTTTACGCCCACCTCCCATATAACGCTTTATCTCAAATTCATATAATTTCTCTATAGAATATTAAAAGACTATATGGAAATATCTAAATTGTATTCATTAGCAGAAACAACTGCGACACGCCTACTTTAACGCCCACTTTTCACGTTATCCACTGTTAATGAAATTTAAAAGCTCATAAAATCGACAAGATTAGAGGTATGATGATGAAATTTGTTACAGATATCCTTCTAGTCAATTTCATTGGTATGCCAGAAAATATAGGTGCCACGCCCACTTTTACGCCCACCTCCCAATTAACGTTTTATCTCAAATTCATATAATTTCTCTATGAATAAAGATTTTGGAATAAGAACTATATTGACATATCTAAGTTGTATGTAAATATGTAAATATGAGTTTTCAAATTGACATGCAATTTACTTTATTGGAAACATAATCTTTTGCCATATGGCCGCCATGGCTGGCTCTGACATAGACTAGACTGGAGGTCCAATTTCGGATGACTTTTTCCAACACCTAACGCGGTGAATATTGTCCTCCAAGTGGTCTTCTTCGGGCTTATCGGCTTAGACTAGCGACTTCACATATCCCCACAGAAAATATCATCTTGATGGGCAATTTAAGGGTGTGAAACGTGAAACCATGAGATTACCAAAAGAAACCTTCAACAAATCAATTGTGTGACATATTGCGCCGTCTTGTTGAAACCGCAACTCCTGCACATTATGGTTGTTCAATTGATGAACGAAAATCATGACTCTTTTGCAGTCACCATTTACTGTAACGTTCTAACCAGCATCGTTTTTAAAAAAGTACGGACCAATAATTCCACCAGCCCTTACTTAAGACACACCAAACAGTCAGTTTTTCTGCATGTAACGGTATCTCAACATACACTTGAAGATTATCATCACTCCAAAAACGGCAGTTTTGTTTATTGACGTATTGGTTTAAACAACAGTTATAGATGACGTTGACCGTAAAATGGACGTAGTGCGCAAAACGTATTTCGAACCATGATTTTGAAAAGAAATTTGTACAATTTGGAAGCGTTTCCAGGCGTCTGTCTATTCATGCTAAAATGCCAAAGCAAACTTAACATAAATTACTTGACAGCTGACAAAATGGCGATCAGTTCAAAAAGTGTTGCCAACTTTAAGTTCTTTACATATACATTATTCTATTGATTTTTCAAACATTTAAAGCTTTTACAACCTAAAATTTACTTCATTTTTGTGTATAATAACCGGGTGAACCAAAAGATGTTTTTTACAGCCAAAGCTAAACAAGAGTGGCAAAAGTTTTTTAAATGTCATGTTCATACAATTTGTATGAAATAAACCGAAATAATGTGGCGGCCACACTTTGCAATTGCAAAATCCAATTTTGATTAGGCGTTAGGTATGGAAGTTGGCTGCAGTACAACTGTTGTTGTTGTTGTTTTTTTCTTTCTTTACTTTGGTAATTGTTGGAAAGTAATGCCATTTTAGCTATTTTCAGGTTAAACTAGTGAGTTTAAATAAAAAAAAACACAAGTTTTCAATGTGTGTGAAGTTAAATATGCCGAGTTAAATATGTTTTGACGTAAGAAAACAGCAAACAATTGTCCTCCTTTTCCATATGGTCTATATGAGTGACCTCGAAGGGTTTGCCCAAATATGTCCAAAATCCCTCAGAGATTCAATGATTTTCTCATAGTGCAAATTTTAAAAATTTTTTAAAAAATTCACAAATACAATTTAGAGTTCTGAGTTATACAGTTAATTAGACCAAACGATTGTCTTCCTTTTCCATATGGTCTATATGAGTGACCTCGAAGGGTTTGCCCAAATATGTCCAAAATCCCTCAGAGATTCAATGATTTTCTCATAGTGCAAATTTCAAAAATTTTTTAAAAAATTCACAAATACAATTCAGAATTGTGAGTTATACAGTTAATTATAGCAATTGATTGTCTTCCTTTTCCATATGGTCTATATGAGTGACCTTGAAGGGTTTGCCCAAATATGTCCAAAATCCCTCAGAGATTCAATGATTTTCTCATAGTGCAAATTTTAAAAATTTTTTAAAAAATTCACAAATACATTTCTATATGTATGTATATACAAAAAAATTTATAAAAAAAATTATTTTTGTTATTAATTTTTTTATTATTTGATGTTTTTGAATTTAGAATATCTTATTTTTGTTTATAACATCGTTACGTTGAAACATATTTAACTTTTGAGTTAAATATGTCGTTACGTCATAACATATTTAACTTCTAAGTTAAATATGTTCTTACGTCAAAACATATTTAACTCGGCATATTTAACTTCACACACGTAAGTTTTCATTACTGTTCATTACACAACGTTGACGCTTTTGTTTAGGTTTGTCACCTTGCGGTTATCGCTCAGCGGAATATTACGCAAGGCCTGCCGCTCTCGTTTAGCTTGGTCTGTTAGTAGTTTAAAAAAAAGAAACCTTGATTTAATGTGGAACTCAGATTATGACAACAACAAAAAAATAGTTTTATGCTATCATTTACAATATTTATTTAATTTACTTTTGGATTAAAATACAATAAAAATGTCAGTTAAAAATTAGCTCAACCTATACAGCCTAGGGATATTTTAATGCTCTTTTTATGGCAGTTTTTATAAACTTTCGTACTGCCTTTATTTTAATATAGACACCTGGATATTTGTAAGCACCGCAGCCATCATCCCACAATATCATACCACAAAATTTCCCATCTATAACAGCGGTACCTCCTGCATCACCCAGACAGACATCTTTGCGACCCCATGTGGTAGCACAGAACATTGTCTTTGTCAAGAAGTTGCGATTTGGATACAAGTAACGACATTTTTTATTGCTAATCACTTGTACTGTTGCCATTCTCAATTGTGTGGATGTATTTTTATCAGTTTTATTCAGTTTACCCCAGCCATATATCTGCACATCATCGCCTTGACTAAAACGTTCTGTACACAGACCAATTGGTTGAATTCTTGGATCAACAATAGGTGTATGTAATTTTAACACTGCCACATTTACACTGGTGATATCTTTCGGTAGCAAAACATTGCTAACATTAGATCTTACACCTGTCTGAAAGCTATAGGTAGCACGAGCTACTACAGTTAGTTCTTCAAAATTTATGCCATTAACATAATGGGCTACAGTTACAACAAATCGTGGATTTACTAAAGTGCCGCCACAGATAAATAAATCATATGCCATTACGCGCACTACAAAAGATGCGTCATTCGTGCTAATCAGGTTGCCGCCTACAATGCGTGACTGAATTTCGGGAAAAACCACAGCAACTTTTAAAAGGACTACGCAGCACATTAGTAACTTGGCAAACGTAATCATTTTGAGAGTTAACAAATATTCTGCACCAGCAAATAACTTTAACTTCGGAGTTGTTGGAAGGAAGTGCTGCGAATACAATAATTTATATGTCTTTTTAATCGAAGCTAGCTATGACAGTTTCTAAGGAAATTTCCCAACATTTGCTTAAATATTTACATATTAATTTAAACAGGATGTTGTTCTTTGCTCTTTTATAATAATACAATGGTTTCTTTTAAATTAGTTTAAACTTTTTATTTTCAAGTTGGTGGGGTTATTTGTTTATATTATTTAATTTAATTGTTTTAATAGAAACTGTTGATCTTTATTTGTGGTATATTCATGCATTGTACATGTACTTTAACAGTTTGGTATTGAAAATAAGCAAAATTCCTTTAGCTGAAAAAAACTAAAGTTTACAACATTGAAAAATATAAGCAATAACATTTATGATGTTTTCTTGGACCTATAGAACTTCCAATAGGAATAACTGTAAAACTGTAGCTGTAACTGTCATACTAATAACTAATAAAGTGTTTTGGACTGATTTTTCCAGAATACTTTAACAAATTATCAGCAAGAAATTATATTTAAATATTAAATGTCACAACATTTGTAAGCTAATAAAGCCAAAATTTTAGTCATTCCATGCACACAAAGAAAAAACATGGTTGTGGTAATCATGGTCGAAGAGCAACATGCTATGATTGAATTATATGATTGTGGTTAAAACATGTAATGGTTGAAAGTTATCATTATAATGTTTAATTAAAGTATCATGCAATAATCTTATAGATGACTACAAATAATATCAACAATCTTTGATATTTTCAAAGGCAAATTTTTGTTTTTTGCTTTTATTTATATTGATTGCACTTGTCATTTAAATTAGATTTTATCGTTTATTTTTAAAATTTCTTGATTTTTTTTTTTTTTCAATTTTTGCATATTTTTCTTAACATGTCAAACTATTCACGTACTACAAATTTATTCAGCAAGAAGAAGCGTTGAAAACAAATTATTATTAAAGGATATCATAGCTTGATTGACCTGTAATCATACTGTTGTTTCACAAAACATTTAATGATTGTTTAAAATGTTAAATGCTTTTGAATAATACTGAATTATACTATTTTTGTTATAATAATTTTGTTAATCATACTATTTTTACAGAACAACCATATCGAAGTTTGTATAAAAAGTAAAAATTAAGTGGTAAAATTCAAACAAACGCTTAATTGTCGTGACGAAATAAATGATAAAATAAAAATAACTACAGTAGACTCGCGGTAACAAAAACACTGCCTTACGTGAACACCGGTTAAGATGAACATACTTTTTTTTACACTGACTACTCTGTAGCGTGAACACAGTGAGAAAGCCTTATAACGTGAACAAATTTGTCGGTTATGCAAATCGTTTTCATTAAAAGGGATATCCCCATAAATAATTGCACAGGTCTAGTTTAGTGCGTGCTGCTGATTAAGCGTGACCTAATCTAAAGTTTTTCGTGAAAAATGTCACAAAAACTACCAAAATTCTAAAGTTAAACTTCTTCTGATTGGAAAGGCAAAAAATCGTCGCTCTTTTAGAAATTCTGAATCTCCTGTGGACTACAATTGCTCCAAATCAACTACAATTTTTGAAAATTGGTTTAACTAATAATGGTCGCTATTGGCTATTTAAATTCAACTGGGAAACGTCTTAAAAAAAAAAAAACAATAGCAAAATGCTGCCTGAACATTTTTATTTCTTTACTTTATGTCTAGACGAGTCATCGATTTGTCCGGACTAGAACAAAACGTCGGCAGAACAATTGTCAAAAAATTATTCATGATCTTTGATATGGTTAAAACGTATAAAGTGTATTTTGTGGCAATTTTTATGTGTCGTCTCTTTCTTTCATTTTCAAAATGCCTTTTAATATCAGACATCGTTGTTCGAACTAATGTTCTGACAACGCTGTTTGAACAAGAACAAAAATAGGTAACACATTTTTTTAATTAATTTTTAAGTACTTTTTTTTCCTTACAAACCATATGTACATAACAATCCAAAATACAAAAAATATATGAATTTGAGTTAAATCACATGTCTAATTTATTTTGAAATTTTAAAGAGTTACACCTTCGTTAACATGAACAACTTCGCAAACGTGAACACGCTCAGTTTTTAATAATTCACGTTACCGCGAGTCCACTGTATTACTTGTTTTTTATTTAATACTTGTTTTCGTTAACCAAATATTGTTGCAGAAAATATAATATGACCGTCGTGATCATGCCGTAACAATGGGGTTTTTCTCTGCGTGTGCAATTTGTTGTGTTTTATTAATAAAAGGTTCTATGTATATCAATAAAATAACACTCCAAGTATACCAAATTTATATCAGTGGGTAGGGTATATAAGATTCGGCTTATTGTTAGTTTGAGAAGTTTTAAACATTTGTGCACGTGTTGACAAATATAGAACAATACTTGGCCTTAACAATTGGAATATTGTTATTAAGCAAATTAGTACAATATTTTATTTTCATGATCCAAACACAGTTTATAAGTAAATACAAAAAATTCTACTATTGACTGTAAAAAAACATTTTGCTATTGTGAACATAGTATTGTTACTAAGCTAGAATTGTCTTTAATTTTGTTTGAACTAGCACTCATGAGGATAAGACCTATTCATGGCAGTAGTAAGAAGGCAGTGACGCAACGAACTTTTAATTGCGTTGCCAGCAGAGAAACAAGTCGACATAAAAGTCTGTGACTGCGGCGGCTAAGCGAAAAGTTGTCGACAGCAGGTCATAAACGGTTTTAGTTGGTTTTTTACAAACAATTAATCACAACAACAAACTTCTGATTAAAAACAAAAAATTATTTTATCATATTTATTACAATTATTACGATTAAAGGCTCAATAATTATTATGGGGTATTGAAGAAAATGTTAATGGTATGGTGACCACATCGTAGCAAAGCCTAAAATGTATATTTAATGTTATACACCATTTTGATTTATTATTTCCTACGCCATCTTTGATTTTAACATAGTTAACGGAATTCTATTGATGATACTCATATTGATGGTGTTAAAAGAAATTATTCGTCATTCGTTTTCGGACGCCAGCTTGGATTTTACACTTTTTTATAGTTTACTACATTGCACTGGTGAAGCCCTCTCATTTTATACAAATATTGGGTGGGGAGGGGGGTAGGTGGGATTTTGGGTGGTGGATGTTGAAGAGGCTTTTTTATTTGATACCAATATTGACAGGGATATTATTATAACTTACCGATAACTAAAGTTAGTATGTTATAGGACAGATAACTAGTTTTTCGTTATTACAACTTAAATTTAACCTAAAAGTGTCCGATAAGTTAAAGGGAAGATCACTCTACCTTTAACTTTTAACGAATTTTTATAAATTTAAAGTTACCATATTTTCTACGGTATAAAGGAATGGTTAACTATTCGTTTGTCGTTGCAACTTTGTTTTTAAAGAACTAAATAATTTGTTAAAAATAGTCGGAATTTGCTTTGGTGCTGCCATATTAAAAAAAACACACTATTTTTTTTTACAGGAAGGTTGTAATTACTAAAAATACTTAATGGTCAGTCTTTTGCTCATGTTAACAAACGTTACCTTTCATTAACATTAACACTATGTCGGCAAGTTGGCCCTTAAAAAATACTTAATTTGACTCAGATATAAATTTTTTTTACGCCATTTCGTAGCGGCGGCCATCATGGATTTTTAAGTTTTTATAGCGTATTGTATTTTGTAGTCATACCCTTTTATTTAATACCCATATCGAACAGCTCGTTTGTCTAAAAGCTAAAAAAAGTTAGGGTTTGCTTGTAAATTTTTGGGAAAAACACCGAAACAGTTGTATTATAGGGCTTTTCTTATGTTAGCCAGTTTCAAACCGATTTATTACGGTTCCTCAGCAGTAATTTTTGAGACTACGACACGACTATTCAGCGTGTCCCAAAATTATTTAAAAGTTATGGTATCTTGATATATCGAATAAAAATATGGATTACCAAATTATTTTTGCTTATAACTTTGTGTATTAGTTTCCGTTTTCCAAAAAATTCTTACACATAGAGGCATATGATATCAATAAGTAGTAGGAAACGTATCTAGAAAATATCCAAGGATTGAAAATGTTTAATTTTGATGGTAAAAATATGGGTAAAACACAAAGGCAGTCGTGTTTATTTGCTCATATCTCAGAAAGTTAAGGGGCGATTGTGTTGGTTTTTAATAGCGATTCATTCTCGAATGTTCACGTTTTAGTAAATTTTTCGACATTTTTTAAGAAGAAAAAATACTATAAGTTGCATTGAGGGATCATTCCCCCGGTGACTCCCTGTAGGTGACAGAACATTTCTTACGAAGATCTGTCCATTGCTTTTATAGAACACACCCCAAAGATATTACTAAAATATATCAGGTATTGTATGTATATAGAATCGAGGGTTTTAAATATTATAAGTTCTTAATTTCTTACAGACATTTTTAAAAACAGTCATTTTTAGAAAGTTTCTTTGCAACGAACAACTTAAATTTATTTATTTTTTTTTTCATAAATTGTGATTTTTAAAAGTTTTTGCATGTAAAACGAGATTTGTTTATCGAAAATGTCCAAAACTAAAAGATTTACTATAATTGAGAAATTATTAAGAATATTGTTCCAAACTTAAATTTAACAATTTGGCAACCCTAAAATACTAAATAACACCCATTCAAATAATCTAAAGCATACACATAGGCGACTGATATGAAATTTCAGATCTTCTCATACTTTTTTATAGTCCATCCTACTTAAATAATATAATAAATGTGAATGTTTGTATGTTTGGATATTTGTTACTCAATCACGCAAAAACGGCTGAACGGAACTAAATGAAATTCGGCACATAGATAAATAACAACCTAGATTAACAAATAGGCTACTTTTCATCGCGATAATAACGCGAAGTCGTTGGCATCATAACACATCCTAAACGGGTTGTTAGTGTTGTAAATATTTTTATTTTTGTTGTTAATAATAAGTCTACCTTTTATCCCGATAACTACGCAGACGAAGTAGCGGGCACAAGCTAGTATCGAATATTTTTGAAAAGTTTTTATTATTTTTTCACGTACATTTTTTGCTGTTCATTTTGTCCGAAATAACAGTCAAAAAATATTTGTCATACTTTTTAAAAGTAACGTAACAAATAATTATTTGATGGACCAAGGACAAGTTATGGTTGCAGTAGTGTGTACAAATTTTTTTTTGTTCACTCTTTAACACTCGTAGTAAAAGATCATAATATTTTTTTGTGAAGAACTGTGTTATAATCAGCTGTGTTTTGCATTCCGAGAGGAATTAAATCACTCGGAATTGCCATTGTAGTGTTATTGTTTATAACAACAATTTCATGGCAATTTCAATGCCGAAAACAGGCGTATATTTGCACGCGTGCTTAATTAAAGCAGACTAAATGTTAATATTTGATTGACCTTATAATTATTTGGATTATTGTTTTTAAGTAGATTATGGCAATATTTTGTTTCTTTAAATATAATTATAAGAAAACCGAAAAATGTGTAACAAAAAATATATGTATATTGGTGCAGACTGGCATTACTCAATGTGTTTAAAATTTATAAATTCTTACTAATTTTAAATTTTTCTGTGGGTTTTAAAATTAAAAATTAATATTCGGAGAACAAGTGAATAATAGAATAAACTTTTTTGTAAATTATACTTTTTGTTTCAAAGCAAATTGATCGTACATGAGTTCTTTAAAGGATTTCGTAAGTACAACCATATCTTACCATCTTAATAAATTAAACCTAGTGGAAGTCGCTACTAAGCCACATTAACGATTTTTCCAAATTGTATTTGCGAATTAGTTTTGATTTTGACAGAACCGAGATAAATAATTCTAAACTGACAGGGGCCCATTTCCTTCGATTTATTAGCGATAATTGTGAAGGCCGATACGTGATACCTCTCGCAATGTGGGTCCCATAATTTTAATGCCGTTAGCATATGCGAGTAGCATGTTTTTTTATGTAAATTGTGTCTACACTATTTTCTCCATCATTATGTTGAAAAGATCTGACAATAAACTACATATTCACTTGTCTGAAACCTCATTTGATAAAAAATATTTCTAAGATATTCTTGCCAAATTAGTTTGGCAGCCAAACTTCAAACATTTTCTGTTCTCCTGCTCATACAAGATGGATAAAACCAACCCAAATATAGCGCAGTTCAAGGTTTTTTTTTAAATGGGAAATCTGATTTTTATAGCGCTTTATATAGTGAAGTTGGTAGCAAACGAAAATTTGTTTTTATTTTGACTTTTTAGTTGTTGACGCTCTTATTTAGGGTTGTCATTTCAGCTTTAAAGCTGGGCGCTAGATAATGTTAGGCTTTTCGCACTCGTTTAGGTTGGTTTGTAAGGCGACATAATAAACATTACATGGCTGTAATAAATGCTCGGCTAATATTTTGATTATGATAAAATAATTTCTAGAATAAAAACTTTATTCGAATTTAAAATAACTTCAAGTGTAGAAAATTTGCTGAAAAAATTAATTTTTATTTTCTTAAGTACCCTGAAGACAATCAAAAAATCCATCAAGCGTTTACATGTGAGTTAGTGTTGTTTATTTTAGGTTTTTCTCGGAGACCTCACTATATGCTCGCAACGTTATAATACATAAAGCTAGCAAGTTAAGTTATGTGCAATAAAACGTTAAACGATTATTTTTCCACCGTAGACCTTTTAACACAATAATCCCACAGCAACTAAGATTGGTTTTGTCAATCACAATTGAAAACATTTTTTTAATGTTCATCAATTAGAGTAGAATCCACGTAAGTACGTGTAGTCGACAAATCACGACACCCCAAACACACATAAACCGTTTAATCGTTTATTTGATCGTCTCCAAAACACTTTACAAATTACCAACACTTGATAACAGTTATTTTTTAATTTGGCAGCACTTTTAAATGTTGCCCTATTTTTTTAATATAATTTATGTTTTTTATCAAGTTACTTTACTTTTTTCCAACAAAAAAAGTTAACAAAACAGAAAAAAATTAATAAAAAAAATAAGATTATTACTATTGAGTATTAAAAAAAATCATCATGCTTAGTAATTGACGGTTTAGTTTTTAATTTTAAAAAGTTGTATGTGTGTAATCATTTTTTTTTCACTTCCACTGAATAAAAATGTCATGCACCAAGAAACACCGGAAATTTTAGCCGACATAAAGAAGCAGAAGAAACAAATGTTGGACATAAAAAAAATTATTTAAAAAAATAATAATAAATGTTTTAGCCAAAGAAACTACTGGATAGAGGAGACGCAGAGTGTTAAACCAAACATGTGAGGCTTAACGACGGTTGCAAATATTCATGTTGTTAAAATAATGAATTAATGAACAAACAAAAATTAAAAGTGAAAGTCTGTATTTTTTTTGCTTTGCGAGCATGTTAGTAACACAACGACTTCTGCCTCTCAACTCTAAATCTAAACGTGATGATAAAAATTAAATATGAATGAATGTAATAAAGAAATTATTTTTGTTTTTATGTATGGGTTGAAGTGTAAAAAAAGATCACTGAAGCATAAAAACTATGTGGCAATAAGAAATAACTGCTTAAGTCAACATAAGCTAAAATTGCAGTCCCACAATTTAGGCAAATTTTCAACTAATTTGGACAGCCTTTAAAAAGTTATTGATTGAGCCATATCCGTCTGTCCATGTGTTGGTTGAAATCAACTTTTAGGCGTGGTATCGATCTTTTGCAAATATCCGGAAATGAATCAATATTGAAATCCAGCACGGGTCGATCGTGCATATATTCTTTCAATATAGTTTTAGCGATCGAGATTTAGCTTTAGCGAGTTACAGAATAAGGCTGCAGAACACAGGCCGTAGTCTCAAAAAATAACTGCTTAGAAAAACTGACAAATCGGTTTAAAGCTAACTGAGATATAAGCACAAAAATAGAACAGTTTCGCTGTTTTTCATAGAATTAACAAGCGAAAATCGATTTTTTCCATGTTTGAATAATAGAGATAAACGATATGAGTCTCAAAATAAAGGAATTGACTAGAAGAATATAAGACAAAAAAGTTTAAATTTAAGACGGCCGCCACTACAAAATGGCATCCAATTAATTAATGTATGGGGTAGATCTAGTAATTAAAATTGTACCCACTTCAACACCCTCAATATTGGTATCGAACAAAAGAACTTAGACAGTGGAATACAGTAAATAATGAAAAGACTTAACTCCTAGATGGCGTTTGAAATAAAATGACGGATATATCGGTCAAATTAGTAATAACGGCTTTTACCCTTTAACTCCCACATCTGAGTATCAAATAAAAGGGCTTGACCAAGAGAATACAATAAACAATGAAAAAGTTAAAAAAATCTCGTCAATAGAAATGTTTACAATAAGATCCATAAATTATTGATGCATTTTCGGTAAAAATTAAAATTAAATTTAAATTAAAAAATACCGAAAAATTTTTGTTTTGCTAGAAAGATTTCGAAAAAAATTTTGATGCAACTTATGTAATGGCAAAGTTTTCACAACTTCCGAAGCAAGATTTTAATGTGACTGATGGACAAGGTAATGTTCAAAAAGAATACCGGAAAAAAGCAAAATTCTTTAAGTCATTTTCTTCTGTGGCTATTTACAGCCGTGTTTAAAGAAGCCAATCATATGTCACATCAGTCACGATAGGTGCAGAAATATATATTGCAGAGCGACTACAAAAACGGCCTTTACCTTTCTGCAACTAGCACAAAGTGCATTCATAATTTTAGCCCGATTTGACATCATGCCAATTTGAAAAAAAAGATTCTTAATTGGTATTCAAAGAATTATAAAAAATTTTTTACCACAGAAGACAAATGTACCCAACTAGCTAGAACTTCGGCATATTGGAAAGTATGGGACTCTTATAAAAAAATAATCAAAGAATACAAAAAAAGCTATTCCAGGTCATGTTCGATTTTAAGCGTAAGTGGACCATTACCTCTTATAATAATCGCAATAAAAAACGGCTATAAAATAGTAGAGAAAAATGGTAGAGAAAAAAATTAAACTTATTTTAGTCTCAAGAATTTGCTTCTGATATAACAGCTTTTTAAATATTTTTCTAGCTTAAATGGGTAGGCTTTAATGAGATTTTTTTGAAATATATATAAATCAACATTGGCTTACTTTCCGACATACTATAAATAGTTAAATAGTACCTACATAAACATTTTTGGTATGTAGGTAATCACATATTTGTTTATTCGGATGTCAGTGTGACCTCTGTTCAGTTTAATTAAAACAACAAACAAATATAAATAAAAGTAATTAATTTAATTTAGAAACAAAAATAAATAAAAACATGTCTGTTGGGCAAGTTTTTGATAACGAAAATCTATGTTATTGGCCAAATTTGCCAAACACTTACTTGTCACACAATTGGCCATTAATTGAATGATTTTGAAATTCTATGATTTGAAAATCCATTTTATACATAAACAAACGTCCATACATACATATGTATGTACATGCTGCTACGTTCATAACTATGTACACAATTTATTGCTTTTAATAAATTGATAGTGTTGTTTGTTGATACTGTTTATTTTTATGACTTTGGTTAGTTATAAAGATTTCATAAAAAAAAAAATTATTAAAAAATACTTGAAGTTGACTACAATTAAATGTCTTTTAGTGCTTGTCGACGGTAGTTTTACTATTATTTTTTTTTTTTATTATTTTTTATAATTTCGTAAGCGGTTTTTTGCTTTTTCGTAACACAAATATTCATTCAGTCATTGAACTTTTTCAAGAACGTCGTTATGCCATGTGTTATTGTTGTTTTGAATTCTTTTTTTTTCCCCCAAACCAATACAGTGTGTCTCTTTGTTTCCCTCATCAGCATGATTTCAGTCTTCTCGTAATTCGTTTAAACAACTTGGCATAATAAGACCTGTAAAAGCTCCAAAATAATTATATAATAACAACAACATGTACTACACACACATGTGTATGTATGTGTATCATTTTTGGCTTACACAATATTTTAAAAAATGAGTTTAAAAGACAACAACAACTAAATCAATCGTTGTTCTAGTATAAGATTTTATTAAAAATATAAATACAATAATTGGAACTACGAAAAATTGTAACACAATAAAAATAAAAAAAGAAATTGATGATAAAAAAACAATTCAAAAAACAATAATTCATAAGACACCACAGTGTATTTCAAATGACACCTGGAAAAGTTAAAAAACCAAAATTAATTCCATTCAAAACTAAAAATAATATAAATTATTTTCTTTTTGTTTAAAAAAATTGCGATGGCGCCAAAAAGTCACTGAATAATAAATTGTCATGTGTTCTTTAGTAGTCGATTAGATAGATAGCGACGAGTGCACATGCTTAGCGGCTGCGCTGATATTTTTTCAAATACAGTGCGCCAAAAAATTATGATAGAATTAAAAAAATATTTTATTGTTTAAAAGTAAAATTTTCAAATTTAACACAGTGAAAATATAATTCAGTGTCTGTTACATTATTATGCATTTTTAGACCCAAAACAATTTCTTGCATTTAAATTTAAAAGAAAATCTTTATGCTCACTTTTTCGTCCAACTAAAAAAAAAATCAATGTGAACCAACTAAAACATTTTTTTGTAAATAAATTTTAATAAAAATCTGTAGGCTTACTTTTTCGTATCACTGTACTTCGAAATTCTTTCACTAATACGGCTGCAAAACATTTTTGAGCATCTATGCTCTTAGTGAAACTTTTTGAAAGATTGATTAAGAGAACAATTGATATCATGGTGTAATTACATAAGGTGATAGAGCGGAGAGAGAGTATTTTGTGTCTCTTTTTTTATGTATGGAGTTTGACAATTTCCGGGGTTCAAATCATTTTTTTAATATGTAGTTTGACATACTCCAGAACACCAGAAAATAGTCAGCTGGGCTGGCACCGCCACCTGTATAAGTGTACCCTGATTGATATCTCATATTTATTTAAATAGGCAAGTCGATTTAAAACTTATTTTAATAAAAAACAAATCCTTTTAAAAAAAGTTCAGGCAGATGTCTACAATCTCAATCCTATTAAAATTGATGTAGTATTTTAGGAATTATAAACGATTAAAGTTGCTACTGACACATGTGCCAACAAAATAAAGTTTTTAATCTGTGTTGATTTGTATCAGGATATTTCCATTTTTGCAAAAAGATGGCTTTTATGTGTATGGTATAAAAGACAAAGCAAAGAGAAGAAACTCCCTTGTTTTTTTTTTTATTTTTGTAAGCACTACACCTGTAGTGCCTTTATCATTCCGTTTGTATTTTCTACGATTTTCGACCCCATGAAGTAAATACTTTTTGAAAGCTTGTGACTAAGGGAGTCCGTCTGTCCGTGTTTTGGTTAAAATCAACTTTAAGAAGCACTCATATGTTACTCAGATCTGTATGTGGTATAAATCTTTTGCAAATATCCGGTAATGAATCGCTTTTGACATCCAGTACAATCGTTCCAAAACTTTCTGAGATATAAGCAAGTAAACACGAATGTCCCTATTTTTCCCCATCAGTCTTAGAATAATTTATAGACACGTTTGTTACCGTTTGTAGCTTTGATATTCCTCTAAATATATTCGCAAAAAATTAGTCACAAATCGATAAAGCTATAAGCAACAAAATTTTTAAAAAATAATTTCTAGTTAATTTTTGGACATGCTGAAGACACCAAAATACAAGCGGTATTCTCGACAACTATTGCTGAGGCAAACTGACAAATCGATTTGAAACTAACTGAGATATAAATGGAAAAATACCAATACTTCGGTAATTTTCCTAAAATTTACAAACGAAAACCAATATTTTTGTGCTTCTGGACAACATGGATGAGTGATATGGGTATGGGTTTGACAAACACTATGAAAAATGTTTACAATCTAAAATTAATACCACTACAAAATGGCGTACAATAAATTTATTTATGGGTCAAATCTAGTATTTAAAAATGAACCCCTTTCAACTCGCTCAATATTGTTATCAAATGAAAGTAGTATACAGTGAAATATGAAGAAGTAAAAATTCAAGATGGGGTCCGAATTAGGATGGCGGACTAATGGGTTAAATATATGTAGTAGCAACGACTACTACATTTCCATTCCTGCATTAATAAATGGCATCAAGAAGAATTCAACAAATTTAGATATTGTGTTTCCCCATCACCATGTGCTGATTGATAATTTCACCTGTATGAATTCGCCTTTAGCGTTACCAACTTTTTAAAAAAGTCTGCCTGCATTTGTCAAACTTAATTTTTTTAATTTTATTATAAAATAAATAATATCAGGTTCAGTTGGTTTAAAACGTTTTAAAAATATGAATAAAAATTGTATGCTCTAAAGTTTTTAAAAACTTATCAAAGTTTTAAGAAAAAAAATTGTGTGACTTATGCCGGCATATATACAAAAACAAAATACTTGTGTTTTTTAATTGTTGTGTTTGTTGCCGCGTTGCATATACCTTATGGATATGCCTTGATACGTCTTATAGTGCAGCTATACATGTTGATACTATTTCTTTTTTAATTTACGGTGTACTAAGTATGGAAATACATATAATACATATAATGACACTGGTTATAGCGTCCCTAATTTTTAAAATTCATATGTTTTTGTTTATAAACACACATGTAAAAAAAAAGTTGTTGTCTCTTTACTTCTCTTGTGTTTGACAGCCTAAAGTGTGTCCAAAAAATAAGCAGAATACAGACTTTAAGAATTGACAAATTTTAAAAAAATGTACGAGGGTGCTTGTTATGAAGTGCTGTTTCCTCTTGTCAACAGATTATAGCATAACCATTCGATCGTTGCACACTGGATTTACTCTCATCTAAAAATATTACTTTCAATTGTTAATTAGCAATAAATCGATTTTCTTGATTTACTTGGCTTATCAAAGACTTGTTTAAATAATTCTGGCATTATAACGCACAAGTTTAGCACTCTGCGAATAGTAAGAGGATGTAAAGCCCTTGTTGAGGTCTTCTTCGCATTACATGGGCAATTTTTATGGCGACTTTTAATGATACGAATGTTTGTTTGAGGTTAATATGCATTTAATAAAAAAAATATTTTTCGCTCTTAAGTTGAAGTTTGTTTTTAAAATTTTTCACATTTCCACGTTCAGTGAGTTACCTTTTGAAAAAAAAAAGCAAAAATCATCTAAATAATAAAAATGAGGATCACTTTTGCCCGTATGTGTGTATGTTGAATGTCAAAAATTTAAAGTTTCTTGATTGAATAATATGACGAAACAGAAGAGAAGAACTTTGCCTTGCGGAATAGTTTGCAGAAGAATTTCTTCTCACAGTAAGAAAAGTGTCTAAAAAATCTCTTATTTTTTCAAAATTTAGTTTGAATATCATTATAAGTAGAGACATATAATTTATTACAAGAATAAAAAAAGAACCAACATTAAATCCCAAGAGAAGCTGTCATGATCGAAATTGAATAATCTTTTTTTTTTTTTTTGTTTTAATTCAAATAGGAAACCTTATCAGTTTCTTTGTTGAGTAACAAAAGTAAACTACAAAGCTTTACAAAATGTATACATTTTTTGTTTTTTTTGTTTTGTTTTTTGTTAGGAAATAAATCAAAGAAAATATTTAAAATTTGTAATCATAATTAAAAAAAAAAAACGACAATGTTTCTCCATTTTTTCCACAATAATCTACTAGTAGAGTCATCAATGCAACACATTTCGGAAAACAAATATTTATTTTATTATAATAAACAAATACAAATAAAAAATACGGTGTTAAGTCATTAAAGGCCTTCACAACTTTTTTTTTACAAATGAAAACCTTTAATTCATTAAAAACGAAATAAATAATAAAGCTGGTGTGTCGGTAAAATAAACAATTTACAAAAAGTGATACAATACAATAGATTAGCATATTAACCTATTTGACAGTTTAATTTTTTGGGTTTAAAATTAAAAAATAAAAAACACAAAATTTCTTAAAATTAAAAAATTTTTTTAAATCCCCAAACAATTTGTATTTTTTTTTTTTTTTTTTAGAAAAAAAAGCGCTCATAAAATGTTTTTGTTTGATATTTTGAAAATGTTTATCAAATATTCTTAAATTGTTAACTGGTTATACGTACATACATACATATGGACATGTTTTCAATATCATACACTTGGAACTTTTCAAAAACTCTTTTATGGAGTAAAACTGACAAAATCTTAACACACGTTTTGCTTCTTAACGCTGGGTCTCCACGTAGCAATTTTCATTGCTAAGCATAAGCAAAAACGTCGGCAGAATAACGGCACTTTATTGCGAAAGTATGTTTATTTTCACTGGGTGGAGAACACGACACAAATAATTTATTTTTATAATTTAATAGTTTTGTTTTAACTTTTGTGAGTTTTTTTTGGAATACCTCACCCTTAATTATTATCAGGTAAAATTAATTTTAATTTTCCTTTGTTTCTGCAAAGAAAAACATAAAATTCAAAGAAAATTAAACGATTTTGACAGCTAATTGTGGCAATAATTGCTCAAGCAATCAGCAGAACAATGATTGCGCAATATATTGCTACATATGGCAATTTGCGGTCTACACCTTGCAATTTCTATGGACGCAATCAAATTTGACAATTGCGGTAATAAATATTACTACGTGGAGACCCCGGGTAACTTTTTCGGAAGCAATATTTTAAGGAGTATTTATAAGGCATATGCATACCGGCAACAAACACTTGCATTTTGTTTCTGTAAATGTCACACAATTTTTTTTCTTAAAATTTTGATAATTTTTTAAAACTTTAATATAAAAACTTTATATTCTCGTTTTTAGAATTTTTAAAACGTTTTAATCCAACTGCAATTTTAAAATTTATTATCGCAGACAAAAAATAAAAAAATTTATTTTGACGGTTGCAGATACATTATTTAAAAAAAACTTGGCACTACTTGTGAATGCTTTAAAAAAAACAATCAGCTGATAGGATACGATTACTACTACTACTACTTTTTTTTGTAAAATATGTCAGCTTTTACTTTTAATGACAATCATGTTGATTAGTTGTGAGTTTAATCAAAATGAGCGACGAAACAAAAAATTTTTTTAGAATTGTAAAATAAAACCCTTAATTGGTTCTAAAATAATTTGGCCAAAGATTAAAGACCTGCCGTCAAACATAAATAATTAATTGAAAAAATCAAAACTCTAAGATCAACCGTTTCCAAATTATTGGATATTATATAAGTACGTACATACTTCCTCAACCTCGTATCTCAAAAATACGGTTTTGACTTTTTCATATCAAACGATTGTTTTATGCTTTAACTAAAAAAGTTTAGTATATTATTACTACTAATATACAGACATAAATGCAATCAATTCCTTAATAATTGCATTTAAACTTTTAACCAAACACCGAAGTATAAAAAGATGATCCGTTTTTTTTTTGTCTCCTGAAAAATTTTATTTTCTAAGATACAAGGTTGAGGAAGTAAGGCATTAACATGTAGGTATGTTATTGTTTTTTCGATCTCACTATTTTTTGTCACTCCTTTTATACTTTTCCCCTGTCCCATGATGTAATTACATAAGGTGATAGCGTAAAGGAGAGCAATTTTTGTCTCTCTTTTTTATGTATGGAGTTTGACAATTTCCGGAAATAATTTTTTATATATCGATGCCTTACTTCCTCAACCTCGTAACTTAAAAAATACGGTTTTGACTTTGTCATATCAAACGATTGTTTCATGCTTTAACTAAAAAAGATTATTATATTATTACTACTAATATACATAAATACAATCAATTCCTTAATAATTGCGTTTAAACTTTTAACCAAACACCGAAGTATAAAAAGATGAACCGTTTTTATTTTCTCTCCTGAAAAATTTTATTTTTTAAGATACGAGCAGCGTTGTCAACTCGGTGATTTTATCACCGTTTTTGGTGATTTTTAACATTTTGGAAGCGAAAAAATTGCGAGTTAGTGCTTGGTGATTTTTTTTTAAGTTTTTGGTGCTTTTATTTTTATTTCGGTGACACCAAATACTAAATTTGAAAATAATTTTTTTAATTGAAAACAATTTTTGTAAGGGTAAATATCTTTAATTACCCTTACGTATTTTGTATCTTAACAAAGCTAAAAAATATTTACTCATTGTAAAATGATATTATGTTAATAATACTTTCAGCTTATGATACTAAAACTAATAATTAAGAAGATTATAAGGATTGATAGTATACAATGTTTCTGTTATTTGAGTGTTTTGCTTGTTTATTATTAATTGTAACTTATTTCCGAACCTGGTTTGTTGATATCCTGTATGGTTTATGAGACATAAACCACCTACTTTTTATAAAATGAAATTGTTACGAGAATTTATTTTGTAAGTAAAGATTCAAGTTGATCAAACCTTGGTGAAAATAAAAAAAGAGAAATTAATATGCAAATACTTTTCATTTTAAAATTTTTTAGAGCACAAATTGACACCCTGATAAGGTTAATATTTGCATTGATAGTACATTTGGATGTTTTGGCCTAATAATATAAAGAACAGAATATCTTTAGACTTGTATTTCGATTATCGATATCAATCAAAACTCCAGTCTTATTGCCATTTGTAAAATAATTTATATTAGGGGGCAACTGGCATCTAAAAGCTTTAATTTTTTTTAAGTAATGATTATATTAGCAAATGTAAAGTTAAATTTGTACACATTTTAAACTCAGTGATTTTTTATGAAAATTACGCGCTTTTTTAGGGGTTTAGGTGCTTTTTGAAATTTTAAAGTTGACAACGCTGGATACGAGCTTGAGGAAGTGAGGCATCGATATGTAGTTTGATATACTCCAGAACACAAAAAAATAGTCAGCTGGGCTGGCACCGCCACCTTGTATAAGTGTACCCTGCCCTGATCTGTGCAAAATATTACTAAAAGAGCTTTAAAGTTCTTTTTTCGCCTACTATTGTACAGACTTATTTTGCTTCTTTTTGATAATTTATTTTTAATCTTTTCTTTTGTTTTGATTTTTTTTTTTAGTTTTTTGATATTTGACATTTTAAATTACAATTTTGTATTTTGCTGATAACGAGCAAAACAATAAAACAAATTTGTACAATTACATTTCCTGATCGTTTGTACAAAATAAAAAAAATATATTTTATAACAATAAATGTGGGCCATTAAATCAGCAGTGTTTCAAAGATTTTATTTAGGATGTGCTAGTGATGTTGAAAAAAAAACGTGGACAGTTAAAAATGCCGCAAGTAATTTTAAAAATTATGAAGGTACATTGTTAAGCCAAGAATAAGATGAAAGACAGCAATGGGCGTGGCAACTCATATACAAGGAAAATATTTATTTATTAAATATTTGGATAACCATATAATTTTAAAAATTTAAATATCCTTTAATATCCAACAAAAACATTACAGGATAGTTATAATCACCAGTCTTAAAAATAAAATTTGTTGATATTCAATATATTATGTGAGTCAGTTGAATAATATTAATTGACTTGTTTGGAGAATTGTCGTAAATTAAAAGAAAAAGTTTTAATAAGCATATTAAAATTTTGTCATATCAAATCTTACAATAATACAATACTATTACAAATTTACCAATTTTTTTTAAAGTATATAATTAACTTAAACATAAGTATTTATAAGAAGAAACGACGATAGTAATAATTTTTCCATCTCTGAAGTATTTCTACAATGTTTGTTAAACACGAGTCATATTCATACAGGTTTGTATATGCAACGGCAAATTGATACAACAAAGCAACTTTTTAGGGTATGTTTTCAGACAAGGCCAATTCGTATATCAGGGTAAGAAAAGTTGTTATGATATGTATGATTTAATAAAATTTGATTATAGAAAGAATATATATTTGTAAAAAATAAATAAATAAAAATTTGGTACATTTATTATCAAAAAAGGACACTCAAGTTATTTGCTTAAAATCGAAATTAAAATCTCATTTTTCATACCTAATTAATAAATGAAATCAAGGCGAATTCAACAAATTTTGAAAAAATGCTTCCTCATCATTCGATTTGATGTTTCTTAATCAGCTGGGCTGATAATTTCACCTGTCTGAATTCGCGTTGGTTAAACATAGGTAAAATTTTTGTATGCATATGTATTGCAAAATATTAGTAGGAAAATTATAAAAAAAAAAAAAATATGAACAACTGTTGTTCAATCCAACAACGTAAAACACCAACGATAGGCCGTAAATTTGACAAATACCTATTTCTAATAATAATCATAAATATATTTCATACCTATATAAGTTACAAAAATAACTCTATAAATAAATATTATCATTAATCTTTTTATGTCAATGTTTTACTTAGGTAGGTACCTAAGTACCACCTATAAAGAAAATCAAATTTCAAAACAAAAATTCAAACATTAATTAAACTTTTGATTATTATTGCTTTTTTTGTATTATGCTAATTTATACAGATATTAGAGGAAAATTGGAAACTATAGCCAATTTTACATAAATAAAAAATACAATTTCTTGTTTTAATACAAATTTAAAAAATCAAGGAATTTTTTCTTAAAATATTTTTGTTTTACTTTTTATAATCGAATATTGGCATACAATAGGCAACACTGTTTACATTTTCATAACGTAAAACAAAAACAACACCTAACTCTGAGCAAAATACATAGTTTTAAAGCAACTGCTTCACGAGAAAATCAACAAAACAAAGAGAAAATAAAAAACTAGAACAAAACAGTATTATAAAAGATGAAAACAATTACAGAAAACTAGGAAAAAATAACGAGCTCAAAAAGGATTTGGCAAGAAAAAAGGAGCGCCCTTTTTTACACACCAATAAGGCAGAATAAAACAAAAAAAAAAAAAAACCTAAATTGAAAAACAAGTAAAAAAAAAAGAAAAACACGTTCAAATAACAAATCACTTGCACACAAACTCGTGTAAAAACAAAATAGCAGAGGAAAAAAATTGCAACAAAGAGACAAAGGTCAATTTCCGTAATTTTTATCGATAGAAAATAATTGGCAAAAAATGCTTACCTTTTCGAAAATTTTTTTAAAAAATTTGTAATCCTTTAGATAAGTTTTGCGAATATTTATAATCCTTTATAAGGGAAATTCAAAACAATTTGGTATTTGACACAAAAAACTTTCACTTGTTTTTTATAAAAATTTTTCTTTAAATTTAAGTTCAAATTATATTTTTATGAATATTTTTTTTATTTAATATATATATGTATATTAGTATCCACTTTAAGTAATTTTATTGCCCAATAAAATTGGTTTTTAAAATATTTTATTTTGTTTGTAGGTACAGTGTTGTTGTTGCGTATACTACTTGTTTTTGTTAATTTTAAAATATTTTTGTTTAGCTTTTGGAAAATTTGTAAGGTTTCATTTACAGCAAACAAACGAAAACTGATCTTTATTTTTACACTACTATTATTTAATTTTTCAAAGCACCCACATTTATATCAAAAACTGATTGCAAATTATTCTAAAAAAAATAATAGTAAATTTTTTAAAAACTGCTTTTTTAACTCCTCAGACTTAATTTTGTTGGCCAAAAAAACTTGTCTGAAGAAAAATCTTTGCGACAAAGACTGCGCCTTTTTTTCACCAATTTTTTACACATATATTTGTTATACCCTGTTTTCTTTATAAATTTTCTGTTTGCCAAAAAAAAATGTATTATTTATCCACAATTTTTATTACTTTAAAATAATTTGATTAAAAAAATTTTGTTTTGCATTCTAGTAAACTTTAAAAAAAATCACTCCGACACTAAAAATTTGTAAGTCTGCACTCAACCACAACTCGCACGAAACTACAAAGACACAATTTTCCTTCTATAGATTTTAGTAACCAATAACTACCGATTACTTTAGTACACAATGAAATTGTTTTTTTTTGTAGTTTTTTGACATTCTGCTTTGTTCATATGTTCGTAACCAATTGGAGAGAAATGTTTGTATTATTTTTTTCTTTTGTTTTGGTATTTTAAAGCCATCTATTGTAGTCAGTGTTGCCATAAGAACACTAAAAATGAAAATCATAAATAATTTTTAAATTGGAATTTACTTTTTAATATATACATATATGTAAAAAAAGTTTACTATATATTAAAATATTCGATGTTTTTTAAGCAGTTTTAAGAGATCACATTATTTTGTTAAATTAAATTCAATTTGGCTGTTACAAAATTTATAAGGAAATAGTATTGAATGGTTTAAGAACCAGTTAATTTTGATTTCAACTAAATGTTGAAATAACATTTACACAAAAAGTAAATGCCTAACATTCCAAATACACTCACACTGCTTTACCAACATACATATTGTTTACTGGATTTCGGGGAAAAAGTAATTGTAAATAAAAATTATTTTGCTTACATATGTATGAAAAGTATTTAAATGTGTTCTTTAAATGAACATAGAGAACTGATGTCTTGAAAAAAAATTTATTTCATTAAAAATTTACAAAAATAATATTTTTCAACTATTGCTTTTTAAATTTGTGTATGTAATATTCTTGTTGATTCCTAAAATAGGATTTTTTTTTATATACGTATAAAGGAATTCGAGAAGGTACTTTTATGTTTAAGTGTAGGGTAAAAAAATTTTTGTGAATGAAATATGTGAATTATAGCATTATCTTCACTTACTTTAAGGTTATAAAAAAGCTACACAGAACCTAATATTGTTATTTGTACCTTTGGTACTTAATAATAGTGAAACACTAAAGCTGATAAGATGGCAAGCCTGCCAATTGTTTTTATTTCCATCAGTATAGGAGCAGTGTTGTAAAACGTAAAATATTCGATGTGTGTACAAATCGAACATAAAGAAACTGTTCCCATTACGCACGTAATATTGTTATTTTTAACGTGGTACAGTGCTGCAGAAAATTTTCAAACGACTGCTAATTGTATGTACATATACATATTTAAATTTGTTTATGTTAATGTTCTACAAATTTTAAACTTGATAAAATCTATAAGCACGGAATAAAAAATTCCGCTGTAAAAATATAAGCCCATTTAAAAATTGCTGAAGAATACTTTTTTGATCTTTTCAAAACATACGTTTCTGGAGAAACTAATTTTTTACGTAGTTTTTTAGTTATTTGTCCCTCATCCACCCACAACTTCTTTTACAAGCAATTGTAGATTTTTTACGACCTCTTATTCTGTCGGTATTATGAGCTTTTAAATTTCATTAACAGTAGATTACGTGAAAAGTGGGCGTTATTGTAGGCATGTCAATGTTACGGCAAAAACACCTTGCGTAAAAGAAATATTTTGGCAAAATTTGACCCCCTTACTGTTTCTATCGTGCTTTCAACAGACGGACGAACATAGCTAGATCGTCATAAAATGATATCAGGACTCAGACAATATATACTTTATGGGGTCTAAAATGGAATTATCGATGTGTTACAAACGGAATGACGAAATGAATATATGTACCACCCACCATTTTTTGGTGATGATAATATAAAAACATTATGGCCGCGGCTTTTTGCATATTAATGTGATTTACATAGTTATCCGACAAAAAAAAATTAAAAATAACATTTTGTTTTGTACTATTTCTTTTTAAGAATATGAGAAAAAAGAAATGTTTTTTTAATTGTTGTTGTTTTAAGCTTTATATCGCAATTTCAAGGTATGTGACTTTTGGTTGAAGTGAAGCTTACTCACTGCATTTGAAAGTGTCAAAACAAAGGTCAAATTTTAATTCTTATATGTAATTAATTGAAATAGAAGGTTTATACTGTCAGAGCCAATTTTCTAAAATGTATGTGCTGGATATTTCGAGTTCCACAGCTGGTAATTTTCATACGAAAGTGAAAATAATTGTTCAATTCACAACCTCCTCGTATTGTATTCTGTATCGTCTGTTGAAATACAGTTTTTTTTTTTAATTATTATTATTATGCAGCCAACCAACATAAGCATATTGCCAGGTTATCCCTCGAAAAGTGTTTTAAGTGCGACTTACTGATCACAAGATTTATTACTTGTGATTTAGTAAGTCATGTGTTGATTCAGGCTCCGCAAGTCGACCTATACCTTTGTTTAGGAAGTCGGAGGCACTCGAACAAAAAATAAAAATTAAGTTTAATGGTTCTTCTCCAGTTACAAGACTTTGGTTCAGGTACCGCAGGTCGACCTATACCATTGTATAGGAAGTCGGAGACGTCTGAACAATAATTACTGCAGAGTTTTATGGAACTCCTCCAGTCTCATGTTAATTGAGTTTATATGGTACTCCTCCAGTCACAAGTAAAATGAGTTTATTTGGTACTCCTCAAATTAAAACGAAAACACGCGGTTAACTGTAGAATAGTCTGGAAACTGTATCCAAAGCACAGTTACGCGACGCCACACAGTTAACCTCGCGAAAGTGAGACGCAAAACTCTCGAAGTCAGATAAAAAGGGACAACCTGATTGTCATTAAATGATAATGGCAAAAAACCGACGCCATGCCATTAACCAATGCGAGAGTGAGACGTGAAACTCTCGAAGACAGATGAAAAGGACAGCCTGATTGCCCTTAAGAGATAATGGCAATGACGCGCGAGCTCTTGACCCGACCAGAGCTGAATCACGACTGTCGGAACACAATTTCTGTTGTATCGGTGTATGCTTGTATTACTAGATGTCAAATAATATTAAACGACAGGTAAATTAAAATCAGGAATGGGACAGTTGATCAAATTTTACTTCTGCAGAGCTCAACAGATATATTTTTTGTAAAAAATTTTAGCAAAAATAAAGAAAAAATCAACAATTCATTTCAGTTAAAAAATATTGGGCTGATAATTTCACCAGTATGAATTCGCCTTGCTATTGCCTTTTAAATTTATGTACAAAATATTCTTGGTAAATCTAAAGGTAAAAAAATGGAGGCAAATTATTCTTAATGTAAAAAAACTCTCGCTACGACGACATTTGTAAAATGAAAATTTACTTTCTACCGAAAATTTTCATAAATGTGGCCTATTTCATTAAAGTTTTTATTTATAATACGTCTACAGAAATCTTATGAAAGTACTTTCATCTGTAAATTTAGAATTAATTACTAATTACTTTTGTATAGTGTCCATAGATATGTTATTTACTACATAATTAATATTTATTATTAGTGGTATGCTTAACATTGAGTGAGTCCTTGGCTGTATGTAAATCAAAAGAAAATTTATATAAAAATTCGTTTAAAGATTAAAAAAAAGAAAATTTTATTGTTTTATAAAAGAAAATGCACAACAAGAATAATACGAGTAATAATTTTTAGGCACACACCCGCAACATTATAAAAAGTGCATACGAAAAGGAATGCAATTTCCCTGAGAACAATAAAAACAATGCTTGATTTTAAAACCGAATAATGAATTTTTATGTTTCAAATTTAATACGGGAAACAAACAATTAACATAAACTAAAATGAAATGAACGCACATATACATACATACATAAGTATGTTATAAACTGACTGAATACAATCTATTTTAGAACATATTGAGTAATTTAAACAGCATTCCATTGAAAACATAGATTCCCAAACAACTCGAAAGCATTTACATAAGAAACACATAGAATAAATCTAAGAATGTTGTAGTGAAGAAACACTGCTTTAAATAATTATTACTTATTTTTATTACTGATGATGCGATCTAAATTCTTATTTTTCTTTTTATTCATTTAAGCTCATACACACTTAGAGTATTATTAAAAAAGTAAAAAATAAAAAATAAATAAATTCCTTAAATGCACAAACTCATAACAATGGCAGTTTATGTTCAAAAAATTATGCTCATTGTCCGTTCACTCATCTCACGCATACTTACATACATACATATGTACATCGTATAAGTGCGGTACAATGGTCAAGTATGTGTAAAAAAATATATATTTACATACTTGTAATTCAAATTGAACATAATTTAAGAAATCGTTTTACACTGGCGGCATAATTTTTGAAAAGTTACACGAAAGTGTTGCAGATCAGAAGTCTAAGCGTGCTTATAATAGCACTTAAAAAGGGCTTCCTTTTCATTATTATTTAGATTAAAGAGAAGTTTAAAAATATCACAAAATTTGAATCTTCATTAACAGTTAATGGGATGTGACCCACGGCTATCATATGAATAAAGTTTAATCAAACTAATCAAAACTAACGCTCTAACACCTAAGAACCTATACTATTATTAAAGAGCTGCGTAAAATGTTCGAAATGTTATGTATTCCATTAAATACTACTTTCAGTCCCTATATTTTAGTGTAAATATAAAGAACAAACATAACAAAACATTGATCTCACTAAAACAAATCAATCCAAACTGGAAAAGTTTTCCACTACAGCTTTGATAGCGTTTGTGTTTTCACACAAAATAGAATAGCAAAACAAAACGCGACAATCAAATAAAAAAAAATGTAAATCACAGCAAAAATATCGACTGCAAAAATATACACAAAAAATTAAAAAAAACTGCTATTAAGCCGCAGTATTACTAAATAATTGCATTTAGAGCAGCTTAAAGAGAAAATAATTTCTTATAAATGATTTTTTTAGTTCATGTAAACTCATCCCATTACAGAGCGTTAAAAGTTAAGGTCTCTATGCAAATTTGTCTTGGCTCTATGTCTACTTTAAAATATCCAAACATGTTTTAAAAGTTCTATTTCAGTTTTAATATTCTATTTCATATTTTTTTCTGATTTAATTTTATTGTATTTCAACGTTTTTTTTATCATTATAGTTTTGTTATGTTTTTCAATATTTTAATCGTTCACCAAGATACATTCACTTATCAGGTGGTGTTGATTATACAACAAATACAACTTCAACAAGAGTATTATATTCGGCCGAGTCGAATACATACGCCATTTTCTTTATTAATTCCGACACCATCTTTGATTTTGATTTTTTACATACTTGATTTTATTCCACTAGTCAAGCCATATCGTATATCATTTGATACCCATATTGTCTCTCTGGGATTTAGTTTGTAAACTATAGTTAAAGTACCGAAGCAGTTACATTTTGGTGCTTCTATCTCAGTTAGTTTTAAACCGATTTGTTAGATTTTTTCAAAAATTATTATTTTCTTATCTTCTATCTATCTATCTATCTATCTATCTATCTATCTATCTATCTATCTATCTATCTATCTATCTATCTATCTATCTATCTATCTATCTATCTATCTATCTATCTATCTATCTATCTATCTATCTATCTATCTATCTATCTATCTATCTATCTATCTATCTATCTATCTATCTATCTATCTATCTATCTATCTATCTATCTATCTATCTATCTATCTATCTATCTATCTATCTATCTATCTATCTATCTATCTATCTATCTATCTAAATATATAAAAGTGAAACTCTGTGTGTGTGTGTGTGTGCGTGTGTGTTAGCTATAGACTCCGAAACTGTAAAACCGATCGGACTCAAGCTTTGGCAAGTTGTTGTACACATACCAGGGAGTGTTTATGGGTGGAAAAAAGTGGGCGGGGCCACGCCCATAAAAATTAGTTATCAGTTTTAGCTACTTGCACTTGACCGATTTTTCTGAAACTTTGCACACATATCGAGCTGTCATGACTAAATAATTTCGTGATAAGAAAAGTGGGCGGGGCCACGCCCCTAAAAAAGTTTTAATTTTGAGGTACTTGCACTGGACCGATTTTTCTGAAACTTTGCACACATATTAAGCTGTCCTGACTTTATAATTTCGTGATTAAAAAAGTGGGCAGGGCCACGCCCATAAAAAAAGTTATAATTTTGAGGTTCTTTCACTAGACCGATTTTTCTGAAACTGTGCACACATATCGAGCTGTCATGACTTAATAATTTAGTGATTAGAAAAGTGGGCAGTGCAACGCCCATAAAAAAAATATAATTTTTAGGTTTTTGCACTTGATATTCAATTAAAATTCAGCATGCATTTTGATTCATTAAGGGGCGTAGCAACGCGCGCCGGGTTTGGCTAGTCTATATATATAAAAGTGAAACTCTGTGTGTGTGTGTTAGCTATAGACTCCGAAACTGTAAAACCGATCGGGCTCAAACTTTGGTAAGTTGTTGTACATATACCAGGGAGTGTTTATGGGTGAAAAAAGTGGGCGGGGCCACGCCCATAAAAAATTAGTTATCAGTTTTAGCTACTTGCACTTGACGGATTTTTCTGGAACTTTGCACACATATCGAACTGTAATGAATAAATAATTTCGTGATGAGAAAAGTGGGCGGGGCCACGCCCCCAAAAAAATTTTAATTTTAAGGTACTTGCACTAGACCGATTTTTCTGAAACTTTGCACACATATTAAGCTGTTATGACTTTATAATTTCGTGATTAAAAAAGTGGGCGGGGCCACGCCCATAAAAAAAGGTTATAATTTTGAGGTACTTGCACCAGACCGATTTTTCTGAAACTTTGCACACATATCGAGCTATCATGACTAAATAATTGCATGATTAGAAAAGTGGGCAGTGCCACGCCCATAAAAAATAGGTATCATTTTGAGGTACTTGCACTGGACCGATTATTCTGAAACTTTGCACACATATTGAGCTGTTATGACTTTACAATTTCATGATTAGAAAAGTGGGCAGGGCCACGCCCATAAAAACAATTATAATTTTGAGGTACGTACACTGGTCCGATTCTTTTGAAACTTTGCACACATATTGAGCTGTTATGACTTTATAATTTCGTGATTAGAAAAGTGGGCAATGCCACGCCCATAAAAAAATTATAATATTTAGGTTTTTGCACTTGATATTCAATTAAAATTCAGAATGCATTTCAATTCATTAAGGGGCGTAGCAACGCGCGCCGGGTTTGGCTAGTATTAAATAAAACATATTTTTCAAAGACAACTTTTGCCTATAAATTTGTCTCTTAGTGACCGATTTGTCCTAAAATTTTCACGAATATCCTTAAAGACAGATCACAAGCGTGCCTATAAGTTATTTTCGAGCTGCAAAAATTTTAATTTTTGTGGTGAAAATAAAAACAGAGGCAGTTGCGTTTATTTGCTCATAAGTTATCGGTCGATTATACTGATTTTCAATACCAATCCGCTCCCGAATATTTTTGATATTTTTATACATACTCTTGGCGATGTCAGGGGGCTTAAAAATTGATTTCAACATACCCACGTACTGAAGGGCAATGCTCAATCGACTCCGCTATTTTTAAACTCTCAGAAAATATGAGGTCGGAATAATGTAGAAATGACAACACCACCTGATAATTGAAGTCATAACAATGACTGTATATTGACATTTAAAGTTATCTACAACATTTTAATGTTCCAAGTGTAAATACACAGCTCTTGCAAATAAAAAATTCTAAAATACAATTGGAAATTTTTTAAATGCAATTGGAAAATTCCTAAATACAAATAGAAATTTCTGAAATACATTTTTGATTCAATAAATAAGAGTTAACCAGGGTCATCGAATATTAAAAAGTGTCACAAATCAAGAACGATAGAAATGTACTATTTGGCCCACAATAAGGATTGCGAATATAAAACTTTCTGATTAAGCAACAAATTATTGCCAAGTATACATAGATCTTTATTATTTATTTTTTAATTATTTAAAGAGCTTGCAACCCTTTCATTAAATTCACTGGCAGTTTCAAATTATTAGCCACTAGAAACGCAGCTTGAGTGAGGTCATTGATACGACATGCGCAGCAAATTTAAGTTTTAGGCGCGGGAAGTATTAATCTTTATTTTTTCATTCTTACCACAAATAGGCCTATTCTGCCACATTATGCATTAAATACTGTTTAATGCTATTATTTAAGTTTTTTCTCTTTATATTACATTTTATGCCCTGCTTGGATACGTTTAATGTTTCTGGCAAGGTAGTCTTGATTCGTCAGCTGATTATTATTTTTTTTTGTGTGTTTATTTTAAACTTCAGCTGTAAATTGACTATTGACAATTTGAAACGTCAAATTTCATATATAAAATAAAAACATAACCGAATTCTGTCTGAACTGCAATTAACCGATAAATAAATATGCCTTCTTTCTAGCTTAAAACGACGATAAATTGCTGCACTTTTATCGAAAATTCACAATAAGAGCTTACAAAAGTACAAACTGTAATAAGCTGGCTTAGGCAAATGTGCGTACGTATCTACATATTTGGATAAGAATTGGCCTCGAACCCATAATAAATTTAGCTAAAATCATTCACGCATAATTTCAGGAAATTTGCGGTAAAAGTAACGTTTAGTTTTATTTACAACTAGCCAAACCCGGCTCGCGTTGCTACGCCCCTTAATGTATCATAATGCCATCTGAATTTTAATTGAATATCAAGTGCATAAACCTAAAAATTATATTTTTTTTTATGAGCGTGGCACTGCCCACTTTTCTAATCACGAAATTGTAAAGTCATAACAGCTCAATATGTGTGCAAAGTTTTAGAAGAATCGGTCCAGTGCAAGTAGCTAAAAACTATAACTTTTTTATGGGCGTGGCCCCGCCAACTTTTCTTATCACGAAATTATAAAGTCATGACAGCTCAATATGTGTGCAAAGTTTCAGAAAAATCGGTCAAGTGCAAGTAGCTAAAAATTATAACTAATTTTTTATGGGCGTGGCCCGCCCACTTTTTTCACCCATAAACACTCCCTGGAATGTGTACAACAACTTCCCAAAGTTTGAGTCCAATCGGTTTTACAGTTTCTTTACAGAGTCTAAAGCTAACACACACACACACAGAGTTTCACTTTTATATATATAGATAGATACAAAAATACAAAAAAAAATACTGTCTAGTGTGAACACACTAAATATTTCTATCTGCAAAAAATCATCTTTAGCATCATACATTTATATAAATGTTTGAACTTGCCTGATGTAAAGAAGTAAAGACTATGCATATTTACGAGTGTACTCGTATGTAGGTCTATATGCATACATATGTATGTGTACTTGTACATAAATATGTACATCTCTAATTTGTTTTACAAGTGTAAATAAAATATACACTGAAATATTTTAGTTGCGATTACAATGGACAACAGATCCACTAATCAACACGCAGTGAAGATCGTTTTCCATGAATTTAAAGATTGTTGTTGATTGTTGTAAAATATTGCTGTTTGTTGTGGGTAGTTGATGGATGCACTAGTTTTGCACTAAATTGAATAATAAATAAATAGAAAGATTATTGAACTTTTAGTTTAGTTTATTTAAATTGTTTTTGTAAAAAGATACTCAACGTCTTTGAAAGTGAGAAATAAATTTATTTAAAGTAAAATGTTGTCGGTGGTTTTTAAACTATTTTAAACTACATATTTAGTTTTATTGGAAAAGTGGAGCTAATTTTAAGAGATTTCATATTTAGAAGCTTTTGTGTGTGCATTCACGCAAAGAAAAAAACATGGTTGTGGTAATCATAATCTAAGAGCAACATACTATGATTGAATTGTTTAATTGTGGTTGAAACAAACATTTAATAGTTTTTGGTTATCATTATTATATTTAATTAAAGTATCATGCAATAATCATATACATATATGACTACAGTTGAAATCGACAACCTTTGCTTTTTTCTGTAGAAAATTATTGTCCTTTACTTTACTTTTTAATTGCAATTTTTATACTAATATTTTTTTAATTTTTCTGCTTTTATTTTAAAGTTTCTCCAATCTTTACAAAAATTTTGTGTATTTTTTTGACATCTCAAACTTTTAAAATAATAAAAATTTTTTCAGCAACAAGAAGAACAATAGTTGAAATCAAATTATTATTAACAAAAATCATAGCTTGATTGATTTGTAATCATACTGTTGTCTCCCCTATTATTTTATGGTTATTTGTTATTTTTAATGCTTTTAATGTTATTTTTAAATGACAACCATTTTGAAGTTTTTACGAAAAGTGAACATTAAATGATATAACTCAAACAAATGCTTGATTATTGTGACAAAATATACGATGAAATAAAATAAAAATGACTATTTCTTGATTTCGACAAATATTGTTTTAGAGAATATAACTGTGGCTTGTAGCTAAAAGGGCCAATGTCAAAATATTTACTTTTAAGAAAATTGGAATTGAACTTTAACTATTATATATGCTTTCATAGTGACATTTGTCAGCATTTTATTTATGAAGCTGTTCTGGGTTAAGTATGACTTAAGCTGTTTTACCATAATGGAAAAGAGCAAGAAAACAAATCTAATGCAATGATTAACTCAAAAGAGCCAAAAAGTGGCATTGGCCCTTTTAGCTCTAAGCCACAGATAATATGACCGTCATGATCATGTCGTAACCATGGTTTTTCTTTGCGTATTTTTACTAAATTTTCATACAAAACCTTTGATAAACAAGTAACAGTGCTATATTCGGCCGTGCCGAATCTTATATACCCTTCACAACGTGTAGTCATACAATAAGAATTGTTTGTATCACCATTCATCCCATATAAAATACGTGCATACGTACACGTTAGAATAAATGTGGCATCGAATCCCAGCTGAGCCAAAAAAATTTTATTTTATTTTATTTAATATATTATTTATAGTTTATTATTATACCCTTCACACAGTGAAAAAGGGTATATATAGGTTTGTCATTCCGTGTGAAATTTCTACAATTTTCATTTCCGACCCCATAAAGTATATATTTTCTGAAAGCTTATGAATAGAGGAGTCGATTAAGCCCTGACCGTCTGTCCGTCTGTCCATCTGTCCGTCTGACCGTCTGTCCGTGTGTATGTTGAAATCAACTTTTTGAAGCCCCCCGACATAGGTTGGACCCGGGTAAGGTATTAAAATATCAGAAATATTCGGGAGTAGATCGGTATTGAAAATCAGAAACATCGGTACATAAACAACTGAGATATGAGCAAAAACCCACGACCACCTCGATTTTCTTTTCATAAAAACAACATTACAACAACAACATACATACATACATACATACAAACGTGTATACTGGTTAGAGAAAACGTGGCATCGAATCCCAGCTGAGGCAAAAAAATTTTTTTTAAATTTTTTTAAAATTTTTTTTTTTAATTTTTTTTTTATTTTTTTTTTTATTTTTTATTTAATATATTATATATATTTTTATTATTATTTTTTTTTATTTTTTTTTTTTTAATTTTTTTTTTATTTTTTTTTTGTTTTATATATATTATATATGTATATAATAATTTTTTTTTTAAATTTTTTTTTTAAAATTTTTTTTTTATTTTTTATTTTTTTTTTTGTTTTTTTTAACATTCATACGTGAATTTACTGTTATTGCATGACTGTACGTTGTGAAGGGTATATAAGATTCGGCACGGCCGAATATAGCGCTTTTACTTGTTTTTTTTATATTTGTTTTAAATTTTTTTAAAAAATTTTTAAAAAAATTTTTTAAATTTTTTTTTAAATTTTTTTAAAATTTTTTTTTTTGTAGTTTTTTTATTATTTTTTTCTTATTTTTAATATTTTTTTTTGTAATTTTTTTTGTTTGGTATGTTTTTTACATGTATGTATGTATGTTGTTGTTGTAATTGTGAAAAAAAAAACGAGGTGGTCGTGGTTTTTTGCTCATATCTCAGAAAGTTATGAGGCGATTGTGCTGAATTTCAATAGCGATTCATTCCTGGATATTTCCAAGAGATTGATACCATATACAGATCTGAGGAACATATAGTTGCTTCTAAAAGTTGATTTCAACCAACACACGGACAGACGGGCAGACGGACAGACGGATAGACGGACAGACGGATAGACGGACAGACGGTCAGGGCTTAATCGACTCCTCTATTCATAAGCTTTCAGAAAATATATACTTTATGGGGTCGGAAATGAAAATTGTAGAAATTACAAACGGAATGACAAAGCTATATATATATACCCTTGTGCACCACAGGTGAAGGGTATAATAAAAAAAATATAATTATGAATATGGGAGTAGTTTGCACTTTCTAAGTCTCTAATTAAGATAACTTTTTTAAATAATGTTTTTATTTTATAGGATATTTTGTTTCACTGACTTAAAGTTAGGAAAATTCCTATTCGCTTTAATTAAAGCTTTAATATTTTTAATTTTGTTCCTATTACTATTTTTAAAATTCCAAACAATTACATTTCTTTATCATCTATGATTGTGGCTGCTGCAGTTGCTGCTATTGCCAGCCGTTGTACAGCCCAAAGATCATAGTAAATCTTCGTTAAACGATCGTATAATATGAGCACGCAGTCCGCCATTCACAATGCAACATCATCTCAACAGCGTTGTCAACTTTAAAATTTCAAAAAGCACCATAACCCAGGAAAAAACGCGTCATTCTCAAAAAAAAGCACTAAATTTATAATTTGTAAATTATTTTTTTATTTATTTAATAAAATTATACATTTATATAAATTTCTTTGCAAATAAGACATTTTTAAATGAATATCAGAATAAATAACAAAAAAATTTACAAAAATCAAACAACGAATATCTTTTAGTCAGTCAGTACAGATTTACATAGATACATATATTTATATGTAAATAAAAATAAACAAAAACATTGGAAAAAAGAACAAAAATATTTAGTTATTAAAGTAATTATCAATTCACAATATATCACAGGAGTGATGCATTGTAAGAAATTTATTTCAACATTTAGAAAAAATTACGACAGGATTAATTTTTCCATACCTGATGCATTTATACGACGTTTTATAAACATATGTATGTGAATTTGTTGTACAAAACATTAAAGAAATTATTCACCAAATAAGTACAACTATTATTTATTATTTAAATATTTTTATGTTACATATTAGAGTAATTAAATAGAACTATTTCTAACTAAAAATTATGAAAAATTTTAATAAACTTGCAGTTTAATAATTCGATTAGGATTTAAGCTTTTCTCTGTGTAAATAATATCAAATATCAATGTTAAAGTCAATTATTTCTTCATTATTATCACTATCATCTGGCCACAACATAGTCTTAATTTCAAGTTGTAATGCTTTATAATATCATTGCTATTAATCAGAATATTTACTTCATCAGCTATTTGGTAGGTTTCACAACAGGAATTTTCCCGTTTAAGCCCATTTTTAATGTGAAGTAAGGCATTAACTGAATTTAAAGACATTCGGTTGCGAATTTTAGATTTAAACACATTCATGGGAGCGACAAAAGTTTAACGTTTAAGTTTAATGCTTCAAAGGGATTTAAGTTAACTGCATCTTTGTACGATTTAACTTCAATCCAAGAATCGACTGGATTCAATATTTTGCCATTGGTAACGGTAAAATATCTTCTTTTGTATGTGATAAAACATTTCTAACATTAATTATGTTAATTTTACTCAAAATTTCAAGTTTTCTGGTAAAATTTTTAAACGTTTAAAGTTGTGGGACGCTAAAAGTATGTTTTAAGGTTTAATAATTTATAAGATGATCTCAAAAGAAAGAGAAATTTCTGTTATTCACATTCACCTCAAATGCATATACATATGTATAAAGTTAGACATTTTGAAACAAAAACTTTCTGGGCAATCAATTATCTTATAAATAATTAAATTTTTAGTGTAATATTATTTTCTTGCCTATTTTCTTGTACTATAAGTTACATTTTGGTAGTATGTATATAAATTTACACTTACAAAAACTTTTTTTCAATTAATTAATTTGAATTTTAGTGTTTGGTGTCACCGAAATAAAAAGAAAATCACTAAAAACTAAAAAAAAAATCACCAAGCACTGACTCACAATTTTTCCGCTTTCTAAATGTTAAAAATCACCAAAAACGGTGATAAAATCACCGAGTTGACAACGCTGCATCTCAATTATAAAATATTTTTCTTATTGTTATTGCTATTACATTCAAAGCTTGAGCAAAAAAAAAAAGAAAAATAAATTTATTAAAGAAAATAATATAAAGATTGAATGAATAAACGGACGGACGGACGGACGATATTAATGTTTGCCGTATTAAACCTAAAAACAAATACAAATCATAATTTTCAGTTTTTTAAGTTTTTTTTCATTTAATATTATAAAAAGCAAACTTGCGACTGTCATGAAAAGTATTTATTAATGAAGTTGGAGAAAAAGAAGAAGAAGAAGAAGAAGAAGAAGAAAACGCAATTTTGCTGACGAGTATTTTATTTAATTAAGAAAACAAACAAACTTACTAAACGTACCCCTATAGTAAATGCAAACCGTGATAATATTTATCAAATATTTTTTAACATCCTTCCTTCAACTTTTAAAGGCAACCACATGAACTGTGAATGAATGAATAACTATTAAAATCCAACACAATCGCACCATAAGTTCTTAGATATGCCTCTGTTTATTCCCATATTTTCACCACAAAAATTATTTTAAAAAATGCTTATTGATTGTGGAAGTCTTACATAAATTTTCTTTTTTGATGAAATTTATTTGATATGTGAATAAGCAAAAACTAATCGCTTGAGTTTGTTTTTGATTTTTTAATATGTATGAAACATCTCTTGCTTTGTAAGACCTAAAACATGTTTCTCTTAAACGGCACCGTATGACTTATTCCATTTATCGGCGGCATCTTTGGTCTTCACTTAGAGTTGTTTTGCGTTTCGCGCCGGATCGAGGTAAATTTTGTACATCGTTTTTATACCCTTCACCTGTGGTGCACAAGGGTATATATAGCTTTGTCATTCCGTGTGAAATTTCTACAATTTTCATTTCCGACCCCATAAAGTATATATTTTCTGAAAGCTTATGAATAGAGGAGTCGATTAAGCTCTGTCAGTCTGTCCGTCTGATTGTCTGTTCGTGTGTATGTTGAAATCACCTTTTTGAAGACCTCGACATCGCCTGGTCCCGCGTGAGGTAATAAAATATCAGAAATATTCGGGAGCAAATCGGTATTGAAAATCAGAAACATCGATAAATAAACAACTGAGATATGAGCAAAGACCCACGACCACCTCGATTTTTTTTTTCACAAAAACAACATTACAACAACAACATACATACATACAAACGTGTATACTGGTTAGAGAAAACGTAGCATCGAATCCCAGCTGAGCAAAAAAAAATTTTTTATATTTTTTTTCTTAATTTTTTTCATTTTTTATTTAATATATTATTTATATTTTTATTAATTTTTTTTTTATTTTTTTTTTGTTTTATATTTATTATATATATTTTAATTATTTTTTTTTTTAATTTTTTTAATTTTTTTTTTTTAATTTTTTTTTTTTTAAATTTTTTTTTTATTTTTTTTATTTTTTTTTTTTATTTTTTTTTAACATACATACGTAAATTTATAATTTTACAATGGGATGTTTTTATATATGTATGTTTTTTATATGTATGTACGTATTTCATATGGGATGAATGGTGATACAAACTACTGTTATTGCATGACTACACGTTGTGAAGGGTATATAAGATTCGGCACGGCCGAATATAGCGCTCTTACTTGTTAAATCACTGATGATTCAAAATTATAGGTTAGATCCGGCAGCCGCCCGAAGGCATAGCTCACTTGGGTCCTCCGAGGGTCCCGTTGTGATAATCAAAATTATAAGTAAAGACACAAACATTAATTAGAACAACTTTAGTTGATCTACAATTGCGAAGAACACGCAAGAAAACTGATATTAACTGCCTGTTCAACGATGTCGAAAGAAAACACAAGCGAAATTTAATTCGTACAAATATACTGAAAACAACAACAAAAACTAAAAATTTGTTTTTGTTTTCAACGTATTTGTGCGAATGAAATTTCGCATGGGTTTTCTTTCGACATCGTTGAACAGGCAGTAAGTGTATGTCAGAATACTTATACCGACTCAAAAGTCACTGCTTTTTATGATTCTTAGCAGCAGTTTGAGAGTGCACAAAACAATGGGCAAAATTTTTAACATAAGTGTTGTTGTTGTTGATGTGCACTATGTTTTGAGCAATGCTAAGATAACGGTATCTTACGCACTTGAAAAAAAGAAAAAGTCAATAGACAAGTGAATAATTTGTCTAAATAATTGTGCCGACGACTGCATATCAAGTCACTTAAACACCTAATTCAATTTTAGACACGCTTAAGACACCAAATTATATGCAGTAGTCTTAAAAAACATTGCTGCGAAAATCGGTTTGAAATTAACTGAGATATAAGCACAAAAATGCAACTGCTTGGTTGTTTTTCCTAAAATTTAAGAACGAAAATTGATTTTTTTGAGCTTCTAAACAACTGACAGAGTCAATATGGGGTTCAAATGAAAGAACATGACTAGCGAAAAATAAAATCCATGATGACCGCGACACAGTAAATTTATACCTATATGGGTCAAATCTAGTATTTTAAAAGATACCCCCTTCAATCCCGCCAAGATTGTTATCAAATGAATGGGCTTTACCAGTAGAATACAGTAAATTATAAAAAGTTATATTCCAAGATGGCTTTCAAAAAAAAAAGGAGGATATATGGGTAAAATCTACTAATTACAGCTTTGTCCCCTTCAACCGCCACAATATTGGTATTGAAAATAAGAACTTGACCAGTAGAATATAGTAAACTATAAAAAAGGGTAAAATCCAAGATGGTATCTAAACCAATATAACGGAGATATTTTTTTCTTCCTAACTCCATCAACATAGGAATCAAATTATAGGGCTTAACCAGTGGAATACAGTTAACTGCGTAAAAATGTAAAATCGAAGATGTCGTCAAAAAATAGTAAAGCAAAATGGCGCATAACATTAAATCTATACTAAAGGCCATGACTGACTATCCTACAAAGTCGTGCGATTATGTCAAATAAAAATCTGATAGTTTTCTGTCCTACATGAAAAAATCGCAACAAAATGTGTTATTGGATGCCACACTGTCATACTTGCTTAGAAAAAGCAACTCTGATCGCACAGACTCTATTATTTTATGAAAATTTTCAAAAGATTATCAAATCGGACACACATGTCAAAAAATCTGTCACACATGTGCACTTTGTGTCCACACTATCACACTTTCTGAACACACATACAATTTTTGACATATCGAACGACTAAATCTGATAGTCAGTCATGGCCTTAAGGAACGATGTGGTCACTATACCTACTATGTACATGATGAAGAAGGGTATTATCAGATTTGGCACGACCGTATATAGCCCTCTTACTTGTTGATAAATCAAATAGTATTCAATAATGCTGTTGGGTAATTGTAATTGCGGATAAAAGGACTTGACCAGTACTTGGAAAACTATTAAGATTATTTAAAGCCCCAAATCTAATTTTGATTTTATTGGGTAAAAAATTAAAACATACTTATTTTTCATACACATCCATACATGCATACATACAAACATACACATAAAAAAAATATAAGCGAACGTCAATAAAACAATAGTACAACAATTACAAAACTATAGCAAATTGTATTACCAGCAATTTATAACGCTCTTAATATGGTATGTTGGTGTGTACTAGGGTGATCGATTATTTGACTTTTTTAATAAACCGGTTTTTAAATAGTTTGAAATTTAAAATTAAAAAAAAAACCGGTTACTATTTTGACACACATACAAATATAGGCATAAACTAGTTTGTTCGAAAGTTTAATTGAAATTTTAGTTGACAGAAATTCAATGTCATTAATTAAAATTAGGATCTGGAAGGAGAGATTATTGTTTTTTCTTTATTGTAACTAAATTTTTTACCTTAAAATTATCGATCAGATAAGTTTATACTTCAATTACCTTTAACTTTTAAGGTTAGGTTTTATCCTATAAAAAAATAATATTTAAGCTCAATTATTTTTCTTATTTTACATTTGTTTTTTAAACAACAAACAAATTTCTTACAATATTATGGAAGAATATTTAATAGTTTTTATTTTTTGATTTTTGGAAACTTTTCGCGTACTAAATACACCATAGTATTGGTTTGGTTACAAAAATATATGAAAATAAACTTTAAAAACCGGTTTTCTCGGATAAAAAAACCGGTGTATTCGATATTTGAAAAATCAACATTTAGAAAAAACCGCCAGCTAAAAGAGGAAAGATCCGGGTTTTCCACCGGTTATAAAACCGAGTCGATCACCCTAGTGTGTACGTACAACAGCAAATATCCTGTAACAACAAAACACACCGAAACATCTTATTATTGTTTGTAAACACACACATATAGTGGGCATAACTTTAACAAAGCATGTTTTTGTTGTTTTAAAAAATTTTCAACTCCCCAACAAAGAAAAAAATAATCAAAATGATTGAAAGCAATTTAAACAATACTTCTTTCTTCCTCTATATGAATGTATCTACCCCCCGTTCTTTCGCAAGTAGAAAATTGTAAAAGGGCTATACAAAATTCCAAACAACAATAACAACAAACAATATTAATATTTAGCATCCATCAAGCAAACAAAACTATTAACGAAAAATATTGCAACTGTTGCTAAAATTGTAATTCTACACCCTTACCCTTGCCCTCACTCATCCCACTCTATTTAAATTGTCTAAACAAAAGTTATTGCCACCATGATGTAATCGAAATATTAAAGGACAAGAATGAGTAAGTGTAAGGGGGGGGGGTGTATGTGGTTCGATGGACCATTAAATTTGTTACTCTTGAGGTTGTACAACTGCATGCCAATATTTATTATATTTTTACGATAAGCGATAAATGTTACGCTTTATAACGTTCAGGATAGTTGTAAGTTGCTAGTAGTTCAGTTGTTGTAAGTATAGTGGTTGTTTGTATGTGTTTGTGCATGTGTTTACAGAAATCGACGTCATCATTAAGATTACAAATGAAGGAAAATTTTTGCATATAATTTGCTAAAGTACTTAGAAGTATGTAATATCAGCACATGAAATAATGAACAACCACAAACATCTTACACTTAGTGGTACTAACTTTGCAAAATATATTGAAAATCGGTCAAACAACTCAATCTTTTATTTTTATTTTTTCCTCCTCTTCACTATCTCTTTAGAAGAGCCAGTATTTGTGGGATTTGATATGATATGATGAATTTAAACTCTTAAACTTAGGGTAGCCATGTGAGTGAAAAACTAGTTAGGATTATTTGAACAAAATATATCATTTCTGTTCTGTATTATTCGGACTATTTAAGCTTTTTCGACCAGCACAATTTTAACATAATAATATTAATAGGCAAGTTGATTTTTTGTAACGTATTTTAGGAGTTATAAGCGATTAAATTTGCTAATAACACATGCGCAAACAATATGTGTGTAACAAAACCAAAAATAAAAAAGTAATGCATGTTGATACAAATTGTTTTTGAAGAGTGTTGTTTGCGTATGGTATAAAAACAAAACAAGTAGGAATGCTATATTCGGCCTTGCCGAATCTGCTAATACCCTTCACCATCATATACATGGTAGGTATAGTGAACACATTGTAGCTTAGTCTAGATTTCAGACTTATTGATAAACCCTATTTTACTTTATTATTTTCGATGCATTGTGCATTCTGTAAGTCTTTTCATATAATACAAATATTAATGAGGTTGACAAAAACAAATTATTCGCCATTTTGCTTCGGGCGCCATCTTTGATTTTTAAGTTTTCATACTTAGCTGTATTCTACTGGAAGCCCTTTCATTCTATACCAATATTAAGGCAGGTGAAGAGAATGCATTTTTTAAAACTATATTTGACCCATTGTACGCCATTTTGTAGTGGCGGCGATCATGGATTTCAAATTTGTTTTACAGTTTTTACTTTATTTCGCTAGTCAAGCCATTTCATTTGATATGAAAACAAATTTAGGAAAAACATCGAAACAATTGTATTTTAGTGCTCTCAGTTAGTTTTAAATCGGTTTGTTAGTTTTTTCAAATCATAAATAATCACCTCGGGAGCACACTACCTTGGTGTTATTGCATCTTGAGGAAATTATCTGGCTGCTCGGATTGGAGGAGTCTAGCTCAAGACTGACCAGAGTTCCTATTTGGTATCATAAGTATCAGTAAATCCTAGGACTTTTCATAGACTGGTTATTGGGACGGTATCTTTTAAGTACACGTGGTGGCTGTGGTTGCTATCCAAAACGGGAAACAAAGATCAGTGGTTTAATATATGATGCTCGTCTAGGACGGTTGGTTGAGTGGTTGGTTGAGTAGTTGGTTATCGTGTTACTTCACTACGCGCGAACAGTCAAGTAAATTATGTATGACAACCTTTTGATAAGACTGCATTACTTGACAGATTTGGTGTCACCCGAAGCCGTTAGTTATTTAAGTAGATCTTTTCATCTCACCTTGAATACCTCAGAGAAGTTATCCAGTAGGTGTTTGTCAATTATTTTATGTCTGTTGGCGGCCAGGGCAGGCCATTCGCAAAAAAGATATCAAACCGATTCCTCCTTTTGCAAATCCAAACAGCTGCGACAATGGTCGTTCGAAGTCCGAGTCGGCTTGCATGTTTTCCTAACATCCAATGACTCGTGAATACCTCCGGCAACGTCGAGACTTTCGATCACGGCTCGTAAGTTTCAATAAATGACTGATATCAAAAGAGGTCCACATAAGCCGGACACTCTACCTTTTTTCCACTCTATCTTTTTTTGGGATTTCTCCAGAAAGAGTCTAGACTAGTCCCCAACGTGATTGCGACTTTATTTGCGTGGGAGATATCCAAAGCATATCCACTCCTGACCAGCTGGTACGGACTTACGGTAACCATTAAAGTTTGATAATAATCAAAACAAATAGATGTGAATTGGATACACTTTAAAGAACTGTTCAAATAAAATATTTCGACAAGTATTAACCGGGAACTGTTTTCAAATAGAAATAAGGAAATGCCGACTGTCCTGGAAATAGATCAAAAGCTAAGGCGCATTTTAAAATGAAACAATTTTGTAACGGAGAATAGAAAAGAATTGTTTTTTTTTTAAGACTAAATACAAAAACTGATAAATTGTATTGTTTTACAAAATTTGCACATGATTCGAAATAGCGGTAACATTTCAGTAAGCGCTTATCATTCATTCAGCACACTTGTTAAAAACTCGAAATTTGTGATAAGAAATCATATTCAATCCTCTCATTTTTATGACTTTTGGGTTCATTCACATTTGAAGCGATGTCCATGAAGAGAGTTGAGATCAACTAATGTACAAAGTAATTCTTAATTGTATCATTAAAGTTTGAATAAGTATTTAGGTATGTGACTGCCAGGTACTTGCAGGAGCAAATTTTACACAAACTTCGTAAATAGCCAATAACTTGTCTAATGTTGGCTTACAAGTATTTAATCAAACGATGGAGAATGGAATAGTATTTTGAAAATGACGACTTGTAGATCATCATGATTTTGAAAACTTCTGCTGGAAGCTTTGACAGCAGGCGCAAAGTTTTATTAACGGTGAAACAAATGAATTTTCCAAAATTGTTTATTTCCACAGTTTAAATCTTATATCCAATTACGTAACATCTTTTCGCAATTAAAATCTGGCACGAATTTCATCCAATTTCCGATGATTATATTTAGTGAATTGTTTGACTTTATTTAGCACTAAATGGTAGCCCTAGCAAATCTTTATAACTAAAGGTTCAGTGAACAACGCGAGGTCTTTGTAATTTTAGCGTTTACAACTTATAGGAAAGAAAAAAAAAATAAAGAAAACAACAAAAGCAATAAGAATATTATATGTAGTATATCCTTACACCCTTCCTTCCTGCCATCTGAAAACACCCCTTCTACTTTGTCGTTGTTGGCTATCAAAAACACTTGCCAATAAAATGACTCATGAAAATCTAGGCCGACAAAACAAACATACAAAAAGAGAGTCCTTTAATGCATGAAAGTATTTGTGTTTGTATTCGCAATATAAACTGTATACACTTGGTTGTCATTGATGAGCTAGTCAATGAAACGTTTCCTACTGCTCGTACTTGTATATGAACTTGGCAACCGGAAATAGTAAATGTCAAACAGATTCGTTTTATCCTTCGCTAGTAAAGGAAGACAAAAAAAGAAGAAAAGCAAATTGCTAAAGCTCGATAATGTTTGTTTGCAAACTTCTTTAATATATCCTGTGGGCTATTAAGCGAGATTGGTAAATAGCATTTAGCAATGCAAAAAAAAAAAAAAGACTTAATCTATATGTTAATACAAGAAAAGATAATGAATAGTCAATCCTGCGAGAAACTGTATAAAAACATGAAATGCAAAAATAAATTATTAAAAGAGACAGTCATTGACCACTAATACAAAAACCAAATAGGAAACAAGCTTAAAACAGTATAAATGTTTACCAGTAATATTAATATTTTAGCAATTCATAGAATAATTATATAAGTTTATATTCCCTGAATATAAACGTAACACACCTTAAAAACTGTTCTGCTGAAACCCTCCCTGATTTTCTTGGTTTATATTTCTTTGTTCAGCAGGATGTTTTAGTTCACTTCATTTTATACAATTTCAAAATCCTTTCAGTTTTATTATTTCATTTTTAATATTAATTTGCGCACTCGCCTACACAACCATATGCCGGGTGCTTTTTTATAGAGGCATAGAACTTAAATATGGCAACACTTTTTTACCTGGCAGCTATTTGGTCAGCTGTCAAGAAATTTATGTTTAGTTTGATTGGCATTTTAACATGAATAGACAGACGCCTGAATAACGCTTCCAAATTGTGCAAATTTATTTTGAAAATCGTCGTTCTGTTCAAAATACGGCTCGCGCACTATGCCCATTTTAAGGTCAACATAATCGTCCATCACTTTTGTTTGAATACATATGTACGTCAATTAAGAAAACTGCCGTATTTGCAGTGATGATACTCAACAAGTGTATGTTGAGACAACGTTGCATCCAGAAGAACTGACTGTTTGGGTGCCCTTGTGGACTAGTCAGTAGTGTGCTGGTCTGCTAATTTGGGGGTTGCGGGTTCGATTTCCGCCGGAGGCTCTGGGCTTGTCTGCTTCTCTTCTCTCTTTTCTATTCTATTCGTACTTTTCTATTCAGGTATCACAATGGGATCAATAAAATGGACCCAAGTGAGCTGCACAACAGCTGTTCTACCTAACCTAACCTTGGTGTGTTTTATGTGCTGGTGGAATCATCGGTTCATATTTCTTTTAAAACTATTCTGGCCAGAGCGTAACAGTCAATGGTGACTGCTATAGAGCCATGACTTTTTCATCCCTCAACTAAATAATTATAATGTGCAAGAGCTGTGGTTTCAACAAGACGACGCAACATCTTATACAGCTTGTACCACAATTGATATATTGATAAACGTATAACTTTACGTTTCGGACCCGTGAATTGGCCTCCGACATCGTACAATTTAACGCCGCTGGACTATTTTCTGTGAGGATATGTAAAATCAATAGTCTGCGATGGTAAGCCCGAAAAAATTGATCGCTTGGAAGACAACATTCGGCGCATTCGATATGTGGCCACAAGTGTCATCGAAAATTGGACTACGTCCGAGCCAGTCTGCTGGCGGTCATATAACAGAAGATTATCTTTCGAATAAAGTAAATTTCATGTCAATTAAAAAAAAAATCATCTTTTTTACTATTCGATTTCAAATTCTTATACCTCTATAAAAAGTACCCTTTACATACATTCGTCATAATAAACACCCCTACTAATGCAATGAACAAGCCCAGTCATTGATTTGCAATACGATCATGACAAAATTAAAGCAAATCCTTAAAGTTGTTTTTTAGACCTTTTTCTTTTAATTTTCCTTACCCCCCGACCACACGAGCAATTGATTATGTCTTAATATAAGCAATACAGTCGGCAGAATAACGGCCTCAAATTGCCAAAAAATATACCAAAATAAATTTCATCAAAGGCACTAGATTAAAACGATTCTTTTGCCATTGTGTTTTTAAATATAATTAAAAAACTAAATTTTTTTTTATATTTAATAACAATGTTAATTTTAATTTTAATAATCTGTTTTCTTTTTTTCTGCGGCTTTCTCTTATACATTAGTGTTGTTACGTTTTACTTTTTTGTAATTGAATTTGACAGCTTGTGTTAAAAGATTATTGCTCAGCAATGTATTATAACATTTATTGCTAAATATGTGTTCTAATACATATTCATGCGGTCCACACGTTAATATCTTGTTTTGGCAATAGAGTTTGAAAATTTCTGTGGCAATAATTGCCAAACATATTGCTCGTGTGGTCAGGGGGTTAATTTTTATAGTCAAGGTATTTAATTTGATTTCATTGGAAGCGACGCAAGCAGCAATTTGCCAGCAGCCGTATTCATCCAATAGCAGAGAAATTGGGTACCATACGAATTAAAGACGAAAATCCTTGAAAGACGATTTTCCATGTCTTAAATGCTTGAACACTATAAAAAAAAAAATTCTACCGAAAGAGAAAGACAATTGCATATCGTTGGCCGCAGGTTGAGAAGTCTTAACATGTTTTTTTGTATTTTTTAGGAGACAGAAGGAAATACAGTCTTATTTGTTTATGTATTAATTTATTGTATTTATTTATTTTACTTGTAAAGAGTGCCTTTTGTCCTTAAATTCAACTAATTGAAACCAAATAAGTCAACTGCATTCATGTCAGTAATTGCGTAATTGTGCAGCCAAACGTATATAAACTGTAAAAATTTCATATTTAGATATAATTTTTACTATAATCTTTTTTTATAATATTTTTTAATTTTTTCTTTAAATATTATATTTTATATATTCGAACCGGTTAACCGGTTTTTTTCTCAATTTTCAAAATAGCAACCGGTTTTTTTAATTTTAAATTTCAAACTATTTGAACACCGGTTTATTAAATAAGTCGAATAATCGATCACCCTAGTAACCATAATTATCTTGATTAATTTTTGAGCTTAAAAGATGAGCGGACTACATTTGTTGCTAGAAGGATGGGAAAGATTATAGCTTAGAATGGCTAATACTTTAAATAAATTTATCAAATCTAAACATTTAATACTTTTAATACTTAAAAACAATTATTTATAACCAAACTCTTAATTTCTTTTGCCTTTTATGTGCAATTTGTATTTGTAGTCACTCATTCGTTTTGCTAAATAAAAAGCACAAGACCTGGGACCAAATTACGGCATTCGATCACGATCGAAGTTTTACTCGAAGGATCGAGTTCGCTGTGCTTGAGGTATAGAGATTCTAATAAAAATTTTAAATTTTCGATCACGTTCGAATGCCGTAATTTGCCACCTAAAGTAACTGCTTAGTTGTTGAATGCTTTGAAAATACTTTTTGTAGTATTTTTGCGCACACCTTAATATCTACCACCATTAAAATGAAATTAATTGCATCAAATCGATTATTTCGTTCAACATCAATGAATTTCAACAAAAAAAAAAAACAGTTTTTTGTTAAGCTCCTTGACTAAACCACCTACATATACAAACAAACGCAAATATTTACACACACACAAACACACACCATCATACATTTCTACGTAGTGTGTGTACACATTGCATTTCCAGATTATTTAAAAAACGTAGCTCGCTTCCCTTTTTAATAGTCGATTTTCTTTGTTTCTTTTGTTGCATTATAAATCTTTTTGTAAAAAAAAAAAAAATTCGAAATCCTCATAAATTTATTGAGCATTCGAAAATTTATGTGGCATTAATAAATAAAAATAAAAGAAAAACTTTATTTATACACCTAAAAGTAGGTCTACATAAGGTGTAGAGACGTATTTTCAAAAATACACAACACACACTTCCATTTCCGGTAAGAAAATATAAATAATTTATAATTTATGCCTTTTGGGTCTTCGTAAGAAAAAAATACTGCCATCTAATTGGGTAACACTTTTTATCAACACCCTCGTAAAGTGTTACCTTTTCTTCATTATCACAATACTTCATCTTTACGTATATACAAATTATGAAATAATAAAATCATTTATATCTATTAAAATTGTACGCACTAAGGAGTGTGAGCTTTCGCACAGATTAAGTTTATAGGGTGAAGGAGTGGAAAGAGATGAAGTTTATATATTCAGTTTAGTGTTTTAAAGTTTTAAGAATTCGATTGAAAAATAATTTTGTTGCTACAACAAATCTACTTTCTTTGTGTTAAAATTCGTTGTCTTTCCCCCTTTTCTCTTCATTTGTTAGCTGCAGGCCAGAGAGAACCATAAATTTTTAAATTATACAAAATGAAATATATGTAAAACCAAATACAAAATTTCGTGCTGCAACCCAATTGTTTACCGGTGGTCAACGAAATTACAATTAGAAAGAAACATTATTTTCCGTGACATTAGTTTTCTTTGGGGTCATTTTAGCATGACAATTCCTCATAGACTCAAACCCTTATTAAACGGGATATTCCTTCCTCGACTGGTGGTCGTTTGTATTATGGCGGCGCGCATTTGTCAAAGAATAGCGTTATACCGAATTTCATTTATTTTAATTGTTTACAATGGTATATGTATCGGGTGTTTCATCACACATAAATTCAAAAGTAAACTTAAAATTTGTATTATCGTTTTAAGGAACAATTTATGGCATTCACTGTTTGAAAATGATATCATGTAAGTGTTGGCCACGACTACATTGGAAGTATTATTCGGTAGAACCACTTTGGGTGACTTGTTCGAGCATAGCGACTGGAACCTCTTAAATAACACGAGTAATGTGGGCTGTCAAAGCATCAATCGTAGCTGGCTTTTTACTGAAGACCTCTGACATTTCATATCCTCAGAGAAAATATTTAGTTTAAAGTAGTGATATTGCACGATCTAGTTGGCCAATTTACCGTAGAAAAAATTGAAATTAAGTGATTAACAAAATGACAAGTCAACAAGTCTATTGTTCAACACACTGTATAGCTTGAAGAGCATTCTTATTGAAATAAGAGCTCACCGAGACTATGCGTTTGCACTTCAGGAATCACGGAGAGCCGTTAACATTGTGCGATGACGTTATCATTTGGATTTGCCTCATCATTGGAGAAATATGGATCATTGATTCCATCATACCTGGTATCATACCATGTTACTGGATGTGGTCTAATCTGTCGAATATCACCCATAAATTTAAATTAAGACTCAATTTTGTGAATGGGATTGGGAATAGTTATTATAAGTCTGTGGCTTGGAGCTAAAGGGGCCAATGTCACTTGTTTGCTCTTTTGAGTTAATCATTGTATTAGATTTGTTTTCTTGCTCTATTTCATTATGGTAAAACAGCTAAAGTCATACTTAACCCAGACAGCTTCATAAATAAAATGCTGGCCAATGTCACTATGAAAGCATCTATAAAAGTTAAAGTTCAATTCCAATTTTCTCAAAAGTAAATATTTTGACATTGGCCCTTTTAGCTCCAAGCCACAGAAGTATGCTAAAGATATTTGTATTTTTATTTCTAATTTGTTAACTACTAAAAGCAATAACAAAAAATCACTGAAATCCATGCTAAATTCACTAAATTATCTCTGAGGTGACTTAAAAAATAAAAGGTTTTCATTAGAAGAATGTTCAATTAATGCCTGGCGTCTTTTGTTTATAAATTGTTGACATCGCCGATCAAGAGTCAACTTTATTTCAAAACTCCTTAAGAATATCAAACCGGTGTGAAAGTTATGTTGCTTTAAAAACGACAACAACATCGACATTTAAAATAAGGGCGACATTACTATTGTTTTTGTAAGAATGATGTTTCTTCCTCTTTCTGTGTCATAATGTAAAGTTAGATTGAAAAAGTGGGGCCATCAACAGTCTTAACCTACGACAGGTATATAAGTATGTATGGCTATTTCCCCTTATCAATCAATCAATCAATCAATCCTAAACCCGTTAAAACCTCGACAAGATCAAGAATCCAGTCCCTTCAATGTAAATCCTTAGGAATTTCCCATTCGAATTTTTTAGATATTTCAAGTTTGGCATAGTATTCACGTTAAAGTTGTCGCTTCTAATATGCCCAAACGCGGAACATTAACAAAGGTAGTATTCCAAGTCTGATCCACTTTTTCGCATGCTCTGCATATCATTTTATCAGACAGTCCCATGCGACCTAGAAGAGTTCTCCTCTTCGTGTGACCTATTTGTACACTAGATAGTTTACGGAAGTCTTGGTCTACTCAGTTTCACAATTTTCTTTGATTTCTCAAGATTTGGGCCACCCCATCGTATGTTCTTCACCTCACCAACAGCAGATTTTGGGAATTTTTGACGTGTTCCTCCATCACCTAAACCTTAAGTTAATTTTTAAACTTCTGAAATGGTTTAGCATTTTCTAAGGTGATGGTATGGTATGAACGATTTTTTTTTAATGAACGGAGTTGAATTAAAAATAATTTAAAAACATACTCCTGATTTGGACGTTATAGCCAATACGTGTATGTGTGAACATCTTCATTGTTTGAAAAATTCCATAATTGTAAGCAGATTTTTTTTAATACCAATTTTACCACATTTGATCGCTGTCAATTTCTAGTCTATAGGGTTGTAAAAATTATGATGACCAGAATCAACGATAGCGGTATAAATTAATTATTATTGACTACTATTTTTATGTTATTAAATAGTTTTCTCTAGGGATTTGTAAAGTTGAATATTAATTTCAATAAACCCGAAACGTTTGGCAACTTTATAATCAAAATTCGACGTCCCTATTAAGAGAGTATGCAAGCTTAACCTTCAGATGATGCTATGGTCGCGTCAGCCATGTTCCGTTACATAAACTTTTTAATTAAGTTTACCTTATCGCATTAAAACGTCTTCCTTAATATATATGTATGTATTTTATGTCCGCCTCCAAAATAACACACACACACAAATATAAAATGACAATGTCAACAACACTCCTGAAAAAAATTTAATGTTGCAATTTAATAATCTATAAAAAGTTCGACTAATCATGTCCCATAGTTTTAAAAAGAAAAATATAGTAGGTGAATTCACAAGTGTCTTTTTATTAAAATTTTTCTCTTTCTTTCGTTTTAATTTTAAAAATATTACCATAAACTATAAAATATTTTTGATTAATTTTGAAATTTTTGGGAAATTATGACGATACGACACTTAGGTGTTTTTGTGAATTCAACAATTGTGGTGTTTTGTATTTTCACTATATTCTATATTTAAAGAAATTTTTTAAATAAATTCTCCCCCTATAATCATTTTACTGATATGGTGTCCCCTCTTTGAACATTTATTTTTATTAATTCTTTATTTATAGATAGACTGCATTTACGTTTAAACATTTATTACTTTTATATCTGTTAAACATATTTATGTATGTGTGTGGACAATTCCATGTCATCGTACGTGACATTTGTACCCCTATAAAGTGGAGTAATTTTTGCAAAAGAGAAACTAAAACAAAATTAGATCTTTAGGTTCCATTCAAAGAGAACTTTATTAAAAAAAAATTAATTATATTCGAAACATTGTTGTCTAAAATATCCAGAAATTAATATATCGTACGTGACATAAAACAGAAGTGATTTTGAGGTACATATGTATATATGGAAATATGAAAAAATCTGCGAATTTTGGAAGGTATTTTTCTTTTTTTAATTTCTTACACTAAACCAAATATTTTTCATTTAAAATCCATCATACTTAATGGAAAACAATCTTTAAATGATCTTACTAATATAATAAATGTGAATGTTTGTATGTTTGGATGTCAATCACGCAAAAACGGCTGAACGGAACTAAATAAAATTTGGCACATAGATAGATGACAACCTAGATTAACACATAGGCTACTTTTTATCACGACAATAACTCGAAGTCGTTTGTAAACTCATCATCTCACATCCTAAACGGGTTGTATTGTAAATATTTTTATTTTTGTTGTAGGTTTTGACTTTTCTTTCATATTTTCAAATTAATAATCGTACTTATCGTACTAAAAAAATGGATGAATGGAATTAAGTTAAATTTAACAAACATATAAGTAACAACCTAGATCTACCTTTTATCCCAATAACTACGCAGACGAAGTCGCGGGCACAAGCTAGTTTTATAATAAATTCAATTTAATATCGTTCGTGACATATCGTACGTGACAGATTTTCTTTAATGGTATTGTTAAAGGCCATGACTGACTATCAGATTTAGTCGTTCGATATGTCAAAAATTGTATGTGTGTTCAGAAAGTGTGATAGTGTGGACACAAAGTGCACATGTGTGACAGATTTTTTGACAAGTGTGTCCGATTTGATAATCTTTTAAAAATTTTCATAAAATAATAGTTTCTGTGCGATCAGAGTTGCTTTTTCTAAGCAAGTATGACAGTGTGGCATCCAATAACACATTTTGTTGCGATTTTTTCATGTAGGACAGAAAACTATCAGATTTTTATTTGACAGAAACGCACGACTTTGTAGGATAGTCAGTCATGGCCTTAAGTAATAAAATTTATATTGTGTTAAGAAAAAAAGTTGAACTCTTAATTATGTGCTTTTATTTTGGGACTCTTGTGACTATTCAAATACGAATGACGGAGACAAATAATGTTTTTGCACTACGTACGTGACATTAAAATAACATCCAATGGAAATAAAAAAAAAATACCGCTAATTGGACTTTATATTTTCTTTTTTCTTATGGATCATGTTAATTGCTGTTGTTCCTTAATTTTAAAATTTTAGTCGCTAAAAAAAATTGTTGATTGCAATTCAAAGAGATAATCAGATTAAACTCTTGTTATTGCCCTTAAAATAATTTAATAAGCTCTTCATACCTGCGCATAGTAAAATTTTAGTGCTTTTTTTATCAATAAACTTATATTGAAAAACTTTCAAGAGTTTTTATTTTTACAGTCGTGGTTGACATATTCGTGGAAATGCCCATATGTATTAAAAAATCTGTAATTATCAATTTACTTATACCCATGTAAAATTTATACTTTAAAAACCAAAATTTTTACACACTGCCAATAAACGCATGAATCGATCTACTACACATAACTTTTGATTATAAAGAAGTGATATAATAATAAACATAAATGAAAGATATATTTTTTTAAAAATAAATTAAAAGGAAACGGAAACAGAACCTGAGAAAAAAAAAACAAAATATGGATAATGAAAGGATTATTAATAAAAAGCAAAACCAACAGAGTCAGAAAATATAAGCAAGTATCGAGTAATAACTTGCTACTCAAGGGGTGGGTCATATCAAATAACAAAATAATAAAAAATTAACAGAAATTTAAGAGTGACAATACACCTTACACTTGATATGACATGTTACAGCATAAGCAAAAATAAAATACTTGTACAAATACAAATGGCCATCATGCATGCATTTTGTTAAATACATTATCACACCCTCCCAAAAAGAAGATAAACCTTAAACAAATACAATTTTACATTATTTTCTTTTTTTCATGTACGCTGTGTGTCTGTTATAAGTTATACAATGTTTTAGTACTACAGGGTGGGACCAAAGTCACTATGGGTTTTAAGAATTCAATAATATTTTCGTTTATATATATTTGCTTTCCAGATTATATACATACACTATCCAAGCCCGGCGCGCGTTGCTACGCACCTTAATGAACAAAAATGCATTCTGAATTTTAATTGAATATCAAGTGCAAGAAGCTAAAAATTAAAACTTTTTTTAATGGGCGTGGCACTGCCCACTTTTCTTATCACGAAACTGTATAGTCATGACAGCTCAATATGTGTGCAAAGTTTCAGAAAAATCGGTCAAGTGAAAGTAGCTAAAAATTATAACTTATTTTTTATGTGGCCCCGCCCACTTTTTACCACCCATAAACACTCCCTGAAATGTGTACAATAACTTGCCAAAGTTTGAGTCCGATCGGCTTTACGGTTTCGTAGTCTATAGCTAACACACACACACAGAGTTTCACTTTTATAAATATAGATAACAAGTGGAGAATAAATAAAAGAGAGTTTCACAACTAAACAAAGGACCAGAATAATAGATGTTTATTATTTTATTCAGCGATCAACCATGAATCAACATTTTAAAGTCAAAATTCAGCTCTCTTATGTCATGTTTTGTAACTTAGTTTATCGTCACCACCAACATGGCACCGTAAGTGATTTGCTTCAAACAGCTAGACAACATTTTAATTTGAAAAATATTGAACGTGTAGAGCAAAGTGTTAACGAAACACTAAAAACATCTAACAGAAGGCGTTCTGCTCAGCTAGGAATAGCTCGTACGTCAATACGACGCATTTGCAAAAAAAAAGATTTACCGTTATACCCATATAAGATGCAATTGATACAAGAATAGTAGTAACCCATAAACCATCGGCAAGGTTTAAATTTTAACAGTTGGCAAAAAAATAAATCCCACTTTATTAAAACTTTTATTATGAGCGATAAAGATCATTTTCATTTGAATGGCTATGTATAAATTGAAGGTTTAGTGTTCTGAAAATCCAACAATCATTCATCAACGCCAGTTGCATCTCATTAGGTTGACAGTATGATGTGGCATTACATTTTAAAACATCATTGGGCCTTACTTCTTTGAAAATAAAGTGCTGTAACCGTAAATTAAAAATTTTTAACGACCTGCTATGAAAAACATACCCGAGATGGGATATCAACAGAATGGAGCCACTGCTTACATTGTACAAGAAACAATGGCACCTTTTAGTCAAATTTTTGAAGAGCAAATATTTTTCAGAAGTTTGGAAATTAATTGGCCAGCTTTTTCGCTCCCGACTATTTTCTTTGGGGTTATTTGAAGGAACGAGTATATGTGAAAAGGGCCAAGACAAAATTCAAGGGTATAATGGTTCCTACAGATACAAATTTTGAAAAATGTCAAGGATAATGCTCTAAAACGAGCCCATCATTGCCAAGCTGAAAGTTGCATTATTATTTTCCATACTTTTCTATATTTAATGTAAAAAATTTCCATTTTGTATATTTTTTAATCTGAAAAAATAAAACAAGAAAAATACATAAATGAAAAAATTATAAAATTTTTAAGCCCCATGGTGACTTTTGCCCCCACCCTATATTGTGTTGTATTGTCAAGGTTACTATAATTACACACACACACACACATATAGGGACAGGATTATTAAAGGCAAACGTCTATTATGTTTACAGGTATGTCTTTACTTTACACTTTTTTCAACATTCGAATGTCAGCTAAAGTGATTTTTGTGTAACTTGACTTGACATGAAAGTTATAACTGACATACAGGTATGAAATTCATAGTTAGATCATATTTAAATGAAAAAATGTCGTGAACACTAACTGTCATAACTAACTAAACTGTCATAACTAACTAAACTGTCATAACTAACTAAATGACTTTAAATTAAAACGTTAAATTAATGGATATAATTTTTATAACCTTCACCTGTGATGCTAAGGGTATACAAACACGTATAGCTTTGCTATTCCCTTTGTATTTTATACAATATTCATATTCAGGCCCCACAAAGTGCATATTTTCTGAAAGCTTATGAATAGGGAAGTCGACTGAGAAATGTCCGTCTTAACATCTCTATATGTGTTGGTTAAAATCAGCTTTTAGAAGACCCCACATAACGCACAGACCTGTATAAATATCAATCCTTTGAAAATATTTATGAATGAATGGATATTAAAATCTAGCACAATTATGAAAAACTTTCTGAGGTAGGAGCAAATAAACTTGACTGCTTCTGATTAAAAATTTTTTATAAAGAGAACATATTTCGAAGAGAAAATTAAAAATGTCTTAAAACATACACAGTTATTTTTCTTAAATGGAAATTTAAAAAAAAGTAATTTATCGAACCTTTTTAGAGACAATATTTAACAAAAACTTTGTGCAAAAATAAAAAATTCTATAAAAAGAATAATATTCAAAATTATTTCTATAAGAAATAATTAAATATAAAACTCTAATTTTGTCAAAAAAAAATTAATTAAAAATAAGTAAAAGAAAATTAATTAAAAATATATGAGGGTAAATTCAATAACAAAACATAACCCTGAGAATTTGTCTCTAGAACTTTCATATTTATATATATAAAAGTGAAACTCTGTGTGTGTTAGCTATAGACTCCGAAAGCGTAAAGTCGATCGGACTCAAACTTTAACAAGTTGTTGTACACATTCCAGGGAGTGTTAATGGGTGGTAAAAAGTGGGCGGGGCCACGCCCATAAAAAAGTTATAATTTTAAGGTACTTGCACTGGACCGATTTTTCTAAAATTTTGCACACATATTGAGCTGTCATGACTATATAATTTCGTGATTAGAAAAGTGGTCAGGGCCACGCCCGAAAAAAAAGTTATAATTTTGAGGTACTTGCACTGGACCGATTTTTCTAAAACTTTGCACACATATTGAGCTGTCATGACTATATAATTTCGTGATTAGAAAAGTAGGCAGGACCACGCCCATAAAAAATAAGTTATCATTTTTAGCTACTTGCACTTAATTGATTTTTCTGAAACTTTGCACACACATATTGAGCTGTGATGACTATATGATTACGTGATTAGAAAAGTGGACAGAGTCACGCCCATTATAAAAAGTTATAAGTTTTAGCCTTGCACTTGATGTTCAATTAAAATTCAGAATGCATTTTTATTAATTAAGGGGCGTAGCAACGCGCGCCGGGCTTGGCTAGTATGTGCATAAGTATAAGTACATAAATATGTAGTATTCACAAAATCCCTTTGAGTGTTTGTCAATATCCCTGTTTATCTGTAGCCATGTTCTAATGACATCATATTTTCTATTATGATTGCAAATAGGGGAAATTTGTTACACATAAATAAATACAATTACAAATCATTTGTTCGTTTGCTTGTTGATTTCTAGGCGCGTATGTATGTATGTATGAGTATTTATTTCGAAAATCAAATAAAGTCTAATCAAATTAAATTAAATTTTATGTTTGTTTGTTTGGACTTTTTATAAGATTTTTATACGCATATGTTTTTTATTATATTCTCAGTTATTCTAATAAATTTTGTTTATTGTAGTCATATACAATAGAACCAGCAGCAGCCAGCAGCATATTGACATTAATGTCCGTCTGTGTCGTTTTTTATTGCGTATGAGTGTAAGAGTGTGAAAAATCAACAAATACATAACTTGAAGCAAAAAACAATTTATTGTTGTTTTTTTTTTTGAACAAAGAAAAATTAGATGAATTATTATCGAATTTATGATTTTGGTAGGTGTTTATGACTATTTTGGGGCGGTTAGGCTCCGTTCGGAAAACAATGCTGAATCATTACAATAATATTATATTGATTTACAACGACAAATAATAACACCAGGAAATAGTATATCATAACCCTTTCAATACCTACATAGATATGTATGTGTATGTATGTATGTATGTATATAGAAAATTTATTGAAAAACATTTTTATCAAAATCATTTTGAAAATTAATTTAATTATTTATTAAATTAATTACTTATTAAATTAAATGTATTATTATTTATTGAACATGTTAATGCATTAATAAACAAGCACAATTGGGACGAACGACGAATTTCGCAGAACACGGCGAATTCGTCAGTAAAAAATCGCCGTTTAAATTCGTTGTATGAAAGACGAAAATGTAAAGCTGGTTACATACCATCCGTTCATGCGTTTTATACTTTTTCACCATTTTATACGTTTCAAGTTACACACAACGCGTTTTATGCATCAACTTTTTTGTTTTGATCAGCTGTTGTGTTTATATCTTTATCAACTAAAAACAATTTTGCAACAATGGAAAATAAAATTATCATTTTAAGGGAATTTATGGAATTCAGTGAGTTTAGGTACATGATATTTTGTGCTACAAGCAGTGTTGTTAACCGTACAGTAATTACCGGTACATAAACAACTGAGATATGAGCAATAACCCACGACCACCTCGATTTTTTTTTTCACAAAAACAACATTACAACAACAACATACATACATACGAACGTGTATACTGGTTAGAGAAAACGTGGCATCGAATCCCAGCTGAGCCAAAAAAAAAATTTTTTAATTTTTTAAAAAATTTTTTTTTAATTTTTTTTTTATTTTTTATTTAATATATTATATATATTTTTATTATTTTTTTTTATTTTTTTTTTGTTTTATATATATATATGGGATGAATGTTGACACAAACTACTGTTATTGCATGACTATAAGTTGTGAAGGGTATATAAGATTCGGCACGGCCGAATATAGCGCTCTTACTTGTTTTTTTTTAAGTTTTGTTGTTTTTTTAATAAATATATTGAATTACGAATATAAAAACGTTTAACAATATTATTTTTGTACAAGGCTTTGTGTACGGTAATTTTACCTTAAAAATGGTAATTTTTTTAGGGCAGTACGGAAATCGATATAAAAAAGTTAACATCACTGGCTACAAGTTCAAAAATAACACGAGCGTCAATAAGCTTCTCATCATTTGCACTAGTTTTTTTTAATAATAAACAAACAGAGATGACACTCAGCACATAACAGTTATCGATAAATAGAATAAAAATTTTGGTACTGAAAAAATTGTGTTTAAAATAAGTTTTTATGTATTTTTTTCTTAAAAGTTATTGTAAACTTTTTTTCGAATGCTTTTTCTTTTATTAAAAACATTTTTTAACACAAAAAAATAGAAAAAATAAATCCACAACACAAACAGATTTATCGATAACATTGAAAAAAAATTTATTTGTCATCCATGGCTATCAACAACAGCTGACATTTTTTCACCTATATCAATTCATTTCAAAAACAAATCAAAAATTCAATTAAAAAAAAAATTAAGCAATATTTTTTTCTGTGTATATTAAATGTTAATAGTAAATTTTTTAAAATTCCGGAGGGCCTATTTACGCCGATGGATGTATATGAGGTAGGGCAAAAACACACAACCACTTTATAGTTTTATATATAAAGAATTGCAATTTATAATAAATTAAAAATTTTTAGTCAATGTTTCACACTTCCATTAAAATAAAATATAAATTTTCAAGCCCCTATGGTATCGCAGTTGACAATATTATTTATTATCAAAAGTCAATTCTTCACTTTAATTGAAATTATTGTTTAAGCTTCTAAGTGTTTCATTTTTATCAATTAAACATTTTTAATACAAAAAACTGTCATAAAATTGTCTATATTTTTCACCCTACATAAAGCATCTAACATGATACAAATTGTTATCATATAAGGGCGTTTTGTAAAAAAGAAACATGTACTTACACATGTAAGTATGTATGTATGTACAAGAATGCAATAAAAATATACTCATGTAATTTAATTTAAAATGTTTAAATGTATGGGAAAATGTTTTTTTTAATTCAATTAGAAAATTATGGCTCATTACATTCGAACATAAACAATTAATTAATTGTTTTTAATTGGAAAATGTTGTAGCGTTAGTATGACATATAAAAAAAGTCAATAAACTTTTGTAACAATAAAAACTTAAATTTGTATTTATTTGATTGAAGACAAAAAAAAATCTTAAAAGAAAGTTGAGTTCTTTCGCTATTTTGATTGATGGTTGGTGGGTTTAACGAAATCGATAGGCACTTAAGTTTTTAGATATGTACTCGATATTAAAATATGTACAAGTATGTACATTAGACCGTACCACTTTACACTTGGAACATAAAGAATTCTTGCAAAACAATTTAGATTTTTTGCCGAAGGTAGGGTTCACCTTTTTAAAATTTTCGTTGTATCTTCAACAAAAAATATTTTTTTTTCGGAACTACCTTGCAAAAAAAATTAGATTTAAAGTTGTGCGGTGATTTTTTTTTTTTTTTTTTTTTGGGTTCGGTTTAATATACATTAAGTACATTTTTTACTTTAAAACACAAGATAAACTTTTTTGAATTGTTGCCCTTTTTGTCGCTTAGCGCGGCCGTAAAAAGATTTGAACTACCAATACCTGACTCATTATGAAGTTACTTAAAGTACAATACACTTCGTCATCATTATCATTGTTATCACAGCTATAATGGAATATTATAGGTGGTGTTTTAAAACCAAAATTTAAAGAAAATTTTTCTATGACACCCCTGATATCGATTTACATAAAAAAAGAAAAACCTTTTAGTTTTAGACAATAAAAGTTGGCAAAATGAAATTGTGAAAAACTGATGTTGAAATGTTGCACAAAACGACACTGCAAAAATATGTCCAGGACTTATGCACACGTTTTTCTTACAATTATTTCCAACAGCTGAACCCAGACAGCTTTGCTGATACAAATACCCACTAATTTTTATGTCGTTTCTAAAAATCGCTTAATCAGGAAAAACTGTAAACACCAAATTCGCAAAAGAAAAAAAAAACATGTTAGAGTGCTATATTCGGCTGTGACAAATCTTTATACACCCTTCACAAAAGTGTAGATACACAACTATAAGCATATACATATAAGTTGATTGTGTAACAGAATCCTTGCCACTGTAAATTCATGGTATGTCATCATTTGGGAACATACCTTCATGTTGTGTGTGATCATGTTCGTACAACGTACAGTAAACAAACGAAACAATTCGCATTACATACATGCATATACATATATGCATTCTCGCGGAAAACTAAACTACGCATTTTCAACTGCAGTGTTAAGTCTGTGTTATTGTATGGCTGTTCTACCTGGAGCTTAACAAAAGAATCCATTCGTAAAATCCAAACATTTATAAACAAATGCTTAAGGCAAATTCTTAACATCTTTTGGCCTAATTGGATTACAAATGAAGCGCTGCTGCAGATGGCGAACTCTAAGCCGGTAGAAATCGAAATTCGCAAACGCAAATGGACGTGGGTAGGTCATATATTGCGAAGACCACAATCAGAAATAGCAAGAATAGCCTTAGATTGGAACCCACAAGGACAGCGCAGACCTGGTAGACCCCGAAACACCTGGGTGCGCTACCTGAAACAGGAATGTGAACTTGCTCGAGTTTCATGGAATCAAGCTAAGGCGATTGCCAGAGATAGACAAAGATGGAGAGAATTTGTTGACGCCCTATGTTCACTTTGAACTTTTATTTAAGTATTAATTAAAAATCGATATGTATTTCTATTTCTATTAATATTTAATTAAATAAAGGACATATATATATATATATATATATATATACATATATGAATAAGCATAACAAATATATCAACTACAAATAAAACCTGCACAATTGTTATTATCATTTACATCCAAACACACGTACATTATATGCATTCTTACACACTTATAAATATAAAAAATATAACAACAATCCACACATTTTTTACCACCATTAACGCATATACATATGATGTTGTTAAAATCTCAATAAAAAAACAGAGACATGCATGGTTTTTTGCTCATATCTCAGCCCGTAACGGATCGAATTTGCTTATTTTCAATACCAAAATTCTCGAATGTATTTCTAATAATTGCTACTATATACGAGTTCATGGGACATATGAGGGCATCAAAAAGTTGATTTCAACACTTACACAGACGGACATAGCTAAATCTTATAGGGGTTGAAAATAAATACTGTATAAATAGCAAACGTAATGACAAACTTATTTATACGCTTTTACACTTGTGAAAGGTATAATAAAACAACATAACATCTTTTAAACGGGAACTAAGTATTTTTTTACATACACTTAAAGCATTGCTTTTGCAAAAACAATTTGCAACTATACATATAACTTTGCTTATTTTTTTGTTTTGTTACACACATAGTAGTCATTTTAATTGCTTATAACTCCTAAAATAGTGAACCAATTTCAATAGGATTAAAATTGTGCATATCTGCAGGATATGCACAATACAATGCAGGATATGCATTATACAATCGGTTGTATAATGTGAATATAGTAAACTGTGTAATAAAAATTAAACATATTAGAAATTTGGAATATATACTTGGATGTCATGAAATAAATACTTGATTATATTTATTTGAAAATATAACTCATTAATTTTATGTACTTACACAAGTCGTTATCAGTAACATTGTTCTGGTCTTTGTGAGGAGGAAATTTTAGTTACTTGCTATTTTAACATGCTCTTAGGAGAAAAACCTAAAAAAAATATAAGACAATGTGACAGACGTTAGCTAAATCACAAACAAAACTAATTACAAATGTTAAAAAAATTTTAAATTTTATTAGCTCACTTAAGTGTCTCCTACTAAATGCCATGAAATGAAATTTTATGCAGTCTACATATTTTAAGTAGATTTCCGATAAATAAGTAATTAGATAGTAAAAATTTTAGAATACTTAAAGTCATTAGTTTACTAATTCTTAGTAAGATCCTACTTAAGTCATTAAAACGTATTTAAATGAGTCATTTTTTTTTTTGGGTAGAAATTAGTTTCACTTTAGCAATAATTTTTTTTACTAAAAATTTTTCATAAAAATAAAAAAACGGATAATTGTTATAAAAAAACATTTCAATATATGTAACTAATAATTTAAATAAATGACATTTAGTAATAAATAAAAAATTATTAAAATTTGTATTATAGAGATCTAATATAAATATTATATACTACCAAAATATCCGCCACTTTGCGCGTAGTTCCTACTATTTATTGAATACTCAAGTTCATTTTTTAATTTCTTAGTAACTTTATTATTGCTAATTATGAGTACTATAAGTACCTTAAATTAAAAAGTGAGTATAAGTAGTGAAGACTTTTTAATAAGTATGAATGCGTATAAATCAACGAAATAATAAATCATGATTCAAGTTGACTTACTCCATGAGTATCTCTGATAAGCATAGTTTCCGCTTTTTGTTCTTTTCCAGCTCATTTTAAGCTTAAGTATGCCAGTTTTTTTTTATAATACTTGACAGGAATTTTGAAAAATTTAGGTACTACAGTACTCTGGATATGCGGCAAGAACTTTTGATTTTGTAAAAGAGAAAAAATGAATGGTAAGAACCATTCATCAGATTCATAGATTATTTCAAAAAATTTGACAAATCGATCCAGCCGTTCGCCAATTTTATATACAGTCGAACTTCCATAACTCGAATCACCATTATCCCAAAAAAAAACTTCAACTTACGAAGACTTCGAGTTACAGAATTTTTTATTAAAATAGAAAAAAAGGTTTTTTATTATGTATTTTTATTTAAAATAGCCTCAAATGGAAAACTACATACTTAAGAATATAAAAGAACAAGCAAACATATATGTAGTTAAAAAATTACAGTTAAGTAAAATATTCTGAACTAAGTGACTGACATTTTACTTTTATTTTGTTATATTCAGTAAAAAATAACTCTAATGTGCTTAAAGCTTTGTAGTGTTACACGCTACCTGTGGCGGGCCTCGCTGCACACCGTCCCTTCTAGCTCACGCGGCTTACTCACATGGCGTAGTTTCCAACCCTTCAGCTGACCCAGGTATGTAACAAGAAAAATGTTCACTTTACACTCTACAAAAAAAAAACTTATTACACCAAAAAAAAACATGGAACACTCATGAATAGGAAGGTAGATGTTGTCCTTCAATCGCCCATTCCCAACCTTGTCCGCAATATCCTCAAAAAATACAATTATCCCACGGACCCAAAAACCCACTTTTTTCCACCTTTTCTGACTCAACAATCCTACTAAGTAAATTATTCACACATACTCATATTTTTTTTTTTTTTTCAACTATAACACATCACAATTTTTATTATTTAAATTAAACTTAAATACTAATCAAAAAAATAATAATATTACACAAAAAAAAAAAAAAATGTCCTGTACATATACATATAACAAAAAATTTTTTTTTTTAATTTCCTCTTCTATTTCTGTTTACATATAGATATGAATATATTCATTAGAGTTCCAATTAGAGCCCAAACTAATAAATCTTCCTTTATTTTTCCCTTTTCCAGGAACACGTTAATATTAAATTTTTATTCTACACGCCTAAAGGAGCTCCCTGAGGATGTACATATACAATTTAACCTTTCTCACTACACAATATTATTTATACGCATATAGCCTGTGCCCTAATATTAGGATATATTCATATACGTTTTTTTTCTTTTTTTTTATGTTAATATATATACAAGTATGTAACTAACTTAAAATTAAATACACAAACACACACAATTTTCTTCACAAATAACACAAACTTTTCTTATTATTTAAATAATGAAATATCAATTTTAAACTTTTTTCTGATTTCTTTTTTTTTTTTTTTTTTATCCACTACATATTCACCAATTTAAACATCTATATAAATATGGATTTCCCTCTTATCTTCCTTCAGGTATCTTTTCCGCGATTTGGACTGGACAAACTGGTAATTGAAAGTATCGTTCCACAATTAAATATAACTTCTCTAATTATCTTCCTAATTCCCATTTCAGATTTACTAACATTTGTGTGTATATACCAAAGAAAAACTATAACCACAAAAAAAAAACTTACCAAACATTTATATATCTCTACTGCACTGGGACATGAGCTGGAGTTGGTGCCTCCAAGACTGTATAAGCTCCTCCCTATTGTCAAATATTATTACCAAAAAAAAAACATCCCGTGGGTGATCAAAAAAAATCAATATTTTCCCCTTGCCGCAAGCATCCCCTCAACAGTAGTGCTCATCAGTTGTGCGCCATTTGTCTGTAAATAAGTATTTAATGTTCGGAAAGATCTTTCTACATCATTTCTTGTTTGTTTTGAGTAGTTTCTCATTCATGTTTTAGCTTCTCGTTGCTAAAAACCAATCGAGGACTGGTTTGTCGACTTTTTTGAATTTTGGGGTCCTAACTCTTTTACGACATTAACGAAATCCAGATTCAAATGAGTTGATAGTTGATTCCTTATTTTTGAAAATTGTTGAGACCGTGCTTGCCGAGGTACCATATATATCAGCCGCTTCCTTTTTCTTTAATACGTCTTCGACGTCTTTTATTAGTTTATACATTTTTTTTCAATTGATAAGCATTTTAAAATACGTTTAGTTGGCATAATAATTAAAAAAAAATTGATTTCAACATTTCTCATCTAGCCCGAATTATGCATAGAACTGATGCTTACGCAACCAAAAAGGAAAGAAATTTGTTATTCCCCGAAAAAAAATAAAAATAGTACGTAGAAAAGAAACAAATGAAACAAGCAAAATTCTTCCCGTTATAGAGTTCATGTGCATGTTTTTTTCGAGTTATGGAGAACTTCGACTTATGGAAGTTCGAGTTACGGAAGGCAAATTGTATGTGATTTGTTCTTTTAACGCTACTGCCAACCAAATTAGTTCGAGTTAGAGAAAATTCGAGTTAGAGAAGTTCGAGTTATGGAAGTTTGACTGTAAATTAAAAAAGTGGGCGTGGTAATTTTCCTCTCCGTAAGCACCTAAGTTATTTTTGATTTTTATAGAGAGAATTTCTCTACGAAATGCGATTACCTGATTAATCAATATGCCTTAAATAAAAATATATACAATAAGAAGAATTAATTCTATTTCTTACAGACTTTTCAATTGTTTTATACACTTTTTTATTATACGTAAATATGTGTATTAAATTACAATAAAATATTTTTATACAGTAATTTCATTATTATGATTATTGAATCTTCTTAGCCTTAGTATCGAAAATAAACACTAAATCTGAGTACATTTAAATAAGGTCCTATTCATTTGTTCTGTTTAATGATTATTTTCTACATATTTACTCCTTTATTGTCACTCAGAATTTTCGTTGCTTGGTGCTGTTGTTCGTACATATTCATTCAAAAATATTTTTGAAGGTATTTTTTAAAGGTATTTTTTTATATACATACATACGTACTAAAAACAAAGAAAATACATACTAAACCTACAGGTAGTAGGTATGTACTTATCCTTATAAATCATAATGTATGCACGTAAATAAAAACAAAAGATGAAATTCTATAAAATCAACAATAATATAAATAATAATAATAACAAAATACAGTTCGTGCGTGTGTCACAAAAGCAAAAAATACAGGCACAAATAAATGTATACTTACATACGTGAAATGAAATAAAATGTATGCATTAGCATAAGTATGTATGTATGTATGTATGTATGTAGGTATGTTTTCATATATAAAACAAATACTTTAAGACTACATCCGGTTTTTATGAAAGAAATAAGTGATTACCATGGAAAATTAAACAGGAACATGTAATATATTGGGTAAGGCCTACAGTTAGTCAGCCAAACCACCACTAAAAACGTTCAGTTCTATCTGTCATTAAAAAAAAGAAGAAAACAAATCCTCTATCCTACAATAATCTTGTAAAGAAGGTGTTGATAATATTACGTTTTTTTATACCCTTCACACAGTGAAAAAGGGTATATATAGGTTTGTCATTCCGTGTGAAATTTCTACAATTTTGATTTCCGACCCCATAAAGTATATATTTTCTGAAAGCTTATGAATAGGGGAGTCGATTAAGCCCTGTCAGTCTGTCCGTCTGACCGTCTGTCCGTGTGTATGTTGAAATCAACTTTTTGAAGCCCCCCGACATAGGTTGGACCCGGGTAAGGTACTAAAATATCAGAAATATTCGGGAGTAGATCGGTATTGAAAATCAGAAACATCGGTACATAAACAACTGAGATATGAGCAAAAACCCACGACCACCTCGATTTTTTTTTCACAAAAACAACATTACAACAACAACATACATACATACAAACGTGTATACTGGTTAGAGAAAACGTGGCATCGAATCCCAACTGAGCCAAAAAAAAATTTTTTTTAATTTTTTAAAAAATTTTTTTTAAATTTTTTTTTTAATTTTTTTTTATTTTTTATTTAATATATTATTTATATTTTTATTATTTTTTTTTTAATTTTTTTTTTTTATTTTTTTTTTGTTTTATATATAATAATTATAATTATATATAATAATTTTTTTTTTAAATTTTTTAAAAAAATTTTTTTTTTAATTTTTTTTTAAATTTTTTTTTTTTAATTTTTTTTTTTTCGTTTTTTTAACATACATACGTGAATTTATAATTTTACAATGGGATGTTTTTATATATGTATGTACGTATTTCATATGGGATGAATGGTGACACAAACTACTGTTATTTCATGACTACACGTTGTGAAGGGTATATAAGATTCGGCACGGCCGAATATAGCGCTCTTACTTGTTTTTTTTTTTTTAAGGAATTTCTTAAACAAATAAACAATTTAAAAATAATCTCTAATTCTTGTATCGAAATACACATTCCAAACAAAAAAATTTATTGCGTTACACATGTGTCTGTTTATTGTATACATTTCTTTCTTATGCTTTCGCTATCAAATACTTGAATTTATATTTATTTAAGTTTTTGTATTTCTTCAGAACTTCCCTGAAATACCAGCATTTTCATTAATTGTTTCTATTTTTTTTATTTATTTTTTTTTTAAACCATTTGTTTTATTTTTGTTTTTATAAAAAGAATCAGTATTTTATCTTTTCGATAGATATATTGTGGCTGCTTTGAAGATAAGCTATAAATTGTTTAAATTGATTTTCCGTTCATTGACTCTTATAACTGTCATTTTCTTAAATTTAGTTTCAACTTACTTTAATTGACACTTTAATGGTTTCAATATTTTTAGAGTTATTTTTGTTGTTGTTGTTCTACTGTTGCTTTATTTAATGATATATAAAATTTACCCTTCACCATCACATGAGATTGTATTGTACGCAGCACCCGCCTTAAAAATGCCGAGTTGTATAAATGATATCAAGCCTTTTATTAGAAGAACTTGTCGCTGTTTTTAATCAAATTCTATTAAAGTTGTCGCTCCTTAAATTTAAGAATGAATTTGAGGCGGTCCATACAAACGCTGAAAAGTATAACCTACGGTCTTCACGTAGCAATTTATTTGCCGCAATTGTCAAATTTCATTGCTTCGAATTCTATTGCGCAATGATTGCTCTGCGGTTGCTTGAATAATTGTTGCCGCAATAAGCTGTCAAAATCGTTTTATTATCTTTGAAGTTTTTGTTTTTCTTTAAACAAACGAAGGTAAATTAAAATAATTTTAAAAGATTATACTTAGTTTAAAGTGAGAAAGTCTAAAAAATAAAAAACTATTTCTAATTTATAAAATACATTACTTGTATCGTTTAATCTACCAATTGGAAATAAACATAATCTAGCAAAAAAAAATTTTCGTTATTTTGACGACGTTTTTGCTTGTGCTCAGAATAAAAATTGCCGGCTTTAGACTCAGGTTAAAGTATGTACATACATATACATATGTAAAATGTAAAGTGTATAAAGTTTTCTTTTGCAAAGTACCTAAAATAGTTTAATTGTTCGTAAAAAACTATTATTTTAATTTGAGTAAAACCTTAAACATTTGCTTGATTGTTTTGACAACCATTTTCATGACGGTTAATTAAATGTTAAAGTCTTAAATACAGGGGTAACACACATACACAATTTTTTGTTTTCATCGAATAATTACTTTATAGTATTGAGTACCCAAAATAAGGGCAATTACTCGATATTCACTACTCAATTTCTCAATACTTTGCCGGGACTACGCTCACAGATAAAATATACTTTTGAAAATCACATAGTCGTTCATTAAAAATAAGATTATTGTTAACTTAAATTTCTCTACCAAATATTATGATCATTGGTCCAAACCCAAAAACAATAAAACCGCTTGCCTAGATAATATCCCACCTGCAATTTTTAAGGCAACAAATATAATGTCCGTAGCGATTCTGTCTACAGTACAGAATGCCCCGGTCAACTGGCAACCTACCGTCAAAGTGAAAATATGGTGTCATTGTAACAGTACCCCAAAAAGACCACCTCAGTGAATATACCCACTGAAGAGGTACAGCATTGTTTAACGCCATTCAGAAAATATTAGCGATCATATTGCCTCGCATATTGCCAGCAATTAAAAGCATCACTATAAAGCCAACAAGCAGGTTTTTAATACACCAGAAGCTGGATTGGTCAAATAGATTCACTAAGAATTATGGTGTTCGTTCGTTTACTCAAAAGTATTAACTTTTTTTTACTGAACTTTGCTGGATTGCGTTCTTTTACACAGTTTTTCATATAAAAGGTTAACAATCTAGTAAAGTTCAGTAAAAAATTGTAGAAACTTCTAGTGAACGAACGAACCCATTGCCGAACAATCGGCAGAATGAGGCTCGCCACTATTTTGTACTATTCGCGGATTTTAAAAAAGGATTCGATATGGTACCGGAGGTAATCATTTTCTTTAATTAGAGCGCTTTACAGCGACGCATCATGCAGAATACTTTTTAGAAGTCAAGGTAGTTTTAGCTTCACCTTCAATTAGATACGAATTTGTATTTTTGCCTACACTTCTTCTGATAGTACTTGACTATGTAATGGTATGGACTAAAATAAAAAAATATTCACTAGAATTTAAAGACAACTGAACCAAAGCTCATATGTATGATGCCAGACACACTGTCAGGCGTATAGCGCAAAATAACAATTCTCCAGGAAAATGTACATAGAGTGGAACTAGAAATGAATGTAGCCAAGACAATATTTATGAGGCTAAAAACAATTAGTACATGTCCTATTAAGCTCAATGGAATACAAATTACTGTTTTATAAGAATTCTCAGCACAAGCGTCAAGTCTGTACTGCTGTACAGCTGCGAAACATGTAAGGTGACAGATAATATTTTAAGAAAACTATAAACCTTTGTTGACATGGCACAGATCCATAGATAATAAATATACCCAGATGATGGTGAAGTGGTCACAAGTAAAACAGAACAGGCATTGTTGATGAATATTCGCTTATAATCATTGTGTTGCTATGTAGAAGCTACACAATGGAATAACTCTTTAAATTGCTTCACTAACTTTTTAACTAATAAAAAAAATGTCATTCTATTTATATTGTGATGTAGGGTATGTTCTGATCGATTTTGCCTAAGCTAAAACTTCCCTATCTTTTTTCCTTCGACTTATGTTTTTTTTTTAATTGAAATTTTGATAATGTGATTACCAGTGATTTGTCTAGATAGAATGAATTTATTTCTATGTATATGTATTTGATTTCAATGGAAGTTAAGTCAATTGTAGATTAAATGGGCGTTGAAATTAACAAAAATTGTTGACAATAAATTGTATAGAGATTTAGAGTAAATTTTGTTATGTACAGATCTCTCCCTTCTTTTCTTCCTCTAACAATGAGATAATTCTAGAATTTTGTTTGTGATTCAGCTTGATAATAATTTTTTTTGTTTTTATACCCCTTCACACAGTGAAAAAGGGTACAGGTTAAAATCAACTTTTTGAAGCTTCCCGACATGGCTAAGACACATATAAGGTATCAAAATATCAATAAATATTCGGAAGCAGACTGATATTGGAAATCAGCATATTCGCCCATAACTATCTGAGATATCTACATATCTGATTTTGCTTAATTTTACCACAAAAATTAAAATTTTCCGGCCCTAGGATTTTTTTCCAAAATAACCCCAATATTTTTTTGATCCGCTATAGTCACCTAACTGCAAAAATCATCATACAGTGCTGTCTGGGTAAAGTGAACCTCTGATGCTATGAATACCTCGTTAGAGTGAACACCAGAATGTTTACCTTGACTACTCTGTAAAGTGAACACTCATGAACCTCTATAGAACGAGCATACTTTATAGTAAGTTTTTAGGTTTGGCGAAAGAGAAAAACAATTAAAAAGAGTATACAAATTAAAGAGAACATAAAATAACGGTAAAGTAACGATTGTTTTCTTTTAGAGTAAGTTGACAAGTTACTCTCACAAATACGCATTCTATGAAGTGTTAATTTATTTAAGTCTGCTCGCAAGTTCCATTAAGGTCGTGTCAATAGGTCAATAGAGAACAGAGAGCCAAATTCTGGGCAAGACGTCGTCGGCACATTTGAAATATCAGTTGATGAAGACAATGGCGAAACACCAGCAAACACAAATTCGATATCAGCTGCTGATGCCTTTAAAGGTTTTGATAGGGGTATCGAATGGGCTGAGGCTAATACTACAAATATCGCGAATATACAAGATCTACCAAGCAGTGCAAATATCGGTAAACAAACTAAAAAACAAACAACTATTACTAATTTTTTCCAGTCATAAATTTAAACTTTAGTATTACATGGAAATAAATAAAATGCATTTAAAATTAATAAATTAGTTTTTTAAATAAAAAAAATTCAACCTTGTTTTAGTGAACAACCTGGGTATAGTAAAATCGCTCTGGAAAAAAAGTTCACTCTACCCAGACAGCACTGTAAATTAAAATTCTATGGTAAGGTTTTTTTTTTTTAAATTTGAGATTTTTAAAGAGGCTTTTCTATATATCTTGTAGTAACTTTGGAACGACGTACTCGATTTTATTTAGCAATCCGTCTAAAAACTTTAAATTACGCCATTTTCTTCTAATATCATTTTTTGATCTAGCCATCAGTCTTGGAGTTATCAAGCAACAAGTCGGATTTCTTTTTTTGTAAAATTACAAAATTTTTTAAATTAAAAAATTTATAAAAAATAGAAAGCAGCAAATAATAATCAGTTTTGGTACTCAATCTTGAAGCTGCATTTATTAGAAATAAAATAAATTTTATTACATAAAAATTCATGGATAAATTCGTCTTTTATTCCCGATAAACTGAAAGTACCTAGTTTTGATATTTTTTATCACAAATTAGTGTAAAGCTAAAAATTTTGTGATTTTTTGATTTATTTATTTTTTTTTTAATAAAAAATTAATTTAAACTATTTTCCGACGTTAATTAGTCTAGAAGTTAGATGAGATCTTCAAAAGTGCCAAAGATTAAGTTTTTACCGGTTTTTGTCCCTTAGCCTTTCGATTTAAAAAAAAAAGTACCAGACACCTGTTTGCTTATTTTATTTCCGCATTTTTTTTTAAATAATCTTTCTATTCAATTGAAAACATGAGTTTTAGTACTTAGTCTTTAAGCTGCATGTATTAAAAAAAAAAAATTTGATTGCATTAAAACCCATCGATATATTCGAGTTTTATTCCCAAAAAAGTGAATGTATAAACAAAGGTAAGAAGTAGTTATATTTAAATCAACAAAATTAACAAAGAATAATCTAAAAATAATACAGCGCATTTGAAGAAAAACAGTACAGATGGCACCCGTAAGTTAACGAACTTTATATAAACTGATCGAAAAGTAGTGACCGAACTGGAATGAGTATCTTGTATATAAACCAAAATAGAGATCGCAGTACTGTTTTCAAGGCAGAGATTTTGGCATTTACGGAAGGCATTAAATGGTTGAAGGAATTTGATACTGAAGCTTCGATTCGATCCAAAATTGAAATAGAAGTTCATAAATAAACTTAAGCAATGAAAAAGAAGGCAGGGGCAAAATTCTGCTGTCTGTCAAGTGACGAATATACAGAGGGAATAACAAAATCTTAAAGATCAAGAGATATTCTAAAAACTGAAATGGAACATTCAATCGGGGTCCCATATAATTGGTAATTATGACTTTAATTAATCATTAAACCAGCCCATTAATCGCACCAAACAGTGGGTATTTTTATACCATTCACCTGTGGTGTACAAGGGTATATATAGCTTTGTCATTCCGTTTGTAATTTATACATTTTTCATTTCCGACCCCATAAAGTATATATTTTCTGAAAGCTTATGAATAGAGGAGTCGATTAGGCCCTGACCGTCTGCCCGTCTGTCCGTGTGTTGGTTGAAATCAACTTTTAGAAGGAACTATATGTTGTTCCTCAGATCTGGAAATGGTATCAATCTGTTGGAAATATCCAGAAATGTATCGCTATTGAAATTCAGCACAATCGCCCGACAACTTTCTGAGATATGAGCAAAAAACCACGACCACCTCGTTTTTTTTACAATTACAACAACAACATGCATATATACTGGTTAGAGTAAACGTGGCATCGAATCCCAGTTAAGCAAAAAAAATTTTTTTTTTATTTTATATATTATTTATATTTTTTTTATATATTTATTTTTAATTTTTTTAAAAAAATTTTCTTAAAAAATTTTGTTTTTAAATTTTTTTTTGTAATTTTTTTGTTGTTTTTTAATATATTTTTTTAAGTTTTTTTTTTAGAAACATACATACGTAAACTCAATTTATAATTTTACAATGGTTTTTTACATGTATGTACGTACGTATTTTATATGACATGAATGGTGATACAAACAATTGTTATTGCATGACTACACGTTGTGAAGGGTATATAAGATTCGGCACGGCCCAATATAGCACTGTTACTTGTTTTGTGAACTTAGTTTGCAATTTTATCATAAATAGACTGTTAATTTTTTTTTTAATTGAGTCTCAGTTCGGGAATGATACGGTGATCACTGAAAAAGTTTACTTTGGTTAAAGCTTAAGTTAGACGTACCATGACCATAACGCCGTAGCCATAAGAAACTTTAATTCAATTATTTTCTATGTTTATGACAACAGTCACCTATCTATAAACAAAAATGTACATTGTTGCCCATAAGTTTAGTTCAAACAGCTGTTTTGTATGGTTACGGTTATGACATGTTGAATTTAAGCTTTAGCCAAAGCGAACTTTTTCATTGACAACCGCAACATTCCCGAACTGAGATATGATTTTCAAAAAGAATTGCAAATTTTGGCTTTAGTCAATTTATGATAAAATGGCAAACCAAACAGAGCATAAATCATAATCGAGTTACCAGATCTCACAACCATACGACAGTTTAGACCCTGTAGGAAGGCTACTTAATTAAATGAAATTAACAATTTACCTTAATGATAAAACAACATATTTATTTAATTTTGAGCTTAAAACATAGTTTCTATAACAATCCCTCTTTCTCACATACATACATATGTAGTACGTATAATAAATTGAACCTTCAGTCATTACTTATAGTTCATAATGATTCATGACATGTTAAAAACGATATACTTAAATAAACTAAATAAAATTTAAACAACTCAAAAATTAAAAATTTAGAAAAACTCATGTTTTAATGATTAATTTCAAAATGTGTACTCAAGTTGACATTATCCAAATTAAAAATACAGACTTTTGGTTACTCGATGCAGGACGCGAATAAACTAAAATTATATAAATTTAAAACTGAAAACTACAAAACATACATACATATGTACTTACATACTATGTAAAAAAAATATTTTCTAAACACACCCTCTGTTTTCACATAAGTATGTACTTATGTGTCGAACCTTCTACCATCACTCAAAATCGTTTATAACATGTCAGTATTTATATTCTTAAAAGAACTAATTGAAATTTTAACAATTAAAAATAACGACTTGAAATTGTATTAAAACAAAACGCATGTTTTAATAATTAATTTCGTATTGCGTACATAAGCTAACGAACGCACTATACAGTCTGCAACAAACTATGAGTACATCACGCAAACATCCTTCATTTTCATTTGCATGACACTCTCTCAATGGCATAAGTACGACCAACAACCAGAGTGTTTTAATTCAAACAAAACATATTTCAAATTGAATTGAACATTTTTAACACATGCTCAAGTGACAAAGAATGAAAACGGAACCACTTAACTTTAAACAAATATAAAAGTCTAAATGAAACAAATAAGGGAAAAATTTAATAATAAAAAGTATAAAATGTAATACGATTTGGATATAAAGGGTGTGTGCAAAGGAGGTGTTGCCAATTTTATGGGAAAAAGATAAAACCCACATATATAATTAGCAATTTGTAGATCAAAACGGGGTATTTTGCGCAATCACGTTTTTATGTTTTCTTTGCATTTTTAAAATTTTTCTTATAATAAACCCTGGTACTATATATAAAGGTAGGTAGGTAGGTAGGTAGGAAAGAGGGATGCAGAAAGCAGTATCTGCCTCCTACACCCACACTCGGAGACCAATAAGGTCCATTGCGTTACCCTGAACCACTCCTAAACTTCAACAAGTCTTTTTACTGCATTTTATTTGACATTTCTCAATTTCAAATCAAAATGCATTTCATACACTTCCTGATTCTTTTGGTCAACATAATCGTTCAAATTCGTCTACAACCGGGATAATTATGAAAAATATTTAAATTTCAGCAAAACAGGTTTGACATGTGAAAACATCTGCGAATGCCATCTTAGTTCCTTGAATGGGAAACATTGCTGTTTTTCGCGATAGTGTGGCAAAAGAGCAATCAACCTCGACTCATCACTGTGCCCAACAATTGAACATCAACATTGTCATTGAAAATTTGGACCATCGGATGGAGGTGTGCCGCCGAGATCACGGCGGCCATTTGGCCGAAATTGTGTTCCATACATAATTAAACCCTACCAATATTATCGTAATACAAAGAAATGACAATAATTTCCTAAATAATTTGTGCTTTTATTAATCAACATCGGCCCTTAAAATTTAAACACCCTTTACATATCTGTTGGTGGAATATCGAAGCAGACCACTTCTATTTAAGGCTCCTTTTCGATCCCCTTCGTTCACCAATGATTTCATGACTACCAGTTGAATACCTTCATGAGTCCCGCTAAACTATAAGCATTTTCTCTGAATTAATGTTAGCATCTTCGTTAGAGGTCACCCATAGCATTCACACTCAATATGTGCCTTCCTGTGATCCTTAGTCTACTGCAATCTGAATCTCCCCCAACTATTTAAATACAAAATCCAGGATTCTTCTATTGCAAATAGTAAATATACTGATCACTCAAGTCATGTGCTCCATCGGCACATGGGGCCCAGGATTCTCCTATACCTCATCCAGAGGTCTTGATAACACCTCTATACCACGAACTAACAAAACCACCAAGGCGTGAAAACTCCACCGTGGTAACATGCCCCCGGGGAGGAAATCTTAGTACTAAAACGCGGTATACAAATAGAAAAATTGTACAGCAGTTTTAATCGTAAATCGGCATAAAGTGTTACATTTACCCAATTCAGAACATATCATAGAAGTTGAGTATGTCGTATTAGTTCTACATATTTTGTTGATAATTTATAAATTAATATTTTTTACAAAACTTATTTACAATTACTTAGCTTATGTTTATAAATACTATACATCATAGCTAGAAAGGTACAATAAAAACTACCGCCGCGTTTTTAATATAAAGAAGTGAATTTCTTACACGATATGACAAATTGTGAATTGTTCATGTAAGTTATAGGTTAAAGATATTCAATAAAATTTACAACTTTTTAATTCAAAAGAAATTGTCGTAATTACCGTTATCTTTCATTATTTCCCCGAAAAACATCTCTTTTCCCATACACTATGTTTAAAACATTCATATCAAAACTTAAAGAGTGTTGACTTCACCCTCAACTTGCACACATGATTTGTAGCAATCGTAAAACCACCACTTTTACAGGACATATGGATTTTTTTTCAATTATTTGTTCCTTTTTTTGTTTTGCTTTTGATATATTGAATTTTTATATTTTATTAGCCAAGCCCGGCGCGCGTTGTTACGCCCCTTAATGAATAAAAATGCGTTCTGAATTTTAATTGAACATCAAGTGCAAGAAGCTAAAAACTATAACTTTTTGTATGGGCGTGGCACTGCCTACTTTTCTAATCACGAAACTGTATAGTCATGACAGCTCAATATGTGTGCAAAGTTTCAGAGAAAATCGGTTCAGTGCAAGTACCTCAAAATTATATTTTTTTAATGGGCGTGGCCCTGCCCACTTTTTACCACCCATAAACACTTCCTGGAATGTGTACAACAACTTGCCACAGTTTGAGTCCGATCGGCTTTACGGTTTCAGAGTCTATAGCTAACACACACACACACACACAGACTTTCACTTTTATATATATAGATTTGGTCTATTGATGGATAACGGGCTGTATGAATGAACATTACAATAAGTATGCAGATGATTTGAAAACCAAACATACATAAAGAAAAATACATTATTCCTGCAATGTCCGTCCATCCGTCAGTCATTATAGTCATGCACACACTCGCTAACTCATTCATTTATTCACGTATGTGTTTAAATGTCTGTTTGAATGATTCCATTGAGCGATAATAAGAATCTAATTTTTTGTTTTAACTTATAATTTAAGGGTGAGTAGTTCGGATTTTTTTTTATTTGTCATTTTCTTTTTATTAACAAGAAATAATTTAAAAACGACATAAAAGATAAATATTGTTAAATGGTGATTGATATTTAAAGTTGGCATTTTTATTTACTAAATAGGGCGTAGTTTATAAAGAGGGTGGTGGGAGAGAACTAATTGAAACGTGTTAGACAATGTATAAATGTTAGTTGAATAAACAAGAGCAACAAGCGTTTTAAAGCGGCCAAAAATTGTTCATGTCCATACATTTTGTATAAAGAAAAGCAAAATACCGCGGCGGAAACGATTTGCAATTTTAAAATCCAAATTTCACGGAGCAATAGGTATTGAAGTCGGTCGAAGTTAAACTGTTCTTGCAATACAGCTTCTACACGTTCATATTAAAATTTGCAAGCTCTTAAACGTGTGAGAGCTGTGCAATTATTGAAAAGTATTGCCGTTTTAGTTATTTTCAGGTCAATCTAGTGATTTTATCATGATTTTTATTTCTACTTAGCTTTACCCGGCAAGCATTGCAACCCTACTTGAAAGAAAAAGTTGTTTGATTGTTTATATGTATAATCTGTTTACTGAACAGCTTGTGATACACATTATATTTTTTTTGTTTATGTGCACAACAATTTTAAAAAATGCGCAATTGACTAAAAACAAACTCTTTTATTTTTAAATAATTTTTTTCTTTGTCCTGAAATTGAAACTTTTTTTTTTGGATGCGCACTCTTATGATCATAGCATTATATGGTCACGTGAACTCAATGTCTGGTAGAATTAGTTGAAAAAGGATATTTAATTTGCTTGGACCTGGCCAAGGTATATTTACTCCAGGTAGACTTAAGTCCACAGCTGATCATTGTTTTGTTTATGCATTTCTCTTCTCGTGAACTCAATGTTTTGTAGAATTAGTTGAAAAAGGACCTGGCCAAGGGACCTGGCACTACCGCAGTTTCATAAAAATTAGTTCAGTAGTAAAAGTTGAATAAGAACATTTTGTTTGGGTATAACACTGCTTAGTTTTCTAACCATTAAATTCTATTGTCACTTGAGTTCTATGTATGTGCAAGACACATTCGGAAATAATCCGAATATATATTTTATATGTGCGTGGCACTACCCAATTTTCCAATCATTCAATTGTATTGTTATGGGAATTCTATGATTGCAAAGATCGATGTAAATTGGTTACGTATTTGAAAGTAATTGGCTAAGAGAGTTTACTTTGTATGAGCATGGAACATTATTCATATGTATAATTTTTTTAAGAATCTGTGCAGTTGTGTTTAATTTTATCGGATAAGTTTTTATTTAATTAAAATTAGTATTTGTTCGAATTTTCTATTTTAATTTATTGTTAATCATTTTATTTTGGCTTAAGTTCATTTTCCTTTCTTTAAATTTTTTTTTTAATAAAATTCCTAGAACATATTTCTTTTAATTAAAATTAAATTAAAATATAAACATTTAAGAACATTGAAATATTATTCCGATATTAGCCGTTTTTCAATTTCAAATAAATTTTAAAAGTAGGCGTGGTAAATTTTTTTCAGTAAACACCTAAGTTAGGTTATGACAAACATTAATAAAAATAATAAAATAGGTGAAGCCGTTCTTAAGTTATGCGATTACGAACGAACGACATTTGATATAAGTATATAATAAATTTATAAAAAAAATGTTTATTGAAAATGAACAAGAACTCTCCATGTGCTATTGTAAGTTTGATTTAAACCTTTAGAAAAATTAACTTTAATAAATGAAAAAAATAAGTTAAAACAAAAGAGTAACTGCTGTTCTCATAAAAATTATATTTGAATTATTTAAAGCTTATACCCTTTTCAGACAGATATTTTTAATTGCTTCAATTTAGTGTTAATTGAGCAATTAAAATAAGTGTTCACACATACTCAATTTATCTTACTCCATTAGTATTTGTTGGCTGTAAAAATACGATATATTTATACCAAATCAAATAATGCCTTCTCTTCAGACTTTTTTCTGTTCATAAAATATTTTTACAATTATATTTATATACTTATATGTATATATTTAAATTTATTTAAACTTTTTTTTAAATTTTTATCAAACATTTTCCAATTTCTTAATTTTTGTTTTTTGTATTTTTATTTGTTTGACATTAGAAATGCCACCTACAGAAGTTTTTTCTCACTGAACATACTTCTCAAGAGTTGTATTTCGAGTTTTGGACAACAAGGGAAACAATTAAGTATATATTGCTCAATTTAAAAGTAATTTTTAGTATGGTAAATTGAGCTCAATAAGCCCTTTAATTGCGATAATATTATAAATTGACAATTAAGGGGCATGTGTGAACATAGTATTATTTGATTTTGTTCTTCAATAAAATTAATATAAATATTTATAAAAAAAATGTTTAAAATTGAATAAGTTTAAAATTGTAATTTATTATTTGACTGCCGGTTTTGTCAAAATGATGCCATTTCGACTTCACTTAACCATTATAGAATGTTTCCACGGCAACGACATTCGTAATTCGATGTCTTATTTAAAATTCAAAGCCTAATTACGAACCAAGTTACATAATTTTTCAATGCAAAATTTTCAAAGCGAATTACTATTTTTGTGGGTAATTCATTTAGAATTACCATCCGAATTATAATAAAGTCAGCGGTTCTCTAATTTTTATCGGTAGTTTATCATTTCCAGCTGTCAAAAATATCAAAGCAAAGCGAGAAGCAAAAAGAAAAAAGTTCAATTTTATATATAAAAAATAAAATGGAAGCAAAAAAGAAAATTTTAAAGAAAGTTGTTATGTATTGAATACTATTGGCCTCATCAAAATTATTTGATGAAACGAAATCTCTTATAAATTTAAAATATTACTACTGTTATTACTTACTTTTTGCCTCCATTGGTAAAATAATTTTAATTTTCTATATAAAATTTTATATTTCTTAATGTTTGCCGCCAAAAAATAAAACGATAATTTAAATAAAAAATACCACGAAGAAGAACTGTCAAATAAAATTAATTATGTCGTGAAAGCAGGGTAATTCACTTAAGTAATTTAAAGCGCGAATCAAGTAAGTCAATGTGTCGTGGAAACATGCCATAACAAGTTCTGCATATAGAGACAGACGAATGGCCATAAAACGCTTTAAAACATATTAAGTGATAACAAAATTGTATTTATTTTAGTCGAATAAAATTTTTCTCTATCTCTTATCGTTTTGGAATTATTCAGAAATTAATGGAGAAAAAAAAATTTTTGTGCAAAATTTGTAATATTTTCAATTTAAAAATGGAATTAAAAAAAATATAAAGCAAATATTCAACATCTCAATCTGATGAAAAAAAACCGACAACGGATTTGAGTTCAGCGCATCAAAATCCATAGTCCACATAGTTTTATTTAGTGGAGGATTTTGCTGCTGAGCAGTGTTATTAAAGTTGGTTTTTGTTCGTTACAAACATCAGTACAATACATAATATATTTTTTGGTTATTTTGGTGCAGGGTATAATTAATGTTAATTTTATTTAGGGTGGAATTTAACAAGACATATCAAATATTTAATGATATAAAATATAATGATTTAAGCACTCTGTGTTGCTCTGTTTTTTTCATGTAAAACATACATATGTATAAACACATCTACATACATATATGCATCTCTTATTAACTAGTATAAAATACAGCTGTTGAATGATGTTTTCAAATTTATCACAACAAAATGAAGAGTTATATTTTACTAATGTTAAAAAGTCACGAGACAAACACATCACAGGAACATAAACACAAAATTGAAACTATCCTGTGTACAATAAATTCATCATTTCATAATCAAGATCTCATGCAAACTAAACGAATGACATAACAGACGCTATTGAGACCAAATAATTTGTAAATTAGCAAAACTTTGATGAGCTTTTTTAAACATTCTTAATTTAAGTTCACATTTAACAAATATATGACGAAATAAACATTTACAAACGTATCCAAAACATAATTATTGAATTTAAAAGTTGCGCTCACAGTTGTATTGTCATATTTTTGTTATTTTCGAAAATTTTAATATGGTTTAAAACTTTTACTTGAAACAATTCTACGGTATATTCATACAAGTACAAAGCAACTTTATAGTAGATGTTCCAGATTTAAGGTGAATTCGTATATCAGAGATGGAATAGTTGATATGTTAATATTAATAAAATTTGATTAAAAAAATTTTACATGTACATATATATTTGTGAAACACATGATATTAAGTTCATTTGTTAATGAGCTCAACACGATAAAAAATTTACGGGGTTCCGAAGATTGATTCGGGTTGAGGAGACCAAAGAAATATAGGCTGACTTCACAAATGCAGTTTGCATTGCAACATTATAAAGAAAATTGTTTACAAGGCAAAGTAGTATTGTATTAAATGTTTACAAAGCATCACAAATAAAAACCATGCAAGAAATTAACAAATAATGCGCACTGAAAAGCATTGCCATGCAATAATGAACATGAACATGATGAAATTTTAATAGCGGAATTCACTCTTGGTAGCATTTTTGCAATTAGTGCAAATATGCACTATTTTTTTGCTACCAAGCGTGAGTGCATTTTTAATGTGTGTTGCAAACTTATGGTAACGAGCTGATTTTTTAGGTATTTAAGAAACAACAAATCTTTTTTAAATTAATAAGTAATAAGTGTGTTTTAATATTTTCCGAAAAGAAAATTATTTAATTTTAAATAAATTACAATACCTAAATCAACGGAAATATATAATATCACAATTTTTTTGGTAAAAAATGGCATGTATGAATTTGAATTTGTGGAGATTTTAAATCCTGAGAGTAAAAAAATTGTGTATCTGTTGTGCAAATTTGTGTGACATTACTTTGCACTGATTTTTAGTTGTGCAAATTTGCTCAAGTGATGCAAATTGCAATTTAATAGAATTTGTTTTTGTAGTCGTGCACAAGTTAAATTGTTTTTTAGACTTGCACGGTCTGTACGACTTGCAAGGGTAGTTTGCATCAAAGAGTGAGTTCCGCTAATGTTTTTATGAACACAATGCATTGTAAAGTTACATTGCAAACTGCATTTATGAAGTCAGCCATACATTTAACCTTAAAACATCAATGTTTGAAAGACCATCCTATACTAACTCTTATTAATAACTAAATTAACCCTTAATAGGCAATCTTGAATTTCATAGAATTTTGGTTTTCGTGTTAAGTTTTGGTGTGTTCTGTTATATATAGTAAAATTTTATGGCCAACCTTTTTTGTAGAATATTTTATACCCGCCCTTCCACTTTTTCGGGGTGTTTTCTTTTACGATTTATTAGAATAAAGCCATAAAATACCGTTATGAGGGGAGTCAAAGGTTTAATATATTCAACAAAAATATTCGCCATAACAATTTCTACAAAGCCGCTGAACATATCCAACATCTCAGATGTAAAGAAAACATAGTTTTATATACCGATATGCTGCAAGAACAGGACAAAGCTGGGAAATTTGAACCGCCTCTAAAATAAAATATATATAAAAAATTTAAAATTCAAAATGGCTTCCCAAAAAAAAAATAACGATATATGGGTCAAATATAATAGTAATTAGGGCTTTGGTTCTTCAACCCCCTCAATATTGGTATCAAATGAAAGTGCTTGACCAGTAGCCTTATCAGATTCGGCACGGCCAAATATAACACTCTTACTTGTTTTTTTTTCATAGTTCACAGTTAATTTCTTAAATGCCAATGGATAACAGCTGTTGAATACGGACAGAAAGCTAAATTGGGCCAAAATTATACTAAAAAGTGGTGATGCCTAATACGACCCATCGAACGTTTCTGCCGGAATTCATTTATTTGAATAACCTGAGACTGAGTCGAATCTCCGATTCGTATAATAACGGATAGCCAATAAATTATCAAGATCCTTATAAACGAAAAAGTTGAATCTCGGTATGTCCTACAATGCAAGAGTAAAATAAACTCACATGCGAATCGCGATCGTCTAGAAATAATATTGATACTTAACCTTCACGGCATATCGGAAACAAAGAACCTGACACATTATCCAAAATGCTTAACCCTTTCAGAGGCTCAAAAATTAACTTGAAATTTGGGCGATGAAGGAAAACGTCAGGAAATACCCTAATACCGCTGTCGGTAGACCAACTCCTAGGAAATTAACTAGTGTAATAACAGGTTACACAAAGTTGAGAACTCATCTATCGAATGGGACATTCGGAGGGAACGATATGTAGATATCCTGCATTTGGGCGTATTCAACGTGGACACTATGCCGAACCTTGAATTTTGAATTCAATGCCCGGTAGAAATAAACTGAACACAGATTTGAATTTAACGCTTACAAATCTCCATAGTCCACATAATTTATTTAAAGGCGATTTTTGCCGCAGAGAATTGTAATTGGACATTTCGGATGCACGCCAATCAGCCACAAAGGATATAAAAAGGATGTTATATTTAATATATAATGGTGTCGACAATCCTTTTAAATAAATACACCCAATTTGTTTTATTGTAATATAAAGATAAGAAGCACTTTATGAAATACCCGTTTTTATTTATTTTAAATACTTAGCTAGTCTGAGCGTAGCGTTATAAAACTAATAGGTTTCATAAAAAAGAAACTACTTAAAACTTAAATATTTATTTAACCTCTTGTTTCAACCCTCATGAATTTGTCTCAGCCATCCATTTCACTTTTACACTCTTCGTTTACCATGTATTATTATTATTATTTCTTTGGTTTTATAAAATGTGTGTAAGTATGTGTGTCATCCTTTTAAAACGTTATCAGTATCCTTAATCATTTTTTTCTCTCAACATAGAAACACAAACATACATACATACATACATACATACATATCTACATGCATATTTACTGGAAGTATATTAGAGTGGGTCATAGACCGACCTAAATAACAGTTTGAGGTTTTTATAATTTTTTAAGGGATTTTTATTTTGTCTTACGAGTTGAGAAAATATGCGTGTATGCTAACTGTTATTTATTTTTTGTATTTATAATAAGGATATCCATCCTAGACTAGGACGTCCGCATAATTTAGGTCATGTTCACGTTCTATTTGCCATAATGTGTGTGCCTTCAAAGTCATCACACTCCCTGTCCTAAAATGTTTATTAAATGTTTTCGAAGTAAATAAATGTAAGGTTCTTGTATGTGGTCTAGTACAATTTATTAGGATACATTTTAAATTAAATTCCTGAAGTGTGTTTTTATGACCTTATTATTTTATTAATCACAAATAGAGAGAGAGAGAGAGAGAGTGAGAATGGCAGAAAAAGCTGTTGACAACTCATTTAGGGAATTAAAACCTTAAATTAAAAAAAAATAAAATTTAAACCATGTAAGATGGTTGGGTTATTAACTTCTGGTAGTTTAATGAATGTACTTAAAAACTTTAAAAAATCGGGTCTAATATTTTTGTACCAAATACAACTTACATTGGCCAGTGACCTTTGTTTAACTCTATTATTCATGTTATGCATTTGACTGCCATATATAAAAACAAAATAACTTTTTTTTTGGAAAATGCTATAAAAAAAAATGTAGCTTCGGCTGTGTGGCACGGAGCGCCGTCCTGTTGAAACCATGTGTTGCCAATATCCTCCTCTTAAATTTTTTAAAACAAAAATTCGTTCAACATGGCCCGATAACGATCGCCATTGACTACGGCCACTCCTTGCTCATTTTCGAAAAAAAATGGCCCAATTATGCCGCAGGACCAAAATCCGCATCAAACAGTGACTCGTTTTGGGTGTATCGGCTTTTCAATGTATGCGTGCGGGTTTTCTGTGCCCCAAATGTGACAATTTTGCTTGTTTACAAACCGCCAAGATCAAAATGAGCTTCATCTGAAAATATGATTTTTTTTGGTAAAATCGGCCAAAGTAATGTCGCAATAGTTCCCAGCGTTGTTCAAGCGTATACACAACCATATTCGTTCAGATAAAACTAATTATCTGTCAAATCAGACATGAGCTAAGTGTTACCATTCACGAAATAAGAACTAGTTGAAATAAAAACGTTAGATGGCGGACCCTTTATATCTCATTATTTCTAAAGTTGTTAAAAAACAAGTAAGAGCGCTATATTCGGCCGTGCCGAATCTTATATACCCTTCACAACGTGTAGTCATGCAATAACAGTAGTTTGTATCACCATTCATCTCATATGAAATACGTACATACATATAAAAAATATACATATATAAAAAACATCCCATTGTAAAATTATAAATTTACGTATGTATGTTAAAAAAAAATAAAAAAAAATTTAAAAAAAAAAATTTTAAAAAAAAATTTAAAAAAAAAATTAAAAAAAAAATTTTTTTTAAAAATAATTAAAATATATATAATTAATGTAAAACAAAAAAAAATAAAAAAAAAAAATTAAAAAAAAAATAATAAAAATATAAATAATATATTAAATAAAAAATAAAAAAATATAAAAAAAAAATTAAAAAAAAAATTAAAAAAAAAATTTTTAATATATAAAAAAATTTTTTTTTTGGCTCAGCTGGGATTCGATGCCACGTTTTCTCTAACCATGCAGTATACACGTTTGTATGTATGTATGTTGTTGTTGTAATGTTGGTTTTGTGAAAAAAAAACCGAGGTGGTCGTGGTTTTTGCTCATGTCTCAGTTATTTATGTACCGATTTTTCTGAATTTCAATAGCGATCTACTCCCGAATATTTCCAACATTTTAATACCTCATGCGGGTCCGGGCGATGTCGGGGGGCTTCAAAAAGTTGATTTCAACATACACACGGACAGACGGACAGGGCTTAATCGACTTCCCTATTCATAACCTTTCAGAAAATATATACTTTATGGGGTCGGAAATGAAAATTGTAGAAATTTCACACGGAATGACAAACCTATATATACCCTTTTACACTGTGTGAAGGGTATAATTAAGGATTTTGTCATCTACTTGATAAAAATTTTTAGCCAGCTAATGCAGAAGGATTACAATATATGGTGTCACGATAACATTGTTGGACTAATGTACGCTATTCCTTCCCTCAGAGAATATTGCACATCTTTTTCTGTACATTCCAATTCTCAGAATAAGAAACAGGAGTCACTTTCCTAGATTTAAAACTTCTATAAGAATATAGGGGCGGAGGGAAGAGATGAAATGGATTAATCAAAGAAATAACGTGACAAACAACGTATTGTAAAAGGTATTATATGATATTTGGCAGAAATTTTAAAATTTTCTCCAACAATGGAACCGGTAACATACTTATACATATATAATCAGACAGACTTTTACGCTATCACTATTGCTGAATGAGAAAACGTGAGTAATATCTAGGAGGCAATAAGTTTCGTTAGAGACTTTTGCTTAACCGAGGTACACTTAAAGCAAAAAATATTGTAGTTGCACAGAATAAATTTAATTTCGAATTCAATAATGAAATTTACAAAATTAAGTAAAAATGGGAGAAAAAATTAGTTTTTTTTAATGTAATTTTATTTAATATAATTTTATTCTTAGCAAGTTTTAAACAATATTAAAAAAAAAAAAAAAAAACAATAAAAAAATTTGTAAGAAATGAAATAAATTTTTAGGCAAATGTTTGAACATATTTTGATAATAATTTTTTCTGTTGCAGGTGACCACTAATCTAAAAGCAACATACTATGATCAGTTTGTATGATTATTATAGTCAAACGGTCTTATTCATAACAAAAAGTTGGCATTAAATTAATTCATAACACACATGCCAAACTCTGGCTAACGATTTGCTAAACTCTTGTTAACGAGCTGCCAAGCGTTTGCCGACTTGTGAAAAACAGCTGTTCTATTTAAAAAAAAAATTTATAAAAAAAAGAATAAAAATGTTTGTGCCTGAAAAATATATTGTTCGTTTATTTTTTTAATTTTAATTTAAATTTTAATAATTTTTAGTATGGATAGAAAAAACAAAAAAAATGTCAAAATAAAGGATGATATACAAAAAATGGTTGCATTTTTGAGGAGTATCATGCAATTTCAGAGTCGATGCATGAAAAGTTGGCAGACAGATAAAAGTTTGTTATGAATAAACTCTGTGCCAACGAGCTGCCAAGCTTGATCGGCATTCTAGTTAGCAGCTCGTTGTACGTAGTGTATAAACTGTGGCTAACTTTTTGCTATGAATAAGGCCGTATATAATTAAAGTACACATTATATGTTATGTTGTAATCTATATATATAAAAGTGAAACTCTGTGTGTGTGTGTGTTAGCTATAGACTCCGAAACTGTAAAACCGATCGGACTCAAACTTTGGCAAGTTGTTGTACACATACCAGGGAGTGTTTATGGGTGGAAAAAAGTGGGCGGGGCCGCGCCCATAAAAATTAGTTATCAGTTTTAGCTACTTGCACTTGACCGATTTTTCTGAAACTTTGCACACATATCGAGCTGTCATGACTAAATAATTTCGTAATAAGAAAAGTGGGCGGGGCCACGCCCCTAAAAAAGTTTTAATTTTGAGGTACTTGCACTGGACTGATTTTTCTGAAACTTTGCACACATATTGAACTGTCATGACTTTATAATTTCGTGATTAGAAAAGTGGGCAGGGCCACGCCCATAAAAAAAGTTATCATTTTCAGGTACATCCACTGGACCGATTTTTCCGAAACTGTGCACACATAATGAGCTATCATGACTTTACAATTTCGTGATAAGAAAAGTGGGCAGTGCCACGCCCATAAAAAAGTTATCATTTTCAGCTACTTGAACTTCACCAATTTTTCTAAAACTTTGCGCACATATCGAGCTGTCATGACTTAACAATTTCATGGTTAGAAAAGTGGGCAGTGCCACGCCCATAAAAAAGTTATCATTTTCAGCTACTTAAGCTTCACCGATTTTTTCTTAAACTTTGCGCACATATCGAGCTGTCATGACTTTACAATTTCGTGATTAGAAAAGTGGGCGGTGCCACGCCCATAAAAAAATAACAATTTTAGCCTTTTGCACTTGATAATCAATTAAAATTCAGAATGCATTTTTATTCATTAAGGGGCGTAGCAACGCGCGCCGGGTTTGGCTAGTAAATAAATAAATACAAAAATATGTGAAGTATATACGAGTACCATATACGAATCAATTTTGACATTTGGAACCAAACTCTGATTTTTGTATGGAGTTAATGTCTCCTACAACGCGATTTCTTATAACGCGGCATTTTTTAGGAATCTATCTACCGCGTTTTATGAAGGTTACCTGTATTTCTTTCAAAATGATTGTTTAACGCAATTTTCATTTGTTATGAACAAAAGGATTATTGTAAGGAGTAACCCAAACGCTAGGTAATTGCTTTATAAACAACAGCTTATTGAAAGCTAAAGTTGTTTTCCTAAGGTCACATATTTTTTTGAGTTTTTTATGGAAAACATCTAGAACCCTTGATGTAATTTATTTTGTTTGTTCGTTTACACAAAAGTTTTTAATATTTTTTTTTTTTTACTAAACTTTACTGAATTCCGTTTTTTACGCAAAACAGTCTAGTAAAGTCCAGTTAAAAATAGTAAAAATTTAATTTATTTTTCCCTGATAAAACTCATTTAGTACTAACCCCAGGCGAGAATTTCGTTTTCTCTGTTTTATACCCGCCACCAAAAAAATGGTGGGGGTATATTCATTTTGTCATTCCGTTTGTAACACATCGAAATATCCATTTTAGACCCCATAAAGTATATATATTCTGAATCAGGGTTTGATTTGATGACGATCTAGCTATGTCCGTCCGTCTGTCCGTCTGTCCGTCTGTTGAAAGCACGATAGAGGTCGCACCGAAAAAGCTAGGGGGCTCAAATTTTGCCAGAATCTTTCTTATAGACAAGGTTTGTTTGGTATTGAAAATGGGCTAAATCGGAATATTAGGAAGAGAGTTATAGCTCGAAAAGCAAGAGTAGGTCGAAAAAACCGTGTCCTTCGAACATCGAATAAAATGGAATTGTGTCCAAACGCCTTAACGTAGACTCATGAAACTTCGAATATATATTTCCTGAGTAAAAACAATATTGTCCCCCGAAAATCATCTAAATCTATGTATTAGGAGGGGAGTTATCGATCAAAATGTACGAAAATTTATACCGCACAGTGTATTTTTCGGTATATTTAAAAACAAAAACGTCATAAAAGCAACAAAATTTGATGTACGAATCTGAAATTTTGCGCACTTTGGTTTTTGGTGGCACGCTTTCTTGTAACGGCAAATCAATGTGCCACGCCCACTTTTACGCCCACCTCCCATACAACGTTTTACCTAAAATTCATATAATTTCTCTACTAATAAAGATTTTGGAATAATAAAGGGCTATATTGAAACATCTAAGTTGTATTCATTCGGAAAAATAACTTTGACACGCCTACTATAACGCCCACTTTTCACGTTATCTAACCTTAATGAAATTTAAAAGCTCATAAAACCGCCAAAATTAGAGGTATGATGATAAAATTTGCTACGTATATCCCTCTGGGCAATATCATTACTGTGCCAGAAAATTACGGTGCCACGCCCACTTTTACGCCCACCTGCCATATAACGTTTTACCAAAAATTCATATAATTTCTCTATTAATATAGATTTTGGAATAATAAAGGGCTATATTGAAACACCTAAGTTGTACTCATTCGCAAAAATAACTTTGACACGCCTACTATAACGCCCACTTTTCACGTTATCTACCGTTAATGAAATTTAAAAGCTCATAAAACCGTTAAAATTAGAGGTATGATGATCAAATTTGCTACGTATATCCTTCTAATCAATGTAATTGTTGTGCCAAAAAGTTTAGCTGACACGCCCACTTTAACGCCTACCTCCCATATAACGGTTTATCTTAAATTCATGTAATTTCTCTATTGACAAAGTTTTTGGGAAAATAAAGGACTATATTGAAATATTTAAGTTGTATTTATTAGCAGAAACTTTATTGACACGCCTACTTTAACACCCACTTTCATTGAAAGACTACATTGACAAAAGCATTTTAGTAGCATATCGAAGTTATAAAGGGTGGTTAAATTTTAAGGGCTGATGTTGTTTTTAAATAAAACACAAATTATTTAAGAAATTATTATCATTTCTTTTTATAATGATAATATTTGTATGGTTCAATTATGCATTTAACAAAATATCAACCAAATGGCCCCCCCCATCCTTGGCGCCACTCCGCTATCTGATAGTCCAAATTTTTAATGACAATGTTGATGATCAATTGTTGGGCATGATGATGAGTAGAGGTTGACTGCTATTTTGCCACACTATCGCAAAAACCAGCAGTGGTTCCCATTCAATGAACTAAGAAGGCATTCACAGACTTTCTAAAATTGGCCCTTACAATTAAGCCACCCTCTACAAAGAAAGTGATACATATTTTTATATTACTATCACACGGTGATTCAAAATATACATTCTCAGCATTTTGCTAAAACGGGAAATTTATTAGTAAGATTTTGATTTTTAAACTTCTATAACATTTTGCTTTTAAAAGATTTTCAAACGAAATAAGTTTTGTATAATTTTAAAATTTGTTAGCCATTAGTACATGAATATAAATTGTTTATGATGTTTAGAGATATTTTTTTTTACTTATGTCAAAATTTTCCTAAATTCCCATTTTTAATAGAGCATAACTTCAGGAGAACATAAGACAACAAATATAAATTAGCACTATTTCGTAGATAAAACTTTCCTCTTAAATTCATGTAAATTCTCTATGAATAAAGATTTTGGAATACTAAAGGACTATATTGAAATATCTAAGTTATGATTATTAGCAGAAACTTTATTGACACGCGTATTTTAACGGCCACTTTCATTGAAAGATTAAATTTACGAAAACATTTTTCTAGCATACCGAAGTTTTGAAAAAAATTATTATGAAATTATTATCATTTATTTTTATAACGATAATATTTGTATGCTTCAATTATGTATGGAACAAAATATCGGCCCAATGGCCCCCCCAACCTAGGCAGCACACCTCGATCCGATAGTCCATATTTTCAATGACACTGTTGATGCTCAATTGTTGGGCACGTTGATGAGTCGAGGTTGCTTGCTCTTTTGCCACGTTATCGTGAAAAACAGCAATATTCCCATTCAACGAACTAAGATGGCATTCACAGATGTTTTCAAATTTCGTACAGACCTGCTTTGCAGACATTTAAATATTTTTTACAATTCTCATGATTGTGGACGAATTCAAACGATTTTGTTGACCAAAATAATCACGAAGTGTACAAAATGCATTTTTATTTGAACGCCCATTTTTATAAAAATCTTTAATATTTAAAAGCGTCTCTCGATTGCGTATCTTTCCACGGTTCAAATTGAGTTAGTCTGAGATTGAGAAATGTCGAATGAAATGCAAGAAAAAAGTTGAAGTTTAGGTGTGGTTCACCTTCAACATGGGCCCTTAAAATTTAACCACCCTCTACAAAGAAAGTGATACATATTTTATTATAAAGAGATTATTCTATAGCGATTAACAAAATAATAAATATTGTGCTTTAAATGTACACAAAATTGGTGGTGGGTATAAAAGATTCGGCACAGCCGAATATAGTGCTCTTACTTGTTTTATATAATTAATTTAATGCGTGTATTATATTTATATTTAAACAAATAAATATATAAAAAACATTACTACACAAATGTAATTTTGTTTGATAACACCAGCAGCATGGAAGAATGTATTTAAAAACCCATTTGAATATTAAAAAACAATTTTAAGAAAACTTAAATTTCAATACATAAGAAGAAACAACAACAGTAAAACAAATTTCCTTCATTCCATAAACAAAACTATTTATCTTAAAATGTGTGAAAATTTCTTTTTTATAAAAAAATATAATTTAACTTGCCATAAATGTTTTCATTCTTTCGATAACAAATTACCATTTGAAGCGTTTGAAACATAACACAAGTGATAAAAAGTTACCAGCAGCCAATGCGTTCTTACACAAAAAAAAAAACATAAAAGTGATATTATGAAAATAACTCTAAAGTGTTTTATTTTAAAATACTCATGCAATTGCTATCTAGGGTATAATTTTTCTCAAAAAAAAATAATTCTATTCCATTCAAGAAGACAATCAACATGTTATTGTAATATAAAAATTGCTTCATACACACATCCATGCATATAAGCAATTGTAAATGCATGCGTCCATACATATGTATGTATATGTAAATATGTGGTTATAACGATATATTGACAGATAATAAATTAAAAAAAAAATTATACATTTGGAAGTGTAAAATTTGCTCTTCAATATTTAAAATTTAAGTATTTTTATTTATTAATCGTTAACATCCCCATTCCCCATTCTCAAAAGCATTAACAATAAATTAAAGCCTGAGTTAGATAGCATTGTTTCGACATAGTGTTATCAACTGATTCTTAGAAATCTGGAAAAACATTAACATAAAGCTGTAGTTGAAAAAGTCTTCCATCAACTTTTCAGCCTGCAAAATTGTCCGACATCTTTCAGATGTCCACAAACAATTAAGAATTCTATATGAACTTTGTCGGACATCTAACCGAAAATCATATGAAGTGGTTAATGCGAATTCTGACAGACATGTCGTGGGAAATTTTGAGTTTTTTTCGACGTGTTTGTTAGAAAACTGATAGAAAAAGCAGGGGAAATTCTGATTTTTTTATCAACATTCGTACAAATTTCCTACAGAAATCTGAAATAAAATCTAATAAAATTCGTAAAAAATCTCAAAGAAAAGTCAGAAACTTAGTTTTTTTTTAATTTTTTATTTAATTATTTTTTTTTTTAATATAAAGGGTCCGCCAAAAAACTTTTTTTTATTTAAATGCTATAAAAAAGTGTAGCTTTGGCTGTGTGGCACGTAGCGCCGTCATTTTGAAACCAAATGTTGCCAACATCCTCCTTTTCAATTTTTGTGAACAAAAATTCGTTCAACATGGCCCGATAACGATCGCCATTGACTACGGCCACTCCTTGCTCATTTTCGAAAAAAAATGGCCCAATTATGCCTCTGGACCAAAATCCGCACCAATCAGTGACTCGTTTTGGGTGTATCGTCTTTTCAATGTATGCATGCGGGTTTTCTGTGCCCCAAATGCGACAATTCTGCTTGTTTACATACCCGCCAATATCAAAATGAGCTTCATCTGAAAAGATGATTTTTTTTTTTGGCAAAATCGCCAAAAGTAATGTCGCAATATTTCCCAGCGTGGCTCAAGCGTATACACAACCATATTCGTTCATCGGAAGGATAAAACTAATTATCTGTCAAATCAGACATGAGCTAAGTGTTACTATTCACGAAATAAGAACTAGTTGAAAAAAAACGTTAGATTGCGGACCCTTTACATAGTAATTTATTTAATTGTATTATATTGTTATTTTATTGTTTTAAAGAATTGCTTAAATTTTTTTTACTTTTCTTTGAATCGATCAGAAATCTATCAAATATCCGTAAAGGCAATCAGATCCCAGCAAAATAACACATTACAAAATAATGAGTTGAAAGTACTAGAAAACAGTTCTTCACTACTTACAATTTGGCATCTAAGCCCATTATTTTAAAACGGCAATGTCATTGGAGGCAAATACTTTAAATGCTCGTTTACAAATATGAACTCAAATAAGTACTAACCACCCTCGCTTACAAATAGGGACTCGAATAAGTACTTATAACAAGCTTATGAAAATAAACTTACTTTAAAAGCAATAAGTAAGTGCTTGATCTTAATAACCTAAATAACCCATTAATAATATGGGCTTACATAAGTCGTTCGAGTTCTTTAAAGACAAAATTTCGGTTTGATTACTCTGCGACACTTTATTTTGGCATTTAAAAATCAGTGAAAATCTATAAGTCCTCAGTTTGCTTATGAAACATTATTACTTATACTTAAAGTGTCACTGAAAAGTATGTTGTTTAGTAAGAGCAAGTCATTACCTAGTTTTTGCTGGGATATTTGCAGACTGAAATGTTTGTTTTCTTTTTTGCTCTTCGGATTCATACGGAGACAACATACAAGGTACAGCAGTTACGTGTTATGTATACGGTATTTTTTAAGATGTGTTACAACTTTTCGGACCGCTTTGTTGGTCCCAATAAAATTTCATTTTTTTCCGTAATATCGCTGCATCAGGAAAAACAAACCTCAATTTATAGGTAAATTCAATCAACTGTGAACATTAAATTTAAAACAGAAAAAGAAAAACACAAATGAGAGCGCTATATTCGATCGTGCCGAATCTGATAATACCCTTCACCGTTATGTACAGAGGTATAAATACCTACAATGTGGTGGCTAAGCCTAGATTTTAGATTTCATGTAATACGCCATTTTCTTTATTATTCTGAACGCCATTTCAAATTTTGAATTTTTACATAGTTTACTGAGGTTCAAAAAATTTGTGCCACCATTTTGTTTCTTTTGCTTAATCTTGTCCCCTGTTTATAAGCTTTCGAAAAATATATACTTTATGAGGTCGAAATATTGTAGAAATTTCACACGGAATGACAAACCTATATACACCCTTACACTCACTGTGAAGGGTATAAAAAAACAAAAAAGTATCTTTTCAACAGGAGTTTAAATTGTTTCTTCTTAAATTGTTCTTGAAACCATACACAAAAGAAATCTTTAAACTTTAGCCACTTTAAAAGTTTATAACTCCTAAAATACTGCAAAGTTTTTAATAGGATCTAGATTCTGCACACTCTGCAGATAACGCGACTAGTACATACACACATGTAAAGTATACTCCGTAATGGACTAGGGCTATTTAGATTATTTGAAGGAGCGAGTATATGTGAATAAGAACGAGAAAAACCTTGAACTCAAGGCCAACATTGTTGCAGAAATTCAAGCGCTACAGCTACAAATTTTGAAAGCTGTTGTAAAAAATGCTTTACAACTAGCCCATTGCATTAAAGCTGAAAACGACGGTCATTTAAGTGACATTACTTTCCATACTTAATGTGAACAAATTTACATTTGGTATATTTATAATCTGTAAAAGTAAAAAATATATACTTCTCTTTGTAGGTGTAATTTTTGGTTTTCTAACAAGGGTTTCATCCTTGAGAATCCATTTAAGAGCATTTTCGACCATCGTTTTTAAAATACCGAGCATTTGTTAAATTTTTCTGTACGAATGTCCGCTTTTGCTTAAATTTTTAATATTTCGAGTAGCGTGGTCGTTACAAAATTGCAATTTATATAGCAATTAATGTGAAGCTATGAATTTGTTTTACTCATTTACCAAAAATAAAAAGTATTTATTTTTAAATTTTATTATTGTATTTTTACCAAAACGAAAAACTGTCCTTATTATTTTTCACAGCAGAAATCGAGCGAGCAGTTTACAGAGAAAACAATTTGTTATCAAAACGAAAGAAAAAGAAACACAAGTTGTAACGGGATTTCTTAATGTCTTTTACAAGCATTGCAAAACAACTCCCTTTTCCTTCATTTTACATGAATTTGTAAACACCAAAGACGGTGAATACAACTGTCCTTATTATTATTTACATAACTGTATATAAACGGAAAAAGTTGTTAAATTTTCAAACGCCATGGTGACTTTTGGCCCACCCTGTATGGCTAATTTGAATTGATTTAAAAGGTTAGATTAGGGCAAAACTTAAATTTAAGACATGTTAACTATGAGCTCGCCCCATTGTGCATTGCAATCCTTAATTAAGTTTAGTAGGTAAATTTTAATAGGTTTCCAGAGACATAATTATTTAAAAGATTTTAATTAAGATGTAAAATGAAGGGAAAGCACAGTTAACTCAGGATGTTTAAAGTCTTACCCCCATACCTAAACAAGAGCGTTGAGCGTCAAACGTTGCAATTTTGCATGTATTTTGTTATTGTAACAAAAACAAAACACATGTAAAACTCCAACGCTTGAGGCTCAACGCTCTTGTTTAGGTATGGGGGTTAAAGTTGCATTAGTTGTTTATTTTAATGAAGAGGCATTGTTATTAGGAACCGATTTTCGAGGCATTTAGTGTTAAATTATTACCATAAGTCTTAGAACAATCTAAAAGGCACTTTCTTACGTTGTGTTTTGGGCTTAATTAATAAAATAAATCACACAAAGTTCTTAAAACTGCTAAAACAAAGAAGAAAAATTAAAGCTATAAAATACATTACCCATCTTAAATAAGTTTAGATAAAACAAGAATGGAACATGTTCAACCTTTAGAGACCCACTACACTATATTTTCCAAATTATATTTATTGCAGTCATGTGCAACATTTAGTCACTCCCAAAAGAAACACACACACACACACACATATATGTACATACAAACATAATTTAAGGGATATTTGAAAAAATAATAATAATACTTTCTGGAATGCATTGTGAGTGCATTCGAAATTAAGAAAAACCATAAAAAAATTAACAAACTGAAACGAAACTAAACGACAGACAAATTGGAGTAGAACTTCAGTTGCTATAAAATTAAGCGGCAAAAAAGCTTTTGATCTATTTATTTCAAGAAAATCATGAATTTTATTTTTGGGTTATAAACGACGACTGACTCAAAACAAATAAGTAAGAGCGCTATATTCAGCTGTGCTGAATCTTATATACCCTTCACACAGTTTTTTTACCATCATCATATATTGACATATTTGTTGCTTTAACTTAATCAAGCTAAATAGATTTTTGTGCAAAAACTTAGGCAACAAAACAGAACTACTACTGTTTTTTTTTTTGCCTATATCTCAATAATTTATACAAAAATGTTGTCACTTTTGAACACAAACAGTCTTAATACAAAAACCGACAATTAGATGGTGCAACTGTGGTCAAAACTAATTTGGGAAAACAATAATATTAACTTTTAATTATCATTTTTTTCCCAACAACTTTTTTCGCCGATATCTTTTTTTGGTATTTTACCCATTAAACCTAGATTTTCTGTAAATGCAAATGTGTAAATGCTAAAGGTGTATACGGTTCAAGAAGTTCCTTTGTTTGGGTAAAACACAGCGGTAATTGTGTTATTTGGGCTCGTAATGCGCCCAAGAACTTATTTTCAATAATAATATTCTTAAAAGCATATCTGATAAATTAATACCAGACAAGAGTCAGATGTATACGTGTTGACTTCAAAAAGTTAATTTCAAAATACACACGGACTTATCTAAAGGGTCCGCCATCTAATGCTCGGCGCACTATCGGGACGAACGACGAATTTCGCCCAACACGACGAATTCGTCGGTAAAAATTCGCTGCGTAAATTCGTTGTGAAGCACAACGTTTGTAAAGAATGTCGATGGTACGTGCAGTAATCAATAATAAAAATTTTGTTTTTTTTAACAGCTATAGTGTGACCATATAGAAAATCACTAAATAAACTTAAACATTTTCAAAAACACACATAAATTTTTGTAGTTAACTTTTTATATTTATTTTAAATATTTTAAAATAAAAAATAAAACAATTATTTAAGTAAAAACTAATAACTAGCTGGTTTCGAAAATGCATTCCACTCATCTAGTATCGGATAACTAACTTTTCCTAGATAACTGTCATTATCACATAGAACTTATAGCCTAATATAGAAATATAATACAAATTAAAAAGAGTTCAAATGTAATACTTTGAAATACAAAAACTAATTTCATTTTTTTTTTAATTAATAAGTAAAACCAAAAAGAAAAAAATGGTCACCTTGTACCAATTTGTTCGTCGTTCTCCAGCGTAAGAAATAGAAATAAATTTATTGCAGTGTTCGCCGCGTATAGCGAATTTCGACTGACACCACAATTGTACGCATTCTCATATACACAAATGTGTTTTATTTTTTGATGACGTATATTCGCGACGAAAAATTCGTCGTTCGTCCCAATTGTGCGCCTAGCATAACGTTTTTTTTCAACTAGTGCTTATTTCGTGAATGGTATCTGTCATGTCTGATTTGACAAATAATTAGTTTTATCCTTCCGATGAACGAATATGGTTGTGTATACGCTTGAACAATGCTGGGAAATATTGCGACATTACTTTGGCCGATTTTACCAAAAAAAAATCTTTTCAGATGAAGCTCATTTTGATCTTGGCGGGTATGTAAACAAGCAAAATTGTCACATTTGGAGAACAGAAAACCCGCACGCATACATTGAAAGGCCGATACACCCAAAACAAGTCACAAAAAAAATTATTTGGCGAACCCTTTACATATAATAATTTATAGGGTATAAAATGAATATTGTAGAAAATACAAACGGAATGACAAACTTATATACACCCTTTTACACTTTCGTGAAAAGGGTATAACAATTTTATCAACCAAATCACACATTTTTACTCTCAGTTTAAACGATGATGATGTTGATGACAAAAAGGAACAACTAACACGAGGAAAAATAAATAAATAAAAACGTAGGCATCCATCCCAACGCATGTTAATTCATACCATGCGTTACAAATTATATTTTTTTTATGTTTATATTTTCAAAATTGCACTTTTATCAGGGCACAAATAAACAACGAAAAGTAAAATGAAAACAACTGTTAAGTGCTTCTTTCCAATTTTCGACGTCTGTCTGTTTTTAATATTTTAAGAGGACGTTTATGGAGAAGTTCATCACTGGAGCATGATGCATAAACATGTGAAAAGGAGAATTTATTTTTGGATGCATTTTTTGTTTTTGCTCATTTAATAGACAGAAATCATCAACGTAATGGGGAAATTTTGTTGTTAGTGCAACTAGTTGGAGTCACATGGTATACATACATACATACACATATGTAAATGGGTCAGACGTTTTAAAAACTAATAAAATGAAAAGAAAAATTTCAAGGAAATAAGACATTTTAGAAAAGTAACAACTCAATGGAAATTGTTATAAAAAAATGTATAACGAAATTTTGGAGGCGGTTCTTTTATGGCTGTGGGTAGTTTTTGTGACGACAGTTTTGTATGTCTTTCTTTGAAAGTTGCCATTTTATAATTTTTGCTATCATATGTACATACATAAGTATGCAAAGGGTGATTTTTTTGTTATTTGATTTTTAGCATAAAAGGATGATTCGTGACATGCTCGTGACATAAAAATGCTCAGTAAGGTTTGCCATTTCACTATAAAGAGTCTAACAAACGGACAACGCTTAGAAATCATTGAAATTTATAATCAAAATGCGTGCTGTGTAAGAAATGTGTTTAGTAAATTACGCCCAACGTATTTCAATGTATTGGACATTGATCCACCAACCCGTATGCGTAGAGTAAGTACTTAAGAGAACATTGCTGCTGTATCGGTCAGTATCAATGAAGATTTTGCTTAAACGAACGATGAAAATCGCTTCTTTATAGTCCACGCAGCAAGCTACAGTATCGTGATTATCGAATTTTGCTTGCAAAAAATTAAAGAATAAGAGCTGGTTGATTTACGGTTTACACGACGGTGCCACATATAACACGATACCAAGAACCTATTAAGAGGCGAGTTTGGTGAGCAATTAATCTCACGTTTTGAAAAACTGTTTCTTTGTAGAGATATTTGAAGTCTCTTGAGTACTGGGGCAAGCCAGCCAGAATTCCCGCCCTTGAAGATAGCATAACAGCTAGCATTGGCGGGATACCGACCGAAATGTAAAAACTTTTAAGAAATTAGAGATCTGGGATTGACCACCACCACCACCAGAGTAGCCTCAAATACATATTTCATTTACTTTTAAAATTATCAGTGTAAAATCACTAGTCGCTCACAAGCCGTTTAAACGAAAAATTTTTTTTTTCGGCAATTGCCACCAAACGCCAAATATAGTTTCAACAAGATGGTGTAACACCCCATACAACTCGATGGAGTTATTGATACAACAACTTCAAAGCCGGATAGTTGCTAAAAACAGTGATTTGAGATGGCCACCACGATCGCACCAGAATTTTTGCTGTGGGGCTATCTCAAAGACAAAGTTTATGTGAATAAGCTCCAAACCTTAGAGCAACTAAAGTAAAACATCCAAAAAGAAATTGATCGTATACCAAAAGAACCACTGAACATAGTTATGGAAAATGTTATACAAAGAGCACATTTTTGCGTTAGAAAAAACGGTTCTCATTTAACTGATATTATTTGTTATAATTAATGTAAAAAATAACAAAATAATAAAATAAACTTCACCATTAAATTATTTGTTTTTTTAATTCCATTCAATATTTGTTTAAAACATATGTAAGTCATATAGTTACCTTAGCCGCACCCTGTATTTTAAATAAATTAATTTTAGTTTTTTTTTTATATCTTTTTTAATGAATTTTATAATTTTAGCATTTCACTTATATGTATATTTAGCAACAAAAAAATTATTACAAATATTTGCAATAATTTTCTTTCCCTATGTAAAAGTAATTATAAATATGTATGTATAATTAAATAATTTTTATACAATTATGAATGTGTGCGTTAATGTATTACAGTCAAATCCCGATAATTCGTAATCGCAAGGGACCGGCCATTTCTTACAAATTATAGGGGTTTTCGATTTAGCGGGGTTTCGATTTAACGGGGTTAAAATATAATAAATACGAATTAATAGGGTTCTTCAATTTATTTACTAAAACCATAAAATAAACATAAAAAACAATTGTTAAAAATAAAATACAAAATAAATAAAATAAATACATAAAATAAAATAGCAAATTCATTTACTTAGCGTAAAATACGTGTAATTTAAATATCAAACAAAAAGCAATAAAATAAAAAAAAAACTAAAACATTCATTTTCTTAACTTAAAATACATAATGTACATATTTACATTATCTAAAATTAATTTTTAAAAAAATGAGTGATTTGCATTTGTTTTAGACTTTTCTCACGGAGGTTGTCCAATGTATTTTTTTATTTTTAATAAGGAATTAAAAACTTCTTCGTCCACAGTATGATTGGAGACATAAAATCTTAATTTATTAATTGCCAATTTTGCATCTTTATTCGTGATTAAGGGAACTTCGTTGTTGCCATTATCGTCGTCGTCATCACTTTCTATATTGTTAGCTTTTAGCATTCTTTTCATGTTTCTGTTGTTTTTATTACAAATTAAAGGTAAATAAGATTTTATTTGAAAAAAAAGTTACGTATTAGCGAGGGGACCAAAATGTATGGAAATTTTACGAATTAACGAGATTTTTTCTAAATACCGACAGTTTATTACGAATTATCGGGAATTACGATTTATCGGGGTACGAATTATCGGGATTTGACTGTATTTGAATACTTAAAATTTTTTTATCAATTTAGCATAACAATTAAGTCGACGCAACAAACAGTCGTTCTAGACATTCAAGAAATAAAAAAAAATATTTATAAATAAATGGTTTATTTATCAGTTGATGTATGAATGTTAATACGTACAATTTACAAACATCTATACACTCATATGCATTTATGGGGAAGTAAAAGAATACGCACTTATCTTTTTTTTATATTTTCTTCTGCCAATTACATTTTGATAAATGCTAACCATCGAATGAAAGATTGTACTTACGTATGACACCCACTAACAGTAGCTTACTTACTTACTACTTAGTTTGTCTAAAGCAACAAAATCTTTTGCATCTTTTAAAGAAAATCAACTATTTGTTCATAAATAATTGTTTACAATTTTATCGAATGTAGCAAAAACAAGTAAGAGTGGTATATTCGGCCGTGCTGAATCTTATATACCCTTCACAACATGTAGTCATGCAATAACAATAGTTTGTATCACCATTCATCTCATATGAAATACGTACAAACATATAAAAAACATACATATATAAAAACATCCCATTGTAAAATTTTAAATTTACGTATGTGTTAAAAAATTAAAAATAAAAAAAAGATATAAAAAAAATTTAAAAACAAATTAAAAAAAAATTAAAAATATAAATAATATATATAAAATAAAAAAAAAAAAAATAATTAAAAAAAAAATAAAAAAAAAAAAAAAAAAAAAATTAAAAAAAAAATAATAAAAATATAAATAATATATAAAATAATAAATATAAAAACAAATTTTTTTTCGGCTCAGCTGGGGTTGATTTCAACATACACACGGACAGACGGACGGACGGTCAGGGGTCGGAAATGAAAATTGTAGAAATTTCACACGGAATGACAAACCTATATATACCCTTTTTCACTGTGTGAAGGGTATAATAATAATAAATTAATGTGTTGAGACAGACGACCCATGGATTGTTTTTTTGTCGACTTAATCATTACAGAATTCTTGGAATTAATCATCTGCCATAACATTTATCAATTTTAATACCCTTCACAAGGGAGTGTAAAAGGGTATTATAAGTTTGTTATTCCGTTTGTAATTTCTATAATTTTCATTTTTAGACCCCTATAAAGAATATATTCTGAATCCTTTTCGATAGAGGATTTTATTCAGCTAAGTCTATCTGTCCATGTGTATGTTTTAATCAACTTTTTGTGGTCCCTACCATACATCAGACTCTTTTTATTACTTATTTATCAGATATGCTTTCAAGAATTTTACTTTTGAAAATTAGTTATATGGCCACATTACGAACTGTGACATGAGCGAAAGAACTCGGTTGTCTCTAAAATTGTTTTGGTCATTACATGATGTTACTAGGGTGATCGACTCGGTTTTACAACCGGTGGAAAACCCGGTTTTTTCCTCTTTTAGCTGGCGGTTTTTTCTAAATGTTGATTTTTCGAATATCGAATACACCGGTTTTTTTATCCGAAAAAGCCGGTTTTTTTAAGTTTATTTTCATATATTTTTGTAACTAAACGTACCATAGTATATTGAGTACGCGAAAAGTTTCCTAAAATCTGAAAATAAAAACTACTAAATATTCTTCCATAATATTGTAAGAAATTTGTTTGTTGTTTAAAAAACAAATACAAAATAGGAAAAATAATTGAGCTTAAATATTATTTTTTTATACGATATAAACCTAACGTTAAAAGTTAAATGTAATTGAAGCACAAACTAAGGTGATCGATCACTTTTAGGTGAAAAATATAGTTACAATAAAGAAAAACTAATAATCTCTTTTTCCAGATCCTTATTTTAATTAATGACATTAAGTGTCTGTCAACTTAAATTTCAACTAAACCATAGAACAAACTAGTTTATTTCTATATTTGTATGTCTGTCAGGGGTATAAGAAAGAATTTTTAAAATGAAATTTAAAAGATTTGTTTCCCTAGCTTTTAAAATATATTTCAAATTGCAGAAATAGTTTCAAACAAAATACGTTAGTGCATATTAGTTTAAAAGATCTATTTAACATTTAAAAAATTTACAGAAAGAGATACAAAAATTTATAACAGCCTTATAAAAAGTTTTATTTATTTATTTATAAATTTTATGTATTTATTTATTTTACTTGTAAAGAGTACATTTGTCTTTAAATTCAACTAAACCAAAAACCAAATTAGTCAACTGCATTCATGTCAGTTATTGCGTTATTGTGCAGCCACTGTAAAAATTTCATATTTAGATATAATTTTTATTATAATCTTTTTGAACAATATTTTTTAATTTTTTCTTTAAATATTATATTTTATATATTCGAACCGGTTAACCGTTTTTTTTATTTTCAAAATAGCAACCGGTTTTTTTTAAATTCTAAATTTCAAACTATTTGAAAACCGGTTTCTTAAAAAAGTCGAATAATCGATCACCCTAGATGTTACATACTGTGTGAAGGGCATATAAAATTCGGCATAGCCGAATATAGCGCTCTTACTTAGTTTTTATAAGCTCTAGTAACATGATAAAATAACGTACTTTTTATTTCTCGCACTAATTGCATGCATAAAAAAACAAAAAATTTCTATACTCATTTCTATAGATGAGAAAATTTCGATGAACGATGAACCAACAAATCATTTCTTCAGAAGGCAAAATATTCAGGAAATATATACGTACTTTATGAAGTCGGAAATTAATATTGTAAAAATTTTTCGAATTGGTTTGCTTAACACATTGTTGTTCTAAAATATTTTCTTTCGAATCAAATTACGGAGTAACCTCTAAGCATAGTAACAGAATTGATTCATAAAAATCAATGCTTATATTTAGTGGAACTATTATTTTGTCAACAACGGTAACTTGTATGAATATGTAAATGGGTATGTGTGGTAGTGCCAAGGGTATACATATATAACTTTGTCATTCCGTTTGTAATTTCTACAATATTCATTTCCGATCCCATAAAGTATGTATTTTCTGAAAGCTTTTGACCAGGAAAATCGATTGAGCCGTCTATCCGTTTGTCCGTGTGTTGGTTGAAATCAACTTTAGAAGCCTCCACATGTTAATCAGATCTGTATGTAGTGTTAATCTTTTGCAAATATCCGGGAACGAATCGCTATTGAAATTCATAAATCCCGTAAATTTCTGGGATATAAGCAAACAAACACACACGACTGTATACCGATATAAAGATATATTATATTAAAATTTTTTGATTTTTCTTTAGGCTCAAAGATTTTGTGGAACGACAATATTTTCATCTTCATTGCTCACACACTATATTCGGCGTAAATTTAAAAAATTTAATTAAAATTCCAAAACTGATGGACGCCGAATATAGTGTGTGAGCAATGAAATCCTTAATAAAAACTTTATTTTTCATCCGATTTTTTTCAAATTACGCTTAAAATGTTTGTAATTAAATAAGCTATTTGGTAAAAAAATAAAACATTCCAGATCTTTACTATAACGTAGAAAAAAAACGAAGTAAAAATGAAAAATTTTGAAAAAAAACGTAAAAAATAGGCAAATTTTTAACTTTGAGGTGCCATAACTCAGCCATTTCTTTTCAGATAGAAATTTTCAGAAATTTATCGACGGAAAAGGCATTCAATTACCTTTCCAACGATATGCTATTTATCTCGATCAGACTTTTCGGTTGGGCTCCACAAGGGTTTGAGTGGGACCATACACCGAAAAACACAAAAGTACCGTTATCTAAAAAACGGTACTTAGAAAAAAAAATTACAACGTTATTCGTGTTCAGGAGGTCCCAATTAACTTATCTAGGCATGTGGCGTTCTTGATATTTTTTGGCTGTAAACCAGTGTAATTTATTGTAGAACTGTTATTTTTAATACTTTTGCGTAAGTTTTTATGTCAAAAATACAAATACAAATACACCTTTGTGTGAAATGCATTGAAATCACTAAGAAACTAAATTGTGGAAAAAAAGTACGAGTTAGGGCCTTTCTAGTTGTGACCATGATATGAGATTTCAACCACTCCACACCTCTAAAGCAACAAAGGGTATTTTGAAAGAAAATTAAAAAATCACATTATTTCTCGAAGAGAACAAGTGAATTGGTCACCAAGATCGTGCGATTTGACACCCTTAGACTATTTTTTCTGGGGTTTTCTTGAAATCAAAAGTGTACAGAAATTACATCAAAATAGTTAAAGAGTTTACAAAACAACTTTGTCGAGCAAATATCAGCGACTGACAACATTTTAATAAAAAAAACGTGACTGAGAATTTTGTTTAAAGATTGGGATTCTGCCGAGCCAGTAGGGTAGGTCATTTAGACGACATGATTTTTAACCAAAGCCCATTTGTAAATAAACTGAAATAAAAATATTTTTAATATCTCAAAATAAAACTCTTTTAAATAAAACTAAAATGACACCCTTTATATACTTTATGGGGTCGCAAATGATTATTATAGAAATTTCTTGCGGGTGAAGGGTATAAAAGCAAAGTCTCACCTTGTAAAAATAATATTTAAGTGAATATAGATTAAGCTCATTTTCCTAAAAAAAATATTTACAAATTAAACGTTACGTTTACATACATACATACGTTTCTACTTTTTCAAAGCAAATATGTATCTATGAATGTATGTATGTAGATATGTATGTTTCTTTAAACGTACAAAAACAATTAACAATTCTTAACACACCAATATAAACAAACGATAAATTAAAATAATAAAAAATACAAAGCAAAAACCAAACAAAAATATAAAAATGAATGCGGTTAAATTGACGAGCATGCTTTTAATCCAAACGTGATGGAATTTCAAATATTTCATTGATTATGCGTAATATTGATTATGAGAATATTTCATAAATGATTTAAACAGAACAGTGTGAAGTAGGGGGGAGGCGGCAACATGCAATGCAAAGATTTTGTAACAAAAACTATTTTTCGGAATTGTTCAATTTGTTTATATTTTGGAACATTTTAAAATAAAAACAACCGTATACTTGGTAGCTTGCTTGGTAGTATGGTACAATTAAACAAGTAAGAGTGCTATATTCGGCCGTGCCGAATCTTATATACCCTTCATAACGTGTAGTCATGCAATAACAGCAGTTTGTATCACCATTCATCTCATATGAAATACGTACATACATATAAAAAACATACATACATAAAAACATCCCATTGTAAAATTATAAATTTACGTATGTATGTTAAAAAAAATAATAAAAAAAAATTTAAAAAAAAATTAAAAAAAAAATTTTAAAAAAAAATTAAAATATAAATAATATACATAAAACAAAAAAAAATAAAAATATAAATAATATATAAAATAAAAAATAAAAAAATAAATAAAAAAAAATTTAAAAAAAAAACAAAAAAAATAAAAAAATTTTTTTTTGGCTTAGCTGGGATTCTATGCCACGTTTATTCTTACCAGTATACACGTTCTTCTTCACTGTGTGAAGGGTATAAAAATGAAATTTAAATTCTATAAACAAATTTCAAATTGAGCAATTAAGTGTTAGAGTCGGTAAAACTGACCATATTGTACTCTTCATCACAATAAATAAAAATTAAAATTTTTTTGCTGAAACTTTCTTGCGATTTTTACATTTTTCAGCATATTTGTGTAAATAAAAAACTATTGTTTTGTTAAAGTATATAGTGGAATTTTTCTATAGTGAACTCTATAAAATTAAGCTATTGCTTTATGAATTTGTGTCAATAACAAAGGTTTTTTCTTTTAAATTTTACACCACACCTTTAACTTTACAACATTTTTTTTATTTCACAGTTTTACATAACGAGAATTTGCCAAAACACCGTTACCACATATAATAATGTAGGGTATTATGAGTACACTGTTTCCAATTTTTATTTTATTTTTTTTTTTTTTTAATTTAAAAGAAAATTTGTTTTGGTTTGTAAAAAATATATGTATGCATATTAAATACAATTACAAAATGTTGGCAACCCCAGTTAATTGGTTTACCTAAATAACAACTGTGTGTTTGTACTAAAATATATGTTTCTGATATACATAGTTTTTAATGTAATAAATCTGATTGTAGAGATTATTGTCCATTTTGTACTGATATAAGCAAGTCAAATAAATAAGACGATTTTAATATATACGTGTGTGGTGTTGATCGTAAACTTAAGAGTTATTATTATTAACCCAAAGTTAGGATCATAACAATTGGCGACGAGGAAAATCGTTTAATAAAAATAATAATAAAATAGAAATTACCAGAGAAACAAAATGTCAGCTTTGGATCAAGTGGTTGCTCAAATTCTTTCCCGGCAGCAGGAAGCCATGGAAAAACAACAGCAACTGATGGAAAGGCTGATAAATATTTCTGAACAATCATCAGCTGCCACCACACCAACAGCAGTGGTTACAGCACCGGAAAATTTAATAAATATTTTGGCGAAAAATATACGTGAGTTTGATTATAAGCCGGAAGAAAATCAAATTTTCGATGCGTGGTTCCAACGATATGAAGAGGTTTTCCAGGTTGAAGCAAATCAACTCGACGATGCTGGAAAAGTAAGGTTACTGTTACGGAAGGTTAGCACCGTGGTGTTTAATAGATATAAAGATTATCTTCTTCCAAAACAACCTCGTGACGTCACATTCCAGCAAACAGTGGAAATATAAAAAAACAGTTTGAAAGGAAGGAAAGTCTTTTCAGTATTCGTGTGAAATGTATGGCGAATAGGAAAAAAGAAAATGAAGACATTATTAGCTATGCCGCCAAAGTAAATCGTATGTGCGAAAACTTCTTAATAAACAAATGTACTGCCGATAATTTTAAATGCCTGATGTTTGTAAATGGACTTGAGTTACAAAAAGATCAAGAGTACAAGGCAAGACTTTTAACACTGCTTGACTCTGAAACAGGAGAAAATACTTTGACTCTAGACAATTTGGTTGCTGAAATAGAACGTATCAACAGCCTTAAACGTGACGTTTCTACAAATGAAAGCAGCAATCTAAAATTCAATGCAGTCAAATATAGTAATAGTTATAACAACAACAAAAACATCAACGTTAAATATGACAAAATGCCAAGGCGACCTTGCTGGCAATGTGGAAGTATGCATTTTGTTCGGGACTGCAGTTACTCGACCCATAAATGTTCACAATGTGGTAAGGTCGGCCATAAAGAAGGATTTTGTTCCTGTTTTTCAGATAGCAAGCAAATTGTGCAAAAACATCAGCAGCAACAGCATAATGAAAATAAAAAAGGTAATTTCAAGAAAACGCGTAAAGCAATAAAAAGCGTATACACCACTTCATCATCGTCTAAAAACAGAAAATTTGTTTCATTACACATCAACAACGTAATCATTATTCTTCAACATGATACGGGCTCTGACGTCACGATCATATCGAAGCAAAACTGGATCAAAATTGGTAAACCAACTTTAAAAACTTCTCAGCACACGCCTCGAGATGCGTCAACAAATTCAATCAACATTATTGGTGAGTTTCAGTGTACTGTGGTTATCAGCAATCAAGCGCAGTCGTGCAACGTTTTGGTAACTTCACTTCCCAATTTGAATCTTTTTGGTTCCGATCTTATGGAGCGTTTTAAATTGTGGGATAGACCTATAAATTCTTATACAACATGCAACAAAATTCAAGGCGAAAATTCAATCACAGAGTCTGAACTACAAGCAATGTATCCAGAAGTTTTTAGGGACGAAATTGGGCACTGCACAAGTTTTAAAGTTCACTTGCAACTTAAGCCACAGGCTGTACCAATTTTTCGCCCTAAAAGGCAGGTAGCGTATTCAGTAAAAGATCAGCTGGATGAAGAGTTAAATAGACTTGAACGTGAAGGTATTATTACACCTCTTAATTTTTCTAAATGGGCAGCACCCATTGTGGTCGTAAAAAAGGCTTCAGGCGGTCTTCGTATATGTGGTGATTATTCCACTGGACTCAATGAGCAATTAGAACCACATTCTTTTCCATTACCGTTACCGGATGAAATTTTTATTAATTTTAACAAATGTTCGTATTTTTCAATAATTGATTTAAACAATGCATACATGCAGATTGAAGTTGATGATGATACGAAAAAGTTGCTTGTCATCAATACTCATCGTGGTTTGTTTACGTTTAACCGACTTGCCCCTGGTGTAAGGTCAGCACCTGGCGCTTTTCAACAATGCATTGAATCAGTTACTGCGGGTATAAATGGAGTGTTTCCGTACCTGGATGATGTCGTTGTGGCCACTCAAACACGTGAAGAAAACGTTTATGCTGTAAAACAGGTATTTGATCGATTAAAACAACACAACATAACTGTTAATTTTGAAAAATGCAAATTTTTTAAAACATCATGCACATATCTTGGATATCACGTTAACAGTAAAGGTATTTATCCTGATAAAAATAAAAAAATTTTAGAGCTTCCATCTCCTAAAAATATTAATGAATTAAGATCTTTTCTTGGAGCAATAAACTATTATGGAAAATTTATCTACGAAATGCGAAAGCTAAGAGATCCACTGGATAATTTACTTAAAAAAAACGTAACATGGAATTGGTCATCCGCATGTCAACGTAGTTTTGAACGTTTTAAACAGCTATTATCGTCTGATATGTTACTAACACATTTCGATCCAAAAATTCCTATAAAAGTAGCAGCTGACGCTTCTAATGTTGGTCTGGGTGCGTACATTTGTCACGTTTTTGCCGATGGTAGCGAAAAGGCTATTTACCACGCTTCAAGATCCCTTACGCCTGCTGAAAGGAATTACTCGCAAATTGAAAAGGATGGTCTAGCATTGGTTTTCGCTGTGGTTAAGTTTCATAAATACTTATTTGGACGAAGATTCACTCTCCAAACTGATCACAAGCCATTGCTTGCAATTTTTGGTAACAAAAAGGGAATACCTGCACATTCTGCTAATCGCCTTCAACGTTGGGCTCTCACACTGATGTCATATGATTTTAATTTGGAATACGTTTCAAAACAGCAATTTGGGGCAGCTGATATTTTATCTCGTTTAATTGGTAACGTATCAAAACCAGATGAAGACACCGTCGTTGCGTGTATTCAAGTAGAAGATGAAATAAAAATGGTGATTGAAGACATCACTAATGCTTTGCCACTAACTTTTAATATGGTTTGTGCTGCTACTAAAAAAGATGCAACACTTCAAGATCTTATAACCAGTTTACAAACTGGTAAGTGGCCGAATAATAAATCAGCTGACATGCAATGCTATTTTTCAAGGAAAGATAATTTGAGTATTGTGGACAATTCTGTTATGTTTGGTGATCGTCTTGTAATTCCAAGCTGTTTTAGGAAGCGTATTTTAAAAGAATTGCACAAAGGACATCAGGGTATCGAAAAAACAAAAGCACTTGCACGTAGTTACGTTTATTGGCCATACATGGATGATGAAATAAAACGGTATGTACAAAATTGTAATAAATGTTCATCCGTAGCAAAATCTTTGCCAAAAACTACACTTTACTCCTGGCCATTATCAGAACGTCCTATGGAAAGAATTCATATTGATATCGCTGGTCCTGTCGATAATTTTTATTATTTTGTAATAGTGGATTCGTTTTCTAAATGGCCTCAAATTTATCAAACTAAGTCGATTTCTTCGAATGTCATTGTTAATTGTTTACGTGATTTTACATCGTTATTTGGTAATCCAGAACTAATCGTTAGTGACAATGGGACACAATTTTCCAGTCAACAATTTTCAAAATTTTGCCAAGAAAATGGTATAATGCACAAATTCACAGCTCCTTACCATCCCCAATCAAATGGGCAGGCCGAGAGGTTTGTGGATACGTTAAAACGGGCTTTGAAAAAACTTGAAGGATCTGGTACATCAATTGAAAATTTACAAATTTTTCTTAAATGCTATCGGTCTTCACCAAATCGTTCTATAGGTGATAAAACACCATCAGAATTGTTCGTGGGGAGAAGATTGAGGATTAATCTTGACCTTCTTAAGAAACCATTAATGTCACAACTTCAACGAAATGAGAAAATGGAAGAACGATTTAATAAACGTAATGCAGCAAAAGAACGTAAGTTTGCTATTGGCCAGAAAGTTTATGCTAAGTTATATAAACTAAATAAGTCTGAATGGTTTCCGGGAATTATAAAAAGAATTCTTGGAAATGTTAATTACGAAGTAGAAATAGAAAACATTCCAGATTTTCGTGCTGTTAGATCTCATGCCAATCAGCTAAGATCTCGTTATACGGATTGTACAGTTCCTCCTCATGAAGTTCTGTTTGATTATTTCCATTTACCAACACAGACAACAGTATCAATTGAGAATGCACGAAGTGAAGATATAGAAGATGTACCTATTTTACAAAATGATCAACCTAATCAAGTTACAACTATGATACACCCAAATCAATCTAACGATTTCAGTCAAATGTCTTCACCATCGAATTCTACAAATCTTGGTAATCAACCTACATCTCGCAATTGGTCATCAATCGTTCATGGGAGTATAACAGCTGATGAGATAACAACTTCTGCAGCTCAAGTTGAACAGCCTGAACTTCGACGGTCTAATCGTAGGAAGCGTCCTCCAGTCTGGACTCCAGATTATCATCTTTTTAAAAGGAAGAGAGATGTTGGCAACCCCAGATAATTGGTTTACCTAAATAACAACTGTGTGTTTGTACTAAAATATATGTTTCTGATATACATAGTTTTTAATGTAATAAATCTGATTGTAGAGATTATTGTCCATTTTGTACTGATATAAGCAAGTCAAATAAATAAGACGATTTTAATATATACGTGTGTGGTGTTGATCGTAAACTTAAGAGTTATTATTATTAACCCAAAGTTAGGATCATAACACAAAAGATCACAAACATACTTCCAAAACATTAAGCAGTAAAACTGATTATTGTTTTCTTTTCTTGTATTTAACTTCAAGCTGACAAACTCCACAGATAAAACACAATTATTGCTCTTCTCTTATTTATTGTAAATAGCAAACTTTATAATTACATGCAAATCCCGGTATAACAAAGTTTGTTAAACGATATAATGTCAGGTATAACTACTAAGAGTGCTATATTCGGCTGTGCCGAATCTGAAAATACCCTTCACCATCATGTACATAGGTATAATCCGATATCGTAGCTTAACCTATATTTGATGTTATACGCAATTTTTCCATATTATTTCCGACGTCATCCTTGATTTTGAATTTTTACGTAGTTAACTGTATTCAACTAGTCAAGCCCTTTAATTCGATACCCATATTGATGGGGTTAAAAAAATTTAATTCATCGTCTTGGATCTTACAGTTTTTAATAATTAACTGTATTCTACTGGTCAAGCCCTTTCATTTGATACCAATATTGAGGGTGTTCAAGAAGTTACATTTTAAAATACCAGATTTGACCCATATATTAATTTATTGTGCGCCATTTTGTAGTGGCAGCCAACATGAATTTTAATTGTGCTGAATTTCAATAGCGATTCATTCCAGGATATTTCCAAAAGATTGATACCATACACAGATCTGAGGAACATATAGTTGCTTCTAAAAGTTGATTTCAACCAAAACACGGACAAACGGGCTGACAGACAGGTGGACAGACGGTCAAGGCTTAATCAACTCCTTCCTCTCTTCATAAGCTTTCAGAAAATATATACTTTATGGGGTCGGAAATGAAAATTGTAGAAATTACAAACGGAATGACGAAGCTATATACATACATATGTATATATACCCTTGTGCACTACGATTTGTTCTGAAAATGGTGTTAAAAATTTAAGCCAACACATTTAAAATTGTATATTTTTAATAATATTTATTTGGTTGTTGGGTTTAAGCTGGTTTATATGCATTTTACTGGTGCTTATGCCAGATCATAAATTAAAATTGAAAAATTGTTGGTTGGGTTTTTGAAAAAGTTTTTTATAGTTTTTTGTTTTATTTTTGAATTCTCATTTTGTTAATGAGAATTTGAAAATATAACTTATAACATTTTAAACTTTTTCAAGAATTTGGGTAAAGGTTTACTGATGATCTGGCATAAGCACCAGTGAAATGCATATAAACCAGCTTAAACCCAACAACCAAATAAATATTATTGAAAAATTAAGGGAGCATATCCCGAATAATTTAGTAAATATTGTATATTTTTAATAATTAATCATAATCATTTATAACTGCACAAATTGCAATTAATGCAGTATTATATAAATTTGTACTCAAGACGGAAATAATTAAATATACTATTCCTTTTTTTATAGAGATTAAGCCATGATACAGTTTTCAATTAATTTATTTTTTTATGATAAAAATATTTTTACAAATTCATATAAAACTTAAAAACAAACAAAAAATAAAATAAAAATTTACTTCTTTTTACCCTTTGCCTTTGCCGCCATGCGAGGTCGTTGATTTTTACGCATACTACGTTGACGATTTTCCGCTTTACGTTCAGTATTTTCAGCATTGCGTCTCTTGATGAATTCCAAACGCATACGTGACTTAACAATCTGTTCGGGTGTACGTAATTCTTTGCCCATTCCCGTGCCAGCTCTTTTCTTTTCCTCTATTTTAGCATTGTGCCGGGCATGTCTACTAACTGGATAACGTTTTTCATGGGACAGAGGTTTGAAGCTGTCATCATCACTTCCCACTTCTTTAACCAATTGTTCTTCGATTTTTGTTTTCTCCTTCCAGTTTGTGTAGCGACCAGTTTTAAATGATGCCGGTATCCAAGCACCCGATTCTGTACGAATTTTTCCTGCTCGAGGATCTTGTACGGACACCATTTTCTTCTTTATACGATCCCACTTCTTTAAACCGGGTTTATGGCGTACTTCGTTGGTTTCACGATCAATTACCGAAAATTCTGCATTCATGGCTTGACGTTCAAAGGAATTTATAGCCAGACCATCTTCAGTGTGTTTATCCGCCGATTGGTAGGGTATAAAATTTTCAGTATCTTTGACATTGACGTTCTTTGATTTCTTTTGCCGTTTAGTTTTCTCTTTGTATAGATCATCCATATTTTCGGGTCTCTTGGGGGCAATAACTTTTTTAAATGCTGAACTAATTTCCTCATCGTTAGCATCACTTTTCTTTGACTTTTTCTATTTAAAATATTAAAGAATTGTATTGTTTTTAGTTTAATTTAATATTAGTCCTAACAAGTAAGAGTGCTATATTCGGCCATGCCGAATCTTATATACCCTGCACAACGTGTAGTTACGCAATAACAATTGTTTGTATCACCATTCATCTCATATGAAATACGTATACATATAAAAAACACACATACATATATAAAAACAACCCATTGTAAAAATATAAATTTACGTATGTGTGTTAAAAAAAATATAAGAAAAAATTAAAAAAAAAAAATTTAAAAAAAAACAAAAAAAACAAACAAAAAATTCAAAAAAATAAATAAAAATATAAAAAAATAAATTAAAAAAAAATGTAAAAAAAAGTAAAAGAAATATAAGAAAACAACAAAAAAAAATTTAAAAAAAAATTAAAAAAAAAATTAAAAAAAAATATAAAAAAAAAAATTTAAAAAATAATAAAAATATAAATAATATATAACATAAATTTTTTTGGGCTCAGCTGGGGTTCGATGTCACGTTTACTCTAACCAGTATACCACGTTTGTATGTATGTATGTTGTTGTTTTTGTGTTAAAAAAACGAGGTGGCCGTGAGTTTTTGCTCATATCTTAGTTGTTTATGTGCCGATGTTTCTGATTTTCAATACGGATCTACTCCCGAATATTTCTGATATTTTAATACCTCACCCGGGTCTAGGCGATGTCGGGCAGACGGTCAGACGGACAGAGCTTAATCGACTTCCCCATTCTTAAGCTTTCAGAAAATATATACTTTATGGGGTCGGAAATGAAAATTGTAGAAATTTCACACGGAATGACAAACCTATTTATACCCTTTTTCACTGTGTGAAGGGTACAAAAAACTATGAGAAAAATTTAATGACGGGTAATAATAAAAATAATCATTATATGTAACTAGGAATCAACCCTTTGTCCACTTGCTTATTTTTAAAAAATATTTATACATACATATGTATGTGACAGCGCATAGATAAAGGGACCTAAGGGTAAAAAAAACAATTTTCCCATGCCCCAAAAGTGTTCCCTCCCAGAGATATGCGCGTTTTATAAAAGTGAAGTCGACGATTCTAAGCGCAAATAGAAGGGGACCTAACGGCAAAATTTATTTATTTTAATTTTTTCCCCTACTAAATTAACAAAATAACTTGATTTTACGAAACTACAAAAAATGTATTTTTTTTCCTTATAAACAATTTAAAAAAATAGAAAAATCATTTAATATTTAAAATGGCTCTCCTGAACAAAACCTGTTTTTACCCTTAGGTACCTTTCTCTATGCGCTGTCACATATGTACATATCGCACACTAAATACAATAACGTCACAGCTCAAAATTTTTCGAAATTTACTTTTTCCATAAACTTATTCACAATACACATCTCTAACTACTACAAAAATTTTTTTCGCATAACTATCTTTTTTGACTTGAAAATACCGTTATATCTGTTTTCTTATTCAATCGAATAAATCGAAAATGCCATGCTCACACAACGTTACTATTATTTTTAAACTACCTCTATAAAATACAACATTGTGGTAAAAATGCAGAAATACATTAGGTTGCATTTCAGGACTTAAACGAATCGGACTCAAACAAAGAAATTGATACATATTTTAGTATAAAAAGATTATTTATTAATGATTAGAGTTGTAAACAAAATAAAAAATTTTGTGGTATAAAAATACTAGACACACTTGGTGGAGGGTATCAAAAATTCGGCACAGCCGAATGCAGTGATCTTAATGTTACTTCTTGTAATTGATTGGTTTCAAAATACGATGATTTTTAATGTTATTAAATTATTACTTAAAAAATAAGGTGAGAAATATATTTTATTGAACTACAGACGTACCTTATTTGTCTTAAATTGTTCGGCTTGTTTGTCCTCTTCTTTATCTAATTCCTCCATTTTGGTCCGATATTTTTCTATAACATTTGAATGCTGTGAACGTTTTTGTTTCATTACCATAAAGGGTTTAGATTTTTGGGTATTATTTAATTCAAAAATGGTCTAAAAAAAATATATATAAACAAAAACATTTATATGCATACATTTGTAAAAACAAATTTTTATAAAAACGTACATTATGCGGCTTAAAATTGCGCATTTTTAGGAGTAAATCATGTTTCTGATTTTGTAATTTACGCTCTTCTTCTGTTATCTCTTCCAGAGTTTTTAATGATTTTGCTTCATCACCGACAGAAGCTGCCAATTTGGGCGTTGCTTTAACTATGAAATCCTCCAAGGGTTTAAGGGCAAAAAATTTCATTTTCTTAACTCTAGCATTGGATTCTGCAGAGGCAACTGGGCGGGAGGAAAGATATTTCTTATAGGCATTTTCGCTAGTACGCAAAACACCACTCTGTTAAAAAAAAAGTTAAAAATATACATACATATAAAATTCAGCTTTTAAAAGCATACAAAATTTCTTTAAAAAATTACAATATTAGTATTTTTCTTTATCTCTGTTATTGTTAAATGCTCTTCCTCCAGTAGATCCTGTGGTACTGTTCCTATAGCAGTAGAATCATTAATATTTAATTCTCGATTCAAAAACAAATGCAAATCGAGCATGTGAGCTGTATCATCCGTGGAGAAAATTGAGTACGCAATTCCGGTACGACCAGCACGAGCACAACGACCTACACGATGTACAAATAACTTAGGTTTTCCAGGAAAATGTAAGTTGATGACATAATCTAAACTTGGTATATCAATACCACGGGCAGCCACATCGGTAACAATTAGAACAGATACTTTTTTGCTTACAAATTTGGCAGTATTGATTTTACGTGCCGAGGGATCTAAGCTCGAATAAACAGATGTATTAGATATGCCGCTTTCGGTAAGAATCTAAAAATATAAAGGTCGATTAATAAATAAGTTTTTGTTGAAAACTATATACATATCCATATATATAAAAAGATATATATGTATATATAAAAAACTATATACAGTGGTGACCATGGATTTAGTACATAACTTTTTTTACTTTTATAATTAAAAAATTTTGTTACGTATTCGTTATTTTTATCATTGTTATATCTTAATGTATTATTCCCGGTGTCAAGAATATGCGACATTATTTTACTGAACTTTTTTTCGCGTATATTGTTTTTAATAACGAACACTCAAAAAAGGACTGGATAGTAATTTAGCACAAATCAACAAAATTTATTTCCAACACGATAAAAATAAAAACTTTAATATTAATTTCACAAAATGTTTAATATTTGGTATGATAGCCCTTATTCTATAACATAGCTACACATTTCCTGTATATACTGTCCACCACGCCAATGCAGCGTTCCTTTGGTATTGCATAACAAGCGTTCTGTATTTCAGTCCATTATTCGTTCAAATTTTTGGGTTTAACAGCAGTTATGTGTTGCTCTACATCGTTCCAAAGGTTCTCTATAGGATTAAGATCCGTCGATCGAGCTGGCCATTTTAAAACGTTAATGTCACTTTGTTCCAAGCAACACTTCACTTTGCGTGAAGTGTGTTTTAGATCGTTGTCGTGCATGAAACACCATCTAAGTGGCATGGTTTCCTCTGCATTTGGAATCATTGTACTCAAAATATATTTTTTTAAATTACTGGTCCATTCGCGCATCGATTTTAATTATTGAACCAATACCGTGCCCAGAAAACGCAGCCCAAACCATCACGTTTCCACCACCATGCTTTACGGTCTTCGAGATGTACCTGGGATTATGTTGCATATTTGGAGGACGCCATACACAACGTTTTCCATCAGAACCAAATAGACAAAATTTGGATTCGTTGCTTCAGAGGATATTTTTCCAAAAAAGCAGGGGCTTGCCTAAGTGTTTACGTGCGAATGAAATTCGGGCTTTTAAATTTTTTTAGACACGTGTGGCTTGTGTTATGCAATACATCCACGCAATTTTTTTTTCATTAAGTCTTCTTTTAATTGTTCGTGAGGAGACATCGATACCAAATTTTGTTGAAACTTACCTTTGAGATTCAGTTGAGGTTTTGAAGGGATGCGAAACTGAAGCTCTATAAATAAGGGAATCCTCTTTACGTGTGGTTTTTCTACGCCTAGCACACTGGGGAACATTTTAGTGTGTCCTATTGGCTTGAATATGACTGAGTGCATTGTACACCATATTTTTAAAGCAGTTTAATATCACAAATGGTGCTTCCTCTCGATTTCATATGATGGATAACTTTACGCTGCTCCTCTGTGCACCATGTACCTTTAGCCATATCTAGTTTTTATTTTGCGTTTTTAAAAAAACCTATTAATTAAAGTATTAACAAAACTACCAATTTAAGATTTTAAGCAACAAAAATTATCAAGTATTGAATGTGCTAAATTAGTGTCCAGCTCAGATTAAACACTTCTTGCAATAAATCAAAAATTTAAATAAAAAGGGCAAAAGAAAAAATTACGCCATACACAACACTTTGGGTAAGATGTTTACTTAATTTTCATACCTTAAACAAAATAAATGCATTTGAATGCAACGTACATGTAATGTGCTAACCTAATGTCCATCACTGTATATTTATATATATATATTCTTACAAATGATATCAGTTCAACATGATGTTGAGTGCCAGCAAATACTACAGTTTGTGCATCTTGTGTTATGACATATTTCAGCAACGTGACCAAGGTTGTATAACGATCATCAGGACGACAATAGACAAATTTTAAACTTAAAGCATCAGGCAGTTTCGATTCGACATCTAAGAGATTTATAAAAATTTGATTTTTAATAACCGAATTTAAAAGTGACAATGGCATATATAACAAGTAAGAGTGCTATATTCGGCCATGCCGAATCTTATATACCCTTCACAACGTGTAGTCATGCAATAACAGTTGCTTGTATCACCATTCATCCCATATGAAATACGTACACGTATGTATGTTAAAAAAACGAAAAAAAAAAAATTTTAAAAAAAATTTAAAAAAAAACAAGTAAGAGTGCTATATTCGGCCGTGCCGAATCTTATATACCCTTCACAACGTGTAGTCATGCAATAACAGTGGTTTGTGTCACCATTCATCCCATATGAAATACGTACATACATATAAAACCATACATATATAAAAACATCCCATTGTAAAATTATAAATTCACGTATGTATGTTAAAAAAACAAAAAAAAAAATTTAAAAAAAAATTAAAAAAAAAAATTTAAAAAAAAATTTTTTTTTAAAAAATTATTATATATATAATATATATAAAACAAAAAAAAATAAAAAAAAAATTTAAAAAAAAAAAAAATTAAAAAAAAAAATAATAAAAATATAAATAATATATTAAATAAAAAATAAAAAAAAAATAAAAAAATAAATTTTAAAAAAATTGAAAAAAAAATTTTTTTTTTGGCTCAGCTGGGATTCGATGCCACGTTTTCTCTAACCAGTATACACGTTTGTATGTATGTATGTTGTTGTAATGTTGTTTTTGTGAAAAAAAACCGAAGTGGTCGTGGGTTTTTGCTCATATCTCAGTTGTTTATGTACCGATGTTTCTGATTTTCAATACCAATCTACTCCCGAATATTTCTGATATTTTAATACATCACCCGAGTCCAAGCGATGTCGGGGGGCTTCAAAAAGTTGATTTCAACATACACACGGACAGACGGTCAGACGGACAGACGGTCAGACGGACAGACTGACAGACTGACAGGGCTTAATCGACTTCCCTATTCATAAGCTTTCAGAAAATATATACTTTATGGGGTCGGAAATCAAAATTGTAGAAATTTCACACGGAATGACAAACCTATATATACCCTTTTTCACTGTGTGAAGGGTATAATTAAAAAAAAAAAATTATTATATATATAATATACATATATAAAACAAAAAAAAAAATAAAACAAAAAATTAAAAAAAAAATAAAAAAAATAATAATAAAAATATAAATAATATATTAAATAAAAAATAAAAAAAAAATAAAAAAAAAAATTAAAAAAAATTTTTTAAAAAATTAAAAAAAAATTTTTTTTGGCTCAGTTGGGATTCGATGCCACGTTTTCTCTAACCAGTATACACGTTTGTATGTATGTAGTTGTTGTTGTAATGTTGTTTTTGTGAAAAAAAAATCGAGATGGTTGTGGGTTTTTGCTCATATCTCAGTTGTTTATGTACCGATGTTTCTGATTTTCAATACCGATCTACTCCCGAATATTTCTGATATTTTAATACCTTACCCAGGTCCAACCTATGTCGGGGGGCTTCAAAAAGTTGATTTCAACATACACACGGACAGACTGACAGGGCTTAATCGACTCCCCTATTCATAAGCTTTCAGAAAATATATACTTTATGGGGTCGGAAATGAAAATTGTAGAAATTTCACACGGAATGACAAACCTATATATACCCTTTTTCACTGTGTGAAGGGTATAAAAACGTCATTTTGCTGTAGCCAAGATAAACTTACCTAAGCGTATTAATACTGGATCACTTAAGCCGGCTCGAGCAAAATCTACCAATTGTTTGGGTAAAGTAGCTGAAAACAACACCATTTGACGAGAATGGGGTAAGCGATGTAAAGTTTCATTTAGCTGCTCTCCAAAACCCATTTCAAATAAACGATCAGCTTCATCAAAAACAACGTATTCTAAAAAAAAAATATATTTACAAAATATGTTTAACCAAAACCTGGGAAAAAATCACCTATCGAGTTCAGCTTTAAGTCCATTTCTACACACAAATGCAAAAATCTACCCGGCGTAGCCACAATGATATCAGGACAGGTGTGTATGGCAGAAAATTGCGAGTCCATAGAATCACCACCTAACACCAAAATACTTTTCAAATCCATAAACTTTCCCAATTCTTTAATAAATTTATATGTCTGCACGGCTAACTCACGGGTGGGTGACAATATTAACGCACGGGCTCCTTTTGTTGGATCTCGTCGTTTTAGACGTTCAAATAATGGTATCAAGAAACAAGCTGTTTTACCCGAACCAGTTTTTGCCATAGCCACAACATCACGGCCTTCCAATATTAAAGGTATAGTTTTACGCTGTATAGGTGTGGGCACTCTATAACCACGTTTCGTTATACCTTTGACTACTTCAAAACTCAAACCCATCGATTGGAAACCACCACTTTTCTTGGCCTTAGCAGAGGGATTTGATTTTAACAAATTATTCGTACTTTCATTATCCACACCTTTGTCCAGACAGGGGAAACCGGGTATATCATTAACTTCATTTTTTCCCTATATAAAACAAAAAAATAAATTAATAATTATGAAAAACTTTTACTTAAAACTGTGATATAAGTATTTTATTTAATTATCGTATTTGTGGTAATACTATTTGTAAATTCTAATATCTATTAATAATATTGTTGAACAGAATTGGTTTTATTACCAATTAAAAAACAAATTTAAAAGTAAAAACTTACCATTGCTTTATTTGAAAGAAAAAACTAAAAATTGCACGTGTGTGGCAGATAAACATATGTTTACAACATAGAATATTATAGGGCTACCAGATTGTGTTAACAATTGAATCATTTTATAATATATTAAGACATTCTGATTATTGACATTGGTGATTATTGAAAAATATGAGATAAAAAATTCTCGATGACAAAAATACAAGCCAGAGTAATAGTGGCCCTTACAGATTAACCCAGCAAGAACACTACACATCATTTGATGCATCCAACTTGTGAACTTCGTGCACTATTCAAACATATATCTAAACTGGTCATTCTACAGTGTTTTTACTAATCAGGAATGATGTATGCAAGTATCACTGCTGACCAATCATTCCTGATGAGAATATTGTCAGGACTGACTAATCATTCCTGATAAATACATTCATCATGACTGACTAATGATTCATGATCCTAAGATAACGACGTGATAGATGTTTATCCCGCAGGAGGTAATTTGTGAAAACATCTTACTTTTTATGTAAACGACCCATCTGGTAGCTTGATTTTTGTGTTTCATCTTGCTTTTGGACAGAATATGTCAGCAAAAGGAAGAGCAAGAATTATTTTTGTTTAGAAGAAGTATATAAAATAAAATTCAAATAAATAAGGGGAAGAATTCTCAATGTGTTGATTAATATAAACATTTGACAATTTAAGTAATAATAAAACCAGGAATTTTACATAAATGGTAAAAATTTTAAAATTTGATACATGTCACTTAAGATAAAAACTATTTGGGTCTATATCTTTTATTAAATATGTATGTGATGAAAAACGATTTAGACATAAGTCCCATTAAAAATGTGTGATGTTTGCTAGTCATTTTTAAAACTGTTTCGTTTAACAGTTTTATGACATTGTTTATAATTTATTATACCCTTCACCTGTGGTGTACAAGGGTATATATAGCTTTGTCATTCCGTTTGTAATTTCTACAATTTTCATTTCCGACCCCATAAAGTATATATTTTCTGAAAGCTTATGAATAGAGGAGTCGATTAAGCCCTGACCGTCTGTCCGTCTGCCCGTCTGTCCGTGTGTTGGTTGAAATCAACTTTTAGAAGCAACTATATGTTCCTCAGATCTGTATATGGTATCAATCTCTTGGAAATATCCAGGAATGAATCGCTATTGAAATTCAGCACAATCGCCCCATAACTTTCTGAGATATGAGCAAAAAACCACGACCACCTCGTTTTTTTTCACAATTACAACAACAACATACATACATAGATACATGTAAAAAACATACCAAACAAAAAAAAATACAAAAAAAAAAAATATTAAAAATAAGAAAAAAATAATAAAAAAAACTACAAAAAAAAAGTTTAAAAAAAATTTAAAAGAAAATTTAAAAAAATTTTTTAAAAATTTTTCTAAAAAAATTTTTTGAAAAAATTAAAAAAAAATATAAAAAAAAATAATAAAATATAAATAATATATTAAATAAAATAAAATAAAATTTTTTGTATTATATTATTATTGTATTATATAAATTTTTTTGGCTCAGCTGGGATTCGATGCCACATTTATTCTAACGTGTACGTATGCACGTATTTTATATGGGATGAATGGTGATAATGTTATTGCATGACTACACGTTGTGAAGGGTATATAAGATTCGGCACGGCCGAATATAGCACTGTTACTTGTTTTTAAGTTGGCTTTTAGGAATTCAATGGTTTGAGATAGGATTAACAATTATTCTCAAAATCGTTTTGAAAACAATCGTTTTACATCGCACACCACCTAATTTTTTCTTTTGAAAGTCTTATTCTACAATAATTTGAGCATTTGGAGAAAGTTTAAGCCAGCATAAATTGCTCTAAAAATTCATACATAAAAAATTTTCTAAAAATATTATTTTTCAATCTGTAGAAAAATTCCGACAAACTAACTACATGTATAATTGAATATTGTAGTATAAAAACAATAAACCTTTACAATTTCAGCTTCAGTTAAGTATTATTTTGTATTATATTTCTTAAATTTTACTTATAAAAAATCACTTAGAGTTATAAAAAAAGAATTATGATTACAAATTTTTATATAGTTAATAACAGATTTTTTTGTTTGCTTTCCTTTCATAACTTCCAAACATTTTATAGTTCTTAAATATTAACAAATGCCAAAATATTGCATTTTGTTTGAAAACTTCAATAAAAACATGTACTTATATAGACAATTGATTAATATTTCATAAAGAAACACTTTTTTGTAAGTCATATTATTTTATATTAAAATTAAGGGAAAACTAATTTTTAAATCTTAAAAATTAATAGTTATTATGAACAATTTAATAGTAGGGATAATTTTTAATGAATAAATAATGATTTTGAAGTAAAAGGTGAAATCTTTTGTATGTACAGTTTAAAGGAAAGAAAAAGTTTAATTCATAAAGTTAATTAAACACAACAAATTTAAAATTAAATTTTAAACTTAACCAAATTCATATACTATATGCATGTAAATAATGATGATATTATAATTACATTTTTTTTTTTTAATTTCTTCATTGAAAAAGGCAGCATTCTAATCATTATATTTTAAGACCTTTAATAATAAAACTAGGAATCATCATCGGTACGTTCTACCAGCAACAATTCTTCCAATCGGTCTAAACGTTGACGCATATCTTCCTTTTCTCTTTGCACCAAATCGAAATTGCGTAATAATTCTTCATTTTGTTTACGCAGCTCCAACAATTGTCGACATATTTCCGGTGTTGTCAGTAAAGGTATTACAGACGATGGTAAGGATGAGGTTGTTGTGGTGGCACCAGGTTTTGTAAAGTTTTTTTCTTCTAGATTAGCATTTGTATTATTGCCACCACTACTAGTGTTATGTTTAATGTTATGTGGTGTCATTTGACGAACTTGCACGGTTCCCATGTGTTCTACGCGTTTAGCAGGTACAATTCGTACCGGCTGTTTGGCAACACTTAATTGTTGTTTTATTAGCGTTTGTTGATGTTGATGTTGCTGTTGTTGCGGTGGTTGTAAATGTTGCATATGAAATTCAGTTTCAGAGTTATCGGCATCGTTATCTTTTGTTTCGATTTGTATATGTGAAATGTTTTCATTATCATTTTCTTCATCAATGTTCGTAGTGATTTTGTTATTTTTTGCATCAATTTTGATCTGAAAAAATAATTATTTTGATTATTGTTTTAATAATTTGTTAAATTATTCGGGATATGTTGCCATAATTTTTCAATATTATTTATTTGATTGTTGGGTTTAAGATATTTTTATTTCTTTATTTATTTTTTTTTGTAAAAGGTTGACTGATGATATGGCATAAACACCAGAGAAATTCATATAAACCAGCTTAAACCCAACAAAAATTTAAAAAAAGTTATTATTTATATTGACATTATTTTACAAAAGAAATTTCGTTATGATAATACTGTTTCTGTTACGTTTTTATCTACTCCTGTAAAATTACAATAATTTGATTTAGGGCCCTACTATTTGTTATCAATGATATAATTAGAATAATAATAGAATGAATCAATATTTTTGCACCTAGGCTCAGATTATCATTAATTTTAATCCATTTATTTATTCAAAAATATTTAAAAAATGTTTAAAGTTTTTAATCTTAAATTCAGGGTTCACTTAAGGTTCGTTCGAGAACTCACAAATTTGTACGAATTTGTAAAAATTTTTACTGCATTTTACGAAATTGCGTTCGTTTACACAAATTTGTAGTAAATGAGAGAACAAATAGAGAGCGAAAAGTGACAGTTCTTGACTGAGTATTTGCAAATTTTTACTACAGAAATTTCTTGTAGTAAGATTTAGCAAAACCAAAAAACATATGATTCAAAAGGTAAACAAACAAAAGTAAGCAAACAAAAAGTATACAATTTGTGAAAAAAATATTAAAAAGAGGAAAATCCAAACAATAGTGCAAAATATTATTAAATTTAAATTGTTTGTGAAATAAAGTTAGTTAACAATGTCTAAAGATGAAAGAATGGAACTGCCTGGCGCAGGTATACATACTTAAATACATATTTGCACATACATATGTATGTACATAGTTCCCATTAAACAACAAAATATTTATTTGCCATCAGCTGTTGCTTCAATCTTACGAATTTTTACAAATGTCTGTTCGAGTACTTTTTTGGACAAATTCTCTTTTTGAGAGTAAAATTTTCAATTTACTAAATAATTACTCATTTACTACAAAGTGCAGTAAAAGTACTCGAACGAACCTTTAGTTAGGCAGTTTTAGTTGATCAGCTGATCATCAGCTGTTCCTTTCGAAGTTTCAAAATTTTATACATTTTCAATCAATCACCACCTCATATAATTACCCAATGCTAAAAGTTATTTCAAATTAAAAAAAATGTAAAAACTACATTTAGGTAATAAACATAACTCAAGTAAATTAATTTTCAAAAAACCAGAATAAAAATTTAAGTAACAAAAATTGATATTAGCCTAAGAGCAGATACTTTAGGTAAAATCCGTGTATTAAATAAAGTCACCTTAAATTCTATATAATGTAAGCTAAAAAAATATATCGACTTTTTTAAATAATTTCTAAAAAACAATGTGGAACGTACCTGAGAAACTTTAGATTGACCGGGCTGTCTTATATTAACCAAACGTTGGCTTAACAGAGTAAAAATAAACAATTGTTAGCAAAAACACGAAAAAATACTTATAAAAGTACAACTTACCTGACCAAAGTTTGTGGTAACTTTTGCATAGCTTTAATGTTAGTATTGCCATAAAGCTTTTTGAAATCATTAAGGGAAATTATGCGGATATTCTATGAATGAAATAAAAAAAATAAATATTTAAGAATGTACTGAAAAAAAATTACTGACACCAGAAGAGTTATTTTTAGAATATGCAATAGTTTTTTATTTAACAAGTCCACTTAGCTCACCTTATTCTTTGCTATATTTGAATTGTCCTTGGCTTTTGTTATAATATTAGATTTTAATTTATTAACTGTATTCGCATTATTCGTTGAGGAAATGTTACCATAAGTTGAACTATCGTTACGTACTCGAACAGGCGCTATAGTTTTCGAGTTTTTAAAGTTGTTGTTGTTGTTGTTATTGTAGCTGTTATTAGAGTTGTTGTGTATTTTCTTTGTTTCATTTAACAACAACTTTCCGCCTTCGGATAAAATTAATTGGCGACCATTTTGAAGTGCAGTATTCAGCATATCTTTAGATGTGTCATCTTCTGGCATCATCGAAATGCCATGAGATTTTAATAAATTAATAGTAGAATCACCTAAAATGCCAATTTCTAAAAGAAAAATATTTATTTTATTAAATTTTTTTTTTTTGTTGAAAAAATTAAAAGTTTTACCTTTAATATTTTCTAAATTTTGTATTTTAGCTGCTGCATATTCACTTTGACTGGTAAAGTCATCATCCTGGTCCATTTTTCGTATAGATTCTGGTTCATCTATTACTTCAGAGCTTATCCCCATAATAGAATTAACAGCTTCAGATGTTTCTTTCTGTAATTTATTAAATAGTTGAAAATTATCAAAAATGTTTGCTAAAAAAATGCAATTAATTTGTAAATTTTTTTAACACAAACTAAATGTCTTAAAGAATTTACAAAGTTGGGGGGATGAAAACAATTTTTTTTTTTTAATTTTGAAATCTGCTTATTTATTCAAATTGTTTACTGCCGAATTAAAAGCTTATTTTATAACAAAAAAACAATACATACACAACTTTTAAAGTTAATCTTCTGCTGGTTCTTATCAATAGGTTCAAGTCCAATATTCGTGTTGACATTTATTTAAGCAATAATTTATGCAAATTTTTAATGAAAACAAAATCGAAAATAAAATAAAATGTATTTATTCAATCATTTAAATTTAATATTAAAACACACACAAATTTTAAGATGAAATAGATAAGTCATTTTTTGTATTTAATGTCTTTAAATTCGAAAATTTAAAATTCTAATTATGTATTAAGTAAACCTTGAACAAATTGAATAATTGCATGTTCAAATTTATATTTGAAAAATGTCAATAAATTTTATATCCAAATTGGCAAAGTATGTTTAAACATAAACGTACTTATATTATAAATTTCTTTACATATAGTTGAGTAACTAGTTTTTACCAAATATTTATTGTTTTGGAGGTAAGGTTCTCCACATTATATCATATCCGTTTTTGATTTAAACAAATGACAATAATTAAAGTGGCTCACTCATTTAAAATGTCTTAGACCTGTAACCTTTAATCGTATATGCTACTAGCCAAGTCTATTTTTTGTTACACAGTTTACCATCATATTATACAATTAGTTTTAATAAAAAATATATGGTATTTGAAAGTAATTTTCATGCAAATGTGCACATTTTAATCTTATTCAGATTGGTTCAGTGTTTTATCAGTTATATGCAAGTGATTAAAGTTGCTGCTAATATATGCTCAAACAAAAAAAATTGTAAGAATAAAATAAATTTTTGTAGCTAAAAAAATATTTATATTTATATAACGACCGATAAAAAACCTAGTTATTATAGTTCCCTAAATATGTTTTAAAACGAGTTTGTTTTTAACTAAGGTTAAAGACACCCTTAGTGAGATCCTATCTAATAAGGAAATATATGCCAAAGCAAATCATACAAAATGGACTATTCAATAATTCTCTCGTTTAATGTATTTGTTTTGCATGAAATGTGCCACTCCAACATTTCTCTTCCAGCACACTAAACCTACACATACTAAATCTGTATTAATAATGAAAAACCTCATACAACATTTGAAGACTTCAATTGATAAGATTTAAAAGTTACGATAATGGTAAAATCGCCATGCGTCATAAAATTAATTTAAATATTTGTAATTATTAAATCTGCTTTTTACAAAAAAATATATACATATATATAATAAACATCTTTTTCACTTACTTCATGTTCCTCATTATATTTTTGACTTGCTTGAGATTGGCGCGCAGATTCCAACTCTTCCAAAAGATCGGCCTGTTCCGTTAAAACAGCTAAAGCCAAAGGTGTACGACCAAATTTAGTGACCAATGTAACATCGGCATTATGCTTTAACAAAAGGCGAACTATGGACTTGTGACCTTTCTCAACGGCCCAATGCAAGGGAGACATGCGAAGCTAAACAATTTTAAAAATAAACCATAAATAAGTAGTGCTTACTTAAATAACATCAAATCTTACCATATCCCTAGGATTTACGGCACAATTTTTCGATAGCAATAATTCTACAATCTTTTCGTTGCCATAATAACATGCTAAATGCAAAGGTGTGCGATCGACCTTAGTTTTGGAGTCTTTGTTAATGCCCCCATTAAGAAGAACTTGGCATATTTCAAATTGATTGTTCATTGCCGCAAAATGTAAAGCCGACATACCCAACTGTAACAACATGAAACAACAGCAAGAAAATAAAGAGTACAATAAAAAACCTGTTGCTTTATCATAAAAAAAAACATGAGAAAACTTACCCAATCAGAGGTAAAAGGTGCTCCGCGGGACAAGGCATTTTTGACACCTTTCAAATCAGAGTCTCTTGCATATTGTAGCAATTGTTTCCCTAAATCTACAACAGTGGTTGGTACACTTAACGTACTTAAGGACCTGTTGCTAATAATTTCACCCTCAGTTCGCTGGAATTTTTTAGTTTTAGTTACACTTCAAACAATTTTTACTTTCTCGTCAATACTTACTATTTTATAATTCATTAAATTCGCCAAATGGGCTATAGTTGCTGTTCCATCCTTTGTAGGAAAAACTTTCCCGTCTGCTCTCAATGTGGCTACTATTTTGCTACCACCGCCGCCTACCATTCTATTGTTGGACGGACGACTTTCAAATTCCACTTTTTTACTTTAGATTTTACTGTAGGTCAAAAAAACTTTTTGTCAAGTGAAAAATAATTTTTATTGTTAAAATTAATATAAAAAAATAAAATTATAGGAAAAGGAAGTAAACGCACAATTTTTCCAAGCTTTTCTGGTTCCTCTTTAAATTTCTTTTCAATTATTTTCTATTTTTTTATTTTTGTTTTGCATAGCCATTCGTAAATGCCAACAAATGTTAGAGTTCCCAAGTCAAATTCGTTGTCTTTTAGAAGAGAGAAAAAACCAAATATATTGAATTTATTTCTAGAGATGGCAACATTTGGTATCTTGGTGTTACCATAAATCTGGTAATATTTTAATGCACGGTTCCTTGATAGAATAGTTTTAGTCAAAACCTGTATCAGATTTTAAGCAATCAACTAAATTGTTTGAGCCAAAGTAATATTTTAATTATATAATAAATACTTCTTAGTACAAATTAATATTAAGCAATGAAGAAATATTTCCTTGTCTTATTTTTTATTTATTATATAAAAGAAAATTTTATATTTTATTTTAAAAATTTTAAGAATTTAATTTTTTAATTTAACATTATCTTAGCTGATTGTTTTTTTATAGCATTCATAAGTCGTGCCACTTTTTTTAATAATTTGTTAATTTTTTACCATATATCATATTTATTCTGACTTAAGTTCATAGTTCTATTATTAAACTTAAAAAATAATAATAAAAAATCAATAAATTAATAATAGAAAAATTAACTTAAGCAAGAACAAAAATGATTAATAATAAATTTAAGAATAAGAAGTTCGAACCTAAGGAGGCCTAAGGAGGCTTTATATATTACTTTGATTAAATAAATAAATAATTTATAGTTAATTATTTTTCTTAACGAAGATTATTTTCGTTATTTAATTATCGATAACTTTTTTCTTCTATAACCTGTATAGAAAGCAACTCTGTTCCGAACAAAACAAAACAAGAGAAAACATAAGCGGAAATTCCTATAAATATTTTTCAATAATTTCTTTAGAAATACTGAAATTGTTCAGAAGCTCACAAATAATAAGAAAACAAACACGCAATAACATAATACGTATTTTAAATTTAATAATTAGCTAAAAGTCCTGCCACCACTTCCACATCCGTTCAGTAGAAAACGGAAGTCAGTTATTTATAATATTCTAAAAAATATAAATTGCCACGGATAAAAAATTTTAACTTTTTTTAACTTTGATAATTTCCAAACGAAAAACACAATTTAATAAGATTTTTTTAGTTTATTAATATATTAAACAAAAAATAAAATAGTCGTTTACGAACACACACTCAGTTTCAATCGAATTGACAGACTAGAGATGTATATTGTACTTTGTTTTTGTTTTGCTCTGTACAGAGAAGGGAGTTTAAAATTAATATACAAATTTAATTACAAGTTCTAATTTCTTATGAGAAACTATTTGAGAGAGGTAGTTATCTCTTATTTCGTTTATTATATATATGAAATTTTACATTTCCAGCATTAGAACCATTATTATACCCTTCACATAGTGAAAAAGGGTATATATAGGTTTGTCATTCCGTGTGAAATTTCTACAATTTTCATTTCCGACCCCATAAAGTATATATTTTCAGAAAGCTTATGAATAGGGGAGTCGATTAAGCTCTGTCAGTCTGTCCGTCTTACCGTCTGTCCGTGTGTATGTTGAAATCAACTTTTTGAAGCCCCCCGACATCGCTTGGACCCGGGTGAGGTATTAAAATATCAGAAATATTCGGGAGTAGAGCGGTATTGAAAATCAGGAACATCGGTACATAAACAACTGAGATATGAGGAAAAACCCACGACTACCTCGATTTTTTTTCACAAAAACAACATTACAACAACAACATACATACATACAAACATGTATACTGGTTAGAGAAAACGTGGCATCGAATCCCAGCTGAGCCAAAAAAAGTTTTTTTTTTTAATTTTTTTTTATTTTTTTTTTATTTTTTATTAAATATATTATTTATATTATAATATTATTATATTTTTAATTTTTTGTTTGTTTTATATTTATTATATATATTTTAATTATTTTTTTTTTAATTTTTTTTTTTTAAATTTTTTTTTAAATCTTTTTTTTTGTTGTTTTTGTTTTTTTAACATACATACGTGAATTTATAATTTTACAATGGGATGTTTTTATATATGTATGTTTTTATATGCAGGTACGTATTTCATATGGGATGAATGGTGATACAAACTACTGTAATTGCACGACTACACGTTGTGAAGGGTATATAAGATTCGGCACGGCCGAATATAGCGCTCTTACTTGTTTACATATAAGTTTGGAAGTTTCATTACTAAAAAAATTCAGCATATAGTAGCTTGGAATGAAATTTTTAATCTTAATAAAAAAAGCAAGTTTTTAGAGATTTTCAGCTTTATCAGGGGTATTTTTATACCCTTCACACAGTGAAAAAGGGTATATATAGGTATGTCATTCCGTGTGAAATTTCTACAATTTTCATTTCCGACCCCATAAAGTATATATTTTCTGAAAGCTTATGAATAGGGGAGTCGATTAAGCTCTGACCGTCTGTCCGTGTGTATGTTGAAATCAACTTTTTGAAGCCCCCCGACATCGCTTGGACCCGGGTGAGGTATTAAAATATCAGAAATATTAGGGAGTAGATCCGTATTGAAAATCAGAAACATCGGTACAAAAACAACTGAATAAAAAATCGAGGTGGTCGTGGGTTTTTGCTCATATCTCAGTTGTTTATGTACCGATGTTTCTGATTTTCAATACCGTTCTACTCCCGAATATTTCTGATATAAGGCAATCAACATTTTTTTTAAATTTCTGGTATGCCAAGCTATTTGAACTTGTAATGAGAAAGAAAGTCTTTCGTGACGACAGGTGCAAATCCATTAAACTGGGTATTTTGTAATGGCGGCCAACATGAACTTTCATTTTTTATAGTGCTTATATTGCGCTAGTCAAGTCCTTTCAGATGATACCAATATGTACTCTCTCGGTTGTCTAGAAGCTGAAAAATTGATTTTCGTTAGTAAATTTTTGAAATATATATTTAAAAAAAATTTGCCTATAACTTTACCGATTAGAGCCCGCTTTATCCCAATTTTTTCACGAATATTTCCAGAAGCATATATATCTACAAATAGCAGCAGGGGTACCTATAAAATATTCTATGGCTAAAAAATTTAAATTTTGAAGGTAAAAATATGGAAAAAAAACAGAGGCAGTCGTGTTTATTTGCTCATATCTCAGAAAGTTATGGGGCGATTGTGCTGAATTTCAATAGCGATTCATTTCCGGATATTTCCAAAAGATTGATACCATACAGAGATCTGAGGAACATATGGTTGATTCTAAAAGTTGATTTCAACCAACACACGGACAAACGGACATATCATCAGGGCTTAATCGACTCCTCTATTTATAAGCTTTCATAAAATATATACTTTATGGTGTCGGAAATAAAAATTGTAGAAATTACAAACGGAATGACAAAGCTATAAATACCCTTGTGCAGTACAAGTGAAGGGTATAAAAACACGGTTATAAACTACTTTTTATTTTAAAGATTAAACAACTTGTTTAGCTGATATTTTGTACGCAGTCCTTATTAAACATTTTATGTGTAAGATATGTATAATATAAGGTTTTTTAAGGTATATAGAGCTTCACATTAAAATATTATATAGTAAATAGTAATAACTTTCATGATTTTGGCTTAATTCGGAATATAATTTTTTTCATATTTGAATGTAATTTTCAAACAAGGGTGGCTCAAAAACAATTTTGTTTTTATAGAAACGACAGCCAAATTCGAGACTTGCTCAAGGTTCGCGCCCTAATAATGTTTAAATTAACATTTTTCGCAATTAATATCAAGTCGAATTATTTAATGTGTAAAATAAGAAAACGCTTAAATTATGCTGCGCGGTATTTAATTATCCGCTAAGTTATCGTCTAATCTTTTAATTACCATCACTGTTGTGCGATTATTTGTCAAAGTGTTTTTTATTGTACGGTGAACAAATTGTGTGCTCACGAAAAAAAAATATATTGAATATTCTTATTTTACGTACATATATATTAATATATAAGATATAAGAAAATATTAAAAGAAAAGTATGTACAATTTTATGGTTTGATAAAAAAAAATATATATAAATAAAAAAAGATTAAGCAACTGCTATGCAATATAATGGAAGTAATAAGTGAAGATATTTTTAATCAACAAAATCATAATAGTAATAAATTAACCAAAGAAACAACAAGTGACTATGACTCCTCTGCATATAATACAAACACAAATGTATCAACGTCTTCCTTATCAAATTGTTCGTCCATATCTTCGTCGTCTTCATTTACAATATTTCCTACACTGGAAAAATTATCAGAAGATGGTCATTACATACAATCAGACCATGATGAAACAACCTTATTAAATGATTTTTTTCAAACAACGACACAACACCAGGAGCAACTAAAAGAACCACAAATATTGCAACAGTCACAACCAATTAATCAACAGGTGCTGCAACAATTAGGTTTTAATTTATACGACGATAATTTAGATTTTAATTATTCGTCCACCAATAACACTACAGAAAATTGCAAAGAAAAACCTTTATCCCATAATAATATATCTGTTCTTTATGGTAATCCTTCATCCCTAAACGATTTTAATAATAATGATAATTTCTCTCATAAAATCTTGGGTATACCAAACGATTCAAATATATATATTGATGATGATTTCATTTTGAACTATTTAAATCCTCCGAACAAAATGTCCCAACAACAGTCTCCCGTAATAGATAATTTATATACACTACCCTCAACAGCATATACAAATTTTTCTAATAATGATACACTACTGTCGACACTATCATCTTCATCTTTGAATCATTCACCATTATCCATTCTCACAACAACACCATCCGTAGCCTCACCATCATCAGACTTAAATTACATGGAATTACGAGGATCATCTACGTCCTCATCATCATCATCGAACGCCACATTAAGCTCGTTTATTGATTTGAGTAATATAAGTAATATCAATTCATACCATGATTTCCCATCGGGTGAGCGTGGTATTTGCTTCAAATTCGAATATGCTTTTGACAATCAAAAATTAGTACAAGTACAACCACCACCACCAGCATCAATCCCAATTAATTCTCTAACTGATGCGATAAGTAGTAGTGTTATGCCAATACCTGAACCCATTTCAATAACGACTTCATCGTACAATTCAACTGATGGTGGAGAAGGATTAACTCTTTCATCACCATTAATACCGGCGTCTTACGTATTGTCGGAACATAATACGGCCAATATATCGAATGAAAGGTAGTTTATAGTTTATTTTTTGTTTACCTTTGCATTTTAATTTCTTAAATTTTTTGCTTTCAAAGCTTGTTTTTGCTTTGCTGGTTGTAAAAAGCTTATTTTAAATTAAATGTTGTAGTTTGTTTAAGTCGATAATACTTTTTGATTTATTATTTACTTTTACTCATTATTTTCGAACATAACACAGTACAACACATGATTTGCCAACTCAATTCTGTTAACTGTATGTGAAATTAGACCCAAAAAGAAGAATTTCTGCATCATTCGTTTTGTCTTCTTACCTGCGATTTGAAGTTAGTATCGATTTGAAGTTAGTACTATCGTATAGGGGAATTTATCACGTTTTAGGCCCTGTTGTTTGACATAGCTCGACAACCACTAGCCCAATTTAGTTGAAATAAATTTTAAAAAATTAAGAATTACAATTCCCTTAATCTGTTCATATATTGTTTTCCTATACAAGTAACACTTTCGAAGTTAAAAATGAATGTATGAAGGGAAAAAATTATTTTTTGCCTAAAAATTTAATTTTTTTTTTTTTTTAAATACATAAAAAATCCAAAATGGAAAAAAGTTTCAAGTCTAGTTATTTTTTCGCAAAGTCACATAACCTATGAGCAAAATGAGACAAAGATCATAAAAATCGATGCACGCGTTTCGCTTTTATTTGCAATTGAGTAAATGTATGAATTTCAAAAATTTGCTCGAGATATGCACAACATTATTTGGAGAAAACATTGACACCTTTTTCATGATTCTGAGAATCAAAAAAAAAAGGAATAAACAAAAGGTTATTTGATTTTTATGATTGCGGTAATAAATGTACGTGGACAATTAAACGGAAAGTGGACCTTTTTATTATTTTGGTTTTTCCGGTGGCTACCTATATGATTTTTTTACAGAAATTGCACCCACATTTAAGGGTGGTCATTATTTTGAAAGTTTTGCACAGTTTGAAACGTACAAGTGCTGAATCAGGTATATAGCCAGCCGCCCTTAAAATATGCGCCCATTTATAAGTACCTGGCAGTAAAATATTAAAAAATACGTAGCATTTATAGGTGTGCATTGATCGATTTTTGGCATTCAGCCAGTGCCGACGAACGCGAACAGTAAAAGCGATTTTTCTCCAGTTTTTTAAAAGTGAATAACAACAAAACATAAAATATATCAATATGGAAAACAACAAGTGCCCATATTTGAATGAATATTGTTACGTTTGTGGTCATATCGTCCGAAAAATACAGAAAAAAGATCGAAAAAATTTGTTTACTGAGCAATTCAAAACCGCGTATTGTAATTATTTCGATGAAGCAGATTTAAGTGGTGCAAATTTTACGCCGAACACAGTGTGCAACAGTTGTTATACTACCCTTCTAAAATGGATTCACGGAAAAAGTAGAAAGTTATCTTTTATGAAGCCAGTAATTTGGGTGGAAGACACAACTGGACATGATGAATCCAGGTGCTATGCATGCATAAATTTTCGTCCTGGATTAAACAGACAACAATTGAAAACAAAAGTATACACTGCTGCATTTACTGCCACACTTCCAGTGCAACGCCCTGCTGATACCGATGCACCTAAACCTCCGTTTGCAGTTTGAAGAAAGCGCCGAAGATGAAGACATTGAAATTGGTGGACACAGTGAAAGAAACACGCCCTTGAATAGTATGTGTATCTCGGATGACGATACAGACTCAGACCATGAATATTAACAACCTACGAAGAAAACAAGATCATCAGAACCACAAGCGTCAACTTCTACAAGGATGGATATTGCCAATAATTGAAAAAATGTTCTAAATTTTGTTTTTATGCATATTATAATTGCGTATTAATTGCATATTATTTTATTTTCATTAAGTTTTTATAAATAAAGTTTTTTTTTGCATGATAATTTTTTAATTTATATTTTTATTTTAAGGGTGGTGGCTATAACTGATTTTTGAAATTCATACATTTACCCAATTGCAAATAAAAGCGAAACGCGTGCATCGATTTTTATGATCTTTGTCTCATTTTGCTCATAGGTTATGTGACTTTGCGAAAAAATAACTAGACTTGAAACTTTTTTCCATTTTGGATTTTTTATGTATTTAAAAAAAAAAAATTTAAATTTTTAGGCAAAAAATAATTTTTTCCCTTCATACATTCATTTTTAACTTCGAAAGTGTTACTTGTATAGGAAAACAATATATGAACAGATTAAGGGAATTGTAATTCTTAATTTTTTAAAATTTATTTCAACTAAATTGGGCTAGTGGTTGTCGAGCTATGTCAAACAACAGGGCCTAAAACGTGATAAATTCTCCTATACGATAGTACTAACTTCAAATCGATACTAACTTCAAATCGCAGGTAAGAAGACAAAACGAATGATGCAGAAATTCTTCTTTTTGGGTCTAATTTCACATACAGTTAACAGAATTGAGTTGGCAATCAATTAACTGAAAAATGTTGTACTGTGTGATACCAAAGATGGTGGGCTTATTATAAATAATAGAAAAACTGAAATGCAAATTAAATGTGAAATAACTTTAATTCCATTTTTAAAAACCACCTTGGTTTTCTAAATGGCATATTTTGTTAATTTTTTTTTCATTAAAGTTAACTGCTTCCCTGTATCTTTTGTGTAAGAAAAAATTTGCATTACGTTTATTTTACGCAAATTATTATTTAAAATTATTGGGAAAATTCTGTTGGAAATCGCGTTTTTATGGTAATAATTTATTTGTTTCTATAGAAACAGCTTCAGTATTTTTAATGGGCTATGACAAACTTTTTATTTATTCATAACTAAAAAAATATATTTTTTTTTAAATGGAAAATTTATTTTTTCTTTAATTAAAAAAAAAAACATTAGGAAATTCAACAAAATTTTATTGCTTAACATTTTTGAACAATAACATAAAAAATATCTTACCTCGAAATACGATCATTTTTAATTTTCTGTATTTATCTTCCTGGTTTAATCTGCAGTATTAAGAATCTAAACAATCGCTTAAAGTAAAAATTTTTCAATACTCGCAAAATTTCCACACAAAGCTATACTATATGCTTTTTCTTATCTGAAAATGTTCTACATATTCATATAAAATTTACAGAAACAAAATTTTCAAACTTATTTTAATTTAGAGTTATGTCTCTTTCCTATATCTTTAAAAACAGTATCTAAGAAAAAATTTAAAATTTTCTGCTACTTAATTCGAAATATAGAGTGCCCCTGTGGACTAGTCGGTAAAGGACAAGTCAGTTGTTTGGGGGTTGCGGGTTCGATTCCCGCCGGAGACTCTGGAATTGTCTGCTTCTCTTTCTCTTCTATTCTTAATATATCTATTCTTCTCTCTATTAAGGCGTCACAATGGACCGTAATGGTCTCCGAGTGAAGGTGTGAGGGTAACTTTGCACCAGCCTTACCTACCTACCTACCTACCTACCTACCTACCTAATTCGAAATATACATTTTTAAATGTTTTTTTTTTTTTTTTTTTGTATCAATAGTTGTTTTTTGTATTGAGCTTGAGATCACTTTTTTTATAAAAAATAGTTTTAATTTTATTTTCCAATATTTTTATTTTTATTTATATTGGAAAATAAAATTAAATCTACTTTTGATATAAAAAGTGATCTCAAGCTCAATACAAAAAACAACTGTTGATATAAATTAAAAAGATCGAAAACATTTATTTGTTTTTTTTTTTTTTTTTTTTTATGAGAAAAAATAAAGTGTGTATGTATACTACTTTATTGGAAATTTAAAAAATAGTAAAACAATATTCAATTAACTATGTGTATGTACATATAACTTTGTTAAAATGTATGTATTTACATACATGCTTAAAAATTTTTACAATTTGATGTTAAAATACAACAAAAAACAAAAAAAATATCTGTGGTTCCCACGCAACATTTATAATTTGTACAACAATAACAAATTTTTAATAATATATTCAAAATTATGATTTGAAAAAATCACTAATTTATAAATAGTATATATATGTGTGTACACATACATACATACATATGCTAAAAAATATATATTGTACTAATAAAATTAATTTTCTTACAAAAATTAATCAAACTTTTACAAAAAATATATTAAAACTTTTATTATTTACATATGAATATTGTTTTTAATATAAATATACTAAAAGCAAAATGTTTTACTATAAAATTTTTTCAACTTAAAATGTATTTAGTTTGGACAATAGCGTATTAATCCATCTATCTGTCCATCGTCATTGACTTAGCTGAAAACTATATGTGTAAAATTTTTTATCTACTCAACCATCATCAGAATGCTATTTATTGTAGGATAAAATAAAAAAGACATAAAATTCAAAATTGAATTTTGTTTATTGGGGGCGGCTAAAGACATCATGGGTTCTCTGTTATTTGCAGTATGTGCTTTTGTGCATTCGATATTTTGTTTTGTGAATTTCTGCACATTTGTTTGGCTTCTTTAGGTTTTTGTATAATTTGGCAAAAATATTCTAAATTTTAATTTAATTTGTTTGATTATCAAATAATAAAATATATATAAATAAATGTATGTAGATACATACATTTATACATCTGTATGTATGTACATAATTATGTGTGTGGGCAGACAAACATCATCAGACTACATACATATACATACATATATATATGTATGTGCCCTTAATTATAAAAATGGTCTAAGTCAAAAGAAAAAAAATTATTATTATTCTTTTATTTTGCTCCAATCATAAAATAATACTATTAGTTATATAAAAATGAATAGTTTTAATTGAAAAAAATTTTAAATTTTTACAATCAAACTACCAGTTTTAGAAAGTAATTGAAATTTCTATATATTTTTATTTATTTATTTAAATTTTGGCAACCAAGACTCTAGGCCATTATTGGCTACAAACTTCTACTTAAAAAAAATTTACAATGCTTTTAACTTAAACTATAAAAATATAATGTAATAATTTAAATATAAATATAAAGGAATTAAAAATATAAAGACAAGAAAATTGCACAGAAAATATAAGCCAAACTAACCAAACTTGAGACCAAGATTGAAATATCTAAATGGATAGAGAATGGTAATTCAATTAAGTACTATTTTCAGACAACTCGCGAAAAAGTTTTTAAACAATTTTAATTAATTAAATTACATTTGCTGTAAAAATTTTAGAATTTTTTTAACAAAGTATTTAATGTATCAGAAAATCCAGTATTTAATGAATGATATACCTAAAAAAATAACCTTTTAAGGTGTTTTAAAAAACAGTTTTAGATGACTTTGAATTCCAAATTTTAAATATTTTACCTTAAAGAAGGCTATTTCCCTTAATATGACTAATAACAGAAAACAAATTTAAAATACTATGTGTTTTTTTTTTACCTAACATTCCAAATAGTTTTTAAACAAAATTTTAAGAATCTTACAATAAAATTAAATTATAGAAATGGATTTCTTTCACTTATAATTAATAAATATTCAAGAATAACTTTACTTAAGTTATTGTTTGTTTTTCGTTTAGGCCATTCATTTAATTTTGAAAATGGTCTAATGATTTTAATTAAACTCAATATTTAAAACAATAAATATCTCAAAACAAAAAATATATGACTTAGGCCACTTTCGTTATTAAGGGCACATAAGGTCATGCAACAAAATGTTTAACTATTCAATTCCTGCATACATTTTCATTAATATAGTTAGCTTAACTAACAACAAATTCGAATTCGATATGAAAAAAATTTTGAGCATATTTAGTAAAAGGCATATAAAAAAACTTTTAAAATTAAAAATATAAAGTTAAAATAAAAATTTATGTAAAGTAAGCAATTTAGAAATACTGTTCTTACCAGGAAACACTTATACACTTATGTCACTTATGACAATTTTTTTGTGTTCTGGAGTAATAATGATTTCAATTCCGGAAATTGTCAAACTTCATACATTAAAAGAAGAGTCGAAAATCGCTCTCCTTTGCGCTATCACCTTATGTAATTAATTACACCATGGTTCTTACCAAAAAAAAAATAAGTAACTGCTATATTCGGCCGTGCCGAATCTTATATACCCTTCACAACATGTAGTCATGCAATAACAATTGTTTGTATCACCATTCATCTCATATAAAATACGTACAAACATGTAAAAAACATACCAAAAAAAAAAAAAATTACAAAAAAAAATATATTAAAAATAAAAAAAATTACAAAAAAACATTAAAAAAAATTTAAAAAATTTTTTAAAAAAATTATAAAATATAAGGAATATATTAAATAAAATAGAACAAAATTTTTTTGGCTCAGCTGGAATTCGATGCCACGTTTACTTTAACCACTATGTATGTAGGTTGTTGTTGTAATTGTGAAAAAACGAGGTGGTCGTGGTTTTTTGCTCATATCTCAGAAAGTTATGGGGCGATTGTGCTGAATTTCAATAGTCAGGGCTAAATCGACTCCTCTATTCATAAGCTTTCAGAAAATATATACTTTATGGGGTCGGAAATGAAAATTGTAGAAATTACAAACAGAATGACAAAGCTATATATACCCTTGTGCACCACAGGTGAAGGGTATAAAAACTAAGGTAAAATGATATTTAAAAACAAGTAAGAGCGGTATATTCGGCCGTGCCGAATCTTATATACCCTTCACAACGTGTAGTCATGCAATAACAGTGGTTTGTGCCACCATTCATCCCATATGAAATACGTACATACATATAAAAACATACATATATAAAAACGTCCCATTGTAAAATTATAAATTCACGTATGTATGTTAAAAAAAAACAAAAAAAATTAAAAAAAAAATTAAAAAAAAAAAAATTTAACAAAATAAAAATAAAATAAAATAAGTCAAAGGAGATTTTGAGACTAAGTAGACCTACACTTAGGAAATTAACCGGTGTAATTACAGGTCATACGGAGTTGGGAACTCATTTAGCACGCATGGGATTATCTGAGGAGACGACATGTAGAGCTTGTGAGGAAGAGGATGAGACCCTGGTACACTACCTCTGTCATTGTCCTGCGTTTGGGCATATTAGGCGCGAAAATTTTACAGTAGATAATATGCCGAACTTGGAATACCTGGGGAACTCGAACTGGAGATCCATAAGGCGTTACATTGAGGGGACTGGTTTCTTGGACTAGTCCGTTATTTATGGGAAATTATGTTTATGGTTTTTTGTTTGGGAATTCCGTTTTCCACATGGAGCGCACAACATGCCAACTGGGCATAGGTGTATACCTGTCATGGGTTTGGGCTTTTATACCCCTCCTTTTCAACCTAACCTAACCTAACCTAAATAAAAATAAAAATATAAATAATATATTAAATAAAAAATAAAAAAAAAATTAAAAAAAAAAAATTTTTGGCTCAGCTGGGATTCGATGCCACGTTTTCTCTAACCATTATACACGTTTGTATGTATGTTGTTGTTGTAATGTTGTTTTTGTGAAAAAAAAACGAGGTGGTCGTGGGTTTTTGCTCATATCTCAGTTGTTTATGTACCGATATTTCTGATTTTCAATACCGATCTACTCCCGAATATTTCTGATATTTTAATATCTTACCCGGGTCCAACCTATGTCGGGGGGCTTCAAAAAGTTGATTTCAACATACACATGGACAGACGGTCAGACGGACAGACTGACAGAGCTTAATCGACTCCCCTATTCATAAGCTTTTAGAAAATATATACTTTACTAGCCAAACCCGGCGCGCGTTGCTACGCCCCTTAATGAATCGAAATGCATTTTGAATTTTAATTGAATATCAAGTGCAAAACCCTAAATATTATAATTTTTTTTATGGGCGTGGCATTGCCCACTTTTCTAATCACGAAATTGTAAAGTCATAACAGCTCAATATGTGGGCAAAGTTTCAGAAGAATCGGACCAGTGCAAGTACCTCAAAATTATAATTGTTTTTATGGCCCTGCCCACTTTTCTAATCACGAAATTGTAAAGTCATAACAGCTCAATATGTGTGCAAAGTTTCAGAAAAAACGGTCTGGTGCAAGTACCTCAAAATTATACCTTTTTTTTATGGGCGTGGCACTGCCACTTTTCTAATCACGAAATTATTTAGTCATGACAGCTCGATATGTGTGCAAAGTTTCAGAAAAATCGGTCAAGTGCAAGTAGCTAAAACTGATAACTAATTTTTATGGGCGTGGCCCCGCCCACTTTTTTCCACCCATAAACACTCCCTGGCATGTGTACAACAACTTGCCAAAGTTTGAGTACGATCGGTTGTACAGTTTCGGAGTCTATAGCTTACACACACACACACAGAGTTTCACTTTTATATATATAGATGGGATCGGAAATGAAAATTGTAGAAATTTCACACGGAATGACAAACCTATATATACCCTTTTTCACTGTGTGAAGGGTATAATAAAAAAAAACATAAAGTAATCAGATCAGTTGAAGTACACAAAGTAGTTAACATTTTCACAAAATCGGCTTACAACTAACTATAGATGTTATTATACCAAGTATTGGCGTTTTCTGCGGTCGAGCTATTCTACCGTAATCTAGTAAATGCGACAATATTATTTTTTGGTAGTTTTATTTATTTTTTTTTTTTTGCCAAACACGAAAAGAATATTTAATTTGTATTAGCAATATGGATTCAACATGCAATACTTTAGTTTTTACTTTAAACGCTTATAACTCCTAAAATACTGAACAAGTTTTAATAAGATTGCATATCGGAAAATTCCGTTCCAATGGTATATACTTTTTATACCCGTCACCAAAAAAGTGGTGGGGTAATATTCATTTTGTCACTCCGTTTGTAACACATCGAAATATCAATTTTAGATAAAATATATATATTCTGAATCGAATAAAATGGAATTGTGTCCAAAGAGTCATGTAACTTCAAATATATATTTCCTTAGTAAAAACAATATTTTTCGTTGAAAATTGCTTAAATCTATGCATTAGGAAAGGAGTTATAGATCAAAATGTACAAAAATTTATACCGCACAGAATATTTTGCGGTATATTAAAAATTTAAAACCTAATAAAACTGACAAAATTAAATGAACGATTCTGAAATTTTGCAAACATTGCTTTTTGGTTAAAAGAAAATAAATGTGACACACCCACTTTTACGCCCACCTCCCATATAATGCTTTATCTCAAATTCATATAATTTCTCTATGAATAAAGGTTTCGGAATAATAAAGAACTATATTAAAATATTTAAGTGAATACATTAGCAGAAACAACTGCGACACGCCTACTACAACGCCCACTTTTTACGTTATCTACTGTTAATAGAATTTAAAAGCTCATAAAACCGACAAAATTAGAGGTATGATGATGAAAATTTAGGTGACACGCCCACTTTAACGCCTACCTCCCTCCCATATAACGGTTTATCTTAAATTCATATAATTCTTCCATTGACATAGTTTTTAGAAGAATAAAGGACTATATTGAAAAATCTCAGTTTTATTTATTAGCAGAAACTATATTTACACGCCTACTTTAACGCTCAGTTCATTGAAAGACTAAATTTACGAAAACATTTTACTAGCATATCGAAGTTATACAAAGAAAGTGATACATATTTTAGTATAAAGAGATGATTCCATAGCGATTACTGTATTAACAAAATAATACATTTTGTGCTATAAAAGTACAAAAAATTGGTGGTGGGTATAAAAAATTCGGCACAGACGAATATAGTGCTCTAACTTGTTTCTATTAAAATCGCAAACTTCGCAACAAAAAATCGACTCTTAATATACATAAAAGATAAGTAAAACACGGCAAACTTTTCACGTTATCTACTGTTAATAGAATTTAAAAGCTCATATAACCGACGAAATTAGAGGTATGATGATGAAAATTTAGGTGACACGCCCACTTTAACGCCTACCTCCCTCCCATATAACGGTTTATCTTAAATTCATATAATTCCTCCATGGACATAGTTTTTAGAAGAATAAAGGACTATATTGAAAAATCTCAGTTTTATTTATTAGCAGAAACTATATTTACACGCCTACTTTAACGCTCAGTTCATTGAAAGACTAAATTTACGAAAACATTTTACTAGCATATCGAAGTTATACAAAGAAAGTGATACATATTTTAGTATAAAGAGATAGCGATTACTGTAATAACAAAATAATACATTTTGTGCTATATAAGTAAAACACGGCAAATAAAAGGTGTCTAAATATTAACGCAAGATTTATATTTGTCTCCATTTGTGCGGTAAAGTGTTGGCATCTCTGAAGAAAGCCATTCAAAAGTAGACAGTTTAGGGTTAGTAAAAATGGAGAGTTACGTAATAGAACAACGTGTCTTTATTATTAAACAATATTTCAAAAATAATAAAAGCTTGACGGTCGCAGTTTGAAACAATTCAAATACTGTATTAGATATTTCCAAATCGTCTAATCTCTCGTTTCGGTTATTAAAATTGACTCCCTAGAATCGATTTAACACCATCAGATTACTTTTAATGGAGTTATATGACACAACCCACAATCAACCTTACATTAAAGGAGAAGATTTAAACCAAATTCAGACGCATTTATGCTAAATGGTCATGGAAATTTCGACAAATAAGTGCATATGTGCATGCACAGTCGTGAAAGCAAAAATGTTTCTTTGTTTTTTGTTTATAACAACAATGCTATGGCAATTCCAAACAATTAAATTCCACTAAAAATACAGAATAGACACGTTAATTATAAAACAAGTAAGAGCGCTATATTTGGCCGTGCCGAATCTGATAATACTCTTCACCGTCATACACATCGTAGCTTAGCCTAGATTTAGATTTCGCAATCTTTGATTTTGAATTTTTACATAGTTACTTGTATTGTATTAGTTAAGCCCTTTCATTTGATACACATATTGTTGAGGTTAAAAAAATTTGCTCCGCCATTTTGTTTCAGACGCCATCTTGGATTTTACACTTTTTTAATAGTTTACTACATTCTACTGGTCAAGCCCTTTTATTTGATACCAATATTTTGGGGGTTAAAGGGGATAAAGCCGTAACTACTATATTTGACTCATATGTTCGCTATTTATTCAAGGACGCCATCTTAGATTTTTTCCTTTAGGAAAAACACCGAAACAGTTTTGTTTTATGCTAATATCTCAATTGGTTTCAAACTGATTTGTTCTTTTCTAATCTTTTTGTGGATTCCGCGCCAATAGATCCGATCGTATTTTGAGTTCAAGAACGAATCAAGCTTATTTCGAATACCCAGTTCTGAAGTGAAGCGCATCCCAGAGATAACGTTTTGCATCGATCGAAACAAATAGTAGTCAGACGGGTCAGGTGTGAACTATACAAATGTATGTGTACTTTCTCTTTCCCTACAAAATTCTTGAAAAATGTATTAACTTGATTTTTCATTTCAGCTTACGATATTAATTTTTTATTGAAGGCAAAGAAGTCATTACACAAAATTCGCAAGAAACTGTGAGCTATCTAGCTAACAAACAATTTCTTGTTATGAGTAATGACCCTCTTGTAACAAATTAATCATATATACATTTATTTTTTTATATGCTGTGGTTCATAAAATATTTTGAGTGGAACCATGCACATCAAAATAATATTTTATCATTTAAATACTTTGCCCAAAAACATGTGTTATTTTATTTAAGGACAATATTTATTTATTTGTATAATCTTGATACTTTTTAGGCGGTAAATAAACAAAGTTTAAAAATCTAAAACAAGATTTTAAATTATTTTGTGATTCTAAATATTGTATTATTCCATTGTGTGCAAACTAATCATATCAAAAATTTGAGCTACCACGTAATTTTTTTTATTATTTTTTTTTGTTTTTATTAATATATATTTTTTTTATTTTTTTTTACACACATACAGTGCCGAGCAGAAGTGAGTGCATGTTCACGACACTGACTTTCGTCATCCATAAAAACAAAACCATACAAGCAAATCAGAAATTTTTTTAAATTTTATAATCATTTTTTTATTAGTAACAAATAAGAGTAAAGAAACAATAAAAAAAGCATTTAATTTAAAAAGTTTAAAAGAAAAAACGAAAATAACCCGCATAAACTCAATTTTGCACGTTTTATAAACTGCACCTATTTTTTCTCTCCCACTTCTCTTATCAACAGAAATCATGCAAATATACCGTTATATTTGTTCTTATCTTATTCTTCTTGTTCGTAGAGCAGCTTTAAAAATGTTTCTTGCAAATCAAAACAAATGTTGTCAGCTATTGTCATATTTAAACTAAGTTGTTGAGTTTTTGCATAAAAATGAGAAAAATATCTGCAGAAATTGAAAATAGTGTTGTGTGCCTGACCGAGGAAGGCTGCCCTTCACGTACCATTGCCGAGAGGGCTGGTATAATCCAATCGGCAGTGATTTCAGCTCAAAAGAGACGTCCAAATCGCAAGTCAAAGGCCGCAAAAAATTATAAACGGACTCAGACGCTAGACTAATGATGTCCAAAATGAGAAAAAACAAGCTTCTAACACCAAAGGGTGCTTCTCTGGCAATTAACAAAAATGTAAGCGTGTGGACTGCAAGAAAAGCGCTCCATGATATCGGCTATACTTCAGCTGTTAAAAAAAGTAAACTTGTATTGTCCGATAAAAATGTTACAGCGCGCTTAAAATTTGCAAGAGAGCACAAAAACTGGACAATTGATGACTGAAAACGTGTTATCTGGTTCGATGAGTCCAAATTTAACCACTTTCAGTCAGATGGAATGCAATACTGCAGGCGTAGACCCGAAGAACGTGTTCAAAGACACCATGTGAAGCAAACAGTAAAACATGGAGGCGGAAATATAATGGTTTGGGGATGCTTTACATGGTGGAATGTTGGCCCTTTGTATTTAGTAGATGGTATCATGCGAAAAGAGGGCTATTTCAGATTCTGCAAACCCATCTTTCCAATTTTATGAACAAATGTGCTTATCCCGAAAAAGAAATTATTTTTCAACAGCATGGTGATCCAAAGCAAACAACAAAAATTGTAAAGGAATGGATTGGGAAACAATTTCAATCCGATTGAAAATCTTTGGTCAATCGTGAAAAGAAGGCTCGGGAAGTATGAAGCAGCACCAAGAACAAAACATGAGCAACCTTTGGGATCGTGTAAATGCGGAATGGAATCGAATTCCAAAAGATGTTATAGAACATTTGGTAGAAGGCATGCCAAGGCGCATAAATCAAGTTATTTCTAATAAGGGTCTATGGACCAAATATTGAAATTGGGTTAGTTTTTAAATTTTTTTTGAAACGTGCAAAATTGAGTTTATGCGGGTTTTTTCGTTTTTTCTTTTAAACTCTTTAAATTAAATGCATTTATTATTGTTTCTTTACTGCTATTTGTTACTAATAAAAAAGTGATTATAAAATTTAAAAAATTTTCTGATTTGCTTGTATGGTTTTGTTTTTATGGATGACGAAAGTCAGTGTCGTGAACATGCACTAACTTCTGCTCGGTACTGTACGTAAATTTATAATTTTACAATGGGATGTTTTTTATATGTGTGTTTTTTACATGTATGTACATATTTCATATGAGATGAATGGTAATACAAACAATTGTTATTGCATGACTACACGTTGTGAAGGGTATATAAGATTCGGCACGGCTGAAAATAGCACCCTTACTTGTTATTTATAAAGATGATTATGTGGAATGAAATGTTGCCAATAATTTCTGTAAATTTATTAATTCTCATAATTCGCAATTTAGCCGTTTGTTTGGTGATTAATGTTCAGGTGTTTGTCGTTAAATACATTTACACCTGATGCAAAATTATAATTTGCTTTTGATTTCATATATGAGGTGTTTTTAAAAAATTTCTCATGATCTTTTTTTTTCAATGACATGAATCGAGTTGTTTGAATATTTATAAACACATATCTGTGGACATTTGATAAAACAACATATTTCAAATTTATATAATACTAGAAAAGCCCGGCGCGCGTTGCTACGCCTCTTAATGAATAAAAATGCATTCTGAATTTAAATTGAATATCAAGTGCAAAAAGCTAAAAATTAGAAGTTTTTTTAATGGGTGTGGTACTGCCCACTTTTCTAATCACAAAACTGTATAGTCACGACAGCTCAAAATGTGTGCAAAGTTTCACAAAAATCGGTCCAGAGGAAATACCTCAAAATTATAACTTTTTTTATGGGCGTGGCCCTGTCCACTTTTCTAATCACGAAATTATATAGTCATGACAGCTCAATATGTGTGCAAAGTTTCAGAAAAATCGGTCAAGTGCAAGTAGCTGAAAAAGATAACTTTTTTTTATGCACTGCGGCACTGCCCACTTTTCTAATCACGAAATCGTAAAGTCATGACAGCTCACTATGTGTGCAAAGTTTCAAAAAAATGGGTCCAGTGCAAGTACCTCAAAATTATAACTTTTTTTCATAGGCGTCGCCCTGCCCACTTTTCTAATCACGAAATTATAAGGTCATGACAGCTCAATATGTGTGCAAAGTTTCAGAAAAATCGGTCAAGTGCAAGTAGCTAAAAATGATAACTGATTTTTATGGGCGTGGCCCTGCCCACTTTTCTAATCACGAAATTATAAGGTCATGACAGCTCAATATGTGTGCAAATTTTCAGAAAAATCAGTCCAGTGCAAGTACCTCAAAATTATAACTTTTTTATCACGAAATTATAAAGTCATGACAGCTCAATATGTGTGCAAAGTTTCAGCAAAATCGGTCAAGTGCAAGTAGCTAAAAATGATAACTGATTTTTTATGGGCGTAGCCCCGCCCACTTATATATGTATATAGATGAATATAGTTTAATATTTTTAATGCTGAATTATAAGATAGAAGATATCTTATAACTTGTAGCAGGGCGCGGATTAGTGTAAACAAATTAAAATAGGTCCGATCTCGTACTTTCTGGGTAAAGTTCGGTTAAATGAGAATAAAAAAAAAGACTCAAAACACAAAATTAAACAAAAGTAGGAGAATACAAAAAACAAACAAAAATTGTAAGCCCGAAAAGATATTTGTAGTTAAAATGACAACAAGACAAACACAAAAAAATTTAATATAATACTTTTGTTTGCCAGACATAAACTTGCTTTGTATTTTAACAATTTCAAACCAAGTTTTAATTTGTTACTGTTATTATTTCAAACAGCTGTTTGTTTATCAGCTACACAAAGAAAAAGTCTGTTTCTTTCAAGAATATTTTTTTTTTCGTAAAATCGCTCTCGCTTACCCATTCGTAAAGAAAGGTAACGGTTTTGGGTAATATTGAGATCCTACGGGACACTACTATTGAATTTTGGATTGCACATAATTTTGTAAAGTTTGTGCCTTTGGCCATATTGCAACTACATAAGGTGACTGTATTTCGGATAGAATTTTTCGATATTTTTTATATGAAGTTTGCATCTGGAAATTATGAGAGCAAAGAGAAGATTTATAAAATTTTGGCATTTGGGAAGGAACAGCTGATTATTAGGTGATCAATGTAAACTATATAATTAAGTGTATCCTGCCTTCAAGAAATTTAAGAAATTTTAAAAAAATTTAAAAAAATTTCAGGAAAACAAAAGCTGTTTTATTCTTCTAGATGTGTGTATATGCAATATATGAAATGATGTTTGTTTTTAGAAATGCTATAATAAACGCTATGTTAATGCTATTTGTTATGGATGACAAATTTTAGGCGGGTTATTAAATTACTAATATACATAGTTAAGGTTAGCATTAGCTAGAAGAGAACAGTGGGCGTGGCTTCTCTCATAGAAGTAAAATACATATTATAAGATATCTGAAGATTAATAGTCATTAAACTTTTGTGTGAATTACTTTGATATGATTTACTCGGCAACAAACACAACAATTCAAAAAAATATTTGCATTTTGTTTTTGTATATATGACTATAGATGCCACACAATTTTTTTTTTAATTTAGATAATCTTTGAAAAACATTAATGTAAAATCATATTCTCGTTTTGGAAATTTTTAAAACGTTTTAAAGCAACTGAAACTGCAAATTATTTATCGTAGACAAAAAATAAAAAAAATAATTTTGACGAATGCCGTTATAAAAAAACTTGGCACTACTGTGAATGCTATAAAAACAATCAGCTGATTGGATCAAGTACCTTTTTACAGTCGTAATTCAGCTATGGTCAGGTCAAGAGCTCGCGCGCGTCTCACTCTCGCATTAGTTAATTGCGTGGCGTCGGTGGCGGTACTGAGGTACAGTTACCCACAGTCTCAATTAACCTTTGCAAAACTTTTAAAAATAATATAATTCGCGTTCAGCTCCGACTTCCTATATGAAGGTATAGGTCGACTTACGGATACTGAACCTGTGTGGGATACCCTGGATGTACGGTTTTAAAACATTGTCATTAAAAATAAACAAACAAACCAAGTACCTTATTAATATACCTTGATTTACTATAAGCCTTTATTATTATTTGAGTTGGAATAAATTTATTAAGATTTTTCTGCATCGTTACTTATTTTTTGTATAATAATGCAATATAAAGGAGCTAATACACGGCATGTTTTTTACATCTGACTTGTCAAATTCTCCACTGCTAATACAAACATGTCGTGTGTTACTTCTGTACTTCTGTAAAAAAAACATGTGTTGAGACATCTGACAAAATTTTAATTAGAGTGCACTCTATTTTCTTCTGTCAAAACATGTGACATCAGCCGTTGGCAGAAATCTCTGCTGCTGCAAAGCAATCAGCGTAAAAGTATTATTTTGACAGACATGTAGATTTACATATATCTCACAAATTTTAAAGTCAGATGTAAAAAACATGCCGTGTATTATAGCCTTAAGTAATTTTCTACAAATCCGAATTAATTCGAAAAATTAAACCTAATTCATTTAAATAAATAAACAAGTTATGAAACATTCATAAAATTATTTTAACAAAAATTTATTGATAACTTTACAAAAATGAACACTCTACGAAGCGAAATTATTTTTATTTTAAAAAGAGTTTATCAAACAATTTTTATATCGAAAATCTATTCGAAATATTTATCAAAGTTTTTAGAAGCTTTAAAACCCAAATTCAAATATGAAAGAAAAAAAAACAATAAATTCTACCATGATGAGTAATAGATAAAACAAACAAAATTAAAACACATTCAAGATATTTTTATTGTCTATAGAATATCTACATACATACATACATAGTATGTACATATGTACATAATTATTTATAACCATTTCTTTTCTTTCATCTAAATTGTTTGCATTAAATTTTTAAGTGCTGTCTTTCAGTTTCCATTATTTATAAATTATTTAAACTAAACATTTCCAATTTGTTAAACGTCGTTCTTAGAAAATTATGAAAACGCTTTCAAAGTAGTGAAATATTTTATTTTCTATTTAAGTAAGCTAGTTATATTAAAACATAAACTCTCTTATTGATGAATATGTCAATGACCAAAAACAAAACATTAAAGATCTTAAAGAACAGAATAATGCGGTCTACTTACTCTTTAAACGACAATAAAGGTATGCACGATAACAATGTTAGTCTTGCTAAATAGCGAACATTTTTATTTCTACTCTTAACTGGCTTAAGTATTACCTTTAACACAAAGAAGATGGTTAACAATACAAAATGCTAGAAATAATTTTATGTATTTCTAAATATCAAAATGTTTCCATTTGTGCGATGAACACAAAGAACAGAATAGATTTTCGTCGGTATTCAAAATAAGAAACTGTGTTCTAACTAATAATAACTTGTGTTAGCACAGAGTTTCTTGATATGATTAAGGGCGATATGTTAGATACAGAAAGAGCAAAAAAAAAATTATTTTTTTGTAATTTTACAAGATTAAAATTTGATATCAGAATATCGTTCCCATAAAATCCTTAAAATTACATGTCTCCACCAATCGTTTAAATAGTTTTCATTTTTTTTGTGGGTGTTAAGAAAACAAATAGCTGTATATATTTTTAAAATAAATTTTTAATTTGTCGGCAATTTTGTAAAATAAAAGCAAACTGCTTATGCGCTATATTGGTTAGAATTTAAATAAATATAAGAAAATGTTTTCTTAAGAAAACATGCTTTATTGGCATACGTTTTGTTGTTGATGTTTTTGTTTTAATAAAAGCTGTTTTTACTAAAACCCCATTTAAACCAAACAAATATAAATAAAACATATCTGCTGTTAAAGAAAGGCACTTTTTGTTGTTACTAAAAAAAATCAATAACACTATTTCTAAAAAGAATAATTTTATTATCAATTATAAGAATAACCGTTTAAACATATGTACAAACATGCAAAATAAAAGAACTTAAATATGTATAAAAGACAGGTGCGAGCAAATTCAAAAATTAAACAAAAAAATATATGTACAAAAAAATATTTGGTACATACATGCATATGTATGTATATTTACTTTGAATATATAAAAAAGAATACAATATTTATCTTTTTTTTGTTTTTTTTTTAAACATCATCACTATCAACAACAAAAACAACAACTACAAAACAAACATTTCAATTGCTGTACATTACACGCAAAAAAAATAAATAAAAAAACAAACAACAATGAATAACTAATAATAATAATAAAATGATTGCGAACATTTGAATTGTTTGATTAGTTATATGGAAGTTAATAACGATCCAGATGAACTTTCATTATGTATACGACCTGGTGCCTTACACAAACAAAAAGGAGAGCCAACTTTTACAACAGTTTCTTTCGAGGTACTATAACTTTTTCCACAACATTAATACTACAACCGCAATTAAAAAACTACTACCACAACTGCTGCTACTAGTACTACCATTATAACTGCTCTGATTCTTAATTAAACAAATATTGAATGACAATAGTTAAATAATTTAATAATTGTTAAAATTTCTAGCATCAATAATATGTTGTGTGTAATATAATAGTTTGTTAATATGTATTCATATACATCGATTATAGAGATATGACAAACAATATAAGCGAATACATGTACATAATTATGCATACACTAAAAAACACCTTTATGCTCGGCGCACAATTGGGACGAACGACGAATTTCGCCCAACACGACGAACTTTTCGGTAAAAATTCGTTGTGCAAATTCCTCGTGTGAAGCACAACAACGACGAAAAAGTAACATCTTTTATAGTTAATAAAATTGTTTAGTGTTTGTGCAAAGAAAAAACAAAAATAATCTAAGAACTTAATTTTTTGTGAAACTCAACAAAACAATAAATATAATTTCTGTAATAATAAAAACTTGTTTACGTATAAGCAAACGTTTGCAAAGAATGTCGTGGGTACGTGCATTAAACAATAATAAAAATTATGTTTGTGTATAACAGCTAATAGTGTGACCATATGAAAAAAAGATCACCTAATAAACTTAAACATTTGCAAAAACACAAATAAAAACAAATTTTTGTACTTAACTTTTTTATACTTATTTTCAATGTTTAAAAATAAAAAACAAAACAATTATTAAAGTAAAAACTAACCTTATTTTCTTAAAAAGTTGAGAAGTAAACCCAAATTAAATAAAAAATGGTCACCTTGTAATGTGTTTTATTTTTGATGACGAATATTCGCGACTTAAAATTCGTCGTTCGTCCCAATTGTGCGCCTAGCATTACTGAAAATAAGCCTCCTGTTTTTATAAAACAAAAATATGTTTCGTTCGTATTTTCGTAAGATATAAACAACAATAACGAATTTCAAAAAATTGTTGTTGTTTTAAAAATAAATTTACAAACGTAATTCATTTTATTTTTTACAAGAACAGGAGGTAGGTACATAATAGTAGAACACCTTGCAAGCTATTTTTTTTTTGCTTAAAATACGAAAAAAAAATTAAACCTTCTGTTGATTTTTGGTTTTAAATTGTATTGAATTTTCTTCCCATTGGATTAAATAGTGTTGAATTTTCAGACATTTTCCTTAAAAAAAATGTATAAAATACATTTAAAATTCAGAAAAGTCATAAATTAATATTTTATTCGATTCAAGATAAGGATGATTCACATTAAAATTTAATATATGCAAAGGTTCGAATAAAATATTAATATATAATTAAAACACACATGGCACGGTGTTAATGACATTCAAGAATTTATTGTTTAGTGTCGTATCACCCAACAAAAATATCTATGACAAAAAAGTGAATTTGCAGGGGTTCAACTGGTGACAAAGTGATTAAATTTAGGTGAAAACACTAATGATTTTAACATTAGCGTGTCATTGGAGATCATGTGTTTACATGAATATTTTTATGAACTGCACTATATTTTAACAAGTGCACAGAACTCATGCATAAATGGTGAAAAGCATTCGCTGTTACATGAGTTAATTTTGTTTGTTTACATGAATTGCATAAGAAATTCTGCATTATGTTGCATTCATTTTTAAGCACATCATTTATGACGAATTGTTTCGCATTTTGGGAGTCATATATACATAATTATTGCTTTTACACAAATAATTTGGAAGTCTTTAAAATGTAACACGCTTTGCACTACTTCCAATTTTTTTTTTTTGCTGGGCGCCTTATGGACTTATAAAAATGAAAATTAAGATACAACCTTGCTTTCAATAACTCCAGCCAAAAGTTGGACATTGAAAGCATAACGAAAATGTATTACGAATATAGAAGAATGTGAACATGTTGAATAGAAAATGTCATTTGATAGGTGAAGTAGAAATACAACAAATTTGAAAATTAATACTATGATTCACTTATTCAAATTTCATTGAATTGTAACATATATGGGAATTTTAAATTACATAGTAGTATACAGATAAAGAGTGCTGCTGATGAAACCGTAGCTGGTTTAGAAAATGCATTCCACTCGGCTAATATCGGAAATAACTTAAAAGAATATTCCTAAAAATGATTGCAATTTAATTTAATTTAAATTGTCAAATTAAATAATAGAATAAATGAACTTAAGTTAATTTTTTTTTTTACTTTTCCTTGTTTTATTTAATTGTGATAAAAGATAATATTATAATATCATAAATTATTATATCACCACTAGTGTTGTGTTGTCCTGCTCTAGCCAACAGTTAGTTCAACGAAAAATTAATTTAAAGATTGAACGTTGCTAAAATTTGCAGACTACATTAAAATGCAAACTATAACATTTCTTATATGGGTTTTAGACGATTAGTATCGAAAACATAACTCTTTCCAATTTTCCTTTTAAGGATTTTTCAAAAAAATCGTTAACGTTCTTGTTTGTTTTACATTTTACGTAAACTCTATAAATGAGTCAAATGAGTGTAAAAAGAAATTAAAAAAAATCATGAAAAACTCTCACTCGATCACCAACCAACTAAAGAAAGTCGTGGTAAGCAAACATGGTGCCCACTCATCATGTAAAAGCCTTTTTATACCCTTCACCTGTGGTGCACAAGGGTATATATAGCTTTGTCATTCCGTTTGTAATTTCTACAATTTTCATTTCCGACCCCATAAAGTATATATTTTCTGAAAGCTTATGAATAGAGGAGTCGATTAATCCCTGTCCGTCTGTCCGTGTGTTGGTTGAAATCAACTTTTAGAAGCAACTATATGTTCCTCAGATCTGTATATGGTATCAATCTCTTGGAAATATCCAGGAATGAATCGCTATTGAAATTCAGCACAATCGCCCCATAACTTTCTGAGAAAAAAAATTTAAAAAATTTTTTTTAAAAAAATTTAAAAAAAATAATAAAATATAAATAATATATTAAATAAAATAAAATAAATTTTTTTTGGCTCAGCTGGGTTTCGATGCCACATTTATTCTAACCAGTATAGACATATGTACGTATTTTATATGAGATGAATGCTGATACAAACAATTGTTATTGCATGACTACACGTTGTGAAGGGTATATAAGATTCGGCACGGCCGAATATAGCACTGTTACTTGTTACACTTTATTTTTTTCTCTTTTGACTTACATAATCGTTTAAACACCAAAACCTAATTTTCGTGCCCAAAGGAAAATAGGTTGTTTTTCTGTTGAGGTGTGTACACTTTTATGCTTTTTTTATACCCTTCACAATGAGTGCAAGGGTATATATAGGTTTGTCATTCCGTGCGAAATTTTTGCAATATTCATTTCTGACCCCATAAAGTATATATTTTCTGAGAGCTTATGAGTAGGTGAGTCAATTGTCCTTCTGTCCGTGTGTATGTTGAAATAAAGTTTTTGAGGCCCCTCAACATTTCCAAGACCCGTGTAAGGTATCAGAAATATTCGGCAGTAGATCGGTATTGAAAATCATCATAAATGTCCCATAACCTTCTGATATATGAGCAAATAAACACGACTGCCTCTGTTTTTTTCGCTTATTTTTACCACAGTAACTAAAATTTTCTAGCCCTAGTATAATTTATAGACACGGTTGTTACTATTTATAGATTTGATATGCCTCTAAAGATATTCGTGAACATTTTTTGAGAAATTGGTCACTAATCGGCAAAGTTATAGGCAAAAATTATTTTAAAAAAATATATATATATTAACATTTCGACATATCTGGCTGACTTTTGAACATAATTTAATTAATTTAACAGCAAATTTTTATTTTTTTGCCTAAAATTTTACAAATTATGTTTTGTTTCTTATACTATGTGCAGACATACATTTTAATTGAGGCAATTAATATTTAAATTGAGTTGCTGGCTTTAATGTTCAAAGATATTTAATTAAGCTTACCCAACTAGCATTTGACAACTGAAAATATTTTGATTTTGTTCTATAGAACTTGTGTTTATATTTTTTAAAGAAATTAATATTGTACTCGTAAAATGTATTTTCTATAGAAATTTGATTAAATTTATTAATCAATAAATGAATTTCAGCTTCTAACCCCTGTTTGCTTTTACTTTTCCTCATTTTTATTTCTGTTACATTAAATTTTGTATTTATTATAACAAATTTTTCGTAAGAAAATAGGAGCGTCACCTTTTTTTTAGGCATTACAATGACATTGACTGCGTAACTAAATGTGCGAAATTTCATTATTATATCACTAACTTTGTCGAATTTATGAGCTTTTTAATTTCATTAACAGTCCAAAATCATTATTCATAAAGAAATTATATGAATTTAAGATAAAGTGTTTAATGCGAGGCGGGCGTAAAAGTGGGCTTGTTACATTATTTTCCGTTAGTTCAAATCCATTGACCAAAAAGCAATGTTTGTAAAATTTTAGAATCGTACATATAATTTTGTCAGTTTTATTGCGTTTTAAATTTAAAATATACCGAAAAATGCACTGTGCGGTTTAAATTTTCGTACATTTTAATTTAAAAATTATTTCGTAACGAATGGATTTGAGCAATTTTCACGGAATTATTTTTTCGAAGCTTCATCTCTCTATATCAATACGTTTAGAAACAATCGTATTTTATTTATTTGATGTTGGAACTACATTATTTTTTTGACTTACTCTTGGATTACGACCTATAACTCTCTTCCTAATGTTCCGATTTACACCATACAAACCTTGTGTATAAGAAATATTCTGGCAAAATTTGAGCCTCCTAACTTTTTCGGTTCGAGCTCTATTGTGCTTTCAACAGAAGGACGGGCATAGCTAGATAGTCATAAAATAAAACCAGGACTCAGAAAATGTATACTTCATGGGATCTAAAATGGATATTTCGATATGTATATATTCGACGGAATAAAAACATTAATATACCCCCACCATTTTTTCGGTGGTGGGTATAAAAACACTAATAATTTTAACACTAGCGTTTTATTTGAGATCATATGTTTATATAAATATGTATATTTATAAACTACAATCCATTCTTATATTTAAGTGCTTAGAACTTATGCATATTATGTGGAAAGAAACGGATGTTTTATTATTGATATTTGTTTTCTTCTTTTTTATACCCTTCACACAGTGAAAAAGGGTATATATAGGTTTGTCATTCCGTGTGAAATTTCTACAATTTTCATTTCCGACCCCATATATTTTCTGAAAGCTTATGAATAGGGAAGTCGATTAAGCTCTGTCAGTCTGTCCGTGTGTATGTTGAAATCAACTTTTTGAAGCCCCCGACATCGCTTGGACCCGGGTGAGGTATTAAAATATCAGAAATATTCGGGAGTAGATCGGTTTTGAAAATCAGAAACATCGGTACATAAACAACTGAGATACGAGCAAAAACCCACGACCACCTCGATTTTTTTTCTCAAAAACAGCATTACAACAACAACATACAAACGTGCACACTGGTTAGAAAGAACGTGGTATCGAATCCCAGCTGAGCCAAAAAAAAATTTTTTTATATTTTTTTTAAATTATTTTTATTTTTTATTTAATATATTATTTATATTTTTATTATTTTTTTTTAATTTTTTTTTATTTTATTTTTTAATTTTTTTTTGTTTGTTTTATATTTATTATATATATTTTAATTATTTGTTTTTAAATTTTTTTTAATTTTTTTTTTATTTTTTTTTTATTTTTTTTTTTAACATACATACGTAAATTTATAATTTTACAATATGATGTTTTTATATATTTATGTTTTTTATATGTATGTACGTATTTCATATGGGATGAATGGTGATACAACTGTTATTGCATGACTACACGTTGTGAAGGGTATATAAGACTCGGCATGGCCGAATATAGCGCTCTTACTTGTTTTTTATTAAAAGAAAGAAATTTTTGAGACCACAGCTGGGAATTTGGTGTCACTATCATATTCATAACTTGAATATCAGCTTTAGAAACTTAAAAACAATTTTCCTTTTATCGAATTTCTTGCAACGTTTACATACCCTCAAGAAATATTTTAAATATTTAACTAGAAATTATAACAATTTTTTTTATTTTACTATTTATTTTTTTTCTTTTGCTTCTTTAGTGCATACAACAATATACCCAAAAACTGCGTTTAATATACGAAATATCATGTATTTGACCTGGCCTTAAACATAAAAAATAGTTTTATTAAAAAAAAATTTCTAAACAAAGCATAGCGTATGAAAGGTATCTAACAGATGCATATTATGAAAAGAATTAATTTAAAATAAGGGATATATTAATCATCATTTGGAATATTATGCTTTTTTATTATTTCTTTTTGAAATGTATGTTTAAAGCTGTTTAGTTGCTGTGATTATTTTTTCAGAAAATCTATGTATACATACATATAAATAGAAGAAAAAAAATGCATGTGAATTTTCAAAAGGAATTTAAATTTTTTATATGACTGTTTTTTTGGTCCTAATTTTTAAAACTTAACTAAAAAAATGTTTTAAATTTAAAATTTATTTTAAAATTTTCCTTTTATTAGAGCTCTGATGAATCATTGTCACGTTACAAGTGCAACTATGAGAATTGCAATCGCAGTTATAGCACAATTGGTAATCTGAGAACACATTTGAAAACTCATAAGGGTAAGCTTTTATAATAAGTATTATACATATATATTTTTTTTATACATGTACATACTTATATAAGCATAATTTTATGTTTGAATTTTCTTTCCAAAAAAAAAAATATTTTATTTCATCACTACACCATTAGCAAAATGTATCAGAGAACAGAATGAAACCATTCACGTTTGCTGCCTATTTACAAATTCATTGCTTTTGTATTGCCTTTGATTGATAATAAAAAAATATGTATTAACCAAGGCGAATTCATATCAGGTGAACTCTTTAGCCCAGCTGTGAACGAAGTTTAAGAACAAAATGTCAAAATTTGAGTTTTTATGTTTGTTTACTTTCGTTTGCCGGAAAATTTTAATAAATGTTTAAAAAGTGAAAAAATTTAATTTCTATGAATAAAACAGTTTCAATTCAAAATAAATATATGTATGTATGTATGTACATTTGTGTTAATTGTTTAAAAATTAAAAAAAAAAACATAAAAAATTTTTGTTTTTCTTAAGACTAACAAATTGTAAAAGTTTTCGTGAAAAAATGCCTTACTGCGCTATGTGTAAAAAAAATATTTTAAGGGTAGTGGAACTTTATTTCGTGTACTTAATGATGAACAAAATATACATATATGTAAATATATAGAATATAAAGTTTTAGAAAAAAAAACATAAAAATTCTTTAATTTTAGTGTGACTTGCATAATTTGCTTTGAATTAAAAATGTAAACAAATGTGTGGTTTATTATATTATTATATAATTTTTGACAATTAGGTTCAAATATACAAAAACAAAATACATTTAGTTTGGTTTTTTTGTAGGGAAGAGAACACCTGATCGAATTCGCCTTGGTATTGACATTTGCATACTCATTTATTTTTTTGCTTGCACCTTAGCAATCTCTTTTTGTGACGATGTCATATGAAAGAACTGAAAACATTCGTTTTCAGTTTTTTTTCTATATGCATATATCTATATTGATTTTTATATATGCATATAGAAAAATCTTGAATCAAATGTACTTTTGATTTTTATATACATATGTACATATGTATGTATGTCGAAAATTACTTAAACCATATAAAATTGTTAACCTATGACTTTTAAACTAACCTTTTTGTTTACGTAAATATGTATGTATGTTAGTTGTATGTATGTATGTATGTACATATATGTATATTAATTTTTATAAAAAAAAAAAATAGTGAAAATTGTAGCCCGAATTCTTGTACAAAATTACGATCTGTAAAAAACACAAATTTGTTGGAAAACTTTTTTCAAATTTTCTTTTGAAATTGAATACGTGTCCTTTATATAGCAAATTTCTTTTCGAATGAAAAGCATCGCATGGGCATAAAACGTTGTATCCTTTTCCATGCATATAATAAAATATTTATGTATGTATATACAAACATTTGCATATCAGTGATCGGCCTTGATTCGTTTCTCCAATATTCATAGTGAGTCATAAAATTTGAGTATAAGTGCGTATAAATCATTGAAATTTAACTGAGCTGACGTACGCATACACACAACAACGTTGATTTATAAGTACAACTCACATAGCGTCCCATATTTATATGATTTCCAAGATTACTCACGTTGATTCATATTTTTAAGAAACTACTTATCTTCATAGTGTGATTCAAATTGATTCAACAACAAACACATTAACAGCTCTCATTTGTATGAAGAATAAACAATGTTGGCAGGTCGGAGAGTGCAAGTTATTCCTTGGCCGCCAGAAAATTTGCAATTTTACAATGTGTAATATACAATTTTTGCAAGTATCACTTATCGATTTTTAAATAAATGCTGATTATGGCCTTTAGGCTAAGTTTGGTTGGCTTTTATAATAAGAGGTAAACAATAATAGTTATTTTGTATTTTTTATTTTCATGTTTAAATTTTTTGCAGCAAATTAAAAAACTGCGTTCTTAAATTTGAAAAAAAACAAAATCTAAATCTCTTAAACAGACATCAAAGCAAGCACTTTATTTTTGCTTGTTGTTTTTGTATTATTTTGTTAAATTTAAATTGTCTATTTTTTTAACAATCCACAATTATTATGGTGAATGTCAAATTGTTATCTGGCAAGCCTGGTTAAAACACACAACTTCATAATGATTACGCGAGTCATACGTGCTTTTGGTCGTCTTTTTATCTTGCATGAACGACAATAGCAATCAACTGAGTCATATGTGTTGATGAATATGAATACTATAAGTACCTTTCATTTAAAAGTGAGTGAATACTTTTCAATAAGTTGAAATGTGTATAAATCAACGAAATAATGATTCAAGTTGACTTACTTCATTAGTATTCGTTGCAGATCTCTGGTACGTACATATACTATGTAGAAGTGCTAATTTCATTTAATTTTTTTTTAACAACAGAAACATAAATAAGTTCAATTGTTAGAAGTTACATTTACAGAAATTTTTTCAATGAGCATTAAAATCATTCATACCATTCGCTCAGTATTCGTAGCTTTTGCAACTGTTAATTTACTTTTGTAGAAGCCAAGCAATGCATGATTCATTATTCGTTTCATTCCCTTATTGTGAATCATGCCATGCATTGCTTTACTAAATTGATGTATATTGTCAACAAAAGGCTCTCTTTTCGACATTGTATTCAATGACATAAAATAGAACAGAACACACATTGGGCCAATTCAAAGTAGACTCTCATATTGTACTATGTCATATAATTCATATTCATATGACTAGTGACTTTGAACACCTTTTGTTAACTAATTATGTATTTAATACAAGAAAGAAAACAAAGAGATTACGCTGTTAAAAATTGTATGTATACAGGAAATAAGAAAATAGAAAATATTCTCTCTGAGAGGTGAGAAGCGAAGAAATTCTCTCTGAGAGACAGTATGGTTAAAAGTATAACATAAACAATTTCTTATACATAGGAAACAATTGTGTAAAGTCATATTATTTTTTTTTTTTTTTGTATGGAAATTACTAACAAAAATTTTATGCATGCATAAAATAATATGAAATAGTACAAATATGACTGATATGCAACCACTTTGAATTGGCCCATTATGTTAAAACCATTGCAGCCAAGTCGGCAGAACTACTTTAACAATATGGTCGCCAGCTCCTCTTGAAGTTCGTAAATCCCTATTAGAACACCCGTTATAGCACCGAATCAATTCTTGTTCGATGAAACAGTGAACTTAAAAGTTCTTTCACACTATCATAGTACTTTTGATTAGTGTTTAGTAAAAATGTTGATTGAATGTTAGTTAGATGTTATTGATCTTTCACTTTTAATAATCGAATATTAATTTTAGAGTTATGTAGGTAAAATCAAGTAAAAATTTTATTAAAAACAAATGGATATTCGAATTAAAACCATCTTACTAAATTTTAATTTAAAGCAACATACGGTTAAATGACTTATATAACCAGGGACCAAATCGCGACATACGAGCCCTATAGTAATTTTACTCGAACGTTCGAGTTTGATAGAGATTCTAAAAAGAATTCTTAAATTGCAATCACGTTCGTATGTCATAATTTGACCCCAGTTTTTCAGTAGTCAATACTACAAACAAAACACTAGATAAGCAAAACGTCTCCACCAAAAAGCTGCATTCTTTTTGAATCGCTTACTTAGTGCTTACCTGCTTCTTAGAGTGTGCTTCTGGAAGGTATAATTTTTATTTGTAATGTCCAACTTTGTAGTTCTCTTTTTTTTGTAATTAATATTCGTTTATTTTATCCCTACCATGAACAGCTTAATCATACCTTACCCTTAACCACTGCTAGAAAGGTAACAGAAAGTAAAGGAAAAATACATACATATATAGAAAATAATACTATTGAAATAAATATAAGTATATTTTCTGCTGCTAAAATAGTAAGCAGTACAGAGCATTTCCATGCATGTAGTCTGCGCACTACTTCAAAATTCGAAAAATTTGTTTGTGGGTACTCTAATATGAACGTTTTATTAGAATACTTAACCTACTATTTAATTTACAAAAATGAAAACAAAAGATTACAATTATTTTTTACACAAGATAAAAAAATACAACTGCCTTTTTTTAACTTTTAAATTTGGTTTTTGCAAATGTATGTATGTGCATGTATAACTTTATTTGTATTTATGTAAGTATATCTGTTGGTCAAGGGTTTGTAAGTTGCTAGTCTGTTAATTTGTTTTACCAAAATTGTTTATAATAATTTATATACAACAATAATATTTCGTTTTGCTTCTTGTTAAGGTGAATATCGGTTTAAATGCCCAGAGGAAGGATGCGGCAAGGCCTTTTTAACTTCGTACAGTTTGAAGATTCATATACGCGTACACACTAAAGTTAAACCATACGAATGTAACATAGATGGCTGCGAAAAGGCGTTTAATACACGTTATAGGTTAGTTACCTTAAAAGTTTAAAAATTACTATGATTTATTATTTGTTTTTTCAATTACAGACTACATGCTCACCTGCGTCTACACAATGGTCAAACGTTTAACTGTGACCAATGTAAGAAATGTTTTACTACTTTAAGCGATTTAAAAAAGCACATGCGTACCCACACTCAGGAGAGGCCCTACAAATGTCCCGAAGATTCATGTGGCAAGGCATTCACTGCCTCACATCATCTAAAGACGCACATACGTACCCATACCGGAGAACGTCCATATCCATGCGAAGAGACAAGCTGTCAAAAATCTTTTAGTACATCGCACAGCTTAAAATCACACAAGAAAACCCACCAGAAACTGACCCATAATCGTCCGCCTAGGGAACGTAAAACAAAAACTAAAAGTCGTAAATCTGAAAATATCGATAATAACCTGAAATGTAACGATCAGGATGTAAAAGTGGTAAAACAAGAAGATGAAAAAGTGTCTACCTACATCGAAGAAACATCTTATTCTTCTACTTACAATAGTAGTGAATTTGATGGTAGCGAGTATAAAAATGAAATAAAACTCCAGCAACAACACCAAACGTCTACAGTACTTGTTAAATCTGAGGCTGTTGAGTGTAATATTAATGATATGTATGCCATGCAGGTGCCAGAAATAAAACCATCCCAATATACAGCACTGGCACCAAAAATTGAAAGTATGTCTTTGCCTGAAACTTCACAAGCTTTTCAGGTCGCCTTTGCTGCCGAAGAAGAGATACCAGCACCATGGATAGATGCTGGCGTCCTTGTGCCGAAACCAATATTACCTATGGCTCCGGTAACATCTGCCTGTGTTGCCATACCCACCGAAGTTCACAGCTATGTAAATTTACAAACCAACTATTCAAACGTTATGTCCATCGTAAATCCCACCTACCAAGAAGCGCCCAATATAGCTATGGAAATTGATAACAATGTCATTGTTAACAACAGTATTAATAACAGACAGACAATCGATTCATATCAGTCAACACTACCTCAAGATAATATGTCCTTGCAAGAAAATATAGAGGATTTATTAAAGAACACAGACTACAGCAGCGACGCCGATATGGAAACAGAGTCACTACTCAATGACATTTTAATGACTATTGACAATAATACCAGCCTTCTTCAAGAAACTCTACAACAAGCCGATGAGGTTCCTACCGATGGATCAGGTCTCATAGAAGTTGATTTGCGTACTAATAAACCCACCCTCAAACAGATAACAGCTGATGCAGGCATTTGTAGCTGTACCAATTGTAAATGTGATAAAACTAAAAGTTGTCAAACTGACTGCTCCACTGAGATACCTTGTGGTAAAAAACCCATAAACACAAAAGGGTCTAAAGGCGGCTGTTGTGCCAATAAAAGTAAATCAAATAAACCTCTCAGCAAACGAGAAATGGAAATGAATCAAAATATTGAAGATGTAGCCATGTTACTACAGAATCTTACCTCTATGGGTAGTGGCAGAAAAGCTGGTTGTTGTGGTGGATCAAGCAGTTATTCAGCCAGACAAAAAACAGACCAAATTTCTTCTTCCTGCTGTTCCGGACAAACTACCAAATCTAGTACTAACACTTCCTTCTGTCCGGTCCCGGAAACAAAGGTTCCTCCTTCAGTCACGACTGCTTGTTGCAGGACGGAAAAAACAGATATACCTAAAGCGAACTCGTCCTGTTCTGTTGCTGACTCAAAAATGATGCCACCGCCTCCAACCGCCAGCAATAAAGCTCTTAAAAGTTCCTCTTGCACTTGCAAGAGTCCATCGGAAGGTGTTGCCAACGGCTGTTGTGTTGTTATATGCATTAAAACTTTACAAGCTTTGCGTAAAGTTTTAACACGGAAAAATTTAAATCTTATGCTTTGTCCTCAAAATCAAACCAATCAAAATTAATGAGCGAAACAATTAAAATTCATACAAATTACTTATTTTGTTTATCTGTTAAAATAATTTAAAGATTCTTAATAATTTTTAAACTCGTTTATTTTTTTTCTATACATTTTTATATTCATACTTTTTTACTATACATATGAACGTGTGTATGTATGTATGTACATATTTTTGTTGCTTAAATAACTTACTGTTATATGAATATAAGTTTTAGCTACATACCAAAATTAAAAAGCATTGGCGATATATAAGTTGCTTGTTGCCATATAAAGTTATAAGTAAATACCTAAGAAAATGTTTTACTATCTGATTTTATTTGTATAACCTAATTTTAATTTGGTTTATTTACTGACAATCTAAGAAATTTTTAACCGAATACAAATTTAACGAACTTTAGTTATTTGGCCATTTCGCAGACATGATATTTATATACAATGCCGGTCAATATAATAGCACCAGTTTCAATATTCTAATTCGAACTATAAAAATTTTATAGTTACGTGAACTAATAAAAAAATTTGCCTCCGAGGCTTAATCGTATTCCCAAATTTTTGAGCTGTTACAATAAAATGATAATAATTGCCCTAAGATACGAGCAAAAAGTTTAATCCCCTGGAAGGAAGCGAGTTTTGTCACCCTAAATAGCAAAACGGTTAGTACGGACGACTAAAGCAAACCCCTTTATGACAGCTACGGAGCTCAAAAAAACATTGGATTTGCCGGCAAGCGTAAAAACTATTCGCCGCAGACTTAGAGACAACAGCCTCAATGCCTGTAGTCCTCGAAAAGTGCCGCTGCTTTCCTAAACGGGTATCTTTTGCTAAAGCACATCTAAATTGGCCAACGGAAAAGTGGAGAACTGTGCTATGGACTGACGAATCCAAAATTGTTCTTTTTGGTGGAAAAGGTTCCGGATGTTTTGTCCGTAGGCCACCTAACAGCGAATACAAGCCACAATTCACATCAAAAGCTATCAAACACGGAGGTCATAGTATTATTGTATGAGGTTGCTTCTCGTATCAAGGTGTGGGTCCTATATATTGGATCAAAACCGTTATAAATTCATAGGTTTATGTAAAAATCCATAAAATAAAAGTTTAACGAAATCTGCATATTGTAATGATAATTGCTTTCCAAGGGCAACAATTAATACAATTAATACAGAAGTTTTAAAATCCTTTTTTTAATTTAATTTAATTGCGCAAACATGTAAAATAAATATTATAAACTGTTGAAAGAAACCAAATAATTTTCTTATGATAATAAACCATTAACATCAAAAAAACTATTATTTTGTTTTGAGTTGAATCGGCCCAACAGTTGTGTGTTTGTGTGTGGTGCTATTATTTTGATTGCAGCTTTATATACAGTGGTGGCCATAAAATTAAAACTTTCATTATGTAATAATTTGTTTGGTTTATTTTCAAAATTAAACAAGATGACAAAATTATTTTTTCATTTCTTAAATCTAAAACTTAAATAGTTTTCTGTACACTTGTTAAATACATAATTTTAAATTTTGTAAAGAAAAAAATTTTAAAAAAATGTTTTGTTGGCCAACCCAAAAAACATTTTTTTTTTATTTGATGCAATATTTTTCGATTTTTTTTGTCCTTACCATTAATATTTCGTGGGCTAACTTTTGTTTTTAATAACATTTACTCATCTTTTTGGAGAACTCTTAACTAAGTTCCTAAGTTCTTAATTGGATTGAGATAAGGATATTGAGCTGGTCATTTTAAAACATATATGTTTTGTTCATCTCTTCACAAGCCGTGAAGTGTGCTTCGGGTCATTATTGTGCATGAAGTGCCACATTAAAGACAAATATTCCTCCACGTGTGATATTATTGTATTTTCTATAATCCAATACCATGCCAAGAAAACGCATCCCACACCATAATATTGTTTTAATAGTATATCTCCATAAAATATTTTCCCAAAAACTTCTTTGGCGAAATCGCTGTGCGATGCCTCCATGTAAGAAAGCTTCATTAAGCCGCCGTCTAATAGTTCCATATAATATTTCAATACCATATGAAGACTCGAATTAAACTTTTAGCTGTTTAAAGTTTTTAAATGGAACAGCTTTAGATGGTCTTACGACTATTTCATCTTCCCTAGCTGTTGTTTTACAAAATTTGGGGGCTGTGGTTACCCTATTTGAGGTTCCAAATGTATTAAAATGCATAATTGCATTATAAATGGTTTCTCTAGAGCTGGGAAATTTTATTTACAGTTTTCCCGGAGCTTCTGAGATTAAGAATTACCTGCCTTTCTAATTCGGAACAACTTGGTCCTTTTCTCATACCTGATGATTAATTTTTTTTTATACATTTTTGCTGGTATCACATGTCAATAGTTGTTTTTTATATTAAGCCCAAGGCATATTCATACAAATGGATATGCCGTAATATGCCCCTAGTCAACGTCGCCGTTGTCGTTTTTTTTTTGTCAACATCACATGAATATTTTGAATGCTTTTTTTTTTTAAATTAAATCTGTGTAAATTTTATTAAATGTTTTTTATTTAGATTTAAACTACAAATTATGTTTTATGTTAACAGATGTAAGCCAATATATATCATTCGTACATTTAACGAACTATTTTCAAAAAATCTATTAATACGAACAACGTTAATAAAACGTTGCTAAAATGTTTGGAATGAGACTTAAGTGAAAGCATTAATTAAAAATAAGACATAAGATTTATTAATCTTCACCAGCTGGTATGGCGTCTTCGAGACGTCTTATGAACTTAACACGTATCTCAGTTACATTATCTCCTTTAAGCTGATCCTAAAATTATTTTAAGACAGCCTTTAGAAACAAAATAATAAAAACAATAGTTAATCAACTTGCCTGAACAAACCAGCACTGAACTTCTAGTTGTACCATTTCCAATGCGCCTCTAATACACCCACTTATAATGGAACTATATCTTAAGTTAGTTAAATCTGGTGGCAATTCCACGAAATCGGTTAGGGGGTTTGTTTCAAATTGCAACGAAAATTCATCTGAGGCTGGTGACCAGTTTGTTATAGTAGGTTGTACATTAAGGTAGATGCGAAATGCTTGCTGTATTCGATCAGCTGTTTCACGCATTTCTAGGCAACGTGTTGCTGAGGTACGGGCCAAAAAATCTTCGATTAAACGCATACCCATATTATAGCCAATGCGTTCCAGTTGCTTGTTGACATCTTCAATATTTTCCAAGTCACGCAGCATTTGTGTAACCAGTGCTCCATAGGTAAGAGTTAAAAACTCCGAATTCTAGACAGTAACAATTATGTGGAAATGTGTAAAAAAATTTATGAGTGAATGATGGAAGGGGCAAATTAACTAGGATTTTTTTTCTAGTCGTGTCAGGATTTGTTCTTTCTTTATAATAGTACCATAAATACTATGTAGATTAACTTAAAATTTAACTTAGCGCTAAATGGTATTTACAGTTTCGTACGTTCTATAAGAATATGACGAGGGTGCGGGACATTGATTCAGAACAACGGGCGCTCCTATGAGCGCATGTTGATGTTACTTAATTGGTGTAATTGTAATATTAGGTGTTGCTGTTGATATGCTACAGCTGGTAGTGGTGATGGTTTGATGTGGTGCTATAACACGTGGAGGTGCTCGAGGCACTGATGCTCTTGACAATTGTTCTCTATGCTGTTGTTCTTCATGTCCCGACCCTTGATTCTGTAAATCACCTTTTTCTTGTGCAGAATGAAAGCGGCCACCCTCTCCACGTACCCGATTCATGGCATGACGATGTCTCGACTCATGCAAGTATTTAGAACGCTCTTTAGGGATACGCGATTCTAATTTGGCTCGTGCCTGTCGTCGCACCAATATTCGTTTATATTGTTTAGCATTTACATAAAGTGGTTCCTCTTCAGGGTCTGCTGATTGTGCATCTTCGTTTGATGTTACTGTAACAGAATCTGCAGCAGATGTGGTGCTAGTTGTATTTGTCGTAGTATTTGGATTTTGAATTTGTGTTGTAGTTTGTACTGGAGCAGGTGTAGATACACGTACCGTTGTTGAGTTTCCGACATTGCTTGCGGCTGCCGTGGCTAATTGATTAGCTGCTGACTGTGGTACCATTATAATTTGTTGTGTTAAAGGGTTATTGACGCCAGTTGTATTTGCCGTACCAGCTTGTTGTTGTGCTTGAGATGCTGCTGCTGTTATTTGCATTATTTGGCCATTGATATTAATGAATTGGGGATGTATGGCTTGTATAGTGTTGTTTGTACTCTCAGATCCAGTCAAAACATTGGGTTGGTAGAATAGTGTTTGTCCATCGGCTAACTGCATAAGTTGCATAGGTTGCGCAGGTTGTTGGGGTTGCTGCAGCATTATCTGATTACCATGCAAAGGTATAAGGTGGGGTTGAATACCTGCAATTTGTTGTGTTTGTTGTCCTATAATAATTTGAGCTGGACCAGCGGTGGTGGCCATAACAGGCATTGGTATTACCTGTATTTGATTGGCGGTTACAGTATTATTGCTGTTGGTATTCATTGATTGGTCCGTGTGTCCTTGTTGTTGGCTTAGTTGATTTGCGGAAGCATTTTCCATTTCTGTATTTTATTTATATACCTTCCTCCTCTAAAGTAGGGTCTACTGTAAAATCGTATTGAAACTCATTTTTATCGAGGGTGGCCACTTTACATTTTCTACAAATTAATTCTACTGCAAACGAATGATTGTGATTACGCCGCTTTGGCAAAACTTACCACTTTTTTAGTATCTAGTCTAGAAGCTTGGCGAGACATATTCTATATTTTCAATACAATGTTATGGTTAAACTTTAATATGTTGAATGTTTTGTTATTTACATTTACGGTTAAAATGTTTAATTTTTAATTCACAACGCAGTCTTCAATACAAATCAATTAAGAAAATTTTATGCATAGTTCAACTAAAGCAGTCGTATGTTCAGTGAATTAATGTAGTATTTCATACAATTGAGTTACCAGATGTACTTTAATTAACCAAATAATGTTTTCAACACATTTTGCAACATGTTTATACAACCTGTAATTTTTTGTTTTTGGTTGTCAAGTTTGTAGTCATGCTTATGAAACAAGTACGATTTGATAAAAAAAAATTGATTATCTAATGAGCATAAACGCAAATAATTCTAACAAATATTTATCAAAAATAATAATACTACAGAATTAAATTTTCAAGAAGTTCAGTATTCATCTGTAAATGAACACATCAAAATGTTTTCAGAAGAAAATTAACCGTTCAAAATAATTCAAAAACTATTACGTCCTTATGAATATATTCAAGGATCAAATATTACCTTTGAAAATATTAGGTTTGTAACAAACATTGCTGTTACAAACCTCTTTAATTAAATAAAGAGCTTTGCTTTACGTTATGTAATTACACCTTGGTTATTAAAGGAAGAAATGAATTTTTTTTGAATTGCCAAACACCATATAAAAAAAAGAGATTTCAGTTCCAAAAATTGTCAAACTCCATATATAAAAAAGAGAGACAAAAAATAATCTTACGCTAATACCTTTTTTAATTATACCATACACCATGGTTGTTAAAAGCTTTTTATTTATCAACACTGTTTGCATAAAGAAGAAGCATCCTCTTTTGGAAATGCTTGTCATTCTTTTTTAGCAGATAATTTTGTGAGAAAGAAAATTTTATTAAAAAGCTGCAATTTATAGAAAATATTTTATAAATAAGAAAAATATGTCCGTGCGTGTAATAAATGATGAAGCCCATTTCCAAACAGAGTTAACTGCTGCTGGTATTCGTTTGGTGGTCGTCGACTTTACAGCTACTTGGTAAGACATGTAAAAAAAATATGTTTTGGAAATAAAAATTTGTTCTTGCAGGTGCGGACCTTGCCAACGTATTGCTCCTCACTTTGAAATGTTGCCTGCTAAATACCCTAAAGCCATATTCCTAAAAGTCGATGTAGATAAATGCCAAGATACTGCTTCCAGCCAAGGTGTTTCGGCCATGCCTACATTTATTTTTTATAGAAATAAGGTATATAAGTTTTCATATATTTAAATAACTTAGAGTGGAATTTCAAGTGAATGATGTTTTAGAGCAAAATCGATCGTATCCAAGGAGCAGACATTAATACCTTGGAAGCTAAAATCCGGGAACATATAGGCGCTAGTGGTGATGATGAAACATTTGAAGATTATGGCCAGGGATTGGTAAAACTTTACTATTTATTTAACAATGTTTACTAAATTTTTTAATTTATAGATGGAAATAAATACATTTATCTCGAAACAAGAATGTGAATGTCTTAACGAGGCAGATGATCATCCTATGAATCATTGTTTAACCTCAAACGGCGGTTTTTTACAATCGGATTGTGATGAACAATTGATTTTATCCATAACATTTAACCAGTTGGTTAAAATACATTCATTAAAATTCAAAGCGCCTCCAAAATTGGGTCCAAAGGAAATAAAAATTTTCATCAATCAACCCAGAACTATTGATTTCGATCAAGCCGAATCTATGACAAGTGTACAGGATTTGACGTAAGTAGTCAAATTTTATTAATTTTTGACATACTTGTACTTGTCGTTTATTCCTCTTTAGGTTGGAAAGTAAGGATTTGGAAAAAGGCAATCTGATTCCTCTGCGTTTCGTCAAATTCCAAAGTGTACAAAATATACAGATTTTCGTGAAAAACAATCAATCTGGTGGTGAAGTTACTCAGTTAGATTATTTGGGTTTCATTGGTTCTCCTATTCTGACCACCAAAATGAATGATTTCAAGCGAGTGGCTGGCAAAAAAGGCGAAAGTCACTAGATTTTTTCCTTACTTAATCCAGAAAAGTATACTGATAATAAATAAATGTATAATAAATTAAAAAATAAAGAAAAAAAAAAAACAAATGCAAAGATATTTAGATGTAAATATGAAAATACTATTATGTTCTGCGGTCGACCCATCCGACTGTAATCAAAATTTCCAATTGTATTTCAGAAAATTCTAAAAAACAATTCTTAATTACAACAAATAGAAATTTCTGAAATATAATTGGAGATTTCTGAAATATAATTTGAAATTTCTGAAATATAAAATGGTGTAGTTAAAAACGATTTTTTAAGTTAATCTCACATTTCGAGAAAAATTCTTTTCTAATGGTATATTTTTATTAAAACCAGTTGTGTAATGTGAGCGTAAATTGCATAACAAAAATATACTTGCCTCTTAATATATAATATGTATTTGCAATTGCATAAACTTTATAGTTCCAAAAAAATTTAATTTTTTTTTAAAGCTTTAAATATTAATAAATTTTTTATATGTACATGTTTTATAAATTGCTGCTTGTTTGTAGTTTTCTCTTATTAATTTCCTGCATTAACATGCTCCAAGCCTTCTCTGCTTGTTTTAATGTAAATTCGGAATCCCATAACGAACTAAAAATCACATGAGATCTGGCAACCATTTCATCATTACTCATTTGGCTAGCTATTCTTTGCCTAGCCTCTTCTTCCGTTAAGCCATTACGTTGTACTACACGTTTTACTGCCTCTTCAGGTGGCACAATCATAGTCCAAACTTCATGAAATTCTTTATCCCAATTGGCTTTTAGTAAAACGGCTGCTTCTAATATCACTACTTCCGGTGAATTTTTCTTTTCTGATAACGACTTCAGGCGAACTTTAACTTCGGCCATTAGTTCGGGCCACACTATACTGTTTAGTTTTTCCAATTTAGAAGGATTATCAAAAACGATAGGTCCTAGTTTGGTGCGATCTATATGACCATTGGCATCTAATATTTCTTTGCCAAAATGATCTACAATTCGATTATAACACACCTGACTGGGTTCGTAAATTTCATGAGCGATTTTATCGCAATCCATAACAAAAGCTCCCATTTTGGCAAAACGATCAGACATTTTACTTTTACCAGAAGCAATACCACCCGTTAATCCTACAATATAGGGCGAAGTAGCTAAATGGGGTTTAGGCTAAGAACAAGATCATTTAAAAACAATTAAATCTTTCTAATTAAATTTTAACCAACCTCTGGTTGTCGCCAGCGTGTTCCTAAAATATCAATTCTTGTATTGCTAGAGCTAATTTTATTCTCTTTTGGTCCACCATTTTCCGTGGCTTCTACTAAATCTATACAGAATATATCTAAAGAATTTAGTTTATTTCCCTGTCGAACATCATTAACTTTTTCTCCACCCCGAAAAGTTTCAGCACTAACCACAATCATATCCATATTTGGATCATTTTTGGTTGGTCCAAATGGATCGTCTATGGGTACAATTTCATATTTTAATGTTGAGTCGATTTCGTTTAAGAATTTTTGCAAATCGTCTATGCGTTGACCGACCGGCAGTATCAACTCGTTAAGTGTTTTAGCTAAAAGGAATAATTATGAGTTTAAGATATTTACTGCCTGTTCAACGATGTTGAAAGAAAACCCACGCGAAATTTCATTCGTACAAATATATTGAAAACAACAACAAAAAATAAAAATTTGTTTTTGTTTTCAACGTATTTGTGCGAATGAAATTTCGCTTGGGTTTTCTTTCGACATCGTTGAACAGGCAGTTAGTTTCTCTCATATTCAACACAGCAATACAAAGCCTTTTAGGCCAAATCAAGGTATTGGCAAATTATAAATATATATGTATGTATTACTTAGTAATAAAATCCCAAAGTAATTTAACTAAAAAACAAACTCAATTTGAGAAAATTCTCCAAATTCATAAAAGTACAGCCCAGAAATTGCAAACGTAAGACGATATATGAACACAACGCTTAATAGTATAATAATTAATAATATATAAATAATTATAAACAAATCACACAATCATGTTGGCAATAAGTCTCAACCTTTTGAACGTAAATTCAAATGAGTCCAAAATAACTTTTTTTTTTTTAATAAAAACCATTTCGTTTTCGAAATAGACACATTACGAATTTTAAAACAACTATATTTAATTAGTAAAATACTCACTTTTTGTCATTTTCGATGTAGTAACACCAACTACTAAACGACTGCAAGCTCGTATTACTGCCTGTGATAAAAATATTTTATGACCCAAATGGATGCGATCAAATGTTCCGCCTAGAACTACATTATTATACATTTTTAACTTATCTTCCGGCACCAATTGTTGATAGTTCGACAGGTCGTTGCAGTTCTCATCAGTCAAATAAATGGTTGGTTTCTCGATGTTCAACAGTTGGCGAAGCTTCTCACAAATCTCCGGATGGTAGGCATCGGATAATAACAAATCAATATGCCGTAAATTTGTATCTTCAAATGTGCCTTTCTGTTTTAAAGGTGTCATTACAATTTTCATATCCACTTTACAATTTAAGTGCACATTGCTGTCGACATAAAGTTGTGATATTAAGCGACCCCAAGAAGGTATAGGAGCTCGCGTTACAGGTACATTAAGATGCACATAAAGAGATTGTACGTATTTTTCAATGCAACTTAATGTCTGCGCAAATTGTTTTACATTGGAAAGAACCAAAAGGCCAGTGAAAGCCATTTCTAATGAAAATTCTTCAAAAAATTACAAACTTTAAAAATCCAAAAAAAAAAAACAACTGAAGTTTTAGTTACAGAAAAACTAGTAACAGTGATGAGTTTTTTTTTTTTTTAACAGGGAAAATGTTACCAGGAATAGCTCAATTATTTTTTAAAAAATTGCAAATATTTTACTTACTACGTATGAAAGTTAATAAATAAAATTATACCATTAACTTTTTTAATTCGCTACGAATTTAATGCTACATTACTTTAAATAATACACCAAAACTTCATTGCATAAAAAGCAAGGTATATTAAGTTTATATATGTACGTTGCATAAAAAGTAACAATTATTAGGTTCATTCGAGTACTTTAACTGCACTTTGTAGTAAATGAGTAATTATTTAGTAAATTGAAAATTTTACTCTCAAAAAGAGAATTTGTCCAAAAAAGTACTCGAACAGACATTTGTAAAAATTCGTAAGATTGAAGCAATAGCTGATGGCAAATAAATATTGTGTTGAAAAATTTTTTTCGCTTTTGATATTTATTTCCTTTTCTATCGGTACTCGACAAATCAAACAAATTAAATTAATCAAATAAAAAAAATTAAAACATCTGTAGACATTGTTAACTAACTTTATTTCACAAACAATTTAAATTTAATAATATTTTGCACTTTTGTTTGGATTTTTCTTTTTTTTTATTTTTTTTCACAAATTGTATACTTTTTGTTTGATTACTTTTGTTTGTTTACCTTTTGAATCATGTGTTTTTCGGTTTTGCTAAATCTTACTGCAAGAAATTTCTGTAGTAAAAATTTGCAAATACTCAGTCAAGTACTGTCACTTTTCGCTCTCTATTTGTGCTCTCATTTACTACAAATTTGTGTAAACGAACGCAATTTCGTAAATTGCAGTAAAAATTTGTACAAATTCGTACAAATTTGTGAGTTCTCGAACGAACCTAGTAAATCATTATCAAAAAATAGAGATAACTAAAGTACCCATTTTACCCTATTTACTCAAATCTAAAGTTACTACAGCTGTTCTGTTGTTTTTGTTGTCATTTAATTTTAAATTTGTACTTTGTGCTCACATCTACTAGAAAATTATAAATTTTTAACATCAAATTATTTTGTAAATCAACTAGAAATTTATAATTTTTTTTAAATTTAATTATTTTGTAAATTTTTTTACAATAAAATATTATTAAATAAATTTTGTTTAGCTTAATGCAATGAACTTTCGCAATGCAAAAGCCCGTCAACCGGAAATTGTTCGTTCTGTACAGAAAGATATCCGTTATACAAATGAGCTTTCAGAGGAATTGTCTGATTTGTTAAGACTTACAGGTGCAAGAAATTGGATAAAATACAATCAAATGTGTAGAATGATAGCTGAAATTTGTTATCATGGTTTTGCTTCGATTAACAGTTTACAAACCTTAGGAGAAGAATATACGGGTATAATACAAGTGGATTCCCAATATAAACACATTCCTTCAAGGCTGGTGAGTTTAGTTGCTTATTCGGAAATAAAGGCTTTGTTCGTATGGAATTAAATCTAAATTAGATAAAAAAAAATTATAAAGGATATTTTTGATCGCTTACGAGGTAGCTATCGAAATTTAACTCAAGCGTTGATGTTTTGTGGTTATAGTATTGAGATTCTAAGAATTTTATTTTCTAGATATGTCAGGGCAGAAAATGCGTTATTCAAACGCGTTAAATGCGAATTCTTATCAGGCAAAAAACACAAAAAGGCCCAGAGAATGTGAAAACACAAAAAAACAATTTTTTGTTTAATTTTAATTAAAATTTTATTTTTATAAATTTACGCGAAAAGTTTTAAAATAAATAAGTATTTTTAATTTATTACCTTAATTTGTGCTAGTTTATATCCCATATTTGTGTTTTCTTTACATTTTTCACTTTTTTCACAACTTCAAACCACTAGGACAAACACAACGGAAATTTTGCATTTTCTTAAAAATGTTGCTTATTCTTATTATAAATTGTACATTACTTATTTCCCAATAAGTAATTGCACAAATATTAATTTTATAAAATTGTTCAACCAACGCACATAATTAATTCAAATGTAAAAAATTTTTGACATTGTGCCGTAAAAATAAAACGAGCAAAAAACAATCAGATGGCAATGGCACAATTATCATCAGGTAGCCTCTCTAAAACAGCTGAAACAGAATTTTGATGTTGCAGAGCTGGCTATATAACATCACCTGGGGCCGAATTACGGCATTCGATCACGATCATAATTTTACTCGAACGATCGAGTTCGCTGTACTTTAGGTATAGAGATTCTAATAAGAATTTTACAATTTCGATCACGCTCGAATACCGTAATTCGGCCCCTGATATGAATTCGCCTTGAACGTGATCGAAATTTTAAAATTCTAATTGGAATCTACATATATACTAAAAGCATGGTGCACTATGGTTCGAACATAATTTCGTTAGCGCTCGAACAAGGTAGATATACCTTGCATTCGAATGTCGTAATTTGCCCGAGGCTACTACATATGGAAAATTATATAGGTAATTATAGTAAAAAATAAAACTTTTGTTTCCATAAAATCAATTTTTATTTTTTATGCATCTCTATACAAACTGAGAAGTACGTTTATATTCAATGTATTTTTTATGTATATTCAATAGGTTCGATTAACTGAAAAATAACTGCAAGAAATCTCGTGAAAATATAATTTTATAAAAATTAGGTGCTTTACGTCCCATAAAGCATACAGGATATCTAGAAACGATTGCCGGAATTAAATTACAATATATAATGCAAATTATGTAATCCAACTATAAATATTTTTTCAATATTTGTTAGTTTAAAACAATAATAACAGAAACATCCTTGATAATAAGGTTATTATTTTCCTAACCAATAGTTTTATTATATTTTTTTAGTTTTGTATATTAAATTCCTATTACAATTCAAAAAAAATAATTTGAAATTTAGTATCTGATGCACCGAAGAAAAAGGAAAAGCACTATTAATTTAAAAAACGAATTACCAAGTTGATAACGCTGCAAATAAGTTTATAGAAGATTCCTTAAAATACCGTAAATTTATCTTAGATGATAATTTTCAGTTTGTATTAGGAAAACTTTAAAAGTACCTGAATTCAAAAATGTATGCTCACGTGCCAATCTAGCTCGCAACAAAAATTTTAATTTACTTTAGATGAATAATATTGTAAATATCAAATAGTAATGTAACAAATTTTATATCTAATAATAAATATAAATAATTTTAATAAACAAACTACTAATATCACAGTTAGTTGCCTATCGTTTTGTTATAAGGGTAAAACAAAAAGATGTTTAAATATATTTATCAAATAAATAACGATGACGTGTTAGTATAAATCTCACCTAATGAAAATTCATGTAATTTTCTTAAATTTTTTTCGAAATATGTACAAAGAAAATTTTCGAAATATGCAAGAATGTTATTAAAGATTAATCTTATACATATGTATGTATGATTAATCATACATATGTGTATGATATTAAATTGTTAAACTAACAAAATGCGGTCGGACAAAGCTAATTTTTTATAATTTTAAATTTGTGATGTGTATGCTTAAATGTTTGACAAAATTTAGTAAAGTATTAACTTTTTTTTACAGCTCCAACTAACTGCTATAATATTAGAATTCGGTGGCGATGTTTTGTATATGAAAGTTTTACAAAAAGTTGAAAAATATATAGAAGACCACGAAGAGATAATACCCGATGCCAAAAAGAAATTAAAAATTGTAATTAACTGTCTGCTAAGCTCCCCTACTTATATAAAAGCCCTACACAAGTCATTATTCTATCTACGTTCTAATAAATACCAAATTTCGAAACGAGCAACAGGCATTAATTATGTTCTAATTAGACATTGGTTACAACCGGAATTTTCTCTTTACGGTTATAAAATATTGGGTATTATAACATTTTTACAAGTAAGTTTTTCGCTTGTTATAGCCGCATTTGACGCTTGGAAGGAACACAAAAGAGCACGTTATAAAATTAAGAAAGCCTCAAAACGTTTTTTACAAAAAGAAAATTTTTCAATACAAAAAGAAGGGCAAAAGCAAATTGTTTCTCAGTGCATATTGTGTTTGGAGCCACGCATGAATACTAGCTTAACACCTTGTGGTCATTTGTTTTGTTGGAACTGTGTTTTGGATTGGTTAAATGAACGAGAAGAATGTCCGTTGTGCAGAGAAACCTTGAAAAAGTCCCAAGTTGTTCAGTTGCAAAATTACATATAAACGCATGGAATGGATTAAATTTTGGATAATAAACAATAGTTACACTTGCTCAATCATCACCCTTTCTAATGTTCTATAGGTACTATTTTTTTTAGTTTACAGTATGTATGCTTGTTATTGGTAATTTCCATTAAACAAAATTTGTAAAACAGAAAAATTTCGTTTCATATTATTTAAAGTGTTAACAGCAAAAAAATTTTTTTTTGGAGTAGTGCAAAGTAAACTTTCTTTAAGTACTTTTAAGTTAATAGCAAAAGGATTTATTTTAAATGCCTCTCAAAAAGCAAAATGATGTGCTTTAAAGTTAATGCAAAAATCTTAAACAATTTATGTAAACAAACATTAGGTTCGTTCGAGTACTGTTACTGCACTTTGTAGTAAATTAGTAATTATTTAGGTAATTGAAAATTTTACTCTCAAAAAGAAAATTTGTCCAAAAAAGTACTCGAACAGACATTTGTACAAATTCGTAAGATTGAAGCAACAGCTGATGGCAAATAAACAAAGTTTAATGGGAACTATGTACATACATACATATGTGCAAATATGTATTTAAGTATGTATACCTGCGCCAGACTCAGGCAGTTCCATTCTTTCATCTTTAGACATTGTTAACTAACTTTATTTCACAAACAATTTAAATTTAATATTTTGCACTTTTGTTTGGATTTTCCTTTTTTTAATATTTTTTTCACAAATTGTATACTTTTTGTTTGCTTACTTTTGTTTGTTTACCTTTTGAATCATATGTTTTTTGGTTTTGTTAAATCTTACTGCAAGAAATTTCTGTTGTAAAAATTTGCAAATACTCAGTCAAGAACTGTCACTTTTCGCTCTCTATTTGTGCTCTCATTTACTACAAATTTGTGTAAACGAACGCAATTTCATAAAATGCAGTAAAAATTTGTACAAATTCGTACAAATTTTTGAGTTCTCGAACGAACCTATTATAAACGAATAAAACATCTTTTGCTTTCACCAGCAAGAAAATGTTGCACTAGTTCAAAGTGAATTACATTTTTCATGGCACTTAAATCAATCGAGCTAGGGAACAAAATTTGACATTTCTTATTATAAATTTAAATACAATTTGCGTTTCGTATTTTCTAATAAAAAAAGATGTTTTGTAAATTTAAAAAATTATTTAGCAAATATTATCCTAGGTGAGTTATTAGTTATAAAACAAAATTTCGGCAAGTGCATTAATTTACTTTTCTGTTTCAGAATCTATTTTTAATGTATTTTTTTTTTTTAATCAAGTTAAATTCGAACATTTTATTTACTTTTTTATTTTATTTATTTTAATACTAATATGGAGTAAAAAAACACATTTTAAGTTAAACACAGAGTGACAAAACAAATTTTGACAAAACTACATCTTATAAATAAGATCGTGTCGTTTTTCATAAGAGTGTGCACATATGTATGTATGTAGAATTAATCTGCAACAGGGATTGGTTCTGCCTTGCCAAATTATTATTATTTTTTAACTACTTTATATGCTTACCTCATATAATTTATTCTGATAAACTGATTTATTTTTTTAATACAAATTAATTACATGAAATTTAATTCTTTTTTTTTATATGGAGTTTGTAAAATTTTTGGACTGAATTCGTTTATTTTATATATGGAGTCTGACATATGGTGCGGCGTAAAAAAATAGTCAGCTGGGCTGGCACCAATACCAGTATAAGTGTACGCTGGATATACATAAATAAAAAGAGAAAGTTAGCTCAGAGAAGTGATTTGCCTGAATAATGTAAACAAACATATGCGGCGTTATGCATAACAACAAACCCTATGTTAACTAACAAGCTGCTTACTTTTTTATGGGAAAATTTCCATAAAGGAAATAAAGCAGGGGGGTTATTATGTAATTCGATTCGAATCGTAAATACATTCGAAAAGAATTTCCGATTCGAAAAGAAATTCTTATTATATAGTACTTTCGAAACGTCTGCACAGTTGTAAATAAAATTTTAAGGGAAAAACGAAATGATGCCAAGTTTTAATACGTAAAAACTTGGCAGCATTTTGCGTAGTTTTGTTCAAGTGTCAAAATTGTTACAAAAAATTTAAAAATATTCAAACAAACAAAAAATATATATAAATAAAAACGTAAAAATGGATTGTGTTTTGTTGTGGGAAAGTGATGAAGAAGATGTTGTTCCAGAAAGAGTCCAAAGAAAGTATATAAGAGATACATCGAATATTATGGAACTCACTGAAAATTCGTAAGTAATTTAATTTAAACAAAAACGAAAACCGCGTATAAAAATTTTATTAAATAAAGAAAAAATAATTTCAGGTTCGTGAAAAACTTTCGGCTTAGTAAAAACGCATTTATGTACGTACTGAACTCCATCAACAGTGACTTAAAAGCACCACAAAGATCCACTGCCGTCCCTCCTATTTTAAAATTGGCAGCCACCTTGAAATTTCTTGCGCAAGGTGGTTATCAACATCAGATTGGCCAAGACCGTTTATTGGGAATGTCTCAATCATATATTTCTGTATGTTTATCGGAGGTATGTGCATCAATACAAAAAAATCTTTGTCCTAAACATATTGTTTTTACAATGAGCGAAGAGAAAAAAATGGAGGCAAAAAGATTTTTTTATAGTAAATGTTCAATACCAGGAGTTATTGGGGCTGTAGATGGAACTCATATACAAATAATAAGACCTTATAACAATGAGCATTTATATTTTAACAGAAAACTTAAACACAGTATAAATGCTATGGCGGTAGGATTTAACATGCATATAAATACATATAACAAGTAATTAAAATACGTTATTAATTTCTTTAGATTTGTGACCACGAAATGTACATTAGAGCTATCGATGGACGTTTTGGAGGCGCTTGCCACGACTCTCATATTTGGAATTTGTCTGTAGAGAGGCAATACTTAAAAGAAAAGTTTCAAGCTGGAGATACTGGAACTAGAATTCTTGGTAAAAATGTACACTTTATATCTATAAACTTCAAAATAAACTCATTATTTTCCAGGTGATTCCGGTTATCCTTTGGAACCATGGATTTTGGCACCATATAGGAATGCTATTGAGAATTCTTCTGAATCATTTTTTAATGATCAGCACTCTAAAGGACGATCGATCGTAGAAAGAACGTTTGGTCTACTCAAAGCAAGATTTCGTTGCCTTTTGGCTGCGAGAGAACTGCATTGCTCTCCAGAAAAGGCAGTTCAAATCCTTAACGTGTGTTGTTCATTACACAATATTTGTTTAATGTTTAATGTAGAGAGTGATAGTTTTCAAACTGAGGAAGAAATAACTACTTCATCTTCTTTTAGCAACAATACAGAAAATAGTTTAGAAAGAAATTTACTTAATGTTGCAAAAAGTATAAGAAATGAAATTAAAAATAATATGTATAGAAACTAAAAAATTATATATGATTTTTTCCAAGCTTGAGATCAACTTTTTTGGTTTTTTTAATTTTTTTTATAAAAAAACCAAAAAAGTTGATCTCAAGCTTGGAAAAAATCATATATAATCAATAAAAAAGACCAAGAAATTTAGACGATATATTTGAAACTAAAAAATATATGAATTCCTAAAATAAATATATTACAAAATTTAAAAATAAATAACAACATTTATTGAAAGAGTAAAATAATAATAATTCAGTGAATTTAATAGCTACATATGTGAGCATAATAAAAAACAAAATAAGTTAATAAAGAGGCACATAAAAAATAATAACATAAAAATAAAAATTCATAAAAGAGTAAAACAAAAATTAATAAAAAAAAAGGTACATAGCAAAACCTCAACCATTTCTTTTGCTCTCTAATTCAAACATTTTTCTTTTTAGTTCAAGCTTTGCAATTTTGCATTTCGTTCTTTCCAATTCATTTTTCTTCATAAATTCATACTTTTCTCTTTTAAGCTTATAAATACGTTCCTTTCGTTCTTTTTTTTCCAATTCATTTTTTTTTTTAAACTCTAACTTTTCTTTTTCTAACTTATATATACGCTCCTTGAAATCACTGTTCCGTTTTAAGTATTTATTTGCTGTTATTAGGTTAATATTTGTTTCTTTCATTTCTCTTATAATAGTTTTCTGATTTTCGTCACATTTGCTTAACAGTTCTATTGACTTTTCTTGATATTTTATTTGATTTTCTACTTGTTTTTCTAATAAAGTCTGCTTATTTGAACAATTTTCACGGTTACGTCTACGTGGAGTATTGATATTTAAAATATCAAATGAATTTTCCTCAGAAGGGTTTATCGATATGTCATTGCAAGATATTGTAATGGCTTCTTGTATTACATCTTCTTCTCTAATGCTTGTAGTAGCAGGATTATTTGCTTGTGCCCCATATCTTGACGTGCCACTCATCCCTTCAATAGAATAATTAATGGCAAGTAATTCAGAAATTTGTTCTTCTAGTGGTGTTAAAGAACAGTATTTACTTGGACCTCCTCCAGTTCCAGAAAGGCTATTTTTGTTCCGGCGGGACTTAACCTTAATGTGCTGCTTGAAATCTGCCCATACCTTTAACCATATAAATTTGCAAAAACGTTATAGTTATGAGTCAAAATATACATACATACATATATACAAACCTTTTTCCATTTTTCAACCTCATGTGAAGGTGGACCTGCAGCATTCAAATCTTGCGATAACCTTTGCCACAATTCTCTGCTCTTACTTTTAGCATTTGAAACATTTAAGTGTCCTTTTGCCAAATCCGGATGCAGTTTCATAAACTCCACCATTATTTCATATTGTCTTGGTTTCGTATATACACCTTTTTTAGAAGATTCCCTTTAAACAAAGCAATTAAATCTATTTTTTTATTCTTCAAATATAAAATTCATACACTTACATTTTCAAAGTTTTTATTTAACTATTATGTAAATTTCTTCGATCTTTTTATATTTATTTATTTATTCAACACAGCAATACAAAGCCTTCCAGGCCAAATTATAAATATGTATAACTTAGTAATAAAGAACTTATATTGATATATTTTAATTTTTTTGAGCTAACTTATTAAACTTTTGTATGTAAAATAATATGCACATGAATTTCCGCAAACAAAATGGCATTCGAAAGAAATACGTACGTTACTAACACTTTTGATGTTTGCTTTCGTACTACATAGTTGCATTTTCGAAAGGGATTTTTTTGTTTTCCGAAAGGGGGTAGAAAAAATCCCTCAATTTACGAACGTTCGGAAATAAATTTCCGAAAATAGTACTAAATAATACAATTTTTACGAATTCGTAATTTTTTCGATTCGAATCGAATTACATAATAACCCCCCAGCTCGTTAGTTAGCACACAGTTTGCTTTTATGCATAATGTCGCTGATCTCCAATGACACACTATTGTTAATATCATGACAGTTTGCACTTAAATTATATTACTTTATAATCAGTTGAACCCCTGCAGTCACTTAAAGTTTTTTTTTGCAGGGATTATTTAATGTTTCATAACAAAAGAAATTGTGTTTAGAAATAAATAAACTAAAACTAATTAATAGACGATACAAAATGCGGAATTTTAAATTGAAGTTTAAAAATAAATTCAGTAAATCATAAAAATCTTTTATTATTTATTCCATTTATAATGTAAAATATACATATGTATGTATATATACTTATGTAATAACTCTTTAAACAGATAACAATTTTAATCTGTTAGAAGCCTTTTATTTCCATCACTAATTAGTGATGTGTACAAAACATTTGAGAGTTGTTTAAAATGTTCTTAATATAAGTATCATTATTATCTCTTTGTTTTGTAATACACTTAATTATTTAAATCCTGATAAAGATTATACATGTATATTAAATAATAATTATATATGTATGTATATTTACAATAACATTAAATTGTTTTAATAAAAATACCACGACCAAATAGTTTCTTACGTTTTTTCGCTTCAAAAGCTGCTTTTGCCTGATCTGGCGAAATAAATGCTACACGAGCATCACCAGTTGGTGAACCATCGTCATTGAAGCGTCTTATTATATCGTCCGGTGTTAAATCAAAACCTTGGAAAAATTGTAAAATATCTGACATTTGAGCTTTGTATGGTACATTTTCCAAAGACAAAACGCATCCGGGACGGTTAAATTTTTCGGGTATACCGCCGCTATTACTTTTACTAGAATTATTATTTGATTTGCAATTATTTCTCCCATTATTTTTGTTCTTATCATTATTTGATGAAGGTCCATTATCACTAAACGGGTTATTATTATTGTTATTGCCACGTGTATTATTAAAATTTACATTTTGTGTGGCATTATTTCCAAAACGATTATTGTTATGGTTAGAGTTATTCATTAGGTTAGCCAAGTTGATTTTGCTTATTCTTACTCCATTGCCACCTGGAATATAGCTAAGAAATGGTTTACCCAAACGGTCTGCTATTTCTTGTGGCGTTATTGGAAATACTCTCAAACTGCGATTTCGAAATTGTATGTTATGAAATCGTTCAACAGCTATTTCAGCATCATTGGCCCTTCGAAATTCAACAATAAATTCACCTGTTGGCAATTGGCGTTCGTTGCGCAAGGGCTCGATATGTTTAAGAGCCAAATTAGCAGTTAGCAAAAGTTGGGCCACATCATTGATTCGTGCATTATAATCACAGTTTTTGAGAATAACAAAATTGTTCTCTACATTATTTGTAATCGAAACGACTGGATTCTGTTGATTATGCTGATTGTTAAAGTTAGAATTGAAGTTATTGAAATTATTAGTATTATTATTTCCGCTTGACATTGCTTGGTTGTTATTATTGCTGTTATCCATGACATTCGACATTCTTTCACTCATATTTCTGAGACGCGGATCGTTAAAAGGATTGGTGCGCTGTTGTTGCCGTATAGGGTTTTTAGAACTCATGGGATCAAGTTCAAAAAGGCTTGGTATACCAGGCGTTTGTGGTCGTCTAGGATCTAAGTTCGTATTAAACTTATTTACTTGGTTTTGCATGTAATAAATATCATTTCTTTTATCTTCTTCATCTATTTGTTTTATATCGCCATCATCGTTTTGCAGTTTGCTTCTAGTCTCTATTACATCATTTTCATCATCGTCTGCATCTTCATGTGTTAGATCCATGCTTATTATATTTTGTTCCTGCTGTAGTTGTTTTTTCTCTTCTTTGTCTATGTGATCAGTTATAAGTTTTTCCAGTTTTCGTTTGGCTTCTTCAGCTTCTTCAGCTGCTTGTTCTTCCTTCATTAGTTGCTCGTTTGCCAACCGTATCTTTTCCTTGGCATTTTCCATTTCTTCAACGCTACCAGGACGCACTCGGACACGCCTGTAGCCAATTTGATGATGTGCCCGCTCCTCGTAGGCCAATTTAGCATCTTCCTCTCGTGAGAAACGTACATGGGCAATAAATTCACGCCTATTTTCTGGACTAGCTATCAGCAGTATATCATATAGCGAATAAGAGCTAAACATTTTCATAATATCCTGTTCAGTAGCTAAGGCCGGAATATCTTCAATATAAAGAACCGAAAACGGTTCAAGTTGTGTGACCTTTTTATAAGGATTACTGAAACTATTACTGGTGCTATTGATACTTTGTAAACCACCACTACCTTCTGTAATTTCATTATCACTATAGCTATTTAATTTTTCCTGATTAGAAGGTCTAAAACTGTCTTCGGCTTCGAGAAACTCCTCTTCGTCGACAGCTTCGATTATTACCGAACGTCCCTTAAACAGATTATTGTTACGGCACAATGCTTTAGATACACTTGAGTGACGTGAAAACTGTACATATGCTATGCCCACACGTAATCCATGTTTATCGTTAAGCAGTTTAATTCCATTATGTGGTATAAACAGGCCAACAAAGAATTTTCGTAAATCACTGTAGGTAGTACGAGAACACATGTTTGAAATTTTAATGCAATTTGATTCTTCTAAATTAACATCCTTTCCTTTTGACTCCTCAGCTTTCGGCGAATCAGAAATAGAAGGCTGTTTGGTTATGCCAGATTTTTGTCCACTGTTTAAGGCTGCAGCTTGAGCAAATAAACTTGGATACATTTGTTCATAGGGATTTACATTTGCAAAAGCAATTGGTTCTTGTGGTAAACTGTTTGCACCATCAGTGTTGGCTGATTGTACGTTGACTTCATCAGATTTCTTCTCTACAAAAATGCCTGGAATTGCTGAGCTACTTGTGGTATTTGAAGTATTTTCCAAAGGTTTCAAAGCGGTGGTATATGGATTCTGAAGCGCAAATCCCTTAAACGAATCATTGCTATTATTCGCACTTAATATTCCACTCAAACTGTAATTATTTAGAGCTGTTAAGGTTGTGTTGTTAGCAGTATTGTAGTTTTGGAAATTAGCTGAAACAGTTTCAACTGACACACCTGCATTGGGTGAGGACAAAGAATTTATGGGCTTGCCGTTACCATTACCCAACGACTTGTTAGCATTGGATGAGTGTAAACCACCACTGAATGTGGCTTGATAATTTGAAATTTTTATGGTAGAGTTTTTTCCTATTTCGGTGTTAGTATTGTAGCTGGCTTGATACGCATTTGTTACATTCCATGATGGCAAGCTTGATTTGGACTTGCTATCAACTTCCAGGCTACGGGGCTTACTGTTATTTGTACCATCTCGACTATTACGACGACTACGCTCCCTTTCACGACTGCGTTCTCGACTACGTGGTCGATTTCTTTCACGGCTACGTGAACGATGTCGTGATGATCTCCTACTATTTGACCAATCTCGATCCCCAGAACGATCTCTACTACGTTCACGACGACGTCTAAAAACGTTACGTTCTCTAGAACGAGAACTCGAACGACGACGCTCGCGAGAACTTGAACGACGTCGCTGTCGAGAAAGATGTGAATCAGAATCGTCGTCGGAATCATTGTTATGCTTCGAATGAAATGAAGCATTAGCGCTATTTGATTCTGGTATTAAGGTAAAACCAGCTTGTTGTTGATAGGCCAAAAACGAGGGTGTTGCAGCTGCTGCGGTTGGATTAGAAAGTATATTTTGAAAACTACTAGCTGAGATAACAGGAGGTTGCGGCGGAGAAGTTGTAAGCACAGTTTTCTGAATATTAATCGCAGCCGCAACAGGTGGTGAAGGTTTACGCTGACTCAATCCAGTGGCAGAGGCTTTTTTTAATGCTAACAATGATTGTTGACGTGCTGTTTCTATAACTTTTTGCATTTCTGCTCGTGATGAAAGTAAAAGACGTATTTGCACACCATTGATTGCTTCCCGATCGTGCATCATGGCTTGACGAGCATCTTCATCGGTACTATTAGGGGGGGAAACAAAAGTACATACTGATTGTCTTATTTAAAGGAAAAAAAGACTATAAAACGTATTAAAACTGAAGAAAGATAATCGTTTGGTCACTTTACTGAAAATAATTACAACAAGGCTATTCACGTCACCGCTTTTACTTTTGCGAAAATATGATATTTTTGACGAGATCATCATTTTTTATTAAAAGATATTTAATAATCAGAGAATAAAACTGAAGGGCCATAAAGGACTGTGTCTGACAACTTTTTTCGGTTCTTAAAACGCAGAATATTTAAGAGCATACCTTCGGCAAAAAATATATGTTCTGTGTGATTTCATATTTCTGCATTACGTTAAAGGTTTATTTGTTTTTGTGTTTAAAATAATTGCATTTCGAAAAATTAAAACTGGTGACGTAAACATTTAATATTTGTGTTTGTTCCAAATAAAAGATTATGTACATATTAAACCGAAAAAAAAGTTAAAATAATATAATTGACCCTTACCCTAAAAGTGACAAAGGGACGCAACAGAAAGCTGCATCTTTAACAGCTGACTGCTCGATCTCCCTGCATTTTTACCACATATGTATATATTGGGTTAGTCCGTTGTCTGAAAGTTTTTACTTGACTTTATTAAATTTTTTACGATTAAGTTTTAAGTTGTACAAATATTGAGTATTAGGTTAATTGGTACTACATATAAAGTTTTTAGGTCATTCAATATTCAAAATTAAATACTTACTTTTATGCCTTATTTATTTTACACAGATAAATGTGAACGAAATTAAAAAAAAAACAAGAAAGAGTGCTATATTCGGCCGTGCCGAATCTGATAATACCCTTCACCATCATATACCTATAATCCAACATAGTAGCTTAACCTATATTTCATGTTGTACGCCATTTGTCCTTATTATTTCCGACGCCATCCTTTATTTTGAATTTTTACGTAGTTACCTGTATTCTACTAGTCAAGCCCTTTAATTTGATACCTATATTGATGGGGTTAACAAAATTTGATCCGCCATTTTGTTTAGACGCCATCTTAGATTTTGCATTTTTTAATAATTAACTGTATTCTACTTGTCAAGCCCTTTAATTTGATACCAATATTGAGTGTGTTTAAGTGATAATCATGTACATAGGAATAATCCAACATAGTAGCTAAACCTATATTTGATGTTGTACGCCATTTTTCCTTATTATTTCCGACGCCATCCTTTATTTTGAGTTTTTACGTAGTTACCTGTATTCTACTAGTCAAGCCCTTTAATTTGATACCTATATTGATGGGGTTAACAAAATTTGATCCGCCATTTTGTTTAGACGCCATATTGGATTTTGCATTTTTTAATAATTTACTGTATTCTACTGGTCAAGCCCTTTTATTTGATACCAATATTGAGGGTGTTTAAGTAGTTACATTTTAAAATACCAGATTTGACCCATATATAAATTTATTGTCTGCCATTTTGTAGTGGCGGCCAACATGAATTTTAATTTTTTTATAGTGCTTATATTTCGTTATCAAGTCCTTTCAAATGATATCAATATTGACTCTCTCGTTTGAAAAAATTGATTTTAGGTTGTAAATTTTTGGAATATATAATTTTCAAAAAAAATTTTGCCTATAACTTTAACGATTAGAGCACGCTTTGTCCAAAATTTTTTACGAATATCTCTAGAGGCATATTATATCTACAAATAGTAGCAAAGGTACCTATAAATTATTCTGTGGCTGAAAAATTTTAATTTTGGTGGTAAAAATAAGGGAAAAAACCGAGGTAGACGTGTTTATTTGCTCATATCTCAGAAGTTATGGAGCGATTGAGCTGAATTTCAATAGCGATTCATTCCTGGATATTTACAAAAGATTGATACCATACACAGATCTTAGGAACATATGGTTGCTTCTAAAAGTTGGTTTCAACCAACACGGACAGACGGTCAGGGCTTAATCGACTCCTCTATTCATAAGCTTTCAGAAAATATATACTTTATGGGGTCGGAAATGAAAATTGTAGAAAGTACAAACGGAATGGCAAAGCTATATATATGTATATATACTCTTGTGCACCATAGGTGAAGGGTATAAAAACAAGTGATTACTCAATCCCATAATTTACATGGTTTAGTAAAAAGTATAAAATAATAATGATATTGGAAACAAACAGGGGCAGTCAGTTTATAGCTCTTATATTTTCGAAAGTTATGTGCTGGTTTTAAACATCGTTTTATTCTCGAACATTTTGAAAAGATTTATAATACATACAGGTCTGTGGCACATGTAGGGTCTTCTAAAAAGCCAACATACCGATAAACTGGCATAGCTCAACCGCCTTTCCTATTCAAAAACTTAAAAAAAATATATACTTTATGGTGTTGAAAATAATTATTCTAGAAATTACAAACGGAATGACCTGGCTGTATAGCCTTGGCACCTCTGTTGAATGGTAGCGATAGTCACACTAAAATTCCAGTCGTGTTCTCAAAAATTTCTGAGCAAAAACTGCAAAATCGGTTTAAAACTAAGTGAGATATAAACATTTAAATAGGCATTAAATGAAAGGGTTAAACTATTTACCTTAAACCACAAATTGTATTTGTTGCAAATGATTAAAACACATTATTTTCTTTTAAAATTTAATTTTTTATATTTTTCCTAAAGTATAAGTTATTCTTCTCCTTCATTATTTCATTATTTCCCCTATTATTTCAGAAACATAGTGTTCTTCGTAAGATTAGTTACATTCTAAATTAATGAAGGGCGTTTCAATAGGAACTTTTGAACTTTGACAGTTGATACGACATATTGTTAAAACGATATTTCTCGAATTGGTGGTCAATTCAGTTTGTTTTGTCAAATCACTAGGACGGATATAGCGTTCAACAATACATGCAAATGCTAAATTGTTTTATCAAAACATATATTCTGTTCCAGCAACGTTTTTATACCCTTCACCTGTGGTGCACAAGGGTATATATAGCTTTGTCATTCCGTTTGTAATTTCTACAATTTTCATTTCCGACCCCATAAAGTATATATTTTCTGAAAGCTTATGAATAGAGGAGTCGATTAAGCCCTGACCGTCTGTCCGTCTAACCGTGTGTTGGTTGAAATCAACTTTTAGAAGCAACTATATGTTCCTCAGATCTGTATATGGTATCAATCTCTTGGAAATATCCAGGAATGAATCGCTATTGAAATTCATGACAATCGCCCCATAACTTTCTGAGATATGAGCAAAAAACCACGACCACCTCGTTTTTTTTCACAATTACAACAACAACATACATATATACATACATGTAAAAAACATACCAAACAAAAAAAATTATTAAATTAAAATAAAATAAATTAAAATAAGAAAAAAATAATAAAAAAAACTACAAAAAAAAAATTTTTAAAAAATTATTTAAAAAATTTAAAAAAAAATTTTAAAAATTTTTCTAAAAAAATTTTTTAAAAAAATTTAAAAAAAATATAAAAAAAATAATAAAATATAAATAATATATTAAATAAAATAAAATAAATTTTTTTTGGCTCAGCTGGGATTCGATGCCACATTTATTCTAACGTGTACGTATGCACGTATTTTATATGGGATTAATGGTGATACAAACAATTGTTATTGCATGACTACACGTTGTGAAGGGTATATAAGATTCGGCACGGCCGAATATAGCACTGTTACTTGTTTTTTTTATTTTTTTTTTTGCTTTATATATATTATATATAATAATTTTTTTTTTTATTTTTTTTAAAATGTTTTTTTTATTTACTTTTTTTTTTTTTGTTTTTTTAACATACATACGTGAATTTATAATTTTACAATGGGATGTTTTTATATATGTATGTTTTTATATGTATGTACGTATTTCATATGGGATGAATGGTGACACAAACTACTGTTATTGCATGACTACACGTTGTGAAGGGTATATAAGATTCGGCACGGCCGAATATAGCGCTCTTACTTGTTCTTAATCAATTTAAGCAGTGAGACCCATTTTTTTTAATGAGTTATATATTTTTATTAATGGGGTTAATAAAAAGTACTCAACTTGTTTAGTGCTTTCATTTGATACCAATATTGTGGTGGTAAGAGACAAAGCCGTCACTACTATGTTTGACTTATATCTTCCCCATAGTTAATTGTATTTCCCTTAATTTGATACCAAAATTAGGAGGATCAAGAGGGCACTTTTTGAAATATATGCGACAAATATATATATTTTGTTGTACCGTCCAACATGGATTTTAATTTTTGTAAAGTATATTATATTGCGCTAGTTAAGTCTTTTCATATGTTGGCTTTCTTATTTGTATAGAAGTTAAAAAATCGATTTTCTTTTGTAAATTTTAGGAAAAACACCGAAGTAACTGTAATTTGGTGCTTATATCTCAGTTTCGAACCGATTTGTTAGTTTTTCTCAGAAATAAAATTTGAAACCACAACTTATAATTTGGTGTCTTTAACGTACCCAAAAATATATTTAGTACCTTAAAAATCTTGATATTTTTAAAAATATCTTTTTTCCAAATAATTTTTACCTATAACTTTGCCGATTAGTAACCTATATGTCCAAAATTGTTTACGAATAACAATAGAGGCATATCATATTAAAAAAAAAACGTCTATAATTAAGCTAGGGCTGTGTTCAACATGGTGACCTAACATGTCATAATGTTCTAGGATTTCACAATAGTTAAAAATACTGTTGTTGCTTTTCAAGTAAAAACTGTCCTAAAATAATACTACTGTGTATGGTATGTTTATGGTGCTGATATAACTATTCAGATACCTGCGGCGATTGGTTAAATTCAGCAACCGTACATGCCACACCATCACATTGATTAAGTTATCAATAAACCTCTTGTTTTTCATTTTGTTGATGTATTTTCTTGTTAAAAGCATCCAACCATACTTATTTTTATTAAATATATGGAATCTACACCTTAATATGAACAAGAGTAACATATTTGGCCATGTCAAATCTAATAATACCCTCCTCCATCATGCTCATAGGTATAGCGACCATATCGTAGACTGGCCGGCCTAGATCTCAGTTTCAATTTTATACGTGATTTTGCTTTATTATTCGACGCCATCTTTTTTTTAAATTTTTACATGTAAGCTGTTCTACAATGTCAATCCTTTTCATTTTATACCCATACTTATGAGGTTATCAGTTTCATAGTTTATTGTATTCTACTAATCAAGCATGCGGGGGCTAAGGGGGGCATATATGTAATTACAATATTTGACCCATATATCCTTCACTTTTTTTGGACGCCATCTTGGATTTTAAATTTTTCTAGATTACTGTATTCTACTGGTAAATCCCTTTCATTTGATACTAATATTGTGGGGTCTCATTAATATGAAATATGTATATAAGTTTTATTATTTTTTTATGTTTATATCCGCTTAAAAACATACCATCGTAAAATTATTAAATAAGTTAATGTAAGTATGTATGGTCAATAATTAAAAAAGGCTTAGCCGGGATTAGAACCCATGCTCGCTCTAACCAATAAGGACATTGTTAAATCGACTTCCCTACCTATAAGGATTCAGAATATACATATATACTTATAGGGTCGTAAACTACAACCAATATTTCATACTTATGCTGAATACTGCTGCTTGACTTCGTTATTAAGGTCTTGAGATAAAAAAATCTGAAACCATTTCACATAAAAAAACCCGAATTCGGTTCATCCTTCCATATCACGTTTCTCCATTTTTACAGTGTTAAATTAACATGTGCCTTATCCGGAAAAAAATGGAAGTAGCAAAAGTAAATTACTTTTTCAAGATTTCTAAATAAATATTTATATATGCCTTACTAAATGCAGAAAATTTTGTCATTAACGATGTTCTTTAGAATAAATTCAAAATATTATAAAAAATAGCCTAAACGATTAAACTAACGACTAGCTAAACTAATTCGCCACACAGATACATATGTATGTATATAACAGCCTGAATAATTATATAAAAAGACAACCTTTCGAGCCTATAACTATGTATACAAATTCGCGGGCACAGGCTAGTGTGCCATGTAATTATAATAAATTTTTAAGCTTATCCAAGGCATATTTATTCATAAGGTAATTGCAGTTCGGAGAGAATTTTTTGTTTATATTTTTTATATATGAAGTTTGACATTTGAAATAAATTAGAAAAGAGAGAAAATTGTTTTTTATTTATGCATTTTGACAGCTGAAATTAAAAATAAGTGCTGAAAAAAATAATCAGCTGGCGAATCAAGAGTACCTGATGAATAAATATGCCTTGAGCTTATCAAAGGTTTATTGATTGATCGTTGATTCATAAACTTTAAAACTAATTATGAATAAGATCTCAAATAAAAATTTAAAGTAAATGTGTCAACATTTTTCATATGTTGATAGAAACTAAAAAAATCAACAACAAAAATTGTGCCGCACGTACACGTTTAAATTAAAGTCAGATTTTAATGCTTTATATATCAATGTTTTTTGTAAGGCCATTGACTTCAAGTACCCTATTCTAATGTGTTCTTCTATGAACCATCCTAATAGTATATTTCCACGGCAACGATATTCGTAATTCGATGTCTTATTTATAATTCAAATCCTAATTACGAACCAAAATACATAATTTTCCCAAGCAAATTACTATTTTTGTGGGTAATTCATTTAGAATTACCATCCGATCAGTGTCTTCTCTAATTTCTATCGGTAGTTTATCATATCCAAGAAAAAGTTTAATTTCATATATAAAAAATAAAATGGAAGCAAAAAAGAAAAAAATTTAAAGAAAGTTATGTATAGAAGACTATTGACCACATCAAAATTATTGGATGAAACGAAATTGCGTTTAGAGTGTTTGCTGGCTGCACTGGTTCTATTTTAATAAAAACAAGTAACAGTGCTATATTCGGCCGTGCCGAATCTTATATACCCTTCACAACGTGTAGTCATGCAATAACAATTGTTTGTATCACCATTCATCCTATATAAAATACGTGCATACGTACATGTTAGAATAAATGTGGCATCGAATCCCAGCTGAGCCAAAAAAATTTTATTTTATTTAATATATTATTTATATTTTATTATTATACCCTTCACACAGTGAAAAAGGGTATATATAGGTTTGTCATTCCGTGTGAAATTTCTACAATTTTCATTTCCGACCCCATAAAGTATATATTTTCTGAAAGCTTATGAATAGGGAAGTCGATTAAGCCCTGTCAGTCTGTCCGTCTGTCCGTCTGACCGTCTGTCCGTGTGTATGTTGAAATCAACTTTTTGAAGCCCCCCGACATAGGTTGGACCCGGGTAAGGTATTAAAATATCAGAAATATTCGGGAGTAGATCGCTATTGAAAATCAGAAACATCGGTACATAAACAACTGAGATATGAGTAAAAACCCACGACCACCTCGATTTTCTTTTCACAAAAACAACATTACAACAAAAACATACATACATACAAACGTGTATACTGGTTAGGGAAAACGTGGCATCGAAGCCCAGCTGAGCCAAAAAAATTTTTTTTTTAATTTTTTTTTTATTTTTTTTTTAATTTTTTTTTTATTTTTTTTTTATTTTTTATTTAATATATTATATATATTTTTATTATTATTTTTTTTTAATTTTTTTTTATTTTTTTTTTTTTTGTTTTGTATATATTATATATGTATATAATATTTTTTTTTTTTTTTAAATTTTTTTTTTAAATTTTTTTTTTTTTAATTTTTTTTTTTATGTTTTTTTTTTTGTTTTTTTTAACATACATACGTGAATTTACTGCTATTGCATGACTACACGTTGTGAAGGGTATATAAGATTCGGCACGGCCGAATATAGCGCTTTTACTTGTTTTTTATATTTTTTTTAATTTTTTTAGAAAAATTTAAAAAATTTTTTTTTAAATTTTTTTTAAATTTTTTTTTGTAGTTTTTTTTATTATTTTTTTCTTATTTTTATATTTTTTTTTTTGTAATTTTTTTTGTTTGGTATGTTTTTTACATGTATATATGGATGTATGTTGTTGTTGTAATTGTGAAAAAAAAACGATGTGGTCGTGGTTTTTTGCTCATATCTCAGAAAGTTATTGGGCGATTGTGCTGAATTTCAATAGCGATTCATTCCTGGATATTTCCAAGAGATTGATACCATATACAGATCTGAGGAACATATAGTTGCTTCTAAAAGTTGATTTCAACCAACACACTGACAGACGGGCAGACGGACAGGGCTCGTCTATTCATAAGCTTTCAGAAAATATATACTTTATAGGGTCGGAAATGAAAATTGTAGAAATTACAAACGGAATGACAAAGCTATATATACCCTTGTGCACCACAGGTGAAGGGTATAAAAATATTGATATTATTTGCATACATTCCTTATAAATTTACAATATTATTACGAGTATTACTTACTTTTTTGCCTCCATTGATAAAATAATTATAATTTTCTATGTACAATTTTATATTTCTTAATGTTCACCGCCAAAAAACAAAACTATAATTTAAATTAAAAAAAAAAACACGAAGAACTGTCAAATCAAATTAACAATATGTCGTGGAAACAGGGTAATTTACTTAAGTAATTTAAAGAGCTAATCAAGTAATGGAATGTGTCGTGGAAACATGCTGTCATAAATTAAATTTCGTAAAAAAAAATCAATAAAACTCTTGATAAGAAAGAATTGCGATAACTACGATGTCAATGGCTTGTTTATTATCCAGCAGTTAGTCTATATAAGTATGTTCTGCGGTCGACCTATTCGACCGTTATCACGTTGTTAATGACTTTTTAAACTAAAAATATAATTTTATTTTAACTATAATTTTTTTCTATTTATTTCGGCTTAGCTTTTATTCCTAAAATAAATTTAAATTAAACTATAAAAAAAAAATAAAACAACAAAACCAAACGAGTTTCAATGGTTACACTCCCAGCAAAAACTAGGTAATGATTTTCTCATACTAAAGAACATCAAATTTTTTATAATTTTCATTTAGTTTAACACACTTAGAAAATAAGTACTAATGTTTTAGATAATAGCGGCAAGGCAGTTCATTAGCATACTGATACTTATAGATTTTCACTGATTTTAAAATTTTAAATCAACGTATCGTAGAATAATCAATCCAAATTGTCGTCCTTAAAATATTCAAATGCATTCTGCAAGTTCATAATATTAATGGGTTATTTAGGTTATTCAAAACAAGTACAAGTACTTATTTATTGCTATAAAAGTAAGTACTTATTTAAGTCCCTATTTATAAGCATAAGTCCTTATTCGATCCCCTATTTGTAAGCGAATATGGAAAGTACTTATTTCAGTCCCTATTTGTAAGCGAGAGTGGCCTCCAATAACATTGCCGTGTTAAAATAATGGGTTTATTTGCCAAATTTAAAGGAGTGAAGAACTGTTTTTTAGTACATTCAACTCATTATTTTGTAGAGTTTTTGCTGGGCTACTAAATATCTTTGGTTTTTATACTATACACAAAAGCATTACTTTCGTTTTTTTTAGATTTTATTTTGTTACACACATATGGTTTGCCCATATGTTAGTAGCAGTTTTATTCGCTTATAACTCTTAAAATACTAAAGCAATTTTAACAGGATTGAGATTGTGCGCATCTGCTGGAAAATCCCTGGTTTATTTTATTTAAATCAGCTGTATAATACGTAACAATCGCCTATTTCGCTAATTTTTTAAGGTTTATCATTATCAAACTTAGGTTTATGTGGAAAGAAAAATTAACCATGACCACTTTTTTAATTTATCGAAAATTAGAGAACGTCCGGAGGACCGATCTTTCTAATATTCTTTTGGATATTCATAGTAATACAATTAAAGTTTTTACGAAAACCGATTTGGCTGTATCGATTTTTATTTTTCCTTAGAATTATATATAAGCTCAAGCATAGTTCTTACGAATTAAACAGTTTTAATACCTAAAGTCTTTAAAATTAGTGTGGGGTATTATAATTACTTTCATGTTTGAGCTTAAAATGAGCTGGCAAATAATAAACGTCTTCAATATAAATAAAATATATTTTATTTCGTTATCTAGAAAACTATAAAATCTATAATCTATTTTACATTTATCTTATTTGTCTAGTTCCAGCCAACAAAAAATACGCTCGGAACAGGAAAAGAGATACCTCCTATTCAAAAGACATTGTATTACATATTTCAAAAATTATAAATGTTACATATTTTTAATACTCACATTTTAATAAAAATTGTAAAAGTTATTAAAATGATTAGATAAAAAGAAAAGATTGGCATACAAAGAAAATATATTTAATAGCATATCTGCAGACTATATATGTTTTAAGACTTCAATTCTGTATACATTCTGTAATTAGCTGTAATATCATTTTTCTTTTTTAGACACAAATTCGAGAGGATCTGAGCAGGGGACGTAGTACCCCTCATACCAAAAAATTCACTTTGGACTTAATTCTGTAAAACTGTAATTTCTATTTGGTTGAAATAAAGTACGAGCTAATTTTGATAACAATTTCCTAGTGAAAACAAAAATGGTAAGGATCGGAGAAAGGGAACTAATATGTATGAAATACTATATATGATAATTTAAGCATACCTTACAAACAATGGCAAATAATATTAAAAGTTATCTCCAAATAAATACAATTCAAAAACTTTGTTGGAGCCAGCAAAGTTATACGGGTTCTGCTAGTAAATATGATTAAATTAAATATGTTTAATATCGCTTACAAAATGTCGTAAAACGTTGGGGTTTATTTAATTGAACAGGAGTGTATGTAAATTTTATTGCTAAAATATTACAAACATAAACGTAAATTAAAATTGACATTGATGTAAAGTTATTTTTCATTTTATATTTTTGGCGTAGAATACGTCTTACCTTACGGAATAGGGAGTCATGTCAGATTGTTATTGTTGTAATCTTTATTTCATTGATTATGAGGAAACAGCGAAATAACTTTTTTTAAATTTTTTTTTGTAGGTAAATGAAGATGTTATCTTTCGTTTGATATACATACATTCATATTGGTTGATATCTTCCTAATATTTAAATTTCTCAAATGAAAATTGTTTAAACACATACACTCAAACATATGTATGGTGTTTGGTTGAGTGTTTGAGTTTGTAGCGTGAACACAAACTATGCTGCTGTTTCAGTGTGGACACAAACCTTCGGCTGTTGTTTTGATTGATAAAATATTGAAAGCGATACATTTAATTTGGATTATATTCGAAACGATGCTCCCACAACTATTGATAACACAACCATTGACTTAGTTTTTGCGAGAAATTTGAACGTTAATTTAAAAACATATTTATCCTATTTTTCCTATCATAAGCCCATATTATCAAAAGTAACTTTCAAATAATCAAATTGATTTGCGTCTGTTATTTATCATTTATCCTTACTCTTTTAATTTAAAAACATATTTATCCTATTTTTCCTACCATAAGCTTATGTATATTATCAAAAGTAACTATCAAATAAATAAATTCATTTGCTGATATTATTTATCATTTATTGTTATATATGTTTTCTGTTTTATCGGTTGGCGTATTCTATGTTAAACTTAATGGCCGTGTCTTTGACACAGCTTGCAGGGACAGGCCTCGGACAACTGTCTGCTGTTTTTTTTTTGCCATTCTGTAAAATTAATAGCAATCGGCGGCCTTGTTGTGAGTGTAGTTGTCGTATATACAATATAAAATGAACACTTACGATTTCGACAGGAAATCGACACGACAACGTCAATCAGGCTGATTATGAAATTAATGGTAACTTGACGTATTGACGGCCCTCGCAATAAGGCTAAATATGTTTTATGTATGTATGTATCATCTGCAAGATAACAGTTATTTGAACTTCATATAATGAACAAATAAAATAGCTCATTAAAATTCCCCCCTTTATGCTTTTACTTTACTTAATAGATTGTTATACAAAGTTTCAAAGATTTTTTATAAACCTAAAATTGTTTATGACTAAGGAGTAAGTATTTAAGATGATAATACACACATACTCAAAACTTACCCATATTTTAATGAAATTCGTACAACTTACGACCAAATATGTATTACCTTTCATTCAGTTTTAAAACATCTTTATAAATTAAAAATTTTTTTTTTTTAAATACCTACCTGAAAGCGATAAATGCATCGCCCATTTCTCCGCCGACAATATGAACACCACCTTCTGGTATTGAAAGACCCCGAAAGAATTGACGTATATCCAATGCATTGGCGGACCATGGTAAATTTTGTAAACGAATAATAACACTCATGATGTTGATTATTTTCGTTTATGAACAACTTTATTTACCAAACTTATACAATATTGTGTATTTTGTTATTGCTCTAATCCAAAAAAATCGCTTCTTCTTTTTCTATCATAGATTTATTGACTTTACTGTCGGTGTGACATTTTTCGCACTATAAAAAACGCAATGATTATATCTCTAAGTACAGACACATACATACATTGAGTTTTACACGCAAGTGCAAATTGTCTTTTTTTTTTTGTAATCCAGCAAAAAAAAGTTGAACTCTGCAAAGAAAATATAAAAAAAACATACGAATTTGTATCGCATAGTAAATAAACGGCAAACGTTGAAAATTGTAATATATGTACATATGTATATATTTTTATAAAAAGAACATGAATAAAACAAAAAGAAGTACATGATAAAACGTTTACAATTATTCTGACAACAAATAAGTTTTTTTCCAATATCTTTATAATATTATACATACATGTATGTACATATATGTATAAACATATGCAAGTAGTACGCCTATAATTTCTAGGTAATTATTTACGGCTTTCAAACACATTTAGTAAAATAATATACAAACCGATCATGGAAAATGCACTACCAAATACCATTACACAAATATATGGTCAGATATATTGAAATTAATTTACATAATATCGTTTTGGTTTTTCTTACAAAATTAAGCCTTTTTTCTGTCCCCTTTTTATACAACTTTTTTTGTTCAGAATAAAGTTTTTACATACTTACTCGCATATATTCTATAATAGTGTTTTCAAAAAGTTTGAAAATATTTTATAAGTATCTTTTATACGTTAGTTAGTCCTATTATGATACATGCAACTAATAAAGTTAACCTTAGTAAAAGATTTGGATAACATGAGCAATTAAACAACATCATTGAAAAATAAACAACTACCGACTATTTAAAACGATGTAATTTAGTTGTCATATTTTTTCATATATTAACATGCAGAAAAAATTTAAATTTTAAATTCAGATACCCTTTGAGTATCGATCTTTTTTATGTTGTAGTGTAGTTATAATAACTAAAAACTATTTATCTGTCCTTAAACATCTTAATTTCTTGTGAATAATACAACAAAAGTTGATAATTTCACAGGAAATCACTTATAAATTTTGAAATGATTTTTACAAATTTATTCCCTTTAAAATAAAGACTTATATAAACCGTCCTGTATTAATTAAATAGCATTTCGTCCTTCGTATATTTATGTAAATTATAAGTTACAAATAAGATATTATTCCAAATGATATTGTTTGTTGAAACTGTATAGGAAATAAGTTTTACACTATAAACTATCTGTAAAGTTGATCAAAATAATTGAAAATACGCCTGAGGGTATTTTTTAAAGTGCGGAATTGCAATAATTGTTGTAGTTGTTGTTTTTTTCCACAGAAATATTATTTAAAAAGTGCTTAGTATAAACAAGTAAGAGTGCTATATTCGGCCGTGCCGAATCTTAAAAACCCTTCACAACGTGCAGTCATACAATAATAATAGTTTGTATCACCATTCATCTCATATGAAATACGTACATATGTACATATAGGTTAAAAAAATAAAAAAAAAATTAAAAGAAAAAAAAATATAAATATAAATAATAAATATAAAAAAAGAAAAATTAAAAAAAAAATAAAAAAAAATTAAAAAAAAATAGAAAAATTGTAATAATATAAATAATATATAAAATAAAAATATAAATATAAAAAAAGAAAAATTTAAAAAAAACAAAAAAAAAAATAAAAAAAAAAAATAGAAAAATTGTAATAATATAAATAATTTATTTGTTGAAAATAATACTTTGCCTAAAATTGTAAACCTCATACTTTACGTATTCTAAATTTGTATTTATATAAACATCATAGTTAGCTTTGGTTTTTCTATTAATAACTGAAAAATATTTATTATATTATTCATCAATAAAACTTCGTTACGTTTAGATTACTTCGAGTTGTCTTTCATTTATCCAATATTTGGTTATGGGCCCAGGCTTTTAAACGTTACATAATATTTAATATTTGAAAAAATAAGATAAATATGACTTCGCCGTTCTTGCAAATTGAGAAGCTAGATGAAAAGAATTATGATTCGTGGCATCTGCAAATGAAGAGCGTTTTGATTCACAATGGATTGTGGAAGTATGCAAGTGGTCAACTTAATTGTGAGCCTGGTTGGAATGATGTGCAGAAGGCAGCTTGGGTAACTAGTGATGAAAAGGCGCTCGCTACCATTGTTTTGAGTGTTAAAGGAACTGAATTGAATTATATTAAAAAATGTTCAAATTCTGCTGAAGCGTGGAACAAATTAGCTGAAGTACACAAACCTAAAGGACCTATTCAGAAGGTAATGCTCTATAAACGTTTGATGAATCTCAAGATGGATGACAACGAGAATATGTCCCAGTATTTGAACAAATTCCAGGAATTGCTTGAACAATTAGCTGATGTAGGTATCGAACTTCAGGATGAGTTACTAGCGATTGTACTCTTATCTAGTTTGCCTAAATTGTATGAACCGTTTATAATTGCAATGGAAACTCGAGATAATTTGCCATCATTTCAAGTTCTTAAACTAAAATTACTGGAAGAAGGTAATCGCCGAATTAATATGCAGCGAGACGACGAGATAAATGAATCACAACAAGCGTATGCCGCACGTTCTAATAAAAAGATAAAGAAATGGAACGTAAAACAAGTCAAAGAAAATAAAACCGCTATTGGTAAGTGCTACAATTGCGGTCGTAAAGGTCATTACGCACGAGATTGCCGAGATGAGAAGCATATACATCAAAAGACGTGTGCATTAATTGCAGCTGCAAGAGGATTTAAAAATGATGTGTGGTATGTTGACAGTGGTGCAACATCTCACATGTGCAATGATAAAAAACTATTCAAAACCCTTAAACAATGTGATGAAAAAATTTATCTTGCCGCTGATAAATGTATAACTGCTACAGGAAAAGGGGAAGTTGTACTCAAAGGAGACTGTAAGATTCACCTCAAAAATGTCTTATTTGCTCCTGAATTACAAGGTAATTTTATTTCCATAAGCAAAGCTGTTGAAAATGGTTATACAGCTGTATTTAATTCTGATGGGGTGCAAATAAGGGACAGAGAAGGTTATGTATATATAAGAGCTTTAAAAGAAGACAATTTATTTATTTTGCATCTAGAACCCATACAACGTATTTCTGCAGTTAGCAACAATGATATGTTATGGCATTGTCGATACGGCCATTTAAATTTTAATGATTTAAATGAAATGTGTAAAAAAGATCTTGTAAATGGCTTGAAAATTTCTATGCAAAAGAACGTCAAAAAATGCCACACATGCATGGTAAGCAAAATTCACGTAAAGCCATTTCCAAAAGCAACTGAATCTCGCTCTAAACACGTATTGGAGTTAATTCACTCGGATGTTTGCGGTCCGATAAACGTATCGTCAGTAGGTAGTTCGAAATATTTTGTCACCTTTATCGATGACAAAACAAGAAATATATTTGTATATTTCATGAAGTCAAAGAATGAAGTATTCGATAAGTTCAAGATTTTTAAAGAGCATGTTGAACGTCAAACAGGAGAAAAAATTAAAATTCTAAGAAGTGACAATGGACGTGAGTATATAAATAAAACTTTTGATTTATATCTGCAGGAACATGGTATTTTGCGTCAATTGACAGTAGCATACACACCACAACAAAATGGTGTTGCTGAACGTGCAAACCGCACATTAGTGGAAATGTCAAGATCTATGTTAGTACATGCAAAACTCAACAAAAATCTGTGGGCAGAAGCCATTGCTACAGCTGTGTATTTGCGAAATCGTTCTCCTACTAAAGCATTATCAAATAAAACGCCATATGAAGCATGGCATGGAAGAAAGCCAAAAGTAAGTCATTTGAAGGTTTTTGGATCGTATGCAGTGGCCTTGAATAAACGAAAAAAATCAAAGTTTGACGCAAAAGGAAAACAATATGTCATGGTTGGCTATTCCAAAGTTGCAAAGGCATATAGGTTGTATGATACAGAAACTCAAACCGTTATTGAGAGACGTGATGTAAGTTTTGAAGAAAATACATTTGACAACTATGTTCATCGTGAAGATAATGATAACAACAACAGTGATTTTATAACATTTATTGCTGGTGAAGATAAAGCACTATATCCACCATTGCATCGTACAGTCAACGAAGAACCCATCGAAGAAGACGAGAGTGAATTTAACACTGCCGACGAAGAAGAATCCGGTGAAAACACATTATCTGATGACGGTAGAATGCTAGAAGATGAGTGGCAGGAGGAGAATTTAAATGTCGAAAATGATGGTCAAGAAGAGTCCAAAAGAGGAAGAGGCCGTCCTAAAATTATTCGAGATGGTAATCCTGGTAGACCGAAAAAACAGTACAACTTATTGAATGGCTTATTAGCAAAATTTAAAAGTTGATATCAAGTTTCATCATACAAGAAAACTCAGTAACAAGAAACAAATAAAATTAAAGTATGTAAGCACAGACAAAATGGTGACAGATATTTTTACAAAAAATCTTTCTAATATTAAACATATAAATTTTGTTACTTTTATAAATATCAATTAACTAGTTATAGTATAAGGTTTAAGAAGGAGTGTTGAAAATAATACTTTGCCTAAAATTGTAAACCTCATACTTTACGTATTCTAAATTTGTATTTATATAAACATCATAGTTAGCTTTGGTTTTTCTATTAATAACTGAAAAATATTTATTATATTATTCATCAATAAAACTTCGTTACGTTTAGATTACTTCGAGTTGTCTTTCATTTATCCAACATTATTAAATAAAAAAAAAATTTTTTTTGCTCAGCTTGGATTTAATGCCACATTTTCTCTAACCAGTTTGTATGACATGTGTTGTTGTCGTTGTGTTAAAAAAACGAGGTGGCCGCAGTTTTTTGCTCATATCTCAGTTGTTTATGTACCGATTCTGATTTTCAATACCGATCTACTCCCGAATATTTCTGATATTTTAATACCTCATCTAGATCCAGGCGATGTCGGGGGGCTTCAAAAAGTTGATTACAACATTCACACGGACAGGCAGGCAGACTGACAGAGCAGAATCGACTCCCCTATTCATAAGCTTTCAGAAAATATATACTTTATGGGGTCGGAAACGAAAATTGTAGAAATTTAACACGGAATGACAAACCTATATACTATACGCTTTTTTACTGTGTGAAGGGTATAAAAAGGGCATATCTCAAAATCGCGTTTTCTGATAGTTCAGTTACTCACACATGACCCATAAAAGATATAGTGTCTATAGTCGAAAATAACATAAATAAACACTTGCCAATAATGATGGCTGAATTAAAATTAACATATACAGAACATTGCGTCCATTGGTTGCAACCAATTCGTTCGTTTACTGACATTATTAACTAACTATTTTTTTGCTAGCGATTTTATTTAAGATGTATTTTTTATCTTAAAAACCAACACTGTTTAATTTCCTTATAATAAAAACTAATTTATCACTTTAATAAAAAAATTCTAAATGAGTTCTTTTTATTCATAACATTTTATTGATTACATATAAAAAATATATAAGTTATAATGAAGGGGCCAAATTACGGCATTCGATCACGAACGAAATTTTACTCGAACGATCGAGTTCGCTGTGCTTTAGGTGTAGAGATTCTAATAGGAATTTTCAAATTACGATCACATTTTTTCACGTAATTTGCCTCAAGAACTTTTTCAAATATTTAGCTTTTATTTTCAAACATTTATACAATAAAAATGTATTCAAAGTATTGCTTATTGTTAGCATTTATTATACATTTTGGTTATTTTTCAAAAGGCATTGGATGGATGTAAGTTTTTATGTAACACAATGTTTTTGTAAAAAAAATCATACTTTTCGATGCAAAAACTTCTCACCAAAACTACAGAAACGGAGCACAAGGAATTGTCAAAAAAAAGATAAAAACGTTATGTAGCACCGACAACAGACTTTGTATCAACTTTTCATGTTTTAGTGGCATTCTGGCAATTTCTAGTAAATAAATCGCACGACTAATGTGTCTTAAAAACATATTAAGGCAATACAAGTAGATTTATACATAGTGGGCCAATTCAAAGTGGTTGCATATCAGTCATATTTGTACTAATTCATATTATTTTATGCATGCATAAAATTTTTGTTAGCAATTTCCATACAAAAAAAAATAATATGACTTTACACATTTGATTCCTATGTATAAGAAATTGTTTATGTTATACTTTTAACCATACTGTCTCTCAGAGAGAATTTCTTCGCTTCTCACCTCAGAGAGAATATTTTCTATTTTCATCTTTCCTGTATACATACAATTTTTAACAGCGTCATCTCTTTGTCTTCTTGTATTAAATACATAATTTGTTAACAAAAGGTGTTCAAAGTCACTAGTCATATTAATATGAATTATATGATATAGTACAATATGAGAGTCTACTTTGAATTGGCCCACTGTGTTTCTTATTAATAATATAATTTTTATACCCTTCACACAGTGAAAAAGGGTATATATAGGTTTGTCATTGCGTGTGAAATTTCTACGAGGCATAGAACCCCAACTGAGCCCAAAAACATTTTTTTTATTTATTATTTTATATATTATTTATATTTTTATTATTTTTTTATAATTTTTTTTCAATTTGTTTTTATTTTATATTTATTTATGTTTTTTTTTTTTTTTTTAATTTTTGTTTTTTTTTTTTTTAACACACATACGTAAATTTATAATTTTACAATGGGATGTTTTTATATATGTATGTTTTTCATATGTATGTACGTATTTCATATGAGGTGAATAATGATACAAACTATTGTTATTGCGTGACTACACGTTGTGAAGGGTATATAAGATTCGGCATTGCCGAATATAACACTCTTGTTTTAATTAAATAATCCACATTTATTTTAGATTTGCTCTGATTTTGATTGTTAAGCGCTCTTAATCAGTACGATCGTTTTTCATTATGTACTTCGAAAACTTGTTATTATTATTAATTTTTTATTCTAAAATTGTATTTATTGGTGTTTCATATCATTCTTGGATAACAGTTATACGTAAACACGCAATATCCAAATATTATTTGAATCAATGAATATATACCATTGGTGCCCAAGTGTCACCCAAGAATGATAAAAACAAGGTTACGAAATGCGCATATTTGTTGTCTGCTCTCTCGTGACGTCACATCAGCGAACAATTTATTAATATTATAAGACTTAATTTAACTATAATGCTATTATTTTTTTTATTTATATAAATCTGTTTGTGAAAAAAGTGTACCAAAATCCAAAAATAAGTGCTCCAAAGTTAGCAGAACATCTTGCATCTTGTAATAGTAGTTTTGCATAGTAATGGCTTTAAGAGCAGAACTGCACAAAAATAAGACACTCATTTCGAATAGAAACAGTAAACTTTGCATCGCACATGCTAAGGCTAATTTAAATAAAGATCCTGATTTCCGGAAAACTGTCCTTTTTACTGTAAAAGTGAGTATATTTTTGAAAATTATGGTAGGTCTAAAATTTGGAAAAAAAAAACACTACTCATAACCCAATAAATGTCATACCTATTGTAAAACACCATGGAGGCAGTGTTATGGTTTTGGAAGATTTGTGTGGGTCGTTTGGTTTTTTTTTTAAGGTAAAATGGACCGCAATTAATATAAAAACATATTGGAACAAAATTTGAAGTTATAATTTAAAAGCATGGTTCTGGAAGATTTGTGGATTTTCCAGAAATTATCCCAAGCACACCACACACGTTGTTTGAGACTGGCTTATACATACATATATCACGCACCAATACAGCTGAATTCCCCATCCTATTCACCGGACCTCAACCCAATCCAACACATCTGGGATGTTTTAAAAAAACTGGTCCGCAAATACGACATAAGCCGATAAATCTAAAAAACCTCATTAATTCGTGCGTGGGCTGAAATAACGCCCGATATAACGGAAACCCTGATTATGTCAATGCCCGGCAAGTTGTAGTTGATAATACCCAAGGTTTGCCTACTAAATATTGAAATGCCTTTATTTTTTTTTTATATGAACAAAAATTTATTTATTTTATTAAAATGTTATTTTATAAATGAAGTTATTTTTTAATACACTAAATAATTGCATAAACTTAATCCCAATATTTTCGCGAATTCTTTGAAAAGCGTAAATCAAAGGGTGTATGTAGATTTTCTCTCAACTGTATATGCATGTATGTATGTATATATGTATGTAAATAAACAAAACTAAAAACGACAAATTTGCAAATACATACATACATACAAATAATAACAGAAATTATTCAAGAATAATAAAAACAAGATTACGTATTCAGAATATACAAAATGTTCTCATTCTGCTCATGTACGCCACATCAGCTTCGCACTTAACAGATTTATATATGTATGTAAATAACAGGATAATAAAAGCTTTATAATTAATTTAAAAGTATATTATTAAACATATTACGGCTTATAGCTCATTTACCATTTTTAAGACTTTCTTTTTACAATTTTAATTTGTAATATCAATCACTCGTTTGCTAGTGTGACATCACGTATTACCATTCTTGTAAAACCATAGGATATTCTACAAGAGCAAAACAAGTTATCAAAAATAATGGCAGTAGTGTAACCATTTGCATGCAAAAACAAATTACTTACGTTTTTCATGTACAGAAGTACATACATGTGTTTTTTTACGTGCAAGAAAGTAGAAACAAAGTTTCTTTTTTTTTCAGTCAGTACATTTATTTTATACAAACGTTACTCTATGAATATCTGTTGTTAAGAAAGTTTGAAACAGAGTAGTTTATTAAAAGAAAACAATTCGTTACATATTGTAGTGTTATAAGAACAAGCGATTACTTAATATAAATAGTTTATTCAAGTATTCACAACACTCGACCTGAATAAATTATTTATATACAATAAATTATAAAATAAATTATCCTAAACCGGATTTTTCACCAAAGAATTTTATTTTCTCCGCACTAACAGCCTTGGTAAGGAAGTCTGCTGCCATATTTCTAGTATCAATATATCTTAAAAGAATCTCGCCATTCTCCAATTTCTCCTTAACAAATTTCACCTTGAGGTCAACATGTTTAGTCCTATTCGAGAATGAATTGTTCTGTGCTATAAAGATTGCACTTTTATTGTCACAATACAAAATAATCGGCCGCTGTGGGTCTTGAACAAGTTCCCGTTGTAGTCGCTGTAACCATTTACATTCCTGCATTGCTGAGACCATCGCCATATATTCCGCCTCGGTTGAGGAAAGTGCCACCGTTCGTTGTCGCCTAGTACACCAAGATACTGCACCATTTTGCATCGTAAATAGGTACCCTGTTGTTGACCGCCTATCATCAACATTCCCAGCCCAATCTGCATCACAGTAACCAGCTAAATCACTTGGAATTGATTCGTATATCAGACCTTTATCAATGGTACCCTTTAGGTATCTCATTATTCGTTTCACTCCAGCCCAATGAGATTTACCAGGATTTGTATTGAATCGACTTAGTAAATTTACGGCAAAACTTATGTCAGGTCTTGTGATTTGCGCTGCAAATAGAAGACATCCCACAGCTTGCATATATGGGACCTTTGCCATTTCACGTTTTTCAAATTCATCGGTCGGGCACATTTCAAACGAAAATTTCTGACCAATATCCATAGGTGTAGATACCGCTTTGCAATCGCTCATAGAAAAACGATTCAATACTTCCTTTATGTATCTTGATTGGTCTATTTTGATTTTGCCGCTTTCTTTATCGCGAGTTATCCGAACACCTAAAACCGAAAACGCTTCACCCAGATCTTTCATTTTGAATTTCATTGCCAAATCAAGTTTAAGACGATTAATTACATCAATTTCATTGCAAAATATCAAGACATCGTCCACATAAATGGCCACATATAGTATTAATCCACTATTGATGCAATAGTACACGCACTGGTCTACTTCGCTACGTTGCATCCCAAAATCCAAAAGTGCCTTATTTAGTTTTTCGTTCCAGATACGACTTGACTGCTTTAAACCATATAGCGATTTCTTTAAATGACACACACGACCACTACCATCATCAAATCCTTCCGGCTGCAACATAAATATTTGCTCTTGAAGTTCGCCATTAAGAAACGCTGTTACTGCGTCTAACTGATGAATTACAAGATTATATTTTGCTGCTAGGGCAAATAAAAGACGTAATGATGTGTAACGCACAACAGGTGCAAACGTTTCCTCGTAGTCAATACCTTTCTGTTGAGTACAACCTTTTACAACGAGCCTTGCCTTATGGCATATTTCATCACCATTTGCGTCGAATTTCGTCTTAAATACCCACTTACAATTTATGGGCTTTCTTCCTTTAGGCAGATCTGTTAGACACCATGTATTATTTGCTATTAAGGATTCCATTTCCGAAATCATGGCTGTTTTCCATATCTCAGCATTTGTAGACAAAATAGCTTCATTAAATGTTTCTGGGTCATTCTGTTCGTTGTCATTTTCAGTCTGCGTAACACACAAATTATATCTACGACGGGGTCTACCCGCTATACGATCTGAGCGACGAACATTTACATCGTTGTCATCGCCACTACTGTCGCTATTGTTGATAATGTCACTATGACCAATTGCATCTTCAAAACCGTCGCTATCAAAACCAAAGAAGTCCTCTTGTTCACCAGTTGACAATTCTATAGTATCCTCTTCCCCGGAATTGAAAACTTCTTGACTAACACCAATATCAACAACGGGAGAACAAGTATTAGTACTAATATTTTTATTGACACGTACCTTGCATTTGTCTTCAATAAACTTGACGTCACGGCTGATTATGATCTTGTGAGTAGTGGGATCTTGTAATCTGTATGCCTTACTTTCCTTGCTGTACCCCATTAAGATGCATTCCTTGGATTTTGCACTCAATTTACCGCGTTTCTGTTTCGGTACATGCACGAATGCTCTACTGCCGAAAACGCGCAAATGTTTCAGGTTAGGTTTTCTACCTGAAAACATTTCCTCGGGAGAACTATAATTACCACGACAAGGCACAATATTGATTAGGTATGCTGAAGTTATTGCAGCTTCTGCCCAATAAATATCTTTTAAACCCGCATCTATTAACATACATCTTACGCGCTCCATAATTGTGCGATTTATGCGTTCTGCCACACCATTCTGCTCCGGCGTATACGGTGCTGTTTTTTGATGTTGTATTCCGCATTGTGCCAAGTACTCTTCAAACTTCTTTCCTATATATTCCGTGCCGTTATCGGTACGTAAAATTTTAATTTTGGCACTACATTGATTTTCAGCAAGTTTCTTAAACAAAACAAATTCTTCCAAAACATCTGACTTGCGTTTTATTGGTGTAACAAATACCTTTCGTGAGTAATCATCAACAAAGGTTAGAATAAAACGATTTCCGGAAAAAGATTCCGTACTGAAGGGCCCCATTAGATCTGAATGGACAATTTCTAATACTCTTGTTGCACGATGACTAGCCTCCTTGAATGACTCACGTGCTTGTTTGCCTTTCATACAAACTTCACATTTTTCACTTAAGACAGGATTTTTGATTTCCATATCATTTGACGTGTTCATGACCTTTTTCAGATTGGTGTCGCAAATATGACCGAGCCTTCTATGCCACAATTCGAAATCGTTTGAGGCAATTAATGCGTTTTCACGATTTGCCGGTTTTATGTCGCAATTTAATTTGTACAAATTTTTATAAACTTCCGCCGTTGCCAACAAATCACCGCCTTTGCCAAAAATTTTACACTTGTCAGCTTCAAAAAGTACTTTATTACCTTTTAGTGTCATTTGTCTTACGGATAACAAATTAACTGACATTTTAGGGACATACTCAACGTTTCTTAAAAATGCGTTTGTCTCTTTTTCCCCTGAATTCAAAACCACATTTACGTCTCCAGTACACTCAATCGCCATTTTGTCATTATTAGCAACAAATACATGCTTATCACTTACTTTTTTTGTGTTGCTCAAAATACCTTTGATGTTCGTCATGTGCGATGTTGCCCCTGAATCTATGAACCATTCACCAATGTTGTTGTTGCCTTCCGTAGAAAGCAGACAAGACGATGAAAATAAAGAAGCCACTGATGCTTTTTCTTCTGTTCTCCTTTTTGTGACGTTAGATTTTACCTTCTGCGTACAATTTTTCGCTATATGCCCTACTTTATTGCATGCATAGCATTTGGGTTTGTACTTGTGTTGTTTCTTGTTAGAAACCAAGGCCTTCTCTTCTACTTTAGGGGAATCAAATTTTGCGTCTTGAAGCAACAAATTTTTCACCATGTCAACACTTAGTTTCGTTTTTGAGTTCTCCACTGCCATTACAAGTGATACAAATTCATCTGGCAAACCTGCCAGCATTAGAGATGCTATTACCTCATCATCAAGATTCAATCCACTTTGCTGAACCTTTAGCGACATCAGTACCACCTCACTTACATACTCCTGTACACTGCCGAAGTCAGCTAACTTCATCTGAACCAAACGTTTGAGAAGCTCGACCTTTCTGGTCAACCCTTTGTCTTCAAAGGCATTTAATAGCGCATCCCAAGCCTTTTTTGCAGTGTTCGCCGTTGCAATGTGAGCAAAATTTGATGGTTCTATCATTAGCGTTATTTCCGCCAATGCGCGTTCATCTTTCTCAAGATCGCTGCTGGTGGGAGGTGTAGCATGACCTACATCTACGACTTTCCAACAACCTTTCAAAATCAAATACGATTTTGCATGACGCTTCCATATATCAAAATTTTCCCTACCACGTAGCTTCTCAAATGGAAAAGACAAATTATTTGTGGCCATTACCGTAGTGTCTTTGGCAAATTTTTGATTTAATAAAAAAAACGAATTTAAACACGATTCTATAATTTATTACAAAAAAAAAAATTCCTTTCGCAGCAAATTCTCGCGTGTTACTGGGCCCATAACCTGTTGTTAAGAAAGTTTGAAACAGAGTAGTTTATTAAAAGAAAACAATTCGTTACATATTGTAGTGTTATAAGAACAAGCGATTACTTAATATAAATAGTTTATTCAAGTATTCACAACAATATCTATGATCGTTTTTATGTGAAGATACATATCGCTAGCTAAAATACAAAAAGACGTTACTAACAAATTTACAGTAGAAAAAAAAAATTTTTAAAAAACTAATAATTTTTGCAGATTTTTAATAAATACATGTATGTGTGCATTGTTTACTCGTACAAGGAATTCTTTAACAATTGATAATCATTTCATGACATTTTGTTTTAGTTTAGTTACATCAGTTTTTATTCATTAAAAAACACAATTGTACTTACCCTCTTCTGATTTTTTTGGTTAATTGAATTGTAATTTATTATTATAAGAGTGTAAAATTTTGCCAAAACATGTAGTTAACTGGCATTCATTATCAATCAATCATTTTAAGTAACGATATATGTATGCACATATATAAAAAATAAAATTGCATATAAGTAAGGAAATACTTAAAAAAAGTTTGCTAATTAGACATTAGAACTTATTTAACAAGTAGCATTTAAGTATTATATATAAACTCATAGTCAAAGCTTACGTAAACATGTACCTTAACATGTTTTTGTAAACGAACATAATGGGTAGGTAACCTGTTTCATATTTACCAACAACATATTAAACTTCCATAGTCATTAGGTATTTATTGCAACAGGAAATATCAACGAAATAGGAAATGTTGCAGTTATATTAAAAAAATATCTTAAAATATGTACATATGTATGTATATACATAACATACGCATACATTTGTATAGATGTATATTTTTATTTTTGTAAATGATTTAGGTTAAAACGAAAAAAAAATAACATAAATTAGGAAACTGAACTTTTGATTAATGAAGGATAGACATATTTAATATCTTCTTCATAAAAATTATCAAATGTAAAACTTTATAAAACTGATTCCCTGTGGAAAGTCGATTTATAAACCTTAAATATTCCTTTTGCATCTTAAAGTTTAACTGTCCTATTAAAAAAAAACGCAGGTTAATAAACGGTTTAGAAAACTAATTTTTTATTAAAAATTAATTATTTAACGCTTAAGAAATCCTTAATAATTTTTATAAATAAGGCCGTAACTATTTTTATGTAAAAAAATCATATATACCAAATGTAAAGTTTGGTTAACAATTACAATTAAAAAAGGAATCCACAAATAAAATATTTAAATTGTTATATACTACGATATAATTTAAAACAACTTAAAATAGCTTAATTAAGAGTTTATACGCAAAAATCTCAAAAACATTATTTTTAAACTTTTCAAATAATTATTGTGGCTTTTACACTACTTTAAACTTGAAAGAAGAAGATTGAAGCTTGAAATTTCTTAAAAATAAAACGTCTTTGCAATATTTAAACAAGTTTTATTTAAAAATAATATTTATGGAATGTAATAAAATGATTTGCTCCATCCAATTGGTAAGGTTGTAAATAATATACAATATTTGAAAGCAGAAAAGTACATATACATAAGTATTTCCAAAATTAAATATGATATACCGATTCACTTCAGGCGGTTATGGTCCACTGACAGTTTAACTTATGGGTCGATTATGGATAGCAACGTATACCATTATTAACTTCTTTTGCCTGCAATTGCCTGATTTTTCATAAAAGTCGATTGGGCCTTTTGACATGTTAGACATTTTTTGTCTTCCTTGACACATACGGTAATATGCAAAAGAACTAAATACAGCTTACAAATAAGCTAATAGGCAAAAATTCTTAATATTATATTGTTAAGCTATTTTATTTTTTGTAACTTATACTTTAATTAAGAAAATAAATAATTGTTATTTTTTTTAACTTATAGGTTTCTCTTGAACTATAAAAGAATTGTATACTTCATGTTCTTATGAAGGATAATTAATTAAATTAATTAATAATAGTTTATTAGTCCTATACGATTTTCGATATTTAAGGAGGTAATACACGGCATGTTTTTTACATCTGACTTGTCAAATTCTCCACTGTTAATACGAACATGTCGTGTGTTATCTTTAAAACATTACTTCTGTAAAAGAACATGTGTTGAGACATCTGACAAAATTTCAATTAGAGCGTACCATGGTGTAATTACATAAGGTGATAGCGTAAAGGAGAGCGATTTTCGGCTCTCTTTTTTTATGTATGAAGTTTGACAATTTCCGGAGTTGAAATCATTTTTTTAATATGTAGTTTGACATACTCCAGAACACAAAAAAATAGTCAGCTGAGCTGGCACCGCCACCTTGTATAAATGTAACCTGGAGCGTACTCTATTTTCTTTTGTCAAAACATGTGATATGAGCCGTTAGCAGAAATATCTGCTGCTGTAAAACAGTCAGCGACAGTTATCTGTAAAATTACAATTTTGCCAGACATGTAGATTTACATATGTTTAACAAATTTTAAAGTCAGATGTAAAAGACATGCCGTGTATGATAGCCTTAACAAAACATAAACGTATATTTCAAAAGAACAATTTAAAAATAACATTCTTACACTTACAAGCTATAGACAAATGTGTGCCAAAACAAAGTTTTAAATTTTTCTTTGTAACTAATTAACGAACATTTAATACCATTAACACTTAAACACAAGTAATTGAAATATGTTTTTATTCAGTTTTAAAAAGATTAAAAAAAAAACTTTTAGTTTAAAAACTTTCACATAATTGTACGTACATATAATGTATATAACAATTTCCTCATTATCGTCACTGGATAGATGGATGATAACGAATAAGTAAATTGTCAATAGGTAAGCAGTGCAAGTAAAAATAGTGGTTACCGCAGGACAGGTTTTTTTATAAACTTTAAAATATTCACATTCAGAAAAACAACATTATTATTTGTAAAACTTGTCGAAGAAAACAGGGATACAAGTGTTAAATTATTTTATAAAGTATTTTATTAATTTAAAATCTTTTTAAAAATATAAAATCTTACCCTGTTTAGGGAAAATTCAAATTTTTGTTTTTGTTTTTTGCTTAGGTTTGAATTGAGAATGAGAGACAATTGTGAACTAAAACAAGACAACAGTACTCCGAATGTAATGTTTATTACAGAAAATAAAAATTTAATTTCTACATGCTGCGTGTTTACTTTTTTTAAACCAATTTTATTTTTTTAATTAATAGTAATAAAACTATATATTTAAAAAATTTGTGAAAATACATTTTCTATGACGTTTTAGATAAATCGTTTTATTGTAAGCGCATATATCTAGAAAGTGAAAAATCATTCAAAAAAGATAAGAATACTATTTGATTCTAAAGTTATACTGCCACAACTTGATAAATTGATATAAAATCTATTAGGATTAGAAATTATTTTTTGCACCTTTTTGAGTTTTTTTTTCAGTTCAGTATGAACTCACAAATTGTCCATCAACAAATGTTTGATGTTTTGTGTTCAGTTGTGCTAAATGATAAATATAAGAACGTCTTGGATTTTTAGAAAATATTAATCTAGTTGTTTAAAAAAAAAACTTTTGTTAGTAAAGTTTGCCATAATATATTGGAAAAAGTGAAGCAAGTTTCAATAATCAAAATTAAAGTTTTTAAAATGTGACAGCGATTAGATCGCACATAAAATAGAAATATTGATTGTTAATGTAAGCTGCTGTACAACTGCATTTATCTGGGGCCAAATCGCGACATACGAACGCGAACGAGTCTGCTGTTTTTTTGGTATGTAAATTTTAATAAGATTTCAAAAATTACGATCGTGATCGTATGTCAAAATTTTGGACCCTGATAACTCACCGACCATACGAGCATTATGTTTGGCAATTATTGTCACAGCAATTGTAAAATTCTATTGCCAACACAAGATATTAACGTGTGGACCTCATAAACATGCATTAGAACACATAGTTAGCAATAAATGTTATAATACATTACTGGGCATAATCTTTTAACTCAAGCTGTCAAATTCAATTGAAAAAAATAAAATGTTACAACAACACTAATGTAAATTACAGTGTAGGTAGTTCTAAAAAATTTAAGTTTTTTAAAATAAACATTTTTTTTGAGGACTCAAGCTTGATTATTTTGATAAAAAAAATTATATTTAAAAGACCGAATAAAAATATACCACAAGTTTTTAAAAATATTTAACCTTCCTATACCCGCGCATTGGTCTGTGCGACCGATAAAACGCTTTTACGTAAATACTTTTTGAAGACTAATATGTTAACGACTGAAAATCAATAAAATTACTGAATATTAATTTAATGAATGGCTAAATAAAAATAGTTTAAATAAAAATCGTTTTTTTAAAGCGTTGTTTCAAAAAAGTAGTATTTCATCTAATTCAAACTTTCGGTCTGTGAGACCGTGCGCGGGTATATGTGATACAAAAATTGGCGCGGGTACAGAAAGGTTAAATATATAATGGCAAAAGAATCGTTTTAATCTAGTGGCTTTGGTGAAATTTATTTTCGTATACTTTTCGTAAAATTTTTTATTACAGAACAATTTTCAGTAAAATTTTTAATTTTATGTTTTACGATATTTACGTGTTCACCACCTAGAGATATAAGATTGTATATTGGCAATTTAACGACATAATCAATCGCTCGTGTGGTCGGGGGGTAAGCTATCTTCAGGTGTAATTGTAACGTACAGTCCACACCAGCCATCGATTTGTTCGAACAAACAATTTTTTTTGCGCACATTGTTCGAACAACGATGTATAAAACAAATAAAAATAGCAACAAAATACACTTTATACGTCTTCTCCATATCAAAGAACATGAACAATTTTTTGACAGTTGCTCGCCGACGATTTGTTATAGTCTAAACAAATCTATGGCTCGTCTAGGCGTAAAGTAACTGAGATTGCAAATGCATCGCCAAAAAGAGATGCTACAATACAAATGGTTACTACGCTGTGGTTCAATATTATAGACGTATGTATGTTAATTTAAAGTATTTTATAAATTAATACAAATATCAAAAAATATACTTATATTTATACTATCGGAAAGAGCATTAAAAATTAATAACTAAGGCAACAAAAATCTTATTATTTTATTTGCTTGTTTTTTCCGTTTTAACAATTAATTTGATTGGTGCGTTATTATAGCCGCATCATTGTTATCTGTTCAACGCATATTAGTCAAACATTTAAAATAGCACGCGGCTATTTTTGTATTTTTATTTTTTAATACAATTTAGGTTAGATAAACTTTTAGAAAAATATTCTGTATTAATCAGCAGCATCTAAAGCACACAAAAAAAAAACAATGACAATTTATGCAAAATAATGATCTTAAACAAACTTGTGAGTCGTTGTTTAGAGTAACAAAAAAAAAACCAGCTCAGTCCCAAAATCTTGTTTCAATTAGGAACTTGTGGAATGAAATTGAAAGACGTTTAAAGATGAAAACAGTAATCACTTGGTTTAAAACGTTAAGGCTGCTTGCATTTTGTTAAAAGTATGCCAACTAGATTCCTTAGTGATAAAAAAAATGAGAATTATCTAACAAAATGTTAAAGGTAAATTTAAAACGATTAGAAAAATTACCAGAATTTCCGTTACAGTGATAAATATTTTAATTATTTGTCCGACATAGATCCTGTCAGCACCTCGATCGTATTCTTTAAACATTTCTTGTGACCAATTGTCAAGAGCCTTTTGAACGATTATAAAATTAAGTGGGAACCAACGCGAACAAATCTCGTCGAGTGAACTAGTTACGTTCGAATTCAGATAACCATCGATAAACACTGGCCCTTGATGATGCTTCTTCGCTAAAAATCAAATTGAGTTCGATACACTGTTGTTAATGTCGTCGAAAGTTGTAAAAAAAATCGTACAAAAAACTTTACGACTGATTTCTTTCTTTTTGTCGACATAAATTTTTTGTTACTGTAAACAACACAAAAGCGTTCGTCAAAAATCTCAAACTTTATTTGTACATTTTTTTTCTACCTCCATATTTTGCTGTTTTGCTTGGTATGTACCTATATTGCATGTTTGGCATTACATTTATGAAGTAAATTTTTTGCCCAAATAAGGGTAACCACTAATTTTAGTAAGTATTTAATTTCATGCGATTTTTCTTACACTTAATATTGTAAAAACATATTACTATAAGTTGTTCTTGCAATTGGTTTTAATTAAGATAATTCGTAAATAGCGCTTTAACTAATTTTTAAATATGCCGAAATTTTTTGCGGTTTTCTATTACTTATATTACGTTTTTAAGCAAGAAAACAATTCTTTAAAATACTTACTATATACATATGCTCCAAGTTTCTATAGTCTATATAAACAACACAATATAATCACCGTTTATAAATGATTAAAACTCAGTTAAACATACATATAATACATAACGAGTAATTACTATTTACTTATTTAGGGCTGTATTCATAAATAATATTTTAGGATTATTAAAGGCTTATTTGACAGATGTTGTAGAGAAATAAGCCTTCAATAAACCTAAAATATTTTTTATGAATACGGCCCTAAAACATTGTTAATAATTTACAATTTAGATTCCTTGAATATTTTGAAAATATATATAAAACTCGTTTTCGACATAATTTAACGCAAAAGATTTATTGTAAAGTAATGTATTTCGCACCCTGACTTTATTAAACACATATTGTCTTCTTAAACAAACAAAACCTCTGCAACAATGCAGAGGGAATAGCATGTGAGGTGGTATGTATTATGTTATACTTCAGTAATGGAAGATCTTGTTAATAAGAGTAGGAAATGTATTCAGATCATTATTATAAAAGCGTAAACAAAAAAATTGTTTCAAAAGTTTGCTGCACGTCCTCGCTATTGTGTCACTTATCGGGTATTACTTTTGAAAATGAAAATAATTGTGAGTGTTTTTTTAACAAGGATATTAAAATATTATTGTTAAGTTGAAATTTTTGTTACTTCTGTATATAGTAAAACGATGAAACAAACACTTGAAGGGCTTTTAAGTTTAGAATCTTAAAAAAAAAGAGTGTTATTATATTATATAAATATTTAAGTGCGATTTTTGCCAAACAATCTTACCTGTAACATACATAAAAAATAATAGAACTTGAAAAAAGTGCTTAGACGTAAAAAATATAAGTATATATTATGTACTTAAGCATAAAATATTTAATATAATAAACCGCTAAAGATATGCCTTTAAAGAAAGAACTAATGAATGTGTTTCATTGTTGTATTATATTACTAGTTGTTGATTTTTGTTAAAATTGTGATAAACCTTTAATGTTTTTTGAGTGAAGTAAACTTTTATTTGCATTACACAAGTTTGTGCTAATAAGTCGTAACGCACTAAATATTTATATTAAAATAAGTTTAATAGACACATGTAATATTCATAAGAACGATATTTCCTTGACATATTCTGTAGTGATCGCACCGCCAGCCCATAAACCACACTACGTCGGCTTTTCAGCAATCCCTCGTGGATTCTTATTTGCCCAAATGCGGCAATTTTTCTTGTTAACGAATGCACTTACGTGAACCATTCACTACTGTCTGTTCAACCAACCATTCGGCGTAGTGACGAAGCTTGAAATGGTCAGTAAGCTGTAGCTCTTAAGTCAATTGAACCTTGTAAGCGTGAAATTTCAAATCTTTATTCAAAATTCGCATTAATGATGTTCGTGATATGTGAGATTGTTGGGCACGACGATTCGAGGTTGACGGCGTTTCCGCATAACGAACTGGGAGAGCATGCAGATTTTTTTTACATTGTAAAGACTCGGTTTAATGACATTTTCCCACAATTCTCTCGATTGTCGAGACATTTGGTTAACAAAAAAATGCAAGAAATGCATTTTAATTTACACGCATATTTTTTAAAGGCTTTAACAATCTTAACGCTTTTCTTAATTGTGCACCTCTTCATGTTTGAATTTGAAACTAAGAAATGTCAAATTAAGTTGTTCAAAAAACTTGACGTTGTACTCACAATTAACATTGTACACCATTTATAATAGTTTTTGTTTAATATGTCTTGTCTATAATTTAAACGTAAGTTTTAAAAAACATAAAAAATTTTCACTTTAAGTGTTCCATTGATATAATATGTTGTTAATTTGAACTTAAAAGACACTATTAAACTATTTTCTAATAAAAGCAATACAAAAATTGTATTGGGTTTAAAACATAAAAGCCTACCAAACCATTCCTAACTAACCTGGATTTGGACATGTTTCCCAAGGCATTAAGAGATGCCTGACTATCTAAGTAAAGTGATTACCATATCCCTAAGCACGTGCTAAATTATAAAATTCAACATAAAAAATATTAAACAAACTTACACCGAGAGATGATTAATAAAAAAAAATTATAATAACACAATTTTTCAAACAGATAGAGATTGTCATTCGTTAAAGTTAACAGTGTAAAAAAATACAATAAAATCGAGATAATTTGCTTTTTACTTTAGATACGGCTTATTTAAGGGAATATTTTGTGATCAAAAACTAATTCTTGAGAAAATGGAATAGGAAGGGTTTTTTTCGCTTAAAATTTACGAAAATATGTAAAAGCTCGTATTTGATATTAAGTATTTTTATTGTACTAAAAGTCGTATATATTTGAAAAACAGGTACAAAATATTCTATATACTTTACCGTAAAAAGAGAAAAACAAACCTAACCAGTAAGATCACTATATTCGGCTGTGCCGAATTTTTTATACCCACCATCAATTTTATGTACTTTTATAGCACAAATTTTATTAGTAATTAGTAACAGTAATAATCTCTTTATACTAAAATATGTATCACTTTCTATGTATAACTTTGATATAATAAAATATTTTCGCAAATTTAGTTCTTCAATAAAAATAGGCGTGTTAATATAGTTTCTGCTAATAAATACAACTAAGATATTTCAATATACTCCTTATTCTTCAAAAAACTTTATTCATAGAAAAATTATATGAATTTAAGATAAATCGTTATCTGGGAGATAGGCGTTAAAGTGGACGTGTCACCTTCATTTTCTGGTATAACAATGATATTGACTAGAAAGATATATGTAGTAAATTTCATCAGCATACCTTAAATTTTGTCGGTTTTATGAGCTTTTAAATTATATTGACAGTAGATTACGTGAAAAGTGCCATAGTAGTTTCTGCTAATAAATACAATATAGTCAATATAGTCCTTTATTCTTCCAATATTTTTATGAATTTGAGATAAAGCGTTATATGGGAGGTTGGCGTAAAAGTGGGCGTGTCATATTTATTTTCCAAAAAGGAATGTTTGCAAAATGTTAGAATCATACATCTAATTTTGTCAGTTTTATTACGATTTAAATTTTGAATATACCGAAAAATACACTGAGCGGTATAAATTTTCGTACATTTTGATTTATAACTCCTTTCCTAATGCATATTTAAGCAATTTTCAGGGAAAAATATTTTTTTACTCAGGAAATATACATTCGAAATTGCATGGCTCTACGTTAATGTGTTTGGACACAATTGTATTTTATTCAATGTTGAAAGGACATGGTTTTTTTACCTACTCTTGCATTACGAGCTATAACTCTCTTCCTAATATTCCGATTTAGCCCATTTTGAATACCAAATAAACCTTGTGTATAAGATATATTCTGGCAAAATTAAGCCCCCAGCTTTTTCGGTCCGAACTCTATCGTAATTTCAACAGACGGACAGACATAGCTAGATCGTCATAAAAAGAAACCGACTCAGAAAATATATACTATATGGGGTCTAAAATGGATATTTCGACGTGTTACAAACGGAATAACAAAATGAAAATACCCTCATAATTTTTTTTGGTGGCGGATTTAAAAATGGAAAATGCTCTCAATTTTCTTAATGTTACCCCAGTTGATCATGTAAGTGCTTCAAAGACAAAATTTAGCTGTTACACAAATTAAAATATATATAAATTAAGAGAACAAATAACGACATTCGATATAGATATCTGCAGCGAGTAAGTTTTTTCTTCATGTATAAAACTCGTTGTCGAATGTAGTATATATTTGTATTTTTACTAAGAGCACAAGTAGAGAAGTGAAGAGAATGTTTGCTTTTTAAATACCAACGTGAAATTAGCCGAAGTTAATAGAGTACCGATAAAAAAAAAACATATGAAATGTAAACAACAAAAAAAAAGTACCTTAAAAATCATGTACCCTACATGTATTTTTTTGTATTATACAGTATATAAAAAGTAATGCACGGCATTTACATTCGTATATTGTGTATGGGCCTTCGGTTATTATGAGGCAGTCAGTCTTTGCGTTTAAGAAACAATACGCTATTTAAAAGCTTAGCCTTTAAGCTGGAGTTAAGGTGGAGTTACATACCATCCGTTCATGCGTTGTTGCGTTTGATACTTTTTCACCTTTTTATACGTTTCTAAACTCAAGTTACACACAATGCGTTTTATGCATCAACTCTTATGTTTTAATCAGCTGTTGTGTTAGGGTTGCCATTCGTACTGTTTTAAACAGTACATGTACTGTTTTTTGTAATGTCTACTGTTATATTCACAATACCTAAAACATTACGAAAAAGTACTGTTTTTTTATATTTGTACTGTTTTTGTACTGTTTTTGGATATATGTACATGTATTGAATTTTTTAATTTTTTGAAGAATGAAATAGAAAAAAATTTTATTGTTAAATGTGTACAAAAAGGGATAAATATTTATAATTTCTTTTTGAATTAACTTTTTTTGTAAGCATAAATTATTTTCTTTTATATAACTATACCACCTCTATTTTAAAACAGTTTAAAACAGTACGAATGGCAACCCTAACACAACAGCTGATTAAAACATAAGAGTTGATGCATAAAACGCATTGTGTGTAACTTGAGTTTAGAAACGTATAAAAAGGTGGAAAAGTATCAAACGCAACAACGCATGAACGGATGGTATGTAACTCCACCTTTACACCCTCAATTGGTACTAAGCTAATATTTGTACCTCGTGAAATTTGGTTGCCGCTTGATACTTGATATGTTGTCATCATGTATGTTGAGAGTGCGAGCGTAAAACAAACCTGTACATAAACATAAAGCCGAGTAACAACAAATACATATTCGGTAATTTTGTTGTTCTCAGATATATGAAATTTTTTTTTAAGTATAGTTCGAGTAAGTACACATTTTACAAGTTCATATATACTTCTTAATTACAAACCTATTTTTACAGAGGTTTAATTCAATATCAATCGAAAATCTAAGAATTCTTTTTAAAATCTAATACTTAATACAAGAAAAAATTAAAAATTTCGATCAATATCGAGGAAATAATAAGGTCCTAAAAAAAATTTAAATATAGTTTTGGTTACTTTTTCCCATCTGGTCATTTTTTACGCCTTTTTGTAATATTTTGTTGTTGTGGCAACCCTCTTTTCGATTGAAGATATAAGAAAATTTAATATTTTCTGATATATTCATAAAAAATATTTTATGTTTATTGAACATCTGTAAAATGAACCTTGTAAAAATCAAAAATATTTTTAATGAATACGAAAATTTTTGTTTAAAATAAATTGACCAAGAATCAGTTATCAGGAATGCAAATCTATCTACATTTTGATGGTTTCATACCCTTAAAATGTCAAATTACAAATTTTATGACTTTTTTTCCAAAAATGCAGATTTAATTTATTAAAATGTTTCAGAGTGAAGCAACTGAAACCCGCCGTTTATATACTTAAAAATAAAGATAACCAAAAACGGTAATGACTATGGTGTTTTTGCAGATAGTAATAATTTAAATTTTCTTAATTAAAAATGTATGTTTTCCAACTTTATATTCGTTAAAAATATAAAAATTTTACAACACTCATTGGCAAGCGTTAACATAATTTTTAGTCAGGTAAACCAAAATCAAACTTTAGGTCCTAATTCGTTTAGAAAAATAATCTTTAGAAGTGATTTTATTTATAACTTTATTTTACATTATCGTCACACGTAAAAAGATATTGTAGAATATAAATATATACTTACCCACCAAAAAATGTTTTAATGTTATAAGCAGTACAGACTTCATTCGCTTAATTAAATTAATAAATTTGTTGCAAACGAAAGCAGACATACATGTCTTTTGTGTCGCTTATTATTTCAGCAGTAGAAAAAAAAGAGACAAGATTATTTCCAACTGAACAAAGTCATGCAACAATGTAATCATCGACAATGTCACATGTCTCTAAATGTATAATAAAGATTGGTCCGCCAACAGGCATTACTAATTTTGTTGTTGCTTTGGCACACATATCCGTACTTTTTTCTTTACTTTTAATGTATTTTTGTACAATTTTATAATTGTTTTGAGATGTTTCGTCTAACAATCCTATAAAGTTTCAAAGATTATATTTACAGAGTTTTTTTTTACAAAGTAAACAACACAGTTTCTCTATATCGAGAAAGTAGTAAAACCGCATCACTGCAATGTGTTGGATGATGTTTTGAAACTCATCCTCTATTTCTCCCTTACTTGCTTTTAGCTGCTAACAGTAGGGATGAAATTAGGATAATTGCATAAGAGACCTACGAAATAAAAAAATAAGCCTTCTACAAGCGTTCTTGGAAGAAGGTAAGCAATTCAAGAAGTATTTTTTTTAGTAATGCATATTTTTGGTGGGTATATATTTAAGTTCTCTCTTAATGCTTATATAGCTTACACACACAAAGGATTATAATAATAGGTACACCAATTTAATAAATATTAAAATATTAATAAATAGCCAATACCTATTTTGAAATGAAAAAAAAATACTTAGGTTAGGTGTAGTTGAAAAGAGGGGCACTAAAAGCCCAAACCCATAACAGGTATACACGTATGCCCCATTGGCATGTTGTGCGCTCTATAGGAACGAAAAATTACCCTAATGAAACCATAATCCTAATTTTGTCAACGTAAAAACATCAACTAGGTAAAAAAAACTAGTCTCCCCAATGTAATCCCTTATGGATCTCCAATTTGAACTCCTCAGACATTCAAGTTCGGCATAGTATTCACCTTAAAGTATAATACGCCCAAACGCAGGGCATTGACAAAGGTAATGTTCCAAAGTCTCAACCTACTCCTCCTCTTAAGACAATTTTAAAAAAGCCTGGGAGGTTCCCTGAACTTTCTCTAAAACACATTAAAATGAAATAAAATAACAGAAAATAGAGGCAAACCCCACAAAACATGTCCATCTACTGATGGCCACATTGCTTTTAATTCAAAAAAGAATCCGTTTAAGTCATCAAAAACAATCGCGGCCGAAAGTGCCAATGTAGTTAATGCCCCAACTATTCGACGATGCATCAATAAATGGTTCAGGAAAACAACGTCCACCTTTAAAGTTGGTCTAGCAAAAGTTAAGACGACCTATGGGAGAAAGGCAAAAAAGCATGGTACAAAATTACGTCAAAAACTAATATCCAGTATGACAATAGAATGAAGAATGTGGCACAAAGTAGAGGCAGTTATACTGGGTACTAAACCATTTTAGATATTCTAAAATAATTTATAAAAAATAAGTAATAAGTAAATAAGTATGTAATTAATTTTGAATTGTCTTAAGTATTTTTTTTTTTTTTTTTTTTTTTTGTAAAAGTACACTTTACGTAAATTATTTATTTCTATGACCAAAATAAAAAAATATGAAATATTTTTAGTTTCTCTATATCATTAAAGTTCTTACGTTTTACTAAAAAAAATTACAAAATGTACTTATTATTTTGATCATATGTGTATATAAGTTATTTATACTTTATATGTAAGAGCAAACTTAAACACGGCCTAACCGAGTTGTTTTTTTTTTTTTGTATTCGCAAAAAATGCAATAATATCAAAAATAACAGTTTTAAAAGCAATTTTACCAAAGAAGTTAAATTATTTCTATTACGTTTTTGTTTATTTGAGTTAGAGCCTTTTTATTTGTGACTAACGTTATGTAAAAAAGTTACGTTCACATTATCAAAATGTTTGCTCAAATAAGCGTGACCACAATTTTAAGCCCTCAAAGCTAATCTACCAGTATCATGTTTTTACTTTTTGAAATTTTCTTTAAAGCACAAAACTTTTCATAGTCTGTATAAGTCAGATTACTGTCTGGATTTACTGTCATCATAATTTTAAAGACAGTAGTTTGGACAATTGAAAAAAGGATACATTTGTTACTATTGTTAAAAATATTTACTAATATTTTTCAAGACGGTTGCAAAATACTTTTCGAACCCAAAGTTGCTTCGAAATATAAAAAACATACAAATAAAAAATTGTATTTAAAAACAATTCCATTTCCATTTATAGATATTTTTCAATTACTTAAAAAATAAATGTCCGAGTTTAAACATTTTTCATTTACTTTCCAATCAATTTGCTTAAAAAATGTTTAGATAAAAGCTGGAGAGAACTCAAACAATGTATAACATATATACAGTATCGGACAAAACTAAACTACACCGAATACCTTATATTAATATATCGTTAATAAATTAAATTGAATTGTTTTTTAACAAGATTTACATTTATTTATTTGTCAATATGTATAATTATAAAAAAAAATTAATTAAAACACAAACAACAAAAATGATTTACCTAAAATAATCAAAATGTAATAAAAAGGGTAAAATAAAAAGCATATTTTGGAGACGACAAAACTAAAGCACATACTTAGTTTAAAAAACTTAATATTTTGTATCGTATCCATTATTTTTTAAAACTTCTGCACATCTTCTTTGCATGGAGTCTGTTAAGCTAGTTGATATCTCACAAAAAATGTCATTCCAGGCGTTTTTCACATCCTTTAACTATTTTTCGACTTAGAATTTCCGATAGATTATCTATCGGAATGAGATCTGGCGATTGCGCTGGCCATTTCAAAACGTTGATCTTGTTGTTCACACATTTAGATGTGTGTTATCTTCCCCAGACCAAACGTTACCATTGCCATGTTTCACTGTATCTTTTATATAACGTGGACTAAGCCTTGATCTTTCGGTCTCCGAACTAATCTTAATCCATAGGAACCTTTTAAATTAAATTTTGACTCATAGAAGAAAAGCACAGTATTCCATTGTGAAGTAGTCCAATTAAAGTGCTCCCTTTTAAATTAGGCCTTTGTTTTCGTGATATAAAAAAACGTATTGTAGCCTGGTCATCTCCTTTGCTGGTTTTTCGTGGACATCATCCTTTATGTTATGTAGCCAAAGTACCGAAAGACTAAAAACGGTTTATATTCTTGATATTACGCTGTGAATAAAAAAATCATCTATTATATTTTCTTTTAAATATAATAAATATTTATTCCGTGCCATTTGGTAAATAACTCACGAAAAACGTTCACAACCAGTTTAAAGAACGAAAACAACTAAAAATTAAATAAAAATTTTTTTCTATTTTTTTATTAAAAGCAATAAGAAATATTCAAGGTTACGTGCATTATTTTTGTCACTGCATTCTTGGATGTTCTTGCTTATTTTTTAAAAACTTCAATCAGCAGATTTTCTTCCTTTTGTTTTTAACATGTAAAGAGTGAATTCTTTCAAATATAATATTTTTTATAAAATAAGCGCTTATTTTTTTATTAGTGCAAAGTTCGTTAATAAGCAGGAGTCTGTGCTTTAATTTTGTCCGATACTGTATATGTACAAATATATATTTCACGATACCACCATTTACATGCATTAAAAACATAATTCACATAATCAATAAATTGAATTGCAAAGTTTATTTTTATTGAACTCATCTATTGCACCGATAATTTTAAGACCTTTTCTACTAAAAAAAAATCCATTCATTAGCATTTTTTGTTTTAGAAAAAAAGAAGTCAAGCATGTACAAAGGTTGACGATTAAAATAGAAGAAAAAATTGAGCAATGATTAAATATGGCATAAATATTCTCAGATATCTAAACACATATAAATTACAACATACACACAATAACTTACCTCTTATTCTTTTTATATTGTAATTAAATCAGTACGTATTCTTTTTAGCAGATATCCATAATTTTTCTACTCATGTCATTGACGGTATCGAAAGCAACTTTTAAAGATTACAGCAGCATTGATAGTGCTGCTGATGATAGCTTTGAAAATTTAAAACCGTTTGGTAGCAGATTGACAAAGAGAAGTTCGACCAATCAAGAAAAAAGAGATATTAGTTTATCATATGCCGCAACAAACATTAACAATAAAGAAGGAACCCAAGTGAAAACAATAACAGTTATAAAAAATTTGAATGATAAAAATGAAAAACTAAAAATTAATCCAAAACTTCATAAAAATGAAAATTGGGCAGAGGCCTTTAAGGATAATTTTGATTCATATGGTATTATACCGGATGTGCCCGATGTAGATGATCTGTTTGAGTATGTTAATAAAAAACATAATAATGAAAAAGACAGAGAAAAGAAAAATGAATCGAACTATGAGGACAAAAATGTTTTTGGCACAAAAAAAGGCAGAGAAGTAATAGCAACGAAGCCAGTTCAAAAATTACGCTCTAAAGAAACCGAAAAACCGGTTACGGAAATTTCATCAGAAATATCTGAAGAGATTACAGAAAGTGTGAAGGAGGTAGAAAAAATTAAAGGAGATGCAGAGTTATTGTCAAATTTTAGTAGTAGTCGCTTAAAAGTTCGTGAGCCATTGATAAATTTAAACTATTCTACACCAGAACACTCGGTACATCAGTATTTCGATAATTATGTACAGCTGAGTCAAGGTGGCAAAGCTGTAGGAGGTTATAATTATCCAAAGCCATGTATTCACTCACAACCGGTTGGCAGTGTAACGGTCGCAACACCATCTGGCAAAACCTATAACATACCCGGCAGTAATAATTCATACATCAATCCATATTTAGCGCCGACTATAACAAGAAGGCCACAGATATTGCAGCAACAATCCACTCAATTTACTCCAGCAAACGGTCAAACTTTTCCCATAAATTCACTAGTTCCTCCATTGCAACAGCAGCAACGTAATAACAATCCCGGACTAAATAATTTCTTAACACAACAAAATTCGGCTAGCAGTATTAATGCACAGCAACCAGTAGAACTTCAGCAACCTAACAATTCTTTGCAACCACCGTCATTTCAAAACAATCAACAACAGCAACCAACGCAACAACAGCAACCAACGCAACAACAGCAACCGAAGCAGCAAGGCCAAAATTCATTTTTATCTACTAGTCAACGTCCTTATGTTGCACCAAATTTACGTTCTGGTTTAAGTGGTGTCAGTAGAGGTCCGGGATCAAATTCCAATAATGCTGTTCAAAATGGACAATCTGGTTATCGTATAAATACCTTCAATAATGGTTTTCGCAAACCAAATACCTTTCGTTCACGTGGTTTAAAGTATTAATTTTTATATTTTAATAAAAAAATATAATAAATTAGCTAAATAAATGTCTATTTCGAGATATAAAATTATAAATTTAAAAAGGAATAAAAAAAACAAAATTTTACATTATACAGATATGTACTATATAATAAATTAATTTGTATACGATCTTTTTTTATGTTTTAAAGACAATATTTATTAATTTATTTCTGGCTTGTGTTCATTTATTTTTAATTATTCTATACGAAGTGATTACATTTTTTGATTTGTGATAATGGAAGAATAAGCTGAAAAAGTAAGTTTTATCTCAACACCAGCCGAGAGGATTGCATTTTCGAAACCAGCTACGGTCTCATCATCGGCACTCTTTGATCTATTTTACTCACAAGTTTTAATGAAATAGGAAACTTTAAAAACTTAACTCAATAAATATTATCTTTAAAATACTATATATATATATATATATTTTTTTTTTTTGTATTAAGTCAAATACAAACTATATACAATTATTATATTGTGTAAATAATTTTTATTTTGGCTCAAGTTCATTTAGGGCCATTATTACAACTTGCCGTTAGCTAAAGGCAGGATTTTGTCGGAGAGATAAATGGCTTTCATTATAAACCCTTAATTTATTATTTTTTTATCCATTAAATATTATTAAAATTAATAAAAATAACAATAAAAAATGGAAGTAGTAATATTGCAAAGTTGTTTATCCGGCAGACCAAATCCTACATTTAACTAAAGGCAATTTGTAATAATGGGCCTTTTTCTATTATTTTGATTTCCTAAAATATTAAATAAAATTAAATTGTAATCATTTAAGAATCTTGAAAAACTATTCCGATATTAGCCGAGTGAAATGTATTTTCGAAACCAGCTACGATTTCATCATCAGCCCTCTTTATCGGTACACTCATATGTAATTTGAAATTGTATTTAAGTGGCAATTCAATGAACTTAGAATAAGGGAATCATAGTAGGTACTTATTTTCAAATTTGTCTTTTTGCTTCTCTTATCTTAAAAAAAAAATAATTACAGTAAATTTAATATATAAAAAGTTCGAATAAAATATTAATATATATGTACATAAGTATTATATTGTGATACACACTTTGTTACTTTTTTTTATCAATCAGCTTAAGTCTCTTGTTAAAAGAAGGGAAATTAAAATAGAAGGTCTTAATTGCACAATTTTTTAGCAGTACAATTGCAGATAAAAAACTCTCCACATAATAATTCAAAAATTAACCTTAAGTTAATTGTATACCTTAAACCCATTTTTTATTTAAAACGTTTTTATATTTATGTTGGTCTTGGCTGTTAGTTTTATTTAGATATTTTTACGGTATAAATACTAAGATAAGTATACTTATTGTAGTCGGTAAATATTTCATTTTTAATTTTCTAAATACATACATATCTTTTGAACGTAAATCTTCAAACAATTAAGAAATCTTATTTTATATGCCCATACATACATATGTATGCATATGTGCGTGTGTGTATATGTGTATGTATGTATGTACATATATGCATACATGTATATATATATGTATATGAATATTTATACATATGTTTATGTATGTACATATTATGTAGTATACAAATTTATTATTATGTATTAAAAATTACTGTTTCAAATTATGTATTTACATATTTATATATGTACATGCATACATATATGATTATTTTTTGTTATCTAATTGTAAATATTATTTTTGTTATAAATGATGTTTTTCTAATTTTTATAGTTGTACTTTTAAATATGTACTTCTACAAATGTCTCTTTAAATGTTATCCAATTTGGTTATTATCTTTACATAGATAGATTGTATTTTAATAATTAATAAAAAAAAATAATACGTCTATACATTGTAATATCACAAATTATTTCAATTTAAAACCTTTTAATAATAAAAATAATGTAATTTAATTTTTATTAATTATAATATTTCGCAACTCACATCAGGTGACATCACTACAACAAATTCAACAAGGAAAAATAACAGGTATTTTTCTGTTGCATAAAGAAAGAGCAAATGTCAGAACACAAAAAAATTATGTTTTAATTCAAATATGATTTTTTAAAAATTACAAAAAAATCTTTACAAATATTATTAGTACTTACTTATTAACTATATTTTTATTTATTTTAAAAATTATGTATGATTTTTTCAAGCTTGAGATCAACTTTTTTAGTTTTTTTTTATAAAAAATTATGTATTATTAACCAATTTTATAAAAACAAAAAAAAAACAAAAAAAAAATTTGTAAACATATTACCCTGAAGAAGCTACCCATTGTTTGGTATCGAAATATTGGTTAATAATAAATAATTTTTTATAAAAAAAACTAAAAAAGTTGATCTCAAGCTTGAAAAAATCATATATAATCAATAAAAAATATCAAGAAATTTAGACGATATATTTTAAAAATTTATTCCTTTTTCACAACATTTATTTTATTTATTTATTTATTCAATTTCGTAATAAAAAAAGCCCCAAAAAGGCCAAAACAAATTATTACATAGTAATTACAACTTTACTTAATAAATCACAAAATTATTTACTTTTCTAATTCTTTAATTCAATTGAATTCCCTTTGGCCCCAGCCGTTACAAAAACTAAATATAAAAGTAAGAAAAACAAAATACCAAAAACATGGTCCAAGAACAGCAACAAACCCTAAATATTCGATAAATAATTAAATAATTTACCACGATAAACATTTACTGAGAGCGAGAAGTTTTTTAAGTTTGTAGGTTAGTTATTAAAAATATCGAGCAGTACGAACAAGAAATGACACTTCAAAAACGTGGTATGATATTCTAGGAATGATAATTTGTGAAAAAAAAATCATGAAAATGTCAAGAGGCATTGTTTAAGTAATATGCAAGGATTATTCAAAAAGTTACATACAGTCGTGTCTGGATATAGTGAACACCCAAGTTAGTGAACACCTCCATATAGTGAGCACCAAAAATTTTGCATGGTGTACTCTAAATAGTAAAAAACTCTAAAAGCGAACAAAATTTTGAAAACAACTTCAACAATTCTTTTATTAAACTTAAATACATATGTACATATATTTCCTTTTTTGTACAAATTGTTTTTAATCAGCTATTGCATTTACATGTATGTATTTTTAGTAAATAAAACGAGTTTTCGAAAAAAAATTTTAACCTTGATATAGAGAACATCCTGGATACTATGAACAAGCCTTGCAAAAATTAGTTCACTATATCCAGACACGACTGTATTTACACACAGTTTTAACAAATTTTCACAAATAAAAACGCGACGGGCATTTTTATGCCTATACACCTGCTTTGTATCATAGGTATGTGTTATTGTTGTTGTTGCTGTTAGAACAGTACTTTCTTACAAATCAATAAATTTTTGATTTAGTATTGACATTCGTTATCTCTTATTTTGAGTAGATATTTTTGTTCTATAGGTGACAAAACCAACCAGTAAGAGCATTATATTAGGCTGTGCTGAATTTTTGATACCTACTACCAATTTTGTGTACTTTTATAGCACAAACTTTATTATTTTGTTATTAACAGTAATCGCTTTGGAATAAATATACATACTAAAATATGTATTATTTTCTTTGTGTAACTTCGATTTTCTATTAAAAAATTTTTGTTTAGTCTTGCAATGAAAGTGGGCATTAAAGTAGGCATGTCAATATAGTTTCTGCTAATAGATTCAATTTATATATTTCAATATAGTCCTTTATTCTTCTAAAAACTTTGTCCATAGAGAAATTATATGGTTTACAAGTTAACTTTATTATTCTTATTTAGGTTAAGTTATAGATTTTTACCTTGAAATTCGAACTTCATAAAATTATTATTTTTTTATTTCAGTTTACAAATAGATAAAAAAAAAGGAATTCAAAAGACAAAAAAAAAATTTGATGGATATTATAAAGAGAACAATCATACGTTCTTTTTCGCCATTAAAACTAAATTTAAGACTTAAGAGTTGCTGGTAGATAGACAGAATTATTTCATAAATATTGTATTCTGTAACTCATACGATCAATTAAAATTTCTATTGTGATCGATTAGTTTTCCATAAGATATACAGTGTCGGACTAAACTTTTCACACAGAAGTCAACTTGTGTTTATTATTTTTATACTCGCCACTTAAAAAAATGGTGGGGGTATATTAATTTTGTCATTCCTTTTGTAACACATCGAAATATCCATTTTAGACCCCATAAAGTACATATATTCTAAATCGGGGTTTAATTTTTTGACAATCTAGCTATGTTCATCCGTCTGTAGAATGTACGATAGAGGTCAGACCGAAAAAGCTAGGGTGCTCTAATTTTGCCAGAATATTTCTTTTACACAAGGTTTGTTTGATATTGTAAATGGGCTAAATCGGAATATTAGAAAGAGAGTTATAGCACGTATTGCAAGAGTAGGTCGAAAAAACCGTGTTCTTCCAACATCGAATAAAATGCAATTGTGTCCAAACGCTTTAACGTAGATTCATTAAGCTTCGAATATATATTTCCCAAGTAAAAACAATATTTTTTCCTGAAAATTGCTTAAATCTATGCATTAGGGAAGGAGTTATAGGTCAAAATGTACAAAAATTTATACCGCACAGTGTATATTTTAAATTTAAAACCTAATAAAACTGACAAAATTAGATGTACGATTCTGAAATTGTGCAAACATTAATTTTTGGTCAAAGGCTTTGTTTTGGCGAAAAATAAAGGTGCCACGCCCACTTTCTGGTTTAAATTTATATAAAAAATATATTAGTAAAATTCATTAGCATTAATTCATTGCAGATGGCGCCATCTATTGTCATTAGAGCTAAATATCACTAACACTAGATGACTACTAAATTTTTGCTACAATGAAGACAATGCCATCTATTGCATTAAAGCTAAATATCACGTAGAACAGTAGATGACTCTCCTCTTAATTTTTTGAACAACAAGGTAATTTAAAAGGGGTTCGTGAAAAAAACGACCGAGGTTGTTGACAAAAAATAACAAAAGTAACGATTTGTGCCCAACTCTGCACATATGTGTACCCACAGTCTTAAGAGGTTAAAGATTTAAAAATATTAAAAAAAATGTGCATCAGTAGATTTAAAATATGTATTTGAATATTTAAAATACATTTTTAAACCAAATTATATTTTTATTTATTTAAGGGCCATGTTGATTTTGAATAAAACACAAATTATTTAGGAAATTGTTGTCATTTCTTTTTATTATGATAATAATCGTATGGTTCAATTATGTATGGAATAAAATATCGGCCAAATGACCGCCGCGACCTCGGCGGCACACCTCCATCCGATGGTCCAAATGTTCAATGACATTGTTGATGTTCAATTGTTGGTCACGATGATGAGTCCAGGTTGACTGCAATTTTGCCACACTATCGCAAAAAACCGCAATGTTTCCCATTCAACGAACTAAGATGGCATTCACAGATGTTTTCACATTTCATACAGACCTATTTTGCTGAAATTTAAATATTTTTTACTATTCTCCCGATTGTGGACGAATTTGAACGAATATGTTGACCAAAAGAAGAAGAAGTGTACGAAATGCATTTTGATTTGAACGCCCATTTTCATAAGTCTAAAAAACATAAACGCGTTGCTCGATTGTGTATCTTTCCATGATTCAAATTGAGTTAGATTGAAATTGAGAAATTCAACATCGGCCCTTAAAATTTAGCCACCCTTTATATTGCAAACCAAACAAAAAAATGGTGGGGGTATATTCATTTTGTCATTCCGTTTGTAACACATCGAAATATCAATTTAAGACCCCATAAAGTATATATACTTTGAATCGGGGTTTTATTTTATGACGATCTAGTTATGTCTGTCCGTCTGTTGAAAGCACGAAAGAGGTCGGAACGAAAATGCAAGGGGGTTAAAATTTTGGCAGAATATTTTTATTTATTTATTAATTTATTCCGTAATATAAAGCCTTCGTGGCCAAAATAACAATATTACATAGTTATAAAACCTTATATTATCAAAGTAATGATGCAAAAGTTTTAACCGAAAAACTTTGTTGAAATTCGAAAGGATACGCAATTTAGCAGGTAATACAATCCACTATCGTACAACCCTGACTACATACATATGCCTTCTCAAACAAATACGAGCAAATTTTGTCTATAAATATAAAAGATTTAAATAGAGCAAGTGGTTTGCTTTTCCTAATAACACTGTAAAACAGAGCTATACATATTCCTAAATTTCAAAAAATCATTAAAAGAACAGCTTAAGAAATTGCGAACAAGGTCCGAGATATGCTCATGACGGCGAACCTTGTATACAAATTGAACAACAGAGTTTACCAAACGCTTTACCCTACTTAAGTGAGTTGCAAAAGTTCCAGAAAATACTTCCAGACCATATAGAATCAAAGACATCATAAGAGAATGAGCCAATTTAAGCCTAATACGTTTCGGCAAATATAGGTTAACTAGCCAATCCCGCCGCGCGTTGCTACGCCCCTTCATGAATTTTAATAGCATTCTAAATTTTAATCGAATATCAAGTGCAAGGCTAAAAACTATAACTTTTTCTATATGAGCGCGGCGCTGCCCACTTTTCTAATTGCAAAACTGTATAGTCATGACAGCTCAATAAGTGTGCAAAGTTTCAGAAAAATCGGTCCAGTGTAAATACCTCAAAATTATACCTTTTCTTATGGGCGTGGAACTGCCCACTTTTCTAAATACGAAACTGTATAGTCATGACAACTCAATATGTGTGCAAAGTTTCAGAAAAATCGGTCCAGTGCAAGTACCTCAAAATGATACCTTTTTTTAATGGGCGTGGCACTGCCCACTTTTCGAATGACGAAAGTGTAAAGTCATGAATGCTCAGTATGTTTGGAAAGTTTCAGAAAATTCGGTCCAGTGCAAGTAGCTAAAACTGATAACTAATTTTTTATGGGCGCGGCCCCGCCCACTTTTTCAATCACGAAATTATAAAGCCATGACAGCTCAATATGTGGGCAAAGCTTCAGAAAAATCGGTCCAGTGCAAGTACCTCAAAATTAAAACTTTTTTAGGGGCGTGGCCCCGCCCACTTTTTTTATAACGAAATTATTTAGCCATGACAGCTCGATATGTGTGCAAAGTTTCAGAAAAATCGGTCAAGTGCAAGTAGCTAAAACTGATAACTAATTTTTATGGGCGTGGCTCCGCCCACTTTTTTTCACCCATAAACACTCCCTGGTATGTGTACAACAACTTGCCAAAGTTTGAGTCCGATCGGTTTTACAGTTTCGGAGTCTATAGCTAACACACACACACACACAGAGTTTCACTTTTATATATATAGCTAGAGTAAATATTAAAAGGAGAGTCAAAGAAATTAGGTATACTGTTCATGGATAAAGTAATGGGTCGATTATGGATAGCAACTGAACCTCAATTACGTTTCCAGTTGCCAAAAAAGGCATTACAGATTGCAACTGGCAACTACCAGCTGTCAATTTTATATGAAAATTTAGGGACCAAGAAATTGTAGTTGCCAGCTGGTAACGCAACTGAAGTTCGGTTGCTATCCATAATCGACCCATAAATAAAATAAGACCTAAGACCGAACCCTGAGGAACTCCACAGGAGAGGGAACGCAGATCTTTCAGTCAAAAAAGAATAAATAAGACGGAAAGCAGTCAGCGAAAAATTAACTCATCCTTTAGCTTTTTTATCATAATAGAAAGACACATAATTAAAGGCTTTTGAAAGATCAAGAGATATTACCACACTCAAGTCTAATGCTATCAGTTATACTAAGTAGCATAGATGTAGTACTTAATCCTTTACGATAAGCAAACTGTCCTTCATAAATTCGAACAGAAGATGAAAGTATTTGCTCTTTAATAACATGCTCAAAAACTTTAGATAGAACTGGAAGAATTGAGATTGGTCTTAGATCATCAGGCCCACGAATGTTTCTTGATTAGGGAATTGGAACTACACGAGCAGTCTTCCAAAGTAAAGGAAATTTAGATGTCATCAAAATTTTATTTAATAGATTTAAAATACATTCAGAAACAAGTGGATAAACTAATTTAATAAAGCGTATCGAATTATCAATACCAACCGAACGCTTCACTGAGCTCAAGCTCTACTCTCATACTCTCATTACTACTACCACGATTAACGAAGAAATCATTCAAAAAATCACTATCACCAAAATAGTCAACTAAATCACTTCAAACACACCCAGAACTTCTTAAAACCCTCCATATCCCTGGAAATTTCAAATGTTATTTCCTGAGTAAAAAAATATTTCTCTGCAAAAATTGCAAAAAATCTATCTATATATAAGGAAAGGAAAATTTTGTACCGCGCAGTGTATTTTTCAGTATATTTAAAATTCAAAACGTAATAAAACTGGCAAAATCAGATGTATGATTCTGAAATTTTGCAACCATTGCTTTTTGGTCAAAGGCTTTGAACTAACGGGAAAAAAAGTGACATGCCCACCTACCATATAACGCTTTATCTCAAATTCCTATAATTTCTCTATGAATAAATATTTTGGAAGAATAAAGGACTATATTGAAATATTTAAGTTGTTTTTTTATCAAAAACTTTATCAAAACGCCTACTTTAACGTCCACTTTCATTGAAAGACTAAAATTACGAACATTTTACTAGCAAATCAAAGTTATACAAAGAAAGTGATACATATTTTAGTATAAAGATAATTTTCCATAGCGGATTCTGTTAATAACAAAATAAATTCTGTGCTAAAAAAGTACACCACCAAGGGTTTAAAGATTCGGCACAGCCGAATATAGTGCTCTTACTTGCTTTAAATCAAATGGTAAAAACTAATGTACTGGGACAGCGTTCTGTTTTTCAATGAAAAAAAGTTTGACATTTTTTAGTTAGACAGAGGAACAAGAATTATGAGTAAGCTAAAGAACGAGTTTGATAAAAACCTTGTCACAAGTACGATCAAGCATATTGGTGGTTGGTTATATTGTTTGATTGCATTAGGCGTTGAAAACTTATGGGTCGATTATGGATAGCAACCGAACCTCAGTTACGTTGCCAGTTGCCAAAAGAGGCATTAAAGATGGCAACTGGCAACTAAAATTTCATATGAAAATTTGGCAACCGAAAAATTGTAGTTGCTAGCTTGCAACTCAACTAAAGTTCAGTTGCTATCCATAATCGACCCATTAATTTTCCTTGACAGAATAATGGATAAGATGTACCTAAATATTTTAAAAGAAAAATTAATTCAAAGCGACGAGAAAATAGGTCTTGTCCAAAACTTTTTATATTTAATATGACAATGACCCTAGTCGAAAGAAAAATAATCACAAAAAAAGTATCCCATAAATATACTCAAACAACAAAAATATTCAATATCAGAAAAAAAATTATGTACTTCGTCCTTACACACAATTTAACTATTAATTTTTTAAAATATGCTAATAACTTTTAAGCACTCAGCCTTGGTAAGATAGAACTTCTGTGCAGACTACAATTTTATATAAAAAAGGCAAGATGCTCCTTCATTAAATTTACATTATCTATTTAAACGCGTATTTATATATATGTAGTTTAAATAAAATTAACAAAATCAATAAAATTAAAAGGAAAATGTTTTGAGACTACGCTGGCAGCGTTTTTTTATTTTTCGTTGGTAAAATTTTTTTTATGTGCATTCTTTTAGTTTTACTCAATGTTTCCTTAGAAAGCTTTACTTACCAAAATTAAGAAAAAATCTAATTCAAATATTTAATAATAAACCACAACACAAGAAAATGCCTTCGATTTCTCTTTTATATATTTATTTTTATTGTAGTTAAACCAGATAAAAATTTGTTTTATTTTTGTGAAGTACCGCAAAAAAATTTGTCGTAATTGATGAAAAAATTTATAGTGAAAAAAAGATGGCGACTACTAATAGACATAGTTGTATTCCTCAGTGATGGGTGTTTAGCTATTTTCCCCCCATATCTTGCGATTTTAATTTAGCGGACAAAAATACTTGTTATCTGAGTATTAAGTAAGCTGAGTAGTATTAAGTAAGGGGTATTTAAGGGGATTGATTCATGCCAATACATGAGACAGCTGTCAGCTTAAGTGCGTATATTATCATATAAATAATAAGGTGCAAGCTTATAACTAAGTGAACAAATTATAAAACTCTTTAACTCTGTTACTCGCCATGTCATAAAAATATTAAATTCGATCTGAATTAATATATTGATACAACAAAGCAACTTTTCATGTGATGTTTTATGTCAAGGCCAATTCGTATATCAGGGATGAAAAAGGTGTTTTTACATATTAAATATAATAAAATTTGATTAAAAACAGGATATAATTGTTTGAAACACATTATTAATGACACAAAAGCTACAAATATACATAAATTTAGCACATTTTTTATCAAAAATGTACATGTAAGTTAATTGTTTAATACAGAATTTAAAATCACATTTCCCTTCCCTGCATTAATAAGGCAAATTCAACCAATTTTGACAAAATGTTTCACAATCAGCTGGGCTGATAATTTCACCTGTATGAATTCGCCTTGATCTCTCTCCTACAAAAACACTAACACCCCTTTCTGACTAGGCAAGTCACTTGCGCAAGAGACTTGCGCAAGTCTTGTGTTTATAGTCAAAAGGGGCAAGGTCGGGTTAAGAGGAAGAAACTTGCTCATATTTGAGTACAAACTTGCCTGTACTCGGCAAGTACGAGCAAGTTTTTGTTGAGAAACCAAAAACAAAAAAGAAATAAAAACAAGAGTGCTATATTTGGCCCTGCCGAATCTTATATACCCTTCACAACGTCTAGTCATGCAACAACAATTGTTTATATCACCATTTATCTCATATGAAATACGTACATACATATAAAAAACATACTTATATAAAAACATCCCATTGCAATATTATAAATTTAGTTTAATTATGTGTTTAAAACAAAATAAATTAAAAGAAAATTAAAAATAAAACAAAAATTTGTTTTATATTTAAGAATATTCTTTGTAATATTGTTTTTTGGCCTATGAGGCTTTTTATATTACTTTTGTTGAAAATAAAATACATAAAATAAAAAAAAAATTTTTTGGCTCACTCTACCAGTATATCACGTTTGTATGTATGTGCAGATAATTGATAATTGTAAAAATTTCTAACGAAATGACAAACCTATATATACCTTTTTGCACTGTGTGAAGAGTATAATAAGTAAAAGAGAACGAAACTTGGGCAAGTCAATTGCTGAGTCTGAACGTGAAAGCAAGTTCAAAGAAAAATAAAAGAAAATAAAAAACTAACTTGCGCAAGTGACTTGCCTAGTCAAAAAGGGGTGTAAATTACATGTATTTTGTTTCTGTATATTTGAACCTAATAGCCATGGTAATAGTCTTTTTACACTTACTCACATCTTTCATCAAATCAACATATGAATTGTACGTGTTCCTGTGTCAACATTTTTCAACATCTTTTAAAGATTTTCCTAACTCATTTTGTTCCACTCAACATCTTTCGATTATTTTAGTGTCTTCACTAGAACTTGCTGTAAAAATATACATACCATTACTAGAAAAAATATTACAAGCCCCAAAAATATACATACGAGTGGACTTGAAATATGTCGTATAATATAAGATATTTTAATTATTTTCATCCTCTTCTTTTTATTTCTATATTAAGGCTTCACAATGGACCGTATTGGTCTGAGTGAGGGTATGACGGTAACATTGCACCAGCCTTACTACCTACCTAAACATTTTTTTATACTAACTAACCACAAAATAATATTGTTTACACTTACTCTTGGCGACGTTGGGAAAATTAAAATCAATGGAAATGAAGAAAATTGAGACAAAATTTATATAATATGTACGCCAAACATATTTTTGTCCGCTAATCTGGATTTGAAATCGTTAGGTTTGTCGAGAAAACACCTAAATTGCAATCACTGCAAATTTAGGATGGGGCTGTCATATCCCAGTGATTATATTATAAAAATATGAAGACGTGTTTGTTTACAATTAAATATTAATATAAAACTATATTTTAATTTTTTTTTTAGAAATTTGTTAATATATATACTTAAGTAAAATGACTACAAAACTAAATGTTAATATACGCACCCTTTTAGCAAATTGTGAGGAATTAGCTAAGGAAGAAGTTAATTTTTGGCGTTTAAAGAAATTTATCAAATCCTTGGATACTATGATCAATGAACTAAAAAATATGGAAGAGTAGGTGAACCAGCTATAGTAAAATGGCTAATATATGCAAAAAATATTGCATTATAATTTTGTTTTAGTCCTTACAGTAGCGAAAAAATTCCTGGCTATGTGAAGAGATTACAAGATATAAAAAAGATTACAAATTACGTAGATAGTCCACAACCAGTAAGCTCCGTAATGTCACCTAGACAAAAAGATAGAGCCTTTGAGGCTGGTGATGATGTTCTTAAAGAAATGCATCAGTTGCAATCATCGAAGCAATATGCAGGTTTGCGTAAAGAATTATTACAGGAAGACTTACTGAGGAGGCGCAAACCTCTAGAAGAAGGTGTAAGTAGTGAGCAAAGTGAAGCTGTGAAATATATACGAGAAAATCAGGAAATAATTACGGAACACATGTTGTCCTTAACGAGAAATCTGCGGGAACAAACAGAAACCGCAAATAGAATTATTAAGAAGGATACAGAAATGGTATCACGTTCTGCTGGAATGGCTGATCGTAATATTGGTGCTCTAAATAAGGAAACGGAAAAATTAGAGGACCATTCGCGTAATGCCTGGAAATGTTGGATGTGGTTAATGATAATATTTGTAATTGTTACGTTTATAGCAATGGTTTTATTTATGAAAATAGTAAAAAAGAAGAAATATTAAAGAAATTTTAATTTTTATTACTGATATTTTTATAATTGCTGGTCAGTACCTTTACAACACTAGGAAATGCAGCTGAAACGCCCATTTTCTATATAATGCTTTATCTTAAAATTATATAATTTCTATATGAAAAAAGACTTGGGAACAACATTGAATTTAATTTTTATTTATTTATTATTTAACGATTTTTATAAGTATTAGCAATACTTTTTATATACATACATACTATAACTTAAATTTGTTAAAAATTATACTTTACAAAAAATGAGATTTGATTTTTAACTATATTTTGATCACTTTAATTTTTAATATAATTTGGTAATGTGTTGTAAAGTTGTAAGCTTTTGTAAAAAAGGTTTTATTGCATTGCCGTGGAATGTACTATTTGAATTCTAAAGTTTTCATATTTCTTAATTGGTACGGTTGTGCTTCTCCAACATATACTATTTGTTCCTTTAAATATTTCGGTGCTACTCCTCGTTGTAGTTTTTGTATAAAATTTAAAGTGTTGAGTGTAAGCCTCTTATGTTTAGCCATTTTGTGTTTTAAATTTTAGTTCTTTGTCAATAATAAATCCTTAATATTATATCTGATCCACTTTTTCTATCACTTAATTATTTATTTTAAAAACTAAGCTGCTCTTTGTATTTATTTCTAATATTTTCGTTTTGTTTTCGTTCAATTTAAGTTTGTTCATTTTTAACTATGTATATGTTAACATTGTCCATATTTTGTGTGAGATTATCGTAGCATTGTAGATTCGATTCACCTTCTGCAAAAATAAGCGTATCATCTGTGTATAGAATTACTTCGTATTTATCTAATATTTTTGGCAAATCATTTATATATGTATGTATGTATATTATGAATAATAAAGCTTCAAGAATTAATTGTGTTACTCCATATTCGTTAGTAATTGAATTAGATTGCATGTTGTTTACTTTTGTTATTTCTATCCTTTCCTATATATGATTCAAACCATTTTAGTTCTGTATCCCGGATTCCATAGCAATATAGTTTCTGTAGAAAAATATGTATGTCAATAGTCTCAAAGGCTCTTTTCTTATAATACCAGAAAATGAAGTTGACACGTTCATTTTAATGCCTACCTTTGTATAACGATTTATCCTAAATTTAAATAACTTCTACATCGATAAAGATTTTCGAATAAAAAAGTACACTAAAATTAATCATCTAAGTTGTTAACAAAAATTATTTTGACACACCTAATTTAACGTTACTTTTCACTATTAATACAATTTAAAAGCTCATAAAAGCAACAAAATTAGATGTAAGATGCTAAAATGTTTTCAAATATAGTAAGTATTCTTGTGGTGATGTTATTACAAATAAAAAATGACGCGCCTTTAACGCCCTCCCCCCATACAACGACTTATCTTAAATTGATATTATTTCTTTATCGACAAAGATTTTGGAAGAATAAAGGACTCCATTATGCATTGAATTTCTTAGCAAAAATTTTTTTTAACGCCCACTTCTCATACATTCTATGATCAATAAAATTTAAAACCTACAGAATTAGAGGTATGATGATAAAATTTCGCATATATAGCATTCTAGTCAATACCTATAAATTATTCTATGGCTGAATAGTTTTAATTTTGGTGGTAAAAATATAGGAAACAAATAAGAGCGCTATATTCGGCCGTGCCGAATCTTATATAACCTTCACAACGTGTAGTCATGCAATAACAGTAGTTTGTATCACTTTTCATCCCATATGAAATACGTGCATACATATAAACAAGTAACAGTGCTATATTCGGCCGTGCCGAATCTTATATACCCTTCACAACGTGTAGTCATGCAATAACAATTGTTTGTATCACCATTCATCCCATATAAAATACGTGCATACGTACACGTTAGAATAAATGTGGCATCGAATCCCAGCTAAGCCAAAAAAAATTTATTTTATTTAATATATTATTTATATTTTATTATTTTTTTTATTTTTTTTTTAAATTTTTTTAAAAAATTTTTTTAGAAAAATTTTTAAAAAATTTTTTTAAATTTTTTTAAAATTTTTTTTTTGTAGTTTTTTTTTATTATTTTTTTCTTATTTTTATACCCTTCACCTTGTGTGGTGCACAAGGGTATATATAGCTTTGTCATTCCGTTTGTAATTTCTACAATTTTCATTTCCGACCCCATAAAGTATATATTTTCTGAAAGCTTATGAATAGAGGAGTCGATTAAGCCCTGACCGTCTGTCCGTCTATCCGTCTGCCCGTCTGTCCGTGTGTTGGTTGAAATCAACTTTCAGAAGCAACTATATGTTCCTCAGATCTGTATATGGTATCAATCTCTTGGAAATATCCAGGAATGAATCGCTATTGAAATTCAGCACAATCGCCCCATAACTTTCTGAGATATGAGCAAAAAACCACGACCACCTCGTTTTTTTTCACAATTACAACAACAACATACATACATACATGTAAAAAACATACCAAACAAAAAAAATTACAAAAAAAAAATATATTAAAAATAAGAAAAAAATAATAAAAAAAAACTACAAAAAAAAAATTTTAAAAAATATAAAAAAAAAATTTAAAAAAATTTTTTAAAAAAATTTGAAAAAAATATAAAAAAAAAATAATAAAATATAAATAATATATTAAATAAAATAAAATTTTTTTGGCTCAGCTGGGATTCGATGCCACATTTATTCTAACGTGTACGTATGCACGTATTTTATATGGGATGAATGGTGATAAAAACAATTGTTATTGCATGACTACACGTTGTGAAGGGTATATTAGATTCGGCACGGCCGAATATAGCACTGTTACTTGTTAATATTTTTTTTTTTTGTAATTTTTTTTGTTTGGTATGTTTTTTACATGTATGTATGTATGTATGTTGTTGTTGTAATTGTGAAAAAAACGAGGTGGTCGTGGTTTTTTGCTCATATCTCAGAAAGTTATGGGGCGATTGTGCTGAATTTCAATAGCGATTCATTCCTGGATATTTCCAAGAGATTGATACCATATACAGATCTGAGGAACATATAGTTGCTTCTAAAAGTTGATTTCAACCAACACACGGGCAGACGGGCAGACGGATAGACGGACAGACGGTCAGGGCTTAATCGACTCCTCTATTCATAAGCTTTCAGAAAATATATACTTTATGGGGTCGGAAATGAAAATTGTAGAAATTACAAACGGAATGACAAAGCTATATATACCCTTGTGCACCACAGGTGAAGGGTATAAAAACATACATATATAAAAACAACCCATTGTAAAATTATAAATTTACGTATGTATGTTAAAAAAAAAAAAAAATGAACTTGAGCCAGTTTAGAAATATAATTTAATCTATGAAATATATCAGTTCGACAAATCTTAATAAAAATAATAAAAATATATATAATATATTAAATAAAAAATAAAAAAAAAATAAAAAAAAAAATTGAAAAAAATTTTTTTTGGCTCAGCTGGGATTTGATGCCCCGTTTTCCCTAACCAGTATACACGTTTGTATGTATGTATGTTGTTGTTGTAATGTTGTTTTTGTGAAAATAAAATCGAGGTGGTCGTGGGTTTTTGCTCATATCTCAGTTGTTTATGTGCCGATATTTCTGATTTTCAATACCGATCTACTCCCGAATATTTCTGATATTTTAAAACCTTACCCGGGTCCAACCTATGTCGGGGGGCTTCAAAAAGTTGATTTCAACATACACACGGACAGACGGACAGACTGACAGGGCTTAATCGACTCCCCTATTCATAAGCTTTCAGAAAATATATACTTTATGGGGTCGGAAATGAAAATTGTAGAAATTTCACACGGAATGACAAACCTACATATATATACTCTTTTTCACTGTGTGAAGGGTATAAAAATAATAATAAAAATATAAATAATATATTAAATAAAATAAAATTTTTTTGGCTCAGCTGGAATTCGATGCCTCGTTTACTTTAACCAGTATGTATGTAGGTTGTTGTTGTAATTGAAAAAAAAACGAGGTGGTCGTGGTTTTTTGCTCATATCTCAGAAAGTTATGGGGCGATTGTGCTGAATTTCAATAGCGATTCATTCCTGGATATTACCAAGAGTTTGATACCATATATAGATCTGAGGAACATATAGTTTCTTCTAAAAGTTGATTTCAACCAATACACGGACAGACGGGCAGACGGTCAGGGCTTAATCGACTCCTCTATTCATAAGCTTTCAGAAAATATTTACTTTATGGGGTCGGAAATGAAAATTGTAGAAATTACAAACGGAATGACAAAGCTATATATACCCTTGTACACCACAGGTGAAAGGTATAATAAAAGAAAATAAAAAACTAACTTGCGCAAGTGACTCGCCCAGTCAGAAAGGGGTGTATGTATATATGTGCAAGCAATTCTAGAAAATTTTAATTCGCTAGAAAGTTTATCCCCCGACTACACGAGCGATTGATTATGTTTTAATATAAGCAATAAAGCCAGCAGAATAACGGTGTCAAATTGCCAATATTCAAGCTTATATCTCTAGGTGGTGAACACGTAAATATCTTAAAACATAAAATTAAAAATTTTCCTGCAGATTGATCTATAATTAAAAACTTTACAAAAAATATACGAAAATAAATTTCACCAAACGCACAAGATTAAAACGATTATTTTGTCATTATATATTTAAATATAATTAAAAAACTTAAATTTTTTAAAATTACAATGTTAATATTAATATATTGTTGTCTTTTTTTCTGTGGCGTTGTCTTATACATACATAAGTGTTGTTACATTTTATTTTTTTGCAATTGAATTTGATAGCTTGTGTTAAAAGATTATTGCTCAGAAATGTATTATAACAATTATTGCTAAATATGTGTTCGAATACATATTCATGCAGTCCACACGTTAATAGCATGTGTTGGCTATAGAATTTGATAATGGCCAAACATTTTGCTCGTTTTGCTCGCAACACATCTTTACACTTAGTATTTTTATTTACAAACACTATTAATTATATTTAATTTAACTTACGGCAGAATATTTGTTAAAACAACAAAAAAACAAGTAACAGTGCTATATTCGGCCGTGCCGAATCTTATATACCCTTCACAACGTGTAGTCATGCAATAACAATTGTTTGTATCACCATTCATCCCATATAAAATACGTGCATACGTACACGTTAGAATAAATGTGGCATCGAATCCCAGCTGAGCCAAAAAAATTTTATTTTATTTTATTTAATATATTCTTTATATTTTATTATTTTTTTTATATTTTTTTTAATTTTTTTTAAATTATTTAAAAAAATTTTTTTAGAAAAATTTTTAAAAAATTTTTTAAAATTTTTTTTTGTAGTTTTTTTTTATTATTTTTTTCTTATTTTTAATATTTTTTTTTTTTGTAATTTTTTTTGTTTGGTATGTTTTTTACATGTATCTATGTATGTATGTTGTTGTTGTAATTGTGAAAAAAACGAGGTGGTCGTGGTTTTTTGCTCATATCTCAGAAAGTTATGGGGCGATTGTGCTGAATTTCAATAGCGATTCATTCCTGGATATTTCCAAGAGATTGATACCATATACAGATCTGAGGAACATATAGTTGCTTCTAAAAGTTGATTTCAACCAACACACGGACAGACGGACAGACGGTCAGGGCTTAATCGACTCCTCTATTCATAAGCTTTCAGAAAATATATACTTTATGGGGTCGGAAATGAAAATTGTAGAAATTACAAACGGAATGACAAAGCTATATATACCCTTGTGCACCACAGGTGAAGGGTATAATTATAGTGGCAGAATATTTGCAAAAAAAAAAAACAATACGTCACAACAATTGCGCTCAGCTGTTTTCTTGACTGTAAATGGAAAGGGAATTTCAAAAGCAAGTTCGCATCATGTTCTAAAAGTATGAGTTTATTAGTAAAAAGTGTGAGTGGCTTGAACTTGATACCAAAAACTTGATCGTGTAACCCCTGTCTAACTGCAGCTAACTTCACACGCAACAAAAATGTCAAGTTGACGTTTTTAAGTGCACAATACGTCTCTTTCTTTTTCCGGTCGCCAAAATGGTAAGACTTGTAGTAAAAAGTTATTTTTATAAAATTTATTTGTGAACAATCGTAAAAAAACAATATTAAAACCCTAAGTGAATAGCTGAATTGTGCAAACATATTAGTTAAATATGTAATCTAACTAATATTTTCTTTGTAGGGTATTGATATTAGCCACAAGTACGATCGTAAAGTCCGCAGAACTGAGCCTAAATCGCAAGATGTTTACTTACGACTTTTGGTTAAGGTAAGTTAAAGTGAAATTTACTGCTGTACTTTTTTTTCACAAAAAATTGGTTTTCTGACTTGTGAAATGCTTAAATTTTGTTTTTATTTATTTTAGTTGTATCGTTTTCTTCAACGCCGCACCAACAAGAAATTTAACCGCATCGTATTAAAACGTTTGTTTATGAGCAAGACTAACAGGCCACCTATGTCATTGCAGCGAGTAAGCCGATTTTTCAAAACCGCCAAGCAACCGGAATCAACTGTTGTTATTGTTGGTACCGTCACTGATGACGTGCGTCTATTAAAGGTACCTAAGATGAGTGTTTGTGCTTTGCACGTCACTCAAACAGCTCGCGAACGCATCTTGAAAGCTGGTGGTGAAGTTATTACGTTTGATCAGCTGGCTCTCAAGTCACCTACTGGCAAGAACTGTTTGCTGTTGCAAGGTAAGCGTACCGCACGTACTGCTTGCAAGCACTTCGGCAAAGCTCCCGGTGTGCCACACTCTCACACTCGCCCATATGTACGCTCCAAAGGCCGCAAATTTGAACGTGCTCGTGGTCGTCGTTCTAGCTGTGGTTACAAGAAGTAAACATCAATAAGCTTTGTAACGTTTTGTGTTTGGTTACAATTAAGTTTTCTAATGTCTTCAAAAAAGACAAAAATGAATTTTCAATTTGAACGTGAATAAAAAATGCAGTTTTACATTATTCCCACAAAGCAGAGTTGGTTCAAGGAATATTTTAAAGTACTTAATTTTTATTTAAAAAAATTTACTTGACATGAAACGTGTATATAGTATTAAAACAGTATATGACACTACTGCAAGTGTGCACTCCAATATTTTAACAGTGGTTGGTCCTGGGGCTGGACACCTAATACTCTCTTTAATTTGGCTTGACCATTGGTTGATTTGGCATGATTTAGACATATTACTTTACTAAAAAAAAAAACAAAATTAAATTGGAACTACATTTTAATTATGTATTACGCACTTTTTCCATTCCTCTACCAAGACTTTTGTATGACGATTTAAAACTAATTCCGTAAAACGAGTTTCATCAACAGCTTTTAGTAGTTTTACCAACAAATCAGGTACTGAAAGAAAGTTGTAAAAAAGATTAGATTTGAGGAAATAGTAATGTTTATAAAGGTAGTACTAGACGTCTGCATGGCTATATTCAAAAGCCATTCGTTTTTTAACTACACAGTATTTTTCATTCAAGATAATGAGCTCTCAACCGAAAGAAGCGAAAAACTACCACAATGAAAATAAATATTTGAGTATGGTTTTAGTATTAATTAAATTTTTACTATTCATGCAAAGATGACACGCTGGCTATACTCAAGCGTACTACGACCGACCCTAACGTATGGCTTAATAATATGGTAAACATTCTTAAAGAAGGTTACTGTAAACCCTTTTCAAAAGATTCGAAGACAGTGCGGTGCCATAACCATATCAGCAATGGCTATTGAGCCGATAAATATATAGGTGAAATGTAAAGTTGCCTTGGCCGTTATTGGATCAATGGCAAAGGCTGAATTGCTGGTAAGAGACCATAAAACTAACCGATATCTAACCGAAGGGAGCTATCTTGTAGGTAACATGTGACAAAATCCCGAGATATCTGAACATTAATACCGGAAAAGTGAAGATGGGATGAAGTAATTAGGTAAGAAATACCCAAAGCATCGACTTAATACGGACGAATCGAAGTTTGGCGACCGAACTGGAATTTACTTTCGTCTTCCAGATAACAATACGGTTTTCCAGGCTGAGTTAATGGCAATTACGTAAGGGATTAAATGGATAAGAATTATCTACGGATAGCCAGTCAGTTATCAGGACACTAATGAACGAAAAGGTTGAATCGCGGAAGGTCTTGCAATGCAAGAGTGAGATCAACTCCCATGCGAATGGTGAACGTCTAGAGATAATATGGATCCCAAGCCAATTATGACATAATCGAAAACGAACAAAAGACAAAATATCCAAAATGCGATTAATTTTTTAATACCTACTATAACCTTGGAAAATGATAAAAAAATTAAAGTTTGGTCGATGGGAAGAACAAATCAGAAAATGGTAATATAATATTAAGCCTCAATATATAGATTTACGATTCTCCTACTTTTATTGATCTGTTCTATCTATACGAAATCTGTCCATTTTCGTTAAATTTAATCACTGCTTTGCGTGCTTGTTAATGGACCCGTGTTTACTAATTGCATTTTTATATTAAAAAATCCGAAGAAGACAATAAAAAGAAGCAAGATTTTTTCAAAATATTCCATTCAAAATTGAAAACCTTGAATAGATGAATACTTAATGAAAAATATAATACATACATACGTATGTATATTTTGTCCTGTTTCAATTTCGCTTACATTTCGATGGTACTGATCCTGGCCATTTTATGCAGACGTTGTTACCTAGAGATTCTTCCAAAAAATCTATGCGAAATATAGATGCTGTAGACATCGGTACAGCGATTTCATTTGATATTGAGATAACTTTATAATCTGCACTAATGGAATGTTGATGCTGTGCATCTACCCTTATTAGAGTGTGCATTGGTTCAGGTAAAAGTTTTTTAATACACATCATAAAGTGAAAAGTACGAGCAGGATCACCACGTACAATAATCTGTATATAAGGTTATATTTTATAAAATTTGTAGCTAAAATATAATAGTTCACTTACCTTAATACCGGTTAAAACACAATAGCATATAGAGGCAAATTCTTCTTTTCTAACCACTTGTTTGATGTACCTTAGAGAATAAAATTCTTCTGCGTCGTCGAGTGTCTCATATTTCTGTATCATTGGCAGAGTAGTTATGTTATAAGTAAGTCTTTGCTGAGGCGGATGACTACTACTTTGGGGTGGTAGCCAAGGAAGATTGCCAAATGTTACATGCTCAGTTAAAAACCTTGCACCGGCAAGCAAAAGCCAAGAGAAATGTGAATGTAAAATAGCAAATATATTTTCCTCTCCCGTTAGTTCTATTAGTGACCTAGGAGTTTGTACTAGTGGCTGGATACCGGAGAGCCTTCTCTGACGCGGTGAACCCTTTAATTCTTCCTCTTCTCTAATACAGTTGGCACCATTCTGAAGTTCTGTAGATATCTTACGTAAATGTTCCGATAAAAATGGTTTTGTATTAAGCAGAAAGTATTTATCTTTCATTAGGATTATTATGGAAAATAATTGATAAAAGCCTCTTGCCTAGTAAAACAATTACATGCGTAATCAAGTTTAGTGTAGATATATATCAGGTGCTTACCTGCAAATCGCTAACATGAAATGTGTGACTTAATACGTGACCTCTAGAGGTGTCACCGAAAAATACGAATCCCCCATCTTTATTACTATTTATTTCACAGCTTAAACTACGCACTGCCGCCTGCTTTACCAAGGTTGCCACTTCAGGCAGTGCCGATTGTTGTGTGCTTAGAAAAGTTGCACCACTTTCATTATCTATGCTGTAAAGACCATTTGTTTGACCAATCGAATTACATGCAGAACACTGTTTGCTTGAAAGGCTGTTCGAGGTTTGTAAAGCAGCTGGTGAGTAAAGTTCAGTCAATTTTGTGTCCCTAAGGGTTTGGGTACAGAAAATAGACGAGGGACCATGAGCTTCACAGAAATGGCATAATGCAATAACGGCATTCATTTGAATTAATTTAGATTGTAATTAAAATAATTGTTTAAAAGATTGAAGCAAGATGTATTAAGTTGAATATGCCTTGGATACAAATACTATGCAAAACAAAACAGCTGACCAAATAAATAAATCTTAACAACACTCAGCTCTTATATATGACTTATTTTATACAGTGATGATTAAAAAATTCAATTTTTGCTAGACAGAAGTTTTTTTTAGAAGATTATGAACAATTTAAAAATAAAATAGTCAGTCAATAAAAAATCGCCCATAAAATAGGCATATTATAAGAAAAGTTATTTTATTAATACTGTAACTATTAATGACTATTTTGTTGACTCTAATATTATGTTCATGAACTTTTTGATCTTGATAATTTTGCTGAACTAGGTAGCTCTTTTTCTTTTTTGTGTATTAGTGAGATGGAATTGATAAATTCCTTACAAAGGGCTGAAGGAATTCTCACTTTGTTCCTCCTAAAGCATTTAAATCCTCTTTTAATATATCTTTTTTTTTGTAAGGGTTACTAAATGTAAGAATTTATTACCTTTAGAATTGCGTCTTTTTACACATTCTAATGTTTTTAAATTGAAACTATTTACATTTTTTTCTTCTCTATCTTAATCTATTTTACTTTTGATATTGTTTGGATTTCCTATCATGAACTGGACCTCTGATATCATCTATTTACCATTTCTTTTTGTTCTACTTTTTATGTATGTCTGGGGAGCTTATATGAGGAGCTTTCATTATGAATATTTACCTAAATTTTTATATATTTTTGTGATATAATAGTTAGGTTTTTTATTACTATGTAATATTTTTATTTGGCCTAATTGGCTTATATTACTTTGTAGAATTAAATAAATAAATCAAATATCTGTGGACTTTTGATTTAAATTCCTAGGTTGAAATAAAATAAAAAATTTCAAGACGCTTGTTTTGCTCTACTCAACGTCTTCCCACGTAAAAATATTTTAAAAGAAATTACAAAAAAATATAAAAAACTAATTAATATTTTTAATATTCTTTCTGTTTTTCTTATATATTGAACAAAAAATTTTTGCAGTCCCAAAAATCCCGACACATTTAAACTAATCCGCGCTTTGCTACGAATTATAAGAGCTATCTTATTAAGCAAACTCAACTTTAATAATGTTTTTAATTTGATTTTTTGTTCTTCAGAAATATTTTAAAACTCGAAATAAAATATTTTTTCAAACGTCTACAATTATGCATTTATTTGCTATGAAAATCGGTTAATAAAATTTAAACGGAAATATTATCATAGCCACTTTTCAGATAATTTTTTACAGCAAATAAAAAATTTCAAATTCTAAAAGAAAAATATTTTTTAGCCTTAAAACTAAAATTCTACAAAATATGTAAACAAAAAGTTAATTTTTTAAGTTAATGAACTAATCAATTTTTATTGTGTATGTACAAAATGTATATAAATATATAAAACTATTTATCTTTGTATAAAGTTTGTTTGAAATCATAATGAAAGTTTATAAATAGTTTAAATAAAATTATGAGTTTTTTTGTTTCCATTTTTGCATTGCAAAAAGGTATAAAAAATAAAAATCAGGTGTACTAAAGGGAAGTATAAAATTAAAATGAAATAATTAAGTTGATTTTACTATAAATAGTTTTTTAATTATAAATACATAAAAATAAAATTATATTTTAAATAAGACTGGTATTTTAACTAGTTTTTAAATTATTATTCTATATAAAAATATGTATTGTAGTTTCAGTATATATAAAAAGATATTTCTGCATTTTCTGCCTTCTGAATGCAATCAACTTGTATCGAATTGTCATTACAGTGTTTTTGTTTATAACAACAATGTTATGACAATTCCAAACAATGAAATATCACTCGGAATACAGAGCAAACACAATTAACCCTGGCATAATTAAACGACTAAATAAATACAGTAGTTTTATTTTAATACATATTTAAACATACATACATACTTATAGTACAACTAAAGTTTGTTGGAAACTAAATTTCTACTCTAGGACGAAACTGTAAACGTAAAGGAGGTTCTCGAAAACGCCAACGGGTAACATAAACAAATTTCAATGTATGGTCTTTGCCTAACAATTCTTCATTGCACAATATGTCAATCTTAAGAAAAATAGAGAATTAATGTTTTAATAATGCACTTAGAATTATAGTTATATATGTATGTGGCTTAAAGAAATAACTGCTTATGTCGATTTTAAATAAAATTAGAAACCATCATTGTAATTTTGCAATTTAAAAATATCCTCTAATTTATTTGCTATTTTTTTTTGGCAACCTTTAAGAAAGATATATTATTTTTTTAATCTTTTCGAATACTAAACTAATCAATCCAACTAATAAGGCCAAAAAAAAAAATTGAGGGATCAGCAATTCCAAAATCCTTTATATACATATATAAGAAAACAACTAAAAATTAACTATTTTGGTATAAAATAAATAAAGAGAATCAAAATGAAAACCTACAAGAACTAAAAAAATGAATTTAGTTGAATTTACGTATTTGTTCTCTTATTAATACAATACCGAATGTATATTAAAGTTTAAGATTTAAAGGGATAAGTAATATTCTGAAAAGCCACAAAATCTGATATAAGCAGTTTTTCCTTATTGTCATCGATATATATATATGTAGATATTTCTTACCTCTCGATATTTATCAATGCCATTTAAAATCTTTTTCGCCACTAACTTTTTTAGATGAGTAATTGTTGCCTGAGAACTGCAGCGTATGAAGCGTCTTTGTAGGTTTTTGAAATTGTTGCTCATACATTCCAAACATACATTGACTTGTTCGTCTAGTCTATGGAAATCTGATTCAGCATGTGCTTCCATAACCTTTTCATTATCGTCATCATGATTTTGTGGAAGGTCTTTTGGACACGCCATATTGCGACTTTTATAGAAATCACGTTCTCTACGCATTTCATCTAATATTATTCAAAAATAAAATTAAAAAATTTATAAACACGTTTTAAATAATTTACAAATTTAAGTTTTTTTTTAAATAAATTACATATATGTATGTAGCTTTCGTTTGTTACTTCTACAATATTCATTTTCGATCCCATAAAGTATATATTTTCTAAAGGTTTTAAATAGGGGATTTAATTGACAAATGTCCGTATGTCTGCCCGTGTGTTGGGTAAAATAAACTTTTAGAAGCAATCGCAATCTTTTTAAAATATGCGGGAATAAATCGCTATTGAAATATAGCACAATCTCCACATAAATTTCTGAGATATGAGTAAATAAACACGAATGTCTGTTTTTTCCAAAATTTTTACTTTTTTTTAATAAACATTTTTCAGCCCTAGAATAACTCATAAATACTTTTGTTACTATTTTTAGATATGACATGCCTCCAGGGATATTCGTCAATATTTTTGGAAAAATCGGTAAAGTTATAAGCAAATTTTTTTTTTGAAAAAATATGTAGTGACAAAATTTACAAACGTTAGTCGATTTTATTCAGCTTCTAGATAATCGAAATAATCAATATATAGGTCAAATTTGGTATTTCAAAATGTAACTCCTAGAACCCTTAAATATTAGTATCCAATAAAAGAGATTGATCAGTAAAACATAGTAAACTATGAAAAAGTTAAAATGCAAGATGGCGTCTTAAATAAAATCGCGGTATATTTGTTGTTTCTTTCAACCCCCACTACATAGTTATCAAATGAAAGGGATTGAATAGTAGAATAGTTAGGTAGAACAGGCTCCCATTGTGATACCTGAATAGAAAAGCAAGCCAGCACAATACTGACGAGTCTACTGGGACACACAACACAATTAACTATGCTAAAATTTAAAAAAAATGGCTACGGAAATAATAAAGAAATATTACGAATAACCAGAGTAAAACATAAAATATGGACTTAGCTACGGTATGGATATAGAATATTTAATTCCTTTTGAACTTTTCCATTAAACTGTGATACCTATTAGTAGTTTCTTTTTTTAACTATTCAGATGTTTATAGTGGTAATACTATTTGTAAATTCTTATTACTCTGTTAATAGTATGTATTGGTTAAATAAATAAGTTTTAATAAATAAATAAATAATATAAATATAAAACCAAAATTATAAACTAATTAATAATAAATGAAATGTACTTTAATTGATTTTATTTTATCTTAGAGAAAATGAATTAATTAGAAATACATATTTTTGCATAGTACCTATGTATATCATATCTATTAAAAATCAATGCCACTTTTCGTTGTAATTTTATAACTCAAGAACGGGCTCACCTATCCGAACCAAATGTTTAGGCTTTGTTCCGACTATTTAGTAGATTGTTTATGTGAAGTTTGCGGTCGACCGTCGAGCGGTTTACGGGTAAAATCGGTAACTCAGAAAGGACCAAAGAGCCTGTTAAAAATAATTGGATAGGTGTTTGGTACTTTTTGTAAATTTTGTGTTTTAAGGGGATAAAAACTAAATTTTGATACTTTTTTGAACAGCATTTATCTTTGAGAGGGATATCATTGTTGGTATTTTATATATATTTTTGTTTTTTTATATGAATTTATGTACAAATTAAGTCTAATAACTTAGGTTCTTTATTACTAAGTAATACATATTTATATTTTGGCCTGGAAGGCTTTGTATTGCTGTGTTGAATAAATAAATAAATAAATAAATAAATATCAATAGGAAAAAAGTAAAAACGTAGTTTTACTCTCCTTAAAACAATATATAATTAATTTTTGTACTTTTTCGATATTTTGGAATTTAGAGGGAAAAGGGCTAAAAACGGGTAAAATCGGTAATATTGTATCTTCAGACTTAATGTATGTAGCACAAAAATTCAAAAAGATGATTTTGATGTTGCAATTAAATTTTTTTATTATTTCACTTGATACATACGATGCACGTACCGGGCGGCTAGTACAGTATATGTGTTAATGAAATGAAATATATGTATGTATATATTTACTGCTTTCTGCTATTTCAATTATATTTAATTTTTTTATAACGCTTTTATATAAAAACAAGATATTGCATTTATATTTAATTTGCAAAGTTTATCAAACACAAAAAAACAACGATATGTAATATCACGTTCTTTACTAGGTATGGCATTGTTTATATAAAAATATCGGACGGCATTTTTAAAAACTACATACATAGGTACTTATGTATAACTAAAAACAAAATTTCATGTTTTTTTTAAATATATTTAAAAAAAATATTTCATACCTACATTATTTAAAAGATTTTAAAGGTTCTTGTATAAAATATTACGTTAATAATTAAAAATTAAGTTACCTTCTTGCAAGTTTGGCACTAATTTGTAAACGATATCTTGCATTGTTCGATCAAAACTAATATACTGAAGCGGGTGTGATTGATGAATAACATTTTCGCAGGTAGGACACGTTTTTCTCTCTTCCAAATGTTTAACCAAACAACTTTTGCAAACTAAATAAAGAAACAATAAATAATTAAATTAACATTAGGCAGCAGCATATATAATTTATATATATGTATACTAACAGGTATGTAAACATTCTGTAACTGTGGTCGCATCGATAAAATAGCCTCCACAGATTTTACATGTTATGTGAGGATTAATAGATTTTAGTTTAACTCTTCTTTCCATCTTAAAAGTAATTGTTCATGGTAATAATGTATATATTGCACTATTTTATATTTCTGTTGACGACCCGTTGTAGCGGTTTCCGAGTCTTTCTTAACACTACTAGCTCACATTCAGACGTCCTTCTCTTTAACTTCTATTCATATCGAAGTTTAAAAAAAAAACATGTAAATATTTTATTTAATACTTATAGAGTTAATGTAGCATTTTTATTTAAATAAATGTGATTTATTCGTCAAATAAAACAAAAAAAATTTATATATAAGAAATTGACACGACCAATTTTTATTTTTCTTTTATTAAATTTTTCGGTATTTTTATTTTAATGTTGGTATCATTGCCTAAATGTCAAGTGTAATGACTTGGCGGTGTTTATTACTAAAGTAAGTATATGGTAAGTAAAGAGAAGTCTGGTAAAAGTTTGCATCTTTTTTGCGGATAATATAAAAATAAATTTTATATTTTATTTTAGTAAGTCCATAAAATGTGTTTTATATATAAAACTAAGTTTATTTATTAACTTGGAAAAACCAATAAAAACTAGTAGAGTAAAAATATACGTATTGAATAGAATATTATAATCGCAAACTAGTGTTATTTTGCTAATAAACTCAACGACATAAGTACTTACATCTGCGAAGTTTGTAATGGCTGAAAGGATCTCGAATCGCACAATGTATTACTGAGCCGGGATCCACTTTTGAATCGTAACAATATATGTACAAATTATATGTCTTACAAAGTATGTACTTTGAGAAATAAGCAAAACTTCTCACAATGTTTATAAAAAATTAAAGAAAAAGTTACATGTACCTATTCATTATTTTATTTTTTTTACACTTGACCTGTGGTACCAATGGTATATATAGCTTTGTAATTTCTTTAATATTGATTTCCGTATATGTATATATTTCCTAAAAGTTAATGACGAACAGTATATTAAGCAATGTTAGTGTTTTGGTTGAAATCAACTTTTAGAAACCCCCCACAAGTAGCACAGATCCGTGTAGAATTTATAAATATAAGAGAATGATTGCTCTTGAAATTCAGTACAATCGCCCTATAAATTTTTGAGATATGAGCAAATAAAAACTGCTACCCCTGATTTTTATACAGTTTTTCTATTACTATCAACAATTTTCAAATACCTAATAGACACGTTTGTTAAGCGGCGAGTTTGAAATTAGAACGAGTACTATTCCGGCGCCGCTTAGCCGTTTAGAAATGCCGCTCATTGCGTGGCCACTTCAGTAGTATTCCATGTTTTAATTTTTTGCCGCTCATTGCGTGGCCCCGGCCTAAGGATATATTTAATATCATTGAAAAAGCCAACAACATTAGATTGAAAAGTTATAGCTCGTAATTCGGCAAAGAAATTATTTTTTAGTATGGTTTTGATACTTGTCCATGATTTAGCTTGAGTATTTATCTCTATTGCTTGTCTCGTTTTTCCGCCTTACCTATTATTGATTTTATCTGAGAACAACAATTGTGACAATTTATCATAAAGAGAAAGGAAGAGGATACACTCTATCTATCAGTGTCGTAAATGTATGTAATTCGTTGATATTTCCGTTAAATGCAGGAAGATTATTTAAATATTTAAGGGGTCTAAATGTATGTAGCCATTATAATTTAATTAAAGAGGAATCTAATCAATAGTTTGAAGAGCAAAATTACAAATGAATTTAGCTTAAAAGACCCCGAAATAATGACTTTAATCGCAAATGAAGAATTATTAACACGTAAACAAAATTATATTTTGTATATTTAATAATACTAATTAAAATATCTTATACGCCAATGCTAACAGTAACTTTTCTTGGTTGGTCGTCTGTTTAGCTCTTCCTTCTCTTGGAATAATTTCTTACGTTGGTACTTGATTGGTTGTCTTTCTGGCTCTTCTCTTAGAGTATCTTCTTATGTTAATATCTTGACTTGTTTGTAAATGATTAAATACTTAATAATATTTTTACAACTTGTATCTACTACAAAAAACTTTAATTTTAACATTATTCTAATACAAAACATTTAAATTGCCAGTGCCTAAAACAGGCAACCTTTCGCCACTAAAATAAAAATATTTGCGTTATTTTTATTAATATATTACTTAAATTTTTTTTTTTTTTTTTTTTTTTTAAGGTCTGTTGAAATTATGTTGTTCTGCGCCCCGATATCTATTTTAAAACCATTTTGTTGTTTTAAATCTTAACAACATTGAACCATTCTAGGTATAATGTTAATTTTCTTTTGATTTGTCTTCATAATCGCCATTTTCCCTAACAGTAAAATTTTTTACATACCGCTTTTTAAAAAAACTACATTTTAGAAAAATTACAATTTTTCCACCTTTCTTGCACTTTGATCCATCTGCCGGACATTTGGTCCTATGTATTGTAAAGTGCTTTGCATAGTTTTAGCATCACCTTAATTATACCCTTCACACAGTGAAAAAGGGTATATATAGGTTTGTCATTCCGTGTGAAATTTCTACAACTTTCATTTCCGACCCCATATATTTTCTGAAAGCTTATGAATAGGGGAGTCGATTAAGCTCTGTCAGTTTGTCCGTCTGTCCGTGTGAATGTTGAAATCAACTTTTTGAAGCTCCCCGACATCGCCTGGACCCGGGTAAGGTATTAAAATATCAGGGAGTAGATCCTTATTGAAAATCAGAAACATCGGTGCATAAACAACTGAGATATGATCAAAAACCCACGGCCACCTCGTTTTCTTTTAACACAAAAACAACATACATACAAACGTTGTATACTGGTTAGAGTAAACGTGGCATCGAACCCCAACTGAGTCCAAAAAAAATTTTATTTTATTTATTATTTTATATATTATTTATATTAAATTTTAATGTGAACCATTTTTTATTTTGGCTTAAGTTCATTTGTTATTTATTTAATTTTATAATTCAAATTAAATTAAATTGTAACCATTTTAGGAATATTCTTTCTAAAAATTAAAAAAAATGTATTACGAATATAGAAGAATATGAACATGTTGAATTATGAATTGTCATTTGATAGGTGAAATTAAATATTCAACAAAATATGAAAAATAATACTAAGATTCACTAATTCAAATTTTATTCAATTGTAACATAAATAGGAATTTTAAGTTACATAGTAGTATACCGATAAAGAGTGCTGATGATGAAATCGTAGCTGATTTCTAAAATGCATTCCACTCGGCTAATATCGGAAATAATTTTTAGAAAGAATATTCCTAAAATGGTTACAATTTAATTTAATTTGAATTATAAAATTAAATAAATAACAAATTAACTTAAGCCAAAATAAAAAATGGTTCACATTAAAATTTAATATATAGAAAAAAAGTTCGAATAAAATATAAATATATAATTATAACACACATGGCACGGTGTTAATGACATTCAAGAATTCATTGTTCTGTGTCTATCACCTAGATGGACTTATATAAATGAGAATGTAAATACAACCTTGTTTTCAATAATTCCAGCCAAAGGATGGATATTGAAAGCATAACGAAAATGTATTACGAATATAGAAGAATATGAACATGTTGAATTATGAATTGTCATTTGATAGGTGAAATTAAATATTCAACAAAATATGAAAAATAATACTAAGATTCACTAATTCAAATTTTATTCAATTGTAACATAAATAGGAATTTTAAGTTACATAGTAGTATACCGATAAAGAGTGCTGATGATGAAATCGTAGCTGATTTCGAAAATGCATTCCACTCGGCTAATATCGGAAATAATTTTTAGAAAGAATATTCCTAAAATGGTTACAATTTAATTTAATTTGAATTATAAAATTAAATAAATAACAAATGAACTTAAGCCAAAATAAAAAATGGTTCACATTAAAATTTAATATATAGAAAAAAAGTTCGAATAAAATATAAATATATTATTATTTATATTTTTATTTATTTTTAATTTTTTCTTATTTTTTTAATATTTAAAAAAATTTTTTTTTAATTTTTTTTTTTAAATTTTTATTTATTTTTTTTATTTTTAATATATATTTATTATTTATATATATTTTTTTTGTATAACCCTTTATTTTTCCAAAAACTTTGTTGTATGGGAGGTTTTAGTGGGAGTGTCACCTTTATTTTCTGGCATAAAAATGACATGGACTAGACAGCTATATTTTACAAATGACCTTTGAATTAGAAAAAAGAAAAATATAACAACAGTTATTATTAAAGTATGATACCAATATCATACTTGAGGCATATTATATCTACAAATAGTAGCAAAGGTACCTATAAATTATTCTATGACTGAACAACTTAATTTTGGTGGTAAAAATATGGGAAAAAACAGAGGCAGTCATGTTTATGGGGCGATTGTCTGAATTTCAATAGCGATTCATTCCCGGATATTTCCATAAGATTGATACCATACATAGATCTGAGAGACATATGGTTGCTTCTAAAAGTTGATTTCAACCAACACATGGGCAGACGGACAGACGGACAGGGCTTAATTGACTCCTCTTTTCATAAGCTTTGAGAAAATATATACTTTATGGGGTCGGAAATGAAAATTGCAGAAATTACAAACGGAATGACAAAGCTATATATACCCTTATGCACCACAGGTAAAGGGTATAAAAATTATTAAAGTTGACAACGCTGTTGCAAGCTGTTAGATATTACATCCACTTTTGGCAAAAAATGTTTAATTTTACATATAAAGCAAGCTAACAACTCTCGTCGGTACTCAAATTTCATGCAACCTGTGATTCTATTGGCTAATAATTTTAATTATATACCTACAGTGTTACGAGTTCTTCCACAATACAAACCGAATACTTAAAAATATTTATGTTTTCTTAACCAAGTACAAACATTATTTCGCACCAATTATATATTTTCACATATAAATTTTTAATAAATAAAAGAAAAATAAAGATACATCATAATTTTGCATTAAATTTATTTGATTTGTTGTCTTAAAAATTTCTTCGATTGTGTTTCAATTAGAATGTGAACTACCAGAAAACATGAAAATCTCGTTTTTGTTAAAAATCCAGATACGCCCTTTATATCTTTTAAACGTAAACGTTTATATCTTTTTTAAACGTAGGCTTACACTTCCTTTAAATAAACTTTGAGTTCTTTTCGTATTGAAAACAAACACAGTTGAAATTAGTTATAAAATAAGGAGCACTTTTTTTATTTTAACACACTCAGATATTGCTTTTATGTCGCTTTACTTATTTCACTTTTATTATCAAACTCACTTTGATACGTATACAAGCTCTACTATAATACTGATAATGTTAGCTGTGTTGTTCGGTTATTTATAGTGACATAGTGGTGTTCTGTAACATTCGACAAAGTTCTCGTATGTACACACTAGTTCATTCTGTAAATTACTCGAAAGCCGTTACATTTAAATTAAGACGTAATGTCAATGGTAAGTAATATGAAGGAATAATAAAAGTGCCTTAGAGTATGCTGCACATAATAACTCACCTCGGCTGCATATAACTTAACATCGAACAACCAGCGAACCAAACGAAATGTTAACTGCCTGTTCAACGATGTCAAAAGAAAACCCAAGCGAAATTTCATTCGCACAAATACGTTGAAAACAAAAACAAATTTTTAGTTTTTATTGTTGTTTTCAATATATTTGTACGAATGAAATTTTGCTTCTGTTTTCTTTCGACATCGTTGAACAGGCAGTAAATGTATGTACATAAACTAATACCAAAGACAATAGACTATTGTCTATTGTCTTTGCTAATACAAACAAAACTACTGTAACTTAAAATACTGTAAATATAACTAAAATAAAATTATAATTGGGGGATTCACAGTAGTGTCATAAAGTCATATGTCCTATTATAATAGCATGAAAAATTAAGACTATTGTGAACAACCCCTCATAATTAAGTGTGCTATTATGAATTTAAATCAGCTGATGTAAAACAATTATAAAAATAAATATTTTCTTTAATAATGCCAAAAACAAGTAAAAAAAACAAAATAATGGCCAGTTTGTGCGAAAAGTACATTTTAGATGTTGTAATGGCAAACTCAAGTAAATAAATTACAAATTTTTTTTTTTTTGTTTTGACTTTGAAATTAATTGGCAGAGGTACGTAACCAAGTATTCCACGTTGGTTCCGGCTATGTAAATCGACCTATACCTCTGTATAGGAAGTCGGAGACACTTGAACAATAATTAAATTTTGAGTTTTATGGTTCTCCTCCAGTTAAAAAACACGTTAGTTCAGTCACCGCAAGTCGACCTATACCATTGTATAGGAAGTCGGAGACATCTGAACAAATAAATATACTGAGTTTTATGGAACTCCTCCAGTTAGCGTTGAGTTTAATTGGTACTCCTCCAGTTACGAAAATTAATTTGGTTGGTACTCCTCCAGTTGTAAATTTTGAGTTTAGTTGGTACTCCTCCAGTTAATCCAATTAAAATTAATGCACGTGGTTAATTGTAGAATAGTCTGGAAACTGTATCCAAAGCACAGTTACACGACGCCACACAATTAACCACGCGAGAGTGAGACGTAAAACTCTCGAAGACGGATGAAAAGGACGGCCTGATTGCCCTTAAGAGATAATGGCAATGACGCGCGAGCTCTTAACCTGACCAGAGCTGAATCACGACTGATAAATTACAAATAAATTAAATTTTGTTTGATAAAGAAAAACAGCAGAGTCCTTAGCCGATTTTATTTGACGCCACCAGTGATTTGTTATCAAAAATTAGCAACTGCGCTCAAATTTGGATGTCGGCTCGATAAAATTATACAATGAACGGCGACAGCTTACAAAAACTGTTGCGGCTTGGCTTAGGCGGCTTAGCCGTTTAGCACAGGTCTCTGCTTATTAAATACGACAGCACAATAAACATAGCGTACAAAGTTCTATTATTATAAGACACTTTTTGTTTGAAAAGCAACAACATTTTTAAACCATTGTAAAATTTTAGGACAATAGGACAATATGACATGATAAGACACCTTGTGAATCACCCAAATGTAAATTAAGCTATTTAAAATTAATCTGTAAGGCCCCTTTCGCATTAGGCAACTTAAATTGCGCAAGTATAATTTTAATTTTTATTTATTTTTTTTTTAACTTGCTTTTATGTTCACATTGAGCAACTTTGTTGAGCAAGTTTAATTTGCTTATGCTCGAACAAATAAAATTTTCACACACACAAAATTACACGACACGCCGAAGAAGAAATAAAAGACAATGTCAAAAACAAATATTCCAAGACAAGAATGACAGCAGAAGCAGAATTGCCAAGTACAAGCAAGTCTATACTCAAATTTCGACAATTCTTTCCCCTTCACACCGACCTTTCCTCTCACACCAACAAACACAAAACTTGCGCAATTAAAGTTGCCTAATGCGAAAGGGGCCTAACACCCCTTTCTGACTAGGCAAGTCATTTGCGCAAGTTAATTTTTTATTTTTCTTTGAACTTGCTTTCACGTTCAGAATCAGCAATTGACTTGCCCAAGTTTCGTTCTCTTTTACTTATTATACTCTTCACACAGTGGAAAAGGTTATATATAGGTTTGTCATTCTGTTTGAAATTTCTACAACTATCATTTTGTTGAAATCAACCCGGTATTAAAATATCATAAATATTCGGGAATAGATCATACATAAACAACTGAGATATGAGCAAAAAACCACGACCACCTCGTTTTTTTTTTCACAACATACAACACATACATACAAACGTGGTATACTGGTTAGAGTGAGCCAAATTTTTTTTTATTTTATATATTATTTAAATTTTTATTGTTTTATTTTTAATTTTTCTTTTAATTTATTTTTTTTAAACATACATAAACTAAATTTATAATATTACAATGGGATGTTTTTATATATGTATGTACGTATTTCATATGAGATAAATGGTGATATAAACAGTTGTTGTTGCATGACTACACGTTGTGAAGTGTATATAAGATTCGGCTTGGCCGGATAAAGCACTCTTGTTTGTTGTTATTTCTTTTTTGTTTTTGGTTTCTCAACAATAACTTGCTCGTACTTGCCGAGTACAGGCAAGTGTGTACTCAAATATGAGCAAGTTTCTTCCTCTTAACCCGACCTTACCCCTTTTGACTATAAACACAAGACTTGCGCAAGTGACTTGCCTAGTCAGAAAGGCGTCTAACAATATTAAGCCATCGATATGCAACACAAAGTAAAACATCAAAACAAAAAGCGTTAATTAAATAAATCAAAAATAAAGAGTACAATAGAATACATAAAAAAACGGTAACAAATATTAAACAGCAATGTTACCATGGTATTGTCACATATTGTGATAGCGCAGCGAGAAAGAGAGAGAGAGGTGGTGTTGGGTGGTGTTGAAAACGCAGCTGATCTACTTTTTTATTTGCATAAATGATGGTTGAGTTTTCAAATATTATTTATGTTTACATAGATTACTTTTTCCCGCGCAAAAAAACAAACAAAAACCATGAGGTTTTTGACACATCGGCAGACGAAAGCAACACCCCTTTCTGACTAGGCAAGTCACTTGCGCAAGTTAGTTTTTTATTTTCTTTTATTTTTCTTTGAACTTGCTTTCACGTTCAGACTCAGCAATTGACTTGCACAAGTTTCGTTCTCTTTTACTTATTATACTCTTCACACAGTGAAAAAGGGTATATATAGGTTTGTCATTCCGTTTGAAATTTCTACAATTATCTACACATACATACAAACGTGGTATACTGGTTAGAGTGAGCCAAAAAAATTTTTTTTTATTTTATATATTCAAATTTTTATTGGTTTATTTTTAATTTTTCTTTTAATTTATTTTTTTTAAACATACATAAGTAAACTAAATTTATAATATTACAATGGGATGTTTTTATATATGTATGTACGTATTTCATATGAGATAAATGGTGGTATAAACAATTGTTGTTGCATGACTACACGTTGTGAAGGGTATATAAGATTCGGCATGGCCTAATAAAGCACTCTTGTTTGTTTTTATTTCTTTTTTGTTTTTGGTTTCTCAACAAAAACTTGCTCGTACTTGCCGAGTACAGGCAAGTGTGTACTCAAATATGAGCAAGTTTCTTCCTCTTAGCCCGACCTTACCCCTTTTGTCTATAAACACAAGACTTGCGCAAGTGACTTGCCTAGACAAAAAGGGGTGCAACAATAATGTTGTAGAATTGCCACCTGATAATTAAATTCGCCTTAATATGGAGTTTGACAAACATTTGGACACAAAAAAATAATTATCTACAGTCGAATTTCATGTGTTTCAGCTCTAGTCGGTCAAGAGCTCATGCGTAATGGTCGTTATCGTTGTCGAATAAAGACAATCAGGCCGTATCAAGGCGAATTTATTTATCAGGTGGTGGTAATTCTACAACAAATACAACATTAAAAAAACAACATGGTTTTTTATTGTTGCTTTCGACTGTCGATGTGTCAAAAACTACATGGTTTTTGTTTGTGTTTTTTTTGTGCGGGAAGGAGTAATCTATGTAAACATAAATAATATTTGACAATTCAATCATCATTTTTGCAAATAAAAAAGTAGATCAACTGCGTTGTCAACACCACCTGATAATGAATTCGCCTTGGGCCGTATCTTTTTATCTAGCTTCGAAAGTTTTGCGTCTCACTCTCGCATTTATTAATTGCGTGGCGTCGTTTAGCGGTAGCGAGGTACAGTTACCCGGAGTCTCAATTAACCTCTGCAAAACTTTTAAAAAGAATATTTTTCGCGTACAGTTTCAACTTCCTATATTCTGAACCATCGTGGGATACCCTGGCTCTATGGTTTTAAAACCTTGCCATTTAAATAAAAATAATAAAATAAGTATTATATAGAAAAAGTAATGCATTTGCTGGCCACTAAACTCTATTTTGTGCCAACTTATTTTAATTGTTTTACATGCAAACAATAAAATATGTTCCGATTTTTAAAATAAATTTGTATACAAAATTACCATACAAATGTTTTTTTTGTAATGCCATATTTTCTACCCTTACTATACCCTTTACCTTTGGAAATATTTGGGAATAGTTACTAAATCTGATTACACCTCTTGTTGGTCTTAAAATATATTGTTGCGAAAAACTAACAAATAGGTTTAAAACTAACTGAGATAATCACCAAAATACAACTGCTTCGGTGTTTTTTTTTTAATTTACAAACAATAACAGTTTTTTTTCAGCTTCCAGACAACCGATAGGATCATTATGCGAATAAAATGAAAGTATTTGACTAGCAAATATAATTTAAAAAAAATTAAAATCCATGATGGCTGCCACTACAAAATGGCGTACATTAAATTTGTATATGGTTCAAATCTAGTAGCTAAAACGCTATCCCCATCAATATTGGTATCAAATGAAAAGGCCTGAATGCAATAAACTATGAAAAAGTTAAATATGGGTCAACAATAGTAATAATGGCTTTGTTCCCTTCAACCATTAAAAAATTAAAAATTTGTTGTAAAAATTTCATATCGAAGCTGGCGTTGGAAATAAAGCAAAATAAAATGGCTTAAAAGTTGTTTACACATGTATTTATGCAGATGAAATTATAGTTGCTAGTCTATTAATTGTATATGGCCTTATAGACTCGATTGATTATTTTGTTACCAATAAATAAATAAATAAATAAAACATTGGTCACTATATCTATGTACATGATGGTGAAGAGTATTATCAGATTCGGCAAGGCCGAATATAGTACTCTAACTTGTTTTAAATGGTTTTTGCCACTTAATCATGAACCGGCTTTGTGAATGTATTTTTTTTTTTCATCCATTAAATTAAATTCAGCTTTTAGCAAGCAACAAGTGAATTAAAGTGTTGTTGCTTCTATCAGAACAAAATAAAATTGATTGTAGGTACCTAGTATTATTTTTTTATTATAATGCCTCAGAGACTGTTATTTAAAGATTATTTCAATTTACTTCAGTCTTATCTTGACTTTCCTTCACAACGGTTGGTGTTTTCTTGCAGCTGGCTTAATTAAACATTACAAAGAATCTCATTATGTCTGTCGGTCGTGTGTTGGTATACGGTGGTAAAGGAGCTTTAGGAGCAGCTTGTGTGTCTCATTTCAAAAGTAATAATTATGTGAGTACACATACACATTTAAAAAGGCATAAAAAACATATTTCGTAATCGACCTTCTATTAAATAAACTTTCACTTTATTATTAAATTATTAATTATAAACCTTGTTATGACTGTATTAATCAATTTAGTGGGTAAGCAGCATAGATTTAAGTGATAATGGTCAAGCTGATGTTAGTATAGTAGTGCCTCGTGATGCTTCATGGTCCAACCAAGAAGAAGAGGTTTTGACAAAAGTTGCAGATGCTTTGCAAGGTAACAAATTAGATGCTATTATTTGTGTAGCTGGTGGTTGGGCCGGTGGTAATGCAAAAAAAGGTAACCCTTTGGCTTTTATTTCATTATTATTATTTTTTAAGAAACCAAAAATAAAAGTTATTTCATAATTCATTAGACTTGGCTAAGAACTCTGACTTAATGTGGCGTCAAAGTGTTTGGACTTCAGCCATTTCTGCTGCTGTAGCTGCTCATCATTTAAAAGATGACGGAGTGTTAGCATTGACTGGTGCTAAGCCAGCTCTAGAAGGTACACCTGGCATGATTGGCTATGGCATGGCTAAAGCTGCTGTTCATCAGCTAACACGTTCTTTGGCTGGAAAAGATTCTGGTTTACCAAATAATGCTTTAGTTGTTTCAATATTACCTGTAACTTTGGACACACCAATGAATCGAAAATGGATGCCTAAAGCTGATTTTACTACTTGGACACCATTAACTGAAGTTGCCCAGTAAGTAAAAAATTTAATAAAGAAGATTGTTATCAAGTCTTTTATATTTTCTATTGAAGTGTCTTCAATGCAATTTATTTTTTTAAATAATAAAACATTCTATTGCCCACAATAGGTAATGAGTTTCTACTTAAATAATTATAAAAAAAGAAAAAACGAAAATTGAAAAATTCTTAAAATTTTCATTGAAAATCATGTTTATAAAAATGGCGGTTTTTGGTTAAGGTAGCGATATCACTATGTGTTTTAGAAAACATTTCATAATTTATTTACTAACCTGTGCCCGCGAATTTTTCTGCGTAGGTATCGGTACACAAGGTATCCTCTTTGTAATAGATAATTTATTAAAAATATTAAAATATTTTAACATGTTTGTACATTTATTATTTAAGATTAAATGCAAATATTTAAGACAAAATACTTCTAAAGTGTAATTCTTAGACACTAGAAACCCAAACAAACATTCAAATGTATTATATTAGAAAACATTTATTTTTTGTTTACAAAAATTAAGTAATTATTTAAAAGTCTATAGCCAAAAAGTTGCATAGCTATATCATGGTACACTTAACATGCAGTTGTCGAATTCGCCACTGCGTATACCGTGTTAAGTTTATCCTGAGTAAAACTTAGTACTTTTTTTATTATTATTAATTTAACAATTTTTTTTAGACTTTTTCAGAAATGGACCAAGGGTGAAGATCGTCCTAAATCTGGTTCTCTTTTGCAACTTATAACCAAAGATTCTGTCACACAGCTAGTAGTAAGTGACTAAATCTTTATTGTCGACATTTAACAAAATGACAATTTTAGGGAAGCATTGCTATCGTTATGAAATATTCCAATAGATTAAATGTTGTGTTAGTTTTAAGTATATTAAGTACTTATTGATTTTATAATTTTTGCTTGTGTTTAAAGTCAAATGAAAATATTTAAAATTTTAAAATACAATATTTAATATAACAAACATTTTAATAAATAATAAGCATTTACCCAATTCTCAAAAATTACCTTTAATATACATATATGTGGCTTGGACCTAAAAGGGCCAATGTCACTTTTTTGCTCTCTTGAGTTAATTATTGCATTAGATTTGTTTTCTTGCTCTATTTCATTATGGTAAAACAGCTAAAGTCATACTTAACCCAGAACAGCTTCATAAATAAAATGCTGGCCAATGTCACTTTGAAAGCATCTATAAAAGTTAATGTTCAATTCCAATTTTCTCAAAAGCAAATATTTTGACATTGGCCCTTTTAGCTCAAAGCCACAGATATATATATATATGTATGTATGTATGTATGTGATATACTATTTTTTAAATCGTTTTAAAAACAAGTAAGAGTGCTATATTCGGCCGTGCCAACTCTTATATACCCTTCACAACGTGCAGTTATGCAATAACAGTAGTTTGTATCACCATTCATCTCATATGAAATACGTACATACATACATATATAAAAAAAATACATATGTATATAAAAACATCCCATTGTAAAATTATAAATTTACGTATGTATGTTAAAAAATAAAAAAAAAAATAATTAAAATATAAATAATAAATATAAAACAAAAAAAATATAACAAGTAAGAGCACTATATTCGGCTGTGCCGAATCTTTTATACCCAACTCCAATTTTGTGTACATTTAAAGCACAATATTTATTATTTTGTTAATCATTATGGAATAATCTCTTTATAATAAAATATGTATCACTTTCTTTGTAGAGGGTGGTTAAATTTTAAGGGCCCATGTTGAAGGTGAACTACACCTAGTCTTTAAATTTGTTTTCTGCATTTCACTTGACATTTCTCAATCTCAAACTTACTCAATTTGTTTCGTAGAAAGATACGCAAATGAGCAACGCTTTAAAGTTATTCAGGTTTTTTATAAAAATGGACGTTCAAATCAAAATGCATTTTGTGAACTTCGTAATTCTTTTGATCAACATAATCGTTCAAATTCGTCCACAATCGGGAGAATTGTAAAAAATATTTAAATTTCTGTATAAAATGTTAGAAAATCTGTGAATGCCTTCTTAGTTCGTTGAATGGGAACTATTGCTGTTTTTTGCGATAGTGTGGCAAAAGAGCAGTCAACCTCGACTCATCATCATGCCCAACAATTGAGCATCAACATTGTCATTGAAAATTTGGACCATCAGATAGAGAAGTGGCGCCAAGGATGGGGGGGCCATTTGGCCGATATTTTATTAAATACATAATTGAACCGTACAAATATTATCATTATAAAAAGAAATTTATAATAATTTCTTAAATAATTTGTGTTTTATTTAAAATCAACATCGGCCTTTAAAATTTAACCACCCTTATTAGCTTCGATATGATAGTAAAATGTTTTCGTAAATTTAGCCTTTTAGTGAAAGTGGGCGTTAAAGTAGGGGTGTCAATAAAGTTCCTGCTAATAAATATATCTTAGATATTTCAATATAGTCCTTTATTTTCCCAAAAACTTTGTCAATAGAGAAATTACATGAATTTAAGATAAAGCGTTATATGGGAGGTTGGCGTTAAAGTGGGCGTGTAACCTAAGCTTTTTGGCACAACAATTACATTGATAAGAAGGATATATGTACCAAATTTAATCATCATACCTCTAATTTTGTCGGTTTTATGAGCTATTAAATTTCATTAACGGTAGATAACGTGAAAAGTGGGCGTTATAGTAGGCTTGTCAAAGTTGTTTTTTCTAATCAATACAACCTAGATGTCTCCATATAGTCCTTTATTATTCCAAAATCTATATTAATAGAGAAATTATATGAATTTTGGGTAAAACGTTATATAGGAGGTGGGCGTAAAAGTGGGCGTGGCACATTGATTTTCCGTAACAAAAAAGCCTCTCACCAAAAAGCAAAGTGTGCAAAATTTCAGAGTCGTACATCCAATTTTGTTGCTTTTATGACGTTTTTGTTTTTAAATATACCGAAAAATACACTGTGCGGTATAAATTTTCGTACATTTTGGTCGATAACTCCTTTCCTAATGCATAGATTTAGATAATTTTTGGGGAAAAATATTGTTTTTTCTCAGGAAATATATATTCGAAGTTTCATGAGTCTACGTTAAAGCGTTTGGACACAATTCCATTTTATTCAATGTTTGAAGGACACGGTTTTTTCGACATACTCTTGCTTTTCGAGCTATAACTCTCTTCCTAATATTCCGATTAAGCCCGGACAGACGGACGGACATAGCTAGATCGTAATCAAATCAAACCCTGACTCAGAATATATATACTTTATGGGGTCTAAAATGGATATTTCGATGTGTTACAAACGGAATGACAAAATGAATATACCCCCACCATTTTTTTGGTGGCGGGTATAAAAAAATTAAAAATTTTTTTTGGCTCAGCTGGGACTCGATGTCACGTTTAATCTAACCAGTATACACGTTTGTATGTACATATGTATGTTGTTGTTTTTGTGAAACAAAATCGAGGTGGTCGTGGGTTTTACCTCATATCTCAGTTGTATATGTACCGATGTTTCTGATTTTCAATACCGATCTACTCCCGAATATTTCTGATATTTTAATACCTCACCCGGGTCCAAGCGATGTCGGGGGGCTTCAAAAAGTTGATTTCAACATTGGATGTATTTTTTTTCTGCGCTTGTAATTTTTTTTCTACTGATGGTATGTATTTTTTTACAGCAATTTCTAGTGAAGACACTAAAACAATCAAAAGATGTTGAGTGGAACAAAATGAGTTAGGAACATCTTGAAAAGATGTTGAAAAATGTTGACACACAAACACGTACAATTCATATGGGAATATGTTAACATCTTGTTGATTTGATGAAAGATGTGAGCAAGTGTAAAAAGGCTATAACGATGGAACATAATTTTTCATCTGTGATATATTTTTTACAACGTTTTAAAAACAGGAATAATTGCTTTATTCGATTACGTACGAATTGATCAATTATATTTATAACGTCAATGTACATATATAACCAAAGTAAATAATTGTAAATTCTAAAAAAAGAGAAAAATGGTTTTATCTTACAGTAAGTCCTCTTTCTGATTAGGCAAGTCTCTTGCGCAAGTTAGTTTTTTATTTTCCTTTCAACTTGCTTTCACGTTCAGACACAGCAATAACCTTGCCCAAGTTTCGTTCTCTTTTACTTATTATACCCTTCACACAGTGAAAAAGGGTATATATAGGTTTGTCATTCCGTGTGAAATTTCTACAATTTTCATTTTGTTGAAATCAACTTGTTGAAGCCCCATGACATCGCCTGGACCCGGTATTAAAATATCAGAAAAATTCGGGAGTAGATCGGTGTTGAAAATCAGAAACATCGGTACATAAACAACTGAGATATGAGCAAAAAGAGTGAATGTGGCATCGAATCCCAGCTGAGCAAAAAATTTTTTTTTATTTTGTATATTACATACGTAAACTCAATTTATAATATTACAATGGGATGTTTTTATCACAGAATATGATATGTGATATGATATGTTAATAGTCTGTGGTTTTTATATATGTATGTATGTTTTTTATGTGTATGAACGTATTTCATATGAGATAAATGGTAATATAAACAATTGTTGCATGACTACACGTTGTGAAGGGTATATAAGATTCGGCATGGCCGAATTTAGCACTCTTGTTTGTTTTTATTTATTTTTTGTTTTTGGTTTCTCAACAAAAACTTGCTCGTACTTGCCGAGTACAGGCAAGTGTGTACTCAAATATGAGCAAGTTTCTTCCTCTTAACCCGACCTTACCCCTTTTATCTATAAACACAAGATTTTAGCAAGTCTTTGCGCAATAGACTAGCCTAATCTGAAACGGGTGTAACGAACATCATTTTATATATGTAAGTATATTTATTTAAATTTCATTATAATGATAAATTATCAGTTTTACCAGAATATGAGTTTTGTAGCGTTTAAAGAAGTATTATTTAATTCTTAAGAGAATCATAGGGTCGTAATCTATAAATTCCATAAAACTCTATCTAGGGATCAAATCGCAACATACGAACGCGATTCTAATTTTATTCCAACGTTCGAGTTTGCTGTGCTTTTGGTATAGGGATTTTGATAAGAATTTTAAAATTACAATCGCGTTCGTATGTCATAATTTGTTTTTAGTGCTTAACGTTTACATTCAGTCAAATTTTTTCATCTTACTTCATTAAAAATGTGTCTTTTAAGTATTATTTTTCCGTATCTTATACTGCCTTACTGATTAAAATTGATAATATAATACACACCACCAAGAAATGGTGTGGCGTTATATTAATGTTGTCATTTCATTTGTAACACATCGAAATATTAATTTTAAACCCCATAAAGCTATATTTTCTGAGTGCGGGTTTAATTTTAGGACGATCTAGCTATGTCCGTCCGTCTGTAGAAAGCACGATAGAACTCGAACTGAAAAAGTTTGGGGGATTAAAGGGTTGTGCCGGCGTTGCGGTTTATTCTATCACTCATAGGGTGAGTTCCCCAGTAGTCGGCAGTTTAACTTTTTTTTCATTTTTAAACTGATGCTCTTATGAGTGCAGACATGATATTGTGTTGTCAACGAATTTTTGTTGCTAAGTGATTGGTATAGTTTTAGACTCAATTAACTATTTGTAAGCATGCTTTTATTTAATTTGAGTAATTTACGTTTTTTCTAAAATTTACCATTTTTGCCAATAGTCGGCACCCGTTTGCCTAATTTCGGCACTTTTTGACCCAATTGTCGGCATTGCATTTTTACTAAGGAAAGAATAGGATCTTACAAGTATTCAAGTTGTTTTTTATGTAAAAAGTAAGCCATTTAAAATTTTGTATGTCTAATATGTTAATAAACACATAAAGAAATAATTTAGAGCGCTATATTCGGCTGTGACGAATTTTAAATACCCTTCACACAGTTTGTACCATCGTATATACATATGTACATAATAATCTGAACTTTTAATTTGCATTTTTTTCTAAAAATGTCTGTCGTTAATTGACTCATTAAACCAAGATTTTTAACTTATGTTGCCAAAGGTACATATTTTATATATGTATATGTACGTAACAAACGCTTAAATAAATTCCCTATGAGCTACAAAATTTAGGTAAAGTTGTTTAAAAATTGTATTATTTCAGCTTGTTATGTGCTCACATAACTGATTATTAAAGCAAATTTCTCGAAAACATATACATATGATAAATTTGTATCGTATGAGTGTCTGAAGTGTATGTGGGGCTTCAAAAAATTTGATGTCAGTATGCATACAGACGAACGAACTTAGCTAAATCAATTCCTGTATCTATAAGGATTCAAAATACATAATCTTTAAAGGTATGAAAATATGGCTGAAGTCATCATAATCTATGAGCAACATACGAGGATAAAACATACAATGATTGTAAGTAATCATTATAAGTTTAATGAAAGTATCATATAATAATCATGTTGGTATCGCAAATGATAATTAAATAATTCCATATAATCATAAATTTATAATATAATTTTATATGATCATAATATGATACAAAGCAACAAAATATTTGAAAAGCCTTCGTGATTATGAAATATTAATATACAATAATATAATTATTCTACATAGTCATAATATGACTTCAAATGAAGTAAAAACTTAAACATGATTTGAAATAAAACGAAAATTTTCTAAATTGGGATAAAATTCTTAATTCTGAAACTACTAATATCACAATTTTAAGGTAAAGTTGTTCATAAAAAACCTCATATCAACTTAGAAGATATAAAAAAATTTAAAACAGTCACTAAAATATGTCTTTTAAACAAAAGACCCTCAGTGGTTGTTCCGCAAATTTTTTATTAATTCAAAATTTGACATTCTGCAGTTTTGATTAAATGGCAGAGTCAGTTCCCTTGCCAATGGATTAAACATTTTAAAGTCTTCAGTTTCTATGTAGAAGATAAGTGGAATATCTAAAACGTAGATTGTTTATTATTTTTATATTTTGAATAATTCGCAATTTTCAGTCTTTTGGGACCAGACTTGATTATCATAGGTCATAATCTTAACATTAAGTTAAGATCTTCGATTAATAAAGGGATATAAGGCACGGCTACACTTAATTGCCTTTTCACAAATGTGAATGACATTCTGTTTGAATAAAAGTTTTTTTCAAGGATTACTCTTAAATATTTAATTTCGTCCTACAGTGGTTAATTATTCTCCTAGACGATAAACATCTAATAGGATTTTCGTGATTTGTTGATGGAAATATAATAGCTTCAGTTTTATTTTCACTGACTTAAATTTTCATTTGTAGTAGTATTTGCTGGTTAAACTAATATAATTTTCAGTTCTTCTTATTATCGCAATTGAGACAACTAAAGGCGCTATCATTCGCGTAAAAAGTTGCATGTTTTCTAATAAATTTTCAGTCTGCTAAAACTTTAAGTGTACTTAAGACTTAATTTTTCCCGTGGATTTTAAAAATTTAACGATCTCCTGTTTTTCTTTGTATAAACCTTAAAAACTTTCTCTAAATTTAAGATTCTTGGCGTGTTTTTCAATGATGTTTTCTGTTTCTGCAGAAACTTTAAAAAGGATTTGCGACTGGTTTTTTTAAGAATTAAACTATCTATAATTTCAGTTGTCACATTTTATTTTAATGAATCTCAAAAAATATAACTTTTTTGCTATATCCAGACAAATAAAAATGCTGCTGACTTTAGGGTTTTATATATCCAATACTCGGCAGTCCGTAAGATACTCAATACAAATTGTGCCGACTATTAGGTAAACTTATTTTAAACTCATTTTCTTTATAACTATTGTAAAGAGAGGTGAGTATTAAACAATTTTCTATAATTTGAGCTTAATATGCGAAAACATAAATTTTCCTGAAGTCGGCATAATATGCCGACTATTGAAAATCTTGAAAATTATTGTTCCTAATGTCGGCAGCCATCAAAATAGGCAATAAAAATATTTTTTTTTTAAACTATCATATTTGAAGCAATATTTAAATAAACCTTTACCTTTTGAACCCACTTTGGTAAAAAAAATAATAAAAAATACATGATTAAATACTTGTTTAAGTTGGCGCTATCACTAACAAATTTTTAAAAAAACAGGCTCTATTGCACGTGTTGAGAGATATTCACAGAACGAGGTCAAAAATAGGTTGAAATACTCATCTCAATCAAATTTAAAAACTATATGAAGAAAAATGAATGTATTTTAAACAAAATCTATATCTTACTTTTAATAAAGTTATCGTTATTCTTATTTATTTAACTTTAAAGTCAAAACTGCCGACTATTGGTGCATGCCGAACTTAGGAGAACTCACCCTATGTAGTTTCTGTCTGTATTTGCTTATGATAAAAAAAAACTGCTAAACTGTTATTACTTATTATGTTGATCAAATTAAATAAATAAATAAATTAATATTTCTTATACACAAGGCTTGTTTGGCTATAGCGGTGTATTAGGAAGAAAGTTGTAACTCCTAATGCAAGAGTAGATAAAAAACATATTCTTACATCGAATAAAATGCGATTGTGTCTAAACGCATTGACGTAGAGCGAAAATTTTTCATATATTTCATATATATTTTCTGAGTAAAACAAGTAAGAGCGCTATATTCGGCCGTGCCGAATCTTATATACCCTTCACAACGTCTAGTCATGCAATAACAGTAGTTTGTATCACCATTCATCCCATATGAAATACGTACATACATATAAAAAACATACATATATAAAAACATCCCATTGTAAAATTATAAATTTACGTATGTATGTTAAAAAAGAAATAAAAAAAATAAAAAAAAAAATTTAAAAAAATTTAAAAAAAAAAAATTTTTTTAAATAATTAAAATATATATAATAAATATAAAACAAAAAAAAATTAAAAAAAAAATAATAAAAATATAAATAATATATTAAATAAATAATAAAAAAAATAAAAAAAAAAATTAAAAAAAAAATTTTTTTTGGCTCAGCTGGGATTCGATGCCATGTTTTCTCTAACCAGTACACGTTTGTATGTATGTATGTATGTTGTTGTTGTAATGTTGTTTTTGTGAAAAAAAAAATCGAGGTGGTCGTGGGTTTTTGCTCATATCTCAGTTGTTTATGTACTGATGTTTCTGATTTTCAATACCGATCTACTCCCGAATATTTCTGATATTTTAATACCTCACCCGGATCCCAGCGATGTCGGGGGGCTTCAAAAGTTGATTTCGACATACACACGGACAGACGGTCAGACTGACAGACCTTAATCGACTCCCCTATTCATAAGCTTTCAGAAAATATATACTTTATGGGGTCGGAAATGAAAATTGTAGAAATTTCATACGAGTGACAAACCTATATATACCCTTTTTCACTGTGTGAAAGGTATAAAAATATCTTCCCCTGAAATGCACGGTAATTTATACCGCACAGTGTTCTTTTCGGTATATCTGAAACGTAATAAAACTGACAAGATTAGATGTACGATTCTGAAATTTTGCAAACATTCCTTTTTGATGTAATAACAGAAAATTAAAGTGACATGCCTCTATGGACAAAGATTTTGGAAGAAAAAAGACTATATTTAAATATCTAAGTTGTTGTTATCAACAGAAACTACTTTGACACGCCAACTTTAACACCAACTTCTCATAATTTACTGTTAATAAAATTTAAGTTCAACAAAATTAGATGTATAATGATGAAATTTTGCGTATATACATTTCTTGTCAATATACTTAAGTATAATTCCAAAAAATTTAGGTGGCATGGCTACTTCAACGCTGACTTCTCATATAATTTACTGTTAATGAAATTTAAAAGCTCATAAATTGTATGTATTAGATAAATTTCGCACATGTAGCTTTCTGGTAAATTGGTAATTATGCTAGAAACTAGCTAGCGAACTTTAATACTCACCTCCCATTTAATGCTTTATTTTAAATTCATATTATTTCTGTATGAAAAGAAATTAAAACAAAAAAGAAAAAGAAATCTGTAATGTGTTATCTAAGTTGAATCCAAACATTAATTATATAATATTAAAAGTAGGAGGTGCCATGCCCACACAAAGCAAATATTATTTTTAAACTACCTCTGGGTACCAATTACACTCTTCTCTGCATTTACAAAGGATAAAACGTTTGATAAATGCTTTAGGCGTCGAGAACATGTATCGCAAAATGTTAGCTGCTTTCTTAGTTGCGCTTTTAATGACTATAAAATTTCGAAACACTATTTTATTTTACAATGTTTTTAAAAATAATAAGCCACAGCCTGCTTATAACCTTTACTTTGTATTTACGATTTTTTTGCGCATTATAATAATGTTTTTAGTTTAAGACTCTTACAATATTTTTCTGATTCTGAATCATAATTTTTCATATTCCTCTACCATACATGAACATGTACATACATATAAGTATGTAATTCATATTTTTGTTACTGAAATGGGCCTTTTGTTTTGTTTAGTTTTTTTTCTATAAAACGTTACGGCTGGGGAGCCTACATTAATTGCATTTATAATTTATATTTTTTATTTTTAAATATCTAATCAAATATATAAAATTATCATGTCGTGGTGTTTGTGATAAAACTTTTCCGAAATGGCTCGATCGATTTTCATGAAATTTTGTGTGCATATCGGGTAGGCCTAAAAATCGGTCGGTCGGTTCATACTCCTCAATGCCACACCTCAATGCCTCCTCAAATATGCCAGACTGCTGGACCGTTCTTCCTGAATTTTTAGATAATATAACTAAGACTGATATGATTAATAGGATACTTATTTTACCACGCCTACTTTAACGCAAACTTTTTTTTAATAATGTACTTGCATCGATGAAGTTTTTAGTATTTTTCTTTAAATGTACACAATTTATAGTCCAGCCAATTCAGAAATAAACGTTTGAGAATCGGTCAATATCTATTTTTCATACTCCCAAGGACATGTCCCAAGGGACAATTTAAGCCTCACCTAAATAACGTAACGATTTTGATGAAATTTAAAACTAAGATAGATCTGTGCACCGTAGAACACATATGGTTTACGTTTTTTTAATGTAAAAAATATTTCCTAAAAATATATAATATATAATATAATAAAATTAGAAAGACTTAAAACTGGCGTAATTTAAAATCTCAAATTTGAGAAAAAAAAAATTTAAAATAACTACCATAGAATTTGAAATAATAATAATTTTTTCAGTTATTAGAATAAATATAACAGATAAAAAAATAGTGATTATTTAAAAACTTGCAATTTGTTGCATAGTGCTATTTAGCATACAATAAAATAAATCTGGCACTATTAAAAATTCTACAGAGCTTAAAATACAACTCTGTACGAGTTTTCAAAGCAAAACAAGTTTTTTATTGTCAGAAAAAATAGCAGACATCGCATAAAAAATTGTAAAAACACGTTACAGTGTATCAGACAAAAGGACAAAGGACCTTTAAACTGTTGTATAATATAAACAAAGAAATAAACCGTCAGCACAAATAATTGAATCAGTCTTCAAACAACAAGAGAAGCAATAAGATTCGATTTAGTAGAGGACTCGAACGTGTAGTGCCTGCAAATTGAGGTATAATATCATACAGGCAAGCTGCTCTCCAAAGATCTACTAATTCTTAAACATGAATAAGCGCAATAATGTAAGTTTTTTAATACTTTTGCTCGAAATAATTTTGCTATTAATTAACTTTTTAAATTAAATGAGTAAAAAATATTGTGTGAATATACGTTTTTTATTTTTGATTCTGTTAAGATACGTTTACCTCCAGAGGTCAACCGCATATTGTATGTACGTAATTTGCCTTACAAAATAACATCTGAAGAAATGTATGATATATTTGGTAAATTTGGTGCCATACGACAAATAAGAGTGTAAGTAAATACACCGATATTAAGAAAATATGTACTAAAAAGCCTAATTTCCTTTCTTTCGCACTTAGGGGTAATACACCTGAAACCCGTGGCACTGCCTTTGTTGTCTACGAAGATATTTTTGATGCAAAGAATGCTTGTGATCACTTGTCTGGCTTCAACGTTTGTAATCGTTATCTTGTAGTGTTGTACTATCAATCGAACAAGGCATTTAAACGTTTAGATGTGGATAAGAAACAGGAAGAATTGAACAACATCAAAACGAAATATAATTTGAAAACGCCGGAACAGACTTAAACCTTTTCCCAATATTCTGTAAAATTATTTATTTTCTATAAAATTGTTTTGATTTTTTTCTATTTGTAAACTTTTTTGCAAATTCTTTTAAAAAAACTACTTTTGTTTTATTTTTTAAATTTACTTAACAAATCATTTCATCTAACACATTTTCATTAAGACTGTGCTTAGGAATATATGTACTATATACCTATTATATACATATATTTCTGGTCAAATTTATCATATTCATTAATCATCATTTTAATACAAGAACTCATTCTCATCACAAAATATAACAAGCAAATGTAAAATTAAAAAAAAAAAATGCAAAATGTAAACAAACTTAAAAAATTTTAGTTTTTCTTAAAGAAGTTCAACAGTTGATATTTTACTTAACGTAAAAAAACTTAACTAATAAAATAAATAATAATAAATAATAAAAGAAATAGGTATGTTCGTTTTTGATAAACTAAATATAATAATGCACGGATTTAAGAAAAGTTAACATCTTTTCAGCTGTTTTGGATTAATAATTTTTATTTTCACCGATTTTTTTTAAATATGTTTTGAGCAATACTATAGATTTTAGGCTTCTAAGTGAAAAGTAAATTCTTGTTTTTGGAATGCATATAAACTTTATAAGATTTTCGTTTAAGAAATGAAACGCCATACTAAATGAAAAACATATTTTTTCAAGGTGACTTTCTAAACGTTATGCTGGCTCCCAAAAAAATTGTAAATGTCTGTTTACAACAGAAAGTCGTTTTATAGATAAACTTATTTATTGTATTTAAAAACCATGAAATTCTGATTAAAACGGCAGACAAATTTAGATGTATAACTTATGTATATTTTTCTCATTGTATTACATGTTTATTTTGTTAATCCAAATCTTAATTTATGTTCATAATATAAATTTTGCACAATCTTAAAAATTTGCATATTTATTTTCTTTTAAACTTCGTGTATAAATTTAATAAAATAATTTTAAATATTCTATCATTTTTATCTATTTCAAAAAAAACTTTGATATTGCAACAGAATAAACAAATAATTAATTATAAAAAACATATAAAATCATACATACAAATCTTAAGTAGTAAATTTTTAAAGTCATAATAAAACAAGACGAAAACAATACAATATGTAATAAGAATTATGTATATATACACTTTTTTAGAATAATCATTTAAACTTTAGATTGAAACGAGTTACGAACGCGTTTTAAAAAGCTCACTTAAAATGCATTAAAATATAGGCTTTACAATTCTTTTATCTTGAGATTTTCAGTGTCGGGTTTATATTAATGTAGTATGTTCTTGTTGGGTATTTAGTATGTAAGTAGTATTGCAATTGCAAAATTAATAAGTACCCATCACATGTGGGTATGAAATATCTTCATGTTCTGGATTTTCTAACTTTAGAGCACTTTCGGAAGTGGAAGCTTCTTCATTTGCAACGGATGTAGTCGTAGTGGTAGTTGTTTTTGTAGCTGCAGTACTAGATAAATCACTTGGTAATACATTGGTGGCTATGGAAATATCAGCGCCTGGTGGCAAACGTTCCTTTGGTATGGCTTTAGGAACATTTTCCAATGCCTCACGCTGACGTCGCTGAAGTTCTTCTTCCTGCCTTTTAAGCTCTTCCAACTGTTTGCGAGCTTCTTCGGCTATTGCTTCACGTTCTTGTTCCTGTTCACGTTTGATAGCATACTTTTTGCGTTCCTGTTTTATCAATTCTTCTTTAGCCTTGATAGCAGTTTGAGGTATATAAGTAGGCCGGTCTTGGTGAACTTTCATATGGCGTTTCAACGCGACAACTTGAATGAAACGCATATCACAATGGGTACAGGCATGTGGTTTTTCGCCGGTGTGTGTCATTTCGTGATGCTTAAGCGTTTGAGCTTTAGCGAAACGCTTGTGACAGAACCGACAGGCAAAATCTTTGACGCCTTGGTGAACAATCTTGTGATGCCTTCTTAGGTTTCCAGAGCCATTAAAACCCTGGCCGCAATCAGGACACGTGTATTTGCCCTCCTTCATCATAAAATTTATTTGAGGTGACCAGGAAGGCAGAGCAACTTGGGGAATGGGATTGACAGCGGTACCAGCTAGGTCGGCAATATCAACACGCTCGACGCGTCTCGGATCTTTAGGTATGGAGTTGACAGAATCAGCACAAACCTTAAGAATTTCATCAGCTACCTTTTGATGAGATTCTTGGGTATTTTCTGGATTTGGTAAATCTGGCATCGGTTCAGCGTGGGCATCAGCCGGCACTTCTCCCAATTCAACCTGGCGTTTACGATAAACCTCAATAGCCCGCAATACACGCTTCTCGTGAGTCTTTAAGTGTTTTGTTAGGCCTTTTGGGTACAAAAAACGTTTGCCGCACACCTTGCACTCACATCTTTTCTCACCAGTATGGGTCATTTCATGCATTTTGCAGGCATTCGATTTGCCAAACTGTTTGCCACAATATTGGCACGCATAGTCCTTAATTTTTTCGTGCACGACTCGTACGTGCATACGTAGATTTTGTTTGTTGTGCGAAGCATGTGGGCAGAGGTGACATTTGAACTTCTTCTCTGTATTATGTGTTGCAATATGTGTATTCCATTCTTGGCGCGTAGTCTTGCCAACGCCACAGTAAGGACATACGTAATTCTTAATACCAGCATGTCGCATTAGATGATCTTTTAGTGCACTATTGATGACGAACCGTTTGCCACAAATATTGCAAGGGAATGGCAATTCCTGACCAGTATGTTTGAACATGTGCTTCTTCAGAGCCATTGGACACTTAAATATCTTTTCGCAGTCACTACAAGGATACGATTTCGGTACGTCCTCCTTGGCTAGCTTGTGAACGCGTTTTAAATGCCAATTGAGTATGCGGCGACGGGTAAACTTCATGTCACAACCCTCTTGAGTGCAAGAGATTTTTTCTACAGTCTCATCATGACAATGTTCAACATGTAAACGTAGACCATATGCCGTAGTGAAACCTCGTTTGCAGCTTTCCACTTCGCATTGGAACGGCAGTTTATCATTGTGGTACTTCATATGCTCTTCGTAGTTTTTAGTTTTTTTGAATTTCTGATGACAAATGTGACATTCAATTATACGATGCAAATGCCGCTCAGCAGCAGGTATTCTTTTACGCTTCGGTTTAACTTTTGGATAGTCTGTTTCTGATTTGTCATTTTCTTCTTTGATTTCTTTTTTGATACTACGCATTCTGGAAGCCAAGGGTTTATCATCGTCGCTCTCGCTGTCATCGTCATAATTATTATCCGCATCAGGAAACTGGAAATCTTCATCACTGTCCCTGTCCGGCTCACTGGATTCATCACTTATCACTTCTCTCTCTACTTTTGTCGGCACTTCTTCCACTTCCTCTTTATCAACAGTTTCCAGCATTTTAAAAACGTCTTCCTCATTTTCTAACATTTCCATTTTATGATTGGTTAGTAAGGGATCAAAATTTAAATGTTCATCTTCCTCTTCGGGCATTTGTACGCCCTCAATAGGCGCTGTAGCTGGGGCCTCCATCATGTCAAAAGTAGGCGCACATACAATTGTATTGCTGGCTACCATTTCTTGAAATTTTCGTACAGAATCAGCGCATAATTTCTGAAAGTCAGCCATATCACTAAGACGGGTATAGCAAACCCCACAGATGTTCTTTGGGAACCCATCCTGCGGCTCTACTGACAACGCAGTGCACATACACAATTTTTTGGCTAAACCGGGAACTAAAAACAAATCGTAAGCACTACCATTTTGCAAATATTCCAGACAAATACGGCAAACGGTATGAATGTCCATGATGGGAAAACTCTTTTTACTTATCTTACACTAGAAATTTATATTTTGTACAATAAAATCTTTCCGAAAAAAGAGAGAAAAATGATAATCCTTCCATGTAACAAAAAAAGTTTTACGCGTCAATGTTTTCTCCCATTTTATAACAGAGTTGCCAAAGCTTTACGCATTTAATTTAACTATACCAAAATCCAAAAAGTTATAAAGGACCACAAAATCTATAAAAGTTGTACAGAAATCAAATTAATACTACTAATGCTATCAATATTTTTTTATGCATAAAAGGAACTATAATACAATTTTGAAAACGGCAAACAATTGAAAGCTTTTCTGGAGCTGGCAGCTCTTACAAAAGTTAATGTCAAAAATAAATAAAAACAAAAGTTGGATAGAATGCAGCCAGATGTATTTGATATGTGTTATATCAATTAGCACTCGTTTACATTATGCAAGTTTTAATTTTTTATTTAAACCCAGTCAAAATTTTTTATTAAAACGAAAAATTATTCACTTCTGTAAGATTTCAACAGATATATCGACAGCTTATTACTGGCTTGGGACATATGAGAAAAATTAAAGAAGGCTTATAAGTTTTTCAAAATATACGAGATCAATTTTTACCATTGACCTACTACATATGTATATTTTTAACAATATTTATCTTATTATCTCTCGTCGTCGGTTTTCTTAGTACTATGTATAATTTTTGACAGTAGGCGCGGTTTTGTACAATTATAATTTATATAATTATAAGAAAAATAATAGCAAAATAGAGAAATAATAGCAATAGTAATAAAACTTAGATAAACAACAATAAATAGAAATAAAAATGCAATTGTTAACTTTTAGTTGTTTGCTTAACAAAGAATTTACTTAATAACTTTTCATTTTTAATTTCATTTCAAATTGTTTAAACAGCTGATTATTTAACAATTTACCAAATATAGTCGCATTATAGCTCTGGTCGGGTCAAGAGCTCGCGCGTCATTGTCGTTATCGAATAAAGACAATCAGGCCATACCTTTTCATGTGACTTCGAGAGTTTTGCGTCTCACTCTCGCATTAGTTAATTGCGTGGCGTCGGTTAGCGGTACCAAGGTACAGTTACCCGGAGTCTCAATTAACCTCTGCTCCGAATTCCTATATGAAGGTATAGGTCTACTTAGGAAACTGAACCAGTGTGGGATATCCTGGCTCTATGGTTTTAATACCTTGCCATTTAAATTAAAATAAATAATAATAATATACCAAATATACACGAAGAGAAAGTCTGATAAGTATTGTGCATAGAGCGGAGTACAGGAGCAAACTTATAAGTTTTCTTTGTATTTTAACAGTTTCAAACCAAGGTTTTCATTTGTTCTCCTATGGTGCCAAGGGCATAATAGCTTTGTAATTCCATTTGTAATTTCTACAGTATTGATTTTTGATCCCACAAAGTATATATTAGCTTATAACTAAAGGCGTCTATTGAACCATGTCCGTTATCCATGTGTTGGTTGAAATCAACTTTTAGAAACTCTTACATTTTAACTTTCTCAGATATAAGCAAACAAACAACTGCCTCTGTTTTTCCCATATTTTTACCACAAAAATTAAAATTTTTCAGGCCTCAGTAAATTTTTAGGGATATTATTACAAAATTGTAGATAAATTTGTTACTAACTGACAATGTTATAGGCAAAAATAATTTTAAAAATATAAATTTTCTTTAAATATATCATATTATTGAAGCTCCTTATTTATTTTTTAACGTGCTAAAGAAACCAACATACAAGCCGTGCTTCGAAAATGATGCAGAGAAAAACTGAAAAATCGGTTTGAAACTTACTGAGATATAAGCACAAAATACAAATTTTTTGCTACTATTTACAAACAAAAATAGATTTTTTCAGCTTTTGGACAAAAGAGAGGAATAATATGGGTATCATAAGAAAGAGCTAGACTTCTGCTAGTCACTATAAAAAATTAAAATTCGATATGAATAAATGGAAATGGATGGAAAAATGACTTTCAATTATTTTTATATGGGTCAAATCTGGTAATAAAAGTTAAAATCCAAGATGTCGTCCAAAACAAAATAGCGAAATTTTTTTAACAGTGAATAAGTAAAGCTTTCTACTTTGTTATATTATTTTTAAACGAATCTGGATATAAGATCTAAAAGTTTTTCATACCGAGTTTCTTGATGCTAGGTTTTGTGGGTATCTCCAATTCTTAATTATAATCTTAATCTTAACCTATAATATCTTAATTTTAACCTTTTGTTAATGCCACTACAATATTTAACATTAAGTGCTTATTCTTTCTATCTAGTCAGTTTAAAAGTACTGGTCCTTCTAAGACGTCTATGGCCTTAAAATAAAAGTCAATTAAATTTTCATCCTGTAGTTTGTGAATGAGTTTTTGATTTCTTGATTCCCTCGCTGATTGTGGTAACTTTCAGATTCGTATGGATATTTTTATTTTTGATGAACCATTGGGCACAATTCATAATTCGTAAGATATTCGGCTGTATTCGTCGGATTAATAGGCTGTTTACCATAGCTGGAATCCGTATAGCCAAATTGATTTTATAATTGCTTTGTACAAAATCACCTTTAAGTTCAAATCTATGAATGATCGTGGACCTATTAAACTGTTTAATTTGATTTGTTATGTTATGTTAGACCCATGTAAGACACCGGTCAAGGTGAATTCCAAGGTACTGCACGTGGTTCTGTTTTGGTATTCTAACATTCATGTTTATTGAAGGACAAGTTTCCTTCTCAATGTAATCATTTACATTACATATTTAATACTTTTTCAGTCATTACTCTAACTCATTAAAATAAGGCTGCAGTTTGTGTGAATACCTCTGTATCATCCGCATAGGAAGAAATATAGTTCACATGAATTATTGGCATATCTGCAATAAATAAAATAAGTAAGAATGTTATATTCTGCCGTGCGGAATCTGATATACCCTTCACCATCGTGTACGTAGGTATATTGAACACATTGTAGCATAGCCTAGATTTTTTTGTTTTAATAAATATTGACATGACTACACGTTGTGAAGGGTATATAAGATTCGGCACGGTCGAATATAGAACTCTTACTTGTTTTTTTTATATATTTTTTTATTTACATATATTTTTTATTTTTTTATAATTTTACAATGGGATGTTTTTATTTATTTCATGACTACACGTTGTGAAGTGTATATAAGATTCGGCACTGCCGAATATTGCACTTTTACTTGTTATACCCTTCACACAGTTAAAAGGGGTATATATAGGTTTGTCATTCCGTGTAAAACTTCTATAATTTTCATTTCCGACCCCATTAATTATATATTTTTTGTAAAAGCTTATGAATAGGGGAGTCGATTAAGCTCTGTCAGTCTGACCGTCTGTCCGTTTGTATGTTGAAATCAACTTTTTGAAGCCCCCCGACATCGCTTGGACCCAGTATCAAAATATCAGAAATATTCGGGAGTAGATCGGTATTAAAAATCAAAAACATCGGTACATAAATAACTGAGATATGAGCAAAAACCCACGGCCACCTCGTTTTTTTTAAACACAAAAACAACATACAACAACATACATACAAACGTGTTTCACTGGTTAGAGCAAACGTGGCATCAAACCCCAGCTAAGCCCATAAATTTTTTTTAAATTTTTATTTTATATATTATTTATATTTTTATTATTTTTTTTAATTTTTTTTTCAATTTTTTCTTATTTTTGTTTTTATTATTTTTTTTAATTTTTTTTTGTTATTTTTTTTTGGTTTTTAATATTTTTTTTAAATTTTTTTTTATTTTTTATTTTATATTTATTATTTATATTATTTTTTTATTTTTTTAAATTTATTTTTATATCTTTTTTACCCTTTACCTGTGGTACACAAGGGTATATGTATATAGCTTTGTCATTCCGTTTGTAATTTCTTCAATTTTAATTTCCGACCCCATAAAGTATATATTTTCTGAAAGCTTATGAATAGAAGAGTCGATTAAGTCCTGACCGTATGTCTGCCCGTCTGTCCATGTGTTGGCTGAAATCAACTTTTAGAAGCAACCATATGTTCCTCAGATCTGTGTATGATATGAATCTTTTGGAAATATCCGGGAATGAATCGCTATTGAAATTCAGTACAATCGCCCCATAACTTTCTCAGATATGAGCAAATACACACTACTGCCTCTGTTTTTTCCCATATTTTTACCACCTTAATTAAAATTTTCCAGCCATAAAATAATATATAGGAACCTTTGCTACTATTTATAGATATAATATGCCTCTAGAGATATTCGTGAAAAATTTTGGATAAAGCGGGCTCTAATCGGTAAAGTTATAGGCAAACATTTTTTTTAAAAATATATATTCCAAAAAGTTACAAAAATCAATTTTTTTCAGCTTCTAGACAACCAAGAGAGTCAATATTGGTATCATCTGAAAGGACTTGACTAGCGCAATATAAGCACTATAAAAAAATTAAATTCATGTTGGCTGCCACTACAAAATGACTGACAATTATTTTATATATGGGTCAAATCTGGTATTTTAAAATGTAACTTCTTGAACCTCCTCAATATTGGTATAAAATGAAAGAGCTTGACCAGTAGAATACAGTAAATTATTAAAAAATGTAAAATCCAAGATGGCGTCTCAAAAAAAATGGCGGATCAAATTTTTTTAACCCCATCAATATGGGTATAAAGGGCAGATAACTAAGTTAAAATTTAAAATCGAGAATGGCGCGGAAATAATAAAGAAAAATGGCGTATTACATGAAATATTGATTAAGCTATGATGTAGGATTATACTTTTGTACATGATGGTGAAGGGTATTTTCAGATTCGGCACGGCCGAATATAGCACTCTTACTTGTTTTTTTTTGAATTGTTATAATATAATGGATATTCGTATTAATATATCTTCAAGGAGTAACAATTAAAATTTTATTTTATGTTTATGTGTTTAGAAGTTACATTAGGATACAGGCACCTGTCAGCTTACTTTTTGAGTAGATTACAATACCTTTACAATCTAATCTGAAGCATTTTTAGTTAAGCAGATATAAGGTTACCGATTATACCCCTTTTTACCCCCGTAATGATCGTCTTAAAAAAAAATCCCTTTTTAGTGGATCCATACTTCAGAAGAGGAAAAATCTGTCTAAATTTTGTTGCGGGGTAATCCAGAATTCAAGTAAATAGATAGGGCATTTTGGTTTGTTGTGGGTGTTTTTGTTTTTGGTGTGTTGGAGTTCGTTATAGTATTTGATATAGATGTTTTTGTGTGTTTTTTTTATGAGCGGATGCGCGGTCAGTGAGAGGGTTGGAACCTACCTGAGCTATCGCCACGAATAGGCTAGCCGGAAACCTCACTGGGCCAAAACAGTTCGTAACAATTTTGGCTGTGCGTTGATGAATCACTCATACAATCACGTAACTCTTTTATTTGTATTGGCGTGTTCAGCGGTCGATCCATTTAACCATAATCTAGTTGATAATGTGACTACGCTCTTTGCTTTGTTTTTTATACCAAACACAAAAAACAATCTTTGCAAAAACCATTTGTATCTGCAATATTGATTTAACATGCAATAATTTTTTTTTTCATACCCTTCACACAGTCAAAAAGGGTATATATAGATTTGTCATTCCGTGTGAAAATTCTAAAATTTTTATTTTGGACCCCATAAAGTATATGTTTTCTGAAAGCTTATGAATAGGGGAGTCGATTAAGCTCTGTCAGTCTGTCCATCTGTCCGTGTGTATGTTGAAATCAACATCGCCTGGACCAGGGTGAGGTATTAAAACATCAGAAATATTCGGAAGTAGATCGGTATTGAAAATCAGAAACATCGGTACATAAACAACTGAGATATGAGCAAAACCCCACGGCCACCTCGTTTTTTAACACAAAAACAACAACAACATAAATACATACAAACGTGGTATACTGGTTAGAGTAAACGTGGCATCGAACCCCAGCTGAGACCAAAAAGTTTTTTTATTTTTGCCTTATTTTTTTAATATTTTTTTAAAATTCTTTTTTTTTAATGTTTTTTTTATTTATATTTTTATTTTTATTATTCTTTTTCTTTTATTTTTTTTGTTTAATTTATTTTAAAATTTTTTTTTTAACATACATACGTAAATTTATAATTTTACAATGGGATGTTTTTATATATGTATGTTTTTTATATGTATGTACGTATTTCATATGAGATTTCATATGGTGATACAAACTATTGTTATTGCATGACTACACGTTGTGAAGGGTATATAAGATTCGGAATATAGAACTCTTATTGTTTAACTTGTTGTTGTATCACACACATATGGTTTGCGAAGGCATTAGTAGCAACATTAAACGCTTATAACTTCTAAAATACTAACCCAATTTTAATAAGATTTAACTAAATTTCTTTCAAATGATATATTTGTTAATAACATCAATTGTATAACGTGAGCGTAAACTGCGTAGCAAAAAATCGACTTGCCTATTATGTAATATACCAGATAATATGTAGAAGATAGATCTATTCCATATTTCTTTGGTTTTATTTACAACAATTATTTTTAAACATAAGTATATACTAATACAACTACAATTTATTTTTAAAACATATACCTAATTAATTAAAAATGCAAATGCTTAAAACTAAAATAAAAGCTTAGCGTGTAACATATTTCAGGTGAGACTAAAATTAAGTTAAAAGAATACAAAAATATGTTTTAAGAGAAGACAGATTTAAAATTTAAAAGAAAACTAAAACAAAAACTTTATTGTATTTAATAAGCTAATAAGTATTTGAAATAAAAGCTGTATATCGAGAACTTATGTATATTAAAATTATGCTGAACAATAAAGGGCACATCAATTTTGTCTTATTAAATTAAGTAAATGTCGCATATCGAGAGGTTTTTGGTTCAAATCATTTGAAAACTTAGCATAACTAATCGATTTTGGATATTGTTTTTTTAAATTCACAAATACCAATAAATATATATGGCTAAATTACCAATTTCATTTTTAATCACTGACTACCGCTTGTTATCACTTAAGCAGCTAATACACGGTATGTTTTTTACATCTGACTTGTAAAATTCTCCACTACTAAAGACGTACATAAAAACATTACTTCTGTAAGACACATATGCTAAGTCAATTGACATCAGCAGAAATCTCTAATGCCAGAAACAACAATTTTGACAAACATAAACAATTACATATGGATACCAATTTATCAAGTCAGATGTAAAAACATGCTGTGTATTAGCTGGTTTAAGTACGTTGTACGATATAAATTATCATATTTCGTGTATTTACTTTTATTTGCCCCCCGACCACACGAGCAATATGTTTGGCAATTATTGCCACAGCAATTGTCAAATTCTACTGCCAACACAATATTATTATTAGAACCCTAGAGAACACTAGAACATTAGAGGACGCCGCAGAAAAAAGAAAAGAAAATATTAAAATTAACATTCTAGTTATAAAAAAATTTATGTTTTTAAAAATATTTAAAATTTATAATGGCAAAAGAATTGTTTTAATCTAATGACTTTTGTGAAATTTATTTTCGTATATTTTTAATAAAATTTTTAATTACAGAACAATCTCCAAAAACATGTTTAATCTTGTGTTTTAGGATATTTGCGTGTTCACCACCTAGAGATTTAAGGTTAAATATTGGCAATTTAACGCCGTTATTCTGCCGGCGTTATGGTTTATATTAAGAAATAATCAATCGCTTGTGTGGTCGAAATTATTCAATTTTGTTTTAAGTAATTTTTAATTTACTGTTAATTATATTTTTTAAATATGATTTTTACTTTTTGTCTTATTTTCACATAAATAGAAATTAACTTTTTTTGTATGTATTAAATATAACTCGATTTTGAATGTATTGTGTTTCTAAAAAAAAAAATCGGGGAATTGTAATACGGAATGGTGCAGAATAAGTTCTATGGCATAGAGTAATTATCTAAGGTGAATAAATTTTAAATTTCGGTGAGAATTTTTTGTATAAGCAAAATAAAAATATTTAAATTCTTTTTTTTTAATTTTACTTCTTTGCTTCCTAAATAATAAAAGTAAATTTGTTATACTTTGTTTCAGCCTTTACTTGAAATTACGGCCGCATAATGCTTTACCGCTAAATTTATAAGATTTTCACATCTTTTTATCAGAATAGAATTCCATACTTTATTTACAACTTTTCAGAGCCGTTCTGTACTTTTTGGTTTCATTGCAGATATTGCCTTCTTAATGTCTGCCTTTAAATTTTCAATGGGGTTAAAATTCGGCGACTGTTAGGCCACGCCATCACATTGACAAAATTACACTATGCAACAAGCGAAAATTTCTAAAATAATTACTATTTTTTTCTTTTATTCATTAAAGTTACCTAATTGCATAAAACATCGTTATTCCAAATTCTATGGTACGGTTTTAATATGTCTGGTGAAAACCTTTTGATCCGAATTGGCCTAGTAATTAGAAATTATATACATTTTCCGTTTCCCGTATTTTCCCTTTTTGGATACTTTGGGTGACCCTCTAGAGGTTATCACAAATTCCACCTAAATAGTTGTTCATATTCGATTAATAACACTATTCAACAAATTGAAAGTTTTTTTTGATCCGTTATAGTCACCTAATTGTAAAAATCATCATTATTTTAAATTCTATGGTACTGTTTTTTAATTTTTTTTTTTTTTTGTAAAATTTGAGATTTCTAAAGACGCTCTACACATCTTGTCGTTATTTTAAAACAACGTAGTGGATTTTGATAAGCAATCCGTCAAGAAACTTTAAATTACGCCAGACTTAAGGCTTTTTAATATCATTTTCTGATTAAGCCATCGGTTTTGGAGTTATTGAGGAACAAATCGAAAAAAGTTTTTTTTTGTTAAATAATAAAATTTTTAAATTCAAAAAATTTATTAAAAATAGAAGGCAACAAATATTTACTAGTTTTTGTACTTGATTTCAAAGCTGAATCTATAAGAATTAAATTTAAATCTTGTTGTATAAAAATCCATGGATAAATTCTAGTTTTCTTTTCGATAAAGTGAAAGTACTAAAACATTTTTTTGGGAAAATGGTAAAGTTTTTGAAATTTAAAAATTCAGAAAAAAATCGAAAACTATAAAAAAGATTATATAATAGTTTTAGTATATAATCTTTAAGCTGCATGTACAACAAATAAAAAAGATCTTGTTGCATGAAAATCCATAGATAAATTCCAGTTTTATTTCCAATAAAGTGAAAGTACAAGAAAAATTTTTTTTTGTAAAATAATAAAATTTAAAAAAAGTAGAACTCAACAAATAATTAACAGGTTTAGTACTAAATTTTAAAGCTGCATGTACACGTAAAGAAAAAGCATGGTTGGGATAATCATAATCGAAAAGCAACATACTATGATTAAATTGCATGATTGTGATTAAAGCATATAATGGTTACCAATTATCATTATTATGTTTAAATAAAGTATCAAGCAATAATCATATGTATGACTTCAATTGAAATCGGCAATCTTTGCTATTGTCTACGGCAAATTATTGTCTTTTGTTGTTAGTTAAATACATACATATATTGATTGTATAGGTACTTACCTTTTTAATTGCAATTTTTATACTAATATTTTTTTAATTTTTCTGGTTTATTTTCAAGTTTATCCAATCTTTACAAAAATTTTGTGTATTTTTTTGACATCTCAAACTTTTAAAATAATAAAAGTTTATTCAAAGAACAATTGAAATTATTATTAAAAAAATCATAGATTGATTGATTTGTAATCATACTGTTGTCTCACCTATTATTTAATGATAACATATTTGTAATTTTTAATTTTATTTTTATCGCATTAATTTTCTTATATCATACTATTTTGAAACAACAACCATGTCGAAATTTTTACGAAAAGTAAACAAATTAAGATACAATTATAATAAAAGCTTGATTATCGTTACAAAATATATGATGAAATGATACAAAAATAACTATTACTTGTTTTCGACAGGCAAATATTGTTAAAGCGAATATAATATGACCGTCGTGATCATGTTGTAACCATGATTTTTCTTTGCGTGTACATGAAATAAAATAAATGTTATTGCATGAAAATCTTTTGATAAATCCGAATTTTGACCCAAACTTATTTAGGAAATCAATAATTGTAATTTTTAGTTGACATTTTTTGCAAAAAATTTTTTCTCCGATATATTTCTCGGTAATTGCCCCTTCATATGACACCCATATGAAAAAATGTATAAACAATTCAAATGAAATAACTTATTCTGCACCGCTCTGTAAATTAACAACGAAATAAACATTCACTTTTTTTTATAAGATTAAAAAATCTCTATAAATAATTGCCCAATTCACAGCATATCGTAGGAGTTATACGTTGTAAGAAATTCCCTTAAACATATTGGAAAATAATGACGATAAGATTAATTTTTCCATCTGTAATTGTACGACATCCTTTTGACATAAAAATAATTGTTTTATATGTTGTAAAAAATTTTCGTAAAAAAATTATCAACAAATATTTATGACTGTTGTTAAGTTCGACGTTGTGCAAATCTTACGATATGTTCTGAATTGAACAAATATCTATGATACTTTGGCTAATAAGTAAGTACCCTTATGCTTTATGTCTTTTTTTTTCTTAGACTTAAGTCAAGTATGTTGACTGTTTATGGCGGTCCTGCTGTTTTAATTTACCTACGGCAAATTTGTTTATAATCTTCATGGTAAGATATACGATTGTGTAGCATGTCCAAATGATACAATTTTATTGTCACAAGCAGTGTTTTGGCTGCAAATTGATGACGTGAATTGGCTACAAATTTAACCAAGAGTCTTTGAAAATTAAACCACTAGTATATATGCCGACGTAGTTAAATGCATGCTTGTGCTTTTTAAATATGCGAGTACAACGAAATTTGTTAATATTTACTTTACACATATTTACATTGTTTTAATTAAATTTTTGTTTAAACTCAGACCCTCGCTTATTAGAAAATCCTTTATAAAGGCTTTTATCAGATATTTATGTATTTAAATGTTTATGTTAAAACGACTTAGGTGAACATTCGATATATAACTTTATATATAGATATGTAAGTTTGTATTTATGTATATAGTAAATAGCATATGATGTTGCATCATTCTTTTTTTATAAGCCACTTAACACTGTGTTACGTGCGAGTGGTTTTAATAGAGGTTTATCTGGTGATATTGTGGAATTCGATAGGACTAAATTCCCCACACTGCTAGATGTTGTTTTAATCGAGTACTGGCTTTGACGCTGATTACTACTATCACGTACCGAGTATCTAGACAATAAAAAAAGAGAAATTAAAAAGAAATAATTTGGAATTAAAAATTTGCTTTTCAATTAAAGGAATAACACACACACACACATATATCCACATAGAAATAAAACATGCGAGAGTTAAAAACAATAGTATAGAAAAAGGATTTTGTTAGTATTGTTGAATTAGAGCGATCCAAAAATTATTTACAAATTGATTTTGATAGAATAGAGGAGTTTTATTTTATTAAAACTTTTTAATTTTTCATTAATTAATTAACAAAGTTACTAATTGATAGAAGTATGGAATGGAATACCTTGTATGTAGCAACAAAAATGTTGTTTGCAAATTTTAGCCTGATAATTTATTTTTGAAATATTTTAATATAATTTTTTTTTAATAATATGGAAGAATATAATTTTTGAGGGACAGTTTAGTTCCTTAGTTAAAAAAAAACATTTTTTTATTACACGGATTATTCGCTATTACATTATGCCCATATTTGCTTATAATAAGACTAAAAAAACGTGTCTGTATATAAAATATTTTTTGAAAATTTTTGTCTGTCCGTCTTTCCGTCTGTTTTCCTGAAAGACTTAAAAACTACTCGACGGATTTTGATAATCTCAGGTCTGGAGGTAGAAATAATATCCAATTTCTAACAGAATTGAAGAAAAAAATTTAATAAAATGGTACTAGAAGGTTGGCAGGAAATTAATGCATACATGAACACGACATAAGGAATATAGAAGAAATTGCACTAACTAAAATCAACGAATTGTTAATTCGCACTAACAACGATGTCAACTTTTATTTTTTTTAATGAATAAAATACGAATGTATTATAAGGACTACCAATGCGGACCGGGTTCAAATATAATTGTTTAAAAAAAAATATTTTATATTTTGTATATAAAACCGATTAAAATGAAAAAAAAAGAAAAACTAAGTACGCAGTTTTACTATATTTGGTGGGTAAATTAATGTGTCGTACTGAATTTCTCATTTTTCTACACGGTGTAAACCGTTTAATTCAACCTCATTTCTGTGGCTTGGAGCTAAAAGGGCCAATGTCACTTTTTTGCTCTTTTGAGTTAATCATTGCATTAGATTTGTTTTCTTGCTCTATTTCATTATGGTTAAACAGATAAAGTCATACTTAACCCAGAACAGCTTCATAAATAAAATGCTGGCCAATGTCACTATGAAAGAATATACATATAAAAGTTAAAGTTCAATTCAAATTTTCTCAAAAGTAAATATTTTGACATTGGCCCTTTTAGCTCCAAGCCACAGATTTATGTTTAACTTATCGTATTTGTTAGAAAAGCTCTGGGTGTATTCATGGACACTATATTCTCCTTACTGTATACTTTATAAATAAAATAAAACATTTAAAAAACCGTTGCGTTTTCTATCAAAATATCCTTTTTAGTAAACTTTAAATACATATTTCTGTTATTACATATTTTTTATGTTAAAAGTAAATCATGGTTAACACTTAAGCCACAACCTGAGTATACATTTTGTTTTGTAAATTTTAAAGAATTTATGGAATCCATTTGTTAAGGTGGGAGATAATGGGTTACTTACACGTGGCAGATTAAAGAATTTGATTTAATATTTTAAAATGATTTTAGTTGATCTGTTCAATATAGTGATAAACCTTTTCCCCTCTTTTATGTTACCTTTTTTTAATTCAGCTTTAAAATCTTAATTTCTCTTTCATTGGTAACTCATCCACTTTCGCCTTTTGCGTTAAAACTGAGGAGTTAACGGAATTTGTTGAATTTGTTGAGTTTGTTTGACTTGAGCCATTACTTTTGGTCGATTTTAATATTCTTATGAAGACATTTAAATAATGTGAAAGACTTAAAGTATTATTAGCATATCAGTTATAGACCACAAAATTCTAAATAATTAAGTTTTCAGTTGTAGTATTAAATATTTTAAAATTGTTAATGGAAGATAAGATATGATATTATTAAATGTATGTTTATACACAAATCTATAACCAATCTAATCTAAAATTTTTCGAAACTTTAAATTATTTGCCTCCAGCGGACAGAAAATAAACAGGAAAGAGTGGTATATTCGGCCGTGCCGAATCTTATATACCCTTCACAACCTGTAGTCATGCAATAACAATAGTTTGTATTACCATTTATTTTATATGAAATACGTACATACATATAAAAAACATACATACATATATAAAAATATCCCATTGTAAAATTATAACTTTAAGTATGTATGTAAAAAAAAAAATTAAAAAAAAAAATAAAATAAAAAATTAAAAAAAAGAAATTATAAAAATATAAATAATATAAAATAAAAAAACAAATAAAAAAATTTTTTTTGCTTCAGCTGGGATTCGATGCCACGTTTACTCTAACCAGTATACCACGTTTGTATGTTGTTGTTGTTGTAAAAAAAAAAGAGGTGGTCGTGGTTTTTTCCTCATATCACAGTTGTTTATGTACCGATTTTCCTAATTTTCAATACCGATCTACTCCCGAATATTTTTAATATTTTAATACTTCACGCGATGTCGGGTGGCTTCAAAAAGTTGATTTCAACACACGGACAGACTGACAGAGCTTAATCGACTCCCCTATTCATAAGCTTTCAGAAAATTTATACTTTATGGGGTCGCAAATGAAAATTGTAACAATTTTACACGGAATGACAAACCTATATCTACCCTTTTTCACTGTGTGAAGGGTATAATAAAATTGAAAGAATCGAAAGAGAGACAAAGAAAATATTTGCAAGTGGATTCCAAAATAACTCCAAATGTAAAGACGGACTTGTTTTCCACATACTTTTCAAAGTGTTAGGCATTATTAGTTTCCATTTAAAACAACACATTTCACAACATCATCGGTTATTACAACATTTAGAAAAATCGCTACAATCTTACATTTAGCTGTAGGAAAAACACAAGAAGTTTAGTACAACTTTTTACACGTCGTGTGAATGAACATTATGATTATTTGAAAAAGCTGAACGTATAATGATCATTTGTCTAATTTGCATGGAGACATCGAGGAAACGACGCCTTACAGCGGAATTACCAATAGTGGTACTATTTGTATGACGAGAACTACGAAAGCTACAATTTCTAAAATGTTTTTTTTTTAATTTTTAAATAAAAATAAGGACAACACAATAAAGTACTTCAAAAAGTACCCAATTTAGTATGTAAACAAAACTCACCTGTTTGTAATTAACTGTTTGACTTTCTTTTTCATAACAAACAACATAAAGATTAAGAAACCCTGTATGGCATTGCAAATGTCAGCTACGTAAAAGATTTTTGACCATGGCTTGTCGGCACCTACAAAATATGAGACAATTTCCAAAGACCAGGTAACACCCATGACCAAAAATAAACGTAAAAATAAACCAAATCTGTAAAAGATTGTAAATTACACAATAATTAATAACTTTAAATTTGCACAAAAGTACTTGTCTTTTTCATGTCTTAAATTGCGCGTACTATCCTCACGGGCTATTATCCGCGCCATTTCACGCTGCACCTTGTGTATTTTCATGGCAGTCATTACGAACATAATGATGTTGGCCACTATTATGCCAATGATGGGTGCAAAGAAATATACCAAACCCGACCAAGTTAACACTAAAAAGAGAAAAAACAATAATTTAGTAATTGTTTGTTTTTAAAACCTGTTTACTAAACCAAAGATGTTTAAATTGGCAACACTGTTTTCTGTAACAGCTGATTTAAGTTAAGTTTATTTTGGCAATTCGTGCTAAAAATACATAGACGTCGACTACAACCGGTCAATGTGTATAATTGAATATTATTATTTTCACGGTAACTACCATTGTAGTAGCTGTGGCCAACTAATGCTCATTTCTATTTTCGTAAGCTACAAGTAGCTGTTCATCTTGCTAAATTTTGAATTGGTTCATAGCCGCCGATGATTATTTATTTGTGCCCTACCTGCAGTCAAGTTGTGTGACTAATATCGGCTAATGATAGGCACTCACTTTGCAACGTGTTTACGAAACACATTTGTCATTCATGTTGTATGTTTTGACATACAAACTGCAACCAGCAATTTAATCACAACAAAAATCATTTTAAAATTATAGATGGACAGAGTTTGTTCGTTTTCAGTTAAAAAATACAAAAAAAAAAAAAACAACGACTCACACTATCCATTCGGCAAATGTGTCCGAGCCAGCGTATTCATTGTATTTTGATGATTTCGACTACCTAAATCTACGTTGACATACAGCTCATGTTTTATTTTAATTCCGAATCCATCATCAACGAGTTTAGGGCTTTAGATCTTACGGAGAATTTTTCTCTCAAACACTACCAACACAACACAACAACTCATCATGTCTTTTTATTTCCCATTTTTCAGTACCTTAGAGTAAAGCGGATAATATGAGCGATTTGTACAACGTTTTTTTCGTCTGTAGACAGACAGAGAGATATTTACTTATCAATTGTTTACTAAGCCGAAAGTAAAATATTTTTGAAAGATATATTCTCCGATTTGTTTTCAAGCTGAGTTCATTGTTTTTAGTCTACATGCACCTAAATAAACGAAGTCTTTAACAACTTCAAAGTTTTAGTTTATAAAAGTTTGGCGGTGTTCGTTGCAATATTTTGCTTCTACTTAGGAATAAGAATTGTTATCAGACTAAACTGTTTACCCAGTTTGTACGTAAGTCTAATATTAAATTATAGAAGACGTAAATTAGTAATGTTTCCGAATAAATGTATACCAAAATAAAGAACTTAAATCAAAAATTCATATTTTTCTAAAGGAGTATCAGTTATCGCCGTTTTATCTTTTTTTCAACGTAGACGCCACAGCCGGCGCTGAATTTTTCTCAATTGGTTGCTGACTATACGGCAACGATTTCAGCCAACGGAACTGTAGTCATGTAGCTGTGTAGCCTTCTGTTGTCTATATGTTTATACATTATGTTAAAATTCACAGCAATGCAGCGTTTGCAAATTTTGGAAATTTAGTTTGAATTATTGGTTTAGTTTGAACATATTATCGTTTGCAATATTTTGTTTAGTGATAAGGCTTACTTTTAACTTAAAATATTGCTGCTTATAAGAGTGAGAAAGATCCTCAATAGATACTCTGTTTACAAAAGGTGACTGTTTGGTATTCATAGAACCATTGGTACTTACTTCTTTATAATGAGACGGCAACATCTTCATCTGTCTACGGCAAGATATCCAAAACTATGTTCTGTCATTTTCTTCTGTTTTTTCATTCACGTTTACACAGACGATATTGCCGGCAATATTCCATTATAATTATTATTATTATTATTTTGATAACAATAATGTCAACAAAGCGTATCGCCGAGTAGATAATACACAAACGATGCTCTCTTTTCCACCCGTCATAAATAAGCTAACAAACTAAATGTTTCCCTTATATAATCGCCCGTTAAAGCTCAGGCAAAACACTTTGCAAACGAGTCCGATTGATTTTTAAAATTATTCAATTATTTTCTGTTTTAATTCAAATTAAATACAATTTAAAAATATTCTTACTATTAATCCAACAATATTCTCCACCTCCAATGCCGGGTTTCCAGTCGTAAGGTACATCAACACGTTCTTGTATAAACCAGGTGCCAATTAAGAATATAATGGGTATACCCCAAGAGTACACGGAATACATGGCAAATCTTTTCTTTTCCTGAAAACGATTAATGCCCCGAGTGCCGCGGAAATTGTGCCATAAATCAAAGCTAATGACACTCAACCAAAAGAAGGCAGCCAAAAAGAAATAATAGGCCGTGTAACCTGGAAATGAAAAATGTTTGATTTTAAAAAACAATTACCCTTTAACCGTAATATTTTTTAAATATTACCAATAACTTTACAAGATAACCCCATGACATCTATATTAGACGATAGAGCATTTACGCACAACATGGAGTAGCCAACAATTAAACCAAACAAATAGCACACTAACGACTTGCCATGTTGATTGCGCAGTTCTGGTATGGCCAAATACACAAGAATAGTCAGGATCATAAAGGGTATAGAGAATAACATGGCATAAGCATTTATTATCTTCATTGTTCCATAACCTGGACTTAAATCACAGTTGGCAGGATTTAAATAAAATGTGACATTTGTATCATTGCCCATGGTTGGCACCATGCAGTACTCCAGTTTGCTTAAATATGATTCGTCATAATGGCGAAAAATTGTACCGTTCTAGAGAGAAAAAAGTCTAACTATAAATACATATACATATATCTTGGATTCAAAATATACTAGACCCAAAATACGATTGTTTAGATGTGAATGTAATTAATTTTAGCAATTTTTCAACACATACATAGTTTTAATTTTTCAAAGAATTTAATATATGTAAATATAATCCTTAAAAATTTGGTCTATTTACTAACCTCAAATATCTTCCACGCATCCTCGGGCTCCTTTTGTGGCTCCAAAGCATACATGGGGTTACATGGTCTAAAATGTACCAGGGCATATTGTTCAAATATATTGACCGTCTCTAGCGAACCATCTGACTGAGTCATATTCAGCATTGTGGGCCACTCAAAATCATTACTAGCATCAACACACAACGACTCATTTGAACTGTACAATTTGCCAAAGGGACAACAGAAATTAATACACGACTTCACTTTACAAATACAGCCACGTACATGCGGTGTCACCTTCACAGTTGTTACAGGATCGGTGTAAATGTGATTGTAGACTGCAATGTATTCATGCGGTATGATGACACCATCATGCAAATACGAACCGTTGTCAAATCTGAGATCATCTGTTACATTGACAGTGTGAAAGAAAAAACATGGTGCATGTAGTCCACCGCGTACATATTGCTTTTCCAACCCTGAAGACTTCGACCAGATTTCTGGTACAAATATAAATATGTAGATGAGTATTAAAATGTGCAGACGGTGAAGCGGTGAGCAAGGCATGTCTGTAAAGGTTGTGCACGATACAGACTGTAAATAGTTTTAAGGAAAAGGTGAGTGAGGTTTTTGTTAAAATTAAATTAAAGTTATTTATTGTATTTATTTCTATTGGCATTAAACAAGTTCTCAGGGTAATTTTTATTCAATATTCAACAAGAGTAGTGTCAGAATCTGTTGCTGGTTATACCGTTCACAGAGTGTGTAAGGCTATATTTAAATTTGCTATTCTGCGTGAAATTTCTATAATATTCATTTTCGACCCAATAATGTATATATTTTCTGAAACCTTATGAATAGTGAGGACTATTGTTGATTGTTCGTCTGTCCGTGTGTATGTTGTAATCAGTTTTGAAGCCCCCGACATCGCCGTGTGTAGCAGCAAGTTATCAGAAATATTTGGCAGCAGATCCTTATTGTAAATCAGCATAATCACCCTTTAACTTTCTAAGATATGGGGAAAGAAACACAAATGCCTCTGTTTTTCCCCGAATTTTTTCAACAAAACCAAATATTTTTTTAATCCTAGGATAATTTATAGACAAGCTTGTGACTTTTTATATGGTATGGTAAATATGGTATGCCTCTAGAGATATTTGCAAAAAATTAAACGGAAAATTATTTGGAAAAATATAATTATTTTTTTAAATTTATCAAATTTTTCAAGCTCTTTAATAAGTTTTGCACACGCTAAAGACACTAAATTACATGCCGTGGTCCAAAAAAATTATTTCTGAGAAAAGCTAACAAATCGGTTTGCAAATTGCTGAGATATAAGCATCAAAATTGGCCTTTTCCCCTTTAACCCCCACAATGTTGGTATCAGGGCTTGACCAGTAGAATACAATAAATTATTAAAAAAAGTGTAAAATAGAAGATGGCGTCTTAAAAAAAGTGGCGAAATGGAAAAATGGGAAATGGATTGACTGGTAAAATACTATGTAAAAATTCAAAATAAAAGATGTCGTCAGAAATAAAAAAAAAAAATGGTGTATAACATGAAAACTGAAATGTAGGCTAAGCAACAATGTGGTCATTATATCGATGAACATGATGATGAAGGGTATTATCAGTTACGGAGTGGCCGAAAAAGCACTCTTGTTTTTATTTTTAATTTAATTGATTTTTTTTATTTATTAGTTAAACCTAATCTATATATCTCCTGATAGGTATGATTGTAGTGGTCAAATATTAAACTTGCTTTAAACATTGCTTTCATAATACTTTCTATAAGAAGAATTTTAAAGAACGTACTAACAGCTGCCAGCTACAAAATATTCGCCTTTATCGCACCATTGTACTATTTATGCACACGAGCACTTTGTTAACACACTAAATTATTATTGTAATAAATATTATTTATCTCTTCTTTTTTTTAGCAAAAAAAAAAAAAACAAACAGATTAAACAATTATTAGGAAAAACCTACAGAATTACATCAGAAAACATTTGACCGAATTGACACCCACAACTGTGTCATTAATGCCACATAACACACTTATAGAAATAAAAAACAAAAAAAAATTAGAACAAGAAACACTAATGACATCTAATGTTACACTAATAATGAATAAAATACAACGAAATATAATGATAATTACGTCAATGTTAAAGTCAATTATTTTTATTAAATGATATTTCAATTGACAATGTTTGTCATAATACATAATTTATTTGTCGCGCAATTTAATGCAGGACAAAAAAAAACATATAGAAAGCGAAAGGACTATTAATTCCAAAACTGATATTGATAATGTTTATAAACATGGCAACTATTAATGAGAAATGTACAAAAAAACATTCCTTAGAAGTTTGTCTTAAACACCACTACAATGTTTAAGAGGGCAGTGTTGTCTGTTCTGCCAGGACTAAAAGTCAATACTATTTATATTTTAGATACAAACAGTATTTAACTAAAAATGATAGAAGTTAGTCATGTAATAAGAATATAAACAAATGACAGAAGCGCAAAAATACAAATGTGACTCAAGTATTTGAGAAACTTTGGAAATTTATTAATTTGTTGATTAAAATTATAGAAAGTCAGTTCGGTTTTCGAATTAAGTTAAAAAAAAGGTACATATACCATATTATACTTTAAGGCTTTTTGATATATTCCTATTTAACTTTGTGATAATGTCAAAAATATTCATTATTGTTTAGGCCCGCTTATATGTGCATGCTTATGTATGTGTTTAACCCATTTTTCGCCGCACCAAGTTCCTGTTGACCGATTTGCATAAAATTTTTTTTTTGAACCTGGCTTGTTGCTAATTAAGAAAATTCCAAACTTTGAACTGAGTGGTTGTTGTAGTTTCCTAGAAAATGAGTGGTAATTTTAATTACCATCGGCGAAATATGTATACACGTATTAAATTTTAAATAAGTAACTACAAAGCATATTGCTTATTACATTTTATTTCAAGAGTATCTAGAAAGAATTTTGTTTATTGCATTTTACTTCAAGGGCTAAAAAGCATTTTATTTAATGACAAAAATTTATTATTGTAAATTTTAAAGCATTTTGTATGTAGGTGCATGTCGCACTCTTTACACATAAATGGATGCATTGCTTACACCGTCGTTTTTTATCCTCTTCGTACTTTACAATAACATGTTGTTGCACTTTGCTACGTTTAGACCTTGACTCCTCTGCTCCCATTTGCTGTCCGTCTGTATCCTCGCAAACAAGAAGTGTTCTTGCGATTTCCGACTGAAATTCTAGTTGTGTTTTACTTCGACCTTTTCCTATTCTGCACACAAAAGTCTGCAACTTTCAAGCATGTACTACAGATGAGTTCACAGCATTCGAAAATGAGGACCACCACTTCTGGCCTCTGACATTTATACGGTAGTTCAATATTTTATTGTCTGCCAAATCAACACCTCCCAATGTAAGCTATGATTTTTTATCAAATTAGGCTCGTTTACATTTACATACTTATGACATTTGCGGTTGTAACGTCGGGCAGTTGTACATCAATACATACATATGTATATCCATTAGATAAAGCCAGAACTCACAACTTGAAGCCAAAACGAATGGGCTTATTTCTGATGTACATTTTGCTCGAATGCTTTCCAAAGTATCGTACCATTTGCTCGTCAATTGACAAATGCTCACTGAAAATTCCAAACTGTAAATACCTCTTATTTAATACACAGAGTAAAGATCTCATTTTGGCAAATCGGTCATTTGTGTCTAATTCGTTTTTATTACTGACATGCAGAAATTTCTTTATTCACCGAAATTCAAAACGTGTCATGGTCTGTTTTACAATTTGAACACCTAGGTCTGGCTGCTGACTCCAATAGTTTTCATATTGTGGGACAGTGTGATGAATCGTCGCAACAGTTGAACTGTGCATAATTGTCTAAAACATTGTTTTGTTTCGAATACTCATTGGTGTTTACCACTATCACTTCCATAATTAAGTTGTTTTTGTATCTGATGGAAAAAAATTTACATGCATGTACATACATAAACCGCACAATTAGGCATACGTTTTTCGCCAATGGTAATTATAATCACCATTAAATTTTATTTTATATATTGTGTATTATTTGTTTTTTATTTGGAGTGAATAGGACTCTAAAGAGGAAAGTAAACAATTATTTTCAAAAATATAGACTTATTTGCTAAGCATTATATGATATTCGTTTTTTATCTCCTTGTATTTTTATATCCTTTTTTTTTAACTATTTCTAAAAGTTCCAAATAAAAATAATATACAGCGAAATGTACAAAACAAAGAATTTACAAAAGAAATATCGCTCGAATTAATTGATTTGAAAGTGTATTTTATATAAAAAATATTTAATTTGTCTGTTATGATTAGTAAAAGTGATGGTAATTATAATCACCGGTCGGCGAAAAATGGGTTAAATTATACATACAAAGTTATATGTTTTTTATTCAGGACAACTACGCATACGTTTGCACTAGTTAAAATTTTAAATAATAATCATTGGCACGTACAAATAAAATCATAAAAAGTCAAGATACTATATCTGGCTGCACCGAATTTAAAATACCTTCCAATATTGAAACAATACCTACATACATACACACATCATAACAACCTTCTAATATTTTCGAATATGTATTAGAGATGGTAAAAAAATATCTATATAACGATACTTTTTATAACGATATATCGATACACCGATATTTTTTCATTTTTATGTCCTAATTTGTTGTTTGTAAAAAATTCCGTAACTTCCTACATAAATCTGTGGCTTGGAGCTGAAAGGGCCAATGTCACTTTTTTGCTCTTTTGAGTTAATCATTGCATTAGATTTGTTTTTTTGCTCTATTTCATTACGGTAAAACAGCTAAAGTCATACTTAACCCAGAACAGCTTCATTAATAAAATGCTGGCCAATGTCACTATGAAATCACCTATAAAACTTAAAGTTCAATTCCAATTTTCTCAAAAGTAAATATTTTGACATTGGCCCTTTTAACTCCAAGCCATAGAAATATAATAAGGGTTGTTTTTCTATTTTTGTGGCTCATTAAAAGAAGCAACAGGAGAAATAAGTGGTGTTAAAAACCTGACTTTTAGTTTACCTATTCCGGTAGCGAACTTGATTTGTGAAACCGTTGAAAACATACATCCATTCACGAGTTAGAATTTACATAAATCAATTTTTGGTACTTTTATGATATTTAGGTCAAATAATTAAACAAATTTACACTTATGAATTATTAATTATTTTAACAAAACAAAAACTAGATTGTTTACATTTTTAGTTTAACATGTTTCATTTAACTATGCATCATAGCTTTCAAGAAGCAGAAAAAAAAAATTTTTAATTAATACAAATTTTTAACATAATTTACGCTTACTTTTAAAACAATTTTTAACACTAAATTATTTTTGAAAAATTATTTTTTTCTTTGATTGCATACGTACGACTCTTTTTCTTGTTTGTTCATGTTGTAATAATTGTGCATTAATGCAACGTCAATACGCCCCCTATTTGCAAACTGTAATTACACTTCTAATATAGCGGATTGCATACAGAAATAATAGCGCTAGATGTTTGAAATGAAAACAATCACTCAAATATTATACATTTTAAAAGCAACAAAGCCTATTTTTCTCTAAAGTTAACCTTTAGTCTATTATAAAAGAAGAGAAATGTACTTTAAACGATAAATTACATTTAAACTTTTAAAGAAACTGAAGTTGGTTTTAAAAAGCTCAAATCACTAAAATCAGCAGTTTCTAGTGATGTAAAGCTTTTGTTAACCATAAATTGTTTTAATCAATGGGTAAATTAATTTATTGATAAAATAACACACGATAGTAAAGTTTTGCATAAATATTTATAAATATATAATATAATGCGCATTTTAAAAGCCATTTCTTTATTTTGTTTAATACTAGAAAAGCCCAGCGCATGTTGCTACGCCCATTAATGAATTTAAATTTAATATCAAGTGCAAAAAGCTTAAAATTATATTTTTTTTAATGGGCGTGGCACTGCCCACTTTTCTAATCACGAAATTGTAAAGTCATGACAGCTCAATATGTTTGCAAAGTTTCAGAAAAATCGGTCCTGTGCAAGTACCTCAAAATTATAACTTTTTTTTATGGGCATGGTCCTGCCTAATTTTCCAATCACGAAATTATATAATCATGACAGCTCAATATGTGTGCAAAGTTTCAGAAAAATTGGTGCATTGCAAGTACCTCAAAATTATAACTTTTTTATGGGTGTGGCCCCGCCCACTTTTCTAATCACGAAATTATAAAGTCATGTCAGCTCAATATGTGTGCAAAGTTTCAGAAAAATCGGTCCAGTGCAAGTACCTCAAAATTATAACTAATTTTTATGGGCGTGGCCCCGCCCACTTTTTACCACCCATAAACACTACCTGAAATGTGTACAACAGCTTGTCAAAGTTTGAGTCCGATCGGTTTTACAGTTTCGGAGTCTATAGCTAACACACACACACACACAGAGTTTCACTTTTATATATATAGATAAATAAATAGATTTTTTGTTTTCTTGTTTCTTTTTTCGGACACGATCAATGTTGCCGCTTGCATAGAATTTGACACTATTTGAGTGTAATCATTTAAAGTATTTAACGTGTCCTCCCTCCATCATCTTAAAATTGGTTCAACTAAAAGTTGACTTTATTTTGTAAAAACAACTGATACAACTGTGGAACTATGGTTATAAGCCTTTCCTTTATTTATTATTCCCTTCACCTGTGGTGCACAAGGGTATATATATAGTTTCGTCATTCCGACCCCATAAATTATATATTTTCTGAAAGCTTACGAATAGAGGAGTCGATTAAGCCATTTCTGTCTATCCGTGTGTTGGGTTGAAATCAATTTTAGAAGCAACCATATGTTCCTCAGATCTGTGTATGGTATCAATCTTTTGGAAATACCCGGGAATGAATCGCTATTGAAATTCAGCATAATCGCCCCATAACTTTCTGAGATATGAGCAAATAAACACGACTGCCTATGTTTTTTCCCATATTTTTACCACCAAAACTAAAATTTTTTAGCCATACAATAATTTATAGGTACCTTCGCTACTATTTGTATATTTGTAGATATTTTGGATAAAGCGTGCTCTAATCGGCAAAAATTTTTTTAAAAATATATATTCCGAAAAATTACAAACGAAAATCAATTTTTTTCAGTTTCAAGGCAACCGAAAGAGTCAATATTGGTATCATCTGAAAGTACTTGACTAGCGCAATATAAGCACTATAAAAAAATTGTTGGCCGCCACTTCAAAATGGCGGACAATAAATTTATATATGGGTCAAATCTGGTATTTTAAATGTAACTTCTTAATTTCTTCTTAATTTTTTGGGATAATGGTGATTCGAGTTATAGAAGTTCGACTGTATACCCTTTTTCACTGTGTGAAGGGTATACAAATTAATCAATTAGTTTTGGGATTTTCTATGATCTTATTTGTTGAAATACCAATTAAAATTGCAATCAAACGCCTAACCACAAAAAAAAAACTAAGACTATTGTGTAAATAAATATATTTTTTGTTTAAATGATTAAAAAATACCATTAACGTGTTCAAATTTTTATTACCATTGATTTAATCTATTTAATACGTACTGCAACATTAAATAAATCTAAACACGTTTGTTTAATTAAATCGGTTATATCAAATCCTCAACACCCTCTACCACCATATATTGTTTTACGTTCAATAAAAATTTTAAAAATTAAACTACTAAAAAACATAAATTATTTTAGTGAACGTTTTGAAATTAATATTCCCAAACTAAAATGCGTCTTCAAACTCTGAATAGATGGCTTTTTCATTCTTTTTCCAAATTTAAGAGTTAAGCAACTAAAAGTTGCCCCGTGTTATTTCTGTCTTTGGCTTAATAGTTTGGTCGTGAGAGTGTGTCCTACAATTTAAACGATTTAGAAAGTCACAATAATCAAATAATAGTTACACATATACTTTGGTGGCTCTTTTTTTGCTGTGATGGTAAAGGGTATAAAAAGTATTAAGTGAGAGAGTATAAACTGAATATAAATTGAATAAAACGAATTTAAATTTTAGTATTTATAATAAACTTTTCTAAGATAATAAACACAATGGGAATTTTAAACAGAAACATTATGCACCATAAAAATAAACGTGTGAAATAAAACAAGTAACAGTGCTATATTCGGCCGTGCCGAATCTTATATACCCTTCACAACGTGTAGTCATGCAATAACAATTGTTTGTATCACCATTCATCCCATATAAAATACGTGCATACGTACACGTTAGAATAAATGTGGCATCGAATCCCAGCTGAGCCAAAAAAATTTTATTTTATTTTATTTCATATATTATTTATATTTTATTATTTTTTTTTATATTTTTTTTAAATTTTTTTAAAAAATTTTTTTAGAAAAATTTTTAAAAAATTTTTTTAAATTTTTTTTTAAATTTTTTAAAAATTTTTTTTTTTTAGTTTTTTTTCTTATTTTTTTCTTATTTTTAATATTTTTTTTTTTTGTAATTTTTTTTGTTTGATATGTTTTTTACATGTATGTATGTATGTTGTTGTTGTAATTGTGAAAAAAAACGAGGTGGTCGTGGTTTTTTGCTCATATCTCAGAAAGTTATAGGGCGATTGTGCTGAATTTCAATAGCGATTCATTCCTGGATATTTCCAAGAGATTGATACCATATACAGATCTGAGGAACATATAGTTGCTTCTAAAAGTTGATTTCAACCAACACACGGACAGACGGGCAGACGGACAGACGGTCAGGGCTTAATCGACTCCTCTATTCATAAGCTTTCAGAAAATATATACTTTATGGGGTCGGAAATGAAAATTGTAGAAATTACAAACGGAATGACAAAGCTATATATACCCTTGTGCACCACAGGTGAAGGGTATAATAAAAAAAAAAAATCAAGGAAATAAACATCATTTGACTATTTAGTGAGTATTTGTTTACACTTGTGTTGCCATAATAATTTTAGAATTTGTGCGATAATGTATTTATGATAATCGTTTAAGACACTAGAATATGGAATATTAATGAATTTTCCTAAGTAACACTGAGCCCCATACCGCCACTTAAAACTTTAAGAAAAAACTTCATAGATTATTTAAAAATAAATTACACAAATCGGTCCAACCGATCACCGATTTTATATAAATTATAAAAGTGGGAGTGGTTAATTACTCTTTCCATTAAAAACTAAGCTGGGCTATGACAAACATTAATAAAAGTTAGCGAAATTGGTGCAGCCGTTTATAAGTGACATTTGATTTTTATTCATATACTAGAAAAGCCCGGCGCGCGTTGCTACGCCCCTTAATGAATATAAATGCATTCTGAATTTAAATTAAATATCAAGTGGGCGTAGCACTGCCCACTTTTCTAATCACGAAACTGTATAGTCTTCACCAAAATCGGTCCAGAGCAAGTACCTCAAAATTATAATTTTTTATGGGCGTGGCCCCGCCTACCTTTTTAATCACGAAACTATATACTCATGAGAGTTCAATATGTGTGCAAAGTTTCAGCAAAATCCGTCAAGTGCAAAAAGCTTAATATTATAACTTTTTTTATGGGCGTGGCACTTCCCACTTTTCTAATCACGATGTTGTATTATAAAGAGAGCTCAATATGTGTGTGCAAAGTTTCAGAAAAATCGGTGAAGTTCAAGTACCTCAAAATTAGAACTTTTTTTTATGGGCGTGGCCCTGCCCACTTTTCTTATCACGAAATTATTAAGTCATGACAGCTCAATATGTGTGCAAAGTTTTAGAAAAATCAGTCCAGTGCAAGTACCTCAAAATTAAAACTTTTTTAGGGGCGTGGCCCCGCCCACTTTTCTTATCACGAAATTATTAAGCCATGACAGCTCGATATGTGTGCAAAGTTTTAGAAAAATCGGTCAAGTGCAAGTAGCTAAAACTGATAACTAATTTTTTATGGGCGTGGCACCGCCCACCCGTAAACACCCCCTGGTATGTGTACAACAACTTACCAAAGTTTGAGCCCGATCGGTTTTACAGTTTCGGAGTCTATAGCTAACACACACACACACACACACAGAGTTTCACTTTTATATATATAGATATAATAGAGTAAAAGATAAGCTTCGAGAAAAGTAAACTTTGCAGCTCCTAAAATGTATTTAGTTTCTGTCTGTGTCTATAAACCATTTTATTTCACTTCCCTTATTCTACCTTCCATATTATTTAGTGAAAAATTCAAGTGTTTGCTATCTTTCTTACTTGCATAACACATATTATGTTTTTAAATACGTTTTTTGGTTTGTTGAATAAAACATGAACAAGCGAACGAATCGGAGTTGAGTAATGAGAAATTTAAAAAAAAAATTACTGAATAAAATCAGGAAAACTTTAGTTGCGTTGTAGACTGACCCAAAAAATTTTATTTGTTAAATGAATTTGACAACTTTTAATTGCCGGCTGAAAACTTTCAAACTTATCCTTAAATTTTTTATACCCTTCACCTGTGGTGCACAAGGGTATATATAGCTTTGTCATTCCGTTTGTAATTTCTACAATTTTCATTTCCGACCCCATAAAGTATACATTTTCTGAAAGCTTATGAATAGAGGAGTCGATTAAGCCCTGACCGTCTGTCCGTCTGTCCGTCTATCCGTCTGTCCGTCTGCCCGTCTGTCCGTGTGTTGGTTGAAATCAACTTTTAGAAGCAACTATATGTTCCTCAGATCTGTATATGGTATCACTCTCTTGGAAATATCCAGGAATGAATCGCTATTGAAATTCAGAACAATCGCCCCATAACTTTCTGAGATATGAGCAAAAAACCACGACCACCTCGTTTTTTTTCACAATTACAACAACAACATACATACATACATACATGTAAAAAACATACCAAACAAAAAAAATTAAAAAAAAAAATATTAAAAATAAGAAAAAAATAATAAAAACAAGTAAGAGCGCTATATTCGGCCGTGCCGAATCTTATATACCCTTCACAACATGTAGTCATGCAATAACAGTAGATTGTGTCACCATTCATCCCATATGAAATACGTACATACATATATAAAAACATCCCATTGTAAAATTATAAATTCATGTATGTATGTTAAAAAAACAAAAAAAAAAAAAAAAATTTTTAAAAAAATTTAAAAAAAAAATTTAAAAAAAAATTAAAAAAAAAATTATTATATATATAATATATATAAAACAAAAAAAAAAAATAAAAAAACATTAAAAAAAAAAATTAAAAAAAAATAATAATAAAAATATATATAATATATTTAATAAAAAATAAAAATAAATAAAAAAAAAAACTAAAAAAAAAAATTTTAAAAAAATTAATAAAAAAATTTTTTTTGGCTCAGCTGGGATTCGATGCCACGTTTTCCCTAACCAGTATACACGTTTGTATGTATGTATGTTGTTGTTTTAATGTTGTTTTTGTGAAAAAAAATCGAGGTGGTCGTGGGTTTTTGCTCATATCTCAGTTGTTTATGTACCGATTTTGCTGATTTTCAATTCCGATCTACTCCCGAATATTTCTGATATTTTAATACCTTACCCGGGTCCAACCTATGTCGGGGGGCTTCAAAAAGTTGATTTCAACATACACACGGACAGACGGTCAGACGGACAGACTGACAGACTGACAGGGCTTAATCGACTCCCCTATTCATAAGCTTTCAGAAAATATATACTTTATGGGGTCGGAAATGAAAATTGTAGAAATTTCACACGGAATGACAAACCTATATATACCCTTTTTCACTGTGTGAAGGGTATAAAAACTACAAAAAAAAAATTTTAAAAAAATTTTTTAAAAAAATTTAAAAAAATTTTTTAAAAATTTTTCTAAAAAAATTTTTTAAAAATATTTAAAAAAAATATAAAAAACAAGTAAGAGCACTATATTCGGCTGTGCCGAATCTTTTATACCCACCACCAATTTTGTGTACATTTAAAGCACAATATTTATTATTTTGTTAATCGCTATGGAATAATCTCTTTATAATAAAATATGTATCACTTTCTTTGTAGAGGGTGGTTAAATTTTAAGGGCCCATGTTGAAAGTGAACTACACCTAATCTTTAAATTTGTTTTCTGCATTTCATTTGACATTTCTCAATCTCAAACTTATTCAATTTGATCCGCGGAAAGATACGCAAATGAGCAACGCTTTAAAGTTATTCAGGTTTTTTATAAAAATGGGCGTTCAAATCAAAATGCATTTTGTGCACTTCGTAATTGTTTTGATCAACATAATCGTTTAAATTCGTCCACAATCGGGAGATTGGTAAAAAATATTTAAATTTCTGCAAAACAGTTCTGTATAAAATGTTAGAAAATCTGTGAATGCCTTCTTAGTTCGTTGAATGGGAACCACTGCTGGTTTTTGCGATAGTATGGCAAAATAGCAGTCAACCTCGCCTAATCATCATGCCCAACAATTGAGCATCAACATTGTCATTGAAAATTTGGAGCATCAGATAGAGGAGTGGCGCCAAAAATGGGGGGGCCAATTGGCCGATATTTTGTTAAATACATAATTGAACCATACAAATATTATAATTGCAAAAAGAAATACTAATAATATCCTAAATAATTTGTCAACATCGGTCCTTAAAATTTAACCACCCTTTATAACTTCGATATGCTACTGAAATACTTTTATAAATGTAGTTTTTCAATGAAAGTGGGCGTAAAGTAGGCGTGTCAATAAAGTTTCTGTTAACAAATTAAAGTTAAATATTTCAATATAGTCCTTTATTTTCCCAAAAACTTTGTAAATAGAGAAATTACATGAATTTAAGATAAACCGTTATATGGGAGGTAGGCGTTAAAGTGGGCGTGTCACCTAAACTTTTTGGCACAACAATAACATTGATTAGAAGGAAAAACGTAGCACATTTGATCATCATACCTCTAATTTTGGCGGTTTTATGAGCTTCTAAATTTCATTAACGGTAGATTACGTGAAAAGTGGGCGTTATAGTAGGCGTGTCAAAGTTATTTTTGCGAATGAGTACAACTTAGGTGTTTCAATATAACCCTTTATTATTCCAAAGTCATTAGTAGTAGAGAAATTATATGAATTTTAGGTAAAACGTTATATGAGAGGTGGGCGTAAAAGTGGGCGTGGCAACTTAATTTTCTACCACAATAATGACATTGCCTAGGGTGATATTTGTAGCAAATTTTATCATCATACCTCTAATTTTGGCGGTTTTATGAGCTTTTAAATTTCATTAACGGTAAATAACGTGAAAAGTGGGCGTTATAGTAGGCGTGTCAAAGTTATTTTTGCGAATGAGTACAACTTAGGAGTTTCAATATAGCCCTTTGTTATTCCAAAATCTTTATTAATAGAGAAATTATATGAATTTTGAGTAAAACGTTATATGGGAGGTGGGCGTAAAAGTGGGCGTGGCACCTTAATTTTCTGGCACAGTAATGACAATGCCCAGGGGGATATACGTAGCAAATTTTATCATTATACCTCTAATTTTGGCGGTTTTATAAGCTTTTAAATTTCAATAACGGTGGATAACGTGAAAAGTGGGCGTTATAGTAGGCGTGTCAAAGTTATTTTTGCGAATGAGTACAACTTAGGAGTTTCAATATAGCCCTTTATAATTGCAAAATCTTTATTAATAGAGAAATTATATGAATTTTGAGTAAAACGTTATATGGGAGGTGGGCGTAAAAGTGGGCGTGGCACATTGATTTTCCGTTACAAAAAAGCGGCTCACCAAAAAGCAAAGTGTGCAAAATTTCAGAGTCGTACATCCAATTTTGTTGCTTTTATGACGTTTTTGTTTTTAAATATACCGAAAAATACACTGTGCGGTATAAATTTTCGTACATTTTGATCGATAACTCCTCTCCTAATGCATAGATTTAGATAATTTTTGGGGAAAAATATTTTTTTTACTCGAGAAACATATATTCGAAGTTTCATGAGTCTACGTTAATGCGTTTGGACACAATTCCATTTTATTCGATGTTTGAAGGACACGGTTTTTTCGACCTACTCTTGCTTTTCGAGCTATAACTCTCTTCCTAATATTCCGATTTAGCCCATTTTCAATACCAAACAAACCTTATCTATAAGAAAGATTCTGGCAAAATTTGAGCCCCCTAGCTTTTTCGGTGCGACCTCTATCGTGCTTTCAACAGACGGACAGACGGACAGACGGACGGACATAGCTAGATCGTCATCAAATCAAACCGTGATTCAGAATATATATACTTTATGGGGTCTAAAATGGATATTTCGATGTGTTACAAACGGAATGACAAAATGAATATACCCCCACCATTTTTTTGGTGGCGGGTATAAAAATAATAAAATATAAACAACATATTAAATAAAATAAAATAAAATTTTTTTGGCTCAGCTGGGATTCGATGCCACATTTATTCTAACGTGTACGTATGCACGTATTTTATATGGGATAAATGGTGATACAAACAGTTGTTATTGCATGACTACACGTTGTGAAGGGTATATAAGATTCGGCACGGCCGAATATAGCACTGTTACTTGTTTTTAAATAATTTTGGAAAATTTAAGGAAACTTTTTTAGAATAAATTTTGTTTCGTATGAATTTCATCAATTCGTACGCTACCAGCTGTATTTAAAGGGTGGGTTATTTAACAGTTTAATAAAAATGCACTAAAACAAAAAGGGTTTGCAATTTTACCAAATTTATTTGTTTATTTTTTTTTCTTTTGTAAAGTACAATTGTTCCGGTAATTATAATAAGTACGATAATTTTCCAAATTCCGACCAATTGTCTTTGTTTTGGAAATAAATTTCCATTAAATCTCAACGTTGCTCAAGCATTAATTAATTCATTTCGTTCAGCGGAAATAATACACTGAGCCGAATAGAATGACATAAGTATTGTCAGATTCAAAATAACCAATGGTTCATATTTAAACCGATAGATAACCCATCCTTTATTTATTAAACCAAATAAAACTTTAATTATATATTTGTAATTGTCATATTACCATTTATATGCAATTCCAAATGTAGGTTTTTAAACACTGTCTTAAATTTTTTAAAAACAATTTGCCTGTTATTAGTTTCTTTATAATTATTTTATAATGCAAAATAAATAAAAACCAGGGACGTTTCCTTTTCATGTACTTGTTTATAAAACTATTCACATAATAGATATAAAGACAAACGTCATACATACATACATACATACATACATACATACATACATACATACATACATACATACATACATATGTACATACATATGTACATATTAGGTGGCAATTAAATTATGCCACTGTGGTTTTCACTCAGATCCACTAACGTAGAGGTGGTGTTACATGCCCCCTATAAAATAAATTACTAATAAAATATATAAAGTCTTGTGCAAACAAATTAACTTCTGCATTGTGTGCTAGATCTAGAGTGGGGAGGTTTTTTGTTATTTTGTTCGTTTAAAGCATCGGACATGCTTATCCACGCCAATGCTCAGACCTCTTCATAATTGTATTCTCAATTCAATTTGCTTTTTATCATTAATAAAACCCCACTAATTTATGCTATTTATTTACATTCGTATTTTATATTTACGATTCATTAGTATTTACATACTTTATTAAATACAAATTAAAATGATAAAAAATGCCAACCGCAATGATAAAATAAATGGACAAGAAAAAACTAAAAAAAAAGCAAACCACCTCAATAAAATTTATTTATTATCATTAGTTCTGATAATAACCAAAATAAGTCATCTTCAATTATTTATTATCATTTCATAATTAATTTTGATAATTACTTAATAATAAATAAAATAAATTTTAATTTTTTGTATTCGATTCACTCACTAACCATTAACAAACACACATTAACCTAGTTAGTTGTAGAAAGTAATTTTGTTTATACTTACGAGAATATAAGCTCATAAATTGCTTTTAGTTTCAATAACAGTAAATAATTTTAACAAATAAAATGAACACGATTAGACTCCTGGGTAGAAAACTAATATGCCAAATGTTTAGACATGGTTCAATCGGTTTTTTATATAAATAGTTCTCGTGTGGTGCTAAGGGTATATGTAGGTTTAATATGCCATGTAAAATTTTTACAATATTTATTTCCGTCCCCGTAAAGTATATATTTCCTCAAAGCTTATGACCAGGCGAGTCTATTGAGCTATATTCATCTGTCCGTGTGATGGTTGAAATTAACTTTTAAGCGCCACCACATATAGAACAGATTAAAATGTGGCATTAGCCTTTTGTAAATATCTGGGAATAAATCGCTATTGAAATTCAGTGCAAACGTCCCATAACTATCCGAGATATGAGAAAATAAATACGGCTGCCTCTGTTATTGCCAATATTTTTATCATAAATATGCCACAGATTACGAAGTTATCTATTAATGGGGTTTCGAACGTCCATATATACATACATATAACAATACGCATACATATAGTTTTTATAAGAGTCATACAAAACTATTTATGGCTTTCAAATAAAATTGCTGATGTTTTAATTTTTGATTTCCCGTAAATAATTTTGATTTCGACTCAAGTTCATTTATTGTAATATCCTAAAACTTTCTCCACATTAAATTAAAATGTAGTCATTCCAAGATATTTTAAAAATTATTCAGATGTTAGCCGAGTGGAAAGTATTTTCAAAACCAGCTACGATTTCATCATCAGCACTCACGATCACTTTATCACGATAAAGGATGTTTTAGACAATTAAATAATAGGATAAAATAACATGAGCCAAAATGAAAATGATTTACGGTAAATTTAATATATAAAGTTCGAATAAAATATTAATAAATTACACGGTTTTGGTGCTTTTTTAAATTTTAAAGTTGACAACGCTAATAACATTCGTATTAACGTTTCCATTCCTGTCTTGAGTGGAATGTAAACATCACTCTTTTTCTCTCCCTAATTTGATAACTCCTCTACATATTGTTTATCTTGCTAACCACTTGAATCTTGAATTATATTGCCGTAATAACAACTTTCATTGCCAATTAATAGAATTGTTAGTGTCTAGAATAAAATAACATAAACAAAAATAATGCACGAATCATGCACATCCGTAGTTCATGTATTGAGGCATCATACACTCGAAAAAATCATTTGTTTTATATTAAAAAAAATTTCACACAACACACAAACTTTTAGATTTTTAAAAAACTATCTAAAAAAATTTATATTGAGTTTTATAAACTTTCGTTTATAGAAAATTTTTTCAAAATTCTTTATTTTCTAAAAGCTTATAAAAATAAAACTTATCATAATATTAATATTTCTAGGGATAGCACAGTAAAAAAACATTTTCAATTATAAAAATTATAGGTGGAAATAATATATAAACAAAAAAAAAAATATATATTTTTACTATTTAATTAAATTCAATCTACAAACATTAGCCATTGTAAAAAAATAACAAAATAAGAGTGCATGAATATTGTTTTTTATATTTTAAAATAATAATTGTTAAACGTGTAGTTTTAATGAAATTATCTACAAATCATGTTTTAATAAAAAAAATCAACAAGGATTTTTAATACATAATTCTGGATATTTTAGTTGGCAATAATAATACTCATATCAAACGTTATTCGAGAAAATAACTAATTAAATTCAATCTACAAACGTTAGCCATTGTAAAATAATATCAAAATAAGAGTGCATGAATATTGTTTTTTTATACCCTTCACCTGTGGTGCACAAGGGTATATATAGCTTTGTCATTCCGTTTGTAATTTCTACAATTTTCATTTCCGACCCCATAAAGTAGATATTTTCTGAAAGCTTATGAATAGAGGAGTCAGGAGTCCGTGTGTTGGTTGAAATCAACTTTTAGAAGCAACTATATGTTCCTCAGATCTGTATATGGTATCAATCTCTTGGAAATATCCAGAAATGAATCGCTATTGAAATTCAGCACAATCGCCCCATAACTTTCTGAGATATGAGCAAAAAACCACGACCACCTCGATTTTTTTCACAATTACAACAACAACATACATACATAAATACATGTAAAAAACATTAAAAAAAAAAAATTAAAAAAAAAAATAAAAAAAAAAATTAAAAGAAATTTTAAAAAATTTAAAAAAATTTTTTTTTAAAAAATTTTTAAAAAAAATTTAAAAAAATATAAAAAAATAATAAAATATAAATATTATATTAAATAAAATAAAATAATTTTTTTTTGGCTCAGCTGGGATTCGATGCAACATTTATTCTAACCTGTATACACGTATTTTATATGAGATGAATGGTGACACAAACAATTGTTATTGCATGACTACACGTTGTGAAAGGTATATAAGATTCGGCACGGCCGAATATAGCACTGTTACTTGTTATATTTTAAAATAAAAATTGTTAAACGTGTATTTTTAATGAAATTATCTACAAATCATGTTTTAATAAAAAAAAAATTAACAAGGATTTTTAATACATAATTCTGGATATTTTAGTTGACAATAATAATACTCATATCAAACATTATTCGAGAAAATAAGGATATTGTATATCTCGAGATAACTCTGTTTACTAGCCCACCGTAGCACCCTTTGCAATAATATTCAAATTTTTTTCTTTAGTTTTTTTATTTTTATAAACTGTTTGATTATTTTTTATTCCCTTCACCTGCTGTGCAAGGGAATATATAGTTGTCTCATTCTGTTTGTAATTTCTACAATGTTCATTTCATTTCTAAACCCAAGGATAGTTTATAGACATGTTTGCTACTATTTGTAGATATCATATGCCTCTAGGACTGTGCGTAAATAGAATTTATTTTTTTTATCATAATCAGCACTTTATTCCCCAATTACTGCCTTCTGGGATTTTAGAAGTGGGCGAAGAAGTAAATAGTACTGGCGATTATCTTTAATGCCTACTCTATTGGTAGTTGAGTTCGAATAAAATTTTGGACATATCGGTTACTAATTGGCAAAGTTAAAGCCAAAAATAATTTTTAAAAATATGTATATATTTTTTTAAACGTATCAAGTTACTTAAGCTTCTAAATAATTTTTGGTCACGTAAAATACACCAAAATGCAAGCTCGAAAACTATTGGTGAGAATAGCTGACAGATCGGTAAGAAACTAATTAAGATATAAACACAAAAATACAACTAATTCGTTGCTTTATTTAAAATTTACAAAAGAAAATCGATTTTTTCATCTTCTGGACAACAGAGAGGTGCTAAAAGGGTATCAAACGGAAAGGCTTAACTATTGGAATATAATGCATCTATTGAATATTTAAATTCAATGATGGACACTACTTAATGGTGTTAAATAACACCCCCTTCTACCATCTTAATATTGATATCAAATGAAAAGACTTAACTATTAGATTATAGTAAATTAAATAAAAAATGAAATGGTTGATATATTGGTCAAATATGTATAGTAGGCTTTGTCTTCTTTAACTCCGACACGGTATCAAATGAAAGGGTTTGACCAGTAGAGTAAACTATGACATATGACGGATAATTTTTTCTTAACCCCATCAATATGGGTATCAAATGAAAGGAATTGACTAGTAGAATAAACTGAACAATGTTCATATTAAAAATCAAAGTTCGCGTACGAAAAAATAAAGCTACGATGTTGTCACTTACCTATGAACATGATTGTAAAGGGTATTATCAGATTCGAAACGGTCGAATATAGCATTCTTAATTGTTTTTTTTTCTTTAATTTTTTAATGAAAAATACAACCTAGATAATAAGTACTTAAAAAATTCTATATCGTACTGATTTCCCAAATATCATGGTGTAACTATAAAATGTGATCGCATTTCGGAACAAAATTTTTGATAATATTGATCCAGTTCGACAATTGGAAATTATGAGAGAAGAGAAAAAATGTAGGCAATTTTATATTTTAAAGAAATATCAAATAATCAGCTGATCAATTGAAACTACCTGCCAAATAATAATAGTTTTTCAACACAGAAATTCGTAATAGAAAATTGGCATGTGTAAATTAAAATTAATTTGTAAAATTTCCCATAATACGAAATTATAATTTATAATGAATTGTTTGAAAGAAAAAAAAAAATCAAAATATGCAACTGAAATAAATCTAAAAAAATACATGGAAACTAAATTATTTAAATTGTACCCACTAAATGTGGAATTACACTAAATAAAATAAATAAATAAAAAAAGACAAAAACAATAAAATAACTAATTTATTCAACAGTTAAAGAATTTAACAGTGTCCCGTTTCTGAATTGTGTGTAAAATATTGTTCAACGCCATATTTAAAAGTGGGCAAACAAATTTAAGTGAATGTCGAGACAGAATACAACTGTAATAATGTTTTTCTCATAATATGACTTTTAAGTATTTTACAGGGTAAATGCAAGAATATTTAAGCGAACTTTATATGAAAGATACTGTTAAAAATTTTCTTGCCTGATTTATAAAAACTATTCCCAACAATTTGGTTTCACTAGGAATACAGAACATGCATGAAAATAAAATATAAAATATATTCGGCCGTGCCGAATCTTATATACCCTTCACAACGTGTAGTCATGTAATAACAATTGTTTGTATCACCATTCATCCTATATGAAATACGTACATACATAAAAAAAACATACATATATAAAAACATCCCAATGTAAATTTATAACTGTACGTATGTATGTTAAAAAAAAAATAAAAAAAAATATAAAAAAAAATTAAAAAAAATAATTAAAATATTAATAACAAATATAAGACAAATAAAAAATAAAAAAAAAATTTAAAAAAATTTTAAAAAAATAAAAATAAAAATATAAATAATATATAAAATAAAAAATAAAAATAAAAAAAAAAATTAAAAAAAAAAAATTAAAAAAAAAAATATTAAAAAAAAATAAAAAAATTTTTTTTGGCTCAGCTGGGATTCGATGCCACGTTTACTCTAGCCAGTATACACGTTTGTATGTATGTTGTTGTAATGTTGTTTTTGTGAAAAAAAATCGAGGTAGTCGTGGGTTCCTGCTCATATCTCAGTTGTTTATCTACCGATATTTCTGATTTTCAATACCAATCTACTCCCGAATATTTCTGATATTTTAATATCTTACCTGGGTCCAAGCGATGTCGGGGGGCCTCAAAAAGTTGATTTCAACATACACACGGACAGACGGACATACTGACAGAGCTTAATCGACTCCTCTATTCATAGGCTTTCAGAAAATATATGGGGTCGGAAATGAAAGTTGTAGAAATTTCACACGGAATGACAAACCTATATATACCCATTTTCACTGTGTGAAGGGTATAAAAAAAGTATTGAGCCATTATTGCGAGAGCAGCATTAATTATGTACTAAAAATATTTAAAGTTTAACCCTTCGATGTCCTACATGGTCTGGCCGGACCATATTTGACTTTTATGTGCAATATCTTTTTTTGTAGCAAAATTTTTTTTAAATAAAGGACATGAATTCTGCAAGTTAGTTGTTCTGAATCGAAAAAAATAAATTCGGAACCATTTCGATCACATTTAGGGTACAAATAACCTCCCACAAGTAAAAGTTCGATAAGTGCACCTCATGGTCTGAATGGACTATAGGCTACTTTTTTGAATTATTGATTTTTAACTGACAACACATGAGTTTGATGACGAGGATAGTGATAATGACGACGATGATAATGAATGATGAAAGAAAATTATGCTGACAGCTTTGACAAGTTTTCCATCAAAAAAGGTATATTGTGAAAAGTTAAGACACCAACAGCTGGTAGGCGACTAGCACATAGCCTACCTGATGCTATGAAATCTGGACAATCACGAAAGTGATTATATTAACCAGACATGGTTAATATAATTGTGCGGGAAACAAATTTCATAACATTGGAAATGTATCTGGGCCTATCCAGAAAATATAAAGAAAAAGCTTGGAGAGTGGCAGTTCTCAAATGAAATGTATGCTTTCTTTGGATTGTTGCTTTTTGCGGCGTAAAGGAACTATGGCCGCCTTATCATCATGACATATACAAGGTCACAATGTCAAGAAAACGTTTTAAACTTTTGCTACGATTCATTCGTTTTGACAACACAATGCTCGTACGTTCCAAAAAAAAAAAAAAAAAATAAGACTGTAATATTGTTATCAACAGTATTGAACAATCCCTAACGGCAGAAGATGAACCAGGTAGATCAGAAAGACTCAACATATTAAAAAAACCAAATCAAATAATCATAACAAAGCGAGAAAAGACACAATGGACTAGATGGTGTATACTTGCGATGATTGTTTTAAAGATTAATTTCAATATTTTACAATTATTATTACATTTCAATACTAATTTATTTTAAATAAAAACAAAATTAGTACAAAATTTCTTTTAGTTTAATTATTTGGTTGGGTTTTTCAATCGTGGTCTGGTTATAAAATATCGAAACATCGCTGCGGCAAAGTTCCAATAATAATTTAATTAGCCAATTTTTGAATTTTTATTTATTCACTCTCAAAATAGTATACATTTTTTAGAACTGAGCAGCTTTAACTCTAAATCAGATAATCTATTAGTGACCGCTGTACGTAATTTTATTGAAGACTTAAGACTAACGGTACTGCTGCTGCCAATAGACAAAACTAATATCCTCAAAGTGGTCATAGTGAGGCAAGAACAGGTGCTATAAAGCAAAGTATTAACAATGAGCCTTTAAAACAAACTCTTTAAGGTTCAAAAAAATTGGACATCACCAGAGCCATTTTGGGCAATATTTATATCAAACTCACTCTTACTTAAGCAAGCATTAAGGCAGACGAACATTGTGTTGTGTTGTTGGCGAACGTTTGTAAATTACTTTTGGAAAAAATGAATAAAAAGAACGCAATTTTAAACTTAATTTAACATTTCATTGCAGAGATATGCTATGCATTATAGTAAAAAGTGGTTTAAGTGGTTGTCTGCCAACCACTCTTTATATTCACATTCAGCGTTTAAAATGTTTAGAACAAAATAAAAATTTTCAAAAAATTTTAAAACCTTAAAAACAATAAACAAAGTATTTATGCAAATTCTTGAGTAAAATTTAATTATTATTATTTTTTTATTTTAGTGTAAATCGTTTATTTATTTAGTGGTGTTTGTGGTTTTCGACATTAAAATTATTTGAATACAAACACATGTTTTCTTTTTCGTTTTTGGTTTTAGTTTAACTTTTGTTTATTTCCACTAAGTATGTCTGTTCGTGGGTCATGATGAGCATTTAAAATATTTTATTTATATTAAGGTGATACTCAATTTCATTTTTGAAAGAGTTTGAACAGCTGTTATGATAAGGAAAAGAGATATGGAAAAATTTGCATTATTTATTAAAAAGAAAACTCCAAATAATAAAAACTTTTTCATGCAGTTTTTTTTAGAAAACCTTCTTCTTCGATTTTATTTACATATATAGAAAAACTACCGATATTTATGTTTTTAGGAAATACAATTTTCTTATTTGGACAGAAATCAGTTTATTAAGTAATAAAAAAAGGGTAACAAAAATGACATACCATGGTGTAGTTAAATAAAGCGATAACGCAGACAGACAAAATTATTTATCTCTGTTTTTTTTTATATGGTTACTAGCCAAGCCAGGCGCGCGTTGCTACGCCCCTTGTGAATAAAAATGCATTCTGAATTTTAATAGAATATCAAGTGCAAGAAGTTGAAAATTATAACTTTTTTAATGCCCACTTTTCTAATCACTAAACTGTATAGTCATGACAGCTCAATATATGTGCAAAGTTTCAGAAAAAGAGTAGGTCAAGAAAACCATGTCCTTCCAACATCGAATAAAATGAAATTGTGTACAAACGCATTAATGTAGTCATGAAACTTCGAATATATTAAATAAATAAATAAATAAATAAATATATTTCCTGAGTAAAAGCAATATTTTTCCCAAAAAAATTGCTTAAATCTATGCATTAGGAAAGGAGCTATAGATCAAAATGTACGAAAATTTTTACCACACAGTGTATTTTTCGCTATATTCAAAATTTAAAACCTAATAAAACTGACAAAATTAGATGTACGATTCTGAAATTTTGCAAACATTGCTTTTTTGTAAAGGTTTTGTTCTAACGGAAAATTAATGTAACACGCCCACTTCTACGCCCACCTCCCATATAACGCTTTATCTCAAATTCATATAATTTCTCTATGAATAAAGATTTTGGAATAATAAAAGACAACATTGACATATCTAAGTTGTATTCATTAGCAGAAATAACTTTGACACGCCTACTTTAACGCCCACTTTTCACGTAATCTACTGTTAATGAAATTAAAAAGCTCATAAAACCAAAAAAATTAGAGGTATGATGATGAAAATTTAGGTGACACGCCCACTTTAACGCCTACCTCCCTACGGTTCATCTTAAATTCATATAATTCCTCTATGGACATAGTTTTTAGAAGAATAAAGGACTATATTGAAGTATCTCAGTTTTATTTATTAGCAGAAACTGTATTGACACGCCTACTTTAACGCCCACTTTATTGAAAGACTAAATTTACGAAAACATTTTACTAGCATATCCAATTTATACAAAGAAAGTGATACATATTTTAGTATAAAGAGATTATTCCATATAAAAGTACACAAAATTGGTGGTGGGTAAAAAAAATTCGGCACAGCCGAATATAGTGCTCTTACTTGTTTTTTATATGGAGTTTAAAATACGATGGGACACAAAAAAATAGTCAGCTGGGCTGGATATGTACCCCATTTTCTACATTTTTCAATTAAACAGCTGCCCCATTTTAATATGCAGTTACAAGCTAAACCTTTTCAAGTGCGTTTTTTAGCTGTCAAAAATTCTCAAACCAATACAATTTCTTTAAAGCAAGCTGGAATACCGCGGTGGCAATGCTTTGAAATTAATAATTCCAATTTAGGCAAAGTGTTAGATGTTGAAGTTAAGGTGAGCGTTAAATGCGACGCTTGCTGCACTTGTTTAGGTTTGTCTGTAACTGACATAAAAAAAATACTAATTTGGTTTTTAATTAGATAAAATTAAGAAATAATTTATTTTCAATTGTTAAGGTTTGGCATCGTAGTATTATGGAGTTCAGTAAAATCTACAAACAAGACTATAATAATTTCTTGTTTTGTTATAGGTCCCCGTGAATGTTATTGCAATAGCTAAATTTTCCATATTTCTAAAACATTAGTGGAAATCACCCTTCGTTGCAAACAAATCATGTAAATGTTGCAGATCTTGCAAGTATGCAACAACACAAAAACAATATACACTAAAATTACATTTCCCGCACAAGCACTTATTTCCAATACTAAAAACAGTTGGAAATTTTTAAAAGCAACGTTTGCAATAGAATATATGCAAGATCTGCAACATTTGCATTATGTTTGCAACGAAGGGTGATTTCCGCTATTGTGCAACAATGCAGTATAAATATTTATCAGTTTATTGATTGGTAAATTATTTATTTAAAATAATTGTTAATAAATTCTTGACTTGAGAAACAAATAATGAAGAATATTTTCGCTTCTTCAGAATCGACTTTTTCCCCTTACCAATACAAAATGTTAAAAATCATAAAAATTTTAATTTATTATGTGAATGTTTTTCATAATTAGTTTAATTAAGAATTGTTGAAAAAAAAACATTTTTTCCATTACAATTTTTAAGTGCTTCTATCAATAGCTGACTTGTTTGCATTGAATTTTAATTTATACTAATTTTGCTCTTAATGATTTTAACAAATAATAATTTTTTATAAAGAAATATGCTAATTGTTGACTTTAATAAAAATTAATTAAGTACAGCTTTGTAAATAAATTTTGTTAAAAAGACCTTTTAAAAATCCAAATAACTTTAAAGATTTATTAGTTTAGAGAAAAAACTTTTTAAAACAATATTTAGTTAAACTTTTACTCACCGCCCCACTGTGGCTTAGCAAGAGAAATAGTTGTTTCAAACCAAAATTTGTCGTTTACTTTTTTAGGTTTTAACGTATTTAAACTAATGTGGATGAAAAAAACCTAGATAAAATAATGATCAATGTGGGCATGCTGTTAAATGCAAATAAATATTTTATATTATTTTAGATGAAAAGGTTTTTTTTTATTTAATCAGGAAAGTTATAATTTCTCCCAAACTGTCATTGAAGATGTTCTATATCTTTTTCTGCTAGATTGGTAGGATTGCCTACCTTTAAAAAATGTTACGTGCGTCCACTGTACCATTTATATTAGGAGTATTAAGTATGAAAATATAATCACAAAAAAAGTGTTAATAGATTCTATTTTATCCTGTATATACTTTTATAGCCGTCTAGACCTGTCTTTTAAACCTTAAATAAAATGTTTAAAAACTCGTTATCTATATGGAGTTTATTAACAAAATAACACTGTTACTTAGAACTTTTTTAGTAAAATTTTATACTTATGTTTGTACATGTGAGTATAAATAAGATTATCATTCTATGTATTACTTACTTTTTAATTTGCTGCGGTTTTGAAGATATTACGTTTTACTGAAAAAGAGGATTGGTTCTACTATATATTTCAGCTAAGTCGAGGAAAAAATTACAGAATTTGTTTTAGGAAAATTAAAAAATTCCTTCATAAAATTACTACAAATTCTGCACATGTATTAATTGTAAATTTTATCCCAGCAACAAAATTTTGCACTATAGTTATTTCAATGTGAATCACATATTTCATGACTTCTAATTCACAAGTGTAAGAGAAGGCATGAAGAATGCCTTCTTCAAATCCAAAATAATTAGCCATTAATGACATGCTTCAAAATGCATGCAAAATAACTTGAACAACTCATGTAAACAAACATTATGAACTCATGAAACATGAGTTTCTTTTCATTTACTATGCATGCGTTCTATGCACTTATTAAAATTTTGCACGTTTCACCTTATTTGAACCACTTTATCATGGGTTGAACTCATGCAATCACTAGTTATTTCTCTTGAATGTCTTTTTTTGCTGGGTATAATTACTAGGCAAGTCGTTTTCTTGTTACGCAGTTTACGCTCAAATTATACAGCCGATTTTAATAAAAAAATATACAATTTGAAAGAAATTTTTTTGCAGAAGTGCAGATAACTTCTTTTAGAGGTTATAAGCGATTAAAGTTGCCACGAACACATGCACAAACCATATATGTATAACAGAATAAAAAAAATCAAAGTAATATGTAATGATAGAATTAAAACGGTCCAATTTATCTTTATTATCAATTGGGTGATGTAATAATAATAGTGTTTTTTTACTGCTTATTTTACTTCCGAGTAAGATGTAACAGTCTGTACATACGTCCCTTAAAAGCTTCTAAAAATTCAATATTAAATTACTGGGAAAATATGTAATACGATTCTCTAAAGTTACGTTCATGTTTGGCAAATGTATACTCAAATAAGCGTGACCACTATTTTTGGTAAATAATTATTTAATAGGATTTTTCTTACACCAAATACCTTCAAAACATATAACAATTGATTGCTATTACAATTCGATTAAATTAAAAAAGAAATTTAAGTGTTTACATATATTTCGTCAAATATTTTTCTAATGTGAACATACCTTTATTTAGTATAACGTTTAGAGCGAAATCAAAAACCTTTTGTAAATGTAATAACCAAAAATCATGTTAGTAATTAACTTATCCACACATGAAACCGTCAAATTTTTTTTTTAAGTTGTGTTATAGGTTGTCATTATTTCATACATTACATAGTAATGAGGGATCGTTACCAACATCATTATTTTTAAATACAGAGTAATGGCCTATTGGTGATGACCTTCGTTAATACTTTTTATATTTCTTTTTAAACAGAGAACTTTAAATTAACTTTATAAATATTGTAATATGCACAATATTATAATTTTTATATTTTTTTGTATCGCAACAGTATAAAAATATCCAGCTATAATTCAGCTTTATTGGTAACTACTTATTTAATTACTTTTTGTAAGTTCATTTGTAAGCCAGGGTCATAGGATAACTCAAACAAAAAAAAGTAGTTATTCGATCGAAAAGTAACTAGTTTATGTGTATCTTCAATATTACTTGCTAACTTACTAGGTAAATAAAGATTTTGATGGGGATATTTTTTTAGAAATATATTTTAAGTAAAAAAAGAAATTTTTTATGCTAAATGTTAAAATAACAATACAGTCGAACTTCCCTATAGTGAATCATCAAGGGGACAGACAATTATTTCACTATATATAAACTTTATTATACAGAAATATTTTTTTGTTTTCTTTTTTATTTAAAATAATAATTTGTTTGAACTACATTTTTCCATTTTTCTTTATCAAAAAAAGCTTCAATTACATTAAGACATTTAAATACATTTGTCGAAACGTTGCCCTCCATCTTCAAAAAAAGTTCCTAGTACATTAGTGAAGAGGAAACGTGTTCTAATGTAGGTGACGTTGTAACAATATTTGCCATTACTTCACCACCCAGTTTCTCTTCATCATCATCTGATATAATCTGCTGTAATCCACGACTTTCTAAAACACTGCTTAGAATATCTTTATCGGACGGAATATATATTTTTTCTTTGATGTTACTTTCTTCAACTTTATTAATTACTAATACATACCTTTTTTTAAAAGAAATATACTACTCCGGTGCGTGATTTTCGTTCACTGAACTCGGCCAACTGATGTTAAAAGGCAATAATTTTTTGGTGTTTTTTCATATTTTGGGAATCCCAAAAATATTACTTATTTTCTTTATAAATAGTGTAAAATAAAGCTGCTAACAAATAGTTCATTATATGGAGACAAAAACACACGTAAAATGTATTTTTATTTCCAAAGTTTTGTTCATAGTAAAGAAAGGTTTACTGTATGGAAATTCATAATACGGAGATCGAAATACATTGAAAGTAGAACGAAAAAGCTGTGTTGTTGATTTAAGTTTATAATAAGGAGAACTTCATTATATAGAAGTTCACTATAAGGAAGTTTGACTGTATTAAAGTTCAACTTTGAGCTTGAGCCAATTTTAAGAATATTGAAAGCGTAGAAATGTTCAGGCAATTATCCGTACATTTAAAAAACCAATTAAACATCTTTTTAGGTTAAAATATCACAGAATTTCGGCCAAAGAAAAACGATTTTGAGCCACTGTGCGGTGTTATAAAAATTTCGTTAACAGTATAACTAAACTAAAATTAGAATGAAAATTTGTAAACAAATTAGTTGAAATTTTTAGGGTTATTCCAAATGATTAACAATTTTATTTTAAATCTTGTATGAATGTTGTATAACATATTAGTTACAAAGCGTCATTTAAATTAATATACGTATTAGTTTCATTCTTATTATGAATGTATGTACAAATTTGTAAACAAAAACCGGTTGTTTTACATATTTCCCTTAATGAGAAATATGTATGTATAAGATCACTGTAAAAATTTTAATGTTTTGCAAATAAAATTTAAATTAAAAACAAAAAAGATTTTGTAACAATTTGATTGTCCATGTTTTTTCTTTTTTTGTTCTAAAGAAAATTTTGCAATAAAAAGAACTTGTACTTTATATGGAACTCTTAATTTTAAATTTAATGTCAATTATATTTATTGCCCACTAATTTGTTTTATGTAAAATTATTATTTTTTTTTTTTAACTTCGAAAAGTTCCCAAATGATCTCTTTTAAAACACCTTTTGGTATACTGAAGTAATTACCATACAGTCAAATGATTAATTTAACGCATATTTATACCCTTCACACAGTAAAAAAGGGTATATATAGGTTTGTCATTCCGTGTGAAATTTCTACAATTTTCATTTCCGACCCCATAAAGTATATAAAATATTCGAGAGTAGATCGGTATTGAAAATCAGAAATATCGGTACATAAACAACTGAGATATGAGCAAAAACCCACGACCACCACTAATTTTTTCATAAAAACAACATTACAACAACAACATACATACATGGCGGATACAATTTTTTTAACCCCATCAATATGGGTATCAAATTAAAAGGCTTGACTAGTTGAATACACTTAACTACCTAAAAATTCAAAATCGAGAATGGCGTCGGAAATGATAAAGAAAAAAGGGGAATAACATAAAATATAGGTTAAGCTACGATGTGAAATTATACCTATGTACATGATGGTGAAGGGTACTATCAGATTCGGCACGGCCGAATATAACACTCTTACTTGTTTTATTTGTTTTCATATTATGTACTCAAGTTACACACAAAGCCTTCAAAACAAAAACTTTATTATTTAATTTGGAATTTTAAAATAAAATACTTGGTTTCTCCTACCGTTGCCATTACTTTTTTTCCACTTAATTATGTTAATTATGCAAAAAAAATAAAAAATAACACACATAAATGATGTTTAAATTTAATACTTAATAGGTTTTGCATACTTAGAATTTCTAATCATTTTTGACATTTACTATAGACGGTGTAAAAATGTTAAAATGTCACCGCAACATGTGAGAAAGACACACAGCTAGAGATGGAAGGAAACTTGAATATTGATGGCTTAATATCTAAAGGGCATATTTCGATTTTATCAAAATCGCATTTTTAAGCTTTTTTGATAGTCCACTAGACAACAAGAAAATTTCAAAGTCATGGTGAAAAATAATGGATTCATAGTCACCTAAAAAACCCGAAGACGTTTCATTCCATTAAGTTTTGTTCAGTTTTTTCCCTTCTCCTGTAAAGTAATAGAAAATCTAGATACGCCCTTTTTATATTAAGCCATCGATATTGTACATATTGTTTAATTAAAGCTAAAAGACATACAAGATAAAATTTTCAGAGTAAAAACAAATTTAAAGCTGCTATTAGTTTTTAAAACATAAAAACTTGCAGAAGCCCCTTTAAAATATATAAACATAAATATACAATATTTTATCAAAAAATACTATTAAGCATTTAATGAGAATTTTATCATAATTATCCTTTACATATAAAATGTTTATTATTAAAAATAAACTATTTAAATAAATAAATCCAAGGCGAATTCACATCAGGTGATGTTAAGAAGCCAGCTGATTGTTTTTTGCTCGTTTTATTTTTAACGGCACAATGTCAAAGTTTGTTTACATTTAAATAAATTTTTATGTGCGTTGGTTTTACAAAAGTGGTCAAATTTGTTAAAAACAAGTAAGAGCACTATATACGGCTGTGCCGAATCTTTTATACCCACCACCAATTTGATGTACTTTTATAGCACAAAAGGTATTATTTTGTTATTAACAGTAATCGCTATGGAATTGTCCCTTTATAATAAAATATGTATCACTTTCTTTGTATAACTTCGATATGCTATTAAAATATTTTCGTAAATTTAGTCTTGCAATGAAAGTAACCGTGTCAAAATAGTCTCTGCTAATAAATACAACTTAGATATTTCAGTATAGTCTTCTTTATTTTCCATAGAGAAATTATATGAATTTAAGATAAACCGTTATATGAGAGGTAGTCGTTAAAGTTAGCGTGTCACCTTAATTTTCTGGTATAACAATGACATTGACTAAAAAACTATATATACGATATTTCATTATCTTACCTCTAATTTTGTCGGTTTTATGAGCTTTTAAATTTCATTAACAGTAGATTACGTGAAAAGTGGGCATTATAGCAAGCGTGTCAAAGTTGTTTCTGCTAATCAATACAACTTAGATATTTAAATATAGACCTTTATTCTTTCAAAATCTTTATTTATAGAGAAATTATATGCATTTGACATAAAGCGTTATATGGGAGGTGTACTTAAAAGTGGATGTGTCGCATTTATTTTTTTGTCAGTTTTATTACATATTAAATTTTGAATATGCCGAAAAATACACTGTGCGGTATAAATTTTCGTACATTTTGATCTATATATAATGCATAGATTTAAACAATTTTTAGGGAAAAAACTTTTTTTACTCAGAAAATATTCAGATTTAAGTAAGCAATTTTTATTGAAAAATACCTTTTTTAATCAGAAAATATTCATTCGAAATTTAATGGTTTTACGTTTATGCTTTTGAAAAAAATTGCATTGTTTTACCTACTCTTGCATTACGAGCTTAAACTCTCTTCCTAATATTCCGATTTAGCCCATTTTCAATACCAAACCAGTCTTGTGTATAAGAAATATTCTGGAAAAATTTAAGCCCCCGGAGCTTTTTCGGTTTGACCTCTATCGTGCTTTCAACAGACGGACAGACGGACAGATGGGCAGACGGACAGACGGACGGACATAGCTAGATCGTCATAAAATTAAACTAGGACTCAGAAAATATTTACTTTATGGTTTCTAAAATACATATTTTGATATGTTGGATGAGATGTGATGTGTGGATATTTCGATGTGTTACAAACGTAATGACAAAATGAATATACCGGCACCATTTTTTTGGTGGTAAATAAAAAATATTAATTTATTTGTTAAAAAACGTTACAAGCACAACACCAGAAGAATCTTAAAATTTAAAAGTATTTTAAAAATATTTTGCAGCCATTTGTTGGACACCGTAAATAATCTATATATATAAAAGTGAAACTCTGTGTGTGTGTGTGTGTGTGTGTGTGTGTGTGTGTGTGTGTGTGTGTGTGTGTGTTAGCTATAGACTCCGAAACTGTAAAACCGATCGGGCTCAAACTTTGGTAAGTTGTTGTACACATACCAGGGAGTGTTTATGGGTGAAAAAAAGTGGGCGGAGCCACGCCCATAAAAAATTAGTTATCAGTTTTAGCTACTGGCACTTGACCGATTTTTCTGAAACCTTGCACACATATCGAGCTGTCATGACTAAATAATTTTGTGATAAGAAAAGTGGGCGGGGCCACGCCCCTAAAAAAAAGCTTTGATTTTGAGGTACTTGCACTGGACCGATTTTTCTGAAACTTTGCACACATATTGAGCTATCATGACTTTACACTTTCATTATTAGAAAAGTGAGCCACGCTCATAAAGAAAAAGTTATAGTTTTTAGCCTTGCACTTGATATTCGATTAAAATTTAGAATGCGATTAAAATTCATGAAGGGGCGTAGCAACGCGCGCCGGGATTGGCTAGTTTTTAAATAAAACACAAAAACTTAAGAAATACCACATATTTCTCTATATAAATATATAATATAGAAGCAATAAATTAAATTATTATTTTATTTTTTAGAGCCAATTAAGAGAAAAATTTATGATCTTATCTGACTACTAACTATTAAATAAAAAACTGATTTTTTTAAAAAATTTAAAATTCCTAAAATAATGAACACAAAACAAATTTAGAATATGTATATACGAATATTTCCATAAAAAGTAAATTTAAGGTATTAATTTTATTAAATTTACTCTTTAAGTTCTGTAAAATAGCCTTTTTTATTTTGAATTCATATACCTTAAATATTTATTTAACGGCATGTATTAAATGTGTGCTAACATAATTATTAAATTGATAAAAATGGGTGCACCACACAGAACCATTCCCTCTTTGGATATCCTTAAGGGGTAATATTTTTTAAGCTAATGTCCAGGTGTAGTCTCTTGTGTTTGTGGCAAAAAAGGTCATTAGCGGTTTTTTTTTCTTATGAAAGTATTTTCATATGTATGTAAACGGTTTTCGTAACGTACATAAAGGAATTGTGAAAAGGGAAAAATCATGTTTTAACAAATGACTTTTAACAGGAAAAAATTATAATTAAAAAAAACTCTGTTGAAAGCATTAAACTGGTTTTTTTCTTGTATGTATGTATATCAATTTAACATTGAAATGAAACCATTAAAAAATGACAATAAAAAAAAATTTAGAGTAATTTAACGAAAAAAAATTGAAATCCTAAAAAAATGTCATAAAAAGATGAAATTAAAACGCCCAATGTTCGGTGACAGTCAGTGAAATATACACAAGCCATACACATGTAAAACATAAACTTTTATTGAAAAAAAAAAAAATTCCAAAAAAATTATTTATAAAATTTATACAATTGTCTTGCAAGCAAAAAAAAAAAATAAATTAATTTGTACAAATTCTTACATAAGTTGTAGGCAGTACTGGAAAAAAATATTTTCTCTATCCAGACACAATTAAAACATGAGGCGAAATAATAACAAACAATATGCAATATTGTATAATTATTTTGTTGAATTTTTATTACGGCTACGTTAATTTTTTTAATTTATGAAAGATTTTATCAAATGAATTTTGTATGAAAATTTTCGGCTGTGCCAAATTTTCGATACCCTTTATTAACTTTGTGGAAAATTTATTATTTTGTTACCAACTCTAACCACTTTAGAATAATTTCTTTATACTTAAATTTGTATTATTGTCTTTGTTAAAGCCCACTTTTCTATGAATTTATTTTCTTAGATTTAGTCTTCAAATAAAACCCAAGTATTTTTTATCACAATATTTGAGAAATGGGCCTTAAAGTAGGCGAGTTGAGGAAATTCTGCTAATTAATTGTTCACAAAATTTTTACCACAGAGAAATAATATGAATTTGAGAAGCTTTATATACACAGGAGTTGTGCCTTAAAGTAAGCATGTTACCTTCAAACTTATATTTACAAAATTTCGAAATCGAAAATCTAACTCGTTCGGTTTTATTACATTTTAAATTTTAATTACGCAATAACGACACTGTGCAGGTGAATTTTTGCACATTTTAATCTATAACACCGCGTCCACAACAGACATGAATTATTGTTAAAACATGATGTTATAACTTAGTGTTAAATTTGTTATGTTATACTGTGGAGTACACGTACTTATGTTAATGTTAAGATTTTTCATTATTTTTCGATTGTCGGCGAAGCAATACAGATAAGTTTTTAAAAGTATTTTAACGCTTATGCATGTGCTATGATTTTTTGCACTTTTTGTGTTTTGAATTTGTGAAGGAACTTATAAAATTATAACTTAGAAAAAAATTGTTAAGTTAAAATAATTTAATATAAATTTTAACTTTCTCCACAAACTTTTTTACATTTTATTTCGTTTTAATTTAATTACTTTTTAATTTAATTTCTTTTTAATTTATTTTTTTTTTAATTTATTTTTTTTTTTTAATTTAATGCAAATTTTTCCTTTTTTCACACTTTTTTTTTACACTTTAAACTTTGCCGAAGAAAAAGAAAAGAAAAAAAATACTTCTGTCAAGCTTAAACGTCATTCCATGGTAAAAAAACGTTGTTAAAACAAATGTTTAAACAGCCGTGTTAAAACATGAAGAAAACTCTAACATAAGCAGTCCACACTAAACACTAACATCATATTAGTGTAAATGTTAAGCATTTCATGTCTGTTGTGGACGGGGTGTAACATTTTTCGTAAAGTAAGAGTTTGAAAAATTTTCGGAGGAACATATTTTTTTAACTTCGTGAAGCTTTATTACTCTACGTCAGTGCGTTAAAACTCAATCGAATTTTATTCGATGCTAGAAACAAATTTTTTATGACCTACTCTTGCACTATCTTCCTAATCGACTGACTTAGATCCTTTTCAATACCAAACATTTCTGATGTATATGAAATATTCTAGAAAATTTCAGTTCTGATTTTTTATACCAAGCCATGATTAAAATATTAAAAAATTCGGGAGTAGATCGGTATTAAAAATCAGAAACATTGGTACATAAACAACTGACATATGAGCAAAAACCCACGGCCACCTCGTTTTTTTTGACACAACAACAACATACAAACATGTATACAGACGTTGTACACTGGTTAGAGTAAACGTGGCATCAAACCCCAGATGAGCCCAAAAATTTTTTTATTTAATTTTTTATTTTATATATTATTTATATATTTTTATTATTTTTTATTAATTTTTTTTTAATATTTTTTTTAAATTTTTTTTCTATTTTTTTCTTATTTTATTTTAAATTGTTTTTTAAATTTTTTTTTATATTGTTTTTTAACACACATACGTAAACTTATTATTTTACAATGGGATGTTTTTATATATGTATTTTTTTATATGTATGTATGTATGTATGTATGTATGTATGTATTTCGTATGAGATGAATAGTGATACAAACTATTGTTATTGCGTGAATACACGTTGTGAAGGGTATATAAGATTCGGCATGGCCGAATATAGCACTCTTACTTGTTCTATTTGAGCTTATCATGCTTTTAATAAACGGAAAGACGGACGGACATAGCTAGATTATAGTAAAATTAAACCAGAGCTCAGAAAATATGGAGCCTAAAATAAATATTTCAATGTGTAAAAAACGGAATGGCAAAGTAAAAAAAAATTTAAAAAATAAAAATACTTAAAAAATGACGAAACATATTAAAATGTGACCCAACGTTTAGCAAAAATAAATTTTATATTTTTTAATCAAAATAACTTTTCAAAAACCACTGTATTTGAACATGAACAACAACCTTTTTTTATTTTTTTTTGCCTTTTTGGTGGTATACGCGGTTGAGTGTATATTAAGTACACGAAAATATATTCTAACATTATTTTTTTAAAATTATATTTTAATTAATGTAATTCTAATTGATATTAAAAATGATTTGTTGTATGTATTTTATTTCAATTTAAAACAAAAAAAAAAACAAAAACTCATTGCAGTTTTAGCTGTAATTCTGTTTACGCCCTTAAACTTAAAAATTTCAAAATGTTTTTTAACTACAACAATGTTTTACAAGGTGAAGACATTTTTTAAGAAACTAAGTTAATATGAATTCGAGTCATGCAAAATATATTTTTTTGTCATTATTATGTTTTGTAGAGCCCATAAAGGCAATAACCTTGCCAATTATACACATACATACATACTTCTGTTTGTACGTTTGAAAATTAAAAAAATTTTAACGTAAATTCAAAATAAAGTAAACTAAATATTGGTACAGCTTTTAACAAACACGCAAAAAATTGAGATGCTGTTTTTGTAATTTAATTTCAAACTTTAGTTTCAATTGTAAGACCTCGCATTGTTTTGATCAATTTTTACATTCATATGCATAAAACTTGTAAAGATTTTTGGAAATTGTGGAAATCATACTGAAATCTCACTGATGCACAGCAAATCAAACACAAATTACAAGCCATTGATTTTCTACATTTTAAAATTTTAAGTTTAGTTATTATGAAATCGCTTTCCAATCTGGGCGGAATTAATAATAGTTCCGTTCCCGATTAATAATTATAAGTTTAAGTCGACTAAATCTTAAGTACTGCCACCAGAAATTTGTTTTGCAATTTTGTAAACAGTGTTAAGTTTTTTTTTTACCGTATAAATACATGAAAATGCATAAAATTGTAATTAAGTATGTCTTCTGCACTGCCTATTATTTCACCAGTAAAGGAGGGAAAATTATTTAAAATATTAATTTTATTTTATATTTTTCATTTTTGTGCAGTCAATGAATGATATGGTGTTACTATTTAATATGCACACAGTTCCACGAAACGAGAAACCTGATCAAAGATTAGTATTTGACCCTGTTGCTTATGATTCGGTTACATCTTAAGCTCTCACAAATTCTGAACTAGTTGATTTATTAAACTCGTAGTCAGCCACAGCTATAACGATAGCCACGACGCAAAACATCTTTCGAGCTCCGACCTAAGCCTGTTAGTATTCCTATTTCCTCCCATGCTATGGTTGATCTAAAATAACTCTGACTAAACTAAGCGTTGAAACAGATTACACGACTGCAATTTAACCAGCAGTGTATCAATAGAAAACATTACCAACAACTTCTTCTCTCATACACACAAAGAAAAACCATGCTTACAACATGATCACGATAGTCATATTATGTTCTCTGTAACAATATTTGGTTAATTAATAATTATTTACATTTTGATTTAAAATTTATTTCGTCATAGTAATTAAAAAATTGTTTAAATTTTATCATCTAATGTTCATATTGTAGGAAAATTTTGATATCATTGTCCTTTAAAAATAGTATTATTAACAGAATTATTATGATTGTTATTGGTAAAAATAACACTATTTTTATAATTATTTTTTAACAGCATATAACCATTAAATAATATTTTTTAGAAGAAATAATAATATAGCCTTTATAACCATTTAATGTTAGCTGAAACAACAGTATAGTTACAAAACAATCAAGCCGTGTTTCGGCGTAGAATACGTCTTACCGTACGGTATAGGGAGTCATGTCAGATTGTTGTTGTTGTAATCTTTATTTCATTGATTATGAGGAAACGGCGATATAACTTTTTTTTAAAATTCTTTTGTTGGTAAATGAAGATGTTATCTTTCGTTTGATATACATTTCATATTGGTTGATATCTTCCTAATATTTAAATTTCTCAAATGAAAATTGCTTAAACACATGCACTCAAACATATGTGTGGTGTTTGGTTGAGTGTTTGAGTTTGTAGCGTGAACACAAACTATGCTGCTGTTTCAGTGTGGACACAAACCTTCGGCTGTTGTTTTGATTAACTATCAAATAAATAAATTCATTTGTTTATATTATTTATCATTTATTGTTATATATGTTTTCTGTCTTATCGGATGGCGTATTCTACGTTAAACTTAATGGCCGTGTCTCTGATACAGCCTGCAGGGACAGACTGTCGGCTGTTTTTTTTTTTAATAATAATTTGTTTCCAACTAATCTTCTTGTTGTTAGTACAATTAATATTTATAAGTAATAGCAGAAAACAATAATTTGCTTAACAAAAGAGCAAAGATTGTTCATTTTACTTGCAATCATAATATGATTATTTCTTGATAAACATTAAACATAATAATGATTAACTGCAATCATTATATGTTTTAGCCATATGTTTTATTAATATTATAATAAGCACAGCCATGTTTTTGTTTCGCGTGTATGAAGATTTATCAAATAGATAAATGATGCTATTTATTTCAACAAACAATTTGACCTTAATTAATCAAAGCGTCTATTGGGCATTAAAAACGATAGGTCTGACTTATCGACCCAAAAGTAAATACTTAGGGCCGTATTCATAAAAAATATTTTAGGTTTATTAAAGGCTTATTTGACAGATGTTGTAGAGAAATTTGTCAAATAAGCCTTCAATAAACCTAAAATATTTTTTATGAATACTGCCCTTAATCAATATTGCAGGTCTTTAAGATCTGACCACCCTGACAAAGACAAAATAAGATTTAATGATGAATCCGATATGCTTAAAACAACGTCTTAGGCGCTGGTATTATGTCGATCCCACTATATTCCCTAACTTATTTATTGAAAGAGACACATACTGTCGTCTCTGTTCTGCATTCCGAGTGAAAATTAATTGTTAGGATTTAACTTTTTTAAATTTAAATTAAATTTATATTAATCTATAAGTTCAGTGCGATAATAACAGAGTATCTGCAAACAATTAGTTATCCGATACTAGCTGAGTGGAATAAATTTTCGAAACCAACTGCGGTTTCATCATCAGCACTCTTTGATCAGAACTACAAATGTTGCATGTAAATATCAACTATTTAACTCAATATTTTATTTTAATTGCTACGAATTAACATTGCAGTGTTGTTGTTTATTTCATTCGGACTACAGAACAAGATTATTATTATACTTAAAGTGTTGGTTCTTAAAAGGAATACATTTTACATTTCTAATAAAATCATTCATCTCTTTTCATTAGAATTTCATAAAATTATCTGAATCAAAACAAAAACACAAGGGAAGTGTTATTAAAATCATAAATTTTTAGACACAGTTTTTTGTAACATAGCGTGTTAATTTGTGACTACACACAATAATTACCAAATGGTTATTCAAGTGTAAATACACAATTTAATTATTTTGAATAAAAAATGTTTATTGGTAAAAAAAAAAACTCGTACTGAAGTATTTCCACACAATAGTAAACATTTGTTCAGCGTCAAATTTCCACAAATACTTGATAAAAACATATTTTTAATAAAATTATTAAAAGAAAAAAAAAAACACTTGCCATTTGTTGAACGTTTATGAAAAACATTTATAAATTATGTTTTATAAATGAACACAGATAATATTTATAAATTTTTTACGTTCACAGTTTCTCGAAAGTAAAATTTTAAATTCGATTTACATTTTAAATAAAAATGTTTTGAATACAAAATGTTTTATGTATGTTTTTATTATTAACTATTGTTTTGATGCCGTACATCCAGTTGTCTGTGTAAAATACTCTAAGCACATCCCTCTTAATAAGTGTTTAATAAGTAGTTTTGCATGTTTAAAAAAAAATTCAAAAGATCCCACAAAACAATCATTAAACAAATATTAACGATTGTCTTAACACAGCTACTGATATGCCGTCAGGCATAATGTGGCATATTACTAGTTAAAAATTGCTCGTCATTTTTAATAGACAGAGTGTTTGCATTAATTTTGTTTAGAAAAATTACATACATTTTTTTACACAAATTAAGTAATCATTTTTGTGATTTTGATAATTAGTAAATATTGAACTTTTTTTGTAGCATGATGTCTTTTCACGAGCCAAAACCTTAAAATTAAAGTAAACATTGATTTCAGTGCCACGCCCAACTTTTTCAATCATGCCTGTTAAGTTGCTAACATAAACGTTTATGGTTCTCGATATTTTACTTCTTTAAATATTTGATAAATGCAGCTTAACAAACAAACCTAAATAAGAGCGACAAACGTTGTGTTTTATTCCGATTAATGCTAATACTGAAGTAACAAACATACACAAGAACTACAAAGTTGTGTCATGAACAGTCATGTGAACTAATTTTCTTCAAAAACCCCCACTAAATTCAAACTAAAATGGGAATAAAATTGCTAATTGATGTAAAAATTGTTAAAATGACATTACTTTGCAACTATAAAAAAAAAAAAAAAAATACAGTTGTTTTGCAGCCAACTTCACTAGCGCTGTTCACTAAGAGCTGTTAAAATCTGATTTACCAATTGCTAAGCGTTGACTCTGCATTTATTGTGAGAGCTTGGCAATTTTTTAAGCTAAAAAATCCTTGCCGCGCTTGTTTAAGTTTATCTTTAAGTTACGTCCATATTATATATGTCGCGTCAAAAATTTTTGTGTAAAATATATACGTAAATATTAGCCGTTAATTGAAAAAGATATATTACTCAGTACTCATTAACCAGTTATTTAATACTTAAATAGTACAAATGAAAGCTCAATTTGTACAAAAAGTTTCTTATGAATGTGTTTAGTAACGCGCAGACAATAGAAGGTAAGATATTAAAATTTTCAACTGGGCCAAGCTATTGTAATGAAAACCAAATACTTGTAATTAAAGGTAGATGTAGTTTTTTCATCAATAAATTAACTCCCTGATATACTTATTAAGATTATGAATAATATACCCCTTATGGTTGTAAATAAATATTGTAGACACTGCAAACCGAATGATCAACTTATCTGGTCAATGTTAGTGCAGGGTGTAAAAATCGGTTATTTAAAAATTAAACAAATTTTTAAAAAATCCCACATATGCAACCAAAATATATAGTAAACAATTGTTTTGAATGCAATGATCTACAGTTTATTTATTAGTCGCAACACTTCAATAATTATTAATTATTGAGGAAATAAACCAACTTATATTTGATTGTAGTACGTGATATAAAGTATAATTTTAAAAATCACATGGGTAAGTGACTCATAGAAGCTTTATCAAAGGTAATCCACATTTTGACAATAAACTGTTGTATTTTGTAAATATACACGCAAAGAAAAAATATGGTTGTGGTAACCATAATCGAAGAGCAACATACTATGATTGAATTGTATGATTATGTTTAAAATAATAATGGTTGCCAGTTATCATTATTATGTTTAATTTAAGTATCATTTAATAATCATATATATGACTACAATTAAAATCGACAATCCTGGCTTTTTTACGGCAAATTATTGTCTTTTTCTGTAAAATACACATATTGCTTGTACTCACCAATTTAATTGCAATTTTTTACCAATATTTTTTTACATTTTCTCGTTTATTTTTAAATTTTCTTTAATTTTTCAAAATTGTTGTTCCTTTTTTTAACATCTCAAACTTTTAAAATAATACAAATTTATTCAGCAATAAGAAGAACAATTGAAATCAAATTATTATTAAAAAAATCATAGCTTGATTATTTTGTAATCATACTGTTTTCTTGCTTATTATTTAATGATTATTTTTAATTTTTAATGATTTTGAATATAATGTTATTTTTGTCAAATTAATTTTTTGAAATCATACTATTTTTAAATGATAACCATTTTGAAATTTTTACGAAAAGTAATCATTAAATGATACAATTCAAACAAATGCTTGATTATCGTGACAAAATATATTATGAAATGAAACAAAAATAACTATTACTTGTTTTCGACAACTAAATATTGTTTCAGAAAAAATAATATGACCGTCGTGATCATGTCGTAACCATGGTTTTTCTTTGCGTGTAGAAGAAGATAAAAAAATGCCCCTCCCAAGTATGTACATCCTTGTAAATAATTGAACAGTTTGAATATGATGAACAATTTCGTGAGACATGAGGATCTTTCAAAAAGCGCTTTGAAAGTAGCAATATTCATTCTATTGTAATTTAAATTTATTGGAAACTGTTTAATAACCAATAGAATTGCTAACAGTTGAAAAATTAATGTAATAAACAGAGCAAGTTAAAAATGGCACGCAATTTTTTTTTAAAAGGTTTACCAAATGCCACTAGAACACATTGAAAATGGCAGAAAAAAAGTCATAAAATTAAATTAAAAAATGTTATCTTTTTAAATTGTAATTGCATGTTTTTTAATATTTACATATTTAACAATAGATTATCATCTATTGTCATATAAAACAATTGAATTAGTTGAAAAAAGGCTCGTTCGACATCAGTAGATGTTGCTGAAGCAAATTTAAATTAATTTAATATATATAAAGGGTGGTCCAACCACAAGACACGATATTGTTTTACTTTTTTACAAACTTAACTATGGAAAAGTGCACAATTGAGCCTTTTACGAAAATTGGTGTTCAAATCAAAATACTTTTTGTGCAACCCATCAACGAAGAGTGACTTCGTGCGATTTATGAACCGACGGCTTCACCGAGCCGTACTTCTTCGAAAATGAGGTCGACCAAGCAGTTACGCTATCGCGTAATTATAACGGGTTCTTGTAGCCAGAAATAAAGAATATAGAGCTGGATGATATATGGTTTCAACAGGATGGTTCGACTGGGCACAAAGCCAACAAAACAATGGCTCTTTTGCGCGAGAAATTCAATGGCCGTGTTATCTCACGTCGTGGTGATATTAATTGGCCGTCACGATCATGTGATTTAACACCGGTGGAATTTTTTTCTTTGGGAATTTTTGAAAAAAAAGTGTACGTCAAAAAGCCGAGAACAAGGATAAGAAAATTCGGCATATTAACGACATTAAACCTCAATTATGTCTCAGTGTCATTGAAAATATGGACCATCGGAGAGAAGTGTGCCACCGAAGCCGTGGCGAGCATCCGGCCGATCTTTTGTTTCGCACGTAATTGTCACAGATCGTGAGCGTCCTTTTTTAATCCCAAATACATCTTCACTAAAATTTTGTTTATTCATTATGTATAACTTTTTATTTTTTAAAGAATCTTTTTTCTTTTTAATTTTATCGTTACTAAAAGAAATTTCTTGTAATTTTAGTTTCTTTTTACATAAAATTAACGGCGGTCGAAATGTCAAAAACAGCAGTTGTCACTTATTTAAGCATATTATTTTCTGAGCATATGTATATACACAGCTAATTTCAAGCTGTTCAAGCTTTTTATAGTGCAAATGAAGTAAAGTAAAGCAAATTGCAAATGCATACATTTTATTGTTGTTTTAAAAAAATAGTGCATTTTTGCAATCATTTGCACAGTTTGTACTACCCTTTGTGATTAACCTTATTATTATTTTTTTTATTTTAGCCAGTGTTTCCAACTCCTCATTCTATTGATAGTTTTAGTTTAATTTAAATTTAATATTTATTTTTTTCACGTCTTTCTTGCTAATCATAAGAAAGATCAAAAACTTATCAACATTTTTTTAAAGATAGACCTTTGGTTTTTAAATAGAATAAATTGGATTTTATTTCAGGCGTTCTTAGCATTACTTAGCATTTCGTAAATACTCTGCTTCATCCTCTCTTAGCATATTTAAAACTTCGAAACTAATACAGTGTTAAAAATATGTGAATGTGGCAACGTCAAAAATGTTCAGTAAGGTTTGCCACTTCACCATAAATATACTAAAAGAAAAACATTGTTTAGAAAGCATTAAATTTTATTTTTAAAATTCGTACTGTGTGATGAATGTGTTTCGTGTTTTATGGTCGTCATAGCCAAACCACTAGGCAAGCTATTCAAGCTGTTGTAACCAAATTTCGCACCATTTTCACTTTATTGGACATTAACCCAGCAAGCCGTATGCTAGAAATGCAGACCGAGAAGAATCATAAAAAAACTGATGCTGCAAGAACTGAAGCCAGTTAAATGGGCCTTAGGAAAGTTTGATGATCAATCAATTTTTCTATTATAGAATAAAAGTTAAAACAAAACTTTATTCTGTTAAAATTGGTTTTTGTGGGTTCGATATATGTATAAGGTGATAAAAAAAGATTTAAGCGTAAAACATGTAATTTTAAAGTTTTTAAAGTATTTTGAAAAAATGTTTTAACATTTTTTTTGTATGAGGTTTGACAATTGGAAATTATTAAATAGAAAAAATTTATGAATTAGTGATATTTGGAAAGGAGTAGCTGATGATTAGATGACCCATTGAAACTACATAATTAAATACACCCTAACTATACAATCTTTATAAAATATTTAAAATATTTTTACTTTACACAGAATTTTTAAAAAAATTTATTCAAATTTTTACTTAATAGAAATTTTTTTAAAAATCTTGTGTATATTAAAACTTTTCTTAGCATCAACAATTTTCTAAAACATTTATAACTAGAAAAGCCCGGCGCGCGTTGCTACGCCCCTTAATGAATAAAAATGCATTCTGAATTTAAATTGAATATCAAGTGCAAAAAGCTAAAAATTATAACTTATTTCTTATGGGACACTGCCCACTTTTCTAATCACAAAATTGTAAAATCATGAGAGCTCAATATGTGTGTGCAAAGCTTCAGAAAAATCGGTGAGGTTCAAGTAGCTGAAAATGATAACATTTTTTATTGGCGTGGCACTGCCCACTTTTCTAATCACGAAATTGTAAAGTCATAGCAGCTTAATATGTGTGCAAAGTTTCAGAAAAATCGGTCCAGTGCAAATACCTCTAAATTTAAAATTTTTTTATGGGCGTGGCCCTGCCCACTTTTCTAATCACGAAATTATATAGTTATGACAGCTCAATATGTGCGTGCAAAGTCTCAGAAAAATCGATCTAGTGCAAGTAGCTAAAAATGATAACTTATTGCTTATGGGCGTGGCACTGCCCACTTTTCTAATCACAAAATTGTAAAGTCATGACAGCTCGATATGTGTGCAAAGTTTCAGAAAAATCGGTCCAGTACAAGTATCTCAAACTTATAAATTTTTTTTATAGGCGTGGCCCTGCCCACTTTTCTAATCACAAAATTATATTGTTATGACAGCTCAATATGTGTGCAAAGTTTCAGAAAAATCGGCCCAGTGCAAGTACCTCAAAATTATAACTTTTTTATGGGCGTGGCTCCGCCCACTTTTCTAATTACGAAACTGTATAGTCATGAGAGCTCAATATGTATGCAAAGTTTCAGAAAAATCGGTCAAGTGCAAGTAGCTAAAACTGATAACTAATTTTTTATGGGCGTGGCCCCGCCCACTTTTTGCCACCCATAAACACTCCCTGAAATGTGTACAACAACTTGCCAAAGTTTGAGTCCTATCGGTTTTAAGATTCGGAACGGCCGAATATAGCGCTCTTACTTGTTCTCTTCTCATACAGGTATCACAAAGGGATCAATATGATGGACCCAAGTGAGCTGCTCAACAGCTGCCTGTTCTACCTACCTACCTTGTGCTTATAAGTGGTGAGTTGTATAATTGCAATATGCTTTTTATTGCAATAAGCCTACGTATATATTTTATATACATACTAGCCAAACCCGGCGCACGTTGCTACGCCCCTTAATGAATCGAAATGCATTCTGAATTTTAATTGAATATCAATTGCAAAAACCTAAGAATTGTAATTTTTCTTATGGGCGTGGATTTCCCACTTTTCTAATCACGAAATTGTAAAGTCATAACTCAATATGTGTGCAAAGTTTCAGAAGAATCGGACCAGTGCAAGTAAAAAAAAATGATAATTTTTTTTTTTTAATGGGCGTGGCCCTGCCCACTTTTATAATCACGAAATTGTAAAGTCATAACAGCTCAATATGTGTGCAAAGTTTCAGAAAAATCGGTCCAGTGCAAGTACCTCAAAATGATACCTTTTTTTATGGGCGTGGCACTGCCCACTTTTGTAATCACGAAATTATTTAGTCATGACAGCTCGATATGTGTGCGAAATTTCAGAAAAATCGGTCTGGTGCAAGTACCTCTAAATTATAACCTTTTTTTATGGGCGTGGCCCTGCCCACTTTTATAATCACGAAATTATATGGTTATGACAGCTTAGTATGTGTGCAAAGTTTCAAAAAAATTGGTCCAGTGCAAGTACCTCAAAATTAAAACTTTTTTAGGGGCGTGGCATCGCCCACTTTTCTTATCACGAAATTATTTATTCATGACAGCTCGATATGTGTGCAAAGTTTCAGAAAAATCGGTCAAGTGCAAGTAGCTAAAACTGAAAACTAATTTTTATGGGCGTGGCCCCGCCCACTTTTTTCCACCCATACACACTCCCTGGTATGAGTACAACAACATGCCAAAGTTTGAGTCCGATCGGTTTTACAGTTTCGGAGTCTATAGCTAACACACACACACACAGAGTTTCACTTTTATATATATAGATATACATATGTATGTAAAAAATTGCTACAAGCCCCTTTTCAATTTTCTTCGAATACTTGCACTTATTTGCTCTTCTGTTTGGTAATTAACTTCTAATCGCAAAAATAATCTAAATATTTATGTACGTATGTAATAGTGTTAGTGTACATAATAATTTAATTAAAAGGTATGCACTGGGGGTGCAGCATTAACAAATTCTAAACATATTTCATAATATAATTTAAAATTATAAACAAATAAACCGAGAGATAAACAGACGTTTGCAATTTATTTTAATCATTAAATACGAAGTGTTAAAAAAACTATAAATCAACTTTAAATGTGTGCGATTGAAACAATGCAAAAATATTTAAATATAATGACACAAACAATCTATGTGCATGAAACAGCTAACAACTAAAAGAATTACATATTTGAGAAACTTATTTATAACAAATGTTTGTTAACAAACTTTTAAAAAGATACGTTTTGATTAAATAAAACCATTTTTTTCTAAACCTCTGACGATAATATAAATAAAAGTCAAACACTTTAAAATATCAAAACAAAAAACATGTTTTAATTATTTTATGACATTTATTTCCAACAAGCAATATAGACAGATGTTTATAAGACTGAAGTCTAAAATCAGGAATTTTTAGAAAATAAAATTCAGGTGGGTGGAGTGACTAATGAGAAAATTGGAAATTCTCAATACAAAAAAAAAAAAAATGTGTTCTTGGACATATTTTATAATTTTACATTTGTTTGACAATACTCTAGTAAATAAAGTATTATTCAAGAGATTTATTTTTAGGCAGTTTCCTATAATAAATAGAAAACAAAAATGTATGAAAAATATGTTTTAAAATAAAATGGATAATTTATTGGTTAATTTTTAGAAATATATATTTTTTTTTAAATATTTAAATAAATATTAATTTATGAAAGCACTTAGTATCTGCAAATGCAGATACTTACTCGTTATTAGAATTTTAATTGTATAATAAAAAAGCTTTACCCAAAAAGTACTGAGTAGACATAGCTTGTTGAATCTTTAAATGGAATATAAAAAATATTCAATTACAAGGTGGGCCAAAAGTCACTATGGAATATCCAATTTTAAAAAATTTTTTGTTTATAAATTTCTTTGTTTAAAAAAAATTATTTTACTTTTTTGTTTGTAATTAAACATAAAATTCTTTTAGAACAGAAATATAATTCGACCTTTCTGCTGATCACATACAAGTAACGATAACTTCCAGAAAAAACAAGTTAGATTTTTAAGAGCTTTAAAGACAAGTAGAAAAGTAAACAAAAAACATTAAAATGATTTTTGCATTGTAATTAAAGAGCATACTCTTGTCCCTTACATGGTTTTACACAAGCTTAAAAGAAGCGCTTGTTAAAATCTTTTATGTCATACTATTTACCATATAAAAATCATGGGGGTTACCCTATTTATATATAAATACATACATATGTATGTTTATATTATCTGAAGCATTATTTTTCAAAAGTGATTTTAGATCTTATGAATTTTTGCTGTCAAATATATATTCAGTAGGGCTGTCGAAACCGGTTTCCGAATAATTCGATATTCGATTTTTTATATTTTCCGGTCTTTTTTTAACTATATCGAATAGTTTAGTTCGTTTAAGTACATAAGAATGTCTTTATCTAAATAAACACTTTTTGTATAACAATTTTTTAAACTCTTTTCAGAAATTACTTTCGACTCCAATACACTCGAGAATTATGCAACTTTTCCTTTATAAAGTGTGCAGAGTGTATATTGTGTTTATACCCAACCCATAAAAGACATATTTTTTAAAAGCTTAGGGAATTCGATAGAGCAATATCCGAATACAAAGAATTATGCAAAAATTAGAAATCAAAGATGGCGTCGCAAGTAATTAAGCAAAATCTGGAATCTAGGCCACGCTGCGATGAGGTCATTATACATATGTATGTACATGATGGTTAGGAGTTGTTGTTGTTGTTCATTCACGAGTAAGTGCAATTTTACAATCGAACAACTTTCAGAAATCTACAATGATCTGTTTCAGACGAAATATTTTTATATATTGTGCTTTGACAACTCCTAGCTCAAGTCTGAGTTGCCAAATGGATGAACTCCGTGAAAGTGTAATTCGATTATTAGCAATTTCAAATTTGTCTTACCCTCACCAAAATAAGAAATATGGGCCAAAATTAAGGATCACCATTAGTAAACCTAAGATTCACAAATGTATTAAAGCTTCTCCGCCTATAATCTTTTGATTATAAAAAATTACACAAAATTGTTTCAAAAATTTAAAAACATTTTCACGTAATTATGCAAAAAGCGTTAAACTAGTATTCACGCAATTTAGAACATAATTTATTAATAAAATTATAATTTTGATAATACAAAGCTATTTACAATTTTAGGGGAATAACCTATAATTTCAATAACAGCTCATTTATAAATATTTATAAAAACAAATAAGAATGCTACATTCGGCGGTGACGAATTTAATAATATCCTTCATCATAATGTATGTATGTACATATTTAAAGTAACTACATTGTGGCTTAGCCTATATTTCAGATTTAATGTAATACGCCATTTTTGCTTTATTATTATTTTTGTCGCCGTCTTTGATTTTGAATGTTTACACATTTAGCTTTATTCCACTAGTTAAGTCCTTTTATTTGATACCTAAATATATTGATGGGGTTAAGAAAAACATTATCAGCCATTTTGCTTAGGGCACTATCTATGCCCTTGAGGTACATATGTATAACGTATCTGCAAACAGTACCAAACATGCGTATAAATTGCCTTATGACTGAAAATGTTAATTTTTATAGTAAAAATATAAGAGAAAATAGAGACAGTCTTGAGGCTATTATAAGGATTTCAATTTAATTTTGCGGATATTTGCGAAATTATGGTACTAAACATAGATCTGTGCAACATGTGGGGGGCTTTAAAATTTGATTTCAGCCAACACACAGACAGACTGACATTCCTTAATCGACTTCCCTAGCCGTTAGCTCTTAGAACATACGTATATATGTAAGTTCTGTAGTCAGAAATGACGATTGTAGTAGTAGTTGAAATATAAACGAAATGACATAGCTAATGTAGATTTGGCACCGCAGGTGAAGGATATTTAAAAAAATGCTAAAACAGTACTATAAATAGTTATTTTTTATCCTTTTTAACTACAAACATAACAATTTTAGTACTTTTAAAACCGTCAACAAATAAAAAATACTTAAAACTTATTTCCTGAAAAGAGTCTTTGTCTTTTACAGCAGGCATTTATTTGTATTCGCATGCATGATCACGCAATCATTAAAACAGAACAATAAATGTTTCACAAACTTCAAAATCAATGAACTTGAAAGTAAATAAAAAGGTTTATTTATTTTTTTTGCCAGATTATTTAGTTCTGTTATCAATTTATGTGGCACCGAAGAAAAGATAAAAAAAGTAAAATACGAGTATTTTTTAAGCCCTACAATTAAAGGGAATGATTGTTGATTTTAAGTAAATGAATGTAACCAACCTCAGTTGAGATTGGAAAAAGCAAATATTATTGTTCAATTATGTTTAGTCTAAATGCTACAATGAGGCACAGTGTAAAAAGCATTTTATACCTTGTTAGGGCTAGTATACAGTTCTATCAAAATTTCAGTTTTCCATAAGTCCGGTTTAGACGGGCGAACATTTGAAAGAAAAACATACGAAATTCACACATACAAACTAGTTGTCAGCAACATTCCATTAATGTTGTTGTTATCTAATTTTTTTATTTCTTGTTTCAACAAAGCTTATTGCCGATTACAGAACACAAAAACGATTATCTATTTCCCACTCGTAATATGAATCCTAAATAAATGTTTACCTTTCAAATATTCGTCCTCTAAACTAGGACTAAAAAATATGTGTAAAAAAACCACCTTAAATTCAGGTCTGAAAAAACAGAGACGTTGTTTTCGTCAACTCAAGTAAAAATTCATGTTCTGACAATTATTTGTTCAAGTAATTTCTGACGTTTCTTCTGCACATTGACATATGTCTTACCATTTGTATAATTTTTTACGATTTTTTTGCAATTTTGTGTGTATTCGTAAAATCATTATTTCTCTGTGGAGAGATAAATGAAAAACTTCCCTCCAAGATTTTTTTCGAATTTTGTTGCAGTGCAAACTTTATTCCCTTACCGTATTGTATCCATTGAAATGCTTCAATTTTTTGCACATAAAAGCACAAAACAGTATGTACTGTACTGGCTATTATTTCAGCAGTAGAAAAGAGCATCTCCCTTACTTTCTGCTACCTTTGTTTAGCAGTGCGTAAGGAGAAGGCATGATTAGGCTGTTTCTGGTAGGGATGAAATTAACGACTATTAATTCCAAAAAAAAAAGAGTCATACGAAGTGGGATATCGCATATAAAAATCATATCTTCTAGAAGCGCTTTTTGGAGGGATCGTTACTGAAATTCAAGCAGAACTGAATTTCAGAATAATACTGGGGCCGAATTACGGCATTCGAACGTAATCGAAATTGTAAAATTCTTATTAGAATCTCTATACCTAAAGCACAGCAAACTCGATCGTTCGAGTAAAATTTCGATCGTGATCGAATGCCGTAATTCCGCCCCTGACCTTTACTTTTTACGATTATGAATATTCAATTTAAAATATTTTTATATGTAAGTGTACGTGAATATATAAAATAAATAAATATCAACATTCCGATTATTAAAATTATTACAAAATATATAAAAAATATAAAAATTGCTTAATTCAAATTAGTATATTTAAAAAATTTTCAAAAACATTAAGTCAAACGTTAAACCAAAATAAAATATTTTGTGATCAACTCAAAAGCAACTTTTTTAATCGATAAATTAAAAAAATAAAAACGAGTTATAACCAGACAAGCTTATACCCTACACCACAATATGTATAGTATAAAATTATTTGTGCTTTGTCAATATAATTTCAACAGCTACATATATGAGACAGAAGGTAATTATGAAGAGTGGATCTTACACTGGAGTTAGTACAAGTACCAGTAATATAACGACGGCTGTGAAATTTAAAAATCACATTTTCGTTAACAACTTTTTTTTAAATAAAAATATATAAAATTGCGACCTGTACTTTTGGTGAATGAAAGCGCGGATCCACGGTTGAGGAAAAAAGGATATTTGTTTTTGTTTTTCTTTGAAAAGTAATATTTTTGGAAGCCATTAAGCGAACAACCCCAAAAGCGTAAGCTGAATCCGCGCCTGGGTGCATGCAAGGAAGAATGGACAAAAATTGCACATGTATTTCATTGGCTAACTGCCACATCAAAAATATGTATGGTGCAAAGACGAGTAATTTATGTATAACAATCCAGACTTTTATGATGCAGAGTGCTTATATTCCAAGCTTTAATTCTACGTATTGCCCAATTAATTAATTAATTAATTAGCCCTTATATTTAACCTATACCGAACTTATTTAGGATAAAAATTTAAAATTGCAATGCCCAGAGATAAGACCAGCTAAGATACTTATCTTTGTTATCAAAGAAAAGAAGCCCCTTAGATTTGCCTTTAGACAAACACACAAACCTTTTAATTTAGCGCACATTATGGGCTCTACCCCCGTGATTTTTGGTTTTTATTAAGAATATCGACTAAAAATATTTAAAGCCGGTTGGATTACAGTACTATTACGAAAACCCGTCCACTGCTACAAGTCAGACAGTATTTCATTTTTACCCCATAACCTGAAAATTAAAATTTATTTATTTATTACTATATTTCTTTATTTACATATATTAATGCTGATTGTATAAGCAGCTAATACACGACATGTTTTTTACCTCTGACTTGTCAAACTTCCTACTGCTAAATACGAACATGTCGTGTTTAACCTTTGAAACATTGCTTCTGTAAAACTAATGTGAAGAATTTTCATTGGAAATTTCTCTATTTTGTTCTGACAAGCCACCTAACATCAGCTGTTGGCAGAAAACTCTGCGGCTGGAAAGCGGTTGACTTTAAAATACCAGTTTTAGCAGATATGTAGAATTACACATATGAGTCACAAATTAGACAAGTCATATGTAAAAAACATGCCGTGTATAAGCTGCTTAACATAACATTTTACAGTTATTCAGTTTATTTATTTAATTTAAGTGTTAAAGTAAAAACTTTTTAAAATTTTCTTCATAAAAATACTTTCATAAATAAATAAATAAAAAATTTATTAGATTCCTAGTTTTTAACAGAAACTTTTTGTCTTAAAACAGGCTTTATTTTCACAACCCAATTAAAAATAGTGCTTTTGACGTAGCATGTTCGTAAGGATTTAAATTAAAATGTTTCACTTACAAACTAGTTTACGGAAGGCATGAAATTTGTTTTTTTAAGCACAAATTCCGCGTTTTCAAAGTTCAGGAAGGCAGACAGACAACAATTTTAAGAAGTGTTGTTCTTATTTTAAATCATTGGCCATATACACGACTATTAAAATTAAAAAATATTTCATATGCAGACACATTTTTTTTTGTTATTATAATTGTAAATTTAAAGATGATAAAAGTGGTCAATTAAAGATTTCGCTTATTTCAACATTTTTATTTTTCTTCCTTTAACCTTTTTTGTGCTTTATTTTACCAGCTGAATTTAAGACTTTAAAAAGACTAACCAAAAAAGTGCGTTAAAAAAACAAAAACAATTAGTATTAACAAAAAGTAATCAAAACAGAAAAGGTGTTTGTTACATTAATAATAAAAAATACAACCAGGAACAATAACAAAATACTGACATAATTGATGGCAAAATAATATTAAAAGTTAAATAACTTATTAGTTTGAGAAACACAATAATCATTTATCACTTCATTTAAAATTACTTTCTTTATAATTTTATAAAAAAACATACTTTTTCTCTTTTTTATTTTGTCCAAATTTCCTTTTTCTGCGTTAAAGTTGAAATAACATACATTTTTTGTAAAAAACTTTGTTTAAAAACTTTAATAGTTTTCTAATTTAATTTTTTTGTAAATATTCTACAAAAAAGGATTTGTTTATTTTAAATAAACACTCTTTTAAAAATTATTATTTTTATTGTTTAATTTTGCATATTTTTTTTTAACGAATTCCATTTGTATTCATACGTTTTATTTATAAACAAATTAAATTATTGTTAAACGAATTTTGTTTAGATTAAACTTCTGTCATTTGTGAAGCGCTTCACGTTTTTTTCAACTGATGACCACTCAGTTTGAAAGTTCCGCGTAAACTAAAGAAAAGCTAACAAAAAAACTAGAAATACAACAACAAGACGCAACAACCAACCAAACCATATTGCCAACCAACCACTCATTCATTCAGTCATTTGCTCATTCATTCAATCACTCATTCTATCGATCGAACCAAAACAAAACAAACCAATGAGGCATTTAGCAATGGAACTACCAACATCAACAACATTGAGATTTGCCAGATTAGGCGAATTTTTTTTGTCAAAGATAAAGGTGTTTAATGTCTCGGCGATGTTTACAAATATTACGACGACTTTTGCAATTAGAATTTAATTTGAATTTTAATCTTAATTTTATCGGAATTAAAACTTACAAGATGGCACTTAACACTTAAAAAAAAAAATAATTAAAAAAAAAACAAATTTCATTGCTTTGATAGGAAAAAAACACTAAAATAATTTTTTAAGTTTTTAATTGAATAAAATACAAAAAAATTTTTCTATAAAAAATATCAAGGCATATTTATTTATCAGGTACTCTTGATTCGTCAGCTGATTATTTTTTTCTTCACTTATTTTAAATTTCATCCGTCAAAATGCATAAATAAAAAATAATTTTCTCTCTTTTCTAATTTATTTCAAATGTCAAAATACATACATAAAAAATATAAACAAAAAATTCTCTCCGAACTGCAATTACCTGATGAATTAATATGCCTTGAAAAAATATATTATTGTTATTTTGCTCATAACTGATGACCCCGCATTCGGAGGCAGATATTTATAAATGTCAACTTGAGAGAATGATATTTCATATTTTCCATCAAACAACCATCAAAATCTTATCAAATGGAAATTTTAAGAGCTATTGTTAAAAGACCACAATTGTGATGTTTCGAAGTTTCCAACAATTGTGACATCCATAAAAACTAAGATACTTGAAAAGGTTCACGACTTCATCATTAATATACCAGTAACGAACAAGTACGAAATGTTAAAGGAAACCTTTTTTTGTGCGTCCTCGGAATACAAACGCCTTAGGAAACTTTTGCCAGAAGTCGAAATATCTGATAGAAAATCTTAAAATTTATTAAGTCATATGCGTTTTAAAGCTCAAAGTTAAGTAACTGAAGATATTTTAAAACAAAATTGTATGCAGCGACTAACTTCTCAAATTAAAAATCTTAAACGTAAATCGCCTTATTAATTATAAAGGGTTTATTAAACTGAGTTATTATGGAAATTTGACTTATAAATTCTTATAAAGCTCTTTTAATTTTTATGAATTAGACCGTTTATTTACTTAAAATATATACCAGATGTAAATAAAGCTTTATTCGAATTACAATTATAATAAATATTTATAAGATGGACTACATTAAATTACATTTTTAAGATGTTTCTAAATAATTAAATGCTTTTAATGTTAGTTTTATATCTTTAAGTTTTAGACCTTGTAAAAGAAAATTCTTTTGAAGTATGAAATACTCGAAAATTAATAATAAATAAGAAGATATTATTAGAGTTTCTATTTACATATTTATTTATTTATGTCAATTGAAAAATTTTTATTATTATTATCTATTTAAATAGGTAAAAAATATGTTTTTTTTTTGTTAAACTTATCTGGCAGCATTGGTTGTGTTGTTAGCAAATGCTTAAACCTTTACTATACAGTATGCTGTTGTTGTGGTCAACAGTATTGCCAAAATAATTTTTAAATTCAAAGCCCCAGAATACCCTTAAATCTAAATGAGAATTCCCATTTTGTGCCGAAGATATTTTAATGTGAAATAAACAATAAAAATATTCATGTTAATTTTTAATTGTTTGTTTTGTAATTACATATGTATGAGTAGGCTCATCTCTGGGATAACGTATTCAACTGTTGACAAAATACCAAAAGCATTAATAAAAGCAATTTTGCCAGATGTTGTAAATCTTTTTTAATAAGTAAAACATAGTTGAATTTTTTCATACATTGTATAGAAAGAAACAGACATTTGTATTACAACCCAATAGCATTAAAACTTCGAAACCTTTTTACTTCACTTACGAAAAGGTTATAGACAAGGGGGTATGGTATCTCCCATACAAGTCAAATATTAGTAATCGAAAACGTCTCAACCATTAAACAATTTATATTATTTGTATATATGTACATATGTAGTGGCGCGGAACTACGTGATAGGGGAAATAACGATTGTAAGCCACGAAATCACTTGTGAGGAAGTAAAATATGTAGTAGTGGCCTACTTCGAACACATATAAAAAAGCGATAACCGTAAAATTGGCTGTTACAGAAAACAGTGTTGCCAATTTGAAGTACTTCGACTCTTAAAATATACACATTTTAGAACTACTGAAACAAATTTTATTTATTCGAATATGAGTCGCATATAAATTTAAAAAACAATATTTTGAAACTTATTAAAAAAATCGAAATTAAAAAAAATAATTTTTTTGTTTTTCAACATTTTATATAAAAAATGCAAAAAAAAACAATTAAATGTTTTTTTAAAATTAACTTTATTTTGTAATAATTTTATGGAAAATTTACAATAAGATCAAAACTTTTTTCATTAGCAAAAAAAAATTTAAGCTGTTAATATCTACATATTACTTTAATATAATCTTAATTTTAGAAGAGATAATTTAAGTCATTTTATATGAATTTTGATATACTGAAATTATATGTATTATTTAAAGAATATCGCTTAGCCAAGTTCTATTTAAAGCCATTCTATTAGATATTAGTGTTAGATACACACAAGGTCAATAAGAGCACTTCTGAAACAAGTTAAACAAACATTTCGAATTATTATACAACAATTGTTCTTTGATGAATTTCTAAGGAGTAATTGCTGGTTGTGCTGAAGTAGAACTTTGTAGTTTTGAAAAATTTGTGGTGGATGTTGAGACGCTGCCACGTGGTTTACTAGTTCGGACCTTTTGAAATCTAGAAAACAGAAATATTTTAATTATTTTCGTACACACACTAATTTCGAAAATCACATTCACATGTATACCTTTTCTTTAGTAACGTTAAAACATTAGGCTTTAAGACAAACAATGAAAATATTAAGATGCCCTGAATCGCATTACCAAAATCCGAAACCACAAACAAAAAACTGTAATCTCTGTCACGCATAATATATGAGAGTATATCGAAAAGCCAGGATATACCCATTATCAAAAATAAACGTAAAATTACAATGACACTGTAAAAGATATATTTAAATGGTAACATAGTCGAAGGTCACACACGACGATTTTAATTGCCCAACTTTTTCAATAATTTATTTTGAACTTGCTTTTGTGTTCACACAAGACAATTTCTTTGGCGATTTTTCTGTTTTGTTTAGCTTTTATTTTCTTACAATTTGACATTTGTGCTTTAGCAAATAGCAATAATAAATATAAAAACATACATAAAAAATATAATTGATTTCAATTAACACTTTTAATTAAAATGTTTGCACCAAAATTTTTTTTTGTGTTTTTTTATTTTTAAATATTTTAAACGTTTAATTTGCGACGTTTTTAATTCAAATTTTAAATTACTTACACACCAAGAAGCGAAACACCGAATGAAAAGAAATGTGAAGTATTCAACAAAAAAAATGCTTCAAATAGCCGGTGATTATTTTTCCCTTTTTCTTCACCTCACCTAAGACTGTAAAAAACATCTATAAACTCAAGAATTGCCCAACAATAATCGTCGTGTGTGACCATAAACGTATTCATGGTATTCTATATAACATATACATACATAGAAGGTATGTATGGATGTATGTGCATGTATCTAAACTTACTTTTCTTGTATAAATTTCTCCTTTTGTGTCATACGGGCCATATCGCGTCTTACTTTGTAGATTCTGGCCGTTAAATGGGCAAATGTTATAATATTAAAAAGTAATATGAAAAGATTTGGCCCATAGAAGTAAATAGCGGCAGACCAGTTTTCAGCTGAAATAGAAATAGCTTTAATAATCAATAATTTGATTTTAAATCATAGGTGTCCATTTCATAAAACAATTGTTTTAAACCCCACCTCTTTTATTTTTATGCTTTTTAATTTAGTCGTCCATGAAACAGCGACGAGTGCACATATTTAGCCACTGTGTTGATATTCAAACACAGTGCGTAAAAAAATTATGATGGAATTAGAAAAATATTTTATTTTTAAAAAGTCAAATTTAAAACTGCAAAATTTATTGAAAATTTTTCATTTAACAAGTAAAAAAATAATAAATTCAGTGTTTACTGCATTTTTATTAGTTTTTTACAGCCAAAAAAATTCTTTAAGCTTATTTTTTCTTTTAACTAAAAAATAGCAAATTCATTGTGAACTGCATTATTTTACATTTTAAAAAACCAAAACAATTTTTTGTGACTAAATTTTGATAAAAAGTGTGTGAGCTTACTTTTTCATAGCACTGTACTTTAAAATTCTCTCACCAATACGGCTGCAAAATATGTTTGGGCATCGATGTTTTAAATGCTTAATTACCCTGAAGGAAACCTGGGGGCAAATGTCTCCAAGTCACCAGTTTTGTCGACTATTGTGGTGCCATTGTGAACAAAGTGTCTACATTTTTTTTATTTTTTTTCACAAATGTATACACAATAAATAAGAGTTCTTATTAAATGAAATGTACCTAATTTACTTTTAATATTTGATATTTAATGAATTCCTTAATTTTTTTTATTAAAACATCATATTTTAACAAAAGTTTCATTAACGACGTCTATTTCAGAAAAGTATCAAAAGTGTAGACTAGAATTACTTAAATGCACTATTGAATCTCTGGTGAGAATGTCTACATATGGTCCCAAAAGAACTACCTACTCAGTAGTACCAGTGTCAGTAGTAGATTTCTAATGACACGCACATGGTAAATGTCTATAGTAAAAAAGCATTGTCGGGGGTATAATAAGTCAGTAGTACTGGTGACAGTGTCAATAGTGAATCAGTACTGATGCACTAGTGACATTTCCTACAGGATACTTACTGTTTAACCAACACACTTCCACACCAATGCCCGGTTTGTAAATATCATCTATTTTAGGCGAGAACTGAACAACAACTAGAAAAAGTGTTGCCAAGGCAGCACTTAACCAGGCATACAGGGAATAAAAGATAAACTGCTTACAATTCTTTCTAGAATTCAATTCAACGTTCGTTTCTTTAAAATTCTTCCAGATGTCATAGCATAAAACGCTTAGCCATAAAAAGGCAGCCATAAAAAAAAAATAACATGTAAAACCTTTAACAAATAGATATTAAAAATAATTTTACATAATCACAAAAAAAAAAATAAAAACTATTTGTATATGCACTTAAGACTTACCCAAGAGACAGCACTCTAAAAACTTGAATGTGTAGCCTGAAATATTGATAAAGCTAATAATGGCATAGCCAATGGTCAAGGAAATAAGATAACAAATCAATAGTTTTCCACGCAAATTTCCTCTCAATTCTTTTAACAATAAATACACCGCAATGGTGGGTATTAAAAATAACACCGATACAGTCATTGCTGAAATAAAAAAATATTTTAGAATTTAGTTTCGTTCTTAAGAATTAACTAATACTAATATTAACTAAAGTTCTTGCTATTTTCTACTGGACTTTACTGGAATGTTTACCGTTTTATATAGAAAATCAGTAAAGTTTAGTAAAAAAAAGGTCAATACCTTGAAGTAAACGAACAAACATTATATAAATTAAAATGATTTTACCGTATGTATTTAAGGTTAACTTCCAGTCTGCAACGTTCTTAATGGGACAACTGAATGGGGTGAACTCATATTTTCCTCTATCTTTCTTCCAATATGGCGAAAAGCAATAGTTTAAAGTGTCGAGATACGAATCATCCGTAGCAATAAATAGAATTCCGTTCTAGAAAAATTAAATAATTTTTGAATGAATATTTTAAGAAATACGAATATTACATTAAACTGTAATGCGGATTGAAAGATAAATGATATTATGGATATGTTCAAACTTATGGGTGATTCATAGTGAGGTTTAATTTTTAATGCGAAATAAAACACATAAATTTGGAAGTGAACTTAAAATTTTAATTATCGGTTAAAAGAACAATTTATGGCATTAACTGTTTGAAAAAGATATAATGTAAATGTTGGCCACCAATTTTGAGCAACTCGTTCGAGCATAGCGATTGGTATCTCGCGAGAAACAAGAACAATGTTGGCTTCCAGAGCGTCAAACCAGTTTACAGGTTTATTCCTGAAGACTCCAGACTTTACATATTACCAGAGGAAAAAGTCCAAAAATGTGATATCGCACGATCTAGGTTACCAATTTCGTTGCGCCCGCCGTCTTGTTAAAAACAGATCTCACCGAGATCATGCACTTCAAATTTTAGGAAGCACAAAGTCAGTTTATATGTTATGATAATGGTTATCATTGACGGTAACAATCTCATTTGCCTAATTTTTGAAGAAATATGAACATATAACTCCACCAGATATTAAGCTGCCTCTTGGTACTCTTTGGTTTGCTTATCAGCCCAAATGTAGAGATTTTGTTTATTCATTGATCCATTGAGTCAGAAATTTACTTCATTACTGAACAAAATTTCACGGTAAAACAGCAGAAAACATTTCTCACAAAACGCTGATTTTTGTACTAAAGCCGAACAAATTTGAGATGCTGTTATGGTGTGAGTTTTTTCACGATGACTTGCCACACTATACTGAGAAAAAGGTGGATGGAGAGAACCGCTTGCAGACAAGCTCCTATGGTGAACTCCTTGGCAGCTGGAGCTGGATATCTGCGTTAATTATCGGGGAATATGATATTTGTAGCCTGGAGGATACTGAGAAAGCTACGTATGTGGTATGCGAATATCCAGCATTGGCAAGCGAAAGATTAAAGACCTCATTAGTCTTTAATTTCTGTTGTCGTTCTATGACGTGCCATTCTGCTGTTTAATTTTTGTAGTTACTTTTGTAAAAACTTATCTGCTTTACTTTATAAGATAACCCTACAAGAAGAAACTTATTATATTTTTATACCCTTCACCTGTGGTTCACAAGGGTATATATAGCTTTGTTATTCCGTTGTAATTTCTATAATTTTCATTTCCGACCCCATAAAGTATATATTTTTTGAAAGCTTATGAATAGAGGAGTCGATTAAGCCCTGATCGTCTGCCCGTCTGTCCGTGTGTTGGTTGAAATCAACTTTTAGAAGCAACTATATGTCCCTCAGATCTGTGTATGGTATCAATCTCTTGGAAATATCCAGGAATGAATCGCTATTGAAATTCAGCACAATCGCCCTATAACTTTCTGAGATATGAGCAAAAAACCACGACCACCTCGTTTTTTTTTTCACAATTACAACAACAACCTACATACTATTGGTTAAAGTAAACGTGGCATCGGATTCCAGCTGAGCCAAAAAAAATTTATTTTATTTAATATATTATTTATATTTTATTATTTTTTTTAATACTATTTTTTTTAATTTTGTAAAAAAATTTTTTAAATTTTTTAAATTTTTTTTTTAAATTTTTTTTTGGAAATTTTTTTTATTATTATTTTTTTTTAATATATTTTTTTTGTAAATTTTTTTTTTTGCTATGTTTTTTACATGTACATACATATGTACATACATACGTATTTTATATGAGATGAATGGTGATACAAACAATTGTTATTGCATGACTACACGTTGTGAAGGGTATATAAGATTCGGCACGGCCGAATATAGCACTGTTACTTGTTTTCGTATATTTTTCTCGTCAAAGTCCATACATAAAAAAATAAATTTGTAGTGTCAGATTTAATATATAAGCAAAGAGAGTCTCTCTGTCATCTTTAAAATAAATGCACGTTAATAACAGCTGTTTCTCTTTCAATGGCCGTCACTTAACGTTGAATTCTATTTTCTACAGATTTGTCTGCAACAAAACATAACGAAAAGTAACAACAAACCACACATACAGATTTTGAATTGAACAGAAACAAAGACTGTGTGATGAGAATTGTCGACAATCTCCAGTTCCTCAGTCACTGAGGAGCTAAGAGGTTCAAAAAGGGACCAAAATAGTACACAGAAAAAAATGTGGACTAAATTTTTTAAATTAATTGACCTTTTGATTTGTTTTAAAATTCTAATTATAATTAATTTTTTTAATTGATATAAAATATTTTCTGTCAGTTGAAAAAAAATAAATGACAAATTTTATTTTAAATGAAATTATTTGAAATATTCATGCCCAAAGATAAATTTTATGTAATTGTTTTCTAATCTGCAAGACAAAGTTCTGGTTCTGGATATTATAAATATGTCTTGTTTTAAATATAATAAATCGTTCCCATTTTGTTCTACATGTGTCCAAAGCCAATATTTATTGCTCAAGATTCTCATTTTAATAGGTAAGTTAGTTAAATTTCTTCACTCTGCCGGATCAAACGTTTTTACCGTTAAATATTCTTTTATATCTAGGTCATTGATGTTACCAATTATTATTGGAAGTTCGGCGTAAAATATGGCTTAGTACGTGTGCTTGTGAAACCCTACATCTCATACTAAATTATTATTAAATAAGTAATGAAATTTAATTAAGAATATAGATTCATATGTACATACAAATTTTTTTATTTATAACAGTTTTCACAATTTATATTACTGATACAATAATTGCTTTGATTAAATAAATGCCAAGTTCCAGTTATAGGCATGATTAAAAAATAATTTTTAAAATTATGGGAATTTTTATTAATTTTTTAATGCTGTTTTAATTGATATTTTTCGAAATATTTTTTTAATTAAAACTTTTAATTTTTATTTAATTAATAGTATCATTTTGATGATTGTAGCAAAATCAAACAATTTTTTAATTAATAAAATTAATTTCGTAATCGAAATTCATATTTATTTTTTTCTATGTTTTAGTATGCTACGATACTCCCCCTAGATGTGTTTTCACATAAATAAGTATAAAGTCCAAACAAGCCATCGGTAAAACATAATTTTCATATACCATTACGAATAGCAGAGTTTAAGAAAAACATCACTAATTGTTGGCACCGTATAAGTGAGAATTTTTCTAGATTTATTATATTGATCTGTTATTTATGGCTTTTTAATTATATTTTTCCTCTTGAGGTTTTACCATTATTACAAGTATCTTACGTCAAGAAAATATTTAATATTTGATATGTGCACTATGTATAGACTCTTTTTCTGCGGTCGATTTTTCTAAAGAAAAATTTTTGAAGAATTAACGAGTATTTGTCGAGAATTTCAAAAAAATTTTATAAATAAGGATTAGTGCAAGCTACCGGATATACGTACATATGTATGTATAGTTGCCAGACTGATATAGCCTTTGTTTAATGTAAATCTCATTTTAAGGTATATATCAACTGACTTGTGTGAGATATTTGGGTTCAAACTTACTGTCTAGTTATTAAGGTATTTTAAGGCTGCAGGAGCAATACGTCATTGCCAAAACAAGTTCTCATTCTTTTGTAGCTATTGCTAGCCATTATTTAATAAAAGGTCCGCCATCTAATGTTTTTTTTCAACTAGTGCTTATTTCGTAAATGGTAACACTTAGCTCATGTCTGATATGACAGAGAATTAGTTTTATCCTTCCGCTGAACGAATATGGTTGTGTATACGCTTGAGCAACGCTGGAAAATATTGCGACATTACTTTGACCGATTTGCCAAAAAAAAAAAATCATCTTTTCAGATGAAGCTCATTTTGATCTTGGCGGGTATGTTAACAAGCAAAGTTGTTGAATTTGGGGCACAGAAAATCCGCACGCATACATTGAAAAGCCGATACATCCAAAACGAGTCACTGTTTGGTGCGGATTTTGGTCCAGATGCTTAATTGGGCCATTGAGCAAGGAGTGGCCGTAGTCAATGGCGATCGTTATCGGGCCATGTTGAACGAATTTTTGTTCACAAAAATTGAAGAGGAGGATATTTGCAACATTTGGTTTCAACAGGACGGCGCTACGTGCCACACAGCCGAAGCTATGCTTTTTTTATAGCATTTAAAAAAAAAAAAAAGTTATTTGGCGGACATTTTATTATTTTTATTTTTATAATCTTTGCTTAACATTTTTTCCAACTAATAAATATTAAAATGAATTTATTAATACAAAAAAAAAAATATTTATTATGCATTACTAATAAAAATGTTTTTACAACGAAAACTATGTATGTCTGTACATATGAATGTGTATATTTGCTATATATTTTAAATCGCACTAAAACCACAAAAAGTTTTATCATCAAATAAATTCTCTCTTTGACTCCCTGCAGATAACACGTTTAGTCCACAAACACATGTAAAGTATACTCCATAACGGACTAGGACTAGCCCAAAGGTCACTCAAATGCATGGAGAAATTATGGTCGATTTATTATTGCGATGTCCTAAGTACGAACCTTATTACCCTGCATTGCTTTACATCGGAGTAGTTGCAAAACGACTTTTTGTCACAACGTACCTACACGACCATTCTAAATTACTTGACAGCACTATAGTCAATCGTTATAAAACCAACATTTGTCTACTACTAACACTTGTTTAAAAATTACATGGTCCATGACTGCATGACATAGGACCATATTGTAACTATTTTATTTGTGCTAAATTGAACCACGTAGTCCAATATTATCTACCACACACATACATATTTTATACATACACACATTAAACTTACCTCCATCAGTGTCCACTTATCGAGTTTATAATCAAGGGCCTCTAAATTCTGACATGGTATTCCCATCTGAGTGGTAAAATGATTGAAAATATCAATCACTTTAGATTTGCCACTTTTCAATTGTATCGGCATTTTGGAAACTTTCATTTCCGGTGTCATTTTTTCGCACCTGCTGATATTTTCCCAGTCATTGAAATACTCATCTATTTCACAACACAATTTAATGCAGGGCCGATTCTCACATACACAACCTCTCAGATGTACCGGAACCGATTCCCTCGCTCTTAGGAATTTCAAGTGATAATCAAAAAAATGTTGCCTTTCAGGTGGTATTAAAATGTCTTGATATAGATATGAACCGTTATCGAATCTCTTATAGTTGGTTAAATTTACTGTGTGTTCAAAGGGACATGATTCTTCCTCGTTGTTGTTCAGAGCAGTTGCCAGCGTAACTGTGCTACACAGTAGCAATGTTAGAAGAGTTAAAAATATTGAAAAATACATTTCAAATGAAAATCTCAAATAATAATTAAATATTGTATTATTTTATCGCAATTTTATCGTTATTTATTCGGTAAATGATTTCTAAAGACTGATTTAAAAATTGTAAGTTTAAGTTTTAATTGCAAATGATTGTTTTTCTAATATACCATGTAGAGTAATATATTTTAAAATAGTTGGAACTTAAAATCCCTTAAGAACAATAAAATACCGCAAGTACCACTGACGTGTTCGTAGATATTGATACATACATACATATGTACAATAGACCGTACCAGAAAAATGTTCACCCTACAGCTTTGTAAATATTTTATTTTTGCAAGGCAATTTACAATCGAACCTATATATACATAGATTTTTATATCTTTTACTTGTGGTGCACAAGGGTATATATAGCTTTATCATTTCGTTTGTTATTTCTACAATTTTCATTTCCGACCCCATAAAGTATATATTTTCTGAAAGCTTATGAATAGAGGAGTCAATTAAGCCCTGACCGTCTGCCCGTCTGTCCGTTTGTTGGTTGACATCAACTTTTAGAAGTAACCATATGTTCCTCAGATCTGTGTATGGCATCAATCTTTTGAAAATATCCGAGAATTGAAATTCAGCACAATCGCCCCATAACTTTCTAAGATATGAGCAAATAAACACTACTGCCTCTGTTTTTTCCCATATTTTTACCACCAAAATTAAAATTTTCCAGCCATAAAATAATATATAGGAACCTTTGCTACTAAATATTTGTAGATATAATATGCCTCTAGAGATATTCGTGAACATTTTTGGATAAAGCGTGGTCTAATCGGTAAAGTTATAGGCAAAAAAATTTTTTTAAATATATATTCCAAAAATTTACAAACGAAAATCAATTCTTTTCAGCTTCTAGACAACCGAGAGAGTCAATATTGGTATCATCTGAAAGGACTTGACTAGCGCAATATAAGCACCATAAAAAACTTAAAATTCATGTTGGCCGCCACTACAAAATGGCGGACAATAAATATATGGGTCAAATCTGGTATTTTGAAATGTAATTTCTTGAACACCCTTAATATTGTTATCAAATGAAAGGGCTTGGCCAGTAGAATACAGTAAATTCTTACAAAATTTAAAATCCAAGATGGCGTCTAAAAAAAGTGGCGGAACAAATTTTTTAAACCCCATCAATATGGGTATCAAATGAAGGGGCTTGACTAGTAGAATAAAGATAACTACGTAAAAATTCAAAATCGAGAGTGGCGTCGAAAATAATAAAGAAAAATGGCGTATATCATGAAATATAGGTTATGCACATGATGATGAAGAGAATTATCATATTCGCCACGCCCGAATATAGCACTCTTACTTGTTTCTTTTGGAAAGGACTAATATTTTATTTTAATAATTTGACCTGAAGAAAAATACAAAAAGTCGACCCCTACTTTAGGCAACAAAACAGATAAAAAAAGAAAATTATATAAGTTGATCGTAATGTTTTCTTAGAAATAGTCTTGTTGTTATTTCGATTTTTTATTGTCTCATATTAGGGAGGTACATTTAGTTGTAGAAACTGTTATGTAGTGGGTTAATATTTAAATGGAGTCCTTAAGATCAATGGCTTTGGGAGAAAAACATTGGAGACAAAAACATCGATATATCATACATACTTTTTATTACGACTGTGAATGCCAAAGATATTAAAAAATATATAAAAAAACGATCTCTTAATTTCGGAATAAAAAGGTCCGAAATTACAAAAAAAACTTTTATTTTAGGGTGTATGACACATATTTTTTTTATGTAAGGTGGTACGCTCTATTATATTTACATGTATGTATATTGTACTTTTGCTGTTCTTTAAATTTAATCAAATTATTTAGAAGGACCCAAGTTGTTGCGAGATGATACCATTGCCATTATTTTGTAAAGCTTTTAGAGATAAGCTTTCAGAGCACAGGAACATTTTATCATTAACAAACTTTTAGTTAATTTTTAAACGGTTTTCAAATTAAATTTTTGGATTAAAATATTTTTCTTAATATGTTAGTCGCATTGTTTTTGTTTGTGAAACACTGTTACAGGACCATATTTGTTTGCGTTGTGGTTTACAAACTCTTAAACCAAGATAAAACAAATAAGATTGTAATACATTCTACCAACACTAGCTTGTTATTCACATACAGGGAGCTAGAGTCATACATTTTTTAAAATTAATTTATAATTATTTCTAATGGATGTCAATAAATCTACATATTTATGAAAAATGTATTGGATTAGAGTAAGATAATTTTGTGAGATTTTCGTTTATAACTTTCTCCTTTTACTATTTAGATATACTCCTAATTAGTAAGAACAAAAGAACACGACCCTTTTACACTATCTGGTTTAGGGTATAATGATTGGTTATCAGTATTACTATTTTAAAATTCAGAGTAATTATGTTATATATAGATAATAAAAGTTATTTATATCATAATTTTTATTTAGAAACCATTATTATTAAACAATTTTTAATTTTTTTCTAAAAACTTGAAATTACAATTCTATCACAAGTCTATACAATAAATAATAAAAGAAATAAAAACAAATTTTTTGAGAATTTGAATACAATAACAGTTAATATCTGGCAATACTGCTCTGAACAAAATTGTTTTAATAAGCCTAAGCGTATGCTATTATTTAATATTTTTTTTTTAATTTAAATTACTCTATTTGAATTTAACACAGGAAAACACAATAACGAATTAGCGTTATTCACAATCTTGTGCAAATGGTGTTGCATCAGTGCATTTGCAAAATAGTAGAGTATATTTTTACTTTACACTAACAAAGTATACACAAATAGAGCATATTTGCAATTGTGCAAGTTTGCAATGGCAAATACACAAGATTGTGAATATCGCTATTGTTTTATATCATCCTATGAACATCTTAATATAAGAACACCCCATATAAAAGGTCCGCCATCTGACGTTTTTTTTTCAACTAGTGACAGATAATTAGTTTTATCCTTCCGCTGAACGCATATGGTTGTGTATACGCTTGAACAACGCTGGGAAATATTACGACATCACTTTGGCCGATTTTGCAAAAAAAAAAATCATCTTTTCAGATGAAGCTCATTTTGATCTTGGCGGGTATGTAAACAAGCAAAATTGCCACATTTGGGGCACACAAAACCCGCACGCATACATTGAAAAGCCGATGCACCCAAAACGAGTCACTGTTTGGTGCGGATTTTGGTCCAAAGGCATAATTGGTCCATTTTTCTTCGAAAATGAGCAAGAAGTGGCCGTAGTCAATGGCGATCGTTATCGGGCCATGTTGAACGAATTTTTGTTCAGAAAAATTTAAGAGGAGGATATTGGCAACATTTGGTTTCAACAGGACGGCGCTACGTGCCACACAGCCAAAGCTATACTTTTTTTATAGCATTTAAAAAAAAAATTATTTGGCGGACCCTTTACATACATATATGACATTTTTTTCTTTCATTGCCTTCTTCATAATATTTTGTATTTTTTAAATGGATAGCATCGTGATTAAATTGTTATTAAACTGAATAACAAGTTGGAAATTTTTCTAGCGTTTGATTTTAAATTATCTTTAGCAGCCAATTAAAATTTCCTACATACACGGTTTTAGTTAGTGCTCACATCTAGCTAAAATTCCATAATTATTTTTATACCCTTCACCTGTGGTGCACAAGGGTATATATAGCTTTGTCATTCCGTTTGTAATTTCTACATTTTTCATTTCCGACCCCATAAATTTTTAAATATTTTTTGAAAGCTTATGAATAGAGGAGTCGATTAAGCCCTGACCGTCTGCCCGTCTGTTCGTGTGTTGGTTAAATTTAACTTTTAGAAGCAACTATATGTTCCGCAGATCTGTATATGGTATCAATCTCTTGGAAATACACGGGAATGAATCGCTATTGAAATTCAGCATAATCGCCCCATAACTTCCTCGTTTTTTTTTCCAAATACCACAACAACATGCATATATACTGGTTAGAGTAAATGTGGCATCGAATCCCAGCTGAGCCAACAAAATTTAAATAATATATAAAATAAAAAAAAATTTTTTAATATATTTATTTTTAATTTTTTTAAAAAAATTTAAAAAATTTTTTTTTAAATATTTTTTGTTAATTTTTTTTTGTAATTTTGTTGTTGTTTTTTTAATATATATTTTTTAAATTTTTTTAAGAAACATACATACGTAAACTCAATTTATAATTTTACAATGGTTTTTTATATGCATGTTTTTTACATGTATGTACGTATTTTATATGACATGAATGGTGATACAAACAATTGTTATTGCATGACTACACGTTGTGAAGGGTATATAAGATTCGGCACGGCCAAATATAGCACTGTTACTTGATTACATATAAAATTATGTAAGAATTTATTAAATATGCAGAAAAAAGAGCATTACAGCAAGTGTTGCCAAAGGCGGAGATAATATAGAGTGTTATGAGAATGAAATGAAGGAAGACTTATCTGATAAAAATTAATATGTGGAGATAAAAAAAGGACTTTAAAATCCGGGGAAGCTGACGTAATTCTTAATAAAGCAAATGGATTTAAATGTAAAGTAAAAAACAATATCACAAATTTTTTCGCATAATAATTTCAGGCTTTTTTGCAAAAAAAAAATTAGTTTTAATATTCAATTAATAATTAAAAAAATTTAACATAAGATACTTTTATTTTAATGGGAAAAACGTTTTTAAAGAGAAATAAAATGTCATTTGCAAATGTGAACAATCTTGTTTTGTCTTGTGAACTTAGTTCATACTAGCGCGAGTTTACTGTATTTTGTTAAACAAATTAACGAATCATTATATATCAATATGTTTTATTTTTTTTTGTTTTTTTTTTTTTTTTTTACCACCATCATATCATATCATATTCATAACTATACATGTATGACTACATATCTATATATATAAAAGTGAAACTCTGTGTGTGTGTGTGTGTTAGCTATAGACTCCGAAACTGTAAAACCGATCGGGCTCAAACTTTGGTAAGTTGTTGTACACATACCAGGGAGTGTTTATGGGTGAAAAAAAGTGGGCGGAGCCACGCCCATAAAAAATTAGTTATCAGTTTTAGCTACTTGCACTTGACCGATTTTTCTGAAACTTTGCACACATATCGAGCTGTCATGACTAAATAATTTCGTGATAAGAAAAGTGGGCGGGGCCGCGCCCCTAAAAAAGTTTTAATTTTTAGGTACTTGCACTGGACCGATTTTTCTGAAACTTTGCACACATATTGAACTGTCATGGCTTTATAATTTCGTGATTGAAAAAGTGGGCGGGGCCACGCCCATAAAAAATTAGTTATCAGTTTTAGCTACTTGCACTGGACCGAATTTTCTGAAACCTTGCAAACATACTGAGCTATCATGACTTTACACTTTCCTCATTAGAAAAGTGGGCAGTGCCACGCCCATTAAAAAAAAGGTATCATTTTGAGGTACTTGCACTGGACCGATTTTTCTGAAACTTTGCACACATATTGAGCTATCATGACCTTATGATTTCGTGATTAGAAAAGTGGGCAGAGCCACGCCCATAAAAAAAAGTTATAATTTTGAGGTACTTGCGCTGGACCGATTTTTCTGAAACTTTGCACACATACTGAGCTGTCATGACTTTAAAATTTCGTGATTAGAAAAGTGGGCAGTGCCACGCCTATAAAAAAAGGTATAATTTTTAAGTACTTGCACTGGACCGATTTTTCTGAAACTTTGCACACATATTGACTTTACAATTTCGTGATTAGAAAAGTGGGCAGGGCCACGCCCATAAAAAAATTAAAATTTTTAGGTTTATGCACTTGATATTCAATTAAAATTAAGAATGCCATTTGATTCATTAAGGGGCGTAGCAACGCGCGCCGGGTTTGGCTAGTAAACTATAAATCAGAAATCATTTAAGAATTTTTATGTTCACAACACCATGTCATACGAAATTATCGTAGTTTTGACAGTGCAAAAAATTTTGATTTTACCAAAACACCAGTTGACCTTCAAACTCCAACATTAATTTATAAAGGATCATCAGGGCACTAGTTTCAAATACCTTTAAAAATAAAAAAACTTATTAACTTAAATATTTGTTTAACACATTCATTCAAGTAAATATTTGAATTTAATTTTTTGTTTAATACTCGAAAATAAAATTATGTTACATACTTCCGGTTGAACATTATGAAATATTCCAGTTACTCATAAAAAGTAAAGAAAAAAAAATAAAATAAAATACTCAGCAAAATTTCATTTAAGCAGTCACAATTTTTTTTTCTTATATGTTTCATGGATAATGAGACACCGTTACCGTAAACCAATTTAATTGAAAATATGATTTTCTGCCAGGTCAGTCAGCATTGAAAAAATAAAAAAATAAAAAAAATGCTGATCATAATTTCACTTTAAAGTCTTTATTCACAAATATAAATTTGTACGTCTTGCTGCAAGTTTCGACAGTATTTTAATTATATCGAATTACACAAGGTGTTGTCTGTCTAGGAAAGTTGCGGATATACTTACAATGAAGTTGGTTATTGGATTATTGGCAATTAGTTTAATTGTTGGCATCTCAGCTGATGGCTATGGAGGAGATAGTAGTGGTGGTGCTTCTATACCTGCAGCGCCTTGTCCTAAAAATTACTTGTTCAGTTGTCAGCCGATAATAACTACAGTACCATGCGCCAAGAAGAGTTGTGGTGGATCAGCAGCATATTCTCATAATATACCGACCTACTTGGAGGCACCTTTGAATATTCCATATGCTTATCAAACAAACTATCCCCTGCCCGCGCAGCAGCTATAAACTTGCTAAAACATTACTATGAAAATAAACTCTATGAAATTTGTTCACGAAAAAGGAAATAAAATTTATTGTAAAATGGAAATTGTTGATTATTTAGTTAAAGTTTTAAATCGGTAACTCAATAATATAGGTGAGATGCATTAACTTGATCATATTTTTTATTAGGACCGCCTTTTTTGAATTTGTGCTTTTAACATTTTAAAACTTCCAAATAATGTTGTTTGTTTTTGCTTTAATGTCCTTTTCTAATTATAAAATTCATTTTAATTATATTTTTGTTAAAAAAGCATTGCTTAAGAAAATATTTTAGTACTATACCTTTATCACCTTTTGAATGCGTTTACGCACTGGAATTAAAAATTCCTTTGCGTATTTAATACTTGGTGGTTGATATGCATAAGTCTACAAACATCATAAAGGGTACGCCATCTAACGTTTCTTTTTCAACTAGTGCTTATTTCGTAAATGGTAACACTTAGCTCATGTCTGTCTGATTTGACAGATAATTAGTTTTATCCTTCCGCTGAACGAATATGGTTGTGTATACGTTTGAACAACGCTGGAAAATATTGCGACATTACTTTGACCGATTTTGAAAAAAAAAAAATCATCTTTTCAGATGAAGCTCATTTGGTCTTGGCGGGTATGTAAACAAGCAAAATTGTCGCATTTGGGGCACAGAAAACCCGCACGCATACATTGAAACGCCGATACACCCAAAACGAGTCACTGTTTGGTGCGAATTTTGGTCCAGAGGCATAATTGGGCCATTGAGCAAGGAGTGGCCGTAGTCAATGGCTATCGTTATCGGCCATGTTGAACAAATTTTTGTTCACAAAAATTGAAAAGGAGGATATTGGCAACATTTGGTTTAAACAGGACGGCGCTACGTGCCACACAGCCGGAGCTACACTTATTTTTATAGCATTTTCTCAAAAAAAGAAGTTATTTGACAGACGCTTTAAATGTAAATTTTCGTTCCCTGTAAAATTTTTGCATAGCAAGGTTATATGATATGAACTGCAACAATTTTTTTTACAGTTTCACTAAACAAAAATTGACACCCCTGCAGGAATGCCAGATTGGTCTGATCAGGCCAACATTGTTAGATTTTTTTTTAATTCAAGCACAACTTGGCAGGTTGATTGGTTTGTCTGGATTTTTTTAAGTTTTTGGTAGAATATAATTATTTGTAGTTGAAGTTAAAATAAGTTAATTATTAAATGTTCTTAAAAACTTATTTTTATTGAAAATTAATGTGCAAGTGCTCTGTATTTACTATTGAAGCAATAAAATATTGATAATAATTGTGTTGATAACTTAAGGTGTCAATACATAGTGAAGAAAACTAGAGGATTATGTTAAACAGGTGAAATCTAAATTTTGTTTTTTTTTTAAAGTAAATGTGCATGTCAAATATCAGCATTTAGCAAATTAGTTCATATTGATCTAGACCAGTGCTATTTAACCCTTTTGGCTCGTGTACCACTAAATTCATGACAAACTTTTCGCGTACCACCAAAAAAAATATAATGTAAACATTTTTAAATGTTTGGAAATGTGTACAACAAATTCGTATTATTGTTCTCAGTTGTTTATTTCGAGGAAAACAAAACACACACATTTTAAATTAACAAGGATACTCTTTTTGCTTTTGGTTGAACGAATATTTTACTTTGCTCATTCGTTTATTGGTATGGTTATCATTCGCTTACGTTTGTTATTTTTTATTAAATGTAGATGACAGTGTTACTTAAGTGGTACGCGTACCATAGGTTGAATGGCACTGATCTAGACTTTGTGACACCTTTCTTAAATATTAAAAATAAATATATTTGGAAATATTTGGAAATAAAATCGTAAATACAAATTAATCATAAAAACTACATATTTTATTGCAAAACAAAAATCAATTTATTAAATTAAATTGTATTATTTTAGCACTTTTTTTTAACTCTCTTATTTATATTAAAATAATTTTTTTTTCTATTCAAATCATTTAATTTATACTTTGAAAGGCAATTAAGGAAAATGGTAGGTTTTGGTCTGTCGTTAAGAAAAATTTGGTTGGAAAATTATTTTCGTGGAGGCATCCCTGCTCCCATGTATGCCCAGCAGAGAATGACATTGTTCAAGTGAACAAAAATGTACATTAACTAAATCCGCTTATAACTCTCTTATTTATATTAAAATAATTTTTTTTTCTATTCAAATCATTTAATTTATACTTTGAAAGGCAATTAAGGAAAATGGTAGGTTTTGGTCTGTCGTTAAGAAAAATTTGGTTGGAAAATTATTTTCGTGGCGGCATCCCTGCTCCCATGTATGCCCAGCAGAGAATGACATTGTTCAAGTGAACAAAAATGTACATTAACTAAATCCGCTTATAATGATGATATTATTTTTAGACCAAAGTCTAAAAAAATATGTTGTTTTAACATATTTTTACAGTGCATCTATCAAATTTATGTAATATAAACAAATTTTTCATTTATTCATAACATATGTATGTATTTTGAAATATTCGAATGCAAAGTCAAACAAGTGCAAAAGATCGGTTTTAAAAATTTTTATTGGATGTTTCGTTGAGATTAATAATCTTAATGATAGACATTATGCACTGATATTTTTTCTTTAAAATATCGGTTAATATTTAAAGAATATAAGAAAAATATAACAGGAATGATGCGATTACCAATTACGGTGAATTTTGTTTTGCTTCACCGTATATTTCGATGTAGCGTGCGACATTGAAAAAGAACATTTTTTATCAGTGAGTTGAAGGTATGTGTACAATGCGCATCAAATTTTAGTAGCAAACAGACATTATAATCACGAATCAAATTAAAAAAAAAAAAAAAATCTGGGAAATAATCAGCGCTTTGCTCTCTTTACGTATTAAAATTTGTAGCGTGCGACATCATAAGTGTATAATGTATAACTTCCATATTGTTTTTGTTTCTAAAATGTGTTTATTTGAATATGTAAATACAAAATATAAAATTTGTCAACTGCCAACTGCAAACGGTGCAGAAAAAGGTTAAAGGATGATGAAACAAAATTACAAACCTATAAGTTAAAAAATAAGGAAATAAGGAAAATACAAAAGGACAACTACAATCTTTTTTTTAATCATTCTTGCCAGGTGATGCTAATAAATACGAAATTTCGTAAATTGTATGTGTATATATTTCCGTTACGGGTTTTTGGTAGCTATGACTTGATATGATTGAAAATAATAAGTGCATTTGCGATGTGTGCTATTTTATATTATTATTAGAATTTTTCAAAACCAAAAATTATTAAAAAATAATTGAAGCTTGAACTTGTTTTTATTCGAACTTTTATAAAATAAAATTATGACATTTTTTAATTCCTAAGACAACATTTTTGGAAACCAGCTACGCTTTTATCATCAACACTGTTTATCGGTATATTAATGTTTGATTTAAATTTACCGTTTAAATTACCATTTAATAGCTTCTAATCAGTTCGACAACTCGACATGATATTTAGCAACCCTTTATTTAACAAAAATCTATATTTATTCTTTATCTTATCTTATTTATTAAAACATTTGTTAAAATTATTTTTTTTATAATTTTTATTGATTTTAATCTAAAAAAATACTTTTATAAAAATACAAAAATTTTTTTACACATACATATATACACACATAACAAAAACAAAACAACTACCCAGCAGCAAATAGAAGGGGAAGTATTAAAAAACAAGGGCTTCCACACTCGCCTTGAATAACAGTGAATCTAGAAGTCAGTTTTATTAAGGCCTTTTTGGAGTACTTTGTGTGAAGACTTTTTGAGTTAAATTTAAAAAAAAATTTTCGCTTTTTACAGCTTTAAAGTACACACTTACTTTTAAGAGGCCTTAAACACAGCTAAATGAATTCTTGTTAATTTTTTAAGTTTTTCTTTTTTTATTATTTTAATTTTTTTATTTTAAATTGGTTTCAGTTACGGTGTAAATGGTTTTTCAGTTGTGAGTTGTGTTATTCTAACTCCCCTTCTTAAAGATCAATGACTAAGTTCTGATGCCTTTTTAAAGGCTCCTAATTGAAGACAAGGTAGAATGAGATTGAAAATCTAAAAGAATTACAAACCCTTGTAGACTTTTACGGCTGGGTGTATATGTTCGTTTAAAAACTAAAATAATTTCACTTTTTTTCATATCATCTAAAATGATATTGAGATTCTATTAACTAAATACAATTTGAGGGCTTATCACATTGACACAAAATTCGGATAAACTGTGAGTACCCCAAAATAATTTGTTTCCATTCAACGCGGCAATAAGACGTTTAGTTGAGTTTTCGAAAGACTCATCTGTGATGTTGCGGTTCGATTATTAATTTTACTTTTGCCATTTCGCAGAATTTGGAATCTGTAAAAGAAATAAAAGCACTTTGATTATTTTTTAGTTCACAAATAAATATTTTTAAACATTTTATGTATAATTATTGACAATGTTGCGCATGAAGGTTAATCAAAGAAAAACAAAGACATATAAAAAGAAATATTAATGTAAAAGAAAATAAGAAAAGCTTTTTCTAATTATAGTTTTCCATAATGTTAATTTTTTAAAGGGACTACCACTCCGCCTGCTCCAATTTTAAACATATCTGTCGCAAATAAAATAACTATTTTCAAAGTGCTGAAGCCATGTAAAAAAATTGCATTTAATATCGTTTCCTATAATAGAAGGATGTTGTTTCCTCTGCTTTTAATTAAATTTTTAGTTGAATAAAACAAAGAAATTTTTTCAATTTTAACTTGAAAAACTGGAGTAAAAATATGTGCTCTATTTTAATTTCTGAAGATGCTACACAACAAAATAGCGAAAAACCGAGAAAATTAAAAAAAAAACATTATTTTTTTTACAAAAATATCTTAAGCTTAAATAAATATTGTTAATACCTAAATAAAAAGAAAAGGTCAATAAACTAGATAATTGTTAATGTATTCAAAAGTGTATTTTATAATTTGATTTCAATTTGAAAGATTTTTTTAAAATAAAAAATAAATAAAATTTGTGTTTTTTTTAAGTTATATATTAACAAAAATATAAAATAAAAACCGGTTATTTGAACCGGTTTTACATGTAAAAACCCGAAAACCGGTTTCTTTAGATTATAATATTTAATTCATTTTCTGATGATGCTACATAAGGGAGTAGCGAAATATCGAGATATTTACAACAAATATCTTAAGCTAAAATAATGTGTTGTGTTACAATTATGTTGTGTTGTTAATTTAACTATTGTCACTCGATTAGTCCTGAAGATGCCAACCGTTGGTTGGCGAAATATTAACCAAAATTAATAATAAACAAAATTAATAAAAACAGACCTTGAGCTCGATTATTTAACCAAACTTGCAGTTCATCAACAGGTCAAAAAAACATATACTATATATCAATTTAAAATAATTTTTGTTAATATTTAAATAAAAAGAAAAGGTCAAAAAACTATATATTGTTAAAGTTATCTGTTAATGTTTATTTTCTAAATTGTTTTCAATTTGAGAGATTAATTTTTTTTCGAAATTCTTCTCATTTTTGAATAAAAAAGATATAAAATTTGTGTTTTTTAATTTTTTATATTAACAAAAATTAAAAAACCGGTTATTTTAACCGGTTTTACATTTAAAGATTGGAGTTTTTAATATCATTTTCTTGTATTCCAAATATTTTATTACTCTACTTTTTGTATTTGCCCTTATAACTTTGGTATCGAGAGAACCAATGTTTTGCTCTAAAGACCATTGACCTTAACAAAATTAGAAAAGGGCGACCCTTACGTTCGGCAAGAAAAAAAATTAAACAACAAAAACAACAATATATCACACTTTAATATTCGAAAAATTTAAGAAGGTGATCCCAAACATTCGCTACAGCAAAGGCCAATCAAAAATGCTACAATAATATATTAAGATTTAGGTAATTTTTTAATCTTGATAAACTAAAAAGTGATTTTTAAATTTTTTGTGATGAAGATGGATTCCTTTTCAAACAAGTAATTGTTACTTTGACCCACCCTTTTCTGATCACGAAATCTGTTTCTCGATATTTTGTATATTTACATATCATATCAAGCACTTTTTTTTTATAGGCCATGCACTTTTCTAGTCACAAAATTGTGTTGTCCCCGTGACTTTATATATGTATATATTAATATAACTTTATATTCAAAACAAACAAAAAAGAAGGCAAACATAAAATATCATTCTGGTTGAATAAGAACCGGAGATACAATGGATTAGCTGGAATTTTATTTTATCAAATTATTTTTTGGTTTTTCTGTTTGTTCGTATTTTACGCGCAGCCAAAGAACTAATCTGACCTATATAAAGCTTTACAAGCCATTTCTCTACAATTGAACGTTTCAGGAGTGTGTGACACCTCCTATACAAGGAAAAATATTTAAAATCGAAAGCTTTGTTTAAATGGGCAATATTAAATTTTATTATTTGCATAGATATATCATTTGTTTGAGACAACACGAACTGTATTAGCCTATGTTTTATACAAAATTTTAGGTTAAGGAAGTTAAAGCAGTTTTTTTTTTTTAAATAATGCCTAAAAGATAAAATTGTTATAATAATACATTTTGTAATATATGAATGAAAACATTAAAAAATAACCCTGTAATTATTTCATTCACTGTATTTGAGGTTAGTTTTAGTAAATGTATTGAATGCGAAAATTAATAAAAAATATTTTAGTATTTTCCTGTAAAATGACATTAAAAAGGTTATAAAGAAACTGACTAGTAATACATACTTATTAATATTAAAACAATAAATTTAAAAATTAATAACATCAACATGCCAAAGAAATAAAAAAAATTTTGTAAAGAAAATAGATTTAACACCACACACAAACACCCAAATAACAGAACGTGCAGAAAACCAAAAATAAATCTTTGCCAAAATAATTATATTTTAGTGCTTTTTGGATTGTTTTTTTAATTTAGTTTTTTGTCTTTTAATAAATTTCCATTTTATTGAGATTGACTTTTTGTTTTACCTAATTTATAAATTGCAGAGCATCATTTTTACCACGATCTTCTAAAGCAAATTCATCATCAGAATAATCAGATTCTGTATTATCAGATGGTTCTTCTTTACCCAAGATTCTATATGATTTTTGGATTCATATAAAATAAAGGATTTTGTTTGTTACATTCAATTCGATTTAATTATTTTATTTTTTTTTAATTTAAGCAAAGTTTTTAATAAAAATTAAAATAAAATTCACAGCAATAAATACTTTAGTTTTAAATAAAATAAAACAGATTTTTTGTAAATTATTTAATTCAACATACCTTCGTTTCATTAACTTTAAAACTTTTGGTTTCAGCACAAAACAAATGAATATTAACAGACCTGTCATGGCATTCATGAAATCACTGATGTAGTATAGAGGATTTGTGACACCCGGATGTAGTTGATTTTCGATATACGAAAATATATCCAAGAGCCATGTTATGCCCATAATAAGTAACAGGCGCAAAAAGAGACCAACACTATAGAAATGAAAATTTCCACTAAATTATGGGCGTTTCCATATGTATATGCTACATACATATATTATATGTAAGTATATTCGAAGCAAAAAGACTAACTTACTTGTTTTTGTGTAAACGTAAATTACGACTTTTGTCGCTGCCTCCATCATTCATTGTTACCTTTTTAATTTCTCTTTGGATGATGAGTATCTTGTGTAGGGTCATTATAAAAAAGACCGTGTCCAGTAAAATAATGATTAAATTTATGCCAAAAAAGTAGATCATGGCAGACCAATCGTTTGCTAAAATTTAATAAAACAAAATTTGAATAATTAATACATAATTTAAAAAGAAATTAATATTATTTTTATGCAGTCATAATGGCATTTTATTGCCAATAAATTTCTGCTGTCACAAATAATTTATTTAAGCTTTTTTTTAATTTTTTATATAAACGATTTTAATAATTCTTTTTTGAAATGTTAAAGTTAATTCAAATAATTTTCTTGTCAATGTTGTCAGATTGTTTTAATTTAATTATATTTATTAAGTGCTTTCATTTCCAAGATTTATTTCAAGCGTGAAATATACAAATAAATAAATTAACAACAACACACATACACACACATATATGTATATTTGATAGATAATAAAGGTATTCACGTCGCCAGACTTCCAATATTTTTTGTAATTACTTTCTCCATAACCATAGAATTTAGGTCAATATCAGGCCTTATTTTGAAAGAAATTTTCGAACAGTGATCACAATACGATAAATATAAAATACTGCTCAGCAATTAAAACGCAATTTTCTTTGGTGCAATGGTCTACAGTTGTCAAATTGTACAATTACTAGCAAATTTAAATCTGTTATTCAATTTCGTAAAAATTTGAAATCCAAGACATACCCATAACTAACTTATATAACTCAAGGTTAACTCTTATTCATTAATCCGCAAACTTCTACTTATTAGTGGTCACACACGACTTATATATACATAAGTGTTGGGGAAGTATTGAAGCAGACCACAACAATTTCAAGTCTCTTTCGACTGCCTTTATATCCCCAGTAATTTTAAGGCTACCGATCAACATCCCTTCCTTTACTGAATTTCTTACCATCGCCTGCGTTTACTCTAGACTAGTTAGTCACATTGCCGACTAACGATTACCGACAATCCTCATCGCACAGTCTTTCCTAATCGCTAGTATCTCTTTAGGACTGAGGTCCTAGATAGCATCCACTCTTACTGCGAGCCTACCTGTGATCCTTAATCCACCTTTAGCCAATGCTGGACATTTGAGAAGTGCACGCGCTACAGCCTCAGGTACATTTTACAAATATCATTTGCATTTTTTTTAGATAATATTTTAAGATATCGTGTCTCGTTACCAACGCAGCTATCCGGTTTATCGTACTCAGATTAAATGCGAGGATATTTACAGCATCCCTGCCACGAGGCTCCATACGATACTGCTTACAAGTGACATCGGTCATCCACCTTCCAATTCAAAGACCTTTACCCTCACCAACCCATCGCCAATGGCAATTAGGTCTTCTGGTTCACTGAATGTCGACTCTAAACCTCTTTTTGCAAGTTCGTTATTCACTTCATTTTTAGTTAGGCCCACGTGTTCTTTAGCCCACATGAGCCCTCTTGCCCTCTTGAGCTTTGGAATACATTTACGCACCAAAGAAGTTCACATCCATCTACCGTACGCGTTTTATAACTGGCTGCTTATAAAGCGCAAACTCAGCATATTTACCTGATTAACGGACACGTGTACCACCAATCTCAAGAAGCAGGATAAGTCTAGCTCAAGTGAGTATGCACCAGCACCTGCCCTCCCGTCCACGAATATACTGATGCCACTATCCATTGGCTCATTGTGCATAAATCTATCCGATATTAGCCTTTCGATCAGTTTCACTCAAATTATCCGCTTATTTGGCAACCTTTTAATATACGTGGTACAGAATTCTACTATGCCGCAAATTTGATCCAATGACTTAGAATTAGACGTACTTAGTAAATAGGGTCTTATAAAAACCTGTGAGACCTGTGAGAGACCTGTGAGAGAATTCGATGTGATGTGATATACTTCAAATTGCTAAAGTTTGTTCTTGAATTTTTAAGTAAAACTGTAAAAATTATAGTTTTTGAAAAGGTGTCTAAAACTACGGGATTTGTTTCGGAGACAATATTTGTAAGGACATTAGTTTTCATATATAGTTTGACGGCTTTGTTTTTGAAAGGAATAATTTTGTTTGGAAATTTCTCAACTTATCTCGAAAAAAATTAAAATGAGTTGCCATATTAAATTTTTACAAGTGTAAAAATCGTTTGTAAAATGTAAACGCTTTATCTGAAAATGTATTTCATACGGTATCTTTAATATTCCGAACATATACTCCTAAATGAATAAATCGAACTGCAGAAGAATTGCAGTCAAAAAAAAAAAATTTATGGATAAAAATTTAAACTTTTTATGGATAAAAATATAAACTTTTTAATATTTTTTCATTACTTATTATTTAATTATTACTTATATTTCTTGTTAAATAAATTTTATTTTCAATCAACTCATTTGAAAATTGAATTGAAGTGAAACTCCCTAATAAAAGTAACACTATAACTGCCTTATTTATAAAAATAATTAAAGCTTTATAAAGGGTTTATAAAACAGATTTTCTTTTAAAATTTGTTTTATAAACGTCTTATAAAGCTGTTTTAATTTTTATGAATTAAACCGTAAAACTATTACTTACAATTATTCATATGAAATCCCTTAAAACAACATACTCACTCTTTAGCCAACAATAATCTTCACCAATGCCCGGCTTATAATACGGATCAATATCCGAGTTCTGTATGATTATCACAATGCAGGTAAGACAAAACGGGACACCCCAAGCATATGCCGAATACATTATAAAACGCTTACGTTGGCCAATGCGTATGGGACCTGTGATGCGAAAATTTTGCCACAAATCGAAACTAATAACGCTGAGCCAAAAGAAGGCAGCCATAAAAGAGAAATATCCAATGTAACCTATAAAGAGAAGAATTCAAAATACTATTTCAATTGTACGAATAATTAATCAACGACACTGTACCTAAACTGCTGCACACAAAATTGGCAAATATCACTTTGGATAAGGTGATGGCACTTAAAATGCTATAGCCGACAGCCAGTGCGGTTAAATATGATATCAAACATTTGCCATGTAGATTGCGTAGTTCCGGTATAAAGAGATACACAAATATGGTTAAAACTATAAAAATCACTGATATGGCCATGGCTACGTATAAAGAAAAAAAAATTAAAAGGAAAATGTAAATAAAATTTAATACGATTAGTGCTGAATAATATTATTGAATGTAGACAAGTTAATAGGCTTACCAATATTATTGATACGATTGGATAAGGTGGGCTCATTAGGTATGGGACAATTCATGGGATTTAGTACCCACGTACCATCGCTCATACTTTGCGGCAGCAAACAATAATCTCTTTTACTTATATACAACTGATCATAGTGACGATACATGGTACCATTCTCAAATATATCCCACTTATCATCTTCATCTACTTGTGGCAGCAGAGGATAGCCGCCCTCACACGGCACACCCTGTATGACCACAAATTGTCTGGTTGCATGGGTCTTTAACCTTGAACCATTATTATATATCACTTCTAGATAGGGATCATATTTTAATTCCTCCTTCAATTCTTCCTGAGAGCACACTCTCGACATATTCGATATCAGCTCTTTGGTAGGATGACAACAAAATTTAATGCAATTTCTTTCCTTGCAAACACAGCCACGTAGATGAGATTCTACAGGCAGGCGCTGTCCATCGTAAATCTCTTCATAGTTGTAAACACCCACCAAGTCCGGGGGTATAACCATTCCTTCATCCGCATAGAAATAGGAACCATTATCGAATATTATCGCATTTGTAAGATTCACTGTATCTTCAAAGGCACAATTTGGTATCTCTGTGTTGTGGTAAATTTGAAAAATAGCAAATAAAATAAAAATCTCCAGCATAGTCTTTAAATTCATAGTGCAAGACCTGCAAGTGCAAAAAGAAGACAAATAGTTTTAATAGTGTGTGATTTTTTTTTAATTTTGTTTTTACTTGTTGCAAAAGCTTTTCTTTTTATTTTATCTAGATGTACACGAACAATAGAAAAAAAGTGTTGCTTTTGGCAAAGAAAATAATTGAGTGACTTAAAACCTTACAGCGTCAATCACTAATAAAACTAATCAATTACATAGATCGTGAACATCATTGTGCATACAAAAATAAGAAGAAAAGGAAAACAATTGATTGGACATTTTGGAGCCGATAATACGCTGTCAAATGTGATTTGACGGTATTAATGCACACTACACTCAACAACGTGTTCTGCTGCAAAGTTGTTTGTTTTTAATAGAATAAAACAGATTTCAGTTCCAATGTACATATTTCCATAAACAATAAATAAATTTATGTCTTAATTTATATTTATATATGACGATGCTCATTTCACACTTTAGGATGGATTAACTTTAAATAATTTTAGGAATAAATTGACCAGTTGTCGTGGAAATAATTAAAATTTTGCCAAGAGCCTCCTGAAAAGATATAAAAGTATTGTTTCCAGCAAATAGTGAAACAATAAAATAGTTATACGATTATACGGTTATAGCTTAACAATAACCCCATATTATCATCCTGAATATAGAATCAAAATAATATTTTAATTTTCTTCCTTTCATAATTTTTTTAATATTCTCTATAACTTCCTAAAGCCATTTTGCTAATATCTTCTAATTGTCGTTTACGTGGTTATCTGGCAAACTTGCCTGCTTCAAATCTAGAAGATCGTTTTCGTATAGCTTTGATATATTGCCATTGAGAACGTTTGCTCCCGAAGAAAGTTCTTCTACAATACGAAATCGATTACTGCCGCAATATTTTTTTCACTCAAGCCTGCCTTAAGGATATTGCTGTACTTGCTGAGTTTCTTTAAGAATGATATTGGCCATCCAATCACAGTCGAAACAGCCCTTCGACATTAAACATTTCCAGAAGCTCTATGCAACTAATTTTTGTACGCATTTTTACGCGCTAAAGGTCGATGATTACCTACTTCTTTTGGCCTGAATTGGATGATATGAGCCCCAACGCCATGTACTTTTAACGCCGCTCATCCCGCATTATCTTGGTGAAATTTAAAAACATTTTCTCGTGGAGGTAGGGTAGCTAGATTGGAAATTCGGAAAAAATTAAACTTTTTAACGGAAACATGACCATCAAGTCATAACATTGATCAACTTTTTTATATGTTATTATTTATTTATTTCTCAATTGGACAATTTATTTAATCGACAAAAAAAGTCTGACCCAAGGAGAATTGACTATAAATTGGTGTCCAAAGTCAGCTGATTATTTTTTTTCGTTATTAGTTTTATCGCTAAATATATCAACATTTTTATTGTGTACAAAATCTTCAGCTAATTTTGATTTTTAAATTGAACAAATTAACTTAATTCTTAATCGCAATTATGTAAATGAATCGAAAGTGAGAAGTTTGTTTACAAAACTTGAGACCAAATTTACACTAATGAATAAGAAGACCATTGTTCGTTCTCGTCCTTATACCTATATGTAACTCGAAAACATAACTGCACTAAAGAAAAGTGTGGCTGAGAATCCGGAAACAGCCCTTCGACATTAAACATTTCCAGAAGCTCTATGCAACTAATTTTTGTACGCATTTTTACGCGTACAACGCTCAATAGGTGCAGAAAAAAAAACAAGCCAAAGGATCATGCATTGTGAGTTTAGTGATTGGGTGTTAGAGCATTGGAGCATTGAATGCGTCATTTTTTAACTTAAATTCAACTTCTTCATATTCCTTAATTGCGTGGTCTGCGGTATTATATACAAATTCGGCGCTCATATTAGGACACCCTTTACTTTAATGCAATAAAGTATTTTAGAAAATTGTTATTAGTTTTCTTTACTTCATTTCTAGGCAACTTTGTTGTTGATTCTCTGAGTTAGTTTTCGGCAAAGCAACAATAAAGTTCTCTGTTGTTTTTATATTATTGCATCAATTGTAAATTTACCACCACCTAATAGTCAATTCGCCTTGGTCTGATGTGTTTCATGCAAAAAAAATATATCCTTAAGATTCTCACTCATAAACACAATCTTGGATTACGGGAACAGCATGAGGCGAGGAGAGATTCCAATTAAAAAAGCACAAAAACAGTACAAAGAGTAAGAATCATGGGTGCATTAAACAATACATTGGATGATAAACAGTACATGTACTGCTAAAAACAACACGTCTGGCACCCCTACGTGCAGGTAGTATGAATACAAAACAGAGTGGGCCTCAATGTCAACATAACTCTTGCCATCGGTCAAGTTTAGCCTGATTTATGCGCGAGAGATATACAAAATTTGACATTTTAGATAAACGCCACTAAACGAAACTAAGATGGACATTTTGATAATATCTCACACAGAACTTATAGAAAGGAATAAAAGATCCGTTTGTTTCGTTTAACAACTTTCTCGGTACTTGTCAGAATCCTCTATTTGATTGCTCTTAACTTTAATTTGAAATTTTCTAAGAGTATACCTACCAGAAGTGCAAGATTTCATTACAAGGAATAATTTCATGACAAAAAACTAAAAATTACATAAAAAGAGCTGATATAATCTTTAGAGAGACTTATTTTATTAAATTTTTTTTTTCAAATTTACAATAGTGAGGAAGCAATAATTCTGTGGCAAAAAATGATGATGGTGTCTGATTTTGTACCTTAAAATTTGTAAGCCGATTTTTACAAATGGATTCCCTTTGAAATAAAAGTTTCAGCTGAAAATGTATTCATACAACTACTCAATTATTGTTTCATTTCAAGTCCTGCAATGCATTAAACCGAAATTTAATTCTTTAACATGAGAAAGTTGGAAATCCATATAAGGGACCATAAAGATATTTGTAATATCGACATGCTTCTAAAGGTAAAAGACATAAGAGGTAAAAGACAGTGTTCCCTTACATAATAAAAACCCGAATAGCAATGCTAGTGTAGCGTACTCCAGAGACAAGTTGTGTTGCACTTATGTGATTATTGTCTGGTTTCTTGTTAACAATAATTAAATGTGTGTTTGTTCGCAAATATCTGACAGATTTTACAGATCACTCCAGTAGATATTGCTGAGCATACATGCATATTTGAACTGTGTATATATGTATGCATATATTTTATTGGTTTTTATTCAGCACTCCAAAAGTTCATAGTGCTTTTCAACTTAATTTCTCCTCGTTTTCTTAAAATAATTCTCCTTTTTTTTACTTTTACAAACAAAAAACAGTCATTCCAATACGGGTGCTCGTGTATGATGGCATCAATATGTTTTTTTTTCTACCAAAAATGCTCTTAAAGATACCCGTAACGTTATTTTGGCTATAAAGTGCATTAAACTGTATGTATTTCATTACAAAAAATAAAAAAATACAAAAAAAAAATAAACCCATGATGGCACAATAAAAGGCAACAACAAGTAAATTTCACGAAAAATTTCAAAGAAATAAATTTTATAGTGTTTGAGTTGTATCAAGGGTTCTTATTCCAAGGGCATTTCCGGGTGATTTTAATGAAATTTTTTTGAAAATTGATTTCATGATTTTAGGAACTTTCTAGGATTTTAAGATAATTTTTTAAATAAAAATTTTTCGGTATTAATAAACTTTTTTTAATTTTAAATTTACTTAAACACATAAATATTTGATATATTTAGCATTGGAAATTCTAAAAAAATCAAACCTTTTTTTGGAAAATTCCAAAAAAAATTTTATAAATAGATATATATGACAATTTTTTCATTTCCAAAATTTTATTTTTTTTTATATTTTTTGAAAGAAATATGTATAAAGCAAGGCGAATTCAATAAGGTGAACTTATTAGATCAGCTGATCATCAGCTGTTGACTACTTCTAGGGACCACTTGTCAAATTTTTGTGTATTCTTGACATATCGTTATGTTTTACATTAACAAAATACACGTTTGTATTTTTTTCACTTTGTAGTTGTTTTAGCGACGAGTTCACCTTATTGAATTCGCCTTGGTATAAAGGTTTTTAAAAAAAAATCTTAATAAATTCTGTCTATAAAGAGTTGTCCATTTATGTGTTTAAATTTGACAAATAATGTTAAATATTTTTCATCTGAAGTGTCATTTATTTAGTTAAATGGATTGCGACATGTTTTCATAAATTTAGTCTTTTAATGAAAGTGGGCGTTAAAGTAGGCATGTCAATATAGTTTCTGCTAATAAATTAAACTGAGACATTTCAATAGTCCTTTATTCTTTCAAAAACCTTGTCCACAGAGAAATTATATGAATTTAAGATAAACCGTTATAAGGGAGGTAGGCGTTAAAGTGGGCGTGTCACCTAAATTTTGTGGCATAACATGACATTGACTAGAAGGATACATGTAGCAAATTTCATTATCATACTTTAAATTTTGTTGGTTTTATGAGCTTTTAAATTTCATTAACAGTGGATAACGTGAAAAGTGGGCGTTACAGTAAGCGTGTCGAAATTATTTCTACTAATGAATGCAATTTAGATATTTCAATATAGTCCTTTATTTTTCCAAAATCTTTATTCATAGAGAAATTATATGAATTTGAGATAAAACGTTATATGGGAGGTGGGCGTAAAAGTGGGCGTGTCACATTTATTTTTCGTTAGTACAAAACCTTTGACCAAAAAGCAATGTTTGCAAAATTGTAGAATCGTACATTTAATTTTGTCAGTTGTATTAGGTTTTAAATTTTGAATATACCGAAAAATACACTGTGCGGTATAAATTTTCGTCTTTTTTATCTAGAACTCTTTTCCTAATGCATAGATTTAAGCAATTTTCAGGGAAAAATATTGTTTTTACCCAGGAAAAATATATTCGAAGTTTTATGACTCTACGTTAATACGTTTGGATACAATTCCATTTTATTCGATGTTGGAAATACACGGTTTTTTTACCTACTCTTGTATTACGAGCTATAACTATCTTCCTAATATTCCGATTTAGCCCATTTTCATATTCTGACAAAATTTGAGCCACCTAGCTTTTTCGGTCCGACCTCTATTGCGCTTTCAACAGACGGACGGACATAGCTAGATCGTCTTAAATATATATACTTAATGGGGTCTTAAATGGATATTTCGATGTGTTACAAACGGAATGACAAAATGAATATACCCCCACCATTTTTTTGGTGTCGGTATATATTTAATTATATTATTTTATATTTATTACTTCCCAGAAATGCTTAAAAATTCCTCTCAAATTCCAGCACTGGCAAATTTTTGACAAACTGAAACCCCTTTAATATATTTTTGTTCCACACTAACAAATTCTTACGTGATTGTATGACAGACAGTATGTGTGCGTGTGCAATATAAATGAATGAACTTTCAAACATCTGAAACGGTTAAAGTGCGAACAAGAAGCTTAGGCTTCAGCTTTTCGTGTCTTAATTGATAAGTGACCAAAATATAAACACAAACAATATAAATATATCATTTACAGGAAGGAAACACTTGTGTTGTTTTGACAGCAAACAATAAAATTTAATACATAAATAATAAAACAAAAATATTTAAATATTCTGCCAAATTAGCGCGAATGTAAACATTTCTAAAAATATACATGAATATACAATAGTGTGAAATTATACTCGCATGAATGTACAATTAAAACGAATATTGAATATTAATTTTAAGACACAGTGGGTGCTGAAAAGAATAACATTTAATGAAAAATAAAAATGGAACAAATTATTGGCTGGAGTTGCCAGTATTGTTTTGCCAAATAGCCTGACAACCACTAAAATTTGTGATTTGATGATTTTTTTGGATATTAAAATATAATAAACTTGAAATGTTGCGCAAATGCTTCTTTAAAAGATAAACGATCGGTAGTCATTGACTTTATAAAATTTGTTTTTGGGTATTTGGAATTTTTCATACAAGCAATACAAAGGAAATACTTAAATATAATTGGAACTTGTTAGTAATATTTTACTTCTTAAGGTGCAATATTTTGTACTCTTTTCAACTTAGTGGTATGTTGTTAAGATAAGTTTAAACTAATAAGATTCCTTTTTATACCCTTCACCTGTGGTGCACAAGGGTATATATAGCTTTGTCATTCCGTTTGTAATTTCTACAATTTTCATTTCCGACCCCATAAAGTATATATTTTCTGAAAGCTTATGAATAGAGTAGTCGATTAAACCCTGACCGTCTGTCCGTCCATCCGTCTGTCCGTCCATCCGTCTGTCCGTGTGTTGGTTGAAATCAACTTTTAGAAGCAACTATATGTTCCTCAGATCTATATATGGTATCAATCTCTTGGAAATATCCAGGAATGAATCGCTATTGAAATTCAGCACAATCGCCCCACAACTTTCTGAGATATGAGCAAAAAACCACGACCATCTCGTTTTTTTTCACAATTACAACAACAACATACATACATACATACGTGTAAAAAACATACCAAACAAAAAAACTTACAAAAAAAAAAATATTAAAAATAAGAAAAAAATAATAAAAAAACTACAAAAAAAAAAATTTTAAAAAAATTTAAAAAAAAATTTAAAAAAATTTTTCAAAAATTTTTCTAAAAAAATTTTTTAAAAAAATTTAAAAAAAATATAAAAAAAAATAATAAAATATAAATAATATATTAAATAAAATAAAATAAAATTTTTTTGGCTCAGCTGGGATTTGATGCCACATTTATTCTAACGTGTACGTATGCACGTATTTTATATGGGATGAATGGTGATACAAACAATTGTTATTGCATGACTACACGTTGTGAAGGGTATATAAGATTCGGCACGGCCGAATATAGCACTGTTACTTGTTGTTTTTAGATTTATATGTACAGAGATATGGTTCATCACTATACTGTATCACGATGGCAAACTTTTTTTAACGGTTATTAAAATAATGATCAAAAGATTTGTATTCTATTGCTGAAAAACTTTTGAAGTGACCATGATTAATTTTTCATATATTTACGAATAGACCAGTACTTTTTATTTGTAATAAAAATTCCAAAACTTAATTTTAAGAAATTACATAGAAAAAACAAACAAGTAACACCAAATCTGATAATACCCTTTACATAAGTATAATTACCATATCGTAGCTTCGCCCAGATTTCGACTCAATCTTCGATTTTAAATTTTTACATTGTTAACTGTATTTTGCTAGTCAAGCCCTTTGATACCCATTTTGTTGAGGTAAAAAAATTTCCACCAATTCGTTTCGGACGCCATCTTAAATTTTTGCATTTTACATTTTTGCATTCTACTGGTGAAGCCCTTTCATTTGATACCAATATTGTAGAGATTGAAGGGGACAAAGCCGTAATCATATCTGAACCCTATATCAGCCATTTTTATTAGGACGCCATCTTCGATTTAAACTTTTTCATAGTTCACTGTAATTTTTTTGGTGAATCCCTTTCATTCGAACCACTGTAGTTTTAAGTAAGTCCCTTGCATTTGATATCGATATTAAGAGGGTTGAATGGGTGTAAATTTTTTAATAATAGATTTGAGCCAGACATAAAAATAATAAACGCCATTTTGTGGTAGCGACCTTCGTTGATTTTAAATTTTTAACAGCGTATTATATTTCGCTTGTTAAGTCTTTTCATTTGATACCCAAATTGGATCTTGGAGTTGAAAGAAATGATTTTAGTTTGTAAATTTTAGTGAAAACACCAACGCAGCTGTTTGGGTCTTACATCTGAATTATTTTGAAACCGATTTATTAGTTTATTTCTGAAATTATTTTTTATACTATGGTTCGTATCTATAGCGTGTCCTAGAATTAATCAGAAGCTTTAGTAACTGAAACTATTTAAAAAATATATTTATTTTTTCACAATTTTGTCTATAACTTTGCCGATTAATGACCGATTGGTACAAATTTTTTTACAAATAGCCTTAGAGGTACAATCTATAAAAAGTAGCAAGCGTCTATAAATTATCCTATGGCTGACAATTGTTAATTTTTATGTTAAAAATATAAAAAAAAACATACGCAGTCGTATTTATTTGCTCAGAACTCAGAAAGTTATAGCGATTGAGCTAGATTTCAATAGCGATTCATTCCAGGATATTTCTAAAAGAGTGAAAACACATACAAAACTATTAAATTTAAAAAATTTTTTTTATTTAAAAAAAAACATTTAATTTATTATATGTGCGATATATAGTTGGTGAATTCACAAGGTGACTTAGGATGCTTTGTTATAATTTTTCAATATTTTTCAAAAATAATACAATACTTTTCATTAATTAATTGTGGTGCAAAATCTTAAACTGAGTTCATTAATTATGTCTATAATAGCAAATTTATTTAAATTTATTTAGGGGCAGCAAAAACAATTCCAGAAGGCGTCATTGCACTCCCCAGAAATGTCTAATTATGCCATAATTAATATTATGCCATTTAATTAATATTTCGCCAACACTATTACAAACCAAAACGAATTTAGTTTATATAACGCAAACAAATAATAAAAATTTAAACGTTTTCTGTAGTTTTTTTATCAATAACTTAAGTGCTATTACAGCTATTATATTACACGATACTGTAAGTGTTATTTTTGTTGTCATTTGTTAGGTGACATCAATCATCAAAAACAAGTTCCAAAGAAAAATTTTAAAATTAAATTGGCTGATTTTGGTTTCTTCTTAATTTAAAATGTTAAGCATATTAAAAGCGAAATTTATGTCATGAAATAAAAAATGTTAAACGTAATTGCCGGCAATTACATAAATCCTAATTAATTGGCCAAAATCCATAACACTCCTTCCTACTTTATAGAGAAAAATTGTTTTTTTAAGAGATTATTTTAACTTGTGGAATTAAATAATGTAAAATTAAACAAGTAAAAACGCTATATTAGGCTGTACCGAACCTTAAATACCCTTTATACAGTTTGTACCATCAAGTACATACATACAAACGGTATGACAAACTTATATATACCCTTTTGCACTCTCGCAAGAAGGGCATAAAAAGTACTAGTGGTTTTATTTACATATACATATCTCTCTAAGTTATATAAGTAGAAATATTGTTGCATTTCAACACCACTAAATATATATACTATGATCGACAGACTTAGCCAAATTAAGGGTATTCAAATACACGTAGAAAAAAATTGCTTAAAAGTTTTTAATACATTAAACAGTAAGACGATTTAAATCTTTTAATTATATTTATACCCTTCATCTGTGGTGCACAAGGGTATATATAGCTTTGTCATTCCGTTTGTAATTTCTACAATTTTCATTTCCGACCCCATAAAGTATATATTTTCTGAAAGCTTATAAATAGAGGAGTCGATTAAGCCCTGACCGTCTGTCCGTCTGCCCGTCTGTCCGTGTGTTGGTTGAAATCAACTTTTAGAAGCAACTATATGTTCCTCAGATCTGTATATCAATCTCTTGGAAATATCCAGGAATGAATCGCTATTGAAATTCAGCACAATCGCCCCATAACTTTCTGAGATATGAGCAAAAAACCACGACCACCTCGTTTTTTTTTCACAATTACAACAACAACATACATACATAGATACATGCAAAAAACATACCAAACAAAAAAAATTACAAAACAAGTAACAGTGCTATATTCGGCCGTGCCGAATCTTATATACCCTTCACAACGTGTAGTCATGCAATAACAATTGTTTGTATCACCATTCATCCCATATAAAATACGTGCATACGTACACTTCGAATAAATGTGGCATCGAATCCCAGCTGAGCCAAAAAAATTTTATTTTATTTTATTTAATATATTATTTATATTTTATTATTTTTTTTTATATTTTTTTTTAAATTTTTTTAAAAAATTTTTAAAATTTTTTTTTATATATTTTTAAAAATTTTTTTTTGTCGTTTTTATACCCTTCACACAGTGAAAAAGGGTATATATAGGTTTGTCATTCCGTGTGAAATTTCTACAATTTTCATTTCCGACCCCATAAAGTATATATTTTCTGAAAGCTTATGAATAGGGGAGTCGATTAAGCCCTGTCAGTCTGTCCGTCTGACCGTCTGTCCTTGTGTATGTTGAAATCAACTTTTTGAAGCCCCTCGACATAGGTTGGACCCGGGTAAGGTATTAAAATATCAGAAATATTCGGGAGTAGATCGCTATTTAAAACCAGAAACATCGGTACATAAACAACTGAGATATGAGCAAAAACCCACGACCACCTCGATTTTTTTTTCACAAAAACAACATTACAACAACAACATACATACATACAAACGTGTATACCGGTTAGAGAAAACGTGGCATCGAATCCCAACTGAGCCAAAAAAAATTTTTTTTTAATTTTTTTAAAAATTTTTTTTAAATTTTTTTTTTTATTTTTTTTTTTTATTTTTATTTAATATATTATTTATATTTTAATTATTTTTTTTTAAATTTTTTTTTTTATTTTTTTTTTGTTTTATATATGTATATTATATATAAAATAATTTTTTTTTTAAATTTTTTTTTAATTTTTTTTTTTAATTTTTTTTTTAATTTTTTTTTTAATTTTTTTTTAATTTTTTTTTTCGTTTTTTTAACATACATACGTGTACGTATTTCATATGGGATGAATGGTGATACAAGCAACTGTTATTGCATGACTACACGTTGTGAAGGGTATATAAGATTCGGCATGGCCGAATATAGCGCTCTTACTTGTTTTTATTATTTTTTTTTTCTTATTTTTAATATTTTTTTTTTTGTAATTTTTTTTGTTTGGTATGTTTTTTACATGTATGTATGTATGTATGTTGTTGTTGTAATTGTGAAAAAAAACGAGGTGGTCGTGGTTTTTTGCTCATATCTCAGAAAGTTATGGGGCGATTGTGCTGAATTTCAATAGCGATTCATTCCTGGATATTTCCAAGAGATTGATACCATATACAGATCTGAGGAACATATAGTTGCTTCTAAAAGTTGATTTCAACCAACACACGGACAGACGGATAGACGGACAGACGGTCAGGGCTTAATCGACTCCTCTATTCATAAGCTTTCAGAAAATGTATACTTTATGGGGTCGGAAATGAAAATTGTAGAAATTACAAACGGAATGACAAAGCTATATATACCCTTGTGCACCACAGGTGAAGGGTATAAAAAAAATATTAAAAATAAGAAAAAAATAATAAAAAAAACTACAAAAAAAAATTTAAAAAAAATATAAAAAAAAAATAATAAAATATAAATAATATATTAAATAAAATAAAATTTTTTTGGCTCAGCTGGGATTCGATGCCACATTTATTCTAACGTGTACGTATGCACGTATTTTATATGGGATGAATGGTGATACAAACAATTGTTATTGCATGACTACACGTTGTGAAGGGTATATAAGATTCGGCACGGCCGAATATAGCACTGTTACTTGTTTTTATTTATTTAATAACTTTTTTGTAATTGATTTAAAACTTTTGTTATATATAAAAAAAAAAATTGTCATTTTAAAATAAAAAAATATATGATAAAAAAAATTTTACAACAAATAAATTGATACATTTTTAATTAAAATAAATTTTTAAAATTAAACGAATAAAAATAGCTCGACTGCCAACATAAGGAACAAGAAAAGCAGTTAACAATCTGCTGAAGAAATTTGTGGTAAGTACAAAAATATATTTGTTAAATTGTACAGTTTTCAAAGAAGGCCACGGCGATATCGACAATTTGTTACGGCCATATTGTTGTGGTTGTATCGTCATATCTTTCTTATGTTACTATTTGTCGTTCTCAAATTATTGTGTTCTATAGGTATATGTTTTACGTGTCACATAGAACATAATAACTTATGAACGACGTATTGTCAATTTAGCATGGGTTACAGGAATAAGCAAATTTTAAGGTTTAGCATAAAAGTATGAGTTATTGACCCTTTATTGAAAACCTTATTTTTATTGTTATAACTAGAAGAGCCCGGCGCGCGTTCCTACGCCTCTTAATGAATAAAAATGCATTCTGAATTTGAGTTTAATATCAAGTGCAAAAAGCTAAAAATTAAAAATTTTTTTAATGGGCGTGGCACTGCCCACTTTTCTAATCAAGAAATTGTATAGTCATGACAACTCAATATGTGTGCAAGGTTTAACAAAAATCGGTCCAGTGCAAGTACCTCAAAATTATAACATTTTTTATGGGCGTGGCCCTGCCCACTTTTCTTATCACGAAATTATAAAATCATGACAGCTCAATATGTGTGCAAAGTTTCAGAAAAATCGGTCAAGTGCAAGTAGCTAAAAATTATAACTAATTTTTTATGGGCGTGGCCCCGCCCACTTTTTTTCACCCATAAACACTTCCTGGTATGTGTACAACAACTTGCCAAAGTTTGAGTCCGATCGGTTTTACAGTTTCGGAGTCTATAGCTAACACACACACACACACGGAGTTTCACTTTTATATATATAGACTAGCCAATCCCGGCGCGCGTTGCTACGCCCCTTCATGAATTTTAATCGCATTCTAAATTTTAATCGAATATCAAGTGCAAGGCTAAAAACTATAACTTTTTCTATATGAGCGTGGCACTGCCCACTTTTTTAATTACGAAACTGTATAGTCATGACAGCTCAATAAGTGTGCAAAGTTTCAGAAAAATCGGTCCAGTGTAATTACCTCAAACTGATACCTTTTTTTATGGGCGTGGCACTGCCCACTTTTCTAAATACGAAACTGTATAGTCATGACAACTCAATATGTGTGCAAAGTTTCAGAAAAATCGGTCCAGTGCAAGTACCTCAAAATGATACCTTTTTTTTAATGGGCGTGGCACTGCCCACTTTTCTAATGACAAAAGTGTAAAGTCATGACAGCTCAGTATGTTTGCAAAGTTTCAGAAAATTCGGTCCAGTGCAAGTAGCTAAAACTGATAACTAATTTTTTATGGGCGCGGCCCCGCCCACTTTTTCAATCACGAAATTATAAAGCCATGACAGCTCAATACGTGTGCAAAGTTTCAGAAAAATCGGTCCAGTGCAAGTACCTCAAAATTAAAACTTTTTTAGGGGCGTGGCCCCGCCCACTTTTTTTATCACGAAATTATTTAGTCATGACAGCTCGATATGTGTGCAAAGTTTCAGAAAAATCGGTCAAGTGCAAGTAGCTAAAACTGATAACTAATTTTTTATGGGCGTGGCGCCGCCCACTTTTTTTCACCCATAAACACTCCCTGGTATGTGTACAACAACTTACCAAAGTTTGAGCCCGATCGGTTTTACAGTTTCAGAGTCTATAGCTAACACACACACACACACACACACACACACACACACACACACACACACACAGAGTTTCACTTTTATATATATAGATAGAAGATAGAAGATAGATTTGACTAAAACTTTCATCTTTTGTAGGCCTTTTCAATGTCCATATATGTCGTATGTATATGAAATGTGTATTACTATTTGCGATATATTCTCTAAAACATCATTCTAATTTAGGGTAAGTAATATCTTATATCTATCTAATTTCTTTTAATGATTTTATCTGAAACTGGTTCATTTATTTATATAAATGATAAAAATAATACTTTATTTAAATAATTCAAAAACCTAAATAAAGATGTGATTAAATCGATTAAAATCATTTTCAAAAATTATAGAAATTTTAGCTAATTTTTCACTTCTAGTTTGATTGAAACTTTTGCATAAATTATTTTTAATTAAAAATTTTCAATAAATTAATAGTATCATTTTGATAATTGGAGCAAAATAAAATAATTTTTTGATTAATAATATTAATACCGTAATTAAAACTAAAATTTTTTCTGTGCATACTTTTCACAATTAAAAAAAATAATACTTAAAGTTATTTATTTGTTATTTAGAAGATTTTTTATCAATTTCCTGCAGAATATAATAAATTAATAAAATAAATATTATGCGTCATTAAACTTGTCTTCTACCTCAGCGAATTTAATTGTACTTAATCTAAATTTAAATAATTTATGTCATATATACATGAATAATATTTTAATGTAATAAAGATCCCAGCAAAAACTCTCATTACAAAAAAATGAGTTGAATGTTCTTTTCTACTTATAATTTGGCATCTAAACCCAATATTTTAAAACGGCGTTGTCATTGGAGGCAAGTACTTACCACCTTCGCTTATAAATAGGGAATCGTACAAGTACTTATTACGATCGCTTATTAAGACGGACTTAAAAAGGTACTTTCTTTTATAGCAATAAATAATCTAATTATACCCTTCACACAGTGAAAAAGGGTATATATATGTTTGTCATTCCGTGTGAAATTTCTACAATTTTGATTTCCGACCCCATAAAGTATATATTTTCTGAAAGCTTATGAATAGGGGAGTCGATTAAGCCCTGTCAGTCTGTCCGTCTGTCCGTCTGACCGTCTGTCCGTGTGTATGTTGAAATCAACTTTTTGAAGCCCCCCGACATCGCTTGGACTCGGGTGGGGTATTAAAATATCAGAAATATTCGGGAGTAGATCGGTATTGAAAATCAGAAACATCGGTACATAAACAACTAAGATATAAGCAAAAACCCACGACCACCTCGATTTTTTTTCACAAAAACAACATTACAACAACAACATGCATACATACAAACGTGTATACTGGTTAGAGAAAACGTGGCATTGAATCCCAGCTGAGCCAAAAAAAATTTTTTTTTATTTTTTTTTTAATTTTTTTTTTTAATTTTTTTTTTATTTTTTTTTATTTTTTAATTAATATATTATTTATATTTTTATTATTATTTTTTTTTTAATTTTTTTTTTTAAATATTTTTTTTTTTATTTTTTTTTTGTTTCATATTTATTATATATATTTTAATTATTTTTTAAAATTTTTTTTTTTAATTTTTATTTTTAAATTTTTTTTAAAATTTTTTTTTTTTTTTAATTTTTTTTTTAATTTTTTTTTTTATTTTTTTTTTTAACATACATGCGTAAATTTATAATTTTACAATGTGGATGTTTTTATATATGTATGGTTTTTATATGTTTGTACGTATATCATATGGAATGGTGATACAAACTACTGTTATTGCATGACTACACGGTGTGAAGGGTATATAAGATTCGGCACGGCCGAATATAGCGCTCTTACTTGTTAATAATCTAAACAACCCAATACCATTGTGGAATTAAACAAGTCGTTCGGTTCTTTCAGCGAAAATTCGCTGCTGTAACTATCATTATTACTTATACACTAAGCGTGTTAAACTAAATGAGAATTATAAAAAGTTATGTATTTCGATGGCTTCTAGCAAATTTCGCATTGTATTGTGTGTGTATCTAAGCAAATGTCTGAAAATAAGTAGCCGCGTATCACTTAATAAATCAAGTCATTACTTAAATACTTCCTAGTACGACAGACGATATGTAATAGTCATTGAAAAGTACGTTGTAGGGCAAGTCATTACCTTGTTTTTGTTGTTATGTTAATATGAGTATCGCACGTTTTCAATAGCGTCCTTAAATAAAAAATATTTTTGTATTTCAAAAAAAAAAAAGAACGTTGTTGTTTGGAAGTTTTAATTAAAGAAAATTTCTAAAGTTGATTGTTTAAGAAAAAATAAAAAAATAAATATTTTTTTCAAAGTGATATTTTCAAAATTATCAAACGAAATATTTCGTTAATTTTTACCGTAATAAAAAAGAATCTTTTTTTTTGTCATGTTGTTTTAAATAAAACACACAAAAAATCAAGGAATCAGTGAATGGCTTCATTTTTAAAGCAATTTTTTTTAGCAACATTCATCAGATATTAACATAAGCTTTCTCTGTTTGATATACTACTCTGTTAAGTGGCTTCTATTGTTGGACTTCACTGTTGAAAAAACTTTTTCTATAGCTGCCGGCGAAGCCTGTAAAATAAATAATTAAAGACAAATTTTGAAAAAATCTAGGTATTATTATTTTAGTTTACTAAAATAGAGTCACGATTCGGGACCAGTCCTGTTCATGCCAAATTGATGATTTTGTAATGGGGCTGGTGCTGTTTAGATACTTTTTTTTTGCTTACGGGACCGTTGACTGTAAAAAAATAAATTTGTTCAAATTACACTCAGGTAACTTAAAACTGAGTAAATGAACTGTGAAGAAAACGTGGCATTGAATCCCAGCTGAGCCAAAAAAATTTTTTTTTATTTTTTTTTATTTTTTAATTAATATATTATTTATATTTTTATTATTATTTTTTTTTTAATTTTTTTTTATTTAAATATTTTTTTTTTATTTTTTTTTTGTTTCATATTTATTATATATATTTTAATTATTTTTTAAAATTTTTTTTTTTAATTTTTATTTTTAAATTTTTTTTAAAATTTTTTTTTAAATTTTTTTTTTTAAATTTTTTTTTTAATTTTTTTTTTATTTTTTTTTTTTTAACATACATGCGTAAATTTATAATTTTACAATGTGGATGTTTTTATATATGTATGGTCTTTATATGTTTGTACGTATATCATATGGAATGGTGATACAAACTACTGTTATTGCATGACTACACGGTGTGAAGGGTATATAAGATTCGGCACGGCCGAATATAGCGCTCTTACTTGTTAATAATCTAAACAACCCAATACCATTGTGGAATTAAACAAGTCGTTCGGTTCTTTCAGCGAAAATTCGCTGCTGTAACTATCATTATTACTTATACACTAAGCGTGTTAAACTAAATGAGAATTATAAAAAGTTATGTATTTCGATGGCTTCTAGCAAATTTCGCATTGTATTGTGTGTGTATCTAAGCAAATGTCTGAAAATAAGTAGCCGCGTATCACTTAATAAATCAAGTCATTACTTAAATACTTCCTAGTACGACAGACGATATGTAATAGTCATTGAAAAGTACGTTGTAGGGCAAGTCATTACCTTGTTTTTGTTGTTATGTTAATATGAGTATCACACGTTTTCAATAGCGTCCTTAAATAAAAAATATTTTTGTATTTCAAAAAAAAAAAAAGAACGTTGTTGTTTGGAAGTTTTAATTAAAGAAAATTTCTAAAGTTGATTGTTTAAGAAAAAATAAAAAAATTAATATTTTTTTCAAAGTGATATTTTCAAAATTATCAAACGAAATATTTCGTTAATTTTTACCGTAATAAAAAAGAATCTTTTTTTTTTGTCATGTTGTTTTAAATAAAACACACAAAAAATCAAGGAATCAGTGAATGGCTTCATTTTTAAAGCAATTTTTTTTAGCAACATTCATCAGATATTAACATAAGCTTTCTCTGTTTGATATACTACTCTGTTAAGTGGCTTCTATTGTTGGACTTCACTGTTGAAAAAACTTTTTCTATAGCTGCCGGCGAAGCCTGTAAAATAAATAATTAAAGACAAATTTTGAAAAAATCTAGGTATTATTATTTTAGTTCACTAAAATAGAGTCACGATTCGGGACCAGTCCTGTTCACCAAATTGATGATTTTGTAATGGGGCTGGTGCTGTTTAGATACTTTTTTTTTGCTTACGGGACCGTTGACTGTAAAAAAATAAATTTGTTCAAATTACACTTAGGTAACTTAAAACTGAGTAAATGAACTGTTCGGCAGCACACTGTTCATTTTGATGAAAACTGCGTTTTTATTAAATTTACTGTACATGAACCAGAATTATTAAAACTTTATTGCTTTAAAGCCGTGAATATACCGTTCTCTGGCATGTTACTGCAGTAAGTATAATTTTATATTAATAGTTTCAAAATTGCCACCAATAAGGTCGATATATTCATACTTTAAAAATGTTGCCAAATACTAAAATTTTATATAGATAACTGCTCAATATTTATTTTAAATGATTTATCGAAAAAAATTCTTTGAATTCTTTGACGTTTTATTTATTCACTTAGGGAAAAGTGAAAGTGGAAAAGTGGAAGTGGAAAAGTGCCTCTTAATAAGTTATTTTTAAGAATATTAAAACAATGCCAAATATATTAAAAGCGAACTATATTGAGGAAAAAAAACATGTCAGGATCCACAACTGCGCAGTACAAATCTAACTGAACCATAAGAAATCTAAAAGTTTGTCTGAAAACTGTTAGGACAGCTCTCACACACTCTATATTATATTATTGTACTTCCAACCAAATCTCTCTTCCTTTTTCACCAACTAACTCAATTTGTAAACTTTAATTTGTGTGTGTGAGAACTGTTAAAGTAAAATTTTTTATTAATTATACCCTTCACCTGTGGTGCACAAGGGTATATATAGCTTTGTCATTCCGTTTGTAATTTCTACAATTTTTATTTCCGACCCCATAAAGTATATATTTTCTGAGAGCTTATAAATAGAGGAGTCGATTAAGCCCTGACCGTCTGTCCGTGTGTTGGTTAAAATCAACTTTTAGAAGCAACTATATGTTCCTCAGATCTGAGTATGGTATCGATCTTTTGGAAATACGCGGGAATGAATCGCTATTGAAATTCATCTCAATTGCCCCATAATTTTCTGAGATATGAGCAAAAAACCACGACCACCTCGTTTTTTTTTTTGACAATTACAACAACAACATACATATGTACATACTGGTTAAAGTAAACGTGGCATAAAATCCCAGCTGAGCCAAAATAATTTTTTTTTATTTTATTTTTATTTTATATATTATTTATATTTTACTATTTTTTTTTATAATTTTTTTAAATTTTGTTTGGTTTTTTTTTTTGTTTTTAATACATTCTTTTTCTTTTTGTAATTTTTTTTTAGAAACATACATACGTAAACTCAATTTATAATTTTACAATGGGATGTTTTTTACATGTACATATGTACGTATTTTATATGAGATGAATGGTGATACAAACAATTGTTATTGCATGACTACACGTTGTAAAGGGTATATAAGATTCGGCACGGCCGAATATAGCACTCTTACTTGTTTATATTTATTTTTGACGGGTGCCTACAAAAAATTCTTGAAGCTTAACAACATGCCCTTCATTGGAATTAAGCATTCGATTACATCAATATTTTTTATAGAACTTATCATGTTAGTTAAGGTCTATCATAAATTGATAAGATAAAATTATTGAAAATATTTTACAAATTAAAAAGAAACATTGTACATGAAAAGTTTTTTTTTAAATAAATAAAAGTCATAGGAACCATAAATAAAGTTATTGTGACTATCAAATTTATGACACATTTTCGTTTTTAAACTCAAAAGCGAAATATGGTGAGGCGTATATTAATTGAGACGAAACATTCATTTTAGACCTCATAAAGTATATATTTTCTGAGTTCTGGTATTATTCCAATATGATCTGTCCACACGTTAGAACTTTATTGTATAACTCGAAACTGAACTAAAGCTGCCATTTTAGAAAATAAAATTAGAATACATATTAAATAACAATTAATCTAAACCAGTGGTCGTCAACACATATTGCCGGGCAAGATAGAATTCGTCACACGTCATCCGTTGTAATTTTTAACTGACAGCTTAATTTAAATACGACTTTTCCCATAAGCTTTGTCACTTTCCGTTCGTCGCCGTCATTGCAAAGTACTAAATTTGAGCAGCTATCAGCTGTCTTTTTATTTTGTCTTTACTCCGCTTACAAAGTATTTATTATTCGTTGTCACGTTTTTGTTAGATGGAAATCGGCAGCTGATGACGTAAGACGGATTCCATGTGTCTCATCATATGCTTACTCTTGCATTTACGATTGCAAAGGTGAGTTGTACATTCTCTCTCACAAAACACTGAACAAAGTTTAATATTTATAAATTGTAAAAATTTTAACCTTTTTTATCTCGTCACTTAAGATAACTAAAATTTCTTATCTTGCCGCGTTCATTGGTTCACCACTACAAAAACTGATGCTAAATTTGCGAGTTAGTTTATTTTCAGTCGATGTATGTATATGTAAGAGCTCTGTTTTGGCGAGCATATATGTACATATATAAACGATTGAGATGAATTGACTTTTTTATCATTAACCTTTATGTCAGTTTGTCCTAAAAATTTAATTCTAACCTAGTTTATATCACATCATAAAATTGATCAGTCTCCACTTTAATCGATGCCATTGTACTACTATTCACAATATTAATTCAACATTGCAAATCTCGATAAACAAACATGACTTGCATATGAAATAAATATCTTAACTCATAAATGTCTTTACATACATAATTTATAAATAATACTTCTTTCAAAAAACAACGAGACAGATAATCTCATTGAAATCCTATAAATGCCACGATTTATGAAAACAATTAAAAGCGTTTCCAGTGTTCTTATTTCAATTTTTTGTTTCAGACTGCGTTAAATTGTTTGTCCGCATAAAAAAATCATAAGTTTTAAATAAAAAATACCCCACACCAAAGTGTGTACTGGTTGTAACGTTAATACTTACTCGAATTTGAACAAAAAACGGCGCATGCAAATATTTATTTGTAGTTAAAATTAAGACAGCCGACGTAAATGTTGTTGTTGTTGTTTTTTTTTTGGGTGTGTTTATGTATGTTTATATTAAAATGCAAATTTACTTGATAATTTAATGGATACATCTTCATTACGGATACAAAGTAGAAATTATTAAACGCTACCTTACGAAAGTTTTTCTCTATTAAATTCAAGTTGTACCAAAACTAAGTGAGGCCAACATAATTTCAATAGTGTCTAATATACAGTAAAACATAGATAATTCGTACGCATCCAATTTGGATTATTATTAGGTTTTCATTACATTACATATATGCTTTTTAACATAGATTGCATTAAGGTAAATTTATTCAGCATGTAGCCTTGATTCGTCAGCTAATTATTATATTCTTCGCAGAGAATGAAAGGGTACACTTAAAAAAACAAATCAAGTAATCCGTAGTTAAATCAATCCGTAGCGGTGTCAGAAGTACGGTAAGTACGGATTTTCTTAAACCAAGTACAAAATTCTCGATTAAAAATGAATGTGTCAAGTACGAATTTCTTAATTTTAGAAATAGTTAAGCCGAAAAAAGTTTGATTTTAAGAATTATTAGCTTGATTTAAGATCTAAGCGTACGTCCAGTAAGCTTAAAAAAAGATTAACTCAAGTATAAATGAGATTGAATTAATCAAAGATGCGCTTGTTTCAAGAATTCGTAATTTGGTTTGATCGTTGTATAGTACAGTATCTTCTTGTGCTTTCGAATAGGGAAGTCGATAGAGTATTGTCCGTTTGTCCGAGTGCATGTTGAAATCAGTCTTTTGTAGCCTCCGGATATCGTCAAGATCCGCGTAAGGTATCAAGATATCAGAAATATTCGGCAGCAAATCAATATTTAAAACCAGCACAATTGTCTAATTCCGAACTAAACACGACTTTGTTTTCCCCTTATTTTTTTTATACCCTTCACCTGTGGTGCACAAGGGTATATATAGCTTTGTCATTCCGTTTGTAATTTCTACAACTTTCATTTCCGACCCCATAAAGTATATATTTTCTGAAAGCTTATGAATAGAGGAGTCGATTAAGCCCTGACCGTCTGTCCGTGTGTTGGTTGAAATCAACCTCAGATCTGTATATGGTATCAATCTCTTGGAAAACTTTCTGAGATATGAGCAAAAAACCACGACCACCTCGTTTTTTTTCACAATTACAACAACAACCTACATACATATTGGTTAAAGTAAACGTGGCATCGGATTCCAGCTGAGCCAAACAAATTTTATTTTATTTTATTTAATATATTATTTATATTTTATTATTTTTTTTTATATTTTTTTTTTTAAATTTTTTAAAAAAATTTTTAAAAAATTTTTAAAAAATTTTTTTAAATTTTTTTTTAATTTTTTTTTTGTAATTTTTTATTATTTTTTTGCAATTTTTTTTTGGTATGTTTTTTACATGTGCATACATACATACGTATTTTATATGAGATGAATGGTGATACAAACAATTGTTATTGCATGACTTTACGTTGTGAAGGGTATATAAGATTCGGCACGGCCGAATATAGCACTGTTACTTGTTTTTCATTTAATTTCTTAACACAAATTAAAAATTTTTCATCCCCGGTATAATATATGTATATATACACACTTGTGAGTATTTATAGATATGAAATAACTCTAGAGATATTCATAAAAAATTTTGGACAAATCAGTCCTTAATAATAAAATAAAAAATAAATGTAATTGGGAAACATATATATTTTTTTAAATATATCAAATTGTTCAAGCTTTAAAAAAATTTTGGACACTATAAAGACACCAAACTAGAAGCCGTGATCTTAAAAATTAGTTTTGAGAAAAAGTAATAAATCGGTTTGAAACTAACTGAGATATAAGCATCAAAATTCAAAATTCCGTGTTTTTACTAAAATTTATAAACGAAAATCGACGTTTTTTAAAAGTCCTAGACAACCGAGAGGGTTAATATGGATATTAAACGAAAGGGAAGGCACTAGTAATAAAATGCAGACAACTATAAAAAATTTAAACTTCAAGATGGCGTCCTAACTAAACTGGTGGATAAGTATAATACAGTAAAGTATGACAATGTGTAAAATCCAATATAATGTTGGAACAAAATGGTGGACAATTTTTTTTTCTTAACTCTATCAAAATGGGTATCAAATAAAAGGGCTTGACTAGTAGATTACCTTGTAAAAATAAAGACTGCATCGGAAGTAATAAAGCAAAATATTGTATAGCATTAAATATGAAATCTAGGCTTTGTTACGATGACGCCATTATGCCAATTTACATGATGGTGAAGGGTTATTTCAGATTCAGAATGGGTGAATATAACACTCTTATATAAATATAAATTTTGCTATTTAGGGTTCAAAAATCAAAAAAAATTTTCTTCTGTTGTACTTTTGGTTCAAGCTCAAGGTTGCCACTTGTTTAGAATTTGATACTGTTTGTATGAATGCATTTGGTACCTTTTACGTATCACCATTTAAATGTAATAACATTATTAATAAGATGTTGTTATTTAATTGAAACTATAATTAACTGTTTGTGCATATAATTTGTAATTGAAGTTGAAATTTATTTATACCTCGTATAACATTAATAGGTTTTTTAAATAAATAAAAAAAATAAACGATAAAGTCTACACCAGGGCATATTTATTCATCAGGTAATAGCAGTTCGGAGAGAGTTTTTATTTATATTTTTTATATATGAAGTTTGACATTTGAAACAAATTAGAAAAGAGAGAAAATTGTTTTTTAATTATGCATTTTGACAGCTGAAATTTAAAATTAGTGTTAAAAAAATAATCAGCTGACGAATCGAGAGTACCTGATGAATAAATATGCCTTGGTCTACACCTTTTTTTGTAATCTTCAATTAAATAATTTAGAGAAAATGTGTTATCAGTTGTTGTGTGTTTTTATGAATATATATATGGTGAATTTATAAGAAGTGTAATTTTGTCGTATTGTTATAAAATCATAATTTACTAAAATTTTTAAATTATTAAAGAGTAATTTATTGTTTATTATTAAAATTTTCAACCATTTAAAAATTTTTTAAGATTTATGACAATACGATAGTAGCTTGTGAATTTATAAATTTGAAGGAAAAACAAACAAAAAAAATCATAAAATTTATCTAAAAAAAATATTTGATAATTGTTTTTTTTTTAAATATGATGTTTTTATTAACAATTTCTAACTCGTATAAAATTTCAGTTTAAAAGAGAATTTTTAAAATGCTAAATTTTCCGCAAAATATTTAAAAATATATTTTATATTAATTTCCAAAAAAAAATTTACGAAGAATAATTTTACAAACGTTTTCTCAATATACTTATGTATGTCATAAAACATAACGTTTGAAATATTTTAAAATATTAAAAATTTATTATTATTGCAATCTGAGTAATAAAAAAACGTTTTAAAAAAATTTATTTTTCAAGAAAAAAAACAGAATATCACTAACAATTTCACATTTCTGATATTTTAGACAGTTTTAGTTTCCGAGCTACATAAAACCATTTGAAGTTTTTGAAAATTTCGAAATTTAAATTTTGACCCCAGAGGTTTATATAATTCCCATCGTTACTATTTATAAGGAGCTTAGGGCCTTAAAAGGGGTAAAAGTGTTTAATTTGCTTAAATTTGGATAAATGTTTTACAAATTTTATGTATTTTAAGTCATCATACATACATATATGGTACAGAATAATTTGAACTTTCTTACTTGGTTGGTAGTTTTGAGAGGTTATGCAGAGTTTATTTAAAAAAAACATCTGTAATGTGCAACACGAGATACTTCAGTTTGCTTAACTTTCAAAAAAATGCTTATTTCAACTTTACTAAAAAATGAAATCATTGAAAACAATTCCATTCCAAAGTAAATAACATTTGTGTTGATTATGGCAATTAAATAAAATAATTAATGGGCAATGCGCACAGTGACCGATTGATCTTCCAGATCCAGATGTTTTTACTCGCAACAAAAAATTCAAAGGCACTTTAATTGTTTTTAATCTATTTTCAATATATTTCTGATTTGCTTTTCACAACTTGTGTTTTTTTTTAATAGGAATATTATATTTCTTATTCTTTTTTAAGAGTGTTCTTATTATTATTATTTTTTTTTTTGTAGTTGCAATATTTCATTTATCATCACTTTACCAACATATTTGTTTTATCAAATTCTTAATGAATAATACAATAAAAAAAACAAATAAAAAATACACAATAACAATAAATTTATTACATTTTTCAATAAATAAAAACAAAAACTATAATACTGTTTAACGATTTGTTTATTTTGAATAACAAAATAATTGAATATTTTTGTTTGGATTTTCGTTAAAGTTTAAAAATCTTCCTTTTTTTAACGTCCGCTCTTCGCAAATCCAAAACGTTAACTGAAATGTGTGCAACCTCAACACAACAATACAACAATTGAAATTCTGCTAAAGTGAAAATTGTTATCAAACGAATCGTTAATGAAATATTATACATTTATGTGTAAGCAGTACTCGCTCTCCTCTGTACACTAAAACAAATGACAAGAACAGTGTTGAGTGTTTGGGGAAATTTGCGTTATACGGTATGATAAATTTAAAAGCAATTGTATTGGACTTCAAAAAGTTATTCATACATATTTAAAAATATATATATATTTTTTAAATACTTCGGTAGTATTTTACAGTCCACGTAAATAAATGCACTACATTTCAAACGCATAGACGACAACAGGATCACAATCGCAATTAATCAAAGCTAAACTACAAACGATTATATGAAGACGATTATTTTAACACTATATCAGCTACACAAGCATTAGGGTGGTTCAAAAAAAGTTGTCTCATTTTCCTCTAGAATTAAGGATTAGTTAAAGCCTATTTCAGAGTTTTTCGTACTCGCAGACATTTTTCTTTTTCAAAGTAACGATTCAGATACAAGTCTAATGTGAACTATCAATATTTTAGAGAAAAATTAGTACAGACTTATTAACCATTATTATTTACAAATGAGTACGACAGTCAACTCTCTCATACACAGCTATCAAAAAGTAGTTTTACAATAATTGTTCAGTAAAATGGTTATTAGGTAATGTGTAATATTTACTTTTTACAGAATCGTTAACAAAGTTCCCTACTAATTCCTTTTTCTTGTGTAGAATGAGTCGATAATACAAGAATTTACGTTTTGACATAAGCAACTAAATGTTGCTAATAAGTTTAAAAATTTGTTAAGTCAGACAATGCAGTTTTTGTTTAATACCGAACACAATATGAATTTCTGTGTTTTATCGCCTAAAGATCAAGTGACTACGATTGGAAACCCTGATCAGAAACTTAAACCGGAATTTTTTTGACTAAAATCTTTTGAATTTATTTGACTAAAATCTTTTGAATTTATTTGACTAAAATCTTTTGAATTTATTTGAATTTAAATACTTTTTCTGAACTTAATAATTGCTTTCAGTTTTCAAGATATCTTAGATAAATATAATTTTGTAATTCTTTTTTTTTCTTTGAATTGAATAAAACTAAACAAGTAAGAGCGCTATATTCGGCCGTGCCGAATCTTATATACCCTTCACAACGTGTAGTCATGCAAAAACAGTAGTTTGTATCACCATTCATCCCATATGAAATACGTACATACATATAAAAAACATACATATATAAAAACATCCCATTGTAAAATTATAAATTTAAGTATGTTTGTTAAAAAAAAATAAATAAATAAAAAAAAATTAAAAAAAATTAAAAAAAAAATTTTAAAAAAATAATTAAAATATAAATAATATATTAAATAAAAAAAAATTAAAAAAAAAATATAAAAAAAATAAAAAAAAAATTTTTTTGGCTCAGCTGGGATTCGATGCCACGTTTTCTCTAACCAGTATACACGTTTGTATGTATGTATGTTGTTGTTGTAATGTTGTTTTTGTATGGGTTTTTACTCATATCTCAGTTGTTTATGTACCGATATTTCTGATTTTCAATACCGATCTACTCCCGAATATTTCTGATATTTTAATACCTCACCCGGGTCCAAGCGATGTCGTTGATTTCAACATACACACGGACAGACGGTCAGACTGACAGACTGACAGTGCTTAATCGACTCCCCTATTCATAAGCTTTCAGAAAATATATACTTATGGGGTCGGAAATCAAAATTGTAGAAATTTCACACGGAATGACAAACCTATATATACCCTTTTTCACTGTGGGAAGGGTATAAAAAAAGGTATACATTTTTTAATCTTCAAAGATTTAAATTCATCACCCCTCATAACATAAGAAACAGCTTTAAGTTGCTCATATTCTAAAATATGTATGCTTGTGTAGTAAAAGATAAATGCAGCTCTGTGCAGCTAATGTTACTTTTACACACTACATGTGAGTTCATAAGAAGTCCTAAGAGTCATATTGCCTAAAAATATTGAAATGAATAAAAAGTATTACATATATTGTTTATTATGAAATTTCTAGCCTTATTAAATTTTAAAAAATTATGACATATTGAAACTTAAAACACCTTGTAAATGTTTTTATTTATTTATTTTATTATTTTATTTATTTGCAAATCAGTCTTGACAAACCAATTTTAAATTTAAAATTATTCTTTTGCAATTTTAACAATAAAGAACTATATATTTTTTTTAAATATTCTCTAAATATATTTTTTTTAGTTTTCTATATTTTTTAAAATTGTCTTTAATAATATTTTTAAGTAGAAACAAACATTTACTAAATAGAATTTATAATAAAAAAATATACCCTTTTGGTACCATAAAAAGTTCGTTAGGTACTTTATTTAACAGTTTTATAACTATCAACACATTCTCTTATCATCAATATCTCTCTTGGCCCGTTCACTTTTCTCTTTCGTTTAACAGAAGATTTATTTTTACAGTTTTTACTACAATAGCTCCTCCAACAATATCACACTGTTTACAATAGCTCCAGAATTTAATGTTTACTTGGAATTTTTATCCATTTAGCCAACATTGGTGCCTTGATTTTGTATATTTCGTTTATAATTGACAAAGATTTCGTGCTGTTGTCTTGTTGCTGTTTTTTTGTTTTTCAAACAATCGTTATACTTTTGTTTTTTATTTATTTGGAGATGGTACTGTCGTCGATGTTGTGGACAAAGATGTAAAGGTTGTTTTTGTTATTGTTTGTTATTTAAGTACACATGGATGCCAGTATTTATCCATTTCTCAACCTCAAGTGATATACGAATGTATTAATAAGTCTTGCAAACAGTTTTGCAATTGATGTTTTAACGCACAATAAGTTCAAGTTACATTCGTATGCACTTGGTGTTAATACACTGAAAAATATATTCTTTATAAAATTTTACCTTACAATAGAATTTTTTTTAAATTTTGTAATAATACAGACCTAAAAACATTTTGTTTATTATTTAAGCAAAAATGTTTGTGTATAAATTTATAATTGAGTAACTAATTATAAGTATATGCTGAATTAAATGAATCTTCCAACATACACACTTATGTGCTTAAACGTATATTCATACATACGTATATATTGCATAATTTTTTGCATAGAAACTGTGCACTTGTGCTGCCAGGAAACAGTGTTAATTATTTGCTTTACTTTATTGCTTTTTTGGAGCAGTTTGTACTTGAAATTTTTTAGGAAGCTATAAAATATGCCAAAATTTAGCTAACATCCTTTTAAAAGCGACAGATTTTTACTTTAATAAAGATTTTTAGTTTTTGGTTTCCGGTAGTACTTAGTTTTATAAAATTATGTTTACTGTGCTTTTATCATTAGTTATACACTGTGTAACAATATCAAAGTTTTTAAAATACCAAGATTTCGATAACGGACCGCATCAAACGACATCGTCGTTTCTAGCTGAATAGTTTGATTACGAAAAGCAACATCGACCTCTTTTGAACGTGTAACTCAATAGTACTAAAGGAGCTAATACACGACATGTTTTTTACATCTGACTTGTCAAATTCTCCACTGCTAATACAAACATGTCGTGTGTTACCTTTAAAACATTACTTCTGTAAAAACACATGTGTTGAGACATCTGACAAAATTTTAATTAGAGTGCGCTCTATTTTCATCTGTAAAAACATGTTACATCAGTCGTTGGCAGAAATCTCTGCTGCTGCAAAGTAGTCAGCGTAAAAGTACAATTTTGACAGACATGTAGATTTACATATGTCTCACAAGTTTTAAAGTCAGATGTAAAAAACATGCCGTGTATTATAGCCTTAATTAAGGTACATGAATAAGTAAAGGGTGTGCTAATAAATGTCTGTATAAATAAACGTCGTGGCTTCGCATGTTTTGCATGTATGTACATATATTTTGACTTTATAAGTTTATCAACTCCTTTAGTATGAGTGTTAAAACAGTCAACTCAGTTATCAATTTTCTGATAACGTTTATCGTAGATCAAATAGTATATTTAATCATTTATTGTATTAATATTTATTCACTGAAGTAATAATTGTTTAAGTTAGAAGTGTCAAAGACTTCTTTCTCAAAAATACATACAGATTTCTATTTGTACAGAAGTGAGCGCATTGAATCTTTGTGCATTTTAAATCTGTTAGCAGTATATTATTATTTTAAAATTATTTTCCTAGTTAACTTTTAAAGATAATCAAATTATTAAAATAAATTAAAAATGTATTCAAATGCAAAATATATACAATTTAATGCTGTAATGAAAATCTATGTGTGTTAAGAAATCGTGTTGGAACGAGATCAAGTGAAAAAACCAGGATCTACGTGTAGTTTTAAAAGTTACAACACAAACATTAATTTGTGGTTAAGAATTTCATGTTGTGAGATTGATGAGACCGAATTTAATATGAACACTTTTTTTAACGATATAATGAGTGAGTGAGATTTTGCATTTAATGCTATTTTAAACTGTGTTTACACTATAATACAAGTCGTAAGATTTCGATTAGATTTTGTTGCAAAATTGAGTATTTTTATGTTTTTTTTTTAATATTCATTAAGTTACAAAAGGACTTGGGTATATTATTTAATTCTAAATTTATTTTTAAGCCTCATTTAGTTGAATTAATTCCTTAAGCATATTCAACTTTAGCATTTATAAATAGAAACTGTACTGAATTTTCGTATTCTTATACTCCTTAATTTCATATATCATTTGTGAGAGAAATCAAAAGCAATCTATTCGTTATGCATAATTACCCCACTTAAAAATTGTTTGCCCACTGCCAAGTTATAAATCATGTTGTTTTCATCTGGGTAGAATTTCCTTGGAAAAGTTACGTAAGATTCATTCAGTGTTACATTTTTTTTTTTATTTATTTAACGGTAATATTGATTGTCCAGAACTTTCGGAAAAACTTATTTATTTTATGTCGAATTTGTAGAAATTTGTTTTTTGCCGGCTAATTAAATATCCAGTAAAAAAATTTTAAGCTACTTCAATGTGAATAGCATTTTTCAATGCTTCTAAGTCATAAGTGCAAAAGGAGGTATGAAGAATGCCTTCTCCAAATCCAAAATAATTAGCCATTAATGGTGTGCTTTAAAATACATGCAAGTGTGTGCAAAAAATTTTAAACAATTCAGTTAATTAAACGTTATTAACTCATGAAAATTTGATCTCCTTTCATCTCATATGCATGCCTTCAAAGCACTTATTAGAATTAAGTGAATTTTATTAATATACTAGCTTATCCCGGCGCGCGTTGGCGCCCCTTAATGAATAAAAATGCATCCTGAATTTTTAATTGAATATGAAGTTCAAGAAGCTAAAAATTATAACTTATTTTGTATGGGCGTGGCACTGCCAACTTTTCTAACCATGAAATTGTATAATCATGAGAGCTCAATATGAGTTCACAGTTTCAGAAAAATCGCTTCAGTGCAAGTACCTCAAAATTATAACTTTTTTATGGGCGTGGCCCTGCCCACTTTTCTAATCACGAAATTATATAGTCATGACAGCTCAATATGTGTGCAAAGGTTTAGAAAAATCAATCAAGTGCAATTAGCTAAAAATGATAACTAATTTTTACACCCATAAACACTCACTGGAATGTGTAAAACAACTTGTCAAAGTTTGACTCCGATCGGTTTCACAGTTTCGGAGTCTATAGCTAACACACACACACAGAGTTTCACTTTTATATATGTAGATGAAAGTATGTATTTTTAGAAAAATTTAACTTATTATACTTTAGCCAAATTTCAATACATTATTAAACAAAACAACAACTTTAACTACTTCTATTAATATATTTTTTTTTAAATTCTGTCAGTGTAGAAAGAGATTATTCTTAATGAATCATGTTTCAGTTCAACGAAAACAATAATAACATATTTTTGTATAAATATGTTTATTATATAGCCTACATACACACTAACATTCAGACATAGATAGAGGTATATATGTATGTATGTACGTAGTTTTGTACATCTATACATCGGTATTAGGCAACTCCAAAAAAATACCTTGAAATTACTCCAATTTCTAAGCATTACTTTTAAGATTTCGCCAATTCGTGTATAGCCTTTATGTGTGATGTCAAGGGTATATGTATGTATATGTTTGTATATGTATATACTTAGGTTTGTCATTCCATTTGTAGTTTCTACAATATTAATTTTGGATCCCATAAAGAATATATTTTTTTTGTGAGCTTATGACTAGGAGAGTCCATCTGTCCGTGTGTTGGTTAAAATTGACTTTTAGAAGCCTCTACAGTTTGCACAGATCTGTTTGTTGTATCAGTCTTTTTGAAATATTTGGAAAAAATCGCTATTGAAATGCACATTCGTTTAACTCTCTGAGATTTAAGCAAATAAACCTCTGACCGATTTTGTTTTTTCCCATATTTTTTACTCTAAAAATCAACATTTTTCAACCCTAGCGTAATTTATAGACATATTATTTGTAGCTATAATTAATATGCCTCTAAGGTTATTTGTAAAAAAATTTCGTCACTAATCGGCAAAGTTACAGGCAAAATTAATTTTAAGAAACATACATATGTACATATTTCTTAAACGTATTAAGCTACTACAGCTTATAATTAATTTTTAAAACTGCTAAAGGCACCAAACTACAACCCGTGATCTCAGAAATGATTGCTGGGAAAAACTGACAAATCTGTTTGAAACTAACTGAGATATAAGCGCAAAAATACAAATGTTTCGGTCTTTTTCCCAAAATTAACAAACTGAAATCGATTTTTTCAGCTTCTGAACAACACAGAGAAGGGATGTGGGCATAAAAATAAGGGCCTTGACCAGCAGAATATAATACACTATAAAAAAATTTTAAATTCATCATGGCCGGCACTACAAAATGGATTAACATAAAATATGTATAGGTTTAATCTAATCCTACTAATAAAATAAATGTGAATGTTTACATGTTTGGCTATTTGTTACTCAATCACGCAGAAATGGCTGAACTGAACTAAATTAAATTTGGCACACAGAGAGATATCAATCTAGGTTAACATATGAACTACTTTACTGTGAAAAAGTTAAAATTCAAGATGGCTCCCCAAACAAAATTGCGGATATTTTTTTCTTAACACCATTAATATGTGAATCAAATGAAAGGACTTGACTATTAAAATACGGCTAACTAAAATCAAAGATGGCGTCGAAAATAATAAAGCAAAATGGTATGTAACATTAAATCTGTAATCAAGGCTAAGCTACGCTGTGGTCACTATATGATGGGGAAGAGTTTTATCAGATTTGGTACGGCCAAATATGACATTCTTATTTGTTAAGTTTGATATGCATACGAAACGTGCTGTGAAATACAATCAAGCTCTTTTTTAACATTATATGAGAAAAGATAAAGAGTTTTTTATAAGGTCTGTTCGAGAAGGTTGACTGTTTGTGGCTGCCATATATTTAAGAGGGTTCTTTTATATCTGTTGTTTGTTATTTAATTACTATTGTCATATTATCATATCAAGTTGTACGATTAATGCTAGGCGCACAATTGGGACGAACGACGAATTTTTCGTCGCGAATATTCGTCATAAAAAAAACACATTTGTGTATATGAGAATGCATACAATTGTGGCGTCAGTCGAAGTTCGCTATACGCGGCGAACTCTGCATTAGATTTATTTCTATTTCTTACGCCGGTGAACGACGAACAAATTGATACAAGGTGACCATTTTTTATTAAATTTGGGTTTACTTCTCAACTTTTTAAGAAAATAAGGTTAGTTTTTACTTTAATAATTGTTTTGTTTTTTATTTTAAAACATTTAAAATAAGTATAAAAAAGTTAAGTACAAAAATTTGTTTTTATTTGTGTTTTTGCAAATGTTTAAGTTTATTAAGGGATATTTTTTTTCATTTGGTCACACTATTTGCTGTTATACACAAACAAAATTTTTATTAATGTTTAATGCACGTACCAACGACATTTTTTGCAAACGTTTGCTTATACGTAAAAAAGTTTTTATTATTACAGAAATTATATATATTGTTTTGTTGAGTTTCACAAAAAATTAAATTCTTAAAATTTTTTTTGTTTTTTCTTTACACAAACACTAAACAATTTTATCAACTATAAAAGATGTTACTTTTTCGTCGGAATTCGTCGTTCGTCCCAATTGTGCGCCGAGCAAAAGTTTTAGTTTTGTTAAAGTAAGTTTTCGAGCCCAATCGTGAATTGATAATAGTAGTTGATCACATAGACTGTAGGATTTATCCCTAATAACCTCTTTTGCAGATCTGTTTCAATAAGTTTTAGTTGACTGATGGCCTTAAAGTCAACATAGTCTAGACCGTACATCGTGCAAATTCGCGCCTGTCATTTGAATAATATCATATTTCTACATGAGCATTTAAATTTGAAAACATGTAATATTCGTTAATATTTTTTTTATAAGATAAATATTTTTATCATAAAAATTGGTAAGTCTGCTTCATGTGTAGAGTGCTGTTTGTTGACTTTTTTATTATTTAATTTTATTTAAATATTTCTCTCGCCCATACAATGGGTTGCAGTCTAATATTTATAGTCGAGACATACATACATACATACATACATACATACATACATACATACATACATACATACATACATATGTACGTACATATATATTTTTGTATGCATAAATATGGACTCATCTTTGTACACAAGAAAAGTTAATAAGTTTTTTGTACTTTATGGTATGCAGACTTTTAGAGCGATCTTTTATGGAATCTTATGACTGAAAGTGGTCGCAAGACATTTATTGTTAATAATGATCATTTATGTACTTCAGAACAAAAATACAAAACTTTCAACACAAAAACAAAAGAGTAGCAATTGAAAATGATCCTTGAAATTTAAAACACATTTAGATACAAAACAATTACAGGCAAATACTGAGACAAACATTGAAAAGCAAACAAAAGAAATATGAAATCTGAATATTTTTAAAATACATCTATAAGATAGGTAAGACTGAACAAAAAAAAAACCGTCTGTTCATGACGGTTTCTGGAATACAAAACACTTTTTGACCACTTTTCCCTGTATGTATGTCTATCTGTCTACATCTCTGTCTTCCTAAACTTAATTTGTTCAAAAACTACTAAATAGATTTTGATAAAAATGTTGTATAGAAGTATCTTGATTTCTGAGTTAATATAAAGGGTACTTTTTTTTGCATGTTTATATATCACTTCTAAAAGAAAATATAAAAATTGCAAATAAATTTGCATTTTATTTAAGGTTGGTAAAAAATAAATTCATACACGGAAACTACAGAGGGAGAAATATAAACAAAATTACACTTACAATGATATCAGAACTTATCTTAAAATGAATACATTACATAAATATTGTTGGAGCCAGCAAAGCGGACCGGATTCAACTAGTTCAATTATTTTGTTATAGTCTGTTTATATTTATAGCAAATATTTATTTGTTACTATTTAAACATTTTTATTTTCAATAAAATTATATATATATTTTTTAAATAATTTATTTCATTCTAAGTTTTTTCAAAACAATAGTGTTTGAGATTTAATTAAAAAAAATTTCTTATAACTAATATTTACTATTAAAATAGTATGTATGTACAACCTTTCCCTACAATACGATTCAGTCATGAGCTCAAGTGCTTTAGTTAGCACTGCTCTGTTTCACACCCCAACATTGGCCAAATGTAAACATTTCTAAAGAGCTTGAACAACGTTTCGTGTGATTTTTTTTTTAACAATTTTAGAAGAAAACCATTCCACACACTTAGCAAGTGGTACTTTTAGAAATTTTTGTTTATTTCTTATAATTATTTTGAAAATTTATTCATCATCACAGCGATTTTATAAAAAAAAATAAATAAATTAGTTTTCTATTGTGTAAACATTTCAATGTTATTTTAATCGATTTTCTTTTTTTACGATTATATATTTTAGAATTTAAAGTATAGCATAAACAAACTGGATCATTTATACAAGAACTGTATTCACAAGGTGTCCTAATGCGTCATAATGTCATAATGTTATAAAATTTCTCAATAGTATAAAAAATTGATGTTGCGTTTTTAGTAAAAACTGTTCTAAAATAATACAATTGTGTATGATATGTTTATTGTGCTGTCATAACTTTTTTGATAGCCGCACATTGGGTTCAAATGGTATCAAAGTGGCGATTAATTGAAATTTAGAAATAAAGTTTTTATAATAAATTTAAGTATAGGGTAAAAAAAAATTATTGTTTAAAAAAAGTGAAAAAATTGGAAATTTTTACAATTCAAGCAATTATTAGTAGTGTTAAATCTATTAAAAGTAAATCTTTTAAAATGGAACTTTCAACATCAGGTATTAAAGTATATAGTAAATAATAACTAAGTAATAACTTTTTTAAAAAAGCTCCATAATTGGGATAATTTCCGCATTTAATGGGCCACAAGTATTAAGTTAGTAAGAGTTGAAATTAGTTTTATGGATTTTAAAAAAGTATAGGATATCAGCTTATATTTTGTGTAAAAACTCTGGTTGTCATTTTTTAAACAAGACCAGTAAATGTGTTTTAATATTGTCATTTTCTTTATTTTTTTTTTTTTTGTTTTATTATATTGTTTTTGTTGATGCATTTTGTTTTTTTAGAGATGAATGCGTGAGTGATTTCGGTTACTTAAGCTCACGTACAAAAAATTTTATCACGCACAATTTACAGGAAGTAAACATATTTTTAATACTTTTAGCTAGATTCAACTTTTAGCTCACGAACTTACTCTCACGTACTTTTCGTAACCAAAAGCTATTATTACCATATACTTTATGTTATATTAATTTTATTTAATAATAATTTAAACAAACAAGTTTTAAAATTAAAGTTACACACCTTTATTAATTTATTCTCGTCTCTACGATAACGCTTGATATCTAAAAAAATATGTAACGCGTCCATCTCTATTCGGATTTTGTTTTCTTTGTTTTGTATTTCTGTTATATTATTTGTTTTTACATTTACTGAATTTAGTGAAAGCAAAAACTGGATAATATTAGGAATACATATTATTAACTTATTCTTTAAATTTATTTTGATTTCAAAGCAACAGCAAAAATTGTGGATCATGTTTTTTCCGAAAATCATAAAACGCTTAACAGGTTAAAAAAATGTTTTCTTTAATTTTTTTTAAAGCTGTGTTTTTATGTATTTATGATAATTCATTACTAAAAAATTGTAATATTCTCTTTTGTAGCTTTTTCGAAATAATTTGTATATTTATAACATTTTGTAAAAAAAACAAAAGTTGGATCTTAGATTAGATTTATAGTAATACAAATACATATAATATATTTATTATTTGAATTTTTTAATAAAACATTGAGTATGCTTTAATTTTCAGTTTTACTCATTAATTTATCGCTTTTTATTCCAAAGTTACAGCATAAATTGTGAACTAAGGTCTATTTTTCCAAAAAACAAAAATGCGCTTAACGGGTTTAAAATACTGTGTTTTTATGTGCTTATAATAACCCGTCAATAAAAAAAATATAATATTTTAAAAAACTCTATGAATAAATCGCCACTTTGGGTATTATCGAACCCACTGTGAGCCGTTAAAAAGATCTGATATCAAAATAGACGATTTATAATTGCTATATCACACTTTGTCGTCGTTTGGGTCATTCACAACAGTCACAAGTATTTTTATACCCTTCACCTGTGGTGCACAAGGGTATATATAGCTTTGTCATTCCGTTTGTAATTTCTACAATTTTCATTTCCGACCCCATAAAGTATATATTTTCTGAAAGCTTATGAATAGAGGAGTCGATTATGCCCTGACCGTCTGTCCGTCTGTCCGTCTGCCCGTGTGTTGGTTGAAATCAACTTTTAGAAGCAACTATATGTTCCTCAGATCTGTATATGGTATCAATCTCTTGGAAATATCCAGGAATGAATCGCTATTGAAATTCAGCACAATCGCCCCATAACTTTCTGAGATATGAGCAAAAAACCACGACCACCTCGTTTTTTTTCACAATTACAACAACAACATACATACATACATACATGTAAAAAACATACCAAACAAAAAAAATTAAAAAAAAAAAAAAATATTAAAAATAAGAAAAAAATAATAAAAAAAACTACAAAAAAAAAATTTTAAAAAAATGTAAAAAAAATTTTTCTAAAAAAATTTTTTAAAAAAATTTAAAAAAAATATAAAAAAAAATAATAAAATATAAATAACATATTAAATAAAATAAAATTTTTTTGGCTCAGCTGGGATTCGATGTCACATTTATTCTAACGTGTACGTATGCACGTATTTTATATGGGATGAATGGTGACACAAACAGTTGTTATTGCATGACTACACGTTGTGAAGGGTATATAAGTTTCGGCACGGCCGAATATAGCACTGTTACTTGTTGTATGTTACTATTTAAGAACATTTAAATTTTGGACACCTTGTGTATATAGTACATAAATATTTGCTTTGCATGGGAAGTACCTTGGTCCGGTACATTTTTAAATAATGAAGTTAATATAAGAGTAATTTACACAAATTTAAGCTTTATAACGATTATATAAAGTATTTTTATACCCTTCACCTGTGGTGCACAAGGGTATATATAGCTTTGTCATTCCGTTTGTAATTTCTACAATTTTCATTTCCGACCCCATAAAGTATATATTTTCTGAAAGCTTATGAATAGAGGAGTCGATTAAGCCCTGACCGTCTGTCCGTCTGACCGTCTGTCCGTCTGCCCGTCTGTCCGTGTGTTGGTTGAAATCAACTTTTAGAAGCAACTATATGTTCCTCAGATCTGTATATGGTATCAATCTCTTGGAAATATCCAGGAATGAATCGCTATTGAAATTCAGCACAATCGCCCCATAACTTTCTGAGATATGGGCAAAAAACCACGACCACCTCGTTTTTTTACACAATTACAACAACAACATACTTATATACATACATGCAAAAAACATGCCAAAAAAAAAAATTACAAAAAAAAAATATATTAAAAATAAAAAAAAAATAATAAAAAAAATTACAAAAAAAAAAATTTTAAAAAAATTTTAAAAAAAATTTTAAAAAATTTTTTAAAAAATTTTTTAAAAAAATTTGTTCAAAAAATTTAAAAAAAATAATAAAATATAAATAATATCTTAAATAAAATAAGATACAATTTTTTTGGCTCAGCTGGGATTCGATGCCACATTTAGTCTAACCAGTATATACATATGTACGTATTTTATATGAGATGAATGGTGATACAAACAATTGTAATTGCATGACTACACGTTGTGAAGGGTATATAAGATTCGGCACGGCCGAATATAGCACTGTTACTTGTTTTTTATTTGGATGAGTAGTTTACAAGAATACTCTTTATGTATTTTCAAAAATATCGAGCTTTAACCGCTAAAAAAAACATAACCCACAAATACCAAATTTTACAGCAAATTTTCTTTAGCTTTTGTTCTAATTTTTTTACAAAACTTTAAATGTAGCCTGCCAATGATCTCATGCAACTTATAGATAAGTTTTCTTTTAATTCTTAACTTCGTCGTCTACATTTCTAACGGAATAAAGTGAAATGAGACAGCGAAAAAAACGTAACACACAGAATGAATTATTAAAGAAGTTTTTTAAAATTCTTTTTCATTTTACTGGGTCTCATTCAATAGTTATTTTAATAACTTCATTCAATAATTTAAGTAAATTTGGAAAAAAAAAGTTATCCACAGAAAGAAATAAAAATTTAAAGTAAAATTTATCAACCAACTGTTGGAATGCTTTCTTTTTATACCCTTCACACAGTGAAAAAGGGTATATATAGGCTTGTCATTCCGTGTGAAATTTCTACAATTTTTTATTTCCGACCCCATAAAGTATATATTTTCTGAAAGCTTATGAATAGGGGAGTCGATTTAGCTCTGTCAGTATGTCCGTCTGTCCGTGTGGATGTGGAAATCAACTTTTTAAGCCCCCCGATATCGCCTAGACCCGGGTGATATATTAAAATATCAGAAATATTCGGGAGTAGATCGGTATTGAAAATCAGAAACATCGGTTCATAAACAACTGAGATATGAGCAAAAACCCACGACCACCTCGATTTTTTTTTCACAAAAACAACATTACAACAACAACATACATACATACAAACGTGTATATTGGTTAAAGTAAACATGGGATCGAGTCCCAGCTGAGCCAAAAAAATTTTTTTTTTATGTTTTTATATATTTTTTTACATTTTTATACCCTTCACCTGTGGTGCACAAGGGTATATATAGGTTTGTCATTCCGTTTGTAATTTCTACAATTTTCATTTCCGACCCCATAAAGTATATATTTTCTGAAAGCTTATGAATAGAGGAGTCGATTAAGCCCTGACCGTCTGTCCGTCTATCCGTCTGTCCTCGTATGTTCCTCGGATCTGTATATGGTATCAATCTCTTGGAAATATCCAGGAATGAATCGCTATTGAAATTCAGCATAATCGCCCCATAACTTTCTGAGATATGAGCAAAAAACCACGACCACCTCGTTTTTTTTCACAATTACAACAACAACATACATACATACATACATACGTGTAAAAAACATACCAAACAAAAAAAATTACAAAAAAAAAATATTAAAAATAAGAAAAAAATAATAAAAAAAACTAAAAAAAAAAAATTTTAAAAAACTTAAAAAAAAAATTTTAAAAAAAATTTTTAAAAATTTTTCTAAAAAAATTTTTTAAAAAAAATTTTAAAAAAATATAAAAAAAAATAATAAAAATATAAATAATATATAAAATAAAAAAATAAAATAAAATTTTTTGGCTCAGCTGGGATTCGATGCCACATTTATTCTAACGTGTACGTATGCACGTATTTTATATGAGATTGTTATTGCATGACTACACGTTGTGAAGGGTATATAAGATTCGGCACGGCCGAATATAGCACTGTTACTTGTTTTTTATTATTTTTTTTTAAATTTTTTTTTTAATTTTTTTTTTATTTTATTTGGTTTTATATTTATTATTTATATTTTAATTATTTTTTTTAAATTTTTTTTTAAAAATTTTTATTTTTATTTTTTTTTAACATACATACGTTAATTTTTAATTTTACAATGGGATGTTTTTATATATGTATGTTTTGCATGACTACACGTTGTGAAGGGTCTATAAGATTCGGCATGGCCGAATATAGCACTCTTACTTGTTTTTTATTCCTTTTTCAAGAATTTGGGTAAAAAGGTCTACTGATGATCTGGTATAAGCCCCAGTGAAATGCATATAGACCAACTTAAACCCAACAACCAAATAAATATTGAAAGATTAATTGGGAGCATATCCTGTATAATTCAGTAAATTATTTTTTAAGTTTATTTACATTTAAAAAAAAAATTGGTTTAATTTTACGCTATTAAACAACTTGCACAATCTTTATGCAATTTCCAAAAAAAAAAAAAAAAAACAATCAAATGAAATATTTATTTCCAACTAACGTGTATTTTTCTAACACACAATTTATAAAATACCCAGTCAAAGTATATAATAAAATCTCCGCCTGATTGTTTTGGTTTTAACCAATTTATTAGAAATTTTATTATATATTAGTTTGTAGCAATTTATGTGGCAGTAAATAATTTCTAAATAATGAAATTAAATTAACTTGCTGCAAAAGTTCAAGTGCACACAAATATCAATTATTCAATACGATTATACAATTTATTGCAGTTGCGCTTGATTCATTTTTTTGTTTCTTTCTTTAGCAATCAGATTCATGAATGGTTCCGTCTGGCTTTGTGTATGTGTGTTTGATTATTTTTTTTTTGTTTTTATCGTTTTTATATATTTGACGTAGTAAAACACTAACGAATACGACTCACTCAAAATACCCACAAAAGTTGTTAGAGAGATTCCAATGAAACCGCCAGTTCTTAACATGAATGGATGTTGGATACGTTAATTAGAAAAAAATAAAAAAAATTGCAATAGTAACGATCAAAAACTTACTACTTAAAAATGGTAAGAGGCTAAGGTTTTGCTCAGTAATAAGAATTAAGTGTTAGATTAAGGGAGTAGTAGAATTAACAACTTGGTAGACTCTTAAATTAAATTGTTTTTAAGAGAATATTATAATTAACCTTTAAATGGGTTTGTGGGTTTAAGGCATAGATGCCCAAAAATGTTTTTCAGCCGTATTGGTGAGAGAATTTTAAAGTACAGTGCTATGAAAAAGTAAGCGCACAAATTTTTATCAACATTTAGTCACAAAAAATAGATTTGGTTTTTTAAAATGTAAAATAATGCAGTTCACATTGAATTTGCTATTTTTTAGGTAAAAAATAATAAGCATAAAGATTTCCATTAAAATTTAACACAAACAAATTTTTTGGGTGTAAAAAACTTAACACTGAATTTATTATTTTTTTAACGTGTTAAAATGGAACAATTTCAATGAATTTTGCAGTTTTAAATTTGACTTTTTAAAAATAAAATATTTTTCTAATTCCATCATCATTTTTTTCGCACTGTATTTGAATAAATATCAAATATCCCTATTTTATGGACGACTAAATTAAAGAGCATAAAAATATAAGAGTAGGGGTTACAAACAATTGTTTGATTAAATAGGCACCTATAGATTAAGGTATTTATTAATACACGAATTTCAATACAACGATGATAACAGCATTCTAACTGATTCAAATAATTGTAACTTTACAGAAGGTAAAAACGTAAAAAAACTGTATTATCTTAATTTAACTTATTTTATAAAATTGCAATAAACATAAAAATATAAAACTGAAAAATCAAATCATTCTTATAATATTTTTTATTACCTTTAATAGAGCTTTTTATGTTTTACATATTTAAATTAAAAATTAAATAAATATCCTTTAAGGAGCCCCCTAATATCTTCTTCTTATCATTAAATCAAACTGAATTACAACCATAAAGATTATTGTTTGACTGCAAATGATGTCGTATCGTTTTAGGAAAAACATGTTTCTCAGTTGTTTTGTTTCCAATATAAAGCTTAAGTTTAATTTGCCACAATCAAAATGTCATTGAAATATTCCTTATTTGGCAATAAAATATACCCACTCTTTTAACGCACTAAAAATAACAAAAGGAACACTAAACTAAAAAAACGTCATAAAAAAACTTTAAGAACACGAAAAATGAACAAAAAAGGAAATGTAGCCGCAATAAAAATAAATTAAAATAGACCCATTGTTGACATTAGCCCTGAATGTGGGCCGTTAACCGGCCATTGCAAAAATCCTTAATACAAGTTCTTCAAACAAAATAAAAATATATAAATTTTAACAAGCAATACACTTGTCTACTTGCGCTTACTCCCGCAATAGAGAATAATGATCTCTCAACACCAACTATTCTGTTCACACTATTCTGTAAGATTTTAGATTTTTATTGGTTTTTATCAGAGCAAAATAAAATGATTTTGGGTCTGATTGTCACCAAATCAAATAGAAATGTTTCTCATTACAATTCGTGTCTACACAATCAATCACACTTGACATAAAATACAAGTCCCTGTATTATGTTGTTTTTGTTATTTTCATCAGAGATGGACAATTTAATACAATCGTAATTTTTCATGTTGATTATTATGGTATTTCTTTAATTACTTTCTTAAAGACATTCATTTGAACATATGTAGTTTATTTAAAACTTATGAAAAAACAGTTTGAAGTTTAAATTATTTAATATATGTATTAATAGGAAAGTAAATTTTTTGTAACACAAAATTGTAGGCACAAGTTATAAAGGGTCGGTTTAATAAATCGTAACGATTTTGTAATAAAAAAACAATATATTTTTTAAAATAATATTTTAATTTTATATTCATATTTATATTTCAGTAATTATTTTATTTTTAATATTTCATAATCTAAAAATGATTGTAATAAAAAATATATTGATATCGAACATAATTTAAATTTTCCATACCTGATTTTGTCATGTGATTAGTGTGCATTAGTGTTAAGAAAAATTTTTAAAAATTTAAAAAACTATGCGACTGTCAAATTTCTAATTGTATTTTTTGATATTTCATAACATATTGTATTAATACTTTTTGTATATTATTTTATTTTATGACAAGTAGTAATACTCAGTACAACAGTGTGAAGCCACCTTTAATGTGGTTCATTATAATAATAATTAGATGAGATTTGTTGAAAGTCTTAAGCCTGTAGTACACGAAATATAAAAAGCCTCATGCACATGTGGGTCTGATGTCACTAAAATGTTAAGCACTTTGGGTAAATTTTTTATACACTTCACACAGTGAAAAAAGGGTATATATAGGTTTGTCATTCCGTGTGAAATTTCTACAATTTTCATTTCCGACCCCATAAAGTATATATTTTCTGAAAGCTTATGAATAGGGGAGTCGATTAAGCTCTGTCAGTCTGTCCGTTTGTCCGTATGTATGTTGAAATCAACTTTTTGAAGCCCCCCGATATCGCTTGGACCCGGGTGAGGTATTAAAATATCAGAAATATTCGGGAGTAGAACGGTATTGAAAATCAGAAACATCGGTACATAAACAACTGAGATATGAGCAAAAACCCACGACCACCTCGATTTTCTTTTCATAAAAACAACATTACAACAACAACATACATACATACAAACGTGTATACTGGTTAGAGAAAACGTGGCATCGAATCCCAGCTGAGCCAAAAAAAAAAATTTTTTTATATATTTTTTAAAATTTTTTTTATATTTTTTTTATTTTTTTTTTATTTTTTATTTAATATATTATATATTTTTATTACTTTTTTAAAAATTTTTTTTTTAAATTTTTTTTTTAATTTTTTTTTGTTTTATTATTATTATATATATTTTAATTATTTTTTTAAAAGTTTTTTTTTTAAAAATTTTTTTTTTAAATTTTTGTTTAAAATTTTTTTTTTAAATTTTTTTAAAATTTTTTTTTATTTTTTTTTTTAACATACATACGTAAATTTATAATTTTACAATGAGATGTTTTATATATGTATGTTTTTTATATGTATGTACGTATTTTATATGGGATGAATGGTGATACAAGCTACTGTTATTGCATGACTACAAGTTGTGAAGGGTATATAAGATTCGGCACGGCCGAATATAGCGCTCTTACTTGTTTAAATAGTCCCAGTGGCTGCATGCAGTAAGATTTTGATATTACACAAATGTATTTTAGTCCAAAAATGCAAATGAAACACATGTGACCGAAGCGGATACATTTATGAATAGAATAAGCATTCAAATTATAACAGTAATAGCGATAGAGACAAGTGAATCAACCTGAAAAAAATTTATTTTGCTTTTAAGACATAATACTGAATATAGGCATTGCTAAACGTAGTATGAGTTGTGATACGGTTTTAATATACACTTTTACTATAAAGAGATATTTAAAAGGCAATTAAAATATATAAAAAAAGTTAAAGTGCTATATTCGGCCGTGCCGAATCTTATATACCCTTCACAACGTGTAGTCAAGTAATAACAATTGTTTCTATCACCATTCATCTCATATAAAATACGTACATAAATATACAAAACAACCCATTGCAGAATTATAAATTGAGCTTACGTATGTGTTTCCAAAAAAAAAATTACAAAAAAAAAAAAATAAAAAAAAAATGTATTTAAAAAATTAATTAATTAATTTAAAAAAATTTCTTTTAGAGAAATTAAAAAAATATATATAAAAAATAAGAATATAAATAATATAAAATTTAAAAAAAATTTTTTTTTTAAAAATTAAAAAAAATATATAAAAAAATAAGAATATATATATGTAATATATAAAATAAAAAAAATTTTTTTTGGCTCAGCTGGGATTCGATGCCACATTTACTCTAACCAGTATATATGTATGTATGTTGTTGTTGTAATTGTGAAAAAAACGAGGTGGTCTTGGTTTTTTGCTCATATCTCAGAAGTTATGGGGCGATTGTGCTGAATTTCAATAGCGGTTCATTTCTGGATATTTCCAAGAGATTGATACCATATACAGATCTGAGGAACATATAGTTGCTTCTAAAAGTTGATTTCAACCAACACACGGACAGACGGATAGACGGTCAGGGCATAATCGACTCCTCTATTCATAAGCTTTGAGAAAATATGTACTTTATGGGGTCGGAAATAAAAATTGTAGAAATTACAAACGGAATGACAAAGCTATATATACCCTTGTGCACCACAGGTGAAGGGTATAAAAATAATAAAAAAATGCGTTTTGAAAATCTGCTTTTAACGAAACTACGCTCACGAAAATAAGATTTTTAAACGGTTGAAGATGTACCCCCTTTACTTGTGAAAATAAGGCGTTTGGCTATGTTTCTTATCGGTTACTTTTATTTTAAACAGGTTTAATAATTCATATAACAACTGATAAAATAAATCCTTTATTTAAATTAATCCCCAAATTTCAATTAAATATGTGATTAAAATAATTTTTCAAATTTATAGAAATTTTAATTAAAACTTTAATACGGTTTTAATTGACAGTTTTCGCAATATTTTTTCAATTAAAACTATTAATTTGCATTTAATTAATAATATCATTTTGATTATTAAAAGCGCTTTCTAAATCAATACTTAGTGCTTAACTGCTTTTAAGAGCGAATGATATTGATATGCTATGTTCAACTTTGTAGGTCTTGCATCTTAGTTTCTCAATTAATAAGTGCTTATTTCATTCCTTCCGAAAGCAGCCAAATCATGTCTTTTCATTACGCACTGCTGGAGAAGGTGGCAAGCAAAGAAAAAACATATAAAATATCATTGAAATAAATTTTTCTCCCGTTCAAACAGAAAACCATACAGAAAACATTTTCTCTTACTAATTTTTGATTTAAATACTATTTATGTAACAAATAAATAAAATTAGATAATGAAAATCAAATCATTCACTCTTATTTTATTTTTTATAAAATAACTTAATGTTCATATTTTTTCATACTAGTGGTTTATCCTTTAAATTAAATCTGGGGCCGAACTACGGCATTCGAACGTGATCAAAATTAGAAAATTCTTATTAGAATGTCTATACCTAAAGCACAGCGTTCCAGTAAGATTTCGATCGTGACCGAATGCCGTAATTTGACCGCTATAGTTAAGTGAACGTTTCTTTAACCACTCTCCGAATATTTATAAAATAAATTAATTTGTATTTTATTAGTTCTTTATTTAAATTTGAATTCTTTTTTAATAAACCACTGTCAGTTGTTGTCATAATTTTTTGAGTTTATATATATAATAATAATGAAGTTCATTTAAGTGCTAGAACACATAAATCGTTGTTGTTCTTGTAGAAATGGAATGTCCTTGTTTGATGTGTTTTGCTTCTTGTGAAATTGTCTAATAAGATATTGACCTGCCTAATAGTAAAAATATTCGGTTATTCTCAACAAAGCATACTAAAAATGCAACCCTGCCCGTTATGTTATTGTGAATTATAGCTTTTGATACATTAACAAAAAGTATAGGTAGTAAATACAAATTAGTTTAATAAAACATTTCATATAAAGTTAAAATAATTTAATTTTTAAACATCAGTTTTAAATAATTGTTTAAAAAAGTTCTGCTAATTAAAAAATTTTCATCAACTCTGCTTGTGTAGTAGGTATTTAAAAGTGTTGCCTTTGTTATTTAAATATCACACAGTTGTACACAAAATCCACATGAATTTTTACACTTTTTACTTCAATTGCTTTTCAGATATAGTAGCATGATATAAACAGCACCATACAGTAGACTGTCAGTGTCAATAAGTCTGCAATTGTCGATTCTTTCTTTATTGTTTCTGTATGAATTTAGTACAACGCGAGCAATATATACATAACATTTTTATTTATTTGCTATTTTTTTAATAAAAAATAGAATTAAAAATATAATAAGTTTATTAAAAGGATACGAAAAATTGAAAATAATTTAATTAAGTATTTAAATTTGTTGCAACAAGCAAGTTTAATTTGTAAATGTATGTTAAATTAATAAATAAACCACAGAAGAAGTGTAACACGAGAAAAATAAAAAGCAGAACAAATTTGGCAAAAATATTTTTTTGTGAAAAAAGAAGTGAAAATAGATTTTATTTTTGTGATACTCAAAGAAAAAAAAAATGGTTAAAAATCCACAAAATTAAAAAATAACAACTACGCAGTGTTAAACGAGAATAAGTTAAGTGAAAAATTATTGTTAGTTCATTAAAAAACATAGAGAAATTAAACACAAAGCAAGAAAAAAGTCGACAGAAATCTATCATATACAAATAACAAAAACAATTGTGAAAAAAAATTTAAATAGTTGGTTTTGTATTAAACTAATTTTAATAAAAGGAGAATATAAAAGAATACAAATAAAATAGAATACAAAAAAAAAGAAGAAAGCAGCAGCGGAAAAAAAAAACAAAAACATAAATAATATCAGTCGAACAAACGAATCGACCAACCAACCAACCCCGCATAGAAACACAAAACATAAACAAAACATCATTAAAAACAACACACAGATACACACACACATACAAAAGTACATTTAATATTATAGTCAGTCTGTCTGCCCGTCAGTCAGTCAATAGACAAGGCGGATAAAACCTAGAAATAACAACAAATCAATTCAAATCACACACTAACACATATAATGCAAAACAACAGTAGTAGTAATTTCTCTTCCGGCCGCCAAGGCAAAGAGAAACGTTTTTCCATACACGATGCTTTCGAAGAGGAGACCGATGAAGCTATACGAGTATATGGCTCCACAGTGATATCAACACCAATGCGTTCAAAACAACGTTCCACGGATGATGTTTCCATACGTATACAAGATCCAAAGTAAGTTTTTTACAAAAACATTTGTATGTGCATATGGATATTACGTTTATTAGACCGTACCAGAAAGAAAAAAGTTCGCCTGTTTAAATTTTTCGTTATGTTTTGCAAAATTACTTTAAATAATTTTTCTTGTATGTGGTGTTTCACTAGAGTGATCGATTATTCGACATTTTTAAGAAACCGGTTTTCAAATAGTTTGAAATTTAGAATTAAAAAAAAACCGATTGCTTTTTTAAGAATTTAGAAAAAAAAACGGTTAACCGGTCGAATACATAAAATATAATTTTTTCTTATACCCATGACAGAGATACAAATATAGTTATAAACTAGTTGGTTTTATGGTTTAATTTCATTTTAAGTTGACACAAATGCAATGGCATTATTATTAAATGCCGTTTTTTTAAATAAAGATGTTAAAAGACAGACACTATTTACCTAACAGTGACCGAAAAGTTAAGTTTATGTTTCAATTACCTTTAACTTTTAAGGTTAGGTTTATAAATTTAGAAATGCCATTGTTTTTCTACATGAAACAAAATATGTAAATAAATCATTAAAATTTAATATCGTTTTGTAAATAAAATGTATAAATTTGTTAAAAGTAATCGGTATTTGCTCTGGTACTGCCATATTAGAAAAACAAACTTTGTTACAAGCAGGTTGTAGTAATGAAAAGTATTAAAAAGTTACTTTACTGCTCACGGTAGTCAAATTTACCTTTTATTAAAATTAAAAATGCCAAACTATTTTAGTATACAAGTCATATGTTATCAAAGATAATAGATAAACTATGGGTAGTCTTTAGTACAAGTCGCTAGATTTCGTAAATGCAAAATATTATGAAATTCGAAAATAAGATCAAAAAGTATTGCAAAGTACAATAATTTGGTCAAAAAACTTTACTGAACAGCAAATTATAAGCGCAACAATGTATAAAATACCTGCTCTCCATTTAAAACAAATAATATTTAAGCCTAATTATATTTCTTATTTTACATTTGAAACAACAAATAAATTTCTTACAATATTATGGAAGAGCATTTAATAAATTTTCTTATTTTTGGAAATTTTTTGAGTAACGAAAATAGTATAAAAAAAACCGGCTTCTGCGAGTAAAAAAACCGATGTATTCGTCATTCGAAAAATTAACATTTAGAAAGTGTAAAAAACCGGGTTTTCCACCGGTTGTAAACCCGAACCCATCACCCTATGTTCCACTCTAAAGTCCACACATTTATCACTTTCTTTGACAATTTACTTTTTGTGACAGAATGTTTTATTATACCCACCACCAAAAAAATGGTGGGGGTATATTCATTTTGTCATTCCGTTTGTAACACATCGAAATATCCATTTTAGACCCCATAAAGTATATATATTCTGAATCAGGGTTTGATTTGATGACGATCTAGCTATGTCCGTCCGTCTGTCCGTCTGTCCGTCTGTTGAAAGCACGATAGAGGTCGCACCGAAAAAGCTAGGAGGCTCAAATTTTGCCAGAATCTTTCTTATAGACAAGGTTTGTTTGGTATTGAAAATGGGCTATATCGGAATATTAGGAAGTGAGTTATAGCTCGGAATGCAAGAGTAGGTCGAAAAAACCGTGTCCTACGAACATCGAATAAAATGGTATTGTGTCCAAATGGATTAACGTACAGTCATGAAACTTCGAATATATATTTCCCGAGTCAAAGCAATATTTCTCACCAAAAATTACCTAAATCTAATCATTAGGAAAGGAGTTATCGATCAAAATGTACGAAAATTTATACCGCACAGTGTATTTTTCGGTATATTTAAAAACAAAAACGTCATAAAAGCAACAAAATTGGATGTACGACTCTGAAATTTTGCACACTTTGCTTTTTGGTGAAAGGCTTTTTTTTACGGAAAATCAATGTGCCACGCCCACTTTTACGCCCACCTCCCATATAACGTTTTACCTAAAATTGATATAATTTCTCTAGTAATAAAGATTTTGGAATTATAAAGGGCTATATTGAAACACCTAAAATGTACTCATTCGCAAAAATAACTTTGACACGCCTACTATAACGCCCACTTTTCACGTTATCTAGCCTTAATGAAATTTAAAAGCTCATAAAACCCCCAAAATTAAAGGTATGATGATCAAATTTGCTACGTATATCTCTCTAGGCAATGTCATTATTGTACAAAAAAATTAAGGTGCCACGCCCACTTTTACGCCCACCTCCCATATAACGTTTTACCTGAAATTCATATAATTTCTCTATTAAAAAAGATTTTGCAATAATAAAAGGCTGTATTGAAACATCTAAAATGTACTCATTCGCAAAAATAACTTTGACACGCCTACTATAACGCCCACTTTTCACGTTATCTACCGTTAATGAAATTTCAAAACTCATAAAACCGCCAAAATTTGATGTATGATGATCAATTTTGCTACGTATATCCTTCTAATCAATGAAGTTGTTGTGCCAAAAAGTTTAGGTGACACGCCCACTTTAACGCCTACCTCCCATATAACGGTTTATCTTAAATTCATGTAATTTCTCTATTGACAAAGTTTTTGGGAAAATAAAGAACTATATTGAAATATCTAAGTTGTATTTATTAGCAGAAACTTTATTGACACGCCTACTTTAACGCCCACTTTCATTGAAAGACTACATTTACAAAAGTCTTTTAGTAGCATATCGAAGTTATAAAGGGTGGTTAAATTTTAAGGGCTGATGTTGAATTTAAATAAAAAACAAATTATTTAGGAAATTATTATTATTTCTTTTTGTAATGATAATATTTGTACGGTTCAATTATGTATTTAACAAAATATCGGCCAAATGGCCCCCCCCCCCATCTTTGGCGCCACTCCTCTATCTGATGGTCCAAATTTTCAATGACAATGTTGATGCTCAATTGTTGGGCACGATGATGAGTCGAGGTTGACTGCTCTTTTGCCACACTATCGCAAAAAACAGCAATGCTTCCCATTCAACGAAATAAGAAGGCATTCACAGATTTTCTAACATTTTATACAGACCTGTTTTGCAGAAATTTAAATATTTTTTACAATTTTCCCGATTGTGGATTAATTTGAATGATTATGTTGATCAAAAGAATTACGAAGTGCACAAAATGCATTTTGATTTGAACGCCCATTTTCATAAAAAACCTAAATAACTTTAAAGCGTTGCTCATTTGCGTATCTTTCCACGGATCAAATTGAGTAAGTTTGAGATTGAGAAATGTCAAATGAAATGCAGAAAACAAATTTAAAGACTAGGTGTACTTCACCTTCAACATGGGCCCTTAAAATTTAACCACCCTATACAAAGAAAGTGATACATATTTTATTAAACAAAGATTAATCCATAATGAGTAACAAAATAATAAATATTGTGCTTGAAATGTACACAAAATTGGTGGTGGGTATAAAAGATTCGGCACAGCCGAATATAGTGCTCTTACTTGTTTCTATATTAAATTAAAATAATTTTTTTCGAACGTAATGAATTTCAGTCTAATTATGAAATAATTCAATATCAGAATTAATTTTTTTACAGACAAAGCAAATTAAAATACGAGCCAATAGTAAAATTAAAAAATTAAAATTTCTCTACATAAAACAATTTCTAAAATTTTATCCCAGCAAAAACTTTATTGACAAAATAAGTATAAATTTAATTGAAATTTATCGAAAGTACTACTAACAATTTGACTATAATAACTACTTATTATACCCTTCACACGAAAGTGTAAAAAGTATCATTCCGTTTGTAATTTCAACAATATTCATTTTAGACCCATACATACATTCTGAATCCTTATAGAAGTGTATGTATGCTAAAATAAACTTTTTATGCTCCCACGAATACTTTTGACTTCTATTTGATTTAAATTTTTCAGATATGATTTCGAGAATTTTTCTATTGAATATCAGTAATGCGGACACATATGGAACTGAGATATAAGTGATAGAACACGATTGCCTCTGTTTTTAAACCAAACAAAGTCAGCAAAGTTTGCAGCTCTTTAAGATATACATATGTACATATAAGAACAGTAAGGTAAAATATTGGTTCAATCGGTTCATTACCGCTAAAGATATTGGAAAAAATATAAATTTTTTATTGAGATTGTAACAATTTGATTTGATATAAAAACAAGAGACGAATATAGCGCTTTTGCTTGTTTTAGTTCGCGATATTTAAAAACGAATACAATTTATTTAAACATAATTTAAAATATGTAATTTTTTTGTACAAATTATCAAAGATCTAGAATACAAAACACTAAGTTTTAAAATTTGTCTTTATCTTTCTGAACTCGATAAATTTAGTGTGGAGGTACATTTGTCTACAGGTATACATAAAGAGCACAACCTTATATCCCATTTCTAACAATAGCAAATGTTTTTAGAAAGTTAATAAGAAATAAGGACATGAAAGAAGGAGAAACTCTTTGTAAAAATACTAGCATGTGCCTAAATATCGGGATGAAAGGTAGCTTATATTTTAATCACGATTGTTATTTTTATAGCGAGATATCATTTACACAAACACTTTAAAAACTATTGTTCAAATAAACCTATCTCAACGATGTTTATAAAAAGTTTTAGACAATTTTTTGAAATAAGCTTATTCTCTAGATCATTTAATTTTCGCTACTGAGTTGGATTTTCATTATTCAATACTTTAAATTTGGAGCACTCGATACCAATCGTTAGAATTTTTCGAACTGAAAAATAAAGTATATTTTATTTACTTTTCAAAAATACATATGTATGTAGAGCTGAAGCAAGTTTTATTATTTGTAAAAAAAAACTTTAAAGAAAAATTAAATCTTAATTTTTTTATGGCCCTGACATTTATCTGATTTCATCGACAGTTGTTTTTTGCCACTTAATTTTTCTAGAAATAATTCCAAAACTATTTTTCTCAAAGTATTTAGTAATAACTTTGAAATACTAAAAACCCACAATAAAATAGGCAATTAATCGATACTCAGTACCCAATTACTCAATACTTAAACAAAATTACTTACATATGGAGGGCTCAGAGCTGAAGCGAACCAAGTCACGAAAACACAATTCAAAGATATTTTGAGGTTTAGTAAATTAACTGCCATTAATTCCTGGAATGAATATTTCAGTAATACTAAAACAGTTTTAAAGTTTATTCTCAAAATTATTTAATGATATAAATTTTACAAACTGCATTTGAAAACTTTTGCAACAAATTAATAAAGAAAAAAAAAGAATGACTTGGTTCATTTTTACTCCGAATAATAGTTATTATTGACAACTATTGTAATTTTGTAGTAAAATAAAAGTGTATAATTTTTGACAAAAGTAGTAAAAAACAAGTAACAGTGCTATATTCGGCCGTGCCGAATCTTATATACCCTTCACAACGTGTAGTCATGCAATAACAATTGTTTGTATCACCATTCATCCCATATAAAATACGTGCATACGTACACGTTAGAATATATGTGGCATCGAATCCCAGCTGAGCCAAAAAAATTTTATTTTATTTTATTTAATATATTATTTATATTTTATTATTTTTTTTTATATTTTTTTTAAATTTTTTAAAAAATTTTTTTTGGAAAAATTTTTAAAAAATTTTTTTAAATTTTTTTAAAATTTTTTTTTTTTAGTTTTTTTACTATTTTTTTCTTATTTTTAATATTTTTATACCCGCCACCAAAAAAATGGTGGGGGTATATTCATTTTGTCATTCCGTTTGTAACACATCGAAATATCCATTTTAGACCCCATAAAGTATATATATTCTGAATCAGGGTTTGATTTGATGACGATCTAGCTATGTCCGTCCGTCTGTCCGTCTGTTGAAAGCACGATAGAGGTCGCACCGAAATAGTTAGGGGGCTCAAATTTTGCCAGAATCTTTCTTATAGACAAGGTTTGTTTGGTATTGAAAATGGGCTAAATCGGAATATTAGGAAGAGAGTTATAGCTCGAAAAGCAAAAGTAGGTCGAAAAAACCGTGTCCTACGAACATCGAATAAAATGGAATTGTGTCCAAACGGATTAACGTAGACTCATGAAACTTCGAATATATATTTCTTGAGTAAAAACAATATTATTCCCCGAAAATTATCTAAATCTATGCATTAGGAGAGGAGTTATCGATCAAAATGTACGAAAATTTATACCGCACAGTGTATTTTTCGGTATATTTAAAAACAAAAACGTCATAAAAGCAACAAACTTGGATGTACGACTCTGAAATTTTGCACACTTCGCTTTTTGGCAAGGGGCTTTTTTGTAACGGAAAATCAATATGCCACGCCCACTTTTACGCCCACCTCCCATATAACGTTTTAGCTAAAATTCATATAATTTCTCTATTAATAAAGATTTTGGAATAATAAAGGGCTATATTGAAACACCTAAGTTGTACTCATTCGCAAAAATAACTTTGACACGCCTACTATAACGCCCACTTTTTACGTTATCCACCGTTAATGAAATTTAAAAGCTCATAAAACCACCAATATTAGAGATATGATGATCAAATTTGCTAGGTATATCCCCCTAGGCAATGTCATTACTGTGCCAGAAAATTAAGGTGCCACGCCTACTTTTACGCCCACCTCCCATATAACGCTTTACCTAAAATTCATAAAATTTCTCTATTAATAAAAATTTTGGAATAATAAAGGGCTATATTGAAACATCTAAGCTGTACTCATTCGCAAAAACAACTTTGACACGCCTACTATAACGCCCACTTTTCACGTTATTTACCGTTAATGAAATTTAAAAGCTCATAAAACCGCCAAATTTAGAGGTTTGATGATCAAATTTGCTACGTATATCCTTCTAATCAATGTAATTGTTGTGCCAAACAGTTTAGGTGACACGTCCACTTAAACGCCTACCTCCCATATAACGGTTTATCTTAAATTCATGTAATTTCCCTATTGACAAAGTTTATTGGAAAATAAAGGACTATATTGAAATATCTAAGTTGTATTTATTAGCAGACTCTTTATTGACACGCCTACTTTTACGCCCACTTTCATTGAAAGACTACATTTACAAAAGCATTTTTGAGCATATCGAAGTATCTGATGGTCCAAATTTTCAATGACAATGTTGATGCTAAATTGCCGGGCATGATGAGGCGATGTTGGCTGCTCTTTTGCCACACTATCGCAAAAACCAGCAGTGGTTCCCATTCAACGAACTAAGAAGGCAGGATTATGTTGATCAAAAGAATTACGAAGTGCATAAAATGCATTTTGTTTTGAACGCCCATTTTCATAAAAAAACCTGAATATTAAACCTGAAAATTAATTTACAAATAATTAATTAATAATAATTAATTAATTAATTAATTAATAATTAATAATAATGAATTTTCCTGAAGATGCTACATGAGGGAGTTGCGAAATATTGAGAATTTAAATACAAAAATTGGATATTTAAATATGAAAATTTAAAAAAAGAGATCAAATAAAATAAATAATTAAACCTGAATAACTTTAGCGCGTTGCTCATTTAGGTATCTTTCCACTGTTCAAATTAAGTTAGTCTAAGATTGAGAAATGTCAAATGAAATGCAAAAAAAAAACTTGTTGCTTATGTGTGGTTCACCTTCAACAGGGGCCCCTAAAAATTAACCACCCTCTATAAAGAAAGTAATACATATTTTATTTTAAAGAGATTATTCCATAGTGATTAACAAAATAATAAATAATGTACTTTAAATGTACACAAAATTGGTGGTGGGTATAAAAGATTCGGCACAGCCGAATATAGTGCTCTTACTTGTTTTTTTTTGTAATTTTTTTTGTTTGGTATGTTTTTTACATGTATCTATGTATGTATGTTGTTGTTGTAATTGTGAAAAAAACGAGGTGGTCGTGGTTTTTTGCTCATATCTCAGAAAGTTATGGGGCGATTGTGCTGAATTTCAATAGCGATTCATTCCTGGATATTTCCAAGAGATTGATACCATATACAGATCTGAGGAACATATAGTTGCTTCTAAAAGTTGATTTCAACCAACACACGGACAGACGGGCAGACGGTCAGGGCTTAATCGACTCCTCTATTCATAAGCTTTCAGAAAATATATACTTTATGGGGTCGGAAATGAAAATTGTAGAAATTACAAACGAAATGACAAAGCTATATATACCCTTGTGCACCACAGGTGAAGGGTATAAAAATTTATTCAGTTATTTAAAATTAATTAACAATATGTATATGGGAAAAAGTATTACATTTTAAGGTTAAATGAAGGGTATAAAACATGTTTACACATAAAAAAATTCGTCATTTTCAACTTCATCATTTTGGGGCTGGTCCTGATGTTGTCTCGTTGTTATCTCTTGTTTGACTGGTAGATTCTTATAAAGAGTGTGGTACTCTGTCGGACTCATTCACCTGGCTGCTACATTTGTGTTTGCATCCACAATCGAAATTGCAAATAAATGTTTTTGCAGAAATGGTAAGCCCTTATTGGTTTGTGTATTCCTTTCCACTGTTGCAGCCAAGCTTATGCACATTCTTTTTCCACTTTGCCTTCTGCTTTTGGTTCTTCCTTCCCAGTCCTGCAGATGCAGATGATGGCCCAGCCACCGGCTCTACAGCCACATTTTCTATTATAATAAATACAAAAAGTAATAATAATAAAAAAATTTAATTTAATAACCAAATGTTTAATTACCTAATAGATTAGCGAAAATATTACTGTCCGATGATTCCGATCCTGGACAATATTCCTCATCCTCATTAGTGGAAAAATCACTAGCACTACTATTACCACTTTCCATTTTTAATTAACACTGATTTCTTAAAATATTTATGAAAACTGAATAACTGTTGGGGAAAATGTTTTCAATTGTTTTGCACTTTTGGTTATCTATGAGTGGCAAATAATTTAAACAAACTCAAAAATCAAATCAATCAATGGTATAAGTTTTTCTTTAAGCAAAGTTATTTTTTTACAAAATATGAAATTAAATATTTTTTAAATAATAATATAATCACGCTACACACTCAAAGAATACTTAACCGTTGTTTTTTTTTTTTTTGGACCAAGAATATTTTTCGGTTTTTAATGGGTCTTGTAAATTTTTGATTTATTTAATGTTTTTGTTATATGTAATGTTTTATATACGTTTTGTTCAATTCCAATTTAGATCACACTGACTTGGTTCGTTTCAGCTTCGAAAAATATCGAAAATGAGAGCAATTGACTTGGGGTTTTTACCGCTACCTTAGAAAAGAAACACTTTTTGACTTAGCAGGTTACAGAACTAAATAGAGTTAAATTTTGCGCAGAATTTGGCACTAATTTTGACATTTTTTATATTTTATGACTTGGTTCGGTACAGCTTTGAGCCCTCCATATGATGTGGAGGTTGAATAAGTAACAATTTCGCACAATAGAAATATAAACTTAAGTTAAATTGAGTATACTTATTTAATAATTTTGGTTAAATCTGTTTTCTTAGTCTAATGAATGTTTATAACCACGGCAATACTTAATACTCTCATGCAGATTTTGTTGTTATTATTTTTTTTTTGTTTCCTATTTTGCCGTACAATCTCTCAAATATCTTCATCTTGTAGGTACAAGATAATAAATCTCTTTAGTCATCTATGATTCATAACTGGTTTTTTGTTATATTTTTTGTGTTTAAATGTGTTTTTGTACACAAACTTTAATTACAAATTAAATATGATAATTAACTTATTATAAATGTAAGTTTATTTTGCAATTCATTTGGTCTGTTGAAACAAATATTAATCACGTGGGACTTACAGCTAAACCTAAACAAGAGCGGCAAACGTTGTGTGATGTACAGTAATGTTTACTACATATGTTTCTTAATAAAACTTAATAATAGAGTTTAGATTGACTTGAAAATAGCTAAAATGGCTTTACTCTTGAACAATTACAAAAGCCAACTTCAATACCCAACGCCGTGTTAAAATAAAGATTTTCCAATTGAAAAGCGTTGACGACGCGGTATTTCGGTTCACTTCATACCGTTGTATGTATGTCTATGAGATTTTTGACAGCTAGAAACGTGAAGAGAAATAGAATATTAATACAAAATTTTAGTATTCCTTATGTGTTATTATACAGGGTGGACCATTTTAACTTTTAAATTTGAGTACTGATTGTTATTTTTTTTATCTGGTTGTATTGGAAAGGTGCATGAAAGTGCATGAGTTGCTTTGTCCCATAACGATACATTTTCATGAACTCGCTTCACAAATTAACGCAAAAATTAACTAAAGGCCGATCTCTTCTCGAAAATTTTTGAGGTAACTTTCTAAGAGTTTGCGTTAAAGACTCTACTTTGGAAGTAAGTTTTTAAATTTTCCCAAGTTTGTTCGAGCGTATAGCGTCCCCTTTTCCAAATTTCTAACATAAACATGAAAATAAAAATAAATGTTATTTTACCTTTCAAAGTAACCGGTAGCTAAAATTTTTCGTTAATATTGTATTTCCAGAAAATTCTCGATAAATTCTCAATTAAAAAAAAAGCTAAGAATATGCCAAACGGAGCGGTGTTTTATATTCGTTAGCCGCGCCTCCGTTATCCGTTAAAAAGATCTGTTATAAAAAATTTAGCAAAATCGGCAATTTAGCAATATCACACTTAGTTATGAAGGGACGTTCAAGCAGTCATATTTTTTTAATGTTATTATTTTAAAACATTTGAATTAAGGATACCTTGTGAATACAGTAAATAAATCTTAAATCTGATTTAAGGTTTTTAGGACGATTTTTTGTATAAAAATTTTGTTCATTTTATTAATTTTAAAAATTTTAGTTTTATACGTACATATATTTTTCCCCCCCCAAATAATTCCATTTCTCAAAAAAATACTCTAATTAGGAATAACAAACATACACAACACACAATTTCAATTGCTATAGAACGTGCCTGTATTTACAGATATTTGATTTTTTTAAGATCTTTGTCAGTTGTTTATTTATATAGCTGTCGTTTTATTTATTTGTGTTTTTTTATTATCAAGTTTTTATTCATTCATTTATTCATGTACTCATTTTTTTCACTAGACTATAAAACAAGTAGTAGCATTAAAGTACTTGTAACAACAACTAAAAAAAATATTTAAGCGTTATTACGTTGATTCATATAAATATGTAGATAAAAAAGCGTTTGAAAAATGTAGGAATGTAACTAAATACTTTGGATATCTTTGAATGCAATGTGCGATATAACGAAACAATTGTAATGAAAACATATCAAACACCGGTCGTTTATTTTCTTTTTTTTTAACAACAAAAAAAATCTTGTAAATGATATAAACAAAAAAGTGTAGCAACAATAATAAACAAAAACAAATAATAATAAAAATATATATGTATGTCATCCATTAGCATAATAAAGTATATCATTTCTGTAGTACAAGTTTATGCTGTTTATATAAATTACAAAGATTTTAGAGCAGATACACAATTCAGCAAATAAATTTATTAGCATTTGCACAATAAATTAATTTTTTAAAATTTTATTTCTAAATATTGTGTTTAAAACTATTAAGTAAATGTCTTCGATTTTTTTAATGTAAATATGTATATCAAGAAGAAGCTACCCAATGTGGTAGCAAAATATTGTTAAAAAAATAAAATAGTTTTTATATATAAAAAAAACAGATCTCAAGCTTGTAAAATAAAGCACTATTGTGTTTAAAACTTTTTTTTATAAAAAATTTAATTCTATGTGTAATCTATATAAATAAAAATTAAATGTCGTTCGTTTGTAATCACATCAGTTAAGGACGGTTGCACCGATTTCGCTAATGTTGATTCGTCAGTGCTTGTTATAACAGAGTACTATAGTACGTAAAGTCTTCAAAATTCGTGTCGAGTATTATAATAACAACTTGCAAAGTTGAACTTGGGCGTGGCACCTTTAAAAAAAAACAACATACATTTTATTAGATATCTAGAAAACTATGAAATCTATAATCCTTAAACTTTGAGTGTTTTACTTTAATCTTATTCGTCTTTCTTCTACCAAAAATCGACACGATCGGAGTAGGGTAACTAATATGATTTATTGCAGGAACAATAAATGTTAGAGTTTTTAATCCCGGTATTAGACATTTAAATAAACATTACAATACATTCCAAATAACTCGTAAGGATCAAAAAAAGAGGGCGTGGTACCTCCCATACAAAAATTATATGTAATGTCATATCTGGAGAACTATGATTGTTAAAGGCTTTACATTTCATATACTTGGCTAAGATTTTAGTTCACTTTCTCAGTCGCGAAATCAATAAGGAGAACGTGGGGATATTAGCCCCCCCCTAATTTAATTCTGAAAAATTCTAATCTCTATTGGTTTAAAATTAGCTCGAGCTACTTTTGATAACAATTTCCTAATCAGAACCAAAAATTTTAAGAATTGGAGTTGGAGGTGTGATATATGTAAAAATGAAATTTTATTTTGAATAATTATTACGTAACAAACGGTGTAAGATAATAGAAAAATCTATCTCCTAATGAATACAATGCAAAAACTTGATTGAGGGCAGCAAAGCGGTTCGGGTTCTGCGTGTGTTAAATCTAAGTATTTTAGTTTTTACCATAGAACTTCTATTGCAACAACTATAAAATTACACTATGACAACTTAACGCGTTATTTAACAAGTTTCCACTACCAAAACTATTTTTATGTATTTTACTAATTAAATGATCCAATGTAATTACCTCAATCCTTATTGGTTCCTTTGAAAGCTTAGGATTAAACCATTTAAGTGCAATAACAATATTTTAAGGAACAGATGGATAAACTGCGAGGCAAATGAAGTAAGAATAATGGTCAAGATATTTCGAGGAACTCTACACGGAGGTATCTTATCTCTGATGCTATGGGTAAGCATCATACATAGTTTATTGAGAATTCTATCTAACGAGGGTTTCAAATCTATTTGTTACGTAGGATAGCGAGGATAGAAGCTCTGAATATATATATATATATATATATATATATAACAGCTAGGCAAAAGAGCGAGGGCTTAATGTTAGCCCGGGCAAGATGGAAATATATTTGTTTACGAGAAAGAGAAATATACCGGTGTATAGCTGTTTGGCTTTCGATACAAGGCAATTCAGATTTATAAAAAATTCAAATACCTAGGGGTAGTACTTGATTAGAGGCTATCGTGGAGAGACTACATTGAAAGTGGAGTCACTAAAGCTCAAAGATTATCGGCCTTTTATAGGTTCAAAATGGTACATAAGCCCAAAGATGACACCATTGTCTAAACAGGAGCGTACTATGGCCGATCCTAACGTATGCCTAAATAGTGTGGTAATCATTCTTAGTAAAGAAAGCCTCTTTAAAAGATCCATTGACAGTGCTTCATTAGTATATGCGGTACCATGAAAACTATTTACAATAACAATGGCTAATTAGATCGAACTCGCCAAAGCGTGTAACTTGTTAAGTGTGTTATTAAAAATACATTTTCGAATATTTGGTGTGTGTGTGTGTGTGTGTGTGTAATTGGTACGAATTTGAATGCATGTTGATTTCAATTGCAACTGCAGTCTTCTTATGTAAATATAATAAGTACCTACTTACTAGAATATTTTTTATTTCTTATGTTTGTATTTAGTTGTTTAAATTGATGCTGGGCAAATTTTTTCTTTTTAATTCAAACAATTTGCCTTTATTTAAAGAGCATGTGAGCGTACTACTTTGATAACGTTTTAATAGTTCAAGAGAACATTTATTTTTAGTTTAATTCTGTTTTTTTTTTTGCATTCATTTATTCATTTAATTTTTCTGATTTGGCTTATATGTATGTATATAGAATTTTAAATTTGAATTAGTAATGCTAAGATAATGTAATTTTAAAGAAAATCTTGACTTTATAAGAAGAATAACTTTCTGCTATTAGTGCCTGAATATGATTTCGGTCCAAATGGAGCCTCGGCTAGCTGCATTTTATAAAACTAATACTTTTCATCACTTTTTAAATTATTTGAGCCCATATTTCAGCAATTTTCCGCACATTTGCATTAGTCCAAAGTTGCTTGCTAAATTATTCGCACAAAACAATGACTTTACATTACCCCAGAACAAGTTATCTAAAGGCCTTTAATCGCACAATTTTGTTGCCAATTCGACCAGGCCATTTCGAGAGATATAATAATTTTTCCGATTATTTTGTAAATGGCCTTCTCGTCTTTATTGACAGAAAGAATTTATGATTATTAATTTTAATATTTATTTAAAGTTCAATGCTCTTTTCATTTAACAAAATAGCACGTTCCCTGTCACATGCTTTTTCCATGTTTTTTTTTTTATAAAACACACGAATGATATAAATAAGCGGAACTAATACAACTATTTTGTTCGTGCTATTCAAGTCGAATATCAAAAAACCATTAATAAATTTTGCAAACCAAAGTCTAAAATTGAAATTAATTAATTCAAGTTTTATTTTAAACTTAAACTTTCATTGATGACAAACAAAAATAATTTCTTTTTAATATTATTTGGAACTTTAGATTATTTGCTATTCGTTACTGCTAAATTAAACGTTTTATTTTTGTTTAATTGTCATTTTGATATGTTCGCTTTTAAATACGAGTAGCACTCTAACGTTTTAATGGAACCAATATACAATTGAATTATTGATGTCGTTTAGATAACAATAATATTGTTCTCACTATTAAACACGTACTTTAAAAGTTCGCTTACAGTTGGCGTTTGGCAAAAACATATTTGTTATAAATCTGTGGCTTGGAGCTAAAAGGGCCAATGTCCAAATATTTACTTTTGAGAAAATTGGAATTGAAATTTAACTCTTATAGGTGCTTTCATAGTGACATTGGCAAGCATTTTATTTATGAAGTTGTTCTGGGTTAAATATGACTTTAGCTGTTTTACCATAATTAAATAAAGCAAGAAAACAAATCTAATGCGATGATCAACTCAAAAGAGCAAAAAAGTGACATTGGCCCTTTTAGTTTCAAGCCACAGAAATATATTCGTTTGAAAAGATATACTGTAGTACAGTAAAGGGAAAAATTAAAATTGTTTATATATTTTCACCTAGCACAAATTCACACTTAAGCCTTAACCATATTGCCCATAAGCTAGCTTAGCCAATATCCGAATGCGTATAAACAAGTGTTACACCATAATATACTTAACAGAACTTTTAGTTAAGTCAAATGTTATGTCTTAAGCAAAGAGTGAAAATAGATGCAAATTTCGTATAGAAATTACTGTTTGCTTTTGGCTTACATACATATCGACCCCTGTGCGCGAAATTATCGTATGTTGCAAAAACAAAATTTTACAGGAGAGCGTTTTTCTTACTTTTAAATAAATAAAAACGTAAATAACACTGTTACATACAATAAAATGTACACAATATTATCTCCTTAACTAAAACAGTTATCGCTATAATATTTAATCAGCAAATGGATTAATGGATGTAGAACCAATTTGCATAAAAAAAGTAGATTTCTAAAAAAACGTAACATCCGATTTCGCGCACAGGGGTCGATATGTACTGGTAGGTTAGGTAGAACAGGCAGCTTGGCCCTCTTAGCTCCAAGCCACAGGATTGTGAGAATATTATAAATTGACAATTAAGGCGCGTGTGTGAACATAATGAATTCTTAAACCGTTTTAACATTTTTATAAATTATTGCAATACAACAACATGGAAGCACTAAATTTTTCTAACAATATGATTTAAAAATTACAAAAATATTAAATTTATTATTTGTTTAAAAAATATTCAGATTAGTATGTAATTTAAAAATATTTACTCAAAGATATGTTCACATTGGGCAAATATTTGACGTTATAGACGTTACCACTTAAAGGTATTAATTTATCCGGTAATAAATAAATATTAACATAATTAAAAATTTTTTTATTTAATCAAATAGCCATATCCGATTTTTGTTGTATTTATGTTTTGACAATATTTGGTGTAAGAAAAATTACATGAAATAAAATAATTATTTACCAAAAATAGCGGTCATCCGAAGCTAAAACCGAATTTTCAAATTCATTGATTAACCCATTAATGGCCATTGTACTCGCACAGGTACAGAAAAACACTCATATTTGAATGGACATAAATCCAATAATAAATTATTTTGTTCACTATTTGTTTCGATTTTGTGTTATGTGTTCTCTGCTTAATAAAAGCAAATCGAAAAAGCTGCGTCAGCGAATAACGGTACTTCGAATTTTTATTGATTTTGCTTAACCTTTTCAAGATTTTCACATTTTGGGTAGGTCAGTGATTGTTTTACTCTGTTATAAGTGTATAGCATAACAATTAGAAGAATTTGCACTTGATTTGCAAATAAAAGCGCTTGTTTTTTTTTAATTTAAAATAAGTTGTTCATAAAAAGTGATATTCCAGGCGATAGGTAAGTTTAAAAAACAGTGTACTCGCTTGGGTACAGTGGCTAATAACGTAATTATTTTGATTATTTTTTTTTAGTTTTTTTTCAAATCAATATGTCGTTTAAAAGCATCAATCCATCAATATTTTATGGGAGAAGATTTAATAATCTAGAAAGCGCTTTGAATTTTGTGGAAGGGGCTTCAAATAATATTTTTTTTTGATATTGCGTATATTTCTACAGATGCGGATACCAATACAGATGAGAAGGACGATGATGCTGAGGATCTTTCGCTAACAACATGCCGCAAGATATTTCGGGCGATGTAGAGGATTTTTGTAGCAGCGATAGCGAAGACGATATACCCCTTCAAGAGCTTCGCCGGAGAATCCAGCACTCAACAGCAGGTCAAAACTCTTCCAAATGGTCAAAAAGGGAATGTTCCATTGATATGTGAAAAACAACTTCTATTATACACAATAATGAAATGGTATCGAATTTAGGAGGAAATTCAGATCTTGAAGTGTTTGAAACTTTGTTTGATTTGGATCAAACTCGCATTTATGCTTCACAGTGTAATGCGCATAATTTTTTATTTACAGAGAAAGATTTGAAGGTTTTTGGGAATTCTGTTGTTAAGTGGTTATCACAATATGTATATCGAGAGAAAATATTTACTGGGAATTATATTAAGATACTCGTAATAGACTTACTGGAGTTTCATCGTGCCATCGACCGGCACTACCTACCAAACTACACCCAACCATCAACATTAGTCGAGTTAGTAGTAGTGGTTCCAAGTGTAGCACTAACTGCTGAAAACCATTTTCCGAAATAATTAAAATAAACTGTTACCCTGTCGTCAAGGCCACAAACAAATTTAAATGGATTTGTGAACTTTGTGATCTAGCTCTGTGTGTTGAAAAGAAGTGCTTTAAAATTTTTCATACAAAACAATTAGTATATATGAATACATTCATTGAGCCATTGTACCTGCTTGGGTACAGCCCCAAAAACCTTCAAAACACAATTTTTTATTTTTTTTTCATATTTGTTAGGTTCTTAATGTTATTTAAATGAATGCTTAATAAACAGAATAAATGATTTTTAATTTTAAAGACAGCTGGCTTTTAATGGGTTAACTGAACTATTACAAATTTTGTCGTAATTGAATTGTAATACAATTATTTTTGTATAGTCTTTAATGTTTATTTTTATTTTTTTGATTTTAGTATTTATTTTTAAATTATTATTTTTTTTTTATTTTATTTTATTTTATTTATTTATTTTTTTTTTAATTTAGATATTATTTATTTTTAAATCTTATTGTTTATTTGAATCTTCATCAAAACAAAAGCGTAAATAAATACAAAAAAAAAATAAACAATAACAACAACTATGTCAATGATTAATTTGTTACCCTTTCAAAATTTATTTATTTCAATTTTGATGCATTTTCGTTTTTTGTTATAATTTATTATTTGTTACTCATGTTTAAACAAATAAACAACATAGTCAAACAATTGTTTTTGTTGTTTAAATTTTCGTAAAATGCCCTTAATTGTTGCTGTTTTGCGCTCTAATTTTTTTTTTACAATTAAACTTTTCAAAAGAAACAAAGTTCATTTTTTTTTTAAATTTTGTTTCCGTTCTGCTTTAAATAAAAACAACAACAACAAAAAGACAATTATATGTATGTCATGTTGTTGGTTGGCATCTGTTCTCTGTGTTAGTGTGGGAATTTTTGTAAATACATTTCTATGTAATATACATACAGTGAACTCTCAGAAACGTGAAGATCCAGTAACATGAACTACCTAAAAACATGAAATCTTTTTTTTTACATTGACTACTCTAAAACGTGAACAAAGGCTGAAGGCTCTAAAACGTGAACTATTTAGTGAACGTTAAAATCAATTTTGTAAGCTTATTCAAAATTTTTGGGATTCCCTGCAAAAGAATTTCGTAGTTTGTTTGTTGTAAACAACTTTTGTTGCATGATAAATAGCTTTAGTATTAATTCGACAGTTTTACTGGAAGCATCTCTCTGTGCTGACTATACATAGAGGTATATAAATAACATATACAAGTAATCTCTAAAAATATTTTTATTGAAAATATGTCTAATTGAAAACCAGAAGTGTTAAATCTTCAAGAAAAGGGTTGTTTTCGACAAACCAGTTACAGATGAAAAATGGAAAAACCTCTGTACAAATGGTTTACCCAACTTCGAAATAATAACCTACCGGTTAGCGGCATTATGATTAAAAGAAAGCTATTGAATTGCACAATCAAATTAAGGAAAATAACCATACTAAACCTCTATTTTGGATGAATTCAATAAATAATTTAGAAATAAGTATCTTAAAACCCCTTTTGCAAACCATAGTAGCTATGTATACATTAAAATATGGCAGAAACTTACAAAAAGTTGAATCAAAACATGTTTCATAGGCTAAAATAACGTACATACTTTATTTTAAATTAAATAAAAGATAAAAGAGACTAAAATATGTTATAGAAAAAATGCAATCTAAAACGTGAACACCCTTGGTAAAAATTAGTTCACGTTTCTGCAAGTTTACATTGATTATGTACATTGATTAACAAAATTGGAAACAAATATTTGACATATACTTGCATACATACATATGTATGTATATTAAGTTTTTTTAAATTTATATCCTAAAACTTACAAGTAGCCAACCCTCTTCTATTGTAAAATCTTTTTTAACAAAATATGTTGAACCTTAAATGGTACGTAGACACAACAACTGACCTTGACAAAAAGCCCTTTAAAACAAACTACATTAAACATTTTATTTATTTTCAAGCAGAACTTGTTTCTATAACCCTGTATTTAAACAAAAAAAATACTTGTAGGTTACAAAAACAACAACAAACACCCATGCATACACACAATATAAACTTGTCTTTATTGGCACTTAAATCTTTGTACTTTGCTTACAGTACAACATGTAAGTCTTCGTACAAAATGCACTAAAAATGCAACATTTCACTAAATTTTATTAACAGAATTGAAGTAGTATTTAAGAAATTATTTATCATGAGTATTTAAGGAAATTCAAAAAAGGAAGAGCTACAAAATCAGGGGCCGAATTGCGGCATTCGATATGGATCGAAATTTCAATCGAACGTGAAAGTTTTTCCTACATTTCGTATTGGATTCTATTAAGAATTTTCTCATTTTCGTTCGATATCGAATGCCGTAATTCGGCCCCAGGCGTCAAATTACGCCATTCGAACGTTATCAAAATTTTAAAATTCTTATTAGTAACTTTATACCAAAAGCACAGCGAACTCGATCGTTCGAGTTAAATATCGATCGTGATCGAATGCCGTAATTTGCTACCAGATGTAAAAGTCAAATTTTTGAATCTTATATACTTACATGTGTATGTACTCGTTAACAACATTAATTTATCTTTTTCGTTACAGAAGTTTTATGTAAAATTAACGTCAAGGTTGTTTACATGCATATAGTAAATGTGATACATTATAAATCAATTATGTTTTATCCTCCTGTCTGATGAAAATGTTATTAAATTAAAACTACGGATCTAAATTAATTAATATTTAGTGAAAGCGTTTTTAATTACCCCACGTAGATTAGTATTAAAAATCAGCAATATCGGCCAAATGTGGAAAAAATCGTTTACATTTTTGGATCAATTTAATTAATGATTTGTAAACTATCTATTTTTAGATCGATTTTAGATCCATCAACTATATGTGTGTAATTTTTTTTATAAAATTTTTATTAGTTATTACAACATTAGGCAGTCATAGTTTTTCTTGAAAATTTAAATATTTTCGAAGATTTAAAGGTTTTCAAGATTCGACAAAGTTGAAGTTTGATTAACAAATACAGGAAAAAAAATTTTTGTTGTTTTTAATTAACGAATTTCCTTTAAACATCTTAAAAGGTGTTTTTTATAGGAACAGAATATGAGGTTGGAAATACTGCTTGATTGAGCGCCATTTCGACAGCTGTTATTTGTTTTGTTTTTAGTTTGATGTGCAATTTTATCATGACTAGACTGACGACGCTTGCCAATTGGTCAGATTTTTACGAGAAGTCATCGTGAATTACACACGACCTAAAATGTTACAGTTAATAGTGACCGCATGTTACACCGAAATACGCATGCATTATTGCATCATTTATTGAAAGAAACGTTCGTTGAACGAATAATTTCGCGTAATCAACCTCTAAATTGAACTGCATTTTACACTGAACTATTTTCTGTGGGACGATGTGCAGTAGTTACTTATTAAATATAAATTTCTAAGACTTCGCGGACGAAACAACAAGAAATATTTATTTATTCACCAAATGCGAATACTCGAAAAGTATTAATATTAAGTTTTCACAAATGGGAATGCGAATATTGTCGTTCTGAAAAAAAAAACATTCACCTCGGTATCGCTTATATACAATCTTCGGTGGACAGAGGGTTGAAATGTACCAAAAGTGAGGATTAATTCAAAAGCTAAACTTTATCCTACACATTCGTGTGTGGTACTGGATGAAAGGTAATTAAATTCTACATCACTATTTGCCAAAAACTTTTGTTTTGAGTAAATTACTCTATCGACTGTGAGCTGTCAAAGTCAAATAATTTTTCAAAATTTTTCGTGCCGTGCCTAAAACTGAAAATTGAGATTTTTTGAGTACTGATAATTCTTATTAAGCGTTCTAAAAGTAATTTTATTAAAATGGAACCATCAACTTCAGGTATTTGGCTACATAATTGCATTAATGTTTTTTAGATAAATGTTTTGCAAATAATTTTAATATTTTTTTAAAAAGTGCTCCATAGTTGGGGTATTTTCGATATACATATACACAGAGTTTCAACAAATTTTTTGTTGCGATCCAGCAAATTTTATTAAGTGATATTTTAATATAGTATTTTAGCTTACATATTCCACACCAAACTTTTGCAGAGGCACCGCGTTTTTACTTATTAAAATTTTTGTGAAAGAACTCCAGTTGCTAAATACTTAATCTGAAAAAACAAACAACAAATCAACTTGTTTGTTTTTAACTCTCTTTTGTCTTTATTTTCGGTATTAAAGTTATTGTTATAAATGAGTTTGGTTTCTATCAGAGATGGTTGCGTGAGTTAATTTTGACTCACGCTCACTTAAAAAAAATAATTTCTGTTTTATTTACACCGAATTCTAATTTTTGCATACGTTCGTGCTTTTATTAAATTTAAAGTTAACTCACGATCACGATCACGATCACGAAAACAATTAATGTTCTAACAAAACTAAAGCTTAAATACTAATATGTATATTAAATGCTAAAAATATGCTTTAATTTTCAGTTTTACTCATTAATTTATCGCTTTTTAATTCCAAAGTTATAGCATAAATTGAGAACTAAGGTCTTTTTAAAAAAAAAAAAAAATGTGTTAACGGGTTAAAGACATTTTTTTGTAACTTTTTTTTCTAAAATGCTGTGTTTTTATGTATTTCTGATAATTCATTACAAAAAAAATTTAAAATTCTCTTTTGTAGCTTTTTCGAAAAAATTTGTATACTTATAACATTTTGTAAAAAACAAAAGTTGGATTTTAGATTAGATTTATAGTAATACAAATACATATAATATATTTATTTTTTTAATTTTTTAATAAAACATTGAGTATGCTTTAATTTTCAGTTTTACTCATTATTTTTTTGCGCTTTTCATTCCAAAGTTACAGCATAAATTGTGAACTAAGGTCCTTTTTTCTAAAAAACAATAATGGGCTTAACGGGTTAAAAAAATTTTTTTTTAACTTTTTTTTTTTTTAATGCTGTGTTTTTATGTGCTTATACTAACTCATCAATAAAAAAATATAATATTTTAAAACCATGGCTTCTATGAATTAATCGCCACTTTGGGTATTATCGAACCCACTGTGCGTTGCTGCAAAATTTGTACTTCTTTCAAGCCAGTCGTGGAGCTAAAAGTAAAACTAAAGAAGGATCATTTTTCGAATAAACCAAATTTATGGCAAATAACACCTTTTAATAGAGATTTATGTAAATTTAAATTTCTGTAGAAAAAGACACCCATAACTTTCATAAAAACTCAAGCTTTTTAAAGCGTTTGGTTAATTATGTATAAGAAATATTTTGTCAAAAAATAAAGGACCCAAAAATTCCGCATCAAATTTTTGCAAATATTTTCAATCATAGAGGTCCCGTAAGTAATTCTGTATTAAACTTCATAACGATGTAATAGGAAATTAATTACCTGATTAAATTAACCCTTTGTAAAATCAAAACAACAATTATTTAAAAAACAAATCATATAGACTATAATACTATACGGTATAGTATTTCACAAGTTTCTTACGTTCGAGATTTTCAACGCATAGAAACATTCATTATACTTAAATGCTAAAAAGTTAAGTTCCCCCTAGATTACTTTTTCTTGAGAATAGACGACAAAAACGATATAAAATCTAATATAACAATCTGTTCTTTCAACTTTGAAAGGATACAGACAGACATTTGAAAAAATATTACTTTAAATCGTGTTAAAATCACGCTTTGTAGTTTCTTTATTAATACAGACCAATTACACCTACGCGTGATTTTGTTTAATATAAAAAAAAAAATTATTTATTTCTTTTGTTCTTATAAAAAAGGTTTTATCTTTTAAATAAAAAAAAAAATTAAATGTGCAAATGTGTATTTAAATTAAATTATTTACTCACTACAGTTTTTTTTTTTTTTTTTCATTATTATTTATGAGTTCATACTACTAAAATGTGGTGAAAAACCACGCAAAATCAATGTGTGAAAAAAATATTCTTGTCTACATGCAAACTCGTAGAATGAATGTACTTACGAATTAAAAGTCATTAAAAGAGACCACAGAAAATGCAGTCAACCATTGAACGAACAAAGAAATTCACATTCATAAGTACCATCTATTAAATATGTATGTATGTACATATGTATGTACTTTAGTGTAACTAATGCAAGTTTGTAAGTGTGTATTTGCCACACGTTAAGAGTATGTTGACACTAACAGTGATATGGTGGTATTAAACTACACAGGTTGATAAACATGGTTTTAACCTGTGACTACAGAGGTGTTTGTCTGTATATTTTACACTGTCCTCAAAACTTTTCTAAATTTGAAAAAAAAAATGTAAAAAAATATAGCCAAACGAGCTAAATATTTTTGAATTTAACAAATTATTTGTATATATGTGGACTTTTGACGAAATAAATTAAGTCGGATTTTTACAGTTATGATATCCCGCAAGTGGTGGCCATTTTCTGCTTCGCACAAATGTGCTCTTTCCAACACATTTTGCATGACCTTTCGCAAAACTTCCGGTGTTATGTTGTTAATTTCGTCTCGAATATTGGTGTTTAATTCCTCAATAGTCCTAGGCTTATTAACATAAACTTTCCCTCTTAAATAACCCCAAAGGAAACAGTTTGGAGCGGTTAAATCCGGGGAACGCGGAGGCCAATTAAAATTGCTTCTACGTGAAATTATTCTTTCACCAAAGATGTCGCGTAAAAGAGCCATTGTGGACCTCGCAGTGTGCGCTGTGGCTCCATCCTGTTGGAACCATATTTGCGGATGGTTTTCCACGGCTGGCCTTACAAAATTTTCCAACATGGCCCGATATTGATCACCATTGATGGAAATGGCGACACCTCGTTCATTTTCAAAAAAATATGGACCAATGATCCTTTCTGAAGAAACACCGCACCAAACAGTACACTTAACTGGGTGTAATTGACGTTGGTGAAGTACTCTCGGATTTTCCCTAGCCCATATCCTACAGTTTTGCTTGTTAACGAACCCATTTAATTGGAAATGGGCTTCGTCACTCATAACTAAGTTATGAATAAAATTAGGATTCTCTTGTGCTTTTTGCTAGAAATAAATTGCATAGTCAAGTTGTTGCTGGTAATCTGTCGGTATCAATTCTTGGACAAGTTGAATTTTGTATGGAAACATTCTTATGGTATGCAAAATTCGCTGCAGCGACCCTCTTGAGAGGCCAAGTTGTGTCGAACGTCTCCTGGTTGATGTTTCTGGATCCTCCCGAATACTCTCCTGTACCACTTGAAGATTGTCAAACGTGTGGACAGTTCGTAGTCTGCCGGAACCAGGAAGGTTCCTCACTGCTCCTTGTTGTCGAAAATTTGCAACCAAACGGCTTATTGTTGACTGAGAGGGTGCAACCCGCACATTAAATTGACGACGGTATGCACGCTGAGTCAACACAATGAACCGTTGATTTGAAAAGTAAATTTCAACGATTTGGGCACGTTGTTCAGTTGTGTATTGCTCCATTAAAAATTGTCCAAGTCTTGTTTACAAAATACTGAAAAGAAAAGAAAAATTATAATAAAAAAGTTATAAGGAATTCACACCACTTCGGTCTTTCTGAGCCACCCTGTATTTGGCTAACGTCAACAGTCCGTTAGTAGAGTTTTATTGTGTGTGTGTGTTAAGTTATTACTTAAAACGATGTGTTATCTCTTCACTGCAGGAAGTAGTACTGGTCTCTGTCACCAGTACTACTGACCAATTATACCCCAGACAATGTTCTTTGCTGTAGACATTTAACATTTGCTTGTCATTGAAAATCTATTAGTGACGTTAGAGCTACTGACTAGGTAGTTCTTATGGGACCATAAGGCGATATTGGAACCATATATTTACCAGTTAATTTTAGTAATTCTTATCTTCACTTTTGGAACTATTTGCCTCATTTAATTAAATTATTATTTTCATATGTATGTTAAACTAAACTACAGTTTATCATTTGAAATAATTATACAGAACATTTTTGGCGTTTTTTCTGTTTTGCATTTCAAAAAGGTAAAAAGTGTAGACGTTTTCTTGACAATAGCACCAAAAATTTATCAAACTAGTCGACAAAAGTAGTGACCTTGAAGACACTTGATCCCAGGCTTCCTGCAGGGTTCTTCTCTTCATTAATATATTACTGTACAATTTCTTAAAAATACTATCTTTACAAAAACTAACGATACATAAAATTTTATAAATTTTATCAGCTGATCTGATACAAATCTACTAACTCTACCATAAAGCAAACACAATTTCTTTTAAGTATGTACAACTACAGGCTGTAATAGAATAACAACTGCAATATCATTTCTGTTTTTTATACCCTTCACCTGTGGTGCACAAGGGTATATATAGCTTTGTCATTCCGTTTGTAATTTCTACAATTTTCATTTCCGACCCCATAAAGTGTATATTTTCTGATAGCTTATGAATAGAGGAGTCGATTAAGCCCTGACCGTCTGTCCGTCTGCCCGTCTGTCCGTGTGTTGGTTGAAATCAACTTTTAGAAGCAACTACATGTTCCTCAGATCTGTATATGGTATCAATCTCTTGGAAATATCCAGGAATGAATCGCTATTGAAATTCAGCACAATCGCCCCATTACTTTCTGAGATATGAGCAAAAAACCACGACCACCTCGTTTTTTTTCACAATTACAACAACAACATACATACATAAATACATGTAAAAAACATACCAAACAAAAAAAATTACAAAAAAAAAATATTAAAAATAAGAAAAAAATAATAAAAAAAAACACAAAAAAAAATTTTAAAAAAATTTAAAACAAAATTTAAAAAAATTTTTTAAACATTTTTCTAAAAAAATTTTTTAAACATTTTTCTAAAAAAATTTTTTAAAAAAATTTAAAAAAAATATAAAAAAATAATAAAATATAAATAATATATTAAATAAAATAAAATAAAATTTTTTTGGCTCAGCTGGGATTCGATGCCACATTTATTCTAACGTGTACGTATGCACGTATTTTATATGGGATGAATGGTGATACAAACAATTGTTATTGCATGACTACACGTTGTGAAGGGTATATAAGATTCGGCACGGCCGAATATAGCACTGTTACTTGTTTTATTTACACTTTAACACGTCCATTTGCACCAAATGCTGAATAACGCTAATATATTTACTGATTTGCTTTTGTTATCACAACAAGCGGCAGCAAGCCGTTGTTTTGGCATCATTTTGCAGCTGCTACTCGAAGACAGACGAAAATACAAAGAAAAGAATGAACACAAATGTGGCGTGAGTGCAGTGTAAATAGAGACCCGACCAAACAGAGTTTTTATCATCCCCAACATCATCATCGCCATGATGGCAATAGAAGTCGGCTGCATTTTTAAAAAAAATTAATTTTCTTCATTTTTTGTTCCCGTCTTCTTATTGCAAATGACATGCATCGTCTTTGTTGATTTCCATTTCAATTGGTTACGTACCAGTGGCGTCCAATTAATGGTTGCCCTGAACAAAATATTGTTGCAACATTTCAATGTTTATTTCGCATTTTCGTGCTTTCTTGGTTTCTATTTAAACTCTTAAAACTACTCCCTTGTTCACTTTTATTCAACTTATTTATTTTCTACTTCATGGTTTGTGAATTTGGCGCATAATAAGTGTATGAACACAAATAATACTGTTGTATTAAACAAAGTATTAATATTAATATTTATTGATATGGAAATCCACTATACATATGTATAGGAGGATTTTCGTTGCGGATGAACTCTAAACATATGATTCATACTAAGTTGTGTCGATGTATGTACATTAACAGTGGTTTCCTTCATGGCATGCTGAAATGCCAGTTGCTGGTGCCAATGAGAGAGACATTTAGAACAAGTAAGAGCGCTATATTCGGCCGTGCCGAATCTTATATACCCTTCACAACGTGTAGTCATGCAATAACAGTAGTTTGTGTCACCATTCATCCCATATGAAATACGTCCATCCCATTGTAAAATTATAAATTCACGTATGTATGTTAAAAAAAACGAAAAATAAAAAAAAAAAATTTAAAAAAAATTTAAAAAAAAATAAAAAAAAAAAATTATTATATACATATATAATATATATAAAACAAAAAAAAAATTAAAAAAAAAATAGAAAAAAATTTAAAAAAAATAATAACAAGTAACAGTGCTATATTCGGCCGTGCCGAATCTTATATACCCTTCACAACGTGTAGTCATGCAATAACAATTGTTTGTATCACCATTCATCTCATATAAAATACGTACATATGTATATACTGGTTAGAATAAATGCGGCATCGAATCCCAGCTGAGCCAAAAAAATTTTATTTTATTTAATATATTATTTATATTTTGTTATTATTTTTTTTATATTTTTTTTTTAATTTTTTTTAAAAATTTTTTTAAAAAAAATTTTTAAAATTTTTTTTTAAATTATTTTAAAATTTTTTTTTTGTAGTTTATTTTATTATTTTTTTTTTATTTTTAATATTTTTTCTTTTTGTAATTTTTTTTTTTTTTGTATGGGTTTTACATATATTTATGTATGTATGTTGTTGTTGTAATTGTGTAAAAAAACGAGGTGGTCGTGGTTTTTTGCTCATATCTCAGAAAGTTATTGGGCGATTGTGGTGAATTTCAAATTTTGATTCAATTTCAAATTTTGATTCATTCCTGAATATTTCCAAGAGATTGATACCATATAGAGATCTGAGGAACATATAGTTGCTTCTAAAAGTTGATTTCAACCAACACACGGACAGACGGACAGACGGTCAGGGCTTAATCGACTCCTCTATTCATAAGCTTTCAGAAAATATATACTTTATGGGGTCGGAAATGAAAATTGTAGAAATTACAAACGGAATGACAAAGCTATATATACCCTTGTGCACCACAGGTAAAGGGTATAAAAAGAATATAAAATAAGACTAGATTTAATGGCTAAGCAAAACGAACAATTTCTTAAAGTTTTAAAATTGAGTCGCTGTGAAATTTTAAATTGAGATTTTTCATCAACAACAAACGTCAACAAATTTGGTACCAGCTTTTGGTACTTTTTTGGGCACTTAATACTACATTTACACCTGAGCGAAATCTAGTAGATTTGATTTAAAATCTTTATTAAAATCTAAACCGTTTATACCACTATTTTTTTGACATTTTGCAAGATTTCGTTTTCAAAACAATATATTTATTTACAAGGTGGTTTGAGAGGCTCTCTATGTTCTACTTCTCTAAAATTCAAACTCCATATGAAAAAAATGTAAATAATAAAGTACTTGTGCGATTGCAACCACCTTATATATTATGATTGAAGTTTTCTTTATGCAACGAAGTATATTTTGTTACAATTTAATAAAAACCACAGTTGCATCACGAAGTAGTACTAGATTTTAAGTAGATTTTGCCAAAATCTAGTGGCGAAATAGATTTCGTTTTGTATGGGAAATCTGGTATAAATGAACAAGATTTCGTTCAAAATCCCGTAAGTTCTAGATTTTGTGTAGGTGTAAATGTAGTATAAAACATATCTTAACTTTAGTTCATATCCCAACAGAGGATTATTTGAGTTGAATAAGTGTAAGATTTTAAAAAATAATGCGAAAAATCCTTCTAAATTTTGAAGTTTTTATCCCTTATCTTAACATCGATAAATATATGTATGTATGTAGAAAACTAACTACATTTATTATGTGGCAAAAGGGAAAAATCGCTTTAACCAAAAATTGTGTTAAATATAACATTGAAACAGAATTGCGACTGCAAAAACACGACTCGTTATTAAATCGACATCAGCAAAGGTAATTACTGTCATTTTATTATTTTGATTTTTCGTTGCACCAACACAACGAAAACATACTGATTTATGTATAAAATTGAAGAAATTTTATTTAAAATATGGTAACATTTCTGAAAAACACATTGAAAATAAGTAAGAGTTATTTTTTTTAGCGATGTCTAATCCGATAATACCCTACACCACTATATACTTAGGTGTTATGACCACATCGTAGCTATGCTTTTTTACGTCAGTTTCTTTATTATTTTCGGCGCCATCTTTGACTTTGAATTTTTACATATTTAACTGCATTCAACTAGTCAAGCCCTTCCATTCGATACCCATATTGATTGGGTTAAAAAAAATGTTTGCAATTTTGTTTCAGACGCCATCTAGGATTTTACACTTTTTAATAGTTTACTGTATTCTAATGGTCAAGCCCTTTCATTTAATACCAATATTGTGGGGGTTAAAGGGGACAACGCCATAACTTCTATATTTCACTCATATATTCGCCATTTAATCTAAAACGGCATCTTTGATGTAATTTTTTACTGGTCAAGCCCTTTCATTTAAAACCAATAATTACTATCCCGGTGATACAGAATCTGAAAAAATATATATTTTCGTTTATAAATTTTAGGAAAAACATTGATGGTGCTTATATCTCAGTTATGTGTCAAACCGAATTGTTAGTTTCTATCAGAAATAATTTTCGAGACCATATCTTTATATTGATTCTTCTATATTGATGTTTTTGTCGTGTCCAAAATCATTTAGTGACTTGAAAAATTTGTTGTATTTAAATTTAGTTAAAAATAAAATAAAAGAAGTTTAAATGTAATATTAAAAATAATACAACTTTGGCGATTAGAGCTCGATTTGTTTAAAATTGTTCACAAATATCTCTAGGGGCATACCATGTCTATAAATTATCCAAGGGCTGGAAATTTTTAATTTTTGTGGTAAAAATAAGGAAAATAAACAGGCAATCGTATTTTTTTTACTCAAATCTTAGAAGTTATGGCGCGATTATGCTCATTTTCAATAGCAATCTCTCTGTTAAGGGTATAAAAAATGCCTTTAAAATAGATTTGATCTCACAACTGATATCTGCGACGAATTTTATATGTCATTTTTTATAGAAAATCTACTTAGGATTATTTCTCACGTCAATCAATTCTATATTTAATATGAAATAATCTTCTTTATAAATAAAAATTAAATATTGTTGTTTGGTAATTGCATCACTTAAGACTTCTGCACAGATATTCATGACCTAATTTAGGTCCTTACGAAAAGAAAAATAAACCACGCCCCCTTTCGTAATTCATTTTAAATCTATAAACGGCTATAAAGCTCAATAATGGCTCTTACAAAAATTTTTTCTCAAAACTTGAGAAGGGCTGTTCGCATCCACGTCCCATACAAAATCAACAGATTTTGCCGCATATCCAGAGTACTTTAGTGCCTATAGCATTCAAAATTCGTGTCGGGAACTATATTAAAAGCTTGCATTGTTAAGCTTCATATGAACTGGAAGAGAAGAATGGGCGTGGCACTTTTAATATATTATATATATTCATATATTTATGACACATCTAGAAATCGATTAAATTTATAATCTTAAAAATTTTTCGTTTTACTTTTATCTCATTTTTCTTAATCCAACCAAAAATCATAGTGGGGGAAGTAATAACCCACAAACAAAAAACTAATTTTATGATTTATTGCAGATAAACAATACATTTTAGAGTTTTTAATTCTGGTATTAGACATTTAAATAAAAATTTTACAATTCATTCCAATAACTAAGTAGATAGGATCAAATAAGGGGGCGCGTAGTACCTACTATGCAAAAAATATATTTAACGGCATATCTGAAGAATTGTAATTGTTAAAGGCTTTACATTACGATATTAGTTTACTACAGAAAATCGAAAGGGTCAGAGAGATGGATGTGTTGCACCCCCCTCCCCACCACTTCCACCATTCCAAAAAATACGGTTAATGCCATTTTTATAAAACTTTAATACCCAATCGGCTTAAACTTAGTACAAGCTAGTTTTAATAACAATTTTCTAATTAGAATTATAAGTATCGGAGAAGGAGGCGTAATACCCTAATACGAATAAAACATTATTTTTAATTTAAAAATCTATCTCCTAATGAATACAATGTAAAGACTTTATTGGGGCCAGCATGATAATTCTTAAAATTATTTCATCAGCTGCCCTTTTCCTTATGTGTCTATAGAAAAATTCAAAAATATTCATGCATTAATGAATATGGTCATATGCACATTAGACCGTACCACTTTACAGAAAATACAGAAAAAAAATAAAATATTCAAAAACATTTTGAAAAAACTAATATTTAAATTTTTAATCAGGCTTTAGTTCATATATTTAATATTCTTTTTTATTTTTACAAAGAATTTTTTAATTGTGATAAATGAAAGAATAATTCTGAAAAATTATATTTTTACCGACACTAAAAAAAATTAGTTAACGAATTCAAATAACTTAAGTCCCGTGAGTTAAATAGATGATATTTACAACCAACATGTAACCACCGATCAGAGAGTGCTGATGATGAAATCGTAGCTGGTTTCGAAAATGCATTCCACTCGGCTAGTGTCGGTAAAAATATAATTTTTCAGAATTATTCTTTCATTTATCACAATTAAAAAATTCTTTGTAAAAATAAAAAAGAATATTAAATATATGAACTCAAGCCTGATTAAAAATGTAAATATTAGTTTAAAACAAAAAAGTTCAACAAAAATAAAATATTCAAAAACATCTTGAAAAAGATAAAGAAATTTTACAAAAAGTCTTTAAAATTTTCGTTATAACTTTGACATTTAAAATCGGCTCTTTAAGTATGATTAATCGATGTTTTTGTCTACCTGGTAACAATATTATAGAATTATTAGTGCATTATTTTTGTTTGAGAATTTTTTTCAGGTACGGTCTAATGTACATACTTCCTACAATTTTCTTTTAATTTCAAGTATAGTATCCACAGTTGCGACATGCAATCTCATCAAATATTTTTCCTTATGTTTTAAAATTAAACATATTCTGTTTAAATTCTTCATCTTTCTTCCTACAGAGTGACAATCATTTCAGTACAAGAATAAAAAAATGAATAAATGTATTTGTATGTCGGTTTTAATATAAAACTTTATATGCAAGAAGCATTTGTCAATATTTTAAATATCCGCCGGTCTTTTATTGTCAGACTTCTTTGTTGTTTAACATTTATTTATCGATTAATGTAGAGTCTAAAAATAATCTTGGTTTGTTTGCAGCAAGAATGTTGTAACGGTATTAGTAACATGCAGAAGAAGATACATAAAAAAGAACTTAATATTAGCAAACAGATATGGAATTACTGTGTACATAAATAAAAATTATATTAAATTTAAAAGCATAGCGTACAACATCTGACCTTGATATTCGTCGCCAAATACATAAATGAAAGCAGACTTAACAATGAAAACCTCTTAACTTCTCTGTTTAATCAGTGAGAACTTAAAATTAAGCCTTCATTGCAAAATCGTGCTGTATTAATTAGTTTCAAAAGTAATTTTGACTTACAGAGTACACTCATGGGAGTGTATTGATCTTCTACTAACACCATGTTATATACTGTATATGAATATCCTTAGTTATTAAAAGGAGTACTGCCTGTAGAAAATACATTAAAAAAATACAATACCGCCCAAACCCAATATCACACGTCTTGTTTTAAAAACTAAATCACACATTAGGCTACATACTAAATCCCACTTATCGCCTACATGAGTTAGGAATTCCTTGTCCATCATACCTCTCAAAGTGAGTGAAAATTTTTATTTTTAGCAGACAGAAACAAAAAATAAATAAAAAAGGTATTGAAAAAAAATCCTTTTGAATTATTACTAAGCCTGATTTGTTTCATAAACAACTTTTAATTAGTCAGTCTTTATATTAAAAGAGTGACCAAATTGTTTATAGAATTTGGATTGCTCTAATTGATATACAGTCAGGAGCAAAAAATTTTAACAGAGTATACTCTTATATATTTTTATAGGGTAATAAAATAAAGAGAAATAAATTTAAATGTTCGGAATTTCCATTGTTTTGTTATTTGTTAAAACAGCAATTCTTTGACATTTCTGAATGATTTCATTTAAAACAACAGTTAATTTGTTGAGGTGAATAAAATGTTGCACTTTGGAGCTCTTTTTTAAACTTTGAAAGAATTTGACTCACTGGCATGAAACTTATACATTTCAAAATCTCAAAATTTTAGGTATGAATTTCTCTCAGTCCTTCCTTGTAGAATATTTTAAGATTACGTAGTCTAAAATCAAAGTCAGTGCGAAATTGTTTAGTTATTTATTATTGGGGCACGTAAATTTATCACTGCTTACTTTTACAATACAAAATAAACTGATAAACCAAGGCACATTTATTCAATATGTAGTCTTGTTTCGTCAGCTGATTATTTGTTTCTTCACTTATTTTTAATTTCAGCTGTCGAAATGCATAAATAAAAAACAATTTTCTCTCCTCTCTCATTTATTTCAAATGTCAAACTTCATATATAAAAAATATAAACCAAAAAATTCTCTCCGAACTTCAATTACCAGATGATTTAATATGCCTTGTAATAAGCTAGATACGAATTTGCAAACAAAACTTTTGATTTTTCGAATAAAAATCTTTAAAGAAAGTGTAATATACGTATCAGGAATAAACAATTTTATGCAATCGTTGTTTTTTTTATATGATTATTTTTTAAAAGCGAACAAATAGGTCGCAAGATGCACAAATGTATTTTTTGCTAACAAAATGAAAAATATAAAATTCTATCGAAGATTTCAGTTTGCACAGCCACAGTTTCACTCGTTACTGTACATTTACAAATATTTTGATGTTTTATTGTTAAACAATACTTTTGCTTATTTAACTTTTCGTATTTTTTTTAATAAGTAACATGTCTGCCAATGATTTGTTTTCTTTTTCAGATTAATAAAAAAAAAACTTTATAAAAAGGAATAACAAATATAAGAGACATTATGAAAATACGTTATTTATCTAAGACAATCGTTTTCAAATAAACAGTTTGTTAAAAAAGAAATGTTATTACTAAGTAATTTGGATTATTTATTTTTAACAGAATTTTAAAGCCCAAATTTGAAAAGTAAATTTCGTCAAATGTCTTTAGTGTTATACCCCTACCCCAAAAAATATTTTTTAAATTGTGTCACATTTCAATTAAAAATGTACAACTTTATATACATATGTATGTATATCTCAAATCATCAAAACCTTTTATTGGCTTTTCTAGAACGCAATAATGAAATGTATTATAACGTCAACAATTTTATGAAAATGTAATGCTTCCATAGATGAATTTTGCACAAACGACAAATTGGAAAACGCAAAAAACAATTAACTTTTATAATAATCAAGCACAAAAATCCATACAAGTGTTTTAAAAAAGTCATAAACAACAACGGCATAATTATTCTCAACAACACCTTTATTCGTCTTATCATCCCCCTCAACCATCCCCAGCAACAACAGTTTCTTGGCTACTTTGGCAAGTTACATGATGGCATTTATGAATTTAAATAACTACCCAGACGTGGATAATGTCTACCTACTGTTTGTACTGTTTTTTAAATCGTAGACCGACTAATGGACAAAACTATGTAGCATGTCGTGTTTTACACGATTATGAAAGATAGATAGACAGACAATTAATACATACATAATTTAATATTTTTTTTTATTATTATTGTATTATACTAGAGATGCGTTTTACAAATTCTGGTATTCGGAATCACTTTTTTCGAAAACTTAGAAATATCTTTGTCAAACCAGAAGTCAAGCTCTGTAACTGCAACTGCTGCAGCGAATAGTTTTTATTCTACTGATTTGAACGGGCATTTTTAGTTTTGCTGAAATCGGTTAGTTTAAAATGTCCATTTTTCGAATAAAGAATAAACGCATTATTTCGAAAAAAACAATTCGGTAATTTTTAAAATGTATTATTTTAACTGTGACATTGAACTTTAAAAAAAAAATAACAAAAGTCAAGAAAACATCAACGATGTAAAAAACTAATTTCCTATAAAAACGTGCATTTCTATAAAAAAAAAACAATTTAAAATATTATAAAAAGTAATTTCTGTGAGAACGTTCTAAATATTAGATTTTTTTGATTACGGGGGAGGACACATTCTTCCCCTTAACCAAATTTTATCATTTGATAAGTAATAGTTTTAGCAGCTGTCATACAGATGCCATCTAAGTTTAAAAATATTTTGAATATTTCTTATAAACAAAATTATTTTACTTATAATCCTAAGTCTTGACTATATATAGAGTGTTTTTTTAGAGATATAAATATAAGGCACAACAAAGTCAATTGAATATCCAATATTTTAGTTCTATTATCTCTGGTATATGACCTATCTATGACAGCGCCTTATGAACGCCATCCTATCTATTCAATTTTATCAATAGTACGTCAAATGTTGGCTTCTTTAGTCGTTTCTGGTTTGTCAGCAAAAAACAGGGATTTGACGTAGCCCCATAAAAAGTAGATTAATGGTGCCCAATTACACGAAAGAGGTTGCCAAGTTACGGGTGCATTTCTTGATCAAACGTTACCAAGCTTTTGGCTCAACAAAGTGATGGTTTCACGCGCTGTATGACATGTTGCGCCATCTTGTTGGAACCACGTCTTCTTCAAACAATTTGCAGTCACATGAGAATCAAAAAAAAATAACGAATTACGAGACCGTGTTGAGATAGGCATTGAATCAATAAATTTGAGTACTCTAGCAGACATGCGTCTACAGCGGCGATAACTTCTTCTATGTGTACGATATGGGTTCGATAATTATAAAATTAAATTTTGTTATGAAACGATTAAAAGTATTGCACATTTCCTACTAAATTGACGATTACGCGTACCGTAAACTTTACAAAGTGTTACGTATGTAAATGCGGCAAACAGAGCGCCAAATTTGAAAATAAATTTCTACGATTTGTAAACGTTGTTCTGGGGGCAAATTACTGCCCTTGAACGATTGCTGTGCTTTTAATTTTTTAAAATCTCGATCACTTTCGAATGCCGTAATTTGCCTCCTGGTGTAAGTCTTTGCATAGTGATTTGCTAAAGTATATTGAAAAAAATCTAACACACTTTATTAGTATGACAGTTAGTTATGTACTTCCTTTAGGACGTTATGTAGGCATAAAAAAACACCCTTTACTTATATTGCAAGCATTAAACTGTCTTGTTTTTTTTTTCAAACAAACATTTTATTTCAATAACAACTTTCATTGCTGTATTATTATTTATTTTAATAAAAACGCTTTTCCTGGATGTTTTTGAAATTCTTTACCGAAACCCAGCTTTTGAATATAGAGCCCTGCAGTTATCGGTTTCAAAAAAAAAAATATCCAATTACAAAATATCCTCAAAATATAATTAAGTCTCCATCTTCTTAAAATACTACCATAAGGGCAGATTGGCATGTCTGGTGGGAGAGTCCAGGACCATCTAGATCACTTCTACCATGAAATTTTATTTCTTCCGCAAGATTACAAGAAACGATATATATTTTGTTATTGAAATTATACAAAACTGGGCTGTAACACCAACAACACAAATAAAATAAGAATCGGTACTTGAAAATTGCTAATTTCAAAAATTCCTTAGATTTTAAGATAAGAATTGAAGTCTCTACTGTGTACACTTTCAAGTGTCACACTGTATGTCGCTGTATATGTATACAACTGAGTATTTACAGAACTTTTAAGGTGTTTGCCTTATAAAAAGTTCAGTATTTATTCATAGACATTCATTGTATGGCTCAGTACTCGCACATCAAGATACTCTTTCTTCTTTTTTAAACGTTTTCCGGAAATAATTCATTGACGTCCATTTTTTACAATATTTTTAGTATATTTATTAAGTACTTTTATACATACTTTCTAACAACAACGTTTTTGTATTGTTTATATTTACTGTTGTTTTCTTCTTTCCTCCGTTTTATGAATTTTTCGTATTCATGTCGTTTCTTTCTTAATTAAGATTTGATTAACCCTTTAATGACCGCCAAGATGGACATTTTTTTAAATGTAAATTAAGATAAACAGTTTTAAATGAAACATACGATTTTTTATAAGGAATTGCTTAGATAACTCGGACACTAAGAAAAATTCAGTTTTTGGAGCAATATCTTAATGATTTTAAGATGATGTTTGAAAGTGGTATTTTAAAGATCCCAGATAAGTTCTACATAAAAAAAAATATTCAAGTAAGAATCACATATAGGGCCACCACATGAAACAAACATAAACATAACAAAAACAAAGACAAACATATTTGCTCAATCCTTTAATTATCAAATTCACTTCACCAGACTCTTGCAACTCAATCGCATACGTAGGCATGTAGGCATGCTAAATGCAATTTATTAATTGAAGCATGGAGTCCTACATTATTCAAAAATCTTGGTTCACTTAACATCATTACTGATGTCTCCTATATGTAAATTTAAATAAAACAAAGTGTGTGTGTGAGATATCACGGAATTTGTTTATTCGTTTGAAAGGACTAAGAACTAGGATGCCATTACGTAATGAATAAAACATCGTGAAAGTATCCGCGTCTTTTCTTAAGCATTTTATATGTCCAATTTTAAATGGTTTTATTGATTATAAGAGCCCTTGTGGTTTGTGGCTTATTCGCTCAGGCCTTCGACCGCCAACAGAAAAACACCACAAGAAAAAATCCAAAAGTGCCAAATCTAAAATACGATCTGCTTCGCCAGTTCATTGCTTTACTTCGTTGCCTTTAGGCACAATCGTATTAAAGGGTGATTTTTTAGCTATTATCTTTTTGGCAACAATGGTTTACACAGCTAACGCATGTTTCGTGTTTTGTTTCACTGTCAAACATCCTCAGTTGGGTCTATAATTTAACCATGAATCGTCTTACAAACGAACAACGCTTGCAAATTATTGAATTTTTTACCAAAATGCGTGCTCTGTTAAGAAAGTTCATCGCGCGCTTCTTATCGAAAAATTGTGTTCAGCGACGAAGCTCATTTTTGGCTCAATGGGTACGTTAATAAGCAGAATTGTCGATTTTGGAGTGAAGATCAGCCAGAAGCATTGCAAGAGCTACCAATTCATCCAGAAAAAGTCACAGTTTGGTGCGGTTTATGGGCTGGTGGCATCATTGGACCGTACTTCTTCAAAGATGACGCGAATCGTAACGTAACTGTGAATGGTGAGCGCTACCGTGAGATGATATCCAACTTTTTTTTGCCCAAAATGCAAGAGCTTGACTTGCATGACATGTGGTTTCAACAATACGGTGCCACATGCCACACAGCACGCCTAACAATGGACTTATTGAGAGGCGAGTTCGGTGAACATTTTATTTCACGTTCGGGACCGGTCAATTGGCCTCGATTTAACGCCTTTAGACTATTTTTTGTAGGGCTATGTTAAAGCTCATGTCTATACATACACGCCCGTTTCAATTGACGCATTGGAAGGCAACATTGAATTATTTATTCATGAGATACCGGCCGAAATGTTGAAAAGAATTTGCCAAAATTGGACTAAGCGGATGGACCATTTGAGGCGTAGTCACGGTCAACATTTGCATGAAATAATCTTCAAACATTAAATTATATGGACCGTACTATCGATTCAAATAAAGATTTCATGCATTTTTCTGAATTTTATGTGTTTATTTTTTAAAACTTTTCATAACTTTCTTTTCAATGGACCGATTTAAAATATTTATATTTCGTATTTCCAGGATTCAAAAAATCTATACTTTCGTTTATACTTCGAAACTGAATAAATATAAAAATTAGCCCTTTAAACACATTTTTGGTGATGGATTTAAAAATTATATTAAATCTAATAAAAAGTGGTGACGCACATTTTGTTAAATATTTGCCAAATGCAAATGTTGCATGAGGACTAAACAGTAATTAATAACACTTATTCGTGACACAGACTTGTCATTTAAAAATTTCTTACAATTAAAGATATTTAAAATTTTGTATGTCTGTGGCTCTAATGAATAACTGCTTAAGTCGAATAAGATTAAAATTGTAGTTTCGCAGATTTAAACTTAATAATTTGATAAACTAAACTTTTATTTTATCAATAAACTTTTTTAACACACAATTTTATTTGGAATAATAAATTTTTTTTAACTAACGAATTAACTTAATTTATCAACGATACGTTCTTAAAGTTATGCAGGACCGAATGCATATATGTAAATAACAGTTTTTATTTGAAAGGGAATATGAGTTTAAAATTCAAATTTAAAGTGTTTTTATGATAAATGACAAAATCAGACATAAGCATTTTTTCCTTATTGCCACAGATGTTTACAAGTCTTATAAGCAAATGGTATGTATGTTTGAATGAAAATGTTTTTCTTTTTAATTTATATTTTCTATAAATAGTATTCGTCATAATCAAAGTAGTACCAAACAGAAAATGAAAAAATATTAATTGTTTAGACACAATCCATAAATATGCACGAGACCATATTGCTTTAAATGACTAGGCGACGGACTAGTCAAAGTCATAGATATAAATAGTTTGTTCTTAAGAGATCATTGTTTTATTTTATTTATTAACACGATGAACGATTTGTGTTTTTTTTTTGTCTCCGTTTAATGGTTTATTATTATTATTATTAACACTTCGTCAGTTCCATAATAATTTAATATTCTGTAGTCGTTTGTTTGCCTTAATTGCTATTTTAATTTAATACGTTTCCATTTTGCTCAGATCGTTAAGACAGCAAGTAAATGCTAATTATTACATGGATGTGTGTCTATAATAAGAATCTAGAATCATTAGTAAGAAAGTAAATTTATCAAGTTTATTAATTAAATTGCGCAAAAAAAAGAAACGGATAAAATGTACAATACACATGTCTACATTTAAAATAGTAGATTTGCAGCAAATAACCAGAAGCTGCAAATATTTGATAACCTTTACCAACTAAACTTAAATGTCTGGATAAATTGAAAATAAATTTTAATTTTGATTTTATTGTGTATATTTTTTTTTAAAACATTTTAAGTCATTTTGGCGGCAGGCAAAAAAAAATTATTACAGATGACAACTTGTTAAAGACTGTAAATTTTATTTGTAAAAACAAAATATCTGAGCAACAAATGCGGGTATTGTAGTTTACAATACATAATTGTCAAAATAACAGTCATGTTGATTTTGTTAAGTGTATTTTTGTTGTCAAAGTAAATATATTGTTTAACAGAACAAAACAACTTAAGTCCAGATAAGAAATATTTAATGTTTTTTTATCAAAATATAAAATCTTGACGCTTTGTTTTCACTAATCGGCATCAGTGTTGTCGTTTTAACTGCGATCGCAGTTTTTTACTGCGATTTGCCCGTCGTCACTGCGTAACTGCGTTTTTTTAATATCACTGCGTTTTTCAGTTTTTGGTAGTTTTCCTCTTTTTTTGATCAACAACGCCTTAACATAATTTACCTCAAACATTTTCTGCTGTTACGTTACGTTGCAGTTGACTGATTAGGTCCTGAATTAAAATGTCAAAAATCCCGTTAGAAAAACATAAACAAACTATTTCGTGAAAAAAAATATTTGCTTTTCAGTCCATTTAATGAATTTTTATATTGTTTCGAAATGAATGGGTAAGTTGGCGTTTAAAATAACTAGAAAATATTACAAAATATTTATTTATAGCAGCCAAGAGAAAACCAACAAGAAGACAAATGCAAAGAAAAGGAAACTCCCGGCAACAACACAAGGGCAGAATAAAATTAACAAAAAAAATTAAAAAACAAGTATTTCTAAAAAAAGGGCAAGAAAGTGAAACAAATTTCCTTTTTTTTGTCCAAACGAAAACGAAATTTTTTTATTTCTCGTCACTGCGCTTCACTGCGTTTTTTTTGTCGATTTCACTACGAAGAAAAGTTGGTTGGCGGCAACACTGATCGGCATCTATCTATGCACGTGCATAAAACACTTTAAGAATTTTAGTATAAAGAACGAAACTGATATTATTTAATGCATATTTATTTTATACTTGCTTTTTAGCTTTCCTGTAAATTTAGAAAATTCAAATAAAAATTGTTTGCCAAATGTCCACAAACCACAAAACTACGATTTGTTTACATTAATCAATGACTTGCTACGAATTATAATATTAAATGCCATTTTTTTTTGCTGTCCTGAAATTTTTAAAAATTCGGCTGGAACGAATCTGAAAATGCTTTTTTCTATCACTTACGATTTCAGATTTTATATTGTACGAAATTTTGCTTTATTATTTCCGACGCCATTATTGATTTTAAATTTTTACAAAGTTAACGGTATTTTACTAGTCAAGCTCTTTTTTTTTTTTTTTGATGCCCCTATTGATCGGGCTAAGGAAAAAATTATCGACCAAATTGTTTCTGATACCATATTGGATTTATTTTTTTTTTTTTTTCATAGTTTGCTGCATTCTTCTGGTTCAGCCCTTTTATTTTATACCAATTTTATGGGGCTTGAAGGGGTATATTTTTAGCATTAGATTTGACTCATATATAAATTCATTGTACGCCATTTTGTTGTGGCGGCCATCATGATTTAATTGATCTTCATTTGTAATTTTTTGGAAAAACCCCAAAGCAGCTCTATTTTGCTGCTTATGTCTCAGTAAGTTACCAACCGATTTATTAGATGTTCTCAACAATATTTGTTGAGACTACCGCTTGATATTTAGTGCCTTTAGCGGGTCCAAAAATTAATTAAAAGCTTTAAAAACTTACTATGTTTAAAAAATTTTTAATTTTTTAAAATAATTTTTAACCTATAACTCTGCCGATTTGCAACCAATTTGTCCAATTTACGACTAGCCCTAGGAACATATAGTTTTGAAAAAATAGTAACAAACTTGTCTATAAAATGTTTAAGAGCTGAAAAAGTTTAATTTTAGCTTTAAAAATATGGGAAAAAAGGGGCAACCATGTTTATACGTTTTTATCTCAGCAAGTTCTGGATCGATTGTGCTGGATTTTAATAACTATTTATTACCAAAAGATTGATCCCACATACAGGTCTGTGAAACATTCATACGCTTTTAGAAATTATATACTTTATGAGGTCGGAATTGAACATTGTTGAAAGGGACAAAGTTTCTTATACCCCTGGCACCATTGGAGGTTATAAAAAACGAGACACACAAAATATGCACCTTAAAGCAAAATATGCATGATTTTACTTAATAATAAAATTAAAAAAAAAAATAGACGCTATTTTGTTGTAAATTCTCTGATTCGGAAAGTTAAATAGTCAAAAGTGATTCTATGTTACTGGATACAAATATGCATTAGTATGAAAAATCCAGCCCTGATTCTGAATATGAAAAAACATATATTAAACCGCAGCGTTTTATATTCCTACTTGCATGTCTGTAATACCACCAAAACAAAAAACAACGAAGACTGATAGTCAGACAGTTAGATTTACAAAGCAAGCAGAATATCATAAAGCCAAAAACAAGTTTAAGTTTCTGTTTTAGTTTTTAATTAAAAATTAACGCATTTAACCGAAAATAATACACACGAAATAAAGTTATACATTAACAACTAAACGAAACAAGAGCATTATTATGGGTTTAAAAAATAGTATACGAATTACAAAAACACATGTTTATAAATTTACCACATGAAATTATGAAATTTTATTGTTTTGTACCAAAATTAATGAAATCTTACAAGTACTTTAATCAATTCGTACTCAAGTACACACCAACATTCGTACATATTGTGCATAAGTTTATGTTTATGTACATAAAATGTGAGAAGGTTGTGGTGAAACAGGTAAATGAACACAACAACTATGTAGTTACCACAAAACTTCAAATTAAACACACACAAAAATTTTTCTTACATTTAACTTAAATACATATTTTTTTATTTTTTTTGGTTTTAAGTTTCTGTTTACCTTTTCTAAACTTTAGCATTTATTAATTTCCTTTTGAACCTGCAACCCACAGAAAAAAAAGCGTCGTTTAAATTTACCCATTTGTTTATTTGTGCGGCCTATTGTTATTTATTTAATGTTTGAATGTGTAATCTAACGGTTATTGGAAGGTGTGACTTCCCATTTAAATAAAAAAAAAAAACAACCATAAGAACAATTTTTAATAACTTCCGTTTGCGCTACACAACGAATAGTATATAAATTATAATTTTTAATAACAATAACTAAGTGTTTTATTGTCTTCTTTAATAAATTTATTTGTAAGCCTAATACCCTGTTCAGACATATATTTTAAATTGTTTCAATTTAGTGTTGATTGCGCAATTAAAATAAGTGTTCAGACATACTCAATTTATCTTACTCCATTAGCATTTGATAGCTGTAAAAATACGATGTATTTATACCAAATCAAATAATGCCTTCTTTTCAGTATTTTTCCTGTTGATAAAATATATTTACAATTATATTCATACATATATATACTTATATGTATGTATTTGAATTTATTCAAACATTTTTTTAAAATTTTCTTTAAAAATGTTTCATTTTCTTAATTTTTATTTTTTGTATATTTATTTGTTTGACATTAGAAATGCCACCTATAGAATTTTTTTCTCACTGAACATACTTCTCAAGAGTTGTATTTGGAGTTTTAGACAATAAGTGAAACAATTAAGTATATATTGCTCAATTTAAAAATAATTTTTAGTATGGTAAATTGAGCTCAATAAGGCCTTTAATTGAGATAATATTATAAATTGACAATTAAGGCGCCTGTGTGAACATAGTATAATAAGCATTTAATATTAATTGTTTTTATACTTGTGATATGTACTCATCATTTTTATATTAATATCTTGAAGTCATGAATTTGAAATTCGTAAAAAACTTGCTTGGACGAATGGTTTGAAAATGCAACCGTATGATAAATCAGCAAATTTATGCTTAAATATTTGTTACTAGTGCTAACATATCGTGTAAACGCAAAATTTTTTCATTATACGTATGATTAACATCATTTGTTAACACTTTTTTACTAATGCCAACAAATGTATGATGACGATTTAAACATATCGTGTAAACAGCATATTATTAGTGCTTAACAAATTTCCTATGTATTATGATAGATTTGTTATTTGTTGAAAAGCGTACATAATCTTTTCAGCAAATGGCAAATTTGTTTACATATACTATTGATCATAGTTACCAGATAAATAAAGTGCAAAACTATTAAAATCGTTCGTTTACTAAATAAAAAAAAATATTTTTTTTGTTTGACATTTCTCATTAAATGTTCGTACGACTCAACATACAATAATTAAACGAAATTCAACATATCGTGTATACACAAAAATCGTATGCTAATTCATATGATGAAAAATCATTTGTTGCCGTATGATGAGCTCAAAAAATTTGGTACTTTTAGCAAATCGTGTAAACGACTAACATATTTAATATGACAACAGAGACGTTTGTTGTTTCTTTAAATCAAATGAATGTTAGCATACATTTGCTGATTGATCATACCGTCTAGACTAAGCTTTATACAATATTTACGAGCCCGTATAGTTTCATTTAAGCAGACATACTGACCATCTATAGGACAAAGGATCTCAAAATGCAACATGTTTGGAAGGGTAGGGAGGTTACTCTTTAGGTGGATAGTCAAGCGGCTCTTAAGGCCTTGAAGAGGCATTATGCCAAATCTTAGCTGGTAAGGAAATATAGAAGCGCTCTTGATAACGTTATAAATTTCTTCAACGTCAGATTGAGTTAATTGCTACGGCACTGTGGTTTTGTTGGAAAAAAAATTTAAAACAAAATTGGTGGTGAATCAGCACTAGGGTTAACATTTTAAGACGGCAAAACAAGGCTACCGATGGACCACTTTTTTGGGCGTAGATATTAGACACGACTGAAATGACATGAAGGAACAGAAGGAACTGCAGAGTGTCAAGAAATTATTTTACAAGGGTAAGCTCGACGGACTCTACAGTACTCCGGGACCCCACTTTTGGCATTATAAAGGGATATTATAGAGTAAGATCTACAATCAGTAGATGGGATCGCGGCACTCCAGATTACTGTAGGATATGTGAGGATGAGAAAAAGAAAGAAACGGTGGAGCATGTTGTCTGCCAATGCCCGCGACTACAGAACCATAGAGTTGAGGTAGATAGGTAAGTGATTTCACTATAAGTTGAGTGATGTCTCGTAGTGCAAACTAGATAATACCATTGGATTCATTATAGGGGTTGGTTGGGTAATAGATCGACAATGAAAACTTGATAGGACCCTTTTTCGCAAGTTTTTTTTAACTTTATTTCTTCTACATCACTTTTCTTAATTAAACTTATTTTCAAAATCAGCTTGTCTTTCTTTAATTTCTGTTTTTTTTTTTTCTTTATCAAAAGGAACAGAATGGGTCACATGTGTCTCTAAGTGTGTGGGCGTAGGAAGCGTCTCTTTCCTACCTATGATCCCATTAAGAACAAGGTGATTTAAACTACTCTTTTAGATCACTTTTACTTTTTACTATGCCTTTAAAGTAAACGATTTATTAAGTTTCCTATTTAATACAACTTAAAGTTTTTTTAATTTTAGATAATAATCCCTTAGCCTTCTCTGAAAAAAAAAAGATAAAACAGTTTTAAAATACAGAACTGTTGAACTTCTACAATTACAGTTGCAGCTAATAGCGATTTCTTCATTTTTTTTCCATATATTAAAAGTAATTTTTTTTTAGTTTTCCAAACTATTTAATATTTTTTAATCTCAATAAGAAAGACGTCTGGGCAAAAAATTTATTAAAAAATTAAGGGAAAATTTATGAACGTTCGCTATTTTAAGTGAAAAAATTTACAATTTATAAACAAATTACATCACATGTAACGTCTTTAAATATATAAACCACTCAATTTAAATTTAACTTAAATCTAAAAGTTTAATAAAGTGACAATTTGCTTAATTTTTATTTTAATCAATAAAAGGCTCTCTGTATTAAACAATTAAAAACTGGATTGATTTTTTGTACAGCACAGATTGTTTATTTAGTAATAATCATAATTATTAAATTTTTTATTTTTTTATAAATATTGATTTTGTATTTTGCATATATGTATACTTTATTTAGTTTTTGTTTGTTTATTTTATTATTATTATTAGTTTATGTTGTTCTATACTATAGAATCTATAGTGTTAAAGTTAATAATGCTAATTTTTAATTAATTAAATATATTTGTTTAAAAATTTATAAGATTATTTACTAATAATATTAAGTATAAAAAAATTAAAAATTGTACTTACATTCATAAATGCAAATGTACGTTTATACAAGGTGGGCCAAAAGAAACCACCCTATTGGGATGCTCTTATTTTAGCAAATGGTGGCCAATGTCAAATCTGTGTTGACATTTGTGAACTAGACAGATTCATAATACAAGTGCACAAGTCGTGGAGCAAACGAACACGGAATAATTGTCTTGAGCCCGCAGTAAACCATTTTTCGACCAAAATCATAATGAGCGATGAGGCTCATTTCCACCTCAGCGGGTACGTGAACAAGCAAAACTATCGCTTCTAAGGCACCGAAAATCCAAGAGTTATGCACGAGGAGTCATTACACCCGCTCAAAGTGACCTCATGGTGGAGTCATCGAGCCATTTTTTTCGAGGACGCCGCTGCTCAAACGACAACAGTGGACGGTGCGTGCTATAGGGCCATGTTAGCCGAGTTTTTTCTGCTGCAATTGAAGGAATTATGGCTGGAGGACATGTGGTTGCAACAGGACGGAGCAACGGCACACACTACGCGACCCACAACCGATATTCTGAAGGCGTGTTACCGGGTCGCCTCATCTCTCGTTTTCTAGACTTTTTTGTGGGGTTTTTTGAAGTCCCGTTATTACGTGAACAAACTCGAGACCATGGAAGCCCTCAAGGACAACATTTGACACGAGAGCAAAAATCTGTCGCCCGAAGTTCTCGCCGAAGTGATGAAAAATGTCATAAAACGAGCCCGTAAAGCAATCAATTGTGACGGCGCCCATTTTTTTGATATCATCTTCCCGACTTGACCAACAAAAAAACCGAATCAATGTGTTCCATTTAAAAAAAAAATGAGAGCCAAACAACAACGGATGACTTCTTTTGGCCCACCTTGTACATAGGTATACGTAGATATGTAGATATACAACATACATATATATCTGTGGCTTGGAGCTAAAAGGGCCAATGTCAAAATATTTATTTTTGAGAAAATTGGAATTGAAATTTAACTTTTATAGGTGCTTTCATAGTGACATTGACTGAAGCTGTTCTGGGTTAAATATGACTTTAGCTGTTTTACCATAATGAAATAGAGCAAGAAAACAAATCTAATGCAATGATTAACTCAAAAGAGCAAAAAAGCGACATTGGCCCTTTTAGCTCCCCAAGCCAACCCACAGATCTATTTGTAAGAAACTAAAATAAAAATATTTTTAAAATCTGAAAAAAAAAACTTTTTTTGTTTAAATTAAAATGATAGTTTACATTTGGACACCCTTTTTAAGTCTTTCATATTATAAGCATTCTAAAGACATTTGGTATTTTTATTTCTGCTTTATTATTGCAACTAGTCAAAGATTAACAAAAAAATCACCTTAACCCGTGCTAAATTCGCAAAATTATCTCTGTGGTGATTTAAAAAAAATACGTTTTCATTAAAATAATGTTTACAAAAATCAAATCAAAATAAAATTTTACCGATTTCTAACTCATTTTGAGTTAATGGCCAGCACCTTTTGGTTACAAATAGTTGACATCGCTGATTTTTATATATTTACTAACATAAAAAACTGAGCTGTTTATATTTACGAAGATATAAACTGCTCACAACCAATCGGTTCTGGAGGAAGTAAATACAAAACCGGTTTACCGGTTTTCGGTTTTTGGTTTTTAAATACACTAGTTTTGTTTATCTACGGTATAAATATGTATTTCATTTTCATGTTTGTATACTATGTTACTTTAGTTACTGCAGTTATACAAGTACAATATCTGTACCACAGTACACACATTCTAACGTTCCTAAATAACATTTTGTTTTTAAAACTTTTTATACCCTTCACACAGTGAAAAAGGGTATATATAGGTTTGTCATTCCGTGTGAAATTTCTACAATTTTCATTTCCGACCCCATAAAGTATATATTTTCTGAAAGCTTATGAATAGGGGAGTCGATTAAGCTTTGTCAGTCTGTACGTCTGTCCGTGTGTATGTTGAAATCAACTTTTTGAAGACCCCCGACATAGGTTGGACCCGGGTAAGGTATTAAAATATCAGAAATATTCGGGAGTAGAACGGTATTGAAAATCAGAAACATCGGTACATAAACAACTGAGATATGAGCAAAAACCCACGACCACCTCGATTTTTTTTTCACAAAAACAACATTACAACAACAACATACATACATACAAACGTGTATACTGGTTAGAGAAAACGTGGCATCGAATCCCAGCTGAGCCAAAAAAATTTTTTTTTTAATTTTTTTTAATTTTTTTAAATTTTTTTTATTTATTTTTTATTATTTTTTATTTAATATATTATTTATATTTTTATTATTTTTTTTTAAGTTTTTTTTTTAATTTTTTTTTGTTTTATATATATTATATACATAATAATTTTTTTTTTTAATTTTTTTTAAAAAATTTTTTTTTAAAATTTTTATTTAAATTTTTTTTTTTTTTTTGTTTTTTTAACATACATACGTGAATTTATAATTTTACAATGGGATGTTTTTATATATGTATGTTTTTATATGTATGTACGTATTTCATATGGGATGAATGGTGACACAAACCACTGTTATTGCATGACTACACGTTGTGAAGGGTACATAAGATTCGGCACGACCGAATATAGCGCTCTTACTTGTTTTGTTTGTACTCATATTTTAACAGTTAAGTTATGCTATTACATCTAGATACAAACAAAGGGAATTAAAAAGAGATGTTTTTTTAATGAGCAACTTAAAATTTCAACAAAACTTTAGCATCGTAAAATTTCCTAAAGTTTAAAAGTATACATACTTTTTGTTGGTGCAATATTATATATTTACAGCCGTATTTATGAAAAAATATTTTAGGTTAATAAATGCTTATATAACAGATGTTGTACAGAAATTTGTCAAATAAGCCTTTAATAAGCCATAAATATTTTTTATGAATACGGCAGTTATACTGCTAAATCTTGAACACTTAAACTTTGTGTAATAATTTATTAGTTAATGTTTATTAAATTTAAACAGAAGTAAGGAAATTTAAACCTTTTAATGCCCATGGACCCATTAGCTTTAGAGTCTTATGCAATTCAAAGAAATAGGTAGCGTAAATTTATTAAAACAAACTTTAATTCAGGATAATTTTTTTAAGTCATGGATTACACAAATAAATAAACGTAAAGTAAAAAATAATTTAAAATTGCAAAAAAAAAAATTTATTTTGAAAACACATTTTAATAATTATTATTTTATTCATTACTATTTGATTGTCACATACTCAAACATGAATACTAAATTAGCAAGAATGTATACCGAATGTTTGCTTAAAAACTTTTAAATTAGTGATAAAAAATCTTTGCTATTTATTCAAAAAAAATTAATTGCGCATTACTCATCCAACCGCATATTCTGCGCTTAAAAGTAATCAAATATCTACTAGAAAATGATCTTATCTGGTTAGTTTAATTTTATTTATTTGTTTTTATTTAGTTGTTAAATAAATTAAGTAAATAACAAGTTTTGGATAAGTAATTGGATTTTTGCGTCTAATTTTTAAGCAAATCAGTGGATTTGTTTTTATTTTTTTTTTAAATGAAAGTATTGATTTTATGGATAAGTAAATAAACAATTATAAGGTCATTAAAAATAGGTAGGGAGTGTTGGTTTAAATATTTTAAATTTAAATTTTCCTTTACGACAAATTTTAATTTTCTGGACTCTATTCACGTTTAAGCCTACTACGGAGTTTTTGTACTTAATTTGCTACTGGGACTTATTTGATTAAAAAAAATTTTGCACCATTTTTAGCTCGTTAATTTAATGTTTCTATCATTGTCGAATTTTGTTCTACTTTTATATATTTTATTTTTTTCGAATTTTTAAAAAATTTTGAACTAATAAAAACCCATGCAGTAAATGAATGCCATATTAATAATCTAATAAGTTGGTTAAACGTTGACACTTATGTGACAGCGCATAGAGAAAGGGACCTAAGGGTAAAAAAAACAATTTTCACTTTTTTTTTTTTGATGTGGACAACATCCGAGTCAATGTTGATATCAAAATAAAAGACTTTACCATTAAAATATCATATAAAGTGGCGGATATATAGGTTAAATATTAAATTAATTTAAATTAAATTAAATATATTTAAATTATTTACGCTTATTACTAATCAATTACAGCTAATACAGTTTTGGTTATATCTTTTAATCCAACCTTTAGAAAGAAAGTTAATTGTTAGGGTAAATCATTTGCTGTAGAAAATAATACCGAATTCGGGTACTTAAATTTCAAACTTTCAAATTCGGTATTTGCGAAACCAGTTCCTTTTGGCATTGCTAATAAGATTATATTACAGTGCTGTCTGGGTAGAGTGAACCCCCGATGATATGAATACCTCGTTAGAGTTAACACCAGAATGTTTACATTAACTACTCTGTAGAGTAAACACTCATGAACCTCTACAGAGTGAACATACTTTATAGTGAGTTTTTAGGTTTGGCGAAGGAGAAAAACAATGAAAAATAGTATAAAAATTAAAGGAAATATAAAATAACGTTAAAGTAAAGATTCTTCTATAGTAAGTTGACAAGTTACTCTCACAAATACGCATTATATGAAGTGTTATTTTATTTAAGTCTGCGCGCATGTTCCATTAAGGTCGTGTCATTAGCTCAATAGAGAACACAGTGTCAAATTCTGGGCAAGACGTCGTTCGTCAGATGACGAAGACAATGGCGAAACACCAGCAAACACAAATTCGATATCAGCGTCTGAAGCCATTAAGGGTTTTGATAAGGGTATCGAATGGGCTGAGGCTAATACTACAAATTTCGCGAATATACAAGATCTACATTGCCTTCGCGATCAAGCAGTGCAAATATCGGTAAACAAACCAAAGAAACAAACTCACTATTACTAATTTTTTCCAGTCATAAATTTAAACTTTACTATTACATGGAAATAAATAAAATGTATAACCTATAAATGCATTTAAAATAAATAAATAAGTTTTTTAAATAAAAAAAAAAAAAAAAATTCAACCTTGATTTAGTGAACAACCTGAATATAGTGGAATCGCTCTGCAAAAATTAGTTCACTCTACCCAGACAGCACTGTATGTAGCCTTATCCATTTGCACAAATTACTGTAAAAATTAGCTTTGCTTAACTATTCATTAATAAATATACGTTTAAGTACAAATAATAATAACGAAAAACTTATCCAATTAATAATTTTTATTTATTGAGCACATGGCAACATGTCTTAATTTCCAAAAACAGCCCACAATAAACGGTAAAAAAAATCAAATAAATAAAATCTTAACAAATTTACCATTATTGGTGTTGGGTAAAACAATTTCACAATTTTAAAACCTACACGCTTTATTCTAACATTTTATATTTGAACTTTTTGTATTTGTAAGAAGAAACAAAAACAACACAAATCGATATGTCAAAGTGCCTTTTTAAAAATAGTTAAATGATTTTTAATGCACTTTTTGAATTATAAGTTCATTTTTGTTTATTAATTGAATTATAATTTCTTTAGCTTTTTGTTTGTTGTTTTTTTTTTTAAGAATATACATTTAAAGGTGTTGCCATATTAACATAATTTTTTTATAGAAATAATCGTTATTTTTTTTTTGTCAGTGCTTGTTAATAAATGTTAATAAATAGACTGTTTAACGATGTCGAAAGACCACCTACCACCCAAGCAAAAGAATTGTAAATTTGGGATTTAAAGATTGTTGAATGATAACACAGGCCAACACTCAATTTGCTTCTTTAAATTTATCAACTGATTCTAGTTAATTTGGGTGCGCTGAATTCAAATCTGTAATCACTTTGTCTCTATCAGCTCTAGTTTTCATGATAAAGCTTTTTCATACCCTCCATTGTAAGTGAGGAGGGTATATATCAGTTTGTCATTCCGTTTTTCCCAAAAATATTATTTTTTGTGTAATTGCTAGCTGATTAACGGGAATTTTATTTGTGTAATATTATTCTGAACGTTTTTTTTTCTCTTTGCACTCCAATTGCATACCGGAAGTTAGTTGCTTGTAAGAAGTGGTTTATTGCAATTGGCAAAGTTTATTAAAAATGTGTTGATCTAAAAAGAAATGACTTCCAATAGAAGATGTTGTAAAAATAACACTGACACATTTTGTTATATTTGTGAAGAATACAGCGCACCCAAGTTAACTAGAAACAGTTGATAAATTCAAACAAGCAAATTTTTTTTAATTTTGTTGGGCTGTGTAATTTAATTTTAATTATAAACTGTAGCATTTTTATTTAAAAAAAATAATTGTTTATCTTTTTGTAAATTAGCATAAAAATTTTCAAAATTGCCGTTAATTCTTGTCTTGATAAGTTAAATAATAATAATAATAAGGAACACGCGAAATATATTGCAAATGGAAAAAATATGCTAAGTCAGTTATGCTACATCATACAGCTTGTTGATCAAAAATTTTCCCTCACGAAAATCGTAACTAATAACGTGTCCTTTTTTTGGAAAAATTTATAATTTTTTACACTTTTATGCAAAAAATAATAATTTTGAAGAAAATGCTCTGTTAGAAAGCGTCGTTAAACTCTTGGTAAAATCTCACTCAGTTGTTGTTTGTTTAATTGGTATATGGATTATTTGAAACCGGTTTTTGGTAACGAATTTAAAAAATAACACAACAGTGATACTATTTTTATTGAAATAAAAAGTTTAATTTAATATAAACGAGACAACTGTGTAGTTATGAACTTTTAAATAATTTTGGATTTTAAAAAATACTTCTTGCTTTAGGGGACATCTGTATGAAACTGTATTTTATTTTTAAAATATTCTCATACCATTTTGGCTTAACAAAAACTTTGACATATTAACAATTTCTCTTAATTTTTAAACAAAAACGTATGTTTTTATAAACGATCTATGTTATACCAGATAATTGTATGCAGATAATTCGTAATTGGCTTCCATTTTTAATTTAAATACATTCTAGGAAACAGGCCTGTCGGGCACATACATTTGCCAATTTTAAAATGCAAAATATGTTTTCAAGTGGATATGAGTGACGTTGAAACTCTTGTTTTTATAACGACAAATGCATTTTCAATAAAGGTATTGTTTATGCATATAAATATTTAAAAATAAATTAAATTTGTCCAATTTATAATAGTATTATTTATATATGACCTCGTATAGTCTCTGACATTTTGAAATAAAGCAGGCTTCAAAAGGAATGCAATGTTTAGTGAAATATAGATTTTGTCTGTTGTATGCAAGTGGTGTTTCTACTAATACCTGACGTACATACGTATGTATAAGGTAACTGAATAAAAGCAATAGGAAATAAATTTAATTTTAATAATACATGCATAATGTATGTATATGTGTGTCATTGTGTGTTATTCTGAGAGAATAGATAGACGTTACAAAATTTCTTACTAAACGTAGTATTAATCAGGGTACACTTTATACAAGGTGGCGGTGCCAGCCCAGCTGACTATTTTTTTGTATTCTGGAGTATGTCAAACTACATATTTAAAAAAATTATTTCAACTCCGGAAATTGTCAAACTCCATACATAAAACAAGAGAGCCAAAAATTGCTCTCCTTTACGCTATCACCTTATGTAATTACACCATGGTATGAATGGTAGTACGGTATGGAGATACACTTTACTACAAATTGTACTATATCATTTGAAAGAAAAATTAAAATCACCTGTTCAGAAAATAAATTCCACTGTATAATTCACACAATACTTATTATCGTTCTTATTATGGCTACGCCCACTAATTTTATACTCATCACTAAATAGCACATTTTTTAAATAGCTGCCTTGGCTTCGCAAACAGTGCTAGAAACTATCAATTCAATTTCTTCGCGAATTCATCCATTGACATAGTGACAATACGACAAGGTATCCTTACCTTGTAAATAAGCCAAGAGAGTGTAACATTGCACTCTCGTTTAAAAGATATTTTGTTCTTTTATTTTTATACCGCCACCAAAAAACTGGTGGGGGCATATTCATTTTGTCATTCCGTTTGTAACACATCGAAATATTCATTTTAGACCACATAAAGTATATATTTTCTGAGTCATAGTTACATTTTATGACGATCTATCTTTGTCCGTCCATCTGTCAGTCTGTTGAAAGCACGATAGAGGTCGGACCGAAAAAGCTATGGGGGCTTAAATTTTGCCAGAATATTTTTATACACAAGGTTTGTTTGGTATTGAAAATGGGCTAAATCGGAATATTAGGAAGAGAGTTATATCTCGTAATACAAGAGTAGGTCAAAAACACCATGTCCTTCCAACATCAAATAAAATGAAATTGTGTACAAACGCATTAATGTAGAGTCATGAAATTTCGAATAAATATTTCCTGAGTAAAAAAAATATTTTTCCCTAAAAATTGCTTATATCTATGTATTAGAAAATGAGTTATAGATCAAAATGTACGAAAATTTATACAGCACAGTGTATTTTTCGGTATATTCAAAAAAACGTAATAAAACTGACAAAATTAAATGTACGATTCTAAACTTATGCAAACATTGCAAAGGCTTTGTTCTAACGGAAAATAAATGTGACACGCCCACTTTTACTCCCACCTCCCATGTAACGCTTTATCTCAAATTCATACAATTTCTCTATGAATAAAGATTTTGGAAGAATAAAGGACTTCATATTGAAATATCTAAGTTGTATTAATTAGCAGAAACAACTTCTACACGCCTACTATAACGCTCACTTCTCACGTAATTTACTCTTAAGAAAATTTAAAATCTCATAAAACCGACAAAATTAGAGCTATGATGATGACATTTCATACATATAGCTTTCTAGTGAATGTCAGTGTTATGCTAGAAAATGAAGGTGACACGCCCACTTTAACGTCTTCCTCCTATATAATAATATAATGTCTCTATGGACAAAGTTTTTAGAAGAATAAAGGACTATAGTGAAATGTCTAAGTTGTATTTGTTAGCAGAAACTATATTGATACGCCTACTTTAACGCCCACTTTCATTGAAAGACTAAGTTTACGAAAACATTTCACTAGCATATCGAGGTTATACAAAGTGATAAATAGTTCAGTATAAAGACATTATTTCATAGCGATTTCTGTTAATAACAAAATAAAATATCTTGTGCTATAAAATTACACCAAATTGGTGGTGGGTATAAAAAATTCGACACAGCCGATATTAAAGCAGAATGTGCTTTATTTTTTTGTTTGCCTATATCTCCACTTTTGATGCCATATACTTGTGTTAAAAAATTTTTTTTCAATCATAATTCGTTCTTAAATCGTTTATTTGTCTGATATTTTCAAAAAGTACTCCCTAATGCATTTTTCAAACATTTACACGATTGGTTAAAGGAATAGGGTGCATCCTCCCGATCCTGTTCAGAAAAAATATATACACAAAACATATACAAAAGATGTTGTCGTTGATCCCACACTATTTAAATATTTCTTTTCCGTTAAGTTATTCTGCTTTTATAAAATCATACATTTACCTGTTGTTTCATAAAGTAATAACTACTAGGAAATATTTCCCTTATCGGTATCTAGCTAGCGTTAAAAAAAATCTTGGTAAATAACAATATCCAAAATAATAGTCTTTTCAATATTTGCTAACACGTGTACAAATTACACTGTGCATGAAATTGACACTTTTTTTTCGTGACAAGCTGGGCACCTAGCGTTTTAACATAATTCGGGTACGCTAAATCCAGTGGTGCCCTCGGTTTTTTAAGATTGGCTCTGGTTTTCGAGATATACCGTTATTTCGAAAATGGAGGAGGTTGCACCACATATGTTCGGGTAACTCAAAAACGCTTTAGCTTATTCCAAAAACTTAAAAAACCGAAATTCCGCAATAAAATTTCCTTTAAGAAAAGTAAAACTTTTTTCTAATATCCGTAGTCGTTTTAGAAAAATTAATTTTTTTATCAAAATTTCGAAATTTTTGTTCTTTAAAAATTCATAAAAAATTAAAAAATGCAGCTAGGCTTCTAATTTTTTGCAAACATATAAAAAACAAAGCTGCTAACAAAACAAGCCATAAATGATTAAAATCTGTTAGCAACTTTTGATTTTATTCACAAAAGTCGACAAATTTTAATTAATTTAAGAATTTCATAAAACGCAATATTTGTATGGGAGCCCCCCTAGGGGGGAAAGTATAATTAAAAAAATGTTAAGAACAAAAAACAATGAAGGTCGGTCATACATTTTATCCCCCTAGGAGTGAATCCTAGGCCTTAGAAACAAATGTTGGGAATGAAAAATAAAGTTGCGCTGGTCATACATTTGGCCCGTTTAGGGGTATCTCAGGCGCTGCAGGTGCAAAATTTAAGGCTAGGGTTCTACGCGTATAAAAAAATTTTAAATTAGTGACATTTAGCAAAAACCAATCCGCGGATGTCAGTACAATACGCAATAGAATTATTCTCAATAGATTTAAAAAAAGTCGTAAATCGTCTATGGCGATTGATAGCCCCGTATGTTTGTACACCTGGTGCTAAAATATTAGCTCGTTTTAACCAAGAGAATGCCAAGAGAATGCTCTGTCTCATATATTCATTTATTATTTTTCATTTTTATTACCAATAACTTGAAATCACAGGTAATTCAAAAAATACTATGTTTTAATTTTTAATTCCAAGAACCATGCCAAATACGGTTGCACAATGCAAAATGAATATAATCCTGGAGATTGGCGCTTATTCATTGATTCTTCCAAAAGTAGCTTAAAAGCAGTTTTGCTACATGTCACTAATTTAAAATTTTTTTATACGCGTAAAGTTTTTTAAGTTTTTGGAATAAGCTAAAGCGTTTTTGAGTTACGCGAACATATGTGGTGCAACCTCCTCCATTTTCGAAATAACGGTATATCTCGAAAACCAGAGCCAATCTTAAAAAACCGAGGGCACCACTGGACTTAGCGTACCCGAATTATGTTAAAACGCTAGGTGCCCGGCTTGTCTGTTTTTTCAACTAGCACAGTGTTATTAAAGAATATATACTTGTATGTGGACGGGAAAACCATAAATAAAGACACATCACGCTTTTAAAAACTGCTTCTATTGAAAGCTTTTAATATAATAAATACATACATACATACATACCGATGGTCACAGGTAGAAAGGCCCTAACTCGTACTTTTTACGAAATTGTGTTTTTCAGTGATGCCAATACATTTCTCACAAATACACCCCCACACAAAAATTAAATGCAGTAGTATCAAAACTAACAGTTTTACAAGCAATTTTACAAAAGAAGTTACACTATGAAAATATAGTCTTTATTACGTTTTTGTCTTTAATTGTAAAGTTACAATTATTTGAGTTAGGGCCTTGCTACTTGTGACCATCGATATGTATATCTGTTTATTTTATTCCTACAAGGAACGTAAAACCCCAAAGCTCTAAAAAACTTTCAATTTAAGTCAAGTTTTTAAATATATTATGAAAGTTGATAAACGGAATTTAAAAAGAAGCCATTATATTTAAAAGAATAATATCTTGTATAAATTAATAAATAAATATTTAAACAAATGTTTGATTTTCTATAAAAATTCATTTGAAATGTACATACCGAACATTGCTTAAAAAGTGATATAAAAGTTAACAATCGCAACAGTTACTGCCAATAAATAAAAAAAAGTTAAAGTGGTTCTTTGCTCCCAAACATTTTAATCTCAAATGATCACATTGAAAAGGTTAATAAAAGTTTTAATAATCTGCCAAATAATATTCTTAAAAGTTTCATTGAGTTTCTCCCAAATACATTCCCGTATTGTGGGCGGTTCACTCACCACCATTAAAGAGGCACCCTTTGTAATACGATTGCTGGAAAATAATATATTTAAATGTGGTGGCACTTTAGTTGCGTCACAATTCGTTGTGACCGCTGCTCATTGTGTTATGGAGAACAAAGCGGAAAACTTTACTGTAGTAGCTGAAGTTACTTTTAGCTTTCAGACCGGTATAAGATGTATAGTTGAAAGTATCATATTTCCCAAAGATTACGACCAATTGTTTATTGATGTGGCAGTGTTAAAATTACGCTCTCCAGTTTATGGTTCAAATATTCGAACAATTAGATTATGTAGAACGGCATGGAGGTCGGGCGCCGATATGCAGATATATGGCTGGGGTAAAATTAATGAAACTGCTTCATTAAAATATTCCAAACAGCTTAGAACGGCAACAGTGCAAGTTATTCCAACAGATATATGTTTTTACATGTATCGTAAATTTACCTTTTCCAATTATACGTTCTGTGCGGCCACACCGGGTCGCAAAGATTCCTGTATTTTTGATTCTGGAGGTCCTGCTGTTACTAAAGGACAATTTTATGGTGTGATATCCCAAGGTTTAGGCTGTGCTCGTAATACGTATCCGGGTATTTATACTAGTATTAAAGCGGTGCGTAGTTTTATAAGGACTGCTATAAGGACATAACGTGTTTCGAGAATTGCAACTTTAGCTAACTTTTATAAAAATGTTTACATTCAATAAAAATAATGTTACTAAATAAATAAATAAAAAATTTTATTTTTTTTAAGTTTCCCAATATATGTATTTACAAGTACCTGACGTACATATCTAAAGTAAAATTTCAATGACATATTTCGACGCACAGTGTAATATGTGTCCGCCATTAGATTATATTATTTGGGATCAAGGCATATCCATAAGGTACATATATGCATCGCGGCAACAAACACAACAAAAAAAAACACATGTATTTTGTTTTTGTATATATGCCCGCATATGTCACACAATTTTTTTATTTTCTTCTTTAATTTTAATTATTTTTAAAAAACTTTAAGGCGAAATCTTTTTTTTCATTGTTTTGTACAAGGCGAATTCAATATCAGGTGATGTTAAGAAGCCAGCTGATTGTTTTTTGCTCGTTTTATTTTTACGGCACAATGTCAAAGTTTGTTTACATTTAAATTAATTTTTATGAGCGTTAGTTGAAAATTTATATAAAAGTTTTAAAATTTGTGAAAAATAATTGTAAAAATACTAATATTTGAGCAACAACTTATTAGAAAATAAGTAATAAATAATTTGTAATTGAAATAAACAACATTTTTAATATTTTTAATTCAAAAAATACAAAATTTCCGTTGTGTTTGTCCTAGTGATTAAAAGTCGTGAAAATTGTGAAAAATTTTCAAAAAAAAAAAACACAAATTTGTGATATAAACAGCACAAATTTATGTAATAAATTAAAAATACTTATTTATTTTAAAACTTTTCGCGTGAATTTATAAAAATAAAATTTTAATTAAAAGTAAACAAAAAAGTTGTTTTTTTTTGTGTTTTGACATTCTCTTGGCCTTTTTGTGTTTGTTGCAGGGATGTTATCACCTGATAGTGAATTCGCCTTGGTTTTTTTTTTTTTAAAACCAACTGAAATTGCAAATTATTTATTGTGTAATAAAATTAAGTTTGACAAATGCAGGCAAGACTTTTAAGAAGTTGGTAACGCTCAAGGCGAATTCATACAGGTGAAGTTATCAGCACATGATGATGGGGAAATACAATGTCTAAATTTGTTGAATTCGCCTTTATTCTATTTATTAATGCAGGAATGGAAAACTACATTTTGAATTCCGAATTAAACATTTAACTGAATTGTGTTTTTTATGATAATAAATTTACCAACTTTATGTATATTTGTTGTTCTTGCACCATTTATAATGTGCTTCGCAAACACATATCCTTTTCTTAATAAAATTTTTTTGAAATAAACATATAAAACCAACTGTTCCATCTCTGTTATACAAATTGACCTTGACAGAAAAAATCCCCTAAAAAGTTGCTTTGCTGTATCAACTCGCCGTTGCATATACCTGTATGAATATGCCTTGGTAACGCTTTTAAAATGTATATAAAAAAAATCAGTCAGCTGATTGGATACGAGTACCTTATGGATATGCCTTGTTTGGGATCAGTTAAATAGAAATTGTCATGACTTTTTTTATAATAATTGGAAATATATAAACTTAAGGCAAAAAAAAAAGATAATTAAGAATGATTTTTTTTAATCCTTACATAGGCATTATTTTGTTAACTGGATTCCATAGATCCTGTTGTGGGAAGACCTTTTTAACCATAACAGCCAACCCTAAACGAGAGCGGCAAGCGATTTTCATGTCAAAAATTTTCATGTCCATAAAATTTTTATGGACAAACCGAAATACCTCGACGGTAACGTTTTGTAATTGGAGAAACCAATTTTGACAGAGCGTTAGATATTGAAATTGGCTACATTACAACTGTTGTTGTTTCTGGTTTTTTTTTTGCTGTTAGAATCTAGTGTTTTATCTCTAATTTGATTTCTATTTAGTGGATTCTATTGAACAACATAAGTGAACAACGTTAGTGTTAGCGCTGAGCAGAACGCTTGACTCTCTTGTTTAAGTTTGTCTGTAAGTGTTAAGAAATTTAAAAAGATCGATTTTTATTTAAATTTCGGCAATTGCAAATCGAACATTTTTTAAATTGTTTTATTTTTTTTTAATAATTAAATTGGAATTCATTTCTTATAGAGACATCTAGTTTACATAAATCGACAGACCCACAGCTTAATCGGTTCAAAAAGTCGCAAGACCAACAAAATGGTAACGGGTGTTTTTTTTAGCAGTACAGATTTAAAATTGAACTAATTTACAGTTAAATGGTGTTAATTGGAACATTTGTTATTAAATTGTTTTCAAATTGCATTCATATGTCTACACAGTGAGGCTCAGCTTAGGAAACTTATTTTTTTTCTACATATCGTCATTAAGCAAACTTCTTAGCGAATTAGAAGTACAAAAAAGAATTGCATATACATAAAACGTTGAACCATTTTCCATAATATTTACTTTCCACTTTTATCGACAAACTCAAAAGTATTGCAACAAATGTGGATGTCGACTAAAAAAACTCTCTTATAGGGCCCATACACAACACCATAAAATTGTGCAAACAAGTGTTTGTGCAATTTAGCTTTAAGCACACACTACACCAGCATGGTGGTACAAAATTTATTTTTTACCCAAAAATTGTGTGGAAAAGTTTGTAATGAATAACGAAAAAACGAATTAGGAGCAAAAAAAAACGTGTTTGGATGAAGAAATGGCTATGAATTGGCATTTATATTTAAAATGTTGTATTTTTTTATGTTTATGCCTTGACGATTTAACTTTTATGAGCTAATTTTGCCACACACGACTAAATCATGCTGGTACAATCAAAGAAATATTAAACTATCTTTAATAAAGCACCATCAGCTGGTGCAATCACACCACAACCTCATACACGGTCAATCAGCTGGCACAGTCATTTGATTGCATAATTATTATTGTGTTGTGTATGGGTCCTATTAAACTCTGTTACATTACACAGGGTTTACACGATCAAGTTTTGTGTATCAAGTTTCAATACACTCACACTGTTTTACTAATACATTCATACTTTTAGAACTTTATGCGAACTTGCTTTTGAAATTCCCTTTCCATCGAATGTTTCAATTTACAGTTAAGAAAACAGCTGAGTGCAATTGTTGTGACGAATTTTTGGTTTTTTTTTTTACAAATATTCTGCCGCCATAATTTTTTATTTCGTGTTTTACAAATATTCTGCCGCAATTCAAATTAAATATAATTAATAATGTTTGTCAATAAAAATAATAAGTGTAATCATGTGTTGCGATTCATTGAGCTATACAGAAGCCGTGGAATTCTTTGGAATATGAATCTTTCATCATATAGACGAAATGATTATTTCGTATATAATGACCATTTTAACTTGTTTTCTTGACAAGGATATTTTGAATAATAAAATTGCCTTAAAATTGCGTGCAGCCTACGTCACAGCAATCAATTTAAATTAATTTTGACAAGTAGTATGTGTGAAAAACTTCACAGAAAAACTTGAACGTGTGGCGGCAATGTTAAAATGAACTAAATTAATACAAACTTATGTACTTATATTTAAACAGTAGGCGTGTAGATAGAATTCTAATTATCAAATGTACAAATATTTTCACAAGGACAAGGACTATAATGTTACCAAAGTGAGTGGTTGCTTCCTTTCTACATTCTCACGAATAAAATAATAAATTTTCTTTAAAATAATTAGTGAATGCAATATATATGAAATACTTACATAAAACTTATTTCTTTTATTCTATTCTATTTGCAGAGGTTACAATAAATACGCGGAAGACACGACATCACGTGATAGCGATTCATTGATACAAGAGTACGGCAATATATCCACAGATGAAGTGAGCACATATTGTTGGCGACATCCTAAAGTACGAGAAAATTGGCGTACTGTCTTGGCAGCCGTTACCCTGTTAATTGTCGGCACTGGTCTGTTTGTGATGGGTACATTTGCCGTGGCCGATCCGGCAAACACCTCGCAAGGTGTAGTGTTTTTTGTGGCGGGTCTTATATGTTTCATACCGGGCGCCTATCATGTTGTCTACATATGGTTAGCTGCCAAAGGCTATCGAGGGTTTGACTTCTATCATTTGCCACTGTTTACATAAAGATTTTTCTACTGTTTTTTCTTTTTACTTTACTAATTAAATTATTTTTAATTAAAACGAAACAGAAATTAACGGAATAATCTTTCACGACTTTTACGGTGGTATTTCTTTCCTTTACACATAAATTATGTTTTACACAATTAAAAAAGAAAAAGAAAGGAAACAAAAAATAAATATAGAAAGACAGCAATAAAGTAAATTCGAATTTTTAGTTAAAATTTAATTTATTTTCAAGTTCTGTACACCCCACCTTGTTTCACGGATACAAATTAATTTATGAAAAATTATTAGTTTTCCTAATAAAACAACACTTACGACAAAATAAGAACAAATCAGTTTATTTAAACAAAAAGTGTACTTTAGACATTAATTTAATTTGTAAAAGTGTTTAATGGAAAAATAATAAAATAAAAAACAAACTAATTTTTTATTTTTGTAATTGACACGAAAGACTATAAATAAATATTTTTTTTCTTTGTAATATAAATCATAGTTTTTACATAAACTTATTAAAAAAAATTAACATAAATGAATAAGTATTTAAAAATGTAATTCATATAAAATTAACAAAAAAATACAAAAAAAAAATATTTTTTTTTATAACTTGAGATTTTTTTTAACACTGGGACTGTTTAAAAATTGCTGCTATCGCTATCACTCTCTTGCTCTTAATATAATAAATACGAAAATACTTAAAAGTTAAAAGTGTAACTTTATAGCCCCAAAATAATTGTCTTGCAACAATTTAGTTTAAAAGATTTTAATTCTAATTTTGTTCCATATTTAAATAGGAAAAGGAAAAACAGTTAAGTAGGGTTTTTTTTCACCTCTGTTTCTCAACCGATTTTAAGAAAAAATGTATATTTTTGAAAGGTATTTTAGGAGTTATAAGCTTAAGCTCATTATACTCTCGCATACGCGCATACATAAAAAATAAACAAATACATATACATACATGTACATGTACAAGTTTATTTTGTAGAAAAATGATGCTAAGTTAGTGATGCAAAATTTGGCACAGTAGGGCAATTTGTGGTACTTTTATTATAATTAATTTTTGCGATTAATTTTAAAATATGACAGCATACACCTTGGGAATTAACCCCTATATTTTACCTTTGACTTTTTTGAAATTTGAAGAAAAAAATCAAATATATCTTAAAAATTCTTTGGCACTATCAAAGATATTTTGATCATTTTAAAACGTTAATTCGACCCAAAACAAAAAAAACTCATAAAACATCACTGGACTAAGTTATTTTGGTTGAGTTTCCACGTAGCAATTTTCATTGCTAAGCATAAGCAAGAACGCCGGCAGAATAACGGCACTTTATTGCTAAAGTATCTCTATTTTCACAAGTAATTTATTTATAAAATTAAATATTTTTGTTTCAACTTTTATGGTTTTTTTGGAATCTCACTCTAAATTATTAATATCAGCTAAAAATAGTTTAATTTTCCTTTGTTTCTGCAAAGAAAAACAAAAAATTCAAAGAAAATGGAACGATTTTGACAGCTTATTGCGGCAATAATTGCTCAAGCAATCATCAAAACAATGATAGCGCAATAAATTGCCACTTATGGCAATTTGCGGTCTACACGTCGCAATTTTTATGGACGCAATCAAATTTGACAATTGGGGCAATAAATATTGGTACGTAGAGACCCCGAGTTATTGAAGGCAGTAATAGGAATTTAGCTATTTTCCCGTCAAATCTAGCGATTTCAAAACCAACTTAGAGGGCAAAAATATATTTTAGCCATTAGCGGAAATTCTAGCGATTTTTGCTGATCCCCTACCACTAAAGCTTTTTGTTAATGCATCTAAAACTTTATTCATACAAAATCATATCAAATGAAGTTTTACAAGACAACAATTTCGCAATTGTAACTATTATTGAAAGAAATTTTCAGGACTTTGTTCTTTAAATGTTAGATGTAGGTAAACTCTTTGGGTTATTGTAAAGAGGCTTCAAAAATACTCCATGTCGTGTAAACTATAAAAAAAAAACATTTTGATGCAGTATTAATGATGCGATCATGCTGGAAAAAACTTTTATTTTTTTTTAGAATTAATATCAGTCATTCACAGAAAATTTTAAGAAATATGTTTTAAGTCCTGTTTTGAAATTGGACAAAAATTAGGTGAAGCCTGAGATAAATTTCTAAAAATAGGAAATAAAAAAAAGATATTGACCTCAGGCATACTCTTCCTCTTTGTTCCTTGACATCAAATTTCCCCTGCTTGTCATTTAATTTCTCAAGTGTGAAGGCGGATTATACTACATTGAGACCATTTTAACGGTTTATCTCTAAAATTTTAAACAATGTTTGGAATTTATAAGGAAAGTTAGCGATTTATTGTTAGAATTTTAACATAGTAAAAAATCTAGCTTTCTTCTAGCGATTTAAAGGCCACATTTAGCGAGATTTGTTAAACAAAAGATCCCATCTCTGATTGAAGGTAAAGCAATACAAATTTCTGACTATTATAGCTAATGCTCCTAACGTAAGGTCCACACCAGCCATCGATTTGTTCGAACAACGAACAATTTTTTGTGCGCACATTAATTTGCCTGGTGTGGACCGCTGTTGTTTTGTTCTTCATCAAACAGCGTTGTCAGAACATTTGTTCGAACAACGATGTCTGATATTTTGATATGAAAGAAGGAGACGCACATAAAAATTGCAACAAAATACACTTTATACGTTTTGTTCTAGTCTAAACAAATTGATGGCTCGTCTAGACGTAAAGTAATGCAATCAGTATTACAAAACAAAAATGGAAATAGTGTTAATAAGTAAGAGAGGCTGAAAGAAAAAGTTAAGTTAACTAGAAAAAATGTTATGCAGAGATGCGTCTCATATTGCTATCTTTTAATCATGGCGTAATTAGACAATTAGAAATTATGAGGAAAACGAGAAAATGTATAAAATTTTGATATTTCGAAAGGAACATCTGATGATCAGATGTTAAAAGGAAACTTCCTAATTAAGTGTACCCTGGTTATAAACTAACACTTGAGGTTAAATACTTTTTTGAAGGCTTAAATTTTCCAACAGAGATTAAACTGTCAAATAGTTATCATATCTGTCGAAAACTGTATGGATTTTATATGAACCGTGCTTAGAGAAGATATGGAAATGTTTTGTTTAATAGAAATTTTAACGATAACATCTACAACAGACTTTGTTAAACAAAAGCTTCAGGTAACATAAAAGAAAGTTATTTGTATCTTAGCAATACATTTTGTTCATAGTTTTTACCTGGATTATTCCATCTTTCTCGAATTTTTTATCATTCAACAACCGAATAGTAGTGGGGCTATAAAAAAGTTATGCTTTTTACTTACTACACGAATGACAAAATCACTTTTATCTGTTAAATACTCTAAATCTAAAACGAAAATATTAAAATTTAATTTTTAATTTAATTATAAATATTAAAATAATGAAACAAAAACATGGTTGTAAAAATACAAAAATAAAATTTATTTATATAATAATTTTATACATAAAAACATTACGTTTAGATTTAAATGCAGATTTCAATTGTTGCAAGGTTTCAGAAATTCAATATAAAATTTTAAACTTTTTGAAATTATTTCTGTAACCTTAAATTTTTGAAGCATTATTAGAAATGTAAACACACTGTAAGTTAAATTATTATTTTTTGTTTTCAATACATTTATAAGTTTTTACTTTAAGGTCTTAAAATGTTTATTTAAATTGAAAAATTATGTACTTCATACCATATATACATACATACACTTTCAATCATTATTAGTTTATACTTAAGGGGACATACATACATACATGCATAATAAAAATAAATATTAGTAAAATATTAACTTTGCTTGTTTGCCTGCTAGTTTTTACGACTTTTCCAATGTACTTTGTTCATTCTAAGCTGCTAATTTTTAACTATTTTCATTATAAAAATAAATTAATTTAGTACAAAAACTAAATATTGGAAAATATTAAAAAGTACCAGGCAAATGCAAAATCTTCCCCCAAACTTAAATTAAAACAGAAAAAATATAAAATATTAATATAAAATCGAAAAAAAAAATATTTTTTTTCTATTGCAAGCGACTCAAAAACCAAACACCAATTTAGAATTAAAGACCAGAAAAAAAATAATAATTTTTGTTTTGAATTACTTTAGTTTTGTTTTATTTGAATATTTTAATTGATTTTTTTCATTTAAAAAATTTTATTTTTTGAATGATTTTTGTATGTAAGTATTTCATTTAAATTAAACACTTTTCCTTCTATTATACCCATATTAACAATTAATTAATTTTTCAATTTATTAAAGGGTTTAAATAAAAATAATTTTTATCAAAATTTTATTTTATAAATCCTCGATAAATTAAAAAATTGTTAATGGATATGGTAGCTAGGATTGTTATACACTTAACAATATTGTAAGTGGTACACACTGGAGCTTAAATAAACAGTTGAACCCCGATTGTTCGGATCGCATGGTAACGGGCTAAGCACGAAAAATAAAACACAATTTTTATGCTTAAAACTCAAATTCAAGGTAAAAATTACATTTTTCTTAAATCAAAAGTAATATTAAATAAAAAGGGACACCGAAAACCCTTAAGTTTAAAATCGAGATATATTTCACAAGATAGTCGCATTTTGATTCTGATTATCATCAGGGGCCGAATTACGGCATTTGAATGTGAACGAAATTTAAAAATTCTTGTTAGAATCTCTATACCTAAAGCACAGCGAACTCGATCGTTCGAGTAAAATTTCGATCGTAATCGAATGCCGTAATTTGGACCTCGTTTTTTTCGTGGTGTAAAAATTTCACACATTCCCTAACATTTAAATAAAATTAAAATTATTAGATTCAAAATTTATATTTAAAAACCATTTAGTATAAAAAAAACTAGTATTACCTTTTCTATTAATTTTGACGTTTTTTATGGCTAAGTTATTGAGAATGAGGTTAACAAATAGGATCTGCCAATAAGAGGTTTCATTTTGATATGTTAAAAAAGAGCACTTTTAAGCTACAAGAAATATAAGGTCTATGCCAATGGCCTACAATCGTTCTAAGCCTCAAAGATGAAATCAGGGGCCGAATGACGGCATTCGAACGTGATCGAAATTGTAAAATTCTTATTAGAATTTCTATACCTAAACTCGATCGTTCGAGTAAAATTTCGATCGTGATCAAATGCCGTAATTCGGCCCCTGATCTCAGCTGTTCATGGTTCGTACTAAAGCTCTGCATCCCTTATTAATGATTATACTAAGAATTTATGTTTTTGTTTCAAATACTGCTATTTTTATATATAACTTACATACTTACGACTTACTGTTTGCTGAACTTAATTCAGATGTAACGTTGTGTATCTCGCGTGTTGATCTTTCGTTTATGTGTTGTGATCTCGTCTCTTTTCTGACCCGGAACGTTGGTGTACCTGTGTGTTAGAAAAAGAGATTTTGGGACGGAATATGTATAGCTAGGTTTAATACTTACCATGCATATGTAGCATCTATTTAATTTGTAATTAACAAAAAAAACAATTATAAAAACCCAGCCAATTGGTAAATCAACGACGAGGGGTTTGTAATCGGGTTGCATGACGAACGATACTCTATAAATCCAGGAAGAATGTGACTCGAAAATCAACTACTAGCGCTTTGTAATTGAATTTCGTTACGAACGATATTCTAGAAATACAGTCAGAATATAATTTGTAAATCAACTACGAACGGTTTGTAATCGGGTTGCATGATGAACGATATTCTAGAAATACAGGCAGAATGTTATTTGCAAGTCTTCTACGAGCGGTTCTTTATCAGTTTGTGTAGTCCCAGCTCGTACACTGCCGAATAATAACTTTATGATAAATGATAGTTAAAAGATGATTTTCGTTAAGTAACCACATTATCGTTTTACAAAAACATGAATAAGAAGTGAAGTTTTTTTGTTCCCATTAAATTTTCACCCACCTCGAAGTGAAAATTTATAGTATAAATTTCCCGTGTAATTTATATTAAACTATCAATGTGCATTGAATGTAAATAAGTAAAATAATCGAAAATATCCTTGGAGAATTTATTAACAATTTTTTTTTTAGGAAAAAAGAATATTTGGAGGGAAGAAATACACATGATAAGGGTGATCACTTTAAAATGAAACCTCTTATTGGAAGACATACATGAATGATAGGTTTTCGCTACTGCAAACATATTTTTGGTACCTTTTAAAATTTACTCCAATCGCCATAAAAACTCAAACACCGAATAATAGAGGCACAACTTTCTGTAAATAATGCATTTATTAAATGCCTAGAGAATTAACGAAAGTTTAAAAATTTTATTAGGAAATTTATTGTCAAAAGAAAAGTTATACCCAGTTTTTAATTGGTGTTAACCTAATTGAAAATGTCCCAACTTGGTTTTTAATTTTTTTAACTTTACATTTTTGGTTAATTAACATTTTGTAAACTTTTATTAATTAGTACCGACAAACCGTCCCTAAGATTAAAATTTCATTTTTTCGTATATTTGTTAAACAAATTAAGCTTCAACAATTTAAATATATACATACATATATATTTCTATCATATTTTATTTTATAAAATAATAATAATAAGAGTGTTCATGTTCAAAAATTAAACTTTAATAATGAAAGTGCAGTTAATGAAGGTTTCATTAAATAAAAAAATTATTTTGCGTAGACTGTGTTTAAAAAAACTCACAGTTGACAATTAAGTCGACATAAGCTAAAAATTAAGATTATCACATAATTACAATAAGCTACACTCAAGCAAATTTTCAACTATTTTAGACAACTTTACAGGAAGTTATGGCGTAAAAACTTTTTGCCTATATTTTTTTAAAGGACAATATCATTCGCAAAAATAAACAATTTTAACTTATAATTTAGCTAAATATTAGGGTGATCGACTCGGTTTTACAACCGGTGGAAAACCCGGTTTTTTCCTCTTTCTGCTGACGGTTTTTTCTAAATGTTCATTTTTCGAATATCGAATACACCGGTTTTTTATCCGAAAAAGCCGGTTTTTTATTTTTTTAAAGTTTATTTTCATATATCTTTGTAACAAATTGTACAATAGAATATATTTAGTACGCGAAAAGTTCCCAAAAATCAGAAAAAATAACACTATTAAATATTCTTCCATAATGATGTAAAAAATGTATTTGTTGTTTAAAAATCAAATGCAAAATAAGAAAAATAATATAATATTTTTTTAAATAAAATTTTAAAGATTTTCTCCCTAGCCTTTAAAATGTATTTCAAATTACAGAAATCATTTCAAACAATATACGTTAGTGCATATTAGTTTAAAAGATCTATTTAACATTTAAAAAATTTACAGAAGGAGATACAAAATTTTATAACAGCCTTATAAAAAGTATTATTTATTTGTGTATTAATTTATTGTATTTATTTATTTTACTTGTAAAGAGTACCTGTTGTCCTTAAAGTCAACTAATAAAAACTAAATTTGTCAACTGCATTCATGTCAGTTTGTGCGTTATTGTGCAGCCAAACGTATATAAACTGCAAAAATGTCATATTAAGATATAATTTTTATTATAATCTTTTTTACAATATTTTTTTATTTTTCTTTAAATACTATATTTTATATATTCGAACCGGTTGACCGGTTTTTTCTAAATTTTCAAAATAGCAACCGGTTTTTTTTTAATTCTAAATTTCAAACTATTTCAAAACCGGTTTCTTAAAAAAGTCGAACAATCGATCACCCTACTAAATATACAGAAATGAATATGATCTTTAATTTGTATATCGCAGAAACCATGTAATAGTCTTTATTTTAAAGAGAATCAATTTTTAAAAATCAACTTGAAAATATGAAAGTGCAAAAAACATAAAAACATAAGCAGTTTTTCCTTATTGTCACAGATTTTTTAGTAAATTAATGCGATTTGATTTTGAAACCAGGTGTATTTTTAACAAAAAACGGGATCGCACAGAAAAGTGAAGGTGTATTTGTAAGAAAGAAAAAAAAAAGAAATTTAAATATATTGATAGTAAACAATTTTATAATGTAAATAAAATAAGATTCTTATGAAATAGTAGTTGCAAATATACGTGAACACCCTTATTTTTTTTTAATTTTCTCCACATGCATAAGTACACATTACTCAGAAATTTATAAAAAAAAACCGTAAACGTAAACGTAAAAAAGCTTAGCACTATGCTTAAAAGTTTAACATTCAATTTATAAAATATTAATGTACAAATTATAAAACATACATAACTAATTAAATATCTGCATTAACAACAATAAAAGGCGCACATACAAACAATTAAACGATTATAAGCCGTAAGTTGTTTTTAGCACACACTCACAAACAAATATGTATGTATTTGACCAAAACACAGATTAAGCAAAACATAATGAATTTAATAATGCCTATGCCTGCTAAAAGAAAAAGCTATTGTAGTAAAAATTTATCTATAATAAGTATTATCCTTTAAAGACCATTTTACACCATCAGTATTAACGACTGTCTTATCTTTACAAATTCCGGTTCACCTGAATGGAATTCAATTTAGATCTTACCAAAATACATATTAGTAATTGGTATTTTGGTTTGAAAATAACGAAATACTTTTAAAGTTTTAAACCATTTGGTTCAATTAATAAACCCTTTCACAACCTTGTCGTAAAACAAAATCGTATAAACTGCATAAATTAAATCGTGGTTCACACAATAGATCGCTACACATAATTAATTCTCAACTCTGTTATAGTTAGTGCAATTAAAAATGCAAAAAATATGCAAAAAAAATTTATAATATGTAATTGAAGGATCGCCGCGAATACCGTTGCAAATGACAAAATAATAATTTTTCAGGAGAGCAAAAAAACGTATTTAAAAGGTTTGATTATCTCTTTTTTTAAATACTTTTCCTTTTGTACCTCTATTACACTTATCAATCACTTTCGACAATTCCGTTCGTAGACTTTTGTTTATTTATAACTTACAACGTTCTTCTACTGACTGACTCATTATAATTGCGTTTTGACGCTGATAAAATGCATAATTTTGATGTTTTGGTGTTTGAACAAATGTAAGAGAGTAATTTTAACGGTAATCTGCAAAAAACAGGTTTTGCAAAATTTATCTTTTAAAACGTTTTTCGCGGCTTTGCTTCAAGGTGTCCTTAATGTAGTATTGTCATAATATTATAATTATTTAAAATTCAACAAAGTTTTTGCATTGTATTCATTATTAGATATTAATTTTACATAGGAGGGTATTACTTCCCCTATCCATACCATTTCCAGAGGGCAAATTACGGCATTCGAACGTGATCGAATTTTGTAAATTCTTATTAGAATCTCTATACCTAAAGCACAGCGAACTCGATCGTTCGAGTAAAATTTCGATCGCAATCGAATGCCCCAGGTCTTAATAGCAAGTTATCAAAAATGACATGCACTAAGTTTAAACCAATAACATTTAAAAGTGTTCAGAATGGACACCGTATGTATTTAGTATTGGGATTTTCCTATGCTCTAATCTTATCGATTTTCGGCCGAAAAAAGCGGATATTGCAGCCAATAAAACATAATTTAAAACCTGTTACAATTATACAGACATTTTCTGAAAAACGAATGTCGCTTGAAATAGCATGATTGATGTTTTGTAGTTCACAGTCGCAAGTTAATTTTGCGACTTCAACTAGCAACTTATGTCTGAAAAATACAAGCTCCCTCATTCGATTCTACCCATTTATTTTTAATTGTAAAATTTTTATTTAAATGAAATATCAGTACAAGGCGAATTCAAACAGGTGAAATTATCAGCCCAGCTGATTGGGAAACTTTTTGTCAAAATTGGTTTATTAATGCAGGGATAGGAAATGTGATTTTGGTTTCGGTACTAAGCAATTAACTTTTTTTGATAATACATGTGTTAAATTTATGTATATTTGTTGCTTTTCCGTCATTAGTAATGTGTTTAAAAAATTTATATCCTCTTTTAAATGAAATTTTATTATATTCAATATGTAAAAACAAATTTTCCATCCCTGATATACAAATTGGCCTTGACATAAAACATCCCCCGAACAGTTGCTTTGTTGTATCAATTTGCCGTTGCATATACCTTATGGATATGCCTTGTATCAGTATAAAAAACTTTAATATTTTTAATTCCTGAAATATGTGATAAAATGAGGTTTTTCTCGTGTTGGGAATATCACTTATCCTGCTCCGATCGTATCGATTTTGGTCTGTAATTAGACACATGAGATAGAAGTAAAGCATTATAATAATATAAATTATAGATGTAAACGTTTTCTAGATATTGGCAAAAAAAATATTTTCTTTATATAGAAGGTGCCACGCCCAGTATTTTTTTCTAGCTCATTTTTAGTTTAACTATGCAAGGTCTTATTATAATACCCTTCACAAATTACTAGTAGCTAGAAAAATAAAAAAAAGTGTGCGTAGAAATCTAAGATGGGTTATGACAAACCTTTAAAAAAATATGCGAAATCGATGCAGCCTTTCTTAAATGATACGATTACCAACAACAGATTTTAAAAATGTTTAAAAATTTTTACAATAAACTGTACAACACTTTTGATTAAGTTTTTAAAAAAATTATGACATTATGTTAACACGATATTTAGGACTACGACATCTTTTACCCACACAAAATTTACGTTGAAAAGTTTTGTTAAATTTTCTATCAGAAACTCCTTCTTTATTGCCTGAATTATCTTAAATGTGTTTGTATGAAAGTAGGTAAAGAAATAAAAAAAAATTTAAAAATATCCGTAATCCTTTTCAATTCTCCTTGATCTTCTTTGCTATTAACTTTAGACTTAAAAAAGTTTACTTTGTTTATCTTAAAGCTGTCTAAAGAATCGATTGGTATTATTGATTGTCCTGCTTATAACAAAGTTTATAATGTTACTTATTTCTTAATTTATTTTTTTTTTTTAATTTTGTAACTCTACGCTTACATTAAGGGTAATCGCTTATAACAACAGATCATAAACAATGTGCCAAATAAACTTTTTCAGTTTTTGACATCCAACAAAAAACGATAAATACTTAATTAAACTGAATTTTACATATATAATTTTCTTTTTTATTAAATACAAGATTTAGAAATAAAACATTATTACATTCATATTTTATAATCTTATAATTTATAACAATACTTAAGAGCTTTTAAACAAAAAATAAAAAAAAAACAATTATGATTAAAAATATGTACGTAAGTTTAAAACTGTGTAATAGATATGTATGAGTAAAAGTAGTTTTTAATCAAATTAATGAGCAAAATAAAGAAAACATTTAAAAATTTAAAAAAAAAACACAATTTTCAAGATTTTTCATTAAAACTGAAGTCATGTCTGGTTTTTAAATTTGTAAAAAAAATAGTCTGTATGTAGATAAGTATAGAAATATTTTACCATCAAATAATGTACAGTAAGAAACAATTTTAAATTATAATAATAACGATGAACACAATACGGCGGAGACTTCAAGCAAAATCGTTGTTTAAAAAAACAGGGCCCATAATAAAATCTACAACAGTAGGAACAAGTACTACCATGTTGTTGCTTGATTTTTATGCCCTTCACACGACAGTGTTAAAGGAATGTATTCATGAAAAATTTTAAACAAATCGGCAAAGTTATAGGCAAAAATTATTCGAAAAAATATATATTTTTATACCCTTCACACAGTGAAAAAGGGTATATATAGGTTTGTCATTCCGTGTGAAATTTCTACAATTTTCATTTCCGACCCCATAAAGTATATATTTTCTGAAAGCTTATGAATAGGGGAGTCGATTAAGCTCTGTCAGTCTGTCCGTGTGTATGTTCAAATCAACTTTTTGAAGCCCCCCGACATGGCTTGGACCCGGGTGAGGTACTAAAATATCAGAAATATTCGGGAGTAGATCGGTATTGAAAATCAGAAACATCGGTACATAAACAACTGAGATATGAGCAAAACCCCACGACCACCTCGATTTTTTTTCACAAAAACAACATTACAACAACAACATACATACATACAAACGTGTATACTGGTTAGAGAAAACGTGGCATCGAATACCAGCTGAGCCAAAAAAAAATTTTTTTTTTATTTTTTATATTATTATATATTATTTATATTTTTCTTATTTTTTTTTAATTTTTTTTTTAATTTTTTTTTATATATTTTTTTGTTTTATATTTATTATATATATTTTAATATTTTTTTAATTTTTTTTTTAATTTTTTTTGAAATTTTTTTTTTTTTAATTTTTTTTTTAATTTTTTTTTTAATTTTTTTTTTATTTTTTATTTTTTTTTAACATATATACATAAATTTATAATTTTACAATGGGATGTTTTTATATATGTATGTTTTTTATATGTATGTACGTATTTCATATGGGATGAATGGTGATACAAACTACTGTTATTGCATGACTACACGTTGTGAAGGGTATATAAGATTCGGCACGGCCGAATATAGCGCTCTTACTTGTTTTAAATATGTATATCAATTTTTTTCAAAGTTCTAAAAAGGGTTTGAACACGCTTAAGATACCAAATTATGTTTTTTATAAAGTATTTAAAATACTACTTAAATTATATTAAATAAATAAATAAATAAATTATAAACCGTAATCTTAAAAAATTGTTTCTAAAAATAACTAAAAAATCGGTTAGAAACCAGCTGATATACATACAAGCAGCAAAGTACAACTGCTTCGGCGTTTTTCCTAAAATTTACAAACGGAAAATATAGTTAGCTATGAAAAAAAACTTTGACAGTTTTGATATCAAATAAAAGGGCTTGACCAGTACAATGTAGTAAACTATTAAAAAAGTGTAAAATCCAAGATGACGTCTAAAACAAAATTGCGGAAAATTTTTTTTATTATGGGTATCAAATGAAAGAGCTTAACTAGGAGGATACAGTAAACTGTGTAAAAATTCAAAATCAAATATGACTTCGGAAATAATAAAGAAAATTGCGTATTACATGACGTTAAGACTATTTTATGTACTTGTTTTTTCTTCATACTTATTTTTCGTTGCACTAAAACTGCAAAAATATATCGAAACATTTTTGAGAGAGTGTCTTTATACCCTTCACATAGTGAACAAGTAAGAGTGCTATATTCGGCCGGGCCGAATCGGATAATACCCTACACCATCATGTACATAGGTACATCCCACATCGTAGCTTTACCTATATTACATGTTATACTCCATTTTTCCTTATTATTTTTTGTTATTATGTTTCAGATGATACCAATATGGACTCTCTCGGTTGTCTAGAAACTGGAAAGAATTGATTTTCGTTTGTAAATTTTTGGAATATATATTTTAAAAAAAATTTTTGGCTATAACTTTACAGATTAGAGCCCACTTTATCCAAAATTTTTCACCAATATCTCTAGAGGCATATTATATCTACAAATAGTAGCAAAGGTACCTGTAAATCATTCTATGGCTGAAAAATTTTAATTTTGGTGGTTAAATATGAGAAAAAACAGAGGCAGTCGTGTTTATTTTCTCATATCTCAGAAACTTATTGGGCGATTGTCCTGAATTTCAATAGTAATTCATTCCCGAATATTTCCAAAAGATTGATACTATACACAGATCTGAGGAACATATGGTTGCTTCTAAAAGTTGATTTCAACCAACACACGGGCAGACGGACAGACGATCAGGGCTAAATCGACTCCTCTATTTATAAGCTTTCAGAAAATATATACTTTATGGGGTCGGAGTGGAGTCGATTAAGCTCTGTTCAGTCTCAGTCTGTCCGTGTGTATGTTGAAATCAACTTTTAGAAGCCCCCCGATATCGCCTGCACCCGCGTGAAGTATTAAAATATTGGAAATATTCAGGAGCAGATCGGTACTGAAAATCAGAAAAATCGGTAGATAAACAACTGAGATATAAGGAAAAATCACCGACCACCTTTTTTTTCACAATAACAACAACAACATAAATACATACAAACGTGGTATATAGCACTTTTACTTGTTAAGTCATTGATCATCATGCGTTGCCAACCGAGGCCGAGTATAAAATATAAAAAAAATAGATCTCAATTGAGAAATTACATGTCTCTTTTTTTAATATTTTTCATACACTTTGAATATTTTTTTATTATTTCATGTGTATATTAAAATGTGAAGGTTTCTTTAAATATATTTAATGAATTAATGCTTTCATTCATATTTTTAAGTTAAAACAACAATTTTTGTACACACATATGTAATTTGTTTGCATGAATATACGTATATTTAAGGTCATAAATTATTTACAACTCTTAGATATTTCCCATAACACATCGATCAAACATAAAAATCTTTTTTATTGCCTGGTTACCAGGTTATTTAAAAAAATTCAACTTTATTCGCTAAGACTATTTATGCATCTCAACAAAAAAAATTAACACAAGAAACAAATGCCAACGAAAAATAAAAAATTCTAACACTTACACATACTTAGTATTGAAATTCTAACTAATACTGAATGTCGGAAACGGAAAGTTACAAAAAAAAACAAAAGACTACATGTCCTACTACAATAGCATGAGATATTTTCACTCAGAAACATAAATAAATATTGATTGCAAAATCTATTGTCATAAAACTTGTCTAAAAGAATTGTTCTTCACTAAAACACATGCAAAAACTAATTCAAACGCAAAGAAAGTAACAAATCGAACTACAAACAGATTTAACAATATTCTGAATTATTTAAAATAGAACGAGCAAAAATATTCGTAAATGTTACCAGAAATATAAAAGGTAAATCTTAGTGCCAAATTTTATTACAATTAAATCGACAGGCGACAAAACGACAAAACAGATTTAATGTTAAAAATTTAAATAAAGCGAGAGGCGAGAAGCTTTAGAGAAAAATCTTGGTTAGTAAACAGAAGAAACGTATTTAAAAGTTGTAAGCATTAATGAAAGTGAAGCTGTTCTTTAAAAAGATGCATTAAATGATTAATATTCACTTCCTCAAACCTTAAGAGCCTAAAAGATAGATTTTAGAGTTTGTTTTACTCTTGCCTTCCTTCCCTTTTCTCCTTCTTATTTAATAAAAGATAACAACGCACGTGGAATCTATGCTCGTGAAATTGGTGTACTTATTTTATATACCGTCACATTTTAATGATGTAAATGTATATGTATGTTTGTGTTCTTGAAAATAGGATCATCTCTCTCGAGTGTGTGATGGCGTCTGAAACATAATGGCGGATCAATTTTTTTTAAACCTTATTTTAATGTGTATCATATGAAAAGGGTTTGACTAGTAGAATACAGTAAACTATACAATAATTCTAGATCAAAGACGGCGTCGAAAACAATAAAGTGAAATGGTGTGTAGCTTTAACTATATCTATGTACATTATGGTGAAGGGTATTATCAAATTTCGACATGTCCCAATATAACACTCTGACTTGTTCCAGATGATATTGTTTGTTGGAAAAATATAGTCAATAAAATTTTACGCTATAACTACCTGTAAAGTGGATTTAAATTTCGGGAATTCAATATTGTTGTTATCTCAATTTTATCTAAAGACGACTTAAGCAGTTATTTAGTCTTTAGTCACAGAAATTATGATATAAAAAACTTATTTTAACATCTTACCAAAAATAGGCTGTATTTTCTTATTTTTGAATTAGTGAAGGGCACTAGATGGCGTTATTGAAGTACTCTTTTTGGATTAAAATCTACATTATATTTACAGCAAGGATTCTTCAATTATTCTAATGAAAATCTTACAAAATTTAAACAGGGACCCGTGACTTGTGACAATCCCAACTATAATTTCTATATGGAATACTCTGTCGAGGCTAGCAGCGTAACCATTTTCCAGCTAAGGTTCGGTTTATCGACCCAAAAATATTTTCTCTGAAAGTTTCCCTTAACTAATCTTAATCTAAGCCTTATTTGACCGCAGCTATATATATCTCATTAGGGGGTTTCAATCATAAGCCCTAAGGCATTCCAAGTTTAAAACAATATCCACGTTTTTCATATTTAATTTCCCAAGTTTTCGTATCTAATATGCTTAAATTCAAGATATTGACAAAATAGTGTTTCAATATTTGTTCTTTTCTTCTCATGCTCTGCATGTTCTCATGCGACCTAACTAAATAAGTCCTCAACTCGTTATCATACTCGATAATCTTCTGAGTATTGTATTTAGTTTTTCGAAACTCTTTAGTTCTCATAAAATTTGTGCTTCCGCATAGTATATTCCTCACCTTCTGACAGCAGCTTAAGTCTAACTCCTGATGTCTTCTTCCATTGCACAAGCTTCAAGTTCATTTTTAAGCTTTCGAAAGCTTGAAATCAAAGTTTAGCGTTATTTAAAATAATGGTATTTGAAAGTTTTAATGGTTTTAATGGTTTTTCGTTTACGATTATTTAATAATGGCTTAGAATCTATATTATCTCGAGAGCATTTCCAAATACAACCTTTTTAAAACACCATAAATATTGAAAACAATGCAGCTTAAAACAAAAGAAAAGCGAACAACAAAATTAGAGTTTTGTTAAAATTACAGACCGACCTATTCATGTTTCATGATTTTCTTGACATAAAATTAACTGGCGTGTGAAACAGTATGACAAAGTTATTTTAGATGATATAGAAAACCCTCCTTGCTAAAAATGTAGTCGTAACAATCTTTATAATTCGTGGAATGTATCAGACATATGGCCATATGGTTTATATGCTTTAAAAGAGTCACAGTGTATCTAACTAAACTTTTTGTGAACAAAAATCTAAGAAATTTTGTATCCCTTAGTATCCATAATTCTTTATACTCAGTTTTAATATATGCAACTCATTTAGCTATAAAAAAAATATTCAAACAACATTAATTTTCTTTTAAATACCACTTGCAGTCTGTCGCTTAGATTGCAATATCTGAGTCGAATTGGCAAATTTTGTATCTATTACAAACAGACAACACGCAGTTGCAATTTTAATCTAGTTTGAAGAACAAGAAAGACATGGCGAATGTTCACCACGAAACAGAACAGGAATCAGACGAAGACTGCGAAGTATATTGTAAGTATGAATATTCAACTTTCTTTAAAATTTGAAAGAAAAAAATGTACTTACGAATTGCATTCCTCCGTAACAGTTTTAAAACCCGTCAATGAATACAATATAGTGGATAAAATTAAAGAAGCTAACAAAGAACTATTCAGCAATGAAATTGCAAGTGATAGGGAACTAACGTCACAAATTCTACAAAATCGCAAAGTAAGTTTTGCAGCCAATTTAGAAGAGTACGAACCACAAAGTGGTATAAATCTCAAAGACTTGGAAGACAAATTAGGCAAAGAATCTGAGGAAAACATTGAAGATGATCTACTGGAGACAGGAATAGAACAAAAATTAGAAGTTATAACCGAAGAAGAGACAGTGAATGATATTGAAGTAAGTGAACAGAGTGACGTCAACTGCCAGAAAGAAGAACTTGAAAAACAATCTACCAGGGAAATGGGAGATTTAGAAACTATTGAAAAATTAAACAAATCATTGATTCAGCCAGAATCTCCAACTATTTGTGAGACTGTAGACGAAAATATAATACTGGAAGAAATTTGTGAAGAAATACTTATAATGGATATGGAAAATGATAAGAACGATAAGCCAGCGTTAAAAAAATTTGATAGTACTGGTGCAATGCAACGTAGAATGCTAAAACAAATTACATTTGATTATACCGAAGACGATAATGATGGTGATGATGACGATGATGAATGCGATAATAAAAGTTTAACTAATCTCCTTATTTCTGACAATGAAAACGATGACAATTTGGAATACAATTGTAACGAATCAGTTAATGGAGACACAGATACCGAGGAGAATATTCTCACAAATGCCGAATATTATGAAGAAGACGAAGAGGATGATAAATTATCGATTATAGTAGCCTCATATCTACCAGACGATATGGCCTGCGATAAAGCTTCCCTAACATCATCATCCCTCAAACGCTCACCACGAACAACGGCCAAAACACATAAACTATCTTTTAATAAACGCTTTTCATTTCGCCGTAAAACTAGATCAACAAATGCTATTGGCTCCTGTTCGAATCATCATTCCTTGGCAATTAATAGACGTTTTATGCCGCCACCTGAAGTTACCGATCTAAAGCTACACTATAAGGCATGTTGTGAATTCAAAAATGCCCAACAAAAATTACCTAAATATACAGGCTACCAATCGGAATACGGACTGTCAAAGGAACAGTTGCTGGAACGCGAACGTAAGTTACAACAAAGACAACATGGCCAAGCTGTTGATATTATGAAGACTTCAGAAGCGGAAATGCGCAAAATGCATGACAATGAAAGAGCCTTTACAACATGGCTAAAAAATAAAATGCGTTTTCCAATTAACAAAACTCGAAATATGTTCGATGTTAAGCGGCCTTTCGGTCTAAGAAAATGTACGAGTGTGGGTGGGAAAGCCTTAAACGACGATACTAAACAAATTTTAAATACAACAAAATATCGTAGCATTAGTGCCAAATTTAAAAAGGCATAATTTATGAAACAAATATTTTATTTAATGCAATTAAATTTGTATCGAATCGAAATCAAGAACGAAATAAAGAAAATAGTTTAATTAATTTAAGATTGTAAACGGGTGCATACATATGTCCCATGGGGCTAGTGTACCTTGATCTGAACGGTTGTAATACCAATGGCTCTTCGGTCGCACATGCGAATCGAATCGAAATCGAGAACGAAATAAAGAAAAAACTTATACACACTATTTCAGCCAAAGCTTATCCTTGGTGCCACAAATTATTATTTCTTAAAGCACGTAAGCTTTTAACAATATGTATGTCAGATATTAGATTTTCCAACTCATTCATTTTTAACTGTTATTTTGGTCGTAATTGACAGCAAATAAAAAATACGTAATAATTAAAATCTTTTCAAAAAAAAATAGCAATAGCAAAAGATCTGAAGATTCATCATCACACTGTTTCAAAAGCCATTAAGCAGTACAAGGAGGACATAACTATTGAAAGAAGACCAGGATCAGGAAGAAAATAAGGTCTAGCAGATAATGGTAAGGCATAAAGAAGTCGAGAACTCTTTCGAAGAGTACCGAACACTTCTATCAGAAAAGCAGCTCATAAATTTAAGTGCTATATGGCACAGTGCTTTTATGCACAGAGCTAAAGCTAATGCTTTATAAAGTTCCAGATCGCAATGCGGTAAAGAACTTAGAAGCAAAAAAAACGTGCCAAAAAATTTAGGTAAAATATTATAACAAAATACACCTGTTGTGTTATGGATGATGAAACTTCTATACTGGCAGGCTTAACACAACTTCCAGGTCAAAATTATTTTGTGGCTACTAGACGAGTTAACGGACAAAAAAATAAACTAAATTCCCCAAAATGTTTCTTGTGTTACAAGCGATTTGCAGTTATGGCAAAAGAAGCCAATTATTTGTGACATCAGGCACGATTAACATAGAAATATATACTACGGAGTCTACCAAAAACGGTTTTACCTTTCTTGAAACAGCACAAAGTGCATTTGTATCCCTGGTCCGATTTGGTTTAAGGCGCTATGGAACAATGGCCCTTGAGTGGTATTAAAACAATAATGTCAATTTTGTACCACGGAAGGCAAATCCACCCAACTGTCCATAACTTCGACCAAAAAGGTCATGGAAACAAGCAACTATTAAATCTTGTTGCGGGGAGTATTTTGAGGTTACTTCACCGGCTAACCAAATACATCTCAGGAAGGTCCCAACCCTGCGCCAGGCTTGAAACGCAACACTAAAAGCATTTATTATTTCAACCTGAAAACACACAAACTATTACGTTACTCACAAAATACCCAGGTTCACAGATTCAGAGACAGGTGTTGGTCTCTACATTGCCCTCCCGACCTGGTTGTAATAGCATTCGCTCGTAATTTTTTTTACAACCCCATTATTATATCAAAATTTAGAGAGTTGATGGTAAAAGCATCCTCTCATTGTTTAAATCGTCCTGGCGTCACGTAAAAAATTTTTCCGTTACCCAGTGACGTACCTTGGGGTGGGGAAGTAACCTCAAAATACTCCCCGCAACAATCTTTACTCGAAGGATTTCCGAAAAAACTGGATAACTTAAAAATACCAAGTAATATACCAATATTTTAATGGTGAATGAATTTGTACAATATTTGAATTAACTCACGAATTTTTGAGAATTTTTATATTGAACGGTTTAAGTTTTATTTAAGTTAATGCAAGTATAAGTGTTTTCTGGCTCCTTCTTTATGTATATGGCAAAACGTCGAGACGTACAAATCGCTTATTTACTTCAGCAGTGTCATAACTTAAAAAACAGAATTGCGAGTAAAATGGCTTTAAAAGTTTCAAATCATTACAAATTTGTGAAATAACTTTTATCAAAAACACAAATTCTTACATTAATAAGCGATACGTATTTTTTAATAAGAATATAAAATAAAAATTTTTATATGAATTTTTTAGTTCATTTAGATAACGCGTAGATTAGCGTGATGAAATTAATGCATCTCAACGTTAACGAAATACTTTTCAAGATATGCGAGTAATTCTTAGAGGGTGTTAAGAACTTTTGTCACCTGGGTAGTATAATTAATAAATCCAAAGGACATTTAGCCACATCAAATTAATACCCTTATATACTTATGATATCTTAAGCCTCTTAAATAAGAATTCTTAAAGTATTTAATCGTTTACAAACATATAAACATATTGCGTGCCGAATCTATTTTGATCTCATTTCGTTAGAAATAAAGTACAATACAAAGCCCAACTATACACTACGCCCACTGACAACTGATCTAACGAGAGCCCAAATTTTTAGGCCAGTGAGTAGACTAATATATCGCCTTTACAACACTTGGAAACATAATGCCCACAAGGAACTAATTGTCGAAAATGCGCTTGGGTGCTTTTATTTGTAAAAGAAATTCCTTTTTTGCGGCCTATTGATTTTCCTAGGAACCACAAGGTGTCCTAACCTGTCATATTGTCATAATGTTCTAGGGCTTTTTACAATAGTTTAATAAATTGTTGTTGCTGTTTCTGTAAAAACTGTCCCAAAATAATACCACTGTGTATGGTATGTTTATGGTTAATGATGTCATAACTATTCAGATACCTGCGGCGATCAGCTAAGCCTAGCCGTCTGTAGTATGTGTAAGAAAACCCTCCGATAACCGTTAATAAGATATCTTATCAAGAATTTAGCAAAATTTGGCAATTTAAATTTAATAAAGGGTCCGCCATTTAACGTTTGTTCTTTTCAACTAGTGCTTATTTCGTGAATGGTAACACTTAGCTCATGTCTGATTTGACAGATAATTATTTTTATCCTTCCGCTGACCGAATATGGTTGTGTATACGCTGGAACAACGCTGGGAAATTTTGCGACATTACTTTGTCCGATTTTGCCAAAAAAAACATCTTTTTAGATGAAGCTCATTTTGATCCTGGCGGGTATGTAAACAAGCAAAATTGTCGCATTTGGGGCACAGAAAACCCGCACGCATACATTGAAAAGCCGATACACTCAAAACGAGTCACTGTTTGGTGGGGATTTCGGTCCAGAGGCATAATTGGGTAATTTTTCTTCGATACTGAGCGAGGAGTGGCCGTAGTCAATGGCGATCGTTATCGGGCCAAATTGACTATGCATCTGAATATTTCTAAACTCATTGAATCACCTAATGCACATTTTACGTCTAAATATTGACTCGGTTGTCATAATGCTTCGAAATCTGATCCAAGAGAGATTTCATTCTAGACAATTCACTCACGCAAGTCTCTTGCCTAATTTTTGTGTTTGATGGTAGAAGTAAGGTCGGGTTAAGAGAAAGAATTTTTTGTCATATTTGAGTAGACTTTGGGTGTTCTTGGCAAATTATTTTGTTCTACCCTTCACCTGTGGTGCACAAGGGTATATATATGTATATAGCTTTGTCATTCCGTTTGTAATTTCTACAATTTTCATTTACGACCCCATAAAGTATAAATATTTTCTAAAAGCTTTTGAATAGAGGAGTAGATTAAGCCCTGACCGTCTGCCCGTGTGTTTGTTGAAATCAACTTTTGGAAATATCCGGGAATGAATCGCTATTAAAATTCAGCATAATCGCCCAATAACTTTTTGAGATATCAGCAAATAAACACGACTGTCTCTGTTTTTCCCTAATTTTTACCACCAAAATTAAAATTTCTCAGTCATAGAATAATTTATAGGTACCTTTGCTACTATATGTAGATATAATATGCCTCTAGAGATATTCGTGAAAAATGTTCGATACAGCGGGCCAAAGTTATAGCCAAAAATTATTTTTTAACTATATATATACCAAAAAGTTTACAAACGAAAATCAATTTTTTTCAGCTTCTAGACAACAGAGAGAGTCAATATTGGTATCATCTGAAAGGACTTGACTAGCGCAATATAAGCACTATAAAAAAATAAAAATTCATGTTGGCCACCACTACAAAATGGCGGACAATAAATTTATATTTGGGTTAAATCTGGTGTTTTAAAATGTAACTTCTTGAACCCCCTCAATATTGGCATCAAATGAAAGGGCTTAACTAGTAGAATACAGTAAATTATTATGAAAACGTAAAATCCAAAATGGCGTCTAAAACAAAATGGCGAATAAAATTTTTTTAACCCCATCAATATGGGTATTAAATTAAAGGGCTTGACTAGTAGAATACAGTTAACTACGTAAAAATTCAAAATCAAGGATGTCCGACGCCATAATAAGGAAAAATGGAGTATAACATGAAGTATAGGCTAAGCTACGATGTAGGATTATACCTATGTACATGATGGTGAAGGGTATTGTCAGATTCGGCACGGCCGAAAATAGCACTTACTTGTTTCTTCATCTTCTTAATTGCGGCGCATAATCTTTTCCACTAAGTATTGGTGCATTTTTGAGAATTCAAATTGCTGTCTGAACGTTAAAGCAAGTTCAATAGAAAATGAAAAACATATAAATTCCCTAACGTGAATCCGCTTCAACCGCAACTAGATATGTAATGGAATTTAATTTCCGATTTGTTTTGCATTCGTGACAATGGACAAATTACAAGCCCAATAAAAAATCAAATAGTTGTAATTCATATACGTGCAACACTTTAAATTGTTAGTTAGTTGTGTGTGTTTGTGGTTCTGAATAAAGAATTTAGCATTTTATCAGTTATTTTAATAAAACAATTTTTGTTTAAGAATTTTCTCCATTTTTTATTTTTTTGCTTTTGTTCCTTTTGTATTTATAAAATTAAAAAAAGTGAAATAGATGATATTTAAGATGGCAAAACGTGATAAAGGGAATAGATACATGTACAGTTATTTTAAGTTTAAAAAAGAAGAAATTTAAAAAAATAATAATTTTAAAACCTTTATTTTTAATAATAAAAAGAATAACGCAAAAATTTACATATTTTGTATATTTGAACAAAATAAAGTGAATATCTTAGGCAAAACTAAAGTCTTTATTTTAATCCTGTTAAAATAGACGGAAGATGAGTTTTATAGTTAAACAGAGATATAGGCAGGGACAAACAGAAATATAAATGTAAATAAAAAATACATATGTATAATTAATAAGTTAGGGTAAATTTAGTGGCGTGATTTTTTCGATTTGTGATTACCACCGTCTCGACTGTCATCCCTAGAACGTTTGTGACTACTGCTACTGTGATTGCTGCTGTGATGATGACGACTCTTATCGCGATCCTTGTGCGAAGAGGAATGATGTTTATCGCGACTACGGTCATGGTGTTTGTCTTTGTGCGATGATTTTGCAGGGCTATTTTTTTTTATTGAATAGAAAAATTAAAAAAATACATAAAGTAGGTTTAGAATAGTTTAGTAAAATACTAAATGAAAGAATTTGTGTTCTGGATTTTTCTTTGGCCGATGTGTGTGCTAAAGACTATAAATGTACGGAGAATTTATGTTTCTTATGATTTTGTTCTTGCATCACTCGATCTCTGCGACTTTTTATAAGACAAATACAAATTATAAGATTGTTTTTAACTTCAATTGAATTGTTTTTTATTCAATTTATTTCCAAAAATGCAAATATGTACTGGAAAGTACGTTTGAAATGGACAGGGTGAGCCAAAAGTCATATTCAAAATTAAAAATTTGTCTCCGATTTTTTTCATCGACCCGTATTACACCATCATGCAACAGACTAAGTAGTAGAGTTTTACTTTTCTAATGGGTATTCAATAAACAGAAGAGTTATAATTTTTACACGCATGCGTGACTCTTGGCCCACGCTATACATACATGAAAGTACGAACCTTTCTCTCGCACACACTTAGAAAGAAAATTAAAAATGTCTGCAAAAACAACCTTCAATGTAAACGCAGACTATAAAAAGCAACAAACTATATTAAATTTGTTAAACCTTATTTTCTCCCTTTTCTCCCTGTGCTTTTTTTATGTTGATCGTATTTTGTAGTCTTTTAAACAATTTCGGTTAACATTCTTATCGCTACCTAACTGGTGGCTAGAGCAGGACAAAAATAGTGATATAAATGAAAGATAATAACAAACAAAAGTAAAAGGGTTGCTGTTTGGTTAAAAACTTCAATCTAACTCATTGTGGTAAAAATATATGAAAAAGGAAAATCTAAAAGTAGTTACCGAATTCAATTAACAAATAGATGATATTTACAACCAACATGTAACCACCGATCAGAGAGTGCTGATGATGAAATCGTAGCTGGTTTCGAAAATGCATTCCACTCGGCTAGTGTCGGTAAAAATAAAATTTTTAAGATTTATTCTTTCATTTATCACAATTAAAAATTCTTTGTAAAAATAAAGAATGTTAATATGAACTCAGGCCTGATTAAAATTTAAATATTAGTTTGAAAAAATTGTCGGATCAGTTTAATCTCCGGGCAATATCACAGAATCTAACACCATCTTCATAAATTAGTTTATTGTGAGTATTGAAAAAAAATTAAACAATATAATCGAACCAATTACAACACAAAAAAATTACTTGCGATGGAAGTTTTTCAATCACTTGCAGTACTCACCTGTGTTTTGAACTCTTAGAATGTTTGGAATGATGTTTGCCATTTGACTTGGGTTCAACACCACTGTATTCGTGATTGCGATCTTCTTCGGCAGCCTCACGTTCCAAATCAGACCAATCTTTGCCAGATTCTTCATCAGAACCCAGTTCTGCAAATTAAACCAAATACAAGACATTTTTAAAAAACAATTAACCAATTTTATTGGCATCATTAAAAAAAAACATACCATCACTGTCCTCGCCACTCACATCTTCTGATGCCTCTGAATATTCTGAATCTTCGTCGGATTCAAGATCAGATTCTAAATCAGTGGGTTCATAAACTTCATCTTCTTCGGATTCGGCTTCTTCGGCTTCACCCTCACTGCCAGATTCGGGATCTAAGAAAGACCAACCACCTTGCTCGAAGAAGCCGTCAGGATCATCAGTAATGGTTTTCATTATCTTAGCCCAATTAAGTGATTGTATACCCTCGGTATAGCGAATATCGCAAGAACTTTAATTAAAAAATAAAATGTATAAATCTTTAAAAAAAATTTCCTTTTTTTGAAAACTTGCAAACATACTTTAACCATTCTTTAACATGATCCAACAAATTCATGGGTATGGCATTAACCATGGCCACTTTACGATTATAATCTTTGAATACAAATATCATATCGAAATTACGCAAATGAAATTGTACGCGTTCAAAATGCACCAATTCCACATCGTCCAAAGTGATGACAAATGGAGGCCATTCAGTAAGGTTGACCAAACTGCCTGATGTGGGCTGTAATGTAACAGTACTGCGGAATGGAGCACCAGGAAAGCCCAGCTCACGAAATGGTGTATCGAATTCGACTTGTTGCTTAGTCATCGATTCGACTTTTTCACAAAAACTCTTAAATGCCGTCTTCAGTTTGTGTCTCAACTCACGTTCCGCTTGCTCAGCTGCCAAATCGTCACGATCGTGCATGTGTTGATGTTTACCCAAATCGGTAGTGATCTCTCCAACTTCTGTGTAAAACTGTACATCGACGTGTTTCTTTTTGCCAAACATTATGGCATGTTTTAAATGAAAATGTAATAAAATTATCATTTCGTTGTCACAAGGTTGAAAGAAGGCGCTTTTGATGTTGTTATAAAGAATGTCGACCTTATCGCCGCGCACCGAAATGTATCGAAAACCATTAGTGTGTGCTTCCAAACTGCCGGTCATACGTTTCGTGACAATATTTGGACGTATATACAAATCTTTTAACTTTGGATTGCCCTTGTTTTGCGAAAGTATCAAAGTGTCCTGTTTTACAAGATCCTCTTTTTCACGCTCTTCAGCTTCGCGTGTCTTAAAACGTTTTTGCACATCCTTAATAAGACGAAAAGCATTGTTTAAGTTTGATGAGGGCGCCACAGCCTCACCATGATCTTTAACATTAGAGCTGCGATAGGTGCTAAAAAGAAGAAAACACAAAAATAGATTCTAAATATTTGAAAATTATTTTATGAAATGTTAATTTATAAAAGCTTTTGAAATAAATATGTTGCAGATAATTTCCTTTTCAATTATGACTTACACTTCTTTGACAAAAGTTGCTTCTGGATTGGGATAAATGCCGCCCTCATTGCGACCCATAGTGGCTCCAGGATGGAAGAAATTAATACGAAGATAAGTGTATTCACCTTCAACCGATTGAGAAATGTTTTTAATGGTAGAAATATGAAACGGTACGGGTATGCCAAAGATGGGCATAATAACGGTCTCGTATTTTTTGTCCACATATAATTTCAAATCTTTTACCTCCGGTTCACGAGGCATTTGACTCATCGATTTATAAGAGGCAGTATTTTTACGTACTTTCTCAACTTCCTTTGAATCACCTTGCTTGGATAAACGTTCTTTCGCCTTTTCATTGAGCAACTGAGCCAATTCCTTTTGATGTTGTTTACGCTTCTCCTCCGTATTAGTTTCAGTACGCAATTTATTTTCCAAAACAGCATTACGTTTACTGCGTCCAAGAATTTCAGTACTTTTGTCCTCTTTTACCTCTTCCTTTTCATCGCCATCCTCTTCTTCACTATCGTCCTTAATGAAAATACCAATATTTTTAATTTTTTTCTTGGAGGGTGTCATAATACTGGCCGGTGGCTGTTCGCCCACCAACACTGTATCACCGATAAACAGGGCATAAGTTTTAGCCTCCTTTTCGCTGGCATCTCGATTGGTAAGATTCGATATGCCTATGTTAACATTGAAAACCATATTCTTTTTGACTACTGCCTGACATTTGGGTCCTATAATGATAGAGTTCTCTCGAAATTCTATGCCCATTGCAAAACCAAAGTTTTTCGTAACACTGTCCAATAGCTTTGGTTTCTCTTTCTTTACATAATCCACAGTATGTTGGTAAATGTCACATAATTTGGCACCTGGTTTTAGCATTTTTAATATCTCGTCTTGAACATTAACAAGAAAATTGTAGTTTTCCTGCATTTCTTCGGTGGGATTAACCAAAAATGTACGTGATATATTTGAACAGTAAGATTTGTAACGGGCACCCAACGAACACACAATGGCGCCAAAATGTAAATGATTTTTATCACTCAAAGCAGAAAATTTCAAACTATATGTTCCGCCCGATTGTATAATGGGAGGATAACACATCTCCAGCAAAGAGGCATCCACACCAGTAACATATTTTTTATCTGTTAAGGCTGATTCAACGCCCTCTGATAACTTAGCGTGTTTAACTTTCTGCTTAAAAAAAGGTATTAAAAATACGTTTGCTTTTTAAAAATTTGTTTTTTAAAAACTACCTTATCTGAGTCAATAATATCCATAATTTGATCTTTTAAGTACTTGTTAAAAAGATCTACCGACACCAAGGAAGCCTTGCGTATATTATTAATTTCTGGTTCATCTTTCGGACACATTAAATAAGCAATAGCTCCGCTTATATCAATATTTTCAAATGTTTCCGATTTTAATGAAGATTTCCAAGATTCACAAAATTCCCCAGGGAAGCCATCTTTGCTGAACACTCCTAATTTCTTCCCACCCTTCGATGCTTTCATAATATCTTTTAGTTTAACAAAATTTGCCTTATCTTTATCATTCTGTTGAGTAAATAAAAAAAAAAAAATTTTTAATCCGTAAAATTTGTTAAAAGATTATAAATAGACATTACAACTTACTCTATCCCTTGTAAGAAGTTTAATATCTGGTACCCCTTCAATTTTACAATTTTCGATTTGTTTGAGAAATTCAATTTTCTTTTTGCCTGTTAAAAAGTAAATTCCATCGGCAACAAATAATGATATGGTGTCAGTAAGTTCATATCCCAAGAGCCATGTTTGCAAGGCTGTTGATTTTGAATAGACAATGTCTTCATCCACACCCACCACTGACATAATACAATCAACATTTTTAAGTGCATCATCGTGAGTTATCGCCGGATTCTGTAAACAGAAATATGTGTTTCTTCATTTTTTATATCCAAATATGTATTTTATTTTAAATTCAAAATGTGTAGGTAAAATTGTTGGTTTGTTAAAAAAGTCAAAATTTTTGAAAAACAATTTTTGACAAAATAAATAATATATAATTTTTTTTTACAATTTTATTAAAATAAAGACTTTTTTAACATTTTATATTTCCCAGTATATAAGATTTCGACCCCTACATTCGGTAACAAAAAAATAAGGAAAATTTTATAATTTTGGCAAAACTTTTTTTTAGCAATTTTTGCAAGCTTTAAAATATAATTTAATATAATCTTATATTATGGTGGTAGGTACATAGTATTGTAGAAACTAAAATCTGGTAAGTAAATACTGGTGGGGTATTTTTAAAATTGCGATTTTAACTCTTTTTCAGTGATGATGAGATGTATAACGGGTAGGAACTTTTCAAGGTCTTCATACTGAAGTAGCAGGACTACGAAGAGAAATAATTTTTTTTATTTAACAATTTTTTCCTAAAAAAAATATTGCCCTATCAAACTCTATGTTCCACTATAAATGGTGAAAATTTTGCAAAAAAAATTAAATAAGGCTGCAATAACAATATTTTTTTTTAAATGTACCTATCTTCAAGGTGATACGCCGCTCTAATGAACACCTTTGTTATAAAATTGTTTGCTGGGAAGCTTACTACTTTTTCAATTTACAACAAATAAGAATTTTAATTTCTATAAATTCTCGCAAGAAAATATTTCAATTTCATAAAATAAGTTAAAAAAAAAAAATCTTCCGTATAATTTTAAAATTTTATAAAAATCTACTTACATTCCATTCGTCATAAAGACGTTTTATTCGTCGTAAAAAAGCCTCCTTATCCAGCACAATGTTAGACATGTTGATGCTTTTGCACTTTTTCCTTTACAATTTCCTTTTTTACGAAAAACAAAGAAAACAAGAGCACATAAAACCGCAGACAATACGTAACCAGATTTTCTTTATGGTTTGTTAAAAGGCTTAAAGCCCAAAAATTTAATTTTTTATTTAAAATTAAAATTCCTGTGCAGACAAAATTTTTCGCAAAAAAGTACGCTAATGCTCACACAAAGCGAAAGCACAGAAAATGCGAATGACAGCAATAGCGTGCTAAACTTCGTATATGCAAAGTTGTAAAAAAATTGTAGTAAAATTACAAAATTTGAATTAGTTCTGAAGTATATTGACAAAATTATACAATTTAAAGCTAGTTTTTTATATTTTTTGTTAAATACTTCTGTTTTTGTACTTCCTTCACGTCGTTGCTGTATTTTTAATATTACATCTTTACCGAATGTGCCTAAATTTGAACATAGGTAACACTTTTTACAATAGTAACAAATATGGCGCACATGCGGCATATATTTCCACAACGAAATCCCGCCAAAACAAAACCAGTAAAAGATGAATGGAAAAAAATAAACAACAAATTGTACTATGTGTCAAATGTAGTAGGATGCCTAAGATAAGATTAAAATAAAAAAATACATATCAACAAATCACCTATTTGTTTTCTTTATTATTTAAAAAATTTATTTAAGTGTTACGTTTCTTATTACATAATAAACATATTAATATAATAAAAACTATTTAAAATTTAATTATTTTATTAACCTACTGAAACCATTCTGCAAATAATTGTATTCAATTATCATTATTATTTCAAGTCAAATTCTCAGTTAAGCGTTATAAAATATTCTATAGTGAATGCCACTTACGAAATGAAATTCAAGAAAGTCAGGATTATAACATCTTACTGTTATTATTGTAATATGTAACTGTTATTATCCAGGAAAGAATATCGAAAAAAGAAATATACCTTAGCCCTATGGACTCGATTATGTAAATGAAGAAATAATAAAAAAACAAATTAAGCTACATCATCTCGATACTTCTTTTGTTTGTGCAGTATATTCTTATTCATATGAAACTACAAAAGGTGGCAAATTGCCTCAAAAAACTTTTTCATCGTGAGTAAACAAAAAAAAAAATTATTTATTATTTATTCCCCCTTAATCCAATCCAAAACCTCCAGTTTATTTTTTGTATAAAAATGTAGAATATATAAGAATTTAATTTTCTATATCAATTAGTATAAAATGGTATTTATTACGTTATTTATATACTCCTTTAATACAATCAAAAACGTATACATAGGTAAATTTTTGATGAAAAAAAATTGTATGATAAGTAAGCATTTAATTTTTTGTAACAATTGGTATAAAATGGCAAGTTATTACCTCCATTTTCATATAAATTATATATTATCAAAGGTTTCTAAAATGCATATAAACCAAATTTCCCTTGGCTTTGCCATAATATTGTATATTTACTGGCATAAATATATGCTTTGTATATTACTTTGTGTTTAATAAATAAACAAAATTTTTAGATACACTTTATAGTTGTTGAAATCAACCTGATGTAAATTCGCCTTGGGCCTGATTATCTTTATTCGACAACGATAACAACGCGCGCGAGCTCTTGACCTGACCAAAGCTGAATTACGACCCATATAATTTGCTAATTAAACACATGTGTTCAATACGAGACGCCCTGTACTAAAGGTTACTTTCACTACTATAAATACAACCGTGTGGAGGAGACAGAAAAATTTTTTTTGTTCTATTTTTAATGGATAATTTTAATTATTTTCTTTTTGAACCACGAAGTCAAATACAATTTTGTCATATAAAAAATTTAAAATAAAAGATTATCTACATAATTTATTGTCGTTTGGCAAGTAAGAGAAAAATCGATTAAATATCAAGTTGATTATAGCGAACATATAGAACAAATTTGAATACCATGTCTTCAAGAGTTCTTAAAAAATTGCAAGGTGGTGATTTGGAGTTACAACAAAACGATGAGGACACTGAGCAGCAAAGTGATGATGAAGCAGAAGCTCAACAAGCCAAGAAAAATAACTTTTTTGATTTGGTAAGATTCCATAATAGTGCAAAGAATTTCGAATCATTCTGTTTCAGTACAATTAAAACATATAGGCCTGTCACACTTTACAATAGATATGATTTAAATCAGTACATTTCGGTCACATTTTTTTTTTAAGATTTCGTTTATTTTTACTCTGCAGTATTTAAATAGAGTACCTAGACTTGTATATTTAACTTTTTAGTACGAATTATGAAAGACAAAACAAGATGTTGTGGTCAATTGTAGATGGTAACTTCATTGTTACCAATGTGTTTACAAATTTGAGTATGAAAATCAAAGCTATCAAGTGGATCTGTTATACCTTTTTTTAACAATGGGAACGGCACTAAGGTTTGGTTGTTTCAACTAAAAAACAAGTCGAAAAATATCAGTTTTTCAATTTTAAATTCAGATTTATTTACGATTCCAAAAGAAATTTAATTCTGTGACACGCCTGATTATTAATATTACGTATTAGATTTATGCATGTGGGTGGATGGGTTGCTTGTTAGTTTGGCCGGTTGAAAAACACAAGACTTTTTTCCTTTGTTTTTAAACTATACAGAAAAAAATTGTAAAACCAGGTTAGCAAAGCAACGAAAAAAACATGTACCGTATAACATATTTGTAACACCGAATGATGTTTTTTTTATCTACTTTTAGTTGAATCAACAAAGTCTTTCCGAAAGTGAATTTAAAGAAGATGATAATGAAACCGAACATGCTTCAGCAGCTGCTAACGTGCCTCCTGGACCCTCCGCCGCTAAAAAGAAAAAGAAGAAGCGTAAGAAGAAGTCTAAATATACGGGAAATCATATAAGTAGTGAAGATAATGAGGTAAGTTTAAAAACTAAACATTTAAAAACTTAAAAAATGATAAATACCTACTATGAAATTTATCAGAAAAAAAGTTTAATTTAGTTTATTGTTGAAAATGTTAAATTAAATGAATAACCTATTTTCTATAATCAAATTCGAGTTGTAAAAATAATTTTTTCGCGACTCAATAACAATGGAAAACAATTTTCGCTCTAACCAAGGCAAATTTATTCATCAGCTAGTCTTGATTCGTCAGCTGATTATTTTTGTATTCACTTATTTTAAACTTCAGCTGTCAAAGTGCATAGATAAAAAATAATTATGTCTCTTCTCTAACATATTTCAAATGTCAAATAAACAAAATTCTCTCCGAACCGCGGTTACCTGATGAATAAATATGCTTTGGCTCAAACGCTATAAGTAAGATATATAGGCATATCACAGAATTTAATTCAGTTATGAGTAAAATTTAATAAGCAATATTATTTAATTTTGTCATAAATATGTATATTTTGCAGAGCTTTTACTGTTTTGCGCAATAGACTTGCGCATATCTTGTATTTAAAGAAAAAGGGGTAAGGTCAGATTAAGAGGAAAAAAATTGCTCATATTTTAATACACACTTGCCTGTTCTCGGCAAGTACAAGCAAGCTTTTGATTAAGAAATCAAAAACCAAAAAAAAAAAAAAAAAAACATCAAAAAATTAAAAAAAAAAATAAGCAAAAGAAAACGAAACTTGGCCAAGTTAATTGCTGTGTCTGAGCATGAAAGCAAATTAAAAAAAATAGAAAACTAACTTGCGCAAGAGATTTGTCTAATCAGAAAGGCAAATAAACTTAATTTGTGAGATGAATGAAAGACGGCAATTTTAAAAATAAAATTTTTATCGCGTGTTAAATAAAAAAAAACTGATTTATTTTATTTGCGAGATGAATGGAAAAACAAAAAATCCCAAATAAAAACAAGTAACAGTGCTATATTCGGCCGTGCCGAATCTTATATACCCTTCACAACGTGTAGTCATGCAATAACAATTGTTTGTATCAGCATTCAGCTCATATAAAATACGTACATATGTCTATAATGGTTAGAATAAATGTGGCATCGAATCCCAGCTGAGCCAAAAAAATTTTATTTTATATTATTTAATATATTATTTATATTTTATTATTTTTTTTTTATATTTTTTTTTAAATTTTTTAAAAAAATGTTTTTAAAAAAATTTGTAAAAAATTTTTTTACATTTTTTTCAATTTTTTTAATTTTTTTTTTTTTTGTATTTTTTTTTTTTGTATTTTTTTTTTTTAATTTTTTTATACCCTTCACACAGTGAAAAAGGGTATATATAGGTTTGTCATTCCGTGTGAAATTTCTACAATTTTCATTTCCGACCCCATAAAGTATATATTTTCTGAAAGCTTATGAATAGGGGAGTCGATTAAGCTCTGTCAGTCTGTCCGTGTGTATGTTGAAATCAACTTTTTGAAGCCCTACGACATAGGTTGGACCCGGGTAAGGTACTAAAATATCAGAAATCGGGAGTAGATCGGTATTGAAAATCAGACACATCGGTACATAAACAACTGAGATATGAGCAAAAACCTACGACCACCTCGATTTTTTTTCACAAAAACAACATTACAACAACAACATACATACATACAAACGTGTATACTGGTTAGAGAAAACGTGGCATCGAATCCCAGCTGAGCCAAAAAAAATTTTTTTTTTTTAATTTTTTTTTTATTTTTTTTTTTTTTTATTTAATATATTATTTATATTTTTATTATATTTTTTTTAAATTTTTTTTTTTTAATTTTTTTTTTTAATTTTTTTTTGTTTTATATATATATTATACATATATATAATAATTTATTTTTTAATTTTTTTTTTTATTTTTTTTATAATATTTTTTTTTTTTTTTTTGTTTTTTTTAACATACATACGTGAATTTATAATTTTACAATGGGATGTTTTTATATATGTATGTTTTTATATGTATGTACGTATTTCATATGGGATGAATGGTGACACAAACTACTGTTATTGCATGACTACACGTTGTGAAGGGTATATAAGATTCGGCACGGCCGAATATAGCGCTCTTACTTGTTTTTTGTATTTTTTTTTTTGGTATGTTTTTTACATGTATGTAATTGTGAAAAAAAACGAGGTGGTCGTGGTTTTTTTCTCATATCTCAGAAAGTTATTTTTAACGGACATAAAACAGTATTCTAAATTGAGAATTACCCTTACATATTAAAAAATGTAGACCATTTGAAAACCTCACATTCCATCGATCCTATTTTTTTTTTAGCTCACCGATAAGTACATCAGTGATATTGATCCTTTACTGAACAAAGTATGTGACGTTGCTTCACAAAATCCGAAATTGACACCACGTATTGAAATCGACAAGTCGTTGTTTTCTGTAGAGCTTAAAAATCTTAATCCACATAATGAAATGCGTCGTACGTTCGGCAAAAGAGTAGTAAAAATTGAGTAAGTTTTTAATAATTGATATTAAAGACATAACTTTGAAATAAATTAATACAATCGTTTGTAGAAATAAACGTGGCCGGCAAAAGTTGACTTTAAAGTCCACATATATGGTTACAGCTAAGGAATTGTGGCCACCAGTTACAAAGAATATTATCACCATGAGACCAGTGCAAGTACCAGATAATGCAGGCACAAGTCAATCCACTAAATGCTACGACAAAATCCAATGGTTTGCTTTCGAACACAGTCAGTACTATCAAACTTTACAATATTTTTTTTTGGCTGCTTTGGAAAGAACCGATTCTGATTTGTTGTTAAATATTATAAGAAAATGCCCCTATCATGTTGATTCACTGATACAATTAAGTGAATTGTGTAAGTTTGTTTTGATGTACATACATATGTAGTAATAATAATAATGATAATATTATTATTATTATTATTATTATTATTAAATTTTAACTATACCAATTTACAGGTAAAATGAGCGAAGACTTTTCTTTGGCAAGTGAATTGATAGAACGAGCCGTGTTTGTTTTAGAATCATCGTTGCATCCCAGTTTCAGCTTGACAAATGGCAATTGCCGTCTTGACTACAAACGACAGGAAAATCGTTCTATGTTTGTAGTGCTATTTAAACATGCTCAATATTTAGAGGCACGAGCCTGTTGTCGTACAGCATTTGAGATTTCTAAATTGATTCTAAGTCTAAATCCTGATGTCGATCCTTTGGCCATGATACTAATTATCGATTACTATGCCCTTCGTAGTAAACAGTACAATTGGCTGGTAAAATTCTATGAGGAGTTCGATGTTACACGTAATCTATCACAACTACCAAATATGGCATATTCGTATGCATTGGCATTATATTGTCTACAAGGGGGTAAATATTTTTCAATATTCAGAATTTCCAATTGGAATTTATTTACAAATTTTGGTGTTTTAGAATGTGAAAAGGCCGATAATGCTTTACAATATGCTTTGCTAATGTTTCCGGGAGTTTTAAAACCCTTGTTAGATGAATTATCTGTACAAACAGATAAACGAGTTTTAGGCTGTTCTTATTTCAACTCTGAAGTTTCGGGAAGGTAATGAGAAACAATAAAAGAAAAATAAAATGCCTATATGTTTGTTATTATGTAATTATTTTTTATAAATAAGTCAATCACTCGCTTTACATCAATTGGTGTGCCTCTACATATGTCGTGCCAAAGTGGTGTGGCGTCAAAACAATATCTTACATTGGCTAGAGCGAAATGTTAATGCTGCCCTTGATCGCATCGATAGCAAGGATGAAGCTATACAAGAATATAATCAAAAGCGGGCATCTCGCTATGTGCAGCCACCCAGAGCCATATTGAGACATGTTTTTCTGTCCGATTACAAAGAGAAAGTACCTTTGGCACCTTTTGTTATCAAAGAGAAGGAAGCGATTATGATGTACGATCCCCTACCACCAGTGGACTCAGTAAATCGCTATGAAAGGTAATTGATAACATTTTAAATTGAAAACAAATTCGAATGTTTGTTTTTTGTTTTTGTGATTTAAATGTAATTAAGGAAATCATCATCCAGTAGTCCAACAACCGCTACAAACCATTCTGTCTCTATGTTTTTCCAATCCCTGTTGCCTTCATTTAATCTAAATAATGCTGCAGTTGGCGGTGGCGGTGGCGCTGCAGTAGGGCAACAACGACAAAATGTGGTGGCAAATGTGGAACAGGCAGCAGCACGTGTTGCCCAAGCTGGCGGTAATCGAGTCAACGATGAAGTAGCTGAAGTTGATCGTCATTTGCAAGCACTTAATATGAATTTAGAAAATGCGGCTGTAGAAGGTAAGTACTGCCCTTTTTCAGTTTAATTTTTTCAACGAAAATTTAATTATAAAGTATTAGTATCAAAAGCACATTTGCATAAATTATTTCGCAAACTCATAACTAAGGTTTTATTTTAAAAATTCTTAATATATATATTTTTTTTTAATTTAAAAGTTAATTTTCATAAAAATTAATTTTGTTATCTTAAATGTAGAGAGTGTACAGTGTTTTTAATATTAAACTCTTACTCAGTTTCTTGATAATGATGTCCGCTAGATATCAAAATATTGGAAAAAATAATAATAAAAAAAACTATTAATAAATAAAGACGCTTTCCTAATAGAAAGCAAAAACCAGCCTCAAGCTTTAATAAAAAAAATAATTTTTCAATTATTGTTAATTTATTTATTTATTCAACGTAAAATAAAGCCTCCTTAGGGCAATTAAAATATTGGTTCCCAATCCCTTGAAAAGAAATCAAATAGTTGTAATTTTTATCCAATACGCAGTTAAAAAAACTTAAATAAATACATACATATATATGTATGTATTAAAAAAATGACCTTAAAAAAATAAATGTAAAAATTATTTTCAGGTGCAGCTGAAGGCAGCGAGGCTGGAGCTTCATTTCATGAATTAACTCAGTCTCTTACAAATATTGTCGATGCTATGCGTGATTTTTTACAAAACTTTCGCATGGCTTCTGAGCACTTGCAACCTGGTGAAAATGAAGAAATCGACACTACCGATGAAGATACAAGCGACTATTCTGATTAAAAATTACAACACAAGATCTTTAATAAAAAAAAAAAAAAAAAAAAAAATGTGAATGTAAGATAATATGGCGCAACACAAATTCTTAAAGAGAAATAATGGCTTTAAATGTATGTATGTCTTAAAAAAATATACTTAGAAAATCTTTTAAAAAGATTTTATTACTAATATATAACTTCGTAAAAGTTTCCATACCCACATTTTTTTATAAAACAATATCAAAGAAATTTAAAATTATTGAACACAAATTATCTAATGTTACACTCGTTACATTTATCCATTATTGAATCAGGTTTAAAAATAGAAAAAAATTAACATAGAAATGTGAATACAAATTTACACTTTTTAATACTAAAATTTATAGTGTTTTTAATACCTAAATATGTGAATCATGAAAAAATTAAATCTAATATATTTTACATCAAAATACTACAATATATGTATGCACTACTTCCCACTTACAAAAATGACTTAAAATACAAATTACATAATACATATATACTAAAGATTTTTTTCCTCTTAATGTGAAAGGTTATTTCAATTAAAACGATAAAGTCATATATCTTTATTTTGAAATGCATCAGATATTTATTAAAACAAAAATATTTATAAGATTTAAGCATATATTAAAAAAAATTATTTAATTTACTTTTAAATGCATATTTGGTGTGGTAATTTAAACTGATAAATAAAAAAAAAATATTATGCTTCAAATAGATGACTTTTGTTTTTAAATGGTTGAAGAAGAAGTAAAAAGCATTAAGAATTCAACTTTGAGTCTAATGATATACTTGTGCGACTATTTGCTTTTTACGGTATATTTCATATCATAAGATGCAGTATTGCATTTTATATGATCGCAGACTTATTAAAATTTTAATTGCCAAAGGTGAGTGCGTGATCGGTATCGTGATTACAATAAAAATGCGTTAAATATAATAAAGCTAACGTAAAAGTTTAAATGTTTATTAAAAAAAGACAAAAACGATTTAATTTAGAATCGAAAATGTATACTTATATATTGATACTTAGAAACAAATCACATAGAAAACAAACAAAATGTTACATTTTTTATTTCGATATACAAATAAGATTCCTTAACTGTTGAAAAATCTACCTATCCACCTGCTTTACATACTTATATCAAACAGTTAAGATTATTTTTATTATCAATAATATCATTCATTATTGAAAATATTATTAAATGGACAATGTTAATGTTCGATACAAATCTATTTCTATTTCAGCTTTTAATAAAGGCAAAAGTACAATTCATTACACTTGAGTATACTTGTTACAATTAATAAATATTACTTATACGCTGGCATTCGAATGACGTAATATGCCCTTTTGTATTTACGTATTTTACTTAACCATGTTAATCCTTACTGACTGAAGATGCAAGAGAGAATAAACAATATTTTCCACAGACTCCTAATTTTTTACCTTATTGTTGTTAGGAAATAAATTTGTACCAATATATTTTAACTCAACAGATTAAATCTGTCAGAATTTTTTATTTTAAATATATATTTTTTTAAACATGAATTTTGTTTGCTTAGGATTTAAAAACGTTTATTTATTCAAATTATTTAATAGAGGAAAACCTTCTTAATAAAATTGTATTTTTTTTTCTCTTGGCCGAATTTAATATTTCATTAAAAAAAATTGTATACAACAAAATTTAAGCAAAAAATACTTAAATTAGACAGAAAAAATGCATGTATTAGTTAACAAATTGTCTTAAATAAAAGACAAAGTTTGTTAGTTTTGAATACTATATAAAATTTTTTAGAAATGAAGTCGATTAAAAGTTATAAAAAATATAAACATAAGAGAAAGACAAATAAACTATTTCATTACAAAATAATAGCAGTTAAAAACAATGGATGTTTGTTGTTTTTTAAACTTTTTAAACGAATTTAAAAAAAGCAGGAAAATTAGTTATTAAAAAAACAAAAACCAATTCAGAGAAAAATAAATAAATTTGTTTCTGCATGTGTGTTTATATAAAAAATTTGATTATGTCATGGTACCAAAAACGGGGTTGTGACGGCAAATACCAGGTCCATATTCTTCATAAGCAGCTTTTGTATGACAAACTTGATAAAATTCAGGCTGAAAAGAAAGAAAATGTATAATTATTGAGTTCTAAATATACATAAAACATTTAGTGCGAAACCGGAAACAGTTTCAACAAAGACATTATTTTTTCTATATATAATACTGATTAAATAAATTTCCTAAATTAAGAAGCGGACCTTTATAGAAAAACACAGCGCAATATTAAAAAATAAACAAACGTATAAGCTTCTTTTTTTTGAGCTACTAACAAATAATTTTATATTTAGAGCTTAGAACTTAATACCACCTAATATTTACTTAATATTTGGAGAAGTGAAGTTTTTAGTAAAGCAAATTATAAATCTGCTATAAATTGAATTTTGTAGTAATTAAACGTACAAATCAGATAGCAATTTTACTTTCAATTTTGATTTCAATTGTTTTCTGGACAAATTGTGTTTGTTACAAAAAAAAAATAGAATAAATTTTTATATTAACATACCGTTGAAGCCAGCATGCTGCCACCAAACCAAACAGCGTAACGTTGCATATGATGTGTTATAACTTGAACATCAATAGGTTTTGGCTAAAAGAAAAATTATATTACAATTACTTCACTAGCCAATAAATGGATTTTAAATTTTCTTTACCTTAATTCTACCCTCAGACAAATTTTCACTAATACGTAAGCGCGTGTCGACCGAACGTTTAATATCTCGCTGCAGACGACGTCCAAAATCTTTAAACATTGTCGAGCCACCACTTAAAACAATATTATTGTATAGTGGTCGTCTCACATCAATTGGACAATTCTGTATGACATTGTCAACAATCTCCGATAGGGGAATAGTAAAGTCCGGATTCGAGAATTCTGGATGAAAGAAAATTTCTGGGCCTAAAAATCGTTCGTAGCCGACGTCAACGGTAAACGGTTGTTTTGTAACAGAATTAATTCCTGTATAATTGCGTATCCATTTGCCCGGCTCAGTATCATATTTAGCGAATTCTTTGGCAATATCGGGACAAATATAGCAGTGCTTTTCTTTAATAGCTTTGGCAGTTTCTAAGCTTTGTTCGGGCGGTATACCAACTTCACGTTCGCGCAGCAAACTCTGTATAAAGGAGGTAATATTGCGACCAGCAATTGGTATATGTTTAATACATGATCCAATTACATAACCTTCCGCCTAAATTAAGTAAATAAAAAATGTAAAATATCAATTATTATTCGTTATATATCCTATAATTATTGAAATAAATTAAATGTTTAAATATATCTCAATGCTTTATATATAAAGTGTGTATCTGAATTTACAAAAACCACATTTTTAACGTTTTCTGACAGTCCATATACGAACACAACACCATTCAAAATGTGGCAAGCTATTGCCGAAAATAACGGATTTATAATTACATAATTGTTTAGGTTTTTATTTTATTGTTTTAGGTTTTATTTAGATTTTTTCCTTTTCTTATAAAATCGAAATACACTATCTTTATATTAAGCCGTAGACATGTATGTATGTAAATTTGAATTATTTTTCAACAATAATAGTCTAATTGTTATTATATTAAAAATTAATTACTTACTACTGGAATGACATGAGTAACACCATCACCACTATCAACAACAATGCCAGTGAGGGTACGCTCCTCAACTGGTCTGGAAGCCCAACTGGCAGCCAAAGCTAAAACGGCCTAATTGAAATAGCATTATTAGGTTTACATATTTATAGTATTTTGCAACAAAGACAACAACCTGAACGGCAATATAAAGACCAGGAACATTAAAAGTCTCAAACATTATTTCAGCAGTATACTCCCGATTTTCGGGAGTATTTAGTGGAGGTTCAGTAAGTAAAAAATGATGATCTTCAGGTTCGGCTCTTAGATATTTAAAAATGCATTGTTCCAAAAAACGTTCCATTAAATCCCAGTCTTCTACTAATCCATGGCGTACTGGATACTAAACCACCGAATAAAACATAAAACAAAAATTATTAAATAAAAAATTGGAATTATGTATATACACAACAAACAATTAAATAATCAAGACAACAATTGATTAGTCATAATCAATATCTCACACAATAACTTATTAATTTCATTGATATGAACAGAAAATATTAGAAAATTAATTGGTTTACCTTAACTGAGTAGCCAGTGGCATCGAAAGCTTCATCACCTATGTAGAAATCTAAGTCCTCAATACCTTTTGTAATGCGTCTAGTATTAGTGTCGCCCACACGGGCCGACTCTTTGATAGCAATAGCTGAGGGTATAATAAATTGCGGTTCCTTATTACCAGCGAAACCTAATTTTGTATAGCTATAAAAATATTAAGTAAAAATCAATGTTTTTAGAAATTTACAGTGTCCTAGTTTTTCCATTACATGGAAATGTTTTTCTTGTAACCCCCTTATAATTTCCTTTATGTTAACACAATTGGAAAATAGACACACACACTCTACTTACCCGGTGCCAACATCAATAACACAAGCCGGTAATCTGTTAGCCATTATATTTAATACAATTTCACCTTAATTTAAAATATTAACTTTTTAAAAATATGTTACTTTATACTTAATATTTAGTTAAAATTTACAAAATCTTTACAACCACACCTCGACTGATTATTGGATGTGTCACGAAAAAACGAATTTCAACTACTCAATTTTTTTAAGATAAAATGCCACACAAAAGAAAATGAAAAAAAAACAGCGAAATCAAATGTCAAAATATATATTGGAAAGGTTGTATTTAAAAAGCAGGGTTGCTGAAGTTTTTTTTATATATCGAACTGTTCATTAATCATAAGGTGGCCTCACTAAAACTGCTGATTTTTTTTCTCTACCTTTAGTTTTAACTAAAATGTCAAATTTTGCTTATGGATGTATATATATATATATATATATATATATTCCACTACAAAAAAAAAAACAAATTTTTAAATAAAATCAGTACTTTTTTTATAGCTGATTTAAATTTAAAATTATCCACTTTTTATATGGATTTAAAATCAAGATCCTATTAAAACAATCACTATTGAATGCGGGCATTTGGAGCCTGGTATTCTATTCGCAGAGAGTTTTAGAGGTGAACAAGATACATATGTATATATAACAAGGTAAATGTCTGTCGAGCCCAACAGAATTCTCTTTTATTTTCAAATGTTATATTTAAATAAAATTATTAAAAGGCGAGCCTATATTTTTTCTTATCGAATTTGACATTTAAACATGGTAAACAAAAAAAGAAAAACATTAATTTTTGGTTTAGAACTAAACTGAAAAGTTATAGGAGGAGTCTCATATCTCTAGATATGCCTATCTCCTCTAATGTCTATTATAGTGTAGAATAGAAAGTGTATTTATAAAGCTTAATTCTGAGTACACATTGAACAAGCGCGAGCGAGTAATAAAAATTGGTTCATGTACTTGGCATTTGTTTTATCTTTCGTAATTTGAAATCTGACGTTATGTACGTATATATAAAAAAAATACTCTACAATAAAAACATTTCAGTGTAAACGTTTAAGCAATCTTAAAGAATAAAATTAAAACTTTTTGAAAAAATCTTGTTTTATGTAATTACAAACTTGTGTTGGGCGTACAACTGGCTCGAAGGACGAATTTAGCTCAACACGACGAATTTTTCGATACATATTCGTTGTGTAATTTCGTTCTATGAGGTTCAATAACGACAAAAAAAACACATATTATAGTTGATAAAGTTGTTTACTGTTTGTGCAAACATAGAAGAATAATTATCAAAGATTTTAATTTTATAAAAACTCAATAAAATAATATATATAATATCAGTTACAGAAAAAACTTTTTCTTTTAGGTAAATGTTTGCAAAGTATGTGTTGGGTACTCACAGCAAACAGTAATTAAAATTTTGTTTTCGAAAAACATCTAATAGTTTGACCATATTAAACAAAATTTAAAAATAATCAAACATTTACAACAACAAAATTAAAACAAATAAATGTATTTTGAAGTAAACGTTTTTATATTTATTTTAAATATGGTCACATTATATCAATTTGTTCATCATTCGTTCAACGTAATAAATAGAAATCATCATTCGGTGGGTTAGCAAAAATAATAACACAATTATTCACTTATCAACACATTAATTACTGTTATATTTCTTTTTTAAAAGATGTTTCTTATTAAATTTTGTAATAACTTGTTACTCTTTTGTGTTTTGTTTTTTGCAGTGTATTAAATATATTAATGGCAAATGGTGGTGAAATATCAATAATTTTATTTATGTAGGCCAATCCTTCAATCTCTCTGTTTAAAAAATATATTTGAATGTCAAAATATATACACCTCTTGATACTATGATTAAATGATTACACCATACGAATGACAGTGTGAAATAAAACTTAAACTAAAGGAAAAATAGTAGCGTAATTAAACAATTTTTTTTATCGGAAATAAATAAAAATAGAGTGATTGAAATTCCAAAAATATATTTTTGTTTACAAAATAAAGATAAATTATTGGATAAGTAAAATAATGGTTATTAAATTTGTCTAACATAAAAATACGTCACCATCTCGAAAACAAAGACAAAAGTAGTGCACAGTGCACCACAAATGGTCATAGTGAAAAATGTAATATATATTTTGCACCAAATATTTAAGAGTATAAATCGTGTAGAACTTGATATTTATTTTAAATAAAAGTAGAATTTGTTAAAAACTGCTGTATGTTTGAGTATGTCCAACAAAAATATCATATACCAAAAGAGCTTGTGTAATTAAAATTATCAAAGTAAAATAAACTAAAGCATAGCTAGCAAGAAATCAAAAAACTTTATATACATAATTGAGTTACAAGGTCTTGTTTTAGTGTGTTTCAATTTTATATACATTTACAATTAATGACCCGCCCTCTAATTTCTAAATAATATAAGAAAATTGGGTTAATATATTCCTGGTGTTAAAGCCTAAACTGTCAAACTGAATACATACGAAAGCATGGATTTACAACATTTGGAAAATGGAATAACAGGTGGAGGAGGAGGAAGTGCTAACACACAAGCCCTTAGTGAAATTGATTTTCAAAGATTGGCCCAAACAATAGCCACAAGCATACAAAAAATTTTACAAAATGGTAACTAAATTTTAACATTTTTAAAGTTATTTTAATTAAACAACCTACAATTTTCTTGCTAAGTTTCCACCATGCAACGTATGGTTAATCAATGCAACACGCCTCAGGACTCACCCGATTTAAAAAAGCAACTGTTAGTAACTACTTATATTCTTATAAGTAAAGAAAAATTTCTTGCTAACTTTTATAAAATTTTAGCCATCAAATTATGACCTATACCCATCAGTTAGTTTCCGATACCAATAATCAATTAAAGGAAGTGGATAAATGTAAAGAACGTCACTTAAAAATTCAAAGAGATCGGTTGGTTGATGAATTTACAGCTGCGTTAACATCATTTCAGGTTTGTATAGTGTTTTTCCTAGTTTTTGTTAAAATTCCATCTAGCTATTTAACATTCATAATTGCTATTTAATATTAGTCATCATCGTAAAGAAAACAAACAAGTTACGTGTGTGTGTGTGTATGTAAAATTTAGTACACATACACCCCAATTCTAAATATTCCCAGGGAATTGAATTCCCCGGGAATTCATTTTTCCCGCGAATAAAATTCCCCTATTCTAAACAGTCGGGGAAGGGAATAACAAGGGAGAGAGAATTTTACATTTTCGAAGTCAGCTGTTTGCTTTTGTTGTTTTGTTTTGACAAAATATTTGCTAATAATTTTTAGCGTAAAAAGTGAATATTCGTAAATAATAAAAAAAAAATTGTTAAAAGTGAACAAAAATGTTTAGTGTAGCGTTGTTAATAATAGGTTCGTTCGAGTACTTTTACTGCACTTTGTAGTAAATGAGTAATTATTTAGTAAATTGAAAATTTTACTCTCAAAAAGAGAATTTGTCCAAAAAAGTACTCGAACAGACATTTGTAAAAATTCGTAAGATTGAAGCAACAGCTGATGGCAAATAAATATTTTGTTGTTTAATGGGAACTATGTACATACATATGTATGTGCAAATATGTATTTAAGTATGTATACCTGCGCCAGGCAGTTCCATTCTTTCATCTTTAGACATTGTTAACTAACTTTATTTCACAAACAATTTAAATTTAATAATATTTTGCACTATTGTTTGGATTTTCCTCTTTTTAATATTTTTTTCACAAATTGTATACTTTTTGTTTGCTTACTTTTGTTTGTTTACCTTTTGAATCATATGTTTTTTGGTTTTGCTAAATCTTACTACAAGAAATTTCTGTAGTAAAAATTTGCAAATACTCAGTCAAGAACTGTCACTTTTCGCTCTCTATTTGTTCTCTCATTTACTACAAATTTGTGTAAACGAACGCAATTTCGTAAAATGCAGTAAAAATTTTTACAAATTCGTACAAATTTGTGAGTTCTCGAACGAACCTAATAATAGCTGAAGCGGAAAACTCTGAAGCACAAGAATAAGCAAAGGGTAGAAAGGAAAATGCTATGTGACGCCAGCAACCCACTTGAGTTGCCGCACACTTTGTAAATTTTACTTTTCGAATGTTAGAAAAATATTACAGAATAAATAAAACGGCGTTTAAATATCTGTTGGACGTGTTAAGGTATTCAGCCCAAACGTAAGTCCTTTGCAATTTCTCCAATCGTGAAATTAAGTGCGACTTTCCGCTTCTTTGCTGAAGGTTTGTACCAAACGGGCTCAGTGTAGTGTTAGCAAAGTTCTGTCAGAAGTTATTAATATATAAGGAACATTTACGCCCAATGTAGATAACTTTCTGCAGAACTGAAGTGCAAAAACAGAAAGTTGCGTTAGCTCTTTATGTGAAGTATAGCATTCCAAACGTTATTGGATGTGTTGACGGAACTAAAAAAATTAAAGGTCTGTGATCATGAGCTGAGGATTCAGCGTGTCACGATTCATTTATTTGGAATTCTGGCGAATTGCGTGCTCACCTTGAGCAAGAATACCTTAGAGGTGGCAGCAATTATTGGCTTCTTGGTAAAGTTTTGAATAACAGACAATTCATAAATTAAACATGCATTTTTTCTAGGAGGCTTATAGATGCCCACAGGATGAGTCTGCTAAAATAAAATTCACTCCAAGTGTTGAAATCTGGTTGAGCGCATTAATGGTGTTTTAAAAAATAGATTGAGGTGCATTCTTGGTGCCAGACAGCTGCACTACGCTCCAAAAAAGGCTGCTAAAATAACAAAATTTTGCTGTGCGTTGCATTACATCTGCATTTATATTAAATGCAATGCTGAAGTAAACGATGTAGAAAATTTAGATTATTTGAGCGCTCAGGATAATGATGTATCCTTAGACTCACCACAATATTTATCCATTTCCCAAAATATTAGAAAATATAATAGAAAAATATTAGAAAAAATATTCCGAATAATCTCTAATAAATTTCTGTAATAAAGCCATTTCTTATATATGTATATACATTTTTTAAATAAATATAACATTTTATTAAAAAAATGTAAAAACTTCGAAAGAGATAAATAAAAATTAAAATTATTTTAAAACTAAAAAACAATTCATTATTCTGCTTCCTGTTTGTTGTTTTTATCCTAAAAGTAACAATAAATTACAATATTTATCACAATTTTTATAAAAAAATATTAAATACTTACATTTTTGTCACAACTCCCTTTGAATTTCTTGGCGGATTTTTTCCCAAAAATCGTTATTACATTCTCCCTTTAATTACCTTTCGTAATACCTACTTTTTCCCAGGGAACAATTTCCCAATTTCGAAGTTTATTTAGAATAATGGAAAAGGGAACAAATTTCCCCGGGAGAAATTATTTAGAATAAGGGAACAGGGAATAGGGAAAAAATTCCCAGGGAATTGTTATTTAGAATTGGGGTGATATTGTATTCCTATTTAAAATTGTCTTGTCAATTCTTTTGTTTTCCATTAACGATAAAATTGTTCTTATTTACTATATTTTATGTGATAAGCTTTTTTTGTGACAAAATTTGTGCAATTTTATTAAATTACAGTGTTGCTTAAATATAACTTACAAAAAAAAAAAAAAAAATAAATAAATAAATAAAAATTTTGTAAAGGTTAAGAGAAAATACAAAGCATTGGGGTAATCTAATGCCTATGAAAAAAAAATTATTTAGGGCTTATTCAAGTCATATTTATAAATTTATACTACATAGCATGTTCTGCGGCCGACCCATTCGACCGTAGTCTAATCATAAATGTGACTATACCATGCACAAAAATATTGCGAAAACAATTTGTATCAACAATGTTTATTCAAAATGTATTGTTGTCTGTTATAACACACATTTGTTTTGCGCATGTTTTAGTAGCAACTTTAAATCCTTATAACTCTTACACATTTGTATTAAAATTCAATTCAAGTGGAATATATTTTTAATAAAGCCTGACAGCTTAAAATGGAAAATTGAAATCGGTCGACCCGTTTGCGCAGTTAGTGGTGAGATCAAAGTGTACACTTCTTTTTATATTTATAATTATAATTTGTTTGTCGATCTGAATACAACCGAATTTGAACAAACTCTACTAAAAAGTTTTTAAATAAAAATCTCTAATATTTTGTTAGTAGCAAAATATTTAAGAATTAATAAAATGTATTTAATTCATTACAACAAAAAAATTTAAAGTGATTTTAATCAATACAAAGAAAGTATAATATTTAAAATTTTGTTTTCTCTAAGTAGGAATTAAATTTTGTTTAATTTTATTGTTATAAATGAAATAATGCTTTATTCGTATAAAATATCTTCAAGTGTTCAGATGATTAGTAGATATAAATTTAGCAAGTAATGAGCGCTGATTTCATCCTAAATGCAGCATAAGCATTCCTTGTCCTTATGCAACGCTGAAAAGAGTAGCAGCAAATTAGAGAGAAATTTTACAATTTCCATATATGCAATGCAGTAAGCGAATGAAGTCTGCCCTGCTTACAAAATTCAGAAAAAAGTTTGGTGTAATGGTTCATTTCAACTCTCATGAATGATGTAATATAATATATTTTTTTAACAAACGATATCATTTTGAAAAACTTATTTTAATTTTTAATTAAACTAAATATGCGAAAACCGATATGCACTTTAAGTTATACAGGACAGAATTTATAAATTAGTATATATTTTAAAGATAATCAATTAATAAAATTTAGCTTAAAAATTTAAAAGTGCTTTCCTGAAAAGCAATAAAATCAAATATGAGCAGTTTTTACTTTTTGACATAGATATGATAAAGATATAGCTTATGATTGCCTATTGAAGATTGATTAACTGGGACTTAAAATAGAGGTGGCCAGTCAGTTGGGTAATTCTTATTGTTTTTTACACTAAATTCGATAACGATTAAAATTTTACTGGAATGTTCGAGTTTACTGTACTTTTAGCATAGATTTTCTAATAAGAATTTATTAATTTCGATTACGTTCAAATGCAGTAGTTTGCCCCGAGGTATTTTTTTAGATTTTAAATTTAGATAAATATTTATATTTGCATATTTTGTTTGCAAGAAAATGCAAAATTTTATTTTTTTTTATTGAAATCAATTCAAATTTTATTTAAGTTTGGAGTATTTAAATATATGTATATACATACATACGTTATTTCAAATATTATAAAATAAAATAATTTATAATTCACTTTATTTAAAACAAAACAGATGCACTTTCATTAATCTTTACAAAAAAAAAAAAAAATAATAAAAAAAAAAAAATTAGAAAAATAAGAATAAATGAACTTAAGCCAAAATAAAAAAGATTCACATTAAAAATTAATTTATAGAAAAGTTCGAATAAATAAATAAAACAAAATTTATATTCATTTCATTAAAAATTGCCTTGTGTATATAGTTGGTCACAAGTCTCAAATAATTGTACATTTACAAGAGAAGGTAAATAAATAATAGAAACTGCGTCATCATAATGGAATTTCTTTTGTAAAATTGCTTGAAAAGCTGTAATTTTTGATATTACTCTATTAAATTTGTGTGTCGAGATGTATTTATGTAAAATTTATTGGAATAACTAAAAAGGTGAATTTCGTAAAAATTACCAGTTAGTTCCTTTCTACTTCTGACCAAAGATATGTATGTATTTTTATAAAGTTTATAAATTTTTTATTCAATATTAGTGTGGTTATTATCTATCTGTGTGCAAAAATTCTTTTTAAACCATTCAGTAATTTTTGCGTAATTGAGTAACAAAGTTCCAAAAATCCACTTATACAAATATTTTAATAGTCTTTCAAGATTACAACATCAACCATGTTTTTAAATATTTTTATTTAATTGTTTAGGCCGTTCAACGGAAAACCGTCGATATTGAAAAGAATCAAGTGCGACAAGCTCGGGCTAATCAATATAATATTTCAAAACCACCGGGTAATTCAACAAATTCTTCAAATGGCAGCAATAATTCCTTTTTTGAAGACAATCTTTTCGGTCGCAAATCACAGCAGCAACAACAAACACAAATGCAAGAAGACATTGACTTACAGGCTTTAGAAGAACAGGAAAGAGCAATCAGGGAATTGGAGGTAAACAAATTTTAAATTAATCTATAACAAAATTATTAAAAAAAATCTTATTTTTATTTATGGCCACAAGGAAAATATTGTGGGTGTTAATGAAATTTATAAAAAACTGGGAGCCATGGTTTACGAACAAGGTCTAACCGTTGATTCTATAGAATCATCTGTCGAACAAACTAGTGTTTATGTATCCCAGGGCACAGAAAATCTACGTTTAGCTGGTTCTTATAAGGTAGATCTCATTTAATTTTATTTATTATTAAACTTTATTTTTTATTTTCTTGCAGAATAAACTACGCAAAAAGAAATTGATAATGTTGGGTATTTTGGCTGCAGTTCTAGCACTTATTATTTTAATAATTGTTTTACAATTTAAAAATTGAAAATGTGGTCTTAGTTTTATATACAGTTTTTATTTTTCGTTAAAATTCTGGCAAATCTAAAACATATTCCGTTTTTTTAATATCTAAATTAATTTGTATTTACTAAGTGCTGAAAAGTTCGAAAAAGAAAATCACATATACAAATATTAAACGTCCCTAATTCAAACAAATAATATTTGAAAAAAATCTTATACATAATAATATATATAATGCATCTTACAATATTTTTACTAATTTTCTCTTTTGTTGTTTTTTTTTCTTTGTAGTTATAATTTAAATACCAATTCCATAATTTATTCCATTTCGTTAAACAATTTTTTCTTTATACTAAAAATCTGCAATATTTTTTTCTCTTAAGAATCTTTAGTTGGCTTTAAATTTAAAAATATATTTTTTTGTTTTGTTTGTTATTACTTATAGTTCGAGTGTATGTATTCACCCATTTATATATATATATATATATATATTTAAGTTTAAGTTTGTTTATAATATTTACTTGAGCCTTAGGTCATGCAACAGTTTTTTTTTTTTTTCTTAAAAATTTTTTACAAAATGAAACAATTTTTCGTCTCAATATTTCGCTACTCCTTCAGGAATTACAAATTAATTTAATTTGTTAAATATTAAGAAGAAAAAAAAAAAATAAGTGTTTAATTTTGTAAAAAAAATTTAAGAAAAATAAAACTGTTGCATGACCTAAGGCTCAAGTAAATAAATATTATCAACATTAAAAAAGAGGTCAAATAAAAATAAAGAATTATTATATTTAAGTTTCATAAAAATATCGAAAGTTGTAAGCTTAACTCAAATGAGGATTAAAAATAAATTGAAAACATGTGAATTGTGGAATCATAAAACTTTTTTATTTTGTTTTCGTTTTTACGTACACAAGTATATCGATAGCTTAATATAAGAAGAACGTATCTCGATTTTCTATTACTTTACAGGAGAAGTAATAGGAAAGTTATTCAGCGCTTGACAAAACAACCGCGACACTATATAACATACCTCACAGTCTCCGTTACATCTGAAAAAATTCACAGTTGGTGCGGTTTTTATTTTAATGTTTTAATAATCAGAAATAAAACAATGTCCTTTTTTATTTAAATTGTCCTTATGTGTGACTTTTTTGTTTTTTTAGTTGTGTATATGTTTTAAAACTTTGTTTATTCTATGAATCATGTGTGGCCCTATAGTCTCGAGTAATTAATATTTTAATAATGCATTTCAAACATTGGTTGACTTGTAACTGAAATTACATGGGAGCATTTATTTGACAATTTATATGTACGTTTACGTTATTTCATAATAAATTTGGACCCTACTAATTTGTATATCTTTTTCACAGGGTATGTCATACAAAATAAAAAATATGATATCAGCTGGTGTTTTTGTTTATCAAGCCATAATTTGTCAAATATACACAACTTTATAAAAAAACAAGAAAAATCAATAATGATTAATACTTTGACTAAACAATTTTATCTAATATTAAAATATAATTAAAAATGTCCAGACGTATCCAAGATATACCTATAAGACCACGTTACGGTTTAACCGACGAGGAAATTGAGGAAGAGAGAATAAATCAAGAGGAAGCATCGAAGTCTAGATCACGGAAAGCATCAACAAATTCAGATGTGGCATCATCGTACAAGGAAATACCATTTTTGGCACAATATGCGGGAACTGTACCAGATAGTGTATTGAATGATTTGACACCAACAGCCAATAGGCCAGTGTCTGGTAGAAATGAAAGTCTAGACGATGAAGATGAAGACGACAATTCTAAAAGTAGTTCCTGTGACAACAGTAATAAGACACCTAAGCGACCACAAAGTTTGTTAAGTGATGCCATACCGTATGAATTGGAGGGAGCGGATAATGCCAATGGTCAGATGAGACATTTTGTAGCTGATAATTTAGAAGAAAAGTTACGCTTAACCAGTCCACCGGAAAGAGAAGGTACTAGAAAAACAATTTACCTATTAATTTTTTATAACACACTCAATAAACAGATGACTATGACTTTGCCAAAACTACATCACATCATAGTACACCTTCTACCTCCACTGGGGGTGGCATGACACGTCAGTTTTTGTTAATGCCTCAGCTACCGCAAATTGATGCTAATGTTTTGAATGACATTGAAATAGAGGCCCAGTATTTAGCAACTTCAGTGGATAACTTAACAGAGAATTTGTGCAATCTGCTTCATTCTATTTCATCTATAACGGCCGATAATGTGGAGGTGCATAAGAATGCAGTTAATAAATTAACTGATAGCATGGATGCTAATATTAAGTGCATGTATACGATCATGGCTAAGACAGAAGAGATAACTAAATCCATGCAACCTACTGAACATGTGGGATTAAGGATGTAAGTTAAAATTAAAAAACCAGAAATATTTTTCTTTTAAACAAATTTTTTTTGCAGACGTGAAATTAAACGTCTAGTTGATATGCTAGACAGCACAATGTAAAATTGGGATAGTGAGAACTTTCATCCAAATAGTACCAAACCTTTATGCTTTTTGATTTAAGTGATTTTTTTCTTATATTATAGGTAACTAACTACATATATTAAATTTTTTAGTTAAAAAGTTTACATTTTGAAGAATATTATAATTTATCCACTTTCGCTTTTAAAATACGCACGCTATCTACGGGTCGATCATTTTTGTCTGTTTCTACCATACCAATACGCTTTACCACTTGCATGCCAGCATATATTCTTCCAAAAATAGCATGCTTACCATCCAACCATTGGGTGGATGCAAGAGATATAAAGAATTGTGATCCATTAGTATCAGGTCCCGAATTGGCCATTGATAAAATACCGGCGCCAGTGTGCTTTAGATCAGGATGTATTTCATCGGCAAATTCTCCGCCATATATTGAACTACCACCTCGACCGGTACCGGTTGGATCTCCACCTTGTATCATAAAATCTCTTATAATGCGATGAAAGACCACATTATTGTAGTAACCACGCCTAGCTAATTCAGCAAAATTTCGGCATGTGTTGGGAGCATGTTTCCAATATAGTTCTACGGTGATTTCACCCATGCTGTAATTAAAACGATTAGAAACTAACAGAATTAGATAAGTTACTGGACTTACGTTGTTTCTAGTGTAACAAAGTTTGGTTGCCATGATTTATCTGGTATAGAAACAGCAGCTGCCAAGACATTACCAGTTGTAGCTAACATTTTTTAATAAAATTATTATAATAAGTGATATTTATAAAATCATCAAAGCCAAAATGTAAACAACGTTTGTAGGATCTAAATGAGAAGGCTTGCATTTTTTAGTATTATTACATTTAAAGCAACTCTGTAGTGGATGGTAATTATAACAGCGCCAGTGCTGGGAGTTTAACTAGTACACGTGGGAAAAACACGTATAAAAAATCTTTTTTTAATTATTATAAGAATTTTTAAATATATGAACAGTTATGAAAATTTACAAATAGCATTACAACAATTAGCATCTGAATAAATAATAAACTACTTTACTCTTTACAGCTGTAAGAAAAATTTGTTTTGAAAAATCTCGTATGAACTTAGATGATATAAAAAATTTTAAAACAATTAATCAAATCAATGGCTGTTTAGCAAATTTCCTGTATTTTAGAATTTGGTTTTTTCTCTTTTTTTAAATTATGTACGGTCAGTTTCCTTGTTAATGAATTAAACATTTTTAAGTCAAAGTTTCTATATATTATGAACTATTTTAAATTTTGTTGTATAATTTGCAATTTTTCACGTTATTTTTTTTAATTACACATATTAAATAAATTGGATTTAAAATTTTTCCATAAATTTGAAAATAAAAAAAATCAGAATTACAGGGAAGAAGAGGCACACAAAGCTACAATAAGTTTTAAGCCAATAGCCAAAATTTATGAATATACTTTTTATTATTGTGAGAAATATACAACATAAAAATTTAAGTGCTAAATTTTTATAATTCAATATCGATAAAAAATTTATGTATGTTCAAATAATTTAGTTAGCTTTTAATTGCAAATATATTAATTAATTAACAAAAATTTTAGTAAGGATATATTTTGAGGTTCTAGTTAGAGTTTTATGTATTAAGTTGATTTTATTTTTAAAATATCAAATAAATGTTTTCGATCTTCTTTATTTATATCAATAGTTGTTTTTTTATATTAAGCATGTGATCACTTTTTTTTTATACCCTTCACACAGTGAAAAAGGGTATATATAGGTTTGTCATTCCGTGTGAAATTTCTACAATTTTCATTTCCGACCCCATAAAGTATATATTTTCTGAAAGCTTATGAATAGAGGAGTCGATTAAGCCCTGACCGTCTGACCGTCTGTCCGTCTGTCCGTCTGTCCGTGTGTATGTTGAAATCAACTTTTTGAAGCCCCCCGACATAGGTTGGACCCGGGTAAGATATTAAAATATCAGAAATATTCGGGAGTAGATCGGTATTGAAAATCAGAAACATCGGTACATAAACAACTGAGATATGAGCAAAAACCCACGACCACCTCGATTTTCTTTTCATAAAAACAACATTACAACAACAACATACATACATACAAACGTGTATACTGGTTAGAGAAAACGTGGCATCGAATCCCAGCTGAGGCAAAAAATTTTTTTTTTAAATTTTTTTAAAATTTTTTTTTTTAATTTTTTTTTATTTTTTATTTAATATATTATATATATTTTTATTATTATTTTTTTTTTTTTTTTTTTTTTAATTTTTTTTTTATTTTTTTTTTTGTTTTATATATATTATATATGTATATAATAATTTTTTTTTTTTTAATTTTTTTTTTAAATTTTTTTTTTATTTTTTATTTTTTTTTTGTTTTTTTTTAACATACATACGTGAATTTACTGTTATTGCATGACTACACGTTGTGAAGGGTATATAAGATTCGGCACGGCCGAATATAGCGCTTTTACTTGTTATAAAAATAATATTGTTTTCCAATATTTCGCTACCACATTGGGTACCTTTTTTAGGGAAAGTAAAAACAATTACAAACAATTAACAATATGAAAATTATTTATAAACAAATTTTTTCAAAAAAATTTTAAATGTTAAAATTGTCGACAAGAATATTTTTATTTTTGATACATATATTTATATTTTTGTTTGTATATTTTAAATGTTGAAGAAGATTAAAATCCAAGACGGTGTATTATGAAACAAATTGGAGGATAATTTTTTGTCTTAATCCCATCAATATGGGATTCAAATGAAAGGGCTTGGCTAATAGAATATATTAAGTTAAATATGTAAAAATTCAAAATAAAAGATGGCGTCGAAAATAATAAAGCGAAATGGCATATAATATCAAATCTAAAATCTAGACTACGCTTCGATGTGGTAATTAAATCTATATACATTAATGATGGTGAAGGGTGTTATCAGATTCAGCATGGCTGAATGGCTGAAATTTTTAAAAAAATTTTTTAAATTTTTTTTTAATTTTTTTTTAAATTTTTTTTTAAATTTTTTTAAAATTTTTTCTTGTAATTTTTTATTATTTTTTTTTTTATTTTTAATATATTTTTTTTTGGAATTTTTTTTAATGTTTTTTACATGTATGTATGTATGTTGCTGTTGTAATTGAGTAAAAAAACGAGGTGATCGTGGTTTTTTGCTCATATCTCAGAAAGTTATGGGGCGATTGTGCTGAATTTCAATAGCGATTCATTCCTGGATATTTCCAAGAGATTGATACCATATACAGATCTGAGGAACATATAGTTGATTCTTAAAGTTGATTTCAACCAACACACGGACAGACGGGCTGACGGACAGACGTTCAGCAATTTTGGTCAGGCAGCGTGATTGGGTCTTACTTTTCTTAAGAATATGGCCGAAACTGCAGTGACTGCACGGCATTTCCAACAGAAACATGGTAATGGATATCTCGTAACCTCAACTGGAAGGCATAGATCTAAACGACATGTGGTTTCAGCAAAACAGCGTCACTTGCCATATCGCTCATGAAACAAGCCATTTATTGCTGGATAATTTCCAAACTAAATTATTTAAAGAAATTCTGATAACAATTGGCCACTAAGATCATGTGATTTAACGCCTTGCGATTTTTTTCTTAATGGTTTTGTGAAATCTCGAGTTAATGCGAATTAACCAAAAACCAAATTCATGAGCTCAAATCCGAGATCCAACGCGTTACCGGTGAGATACAGCCACATTTGTAAAATATTTTAATAAAAATAATAATGGCCTGCCACCAGAGCCGCGTATAACGAAATTGCCTTTCATTTCATACATTCATTTGAAGGTGTATGAGGAACGATTTTTTTTGCGGTACAGTCAAATGAACATACATACATACAACATATGAATACGTCATATATAGACCCTGAAGGAAACCTGGGGGCAAGTGTCTCCAAGTCAACAGTTTTGTCGACTATTGTGGTGACATTGTCAACAAAGTGTCTACATTTTTTTTAATTTTTTTTTTTTTTTCACAAATGTATACACAATAAATAAGAGTTCTTATTAAATAAAAAGCACCAAATTTACTTTTAATATTTGATATTAAAAAACATCATATTTTAACAAAAGTTTCTTAACGACGTCTATTTCAGAAAAGTATCAAAAGTGTAGACTAGAATTACTTAAATGCACTATTGAATCTCTGTTGACAATGTCTACATATAGTCCTTAAAGAACTACCTACTCAATAGTACCAGTGTCAGTAGTAGATTTCCAATGACACGCACATGTTAAATGTCTATAGTAAAAAGCATTGTCGGAGGTATAATAAGTCACTAGTACTGGTGACTATGTCAACAGTGGGTCAGCACAGATTCACTTCTGACATTTTCACCATAAAAGTACCAAAAGTGTAGACTAGAATTACTAAAATGAACTAGTGAATCTATGGTGACAATGTCTACATATGTCAGTAGTAGATTTCCGATGACACGCACATGGTAAATGTCTATAGTAAAAAAGCATTTTCGGGGGTATAATAAGTGAGTAGTACTGGTGACAGTGTCAATAGTAAATCAGTACTGATTCACTAGTGACATTTTCTACAGGGGAGTTTTTATTACAAGCACATACATAAGTATATATGTATGTACATGTACATACATAGGTATGTGTATATGTATGTATTTATGTTTAAATAATGATAAATTCAATTTACTTACAATTTACTAAAGAAGGGATTTTAAGATAAAAACAAATCATGTTAAATTTAGTATTAAATAAAATCTAAATTTTATTAAATAACAAGCAATGAATATCGTAAATAAAGTTTATCCTTTTCTCAATGTTGTCATTTGAAGAATAAAAGTGAAAATGTATATACATACACACATACATACATACACACATACATACATACACACATACATACATACATACATACATACATACACGAGTCTACTTGCACATACGTACTTAAGTATGTTTTTATGTAAAAATTAAAGTTTATCCTTGATAGAAATTTATATTTTGTTTTTAATCTTTGGCAAAAAATTTAAAGTGCAAATTTTGTGATAACAGTAAAATAAGACGAAAAATTTCTTATGTTAAAATATGTACAAGTAAATGTTAACTTTTGTATGTATTTGTTTACCGTTTTATACATCTTTTATTTCGACAAATTGAAATCACTTTAGTTTTTATTAAGTAGACCAACGCCAGCGTAATCATCATAACCATCGACAATTTGACCAATAATCGAACATGACACTAATGGTCAATTGAGTGTAGTTACAGGATTGACGCAGTGCAGTTCAATTGTTGGCAGTGTTAGCTGCTGTTGGATCATGTATTTGTATGTTCAATAACATGTACTAAATCCAGTAACCAACTACAAGTAGAACAGAAGTTAGAAATTTTGAAAATGTCGTAGTTAAAATGCAATAAGTACACAGAAAAAAATAAATATGAATTTCAATTACGAAATTATTACTATTAATTAAAAAAATGTTTAATATTGCTCCAATCATCAAAATGATACTATTAATTAAATAAAAACTAAAAGTTGTAATTGAAAAAATATTGCGAAAAATATCAATTAAAACAGTATTAAAAAATTAATTAAAATTTTCCTTATTTTTAAAAATGATTTTAATTAATTGAATCATGCCTATAATTGAAATTCGCGATTTATATAAATAAACAATTTATTGTATTAGTAATTTATATTATTAAAACTATTTTTAATAAAATTACCCAAAAAGAAAAAATTAATTTTTTTAATACTTTTTCTTAACATAAATTTTAATTACATTTCATTACTTATATACTAATAATTAAATATAAGATGTAGGGTTACACAAGTACATATACTATGCCATGTCAAGCGCCGAAGTGGTTTTAAATTCATTCGTCGATTGTAGCGTATTTCCATAGACCTACGACATTAAAAACCCCACAAGAGAAATTTTTGCCAAATCAAATTGCACGTTTTTGATTAACAATTCTCCGTCATCTGTTGAATAGATAATTGAACACTTAAATTGTTTATACAGAACTTTCACTTTAACGTTCACTATGTAACATGTAATAGGGAAGTGTAGTCCACGTTTACATCGTTCGATTGGTTCAAATTCAAAAAAAAAAAAAAATTGGTAGCATCAATAGCCTAGGCATAATGGAATATTTACTGGTAAAAAAGCTTGATCAGAGTATAGACTACTACTGACTTACCTATTAAAATTAGAATCTTGAGCAATATACCAGAATATAAGAAATATTGGCTTTGGACACATCTAGAATGAAACTGAAACAATTTATTATATTTAAAACAAGATATATTTATTATATGTTTGCACCTACCCACCTACCAGAACTATCTCTTGTAGATTGTCCATTTTTTATATTATTCTGCTCCTTGGATGTATTATATTATATTAAATTTATCCTTCGAAAGCAAATTTTCAAAAAAAGTCATTTAAAATAAAATTTTTTATTTTTTCTATGTTTTTTGAAAACATTTTATATCAATTAAAAAAATTAATTAAATTAAATTAAATTTTAATTGGAATTTAAAAACAAGTCAAAAAGTCAATTAATTAAAAAATTTTAAGGAATATTTTTTTCTGTGTAGTAGAACAATGTACGTGTTTTGGTGGGTGTTTGTGTATACTTATATACCACAAACACTAATAAAATACATGTGCGTACATTTGTGAGTTTGAGTCCGTCTTAGTGTGATCAGGTTTTTGATTTACTACCTATACCTACCCAGCCAAAACAATCTATGACAAAAAAGTGAATTTGCAGGGGTTCAACTGGTGACGAAGTGATAAATTTTAGGTGAAAACTCTAATGATTTTAGCATTAGCGTGTCATTGGAGATCATGTGTTTACACGAATATATTAATGAACTGCACTCCATTGTAATAAGTACATGAATTGTTTAAGAAATTTTGCATGATGTTGCATTAATTTTTAAGCAAATCATTTATGGCAAATTATTTCACACTTAGGAAGTCATTTAGAATGAATGCTTTTACACAATTGATTTACGAGTCTTGAAAATGTAATTCGCTTTGCACTACTTCTTATTTTTTTTGATGCGTACTTACTTACTTAAGTTGGCCCTGTGTAATGAATTATTTCCAAGCACTTCGGTCATAAGTATGCTTCTCCTGTTCATTATACCGTCTGCTGACATCATTATAATTGTTGATGGCGGACCAATGTTCACCGAATCTTCTCGATTCTAGAAGAAACAGCAGTTACATCTCGCTCTATCTTTACGACAATGTCAATGTCGTCCACTTATGCAAGTGGTATGTGGCTTTTGGTGTTCAATGTGCCTGTTTTTGTTAAACTTTAGCTCTATACGATATTTGCTCCATCAGTATGTTGAAGAAGTGGCTGGATAGGCAGTTCTCCTGCTGAAAACCTCTTGCAGTGGTGAATAGTTCAGAAAGGTTGTTTCTATTCTTACTGAGGATCTGGCGTCACTCAAAATCGTTTTACAATATGTGTACTAATATATAAAGTTACATAATTTGTATATCCTACTAATATAATAAATGTGAATGTTTGTACACAGAAAAAAATATATCTTCAATTTGTTTAATTAATTGAATTTTTTATTTGTTTTTGAATTCTAATTATAGTTTTCATTAATTTAATTAAATTTTTTTGATTGATATTAAATATTTTCAAGAAACAAAGAAATTTCTGTCAGTTGAAAAAAAATTAAAAAAATAAAATATATTATTTTAAATGACATTTACTTGAAAATTTAATTTTAAGAATAAATTTAATATAATTGTTACTAAAGGGGCGAAATAATGAAAAATTGTCGCCAATCTGCAAGAGAAAGTTCTGGTAAGTGCACATACGTACATATATAACAAATGGTTTCGGTTTCATTGTAGGTATGCCAAAATTCATTACATATTTATTGTGTGCCTTTATATTTCTCAGAATTCTCATTTTAATAGGTAAGTTAGTTGAATTTCTTCACTCTGCCTGATCAAGCCTTTTTACCGATTAATGTTCTTTTATATCTAGGTCGTTGATGCTAGAAATTATTTTTGGAAATCCGGCTTTTGGTATGGTGTAGTATGTGTGTGCGTGTGGAACACTATTCCTTATCATTAATTTTATTATATATGTAAGTAACGAAATATAATTAAAAATATAGATTCCTTTGTAATATAAATGTAGTATATTAAGAATAAACAAATATAAAAAAAAGAATATTTTTTTTTGTATTTTTTTTAAATGGGTTTAATAAATTATATTATTGATATAATAAATGCTTTAATATAATAAAACCCAAATCTCAAATAAAGACATTCAGGTATGTGATGGAAATCGAAAACGAAAACGAAGCAATTTTTAAAGTTCGTTTTAATACTCTATGTATAAAATTTTTTTAATTTTTGTTATAAAATTCTTTTTAATATAGAAATATTTATGTACATATATAACAAAAATTACAAAAATGTTATTCATAGAATATTAAAACGATCTTTCGAAATTGCTTCGTTTTCGTTTTCGATTTCCATCACATGCCTGATTATTAAATTAATTAAAATCATTTTTGAAAATTATTGAAAATTTTAATTAATTTTTTAATACTGTTTTAATTGATATTTTTCTCCATATTTTTTCAATTAAAACTATTAATTTTCATTTAATTAATAGTATCATTTTGATGATTGGAGCAAAATTAAACAATTTTTTTAATTAATAATAATAATTTTGTAATTAAAAATCATATTTATTTTTTTCTGTGTATGTTTGGATGTTTGTATGTTTGTATGTTTGGATATTTGTTACTTAATCACGCAAAAACGGCTGAACGGAACTAAATGAAATTCGGCATATACATATGTAGATAACTACCTAGATTAACACATAGGCTACTTTTTATCACGATAACGAGGCGAAGTCGTTGGCTTAAACGGGTTGTTTGTGTTGTAAATATTTTTAGTTTTTGTTGTAGGTTAGGTTAGCTTAGGTTGAAAAGGATTGGCAATAAAAGCCCAAACCCATGACAGGTATACACTTATGCCCAGTAGACACGTTATGCGGAATACGGTAAATATTCCTTTATATTTAGATAGTTGATGCTACCAATTATTTTTGGATCTCCGACTTTCGATATGGTATAGTATGTGTACTTGTGGAATCACATATGAACCACATATGTATATTAAGAATATACATACATATATGTATGTAAATATCAAAAAAATATATATTTTTTAAATAATACTTTATTATCAATATAAAAAATTACTTTATTATATAAATACCAAATTTCAATTATAGACATGATTAAATTAATTTTTAAAAGTTATAGAAATTTTAATTTATTGTTGAATTTTTTTTGGCAATATTTATTCAATTAAAACTTTTAATTTTTATTATTTTAATTCAATTAATAGTATCATTTTGATGATTAAAGCAAAATCAAACAAATTTTTAATTAATAATATTAATTTCATAATTGAAGTTCATATTAATTTTTTTCTGTGTAGATATTGTACAAAAATTTAAAATAAAATAAAAAATTTGAATCATTTTTATTTTGGCTTAAGTTCATTTATTCTTTTATTTTAATTTTATAATTCAAATTAAATTGAATTGTAACAATTTTTAGGAACATTCTTTCTAAAATTATTTCCGATATTAGCCGAGTGTAATGTATTTTCGAAATCAACTACGATTTCATCATCAGCACTCTTTATCGGTTTACTACTATGCATTTGAAAATTCCTATTTATGTTACAATTCAATGAAATTTAAATTAGAGAATCTTAGTATTAATATTAAAATTTTGTTGAATTTTCACTTCACCTATCACCTTCACCTTCACCTATTTTTACTTCACCTATTGAAAGCATAACGAAAATGTATTACGAATATAAAAGAATATGAACATGTTGATTAAAGAATTGTCATTTGATTTAGAAACACATATAAATAAGTTGTTCTGTATAAAGGTAATACTATTGAAATTCTAAAGATATAACTTATTGTAATTTTACTCGAAATACAGTACAGGATATGAACAAATTTTTTTTCCTCTAAAAGGCAAATAAATCAAAAGTAATACACGGTGAGGCTGTTCAAAAAATTGTGTTTGTAATAAATCATTTATTATAATATACTAACCTGACTATTTATAATGCATAGACTAGTTTATTTCAATTAAGAAAATTAAAAAAAAAATTTTTTTTGAACGTCCACTTCACTTGCATGGTAACTTACGCACATGGGCATGACAATTTCTGTCAGATAAAAATTCTACTTGAGCATTAGGGCATAATAAATCAGTAATTATAATTATGTAGGGATTCAACTAATGTTAAAGTAGTTCAATTTAGGCAAAATATGCATGATTGTAACAAGAGTGTATATATTTTAATTCAATATAGCTTGAGACTTGAAACACATTTGGTAGAAAACTTTTGCATATAAACAGCATTGCCACTTTTTTGTCGTATAGATGGTGATATTTATACTATTTTGATTATGTTTTTAAGACATTTTCACAAAAGCTTAAACAAAAAATATGAATTTTTCTAATATGGAGTCCATGATAAAATGTGTGTTGTATTTTTTTATATAATTTATGTGAATAGTCTTGTAGCGGAAACTATATTTTTGTTGTAACTCTTTCGGCAGAAGTATTTAATTTAATTAAACAATGGTAAAAGATGCTTTTTTTAACTTAAATAAACCTAAAACTATTAGAAATTTACAGCATATAGAAAATATATGAAATATATGGTGTTGTAACTTTTTCCACTTGGAGATTTAATCTAATCAATTTGCTTAAAAATTTTTATGTTGCAGCATTAAATAAGAAAATCAAAGAGCTTCTCTCTGAGAGGGAAAATAGCTGAGAACATAAAATACAGATTTTCTTAAAGAAACCAAAATCGTGCTTATCATATTTATTGTCTATTTTATATTTTCTAAAATAATATGAAATAGCATAAGTAACTTGTATAGTCTTATAGCAAACGATGCTTCAACATTCAAATATTTTGCACGACTTTATAAGTATTTTTAAGCATTTGATATATTAAATATTATTACAAATTTTTGCAGGCATTTTTGGCTTATTATTATTATTATTTTATTATAAAATAATGTTATTTCCATCGTTTCTATAAGAGGCATCTTCTATTCAGATCTTTCCATCGGAATATTTTTTACTTCACTCAGCTCGCCTTCAATTTGCTTTCGCCATGTTTTCCTGCGGATTCCCCTCAATCCAGTTTCACTTTCTTCTTTGCTTTTTTACACACGGTGGTATTTAATGTAATTCATTCCACAGACTGTTGTTTGATATGATTTGTGGTCAGAAAAATTGTAGAATAGAATTTATTTAAAAAATACTTGCAACAAAAAAATTTTCCGGGAGGTGGCGTTCCAAGTTTCACAGTCATAAAACAATGATTTTTTGCAATGATTTAAAAATGTTTTGTTGTTTTTAGTTAACATATCGTCGTTTGTAAATTATTGTGTTCTATATGTATAGGTTTTATATGTCGCATAGAACACAATAATTTACCAACGACGATATGTTTAAAATATTTATGTACATCCTGGCGTATAAGCATTTTATATGCATCTATTGTAATAAATATTGATCATACGCTCCCGTTTGCAATTATCTATACTTTAAATATTCCAGGAAAAAAAAATAAAACATGACAAAGAAATGATTTTGCAGGTACTCAACTAATGATGAAGGGCTTTAATTTAGGTGAAAACATTCATGAATTCAGCATTATCGTGTCTTTGGAGATCATGTGTTTATATGACTACATTTAAGAACTGTATTGTATTTTAAAAAGTGCCGTAAAGTGATGCATATGATGTTCCATGTGTTAACGATTTTTATTTACATGAATTGCTTAAGATATTTAGCATAATTGTGCAATTACTTCGAAACACATCATTTATGACAGATTATTTTGCGTTATGCATTGCTATTGAGTCTTGAAAATTTAATTTACTTTGCAATAACTGCAAGTTTTCTGCTGGTATAATATAACGAGGAAATATCTGTTTCTATGTTCTGATTTATCAGAGAACTTCTGGTCTAATTTCTCAAATTTTTTCACTAGTGTTTTACATATACTTTCTTAATATAAATATAAATATTTTTTTTATAAAAACAATCGCATAAAAAAATAAAAAAATAATATGTAACTAACTTAAAATTAAAAATATAATTTTTAATATTTTAATTTCATTAATATTTATAGTATTCGAACTTATTTTTTAAATTTTTAACACAAAGTTAATTAGATTTATAATACTGCCTTTTAAGTTCATATAGTTTTTAAATTTAATTAAAAAGTATGTTCTTATACCGAAACAAGCCGAGTGGTATGCATTTTTGAAACCAGCTACGGCATTATCATCAGCACTCTTTGATGTGTATTTCAGTGTAGGTTGTAAATATCATCTATTTAACTCACAAGCTTTTAAGAAACAGAGTTCAATAATCAAATGATTATTGTATATTTATACTCCTTATTATAGGTGAGTGAGATCGAAATTTATTTCTAATCTCTTTTTTCTTTTTATTTATTTTTATATCAAACACGTAAGTCAAGATAAGAAACAAAAACAAAGATTTTTTTTTATTTTAAATAAGTGATTATTATAAGGAGATGCAGTTTAAAAATATATTGTTACGTTTATACTTTTTATAAACGTTGGCTTATTTCCTTTAAATATCTTTGAGTTCTTTTCGTATTGCACTTTATTTACTTAAACACACTCAGATATTGTTTTATATCACTTTACTTATTTCACTTATTGTTCTACACTTTTAATAAACACTGAAACAATGTTAGCTCACACTTAACAAGCTCTACTGTTATACTGATCATGTAAGCTGTGTTGTTCGGTTATTTACAGTAACATAGTGGTGGTCTGTAACATTCGACAAAGTTACATTTAAATTAAGACGTAATGTCAATGTTAAGTAATATGCAGGAATAACAAAAGTGCCTAAGAGTATGCTGCACATAATAACTCACCTCGGCTGCATACAACTCAACATCATGTTCGAACAACCAGCGAACCAAACGAAGTTAAATGCATGTACATAAACTAATACAAACAAAACTACTGTAACTTAAACTACTGTAAATATAACTAAAATATAATTATAATGAAAATTAAGCTATTAAGAATAAATCTGTAACAATAAGTATGTGAAAAGGTAAGTGTATTTTGAGTGCACTGAGAGAAATTTCGACATTAAAATTGAGATAAATTCTTTTCTCTTTAATCTCAACTATTTGTTTTTTTATACCTTTAACCTGTGGTGCACAAGGGTATAAATAGCTTTGTCATTCCGTTTGTAATTTCTACAATTTTCATTTCCGACCCCATAAAGTATATATTTTCTGAATAGAGGAGTCGATTAAGCTCTGACCGTCCGTCCGTGTGTTGGTTGAAATCAACTTTTAGAAGCAACTATATGTTCCTCAGATCTGAGTATGGTATCAATCTTTTGGAAATATCCAGGAATGAATCGCTATTGAAATTCAGCACAATCGCCTCATAACTATCTGAGATATGAGCAATAAACCACGACCACCTCGTTTTTTTCACAATTGCAACAACAACATACATATGTATATATTGGTTAGAGTAAACGTGGCATCGAATCCCAGCTGAGCCAATAAAATTTTTTTTTATTTTATATATTATTTATATTTTTATTTTTTTTTTAATTTATTAAAAAAAATTTTTTTGAATTTTTTTTATTGTTTTTTTTTTGTTTTAATACATTTTTTTTATTTTTTTTGTTGAATTTTTTTTTTGAAACATACGTAAACTCAATTTATAATTCTGCAATAGGTTGTTTTGTATATGTATGTACGTATTTCATATGAGATGAATGGTGATACAAACAATTGTTATTGCATGACTACACGTTGTGAAGGGTATATAAGATTCGGTACGGCCCAATACAGCACTTTTACTTGTTTTTATTGCAAACGAAGCGACTACGACTTGCTTGTTTTATAAGTAGCATACAATTGAATGATATTAGATATGTACTCATAATAAATATTTGAGGTTTACAGAAGGTTTATTTGACAAATTTCTATACAACATTTGTCAAATAAGTCTTTAATAAACCTAAAATATTTTTTATGAATACAGCAGTACATGTTTACGGTATAAGGGCCATTATTACAACTTGCCGTTAGTTGAAGGCATCATTTTGTCGGACCGATAAAGGATTTTACATTATAAAGTCCTGATTTATTATTTTCTTATCCATTAAATATTATTATTAATAATAATAATAACAATAAAAAATGCAAATTTTAATAATACGAAGCTACTTATTGGACATTAAAAATCCTACCTTTAACTTACGGCAAGTTGTAATAATGGCCCTAAGTTAAACTTACGAAAAACTTTTTGTTTCACTTATTTTTATACACCTTCTTATCAAATTCAATTTGATATACACACTACACACTCTGTTGTATTACTGATGTGCCAGCTGCGCTTGCCTAACTATTTATATTATCGCTGCCATAATGGTAACGATTTACAATGTTGTATAAAATTTTATTACCAAAATCCTATTTAATTTTAGAACCAGAAATACAAGAAATACCTAAGTTGCTCTAAGTTGAAACAAAGTTTAACCCTTATTCACACGTGTGAGCCTTTTCTGTGACAAGTAGCGTAATGCTGATTATTGCTTGTAAAAGGTGTAGATCAGACTTAATCTGTAAAAAAAATTTTGGAGATAAAGTTTAATTCTTAATATTGTAAATTACTTATATGACATATACATATAAATTTTTTGTATTTATGAAAGCGAATGTCGGTCAGGTAGCATGCAAATATTATCCGAATGCGAATATACGTTACAAAGAATATCGAATTTATGTATATGCGAATGCAAATGTCAAGAAATATTGCGAAGATTTTTCTTATGGAAGTTAAAAAGAAAAAAAATTAATCCAAAATAAACTCCATTGGCTTTATAATATTTTACTTCTACTCCCTTGTATAAATACTGTAGTTTGCTATTTGCATGTGATTGTGTGCTGTTTACGTACAGGTAAGATTGTTTTTTTTTTGTTTCTTTTTGGTTTTATGCCTATTTATCTGTTCATGTACCGAACTGTGTTTATCCGGAATGAAGTAATTTTTATTTAATTTTCCATTTTGTACAATTGAACGTGACATATCATTATTTCCGTAAGTGCACTCATGCTGCAGTGTACACGTTTAATTTAACCTCAAATTAAAAAAACGTTATTGAAACACACACACACACATACTCGTAAAAATACAAACCTTATTATTTATGTATATGAGGTTATTATTTGGGATAATGGCATATGTCAACTTTTCTAAAAAAAAATAAGTTTTTTTTAATATATTTAATATCTTTTCTATATATTTTAAAATATATATTTAATCGAGTATGACTTTTTCATAATGTAAATGAATCTTACAATAAAATGTTATCGCAAAAATCTTTTTTCTTTACTTAACAGCTTTTCTATTGCAATTGTAATTTATTTATATTAAAATATATAATAATTAAAGTCTATTTCGGAAATAGAACCCACAACCCTCAGACTGGTCGATCAATACACCACAAACTAGTCCAAAAAAAAAATTTCAATTAATGCATGTATACTTTTAGGCATTTACACACACATGCATACATAAGTGACGACATGTTTATTCCATTTCGCAAGAACACCATATAACATGCACACATACATACATACCTTATATTGGACTCTAGGCAATAAATGCATCTACAATTTTTTGTATTTAATCCTTTTTAAAATGCAACTGTGGCCGTTAACCATTGAAATGTGCTCAAGAGTAGTTGTGTTGCAGGTGTTGCACATTATATTAATTAATTGACATGTTGATAATGATTACTATTTATTTATGAATTTCTGATTTTAATTTATTTATAAATTTAATCATGTATGTGTTTCAATTTTTAATAAAAATTAATGCCCTAAACGGCTTAATGAGGAAATACAAACAATTTGTTAAATAACAATTTCGCTTTTTGGCATTTACAGAAAGAAGCTTTTCTAGATGAACATGATATATTGTTACAGATTTGTTTAAAATAGCTTAATTAACATTATAATTTTATTTTAGTTATATTTACAGTAGTGTAAGTTACAGTGGTTTTATTTGTATTAGTTTATGTTGTTCGAACATGATGTTCAGTTATATGCAGCCGAGGTGAGTTATTATGTGCAGCATACTTTTAGGCACTTTTATTATTCCTACATATTACTTAACATTAACATTACGTCTTAATTTAAATGTAACGGCTTTCGAGTAATTTACAGAATAAACTAGTGTATACATACGAGAACTTTGTCGAATGTTACAAAACACCACTATGTTACTATAAATAGCCGAACAACACAGCTAACATGATCAGTATAACAGTAGAGCTTGTTAAGTGTGAGCTAACAGTGTTTCAGTGTTTATTTAAAGTGTATAAAAATAAGCGAAATAAGTAAAGTGCTATAAAACAATATCTGAGTGTGTTTAGGTAAATAAAATGCGCTTAATTTTATAACTTATTTCAACTGTTTTTATTTGCAATACGAAAATATCTCAAGGGGGTATTTAAAGGAAATAAGCTAACGTTTATAAAAGATATAAACGTAACAATATATACAATATGATAAAATTAAATGTATTTTTGTACAAATCGTTTAAATGTTTACCAAAAAGTATTGATTTAGCTTGATAAATTCCAATAATGTTTCTTTAATGCCTTCCCAAAAATGTAATTGAAATTCAGTGAGTCAAATAGTATTGTAATTATCAATTATTTTTTTTTTGCTAATTGAAAATTCGCTTTGTTGGTAGTTTTACCTAATGCAAAAAAAAAACAAAACCAAACAGAACGAAACATTATATTCACATTTAAACTCAATATTTAGCTGAAAATGCAAAACGAAAAACTCAATGAAATTAAGCAATAGTTTGCATGATTTAAATATTCTATTTAACAGATGTGGGTAAATAAATATCTTAGATAGTTTATACTGCTAAGAGTAAAAAATTATTACATGAAATTTAAAGAATTTTATTTCTTGCATAATATTTTATAGATTTTACTACAGATCCAACCAGGTTTCGTAATGGTAGATATAGACATTTATAAATATGTATGTGACCTTCTCCGAGAAAAGGGATCTAGTGAGTGAAACTGAAGTTTTGAGAAAAACTCATTTAAAGTTTCATAACGCATTATCACTGTGAACACACCTTCAGTTGGGAGATGCGATTTGGTATGGTTAGTTATGATTAAGTGCCGACTTTGGTGACGTCATGCCTATCTGGTGACACATTTAAAGTTTATTTTTAGTGTGACACTACCTTTGCTATTGTTGCTGCTCTGTTTATTATGATCTCGATACTTGATTCTTAAGCCGCAATCAGTGACCGACGCAACAATGTTTTCATGGGATAAATAAATTTTTATCAGAAGTCTAACTCATTTCGTCTTATTCTACACCCTTTTAGGTATCAGAATCCACTCTTAAGTCCAACCCCGTTTTTCGACACACTAGGTCCCTTTTCTCGGAGAAGGTCACAATTATATATACACAAATATCGCTTTAAATGCAAATGAAATTTAAAAATATTTGAAATTAAAGTTACCCAATATCTTTAAAAACAATTTATATTTTCTTTGTGTTCCTGATACTGCGCCCGATTTTCTTGCTATTTATCAAACCTTGTCCTGGTAATTATAAATACAACACAAATAGGCGAAATAGGTCAAACAATAATTGTATATAAATTAAGGTTTCTTTGTATTCCTGAAACTAAACTCTCCATAAAATTTATTTTTCATAAATGGTGTCCCAACATTAACGCATGATTTATCCTAAAAAACAATTCTACAGCTGTCGAAGAGAAACTAAAGGAGTGCCTTAGTTTGTTGTATAATATTTCATGGCCAACGCCTGATACTTTGTGAAACATTGACTTACTTAACTATGGCTTGGTCGGATTCATGATTGTTTTTTTCATACAACAAATTGTTAACCTCAAGATGAGCACTTATTTCCGAGCGCAAAGTTTTTTCAAAGGCTTTTGAAAAGATAGCTTAATATGGCTAAAGGACGATACTTGTTATTGGATTTGGGAACTGAAAATATTTTTGCCTGCTTCTAAATACTGCATAGGAAAACAACTTGTGGTAACAATGGTGTTTAAAAATATGAATGAATATAAATATGAATTTTGTGAACTTTGTATGCAAATTATCAAAGAAGAATTGTTAAAAATAGAAAATTTAAAAAATGGACAAGCAAATACTGATATTTTAACCAACCATACTATTTTTAAGAGTAAAAGTTTATATATAAAAATTTGAGCAGCACTATTTCAAAAACTATTTATTTAAAGTGACAGCAACAATTTTGTACATCACTGTGTATGTGTTTTACATTTAAATCCACTTATTACACATTTTTTAGTTGCTAAATATTTTAACTTTTTTTATGTTTTCAGTTTATCGATACTAAGCATTTGTAAAACCACTAAACAAAACTTTTTCTACTTATACAGTGTCAAACAGAATTCGGTGAACAAAAACTAATGTGTACAAAATATACATCACGTAGTGACTAATAATTATGTAAAATAAGCTTTTCTCTAAACCTAAAAATAATTGATTGTATGTTATTGTCGTCAGTTATTTGTTCACTACTGATTTAAGAATCTCAATCTGCCAACTTGCAACCTGTTTGTGCCTAGTATGCAGTAAAATCAATTTGTTTATATTTCCACCTTTGTTTTTTTCACCCTGTTTTAAAATTGCATTTATAACTAAAAGCCATAAATTAATTAAACTGAAAATTCCCAAATAAATCTGTATCTATATATATAAAAGTGAAACTCTGTGTGTGTGTGTGTGTGTGTGTGTGTGTGTGTGTGTTAGCTATAGACTCCGAAACTGCAAAACCGATCGGGCTCAAACTTTGGTAAGTTGTTGTACACATACCGGGGAGTGTTTATGGGTGAAAAAAAGTGGGCGGGGCTACGCCCATAAAAAATTAGTTATCAGTTTTAGCTACTTGCACTTGACCGATTTTTCTGAATTTTTGCACACATATCGAGCTGTCATGACTAAATAATTTCGTGATAAGAAAAGTGGGCGGGGCCACGCCCCTAAAAAAGTTTTAATTTTGAGGTACTTGCACTGGACCGATTTTTCTGAAACTTTGCACACATATTGAGCTGTCATGACTAAATAATTTCGTCATTAGAAAAGTGGGCAGTGCCACGCCTATAAAAAAAGGTATCATTTTGAGGTACTTGCACTTGACCGATTATTCTGAAACTTTGCACACATATTGAGCTGTTATGACTTTACACTTTTGTCATTAGAAAAGTGGGCAGTGCCACGCCCATTAAAAAAAAGGTATCATTTTGAGGTACTTGCACTGGACCGATTTTTCTGAAACTTTGCACACATATTGAGTTGTCATGACTATACAGTTTCGTATTTAGAAAAGTGGGCAGTGCCACGCCCATAAAAAAAGGTATCATTTTGAGGTACTTATACTGGACCGATTCTTCTGAAACTTTGCACACTTATTGAGCTGTCATGACTATACAGTTTCGTAATTAGAAAAGTGGGCAGTGCCACGCTCATATAGAAACAGTTATAGTTTTTAGCCTTGCACTTGATATTCGATTAAAATTTAGAATGCGATTAAAATTCATGAAGGGCGTAGCAACGCGCGCCGGGATTGGCTAGTGTTAAATAAAAAGAAGAATAAAATAAATAAAAAAACTATTTTATAAATATCAACTAAAACAATTACACTGATTGTATTCTATTGCAATTAAAAAACTATTGTTATGATTTATTTCCTGAAACTATTTTATATGTTTCCAAATAAAAAGCCAAAAACAACAACAAAAAATTAAAAACAACAACAAAAAATTAAAAACAAAAAAAAAATGGCAGACATATGTTTTATTGCTGGTAAAAGTTTTTGTCTAAACGATTAGTAATTGATGTCAATAGACGGATTAGGAAAGCAATAAAAAAAGAGCAATTTGGGGAGAAGCAATAAAATGGACAAATGGCAAAATTAAACAAAGTACATAATTAAATTAGATGGAAATTGTAAAACCATTTTAGACAATCATTTAAAAATTGTTTAACAAAATTTGTTGAAATTTTGAGAATTTAAATATTTGAACATTAACCTAAAACACAAACTAAAGCTTAAGGCTGAAATTAGTTCAAAATACAGCTTTTATTTACTTTAGTTGTAATTGATGGTTAAAATTTAATAAAGAGCTTTTGTGTTTATGGCTAGGACCAGGATATCAAAATTTATTTATACTAATTAGTTTCTAGCCTTAAATTTTCTTTATAATCTTAAAATATTCTATTCTGTATGCAGTAAAGAATCAACGGAAATATTTTAAAAAGTAGCGCCATGACATGGAAGTTATTTAAAGCTTTTTTTTAGCGTAATTAAAAAAATTCAAAAACTATCACATTATCACAAATAAAAAAAAAAATCTCTTCGTATGGAAGAATCAAAAATAAAAATGAACTCAAGGTTGAAATAAAGAAATAAAAATATTGTCTTTAAAATTTGAAAAGTTCAAAGTCAGTTAATGCTACAAATATTACAACTAAGAGAAGAAAATTCTTCGCCCTCCAGATTTTTACGTTTAAGCCCCTTTAAAAAAAACAGTAAATTTTTGCTTAAACATACTTGATGTACATCAATGATGTACTTAGGTTAGGTTAGGTTGAAAAGGATGGACACTAAAAGCCCAAACCCATGACAGGTATACACTTATGCCCAGTTGGCATGTTGTGCGCTCCATGTGGGAACTGGAATTTTTAATTTAAAACCATAATCATAATTTCCCATAAATAAATATCGGACTAGTTCAAGAACTCAGTCCCCTCAATGGAATTCCTGATGGATCTCCAGTTTGAGTTTCCCAGGTACTCCAAATTCGGCGTAGTATCCACTGTAAAATTCTCGCGTCCAATATGCCCAAACGCAGGACAATGACAGAGATAGTGTATCAAAGTCTCATCCTCTTCCTCGCATGCTCTGCATGTTGTCTCTTCAGATAAGTCTCATGCGAGCTAGATGAGTTCTCAACTCCGTATGACCTGTAATCACACTGGTTAGTCTCCTAAGTGTTGGTCTATTTAGTCTTAGAATTTCCTTTCATTTCTCAAGATTTGGGTCACACCATAGTATTCTTGTCACCTTACCGACATCAGTGCTTTGCCATTTTCTGACATGTTCCTCCATCGCCCAACGTTTAAGTTCATCCTTAAATCATTTAAGGAATTTGGCGTTCTCCAAAGTTATAGTACTCAGAAGAGCTCCCAATTTGGATAATTTGTCGGCTTTCTCGTTTCCGATCAGCCCGTGATGGCTTGGTATCCATATTATCTCCAGATGTTCACAATTTGCATATGAGTTTAACTCGCTCTTACATTGCAAAACGTTCCGGGATTCAACTTTCTCCTTTCTCAATGTCTTAATCACTGATTGGCTATCCGTAAAGATACGAATCGGGGCTTCGCTATTCGTTTCCTTTATCCATTTAATTCCTTCCGTAATCGCCATGATCTAAGCCTGTTTCGGCTTATGTCGTATAAGCCCACTCCAGTTTGGTCACCAATCTTTGAACCGTCTGTATAAAGATCGATTCCATGGGTGTTTCCTATCCTGGTTATTTCATCCCATTCTCCCTCTTCCGGTATTAGGGTGATGCAATTTGTATTTCCATAATATTTCCCATCGGTAGGATATCCGTTATTTATTGGTATCTGGTCTTATGTTCATCATCTATTGCCGTTAATCTCGTAGCAGCTAAAGCCGCTTCAAATTTTACCTGTATCTCTATTGGCCAAATTGATGGTATATTTTCAAAGAAGTCCTACACGTAGGATTGTCATAAAGTCATAATTTTCAAAATTTTTACAATTATTCAAAAGTTTTGTTTTATTATTCAATGTAAAATTTTAAAAACTTTTTAAAATGGAGAAAAAAAATATGGCAATATGAAAATACGACAGCTTGTGAACTTACGTTTTATTTTTGTAGGCTATCTAATTCGGGATTTGATAGTCTAATTAAATTCGGTCACATTAGGATATTTGGAAAGCTGGTCTTCAGGGTTATATTCGCCGTAAGGAACAAAGCTGAGCTCAGCTTGAATAGAACACTTTCGAGAATAATCACTAAAACAGATTTTTAGTTGGACCTTATAGACTTTACGACGACTGCAGTGTGTTCCAATCGGAGATACTATTATTCATTATGTTGATAGCTGTTTAAATTAAGGCTAGTTTGACCCTGTTGAAAGGCTCTTAGGAAAATTATCTCCATTTTTTAACTCAGATTATGTTGGTTACCGATAAAGAGTGGTGTTTTTGACAATGACATATCGTATGAATTTGCGATTGGTGGATTGGCCCTAGAGTCGGAAGATCAAGAATGGGTGAACAGATAGGACTGTAGGGCATAAAAAGTTTTATGTTCAAGGGTGAACTTAGCTTTCAATAACGTATTTCTGAACCTTTATTGGGTATGTCTGAAATTGAGTATTGGATTTATTAAGGGGTATTGTCCTGTAATACTTAGGGTTTCTAGATGGGATCGTGACGGGTTGTGTGCGGATAAAGAAAAGATAAAAACAATAGAACATGGTGCCTTTAACTCGATGTGACGGAGTCATCTCAAAATGCTTAGGATTGTATTTTAATGCTATATTTTTAGCCTTTCATCCATTTTATGTATTGCTTTCTTTCATTATAAATAGGCACGCACAATTTACCATTTTTTCAAGGCTTTTGTGTGTATGTGTGTTCTTCTAAACTCGATGTTTATTTGAGATATTTTAATTATGCTCACAATGAAATATAGTCATTGAAAGTAGAGTAAAGCAGAATTAATAATTTTTACAACATTTTGCGCAGCTCTTTACTGAATACATACATTTTTTTGTTTATGCATTCGAAAAACCTGCAAATGCTTAAATATCTCTTTCTGAAATTAGACTAAATACACTGCTCTGCAAAAAAACATTTTTTGTCTTCCCATTTAATAAAACTATGTGGACTATATGGACTTTGACGTGCTGAACTCAAATCCGTTGTCGGTTTTTTTTCCATCAGATCGGGATTTTTTTTTATGGGCGTGGCAAATTTTTCCCCCTAAATTAGTCAGGTACGGACACATATTTTATCCTAACTCGAGAAACAGTCATCCGATTTTCAAAAATAAAACACCAAAAAATGTGTAATAAAATTGTTTTTATTTCAGTGAAATACAATTTTTCTCTATCTCTTATCGTTTTGGAGTTATTTAGAAATTATTGGAGAAAAAAAATTTTTTTCGTGCAAAGTTCGTAATATTTTTCAATTTAAAAATGGAATTAAAAAAAATATAAGGCAAATATTCCACATTTTAAACTTTTTTCTGAGAACTACTTATCTTAAAAATAAAAGAAGCCATAAACCATAAAAATCGGTTAAAAAATGTAGATTTTATTGTCAATTTACCGCAGGTACCCAATATTGACCAAATATGTGTAATGCAGCAAACAACGTCAGAGTAGGCGCACTAAAGCGCCTTGCAGCAACAATTAATGGCAACTTTTTACATCTATATATTTTCGTACAACAAAAACAAATACAAGCAAACAAATTTTTCAGATTGTAATTTTGTAACAACGCCTCGCTTAAAGCACCCACCCTGTCGTCACCCTTAGATAACTTCAAATTACAATAAAAAATTAAAATATTTATAGCCTCGAAATTTTTTTATTTTAAAAAACACAAATTTTTTAATAATTATTAATTTTTATTTAGGAATCATTGTTAAAATAAAAAAGTAGCTTAAGCTGTTCCGTTGTATGCGGAGATTCAACTTTAGTTTTCTTTAATTAATATTTATTTTTTTATTAATATTATCAGTTTGAGATTCTTGCCAAATTGACCAACAAAAATCTGCAAGCATTCCTTCCGATGGGTTTCCATTATAACGCTTCTCTATATGTAACATATCTTGATGGAACCTTTCACCATGTTCGTCTGATACAGCACCAAGATTATCCGGAAAAAAGTCTAGATGCGAGTCTAAAAAATGAATTTTAAGGGACATATTACATTTTAGAGCCTTGTAGGCAGAAAGTAGTTCTTCGATGATTTCTGGTAGTTTTCAGCTTTTCTGTTCCCCAAAAAATTGTGGCACACATTCACAAAAGCTGTCCATGCTCTTTCTTCCACATTATTCAATTTCATTCTAAAGACCTCGTCCTTCATAAGCTGTCGTATTTGTGGACCTACAAATATGCCTTCTTTTACATTAGCATCGCTGATTCTAGGAAATTTGCTTTTGATGTATATAAAGCCTTCACCGTCCTTGTTCATTGCTTTGACAAAATTTTTCATTAGGCCTAGCTTTATTTGAAGAGGAGGCAGAATAATTTTTTCTTTTTGTATTAAAAGCTCTTCTGCTACATTTTTTTCTCCTGGAATAATTTTTACTCTTTTCGGCCAAATTTTAACATTGTAGTGTTTTTCTTTCGCGCGGCTATCCCATTCACATAAGAAGCAACAAAACTTGGTATATCCACTTTGCAATCCATTTAGCATTGCTACGACTTTCAAATCTGCACATACGTTCAATGAGTAATGTGAATATTTAATTTTTTGTAGTATCATCTTCATGCTACAATAGTTTTCTTTCATATTTCTTGCATACGCGAGTGGGACCGATGGAAATTTGTTGCCATTGTGAAGTAAAACGGCTTTTAAACTTGTCTTGGATGAATCAATAAAAAGCCGCCAATCCTCAGAATTATGACTGAAACACAGTTGTCGCAAAAGTCCATCAGCATTATCACAAAATACCAAACCTTCTTCTCTGCTGAAATAACTCAAAAAGGTTGTTCTCTATTTCGAAAGTACGAGACTTTAACGTCCTTTTGCACCAAATTCCATTCCTTTAATTGGGATGCAAAAAGCTCAGATTTGGTTTTTTTAAAGCCTTGATTTACAAACAAAGTTATTCATATCAGTTTGATTCGGAAAATAAGGTTTACTCGTTGGACTTCCAAATGAATTCGAAGAAACACCCATGCTGGCGTAAGTGAATTCAGTTTCTGAAGAAACCCTATCTTCTTCATCGTCTGTAGGAGGCAATTGAGGTAAAAATTTACTTGTAAACTGGTAAACTGGTCGTTTGACGCATGAAGTATTTGGATATATAACTTTATTTTTTGTTTTTTTCGTAAACCCACGTGTTTTGGTAAGGCAAAAGTAGCAATCATTTTGATGATTTTGTGGTTCACTCCAAATCGCTGGCTTCATAAACGGCAAAGACTTATGACTTCCTTTTACCCAACCTCTTTAAGACTTACCACAGCTACTACAACATATTTTCGGCAGCCAATTTTTATCTCTATCATCGATAGGAAACCCAAAATAACGGCGATAAGCATCTTTAATCTTGGAAGATATTGTCTCTCGTTGAGAACTGAAAGTTAGATTGCCACAAACGTAACAAAATAAATTTGGAGATTTGTTACAAATCCTTGACATTTTGTAATATGAAAGCGTTTGTGGATTCTTTAATTGCTTTGTTTCTTTACACAATAACAAAGTACACTATAAGATCTATTTACTGTTGCCGATTTTAACCGCACGATATTCAAATTAAAAGTGACTTACTTATTGCCCATTAGCTTCTATATATACAACAAATACCAGAATCTACCCTAATGTTCTTAATTTGAAATCACAGGTAATTGAAAAATACTATGTTATAATTTTTAATTCCAAGAACCATGCAAAATACCGTTGTACTTCAGTTCTATTACCTGCTCACTTAACGAAATGTTACATATATCATATGTAATGCTGGTTGCATTACAATATTGGGTACCTGCGGTAAATTGACAATAAAATCTACATTTTTTAACCGATTTTTATGGTTTATGGCTTTTTTTATTTTTAAGATAAATAGTTCTAAGAAAAAAGTTTAAAATGTGGAATATTTGCCTTATATTTTTTTTAATTCCATTTTTAAATTGAAAAATATTACGAATTTTGCACGAAAAAAATTTTTTTTCTCCAATAATTTCTAAATAACTCCAAAACGATAAGAGATAGAGAAAAATTGTATTTCACTGAAATAAAAACAATTTTATTACACATTTTTTGGTGTTTTATTTTTGAAAATCGGATGACTGTTTCTCGAGTTAGGATAAAATATGTGTCCGTACCTGACTAATTTAGGGGGAAAAATTTGTCACGCCCATAAAAAAAAATCCCGATCTGATGGAAAAAACCGACAACGGATTTGAGTTCAGCGTGTCAAAATCCATATAGGCCACATAGTTTTATTAAATGGAGGATTTTGCTGCAGAGCAGTGATATCGACCCTTATTTCATGAACGCACTTTTAATCTGTTGCGCAGTTTTAAACAGTTAACATCAGCCAAAAATAATTGAAAAAATTATAAAAAAAATATGAATTCTCTGCTTTTGATCAGCTGAAGCAGCACAAGTTTGCGGAAATAAATTGTTGCTCAAACTTATCACAGTAAATTTCATTTGGTTAAACAAATGTTAAAATAAGGATCCTTTAAGACGATGTGGTGATAATAGAAAATACATAAATAAAATAAATTAGAATTCGTTTTCCAATTTATATTATTATTATTATTTTTTAAATAGATTCAATGTGCATTCACCGCACAATAAATCTAGACAAATTAAACACGCCATAAGCAACCCCTTTATTAGTCTTACAAATTTATTTGCTTAAATAGTTGTGTTTTTATGTAAAATAATACCTTTACCGCCCAATATGAAACCAGCAATTTAAAAATTTTATCTGTTTTTTTTTCGATTTCCTCTTATGCTAATTTAAGCTTGAACAGTTGTCCTACAGCTAGAGAGCCCTTTGATATAAATATATTCCAACAATATAATCAGCAAAATTGTTTCGTAGCCAACATTATTTAGGAGCCATACAAAATCATTCGTGCAAACTGGAAAAAGTGAAGAAAATGCAAAAAAAAACACAAAACGAAATAATGAAGAAAATAAGTAATACAGATATTAAAAGAAGGAAAAAACTAAAAACAAAACCATCTTAAGTTCCTTTGAGTCCAGTGCTGAGTAGTGAATAAATGTGTAAGTGCACAATGTGTATTCACTGCTGTAGTTGTTGCTTTTGTATTTATTGCAATAGTTCGTTCATTCGTTGGTTGAATAAATGAATGAAATATCCTTTCGTATACAAAACAAGAAGATGTGTAAAATAGCAGAGGAAACGGAACTTTTCACTGAACACAAATAAATCACTGCCATTTTATGGTAATAATTTTCCAAAACAATGTTGCATGTTTTTCTTCAACACTTACAGACACTTATTCTGTTTATGTACGACTGAATGTATGCATAAATACGATATGAACTCTTACACTTTTACACATACATTTACAAATACTGTTGAATAAGACAAAAAAAATAGTTTTTCTAAAACAAAAATCAACATTAAATTCCAATGATGGACAGTTTGTGTGACAAAGATAAATGTTAATGGTACTTTTTTATTTCAATTGTTTTGTTCTGTATTCCGAATAAAATTATTTTGTTCAGAATTGCCACTACAGTATTGTTGTTTGTAGCAACAGAAATAAAAGTTTCTACTGATTTTTTGTTGCCAATAGGACATTTTTCCATCAATTGAACATTACCTGAGCACAAAGAAGCTATATAATGTAAGATTTTGGCGCTCTTTTGAGTCGAAATTGATTCCATTTGTTACTTATTTATTTTTATATAGTTTATAACTCAATATCACATCCCAGCAGATCAAACAAGGTGAGACCAATACTAAATAATTTCTGTAATTTTATGCATAAAAATTATGTACCAGATACAAATATTTGTATTTGAAGTTTGTAGCCAATTATGGCCTAGAGGCTTGGTTGCCGAAATTTAAATAAATAAATAAAAATAAAATAAATAAATATTTGTGTTGATGAATTCATGATCTTATGGTGGGGAATATTGTTTAAAAGACACAAATATGATATCAAAATAGATGAACTATATGAGTTCATTAATGAAAATAAAGAATTTTTTTTATTTATTTAATGAAAGTCTATAGATTATAAATCCTTACAGACCAAAAAAGAAAAATACATGCAAAAAATAAACTTAACTAATTACAAACATTTAAGAACAGAATAATATTACGTTTAATTATAGTAATATTTACAGAAAAACCAATGAAATTATAAAGATCATTATAGTTTTTCGATATTCTCCTTAGTGGGTCAGCATCAGCGTAGTTAGTTTGAAGACATCTAAGATAAAGAGGAGTAAAATTCCAAGTAGCTCTAAGTGGAACATTAAAGTTGATATTACTCAGCAAAAATTCAGAATTAACAGAACCATTTAATAAATTAACCATAAAAGTTACATTAAGCATAATTCGTCTACTTTCTAACGTTGGCAACTTAATTGTAGCAAGTCTAGTTGTGTACGGCAGAATGTTTCCATCAGGATCCCATGTTGTATGACCTAAATTAATAGAAGAAATTGTTTCTGAACAGATTCGATTCGATCCATCTGAAAATTGGTATGAGGACCCAAAATAATAGATCCGAATTCTAGAGTAGGTCTTACTAATGAGGTGTACAGCCGTACAGTTATTTGTGGTTCTGTAAACTCTTTAGCCCAACATTTTCTAAAAGCGAGAACACCACGAGATTTATTTACCATCATAACAATATGGTTGTTGAAATTTAGTTTAGGGTTAAAAAGAACGCCTAGATCCTGAAACTCCGAAACCAGTTCAAGTTGATAACCACCCAGAAACAAGGGACAACCAGCATTCCAATTTCGTGAGAATCTCATATGTTTGCATTTTTTTAGGTTGAGAGTCATTAAATTAATATTGCACCATTCGAAAAATTTATTCAAATCATGTTGTAACTGAGTTCCATCCTGAATGTTCTTGTAACTCAGAAAAATCTTTACGTCATCAGCATACATTAACACATTGCAAAATTTGATTGCACTTGGCAAATCATTTATAAATAGCGAAAATAAAATAGGACCCAAATTACAGCGGAAAATCTGAGTAAACTGACAGTACTGTATGTCACATTTCTGACGTTGTTTAGCATTCAATTGAGGATTACACAGAAAATTTTTATAATTCTGTTACTCTTACAAAACGGTTAAATACACGAAAAACCTAAAATAAATAACAAAAAAGGGAACCCCACAGATGTGCTAAATCGTTAACTGCAAAAAAGGGATTGCATTTATTAGCGAAATGGTCCTGTTAATGTGTATGGAAAGACAATCGAGATGTCCTTACCATTTCAGATATGCATGCTGTTGAAATTGTAGAGGTGAGGAGGTACTTGAGCTAAACGACATTTGGAGAAAACTATAAGTCTCCTCTAACTGTAAATGCCGAAGATATAACAAAATTTGTGAAATGGCGACCCCTACGTACTAGAGCCGGATGGCATTTGGAGAAAAATACGATCCTCATTGAGATGGAAACTTTGATAACACCACGTTCAGACCCGACTATAAATGCTGAAAGTATAACAAAAAATGGGTAATTGCGACCCCTACGTTGGACAAAAAACTATTTTTTTTCGAAATCGTCTTGTACAAAGGCCTTGTATTTATAGGGCACGAGGGTGGCACTCTGTAGTCATTTCATTTGTAAATTTTAGAATATTACTGCCGTATTCATAAAAAATATTTTAGGTTTATTGATAGCTTATTTGACAAATTTCTGTGCAACATCTGTCAAATAAGCTTTTAATAAATCTAAAATATTTTTATGAATACAGCAGTTAATCTTTAACCAAATAAATTATTCTTTTACGAAACCTTGTAGGAAAAACAATTGTATTTTATCCGTCTGACCGTGAGTTGAAAGCTCCTGTATGTGAAGAAAATCTTTCAGAAATATTCCTAAATGAATTGCTTTCGGAAGTCAGCATAATATGTCATGTAGCTCGTTTTAGGGTTAATGTAGTGAGTAAAAGCGGAAGATGAAACATTTTGGTAAAATGAATACTCAGCTGATGAAGGAAAATTATGTAAAGAAAAATTGTCGGAAAATGTTAAAAAAGGCGGGAAAAAATAAAAAAGGGAAATTTTAGGTTGGAAAAAGTTTTTTGAAGTTTAAGATGGGGATTGAGTTTCTGTAGGCGAGAGAGAAAAGTGCGAGTGGAAAAAGGAAAATAAATTAAGAAAGTTTTAATTTGTCTGAGTGAAATAAAACGAAAAGAAAGTTATAGATTTGAAAACACAGAAATTTTTTTAGTTAAAATGAAAAAGAAGGAAAAAATGTATTTAATAATATTTTAAAAATATTTTTTTATTTTGTTACATGAAATTATATTTTATTAAAATAAATAAATAAAATTACATTTAGATACATACAAACACACACAAGTTTTTTATTAAATAAAAAGAAAATAACTAATTCAGATTTTTGTTTTATTAAACAAAAATAAGAAAACAACACCAACCTTGGAGGTATTACACCAATTTTATACGCGAACAGACAGTAGACAGCTTCGGAATGAAATAGGAAAAAAAGACAAGTCGGTAAAGTAACTTAAGATTTTCAGATACTACCTGTAGTGTGACCCCAAGTTGGCTACTGTGCGGTGGCAAGAGAAAATAGTCATTTTCGTCCCTGGCGGATATTCGTAAATCCTACATTGGGGAGTCCTTGTGTTTTTTTTCTGGATGACTGACAATGACAAGACGAAAGACATGGCATGAATGGTTTAGGATTATCCAACGATGGAGTGATCTGAAAATAAAAAAAGGAAATTGAGAAAATCTAAGCTGTAGGGGCAAATATAAGTAGGGGCAGATCAGTGAATAAATGACCGTAGATTTGCCATGGTTAGGGGGGGCAGGCCAATGCAGCATTCCACCAGCTGCAGGCTAGAGTGTTAGGTATCAGAGCGTAGTCATGAGAGAACCAAGGGACACAAACCTGATGGTTGAAGTTCTTTTGTTTTACTTGCCCTTTTTTTTTTTTTGCTCAGTGTCTCAGATGGATGGCTTGATGGCGAACCTCACGCACTCTACCGGAGTAGCCGGACAAATCCAGCTTGTTTTTATTTTTAGCCTTGCCATCAGTCATTCACCGGGCTTGGCCCAAGAGACTCTTAACAAATAGGCTGCCTCTGTTTTATTTTATAGCTCCCGGATAATTGACAGACTTCTTAATAAATTACAAATTTAATTTTAGAACGTCTTACATTTTTTAAGGACAAAAAAATTTGGTTTTAAAAACACTCAGCTGAAAATGCATTTTTTACATAGATTCTTCTCGCCTACAAAATGTTCGTACCAAATTTTTATAACATCTATCATCTCCGTTGAGTACTTAAAAGAACGTAGTAACTCGGTTTTTTGTTTGTTTGTTTTCTATATCTCATTTTTGTGCTTTATTTCCTAATTCTCTGCCTTTCTTATTTCCTTTGTGTATGTGCGTGAGAATGAACTTTGTGTGTGAACATTGTTTTTGTTGTTCGTTGTTCATTTAAAATCTACACAAGATGGGTAAATGAAAATCTAAACATATTTTGTATAGTGTTTATGTAACATTAAAGAAAAAAAGAAAACTATAAACGATTTGAAAAAATAAAACAGAAAAATAAAGAAATATTATGAAAAGAATTGTAAAGAAAGCAAAAAAAAAAAAAAACAATAAATAAATTGTGGTAAAATGGTACATAAACTAACTTTTGATGTGTTTAATTTAACAATACGTTTATTTGTTGCAACACACAAAACAGAGAAAAACAAATGAAAGAGAACTAAAGTGTTGCAAGATAATAACATTTACTTATGTTGATTGTTTAAGCTTAATATGTATATACAAAGAACAGAAGGATAATTAGATGTGATATAAAGAATGAAAAAAAAAAACAGTTTAAAGAAGGGACTTAAATTGTATTTCGTTAATAACGATAAAATGAAAAAATTTTTTCTAAAAACATAACACAGTAAAGTTTTTAGAAAATGAAAATTTATAGTTTTTTTTTTCTATATTAAACGCTTATTTACGAAATTATAGACTATTAAGAGATTTTTATGATTTCTTTAAATAAATTATATAGTAATAAGGGATTAAAAGTTTTTTTTCCCCAATTAAAAAAATTTTTAATATTTTTGTTTGTTTTATCTTTTTATTAATAATTTTAAAAAATGCAAGTTAAAACAAAAGTCACAAGTAAGCAAAGTACCATAACAATCGAACTAAATTTTGTATTTAAATCGGCGATTAAATTTTTTAACGCATATCATCGAAATTTTAATGTCAGAATGTCGCCCTTTGAAGCAATGATTCGTTGCTAAGTTCATTGTTACCACCAATACGGAATTTTAAGAGATTTGCATCGAACCTGTAGACCACGTTTAATTTTCACTGCAGTAAATATTGAACGTCTAGAGCTCGTACGTCGCCCCGGCGCATTTGAAAATAGACTTATTCTTATTCCCATTTAGGTTGCAATCGGTTTAAAATATTAAGACCCGCATATCATCGGCAACATCTAAATTATGTCAGAGACACGGCCATTAAGTTTAACGTAGAATACGCCATCTGATAAGACAGCAAACATATATAACAATAAATGATAAATAATATAAGCAAATTAATTTATTTATTTGATAGTTACTTTTGATAATATACATAAGCTTATGGTATGGTTTTTAAATTAACATTCAAATTTCTCGCAAGAACTAAGTCAATGGTTGTGTTATCAATAGTTGTGAGAGCATCGTTTCGAATATAATCCAAAAAAAATGTATCGCTCATATATTTCGCTTTCAATATTTCATCAATCAAAACAACAGCCGAAGGTTTGTGTCCACACTGAGTTTGTGTTCATGCTACAAACTCAAACACTCAACAAAACACCACACATAAGTATGTTTAAGTGTATGTGTTTAAACAATTTTCATTTGAGAAATTTAAATATTAGGAAGATATCAACCAATATGACATGTATATCAAACGAAAGATAACATCTTTATTTGCCTACAAAAAAATTTAAAAAAAAAGTTATCTCGCCGTTTCCTCATAATCAAAGATTACAACAATAACAATCTGACTTGACTCCCTATACCGTAAGGTAAGACGTATTCTACGCCAAAAATCTGATTATAATAATTTTAATTGGCGAAGCTCATTTTAATTTGAATAGGTTTGTTGATTAGGAGAACTATAGGTTTTTGGGTTCTAAAAATGTAAAAACTTTTTATCAATGCCAATTGCATCCGATAAGGTATACTGTACGATGTGTGGCATAACTTTTGAAATTATCATTGAGTCTTACTTCTTTGAATATGTTGTAATGGGGAGCTGCATCAATTTATGATGGAACATTTTTTAACATATTTTGATGAGTTTTTTTAATTTGTTACAAAAATTTTTTTAAAAAATATTTATTGTAAAAAATATATTTTTTTTAACATTTTTTGTAGCTCTGCAGAAGTAATATTATATAAACTTTCGCATTCCTGCTTTTTTATTTACCTGATGATAAGTATAAGTTGAAGTTTAACAATACAAGGATACAACTGCTACAACAAAAACTGTGCTCTCAAGTAAATAAATCAAAACTGAACTTCAATAGACGTTGTGAATTGAACCATTATCAAAAATCTCTACTGAAAGTCTTTGACGCATTTCTATGGGTTTTAAATAAGACCTCAGCAACACTATCTTACTTTAGCGAAATTATCCATTGTTTTCTGTTTTTTGGATTTCGTGGGATGTATAAATCTACTTTACTGCCGCATTGTAATCTATTTGTGTGTATTTGGGAAAATTTAGTATTAAAAAACTTAAACACAATTTAAAATTTTTAATAATTTAAATTTATTACCATTTCTTTAAAACAAATTTCAGTAACATTTCGAATAACCAATGTTCGAAGAACCTTCTGATAATTTAATAGAGTTTCTTATAAATTTACGTACTGCCGAAATATTTGTATAGATACCTGGATACATTGGATGAGCACAGCCTTTACCTTCCGCTATGATACCACAAAATTGCCCATCAATAACGGCGGGACCTCCTGAATCACCAACACAGGCATCTTGGCCATCCAGTGATGAAGCGCAGAACATTGTACTTGAGATGACATATCTACGATACATGTATGAACATTTATCTTTTTCCAATACCTGTGCTGTTGCTCTTATCAAGTTGTCGGAAACATTTGAAATGTTTTGATGCACTTTACCCCAACCAAAAATCCGTACATCGACGCCTGGTCTCCAAGTTTTGTTACATAAAGGAATTGTTCGTATATATAAACCATAAACTGGAGAACGTGATTTTAAAACTGCCACGTCAATATACAATTTGACGTAATCTTTGGGAAACATGATGCTGTGAACCCCAGATCTTAGACCCATTTCCGAGCTATGAGTTACTCCAGCCACTATAGTTATAGCATTAACTCTAATGTCCCTTACACAATGGGCCGCAGTGACAACAAAATGTAATGCTACTAAAGTTCCACCACAACGAAATGTATTATTTATCAGCAGTCGCACTATAAAGGGTGCCTCTTTAATGTTAGCGTGTGTGCCGCCCACAATGCGTGACTGGATTTGAGGAAAAACCAAGGTCACATTTAAAATAACAAAGATGAAGATTACAAATACTTTGAAAATGTTCTTGAATTCGATTATCATTTTTTCGATATAAAAATAATTTGGCAGTTGTTAACCACATTCGCTTCTAACTAGCTAGTCGTTACTGTTGTGATTATTAACTTTTTTTTATTACTTCTTAATCAATGTTAGTTAGAATTTTAATCAATTTCTAAACAAAATAAAACATTTGTACAAATATTTAACTATTAATGTATGCACACTGTTTTAAAATTCTATAAGAGCTTTGGCAGCTTTGAAAGTAAATATCAATGTCTGATCTAAATTGTAAGGGTTTCTTAAAGTTTTGTGGTTCTTTGTTTCTAGTAGAGGTAGAAGAAACAATAGTTTTGTTTGTTATTAATTGTATGGTAGCAGTTAAGGCATATTTGTTGTTCATCAGGTAATCGCAGTAAATTTAACAGATATAAAGTTTGACATTTGAAATAAATGAGAAAATAAATAACATTAATTAAAAGTGTTATATTCGCCCATGCCGAATCTGGTATATTCCTTGACCATCATTTACCTACGCATAACGATCACATTGTTTTCATTTGTTTTCTACTAATCAAGACCTTTCATTTGATATTGATATTAATGCGGTTAAGATAAACTGTTATCCGCCATTTTGTTTCAGATTCTATCTTAAATTTCGCACTTTGATTTGATTAAGTGGAATTGATCCATACATGAGTTTATTGCACGCCATTTTGCGTTGTATTTTGGTTTGAAACTGATTGAAAAGCTAAATAAATAAAAATTAAGAAACTAAATCTGTAGTAATAAATTCTATAGCATTCCCTCAATATGTACTGTAGATTATTTATTATTTCAATGTTAATCAAAACTTTAAATCCAAAAAAATGTGAATCAAAAAAATTTGTTAGTAACATGGGTAATCACAGTTGAACCTGTTCAAAATTTGAAATTTTGCAAAATTTACTTGTGAGCAAATAACGAAGCCAATTTTCTCAAAGTTTTTTTTTAATGCAAATACTGTAAAGTGTTCATTGGCAATGAATACATTTGGTTGTGTTAATTAGCGCTACCTTTATAGCAGAATCATAGATTTTAATAAATGATTCTGCTGAAAAACTTATTGAAATAACGTACGGCCTTATTCATAACAAAAAGTTGGCATTAACATAAAGTTTATTCATAACACACATGCCAAGCTCTGGCTAATAGCATGTTTCCACGGCACATTGAATTACTTGATTCGCTCTTTAAATTACTTAAGTGAATTACCCTGTTTCCACGACATATTATTAATTTGATTTGACAATTCTTCTTCGTGCTTTTTCATTTAAATTATCGGTGAACATTAAGATATATAAAATTTTATATAGAAAATTATAATTATTTTATCAATGTAGGCAAAAAGTAAGTAATACTCGTAATAATATTGTAAATTTATAAGAAATCTATGCAAATAATATCATTATTTTTTTAATTACCAGATAATAGAAAAAGTGCAAGAAAATAGGACCAGTGCAGCCAGCAAACCCTATAAACACAATTTCATCTCATCCCATAATTTTGATGTGGCCAATAGTTTTCTAGAAATAACAGCTTTCTTTAAAATTTTCTTTTTTGCTTCCATTTAATTTTTTATATATGAAATTGAACTTTTCTCTTTTCTTCTTTTCGTTTTGCTTTGATATTTTTGACAGCTGGAGATGGTAAACTACCGATAAAAACTAGAGAAGACACTGATTTTATTATAATTCGCATGGTAATTCTAAATGAATTACGCACAAAAATAGTAATTCGCTTTGAAAATTTTGCATGGAAAAATTATGTAATTTGGTTCGTAATTAGCCTTTGAATTATAAATAAGACATCGAATTACGAATATCGTTGCCGTGGAAAGATGTTATAACGATTTGCTAAACTCCTGTTAACGAGCTGCAAAACGTTTGCCAACTTGTGAAAAACAGCTGTTCTGTGTTGTTGTTTTACATCACCAATATTTTTTTATCTACAATTTCATCCTGTTCTTAATTTACAGACCGTTTGCCTTGCTTTTCCATTTTGATAAAAAATTATATTGTTCGTTTATTTTTTAAATTTATTTTTCAATTTTAAAAATTGTTAGTATGGATGGAAGAAACAAAAAATGTCAAAATCAGGGATGATATACAAAAAATGGTTGCATTTTTGAGGAGTATCATGCAATTTCAGAGTTGATTTATGAAAAGTTGGCAGACGGATAAAAGTTTCTAACGCTGGGTCCCCACGTAGCAATTTTCATTGCTAAGCTTAAGCCAAAAAGTCGGCAGAATAACGGCACTTTATTGCTAAGGTATGATTATTTTCACTGGGTGGAGAACACGACACAAATAATTTATTTTTATAATTTAATATTTTTGTTTTAACTTTTATGAGTTTTTTTGGAGTACCTCACTCTTAATTATTATCAGGTGAAATTATTTTAATTTTCCTTTGTTTCTGCAAAGAAAAACATAAAATTCAAAGAAAATTAAACGATTTTGACAGCTAATTGCGGCAATAATTGCTCAAGCAATCAGCAGAGCAATGATTGCTCAATAAATTGCTACATATGGCAATTTGCGGTCTACACCTTGCAATTTCTATGGACGCAATCAAATTTTACAATTGCGGTAATAAATATTGCTACGTGGAGACCCCGGGTTATGAATGAACTCTGTGCCAACGAGCTGCCAAGCTTAATCGGCATTCTAGTTAGCAGCTCGTTGTACGTAGTGTAAAAACTGTGGCCAACTTTTTATTATGAATAAGGCCGTTAGAAATTAAGCAAAATTATTTTTTTTTATACTACAAATATTTAACAGCAAAAATGTATATTTACATTAAACGCAACTTTTAAAATAAATAATTTTGTATAATCTAGTTTTTTTTTTGTAACAAAACTATTTAAATGTCTGCCATTTGTAATTATAAATGAGTTAATCTTATAGAAAACACAAATATTTACATTGACATCGTTAAAATTAAAAGTTTTGTATTTATATATGTAAGTAAAAAGTACTGTAACTGTTCAGTAAATGGTAAAACTTATGTGTGTAACCAAAGATAAAAGAAAACTTAATTTCCTCTTAGAATCACTTTTGTACATACTTTGCTCATGTGAGTACTTTACTCCTACTGTATTCCGCTTCTTATTTAAGTTAAATACAAAATGAACAACTGAAGAAAACCATCTTTACATATTTTTTTAAAACTTTATAATAATAAAAATAGAGCAAACAAAGACAAAATAAACTTTTAGCATTATTGCAAATGTTAACAGGTAGTCAGTCGACAACATAATTTACTAAGTGAACAGTGAGTGCTACAAAGGCTGACAAATTGTGTTCCTATAGCACGGAATTGTTTTAGCATAATTACTGTTAGAAAATTTCTACATAAAAACTAAAAAAATTAAAATCAAAAGGTGATTGCAATTTAGAGAGGGTTCTTCGATAACATTTCTTTATGAAGTTTTATAATTGATATTGTTACATACATGGGTCAATTTCAAAAAAAACGTACACATCGAGTTTTTTTTCTTATTTTTAAAGTTTTTCCAATTTGCCGGTAAGAATGGCCAATTTATGTAGAAATTGATGAAGATTCCGGTGGTACTTTTAGGCTCTCAAAAAGATCAATATTTTTTGAATTTTTTTAGGTTTTCTATGATTTCTATCTTGAGCGTCACACACCAAATATGTATAAAAAATCGCTAAAAATGCAAAAATATTTGAAATTCAAGCTTACTACGATGTTCTTTTGTTTCTCAAGATTGACTTTTGCGAAAATCACCTTTTCGATTATAAACACAAAATCACGATTCACCTTGATTTTTAATTTTTTTTTAAAGTGACTAGTTATTTTAAAATTTTAAGATGAAAATATGTAAATTTTTGGTAAAAAAAAATACTTGAACTTAGAGGTTACTTGCAAAGTAATAGACTTGTAATAATTTATTTTAAAAAAAAATTAATTATAAGCGTTTTAAGGAAAAAAAACTAAGTGCGACGCTCAAGATATTTTGTGAAGATCAAGAGATTTTGTTGCACGTAAACAAGAAATAATGCCAAATTTAAAGTTTAACGAAAAAAAGTTTATTCTTTTACAAAAAGTAAGTAAAAATAAACAAAAAATCTTAAAAAAAAAAAAATTTCATACAAAACTAAACATATACATATTCGTTGATGTCTTTAACAAAAATGGAAAAAAGGAAGTAATTCTTGAAGAAACTTAGACACATATGTAAATATTTGACGCAAAACAATAACTTAACTTAATTAATTTTTTATTTTCATTCGATTTCTTATTCTGAATCTGTATAAACTTCATGAAATGACAAGCGGCTTTGTTTTTTTTATTCGCATTAATTTTTACCAGTTTCGAACTAAGCTTGTGGCAGTTGCATAAATTTCCGGTCCCCCAGAGGTTTAAGTTGCAAAAGCACGATTAAACTCAAATATACCACGATTATACCTTTCTTTCTTCTTTCTTTTATATTCGTCATTACGCGCTTTATCGAGCTTTATTTTCTCTCGATATCTTTGTGCTCTTTCAGCCGCCATTAATTTTGTTGTTTTACTCTTAAAAATTAAAAAATAAAATCATAATTAAGCATTTTAAGCTATGAAGCAATATATATCAAAAGTGATGCACATGAAATTTTTACCTATTCTGGGTTTTTTTCGTAGGCAATTTATTTCTCAAACTCACAAAATATAAAAAAATGAGTTGAAACCATGTAAACAATGATTGTCAACTTCAATTTTTTACATTTAATATATTCACTTTTAAAAAAATTAGCGTGACGCTCATGAATTTTTATCGCGCCCTTACCATGGTGTTCACAAAAACTACGCAAATGCACACTTTTTTACAAAGATTTTTTTTTCGCTTTTTCACTTTTGTAATAATTAACGTTTGTACTTTCCTTACGTTATTTACTTTATTTAAATGCAAATTGAAAACTAGTAATATTACTTGAATTATAAAAAAGTGACGCTCAATGCAAATTGTGGGGACAACCTTTCTTTGCAACACCAAATTCGCACTAATTCAGTTTTGACGACTATAACAAATGAAAACACAAGAAAGAAACTCAATAATTCGAAAACTGTTATTAAATGTTTCATATTTACATTTTTCTGGATTTTATTTAATTTTGTTTACTAAAAATTCTAACGGGGGACACACGCTTTTGTATGGAAGGAGTCCGAGGGAGAAACAAAATACCATTCTGAATAAACAAAAAAACAAACATACAAATTTGAGAATTACGTTTTTTTGTTGCATATTCCTCGCTGATCAGTCTCAAATTTTTTATTTTTGTGTTGTTGTTTTTTTTAACCTAAAATAGTAGTGTTAAGTGCGGGACACAAAAATTGCGTTTTTTTTTTGAAATTGACCCACATATGAATAAAAAAAAACATTGATGTACATTTTATAGAGAACATGGTGCAGATTTTGGTCAGGGGGCCTTACTTTTTAGAAGATGAGGTAAAAAAAAATAAAGTGACTGTGACCGGCATTCATTACAGGAACATGATGACGAATTTTTTGTGGCCTTAACTGGATGGCATGTGGTTTCAGCAAAACGGCGCCACCTGCTACATCTCTAATACTACATTTACACCTGAGCGAAATCTAGTAGATTTGATTTAAGATCTTTATTAAAATCTATACCGTTTATACCACTGTTTTTTGACATTTTGCAAGATTTCGTTGTTAGAACAGTATATTTATTTAAAAGGTGGTCTGAGAGGCTCTCTTTGCTCTACTTCTCCAAAATTCAAACTTCATATTAAAAAAATGTAAACAATAAATTACTTGTGCGATTGCACCACCAGTTTTCTGTGTGCATCACGAAGTATTACTAGAGTTTAAGTAGATTCTGCCAAAATCTAGTGGCGAAGTAGATTTCGTTTTGTATGGGAAATCTGTTAGAAATGAACAAGATTTCGCTCAAAATTCCGTAAGCACTAGATTTTGTGTAGGTGTAAATGTAGTATAAGAAAAAGTCAAAAAAATTTCATTAAAAGAGTAATGCCCTGTCATTAGAGCCGTGAGTGTCATTTGGCAGATATTTTATTTTGTACTTAATCGGAATCACTATTATCTAAAAAAATACGTGTTTTTACTTTAAAATAAAAAATAGCATTCCTATTGAGACACCCTTTTTATAATATCACACCAAAAAACATCATTATTGAAACGGTTACTTAGTGCTTACCTGCTTCCAAGTGTGTTTCTAAGGAAGGTAGGTAAGGCTGGTGCAAAATTACCCTCACACCCTCACCCGGAGACCATGACGGTCAATTGTGACGCCTTAATATAGAAAAAAGAGAAGAATAGAATAAGAATAGAAATAGTTAGAATAGAAGAGAAAAAGAAGCAGACCAGTCCAGAGTCTCTGGCGGGAATCGAACCCGCAACCCTCAAACTAGTAGACCAGCACACTACTGACTAGTCCACCGGGACACCCTCTCTATTTGCAGTAAATAAATTCTTATGTCATCTCTATTAGAAGATGACTATGCTGAAAAAGGTTAGTTAAAACTTTCCCATTTTCTCTACTGATATATAAAAGCAGTACAGAAGATATATTTTGTTGTCCAACAATAATGTATGATGTTAATTGAGTCAAACCTTAACATAAAATTTTTTAGTCCAATTAAATTTGACATTTATGTATTTGTTTTTAATGTTTGACAAATTCAACCATGTAAAGGTACACACTTAAGCAGCGCATTAAGAATGTTAAAGCCTTTTACGAAAGTGAGCGTTCAAATCACAATGCATTTCGTGCGCTTTGTGATTTTTTTAACCAACATAATCGACCAAATGTGTACACAATCGTGATAGTTATGCGCTAATTTCAGCAAACCGGGCCTGTAGGAAATGTGAGAACATCTGTGCATGCTCGCCCAGTTCGTTCTGCGGCAAGCATTGCTTTTGTTGGCGATAGTGTGGCAGAAAAGCCGTCAACCTAGACTCGTCGTCGTGCCCAACAACACTAATGCGAATTTTGAATAAAGATTTAAACTTACACGCTAACAAGGTTCAATTGACTTAATAGCTGAAGCCTTCTGACCATTTCAAGCGTCGCCAATACGCCGAATGGTTGGTTAAACTAGGACAAGTGAATAGTGACTTTACAAAGAAAACCATTTTCAGCGAAGAGGCACACAATTATCAGTAAATTCCGTATCTTTGACCAATTTTCGATAATTTCCCTTTTTATTAAATTAGTTTATCCACATCTATTTAATTTTTCACACACTTTACCACATTCTGTTTAATGCCACAATGTTGCACAGTTTTTCTTTTTTGTTTAAACCAAAAGAAACAAATCCTTTTAAACTTTTGTATGAGTTTCTCATGTTATTAACAAACTATTTAAAAACATTAACGTAAATGACATTTACAAGATTATCTGTGAGATCAGAGATACATACATACATACAAATATACATATAACGAAAAAAAAAGTGAATAAAAACAAGTAAGAGTGCTATATTCAGCCGTGCCGAATCTTACATACCCTTCACAACGTATGAAATACGTACATACATACATACATACATATATGAGTCATTATCTTAATAATGACTTTATCCGCTTAAAAACATCCCTTTGTAAAATGATGAATTGAGTTTATGTATGTATGTTAAAAAAACAAAATAAAAAAATTTAAATAAACATAAAAAATTAAATAAAAAAAAAATTTTAACTCAATTGGTGTGAAAAGACGGTTTAGGTTTTTTAAGTGACTGTGACCGGCACTCATTACAGGAACATGATGACGAATTTTTTGTGGCCTTAACTGGATGGCATGTGCCACCTGCCACATCTCTAAGAAAAAGTAATGAAAAGACGGTCTAGGTTCTTTCATCATATCTCAGTTGTTTATAGAGCGATTTTTCTGATTTTTTACCGACCTGCTCCCGAATATTTCTGATATTTTGGTACCTTACACGGGTCTTGAAAATGTCTGTTGGCTTCAAAGAGTTGATTTCAACATACCGACGGACAGTGCTTAATTAACTCCCCTATTCATAAGCTTTCAGAAAATATATACTTTATGCGGTCGGAAATGGAAATTGTAGAAATTTCAAACGGAATGACAAACCTATATATACCCTTACACTCACTGTGAAGGGTAAAAAAATATATAAAATGCCACAACAAGTAGAACACATAGTAAAATATCATCGTTGTTACTGTTTTATAAAACGAAAAAAAAAAAAAATTAAACATAGAGAAAACTTTTTCAAAAAACAAAAAAAAAACATAAACTTTCTATGATAAAAACTCTAGTGTCCAGTGTTGGCAACTTTTATATATTAAAAAGCATTAAACCCAAGAACTTTGTAATAATATGCAGTTTTTGTTATTTATTGTTTTGTTAACTTATAAAATGAGTTTTTATTTTATTCTAAAGATTCGGTATCACTGAAAAAAAGAACACATTAAAAAAATCTAAAATTCTTCGCTTAAAAAATTTTAAAAAGCACTAAACAGTACGAAAGGAACACAGTTGACAACGCTGCAGTGGTAAAAAAAAATTAGAGAAATTGTTACTTCTCAAACTTAGACTTGTGTTGTTGTAGAACCACACATAAAAAAGAAAAAGTTTTTTTTTTAATATTTCCCACTGTAATGAAACAAAAGACCACAGGAAATCTTGGAATAAAGTTTTTCAACACAATGTTTTTTCCATAATTAGTGTTAGTAAAAATTTAAGTTGAATAGAATTATTATTGTTGTTGTTTTTATTTAAGAGGGTTAAAAATCAAATATACACATACATACTATGTGCCAAAAGGTCACTCTAAAACTACAATTGAAAGAAGGTTAATTTCATATTTCTATATGTGACCTGCTCCACGAAAAGTGACCTCTGCGCCGAAAAGAAGTTATTGAGAAAAACGCGTTTAAAAAAAGCGTTTTGTTCAAATTATCAATGTTTTTGATTTAAGCCGATATAATTGAATCTATTATTTATTATTATTTAATTTATCTATTATTTAATTAATTTCAGGTTAAAATAAATCTTAATTAACGTAGAGGTCCCTTTTCGTGGAGCAGGTCACACATATTATCACATTTTAAAATTTTTTTCATTAATTATGTTCATCTTTACAGGTGATTTGTAAAACATAGAAACTTGCAGTTTGCGGCATTTGAAAGAACGTTTTTTTTCCTATAAGAATTACTCAAAAAGTAAAAAAAAAATTTTTCGGCGCAGAGGTCCCTTTTCGTGGAGCAGATCACATATTATTTTTATACCCGCCACCAAAAAAATGGTGGGGGTATATTCATTTTGTCATTCCGTTTGTAACACATCGAAATATCCATTTTAGACCCCATAAAGTGTATATATTCTGAATCAGGGTTTGATTTGATGACGATCTAGCTATGTCCGTCCGTCTGTCCGTCTGTTGAAAGCACGATAGAGGTCGCACCGAAAAAGCTAGGGGGCTCAAATTTTGCCAGAATCTTTCTTATAGACAAGGTTTGTTTGATATTGAAAATGGGCTAAATCGGAATATTAGGAAGAGAGTTATAGCTCGAAAAGCAAGAGTAGGTCGAAAAAACCGTGTCCTTCTAACATCGAATAAAATGGAATTGTGTCCAAACGCATTAATGTAGACTCATGAAACTTCGAATATATATTTCCTGAGTAAAAACAATATTTTTCCCAGAAAATTATCTAAATTTATGCATAAGGGGAAGAGTTATCGATCAAAATGTACGAAAATTTATACCGCACAGTGTATTTTTCCATATATTTAAAAACAAAAACGTCATAAAAGCAACAAACTTGGATGTGCGACTCTGAAATTTTGCACACTCTGCTTTTTGGTGAGTGGCTTTTTTGTAAAATCAATGTGTCACGCCCACAATTACGCCCACCTCCCATATAACGTTTTAACTAAAATTCATATAATTTCTCTATTAATAAAGATTTTGGAATTATAAAGGGCTATATTGAAACACCTAAGTTGTACTCATTCGCAAAAATAACTTTGACACGCCTACTATAACGCCCACTTTTCACGTTATCTACCGTTAATGAAATTTAAAAGCTCATAAAACCGCCAAAATTAGAGGTATGATGATAAGATTTGCTACGTATATCCCCCTAGGCAATATCATTACTGTGCCAGAAAATTAAGGTGCCACGCCCACTTTTACGCCCACCTCCCATATAACGTTTTACCTAAAATTCATATAATTTCTCTATTAATAAAGATTTTGGAATAATAAAGGGCTATATTGAAACACCTAAGTTGTACTCATTCGCAAAAATAACTTTGACACGCCTACTATAACGCCCACTTTTCACGTTATCTACCGTTAATGAAATTTAAAAGCTCATAAAACCGCCAAAATTAGAGGTATGATGATAAAATTTGCTACGCATATCCCCCTAGGCAATATCATTACTCTGCCAGAAAATGAAGGTGCCACGCCCACTTTTACGCCCACCTCCCATATAACGTTTTACCTACAATTCATATAATTTCTCTATTTATTAAGATTTTGAAATAATAAAGCGCTAAATTGAAACACCTAAGTTGTACTCATTCGCAAAAACAACTTTGACACGCCTACTATAACGCCCACTTTTCACGTTATCTACCGTTAATGAAATTTAAAAGCTCATAAAACCGCCAAAATTAGAGGTATGATGATAAAATTTGCTACGTATATCCTTCTAATCAATGTAATTGTTGTGCCAAAAAGTTTAGGTGACACGCCCACTTTAACGCCTACCTCCCATATAACGGTTTATCTTAAATTCATGTAATTTCTCTATTGACAAAGTTTTTGGGAAAATAAAGGACTATATTGAAATATCTAAGTTGTATTTATTAGCAGAAAATTTATTGACACTCCTACTTTAACTCCCACTTTTACTAAGAGACTACATTTACAAAAGCATTTTAGTAGCATATCGAAGTTATAAAGGGTGGTTAAATTTTAAGGACCGATGTTGAATTTAAATAAAACACAAATTATTTAGGACATTATTATTATTTCTTTTTGTAATTATAAAATTTGTATGGTTCAATTATGTATTTAACAAAATATCGGCCAAATGCACCCCCCCCCCATCCTTGGAGCCACTCCTTTCTCTAATGATACAAATTTTCAATGACACTGTTGATGCTCGATTGTTGGGCACGATGATGAGTCGAGGTTGACTGCTCTTTTGCCACACTATCGCAAAAAACCGCAATGGTACCCATTCAATGAACTAAGAAGGCATTCACAGATTTTCTAACATTTTATACAGACCTGTTTTGCAGAAATTTAAATATTTTTTACAATTCTCCCGACTGTGGACGAATTTGAACGATTATATTGATCAAAAGAATTACGAAGTGCACAAAATACATTTTGATCTGAACGCCCATTTGTATAAAAGACCTGCTCATTTGCGTATCTTTTCACGGATCAAATTGAGTAAGTTTGAGATTGAGAAATGTCAAATGAAATGCAGAAAGCAAATTTAAAGACTAGGTGTAGTTCACCTTCAACATGGGCCCTTAAAATTTAACCATCCTCTACAAAGACAGTGATACATATTTTATTATAAAGAGATTATTCCATAACGATTAACAAGATAATAAATATTGTGCTTTAAATATACACAAAATTGGTGGTGGGTATAAAAGATTCGGCACAGCCGAATATAGTGCTCTTACTTGTTTTTATACATTTAAGGATATCTTAATTAAAAATATTTTATAATATTGTGATGTTTTGAAAGATCTATTTATAAAAACTTGGTGTATAACTAAAAAATGAGAGATTTTTTTGTACAATATAGATTTATTCAATATATTATTCAATGTTAGCTATAACCTTTTACCATCTTTCTCGCACCACGAGAAGTACTCGTCTTTTGTGGTAAAGAACGAATCAAGCAAATTTCGTATACCCTGTTTAAAAGTGAAGTATTCTTTATATGCAGATCGAAACAAAAAGTAGTCGTACTGGACAAGGTCAAAGGCAAAAATTCTTAATTACTTGTTTTTAAATAATTTCTACAGTTTAATGTCTGACGGCATATTCTTGACATTTTCGGCCAATGCTCGCTTTCAACGAATCAGTTGCGTTCGATACATGTTTTCTGTGATAGTCTGCCCAGTTTTCAGCAGTTCAAAATAGATAGAACCCTTTTGGACCTATCGAATACTCAGCATTACCTTTTTGCAATAGATATTTAGCTTTTCTAGCGATTCAGCTGATTGGCTGGGCTGTTATTCTTTGAGTTATCGTAATGGATAAATTTTTCATTACAGGTATTGACTCGGTACAAAAGCGATTTTCTTTTATAGCGTTCAAACAGCATTTCGTCTCTCAAAGATGAATTTAAAAAACGAGTTTGAAACGAGTCTAATTAAGATATTTCTTGATATTCGCACTTGCGTATATTTAAAAATTGACTTGTGTCCGACTCGTTAATTTTGTTAATAATTGCCAACAACCTGGTTCATTCAATCTCCAACCCCTATTTAAATAATATTGTAGTTATTGGTAGAAATTGACTAAAGAGCCGATAGACAAACTTCACTTGAAAATATATTCGTTACATTACAGGTAAAGGGTGTACCTGTGGTGCCACGGGCTTCTTATATTTGAAATGGCGTTTTGTTTTTTCTGAGTGTAATATTAATACCCAGCGAAAGGGCTTGACTAGTAAAACACATAAAATCATGAAAAAGTTAAAATCAATAAAATCAAATATAGTACAGTCGTGTCTGGATATAGTGAACTAATTTTTGCAAGGCTTGTTCATAGTATCCAGGATGTTCTCTATATCAAGGTTGAAATTTTTTTTCAAAAACTCGTTTTATTTTCTAAAAATACATACATGTATGTAAATGCAATAGCTGATTAGAAACAATTGTTACAAAAAAAGAAATATATGTACATATGTATTTAAGTTTAATAAAACAATTGTTGTTGAAGTTGTTTTCAAAATTTTGTTCACTATTAGAGTTTTTCACTTTGCTTCCTTCAACCCCAACAATGTTGGTATAAAACGAAAGCGCTTGACTAGTATAATACAGTCAGCTATGAAAAAGTGATGGCGCCTTAAACAAAATGCCAGATAATTTTTTTCTCAACCCCATCAATATGGGTATCAAATGAAAGTGCTTGTATTAGTAGCATACAGCTAACAATGTAAAAATGCAAAGATGGCATCGCAAATAATAGAGCAAAATGGTTTCCAAAATTAATGTGAAATCTAGGCAACGCTATGCTGCGATTTGTTCGTAATATTTATGTGAATCATGGTGAAAAGTAATATTAGATTCTACACTACCGAATATTTTTATTGATATTGCTTAAGCATGCTTTTTACTGGTAACAAGCCATACATATTTATTCATCATGTAGTTCTAATTCGTCAGCTGTTAATTTTTTCATTTATTTAAGTCTCTGTTTTTTCTCATTAATTTCAAATGTCAAACTTCATATCTGTTGAATTTTATGCGATAACCTGATGAAAAAATATGCCTTGACTGCGGCTATTTAAATAATCTAGATCATTAATGTTGGTATCAAAATAATACATTTGGTGAGCCTCTCTAATAAGTTTATAATAATAGTTTTTTAACTCTGTGAAATTTTCCTTATGTCGCAATTTAAACATTCATTTATTTTTGCTTTTAGTTAAGCCTACAAAGTAAAACAAAAAAAAATGTTATAAAACATTTTAAAGTTAAGAGTAGAAAAACAAAAAAAAAAAAAAAAAAAACAAGAAATGATGCAAATCCACAACCAAAAATTTCAAAATTTTAATATGTCAAATAAATACAAGTTGTGAAATTTAGACAAATTATTTGAGGAAAAATAAACTATAGGAACGACAGTTAAAATTGTAAATAAGTATGCACATACATATTTATGTTTGTATGTATGTACACATATGAATTTTATGTGCCAAATTATAGCGTTGTGTGGTTAAATTTCTACTCAAGGATTACCAACAGCATGTTGCTGCACAACTGACGTACGTTAATATAAAGTTGATTTCAATAGCACTTTTTAATAACGAATATAAAATAATACAAATTTTTAAAGTTCAAACAACACACTGTGATTGTGTTTTTTTTCGATTATTTTTTAATTTTACAACGAAATGGAAATAATGTATTTGTAAATAAAGAAATTCTTAAAAATAAAGATTTAATTTAAAACAAGTAAGAGTACTATATTCTAATAATACACTTCACCACCATGTACATAGGTATAATCCCACATCGTAGCTTAACCTACATATATTTCATGTTATACGCCATTTTTCTTTATTATTTCCGACGCCATCCTCGATTTTATGTAGTTATCTGTATTCCACTAGTCAAGCCCTTTCAATTGATACCCATATCGATTTGGTTAAACAAATTTGTTCCGCCATTTTGTTTTAGACGGCATCTTGGTTTTTACATTTTCTTAATAATTTACTGTATTCTACTGGTCAAGCTCTTTCATTTAATACCAATATTGAGGGGGTTCAAGAAGTTACATTTTAAAATACCTGATTTGACCCATATAGAAATTTGTTGTCTGCCATTTTGTAGTGGCGGCCAGTCAATTCCTTTCAGATGATACCAATATTGACTCTCTCAACTGTCTGAAAAATTTATTTTAGTTTGTAAATTTTTTGAATATATATAGTTTTCAAACAAAATTTTTGCCTATAACTTTACCGATTAGAGCACGCTTTATCCAATATTTTTCACGAATATCTCTAGAGGCATATTATATCTACAAATAGCAGCAAAGGTACCTATAAATTATTCTATGGCTGAAGAATTTTAATTTCGGTTGTAAAAATATGGGAAAAAACAGAGGCAGTATTGTTTATTTGCTCATATCTCAGGAAGTTATGGTGCGAATGTGCTGAATTTCAATAACAAATTAATCCCGGATATTTCCAAAAAATTAATACCATACACAGGTCTGAGGAATATGTGGTAGCTTCTAAAAGTTGATTTCAACCAACACACGGACAGACGGTCAGAGGGACATGTCTTAATCGACTCCTCTATTCATTAGCTTTCGGAAAATATATACTTTATAGCGTCTGAAATGAAAATTGCTTAAATTACAAACGGAATGACAAAGCTATATATACCCTTGTGCACCACAGGTGAAGGGTATAAAAACATAAATTTATTGTAGACAATTTTTAAGAAATAGAAAAAATTGGTAGTGAATAAAAATACTAATACAGTGTTTAATGGTAAAAATTTATTTTCTTTTTATTCAAATACGTTTGCAATTTGTCCCTTTTAAATTGGTCAACAACAATGTCATCCTTTTGAAAGAATAAACAATTCATTGAAGTTTGAAGTGTAAGTGGAATATTACGTATGTAATTCTTTTTTCACTGTATTTTACAAATCGCGCTTCACAATATAAAACTTTTGATTTATTTATTAAACAAAAGCAAAAAATTATATAATTTTTTTCTGCAAATTTTCTGAAACAAATTCTGCCGAGTTGACAATATGTCGCCATAAAATACGAAAACTTTTTTGAATTACAAGCATTTGCTGCTATAAAAGTTTAGACGAGGACAAAAAAAAAACTAAAACGTGAGAGAGAGAGATGGAAAAAGATGCAGAAAGATAGAAAAAAGTTAAATTAATATGAGTTGGAAATAAAATTTTGATAGATAGATTGCAACAACATCATAATGAAAATCAAAATAACAAATAAAACGGTTGCAGACATCTAAAGGAGTTTGTTTTTCGAGTTAAGTAAAAAATGCATTCTTCAAATCAATTCCTCGCTCATTAAAAGCATTTCATACTCTACAAAAATAGTTTTTGTCAAAAGCGGACAGAGGGATGTCGTCATTAAAAAATCTCTCCTTCGGTAACCCTTATTAGTTCGTGAAAGGCGGTTTCATTACATCTTGATTTAAAAGGTTTTTGTCAAACTTAACCCAACAAATTCAATTTAACCAAACGATTAAGATTTTAACTAGAGGACGACAGTAAAAAAGAAAATAAAAAATGGAAAGAAGAAGAAGAAGTTAGCAATCACCAGAACACACTTATCAAGCACCCTGTAACTGATCAGCTACTCAATGTCAAAAAATTTTTTTTAAATTATAAATTCGCCATTAATATTTTTATATAAAATTTGACATTGATAAGAGACATCGAATTCAATCGAAATCTCCGATGCATGAACATGTTCAGACATGTTTTTTTAAATTTTTTTTAAATTTTTTTCAATTTTTATTTTTTGTTAACACACATACGTAAACTTATAATTTTACAATGGGATGTTTTTATATATGTATGTCTTTTATATATGTATGCACGTATTTCATATGAGATGAATGGTGATACAAACTGCTGTTATTGCATGACTACACGTTGTGAAGGGTATAAAGGATTCGGCACGGCCGAATATAGCATTCCTACTTGTTAGTATTGGAAATAAGTGCTTGTGAGGGAAATGTAATTGTAGTGTATATTGCTATTGTGGTGTTGCAAACTTTAGAACTTATACTAGACTTGCAAGATCTGCAACATTTGCATGATCTGTTTACAACGAAGGGTGATTACCGCTATTGTATGAGACTTAAAATTATTCAACACAAATATCGTGCAAAGGTACAAAAAAAATGCAACATGTTCTATTTACATTCACATAATTTACAACTCATAATACCACGTTAAGAATTTCGGAATAACAATTTTTCTTGTGTTTAAATATCAGAAATATTATTTAAAATAAATAACTATATAAACAAAGCTTCTTAGCTTAGGGCATATTTTATTTTTTTTTCAAATGCACAGTTTTGTTAAAAGTTATGTGAAAATAGTGAAATGTCCTTAACATTTTAAGAGCGTTTCACTCGAAAATGTGTTTTTTGATCTATGACAAGGTTGAAATAAATGATAAAAATGATATGTATGTGTTTTTAAGAAATTGTTTACTTTAAATGTAGCAGGAAGCATTACAACTTCCTGCTACACAAATACAGTTAAAATTTACTTTATTTTACTCCCGTGTAAATAGAATAAGAGCAATATTGAGTCTAAGTATTTGGTAATTTGTAACATTACCAAGCACATTGGGACCGATTTAAAAATAAACTACAATGGCTACTGTAAGCAAGTAGCAGAAGTTAATACTCTTGATGTCAGCAAAGTATTTATAAACGAACTGCCAACAATAGGTTTGTTCGTTTACTTAAAAATTATGAAATTACTTCACAAGTTTTTACTAGACTCGTTCGTTTACACAAATTGCAGTAAATAAAAACACAAACGGAGAGAGTAGTAGTAGTAGTTCTTTAACTGGGTATTTTAAAGTGTATGCTGCACATTTTTTAACTTGTAAAGTTTATCGTAAAAAACTAAAGTGGGAAAACTAGTCTAACCATGTCTGACCACAGGGCAATTCAGTTCGGAATTCTGTATGATGGAAAACGAAGAAAAGAACGTCGAAGTACCAGGGCACCGAAGGATACGGATCATACGATGTATGAAGAAAATTTCGGGGGGTGTCCCACTGAGAGTATTTCGGACTACAGAGGCCTAATTCGTGATCGTTGATGGAGGTAAATTTTTCCGGAAGTTTCATTTCGAGTGACTCATGGTGTCTAGCGAACATAAACGGAAGGCAGCAAAAAATATAATTACTCTCAATGGAGTCAAAAGTGTGATTCATTATTTTGCTCCATTTAAGGCGTAGTGAATGGTATATTCACAGCACTACTACAGTGGGGTGTGGGTACTTTGCTTGTCGCTTTGTCTGTATTTATGGATATAGAGGGAACTTTAGATAGAATCGTCTTTGATAGGCTCAGATTTGCACTTACTGAGCGAGGGGAAGATTTCAATATTGTAAAATGGATTGTCTCCATGCTGAAGAGTAGGGCTCTGAATCCCAGAAGTGATTCGTCAGTATTCTTCGTAAAGTGGTCAAGGTTGCCTGCTGGGAGCGGTTTTATCACCTTTACTGTGGAATATAACTGTTGACATCCTTCTCAGGAGACTGGAAATGATGGACGTACACACTATAGTGTTCACTATAGTTCATTGAAACTATTTTAGGCAGCATGAGACAGGCTCTTAGTGTAACCAAAGCATGGTTCCGTGAACAAGGCTTAACCATAAACGATTGGAAATCGCATGCTATGCGTTTTACTTGTAGAAGGAAAGTTATAGAAAAAGGACACCTAAAGCTTTTTAAAGCCGAGATTAACGTGTTCAGGAAGATTAAATATCTGGGCGCTACGCTGGATATGAAACTAACCTGGATTGATAACGTTAAAGGTACAGAAGGCTAAAAGGATTCTGCTTCAGTGTAAGAGAAAATGCTTTATGTAAGACAAATTCTTTTAAATAACTCAGTATTTACTGAATTACTGGACCTAATTAGGAACCTAATTATATGTTTAATTAGATAATGAGGTGATTATGTGATTTTGTTGATTTTTAATATTATGTTTTAATAAATTACTTAATAAAAACATCACTTATAAACTACTAATTTCGGATTATATTTTGTAAGTTAATCCCATTGTAAAGTATACATTTACCTGACAGTTGCAGATACTCTTCCGCTCGTTTATTTACCAGTTTACCAGCAGAATTAAATTAAGTATTTCAAGCTTTAAGTTTTTGTGTGTGTCGGAGTGTATTGTCTGAATATGAAAACCCACAAACAACCTTTACTCAATGAAGTAATAAGGAATGTATTGTATAAATGGATTTTATTCTCTCTTTTCTTCTTTCTATGTATGTACGAGTAGAGTAGTGAGTAAACATACGTATGTCGACATATAACATGTGTATGTTTCATTATATTTGTTTGTTGTGTCTTGTGTGGTTTAAATAGGATTTTATAAAAAGAAAAAAAAAAAAAAAACAATAAAATCATATTGATTACGAAAAGGATCGATGGATGGATGCACTTACATGGTAAATGTTACCAAAGTAGTCAAGGTGAATTCTTAATGAAATTGCATCAATTAATGTTGTGTTCTTTTTGGTTTAAGCAAAACTTTAAATTGAAATAAGTAAGTCTATAGGCATGCAGTTGCAGTACTTTTTGCTTATTCGTAATTAATTTGTTTTCTAATAAATCTGGGATTAAAAAAACTTGACATCTTCTAAGGAAATTGATATAAGGACAAGGGATTTAAGTAAAAAGTTACTATGAATATTATTTAAAAAATATTTATTAATAAGAATTTTTATAACTAGAAAATTTAATTAGAGGATTTTATTAAATGTACATCTAACAAAGCGGAGAAAGGAAAATGGGATATTTAAAAACTAAATAAATATATTTTTTTTTCTTTTGCTAAGTAAAAGTTTTGCAGTCATAAAACAAACAATTTATATATTTCAATAAGAAAACTACATGAATTTTAATATCCGACTGTAAATACCAAAGACACAACGAAAACTGTAAGAGGGTAATCACCCTAAAAAGATCGACGACAAAAAAGCTTTTTAAATTGGCTTATAATATGTATGCCCTGGATTCTGTGTATATTGGCAACCAAGGCAGAGAAGGTGGTAAGACCGATGCTGCCTTCTAAACTCATATATCAGAAGCAATGGTCGTTCGAGGGAAATCCAAGTCGGCTTGCATCTTTCGCTAACATCTCAAGATGTTTTTCCGACCCCAAATCGTTCCGATGTGCGCCTTATATATAAAAACTAGCAAAATACGATGCACTATGAAAAAAAAAAACTAAACTAAATACATATCTATTTTTATGTATTTTTCCCATTGAGTACGTAGTATACGTTAATACATATTATATATTTTAAATTTCAATAATGTATGCTCTATTACTCTTTACTTTTTCCTTTTTATACCCTTCACACAGTGAACAAGTAAAAGCGCTATATTCGGCCGTGCCGAATCTTATATACCCTTCACAACGTGTAGTCATGCAATAACAGTAAATTCACATATGTATGTTAAAAAAAACAAAAAAAAAAATAAAAAATAAAAAAAAAATTTAAAAAAAAAATTTAAAAAAAAAATTAAAAAAAAAAAATTATTATATACATATATAATATATATAAAACAAAAAAAAAAAAATAAAAAAAAAATTAAAAAAAAAAAAATAAAAAAAAATAATAATAAAAATATATATAATATATTAAATAAAAAAAAAATAAAAAAAAAATTAAAAAAAAAATGTTAAAAAAATTTAAAAAAAAATTTTTTTGCCTCAGCTGGGATTCGATGCCACGTTTTCTCTAACCAGTATACACGTTTGTATGTATGTATGTTGTTGTTGTAATGTTGTTTTTATGAAAAGAAAATCGAGGTGGTCGTGGGTTTTTGCTCATATCTCAGTTGTTTATGTACCGATGTTTCTGATTTTCAATACCGATCTATTCCCGAATATTTCTGATATTTTAATACCTTACCCGGGTCCAACCTATGTCGGGGGCTTCAAAAAGTTGATTTCAACATACACACGGACAGACGGTCAGACGGACAGACGGACAGACGGTCAGGGCTTAATCGACTCCTCTATTCATAAGCTTTCAGAAAATATATACTTTATGGGGTCGGAAATGAAAATTGTAGAAATTTCACACGGAATGACAAACCTATATATACCCTTTTTCACTGTGTGAAGGGTATAAAAAGCAACATAAGTTTCCAGTCTATGCCACCTGTGGCTTTTGGCTGTTCTTAGAAAGTGCTTCGAGATTTTGTTTTTGAAAGTTCCCAACGGTATTGCGACTATACATTTTTGCGTTTGAGATATTCAAAGCAGATCCTCTCCTGGTTATATCATCTGGCCGATGGTTACTATAGTGGGTTCTATGCGAAGGGACCCAAACTGGAGTCAGCTGACCAGGCCTATACAACTGTTACCTTCATTGACCGACTTTTTAGATGTGGTGATGTATGACCTGAGAGACAAAATTACCACCTGACTGTCAAAAAAAATATCAATATTCCAATGAATATTATATGTTTTCGATCTCCAACATCCAGATGCATTGAGCCTTACTTATTATACAGATATGGCCCTAAAATGAAGCTCAATGGGAACGAGGTATATCATAGTGTTCAGAGTCTCTGAAGGACTAGTTCGAAATGCACCCGAAATTCCGTACGTCGAACTTTATTATTTAAATTCAGAAAAAGATTTTTGTACTTTTCTTTAAAAAGCCCTATTCGTTCGCTTCTTCATGGTTTTTTAGAAAGCTCCAGAATTCAACACACTTGCATGTGTCACTATATAAACAGGAGAGAGAATGAGAAAAGTAAAATTCTAGACCAGAAAATACAATTGGTGTATTTAAAAGAAGGCGAGGAAGAAGAAGAGACTTTGATACACTGTCATTGTCTGCGTTTGGGCATATTAGACGCGAGAATTTTACAGTGGATACTATGCCGAATTTGGAGTACCTGGGGAACTCGAACTGGAAATCCATAAGGAATTAAATTGAGGGGACTAAGTTCTTGAGCTAGTCCGATATTAATTGGAAAATTTTGATTATGGTTTTTGTTTGGGAATTGCGTTTCCCACATGGAGCGCAGAACATGCAAACTTGGCAAAATTGTATACCTTTGTAATTGTATATAACAAAAATCAGTGTTTTTGGAAATTATACAGCAAAAGATTAAAATACCACACTTAAATATGACGGCCTATTTACAAAAATCATATTTTTATTAACAACATTTAAATTTAGGACACCTTGTGAGTTCACCAAATAGTTTTTTATATGTAATTTTTGTCAGAGAAATTGGTTGAATCTTAAAAGTCCACATTGGTTCGGGCTCCATAAGTCGACCTATACCTTTGTAATGAAAGTCGGAGACAATTGAACAATAAATAAAATTTATGTTGACTTTGCTCTTCCTAGTAGCACCACCGCAAGCCGACCTATACCATTTCATAGGAAGTCTGAGACCTTTTAATAATAATTAGTATGAGTTTTTATGGTATTCCTGCAGTTTCAGGTAATGAATTTTTTTGCTACTTTTCCAGTTGTAAATGTAGTATAAGTTGGTACATCTCCAGTTAATCTAATTCTAGTGTAGCCTGGAAACTGTATTACTCTACAGTTACGCGACGCCACACAATTAACTACGCAAGATTAAGACGGAAAACTCTTAAAGTTAGACGAAATGGGACAGCCTGATGATAATAGCAATGACGCGTGAGCTATTGTTTTAACCAGATCTGAATATTGACAGTGAAAAATGTTTAGCACAAAATAAATTCGTTCATATTTGAGTTTGACACCTAGAAAGGAAATAAATGAACTTTTTCGGTAGCGTGATGCTTATTTTGTTGAACAGTGTGGTTTTCAATGAATAATAAAACAAACAATGTTTCCAATTCAAATAAATAAAGTTAAAGTATTTATTTATTCACTCTACAAGAGGACGGTATCAATCAGTTACAAAAATACATACATTGCACACATATTGAGCTGTCATGACTTTGTAATTTCGTGATTAGAAAAGTGGGTGGAGCCATGCCCATAAAAAAGTTATAATTATGAGGTACTTGCACTGGACCGATTTTTCTGAAGCTTTGCACACACATATTGAACTGTCATGACTATATAATTTCGTGATTCGAAAAGTGGGCAGGGCCACACCCATAAAAAAGTTATAATTTTGAGTTACTTACTCTAGACCGATTTTGGTGAAACTTTGCACACATATTGAGTTGTCATGACTATACAATTTCTTGATTAGAAAAGTGTGCAGTGTCACGCCCACAAAAAAAATTATAATTTTCTGCTACTTGAACTTTACCGATTTTTCTAAAAGCTTGCACACATATTGAGCTGTCATGACTATACAGCTTTAGTCAGTGTAATTATAAAAGAAAATTAATAACTACGAAATTTGTAGTGAATCACTTCCAACAGTTTTCTCTCTCTTAAATTTACTAAAAACGAACATGAATTATTCAACAAATTCAACGAATATAAATATTGTTTTCAAATACATTTTTTAGATTTTGAAATACCCATTATAACACTCTTATAATCTTTCTATATCTATTTGACTTTTTAATTTAAATTTCCGCAGCTGAATTGTTCCTCCTTAAATTAAACTATTAATGTGCATACATACATAGTATATATCGATGGTCACAAGTAGAAAGGCCTTAACTTGTATTTTTTACGAAACTGAGTTTTCAGTTATTCCAATATATTTCACACACATTTATTCATATTGACACCGAACATTTTATGGAATAGTTACAAAAATAACTGTTTTAGAAGCAATTTTACGGAATAAATAAATAATGCGGTTTTCATTACGTTCATTTTTGAGTTAGGGCCTTTCTTCTTGTTACCAACGATATGTGTATACTACACGGACGTATGTATTTATGGACTCCTTTTTACTTTATGCATGCTTGTGTGTTAAAAAGGAGTTTTTCTGCAAGTATCAAATTTACCAAAAAAAAAATGCTTTTAAAATTTTCTTTTACAAAATCAACCGATGAATTTATGGGTGCATTCGAATATATGTGAGAGTGTGCTAAATACATAAGCTAGTATGTGTTAAAAATCTTGTTATAACATTTTACTGCTTCAAAAATTTCGGATATGGTTTCAATATCCTTAACATCAAAGTATTTATGAGTACAGATGTATGCATGCATGTGCAAGTATGTTCATGTGTTTTAAATTGTGAATTTATTTTTGTATAAGAAAGTAAATAGATTTTAGGGATAATACGACTTATGTGTAATATTTTTAAAAAATGTTTAAAATAAATTTTATATATGTATGTGAACTGTTTCAACATAAGAGTTGTTATGTATGATGATAGAATTTTTCAATTTATTTGATTTTATTATATTCATAACAAATTGTTGATAAAACATTACATATTTGTGTGTAAAAATGTATTTATTCATGTACGCATGTATGTTCATATGCATATCTACTAATGGATTAAACATTTTGGGCCTAATATTTTACAAAGAACACAATGAAAATGTTATAAACCATAAATTTGCATAAATATCAAATCATTGACCTGCACTTGATTGTATATGTAGCTCAGTAGTGAGTGCAATTAAGAAACAATTTTTTTTTTTCATTAAAAATTTTATGCTTTTATATTAAATTTAAAATTTTCTTGTTTCTTCGATAAGTATTCTTAAGACTGAACAAAAATAAATTCAAAATTATAATAATAATCAATAAATTTCAAATGCTGCTAAATTGAGCATAATTTCTAGTGAACTGGCAACCAGAACCCATTTATGCAAAAAATATAATAAAAAAAAACAAGTAAGAGTGCTATATTCGGCGTACCGAATCTGATATACCCTTCACTATCATGTACATAGGTATAATCCTACATCGTAGCTTAACCTATATTTCATGTTATACGCCATTTTTTTTATTATTTCCGACACCATCCTCGACTTTGAATTTTAACGTAGTTATCTGTATTGTACGAGTCAAGCCCTTTCATTTGATACCCATATTAATGGGGTTAAAACAATTTTTTCCGCCATTTTGTTTGAGTCGCCATTTTGGAGCTTACATTTTTTTAACCACTCTACTGGTCAAGCCCTTTTGTTTGATACTAATATTGGGGGTTCGAGAAGTTAAATTTAAAATACCAGACCCATATATAAATTTAATGTCCGCCATTTTGTAGTGGCGGCCAACATGAATTTAAATTTTTTTATAGTGCTTGTATTGCGTTAGTCAAGCCCTTTACCAATATTGACTCTCTCGGGTAGTAAAAAGACAAAGACAAGACAAAGTGTTTTTCCTAATTTTTTTTCCAAATTCCTTTTACAATTATTTGGCTCATTTAAGTTAAGCGTAAAATTTCAAACCCACTGAGCATTTTTTGGCTTTGCCACATGTCACAAGTCTTTTTTACTTTAAATAAAATTTACACTGAAAAACTGAAAAATAGCAAGAAAAAATCGCCATATCACCAAAACCAAATAGCAATATGATACAACTTAAAGATGTTTCTACAATTAACCAAGTGCTCTTGTTTGCATTGTAACTAGAGGATTACAAATAAACTTATTTCTAATTATTCTTTAAATGTCTCGGACTTCATGTACGATAGTAAAGACCGACTCAAGAATACTGAAGCAATCATTATAAATAGAGAATACTATGAAACTTATTTCTATATATTCTTTAGAAGTCTTCCTCTACGAAGATACATATAGGGCGACTTACGCTTTCCGATCCAACGTGAGAGATGTAGATATTTTGCCTTCAGTATGATAAAAAAACATAATCTAGCGAAAAGACTAACGTACTCTGTGCTTAGGGTCAACAACTAGGAAATTGAGAGGTAAAAGTAAAAAAAAAACATACAAAAACAGTATAAAAACTGTTGAAGTTTTTCATGTCTTTAAAAATAAAATAGAAAAAAATTGAATGATATAAAACCTACTTAACAAAATGGTTAATATCAAGGCAAATTTATTTATCAGTCCATAGATTCTCTCTTTTCTCTTATTTATTTCAAATGGGTGTCCCAACTAGAACGAAATTTTTAAATTTTAAATAAAACACAGATATTTAAAAAAAAAAATCGTGAAACTTTATTATATCGTAAAGTAGACAGACTGAGGTTATGTATGGAACAATAAATCGTGCAGATGGCCGCCGCGGCTTTGCTGGCACACACGATTCTACTACTAGCAAACAATAACAATTGTTCAAATGTCAAACAATGACACTTCGAATGGCGCCAAATTTAGAAATTGCGTTCTAGTTGGGACACCCGATATAAAAAATATAAACAAAGTGATGAAAAAATATGGGTAAATATTAGGGTGATCGACTCGGTTTTACAACCGGTTGAAAATCCGGTTTTCACTCTTTCAGCTGGCGGTTTTTCCAAATGTTAATTTTTCAAATGTCGAATACACCGGTTTTTTTACTTACAGAAGCCGGTTTTTTTTCATTTTTAGTTTTATGTTTATTTATCTTTGTAACCAAACGTACCATACTCGAAAAATTTCAAAAATCAGAAAATTTATTAAATACTCTGCCATAATATTGTAAGAAATTTAGTTTTAGTTTTAAAAACAAATGTAAAATAAGAAAAATAATTAGGCTCAAAGATTATTTGTTTTAAATGGAGAGCGTTGCTGCGCTTGTAATTTGTTGTGATAATCAGCTGTTGAGTTAAGTTTTTTGATAAAATTATTGTACTTTACAATACTTTTAGATCTCGTTTTCGAATTTCATAATATTTTGCTTCTACGAAATCTAGCGACTTGTAGTAAAGACTTCCCATAGCTTTACTAATATCTCTGATAACATATGACTTGTATATTAAAACAGTTTGGCACACAAAGGGTCATTATTACAACTTGCCTACAAAGTTAATGTTAGTAAAAGGTAACTTTGAATACAGTGAGCAGTGAAGTGACTTTTTAATAATTTTCATTTTATTTACAACCTCCTTGTAACAAAGCTTTTTTTTAATATGGCAGTACCAAAGCAAAACCGATTACTTTAAACAAATTAGTTTTTAAAAAATTTTACAAAACGAAATAACATATTTGATGATTTATTTACTGTTTTGTGTCACTATTATTAAAAAATTAAAACTTAAAAATAAAATTAAAAAGGTCGAAGTAGAAAAAAAAATATAAATCACAATTTAGTTGCCATATTTTGTTTCATGTGGAGAAACAATGGCGTTTTTAAGTTTATAAACCTTACCTTAAAAGTTACAAATAATTGAAGCATAAACTTAACTTTTCGGTCACTTTTAGGTAAAAAGTGTCTGTCCTTTAACATCTTAATTTTAAATAACAGCATTTTATAATAATGCCATTGAATTTGTGTCAACTTAAAATGAAATTAATCCATAAAACAAACTAGTTTATACCTTTATTATTATCTCTGTCATGGGTATAAGAAAGAATTATATTTTATGTACCGGTTATGCAACCGGTTTTTTTTAAATTCTAAATTTCAAACTATTTGAAACCCGGTTTCTTAAAAATGTCGAATAATCGATCGCCCTAGTAAATATATAGAATATCTTTAAATAAATGTTTTATATCATGTTTAAGCTAAGTTTTACATTCAAAGAAAATTTGCTTTTTAACAATTTTCTATTTCTAAAAAGGTGCAATTAAAGTCTTTTGCCTTTAGATTTACATACAGAGGTAAATGTAAAGTTTGTTTTTCTCTTTCTATTTATCAAAATTGTCATACTTTCACAATTTTTATAATAATGACACCATATATTTTATCGTCCTCCTTTGCTCTTACCATGAATACATGTTAACTTTAGTGCTCTAACAAAAAAAAAAAAAAAGAAAAGTGGAAAAGAAAAAAAATCATATTTCTAGCTTGATTTTTCATGAATCCTTAAAAAAATATGTATGTATATAAATTTGCCGGCTAAGCAAGTACTATGTAGAATGTTTGTCACAAATCTTGCATTGTGTTTCTTGGCTAAACATTTTCTATTAGCGTCATAGTTGTCGATGTAAACTGTTCGCGTTCCTTTTCATGTTTGTGATTTTTTTTTAATATTGCGTCTTGTAACGGAAGCATTTTAGAATGTGCTGCCTTAAATAATTTTGGGTAAATTATTTTTAATTATATTGTGATTAAAAAAAGATAATTCATGCAGAAATAATAGCCATATAAAAAAATTTTTGTTAATACATACATTTTATAAAAAGCCGCATCAACTTTTGATATACATCCATGTTATACATTTACGCTGAAATTTGTAATAAAATTCAAACTCAAACAAAAATTTAATAAAACTAAAGTTACAGTAATAAAGTTCAGAATACGGCTTAAACTAGACGCGACATAACCATAATTCCAAAGCCATAAAAAACTAAATTAAATTGGTTTCTATTGTTATACCTACAGTCACTTGTAATCAAATACATTGTTAGGTTCAAACAGCTGTATTTTATGAATATGGCACGTCTAATTTAACCACAAGGATGATAAAAAAATTATAAATATACACTCTAAAACTTTATACCAAATTTAGGATCATATAGTGTGTAAATTATTGTTGAAAAAATTCGTGATGTCTAAAATTAAATCGATTTTGTGGTTATTTGTAGCAAAAAAACATAATTTGTCTAATTTTACTCAAAAAAACAAATATGCCGTTAAAAGTGTTTATTTTTATACATATTGTGTTTAAAAATCAGCTGCATATGCATCAAGTAACATCAAAATGTTGAATATTAAGCATATCTGTCTAAAAACAGCAGAAAAATGTTTAAACAAAGCTACAAAAGAAAGAAGAAGCATAAAAGTGTAAACGCTTCAATAGAAGCACGCCATATTTTTCGATAGTGATTAAAACAAATTTATTGTGTTTAAAGTAATTTAAAGTTTATAATAATTCGTTTCTTTATGTAGTATTTATACTCTGCTTAGATTATATGTTATAAAACAGTGATAAGACAAAGTTAAGTTATAAAATTAAAAAATGTTTGTGTGCAAAATTTTTAAAAGAAATTGTAAAGTTTAAGAATTAAAAATTTGCATTTGTACTCACATAGAGAAAAAAAAAACAATGTGTTTAAGTGTTTGTATTTAAAATGCGGAAAAATATTTAGCAATTATTACTACGCAGTACATTTCACATGGAATCACTCTTCTATGGGCCTCGACCGCAAAAATAATTTGCGTTCTCATATTCAGATCAGATGTTTGCTGAACTTTTGCCATTTCTTTTACGCTCATCTTTAAAGAATATAAAGTAATGTTTGCATTTTCTGAAACCTAAGTTTATAAGGCTCTTAAATATATATCCTTTTTGTATTCCATAGTTTGGCTCCACGATGGGCGAGGTTAAAGGCAATATAGAAAAGGTTACTCCCTGGATACCTATAGTTGGTAAACGTCATTTTTATACTTGATTTCAAATAAAAAAATATTGTCCTAAATTAAATTTTTCATTTGTACTTTTAGAAATATCCATAGAGAAAGGTCGTACATTCGCTGCTTATATTTGGTTTGAAAAGGAGATTACATCGAAGGCGAAGGATTTTAATATATGTACTTGATCTAGTTTTCCAGTTGCTTTGCTATTGTTATATATTTAAAATTGTTTATCCTAAGGATATATCGCAAACTTTTGAGTTCTTAATGCGATATTTTTTTAGATTTTATCCCTCACAAATGAGAAGCAAAAAGCCTCATATTATTATATATTATTTGTGTATAATGTATTGTTTTAATAAATGTAATTTTACAGAATACAAAAATTTTACGCATTTTTTATAAAAGAAAAAATATAAAAAATTAAACAAAAATGGGAAGAAATTAAACAAAATCTGTGTAAAAAATTTAAACATTTTTTGTTCTAAATTATGTTCAAAAATCAACACTATGTTTAAAAAAATAGTTGTGTAATTTTAGGTCGACAATAGCTTGTAAAGTGTTGCCTACTATTATCGACCTAATCTTCAGCAAAAGTGTTTTAGAGTGTACGTAAGTACAAACGCGGATTCAGTGAGGATAAAGAAAAGGATATTATCACACACAAAAAATCCAAATCTGTGGTTTTCATGGTCAACCGCGTATGTCTTAAAATCAAATTTGTCAGGAGAGCTAAAAAACCGTGTTAGTGCTGAACGATTTTTGAATATATTTAGAAGTTACTTTGTTATGCCATTTAAATATTATTATTTGAGAAATTTTTAAAACCAAGTTAAGGCCGTTTAAAACCAAGCAATATGGCATCATTAACTCAAAATCGTTTAAAATGAATATACGCGGTTGCCACAGGAATGTTTTTATAATGCAAAACCCACAAGTGGGACGATCAACGAATTTGTCGCCGCGAATATTCGTCATCAAAAGTAATACACATATTTATATATGAGAATGCATACGCGGCGAACTCTGCAAAAGATTAATTTATAATTCTTATGCCGCACAGAAGAGTATTTGACCTGGAAAGGTGGCCAAAATTATTAAACGTGTTTTTTGAATTAAAAGTTTTAGTTTTTTTTTACTGTTTTAGGTGTAGTATGATATAAAAAGTCTAGTGGCAGATTTTGAAAAAATTACACTGCGCAACAAAAAAAATTTTTGTCTACCCTAGAAATAAAAGTATGTGGACTTTATGGATTTTGGTGCCCTTAATTCAAATCTATTATCCGTTTTTCTCTAGTAGGTAAGGATTTTCTTTTAAAGGCGTGGCATATTTCATCCCATAAATCGTTGGGTTGCCTAATATATTTTGTCATAACTTGAAAACGGGTTCTCCGATTTTAATAACAGGGGAATCACAAGATGCGCCTGAAAATTCTGCTTAAACTAACCAAACTCATTTTTTTGGAGTACCCATGTGAACTAGTCAGTAAAGGACAAGTCAGTTGTTTGGGGGTTGCGGGTTCGATTCCCGCCGGAGACTCTGGAATTCTCTGCTTCTCTTTCTCTTCTATTCTAAATATCTCTATTCTTATTCTATTCTTCTCTCTATTAAGGCGTCACAATGGACCGTAATGGTCTCCGAGTGAAGGTGTGAGGGTAACTTTGCACTAGCCTTACCTACCTACCTACCTACCTACCAAACTCCTTTCTTTTCTATCTATAACTATTTCGGAGTTGTTAAAAATTTAATGGCGAAAAAAAATTTTCCTGCAAAATTCGTCAAATTTTTTGTTTTCAAAATGCAATAAAAAAAAATTGAAGAAACAAAAAGTTTAAATATTTAAGATTTTTCCAAAAGCTACATTCCTAAGGAATTTAAGACGGTATAAATAGTAAAACTCAATTAACAAATGTTGATTTTAAAGGTTTAAACTCATTCTTGACAGACTGTATGTAAATACAAGCATACATATCGCTCATTTGCTGCAAGAACGGCATAACTCAAAATTTTCGATTTTGAGATAAATGCGTTTTAAGTATTTAGTTGACTATAGCTCTGAAGAAAAATGAGAAAATGTAAATATTTTGATATCATCTTATAAACCAACTTATATATAATATATCCGTATAGAAAAAATTAGAGTTATAAATTTTTAATAATTGTTTTTAGGTGGAAAATTGTTCATACTTTGAGTTATGACGTTATTGCTCCTAAAGTTCATTCACTGTGTGAAGGGTATAAAAAGGGTATATATAGGTTTGTCATTCCGTGTGAAATTTCTACAATTTTCATTTCCGACCCCATAAAGTACATATTTTCTGAAAGCTTATGAATAGGGGAGTCGATTTAGCTCTGTCAGTATGTCCGTCTGTCCGTGTGTATGTTGAAATCAACTTTTTGAAGCCCCCCGAAATCGCTTGGACCCGGGTAAAGTATTAAAATCTCAGAAATATTCGGGAATAGATCCGTATTGAAAATCAGAAACATCGGTTCATAAACAACTGAGATATAAGCAAAAACCCACGACCACCTCGATTTTTTCCACAAAAGCAACATTACAACAACAACATACATACATACAAACTTGTATATTGGTTAAAGTAAACGTGGGATCGAATCCCAGCTGAGCCAAAATTTTTTTTTTTTTAACATAGATACGTTAATTTTTAATTTTGCAATGGGATGTTTTTATATATGTATGTTTTTTATATGTATGTACGTATTTCATATGATACAAACTACTGTTATTGCATGACTACACGTTGTGAAGGGTATTTAAGATTCGGCATGGCCGAATATAACACTCTTACTTATTTTTATTTCAAAGTACTTAACAAAAATATAAAAAAGGGTTAAGTATAAGAATTGTTTTTATTTGTGTTTTTGTAAATGCTTAGGATTTTTTTTAAGGGTTTTTTTATATGATATATGTATATATGTATATTCATATATATAAAAAAATAAAAATCAAAAAATTGTAATATGTTGACAAAAATATTTTCATTTTTTTTGATATATGTACATATATATTTGAATTTATGTTTGTATATTTCATATGTAAATAAAAACAAATTTTTTGCCTTTTTTTTAGAAAAAATTGCTTATAAATAATTTTCATATTGTTTATTTTTTTTCATTGTTTATAGTTTCCCCTAAGAAGTTAACCAATGTGGTAGCGAAATATTGAAAAAGAAAATTATTTTATATAAAAAAGTGATCTCATGCTTAATATAAAAAACAACTTTTGATATAAATAAAAAAATATCGAAAACATTAAGTTAATATTTTTGCCAGTCTTCAATATTTTTAAAGTAGATTTAATACATTGATTAATTGTTCATTCTATACAGTAAAATGAAAGCTGATTTCTTGTATAAAATAATTTTTTCTTCGAACCCTGACACATATCCTTTATAAAATTGGTGTCAAATATTACAACCCTGTTGCATCTGACTAACAGTTGCAAATACAATCCACAAAAACAAAAACACGCATTAACAGCGTTTAGACGAAAAATAAACAGAAAGAAGAAATTTTATTGTTTATTTCATTTAGTCTTCGTTTAGTCGTGCGGAAGTTTGGATGTCGGTAGGGAAAAAGATGTAGGCCGAATTTACAGTGTATTTAGTCGTGACGAATGAATAAAACAATTTGATTCTCTTACATATTTTGTAAAATTCGTTGTAAATGTTATGTGAATTAGTAATAACAAACAAAGTAAAAATTTGTATTAAAAAAGTAGTTGTAATTATTAAAACAAGTAACTAAAGGAAAGTAGTAAAAAGGATGGAAACCAAGAAAGAAAATTTGGCACAAATAAGAAAAAGATAAATACAAAATACCTATTGTGAAAGTAAAAACTAATGTTACGTTTTTGTGGCGAGGAAATTGTTTATTTTGTTTTAGTTGTGTTGGTAAAAATACTATATTTGGATCGTCTTTTCACTAACTATTAATAACATAATTTATAAATGTTTATAAATCGATGTAGGATTTAAAAAAATCAAGTTTTAAAAGAAAATTGTATGTAAGAATAAGAGAACAAAAGAAATACATCAAAATAACAATTGGTTTTGTTGTAAACCAGTGTTGCCGGCTATGTACCATATAAATACATATTTTTGTCATGTTTGATATTATATCTTAATATAGGTAGGTAATTTGTTTTTTAAAAGTATTTTTTAAGAAAAAATTATTATATTTTATACTTCACCTTTCCTATAATTCTTTGTATAAAAAATTTCTAATAAACTGAGAATATATGGACTAATTTCAATAAATGCAAAGTGTTTCTCAACATTTATAGGTATACCTAGATCTTTTTGTAAAGCAATTAAATAGATACCTAATAAATTAATAAATTTTTAAATGTATTGGGTCTAATTATTATTTTCTATAATGATTTGTAGAATTTATAAATGCAAATTTATTTAATATTTCATATTAAAAAATATCACGAATTTTAAGAATTGTATTCCAGAAATTTAATATTGTCAAACATTTAAAAAAGGTGAATGGCATATAAGGTAGGTAATTTCCTATTTTGCTTAAAGCATAAATTTTCTTTTTCGGCAATGTTGGCACTACTACAGAAATTTGCTTATAAAGTTTGTGACAAGGCGAATTCACTATCAAGTGATAACATCCCTGCAACAAACACAAAAAGGCCAAGAGAATGCCAAAACACAAAAAAACAACTTTTTTGTTTACTTTTAATTAAAATTTTATTCTTATAAATTCACGCGAAAAGTTTGAAAATAAATAAGTATTTTTAATTTATTACATAAATTTGTGCTGTTTATATCACAAATTTGTGTTTTTTTTTTGAAAATTTTTCACAATTTTCACGACTTTTAATCACTAGGACAAACACAACGGAAATTTTGTATATTTTGAATTAAAAATATTAAAAATGTTGTTTATTTCAATAATAAATTGTTTATTACTTATTTTCCAATCAGTTATTGCTCAAATATTAGTATTTTTACAATTATTTTTCACAAATTTTAAAACTTTTATATAAATTTTCAACTAACGCTCATAAAAATTAATTTAAATGTAAACAAACTTTGACATTGTGCCGTAAAAATAAAACGAGCAAAAAACAATCAGCTGGCTTCTTAACATCACCTGATATTGAATTCGCCTTGGTTTGTGAAATTGTTTTATGTAAATTTTCTCTTCAAAAACTCAGTAGGTATGTAATATTTCAAAAACAAAATAAATCATAAATTCCTTCTGCATTTGATTGGAAAAAGAAAATTAAAAAAAAATTCAATATTAAAATTTAAAACAAATTCATAAAAAAGTAAACAAAACAGTGACCCTGAAAATCTCTTGTTTTATTAAAAAACACACATACGTACGGAGGTATAAATAGTGTATCGTTTTAAAAAATTTGCAACAAAAATTCTAAATAAAACACATGTTTTTTAACGAAAGTAGCGAGAATGTTAAAATTGAAAAGTGTTAAAAAAATTAAGCAAACAAAATTAAACAAGCTAAAAGCCAGCAAAAATTAAAGAAATCACAAAGCAAAGCAAAAAAATATGCTTTATATGACATTAATTGTTTGTTTTTGTTTTATCACCTACAAAAGCGAAAAGCAGATCAAAACACAAACGTGAACAACAAGAATTCCTAGTATTTGTGTTTTAGAGTTAAATTTACGTTCCACAATGTTCACATAAGCAAGAAAAACTAAAAAAGTAAGTTGGTTTTTGTATTTCTTTTTTGTTTAGGGTAACCAAACTAAAAAATAAAACGAAAAATTGAAAAAATAAAAATTGGCCGAAAAAATTACATAGATCTATAGAAAATTGCAAAATAAGAAAAAAAATTAAAGTGATACCATTGGCGGAAACACTTAGTTTTCGAGTTATGGACCTCTAAAGTTTCCATATACCTATTTATATATACATGTATGTTTATGAGATTTTTCACTACATTTCTCAACATACATACTTATATGGGCTATATTGGTGTCATTTGAAAAATTATAAATAGATGTTTTAAAACAGATAAAATTTTTAAAAATTCTTAATCCATTAAGAAGCTATACAGAGAAACTTTAGTTGGCAAAGCCGCTATTTGTTATACCATTGAGATAAAATCCTTATGCCCGGCCGAAGGCCAACTAAGCAGATAAGCTTAGTTAGCGAAGTCGCTGTTTGTTTATCAATTAAAATTTTGCAACATTTAAAAAAAAACTACATATGTATATGTAAAGTACACGAAATTTTTCTTTTGTAAAATTTTTTAAAAACTATTGAAACTTAAGATTTTTTTAAAGTTTCTTTTTTTTATATATTCTAAAAGATCTATTCAAAAGCTTTTAAATAAATAAATAAATAAAAAAATGATAACTATATTGCCCATATATGATCAGAAATGTAGTTCAAAATCTCATATACATATTTATGTATAAAAGAGAAGTTTAGAAGTCCATAACTCGAAAACTAAGTGCTTCCGCCAATGTTAGCCCTTTAAATTTTTTTCTTAGTTTTTAATTTTCTATCGATCTACATATGTAATATTTTCTTCAATTTGCAGGAGCGTCGGTAAACTAGACTTGTTTCAGGGCCAGAGCAGGGGCCAAATTACGGCATTCGATCACGGCCGAAATTTTACTCGAACGATCGAATTCGCTGTGCTTTAGGTATAGAGATTCTAATAAGAATTTTCAAATTTCGATTACGTTCGAATGCCGCAATTTTACCCCAGTGGCGTTTTCATTAGATGATAAGCTGATTAAGATACTTATAATTTAATACCAAACCAAAACTCATAACTAATGCAATAAAAACTTTTGCTTATTTGCATGTTATAATTATTAATTTGATTTCAGATCAGTGCTGAAGTTAGAAATGAGCTCGAAGAATCGATTTATTTATGATTTATTTTATTTATTAATATTAAATAGTAATACAAAATATACGTATTACAAGGTAAAAAAAAATCGTGAGATATTAACTAAACAAAGTATACAAAAATAAAAATTAATTTAAGTAAAAATAATAGATATGTATATAAAATAAAATTCAAAAAAAAAACAGGAACCGTAACGGTTATAAGTGATATCAAAAAAGTTATTTTATAACAGTTATTTTAAGGATTAAAAAAAAAAAACTCAATCTTTAACAGTTATTTTTCAAGGTAAAAATAAAGGTCGAATAAACTCTTAAAAATGGAGTTCTAATTTTGACGGGAAAAATAAAACTCCTAAAATGAGTTTTATTTTTGACGGAAAACATAAAACTCTTTTTTTTTTAAGATCACCACAGATTCTGAAAGAGCTCGTCAGTTCGAATCTATTGATATATGACACAATAAGCCTCCGTTGGCTCTAACGTGAAGAGTTCTTATAATTAAATTTTTCGGATAACTGTTATTTCCGGTCCCTGAAAAAAATACATTCAATGCCTAATAAATAGGCATTAATGCTTATAAAATGGCCTAATACTTGTAAGTTTTAAGGATAAATCTTTAGTTATTGTTTCTAAAGCGTCCGTGTCATCCAGGGCTTTACCATATTGCTTCTTTCTAGCGATGATTTGCGCGGCATGATTCTTTTGGAATGTTTTCTGGAGAACAGGCTGACTATTGCGATTGTGGTATGTCAATTGACTTTACCTAGCAAAATAACACATTGCAAAATAATGAGCTGAAAGTACAAGAAAACAGTGCTTCACTACTTAAAATTCGGCATCTAAACCCATTATCTTAACACGACGATGTCATTGGAGGCAAGTACTAACCACGCTCGCTTACAAATAGGGACTTAAATAAGAACTTACCACCCTAGCTTACAAATAGGGACTCGTTTATGTACTTATTACAGTAATTTTTAAATAGAGACCTGAATAAGTAGTTACTTTTAAAGCAGTAAATAAGTACTTCATTTTAATAACCTATTAAGGACTAACAGAAGTTGTTCAGTTCTTCTAAGGACAAAAATTCGGTTCGATTATACTGCGTTACGATTATTTGAGATTTTACAATCAGTGAAAACCTAATAAGTCACAACTTTTTTAAAGAAATGCTCTGCCGCTGTTTACCCTAAGCTTGTTAAACTAAATGAGAATTATAAAAATTTATGTATTTGAATGGCTTCTAGCAAATTTCGTAATAAGAAATTGTATTACGAGTGTATCTAAGCAAATGTCTAACTTACGTATCAAGTTATAAATCAAATCATTACTAAAATACTTCTTAGTAAGACAGACGATATGTAATAGTCATTGAAAAGTATGTTGTTTAGTAAGAGCCAGTCATAACTTTCGTGCTTTCTAAAAATTTCATAATCAAAATTTAAAAGGTAATGCGTGAATAAATTTTCAAAAGACACTTTTTCATTGTTCCGATGAACTAAAAAATATTTTTTTTTTGTTATTTTGCGAATTATTCTCTTTCATATTTATATACAATAAAAATTCTTCTATGAATGTTTTTACAATTTCACAATCTGTCATAGCAGTTGTACGTTGTAAGAGATTCACCTCATATTACAAAAAAAAAAAAAAAAAAACAATAATAGATGAAATTAAAAAGTTTTCCACCTCTGATGTATTTGTACGTCGTTATTTCCACTAAAAAACTTGATTATTGAATCGCTTACTACCAGCAACCGCTTAATCATGCCTTCTCCTTATGCACTGCTGATAAACGTAGCAAAAGTAACAGTAACAATAAGCAATACAAAAATCCTTGTTGTTCTTCGTATCTAAGGGCAACATGGAGCTTTTCATGAAAATAACAAATAAGATTATTGTTACGACGGCATAATTATAATAATTTGGATACGTAGACTTAAGTTTGTATTCTTTTTATTCAATTAATTTTAATGCAAACGTTTTTTTTTTAACAACTATATAAAACAGTCATCTTTAAAGCACTTTATTTTCTTATAACATTTGTTATAAAATCACGCATCTTCTTCACATTAGTATAGATGCCCGGATACTTATGACGAGCACAGCCTTCACCTTTCGATATGACACCACAAAATTGACCATTAATAATTGCGGGACCTCCTGAGTCACCACTGCAAGCATCTTTGCGACCTGGTGTTGAAGCACAGAAGCTTTTCTTTGAGAACAAAAACTTACGAAACATGTACAAACATATCTTTTTATCAATAAATTGCACTGTGGTCGTTCTCAACTGTGTAGACACATCTGATACAGCAGTTTCATTTGTTTTACCCCAACCAAAGATCTGCACATCAGCGCCTGGCCTCCAGCTTGTACTACACAAACGAATTGGTTGTATTTTCGTACCATAAACTGCAGAACTTAACTTTAACACCGCCATATCAATTAACAATTCAACATATTTCTTGGGATATTTAATACTGCTTACAGAAGATCTTACACCTCTCTGAAAGCTATAGGTAACTCCTGCAACTATAGTTAAATTCTTAACGTCCTTGTCTTTTAGACAATGGGCTGCAGTCACAACAAATTTTGGAGCTACTAAAGTGCCGGCGCAAAAGAATCTATCATTGTGCAGTATTCGTACTATAAACCGTGCCTCTTTAACGGTGGTAAGTGCGCCGCCTACAATGCGTGATTGGATTTGAGGATGAACCAAAGTTATTTTTAAAATTTCTAAATGGCAGATTAATAATATTTTAAAAACGTTTTTTGATTTAATCATTGTGATATGGAAAAATATTCGAGAGCGTTGCAAACAACTTTATGTTTTCACTTATAAGCAGGAACTGTCTCAATTATTGTCAATTCTAATTCTTTTTATTAACGTTAAATCGATTTTTCAGAAATTTCACAATAAATTAAACTATACATACATGTATATTTTATTGGAGTTTTAGCAGTTTTCACCATAAGTTTTGAAGCGATAATAATAAAATTTAATATAATATTAAAAGCTTTTATATATATATGTTCCCGTCGTTCCTATAAGGAGCATAGGGCCTCATTAAAAGCTTTTAATTAAATAGAAAAGCTCTGTCATTCTTTGTAGCGTTTTCGACCTCTTTAACACTGCTAATATTAAATTATCTTTTGTTGTTATTATTGGTACTCGTGTTAGCCAATATGGCCAAATATTTAATTGATCTTAATATTTGATATATTTTTTTCTAACTAAATAAACACCAAAAACACAAATATTAATCTTCTAATTTTAATATAAGAAAATACTTATTTGACTTTTTTGTTCGAATAAAAGCACAACCTTTTTTTTTCTTTCGTTTAACCCTTTGAGGACCGGACTTTTTCTACTGAAGCGATTTTTTATTTTTTTGTATTTTCATAATATATGCACCAATAATAGGTACGTAAAAAAAATTTGGCCCTCTCTTTGTCCGTAATTTTACTTGTCAAATCTAGTTGCCTCTGGGTTGAAAGGGAATTTTTTATCCAAGAAAAAAACAGTACTCTTGGCATATGTATTTGCCTATGGGTTGAAAGAAAATTCTTTTATAAAAAAAATTTTATTGAAACGTGTGTTGTTTTATATTTTTTTTATTTATTTAAGCTTTTAAGGAAATAATTTATAAAGAATTTACGAAAATAACAAGCGCTATATATGGTACTCGCCAAAGCAGTCACGTGATGATGTGAAGCAAAGGAATACATTACATATAGTACAAAATACATTTCTGCGACTATATTTGCTATAGGTGGAGGAAGCCGCGTCATGATATCTGCAATTTGAGATTGCTGAAATGTCGGATCTGTGGACCAATATATTCGAATACTGGGTAGATTTACTAGGCTCATACGTACGATTAGGACCATATAAGCCTCGAACTCTTTCACGGACAGAGTGAAAACACGACCTTTTTGCATAGCATACAGTTTGGACTACACCACTATTATTATGCACATTTCTGAAACCAAAAATTATACATAAAATAAGAACTAGTATATTGCAATTGTAAAAACTAACCTTCAAAATTACAAACAGCATTAAACACATCATATGCTGATGACATTTCCTCATATATATTTACAGTAGGTTTTAGAACTTGGGAATATTTATAAGTGCAATCCTGAAATTCAGTAAAAACGGGGCTTTTATAGGCACTCGTCTCTCTGAACCGGAAAGGCTTCTCTGGTGGTATAAAAAGTGTTGACTTTTCTAGTATAACTAAAGCATTAGAATTCGTTGTAATTGGCTCAGGCTCTACAGCAACTGGTAACGGGTTACGACTAATGCGGACCTTTTTAATTACAGGAGACTCTAGGGGATTATTGCCTTCGATAACAATTTCTATCGGTTAATCCTCTTGGATTTCCATAGCGTAATTGTCTAGAAAAATAATATCCTCTTCATCTATATGTGTAGCAGCTTCTTCCCAATTGTCACTGCTGTCGCAAAGCATAAGTTGTTCAATTTGATCCGTATTAAGATAAAACGATCACGGACGTATCCACTCATTATAAATTTTTTATTTATAATAACTTACTTTACACTGTTTAATCAAAAATAACACTCGAAATACTATAAAAATACAATATTAAATAGTAATGCACGAAATACGTCTGCTCTGATCGATTTTGAATAATTAGTGAATGAAAACGAAGACACAAGCAGCGCAAAAAAAGCTTGCAACTTAAAACAATAACAAACAAAATCCGTTTTGTTTAATTAAATTTCATCATTAACAATTAAAAACAGACATAGTACATACATATAATGATGAAAATAAACAACAAACATTTGATTATTTTTAGGTGCCTTTTCTTCCGTTTCAGCCCACAGGCAAACATATTTGCCAAACACGTTTGCCAAAGTTGTGGGCAGCTCGAAACTTACACAAACCTCGCTAATATATATTTTAAAAGGTAAGAGGTGCCACCAAAATATGCCTTAGTTTTAGACAGATGCATCCTACGCTCTCTCCACACTACCCCTCTAAAGTAACTTGACTTTTTGACCAACTTTGAGGCCACCTAGCGGGCAAATGGGGGCAGATAAGAACCTACAACCTACCACATTTGTGTTGCCACTATCGTCTGCTGTAAGCCAGTATTGAACAAATTGGCTCCACGAAAAGCCCCCCAATGAAATAACGCCCAAACGAGAAATGAAATATTCTCCAAATTTTTTTCATACATTTTTGGGTGTTATTTCATATGAAATAACTCCCAATTTTTTTGGGCCGTCTTTCATTTTTTTTTGGAAATTATTTCATTTCTCATTTGGGGTTTTCAAATTATGCAATAATCTCCAATGAAATAACACCCAACAAAATTTTAAAATTCGGGGCTTGTTTCATAGCGTGTATAATTTGGGTGATATTTCATTTTGTATTCGGGGGTTATTTCATTTTTAAAGCTTTTGGTTTTGGGGATGTTTGCATATAAATTATATAAAAATAGGCCTTTTACAAGAAAACTTTTAGCCTGTGAATATATTACAATATATTATCAAATACATAAATGATAACGTTCTGGATTTGGATGGTGCGACCTTCGTGACAGACTACGAAATTAGTCTACGGACGGCAATAATGATTGTTTTTCCTAAATCAAAAGTAATCGGTTGTTGGTTCCAAAGTGTAACCAACTGGCAGCATTTGTACATACAACGTATATTTTCTCCATCTTGATTTCATGAGCAACCATTTTGTTTTTTTACCATTTCTTATGTACAATGTATTAAGTTTATTATTTATGTACATATGTACATGAGAATAATTTTTTGGTAGTTGGGTTTCAAAAACAAATATATTGGAAATATTAAACAATTCTTTGTTCATACTTCCTTACATCTCCATTACAGAAAATTATTGCCTTTTACAATATTGTAACTATAATAACGTCTCCCATGAGTTGGATTTTTAAGCCATTCCTAAAGTTTTAGGATAGCTCGTTGGTGGCTGATCTGAAATTGCTTCCAACGTATAAGGGAAATTTACTGCACTGGACTTAGTCCATTTACAAAACTAGTCACTATTAAACGAGCTTTGTATGTTCTTTCACCAAAAAAAAATTGATTATGAATGCTGGCACACTTTCGAAATTGCATATATCCTTATTATGAAGAAGACGCCTGCGGGCCTCCACACAATTTATATCAATAAATTTGCGATTTTGCTGTTGGTCCATATTGAAATCCTTAATGAATCTGACTCTTTTATGAATTTTGGGCATAATTTCATTTTTGTTGCTGATGGGGTTTATTTCATTGGGGATTATTTCATTTTCATCATTGGGATTTATTTCATATGAAATAACTCCCAAATATTGGGGGTTGTTTCGTTTTCGCTTTGGGGTTTATTTCATTTATTTTTGGATGTTATTTCATTCACTGTTTTTGGGTGTTATTTCCAATTTTTTGGGGTTTACTTCATTGGGGATTGTTTCCTGGGCGTTATTTCATTGGGGGGCTTTTCGTGGAGCCGAACAAATTTACTCGATCTCCTACGGAAAGAATTACGTGATGAAAACCCCTGGGCAAGTATGTTTGCCTCTGGTCGTCAAAGGGTTAAGCGAATAATTATAAAAAATTGTGCGAGTACTCGAATGTATTAAAAATATTTACGTACCAGCTACACCCGCTTTGCTGGTGTAGGGGTAACTATGCCTTAAATGCAAACATTTCCACAATATCATCCTCCCTATTATTAACATAGTACTTAATAGCTAAAACTGAAAGGCAATGGTTGGTGGGAAATTAAATGTACATACATATATGTAAATGTATACATATTTTTCAAAACTAAAAGTAATAAAAAAAGTGAAATTAACCCAGATATTTGCTGGTATTATTCAAAATCGGATTAACCGTTCTCAAGTTATGGAGCGAAAATCTGAGCCCGATAGAAAAAAACTGAAAACAGATTTGAATTAAGCGCCACAAAATCTCTATAGTTCACATATTTTTGTTCAAAGGCGATTTCTGCTGTAGACCAGTGTAAATGATACAAATAAGAAAAAAAAAAAAAGGATTTTCAAATTTGTTAGACAAACACAAGTATATTAACAAATGTTCATACGATTCAGGATAATACCTAGTTCACGAAATTCAACATATCGTGTACTCTCATATGTTGACATACATTGGCTGACATATGTTTGATTCAACAAATTGGGTACTTTCAGCATATCGCAGATGACCAACATATTGAATATGTTGACAGAGGCAGTTGTTGTTAGTTTAAAGCAAATGAGTGTTAGCATACACATGCTAATTCAACATACCGTCTAGACTAATTTGACTAATTGACATTTGAATACTTTTGGTAGCCCGTAAAAATTTGATAAATCTGCAGTTCACCTCCAACGATATGCTTCCACTTAAGCAATTATATCGTTAGAGATTTTGAAAAAAAAAACACATCAAAAAATAAAATATGAGAAGGCATTTTTAATCTGTAATTGAAAGGCAACATCGAATTTTTTATGTCCATTAAACAAGTAGATCTTTGTTACACGGTGTAATCATAATATAAATAGACTTAAGTTTTAGATCTTTATTAAATTAATTTGAATGTGAACATTCGCTCCTTATAACATTTGTTATAAAATCACGCATCTTCTTAACATTAGTATAGACGCCCGGATACTTATGACGAGCGCAGCCGTTACCTTCCGATATGATACCACAAAATTGGCCATTTATAATTGCTGGACCTCCTGAGTCACCCCTACAGGCATCTCTGTCACCTGGCGTGGAAGCACAGAATATTTTTTTTGAGAACAAATACTTACGATACATGTACAAACAAATCTTTTTCTCAATAACTTGCACTGTTGTCATTCTTAACTGTTTAGAAACATTTGGTACAGCAGTTTCATTTGTTTTACCCCAACCATAGATCTGCACATCAGCGCCTGGCCTCCAGCTTGTACTACACACACGAATTGGTCGTATATGTGTTCCATAAACTGCAGAACTTAACTTTAACACCGCGATGTCAATCATCAATTCCACATATTTCTTGGGATATTTAATACTGCTTACAGAAGATCTTACACCTCTCTGAAAGCTATAGGTAACTCCTGCAACTATAGTTAAATTCTTAACTTCCTTGTTATGTAAACAATGGGCTGCAGTCACAACAAAGTTTGGCGCTACTAAAGTGCCGGCGCAAAAGAATCTATCATTATGCAGTATTCGTACTATAAACCGTGCCTCTTTAACGGTGGTAAGTCTGCCGCCCACAATGCGTGATTGGATTTGAGGATGAACCAAAGTTATTTCCAGAATTACTAAATGGCAGATTAATAATATTTTAAAAACGTTTTTTAATTTAATCATTGTGATATGAAAAAATTTTGGAGAGCGTTGCAAACAACTATCTTTTAACTTTCTTGTTGGAACTGTCTCAATTATTGACAATTCTAATTCTTTTTTATTAACGCTAAATCGATTTTTAAGGAATAATACAGTAATACATTTGTTTTTATATTTACTTATAAATTGGCACAGATAATATTTTTTTTAAATTTGTTAAAAAAAAGCTTTTACTATTTCTAGTTTTAGCAATTTTCACAAGAAGTTTTGAAGCTTAACCTGAAGCTTAAAGTTGTCCTTGAATGCTTCTTGTAGGAATGAGTGAAACAGATATATACCTACATATACATACACACATACATATGTACATATACATACGCTTTAGCATTGTAGTGCCGTTATTTAAATGAAGTATTTTCGACCCAACTATAACTGCGAAAAATAAGTTTTTTTTATTGGTACACGTGTTACCAAATATGGCCAAATACATATTGAATTGTATCTAATATTTGGGAAATTTTTTTCTAACTTAGTTAACACTAAACACAAATATTAGGGCAACATTAAAAGTTTATATACCCTTCACCTGTGGTGCACAAGGGTACATATAGGTTTGTCATTCCGTTTGTAATTTCTACAATTTTCATTTCCGTTTAAGCCCTGACCGTCTGTCCGTCTGCCCGTGTGTTGGTTGAAATCAACTTTTAGAAGCAACTATACGTTCCTCAGATCTGTGTATGGTATCAATCTTTTGGAAACATCCAGGAATGAATCGCTATTTAAATTCAGCACAATCGCCCGATAACTTTCTGAGATGTGAGCAAAAAACCACGACCACCTAGTTTTTTTTTCACAATTAAAACAACAACATACATATATCCCGGTTATAGTAAACGTGTCATCGAATCCCAGCTGTGCCAAAAATTTTTTTATTTCATTTTATATATTATTTATATTTTTGTAATTTTTTTTATATATTTTTTTTAAACTCAATTTATAATTTTGCAATAGGGATGTCTTTATATATGTATGTTTTTAACATGTATGTATGTACGTATTTTATATGAGATGAATTGTGATACAAACAATCGTTATTGCGTGACTACACGTTGTGAAGGGTATATAAGATTCGGCACGGCCGAATATAGCACTGTTACTTCTTCTGGATGTAATGGTGTCTCAATATACATTTGAGGACTATCATCACTCCAAATACGGCAGCTTTATTTTATTGGCGTATCCATTAGGGTGATCGACTCGGTTTTACAACCGGTGGAAAACCCGGTTTTTTTCCTCCTTTAGCTGGCGATTTTTTCTAAATGTTGATTTTTCGAATATCGAATACACCGGTTTTTTTATCCGAAAAAGCCGGTTTTTTTATTTTTTTAAGTTTATTTTCATATATCTTTGTAACCAATCGTAACATAGTATATTTTGTACTCGCAAAGTTTCAAAAATCAGAAAATAAAAACTATTAAATATTCTTCCATAATATTGTAAGAAATTTATTTGTTGTTTAAAAAACAAATGTAGAATAAGAAAATTAATTGAGCTTAAATATTATTTTTTATAGGATATAAACCTAAAGTTAAAAGTTAAAGGTAATTGAAGAATAAACTTAGCTGATCGATCACTTTTAGGTAAAAAGTGTAGTTACAATAAAGAAAAACCAATAATCTCTCCTTCCAAAACCTAATTTTAATTAATGGCATTGAGTGCCTGTCAACTTTAATTTCAATTTAACCATCGAACAAACTAGTTTATGCCTATATTTGTATGTCTGTCTGGGGTATAAGAAAGAATTTTTCAAATTAAATTTTAAAGATTTTCTCTCTAGCCTTTAAAATGTATTTCAAATTACAGAAATAATTTCAAACAGAATACGTTAGTGCATATTAGTTTAAAAGATCTATTTAATATTTAAAAAATGTACCGAAGGATATGCAAAACTTGTATGTAATTGTATTTATTTATTTTACTTGTAAAGAATACATTTTCTCCTTAAATTCAACTAATTAAAACCAATTTAGTCAACTGCATTCATGTCAGTTATTGCGTTATTGTGCAGCCAAACGTATATAAACTGTAAAAATTTTATATTCATATAAAAATTTAATTATAATCTTTTTTTACAATATATTTTAATTTTTTTTTAAATATTATATATTATATATTCGAACCGGTTAACCGGTTTTTTCTCAATTTTCAAAATAGCAACCGGTTTTTTTAAAATTTAAAATTTCAAACTATTTGAAAACCGGTTTCTAAAAAAAGTCGAATAATCGATCACCCTAGTATCCATGCAAACACCGCTAAAAAAAAATTCGCTTATGAAAATCGGGAACCATGATTTTTAAAATAAAATTGCACAATTTGGAAGCATTAGTCAGGCGTCAGTCTATTGATGTTTAATTGCCAAACCAACCCAAAATAAACGTAAATTACTTGACAAAATGGCCGCGAACTTAAAATTTTATACCTCCATAGAAACACCATTGTCGCAGTTTAAAAAATAAACCTAAAGCTAAGGCGAAGAAGAACATGTTAGGAAGTTTAAACATTTTGCTGTTTTCCGTAAAGTGAAACTTAAGAGGGGAACTAAAGATATTCTAAAATTGGGAAGGACACTCAAAAGATCAACCTGTGGTGCCAAGGGTATAAGTACCTTTGCCATTCCGTTTTAAATTTTTACAATATTGATTGCAGACCCCACAAAGTATATATTATCTGAAAGCTTATGACTAGGGAAGTCGATTAAGCCATGTCCCTTTAGCCGTTTGTTCGTGTGTTGGTTGAAATCAACTTTTAAAAGCGCCCACATGCTACTAGACTATTGAAGTCGATTGAGCCATATCCCTTTAGCCGTTTGTCCGTGTGTTGGTTGAAATCAACTTTTAAAAGCGCCCACATGCTACTAAGATTTGTATGTTGTGTCAATCTTTTGCACGATCCATAATACTCTGAGATATAAGCAAACAAACACGACCGCCTCTGTTTTTTTCCATTTTTTTTACCACAAAAATTTAAATTTTTCAGTCCCAGGTTAATTTATAGAGACACTTGTTACTATTTATAGGTATGATATGCCTTTAGGGCATTTCGATAAATAAGACACTAACTGACAAAGTTCTAGGCGAAAATAATTTAGAAAGATATATTTTTTTTAAATATATCAAATTATTGAAACTTCTAATTAAGTTTTGAGATGCTAAAGACACCAGAAAACAAACCGTAGCCTCGAAAGTTTTTGGCGACAAAAAATTGACTAATCGGTCTGAAACTAACTGAGATATAAGCACAATAATTCAAATTCTTCGGTGTTTTTCCTAAAATTTACAAACGAAAATCAAATTTTTTCCACTGTTGGAAAACAGAGAGGAATGATATGAGTAGCAAAAGAAAGGGCTTGATAGCAGAATATAGAACACAAACAAAATTTAAAATCCGAAATGGCCGCCACAACAAAATGACGTACAATTAATTCGTATATTGGTGAAATCTAGTAATTAAAAATGAACCCACTTCACCCTTTCAATATTCGCATAAAAGAAAAGGACTAATGGAATACTTTAAACACTGAAAATTGATAAAATCCAAGATGGCATCTGAAACAAAATGGAGGAAATTTTGTGTAACACCATCAATATGGGTATTAAATAAAAGCGCTGGAGTAGTACAATAGAGTTAACTTTGTAAAAATTTAAAATCAAATATGGCGGACGAAATAATGGCATATAACATGAAAACTGAAATCTAAGCTAAACTGCGATGTGAACAGGTTAGTGAAGGATGTTATCAGATTCGGCACGGCCGAATATAGCACTCAAGGTTTTTTTCTATAAATTTTCTTGATAATTATACTTACTTAACATTTTTTGTTGCTAAATCGTGAAATTATTTGTTAATGTTATTTAACTTGGTTATTTCGAAAAATGTAGTCGATTTATTCTATATTCGTAATACACAAATTTTCAATTATTCGAACAAAATTTTATTTTGATGGAGAAACAAGAGTGACTGCAGACTATCTAGGACATTATGCGACGAGGCACTTGGGTACTCCTGGATTTGAGTAGGTTGAGTCTAAGAATCAATATTTGGGTCATTACGGGACATTGTAAGGTAAGAGCTAGGATCAGCAAATAGGAAAGCAACACTCTAGACTAATGTTAGATGTGTGAGAATGAGATTGAGACAATAGAGTATATTTTTTTATCACTGCCCATGATTACAAAATCACTGGGTAAAAGATTCAACGATGATTTAAGCGATATTCCGCAGTGCCAACTAAATAATACCAGATTTTTCATGGGGATCGGGTGGAAGTAGGTGGACAATAATAATGGAGGTTTTTCTAGAACTATTCGTTTTTATTTGATTTATCATGTTAGTGTTATTTAAAGGGATACACAATGGACATATTGGTCCTTCGAGTAAAGGTATGGGAAGGATTATTGCTTTCTCTTTCTTACACAGCAAGTCCACTTTTAAATTAAATTCAGCTTAGGAATTATTTGAGAGAATTTCTCTTCATAGAGAGCACAACTTGGCATGGGCTTATATTATGCCCTACTCCTAACCTAACCCATTGTCTTAAAAGCTCAAACTTTAATAAATTTATTGAAAATAAATTTTTTTTTTATTGCATAACATTTTCAAATATTAAAAATTAAATACCAAAATTTAGTGAATAATAAAATAAGAAAATTTTACAGCGTTTACAATAAATTTAGACACCTCCGAAACATTTGTATATATGCCAGGATACATTTCACGAGCACAGCCTTCACCCTCCGATATCACACCACACAATTTACCATTTATAATAGCGGGACCTCCTGAGTCACCCATGCAAGCATCTTTGATACCCGGTGTCGCAGCACAGAATATTGCTTTTGAGATGAAATGTTTGCGGTACATGTATGAACATGTTTCTTTTTTAAATACTTGAACTGTTGCGGTTCTCATCTGATCGTAAGCTAGATTTGTATCGGTTTCATTCACCTTGCCCCAACCGTATATCTGTACATCGATGCCAGGACTCCAATTTGTATCACACAAATCAATTGGTCGTATATGTAAACCAAAAACTGGAAAAGGTAATTCCACCACCGCCACATCAATATTCGAAGTGGAGTATTCGTCGAGAAATATGATCATCCTAACTTTAGATCTTACACCCGTCTCAGAGCTATTAGTTACTCCAGCCACAACAGTTAAACTGTTAACTTTCTCGTCTTTCACACAATGGGCAGCAGTGACCACAAATCGTGGTGCTATTAAAGTTCCACCACAAATAAATCTACCATAACACAGCAGTCGCACTAAAAACGGTGCCTCTTCAATGGTGGAAAGTGTGCCGCCCACAATGCGTGACTGGATTTTAAGATGAACCAAAGGTATTTTTAAAATAACCAACTGGCAGATTGTTAATAATTTAAAAATATCCTTCAGTTTAACCATTTTGATATGAAAAATACTCAAACAACTGACGCTTTTTACTTGTTAGTAAAAACTGTTGTGAAAATTAAAACTTTTGTATATTTTTATGAAATGTTTAAACGTTTTTATTCAATTAAAAAAAAAAAAACAGTTGTTCAATTATTTACTTGTTAATAGCTTTGTTAACTAAATAGAGTTTTAACTATTTTTAAAAGATCTGCAGCGTCAATAATAGATATATAAAAGCTTAATTTAAATTTGAAGGGTTTTTTCTAAATAGATCTTATTGGTTTACCCAATTCAAAGAACAATAAAAAAAACAATTGCAAAGGGTGTCTCAGTAAAAATTCACTTTCTCAATTAAGTATATAGCTGTCACATATGTTTTTTCCGTGTATTAAAAATTGAGCGCTTTATGAGAAAAATGCGTTATAGCTGTGAAATCAATTTGAAAAGTCATGCTCGCAAACTTCAAACAATTTTCAGTCGAGATAGTGCACCCACATAATGTGTTAACCATTTGAAGGGTGGTCCCAAAATTTTAAGAAAGTGTTTCGCTAAAAACCCGAAAACATCAATTTGGTATCCTTCTCAACAACTCAACAACAAAGCATTGCGCATCGAATTTCGACAGAGAATGTGGCATACTTCTATCTGTTGGCCATATTTTCAATGAACTGAGACATAATTGAGGTTGAGCGTCGTTATCTTATCCTATAGTTTTTGAATAGTTATTGGCTTAATGACGTATCCTTATTCCTTTTAATATCCCCAAAGAAAGAAGTTTAACGGTGTCAAATCACATGATCGTGGCGGCCAATTAACAACGAGAAATAAGACGGCCATTGAGTTTCTCACGAAAAAGAGCTATTATTTCGTTGGCTGTCTGGCAAGTGTCACTCCTGTTGGAACTACATATCGTCCATCTTCATATCCTTAATTTCTGGCCACAAGAAGTTCGTTATCATCTCACGATATCGAACACCATTCACGGTAGCTGCTTGGCGGACATCTTTTTTGAAAAAACACGGCCGCCAACTTATAAACCGCACCAAACTGTCACTTTAATGGATGCATTAGCTTTCCAACAATAACTCGTGAATTCCCATTTGCCCAAATGCAGAAATTCTGCTTCTTAACGAATCCAATGAGGAGACAGTGTACCACGTCGCTGAAGATGATTTTCTTTGTAAAGAAACCATTCACTTCTGTCCGTTCAACCAACAATTCGGCATATGGAAATGGTTAGTAGGCTGCAGCTCTTGGGTCAATTTCACCTTGTTAGCGTGTAAATAGTGTTGCCATTTCTATTTAAAAAAAAAGAGGACGCCAGCATAAAAAAACACCAACACATTTAAACACATTTAAAAAAAATTAAATTTGAAAAAAATTTACGACGCCATTTAAAATACAAAAACAAAATTTGTTTTTACGAAAAAACTTTATTTGCAAAAATAAAAACTGAACATATCATTCTGATTTAATAATTGTTGAAAATAAAAACAAAAAAACAAAAAAAAAAAAAACAACAAAAATTCATTGCATTCATTATCGGGAATGTACACTTTTAAAAATTTTAAATATATATTTTTCAACACTTCCAATTTGAGCCAATATATTACCATCGCATCTCTTCAAATATTTGTAAAACTCTAGGCAATCCATATCAAAATTATATACCCTTACTATATTTTTTGTTCAAGACTTTCTTCTATATCTGAAAAACAAACTTTATGAAAAACACACAGCTGGCAAGCAGACGCCTTTGCCGAACTTTTTTAAAATAAAAGACAAGTTAAAATAGGCCACTTCGATGAATAGCGACAATTAAGGATAATAAAAATAATTTTGTACAAAGAGAAGTTTTAAAATTGTACTTTTTCAAAACTAATTGTACGAGCACCTAAATCTTTTTTTTTTATACATTTTGTGACCAGTGATTTAAAGTTTAAATGTAAGAAAAAAACTTCAGAGAAGGTGCAAAAAGCCGGACAACCCCGGACATTTGCTAAAAAAGAAGTAGGACTGCCCCGGATGCCCTAAAAAAGAGGACGGTGTCCGGGGAAAAGAGGACGGACGGCAACCCTACGTGAAAATTAAAATTTTTATTCGAAATTCGCATCAGTAATGTTGATGAAATGTCTCGTAAATAAATATGCCTTGACTGTTATTTTATAGTTATCGCATAGTTTACTAATTTAAAAATCGATAAAAGCTAAAATTTGACTTTATGAGTTGTTAAATAATGATTTATACAGCAAAATGTACATAAACACAACAAACAAACATAACAAAATTCGTTATAAAAACACAAACAAACATGCAATTTATTCATAAGAAAAAAACCACACACATGTTCCAACTAATGATTTTGTTTTTTCGTTTTCACATTTCATACGAACCCCTAATATGTATAATAAGAAATACGAGTTAGCCTTTCCTTAAAATGGCATTAAATTTTTACCAAGAATATTAAAAACTAAAAACTCAAAAAAAAAAAAAAAAAAATAATTTATAAAACAAATGGAATTTTTTTTGGCATAAAAATATGTTTATTTTTGCGCGAAACATCAAAATTTATCTCCAGCCGTCTGTTCATCTGGTTGGTTGGTTGGTTGGTTGTTTGTCTAACACATGTTTCAACACTTTTTAAATGCACATTAACATCTTAATCATTATTTAGCTAATGATTATGACAATCATTACCATAATGAGCATAGTTTATGTATGTGTGTATGAGCATTATGGGTGTGACTATATACATATATACATATGTATAGATGTCTGATGTTGCGGAACACAATGTCACACTGCATAACTCGAGCAGTGTATTTATGAGGTGTCGTCATATGGAATTTGATACTTAAGTTAGGCTAGAAGTCTTTCAAATTGCTTTTTTTTTCTTATTAAACTTAAAATACAAAGTCAATTTTATTTACTTGTTAATTTTATAATTTTACTAGCAGTTGTTGGCCCAAAAATTTTTTTTATTAGATTCATTAAGGGTATCTATCACTCACTCTTGTCCCCCTTTACTGTTCTAATTAGAAAGACCGAATATCACTGTACACATAAGACATACATAACTTTTCAAGTGACAATAAAAAATCAAAATATTGAAAATGAGGACATTTTGTTGATATTTGTTTGTGAATATATAGGAAAATCTGAATTCTATATCTGGGACGATTTCATGCAAACTTCACATAAACCATCTACAGACGTACCCTGAAATTTTGGTCAATTAATTTTGGTCATCAAAGTGTACACTTCATTTTATATATGTATACTAGAACAGCCCGGCGCGCGTTGCTACGCCCCTTAATGAATAAAAATGCATTCCGAATTTTAATTGAATATCAAGTGCAAAAAGCTTAAAATTATAACTTTTTGTTATGGGCGTGGTACTGCCCACTTTTCTAATTATAAAACTGTATATATATGTTATAACAGCTCAATATGTGTGCAAAGTTTAAAAAAAAATCGGTCCAGTGCAAGTACCTCAAAATTATAACTTTTTTTTATGGGCGTGGCCCTGCCCAATTTTCTAATCACGAAATAATAAAGTCATGACAGCTCAATATGTGTCCAAAGTTTCAGAAAAATCGGTCTAGTGCAAGTACCTCAAAATTAAAACTTGTTTGGGGGCGTGGCCCCGCCCACTTTTTTACTCAAAAAATTATAAAGTCATGACAGCTCAATATGTGTGCAAAGTTTCAGAAAAATCAGTCAAGTGCAAGTAGCTTAAAATGATAATTAATTTTTTATTGGGCGTAACCCCGCCCACTTTTTACCGCCCATAAACACTCTCTGGAATGTGTATAACAACTTGCCAAAGTTTGAGTCCGATCGGTTTTGTAGTTTCGGAGTCTATAGCTAACACACACACACAAACACACAGACAGACAGAGTTTCACTTTTAAAAATATGTAGATAGAAGATAACAAATGCAAACATTTAAGATTTCTTTGTTCGAATTGTAAAATTCGTGGTAATAAGTCTTTTAAGTGATCATATCGATGGCTTAATATAAAAAGGGCGTATCTTGATTTTTCCCAAAAACGAGTTTTTAATGTTTTCTGCTAGTTCACATACACTCACATCACCCCTAAAAAATTAAGTGAGCTATAGTTGAAAATAACAGATTTACGACCAAATAAAAAAACTCTAACTCAATACATTCTTTTAAATTTCATTCAGTTTTTTCTTTCTCTTGTAAAGTAGTAAAAAACCGAGTTACGCCTTTTTTATATTAATCCATCGATATGCAAACCAATGACGAAGCGAATACTCACAGAAAAAATAATCTGATAGTGTTCAATTGCACGACATTGTCTTCGTAAACTTACTACCAACTGGAATTAATTTTGAACTACTTCTTACTCAGTGGGCTACTATTGATACACAAAACATTTTTATAAGTTTCGACGTTTTCGTTCTCTGCACAATAAACATCTTCAAGTTAAAAATGGTGCTCACGTCAATAAGACTAAATTTAAGAAATTTAAAATTTTCGCAAAGGTAAAACCGGTGACTTATTTCTATATTATTTCACAACTCTACCTTAAATATTATCATTTCTTAAAAAAGTATTATTAATATGTGATATCATGAGTTGACAAAAACCATAAAAACTAAAAGAACTTTCAAGTAAACAATGATGACGTCTGCAATCGCAAACGTTCTGCCAGTAGGGTAAAGAGAAGGAAATTATGTGCTTGAATAATACAAATATGTAAAGTCAATTGCAAGCAGAGACTGCAAACATCAATCCAACGAAACAAACAGCCACCAACAACTATTCAAAATGAATTGGGGCACTGTGTTGCCGGAAAACACACAAGAAAAATGCAGAAAAATCTCTATTAACATTTTTGTTGTTCATTTTATTTTTTTTCCGTTTTATTTATTTGTTCTCCAGTCCGTGATCCTTCTTCGTATATTTAATGTTTTATTTTTTCTTTTTAAATTTTTTTTAAATGAAAAACTCCTTGTTTAAACTCCCTAAAGCTCCAAACATTGAATGAATTTTTTTTACTTGTCTGAAAAAAGAAAATATGGAACAATGAATTCAAATGAATTGTGTGGCAAGATTATTATTTTTGTTGTTGTTATTATTGCTGCATTATTTAGCTGTACTCGTGCATGTACATACATACATATGTATATACTTAGAGGTATTGTAATATTTTATCTCTATTTGTATTATTTTTGTTAACGTAAATTAGTTTTTTCTTCTTTTTGTTGAAAACTGCATCTAGGGGATCTTTGATTGCATGTTTCTGTTATTATCTGATCTATTTTTAAAACTAAATATTTGGTTTCTTAAGAAAAAAAGCTTAAACTTTTAGAATGCACTCAGATTTCATAACATTTTTGTGATTGATAATTAAAAAGAAAAAATTATTCTAAAGAACAAAAAAAACATAAAAAAATAAATACAAGTTCTTGATTTTCACATGAACCTTTTTTTGTACAAAAGCTGAACATGTCACCTAATAAGAGTTTGAGCATTGCGAAATCACACTGACAGAAGTGATTTTAGAGAAAAAGAAAACCGCTAATCAATGACTTAGAATGTCCAGGACTGTTTCGAAAGCATGCTAAATAGCTAACAGTCAGATCAAATATTTATGTTACAAGTCTTTATTCTACTTATTCGCCCTTAAAAGATATGGGGATTTATTATACGAATGCTTTATGGCATCGAAAATAACATAAATCAGACGTAGAATAGAAGACAATCGGGTTCCGTATGGTAGTTCTTACAAGCTAAAGCAAACTGCAGCAAAACTCCTAGCTCGTTCATCACCCCCCTTATTCGATGGCAGATATAAAAACTTATATAAATAGTTACTTTAACTCAATGAGAATTGCAACCTAATAGAAAATTTCAAATTCAAGGTGACATCCGAAATAAAATGAGGAATATATCGATTAAATAAAGGCACTAAAAACTTATTCTTCCTCGATATATACATCAAATAAAAGAGCAGGACAAATTGTTAAATATATATTATTAACTATGTAAAAATTCAAGATGGCGTCCAAAGCATTGGGTATGAATTTATGAAATTTTGATAAACAAATGTACATGATAGTTAAGGTTAAATAAGATTCGGCATGACTGAATATAGCGCTATTACCTGCACAGAAAAAAAACAGCTGAGAATTTCAATTACGAAATTAATTATATCAATTACAATTTTAATTGGTTTTGTTGCAATTATCAAAATGATACTATTAATTAAATGAAAATTTATAATTTTAATTGAAAATATATTGAAAAAAAATCAATTAAAAAATTAATTAAAATTCCTTTTATTTTTAAAAATGATTTAAATAAAATAAATCAAGCCTATAATTCAAAATTTTGATTAATTTAAATAAAACAATTATTGTATCAAAAATAGGAAATATTGAATCTGTTTTAAATAAAAGAACCCGCAGAGAAAATAGAAAAAAATCTTATATATATTTATTTTAAACATATTTTTAACATACAAAAATACAAAGCATAAGAATACATACAACATTACACATTTAGGAACTGGTGGCATAAACAAAAGTAAAGATGACCTAAGCACAAAGAAATTATAAGCTTAAGAATTTTTGATCAAACGAAGGAAAGAATTCAAATAATTACTTACATATTACAGTTAGAATTCATCAGAGTATGTCGGGCTGCAAGGAATATTGACTTCAGTCCCATCTGCAATAATATTCCAGTACTCTATGATATTCATTAGGAACAAAGTCTATTCAAAGTCTATCTAAATATGTAATTACTACTAACTAGTATTTTAATTTGCTTGCTTACAATTTTAATACCCTTCGCACAGTGAAAAAGGGTATATATAGGTTTGTCATTCCGTGTAAAATTTCTACAATTTTCATTTCCTACTGCATAAAGTATATATTTTTTGAAAGCCTTTGAATAGGGGAGTCGATTAAGCTCTGTCAGTCTGTCCGTGTGCATGTTGAAATCAACTTTTTGAGGCCCCAAGATATCGCTTGGACCCGGCTGAGGTATTAAAATATTGGAAATATTCGGGAGTAGATCGGTATTGAAAATCAGAAACATCGGTACATAAACAACTGAGATATGAGCAAAAACCCACGACCACCTCGATTTTTTTTTCACAAAAACAACATTACAACAACAACATACATACATACAAACTTGGTATACTGGTTAGAGAAAACGTGAGATCGAATCCCAGCTGAGCCAAAAAAAAGTTTTTATAATTTTTTTTTATTAGTTATTTTATATATTATTTATATTTTTATTTTTTTTTTAATTTTTTTTTTATTTTTATATAATTTTTTTTAATTTTTTTTAGATGTTTTTTTATATATATTTTTTTAATATTTCTTTTTTTTGTTTTTTATTTTATAATTATTATTTATATTTTTATAATTTTTTTTTTATTTTTTTTTTAACATACCTAAATTTATTATTTTACAATGGGAGGTTTTTACATATGTATGTCCGTATTTCATATGAGATAAATGGTGATAAAAACTATTGTTATTGCCCGACTGCACGTTGTGAAGGGTATATAAGATTCGGCACTGCCGAATATAGCACTGTTACTTGTTTAAAGTATTAACCTTACTATTTCACATGATTAATCAAAATGTTATTAAAACTTTCCAGTTAATGAGTTCTTAAAAAAAATAATTAAATTTTTTCAATTTTATTTTTCAATAAATTTTTTTCAACTGAGAGAAATCTCTAAGCTTTATAAACAAATTTTTAAATCAAATAAAAAAATTATTTATATTAATTAAACATTTAATTCAAATTTAAGAATTAATAAATTAGTCAATTAATTAAAAAAAAACTTGTAACTTTTTTTTTTCTGTGTGTCTTACAAAATAACAAAATAAATAGGCTAAGTTCTGTATTCCTTGTGAAGCATTTTTGTTGTTTTGAAAGCAATGCTGTGGCAATTCCAAATTATTTAATTTTACTCGGAATACAGAACAGGGAGGAGTGTGTTCAAATTTTACCCAGGTGACTAGTAACGGACCAAACACTTTTCTCATATCGTAGTACTGTGTGTGTGTGTTTTTTTTTACTTTTTAATCTACTAAATATGAACAAGAATTTTCGTACAGAGCTCTTCAAGCAAAATATGAATATAATGTGCGCAAACGATTAAGTAGAGTTACTCACTAGATTTGCTGTCTCTTACAATACGTCTAGGGTGCCCCGATGGACTAGTCAGCAGTGTGCTGTTCTGCTAGTTTGGGGGTTGCGGGTTCGATTCCCGCCGGAGACTCTGGACTTGTCTGCTTCCTTTCTATTCTATTCTTACTTTCTATTCAGGTATCACAAAGGGATCAATATAATGGACCCAAGTGAGCTGCACAGCAGCTGCCTGTTCTACCTAACCTAACCTAGAATACGTCTAAGTGGTAGGGGGTGGATTTGCTAGATCTAAGTCGCAACCGTTAGGTATCTCAGTAGCTTATTCAGTCTGACCTTAGACACCTCAGAGAGGTTATACAGCATATGTTTGCCTAGAATTCTGTGGTTCACCGAAATTTGCTTGTCCATATTCAATAGAGAAATGTGAGTCATCTTGCATGCTTTTCTAACATTCAGCGTTCCATTAATACCGCCAGCAACTTCGAAATATCCTTCCGATATTAGCTCGTAAGTTGCAATATACGTTTAATATAAAAAAGGGCCACGTTAGCTTGGCAACTCTGCATGCATCCAGCCCAGTCCTTGCCCCATGTTTCCGGTGCTCTCAAGAAAGTTTGGTCTGCCAAGCCTCGACAATTATTTCTTGCATTGACCGACCAAGAAATGCTGCTTGAATGTCGACAAAAATACTAATATTCCCTAAATATTCCTGTTGTTAGAAACCAATTCTTTAAACAAAGTAACTGATAAAAAAAGACATGAAGAGAATTTTAAATTCTTTTTAAGAAAATCCTGCTATAAATTTGTTATTACGCAATATATCTTAATGGAGTTAATATATTGATAGAATAAATACTTTTGAGTAACTTATATAACATAGAAAAAGAGCAATTTATATAAACACAAATATGTATGTACATACATAAGTTGTTACATATACATACATATAATTATTTATGCAAAGGAGTCTATTTTCTGCATGCATATCATGCTACTTAAAATTTTACCAACTAAAAGAGTTGGTACTTGCATTGTATAGATTTAGGTCAAGTATTTGATTTTGCTATTTTACTCCCTACTTTCACTCTATACAGTATGTACCTACAATTTTGATGTACATACATACTACTTGTAATACAAAGAACGTTAAAGCAATGGGATGATAATTACCATAAAACAATGCTCTTACGTTTCTGCCACACAACGTTCTTAATGATGTGGCATGTTGTAGTTTTGAATACCAAACATAGCAGATTAATTGCACAACCACTCTTTCGCTACTATCCTTTATTTGTTGTTGAAAATATATGTAAATACACATGAGTACTTACATGTATTTGTGCATAGTATAGTAATAATATGCATTGCACATGCTTATTTACATCAATATAAACAAATATGCGATTAATAAGCTTTGGCATATCTGGAATATCCTAGAAATTTTTCAGTTAACGAGGATTAAGAAACAAGCAGTCATATACTGCATACATTTGTTCATACATCCATACTTTTACAGGCACGAATTCATAGGATTTTTTAATGCAGTTTAAGGCATTTTGATATTTAGTTGTTGTCTGTCTTTATTAGTTACTTTTTTGTATTAAAGTAGCATAATTGATAGGTTTTAAAAATGATTTTTTTTATGTGGCTGCTATGGTCTGTCTTAATTAGTTAATGGCTGGGAGTGTAAACAAACATGTATTGCTTTGTAGTGTAAACATTTTTTTTCTCCTTCACCAATAATGTGGTAAAATATTTAAATAATTCGCTTTAGTGTAGTCATGGGCACATCGAAAATAGAATGTCAACTTTACCTTTATTGCTTACAAGCATTTATGCAAAGAAAAAATATGGTTGTGGTAACCATAATCAAAGAGCAATATGGAATCCAACAACCAAATATTGTTATAGAAACTATAATATGACCGTCGTGATCATGTTGTAACCATTGTGTTATGGTTGAGGTCATCATACTCCCAGAATAACACTTCGGATCCGAAGCCAAATTACGGCATTCGATAACTATCGAAATTTTACTCGAACGATCGAGTTCGCTGCGCTTAGGTATGGAGCTTATAATAAGAATTTTTAAATGTCGATCACGTTCGAATGGTGTAATTTGCCTCCTGGTTTGGATCATATTACTGTAGTTAAAACACATAATGGTTGCAAGTAATCTAATCATGCAATTAACGCGTTATGACTATTCAGGATCACTAAAATATCCATAGATCAAAGAAGGAAAGGGTTGCTAGACGGTTATTTAATCTAATAAATCTTTTGGTCAAAGAAGGAAAGGGTTGCACTTGAATATTAGCATTATTTTCATAAGCTCAAGTGTGACTTTAAAGCATAAATTTTTTTTCAGCATAAATTATCACGTTAACGGCCTGGAGATTACCGCAGTTTAATTCTCTATAATATCTAAAACTTTCTCATTAGATTGTATTAAGCAAAGGGCTGCCCCGATGGACTAGTCAGTAGTGTGCTGGTCTGCTAGTTTGGGGGTTGCGGGTTCGATTCTCGCCAGAGACTCTGGTGTTGTCTGCTTCTCTTCTCTCTTTTCTATTCTATTCTTACTTTTCTAAATTGTGATTTTTTAAGAGCTGTAGGAAAGTTTAAAAAAAAAAACATTAAATTCAGAAAAATGCATGAAATCTTTATTTGAATCGATAGTACGGTCCATATAATTTAATGTCGGAAGATTATTTCGTGCAAATGTTGACCGTGGCCGCGCCTCAAAAGGTCCATCCGCTTAGTCCAATTTTGGCATACTATTTCCAACATTTCGGCCGGTATCTCATAAATAAATGCTTCAATGTTGTCTTTCAATGCGTCAATTGAAGCGGGCATGTGTGTATAGAAATGAGCTTTAACATAGCCCCACAAAAAAACAGTCTAAAGGCGTTAAATTGCACGATCTAGGCGGCCAATTGACCGGTCCCGAACGTGAAATAAAATGTTCACCGAACTCGCCTCTCAATAAGTCCATTGTTAGGCGTGCTGTGTCGCATGTGGCACCGTCTTGTTGAAACCACATGTCATGCAAGTCAAGCTCTTGCATTTTGGGCAAAAAAAAGTTGGATATTATCTCACGCTCACCATTCACAGTTACGTTACGATTCGCATCATCTTTGAAGAAGTACGGTCCAATGATGCCACCAGCCCATAAACCGCACCAAACTGTGACTTTTTCTGGATGCATTGGTAGCTCTTGCAATGCTTCTGGCTGATCTTAACTCCAAAATCGACAATTCTGCTTATCAACGTACCCATTGAGCCAAAAATGAGCTTCATCGCTGAACACAATTTTTTGATAAGAAGCGAGCGATGAACTTTCTTAACAGAGCACGCACTTTGATAATAAAATTCAATAATTTGCAAGCGTTGTTCGTTTGTAGGACGATTCATGGTTAAATTATATGCCAAACTGAAGATTTTTGACAGTGTAACAAAACAGGAAACGTTCGTCAGCTGTTTAAACCAGTGTTGCCAATAAGATAATAGCTAAAAAATCACCCTTTATTCAGGTATCACAATGGGATCAAGTGAGCTGCACAACAGCTGCCTGTTCTACCTAACCTAACCTATTGGCGATTACGGAAGGAATTAAATGGATAAAGGAAACGAATAGCGAAAACCCGATTCGTATCTTTACGGATAGCCAATCAGCGATTAAGACATTGAGAAAGGAGAAAGTTGAATTCCGGAACGTTTTGCAATGCAAGAGTGAGATAAACTCATATGCAAATTGTGAACATCTGGAGATAATATGGATACCAAGCCATAACGGGCTGATCGGAAACAAGAAAGCCGACAAATTATCCAAATTGGGAGCTCTTCTGAGTACTATAACTTTGGAGAACGCCAAACCCCTTAAACGATTTAAGGATGAACTTAAACGTTGGGCGATGGAGGAACATGTCAGAAAATGGCAAAGCACTGATGTCGGCAAGGTGACAAGAATACTATGGGGTGACCCAAATCTTGAGAAATCAAAGGAAATTCTAAGACTGAATAGACCAACACTTATGAGACTTACCAGTGTGATTACAGGTCATACGGAGTTGAGAACTCATCTAGCTCGCATGAGAATATCTGAAAAGACAACATGCAGAGCATGCGAGGAAGAGGATGAGACTTTGATACACTATCTCTGTCATTGTCCTGCGTTTGGGCATATAAGACGCGAGAATTTTGCAGTGGATACTATGCCGAATTTGGAGTACCTGGAAACTCAAACTGGAGATCCATAAGGAATTACATTGAGGGGACTGAGTTCTTGAACTAGTCCGATATTTATTTATGGGAAATTATGATTTTGGTTTTAAATTGGGAATTCCGGTTCCCACATAGAGCGCACAACATGCCAACTGGGCATAAGTGTATACCTGTCATGGGTTTGGGCTTTTAGTGCCCCTCCTTTTCAACCTAACCTAAGGGGTTACATATGTAGGCTTCCTACCACTACTATATATTTTACCACTACTGCTTTCAAAATTACTTTCACGCTTACATATTTCATGGCATAGATCTAAGAAGGAAAGTGTTGCACTTATCAAAAAAAATAAATAAAATAAGCAAGTTTTAATAATTTGGATGAAGTCAATTATCAATTAAGCTACGTATAAATACATGCTACATGATATTATAAATTAATTTCATACATTTACTGCTGCTGTTTATAACAATGATGCAGCTGATGATGATGGTGATGATGATAACGATAATGTTTAATATTTTTCCATAATGCATATGCATCATTTAGATTAAAATTTACACGTCCACGTACACGTGTACGTACAATATTTTTGTCTAAATATACCTATTTACGTAAGTATATTTATATGTTTACATAATCGTGTATGTATGCATATATTTTGCCTGTGGAGATTTAACGTCATCTTATATTATTATAATCCTGAGTTTTTTTTTTTACAAGTTGAAAAACAAGAAAAAAAATGTAAAAAATCCTAAGAACGTAAAACTTGTCTAAAACTATTTTGTTATTCAATAATCTGCCTCTTAAATTTTTGTTGCTATTGTTGCTGGTTGTGCTCTTGTTGTCATTGTAGCATTTTATGTTTTAAGCCAGTAGGTATATCGGTTGTTTTTGTTTTTGTTGTTGTTGTTTTGTACTATTTCGTTTTATTTTTCTTTTTATCTAATTTTTTTCTTGTGTTTTGTTCTTCGCTTGTTGGCTCTCATAGGATTTGGTTTATATTAGGTTAGTGGAAATATTTTACCATAAACAGAAATATAGAAGCAACAACAACAACAACAACCATATTTTAGTTTTAGAAACAAAAACTCTTAAGAAACATCAACAAAAACAACAAAGGTCAAAGTTATATTCTAACAAGTTTTAATAAAATAAATACATTCTTACCAACAGTGGAAACGTTTTACACACAGCGATGGTGAGAAAAGTGGCAGATTTCAACAGTTTTGTTTATCAACAGCTGTATAAAAAATAAATTAAGAAATAAAATGTTTACCAACCCATTGTTGGGCAAAATTTAATAAAAGTTGATTACGATAAAGAAATTTAAAGATCCTTTGTAAACCTTTGTTAAGTAAAGGGTGTCATAGGTTTACAATTTCCACAATTAGTGCGGTAAGCTGTTGTCACTCAAACAAAAAACTGACAGGCTAAGTCAAAATAAACATAAAATAAATAACCATTTTATTATGGTTGAAAAGAATTGTATTGCGAGAACAAAAAAATCTTAGCTGCTACAGTTTGTAAATTTCATACAAAATGTAGTTGTAATATCGATTCGGTGTTGGCAACAGTGTAGAGAGTAACTGGAATATTCAGGAAAGCATGTATTAAATGGTGATTATTTGTTGTTGGTTTGGTGTTGTGGTACTTAATGTTTTAAAGGTGCATTTGTTAGAAAAATCTAAATGAAAGTTGCTTTTCAATCCTAAAATATAAACCAACTCATCCCTTTGTTAGCAAAATTTTTAATAAATAATTTCAAAATTCTACTTAAATTTTTGATCGGAGGCAAAGACAATTTAAAACAAGTAACAGTGCTATATTCGGCGTGCCGAATCTTATATACCCTTCACAACGTGTAGTCATGCAATAACAATTGCTTGTATCACCATTCATCTCATATAAAATACGTACATACATGTAAAAAACATACAAAAAAAAAAAAAAATTATAAAAAAAAAATATATTAAAAATAAAAAAAAAAAAATAATAAAAAAAAAATTTATTAAAAATAAAAAAAATAAATAATATATTTAAAAAAAAAAATAAAAAAAATTTTTTTGGCTCAGCTGGACTTCGATGCCACGTTTACTTTAACCAGTATGTATGTAGGTTGTTGTTGTAATTGTGAAAAAAAAACGAGGTGGTCGTGGCTTATTGCTCATATTTCAGAAAGTTATGAGGCGATTGTGCTGAATTTCAATAGGGATTCATTCCTGGATATTTCCAAGAGATTGATACCATATACAGATCTGAGGAACATATAGTTGCTTCTAAAAGTGAATTTTAACCAACACACGGACAGACGGACAGGGCTTAATCGACTCCTCTATTCATAAGCTTTCAGAAAATATATTCTTTATGGGGTCGGAAATGAAAATTGTAGAAATTACAAACGGAATGACAAAGCTATATATACCCTTGTGCACCACAGGTGAAGGGTATAATAAATCTACATATGCTACACTCAAAAAACAAATCAAGTAATCCGTAGCGGTGTCAGAAGTTCGGTAAGTACGGATTTTCTTAAACCAAGTAGAAAATTTTTGATTTAAGAATGAATGTGTCAAGTACGAATTTCTTAATTTTAGAAATAGTTAAGCCGAAAAAAGTTTGATTTTAAGAATTATTAGCCTTATCTACTTGACGTAAGCTTAAAAAAAGATTAATTCAAGTATAAATGAGATTGAAATTATTAAAGATGCGCTTGTTTCAAGAATTCGTAACTTGGTTTGATCGTTGTATAGTACAGTATCTTCACTACTTACCCTTTGACATTTTCTTAGCGATACGTTTCATTAAAACTAAAAACAAAAACTAACGGACAAATCATGAAAGCTAAGTTAACTCGGAAACTGCTACAGCTTTGTTGTCGTAAGTATGGTTACTTATAGCTAAAGTATGATAAACAAACTGAGAATTATAAAATCATAACTGAAATTTTAAAGAGTGTGTTTATCTAAGCAAATGTCTTAAAAATATAAGTTTGTTTTTAATTTGAGAGAGATAAGACTTAATTTAAGAAGTTAATTCTTATTTTTTATAATCTTGTACTTGGTTTTGTAACACAATCCCGTTTTGTATATGTTTTAAGAAAACCAATAATAAATCGTACTTGAACTTTTAAGCTCGATTTCGGCTTAAATTAAGAATTGAACTCTTGGATTGAGAACATAATTTTTCTTTCTGTGTAGAAGTGTTTCGTTTAAAAAATTATTATTTGCTTAAATAAGTTGTGAAGATTTCAAAGCAACCCAAACAATAGCGACTTGTAAACTTTGAAAGTTGACAGCAGCCATTTTGTTGAAACTACATCTTTCAAATTTACTTTCTTTTATTCAGTTTGTTTTGCCATTTCATCAGTGTTCAACTACACATGCAATTGATAAAATTCTCCAAATAGACTTCCTGTTCTGGCAAAGTTTTATCAATAAATCATCTTTAGCGATTATAACAATTTCTGAAGCAATGAGTACGACGTCAACAAATAAAATGGTTGAATTTGGGAAAATACCAATCCACTTGTGATCCAAACATCTTATTTTGTTATTTTGTGATGATGAGAACTATCCAACATGATCGTGTAATTTGACTACGTCAGACTTGCTCTTGTGGGGTTTTTTTAAGTCGCAGATTTGTGCGAATAAACTATAAACCACGGCTGCCCTTAAAGCCAACGTAACTCATGGCATCGGTCAAATTCAGCCTGATTTATAAGCCAGTGCCATGAAAAATTTTACATTTTGCTTTCGCAATATACAGCGAATCCGTAGTAAACATATGCGCGATACTTTTTCTTTAAGTAATGTCATCGATTACAAATAGAAAAAATCGGTGATTTATATTTAACGAGAGGAAGCACTCAACAAAGACTCCACGAATGTGGAGAAAGTGTGTAGCAGCTTCCAAATTATGCTGCTGTCTAATTACAGTTAACAAACTTTTCTTTGTTATCTCCTTAACAGAGAAGAGATAGGCATCACGAATTCTACTGGCTTATGGTCATTCGAAACGATTCATGTTGCCGGTGGCTAACACTAGGATGCTCTTCGCCAAACATTTATAAAAAGGTTAAAACGTCTTATATTTTTTTACACAATTTATTTTTTACTTCATAAAGCGCTAAAAAATCTACACTTTATGGATTTTTTTTAGTTGTATTACAGACAAAATTATAGAAATTTGATAATTTTCCTTTTTTCATATCCAATGGCCTGTCTTAAAATGTGGTAAAATATTATTTAAATTTTTAATCAGGCTTGATTAAAAATTTAAATAATAGTTTAAACAGAAAAGTTCGACAAAATAAAAATTCAATGTGGTAAAATATATATCGTAGAAGAACGCTTTTCCTAAAAAGGCTTCCATTTGATAGAAACATGTATGTCTAACGTCGTGGATCCAAGAATTTAATTTTCTATGAACCAGCCTAGTACAGAGGGCCTGTATTAGTTGATTTTGGGGATATTGGTCAGTTTTTTTTTAAACCAGAAAAAAATCTAGCAGGGTTAAATTGCATAAAATCAGTGGTTCCCATTTCCCAATTGCACTCTCAGTGTTCTCTTTAATAAAAACAGTTTAATTATCTGCCATGATGAAAGAAGAAAAAAAAAAACAAATGTAAAACATGGCTGATACAGTTAACATTGAAATGGTTTTGAGGTTTATAAATTTTATTGGAAAAAAATAGCTGTTTTGGCAAAAAACATAATTGTGTTAAGTTAAAAAATATGTTCAAGTAATTACCCGTTACGATACCATTTTTATGTATTAACTTTGCTTACCATCGTTTAACAAAACTGTCTCATTTCTGATGCTATAAAGTTTGCGATTTTGTCTTTGATATAATATTGAACGCTTGGAATGTTGAATTTCTCATGATTTGCTTTCATTCTGTCCATAAAAATAATCAAAAGAACAAGTGTGACTTTAAATCATGATTTTTTGGATAAGTCAATTTACCACGTTAACGGCAATGAGATTTGCGAAGTTTAATTCTCTAAATATTTCTAAAATATTCTCATTGGATTTTTTAAAGCAAACTGGTGGTTACATTTGTAGGTTTCCCATCGTTACTATTTATTTTACCACTACTGCGTCTGAAATTACTTTCACGCTTACATATTTCATGTCATGTCATCTTAGTTTCTTGTTTGTTACAAATATACTTTTTTCAAAATAATATCGATCGAATTTCTTTTTTCACTTGATAAAGTTCAAATATGCCACCTTGAATAATTTAATATGACCTTAAAGGGCTGAGTGGAGATGTTCAAAGAACAAAAGCTAACATCAAATAAAAGAAAAATTTACTAGAGATTGACAGTTTCTATAAATTTGTTTTAACTAAATTTCTTTTAACTAAATTTCTTTGCCAAAAAAAAAAAAAGACTAAACGAACGACGAAACAAAATGCTAAATGGATATATAGATTAAATTAGATTGTGCGTTGTATTTTATGCAGTGATGCCAATTTTTTACAATTAAATAGCGACAAAAGGCTAACCAAAGGACTCTGCCATTAATCTAAATATAAAGGATTTTAAATAAGTTTAAGCATGGTGTTATTTATAACCTTTAAATCATAGAAACTTTTTATTTTTCGTTAAAAGATGATATGGGTTACCCCGGTACTGTCAAAAATGATTGATGTGTTATTTAAAACTAAACAATGAATGGTTTTTTAAGGCGGCAAAAAATGTAAGAAATTAATAAACAAATTTTTTTAATATTAATATTATGTAAGAGAAATTCTTTTTTGTAGAATATTAGAATATTTAAAGAATATAAACGAAGCGGACCCCTTTTTGACCGCCTTCGCTCCTCAGTAATTATTAGGCTAACGATCGGTTTGCCTTCCTCTATTGAGTCTCGCGCCACAACCGGAGTTTGATCAAGACTACAAAGCGACTTTACACTGCCGACTGGTTATTGTCGACAATCTTCATCGCACAGTTTTTTGCAGTCGCAAACGTTTCAAGCCAGTGCTGGAAATTCGCTTACTACATGTGCTGCATTCTCAACATCCTCCGGGCACGTTGTACAAATATCATTCTCGATCTGCATCTTCCTCAAATGATATTTGTATTTTACAGGTCCTACAATCAATGCAGTTATCCAGCTCTTCGTTCCCTGAATGAGATTGAGTCAGTTTACTGCACCCCTTTCAAAAGGCTCCTTAAGCATCATATCAGCCTGTCTACACAAGTGGTTTCCTCCATTCACCCTCGCAAGTTTACCCATTGAAAGAACTTTGCCCGCACTAACCCATCAATCAACTAACAATTCGGGCTTCTGGTCCACAGAATGTTGCTGCAGATCCTCCTTTTACGAGTTTGTCAGCAGCTTTTTACCCAGATACGTGTCCTTTAGAAGAATCATTAACTTCTAAAGGCAAACTTATTGAGCTTTACAATAAACTTAAGCACCAGTCACATCCATCGGTGTATGCGTTTTATAATCGACTAGTTAAGTTAAGTTAAGTGCAATTATCTTCGCCTGAATTCGACATTCCAACAGGGGACCCAATGCGCGTAGCAAACAAAGCATTTCTGTATAATAGATGGACACGTATTTCCTTAGACTTAAGGACTTAAGGGATAGGTTCAGTTCCCTTCCTTCCATAACGAACTCATCAGTCAAATAACTGATACTGAGTGTGCGATGTAGCCTTTCGCCCAATTTAACTCGACTCATGCCCTCTATCGGCAGCTGAGTCTCCCTTACCTCTTTATCCACTAGGTCTAGGATTTTCCTATACCCCAAATCCGACTCAAAACGATACCATGTGCCATCTTTTTGCAATCGCATTGCTGATCATGCAGCCGTTTTCCTTACAAATAAGTCCAATCGCAGCAATCCTTGCAATGCTTGCGTTGGTGTGGTACGATTCGCAGCAGTATTTTTAATACAAGTGTCTTTCTATCGATCGTTTGGAAAGGACGATACGGAACCTCAATTTATATTTAAATGAGGTTATGGAATTTTTTATATTTTTATAGAAACTTAAATAAATTAGACTAATTAAAAGTTAACGGTTGTCACCACTAATTTTTTGTGCACACTCCTTAGGTTGTTCCTGTGTTTAGGACAATCATGAATTAGAAAATAAAATATTAATTTAATATGCAAAACAGTTTCCAAAAATGTTTACTTCATTAGAACAAAAATATATATATTTTTTTTTGCTGGATATAAATAATTAAAAAATATATTATTAAAGTTTATGTTTATAAAATACTGCCGTCCCCTCTGAACATCTATTAAGACAACTTCCATGACATACCCAAACTATTTCAATATGAAAATATTTCTTTATTATATTATATTAGATTATCCCATGTCATATTTTATTGAAGAAATTTTTTAAACAATAAAACAACAATAACATATTAAAATGTATGGCGCAAAAAAACTTTTAGTAATTGTTTATTAAAAAAAAAGAAACTTAATAAAATAAAAATAAACAGATTTCGAGCACGAATGCGGAAACGTGTGTTCCTGCTAAAATAAATATTGATTTTTAATATAAAGTAAAATAATTATAAAAAACATTTTTAACAAATTTTTTATTTAATCAACACTTATACATTTGGAAGGTTGAAAACAAATAATAAGGGGGCGGATAAAAAACATTAAAAATGTTTAAATAAACTAAAATAAACAAGCGTTGGAATCTACAGTTGGACAGACTTAAATTTAGTATTTAAATATTTCGTATAAGATAAACCGCCAGACCAAGGGAAAAGAATATTATCTCACCCCTTCGCAACGAATTTGTTTCTTTTGATAAGCAATAAATTTGACAGCCATAAAATAAAAAAATCATATATTTTAATAAAATGTCAGCCACTCAAAACGCGTAAGCTGGATCCTCGCTTGTATGAGACTAAAACTAGTTCGTTGGGTTCATTGAGTATATGCTTCGAAAGTCACTACATCACATGAATCTCTATCCAAGTGTAGGTATGTATGTATATAAGGGATAGATAAGTCACATGTGTAGAAACAAATTAATTCTGCACTGTGATATATTTTTAATTTTTGTCTATGTTTACTCCTCTGGGAAGCTTCCATAAAGCATCTTGTTTTACCTTGCTTTCATTTCGTTGATTTTTCCTTTTTTGGCTTTCCATCTTAGAAGATACATAGATGATAAGGGGTGTCTCGAAATGCTTTTTACATTTTAAAATATTTCCCAAATCTAGTTTTTTTAAAACAAAAAATACATTTTATTGGCGTTATGGAAAAAAATTTCTAAACTTTATTATGCAAGAAACCAAAGTTTCAAATTTTATTTTCGTTTGCAAAACTTCGCACTTTTTTTTAACGCTTTGCATTAAACGTTAGACACAAGTTTTACCGAAGTGTTTGATAACTTTTTTCCAAATAAATACAAATTTTTTTACATTTGCAGAAGCTTTGAACTTTGTTCTTCCAAAGTGCCTTCACCTTTTTAACGATTTGAGGATTCCTAAAACCACGGGGCCGTCCACCTTTCTTGTGCTTAATAGAGAAGTCTTTTTTGAATTTAAAAATAACGTTACGGGCAGTCTGTCTGGACACTTTTGCCCGTCGCGCAACTTCAGCGTAAGAAAGTTGTTTATTTTCATTATAAATATCCACAATATTTTTTCGCACTTTTTCTCTATTTGACGACATTTTAAATACGGATTAAAAAATTTGAATAAACTTATTAACAAAGTATTGTTGACACTTATAACTATCACAGAGTGGAACAAAAAAATTAATTAAATAATAATTGTTTGCGTAGTGCCCTGTAAAAAATGTAAAAAAGCATTTCGAGACACCCCTTACGTTTACTGTAGCGTGTCCCAGGACAATGCGGATGCCATATGTTGTCAACTTGCTATGTGGTGTGGGGTCTTGCTTGAGCCATTTATACTGTTGGGGGCGCTTCCTTAACGTTCATATTATGCTGACCTTTCTTTGAAGCCACGACTGTACTTCTTTTACTTTCGGTTGAGTTTGTCTGAAGGTGTTAAAGCCTTTTAAATAAAAACTTCGTCTCAGAGTATTTAGGTTTAAAGTTTGGTGCTCTACCCACTACACCAGACCACACCACCTACTTATATTTTATGTCTTGATAAAATATTTCATAACTTCTTTATCATTATAGAAATGTTATTTTAATTTTTTTTCTCATCTAGAATGATATTTTTCTATTTTCTAATCCTTGCCCTTATCAAGCATAATAATTGCTTTTATACTTTTTCTATCCTTCTTGCTTAAGTCATTTAGGTTGGTGCTAAGTTTTGCTCCTTACGCAAGTTAGATAAGTATGGGTTGTTCTTTGTAAAACCTATCAGATTGTGTAAAAATGCAAAAACCAATGACTTCTACGGTAAATCCAACCCCACTTCCTCCAAAAGAATTGTGATTTTTTTAAATTAAGTGATGCAGATATAATAATTCGATAAGTGGATGTCTTACACAGTTTTACAATATCTCCAAATTATTTAGCTGCAGACAATCAGTGTTTTGTGAAAGGTATGTACACTGCCAAAAACATATAGTTTTATCGACGTTTTGAACCAAGTTTTGTCGATAACTGTTGGCGTCTGACCACCACGGCTGTCTCGAAATTTTTCCAACATTTATGATCGCGGCGAATGTCCTCCCAGTTGTCATTTGTTTCAAACTTATCGGCGTAAGCTAGCGACTTTACATAATCTCACATAAAATAGTCTAGCGGCGTAAAATCGCACGATCTTGTAGGCCAATTCACGGGTTCGAAACTTGAAACTATGCGGTTACCAAACCTTTTCTTCAATAAATCAATTGTGACATGAAGTGTGTTATATATTGCGCCGTCTTGTATTTAAAAATGAGATCCGGTATTTAAAAGTGAGTCCGGAAAGAACATATACGTCTATGGTGAGCACCAAAAGAGGTTTTTGTTGTTGCCTGAAATTAAAGCACGTGCTATCGGCGATATTTGGTTTCAGCAAGATAACAATCACTATATTGACAAATAATTTCAGTGAGAGGTTGATTTCGTGTTCTATAACTGTCAACTGTCCACCCTGATAATGCTTTATTACTCCTCTCGATTTTACTTGCGTAGTTCGTAAAATGCCGGAGGCAGTATTGGCAAGATTAATAAACTTAAGCATTCCAAATGGATCACCTACATCGAGTTGATAGTCGAGGCTAACTTTTAAATGAAAATATGTTTAAAAAGTATTGTCAGATATTGTTCTTTTGGCTCTTAGCAACGATGCCGACATTCAATTCGCATTTTAAGATTTATTTTAAATAATTTGAAAAAAAACAAGGAATTTAAAATCGATCATCTAAAGCTTTGTACACACGGTTGTCAGATCGTACAATATTGCCTGAAAAATTGGTAATAAATGCCTTACAACCGTGTGAACTGGCAATTTTTGCCTAACAATGTTGGCAGAAAAATCATTGTCAGACCATTGACAGGCGGTCACCTGGCAACAATATTGTCAGATATATGACAATTGTCTGAACACCCTTAGTCGCTATTCTCAGAACTTTGACACATATTGTCATATAATTTTAAATTGGCAGATGTACAAGTTTTGTGCATTTGACAATGGCGTCATTGTCATACAAGTCAGTGATGTCAGATGTATAAAATTTTGCTTTTCGTATTGTTGAATAGAATGCTGTTTCTAGGAATTTTCTTGTACTTTCTATATTGATACTTAAATATGTTCAAATAAAACATATAAATAAAAACAACTAAGAGCGTTATATTCGACTGTGCCGAATCTAATATACACTTCACCAGCATTTGTTTTGTTTTTAGGCACTCGCTTAAATTCTGCAAAAATAACTTAATCCTAATTTACAAAGAAAAACTAAAAGCAAAAAAAAATATACATGCATCTGCATACTATAATCAAAGACATCTATACATACATATACTATATAATCGTGAACTTCTATACATACATACATACTTACATATATGAATTATTATATGTGACAGCTCATAAAGGGACCTAAGGGTAAAAAAAACAATTTTCACTTTTTTTTGATGTGGACAACATCTGAGCATCGAATGAGACCGGTCCTTTGCCCCAAAAGTGTTCCTCCCAGAGATATGCGCGTTTTATAAAAGTGAAGTCGACGATTCTAAGCGCAAATATAAAGGGACGTAACGGTAAAATTTATTTATTTTCATTTTTCCTCTACAAAATTAACAAAATAACCTGATTTTACGAAACTACAACAAATTTTTTTTCTCTTATGAACAATTTAAAAAAATCATTTAATCTTTAAAATGGCTCTTCTGAACAAAACCTGTTTTTACCCTTAGGTTCCTTTCTCTATGCGCTGTCACATATGCTTAATATAGGATTGGCTTATACCGTTGTACGTCATTTTGCAGTGGGGTTGAAAAAAAAATGTAATTCGCTATTTTGTTTTGTACGCCATCTTAGATCAAGAATTTTCAAGCCATTTCATTGGATAACACTATTAAGGGTGGTGTTCATTACAAAAATTTTCTCATATGTATATACAGATCTGTCCGCTATTTTGTTGGCGGCCATCTTGAATTTATAGGTTATACATAATGTTCTTTAATCTATTTGTCAGTTTCTTTATTTTGTGTACTAGAACATGTTTGGGAGAATTTTTTAGAAACGAAGGAATTTTAAGTATGTTTTTTCATATGGCATCACTTTAAAAGGTTATTTCAATGCAACATCTGTTTTGCAAAACAAAATTATTAATTTTCTTGTATGTTTCTTGTTTTTTTAGTTTTGTGTCAATAATAGAAGAATAAAATGATAATTAATAAAAAAAAATTATTGTGAATTTAAAGAGGGCGGTACAAAGTATTCCATTTTTAAATCAATGGAAGATTTCAGATTCCCAGACGCCATAGAAATCTAAAATTGTAAAAAACAACAAGACCAAAGCAATTCTGACAACTCATCTAACAATTGTTTTTTTATCGTCATCTGACAACCGTCTAAACTTAAAATTTTTTGCCGGACAACATCGTCAGATAAAGTTATTGTTAGAACAATATCTGCCAATGAAATTGTTAGCTTTTTTGTTAAAAGTCTGACAACTGTCTAAACTGACAATTTACCTTATGAAAGCAATTCTTCATTGTCATTCCATTGTTAGCATATGTTTAGGTAAAGCAATTATGTCAGATCTAACAACCGTCTGTACAGAGCTTAACGCTCTTTTATCTAAGAACGGAGATCATTAAAGATTCTTTTAAATTAAAAGTTTTAGTAGGAATTTGTGTTAAATGCTGTGGCAATAAGGTAAAACTGCTTATGTCTGATTTTATCGTTTTTTTAGGAACGAACTTTTTTATTAATTGATTTGCGTTAAAATAGAAATTATTTTATGCGTTGCTTGCTGTATAAAATGAAAACATGAAAAAATCGGTTTTGCAAATCTAGTTGAACTATAATTTTAAAATAAATTAGTATTTCATATGACATTACTGGTTTAAAAAATATTTACAAACAATAAGTTTTTACTCTATAATTTTTAGAAAAATTTTTAAATATAATTGACAGTTCGCTTGCGGATAAATTACAATGATTTTATTATCGCAATTTTAGCTAATGTTGACTTAAGCAGTTATTCCTTTTAGCCACAGAATGATTGCGTTTATTTCGTTTAATGTTTCTTTTTTCTAGTTAATATGTGCAACAAAAATTTTCTTTCTTTATTGTTTTTAATTGGAATAGTTTTTTATAGCGTCAGTTGAGAGTTTAATAGTCTTTGGAAATTTTGTTGAGATTTTGAAAATCTTGATTATATTGAACTGTTAAACCTTTAATGCTTATCTGATATCAAAAACGACACCTTCAATCTTATATATTTTACTTAAATAATATTCTGTAAATGTTTCCAACAAAATGGCAAAATTAATAATTAATTCACTTCTGAGTTTGCTTAAGAACAACATGAAAATTGTTTAAAATTGTAGACCTATTTTGGTAAGATTCGTAATTACTATTAATCACTTAATTATGTGCATAAAAAAATATTCATTAATTGTTTAATTTATAGATGCACAAACCCACACAGCCAGATTTATTTAATTTGTAATTGACAAAATGTTTTGTGTCGCCTTTCTTTTCTTTACCCTCATTGTTTTATCTCATTTTGTTTAAAAGGATTATTTTGCCCGCTATTTATATTCTTAAGTCCTATGCCTTCTGCCCTGCCTAAGTATGCTCGTTAGGTTTTTGTTTTGTGTGTTTTAATTTTAAACGCAAAAGCTATTTAAGTCAAGTGTCAGGATAATGATCTGAAACAGCAGAGTCAGCTGTAGCAGCAGCAACAACAAAAACTTAATCCCATGTCACAAAGTTTCTTTCTGTTGCCGTATTGTTGTTATTGTTGTTCTTGCCTATTTAACTTTAGAGATTAAAAAAAGCTTTTAACTGTACATATATTGTACCTAAAATGAAAATATATTTTATTAAGCATATGATGCTACTGTGGAAATGTGGAAAATCAGAGTAACTTAAACTTTTAGTTTAGGAGATTTTCTAGAGTTTTTTTTAGAGAGTTGTTTTTGCAGGTTCTTTTGAAAAGAAATTTTAAATAAATTTTTTATGGCAGTTTTGAAACATTTCGTTTTACCGAATTTTCGATAAACCTTCTAAAAAAACTGGATTATTGTTGACAAATATTCTTAACCTCTAATTATTAACAATTTGATACTAAATGTTTGTTTAAGGGTGATTTTTTAGCTTTTTGGCAACACTGGTTTACACAGATGACGCACGTTTCGTGTTTTGTTTCACTGTCAAACATCTTCAGTTTGGTCTATAATTTTACCATGAATCGTCCTACAAACGAACAACGCTTGCAAATTATTGAATTTTATTATCAAAGTGCGTGCTCTGTTAAGAAAGTTCATCGCTCGCTTCTTATCAAAAAATTGTGTTCAGCGATGAAGCTCATTTTTGGCTCCATGGGTACGTTAATAAGCAGAATTGTCGATTTTAGAGTGGAGATCAGCCAGAAGCATTGCAAGACCTACCAATGCATCCAGAAAAAGTCACAGTTTGGTGCGGTTTATGGGCTGGTGGCATCATTGGACCGTACTTCTTCAAATATGATGCGAATCGTAACGTAACTGTGAATGGTGAGCGCTACCGTAAGATGATATCCAACTTTTTTTGCCCAAAATGCAAGAGCTTGACTTCTATGACATGTGGTTTCAACAAGACGGTGCCACATGCCACACAGCACGCTTAACAATGGACTTATTGAGAGGCGAGTTCGGTGAACATTTTATTTCACGTTCGGGACCGGTCTATTGGCCGCCTAAATCGTGCGATTTAACGCCTTTAGACTATTTTTTGTGGGGCTATGTTAAAGCTCATGTCTATACACACATGCCCGCTTCAATTGACGCATTGGAAGACAACATTGAAGCATTTATTCATGAGATACCGGCCGAAATGTTGTAAAGAGTATGCCAAAATTGGACTAAGCGGATTGACCATTTGAGGCGCAGTCACGGTCAACATTTGCATGAAATAATCTTCAAACATTAAATTATATGGACCGTACTATCGATTCAAATAAAGATTTCATGAATTTTTCTGAATTTTATGTGTTTTTTTTTTAAACTTTCCTATAGATCTTAAAAAATCATCCTTTATATTTCACATAAAAATATTAGGGGGCCTCTGTTCTCAATCAAACAAATTTTACTCAACATATTTAGCAAAACAGGATGATTGGTTTTAAACACGTTCAACTTCAAGCACTTACAATTGTTTTAATCCATTCGTTACATTACTTTGTTAAGTGTAAGTTAAATAAATTACAAAAAAAAAAATTTCCGTACCTGCAATTTTTTTTTTTTATCATGGAACATGAAATAACATGGTTGAGGTAATCATTATCCAAGTGTAACTTACTATGACTAGATTGTTAAAGGTCTTCCACTAGGGATGATATGATTTGGAAGTGACGTTTCGGCCATTTGCAATATGTCATGATCTGTCATTTGTTTTTCATTGTATGCAGTAGTGTTTACAGTTTCATTATGGAGAGATATACGCAAGAACAACGTTAACAAAATACTCAGTTTTACTATCAAAATAATCGTTCTGTCTCCAATTGCAACTCTTCGTGCGCTTTTACCAGTTTATGGTCGTAATAATCGTCCAAGTGTGATCGCTATTCGTCGAATTGTTGAATATTTTGAGTTAACATTTTCTTTATATAATGTTCAAGTGCCAATAAGACACCTAAATTGACAGTTTGGTGTGGTTTTTGGTCTGGTGGAATCATCGGTCCGTACTTCTTTCGAAATGAAGATGGTAACACTGTTACTGTCAATGGAGAGCTGTATTGATCGATGATGATCAAATTTTAAGGCCGTAATTGGAAAAAGTTGATATTGGCAACATTTGATTGCAACAAGACGGGGCTACGTGCTTCGTGGAAAGCGATATAGATCGATAATAACCAACTTTTTATGACCGAAATTGAAAGAAGTTGACTACATTTGGTTCCAACCAGACGGGGCTATATGCCACACAGCAAATGCAATAATGGAATTAGTTTGGAGATTCGATTATTTTTTGTAATTTAACATCATTAGACTATTTCTTGTGGGGTTATTTGAAGTCATTGGTCTTTCGAAACCAACCAGACTCTCTTCAAGCTTTACAAGTCAATATTGAACGTGATATGCGACTTGATTTTGTGGGAAAAGTGCTCGAAAATGGGGTTCATCAAATTCGTTCCTGCAGAAGAACTCGTGGAGGCCATTTGAATGACCTTTTATGTAGAACTTAATTGTATCGTTGTATCGACTGTATTTCACTTAAAAAAAAAAAAAACGTTTGAATTCTTCCAACAAGAAGTGTGTTTTTTGTTTAAGAAATCATATCACTCTTATTGGAAAATCTTTTATGATTGTTGCTAATTTAATAGAAAAAATACGTTACCCGCAGTTTTGTTTCAGATGCCATAAATTTGTTTGGATTCGTTCAAATAGAAGAGGTTGAAAGATTTTAAAATCCGCCATATTGTTTGGGGCACCATCTCGAGCTTGGATTTCATCTACTAGTCAGTTGTCTTGAAGCTGGAGGATATTGACTTTTGTTTGTATATATTTGGGGAAAAATATCGATGTTGCTGTATTTTGTTGCTTATATCTCTGTTAGTTTCGAAAATATTTTGTATTTTTTTTTGTATTTTTGAAATATGCTAGCATAAACGTGCACAAAAATTAATTATAATCTTTCGTTATTTGATGTCGAACATTTTGTCAAAATATTTTCGCAAAACTTTGCCAAATTGTGACCGATTTATTTAAGACTTTCTATGAGCAACTCTTGAGGCATATATTTTATACATAAATAATAAGAAAAAATACTGTATGTTATTCAATAGCTAAAAAATATTATTTTTTGTATGAAGAATATAAGAAACAAGAAGGCAGTCGCTTGTTTGCTTATATCTCAGCACATTATAGCTTTTGATCAGATTCCAATATCGTTTTATTTCATAATATTTTTGTAAGATTTATGTAAAGGTTAATAATAGCAATATACCTGCTTAAGTTTGTATAAATGTCTGCACATACTTTGAGTTTACATTATTATGATGATAATAGTGGGCAGCGCCGCTCCTTGGTTAGGTTAAGTATAACAGACAGCTTTTGTGCAGCTCATTTGGGTCCATCATATAGATCCTTTACCTGAATAGAATAGAAAGAATAGAATAGAATAGAAAGAATAGAATAGAAAGAAAAGAGATGCAGGCCAGTCCATAGGCTCTAGCGGGAATCAAGCCCGCATCTCCCAAACTAGCAGACCAGCACACTACTGACTATTGTAGCAATAATTTTATGAGACACGAAAAGAAGAAAATATTAACAAGTAAGAGCGCTATATTCGGCCGTGCCGAATCTTATATACCCTTCACAACGTGTAGTCATGCAATAACAATTGTTTGTATCACCATTCATCCCATATAAAATACGTGCATACGTACACGTTAGAATAAATGTGGCATCGAATCCCAGCTGAGCCAAAAAAATTTTATTTTATTTTATTTAATATATTATTTATATTTTATTATTTTTTTTTATATTTTTTTTAAATTTTTTTAAAAAAATTTTTTAGAAAAATTTTTAAAAAATTTTTTTAAATTTTTTTTTAAATTTTTTTTTGTAGTTTTGTTTTATTTTTTTCTTATTTTTAATATTTTTTTTTTTTGTAATTTTTTTTGTTTGGTATGTTTTTTACATGTATGTATGTATGTATGTTGTTGTTGTAATTGTGAAAAAAAACGAGGTATTCGTGGTTTTTTGCTCATATCTCAGAAAGTTGTGGGGCGATTGTGCTGAATTTCAATAGCGATTCATTCCTGGATATTTCCAAGAGATTGATACCATATACAGATCTGAGGAACATATAGTTGCTTCTAAAAGTTGATTTCAACCAACACACGGACAGACGGACAGACGGATAGACGGACAGACGGTCAGGGCTTAATGGACTCCTCTATTCATAAGCTTTCAGAAAATATATACTTTATGGGGTCGGAAATGAAAATTGTAGAAATTACAAACGGAATGGGAAAGCTATGTATACCCTTGTGCACCACAGGTGAAGGGTATAAAAAGAACTAGACAGCCAGCTTCAAAAGCAAATTTAATTAAACAAAATAAATTTAGCGAGTATGTTTTAATTATTAACAAAATAATTAACCTTATGATAGTTGGTACTATTTTGTGCTCGTGAACATTTCTAAAATTTCTTGGCGCTATTGTTAAATATAAAATGAAGTAAGAATATTACTGCGACAGATTATTTTATTATTAAGAAAACACACGAAGTAATAAATTAATTTTCGATAATGCATTGGTAGTAACCAATTTATATATACTTCGTATAAACCCAAGCATATTCTAATTGTAGGGTATAAATCATTTTCGTACACGATATTAGTCCCTAGACGACTTAATATGAAAGAAGTTGTCAGTAAATATAAAAGCTAAAATCAAACAAATAATTTGTTTGTGGGTAGAAATTGCAAATTTCAAAATTCCCTAAACAATAGTGAAATGATTTGATTTCGTTAAAGTTTTATTTATTGAAATATTGATTGATAACAAATTTATGTTTGTTTTAATATAATACAGGGGAAAATTTTCGTTATCAATGTATTTTGGTTTTTTTTAAACAATTTATACTTAAAGTTATGGAAGAGAAACATAATAAACAAAGACACAAGATGTGAAATTTATTGAAAAAAAAGTATTACCTTTATACCTTTTATAAATGTTGGCTTATTTCCTTTACATACACTGTGAGTTCTTTTATTGCAATCAAAAACAATTGAAATTAGTTATAAAATTAAGAACACTTTATTTACTTAAATACACTCAGATATTGTTTTATAGCACTTTACTTATTTCACTTATTGTTATACACCTTTATTGTCAAAGTCACTTTGACACACACTGAACAAGCTCTACTGTTAAAGTGATCATGTTAGCTGTGTTGTTCGGCTATTTATAGTAACAAAGTGGTGTTCGGTAACACTCAACAAAGTTCTCGTATGTACACACTATATAATTCGGAAACCGTTACATTTAAATTAAAACGTAATGTTAATGTTCAGTAATATGTAGAAACAATAAAAGTGCCTAAGAGTATGCTGCACATAATAACAACTTAACATCATGTTCAAACAACCAGCGAAATAAACTAATACAAACAAAACTACTGTTACTTAAACTACTACAACCAAAATAAATTATAATGTAAATTAAGCTATTTAAAGATAAATCTGTAGCAGTATTAAAATCTGTATTTGAAATTAATTATATTTTGCAACATGTTCTTAAATTTCGTATTAAACCACTTTAATTTTGCCTTCAGACTGAAACTTTTTTCTGCCCGCGGTCATAAATACAATACAATACACATTTTTTGTTGACATAGTGGAATTGTAAAGGGCTTAGCAATACATACGTTTGTTTTCAAACGGAATCTCATACTTGCAATATCTCCTGCATATCCTTTGGCAACTGAAGGGCAAGAACATAAATAAAAGGAAAGGGTTTTGTGTGTTTGCATAACGTTGACAAAAGTCGCAAAGACTTGACTGACAATCCCTTTAAAGGCAGTGTTTAAAAGATGAAAGAAACTTTTTAACCAGTCAGTTTAATTACCTCCCCTTTTTTGACTTGTGTAATTAATAATCAAAACATTGAAATTTATTTTATGTTTTTCTCTTTCTCTTATTACTTGACTTATGCAGTGCTAAAAACAGGTTCTTTTTTTCTAATTCTGTAATTAAGAGATGTACAATATAAACAGGAAAGAAAGTTAAATAATGGCGAATTTGTCTTAATTTCTTGCAAATAGAGTATTAACACGTAGACTATATCTGCCGTTATTTCCTATTTTGAATGAGTGCTAGCAGAGAGAAGAAAAATGTGGAAATGAGAGGTTTTTTTTATTAATCATAGAAGAAGGGAAGAACAACCTTGCCCCTTAATGTCAATAATCTAAGCTACAGAATTTAAAAGTTTCGACAGAGATTTCTTTAACAATAACATTTTTGATATATTCCTGAAAGTGTAACTAACCATTGCATTTATTGGATGCCCGGCATACTATCTGTGAATAATCTTTTGTAAGGTTATATTTTAATAAAGTTCTCATTTTAAATTGAATTTGAAGTAAAATTTTTACTCTTTCCAATCTTCAGTTACACAAATTTCATAGATTTTTCTGTGGGATTTCTATAATTCACAAATTTGTGACACACAAATTAAAGCAAAATTAACCACAAAGTGCACTAAGGTCTTTTGAAACAGGTGCTTTGATAACAATTGCTACAATGAGTCTAGATATATATTTTACAACAGTTCTATGAGATCCACCTACTCAGTGTAAAAGGAATTTTAATATTTGCTTGAGCTCAAAACTTCTCCGAAAAAAGGCACTTGAACTCCCTGAGTTCTAAGCCGCTTATATGGTAGCATATTTAATTCTTTTAAATTTGTGTTCATTTGAAAAAATATGTTCTTAAACAAATATCTTAATTTTCCGTATTGGACAATCTCTTTTATATCATCGTAATCGAATCGATTTAATTGCCGCAGTGACAAAGCTATTTGTCTTTTACTAGTGAAGAATTTAAATTTCTATCTTAATTCTATTTCATACATATCTATATAAAGGGTGATTTTTTAGCTATTATCATTTTGGCAACACTGGTTTAAACAGCTGACGCACGTTTCGTGTTTTGTTTCACTGTCAAACATCTTCAGTTTGGTCTATAATTTAACCATGAATCGTCTTACAAACGAACAACGCTTGCAAATTATTGAAATTTATTATCAAAATGCGTGCTCTGTTAAGAAAGTTCATCGCGCGCTTCTTATGTTCAGCGACGAAGCGCATTTTTGGCTCAATGGGAACGTTAGTAAGCAGAGTGGTCGATTTTGGAGTGAAGATCAGCCAGAAGCATTGCAAGAGCTACCAACGCATCCAGAAAAAGTCACAGTTTGGTGCGGTTTATGGGCTGGTGGCATCATTGGACCGTACTTCTTCAAAGATGATGCGAATCGTAACGTAACTGTGAATGGTGAGCGTGAGATAATATCCAACTTTTTTTTGCCCAAAATGCAAGAGCTTGTCTTGCATGACATGTGGTTTCAACAAGACGGGGCCACATGCGACACAGCACGCTTAACAATGGACTTATTGAGAGACGAGTTCGGTGAACATTTTATTTCACGTTCGGGACCGGTCAATTGGCCGCCTAGATCGTTCGATTTAACGCCTTTAGACTATTTTTTGTGGGGCTATGTTAAAGCTCATGTCTATACACACATGCCCGCTTCAATTGACGCATTGAAAGACAACATTGAAGCATTTATTCATGAGACACCGGCCGAAAAGTTGGAAAGATTATGCCAAAATTGGACTAAGCGGATGGACCATTTGAGGCGCAGTCACGGTCAACATTTGCATGAAATAATCTTCAAACATTTAATTATATGGACCGTACTATCGATTCAAATAAAGATTTCATGAATTTTTCTGAATTTTATGTGTTTTTTTTAAACTTTCCTATAGCTCTTAAAAAATCACGCTTTATATAGGCGCATACATATTTTTTTCAAACGTTTTTTCTCATCACAATTCTCATCTGTATATCGTCCTTAGCACATACTACACATACGTACATATTTGTGTATGTTTGTGTACGTTTCATTTCTTTGACATTCCCTTTGATGTTTCTGAAGTAGCAAACAAAAACTGAAATAAACTCAAACTTGCACCAACACAAAAGCTACAACAAACAAGAAGAGATGTTTGGATTAAAGCAAAAATAACCTCAAAATATTTGCATTTAGAAATGTATAAAGTCAGTTCCCATTGTCAAGCCATTCTCGCTGCTCTTGTCATTTGTACTACGTATGTCGTGGAATAACAAAAAACAGTGAACTTTAAACTGCTTAAAAGGATTCGTGTACAAACAAACAACTTTTTTAGTTAATCAACTTTGTAGCTCTGACTTTTTTACGGGAAAAAAATTTTTTGAATTAATTTTGAAAAAAAACAAGTGCTATATTCGGCCGTGCCGAATCTTATATACCCTTCACAACGTGTAGTCATGCTATAACAATTGTTTGTATCACCATTCATCCCATATAAAATACGTGGATATGTATATACTGGTTAGAATAAATGTGGCATCGGATCCCAGCTGAGCCAAAAAAATTTGTTTTTATTTTATTTAATATATTATTTATATTTTGTTATTTTTTTTTATATTTTTTTTTTATATTTTTTTTAAATTTTTTTAAAAAATGTTTTTAAATTTTTTTTTACATTTTTGTTTTTAATTTTTTTTTGTAGTTTTTTTTATTATTTTTTTCTTATTTTTAATATTTTTTGTTTGTAATTTTTTTTGTTTGGTATGTTTTTTACATGTATGTATGTATGTTGTTGTTGTAATTGTGAAAAAAACGAGGTGGTCGTGGTTTTTTGCTCATATCTCAGAAAGTTATGGGGCGATTGTGTCAATAGCGATTCATTCCTGGATATTTCCAAGAGATTGATACCATATACAGATCTGAGGAACATATAGTTGATTCTTAAAGTTGATTTCAACCAACACACGGACAGACGGGCTGACGGACAGACGGTCAGGGCTTAATCGACTCCTCTATTCATAAGCTTTCAGAAAATATATACTTTATGGGGTCGGAAATGAAAATTGTAGAAATTACAAACGGAATGACAAAGCTAAATATACCCTTGTGCACCACAGGTGAAGGGTATAAAAAAAATCTTTCAAAATAAAAAAGTCTTATTGTATGCGTTACATTTTTTATGAAGACACCTATTCTTATTCATTGAGTCTCAAAAGTGAGAATCAAAAGTGCAAAATGCTGCACCGAGAACAATATTATAAAAATACAGGGCATCCCGAAATATATCAACCTATCAAAAGATACTTAAACTTGTATGATGCTAAATGATGGGCACTTTAAGTTTAGTTCTGATATTTGTGAGTCAAACAGTTACAAATTACATGGCGACAAGCTTTCGAACGCTAAATTCCTTTAGAGCACGGAATAGTTGTGTCTTCTTTCTTCGAAATAATTAACAAACAGCCTTTGCCCTTCTGAGGCACAAGTCATTTACAAAAAGGCATTACAGCCACTCATTTCCATTTATCACGTCATTTACTTCGGAACTACCATCGTTACATATTTTTTGAAAACCGCCAGAAAAACGCTATTCCTGTGACTGGAGGCCCATGATTAATGTAGTTTTATAATAATAAATTGAGGAGGTGGAATAGAAATTTTTAATACGATAAATATTTTAACGAATACGTTTCTTTGGTTCTATGTTATTTAGACCAATACTCTGAAAGAGAGCATTCGACCAGACTGTTACAAATAATCGCTGGAAATTATGACCAAAACTGTTCAAAATACTGTAGGAAAGCCCAAATGATTATTAACTATAGAATTTAGCACGATATCACATTAAAAGCTGATGAAAAAGAAGACCATTTAAAACAAAACTATTAAATAAATCTTCTTGCTTTATTCTAAACACTTAAAGGCATTTCTTAGCCCGATACAATTTACTGAAGGGTTAACTGTCAAAAGAACTGTCATCCTGCGTTCTTCTTTTAACACTCTTTGATTTTTAAACAATTCTACAAAATTTTTCAAATCAACTATGAGAAACAGTCATGTTTTCCACTGATGATCTACCGCGATGGTGCTTATTTATTATGTAATAAAATTGCCTTATATGGCCTAATCCCTATCCACAACTACAGACTCCATTACAACAACTAGAAAAATGCACAGTTTGGGGCAGTTTACACGTTACTGGCATCAGCTGGCCTTATTTCTTAAAAAATGAAGCCGGATCCCACGTTAAGGTCAAAGTATATCGCAACCGCACCACGACCAATGACCTTTTGTTTAGTTTCTGTGCGATCATAGTTGCTTTTTGTAAGCAAGTTTGACAGTGTGGCATCCAATTACACATTTTTTTTCTCATGTAGAACAGAGACCTATATTTTTTTTTAATTGACATAATCGCACGACATTGTAGGATAGTTAGTCATGAGCTTAAGTATGTGGTTTATTGGAATGTGAATGCTTCACATTACACAAACGAAAATTTTTTTTTGTTTAAACAATTTTGGTAAAGTTGGATAAAAACAGAATCTGTTGTGTGTATTTGTATTTATATTTCAGCTGTGTTTATGCGTTAATTTTCCGTTATAAATAAAATAATTTTATACCGCGTATGTATCTGCAGCAATTCTGGGAATTTCGTAAACTTAATTTTAAAAAACACAAACCCACAACAATGATTAATCGACTTCACTATTTATAAGTCTTTTGAATCTGCAATTAAATAAATATGCTATGAAATGACAAACGGAATGAGAAAGTGTTATTTATATAAATTGGTTTTTTACCTATCAACAGCGCCACAACTGTTTAGCTCTCTAATTTGTAATACAAACTTCAAGAAACCAATTTTATTAACATCGTTAACGCATACCTGAGGTAATATAGCTACAAAAACGGATATTGTGTCAATAAAAATAAGAATTCACCTCATTAATGGGAGATCGTGTACGTAGATAAATGTATGAATGTTTGTGAATGGCGCCACATAATAACATTTGGCAATTAAATGCGTTTAACGGCGATAATAAAGAAACAATATTTGGTTGTTTGAAACGGGTGGGTGTTGTGGAATACTAATAATTTTTTAGAAAAAGTAACAATAATTTTCTTAATTAAAGGTTTTCTTGAAAGCTGCAATATTTATTTAAACTATTTTTTATGTAAATTGTTTAATTTTTTAAAATTTGTTTTTAAAGTCTCATAACAAAAAAATGGTTTGAATTTAAATTAAAAATTTAAATTCACTTATTAAAGTCTATTCGTTTTTCTTTTTTTTCTTTCAGGTATTTAACGTAATCTTGATTGAATTAAGATTTAAATAAAGGTTAGTACTCTTCAATATAAATAATAGAAAATGCTAAACAAATTTGAATAAATTAAACTAATTAATAAATAAAATTACTTTAAATATATAAATTTAAAACGCTAAAAGAATGAGAGATAAAGAAAACAACTCGTTTGTTATTTTTTGCACATTTACATTAAGGTTATGACTTCTTACATTTTTGTATATTTAATCTCCAATTCATGAAACAATACTAAGAACTGCGATTTAACTATCGTTTAAGAATATACCGCATCATATAAGTACATTGAAGTTTTGTATTTATATACTGTATTGAGCAACGAATTGCACTGAAATCAAAGTTAGTAAACTAAACAAAGCAAATTTAAAATAACATGACCGCCACAAATTGTCCACTAATCGCTGTGATAAGAAAAAAGCCCTTTAAAATAAGCTAGAATTAGCAACATTTACTTAACCATTTTGTGTAAACTTTTATATTGCTTTATTATTATTTTTTTTTTATAGAGCAATTTTGTTTTGTTTTATAAAAAAAAAATTATCGATATTGATCAATTTCTTTAGAAGATGTAACAGCAAGTCTTGTTTTTACTTTTATTTTATTACTAGCTCGGCGCGCGTTGCTACGCCCCTTAATGAATAAAAATTCATTCTAAATTTGAATTGAATATATTAAAAATAATATTTTATTGATTTTCATTGTAATGCAAGTGGGTATACAATATTTTTGGTTTTTTCATTTGCTGTAAAAATTAACAAATTTTTTGGTGTTCCCACTGTGGAGCATGCGACGTACAGCTGGCCATGTGAAAAGCATAAATCCTGCAACAGGCAGAGATTGTCCTTGTGCTTTGTTGATGGCAATAGCGAAGGAAAGGCGAACATGAAAATGCAGTCGCTTGAAGTAGAAAGGTGGGAATCGGTGGGAACCATTGTAATGCGTAGAAATAGCTGAAAATAATAACTTATTTTAAATGGGGGTGGCACTTCCCACTTTTCTAATTACGAAACTGTATAGTCATGACAGCTCAAAATGTGTGCAAAGTTTTAGAAAAATCGGTCCAATGAAAGTACCTCAAAATTATAACTTTTTTTATGGGCGTGGCCCTGCCCACTTTGTTAATCACGAAATTATATGGTCATGACAGCTCAATATGTGTGCAAAGTTTCAGAAAAATCGATCTAGTGCAAGTAGCTTAAAATGATAACTTATTTTTTATGGGCGTGGCACTGCCCTCTTCTCTAATCACGAAATTGTGTAATCATGAGAGCTCAATATGTGTGTGCAAAGTTTCAGAAAAATCGGTCAAGTGAAAGTACCTGAAAATTATAACTTATTTTTTATGGGCGTAGCCCCTCCCACTTTTTACCACCCATAAACACTCCCTGGAATGTGTACAATAACTTGCCAAAGTTTGACTCCGATCAGCTTTACGGTTTCGTAGTCTATATCTAAGACACGCACACATATAGAAGAATATATATATTTTGTTTATTAATTATTTTCCACAAAATGTTAATAGAGTAATGCATCTTTTGCCCATTTTTAAATCTCAATTGCTGTTGCTTAATGCACGAACAAAATCATCTAGTCAAATAACAAATATGTTTCTCTTTTCTTTGTTGATTTTTTTTTCTGTGATTTTTTCTCTTTTTTGTGGCAAGATGTGCATTTGATTGTTGAATTGTAATAAGTTGTCTCGAAAGTTTTATGTTTTTATTTTTGTGCCGTTGTTTAAAGCTGTTATATTTGAGTTTCGTTATTGTTTAAACACTTTTATACAATGTCGCCACTCTGCACCTCTCCTCTCACCTGTCAGACTGTTGTTTGCTACTATTCATTAATTTATTCATTAACTCCCACCAACCTTGCCACTCATTTTCATCATGTTGGTTATTTCGATGAGTTAAATTTAAATTTATATATTTTGAAAAAGAGTAGTAAAAAAATAAAAAATCTAAATAAAATACAAAAACTAAATGAAATAAAAAATAAAAGAAATAAAAATCAAATAAAAAAAAAACTAAATCTATATATATAAAAGTGAAAGTGATGTTAAAGGACATACACTTTTTACCTAAAAGTGACCGAAAAGTTAAGTTTATGCTATAATTATTTTTAACTTTTAAGGTAAGGTTGATAAATTTAAAAATGCCATTGTTTCTCTACAAGAAACAAAATATGGCAACTAAATTGTGATTTATATTTTTTTTCTACTTCGACCTTTTAATTTTTTTTATTTTAAGTTTTAATTTTCTAATACAATAGTGCTAACACAAAACAGTAAATAAATCAATAAAATTTTTTTTTCTTTTTGTTAATAAAATGTATAAATTTACATTCTTGCCACTACATTTTTTTAAGAACTGAATTAATTTGTTAAAAATAATCGGTATTTGCTCTGGTTCTGCCATATAAAAAACCTTTGTTACAAGGAGGTTTTAATAATGAAAAATACGGTAGTTAGCTTACGGTAGTTAACTTTATAGGCAAAATATAATAATGACCCTTTGTGTGCCAAACTGTTTTAGTATACAAGTCATATGTTATCAGAGATATTAGTTAAGCCATGGGTAGTCTTTAGTACAAGTCGCTAGATTTCGTAGAAGCAAAATATTATGAAATTCGAAAATGAGATCTAAAAGTATTGCAAAGTACAATAATTTGGTCAAAAAACTTAACTGAACAGCTAATTATCACAGCAAATTATAAGCGCAACAACGTATAAAACATTTAAAACAAATAATATTTAAACTAAATGGGCCAATTCAAAGTAGACTCTCATATTGTACTATGTCATATAATTCATATTAATATGACTAGTGACTTTGAACACCTTTTGTTAACAAATTATGTATTTAATACAAGAAAGAAGACAAAGAGATGACGCTGTTAAAAATTGTATGTATACAGGAAAGAAGAAAATAGAAAATATTCTCTCTGAGAGGTGAGAAGCGAAGAAGTTCTCTCTGAGAGACAGTATTTTTAACCATACTATAACATAAACAATTTCTTATACATAGGAAACAAATGTGTAAAGTCTTATTACTTTCTTTGTATGGAAATTACTAACAAAAATTTTATGCGTGCATAAAATAATATAAAATAGTACAAATATGACTGATATGCAACCACTTTGAATTGGCCTATTATTTTTCTTATTTTACATTTGTTTTCGAAACAACAAATAAATTTCTTACAATAGAAGATTATTTAATAAATTTTCTGATTTTTCGAAATTTTTTGAGCAATAAATATTCAATGGTACGTTTGGTTACAAAGATAAATGAACATAAAACTAAAAATGAAAAAAAACCGGCTTCTGTGAGTAAAAAACCGGTGTATTCGACATTCGAAAAATTAAAATTTGGAAAAAAAACCGCCAGGTGAAAGAGTAAAAAAACCGGGTTTTCCACCGGTTGTAAAACCGAATCGATCACCCTAATAACCACAAGTAAATGTATAATTTTCTAGCACTACTCGCACCAACGAAGGATGCCACGCTTATGCTACTTAATTTGTCCCTCACAATGCGTGTCTGTATTTGTGGAAATACCACTGAAACTTTTTAAATAACTTATTTACAAATAATATTTTCATAAAGTCCTTAAATTAAATTTAAAAAGAAACTTATTGGCAAATTTTTATTTTTTTTTAACTTATTATTGGATACTGTCTGGGTTTTTAGCTTTTTATTTGTTTAAATTTTTAATTATTCATTTGCACAGACTATTTTTGTTTGATTTTTTGAAGACAATGGTTTATTTTAATTTCTCTTTTAAATGAATTTTTAAGGGGGTTGTTTTGTACATTAAGAATTGTTTTTAAACTCTTTTTTTTTGCATTATTTGAAGAACGTGTATCTAAACTAATTGTTTTGCTTGAAATATATATTAACAATCTTTGTTAAATATTTAGCTGAAAATATATTTCTTTATCCATGTGCGTTAGTCTGTTCAAACTAGACTAGACATATAAAATAGTAAACAGAAATTAAAAAAAACTACAACCCGCAACATTCTATGAAGTAGAAAATAAGCAAGATAATGTACTGCTGAAATATAACTTTTCTAGAAAATATGATTTAATTGAAAACTTCTCAATATGAATATTATAATGTTGGATTTTGATCGTTGAGCAACTGACAGTGACATTTTCATATTGAATTCGTTTACGTGTAGGGCATTTAAAATTCATCAAAAGCGAATATATCGTGAAATTGTTTTTTTTCCAACAATTTTAAAACATTTGTACACGTGTTCATTAATATAGCAGAACATTTAATTGTTCTCATTATTTGGAATATTTATTTTTAATCTTAATTCTAATTTGTATTTGAGGTGCCATGAACATTGTTATTCTCCGTATAATTTCTAGTCAACAAAAATTTAGACAACAAAAATTTTGGAAACTTCTACTTATACTCTATTCTTTTATATATTTTAAAAGTGAAAAATGTTCGACGTACATTAGTGCGTACCACCTTACAAGCAAAAAAAAAAAAAGTTTGTCGCATATAAAGTATTTTTGCAAGGCAATTTAAAATTTTTTTTCTAAACGTAGGGGTAGTCTTTTCCAATTTTGTATTAAATATATCATTGGCATTACATTTGAATCTTAAAGATTATTGATGTTTTTGTCTCAGTTAGACTTATTTTTTCCATTGACCTCAAGTACACCGTTCTAGCATCATCAACTGACTACAGCGTAGTTTATCTCTCTAAAAATTGTCGTGATTACACCTCATTGCATTGTATAAAACTAAATAAAGAGCAATTGGTTTGGTATAGTATCGTATGACTTTATTTGACTGAAGAACCAAAACCAACCATCGTCATTAACCCGAGTCATTTGAATTGTAATAAAATCTTTGGATATCGCAGCATTAAACTAAATTACGACACTGGAGACATAATATCAGAAATAGTTCAAAGCAGAATAAATAAAAGTTCAACGAAATCCGAGGTGTAGTGCAAAACATATATGGAGAAATATGGAAACAGACCACTACTATTCCCTTTTCTCCTTCTTTATTCCCCAGTAAATTAATGGTTACCAATTGGCATTCCTTTCTTTACTGTGTCCCGCGCAACTACAACAGGCTTTAGATATAGCATTAATGTGTGCCTTCCCGTGATCCTTAGTCTTATTTGCGATCTGACCTCTCTAACCTCCTTAAGTAGGAGGTTCAGCATTATTTTATACCCCATCAGTAAACATACTGATTCTGCTATCCATGCCCAGATTGTAGATAGATTGAACTATGAGCATGCGATGCAGCTTGTTGTTGAGCTTCAGTCGACTCGTGCGCTCGATAGGCATCTGAGTTTACCTAACTTCTTTATATACGAGGTCCAGCATTATCTTTTGCCCAATCAGTAAAGATACTGGTGTCATTCATTAGCTATGAGCAAGCGTTGCAGCCCTTCAACCACCTTCATTGGGCTTATGTGCTCAATTGGCATCTGAGTCTTCCTAACTGCTCTTTGTAAGAGCTCCAATATTCCCCTATGCCCTATTGCCCCGGATTGGCAATAACACCAAGGTATGTACACTTCGCCCAGGGGAGTCTATGTCTTGAAATTTTATCTATTAACCGAAGCGTGAGATCGTCCAATAATTTCGAACAAAGATTGGCCAGTGGCCGCTCGAAATCAAGCACCACCTTGCGTTGTGGTTTGGGTAGCAGTAACTGCCGATGGACGCTCACCACTCGCTCCTGGCCTGTATCGTGGCAAATTCACGATACCTTTATATCTTTCAACAGGTCTTTGCAACGTAACACAAAGCCGGCGTGAATCAAGAATTATGGAAAACAATGTCCTACACTTTATTTCGGCAGACCAATGACCTTTAAATATTCTGGAAGCCATTCCGTTGGATCTCTTTTTAAGGTATTTTAGACTCCAAGGTTCTTAAAAAAACAATACATAAGAGGGCCCTTCACCATATAACAACAGCTAAAGGAGGAAATATCAAATATCTATATATATAAAAGTGAAACTCTGTGTGTGTGTGTGTGTTAGCTTTAGACTCCGAAACTATGAAACCGATTGAACTCAAACTTCGGCAAGTTGTTGTACACATTTCAGGGAGTGTTTATGGGTGGAAAAAAGTGGGCGAGGCAACGCCCATAAAAAATTAGTTATCATTTTTAGCTACTTGCACTTGACCGATTTTTCTGGAACATTGCACACATATTGAGCTGTCATGACTATATTATTTCGTGATTAGAAAAGTGGGCGGGGCCACGCCCATAAAAAAGTTATAATTTTGACGTACTTGCACTGGACCGATTTTTCTGAAACTTTGCACACACATATTGAGCTCTCATTACTTTACAATTTCGTGATTAGAAAAGTGGGCAGTGCCACGCCCATAAGAAATAAGTTATAATTTTTGGCGACTTGCACTAGATCGATTTTTCTGAAACTTTTGCACACATATATTGAGCTGTCATGAATATAATAACGTGATTAAAAAAGTGGGCAGGGCCACGCCCATAAAAAAGTTATAATTTTGAGGTACTTGTTCTGGACCGATTCTTGTGAAACTTTGCACACATATTGAGTTGTCGTGACTATACAATTTCTTGATTAGAAAAGTGGGCAGTGTTACTACCATAAAAATAATTATCATTTTAAGCTACTTGAACTTCTCCGATTTTTCTGAAACTTTGCACACATATTGAACTTTCATGACTGTACAGTTTCGTGATTAGAAAAGTGGGCAGTTGGCCCATAAAAAAAGTTATAATTCTTAGCTTTTTGCTCTTGATATTCAATTTAAATTCAGAATTCACTTTTATTCATTAATTGGCTTAGCAACGCGCGCCGGGCTTTTCTAGTATTAAATAAAATTTAAAAACTTGTTTAGTTTGTAGCGTGAATTTTTAATTTTTTTAAACATTTTAAGTGTCAGGCCCATCTCCCATAGAACGTGTATATTTTATTTATTATCGAGTATCTAAGGAACTATAAGGGCGATATTCTTAAATGTGTGTATGAATTGCTTTGATGTTCATAGCCTAGCGAAAATTTAAGAGCTCCGATTAGAAGGCGTGGCACCATTTCCACAATGACAAAATTTTACCGCAGTAATTTTTATTAATACAGATTGCCGCAAAATATTTCTTGAAATAGGAACATAAGTTGTGGCACCCCCCATACAACGTAAGGGTTGATATTTAATAAGAATAACGTTGATACCGAAAATCTCCCCCTTTTTCCAAGTAACTTTAAAACTTGGTATTCATGACAAAGAAAGTAATGGTCACCTAACATACGTTGAAAACGAGAATCTCTAGATCACAAAAATTTTCTCCTAGTAACTTCTTGTTACTATACGTGATTACAAAAAAAAAGTTTCTCATAATATCAGAGGTGTGGCACCTCCCATTAGGAAAAAGGGAATTTTTTTTTCAGTTTTTGCCACCTTAAATGCATGTGGTTGCTCATAACAAAATTTCACAAATAAAATGAAGCTATTTATGAAAGAGATCTCATTTTCAAAAGTCTTAAAATTAAAGCCAAATGCCCCCACGCTTACCATGTCTCCCCAGATTTATCGCTCTACTAACTCCCTATTGTCTCCCCCAATTATTGTCAAAAGTTTTTATTTTCCAACTTAGCAACTGCTAATAATCATCGGCAAGATAAACAAACTGTAACCGATAAATTCAATATTCGAACAAGAACAAAAATGTGTAGCACAAACGTCAAGTTTAATAACAAGAACAACGTACAACTTTTGGGCATAATTTCCAATTTTATTTATTCAACTAGAATATTTAAAATAATTGTATAATTTTCGTTATTTCAACAGCAGCAGGCAGCAACAAGAATAATAATAAATATTTATTTATTCATACGATTGTGTTGTGCTACAACATAAAGTGGTTGGAGCTATTGAGGCGGCATTGCATCTTCGACAGCATCAGCTGCAAAAATTTCCTCAAACAATATTTTCCACACCATGGTTGTATCATAATTTTTTATAAAAATTATTAGGTATTTGTTCTTGGGCTTATGGAAAACTTTTCACAATATTTTTTCGGTCTCAGTGTCTGACTGTGTTGTGAATTTGTTTGGTTGTTTATCTATTTGGCTACAAAGTATTCGTACGCATTATATTATGTCTATAGAGACTTGAATTTATGTATGTATGTATGTAAATATGTATATATGTATATTGTATCTATCAGTTTTGTTATAGATATAGATTTGTAAATAATTTTTTCTTTTTTCATTTTCGATAAAAAAAAAACAAACGGAAAAGTGATGCCAAATAAAAATGATCAAACAAAAAAAATTAAAGTAGTTGTTGTTATCTTTTCCCTGGTAAAGTTTTTAGAAGTGTCGGTTGGCTAATTGCCTGAAAAGTCAACATAAATAACCCAGGCTATCGTTTAAACTCAGCTCGAGTCATTAAAAATTTAATTAAATTAATTGCTTTGATCTGGGACATCATCCCGTTTTTTTAAATATAAACTCGCCCTTTTTGGAAAACATTCTTATTTAGATTCGTCTTTAAATAAAGGGTTCGCCAAATAACATTTTTTTTTCTGAAAATGCTATAAAAAAAAACACTGAATATTTTCTCAAATTTCTTTTTTTATTTGAAAGTACAATCCTTCCGGTTAATAATGGAAAATAATTTCATTCAAATGGCTGCCTCGGCTGGCCATGCAGTAGCCTACACGATCGGTGCAATTTTTAAGCACATCGATTGTGTGCAGCTGTATTTCACGAATATTATCCTTTAAAGCGTCAATTGTCTCTGGCTTCTTGGCGTAACTCTTATCTTTGACAGCACCCCACAAATAATAGTCCAACAGTGTCAAATCGCAGCTCCGAGGTGGCCCAACGACATCAGCTCTGCGGCTGATAATGCAATCTTCAAAAATAGGGCGCAAAACATCGAGTGCAGCTTCGGCTGTGTGGCACCTAGTGCCGTCCTGTTGAAACCAAATGTTGCCAATATCCCCCTCTTCAATTTTTGTGAACAAAAATTCGTTCAACATGGCCCTATAAGGATTGCCATTGACTGTAACGGCCACTCCTTACTCATTTCCGAAGAAAAATGGCCCAATTATGCCTCTGGACCAAAAACCCCCACCAAACAGTGACTAGTTTTGGGTGTATTGGCTTTTCAATGTATGCGTGCGGGTTTTCTGTGCCCCAAATGTGACAATTTTGTTTGCTTACATACCCGCCAAGATCAAAATGAGCTTCATCTGAAAAGATGATTTTTTTTTTTGCAAAAGCGGTCAAAGTAATGTCGCAATATTTCCCAGCGTTGTTCAAGCGTATACACAACCATATTCGTTCAGGGGAAGGATAAAACTTATTATCTGTCAAATCAGACATGAGCTAAGTGTTACCATTCACGAAATAAGCACTAGTTAAAAAAAAAAACGTTAGATGGCGTAATACCATAGACAGACGACAGCGTTAATTTGTATTAGAATTTCACTAATGCAAATTACAATTTTGCTGTGACAGACGACAGTTTTTGCATTTAGTAAAAATTTTCAAAATTGTACATGCACTAGCAATCACAAATCTGAACATGTTGCTACAAGTTGGGATGGCAGAAGGACACTCCAAAATATGAGAAAGGGAATTGTGGAAATTCGTAGGTTTAATGGTATCTTTTCATGGAGGTTATAATTCATATGTAAGTACTTAAATTGAGTTTTTTTTTAAGGACCATAACAGCACTTTTTGGGAGAGTGACGTGCTTACGATGGACGATACCAGTATTAAGGAAAACTTTCGCCTAAACAGAAAGGAATTCCAAAAAATATATAAAAAAGTTTAACATATCGATTTGATTTTTTAATATTTTGATTGATTGCCGACCGTGTTCAGTATAAATTCAATATGATTTAGTGCATTTACGTGAAATCTAATACACATTGGGATGGGGATAATTCATAAGTTAATTTGAATTAAGACTTTTAATACAAATTAACGCTGTCGTATGTCTATTGTATTAGATTGTAAAGAATTGTATAAATTTGTATAAAATTTTTAAAATAATTTTATACTTTAAGCGAATTGGCATTAGCTGAACCTACGACTATTATATTTCCAGGATAGCCAATTAGATTATAGCGCACCTTAAGATACTCGCACGACTGTTTATTCTCTGTGTGTAATAGACCAGTCCCAAATGGGGATCATCTTTGATTCTGTTCATCTTCTAGTGATTTTGGGGCTACACGCGCTTGCTGTAGAAGTAATTTCAAGCTGTCGACTGGTAATTGTCTATAATCCTGATCATAAAGTCCTTAGTCCTTATTTTGTCTTAGAATCTGCCCTAGACTGATGTTCCCCATAATATTCACACATAATGTGTTCCCGTCTGTGGTCCTCTCTGTTTTCAGCCAGTGCTGAATATTCGCATATCATGTAAACGTCATCATCCCCGAAACTATGTAAAAATGCTATGCAAACGATGACTTAAGAGTGACCTAATTTTACTTCTTTTCATTACACTGCCAAGCCGTTTTAAAAGCAAATAAGTTTTCCATCTCACATAAAACCCAAAAACTGTTTTTACACCACGCTTAAAATTAAAAAAAAAATCCCTGTAAAATGGTAATTTTTTTCCACATTTGACATCACTGTCAGGGCATAACAATATTTGGAAGAGTCGAAAGTGCATACAATAATATTGGTGTAAGTATTAGATTGGCTTTGTTTACATCTGTTAGATTTTTGCACTTTGTAAATATCTTTATGGTTTTGTACACCTTGGAGTTTTCTATGATAGTAAGCATGAATGTGTTATTTTGTGGAATATAGAAAATCTGTTAGATAAATAGTAAAATACAAAAACATTTCATATTTAAATGTGTACGTTGTGTGTGTTGTACGTACTCCAGTGTAATTCTAATACATTTCAGGCTAAAGAGCAAAAATCATAAAAAACTTATATTGATCTGTAGCAGGAAGTGCAGAGTTCTTATAAGTTTTAAAGCTTTTAATATCAAAACGCGATTTCTTTCGACTGTACTTAAAGTTCAACAACACATACATATACGTACGACTAGAAGGCTTCTTAAAATATCTTTTGTTGTTTATATGTATGTATGTGAGTATCAAAGATTGTATGCTTTTACAAAAATAGAGTTGATGATATAAGGTTTTAAGAAAATGATAAACATAAAGATTTTTTTAATGAGCTTTTATGAACCACATCTAGTTGCAGGTTCGTAAACACTAAATTTGGTTTGAAGGACCATAAAAGCTATGGTGATGCTCTTGCGTTTCTTAGCATTTTTACACTTCATAAGGGCTCGTGGTGTCTTCTATTTAGTTGGTTTTGATAATGCATGTTATTAAGGCTTTTTTAATTTATTTATTTCTATGAATAAGTTCCTTGTAATGGTCACCCGCATTTTAAAATGTTTTATTAGTTTTAATTAAAATACAGAAATGTCGTTGAATGCCGAAGTCTTTATTTTGACCCAAAAGAACAATTTCTGGCATTTGATTTTAAGAAATAATTTTATAAGGTGCAATTTTCTTTCACTTTTTCTAGCATTGCTATCGTTATATCACGAGAAATGGGAATAATGTTGACTTATAAATCTTAAACCATAGCGGGATTATCGGGGAATATATATAATTTCAGTTCATATAGAGGTGATTTTCAGTTTTTTTTTCTTTCATTAAAGAAAGTCTTATCATCACGAATAAAACGTGAAATAAGCTCTACCACCGTCTTTGCCGAAACTTAATGTCGCCGTCAGCATGGCCATAAATTTAAGTACACAGAACTTTGGATTTTTGTAGATATAACGATCGTTAGACAATATTTTTTGATTGGTCTTCGGCCAAAAGTTGATTTCAACCAACACACGGACAGACGGACAGGGCGTAATCGACTCCTCTATTCATAAGCTTTCAGAAAATGTGTACTTTATGGGGTCGATAATGAAAATTGTAGAAATTACAAACGGAATGACAAAGCTATATCTGTGGCTTGGAGCTAAAAGGGCCAATATCAAAATATTTACTTTTGAGAAAATTGGAATTGAACTTTAACTTTTATAGATGCTTTCATAGTGACATTGGCCAGCATTTTGTTTATGAAGATGTTCTGGGTTAAGTATGCTAGCTGCTTTACCATAATGATATAGAGCAAGAAAACAAATCTAATGCAATGATTAACTCAAAAGAGCAAAAAAGTGACATTGGCCCTTTTAGCTCCAAGCCACAGATATATACCCTTGTGCACTACAGGTGAAGGGTATAATAAAGTCGGGCGGGTTTTATTTTTAAATCAACGAAATTTTGAACATATTTGGAACCAACTTTTTATATTATATTTCGGCAATCTTTTGATTTCTAGCGGATTCAAAGGCCTATAGATTCTAATGTGTATGGAATATTGTGTCGCGCAAATGTCCGCCACAATTTTTGTGGGTAATGCGCATCCGAAATTTTAAATTTCTGTGACTTTGGCGCATAAGTCAGTTTAAATTTGAGCGATGACATGTGTTAGGTTTTCTCTGAACCTCGCTGTGATTTGCAGCTTAAAAAGCCGGTCAAGAAAAAATTTAACTCGGCTAAATAACACGACCTCAAATTGTTCGTAAAAAATATTCAATGTGGCTTAAGGTGTATGACATATACCGGCATCTTATATAAAGAAAATGTTGATGATGTCCAAAGCCTATCTAGTTTTATGGCGTCTGCCGATTAGGGTGACGGTCTGGCCAATGTTGTTCCTAAAGACATATGGACCAATAACGTTGCCAGCTCAAAGTTTACATCACATAGTGACTTTTCCTGGATGTATTAAATGTTTTTCAATCTTGTATGGATTGGTATTATTCTTAATTAAAAAATGTTGCTTTAAGACGTGGCTATTCAGCCAGGAATTAACCTCATCGCCACTCATGACTTTTCGATCAAACATTGCGCGTAACGTTGCTCCAACAGAACATTTGGACGTGCTGTTGAACGCTGTATCGGTTCATGGTGATTCTACAAAACATTATTCTTTAAAAGCAAAAAAATTCTCACTACGAAGTATCTCCATTCTGTTCTACTTTATTAAGACTGTTTAATATCAGATTCAAGCTGTCTTTTTAAGAACAACGGGTATCCAAATCTGTGAGAATTTTTTTGAGACTTAAATTCTATAAAGCTTTTTGTTATGTCGTCTAGTTCTGAGGATCATTATAAGACCACTTTTTCATGGAAATGTGATAGCCCTGCTAAGGTCAGTCTTAAGCAACCTTTTTGTAATGTTTTTTTCTTTTTCCAACGTTAGTAATTTCTTACCTCTTCTTTAGTCATAACCAATTATTTGTATCAACTACGTACGTCTCTGTGCAACCGAAAACCATTTCAGACAAGTAATAATGATTTATTTATTTCCCCATACGCATAGCAGTAAGATGACATGACGAATAGAGCTCATCACTCACAGCAATCAATGATAAATAAAAGAATAGTTAAAAAAATATATCATTGCATGTGTATGCATGTGTGTAATAAAAATTATTCATAAAAATGCGAATATTCAATTCATTTCACTGACTGACATAAATTCAGATTTCTAGCAAAACTCTAGTGATGAACAATTTCTATAAACACAAAGATACACACTTACACTTCTAATGGCACTCGCTAGTGTAGCTACAGCATACAAATGTATACGCAGATGTATAATCGTATGTTTGTATATTGTAAGCAACTTGGGAAAATATTTTATTCGCATTTTAGCATTATACACATAAACCATAACGATATTTGTTTTTAATATCAATTTAAGCTACGCTTGCAGACAAAATATTATAAGTTGGTTAATATCCTGCCAACCAATTACATATTTCAGAAATGCGAAAGAATCTTTAAACTTTAAATCAGTGCTTTTCAAGCTGGTTTTTTATAAATATGTTTCCAGAGTAGAAAACAAAATGCAATAAATAAATATTTTTTAAATAGAATGTCAAAAATGTTCATGGGATTATGTTCAATGAAAATCATACGAACAGCATTTGCTTTAAGGTATCGGCTTTAGTACTACCAATAACAATTCAGTGCAGCTTTTGCCAGGATAAGTCTCCTAGGTTAAAAAGTAACCCATGAGAAGTGATGGTAAAAAAAAGCAGCACACATTTCCGGAGACATTATTGCCAAATCATGTAACGATTAACTAAAAAATCAAACAAATATTTAATTTGTGAAGTGGGTGGCCCCGCTAGAGAGCGGGCAAGTGGTTTTCATTACTCCGTCTGGCGAATTAAATTAGCAAATAATTTGTAATACAATAAATAGACTTTATGTGATCAACTGTCATAGTTCTAAGAATTATCACTAGTACTGAAATCCAGCGGATCCAGCCCACGTGCTTGAGGGGGTAGAGAATAATGGTATTGACAGGTAGGAAATTTTTTCTTTGTTGTTTGTTTGTTTTATGATTCCAAAACTAAAATTTACTAAAAGAAAAAAATTAATTTTATTTGGTTTGTGGTGAGGGGTAATTTCCTATTTACACTTCCCCCTGGCTCCGCACTTGTCTACACGAAGGTATTTATGTATGGTGTATGTATGTTTTGTTTGTATTTATTACTAAATCTAATCCAACAAGCAAGGAAGCATAAAAAAGGAAATAAAAAAAAATCAATTTAATATTGAAGTGAAGAGTCCTTGTAAGATACTAAGAGTATAGCACATGCATGCATACATGCAATCATACATTCATAAATATTCAACTATATAAATAAATACATAATAAATGTATAACATCATTGTGCTGTCTATTTAGTCCTGCAGTTAAAGGATTTTAATAAATCTCATAATCTGTTTGAATTACTACAAACAAAATCTAATAGGAATTCTAAATTAAGATTTAAATGAAGGAATAAATCATTTTGCTATAAATTATTAAAAATTTTTGCTTTACAAATCCAAGGAAAACTAAAATTTTTTGACACATTTCTCTTCGAAATACTTACATTTCCCACGATCTACTATTTGCTCTCCTTTAACTTCTGTTCGGAGCCTTTTGTTTTTGCCTTGCTTTAGTTTGTGTCTTGTTTCTTTTCAATCTAAGTAGATGATTAGTCTATTTAAGCCTGTGTCAGAACGATCTCATCATCTCATGATTCCTAGAAACAACAGCTCCATATGATTGTGTAGTGGTTTCGATCCTTTGTGTGTGGTGTGAGGTCTTGCTGAGCATTTTTTATTTGGCCTGTTGTTGGTGCTTCCTGAATGTCCATGTAATGCTGACTTTAATGCTAGAATTGATCTGAAACGTCAGATTTCTTTTACTGTCAGGTAAACACACGATTTGTACGTCTATAGCAGTGGTGAATTTTGCAAGTCAGATGTATAAGCTGCTTTAAAATCATTAGAATTTCTTTAACCGGTATAATGACCTCATGAAAGTTTATAAATCCTACCTTAATCTGTCTTAAGACATTTCCATACCTAAATATATGAATGTAAATAACGAACTCAAGAGTTTTTTGCACAGATAATTAATTGGTAAAAAGGGGAATCCCCTTAGATTTTTTTAACTCCTGCTATATTTAACTTGGATATGTCTCGATAATGTCTCTATTTTTGTTACAAATGTTTTTTTATCATTATTTTTGAGAAGCTAAAAAAAACATTAACAAAAAGAATGATCTTGCCTTTGAAAGACTTTTTTTGCTCTTCTGAAAAGGTTTGTAATTATGTGAAACAGTCGCTATGGTAGACAACAAGATATATTCATATACATATGTACGTAACCTCGTCGCAACAGCTGATCGGAAAGCATAATGTTGCAATTTTCTAAACCTTGATTTAATTCATTCATGCAGGAATGGAAAATGAGATTTCTGTTTCGGCATCGAAAAATTAACTGCACTTTTTTGATAAATGTATTAAATTTATTTTTATATTTTGTTTTGTTACCCTTGATCGTGGGTTTCTCAAATATACAATATATATTTAAAAATTATAATCAAGTGGCAGCCTTGTCCCATAAGTAGTCGCGCCGAGAGTTTTGAAGTTTAAAAATTTTTGTTTTACAAACTTTAGTTTAACCTTGAAATTTGTTATGAATGTGGGGGTAAATCTTAAAAAGGCTTGGCTTCATTTTTTTTTTTGTAGTTTGATTAACATACACTGACGGACACATAAATAAGACACATAATAAAGGAAATATACAGCGAAGTCGATGCCTGCTACGTTTCCAAAATCTTTAGATAATCTGATACACCCGTACGTAGTTCGTATGTATATTAGATAAGTCGCCTGAGAAAATATTGTACGAAAGCTGTTAATTATGACTTCTGCCAAAGCAATTTTGTGCTCAATACCGCTGCTTTCATGTTTTTTTTTGCGTAACTAGTCTAAGCTTAACCGTTAAATCGAATACTATGAACTGCAGGGTCTCCAGTGTATAAACATGAGTGCGTGTATCTGTGTACGTACTTGTGTCTGTTAATGCATGTGTATTGATATCCTCTTTATCGTCGTATATAGCTTATTATCTTATGATCAATTGATTTCAATAGAATGTTTTTTTTATCATTTCTTCAGAAATGATTTTTAACACACAAAAGAAGTTAAACTTCTTTGTGCAATTTTCAATGAAGGAAGCTCTTGTATATATGGGATAATTTAATTTTTTTCTCTTGAAGTTTCTCTTTTAACAAGAAATTATTATTGAAGGAAAAATAGCCAAAATGTATTTGTGGTAACAATTAATAAGAAAGTTTTGGAAAAATTACTTCAAAATTAAAACAGAGAAAGAGAGAGAAAGAGAGAGAGAAAGAGGAGAGAAAGAGGAGAGAAAGAGTGAGAGAAGAGAGAGAAAGATAGTGAGAAAGATAGAGTGAAAGAGAGAAAAAGAAAGAGAGAGATTAAAAATTTACAAAAAGTTTAATATAAAATATGAACAAGATGCTAATGATTTCAAAACCATAGCGACGTGCTATTTTGATACATACAAAGACGGTTTAAAATGTGAATGCGTTTTTATACTAGTGTGGATTTGACATCATGGGCCATTTTTTTTGTTCCTGTCAGACTCAGAAGGTGTAAATTACATTCGAGCAATAGTGTTATAAGTCAGATTATCCTTTCAGTCCACTAAAGTCTTCATTTTAGTCTATTACACGTCGGAAGTCGATATTTTTGGGCTGAAGCAGTACTAACTGCAAATCACATTCGAAATAGATGTCCGTCAAAAAGTACAAATGGTGAAACCCCTTTTAAAATTTGGATAGGAAGAAACCCAACAGTAAAATATTTTAAAAAATTCGACACAATAGCTTATATGCTTATAAAAAATAAAAATAGTGGTGAAATTGACCCGACATCTAAAAAGTGTATTTTTGTTGGATATTCAATAAGGGCAAAAGCATACAGATTATAGGATATAAAAGATAGAAAAATAGTTTCTTCAAGAGATGCTAATTTGACAAATACTTATCAATCAAAAAATAACAACAATGATTTAACAGAAAATGCATCTCAAACTGATTCTGAAAGATGAATGGATTTGATATTTATTCCCAAAGATGACACTGAAAATGAAACTTCAAGAAATATAGAAGAATATGAAGAAAGTGAAATATGGGTTTTCGGAAGATGATGTTGAAAATCAAAATGAAGAATACCAAACACCTCTTACATCTAAGGGAGGAGCTGGAAGACCAAAGAAGATAAAAACTGCAAATATTGCAAGACCAAGAAAAAATTTTGCAAATCTAATAGATCAAGATGATCCGTTGACTCCTGAAGAAACAGTTATGGCCCTGAGGAGGAAGAATGGAAGAAGGCTTTGAAATCCGAATATGATGCATTAATAAAAAACAAAAGCGATAACTGTTTGATTACATATAAAATTTTCAGTAAAGTATTAAATTCATTATTATATACAACAGATAGACATGTTTTACTAGCACTCGTCATGCCAATGTACGAGTATACAGAGCTTCTGTTCATGTCTTAACCGTCTGATCTGCATAGGATCTGTCATCGGTTTTACCATAGTGTCGAAGTAATAGTAGACCATTTAGGACTTACAAGAATATAGATTTCTGACTTTTTAGAAAAGCTTTTTGGCAAGTGTTCTGTTTAGTGTGAGCTTTTAGGTATAGTTGTGCAGGTTTTAGGCATAAACCTCTTTTACTTACAACGCAATAGGGAAGTTTATTGCCAGGGTCATATTTTACAAGACGGTTTTGGCATTTTAATCTACAATTAAAATATTAAAATCGTTTTTTTACCCAATGATTTTCAAGGCAGATTTTTTAGTTTCTTGCTTAATTGACCCAGAGAAAATAATCTATTCCTTTCGAATCGCCCTAACGGGAAGGTCATTTCATAATTGTTTTTTTTTGCGTAATTTTTTATGTCGCGCACCGAGTGTCATAATGCATCGTTTATGTTCGCAACATTAATGCCTTTTAACGTTACTACAAAATCTTGTCTCTATACCACGCAGATCCAAGTTTGGCAATTAAACTTATCGACGGAGACATTTAATCCAATCTGGGATAATTAATGACCGTAATGTTCGTGCAAAGGTTGATTCGGCCGAATTCTATTCATTTAGAGCCAGTTTTAAAGGAGGTGGATTAAACTTAGTTTGTTTGTATTTTAACTAAACTTTAACAAAATTTAAACTGCCTTAAATTCGCCGAGTCGTTTTTCAGTGATAGTTTAAAAAATGTAAAATTATTTGTTATTGCCATAGTTTTTGGAAAATAAAAATATGGCATCATTTAAAAGTTCCAATATAAATATGGTAACATTATCAAACTTTACAAAGAGAAACAAACAAAATAAAGCGTCAATAACAAAAAGCATAACGTGGGAAAAGATTTTGTTAATTAATTTATTTATTGTGCAATTAAAAACTGAATATAAGCGTAACAGATGGCATAAAACGTTCCTCCAGTTTTACTACAAACGAGATTCAAGTATTAGGCAATAGAATGCAAGAAAACTGACCGCACTCCCTCGGAAGAAAAATTAGTGGATGGCTAGAAACTTAAGCTGAATTCAATTCAACTTTTGATAGTTATCGCTCCTAAAAGAACCTAAGGACTAAGTTTGAATATATGAAAAAGATTACTAAAAAAACTATGCAAAAGATAAGGAAGAATTATACAGAACTGGTGGGGGACCAAAGCTAGCTGCGCAAGTGTCTGCTATTGATGAAAATATTTTTAAATTGTGAATGAAGAGCAAATTATTGGGCATGAATCCATATATGATGATGATTTTATATCACTATCTAGTAAGTTTAATTTTTTTAATTCCATAAATTTACTTGCTTTTATAAATTAAACTTATTTATAGAACTCCAAACAGAACAGGATATTTTATTTAAAGAATTCCTTGAAGGCCTTTCTGATGAAGAGCCAAAGACAAACCTAAAATTGGACAAATATACTCTTAAGATGTTGAGATATAAGAAACATGCTGCTCTCTGTGCAACAGAAAAACGACAAACCAAAGATGTTTATGCAGATGTTGGTTCTTAATGTCCTGGGTTTTCTTAATATTGTTTTATTTTAATTTGCGTATATTTCTGAATCATTATAATCCTCATTACCCAAAAAAATCCATTTTATATTTTGTTTCAAAAAATTTTGCGTAAACAAATTTTCTTTAACCAGGTAGCTGTTTTATGTTTTTGTATATTTTTTACAGCTGTTATATTTTGACAACTATAACTCGAGTTTAACCGGCCAATCTTGGTGGGTTAAATTGCAATTAAATAAAAATAAACCACATCTCAAAAACACCATTTCAAGTTTAAACAATGTTTAAACGATAAACATGTTGAACTACATCCTAAAAACTGGCTCTTAGTCTCAAATCACATGGCATAACGGTGTTGCCAATTGACCGATCTGAGAAAAATTTTAAGCGATATTTAATAAAATCCTTAAATGTTAATATTTTTCGATGATTTCTCTATCGACAGAATACTTTTCAGGTGATCTTTAAGCAAAATTTAATTTTGATTCTTTAACTTTGACATATTTTTTTAGTATTAAAAGTTTCGTTTCTAATTATTTTTCTAAAAAAAGCCGGCAGCGTTTTTCGAATATTTTTGACAAGTTTTCATTTCAAATTAATTTTAAATAACGTGTGCTTTATTTCTGGATGAATTTTTGATAAGTTTGTGTTTTTAAAGAATTTCTTATCATTTTTTTTGCTAAAATTCTCCTGTTAACAAAAAATGTTTATCAGTACATGATAGACAAATTCTTCATTTAATTTTAATTAAAAATATCCTTTAAATAAATTTAAAGCAGATTAACCGTTAAATTTATAATCATAAAACTTTTAACCACAATCATACTCTATGGCGAATTTTTACTTTTTTTAAACCAAAAATAAAAAAGTTTTAATTAAAGAATAAGAATGAATGTTAATCATATAAATTAAAAATTGTTGGCTTTTGTTATCAAAATAACTAAAAAAATCATGATTGCTCTGCTGCCATACTAAGAAAATAAAACAAAGAAACCATCATTAACCTAAGACAATAAAATCATCGTCAAATCATTATCCCTCACCACACTCAAGTCACGCCACACTGCCTGTCATAGAGGATACGGCTTAAACCAGTCCTCTATACCATTCCATGTTCACTATACAAACATAATTGTCACATTATGGAACTTTAAAAGTCCACCACAATATTTCCAGCTGAGTGAGAAAACTTTTTACGAATTAAGTTTTGGATAATGCATTCTCAACGACAAAAAAAGAAAAAAACAAAAATGAAAGATATAGAAAAAGAAAGAAACGTTTGTAAGGTATATATGGTTAACCGCAAAGAAAAAAATCCTAAAATGAAATGGTAAAATCCAAATTTTTTTCTATTACTTAGGAAGACACAAACAACGCTAACAAAAACTTAAATAACTGGGGCGGAAAAGTGCAAAGTAAATATACAGTCAAAGCTTGGTTTAACGAATGATATGTTGTCAGGTCCTTTCGTTATATCGAATAATTTGTTATATCAAAAAGATGTATTTTATAGATTCCACCTAAAAAAATGTATGTTGTTAAACCATTACATATTTTTCAAATTCTGTAACACATACAGAACTCGGGGAAAACATTTTAAAAAACCAAACATTGAAGATTCCAGCATTCATCCAAGCATTTTTAGCATGAAGATAATTTATAGTCAAAACTTTATTTCGAAATGAGCGTTTTCTGTGACTGATGCATTTGCACAGAGTTGTAAAGTAACTCTTTCTTTTGATATTAGCCTTTCTGGAGCTGTAGTTGGAAGCATTTTCCAATAAAGTCCCGTTTCGTCACCATTAAAGATTACACCATGTAACAATGGTTGTCTCTTATAACATTTTGCATAACGTTTCACCTGATTCCTTAAGAAGTTTAATGCCGTATTTTTTTTTTTTTTTTGCATCTAGCTAACCAAGGGTTCACTTGCGTTGAACCCTCCATTACAAAACTGGTTTTGTTTTTCAATGGCTTTTGCTTTCAGTGCTATTCCATTTACTGGTACAAACTTCCAACCGAACAGCTTTTGCTCCATCTTTGGGTACTTACCTTTAAGTGACCAACGGTTCTTTGATTCATATTTGGTAGCTTCTAGATTTAACACAATTTTGTCTTTCATTTTCTCTAATGTGCATATTGAAGATTTTGGAATTCCATATTTCTGTAAAATTTCACTGAGTCATCAAAAAATTTTATCTTTTCACTTAAAGAAACTGTTTTTCTGTTTCTTTTTTAATTTAATTTGTATTTTAACGTTTTATGTTATTTTTTCTATTGTTTTTGAACTACATACATATATGTATGTACACTCATTCTTTATTTGTTTTTTTACCTTTTATTTTTTGGGTGAGTTTTTGCTCTGCGTTCGTTATATCGGGTATAAGTTTTTTGATATGTTCTTAATATAAGGTAGTCAATTTAAAAAATTTGATCGTTCGTTATATCGCGTTTGACTTTGACTGTATGTTAAAAAAAAAATTGAAGAAAACTTAAGTAGCTTTAAATATAAACAAATGTTTGTTTACGGTTTTCCTAATGTAATTTATTTTTTTTTTTTAAATCTCACAATAGGAAGAGAACCACGATTCAATAAACAGTCATAGACTTTAAGCAAAATAAATGTCATCGTTCACTTATTTAAGTTAAACTATACACTCAAAAATTATGTTAGTGCTGATGTGTGTGATACTAATATAATATTTCAGATGGCCAGAAAAAGAAACATCTAAGTAAATAACTGTTCGCTTTAGGGGAAAGTGGGTGCTTGATTCAAAAAATCCACTGGTGGCGCAATCTACGTACGAAGTGCTTACGTAAAAAATATTGCATATTTTAAGGCGTATATCCATTGTTATAAGTATAATGTATACCGTGTTTGTACTTATAAAATTTCTTATTGAGATGAGCAACTTCGTGTTGAAATAGTATGCCGAAATTTTATAATTTGTAAATAAATGCATTGGTTTTTCGACAATCACTCTTGGATTAGCATTCGCCCAACTGCATTAATTCTGCTTATTAACGAATCCACTGAGGTGAAAATGTGCCTTAGCACTCAAGATAATTTTCATGATATGCATTTTGCTACAAGTATATCATATATTATACCCTAGACAGACGACAGCGTTAATTTGCATTAAAAGTCTTGATTCAAATTAACTATTGAATTATCCCCATTCCAAGGTGTATTAGATTTCACGTAAATGCACTAAATCAAATTGAATTTATACTGCATTTAGCAATTTCAATATGGCAACACGGTCGGCAATCAATCAAAAAATTAAAAAATCAAAAATGTAAAATAAAAATAGATTCGATATGTTGAAATTTTTTACATATTTTTTGGAATGCCTTTCTGTTAAGGCGAAAGTTTTCCTGAATACTGGTATCGTCCATCGTAAGCACGTCACTCTCCCAAAAAGTGCTGTTACGGTCCTTTAAAAAAATACCACATACCTACATACATACATACATACATATGTATGTATGTACATATGTATGAATTATAACCTGCATGAAAAGATTCCATTAAACTTACTAAATTCCACAATTCCCTTTCTCTTATTTCAGAGTGTCCTTCTGCCATCCCAACTTGTAGGAACATGTTCAGATTTGTGATTGCTAGTGCATTTACAATTTTTACAATTTTTACTAAATGCAGAAACAGTCGTCTGTCACAGCAAAATTTTAATGTGCATTAGTGAGATTTTAATGCAAATTAACTCTGTCGTCTGTCTATGGTATAATGTGAAAGTTTTATTTAATTTAAATTAACGAAATTTTATTTTGTATTTTAACTAAACAATTTTAATTTTAGTCCAAGTTTAGTTTAATGTTGAACTAAATATTAAAGTACTGTTGGCTTTGTTATTAAAGGTCAAGTTAAACTTAAGTAAATTGTGTATATTAATTACTTACTTACTTTTTTTACTTTTATCATTGAAGGAATTTATTTATTTTTTGTGGAATGTAAGTACGTATGTATGTAGGTTTTAATTAAACACTTTTTAGGCTTTCTTTAATGTGTAACTTTAATAGATTTTCGTTTTAGTTTGTGGTAGATGTTGGTAATACTTGCTGTAACTACAATTTAAAAAGTGAGGTTTGCTTTAGCCTACTTGATATGTATTCAAGTAATAAAACTCGTAAAATATTGACATTATATTCGAGACATAATTTGAAGTATAAAAAACATTAATTCAAACGATTATATTGCAAAACGATTATAACCATGACTCTCATGCATTCGTTTTTCTGTTGTTGTAACTAATATCCTCTTAAGCTTATTTTATATGCTGTAATGTGTAACGCTAATATCTATACAGCATTGTCGGGCATACGAACAATGAGTGCGCTTGTGCAGTGCTTTAATGTTCCACATTATAAAGTTATAAGTGTAACTATTTTTCATTTTTTTTTTATACCCTTCACACAGTGAAAAAGGGTATATATAGGTTTGTCATTCCGTGTGAAATTTCTACAATTTTCATTTCCGACCCCATAAAGTATATATTTTCTGAAAGCTTATGAATAGGGGAGTCAATTAAGCCCTGTCAGTCTGACCGTCTGTCCGTGTGTATGTTGAAATCAACTTTTTGAAGCCCCCCGACATAGGTTGGACCCGGGTAAGGTATTAAAATATCAGAAATATTCGGGAGTAGATCAGTATTGAAAATCAGAAACATCGGTACATAAACAACTGAGATATGAGCAAAAACCCACGACCACCTCGATTTTTTTTTTCACAAAAACAACATTACAACAACAACATACATACATACAAACGTGTATACTGGTTAGAGAAAACGTGGCATCGAATCCCAACTGAGCCAAAAAAAAATTTTTTTTTAATTTTTTAAAAAATTTTTTTTAAATTTTTTTTTTATTTTTTAAAAAATTTTTTTTAAATTTTTTTTTTATTTTTTTTTTATTTTTTATTTAATATATTATTTATATTTTTATTATTATTTTTTATATATTTATATTTTATTCGAACTTTTTTCTATATATTAAATTTTAATGTGAACCATTTTTTATTTTGGCTTAAGTTCATTTGTTTCTTTATTTAATTTTATAATTCAAATTAAATTAAATTGTAACCATTTTAGGAATATTTTTTCTAAAAATTATTTCCGATATTAGCCGAGTGGAATGCATTTTCGAAATCAGCTACGATTTCATCATCAGCACTCTTTATCGGTATACTACTATGTAACTTAAAATTCCTATTTATGTTACAATTGAATGAAATTTGAATTAGTGAATCTTAGTATTAATTTTCATATTTTGTTGAATATTTTATTTCACCTATCAAATGACAATTCATAATTCAACATGTTCATATTCTTCTATATTCGTAATACATTTTCGTTATGCTTTCAATATCCATCCTTTGGCTGGAATTATTGAAAACAAGGTTGTATTTACATTTTCATTTATATAAGTCCATCTAGGTGATAGACACTGAACAATGAATTCTTGAATGTCATTAACACCGTGCCATGTGTGTTATAATTATATATTTATATTTTATTCGAACTTTTTTCTATATATTAAATTTTAATGTGAACCATTTTTTATTTTGGCTTAAGTTCATTTGTTTCTTTATTTAATTTTATAATTCAAATTAAATTAAATTAAATTGTAACCATTTTAGGAATATTTTTTCTAAAAATTATTTCCGATATTAGCCGAGTGGAATGCATTTTCGAAATCAGCTACGATTTCATCATCAGCACTCTTTATCGGTATACTACTATGTAACTTAAAATTCCTATTTATGTTACAATTGAATGAAATTTGAATTAGTGAATCTTAGTATTAATTTTCATATTTTGTTGAATATTTTATTTCACCTATCAAATGACAATTCATAATTCAACATGTTCATATTCTTCTATATTCGTAATACATTTTCGTTATGCTAAATAAAGAAATAAAGAAACAAATGAACTTAAGCCAAAATAAAAAATGGTTCACATTAAAATTTAATTATTATTTTTTTTTTAATTTTTTTTTTATTTTTTTTTTTTTTTTTTATTTTTTTTTTCTTTTATATATGTATATTATATATATATAATAATTTTTTTTAAAATTTTTTTTTTAAATTTTTAAAAAAAATTTTTTTTTTCGTTTTTTTAACATACATACGTGTACGTATTTCATATGGGATGAATGGTGATACAAGCAACTGTTATTGCATGACTACACGTTGTGAAGGGTATATAAGATTCGGCATGGCCGAATATAGCGCTCTTACTTGTTTTATTTTTTTTTTGCAATTTTACCAACATTTTATCTACTAACCAAGTTATATCTGAATGATATGTTATGAACAAAGCAAGCAAATAGCTGGGGGAAAAATAAGTGATAGAGAGGATGAAAGTATAAGGAAACTTAAGTTTATTTGAGTGCTTGTGGTCACGCAACTTAACTTTTTGCCTAGAAGTAGTTAAGTTAAAAGTTAACAATTACAGACAACTGCAAAACTTTCTTTGTACAGTACATACATACATATGTATATTTATGTAAACTTTTACATGTGTGTATATGCGACCATCTTGAAGAGTATAGGGTTTTCAACCACTTAGAATAAAAAAAATGTATTTTTGCGGCAAAGAAGGCATTCTTAAACGGGCGCCTTAAATCAAGGGAGCGTTAGTCTTCCGACTTATTTATTGTAGTTGATAAATGACAACCATTATTAATTTACTTGCTGAGTTAAAAATCTATACTTTCAATAAAATTGTAAAAAGAAAACTGTCAGTCAACTTGAATTATTATTCATTATTTTGTCGATTTATACGCATTCATACGTATAAAAAAGTCTTCTCGATTTATACGCACTTTTAAATGAAAGGTACTTATAGTACTCATATTCATCAACACGTATGACTCAGTTGATTGCTATTGTCGTTCATGCAAGATAAAAAGACGACCAAAAGCACGCATAACTAGCGTAGTCATTATGAAGTTGTGTGTTTTAACTAGGCTTGCCAGATAACAATTTGACATTCATCATAATAAGTGTGGATTTAAAAAAAAAATAGACAATTTAAATTTAACAAAATAATACAAAAACAACAACCAAAAATAAAGTGCTTGCTTTGATGTCTGTTTAAGAGATTTTGTTTTTGCGTATTATCTTTCAAATTTAATTGAGCACCTAAGAATGCAGTTTTTATACCCGCCACCAAAAAAATGGTGGGGGTATATTCATTTTGTCATTCCGTTTGTAACACATCGAAATATCCATTTTAGACCCCATAAAGTATATATATTCCGAATCGGGGTTTGATTTTATGACGATCTAGCTATGTCCGTCCGTCTGACCGTCTGTTGAAAGCACGATAGAGGTCGCACCGAAAAAGCTAGGGGGGCTCAAATTTTGCCAGAATCTTTCTTATAGACAAGGTTTGTTTGAATTGTATTGAAAATGGGCTAAATCGGAATATTAGGAAGAGAGTTATAGCTCGTAAAGCAAGAGTAGGTCGAAAAAACCGTGTCCTTCGCACATAGAATAAAATTGAATTGTGTCCAGACGCATAAACGTAGAGTCATGAAACTTCGAATATATATTTCCCTGAAAATCGCTTAAATCTATGAATTAGGAAAAGAGTTATAGATAAAAATGTACGAAAACTTATACCGCACAGTGTATATTTCAAATTTAAAACGTAATAAAACTGACAAAACTATATGTACGATTCTGAAATTTTGCAAACATGGCCTTTTGGTCAAAGTCTTCGTTATAACGGAAAATAGATGCGCACACTTTTTTCTTTAAATTTTTATAAAAATATATTAGTCATATATATTAGCATTTATTCATCTTACACTGCGCCATTTATTGTACCGTAGCTAAATATAAGATAAAGATGATAAGATAGATGACTCTACTAGAAACTACTAGATGGCATGCTAACAACTTATGCTTATGTTCTCCTGAAGTTATGCTCTATTAAAAATGGGAATTTAGGAAAATTTTGTCCTAGGTAAAAAAAAATTATCTCTAAACATTATAAACAATTTATTTTCATGTACTAATGGCTAACAAATTTTAAAATTATACAAAACTTATTTCGTTTGAAAATCTTTTAAAAGCAAAATGTTATAGAAGTTTAAAAATCAAAATCTTACTAATAAATTTCCCGTTTTAGAAAAATGCTGAGAATGTATATTTTGAGTCGAGGTTGCTTGCTCTTTTGCCACGTTATCGTGAAAAACAGCAATGTTTTCCATTCAACGAACTAAGATGGCATTGACAAATGTTTTTTCATTTCATACAGACCTGCTTTGCAGACATTTAAATATTTTTTTACAATTCTCACGATTGTGGACGAATTCGAACGATTATGTTGACCAAAAGAATCACGAAGTGCACAAAATGCATTTTGATTGGAACGCCCATTTTTATAAAAATCTTTAATATTTAAAAGCGTCTCTCGATTGCGTATCTTTCCACGGTTCAAATTGAGTTAGTCTGAGATTGAGAAATGTCAAATGAAATGCAAGAAAAAAGTTGAAGGTTAGATGTGGTTCACCCTAAACATGGGCCCTTAAAATTTAACCACCCTCTACAAAAAAAGTGATACATATTTTATTATAAAGAGATTATTCTATAGCGATTAACAAAATAATAAATATTGTGCTTTAAATGTACACAAAATTGGTGGTGGGTATAAAAGATTCGGCACAGCCGAATATAGTGCTCTTACTTGTTTTATTTGCTGCTAGGAATTTAAACATGAAAATATAAAATACAAAATAACTGTTATTGTTTACTTCTTATTATAGAAGCCAACCAAAACTTAGCCTAAAGGCCATAATCAGTTGCATTTATTTAAAAATTAAATAGTGATACTTGCAAAAATTGTATATTAAACATTGTAGCATTGCAAATTTTCTGGCGGCCAAAAAATATCTTGCACTCTCCGACCGAGCAACATTGTTTATTCTTCATACAAATGAGATCTGTTTATGTTTTTGTTGTTGAGTCAACTTGCCTCATTCTATGAAGGCAAGTAGTTTCTTAAAAATATGAATCAACGTGAGTAGTCTTGCAAATCATATAAATATGGGACGCTATAAATATAAGTACGACGTAGTACTTATGTACATTGTGTGTTGTACTTATAAATCAACGTTGTTGTGGGTATGCGTACGTCAGCTCAGTTAAATGTCGATTATTTATACGCACTTATACTCAAGTTTTATGACTCACTATGAATATTGAAAAAACGACTCAAAGCCGATCACTGATCTGTACATAAAATTTTTTTTTTTTTGATAATTTTAATGGCGGTGGCTATAGTCAACGGTATAAAATGCAAAGCACCGCTTTTTCGAATTTTTTTCTGTCTGCCTGTCATTCTGTTTCTCTTCCTGAACTCGATTGGCTCAAAAATTGCTTGATAGATTTTGAAAAAAATTTTTATGGAGTTGTCTTGATCCCTGTATTAACATAAATGCTAGTTTTTATTGCGAGATAATATCTAATTACCAACAGATAATGGAAAAAATTTCAAGTAAAACAGTATTTCAATAAATAAAAATATTGTTGTGGGCCAGTTTTATTTAGTAAAAAAATTATATATAATTTTGCAACTTTATGTAAATTTTTGCAAAACTTTTTAGAAATTTTATTCAAATTAAATTTTACATTCATTTTGAATTTGTGTTAAAATAACATAATTTGTATTAACAAATAGCACGACTGTAGTCATATTTTTATACCCTTCACCTGTGGTGCACAAGGGTATATATAGCTTTGTCATTCCGTTTGTAATTTCTACAATTTTCATTTTCGACCCCATAAAGTATATATTTTCTGAAAGCTTATAAATAGAGGAGTCGATTAAGCCCTGACCGTCTGCCCGTCTGTCCGTTTTTCCGTCTGTCCGTCTGCCCGTCTGTCCGTGTGTTGGTTGAAATCAACTTTTAGAAGCAACTATATGTTCCTCAGATCTGTATATGGTATCAAAATCTTGGAAATATCCAGGAATGAATCGCTATTGAAATTCAGCACAATCGCCCCATAACTTTCTGAGATATGAGCAAAAAACCACGACCACCTCGTTTTTTTTCAAATTACAACAACAACATACATACATACATGTAAAAAACATACCAAACAAAAAAAATTAAAAAAAAAAAAATATTAAAAATAAGAAAAAAATAATAAAAAAAACTACAAAAAAAAATTTAAAAAAAATAATAAAATATAAATAATATATTAAATAAAATAAAATAAAATTTTTTTGGCTCAGCTGGGATTCGATGCCACATTTATTCTAACGTGTACGTATGCACGTATTTTATATGGGATGAATGGTGATACAAACAATTGTTATTGCATGACTACACGTTGTGAAGGGTATATAAGATTCGGCACGGCCGAATATAGCACTGTTACTTGTTTTATATTTTATTTGTATTTAATTAAGACAAATTCTCGGGAAATTTTAGTTAGTTTGCCTACATGAGCAAGTATGCAGTACATATATGCGTGGCTATAGTTGTGGTAGTGGTTTGGTTAACATCCTTAATAAAGGGTCCGCCAAATAACTTTTTTTTTTTGAAAATGCTATAAAAAAAGTGAAGCTTCGGCTGTGTGGCACGTAGCGCCGTCCTGCTGAAACCAAATGTTGCCAATATCCTCCTCTTCAATTTTTGTGAACAACAATTCGTTCAACATGGCCCGATAACGATCGCCATTGGCTACGTCCACTCCTTGCTCAATGGCCCAATTATGCCTCTGACCAAAGTCCGCACCAAACAGTGACTCGTTTTGAGTGTATCGGCTTTTCAATGTATGCGTGCGGGTTTTCGAAACCCGCGAAAATTTTGCTTGTTTACATACCCGCCAAGATCAAAATGAGCTTCATCTGAAATGATGATTTTATTGACAAAATCGGCCAAAGTAATGTCGCAATATTTCCCAGCGTTGCTCAAGCGTATACACAACCATATTCGTTCAGCGGAAGGATAAAACTAATTATCTGTCAAATCAGACATGAGCTAAGTGTTGCCATTCACGAAATAAGCACTAGTTGAAAAAAAACGTTAGATGGCGGACCCTTTATAAAGCAGACTGAAATAAAGGCGAATGAATCGAAAAGTCTTACATCAAGTTTAAAATGTCTTAACCACTAAATATTGCTGATGAATTTCGAGGGCTTTAGTTGCAAGTAAATGTAAACAACAATGAATTAATGAATGATTTGTGTGTGTGTATGTGTGCGAATGTGTGGTTATACAAGTGGTGGTTTGTTGTGGTAGCAAATGTCTAAATGAGTTTGTGTGAGACATGTTTGTTGCCTTAACAACCATTAATCCATAAATAATCACATACATAAATACATACATACATACATACATACATACATACATACATAATAGTACTTATATGATTGCCATTTTGTATCATACATATGTATATGTATGTCTATGAATGTGTGTTAGAATATCATGATTATTAATATGTTTTAAATACACATTAAATTATACTTCATTCTAACGACATACAATTTAACTTAACGCTTGACAGCACAATAAATGCTTATACATACATAAATACATATTATGTTATTTAGCCTAATACGTATGTACATACATACATACATACGTACATACATACGTACATACATATGCGCATGTATAAATCCCTACTAAGGCCTGGGATGAGCCGCTCTAAGCTATACACATAAAAAATATTTGTACTTTTTTAAATGTAAGGCGGTTAAGAATTGGCCATAAGTTGTCTTTAATTACTGTTGCTACATTAACTTGGATAGATGCTGCATCATTTACTAATACCGTTTTTACGCTATAGGAAGAAAAACTGCGATACAAATATATCTGGCACTGGAATGATCAATACGACACCGTAAAAAAAAACTACCCAGCTAATGAGAAGAGTGCTGAGTATAACATATAACATTAATGTATCCTAAGATGGCACATAGTTTAGTTCTCGAAAGTTATGTTCAAGAGTGAGATTGATAAAAACTTAAAATTACAGATCGCAGAAAATAAAATTTTCTACTTAAGAGCTCGTGGACCATTTTTTGTCCTACACCCTTCCATAAGAGATTTCATAGTTGTTGTAGTCACTTTTTTTGGAACGGTTTGACCATCTCTTTTTAAAGTCTTCCATATTATGGAACTCGTTTTTTGTGCTTTTAAATTTTTTTTCGCAAGAACCCAATATCTCTCCACTGGCCTTATTTTCGGACACTTTAGAGGATTGGCCACTCTTGGTACAAAAACAAGGTTATTGTTTTGTTACTCCTCTAGAGCTTTCTTACTGTAGTCACATGATGCCCAGTCGGTCCAAAAATGTGTGGACACATTTTCATTTTTTTTTTTTTGAAAGGAAGAAGCTTTTTTGCATACATTCTTTAAAGTATATTTCGTTATTTAAAGAGCCCACTGTAACAAATAATTTGTCATACAAAGAATTTTTTTAGGAATTTTCGTCTGCTTTCGGTTCCTAAACTTATCTTCATCATTTCCTCGAGCATTAGCAACATAAAAATTTTACGAAAAATCTGTTAGTCCATACGTTTCATCGTCCATTTTGTATGAAATTTGATTTTAATCTCCATTAAAAATTTTCGGCTTCTAGATTTTTTTGCAGCATTCCTGCCTGAAATTTTTTTTTAACTGTGAATATAATCACGCCAATATTGACTTTAACTTGCCGCACCAAAAAGTCAGAGCACTGAGCTAACCGAGTTGCTTTTTTTACAAATGTGGTTAAAGCTCTTTGCAATATTCTTTAAATTTTCTAGGCCTTTCCAATATGGTATGTTTCTTCCCAAAGAAGATTTCCTTTCAATTTTCAATTTCTCCTGATATTGCTTAATAACACTAAAACAGTTTAATGGCAGACCTTTAATTCTCTGGCCAATTACTCATAGGAATTGTTTTTTTTTTTTTTTTTTAATTTTGGTCCTACACAATAAATCTACACGGTTGTCATTTAAAATATTAATTGATAAAAAAAAGTTAAAAAGGCAAAATGTGTTAATCTGTCTCTTTATGTCGCGTGTCTTTTTAGCACTGTCATAAATCTTGAAATTTCCTTTTTTTTCGAGTCGCTATTCCTGAAATTTATTGTTCTTTTTGAGTTTTTAAATCTGTGAGGACATATGTGCGTTATTGGTTCTAGCTCCTGTTGTGTGCAAGGTTTTTAATTAAACAAGTATCAACTAGCAGACTAATTCTGGACAGGTCCGTTTTGTACATGCTGGCTATGATAGACATTAAACAAGATTAAGATTAATAAAATGCTGGTTAATTCTTAAATTGTTTCATTGTTGTCTAGTGTTTTGCATGCATCCTTAATAAACACTATATAGGTTTGAATTATACTTAGATTGGACCTAATCCCAAATACATCTGAACAGAGCACAAACTTCAAGCGCAGTTTAATTAAGAGCTGCAGGGTACACACTAATTTTATAGCAATCTTCTAGTATTCCTCTCACTATTCTGCCCAAAATGTATTTAAATCTTTAACAAACTGTTAAACATTATTAGGTGTTCTCTCGCCTAAAGCTTGATTTCCAAAATAGTTTACAGATATGTTACTTAATGGCCAGAGGCTTAAGATGCAGATCTTTATGCATTGAAGTGGCAGTTGGTTTTATTGCATTTATGACGACTTTCGGTGGCTCTGTTGTGTAACAAACAACTTTAAAGCATATTCAATCTAGATACATCAGAAATCCTTGGTATTTTTGCTTTAATAAATTCAAAACTTTTTAATCTACTGGCATTAGTTTTTAACTGTTTATGAAAACAGTTGACAGGCATTGTCCTTTAGATATATTTTTAACATCGTAATCAATTTGATTCTTCCTAGGGCATTGTAGTGATTTTAATTGCAAATAAAAACCAATAACAATTTTAATGTCTCAAATATGTGAATTAGCAAAAATATCCTGATTTTAAATGATCGAACGGAATTTCGTATGCAAAAGTCGGACGAATAAATTTGGCTCATAATTAAATCGACGTCAGGAACGTTTTTTTTTCTTTTGTTATTAATTTCTGTTGCGCCAAAACAACAAAAACATAGTGCTCTGTTGGGTGCCACATATCAATTTGAATAGAAAATTACGTTACGTTTAAACATCAAGTGATATATGTTCGGTAATGATGATTATGTTTCGCCTTAGCATTTTAAGTAATCGATTTCCTTTTCATATCTTTATTAATAATTATTTATGGATTTATGGCGACACATGTGTATGTTTTACTTATTTTTATGTATTTTCTTATCCATTTTCTTTCCTTTCTGTGTGCAAAAACAATTCGTCGAATCAAAACCACCAACCAGCGACATCATCTCAATCGCTACCGACAGTTCCAATGACTTTAATGATGGTTTTATGATCTTGTTTGTTAAAAAGTCATCAATCATTTTGTTATGGTTAAAGAACATGCTAAAATTCCTGGTTGGTTGTCTGTGTCTCTAGAGGGGTGGAAAAAGATAATATTTGGGTTAGTAGGTGTTTAGATATTGCATTTATTTTCAACCATGATTTTGTTTTTAATGCGCAACAAATTCCTAAATATATTGATAACAAAATATTTAACGATGACCAATAGAAAAAAGAAATTATAATAACCAGAACAAAGTATTTTCATTTAAATAGAAATAGCATTTCATTACACCTCATATATCAAAGAATACTCAAGGGAATATTTTCCAAGTGTATAAGGGAAGTGGCAAACATTTTCTAAATATTTTGATTAATTCTCTGCTTACATATACGGATTATACAATCTCTGAAAAAGTTTAGTTTTCTAAAGAAGAACGAGAAACTTGCTTTTGATAGAAAGTAGTTAATATAATAAATTAACTATTTGTTTCATCAGTATTTTGTTTTATAAATTTTCTAATCAGTGAAATGGTTTTGATTAACGAAAATCTTGCTATTCCTTTTGAATAAAGTATTTTTTAAATAAAATATTGAAGCATTTTATAAGATCAACATTTTAAACTTGCCTGCCTTTATTATGGCAAAATCATTTAACAGTTTCAAAATATTTTTATAAAATGCTTCACAAATTTATTAATAAAATGGCACGAATTTTTTTAAAATCAAATTTATTTTTTATATAAAAAATTAATTTTTAATCTAACAATTTATTTTCAAGCTTAATTTCAGCTTGGGAATTTCTATTTATATTTATTGGGAATAAAATATAGGAATTATAAGCCCTTTGTTCTTCATAGTATTGTACAATATTTTAAGTTTGATAGAAATTTACTAACCTAAAGAGTTTTAGCTGTATAAAATGCAATAATTATTTTACTTAACTACTGAGTAGGCCAAAAGCTTCTAGGGATTTAAAAATTAAATGACTTTTTCGTTTTTATATATTTTTTAACATTTGTTTAAATTTTAAACCGTTGTTAAACAAAAATCCTTAATGTTATATGCAAAAACTTAAAAAGTTCAACATACCGCTTTATCTTAAAAAAATTTAATGTAGAGATATAAGTATGTATCTACTTTAAACCTCATTTTTATACCCTTCACCGGTGGTGCACAAGGGTATATATATGTATATAGCTTTGTCATTCCGTTTGTAATCTCTACAATTTTTTATTTTAGACCTCATAAAGAATATATTTTCTGAAAGCTTATGAATAGAGGAGTCGATTAAGCCCTGACCTTCTGTCCTTCTGTCCGTGTGTTGGTTGAAATCAACTTTAAAGAAGCAACTATATGTTCCTCAGATCTGTGTATGGTACCAATCTTTTGGAAATATCCGGGAATGAATCGCTATTGAAATTCAGCACAATCGCCCCATAACTTTCTAAGATATGAGCAAAAAACCACGACTACCTCGATTTTTTCACAATTACAACAACAACATACATATATACTGGTTAGAGTAAACGTGGCATCAAATCGCAGCTGAGCCAAAACAAAATTTTTTTATTTTATTTTATATATTATTTATATTTTTATTATTATTTTTTTTAATTTTTTTAAACAAATTTTTGTTTTAATATTTAAAAAAAATTTTTTTTAATTTTTTTTTTTTAATTTTTTTATTGTTGTTTTTAATAAATTTTGTTTTGTAGCAATGGGATGTTTTGCATATGTATGTACGTATTTCATATGAGATGAATGGTGATACAAACCATTGTTATTGCATGACTACACGTTGTGAAGGGTATATAAGATTCGGCACGGCCGAATATAGCACTTTTACTTGTTTTTCCTTTTGCTTACATTTTTTGCAGTCAAATGTATTTAAAAATATTAATGGAATAAACAAATCGTATTAATTCTCCGAAATAAAAATGTATTTATCAAATTGATTTAGAAGAAATTGTAAAGAAATTAATATTTATAAATTAAAAAAAAAAAATAAAACTAATTGTGTTTTCTGAGTAGTGTTTTTTCAGTGATGTAAACTAAATAATAAAAAAACATGTGGGAAAAGCTCGCTATTCGAACACTATTTTGGCTACCAAGAAAAACAGTCTTGTTGCTTCTTTTGACTTGTTTTATTTTTATACCCTTCACACAGTGAAAAAGGGTATATATAGGTTTGTCATTCCGTGTGAAATTTCTACAATTTTGATTTCCGACCCCATAAAGTATATATTTTCTGAAAGCTTATGAATAGGGGAGTCGATTAAGCGCTGTCAGTCTGTCCGTCTGTCCGTGTGTATGTTGAAATCAACTTTTTGAAGCCCCCCGACATCGCTTGGACTCGGGTGAGGTATTAAAATATCAGAAATATTCGGGAGTAGATCGCTATTGAAAATCAGAAACATCGGTACATAAACAACTGAGATATGAGCAAAAACCCACGACCACCTCGATTTTTTTTTCACAAAAGCAACATTACAACAACAACATACATACATACAAACCTGTATACTGGTTAGAGAAAACGTGGCATCGAATCCCAGCTGAGCCAAAAAAAATTTTTTTTTTATTTTTTTTTAATTTTTTTTTTTTATTTTTTTTTTATTTTTTTTTTTTTTATTTTTTATTTAATATATTATTTATATTTTTATTATTATTTTTTTTTTAATTTTTTTTTTTTATTTTTTTTTTTATTTTTTTTTTGTTTTGTATATATTATATACATAATAATTTAAAAAAAAATTTTTTTTTTAAAAATTTTTTTTTTTTTAAATTTTTTTTTTCTTAAAATTTTTTTTTTTTATTTTTTTTTTTTTAACATTCATACGTGAATTTATAATTTTACAATGGGACGTTTTTATATATGTATGTTTTTATATGTATGTACGTATTTCATATGGGATGAATGGTGACACAAACCACTGTTATTGCATGAATTCACGTTGTGAAGGGTATATAAGATTCGGCACGGCCGAATATAGCGCTCTTACTTGTTGGGTTTGGTTTTGCTAAATATCAAAGAAATGTTATATAAACGGTTGGAAAAATATAGCAACAACAATTAAAGTAAATTATTTCATGTACAAATAAAACGATTTGCTTAAAGACGACTACCCGAATGAATCTATCTATGTATATTATTTAGACCGAACAGTAGACAGTATTTTATGGACGGTTTAGAGCGTCATTTATTACAAGACAAAGGCTTATCAAGACCCTACTCCACATAGCAAGGACATGCACCACTACATAATAATATGGAGGCGTGGTTTCTAGGCCGCTCGCTGCCCCCTTATCCTAAAACAGGCTACTAAGAAACATAAAAGGAGAAACAAAAACTATTCATATGGAAGTTAATTAAATGATTCTCTATATTTATAGAAAGTTTGGCAAAAATTCTGTGTTTATGAACAGTTTGAAAAACAGAAATATTTTTTCCCGCACTTACCACTAAACCCATAAATAATTTGGATTTTATTACATTAGTGATTGAATGACTAAAATAATCTTATATTTGTTTTTATATATTATTGTCACTGTTGTTGTTGTTATGTTTATGTTGTTATCTCTGTGTTGTAGTTTTTGATTACAATATTGTTGACTAATGTGGTAGAGGATTATGCTTAAATCGCTTTTCATATCCTACACTACCATTGGCGCTTAGGATATTCTGTTTTTGATGTAATTTCTAACGCTACACAAAAAAAATATAAATAATCATGTTCTGCATTCCGAGTGAAATTAAATTGTTCGGCATTATTATAGCATTGTTGTTATGAACAACAAAATTCAAAATAATTTAATTTCACAAAACAGAATAGGGGGATTAACATTAATTTGAACTACAGTGATCACTTTAATGGGGCTTTAAAATAATAATAATAATAATAAAAAAAAAAAATAGGATTTGATTAGTACCTAACACAAGGCAAGTTTTATTAAATTTTTTTTAAAACATCGAACCGGCTTTATTGAAAAGCTCTTTATATTTTGTATTAAGGAAATAAAGTATTGTATAAATTGCCTGTCTAGTGTAAGCAAAACGAAAAACAAAATGCATAATAGAGATCAACTAATTGTTTGTCAAGACGTGTGCAAAAAAACATTTTTTTACTTGATATTGCAAGCGTAGTCTTACAAATGATTAAGTTTTTATTTAAACAAATGTTTTGTTTAATTTTTTATATTCTTCAAAAATATCTATTGAGGTAGAACATTAAATAAAAAATAATATAAATCATAACCATTGAGACAGTTTCTACTAATAACTAGAATGTGCAAGTTATTCACAACTCTCGAATATTTTTATATTTAAATTGTGCACCCAACAGACTTATTTAAATTTTTAATTATTTGCTATTTAATTCTTTTCGAATATGTTTTGGTTTGTGCTCAAATCGAGTCTCGCATTGTGGGCGGTACCCTCGCCTCGATTCAGGAGGCACCCTTTTTTAGTGCGACTGCTTTATGATGATAGATTTTTTTGTGCCGGCACTTTGGTGGCACCACAATTTGTTGTGACCGCAGCCCACTGTGTCAAGGACAAGAAAGTTGAGTATTTAACCGTAGTAGCTGGCATAACTTATAGCTATCAGGCAGGTGTACGATCTCTAGTTAACACTATTGTATTTCCTAAAAATTTTATACTATTTTATATTGATGTAAAAGTGCTAAAGTTAAGCTTAGGAGTCTATGGTGCACGTATACAGCCAATTCGTGTGTGTAATACAAGTTTTAGTCCTGGCGCTGATGTACAGATATACGGCTGGGGTAAAACAAATGAAACTGCTGTATTCGATGTGTCTAACCAGTTGAGAATGGCAACAGTGCAGGTTATTGAGAAAAATATATGTTTGTACATGTATCGTCATTTGATTTTTCCAAGAAAAATGTTTTGTGCTGCCACACTGGGTCGCACAGATTCATGTGTAGGTGATTCTGGAGGCCCTGCTATTATAAATAAACAATTTTGTGGTGTAATGTCGTGGGGTGAAGGCTGCACTCATAATAAGTATCCGGGCGTCTACACTAATGTAAAGAAGGTACGTGATTTTATAACAGCTGCCTTAAGAACATAAGCTGATTCCAGGTCTGCAGTTTTGACTTATTTTTAGTTTTTAGCTAAATGTTTATAGTAAATAAAAAGTAAGTTTATAAATTAAGTTTAATATCGTTAAAAAAAACTTGCCAAAACATTACCATATACCTAATGATACTAACTAGCTCTTGTGTCCTTTTAGATTATCTTTTACCATCTACCCTCGTTTAAAGTTCGTTCATTCGTTCATCATTGTGAGTGTGCAACAGAAACATAACTTATCCTCCAGGCAGCTAGTTTAGATTTGGTTCTAATGAATCAGACTAGTTTAGTACATCGTCTATGGATATAATTATAAATATTTTTAAAATAAAATAATGGAATTCTATTTAGAAAATCCTCAATAAGCTTTAAACTGTTAAATAATTTTTTTTTATAGACAAAATGGTTAATCTTTTTAGTTTGAAAAAAGTCTTACGACAGAATGCACTTGGATTGTATTCGTAGTTATACATATATCGCTGTTAAGCAATGCAATATAGATAATTGGCGAAATTTCGTCGATACGAAAAATAGGTATATATTGTGGCAATGAGGGTCAGGCTTTTGAAAAAGACCAATATCCTATGTGACAGTAAATTTCAAATGTCTTTAAGAAGACGTAGTGTCTTCGTATAGAGTGTTGGGAAATTGCAGAGATTACTGTCATCTTCTCTCTTATGTGGCAAAACCGATAAGCTACTACATCCGACCAACCGATTCTTATTAAATGGTATCTGAGTCTGCAGTGTCCACTTAGAAAATCAAGTCCTTTCTATTCGACTAAATGAGTCTTTTAGAGCTGGCTTAAGACAGACATAGAAAGTTTTTAGCCTGACGAAAATAGTTCATCCCAAACATATCACAAAGATACAACATAAGTATGCTCCGTTCTGAGCAGTAGACAGTTTTATTGCCATCATTCTTATTATGACTTCGAATACAAAATAGTGTAGGCTTGTTGTGCATGCCAAGACGATTGATAACGTCTATGTATTTCAACAAATTGACATTGTAACAATTGACATTGCATTGACAAATTGACTTTTCTATCCGAGAGGATACACGTTCTCCTTATATCAATATTTATACTGCTACAGATGACATAAATTTCAGTCTGGAATATCGAAGAATATTTACCCCTAGGCAGAGCCCTTTGAACATCTGTCTTTAAAATGTCCGGAGTAGTCAGGCTCTATCAAATTGCTAGCTAGTGTTGACAAAATACATGTTTTGATTACTTTAAAGCAGGGCATCTCTAAACGAGATGGGGAGACATTCTATTGTTGAGCTTAAATGGGTGCCTAATCACTCAAAGACATCAGGTGACCTTGTTGAATAATTAATTTGTAGTAAAAGTTTACAAATTTACAGAAATATTTCACTGACCGCAGGGACACTTGTGCACTTGTCTGATTGGTGCTCTAACCGAACACTGTGTCTTGAGGGTTTATGCCTGACGATAAAATTTTTCTTTTAACAATGTTGTCACGACAAAAAAGAGGTTTAGACGGTGTAACATCTTCGCTGTCATTGCGCGGCTTTTTAGTAAGAGCTTATTTTGCGGTGAACCAAGTACACCTCTGCAATGGGTTGGTTTTGAAATTTGTAGTTGTAGGAGGAACAATCCATGTATTAGATATCACAAAGAAATTAATCGCCTGTTTACCATAACTTATGACATAAAGTTGCAACATCAAACGTTACTCTGACTATTCTAGGTGCTTTAGCATATTTCTTTAACCTCTCTCCCATGGTAACAACTACGTACATAGAGTTTTATTTTGTAGTGGTATTACCTAAACATATCCTTAATTATTTAAATTAAAAACTTAAAGAAGCAAATGATACAGAAGAAATTTTAAAAGTATTTTTTACACACTTTGAAGTTTGCTGTAAAAAATAAAAACAACTTTTTCCAAATTGCAAATAATCTGTGTTTTCAACAGACAATAAAATATTTATAACTATTTGAAAGTGTTTATTATTTACTTTACACACTTCTTGTATTCTTCTCTTTCATTTTCTATATTTCCAGATTTTTTTTTTAATTTTACTTAATATTTTTTTTACTTTCAACCCTGTAAATACCAAAAGTACTCAAATATTCGTTGTTTCATTTTTTTTCATTGCAGAAATCGTTTACACGCCAAGAATATTCTTTAACAAAAATAAATTGGTAAGTTTTGCTTTTTAAATAATATTTTTTATGCAACATATTTAAACATTCATCGGTTTAATGCATTTTGTTTAAAATTTGCTAGCTTTTTATATCTTTTTGTCGCATCTATTAATTACATAATATTTTTTAAATAAAAACTTGTGAGAGAAGAATTAGTTTACAACAAGTTGGAGTGATATAATCGTTAGTATCGGATTTGGTAGTACCCTTCACCATTTTGAATATGGATATAGTGACCACAGCGTAACTTAGCCTAGATTTCTGACTTAATATTATTCGCCATTGTGCTTCATTATTTCAAACGCTATATTTGATTTTGAATTTTTTATACCCTTCACACAGTGAAAAAGGGTATATATAGGTTTGTCATTCCGTGTGAAATTTCTACAATTTTCATTTCCGACCCCATAAAGTATATATTTTCTGAAAGCTTATGAATAGGGGAGTCGATTAAGCTCTGTCAGTCTGTCCGTCTGTTTGTGTGTATGTTGAAATAAAATTTTTGAAGCCCCCCCGACATCGCTTGGACCCGGGTGAGGTATTAAAATATCAGAAATATTCGGGAGTAAATCGGTATTGAAAATCAGAAACATCGGTACATAGACAACTGAGATATGAGCAAAAACCCACGACCACCTCGATTTTTTTTTCACAAAAACAACATTACAACAACAACATACATACATACAAACGTGTATACTGGTTAGAGAAAACGTGGCATCGAATCCCCGCTGATCCAAAAAAAATTTTTTTTTTATTTATTTTATTTATTTTATTTATTATTATTTATTTTTTTTTATTTTTTTTTAAATTTTTTTTTTAATTTTTTTTTAATTTTTTTTTTAATTTTTTGTTTGTTTTATATTTATTATGTATATTTTAATTATTTTTTTTTTTAATTTTTTTTTTAATTTTTTTTTTTTAGTTTTTTTTTTCTTAGTTTTTTTTAAATTATTTTTTTATTTATTTTTATTTTTTTTTAACATACATACATACATACATACATGTATTCTAAAGGGTGGTTAAATTTTAAGGGCCGATGTTAATCCTACTAATATAATAAATGTAAATGTTTGTATGTTTGGATATTTGTTACACAATCACGCAAAAACGGCTGTACGGAACCAAATGAAATTCGGCACATAGATAGATAGCAACCTAGATTAACACATAGGATACTTTTTATCACGATAATAATGCGAAGTCGTTGGCAAACTCATCATAACACATCCTAAACGGGTTGTTTGTGTTGTAAATATTTTTATTTTTGTTGTTAATACTAGGTCTACCTTTTATCCCGATAACTAAGCAGACGAAGTCGCGGGCATAAGCTAGTTTTTAATAAAACACAAAAATTTTTTAAGAAATTATTGTCATTTTTTTTTTATTATGATAATATTGGTATGGTTCAATTATGTATGGAACAAAATATCAGCAAAAAGGCCGCCGCGACGTCGGCGGCACACCTCCATCCGATGGTCCAAATTTTCGATGACAATGTTAATGTTTAATTCTTGGGCACGATGATGAATCGAGGTTGACGATCTTTTGCCACACTATGGTGAAAAATAGCAATGTTTTGGGTTCAATTAAAGTACATTTATAGCAGGTAGCCGCGAGATTACAACAATTGTACAATAAAACAAACAATAGGCCTTTTTATTGATGTTATGTGATAAGAACTGTCAAACAGCAAAAGAAAAAACACCATTAAACGAAAATAGATTAATTTTATTTATTTATTTATTTAAATTTCGGCAACCAAGCCTCTAGGCCATAATTGGCTACAAACTTCTACTAAAAAAAAAAAAAATTTACAATGCTTTTTACTTAAAACTATAAAAATATAATGTAAAAATTTAAATATAAGTAAATATAAGGGAATTAAAAATATAATGACAAGAAAATTGCACAGAAAATCATCATCATTTATTAAACTTACTTTTAAAGTTCGTAAGAAACATTTGTGATGTGTTTTAATTTTGTAAGAAAATATGTTTTGTATTTAATATCTATATGAACATCAAACATAAAAACACCTGTGGAACAGAGGAAAAAGTTCCATTTCCATTTTTTTTTCTAAGTGTTTACCTCTGGATGCTGGTGTCCACGCACAAAAACTACGAATGGGGTTGTGAACGTTCAAGTTGATGTCCAAAAGGTGGTGGTTGAGTGTCTCTGTATATTTACAAACTCTCTGTATTTAATACAAACTGTTCCGTGGCTCTTCTTTATTAAATAAACACACACACTTTAAGTTTTATTTAATTTTTATTGAATTTTATTAACTTTTTACTTTAAATAATTTATTGTGGCTCAAGTGGCGCCTGTCTCGTTTTGTGTTTTACGAAAGAATGCCTGAGTTGATCAAGCCTTTTAACGGCGTTGACTAAGCGCCGACTCACCGCACTATGTAAGTGTGCAATCACACAAGGCAAATAACATGATACGGTTTACACATGACAGACGCTAACAATAAGCATACACTACACGTTCTCATTTTTTTCTTTAAATTAGTCTTTTTTTCTAATTATATATTTAAGTCTATCCAAAATTGTTATTTATTATAAATCACTTTGATTTTCTTTTTAAATTTATCACTTTTTACTTTGGTTAAAATAACTTGTTTACTTTTAAGCTAGAAATTTGACACGTGTTGAAAAAAACATAAACAACATTTGACAGTTCGTATCACAAAATAAGCAAATAAACAAATAATCAGCTGGCTTTTCGAGACTACCTGCTATAAATATATCTTGGGTTTAACGAACTAAGAAGGCATTCATAAATGTTTTCACATTTCATACAGACCTGTTGTGCTTAAATTTAAATATTTTTCACAATTCTCCCGATTGTTGACGTATTTGAACGAGTATGTTGGCCAAAAGAATCACGAAGTCCACGAAATGATTTTGACTCGCACGCCTATTTTCATAATACTTAAGTCTGAATAATTTTAACGCGTTGCTTGATTGTGTATATTTATACCCTTCACCTGTGGTGTACAAGGGTATATATAGCTTTGTCATTCCGTTTGTAATTTCTACAATTTTCATTTCCGACCCCATAAAGTATATATTTTCTGAAAGCTTATGAATAGAGGAGTCGATTAAGCCCTGACCGTCTGTCCGTCTATCCGTCTGTCCGTCTGCCCGTCTGTCCGTGTGTTGGTTGAAATCAACTTTTAGAAGCAACTATATGTTCCTCAGATCTGTATATGGTATCAATCTCTTGGAAATATCCAGGAATGAATCGCTATTGAAATTCAGCACAATCGCCCCATAACTTTCTGAGATATGAGGAAAAAACCACGACCACCTCGTTTTTTTTCACAATTACAACAACAACATACATACATAGATACATGTAAAAAACATACCAAACAAAAAAAATTAAAAAAAAAAAAATATTAAAAATAATAAAAAAAAACTACAAAAAAAAAATTTTAAAAAAATTTAAAAAAAAATTTAAAAAAATTTTTTAAAATTTTTTCTAAAAAAATTTTTTGAAAAAATTTAAAAAAAATATAAAAAAAATAATAATAAAATATAAATAATATATTAAATAAAATAAAATAAAATTTTTTTGGCTCAGCTGGGATTCGATGCCACATTTATTCTAACGTGTACGTATGCACGTATTTTATATGGGATGAATGGTGATACAAACAATTGTTATTGCATGACTACACTTGTGAAGGGTATATAAGATTCGGCACGGCCGAATATAGCACTGTTACTTGTTTTTTTATGAGTTAGTCTAAAATTGTGAAATGTCAAATGAAATGCAGAAAAAAAACTTGACGTTTAGTTGTGTTTCACATTCAACATCGGTCGTTAAAATTTAACCACCCTTTGTATCATTGACCATGGCATTAAGAGGACATCTTGTAGAAGCTACTAAAGTCGTAAAGCTCAATAACGCCAGTTATTCACAATAAGCACATTGTTTAGGTTAAGATTTGGTTTATTTTTGTCAAACCCCTTTTGCGCTGATTCAAATGTTTTAAAATATTTATTTTTATAATATGTATGTACATATGTATATGGTCAACTGTAAAACTAAAATTAATTTTTTTTAATTTCTTAAAAACTACAGGCAGCCAAACCTAAACAAGAGCAACAAGCGTATTTTAGCTGTCAAAATTTATCATGGCCATACAATTTATATGAAGCAAACGGAAATATCGCGGAGGCAATGCTAATGGCAATGTAAAATCCATTTTTCTAAAGAGCGTTAGGTGTTATAATTGTCTGCACTGCAACTGTTGCTGCCTTTGTTGTTTTTGTAATTGTTGAAAAACTATTTCAAGGTCAATCTAGCGATTTTATATCCATTTTTATTTATCATAGGAGTGTTTTATATAACAGCAGTGCTTAACATTACTGCTCACTATACAATGTTTATTGTTTCTTGTTTAGGTTTTCACCGTTAGCACTAAGCACAACACTTGCCACTCTTGTATCGGTTTGTCCATTAAAGTTAAACATTTCGATAACTTAGAAAAAAATTATCTAGTTGAGGTTAGGATGAAAAAGAGGGGTACTTAAAGCCCAAAGACATAACAGGCATATACGTATGCCCAATTGGCGTGTTGTACGCTCTATAGGAACGATAATTCGGCTAATGGAAAAACCATATTGCTAATATCGTCAAATATAAAAATATCGACTAGGTCATTAAACCTAGTCCCCTTATGGATCTTCAAAGTTCGGCATAGTATCCTCTTTAAAGTGTTCGCATCTAATACGCCCAAACGCAGGAAAATGACAAAGGTAATGTTTTAAAGTCTCTTTTTCGCATGCTCTACGTGTCGTTGCATGCGAGCTAGAAGAGTTCTCGTCTCCGTGTGACCTGTTATTACACTAGTTTATCTCCTAAGATTTGGGTCACTTTACCGGCATTTGCATTTTGCATTTTAAATTTAACTAAAAATCTAAAAAAAAAAGAAATTTAAAATATTAAAGTTGGAAATTTGGAAATCGAGCCCGCAACCCACTAAATGGCTGACAAACGGGGTATACGAAAAGATTTTTACTAATTCTAAATGTATAAAAAATTATCTTTCTAACATATTTGAATTGAGTTGATTGAAAGGGACACAGAGTAATGAAAAATTTTTAATTTCTTTATGTTCTCGAATATAACCATTTGATGAATCTTAAAATTGAAAATTGAATACATTCGTATTTATGACTTTCGTTTCTATTCATATTTTTTGGTAAAGTTTTTTAACATACTTTTTTACCCTAATTTGTTAGTTTTTTTTCGCAACAAGGTCATCATCATCATCATCATTATGATGTGCTTGTTTGTTGTTTGCATGTATTATCCAAATATTGCAAATTAGAGAAAAAAATACTCACATGTATGCATATTAGACCATACCGCCACCTCATCGGGAAAATAATGTGCACGGTACACCTTGGAATAACAATTATTTTTTTTACAAGAAATTTATGATATATCGCTGTTTTCGAGGACGCCAATGTTGGGCTCTTAAGGCCATTTACCTTAAGCATCCCGTTATAGTATTTATTCACCTCCCTAATATCTGAAAATTGAAGCACACTAAAAGTCATTAAAATTTTTCTAAGAAAATTGGCGTACCTAAAAATTTGTTCTTGGTGGTGGCAAAAGCTTAGTCTTCAAAAGCTTTGTCTTCAAAATCTTACACGTACAGTATTGTTCGAAACCTAAGCAACTTTTTCCCACTAAGTAATAATAGACTCATATCTTCTCTTTATATAAATTTATAGAAAATATTTTTTTTATTTACTACTAGACAATGTGTCTATAACCTAAAAATAACAACAAAAATTAAATTCCATTCTTTTGGAAGTTATAATAAAATAAAAACAAAATTAACTTAAAAATTCGTTGTTCAAAACCTAAACAACTTTTAATATTTGGTATGATATCCTTTGTTTCTTACGACCTCAGCGCATCTTTTGGGCATAGATTCAATAAGATTTGATAGAATAAATCTGATTTGAGACAGTTCATCAACTCCTGTTTATTTTTAAAGCGTCGAGTTCAAACTCTCCGTCTTAAAATTCCAAAGAGGTTCTCTATGGGGTTCAAGTCTGGCGATTGAGGTGGCCAATCCAAAACTTGAACCCCATTAGCTGATAACCAATCCTTGACCAACTTCGATGAGTGTTTTAGGTCATTGTCATGTTGAGACACCCATCGAAGTGGCATTTTCCACTCCGCATAGTTAAGCATGTGAGTTGCTAAAATGTCTCTGTAAACAAAACTGTCCATTTTTGTTTGTATTTTTACAAAGGGACCGACACCACTGGCCGAAAAACCAGTCCAAACCATCACATTGCCACCCCCATGCTTTATTGTGGCTTTTGAGTACCGGGGATGTAGCCGCTTTCCTTTTGGTCAAACGTGGCAAACTCCATCTGAATTTAGTAAGTTTAATTTAGATTCATCACTAAACAAAACAGTTCTCCATTTGGACATATACCACATAGAATCTGGTGTCTCAGGTCCCCGAATGCAGGACAATTACAGAGAAGATGTTCAGTTCTCTCCTCCTCTTCCTCGTTATCGCAATTTCTGCAGAAGTCGTTGTAAGGGATACCTAACCTTTTTGCATGTGTACCTAAAGGCCAGTGCCCGGTAATGACCGCTATGAGGTTCCTAAGGTGGATCGGGGCATATTCACCGCATATTGCGTCCTATGCACATCCATGTCAGGCCAGATATTTCTGATTTTTAAGCAAGTGAGTTCTCTAACCCATCAATACCAAAGTTTGAACGAAATATTAAATGGGCCACAAATATGTTTGGCATACGAATTTTTTTTTATTAACCTGTACAGGCAACTTTTTTCGGTACGGTCTAATGTACATATACTTAAAAAAAAATAAAAAAAACTTATTCTATTAAGGCTTGTTATAAAAGAAAATAGCATAATACCACTCCTACCTGCAGCTACTAACTCCTCTAGTTCGTCCCCTTCGTTGCTTAAGCCATATGTTATTGAAACGAAACTCATTTTTCTTTTTATAATTTCATTTTCGTTTTTCTCTCTTTTTTTGCATTTAAGCAAACTATTGCCGAAAGAAAAGCCACGCAGGAAAAACAAAATAAACTAGAATAAAAACATCTTTTATTTTATTTTTACCTTTATGTAGGCGATACGCTAAAAGTTGCCAACTAACGAGGCCATAAGATGTGTAGGTTGAAATGTTTTCATGTTCATGCATTTGGTTGGTGTATTGCAAACTTATTTTATATGTTTTTCTTTTTGCTGTTGTTGTAGTGATAACTTTAAACACACAGGTCGTGTATAAAAATATAAGGACACATGGCGAAAGAAAACCAACAAAAATAGTTGTATGTAGTATTATTTCTCTGACGAAAATCATTAGAAATTAATTCATTGCATTACGTACTAGTTAAAGTGTCCAACACCTGTTTATAATCCAGAAAAAGATTCAGATATTTTAAAAGTAAATTCTAAATTAACAAACACAATTTTTTTACAGCTGGCAACTGCAACAACCAAATAGAGCAAAATCAACATCACTCGTGGGTGAATTTTACATTGAACCAAAAGGTCAGGAGCATTTATGTTATTAGTTACTGTTGCAAGATGTAAACAGTCTTAACTCGTGGGCGAAGCTTGTTCTTCACATGATGTGATTTGATTTTACAAAATAAGGAAGTAGATTATTTTGCGGCTTGTGACCTGTACAGTAGGTAATTGAATGATTGAATTTTTTGTGTCTCACGTCTCTATTCATGTCATTCATTGTGAGATTCGTTATTTTATTCCACCTTTTGCCTACTCAAATCGCACAGGGTGGTCCAACGAAAACGCACGATGTCTACTGTGAATAAAACAAAAAAATTTCACAGCATTTTCTTGTTATATTCTATTATAAAGCGTGATTTTTTAAGCGTAGTTTTCTTCAGAATCTAGTAAAACACTCAAAGTTTCATCACATGTTCAAAATTTTTATTGGAATCGTTAAATTGGCTTTTGCCATTTACTTTTTTAAAATAACTTCATTGAAATGTTGTCCGCGGTTCAGTTTTTAATGGTTCATTCGTAAGGTCCAATTTTGCACCACTTTTTCGAGCATTTCGGCCTGTATTCATTGAATAACACGTGTTATGTTATACTCTATGGCTTCAATCGTGTTTGGCTTGTCCACATAGACCAACGACTTCACATAACCCCACAAGAAATAGTCAAGAGTCGTCAAATCATATGATCTTGGCGGCCAACTTACAGGGCCATTTCGAGGGATAAACTACTCACCAAATTCTTCCTTCAATATGACCATTGTTTCACGAGCTGTGTGTCATGTGGCACCGTTTTGTTGAAATCACATATCAACCAAGTCCAACTCAGCCAATTAGGGCAAAAAACAGTCGCGTATCATAGCTCGATTTCGTTTGCCGTTGACAGTAACGTTTCTTCCACGGTCGCCTTTGAAGAAAAATGGACCGATATGCCACCAGCCCATAAACCACACAAAACTGTCGTTTTTTCGGGGTGCATCGGTAACTCTTATACGGCTGTTATTCACCCCAGATGCAACAGTTTTGCTTGTTTACGTATCCATTTAGCCAGAAATGAGCCTCATCGCGCTGAACACAATTTTTTTTATAAAACAGTGGATTTCCATTGAGCTGTTGTAAGGTCCATTTACGAAAAATTCGACGTTTTGTTAAGTCATTCGGCTTTAATGCTTGTACGAGTTAGATTTTATAGGCTTTCAAATTCAAATGCACACGTAAAATTTTCCACGTGGTTGAACAACACATGCCCAATACCTACAAACGGCGGCGAACTGACATTTCATTATCTTCATTAACACTGGTCGCTACGGCTGCAATACTCTTCGGTACATACTTTAAGAACGCGAGTCGGTGGTTTAATGTCCACCAAAGTAAATTTGGTCGATTATGACGACCATCAAAAGTTCGTAACAAACGATGGATATTTCTCGCAGAGCACGAATTTTGATAATAAATTTCAACGATTTGCAGTCGTTGCTCGTTTGTGAGTTTTTAAATGATGAAATGGCAGAGTATACTGAACACTTTTCACTTTCACAAATGTAATTTGGACACAATTACCAACCAGTGCTGCCAGCCCGAACAACTTAATTCATAAAAAATCACCCTTTAATAGAAGTATCTATGACAGTTATGTGTAAAACAAAACCGAAATCCTTGTCTTTGGTGGCATACCATATTTTCAATGACACTGAGACATAATTGAGGTTTGATGTCGTTAATGCACCGAATTATCTCATCCTTTAGCTCTTTAGCTATTCTTAGCTTTTATTGACGTAAAATTTTTCTTTGATACAACCCTAAAGAAAAAAGTCTTAACGGTGTTAAATCACATGATCATAGCGGTCAATTAACATCGCCACGATAAAAGAAAACGCAGCCGTTGAATTTCTCACGCAAACGAGTCATTGTTTCGTTGGATGTGTCTCAAGTGGCACCATCCAGATCCATGTCTTCAATTTCTTTCCACAAGAGGTCCGCTATCATTTTGCGGTAGCGAACATCATTCACAGTAACTGCTATTCCGACTTCACTTTCGAAGAAGTACGGCATGGTAACGCCTATAATCCATAAATCGCACCAAACAGTCACTGTTTGTGGATGCATCGGCTTTTCAACAAACATTCGTGGATTCGCTTATGCCCAAATGCGGCAATTCACTGAGGTGAAAGATTGCCTCGTCGCTGAAGATGGGTTTTTTTGTGAAGTCACTATTCTCTTCTGTCTGTTTGACATATTAACGACACTTAAAATGGTCAGTAGACCTCAGCTATTGAGGAATGATTGCTACTCAGTAAACGAATGGCGATATCGAATTTATTCCATTTTTAACTAACAAATTTCAATGTTTTATTGTTGAATTAATGTTTTATAAAAAGTCAACCCTCGTACATATTATTGCAACACTATCGAAAAAAGGAAATGCATTTCAACTATTTATTTTTTTTTTCTGTTGTGTTTTTCTTTTTCGTTTTGTTTTTTTACTAAAATCTTTAACTATGTGCCATGATTTCCACATGACTGTTTTATAAGAAAAGTTGCCTTAAATAATTGCTATGTACCGCCTGCAGTTTACAAGGACATTAAATGGGTTCAAAAGATATTCACAGTTTTTTATTTTTTTAATTTATTTTCGATTCTGTTCTTAACACAGTTCCTGACATTTTTTTTTATTTTTCCCTTTTCTGTGTTTGTTCTCGTTGTATTTTATTTAGTTCTAGGTTTTCTTTTCTTCTATTTTTTAAGTTCTTTTTTACAGAAATTCTTTGAACAAAGTTTCTTTTCAACGCCAGTAAAATATTTAGCCAGTTCTATTGAGTCTGCCATAGTAACATTTACTATTGATGCTGGGTTGTTGTTATACTTTGTGAACTATTTATTGTATTTTTATGTTTTCTTGCACTTTAAATTGATGCTTCATTTTCGATTTTACTTATTACACTTAATGACCGTTTATTTGTTAAATGTCAGGTTTATATATCTTACACTACTCTTTATTGTAACTGAGGCGAACGCACTTAATTTGATAGAGACTAAAGATAGGTTAAGATTAAAGAACTGGGTTACAAACATTCTTTTTTTTTGTTCAGCTCGTAATATGCGCACATAACTGATTTTCAATAGCAAAATTTCCGAAAGCATTTTTGATAAATTAATACCACATTGGAGTCAGAAGTATACGTGGGGACTTTAAAAAGTTGATTTCAACATACACACGGACAGACAGGCAGATGGACAGATTAACTTAGTTAAATCAATTCCTCTAAAATTAATATTGTGAAAATTACAAATTGGCGTGTGGATGATATAAGAATGTAATATATTTTATTTATATATATTTTGTTGTTCACAGTAGTCGTAATCAAAAATGATGGAACTAAAAGTTACGCGAAGCTGTGTTTCGATGTGTTAGATGGCTTAGTTTGTTGCTTGTAAAGATTATATGTAGAAATTATAATTCCGTGTGACACAGTGTGTGTGTTATGCTGAGTTAGCAACCCTGCGATTAAAATCAATTTCTATTAACTAAAGGCAAAAAGTTCAAATGGCGTCATTTAAGGTACAAGAAAAAGAGAGGCATTAAAACCCAAACCCGTGACAGGTATACACTTATTGTGTGGTATAGAGGAATGAAATTCACCTAATAAACCATAATCCAAATTTCGTTTATATCTCGACTAGGTCAGGAACCCAGTCGCTTCCATGTAATTTTTTAGGTATTGCCAGTTCCTATTCCTTAGTTATTTTAAGTTCGGAATAGCGCTAAAATTCTCGCGTCTAACACGCCCAAACGCAGGACATTGACAAAGGTAGTGTTTCAAAGTCCCTATCCTTCCGACAGTCCCATGCGGGCTAAATGAGTGCTAGATGGCATAAAGTAATAAATTAAGGTGGCCACGTCTACTGCTTTTTTAAGTATTTCCCTAATGTGAACATAAAGGGTTCTTCAACAGGCACGCTACAAAAGTAGACCGATAGGGGCAGCAAACGACCCTATATTTTTTGCCGCTCTTTTGACATTTTTCTTCAGTAAGGTTTGCCATTTCATGATGAAAAGATATACGAGCCAACAGCGAGTCGAAATTATTAAAATTTACTACCGAAATTCGGAGTCAGTGGCCTCAAGAGCGCTACGTCCAATTTATGGTCGTCATAATCGTCCTACCCGATCAACAATTGAGCGTCTAGTGAAAAAATTTGAATCCACAGGCACAGTACAAAATGTTCCCGTACTAGTGAGACAAAGAAGTGCCCGTAGTGTCGAGAATATTGCTGCCGCTGAGGCTTCAGTTGAAGAAAGCCCAAATGTGTCTCTCACACGTCGTTCTCAATCGTTGGGCATCTCTGTTACGTCGTTGTGGCGAATTTTGCGAAAAGATCTTGGCTTACATCCTAACAAGATCAAATTGACACAAGAACTGAAGCCGCTTGACCACCAGAAGCGTCGTATATTCGTGAATTGGGCTGAGCAACAACTTGAGAATGATTCGGATTTTAATCGAAAAATCATCTTCAGTGATGAGGCTCATTTCTGGCTGAATGGATTCGTCAATAAGCAAAATATGCGTTATTGGTCAGACAGCAATCGACACGTACTCCATGAGTCATCATTGCATCCCGAAAATATTACGGTTTGGTGCGGTTTATGAGCCGGCGGCGTCATTGGGCCGTACTTCTTCCGTGATGATCAAGACCGGCACGCTACTGTGAATGGGAATCGCTACCGTTCAATGATAACATAATATTTTTGGCCCCAATTGGATGATATGGACTTGGAGGACTTGTGGACGGCGCCACAAGCCACACAGCGAATGTCACAATCAATTTATTGGAAACAAAGTTTGGAGAACGTGTTATTTCACGAAATGGTCCATTCAAATAGCCGCCTCGGTCGTGCGATTTGACGCTGTTAGACTATTTCCTGTGGGGCTACGTCAAGTCTAGAATATCGAACGTGAAATTGTAGCAGTATCGCCTGATTTATGTTTGAAAATGGGGTTAGCGTCTGTACTTCTGTAAGCGTGCCCGTGGTGGCCATGCAAAAGAAATCGAGTTCCATACATAATGGCAGCGAACGTACTTTCACAGGAATAAAGAATTTCATTGATATCCAAAACCGTTTTTGTTTTATTTAAAAAAACTTTTGTAGCGCTCTTATTGAAAACCCCGATACTTCAAGGTAGTTGTGCTTAATTACAATTTTGTTAAATACATATTTACATTGGCCACTATTTTTATTGTTTTTGTAAATGTTCATTTTTCAGCCTACTTTTATTGCTTGAACAGTAACTCTGTCTGTCAACACTTTTCCTTAATCACATCAACATTAAAAATTTCTCTGAAAGTTCGTAATTACTAAAAGGAAACTAACCCTAGCGATAAACCATAAAAATCTTTTTTATACGCGTTTTTAATGCAGTTTCGGTTTAAGTTTTTCTTTGCCAGTTCTTTTGTGTGTAAAACTTTTTTCATTAAAATCAAATTAAACAGCTTGAAAAAAACTAATCGAATCTCTATTTTAAAGTTTTTACTGCATGCTTGCAATTTTCAGTGTATTTAGGTTGACAGTTACGAAAAAAAATTAAAAATAATTATTTGAAGGATAAAAGTCATAAAACAAAAGTTATCTTAACTGTGTATATGTACATACATATGTGACAGAGCAACAATTCTAAGTTCGGGACTTTCTTAGCTTATCAAAAAAACTATATAAAACCCAATAAGGGAGTTTGACTAGCAGTAGACAAATCCATTTGTATGGAACCGTTAGTTTGGAATGTAGACATCGTACATGAACTTCTTTTGTTAATTTTGAATTTCAAATGAGTCAAAGGTAATACTGTATGGCTTCGATTTTATAGATTTTAATCTGAAAAATATTTTGTAACAGATCTTCACATTTAAAGAAGAAACATATTTCGTATGTAAAATTTACGTTGAAGTCCTACCGCGATTTATTTGATGTCTAATAGGCAGCCAGACAACAGATCTCAAATTGATTTAGAATAGTTTAAGGCTGGTTTATAAATAGCATCTTTCTCAACAAACCCCTTCTAAACTTCATATATTGCATGAGACAAAATTCGGAGCATGAGTAAATTTAAAAAATTTTTTTAATAAAAAAATATTTATATAATTCCTGTATGCTATTTCCATTAAAACGTATAAGATAATAAATGTTCTAGTTATCAAGCCTTAGTTGATTTTTTTAAGTGCTTTCTACTCGGCTAATGTTGTTGAAAAAAAGCTTTTTCTAAATACTGTAGAGTAAGCCCCAAAATACTTACATATAGATGTTATGATTAATAAGGTAAAACTTGAACCGTTTAATATACAAATTCTCAAAATTAGCAAATATTGTACAATTTAATTAAACATTAAAATATTGACGTATTTTTTTACTAATTAAAATTTTGTTCAGTTTTTCTGGAAATTCTCAAATTATACATAGATATTATAGTTGCGACCTTAACCCAGCATTACCTTTGGCTATGCGCACAAAAGAATCAGATCATTTAACTTTACAAGCTGTTTTTCTAATAGAAAACTCCGGTGCTCTTCGAAAGAGTTGTTCTTAGACTTTTTTCCTGATCCAGGTTTTCTTTCCATGTTCAAGTCTTCCTTATACGGCTACGTTTTTTCTAACTCGCTCTTTATGCTATTTCACTGAAAGATTGAGAATGTTTCAAAGAATTCAAGAAACAGCTTTATTGATAGTATTTCATTGTGCTTGCGAATGATGAAACGGCTGGGTTGATAGTTTTGCGTTGTATAAAGAAAATATTTTCTTAGTAGACGCAAAAAAAACATGGTTGTGGTAACCATAATCGAAGAGCATACTATGATTGAATTGCAGGATTATGGTAAAAACATATAATGGTTACCAGTCTGCTTCAGCCTGAAACCAACAGGTCCATTAAGAGGGAGAACAAACAGAGAAAGAGAGAGAAAAGTCAATTGTAATACGAGTGCATAGAAAGAAAGAGATCGACATCTTCACACGCAAAGAAAAAATATGGTTGTGGTAACCATAATCGAAGAGCAACATATTCTGATTGAATTGTATAATTGTGGTTAAAACATATAATGCTTACCAGTTATCATTATTATGTTTAATTAAAGTATCATTCAATAATCATATATATGACTACAATTGAACTCAACAATCTTTTATTTTTTACGGCAAATTATTGTGTTTTGCTGTAAGTACATAAATCAACGGCACTAACTTTTTAAATTGCAATCTTTGTTCGATTTTTTTCTATTTTCTCGTTTATTTTCATATTTCTTTAATTTTTTCAAAATTCTTGTGTATTTTTTTTGACATCTCAAACTTTTAAAAAAATCAAATTTTATTCAGCAAGAAGAAGAACCATTGAAATCGAATTATTATTAAAAAAAAGTATAGCTTGATTGATTTGTAATCATACTGTTGTCTCACCTATTATTTAATGATTATTTGTAAATTTTAATGATTTTGAATATAATGTTATTTTTTGTCAAATTAATTTTTTTAAATCATACTATTTTTAAATGACAACCATTTTGAAATTTTTATGAAAAGTAATCATTAAATGATACAATTCAAACAAATGCTTGATTATTGTGACAAAATATATGATGAAGTGAAAACAAAAATAACTCTTACTTGTTTTCGACAACCAAACATTGTTATAGAAACTATAATATGATCGTCGTGATCATGTCGTAACCATGGTTGTTTCTTTGCTCTCTTTGTAGAGAAACAATTTTTGTTACTACTTTCTAAGCTGCCAGCAAAACATTTTTTTAAAGTGAGCACAACATCACTTAAAACTCTTTAAAAACTCTTCAGCTTTTGCCTTTTTTTAGCGCCCTGTATGGAATAAACAATTTTGCTTGAATTTATTGATAAAAGTTCGAAATTGAACTGGATTTTTTTTCGCTTTTTCTTTTTAACATATTTTGTAATATAGAAATTAAAAAGTGTGCCAACTATTGCTGACAAAAAAAAAACCTATGAAAAGAATCACAATTCCATTTTAATCCACTTATTCATCCATATTGCCATATGCCATTACTTACCACAAAATTCTCCTATTTTTTACACGTTTTTTTGTTGCAACAAAGAAAAAAATATTTTTTAGAGCTGCACGTTGGAGGCGTCATATTGTCACTAACAGTTACATATTTGTTAATATGTATTTTGTCAATGTGTGGAAACTATAAAAAAGCATACTGCAATTGTGAACAGAAAATTTTTTTATTTTTTTTACAAATATGAATTGAACTAGAGGGTAAAGTTATTCCAAAAAAATACTTTTTTTTCCTTTTACTCTTTTGAACACCACAAACATACGTTTGCCAACAGTGTGTACGTTGCATTAAAAATTTAGATCTCACAGAAACGAACACACGTTTTCAAAAACTTGTTTTAACGACCCCTAGTGAGTAAAAGTCGTAACTTTTTGCATACATATGTCATGTCACAAGTTTAATTTTTTTTTGATTAAGTGAAACATATTAAGAGTATTTAGGTTAAGCAAGTAATTAAACTGACAAGCAGGAGCTTGTTACGAAGCTACGTAATCGTTTAGTCCATGCCCACACATGCAACTTTAATAGCAGATTTTTTTCAAAATACTCTTTCTTGTATTCGCATCCAAACTATGGATATCCATAACTCATTTATGGATTTTTAAAATTTTTTTAGATTGTGATTTAACAACACTAGACTATTTATTGTGGGGTTATTTGATGTCATTGGTCTTTCAAGCTTTACAAGTAAATACCTGATTTAGTGGAAAAAGTGCTCGAAAATTGGGTTCATCGATTTCGTTCCTGCAGAAGAAGTCGTGGAGGCCATTTGTTTGACGTTTTATGTAGAACTTAATTTTATCGATTGTACTTCACTTTAAATAAAAAACTTTAGAATTTCCTTAACAATAAGTTTGTGTTTTTTTAATCAAATTATATCACCTTTTAAATGTGTACTTATTTGTATTCCTCTTACGTCTGTCTACCACAAATTCAAGAATTAGAACAAAGGCAATGGAGGAGATGTGACACCAAAATATGAACAACTCCAAACGATTTTAAAAGTGAATGATTGAAAATAAAGCTAAACCAGCACCTTAAAAAAGTTGCAAAAGGAGTAAAAGCCCAAATATTGTGAGGACATGGAAGATATTCTGTAAATAAATAGACCAACAGTTTGGATATTGTTGTATTTATTTACAGTTTCGATATTTATTGTATTAACCAACGTTGTAACGAATTGCAATTGTCCGTTGTATGTGGGGTGTGGGGTGTAGCAGATCAGAGCCTCTGGCGGGAATAGATACCGCAAACAGCCGTATCTAGTACGCGGTGGTACCGGAAAGGGGATGGATTTTGTTCTATGGTCACCTTGTAGATTGCAGCCTTTGGGATGTCGGGTTATATTGTTTACGGGTCTTCGTTGAATGTGGTCGTTTAAATTCCACTTTCATTTTTTAATTTCTGTTGCAATTACGAGTTGATTCGTTTCGACTCATAATTTCAGGTTTTTAATAAGATTTACACAACAAATACATATTATTCTACGGAGTCAATGATTTACAAATTTCCTACACCTTTGAATATTTCGGGTTTTAGCCTACCCTGCTTCACAGCTATAGAATATAATTAATTTCCCATTTGTTTTGTTCATTTTAAGTTTCACTTGTCGAGAAAGTGTTTACGAGCTCCAAACGGACTTCAGTCGCCCAAGGGTTGCATGCCTTTTTTTGCATAATTTTCACCGCCGGCTTTTAGGTCTCCAGTCTTTATAAACATCATTCATTTGAAAATTATTTGTTTTGAATTTTTAAAAACGTCATACAGTGCTGTAAATTTATTTAGCTGGCATGGAAGTGTGTGTCTAAAAAAGAAAAGAAAGAAACGCCTTATGATCGTCTTAAATGCGAAAGCTTTTGAAGGCATGATAAACCAAAGGAAAATCGATTACTTTTCTAACGGACAGATTAGAGATCACAACATGCTGCATCTAGCATGTATACTTATACTGGGTACAGATAATGCAAATTCTATCCTTTTCGGCCTAACAGACAGGCTGTGCAAAAAGGGTCAGAAAATGTGATAAAATGAATGAAAAGCAGCAGCAAATATGAAAATTAAGTTTTGCTTATAAATTATCTTGAACTGACTAGGACCATTTATTTATAATTTTTTTTATTTGATTATAGAGAAACCGAAACCCAAAAGGAAATTTATTACGGAATTTATTAAAAAAAAAAAATTAAACAGCAATACGAAAATACTCTAACCAAATTTCTCTGAAAAAGAAAATTTATTACGGGAGTGATATAAATTAAAATTTCTTTATTCCACTCCATCATTTGGCTCAACTTTGGCAACCCTTGTTTAAAGGTTATTATTCCAATTAAATGTTCTGCCATATTTCCTCTTAACTACACGTTCACCTTCTCCTCCCTTTCATTTTAACACTCCTATAAATTCTTTTCTATTCAACAAGAATAATTTTGCTACAAAAAAAAAAAATAAAAAAAAAAAAATGAAATAAAAAAATATTTGAATCAACGCCAAGGGGTCATATTGTAGTAAAAAAATAGACAACAACAAACTTGATAATAACTTGATTTTTTTATAAAAATATTCCTTTTTTTTCTTTCACGATTTTATAACGACATAAGTTAAACAATTGTCAAAGATAAGTATATTTATTTGTTTCATGCCCTATAAAAAAAAAAAGTTAGAGAAAAAAGGTTTAAAAATATCTACTCGATAATAGGAAGAAAGGACTAAAGTTACTCAGTTGTGTGTATGATTTGAGCGGAAATACAATAAAAATCAGAAATCATTTCAAGTTTTTTTTCTATCTGTTTTACTATTTTTTATTTATTTTGGAATTGTCATTTGGAAACAGGTCATCATAGTAAATGAGGTGGGCTAGTTGTCAAATACACTTGAGTTTATTGGAAAATACCTTCCGCTAAACAAAGAGAGGGGAGGGAAACTCTTTGTGAGTTAAATACTTAAATATTTGTGAAAATAGAAAATTTTTAAATTTTTTAATCATAAAAGTAATATCTTTAAGATTCTTTGTTCGGCACTAATCGGCTTGTTTTCTATGTAAAATACTACAAGAGATATCATGTATTGAAAATAGTAAACATTTTATTAAAATAATTTAAACAAAAGTCGACAATGTACAAAATTCTTATTACTTACGATTAAAACAAGAAAAACAATAAACTTCAATAAATTCATTTTTGGTTTGTTGTCCGTTTTTTTGCTCTCCTGAAATATTTCATTATATATAAATTAAGTCCATTTTATCAAAAAGACACAGATATAACGGAAGAGTAAACAGGATATTATATGATTTTAAAAGGTTAGGTTTGGTTAGGTTGAAAAGGAGGGGCATTAAAAGCCCAAACCCATGACAGGTATGCACTTATGTCCAGTTGGCATGTTATGTGCTCCATGTGGAAAACGGAATTCCCAAACAAAAACCAAAAGCATAATTTCCCGTAAATAACGGACTAGTGCAAGAATCCAGTCCCCTCAATGTAACGCCTTATGGATCTCCAGTTCGAGTTCCCCAGGTATTCCAAGTTCGGCTTAGTATCCACTGTAAAATTTTCGCGTCTTATATGCCCAAACGCAGGACAATGACAGAGGTAGTGTACCAAAGTCTCATCTTCTTCCTCGCATGCTCTACATGTTGTCTCCCCAGATAATCTCATGCGAGCTAGATGAGTTCTCAACTCCGTATGACCTGTAATTATACTGGTTAGTTTCCCAAGTGTAGGTCTACTTAGTCTCAGAATCTCTTTTGATTTCCCAAGATTTGGGTCACCCCATAGTGTTCTTGTCACCTTACCGACATCAGTGCTTTGCCATTTTCCTAAATCGTTTAAGGGGCTTGGCGTTCTCCAAAGTTATAGTACTCAGAAGAGCTCCCATTTTGGATAATTTGTCGGCTTTCTCGTTTCCGATCAGCCCGTGATGGCTTGGTATCCATATTATCTCCAGATGTTCACAATTTGCATATGAGTTTATCTCACTCTTGCATTGCAAAACGTTCCGGGATTCAACTTTCTCCTTTCTCAATGTCTTAATCACTGATTGGCTATCCGTAAAGATACGAATCGGAGTTTCGCTATTCGTTTCCTTTATCCATTTTATTCCCTTCGTAATCGCCATGATCTCAGCCTAAAAAATAGTGTTGTGATCTGGCAGACGGAAGTATTTGCTTCTATTTCGGCTTATGTCGATAAGCCCGTTCCAGTTTGGTCACCAATCTTTGGACCGTCTGTATAAAGATCGATTCCATGGGTGTTTCCTATCCTGATTATCTCATCCCATTCTCCCTCTTCCGGTATAATGGTGATGCAGTTAATATTCTCATATCTCATCGGGATTTTATCACATGTTAATTCCGTAATATTTCCCATCGGCAAGATATCCGTTATTCTTTGGTATCTGCTCTTATGTTCTCTTATAAGCCATTCATCTATTGCCATTAATCTTGTGGCAGCTAAGGCCGCTTCATATCTTACCTGTATCTCTATTGGCCAAATGGATAATATATTATCAATGGCCATTGTCGATGTGGTCCTCATGGCGCCGCAAATACTAATGCAGCACTGTCTCTGAATCTTTTGAAGAGGTTTTATATTCACCTTCTTCTCTAAGGATGTCCACCACACTAACGAAGCATACGAAATTGTAGGCCGCAGTACACTCGTATATAGCCAATGTGTCATCCTTGGGCTTATGCCCCACTTTGAGCCTATCACTCTTCTGCAGAGGGCCCATATTCTTTGAGCTTTTTCCACTTTACATTCAATGTGCTCCTTTCAGGATAGTCTCCAATCAAGTACTATTCCTAGGTATTTGACCTTATCAATCTTAATTGTTTTATTCCGAAAGATGGGATAGCTATGCACCGGTATCTTCCTCTTTCTCGTTAATTTCAAAAGGTAATGGTGCATAAATAATTTTACGATTAAGGCTTTTACACCCGAACTATGATACTCCCATCCCATTGCAGATCATCTTAAACCTAAGAAGTTCAGCAAGAACTAATATAACATATTCACTTACATACTGAAAGTAGACTGTAACGTTCTGACCAGCATCGTTTTTAAAGAAGTGCAAACAAATGATTTCCACAGCTCATGAAGCACTAGATGTAACGGTGTCTCACCATACACTTCAGGATTATCAACACTCCAAATACGGCAGTTTTGTTTATTGGCTATACATTCAAACAAAAGTGATATTCATCGCTAAACAAAATTCGCTTATGGTGCAATCACCTCCATCTTCTTGGAATATCTCGAAAACCATAGTCAATTTGAATAAACTTATTAATGTGCTAATAACGTTTTATTAAAATAAATATGTATCAAAGTTGGCAAACAACAAAAGCAACAATGAGATGAACATTTTCTTCTTCTATATCTGCATAACTAAAACGGCAATACGATTTGCAAAAACTGTGCTCGTTAACAGGGTCTACTGGTACCTGGTATTATTTATGCAACATGTTGCAAATTGAACATGTGCAAAGTATAACCATAAAATCTAATCAAATAAATTATTCATTTAAAGTATGAAATTATATATTCTATTCTACATCGACAAAATTTTGCACTTTTACCATTTGTGAGGCAAAAACAAAAAACACAAATTCAATCAATTCAAATTATATGAAATAAATTAATGATTATCATTAAAATATGCTTAAAATGTATAAGTTATGTAAGATAGTAAAAAAGGAAAAATTATAAAATCATAAGACTGTTGCTAATAATGTAAATGAGTAGTAAAGATGCTGACGATGACGCTCTCTCTGGTTTACGACGTTAAAGTAAAAGCGGTAAAGGAAAAAATCTTAACACAAATATTTGTTATAAAATCAAAATCTGACAGTTGACTTGCACATTTAGTAGCATCAATTTAATAAAAGAAAAAACCCATTAATAACGAGAGAAAACCAAGCAGATGTTTCAAATAAAGAAACAAAAATAGAAGAAGTCTCGTGGTAAAAAATAAAATACAAACTTTATATAAATGGCTAAGACGGGCTGCAGTACAAAATGAACGATGAAAAAAAAATGAAAAAAATTCATTCATTCATTAATTCATAAAGGTGCTGCAGCAATGATGCTGCTCTTACATATTAAAAACAAACAATTTTTTAATGGCCAACATTTTAAAACAACTTGTATATGTGTGTTACGACTCCAAAAAAAAAGTACCAACAACATATTACATTACCATGTGGGTCGGAAAAATCTGTTAAAGGGGTGTATATTGGCTCATGTTTAAACTGTGCTCTAACGACTTGTTTTAGTTTGTGTTCCACTGTGTGAGCAAACTGAAAGTAACTTTAACACAACTAAAACAGCTTTCGGGCCAAACAGACAGTAAACGAATACAGAAACGGTACACCCCAGCATACATAGACCGCAGAATTTTTATTTCTTTTCTTTTTTGTAAACAGTGATAAGCATTCATGAATAGATTATTAAGTTTTGTGCAAAGACATTAGAAAACTAATGACTTGATTTTACAACACGAAAGTTTTTTTTAGCAAGCCTGATATGATTCAAACACCCATTCAAATAAGCTGAAAAGAAACGCAGATGAAAATTTCAGGGGATTAGAAGACGGTGCGGTCTAACACCGTACATCTTCGAATGTGTAGAATTTTTTCTATTTTTTTTTTGTCAAAAGTAGGGGTAACCTTTGTGAATTATTCGTCATACCTGTGGTTAGGGTGATCGGTTATTCGACTTTTTTAAGAAACCGGTTTTCACATAGTTTGAAATTTAGATTTAAAAAAAACCGGTTGCTACTTTGAAAATTTGGTAAAAACCGGTTAACCGGTTTGAATATATAAAATAAAATCTTTAAAGAAAAAATTAAAAAATATTGTAAAAAAAAGATTATAATTAAAATTATATCTAAAAATTAAATTTTTACAGTTTATATATGTTTGGCTGCACAATTACGCAATAACTGACATAAATGCAGTTGACTAATTTGGTTTTAATTAGTTGAATTTAAAGACAAATGGAACTCTTTAAAAGTAAAATAAATAAATACAATAAATTAATACATAAATAAGACTTTTTATAAGGCAGTTATAAATTTTTGTATGGCCTTCTGTAAATTTTTTTTTTCCTAAAAATTTCATTTAAAATTTCTTTCTTATACACCTGACAGACATACAAATGTAGGCATAAACTAGTTTGTTCAATGGATTAATTGAAATTTAAGTTGACAGACACTCAATGCCATTAATTAAAATTAGGATCTGAAAACGAGGATTAATGGTTTTTCTTTATTGTAACTATACTTTTTACCTAAAAGTGATCGATCAGCTAAGTTTATGCTTCAATTACCTTTAACTTTTAACGTTAGGTTTATATCCTATAAAAAAATAATATTTAAGCTCAATTATTTTTCTTATTTTACATTTGTTTTTTTAAACAACAAATAAATTTCTTACAATATTATGTAAGAATATTTAGTAGTTTTTATTTTCTAATTTTTGAAAACTTTTCGCATACTAAACATACTATGGTACGATTAATTACATAGATATATGAAAATAAACTTAAAAATATAAAAAAAAACCGGCTTTTTCGGATAAAAAAACCGGTGTATTCGATATTCGAAAAATCAACATTTAAAAAAAACCGCCAGCTGAAGGAGGAAAAAACCGGGGTTTTTCCGGTTGTAAAACCGAGTCGATCACCCTACCTGTGGTACTTACAGTCGATCTTAACGTTTTTATCTCCAAAGAACCAATGTTTTGTTCTAAGAGCCTTCAAACTTAAGAAAAAATTAAAAAGGCACATCTGTATTCGAAAAAAAGAATGTCAAAGCATTTTAACATTTTTGTTTGTCTGTAAGGCGGCACGCATCTGTTTTTTTAGGTTGGGTGCATTTACGTGTACAAACACTCCTTCGTTATATGTACACAGCTCCGGCTTTCCTGATATATATACAGACAGGTCTTGCCTACCATGTGGTTTGTATTAGTGGTTAGATTTAAGACTCTAGACATCAATTTATCGGCTTCATGCAGTCAGTTTTTGATCATCCCACTTACTATGTTGCTTTTTATTTAAAAAAGAAACTTCTATACATCTTAAAAACACACTATATATCTGTGGCAATAAAGAAAAACCGCTTATGTATATTTTTATAGTTTTTCGGGAAAGCACTTTTAAATTCTTGAGTTGATTTTTATAAATTGACTCCCTTTAAAATAGAGACTATTATATGAATTCCGCGCTGTACTAATGAAAGGGGATATCGGATTTCGTATATTAAATTTAATTATAAGTCTAAGGGCCATTATTACAACTTGCCGTTAGTTAAAGGTAGGATTTTTTGTGCCCAAAAAATAGTTTAATATTATAATTATATAATGATTAAAAAAATAATAAATGAAGGCTGTATAAAGCAAAGCGATTTAAATCCTGCCTTTAAATAACGGCAGGCTGTAATAATGACCCTAAATAAGTTATTATTCCATATGATATTGTTCGCTGAAAAAATATTAGAAAACATTTTTTTTTACAAAAAAACTTATGCTAGAACTTCCGTTTAAGTCGTACACAATAGTGGAAAACTCGAGAGAGATTAGTTTTAAATTCCGCGATTGCAATGGTGTGATTATCTCAATTTTAGCTTATGTTGACTTAAGCAGTTATCCCTTTTTGGCACAGCTATATGTGGGCCCATAAATTAATATTTGCAGGTATTTCATTCGGAAACGACAATAACTTTTCCGATGTTTTTTTTTATCGAAAAAAAAAAACTTTAACTTTATATCCAAATCAAAAATCGATTGCTTTATTTAGCGGTTTATGAAACTCTCTAATATAAATAGTGCTATATCTACCCCGACATAATGTCCCAATAGTTTTTTTTTCGGTTAAGATCAACACTAGCCCGAGTGCTATATTTTTACTATGGTCCTACCACGGGGTTAAGTTTTTGACTCCCAACTTTCACCCCTGGGTGTCATCTTAATGCAACAATGCAATCTCACACTATCGAATCTACTATGCTGAGAAATAATATCCTAGACGACAATACAAAAGACGCCAAACAACCAACCAAATTACTCTGTTGAAACGTAATAAATTGATCGAAGTCCGAAAAACGAGTAGCACTCGCTAAACCACCGGTTTATTTTTTCTCACTTAGGAGCAACCACAGACACTACTTAATCTCCAAAGAGACTCAAACAATTATTAGTCCAGAACAATTTCTAGGAGTTTACTGATTTCCATGTTACTAGATAGGACTCTACCCAAGCTTACGTTATCTCAGAATAATTTCTTCCAATTGTTGGCTCCGTTTAGCCAGAGATGTTGGTAACATCTCTATGCCCCTCATTGGAAATAGCACAAGGTGTGGACCTGTAGATTTATGTTCTTTGTATTCTATAATCTTTCTTGGTACTCTGTTTATGCTATGTTTATCGTTCAGTCAGTTCCGCCTTGAAATTGTCCCAAAGGCATTCCGTATCTCGAGGAGCTGGTATTCAGTGACGTAATCACACTAGATCTTCCTTTTCCTTTGTTTTTTTTTTACTGACATGCGATATACTGCCATAAAGTTATCAGATTTGGCAATGCTACCATTATTTGTTTTTAGCTTCGTTTGCCATTTTATCATGAATAGACTAGATCCGGCAGCCGCCTGAAGGCATAGCTCACTTGGATCCTCCGAAGATCCCGTTGTGATGAATAGACTAACACTGGTATAACTTAAGCAATTTGTGCTTATATTTTTCGTAGCTTAGTTCGGGAATGTTAACTTACGGTCACTTAATTAACGGTCCGCAAATTCGACAGCCCAAACGACTAATACGATTAATAAATTATCGTTTGTGTACTACGCATACATTAAATGTTAATACTTGCGTATATGCAAAGACATCGTACGCTGCTCTTACTTACTTCGGTATACAACTTTATAAAATTCAGCTGGTGTAAGAATTAAAGCCATTTCACCATCGTTTGCGTCTTACTTTCGATAAGTTGTCTTAAAATTAACTTAAATTTAACACTTTTCGCTAAATTGTAGCGTTCTCTACTTTTTGGTTTACTTTATGCGCCGATAGAATCTCTTGTTCTTGCTGTCTTAAAAATGAGCCTAAAGAGAACGTTATAAAATTGGATAAAGTTGGTCTTTCAGAATGTCCTACATCCGATTTATTCTCGGAATTCGACAACTCTTTAAACGCTAATGGAAGTAAGCAATTCTTTCCTATTAAAACGATGGCTTGCTAAACTACCATCCTATGTCTCTGCCTATAAGTAACGAGCCTATTAGAAGACGCTGTATTAGGTGCATTGATCTTAACATTTGAACCAAGTCATACAGGATATTATTTCTGTTGCTTGTCCTTCTTCGAGTATATTTGACAAAAAAAGAGGCTCCCTATGCCAACCTTAAATTATAAACAAAAATTCACTCCCTTATCCAAATAAAAGTATTACAACCAACTATTTTTGATTATGCTGATTTAAAAACTTATAATTTTCAAAAGTTGCCGACATTTAATTTTTTTTTTTGCAACTTCAGTTCCTTAAACAAATTTTAACACTTAGTTCTTATAAACAAAGAATAGCTAAAAAAATGATTTAAGTTCCTTGTAACTTATTGTCCTTCTTTTACTTTAAACAATCAAACTTGCTGGTATTCTCATGGGCCACAAAGAAATTGCATTTTAATTTAAATTCTCCATCGCATGATTTTCCTAAACTCTTACAATTGCGTTTTATTTTTCGAACTTATTTTTTCTTTTCCTCTGTAATCTGGTCACTCCTTTACAGTTTGCTTTAATGTTCTTCATTAATTCCCTTGTTATCCTTGAGTGTTCTGGGGTGTTAAAATTCCACCATTAAAGACGATTTTACTGCCATAAAGTTTCGAATCAAAAAAAAGAAAAAAAAACAGTTTTTATTCTTTTCCTGTGTCATTTTTGTCTGCAATGAATGCAGGAATAAAGAAATGGATAGATGATTAGCGCAATTAAGTTTTTTTAAACTGTAGTACGTTTGAATTCGCTTCACACTGTGACATTACTGCTGTGTTGAGTGATAGTAAGTTGAAGTGGGGAGTAGTACATGGTAGAACAGTGGTGTTGAAAAGGTATGTCGTAGTTCTGCTTAAAATTGCTTGACTAGTCACTTGAACTACAGTCGAATTCGAATAAGCGAAATTGGAAAATTGATTTAATATTTTCGACTTTTTGACTTTATCGGTTGCAAGTATTACGATTTAAATAAGTTTATTAAGAAAAGTGTGTTATAGTTGTTAAATGCGAATGTTTTTCGACAAAGCAATGTATGTTTTATTAATGTTACGGTCTTTACACACAAAAAGGGTTTACTGTAACGGGTTTTCGTTAAAACGGATTTACTCTTAAGCAAACTAAAATTAATCAATAATAATAATTTAGAATATTGTAGTTTAAATGTTTTTTGCACAAATAATTCTTAACTGTTCTTTTTTTTTAATTGTGAGTTGTACGACATACAGCTTTTTGTATCTTTTATACTGAAGCTACACAGTGAAAATAATCAAACTGAGTCCTCTAATGAAATCGACGATAGTAGCGTTAAATATTCTTATTTTATTGTTTAATTATAGTTTTTTCTTTATTTTTGTTGCGTCATAACAGAACAGAAGCGTATGCTTTTGTTTACAAAATACAGGGTGTTTTTTTGCCATTTGTGGTTTCAATGAAAATTTTTTCAGTGCAAAAAAAAGTATCGTGACAAGACTTTTTAGTAGGGTTTGCCATTTTGTAGCTCAATAGTTACATCAACAGACTGAATTATTATTTTGAACAGGGCAGTTCAACAGCTGATAATGCACCTTAGGTTAGGTTAGGTTAGGTAGAACAGGCAGCTGTTGTGCAGCTCACTTGGGTCCATTTTATTGATCCCAGTGTGATACCTGAATAGAAAAGTAAGAATAGAATAGAAAAGAGAGAAGAGAAGCAGACAACACCAGAGTCTCTGACGGGAATCGAACCCGCAACCCCCAAACTAGCAGACCAGCACACTACTGACTAGTCCACCGGGGCACCCTTGAAAGATTGCCACGTTAAGGACAATAGAGCAAGGTACCGTGTGATAGTCACCAATTTTTTTGCCCTAATGGAAGACAGTGCCATATGGCGCACGCACAGTTCCGTATGCCGCATGGCTCAGTCCCACATGCCAACTAGACTTTTTTTGTGAAAATACGTGATGGCTCTCATGTATAGGGAGAAGACAGCAAAAATTCCAATCCTGAAAGACAACATTAATGAGATACCGGCCAAAATGCTAGAAAAAATGTGAACAATTAAACAAAAAAAATCTTTAAAAATTAAAAGAAAGTTATTGATCTATCGCCCCAATTAAATATTTTATTTAACTTTGTCATATTTTTTTTTTTAATTTTCACACCACAAACCTTTAAAAAATCACCTAGTATGTTTTCATATTTGATTTAAAAAATTGTGTAACAGTGTTGAGCAAATTAGTTTCTTAAAATAAGAGCATTAGAAAATACGCCCTGAAACTAAAATAGTTTTTGTCTCGCGATTAAAAACTAAAACGTATTTTAAACCTTTAATATAGAAAATTACGTTACGTCGGAATTCTGTTTAAACCTAAAACTACGCTGGTTGCAACAACCAGAAAACCAGAACCGTATTGTGGTGTCGATTTTTGTCTAAACCTTAAACTTTTTAAATAAAAGAGATAATTATCACAACATGATCTTACGATTATTACGAGCACCTTTTTCAGTTATCAAAGCTGAAACTGTGTTTTCGTGTATAAATGGAATTTAAGCGATTTTTTTAGTTACTGGCACCACAGTGCGTAATCAATTGTAGTTTTCCTTCTTACTTTGGAATTTTGTAGTTTTTTTTTTGTATTTATTTTTTTTATTTTTTTTTATTCGGACAGCATTATTGTCATTATCTCCGTGTCTTTCTGCTACCATTCTGTTCCATTTCATTACGTTAATTCCTTTTTTAGTAGTTCTAATAATGAGATTAACATTTCTTAGCATAATGTTTATGTTAAAACATTTTTACCAAATGAATGAATTTGTTGCTCAGCTTTGTGTTCTCTGAACAAAGTATTATAAACGCAAATTAAAAAAAAATTAATAAAAAAATGTTATAGGAGTTTTTAAAACGAACTTATGATACATCAATGCACAGATAGATTTGTCTTTTTTTTATTATTAAAAACACTATTTAAAACGCTTTGAAGCAAATACACGAAACACCCTGAATTGAGAATTCTTAGGAATTAACTTTACCTAAACCATTGCTTGAGATCAGGCTTCATCACAAAGAGAGGCAGTTTTAAAATATGTATGTGTGTGTAATTATAAGAGTATTTATTTTGTATTACTGGGAAAAATTGTATCAACAATATACTACTTCTTTTAAAAACGAATAGTTCATATACATATGTGAAAATATGAAAGCAAGTAAAGTAAAAAAAAGAATTTAAAACAAATTAAACTTCAGCCAGTAAAATATAAATTAACATTGTCTTAATCGAAAATGTTTTAAAAATGTGTGTATCAGCAAATATTATTTTTTTTTTCAATATTTTTACAAACAGTACAAATTTTGTGCAAATACATACACGCATTATTATCGGTAACAGTTTGTACTAACGTTATATGTCGTACGTGATAAATTGTATTGAACCTTTTATATTTCCATATTCAGTTTTACGGCCGCTCTTTTTTATACCCTTCACCTCTGGTGCACAAAGGTACATATAGGTTTGTCATTCCGTTTGTAATTTCTACAATTTTCATTTCCGACCCCATAAAGTATATATTTTCTGAAAGCTTATGAATAGAGGAGTCGATTAAGTCCTGACCGTGTGTTGGTTGAAATCAACTTTTATAAGCAACCATATGTTCCTCAGATTTGTGTATGGTATCAATCTTTTGGAAATATCCGGGAATGAACCGCTATTGAAATTCAGCACAATCGCTCCATAACTTTCTAAGATATGAGCAAATAAACACGACTGCCTCTGTTTTTTCCCATATTTTTAGCACCAAAATTAAAATTTTTCAGCCATTGAATAATTTATAGGTACCTTTGCTCCTATTTGTAGATATTATATGCCTGTAGAGATATTCGTGAAAAATTTTCGATAAATCGGGCTCTAATCGGTAAAGTTATAGGAATTTTTTTTTTTTTAAATGTATATTCCAAAAGTTTACAAACGAAAACCAATTTTTTCAGCTTCTAGACAACCGAGAGAGTTAATATTAATATCATCTAAAAGGACTTGACTAACGCAATAAAAGCACTATAAAAAAAATTTAAATTCATGTTGGCCGTCGGTACAAAATGGCGGTCAATAAATTTATATATGTTGTCGAATCTGGTATTTTGAAATGTAACTTCTTGAACCCCCTCAATATTGGTATCAAATGAAAGAGCTCGACCAGTAGAATACAGTAAATTTTTAAAAAATGTAAAATCCAAAATGGCGTCTAAAACAAAATGAAGGAACAATTTTTTTATCCCCATCAATATGGGTATTAAATTAAAGGGCATGACTAGTAGAATATAGAAAACTACGTAAAAATTCAAAATCAAGGATGTCGTCGAAAATAATAAGGAAAAATGGCTTATAACATGAAATCTAGGTTAAGCTACGACGTGGGATTATACCTATGTAAATGATGGAGAAGGGTATTATCAGATTCGCCACGGCCGAATATAGCACTTTTACTTGTTATTCATTACTTTATATTTATTTTTTTATTAAATAGATCGAAAAAGTTTAATGTGTTGACAACTTTATAATATTGACAAATATTTTACTGCACTTTTGCTTAACCCTTAAATGAGTGTTGTTTTAATTCGGCAGTAAAGCATTCAATTGGCCTTATTGTAAGACAAATACAGTCTAAAAGAAGTATTTTACACTTTGTCAACACTTATGTAGTTTTTGCAAGTTAGTTGACTGTGATCTTCACATTGACAAAGAAATGGTTAATAAATTTCTTTATCAGGTGTAGTGTGTGTTTTATTTGTCAGTAAAACATCCTGATCTTCTAAGTAAAGAATGAAAAAAAAAAATTGTTTTTTGATTGGTCCAATATATATTCTGAGTTTAGGAATTAAAAATTCTAATTTAAGAATGTTGTAAATCTGAAACACTTTGAATTTACTGCAGAATGTGTGCTTTATATGTTTTCATTATTTTTTAATGATTTTGAGTTGCTGTTTTAAATCCAATTCAAATTGAAGATTATCTAGAAGAGCTAAATGATGGAGAATTATTTAAAGATAGGTAAGAGGCGTCTGATGAAAAAGATCAGAGCCTTTATGTATGTAAACCGCAACGTTTTGCTAGAAGATGTATTGAATTCTTTAGCGAAAAATTATATTTATGAGAATAATAGTGATATTCCTCTAGCTGATCTAGTTGATCCACCAAACACAAATTAAACTCATTTCAATGATCAAATTGACCGCAAGATCAATTTCCGTTAACCCAGACCAGACTGATTTCCTTGTCAACAGCACTTTCCTTTCAGAATTACGTGCCAAAACTAAACCTTACACTATTGTTTTATATTGTTTTCAATTCCGAAATTATTCAATAAAATGTTGATGAATCAAATCTTTATTCCATTTAAAAAAATGTGACAAAACCTTTTAATTTAACCGAAACTGAACTACGAAAGTTCTTAACAATTTCAATATTTAAGGTTGTATTAAGGTTGTTGAGCACAACCTCTATACCAAATCGAAAGGTTTCACAAAGCAAGACATTTCTTGCCCAAAAATAATTAAGAATAATAACATAATGGGTAGCTATATCGGTAGGTATCGCCTAGCCATGAGAACTTGAAATTGGTTTCTAAAAATATTTTTGACTATTTTAAATTATTGGCTTATTTAAAAAGATTAGAATACAACGATTAAACAGCTCCAAATTTGTGTAATTATAAACTGCAATTGGCAGAAGTACTGGGTAGCGTTAATGATGTGACGGCACCTAGCAAAAAGCGTGGAAAACTGAGCACCAATAACACCGCCGAAAACGAAGTACAAGCCAAGAAAAGTCGGCCAGTTCAAAAAGTTCCACCCGACGACAAAATGTAGGATAAATTTGGTCACTGGTCTGAAAAATGGTTTCCGCAGTCGGTGTAAAATGCCTGGGTGCGAGGGATACACGCAAACGAAGTATGAGAACTTTTTTCTTCACCGAGGAAAAAACTGTTTTAAGATTTTGTTTGGTAAATGCATAGTGTTGCAGGAGCACAACCCAACATTTTTAAATAAATTTAAATAGAAAAACAAAATTTTTATTTTATCGGCATGCCCGAAACAAAAAAATAAAAAAAATTCATACATTTAAGGGTTAAGGTTCATTATCAATTCTTAGTGGTAGCCAGCTCATTTACAGTTTCTCAAAAACTAGATAATTAAATTATCTATTAATTTTCGCTAAAAATATTTGCCCTTCTCATTCAGAATATAACGCTACTGCACGCTTAATTCAATTGTGTACTTTTGTTGCTTGAACTGTATCAACGATATTTACACTTCAACTTACCACGTTATCTATTGTTGTCTAATAATATGCCTCAAAGAATAGATACATGTAAACAAAAACATTTATTTCCAATATCTTGTTTCGATATTTCAATTGTCTCCTAATTCAAACAAACTCAAGTGTGAATTGATTAGTAAAAAAAAACATTTCAATTTAAGATATTTTATGTGTATGTGTGTGTGTAAATATTTTATTGATTTTTTTTTCCTATAAATTGGTAATAAATAAAATAAACTCTTAACAAAATTAGAGCATGATTTGTGGGAATGAATATAAAACGGAAAATAAATTATATAAATTCTTTGTGGTCATGTTTGTTAAATGTTATTTAAAGGCAAAAATAAAAAAAATAAATAAAAATTTATATAAAAAAAATGTTAAAAAAAATATAAAACAAAAAAATATTACATCATTGGAAATATATATTTAGAAATATTTTTTTTTTATATTTTACTACACTTACATTTCTCAACACAAGTACATACTTACTTAAATATTCGTAAGACCTTCAATACCGAAACAGTTACATGTGGAAATTTTTACTTGAATGTTTAAATTCTCTGTTCATTAAATACACATATTTTTATTAGAATTTTGAAATTCCAATCGCGTTCGAATGCCGTAATTTTCCCCCTGTTAGGGTGTGGTTTATACATTTTCTTTGAAAAATATAACAATTATAAATAAAACAAGTAAGAGTGCTATATTCGGCCGTGCCGAATCTTATATACCCTTCGCATCGTGTAGTCATGCAACAACAATAGTTTATATCACCATTCATCCCATATGAAATACGTACATACATATAAAAAACAAACATATATAAAACATCTTATTGTAAAATTATAAATTTACGTATTTATGTAAAAATAAAAAATAAAAAAAATTTAAAAAAAATTAAAAAAAAATAAAAAAAAAATAAAAAAATTAATAATAAATATGAAATAAAAAAAATTAAAAAAAAACTAAAGAAAAATTAAAAAAAAAATTAAAAAAATAATTTTAAAAAAATTAAAAAAAAAAATAAAAAAATTCAAAGAAAAAAAAATTAAAAAAAAAATTTAAAGAAAAAAAGAAAATAATAAAAAAAACAAAAAAAATTTTTTTTTGATTTAGTTGGGATTTGATGCCATTTACTCTAACCAGTATACAACGTTTGTATGTCTGTATGTTGTTGTTGTGTTTAAAAAAAAAAGTGGTGGGCTTAGTTTTTTGCTCATATCTCAGTTGTTTATGTACTGATGTTTCTGAATTTCAATACCAATCTGCTCCCGAATATTTCCAATATTTTAATACTTCACGCGGGTCCAGGCGATGTCGAGGGTCTTCAAAAAGTTGATTTCAACATACACACTGAAAGTTGAACAGACTGACAGAGCTTAATCGACTTCCCTATTCACAAGCTTTCAAAAAATATATACTAAATGGAAATAAAAATTGTAGAAATTTCACACGGAATGATAAACCTAAATATTCCTCTTTTTCACTGTGTGAAAACCGTTTCAAGTGAATAGAACCTGCACTTAAAATCGGTGTTTTTATGTCTTACTAAAAACATTGGACCTACTAGAAGACAACAGATATTTGTTTGAAATATTCTTTCGGACGCCATCCTGGAATTTCAATTTGTACATAATTTATTGTATTCTACTGTCACACCCTTATATATGATGCTGATATTGAGGATTTTGAAAGTGAATACAATTGTAATTATTAGAATTAGTCTATATATTTACAACTTTATTTCGTATGCCATCTTGGATTTAAAGTTTTTCCATGGATTGCTGAATTCAACTAGTAAAACCCTTTTATATAATACCACTATTAAGGGTCATTATTATAACTTCCCATTAGTTAAAGGCAGAATTTTGTCGCACCGTTAAATAGCTTTGCATTATAAATCCTTAATTTATTATCCTTTTATTCATTAAATATTATTATCATTAATAATAATAATAACAATAAAAAATGGAAGTTGTAATAATGCGAAGCTATTTATCGGGCACAAAAAAATCTTACCTTTAACTAAAGGCAAGTTGTAATCATGGCTTTAAGAGTGTTAATGCAGTAAATTTTAAAATTTTAATTTTGATCCATATATCCGTCATTTTTATTCTTCGAATGCCATCTTGGATTTTAAATTTGTACATAGTTTGTTGTATTCTACTTGTGAGGCACTTACATTTGATGCTTAAATATAAAAGTGTTAAAGGGGATAAATTTGTAATAACGAGATTTTACCCAACCATGAGCCATTTTATTTCGAACGTCATCTTGGAATTTAAAAATTCGATGAATTACTTACCGATGTTTCAACTTTATATATAAACAAGTAACAGTGCTATATTCGGCCGTGCCGAACTTATATACCCTTCACAACGTGTAGTCATGCAATAACAATTGTTTGTATCACCATTCATCTCATATCAAATACGTACATACGTACACGTTAGAATAAATGTGGCATCGAATCCCAGCTGAGCCAAAAAAATTTTATTTTATATAATATATTATTTATATTTTGTTATTTTTTTTTTAATTTTTTTTTTAATTTTTTTAAAAAATTTTTTTGAAAAAATTTTTAAAAAATTTTTTAAAATTTTTTTTAAATTATTTTAAATTTTTTTTTTTATAATTTTTTTTATTATTTTTTTTTTTATTTTTAATATTTTTTCTTTTTAAAATTTTTTCTTTTTTTGTATGGTTTTTACATATATTTATGTATGTATGTTGTTGTTGTAATTGTGTAAAAAACGAGGTGGTCGTGGTTTTTTGCTCATATCTCAGAAAGTTATTGGGCGGTTGTGCTGAATTTCAATAGCGATTCATTCCTGAATATTTCCAAGAGATTGATACCATATAGAGATCTGAGGAACATATAGTTGCTTCTAAAAGTTGATTTCAACCAACACACGGACAGACGGGCAGACGGACAGACGGTCAGGGCTTAATCGACTCCTCTATTCATAAGCTTTCAGAAAATATATACTTTATGGGGTCGGAAATGAAAATTGTAGAAATTTCACACGGAATGACAAAGCTATATATACCCTTGTGCACCACAGGTGAAGGGTATAACAAAAAATTTTCTACTAAATTATTTTTCACTGTAAATTTGTCCATTTCTTGTTGACGTAATGTTCACCTCAGTGAGCAAAAAGTTCATTTATCCAACCCTGACTGGATATCAACACCCCCAATAGCTGTTAACAGAAACAAATTAACAAATTATTGTTTTTCGATAATCATCACCTGAACAACAAGTAAAATAAAAAGTGCAGTGTTTTTTTATAAATCCAAAGTTTAATAAAAAGGTTTCACGAAATTTATTTAAAGGAATAGAAATAATCTATGTCTATCATATACTAGTGGGCCCGTACCGCATAGGTGACCATAACAATATTTTTTTAAATGTTTTTGTCTCCGCATGCTTTTATTTCTTTCTTACTTTAAGGTGTTATTTAAATTGTTTAAATAGCGGACTTTAGTCTTTGTTTTATATATTCCTTTGGAAAGAAGATATTATTTTGCGATAAAAAGTAGCCTATATGTTAACCCGGATGAGAATTATATTAATATTTACTTAATTTTATAAAAATCCATCTAGTAGTTTTTTTTTAGCCTATTGAGTTCAGGGGGACAGACAGACAGACAGAAAGACATAAAGGTAGGCCTGTAAATTATCCGAGCGCTAAATAATGTTAAAAAGTATATATTCTTTTGACGTAGTATTGTGGACCGATTTTACTGATGTTCAATGACAAATCATTCTCAAATATTTCTGAAGAATGGTATCACTTCTTGGATGGGTATGTACAGCAAATGGGGAGTTGATATAATTGATTTTAACCAACACACAGACACACGGATAGACAGAAGTGGCTCAATCAACTTATTTATAAGTTTTGAGAAAATTTAACGCACATTTTATGGTCGAATTCGAATATTGTAAAAGTTACAAAATAGAATGATGAGTCTTATCATATAAGTATGACCTTGACGCCACAGGTGAAGGATATTCTACAAAAATTTTTTCTTTGTTATTTTTTTGTTAATGCTTAAGCGCGTTTGATAGATATCATACTAATAAAACAATCTTATAATAAATTTTAAACTGCAGTTAAGTACTTAATCTTTGTATATTCTCTTAAAATTATTCACTTACATATTGCTTTAGAATTTTAAACAAACAATTACTTAATTAAAAAGTATTTCTCTTAAAGTATATATTTGCATGTGTGTTTTAGGTTTCATATATTAATTTTCATCTACACATGTGACACAATTTATACAACAATACATACATATGTGTATGCATTAATAAATTATTATTAAAACATGTACGATGACAATTTTAATTTTTCATAACTACAACAAATGCACAACAACAATAATCAAGGAAGCAACAGTAATATGAAATATTCGTTGAATATAAAACAATAGAATTTAATTTAAATGCAAGTGATAAATGTAGGACGAAACTTTCATTTATTCAGTCATTCAGTCACTCACTACGTCATTTAGTGATACGTTTATTCAGTCATTTAGTTAGTCAACCCGTTAGTCAGTCAGTAATCCATTGAATCAGGAAAAATCAATTAGATGTTCATTAAGAATTAAATACTACGTGGCAGTTGTGATAAGAAAGAATTTGACAAGTGAAATATTAACACAATGTTTTAGTACTTATGTGTTTCTGGATTGTTTGTTTATAATGGATAAACTTACACTTTTTATACCTTTGACATGCATAGATTTTATGTACAGTGCTGTCTGGGTAGAGTGACTAATTTTTGCAGAGCGATTTCACTATACCCAGGTTGTTCACTAAATCAAGGTTCAATTTTTATTTATATAAAAAACTATTTTTTTTATTTTAAGTGCATTTATAGGTTATAAATTTTATTTATTTCCACGTAATACTAAAGTTTAAATTTATGACTGGAAAAAATGAAAAATTAATTCCGAGATACGACCTTAATAAAACATGCGCGCAGACTTAAATAAATTAACAATTCATAGAATGCGTATTTGTCAAATTACTCTAAAAGAATCGTTACTTTACCGTTATTTTATGTTCTCTTTAATTTTTATACTATTTTTCATTGTTTTTCTCCTTCGCCAAACCTAAAAACTCACTATAAAGTATGTTCACTCTATAGAGGTTCATGAGTGTTCACTCCACAGAGTAGTCAATGTAAACATTCTGGTGTTCACTCTAACGAGGTATTCATTGCATCGGGGGTTCACTCTACCCAGACAGCACTGTACTACAATAGTATTGTTTATAGTTTATAGCTTGTTTGTCCTTTACGAAGCAGTACCTGGTCTAAATGTTGTATACATACTATGATATTGAAACTATATGTCTATTAGGGGTATTAAGTTTCGTAAAATATTTTAAGGAAAAATTTAATTTAAAAAAAAAAAGATACAATAAATATTTTTTTTACTTCTTAAGGCTATAATACACGGCATGTTTTTTATATCTGACTTGACAAATTCCACACTGATAAATACGTACATGTCGTGTGTTACCTTTAAAACATTACTTCTGTAAAAAACATGTGTTGAAACATCTGGCAATATTTTTTATTAGAGCACGCTCTATTTTCTGCTGTCAAAACATGTGACATCAGCCGTTGACAGAAATCTCTGCTGCTGTAAAGCAGTCAGCGACGGTTGCCTGTAAAAGTACAAGTATTGACAGGCATGTAGATTTACATTTGTCTCACAAATTTTAAAGTCAGATGAAAAAAACATGCCGTGTAGTACATTATGTCTATGATGTAAAGTAATTAAAGCTAATAAGGACTTGTTTGTAATATTTTTATCAGTGTTTAAAATTATTTACTTGCCATAGGTTAGGTTAGGTTAGGTTAGGCAGAACAGGCAGCTGTTGTGCAGCTCGCTTGGGTCCATTATGTTGATCTCTTTGTGATACCTAAATAGAAAAGTAAGAATAGAATAGAAAAGAGAGAAGAGAAGCAGACAAGTCCAGAGTCCCTGGCGATAATCGAACCCGCAACCCCTAAACTAGCAGACCAGCACACTACTTACTAGTCCACCGGGGCACACTCTTTACTTGACATAAATAACAAGTAATTTTTGTAATTACAACAATTAATTATCTTGTCAAAATGTTTTTTTTTAGAACTCTACATATATGACCGATGTAAAACTTTACATACTGCCAATAACGCCATTGCAAGAGTTTTGGAGAAATCATAATTTTTATTTCTACTCTTCTTTTGTATGTGAAACGCAAGACGACTTAAAATTTTTGCTTAAAACAAAGCCTTGTGTTCATAAATAATTTCACTGAATATTGTGATTACAGCGTTAACAAACATTTGCTAATACACCTCTTACACGTTCAAATTAAAATTAGCAAATTCCCGATCTTGTGTGTGAAAGAAGTAAAAAGAATATGGGGGAGTATAGAGAATGTTGTTGTTGAATTTTTTTTTTTTTGTTTTTCCATTTGTACATCATCTATATTCAATTTTGCCAACTTTAAAATGTCTGTTTCCAAACACCAAAGAAAGTTTAAAAGAGAATTCAAGAAAATTTTTCATACTAAAATTTCAACTTATAAGAGGTGCGTTACAGATGTTAAACTTCTATTAAGCGAGTTATCGGTTAGCTAGTTTGTGTTAGAAGTAGGATGTTTATTCAGGGACACAACAGCATGATCATTGTATGAAGTTGTTCAAGAGACTCGATATAATTATTGTAAAATCTATTAGAGTAGACACAAATATTAATCTAATCGTTTCTTTAAGCTGAAAGTGAACAGCGTCGTACGCCTCTCTCAAAACGTTGAATTAATGTAATCACATGTTGTAAGTTACATGGCACAAAGTGTAGGACGCTTTGACGCATTCAACGCAAGAGGTAGGTTTACTTTTCTGGCGTTTTAAGCCAGATATGGCTAATTATATTTTGTTTTTAATTTTATCGCTGTTATGTTTGTAGTGTGTATTTATTTTCTTATATTTTTAGAGAAAATTTTTTTAAAAATTATGAAATGATTTCGTAATGAAGTTTAAAATTATTAACAAGAATAAAATATAATTATTTAAAAAATTTGTTCATGAACAAAATTTGCATTTTGGTTATTGATGCCATTTACATAATGAAATGCAAGAAAGTTGGCACATCTTTGTTCAACATGTAAAACACGACCTTTGCAGATTAGAAGCGGTTTAGTAATCCTGTAATTTTATAGTTGCAGACCTTATGCTTTACCCATGACAAGCAGAGAGTGTTGTTAGCACAGAGAAGCCAGAGTCACGGCTTCTTTTATGTTCGACTCCCAAAATAGGTTTGATTCTTAAATATTTTAAAATATCATATAGATTCAGCACAAACCTTTTAAGGGTCTGAGATCCCTTATATCTGCCAGTAAATGGCACAAGCTCCGTTTTAAAGAATTATACGTTTAAAATAGTTTTGATAATCCACTTATTAAAGGATTGTCAACTGAAAACTTCAACTTAACGATTATCAATGTCATCGGTTTTTTGACAGCAGTAACTTTCTATCTGTTAAACATTTTTTGACAGCTTAAAACTGACCTAAGTTTCGGTTGCTATTGATAAGTAACCCAAGTTTCTTCCTCATCGAAATGGTGTCAAAATAACTGCCAGATATTGGCTACATCCACTTCCGCTCCGTAGGCAATATAATGTCAACATTAAAATAAATAATTCAGTCTGCACAAGGTGAGTATCTATATATGTAAAAGTGAAACTCTGTGTGTGTGTGTGTGTGTTAGCTATAGACTCCGAAACTGTAAAACCGATCGGGCTCAAACTTTGGTAAGTTGTTGTACACATACCAGGGAGTGTTTATGGGTGGAAAAAAGTGGGCGGGGCCACGCCCATAAAAATTAGTTATCATTTTAAGCTACTTGCACATGACCGATTTTTCTGAAACTTTGCACACATATCGAGCTCTCATGACTAAATAATTTCGTGATTAAAAAAGTGGGCGGGGCCACGCCCATAAAAAATTTTTAATTTTGAGGTACTTGCAATGGACGCATTTTATTGAAACTTTGCACACATATTGGGCTGTCATGACTTTATAATTTCGTGATTAGAAAAGTGGGCAGGGCCACGCCCATAAAAAAAAGTTATAAGTTTGAGGTACTTGCACTGGACCGATTTTTCTAAAACTTTGCACACACACTAAGCTGTCATGATTTTACAATTTCGCGATTAGAAAAGTGGGCAGGGCCACGCCCATAAAAACAATTATAATTTTGAGATACTTGCACTGGTCCGATTCTTCTGAAACTTTGCACACATACTGAGCTGTTATGACTTTACAATTTCATGATTAGAAAAGTGGGCAATGCCACGCCCATTAAAAAAATTATAATATTTAGGTTTTTGCATTTGATATTCAATTAAAATTCAGAATTCATTTCGATTCATTAAGGGGCGCGCCGGGTTTGGCTAGTATAAAATAAATGTAACAACTCTTTACATAACTCTTGCACATTAATTAGAAAGTTTACAAAATGATGTAAATACGTTGTGCGTGCATGTGTATGTATGAACTTTGATTTGTATGTATGTATGTATGTATGTATGTATGTATGTATGTATGTATGTATGTATGTTTGTATGTATGTTTGTATGTATGTATGTGCACGCGGCAATTTGTTAAATACTGATAAGAAACTAAATGAAAACTTGTGAGTCAAGAATAATAATTAAGACGACATATTCAAGGCGAGGAAAACGCACAAGATACAACAACAACAACACAAACTTACAATTTGTAAGAGGAATTAATAGGAAAAACAGAACACAAGCAATAGTTAGATAAAGAACACTGCAGATATTAAATATCAAAATTATAAACATTTCAACATAAATTATTGTAATGACAACGAGAAAAGATAAATAAATATTCTTGTTAGAAAATATTAAATTTCCCTCTTTTATTTCTTGAGTATTTTTTTTAGAAATTAAAGAAACCATAAATTAGATAGAAATTTAATGAAAAAATTGATTGTTTAATTGTAAAGGGAAGATAATTAACAAATCCATATAAAAACACTTAACTTGTATGTTTATTTATAAAATAAATATTTTACTTTCTTAGAGGAAAATTTTAAGGAAATTTTAAACATTTTATCTAAATGGGTTTTTAATTAATGGTTCCAGCGTCACAAACGAACATAAGCAATGCAATGCAATACAATACAATTGCTTAAAAAAAAAATGAAGACATAAAATTACTTTATGTTAAAAAAATCATTTTCAAATATTTACACACACATATTCCGTTATTGAATGTTAGGTGTTGCCATAACAACACACACTTATACATGGATTCTCATTTAGTCATTCTTACGCGTATGTACTTATTGCCAAACACACATGATCGTGTTAAGTAATTTACTTGCATAAATATCAATAAAATTTCCCTCTAAATGTCAATGAAAAAGCATATTGACACATTAAATGTCAATTAATGCCACACCACCCCAAAACACCAGCCAACTCATACACTCATATACAGACATAAATGCAAACACAAAAGCCATCGATTTTAAATGACTCCCAGAGATGTGTATATTACATTAAATAAAATCACTTAAATATGGTACAACTACATCGATACGTTGATTCGTATACAAGTAGTTGTGTTAGTATTGTTATACGTACGCATGTCTAAACATTTATCTATTAACAAAATGCCACCAAATTTACTGAAGAGTACAAGTACGAAACAGGTTTTAGTGGGGGCATTCAAAGAAAACTTTTCAAGATAATTTGTGGATTGACTTAAGATGTGGAATTTTGATTATTGTGAAACAAGATTGAAAAATTTTAACTACCCAGCAAAAAAAGACATGCAAAAGATATATTTAGTGAATGCATGAGTTCAACCCATGATGAAGTGGTTCAATTTAGGTGAAACATGTATTATTTTAACATTAAGTTGCAGTTGCCGAGCATGTGTATTAATATATTAGTAAAATTCACATCATTCACTTCTAATAAGTGCATAGAAGGCATGCATAGTAGATGAAAGGAGACCTATGTTTCATGAGTTAATAATGTTTTATTACATGAATTGTTTTTTGCATGCACTTGCATGTATTTTGAAGCACACCAATAATGGGTAACTATATTAGATTTGGCGAAGGCACTTATGAATTAGAAGTAATGAAATATGTTATTCACATTGAACTAGTGCTAAATTTTTTTTGCTGAACATTTACAAAAGTATTTTGTAATAAAAGCCTAGATTCTAATAGAAATTTGTTGTAAAAAATTAATCAATAGAAGACGACCGCTTTTTCTAAAACAGAATTTGCAGTGTTAATTTTACAAGCACATAACAAAGTTTGCAAACTCTTGAGCTTGTTGGTGAGAGCGGAAGAGAGAATTTAATTTGTTCGTATTGGAGCCGTGTAGTTGTCATGCAGGTGAGTATCTTTATTGTTGGGTAAAAAATTTAAAATTGCTAATCTATTTTTTTTAGAGCTTTTATTTTAAAACAATATTTTTACAATATTGTTCGTATGGACTCCGTGCTCATCTTTTGAGCCCAAGAACGAATCCAGCCAGTATTTCAGAGAGAGAGAGAGAGATAGAGATAGAGCGCTCTACGTTGATTAAATTATGTAGAAGTTGTCGTGATGAAATATTACGGTTTCATGTCGGTTTTCGGCAAATGCTCACTTTAAACAAATCAGTTGCGTTCGGCACAGTTTCATTGTGACGACCTAAACAGATTTTGTATTCCACCAAATATAGAGCACTAGAAAAGCCCGGCGCGCGTTGCTGCGCCCCTTAATGAATAAAAATTTTAATTGAAAATCAAGTGCCAAAAGCTAAAAATTATAACATTTTTTTTATGGGCGTGGCACTGCCCATTTGTGTAATCAAGACTTTGTATAGTCATGACATCTCAATATGTGTGCAAAGTTTCACAATAATCGGCCCAGAGCAAGTACCTCAAAATTATAACTTTTTTATGGGCGTGGTCCCGCCCACTTTTCTTATCACGAAATTATATAGTCATGACAGCTCAATATGTGTGTACAAAGTTTCAGAAAAATCGGTCAAGTGCAAGTAGCTAAATATTATAACTAATTTTTAAATTATACCTTTTTTATGGGCGTGGTACTGCCCACTTTTCTAATCAAGAATTTGTATAGTCATGAGAACTCAATATGTGTGGAAATTTTCATAAAAATCGGTCCAGTGCAAGGACCCCAAAATTATAACTTTTTTTATGGGCGTGGCCCTGCCCACTTTTCTAATCACGAAATTATTTAGTCATGACAGCTCGATATGTGTGCAAAGTTTTAGAAAAATCGGCCAAGTGCAAGTTGCTAAAATTGATAACTAATTTTTTTATGGGCGTGGCCGCGCCCACTTTTTGCCACCCGTAAACACTCCCAGGAATGTGTACAACAACTTGCCAAAGTTTGAGTCCGATCGGTTTGACAGTTTCGGAGTCTATAGGTAACACACACACAGAGTTTTTTATACTTAGATTATCTTAGTGCTATAAATATTTGCGTTTTTTGACGATCTAGCTGGTTTGGCGGGTTTCACATACGATCTCTTTCGCTTCTTTTTATTGTAATGAGTCGTCAATTTTTTATCGAATTTAATCATTCGGTGCAAAAGTATTTGTTTTTTTGGACTTAAAGTGGCATTTTGTTTCAGTCTTTTTGTTTTAATACGTATCGTTCCCAACTTACCAGCTCTTAGATCGCTTCACCTGATCGCCAACGTTAAAAAATTGCTGCTTGAGCACCTCTCAATCAATTTGCAAGCTCTTGTTATGTTTGACAGGTACGTTCATGAAGTAAAGCATCCAATTATTTGTCTTTAAACTTGTTTGATTAGCCTAGGCGTTGTTGTTTTTGTCGTGTCCTAATTACAACCGCTTCTCGGACGTTCACCATACACTTTGCTTAAGCGGCACTTTTTTTAAATTGAATAAGTTAAGACAAACTTCACGCGTATGATGCTTTGTTAGCACAACATTTTTTAAGCAATAATAAATTGTTTTTACCCTTTAATGTTTAAAAGCTAATTGATTGTAAATGACAGATATGTACCCTTAACATGACAAAAACCGCCTTGAAAAGATACACCATCTGTTATGAATACCACATTGCTAAGTTAGACAGCCAATATAAAGAGAAAATAATTATAAAAGTTTTCTGTGATTAAAACCTAAATTGACCTTGGATTAATTTACGGTTAAACAACAATTAACATAGTAAATCTCACAAGAAATCACACCATCTTGGCGGCCAGTTTACATTACGTCTATGTGAAATGACCATGCCCTCAAATCGCTCGTGCAAAATGTCCAAAATGTTGCATGTAGCATTGTTTATTAAAACCACATGTCGTTGGAGTCTATTTTTATTAAGAACAAAATATGTTGCTTTTCTTCTCTGCTTTATGTAATTGTCATATTACTCAGTGAATACGTTTAATATATTGCACACATCTAAATTTCTGTTAGATGCTCTTCGTTGCTTGAATGGTGGAGCAGATTTGCGAAAACATTTCATCCATTTGACAAGCCATAAATAGCCTCTGTTATTAGTTGTTGTTTGGTTGTAAATGTTTTTGACGATACTTTTTTTTGTTATCGCTTTTATAAATATTATTTCTGCGTATGTATTAAAACTTTCCAAACGCCACCACTTCAAGTGTCTAATGATGACAATAAGAGTAGCTAAGTATATGTATGTGTATGGCTAAATAAATGATTGAAAGTGTCTGGTAATTGTCAATGTGTATGTAATATAATAAAATAACATTTAGCAAAAGAAATTGGTATAACCAAACTAAAATAAAACCATTAGCGTCATTACCACCACCACCACCACAAACTTCAGCAGACAGCCATTAAATATTTTGTTGTCTGTCCGTCTGTCTGTCATTTACAGTACTTGTAACTGGTCCCTTTAGTTGTGTAGTGTTTCTTTTTTTGTTCATTCCTTATTCGATCATTCATGCAAGCAATTGTTGGCTCATTCAAAATCATTATAGTAACAGAAACTCATACACATACATACATTCAGTGCTCGAATAGACATTAAGTGTGAAGTAAACTGGTACCCTTTAGTTCGGAAGTTAAGTGGCACTTGAGTTTCTTTTTGATTTGTATTTCACTTGAGGCAAAATATACACTTATAAAGAGTAAAAATTTGTATAAATGTTTCTTCGTTCATTGTGTTTAAGCGTATGTGGGTTAAAGTTAATACAATTTTCTTTATTCTACTCAGTTCGTAACAGTCCGGCGTCATTTACTAGAAAATAATGGAAACTATGTTTTATTTCTTGTTGAACTAACAGTGCGAACGAAAAAACTATTGCCTACCTTGTCGCTTATATAAGTGGGAAATTTGAATACTATTTATATTAAGGAATATTCTAATATTTTTAAATTTTAATCAGGCTTGAGTTCATACTAACATTCTTTATTTTTACAAAGAATTTTTAATTGTGATATATGGAAAGAATAATCTGAAAATTTATATTTTTACCGACACTAGCCGCGTGGAATGCATTTTCGAAACCAGCTGCGATTTTCATCATCAGCTCTCTTTGTGGAATATTCTCACATTTTATATGCATTTTTTTTCGAAAAGCATAACTTCTTTCATACTTAGCGGCTGATTATAACAAGAAGAACTCAAGTTGCTCTGAAAATAGGGGCACTAAATCCGAAACCCGTGATAGGCATAAAAGTATGCTTAATTGTTATGCTGTGAATTTTAAAGGCATGAAAAATGTCCCTACTGGAACCATCATTTCAAACTCGCATAATATTTCAACTAGGTCTTGAACCCAGTCCCCTCAATGTAATTCTTTAGCAATTCTAAGTTTGACATATTGTCCACGATAAAGTTCTCGTATCTTATACGCTTAAACATAGCACATTGACAAAAGTATTCTCATTGCTTTATACACATGCTCTATAAGTCGCTTTATTCGGCACTGCCATGCGTGCTAGATTTGTTCTCAGCACCGTGTGACCTGTTGCTGCACTAATTTATCTTCTTAGTGTTGGCCTACTCAGTTTCAGAATCTTCTTCCATTTCTCCTGATTTGGATTACACCATAGTATGTTCGTCACCTTTTACCGACGATAGAGAGATTTAACTGCGATTTTTATGCTGTAGAAGGTCCTTGCAGAAGGTCAAACTTTCAATCACATTAGCATTTAATCATAGCTGGCTTATTAACCAATAGATGATCTGGAATGCAAAATAATTTGCTCGCTCACCATAATGATTTCTCAAAACCATTCTTAACCATTCATTGCTTTGCGCTTTGTGTATGTCATAGCACCGTTTTTTCTGAAACCAGTTGTCTAAAACTGATCCTGATTTTCATTAAAAAGTCATCTTCAGCAATGAGGTTTATTTCTCAATAAAACAATTGTCTAATTTTGGGCTGAAACCAATCGACATGAGATTCAAGAACATCCAATGCATTTAGAGAAGTCACTGGTTGTTGTGGCTTTCGTGCTAGCGGTGTCATCGTCCATATTTTTTTAAAAACGACGTTTGCTAGGCCATTGCCGTCCACCAATGATGATTACCAACATATTTTGTCCTAAACTTTATTATATGGACGCCAACGACATGTGGTTTAAATAAGACAATGCATTTTGCACGAGCGATTTGAGGGCATGGTCATTTCACATAGACGTAACGTAAACTGGCCGACGAGATGGTGTGATTTCTTGTGAGATTTACTATGTTAATTGTTGTTTAATCGTAAATTAATTCAAGGTCAATTTAGGTTTTAATCACGGAAAACTTTTATAATTATTTGCTCTTTATATTGGCTGTATAACTTAGCTATGTGGTATTCATAGCAGATGCTGTATCTTTTCAAGGCGGTTTTTGTCATTTTAAGGGTCCGAGATATATGCCAATAAGCCACAAACCACATCGGCCCTTAACAACCAAAGCCATCGGTCAAATTCAGCCTGACTTACTTGTCACAGTCACAGAAAATTGAATATTCCGTATGCGGGCCACCCAGGGGCCAAATTACGGCATTCGATTACGATCGAAATTTTACTCGAACGATCGAGTTTACTGTACTTTAGGTATAGAGATTCTAATAAGAATTTTCAAATTTCGATTACGTTCGAATGCCGTAATTTGACCGCGGACCTCAGCATGATGTTTTATTTCGTACCTTTTAAACGAACAAAAAAAATTTTGACGTCTCTCACACACTTTCTTGTATTTAAATTTACTTCAAATTTTCTTTTTAACAAATCAATGGTGACATACTTGTGCATTTCTTAATCGGACATATTGTTTCAAGAAGAACTGTTTCAATTATAAATTTTTTCATCACACAATCTTTATATTAAACTGCCAATAAACTTTGTGTTTAATGAAAATTTTCTACACATTTTCTATAGAATTTTTTTTTTTGTGCTATTTTTACCGTCTCGAATGTGCTGGCGTAGATTAGCCTGGAACACAGACATACTTTAGTTTTAGATGTGTCAACTACTACACATGTTTCTACATATAAAATAGATGGACAATGAAACTACATATTTATAAGTTCTTAAAAATGTCTGCTTAAGTTGTCTGTTTATCTATCGGTCCACCCTTTTTGTTTGAAACGCCCCATCGTTTGTTTCTTCATCCATTTATTGAGCGACTTATTGAAATCCATATGCGTTATTGTATTTTTCTTTAAAGAACAAGTAGTTAGTGGCTCGTTTCATATTTGCTGATCACTATGCTGACAATGTCCATTAAAATTGGGTCACATTAATAAACAACAACAACAACAACAACAACTATTGAAATGCTTTTTAAGCAATAAATATGTAAGTATGTGCATTTAAAGTTTATGGAATTTGCATAATTAATGATCTTTTTTATTCATAACATTCTGCCTATTATTGATGTCTGTCTTTCTGTGTACTGTTTGTTATACAAAAAAAAAAAGAGATTTTTTTCTGTCATAAACTTAATGAGATTATAATTTATATATTGTTTTTAATAAGTATTATAATTTGTTTTTAAAAATATGTAAATCGTCTTAAATGGGTTTATGCCATGACACTAGGTAATTAATTGTCTGTGCGCTATAATCAGATTGTCATTAGGGTCTGAAATCATTTTGAAGTATTTTATTTAAATAGTATGTGTTATTATCAATAGTATGTATAGCAGTACAAAAGAACTTAACACTTTGTTCTCATATTAGAGCGATTTATGACGCGAAACTTTGTTGAGGAATATAAAGAGACATTCAAATGGTTATTGCTTTACTAGTCGAAATATATTTTGTTTAAAGCTTTAAATTACGTTAACATATAAATCATTAAATCTTAGTCTGTGATAGAATTAAAGCCATCCATCCCTAAGGTCTATCTAATATATAATTGAAAATCTTTCTTTTGGTCTTTTGCTAAACCTAAAGCAGATAATTCTGCTTTGAAGAAATAATTATTCTTACTAGTTTGACTGATAGACTGCACTCGGTTTTATCTCACGACTGGCTTCTTTACTATGATTTTTAGTGTTCATAACTTGCGTGTTGCAGAAGTTCTGCTGGATAAAGAGACAATGGCCTTGTATAATAGAGATCTGGTAAACTTTCTTGCATCAGAGCAGCCAAAAAAAGACTAGAGTTGGCTTAAAGAAATCCATGATTAGACAATTTAAATTCCAATTTAACAGCGGACATTCTTTTCTATACACAGTTACTTAGCCAAAGTGTTTGCTACTTTGAACATCTAATTACCAATTTCGTTAAAAAAAAACAAGCGTGAACGCTACATTCGACCGTACCGAATCTGATCATACTTTTCACCATCATGTAGGTTAGTGACCACGTCGTAGCTTAGCTTAGATTTAATGACGCCATTATCTTTGAATTAGCTGCATCCTAGTACTCAAGCCGTTTTATTTGATAGCCATATAGTGGTGGCAGGGAGAAAAGCCATAATTACTATTCTTGCTCCATATATCCGCCATTCTATTTCGGACAACGTAATGTAACATATGAAAAATTTAACCCCCTCAATATTGGTATCAAACGAAAGGACATGGCCAATAGAATGCAGTAAAGAATGAAAAAGGTTAAATCCAAGATGGCGTGCGAAATAAAATGGCGGATATGGGATCAAAAATAATAATTACGGCCCCTACCACCTTCACAATATCGGTATCAAGTAAAAGGGCTTGGACAGTACAATACAGTTATTTAAAATCCAATATGGCGTCCTAAACAAAATGGCGGATAATTTGTTCACCCCATCAGTATGGGTATCAAATGAAAGGGCTTGACCACAAGGATACGGCTACATAGCTATGTAAAAATTCAAAGTCAAAGATGGTGTTAGAAATGGTATATCGTCGGGAAACCTGCTCACTCCCCTTCAGCAAATTTTACAGGCGAGACAAAAAACTTCGCATATTTCATATTTCAAATTGAAATTTCTAATAAACACTAAATAATGTACTGGATTTTGCAGTTTTTCTTACAAAAATTTTTCTGTGAGAGGATTTGCTAATTATGCTAATTATGTGAAAAAGGGTATATATAGGTTTGTCATTCCGTGTGAAATTTCTACAATTTTCATTTCCGACCCCATAAAGTATATATTTTCTGAAAGCTTATGAATAGGGGAGTCGATTAAGCTCTGTCAGTCTGTCCGTGTGTATGTTGAAATCAACTTTTTGAAGCCCCCGACATCGCTTGGAACCGGGTGAGGTATTAAAATATCAGAAATATTCGGGAGTAGATCGGTATTGCAAATCAGAAATATCGGTACATAAACAACTGAGATATGAGCAAAAACCCACGACCACCTCGATTTTTTTTCACAAAAACAACATTACAACAACAACATACATACATACAAACGTGTATACTGGTTAGAGAAAACGTGGCATCGAATCCCAGCTTAGCCAAAAAAATTTTTTTTTAAATTTTTTTTAGAAATTTTTTTTTTGAATTTTTTTTTATATTTTGTATTTAATATATTATTTATATATTTATTAATTTTTTTTAAAATTTTTTTTTTATTTTTTTTTGTTTTATATTTATTATATATATTTTAATTATTTTTTAATTTTTTTTTAATTTTTTTTAAATTTTTTTTAAAATTTTTTTTTTTAATTTTTTTTTTTATTTTTGTTTTTTTAACATACATACGTAAATGTATAATTTTACAATGGTATGTTTTTTATATGTATGTACGTATTTCATATCGGATGAATGGTGATACAAACTACTGTTATTGCATGACTACACGTTGTGAAGGGTATATAAGATTCGGCACGGCCGAATATGGCGCTCTTACTTGTTTTTCTTATCAATCCTTTTTACACACTTCAAGACTTTAATTGAAGAAAAACTACATGCTGGTCGACGAGGCGTATTTTTCTTTACCACACGCCATCAAAATCTCAATTTACTTTAAAAGTGGATTTAGCAGGTTTTTATAAAAAGACGACGATAAAACATTAAGTCTCGGTTCAGCTACGGTGAAGGGTATTATCAGAGTCAGCACGGCCTACAATAGCATTCTTATATGTTTTTATTTTTTCTTTTGTTTAAAAAATAAAACTCGATATTGATAAAAAATAAACACGAAATTACTCTTGTAAACAAAAATAATCTATTTGTTTAATAATTTTATTTATTGCTTTTATTTTCGCATAAACAAGCAAAAGTTTTTTTTTTCATCCATACATACATATGTATGACAGCGTTTATTGTAATTTTCAATATTGTATTAAAGTTATTGTATTTTCTGCACTCAAAATCTCTCAGTTAATTATTGTTCAACAACTATGTACATAGTACATACAAAAATAATAACAAATTATTACAATATATACGATACACAGACTAAAGATAAAACGAATAATAATAAGATGTGAATGGAGTGAGTGAGTAAGTATGAGCAGGATATATTATATTTATATAAATATAAGTATGCATGTATGACTATCCTGATGCTATGGCAGACAATGTGTTTAATTATGTTTTTGAAAATGTTAACTGAATTACTGAAACTTTTGTTTCTTTCTCTGTGTGACATTTGTGCCCACAAAAACCAGACATGCTCATACTAACACTCCTTTCTGATTGTAATTTATAAGAGAATATTGTTGTATTTATTATCAATACCATGGCGGGTAGAAAAAGCCAGAATCTCGCCGCAGCTGTAATTGTTTTAAAAGTTGGTTTTAACGCCATTATCGATGAAAGAGTTTTAAAAATTTAAATTCTTTAGGTAATAACGAAGTGAACTTAATACAGGCTCTAGCTGTTGTTTAAATTTTTTTTATTAAAGGTATGCATTGTCAGAACTGCGTAGCAGCAGCTTAGGTTAGGTTAGATCCGGCAGCCGCTTGAAGGCATAGCTCACTTGGGTCCTCCAAGGGTCCCGTTGTGATACCGTAAGCACCAACGCCCGTTCGTCTATGTCCTTTGGCCGTCGTTCTTCAGCCATCCTGTCCTGTTTACAAAGGTGTGGATCTTTCCCAGATCAACTGCGGAAAGAAAAGTTTTACTTACAAGTATTCGCTGACCTAGAATCTGGTGTCTCAGGTCCCCGAATGCAGGACAATTACAGAGAAGATATTCAGTTGTCTTCTCCTCTTCCTCGTTATCGCAATTTCTGCAGAAGTCGTTGTAAGGGATATTTAGCCTTTTCGCATGTGTACCTATAGACCAGTGTCCGGTAAAGACCGCTATGAGGTTCCTTAGGTGGATTCGGGGCATGTTTACTGCATATTGCGTCCTATGCACATCCATGTCAGGCCAGATCTTTCTGGTTTCCAAACAAGTGTGTTCTCTCACCCATCTTTCCTTGGCATTCAAATATAATCGATGCGAGATTAGCTGCTTACCCTTCGATAAGGGAATACCCAAAGCACAATTGGATTCAACCGAATCTAAGGTAGTACCGGCTTTTGCAAGTGCATCAGCTCTATTATTACCATCAATATCCCCTTGTCATGGAACCCACACAAGGGTAACCGTCGAGTGTCTCGCTATCTCCTCAAGAGACACCTGCCATTCCTGGGCAATTTTCGATGTGCTGTACACACTCTCAAGGGACCTAATAGCCGCCTTGCTGTCAGTAAATATATAAATATCCCTGCCAGATATTTCATTATACTGAATCTGTTCCGCGGCTGTCTTAATAGCCATTAATTCGGCCTGTATCGCGCTACAATAATCTGGTAGCTTAAGGGACAATTCCAAATCCAACTGGATCGAAAAGATACCACATCCCGTTTCAGCATGTTATTTCGATCGCCAGTAAGTATCTGGATGGCATTCTCCGGAGGTCGGAGGCCGTTGTCGTATTCAGATCTATCCGGTATATTCGTCACGAAACCCGGATCAAGTACTGGTTCAGGTACCTTGTAATCAATAGGAGAAGCAATATTGATCACACCTAAAATCCTGGCATGTCCATAATTCACATACTTCCATGCCCTTGTGGCATTCAGTGCGGTGTCCGCAGCCATCTGCTTAGCCAGGATGTCTGGTGGTAACCAGTTCAAAATAGTGAAAAACGCCTTAGATGGGGGGTCCTAAGAGCACCTGTTATCATAACCGCAGCCATTCTCATAATACGTTCGAATCTGTCATGGTGGATTTTCTTCTCCAGCGCCACGCACCAGACTGCCGATCCGTAATAAAGAATTGGTCGGAAGACAGAAACGTATAGCCAGTATAAGTTCCTGGGGTTAATACCCCAACTAAGGCCAATTGCCCTCTTGAACTCACAAAACGATTAATGAATATTAAATTAAGTCACATTAAAGAGAATCTTAATCTATTACCCTCCCAACCAAATTATCCTAGAAAAATATATTGTTAAAATGGCCATAATTTCTTTTTACGGTATTTTTATAAAATTGCATACATATTGTTAACATTTTCGCAGTTTTAGAGAAAAAAAAAGATTAAAAGAAAACGAAACATAAAAATGAAAATATTTGAAACTACAATCATAGTTTTCATGTTTCTTTTCTTCAAGTCGCAGACACAATTCTGTTTCAGCATTAAGATCATCAACGTAAAAGTAATTAAACTACCGTCCATTTTCCTTCTGCGATTATGCGAAATATCATTATTCCGCATTATTCTATTTAATATTTTCTGTTGTAAATTTATTCTAATGACCTGTATAATGTGGCTTCATCGAAACTGAATTTAATTCCAACATAAAAATCTCTAATTTAAATGCCTTATCTGCATTTTTAAATGGATTTAATTTTATTAATGAGATTTCATTTCTAATGTCATCACTGCAATTTCCTTAAGTTTTTTTTTCTCGTTTGCTCCTGCTGTCTTTTGCACTTAGAACTTAATATATTTACAAGGTGTTTTTTGTTATTAATAATTGTCGTCGTAAATTTATTTTTAATATCGTTAATGTGATTTAAACAAAATAAAACAAATAGTTAAGAAATACAATTGTAAAGAGAGACTATAATTTATGTTGAGTGTTTCTCTGTTCTTATGAGTTTCGATGTGGGTCTCGTTCGTATTGCTTTGCCTCGATTCTGTGCTGCTGTGCATTATGCTGTATTAAACTCTACTTCTTTTTTTTTTTTTTTTTTGTTTTAGAGAAAAATCCCTTCTTTTTGTAGTTTACGTTTTTTGTTGTTGTTGTTGCTGTTTCTGTTCTATATTTAATGAAAGTGTTACATAAAATGAAAATGAAATTTTTTCTCATTTTTTTTTTATTTTTTTTTTATTAAAAAAACAACAAAAAGCAGATACTCCCAACCACTTTTTTTACTAAAGAAAACTAATCATGAAATATTTATGTAAAAAAAAAGAATTCTTCTAAAAAAAATGTTAAAATGTTTTACTTTCTTTAATTCCTTATGACACTTGTTTTTTCCTGTCTTCATCTCTCGAGGCCAAGAATTAATTCGCCTAATTTCGGATACCCTGTTCTAAAGTGAAACGTATCCCAGAGAATCGAGAATCGAAGCTTGTTCTTGTCGGACGGGGCAATGTTTGGACTATAAGGCGGTTGTGAAAAAATATCTCAAAAATTCCTTTCCTTTTTAAACAGATACTGCAAGTTGTGACCGAGCTTTGTCATGATGGAGTATTACGTTTTCATGTCTGACCGCATGTTAAGGCATTTTTCGGCCACTGCTCGCTTTAAACAAATCAGTTGCATTCAGTACAGGTTCCTTATAATGATCTAGTCACCTGTTGTTCGATATTCACATTCAATCGAAAGGGTCCGCCAAATAACTTTTTTTTTTTAAAATGCTATAAAAAAATGTAGCTTCGGCTGTGTCGCACGTAGCGCCGTCCTGTTGAAACCAAATGTTGCCAATATCCTCCTCTTCAATTATTGTGAACAAAAATTCGTTCAACATAACTACGGCCACTCCTTGCTCAATGGCCCAATTTTGCCTCTGGACCAAAATCCGCACCAAACAGTGACTCGTTTTGGGTGTATCGGCTTTGCAATGTATGCGTGCGGGTTTTCTGTGCCCCAAATGTGACAATTTTGCTTGTTTACATACCCGCCAAGATCAAAATGAGCTTAATCTGAAAAAATGATTTTTTTTTGGCAAAATCGGAATCTTCTGTAAGTCGATCGCAGGCCCACTTAGCAAAGCGTATACACAACCATATTCGTTCAGCGGAAGGATAAAACTAATTATCTGTCAAATCAGACATGAGCAAAGTGTTACCATTAACGAAATAAGCACTAGTTGAAAAAAAAGAAGACTGGCGAACCCTTTAATACGCGTCGGGCTATCGTAATTGATCCATTTTTTATTGGTGCAAAAATAGTAATTTTTTTTTTAGCGTGAGCAGACGCTTTTGCTGCGTCTTTGAAGATATCACGGCTTTGGCTGAAACCTTCTCGCAAACATTTTAAAATTGCCGCTTGAGTAGTCACCAGAAAAGACCATAACCTTCTTGTGTCTTCAAACTGTTTTTGGCAGGCCTAATCGTTATTTGTCAAAATCAACACTTCTGATGCTTACAAACCATCTCTCGCACGTTAAGCTTCATGAAATTCATGTGGGTTATTAAAATTCAAAAAATACGTCATCTGTTGTGAATTTCCCATTTTCAAAACACGTGGAATTTTTTACACAAATAGAGAAATTACTTAAAATGTTCAGTAATTAGAAAAAGATTTGAAATTCAGAATTATGTGGAAGTTTTACATGCTTCTCAAAACCTACAATCCACGTTGCAAAACACTGCCTGAAACACACACACATAAAACTCTTTAACGGATGGCTTAGATGTTGGGTTCTTCAGCTGTAGTTTTGCTCCCCACTTTATGCTGCTGAACATCCAACTAACCGACGATACACATTTACTCACATATTCACTATACAAATGTATGCCGTTATGTATGTTTGTACATCTTTGTATTTATATTTAGCAAATACTTAGAAGAGAGTCAGACCAGGCAGCCAGTGTCAGGCAGTCCATTATAGTGTCATATTAAAACATAATCCGGAAATAAGTCATTTTAATATGTATCTGTAGTATTTATTATAGACATACCTACACACGTATATTTTTATATACATTCGTATACATATATTTACATACATCTAGTTATGCTTACTTGGCGTTTTTTGTTGTTAAATTCCTGTAGTTTCATATTAATTCTTGCACTCGCTAACATTTTATTCAGCTTTGCAGTTGATTTTATAAACGTTTTCAACTCTGTTTTTTCTCATTTAAACCATTCATTCGACTCCCTTCTTTTTTTTTAAGTTCTTGTGTGTTATATTTAATTTTATGGAATATTTAAACATAAGCATCGGAACTAAATCTCTGCATTATTATTTTACAAAACACTGTATGTTTGTTTACTGCCCTAAGCTGCTAATGGAGGCAGTTTTAATTTGTTGATGCTTTTAGAAGAGTTTGGTCTAGAGACAGACACAACTCAAAAATAACTCGAGTATTCTTAAGTCTGATTTGTTTTTAACATGTTGGGTTCCCTAATGCTAAGTCTCGTAGAAAATCTGAAGAACGCGCTGGCGAATTAATTTCCGAACTTCCGGATATTATACGCCTCCCAAAAATCTTACTTAAAAGTGCCATTGAGTCTCGTGCAGTGTCAGGACCTTAACAAATTTTCGTTCTTTAGCCAATAGCGGTCTCCATTTACGGTTACTGCACTCACATCTTCATTTTCGAAGAAGTAAGGACCCATGATATTTTTAGATATGGTGCCTTCCATAGTGTACACCAAATGGGTTGCAATTGGAGTTGATGAATGGATCTTGGATTTACAAAATCCCAACCAAGGGCATATAAACAAAAACGAGCTACATCACTTATAATGAGATTTTCAATAAAGTTGGTTTCTGGTGACTTGAAATTTTAATACAAACTTTAGACGTTACCTATGATCTGCGTGCTTTAATTCTTAGACCAATTCTTGGAGAAATATTTTTTTTTTAATGCGCCGTGTGAAGTACTTTCCATTCCCACTTAAGCAGAAAGTCTTCTGGTAAATGTGTTTTATGTTTCGTTAACTCTTTGCTCTACAAGTTCAATATTTTCCATACTGAGAATAAAACGCAGTTTACCAGTTCGAGTCAATACTCTTACGCTGCCATATAGCATATGTTGCTGGTAACGACGATCTAGGCAACGAATCATTGCTTAAGAGGGCAAAATGCTGACGTTATAATGTCGACGATGTCTTTTTCGCGTTTAAACAATTAATCTCTAATTGAAAAATTTTCGTCCCACTTCCAATCAATACTCAAAAATTTAACTTTATCAACGTAGAAAATACAAAAAGTACCTAACAAAAATGGAAAAAAGTACCTTTTTAGTTGGCCAAACATTTTCGCGAATTTCAAAATTCTATCTTCATCAATGTAGAAAATACATAAAACACCATTTAAATGCGAAAAGGTACCTTGTGTGTCGCCCATATCGTTTTCATTCTCACCTGGAATCAATAGTCCCCTAAAAAAGTGCCTTTTGACTTTGCCAAACATTCTCAGTTTCACCTCGGATCAATAATCTCTAATTTAAAAATTCTCTTTTCAAAAACTTGGTAAATACAAAAGGTACCACAAACAAGTAAGAGCGCTATATTCGACCGTGCCGAATCTTATATACCCTTCACAACGTGTAGTCATGCAATAACAGTAGTTTGTATCACCATTCATCCCATATGAAATACGTACAACAATATCAAAAACATACATATATAAAAACAACTTATTTTAAAATTATAACTTTACGTATGTATGTTAAAAGAAAAAAAAAAAAAAAAAAAAAAATTAAAAAAAAAATTATAATAATAACAAATATAAAACAAAAAAAAATTAAAAAAAAAAAATTTTTTAAAAAATTAAAAAAAAAAATAAAAATATAAATAATATATTAAATAAAAAAATAAAAAAAAAATAAAAAAAAATTAAAAAAAAAATATAAAAATAAAAAAAATTTTTTTTTTGGCTCAGCTGGGATTTGATGCCACATTTTCTCTAACCAGTATACATGTTTGTATGTATGTATGTTGTTGTTGTAATGTTGTTTTTGTAAAAAAAAAAATCGAGGTGGTCGTGGGTTTTTGCTCATATCTCAGTTGTTTATGTACCGATGTTTCTGAATTTCAATACCGATCTACTCCCGAATATTTCTGATATTTTAGTACCTCATCCGGGTCCAAGCGATGTCGGGGGGCTTCAAAAAGTTGATTTCAACATACACACTGACAGACTGACAGAGCTTAATCGACTCCCCTATTCATAAGCTTTCAGAAAATATATACTTTATGGGGTCGGAAATTAAAATTGTAGAAATTTCACACGGAATGACAAACCTATATATACCCTTTTTCACTGTGTGAAGGGTATAAAAAGGGAAAAAATACCTCAATAGTCCCCTAAAAAAAGTACCTTTTTGACTTGGCCGAACATTCTCGTCTCACCTCGGATCAATAATCTCTAATTTCAAAATTCTCTTTTCAAAAACTTGGTAAATACAAAAGGTACCACAAAAAAGGGCAAAAATACCTTTTTGGGTTTTCTATATCATTGTACAAAATTCACATTTAAAATGTTTAAATATCTATTTAACAATAAAATATTTTGATAGACACAATTTAAATAAATCTTAACTTTTTTGCATTAAAAAAACAAATAGGTTTTAAAAAGTACCAAACTGTTTAACCTAATTTCCCCTTTCTACCCTGCTATGAATGTGTCTCAAGTTTTACTAAATTATATAATTTTTTGTCTGGTGAAATCACTATTACAAATGTTGTCCGCATTGGCTTCGTGATTAGCCTTTCCCCTTCTGTTACCTATTGAATAATATAAGAACTTTTTTTAAGTACCCAAATTTATATTTTTTCGCAAATTAACTAATACTGTGTAAATTTTCAAAATAAACACTAAACGAATTCGATTTAGTGATTTAGATTTATATTAAGCGATTTAATACATTGAACTAAGATAATTTTAAGTGACATCGCGTGAAGGAACAGATAAACTAATTTTATTTTATTATATTAAATTTTTTGACTTAGACCACTTTCGTAATTAAGGGCACACATACACATACATAGATGAAAAAAGTTTATAAGTTTTTTTTTTAATTTTTAAACCCAATGGTGACTTTAGACCAACCCTGTAGTAGATATACAATAAATTTTTTTCTGTGGTTTTGTTTTTGTCTTTCATTATTATCAAAGTTTAATTTTAACATTGATTTGAATTTTTTTTCGGCACATTCGTTTTCTTGCCTCTTACTACTACTCATAATTAAAAATAAATTTTATAAAAGTTAAACTATTTTTCAATACACATTAATGAGATAAAGTTTGAGTGCATTACAACACAAATTGTTGAAAAAAAAGTTATTCGTTTAAATATAGAAGTTAAAAACAAAAACACATATTGTATGTATATCAATAAATTCACATTTCGGTACTTTGCATGGCTGTTTGTAAAATTTTTCTTTGGCTTAATAATCGTATATTAAGTGTCAGTCAGCCCTTTTGTGTTGGAACAGCAACATTAAGATTTTCTTTTGGGAAATTATTATACTATTCGTATGTTTCTTTAGTTAATGACTGCGATGGCAGTTGCCACGACACGATGGCAGTTACCATCGACATTAATATCAACACATATGAGGCAGGGTTAATGATAATGATTACGACTACACATACATATACATACAATTTCTCCCCAGATTATTGTTTATAACAATTCATTACACACATATTTAATTCCTCTACTAAAACTAAAAACATTCTTACATATTTAGTTATACAAATCGTCCTGTGGTGTAATATATTTCTATCGTTTCTCACAAATAGAAATATACATACAAGTTACATGAGGTGGAATTAACTAACTACTCGTAATCATTTGACTTTTGTTGTGTGACTTATAGTCAAGCCAATGTTGGTTGGCAATTAAGATGCCTGATTGTGTTGTTACACGTAATAAAATTTATCTCATGGAATTGAGCTGTTCTTTCTCTAATTGTAAGATTAAAAGTTTTTTTGTTTGTTGATTTATTTGAATATTCTCCATAATACTAATAGCCGAACTCATCGAGTAAATGCATATAATTATTTTGAAGGGTAAAATTTGATTTACTGCCAAGAAAAATGAAACAATGATTTAAACTAAAGTATATGTATAAAGCTACGGTCACATATATCAAATATTTGCTCAAATATGCGTGACCACTAATTCGTTTAAATGATTATTTAATTTAATGCAATTTTTCTTACACCAAATAATGTCAGAACAAAGAACAACAGATTAATATCGCAATTTGATCAAATCAAGACAATTTTTAATTAAATAAACATTTATTAATTATGGGAGAAATAAATATATTTTAGTGGTCACGCTTATTTGAGCAAATATTTGCCATATGTGACCGTAGCTTAATAGTTGAGTGCTAGTAACTTGGGAAATTAAAATTTCTTTAATGTTAATAAATGTCATATATCGCGGATAGAAGCTGTTGGTTCTTCGTAAAATCTATGGTGATTGAAATCTTGCAATAAATTATGTAGAGCCTTTCGGTGGTGACAGAGGGTAAAAATATTTTCATCAAAGACGCCAACATATACATAACGTTACCTTCACTCATAAAGAAACTAAATCCACATATTTTGAAATTTTAATTTTCGATGCAAGGAAATACAGAAAAAGAAATACTAAGGCATGTTTTCTTGTTGTTGTACAATGTTGAATAATGATATAATTTATAAAATATAAGCCCCTATTGCGGTTCTCCACTTTTGTAATAGTTTGGTTGTCTTTGGCAAATTGACATTGCCATTCTCAACTCAAGTGACAGTTGACTATTCAGTTGTGTATCTATTTTTTCGCGGTATTGCTGTTTTCAACTTTGTAAAAATTTGGTCGACAAAAACTGCTTAAGAGTAGTTCTGTTATTGACAGTTAAAGTTGATTTTTTTAAAAGCGGTAAATATGGAAAACAAACTGGAGAGCTCGTAAGTATGTGTACTTTTTTATAATCAATTTTTCATTGCATTTTTGATAGCTCCCGTCAACAAAGAATCTAAAAGTAGCACATAACTTTAATATAGAAGGAATAGCCACCACGCGAACAGGTGTTTTTAGGTGATCTTTAATTTCATCCAGCAAATAACAAGACGCTTCTAGTAGGAAATAACTTTTAAGTCTATTATTAAAACATTATTATTTAGTTTCGTTACTTATTATAAATTTATACTTGGAACTGGGCAGCTCAAGAGGCTTTGAATCATCACGAATTTTTCTTCTTGTACGTAGCACATCTACACAAGAGTTTTTATATTCATCATCATAACATAAATCGACACTTACATATATCCAATATACATATATACTTTTTATTCGGCACAGCAGTTAAAAACTATTTTAGGAAATTTTTTTTCATTTGCCAAACGTAGTATTTAAGGTTGGTAGTTCGATATTTTAAGTTGGCAACTTTAAAGCAAACTCAACTAAAAACAGTTGAGTATCACAATACATAAAATGAGTTTGGTTGTGCATAAGTTGGGTTGAGTTGAGTGGTGAGCCGCAATAGGGGTATTAATAATTTCCCTCTATCTATTCTTAGTCCTTTTCACTTTTTGAGTCGATTAAGCTGTTTTCCCGTGTCTGTTGTAAACATTTGTATGGCCAAACTATTAAGCTGAGTAACCAAAAAATTTTCGGCGCAGTTTGATATTGAAAATAAGATAAATTAGCCATCCCGGAAATAAGTTACGAAACAAAAAACAAACAAAAAAAACAATAGTGATCTTTTTTGTGGTGCCGATTCTTAAATATACTTCACCTTCATGTACATTCGTATGTATGTATGCCCAAACTCTATAAATTACCTCAGTCTAGACTTGAAACCGTAAGATACGCGATTTTGTTTCTCACGCCATTAGGATTTGAAATTTATTTGTGTGATATACTGTACTTTACTACTCAAGCTACTTTGTTTTCAATGCCATTTTGAATTTTTAATTTGTTCATGTCGAGCTCTTTTATTTAGCATCCATATTTTTTTCGGGTAACATCTTAGTTTTGAAACACTAGTCCTCGTTTTTCATTTAATAAAATCTAGCTGAATCCGGACCGCTTTGCGGGTCTCTACAATGTTTCCTGTTATTCCTAAGCTGGATCAGGAGAAACAATCCTCAATTTTATAACAAATCCAATAAACTAAGGAATTTAAAACAACAAAAAGTCAAATAAAATGAAACAACAGACATCTTTTATACGGAAGTTCAAATTTTTACGCCCCCTTTCTCTCTCTCTCTCCGCTTTGTCTATACATATAAAGTACTCTTTACAAAAACAATATGTATTAGCACGCATTAGTTTGTTTATTTTTGTTTTGTTACATACCTACATATGGTTTGCTTATGTGTTAGTAGCAACTATAGGCGCTTATACATTACCGATTTGAATTGGATAAAGATTCTGCACATCTGCAAGAAAATTCCTTTTAAATGTGTTACCTAAAAATAGACTATGGTCTATTAATATATAAGATATATGGAGACATTAAGGATGCTTAAGAAGATACTTTTTTAATTACTGGGTGTGACATTTGATTTCGGATGTCATCTGGGATTTGATTCTACTAGTCATACATTAAAATTGTTTGTATATTGTACTGCATAACTAAGAAAAAGTGTCTGAGTAAGAAAGCACTTTTATAATTTAGCGTTATTTTTTTGTTTTTTTTTCAAGTAGCAACCCTGAAATTACGATTTTGAAATAGAGCACTTTATGAAAGAACAACGCGTGATACAGTAGACTCGCGGTAACCAAAACACTGCCTTAGGTGAACAACGGATAAGATGAACATAATTTTTTTACACTGACTACTCTGTAGTAGTGAGAAAGCCTTATAACGTGAACAAATTTGTTGGTTATCTAAATCCTTTTCATAAAAAGGGATTTCCTCGTAAATGATTGCACAGGTTTAGTTAAGTGCGCGCTGCTGATTTAGCATGACCTAATTTTAATTTTTTCGTGAAAAATGTCACAAAAACTACTTAAATTCTAAAGTTAAACTTCTTGTAATTGGAAAGGCAAAAAATCCTCGCTCTCTTAGAAATTTGAAATTTCCTGTGGACTACAATTGCTCCAAATCGTAATGGATGACAGCTGCCATTTTTGAAAATTTGTTTACCTATTAATGGACGCTATTGGCCATTTAAATTCAACTTGGAAATGTCTTGAAAAGAAAACAATAGCAAAACGCTGGCTGAACATTTTTAGCTCTTTAGGAGATGAAGAAGATTGTGAAGAGGATATCCCATTATCTTTTTTAAGAGAAAGAATTTGTTCAGTAATTAAAATTTTAAAATTAAAAGATAATCCAAGAAAAGGTAACACATTTCTTTAATTAATTTTAACGTTCTTTTTTTCCTTAACAAAACAAATGTACATAACAGTCCGAAATACAAAAAAATATATGAATTTGAGTTAAGTCTCGTGTCGAATTTATTTGGAAATTTTAAAGAGTTACACCTTCGTCAACATGAACAACTTCGCAAACGTGAACACGCCCTGTTTTTAATAGTTCACGTTACCGCGAGTCTACTGTAATTGTAAAAACTTGCTACAGCGATTCAAACAAAGTGAAGTTAATTCCAATTTTTCAAAAAAGTCTTAGCGCAATTCCATCTGCATGGCTTCGTGAATTCACAATATTGTCGAATTTAAGTCTCAGAAAATGCTCATGTAATTCATGATAAACAACGAGCAACTGTCTAGTGCGGATTTTAGTCAGACGTCGTCATTGGGCCTTAATTTTTGGAAGGTGAGCCCGAAAATGAAGTGACTGTGAATGGTATTCGTTAAAGAAACATGACAATGGAGTTTTTGTAGCCTCAACAGGAGGCATGTATCTGGACATCAAGTGATTTTCAAAAGATAGCGTCACCTCCGCGCATGATACAATCCATATGTTGCAGCAACGTGTTCCAAAACAAATTATCTTAAGGAATTCTGATGTCAACTGGCCATCCAGATCATCCTGTTTAAAGCAATGTGATTTTTTTCTTTACGGTTCTTTGAAGTCTTTCATTGGTGCGAATAAACCGGAAGTGATTCCTGAGCTTTAATTAGAGATCTAATGCGTCATCACTGAGATACAATCGCATGTCGTGAAAAAATTTTGAAAAATTTTCTGAAAAGACCAATGGCCTGTCATTAGAGTCGTGGGGCCATTCGAAGAATATTATATTAATATATATTATTCCATACTTAATCGGAACATGTCGTCATTAAAAACCACTAAATAATTACAACTGTCACACAAAATACTGAGACACCGTTTTGTTAAATCCTCTAATTTGAAAGGAATTTTACACGTGTCTGTTATTTTCAGCTTAAAAAAAATTAATTTTCGTTTGTAAATTTTAGGGAAATAAGCGAAACAGTAATATTTTAGTCATGAATAACTAAAACTATTACTTATCAAAAGAAAAAGTTTGATTTCGGGGGGATATATTTCTTCACTAGATCAGCGCTCGATTTTGGTACTTACTATCTTAGTCCGTTGCATTTATTTATTTTACGGATTTTTTTTTTCAAACTTGACTGCTTCTGGAAATCCGGTGGTATTTTTTAATATTTTAAGGTTGAATAAGAGCTTTCATCCGAACAGATAGTCATCATGCAATCGACTTGCCTAATTTTTAGAGTTTTCTATTCAGAAAATATATACTTTTTGTGGTCGTAGAGGAATAGTGTAGAAATTACAAATGGGGTTCCAGTCATCACATACTCTCCTCTTCAGTATCATTATCACGAGACTTGAAAAAAATGTATTACACTAAATTAAATGAAACGAGTTAAGACTTGGCGGCACTCAAAATTTGGCTTATTTGCATCTATATACAATTCTATACACACACGACAATACTCTTCTAGGGAATAAAATAAATGGCTGCAACATTTATAAAAAAAAAAACTTGGGCAAGTATATTTGTGTTGCATAAAAGGCATGTCATTTTAGTTATACTGTGTTAAGTATTCCTTCAATTGCTTTAACCTTGAGACACATGCTTGCTTACGTATTCATTAGAAATATTTTTATCAACACTTTTATACCCTTGAACTTTAGAAAAATAACATGATTATATTTTAAATCATTTTATAAATCTGTGGCTTGGAGCTAAAAGGGCCAATGTCAAAATATTTACTTTTGAGAAAATTGGAATCCAAGATTTACTTTTATAGGTGCTTTCATAGTGACATTGGCCAGCATTTTATTTTTGAAGCTGTTCTGGATTAAGTATGACTTTAGCTGTTTTACCATAATGAAATAGAGCAAGAAAACAAATCTCATGCAATGATTAACTCAAAAGAGCAAAAAAGTGACATTGACCCTTTTAGCTCCAAGCCACAGAAATATTATATGTGTTTTGAATAATTAACAAATACATTTTTATGTTCTTCTCTTTGCAGATAATTGGTGAGTTTCTGAAATAAAATTTCAAATATTTTATAACGAAAACTGAAAGTGAACACTGTAAGTTATGTACGATAAACTAGATATTTTCTTTCGGTTGTAACCAAATTTTTGTATTTTATCAGCTAATGCGAAAATAAAATTTGAAAGGTTATTTTAAATGTTTTTTTTATAGCATTTCTTTTTAACACTTGTCTGACAATTAACAAACAATTATTTTATGGCCCTGGAAAAAATTGCCTATACAGTGCCACCTCGCTTAACGTAGCCCTCGATAAGCGCAACTCCTCGATTATTGCAATTCGTAAATTGTTGACTCCGTCAATGCTACTTTTCAAAAAAAAAAACCTCAGTTATGGCAACTTTTCTCCCAAAATTATCAATTTGTCATTTTTTTTATTTAGATTTCTGTAGCTTTAGATTAGATTTACCGCTATTCCAAGAATACTGAAATATGCGTGTTGCACTTGTTTTTATACCCTTCACACAGTGAACAAGTAACAGTGCTATATTCGGCCGTGCCGAATCTTATATACCCTTCACAACGTGTAGTCATGCAATAACAACTGTTTGTATCACCATTCATCCCATATAAAATACGTGCATACGTACACGTTAGAATAAATGTGGCATCGAATCCCAGCTGAGCCAAAAAAATTTTATTTTATTTAATATGTTATTTATATTTTATTTAATATGTTATTTATATTTTATTATTTTTTTATATTTTTTTTAAATTTTTTTAAAATTTTTTTCTTGTAGTTTTTTTTCTTATTTTTTTCTTATTTTTAATATTTTTTTTTTTTTGTAATTTTTATGAATAGAGGAGTCGATTAAGCCCTGACCGTCTGTCCGTCTGCCCGTCTGCCCGTCTGTCCGTGTGTTGGTTGAAATCAACTTTTAGAAGCAACTATATGTTCCTCAGATCTGTATATGGTATAAATCTCTTGGAAATATCCAGGAATGAATCGCTATTGAAATTCAGCACAATCGCCCCATAACTTTCTGAGATATGAGCAAAAAACCACGACCACCTCGTTTTTTTTCACAATTACAACAACAACATACATACATAGATACATGTAAAAAACATACCAAACAAAAAAAATTACAAAAAAAAATATTAAAAATAAGAAAAAAATAATAAAAAAACTAAAAAAAAAAAATTTTAAAAAAATTTTTTAAAAAAATTAAAAAAAATATAAAAAAAATAATAAAATATAAATAATATATTAAATAAAATAAAATAAAATTTTTTTGGCTCAGCTGGGATTCGATGCCACATTTATTCTAACGTGTACGTATGCACGTATTTTATATGGGATGAATGGTGATACAAACAATTGTTATTGCATGACTACACGTTGTGAAGGGTATATAAGATTCGGTATATATATTCGGCCGAATATAGCACTGTTACTTGTTTTTTTTTTGTTTAATATTTATTATATATATTTTAATTATTTTTTTTTAATTTTTTTTTTCATTTTTTTTTTCATTTTTTTTTAAATTTTTTTTAAATGTTTTTTTTAACATACATACGTAAATTTATAATTTTACAATGGGATGTTTTTATATATGTATGTTTTTTATATGTATGTACGTATTTCATATGAGATGAATGGTGATACAAACAATTGTTATTGCATGACTACACGTTGTGAAGGGTATATAAGATTCGGCCGAATATAGCGCTCTTATTTATTGTAGTTAGATATGTACTCAGTTGAAAGAATCTCTTTTCGTGAAATGTTGTTTTATTTACATTGAATAAAATGCCGGTAATGGCAAAATTTGTAAAACTTTCAATTAAATAAAAAAGTGATATTCGTAATGAGCTTGAAAGGGGCATATCTGTAAAAGTGATTTGCGATGAATATAAAGTGCACAAATCAACAATATCCAGAATTAAAAAAAAAATAAAAAATTAGTGAAATCGTATGATCATACATAATTTTTTTTTCTAATGATTTTCTCTCTTTCTAATTATGAATTAATTAAATATTTCACTTGCTTAAGGAGCTAATACACGGCATGTTTTTAACATCTGACTTGTCAAATTCTCCACTGCTAATACAAACATGTCGTGTGTTACCTTTAAAACATTACTTCTGTAAAAACACATGTGTTGAGACATCTGACAAAATTTTAATTAGAGTGCGCTCTATTTTCTTCTGTAAAAACATGTGACATCAGTCGTTGGCAGAAATCTCTGCTGCTGCAAAGCAGTCAGCGTAAAAGTACAATTTTGACAGACATGTATATTAACATATGTCTCACAAATTTTAAAGTCAGATGTAAAAAACATTCCGTGTATTATAGCCTTTAGGAATGTATATATGATTTATTAAAATCAAATATAAAATTTAATTTCAAGTGCACGCACACTTAACAATATTTAATGGGTTTTAAACGATTTTCAAGTGAAAAATATCTACACAAATATTTACTAGATGTTTTGCCTCTAAAACTCTGACCGCTTTATTAACATAGAAAGTCATAAATTATTGCTGGCTGCTGGTTAGACCCATTAGTTGTTCACACACACATACATACACTCACTCACATTTAATGTTGTTACAGTTGTTGCTATGATTTTCAAAGAATATTAATGTTTAAAACAATTATTTATATTTATTTTACAGTTTTGTATTTTTGCTTTGTTTTAGTTTTTTTGTTCTTTTCAAAGGAAATAAAACAACTGCAAAAATAAATATAAATATTTTTTTAAAACAAATATTTGTTGTTGTTCCAAGGAATTATGGGGAAAAGAAAAAGACTCAGAAAAAACAATTTTAAAACAACATTAAAACTATTTTACATTTAACAATTGCACCAAAAATATACACACACACATACATACAGCTGCGGTCAATATAATAGCACCAGGCACAAATTATTACTGACTCGGTTTATATCTGCTTAACTGTTGGGCCGATTCAACTCAAAACAAAATAATAGATTCTTTAATGTTAATGGTTTATTATCATAAGAAAATTATTTGTTTTTTTTTTCAAAACTTTGTAATACGCTTATTAATATAAACAAATAACTTAAAAACGACACAGTCAAAATAATAGCACTTCAGTTAATTTTTAACAAAAATTCGTGGTTCTTCTTAAAATAAATCAAAAATTAAGCTCAGAGATCTTGTAGATAAGTTAATTGTGTAGTTTCAATACTTTGTCGCGTGCCCTTTGTTGCCTATTACCGCGGCACAACGCCTTCCCATGGAATTCACTAAATGCTGGCATCTTTCAACTTTGATAGAACTCCAAATTTTTCGCACAGCCTCCCGAGCCCTTCAACGCTTGTTGGTTTTATTGTAGATACACCCTTCTTTATGTCAGTCCACAGATTTTCAATAGGGTTCAAATCTGGGGACTGTGCAGGCCACTCCATTACATTGATAGAGTTATCGTTGAACCATTTTTTTGCCATTTTGCTAGTGTGTTTGGGGTCATTGTCTTGTTGAAAGACCCACACCAGCGGCATTTCGTAGGAAGCAGACGGTAGCATAACTTCATCAAGGATTTTTACATAAACCGATGAATCCATAACGGTTTTCATCCAATATATAGGACCCACACCTTGATACGAGAAGCAGCCCCATACCATAATACTATGACCTCCATGCTTAATAGTTTTTGATGTGAATTGTGGCTTGTATTCGCTGTTAGGTGGCCTACGGGCGAAACATCTGGAACCCTTTCCCCCAAAAAGAACAATTTTGGATTCGTCAGTCCATAGCACATTTCTCCATTTTTCCTTTGGCCAATTTAGATGTGCTTTAGCAAAAGATATGCGTTTAGCAACATGCTTAGAGGAAAGGTGCGGCACTTTTCGAGGACTACAGGCATTAAGGCTGTTGTCTCGAAGTCTGCGGCGAATAGTTTCCACGCTTGCCGGCACATTTAATGTTTTTTTGAGCTCCATAGCTGTCATAAATGGATTTGCTTTAGTCGTCCGTACTAACCGTTTTATTATTAAGAGTGACAAAACTCGTTTCCTACCACGGGATTCAACTTTTTGCTGATATCTTAGGGCATTTATTATCATTTTATTGGAACAGCCCAGCAATTCCCTTATTTGGGAATACGATTTACCCTCGGACACAAATTTTTTTTATTAGTTCACGTTTTTCCGGCGAACAATGCTTTCCGCGACACATAACTGTACAATTTTTAAAAAATTATTACGCAATTTTATAGAAAGTATATTAAAAAATGTTTATTACCTGTCGTTTTCACTTTTTTCACAAAATTTTGCAAAACAAATTTAAAAAAGCCTACTGGTGCTATTTTATTAACTGCACGAAATGAAAGGTGTTGACAAAAGATCTTTTATAACTGATTATCAGTAACGAAATAGACAATTAATGCACATACTCTGAGATAGCATAAAAAATGTAACTGTTATTTACACTCAAAAAAAATATATAATAAATAGGTGAAATTTTTACATCTTTTGAATCAGAATATTGCAACTGGTGCTATTATATTGACCGGCACTGTACATGTAAAGAGTAGGGTTTTTTCCCGGAGTTTTCTGTTTCCCGGGAGTGCGAGATTTATTTTTTAATTTTCCGGGATCCCGCAGCAAAATAAATAAGAAGTAAATTTATTTTTAATTAATGAAAAACTTTTTATTAAAAAGCATAAAATAGTCTGTAATGTAAAAAAAAAACACTTCAAAACTATAAAAATTAATAAAAAAGAACTTGAATTTAAAATAAATTGAGTAAAAATATTTTTAATTGAAAAAAATATTATTCTATAGATACGAGATTAAATATGAGCACAAAAAACAAATACACAAGTACTTCAGCTATGAGATCAAAAATGAAATCATTAGAATTCAATTTCAAAAACATGTAAATACAATGTATAATTAAAAAATTATAACGTAAAAATTTTTAACTTAGAAAATAATCTTTTAATACGCTCAAATAGTTTATTGAATGGTCGAAAGTCTATTTCTGATTTTATTGAAAAATTGCCCTGTTACAGAAAACACTCTTTCACTTTCTACCGATGTTGGACGAATAGTTGCAAGTGCATTTAACAAATACATATATAATATTTTGAGTTTCTTTACTACTTCCCTGGTAACGTGGGCTGAGTTTTTTTAATTTTTGACGGCAGTGCTTTCTGATTTTCCATATCATCTAACTTTTTCTCCCAGATTGCTTTGTGCAATGATCTCAAATGATGCATAAATCGGCTGGTGCTTTGGCCTTTACATGAAGTTATCTTTGCACATAAAGAGCATACAGTTCTTCCATACTATTGAACTTTCCATCTAAAAAAGTTTCGTTTCTTCTAATACTAAAAAAAAGCTTATAAAATTAACACATTGCCTCAAAAAGTATATCAAATTATTTGTAAAAATATTTTTAAACATAAAGTTAAAAAAAAAAACCTTGAAGAAAATATTTTTATGAAAAAAAATGTCACAATATGACCATATGCTTTCGAGTCGTAACCACTTTTTTCATTTCCCGGGATCCCGAAAAATAATCCCGGGAAAACGGGAAGATTAAATAACTCAAATTCCCGGGAAAAAACCCTAGTAAGGAGTGAATAGAAACAAATAAAAAAGATTTAATTTTTACACATAAATCAAACTGCTGGTGCTGCTATTGTGGTAGCTCCCATTTGACCACAGTCTTTGAAAATAATCTCATAACTCCTTTAATAGTTTAACATGAACATTATGCCGAGATAAAGACTATTGAGCGCACATCAAACAAGCTCCTAAAGCTTAGTTGTCAAAGACATTAACTAAATATTAGATGGTTTTTATTAAGCTACAGCAGCTTTCGGTTTTTGCAAAGCTTACAATTTTTGGAAGATTTTTTGCTTTAGCGTGTTTTTACTAATTCTGAAAAATCAGGTCAAGTGGGTTCAAATGTAAACCTTGGATGCTTATATTTGTATGTTGTATTAGCTTTTGCGGCTGCTTAACACTTTGGTTATTGCTTTCCCCCCCTTTTTGAATTTGCTTTTATACACATCGGAACTTAAATGTTAATTCAAAAAACAACAACTCAAAGGTACAGCAATAATAACAAAAAATTCTAATTTATAAACAGACAAATAAAATAAACAATCACAATCATACTCCCTCATATTAATGCCCTGCAAAGAAATTTGTTCGATTTCATCACCAAAGAACAAATAGGACAACATTGCTTCATTTTATCTGTGTCAAACTACAGTCCATTTGTTGTTATCAGAACATGATGAAAAATATGCAGCACCGGTGGAATCATCTTTAAAAATCGTGATGTTCAGATTATTTAATAGCAAGTGTGGTAGAAGATTTTTTTGCATCATATAATTGGACGATTTTTTAGGCAAATTAGTTAAAAATATCAAACAACAAAATATGAATTTTGTTTTTATTTATTACCTAAATAGCAAATTATTACGATTGGCAGCAGTTGAGAAGTTCATACCAAAGCAAAGAGAGAACTATGTTAAACCCAATCAAAAACTTTAAATTAATTTTTATGACTTAATACTTTTTTTGGCCAACGGCTAAGATATGTTAAAAGTTTTTTTAAATTTTAAAATGATTTTAAAACCTTATAACACCTTTAAGATATTTTTAAATATTAAAAATTGTAACACTATGACAATACAACACGATAGCATGCTACCTCAAGAAGACACAACATTTATTTTCTAAAATAAAAATTTCATAAAAAATTTACTTTTATGAAATGTACTGGCTGTCAATTACTAAAGTTACATGTCTACGCATGACAAATCGTTTGCAATTAATTAACAGAAAACAAACATTTAACTCATTGCTGTCTGACAATATGATTTATTTTAAAGAGTGAGTACAAATTAAAAACAAACATTTTTAATATAAGTTACTTCCATTCTGTTGGCAGAAGAAAAATTCTGTTACTATCGTTCGCAACAAATTGCAAATATCTCTTTATATGCTAGATAGAAAAATATTAACGTATTCGCAACTAGCATCGAAAACTTAACTTTCTGTTGCTGTCAGGGTAGTATAACACACACACACTTTTTATTATATCACTAGCCGAGCCCGGCGCGCGTTGCTACTCCCCTTAATGAATAAAAATGCATTCTGAATTTTAATTGAATATCAAGTGCCAGAAGCTAAAAATTATAACTTATTTCTTATGGGCGTGGCACTACCCACTTTTCTAATCACGAAATTGTATAATCATGAGAGCTCAATATGTGTGTGCAAAGTTCCAGAAAAATCGATGAAGTTTAAGTAGCTGAAAATAATAACTTTTTTTTTATGGGCGTGACACTGCCCACTTTTCTACTCGCGAAATTGTAAAGTCATAACAGCTCACTATGTGTGAACAGTTTCAGAAAAATCGGTTCAGTGCAAGTACCTCAAAATTATAACTTTTTTTATGGGCGTGGCCCTGCCCACTTTTCTTATCACGAAATTATAAAGTCATGACAGCTTAATATGTGTGCAAAGTTTCAGAAAAATCAGTCCAGTGCAAGTACCTCAAAATGATACCTATTTTTTATGGGCGTGGCATTGCCCACTTTTCTAACCACGAAATTATTTAGTCATGACAGCTCAATATGTGTGCAAAGTTTCAGAAAAATCGGTCAAGTGCAAGTACCTCAAAATTATAACCTTTTTTTATGGGCGTGGCCCTGCCCACTTTTCTAATCACGAAATTATATGGTTATGATAGCTTAGTATGTGTGCAAAGTTTCAGAAAAATCGGTCCGGTGCAAGTACCTCAAAATTAAAACTTTTTTAGGGGCGTGGCCCCGCCCACTTTTCTTATCACAAAATTATTTAGTCATGACAGCTCGATATGTGTGCAAAGTTTCAGAAAAATCGGTCAAGTGCAAGTAGCTAAAACTGATAACTAATTTTTATGGGCGTGGCCCCGCCCACTTTTTTCCACCCATAAACACTCCCTGGTATGTGTACAACAACTTGCCAAAGTTTGAGCCCGATCGGTTTTACAGTTTCGGAGTCTATAGCTAACACACACACACACACAGAGTTTCACTTTTATATATATAGATTTATTGTATGCATGTTTGTATTTGTGTGTATGAAATATAGAATTGCAGTGTAACAAATACAAAATTTCAAGATGTTGAAGTGCATTCACAGCTGGATTATGAAGTTAGCCTATAAATAAAATATGGAAGCACTCTCAACTGTTACTCATACATCTGCAGATAAAATACACAGTCGTATTGAATTAAATGTAAATACAGGTAATATTTTACACTGAGAGTAATGGTGGACTTCAAAAAAATCAAATCAATGCAAAGTTTGGTAACAATTTTGCTGCGGTATTTAGATCGTCTGCATATATGTACTACGTACGTATATCAGCATTTTTAATAACATATGTACATACGTGGATAGTTTATTAAAAAAAACCTAAAACTAAAGAATTTATCCGTAGCTGACTTTAAATTCTATTACTTAAAAATCTTGCAATCGTTTAAACAAAAAAAAAAAACATTTCAACTAACGTTAACAATGGAATATTTGTGTGTTTCTGCGTGTAGTTTTAGTTAAAATCACAACCAATCACTTTAACACCGCAACACGAAACTCTAAAAGTTCAAACAAGTGTAAATACAACTCCATTGAACTGTTGTGATCTATAGATGGAAAGAATCAGCACCATTGAACTACACAAATAGCAACATAAAAATATGTATATTTACAACAAACAAGTTTGTAAATGTATGTGTTTAAATTTTAAAACAATAAACAAATATCAACAATTATTATTTGTTGTCTAAAATACTATTATAAAAAGAACTCTATTAATGGCAAATAAAATACACAAAAAGAAAAAATAATGTTCAACATTAAAACAAATATGTACGCATGAAGAAGTTTTTCAAAACAAATATAAAGTTAAAAAAATAACACTAGCTACAACAACGACAACAACAGCACAATGGGAATGTGAAAGAATAACAACAAACAGAAATACCCTGTAATTGATTGTATTCATTTTTAAACTGATTGCATTTGTTTGTAAATAAATAAACATTTCACTTCATTTGGTTAATTTTTTTGTTGCAGTTAATTGTTGGAGTTTGCCTCCTACAATGCACACACACACGTACACTTCACATGAAGAAAAATACCCATGCCTGCAGCTTTAATAGAGGAGTTGTAATTTATTGCCATTTTTTATAGTTCTCAAAATCTGAAAAACTTTGAGAACTTTAAATTTTATAAAAAACTAGCCGGCCGGTATGTGCTTCACACGCATAAAGTGAAATAATAAAAATTTTTAATTGGAACATCAAATTCATTTATTTAAAAAAAAATATTTTATTAATTACTAGCTACTTTCAAACTTAATCTAAAACATTTGGATAAACAATATTTTTTGTAGGTTTAAATATTTTTCTTCCGCTCATCCTTTTTACAGATAACTGAAATTGAAAATAAGTACCAAAATATTTTTTTTACCCATTTTATCAACTTAGAACACCAAATTTCAAAAAAGTGCCATTAGCCTTCTAGGATCTCTTTTAATTTTTGTGCTATATGCATTAGGTCCGATGATACAATATTACCGATTTTACCCGTTTTTAGCCCCTTTCACCCTAAATAACAAAAATTCATTGTTTTAAGGAGAGTAAAACTACGATTTTACTTTTTTCCTATTGTTATCCCTCTCAAAGATAAATGTTGTTCAAAAAAGTTCCAAAATTCAGTTTTTACCCGTTTTATCCCCTTAAAACTCAAAATTTCCAAAAAGTACCAGACACCTACTCAATTATTTTTAACAGGCTCTTTGGTCCTTTCTGAATTTTTAAAATATCTTTATTAAGCCCAGAGACACTCAGTTACCGATTTTACCCTTTTTATACCCTTCACCTGTGGTGCACAAGGGTATATATAGCTTTGTCATTCCGTTTGTAATTTCTACAATTTACATTTCCGACCCCATAAAGTATATATTTTCTGAAAGCTTATGAATAGAGGAGTCGATTAAGCCCTGACCGTCTGTCCGTCTGTCCGTGTGTTGGTTGAAATCAACTTTTAGAAGCAACTACATGTTCCTCAGATCTGTATATGGTATCAATCTCTTGGAAATATCCAGGAATGAATCGCTATAGAAATTCAGCACAATCGCCCCATAACTTTCTGAGATATGAGCAAAAAATAACGACCACCTCGTTTTTTTTCACAATTACAACAACAACATACATACATAAATACATGTGAAAAACATACCAAACAAAAAAAAAATTACAAAAAACAAGTAAGAGCGCTATATTCGGCCGTGCCGAATCTTATATACCCTTCACACCGTGTAGTCATGCAATAACAGTAGTTTGTATCACCATTCCATATGATATACGTACATACATATAAAAACCATACATATATAAAAACATCCACATTGTAAAATTATAAATTTACGTATGTATGTTAAAACAAAAATAAAAAAAAAAAACAAAAAAAAATTTAAAAAAAAAATTAAAAAAAAAAATTAAAAAAAAAAATTAAAAAAAAAAAATTAAAAAAAAAATAATAATAAAAATATAAATAATATATTAAATAAAAAATAAAAAAAAAATAAAAAAAAAATTTAAAAAAATAAAAAAAAAATTTTTTTGGCTCAGCTGGGATTCAATGCCACGTTTTCTCTAACCAGTATACACGTTTGTATGTATGTATGTTGTTGTTGTAATGTTGTTTTTGTTCAAAAAAAAAACCGAGGTGGTCGTGGGTTTTTGCTCATATCTCAGTTGTTTATGTACCGAAGTTTCTGATTTTCAATACCGATCTACTCCCGAATATTTCTGATATTTTAATACCTCACCCGAGTCCAAGCGATGTTGGGGGGCTTCAAAAAGTTGATTTCACACGGACAGACTGACAGGACTTAATCGACTCCCCTATTCATAAGCTTTCAGAAAATATATACTTTATGGGGTCGGAAATCAAAATTGTAGAAATTTCACACGGAATGACAAACCTATATATACCCTTTTTCACTGTGTGAAGGGTATAAAAAAATATTAAAAAATAAGAAAAAAAATAATAAAAAAAACTACAAAAAAAAAAATTAAAAAAAAAATGTAAAAAAAAATTTAAAAAAAATATAAAAAAAAATAATAGAATATAAATAATATATTAAATAAAATAAAATAAAATTTTTTTGGCTCAGCTGGGATTCGATGCCACATTTATTCTAACGTGTACGTATGCACGTATTTGATATGGGATGAATGGTGATACAAACAATTGTTATTGCATGACTACACGTTGTGAAGGGTATATAAGATTCGGCAAGGCCGAATTTTGCAGTTTTAGCAAAATTTATGACCAAAGGTGATGGACACAATCACATATTTATATTTAAACTTTTTTTTTAGTTGTGTGCTTTTTATGTATTAAAAGGGATATGGATGTTTTGTGCAACAAAATTTTAGTTTATTCGATAGTTTAGCCTGAAGTTTATATTAGACGTTAAATCACAGCTTATTGTATATTCTGGAACACAGCATTGTCTAAAGATTGTACAAAGGTTTTATTTTATAAATTGTTTTTTTTTATGAATTTTAAATGTTCAATAATTTTTGTCTGTGTTGTAAATAAATTGGATATATTTATACCCTTCTCACGACAGTGTAAATGTAAATGTATATGAATCGCTATTGAAAATCAGCACAATCGCCCCATAACTGTCTGAGATATGAGCAAATAAACACGACTGTCTCTGTTTTTTCCTATATTTCTACCACCAAAATTAAAATTTTTCAGCCATAGAATAATTTATATGTACCTTTGCTACTATTTGTATATGTAATATGCCTCTAGAGATATTCGTTAAAATTTTTGGATGAAGCGGGCTCTAAATAATCGGTAAAGTTATAGGCATATTTCTTTTAAATATATATTCCAAAATTTACAGCTTCTAGACATCTAGGTATCATCTGAAAGGACTAGACTAGCGCAATAAATGCACTACAAAGAAATTAAAATTCATGATGACCGCCACTACAAAATGGCGGAAATAAATTTATATATGGGCCAGATCTGGTATTTTAAAATGTAACTCCTTCAACCTTCACAATATTGGTCTCAAATGAATGGTTTTGACCAGTAGAATACAGTAAATTATTAAAAAATGTAAAATCCAAGATGGTGTCTACAACAAAATGGCGGAGAATTTTCTTAACCCTTTCAATATGGGTATCAAATGAAAGGTCTTGACTAGTAGAATACAGTAAAAATTCAAAATCAAGGATGGCGTATAACATTAAATCTAGGTTAAGCTACGATTTGGAATTATTCCATTCGGCACTGCCTAATATAGCAATCTTCCTTGTTTTATTATTCTCTTGGTATGGACGCCGTTTTGTACCGATCAATAAAATATAAAATATTTTTTAAGAATATCGTTGAAATTTCTTTTAAAGGGCTTAACGTAATTGATAACTATTACCATAATATTAAAACTAAAAAAGTTTACTTAAAAATACAAACTGTTTAGTGAAAAATTGTAATTTATGCTGCGGCCGATGGTGCTACTTCTACCAGCGACAATAATTGATTTATTTCCCGTCTTCCCCGCAAAAAAACAATTAAGATTTTATCCATTATTTCAACAAGCTGTTAATATTGCAATAATATTACAGTCACAACACGACAACAAAAAAACTAATATTTATGTGCGCCATTACTACATTGCAAATCTTTATTAATTTACCTGTGAATCGTATGCAGTCATTTATTATTCAAAAGTAAACTTTCCTTCTGTCCACCCACAATATGTAGACATTATTTCCCATACATTGGGCTCCATCGGCTGCCATCGAAAATATATGTATGAACTAAATATGTACATATTTTGAGGCTGTGAGGAGAAAAGCTAAATTTACTTCAGCTGTAAAATGTTTAGTTGTTTGCATTAGACGATACAAAAAAGGAAAACCGAAATGGAATGAAAATGTGTTCACATGAAAATGTAGTTTTTCTATTCGAATTGTAGCAATGTGTTATTGGACAATTTTCTAATTTGGCCGCACAAGCGTTGGTAATAACGGGTGGTAGAGGGAAGGGCATGGAGTCTGTGTTAAAAAGTAAGTATGTACACACAGTAAGGGGATACCATGTGTTTAACAGAGTGAAAGAGATATGAATATTAATATTAAAAAGAATCATTTAACAGTCTCTAAATAATTTTGTTAAAACAACTTAATTATTGCTGCTTGTTAAATAAAATTATTCTCTATCTACTTAGATATATGTCTCTTTTCGATATCTCAAATATTTTCTCTCTCCCATGAGTTAATTCCTTTAAGTAAAGGTGTTAATTTCTTCTATGTTTATAGTAAATAAAACAAGTTTTCTATTCATTGCATTTTTAATATTACATTTTATTTTTAGTGGGTGTCTCTGTCAAGTAAAACGTTTCTTGCTCTATCGCACTTAAACACCCATGCACACATATGGTTAGACGGTATAAAAAGTGCTTCTTATTTAATGGGAAACAATTTGTTGTCGATATTGTAAAAAAATAAAAACAAACAAATAATAAAAATGTTCTTTTTATCACACAAAAAAGCTGGAGCACTAACAACAACATCAAAACAATAAACGCTGCAATACAGTGATCTTTGAGTGTTGAATATTGACTGAATCGTCTGCAGTCTATACAACGACATACAACAATTGGTGCTGGAGTTACAACAAAAAAAAAATATTCTTCTTAACTAAATACATACATACTTTGCTGTGTAAGTGAGATTTTGAAATGTGATACAAATTCTACGCATCATACAGTGGGCCGTTGCATAGTCAGTCTAATGGTTCTGAATCCGGTGTCCGCCAGAAAATTTGGTTGAATGGCTTTTGTGCAATTAAATTTAAAAATTTTCTTAGATAATGAACATGACATATTTACAAAATTTCCTTTTTTAATCGTTGGTCTTTTTTTTATGTTATAATAAATATTTTCTACTTTCTTTCCTACAATTAACACTGTGTAGCTTGTCCTTATCCTTGATAATCTAGGACTCTCTTAGAAGCCTATACAATGTAATTTTTTATAAACTTTACGATGGTCACATGTAGAAAGGCCTTAAACTGTATTTTTTTTCAGTGATTATAATACATTTCACCCAAATACACATCGGCACAAAAATTTAACGCAACAGCATCAAAAATTGAGAGTTTTACAATGATAATGCTATGATAATGCAGTTGCTATTACGTTTTTACCTTCTGTAAAATTACAATTATTTGAGTTAGGGCCTTTCTACTTGTGACCATCGATATTCCGTTTGTAATTTCTATTCATTCATTCAGTATTCATTTGCTACCCTATAAGGCACATATTTTTTGAAAGCTTGTCACTAGGCGAGTAACTTTAGAATTGTCTCTGTCCGTGAGTTGTTGAAATATTTAGAAGTAAATTGCTATTAAAATTCAGCAAAATCCCCCCATAACTCTCTAAAATATGAGCAAGTAAACACGACTCCTTCTGTGTTTTTTTCATATTTTCATCAAAAAATCAACATTGTACAACCTAGTATAATTTATACACACGTTTGCTGACAAATTTTGGACAAATAGGTCTACTAATCGGCAAAGTTATATACAAAGTATTTTTTCAAAATGTAGATTTATTTTATTTTATATCGCTATTAAAGCTTTAGGAGCTTTGGACTCGCTAAAAAGACAAAAATAGAGGGCGTTGCTTCAAAAATTATTGCTGTGAAAACGGACAAATCGGAGGTAAACCAACGCAGATATAGGCACAAAAATACAACTACTAATTAAGTGTTTTTTCTAAAACTAACAAACTCAAATTAAGATAAGCGATATGGGTATCAGATAAAAGGGCTTGATGAATCAAGAAGAATACAGTAAACTTTGAAAAATTTTTAGTCCAAAATGGCGGATGGGTCAAATATAGTAATAACCCCTTTTAACCCCCCACAATATTGGTAGCAAATGAAATGACTTGACCAGTAGAATGCAGCTGACTATGTGATAGTTCAAAATCAAAGATGACATCGGAAATAAAGCAAAATAGCATCTAACATTCTTATTGCACTTGACAACCAGTCGGTTATAAAACGTATGCAGCGGATAGATGTGAACTCCTCTTTGGTGTTTGAGTGTGTTCTAAAGCTCAATAGGTGTGCCTCTACAAATGAGGTAACGCTAATGTGGGGTTAAGGGACACATGGGCATAGCTGGGAATGAGGCTGCTGACGAACTTGCGAAAAAGGGGTCTGAGGCTGCATTCTGCGGACCGGAACCCAGAACTGTTCTGGGCAATGGGTTAGTGCGGGCGAAGATCTTCCAATGGGTGAACTCTATGAACTTGCAAAGGTGGATGGAGGGAACCACGTGTAGACAGGCTCGTATGGTGCTCAGGGAGCCACTTGGCAGGGGTGCAGTGAAGATACTCGGTTTTAATCGGAGTATGATGAGCTGGATCACTACGTTGATTACAGGACATGGTAACTTTAAATATCATTTGAAGAGGATGCAGATCGTGGATAATGATATTTGTAGAATTTGCCTGGAGGATGCCGAGACAGCAGCGAGTGTCCGGCGTTGGCGAGCGGAAGATTAAGGATCACAGGCAAGCACACATTAAGTGTGAGTGCGATGGGGGACCTTAGTCTGAGGGAGATGGTGGCGATTACAAAGGACTGTGCGATAAGGATTGTCGACAATCACCAGTCGGCAGTGTGAAATCGTTTTCCTAGTCCAGAGCAAACACCGGTTGTGTCGCGGGACTCAGTGATTGAAGGTATACTTATCGGTGGACACGAAATCACTGAGGAGCGAAGGGGGTCGAAAAGGGACCCGTGATAGTAGTGGTCTGGTTCGATATTCCCCCTACATGTATATATATATATATATATATAACATTAAAGCTTTAATCAGTCATGGTGTAGTATTGTCAGATTTGACATTGACGAATATAGCATTCTTACTTGCTCTAATACGATCTAGATTTTTCTTCTTTGGTTGTTAGATGAAATCAAGATACAGCTCAAATAATAATACCTACGGGGGTTGAAGTGTCGCTAATAGGTTTTTAATAAATTGCAAATATTTGACATTGTAAATGGGCGAAATTGGCCCAACAGATAAGATTACGTCAGTATGTCCATGCTTAGGTAAAAATTTTGGGCACCAACAATTTATTTCTATGAAAATTGTTTAAATCAATCACGAAAGACTATTGATCTAAAAAATCGCTACTAAGGGTGGACCAAGTTAATGACCACGAAAGGCCATTGTCCTCTTCAACTGTTTAAATGCGGGTTGGTTGTTTATAAAAGGCAGCATAAGTTGTGCTATAGATTCTTTTCATCTTTAAAAACACACACTGCTAAAAAGTGATACGTAACCATGTGTTACTTTATCGTATAGTAGCCAGGCAGAAGACAGTCTTGTTTTATAGAAATTTATCTTGCGTTTATTGAAAACAATCCTCAATTTAATATAAATTTTTTGAGAACCAAAAATCTTTGCCTCTTTCGTTAAGAACCATATGAACAACTGGTGCAGCTCTTAATGCTGATGCAATGACAACAATAGTTAAAAAAGTTTTTGTTTAAAATCATCGAGCACCACTGTTTCTTTCCTAGTATGTACCCGTTAATGTGCGTAGCCGTGACTATGCATTTGATTTTATTGGGCATCTTTTTCTTTTCTTTTGTAGTTTTTATTGTTATTGAAAATCCATTAAAAATTTTTAAATGAAATACTAAATATCTGATTTGATTTGTGCATTTAATAGCTTGGCCAGACTTAGAAGTTTAATTAAATTCAAAGTTGACGACAAATTTTTTTTGACATTAAATAAATATGTCATATGCAGTATTTATATAAATAAAGAAAAAATAATAATAGGATTATACGTTTAAAAGTGACATAGATACAAATGTGCATATGTATGTATGTACGTATGTATGTATGACCAAATGAAATGTTATCGTATATGGACATTTCCATGAATATGTCAACCACGACTGTAAAAATAAAAACTCTTGAAAGTTTTTCAATATAAGTATATTGATAAAAAAAACACTCAAATTTTACTATGCGCAGGTAGTAAGAGCCTATTAAATTATTTTAAAAGCAATAATAAGAGTTTAATCTGATTATCTCTTTGACTTATTTTAAAGAATTGCAATCAACTTTTTTTTTTAGCAACTAAATTGTAAAAGCAAGTTGTAATATTCTTTAAAATTAAGGTAACAACAACAATTAACAAGATCCATAAGAAAAAAGAAAATATAGAGTCCAATTAGCGGTATTTTTTTTTGATTTCCCTTGGATGTAATTTTAATATCACGTACGTAGTACAAAAACATTATTTGTCTCCGTCATTCGTATTTGAACAGTCGCAAGAGCACGTTATTTAGAACTTAACTTTTTTTCTTAACATAATAGCGTAATTCACAATATTGTGCAAATGGTCTTCCATCAGTGCATTTGCAAAATAGTAGAGTATATTTTAATTTTACACTAACAAAGTATACACAAATAGAACATATTTGCAATGGTGCAAATTTACAATGGCAAATACACAAGATTGTGAATACCGCTAATATAAATTTTATTACCTAAGAGTACTATTAGAGAAAATTTTGTCACGTACGATATGTCACGAACGATATTAAATTGAATTTATTATAAAATCATTGAAGGGTTGTTTTCAATTAAGTATGATGGATTTTAAATGAAAAATATTTGGTTTAGTGTAAGAAATTAAAAAAAGAAAAAATACCTCCCAAGATTCGCAGATTTTTTCATATTTCCATATATTTGTACCTCAAAATCACTTCTGTTTTATGTCACGTACGATATGTTGTTATTTTTTTGATTCGAATATAATTAATTTTTTTTTTAAAGAAAGACCCCTTTGAATGGCACATAAAGATCTAATTTTGTTTAAGTTACTCCTACTTTTGCAAAAGTTACTCCACTTTATAGTACAAATGTCACGTACGATGACATGGAAATGCCCATATATATTTGCATTTTGGACAATAACATTATTTTGACTTTTTAAATTTTTTCAGGAGATCAAAAAACCGACAACAGATTAAACAAGATAAGATAAAGCATAGAAAAACGCGGAGTATTATAAATAAATCAAAATTTGTAGGAACGTGAACTTCTGTAAAGAAATAAGAAAACGAAAACGAAACAAGAGGTTCAAAAAAAGTATTGAAACTTTTTATTTTAAAATATATATAAACTTGGAGTAAAGTTGCTTATTATACCCTTCACCTGTGGTGCACAAGGGTATATATAGCTTTGTCATTCCGTTTGTAATTTCTACAATTTTCATTTCCGACCCCATAAAGTATATATTTTCTGAAAGCTTATGAATAGAGGAGTCGATTAAGCCCTGACCGTCTGTCCGTCTGTCCGTCTGTCCGTCTGCCCGTCTGTCCGTGTGTTGGTTGAAATCAACTTTTAGAAGCAACTATATGTTCCTCAGATCTGTATATGGTATCAATCTCTTGGAAATATCCAGGAATGAATCGCTATTGAAATTCAGCACAATCGCCCCATAACTTTCTGAGATATGAGCAAAAAACCACGACCACCTCGTTTTTTTTCACAATTACAACAACAACATACATACATAAATATATGTAAAAAACATACCAAACAAAAAAAAATTACAAAAAAAAAATATTAAAAATAAGAAAAAAATAATAAAAAAAACTACAAAAAAAAATTTTAAAAAAATTTAAAAAAAAATTTTAAAAAATTTTTTAAAAATTTTTCTAAAAAAATTTAAAAAAAATATAAAAAAAAATAATAAAAAATAATAAAATATAAATAATATATTAAATAAAATAAAATAAAATTTTTTTGGCTCAGCTGGGATTCGATGCCACATTTATTCTAACGTGTACGTATGCACGTATTTTATATGGGATGAATGGTGATACAAACAATTGTTATTGCATGACTACACGTTGTGAAGGGTATATAGGATTCGGCACGGCCGAATATAGCACTGTTACTTGTTTTTCTTCTGTGATTTATCTATTAAATTTGTATTTGATACAGGCAAGAAGAGCTGAGAATATGAAAAAAATATTTTCTAATTAAAGCACAATCCATAATTTTGTGTGAAAATTATCAAAAACATTTTTAAACATTTTTAGAGTATGAATTAACATAAATAGCACTAATATGCAACCACTTTGAATTGTCCTGTTTTATGGTTTTATTATAAGCAAAGAATTGTTTGCTCTGTATTGAAAGAAAACGGAGACGCTTTCTGTTTTTTTTTTATTTTTAATAAAAATGAGAAAAACAAGTAAGAATGCTATATTCTGCCATGCCGAATTTCATATACCCTTCACAACATGTAGTCATGCAATAACAATAGTTTGTATCACCATTTATCTCATATAAAAAAAATCCCATTTTAAAATTAAAAATTTACCTATGTATGTTAAAAAAAAAAATATTTTAAAAAATTAAAAAAAAAAAATAAAAAATTAATAAAAATAATAAATATAAAATAAAAAAAATATTAAAATAAAAATAAAAAAATTAAAAAAAATTTTTTTAAAAATAATAAAAATATAAATAATAAATATAAAATAAAAAAAATATAAAAAAAAATAAAAAAAAATTTTTAAAAATAATAAAAATATAAATAAAATATAAAATAAAATAAAAAATAAAAAATTTAAAAAAAAAATTTTTTTTGGGTCAGTTGGGATTCGATGCCCTATTCATAAGCTTTCAGAAAATATATACTTTATGGGGTCGGAAATGAAAATTGTAGAAATTTCACATGGAATGACAAAGCTATGTATACCATTTTTCACTGTGTGAAGGGTATAATAATGTATATTTTTTAAGAATGTAGTGAAAATTTGAAGATTGTTGTGGCATATTGTAGGCGCCAAGAACACACATTTTAGTGTATAAACATCCGGCCCCTGTTCATCACTTAAAGCGAAGTATATATAACCGTTAAACCATAATCTATTAAGTTTAATTTTAATAACTTTTGCCCATATTTACTTGTAACATTTTAATTGAAATGTCAAATTTCTCTTTGTACACCCCTCTCAAAACCTATGCAGCACTTTATTGTATAGTCGAAAGTTTAATTTAACGTTTAATTTTCTCATATTTCAATGACATTTTTCGCGGTTACAGTATTTGTGTGTCAAATTAAGTGTAAACGAAATTAAGAATAATCAAACAAATCTAATGATTATTATGAAATAAATATGTCACAAAAAATGCATAAATTGTATAGATGGGCGAGGGGTGTGCTTTTGCTGACATTTATTGGAAATGAGACATTCGATTTATCTTTTATTTACGGTTTAATTTCAATAGATATTACCGTTGTCTTTGTCATAAAGTCATTAAGTAAAAATTAATCATAAATACATTTAAATAAATTCTTTTTAATGTCAATAAATAAATTGAACATTTAAAAGAGCTTTTTTATAGCAGGTCACAACATTTTGTGTTATTATACCCTTTTTGTGATAACACAATAACCTTTGTAGTCTTGAGCGAAGAAAATTTTTCCAAAATGTTTTATTAGAGGGAAAACGAAATATTTTTGTTTTATTTTGAATCAATTTATGGATATTGACAATTGGTTTTTAGTTAATTTATTTAACGCAAACTTAAGGTATGTTCGTTCACATTAGGCACATATTTGCCTTAACGAATAAATATTGATTAAATTAAAAATAAATTGTAATATCATTCAATTGTTTTAGTTTTTATCATAAAATATATGATACTATATTTGATGCAAAACAAGTAATAGTGATATATTCGGCCGTGTCGAATCTGATAATACCCTTCACCATTATGTACATATGTAGGTATAATCCCACATCGTATCTTAAACTATATTTCATGTTATTTTCCTCATTTCCTCATTATTTCCGACGCCATGCTTGATTTTTTTTTACGTAGTTAACTGTATTCAACTAGTCAAGCCCTTTAATTTAATACCCATATTGATGGGGTTAAAAAAATTTTATCCGCCATTTTTTTTTTAGACTCCCTCCTGGATTTTAAATTTTTTAATAATTAACTGTATTCTACTGGACAACTCCTTTCATTTGATACCAATATTGTGGGGGTTGAAGGAGTTACATTTTAAAATACCAGATTTGTCTCATATATAAATTTATTATCCGCCATTTTGTAGTGGCGGCCAACATGAATTTTTGTTTTTTTATAGTGGTTATACATATTGCGCTACTCAAGTCATTTCAGAGAAAAAAAAAATTTTGTTTGCCTATAACTTTACCGATTAGAGCCCGCTTTATCCAAAATTCTTCACGAATATCTCTAGAGGCACATTATATCTACAAATAGTAGCAAAGTTCGCTATAAATTATTCTATGGCTGAAAAATTTTAATTTTGGTGGTAAAAATATATAGAAAAAACAGAGGCAGTCGTGTTTATTTGCTCATATCTTAAAAAGTTATAGAGCGATTGTGCAGAGTTTCAACAGCGATTCATCCTTGGCTATTTTCAAAAGATTTATACCATACACAGAACTGAGAAACATATGGTTGCCTCTAAATCTTAATCGACTCCTCTATTCATAAGCTTTCAGAAAATATATACTTTATGGGGTCGAAAATGAAAATTGTAGAAATTTCACACGGAATGACAAAGCTATATACATATGCCCTTGTGCACCACAAGTGAAGGGCATAAAAAATCACACAACAATACGCAAATATTTTGATTACAGTTTTTTTTTTGGGCAAATATTTACCTATTGTGAATTTAGCTAAAGAAAATTTATCTTAAGCCAATGGATTTAAAAAAAAAAACGAAAAAAATGTTAGATACATATCGCTTTCATTAAAATACAAATTATTCAATTCAATTTATTTAAATTTAATTTACATAAACTTCAATCAGCAGTGGTATGAATGAAACATAAAGGAAATCTCAATTTGGCAAGTCTTTATTAAAAATATAATGAGATTCATTAAAACTGATGGCAGTCGTATAATAATTCTCTGAAAGCTGAGTGCTTAAAAAAAAAGATGAATTGCTAGGAAACATTACAAACTAATGGCTTAAAATAAGTTTAAATGTTTTGGGATGATACAATAACTGTTATTGAATGATAATAATGTTGCCCCAGCAATGCCGTTTTTTATATTTTTTTTTGGTTTAAATTTCTGTAGGTAAAACTTAAAAAAAAAATATATATAAAAAATTAGTAACTTTGAATATGAAAAATATAAATTTCTATACAAATTTAAGCGAAAAAGTTGCCACTTGATCTTTCCTTTGATTGTGATTTTTTTCTTCTTATTGATACTAGTTTTAATATTTTATGTGTCATGCTGTTTTTAATGCCCTGTAGAATTATAATCAAAATTAAAAGTTATCAAACGGCGCGACTGTGACACCCCACATTAATGTTGTATCAAGTCGAAATAATATACCAACTAGTTTTAGGATAAATCATAAGATATTAGCAGGAAGTCGAAGCTTATTTTCTCATTTGCTGATAATACTATTAATAATTAATTTTTAATTGAGTGACGAGTAAAGGCTTTTCTAAGACTTACAAAATATACTTACATATTCTCAAGGGTGGTTCGCAAAAATTTTAACAAGTCAGTATTTCACAGTTTATTTTTTTTACACCCTTCACACAGTGAAAAAGGGTATAAATAGGTTTGTCATTCCATGTAAAATTTCTACAATTTTCGTTTTCGACCCCATATTTTCTGAAAGCTTATGAATAGGGGAGTCGATTAAGCTCTGTCAGTCTGTCCGTGTTTACGTTGAAATCATCTTTTTCAAGTCCCCCAACATCGCCTGGACCCGGATGTGGTATTAAAATATCAAAAATATTCGGGATTATATCGGTATTGAAAATCAGAAACATCGGTACATAAAAAACTGAGATATGAGCTAAAAACCACGACTACACAACAACGTGGTATACTGGTTAGAGTAAACGTGGCATCAAATCCCAGCTGAGCCAAAAAAATGTGTTTTTTTTTAAATTTTTGTAAATTTGTTTTAAATATTTTTTTTTTAATTTTTTTATATTTTTTTTAAATTTTTTTTATTATATTTTTTATATAATTTTTTTTTTATTTTTTTATTTTTTTTAATTTTTTTTTTATATTTTTTTTTAAATTTTTTTTATATATATATATTTTTTTTTTTTTGAAACACAAACGTAAACTCAATTTTTAACTTTACAATGGGATGTTTTTATATATGTATGAATGTTTTTTATATGTATGTACGCATTTCATATAAGATGAATGGTGATACAAACTATTGTTATTGCATGACTACACTTTGTGGAGGGTATATAAGATTCGGCATGGCCGAACATAGCACTCTTACACACGGACATACGGTCAGGGCTTAATCGACTTAATATACTTTATTAGATCGGAAATGAAAATTGTAGAAATTACAAACGGAATGACAAAGCTGAATATACCCTTGCGCACCACAGGTGAAGGGTATAAAAATACCTTATATTTGGATTTGCAAATAAGTGACTCACAATGGTTTAAAGTAGTGGACAATAAGCATTTGATTAAATGACAGATTATGTAGCATCCGCTTTTTAAATGTTTAAAGCGATACTGTATGCGTGTTAGCATTTAAAATTATGTACATACATACATCTCGTTAGCTAAACGTGCAAAGGTCGTAAGTCCATATTTTTTCGAAATTGAGATTTTGATGCAGAAATGTTTAACAGGTTAAAGTACATCATTTACAAAAAGAAAAATTTTAGATATGTAATTTTTAGTGGTTGTTTTGCAGTGATGTGCAAAAGTCGTAAGTCCAAATGTAACAAAAGAAAAGTCCATTAAAAAATTACATATTGAAAATGTCAGTCAAAGTATCAATTTTATTGAATGATATTGAGATCAAATAGTCAGACACACTTAAAAATATACTATTCTTTATAAGTCTCATCAAATTAAAGGACTTAGCGATGTCCGTCTGACACATCGATTATCTGTTAGTATTGGTGTCTGTTGAAAGCCTGATAGATCTTTAACGAAAAACAGAAACGATTATAAAACTATCACTTACTGTTTGCAATTTTTTCAATTTAGTGTGTCTAATGTCAGCAGTTTATACTACCGCGCAAAGTTACAAGTTCATAATTTGGTATTTTTAATCTTAAAATCCAAAAAGCTTATTGTTTCATATGGAATGAAGGTGGTGTAAATGCCGAAGAATTCGCTAGTATATGGGTTTACTTTATTGAAAAAAAAATTCTTAATGAAAATAAAAACCCTGTTAAAATAATTTTTTATAGTGATGGTTGTAATTATCAAAATCGGAACACTGTCATGACTAATGCCTTACTAAATGTAGCTGTCAAGCGTAATATTGTCATTGAGCAAAAGATTCTAGAAGTTGGCCACACACAAATGGAAGCAGACAGTGTTCATTCCACTATCGAACGTGCTATAAAAAAAAAGAAATGTAGTTGTCCCCAGTGAGTACATTGAAATAGTTAAAGGAGCACGAAAAAATCCTGAACCATACGACGTTATGTATTTGGAACACTCATTAAAAAATTTTGTGATGTTCAATATTACAAAAATATTCGCCCTGGCCAAGGTAAAGGCAATTATAAAGTGACAGATATTCGTGGCATCCAATATATCCCAAATGGTCAAATAAATTATAAAATAAGATTTCCAAGCAAGTGGCAAAATCTACCTCAAAAACTAAATAAAAATATATTGGCAATGGATTGGTCCAACTTGCAACAACTTTACGAGAATAGAAGAAAAATAACAAACAGAAAATATCAAGATTTGCAATTTTTAAAGTCAACTTTAAAAAAGAGTCACCATAAATTTTATGACGATTTACCTCATGTATAATTTTATATCTTCTTATTTACCTTAATAAGTGTTCTGATCTTGAATTTGTAGAATTTTTCTTTTTTGTACTTTGTAATTTGTTAAACAGCAATGAAATAAGACTGTGTAATTAATGTTTATGTTAGTTATTATTTGTTTACTATTTTAAAAACAATGAAAAATTTTATTATTTGTATCAATATTATTTATTAAAACAATATAAAAAAAACACACACACAGAAAAAGTCGTAAGTCCACAAAAAAGTTCACAATTGAAAACAGAAAAAGTCGTAAGTCCACAAAAATTGCTGCAGTTGCTCGAGAAATTATTTTTTCCATATATTTTCTGCTTCAATTAAAGAGCAAGAACAATAAACACGTAACTGTATTTAAAGATTTCAATAATCTTTAAAGGAAAAAAACTGAAAAGTTTTTTGTCTGTCCTGTAAAATTTAAAAAAATGGACTTAAGACCTTTGCACGTTTAGCTAACGATATGTTTTGCGTATAGTCAAAAAACTTTTTAGATTCTAATAAAAAAAAAATACGAAGCGCAGTTTGTTTTATTTTCTTACCGCACACGATCGTGTTGTGTCTTTGGTTTCATGTTTTTCTTGTGCTTTTGCTTTAGATGCCCTACATCATTATAATTAGGTGTAAAGTGGCTTATGTTAAAATCATAAGGTAAAGGAAAATAATTACTACACCCACCTGAAGCCATCCGTCCGTCCGTCTGTGTCCAAAAAATTCAAGTAATTAATTTTGGTTGTTATTAGCCATTTCCGAATCAACCTCAACATTAGTAATTCGTTAATGCATGTTCGTATTAAATCCCGAAAGACTATAATGCTCAAAATTATGTTAAGAAAATATAGAAGTTAATATTAAATTTGAAAAAAAATTATTGTACCCTTCACACGAAAGTGTTAACGGTACAAGTGTTAACGTTTGTTGTTTCTACAACATTTAATTGAGAGACCCCACAAACTATATATTTATATATTCTGAATCCTTATAGATAGAGAGCAAATTCAGCTATGTCCGCAGTGCGAGCGTTGAAATCAACTTATTGAAGTCGTTTTATATCCTATTAAGTCGTATGTGATATCAATTGATCAAAAATGCCTTCAGGAATTTTATTATTCAAAATCAGCAATTTTGTACCATTGGTGACTGCGATATAAGCAGTCTGCGATATAAACAGACCATGTATGCCTCTGTTTTACTCGAACAATGTCAAGCTGTGCAGCTGCCAGATAACTTGTTGACCCGTTGTTATATTTTATTACCTATACGAACATTAATGGAAAATATTGGGTTAATCGGTCCATTACCGGCAAAAATATTGGCAAAATTATCAGCGTTTTGTTGAGATGCAATAACAGAATTTTTTTAAAACAACAACAACAAAAGCAAGCGATCGTACTTGTTTTAATTAAACGCAGATTTGGCAATAATCCTAGTCCAAAAATCAAAAAAAACCTTTATTTTTAACCACTCAAAGTTTTTTCTGTGCTCAATAATAATTGTAGAGCCCTTTATGACTCTTTAAGACTGCAGGCGTTTCAGTATAATTAAAATAAGTGATAAAAACTGCTAACCTTGTATGGAAGGTGCCACATCCGGTAAAAGTTTTAGAAAAAAAACCATAAGAACCAGATTGAAATATAACGATTGTTATAAAAAAAAAATAGCTGAATCGGCTTAATTATAATATTACCAAAGTACGCTATTTAATTTTTATATTATTTAAGTGTAGGGCCATAGCATGGCTTAGCTTGACCGACTTTAACTTTTTTACTTGCTTCTAATTCTATTTTAGTCATATTGTTTTTATTAATTAAAATTTTGTTTTTGATTTTTTTTTCATTCAAAATATTGTTTTATTTCACATTAACGACACATTATTTATCGTCTGGTTGGCTTTTCAGTGTCAATATCAATTATTAAACAACATTGCCAAACGGTTGTAGTCGCTCGTACAAATATGAAGTGTTAAAAAATCAACAAATATATTGAAAAAAAAAAAATAATAATAATAATAAATTATACTTAATGGCTTTCTTACTCACGAACGCAGTTGTCGTTTTAAGATAAAAGAAGTATGACAAATTTTATTTGTTTTTAACTATTTTTTTATTAAGTATTATTATTGGTTTTGTTATTATATTTTTTAATTGTATGTTTATTTTTTTAATATAAAACAAACAGAAAGAAAGAAAAAAAATAAATTTAATTATAATTAAACTAAAATTTGTGTGTGTTTTTTCGGTTTTTGTTTGTCTAAAAATTAAATTACAAGAGCAATGAACTAAACTAACATTGCTGTAGTGTCAGTTGTGATGACAAGCGTTAATGACATAAAATATGTATGAGTGTTCTGTTGTTTTTTAATAAATTTGTTTATCAATTATATTCATTAATGGGTAAGTGTGAATTAAAGTAAATTTCTTTGTTTTATTTGAAATTGTTGTGAAGGGTTTGTTTGTGTATCTTTAAGTGGCCAAATTTGGGGAGTTTTAATTATGGGGTTTGTTTCAAGAAAATACATTGCAGTAAAGGGGATATAGTGTTTTGTGTTTGTCAAGGGCAGCAGTTTAAGTATTTTGAAGCTTCTTTCTATTTATTGTTTTAATATGTTTAACTTCTTTATCATTTAGTAGCTTTGAATGGGATGTATTATCGGCATAATTGTTAAGTCAATAAAAAGTTTATAACTAAATCGATCTAAACCCGTGATTAATAGTTTTTCATTAGGAAAAAAAAAACAATTAAAAGTGTTATATTCGGCCGTGTCGAATCTGATAATACCCTTCACAATCATGTTCTATATTGCCGACGCATTTTTTGATTTTGAATTTTTATACAGATAACTTTATACTATACTAGCTAATACCCGGTGTGCTCCGCCACCCCAAATTTTAGTATTCAATTCATATGGCAGGTGCCGCGCCCACTATTGTTAATACACCCATTTTTTCCATAAATGTTTATTTGAATATCAAAGTTGCTTTTGCAAAATTTTAGTACTCTAATCGATATCGTTTTCCAGTTATACGAATTTTAGTATTTAATTCATATGGTAGGTGCCACGCCCACTATTTTTAATGCACCCATTTCTTGCCTAAATGTTCATTTGGGTGTCAAAGTTGCTCTTGCAAAATTTTACTACTCTAATCGATATCGTTTTCCAAATATACGAAATTTAGTTTTAATTCATGTGGCCACGCCTACTATTGAAAGGCCGCCCATTTTTTAGCCAAATGTTTGTGTGGATGTTAAAGTTTACCGTACTCTAGCTGCATTAACTTTCGTGATATACAATATTTAATACTTATTCTTTAATAGAGCGTGGCATCCTGCCCACTTACAATTTCAAATCAAAGTATAGCCTATAGTTCCTTCCAGACATACAGAAAGATTCTGTGAAAATTTCAAGGAAATCGGTCAAGCCGTTTAACCGTCTATAAAGCACAAACAAACATACAAACATATAAACATACAAACACACTTTGATTTTTATGTATATAGATTGAAAAATTTAAAAATATTTTTTTCAGGCGCCATCTTGGTTTTAACACTTTTTCATAGTTTACTATATTCTACATCTTATGCTCTTTGCTCCATTACCCATTAAACGAAGTGCCGGCGCTTTCTATGGTCTGTTGCTTTGTGCTCCTGAGTGAGCTGAATTTTGTATGCATTAAAGTGGAGATCTTTTGTCAAAATTCGCTGCGTAGTGCTTCGCGAAAGTTGTTAAGAATGATGTCTAATATTCTCATGTTTTCGGCGACACTCATTGATGCATAGGAGTCTAACTGTCTATTACATACCCAGTTTCTTAAAATTTTTTTGACGACTTTTCAAAGTTTGCTATTAGTTTAAGCAAAACTTTCCAAATTATCGTAATAATTTTTCACAATTTTAACGCGTTGTTCTTTCATAAAGTGCTCCATTTTTAATAATCGGAAAAATTTATATGAGGTCTGCCAAATTTCAAAGTTGTCACTCAAACCAAAAGAGCGCTATATTCTGCCGTGCCGAATCTGATAATATCCTTCACCGCTATGTTCTTAGGTATAATGACCACATCGTAGCTTAGCCTAGATTTTAGATTTCATACAATTCGCTATTTTCTTTTTTATTTACGACGCCATCTTTGATTTTAAATTTTTAAATAGTTACTGTTTTCTACTAGTCAAGCCCTTTCATTTGATACCCATATTGTTAGGGGTAAAAATTTGTATCTGCCATTATGTTTCAGACGCCATTTTGGATTTTACACTTTTTTATAGTTTACCATATTGTGTTGGTCGAGCGCTTGTTTTGATACTAATATTGTGGGGGTTAAATGGGACAAAGTCGTAACTATTATATTTGACTCATATTTTCGCCATTTAATCTAGGACGCCATCTTGAATTTTGTTCTTTTCGTTTATAACTATATTTAAGTACTCAAGCCCTTTCATTTGATCCCCATATTGCGTTGCATAGAAACTGGAAAACATATATTTTCGTTTGTAAATTTAAAAAAAAAACACCGAAGCAGTTGTACTTTGCTGCTTATATCTCAGTTTGTTTCAAACCGATTTGTTAGTTTTTCTTAGAAATCATTTCTGAGATTACGACTTATAATTTGGTATCTTAAGCTTGTTTAAAAATTATTTAGGAGTCTTAAAAATTTTGATATTAAAAAAAAAAAATAAATATTTAAAAAAAAATTCAAATTATTTTCGCTTATAACTTTTTAGGTTACACACAGACAGACAGACATACACATGGACTGACGGATAAGGCTTAGTCGACTGCCCTATTCAAAAGCTTTCAGAAAATATACACTTTATGGTGTCGGAGATAAATGTAAAAAATTCACACGGAATGACACTGTCGTGTGAAGGGTATAACAAAATACACTAAATCAAGAAAGTACGTTATTGCTTAGACGCCCATTATTATTTCTTATTTCTAAATAAAACAATTTTAGAAGAGAAAAATTTCTTAAAACAGAATCGTGTTCAGATAAACGAAATTCTTTATATTTGAAAACTTTCTAACAAAATAATAAAAAAAATTTTGTATTTATATTATCTTTAAACCAAATTCGACTGTATTAGTATGTATTTGCTTAATGATGCTTTTTATTTTCTCTGAGTAGGTTTTCTGGCGTAGACATATTTGTTTTCGTTAATTGTGCCGGCAGTAGCTGAAAGAAAAACTTTCTTTTGTCATGGTAAATTGTCGTCCGCACAAATTTATTATTTGCCATCATTTTGTTTCTTCAAATTGAAATAAATGTTTTAGTCAAATATGAAAATATGTATGTGTTTCAAGACCTTCAGGACCATCTGTCATTGTTTAATGTGTAAAAAGAAAATTGCGAAAAATTAAAATTAATTATATTGTGCCATTGTAGGCAGTAAAGTCTTGCAAAAGACCCCAAAAAATATTCTAAGAACATCAAACAGTGTTTGAAGTTGCTTTAATCCGTCTACTTTTTTTTTTTTGCAAAACAAGTAACTGTTTGCAATGAAAAATATTCGTGCAAAAAATACCAAATGGAGGAACACTGTGTACGAGACATTGGGTTAATTCACAATGTATCCTAAGTGTCGTATTATCATAATGTCTTTTATTTTTTCAAAATTTCAAAATTCTTCTATAAACAATACAAAGTTTTTATTTATTAAAATCTTGGGGAAATTATGATATTATAACAATACAACACTTAAGGCACCTTCTAAGTACACCAAGCATATATATGAGAATGCTCAAAAAAGCTCTAACGAACAAATAAACTTGACCTGTTTGTAGTGCATTGAATCAGTAAATTTTTATACTATTTACCTCAGTGGTTTTTGGAAACCTTATGAATTTGGAAAATTTTTTGAGCCATGTCCATGATTAATGTTAATGCATGAGAAAGAATAAGGCCATTCTTATTATGTGCTGTGGTGAATTTTTTTAACAAAAATGCTGTTCGGTGTGACCAGACTGCCGGCGGCGCTGGTATGCCCGCGTAAGCTCGGCTTAAGCTCGCCGGATGGGGGTGGTTCGTGCCGGGTGCCTGTCACATCACGCACACAATAAAAATCATACCAGCTTTAGTTATCAAGTATAAAATGGGGAACGAAGTTAGGGCAACTACTCCCTGCCTACACACATTTTGGGACCTCTGGCTGGTTACATTGCCAGGATAGCCCTCTCACAAGAGATCATAAATCTCTCCTTGACATCATTCAATAATTCATGACGTACCCAAACTTACACTGCCATCTTTTATGCTGCCTTACTTACCACCGCAATAAAAATTACTCCATCATACTAAATGATAACGCTAAAACAAATTCTATATAGTCTATAGAATATATATCGATGCCTTACTTCCTCAACCTTGTATTTTAAAAAATACGGTTTTGACTTTTTCATATCAAACGATTGTTTTATGCTTTAACTAAAAAAGATTAATATATTATTACTACTAATATACATAAATACAATCAATTCCTTAATAATTCCATTTAAACTTTTAACCAAACACCGAAGAATAAAAAGATTAACCGTTTTATTTTGTCTCTCTTGAAAAATTTTATTTTTTAAGATACGAGGTTGAGGAAGTAAGGCATCGATATATAGTCTATTGTCTTTGGCATGAGGTTAACAGCTACAACGGTAATCGTGTTGCCATGTAGCCGTGTTGTCGGATACAACATCATTATCGTTTACACACATGTATTCTATTTCTGACCGTATTCTGTCGTCTTTATTTTTATCGCATACGTTTTTCACATAATTTGGCAATGCATTAAGAGCAAAATAAATTTGTTCAAATTCCACTCAGCTAGAAACGGATTAAATTAACTATTCGGTAGCATACTTTTTTTTAGTTTATTGAATATTTAGAGGAATCTTTAAGCATGGATTTTTTTAAATGCTGTTGTATTGGTGGGAGAGTTACCCAGTGAACTAGAAGTCTATATGAATATGAAATATGATATAGCGTTATATATTCTTAGGTAATATTTCATGCTTTTGAAAGAAATAAATATTTTTTAAACAGTTTAGGTCAAAGATTTGAATAATGTTCTTTGTTTGAAATTAAATTACATATAACTGTTGTTATTTTTTTTTTAAATTTTTTTGGTAGAAATAATTATTATTTTGTGAGTTTTATTTATTAATTTATTTCTTTGGGAGATTACAACAAAAATCATGTCAAAAACTTTTGAATCTAAAATATTTTAATTAAAGTTTGCAAAAAAATAAACATGTATATAAACACAAATTACTTTAGCAAAAATTCATTATTTACGCGAATAAATATTAATCAAAAAATCAAAATTCTACGTGTAATAACTTCTCATATTATTTATGATTTAAAAGTAAACCAACCCGTTTGCTGAATTGGTGGAATTGATTGTATATCACTTAATTTACACCATTATTAAAAAAGTCACGAACAGGGTACACTTATACAGGTGGCGGTGCCAGTCCATTTATAAAAAAGAGATTTCAGTGCCAAGAATTGTCAAACTGCATATATAAAAAATAGTGACAAACAAAAAATACTTTCTCTTTACGCTGTTAGTTAGGGACCATGGTCACAAGGTTTTTTTTTTTTTTTTTTTTTTTTTTTGGGGCGAAAGGGCATGGAAGAAATCGTAGTAGAAAAACATCTCGTTTTTTTTTACAGTCATTTGCGTTTTCTTATTATGTTTTATTATCTTTCCCTTTTTGAAGTCACAAGTGCTTTTAAAAGAGACAAAAAACGACAAATTTACTAAAAAGAATTTTTTTTTTAGTTTAATTTCTTATAATTTAATGGAAAAATATTTTGCATTACATTTATTTGTATTTGAATTCAAAATTTTTATATTTTTTTAAATACGAGCCTGCAATTAAAGAAGAAATGAAAGGAGTTTTTTGAAGAGAATGAAAAAAAAAAAACATCCACGATTTTAAATCATTAAATATGTTCTCTGTAACATATTTAAATGCCACTTCAACCTATACACAATACCTTATTAGCATAGCATGAATAGCTACCACCTTAATGCAATTCATATGTCAAATACAAATAATCAGGGTCTCTTCACATTAAGTGGTCTACTTCACTATCGTTCATACGAAAATCTCTTATACAATTCATCGAGTGTGTAGAGACAAATTGATTTTAGTACCTCAATACCACTTATGTATGTATGTATGTATGTATGTATGTATGTATCTTCATATCCAAACATACATATTCATTCGCAGCACACACACATTCATTTTGTGGCACTTGATTAAGATAATGATAGTTGTCAATGAGTTTATAACACTTAAAAAACTTAATGGCATTTCAAGGGTTAATAAAATGTGGAAATAAAACAACAATTCACAAATCCAACTAATAATTGTATTGATAACAAAAATTCTAACATAAAACGAAATAAAATCTTGGAATTTATCTATAATAAAAAGAAAAACTTTCTTTAACTGCCATCATATTAAAATGGCTTTTCGTAGCGCAGTAAAGTTTTATTACTTTGGCTCCCTTCGATTTGTTGAATACAAATAAAAATAGTTTTGCAACAAATAACATTATCAGCAAACGCAAATAAAATGTCAAAAGTTGGCAATTTTTTTTCATTATTAAATTTTCTTCTTCTTCTTACTTTTAGTGATAATAATTTGAAAAGTATCAAACAAAAACATGGCAAAATAAAGTTAACAACAACAAAAAACACACAGTTCTAAAATTCGAAATACAGGCACGTATAAAATAGTTTTTTTTTATTTTTGAGGACATGGCAAAAAAGTGAAAATCTATATTAAAATTGTTGTGTTTGCCAGTGATTTTATTTTATTTTAATTTTTTTTTAATTTATTTTTTTATTTGTATTTCTGTGTCATTGCCAGTAAGTACTGATAATGATACAAACTTGTTGGAAAAAAATTTAAATCAAATAAAAAAAACTATATAAAAATAGAGTATTTGTCAGCCAATAAATAGAGTTGAACTACTATTCTATGTGTGGCGCTAACAGTGACAGTAACAGCGACAGTGGTGGGTGTTATTTATAGAAAAGGTATGGGAGCCGAACTTATTAAAACGTGTTGTTTGTTGTTGAATTTTATTTTTTGTCGTTCTAATTTTTGTTCAATGAAAAAAAAAAAAAAAACAAAAATTAGTAGTCTATACAAGATGTCTTTCTAAAAATAAACAAAAATGTTTCGAAATGATTAAAAAGTAGCGGGTCTTCAATAAGAGCGCTACAAAAGTTGTTTTAAATAAAACAGAAACGGTTTTGGATATAAATGAAATTCTTTATTCCTGTAAAAGTACGTGCGATGCCATTATGTATGGAAAAAGCAAATTACACACTAAAAGTCCACTCGAAACGATCGTTTGGATTATAGAAACAGCAGATTACTTTGCATAGAGAATAATCATATAAAGCGCCTTGTTCTTTAACACGTGCCATCCAATGATTTATCATTCCTTTTCCTTGTCCAGGTTGTTAATTATCGTTTTGTGAAGTTAAAAGTGATTTTTGTATCATAACTTATTCTGCTACACAGAACAAAAATTGACAACCAGTGGCCAAAGTACGGCATTCGATCACAATCGAAGTTTTACTCGAACGATCGAGTTCACTGTGCTTCAGGTATAGAGATTCTAATAAGAATTTTCAAATTTCGATCATCCTTTAAATGACGTAATATGCCCTCTGTTCTTAAATTGAAAAATAACGTTGATATGCTCGTTGTTTAAAAACAATTGATCATCGGCTTGCAAAATAAAATTAATTTTTTTTAGTTGGTCGCTCAGCAATGTACATTTTCAATTTCCCAAATAAATGAGTGAAATCAAGTCAAGCCGTTCTTCGTTGGAGTTGCACTTACAACAAGCATTTTGCCACGCCGAATTTGTTTAATATCAAGCCCGTAAAATGCGTACAGAAGAAGTCATTGTCGCTGTGGTCTAAGGTGTGAAAGAAGACTCGAATTTAGCGATCCGACGCCGTTATTAGTAAATTAGCCGCTGCCTGTCCCCAACTTGGAAAATTTTGAAGATAGATCTTGAACCTGACTTTTTTCGCCAAATCATATTCAGCGACGAGGCTTATTTCTGGCTTAACGTGTATTTAAGCAAGTTATTGGAGAGAACTTAAACTTCATGATACTCTTACAACTACATCAAAACTCGGTTTACTTGACGAAGACTTCATCCACCCATTTGGGTTTAAATCCGAATCCGGTGCCAACATTACCGTGAATAGTGAACGTTACAGTCAAATGATTCTTTAAGCCATTGGAAATTATTTGCAGGTGAGGGCGCAACATGCCGTACAGTGCGTGAAACCATCACTTCGTTGATCCAAACTTCTGGCGACCAAATTAACGCAAGAAATAGGCCTTTGAATTGGTGGTGTGATTTGACCATCTATGGACTAATTTTTTGTGGGGTTACGCCAAATCTCTGGTTTATGCTGAATAACTAGCGACGATTCATCATTTAGAAGCCAACATACGACGCACTGTTGACGAAACAAGATACGCAGTCTTCGCTCAAGAAAGAGGTGCAAAATTAAACCGCCAAGATGGCGTTCATTAGCTGTAGTCGCGGAGGCTACATGCTAGAAATTATTTCTAATTTTTGAGTTAATAAAATCAAATTTTATTTTTAAAACAAACCATCTATGTGTATAATGAACAATTATTATAAATGGAATTACAAAATCAGTTGATCTTGCAAGTCTAAAAGCTTAAAGAGCATAATCTGTTCCATAAAACAAATCTATTTGTAACGCAGTACGTTAATCCATGGCTTTGGTGAAGAGATAATTTCATATAATTGACTTAAGCAATGCTCTACCTTAAAGGGTCGATTGTGTCATCAGAAAATGTAATAAAGGGTCACTAAATTTTAAGGGCCGTTGTTGATCTTGAATAAAACACAAATTGTTTAGGAAATTATTGGCACTTATTTTTGTTATGATAACTTTGGTATTATTCAATTATGTATGTAACAAAATATCGGCCAAATGGCCTCCGTGACCTCGGCGGCAAACCTCCATCCGATGGTTAAAATTTTCAATGACAATGTTGATGTTCAATTGTTGGACACGATGATGAGTCGAGGTTGACTGCTCCTTTTGCCACACTATCGCGAAAAACAGCAATGTTTTCCGTTCAACGAACTAAGAAGGCATTGACAAATGTTTTTACATTTCATACGGACCTGTTTTGCCTTAGTTTAAATATTTTTTACAACTCTCTCGATTATGGTCGAATTTGAACGCATATGTTGACCAAAAGAATCACGAAATGCATTTTGATTTGAACGCCCATTTTCATAATAAGCCTGAATAACTTTAATGCGTTGCTTGCTTGTGTATCTTTCCATGATTTAAATTGAGCTAGTCTGAAATTAAGAAATGTCAAATGAAATGCAGAAAAAAAAAATTTACGTTTAGGTGTGGTTCACATTCATTATAGGCCCTTAATATTTAACCACCCTTTACAATGCCACATGTGCATCGTTTAATGAAAATTATTTTCAGAGAATAAATATCCAGTAGAGTTCTTTTGTATGATAATACTGAATACCAGATAAAATTGTTGGTCTTGATAAAAAAACAATAATTGATTGTTTACAATATTTGCTCCTTTTCCCTTAATGTTGTTATAAACCAAATACAAATCAACAAATTGTTATGGACTCTTAAAAGACTCTTAAAATAAAAAGAAAAAGACAAAAAAAAACTTAAAAATGAAAATGACTATGAATAGCAAACAGTAGCAGTGGCAGTAACTGTAGGAACGGTAAACAACAATTCAAACGATAAATTTTCAAAAAATACCACAAAGTAATGCCACAATAAGATACATTTAACATTTATTGGATATTTTTTTTTTCTTTCTTTTGTTGCTGTTGTCTCTGCCGCTGCTGTATGACAGCAACACACATATCAATTGAAAAAGTAATACTATTGCCTTTTTCTCTTTATTTCATACCTTTTTTTCTGTTGTTTGCTAGATAGCAAACAAACGAACAAACAACAACTTCAATCAGTTTATTTGCTATTGTGAAATTTTCGATCATTTTATTTTAATTTTTCTTTCACAATACAAAACTACTGTGTTTGTAAACATGCAGATAAAATAATATCGGACTAAATTTTATTCATAGATTGAGTTTTGAAGTTTTATTTTTTCTTCTTTCTTTTTTTCTTAAACAGACACTTGTATTGTTGCCAGTACTTTTTGCAATTGGAGCTATCTATTCAAAATGGGACAGAAACAAAACTAAAATTATTGTTAACTAACCAAGCCCGGCGCGCGTTGCCACGCCCCTATATGAATAAAAATGCATTCTGAATTTTAATTGAATATCAAGCGCAAGGCTAAAAATTATAACTTTTTAAGTTTAAGTCGCTGAAAATTATAATTTTTTTTATGGGCGTGGCACTGCCCATTTTTCTAATTACGAAATTATATAATGATGAGAGTTCAATATGTGTGTGTAAAGTTTCAGAAAAAATTATCTAGTGCAGGTAGTTAAAAATAATAACTTATTTTTTATGGGCGTAACCCCGCCCACTTTTTGCCACCCAAAAACACTCCCTGGAATGTGTACAAAAACTTTCCAAAGTTTGAGTCCGATCGGCTTTACTGTTTCGGAGTCTATAGCTCACATATACACACACACAAAGAGTTTCACTTTTATATATCTGTGGCTTGGAGCTAAAAGGGCCAATGTCAAAATATTTACTTTTGAAAAAATTTGAATTGAACTTTAACTTTTATAGACATTGCTTTCATAGTGACATTGGCCAGCATTTTATTTATGAAGCTGTTCTGGGTTAAGTATAACTTTAGCTGTTTTACCACAATGAAATAGAGCAAGAAAACAAATCTAATGCAATGATTAACTCAAAAGAGCAAAAAAAGTGACATTGGCCCTTTTAGCTCCCCAAGCCACAGAAATATAGATAGATGTACATGGTGTACTAAAGGCACTACATTTAAACGGGAAAATTTGTGCGAATTTTCTTGTTTTGTTTCAAGAGTTTTTTTTTTGTGCAATTTTAAACAATCAATTTTAATAAATCAATATAAATTTATTTATTTAATTAATAAAAATTTCGAAACTGCCTAAGCAAAGTGAAAAAAATACAAAATTTCGGAAATAAGTCAATGAAATAAGAAAAGGAAGCAAAAACCACATAACGACTAGTGTCATATTTAAGCGTTTATATGAGTACGCTTTATGCATTCTGTCAAAACAAATATTACCAAATTGTCAGTAATAAATTACTTACATAATTTTAAAAAATTTCCCTTTATAGAAAATCTTGATCTACACCATTTTTCATTGAAATTGGGAAAAATCCAATTGAAATTGAGAATTTCAATTTGAATTTGAGAAAAGTCCAAATGAAATTAAGAATTTCAATTGGAAATTGAGAAAATTCTAAATGAAAAAGAGAATTTCAAATTGAAATTGGGAAAATTCCAAATGAAATTAGGAAAATTCTAATTGAAATTGAGAAAACTCCAAATGAAATTTTAATTTGAAATTGAGAAATTTCCAAAAGAAATTGAGAAAAAATATATACATATGTACATAAGTATGTATTTAAAAATTAATAAACTTCTTGTAAACACTTCAGCCACACTTTAAAGTATTTGATCCAAAATCAAAAGTAATGTTAAAGCAAAGATGAATGTACCGAACGTAAGTCTTCCAAATGTTTTAAAATATTAATGCTTCAAAAACATGTATTACTATCGGATATTGCTATACAGCTCACTACAACGTTTCACGAGTCTGCATTGGTTCTTTTTTGTTTCTTTATTACACAATAATATTATAATGTATAATGTGTTATCAAAAATTAAATAAAATTTTTACATATAATTATATTTTCTCATTTTCTCAATTTCATTTGAAATTTTCTAATTTTTATTTAGAATTTTCGCAATTACAATTTAAAATTCTGATTCTCATTTGGAATTTTCTTAATTTCAAATTGAAATTCTCAATTTTAATTGGAATTTTCTAAATTTTATTTGGAATTTTCTCAATTTCAATTAAAATTTCTCAATTTCATTTGGAATTTTCGCAATTACAATTTAAAATTCTGATTTTCATTTGGAATTTTCTCAATTTCAATTGGAATTTCCTCGATTTCATTTGGAGTTTTCTCAATTTCATTTGGAATTTTCTAAATTTCAATGAAAAATGGTGCAGTCACTCTATGGAAAAGAAAAAAATTTGGGCAGAAGTAATTGGCTCTGAATAAATCAAATCTTCTAGCCTACATGCTACATTTTTTTACATGAAGTTTGATATTTGAGTTGAATGCGAATTTATTCGAATTCGCCACTATGTATACCTCGTTAAGTGTACCCTAAACTAATTCAAATGTTTATTAGAAATAACAAAAGTTGTCATTATTTATGGAACTTATGGATGCCACGGCCACTAAATACAATTATGGACATCACAACTGAAAAATTTTTTAAAATGACTTGTTGTCAAAAATTGATTTACAGTACTACTCCAAACATTTATGGGTCGATTATGGATAGCAACTGAACCTCAGTTACGTTGCCAGTTCCACAACAAAAGGCATTACAGATAGCAACTGGCAACTAACAGCTGTCAATTTCATATGAAAATTTGGCAACCGAGAAATTGTAGTTGGCAATGCAACTGAAGTTCGGTTAATATCCATAATCGACCCATTATTTTTCACCCCGTTTTTTTTTTGTATTACTTTGCACGATCAACAGTTTTTTTTTTTGCCTCGCCTTTGAATTTGAGAATTTTGAGTTATGACGTTATTGTATTTAGTATGTGGTCTAAGTATTAGGCTTAAACGTTGCAGCAATTAATTAAATAACTGTTCTTATGTGCTATGTCAAAGTCAAACATTAAACTGAGAGTGATTTAAGTTACTGCCGCACATTCAATTCTGGGCCATGTTTCTACGAAAGTACTTAACTGATTTAGCATTTAATTTCTGCTTTTAACAATATATGCTGTATTTTGTATTACTGTTACAATATTTACTATTTTCATATTTACTGACATACATTTGTTAAATAAATTGTTTATATTTTCTTTCATTGCAGATAACAATTGCCAGCGTTTATGAGCAAATTATTATTACAAAGAAATAGTAATAAAAAAAAAGAAATATTTCCCTCCTCCAGAAACAACAACATCAACATATCGCAAAAAAAAACTAGCAATATTAACAACAACAACAACGAAGGCAAAAAAAAAATTGTTAAATTGACAAAGTCAACTTGGATAAATAAATAAAATGCAATTAAGTTATTAATTGTGTGCAATACAACAATACCAACAATAACAAAAGACTATTTGTTACTTGCTGCGTGCAAAATGTGCCAATTAAAATAATAAACAAAACAAAAATGCAGTAAAAAATAAAGAATTAAATTAAAAAGAAAAACAATATTAAAAAAAATGTCATGTGCTTTTGAAGTTCATAACGGAAGTAGAGAACCACAATAATGGTGTGGCAAGGCTTTATTTCTGCTACCGTTGTTGCTGCGAAACATTTTTTAACAAAATGCCACTACTGCTGCTGCCACAAGATACCATGGCCATAAAACAAAATAAAATCACACAGAGCGTTGAATACATTAAAATTTGGAAACATATCAAGTGGCGAAAAAACAATTTTGCAAAATATTAAATTTAATTTTTAAATTGCAAACGTAACGAGACACTACTCGACTTAAACGTTTTCAATAACAAAAGGTGTTTAAGTGAAAAACAAAAAAAACAAAAACAATAAATATAAAATATATTTTTTCATATTTCGTTAAACAAAAGCAATTAAATGTTGAACATTTTAAAACTAGAAACTTTTAGAAAGTAATTTTGAATATTAATTTAAGTGTAACAATTAAAGTGAAGTTTTAATTTGTACTAATTCTTCTGGCGGCTTTTATAACAAAAAATATATAAAACTTTAAAAAGTTTTTAAAGTAATTTTCCAATTACGTAATTTACAAGTAGGTGCCATATAATTTACAAACATATCTCCAGCTGCCACGCCTTCTTTTTCTCAACTACACACTTCTAAACAACATTCTGGTTGCTCAAACGTCTAAAATTGTAAATTTACAAAAAAAAAAATTTTTCCGGCTTAATTTCATATCTTAAGAAAACAACCACCGATATTTTAACAAACTTAAAACGCTGATAAGAAAGATAACAAACAGTACTCATCGCTGCTTAAGGAATTTTGGAAATTTTTTTAAGGCATTTTTCAAACTATGACAATAGCCAAGAAAATGAATCTTTTAAATAAAACCATAGAAAGTGAAGTTTTGGTTGAACCTTTAAAAATCGCCAACAGCAACAACAGCAACATAAATAACAAAAATAAAATGGCTCTTTTAGCAAATAGCCAAAATAATAACAACAATAATGACAATATTTTTGCTAATGGCTGGAATTTGGAAAATATCAGCGATGGCATCTGGAAGTCTACGAAATTGCCATTGGTATCCTCTACCAAAAATCATCGCCACAAATATGACCAACTATTGCCAAATGCCACAAAGTATACGAGGGTAAATGAAACCAATGGAGCTCATAATAATCAAGATGTTGTGGCTGCAGCTCCCGTTAAAAATATTCAAAATGGTACAAATGCTAGCAGCAGCAGTAGTGATAGTAGTATAGACGATGGATATAAAGGCTTAACTAACATGAAGCCATGGCCTGCAGCAACTAAATTATCGCCCTTAGCATCTTTATCAATGGCTGCAACAGTAAATTCAACAGTAGCAGTTGCATTAGATGAGACCAGGCTGCAGGGTACAGCAGAGGCCATAGTAAAACAAAAAACCTTAAGAGAAAATGTTAAAAATGTCAAAACAAGCCGGCATATGAAATTTAAACAGCCACATGAGGCAAATATTCTATCAACGACAGCAATAACAACAACCAGTAGTAGCATCAATACAAGTAGCAGTAGTGGCAGTACTAGTGGTGGTACTGTCATAACCACTAATAATCATCACAGCGCACAAAAATTGCTAAAACTCCCGCATAACACTCAGCTCAGCAGTAGCATTAGTAGTAGTTGTAGCAGCAGTAGCAGCAGCAGCTCAGGCAAAAATAATATGCATTTTAATAATGGCAAATATTTGGATAATGTATATAATGGCTTTAACCAAAGTTCAGGCAATAAAATGTCAACTTCTACTACTAGTACTACGACTACAACAATATCCTGCCACAATACTCCAGCTCATTTTAAGCAACCAACAACAACGACAACAACATCACCCTCCAACACCCACTTATGTACATTCGGCTCATCGTTAAGCTCAGCGAAAACAACCACCACAGCAACAACAAATGAAACAACTTTATTGGCAACCACAGCAATGACACAACAAAATTCAATAACATTTGGCGGCTTATTAAGGCAACAGCCGCAGCAACAGCAGCAGCAACAACAACAACAACAAGAGCAATCTTTATTAGCCACATCATCAACAGCAATGGGATCAATGGAAATACCATTGCCAACAGCAGCAAATACATTATCATCCTCTAATACACACTATGAAGCTGTCAATAATGTACAACATGCTGCTTCTTATACAAATTCCACAAATTTGTATACCAACTCCAACCACCAACATCAGCCGTCTACACCCACACCCTCTACATCATCGTCCACGTCATCTCTTTGCAATAATCAATATTTGTGTCAATCACTCTCCTCCAGCTCCTCTTCAACAACAGCAACGGTGCCTCTCCTTCCACCGCCACCACCACCAGCACCGCCAACATCAGCCTCAACGAGTCCCAATTGTAATTGTTGCAGTAATTTAATTGCCCGTTGCTGTTTTGGTTTGCCACATCTTAAAGCCATTAATGTGCGTCGTTGCGTTTTGGCTTTATTTGCCATTACCGTTGTAACCATATTCTATTATACACACTACATGGATACGGGGGTTTTTGTGGGGTAAGTGAATGAATCTCTTTTTTTGTCTCTCTTTCTCTATATGTTGGTTACGAGCTAATGATAGCGGTTGTATATAGACTCTTTGATTTAGCTGTAAATAATAATTTTAACACTTGTCCAAATAATTTTCAACATGACTATTTAAATCTACATTTTTACACAAGTGCAATTACAAGTTACTTGCAACGCCAACATTTAGGTGAATATTGTTTAAGATTATCTTTAATACGGAATTTCGTATCATACAAATAAGCACCAGTTTAAAACGAAAAACTTGCAAACTTGTTTTATTTTACTTATAATGTGGGAGTATTAAGTTCTTCACTTTGTTATACGACACATAGACGTATTGGTTTAAGAATCATAAGTTACATAATTACACATGTATATTTAGTCTGTCCTCTGAAAAAAGAAATTGGACCGAAAACGTAAACTGTGTACCACCACGTTCCAACGTTTAGACAGAAACCAACATTTAAAGGACCTATGGTTCCGGAACACCAAATTCAAAACGATCTCTTGTCATGTTCCAAAGACCTATTTTTTCGATAACGATTATAGACAATCCGAGTAGCACTGGTATGCGCTTAAGTTACTGCCATATTAGTAAAGGTGTTAAATCCCCACTGAATTATCAGTGTTAAAGCTAACCACAACAAGATTTTTTGCTTCCTAAACACTTTAGGCAGCTGAAAAATAAACATTAACATGGCTTAGAACCTGACTCTAGTATAATATTTAGAAGGATTTACGACAATAATGTGTGAAACAAAATATCGGCCAACTGTTCGTCAAGTCTTCGTTGGCATACTTCTATCCGACGGTCAATATTTTCAAAGACACTGACACATAATTGAGGTTCAATGTCGTTAATGTGCCGAATTATCTCATCCGTTAGGCCTTAAACTGTTCTTGGCTTACTGACGTAAATGTACCCAAAGCAAAAAGTCCAACGGTGTCAAATCACATGATCGTGCCGGCAAATAAACATCGCCACAACGTGAGATTAAATTAAATTGAATTACTCGAGCAAAAGATTCATTGTTTTGTTGGCTGTGGAGTAAGTGGCATCATCCAGTTGAAACCACATATTGTCCACGTTCATATTCTCAATTACTGGCCACAATAAGTCTGTTATCATCTCGCGATAGTGATCGTAATTCTGCTTGTACGGCCCGATGACGATCAGCCCATAAATCGCACCAGTCACTCTTTCTGGATGCATCGGATTTACAACGATCACTCGTGGACTCTCATTTGCCAAATGCGGCAATTCTTCTTGTTAACGAATCCAGTGAGGTTTAGTGTGCCTCGTCGCTAAAGATGATTTTCACCATCTGCCTGTTCTACCAAACATTTGACGTATTTACGATGCTTAAATTGGTCAGTATCTATGGCTTCAGCTATTTAGTCTTTCTCACTTTGTAAGCGTTTAAATTCAAACCTTTATTTAAAATTCCCTTCAGTGATGTACTTGGCATACTCCATTGTTGGTCACAATAACGAGTCGAGCCTACTCTATCACGAACAACAGCAATGTTTTCCAAAATGCATTTTGATTTCAAAGTCCATTTTCGTTAAAGACTTTAACAATATTTCACGCTGCTCAATTCTTTACCTCTCTATGATTGAATATATTGAGCACTGAAATAAAGAAATTTTAAATTAAGTTGGGCAAAAAACTCGATGTTAAAATGTGACTCACCACTAATATCGTGCATTATGGCTGCACAACGCAGTACATAAGACCATTGGTGCATTAAGTTTACCAAGCTGTTTGCATTTTCTTGCACGGACGAAGGAAAACAAAGGTTATTGCCAAAGGAGTAGCATTCCAATACTTTTTGCGTCACCTTATGTTCTCAAGTTTTTTTAGGAATCGAATAACTTCGTTTTAAAATATATTCCCGAAATAAGCACCAGTAAAATGCATATAGACCAGTTTAAACCCAACAACTAATAAATTACAATTTTGAAATTAAATCTTATTAGAAAAGATGTTATAACGCAAAAAGATTTAGCAGTCATTCGGAATTTGTATAGCATTGTCGTATAAGCAAACACTGCAATAATAATGAATTGATTTCACTCGGAATACAGAAGAGTATTTTATAATAAAATATTTACCGCATGAGCACAACTTCGGAATCAGTAAATATGAATATTAAAAAAGAAACATTCATCTCTCTTAGAAGCAAGCGTTAAGTTGCTCTTCTAATACTATTTTACATAAATTTTTTTTAATTTATTTTTTAAAAATTAATTTTTTAAAAATTAATTTTTTTTATATTTTTTTTTTTTTAAATTTTTTGCTTCTTAGAAGTTCTTTTTTTTTACAAATGCCCAGACTCTCTTTAGAAGCTCTAAGCGTGTTTCAAAAGGGAACTGACAGCATTTGCTTGTGAAACCACTAATGTGGTACAATACACAAAGCAATTAGCCAGCATTACCATACGTAGAACAGAACTTCAATTTCTTCATCTAAAAGCGTTGATTCTATTTTAAGATCTTTCAGTCTATTTCTTGCGTTAGGAGCATTGGACCGGTCCGAATCTTCTTTTCTCGCTTAAGAAAGAAACTGCAGCTACCTGCTCTTCGAAGAGAACTCAACAATAACCAGTATAGAAGAAGTTCTGTGGCACCAGATTATTCTATGGTCAACCTTAAGCAAATTCTCTGAAAGAGTATTTACTTTTCCAGATTAGGGCTCCAAGAACCCAGAGCTGTTGATTTAACCTCCCTACCACGTACAGACAATACGTACATCATGAATGGACATATAACGTCGGGGTGGGCCAGCACGTAGTTTTTTCAAAATTATCCATTCAATTGTCAGTTATTATAGACCGATTGAATGCCTCTAGATTCTCTCCTTTGAGGTTGTAAGAGGTCGTTAACAACTTTAGAGGACTTACAAGGCATAGAATAAAAATTGATTTCCAGCATCATCTATATTTAAAAAAAAACATGTGAGCATGTTGAAAGTATCAAGTTATTTTAACTGCAACTACCAAACTATACAAATTAATAATTTCTACTAAAGAGTGATTTCTTAAGAGCTATAGGAAAGTTTAAAAAAACGCACATAAAATTCAGAAAAATGCAAGAAATCTTGATTTGAATCGATAGTACGGTCCATATAATTTAATGTTTGAAGATTATTTCATGCAAATGTTGAACGTGACTGCGCCTCAAATGGTCCATCCGCTTAGTCCAATTTTGGCATACTCTTTCCAACATTTCGGCCGGTATCTCATGAATAAATGCTTCAATGTTGTCTTCCAATGCGTCAATTGAAGCGGGCATGTGTGTAAAGACATAAGTCTAAAGGCGTTAAATCGCACGATCTAGGCGGCCGATTGACCGGTCCCGAATGTGAAATAAAATGTTCACCGAACTCGCCTCTCAATAAGTCCATTGTTTAGCGTGCTGTGTAGCATGTGGTTGTTGAAACCACATGTCATGCAAGTCAAGCTCTTGCATTTTGGGCAAAAAAAAGTTGGATATTATCTCACGGTAGCGCTCACTATTCACAGTTACGTACGAATCGATAAGTGATGGTCATTATTAACACTGGCCGATACAGCTGCGATATTTTCTTCACTTCGCATTCTACGTAAGCGTGTTGGTGGTTTAATGTCCAACAATGTAAATTTGGTGTGAAATTTAGTCACAATAGCCCGAATAGCCGCTTTACTGGTTCGATTAAACTGACCATAACATGGAAGAAGCGTGCGATGAACTTTCTTAACAGAGCACGCATTTTGATAATAAAATTCAATAATTTGCAAGCGCTGTTCGTTTGTAAGACGATTCATGGTTAAATTATAGACCAAACTGAAGATGTTTGACAGTGAAACAAAACACGAAACGTGCGTCATCTGTGTAAACCAGTGTTGCCAAAAAGATAATAGCTAAAATAGCACGTCCCAATTAAATGTTTCCCTTTTATTTAAATCTAATACTCATATTATATTTCTTTTAAAACATCAATAAATAGCACTTTATCCCTAAACTACTTACAAAGTCCTCGTCTTGTTTGTTCAGCCACAAATAGAGCTGATCCCAAGTTGTTTGTATTACAAAGATTTTTACTAAAAAGAAACCTACGCCCCCACTAAAACAACAAAGTTTTTTAATATATGCTTTTCTGTATGTTTAAGTCTTTACAACAAGTAAAACTTAACACAAAACCAAAAAAAAAAAGACAACTCCCATTTAACATTGGCTGCGTTACTACTTTAACCTTTAGCGAAATAAAAACGAATTAAAATAAAACTTGTAAAAAAAGGTTTTTACATTCTGTTTTTTATTTCTTTTTCTCTTTTTTTAATTCTCATTTCTTTTCTAGTTTTACAAAATTCTGTTTACAGTGCAATGAAAAACTAAAGTTTTTGTTACTACAAGGAATAGTTTATGTAGTGTTTCATCTGTTTGTGCGCCTTCCACCTGGTGCTTTCAAAATCATTGCGGTATGTAAGCCCAAAGAAAAAAATTATAAAAGAAAAACTTAAATAGAAAAATCATAAATTCATTCAAAGAAGCCCTTTGGCAAAACTTTTTTCCCATGCAAATAGTTGAAAGTCCAAACAGGAGATAGTGAGTGAATAGAGAGTTCAGACTCTATACTTTGGGAAATTTGTTTATGTGTAGTTATTGGTTTCATGGGTTTTTGTTGTTGTTGTTTACTAATGAGATTGAACCATGAAGAAAAGTTTTAAACACTATTGCTAAACGCATAGAAAAAATATCGCATAACACAATAAGAGCAACACAATGTGATTGGATTTTATATTTGTGGTTTAACTGTATAATGGTTGCCAGTAATCATAATATGTTGAAGTCTATAATCCTGTTTAACCATATTATAATGCCATAACTTTAATACATATAATCATAATATAATCCCCCACGACCACTAAAAAGTTGAAAATCAAGAAATAATCATGTCAGCATACATTTCCACACTTTTGCTAAAATTAATTGCAAACCGATTTAAAAGATATCAAAAACATTAATCTAAACAAATTCTTATTTATTTTTTTGTTTACTAAGCTTATGTTTTATTCCAACTTCTTCTTAATATAAAGGGTGGTCCGACCATAATGCACGATGTTAATTCTGTGGCTTGGGGCTAAAAGGGCCAATGTCACTTTTTTGCTCTTTTGAGTTAATCATTGCACTAGATTTGTTTTCTTTCTCTATTTCATTATGGTTAAACAGCTTTACCCGGAACAGCGTCAAAAATAAAATGCTGGCCAATGTCACTATGAAAGCACCTATAAAAGTTAAAGTTACAATTTTCTCAAAACTAAATATTTTGGCATTGGCCCTTTTAGCTCCAAGCCACAGAACTGTGAGTCACACCTTGAACGTGAAGTTTTTGCGCAACTTAATTTCACTTTTCTTTGTTTCAGTGTTTGACAAATTCAACCGTAAAATTTTACAAAATCAAGCAGCATGTTAAGATTGCTGAAGCCTTTTACGAAATCGGGCGTTCAAATTAAAATGCATTTCGTGATTTTTTTGGTCAGCATAATCGAGCAAATGTGTCCACTGTCGGTAGAATTGTGCGCAAATTTTAGCAAACCGGGTCTGTAGGAAATGTGAGAACACCTGTGCATACACGTCCAGTTTATCCGCGAAAAACACTGCTTCGAAAATGAGGTCGGTCGGCCAAGCAACTACCGTGAATGGTCTTCGCTATTGCGAGATGATGACGGGCCTTTTGCGGCCATTAATTAAGGATATGAACCTGGATGATATGTGGTTCTAACAAGATGCTGCCACTTGCCACACTGCCAATAAAACAATAGATCTCTTGCGCGAGAAAATCAATAGACGTGTTATATTACGTCGTGGCGATGTTAATTGGCCGCCATGATCATGTGATTTGACACCGTTGGACTGACTTTTTCTTTTGGGAATATTTTATAGAAAAAGCGTACATTCATAAGCCAAGAATAATTCAAGAACTAAAGAATAAGATAATTCGGCACATTAACTATATTAAATCTCATATATGTCACAGTGTCAATTCATCATCATCACCTATCGTTCTATGTATAAATATTTATGTGAAGTGTCTAATTTTCGTGATTTTGGAACATAAATCTAACTTAATCTGACACATTGATATAGGCACATATACATCTAAACATAAGTGTGTATCATCACCGTCTGCTTTACTTGTTGTTTTTTAAATAGAATTTCTTTTTTGTTGGAATCTCAAGAACCAGAGGCATACGTAGTTTTTTGCTTATATCTTAGCCGCTAATACGTCAAAAGTCCTGATTTGCAATACAAAAATTCTCAAGAGCATTTCTGATAAAGTGATACCAAATACGAGTCCGTGAAATATATGGAGGCTTTAAAAAATTGATTTCAACGCTCACACGGACTGACACGCCGACATTGCTAAATCGTCTTCTCTATCTATAAGAATTCTGAGTGGATATACTTTATGAGATCGCTAATGAATACTGTAGGTATTACAAGCGGAATGACAAACTTATATATCGATGGTCACAAGCAGAAAGGCCCTAACTCATATATTTTAAGAAACTGAGTTTTTCAGTAATTCAAATACATTCTACATAACAAATGCACGACGATGCTAAACTTTAACACAACGGTATCATATATATAACAGTTTTAGAAGCAATTTTACCAAGATGAGGCACATTATGTTTTTGATTTTTTTTACGATTTTCTTAATCAGGCTTTCAAGGTCATAGAAAGTAATGAAAAGACTTCACATTTTCATTATTAAATAATTCCGACACTTCGTTGGTGTTTCTCCAACTTCGTCAGGGTTTTAATATTTATTTAAACTGGTACCATGACAAATAAAAATTAAAAAACAAACCATAAAAATTGTTAATAACAACAATAAGAAGACAATATTAACAAGTAAAAGTGCTATATTCGGCCGTGCCGAATCTTATATACCCTTCACAACCTGTATTCATGCAATAACAATTGTTTGTATCACCATTCGTCTCATATGAAATACGTACATACCCAGCAAAAATTACTGCATACCCGGAAGCAGGTTTGTAAGGGAGAGACAAATGTACTCTCCTTTCCCAACTTGCTTCAGGAAGGCATGATTTTTATATGAGATGTCCCACTTGGTAGGGCTCTTTGATGCTCTATTTGCTATTTTCACACATGGTTAATGCAGTAATATCATGTCTCTTTTATGTGTTTTTAAGAACTACAGTAAAGAGAGGTAATCATTCGCTTACATTCCTGCATCCTCGTAAGCGAGAGAAGTTGCAGTAAGTTATTTTATAAAAAATAAAATATATTTAATAGAAATTTCTGACTTCCATTTATAGCACCCTCGAATGCGCTCTAATAATGCGCTATAAGAAGGCATGATTTTTTTTTACTGCTTACCGGTACAAAATAAATTTTTGCTGGGTACATATACAAATACATGTATGTAAATAATAATAAATAAATAATCGACGGCAATTTCTAGGCCAAACTCACCTAGTAGCTGGAGCAGGCGGTAGTCTTCTATATTTTCCATTTCCACTATAAAACACAGAACACCCGAACAAAACACTTATGATACAACTTTAAACAACGACAAAATTCAACTGATGCCATTTGCTAGCAAATCTACATGATCAAGTTAAATATAACAAGGTGGCAGTATGAGGGAGAGAATTTTTGTATGTTTTATAAGTTGAAGTTAAGTATAACCGCGAATTATTTTTTATACATGAAGTTTGACAACACATGATCATAAAACAATGTACTTGTACTCGAAAATGCAATCACCTTGTTAAATGTACTTGAGCACAACTTAAATTTTTTTTATTACTGAGAGGAATAAAATTCAATCTCAACGTTTTTATTTTTAGTAATAAAAACAGGTTTTTTCCCTAAGCTAAAGAGAAATAAAACTTGTTTCAAGTGAAGTAAAACTTAATTTAAGAATTTCTGCGCTTGGTTTGTCAAAACAATCCCGCTTGGGCTTGTTTTTTAAGTAAACCCAAGTACGAAACGTACTTAAATTTTCAAGTACGATTTCGGCTAAACTCAAGAATTTTATTCTTAATTTTAGTACGGCATTTTTCTTTCTGTGTATACATTGCAGAATTATAAATTGAGTTTACGTATGTGTTTCCAAAAAAAATTACACAAAAAACAAAAAAATATGTATTAAAAACAAAAAAAAAACAACAATAAAAAAAATAAAAAAAAATTTTTTTTTAAAAATTAAAAAAAAAATTAAAAAAAAAATTTAAAAAAAAATTTTTTAAAAAATTCAAAATAAAAAAAAAATAATAAAAATATAAATAATATATAAAATATAAAACTAAAATAAAAAAAATTTTTGGCGCAGCTGGGATTCGATGCCACGTTTACGTATGTTGTTGTTGTAATTGTGAAAAAAAACGAGATGGTCGTGATTTTTTGCTCATATCTCAGAAAGTTATTGGGCGATTGTGCTGAATTTCAATAGCAACTCATTCTCGAATATTTCCAAGAGATTGATACCATACTCAGATCTGATGAGCATATAGTTGCTTCTAAAAGTTGATTTCAACCAACACACGGACAGACGGTCAGACGGTAGAAATTACAAACGGAATGACAAAGCTATATATACCGTTGTGCACCACAGGTGAAGGGTATAATAATAAAATGATTTAATTTGCATTTAGTCTTTAAAGTAAAAATACATTATTTTTAAAATAATATCACAGTTTCGTAAACACAACACAAAACTAAATTATTTGAGTTAGGACCTTTCAACTTGTGACCAAAAATCTATGTAAATTTTTGCACTCTCGTGTGAGTGGCATACACATATTAGAGTTTTTTTTTTGTGGTAAAAAAATAAAAGAATTTTTGGTTTAGATTCCGCATAATATTTGTATTTCCCCTCCCCTCTACGAACCCAATAAAACACTGTAAGAAAATTAAGTTGCTTGGTACTACCTAGAAGTTATATATCCGCCCATTGTCATAAATATATAAAACCAAAGATCTTAAATGTCATTAAAAACCTAAAGAATTTATCTATATTTCTTTAAATTTAGGTTTTACTCTTTTATTATTTTACTCACTGTTCGAAAACAGCATTCGAATAAATATAAGACGTAACAAAGCTTATGAAAATTAGTTATTATGATTACACAACATTTTGGGAATCATTAAGAAAGCAAGGGCGGGCATAGACGTCGAGGAAGAAACACAATAAAATCACACTCTCATTCGTTGTTGGTAATATTTTTAAATGACCATTGAAGGTAGTTAAAAACCCTGTTGCAGTATGTTAAAGAAAAGATAAGATGCTAAAAAAAATCATACACCTACAGAGATACATACGGTTTACCTAACAATTTTGGCAACAACTTCTCTTTTTTTTTATTTAAAGTTTCAGGGTAATTTTGCTATTTGTTGGAGTTGCGAAAAATTCTAAAATGTTAAACTGTTGAGCAGAGTTTTCTGCAGATTGAAAGCTTATGGAATTTTTGTCAACAATTATAATATTTTTTTAATTGGTATTTGATTTTTATTCAAGCTTGAGTTAATTTTTTATAAAGAAATTTAATTGTAAAAATTAAAGAATAATCTGCAAGAGAATATTATTATACAAAATCTCTCAAACTCTCCTGCATATACCAAATTTTCATTTAATTAATTACTATCAAGCTTTTGAACGCTGCGCGACCATTACCTCAAAATATTTTGTAGCAATAAATTCAATATTTTGGTTATATGCACATACATACCAGGCTTTGAGTCGTGTTTTCAATATTCGTAGTTAGTCGTAAAATTTGAGTATAAGTGCGTATAAATCATTGAAATTTAACAGAGCTAACGTACGCATTTAAAAGTGCGTATAAGTAGTGAAGACTTTGCAATAAGTTTGAATGCGTATAAATCAACGAAATAATGAATAATGATTCAAGTTGACTTCCTTCGTTGGAGATCTCTGATACATACACCGGTTCCTGTAGAGGGATTCAACTATTGAGTTGAATATTGATTAAGAAAAAATTTCAGTAGGAGCAACATATTTTTATATTTACAATATCACATAGAGGAATACAACTGTATTTTTTTTATAAGATATAAGATTTAAACAGTGATATATAGTAATTGAAATACCTCTTTAGTTCTTAATTGTAACTACCCAGCAAAAACTAGGTGATGACTTGCTCTTACTAAATAACATACTTTTCAATGACTATTACATATCGTCTGTCGCACTAAAAAGTATTTAAGTAATGACTTGATTCATAATGTGATACGTAGGTGCTTATTTTCAGACATTTGCTTAGACTAATTTCGGGGAAAAAATTTGCCTCGCCCATAAAAAAAAATTCCGATCTAATAGAAAAAACCGATAACCGATCAGCGCATCAAAATCCATATAGTCCACATAGTTTTATTTAATGGAGGATTTTGCTGCTGAGCAGTGTTATTACAATTTTTGAAAAATTTTCTGTGGTTAAAAAAATTTAAAGAAATTTTCCATTAAAAAAAATTGGTTTCGCATTTACTCTTTTAAAGCAGACTTTCTTGTTCACACACACAACTCATCCAACTGTTCCTTAAATGGCAAATGTTCAAAAATTAACACATATTTTCCATTTGCTAATTGGATCTATTTAGAAATTTCAAAATGGTCATTTTATTTCTACAAGCAAAACAGTTTCCGGTACAAGCTTTTAGTTGCTTTTTTCGTTTTTTTTTTTGCAACAAAAAATATCTTTTAATGTATTTAATTTAGCAAAAAAAAAAAATAAAAAAAAACAATTTTGTACAACTATGCATTGCTAACGTCTTGATGCTGAAGTAAATTTGCATGCAAACCTTTAGAAAAAACACTCTAACATGCAGGACATGCATATGCCTGAAATGTATACCATAAAGTAGACTTTTGTTGCTGTTAGACTTGAATAAAAATTATCGTAGGCTGCTTCCTCTACCCACCCAGACATCACCTCCCTTTAGAGGATGACAATGATTTATGTGGGTTTTAGGTGATGTATGACAGGGTATGAAAAAATTTCCCTCGAAAAAGTTTTCCTAAAATCAGCAACGAATTGAAATGAACAATTCACTAAAATTTTTTTTTTTTTTTGGGGGGGGGGGGGCTTAAATTTTTTTATTATTATTTGAAATTGCAATTATGTCGCTACCACCAACAAACTTTGCCATCACAACTAAACTTATGATAAGCAACAATTTTGCTTATTACTATCAAAATTGTTTTTTTTACAAGTATAAATGTTGAGGATAACAATTCATTATTACTAACAGCAATTTGTATTTGATGCTTGATGACTTTTTACTTATTAGATTTAAAACACAATTTGACAAATTAAACAAGAAGTTTCCGTAGATTATTAAAAACTGGCATCGTATTATATAGTATCAAGATACACAAAAATACCTGCCAGACATTCTTTAAATCATCTTTAGTGATAATGCGTTTGTTTTTCGCTAAACGTCTTCGTAAAAAAAAGAAAATATGAGATATTGATCGGGTGAAAAACCCAATGCGCTTTAAGAAACACCTTAATCTACAAAAAATAACAGCATGGTGAGGTTTCTTTGCCGGTGGTGTAGTTGTGGCTTTTTTACAGTAAGTGGAGTTCACTACAGCCACATTTTGTAACATTATTTCTTTGGACAATTGCTTGGACTAGACATTAATTATATGAGGTTGCAACCAGACGGCGCCACAAGATACACAGCGAGTGCAGGAATCGACTAATTAGGGTAATTCGGTGAATGTATTATGTGAAATGGTGATATCGCGTGACCGCTCTCGTCTGATGTAAAACCTCTAGATTTTTTAAAAGGCTTCATAAAAGCATTAGTCTATGCCATGCTACTATTACATTAGGTGATAGCGTAAAGGAGAGCAATTTTTGTCTCTCTTTTTTATGTCTAGAGTTTGACTCCAGAACACAAAAAATACTCAGCTGGGCTGGCACCGCCACCTTGTAAAAGTGTACCCTGGTCTATGCCATTAATGCGGCATCATAAGAGAAACAATACTTTACGATCATATTCAGAATCTCTAGTGTTAACTTATGTATTAAGCCAAAGTAAACTTTAACTAAATGAGAATTATAATTATTAAAGAAAACTTAGTTAATAGTTATATGATCTTTATACTTCAAAATATTCCTTTATAAAGCGTAGCGCATTAATAGAAAGCATATATTTGTGAATATAAAATAACAACAATTGAAATACCCTCTCAGCTAGACAAACATTTAAAGTTTTCCCAAAGATAAACATGGCCGGCCAATCGTATTTTTGGAAAACAAAATTCAAACTCTGACAACTTCTCGTAGACAACTTTTCAAATTTTTGCTGCAACAAGAAGATGATATAAATGGAAAAGGTCAAAAATATACACTATTAAACCTAAAACTAAACAAAACTGTTGAAAATTTTTGTTTTCTTCCTTGTTTTGTCAGATTTTATTTAGCTTGTGTGTGTGAGTGAGTGTGTGTCCATGACCGACAAAAGGATGTAGTTGGTGTGAATTTATGCAACTAGAAATAATTTCTTGTTTTATTGGACACATACACACATACATAAAGAAAGAGAAAAATTTATGAGGAGGAGGGTAAGAGAAAGTGTCGTCATGACACCAGGACTGACACTATAGACTAGCTGTCAAAAATACACTCATAGAGAAAACAACAATCCAACTAGCTAGACAAACAAACCGTTGGTGGTTGATAATGTGTTGGAATGTGTACATAGAGAAACATGAGCTGCTGCTGTTGTTTCATTCCTTTGACTTGGTCAGAAATTTATACAATGTTGTTGCACTTAAAAATATTGTTGTTTGCAATTGTTATAGCTCTTTTTCAGTTTTATGTTCTTGAGCTTGTAATGGTTATATGCTACAACAACAACAACAACACACACACACATATATATATCTTCCAGTTTAAAGTATTTTTTGTGCAATAATCCTGGTAAATGTATTTTAAAATAAACTGAGCAATAAAGAATATTAAAAAAAAGAAACTTCAAGCAGAAAGTAAAACAACCAACATCATCATCTACTACTGCAAGTATTTTGTTAGAGTTTTTTTTTTATTGTCCAGCTGCTGGACTAGTAGTGTGTGTTTCTCTGATTCCTTTTAGCTTAAAGTGTTCTTGTAAAGGATTAATGTTTTAAATAATAATAATGTTTTATGTTCATTTATCTTCTGTTCATAATTGTTATTAATATTCCATAAAATTATTTAGTTTTTGTCTCTCTAAATGCTAAAATAAAAAATTATGGTCAGAGACTGGGTAAGGATATTTATTATTTTTTTGATTTTGTTAAACTCATCATGGAGATAAAACAGCTTTAATTTAATTTTTGTGTCATTTAAATCTTCTTAGAATAGTGATAAATATTTTATTGTTGTAAAAAGAAAATTTGATAGACAGACAGACAGGCAGGCAGACAGTATAATTCTTTTCTTATTTTTAAGGCCTAGTTTAATAAGGGTTAGCAATATCTCCTTAGTGCAAAACTTGTCGTACTGTGTAAATTATCGAATAAAGCTATAAACACAATCAAAGGCTACCGACCATCGACTACCGACTACAAAAGTAGCTGGCTACAAAAATAGGCAAGTCGCCAGCTACTTAATTCTTTAAACGACTACCAACCACTAACTACAAACAAATGAACAGATGATTATTATTTTTCAATGGTGCCACTATAATAGTTTTTCGCGTTTTTAATAGCGATATTTAATGTATTGCGTTTTTAAAACCACCATTTCATGCATTTATTGTATTGGCAGCACTAATCTGTTTTTTGTAGCCAAGAAAAATAGAAATTAGCCTAAGTTGGCTACGGGCTACAAAAGTAGCCGTGTAGTCGGTAGTCGTGTAGCGGCTAAAAGAATTATTCTCATAAGCACACATGTATTCTATTTTTGACATCTTCTAGTCGATGGTCGGTGGACTTGATTGTGTTTATAGCATAAGGAAAAATACCACGAGCGTATACGTCAAGAATTTCACGTGAATACTTCAAGATCATCACTGCACATTTGTCAAAAATCTCTTTTTCCTGGCCAAAAATTTTTATTTGCCTCTTTTGCATTTTTTAAATAATAATCTGCTTAGAAAAACCTCAAACCAATAGAATATTTGTTTATTTCTTATTTACCGTTATGTATGCGTATAGCCAAAAATATAAAACTTTTCAATATTGTGGGAGAATTTAGTGTGAGCAGGACATTGTTTTGGCAATTAAGACATTTTTATGGATAACCAAGTCGAATATAGTTGTTATACCCACCACCGAAAAAATGGTGGGGTATACTCAGTTTGTCATTGCGTTTGTAACACATCTGTATCTTTGTTTCATTTTAGAACGAACTAGCAATGTCCGTCCATCTATTGAACAAACGATAGAAATCGAACCGAAAAAGTTTGCGGAATCAAATTTGTTCAGAATATTTCTAAGACATAAGGAATGTTTGGTATTGAAAATGGGCTAAATCAGAATATTAGGAAGAGAGTTGTAGCTTGTAATGCTAGATTAGGTAAATAAAAAATGTTTTTCTAACATCAAATAAACTGCGATTGTATCTAAAAGTATTAACGTAGAGCGATAAATTTTCACAAGTATATTTCCTGAGTAAAAATAGTATTTTTCCCTTAAATTCATATAATTTCTCTATGAACAAAAGATTTAAAATACTTAAGGACTTTATGTTGAAATATCTAATTTAAAAAAAGTTCTTTTTTCGACCAACAATCTCTCATTACATCTCTTTTTTTTGCCTGAATTTTCAAAAGTATTCTTCACTTGAACAGTGGAAGTGAATAAATAGCTTTAAACAACACACACACACACAACCAACAAATTAGTTATTTGCAATATAAAATCTAATTTTAATATACGCAAACAATAAAATAACCGCAACAACTAGACTAAATACAAGTCCTTTACAAAATATTGATGTCAGTAACACGAATGCAATTAACTGTCATTGTTTCTGTGTTGTTAACATTTTTGTTGTGCTTGTTGTCTTTATTATTGTTGTTTGCCAAAGAAGTGGTACTATTTCCGGTACTTATCCTTGTTTAAGCGTTATTTTTCTCACAACAACCACTTATTGCATTTGTCAAGTCTTAATATTTCTTTTCAGTTGTTGTTTGTTTTTTTTTTGAGCCGTTAAAAAAAAATATGCCACTAGTTTGCTAGACAAACTAGCAAACATTAAGCTAGACGGACTGCAAGTCTGACAAAAAAAAACCCTGAACCAATAAATAGTAATTTCAAGTAGTGGAAGCAGAGGTCTTGCGTAAAAACACAACGAACTAAAGTATATTACGCAATAATTTTGCACGTTTATTCATTTTGTTCTCCACCAACAACAATAACAACGTTCAGTATTTACTACACATTTCACTACTTATGCACTGCCAGTACTAGAGCTACCGCTATGCATATTTGCCATACAAAGTACGTGGCAATTGTTTTATTTGTTTTTTTTTTTTTTTTTTTTTTAATTTGGTCGATTGGGTTGTAGTGCAAGAATATAATAATGTTGGAGTTGGATAATATCATGGTGCAGGAAAAATTTCGCATTACGTTTAATTTCATCTTTGAAGAATTCTGAAAATAATAAATTAATCAAAAATGGTTTTTAAATTTTGAATAATAGTCCCTCGTTTTTTAAAGATGTATTCTGTCTTTATTATGTAATATTACCTGAAGTAGTCTTAAATACCATTTAAGTTAACTGACTCACTGCCAAATGCAGTGACGTTGCGGTTTTGCGATATGAATAATGAGACCGCGGAGTACGGCCTCTGCAATTGCCCGGCACTCCAGAGATAACGTTTTCTAAAGTGTAGTGTTCTAACGGCAATGGGCATTTCGAATTCTATGCACCGTAGGGTATAAGGCTTCATTAGAAGCCTTGACCTATAGGCCAGCTATTGGGTGCACAATATACATATTTTTGGTAGTGGTGCTTATGGGCCATCTTATTACTACTACTACTACTACTACTACTACTACTACTACTACTACTACTACTACTACTACTACTACTACTACTACTACTACTACTACTACTACTACTACTACTACTACTACTACTACTACTACCTTGTTTGGAAAGATAATGGAAAAAAAAGGAAAAATGTTAGTGCAATATATTAAAAATAAATATTATGAGCTGCTTCTTTCAGTACAGTATTACAGCGCCATCTATTTATTATTGTATAGGCATATTACAATTGGCAAAAGCTTTTTATGTATTACCCCCACTATTTATTAGTGTACCTTTAAAAGAAGTCACAGTGATTACTGCTAACATTAAGTGATATCTTTCTAGAATATTTTTAAGACTCGAATTAATTTCTAATACCCAAATCGTTGCTAAAGTTGCTGCAGAAGTTTTGGAATTTAAACTGGAGACATAATGGGATCAAACTTCCGTAAAAATGCATATGCTTGTGTAATAGAATTAATTAGTTTGTTGTCTTAGCAAGATACCTCTGTGGACTAGTCGGTAAAGGACGAGTTAGTTGTTTGGGGGTTGCGGGTTCGATTCCCGGAGACTCTGGAATTGTCTGTTTCTCTTTCTCTTCTATTCTAAATATTTCTATTCTTATTCTATTCTTCTCTCTACTAAGGCGTCACAATGGACCGTAATGGTCTACGAGTGAAGGTGTGAGGGTAACTTTGCACCAGCCTTACCTACCTACCTACCTACCTAGCAAGATACCATACATCCGACCGGTATTCTATTAATAAGACTGAGTTTTATTTTCCCTTATTTCTAACAGCATCCATCGTATGGCAGATTATTAAGTTTTTATTATCCTTAATTTAACATAATGCCAAAATTTTGTTTTCCCAATTTTGCCTGAACCGTTCATTTTATTTTTTGGTAGTCAATTTCCCTTGAAAGAATAAACAAATGCATGATGTTGTTTTCGGCGTTGTTGAAGTGTTTGTTCTTAATACAATTCATTTCAGTATTCGCTTTTGTTTATTTATATTTGTTCACTCTCTCTTTATGCAACACTTTTATATTGTTGTTCTACTTACATATATGTGTATGTGTGTGGGTTTATGTGTATGTGTTTCGCTTAAATGCATTCTTTTGTTAAGTGTTATCGAAATATTTTTCTAGTTACTTTGCAACTAACGATTTTTGGTGGCTCAAATGATCAGTTTTTTAAAAATAGAGGGCCAATTCAAAGTAGACTCTCATATTGTACTATGTCATATAATTCATATTAATATGACTAGTGACTTTGAACACCTTTTGTTAACAAATTATGTATTTAATACAAGAAAGAAGACAAAGAGATGACGCTGTTAAAAATTGTATGTATACAGGAAAGAAGAAACTAGAAAATATTCTCTCTGAGAGGTGAGAAGCGAAGAAATTCTCTCTGAGAGACAGTTTGGTTAAAAGTATAACATAAACAATTTCTTATACATAGGAAACAAATGTGTAAAGTCGTATTATTTTTTTTGTATGGAAATTACTAACAAAAATTTTATGCATGCATAAAATAATATGAAATAGCACAAATATGACTGATATGCAACCACTTTGAATTGGCCCAGTATGTATGAAAATGAATATAAATTCATAAATATACAATATGGCAGGCAACTTGTTTTGACGTTTGGTCAAGCATGATTAAGAGAAGTGTTAAATAATGCAGTCTTTTTTGTCGATATTTTTGATTATTTCACGAACTAAAAATCAGATTAAAATTAATTAATTTAATTAAAATTCGATTGTATGGAAACATTCAAAAACTTTTTTGGTAGGCAGGAGACACGTGATCTCCTTAGTTGATGTGTATCCATTAACATGACAGTTTTATTCTTAAAAACTATATGTGTTTATCTCAGCATTTACCGACTGGAAAATTATAATCGTCCCTGTTTTTTATTTCAACTGTACTATAATTGTATTATTCGAAATTGACATGATTGTGTTGTTGCTTATAACATCAATGCTATGAAAATGCTGAAGACGGAATATTATTAGGAGCATATATTTTGAAGATTATTTATTACTTTAAAAAAGAGCTAACAGCTTCAAAACAAGTAAGAGCGCCGTATTCGGTTGTGCCAAATCTTTGATTCATGGTTGTTGTGTCTGATCATGTTCGTGCAACGTACAGTAAACAAATATAAATAATCATAACAAATATAACTACAACAACAACCCACAAATTTTTTTTACCATCGATACTACTGTATCGAAGTGTATTTGTGTGAAGTATTTTTTTGAATCACAGAAAAACTCAATTTCGTAAAAAATACATGTTAGGTCCTTTTTACTTGTGACCATCGACATACCATTTTACACTCTGGGGTGAAGGGTATAAAAAATATATATATATAATCTTATAAATGAAAACCAATTACATGATTTATTAGAGCTAGACTGATGAACATGTTATGAGCCTCAAATAGCTGTGAAAAAAACTTTCTGAAATATTTGGATTATAAAATGATGCTCACATTCTGTCGCAATATGCAAAGTTTCACGAGCTCAATCGTGAATACCGTTAATAAAACCAAGAAACTTAAGATTACTGCGGCCAAATGATTGTCAATTAAAAGTCATAAACTTCGATCTTACAGGTTTATCGTAGCCGACTCTATAAGGTTTTTTTTTTATTAAAAATGGACAAATCTTTAAAGGCATTCACGTCAGCCATTCTACTCTTGCAAAAATGCGAAATTGCGTAAAATAACTCTTGCAGATGTGAGCACTATTTTAATGTAAAAAGTCTTTAAATGTTAGAGAATAAAATCAAAAGCCAATCAGACGCGTCTGCCGATTTTTCTAGGTACTTAAAATGCAGACGAGTTGAGCGTTTTTATTAACATTTACGCACTAGTTGAGAGGTGAGTGCGAAATTATTTCACACATATTTGTTGTTGCATTTGAAAAAAAATCAACATTTTCACAAAACAAAAACTGGTGATGTGAATACCTTTATTCACTTAAAATTATAAAAAAAATGTGTTGTTGCTTCTGTAATAACGTAAATTATTCTCTTGATTTTAAAAATCGAATAACTCATCAACTATGCTTTAAGACGAACATTGACGCAACTTTAAACTCGTTTAAAGTGTCGCTTTTGGGCACATAAATATTTTAGTTTAATTTACATTAATATCTTCTTCTTTTTCTGAAGTTTATTATTTTCAGTTTCGTAATACATATTATCGAAGAATTGCAATCCTCCCACCTCGTAAATATCTACTAAGTATGTATTTAGAATTTATATGAGTGTGAGTAAATATGTGTTTACGCGGTACGTGTGTGTGTGTGTTAGTGTGCATTGCTTTTAGAATATTTTATTTCAATGTACAAATATCGTTCGTTTGTTCTGCTGCACATTATTTCATACAATACATTGTTTTTTTTTTCTTTTGTATTCCACAAATTTGCATTCATTACGAGTTTTATTTACAATTTTTCGCTGCGTCTGAATACAAAAACGTAGAAAAAAATTGAAAAAAATATTTTTATTTTTCACCACGTTTTTTTCCGCTCGTTTATTGTAATCATTTCAATTGATTGTCTATACACATGTTGTGTTAGCGGAATAGTTGTACGCTTTTGTAATCGCATGTTTTAGATTCTTTTTTTTTGTTGTTTCTAGGAATTTATTAATTGAAGTTTAACACAAACAGTTACGACCAGTTGTACTTACATACTCCTGGTTTTTCTTTTCGTATTCCTGTTCCTATTTTTATTGCATTTTAAACATTATTTTATCCCTGCAGATAACGCGGCTAGTCCATAGATCCATATGAATTATACACGATAATGGAAAAGGACTTGGCTAGAGGTCACCAAAATTTTTGAATAAAACATCGTCGATTTAACATTACAGGGCTAGATAATATAACCAAGCATTGCACTACATCGGAGTAGTACTCGATGGAGCTCCTACACGACTATTATTATACAGTCCTTGACAGCACTATAGGCAATCGTTAGATTACGAACACTTTTCGTTTAACTACAAACTCTTGTTTTGCAGCTACAATAGACCAAATAGTCCAATATTATCTGCAGGGATGCATACACACATACATACAGACGTACAACAAATTTTATTTTTATTGACGTTGCAACATGAACAAGTTTTATAATTGTTTTTTTTTTAATGAAATGAATGGTGTTGTCTGCAGCAGAGTATTATATTGCAAATTAAGTGGATGAATTCGAACAAAGTGTTAAGTAATTTTAACGAGCTAAATAATGAGTTTTTTTTGTTGATTTAGAAAAATTTAAATATTTGCTTTACGAGTACATATTTTGATCAAAAATTGGGTCATATTTTTAAATAAATAAAGCTTAGAAATAAGACAACAATCACTTCAGAGTGGGGTCTATCGGGAAAAGAAGAAAAATAGTAGAAATATAACTTCTTAACATTCACTCGTGTTTATACCTCCACAACGAATGATAAGGGTATGTAAAGCGTTTAATTGTCTGCAACTTAATTCGAATTTGGCACTTAATCCGAGTGTCGCTCGTTAATTCAAATACGAAATGTTGAATTTTCCATAATTTTATTTTGGCTAAAGAGACACACATGTATCGGCTAAAAATATAAATCCAGGATGGGTGGGCGATAGTGGAGGAATTGCCATCTGTGACTCCCTCTTGATGTCTATGATTTTGTTATCAGTGTCGATTACATTTGTCCGTGTTCTGTAATGGTGGGTTGGATGGAACCTTTCCTAGGTGTACCGTTGAGCTAACCGGCGTTACCACTACAGTGCTTTTGGGACACGTAATAATATAAAATTTAATTTTAAAACCACAATCTATGTTCAAATTTCATAATCTCGGTGGCCAGGCGACATCATCTCAGCACCGTGAAGCGCTCGTCTAAAGTCTCTATTGGTCAAGTCATTTTTGATTATCGAAATATCAAAGAACACGACCAGGAAATGTCTTATTTATGTAGTATTCGAATTCGTTAACGGGCTTTATAGCATAGGGCGTCCCGTTCGAATCAAAAGGTCACGATTTTGACCACCAGTTACAATCACTTGTTAGCCTGTTTTCGGAGAATTATAGTCCCTGATGTCTTCAACCCAAACTCCATACGAAACAGTGACACGAATGCATTTGCTTTTCTCATGTGAGTTCTCTTAACCCAACATGCAGCTCGAATAATGCTCTTTCACTGGTTGATGTTCAGTAACCTATTCAACGAAGCCTCCACGCTTTGCTATGTCAGGAAGATCCTTAGAAAAAAAAACACTGTTTCTTTTGATTAAAATATTTGTCTACAAACTCTACTTGATGTTTCAGCAACACTTATACGTGAATTAGTTTAACAATGAAAACCCGATTTTGTCTCGTGTATTGATCTTAACTGCCTGCTGTAAAACGATTTTTATATAATTGCCAACACTTGACTTTATAATCAAACATCTTTTTTATATAAATTATATACCTTTATGTGTAGATGTGTCTATTAAGCTGCCTGTCTGTCCATTTGTTGTTAAAAATCGAATCCTATATCTTCTACGAATCCATATATATCGGGTCTTTTATTATAAAGAGCGACACATTTTATTTTCTCAATAAAAGTTCGAGTTGGTTAGTTATAGAAATGATTTTTATATGAAATAAAAAAGCAATCAGTGCCATTACTTATGGAATACAAATGAATGTCCTGAATGCGCCGGATCCAATGTTCCATGTCTCAACCATACAAATTGGCCGTAATATCAGGATTTTCGCATTCGCTGTTAGTCTGCTGCTCTTCTTACGTTGTTGGCTTATTGGCCAACGAACGGTGTTTAATTGCACAAACGAGGCGTTCATTTACCGTTGTGTGAGATATCTCGCTCGCAAAAATTGGTCTTCAATAATACGATTGTGACGGAAGCCTCTGGGTACCTTGCCCTGTCCTGTTGGAAACCACGTATCGCCCAACTTCGATACTTCGATATCAGTTTTGCACTAATGTCTGCGGATGGGTTACAAAATAGTCATACAAATAAATAAGTTTTTATTCAAAATTTTATTGAATGTTTAAAGAACAAACACATAAAACTGTTTCTTCCAATTTTTTATTTGTTTCTGATTAAATTGTTTACATACGAATACGATAAGATACAAATAAATATTTATATAACTATATTAAATTTATGTATTGTTTATATAATAAACAAGATAAATTTGGCAATAAATTTAACTACAAATAGAGTAATAATCCAAACAACACCACATAATAAAGCCACCGCACTCATGTGCGGACAAAGAGAAATACAATAGAGTACCAACACATTATCAATAGAGAACAAATGTAAATAATGTGACCTCAATTTTATGACAGTAACCATGTTTTTTTTTTCTTCCTCATGACATATTATTTTTGGGGTTTTCCAACAAAATCAAATGCAAAAAAAACACGGCAACAACAATAAAAGTTTTAAGGCTTGTTGATATATGCATGTATGTGTGATTAAGTAGAGTAAGGTCCCTGTAGGAAATGTCACTAGTGAATCAGTACTGATTCACTATTGACACTGTCACCAGTACTATTATACCCCCGACAATGCTTTTTTTACTATAGACATTTACCATGTGCGTGTCATTGGAAATCTACTACTGACACTGGTACTACTGAGTAGGTAGTTCTTTTGGGACCATATGTAGACATTGTCACCAGAGATTCAATAGTGCATTTTAGTAATTCTAGTCTACACTTCTGTTACTTTTATGGTGTAAATGTCAGTAGTGAATCTGTACTGACGAACTGTTGACAAAGTCACCAGTGACTTATTATACCCCCGACAATGCTTTTTTTACTATAGACATTTACCATGTGCGTGTCATTGGAAATCTACTACTGACACTGGTACTACTGAGTAGGTAGTTCTTTAAGGACCATATGTAGACATTGTCACCAGAGATTCAATAGTGCATTTAAGTAATTCTAGTCTACACTTTTGATACTTTTCTGAAATAGACGTCGTAAATGAAATGTTAAAATATGATGTTTTATTAAAAAAATTTATGGAATTCATTAAATATTAAAATATTAAACATTTCATTTAATTAGAACTCTTATTTATTGTGTATACATTTGTGAAAAAAAAATGAAATAAAATGTAGACACTTTGTTGGCAATGCTTGAAACACTTGCCCCCGGTTTCCTTCAGGGGTGGTTTGATTTCCATACATACAAATAAAATTAAGGCACTTCCTAGGATTTTCGTTTGTTTATGAATAAAAATAAATACGTTGTCATGATATGTGAGCTTGAGGTTAGTTTGTTTTTTATAAAAAATTATTTTATAATCCAATATTTCGCTACCTCATTGGGTTACTTCTTTCAAGAAAAAACCTATAAAAAAAATTAAGTAGCGGTTTTCAGTAGCGTGGAGGATAATATTTCTGTAATCATCTTGAACTAATCCTTAAGTTTAAAATTTTTTTTCACTGCGTTCATGTATAGTAGTGTGCAATTTAATAGCAATGCCTTAACATAAATGCTGTTTTTAGCAAAATTATTTTTTAACATTAAATAATTGCAGTTTCGTTAGTTTTGTTTAATTTAAATAGTGTGTGTATATTACTCTCTCTTTATAGAATAATACCTGTAAAAATATGTTTTGTTTTACCTAAAAATTTTTTAAAGAAAATAACAAAACTGTAGTAGAACACCGTTGGAATAAAATAAAGCTGAATGAGAAACTTAATATAAAAACTAAAATAGAACTTTAGGCCCAGACCAAAGAAAAACATGCAGTTATAAAAAGTCGCTTACATGAAAGCGTTTTCTTTTTAAACTGGCCTAAATGTAATTAACTAGTTACACTTATTAATAAGTAATATTTTAAACGTTTTTGTAAATGTTTTTTTGTACTCGAAGTTTTTGTTATGATTCAGTTTTTTTTTGTTTCAGTGTCGTTCTTTATTTTGATATTCTTTTTTGTTGAAAAACACAAACACTAACAAAGCTGTAGAGAGAAACTGTTTTTACGACTTATTTATTTTCGTGAGAGTAATGTTTTGTTATTTATGTTGACACTGAAATATAGTGGAAGTAGTGTAAAATAGAACACATTACTTTTAGAACATTCTAAACAAAAAAAAAAAAAATTCTAATTCAATAAAAAAATTTAGAGAACCAAATAAAATATATTTTTGAATGACGAGCTATCACAAAATATGTAAATTTATAAAAAAAAGTGTAGCTTCGGCTATGTGGCACGTAGCGGCGTCCTGTTGAAACCAAATGTTTCCAATATCCTCCTCTTAAATTTTTGTGAACAAAAATTTCTTGAACATGGCCCGATAACGATCGCCATTGACTACGGCCACTCCTTGCTCATTTTCAATGAAAAATGGCCCAATTATGCATCTGGACCAAAATCCGCACCAAACAGCGACTCGTTTTGGGTGTATCGGCTTTTCAATGTATGTGTGCCAGCTTCATCTGAAAAGATAATTTTTTTGGCAAAATCGGCCAAAGTAATGTCGCAATATTTCCCAGCATTGTTCAAGCGTATACGCAACTATATTGGTTCAGCGGAAGGATAAAACTAATTATCTGTCAAATCAGACAAGAGCTAAGTGTTACCATTCATGAAATAAGCACGTTAGATGGCGGACCCTTTATAAAAAAAATATTTCTTTAATTCCGACAAAACTTTTATGGAATAAGTAAATGACAAACTGTCTATAAAATCAATTAAAATCTCAAAAAAGCAAGCAGAATTATTTTATTAATAAAAATATTCTTATGACACGCCAGACAAGTAGAAAGCTTCTCCAAAGTCTTGTATTAAACAAACATTTTTAAATATACTGCACTTTAACTAAATAAAAATTGTAACAAATAAAAAACCCTTAAATTATTGTTTTAGCCCATGTGTTAATCCAAGGAAATAATCAAACAAAAAATTATTTAAAACAATTAAAATATTAATAGAAATTGAAATTAAATTTAGGCAAACGTTTGTTTAAAAGTATTAAAGGGGTATATTTTTTTGTGTTCACAGCTCTTTAGTGGATCATTACTATGAGTTAATTTATTTATTTATTTATTTATTAATTCCAACTTTTTCTAATAGGAACTGTTGCCATTGAAACATTTTTGGTTAGCAATGTATATCTTTTCATAAAAAAAAAATCATGTTCTATTGAGAAATCTATATTGTTCACGTTTGAGTAAAAACTACATTTTAAAGAATTCTTAACTCTTCTTAGTTACCTTTATAAAAATAAATTTTGTTTTATATTGACCAAGCGCGGATCCAGGGGAAGGAGAATATTAAAGAAACCATTTATTGAACTCGCTATTTTTCTAAATATTATGTCAGTTGGACATAATAATAATTGTGCTTTTTGCACAAAGCCGCACAAACGACTTAAAGAACAAAACTGAGCAGACATATGGTACTATACGGTCTTTAATACTTGAAAATTGTCGGAAATTGTACTTCTAAAATGCCAGCCAGAGACATTTGCGGCTACCACATGTCCGAAATCATAAAATTATAATTCAAGTATATTAATTTCTTATTACAAAAATTTATCTGTATTAAAAAAAAATTAGTTGACATTATCCTAAACTTTCACTACAGGCAAATAAGGATGGCAATTATTTTTGTTGTAATTTTAAATACAACAATACATAATATATTCCTAAAATACCAAAAAAAAATACATCTACAAGTCTATATATATAAAAGTGAAACTCTGTGTGTGTGTGTGTGTGTGTTAGCTATAGACTCCGAAACTGTAGAACCGATCGGACTCAAACTTTGGCAAGTTATTGGACACATACCAGGGAGTGTTTATGGGTGGAAAAAAGTGGGCGGGGTCACGCCCATAAAAATTAGTTATCATTTTAAGCTACTTGCACATTACCGATTTTTTTGAAACTTTGCACACATATCGAGCTCTCATGACTAAATAATTTCGTGATTAAAAAAGTAGGTGGGGCCACGCCCATAAAAAATTTTTAATTTTGAGGTTCTTGCAATGGACGGATTTTTCTGAAGCTTTGCACACATATTGGGCTATCATGACTTTATAATTCCGTGATTAGAAAAGTGGGCAGCGCCACGCCCATAAAAAAAAGTTATAAGTTCGAGGTACTTGCACTGGACTGATTTTTCTAAAACTTTGCGCACACACTAAGCTGTCATGACTTAATAATTTCGTGATTAGAAAAGTGGGCAGTGCCACGCCCATAAAAAATTGTAATTTTTATGTTTTTGCACTTGATATTCAATTAAGATTCAGAATGCATTTTTATGCATTAAGTGGCGTAGCAACGTGCGCCGGGTTTGGCTAGTACATATATATTTCTAAAATACCAAAAAAACTACATCTACATATACTTTATATAAACTACAAAACTAAATCCGTTGCAACATTTAAAAAACCGTTTAAAATACCTTTTTATTTTTCTAACAATTAAAACAACAATAAACCAATTTATGATTTTAACTACAAACACATTTTTATTTTTACTCTCTTTTCCCTTCCATTTATTGTTTATGTTGTTGCTGTTGTTTGAATGTTAGTTAATAAAAAAAATTTATTTATTTTATTTTTTCTATTTTGCAGTTTAATACAACGTGATACGAGACCCACGCCAATTATCAATTGTCATATGAGCAGTGGGAAGCACACGAGAAATGCATCGCCAGCACCTGATCATCGTACAGAGGCACGTTTACGCATCGATCCAAAAGTGTTGGTATTTGTTGAGACAACGTATTCAGGATTGGGACGTGATATAGCAGAATTACTTGTTTACAATAGAATAAAGTGAGTACGACAAGACAAACAAAAAGTAAAAGACTAAATAATATTTTATTAATTTTACTAGTCTATATTTATTTTATAATGGGTTCTTAAAATGTTTGTATTCGTTTTCGGTCAGGGATTTACACAAATCGCTTAAGGACAAATATTTAACAAAAAAAAAAAGTAATGGCTAAATCTCTTAATAGCAGTAGAATATATGTTTTTATATAATTCAAATCTTAGTATGTTCACCAGCAGCAGAGTCGAAATTTTTAAGCACCAGTTTGATTGTTTATCATTTATATTTTATTATACCCTTCACACAGTGAAAAAGGGTATATATAGGTTTGTCATTCCGTGTGAAATTTCTACAATTTTCATTTCCGACCCCATAAAGTATATATTTTCTGAAAGCTTATGAATAGGGAAGTCGATTAAGCTCTGTCAGTCTGTCCGTCTGACCGTCTGTCCGTGTGTATGTTGAAATCAACTTTTTGAAGCCCCCCGACATCACTCGGACCCGGGTGAGGTATTAAAATATCAGAAATATTCGGGAGTATATCGCTATTGAAAATCAGAAACATCGGTACATAAACAACTGAGATATGAGCAAAAACCCACGACCACCTCGATTTTTTTTTCATAAAAACAACATTACAACAACAACATACATACATACAAACTTGTATATTGGCTAAAGTAAACGTGGGATCGAATCCCAGCTGAGCCAAAAAAAAAATTTTTTTATATTTTAAAAATTTTTTTTTTAATTTTTTTTTTTAATTTTTTTTTTATTTTTTTTTTTATTTTTTATTTATTATATTATTTATATTTTTATTATTTTTTTTTTTTAATTTTTTTTTTTTTATTTTTTTTTTTTTTTATATTAATTTTATATATTTTAATTACTTTTTTAAAATTTTTTTTTTAATTTTTTTTTAAATTTTATTTTAAATTTTTTTTTTTTAAATTTTTTTTTTAACATACATACGTAAATTTATAATTTTACAATGGGATGTTTTTTATATATGTATATTTTTTATATGTATGTACGTATTTCATATGAGATGAATGGTGATACAAACTACTGTTATTGCATGACTACACGTTGTGAAGGGTATATAAGATTCGGCACGGCCGAATATAGCGCTCTTACTTGTTTTTTGTTTCACTTTAACAATTATTGTCTGGATTGCGGTTTACAATTCAAACAAATAATGAGGGCGTGTTTTTTTTAAAAAAATTTCCGTATGTTTATATTGTAGCATCGCTTATGTGTATGTGTAACTATTATTTGTGTAATTTGTATTTGTATGCAAATGCTGGCCTCAAAGGATTTATTGAAATAATTATTTTGTTTCATGCTTATTTGTTATCACACAGGTGGGGGGAAATGTTCTTTGTATTTATTTAACTGTGTTTGCGGTTATAGTCTTGTTTAAAATCAACAATATTAATGGGGGGTGGTTAGCATGCACACACCTTTTAGGTCCACATTCAAAGCAGTTTAATAATTTAATTGGCGAAACAACAACCACAGCAACAATTAAGCTTTATTTGATTAATTAATGTAAAGTGATTAGTTATTTTAATGAAATTATATATATTTTGTTTAATAGATTTGGTCTGCAAAACAACAGGAAAAATTATGGCAAAAATATTTTTTTAACAGGAAATTTATTGAAATTTTTTACTCAGAAACAACTCTTTTCAAAAACAATTAATTTTAAAACTTTTTGTATTTTTAAGCTAAAGAAGTTTGTAAATTTTTATGAATAAGTTAATTTTAACAAGTAAGAGCACTATACTCGGCTGTACAGAATTTTTATTACCCTCCTCCAATTTTATGTTCTTCTATAGCACAAAATTGTTCATGTTGTTGTTAACAGTTATCGCTAGGGAATATTGAAATATTCTCGTAAATTTAGTCTTACAATAAAAGAAGGCGTGTCAATATAGCTTCTGCTAATAAACACAACTTAGATATTTCCTTTATTCTTTTAAAAACTTTTATTCATAGAGAAATTATATAAATTTAAGATAGAGCGTTATATGGGAGGCAGACGTTAAAGTGGGCGTGTCACCTTTATTTTCTGGCATAACATTGACATTGACTAGAAGGATATATATATCAAATATCATCATCATACCTCAAATTTTGTTGGTTTTATGAGCTTTTAAATTTCATTAACAGTAGACTACGTGAAAAGTGGGCGTTAAAGTAGGCGTGTTGAAGTTGTTTCCACTAATGAGTACAACTTAGATGTTTCACTATAGTCCTTTATTATTCCAAAATCTTTATTCATAGAGAAATTATATGAGTTTGAGATAAACCGGTAGGATTTAAAGTGGGCGTGTCACCTAAATTTTCTGGCATAACAATCACATTGACTAGAAGGATATATATATCAAATATCATCATCATACCTCAAATTTTGTTGGTTTTATGAGCTTTTAAATTCCATTAACAGTAGACTACGTGAAAATTGGGCGTTATAGTAGGCGTGTCGAAGTAGTTTCTGCTAATAAATACATCATAGATATATCAATATAGAGTCTTTTATTCTTCCAAAATCTTTATTCATAGAGAAATTATATGAATTTGAGATCAAACGTTATAAGGGAAGTGGGCGTGTCACATTTATTTTCCGTTGGTACAAAGCCTTTGAACAAAAAGCAATGTTTGCAAAATTTCAGAATCGTAGATATAATTCTAATTTTGTCAGTTTTATTGGGTTTTAAATTTTAAATATACCGAAAAATACACTGTGCGGTATAAATTTTCGTTCATTTTGTTATAGAGGAATTATTAACTCCTTTCCTAATGCATAGGCTTATGCAATTTTCAGGGAAACAAATTGTTTTTACTCAGGAAATATACATTCGAAATTTCATGGCTCTACGTTAATGCATTTGAAAACAATTGCATTTTATTCGATGCTGGAAGACCTACTCTTGCATTACGAGATATAACTCTCTTCCTAATATCTCGATTTGGCGCATTTTCAATACCAAAGAAACTTTGTGTATAAGAAATATTCTTGCAAAATTTAAGCCCCCTAGCTTTTTCGGTCCAACCTCTATTGTGCTTTCAACAGACGGACGCCCATAGCTATATCGTCATAAAATGAAACCAGGACAGAAAATATACACCTAGTGGGGTCTAAAATGGATATTTCGGTGTGTTATAAACGGAATGACATAATGAAATTTTTTGGTGGCAATGCAAAATTTTTATTTTTTAAAGTAGAATTTATGTGAACATTTGGCATAATGTAGGGTGCCCCGATGGACTAGTCAGCAGTGTGCTGTTCTGCTAGCTTAGGGGTTGCGGGTTCGATTCCCGCCGGAGACTCTGGACTTGTCTGCTTCTTTTCTATTCTATTCTTACTTTTCTATCAATATAATGGACCCAAGTGAGCTGTACAACAGTTGCCTGATCTACCTAACCTTTGGCATAATGTGTACTGTTTTCTACTACGGCTAATAAAAGAAAATATAATCTGCCATTTTGCCTTGATCGTAATTTATGGACTTAATTTCTTTCAATGCCCACGGTATTCTATCAGTTAAGTCCATTTATTGATTACTTATATTAATGTTCTTGCTTAAAAGCTGAGAAAAATTTTTAAGAAAAAAAAAACCGAGAAAATTTTATCAAACCAATTTTTAAGTTTTTTCTGCAGTAATGGTAGAGACTAAGTCTGGGAATCTGGAGCAGTATTACCTAATAATTGCATTTAGGCTAGATATCACTTTTTTGTAAGCGATTTTTTTTAACACATACAGCTTTTTCATATTCATAACAAAACGCAAATGTGTCCCTCTATGCAAGTTTAACTTTGGTCTAGGTCTGCCATCAAAACATTCAAACATGTTTTAAATGTTCTATTTCAGTTTTAATGTTCCATTTCATTTTTTCCTTATTCTTCGTTTTATTCTATTCTTCAATATTTTTATCGTAAAGCAAAAAAAAACACACATTTTTTCAAGAATATATTTTATAACGAGAGACACACTCACTTTTTTAAATTAAAAAAAAAAATACTCCCTGTAAGCCATTTATCTAATGCTTGTGCAGTTCTTTAGTATGTAACCCTGGCAAACATATTTTGGAGAATGATTAAACACTTTATTAACTTTTCGTTTTTTACTCAAGCCTTTTATAAAATATAATTGCGCATATTAGTCCCTTATATTCCACTAATATCCCCCTGTATCCGGTTCTTTGCTTTTGCCAACGCTAAAACACATATTTACGCTAAATTCTTCTAATGAGAATCTAGTCTCGTCCTCACTGAAGCCACACAATCCCTTATTATTTTTTTGTTGTTGTTGTACAATCTCGTCGTCTTTAAAAGTTTAAAACTAAACTTGATTATTCATAAAACAAAAGATAGTCTAAGGGCTACCATCTTTTTCGTTATCGACCAAAAAGACAGCATTTAACTTGGAAAAGATGTGTTGTAAATGATGTAACGCCATATGATACTGTGGTAATGACATGATTTTTAACATTTTACAACTGGTTTAACAGATGCAAAGTCAAATGTATGGACATAAAGGAAAGAAAGAAGCAACAACACATTATCCGACTTGATTAAGAAAGTAACGCATATTGGTAAACGGATTCATAATTATTTGATAAATTAGGTTTTCTTGATGTTTCTTTAGGACAATTAATAACGCCAGCTTGTTTTAGAAAATATTTATGATTTAGAAAAAGGGTTGTATGGAATGTAGTTTATTGTCAATCATTAAGATTTTTTTAAAGAACTTATGGTTCGGTTTGTATACTCTACGTCACTTTAGATGGTAATGTGTAATTTATCGAAATATGGGTTGTCCTAAAAGTCAATATTAATGTTAAAAAAATATTCCATAATGACATTGAAAAATAACTACAATAAAATACTAAAACTACTACATTTTACAGATGTGTTTTTTTGGAAATGACAAATCTGGCAACTCGATTATCATTTGTGCTTAGTTTGGTTTTCGTTTCAATTAAACTTATTAAAAGCCTAACGATATAACATGACTTGCAAATTGTACGAATTTATATTAGAAAATCATTATTTAGTTGTTGAATATTATTGTGCTTAATATTCATAAAATTCTGGACAATGATGAGACACATTTTTGGGTCAGCGGAAGTGTGGGGAAAATTGTCTAAAGACTCAATCCGCAATAATCTACTAATTGGTATTGTTTTTAAGCGGGCAGAAGTTCGGGTCCTCATGAGCTGGTGCGAGCATTGCCGTCAACGGTGAGCAGTATAGACTGACTAACAACGTTTTGAATGGTACATGTCGACTGTACGTCGACGATATTAGGAAATACAAATTTTGATAAAGCTTTGTTTCTCATTATATTTGTGTAATTTAAGAGCGACTGTAGAGGTTGATCTGTTTCGAATCCCAGCGGAGACACTAAATTTTAAGGATGTGTTCGAGTTTTTAGTAAAACTGCTTCAAACCCCTTCGAAACAAATCTACCCAAAAAAGAAAAAAAGAAACCCTAACATAATAGCTTAACTCCTCACATTAAGGAAACGTAAACAAAGAAAAGGACAACTGCTTGGCAAGATTCCACAGCAAGTATCAACGCCACTTCACAGTCAAATGAAGGTATTGTTCTTCCTAAGCAACGATAGATGACAGGCCCATTATTCTGGGACAGACTATAGTAGACTTACCATTTACTTAAATAAAAAAAAAATATTAACGTGACGGAAGCAAGGCAACAACCTTTGGCACAATAAACTTAGGGCGTACAGCACAATAGAAGGTAACATCAGAAGAAGCCGAAATAACAGCGGCACATCGTGTAAGATGCATGTGCTTTGTAAAGGTCAGACCTAAGTAAGAAGACAGAAAAGAAGAAATTAAAATTGTACCACCAAGATCGTGTGATTTAAAGCCTTTTAGTTAATATTTACTCTGAGGTATGTGAAGTCATTAGGTTAGGTTAGGTAGAACAGGCAGCTGTTGTGCAGCTCACTTGGGTTCATTATATTGATCCCTTTGTGATACCTGAATAGAAAAGTAAGAATAGAATAGAAAGGAAGCAGACAAGTCCAGAGTCTCCGGCGGGAATCGAACCCGCAACCCCCAAACTAGCAGAACAGCACACTGCTGACTAGTCCATCAGGGCACCGATGGGCAACATAGTGCGCTTCTATAATCAATACCAGCAGCAGATTGATCTCAAGAGGTTCACGAAGATTATGCTCTCTCTAAAAAAAAACTACAATTTTACTGATTTACACACCCGTTAAGCCAGAAATGTGTCTCATTCCTGAAGATGATTTGATGATAAAAATTTGGTTCCATTCTCACTTGTTTCTCCGTCTAATCAACGAGCAAACGAGAAAATTAGTTGTCCGCTGGCTTTCATTGTTGCACCAGTGAGATCTTTTATAGAGAGCTTCTATAGCGGAGATGGCTTCTTCCGTGCTTACGGTACGGGTTAATGTGGTAATGAATCGAGCCATAGTATTACCTGCTCAGATGGACGATTATTTGCACTGTATTCTTGACAAAGCGCTCTATGAGTTTGGCGAAGAGTGCGCGAATTTTGGAAATAAATTTCTACTATTTATAAACGTTGTTTTGGTGTAAGTTTTTTGCACGGTGATGTGTACTGAAAAAAGTCAAACACACTTCATTAGTATGTAGCTAGTTTTACGATTATTCGTATCAAAAGTTGCTTATCTCTAAAACACTACTTTAATAAACTTCACAGTTCATAACAACTTTTCCATCCCTGATATGCAAATTCGCCTTGACACAAAACATCTACTAAAACGACTAAAACGGTAATTTGTTCTATCAATTCGCCGTTGCGGTACACCTCTACGAATATGCCTTGGATTAACGTATAGGGTATTATTTTAGCGTACTGCTAACTCCCACTTTCCTATTTTTACAAGTTTTAAATAATTTTGAATGTTCTATTTTCATCTTTCTTCCTTTTCGCATTTATTTCATAATTTTATTTGTATACTTACTTTTTTTTATTTGTTGGCAAAAATACACACACTTATACATAAGTACATACCTACACACGTTGTTATATACCAGTATGTATTTGTATAGTCTTTATGTAAAAAATTACAAAAAAATAAAAAACCAGTAAGAGTGCTATATTCGGCCGTGCCGAATCTTATATACCCTTCACAACGTGTAGTCACGCAATAACAGTAGTTTCTATCACCATTCATCCCATATAAAATACGTACATACATATAAAAAACATAAATATAAAAAAACATCCCATTGCAAAATTATAAATTTACGTAGGTGTGTTAAAAAAAAATTAAAAAAAAATTAAAAAAAAATTAAAAAAAAAATAAAAAAAACAAACAAAAAAATTAAAAAAAATTATAAAAAAAATATAAAAAAAATTTAAAAAATAATAAAAATATAAATAATATATAAAATAAAAAATAATAAAAATTTTTTTTTTTTTTTGGCTCAGCTGGGGTTCGAAGCCACGTTTACTCTAACCAGTACACCAGGACTGTATATATGTATGTTGTCGTTGTATGTTGTTTTTGTGTTAAAAAAAAACGAGGTGGCCGTGGGTTTTTGCTAATATCTCAGTTGTTTATGTACCGATGTTTCTGATTTTGAATACCGATCTTTTCCCGAAAATTTCTAATATTTTAATACCTCACCCGGGTCCAGGCGATGTCGGGGGGCTTCAAAAAGTTGATTTCAACATACACGCGGCCTGACGGACAGACGGTCAGACTGACATAGCTAAATCGACTCCCCTATTCCTAAGCTTTCAGAAAATATATACTTTATGGGGTCGGAAATGAAAATTCTAGAAATTTCACACGGAATGACAAACCTATTTATAATACCCTTTTTCACTGTGTGGAGGGTATAAAAATTACATGTGTAAACGTTGCAGAAAATCTCTGATTGTGCGTTTGTGTGTGTGTCGGTATAAATTTGTCGTTTCAATATAATTAGGTTGCCATTTTACATTTTAATTAGGTAAATTAGTTAAAAGCATTCCTCTTAACCTCACTCCCCTCCCTCCTCCATCTCCGCCACTTTCCTCTCTCTCACTTTCTGTTACTTTCCATACCACTTTTCAGTTTTTTTTAGAATTTTTGCTTTTATTGTAGTTACTTCAGATTTTTCCGTTGTTATTGTAGGAAAATATGAATTTTCTTGTTGGCTGATTTTGCTTTAGCAAAATTGCTGTGGTTTTGTTTACAGCAAATATTTGTTTCCTGCGTTCGCTGCTTTAGATGCCTGCATTCAAACTGGCCCTGTAAATGGCTGTGTGTAAAACATTTCGTTTAGTTTTTTTAGCGAGAGTTTTTTTTCTTTTTTGTTTTACATTTCATCTTTTGTTGGTTATAATTTTATTATATTTCTTAATTTTAGATTGTGGTGTTAGATGTTAATTGAACTAGAGAATTTCAATGCCTTCACATCGTTGTAATTAGAGTGGGTTTTTATTCGAAATTGTTTTAGAATGTTAAAAGGAAATTAAGTTGTGAACTTTTGGGAAATTGTAGATGTGTTGTTGTGTTAAGAAATGACGAAAGGGAATTAATTTTTCTTCATATTTTTAAGGAAATATATTAGTTGTAACTAATGTCGTCAAATTTATGTTAAATATTTTTAAAAACGTGACAGAATTAAAACAAATTCTTTATAGGGAACTTTTTCATAATTTTAAACAAATTAGTAGTTTATTGAAAATTTTCCTTAACTATATGTATATTTTAAATAGTGTTTTGAAATCGTTTTGTCAAAAAATGTTTACTTGTTAATGTCAAAAGATTCACAACAACTTTGTCGTTAACACAATGACTGTACTTGGTTTTATTTTACTAATCTATAATAAAAGTAGTGTTTTGCGATAATATTCATAAATTAACTTAGTTAGTTTCCGCATTTTCGACAATAAAACCATTTCTTATCGCTTTTGTGCGTCAACCAACAAATAATAATGTTCAAGGAAATCAAAACCAATAGTCAAAATAGCCAATAGTAGAATTCTCTTGAGCCAAGGTTTTAACGAATAACATTTTTACCATAAGTATTGATGAAAGTATTGTTTGCCGCTTAAAGCTGGTCGTGGCTTATTAAACTTTTGCTGAATTGTGCGATTGATTCGAGCTTAGAGAGGACTTAGAGTGGCTTTTGATTCCAAAGTAAAATTATACCAACACAAAGTTCTTGATAATTCTCGGTTTCTGCTATTGCTTCTGCCTCTGTTATGGAGCAAAAAGACGTAGTTATTTCTTTTAGGCGCAGAAAAATTTCTCTTATTTGATTTTCTAACGGTTCAAAACAAGTGTTTGGTTAATTGCACTTATTGGACATGGCGAGGGAAAATCTAATTGTTCATCTATTTTAGCATGTCTTTCCAAAGTGTCAGAACTCATAAACAAAATTATTTTTATTGTTGGTGGTAAGCGTGATTTTTTTAAAGCTATAGGAAATTTAAAGAAAAAAACACATAAAATTTAGAAAAATGCATGAAATCTTTATTTAAATCGATAGTACGGTCCATATAATTTAATGTTTGAAGATTATTTAATGCAAATGTTGACCGTGACTGCGCCTCAAATGGTCCATCCGCTTAGTCAAATTTTGGCATACTCTTTCCAACATTTCGGCCGGTATCTCATGAATAAATGCTTCAATGTTGTCTTCCAATGCGTCAATTGAAGTGGGCATGTGTGTATAGACATGAGCTTTAACATAGTCCCACAAAAAATAGTCTAAAGGCGTTAAATCACACAATCTAGGCGGCCAATTGACCGGTTCCGAACGTGAAATAAAATGTTCACCGAACTCGCCTCTCAATAAGTTTATTGTTAAGCGTGCTGTGTGGCATGTGGCACTGTCTCGTTGAAACCACAGTCATGTTAGTCAAGCTCTTGCATTTTGGGCAAAAAAAAGTTGGATATCATCTCACGGTAGCGCTCACCATTCACAGTTACGTTACGATTCGCATCATCTTTAAAGAAGTACGGTCCAATGATGCCACCAGCCAAAACTGTGACTTTTCTGGATGCATTGGTAGCTCTTGCAATTCTTCTGGCTGATCTTCACTCCAAAATCAACAATTCTGCTTATTAACGCAGCAATTTGGCCTCTGTTACTCAACAACGTGGAAAATTTTGCGGAATGATTTAGGTGTGATGAACTTTCTTAACAGAGCACGCATTTTGATAATAAAATTCAATAATTTGCAAGCGTTGTTCGTTTGTAAGACGATTGATGGTTAAATTATAGACCAAACTGAAGATGTTTGACAGTGAAACAAAACACGAAACGTGCGTCAGCTGTTTAAAGCAGTGTTGCCAAGAAGATAATAGCTAAAAAATTACCCTTTAGTTGAAACCATAATGACTTCACCATCTCCTTAGAAATCTTGCTTTGTTTCTCGTAACATTGAAGATGGGCGCTTATCGTCTAATAGTATATTTTCTACTAATTTCTGCAGTCTCTTTTCTTGAAGGCAGACTTTAAAGTTTCGTTGATATCTTGTGTTGGAGGGTTCTCAATAGTTAAACTTACAGCATTTAGGACATCATTTTCCACTGCTCCAACTAATGCATTATATTTCGTAGCATTCGGAGTATACAGGAATTTAAAAACTGACTTTCTATTTACAATAAACTAAACTAAACTTTTGGGTGGTGAAATTTTACCGCAAGATGTAAAATTGCAAGAGGTGAAGAAATTGGTATCGATACAAATTTCTTCTTTTAGAGACATATTCGAAACAGCAGGAAAAAATTAACGTGGTCACCAATATTGAAACATGATTTTTATTTTTTTCATTATAAGAAATTTTACTACAAATTATCTATTTTAAGTTCTTGATTCCTGCCTTTATTTTTCCCACGGTGTGAAAGCTGCCCGATCTTTTGTCAAGATGGCGTTTTTTACTATTTAGGGTTTCTATTCGACCCCCTTCGGTTTCTAGTGATTTCATGGCTACCTATCATAACCGCTAGCCTAGTCGTTAGAATGAAGACACTTAAGCATTGTGATTGACTGAAATTACAACATAAATTCGGCTAATTTATGCTAGGTGCACAATTGGGACGAACCACAGAGGAGTATTTGACCTGAAAAGTTGACCAAAATTATTAAACGTGTTTTTTGAATTAAAAGTTCTAGTTTTTTGATAGTTTTAGGTGTAGTATGATGTAAGAAATATACTGGCAGATTTAAAAAAAATTACACTGGGCAACAAAAGTAAACTGCGCAAAAAAAAATTTTTTTGTCTCTGCTAGAAATAAAAGTAAGTGGACTATATTGATTTTGATGCCCTTAATTCAAATCTGTTTTCCGTTTTTCTCTAGTACGTAAGGATTTTCTGTAAAAGGCGTGGCGAACTCTGCATTAGATTTATTTCTATTTCTTACGCCGGCGAACGACGAACAAATTGGTACAAGGTGACCATTTGTTATTAAATTTGGGTTTACTTCTCAACTTTTTAAGAAGATAAAGTTAATTTTTACTTAAATAATTATTTCATATTTTTTATTTTAAAACATTTAAAATAAATATAAAAAAGTTAAGTACAAAAATTTGTTTTATTTGTGTTTTTGCAAATGTTTAAGTTTATTAAGTGATCTTTTTTTCATATGGTCACACTATTAGCTGTTATACACAAACAAAATTTGTATTATTGTTAATGCACGTACCCACGACATTCTTTGCAAACGTTTGCTTATACGTAAACAAGTTTTTATTATTACAAAAATTATATTTATTGTTTTGTTGAGTTTCACAAAAAATTAAATTTTTCGATTATTTTTGATCAAACAGCAAACAATTTTATCAACTATAAAAGAGTCGTTATTGTGCTTCACACGACGAATTTAAACAGTGAATATTTACCGACGAAGTAATTGTGTGCCGATCATTAGAGCGATGGCATTAGTTATGTTCACTTTTAGAACAGCTTAACTGTATAAACCGGTGACTTTAGAGAATCTCATAAGAAAACTTTCTTTGGATTGCGGTTGCACGATGTGCAATCCACGTCACTACCAATGAACCAAATCGTCAAAAAAAACTATTTTTAATGCCCATCACAGCGTTCAGTTTTTAGCACGTATCATCATACTGTAGTAACCACATGTCGTCTACGTGGATATTATTCAGTTCGGACCGTTGACAGTGAAGCTCATGCCTTCATAATTTCTAAATAAATTCAGTTAATTAGAGCTGTTGCTAAAGTTGATTTTCTGCAAAACTTTGGGGTTTTACACGTTTTAAACTTAATAAACAGATTCTATTAAATTTGGTCCGGTTCTGGGCCCAAGTGTTAACGAAAAACCAGTCACGCTGAAGTATGAGCTATTGTGTACGACAAGGAATCGACTGCTATGGGATACTTTCTTTTTGTATGTGATATTTCCTTGGCTTTGGCCACTATTCTATTAGACATAATGCTATAAACACAATCAAGTCCACCGACCATCGACTACAAGATGTCAAAAATAGAATACATGCGTGCTTATGAGAATAATTCTTTTAGCCGCTACACGTCTACCGACTTCACGGCTACTTTTGTAGCCCGTAGCCAACTTAGGCTAATTTCTAATTTTTCTTGGCTACAAAAAACATTTTATTTCTGCCAATACAATAAATGCATGAAATGGTGGTTTTAAAAACGCAATACATTAAATATCGCTATTAAAAACGCGAAAAACTATTATAGTGGCACCATTGAAAAATAATAATCATCTGTTCATTTGTTTGTAGTTAGTGGTCGGTAGTCGTTAAAAGAATTAAGTAGCTGGCGACTTGGCTATTTTTGTATTTTGGTCGGTTTGTATAGAATATTCATCATTTGGAAATGCGTCTTAATCGTATAGCATGTCATGGTAATACGGCACAAGTCACTGAATATTACACATTTTAGAGGCGATAAAAAAATTGAAAGGCCTTCACGGACTGTCAACATCTAAAACTTTATCAAAAAATATCGTTTTTTAAAACATAAGTTTCTAAAATTAAATACAAAATTTATTTAGAATTTTCGGCAATTGCAGTGCTTGAAGAATTATCTATAAAAAGAATAATTGTCATATGAAGGATAGTTTCCATTTTATATTCCGGTTTAAATTAATTTTCTTAAGAAATTTAAGATTTTATTAATTGCATTACATTAACGAAAGACATCGACAGACTGCTGCTCATTAAACATAGCGCGCCATAATGAGACAAAATATTTTACATTCACATCATGTACTTCCTCTAGCTTCATCCTCACACACACACCACCCGCCCCACCCATCATCATTTGCATTTTTTAAATATAAATCTTAAGAAAATAGAACTGCACATACACACCCTTTTATAAAAAATCTTTCTGTTTTTTTGGTAAATTAATAAGGTTTTTGTAGAAACCTTGAATTCTTTTTTTTTTCTGTCATCCTTGCAAAGATCCTTAAAGAAGATTTCTTGGCTTCCTTCAGCTTTCACTAGCATTAAGGGTGGTTCGAAATATTTAAAGAAAAAAATTCAATTTCCTTTTTATATTTTGTTTTTTTTTTTTTTTTTGCTTTGCTTAAAGATAACAGTAAGAAGCGTAAAAGTGTCGTTTAACATTGCGTTCAAAATACAACAACAACTACAAGAACAGAAGTACTTAAAAAAGCAGCAGGTTGATATTGAACGAAGAAGTGAACAACGGGATAGAAAAGAAGGATAATAAGTTTCTAACTCTTGTGTCCTTGCTTGCGTGTGTGTTGTTGCTGTTTTGGCTGATTATCCTCAATTTAAATGCCATCAATAATAAGGGAAAATTGTATAAAATTGATTAGCTGACAATTCAGTTTTGAACACGCAACTCATAAAAGTTGACAGAAAAAAATATAATAAAGCCAACACTTTCGCAGTTGGATAGATCGATTGACAATCCGAGCGTGTGTTAAATATAATGGGTTTACAATTCTTTTCTTTCTGGTAGATACAAAATACCCACTAGGAATTGAAAAAACTGAAAAAACTGCAATTTCATTGTATAGAATTTTTATAATAAACTAGCGAACCCCCTGCACACTTCGTAGTGCAAAAAAGAAAATAAAAAAAAATCAATTCGAATTCATTAAAATCAGGGATAATTTGCTTTTTTTGTAATGCTCTGTGGTAAACAACATTTGTTGTTTTTCCATTTTCGGTGTAAATATACAAAACCGATGGCTTGCTAACGCGCAAACAGGCTACATACAACTGTCCATGTGAGAAAACTGGATACACTAAATTCACTCCACAAATTCCTAACGATTGCGCCTTATTAATGGTAACCGCAAACGCAAGGCGAACAGGAAATTGAAGTTGTTTAAATTCAAATGGCATATCAGACGTAATCATTGGGAGGCGTGGAATGAATACATCTTCGCCTTTGAATTTTCCTGTTAAAATAGTAGCTTCAATTACATAAGCCATCAACCTTTTAATAGCAAGTGTTGTACCATTACACAAACGGGGTTGATTGATATTGCGAATCATAATAATAGTGGCTCCAACTTTCAATTGGAGATTATGCGAAGGCTATTCTGGTATGTCCAACGAATTCAATAATTCTGCCATGTTAGTGAAAACACATTCAATCAATTCCTCATTTGACTACGAAACGGCAAAAATCATTTGGCAATGTTATCAATCCAGTGTCATCAATAGGCATTGCACCATTTCCAATGTTCAGCAATTGCTTAAAGAACTTATCAGCAGATGGATCATTCTGCAACTGAACACGAACGTTGGTAGTGAGTTTCAATGTTTTAACAAATCTCCATAAATATGAAGACTTTAAGCAAGCGGCAGCTGTCGATCTAGGAATGAAGGGCAATGTTTGCCTAAAATCGCCTGAAAATAAAATCAACGCATCACCCAGCAACTCTGAATTATCTCAAAGATCTATCATTGTTCTTTCCAAAGCTTCAACAGATTTCTTATTCGCCATAGTGCATTCTCCCCCTGAGCCTATCCGACCAATTTTTTAGAAAAAATACAAATTTTATTCTCCGAGTGGAGGACGCAAAGTTTGAATACGGTAGCTGTTACAGTTTTCAAAATATAGCAAAATGTATTTTTTCTTTGAAAGGGGGGTTCCTCTCCCCCTGATCCTATCCCAGATATATTTTCAAAATAAGGCACTTATTGTTAAAATTACTCGTACAAAATTAGAAGCTGGTATCTATTTAAGTTCCTAAATTACGACATAAAGTATATTTCCTTTATATGAAAGGTGCTACGCCTAAAATGGCTATAACTCATGAACCAATATACATTCAGAGACCGTTACTAACACAATGCAAATTATTTTTATATATATAGATTAGAATTTTTAAATTAATTTTTAACTTAAAAAATATTTAAAACTATGGTTTAGCTTATTACTTTTAGAAATTTATTTCTTATGTCCTGCATGAATGCTGCAACATAACTGTGTTTGCAACAGGTCATATGACAAAACCTAAGGCAATAACTTCAAGTAATTTTATGTTTTGGTAACATTGTTGTCGCGCGGGTGCACAACTGCAAAATTCTCTTATCAGGTAACACTGTATTATTGGGTGTTATGCTAGAACCTTAACAATCATGGAGGCTATTGTAGCCTCACAGATATTGAAGTGCGTGCAAGGATTCTTGTAATCTTACCCCTGCTCCTCCACTAACCCACAGGCTATGTTACTTCACATACAAATTTGAATTCCGTGTGATTTCTGATGAACTGGATTCATGTGTCTTACGTCGACTTCCGGATTAACACGGCGTATTTAAAGCGAAAATATTTTCTATCAACCCAAGAACAATATAAGTGGGAATATTGAATTTTTTTCATGAGTCAGGCGTCACTTATGTCACTAAGCTTCTACACTACTGCTTTCTGATTAGTTGATAAATGCAAAAAAAGTTTTGTCGACACTGTTAAATTTTTGCCAGCACTTTAGTTTGGATCCCCACGCATAAGTAGTAGCCACTATGTTATAGATGGGCATATTTAATTGACTTTGAATATATCTAAACGCAAATCCATTCGCAATCCCCTTAGGGACTATCAAATGCGATATCTCCAGGCACTTTCGTGAAAACGCCGAAACAGTTGGCCAAGCTTACGTAACCCTCTTTTTGCTATCAGGCTTACATTGCAACTTATGAGCCAAAGTCGGAAGAACATCGCGAGGTTGCTGGCAGTATTGAGGGGTTACCAGATCTTAGGGAAACATATAAACCGATTTTGACTTCCCTCTAACGTCCATTGTCGCAGCTGTCTGGATTTGAATAAAAAGAAATCGAATTTCCACCTTTTTTGCTAACAAGAAACGTAAAACTCTGGCCAAACATATACTTGATGACCTCTCTGATCAGATATCTGTCAGACTGAACGATCTGCTGAGATACCTCACGGCTAAGGAGATCTAGTATCCTCTCTTAAACTTATTCGAAGAGACAGAGTGTTGTGGTCTTGTCAAAGCGGTATCATTTAGACTACACTTGATAGTTCGCACGTAACTGCCACGATAACCAACCAACCATATCTAATGACGAATAAGTCGCAATTCCGTTAGGTACTATTAAAAAGAGCGTTCTCGGATGTTTTTTCAGAAGGTTAAGAATAGTCAACGTAACCACTATTCGTGTAGAATTGTAACTTGTGACCAAAATAGTAGGAATTTTTCAAGGTTTTGCGGTTCACTGATCGCTGGAAATGTTCACAGGTCGTCTGTGACTCTTTTTTAACGCCTTGTCTTCTTCTCGCATCTTTCATATACCAACTGGTTTGTTTAAGATATCTGGATCGGGTCTTAATGATCATCTGAGCTTTATCACCGCCTCGGTTGTTTGAATTAGAACTGTCAACAAAGGGTTGAATGAATTGTTTTTTTTTTATGAACTTATTACAAATTGAAATTGAATTGAAAATTCCCGAATGCATTCATTTCATAAAAAAGTAATTGAATTAAGCTCTGAATTAATTTATCAAGAACTTGACGGTATTATTTTTGGCAAATTTAGCATATTTTCTGTGATAAACGTCAGCATAGCTGAATTTATTCGAATTTTAATTTAATTCGTTTTTTAGATCAAATAAATTCGTTAGGGAATTTATAATTAATTCATTTATGTCTTTCACTTCAAGTTTTGGGCAAAATTAATGAATTCTAAAAAAATCACACACACTTCATTGCCTGAATGATTCGGAATTTTAATTTAAAAAAAAATCATTCTTTTACAGCTCTGGTTTAGATATGGCACCCTGCTTACAGTTTATCTGACGAGTGGTGTGGTATTGTCATTACTCATTCTTTTTTAATCTAATTGACCGTTGCGCGTAATAAAATACCACGTTAACGTTAACCTTTTGACAACTGCATTCTACGACGTATTTTAAGTGTCAATATATGGAAAATCTCGTTACGGTCGGGGTTCTGTTTCATAACTAATGCATCTCGTTCAGCTCTTAAGTTTTCTTAAGTGGCGAGAAAAAACTATAAAAGTGTTAAATTTCTGCAGAGTTTCTGGCAGCTGTTGTGAAAATTGGTTTGTCTTGTTTTTATGATTGTACAACGTAGGGGCCATCTGGGGCCGAATTACGGCATTCGAACGTGATCGAAATTTTAAAATTCTTATTAGATTCTCTATACCTAAAGCACAGCGAACTCGATCGTTCGAGTTAAATTTCGATCGATATCGAATGCCGTAATTTGGCCCCTGGTGGATTAAAATTAAGATATTCTCGTTTAGTTTTCAAGTATTTTTCTTATAATTTGCAGCGGTGGCCTAAAAAGCACTCTGTCTGACTACGTTTTTGAGGAAAATTCGATCCGTTTTTTATTGACAATTACTATGCAGTATTAGTTGACCATAATCTTGTGTTACTTTATTGAGATCGGCAAAACTGCAAGTTTGTTTAAAACGCAATAAAATTATATCCCTTAACATTCCTCAATATGTAGAATTGAGTAACAATTTGGTATGCAAAATTGTTTAATCACTCTTTTAAAGGGTCCACCATCTAACTTTTTTTTCAACTAGTGCTTATTTCATGAATGGTAACACTTAGCTCTGATGTGACAGATAATTAGTTTTATCTTTCCGCTGAACTAATATGGTTGTGTATATGCTTGAACGACGCTGGGAAATATTGCGACATTACTTTGGCCGATTTTGCCAAATAAAATCATCTTTTAAGATGAAGCTCATTTTGATCTTGGCGGGTATGTAAACAAACAAAATTGTCGCATTTGGGGCACAGAAAACCCGCACGCATACATTGAAAAGCCGATACACCCAAAACGAGTCGCTGTTTGGTGCGGATTTTGGTCTAGAGGCGTAATTGGGCCATTTTTCTTTGAAAATGAGCAAGGAGTGGCCGTTACAGTCAATGGCGATCGTTATCGTGCCATGTTGAACGAATTTTTGTTCACAAAAATTGAAGAGGAGGATATTGGCAACATTTGGTTTCAACAGGACGGCGCTACGTGCCACACAGCCGAAGCTACACTTTTTTTTATAGCATTTTCAAAAAAAAAAAGTCATTTGGCGGACCTTTTATTTATCGTTAAGAATTTTTTGAGCTCGGATCTTGTGTGAACAATGTTTTATTATTTAACAGTGTTAATGTTGCTTGTAATTAGGTTTTTTCTAGAAATTGTTTACCTGCAATATTAAATGCAATTTAGTAATTAAATGCACTCGTTACTCTTTTTATCCTGACTCTTCAGTTAATGACTTAAATAAATTGAGAATATTTTTCACGTAACAAAGACATGTTTAGATGCACACAACTAATAACTTGTACAAAATGTATATAAAACTGAATTCATTCGACAAAAAAATAAAACTATCTTTTAAGAAATTTCAAAATTTTACCAATGAAAGACATTTGTTTTAAAGTTTAACTTTAACTAACTCAGGGCTTCATTTATATTCCAACTGGGCACTTTTCAACTTGTCGAACTAATAAAAAGTTCCTTGCTATTGAAAAAAAAAACTTACACGCAAATGTTTGCAACTTTTTGGTAAGAAAAGGCATACATGTGTGGAATCAAATGCATACTCGCACACACAGACACATACTTTACAAATATGTACATGGTTAAGTGAACTTTTTTGTACGAGCACCATGTTTGTAGGTATGTATGGAGGTGTGTGCAGCTTAAGGTAAGCATTTCTGTACAAGTTTGGCCTCACATTTCAAAAGCACACACAACTCTATAGAAATTTGGTTAAATTCTGTCACCGAACAAAAAAGAAATTGTAAAATTGTAATTGCTTTATTGGTTGGAAAATTGTAAGCTGGCAGCAAATTTTACTATGATTTTCTTTCTGTTTCTTTTTTTTTTATATGTATGTTCCACTGATAACAGAGAAAAAGGACAAAATACAGTTTTGAATTGTACTACCAACCTTTTAATCGACCTCCTGCTAAGAAAATCTTGATAAAAAGGGTTTAAGTACACAAGCGCAGGCATTATCCATCAGTAAGTGGTAATTTGTACTGACTGATGGTTCAACATGTAAACTTGAAATGAAGTCATTATTTTTATTGGGAGGTTTTAATTTTTAAATCTTTGTATTACCTCTAAAGCAAAAGATAACAAAATTGGATTTTTCTCTTTTATGCTGACTGGTTGACTTCTAAATATACAGACATACACGCAAAGAAAAACCATGGTTACGACATGATCACGACGGTCATATTATTTTTTCTAAAACAATATTTGGTTGTCGAAAACAAGTAATAGTAATTTTTGTTTTATTTCATCATATATTTTGTCACGATAATCAAGCATTTGTTTGAATTGCATCATTTAATGATTACTTCCCGTAAAAATTTCAAATTGGTTATCATTTAAAAATAGTATGATTTAAAAAAATTAATTTGACAAAAATAACAATTTGTTCAAAATCATTATAAATTAAAAATAATCATTAAATAATAAGTGAGACAACAGTATGATTACAAAATAATCAAGCTATGATTTTTTTAATAATAATTTGATTTCAATTGTTCTTCTTCTTGCTGAATAAATTTTTATTATTTTAAAAGTTTGAGATGTCAAAAAAAGGAACAAAAATTTTGAAAAATTAATATAAATTTAAAAATAAACGAGAAAATGTAAAAAAAATATTGGTAAAAAATTGCAATTAAATTGGTAAGTACAATCAATATGTGTATGTTACAGCAAAAGACAATAATTTGCATTAACAAAGCAAAGATTGTCGATTTCAATTGTAGTCATATATATGATTATTGAATGATGATTAATTTAAACATAATAATGATAACTGGTAACCATTATTATTTTAAACATAATCATACAATTCAATCATAGTATTTTGCTCTTCGATTATGGTTACCACAACCATATTTTTTCTTTGCGTGTACATAACAGTTGGGTAGTTGTTATTTCGGTGTTATAGCCGTCATTTAAATATAATCACATTCAAGAGTAATTGTTTAAAATAAAAGGAAAAATTAAGATAAACTGCTTAACCTTTACCAATACCATACTTCCCTGTCCCTGTATAAAATTTTTATACTCTTTACAAGGAAGTTTAAAAGAGTATATTTAGGTTTGTCATTCCGTGTGAAATTTCTACAATATTCATTTCCGACCCCATAAAGTATATATTTTCTGAAAGCTTATGAATAGGGGAGTCGATTAAGCATAATCTGTCTGTATGTCCTTTTGTATGTTGAAATTAACTTTTTGTTACGGTTGTTACTACTTATAAATTTAGTATACCTCTGGAGATACTCATGACAAATTTTGAACAAATTGGTCACTAATTGGCAAAGTTATAGGCAAAAATTATTTTAAAAAAATATATATTTTTTTAAATATGTAAATCAAAATTTTTATAACTCCTAAATAATTTTCGAACACTCTTAAGATACAAAATTATATTCCATAATCTCAGAAATTCTTTCTAAGAACAATGTTGTAGTATCTAACAAATCGGTTTAAAAACAATTGATATATATTTTTTTGTTTCTATATAACCAAGAGAGGCAAAATTGGGATCAAATGAAAGGGCTTGAGTATTAAAATATATATATATATATAGATATGAAAAGAACCAAATTCAAGATGGCGTCCTAGATTAAGTTGCGAAAATTTGAGTCAAATAAAGTAGTAACGACTGTGTCCCCTTTAACCCCCACAATCTAATATATATATAAATCAATGTGTGTTTGTATGTTTGTTTATGCTTTATAGACGGTTAAACGGCTGGACCGATTTCCTTGAAATTTTCACAGAATCTTTCTGTATGTCTGGAAGGAACTATAGGCTATACTTTGGTTTGAAATTGTAAGCGAGCGGGGTGCCACGCCCTATTTAAGAATTAGTATTAAATATTATATATCACGAAAGTTAATGCAGCTAGAGTCTTCAAATTATGTACGGTAAACTTTGACATCCACACGAACATTTGGGTAAAAAATGGGCGTACTTGCAATAGTAGGCGTGGCCACATGAATTAAATACTAAAATTCGTATATTTGGAAAACAATATCGATTAGAGTACTAAAATTTTGCAAGAGCAACTTTGACACCCAAATAAATATTTCTGGAAAAAAATGGGTACATTAGAAACAGTGGGCGTGGCAGCTCTCATAGCAATTGAATACTAAAATTCGTATATTCGGGAAGCGATAACAGTTAGAGTACCCAAATTTTGCATGAGAAGCTTTGACATCATATGAATTGAATACAAAAATTCGTATATCTGGGAAGCGATAATAGTTAGAGTACCCAAATTTTGCACGAGAAGCTTTGACATTTTGATAAGAAATGGATGCTTTAGTTATAGTGGTCGTGGCACCTGTCATATGAATTAAATACAAAAATTCGTATATCTGGGAAGCGATAATAGTTAGAGTACCCAAATATTGCAAGAGATACTTTGACGTCTATATGATTATTTGAATAAGAAATTGTTGATTTAGTAATAGTAGGCGTGGCACTTGAAAATTAATATATTTTTGAACAATAAAATTTTTATTTGATTACGATAAGGATGGCGAAGCACACCGGGTATTAGCTAGTCTAATATATAAAATTCTCGTATTGTTTATGATTAATCTCCTCCGTAATGGCTCGACCGATTTTCATGATTATTATTATGTTTGCATATCGGATAGGTCTGAGAATCGGTTAACATCTATTTTCATACCCCTCAACACTGCGCCTTTTTTCACGCCCCCTCAGGTAGGCCAGACTGCTGTACCGATCTTCTTTAAATTTTCACAAAATATAACTAAGACTCTGGTTTAATTAAAATTATACTTTTTTTTACCACGCCTACTTAAACGCCCATTTTTTCAAATTATGTACTTGCATCGATGTACAGAATTTGTAGTCCAGCCAATGCAGAAAAAAACGTTTGAGAATCGGTCAACATTTATTTTTCTTCCTCCTAAATATTAAGTGTTACCAACCCCATGGGACAATTTATGCCTCACCTAAATAACGTAACGACTTTGATGAAGTTTTAAACTAAGATAGATCTGCGTACCGTAGAACACATATGGTTTACGTTTTCTTAATGTACTCAGAGTAAGTTTGTTATTTTTATTGAAGTAAAAAAATATTTTCTAGAAATAATTTTTATGGCAAAACAACGTTTGCCGGTTCAGCTAGTATTAGTATAAAAAAGCGCTCTACCAATACAATGTAGTTAACTATAAAAAAGTGTAAAATCCCAGATGGCGTCTAAAACAAAATGGCGGAGCGAATTTTTGTAACCCCAACAATATGGGTACCAAATAAAAGGGCTTGACTAGTAGAATACAGTTAACTACGTAAAACTTTAAAATCAAAGATGGCGTTGGAAGTAGTAAAGAAAGTTGCGTATTGTATGAAATCTAAAATCTAGGCAAAGCTACGATGTGGTCATTATACTTATCTACATGACGGTGAAGGGTATTATCAGATTCAGCATAGCCGAATATAGCGCTCTTACTAGTTTTATTTTAAATTCCCTCCATAGAACAAATATCAAGAGTAAAAAAGTTAAACTTAAAGCAGATTGAATACAAGATAACTGATAGCAATCATACCAAAACAAGGAAAATTTATATTTTTACCAGTGTTGAAGAGTTATTGAATTTAGTTCCATTAGGGATAAGAAACCTAAACATTTTTATATCTAGACGAAAGTTGGTTAGTCAAAAGTCCACAGATACACATATGTGCAAAGAACAAGTGGTACATTGTTTGAGAGCTACAAATGTTATAGTTTTTTGCCCATATCTCAGCTGGTAATATTTCGATTTTGCTGATTTTTAAAAGCACAGTTCTAAATAAGATACAAAAAAATTAAAATACAGGGACCATTTAAAAAATTAACATTTCATTTTGTCATGGCAGCTCCACAGCAGTTGTTTATATTTCATTAAATGTCACAGCGAGATGACAAAAATGTCAGCGAACGACCATTATAGATATCATATATAGATATCATATCATAGTCCCTGAATAAATGAATTCATATCCACTCATTGCTTTTTGATATCAAGTGTTAAAAAGGTTTAAGAAATTTTACAATAAAAAAGGAAAATATAACAGGTGTATACTTATGCAACGCACTGTTATGTATTCTTAAAACAAACAAAAAAATAATGAAAAAAGGTCTCAATTGTTTTCTTTAGAACTTTTGCTGACATTTATACATTTTTGACCTACATTTGTTGATATAAATAAATACTTCTGTACAACTATTAGTAACTAATGTTAAGTTTTGTCTTGGTAAAACATCTTATCAACTTTGTGTTTTAAACAAATTAATTTATCTTACATCCTGTCTCCATTGAAATAAATCACAGAGCTGCTTTTATAATGTAGTCATTTAAAACTTAAATTCTATAGTCTTAGAAAAAAATCATCAATCCATTGTAATTGCAATGGGCCTTGCTAAATCTTGTTAAATATTTAAGCAAATTTATCAGTCCCTCTAATACGCCAAGTCTTTATTTAACAAATACATCATTTTCGCACATGTTTTCATTACTGTGTTTATTATTTGCGAGTATGTATATGAATGAGTGTGTAAATACACATACATACATTCAAATTGCTTAATTTGAAGGCATTTTGCCTTTAGACTTCCGTTTCCGTTATTTCTTAATTACTTTTAGTTTTCGGAGACTATTTAACATTTAATAACGGAAAAAAAATTTGCTACTATCTACTTTCAGACATAAGTATACACCAGAGAACTACAACGAGCACCCGTTTTTATGATTTATGATACTCGCCTTAAAACGAGTTGCGGTGTAGTTAATACAGCCCAGTGATGGGAAATGAGATTTTCATTTCGGTATCAAAAAATTTTTCTGAGATTAGTTTTTTAACCTTAAGAGTAACAAATCGTTATTTTTTTTTTTAAATTTTTATTAAAGAGTAAAAAAATCTTTATGAAAACAAGAAGTTAACAAAAACCATAAATCAATACATAAAAAGTTAATTTTACCTATAAACAAAACATTTTTTAAATGTATTTTGTACTTTTTAAGGTATATCACTTTAAACTGAAATAGCCCCTAGATAAATAGCGCCAATTGAACAGGAACATAAGTAAATAATTATAATACGTGATCAAAAGTAATAAAGTTTACAGCAACTACAATTTGTTTGACATTATTTTATTAGATATATCTATACATATATGTCAAAGTCATAACAACAGGAGTCTTTAGATTTCAATAAATCTTTGGTCCGAATGAGATATGATACCGTATCAAGTATCAACATTAAGCCTATTTCTTTATTTGGTTTTTATTAGATTTTGATACGAAAAAATCCTCTCTACATTTGCAGAGGAGTGAGGAATAGATAAAATTCCATTTGCAATTTTCGCAATGTCGGAAAACATATATTCGCCCAAAGAGTTTTTAGTTTTAGCCACTTTAGACCAAAAACTACAAATATTTTCATTTACCAAAGGCTTAAGCTCTTCAACATCCGCCAATGCCCTGTACTGAGAGTTTATATTTTCAAAATTTTGCCTTTCATTTGGAAACATTTTTAACAGAAGTGGTACAATATTATTAGTTCTACCAGACAAAACGTTTAATAGAATAAAAGAACTTATGATCTTTAAAACGTATTGAAGAAATAAAAAGGTCATTTTGAATACTGGATCAAAAAATCCAGATCTTATAAATTCGATCCTTTCATTTCCTGAATCCCTTTCATAATCGTTTAACTTAAAATAGTACCTCAACGGCTCCCATTGCCCCAAAATTCTATTAACTACTTCCTCCCGTGAAAGCCACCTGGTTGCTGCATATTTTTATATGACATGCAATCCAGTACCGAAATACTCTTGGAATGTTGTGAACTCCTCCCTTCTACTTGGGCTATTGCAAAAATGGAAATTTGTCTTTTATAAATTTATCAATTTCAATCGGTATTCCATATTTCGATGCAGCGGATGATGTTAAATTTAGTATGTGGCAAATGCAACCGTTTGTAAAAATGTGAGGAATTTTTTCTTTAAACTTTGCTTGCACACCATTCAAGGGGCCCATCATGACCGCACAGTTGTCGGTTTTAATACTGATTATATTATTTAAAGGTATATTGCATAGCTCTAAAAATTTTAAAGTACTTTCAAATATGTCACTTGATGAGCTGACATCTATTTTAATTAAACCTAAAAATCGATCACGACATTGTTTATTAAAAGTTCACCAAATCACCACGTTTTAGCTGATGCTTATATCAGTGTTATCTATCTGCCCTTCACTGACCTAGAGTTATAATTGTCTGAGTGCACAAGTGTTTACTCGCAGCATTCGTCATTCGTAGTAATATTTAAAGCAGCGTTGCCAGATGGTTTAGGAATAAATTAATGATCGTAAACATGTAAGGCTAAATTCATTATGAAATAAAATGAATTTAAAAGTTATAACAAGAAAAATTTTCGTCAATTTAAGGCAATTTCATTTATATGTAAATATTTTTACAAAAATATTAACCAATGGCAACGCAGCGCAGTCTGTTATTTCATTGTAGACACAGAATTTACTTTTTATATATTTATACATTTTTGAAAAAAAAAATTTACAACAAACACACAATTATATTCTATGATGCTAAAGATGCACATAAGAGCAATTTTTTAAATGGCTGAGTGCGCTCTTTATGTAATTTTAAATTTAATGTATTTAAAATTTTATAGATAATAATAAATAAAATACTTTAAAAAAGCATTACTAGTTTTCATCCATAAAATAAATAACAAAACATGCACTAAATCATTTATACGCCTAAAATCGTCTAACCTATGACAAATCATAAAATCTGGCAGCCACGTTTTCACTTAATGTTGAATTTTAAATACACGAACATATACTAAATGAATATGCCGTGAATGTTGTTGTTACGAGCTGGCCGTAACACCTAAGTCGTGTAAGTTTAATACAAAGAAGTTACCGAATATGAAAATAGAAAAAACACGAATCTTTGTTTGAGTGGTTGTGATACTGACATGTACAAGTAAAAAGTTATTGTGTAATATTTTCATGCAAAAGCTCGCTTTGTATGAAGAACGAGCCAACATATCAATAAAAGCGAGTGCTTACAAGTATTCGAGACTTAAAACGATTTAGTAAACAGCGAGTGCGCTCGCAAGTATTATGTATTGTTGCAGTTCTCTGGTATACACATGCACGTACATAAATGTATTTACATTAAACCGTATTAGAAAAAGCGTGCGCTGTACACCTTCAAATATGAAGTATTTTTTCAGGTCAATTTCGAAAAAAAATTTGCCGAACGAAAGTGTAGCCCAACGTATTAAAAAAAATTACGTTCGGAAAAAATTTAATAGTTGGTACAATACTTTAATAGGAAAAGTTTAATAATTTTTTGGTAGCTCTAAAAATCTGAGATTAGTGTGATAGCCAGTGTTGCCGTTTTGGGCTTTTTCTACCAAATTTGGTCGGATGGATTTTGAATTTTAAGATTTGGTCGGAAGGACGGTCCAATTCGATTTTGGTAGATTTAGGACATAATGATCAACTTAGTTAAGTTTCATACATATTTGCTATACATATGTACATGTATAAATTATCATTAATTGAATGCTTTTGAAATAATAAGTTGGTGGTTGCAGCTTCACCGCCAAGGTCTGTCATTGTGTTTAGGTTCATATGAATGTAAATATTCCATATGTTGAAAGACAAATGTTATTCACGTCTTTCGACGGCGCAAATGCCTCGGCATTGTACTGTGATCTGCCAATTTCATTTTTAACTTGTTTTCACTGCCACACAGTTCTGCAGCTGCAGAACGTATGTTTTCGTCACTTACTTTTATAAAAAGTAAGCTTAGAAACTGGAATTGAATCCTATCAATAGCATTATGTTATGCAAAGAACTTGTAAATAATAATATCCCCCACTACGTATGGTCAGCTAAACGGGACATGAAGAATTAAAGACACATTGTTATACAAACTAATACTTTTCATATATTTTTTCTGATCTCAATAGATATATTGATCTCAAATCATATGACTAAATTTTTTTTTATATTTTTGTCAAATAGTACATATTTTATTGAACAAAAAGAATGAATTGTTAATTAATTTTTATTTTGTACCAGAAAAATGTTTATTCATTAAGCAATTAATATTACAAAAACATTAAAGTGCATATTGATTTATTTTAAAATTTTGGTCGGCTACAATGGGTTTTGGTCGGTTTTTGGTGGGAAAAAAAATTTAGTGGCAACGCTGGTGGTATCTGAAAGCAGCAAGAATTTAGATCTTATAGGTAATTAAATATGTTATTTGCAGCACATTAGGTCTCTTCGATGAAAAAACATAGATATACTTATCATACTTTTAGAACCAACTGTAAACACTGTAAGATATAAGAAAATGTGTAAAAGTCGACCCCAACATTCGGTCAAAAAACTTTCGAAATTGCCTTGCAAAAATACTTCAATTCGAAGCTGTAATGAACTTTTTTTTGCTTATAAGGTGGTACGCTCTAATGGACATACATACATATGTAAATTGTGTGAGCTTAAGTCATAATATATATATTTGTATGCAAATATATATCTTCAGGCATATTTATGTTTGATTTGTTGTGTATGCCTAAGTATGCGCACAATAAGGGAATAACTTTTTACCATATCATGCCACTGGGTCTTTACAAAAAAAAAATTTGTTGTTCTTTTCATAACACACGGTATTATTTTTATCCCTTTTAAAATTTATTTGTTTTGATCCGTGTTTTTATACCCTTCACCTGTGGTGCACAAGGGTATATATAGCTTTGTCATTCCGTTTGTAATTTCTACAATTTTCATTTCCGACCCCATAAAGTATATATTTTCTGAAAGCTTATGAATAGAGGAGTCGATTAAGCCCTGACCGTCTGTCCGTCTATCCGTCTGCCCGTCTGTCCGTGTGTTGGTTGAAATCAACTTTTAGAAGCAACTATATGTTCCTCAGATCTCTATATGGTATCAATCTCTTGGAAATATTCAGGAATGAATCGCTATTGAAATTCAGCACAATCGCCCAATAACTTTCTGAGATATGAGCAAAAAACCACGAACACCTCGTTTTTTTACACAATTACAACAACAACATACATACATAAATATATGTAAAAACCATACAAAAAAAGAAGAAATTACAAAAAGAAAAAATATTAAAAATAAAAAAAAAAAAATAATAAAAAAAATTACAAAAAAAAAAATTTTAAAATAATTAAAAAAAAATTTTTAAAAATTTTTTAACAATTTTTTTAAAAAAATTTTTAAAAAAATTAAAAAAAAATATAAAAAAAATAATAACAAAATATAAATAATATATTAAATAAAATAAAATTTTTTAGGCTCAGCTGGGATTCGATGCCACATTTATTCTAACCAGTATATACATATGTACGTATTTGATATGAGATGAATAGTGATACAAACAATTGTTATTGCATGACTACACGTTGTGAAGGGTATATAAGATTCGGCATGGCCGAATACAGCACTGTTACTTGTTTATTCATTAGACGTTTCGCTTTGAGCATATACATTTAAGAGCTTAAATTTAAAGTGGACACCCAGACGAATTCATATTGGTGAAATTATGAGCCGAGCTGATGGGGAAGCATAATGTCAAAATTTTTTAAATTCGCCTTGATTTCATTTGTTAATGCAGGGATAGAAAATGAGATTTTGATTTCGATGTTAAACAATTACCTTAAGTGTACTTTTTTTCAATAATAAATGTATACAAAATTTATGTATATTTGTTGCTATTGCATTAATTATAATGTGTTTCGCATATATATATCCTTTTTTTATTCAAATTTTATTAAAATAAACATATCATAAGAAGCTTTCCATCCCTGATATACGAATCGGCCTTGACAGAAAAAATGCCCTAAAAAGTTGCTTTGTTGTATTAATTCGCCGTTGCATATAGCTGTATGAATATGCCTTGGTGGACGCAAGTATGAAGAATAAATAATAAAACGCTTGCAATTATTTTACGTTGCTGTAACATTTAAATTTTCTTTTTCACATTATCAACTTTCACACTTGCTATCAAATCTTCCAATGCAATAACAATTTTTCCTAATGCTTTTTTATTGCGTCGGGATGAGTTAGTTTTCATAATAATTCCGCTGTTTTAACTCATAAATTTTTTTAGTCATTATTATACCGCAACATTTGGCTCATTATTAAATGCGCTGTGCTAAATGCAAATGTATTGGTTTTATGTTGCTAGTGCGAACAATACTCTTCACCTCATTAGCCTACAAGCAGTCATTTTGTGCTGCCATAAATGTTCTCGTGTGTGAAGGCTCATTAAGACTTAAACTAAAAAATGGCTGAAGAAACTTTAAAAATTTTAAGAGTTAATGATAGAACAGAATTGAGTCAGTTAAAGCCATCGCAATTATATCGATGGCAGTAACGTTATTTTTTTGTTGTACGTGGTATCAATCTTTTGCAAACATTCGGGAATGCATCGCTATTGAAATCCAGTACCACATTACTTCTTTCTGACATATGAGCAAATAAACACGACTGTTTCTGTTTTTTTTTTCATATTTTTACAAAAAAAAGATTTTTTCATCCTTCCGATAATTTGTCGACACATTTGTTACTATTTATGGGTACTACATGCCTCTTCAAATATTCGTAAACAATTTGAAACAAATCGGCCACTAATCAGCAAAGTTAAAGCCAAAAATGATTGAAAAAAAAAAATATTTTTTAAGTATGTCAAGTTACTAAGCATCCATTTTAAAAATCCTATTTTAAAATATCCTAAGAACACCAGAATACAGTCTCGAAAATTATTGCCGAGAAAAACTGACAAATCGGCTAGAAACTAACTGAGATATAAGCACTAAAAAATTCACATTTATTTCAAAGACTTTTTCAGCTTCTGGACATCTGAGAGAAGAGATATTGGTACCAAATAAAAAACCTTCACTAGCAGAGTATTAAACACTTAAATTTAAAATCCAAAATGGCCAACATTACAAAATCACGTCAAATAAATTTATATATGGGTCAAATCTAGTTGAAATGTACCCACTTCAACTCGTTTAATATTGGCATCAAATTGGTCAATAGAGAACTGTAAACTATGAAAACGTTAAAATCCAAAATGGCGTCCTAAATAAAATGGTGGTTATTATACTTTATACAACGGCTTTGCTCCCTTCATCCCCGATAATATTGGCATCAAATGAAAGGGTTAAAAAGTTAAAAGCTATGAAGGCGTATTAAACAAAATGGCGAATATGGTTTTCTTCAACTCCACCAATATGCGTATCAAATGAAGGGAATTGAATAGAAAAATATAACTATGTCAAAATTCAAAATCAAAGATGGTGTCGGAAATACTAAAGCGAAGTGGCGCATAACGTTAAAACTGACATCGAAGCTAAGCTACGATATACATGATTCAGATTCGGCACGTCCGAGTATATCATTCTTACTTGTTGTTTTCTATTATGCGAAATAAAAATTATTTTAGTTATTTGTCATACATTCAAAACTGAACAGCATCGGCGTCAAGAGAATAACAAATATGTACAAGTCAGAATTAATCGATAAATACTGATTAAAATAGCTCCATAGTTTAATTTTAGACATACATGTTGTTCATCATTTACTTCTTCCTTTTACTCTCGTTTTCATTTTTTTTTTTTTTCCATTTTTATAAATGAAAATAATATTTAAACAATATTGCAAGTGTAACAAATTTAAACCTGAATACTTTTATTATTTCTAAGTTTTATTTATGACCATTAACACCGCCATGTAAATTGCTGCAATTCCTTAAAAGTTATACCCTAATGACATAATTACACACTTAACATACACATGCAAATGCATGCATAACTTTATATGGCTGTTCATAAATGTTTCTCTTAATGTTGATGTTATTTTATTCGTCCTTAATAAAGTCTGTTATGTGTACTTATGTACGTATGTATGTATGTATATGTAAGCATATACATATAATTACATAAAGTAGGTACATACATATAATAATTTTACTCAGACAAATATTTAGTTTTTAATGCTCTTTTATTAACATAATCTGTATGTATTAATGCAACGGAAACTTGAAACGTAATTTTCAAACTTTTCGCACAAAATCTTTGCACACACTTTGAGTTCTTCCGGCAATACAGTTAAATGATTTCTGCTGTTTAATTCGATATGCTATTAAAATTTGTTTTATATCAAGTGTCCCAACTAGAACGCAATTTTGAAATTTGGCGCCATTCGAAGTGTCATTGTTTGACATTTGAACAATTGTTATTGTTTGCTAGTAGAAGGTACGAGGTTAGTAAAAATGGAGCGCTACACGAATGAACAACGCACTCTTATTGTGAAATTGTTTTACCAAAATGTCAACTGTAAAGAGATTAATGGATAAATTTTCCGAACTCGGTCTGTTAGTGATGTAAAGACAACAGCGCGCCTTCGACCAGGTCGATCGGCCGAAAATGTCGCAGCTGTACGTGATGATGTCGCTCAAACTCCATCCACCTCAATTCGACACCGAGCTCAGCAAATTGGTGTCTCCAAATCCACTATGCAGCGAATTTTGACGAAAGATTTGCATCTTCATGCATGCAAACTTCAATTGACTCAGGAACTAAAGCCAGCTGACCATGGACAGCGAAGGGAGTTCGTTTTTTGGGTATTGGAGAGACAACATGAAAATGCTCATTTTGCCGATAAAATCATCTTCAGTGACGAGGCCCATTTCCATCTTGATGGCTTCGTCAATAGGCAGAATTGTCGCATTTGGGGTGAGGAAAATCCTCGAGTGATTCACGATGGTTTACGCGAATAAGCCGACGACGACTCAAGCCTTAAAAGAGGAAATTGGACGCTGCATTAATGAAATACCGCAGCATTTATGCAAAAAGGTCATTGAAAATTTAATTAAAAGATCGCGTGTGTGCCAGCAAAGCCGCGGCGGCCATCTGCACGATTTATTGTTCCATACATAACCTCATTCTGTCTACTTTACGATATAATAAAATTACATCTTTTAGATGGCCTCCACTCTCTTGTTGGCAGTAAATGGCTCTACTCAATACATTTTGCATTACGTTGCCCAACGTTTCTGACTGCAATTGAGCAATTTCTGTGGGAATATTCTGCTTTAGCTCCTGAATATTTTGTGGTTTGTTGACGTAAATTCGTTTCTTCAAGAAACCCCATAAAAAAATCTGAGGCCGTCAAACCTGGAGAACGAAGTGCCGTCGCGAAATCTGGATTTTTATACCCGCCACCAAAAAAATGGTGGGGGTATATTCATTTTGTCATTCCGTTTGTAACACATCGAAATATCCATTTTAGACCCCATAAAGTATATATATTGTGAATCAGGGTTTGATTTTATGACGATCTAGCTATGTCCGTCCGTCTGTCCGTCTGTTGAAAGCACGATAGAGGTCGCACCGAAAAAGCTAGGGGCCTCAAATTTTGCCAGAATCTTTCTTATAGACAAGGCTTGTTTGGTATTGAAAATGGGCTAAATCGGAATATTAGGAAGAGAGTTATGCTCGAAAAGCAAGAGTAGGTCGAAAAAACCGTGTCCTTCAAACATCGAATAAAATGGAATTGTGTCCAAACGCATTAACGTAGGCTCATGAAACTTCGAATATATATTTCCTGAGTAAAAACAATATTTTTCCCCGAAAATTATCTAAATCTATGCATTAGGAGAGGAGTTATCGATCAAAATGTACGAAAATTTATACCGCACAGTGTATTTTTCGGTATATTTCAAAACAAAAACGTCATAAAAGCAACAAAATTGGATGTACGACTCTGAAATTTTGCACACTTTGCTTATTGGTGAGACGCTTTTTTGTAACGGAAAATCAATGTGCCACGCCCACTTTTACGCCCACCTCCCATATAACGTTTTACCCAAAATTCATATAATTTCTCAATTTATGTAGATTTTGGAATAATAAAGGGCTATATTGAAACATCTCAGTTGTACTCATTCGAAAATACAACTTTGACACGCCCACTTTGCACGTAATCTACCGTTAATGAAATTTAAAAGCTCATAAAACCGCCAAAATTAGAGGTATGATGATCAAATTTGCTGTGTATATCCTTCTAATAAATGTTATTGTTGTGCCAAAAATTTTAGGTGACACGGCCACTTTAACGCCTACCTCCCATACAACGGCTTACCTTAAATTCATGTAATTTCTCTATTAACAAAGTTTTTGGGAAAATAAAGGGCTATATTGAAATATTTAAGTTGTATTTATTAGTAGAAACTTTATTGACACAGCTACTTTAACACACTTTCATTGAATTTCATTTCATTTAAGGACCGATGTTGTATTTAAATAAAACACAAATTATTTAGGATATTATTATTTTTTTTTATAATGATAATATTTGTATGGTTCAATTATGTATTTAACAAAGTATCGGCCAAATGCCCCCCCCCCCCCATCCTTGGCGCCACTCCTCTATCTGATGGTCCAAATTTTCAATGGCAATGTTGATGCTCAATTATTGGGCATGATGATGAGTCGAGGTTGACTGCTCTTTTGCCACACTATCGCAAAAAACAGCAATAGTTCCCATTCAACGAACTAAGAAGGCATTCACAGATTTTCTAACATTTTATACAGACCTGTTTTGCAGAAATTTAAATATTTTTTACAATTCTCCCTATTGTGGACGAATTTGAACGATTATGTTGATCAAAAGAATTACGAAGTGCACAAAATGCATTTTGATTTGAACGCCCATTTTTATAAAAAACCTGAATAACTTTAAAGCGTTGCTCATTTGCGTATCTTTCCACGGATCAAAATGAGTAAGTTTGAGATTGAGAAATGTCAAGTGAAATGCAGAAAACAAACTTAAAGACTAGGTGTAGTTCACCTTCAACATGGGCCCTTAAAATTTAACCACCCTCTACATTTTATTGTATTTAACAGTGCATCTGACAGGGTGCAATTGTCGCTGATGCAATGTTCTCGGATTCTCTGTACCCCAAATTCGGCAGTTCTGCTTATTAACATATCCTTTTAAATGAAAATGTGCTTCAACGGTTATAATCAGATTATTCAAAAAATTGCCGTTTTCTGTCGCTAGCAAAAACAATCTTTTGACATATTGAAGCCATTGTGGTGCATCCATCCCTCGATAATAATTCTTGGGCCAATTGAATTTTATATGCAAACATCTTCAGATCAACTTTTAGAATACGTCGTAGCGATGTTCTGGAGATGTTCAATTGAGTAGCTCTTCGACGAGTAGACACAGTTGGATCCGTATGAATACTTTCTCGTACAGCTTCTATAGCTTGTTCAGTACGAACAGGACGAACAACATTTTTTCGTAGTTCATTACCCACTGAACCCAAATTCTCAAAACTGGTCATTAAGCTTCTTATCATGTTTACACTGGGAGCCTCTGCAGTATTGAAATGCTGACGGTATTTTCTTTGCGTTGTAACAATTGATCGTCCGGAAACATAATAAAATTCAACAATTTTTACACGTTCTTCCACTGAGTATGATGACATTATAACATTTTATTAAATTCAAAAAAAAAAAAAAAATTATAAACATTTCAAATCAGTCACTCCAAGTTGGCCCACCCTGTAGAAACCAAAGGTAATAAACATTATAAACATCTTTTGGGTCTGTGGCTGGCATTATTTTTAAGAGAATATGATTAAATGATACGCGCTACCAATAAAACACTACTAAACAGCGAGATTTTTTCTGGTTGTAATGGTTTTTCGCTAATAGCTTGTGAATTATCTTCAGTATAAAAGCATTGTTTTCTCTACTGATGTAGCTATTGTACCAAAAAATGGGCTTCATCGGTAAAGAAATTCGGGATCTACTTTACAACGATTCACTTTAAAGTCTATTCACGAACAATAATGCATAACTGCCGTAAATTATGCTCAACTTAAGTTTTATGCGAAACTGTTATTCATGATGTCTAAAGGACTCACTCATGTGGATTTACTTTGATAATATCGAGCCCCAACAGCGAAAATAACGTAACGTATATTTCGAAATTGATTTTTTGATGCACAATCGTTCTCCAGCTTCCAACATCTTGCCTATTAAAATATTAAATAAAATATCTGTGGCTTGGAGCTAAAAGGGCCAATGTCAAAATTTTTACTTTTGAGAAAATTGGAATTGAACTTTAACTTTTATAGGTGCTTTCATAGTGACATTGGCCAGCATTTTATTTATGAAGCTGTTCTGGGATAAATATGAGTTTAGCTGCTTTACCATAATGAAATAGAGCAAGAAAACAAACCTATTGCAATGATTAACTCAAAAGAGCAAAAAAGTGACATTGGCCCTTTTAGCTCCAAGCCACAGATATAGTTTAAGAGGTTTAGATCTAAAAAAAAATAAATATAAATATTTCTCTTATTTTGACTTCTTTTAATTTATGTCGTTTGCATGCATTTAAAACTCCTACTTAGAAACTTTATAAATTTATTATTTTATACAAAATCACTCCTCATATTTCTTTTTTCTCTTTCGCTTATTTGCAATACAGAACATGTTGCAAAAAAGGGAGGGACTAGTTTATTTTCCGTTTATTCTTGTTTCTGTTTTTTTTTTTTTTTAACCGTAAAAATAAGTTACGCAACAATATATTTTTACTTTTTGGGATGTGCATGCATATTTGGTACACTTACTTAGTTTATGTAAATACACTGTCATAAAAGAATATTAACAAAAACAAAAAAGAATAGGAAATCCCTTTAAAACTTGCATAGGTTGGTAGAATTATTTAGAGAAACCTTAAAATTTTAAAATCTTTAATATTTTTTTTTTTATTATTATTACGCTTATATTTTTTTCTCTCGGTGTATGCTATGATGGTATGCAAAGTTTATGTTGTCTCTCCCAAAACTATGCAATATATGTGAAACTTTTGGTGTGACTGTTATCGCCCCACTTTATATGCTGTATATTTTTTTTTCATTGTTGTTGGATTATTATGTTGAAAATCAGCATAGAACACCAAAGTTTGCAAGAAAAGAAAATCATGTTTTTTTTTACGTTTATTTCACATTTATGCTGTGGAATTTATTGTACAAATATTGTCTATTTTCTTCAAACAGAAATTTCTTCTTTAACACATTGTGCATAAAATATACTATGAAAAAATATTAAAGTAAGAAAATTAATTCTACCAGATGACTCCTCTTGTCATGCTGGTGTAGATTTTATATATTTTTGTTTATTACTTGTATGACAATGTTAGTAGTACATAAAAACTTTTTATATGTATGGATGTTTATGAAGAAATTTTTATATTTTTAAGATTTTATGCAAGTCAAGATTCATTTAAGATTAAACAGAGGTCGTCTACACTGTTATGTTATATTCAAAATCTGATACAAAGATCCTACAACTATTATTTTTCTCTATTAAGAAAGGTCTCACTGTTACTTCTATGAGCCCCATTATATCAGGAGCTAGATGGAATAATTTATTGGCGAAATAATACTTTCACTAAATATTGCCCTAAACATAGTTTTTGAGGCACCCTTAGTATGTGTTTTGTCTCCATCTTGTTGGTACCAAAGTGTTAAAAGGTTGTTCACTTTGAAAAATAACCTTAATGCCAGGAAAATAATTGGTACGATCGGTGAATTTTTAAGTAAAAATTTGCAGTATAAATTCGTCGTATGAACTCTAAAACGACGAATAAATAACAGCCGTTATAAATAGTTGATAAAGTTTTTTTTACTGTTCGGTAGCCGCGAAATCTCTGGGAAACGAAGGAGGTCGAAAAGGGACTCGTTTATGGAAGAGATCTGCTTCGGTATCCACTAGGGTGATCGACTCGGTTTTACAACCGGTGGAAAACCCGGTTTTTTCCTCTGTTAGCTGGCTGTTTTTTTCTAAATGTTTATTTTTCGAATAGCGAATACAACGGTTTTTTTATCCGAAAAAGCCGGTTTTTTATTTTTTTTTAGTTTATTTTCATATATTTTTGTAACCAATCGTTCCATAGTGTATTTAGTACGCGAAAAGTTTCCAAACATTAGAAAATAAAAACTACAAAATATTCTTCCATAATATTGTAAGAAATTTAGTTTGTTGTTAAAAAAACAAATGTAAAATAAGACAAATAATTGAGCTTAAATATTATTTTTTTTTATTTGATATAAACCTAACGTTAAAAGTTAAAAAGGTAATTGAAGCATAAACTTAGCTGATCGATCACTTTTAGGTAAAAAGTGTAGTTACAATAAAGAAAAACCAATAATCTCTCCTTCCAAATCCTAATTTTAATTAATGTCATTGAGTGTTTGTCAACTTAAATTTTAATTAAACCCTCGAATAAACTAGTTTATGCCTATATTTGTAAGTGTGTCAGGGGTATAAGAAAGAATTTTTAAAATGAAATTTTAAAGATGTTCTCTCTAGCCTTTCAAATGTACATCAAATTACAGAAATCATTTTAAACAAAATACGTTAGTGAATATTGGTTTAAAAGATCTATTTAAAATTAAAAAAATTTATAGAAGGAGACACAAAAACTTATAAGAGCATTATAAAAAGTACCTTTTGACCTTTTAATTCAACTAACTAAACCCAAATTAGTCAACTGCATTCATGTCAGTTATTGCGTAATTGTGCAGCCAAACGTATATAAACTGCAGAAATTTCATATTTATGTATAAATTTTATTATAATCTTTTTTTACAATATTTTTTAATTTTTTCTTTAACTATTATATTTAAATATCCCGAACCGGTTAACCGGTTTTTTCTCAATTTAAAAAATAGCAACCGGTTGTTTTTTAATTCTAAATTTCAAACAATTTGAAAACCGGTTTCTTAAAAAAGTCGAATAATCGATCACCCCAGTATCCACCCTTCATGTATATATATATACTGTTTGTGCAAAATAAAAAACAAAAATAAAAATGTTTGCACAAGTCCAAAATTCATTATGGGCTTAAAAAATTGAATAACTTTTTCATTTATATACTTATTTTGAATTTTAAAATGGAAATTGTTTACACTAAATAAGTATGGAAAATGGTGTTACTTAAATAACCCTGTTTTCAGCTTCGCAATGATGGGCTCGTCTTAGACCATTTTCTGCAACAATTTTGGCTTGAGTTTAAATATTATCTCAGGGTTGTTGACATATACTCTGCTTTAAATAATCCCAAAGAAAATAGTCTGGAGCTGAAAAATCTGGAGAACCAGCGTGTTAATTAATTTCCTAATTACTGGAAATTATTCGCTCTCATTGTGTCTCGGGTAGTGTAGCCTGTGTCGCAATCCTGCTGAAATCACTTCTCAGATCTGTTTTCAGGAGAAGGACGTTAAGAATGGTCTACCCGATACCAATTTACCTTTACAGCACTTCCATTTTCATTTTCGAAGAACTAAAGCCCAATGATATTTAAACATTTAATGCAACACCATCTTGTACTTCTAATGGCGTGCAAGTTGTTTTTCAGAACCCCAGAACCTATAGTTCTTCTAATCATCAAATCCATTCAAATGAAAATTTACTTTATCACTCATATTCTAATTTTTAAATAAAGCTGATTTCATTTCTGGTCAAATGTTGAAACTTAAATGAAAAATTTCGACGACCAATCGCATCTTTTAGGGGAATTACAGCAAATATTTCTTTAAACAGCGACGTAGTAAAGCACGAGCCACTCCTAGCTGGTAGATGTTTCTGGTGTATTGTTATAATTTGGCGCGACACATTCAATATTTTACGCCGTACGAATTAATTGTGATCTACCGGTTCGAGGTAAATCTCTTAAGTGGCCATGTGTATGGTGACGACTAACTAAGCTTTAAAGGGCAAATTCTGACCTTAAAATGTCAAAGTTTTTCTTTACGTTAAAAAAAAAATTTCCATTATTCTGGTTCTTCGTTCAGTAGTGAATCTGTCCATTATTTATTCTTCAGATGTTATTGAGATAATCTGAAAAAAATCTATAAACAAAAAATGTATTAAATGGTGACGTCCTGTATTTATTTGTTGTTGTTTTGACGGAATGAAAAAAAAACAGAACAAAAGGAAAAGACGCAATTATGTTTTATCGTTGAGATGGATGTAATTATGGGTAATTAATAGATTTCCCATAATGTAAAGGTTATTGCTTTGTTGCAGTAGACAATTAGAAATGGAATTTATGCTTGTCGCTTTTTTATGTTTTTCTTGTTTTTACAAAAACAAATGTCATATGCCACTCGGTCTAGCCGGTCTAAATTGGTGCACAAATTTTTATGTTCTGTATTCCAAATTTTATACAGCGCTTTCATGAAAGCAATACCTATTCAGCAGCACTTACGGTACGACCACACGTAATTTTCAATTAAATAATTTATTTTCGACGCCATCTGTGTAATTTGCATATTCAAATGTACACACTATTCCATAGAAAAGTGTTTTATTTTAAAATCCACAAATCTTTTTTGCAAATGAAAAATAAAAATAAATAAATAGTTCATTTTGTGTCACCCTGTTTTATTTTCGGTTCAAGTACGTTGTTTAAAGTTCCATAAAAATATTTTAGTTGATATCAGCATGTAAGTACCAGTATCTGACTGGAATCGATCCCTCAACCACCAAACTCACTAGCTAGTCCACTAGATCACCTAGATTATAAAATTTCCAAAATGTTATGTTCATAAAAATAAAAATAAAAAATTTGTTAAATTTTTAATATTGTTGAAAGATGACCTTTGACTCTACAGAATTTCGAGCATGAAAAAGTAAAAGAAAAAACCCTTACCACGTATTAGTCTGTCCCCGTTTTGTTTGCCAGCAGTTACATATGCGGAGAAAAAAATATTTTTAACTTTCATGTATACAAACGTTGCAATATTTTTTTCATCTTCCTTTTTTACTTTTGTTTTACAACAGCTCAGCCAGCAACATTTGCTGTTGACAAATTGCAATAAATTTCCCAAGAAACATATTTAAAATACAGAGTTAAGGCGGAATAAAGTAGTGGGAAGATAAAAAGACAAAATATGTATTTTATAAGCTCTTTTAAATCTACCAAAAATTATTTAAAAAACTTTACATACGGTGATTAAAAGTGGGGGGAAAAGCCAAAGACATGAAATTTGGACAGTGGATTCTACTTTTGTTCTAATGATACACTATAAATGAGTTTATGATAATTTTAATTTGAAAGGGGAAAAAAACGTTTAAAATCGGTAACACATCTGCTAATCTTAAGATAATATATTTGTGCTTAATTCACAACCCGTTGTAAGAGTCATATGTTGTTAGAAATTCACTTCTCCTCCATATTAAAGAAAAACGGCAATAGCACTTACTTTTCCATCTCTGATGTATTTATAGGTCTTTCTATAATTATATATGTATGTAGAATTGTTGTAAATATTGTATAAAAAATTAATGTTTAGATTATCAACAAACTGTATAACAACTGCTACGACGTACAACTTATACGACAGCTTGTGAATTGAGCAATTAATTTAAAAGGGTATTGCCAGGTGTCTGGCTCTATTTTAGATCTTCGTCCCCTAACGGTAAAAACGAGAAAAATATTAACAAGATTTCGGAACTTTTTATAAATTCAATTAAAAAAGGGGTACAAATTTTCCCTTCTTTTGGTACTTTTTTTAAGTACAAATTTTTTTTTAATAAATATGATATTTACCATAGGACATGGATTAGTTATTAATGCCTATTAGAATATGTACATTAGGTGTACAACCAAAATAAGGCCCTATCACCACGCTGTAGCCGATGTTGTGCTGAAACCGAAAAATTTTTCCTCAAGTCATTTCGAAACAGAAACGTTCTGAAACCCCTTTAAGATTTTTATTTTTTCAAAATTTTTTATTTTTTTCAAAATTTTTTATTTTATAGTTATTTAACTATTTTCATTTTTTAATGTAATTATATGATTATAATCAAAGTCACAATCTAAAAACTATCTTTGTTAAGTGAAATGAACTATTTTTTTAAAACTTACTGATCCCAAACTTGATTGCATTTGACGCGGAACTTTTTTTAATGATATCGAAAGTCTAAAGATGCAGTTCTTATTTGTATGAATAGGGCCACTTTGATATTTTCAAAAATTGCAAAAAAAGTTGTCTCCCTAATGGACAACTATTAAGGTAAAATTTGCGACAACTTCTAAAGGGCCATAAAAGGTACCCAAAAAGGGAAAATACGGGAAAATGTATTTATTTCCTAATCACTAGGCCGATTCTGATAAAATGTTTCACCAGACATAAAATGCTTATGTAATTTAGTGAAACTTGAAACTCATTACAGAGTATAAAATCCGGAGAACAGTCTGGTACTTTTGCAAAATATTTGTTTTTATGCAAAAAAGAGTAGATTTGTTCACTCTAAATCATTTCATTTGTTCCTCTAAAACATTTCAATGTTAAATGATATTTAAAAATTTTAAACTTGAAATTTGTACTTTGATATGGGAAATCCAAAAAGGTACTTTTGTTAATTTTTTTACATTTTGCATTTTCTACGTTTATGGTACTGGATTTTTTTAATTAAGGTCTTTTGATCCAAGTTAAGATAAGTAATTATATTATTGATCTAAAAGCTAGGCCGACTTCCTAAACGCAAGTTGCAATGCATATTTACAATGCGTACACTTCGTAAACGCATGTGTAAACTTTCTAGCAATGTCCAATGTTCCTAATCGTTTGGCAACTCATTTTACTAAGTATCAGCTGTCAAAATAGCGCATCATTTTTATTTTGTATGCAAACATTTGAGCTGCAATGGCTGAGTTAATATTTTCTTTGTTTATTTTTAATAAATTATTTATAATTGATAGAGTTTATTTAAATCACAGACTAATAATTTAAATAATTAAACACTTTATATTGCAGAGACAAAAAGTGGATCCATGAGCGTTCCTAAATGCCGATAAAATGCAAAAAAAATCTCTGCAACGCAAGGTTGCATTTAAAACATGTTTAGCATTGCATACGCATTTTTTTAAATTATTAATTGCAACTTGCGTTTAGGAAGTCGGCCTTACTTTTACTTTTTTATGGTACTTTTTATATTTTCTTCGTTTATGAATTTAGAATTTTAGAACTAAGAACTATTGATTCAAGTTGAGATTGGGTGGTAAAAAGGTACTTTTTCGCATTTTTAGGTACTTTTTGTCTTTTTTACATTTGTAAAAACGGCATCTTTAAATTTGGCTCAAGTTGAGATTGGAAATATGTTGGCTGAGACAAACGATGTTTTTTTTTTTGGTATTTTTAGGTACTTTTTGTATTCTGTATGTTAGTGAATGTGGCATCTTATAATTTCTGACTATTGGTACAAGTTGAGACTGAAAATATATATGGAGGCATAAAGGTTACTTTTTTTATTTTAATGGTACATTTTAAGTTTTTTATGATTTTAAACATGCATAGAGTTCTGAAATTAGATACTTGTATTCCAAGTTGATTTTGGAAATTATCGGGGTTATAAAGTACTCTTCCAATTTTTATAGTTATTTTTTCATTTTCTGTTTATGAATTAAAATTTGGAAATTAAGAAGCTTTTATCTTGGCTGAGATAGAAGGTAATACATGGACTTACAAATACTTCATTTAAATTATTAAATAAAATTAAATTGAGGTAAATAATAATTTAAATAATCATATGAATATCGTACGAAACGATATAAACATAGCAAGACCCTCTTTTGATGAAATAATAGCTGCAATTAAACGTCTGAAGTCCGGTAAATCTGCAGGCCTTGATGGAATACCTCCAGAGATTTTGAAAATAGACATCACCCTAACAGCCACATTACTGGAACCCCTTATTTCATATTTTTGGTTAAACAAGAAAATTGCTGATGATCTTAGAAAAGGCCTTATAATTAAACTTCAAAAAAAAAAGGAAACTTGCAAGATTGCTCCAATTGGAAGGGTATTACTCTTTTGAATATCGTAAACAAAACCAAAGCTCACATCCTGCACAACCGCATCTCATCCATTATTGAACCACAGCTAAGACGAGATCAAGCGCGCTTTAGGCCAAACAAATCATGTATTGATCATATCAACAGCTTGAGGGTAATTGTGGAACAGTCGGTTGAATGGCGCTCACCTCTGTACTTAGTGTTTGTTGACCTCAAACGTGCGTTCGACACATTACAACATTATCCCATATCGCATAATGTTGTAATGTGTCTAGCTCTAAGCTGCAAAGGAGTTCCTGAAAAGTTAATCAATCTCATTAAGGAGCTATACAACTGCATGAGGGTTCAGCAAGCAAACCCATTAAAGTAAACGTAGTAGTTCGTCAAGGTTGTGTTCTGTCTCCACTATTGTTTAACATAGAACTTGATGTAGTTATGAACCATTGTATGGATATGCATCATGGTATTTCCTGGGGCCTTCATGATAGGTTAGATGATATTGATTATGCAGATGACGTCTGTCTTCTATCCCACCGCTTCTCAAGCATGCAATCCAAAGCGGGCTTGCAAACTATTATCGACAAAACTAAATCAATGCGCATAAACTATCTGGGGAGTATAATTTCAAAAAGCGGGGGCAGCAAAGAAGATATACAGAATAAATTGTGTAAGGCGAAACAAGCATTTGGCACGCTTAATAAATTCTGGAGATCGCAAAACATCTCAAATCAAACCAAACTTAAAGTTTTTAATAGCAACGTGAAATCTGTGCTTTTGTATGGCTGTGAAACCCGGAATATTTCGATTCGGGAAATGAGTTGTATGCAAGCTTTTGTAAACCGCTGCCTCAGGCGTATACACAGAATATTCTTGCCTGTCACAATATCAAATCAGGACTTGTGGAACTTAACCAATCAGGTCCCTTTAAACATGAGTATCCGATTAGGTAAATTTAGCTGGCTGGGGCACACAATGAGAAGTCCAGCGGATGATTTAACTCGACAGTCCGTTGAGTATAACCCCCAAGGATCCAGAAGACCTGCGAGTACTTGGAGACGCCAAATTGAGAACGAGTTGAACGAGCATGGTGTGTCTTGGAGTGAAATGAAAACGATGTCTACTGATAAAATACAATGGAGAGCATTTGTTGCAACCCTATGTTCCACTGGGAATTAAAGGATTAAATATATAAATAATAATTTAAAAAAGAAATAAACTATTCCCCGTTATGTTTATTGCTATAGCTGATGTATGGTCGAGTTAAGGTTTTGGGTTATTTAATTTCTTGATTTCGGTTTAATTTCCGAGCCACTAAAAGTTCTTAGATCAAACGAAGAACCTGCATAATGTTTATGTAATTTGAGATGAATACTACTTGACTCCTTGGCCAAAATCATATTATTTGTATACTCAAATATCGCATGCATATCATCAATTATTAATTGATATTTAATATTATTTATTTATTTAAAAATTTGAAAATTTTTCTATTTATTCTAATGTGTTTAATACCAGAAAAATTTTAAAATTTTGTATTTAAGTTGGTTGTCCTTAAAGTGTGTAAATATTAATAAACCATAAACATACCGAAGACTCATACATGATTCTTAGCTGGAGTCTAGCTATAAAACTTTCTGCCACTTCTTGATATTATTCATATAGTATGTGGCAAACTCACTTACAGTTGTTTATTTTTGGCATAAATGCCAAAAGTCACAAGGTGGCCAATTTAATACAATTTGTTTTGTAGTATTTTTTTTTTTGTATATTTTTTGTTTAACATTCCAAGAGTAGTACAAGTACAAGTTGATAGCTTAAAATGAAAATATAAAAAAAGAAACAAGAGTTCTTGTTATCTCTTTTGTTTTATTTTTATATGCATTTTAAAAATATCATTTTTTATTATTGTAATTGACATGTAGACACTGTTATAAACATATGTTACACTTACGCTTGTTAGGAAGTCAGAAGTGCATACTGTGAAAGTAATAAATGTTACTAGCGTACACTTAGAGCAAATTGAATAAGTATCTCTGCATAAATATGTTCAAAAAAAACAGTTAAGAACATGAGTTTTCTCCTCTGTTTGTCAAAGGAGTGTAAAAAAAGTATACTTTTGAAAAAGAAATTTTCTAAAAGCAGTGCAATAGATATATCTGTTGCAAAAAACAATTACTGCAAAAGTCGATATAAGCTAAAATTGGACCGCACCATTGCGCAGTGGTTCAGTAGTAGGACATAGCGGTCAAATGACGATGTTCGATTTTTTCACCGTTAGTTCGCTCTAGTACTTACTATTAGTGGTACTACTTAAACATGCAAAAAGATTTGCAATCAGTTGTTTTTTTGACATTTACTTTTGTGCATTGGAAGTGAATAAATTAAAACAAATTTCCTTATCTTTTTCAGCAGTGCTAATTAAATTAATTTCTAGTGCATGTTTTTCAGTGTAGAATTTAGAGATTACTCGTTAGGAACCGCGCGAGTACTTATTAGTACGTATCCATGGTATAATTTGCCTGGTTCAGTTAATAAAGTGTTAATTCATGGATCGGAAGTAGTTGATCACTGTCTCGTTTCCATTGGCAAGCTTTCTGAAGAAGCCGCTGAATGTCGAAATAAATTATTTAAGGAATTCAGACGACACACAGAGGAGTATTTAGCCTTAAAAGCTGGCCAAAATTATTTAACGTGTTTTTTTGAATTAAAAGTTCTAGTTTTCTGATAATTTTTAGGTGTAGTATGATATAAGAAATCCAGTGGCAGATTTTGAAAAAATTACACTGCGCTACAAAAGTACACTGCGAAAAAAAAATTTTTGTCTCTGCTAGAAATAAAAGTATGTGGACGCCACTTCACTTTCCTGACTTTAGCAGGGCTACAAATCGCAACTAAAAGTCTTCAAAATTTACAATATAATGTCGAGCTGCGTACTTAGTTCTTAAGATTTCTTAAAATTCAGTTTTGCCTCTTTGGCCAGCTTTTCAGGCCAAATACTCATCTGTGTGACAGCCGAAAATATACTTTTTCTAAATTCCGACCCGTTGATTTCTTCTTTACGTAAACTTCCACAAAAGAAGAAGTCTATACTATCACATGAGGCTTTGCGTATGTTAAGTTTAAAAAAAAAAAATTTTAAATGTTGTATTAAATTGCCGTTATTAAATTTATTATTTTTTCTTTAATTAATAACTAACATTTTTGGTAAATAAATTTAAAAATTTTAACATTTTTTTATTCTTATCTTACCCTAATTGGCCCATAAATAGCGTAAACATAAATATTAATTTTGATGACTATAGCTGAGTAAACTACGTATGACCGCCTTCTTTAGAAACTTGAATCACTGTACAATGCCGCAATTTAAAACTACCATCAGATAGATTGTCGACTATTTTGGGCAAATTTACCGGAATTTATAGCGAAAAAACTTATTTTATGTATTTTTTCGAATAAATAATTCTGTAATTTCTATAGCGTAAATTTAATAAATAGTCTTTACTTTAAACGAATCAATTTTTTAAAATCAACTCAAATATTCAAAAGTGCTTTCCTGAAAAATTATAAAAACAGAAATAAGCAGTTTTTCCTTATTGCCACAGATATTTTGTTAAAGTCGGTTTAATGTTAAACTAGAAGCCCTTATGTCCCCTACGAATATACAAAAAATAAACAAATTAGCGTGTGTGTGTGTGTGTGTGTGTGTAAAAGAATATTTAAAATTGTCCATGATTAAATAAGAACCTGAAATTGAGGGCTTCTTTATAAAAGGGAATTCAAAAAAGATAAAATTTCTTGTCTCTAATATTGTTTTTAAAGGGAGAGTTAGAGTGATAAAAAAGCTCTTAATTATATTTTAAAACTAAAATGATTATAGTGTAAGTGATGTAGAATGGATTTCACTTAAAATAAAAGATAAATAAATTTTAAAATAATATTGCTCTTCAATTCAATGCAGGAGTGGGGAAGTGTAAATAGTTATAACTTATTTGATAAAATTGATGACTAAATTGATTTTCGATAGTAAATCTAAAAAATTTATTACTTTTTATTATTATTTATTTTTTTTTTCTAAATATAGTATCAATAATACATTAGAAAAAATTTTTTGAAACTTTTTTTGTTGTAGAAAATAAATTCGATTGTCTTGAAATTAAAAAAAAAAGTTTACAATAAAATTTTTTTTTACAAATTATTGTTGTTGGATTGTTGTTCAATTGGGTTGCCAAAAATGTATAAGTATAAAAATTTTTTTTTTTAAGATATTCAAACATTTTCTAAAAACTATAAATGTAGCGAAATTTTACTCTATAATAAGAAAAAAATTATCTAAACTTTCCTGTAGATTATTTAGAGAACATTTGCAATTAATCAAAAATTGTCTACAAATAGAAAATTTTATCAAAAATTTCATCACAGATAAAAATTGTTTGCACTGCAAACATTTTCCAAGAACAAATTTTTAGCCATAATCCTCTTCCTGCATTATGTTTTTAACTGTATTGTTGTAAGTACATAAGTTTTATAAACAATGTACAATGTTCGACACATATTGTATGACAAGTTAAGATTTGCTGCCACAAACCTTTAACTTTCGAGAAAGGGAGTTAGAGGTTAGAGATAGAGAAACAGATTGTTGATACTACCTATAAACCCCCCTTGAACATATGTTGAGTAGATCAATTGTTGTTTCCTCTTCTATACCTTTCGTTTATATCATTTACACGTGTTTTCATGTTGAGTTTTTATGACATTGGCACTTGGTAGTTGTAGTAGTAAAAGCCATACCTTATCTATTAAAGAGTACAACATAAACACACACACACATGCATATGAATGTGTAAGTTTTCATTTATGATAAGTAGACGTACATACATTTATATTGTAGTTATGTTGGGTTATGCCCTACAAACTTTAAGTGGAATTATTTAAAATATAAAAAAAACGAATCATAAAAAAAATAATTTGATTATTATTAAGCAGCACTCAAAAGGTCGCAATGTGTGTGGCTTGTGTTTTAAAAAGTTTTTTTTTGTTATTTTTTTTTTTTTTTGCATTTGTAATTTGAAACATTTTTAATGATTGATAATTCTTAACAAGTTCTCGGCTTATAGAGATTCTCTGTATATGTTAATGTATGATTAACGTTATGATAATATACTCAAGGGATTTGTCCTTAACTTATCTATTTATGAAGAAATTTTTAAAACAAATTGTTATTAAAGGAAAACATTCCATAAATCTTGTTTTTGCAAATTTGAGTTTATAAAGACACACACTTTTTTGTATAAACTTAGTTTTTTTAATACTACTGTAAAGTACAAATAATGGAAAATTTTATTTTTATTTTATTTAAATATCTAGCTCCAGCACCGCTCTTTTTTTTTTGCAACATCAATGCAACGCCAATTGTTAAGAATTTTTTTATTTTTGTCTATAAAACGCATCACTAATGTACAGTGCGTTGAAAAAAGAGTCATAATTAACATCAAAAGAAATTTAATTTGTTTTAGAAAGCCATGTGACTTCAAACATATGAATTTTAGTTAGTACGCTTTAAAATAAAGCACCGCAAAAAGTCAACTTAAATAAAGGGTGTCCCAAAACTAAGGCTAGATTCTATTGTGTAACCCTCCATTTGTACCAACCCTTAACTGCCAGCTGTCGAACTGGTTTTTTTTATGATTGCCAACATTTTCCTACATCAATAAAGGCAAATCTATTTCCCTTAATTCTGGGAGACCCCTTTACTTTTATGAAATGTTACCCCAGTCTAGGCTTAAATAATCGAATAACAAATACAAGTGCTACTTCTTAAGATTTTTTTTTATACCCTTCACACAGTGAAAAAGGGTATATATAGGTTTGTCATTCCGTGTAAAATTTCTACAATTTTCATTTCCGACCCCATAAAGTATATATTTTCTGAAAGCTTATGAATAGGGAAGTCGATTAAGTCTGTCCGTGTGTATGTTGAAATCAACTTTTTGAAGCCCCCCGACATCGCTTGGACTCGGGTGAGGTATTAAAATATCAGAAATATTCGGGAGTAGATCGCTATTGAAAATCAGAAACATCGGTACATAAACAACTGAGATATGAGCAAAAACCCACGACCACCTCGATTTTTTTTTCACAAAAACAACATTACAACAACAACATATATACATACAAACGTGTATACTGGTTAGAGAAAACGTGGCATCGAATCCCAGCTGAGCCAAAAAATTTTTTTATTTTTTTTAATTTTTTTTTTTTTTTATTTTTTATTTAATATATTATTTATATTTTTATTATTTTTTTTTATATTTTTTTTTATTTTTTGTTTGTTTTATATTTATTATATATATTTGAATTATTTTTTTAAAATTTTTTTTTTAATTTTTTTTTAAATTTTTTTTTTAAATTTTTTTTTTTTATTTTTTTTTTTATTTTTTTTTAACATACATACGTAAACTTATAATTTTACAACGGGATGTTTTTTATATGTATGTACGTATTTCATATGAGATAAATGGTGATAAAAGATATAGTTATTGCCTGACTGCACGTTGTGAAGGGTATATAAGATTCGGCACGGCCGAATATAGCGCTCTTACTTGTTTTCAATAAATTTCCTTAAAGCAATCGAATATTATTTAACAGAAAAGGTCTATTCACATACAAGATTATTTTCTGTCTTTATAACACGCGAAAATATGTTTCCCGTTTTTAAAAGCCATAGAGTGCCCCTGTGGACTAGTCGGTAAAGGACAAGTCAGTTGTTTGGGGGTTGCGGGTTCGATTCCCGCCGGAGACTCTGGAATTGTCTGCTTCTCTTTCTCTTCTATTCTTAATATTTCTATTCTTCTCTCTATTAAGGCGTCACAATGGACCGTAATGGTCTCCGAGTGAAGGTGTGAGGGTAACTTTGCACCAGCCTTACCTACCTACCTACCTACCTACCTACCTTTTAAAAGCCATTGAATTGGACCTGATCATTTTTATGTCAATCAGTATTATTTGAGCAGCCTTAGATTTGCCAATTACCTTTTCTGAAATTGTCTAAGTCTAAATGAGGAATGTTCCCATCTACTTGGAAGTACTGATGTAAATTCCTTTTCCATGGAGACCATCCTGGTGTTTAACATACCAAAATTTTCAACCATGTTTTCAAAACTTAATGTCCTGCTCGCAGTAAAATAGTTGTTATCTTTTGTTTTGTGTTTTCAATCAATTTATTAGTTTTATAAAATATTGTTAAAATAAATTGCTGTAGAGCAACAAAACAATACTGCTGACAGAAAAAATGTACCAGCAACATTAAACCACCAACATCCAAGCACACACCCCAAACAGTAAGTGAATGAAGTTTTCATATTTATTTATGTAAATTTTCGAAATTTTCGGCAATGTCCTAGATTCTTTTCTCTTCGGATTTATTTTTATACATTTTATTTAAAATGATGTCAAAGGCAGAGAAAAATATTTAAACAATAACAAAAACTAAAACATGAAATTAAAATTATGACATCTGCATGTTGTTTGCAAATGCTGCAGCAAAAGCATAAAAATAACAAAAAAGGACAATAAACAATAAATTTTGTGATTTCTGTGCGAAATGAATGGACATTGTTTTTTTGAAAAGTTTTACGTTGCTTTTTTTAGGTGTTTTAAAGCCGCACACACACACACACACACACACACACACACACACACACACACTATTCACACCGATTAAAGGATTTAGAGATTAAAGCAGCGTGTTTTTTTGATCTCTGGTTTACCTAATAAAAGTATGTTTGCTGAAGAACGGGTACGTGTGTAGATTTATTTTTTTTAACGAGTTGCACACATTTAGTATTTAAATTGAACTGTAGTAATGCGTTTTTATTTTTGAGCATAATATAGTTTTTCAATTGAAAAAATCTTTAAAAAGACTTTAATTATATGAGAAATGCTGATTTGGTTTTTGTATCATGTATTCTCTTAACAAAATATAGTGAAAGACATATATTTTAAACATTTTTTACGTTATTAAAAATTACTACTTTCACCGGATAAGTTTAAGATTTGCACTAGATTACTTTGCAAGAAATTCGTTTTGTTAACACCACTCCATTCCCATATAAAATGTTTGAAATATTCTAATTTGAATTCGCAGCCGCAAAATATCTCAAAAAATCAGTAACATGTGATCCATAAGGTGGAAAACTTTCTTCTCTTTTCCTATTACCTTTAAAGCTGCGGCACTGGTTGTTAAAGAGGCTTCCAAGTCGACCCACGATCACTGACCCTTAATGTCGATTTAAACTTTAAGAAAAAAAAAACGCAAGAAATGTACAAAATTATGTTCACGTTAATCTGAAAAGCCCACATGTATCAAGATCACATCACCTCAGCCTTCTTAGGTGAGCCGGAAAGCTTTTTGTTTGCTGTGCAAAAATCTTCAATAATATCAGCTTTCGCAGGCTTATAAACTAGATCTGAGATTGTTCTCGCTATGTTCTCAGGAGAATTTTGGCAATCTCAAACCGTTCTCAAAATTATTTACACGTTTTTTTATATCCTTCACACAAAAGTGGAAAAGGGTATATGTGACAGCGCATAGAGAAAGGGGCCTAAGGGTAAAAACAGGTTTTGTTCAGGAGAGCCATTTTAAAGATTAAATGATTTTTGTTCATAAGGATATAAATAAATTTTTTGTAGTTTCGTAAAATCAAGTTATTTTGTTAATTTAGTAGGGGAAAAAATGAAAATCAATATATATTTGCGCTTAGAATCGTCGACTTCACTTTTATAAAACGCACATATCTCTGGGAGGGAACACTTTTGGAGCATGGGATCGGGATCATTCGATGCTCAGATGTTCTCACATAAAAGTGAAAATTGTTTTTTTTTTTCCCCTTAGGTCCCTTTCTCTATGCGCTGTCACATATTGAGGTTTGTCCTTTCGTGTGAAATTTCTACAATTTTCATTTCCGACTCCATTATGAATAGAGGAGTTGATTGAGCCCTATCCATCTGTCCGTGTGTGTCATCAACTTTTAGAAGGACCCTGACATCGCCTGGACCCGCGTGAGTTATTGAAATATCAGAAATATTCGGCAGCAGATGGGTATTGAAAATCAGAAAAATTGGTACATAAACAACTGAGATATGAGGAAAAAACCACGACCACCTCGTGTTTTTCACAACAACTACATACAACACATACATACAAACGTGGTATACTGGTCAGAGTATAAGTGGCATCGAATTTATTATACCCTTCACCTGTGGTGCACAAGGGTATATATAGCTTTGTCATTCCGTTTGTAATTTCTACAATTTTCATTTCCGACCCCATAAAGTATATATTTTCTGAAAGCTTATGAATAGAGGAGTCGATTAAGGAATGAATCGCTATTGAAATTCAGCACAATCGCCCCATAACTTTCTGAGATATGAGCAAAAAACCACGACCACCTCGTTTTTTTCACAATTACAACAACAACATACATACATACATACATGTAAAAAACATACCAAACAAAAAAAATTACAAAAAAAAAAATATAAATAATAAGAAAAAAATAATAAAAAAAACTACAAAAAAAAATTTTAAAAAAAATTTTTCTAAAAAAATTTTTCTAAAAAAATTTTTTAAAAAAATTTAAAAAAAATATAAAAAAAAATAATAAAATATAAATAATATATTAAATAAAATAAAATAAAATTTTTTTGGCTCAGCTGGGATTCGATGCCACATTTATTCTAACGTGTACGTATGCACGTATTTTATATGGGATGAATGGTGATACAAACAATTGTTATTGCATGACTACACGTTGTGAAGGGTATATAAGATTCGGCACGGCCGAATATAGCACTGTTACTTGTTTTTTTATATTTTTTATACAAATTGAATTTTTATTTTATCGAACTTTTTGTTTAAACTAATATTTAAATTTTAATCAAGCTTGAGTTCATCTTTAATATTCTTTATTTTTACAAAGAACACAGGGCACGATGCAAACAATCATTCATTCACTGTTGGTCAATCAACATTCCGTTGTATACTGGCCTCACAGAAAAAAAAACAAATGATTATAAACATTGATTGTTAAAAACAATTATCTGTTCTTATCGCTACCTAACTGGTGGATAGAGCGGGACAAAAATAGTGATACAAATGAAAGATAATAGCAAACAAAAGTAAAAGGGTTGCTGTTTGGTAAAATTTCAATCTAACTCATTGTGGTAAAAATATATGTATGAAACGGAAAACTAAAGTAGTTACCGAATTTAATTAACTTAAGTCCAGGGAGTTACATAGATGATACTTACAACCAACATGTAACCATCGATCAGAGAGTGCTGATGATGAAATCGTAGCTGGTTTCGAAAATGCATTCCACTCGGCTAGTGTCAGTAAAAATATAATTTTTCAGATTATTCTTTCATTTATCACAATTTAAAAAAAAAAAAAATTCTTTGTAAAAATAAAGAATATTAAATATTTTTTATATTTATTTTGTTTTCCACATAAACTCTATTTATAATTTTACAATGGGATGTTTTTAAGCGGAGAAAGTCATTATAAAGATAATGAAACATATATGTATGTATGTACGTATGTATGTATGCACGTATTTCATATTAATGAGATGAATGGTGATACAAACAATTGTTATTGCATGACTACACATTGTGAAGGGTGTATAAGATTCGGCACGGCCGAATATAGCACTCTTATTTGTTAGTCAATTGAAATACACATCTATTGAAGTCATTTATATCCATTAATAATTATAGATGCGACCAGAAGCCAGTGTCCTTAACTTTAATAAACGCCAATGTTTTGCATTCCAAATCAAATTTAGTCATTCAAATTTGCCATTGTAGTGTTATTGTTTATAACAACAATGCTATGAGAATTATAAACGAATTAGTTTCACTGCGAATACTGAACATTGATAATTATGTCTTTACCAATGTGAATTCTTGAATAAGTCGTTTTTGAATCCTCAAAAAAATATGATCCCAATCCTTTTAATCATATAAAATGGCAAACTGAGGCGTTGTTAGTCTTATCATGGTCTTGATTTGTTTAACCATAAAATCTTGCCCTAAATCTTGAAAAATGCCTTACACTCTCAGAGGTTCAAAAATGGTTTTAAAGTTTGGGCGATAGAGGAACATGTCAGAAAATTAAATGAAAAAAATACCGCTGTCGGTAAGTTGAGGGAGGAACAAAATATACTTTGACACAAATCTTGAGAAATCGACGAATATACGAAAACTGAGTAGACCAACACTTCAGAGATTTACTTGAGTAATATTAGGTCATAGGCAGATGAGAACTCATCTTGCCCGCAATGGGTCGGTCGGTTGAAACGACATGTAAAGAATGTGAGGAAGATGTTCTATATTTAAGTGTATTAGACGTGAGGAATTTTATGTAGACTATGCTGAGGATGGAATGCCTATGTATAGAGAGATTGACAAGGCAGCTGTCGCATTACTTGGAACCAAGTGGAATCTTTTTGTGATAAATATTTCTGTAATCAAAGTATATGAAATCACTTTTAATTTATTAACTCGGCATACGATTTTCACCTTAAAAGGCTACTACGTTGATAATACTGAACCTTACAAAATGTTTATTTTTCTGCACTTCTACTCGAGCTTAATTTTACTTATAACATGTCCCTGCGACTCTTCTTGTGTTGGCTTGTATTTTCTTTTGGTGTCCCTTCTAAAGTCTTATTGCGTTTACATGAAGGGATTTTGTTTCAGGAAAAAAGCGACATTTTGACGTTAAATTAACTAATTCTTTTTATCCCTTCATTCTTAAGAAGGGCTGCCCTTCATATACAATTTATGATTTGTCAACAGTAGCGGTGGCAATACAAGTATTTGAAAAAGCAAAATTAAATAAATTTCAAAAAACATAATGGCCGATCTTTCTAAAGAAGAAATTATTGAAGAAATTGTTGTCCTAACTGAACTGGCTGTTGAAGCGTTAGATCTACATGATGCTGAATATATAGAAATAATTTTGAATTTGCTAGAATGCTTTAAAAATGCAATTAGTTTACCGAATAAAAGAAGATGCAAGGAGTGGGTAAAACCATGGATGTTAGATCAAGAGTGACGCGGTTCATTTTTATTTCTAATGAATGAACTTTTATTGGATATTTCACCTTTTTTTTGGCAAATTCTATAAAATATCAGTCTGGCAACACCGGTCATACATAACATGACAAGAATACAAGAGAACGAAAGATGTAAAAGAGAAATGTCAAATTTGTCCCCTCAAATTTACAAAACGTGCGACACTTGCTACCCCGTACTCAACGCCGTACCCCTCACCAACAAACTCGTCTCGCAGGGGACATGTGCCTTCATGTAAACACGCTCTTTCTTGTGCACTAAATTTCTCAGGAAAGGACACAAGCTTTTTCTATACATTTTAAGCAACCACTCGTTACTTTAGGTGTTATTTCATTTGAGCTATTTATTTTTTCAAAATTTTTTCTTTATTATTTTAAAAGCTATAAGCACACACTTACATACTTACAAAAGCAAATGTAATTTGTGGTTATTAAAATATTATTTACCATTCATCTTTGTACCACTTTCGCGGTTATGTATTTGTAAAAAATATTTATGTATTTCAAAGCATTCATGAAAAATTGCACAATTAACACAAAAATTCTAATGTAGAGGGTGATTTTTTAATATGTTTTAATTCATTATACAACTGATCAACTAGGCAAACGCTTAATATGATTAATTGCGTATAAATAAGAACCAGTTGAGTGATTAGGTAAGATTGTAAAAGTGGAACATTCCACAAAGCCATAACCCTTATCCTCTCTCAATGTAGTTGTTAAGGAACTTCAATTTACATATTAACCGATTACAAAGATTTTATCTCTTTGAATGACCTACAACTCATTAGATTTTACATAATAGAACACCCTTTGATTATGTATTTTACTACTTTGCTAAGTAAGTAGTAGTAGAAATATAAAAATGTTTCACAGCCAGAGTTGCCAGAATTTCGTTAAGGACATTTGCGGATATCTTAAAGAGATTTTTCATCCAATTAAATACAGCGTTTTGTTGCCAGATTTCTTTTAATTTCTGATAATTATTGGAAAACTCTTCTTGCATTGGTCTTAAAAGGATTTTTTTAAAAAATTTCAAAATAATTATTCTAACAAAGGTCGACTGGTAGACAATAATTTACTTAGGGCAGATATTTTTTTATAAATTTTTTTATATCAAAATAGTTTGACGTCTTTCTTTTTAAGAGAAATAAATGATTTTTTCTGGACAACTTTCAGCTTGTAATTTTAATTTTTACCCCAAGTTAAACTGAGTTGCCATATTATGTAATGTATGCCTATTACGAGAGGAAGTTTTTCTATTTCGGAAACTGGCAACACCATAATAATTTGAAATTTTTTAGCATTAACGTACTCAACGTTTTGATATACAAGTTCTATTCATTTTGTTCAGAGTGAGGTCAGAAAATCAATTTGAAAAAAATGGAAATTTCAAAATAATGTTTTCGTTGAATTATTTTTCACAACTTTCGCCGTGGTTTATCTAAACAAGAATGTGTAGATAAATTCAGTTCTCTGTATGGCGATAAAACACCATCAAAAACATTATTATATATCGCTGGTATAGTGAACTCAATCGTGGTCGCAGTTCCGTCGCCAACAAATTCAGTAAAAGTGGTCCTAAATCGGTTGTTGTATTACAAAACATCGATGTAAAGTACGTGAACTGAAAATCCAAGATCGTCATGTGACAAGTTGTAAGATAGAGCTATCCTTGCACATTAGTTCCCGTTCAATACATTCGATTTTGCATTAAAACTTGGTTTAAAAAAAATTTGTTTTCGTTGGATACCCCATAATTTTTTAATCACTCAAAAAGGAATGCAAAAGTGTGTTGATCATTAATGGAAATATTTCGAAAAACAATAATGCCATTTTCATTTAAAAATGTTTGTTATTATTTGCCATTCACGAAATATTAATAGTAGCCCTCGCAAAATCGTTAATTTGTAAGTTTATTTTATCGGCAAAACCATGGCCTTAAGGCTCGGCTATGGCGTGCCTTTCTACGGAATTGCCAAATAATATTTGCCTGTTAACATTGATGATTTTATTTCAAATATTTCTTGTAAACCTACGATTAATGAGGGAAACTTATACCACAACCGAAATTTGTTGTCGCCTTAGAAACTTTTTAACCCTCTGGCAACACTTTAATTAAAACCTCAAAAATATTAATGCTTGTTTGTAAACAAAATGGACGAAATGTAAAAAAGGCAGACCAACTAAAAAACATGCAACAACATCAATAAAATATTCGAGCCGCAGCAATGCAGCAACGTCATAGAAATTTATCAAAAATACTAAAACATTTTATTTTTGGGGTTACAACAATACAACAACAAACAAATATTTTCCACATTTAACGCGAATTATTTAGTTTCCATTTAGGACATTTGGTTTTTCTTGTTTCCATCGCTTGGTTTGTTTGCGTTGGTCAGTCTGTCTGTCTGTCGGACATGGCATTCCTGACTGTCGGTTGCTGTAGAGTTTTGTTAAATATTTTGAGGGCGGAAATAGGCGACACAATTGTATCCGGTGTCACATCAAACAAAGCTATAGAGTTATTTTGATTAAAACAACCAACACAAAAACAGAAAGAATAGAGCTGCCTGCACTATTTATGTGTAATAACAACTATTTTACCGAGTATAAATACAATTTACGCCATGACATGAATACTTTTGTGGGCAAAAAAATATGTATTTACCTCACATTGAGCAACAACAACAACAAAAAAAGAATTTAACGTCAACAGCAGAACGTTTTTTACTATTCAAAAGAGGTAAAAGTGTAAAATCAGCAATTTCAATACAAAAATTTTCAAATGAAATGTCACAACAACCAACTGGCCTAAATAATTTTAATATAAAATTGTGTTGTTGTAAAAAAGCCTGATGTTTCAGTTTTCTGGAAAAGGAAGTTGTTTTGCATTTAAAGGATATTAAAATGTTTAGTTTAAATAATTAAAATTTTACCCCCATATTCACAAGATTAAAAATGAGTTTAAAATGTATTTTATTTCAAATTTTGTACACAAAATTTTCCTAAAAAATATTTCAAATACATTTTATTTTTTTATTGAATAAAAGCGTCAGTTTCTATGTCACATAAAAATAAATAAAAAATGGTAGTATTTAAAGTTTTTAATACATTTTTTATTTATAGACAATTAAAAAAACAAAATATTTTAATAGAAAGTTTTTGCCTTATTTTTCTTTTAAGCGAAATTTGTTTAAAATTCTATATTTAGTTTTAGTTATCTGGTGCAAATTTTATCTAATACTAGCCAAGCCCGGCGCGCGTTGCTACGCCGCCTAATAATTAAAAATGCTTTCTGAATTTTAATTAAAGAAAATATTTCATTGCTTTTTATTGTAATGCAAGTTTGTGTACAATATTTTTGCTACTTCCATTTGCCAATTTTTTGGTGTTACCACTCTGTCCGTCTATCCGTCTGCCCGTCTGTCCGTGTGTTGGTTGAAATCAACTTTTAGAAGCAACTATATGTTCCTCAGATCTGTATATGGTATCAATCTCTTGGAAATATCCAGGAATGAATCGCTATTGAAATTCAGCACAATCGCCCCATAACTTTCTGAGATATGAGCAAAAAACCACGACCACCTCGTTTTTTTACACAATTACAACAACAACATACATACATACATGTAAAAAACATACCAAACAAAAAAAAATTACAAAAAAAAAAAAAAATATTAAAAATAAGAAAAAAATAATAAAAAAACTACAAAAAAAAAATTTAAAAAAATTTTTTAAAAATTTTTCTAAAATAATTTTTTAAAAAAATTTAAAAAAAAATAATCAAATATAAATAATATATTTAATAAAATAAAATAAAATTTTTTTGGCTCAGCTGGGATTCGATGCCACATTTATTCTAACGTGTACGTATGCACGTATTTTATATGGGATGAATGGTGATACAAACAATTGTTATTGCATGACTACACGTTGTGAAGGGTATATAAGATTCGGCACGGCCGAATATAGCACTGTTACTTGTTTTTTTATATTTTTTATACAAATTGAATTTTTATTTTATCGAACTTTTTGTTTAAACTAATATTTAAATTTTAATCAAGCTTGAGTTCATCTTTAATATTCTTTATTTTTACAAAGAACACAGGGCACGATGCAAACAATCATTCATTCACTGTTGGTCAATCAACATTCCGTTGTATACTGGCCTCACAGAAAAAAAAACAAATGATTATAAACATTGATTGTTAAAAACAATTATCTGTTCTTATCGCTACCTAACTGGTGGATAGAGCGGGACAAAAATAGTGATACAAATGAAAGATAATAGCAAACAAAAGTAAAAGGGTTGCTGTTTGGTAAAATTTCAATCTAACTCATTGTGGTAAAAATATATGTATGAAACGGAAAACTAAAGTAGTTACCGAATTTAATTAACTTAAGTCCAGGGAGTTACATAGATGATACTTACAACCAACATGTAACCATCGATCAGAGAGTGCTGATGATGAAATCGTAGCTGGTTTCGAAAATGCATTCCACTCGGCTAGTGTCAGTAAAAATATAATTTTTCAGATTATTCTTTCATTTATCACAATTTAAAAAAAAAAAAAATTCTTTGTAAAAATAAAGAATATTAAATATTTTTTATATTTATTTTGTTTTCCACATAAACTCTATTTATAATTTTACAATGGGATGTTTTTAAGCGGAGAAAGTCATTATAAAGATAATGAAACATATATGTATGTATGTACGTATGTATGTATGTACGTATTTCATATTCATGAGATGAATGGTGATACAAACTACTGTTATTGCATAACTACACATTGTGAAGGGTATGTAAAATTCGGCACGGCCAAATATAGCACTCTTACTTGTTAGTCAATTGGAAATACACATCTATTGAAGTCATTTATATCCATTAATAATTATAGATGCGACCAGAAGCCAGTGTCCTTAACTTTAATAAACGCCAATGTTTTGCATTCCAAATCAAATTTAGTCATTCAAATTTGCCATTGTAATGTTATTGTTTATAACAACAATGCTATGACAATTATAAACGAATTAGTTTCACTGCGAATACTGAACATTGATAATTATGTCTTTACCAATGTGAATTCTTGAATAAGTCGTTTTTGAATCCTCAAAAAAAAATGATCCCAATCCTTTTTATCATATAAAATGGTAAACTGAGGCTTTGTTAGTCTTATCATGGTCTTGATTTGTTTAACCACAAAATCTTGCTCTAAAGCTTAAAAAATGCCTAATACTCTCAGAGGTTCAAAAATGGTTTTAAAGTTTGGAAGATGGAGGAACACGTCAGAAAATTAAAAAATACCGCTGTCGGTAAGTTGAGGGAGGAACAAAATATACTTTAATCCAAATCTTGAGAAATCGACGAATATACGAAAACTGAGCCAACCAACACTAGATAGAGATTTACTAGTGTAATATAAGGTCATAGGGAGATGAGAACTCATCTTGCCCGCAATGGGTCGGTCGGTTGAAACGACATGTAAAGTATGTGATGAAGAGAATGAGACTTTACAAAATTACTTTTGTCAATGTTCTATATTTAAGTGTATCAGGCGTGAGGAATTTAATGTGGACTCTATAACGAGGATCTAATGCCTTTGCATAGACAGATTGACAAGGCAGCTGTCGCATTACTTGGAACCAAGTGGAATCTTTTTGTTATAAATATTTCTATAATCAGTGTATATGAAATCACTTTGAATTTATTAACTCGGCATACGATTTTCACCTTAAAAGGCTACTACGTTGATAATACTAAACCTTACAAAATGTTTATTTTTCTGCACTTCTACTCGAGCTTATTTTTACTTATAACATGTCCCTGCGACTCTTCTTGCGTTGGCTTGTATTTTCTTTTGGTGTCCCTTCTAAAATTTTATTGCGTTTACATGAAGGGATTTTGTTGCAGGAACAAAGCGACATTTTGACGTTAAATTAACTAATTCTTTTTATCCCTTCATTCTTAAGAAGGGCTGCCCTTCATATACAATTCATGATTGGTCAACAGTAGCAGTGACAATACAAGTATTTAAAAAAGCAAAATTAAATAAATTTCAAAAAACATAATGGCTGATCTTTCTAAAGAAGAAATTATTGAAGAAATTGTTGTCCTAACTGAACTGGCTGTTGAAGCGTTAGATCTACATGATGCTGAATATATAGAAATAATTTTGAATTTGCTAGAATGCTATAAAAATGCAAATAGTTTACCGAATAAAAGAAGATGCAAGGAGTGGGTAAAACCATGGATGTTAAATCAAGAATGACGCGGCTCATTTTTATTTCTAACTAGCCAAACCCGGCGCGCGTTGCTACGCCCCTTAATGAATCAAAATGCATTCTGAATTTTTATTGAATATCAAGTGCAGAAACCTAAAAATTAGAATTTTTTTATGGGCGTGGCCCTGCCCACTTTTCTAATCACGAAATTGTAAAGTCATGACAGCTTAGTGTGTGTGCAAAGTTTTAGAAAAATCGGTCCAGTGCAAGTACCTCAAACTTATAACTTTTTTTTATGGGCGTGGCCCTGCCCACTTTTCTAATCACGAAATTATAAAGTCATGACAGCCCAATACGTGTGCAAAGCTTCAGTAAAATCCGTCCATTGCAAGTACCTCAATATTAAAAAATTTTTATGGGCGTGGCTCCGCCCACTTTTTGAAACACGAAATTAGCAAGTCATGAGAGCTCGATATGTGTGCAAAGTTTCAGAAAAATCGGTCATGTGCAAGTAGCTTAAAATGATAACTAATTTTTTATGGGCGTGGCCCCGCCCACTTTTTTCCACCCATAAACACTTACCAAACAACTTACCAAAGTTTGAGCCCGATCGGTTTTACAGTTTCGGAGTCTATAGCTAACACACACACACAGAGTTTCACTTTTATATAATTCTAATGAATGAACTTTTATTAGATATTTCACCTTTTTTTTTTGGCCTTTTTTCTATAAAATATCAGTCTGGCAACAGCGGTCATACATAACATGACAAGAATACAAGAGAACGAAAGATGTAAAAGAGAAATGTCAAATTTGTCCCCTCAAATTCACAAAACGTTCGACACTTGCTACCCCGTACTCAACGCCGCACCCCTCACAAACAAACTCCGGTCGCAGGGGAGATGTCCCTGGATTATGTCCCTTCATGTAAACACGTTCTTTCTTGTGCACTAAATTTCTCAGAAAGGGACACAAGCTTGTTCTATACATTTTAGGCAACCACTCGTTACTTTAGGTGTTATTTCATTTGAGCTATTTAGTTTTTCAAAACTTTTTCTTTATTATTTTAAAAGCCATAAGCACACACTTACATACTTACAAAAGCAAATGTAATTTGTGGTTATTAAAATATTATTTACCATTCATCTTTGTACCACTTTTGCGGTTATGTATTTGTAAAAAATATTTATATATTTCAAAGCATTCATGAAAAATTGCACAATTAACACAAAAATTCTAATGTAGAGGGTGATTTTTTAATATGTTTTAATTCATCATACAACTGAACCACTAGCAAACGCTTAATATGATTAATTTCGTATAAATAAGAACCAGTTGAGTGATTAGGTAAGATTGTAAAAGTGGAACATTCCACAAAGCCATAACCCTTATTCTCCCTCAATGTAGTTGTTAAGGAACTTCAATTTACATATTAACCGATTACAAAGATTTTATCTCTTTGAATGACCTACAACTCATTAGATTTTGCATAATAGAACACCCTTTGATTATGTATTTTACTGCTTTCCTAAGTAGTAGTTGAAATATAAAAATGTTTCACAGCCAGAGTTGCCAGAATTTCGTTAAGGGCATTTGCGGATATCTTAAAGAGATTTTTCATCCAAGTAAATACTGAGATTTTTTGCCAGATTTCTTTGAATTTCTAATACTTATTGGAAAACACTTCTTGCATTGGCCTTAAAAGGATTTTTTAAAAAACTTTCATAATAATTATCCTAACAAAGGTCGATTGGTAGACAAAAATTTACTTAGAGCAGATATTTTTCAATACATTTTTTTATATCAAAATAGTTTGACGTCTTTCTTTTTAAGAGAAATAAATGATTTTTTTTTTGACAACTTTCAGCTTGTAATTCTAATTTTTACCCCAAGTTTAACTGAGTTGCCATATCATGTAATGTATGCATATAACGAGGGGAACTTTTTCTATTTCGGGAACTGGCAACACCATAATAATTTGAAATTTTTTAGCATTAACGTACTTACAACGTTTTGAAATACAAGTTCTATTCATTTTGTTAAGAGTGAGGTCAGAAAATCAATTTGAAAAAAATGGAAATTTCAAAAGAATGTTTTCGTTGAATTATTTTTCACATCTTTTGCCGTGGTTTATCTCAACAAGAATGTATAGATAAATTCAGTTCTCTGTATGGCGATAAAACACCATCAAAAACATCAGTATATCGCTGGCATAGTGAATTCAATCGTGGTCGTAGTTCCGTCGCCCACAAATTCCGTAAAGGTCGTCCTAAATCGGTTGTTGTGCCACAAAACATCGATGTAAAGTACGTGAACTGAAAATCCAAGATCGTCATGTGACAAGTTGTAAGATAGAGCTATCCTTGCACATTAGTTCCCGTTCAATACATTCGATTTTGCATTAAAACTTGGTTTAAAAAAATTTGTTTTCGTTGGATACCCAATAATTTTTCAATCACTTAAAAAGGAATGCAAAAGTGTGTTGATCATTAATAGAAATATTTCGAAAAACAAGAATGCCATTCTCATTTAAAAATGTTTGTTATTATTTGCCATTCCCGAAATATTAATAGTAGCCCTCGCAAAATCGTTAATTTGTAAGTTTATTTTATCGGCAAAACCATGGCCTTAAGACTCGGCTATGGCGTGCCTTTCTACGGAATTGCCAAATAATATTTTCCTGTTAACATTAGATGATTTTATTTCAAATATTTTCTTGTAAACCTAAGATTACTGAGGGAAACTTATACCACAACCGAAATTTTTTGTTGCCTTAGAAACTTTTTAACCCTCTGGCAACACTTTAATTAAAACCTCAAAAATATTAATGCTTGTTGTTTGTAAACAAAATGGACGAAATGTAAAAAAGGCAGACCAACTAAAAAAACATGCAACAACATCAATAAAATATTCGAGCCGCAGCAATGCAGCAACGTCATAGAAATTTATCAAAAATACTAAAACATTTTATTTTTTGGGGTTACAACAATACAACAACAAACAAATATTTTCCACATTTAACGCGAATTATTTAGTTTCCATTTAGGACATTTGGTTTTTCTTGTTTCCATCGCTTGGTTTGTTTGCATTGGTCAGTCTGTCTGTCTGTCTGTCTGTCGGACATGGCATTCCTGACTGTCGGTTGCTGTAGAGTTTTGTTAAATATTTTGAGGGCGGAAATAGGCGACACAATTGCATCCGGTGTCACATCAAACAAAGCTATAGAGTTATTTTGATTAAAACAACCAACACAAACAGAAAGATAGAGCTGCCTGCACTATTTATGTGTAATAACAACTATTTTACCGAGTATAAATACAATTTACGCCATGACATGAATACTTTTGTGGGCAAAAAAATATGTATTTACCTCACATTGAGCAACAACAAAAAAAAAAAGAATTTAACGTCAACAGCAGAACGTTTTTTACTATTCAAAAGAGGTAAAAGTGTAAAATCAGCAATTTCAATACAAAAATTTTCAAATGAAATGTCACAACAATCAACTGGCCTAAATAATTTTAATATAAAATTGTGTTGTTGTAAAAAAGCCTGATGTTTCAGTTTTCTGGAAAAGGAAGTTGTTTTACATTTAAAGGATATTAAAATGTTTAGTTTAAATAATTAAAATTTTACCCCCATATTCACAATATTAAAAATGAGTTTAAAACGTATTTTATTTCAAATTTTGTACACAAAATTTTCCTAAAAAATATTTCAAATACATTTTATTTTTTTTAATGAATAACAGCGTCAGTTTCTATGTCACATAAAAATAAATAAAAAATGGTTGTATTTAAAGTTTTTAATACATTTTTTATTTATAGACAATTGAAAAAAATATATATTTTAATAGAAAGTTTTTGCCTTATTTTTCTTTTAAGCGAAATTTATTTAAAATTCTATATTTAGTTTTAGTTATCTGGTGTAAATTTTCTTTAATACTAGCCAAGCCCGGCGCGCGTTGCTACGCCCCCTAATCATTAAAAAAGCTTTCTGAATTTTAATTAAAAAAAATATTTCATTGATTTTTATTGTAATGCAAGTTTGTATACAATATTTTTAGTTTTTCCATTTGCCAATTTTTTGGTGTTACCACTCTGGAGCATGCGACGTACAGCTGGCCATGTGAAAAGCATGGATTTTCCAAATTCAATCCTGCAACACGCAGAGATTATCCTTGTGCTTTGTTGATGGTAATAGCGAAGGCAAGGCGAACTGCGAACTGTAGTCCCTTGAAGTGGAAAGGCAAATCGGTGGGAACCATTCGAATGCGTGGAAAAAGCTAAAAATAATAACTTACTTTTTATGGGCATGGCACAGCCCACTTTTCTGATTACGAAATTTTATAGTCAGCTCAATATGTGTGCAAAGTTTCAGAAAAATCGATCTAGTAGCTAAAAATTATCTTATTTTTTATAGGCGTGGCGCTGCCCACTCTTTACCACCCATAAACACTGTACAACAACTTGCCAAAGTTTGAGTCCGATCGTCTCTACGGTTTCGGAGTCTATAGCTAACACACACACACACAGAGTTTCACTTTATATACATAGATAGATTTTAAAAAGAAAAAACACATTAATAAATACTATAAGAGGAATTATGTCATGATAGTTTACAACAAAATCTTTATAATCGCTCCATCATTAGCAGCCATAATCATTACAATTATTGCCACAGTATCTTCAACATCATTTTTATGATATCAGGTAGTTGTAGCCAACAACTGAGCCATAAAAGTAGCTGTTTTATAACTTACGAATGTTTGTAAGTTAGTCCTACTTACAGCTGACTACCTTGCCAACTTCTATTTTATTTACTAAATGGTTGTTCTTTAGTATTCTTTGGCGCTTTTGTTGTTTATTCCACCTAAAGCTCACAAAAAACAGCAACATATTGCACTTGCCAGATTAAGCAGAGTTGCCAAAAATAAGTTTTAAATTCTAATCCTTAGAGGCTAAAACAAAACTACCGAAAAGAAATGGGTTGATAGATCTACAGTTTATTACATATAAGCACTTAAATAGATAAGATGCTGATGTTAAAAAAGGAAAAATGTCTAGCTTTTCAATAAAGATGTTGTTCTTTTGTAAAAGGAGAAAAATTAAGGAAAAATTGCTTGGCAGTAAAAGCGAAATTTTTTGACAAAACAGACAGGTAGATGAAATGGGATTATTTCAAACATAAAGAATATATTACGGTTTTTTTTTTGATCAAATGTATCAACTTTGTTGTAGGTTACAGTCAAACCTAAGTCAGCACGTTAAGCGTGCTGTGAACAATTTTCATGTTTATACAAAATGTATGCATTAAAAGCGCGGCCTCAACGTTTATTAATTGTAAAATCTGATTTTGGCAAAAGACAGTCCTAATTCCTGAGAACGACGAGGAATCGACACATTCGGGTCTTTGGCAACACTTTCACTTACAGCAGCGATCAGGGAAGGAAAATGGCGTATAATTTAGTATAAAACAAAATGTACTTCTTAGGCCACAAAGGTACCATTTTTTTAATATTTATTAATAAAAACATAAACTTAACAAAAATGTGTATAAAAATGCAGAAGTATACAATAAAAAATATTAAATATTGCATTCATATGTACATATGTAGAGATCGGTTGTTTTACAAATTATATTTATTAAATGCTTTTAGATAATAAGTTTTCTGTTATTTTAAAATTAAAGCAACAAAAATTTGTTGACTTCAATAAACTCAAAACAGTAGATACGTGTAGTCTATTTCTTTCCTTTGTTTTAAATAGGTTTTGAAAAGAAAAAAACACGTTCGACGTTGACCGAGAAATGTGGAATAGACAGAATTCCTCTTACAATTCTTGAAATATCTGGGAACATAAACTCATTTAATTCATTTTTTATTTGTGATACTTTAGACCGAAAATAGGAAATATTTGAATCTTTGTGTGATCTAAGTTCAATCACATCGACTAGTGCTCTGTACTGATTACTTATTGCTTCAAAGTTTGTTTGTTCGTGTGGAAACATTTTCACCAGAAGAGGTACTACAGATTTTGTTACTCCAATAATAAATTTTTTCTTGAGTCGAACCATTTTAGTACTTCATTATTAAAGTCCACCTTACATGCTTACGAATCATAAGTAAAATAAAATACATATAACAACAGCCAAGGCGAATTCATGTTCCAGGTGGTGCGAAATTAACAGGTGATTTTTGTAAGAAAGAAAGAAAGTACTATATAGGCAGATTTTGTTGTTGCAAACTTGACACCACCTGGTGGTAACAGTATAAAATAAAACACTCACAAACAAATTAAAGAGAGCATGGACAAATTTTTAAATTGTACCAAGTAGCTCGCGGTAGTACCACGGTACCAACAAGGTCAAAAATGTACCATAAAAAGTACAATTGTACCATAATTTCCATCCCTGGCAGCGATACTTTCAGCGGAACGAGCGAAACGATGATGCACAGGCCTTACAATATCTGTAACAGCTCCAGTCTCTTCAAATTTCTTCACAATTTTGGCCATTGCTTGCGTAGTTGAACGATTATGTAAACCATAATCTCCTCTTAAAGCACGATATATGTGGCTGTGCCAGAATCACCATTTTTGTAGTAGGTTTTGAAAAAAAATTTTTTTTTTGAGCGATCCATTTTCGTCAATTTCAGACTTTCAACTGAAACGAAAAAAATTTACTTAACAACTTAGTTTGAGAGATGTCGAATTCCAGTCCTATACTTTTGAAACCACGAAATGGATAACGCTTTATCTTACTTGTGAATTAAAGAAAATTTTCGATGTTACATACTTCATTTCCTGCTCTTTTTGCATTGCTATTACCCCCACTTAAAAAAAAGTTTTTTTCCCCAATAAAATTCTAAAACACAAACACAATGATACGTTTTGTCGTTTTATATGAAATATATTTTTTTTTTGCTACCTCCCATCAGCCACTCGTTCATATTTTTACTGCATCCATCCATCGTTCGTTACGTCGTTTATTCATTTATTCATTCATTCATTCATTCATTTCGCCTGCAATAATGAAAAATCCTGACACAAGCTGTCTTAAAAATAAATCGCGATATACATGGCCATTGATGTGCGAAAATTGCATATGAAATTTAAAGTGTGTATTCGTTGTTATTAACCCAATCTTTTATAAAACAGAGCTTTTTTTAGTTTTTTGCTTTTCCCTGTGTTTTTGCCTGCACTGTGAACTAAAATCTGGATTGTTGTCGATGCATGGTTGACTGTTTCATATGTATGTATTCACCAAAAAAAAAAAAAAAAACTATAGAAAAATATATAAACAAATTTAAATCACACATACTAACTCAGGCTGGGAATATACAAAGTAAAATAATTTTAATATGTATTATGTAGGGAGTAACACGAATATTCAAGTACTCTTAAATTTTTCACATTATTAAGTTACACAAAAGACCTAATTTCCCGGTGTATTTTAATAAACAACTAGTTATACCATGACAATATTCCCCGAAACAGTGAGCAAACATTCATAGATGACTAAAGTTGATTTTGTATTGTAGTAATCCGCGTATTAATGAGTCCTAGCAGGCAATATCACTGGCTCATTTTTATGAACTGGTTTCGACTCATAACAGAAAATTCCACTAAGTTTCAACTTTCATAAGTATAGTGACTGACCCTTCAATGATGTTGTAATGCATAACTCCCTTTGTTTGTGTCATTGTCACGTGGATTCACCAATGCAACCTTAGTTTTAATACTGATTTTGTGGCAAAGATTCATTGATGAAAATGTCATTGTGACCATGTCGCCCAAATTCGCTTCCGGAATCTTATATTCTGATACATTTGCAATATAGAATGGGTTTGAAATTTACTAAAAGAATATATAATTAGTTTAGCTGGAGTAAACTAGCCAAGGCACTTTGTGGAGGGTGCCATAAACTACAATACCAAACGTCAATATCCCGCTGAGCCTTTAGCAGGCCTATAACCGCAATAACCAAAATAAAGTAGAAGAAGAAAAAAACATGTTCATAGATTGTATTATTACAATTGACGGGCTTCACAAATGTTTCATGCAGAAAATAGTGCAAAAATATTAAATGTTATTTACACGAAACGTTTATTTATGATGGAAGGCTTTTATATTCACATCCATACATACATACATACATTCATAGATGTGCATTTCAATTTATTAACGACTTGTATGTGTATTTTTTTTTTTTTTGTGTTACAAAACAAAATGAATTTGAACATGGTTGAACGCCTAAAAAAAGAGAATTCTTTTGTTATTTGAAGTGAATAATTAACAAAGTGATTGTAAAACATTTCTCTATTTGGTTAATAACCTTTAAAATCGTTGTATTTGATTCTTAAACCTTTTCGCTTTCTATGACTTTAAACCTTTTTTTGGTGTTACTCTTCTTCCCTTATCCAATCCAACACTAGCTAGATTTTTTTAGCAAATTCTTCCCATCAAGGATTACTAAGTTAATTCAGAAAACATAAATAAATTTTTCTAAACACATCTTTATATATTACAATTCAAAACCATTTTGGACTAACTCTTTACCGTGTTTTTTCTCTCTGTATCATTTTAGGTACAAAATCGAAGTTGCCGGCAAGAGTCTGCCCTCGTTAACGAATCTGGATAAGGGTCGTTATGGCGTTATAGTCTTTGAAAATCTCGATAAATATCTGCACATGGACAAATGGAATCGTGAACTATTGGACAAATATTGTCGCGAATATTCTGTCGGTATTGTGGGATTTGTTAGTCCGAGTGAGGAGACGCTGGTGGCTGCACAACTCAAAGGTTTTCCTCTGTTTGTGCACACAAATCTACGATTACGAGATGCTAGTTTAAATCCCGCTTCTCCAGTTTTACGTTTGACCAGAGCGGGCGAAACCGCTTGGGGTGCCTTACCCGGTGATGATTGGACAGTTTTTCAACACAATCATTCCACCTATGAGCCCATCGAATGGGCACAGCGCAACAGTCAGGATTATCCCTCGGATGCTGGCGGGCAAGTTCATCTGCCATTGACCACCGTTTTACAAGATCATGGCCAATACGATGGTATTAAACGTATATTCTTTGGCAGCAGTTTGAAGTTTTGGCTGCATCGCTTACTGTTCCTAGATGCCTTGTCCTACTTGAGTCATGGCCAATTGAGTTTAAATTTGGAACGCATGATTCTTGTGGATATTGATGATATCTTTGTGGGTGAGAAGGGTACCCGTCTAAGGCCAGATGATGTGCGGGCCCTAGTGGCTACACAGAAGATAATAGCCGGCATGGTGCCTGGCTTTCGTTTTAATTTGGGTTTCTCAGGGAAATACTATCATCATGGTACGAGAGAAGAAAATCTTGGCGACGATTTCCTTCTACAGAATGTACAAGAATTCAATTGGTTCTCACACATGTGGAAACATCAGCAACCGCATTTATACGATAATGTTACGCTGCTTATGTCGGAGATGCAACTTAATCATGCCTTTGCCATTGAACACAATATACCCACGGACTCGGGTTACTCTATATCGCCACATCATTCAGGCGTCTATCCCGCCCATGAAATTTTATACGAAGCCTGGAAGAAGGTGTGGCATGTTAAGGTCACATCCACCGAGGAGTATCCACATTTAAGACCGGCCCGTTTAAGGAGAGGTTTTATACATCGCAACATAATGGTGCTGCCGCGTCAAACTTGTGGTCTCTTCACGCACACCATGTACATAGATCGTTATCCGGGAGGTCGCGATAAACTCGATGAATCCATACAGGGTGGTGAACTCTTTCAGACTATTGTCTATAATCCCATTAATATCTTTATGACACACATGTCAAACTATGGTTCCGATCGTTTGGCCCTGTACACCTTTCAGTCAGTGATAAAATTTCTGCAATGCTGGACCAATCTCAAGTTGGCTTCGGCTCCTCCCATCCAATTGGCCGAAATATACTTTCGCCTGCATCCCGAAGAGGTTGATCCCATTTGGGGTAATCCCTGTGATGATCCCAGACATCGCAAGATTTGGTCGAAAACTAAAAGTTGTGATTCCCTGCCAAAATTCTTAGTTATTGGCCCGCAAAAGACTGGCACCACCGCTTTGTATACATTCCTGTCTATGCATTCGGGCGTTGTTAGCAACATACCCAGTCCGGACACTTACGAAGAGGTACAATTCTTCAATGGCAATAATTACTATAAAGGCTTAGATTGGTACATGGACTTCTTTCCCGCCGAAGTGAATACCACTGTAGCACCCAATTCCAGTCCACGTTATATCTTCGAAAAGAGTGCCACTTATTTCGATGGCGAAATGGTGCCGAAGAGAGCCCATTCACTACTGCCACATTCGAAAATCGTTACAATCCTGATATCACCGGCCAAGAGAGCCTATTCCTGGTATCAACATCAACGAGCTCACGGTGATACTACTGCTAACAATTATAGTTTCAATCAGGTACGTGCAAAAAACATTCTTTTAATATACGTTTTTTAGTTTTTCTTTTCAAATGGAATTTAAAACTTTGGTTTTCATATCATTTAATGTCTTCAAAAAGTACATTTTACCAAAATTGTGAAAAAAGCAAAAAGAGTGTTGACTGGAAAAAAAACATTAAATTCCACTCTAATTATTTGTAGTGTCTGTTTTTATTTTACACCCAAATACTTAGCAAATATTTACGGAATTTGGAAGAAAAAATCTGTGAAAGCAGAAAATAAAACAAGCAAAAAAGAAAACACATACCAAAAAAGAGCAGAGGAAGAAGATAATGTAGTAATGACAATGATGTAGATATTCCATATACTTTGAAAGAATATATTCATTATGGATTGTATTAAAATTATTAAAATTTTTCCTTATTTTAAAACTTATATTTAAATATTATTCAGGCTTGGGTAAATGATAAAAATTTTATGTTTTAACTAATGCATTCAGTTCATCTTGTCTCCCCAAGAATATTTTTTTATTATTAAAATTGTCAAAACCGGTTTCCGAACGGTAAGAAAACCGGTTTGTAAATCGGTTTTAAAATTCGTCGGTTTTGTGTTTCGTAGAAATCCGGTTTTTATGTCTCCAATCAACGACAATTTTTTTAACTGTCCTTAGAAATTACTTTCGTCCCCAACACACTCGAGGATTACACAACTTTTTCTTTATGGCTTGTGCGTAGTGTATTTTGTTTTCTAGTTTAAAATGTTGCTTTTCAACTAAATACATCTGGAAAGTTATACTGTTAATGTATTGAAAAGTTCATTTAATGAATTGCTTTAAATTTCAAAGCCATATTTTTGCATAAAACATAAACTAAATAAAATTTGTCTTTTTAATGTTTACGTTTTATTATAAAGCGTAATCCATTTTGAGGTTCCCTACTATTAAAAAAAAAAAAAAATCACAGAAAATTCAAATTTAATGGGGAATGTTTATTATCATTTGAAAGAACCTTCTGTGGCATTAATTTTTTGAAGATTATGTCTATCAAATGTTGGCCGTTGCTACGTCGTAGATAGTCCATCCGTTGAGTCCAAATTTCGATGACTCGTTCGAGCATTACGACTGGTAACTGGCGAATGACACGCGTGATGTTTTCCTCCAAGGCCTAAATCGAAGCGCGTTTGTCTGCATGAACTTTGGAGTTTACATATCCCCACAGGAAAAAGTCCAATAGTGTGATATCACACGATCTCGGACGCCAATCGACCAGCCCAACACGTGAAATTATGCGCTCACCGAAGTGTTCTCTCAATAAATCCATTGATTGATGCGATATGTGGGATGTGACGCCGTCTTGCTGAAACCAAATGTCGCCGAGATTACGAGCTTCAATTTCAGGCATCAAATAGTCGGTTATCATGGCAGAGTGCCTCTGTGGACTAGTCAATTGTTTGGGGGTTGCGGGTTCGATTCCCGCCGGAGACTCTGGAATTGTCTGCTTCTCTTCTATTCTAAATATTTCTATTCTCTCTCTATTAAGGCGTCACAATGGACCGTAATGGTTTCCGGGTGAAGGTGTGAGGGTAACTTTGCACCCCCTGTGGACTTGTCAGTGCAGGACAAGTCAGTTGTTTGGGGGTTGCGGGTTCGTTTCCCGCCGGAGACTCTGGAATGGCGTCACAATGGACCGTAATGGTCTTCGGGTGAAGGTGTAAGGAGACTCTGAAATGGTCTGCTTCTCCTTCTCTTCTATCCTAAATATTTCAATTCTTATTCTATTCTTCTCTCTATTAAGGCGTCACAATGGACCGTAATGGTCTCCGAGTGAAGGTGTGAGGGTAACTTTTCACCAGCCTTACCTACCTACCATGGCACGATAACGGTCGCCATTGACGGTTACGTTCGCACCGGCATCATTTTTAAAGAAATATGGACCACACCAAACCGTTGTTTTTTCTGGATGAAGTGGCAGTTCTAGAATCTCTTCAGGTTGCTCTTCGTTAAAATGGATGAAGGTGTTGCGAATAGTACGCTCAGTAGGCCGATGTTTACCATAAGTTGAGCCATGTGCACGAAACACATTCCTCACAGAACGTAAATTTTCGTAATAAAGTTGAACGATTTGTAAACGTTGTTCAGGCGTAAGTCTCTCCATTATGAAATGCCAAACCATACTAAACGAAAATAACATCACAGCATGACACGACTCACACGTAATCTGTCAAAAAAAGGTTATTGAAAAAAGTATCTTTACTTGAATCACCCATTATTATTAAAACTAGAAAAGCCCGGCGCGCGTTGCTACGCCCCTTAATGAATAAAAATCCATTCTAAATTAAAATTGAATATCAAGTGCAAAAAGCTAATAATTTTAACATTTTTTAATGGGCGTGGCACTGCCCACTTTTCTAATCAAGAAAATATAAAGTCATGATAACTCAAAATGTGTGCAAAGTTTCACAAAAATCGGTCAAGAGTAAGTAGCTAAAAATGATAACTTATTTCTTATGGGCGTGGCACTGCCCACTTTTATAATCACGAAATTGTATAATCATGAGAGCTCAATATGTGTGTGCAAAGTTTTTGAAAAATCAGTGAAGTTCAAGTAGCTGAAAATGATAATTTTTTTTTTATGGGCGTGGCACTGCCCACTTTTATAATCACGAAAATGTAAAGTCCTGACAACTCAATATGTGTGCAAAGTTTCAGAAAAATCGGTCCAGTACAAGTACCTCAAAATTATAACTTTTTTATGGACATAAATTAATACTTTCAAAATCACGTTTCCTGCAATGTTTTTCTCAATTTTATGTTTTTCTTCCTTTCCTTAAAATATCACTTATTATCTAATAATTCCACTTTATTTTTTATTTTCTTTTGTTTTGTTTTCAAACCTTTAGAAATTTAATAAAATTCAACTTGTTGTTAATTCTTATACAAGTTGAATTATGTTCTGATGTAATTAATTTACTTTGAATGAATCCCTTATTTTTCCTTTCTTCTGCCAACCATTCGCATTGATGGCTGCTAACAAAACAGAAATTCTTGCCACAAATTTGTGGGATAATTGAGAAAACTTTGTTACAGCAAACCGCAGTAGCAGCAGCATTTCCAAAGAATAGATAAAACATGGTCAAGAGTATACTTTGGATATATAATCTGTCCTCTTAAAGGTGGTATTTTGGGGATGGTTGTGTGGGTTAGTAAAGGCGTTACACAAGTGGTATCTCTGCATAACAACTCGTAGTTTTAGTAGTTGTTGTAGAATGTATGATGAGTTGATGTATTTTAATACGAAAACTTGTAGAGAAGAAATTTTAGTTGTCCCTGTAACTGAATGACATCTAACGAAGGACTGAATATGTAAATGTTTCTAATGTGTACTGAGCCCCGCTGTGACAAGTGCTACTTCGTATGTGTTTATATGATGAGTGTTTTCTTCTTTGAAATTAGAACAAAACAGAAAAATAAGATTGTGAAAAACCAGAAAATTAAAATGTTTTTGTTTATACAGATCATGTAATCCAACATCCTGTTGATGAAATAATAAACCAAATAACAACTAGACACAATGGTTTTTTTTTTTTTAAATTATACGAGGGTTGATTAGGATGTTTTCTTCTTTTTACAATAAATTTTCGATATATTTCAATTATGTTCTACTTAAGATTTTTTTTTTCATTTTCTATATATTAAACTTATTTTCTATTAAAAAAACAGATTTTATTTATTTTTAAATTTTTTTTTACAAACTAGCCAAGCCCAGTGCGCGTTGCTACGCCCCTTAATCAATAAAAATGCTTTCTGAATTTTAATTGAATATCAATGCAAGTAGCTAAAAATTATAACTTTTTTTTATGGGCGTGACCCACTTTTCCAATCACGCAATTGTATAATCATGAGAGTTCAATATCTGTGCAAAGTGAAATGAAAATGACAACTTTTTTAATGGTCGTGGCACTGCCCACTTTTCTAATCACGAAACTGTATAGTCATGACAGCTCAATATGCGTGTGCAAAGTTTCAGAAAAATCGGTCTAGTGCAAGTAACTGAAAATTAAAACTTATTTCTTATGGACGTGGAACTGCCCGCTTTTCTAATTACGAAACTGTATAGTCATGACAGCTCAATATGTGTGCAAAGTTTCAGAAAAATCGATCTAGTGAAAGTAGCTAAATATGATAACTTATTTCTTATGGGCGTGACACTGCCTACTTTTCTAATCGCGAAATTGTATAGTCATGACAGCTCAATATGTGTGTGCAAAGTTTTAGAAACATCAATCTAGTGCAAGTAGCTAGATATGATAACTTATTTTGTGTGGGCGTGGCCCTGCCCACTTTTCTAATCACGAAATTATATAATCATGAGAGTTCAATATGTGTGCAAAGTTTCAGAAAAATCGGTCAAGTGCAAGTAGCTAAAAATTAAAACTAATTTTCCACTTTTTTGCCCACAACTTGCCAAAGTTTAAGTCCGATCGGTTTTACAGTTTCGGAGTCTATAGCTAACACACACACACACAGAGTTTCACTTTTATATATAGATTATTTTCTAGTTTTATTGGGCAAGCGAAGTAACAAATACTGTTTGCCCGTTGTAGTGTAACAGACCAGAGACTTGGATGAGAATTGGACTCTCAACCCGCAGATTGGTTGACTAGTTCATTTAGGCACCCATAAATTTTTTATTTAAAAAATTTTTTTGAAATAGTTTAAGGAGACTGATGAATCAGTTATCAAAACCTAAAGAACGAAAGAGTATAATCTCGCAATGACCTGCAATTTAAGACTGAGATAAACTCTCATGAAAATTATGAACGGCTAGATAAAATATGAATTCCAGTCCATCACAGCATAATCGGAAACGAAGAAGCCGAAAAATTATCCAAAATTATATCATTTTTGAATAGCATCACCTTGAAATAGGCTTAACTTTTCCTGAGGTTCACAAATGGACTTTAAAGTGTAGGCAATGGAAAAATATGTAAGAAAGTGGCAAAATAATTGCTGGCGGTAAGATGAACATTATGGGGTGACCCAAATCTTGATAAAGCAACGAAGATTCTAAAGCTGAGTAGACCAACACTTAAGAGTTAAAATAGTGTAAGGTCAGGTCATACGAAGATGAGAACTCACTTAGCTCTTATGGGTCTGTCGAATGAAACGACATGTGGAGCATGTAAAGAGACGATTATACTTTGACGCACTGCCTTTGTCAATGTCCTGCATTTGGGCGTATTAGATACGAGAACTTTAAAGTGCACTCTATGCCGAACTTGGAATATCTAAGGAATTGAAATTGGAAATCCCTAAGGAATTACATTGAAGGGACTACTGGGTTTTTGTCCTAACGAGATCCTTACTGAATAAGGATAATGGTTTTATTTGGAGAATTTCATTGCTTTTGAATTGGGCATATGTGTATAACTTTGTAAAATGTCGTTATTGTACACCTTGCGCGTGTATTTAGCAGAGCTTTAAGAGAATAATTCTTTTCTGGATGAAACTGCTCATCATTCAGGCAATGAATTGTGATTGTTAAATTCGTTTATTTTGCCCAAAATATGAATTTGTATTAGTTTTTAGATTTACTTAATGTATGTAGAGAGAGTTTTTAATTCGTGGTGAATTTAGTAACTGTTTAATTCAATTTTTATTTTTTTTAATCATTCCATTCATCGTAAAAAATTTAATTTTTCGTTTCCATCTCTGGCATAAAGCAATATAATTAAGTACTTTATTTGTTTTTTTTTTTCTTTTACTCTTTTGGTTAGTTTTGTTAATCTCTCTCATAAAAAAACAAAAAAAAAACTTCTTTTACACCCAACCTTAGGAGACAAAAGGAGGAAGCCAAACAAATACATGTGTATATGCCGCGTGCGTGAACAAAACATACCGGGAATACACTGATTTTAACATACTTTTTTGAACAGTTGTAAAAAACCGTACTTACGGAAAAAAGTACCGAAAAAGGAGAAAAAAGTACAAAAGTACTTATTTTTGCAACCATTACAACTTTTTTTTTTTAATTTTATTTCAATATTATTTCGTTCCTAACATACTTTGATAATAAATTATTATATATATTTAGTTTTTTGATCCACAAAATCGAAAACTTTCGCTCTCTCAAAAATTGGAAAGTGTATTTCGATAGTCAAATACCATCTAAATCGCGCTATAGTGTTGTCACTTTCGAAAAATTAGCCGTTTATAGGGTATACCCAAAATAGTGTTATATAGGTAAAACCATCTATATAAAGTATGCTAATCGATAAAATCGATAACTTTCGCTCTCTCAAAAATTGGAAAGTGTATTTCGATAGTCAAATACCATCTAAATCGCGCTATAGTGTTGTCACTTTCGAAAAATTAGCCGTTTATAGGGTATACCCAAAATAGTGTTATATAGGTAAAACCATCTATATAAAGTATGCTAATCGATAAAATCGATAACTTTCGCTCTCTCAAAAATTGGAAAGTGTATTTCGATAGTCAAATACCATCTAAATCGCGCTATAGTGTTGTCACTTTCGAAAAATTAGCCGTTTATAGGGTATACCCAAAATAGTGTTATATAGGTAAAACCATCTATATAAAGTATGCTAATCGATAAAATCGATAACTTTCGCTCTCTCAAAAATTGGAAAGTGTATTTCGATAGTCAAATACCATCTAAATCGCGCTATAGTGTTGTCACTTTCGAAAAATTAGCCGTTTATAGGGTATACCCAAAATAGTGTTATATAGGTAAAACCATCTATATAAAGTATGCTAATCGATAAAATCGATAACTTTCGCTCTCTCAAAAATTGGAAAGTGTATTTCGATAGTCAAATACCATCTAAATCGCGCTATAGTGTTGTCACTTTCGAAAAATTAGCCGTTTATTAGGGTATACCCAAAATAGTGTTATATAGGTAAAACCATCTATATAAAGTATGCTAATCAATAAAATCGATAACTTTCGCTCTCTCAAAAATTGGAAAGTGTATTTCGATAGTCAAATACCATCTAAATCGCGCTATAGTGTTGTCACTTTCGAAAAATTAGCCGTTTATAGGGTATACCCAAAATAGTGTTATATAGGTAAAACCATCTATATAAAGTATGCTAATCGATAAAATCGATAACTTTCGCTCTCTCAAAAATTGGAAAGTGTATTTCGATAGTCAAATACCATCTAAATCGCGCTATAGTGTTGTCACTTTCGAAAAATTAGCCGTTTATAGGGTATACCCAAAATAGTGTTATATAGGTAAAACCATCTATATAAAGTATGCTAATCGATAAAATCGATAACTTTCGCTCTCTCAAAAATTGGAAAGTGTATTTCGATAGTCAAATACCATCTAAATCGCGCTATAGTGTTGTCACTTTCGAAAAATTAGCCGTTTATAGGGTATACCCAAAATAGTGTTATATAGGTAAAACCATCTATATAAAGTATGCTAATCAATAAAATCGATAACTTTCGCTCTCTCAAAAATTGGAAAGTGTATTTCGATAGTCAAATACCATCTAAATCGCGCTATAGTGTTGTCACTTTCGAAAAATTAGCCGTTTACAGGGTATATCCAAAATAGTGTTATATAGGTAAAACCATCTATATAAAGTATGCTAATCGATAAAATCGATAACTTTCGCTCTCTCAAAAATTGGAAAGTGTATTTCGATAGTCAAATACCATCTAAATCGCGCTATAAGGGTTGTCACTTTCGAAAAATTAGCCGTTTATAGGGTATACCCAAAATAGTGTTATATAGGTAAAACCATCTATATAAAGTATGCTAATCAATAAAATCGATAACTTTCGCTCTCTCAAAAATTGGAAAGTGTATTTCGATAGTCAAATACCATCTAAATCGCGCTATAGTGTTGTCACTTTCGAAAAATTAGCCGTTTATAGGGTATACCCAAAATAGTGTTATATAGGTAAAACCATATATATAAAGTATGCTAATCGATAAAATCGATAACTTTCGCTCTCTCAAAAATTGGAAAGTGTATTTCGATAGTCAAATACCATCTAAATCGCGCTATAGGGTTGTCACTTTCGAAAAATTAGCCGTTTATTAGGGTATACCCAAAATAGTGTTATATAGGTAAAACCATCTATATAAAGTATGCTAATCAATAAAATCGATAACTTTCGCTCTCTCAAAAATTGGAAAGTGTATTTCGATAGTCAAATACCATCTTAATCGCGCTATAGGGTTGTCACTTTCGAAAAATTAGCCGTTTATAGGGTATACCCAAAATAGTGTTATATAGGTAAAACCATCTATATAAAGTATGCTAATCGATAAAATCGATAACTTTCGCTCTCTCAAAAATCGGAAAGTGTATTTCGATAGTCAAATACCATCTAAATCGCGCTATAGGGTTGTCACTTTCGAAAAATTAGCCGTTTATAGGGTATACCCAAAATAGTGTTATATAGGTAAAACCATCTATATAAAGTATGCTAATCGATAAAATCGATAACTTTCGCTCTCTCAAAAATTGGAAAGTGTATTTCGATAGTCAAATACCATCTAAATCGCGCTATAGGGTTGTCACTTTCGAAAAATTAGCCGTTTATAGGGTATACCCAAAATAGTGTTATATAGGTAAAACCATCTATATAAAGTATGCTAATCGATAAAATCGATAACTTTCGCTCTCTCAAAAATTGGAAAGTGCATTTCGATAGTCAAATACCATCTAAATCGCGCTATAGGGTTGTCACTTTCGAAAAATTAGCCGTTTATAGGGTATACCCAAAATAGTGTTATATAGGTAAAACCATCTATATAAAGTATGCTAATCAATAAAATCGATAACTTTCGCTCTCTCAAAAATTGGAAAGTGTATTCCGATAGTCAAATACCATCTAAATCGCGCTATAGTGTTGTCACTTTCGAAAAATTAGCCGTTTATAGGGTATACCCAAAATAGTGTTATATAGGTAAAACCATCTATATAAAGTATGCTAATCGATAAAATCGATAACTTTTCGCTCTCTCAAAAATTGGAAAGTGTATTTCGATAGTCAAATACCATCTAAATCGCGCTATAGTGTTGTCACTTTCGAAAAATTAGCCGTTTATTAGGGTATACCCAAAATAGTGTTATATAGGTAAAACCATCTATATAAAGTATGCTAATCAATAAAATCGATAACTTTCGCTCTCTCAAAAATTGGAAAGTGTATTTCGATAGTCAAATACCATCTAAATCGCGCTATAGTGTTGTCACTTTCGAAAAATTAGCCGTTTACAGGGTATATCCAAAATAGTGTTATATAGGTAAAACCATCTATATAAAGTATGCTAATCGATAAAATCGATAACTTTCGCTCTCTCAAAAATTGGAAAGTGTATTTCGATAGTCAAATACCATCTAAATCGCGCTATAGTGTTGTCACTTTCGAAAAATTAGCCGTTTATAGGGTATACCCAAAATAGTGTTATATAGGTAAAACCATCTATATAAAGTATGCTAATCGATAAAATCGATAACTTTCGCTCTCTCAAAAATTGGAAAGTGTATTTCGATAGTCAAATACCATCTAAATCGCGCTATAGTGTTGTCACTTTCGAAAAATTAGCCGTTTATAGGGTATACCCAAAATAGTGTTATATAGGTAAAACCATCTATATAAAGTATGCTAATCGATAAAATCGATAACTTTCGCTCTCTCAAAAATTGGAAAGTGTATTTCGATAGTCAAATACCATCTAAATCGCGCTATAGTGTTGTCACTTTCGAAAAATTAGCCGTTTATAGGGTATACCCAAAATAGTGTTATATAGGTAAAACCATCTATATAAAGTATGCTAATCGATAAAATCGATAACTTTCGCTCTCTCAAAAATTGGAAAGTGTATTTCGATAGTCAAATACCATCTAAATCGCGCTATAGTGTTGTCACTTTCGAAAAATTAGCCGTTTACAGGGTATATCCAAAATAGTGTTATATAGGTAAAACCATCTATATAAAGTATGCTAATCGATAAAATCGATAACTTTCGCTCTCTCAAAAATTGGAAAGTGTATTTCGATAGTCAAATACCATCTAAATCGCGCTATAGTGTTGTCACTTTCGAAAAATTAGCCGTTTATAGGGTATACCCAAAATAGTGTTATATAGGTAAAAACCATCTATATAAAGTATGCTAATCGATAAAATCGATAACTTTCGCTCTCTCAAAAATTGGAAAGTGTATTTCGATAGTCAAATACCATCTAAATCGCGCTATAGTGTTGTCACTTTCGAAAAATTAGCCGTTTACAGGGTATATCCAAAATAGTGTTATATAGGTAAAACCATCTATATAAAGTATGCTAATCGATAAAATCGATAACTTTCGCTCTCTCAAAAATTGGAAAGTGTATTTCGATAGTCAAATACCATCTAAATCGCGCTATAGTGTTGTCACTTTCGAAAAATTAGCCGTTTATAGGGTATACCCAAAATAGTGTTATATAGGTAAAACCATCTATATAAAGTATGCTAATCGATAAAATCGATAACTTTCGCTCTCTCAAAAATTGGAAAGTGTATTTCGATAGTCAAATACCATCTAAATCGCGCTATAGTGTTGTCACTTTCGAAAAATTAGCCGTTTATAGGGTATACCCAAAATAGTGTTATATAGGTAAAACCATCTATATAAAGTATGCTAATCGATAAAATCGATAACTTTCGCTCTCTCAAAAATTGGAAAGTGTATTTCGATAGTCAAATACCATCTAAATCGCGCTATAGTGTTGTCACTTTCGAAAAATTAGCCGTTTATAGGGTATACCCAAAATAGTGTTATATAGGTAAAACCATCTATATAAAGTATGCTAATCGATAAAATCGATAACTTTCGCTCTCTCAAAAATTGGAAAGTGTATTTCGATAGTCAAATACCATCTAAATCGCGCTATAGTGTTGTCACTTTCGAAAAATTAGCCGTTTATAGGGTATACCCAAAATAGTGTTATATAGGTAAAACCATCTATATAAAGTATGCTAATCGATAAAATCGATAACTTTCGCTCTCTCAAAAATTGGAAAGTGTATTTCGATAGTCAAATACCATCTAAATCGCGCTATAGTGTTGTCACTTTCGAAAAATTTGCCGTTTATAGGGTATACCCAAAATAGTGTTATATAGGTAAAACCATCTATATAAAGTATGCTAATCGATAAAATCGATAACTTTCGCTCTCTCAAAAATCGGAAAGTGTATTTCGATAGTCAAATACCATCTAAATCGCGCTATAGTGTTGTCACTTTCGAAAAATTAGCCGTTTATAGGGTATACCCAAAATAGTGTTATATAGGTAAAACCATCTATATAAAGTATGCTAATCAATAAAATCGATAACTTTCGCTCTCTCAAAAATTGGAAAGTGTATTTCGATAGTCAAATACCATCTAAATCGCGCTATAGTGTTGTCACTTTCGAAAAATTAGCCGTTTATAGGGTATACCCAAAATAGTGTTATATAGGTAAAACCATCTATATAAAGTATGCTAATCGATAAAATCGATAACTTTCGCTCTCTCAAAAATTGGAAAGTGTATTTCGATAGTCAAATACCATCTAAATCGCGCTATAGTGTTGTCACTTTCGAAAAATTAGCCGTTTATAGGGTATACCCAAAATAGTGTTATATAGGTAAAACCATCTATAGAAAGTATGCTAATCAATAAAATCGATAACTTTCGCTCTCTCAAAAATTGGAAAGTGTATTTCGATAGTCAAATACCATCTAAATCGCGCTATAGTGTTGTCACTTTCGAAAAATTAGCCGTTTATAGGGTATACCCAAAATAGTGTTATATAGGTAAAACCATCTATATAAAGTATGCTAATCAATAAAATCGATAACTTTCGCTCTCTCAAAAATTGGAAAGTGTATTTCGATAGTCAAATACCATCTAAATCGCGCTATAGTGTTGTCACTTTCGAAAAATTAGCCGTTTATAGGGTATACCCAAAATAGTGTTATATAGGTAAAACCATCTATATAAAGTATGCTAATCAATAAAATCGATAACTTTCGCTCTCTCAAAAATTGGAAAGTGTATTTCGATAGTCAAATACCATCTAAATCGCGCTATAGTGTTGTCACTTTCGAAAAATTAGCCGTTTACAGGGTATATCCAAAATAGTGTTATATAGGTAAAACCATCTATATAAAGTATGCTAATCGATAAAATCGATAACTTTCGCTCTCTCAAAAATTGGAAAGTGTATTTCGATAGTCAAATACCATCTAAATCGCGCTATAGTGTTGTCACTTTCGAAAAATTAGCCGTTTATAGGGTATACCCAAAATAGTGTTATATAGGTAAAACCATCTATATAAAGTATGCTAATCGATAAAATCGATAACTTTCGCTCTCTCAAAAATTGGAAAGTGTATTTCGATAGTCAAATACCATCTAAATCGCGCTATAGTGTTGTCACTTTCGAAAAATTAGCCGTTTATAGGGTATACCCAAAATAGTGTTATATAGGTAAAACCATCTATATAAAGTATGCTAATCGATAAAATCGATAACTTTCGCTCTCTCAAAAATTGGAAAGTGTATTTCGATAGTCAAATACCATCTAAATCGCGCTATAGTGTTGTCACTTTCGAAAAATTAGCCGTTTATAGGGTATACCCAAAATAGTGTTATATAGGTAAAACCATCTATATAAAGTATGCTAATCGATAAAATCGATAACTTTCGCTCTCTCAAAAATTGGAAAGTGTATTTCGATAGTCAAATACCATCTAAATCGCGCTATAGTGTTGTCACTTTCGAAAAATTAGCCGTTTACAGGGTATATCCAAAATAGTGTTATATAGGTAAAACCATCTATATAAAGTATGCTAATCAATAAAATCGATAACTTTCGCTCTCTCAAAAATTGGAAAGTGTATTTCGATAGTCAAATACCATCTAAATCGCGCTATAGTGTTGTCACTTTCGAAAAATTAGCCGTTTATAGGGTATACCCAAAATAGTGTTATATAGGTAAAACCATCTATATAAAGTATGCTAATCAATAAAATCGATAACTTTCGCTCTCTCAAAAATTGGAAAGTGTATTTCGATAGTCAAATACCATCTAAATCGCGCTATAGTGTTGTCACTTTCGAAAAATTAGCCGTTTATAGGGTATACCCAAAATAGTGTTATATAGGTAAAACCATCTATATAAAGTATGCTAATCGATAAAATCGATAACTTTCGCTCTCTCAAAAATTGGAAAGTGTATTTCGATAGTCAAATACCATCTAAATCGCGCTATAGTGTTGTCACTTTCGAAAAATTAGCCGTTTATAGGGTATACCCAAAATAGTGTTATATAGGTAAAACCATCTATATAAAGTATGCTAATCGATAAAATCGATAACTTTCGCTCTCTCAAAAATTGGAAAGTGTATTTCGATAGTCAAATACCATCTAAATCGCGCTATAGGGTTGTCACTTTCGAAAAATTAGCCGTTTATAGGGTATACCCAAAATAGTGTTATATAGGTAAAACCATCTATATAAAGTATGCTAATCGATAAAATCGATAACTTTCGCTCTCTCAAAAATCGGAAAGTGTATTTCGATAGTCAAATACCATCTAAATCGCGCTATAGTGTTGTCACTTTCGAAAAATTAGCCGTTTATAGGGTATACCCAAAATAGTGTTATATAGGTAAAACCATCTATATAAAGTATGCTAATCAATAAAATCGATAACTTTCGCTCTCTCAAAAATTGGAAAGTGTATTTCGATAGTCAAATACCATCTAAATCGCGCTATAGTGTTGTCACTTTCGAAAAATTAGCCGTTTACAGGGTATATCCAAAATAGTGTTATATAGGTAAAACCATCTATATAAAGTATGCTAATCGATAAAATCGATAACTTTCGCTCTCTCAAAAATTGGAAAGTGTATTTCGATAGTCAAATACCATCTAAATCGCGCTATAGTGTTGTCACTTTCGAAAAATTAGCCGTTTATAGGGTATACCCAAAATAGTGTTATATAGGTAAAACCATCTATATAAAGTATGCTAATCAATAAAATCGATAACTTTCGCTCTCTCAAAAATTGGAAAGTGTATTTCGATAGTCAAATACCATCTAAATCGCGCTATAGTGTTGTCACTTTCGAAAAATTAGCCGTTTACAGGGTATATCCAAAATAGTGTTATATAGGTAAAACCATCTATATAAAGTATGCTAATCGATAAAATCGATAACTTTCGCTCTCTCAAAAATCGGAAAGTGTATTTCGATAGTCAAATACCATCTAAATCGCGCTATAGGGTTGTCACTTTCGAAAAATTAGCCGTTTATAGGGTATACCCAAAATAGTGTTATATAGGTAAAACCATCTATATAAAGTATGCTAATCGATAAAATCGATAACTTTCGCTCTCTCAAAAATTGGAAAGTGTATTTCGATAGTCAAATACCATCTAAATCGCGCTATAGGGTTGTCACTTTCGAAAAATTAGCCGTTTACAGGGTATATCCAAAATAGTGTTATATAGGTAAAACCATCTATATAAAGTATGCTAATCGATAAAATCGATAACTTTCGCTCTCTCAAAAATTGGAAAGTGCATTTCGATAGTCAAATACCATCTAAATCGCGCTATAGGGTTGTCACTTTCGAAAAATTAGCCGTTTATAGGGTATACCCAAAATAGTGTTATATAGGTAAAACCATCTATATAAAGTATGCTAATCGATAAAATCGATAACTTTCGCTCTCTCAAAAATCGGAAAGTGTATTTCGATAGTCAAATACCATCTAAATCGCGCTATAGGGTTGTCACTTTCGAAAAATTAGCCGTTTATAGGGTATACCCAAAATAGTGTTATATAGGTAAAACCATCTATATAAAGTATGCTAATCAATAAAATCGATAACTTTCGCTCTCTCAAAAATTGGAAAGTGTATTTCGATAGTCAAATACCATCTAAATCGCGCTATAGTGTTGTCACTTTCGAAAAATTAGCCGTTTACAGGGTATATCCAAAATAGTGTTATATAGGTAAAACCATCTATATAAAGTATGCTAATCGATAAAATCGATAACTTTCGCTCTCTCAAAAATTGGAAAGTGTATTTCGATAGTCAAATACCATCTAAATCGCGCTATAGGGTTGTCACTTTCGAAAAATTAGCCGTTTATAGGGTATACCCAAAATAGTGTTATATAGGTAAAACCATCTATATAAAGTATGCTAATCGATAAAATCGATAACTTTCGCTCTCTCAAAAATCGGAAAGTGTATTTCGATAGTCAAATACCATCTAAATCGCGCTATAGGGTTGTCACTTTCGAAAAATTAGCCGTTTATAGGGTATACCCAAAATAGTGTTATATAGGTAAAACCATCTATATAAAGTATGCTAATCGATAAAATCGATAACTTTCGCTCTCTCAAAAATTGGAAAGTGTATTTCGATAGTCAAATACCATCTAAATCGCGCTATAGGGTTGTCACTTTCGAAAAATTAGCCGTTTACAGGGTATATCCAAAATAGTGTTATATAGGTAAAACCATCTATATAAAGTATGCTAATTGATAAAATCGATAACTTTCGCTCTCTCAAAAATTGGAAAGTGTATTTCGATAGTCAAATACCATCTAAATCGCGCTATAGGGTTGTCACTTTCGAAAAATTAGCCGTTAATAGGGTATACCCAAAATAGTGTTATATAGGTAAAACCATCTATATAAAGTATGCTAATCAATAAAATCGATAACTTTCGCTCTCTCAAAAATTGGAAAGTGTATTTCGATAGTCAAATACCATCTAAATCGCGCTATAGGGTTGTCACTTTCGAAAAATCAGCCGTTTATAGGGTATACCCAAAATAGTGTTATATAGGTAAAACCATCTATATAAAGTATGCTAATCGATAAAATCGATAACTTTCGCTCTCTCAAAAATTGGAAAGTGTATTTCGATAGTCAAATACCATCTAAATCGCGCTATAGGGTTGTCACTTTCTAGAAATTAGCCGTTTACAGGGTATATCCGAAAAAAGTTTTTTTTTAATTTTGTATGTAATATTTAATTTACTTTATATATTTATTTACAAAAATGTCTTATTTAAACTTTAAATAATTTAAAATATAATTTCATATATATCTTAAATTTACTTTCTTTTACGACTTATATTTTATATTTTAATCAAAATATTAATTTTAAAACAAACAAACTTACTAACAAAACAACACTTGTTTTTTTAGTAACTGTTTTTTTAAAACGGTATTTATCGTACAAAATATACCGCAATAGTCATAACCAGTTTTTAAAGACATTTTGCATGAAAATATTCTTAATATAAATAACAAAATTTTTTTAATTTATAAAATTTATTAAGAATTTGGGTGATAATATTTGAAATAATACTCTCTCAGTTATAAACTTTTGTATATAATATATTTTAATTAATATATTTACAAATTTATAAAAATTTTATAAATGTAATTAAATAATTTTTATAAATGATGTCAAACATATCAGTTAAACGAATTTTTGCATATTAAGAATAAATAATATGACACGATACACCGAAAAAATTCAAAACTACATTTAAAAAATTTTATCAAGGAAAATCGGTTCGATCTGGCAACTACGAAAATATTTTGTTTCATTCAGTAATGGGTACTTTTTTAAAAAAACCCGCTAAATGTGGCTTCAAAATCGCTAGTAAAAAGTTGCTATTTTATTTTAAAATTTTAGTGATCGGCGATTTATCATCCATATCTTGGTACAAAAGAAAAATTCAAGAAAAAATTCGATAAATTTAGAACATATTTAAAACTAGTTTTTATGCAAAAAAGACTGGATGTTAATACTAAATCCAATTTTAATCATGTTTATTAATATTATTAATTATTAACTATTGATCCAAATTGCGATTGAAAAAATATTGCACGAAAGGAAAGGTTCTTTTTCACTTTTTTATATTACTTTTTTGTTTTCTACGTTTATGAATCTAGATTTATTTAATTACAACTTAAATTTTTATCCTATTTTTAAATTTTCTATTACTTTATCCAAATTTTTTTGTAATTGGAGGTGTGTTGGTAAACTAAATATATTTTTATATTATATCAAGAGTGAGTTTGCTTTTTATTAAACTCAATTGTGATTAAGTGTATAATTGAAAAAATTATCTGAAGCCAATACTACAGAAACACTATATTACCTTTTATATTGTACATTTCACGACTTTAATTTTTATAACCGCCACCAAAAAAAATGGTAGGGGTATATTTATTTTGTCATTCGGTTTGTAACACATCAAAATATACATTTTTGACCCCAAAAAGTATATACTTATATTCTGAATCGTGGTTTCATTTTATGACGATCTAGCTATGTCCATATGTCTGTCCGTCTATTTAAAGCACGATAGAGGTCGACGGAAAAATCTAGAGGGCTAAAATTTTGCCAGAAAAGGGCTAAATCGGAATATTAGAAAAAGAGTTATAGCTCATAATGCAAGAGTAGGTCAACAAAACCATGTCCTTCCAATATCGAATAAAATGCAATTGTGTCCAAACGCAATAATGTAGAGCCATGAAATTTCAAATGTACATATATTTCCTGAGTAAAAACAATATTCTTCCCCAAAAATTGCTTAAATCTATACATTTGGAAATGAGTTATAGATCAAAATATACGAAAATATATACCGCACAGTGTATTTTTCGGTATATTTAAAATTTAAAACCTAATAAAGCTGACAAAATTAGATGTATGATCTGAAATTTTGCAGGAATTGCTTTTTTCTCAAACGCTTTGTTGTAATAGAAAATAAATGTGACACGCCCACTTTTACGCCCACCTCCCATATAACGTTTTATCTCAAATTCATATAATTTCTCTATGAATAAAGATTTTGGAATAATAAAGCACTATATTGAAATATCTAAGTTGTACTCATTAGCAGAAACAACTTCGACACGCCTACTATAACGCCCACTTCCATTGAAAGACTAAATTTACGAAAACATTTTACTATCATATCGAAGTTATACAAAGAAAGTGATAAATATTTTAGTATAAAGAGATTATTGCATAGCGATTACTGTTAATAACAAACAAATATATTTTGTGCTATAAATTGGGTTATTTCCCGGAAATTTGAGTTATTTAATCATCCCGATTTCCCGGGATTATTTTTCGGGATCCCAGGAAATAAAAAAGGTGGCTACGATTCGAAAGCAAATGTTTATATTGAAACTGATTTTATTTTTGATCTCATAGCTGAAGTACCTGTATTTTTGATTTTTGTGCTCATATTTGATCTCGTATCCAGAGAATAATATTTTTTTCAATAAAAAATATTTTTACTCAATTTATATTTTCAATTCAAGTTTCTTTATTAAGTTTTATAGTTTTGAAGTGTTTCTTTTACATTATAAACTATTTTATGCTTTTTAATAAAAAGCTTTTTATTAATTAAAAAAAATTTACTTTTTATTTGTTTCGCTGCGGGATCCCGAGAAATTAAAAAATAAATCTGCATTCCCGGGAAACAAAAAATTGCGGGAAAAAAACAATAAATATAAAAGTACACAAAATTGGTGGTGGGTATAAAAGATTCGGCACAGCCGAATATAGTGCTCTTACTTGTTTGATATTGCGGTTGACAATTTAAGCCACCCAATTATTAATCAACTACTATAGTAATACAACCTTATAAATACCACCTTTGAACAATTGAGCACTATTTTAGTGCTTTTTAAAATTATTGACGCAAAACATTTTTAAGTCAGATTTTTTTTATATTTTTGGGGGTTTCTTTTTTCTATGGTGATACCAAATACAAAATTTCAAATTAATTTTTTTAATTGAAAAATTTTTTTGTAAGGGTATATTAATACAAGATAAAAAAATATTTACTCTTTCTAGTTAAATTTAAAGTATAGAAAATTTATTTATACTATTATTTAGAAAAATGATAAGGATGGATGGTACAGAATATTTTTGTTATTGTTTTAAACTAGCAACCATTTAAAAAAAAATTGTTTTGAGTATATTATATATGTTACATTATTTATTGTAATTAAATTTCGATACTCGTTTTTTGATATCTTGTATGGTTTATGAGGCATAAAGCACCAACTTTTTATAAAATTATATTTTTACGAGAACTTATTATGTAAGTAATGTTTCAAATCGATCGAACTTATTAAATAAATAAATAAATAAAAAATTACATTTGAATATTAAAAAACTTTTCACCTTGTATGGAGATGCATAAAAAAGAAATTGATATTCTAAAACTTTTCTGTTTAAAATTTTACAGAGCAACAATTGACACCCTATTATTATCTTGATAGAAATTTTTATATTTATAGCACCATTACATTTGGGCAGGGGTTCAATTGACGTTCTGTGAATCTGTGAAATGAATAGTTTTTGCGTGTTATATCATATGGTGCCACTATACCTCATGATGTACAAAAACTTTTCATTTCACAGAATGAATGAGGATTGAGCACCAGATGATATTAATAGTAAAATATCTTTAGACTTATAGGTCAAATATCGTTAGGAATACAAATACAGTTTTGTTGCCAGTTGCAAAACAAAGACAATTTATTATTAAAAATAAAATTACTTTTAAATTTATTTGCTCCTTATGCTTTTAATATTAGCGATGGTTGCTTATTATGTTTTTTTATGGACATTTATAATATTATAAAACAAATAGAATCAAAAGTAAACAATTTTTATAACAATGATTTTTTTTTTAAATACTCCGTTTTCTTGGTATTGGTGCTTTTTGAAATTTCAATGCTGACAACACTGCATTTGAATATAGTGTATACAGTTGTTTCATTTTCAATGTTCCAAGTGTTACCTTTTGTTGCCAGACTTTTCTCTTTTATTGTAAAATGCCACACTGTTAATGCACTCAACAAAATTAGTGTAAATTTTGTACAGCTTGAATGTGGTAATAGTTTCTTTAAACATATTATCCATATATCTATGAGCGAGTTTATAATGGCAATAAATTATTAATTTATTTGATTTGATTTGATAGTCTAATTTTAATTATTATTTATTTATTTATTATTTTTTAATTATCTCAAATGTTTATTTATGCAATAGATGTAATACATTTTCCAAATATTTGATTTCGTTTATTAAATTTATTAATAATTATTAGTTTATTTGACCTTTTATAATAATATATAATAGTTTTATAAGCTTAAAGTCCTTTTAATAATAAAAAATTTTTTTGTTTTATTTAATATTATTTGATCAATATTTCGCTACTTCTTTGTGTAGCATCATCAGGATACGAGCTTTTTATTATATATTTGTTTTTTGTTGGATAAAACAAATTTATAGTTTGATTAACAAAATTGAAAATAACATCATATATAACTATATATATTATTATAACTATTACATATTATTAAATTTATTTGTAATATATGTAAAGTAAGTTGTATTTTATATAATATCAATCTTGTTTTGAGCCTATTTACCGAATATACGCCTTGCTATTCAGGCGTCAGTCTATTTATGTTGAAATGTCAAACCAAGCTAAACATAAATTTGACAGCTGACCAAATAGTCGCCAGTTAAAAAAGTATTGCTAACTTAAAAATCTATACCTCTATAAAAAATACTTTACCATTTTATTTTCTAATAAATTTAACCGCAATAATTTTACAAAATCCAATTTTTTACATATTTTTTTAGCAAAAAATTTCTTTGAGTAACAGTAAACTATAACAAAAATGTTGACGATATCTTTAAGGAAGGTATTAAAAAAGTTTTATTTTTCATTATTTTTGCTTCAAATTTAAGTACATTATTAATAATTAATATGAACGATTTTAAAATATCAAAAAAGTAAATATGTTTTATTATTTTTAGTTCAATAAATTGATATAAGAAGATTTTATTTCTTTTATTAGTATAAATTTTTAATTTAATTGTATTTAACTCTTTTGCGATGCAATTTTATGAACTCATAACATTTTTAATAATACAAGATTAAGCTGTTCAAATATGATATAATTTAATTATATTGCTATTTTCTATGTAATATCAAAATAAACCTTAATATATTTACATTCTGTTTTTCATGTAACGTTAAAAATGACCTTAATACACTTTTACATAACATTGGAATTATATATACGTTTTTACACCAATTTCTCTTTAATACGTAATTAACTAATTTTTTAACTATATAAATTTTTTTAAGTGTAATTTTAAAATTGGCTTAGGAACGTTAGGAAAATAAAAAAAATCATACTTTTTTACAGAAAAATACTTTTAAAAACGTATTTTGAAAAGTACGTACAGAGTACTATTTTTTACAACTATGGTAAAAGTATGAAAAAAAAGTATGTTTTGTTCACATCGATGTATATGCCCCTACTTCATTCACTTAATACGGCAGAGAGAAGTTGTTTTTGAAACAGAACAGAAACAAAAAAGTAAAATTAAATCTTTGATATGAATGAGAATTGATCACATTTGAAATAAACAACAAGAAAGTCCTCACACTTTGGACAACACTCTTGTACACACATTTTGAAAATATATGAAACATTCACACTCCCACATTTCGTAGTTAATGATTTTGTGAAAATTGTATTCATTGCCCAGTAACGAAATCTTATCATTAAGATAATGATTATGATGATGATGATTTTGTCAATGATTTATAGCCGGATTTAAAGTTGAAGGTATGTTTGTGAACATACTGTATTGTCCTTTAGCTAAAGTGTGTTCATGAAATTATTTTTGTTACAAACTTAATTAAATAAATTGTTTTCTAAGTTTGAAAATTTATATTTTACTGTAAGAATAAGATACTCCATCAATTCGTGTAATGTACACAAACGTACTTACTTTATTCAGTAGTTTGTTTACTTCTTAATTCCTCTTGATAATAAGAGAAATGTTTTTTAACATTTAAAACAGTGAGAGAAATAAATTTGTTTAAATATTCGAAATAATTTGCCATTTCAAAATAGTTTCTTGTTTCCGGGAGTCTCATTGTCAGTATCACTTGAAAACCTTTTTTTTTTTTAAACATTTCTATAACGTCTTCTAAAATGTGTGAGTGTAGCGCTAAAATTTCTGCAATAATGTTGGCCTTGAATTCAAATATTGTCTCGGGTTCCTTTAAAAACAACTCCAAAGAAAAAAAATCGGGTGCTGACAAATCTGACCAATTAATTCTCGAATTTCTGGAAATTTTACGCCTCCAAAGAAATTGACTTAAGAGTACCATTGTGTCTTGGGCAATGTGGCCGGTGGCTCCATCCTGCTGTAACAACATCTCAGGTCTGTTTTCAAGAGCACAACGTACAAAATGTTCTACCATAAACCGATAGTGCTCTCCCTTTACTTTTACAGCACTTTCATCTTTATTAACGAAACAGTAAGGCCCTAATCGGATGCGATAGGCATTCAGGGATGGTTCTTGGATTTTTAAAATCCCAGAACCTACAGTTCAGCTTATTAGAAAAAATCCATTCAAATGAAAATTAGACAACTTTCTTATAAGCAGATTTTCAATAAAACTGATTTCGTTTCTGGCCGACCGTTGAAGTTAAATCGCAAAATTAGGACGTTGCCGATAACATGCGGCCTTAAGTTCTTGCATCAACTGAAACTTTTGTGGGAATAACAGTAAATATTCTTTTAATTCGCCGTAGTGACGTACGAGACATTTCTAGCTTCGCAGAACATCTTCTGGTAGATGTTTCAGGTGTTTCGTTAAAACTTTGCTCTACACGTTCAATATTTTCCGCAGTGGGTATTAAACGTGCTCTGCCGGTTCGAGGCAAAACTCTAACGGTGCCAAGTTGGTGGTGACGATAAACTAAGCAACGAATTTCAACTTTTAATTGCTGCAGAGGGCAAAATATTTACTTTAAAATGTTAACCACGAAAGGAAACAATTTATCATTCTATGTGGACAAGGCTGGTCCATGCGAAAAAAAAATTATGTTCGCCCAAAACTTGTTCATTATTCGAACAAATCGATGTCTAATGGTAACGCTATATTAACTCGACAAAACCTTAACTTTATATGAATGAAGTTTTGTTAAAAGAATTAAGCACATTTGCTTTCTTCGGTATCTAGTCGCTAAAGTGACTACTAATCCGATATTGAAAGCTGACAACAAAAAACGGTATTTCATGGCGTGCGAAATTACAAAGTTTTTATTAGAATCTTTATTCTAAAAGCACAAAATGCTTGAGCACTTTTGTTCAGGTATAGTTCAATATACTTCGTTTAAGAAAACAGGCAAACTCCATTAGTTCGATTAGTAAATAGAAATAAAGAAATAGAAGCATCCAACGAAAAACATGGTTGATATTTCTTGTGTTCTGAAATAAACAAAGTTTATTTGAAAATGTAACATACTTGTTAATTAAGTAGTACTCGTTATTATTACCTTTTTTTTTGAAGCTACCAAAGTAGAGTTTTTATTAGTTTTTGCAGGCCACCTTGGAACTTTTGAGAAACCAGAATAAGACTCGAAGGACCATAAGTAGCTGTTACTTTTCGAATGCTGTCTCTGTTTGTCAGTATCAGAGCAAAATGTTTAGGGTATAGTTCTTTGAAATTAAGCAAAATAAAACATGATTTTTTTTGAATTAGTTCATTGGAAGCAGTTGTGCTAGACTGAAGTTATTGAAACTAAACGAGGGAGAGAGAGAGGGAAGAAATCGAGTAAAGCTCAATTAAAAACTCAAACTGCAAATTTAAGAATTAAGACTTTTTTGTCTTAGGTCACAAAATTGGACACTAGCACTCATTGACATTCGTTATAAGAAATTATGGCAATGAGTATCATTTAGGTAAGGTTAAGTTAGGTTGAAAAGGAGGGGCATTAAAAGCCCAAACCCATGACAGGTATGCACTTATGCCCAGTTGGCATGTTGTGCGCTCCATATCAAGACAGTAGTCCTTTATAATGATTAATATCTAACTATGGACTTCTTGTTGACAATATCAAGCTAATGTCATACTTATTCTTATTAAATAAATTCTTTAATGGGCAATAATCAAATTCACAGTGCACATTCGTCAGTAGCATAAGCACCTATTCACTTTATGGAATAACTAATGTTTAAAAATTCTGGTTTATATGCAGTAAATTGAATAAAAACACAATGTTCAATAAAATGTATAGTCTGTCAAACAGTTCACTCACTTACTTTGTTTCTAGTCGACTGAAATAATTTTATAAAATTTATTTTGTTTTCAATACATCGTTAGTTTGTGCGAAAAAAATTTAGTTTTGGTACTTTGCTTTCCTTATTTTCCCCTTTTCTCTTTCACTTTCTTAGTATTTGTAATTATTTATTGCCAGTCTCTGGTGAACATAATCTCAGTTTTGAAGAGTATTTGCAATTTGCTTAATATTTTCTTGCCTTAACTCTAAATGATCGAACAGAATTCAGACGTAACGTAATTTTCTATACAAATTGGCACTTAAATATGTCGCAGAATTCAGTCGTGAGATATATTTTACTCTCAGAGCATATTTTCTTTATGATGCTCTCATTTTAAAACAGCCCAACAATCTTACCAGAGTTGCCGTTTTGTTTACTTTTAACCAAAATTGTTTTTTTTCTGATGTGTAGATGTGTACTTTTTTGTTTGATTTTGGTAACTTCTCACTAAAATTTGGATAAAAAGCAAATTTAGAAATAAGCTTGAGTTTCAAACAATTAACAATGCTATGCAAAAGAATTGTGCAAAATCAAAATGTTTCCCATTATGTCTGCTCTGCCAAAACTTTGTTTTAAAAACTTCTAAAATTTAGTTTTTCTCAACAAAGCACAGTGTGGTAGATCGCAAATCTAACTGGGCAAAATTAATAAATCGCGTTGGGTTGGTTCACTTGATACTTATGAATTAAATAAAAATTGAGTTCAAATCTATATATATAAAAGTGAAACTCTGTGTGTGTGTTTGTGTGTGTGTTAGCTATAGACTCCGAAACTGTAAAACCGATCGGACTCAAACTTTGGAAAGTTGTTGTACACATACCAGGGAGTGTTTATGGGTGGAAAAAAGTGGGCGGGGCCACGCCCATAAAAAATTAGTTATCATTTTTAGATACTTGCACTTGACCGATTTTTGTGAAACTTTGCACACATCTTGAGTTGTCATGACTTTACAATTTCTTGATTAGAAAAGTGGGCAGCGCCACGCCCATTAAAAAAAATTTTTAATTTTTTAGCTTTTTGCACTTGATATTAAATTTAAATTCAGAATGCATTAATAAAAGACGATTTTTTTAATAAAATGAGGCAAAAATAAACAGTTCTCAGTGTCAAGAAAAAATAAATTTTTAAAATAAAAAATTGTTTTTTTTTAATACATCTTCTAAGCTTAATTGTAGTTATATATCTGTGGCTTGGAGCTAAAAGGGCCAATGTCACTTTTTTGCTCTTTTGAGTTAATCATTGCATTAGATTTGTTTTCTTTCTCTATTCCATTATGGTAAAACAGCTAAAGTCATACTTTACCCGGAACAGCTTCATAAATAAAATGCTGGCCAATGTCAATATGAAAGCATCTATAAAAGTAAAACTTCAATTCCAATTTTCTCAAAAGTAAATATTTTTACATTTGCCCTTTTAGCTCCATGATAGATACTAGCATTAAGGTTAAATATAATTAAGATTCATGGTTAATAAAATTATTATGTGAGTTTTTTCGTCGGAGGAGTCGGAGATAATCATTTTAATATCAAAACATTTTTAATGAATAATTGTTTTCTTTACTGGTTTTTGCTTTATTACATTAATAAGACACATTAATACACATAGAGCTTTTAATTTATTCACTTTCATATGCATCGTTAAAGGATTCTTCCTCCTCAAAAGCATCAACAGATAATAACAGAGGTTAACAGCAAAAAAAAAAGGGTTTGATAACCACTATATAGATTTGATGCATCATGGATACCTAAGTACAAAAATGGTTAGGTTTTTAATTTTATGGATAATTTTTTTTTTAAATTCAAGATTTTTTTAGACGCTGCTTCACATAATCTATAATAACTCGAAAACTTCTAGTCCGATATTCTTAAAATAAACTTTGAAAAATTTAGATTTACATAGCCTTTAATCCGTTTATATATTGCGTTTTAATCTGATGAGTAGTTTTAGAGTTATAATAAAAAATTAAAGAGAAATATATATTTTTTACGTCAAAATAGCAATTTGTTTTGTTTTCAAAAAATCATGAAAAATCTAAAACGGCAAAAATTGTTCAAATTTATTACTTTATCGCAAAGCCACGTGTAATAGGAACAAAATAAGATATCGATCATAAAAATCGATTGATTTCTTTTGAATTTATTCACTATTAAGTAATCTCGCTCGTTTTCACAAAATTTTAGTTTTTTTGTTTGATATACATCAAATGGAGTAGTTAGAGTTCTTCTCCTAGTAAAATTGTTTGGAAAAAACCTTTTTAACATGTTGCGATAACAACTTGCGATAAAACGATCTGAAGAAATTAAGAGTCGATTGAAAAGATGTGTATTTGTGTCTATTTTTGATGTTTTTCCAGTAAGCAACTTTAAGGCAACATATAGGGTTTATCAAGCCAAACTGTATGTGATTTTAAGAAACGGTTACGATGTCTTCCACTTTTGACCCATTTTTCGGCTAGCTTACAACAAATAATATTTATTTTTGCCTTAAGTTTTCTTTTCACGTCTTCTGGTATATATTTTGAGGACCATACCTAACCATTATTAATGCCAACAAGACCTCCTTGCGATGTATTTTGGGAGATTTTACCCATTCTTCAAAAATTTTCTATCGCGAAAGAGTGGAGGTCATGCTGGAAAAGTAAACAAAAATGTGTGGCGTACGCCAAAATGCGCCAGATGTTTTTGATTTACCTTCAAGTGAACACTTGAAAGATTAACCCAAATATCGTTTTACACCTGAACAATCTGGAATAAACAGCTCTACCTCTACTTAAAAAAATAAAATATTTTATTTTTTGCACTTTCTGAACTGTTAAAAAAAATTTTTTTAATACTTATAATGGAAATATTTAAGTGAAAATCGTAATAAATTTCCCTGAAAAGAAGCTTTACAATAATAAAAAAAAATTACGACAATAAAATCAACGTAGCCTTTTTAATCATAAACCAAAGTCACAAAAAAAATACGCTTCTCTTTGAAATCTGAATGCATGAATTGACAACAACTGACTTTAAAGCTGACTTTTTCCTAATCAGAGTTTAAACAGTTACCTATTGTATTGAGAAGCTCATTAAACAATATGAAGGAATGTTGGCAAACATTATTTTTTTAGTTTTTTCCAGCTATATTTGTGATTTACCACAGTTTGCTTAATATGAATTTCAAATTTTCCGATCTCTATAAAAAAATTGCTTTATATATATTTTTAATTCTATTTAGTTTTTTGCATTAAAATATGAAATAAAACAAGTGAGAGTGCTATATTCGGCCGTGCCGAATCTTATATACCCTTCACAACGTGTAGTCATGCAATAACAGTAGTTTGTATCACCATTCATTTCATATGAAATACGTACATACATATATAAAAAACATACAGATATAAAAACATCCCATTGTAAAATTATAAATTTACATATGTATGTTAAAAAAAAATTTAAAAAAAATTTAAAAAAAATAATTAATAAAATAATAAATATAAAACAAAAAAAAAAATAAAAAAAAATTAAAAAAAAATAATAAAAATATAAATAATATATAAAATAAAAAATAAAAAAAAAATAAAAACAAAAAAATATAAAAAAATTAATAAAAATTTTTTTGGCTCATCTGGGATTCGATGCCACGTTTACTCTAACCAGTATACATGTTTGTATGTATGTATGTTGTTGTTGTAATGTAGTTTTTGTTAAAGGGGGCTTCAAAAAGTTGATTTCAACATACACACGGACAGACTGACAGAGCTTAATCGACTCCCCTATTCATGAGCTTTCAGAAAATATATACTTTATGGGGTCGGAAATGAAAATTGTAGAAATTTCACACGGAATGACAAACCTATAAAAAAAATAAATTTAATAAAATCAAAATAATTGTTAATTTTGGTTATTTTTTTCCTCATTTGGTTACATTTTTAAGAAAATTTGGTTGTAACATTTTTTTTGGTTGTGGCAACGCTGAATGTTACTATTGTTTGATTAAAATTTGTACCTAACCCATTTTTTGTTGGCGCAACCAAAATAATAAATGAAACATAACTAAAAAAAAATAGTATTTAACCGTCGAAAAAATCATTCATCTTTTGGCTTTTACAGACACAATTCTGTTTGAAAATTAATTTGTATCCTTCCAACATTAAGCAAATACGCTGTAAACACTTACTTTACTCCTACCAACGAACTACATATTTCTTTTATGTACAAAATCCTGTCCATTCAAACATTTTAATTATTCTTTAGAGTGTAAATAAATAAAACTTTAGAAAACTTTTAAATACACATCAACTCCATTAAAATGTTGCCGGCATGCATGGTATGTATGTCTGCTGTGTACAAAAAGGAATAATTTCTGCATATACAAACACGCACACACACACACTTTTCGAACCTTACACATACACGCTCACTCTCTCACAATATTTATAGTCCAAGAAATAAATATTCAAGTCAAGATACGAAAAAAAAAAATCATGTTGTTTTTATGCATGAACACCATACATTTCCTTTTATGCTTCTTCCATGTTGTAGCTTAAGTTTTCTAACCATTAAGGATTATGAAACGATTTATTTTGTGGTCATTTAATACATTTTTAAGCCAAGTTAAGTGGTCTCAATTTAAACCGCAAGTTATTGAGAGTATTATTTATTTAAAGCAACAACAACAACAAAACAAACAACTACGCAATTGGTAATACCCACCATTCTCAAACTACTTTTTTGATATAAAATTTCAAAGATTCTGAAGAAATTTTGTGGTAAAAATTTGAGGTTTCTGTAGTTTAATTAAGTTTCAATAAAACAATTTACTAAATTTGTTTGCTATTATTGAAAGGTATGTTCTAAAATGCAAATTAATTGTAACTTTGTTAATGTCTTAATTATAAATAAAATTGTTTAAACACTTTAAACAATTTTCGCATTAAAATAGTTTATGCATGAGTTATTTAACAAATTGCTTTTAATAAAGTGCTTTAGCAATGTTCCTTTTATCACAAAAATGTTTTTGTGCATTTGTTAATTTAGACTATATTATACATATGGGCATTTCCATGAATATGTCAACCATGACTGTAAAAATAAAAACTCTTGAAAGTTTTTCTATATAAGTTTATTGATAAAAAAAACACTCAAATTTTACTATGCGCAGGTATTTATAGCCTACTAAATTATTTTAAAAGCAATAATAAGAGTTTAAGCTGATTATCTCTTTGACTTATTTTAAAGAATTGCAATCAACTAAATGCAAAAATATTATTCTCTAGATACGAGGTCAAATATGAGCACAAAAAAAGCGAAAATACAAATACTTCAACTATGAGATCAAAAATAAAATCATTAGAATTCAATTTCAATATAAACACCTGCTTTCGAATCGTAGCCACCTTTTTTATTTTCCGGAATCCCGAAAAATAATCCCGGGAAATAAGGAAGATTAAATAACCAAAATTCCCGGGAAATAACCCAATTTATAGCGCAAAATGTATTTGTTTGTTATTAACAGTAATCGCTATGCAAAAATCTCGTTATACTAAAATATGTAATAAAGAGTAAAATGTTTTCGTAAATTTAGTCTTTCAATGAAAGTGGGCGTTAAAGTAGGCGTGTTAAAATTGTTTCTACTAATGAGTACAACTTAGATGTTTCACTATAGTCCTTTATTATTCCAAAATCTTTATTCATAGAGAAATTATATGAGTTTGAGATAAACCGTTATATGGGAGGTAGGCGTTAAAGAAGGCGTGTCACCTAAATTTTCCGGCAAAACAATTACATTGATTAGAAGGATATATGTAGCAAATTTTGTCATCATACCTCTAATTTTGGCGGTTTTATGAGCTTTTAAATTTCATTAACGGTAGATAACGTGAAAAGTGGGCGTTATAGTAGGCGTGTCAAAACTGTTTTTGCTAATGAGTACAGCTAAGGTATTTCAATATAGTCCTTTATTATTCCAAAATCTTTATTAATAGAGAAATTATATGAATTTCACTTAAACCGTTATATGGGAGGTGGGCGTAAAAGTGGGCGTGGCACCATAATTTTCTGGCACAATACTGACATTGCCTAGAGGGATATACGTTGCAAATTTTATCATCATACCTCTAATTTTGTCGGTTTTATGATCTTTGAAAATTCATTAACGGTAGATAACATGATAAGTGGGCGTTATAGTAGGCGTGTCAAAGTTATTCTCGCTAATGAGTACAACTTAGGTGTTTCAATATAGTCCTTTATTATTCCAAAATCTTTATTAATAGAGAAATTATATGAATTTTAGGTAAAACGTTATATAGGCGTGGCACATTGATTTTCCGTTACAGAAAAGCCTCTCACCAAAAAGCAAAGTGTGCAAAATTTCAGAATCGTACATATAATTTTGTCAGTTTTATTAGGTTTTAAATTTTAAATATACTGAAATATACACTGTGCGGTATAAATTTTCGTACATTTTTATCTATAACTCCTTTCCTAATGCATAGATGTAAGCAATTTTTGGGGAGAAATATTGTTTTGACCCGGAAAGTATATATTCAGAGTTTCATGACTGTACGTTAATGCGTTTGGACACAATTCCATTTTATTCGATGTTCGAAGGACACGGTTTTTTCGACCTACTCTTGCTTTACGAGCTATAACTCTCTTCCTAATATTCCGATTTAGCCCATTTTCAATACCAAACAAACCTTGTCTATAAGAAAGATTCTGGCAAAATTTGAGCACCCTAGCTTTTTCGGTGCGACCTCTATCGTGCTTTCAACAGACGGACGGACATAGCTAGATCGTCATAAAATCAAACCCTGATTCAGAATATATATACTTTATGGGGTCTAAAATGGATATTTCTATGTGTTACAAACGTAATGACAAAATAAATATACCCCCACCATTTTTTTTGGTGGCGGGTATAAACAATTGTGCAGGCAAGTTTTATACTTCTTTTTGTCACCATTAAAATTAAAAAAAAAATTCAAAATGATAATAGTAACAAATATAGCCCATGTCTAGATTATTAAACGCCAATTTTTGGAATTTTTGTCTGGCTGTCTTTCTACATGTCTTCTTAAACTCGTTTCGCTCAAAAACTACTGGATGGATTTTAAAAAGATTTGATATGGAGGTGCCTTTGTCTCTAAGTTAATGGTGTTTTCTTTTCTGACGTTAATGTTGCATTAATTCCGCCCTATGCCTTCTTTTGTGTTCTTTTCTTAAAAATATGCAATATTATAAACGGGTGACAAGTTCTTTTGTAATAATGTTGCCATAAAAATAACAAAAAATGTCATCAAAGGGTTAGAATATTGCACTTTTTAACAGTTGATATTAAAAAGTAGAATTAAGTTTTTGTAGTGGTTAAAAATAATTTATGGTCCCAAATTATTGAAATGGAAGCAAGAAATGTGGTTTTACATAAAAATACAGCTATCATGTAAAAAAGGTGAACATTTCTGTTCTATTCTGCTGATTATAAAGGTAGCATTTTGTTAGGGTGTAGGCGACCTTTGAAAAGTGTTTAACTATGAAAGGGCAACATTGTTTGTTAGAAAAGAAAACACCATAAGATATAGAATACTCATTAGATATAGGTCTCATTTCTAACAGAAAATTGGAAACCAGCAAATAAATAATATCTAAACTGGTACTAAACGGGTAATAAGAAAGAAATGCATACACGAACACAACAGAAAAGTGAATATTAAATAAATTGTACTATTAACAATAAACTATCGGGTGTCCCAACTAGAACGCAATTTTTAAATTTGGCGCCATTCGAAGTGTCATTGTTTGACATTTGAACAATGGTTATTGTTTGCTAATGAACAACGCATTCTCATTGTGAAATTGTTTTACCAAAATGGTGAAAGTTTTGCGGCTACAGTTCGCAAATTGCGATCAATTTGGGGTCACAATAATGCTCCAAAAGAGTCAACTGTAAAGAGATTAATGGATAAATTTGCCGAACCTGGGTCTGTTAGTGATGTAAAGACAACAACGCGCCTTCGACCAGGTCGATCGATCGAAAATGTCGCAGCTGTACGTGATGATGTCGCTCAAACTCCATCCACCTCAATTCGACACCGAGCTCAGCAAATTGGTGATAACCAGTTTTCAACAAGATGGCGCCACATGTCATACAGCCAGAGAAGCAATTCAATTGCTGCATCAGTTATTTCCCGGTCGTGTTATTTCGCGTTTTGGAGACCAGAATTGGCCGCCTAGATCGTGTTATTTAACACCTTTAGATTTTTTTCTTTGGGTGAATAAGCCGACGACGACTCAAGCCTTAAAAGAGGAAATTGGACGCTGCATTAATGAAATACCGCAGCATTTATGCAAAAAGGTCATTGAAAATTACATTAAAAGATCGCGTGTGTGCCAGCAAAGCCGCGGCGGCCATCTGCACGATTTATTGTTCCATACATAACCTCATTCTGTCTACTTTACGATATAATAAAGTTTCACGATTTTTTTTTTAAATATCTGTGTTTTATTTAAAATTTAAAAATTGCGTTCTAGTTGGGACACCGGATATTTAGTTTCGCTAACAACGATATCAGAATTTATAAATACAATACAAAAATATTGTTGGGGAACGGATTCAACTAGTTATTTATGTTGTGTCAAATAAAACATAATTTTTTTATGTTAAATGAAACAAAATGTTTTTGTTTTCCTTCCAATTTCAGATCTTATGTTTTTATGAGCCACTCATCTAAGAATCTAGATTCTGCTTAAGAACAATTTAAAACAATAATAAAATTTAAAGATGTTTTATCTTTAATCTTTCATATAATATACACAAACTAAGAGCAATTTAATTTCTTTATAATCTTACATAACCTTAAGAACATTGTTTTATTCCAATTACTTTCTAACTTTTTCCACCTTTTTTTCTTTACACATACAAGAATCAATTACAAAGACAACAATTCTACCTTAATATCTCGTAGATATTAAAAGTTCTTAAAAACAAATTTGTTATTTCCTCCTTGTGCTGCTGCTTTATACAGCAGCCAGGTTGCAAGTAAATAAAATTCGCATTTAAACTTTAAACAAGCCGCTACACTTTCAAAACAGCATAATAAATATGTAGTTGTAAGTGCTTTTTTCCAATTGTTTTTGTATTTTTTTATTTTTATTCAGTGTGAGTCTATAGTTTAAGATTAAAGTGTGTTTTATCCGTCATGAAAATCAGCTTAAAAAGTATAGAAATTACTTTATGCAAAGTGAAAAAGTATGAATAAAAAAAAGTGAATGATAGAAAAGGTGAGGGAGGGGGGGAAGGAAAGAAGAAAAGTCGCACTTAACTTTTGTATAAAACTATTACTGCTATTATTATTATATTCTGCAGTTGAAGCTTAAAAATCGTAGCTGAGAAATGTGAGTGTGTCTTCATACAAATATTTTCTGAACTACCACTACTGCTGCAACAAGTTAATCTTTTTCACATTTCACCGGGTCGTTAAAGTAGTTTTTTTTTTGTTTTTTTGTTATTATCCTTTTTTACGAAAGTGTTTGTAATGTTTTAACTTTTATTTTTTTCCTGTTTTTGTATTTGTGTGTGTGTTTTTGCAGGTCATAACGGCATCTGATTCGGCACCAAAATCACTCAGGGATTTACGTAATCGCTGCCTTAATCCTGGCAAATACGCACAACACTTGGAACGTTGGCTCTCATATTATCCTGCCCAACAATTGCACATCATTGATGGCGAGCAATTGCGTCTCAATCCAGTCGATGTGATGAATGATTTGCAACGCTTTTTGAAAATACAACCGGCCTTTGACTACTCCAATCAATTGCGTTACGATGTGAAAAAGGGTTTCTTTTGCCAGGTGGTGAGCGACAAACGCAATAAATGTTTGGGCAAATCAAAAGGTCGACAATATCCGCCCATGGATGACCGTAGTGCTAAATTGTTACAAAGGTAAGTGAAAATGTAATTTCTGTGAACTTCAAAAAAAAAAAAGACAAGATGTGCAAAATAGAAGAGCTGGGCTTAAACCTGCGTTTAAGCATTTTTATTTCAATGTTAATGGAAAATGAAACGAAAATAAAAAACAAGTAAAACATTTGTCTATCAGCTTGATAATTCTGTGAAATAGCGTTGCCAGATGTGTCTTTTTTTTTTTTTGAAAATCGTAATTTTATTTTATTACTTTTTCTATATTTTTAAATCGACATGATGGAATTTTTTATTTAGGGAAATTTAGAGAAAGAAATTGTTTTTTACAGGAAAAGAAAAAAGTTTGCCTTCTCTCTAGTTTTAAAAATGCAGTGCTGCCATAACGATCTCTATAATCGCACCATATGTTCAATTTATTTTTTTATAATTTTTTCACCTAACCGGCTAGTCGGTCTTGCTGTCTTCTGCTAAGTGGGGAAGTGTAGTTTTATAAATCACAATCACAGCGGCAAGTTTGTTCCCATCTTAATATTCCTTTATATAAGCCGATAACATTTGGCAACACTACAACATTAAAAACATCACAAGGTCACCAAAAAATATTGATGTGATACAAGTTGCTTTCGAACGAATTCCCTGGCGATCCGCTTTTAGTCATGCTGAGAATAAGGAATACCTGATAGCACATTTTGGCTGATACTTTATTCAAACTTCAAGTTCAACCTGTTAAAGTTGGTGTTACAAATTCGAGATTTTCCAGTTATGAATTCCAGATTTTAAAAAACGATTAACTTTAGCAAAAATAATATTGGCAATAATAACGCCCCTGTCCTGGATTTACTTTTCTATAAAATTCGTTATGCTTTATGCATCAGCTGGCGAGTGGTTGGCGATCACATTTCTTCTACATTTGACGAATTACAAATTGTTAATTTTATTGGTAACACTTGTTACCAATAAAATAGTACAAAACATTTGCCAATCTATTATTGAAAAGTTTTCTAACTGCTTAAACAAATAAGGCATAATGTAAATGCTCTAGAACTTACACAGGCGCTTCAAAACAGAAAAACAGAATCCAAATAGCTGCATCAATCATAACGTTTGTGTCCTCTTAATAATCATCAGCCCGATAATTTTTTAAGAGTTAAATGTAGCTTTTCACATCGATAGTGAATATGATCTTATCTCTTGCTGGTCTTCTTAGGAACACTATTATTCTTCTCATAACACTTTCATCGCTCTCTAATCATATCTCTCTAAATAATGGTGAGGTTTGATCTATAATGTAAAAAAAAAAATACGTAAATTTTAAAGTGAACATTTAACATTTACTATTTGAAAATGATATCGTGTAAATGTTTTCTATGACTTCTACATCTGAGGTGGCCCAATCGGAATGTCAAATTTTTTTTTAAACTGGTTCGAGCATAACGACTAGCATCTTGTGATAACACGAATAAAGTTGGCTTTTAAAGCTTCAATAGTAGCTGGCTTATTCGTGAAGACCTTTGACTTTGCACATCCTTAAAGAAATTGGTACAAAGGCGTGATATCACACGATCTAGGTTGCCATATTAACGCATCAAAAACATTAATCGTAGCTGGCTTATTCGTGAAGACCTCAGACTTTACACATCCTCAAAGAAATTGGTACAAAGGTGTGATATCACACGATCTAGGTTGCCATATTAACACATCAAAAACATCAATCGTAGCTGGCTTATTCGTGAAGACCTCAGACTTTACACATCCTCAAAGAAATTGGTACAAAGGTGTGATATCGCACGATCTAGGTTGCCATATTAACGCAGCAAAAACATCATTCGTAACTGGCTTATTTGTGAAGATCTCAAACTTTACACATGCTCAGAGCAAATATTCCAAATATGTGATATCTCACAATCTAGGTTGCCATATTAACGCAGCAAAAACATCATTCGTAACTGGCTTATTTGTGAAGATCTCAAACTTTACACATGCTCAGAGCAAATATTCCAAATATGTGATATCACACGATCTAGGTTGCCATATTAACGCATCAAAACCATTAATCGTAGCTGGCTTATTCGTGAAGACCTCAGACTTTACACATCCTCAAAGAAATTGGTACAAAGGTGTGATATCGCACGATCTAGGTTGCCATATTAACGCAGCAAAAACATCATTCGTAACTGGCTTATTTGTGAAGATCTCAAACTTTACACATGCTCAGAGCAAATATTCCAAATATGTGATATCTCACAATCTAGGTTGCCATATTAACGCAGCAAAACATAAAATAAAGTGCTCACATATAAATGATGAACTAACAAATCCATTGTTTCACGCGCTTATGGACTGTAGGGCCTTCTTGTTGAAACCAAAGCTCACCGAGACCATGCGCTTAAATTTCAGAAAGCATATCCATCCGTTAACGGTTACCATTGACGATAGCATTCATATTTTCCTCTTTTTTAGAAGAAATATGGACCAATGATTCCACCAGCCCATAAACAACACCATACCCTTGTTTTTAATGGATACAATTCTAGCTGTTGGTACTCTTCGGCTTCCTCAACAGCCTAAATATGGCAATTTTGTTGATTAATGGATTCATTGAGCCAGAAATGTGCTTCATTACTGAACAAAATTTCACAATAAAACAGGACGCTGTTTTTCGTACTACAGCTGAACAATTTGAAGAAGCTGTTATGGTGTAAATCTTTTCATAATGACTTATCAAACCATATTGAACAAAAATGACAAAGAAGTTTAATATAAATCATGCGCCATCCGTCAAAAAAAAACTACTCACTTTAAATTGCCAGATATATGTCAGAATATCAAACAGCTTTGCTGGCTATTAGAGTCCTTGCCAGTCATAGCACCAAAGGTACGGACTAAATGGAATTTAAACAACCAGAAATGGGTGGTTTACACATAGCACAAAGTGGCCTTAAAAGTCTCACCGCACATTGTTGTACCACATCTTTAGAATGAAACGGCAATATTTTTATTTTAAATGTTTTCTGCATCAGTTTTTTTTAATATGATATTGATCAAGGGAGTACCGTTATCACTGACCGTGACCAGGAGTTTTAATGTTCTGGTCAAAACTTCGGCGATAACCTTTCGCATTCTTTTGAATATTCACCTGAAGAGCCTCCAGAGCTTTTAGCTTATTGACATATAAACGCGACTTTAAAAAAAGCCCAAAAGAAAAAATTTAGAGAAATCAAATCGGTCAATCTTAAAAGCCACTGCAAATTGTTAAAACGATACATTAGGTGACCCAAAAACACTTTCCTTAACATGTCTGTTTTCGCAAGTGACCCGTGTGTGCAGTTCCGTCCTGTTGATATTACAATTCATCAATTTGCGGCAAAAAAAATCATTGGTTATGGTTAGACTTATAATGAAAGTTATTTTGGTCCTTCTCGCCGAAATAAGGCGTATTGACATCACCGTAACTTTGAGTGGATGTAAGACTCTCCAAGAATCATACGTAGTTTTTGAGTACTTCAAAAATTCCTTTTTTTTTTTGTTATTTTTATACCACTTAGGGTCATTATTGGGTATCCCGGTGGACTAGTCAGTAGAGGACTAGTCAGTAGTTTGGGGGTTGTGGGTTCGATTCCCGCCAGAGACTCTAGACTGGTCTGCTTCTCTTTCTTTTCTATTCTAACTATTTCTATTCTCTCTATTAAGGCGTCAGAATGGACCTTAATGGTCTCCGGGTGAGGGTGCAAAGGTAACTTTGCAGCAGCCTTACCTACCTACCTACCTACCTAGGGCCATTATTACAACTTGCCGACAAACTTAATGTTGATAAAAGGTAACGTTTGTTAACGTGGGCAATAAACTGACCATGAAGTATTTTTCGTTATAACAACCTCCATGTAAAATAAATTGTATTTTTTTTTTAAATATGGCAGCACCAAAGCAAATGACGAACAAATTTATTAGTTCCTTAAAAACAAAGTGGCAACGACAAATTTATAATAATAAATAATTTATGAACCTCACATTTAACGTTGAAGGTAGAGTGATCTTCCCTTTAACATATCGGACACTTTTAGGTTAAAGTGAAGTGTTGTTATAACTAAAAACTAGTTATCTGTCCGATAACATCCCAACATTAGTTATCGGTAAGTTATAATAATGGCCCATAGTATATTTAAATCATCAATCTGGCAACTTTTTTCTGTTAAGTTCCCAACATTGCCACTACTATTAATTTACTTTCACATCATAAAATATGGGTATTCGTGTTACTTGCACAACAACTTCAAAACATTTTCGTTTTCATTGTTTTTAATTTTTATTTTTACAGTTTTTTTCCAGTTTTTGTTGTTTAGTTTAGTTTAGTTTAGTTGGACGAACAGCTAACGTCAGGCACCACATCACATTATACATCTCTTCTCACATCACTGCCTGACTGAGTGACTGACAGGCAGTCAGACAGACAGACAGACAGACACTTTTTGTTTTTAGTTTAAGCTTTCCAAAAATGATGGATGTGTCGTCTACATTTTTAAATGGGTACAATTTTTTTCAACTTTATTCTTCTTGTTTTTTTCCTCCTTCATCTTCTTCATTTGCTGGTTAAACTTTTACTCTGCTAAGGGATTGTTGCATTTATCATTACGTCGAGTAACGTGGGGAGGGCCGGTGATGCAATATTTTCATTAAGGCATCAGTAACGAAAGGAAAATTACTAGAAGACAAGAAACAGTGGGAAAATATTTTAAATTTATTTGCGGTGTTGCAAATTATTTCTATAAATAGAACAGGTGCTACGAGTGGGTTTTATAAGGGGTTCCTTTTCAAGTTGGTTTAGTTTTTTGCCAAGAGTTATAACGTTTTTGGACAATTGTGTAAAATTTTTTTTTTAAAGAGGAAGTAAAAAAAAAGACAAAATAAAGAAGATTACCGATTGATTACACGTAAAAACATGACAAACAGGCCCTCGTAAAAATGAAAAGTATTTTTGGTAGCAGCTTTAAATAAAATTGCAAAATGTCATGACATTGAAAGTCATCGTTAAATTGCGGCCCTAATTATTGGCCCTATAGAAACTGAAACAGAAATAACGAAAATGATAATGTTGTTAGTGAAAACAATGAGTTTGATTTAAAAACAGAAACTATTCTATCGAAAAAGGCACGCCGAGGTAATTCCAAATTTTATACTTGAAAAAAAAAATAATAAAAAAATTCTGAATGTCGGTTGTGTGCGAAAATTTACAAAACTAGCGGCAAAACATTGAATTCCTAAACGTATCCATCCTTCTTATAACAACCAAACACAATAGAATATTTTTTTTAAAAATCTGAAACCTAAGAAACAGATTCCGAACGTAAAAAATACATTATAAAGTAAAATGACTCTAATCGTCACTGACTAACAGCCATTTAGTATAGTAGAGGAGGATAAAGGCTTTTATAATTTTGTTAAATGCTTTGGACCGCGCTACGTCATGCCAATAGTTAATAAATAAATTACTGAAAGTATTCGATACTATCGATAAATTTTCCATTTTATGGTTACGACACGTTTTGACTCAGTGAATTTTCCGGCTAACCTGTTCGTGGCGATAGCTTAGGCAGCTTCCAAACCTCTTACTGGCCACGCATTCGCTCATAAAACTAACAGAAAACACAACAAAAACTACTACATTAAATACTTAAACAAACTCCACCACATGAGGAATTTGCGAGAGATAGATTTTTAGTCTGTAATTTGCCCACCCATCCATGTCGTAGCAGCATTCGCTGAAAATTCTTTCTACGACCCCAGAAATCCTCATGACTATTGAAAATATCGAATGGCGTATCTATCGATAGCTTGTCAGCTCTACTTCCTAGTTAACTTGATTGTTTTTTGCATTTATTAAGCACTAGCCAAGCCCGGCGCGCGTTGCTACACCCCTCAATTTAATTGAATATCATGTGCAAGAAGCTGAAAATGATAACTTATTTCTTATGGGCGTGGCACTGCCCACTTTTCTAATCACGAAATTGTATAATCATGAGAGCTCAATATGTGTGTGCAAAGCTCCAGAAAAATCGGTCCAGTGCAAGTACCTCAAAATTATAACTTTTTTTATGGGCAATGCCCTGCCCACTTTTCTTATCACGAAATTATATATCCATGACAGCTCAATATGTGTGCAAAGTTTCAGAAAAATCGGTCAAGTGCAAGTAGCTAAAAATGATAACTAATTTTTTATGGGCGTGGCCCCGCCCACTTTTTGCCACCCATAAACACTCCCTGGAATGTTTACAACAACTTGCCAAAGTTTGAGTCCGATCGGTTTCACAGTTTCGGAGTCTATAGCTAACACACACACACACACACACACACACACAGACAGACAGAGTTTCGGTTTTTTATATATAGATAGATCAACCTGACATTTGGCATCTATTTCGAAGATTATCTAGAGTTTACTTAATCGGTCATGCTTATTAAAAAATTAATTAAAAAATTTTTAAAAAAGGTCTATCTCAAAAATGTTATTTTTTAAAGGTCTTTATGCATATTTCGTTTCATCCTAATGTTTGTACTTTCTTCCCTCCATTGTCTGTGGTGTCACTTTTTATATGAATTTTAAAGTCTTAATTTAGTTCATATGCTTGTATGACTACATGAGAAAAATTTTCATTTTTTAACGTCCAACTCACCATCATCAATGCCAGTAGAGCAGCAGCAACAACAGCAATAACACTCCCTTCATCTCGTCATTGTTGTCGCTTTTGGCTGCCTAATATTTTCATTTGCTGTTGTTCTTCTCGTCATCATCATTATTTGCATTGTGTGTTCTGTGTTTTCCTTTTATTTTTTTTTTTTTTGCTTTCTACAACTTTAGTCCTTGTCTTTTCGCGTAATTTTTTTCTCACACGTTTTTTACGTTTAAAACCCTAAATGTTCTACAAAACTATTTCAATCACTCTGCCACATAATACGGGTTGACATTAACTCATAAAAATATTGTAACGCGAGTGAAGGTTTCCAAAAAAAAAAAAAATATTAATAGAGTTATAGTCTCATTTATTATCAAATCTTTTGTAATTGTTGTTGGTGTTTCTTGTTCCCCATTTTTATCTATGCATTTTTCAAAATATTTAAATTATGTTCGTTGCAAATATTGCAGTTAAAGTAAAAGGTGTTTCCATCAAAAGTTTTAAGTAAATTTAGGTTTTTCTTTCTATGTATGTGTGTGTGTGTTTGTTTTTATTTTACTTGTTGTTGTTGTTGTTGTTGTCAGTTTACGTCCCCCATAAATCATTATTATCGTTCACGAGTTATGAGTGCCTGACATGTCAATAGGTGGTGATGAGTTTTGAAAAGTGCGAAATCGTGTCAAAATACCTGACATCAGACACGCAAGAAAACATTCTCATTTCATTTTCATCTCTTTTTTTTTATTGTTAGTTATAGAAGATTTACCTTCATGGCTAGAAATGTTTTAGCAATTTACACTTGCTAGTTTTTATTTTTTTTTTTACTCTTTAGTGACTAAACTGTTGTATTTGGAAATAGTCACAGAGTAAAGGGTGAAGGTGTATGTTGGTTTTGTAAAATAATAAAACAAGAGATACAAATCTATAGTCTGGACTATAGACAAATCTATAGTCTGGACTATAGACAAATCTATAGTCTGGACTATAGACAAATCTATAGTCTGGACTATAGACAAATCTATAGTCTGGACTATAGACAAATCTATAGTCTGGACTATAGACAAATCTATAGTCTGGACTATAGACAAATCTATAGTCTGGACTATAGACAAATCTATAGTCTGGACTATAGACAAATCTATAGTCTGGACTATAGACAAATCTATAGTCTGGACTATAGACAAATCTATAGTCTGGACTATAGACAAATCTATAGTCTGGACTATAGACAAATCTATAGTCTGGACTATAGACAAATCTATAGTCTGGACTATAGACAAGTCTATAGTCTGGACTATAGACAAATCTATAGTCTGGACTATAGACAAATCTATAGTCTGGACTATAGACAAATCTGTAGTCTGGACTATAGACAAATCTACAGTCTGGACTATAGACAAATCTGTAGTCTGGACTATAGACAAATCTATAGTCTGGACTATAGACAAATCTATAGTCTGGACTATAGACAAATCTATAGTCTGGACTATAGACAAATCTATAGTCTGGACTATAGACAAATCTATAGTCTGGACTATAGACAAATCTATAGTCTGGACTATAGACAAATCTATAGTCTGGACTATAGACAAATCTATAGTCTGGACTATAGACAAATCTATAGTCTGGACTATAGACAAATCTATAGTCTGGACTATAGACAAATCTATAGTCTGGACTATAGACAAATCTATAGTCTGGACTATAAACAAAGAAGAAAAGTGCAAAAGTCGCTTATTGATCTGCTTCCGTAGTTTTAATGAGATCATACTGTGGTTTTATTGACGTCAGGACCGTGAGTTATAATCAGACGATGGTTTCAGCACTGTCATCTGGGTCCGTGACTCTTTATTACCGCCCCTGTGATCGTATTGCTCCAATCATGATCACAAATATAAAATGACCTGCAATAATTCTTGGTTTTTGTAAATTCACGTTGCTCAATTGCTCAAGCTATCTATCCCTTAATTTATATTTTTTTTCTAAAAGGCTATACATTAATCAGCAACAGAGTTAGATTTGCAGTCTGAAAGAAACCAAACAATTCACAAAGTTACTACTTGTGTTAAAAGGTAATACACTTCGAGACACTCATATTTGTCCGAAGTTCGCAAATTCGTTACCCCTGCAAGCATCAGTTAACCATTAACCCAGAAAAGTAAGTGGTTGCCTTATCCAGGGCAAGCAACAGACATTAAACCACCTATGAATCTGTTTTCTCGCTTCGGAATAACCGCTGCCACCACCGCGTGCTCTCTGAATAGACTTCACAGAAAATGTTCTAGAGGGCTACTGATTCCTGTGGTCTCTTGTCAGCCTCAAATGTCCTCCCAGGCTATGATTTCAAGAAGCCAGATGTGTTGGTCTCACCTCACTCCAGAGACTTCTGATAACACACCAAGGCCGGGGAGTAGCCAAGGATAAAAGTTCCTATTATACAGCCACTAAGCAAAATTTTTAAGAATAAAAGCCTTTATTTGCAGTCCATCATACTACAACCGTTGCCATTTTTAGCACTTAAAATTTGAAAGTTAAAGACATTTTATTTCAATTCAAAACAACTGACGTATTTAAAGTTTGATTACAAGAATACTTCACGCTTTTTAATAGTGTTAAACCTAAGATGTTAAACCTAAATGGCGAAAATATGGGTCAAATATTAGCAATTGCAAGTAACCCCCAATATGGTTATCAAATTAAAGGACATGACTAGGAGAGAACAGTTAATCATAAACAAATTCAATAACCAAAATGTTGTCTAAAATGTCATAAATAAGGGCTTGGACAGTAGATACATTAAATATGAACGTTACTATGAAGTCATTTTTGGCATACTTTCTTGCATGAAAGTGTAGGTTATATACAGTCATAGACATTCGTTTGACCGCACTTAAGTTTTTAACCAAAATTTTTTGTCTTTAACTCATTTTTATAACAGTTAATTTTTTTTTTGTTTTTTTTTTATTTACATTGTTAAGCTTGTTTAATAAAACAAAAACAATTATTAGTCTAACGAAGTTTTAAAAGAAAATATGCATTCTTTTGTAAAATTGTTGCTGTTTTTAGTAAGACATTCGTTTAAACGTAACAGTAGAAAAATTCATTTAGATTGTGCATTGGACTTGTAAACAAGTGTTTTTGTACTTAACTGTTAAAATTTTAAATTATTATTTAAAAAAACAAAAAAAATTATAAAAATGAAATTACATCTTTCGGAAATGGACTCAGGAAAGAAAAAAAATGGGCTTGGAAAAAAGTATGAAACAAAAGCTCCAACGAAGGGATCTTCTAAAACAACCACTCGTCAAAAAGGACAAATTCGCCATTAGGCTACAAAGAATCGCTTATCCTGTCGAGAAATAAAAGAAAAACTTGATCTGCCAGTTACCACGCGATCTATCGCTCGTATTTTAAATTCGAACCCTTCGATTAAATGGAAAAAAATGAAGTCTAAACCACATCTAACTAAGGTACACAAGGAGAAACGTCTTAGTTTTAGCCAAACCCATATGTCGTGGACAGACGAATGGAAAAAGTTATATTTTCGGACGAAAAAAAATTACCTTGGATGGCCCAGACTGCTACAGTTGTTATTGGCATGATCTGGACCAAGCGAACGTTGTACGATCCAAGCGAAATTTTGGTGGTGGAAGCGTTATGGTATGGGGAGCATTCTCTTACAACTTCAAGGTTCCTATTTGTTTTATTACCACCAGAATGAATTCAGAAATGTACCTTGAACTGCTGAAAGATGTCCTTATCACAAAACTTGATGAAAACTCTGACGATGAATATATTTTCCAACAGGATAACGCGGCTATTCACGTTTCGCAAAAAAGTAAGGATTGGTTTTCTTCTAAAAATATAAATTTACTTCCGTGGCCAGCATGCAGTCCCGATTGTAATCCCGTCAAAAACTTAGGGGAATACTTGCAGCAAAAGTTTATGAAAAGGAAAGACAGTTTTCGACCGTAAATGAGCTTAAAGAAAAAAATAAAGGAATGCTGGACGGGTATTGAAATTGAAACTCTTCGAAAGCTTGTAAACTCAATGTCAAATAGAATATTTTCAGTTATTCGAAATGAGGGTGGTACCACAAACTATTAGTACACATTAAATTTAAAAAATTTTTTAATAACTTTTCGTTTTTTTAATTTAAAGAAAACTGCGTTTAAACAAATGCCTCTTAATTTTTCAGTTTTTTATGTATAATGTTTTATTAATGTAAAATATATTTAAGCTTTATTGAATTTTTTTTAAGCTAATAAATAAACAAATCATTTAATAATAATAATATACTTGTTTGTTTTGTTTTAACTTAGAAAAAATATACTGCGGTCAAACGAATGTCTATGACTGTATCTAAGATTCTGTACGGCTCAATATAGCACTCCTAATTGTTTAAATTAGTTTCACAATATAAATATGTCCAGTTATAAAGTCTAACTATAATTTAATATTTAAATATTTAATAAACTATTATTAACTCCAGGGACTATGAAAGAATTGCGGTATTTATTTTAATAAATAAAACAGTTTTATTTTTATACCCTTCACACAGTGAAAAAGGGTATATATAGGTTTGTCATTCCGTGTGAAATTTCTACAATTTTCATTTCCGACCCCATAAAGTATATATTTTCTGAAAGCTTATGAATAGGGAAGTCGATTAAGCTCTGTCAGTCTGTCCGTCTGACCGTATGTCCGTGTGTATGTTGAAATCAACTTTTTGAAGCCCCCCGACATAGTTTGGACCCGGGTAAGGTATTAAAATATCAGAAATATTCGGGAGTAGATCGGTATTAAAAATCAGAAACATCGGTACATAAACAACTGAGATATGACCAAAAACCCACGACCACCTCGATTTTTTTTTCACAAAAACAACATTACAACAACAACATACATACATACAAACGTGTATACTGGTTAGAGAAAACGTGGCATCGAATCCCAGCTGAGCCAAAAAAATTTTTTTTTAAATTTTTTTAAAATTTTTTTTTAAATTTTTTTTTATACCCTTCACACAGTGAAAAAGGGTATATATAGGTTTGTCATTCCGTGTGAAATTTCTACAATTTTCATTTCCGACCCCATAAAGGATATATTTTCTGAAAGCTTATGAATAGGGGAGTCGATTAAGCTCTGTCAGTCTGTCCGTCTGTCCGTGTGTATGTTGAAATCAACTTTTTGAAGCCCCCCGACATAGTTTGGACCCGGGTGAGGTATTAAAATATCAGAAATATTCGGAGTAGATCGGTATTGAAAATCAGAAACATCGGTACATAAACAACTGAGATATGACCATTTTTTTTTTTTAATATATTATTTATATTATTATTATTTTTTTTAAAAACATTTTTTTTTTAAATATTTTTTTTAAATTTTTTTTTTAAAATTTTTTTTTTAAATTTTTTTTTTAATTTTTTTTTAATTTTTTTTTTAATTTTTTTTTTAAATTTTTTTTTTAATATTTTTTTTTTTTTAACATACATACGTAAAGTTTCATATGGGATGAATGGTGATACAAACTACTGTTATTGCATGACTACACGTTGTGAAGGGTATATAAGATTCGGCACGGCCGAATATAGCGCTCTTACTTGTTTATTATCTATTTCTTGCTTATTATTTCTTTTAATAAGTACTTGCAATGGTAAGCCAAGCAAAAGCCAGAAAAGAAAAGATAAAAATATTTATCATTATAGACTCATCGACATTTAACCCATTCATTTGCATGTTACCGACTGCTGTTATAAGTAGAGAAATAAGTGTAAGAGAAAAACAAAATATTTTCCAAGTACGTATAGAAAGTGTGTTTAATGTTTGTTTAGTGACCTATAAAGTGTATCTACGGTTAGTTCTTAATGTTTTTCTCTGAAAGCCACTGTTAACCAAACATCTAGCTAAGCATTTCTTCCTTCCTTCCTTCCTTTTTCGCTCACACTAACTACAATGATCACTCATCCACAAACAATCAGAACAATATACACTATAAATAAAGAGTTTTAAAGAGGTTCAACATTATGCACAAAAGTATAACAAAACGTGCTTATTATATCATCTACTCTTAGGGTTTGTTTCCTTATTATTATTTCTTATAGTTTCGAAACTTGTATTGTTGTATTGTTTTATTATTTTTTATTGAAGATTATGCTGTGTTACACATTGCTTATATTTATTTACTTATTTATAATCAAATGTGTTCAGTCATTCGTTTAATCTTTAAACATCAACCTCATCAACCCTGGTTTTCAATACAAAAGAAATTCAGCAATGAGAAAAGTTTCCAGATATTAAAAAATTAATTAAGTAGTTGTTTATATAAGAATAAATTATAAATTTTTAAGTAACAATTAGTGCGGTTTTTTATTCTCATTTTATGTCAAATTTATTATCACAATAAACTAGACGTATGAGTAATATTGGGTGAAATATTTGTTTTGTATTAAATGTCAGTCATACGCTACATGATACAGTCGGTTATTACACACATTGGGCTGTGCCGTAAATTTTTTAAACCCTCATCAACTACTTTTTAGCAGTATAATAAAAAATTTTTTTTATACCCTTCACACCAAAGAACCAAGCCGAAGCGAAATGATCGGCGGCGGCGGCGGCTTTTAATAGATAGTAACGGCGGCGGCTTAAGTTCGGCTTAAGTTTGAATTTTTTTATTTTGTTTTAGTAGAGTAACAATAACTGAGGGGTTTTTCCGTGATTTAATTTGAAAATTTTTCCAATTTGTATCTTAATACATTGTAATTCGAAAATGTTTTCATTTGAATCGTATTACATAATAGAGCCCTTCTACTAATAAAAATTTTTAATTGAAATTGTTCATTTTTCAACATGTGTTTAAAATTTCTGTAATAGAACAATAGCTACAGGATTTTTATATTTTGTAAACACTTTAAACTAAGAACGTCAAGGGCTATATAGTATATAAATATATATATAAGTATATTTAAACCAACACGCGCACATCGCTCAATCAACTTCCCTATTCATAACTTTTAGAAAATATATACGTTAAGGGGTCCAAAATGAATACCATAGAAATTATTAACGAAATGACACTATTTGGAACCACAGGGAAAGATTATACATATTATAGATGAACTGTGCATAAAGTCCCTGTGTTGTTTAAAAGTAGTCAAAAAAATATTTTATTTTTTTTAATAATTTGTTTTTAAACAAGTAAGAGTGCTATATTCGGCCATTCCGAATCATCATCATGTACATACATAGGTATAGTGACCAAATCGTAGCTCAGCTTAGATTTCAGGTAATACGATTTTGTTCTTGATTTTATCCGAAGCCATCTGAATTTTTTACATAGTTAACTGTATTTTACTAGTCAAGCCCGTTTATTTGATACCAATATTGTGGGGGTTGAAAGGGACTAAGCTGTTATTAATATATTTGACCTATATATCCGTCATTTTTTACTTTATGGGGTCGGAAATGAATATTGAAGAAATTACAAATGGAATAAAAAAAACTATATTTACCTTGTGCACCACAGGTAAAGGGTATAAAAAACTGTGTATATTCTATATAAATATTATTTTTCGAAAAAATAAATAAATAAGAACCATTTTTACTTAATTGTGGCTTGTAACGGATGCCGGATACATCTAGTTTAATATATCTAGTTTCTCTGCTTCACACAGTGAAAAGGGGTATATAAAGGTTTGTCATTCCGTGTGAAATTTGTACAATTTTCATTGTCGACCCCATAAAGTATATATTTGCTGAAAGCTGAATATGAATAGGGGAGTCGATTAAGCTCTGTCAGTCTGTCCGTCTGTCCGTGTGTATGTTGAAATTAACTTTTTGAAGCCCCCAGACATCGCTTGGACCCGGGTGAGGTAGAGTAGAACGGAGGAGTAGAACGGTATTGAAAATCAGAAATGTCAGGACATAAACAACTGAGATATGAGCAAAAAACCACGGCCACCTCTTTTTTTTAACCCAATAACATAATACAACAACAACACACATACATACAAACGTGGTAAACTGGTTAGAGTAAACGCAAGATCCCAGTTGAGCCAAAAAAATTTTTTTTATTTATAAATATTTTTTTTTTTTTTATTTTATATATTATTTATATTTTTATTATTTTTTAATTTTTTTTATTTTTTATTTTTTTTATATTTTTTTTATTTAGTTTTTAATTTTTTTTTTTGTTTTTTATTTTGTTTTTTATTTTATATTTATTATTTATATTTTATTATTTTTTAAATTTTTTTTATATATTTTTTTATTGTTTTTATTATTTTTTTCATTTTTTTTTTCATTTTTTAAAAAAAATTTTTTTTTAAATACATACGTAAAATTATAATTTTGGGATGTTTATATACATACTAGATAATACCCGGTGTGCTTTGCCACCCCCATCGTAAGGAAATAAAAATTTTATAGTTCAAAAATATATTTATTTTTCAAGTGCCACGCCTACTATTACTAAATCAACCATTTCTTATTCAAATAATCATATAGACGTCAAAGTGTCTCTTGCAAAATTTGGATACTCTAACTATTATCGCTTCCCAGATATACGAATTTTTTTTATTTAATTCATATGACAGGTGTCACGCCCACTATTACTAAAGCATCCATTTATTATCAAAATAGTCATATAGATGTCAAAGCTTCTCGTGCAAAATTTGGGTACTCTAACTGTTATCGCTTCCCGAATATACGAATTTTAGTATTCAATTGCTATGAGAGCTGCCACGCCCACTATTTCTAATGTACCCATTTTTTCCAGAAATGTTTATTTGAATATCAAAGTTGCTTTTGCAAAATTTTACTACTCTAATCGATATCATTTTCCAAATATACGAATTTTAGTATTTAATCCACGTCCCCACGCCTACTATTGCAAGTCCGCCCATTTTTTACCCAAATGTTCGTGTGGATGTCAAAGTTTACCGTACTTAATTTGAAGACTCTAGCTGGCTGCATTAACTTTCGTGATATATCATATTTAATACTTATTCTTTAATAGGGCGTGGCACCCCGCCCACTTACAATTTCAAACCAAAGTATAGCCTATAGTTCCTTCCAGACATACAGAAAGATTCTGTGAAAATTTTAAGGAAATCGGTCCAGCCGTTTAACCGTCTATAAAGCACAAACAAACATACAAACACACATTGATTTTTATATATATAGATATGTATATGTTTTTATATGTATGTACGTATTTCATATGAGATGCATGGAGATACAAACTATTGTTATTGCATGACTACACGTTGTCAAGGGTATATAAGATTCGGCACGGCCGAATATAGCACTCTTACTTGGTTTTTAATAATGTTTTACAAAAAGAGTTTTATAAATACATATAGTGCACGTTCGTTATCGTTACATACCGATTATTATTGGTGTACACGTTAATAATGTCGATTTTTTGTTTGAAAAATGCATTTATTAAAATAAATTTGTTTTTAATTTCTACAATATCGATTCCCGACCCTACAAAGTATGTTCACGACTTGGGAATTCGATTGAGCCATGTCCGTTTGTTCGTGTGTTGGTTGAAATCAACTCTTAGAAGCAACCATATGTTTCTCAGATCTCTCTGAGTATCAAACTTTTGCAAATATCCGGGAATAAATCGCTATTGAAATCCAGCACGATCGCCCCATAATTTTCTGAGATATGAGCATACAAACACAACTTCCTCTGTTTTTTTCACACATTTTCACCACAAAAACAATATCTATTTATAGATATCATACGCCTCTAGGAGTATTCTTACCAAATTTTTGAAAAAAATCGGCTACTAACCGACAAAGTTATATGCAAAAATAATATTAAAACATATTATTTTTAAATATATCAAATTATTGAAGCTCCTTTTGAATTGTTGAACATGCTAGATACACCAGAATTTAAACCATAGCCTCTAAAATTATCGCCGAGAAAAACTGACATATCGGCTTGAAACTAACTGAGATATAAGCACAAAAATACAAATATTTCGGTAAATTGATTATTTTCCGCTTCTGGACAACAAAGAGCAAAGATATGGGTATCAAAAGAAAGGGCTTGACAAGCAAAACATAAGACACTATAAAAATGTAAAATCCAAGATGGCCACAACATCAAAATGGCGTACAATTGCTTTATATAAGAGTTAATTCTACTAATAAAAAAAAATCCATTTTAGCCCCAACAATATTGGTATCAAATGAAAGGGCTTGAATAGTAGAATACATTAAATTCTTAAAAAATTTAAAATCCAATATGGTGTCTAAAACAAAATGGCGGAATTTTTTTTTTCTTAACCCTATCAATATGGGTATCAAATGAAAGAACTTGACTAGTAGAATACAGTAAACTATGGAAAAATTCAAATTCAAATATGGCATCTGAAATAATAAAGAAAATGGCATGTAACATGAAATCTGACATTGGCTTAACTACGATGTATATATGATGGTAAAGGGTATTATCAGATTCGGCACGACCAAATATGGCACTCTTATTTGTTTTACTCTACCAACATCTTGTCAATACTACAGTTTAATATATAATCCAGACTAAAAATGAATAAATATGTCTGGCCACAGATTCCAGTTTTAATAATTAAAATTGTTTAAAGTAATTTTTTGCAATTCATTAATATTAAGTTTTTTTTTTCATCTATTTGCAGATATTATTTAAGTCATAATACAGCTTTAGTGAAACTTTTAAAGAAAATCGGTGCACGTCCTATTCCACAGTGGCTTAAAGATGACCTGTCAACGGGTACGTGATAGCAGCAACACAAACTACGTAAAATGCGTGCAAGATTAAGAAAAAAATTGCAACGAATGTTAGTCTTCAAGCCAACATTGCCACTGCAACAAAAACAACAACTTCAAGATTCAATTCATCATCAAAAGTCACATAACTACCACAACATTAACCACTACCACCATCACCAGCATAAACATGAATATGAAAGCGACGAGCAAAAAAATCAGCAGCTGCATGAACTGTCAAATAAACATCTTCATCAACAGCAAAAGCAACAACAACAGCAGCATCATCATTTTAAGCGTGAGCAATATCAACTAAACGAAAAGCATACTAATGAATTGTTGGCATCAGAGCAACACCCACCATCGCCAGCACCATTACTGCTACCTGTTATATACAATAAGCTGACAGTGTCAATGAGAAAGATGATGATGTTGCCCATACAACCCAACTCACCTGCTCCCTTAACTCCGCTATTTTATCGACAACATCACAACAAATACAATAAACATAGAACTGTTTATACAACATTTTTTTAGCAGGAATTATAAATAGATACAAATTCATTCCAAAAAAAATATATATATAAAAAAACCAAAAAAAAATTAACATTTAAGCGATGCTTAGATAAGGCAATAGAAACAAACGCATGTGTGCAAGTATTTTTGGGAGTCGATGATAAATTTTTCAGCCTAAAACTTAAATATTTTTTTTTTCAAAAAATGTTTTAATTTTATTTGATTATTTTTTGGTTGTATTTTTTAATTAAGTATAATTATTTAAATAAAAATAATTTTTGATATTTTTTTTTGTAATTTGTTTTCAATATATACACAATTTTACTCAAACGATTTTAGATATAGAAAAATTCTGATGTTTATGTCCTTGTCTTTGTCTTAATTTTTATCGTTTTTTTTTTGTCTACTTTTTAAGAAATTATAATAAATTGTATTATACATTATGATTACTTTTATTAACTTACTTTTTTAGTTTAAGTTATATTTTTTTTATAAATAAATGTATTGACAAAATATTAAGTAAATATTAAATAGTTTTCCATAAAACCTTAATGTTTTACGATTTTTTTTTAATGTAATTTTTTAAGTCTATACATGGTAGCACGCTTAATTGCAATTACAATGCTGTGGTTAGTTGTTCTTGAAGTTAATAACACATTTTCTATAACTTGGATAATTATGGGGACCAACAGCTTTTGTGTCATCTTTGATAAAAGAAAAGAAGCTTGTCAGAGTTTTGTAACAATTAACCCTACCGGTGATATTTTTTCCCAGAAAATATGTTCTTGGCCGACTTCCTAAACGCAAGTTGCAATTCATAATTTAAAAAAATGCGTATGCAATGCTAAACATGTCTTAAGTGCAACCTTGCGTTGCAGAAATTTTTTTTGCATTTTATCGGCATTTAGGAACGCTCATGGATCCACTTTTTGTCTCTGCAATATAAAGTGTTTAACTATTTAAATTATTAGTCTGTGATTTAAATAAACTCTATCAATTATAAATAATTTATTAAAAATAAACAAAGAAAATACTAACTCAGCCATTGCAGCTCAAATGTTTGCATACAAAATAAAAATGATGCGCGATTTTGACAGCTGATACTTAGTAAAATGAGTTGCCAAACGATTAGGAACATTGGACGTTGCTAGAAAGTTTACATATGCGTTTACGAAGTGTATGCATTGCAACTTGCGTTTAGGAAGTCGGCCCTTTTTTCTCGAAATGTTTTTACTTTTCTCTTTGATTTTTTTTTTCAATTTATTTAAGCTGGACAACTGTCTACACCATATAAGTATTTATTTCATCTAATTCAAACATCAGATTTTGTAAAATTTAAATACATTGACTGCCAAGGCCCTTCCTTTCAGCAAATAAGATGCTGGGGGCCACATCACTTTTTTTGCGTAATTTATTTGAAAACTGAAATATTGCGGCCTTATTCATAACTAAAAGTTGGCATTAAGTTAACATAAAGTTTATTCATAATACACATGCCAAACTCTGGCTAACGATTTGCTAAACTCTTGTTAACGAGCTGCCAAACGCTTGCCAACTTGTGAAAAGAGCTGTTCTGTATTGTTGTTTTACATTACCAATATTTTTTGACCTACCTATTCATCCTGTTGCGAATTTACAGATTGTTTGCTTTGCTTTTCCATATTTAAAAAAAATTTATTGTTCGTATATTTTTTTAATTTATTCTTCAATTTTAAAAATTGTTAATATTGATGGAAAAACAAAATATGTCAAAATCAGGGATGACATACAAAAAATGGTTGCATTTTTAAGGAGTTTCTTGCAATTTCAGAGTTGATTTATGAAAAGTTCGCAGACGGATAAAAGTTTGTTATGAATAAACTCTGTGCCAACGAGCTGCCAAGCATAATCGGCATTCTAGTTAGCAGCTCGTTGTACTTAGTGTATAAACTGTGGCTAACTTTTTGTTCCAACAATATTCATATTTTCACAGAAATTTCATGGGGGGCCATACATCATATTACTGCCATAAAATCCTATTTGAGGTCAGCCAATATTATGTGACATGGCTAGAGAGAATGAAAATCGCGTCGGACATAAGTATGTGTTCGACGTGGCGTAAACCACATAGTTCAGTGTCACAGTCCGACCTGACAGTCGATGTCTTAATATGCCTACCAAGCTACAGAACAACAAATCAATTTATTAAGAAATAAAACTTGGCACCACCTGTGAATGGTATAAAAAAAACAAACAGCTGATTGAGTACGAGTACCTTATTTACAGTCGTAATTCAGTTCTGGTCGGGTTATTGCCATTAGTGTTTAAGGGCAATCAGGTTGTCCCTTTTTATTTGGTTAACGTGGTAGTTCGCTGCACGCAAACAGTCAAGTGGAGTCTGTATGTCTCCGTTTTGACACCCTTTTTATTTGACTTCAAGAGTTTTACGTCTCACTCTCGCATGGTTTATTGTGTGGCGTCGCGTAACCGTGCCTTATATACAGTTTTTACACTATTCTACAATGAACCGCATGCTTTTCTTTTAATTAAAATTAGGGTGCCCCAGTGGACTAGTCAGTAGTGTGCTTGTCTGCTAGTATCGAGGTTGCGGGTTCGATTACCGCTAGCGACTTTGAACTGGTCTGCTTCTCTTTCTCTTCTATTCTAACTATTCTATTCATATGGAGCGCACATCATGCCAACTGGGAATAAGTGTATACCTGTCGTGGGTTTGGGCTTTAAGTGCCCCTTCTTTTCAACCTAACCTTTAATTTAATTAACTGCAGGAGTACCCACAAAACTCAAATATTTACCACTGGCAGAGAACCAACTAAACTCTTATATTTTTTAACTGGAAAAGTACCAATTAAACTCATTTACTTGTAACTGGAGGAGCTCCATAAAGCTTATTGTAATTATTGGTCAAATGTCTCCTACTTCCTATACAGCGTATAGGTCGGCGTGCGGTGACTGTACCAACGTTTTGTAACTGGAGGAGAACCAGAAAAATCAATATTTATTTATAATTCGAGTGTCTGCTACTTCCTATACAGAGGTATAGGTCGATTTAAGGAGAAGGAACCAACGTGGGACACCCTGGGTGCAAATTACGGCATTCAAACGTGATCGAAATTTAATTATTCTTATTAGAATCTCTATACCTAAAGCACAGTGAACTCGATCGTTCGAGTAAAATTTCGAGCGTGATCAAATGCTGTAATTTGGCTCCTGGTTTTTTGGTTATCTACCTCTGCAAATCAAAAAAAGGACCTCATTAATCTAACTTGATTTATTTAAAAACATTATTTAAAATTTCTTCTTGTTAACATTTAAGATGCAGTGATGGCTGTATTTGCAACAACCGCTCCATATGGGTAACCAAAATTTCGTGGAAAATTCAGTGGCCGAATTACAGCATTTGAATGTGATCGAAATTGTCAAATTCTTATAAGAACCTCTATATCTAAAGCACAGCGAACTCGACCGTTCGAGTAAAATTTCGATCGTGATCGAATGACGTAATTCAGCCCCAGGACACTAATTTTTTCTTCCTTCGAGGAGACTAAATGTTTAATGGCAACATAAATTTCACTTCTTATGCACGGTAGGGGTGAATAATTTCCATACGTAATAATTTTCCGATACGTTCTCGCATTTGCGCATTCTACGCAATTTATACCTAATTCACTTTAACAATAGTGCCAAGGGTATATCGATGGTCACAAGTACAATAAGCCTAATTCAAATAATTGTAACTTAACAGGAGAAGGCTACAAACCAATTCTATACACAATTGCAAAAACTATATAATAAATCATTTACGAGTTATCAGGTAGATGACTCTTTCACCAAAACTATTGTTTTTCCAATATACAAGAAAGGTGATCCCAATCTACCGGCAAACTATAGAGGTATTTCGTTCATGAACTGCGCTGTAATGATTGGGATAATGATGGGAATCTTAAAGGAACGATTGTCTAATTGGGTAGAATAAAATTATAAACTTACAGAATATCAAGCAGGATTTCGCAGAAATTACTCTACAGTCGATAATTTTTATAATTTGTCTGCTATTGTAAGCCTTAAGCTAGCTGAAAAAAAGAAGGTGTACGCATTTTTTGTCGACTTCAAGGCTGCCTTCGATAGCGTTTCAAGAAATGCTTTGATTTACAAACTTTATAAAATGGGCGTCTCTTACAAATTTGTACGATTCATAGAAAGAATCTACACAGCAACACACAATCTGCCGTTTGGACTGGTGAAGAATTTTCGGAGTATTTTGAAACCAAATCAGGTGTCAAGCAAGGGTGCTTATTGTCGCCATTACTTTTTGCCCTGTACATTAACGATCTATATGGAAGGTGGACTGATGGTAGAAAATATGAATGTCCGTCTTTTACTATATGCTGATGACATAGTCATATTAGCCGATGATATTACCGTAATGCAACGAATGATTAGAAATCTGGAAAATTATTGTTACCGAAGAGTTCATCGTGTTGGGCGAAATTCGTCGTTCGTCCCAATTGTGCGCCGAGCATTATTCATAACTAAAAGTTGGCATTAAGTTAACATAAAGTTTATTCATAATACACATGCCAAACTCTGGCTAACGATTTGCTAAACTCTTGTTAACGAGCTGCCAAACGCTTGCCAACTTGTGAAAACAGCTGTTCTGTATTGTTGTTTTACATTACCAATATTTTTTGACCTACCTATTCATCCTGTTGCGAATTTACAGATTGTTTGCTTTGCTTTTCCATATTTAAAAAAAATTTATTGTTCGTATATTTTTTTAATTTATTCTTCAATTTTAAAAATTGTTAATATTGATGGAAAAACAAAATATGTCAAAATCAGGGATGACATACAAAAAATGGTTGCATTTTTAAGGAGTTTCTTGCAATTTCAGAGTTGATTTTCGCAGACGGATAAAAGTTTGTTATGAATAAACTCTGTGCCAACGAGCTGCCAAGCTTAATCGGCATTCTAGTTAGCAGCTCGTTGTACTTAGTGTATAAACTGTGGCTAACTTTTTGTTCCAACAATGTTCATATTTTCACAGAAATTTCATGGGGGGCCATACATCATATTACTGTCATAAAATCCTATTTATCGTCAGCCGATATTATGTGACATGGTTAGAGAGAATGAAAATCGCGTCGGACATAAGTATGTGTTCGACGTGGTGTAAATCACATAGTTCAGTGTCACACATACATATGTGCCCGACCTGTCAGCCATGATACAGAACAACAAATTAATTTATTAAGAAAAAAAACTTGGCACCACCTGTGAATGGTATAAAAAAACAAACAGCTGATTGGGTACGAGTACCTTATTTACAGTCGTAATTCAGTTCTGGTCGGGTTATTGCCATTAGTGTTTAAGGGCAATCAGGTTGTCCCTTTTTATTTGGTTAACGTGGTAGTTCGCTGCACGCAAACAGTCAAGAGTAGTCTGTATGTCTCCGTTTTGACACCCTTTTTATTAGACTTCAAGAGTTTTACGTCTCACTCTCGCATGGTTAATTGTGTTGCGTCGCGTAACTGTGCCTTGCTTGCAATGAACCGCGTGCTTTTCTTTTAATTAAAATTAGGGTGCCCCAGTGGACTAGTTAGTAGTGTGCTTGTCTGCTAGTTTCGAGGTTGCGGGTTCGATTCCCGCTAGCGACTTTGGACTGGTCTGCTTCTCTTTCTCCTCTCTTCTATTCTAACTATTCTATTCATACGGAGCGCACATCATGCCAATTGGGAATAAGTGTATACCTGTCGTGGGTTTGGGCTTTAAGTGCCTCTGCTTTTCAACCTAACCTTTAATTTTATTAACTGCAGGAGTACCCACAAAACTCAAATATTTACCACTGGCAGAGAACCAACTAAACTCTTATATTTTTTAACTGGAGAAGTACCAATTAAACTCATGTACTTGTAACTGGAGCAGCTCCATAAAGCTTATTGGAATTATTGGTCAAATGTCTCCTACTTCCTATACAGCGTATAGGTCGGCGTGCGGTGCGTGTAACAACGTTTTGTAACTGGAGGAGAACCAGAAAACTCAATTTTTATTTATTGTTCGAGTGTCTCCGACTTCCTATACAGAGGTTAAGGTCGATTTAAGGAGAAGGAACCAACGTGGGACACCCTGGGGGGCAAATTACGGCATTCGAACGTGATCGAAATTTAATCATTCTTATAAGAATCTCTATACCTAAAGCACAGTGAACTCGATCGTTCGAGTAAAATTTCGAGCGTGATCAAATGCTGTAATTTGGCTCCTGGTTTTTTGGTTATCTACCTCTGCAAATCAAAAAAAGGACCTCATTAATCTAACTTGATTTATTTAAAAACATTATTTAAAATTTCTTCTTGTTAACATTTAAGATGCAGTGATGGCTGTATTTGCAACAACCGCTCCATATGGGTAACCAAAATTTCGTGGAAAATTCAGTGGCCGAATTACAGCATTTGAATGTGATCGAAATTGTCAAATTCTTATAAGAACCTCTATATCTAAAGCACAGCGAACTCGACCGTTCGAGTAAAATTTCGATCGTGATCGAATGACGTAATTCAGCCCCAGGACACTAATTTTTTCTTCCTTCGAGGAGACTAACATAAATACAACATAAATATCACTTCTTATGCACGGTAGGGGTGAATAATTTCGGTTGTAACGGGTTCTTCATTAAGCGCTGTCTATTTTTTAATTTCAAATAAGGTGTACTCGTAAGGCCTATCGATACATTGTGTAAATGTCCGCCACGAGTGGTGATGGTTGCCGAGCATCCGAAATGTTTAATTTTCCATAACTGAATTGAACCGATGGCATGGGTTTTGTCGGCTTTAAATGCCGCATAGATCTCCACGTTAAATGATAATTTTCTCAAAATTGATAATGTGACCAACGACATGCTGTCCATATCATCCAATTCAGGCCAAAAGAAGTTATAAATCATTGACTTATAGCATTCGTCCTTCACGTTAATGGCCTGTCCACTGTCGTTCTCAAAGAGTTTTGCTGCTGTTAATGCCAATCACGACTTTTCGGAAGCATTGAGCACTTTTGTGTCTCATGTATATAGATCGGTTTCGTTTCAAATTCAACTATTTTGATTGTTGAAGAATCTATTCATCCAAAATTAGGTTAATCAAGATAAGATAATTTTTTGATAAAACGTTGCTCAGGCATAACATCCGTTTTTTTTTATTCTATTCTATTTCTATTTTTTTATTTTTGTTCTATTTGTTGACCGTGCATAAGTCACATACATATATGGCCAGGTTATTAAGTTAGTTCAGCTTTTTCAAGTGGACCTTTACCATTGGAGTAGACGCTAAACTGTAAGTTCAAAAGTTAATGAGTTTAATTAGTACTCCTCCAGTTGATTTAGTTAAAAAGCACGCGGTTAATTGTAAAATAGTCTGTAAACTGTATAATTTGTATGTGTTATTGACTGCCATATCCGAGCATGGGGATTAAAGAAAACAGCCTATTCGACAGATATTGCTTTAACAGTATGTGTGTACAGGGTGCCCCGGTGGACTAGTCAGTAGTGTGCTGGTCTGCTAGTTTGGGGTTGCGGGTTCGTTTCCCGCCAGAGACTCTGGACTTGTCTGCTTCTCTTCTCTCTTTTCTATTCTATTCTTCCTTTTCTATTCAGGTATCACAAAGGGATCAATATAATGGACCCAAGTGAGCTGCACAACAGCTGCCTGTTCTACCTAACCTAACCTATGTGTGTACATTTGTGCCTGTATTGCGTTTCACAACTTTTAAAACAATTTAGATAAAATTGTAAAATTTGCATTATCATCATCCACTGAAATTTGTTTATTTAATTCAATGATAAACGTGTATAATTCATTCTACGATTTATTTCACAACTTTTCCATACCCGATGTACGAATTCGTCTTGATAGAAAACATCTACAAAAAAGCTGCTTTGTGGTAGCAATTCGCCGTTGCATATGCCTGTATGAATATGCCTTGATTAGGATTGTAAAAAAATTAACTAGAAGTTAACAATTTCCTGATACCCTGTAATAGGTTTAAGACTCTTAAATAATGCACCTCCATGAAAGCAACTTTGGCATGCCTGTATTATTTTTTCTAGTTTTCGAAAACAGATTTCAAGTTGTTTTTTATTTATTTTTTACAATTTGTGAAAAACTTTTGTACTCCTTTTATACAAATATGCCGTCGAAATTGTGAAACATGCATTAAATCATTTGCTAATGCCATTTAATTTTCTGTGACAAAACAAGAATGCTTGTATCTGCCATCAACTTAATTAAATGAAAAAAGGCAGAACAAGTTTTCTTTCTTCTAGAATTTAAAATGGTACACTCAATTAAGTTAGTTTCAATTGATCTGTAGATCATCAGCTGTTTCTTTCCAAAAGTAAAAATTTTGTAAATTTTGCTCTCATAATTTCGAGTCATCAAATTTTACATTAAAAAAAAAACAATTTTCAAACAATCCTCTACGAAATTTAATTACCTTGCATAGTAACATCAAGGAAAAATTATTTATAATTTCTTTATGAAACTCACTTAATGTCATCATCAAAATGTTTTATGTATAAATTAAAATAAACATCCATTTCAAAAAATTCAACTTGTGCATTCACATACTTGCATATAGAAAATCTGACAACACTTTAATTAAACACCCACACACACATCAACAATAGAACTTTACAATATAAATAAAATAAATAAATATAAAAATTCAAATAAATACGTGTAAAAAAAGAATGTTGATTTAATTTATAGTATTAAAGACTGCCTCATTAAATTTATGCATTTTTGTTTACTCTTTGTGCTGCCACTAGCTAAATGTCCCCCCGCTCTTAACACTTGCTACCTAAAACTTTGACTCACTTTCTCTCTCGCTCTCGATCCCTTTTATCCTCCCTAAGCATTTTAGTGTAAAAAAAAACGAGAAATAATAGAACTAAATACAAAAGTAACTGTAATTATAATTCGGTGTGTAGGAATGTTAGTGTAAATACAAAAAACAAAAACACACTACTACTAAATAGTATTATACTTATTAAAATATATTTTAATGGAATAAACAAACAGCATGTAAGAGTACAGCCAAAAATACTAACAACAACAAGAAAAAAACTAAAGCAAATAAAACAAAAACAAAACGTGCTTACAAGTGGCTGATGGATTATTCATATAGAAAAGAGAGAAAAAAGATATAAAAAACAACAAAATTATTTAATTAAAATGGAAAAGAAATAAACAAAAATAAGTAACATTTAATAAGGCATACATACATAAAAATTGTATTGTAGATTAATGCTTGTAAATAGTAAAAGAGAATGTATGCTTGTATGTATGTATGCAAATGTAGAATATTAAGCAACAAGAACAGAACAGCAAACTCATAAGCCTACATTAAGAAAAATTAACAAGAATTATATTAATAAAATAAAATATATATTATAAAAAAGAAAAATAAATAACAACAATAAAAACTATATTAAAAATGACAACAACAAAAAATGATATGCGTCAATTTGTTTTAATTTTTAAGTACGAGTACATGTAAAGGGTGTTTTTTATTAGGACGGATAATGTTAAATTTAAATGAAATAGAGCAAAACATTTCTTATCCAATTGGCTTTATTATTAAAATAAATTTATAGCTCTAATGTATAAATATGATTTCGATTTTGTAGCCGCCGCATCTAGCACATCAAAGGCTTAACTTGGGTATCCAATTTGTTCCCAGTAAATCAGGTTAGACTAGCTTGAAAGGAGAAAGAAATTAACATATTGTTCGCTCTTAAGGATAGAAAATTTTTCTATTATAAACTTATTCCCAACAAACATAAAAAATTTCGACAAAGTCAAAACAGCAGTCTCTTTAATTTAACTCATTAGGAATTTTTTATTTGAATTCCTGTTATATTCTAAGTTCGGCATAGAATGCACGAACGGTTATTATTTTGAGTTTTGTCGAAGCCGAATATTTTAAAATGCCCATTTTGCGAATATCGCATAATCCGGTTATATTGGTGCAAATAAACCGGTTTTTATTATGAGCTGAACAGTACTTACTATTAAATATATGCACACACCAAAATGCCCTACAAAAGTCAATCATAAAGAACATATTTTGGAGGATTTATTTTATTTCGATAAGTGTCATAAGTGATTTGAAAAGCTAAAAAGATGATAAGAGTTGATAAGATGAGTTCTCATCTTTGTGTGACGAGTTATTACAATAGTTAATCTGATAAATTAGTGTAATCGGCTTTAAATCTCCTTCGATTTATTAAGATTTGACTCACCTCATAGAATGTTGGTCACCTTACCGACAGCAGTATTTTGGCATTTTTTTAACATATTCCTTTCACGCTTAAACTTTAAATTAATTTTTGAGCTTTTGAAAGAGTTAAGCATTCTCTAAGATTATAATATTCAACAATCATCCCTATTTGACGGCTTTTTTGTTTCCGATTATATCGTGACGACTTGGAATTCATATTGGGTACGTTCGTAAATGCAACAGTTGCGCATTACTGCAACAGTTGCGCATCACTGCAGCATAGTAAAAGTAAAACGTTCATTAATGCAACCTTTGGCAGCACTTTTAAACGTCAAAAGTTCTTTTTTGCAAGCAATTGGCAGTGCTTCCGCAAATTTCTGCAAATATTACATCAGTTAAGTTTCTGATGCAATAGTAATCGAGTATACATATAATGAGAAGTAAGTAGCGTTAAACAGCAATTACTTCTTTAGAATTAATTCATTTAGGATTTTAGTTTTTTTATTATTTATTATTATATTTTTTATTTTAGTAATCAACCTTCTTTTAACTTTTTGTTTATTTCATATAATCAGAAGTCGTTTCATTTTGTTCCTAATTATTTTTTCATTATAATTTAGGAAAAGTTTGTCGCGTTTAACATCAACATTTTTAATAATATTTGCTATTACCATTTTGGATAAAATTTTATATTTTTTGCAGAACGTTCAAAAAAGCAAACTCTACGTAGTTGTTAAGCGGCTGCAATGCATTTGCAACCGCTGATCGCGCATCAGCAACTATATTTGGCATTACTGCCTTAGTGATGCCAAAGTTTGCAGCATTTACGAACGTACCCATTATCTTTAGGCGTTCACAATTTCCATGCGAATCTATCTAAGTCTTGCATTTTGGAAAATTTCGAAATTCAACTTTTTATTAGAGTCTTGATAACTGATTGATTTGTTTAAATACGAATCGAAGCTTTATTGACAATCTCCTTAATGCCTTTCATAATTTTTCAAAACCTCAGCCTGAAAACAGTATTGTGATCTGGTAGACGGCTGTGTATACCACAGATACCAATTTCAGTTCGTTCACCAATCTTCGATTTATCTTTATAAAGATCAGTGACTTGGATATTTTTTGCCTTACTTACCTCATCCCATTATTTCTTCTTTGGTATAAAAGACATGCATTTTACACTTTCATTTTCAGTTGGTATTTTAACACACATGTTACTTCTGTGATTCTGTTACTTCCCGATTCATATCTTTACAGATAGCCAATCAGTGATTAAGACATTGAGAAAGGAGAAAGTTGAATCCCGGAACGTTCTGCAACGCAAGAGCGAGATAAACTCATATGCAAATTGCGTACATCTGGAGGTAATATGGATACCAAGCCATCACGGGCTGATCGGAAACGAAAAAGCCGACAAATTATCCAAAATGGGAGCTCTTCAGAGTAACATAGCTTTGGATAACGCTAAACCCCATAAACGATTCAAGGATGAACTTAAATGTTGGGCGACGGAGGAACATGCCAGAAAATGGCAAGGCACTGATGTCGGTAAGGTGACAAGAACACTCTGGGGTGACCCAAATCTTGAGAAATCAAAGGAAATTCTGAGACTGAATAGACCAACACTTAGGAGACTAACCAGTCTGATTACAAGTCATACGGAGTTGAGAACTCTTCTAGCTCGCATGAAACTGTCTGAGGAGACGACATGCAGAGCATGCGAGGAAGAGGATGAGACTTTGATACACTATCTCTGTCATTGTCCTGCGTTTGGGCATATTAGACACGAGAATTTTACAGTGGATACTATGCCCGATTTGGAGTACCTGGGGAACTCGAACTGGAGATCCATAGGGAACGACATTGAGGGGACTGAGTTCTTGAACTAGTCCAATATTTATGGGAAATTATGATTGTGGTTTTAAATTGGGAATTCCGGTTCCCACATGGAGCGCACAACATGCCAACTGGGCATAAGTGTATACCTGTCATGGGTTTGTGCTTTTAGTGCCCCTCCTTTTCAACCTAACCTACTTCTGTGATGTGTAATTTTCATTTCAACATTGCAAATAGTTCCAATTTTATAACGTGTTTCCCTCTCCTGTAAACTTTTAAAGACTCCAGGTAAGTAATTTTTGACTTTAAGGTGACGATATACTAATGCAGCACTGTCTCTGGATCTTTTGAAATGGTCTTTTATTAACCTTCGCTTTTCCGCACTACTAATGAGGCATACATTAGGCTCGGTCCTTTAGGCAAAGTCTGGATCATGATTAACATTAACACAATGTGATGTTAATGCAGTTTTCTGTGAAACATTATTCCTGTATTTTTGGTCTGACTTATGTCCTGCAATTCTAGTTTCTAGTTTATTCTTAGTTTTAAATAGTTTTAAATACGGAAAATAATTACAAACGTCGCTATTTATTAGAAATGTTACAAATAATAAACACACCAGTAACAAAGAGGATTAATTACAAATCAGATACAAAGGGAATAGCTCAGAATTATAGATATTTAGTTCAGAAATTTTAAAAAGCGGAAATGAAATATTTTTATAATGTAATAGATTATAAGTAATTAATTTTTTTAGTTATAATTTTTTTATATGACAAAATTTTTGAAATTTGTCTTTAAAAATTTTTATTATTAGTATAGAAAAAGAAAATATTGTAATTTTAATTGTTAATTTATTGTGTTAAAAAAATATTTCCTGAAGATGCTACACGAAGGAGTAGCGAAATATTGAAGAAAATAAAAGATTGTTTAATATTGTTTTTTATAAAAAGAAGATAAAAAAAATAAAACTGTTGCATGACCTTAGGCTCGAATAATTAAATACAAAAATTTTTTAATATTTTTTTTTATTTTTTTTAAATTTTTTTTAATTTTTTTTTTAATTTTTTTCAATTTTTTTTATTTTTATTTAATATTTATTGTTTATATTTTTATTATTTTTTTTTTGTTTTATTTTTTTTAATTTTTTTTTACCCTTACAAGTTGTGAAGGGTATTTAAGATTCGGCATGACCGAATATAGCACTCTTACTTGTTTCTTTATACAATTTGTTTCCAACCTAATAACGCCTTTAGGGGAAACATTTAATAACCCTATAGTCATTAGGTCACACATTCTTTAGCACGAGTCATAGAAATTAAATTTCGTGGTAATTTTTGTCATTTAAAAAAATTTATTTTTTTCAATTAAAACTGCTTTAGGCCACAGTTTATTGATAACCCTACACCATCACTAATAGCTTTGTGGTGTGTAAACATGTATACAACGTGTGGACTGTTGGCAAAACAACTTATTTCGGATTTTCACAAAATTTCAGGAGAGCCAATAAGAAACATCAAAACAGTTTATAACAAGACGCACATTAATGTTAACGAATCGGAATTTTGTAGTCATTTAATGAAAGATTCTAAATCAAATTTAAATATTTTCGCAAATGTTCAAAAGCAAACAGGAGTTCAAAAAATAATTAATATTTGTTAGTAATTCTTTTTTTTTTTGTGCGTGATATCCCTTAAAGTTTAAACAAAAAAGATGCCGGTAAGTGCAAGAGAAGCCTCGTGAAAATTTTACTTATTTAGCTAAGAAGGTTAAACATTTTTTTATCTTGACTTAAGTTGTTTTGTTGAAATGTGTGTACTTTGTACTATGTGCGTGTAATAAAAATGTTTAATTTTAAAACAAATAATTAAATTCATGTATTGCTTTGGTGTAAATAATCTCTATAGCAGTTTTGCCATATTTTTCATGTTTTTAAGTTTATGCTTGTTGGCAATTTTTTTGTTGTATTTTTGTTATTGTAATTATAATTATGTATAGGTAATATTAATTATATTATTACAGCTGCAAAAAAAGCACACGCACTTAGAGAAATAAGAATCAAAATAAAAACTGGTCTAAAAACATCTTTCATCTCGGAAATCAATTTCTTCTTGAGTCGACTGAAGGTGATTAAAACGGCGGCTTTCTTGAGTTGTGTTGAAAATAAAACCAGCTGCGGCTCTGAGCCGTTCGACTTGTTTCATTGTGCCCATGATGTCGTCTGCGTAGTTATCGGGAGAAAATATAGCCTATGTGATAATATAGGCTGTTTTTTATTTGCGAACAAAACTGTTCGTTGTGATTATGACATTAAATGGACGAAAGCACTGATTTACGAACGAAAAAGGTGAATCTCTGAATTTCCTGCGAAACAAGAGTGACCCAGCAAAATAACACATTACAAAATAATGAATTGAAAGTATTAGAAAACAGTTCTTCACTACCTACAATTTGGCATCTAAACCCATTATTTTAACACGGCGATGTCATTGAAGGCAATTACTTACCTCGCTCGTTTACAAATAAGAATTAAAAAGAGTACTTATCAACATCGGACTCGTAAAAGAACTTATTACAGTCGCTTATAAATAGGGACTTAAATAAGTACATACTTTTGTAGCAATATATAAGTACTTGATTTGAATAACCTACATAACCCATTACTATTATGGACTTACAGTAGCCGTTCGGTTCTTCTAAGGACAAAAATTCGGTTTTATTATTCTGCGATACGTTAATTTGAAATTTAAAAATCATTGAAAATCTATAAGTCACCACTTTTTTAATGAAATGCTTTACCGCTGTTATCAAAATCATTATTACTTATATGCTAAGCGTGTTAAACTATATGAGAATTGTAAAAAGTTGTGTATTTGAATGGCTTCTAGCAAAATTCAAAATAAGAAATTGTATTGTGTGTGTATCTAAGCAAATGATTAAAAATAAGTACCTACGTATCACATTATAAATCAAGTCATTACTTAAATACTTCTTAGTAGGACATACGATATTTAAAAGTCATTAAAAATTATGTTGTTCAATAAAAGCAAGTTATCACCTAGTTTTTGCTGGGATATTTATATATCGTAACAAATGTGTCTGAAAAATTATAATTTTGGTGATAAAAATATAGGGCAGTCGTGTTTATTTGCTCATAACAAAAAAAGTTATGGGGCGATAGTGCTAGATATATCTTCGAATATTTACAACAGAATAATGCCACACGCAGGTCTGTGCAAAATCTGCGGGCTTCTAAAAGTGAATTTCAACCAACACACGGACATACCGACAGATAAGTATTGCTCAATCGACTCCACTTAATGGAGTTATAAGTAGAAAGGCCCTAAATCAATGAATTGTAATTACAGGAGAAGTTAAAACGTAATAGAAACTGTATTTTTTTATTGTCTATGGATTATCAAACTTTTGTAAAATTGCTTGTAAAACTGTTATTTTTTATGTTATTGCGTAACATTTTTGGGTTCAGGTGTATTTGTGTGAAATGTATTGAAACCACTGAAAAACTAAATTTCGTTAAAAGTACTAGTTGGAGCCTTTCTAGTTGTGACCATCGATATAAACTTGGCACAACAGATGGAGGGTATACACATTTTTAAATCTTGTGTTTAGTTTTCTAATATTTAACATTTTGTTGGTTTTTTCTCTAAAACATATTTTTTTTTATTATTTATTTTTAGTTATCGACAATTTTTGCTAGTTTTTATCTAGTTAAATCGCTTTCAAGTTTCTGTAACTTTCTTTTTCAACCTTTTTATCTTTTAAGTGTATTTTATGGTTATTTTGTTTTTGCCTCCTGTGCAATATTTACTGATGAGTTCATTTAAATTACAATTACATCTGCATTTAAATAAATAAACCGAATGAATAATATTTTTTCAATTTTTAATCACAATTTGTTTATGGTTTTGGTTGTTATTTTTTTAAATTATACACATTCATACTTAATACATATAAAAAAATAACATAAAATCAAAAAAAAAATAAAAAAATGCAACAAATAATATTTAATATGAATATCCATAATTAATTTAATAACAAGTAGTTAGTTTAATAAATTATAAAATAAATAAATAAAAACAGCAGGACTGTCCCTGCAGGCTGTGTCAGAGACACGGCCATTAAGTTTAACGTAGAATACGCCATCCGATAAGACAGAAAACATACTTATATAACAATAAATGATAAATAATATAAGCGAATGAATTTATTTATTTGATAGTTACTTTTGATAATATACATGTTAAATTCAAATTCACATTTAACATTTTGTTTCACTTAAATACATAAGTAAATATGCGAAATTTCTATATTTCATCAATCAAAACAACAGCCGAAGGTTTGTGTCCACACTGAAACAGCAGCATAGTTTGTGTTCACGCTACAAACTCAAACACTCAACCAAACACCCCACATACATATGTTTGAGTGTATGTGTTTAAACAATTTTCATTTGAGAAATTTAAATATTAGGAAGATATCAACCAATATGAAATGTATATCAAACGAAAGACAACATCTTCATTTACCTACAAAAAAATTTTTAAAAAAAGTTATCGCGCCGTTTCCTCATAATCAATGAAATAAAGATTACAACAAGAACAATCTGACATGACTCCCTATACCGTAAGGTAAGACGTATTCTACGCCAAAAATAATATTGAATTGCAGTAAATTATATTCTATGAACAATTGTATGTTAATAAAGAATTTCTTTAAATAAGAGTTTGAGTAAAAATTTTAGAAAAGGTGCGTGTGTGGTTAAGCGGTAGCAATAATGCATATGGATGGTAACAAGTAGGAAGGCTCTAATTCGTACTTTTTTAAAAATTTAGTTTTTCAGTGATTTTAATACAATTCACACAAATACAAGTAGACACAAAAATTTAACGCAATAGTATCAAAAATAACAGTTTTACAAGCAATTTTACAAAAGAAATTTCAATATGATAAGAAATACAGTTTCTATTATGTTCTTCTCCCGTAAAATTACAATTATTTGAGTAAGGGACTTTCCAGTTGTGCCCAACGATATATTCTTGTAAGTCCAATTTGAAAAATTATGATGAAAATAAAACTTCAGCAGTATTAGAGGAAGGAAAAAAAAATTAAAAACAGGTTATCTCACAAGATCAGCTGATAGGTTTTACTTTTTAAGTTTTTACGTGAAACATCATATATAAAACAATATTCTGCCATGAAGAATCTAATAATACCCCTCACCATCATATACATAGATAGAATGACCACATCGTCGCAAAGCCTAGACTTCAAATTTAATGTATAAATATGTTTTTACTTTATTGATTCCGACACCACCACTGATTTTGAATTTTTACATATTTATCCGCCATTTTGTTTCGGAAATAAACTTGAATTTGTTATTTTTTTTCAATATATACAACCTACAACTTTGCCGAATGGTCCATAGTAAACAAAGAGACCTAGAGGCATTTCATATTTATAAATAGTAACAAACGTTTCTATAAATAATCTGAGGTCTGAAACTGTTTATTTTTTTTGTAAAAATATAAAAAAACCGAATATTTGCTTATATCTCAAAACTTTATGGGGCGGTTGTGTTGGATCTAAATAGCGATTAATTATCAAATATTTTCCAAAGATTTATACCGCATACAAATTCTTAAAGTTTATATTCCGCAACACACGGACAGACGAAAATTTCTCAATTGATATCTCTATTCATACGCTTTCAGAAAATATATATTTTATGGGGTCGGTGGAACCTCCAAGAGTACGTGCCCGTATATCAGGCAGAGATGCTTGAATTGTTACACACGTTGGACCACTTGCTGGAATATGGAGTGCATGGGAGGAGAATTATCATAGCACTTGATAACCAGTCTGTGGTTAAATGCGTGCAGCGTATGGATGTGAACTCGAAACTGGTGCTCGAATATGTTCTGAAGCTCAACAGGTACGCATCTGTGAACGAGGTAACGCTAATGTGGGTTAAAGGTAGGCTTGCCATATGCCAAAAGTAAAAAAACTGGAAAATTGAAAAAAATAAACTGGATTTTGAAAAAAAAACTGGAAAATTTTAACGTGCACTTCTTGTTAAAAAAAAAGTAAAATTTTATTAAATACTTTTAATAAAAACGACATACAAACAAGGAAACTTGACAATTAACATTAATTTTTACATTATATTACATACATATAAAAAAAAAAAAAAACACATATATCTACTTTTTTTGCTACATATATTTTGTATTTTTATTTACAAAATTTACTAATTCTTTTGCTTTATTTGAATTCAAAAATGTTTAAAAATTTTTGCAACTTTCGTTAAAATTTAGTCTTAATAAAATTTTAGCCTTAATTAGGTCGGAGGACTATTGCCTTTCTTGTCAGTACGAGTTATTTAAAATACTACAAAGCTTTTCACAAAAAGCATTGCTAATTAGTATGAAAAGAACAAATGAGATCAGTTTATATAGATTTTGTGCTTTATTTTTATCACATTTCTAAAAAAAAGACGGACCATATCTTATCAATTGGAATATCTTTCGGAAACTTATCATTGGCCTCTCGGAGGCAGCATAAGTCAGTATACAACATATTATTTTTAAAAAAGTTTGATATTTGTAAAACTTTATTTAACGATAGACTCCCTTCGTATTTAATGGAAATTTCTGACTGGCATAATTTACAATAGGAAGTATATCCGCATTTTTTTTTATCCATTTAGAATAATCAGGAGCCTCAATTCACCTCTCGCAAAAGGTTGTAATTTTTTATACCCTTCACCTGTGGTGTACAAGGGTATATATAGCTTTGTCATTCCGTTTGTAATTTCTACAATTTTCATTTCCGACCCCATAAAGTTTATATTTTCTGAAAGCTTATGAATAGAGGAGTCGAATTAGGCTGTGACCGTCTGTCCGTGTGTTGGTTGAAATCAACTTTTAGAAGCAACTATATCTTCCTCAGATCTGTAAATGGTATCAATCTTTTGAAAATATCCGGGAATGAATCGCTATTGAAATTCAGCACAATCGCCTCATAACTTTCTGAGATATGAGCAAATAAACACGACTGCCTCTGTTTTTTCCATATTTTTACCACGAAAAATAAAATTTTTCAGCCATTGAATAATTTATAGGTACCTTTGCTACTATTTGTAGATATATATATGTAATATGCCTCTAGAGATATTTGTGAACAATTATGGATAAATCGGGCTCTAATCGGTAAAGTTATAGGCAAAATTTTTTTTAAATGTATATTCTAAAAATTAAAAAAAGCGAAAATTAATTTTTTTCAGCTTCTAGACAACCGAGAGAGTTAATAGTAATATCATCTAAAACGACTTGACTAACGCAATATAAGCACTATAAAAAAATTAAAATTCATGTTGGCAACCACTACAAAATGGCGGACAATAAATTTATATATGGGCCAAATCTGGTGTTTTAAAATGTAACTTCTTGAACACCCTCAATATTGGTGTCAAATGAAATGTCTTGAACAGTAGAATAGATTAAATTAATATAAATATAAAATCCAAAATGGCGGAACAAATTTTTTTAACCCCATTAATATGGGTATCAAATTAAAGTGCTTGACTAGTAGAATACAGTAAACTACGTAAAACTTTAAAGTCAAGGGTGGTGTCGGATATAATAAGGAAAAATGGCGTATAACATGAAGAATAGGTTTAGCTACGATGTGAGATTATACCTATGTACATGATGGTGAAGGGTATTATCATATTCGGCACGGCCGAATATAACACTCTTGTTTCTTTTTACTTTGTTGAAATTTGTATTGTATCCAACTTTCCGTCTCTGATGTATTTCGTGTTTGCAAATCGAATTCACATTCTCTTTCTCTTAAGTACTATATATAAATGTATATATTTATGTTGAAAGAGAACGAAAGCTTTGATCTCGCTTTATCTAGGTTTTAATTAGGGATGAAATGTTAATGTTAAAGCTAATGTAAATTTATGTATTTTTGTAGGTGTATTAGGAATAAAAGTTAAGTTTAAATATTTCAATATTTTAAAATGTTTACCATTTTTATACCCTTCACACAGTGAAAAAGGGTATATATAGGTTTGTCATTCCGTGTGAAATTTCTACAATTTTCATTTCCGACCCCATAAAGTATATATTTTCTGAAAGCTTATGAATAGGGAAGTCGATAAAGCTCTGTCAGTCTCTCCGTGTGTATGTTGAAATCAACATTTTGAAGCCACCCGACATAGGTTGGACCCGGGTAAGGTATTAAAATATCAGAAATATTCGGGAGTAGATCGGTATTGAAAATGAGAAACATCGGTACATAAACAACTGAGATATGAGCAAAAACCCACGACCACCTCGATTTTTTTTCACAAAAACAACATTACAATAACAACATACAAACATGTATACTGGTTAGAGAAAACGTGGCATCGAATCCCAGCTGAGCCAAAAAAATTTTTTTCAATTTTTTTAAAATTTTTTTTTTTTATTTTTTTTTAAATTTTTTTTTTATTTTTTTTGTTTTTTTAACATACATACGTGAATTTATAATTTTACAATGGGATGTTTTTATATATGTATGTTTTTATATGTATGTACGTTTTTCATATGGGATGAATGGTGACACAAACTACTGTTATTGCATGACTACACGTTGTGAAGGGTATATAAGATTCGGCACGGCCGAATATAGCGCTCTTACTTGTTTTTCTTCTGTTTAATGTTCAAAAAAACCAACTTCAAAAAGATTTCAACTAATATATGTATGTATGTAGCTAGGTACTTATAGGGAAAATTAACTCAAATGAGCAAGCGAATGGTATAATCTACGTAGGTATTCGTTTTAATTAACTTTGCATTAATTTATGTAAAAAATTTCATTTGTATTATAACTTTATTAAGTTTTAAAATCTATTAACAAAAATTTTTATTCCTACCTCTGATTTGTTTTCTTTTTCCTTTCATATTCTTGGATATTGCTATTGGTGTTGAGCGACAAACTTTAAGAGAGTTTTTAGTTTGGTTTTTATTTTGTTCACTAATATTGCGTATACGAATGTATGTATGTATTTAAGCTTTGATTTACTTGATATGTACCTTCATAAGCAAATAATTCCTTACTTTTTGTACAAAATTAAATTTTTGTGGCACTTTTTTAAACACAATTTTTATTATTTTTTTCTTATTACCTAATATAACAACAATTATGTATGTACATACATATATAAATACAATATGTACCAATACGCATTTCTTTTTTTTCGTTTTCCGGTTTTTAACTTTTTTGTAGGTATGTAGGTATATGATTTGTAGATTTGTGTATTGAACTTTACTTTTTTTGGAGATCAATTTGTTGTTTATTTTTTTTGGAGATTAATTTGTTAATGTAATTTTTTGTTCTTTTCTTATTCTTTATGCACTAGTTTAGTTCTCGGGAGAATGACCATGTAGTTTTGTGTGTTAGGTGTACAAACTATGTATGTATGTATGTATGTATTTAAGCTTTGATTTATTTGATAAACATACATACATACGTATAAATTTATAAGTACATACATAAGTAAAAAGTTCCTTACTTTTTGTACAAAATAAAATTTTGGGGCCTTTTTTTTACACAATTTTTATTAATTTTTTCTTATTTATATGCAAAAGATTATGAATGTACATATGTATATAAATACAAATATGTATAAAAATTTTCTTCTTTTCTTTTCCGGTTTCCTACTTTTTGCACAAAACATTGTAACGTTAAAAAAGGGTATATATAGTTTGTCATTCCGTTTGTAATTTCTACAATTTTCATTTCCGACCCCATAACGTATATATTTTCTGAAAGCTTTATTCATATGGGAGTCGATTAAGCTCTGTCAGTCTGTCCACGTGAAATCAACTTTTTGAAGCCCCCCGACATCGCTTGGACCCGGGTGGGGTATTTAAATATCAGAAATATTCGGGAGTAGATCAGTATTGAAAATCAGAAACATCGGTACATAAACAACTGAGATATGAGCAAAAACCCACGACCACCTCGATTTTTTTTTCACAAAAACAACATTACAACAACAACATACATACATACAAACGTGTATACTGGTTAGAGTAAACGTGGCATCGAATCCCAGCTGAGCCAAAAGAAAATTTTTTTAATATTTTTTTTTTTTATTTTATATATTATTTATATTTTTATTATTTTTTTTCGTTTTATATTTATTATTTATATTTTAATAATTTTTTTTAAAATTTGTTTTTTCTCTTAAATTTTTTTTTTAATTTTTTTTTTTACATACATACGTAAAATTATAATTTTACAATGGGATGTCTTTATATATGTATGTTTTTTATATATGTATGTACGTATTTCATATGAGATGAATGGTGATTCAAACAATTGTTATTGTATGACTACACGTTGTAAAGGGTATATAAGATTCGGCGCGGCCGAATATAGCACTGTTACTTGTTTTTTCTTGGACGGTCCAGCTTTTTTCTCGCATTCCATATTTATGCGTATTCACATTCAAACAGTCAATAAATCGTTCTGTAAAAAGAAAAACAAATGTTTTTAATTATTTTATTAATCATAAATAAATACTTACTATTTACTTTGGCCAAAGATTTTTTCATCTTTTCAAACAGCTGTTTAATGCTGTCAAATTACTAGTGATGGACTAAATAATCAATTGTCAAAAAATAATATTGTTGGTACTTTTTAAAGATTTTGTTGTTCATAAATTATCAGTGATGTACAAAAAAAAGCTACAAGTCAGTGTTACGAAAACCTGTTACTTACATATATCTGTGGCTTGGAGCAAAAAGAGCCAATGTCACTTTTTTGCTCTAATTTTTGAGTTAATCATTGCATTAGATTTGTTTTCTTGCTCTATTTTATTATGGTAAAACAGCTTAAGTCATACTTAACCCATAACAGCTTCATAAATAAAATGGTGGCCAATGTCACTATGAAGGCATCTATAAAAGTTAAAGTTCAATTCCAATTTTCTCAAAAGTAAATATTTTGACATTGGCCCTTTTAGCTCCAAGCCACAGATATATTTGCAAGGACAATTGCATAAGTATATATAAAAGATTTTTTTGTACAAAATATTAACTGAATTAATTAAAAATATATATTATAAATAAAACCAGTATTTCACTGAAAAAAAACTGTGAAATTTATATTTTACCTGGAAACTGGACACGACATAAAAAACCTGGAAAATCCAGGCCATTCAAGCCTAGTTAAAGGACATGTTGGCATAGATGGGAATGAGGCGGCAGACGAACTTGCGAAAAGGGGAGCTGTTGTGGCATTCTCTCGACCGGAACCTAGACTTGCTCTTTTGGTTGGGATGGTGTGGGAGAAGGTCCTACAATGGGTGGAATCTATGAACCTAAGAAGGTGGATGGAGACGACCACATATAGACAGTCACGTATGGTGCTCAGAAGGCCGCTTTGCAGGAATGCAGTCAAGGTACTCGAAGGACCCTGAGCTGGATAACTGCTTTGATCACAGTGCACGGCAATTTCAAATATCATCTGCACAGGATTAAGGTTGTTGGAGGGTAATGTTTGCAGAATGTACCTTAATATTGCTAAAACAGCAGCGCATGTAGTTTGCGAATGTCCGGCAATGGCTGGCAATAGACTTAGTACCATTGGCAGGCACACGTTGGATGTGAGTGCTATGGGGGAGATGCTAGCGATTACAAAGGACTCTGTGATGAGGATTGATTGTACAATGTGAAGTCACAAAAGTCTAGAACAAACGCCTGGGATTGCACGGGACTCAGTGAGTTCGGAGATACCCTATTTTTTTTGGTAGCCTCGTAATGTCTGGGAAACAAAGAGGGTAGAAAAGAGAACCGTTTACGGAAGAGGTCTGCTTCGGTATCCCCCCCTACATCTATTTATAATAAGAGGGGTTGGAAATAAATAGTGCAGACATTGCTAACGATTTCTTTAAAAAAAAAAACCATTTTTAAGTTTCGTTTAAGTTTTATCATGGTTTGTATATAAAACTAGTGATTATTTTTGCGGCCAAATTCGGTATCAAATTAAAGGTCTTCTGGACAACTAATGTACTAAATTGTAGCGAATTAAATAAAAAAATACACAAATTTTCGATTTTACTTACAATAATATTGACAGAATATATTTTAAGCGGAAACAAAATTCGAAATTATTCATTCCGTTGCTGCGGTGCTATTCTGTTGTTGCGGTAAATATATTTTTCAAATAAAAGAGTGTTTTTACTTTTAGAAATATAAATATCTTTTTCAGATATTTTTAACTAAAAGCTGACACAATGGCAGCTAATAATAAATAGAGGGAAAGCAGAAAGCTTATTCCCTTATAATTTCAATTTCATATTGATCGATATATCTTTCTTTTCGTGCGGAACCTTTAATGCAACCCACTGATTTATGATATCTTGCAGGACATTTACGCAATTTTGGAAATGTTTATTTTCACTATAATTTCACTAGAATATGAGAGAATATACACATAAACAAAATGTCAGTCAATAGAAATGAAAAATTTTAAAAAATAAATTTAATGCTTCTCATTTACTAGTTCCAATAAGTTTTAATAGTTGTAAATCAAATATGAGTATAACAAAGATTAGGTTAGATTCGGCAGACGTCCGAAGGCATAGCTCACTTGGGTCCTCCTAGGGTCCCGTTGTGATATGAGTATAACAAAAAAAGTGCTAATTTTGAAATCGAGCTGGTTTCAAAAATGCATTTCACTCGGCTAATATCAGATTCATTAATCAGTATTCTTAAATGTTTGCAACTTAATTAAAAAAAAAAAAATGTTTTAAGAAGTTAAACATTTTATGAAAATGAACTTCAGTTTAAATAAGTAATTTACTGTAAATTTTATTAAAGTTACAAAATAAATAATAACTGTTATACGTATGTCTATAGGTATGTCACCACCCACCTCATTTTATTAACTTTAATTATTATATAGTTTATTTATTTATTTATTTTTTTTTTTTTTGTTGTATTTTCGAAACATTTTGTTTGGCATATTTCCAACTGTTTAATCCTGTTGTAAACTAATAATAATGTAATTATTATATTCATATTTAAGTATCTATGTACAAATTTAAATTATTTAAAACATATACATGTTTATAATTTTCTATTTGTTTTTTTTTATAGTCATTCAATTAATTTTAATTAAATATTTAAAATGATACGTTCTCGTAATCCGTTATTATATATTTTTTTATATTGTTTGATATTTTACTACAGCGTAAAATTGTTTTTATGACATTTTTAAATTCAAATAGAGTTATTAAAGTCTGTGATTTATATTCAAATTGAGTGTTTAAAAACAAATATAATAAACATTAAGCTAAACATTTTCAAAGAATTTAATGTGGAAATATTCCTTTTATAATCGATTAAAAAGCAATTTTTTCTAATATTTATAGACATCATAATTGTTGGCATTGTTGTAGAAATAAGGGTTTAGCTATGGAAGTATGCTTGTAATTGTTAAGGAATTTTACAAATTAAATTTTCAGTTGCAAGGTATAAGGTATAATTTTAATGTTGCGAAAACGTCTATAACATTTTTCTTCTTCGCCAAATTTTTAATGTATTTAATTTTAGCATATTTTTAAGTAGAACCACTGTATCAATTTTGCTTATATGTAGTGCAAAACTCCTCGCTGTAATGTTTAAACGCTCAAGCTTGGTTGTGGAGGAAGATATCAAAGGGCATTTTCACCACCAACCCAAACTAAGTCAACCAAATTTTTTCCTTCTATAAGTAAATAGAAAAGCCCGGCGCGCGTTGCTACTCCCCTTTATGAATAAAAATGCATTCTGAATTTAAATTGAATATCAAGTGCAAAAAGCAAAAAATTTTAGCTTTTTTTAATGGGCGTGGTACTGCCCGGTTTTCTAATTACGAAATTGTATAATCATGAGACCTCAATATGTGTGAGAAAAGTTTTTGAAAAATCGGTGAAGTGCAAGTAGCTAAAACTGATAACTAATTTCTATGGGCGTGGCCCGCCCACTTTTTGCTACCCATAAACACTCCCTGGTATGTGTACAACAACTTGCCAAAGTTTGAGTCCGATCGGTTTTACCGTTTCGGAGTCTATAGCTAACACACACATACACACAGAGTTTCACTTTTATCAAACAAAAAAAAATTTAAAATGAGTAAACTGGATCCGCGCTTTAACTTCCATGAAAATTTATATTTTCTATAGCTGAAGGTCAAAAGGGATCATACTTTAATCAAACTTCGAAATTGTCTGAGCAAAATTGTCATTCTTCATAAATATTTTAAATTGCTATACTTGGAAAATAAAATTAGCAGTAAATTAAACGATTACAAATAAGTAGCTGATGTTTAAGTTAAACGAAAAACAAAAATTTAATTATTAAAATATGATCCTTTTGCTTTAAAGGTATCAGTAGTAAAATACATGCTGATTTCAACAAACAATAACTTAAGCGTAAAAAATACATAGTCATAAACAAATTTTTACATTTTCGAGATCTCGTTGGAATTTTTTTAAATCTCGTAATTTAATTTAATATAAAAACCCACCGGTCACGTTATACGACAAAACAGTATAAAATATTGTTTTCAAACTCAGCACTGCATTTACTACTAACGGCCTTATATATAATTCATTTTTAAACTTTTCAAAGGTTTAAAGTTTCGATTTTATTTACTAAGCTTTTGATAAACTTAATACTCTATATTGATTATAGCGGTTAGCCTTTAGACATCATGTACATATTAATATTCAAGACAACAAACAAAATTTTGAATTTTGTTACGTTGAGGAATATTAAATTACAATTGTAATTTTTTCATTTTATAAGAATAAGGAGGTCAATTTGTAACTCATGCGTTAGCATATTCGCTAACTTTTGTCATGCCATTCATATTTACGTACATATATGTATGTATATGTATATGCATGAATTCTAAAAAATTTACCATTTTGTCGAAATTTGTAGTGCAAGCAAATATGGAACAAACTGATGCTCTTAGTCCGATGCAATATAATCCTCTTTTGCCCCTGCTTTCTAATATAATTTGCATACAAACTGGTTATTATTTTTTTCGGTGTCAAATTAAACGTCTTCTGAACATCTATTCGACTAAATTAAAGCGCATGTTATAAAAGAATATATAATATTTACGCAATGTTGGAAGTGTTCATTGTCATCATTAAACAGGTCTTTTAAATAACCTTTAACCCTAATATTTTCCCCAAGAAACCTATTCTGCGCAGAAAAAAATATTGTATAAAAAGAAGAAGATATGGGCTAAATTTTTAACAAAAAAGGTGTTAATCTACCATATTTCATTAAGAAACGTTATGTTCAAAAAAAGCACCAAAACACTTTCACAAACCTTTTCTGGCTTCTAAGTACTCTATTATACAAATGTAGTCACCATTTAATAAAATTTTGAATTCCTCCTTTTTGCCTTAGTTGGAACCTTGTACATACATACAAGGGACACATATGCTTTGTGTCCAGCAGAAGATAGGATTTAAAAAAAGAAAATTAAAAAGTACAAAAATAGTTAAAAACTGTTTATTTTTAAAATTTTTATTTCTTAAGACAATTTTAATATATTTTTTTAAATTTTTAAATCTTAAAACAATTTTAATATATACAGTGCTGTCTGGGTACAGTGAACCCCCGATGTTATAAATACCTCATTGGAGTGAACACCAGAATTTTTACATTGACTACTCTGTAGAGTGAAAACTCATGAACCTCTATAGAATGAACATACTTTATAGTGAGTTTTTAGGTTTAGCAAAAGAGGAAAACAATGAAAAAGAGTATACAAATTAAAAAGAACATATAATAACGGTGAAGTAACGATTCTTTTAGAGTAAGTTGACAAGTTACTCTCACAAATACGAATTTTATGAAGTATTTATTTATTTAAGTCTGCGCGCATGTTCAATTAAGGTCGTGTGTCAAAGTTAAATTCTGAATGATTGGTGTTATTATACCCTTCACCTGTGGTGCACAAGGGTATATATAGCTTTGTCATTCCGTTTGTAATTTCTACAATTTTCATTTCCGACTCCATAAAGTATATATTTTCTGAAAGCTTATGAATAGAGGAGTCGATTAAGCCCTGACCGTCTGTCCGTCTGTCCGTCTGCCCGTCTGTCCGTGTGTTGGTTGAAATCAACTTTTAGAAGCAACTATATGTTCCTCAGATCTGTATATGGTATCAATCTCTTGGAAATATCCAGGAATGAATCGCTATTGAAATTCAGCACAATCGCCTTATAACTTTCTGAGATATGGGCAAAAAACCACGACCACCTCGTTTTTTTTCACAATTACAACAACAACATACATACATACATACATGTAAAAAACATACCAAACAAAAAAAATTACAAAAAAAAAAATATTAAAAATAAGAAAAAAATAATAAAAAAAAACTACAAAAAAAAATTTTAAAAAAATTTTAAAAAATTTAAAAAAAATATAAAAAAAAATAATAATATAACATATTAAATAAAATAAAATAAAATTTTTTTGGCTCAGCTGGGATTCGATGCCACATTTATTCTAACGTGTACGTATGCACGTATTTTATATGGAATGAATGGTGATACAAACAATTGTTACTGCATGACTACACGTTGTGAAGGGTATATAAGATTCGGCACGGCCGAATATAGCACTGTTACTTGTTGTATATGTAATTGTTACATAAAAATGGATTCGAAAAAGAGAAAGCATTTATCCTTAAAACAAAAAAGCGACATTATAAAATCAATTGAAAAAGGTGCTAGTGTTATTTCTTTGGCACAGCGTTTTAACCTTGATTTGGTGAACAACCTGAGTATAATGAAATCGCTCTGCAAAAATTAGTTTACTCTACCCAAACAGCACTGTATTTGTTTTTAATAGCAGATAATAATTTGTTTAATACAATAAAAACACGTCTTACGTCTTTTTGTTTGAGTACTAAAATACAAACAACGTACATACGAAAAAATGATTTTGAATTCTTTATAAAAATTTTAAATGATATTATGAAAAGGCCAACCTATATACGTACACAAAGTTAATTTCACTGTTTTATCAGGTAACACAGTGTATAGAATGATGTGTGTCAACGATAATGCCAGTTTTTCTCCAGTGCAGTTTCATATTTGAAATAAAATTCTCTACATGGGTAATTTTTAGTTTTTTTCTATGAATCATTCATATTATTATTTTTATTTTTTAAAAGGTAATATTATTTTTCTCATTTTTTTTAGTTTAAAAACTAAAATTATGTTTCAATTTCCTAATATGGAAAATGACAAGTGCGCCATCTGTTTTTTTAACCGTACCAACTCGGTAATATTCACCACATAAATTTATACAAATGGAATAAATCTTAATTATAACATTGTGAGCACTGCATTATTATTGTTTTTAATACAAAAACTGTATTATCAGTGTAAAAAAAACATAGATTGGTGTGTTGCTCAGCTGGTTTTATATTAACTTTCTTTAGTCAATTTGTAGTAGTGACGAGCTTTCGCTTTTCATATATAAAAAAGTACCAACCAGTTGGGTGAGAATTAGATAGATATGCGTTTAAAGCATATACTGCCATATTTATAAAAAATATTTAGGGTTTATTATAGGCTTATTTAACAAATTTCTTTATAACATCTGTCTAATAAGATTTTAATAAACCTAACATATCTTTTATAAATATTTTTATAAGTAATAAAAAAAAAAATAATATATTATTAAAAATGTTCTCACTTTAGTCTTCTAAGAAACAAATTAAATTATACTATAGAAGTTAAAAAGGGCAATGTAGTAGTTAAAACATAAAGTAATAGTTAATAAATAGCTATGGAAAGAAATCATATAATAATATTTCTATCATATTAACAATGAAAAATTTATCACAACTTTTACCTTAAATAAAAACAAAAGTTAAACATTTGTGATATGACGTGTTCGCCTCTGGTTTAGATATTTTATGTACTAATATATGTGAGTACATGCTTTAAAATTTAAATTAACAAATTTTCACAATTTTAGTTTTATGCCACATATTTTAAGTCCCGATACTAATAAAACATCTCTGTGGGCAATTGTTGGTTGCGGAACTAAAAGTTTTTGCATATCCCACCCTTGATTGTATGAAAAAATTTTTATTTAATACAACGAGTAATGACACTATTGTAATTCATGATATTTTTTTTTTTCGAAAGCTTTTTGATTTTCTGTTCGTAAATGCGTCACTAGACAATATCATTATATTTAGAGTTTGAAAAAGGTTACTTAACTTCACTGTTTTATATCTAAATGTTTTTGTAATAACAGTTTGGTTCTGTTACAAAGTTCTAATCAATAATATTAATAATATTATAAGTATGTCTTTGAAATTTTTGATGCATTTACAAACAGTCTTATGTAGACTGCCTTTGTTGTATTAAAACAATAAAAACAATAATACTTTAGTTTTTATAACTTTATAATGCAATAGTACAATTTTTATCGTAACTCATATATTCTTATTTTATAGTATAATTTTGATCGCGTTTGTATATATTGATGTTAACGTCTATCATATGTATTTGCTTTATAAAAATATCTTATACTTTGAGTTTTTTTTACCACTTTTTAACTATCTATATATAAAATAAAAATATTTATGTTTTCTTAGATTATAAAACGTTACTTACAAAATGTGTAAATTTTACTTTAACCAAAATAAATAGTTACAAACAGCAAACTAATACACAAACAATACAAAAGTGTGAACGAATGGTACCTTTTCGAGAAAGGTAAAAAACAAAAGGCTTAAATTTGGTATACAAATAAAACCCAACACTATTTACATTCTTGAGCTTTTTAGCAATTTGACATTCGCATGCTTTCGGTTTGTTTTACCCGCAATATTCAACGCTGTGTGTCAAAAAAAAGTAGTATTATGACTTGTTGTTTGTATCAGTTTTGTTTTTGTAGCCCCATGGTTTTTTGTTTTTATAAGTCTTTTTGTCAAAAGTGAATAAAAAAATAACTTGCGCCGTGAGAATAAAAACAATAATTTATTCAAAAACATAAAAGACAACAACAAACATTTGTTAAAAAAATTAGGACTCACGCAGCTGGGAGAATTATGATAAAGAAAAAAACACTCTAGACTAGAATTATTAAATGCGGCCGATATTAAAAGAATCTGTGCAAATTTAGTGCTTGTCTAGTAGTTCGTTGGTACAAACCTACATCTCCGTATCCGTGTCGTGTCGTCTGTGCCGAAATTCGAACGTAACGAATGTTTGTTGCTTTTTGTGTTCTTTTTTTTCAAATTGTGTTCATACACGGGGTCCCTCGTTGTTGTTATTTATGTACATAAGTTTAGCGCAAAATTAATAAATTATAAAGTGTTGTAGTATTGTTGTTGCTGTGGTTTTTATTTGTTAATTTTAAGGTATTAACAAAATTCCAACTACCTACAACAACAATTTGTTGCTAATAAGAAAAAAATTTAGCAGTCATTAGTGTTTTTAATATTAATATTGGAATTTAGCGGCACGTACTAACACATATATATTTATATGTACAATATGTAGGTACGTACAAAGTACATAAAAATACGTGCACCCAAAAGTGCAAAATAAATAAAAGTCAATTTTGTTCTATGAAAAAAATTAAGGAATAAAGAGATTTTAATAAAAGAAAAAAAAAATAAGAAAATTTTTAACCAGCAAAAAGTTAAAGTGTTCTCTCTCTTCCTACTCCCCAATTGTTAAGAGAAAATTGTCTGGGTGAAACTGTGTGTGTTTGTAATTGTTGTTTAAAAATTAAAATCAGTTTTATATTTTGTTTCCCTTCTATGTTTTATTTTTTAGAAAAAATACAACAAAAAAAGGAATTATAAATAAAAAGTTGTAGGTATTTAAAGAAAAAAATATTATTTAAAGAAAAAATAAAAATACATATTTAAAAATTAAAAAAAATTTTAATCAAATCTAGGTGTGGTAAATGTGAGTTAATTTTTTTTATTAACGTCCAGTGTTAAAAAAATTAAAACAAATAGAAGAAAAAAATTATATTTTATATGAAAAAAGTTAAACAAAATTATGAATAAATAATATAAAAAATATATACCCGCTAACACATCATTAAATATTATTAGCCTTATTATTATATGTCAGCCGACGCAGCAGACGCAGAGTCGCAGCCGACGTCTTAGAACCAAAGAACCGCAAAAAAGAAAAAAAAAACAATAACCCCAATATTAGAGAGTATCAAAGTCAGGGTAAAGAATTATTTTTCTAGCCATGGCAGCAGGCGTATGTGCAAGTACAAGTATCCGTATGTTTATACGGCGTACAAGGGATTTTACACTCTATACGCGTCGCAGCTCTTTTTTACGCATTCTGCCAGTAACATCAAATTATCATGTGGTAAGTTTTGAATTTTCTTGGTTATGTTTTGTTTATGTTTTGGCCTTATTTTAAACAAACATATGTAGGTATCTATGTATGGATACATACATACATATGAACATATATGTATGTATACATTGTATGTATGTATGTACTAGAGTCCTGCATAAATGCTAATAAATTGAAAAATTGTTCATTCATACATAAAATGAATTGTGCTTGCCATGTCACACATACTTACATATTGTTGAATGTGAGTACTGTGTGTTGCTTTCTTTGAAACACAGCGAATACTTCTGCTTCCATGTGTTGTTTGTAATGTGAATTATTATCACAGTTACTCAAAACAACAATGAATGCTCACACTACACAGTGAGTATTCACAGTGTCGAACCAGTAATTATACCCTTCACACAGTGAAAAAGGGTATATATAGGTTTGTCATTCCGTGTGAAATTTCTACAATTTTCATTTCCGACCCCATAAAGTATATATGTATTTTCTGAAAGCTTATGAATAGGGAAGTCGATTAAGCTCTGTCAGTCTGTCCGTCTGACCGTCTGTCCGTGTGTATGTTGAACTTTTTGAAGCCCCTCGACATCGCTTGGACCCGGGTGAGGTATTAAAATATCAGAAATATTCGGGAGTAGATCGCTATTGAAAATCAGAAACATCGGTACATAAACAACTGAGATATGAGCAAAAACCCACGACCACCTCGATTTTTTTTTCACAAAAACAACATTACAACAACAACATACATACATACAAACGTGTATACTGGTTAGACAAAACGTGGCATCGAATCCCAGCTGAGCCAAAAAAAGTTTTTTTTTATATTTTAAAAATTTTTATTTTTATTTTTTATTTAATATATTATTTATATTTTTATTATTTTTTTTTTTTAATTTTTTTTTTTTTTTTGTTTTATATTAATTATATATATTTTAATTATTTTTTTTAAATTTTTTTAAATTTTTTTTTTTATTTTTTTTTTAACATACATACGTAAATTTATAATTTTACAATGGGATGTTTTTATATATGTATATTTTTTATATGTATGTACGTATTTCATATGAGATGAATGGTGATACAAACTACTGTTATTGCATGACTACACGTTGTGAAGGGTATATAAGATTCGGCACGTCCGAATATAGCGCTCTTACTTGTTTTGTTTTAAAATATTCTAATAATGTTTTAGTAAATAGACAAAGGAGTTTCACATTCATGTGCTCTTACATAAATGTTTTTTTTCAAGTCTTCATGTAAAGCGAACTTCGTTTAAAACGAACCATTTTGCCCAGTTCCTTCAAGTTCGCTATAAATGAAAAGTACTGTATTTCGAAATTAAATTTTGTATATACAACCATAAAATTGTACAATAATCAAACAATACGATTTGTCACAATTCTGGTACTCACTACTGAAATTGTTTTAGAGCACAGAACATAAGTATAGATCTATGAGCTTCTTTAAAAAGATAATTTATCTTTTACTTAATAATAATGTTAAAATTTTAAACTACAAGTTTTTTAATTGTAATGTAAGTGGTTCAGTTCTTGCAATTAAAGTTTTCTCTTGGTCTTATAAAAAACTTTTCGTACAAGAATCATAATTTCTTGGTGCTGACAACATATTCATATGCCAAAACGAAGTTCTGTAGATACAATCATAAAATTCTACTATCTTAAATAAACTATATGATTGGCAATAATTCATGTACTTGCAACCAATACTGTTTTCCGTTTTAGATAATCACGAGTGGTGTCCTTTGAAATAGATACGATTAAAATGTACATTTTATAATATACATGCATACATATTTATGTAAATTTTATGATCCATTTTATGATGTTATCCAAAAAGTTGATAACATCACCAAAAAATTCGGTTCTGTGAACATTTAAACAAAATTAAAAAATTGTAACCAACCGTGTGGTTTAGTTTTATTTATTTTATTTGCTTACATGGTTCTATGTGTGCTATAATAAAAGAATTTTATTATGCTGTTAAAATTCTTACCTTTCGGTTGATAGCCACACTGACATCATAAAATTTACATAAACGTATTATATTTGCTCAAATTGTATGTATCCTTTGGTATTTGTTTACTACATTTCCAAAGACGCCAGACTTAATTACGTAAAACTGACTACGCAGTGTATTTATGTATTTAGTCCAAGGTTCAAAAGTAGCTGTTGCCTGGTGAAATAGATGCTATATACGTTTGGATCTTGGTTTTCAACGAAATATGAAGATTGAAACTTTATAGCTATTTTTAGATTTTAGAATGACCTTCAGGTCTTTTTTATAATTATCAAATGCATTTTATATTTGTTAATGTTTGTAATGTAAAAGTGTTGTATTGAAGGTGCTTAGCGTTCTCTTATCTGCTAAGCTTGTGATAACATTATAACTGACTGAGTTCGTATACCGTACGCCTCCAATGAAATATCAGTTGTTCATAGTTTTTTCTTTCACTTTAATCTAATATTTGTCTCAGTGCCCTTTATTTTAGCAAATAAAATTGCAGCGCTGAAGTTAAATTGTTTAAAATTTGTTGTATAATTCAAACTTTATAAAGGGTGGTCCAACTAAAACGCACGATATTAATTGAAAATAAAACAAAAAGTTTTTACAGAATTATCTTGATATTTTTTATTATGAAAGAGAGATCTATGACAACTATGTGTGAAAAAAATATCGGTTAAATGCTCCCCTCAGTTTTGGTAGCATATTTCGGTCAGATGGTCCATATTTTCAATGGCTCTAACACATAATTGAGGTTTAGTGTCATTAATATGTCGAATTATGTCATCCTTTAGCTCTTGAATTATTTTTTGCCTTTTTGACGTACACGTTTTTCTTTTAAATATTCCCAAAGAAAGAAGTACAAAGGTGTCAGATCACATGATCATGACGGCCAATTAACAGCGCGAAGTAAGAAAATACGGCCATTAAATTTCTCGTGCAAATTAAACATTGTTTCGTTGGCTGTGTGGCAAGTGGCACCATTCTGTTGTAAATACATATTGTCCAGGTCAATGTCCTCAATTTCTGTCCACAAGAAGTCCATTATAATCCAGTGAAACAAGCCGAGGCAAAATTTTCGGCGGCGGCGGCTGAGCAGTTTTTAAGCGGCGGCGGCTATAACAAATTAAAATCGGCGGCTCAAAATTTCAAAGTGATGTCACTAAAAAATTTTTAAAATACTCTAACCGTAAAATATTACTAAATTTTTCATCTCTGTTTCGAAGAAAATTTCTTCTTGAGTCGACTGAAGTTGATCAAAACGGCGGCTTTCTTGAGCCGTTTTAAGCCGACAAAAACGGCGGCGGCGTGAACTTTAAAAAAAAACCCGGTGGATGCATCGGCGTTTTTAAACAATCACTCGTGGATTCTTATCGCTGAAGATGTAAAGTCACCACTTACTTCTGTCAGTTTAACCAACGATTTGTCGTTTTGACAACTCTTTAGTACGCTTTAGGTCTTACATCAAATTAACCTTGTATTTAAAATTCGCATCAGTGATGTTCGTGAGAGTGAGTGATGTGAATAGCTGCAATGCAAAAAACGTTCGTGACACATAAACTCTATTTTGGGAAAACGAAAAAAACCTTTTGTTGCTAATTTAAATAACCAAATTAGTTGAATAATTTTAATATTAAATAGTTTGCCATCTTTTGATTAAAATTTTAACTGTTGAAAAATCGAAACTTGCAGAAACATAGAAATAAAATGTGTTATTATTTGAAGCGAACTAGTTTTTTTAAAATCATTGTAAGGAATGAGTTTTGAATCTCAAGTACTCATATGAAATATGTCGGTATAACAACGTAGTGACATATTTACCATCTATGTTATTTTGCCTTCACAAAAAAAAAGGAAAACGAAAAAATATTTGGTGGATATATTTAGTTAGTTACTCCGTGTGTAACACATTGATGTATTTGTTTAAAGCCTATAAACTAAATTATATCTAATGGGTGTCCCAACTAGAACGCAATTTTTAAATTTTAAATAAAACACAGATATTTAAAAAAAAAATCGTGAAACTTTATTATATCGTAAAGTAGACAGAATGAGGTTATGTATGGAACAATATATCGTGCAGATGGCCACCGCGGCTTTGCTGGCACACACGCGATCTTTTAATGAAATTTTCAATGACCTTCTTGCATAAATGCTGCGGTATTTCATTAATGCAGCGTCCAATTTCCTCTTTAAAGGCTTGAGTCGTCGTCGGCTTATTCGCGTAAACCATCGACTTCAAAAAACCCCAAAGAAAAAATCTAAAGGTGTTAAATCACACGATCTAGGCGGCCAATTCTGGTCTCCAAAACGCGAAAAAACACGACCGGGAAATGACTGATGCAGCAATTGAATTGTTTCTCTGGCTGTATGACATGTGGCGCCATCTTGTTGAAACCACATGCCCTCCACATTCATATCTTCAATTCTAGGCAAGAAAAAACTTTGGAGACACCAATTTGCTGAGCTCGGTGTCGAATTGAGGTGGATGGAGTTTGAGCGACATCATCACGTACAGTTGGTTGTCTTTACATAACTAACAGACCCAGTTTCGGCAAATTTATCCATTAATCTCTTTACAGTTGACTCTTTTGGAGCATTATTATGACCCCAAATTGATCGCAATTTGCGAACTGTAGCCGCAAAACTTTCACCATTTTGGTAAAACAATTTCACAATCAGAATGCGTTGTTCATTCATTTTTACTAACCTCGTACCTTCTACTAGCAAACAAAAACAATTGTTCAAATGTCAAACAATGACACTTCGAATGGCGCCAAATCTAAAAATTGCGTTCTAGTTGGGACACCCGATATTTCTATATAACTCTTAGATTTAACTATGTTTATCGGTCCGATTTTTAAAAGCTAGAACACGAATACCTAGGAGACATAATATTTTGTATCTAAGTATAAACAATAGCCTAAAAGCTATAATTTAATCGTCATTAAATAATTTTAAAACTACTTTAATCTATCAATATTATTGCTTAAATCAAACGGAGAAAACAAACTTGGGTTGGTATATAAAATTCGTCACAGCTGAAAAAAAGATTTTGACTTGTTTTTAAATAAATCGAACCCCCTCCTCTTCTCGTTTTTGTTTTTTTTTTGTGGTGGTTATATAAAGTGAGTGTATTACACAGGACTTAACACATGTTTAACTTAAGCTATTCTATATGTTAATATATGTATGTATATAAATAGATTAATTTTTTTTTTTTATAAAAAAATACCATTTAACCTAATGTAAGAAAAGAATGGAAATCAAGCAAACATAACAATAACATTAATAATATAATAAATGACAAAAAAAAAATTTTTGAAATAATCTCTTTTGACAAACACACATAACATATGCATGTGAATCGTGCTCTAAACAACCTACAGCCATAGTTAGATCATTAATCCAGGACATATAACACTTGTCAGTTAATATTATATGATGACCCAACAGTCTGTGTCTTGTGTTACTTTAAGCCGAGCATTCGTAGAAAAGGTGAAAACCATTACTTGTTTTTCTTATATTTTTTTTGGCTCTTATTTCATATCGTTTGTTAACAAAATGTATGCAATTTTAATAAATTAATTATCATTTAATTAACTGTATTATATACATATATTTCTAGCTAATACCCGGTGTGCTTCGCCAACCCAAATTTTAGTATTTAATTCATATGGCAGGTGCCACGCCCACTATTGTTAATGCACCCATTTTTTCCATAAAAGTTTATTTGAATATCAAAGTTGCTTTTGCAAAATTTTACTACTCTAATCGATATCGTTTTCCAAATATGCGAATTTTAGTATTTAATTCATATGATAGGTGCCACGCCCACTATTGTTAATGCACCCATTTTTTCCATAAATGTTTATTTGAATATCAAAGTTGCTTTTGCAAAATTTTACTACTCTAATCGATATCGTTTTCCAAATATACGAATTTTAGTATTTAATCCACGTCCCCACGCCTACTATTGCAAGTCCGCCCATTTTTTACCCAAATGTTCGTGTGGATGTCAAAGTTTACCGTACTTAATTTGAAGACTCTAGCTGCATTAACTTTCGTGATATATATTATTTAATACTTATTCTTTAATAGGGCGTGGCACCCCGCCCACTTACAATTTCAAACCAAAGTATAGCCTATAGTTCCTTCCAGACATACAGAAAGATTCTGTGAAAGTTTGAAGGAAATCGGTCTAGCCGTTTAACCGTCTATAAAGCACAAACAAACACACATTGATTTTTATATATAGATGTATTGTAGTCAAGCCCTTTTATGGGATACCAATATTAATGGGATTAAAATAATTTTTGCCATTCTATTTCTAACTTCATCTTGTATTTTACACTCTTTCATAGTTTACTGTATTTTACGAGTCAAGCTCTTTCATTTGATACCAATATTGAGAGTGTTGCAGTAGGCATAGCTTTAATTACAAGATTTGACCCTTATATATAGTTCTTGTACGCCATTTTGTAGTGGCGGCCGTCATGGATTTATGGATTTTTTTTATAGTGTATAATATTATTTGACTCGGGATATGTCCTTCCATTTGATACCCTATATTGACTCTGTGGTTTCAAAAATTTTAGAAAAAACACTGCAGCTTTTGTTTTTTTTTGTGTGTTTATATCTCACTTAGTTTCATATCGATTTGTCAGTTTGCCTCAGCATTTTCGAGACTATGACTTGTTTATTGTTTTTTTAAGCATATTCAAAAATTAATTATTAATTAAGTTAAAAACTTTACATATCTAAATATACATATACATTTTTCCAAACGAAATTTGCCCATAACTTTGCCGATTAGTGACCGATTTGTCTAAAAATTTTTATCTCTAGAGGCATATTATATCTATAACTATATGGTAAAAAACGTGTTAATAAATCTGAAGGTTTAAAAATTTTATTTTTTGTAAAAATATGGGAAAAAGATGCACCCGTGTTTATTGGCTCAGATCTCGGAAAGTTATGTGACGATTATGCTGGCTTTCAATAGTGATTTATTCCCGGATATTTTCAGAAAATGTGGTATCAATTTTCTAGAGGTCTGTGAAACATGTGGTTGTTTCAAAACAAAACTTAGACAGACGAATGTTGTTTAATCGAATGCTATATTCATTTACCCTTGGCAACACAGGTAACGGATATAAATATGGTAACATGGTTATGATAGTGATAAGTGTATAAGAAAAACAAACAGTTAAAAAAAAAAAATTTTTCGCCACTAAGTCGCTTTACAATTGAAAAATCCGTTTTTGGCAGATTCGCAAGTAAATCGCTTTACAGTTAAAAAAATTAGTTTCTGACAGATTGTTTGGTATGCGGTTAAGTTGGCTGCAAAAACCTGTTTTACTTTTGGCTATTTTCAGATCGATCTAGGAATCTTATCTCTTTTCTCTTCAATTTTATTGGGGTTTATAAAACTTTTATTTAGGTTGGTCACTTTAGCGGTTAGTTCACTGACGCTAAGCGGAATAAAACCACTTTGGCGCCTTCCACGTTACATCGAAATCCTGTTTCATTATTTGAGTTATAAAAATTTAATAGTACTTGAATATTTTTTTGCTGGGATGCTAACTAAAGTCATAAAAATATAATATGACACAAATAAAAATATTACAAAAATTAAGGATGATATCGACTCGTTATAATAATGTTATACTTAAATAAAAATTGTTATTTATACGTCATTTTTATTCCCATAAAATCTGGTTGCAATTCAAAGATTTTTTGAAAAAAAAACAACAGACAATATTGTTACAGATTTATTTTAAATAGCTTAATTTGCATTATAATTTTATTTTAGTTATATTTATAGTAGTTTAAGTTACAATAGTTTTGTTTGTATTAGTTTGTGTATGTTTAGCACTTCGTTTGGTTCGCTGGTTGTTCGAACATGTTGTTAAGTTGTATGCAGCCGAGGTGAGTTATTATGTTCAGCATACTCTTAGGCACTTTTATTATTCCTGCATATTACTTAACATTAACATTACGTATTAATTTAAATGTAACGGTTTTCGAATGAACTAGTGTGTACAAACGAGAACTTTGTCGAATGTTACCAAACACCACTATGTTACTATAAATAGCCGAACAACACAGCTAACATGATCAGTATAACAGTAGAGCTAGTTCAGTGTGCGTCAAAGTGAGTTTGACAATAAAGGTGTATAAAAATAAGTAAAGTGATATTAATATCTGAGTGTATTTAAATAAAGTGCTCTTAATTTTATAACTAATTTCAAGTGTTTTTATTTGCAATAAAAAAAGAACTCAAAGTGTACTTAAAGGAAATAAGCCAACGTTTATAAAAGGTTTTAAACGTAACAATATTGTGTTTTCTAATTTTACTTTTTTCCAACCTTCCTACCGTTATTCTGCTAAAATCCCTCATAAGTTCAGGCGTGTTGACTAAGAAAATATGAAAATAGAATTAAATTTGTAAAAACGGATTTTATATGAACAATGTTTGACATATTAGGAACAAGTATACTGTGTCCCAGAATTAAACATCTTTTATGTATTTCTTTTCTTCCTGTCCTTTTTTTTTGTTCCTTTTTTTATAATTAAGTTTTTGTTGCATAACAGTGTTATTGTTATTGCCGACAAATATTATTTATTAAAAGACCTTTTATCGTTGAATATAAACATTTTTGAAATTGTGTGAATCGTTTTCAATATTAATGGTATTTTGAATATAAAAGTAAATTTTTATTATGTTTCCCATTTATTCGACTCTTAATGTATTTATTGTGATAGACACCGTTAGTTTGGCAACAAGTTTATCTAGATTCAAAAAACATAACTTTATACAGAAGTTGTAACAAGACAGGTTAGAAATGTGATAATATTTTCACACAGAAAAAAAAGCATTATGACATTTTGTTTACTTTTAATAAGATATTGCTGTATTATTATCCTTAATGATTGTTCGAAATAAATATTAACAGCCGCCACTGGTTTTGGCTGGTGTTATTGTGTGATTTGGCTGCGTAAAAGTTCTCAACCGTTCTTCTTCAATAAGCCTTACATATTCTCATAAGTAACAGTTTATTATCAGCATACACGAAGAAAAGCTCTACGCACGACAAAGTCACGACAAAAACGTTATGTTTACCGTAATAAATATTAGTTATCAAAATGCAGATGATGTTACTTTACAGATTAGGGGGAAAAATCCTGTTCTTACATACAGAAGGGCAACAAAAGCTCTGAATATATCTGACAATTGAGAATAGAAGCGAGGGCTCAATGTTAACCCGGACGAGACAGAAATTTGTTTGTATACGAGAAAGAGGTGTCTTTCGAGTTAAGACAATTTAGATTAATATAAATGTAAAATACCTAGGAGTAATATTTGAGCTTAAAGAATGTTGGGCCTTTGTAGAAGATGACACACTGGTTATAAATAAGCATACTACGACCAATCCTAACATGTGCCTTGATAGTATGGTGGACATCTTAAGAAGAAGGTTAATATACAAACTTTTTTAAAAGATCCAAAGACAGTGCTGCATTAGTACATGTGGTGCCATGAAAACCATATCAACAATGGCTATTGAGAATATAGTATCAATTCGGCCGATTGAGATTAATTACGAAGCGGCCTTGGCCGCCACAAGATAAATGATAATGGGTGGATCGCTAGTAAGAGATTATAAAACATTACAGAGATAATATGTGACAAAATACCAACGACATATGAGAACCTTAACTGCATCACCATAATACTAAAGGTATAATGGAATAATGTGTAACTGCAACACCATAATACTAAAGGTAGAATGGAATAATGTGATAATGGTAAAAAATATGTACGTACGGGTTGAAGATAGAGGTACATACTTCTGCCTGCTAGATCATAATACTGTTTTCCGGGCTGAGATAATGTCAATTACGGAAGGAAGTAAGTGGATGGAGAAGGCTGATAACAAAGCTCCGATTCGTACCTTTAAAAATAGTCGATCAGTTATTAAGACCCCAATGAAAGAAAAGATTTAATTTCGAAATGTCCTGCAAGGAGAATTGAAAACATCTAGAGATAATATGGATACCAGACCATACGACACAATCAGAAACTAAGAAGCCAACAAATTATCTAAAATGCGATCATTACTTTAGAAAATGTTACACTTTTTCAGAGGTTCAAAAATTAACTTGAAGTTTGGCCGACACATCAGAATGCAGCAAAATACTGCAATCAGTAAGGTATCGGACTTACTATGGGGTGACCAAAATCTTGAGAAATCAAAGGCGATTATGAAACTGAGTAGACTGAGGTACTGTCTGCTGAAAAGATATGTAGAGCATGCGAAGAATAGGATGAGACTTCGAAACACTACCTTTGTCAATGTTCTGTGTTTGGCCGTATTTAACACGAGAACTTTAACCTGGACACTATGCCGAACTTGGAATACCCAAGTAGTTTGAATTAGAAATCCCTAAGGGACTGGGTTCTCCAACCAGTTAAGATATTAATGTAATTGGTATTATGGTTTATAGAGAATGCCGTTTCTTTAAAGCGCACAATTGAGCATTCGTGTATACCTGTCATGAGTTTGGGTTTTCAATGCTCTTTATTTTTCATCTTAAGCCTAACCTAACCTTTCTTATCATTAGTTTTTTCACAATAATTAAATGCTTATTTAAATTTTATTATGTATGCTTAAGGTTTTAGAAAATTACTATGACAAGCAATGTATGATGTTCGCGCAATAATAAAATTATGTTTATAAGCATTAAAAATTACAAACAACCATAAAATGTTGGGTGCAACATCAATATAATTGCGAAGTAGTTATGAACAATAATATTTTGTTTGAATGATAATATTTTCTTTTGATTTTAATCATTGAGTAATGTTTTCATCATAGTACGCAAAAAATTATGTTTGTGAATACAATTTCATTTTTTTCGCTTGTTTTTTGGATTATGCTCTGAATTAAAAAAGATAAAAGTTGTGAGTCAAATTCTATTTAGTATTTTTATTTTTTTTTCATTCTTTTCACAAATAATATAAAAATATTTTTTTTTATTGATTTCGTTTGCAATACAATTTCTATTTTTAATATTCGTCGTGTTTCATTCTTCTCACAAATTTAATATATTTCATTCTAAGCAAAATGAATCAAAAACGAAAAATTTGTTTTAAAAATTTCCTCTTTTTATTTGTTGTTGTTTGTGGTATGAAAAAAATTTTAACATTAAATAATGTACAGTTGCAATCATAATAATTTAACAGATTGGATTTTGCTTATATGTATATAAATAGCTGTATTGTGTATAAATATTATATTTTATATATCCATACATACATATATAATATTTTTATCCTCATAAATTTAATTATAATTGATTTAAAGATGCGGGCAAGAAAAACAACTTTATAGGTCTAATAAAATAATTAGGCATTTATGTAAAAAGGTAAAGTCTTAAAAGGATATGCGTATTAGCAAAACACATATATAAACATATGTATATACCTGAAAATGTAAACAGAAAATTCATTATATTCCTAATTTTTTTTACTCAGTAAAGTAAAAATCCTTGTTTGTCTTAAATTGAAACTCGGTATAAAAGCTACTTTATATATAAGCATATGTCAAGCGCCTATAGGTAAAAAGTTGTGTGTCACACTGTACCCAATGCCTCTTTTAACAACAACAATACCTAAAAAACAAACGACATCAATAAAAAGGTATATGTGAAAATCATCCCTTGCAAGGAATACAACAAAAATACAAAATACAAAAATATGTAATACAGTCGGATTCGGTTAAGCTGCCGCCGTTTAATTGAAGAAATCACTTAACTACAATTAAATATTTTTACTATATTTTAAAGAAAATGAGTTCGCGTAAGGGAAAATCAGTTTTACAGCTTTTATGTTTTTAAAGCTACAAACTTCAATAAAGCAAACACTGCTTAGTAGAAAAAATTTCTTATTAATATACGACGAAATACAATGCGAGAGCTAATTTGTTGCACTGTAGTGCAACATTTTCTCTTATTTTGTTTAAAACAATATAAAAAGTAGAAAAGCTATTTAACCAAAATGGTTTCAATTTGTCCAACGTTTTTTATTAATGAAAATCTTGCATAAGCCAAAAAAATAAATCCTTCAATTATCAATTTCCCTTACCCGAATCCGACTGTATACGTGTAATGTTTGTAAGTATGATGTTTGTGTACCGCTTAGCAGTTTAAAAAACCAACTCACAATTAGAAGTATTGCTTTTATGAATGCAAGAAATACAAAAACAAAAACATACGTATGAAACATTGTTCTTCCGGCGCCTAATATTCTTAATAAAATTGTGTATGAATTCATGTCCCAAAAAATTAAAAAACAAGTTGCCACAAGTATTAACCTAAGATTCTTTACAAAAATTCCCATAATACAATTTTAACAAATTTATTGATTTGTATTAGTTTAATTTTTATTTTTTCATCGGACAGTAATTCAAAAACGATATATATATGAGCCTAAATAAAAACAAAATATATAAAAATAAATATTATATCATATGTAATTGTTCCGTGGTTTCGTTTTTTATTGTTACATATTCAATTAAATTCTTATTTAGTTTTACTAAAAGCAAATTGTTTATAGTATCTTTTGATCTCATTTTTGTTAATATTATTGAGAGAGCACTAAAAGCTCTTTCGACGGAAACTTGTGTTGCCGGGACAATAAACTGAAGGAATTTTTCATGGCTGATATATTGTGAAGATACGATCAAACTACTTGTCAAGCCTTTCGTAGTATTTGTAAAAATGTGTTTGTTTGTATTATACCGTGGCATTGTTGTGTGTCTCTTTTTATATCAATCATTATCGGTGTAACACATACAATCACATATTTTACAAAGCCTATCACAATGCTTTCTAAGTTGCTTGAAGCATTAAATAACAGCAGGCTGGCGACTTAAATCTGTCCAAATTGAAATACATACGATGTTTGACGCCATCATAGCTGCACGGCTACATTTGGCGGTGGCGCCTATATAATTTTGAATGTACGTGTTTTTATAAGAAAAACTTTTAGGGATAAAAAAGAACGAAAATTGTATGTACATTTATTTATAAAACTAATCTACGATTCAAGTAAAAATTCCACAAATATAATAGAAAAAATCAGGTAAATCAGATTCATAGTTTTTGTTTTATTATACCTAAGCCTTATTTGTATTTTTGTTGATCACTTAATATTTTACATGCATATATTCATACGTACATACATGCATAAAATATATTAACTAAAAATTATAATTTTTTTAATATATTCTTTAATTCCTAAAATGGTAAAATTGTTCCCATTAACACAACAAAAATGATAAACTACAATGGCAACGCTGCTAACTTTTCTTCAAGGAAAATAAAAATTCTATTTGTGAATCGATTTTTTTTTAATTTTTCGATTATGTTCTTTGAATGAATGATTCATGTAAGGAATTTTATATAGAAATTGTGGTGAGAAATTTATTTTAAATTTTTTTAAAATATCATTTGTCTCGCAACTTTTATTTTTAAAATTCGGAAAACAAAACAAATTATTCGTCACAATGTGGAAAATTTAATTCATTCAAATTAATATCATTCATGATTAATATCTATTCGATTGATTTGCGTACTATGGTTTTCATTTAAAGAAGTTAAAGCAAAAATTCAAAGAAATACTCACAAAAATCGCTTCATACTTTTTATATATTTTTGTAAGCACATTATTAGCTGAACAAACATTTAGGGCCATTATGACAACTTGCCGTTAGTTAAAGACAGCATTTTGACGAACCGATAAATAGCTTTGCATTACAAAGCCTTCATTTATTATTTTTTTAACCATTAAATATTAATAATAATCTAATAATGCGAAGCTATTTATCGGGTACAAAAAATCCTACCTTTAACTGACGGCAAGTTGTAATAATGGCCGTTAATGTTTTTTTGTTTGAATTTATTATATTTTGAAAATTGTAATTGTTATGAATTGCTTTATAGTTATAAGAGTAAATAAAAATAACTATTTTTTGGGCCGAGTATATTAATATTATGATTACATGGAATTACTTTATGATCACATAGGATTATATTATGATTATATGGGATTATTTAGTGATTATGTGAGTCATAATATGATAGTTACAAGAAAGTTCAATCGAACATTTAATGATTACTCACAACCATTATATATTTAACTGCAATCATACAACCTATCGAACAATATCGAATCAAATATAGTTTATTATCATCTTAACCATGTTTTTGTTTTTAATTTTTTTTCATAGAAGATGTATTTATTTCAGAAAGTATTGTACGCAGTAGTTAAACTAAACTTAATCTTATTGGTAACTAGAAAAGCCCGGCGCGCGTTGCTACGCCCCTGAATTTTCTTTGAATTTTAAAAACTAAAAATTATAACTTTTTTTAATGGGCGTGGCACTGCCCACTTTTCTAATCACGAAACTGTATAGTCATGACAGCTCAATATGTGTGCAGTTTCAAAAAAATCTGTCAAGTGCAAGTAGCTAAAAATGATAACAAATTTTGTATGGGCGTGACCCCGCCCACTTTTTGCCGCCCATAAACACTCCCTGGAATGTGTACAACAACTTGCCAAAGTTTGAGCTAACACACACACACACAGAGTTTCAATTTTATATATATAGATCAAAGATAATATCAAATTAAATTTATGACTGCTTCAGAGTTGACAGATACTTATTTCCCGTTTCCATAACGTTCGCTCTGAAACTTTTAGTTTGGCAAATAAAATAATGAAATTTATATGCATAAGCAAATTTTAATAAATAACTATTTGATTATAGATAATTTCTATTTAACTTTTTAAAAATGCCAAATAGATTCGCATTTTAAAGTAACAAAATCTTAATTAAAAAGCAAATATTGATTCTGTTTGGCTATCGCAAAATAAATACACTTTGTTGCCAAGCTATAAGGACACCTCAAATTATTACTAATTTTTACACTATAAAAGAGGATGTTTCTCAAGCAAATGAAAACTTTGTAGCTTTTAATAAATAAATTTAGAAGTTTAATATTTTTTACTGGTTCTTTTCATAAATTAAACCTGCTTATATTTAAAGGGATTTTTCAGCAAGAGGGAAATCACATTCTGGCCATTTAAAAAGTACTTTTTTTAAGAAACACGTTTCTTTGTCTGATGTCTTTCGAGAATAGATTTATTATCTTGTTTTATTAAAGCTTTAAGTAATACTTGTCTTTCCGCAGTTGATCTTGGAAAGATCCACACCTTCGTAAACAGGACAGGATGGCTGAGGAACGACGGCCAGAGCACAAAGACGAACGGGCGTTGGTGCCTACGGTATCACAACGGGAACTTAGGAGGACCCAAGTGAGCTATGCCTTCGGGCGGCTGCCGAATCTAACCTAACCTTTAATAAAGCTTTCCAGAAAATGTACTAATTTATCTTCTAGTATTGCTGTGTACTTTGAATAATTTATTATTGTGCGCGTAGTATCCTGAGTAGTTTTCTATTGTGACTAAACTTTTTCTTATCGGAGCAAAAATCACCTGCAAATAATTTTGCAGTTTTTAAAAGACCAAAATCCAATGATTTGATTAACTGTTCGTTTTCCATTTGATTTGTAGGTTTCTTTTCATAACTTGAATTCAAAAATATTCATTTTGTATATAATATTTTAGATGTAGCCAAACAGCAAAACTAAGTTTAACTTTATTAATTTAACATAATGTTTTTGAAATCTGCATTTCAAAATAATTATCCATCCACTTTGTGTTCTTATGTTCGAATTCAATAACGTTATTTTGCAACTTTTTTAAACAGGTTAAAATTATGATTATTTTTTTTAGATCAAAAACAACTTTTTGTCAATTTGCATTCAGTAAATTGTGCGGAAATCGAACAAAAATTCTGTTCCGCATGACCATGCATAGTATTTTAAAATATACGCAATAATTTTCTTCAAATATAAAATTTATGAAATATGTGTTATGTTCCCCTTTCTTGAACGGTTCATAAATTTTAAGCGCTGATCTAAAAGGTTGTTGTTTTTATTTATGTTTTAATTTGTAATCGCACTAAACTTGAACTCTTGTCCGTATCACTCCCTTATTGGTTGTTTTGCCTTTTCAATCGTTTTGCAAAAAAAAAAAAACAAAAACAAAATAACAAGGACTTTTAGTTAAAAGTATATCGGTTTGACAGGGGAAAAAGTAATTTCTTCACTAAAATTGATTTAACCAGTACGTCGATTCTGAATTCTTATTTGATAGTTTGAAACAATTTTTTCTGTCACTGTGCCAGAGTTTTGAATAGTAAAGGTCTATAACATCAAATAAAAAGCTATACAATAATTTAAGCGATTTAAAGGCGACTTTCGATCTTTGATAGAAGTGGCCATATTTTTTTACCCTTTACCTGAGGTGCCAAGGTCATATATATATACTTAGCTTTGTTATTCTGTTTGTAATTTCTACATCTTTATTTCTGAAAACTTATGGCTAGGTGAGTCGACTGAACACTGTCCGTCTGTCCTTATATTGGGCGAAATCAACTTTCAGAAGCCCCCACATATTGCACAAATCTGTGTTTAGTGTCAAACTTTTTGAAATATCCGGGAATGAATCGCTATTGTAATTCAACACAATCGCCTTATAACTTTCTTAGATAAGAGCAAATATATACGACTGTCTCTGTCTCGCTGTTTGGTGTGGATTTAAAGCTCGCAGCACTAAAGGTTTATATTTCCAAGTTTAACAACTTTTTATTCGAGCCGAATTGGGTGATATGGACACCAACGATAAGTGCTTTCAACAGCACGGCGTTACGTGCTACATATCCTATGCCACATTGGGCATTTTGAACAAGAGATTTGAGGCCACGGTAGTCTTACGTTGATGTAATGTTAATTGGCCACTGAAATCGTGCTATTTTCTTGTGTGATTATCTGAAGTCGCAGGTCTAGGTGAATAAGCCACAAACCACGGGTGGCTGCAAATCCATACTGTTGATTAAATTCTGCCAGCCAAGAAAAGGCAGACATTTTCACAATATCTTGAATACATGAAGCATCGCTAGGTCTTTTAAATGGATAAAAAAATTCCGATGATATTACTTACACACTTTGTTTATAAAAGACCTAAACTGCAAGCAAAGTAGTTAATTTTTTTTTTTGAGGAATTGAGGAAACAAAGAGAATGTAACCTTTCTTAAATTGTGCGCTGTACATGGTAATAGCGTTTGTGATCTTTAAATGGTCATTTAAGCAAGAATTGTCTGTGATTCTGTAAAACATTTCAAAATGTATTGCGTTGAGTGGCACGTCAATATCAACATCATTCAGAGACTATATTGCAGAATTAGAGACTTTATTTCTTTTTGTATTTATTTATTTAATTTAATCAACATAATAATATTAACAGTTGAAACAAAGAAAGACAGAAACAGCATTAGATATACATAAGCATTTGAATTGAGAAACCTTATCAGCTTTCCTCTAGTTACATCAACATTATCAGAAAAGTTGATGTGTGCATAGAACTTATTTACCTCAACACAAATTCTTCTAAATGGATCAAAGTCAATGTAGTTTGATCGGTAAAATTTTTTATATAACGGTCTATAAGATCTCAGCTGGCTATAAGGAACATTGATGCATATTTTATGTTGAAGATTCGGAGAATCAATTTTACCTGGAAACAATATTGGAAACAATTATTCGGCTTTGTAACGTTGGGAGCGCAATGACGCTCCCAATGACGACTTCGATATGATCATAATGTTTTTAGCAAACTTAAAAAATTCATATTTAAAAGCATGACAAGGAAATTAGATGCTATGGCTAGTTAAAAGTTTTCTTATAATTTATAATTTCTTTTAAAAAAAACTACATTATTTATCATTCAGTTTGAGTTTTGTTCATTATACCGTAATTAGCTGGTTTTGCATCAAGCCTTTTTAAGGCTTTTTAAAAAAAGATTTCTGTGTCTTTCAATCAAAGAAGTAAAGGCTTTGCAGTTTAAGATGATTATGTCCTACAGTATAGATACTTCTTTTACAATTTCCGGTACCTAGAAAACTGTCTTGGCAGTGGGGATTGCATCATTTTGATTTTTCCTCTTTTTGAAAACTTTATAAACTTTATTTTGAGCGCACTAGTTGCTCAATTTACAAAATATGTTTAAATAATAATCTGACCCATATCATATTGGAGGTCATCATCTGCTTCCCTATGAATGATTGTTTTAGTAGAGTAGTTGTTTTTTATTTATTTAGGTAGTTCAATTCAATTTGTATGTCGAGCCTCAGTAACCTTAGCGTTGAGAACTACTCCCCGAGAGGAAGCTGCTAGAGCTAGTAGGGCTGGATGACGATTGGCCGAGCAAGAGGTTCGTAACATAAAATGGCACACTGTTCTGCCATAAACAGAAATCATTTTTACCCCACACCAATATTTATCCCCTCATCTATACATTCATAAAATTATTTTCTTTTTGGCCTAATGCCAAAACAGATATTTCTTATTTTCCTTAAAGTATGTTGTTGTTGCAAATATTTTATTTTTTTTTTATTTTGGGTTTTGTATCATTTTTTTGAAGCCAAAATCCTGTAAGAAGTTGCTCCTGTATTTTATTGCTAAAATTTAAAACCACTAATGGCTGTGTAATAAATATTTTTAAATCTTCTTCGTATTTTATTATTCAAATTAGGCATGTATTTAGCATTTTAATAATTTTACCATTTAGAAGGGTTAACGACTTGAGCTAGGCATTAAATATCTATTTGAAATAAGTCAGATAATCGCAGCAGTTGGCATTAATTAATAAAAAATAAAACAAGATTTAAATGAATTAATTTAAATTTCAGTCATGAAAGATAACGATTAAAATGTTTGGCTTACAAATGGAAAAAAAAGAAAAGAGTCGTAAATGAGTTTAAATGATTAAAATGATTTAGTTTTAAATGATTTTCTGTTTTTCTACAGTTTAAAATTGTTAACAGTCTCAATTTGTCTTGTTTATAATTTCCCCTTTAATGCTGTACCCTCAATTTCTGCTTCGAATTAATCTTTCGTAAACATCAAGTGTACAAATATGTTGTGAATATTTTTTATTAAACCTTTGACAGTTTCCATTCATGTTTCTTATAAATAAATTTTTTTCAAGTGACAATTACAGCTGCCGTTTATCACATTTATGTAGTGGTTTTAGTCACATTTTCGATTTACGTGCATATGTTGTATTTATGTATGTATGGGTTAGTATTTATGTACTTCTCTATTAATATGTGTATGTGAATAACGTTACAGTCTTCCAACGGCTTAGTATTAGCATTACTCTATTTAGTAGGCCTGCTTGCTTTTAATTAATTTTTGTGTATTGTTGAGTAAACTGGAAACTGCGTTTGAGAATTATGTTTTTAAACTCTTTAATTGAAAATTGAGTTCGTAGAAATTTTAGAAAGAATAATTTTAAATAAAATTTTTAACAGGTAAAAATGTTTTATTTCGCCGTGCCGAATCTTGCTTATAAGGTAACATTGAAGGCGTTGATTAGTCTAAAATCAAACCGTGGAGCCTGAGCAAATATATTAACGTGATTTTGAAATTTGTTCAAGTTATGCTGTATTCTACCAGTCATGCCCTTTAATTTGCAATCTGAAATTCAGTTTGTCCGTCTGTCCGTGTGTATGTAAAATATCAGAAATATTCGGGAGTAGATCGGTATTGAAAATCAGAAACATCGGCACATAAACAACTGAGATATGAGCAGAATCCCACGACCACCTCGATTTTTTTTTTCACAAAAACAACATTACAACAACAACATACATACATACAAACGTGTATACTGGTTAGAGAAAACGTGGCATCGAATCCCAGCTGAGCCAAAAAATTTTTTTTTTTATTTTTTTTTATTAATTTTTTATTTTTTATTTAATATATTATTAATATTTTTATTAATTTTTTTTTAATTTTTTTTGTTTTATATTTTATATACATATTATTTATATATTTATTATTTTTTTTTAAATTTTTTTTTTTATTTTTTTGTTTTATATTTATTATTTATATTTTAATTATTTTTTTTAATTATTTTTTAAATTTTTTTTTTAAATTTTTTTTTTATTTTTTTTTATTTTTTATTTAATATATTATTAATATTTTTATTAATTTTTTTTATTTTTTATTTTATATACATATTATTTATATATTTATTATTTTTTTTTAATTTTTTTTTATTTTTTGTTTTATATTTATTATTTATATTTTAATTATTTTTTTTAAATTATTTTTTAAATTTTTTTTAAATTTTTTTTTTTATCATACATACGTAAATTTATAATTTTACATTGTGATTTTTTTATATATGTATGTTTTTTATATATATGTACGTATTTCTTATGGGATGAATGGTGATACAAACAATTGTTATTGCATGACTACACGTTGTGAAGGGTATATAAGATTCGGCACGGCCGAATATAGCACTTTTACTTGTTATTATGATAATATTGGTATGATTCTATTATGTATGGAACAAAATATCGGGCAAGTGGCCGCGGCACACCTCTATCTGATGGTCCAAAAAAAAAAAACTTGACGTTTAGGTGTGATTCACATTCAACATAGGCCCTTAAAACTTAACCACTCTTTATTATGCCAATATTGAGCAGAGTTAAAAGTTTTTATCCACCATTTGGGATTTAGAATTTATTAATGATGTACTGTATTCCTCTAGTCAAGTTATTTTTTCATTTAATACCACACTTGAATCTATTAGTTGTCTTGATGCTTAAGAAAAATTTTTGTAAATTTTTTTTTTTTAAATACTGAGACAGTTAATTTTACCGCTTATTTCTCAGTCAGTTTCAAACCATTTTTTGTAGACTTTTCCATTTTTTTTTAAAATTAATGCTGGGAATTTAGTGTCACAATCAGTTTAAAAAATTAATTTGGAGCTGTAGATACTTCATTTAAAAAAAAATTTTTTTAAATTATTTTTTCCTACAACTTGCCTACTGCTGACAGATGTTTACAAAAATCTACAAATAAAAGAGATAGAATATCAATTAATTATCGGAGAGGTGTTAAAAGTGTTAAGAAAAACAAGGCACTTGTCTTTCGCTTAGATTTCAGCAGATTGTAAACGGATTTTGAAGGTTACTAATACCGATTTATTTTAAAAAGATTGGGACTATAAAACTTGTTTCTTTACCTTTGGCTGCATATATAACAACCTATCTTTACGAACTAGTGTAATAATCTTCTTGTGGGACACCCTAGTTTACATACAAATATTAAATAACTGAAAGTGTTTTATTATTAATATTTTATTAAAAAGAAATATATAAATTACTCAATATTAATAATAAAAACTGCAATAAATTAATAGAAATGTATGAATTGTACAGGTGTGTTTGATATCAAAATTGTTTGTTTTAAATAGACAAACGTAGTTTAAATTTATTAATTTATCGCTTTAATCCCAGTAAAAGAAGATTTTAAAAATGCAAAGAGACCTTAGTAAAAAATATTTATTTTAATAAAATGTTGCTGGGTGGACAACAACTACAGTTATACGCAAAGAAAAGCAGGGTTACGACATGATCACGACGGTAATATTATATTCGCTATAACAATGTTTGGTTGTCGAAAACAAGTAATAGTTATTTATATTTTATCACTTATTTTTCACGTTAATCAAGCATTTGTTTGAATTGTATCATGAAATGTTTACTTTTCGTAAAGAAATCAATATGGTTGTCGACTCGCGATAACAAAAACACTGCCTTACGTGAACACCGGATAAGATGAACATAATTTTTTTTTTTACACTGACTACTGTGTAGCGTGAACACAGTGAGAAAGCCTTATAACGTGAACAAATTTGTCGGTTATCCATCCCCGTGAATGATTGCACAGGTTTATTTTAGTGCGCGCTGCTGATTTAGCATGATCTAATCTAAAGTTTTACGTGAATAATATCACAAAAAACTACCAAAACTTTAAAGTTAAACTTTTTGTGATTAGAAAGGCAAAAGATCTTCGCTCTTTTAGAAATTTTGAATCTCCTGTGGACTACAATTACTCCAAATGGATGACAGCTGCCATTTTTGAAAATTGGTTTAACTATTAATGGCCGCTATTGGCTATTTAAATTCATCTTGGCAACGTCTTGAAAATAAAACAATAGCAAAATACAGGCTGAACATTTTTAGCTCTTTAGGAGGTGAAGAAGACTGTGAAAAGGATATCCCATTAGCTTTTTTTGAGAGAAAGAATTTGTTCAGCAATTAAAATTTAAAAATTAAAAGATATTTAATCCAAAAAAATGTATCACATTTTTTAAATTAATTTTAACATACTTTTTTTTCTTAATAAAACATATGTACATAACAAACCGAAATACAAAACAAGTAACAGTGCTATATTCGGCCGTGCCGAATCCTATATACCCTTCACAACGTGTAGTCATACAATAACAACTGTTTGTATCACCATTCATCTCATATAAAATACGTACATACATGTAAAAAACATACCATTGTAAAATTTTAATTGAGTTTACGTATGTAAGTTTCTAAAAAAAAATTAAAAAAAAAAAATTAAAAAAAAAATTTTTTAAAAAAAAATTAAAAAATTTTTTTTTAAAAAAAGGGAAAAAAAATAATAAAAATATAAATAATATATAAATAAAAAATAAAATAAAAAAAAATGTTTTGGCTCAGCTGGGATTCGATGCCACGTTTACTTTAACCAGTATACACGTTTGTATGTATGTATGTTGTTGTTGTAATTGTGAAAAAAACGAGGTGGTCGTGGTTTTTTGCTCATATCTCAGAAGGTTATGGGGCAATTGTGCTGAATTTCAATAGCGATTCATTCCTGGATATTTCCAAGAGATTTATACCATACACAGATCTGTGGAACATATAGTTGCTTCTAAAAGTTGATTTCAACCAACACACGGACAGACGGGCAGACGGACAGACGGTCAGGGCTTAATCGACTCCTCTATTCATAAGCTTTCAGAAAATATATACTTTATGGGGTCGGAAATGAAAATTGTAGAAATTACAAACGGAATGACAAAGCTATATACATGTACCCTTGTGCACCACAGGTGAAGGGTATAAAAATATATGAATTTGAGTTAAATCACATGTCTGATTTATTTGGAAATTTTAAAGAGTTACACCTTCGTAACATGAACAACTTCGCAAACGTGAACACGCTCGGTTCTTAATAGTTCACGTTACCGCGAGTCTACTGTATTCAGAAATTCAGAAATTACAAATACTCATTAAATAATAGGTGAGACAACAGTATGATTACAAAGCAATCAAGCTATGATTTTTTAATAATATTTTTTCTTTTTCCTGACGAATAAATCTTTATTATTTTAAAAGTTTAAAATGTCAAAAAAATGCATGAATGAAATAGAAATTGAAGAAACTTTAAAATTAACAAGAAAATGTAACAAAAAATATTTGTATAAAAATTGTCATTAAAAAGTTAAGTACAATCAATATATGTACAGTGCAACTTCAACAATCCGGACATGCGCCAGTCCGGTCACTCCAATAATCCGAACGCTTCTATATTGCGGACAATTTCAAGTTTTTACCTCTACAATCCGGACAAATTTTTTCATGCAAGAATAAATACATATTAAAATTTGGGGGTTTCCCGTTTGGAGCTATTATTTTCAGTAATGACGTAACTGAAGAAGATATCACTGATTGGGGCAACTGGTGCAAATGAATTTTCATTGGATTTTTCCGATTAAGAAATAATACAACACGCTAAACGAAATGAATCGTCAGTGCTGCATACGGATTTTGAAAACGATTTTGTAGTAATGGATGCAAAAACAAAAATCTCTAATGCTGCTGCAAAGAAATCATTTTCAGTTTGCGTTCAGTGGGCCGAGGAGAATAATTTGGATATTCAGGATATTCTATTGTTAAAGCGACCAATGCAAAAAGCAAAAATCAAACACCTCAACAAAGTTAGTCACTTCGTTTTTAAATAAATCCAAGTATGTATGTACATATAGATGTATGTATTTAATTTACTTAGATTACATATGTATTTCAATAATTTAATATAATACATAATTAAATAATTAAATATAATAATTTATGTTTTTTTTAATAAATCATAGTCGTTAAGACCCTAAAACTATATGTGTCCGGGCTGTCTAAGTTGCACTGTATATAACTAACAGCAAAAGACAATAATTTGCCGTAGAAAAAGTCAAAGATTGTCGATTTCAACTATAGTCATATATATGATTATTGCATGATGCTTTAATTAAACATAATAATGATAACAGGCAACCATTATATGTTTTAACCACAATCATACAATGCAATCCTTGTATGTTGCTCTTAGATTATAATTACCGCAACCATGTTTTGTCTTTGCATGTAAGGCTAAGTTAACTTGATATGAATCCCTTAATATCAAAGAACAGTAACCAATTAGGCCATCATTAGGCCAGATTTGCAAGTGCTTTGACTACAACAACTGCAATTATTTCGTTTTTAGTTAAACAAGTACCAAAACACTTGAACCATTTTGGTAAGTTTGATTTAACATAAACAACTTAAGAGATTTTCAACATACATGTGTATGTGTGCATGTCTTTATACAAGTATTTGTATGGTACTTATGGTTTTATACAAATACAAGAAAACTTGTACATTTTTATTGTTTAAATAAAATTCAACATTAATTTGCTTATGCTGGCTGGTACTAATGCATAATAAGGTTTTATTTTCTTCTTCTACTTTTTGTTTTATTATTTTGCTTAATTTGTTTACATTTTTGTTTATATTAATACAAAAGAGATTAAATAGAATTTTTTGACTAGATGTCAAACAAACTTTTATTTAAGCACGAGTACATACATACGTTTACACATAAATAAATGAGCAGCGAGTAAAAACGTTAACAAGAATGTTATGAATAACGTGACGCTATTGTATTTACATGTGTATGTAAGTATGTAGACTGGTGTTTAGATTTCCACTACATTAACGTTGATGTATGAATAATAAATTCTAAATAAGTTTTTAAAATGAATCATATATTAAATGGAAAAAGTCAATAATTAGAAATAAAAATCATGTTTTGTATTTATCATGCCAATGATTATTTGCAAGATGAAACAGAATCAATTTCTATTTGAATCCGATTAGATTTTATCGTGTGTCGTGTGTATATGAAAGACAGTAAAAGCTTTTATTTCGAAAAAAAATTAAGCCAGGGCTGAGCTTGCGATATCTTTCCCACAAAAAAAATTTTTTTGAATATGGTAAGCAGAGCTGTTTTTAACTGCATACAGTACTGAAATGTTTTTCGTGACTTTTACAAACAAAAATCGATTTTTTTAACAATAGACAGAAGCGATAATATAATAACACTGTAAACAATTTTGAAATCCATAATGGCCGCCTATACAAAATGGCGTACAATAATGGGTCAAATCTAGTAATTAAAAATGTGTCCCCTTCAATATTGGCATCAAATGAAAGAACTTGACCAGTTAAATACCGTAACCAATGAAAAAGTTATTACACAAGACTGAGTCCGATATAAAATAGCGGATATTTGGGCCAAATACAGAAATTATGGCTTTGCCTCTTAAACCACCACAATATTGATATCAAACCAAAGGGCTTGACCAGTAGAATACAATAAACTTTGAAACAATTAAAATTTAAGATGGCGTCTGAAATAAAATGGCGGATTTATGAGCCAAATATAATAAATATGGCTTCGCCACCTTCAACCCACACAATATTGATATTAAATAAAATAGCGTGGCCCTAAGAATACAGTAAACTATGAAAAAATTAAAGTCCAAGATGTCTTCCTTAACAAAATGGCGCATAATTTATTTCTCAACCCCATCAATATGGGTATTAAATGGCTTAATTATTTAGTAGAATACATCAAACTATGTTAAGTTTAAAAATCAAAGATGGTGTCGGAAATAATTAAATAAAATGGCGTATAACATTAAATTTGAAATCTATAGTCACTATACCTATGTATGTCTGTACATGATAGTGAAGAGTATTATTTGATTGGACAAGGACAGTTTTTTACTTAATAACTGACTGTTAATGTCGATGATATAAAATTGAAGCGAAAAATGTAAAACGCCACAAAAAAGCCAAAAAAATTTTCTTAATTATATTCGTACGTTCTTATTTATGTTTACAATGGATAAATATTTGATGAAATAAATTGACCACCTCAAATGTATTAATTTCTATATAAAAAACTTCACATAAAAACAAAAATAGAATATGGCGTCCTTATTTTTGTTTTTTGTATGACATTATCCAGACTATGTCAGATCTATACATCCATACGCCAAATATATTTGACTCCTGTATACTTGTAATCTTTATTATTATTCATGATTGTATGAATTTATTTTCTATTGTCAACTTTGTTAATTTATAAAAAAAATGTCTAGCTAGTAGATTTTATAATCGAAAAATCCACCCTCTATACTAGACATTAACATGAAAAAGTTTGTTGTTCTAATCGTAAACAATTCAACTCTGTATATAATTTATTACCCTTTATCACATAAATCTTCCGACAGAAACGTGAAAGTCATGTTTATTTCAAAATGGCACATGGTGCTGAATTATTTAAAAGGTTTTCAAGGCCAATATAAACATCTTAAAGAGGTTTTCTTTTGTTTATTTGTTGTTGTTTTTTTCTTTCTCTCTCTACTGACATATCTTTCATGTCATCAAAGATTCTTTTATACTAGAGAATTTTGCTGTGCAAAATTAAAAACTGAAACTGTTTTTTGTTCTTCATACAAATGTAAACGAGTTCTTTTTAATATTTTTCACTGTCAAGAAGCTGATTTAAAAAAAAAACGGCATAAAAATGGACAAATATTTAAGGTGAGTTCACATTAGATAAATATTTGAAGAAATAGGCGTATTACTCAAAATGTATTATTTTTCGCCTTGTAAAAAAAATATTTATTTAACAAAAGATCACATTACATATAAAGAATATTTTTATACCCTTCACACAGTGAAAAATGGTATATAAAGGTTTGTCATTCCGACCCCATAAAGTATATATTTTCTGAAAGCTTATGAATAGGGGAGTCGATTAAGCTCTGTCAGTCTGTCCGTGTGTATGTTTAGAATCAACTTTTTGAAGCCCCCCGACATCGCCTGGACCCAGGTGAGGTATTAAAATAACAGAAATATTCGGAAGTAGATCCGAATTCAAAATCAGAAACATCGGTACCAAGGCGAATTCATTATCAGGTGAAGTTATTAAAGCAGCTGTTTATCAGCTGAGCACTCTTTTTAATATTGAAATGTCAAATTTTGTTTGTGTTATTATGTGTGCTTCTACTTTTTTATTGTTTACGTTTGTGGGCGCCATTAGTTGAAAAATTTTTAAAATTGTGAAAAATTGTGCAAATTCTCTTAAAAATTTTAAAAAAAGAGATAAAAAAATTTTGAATTGTGAAAAATTTAATAAAACGTTAAAAAAATAAAATTAAATTAAATAAAACAGAGTATTTTTATTTGTGAATAATGCGTGTGTGCTCATTGTGCAAAAATAAATATTTGAAGACAATGGAACTTTGTTCTATGTGCCCAGAGATCAAGGCTTGTATTAATTACTAATGTATTAATCCATGCATAGGTAAATGTGGTTCCGGAGCCGAATGTGAGCCAAAAGCTCATTTGGCTGTCTGCAAGTGTCCTCACGGAACATCAGATGATGCTCTAGTGTCTTGCCGTCAATCTCGTACTTATCCTGTTGCCAAGTATCATGGTTCATCATCTGGTTCTTGTAATTTTTTTTTAATTTCACCTTTTTGATATTTTATTTTATACAAATTATTATGTATATGTATCAAAAACATTATACAACAACAACATACATACATATTATACAGACGTGGTATACTGGTTATAGTAAACGTGGCATCAAACCCCTGCTGAGACCAAAAAAAATTTGATTCAATTTTTTTATTTTATATAATTTTTAATTATTATTTTTTTTTAAATTTATTTTTAATTTTTTTTTTATATTTTTTTATTTTTTTTTAATTTTTTTTTATTTTTTTTAATTTTTTTTTTTTATTTTTTTTCTTTTTTTTTTATTTTTTAATTTTTTTTTAAATTTTTTTTTTAATTTTTTTAATTTTTTTTTTAAATTTTTTTTATTATGTTTTATATTTTTATTTATGTTTTTATATTTCTTTTTAATTTTTTTTTAATTTTCTTTAAAATTTTTATTTTTTTTTTATTTTTTTTATATATATTTTTAATACACATACGTAAACTTATTATTTTACAATGGGATGTCTTTATATATGTATGTTTTTTATATGTATGTACGTATTTTATATGAGATGAATGGTGATACAAACTATTGTTATTGCGTGACTACACGTTGTGAAGGGTATATAAGATTTGGCATGGCCGAATATAGAACTATTACTTGCTTAAAAACAGGTGTTACTCATATTTGGGAAAATATTTACTGAATGTGAGCGTAGCTTTAGTATTAAATTAAAATGTTTATATAAACAAATGTTTTTTACACAAATAACATTAAAATCTACAAAATAAAATATCAAAATATATTTTAATAAAAAAAATCATGTAAACTTTGTCTAATTCTGGACAGAGAGTATTTATTTGTGGCTCAGAATTGTAGTATCATTTTTGATGCAATGATTATTAGTAAACCTTTATTAAGCTTGTTCCAGTTATCTTCATTATATCCCAGCAAAATCTTTACTTACCTAGTAAGTTAGCAAGTAATATTGGAGATACACATAAACTAGTTACTTTTCGATCGAATAACTACTTATTTTTGTTTGAGTTGTCCCAGAAATCATGACCCTCGCTTACAAATGAACTTACAAAAAGCAATAAAATAAGTAGGTACCAATAAAGCTGAATTATAGATGGATATTTTTATACTGTTGCAATACAAAAAAAATATAAAAATTATAATATTGGGCATATTATAATATTTATGAAGTTAATTTAAAGTTCACTGTTTAAAAAAATACATAAAAAGTATTTACGAAGGTAAATAATGATGTTGGTAACGACCCCTCATTACTATGTAATATATGAAGTAATGACAACCTTTACACAATTTCAAAAAGATTTTGCTGGGATTTTGTGTTTTAATTTTTTTTGTCAAAAACTATTAATGATATTTAAACACCAAAATAGCGCGGTATTCGCACTTTGTAAATGGAAAATGCGAACGGCACGTTGGGAAGTTGTGTTTGTTGGTCGAAATCATATATTCGGAAATGAGTCGTTATTTAAATCTATTATAGCGCCTAAGATTTCTATGATATGAGCAAATAAAAACGATTTTCTCTTTTTTCGCCATATTTTCCCTCAAAAATAAAAATTTTCAGTCTTATGTTAATTTTTGGACTTTTATTTACTATTTGTAGATGTGTATGATATATCTATAGGGCTATTCGTTCGCTAACCGGCAAAGTTAAAGGCAAAAATAGTTTTAAAAAATATACGTATTTTAATAAATCAAGTTACTTATGGCCCTAATCAATTACCTGATGTGTTAGTAACACCAAATTGCAAGCCGTCTTCTAGGAAATTATTGCCGAGAAACAATTAAAAATCGTTTCAAAAATGACTGAGATATAAGCACCAAAATATATCTCTTTTTATTTTTTTGAGCTTTCCAACAACCGATAATATCAACTTGGGTAAAAATCCATGATGACTGCGCTACTAAATAGCGTACATTAAATTTATACGCATGTGGGTCAAATCTAGAAATTAAAAATTAACTCCTTTCAACCCCCTCGATATGGATATCATATAAAAGGTTTTGAGCAGAAGAATGCAGTAAGCTTTGAAAAAGTTAAAATCCAAGATGACGTCCTAAATAAAATGGCTGATATATGGGTCAAATATGGTAATTTAAGCATTAAACCGCCGTATCAAAAGAATCGTCTTGACCAGTAGCTTTCCCATTAATATGAACATCAAATGAAAGGGCTTCACCAGTAAAATATAGCTAACTTTGTAAAAATTAAAAAATCAAAGCTGGCATCAGAAATAATTTAGCAAAATGACGTATAACATTAAATGTAAAATCTAGGCCAAAGTACGAATAACCTAATGTGCATGAAGGTTAACCCAGTAGTTTTATATCGTCATTTTTGCTTCTACTGAGTAGAGTTTATTAAACAAAATAATAAAAAAGCTAGGCGCTAGTGAATTTAACGCTCGACGTGCTGGTTTAGGCTAGTCTGTAAGAAGTAAAAAACATTAATTTTCTTGATTTGTGTTTCGAGTCGATTTAAATTGTTGGCAATTGTCATGGCAGTCTTGTTGTTTATGACAAGAATGCCATGATAATTCTAAACAATATGATTTCCCTCGCAATACGGAACTGTCATTATTGTCATATTTTCTATTTACATCAGAGCAATTTATTTACCGAAAAAAGATGTTCTCTGTTGTTACACTTGTTTTTTTTTATTTCCAATGTTAACTCGCGCCATGTCTTTACACAGCTGACAAATAACGTAGCAAGACCATTGGGGGAGGGGTCTAAAAATCTTGTGTAAACAGCATTGATTCTAGGCAATGCTAGAAATGGTCTTAGACAGCAATCCCTTTCAAGACATGCCTATCTCTGCCAATACAGCTGGGCTTATCAGCTTAGCGACTCAACTTTTAGTAAAAATATATAAAATTTTATATAAAAATAAAACACACACAGACACACAAAATAGGTTTTGTTTTAGTATCCATAAAATTGGCTTTATTTTATGGCATTAATATTTGAATATGGTTTTGGGCATATAACCACTGCGGCTGGTTATTGCATAGAGTAGAATGCCCTCATTTCACACACTCGTCGCAGTTAATCAGTCAGTTTTCTTTCGCAATAAGCCATCAAATGTTGGTTAACAAGTTATCACAGGCGTGGGCATGTAAAATATAATACAATGACGTCAGATAGCACGAAGGAAGCGGCCAGTTGACAGGTATATTTTGTAAAATTAATCGTTAGTAAAATGTAACTTTTAACAAAAGAATTGTATTGCGTATTGCTTGCTACGGTGAGCCATCCAGCTGAAACCACATGTCACACACTGCACGATACAATTGGTTTATGGGAAAAGTATTTGAGTAGACGTTGGTACTTCATATCTCATAGGGCACTTATTTTTTTTTCAAATAATCATGTTTCGTTAATGGCTTGTGAATTATGAGGTTCTAAATGTGGAAACTTTGAATAAAAAAATATGCTTTAGCATTATATAAAGTTTTCAAATTGAAAATAATGGAGATCTTGCAACTCGACTGTCTTAGAAAATCTCTATGACAATTGAATATTTTGCGCCTAAGCATATTTAAAGGTAGTGTTGATACGTCAACTATTTTTTTCTTTACTTATTTGAAACTTCAGCTTTCAAAGTACCGACATAAAAAACATTTGTCTTATTTCCTTTATTTATTTCAAATGTTCAACTTCATACATACAAAATCCAAAGAAAAAAATTCTCATCGAACTGCGATTACCTAATGAATTAAATAATACGTCCTGATTATGGGCCTAAAAATTTTAAATTTATTTGAAAATTATTGTTTTATATGCATAAAATATTAACAAATTATTCATTTCATATTGGTTTATAAGATTTTCTTATAATCTTATCAATCATATTTGATTTATTTAAAACAAATCCAATTTTTTATTAGATTTATTCTTCCATTTTAAATTACAATTGCAAGTATGTTTGTTAACCCTATCAGTGCTTATTATCCGTTAAAAAGAAAAGAATGTAATCAGACAGCGGAAAATATTTTTTTTAAACAAAAATATTTTATTTAGGTTGAATTGTTTTGTAAAATAACACATTGGCGACGTCTTATGTTCTTTCGTTACGGAAACTTATTTCCTAAATCCGCAACCAATCAGACTGAACAAAAATGTATTTTTTATGTTCTGCTTGATTATGTTGTTAATGCTACTCTTGTTATTGTTATACCCTTCACCTGTGGCGCCAAGGGTATATGTAGATTTGTCATACCGTTTGTAATTTCGACAATATTCATTTCCGACCCTATAAAAAATATATTTTCGGAAAGCTTATGATTAGGGGAGTCAATTAAGTTGTTTATCGTTTGGCCATGTGTTGGTTGAAATCAAGCCCCCTCATGTTGCACAGATCTGTATCTATATAATATCATTCGATAACACCATTATTAATTACAGTAATTCTATAGTTGCATTTGATATGCAGTATCAATTTTTTGCAGTTATCCGGGAAATCCAGCCCCTTTAACTCTCTGAGATATGCCTCTGTTTTTTCTTATATATTTACCATTGAGATCAAAATTTTTCAGCCCTGTGTTAGTTTTTAGACACAGATGTTACTATTTATAGATATTCGTAATAAATTTTTGACTAAATCGTTAAAGTTATAGGCAAACATTGTCTTTAAAAAATTTATACTTTTTAATTTTATCCAGTTTCTTAAGCTTCTAAATAATTTTTGAACTAGCTATATGCATTATAGTACAAGCTGTGGTCTCGAAAAAGATTGCAGAAAAAATCTATCAAATCGGTTCGAAATTAAGTGAGTTATTAGCACCAAAATACAACTGCTTTGGTGTTTTTCCTAAAATTTAAATACGAACTTCCTTTTTTATGCTTTTAGACAATGGGGAGGGTCAGTATATAGTATATCAAATAAGAGGCTTGGCTAGCAAAATATAATACACTGTGAAAAAAATTTAAAATCCATTATGGCCTCCACTAGGTTAGGTTAGGTAGAACAGGTGGCTGTTGTGCAGCTCACTTTTTGAATAAAGAGAATAGAAAAAAATAGAAGCAGAGCAGTCCAGAGTATCTGGCGGGAACCTAGCGTAATGACCTCCACTACGAAATGGCGTATAACAAATTTATGGACCAAATATAGTATGTAAAAATTTACCTCGTCAACCCCATCAATATTGGTATCAAACGAAAGGGTTTAACTAGTAGAATACAGCCCACTTTGTAAAAATTCATAAGCAAAGATGGCGTCAAAAATACTAAAGCAAAATAGAGTCTAACATTAAATTTTAAATCTAGGTGAAGCTACGGTGTGGTCACTATATCTAAAGCACTCTTACTTGTTATACCGTTAAGACAAAAAAAAAGTGAAAAAGGGGTTTATAAATGTAGGTTTGTCATTTCGTGTGAAATTTCTGCATTTTTCATTTCCGACCCCATAAAGTATATATTTTCTAAAAGCTTATGAATAGAGGAGTCCATTGAGCCCTATCCGTCTGTCCAACAATTAAGCATTGTCAGTCTGTCCATATGTCCGTGAGTGTGTTGAAATCAACTTTTTGAAGCCCCCACGACGTCACCTGGACCCTGGATTGAAAATCAGAAAAATCAGTACATAAACAACTGAGATATGAGGAAAATACCACGACCATATCGGTTTTTTTTAGAACAACAACATAAATTTTTTTTCTATATTTTTATTTTTTTTTAAATTTTATGTTTTCAAACATACAAACATAAACTAAATTTATAATGTTTTATGTATGTATGTATGTATGTATGTATGTATGTATGTATGTATGTATGTATGTATGTATGTATGTATGTATGTATGTATGTATGTATGTATGTATGTATGTATGTATGTATGTATGTATGTATGTATGTATGTACGTACGTATTTCATATGCGATGAATGGTGATACAAACTATTGTTATTGCATGACTTCACGTTGTAAAGGGTATATAAGATTCGGCATGGCCGAATATAGCACTCTTACTTGTTTCTACTGCCATAGACACTGACTGGCTGGCGTCTAGAGGTCTATGGTTGACGCTGTGTATCTAGTTGATATCAGTTTACTTCTGTGCTTTAACGGAAAAAGCGAACATGGCTCCTAGATATATTTAACAACTTTTGTTTTTCTTTTTCAGTTTTTCTTTGTTTTTATTATGCTGTTTTAATATTGATTTTTTCTTTTTTATGTGAGCCTTATTTCTGTTTTCAATTCTGAGGATGTGGAAATGTGTGTGTATGTGTGTTAAACAACTAGCCTGCCAATAAAAAAAAAAAAAAATAACCAAACAGCATTTTCTTTTTACCAAAACGGCCCTTTAACTGAGTTTCATAACTTATTTTCCGCCTATTTATACATTTAAAAAACATTAAAGCCGACACATATTTTCTGAAATTTGTTGCTTTTAACACAACATAAAAATATAAATGAGGAAAAATTCATTTATTCAACAACCATACAAGTGCACAGCAGCATGGCCCATCTATCCGTTCATTGTGTTGATCTTTATTTATTGTTCATGAACACGTAAATTCTATTCGAAATACACAACACGAATGTGTTGACAGATTAAATATCTGGCCTCTACATATTTATTATTTATGTGAATTATTGAATATTGTATTAGTCGATTTATGATTGTATTGCTTATTATATTTTATTTGATCTAGTTTTTGAAATCGATATAAAATGAAATTGTAAAAATTTTTGGTAGGTTACCAAAGAATTAGATACTAATGTGTTTTGCTTAATAACTCATGTTCCAGAACTTTTGTTCATATTTAGTAAATTGTATTAAAACGCATTTAAAGGCATTTAAAGACATCGTTTTCTATGTTTTTATCGGCTGAATGAATCAAGTTTGAACAAATCTACTTTGCTCAGAATACAAAGTCAATTTATTTGACGAAACTTAAAGAAATATTGTATTATTGTTTTTGTATTTCGCTCCTCTTGTTCTCCTTCTCTCATTATATCTGTGACATATATGAAATTGTCAATGAATTTGTACATACATGTCTCTATACTCACCAATGAGATGTATATTTTGAATTTAAGCTCAGGAATTTTTTTTGGCTTGTTCGCTTAAACCAGAGATTTCACAAGAACCTATGGAAAAAATAAAATAATAAAAGAAAAAAAGTAGGGCCCAATGACGCTGCCTGACCGAAATCCGCACCAACTATATGAGGTTGTGGGTGCATTTGCTTCTCATGTATTGCATCAGGGTTTGAGCTCTTTTATACTCAAGAAGGTCTAGATAATTTGCTAAAATTTGATACGTTGAAGTTGTTGAGAACGATGATGAATTGATTTGTCGGATTTTCTACACACTCTCGTTTAAAACAGCAATGTTGTCAAGAAACTGACAGTTTCTTTAAATTTTTGACCACTCATCGAATAATTTAGGTGCACTTTGTCGACTGAAAATTCTTCGAAGTTTGGAAGCGGTCTCAACACTATTTTCAAAATATTTACAACAATTTATTCATTTCATTATCACAGTTCCATGTATTCGGATTTATTTAAAATGACAAAATAACCTTTGTACAGAACTTTTTTCAAGCGTTAAGAATATAGAGAAAAAAGTGCGGAGGTGCAAAATTTTATTTAACTTTCCTTTATTTTGTTTGGAAGCACAGAATCTTTAAAACCTTAAGGCGCCCCTTTGATTTTTTTTAAGTTTACAAACGAAAATTGCCCAATCGGTTCTAATTAAGTGAGAAGTGGATATAATAACCAAAATTAAACCATTTTGTTTTACTTCATATTACCATTGAAAGATAATTGATGCCCAGCATATATATGTATTTGAATAAAAAGTGATAAAAATATTAAATTTAATTAAATTTAGACAAAAGGTGCGCCATCAAATAAAAGAAAACATTTTTGGCAGTGACAGTGTTTAACGTTCTTCAAAAATAAATACAGAATCAAGTTTATATAACGAGAAAGCAGTAACAATATCCATAGCTTAGCTGGGATTTGATGCCACGTTTACTCTAACCAGTATACTACGTTTGTATGTTGTTGTTGTGTTAAAAAAACGAGGTGGTCGCGCTTTTTTGCTCATATCTCAGTTGTTTATTTACCGATGTTTCTGATTTTCAATACCGATCTACTTCCGAATATTTCTGATATATTAATACCACACCCTGGTACAGGTGATGTCGCGGGGCTTCGAAAAGTTGATTTCAACATACACATGGACAGACGGACAGAGCTTAATCGACTTCCCTATTCAAAAGCTTTCAGAAAATATATACTTTATGGGGTCGGAAATAAAAATTGTAGAAATTTCACACGGAATGACAAACCTATATACACCCCAATTCTAAATAACAATTCCCTGGGCATTGTTTCCCTATTCCCTGTTCCCCTATTCTAAATAATTTCTTCCGGGGAAATTTTTTCCTTTTCCCTTATTCGAAATGAACTTCAAAATTGGGAAACTGTTCCCTGGGAAAAAAGAAGGTATTACGAAAGGTAATTAAAGGGAGAATGTAATAACAATTTTTGGGAAAAAATCCGCCAACAAATTCAAAGGGAGTTGTGACAAAAATGTAAGAATTTAATATTTTTTTATAAAAATTGTGATAAATATTGTAATTTATTGTTACTTTTAGGATATAAACAACAAACAGGAAGCAGAATAATTAATTGTTTTTTAGTTTTAAAATAATTTTAATTTTTATTTATCTTTTTATTTTTTTTTTGAAGATTTTAAATTTTTTAATAAAATGTATAAATTTAAGAAATGGCTTTATGACAGAAATTTATTAGAGATCGTTCGCAATATTTGTTCTAATATTTTAAGCAATGAATAAATATTGTGTTGAGTCTAAGGATATCACATCATTATCCTGAACGCTCAAACAATCTGAATTTTCTACATCGTTTACTTCAGTATGGCATTTAAAATGAATGCAGATGTTATGCAACGCACAGCAAAAATTTGCTATTTTAGCAGTCTTTTTGGAGCGTATTGCAGCTGTCTGGCACCAAGAATGCACCTCCATCTATTTTTTAAAACACCATTAATGCGTTCAACCACATTTCGACACTTGGAGTGAATTTTATTTCAACAGACGCATCCTGTGGGCATCTATAAGGCGTTAAAAGCCACGATTCCAGAGAATATTCTGCGTCTCCTAGAAAAAATGCATGTTTAATTTATGAATTGTCTGTTATCATTCAAAACTTTACCAAGAAGCCAATAATTGCTGCCACCTCTAAGGTGAGCACGCAATTAGCCAGAATTCTAAATAAATGAATCGTGACACGCTGCGGGATGTGAATCCTTAGCTCATGATCACAGACCTGTATTTTTTTGATTAAAAATTAATTATTGATCATTTAAAATAAAAAAAGTACTTTACCAACATTACATTCAAACTATAGTATCCCTTCCTGTTGTAGTAATGATGCTTATTCTTAGGAGGAGCAATAATGCGGACATGAGTTCTGTCAACACTTCCTATAACGTTTGGAATGCCATACTTTACATAAATAGCTAACGCAATTTTCCGTTTTTGCACTTCAGTTCTGCAGAAAGTTATCTACATTGGGCGTAAATGTCCCTCAAATATAATTATAACTTCTGCCAGAATTTTGCTAAGACACACCGCAATCTTTACCTATACCCGTTTGGTACCCACCTTCAGCAAAGAAGCGTAAAGTCGCACTTAATTTCACGATTGGAGAAATTGCAAACGTCTTATGTTTGGGCTGAACACGTTGACACATCCAACAGATATTTGAAAGCCGGCTAATTTACTCTGTAATATTTTTCAAACCTTCTAAAAGTAAAATATACTTACAAAGTGTGCGGCAACTGAAGTGGGTTGCTGGCATCACGTAGCATCCTCTTTTCTAACCTTTGCTTATTCTTCTTAGGTAGGTGTGCTTGAGAGTTTTTTGCTTCAGTTATTATTATCAACGCTACACTAAACGTTTTTGTTCACTTTTAACAATTTTTTTTAGTATTTACGAATATTCACTTTTTACGCTTAATATTTCTAAAAATTATTAGCAAATATTTTGCCAAACAAAACAGCAAAAACAAACAGCTGACTTCGAAAATGTAAAATTCTCTCTCCGTTGTTATTCTCTCTCCTATTGTTATTATTTAGAATTGGGGTGACAGACTTTTTCCATATAATAAGTAAAGTGGCATCTTCAGGTGTGTAATTATGAATGTAATGATGCGGTTAAAATCAAAAATACAAAATTATCAAAATCTGAAGAAGGTAAAAAAGAACGATTAAAACCATTCCGGATTTGGAGTCGAAATAATTTACAGGCCTAATATTTTCCAATCGGTCAACGTTGGATGACCGTATTTTCTAATTACTCAAACCAATTTCTTTCGCAGGTAATAGATTTCAACACAATAGCAAGTTACCTAAAAAGAAAACTTAAACAATGACAAGATTTCCAAATTTTATCCCTTATCAAATGTGATATTTGAACAAGTTACACCATAAGGAACACCAAAGCATTTACAAACAAAAAATTGCTTTCAGAGGTATGTGTGTATGTGAATAAATCTATATTATTTCTATGTGAAATAAGGTGTTTATCCTTGTTAGTATAATGGAAATCGTTGTAGAGAAAAGGGGGGAGGAGAATGTTAAAACATCTTAGACAGTGTACAATGTCATTGCTTATGTGGCTATGAGAATGTGCCAATCATATTTTTTTATTAAAAATTAATCTTAAGACAACATGGTAAAGCACAAACAAGTTTATAAATCACTATACCTAATGATCTTATATATGTTTTATTTAGACAGGCCTTTAGTATGATTTTTTTAAAGTCCCCCCATTAGATAATAGATTTCAGGACATTTAATTCGTGTTATTTTGAAAATGTATGCCTTAGACGTAATACAATGTCTTATAGGAAAAAATATTGCCGTTTTTCTGTACTTAATTTCTAAGGTTGATTGTATGAAGAGGTGGCGGAAAGAAAGGCAACATTGTTTTGCAAGTAATAAAACGGCATATGTCTCTAACTTTTAAAATGTGTTTTGTCAATGTTCGCGAAAAAAATAGCAGATGCTGTTCGCTGTTATTGTTGTCTAATGCTTGAGCAAAATAAGCTGAAAAATGTTTATGCAAATTTAATAGAATTTACTATTAATTCCTAATAAATTTGAAGGAGTAATTGCAATCTTAATAATTTTACCATTTTATCTAAAAAAAAAAAATTCTGAGGTAATTAATTTTTAAATTTTACATATGGCATTTTACATAAAACGGACAATTAAAAATATTTTAAGTCTTCTATTGAATTGAACACGGGGTATTTGATTAATTGAACTACCGATGAGGGAACTTCATTATGCAAATGACTGATGTAGAGTTAAGCTTTATAATATATAAATTGAATCCCGGAACGTTTTGCAATGCAAGAGCGAGATAAACTCATATGCAAATTGTGAACATCTGGAGATAATATGGATACCAAGCCATCACGGGCTGATCGGAAACGAGAAAGCCGACAAATCATACAAAATGGGAGCTCTTCTGAGAGGAATTCCGTTTTTCTTATGGAGCGCACAACAAGCCAACTGGGCATAAGTGCATACCTGTCTTAGGTTTGGGCTTTTAATGCCCCTCCTTTTCAACCTAACCTAACCTAAGCTTTATAATTATACCTTCACAACAGAGTATAAAAGGGAATATATAAGTCTGGCATTTCGTTTGTAATATTATTTGAGACTCTTTCCATTTAAATCCTTAAAGATAAAGTAATTGATTTTGCTCGGTTGTCACTACGACACATTTAAAAAAAATTATTGTTTTTTCTATAAAAGGTGCAATAAATGCCAGAATTAAAATCCGCAGATCATCATAGCGAAGTCTAGATTTTGCAGTTTAATTTCAAGAAATGTTTAAATGTGTAAATTATAGAATTGAAATAAAAGGTAATTAATTTTGTGGCTAGTGCAAATTAGAACGCACTGTTAGCTGTACCATTAACAATTGATTTCTTTATTGAATTTTAATCGAATTTATACTATAAAGGTAGGATCACACGATTGCCGCAATGCACCAATTATTGGTATATTTTATGTGCCAATCGTGTGATTTCACAATTTATTGCCCCATACGTCAATCGAGGACAATATTGTGCTGATTTGCCACAATCAAATGCAACTCTGGTGTGGCAATCGTGTGAACGGTTGATGGGTAACCATACGTCAATAAAAATTTCAAAAATGCACCAATATTTATTGTGTTCTCGTTGCTTCAATCAAATAAGACAATTCGCGCCAATAGTTTAGTTTTTTCGTAGGATTCTACGGTCAACATTTCGTAAGTAAAATGAATTTTAATTGTTGTACGTGCTTTAATTAAATATGAATATTTTAATTGCAGTTTTAATATGGAATTCGATGATTCGAAGTGTCACAGCTAATCGTACTTGTTCTGGAATAGCCTTCCGCATATTTGTGCCTTGCTTCTTAATATATGGTGACACTATTTGCAACAATTTCTTAAACGTTTCATCATTCATCCGAATAAAATTTTTGAACAAAAAGTTTTGGTCTTTTATTTCACGAAACTCCATCAATGTTTTTTCATATGCGCCATCAGTGCTTCTTTTTGTGAGCCACTCTCTGACCCACGTACATCTTTTAACTTTTCTTTTATTAATTTTTTCAGTTTTTATATCTTCAAGTACATACACGATAATTAAAGCTGATGGAATTTGTTTCTTCTTTAGAGAACAAATCATCTTTTCGTAAGAAAAAGATTGAATGCAGAATGTTTTAAAATTTAAGCTAATATAAACAAAACAAAATTTGGCATCTACCACAACACCTGTTTCTCAGAGTTGCCGTGCATTAGAACAATAGTGTGATTGTAATGCGACAATTATTGACTCTTAATCGTTTTGCGTCAATTCGCGAGAATTAAATTTATGTAAAATGAGTCAATCATATGACCGCAGAGAATTTGATGGGGACAATTTTATTATTGTGCGTCAATTCAGCACAATAGAAATTGGGTATGATTGCTGTATTTGTGGCAATCGTGTGATCTTAGCTTAAGTAATATTGCTTACATTGCACTCTTACCTACAGTGGGAGATATAATATTTGGTTGAACATTTTCCATTAGATTTTACTACTGGTCAGCACAAAGCACTCGCACGATACATAAAGTGTTGACTCTTTGTTTATGTTAACATCAAAATCTTGTATTAAAATATCACATTTATTATTATTATACCAACAAAAATTATTGTACAATGCTTAGACAGCTGACCGCACTTATGGTTGTGTGTAATTTGATACTTTTGTTTATCACAAAATGTTCTTGTAGTATTTTTGGCTTGTGCCAGACAATGTCTGTTTATTTGTTTATTTTTAAATACGCACGTACCACATACTACACTATACTACATTTGGCCAGAAATAAAATCAACTTTATTTATTTATTATTTATTTATTTAAATTTCGGCAACCAAGCCTCTAGGCCATAATTGGCTACAAACTTCTACTAAAAATTATAAATCTGATCTGAATATAAATGAGGAAGCTTAATTGTGTTAAAAAAACACTACTGAGAATCCTACAGCAATTCATCAGCTCTAATTGCACTCTATTCGGTAACAGTATGGTGGGGCATCTGATATCTGAAAGTATAATATTTGGCTTTAATTCTTCAAAAATGTATATTGAATTGTTATGCCGTAAATGGACAGCGATATAAGTGAATATCGGTTTTTTTTTCGTGAAAAGCATGGAATTTTTCAAATTCAATCCTGCAACACGCAGAGATTGCCCTTGTGCTTTGTTGATGGTAATAGCTAAGGCGAGGCAATCTGGAAACTGTAGTCGCTTGAAGTTGAAAGATAAATCGGTGGGAACTATTGGAATGCATGGAAATAGCTAAAAATAATAACTTATTTTTAATGGGCATGGCACTGCCCACTTTTTTAATTACAAAACTGTATAGTCATGACAGCTCAATATGTGTGCAAAGTTTCAGAAATATCGATCTAGTGCAAGTAGCTAAAAATGGCTCCACGAAAAGCCCCCCAATGAAATAACGCCCAGGAAACAATCCCCAATGAAGTAAACCCCAAAAAATTGGAAATAACACCCAAAAACAGTGAATGAAATAACATCCAAAAATAAATGAAATAAACCCCAAAGCGAAAACGAAACAACCCCCAATATTTGGGAGTTATTTCATATGAAATAAATCCCAATGATGAAAATGAAATAATCCCCAATGAAATAAACCCCATCAGCAACAAAAATGAAATTATGCCCAAAATTCATAAAAGAGTCAGATTCATTAAGGATTTCAATATGGACCAACAGCAAAATCGCAAATTTATTGATATAAATTGTGTGGAGGCCCGCAGGCGTCTTCTTCATAATAAGGATATATGCAATTTCGAAAGTGTGCCAGCATTCATAATCAATTTTTTTTTGGTGAAAGAACATACAAAGCTCGTTTAATAGTGACTAGTTTTGTAAATGGACTAAGTCCAGTGCAGTAAATTTCCCTTATACGATGGAAGCAATTTCAGATCAGCCACCAACGAGCTATCCTAAAACTTTAGGAATGGCTTAAAAATCCAACTCATGGGAGACGTTATTATAGTTGCAATATTGTAAGAAGGCAGTAGTTTTCTGTAATGGAGATGTAAGGAAGTATGAACAAAGAATTGTTTAATATTTCCAATATATTTGTTTTTGAAACCCAACTACCAAAAAATTATTCTCATGTACATACATAAATAATAAACTTAATACATTGTACATAAGAAATGGTAAAAAAACAAAATGGTTGCTCATGAAATCAAGATGGAGAAAATATACGTTGTATGTACAAATGCTGCCAGTTGGTTACACTTTGGAACCAACAACCGATTACTTTTGATTTAGGAAAAACAATCATTATTGCCGTCCGTAGACTAATTTCGTAGTCTGTCACGAAGGTCGCACCATCCAAATCCAGAACGTTATCATTTATGTATTTGATAATATATTGTAATATATTCACAGGCTAAAAGTTTTCTTGTAAAAGGCCTATTTTTATATAATTTATATACAAACATCCCCAAAACCAAAAGCTTTAAAAATGAAATAACCCCCGAATACAAAATGAAATATCACCCAAATTATACACGCTATGAAACAAGCCCCGAATTTTAAAATTTTGTTGGGTGTTATTTCATTGGAGATTATTTCATAATTTGAAAACCCCAAATGAGAAATGAAATAATTTCCAAAAAAAATGAAAGACGGCCCAAAAAAATTGGAAGTTATTTCATATGAAATAACACCCAAAAATGTATGAAAAAAATTTGGAGAATATTTCATTTCTCGTTTGGGCGTTATTTCATTGGGGGGCTTTTCGTGGAGCCGCTAAAAATGATAACTAATTTTTTATGGGCGTGGCCCCTTCCACTTTTTTTCACCCATAAACACTCCCTGGTATGTGTACAACAACTTGCCAAAGTTTGAGTCCGATCGGTTTTACAGTTTCGGAGTCTATAGCTAACACACACACACAGAGTTTCACTTTTATATATATAGATGAAAAAATCAATTTGTTTATCACAAATAAATTTAATATTTTGATAAGAAATTTGAAAATTTTGTTTAGCCAGACCAAATCAATAAATATTGTTTCAAGCAAAAGTACAAATAAAAAAAAATTAATTTGAAATAAGCAAATTGTACCAAAAATATTTTCAGTGTATTACTAGACTTTATGAATAGTTAAGCAATAAACTATTTGGATACAGTTGTACCACAAATCCCAACTATGGTCAGAATCACCTAAAAAAGCCCTATTGATCTTAACTGTCTTCGTTGATACGACTTTCATTTTTATAATCTGAATTACAGTTTTTTGTTTCCTGACCGTAAAATGATAATGCACTCATACTTCACTTTTAATGATTTTATTGTGTCTAACATTGTTCAACAAAATTAATAAATAGTAACGAATAATAAAAATGGCATGGATCTTGCTTGAAGCACAGAACGTTTAAGTAATAAATCGTTTAAATGTAGCTCTGTGTCTCACATGTGATGCACGACATTTTTACAAGATTATCACTGTAAAAGTACGTCATAAAAAACAGTCAAAGGGTTTAGATAAATTTTTAGAGAGTGAACAATTTTCAAAAATTCGTAAATTTATAGGGCCCATACACAACACCATAAAATTGTGCAATCAAGTGTTTGTGCAATTAAGCTTGAAGCACACACTACACCAGCATGGTGGTACAAAACTCATTTTTTACCCAAAAATTGTGTGGAAAAGTTTGTAATGAATAACGAAAAAATTTGTGCTGCACTTATTATTACTATTATCCTAAAACGAAAACGAATTAGGAGCAAAAAAAAAACGTGTTTGCATGAAGAAATGGCTATGAATTGGCATTTATATTTAAAATGTTGTATTTTTTTGATGTTTATGCCTTGACGATTTAACTTTTATGAGCTAATTTTGCCACACACGACTAAATCATGCAGGTACAATCAAAAAAATATCAAACTATTTTTGATAAAGCACCATCAGCTGGTACAATCACACCACAACCTCATACACGGTCAATCAGCTGGCACAGTCAGTTGATTGCACAATTATTATGGTGTTGTCAGGGCTTAATCGATTGCACAATTATTATCGTGTTGTGTATGGGCCCTATTATTCGCCAGCGCAATCGGCAGATATTTCAGCACCCGACTATTTTCTTTGGGATTATTTAAAGGAGCGAGTAAATATTGTTGCAAAAATTCTGGAGCTACAACCAGAATATTAAAAGATGTTATAGAAAATGCTGAAAAAACGGGCCCATAATTGTAAAGCTGAAAATGATGGTCTTTTATGTGAGATTTTTTTTCCATCTTTAGAGTAAAAAAAACAATTTTGTATATTTTATAATCATATATTTATATTTTATAATCTGTACAGAAAGTGACCAATTCCTTCGTTTTCTTGAGCTTGAGAAAAGTTTTTTTTTTTTAAATAGGTTGTGAATAAAATTTTTTATATTGGGTGATTTTTTAAGAGCTATGGGAAAGTTAAAAAAACACATAAAATTCAGAAAAATGCATAAAATCCTTATTTGAATCGATAGTACGGTCCATATAATTTAATGTTTGAAGATTATTTCATGCAAATGTTGACCGTGACTGCGCCTCAAATGGTCCATCCGCTTAGTCCAATTTTGGCATACTCTTTCCAACAATTCGGCCGGTATCTCATGAATAAATGCTTCAATGTTGTCTTCCAATGCGTCAATTGAAGCGGGCATGTGTGTATAGACATGAGCTTTAACATAGCCCCACAAAAAACAGTCTAGAGGCGTTGAATCGCACGATCTAAGCGGTCAATCGACCGGTCACGAAAGAGAAATAAAATGTTCACCGAACTCGCCTCTCAATAAGTGCATTGTAAAGCGTGCTGTGTAGCATGTGGCACCGTCTTGTTGAAACCACATGTCATGCAAGTCAAGCTCTTGCATTTTGGGCAAAAAAAAGTTGGATATTATCTCACGGTAGCGCTTCCCATTCACACTTACGTTACGATTCGCAACATCTTTGAAGAAGTACGGTCCAATGATGCCACCAGCTCATAAACCGCATTGGTAGCTCTTGCAATGCTTCTGGCTGATCTTCGCTCCAAAATCGACAATTCTGCTTATTAACGTACCCATTGAGCCAAAAATAAGCTTCGTCGCTGAACACAAGAAGCGCGCGATGAACTTTCTTAACAAAGCACGCATTTTGATAATAAAATTCAATGATTTGCAAGCGTTATTCGTTTGTAAGACGATTCACGGTTAAATTATAGACCAAACTGTAGATGTTTGACAGTGAAACAAAACACGAAACGTGCGTCAGCTGTTTAAATTAGTGTTGCCAAAAAGATAACAGCTAAAAAATCACCCAGCCTTAAGAAAAAAATAAATTATTTATATAAAGATTAAAAAGTTTAGACGAAAATAAAAAAGTTATTCAATTTTGCAACCTCTTGGTGACTTAACCCACCCTGTATGTTGTATTAAAACTAAAATAATAATATTCAAACTTTTGATTTATATCAATTTGGCAGGCCATAATATTTATTATTTTAAGCAATCACTAACAAGTATATGGCCTTGCAAAATTCTCCTTTATTACTTAACTATTCATAAATTTTATTTTCTATTACGTGCTTTTCTCACATACGTGTGCCTTTCGCTGTAACTCATTAAATGAAAAATTCATTTATTTGCCATCCAACTAGTATGCATGCAAGCTTACTATGTAGTCGAATGCAAATCTAATTTAGACAAAACTTTGTAGTTGTAATAAACTATAATTATATCTTATTTAAGTGTGTAAGCATGTGTGTATGTGTGTAAAATGTACGCTTAAGGTAATATAGTATTATACCAAAATTTAATCTTACATCCGTTGTTCTTTGCCTTAAATTGTGTTCCCTTCTTCTTTAGATGTTAATGAATTACTTTAATTTCGCTTTTATGGCATATTCTTAATTTTCTTTTACCTTTTTCCATTTTCCTGTCTTACTGCCTTAATGGAGTGCTAGAGAATCTTGGTAGTTTTCTTGTAAGAAATACAAACATTCAAATATAACTGCAGCATAGTGCCTAAAAGCACATCGCAGCACACATTAAGAGGTTTCAAGGATAATGGCGCTTTTAAACAGTAATGCAGAGAAATATAGCATCGTTTTTTTTTAAAGAAATTTGTTTAATATCACCCTTAACATAGCAAGAAAACTTTTTGTACAGTTATGAGGCGTATTAGGGGGTTTTTTAAGCAAAATAGCTTAATTTATCTCTTACTTTGCTATTTAACTAAACACTTCTTTAAAAGAACATCCTTCTTCTTTTAGTACTTCAACGACTATATGTACGTATATGGGTATGAATACATTATAAGAATATTTATTGTTCCTACTTATAGATAGATAGATATGCACATAATACCTAAATACATATGTTTGTTCGCATGTAAGTATGTACGTACATATGGATGCCTCGAGATAACTACTACACATAACTATTTTTAATATTAATGTTCTTTACATACTTAATTTTACACACACTCATACACACATACTTTCACATATAAATGGGAAATAATGGGAAATTTATGAATAAGTTAATCAGGCATATCGTTAGCACTTGCAAAATAAAAAACAAACAAACATTATTATTATAATCAAACAAGTTGTACAAAAAAAGAGGATGATTTATTACAAAGGTAGTTTTTGCTAAAGCCCCCTTTTTATACCCTTCACGCAGTGAAAAAGGGTATATATAGGTTTGTCATTCCGTGTGAAATTTCTACAATTTTCATTTCCGACCTCATAAAGTATATATTTTCTGAAAGATTATGAATAGGGGAGTCGATTGAGCTCTGTCAGTCTGTCCGTCTGTCCGTGTGTATGTTGAAATCAACTTTTTGAAGCCCCCCGACATAGGTTGGACCCGGGTAAGGTAATCAAATATCAGAAATATTCGGGAGTAGATCGGTATTGAAAATCAGAAACATCGGTATATAAACAACTGAGATATGAGCAAAAACCCACGACCACCTCGATTCTTTTTTCACAAAAACAACATTACAACAACAACATACATACATACAAACGTGTATACTGGTTAGAGAAAACGTGGCATCGAATCCCAGCTGAGCCAAAAAAAAATTTTTTTTAATTTTTTTTTAAATTTTTTTTTTATTTTTTTTATTTTTTATTTAATATATTATTTATATTTTTATTATTATTTTTTTTTTAATTTTTTTTATTTTTTTTTTTAATATTTTTTTTTATTTTTTTTTTGTTTTATATATATTATATATATAATAATTTTTTTTTTAAATTTTTTTTTTAATTTTTTTTAAAATTTTTTTTTTTAAATTTTTTAAAAAAATGTTTTTTTTCGTTTTTTTAACATACATACGAGAATTTATAATTTTACAATGGGATATTTTTATATATGTATGTTTTTTATATGTATGTACGTATTTCATATGGGATGAATGGTGACACAAACTATTGTTATTGGATGAATACACGTTGTGAAGGGTATATAAGATTCGGCACGGCCGAATATAGCGCTCTTACTTGTTTTTATGACAAGTTAAGTGGTACTTGTGTCAAATTTTATGACAATATTTTAAAATTAAACTCTGTCTTTGAAAATTTTTTTGCTGCAGTAGAAAAATCAGCCTTGCACAAAAAATATATTTTCATGTGTTCGCTGTTAATTAGGTTGTATCCTTAGAATGGACACAGTTTAACGACGCCAGATATGGGTATTTTGCCAATATAGCCGGACATTTGGCCAAAAGTGAAATTTAAGAAATGTAAAAAATTTAATTACGCAGCTCGACAGACAATAAAATTTTGCATCGTTCAGTGAATTTTTGCTTGAGATTTGTCGTTTTGGGGCACTACTACAGTCAAGAAAGTTGAGTTAATTGCATGCGTACCTATTGACTTTTTACGGTTTTTCAGTGTGTCTAAACGAATAAAGATTTTACATTGATTTCTTTTTTCTGTCAAAGACTTTACTAACAGCTGCTTATAATAATTTTTAGACATTTTTTCTTAAATTGTTATTATAAAACAATTCGTTGAAAATCAACAGAACGGTGAATTAGGACTAATACCATAGACAGACGACAGCGTTAATTTGCATTAAAATCTCACTAATGCAAATTAAAATTTTGCTGTGACAGACGACTGTTTCTGCATTTAGTAAAAATTGTAAATGCACTAGCAATCACAAATCTGAACATGTTCCTACAGGTTGGGATGGCAGAAGGACACTCTGAAATAAGAGAAAGGGAATTGTGGAAATTCGTAGGTTTAATGGTATCTTTTCATGGAGGCTAAAATTCATACATACATATGTATGTATGTGGTATTTTTTTAAAGGACCGTAACAGCACTTTTTGGGAGAGTAACGTGCTTACGATGGACGATACTAGTATTAAGGAAAACTTTCGCCTAAACAGAAAGGAATTCCAAAAAATATGTAAAAAATATCAACACATCGAATTTATTTTTATTTTAAATTTTTAATTTTTTGATTGATTTCCGACCGTGTTGCCATATTGAAATTGCTAAATGCAGTATAAATTCAATTTGATTTAGTGCATTTACGTGAAATCTAATACACATTGGAATGGGGATAATTCAATAGTTAATTTGAATTAAGACTTTTAATGCAAATTAACGGTGTCGTCTGTCTATGGTATAACAGTGCTTGTACCGCAAACTGGATTTGGTAACAGCAGCGATGGTAACACCAGCAGAAGATTTTTTTCTTATCCTGAATTAGTGCAAAAATAACTGGAATTAAATTTGATTTCATCTACCGAATCAAAGTTACTATTGAAGTAATATCAAGCAGTCACAAAATACATTTGCACAAGTTTGCCGATTATTGTTTCGACACTGCAAAACTTTACGTTACCCTATATCCCTGGCATCCTATGACACCTACAATAAACAAGATTTTAATGCATGGCGCAACTGTTATGAATGAGGCATTGTTGCCTATTGTTTCAACATAGACATTTAAAATAGACTTTTGCTCAGTTTTGACCCACTGATTACCAGCATAAGACCAACTCCAAAAACATGTCATTACGCTTTACGAAAACAGCAATTACTTTCATGCTTTCACCAGTACTTGACTCTGAAGAAGATTCAGATTCGGAAGAGGTCTTTGAAGAAACAAACGAAGAAGAACCATGGCACTCATCATCATCTTGCACTAAGAGAAGCTATTGTAAAAAATTAGTTGTTATTATTTCTTTGATCTAGGGGCACTTAATAACTTTTAAGAAGCAATATAAGCTAAAGAAAAAAGTGATGTCCGGCTAGAGTGGCAAAATACCCCGACGTTTAACGTTTATCCATTATGTGGAAGTGTGTTATTCGTGTGTGTCCAAATCTCAGCCGCATTATTCTAATTTGATATTTTATAGAGTAGCCATTTATAGACCAGAATAGTTATGGTACAGTCGGCCTTGTTGTGTTATAACTCTTTAACCAGGGCGTTGAAAACTTTTATTAGATTTGTACCGAAGAACAGGTGGCAAATTACGGCATTCGAACGTGATCGAAATTTAAAAAATTCTTATTAGAATCTCTATACCTAAAGCACAGCAAACTCGATGGTTCCAGTAAAATTTCAATAGTGATCGAATGCCGTATTTTGGCCTCAGAATTCGTACTTCACATGATTTTTAATAAATAACTGTTAACAGTTATATTTTACAATTAAAAGGCGGATAAAGCTTTTCAGAAAATTCGTTTTATTTTATACCCTAATGAACCGGGATTCATATTAGTTTAATGTCTGGTTGTTTTCCCAATAATAATTTGTCGCATCAGGCTTGAGTGGCAGATGCTATTGTAGGTTTAATTATTTTAGTGTTAAAAAATATAAAGGGTGGTCAATAATGCACGATGTTTATTTGGAGTCAAACGTTAAAGTCAAGTTTTTTTTCCTACTTAATCTGGCATTTCTTTGTTTCCGTGTTTGACAAATTCATCCATGGCGAGTTGCACAATTCAGTAGCGCTCTAAGATTGTTAAAGCTGTTTACAAAAATGGGCGTTAAAATAAGGTAAGGTAAGGTGGCGTGATTGGGCCTTACTATTTTGTAGATGAAACCGAAATTGCAGAGACTGTGAATGATATTTGTAACAGGAATATGATAACGAATTTCTTGTGGCGTCAACTGTAGGGCATGTAATAGAACTATATGTATCGGGATGGCATGTGGTTTCAGCAAGACTCAAACGACCTGCCACACCGCCTACGTAACATTCCTTTTACTGCAAAAACGATATTGCCAGACTAAATTATTTCAAGAAATTCTGATATCAATTGGCTGACAAGATAATGCAGTTAAACGCCGTACGATTTTTGTCTTTGGGGTTTTATTAAATCCCGGGTTTATGTGAATAATTCAGAAACAATTCCTGAGCTCAAATCTGACATCCAATACAGCCACATTTCTGCGAAAAAGTTATGTTAAATTTTACGAACGGATTAATGTCCTGTCATCAGAGCCGTGTCGGTCATTTGACGGATATTTTATTTCATGCTTGGTCGGAACATGTCTTTGTTTTACAATCCAATTAAAAAATCAAAACTATATCAGAAAATATGTATTTTATTTTAAAATTAAAAAGTGCATTCTAAGTGAGATACCTTTTACATACGAGGCTGATGTTAGAGGGCGCATTAAAAATTAAGACATAACACTGACTGTGATCGTATAAACGATATCAGACTGAAACTTTAAGCCACCTCTATGGTTTCATTCCTAAATCTATTCTAATGTTAGCAAAAGAGCACTGTCTGTTTTTGTTGCTTCGTTAATTCTATCTAATGAATGTGCCTTTAATAACTCGTACAGTCGAAGAAAATCAAAGCTAAACAAAATAAAAAAAATTATTAACAAACAAAACAAAAAGTACTTATTAAAACAGTAAACAGTTGTGCTAAAATATCTAATGCATTGAAATCGTCCTTGATCCTTGACTCAACAACCGGCTTCGACATCTTTACTTAAACTTACATAAACTTACGAGTATTGAAGTCTATTTATTTTTTGCTTTTTTTTTTTTTAATAAATTCTGTAGTAATTTAAAACGACAACTATATATACTTTTACTGCCTGTTCAACGATGTCGAAAGAAAACACAAGCGAACTTTCATTCGTACAAATATATTGAAAACAACAACAAAAACTAAAAATTTGTTTTTGTTTTCAACGTATTTGTACGAATGAAAGCTCGCTTGTGTTTTCTTTCGACATCGTTGAACAGGCAGTTAATCTTTACAAACATGTATGTCTGTATGTAAGTATGTTGCTTTTGTTGTCAAATCCTTGTACATAGAACATTTTCAATATCATTGTTTTTTCTGGTTGTAGCCACCCTTGTAAATGGATCACAAACATCACATCATCATTTAACAAAAAATTCTCATTAAATCTCAATTCAACGCCCAGACCATTCTTATAAGTAGATTACAATCTCCCCATCATCATTAATAAAAAAGAAATAATCATTAAACTTCAATCCAACGAAAAAGTGATTTAAGTAAATTATGTGTGATAAAGTGATAAGTTGTTGCTTCAATAAACAGCAAAACTCTATTTTAAAATAGAATATTAACAGTTTGATTATTTTTTTTCATTTAGAAAATGGCCTAATTTCTTTCTCCCTAATAATAGATGTGTAATGTATGTATGGATGTATGTATAGATGTATGTATGTATGTTGTATGCATGCATGTTGGTGCCTTAATTATTCGGTCTTTGTTACGAACAATGTATGTATCTGTGTGTGACATTGATTACTTTAGATATCAAAACGGGTCATCTTTTGTAGTTAGATTTTTAATGTACACACTACACCCTCCCCTTACAAACACATACATACGTGTTCTATTGTTGTGCACGTGAGTGGAAACAGGTGCTTGTCGATGTTATTGCTGGGACTTGTATGGGAATGAGGGATAACAAACACATGTTACACACGCGTGTATACATTTGCAGTTGCTTACTTTCACTTGAGCTTAAAAAGCTTGTTTTGTTAGTTATTTGTGTTGTTCGTAGTTGTTCCGTTGACAAAACTACACATATTGGCAAATTTCTTTATCAACTGATAAGTTTTGAGGTGCTTTTGTTTTGTACCATGTCTACTTTCATTTCGTTTAATTATTAATGAAAATAAGATAAACGTCAAAATGTCTACAAGACAGTCATCTGGCTTGCTGGAAATTTCTATTTGCCATTTCCTAAAACTTTTAAGGCAATTCAAAATTAACAATAATTTTTGAGTTTTTCTTCCCAATAGCGTTTTTAATAGAGTGATCGATTATTCGACATTTTTAAGAAACCGGTTTTCAAATAGTTTGAAATTTAGAATTTAAGAAAAAACCGGTTGCTCTTTTGAAAATTTTGAAAAAACCGGTTAACCGGTCGAATAGATAAAATATAATTTTTTCTTATACCCTTGACAGAGATACATATATAGGTATAAGCTAGTTTGTTCTATGGTTTAATTGCATTTTAAGTTGACACACATTCAATGGAATTATTATAAAATGCCGTTATATAAAATAAAGATGTTAAAGGACAGACACTTTTTACCTTAAAGTGACCGAAAAGTTAAGTTTAAGCTTCAATTACCTTTAACTTTTAAGGTTGATTAATTTAAAAATGCCATTGTTTCTCTACAAGAAACAAATTATGGCAACTAAATTGTGATTTATATATTTTTTTCTACTTCGACCTTTTAATTTTTTTTATACCCTTCACACAGTAAAAAAGGGTGTATATAGGTTTGTCATTCCGTGTGAAATTTCTACAATTTTTATTTCCGACCCCATAAAGTATATATTTTCTGAAAGCTTATGAATAGGGGAGTCAATTAAGCTCTGTCAGTCTGTCCGTCTGACCGTCTGTCCGTGTGCATGTTGAAATCAACTTTTTGAAGCCCCCCGGTATAGGTTGGACCCGGGTAAGGTATTAAAATATTAGAAATATTCGGGAGGAGATCGGTATTGAAAATCAGAAACATCGGTACATAAACAACTGAGATATGAGCAAAAACCCACGACCACCTCGATTTTTTTTTATAAAAAAAACAACATTACAACAACAACATACATACATACAAACGTGTATACTGGTTAGAGAAAACGTGGCATCGAATCCCAGCTGAGCCAAAAAAATGTTTTTTTTAATTTTTTTAAAATTTTTTTGTTAATTTTATTTTTAATATTTTTTTTTTTATTTAATATATTATTTATATTTTTATTATTATTTTTTTTTTTTAATTTTTTTTAATTTTTTTTTTGTTTTATATATATTATATACATAATAATTTTTTTTTTTTAATTTTTTTTAAATTTTTTTTTAAATTTTTATTTTTTTTTTTGTTTTTTTAACATACATGCGTGAATTTATAATTTTACAATGGGACGTTTTTATATATGTATGTTTTTATATGTATGTACGTATTTCATATGGGATGAATGGTGACACAAACCACGGTTATTGCATGACTACACGTTGTGAAGGGTATGTAAGATTCGTCACGGCCGAATATAGCGCTCTTACTTGTTTATTTTAAGTTTTAATTTTCTAATACAATAATGCTAACACAAAACAGTAAATAAATCAATAAAAATTTTATTTCGTTTTGTTAGTAAAATGTATAAATTTACATTCTTTCCTCTACCTTTTTCAGAACTAAATTAATTTGTTAAAAATAACCGATATTTGCTCTGGTACTGCCTTTTAATTGGCTTTGTTGCTAGGAGGTTTAAATAATGAAAAATATAAAAAACACCCTTCACTGCTCACGGTAGTCAACTTTATAGGCAAGATGTAATAATTTGTGCCAAACTATTTTAGTATACAAGTCATATGTTATCAGAAATATTAGTTAAGCTATGGGAAGTCTTTAGTACAAGTCGCTAGATTTCGTAGAAGCAAAATATTATGAAATTCGAAATTGAGATCAAAAAGTATTGCAAAGTACAATAATTTGGTCAAAAAACTTAACTGAACAGCGGATTATCACAGCAAATTTTAAGCGCAACAGAAAAAAACAATTTCTGATTTTTTGAAATTGTTTGAGTAATAAAAATAGTATGGTACGTTTGGTTACAAAGATAAATAAACACAAAACTAAAAATGAAAAAAACCGGTTTATGTGAGTAAAAAAGCCGGTTTATTCAACATTCGAAAAATTAACATTTGGAAAAAACCGCCAGCTATAAGAGTAAAAAAACTGGGTTTTCCACCGGTTGTAAAACCGAATCGATCACCCTAGTTTTTAATAACTAAAGAACTAAGTACTTTTTTTTTGGTAACAAATTGACATACAATTTACTTTATTCGAAAGATAATCTTGTGGAACTAAAATTTTAACATGACTTCTGGCATATGACTGCCGCGGCTGGCTTAGAAGTAGTCTAATGTGGGGTACCAAGCTTGTGCCCGTATATCGGCAATATCGCAGCGAATATTGTCCTTCAAGTGATCAATCGTTTCGGGCTTAACAGCGTCGACTAGCGACTTCACATATCCCTACAGAATTTAGTCTAGCGGTGTTAAATCGCATGATATTGAAAGCCAATTCACGGGTCCTAAACGTGAAACGTTGCGCTTACCAAAAGTTTCCTTTAATAAATCAATTGTGGCACGAGCCACAAGAGACATGTTGCATCGTCTTGTTGAAACCACAGCTCCTGCACATCATGGTTGTTTAATTACAAAAACAATAAAGTTAATAATCATGGCTATATAGCGTTCACCATTAACTGTAATGTTTTCAACAGTATCTTTTTCAAAAAACTACGGACCAATGATTCCACCAGCTCACCAAACAGTCAGTTTTCCTGGATTTAACGGTGTTCCAAAATACTCTTACGGATTATCATCACTCCAAACATGGCAGTTTTGTTTAGTGACTTGTCTATTTAAACAAAAGTGAGCTGCATCGCTAAAGAAAATTCGCTTATGAAAATCGGGATCAACGGCAATCCTGTTTTGGACCCAGTCACAGAATCTTCGCCTCATCATTCGTCTGCCTATTCAAGTTGAAATGCCAAACTAAATTTTATATAAATCAATTGACCGCTGCTAAAATTACCGGCAGTTAAAATTTTTCTATACTTCTCTAAAAAAAATCCGATAGAAGAGATTTGATGGAAATTCCTTTATATGGAAAATTATTGATAAATAGGTTCTTTTAGGGATGTATAAATATGCATTTTTGCCGATGCGATACCGGTATTAAAAAGACAAGTAGGAGTGCTATATTCGGTTGTATATTATAAACAAATTTAAAATCCATGATGCCTGCCTTTACAAAATGTAGTGCAATAAGTTTCAATCCCCTTTATATTGATATCAAATGAAAGGGCTTCGCCTGTAGAAGTGTAAAATCCAAGATGGTGTCTGAAACATAATGGCCGAAATTTTATTTTTTTCTTACTTAATCAATATGGGTATCAAATAAAAGGGCTTGACTAGTCAAAATCAAATACATTATTAAAAATAAAAAAAGACAATCGTGTATAATGTTATAGCTATGTACATTATGGTGAAGGATATTATCAGATTCGTCACGGTCGAATATAGCACTCTTACTTGTTTATATGTATATGAACTATGCCGAGAAAAACGCTGGTAAACAAGCGGACACGGGGTGATCTACAAAAATACGGAATTAAAGATTTAGGTTAAATATGTAAGATTTATTTTTTTTTAACAATAGCAGTAGACTGTCTTTGAAATATTCGAGCTTGTAACAGGGAACAATTACACTGTGCTAGTTGAAAAAACAGACAAGCCGGGCACCTAGCGTTTTAACATAATTCGGGTACGCTAAATCCAGTGGTGCCCTCGGTTTTTTAAGATTGGCTCTGGTTTTCGAGATATACCGTTATTTCGAAAATGGAGGAGGTTGCACCACACATGTTCGCGTAACTCAAAAACGCTTTAGCTTATTCCAAAAACTTAAAAAATCGAAATTCCGCAATAAAATTTCCTTTAAGAAAAGTAAAACTTCTTTCTAATATCCGTAGTCGTTTTAGAAAAATAATTTTTTTTTGAAAAAAAAATTAATTTTTTTATCAAAATTTCGAAATTTTTCTTCTTTAAAAATTTATAAAAAATTAAAAAATGCAGCTAGGCTTCTAATTTTTTGCAAACATATAAAAAACAAAGCTAACTATGACAGTGAAGGGGTTGAGGAACTCTTATTTATACTGTAATTGTTTTAATCAAAGTACTAGTCGCATGTTTTGTAAAAAAAAAGCAAGGACGAATAATATTTCTACCGTTTCCAGGTGTAGATTTTATTGCCAATAACTTGAAATCACAGGTAATTCAAAAATACTATGTTTTAATTTTTAATTCCAAGAACCATGCCAAATACAGTTGTACAATGCAAAATGAATGTAATCCTGGAGATTGGCGCTTATTTATTGATTCTTCCAAAAGTAGCTTAAAAGCAGTTTTGCTACATGTCACTAATTTTAAAATTTTTTAGAACCCTAGCCTTAAATTTTGCACCTGCAGCGCCTGAGATACCCCTAAACGGGCCAAATGTATGACCAGCGCAACTTTATTTTTCATTCCCAACATTTGTTTCTAAGGCCTAGGATTCACTCCTAGGGGGATAAAATGTATGACCGACCTTCATTGTTTTTTGTTCTTAACATTTTCTTAAATTATACTTTCCCTTTATCACCATCCCTTAGGGGGGCTCCCATACAAATATTGCGTTTTATGAAATTCTTAAATTAATTAAAATTTGTCGACTTTTGTGAATAAAGTCAAAAGTTGCTAACAGATTTTAATCATTTATGGCTTGTTTTGTTAGCAGCTTTGTTTTTTATATGTTTGCAAAAAATTAGAAGCCTAGCTGCATTTTTTAATTTTGTATGAATTTTTAAAGAACAAAAATTTCGAAATTTTAATAAAAAAATTAATTTTTTTCAAAAAAAAAAAAATATTTTTCTAAAACGACTACGGATATTATAAAGAAGTTTTACTTTTCTTAAAGGAAATTTTATTGCGGAATTTCGATTTTTTAAGTTTTTGGAATAGGCTAAAGCGTTTTTGAGTTACGCGAACATATGTGGTGCAACCTCCTCCATTTTCGAAATAACGGTATATCTCGAAAACCAGAGCCAATCTTAAAAAACCGAGGGCACCACTGGATTTAGCGTACCCGAATTATGTTAAAACGCTAGGTGCCCAGCTTGTCACGAAAAAAAGTGTCAATTTCATGCACAGTGTTATTATTTATAAACATCTAGAAAAGCCCGGCGCGTGTTGCTACGCCCCTTAATGAATAAAACTGCATTCTGAATTTAAATTGAATATCAAGTGCATAGTTTCACAAAAATCGATCCAGTGCAAGTACCTCAAAATTATAACTTTTTTTATGGGCGCGGCCCCGCCCACTTTTCTAATAACGAAATTATATAGTCATGACAGCTCAATATGTGTGCAAAGTTTCAGAAAAATTGGTCAAGTGCAAGTACCCCAAAATTATAACTTTTTTATGGGCGTGTCCCAGCTCAATATGTGTGAAAAGTTTCAGAAAAATCGGTCAAGTGCAAGTAGCTAAAACTGGCCCTGCCAACTTTTCTAATCAAGAAATTGTATAATCATGAGACCTCAATATGTGTGTGAAAAGTTTTAAAAAAATCGGTGAAGTTTAAGTAGCTAAAAAAGATAACTTTTTTTAATGGGCGTGGCACTACCCACTTTTCTAATCACGAAATTATAAAGTCATGACAGCTTAATATGTGTGCAAAGTTTCAGAATAATCAGTCCACTGCAAGTACCTCAAAATTATAACTTTTTTATGGGCGCGGCCCCGCCCACTTTTCTAATAACGAAATTATATAGTCATGACAGCTCAATATGTGTGCAAAGTTTCAGAAAAATTGGTCAAGTGCAAGTACCCCAAAATTATAACTTTTTTATGGGCGTGTCCCAGCTCAATATGTGTGCAAAGTTTCAGAAAAATCGGTCAAGTGCAAGTAGCTAAAACTGATAACTATTTTTTTATGGGCGTGGCTCCGCCCACTTTTTTTCACCCATAAACACTCCCTGGTATGTGTACAACAACTTGCCAAAGTTTGAGCCCGATGGGTTTTACAGTTTCGGAGTCTATAGCTAACACACACACACACACAGAGTTTCACTTTTATATATATAGATAGATATGTGTCATTATATTCAAAACCATCAAACCTTTTATTACGAGTTAATGTTTCTTTAGTCGCCAATTTTTTACACTGCGAGCTATTTTTTTCTCTCTAAGAAAAAACAACAAACATGTTGTGTAAATTCTATCTACACTCTACTTGAAAAATTTAATGGGCTTTTCCCCCTTGTACACATACTGTCAATCACACTTTTACTAATTAAATCCATTAAATTAAGCCAATTATATTATCTTACATAAAAATCTTTTGTGGTATTTTCTTTACACAACTGAACCTCCCAAAAGCTCTTCTAAACGAAAACAAAAAATCCGCTAATTAGTACCCACTTAATACATAATTAAATTAATTTTTTTTTGGATTTTAATTAAATTGTTAACAACATTCTAATTTGCCGATAAGATAAGATTGATGTAAAGTGTTAATCCATTGCCATTGTCAAGAAATACATAAGAGGCAGGCATACGTTATAACTTTTATTTTGGTTTAGTAATTTGTTCGCAGCTAATCAATTGGGTAATTCACAATGTGTGTTAAGCGGCGTATTGCCATATTGGCATAATTTTTTTTAAATTATAAAAATCTTTAGAAATTTTACTATAAACAATACAATACTTTTTTTTAAATTTAATTTTTGCGGAAATTATAACTTTATCACAATACGACATTTAGGACTTTTTGTGAATACGCCAAATATGTTTTATTATTTGTTAACATATTTGGCCAATTAATGCTATTTCATATCATTTTATGCAATGCTTAAAGTTTTTGTTGGTAATTTTCATACAAAATATATAATATGACTCGCCTTGAATATGTTTTAAGGTAGAATTAGTCATTATTTCCTGCTTCGTGACGATTCAGCTGACTTGTTTTTGTTAATACCAATAGTTTCTCTGTTTCGATTCGTGCCGTTACGGATGAATCGGCTACATGAATTGGCGATGTTACGTAAGAGCGAGAAACAGCTGTTATTAAAGTACTTTATTTTATGGGTGGCTGCAACAGGAAGACTAATTTTGTATAGATGAGTTTTGACATTACAAATTCATACTTATATTTAAATGACTTTGACTAGAAAAATATAAGTTGTTTCTGTTAGGTTACCTTGTACACTAAGGCAGATAAGATTTTACAGAAAGATTAACTACAAAAATTAAATATTATAATGGCATGTCAGAGAACGGCAAAAGAAAGTGACTAATGAAGCCTTTAGAAAATTTGTACTTCATATTCTCAGCTATTCACTCTCCCTGAGAAATAAACTCTTCTTGTTTTCTTGTATTGTACACCGTGCTGCTACAACAACAAAAAATTGAAACAAATTTTATTAGATAAAATAATCAAATGAGAAAAAATTACCAAAACAATATAAAAGAGAGTTCATCCACAATGAATGATGTATGTACATGGTGAGTTATACCTTAACGTCAAGTATTTGGTCCAACTTAATTTGATATTTTCCAGTTTAATTATGGAGAGCTACACATTTGAGCACCGTGTTAGGATTGTTGAACCGCACGAAATGCACTTCGTAATATTTTTTTGGTCAGCATAATCAACCAAATGTGTTCACAATTGCGGGAATTGCGGAAATTGCGCGAAACTCTTCAAACCGAGTCTGTCGATAATGAAAAAACACCTCCACATGCTTGTCTAGTTCGTTATGAGGAAAACATTGCTGTTGTTCGCGATACTGTGTCAGAAGAGCCACAATTGAACACAATCAGCGTTGTCAACTCGGTGATTTTATCACCGTTTTTGGTGATTTTTAACATTTTGGAAGCGAAAAAATTGCGAGTTAGTGCTTGGTGATTTTTTTTTAAGTTTTTAGTGCTTTTATTTTTATTTCGGTGACACCAAATACTAAATTTGAAAATAATTTTTTTAATTGAAAACAATTTTTGTAAGGGTAAATATCTTTAATTACCCTTACGTATTTTGTATCTTAACAAAGCTAAAAAATATTTACTCATTGTAAAATGATATTATGTTGATAATACTTTCAGCTTATGATACTAAAACTAATAATTAAGAAGATTATAAGGATTGATAGTATACAATGTTTCTGTTATTTGAGTGTTTTGCTTGTTTATTATTAATTGTAACTTATTTCCGATACTGGTTTGTTGATATCCTGTATGGTTTATGAGACATAAACCACCTACTTTTTATAAAATGAAATTGTTACGAGAATTTATTTTGTAAGTAAAGTTTCAAGTTGATCATTGGTGAAAATAAAAAAAGAGAAATTAATATGCAAATACTTTTCATTTTAAAATTTTTTAGAGCCCAAATTGACACCCTGATAAGGTTAATATTTGCATTGATAGTACATTTGGATGTTTTGGCCTAATAATATAAAGAACAGAATATCTTTAGACTTGTATTTCGATTATCGATATCAATCAAAACTCCAGTGTTATTGCCATTTGTAAAATAATTTATTTTAGGGGGCAACTGGCATCTAAAAGCTTTAATTTTTTTTTAAGTAATGATTATATTAGCAAATGTAAAGTTAAATTTGTACACATTTTAAACTCAGTGATTTTTTATGAAAATTACGCGCTTTTTTAGGGGTTTAGGTGCTTTTTGAAATTTTAAAGTTGACAACGCTGAACACAATCCTAACAATTGAACATCTCACGAACATCACTATTGCGAAATATTAAATACAGATTTGAATTAACACGCTTACAAGATTTAATTGACTCATGAGCTTTAGCCTACTGAGCATTTTAAGCGTCGTCAATACGCCGAATGTTTGGTTGAAGAGACAGGAGTGAATGGTGATGCGTTGGGGGCGTCATCAGGCCATTGTTTTTCGAAAATGAGGTTGGCTAAGCAGTTACCGTAAATGGTGTTTGCTATATCGAGATGATAGCAAACATCTTGTGGCCAGAAATTGAAGATATGGACCTGAACGATATGTGGTTATAACAGAATGGTGCCACTTGCCGTACATCCAACAAAACAATGGCTCTTATACGCGAGAAATTCAACGGCCGTATTATCTCACGTCCTGGATTGGATAATTGGACGCCACTTAGGGGTGCCAGACGTACTATTTTTAGCAGTACATGTACTGTTTTTTCTTAATTGTACTTTTTTATGCACAACATCAAAAACAGTACGCAAATGTACTGTTTTTCATACTTTTTACTGTTTTTTGTACTGTTTTTATGAATATTTTTTATAAAACAATAACATTTCTCTATTTTAATATTTGATAAACAAATTTGTATCAGTGTGAAAAAACCTAAGATAATTTGAAACACTCTGCAATAGTTAATAAAGCACATCGCTTGTTAACAACATTGGTACTGTTTTTCGTGTATTCACATTTTTGAAACAACAGTAAGTTGTTCATGATTGAAAAAACTTCAACTTTACAAAATTTTGAGTTGCATTTAAACATTACTCTTATATATACTCTTATAAGTTTAAAGTTATATACATATATGTATATAGTTTAAGAAAATTATTTTTAAAAATGGATGGAGAAAAAATCATTTCCGACGAATCTTTATCAGATAGCTCAACTGCAGATGTAGAAGAAATAGCTTGCATGCCGTATTCCAAACGAAATTGCTAATCGACGTAAAGATAAATTTTAAGAGATTTAGAAAAACCACTTCAACTGGCTTGCAAGAGCTAATGAAGAAACCATGGCTATCAGTGAAATAAGTAGTTATGATTTCTTAAACAAAATGAATTGTTATGGGTGATAAAAAGTGGGCGGGGTCTCGCCAATACAAAATTAGTTATCATTTTTAGCTACTTGCACATGACCGATTTTTCTGAAACTTTGCACACATATCGAGCTGTCATGACTGTCTAATTTCGTGATTCGTAAAGTGGGCGGGGCCACGCCCCTAAAAAAGTTTTAATTTTGATGTACTTGCATTGGACCGATTTTTCTGAAACTTTGCGCACATATTAAGCTATCATGACTGTCTAATTTCGTGATTCGAAAAGTGGGCAGTGCCACACCCATGAAAAAAAAGTTATAATTTTAAGCTTCTTGCACTTGATATTCTATTAAAATTCAGAATGCATTTTTATTAATTTAGGGGCGTAGCAACGCGCGCCGGGCTTGGCTAGTTATGTTTTATAATACAGTTGGACTTCTTTCTTTGGGTTTATTTAAAAGAAAAAGTGTACATCAATAAGCCAAGAACAATTGAAGAGCTAAATGATGAGATAATTAGGGACATTAAGGACATTTAAGCTCAATTATGTCTCAGTGAGATTGAAGACATGACGAAGTATGCCACCGAAGACTTGCCGAGCATTTGGCCATTATTTTTTGTCTCACATAATTCTGTGGTTTTAATGGGCAACCATGTATGTCTTAAAATCAAATTTTTCAGGAGCTACAAAACCGTGTTAGTGCTGAACGATTTTTGAATATATATAGAGGTTATGTTGTTATGCCATTAAAATAATCGGAATGGGTCCATCTTATTTGAGAAATTTTTAAAACCAAGTTAAGGCCGTTTAAAACCAAGCAATATGGCATCATTAACTTAAAATCGTAAAAATAAACTTAGGCGGTTGCCTTTTTGGTTTATTTACAATTAACGTTGTGCGATTTGGTTGTGCTACCCTTTATAGGTCTTTTCTATACTTAAAGAGAGTTTTTTTGTTGTAGTTTTTGTAAAAATGATTAGATTTAAAATGTTTTAAAATTAACCACAGTAAGTGGTTTACAACTTCAACAAAAAAAGGCAACTCTGAGTTGTTAAAATTTTTAACAAAATATGTTTAAAGTCGAGCGTCATAACAAATATACGACATAGTAAGATATGAAAGTCTACTTTGAATCGACAATTTAAGTCTTTTAGTGGAAAATTTAGACTGTGTGGGTCCTATATTTTGCCTATCAAATCAGGAAATGTTAACATTAAAAAAAAAATAATAAATTTTATCAGAAAACATATTGTAGAGGCATTTAAAAAAACAAATATTTTGTTGAAATGCTTATAAAGTAATAAACTTTACAACTTTGAATGTTACATTCTTGATGGAGAAGATATAATTTACCTTTATCGCACAACTTAGTTGAAAACAAAATTGTCCAGTTAAAAAGATTCCAAACTTATCACAAACATACATCCATACATACAATTCTGTGGCTTAGAGCTAAAAGGGCCAATGTCACTATTTTGCTCTTTTGAGTTAATCATTGCATTAGATTTGTTTTCTTGCTCTATTTTATTATGGTAAAACAGCTAAAGTCGTACTTAACCCAGAACAGCTTCATAAATAAAATGCTGGCCAATGTCACTATGAAAGCATATATAAAAATTAAAATTCAATTCCAATTTTCTCAAAACTAAATATTTTGACATTGGCCCTTTTAGCTCCAAGCCACAGAATTAAGTATACGTATGTATTATTTTGTTTTTTGGCTTTATTTATTATTACAATTGCATATTTACGATTGCAGCAAAAATTTAATCTCAAATATCATGTCATGCCCTAAAACGCATTGTTTAATACAACTTAGAAGTAAAATTTAGATATTTTTTGCAAAACAACAACTTTAAATAAAACCCGAACAAAGTTTAGATGAGGTAAAGCCAAAAAGATGCTGGCATATGACAATTTGATGTATACACGAAAAATATTTCAAATATAAGAGATAATAAATAACTTTTAAATTCTAAATGTTGTTGCTCTATTTTATTTTAATTTTCTCTTCTCTTGTTTTCATGTAGAAACTGAAACAGTTTATGTTTCCAATTAAATTTTTTATAATGTAATTTTACTCTATTAGCGCTAATCCTTTTTGCTGTCATTTAACAAATGGCTGCCGGCTAGTTGTTGGCATAATTTTGCCGCATTAAAACTGCATCAATAAAATTATTTCCAAGCAATACTGTTGTCAACATTAATTATGAAAAAGCATTAAGAATGATTGTATATGCATTAGGATGGCTCGAAAACAAAAAGTTAAGCCTTTAGTTGAAGACGATTCTAGCGAAAATTTTTTTATTTTGTTGTCACGACCGTGGTAACAGTACTTTTGGTTTGTTTTTCATTGCTCAAAATTTTAAACTATAGTCAACGATTTTGAATTGTATGTACATAAGGGTGGTTCGAAAACAAAAAGTAGAGCTTTCCTTTTCTCTAGGACAAAAGTTAAAGAGAAATCCAGAAATAGATATTTTATATGCTTACCACACTTTTGATAACAAAACTTTTGTTTCGCTTCACTGCGTGGCACTGTGTTCAATTTTAGAGGCCAGAAATTATTCCTTTATAATGTAAACAAATGATTTTTTTGTATAATTAGACAAATACGCCCATAGGCACGCCTACTTTTGAATACGTTCAATGAGAAAATAACTCATAATTTAAAAAAAAAATTTTAAAAGCAAAAATAATTATGCACAATCGAAATATTATTACTGACCATCACATACTCTCACGTTAGTAAAATTAAAAATTCAACAACATAATTTTTTTTTATAAATTTCTGTTTCAGTTCATCATTTTGTAAAAAAAAATTATAGCAGAGATTGCTTCGAACCAAAAATTTTATTTTATTTTTTTAAAGCAGGATACCAATTTAGCAAAATAATCAAAAATTGGGGTTCAGCTGATGACAGAAAAAAGTCTTCATCTTGGCATTTTTGTTTTGAATTTTAAAAATTTCATTAGGAGAGGCGCTCTTTTTAATTCAAAACAATAAGGATTAGAGTGGTTGGTAAATGAGATTCTAAAAGTCACAGCCAGAATTTGACGTTAAAATCAATGATATCAAAAATGTAGCTCTCTTGAGGCCATGAACAGTGTATAAAAACTAAAAGAGCGGCTGTCATGAACAACGTGTCAAATAAATAAAAAATATTTTTGGAATAATTTTACGCAAATCTGTAAGTGTAGGGGGTGTCAGGATAAACTTTTTTCGGGGAACGAACTGAACCACCTTAATGTACATAAACTTTAAATAGAATATTGCAATAGCGGTGTTCAGTACAATATGAAATTTAAAAGTTCTTGTACAAAGCAATTGTGTTGTTTATTTTGTTAATGGTTTTTATTTACAAAACCACAGGGCCTTCTTGTTTTTAATACTGAACTGTCATTTGGGACTTTTGATATTTAAAACGTTTGTCTATTTAAGTGGAAATATTTGTCATTTATTGTGGCACTGTTTAGTATTGTTACACACCGCTGTAAATATTACAGCAATTTAACAAACTTTTTGTTGGTGTTTTATTGTTCCTAAAATCCTTGTTCTTTTTTTTTTTTTTGCTAAATTTTTGTGTCTTCATATATTGTGTTGTATAAACAAAAGATTAAAAAGCAATGCTATATGAATTAAAATCATTTATATATTGTGAGTTCAAAAATACCACTTAAGAGTTTTTCAATAAGAGCGCTACAAAAGTTTTTTTAAATAAAACAAAAACGGTTTTGGATATCAATGAAATTCTTTATTCCTGTGAAAGTACGTTCGATGCCATTATGTATGGAATTCGATTTCTTTTGCATGGCCACCACGGACACGCTTGCAGAAGTCCAGACGCTGAACCCAATTTTCGACGGGTGATACTGCTGCAATTTCACGTTCGATATTCGTATGAAGTTCATCAATCGTCGCTGGCTTGTTAGCATAGACTATGGACTTGACGTAAGCCCACAGGAAATAGTCTAACGGCGTCAAATTGCACGACCGAGGCGGCCAATCGACTGGACCATTACGTGAAATAACACGTTCTCCAAACTTGGTTTCCAATAAATTGATTGTGACATTCGCTGTGTGGCTTGTAGTACTCATGTAGTACGTGTGGATTGCTGTCTGACCAATAACGAATGTTTTGCTTATTGACGAAGCTATTCAGCCAGAAATGAGAAACGACCATAAATTGGACGGAGCGCTCTTAACGTTTAGGCCACTGACTCCGAATTTCAGTAGTAAATTTTAATAATTTCGACTTGTTGTTGGCTCTTGTATCTTTCCGTCATGAAATGCAAACCTTACTGAAGAGAAATGTCAAAAGAGCGTCAAAAAATGGCGTCGTTTGCTGTCCCTGTCGGTCTACTTTTGTAGCGTGCCGGTTTGAAAACCCTTTACTATTATGTCAATTACACTTAACAAGCCCATTTATTCCTTATACTGAACACCGCTATGTTTTTCACTTTTCGAAAAATTCTAATAATAAATTTAAAAAAAAAACTTTTCTGCTGTTTTATAACTAGATAATTGCTTTACAAATCGTTCAAGGGTACAAATACTTTCTAACATTGTTTAGAAAATATTTCACTATTTTAATATTTATAATGCCAAGCACTTGTGTAATTTTCATAAAATCCATAAAATATTTACAAACTATTAACTTATGTGTAATTATAAAATAAAAAAAAAATATATAAAAATTTGCTAGCTGTTTTCTATTACATTATTTAAAAATTAGTCATGAAGAAGATAATAACAACAATAACAATAAAAGCATTATTAAAAATATTTTACAGTGAAGAAAAAGAATTTCATAAAAATAAGTTCAAATAAAGAATGAGTAATGTTGAAACAGAAAAATGTTTTCTATACACTAAAGATTTTATTCTACACTCAAAAAAAAGTTTACTAAATTTAAGTAAATTTTACTAAAATTAAAGAAATTCGGTAATGATTTGGCTCCAAGTAAAATAAAGCTTAAACGAAGTTTATAGTTTTCCTAAATTTTAGTATAAATAATTTTTTATAACTAACTAGAAATTAGTACATTTTTACTACGATGAAGTTAAATTATCCTTTTTACTTATCCACAATTCTAAGGAATAAGTAAATTTTTTGCTACAACTAACCATTTTTTTACACAAATTTAATAAAATTTTCTAATATTAAGTTAAAAATGTGTGAGTATGGTGGCATTATTTAGTTAATTTATCTTGTTTTTAGGAATGCTTTTAACTTAAATTAAGTTGCTTTTATTATTTCTAAAAAATATTTAACTTATTTCAAGATAAATTTTTCTTAAATGAATTTTTATGATATATTATTCATTACAAATTTCTTTAACTTTAGTATATGGTTGTACTCAATATAATGAAGTTTTATTTGAAACTGTAAAAAAATTCTTGAAATTAAGTACAAGACGTTAACTTAGTTTGAGTAAATTTTGTGTAATTTTTAAGAAAGAAGTATTAAATTTGAGTACAAATTTTAACTTAAAGTAAGCAAAACTACTTTAAATAAAAGAAGTTATTTCCATATTTAAGTAAAACTTTACTTTACGAAGAACTATTTTTTCTCAATGAAATAGCAGTGAACAAATTCTTAGTAAAATATAACTTTCTCTCAGTATATACACCTTGAATAAAGAATTTTGATTTTTGTTACTTTTTTATTTATTAATAGATTAAACAGATTTTAACAGTTTTTTAAATATACATATTAACATATCTTATTTTTAGTTGGTAAAAGTAATTGTTTTATGTTAAAAGAGTGGTTGCGGCCTTAAATAGTACAAATTATTTAATAGTATTAAATGTATAGGAGGATATTTTTTTATATTTTTTAAAATCCTAAATACATGTTTTGATAAATGTTCTTTTTCGGGTACATTCAATATGTTTTCGGGAACTTGGCTTAACAAGGCATAAAGTTTTCACAATTTTTCATAAGTCTGAAAAAATAAAAAATATTTTTAAATAAATGTTTATAGCATTGAAAACGAAAAATAAACCGTATAGAATACATTTAAAACTTATTTAGCAAAATATTTTTCATTTGAGATAAAACTTTAGTGTTTGCTAGGATGTTACAACTTTCAGCAATATGTATATCTTTTATTTTTTTATGAAAAATTAAAAACGATTTTACAATTGATAGTTTTTAAGTTTAAAATTTAAAATGATGTACTTAGAGGTTACTCTACAGAAAAATAATTTGGGGTTATGAAAACCAGCTTTGCTATGGTCTGTTATATGCTACCATATATTTACCAATCACATTTATGAAATTGGCTCATTGAAATAAACGAACGCATTTAGCAAAACATTGATAAATGAAAACTGTACAATTAATTTAAATGCGTATTCGCTTATCCTCTTGCGAGATTATAAATGGGGATCGATAAGAGCAATTGTACTTTGACCTGCATCTACAATCCTTTAAACCAATAATTCAATGGCCTAATGTAAATTCTGAATCTTACAGCAAACAGATACAATTAAAAGCAAACCAAAGTTATTTACTGAAGCTCAACTATTTTAATTTTTAAACTTGAAAAAATCAACAAATTTTCAAAATTTTACTTTTTAAATAACTTTTAAAAGATCACATATTTGAAAAAGGAGAAATAACATTTATATATATATAGGAGATTTATATGTAAATACAATTTTTTATTTTAAACAAAGTTTTGATAATGATACAATTTTTTATCAATAAAAAATTATGTAATTAAGAAAGTATTAATTATTTCAGAAAAGCACGTAGTGTGGCCTTTTGAAATTTTCTTGGCACTAGGTTTTATATATGAAATTTTTGATCTATGACACTTATGTTGTTAAAAAGCGATATAACGAATTTGATGAAAATCGCTTGCATTAACTATTTTTTTTTTTTTGAAAATTATTTTTAAAAGGAAATTAAAAAAACTAATTTCTAAATGAATAAAACTTTTTCCAAAAATTCTAAATAAAACACACTTACAATTTTTAATAAATTAATTAAACTTTAAGCCGCCGCCACCCATTTTTTTTGTAAACGCCGTTGGCTCAAAATAATTGGCGGCGTCATCGGCTACTTTTTTACACCAACTTTGGTTTCTTTTTACAAACCTAGAAGAATTTGAACTAATTCTAAATTCACTTAAAATAACACTTTTTGAAATTATTTTTTACTTACCTTCTTTAAATTCATTATTTGCACTTTTTTCACAATTTTTGCTCTATATTTTTAGCTTTTTTTGAATTTTTTCCGTTTTTTTATTTTTTTTATTTATGTACTTATGTATATCAAAACTAAAATGCTTACATCGGGGATGGAAAAGTAAATACTAATGTAATTGTTTTAATTTGAATTAAATACATAGACGACGGCAGTCTACAGACCACAAATAGTCAAAATTAAAATTAATATAGTTGTATGGAGACTATTATTTTTATAATTTAATTTGTCTAAAGTATTCTTAAAGTAGTAAATTTAGCAAAAGATTAATTTGAATCAGCGTTGCAACTTTTCGGTTAATCATTCAAAAAGAAACATTTTGATAGTTTTAAAGTGATAAAAGTTTTGAATAATTTTTGGATAATTTGTCATATTACAGAAATTGCAACAAAATCCAAATAAAATCTCCAATTTATAATACAAAATACAAATATTTATATCTGTGTTTCTGCCCCACTGAACTTTATCTGCCTTACTTTGCAAGGTAACATTACAAAAACACAGTGATGATTTATGTTTTTTCAGTAATATGTAATAATATCCTACATCGAATAAAATGCGATTGTGCCTAAACGCATTGGCATAGAGCATTAAAATTTCAAAAGTATATTTCCTGAGTAAAAACAACATCTTTTTATGAACGTTTCTTAAATCTATAGATAAAATGTACGAAAATTATACCGCACAGCTTATTTTACGGCATATTTAAAATTTATATTAATTTCGATTAATTTCTCTATTGATAAAAATTTTGGATATTGAAGTTGAGTTTATCAGCAAAAATTACTTTGACACGCCTACTTCAACGCCCCTTCTCATGTAATTTACTGCTAATGAAATTAAAAATCTTTTTCGTAATGTAGACATACTTAGGATTCCATTGCAAGACTAAATTTAAGAAAATAAATTAATAGCAAATTGAAGTTGCACAAAGAAAGTAATATATATATATATTTTAGTTAAAAATATTATTCCATAGCGATTTCTGTTAAAACTTATTAGTTTCTTTGACCTTTTATTATAATATATAATAGTTTTTTAGGCTTAAGGTCTTTTCAATAATAAAAAATCTTTTTGTTTTATATAAAAAAAATATTATAGATTTCTGTTAATAACAAAATAAAAAAATTTTTGTGCTATAAAAGTACAAAAAATTGGTGGTGGACATCAAAAATTATGCATTAAGTATTTAATTTATTATTGCTTTTATTTTTGCTATTAAACCATTCTATACCATTATTTAAGTTTAAATTTTTAGTAGCAATTGAAAGTTTAAAAACATACAAATTTTAACCATTTTCATTAGTTTTGATTTGCACTTCCCATTTCTGATATACATTTTAAAGATTTTGTACTTAATAATAACATTTTGTTTTTAAAATAAGTACGAATTAACTAAAATTTAAAAAACAACTATTGGCAGAAGTAAATACATATACATATTTATTAATACATGCATACAATATATTTGCTCATATTTTTGATATTTACATACATATGTTTTTATACCCTTCACCTGTGGTGCACAAGGGTATATATAGCTTTGTCATTCCGTTTGTAATTTCTACAATTTTCATTTCCGACCCCATAAAGTATATATTTTCTGAAAGCTTATGAATAGAGGAGTCGATTAAGCCCTGACCGTCTGTCCGTCTGCCCGTCTGTCCGTGTGTTGGTTGAAATCAACTTTTAGAAGCAACTATATGTTCCTCAGATCTGTATATGGTATCAATCTCTTGGAAATATCCAGGAATGAATCGCTATTGAAATTCAGCAGAATCGTCCCATAACTTTCTGAGATATGAGCAAAAAACCACGACCACCTCGTTTTTTTCACAATTACAACAACAACATACATACATACATACATGTAAAAAACATACCAAACAAAAAAAATTACAAAAAAAAAAAATATTAAAAATAAGAAAAAAATAATAAAAAAAAAAACTACAAAAAAAAAAATTTTAAAAAAATTTAAAAAAAAATTTAAAAAAATTTTTTAAAAATTTTTCTAAAAAAATTTCTTAAAAAAATTTAAAAAAAATATAAAAAAAATAATAAAATATAAATAATATATTAAATAAAATAAAATAAAATTTTTTTGGCTCAGCTGGGATTCGATGCCACATTTATTCTAACGTGTACGTATGCACGTATTTTATATGGGATGAATGGTGATACAAACAATTGTTATTTCATGACTACACGTTGTGAAGGGTATATAAGATTCGGCACGGCCGAATATAGCACTGTTACTTGTTTTTAATCATACTATATCAATGAAATTTTTCTTTAATTTAAGTAAATTTTACCAAGTGTACGCTTTACTAGAATTAAGCCAATGGTAGTATAATCAAATATATTTTCTTTATTTGAAAGTAAATTTGTACTTAAAGTAAAGAATGAAACATACTTTTTTTAAGTTAATAAAAAAGCATTAACTAGAAAGCAATGAACTAAATTTTTTACATTTAATACAAAAATCTTATTACTTGTTTAAAGTATGGAAATACCTCAATATTAAGATATTTTTACTGCAGGTCTGAAAAATTTTAATTAATTTAAAAACCATTTACTTTATTTAAGTATGTACAATTAAGGAAATTTATGAACTGTTTTTAAGTTAGTCAGAATTTTGCGTGAACTTTTATCAAGTACAATTTGTTTATATGGAGTTAAATTTTTTATATTTAAGTTAATTTGGACTTATTTTTAGGAAATTCAATAAACTAAAATTAAGTTCATGCCAAACTTAGTTTTAGGTCAATCTTTTTTTTCGGTGTAGAGTTAATTGCAACACAGTCTAATATATAACCTTGACGTTGACGAGTATATAATATAGTATTTAGTATTTATTGCAGATTAAAGTATTTAAAGTTTAGAATATAGACTTTAGTTTATAACTATAGGGACATATAAGGTATAGATTAAATTCTAGTTTATAGTCCAGACAATAAGCTAGTATCTAGTATAATCTACACAATATTTAAATATTTCGCCTATATTCTGCACTCCGATTGAAGATTATTCGGAATTTTCATAGCATTGTTGCCTTTTCATTTTGGGATTTGGAAATCACAGTACAGCAATCTAGCAACTGACGTTTCTATAGTAAAGTTAGACATTTTTGACAATAAACGGTACTTGGAACATCTTGATCAAGGCAAATTTATTTATTAGGTAGACTTGATTCGTCAGCTAATTATTGTTTTCTCTACTTTTTTTAATCTTTAGTTATTGGAGTCCTTAGATGAACAACAATTATCTCTCTTTTCCTATTAATTTCAAATATCAAACTTTATATATAAAAAACAACATTGAATTAATATCAGAGTTGGGTTTATTGCATCGAATTTATAGCGGAGTTTCGTTTCTATTGCCACTAAATGAATTAGCATTAATGCAGCTACCACCACTAGTGGCAAATGCGAATTTTGTCTTCCCATTTAAAAAAACTATGTGGACTATATGGAATCCGTTGTCGAGTTTTTTCTATCAGATCGGGATTCTTTTTTATGGGCGTGGCAAATTTTTTTCCTTAAATTAGTCAGGTACGGAGACATATTTTATCCTAACTCGAGAAGCAGTCATCCGAGCTTCAAAAATAACAGCAAAATTTTATTTATTTTAGTCGAATAGAATTTCTCTCTATCTCTTAGCGTTTTGGAATTATTCAAAAATTAATGGAGAAAAAAAATTTTTTCGTGCAAAATTCGTAATATTTTTCAATTTAAAAATGGAATTAAAAAAAATATAAGGTAAATATTCAACATTTTTAACTTTTTTCGGAGAGCTACTTATCTTGGAAATAAAAAAAGCCATAAACCATAAAAATCGGTTAAAAAATGTAGATTTTATTGTCAATTTACCGCAGGTACCCAATATTGTAATGCAACCAGCCTTACATATGATATATGTAACATTTCGTTAAGTAAGCAGGTAATGGAACTAAAGTACAACGGTATTTTGCATGGCTCTTGGAATTAAAAATTAGAACATAGTATTATTCAATTACCTGTGATTTCAAATTAAGAACATTAGGGTAGATTCTAGAATTTATTGTATGTATAGAAGCTGATGGACAATAAGTGAGTCACTTTATATTGAATATCGTGCGGTTAAAATCGGCAACAGTAAATAGATCTTATAGTGTACTTTGTTATTGTGTAAAGAAATAAAGCAATTAAAGAATCCACAAACATGTTATAACCACACCACTTTCTAAAAGGTTCCATTGTTTTAATCTCGAACCTAAAAGTTCTGCTTTGTTCTTTGGCAATTCTAAGTCCCTTACAAAATCATTTAATTCAGCTTGCGTTATCATGTGTGGCTGTGATGATGTGCTAGGTACCTCGTATTTTGACATTGACAAAATTGACGGTGAACCACCCGTGACTTCATCTTCGTCGCCACCGATGTTAGGACGTTTCGGGATCGGATAAAGATTGCTGTGCGAGAGAGGACGAGTAGCCGATGGTATATTTGGATATGTTATGACACTCTTCTTTTTTTTTTTTTAGAAACGCCTTTGCCTTTTCCAAATATATGAGTCGTCTTGCAGAAATAACAATCACTAACGTGATTTGTCGATTCCCTCCACTGCATTGGCACTGCAAAACGAAATGATGTTTTTTTTGCCGTTCAGCCAATTTCTCAAACCTGTAGCACATGGATTGCAGCAGAAATGTGGATCCCAGCTTTTATCTTGGTGTTTGATGTTTTTGTTAAAGTAGTAATAATAGGCTTTTTTTATTATAGGCGATATACAACACCTTTGTTTACTAAATATAACCTCACCGCAAATATAACAAAAATTGTCGGGATTATTAACACCTTTTCGAAAAATTTTGCAATAAAATAGTATTATACTTTTTACTTTTAACACTTTTATCGTTAAATTATAAAGAAAAGAGCACAAAAACACAATATTTTGGATATTTGATACCAACTAACTACGTAAATATCAACACTATGATTTTAAATGTGGGCACTTTCGTTAAATTCGAAACATATCAGGGATCGCAAAAACTAAAACTTATAAATGAATTGTACTTATCAATTCGTATTTTGCATGGACAGAGAAGCAAAAATTAGTTAAAATTATTTCGGATACTTCTTTTTGTATACTAGTGTAATTATTAATTTAATTTGAGTTTGAGATTCTTGCCAAATCGACCAACAAAAATCTGCAAGCATTCCTTCCAAAGGGTTTCTATTATAACGCTACTCTATATGCAACATATCTTGATGGAATCTTTCACCATGTTCGTCTGATACAGCACCAAGATTATCCGGATAAAAATCTAGATGCGAGTCTAAGAAATTTAATTTTAAGGGACATATTACACTTTAGAGCTTTGTAGGCAGAAAGTAGTTCTTTGATGATTTTATGGTTGTTTTTAGCTTTTCAGCTTAATGAAGGTCGTTTAGAATCGGTTGTTGTTCCGAAAAATATTGATGCTTTAACTAAAATCATACTGCAAGATCATTATGTAACTTATCGTGAGATTGAGACAAGCTTAAATATTAGTGGGAAATTGCATAAACATGTGGCTGTAAACAAATATTTTTTCGCGTTAGATTCCACATAATTTGACAATCGCAATAAAAGAAGAAGAGAATTGGCCGCAAGAAATGATTAAAAAATACAATCGGGTCGATTCAAAAGATGTGTATGACATGGTGACAAGTAACGAATCATGCATCTATGAGTATAAGCCCGAAAGTAAACAACAATTGACTGTATAAGTCTTCCTTATGCATGTTTTTTAGGTACCTCAATCGGAATGGAGAGAGAGCTTTGAAAATTGATTCACACGTTTGCAAAAGTCTATTGATCTTTATGGAAAATATTTTGAAAAGCAATAAAGCCATTTTCAATGATTTTTTTTCTCTAATCCCGAAATGTAAAAGGCAACCCTCGTAAACAATAACACTGCAATAGCAAATCTTTATTTTTATAATCTTAATTATAGTCTAGACTAAACCAAGTAAAAATTAATGTCAGGTTTGTATGGAAGAGCTTAGCTCTTCTAACTAGACAAGATTCCTCTTTGCAAACCTGCGTAAAAAAGGCATGGTTTTTATATGGCGAATGACCTCGTGAACGTACTACCTTTCTCCGCTGACTTTAAGCTGAAATATAAAAGCTGAACGAATTTTTTTTTCAAAGTCTTTGCAACACCACCTTCTTCTTCTTTTTAAGAAATAAGAACAAGCACATAATTTCTGCAGACGTTCGCCATTTTAAAGCTAACAAAACTCTGAACCAAATCTTATATCACCAAGGCTTTTAGAATATCAAATATTTGTGGTTTGTCGTTGTAAATCAAGTCTTGGTTTTCACTATGTCATTTTTGTTGTCAAATTGCCCAAATTGTTGGCAATTGTATGAAAACGGGTTGTCATATGGCGTCATAAATGTTTGCAGTCAGTTATGCACACAAACTGCCATCTAAACTGACAAATAAGTGAAAACGCCAAATTTCAGTTTGTCAGCAGATATGGCAGCATTTTTTTTCAAAGTAAATTTGACAACAAGTTGTCAATTATTTTTGTTTGTCAGTTTTTTGTTAGTTTTAAAAATGCAGTGAAAACGCATTTGACGCAAACTGACGAGAATTCATTTGAGGCAGTTTTTGTTGTCATTTCATATGACATAGTAAAAACCAAGCTTAAGAAGAATGAGTTACTTCTCACCACTTTTCTGCACAGCAGTTGTAGTTGTATCAGTACGGCTAGTAAGTACAAGCGTATTGTTTTGGTTGATTGTAGGCCACAGTTTCGTGAGTTTAAAATTTATTTATTAATGCCATACTGCGTTATCTGCAGAAGAACCTTGATTAAAAGGAAAAGATCTTTGAATTTTACTGGGTTTTTTATTTGGTACTGATTTTTACTATTTAGCCTAGAACTAAAATTTATTGCGTTTTATGTAGCTTCAACCTTTTCCATTGTTGTATTCAATAGTTGTTGAAGCTGATATCTTGAAATTTCTTCCTTTGACAGCCAATTTATTTTTTAGCATAAAATTTTCCACCCGTTACATTAAAAAAGTTTTTAATCTAAATTAAAAAAAAAAAAAATGTTAATAGGTTTTTTCCAAATATAGTACTAGAGATATTACAATGTTATAGTTATGCCTTTACTTGTACCACTCACTGTATTGTGGCTTGCAGATATAAGCATAATTGGAGGTCATATTTAAAGACTAACAAAATTCTCATTCTTGTTTCTATGTACGTCTAACAACAGTTTTTTTTTACCAAAAATAAAATAAAAAATTAAAACAAAATAATTGAAGGATATTACGGCAAACATGGTGACATTTGCCTTGACCTTAAAAGTTTTTGTGTTATTTTTGAGGTTTTCGTCTAATATTTCTTAAAAATATTGTATTCTTTTGATTACTTTAAGAAGACAACACAAAAAAAAATGAAATATTTATTTTAAGCTAAAAAACTTATATTTAAGAGGATTCCTAGAGATTTTGTCAAATGTTTTAAAGAAATTAAAAAAATAAAATAAAAATTGTAAGAAGCTTAAGTGGTTGGAAAAATGAATGTGCCAAAATATTCAATTTTAAAGTTCTTTTTACATTTTTAAATTCCTCCCCTGGTACACAGCGTTAAAGTCTTTAAGAATGTTATTTAGACACGTTTTTTAAAATTTTGTTCTTCTTTCTAAAACTACCATTTCAGTTTCCATTGTATTGCTTATGCAATATGCTGCACATTACAGTGTAAGCATGCTTAAAACCAAAGTTGCAATTTAATTTAAGAAAAACGAATAAGAGTGCTGTATTCGGTTCGCATCGAATCCTTGTATGCTTCGTTTTTATGTAGGCAAGTGAAAATTCTAAAACTGACATCTTATAGGTAGTAGTCTGAGTAAACATGTAAATGAATGTACTGTGATCAACACAAGATTTAATTCGCCATTTTGTTTCTGACGCTATTCTGGTATTGGAATGTTTTTCAGGTGTACTGGATGCCGTCTTAGATTATCAATTTAAAAGTATATACTGGTCTTCTAATCAAACCCTTTTAGTTGATACCCATTTTAGGAGGTATTGAAAAATTTTTAATCCGCCATTTTTGATTTACAAAATATATGTAAACCGACATTTTGCTTTGAACCCCGTCTTCCGTTTTGTATTTCAAGGTGTACTATATTCTAATATTCTCTTTCTCTTCTTAGCACTTCTTTTGGTGTGGAAAAATTATGCCACCATTCTTTTTAAACGCTACCTTGGATTTAAATTTTTTAAATGCACTGAATTTACCTAGTCAGTACCTTTATATTGAATCTGTTCGTTGTTTTGCAGCTGCGGAAAATTATTTCAGTTTGTAAAGTTTAGAGAAAATCACCACTGCAGTATATATTTTGGTGCTTACTTTACACCGAGTTAACACACTATTTCCAGAGTGAATTTTTAGCCTACAAATGGAAATCTTTTATTACTATCATTTCTTGAAGTTAAAGTTTGAAGAGCTTGATTTATTTAAAAGAAATTTTTTTTTTAAATAATTTTGTCTTGACTCTGCCAATAGTTAACCAAATTTTAAAAAATTTTCTACCAGAGACATAAATTTGTTTTAGGTTTTTACGGAAAGAAAAAGTGCACACGCCCACTTTTTTTATTTAATTTATTTTTTAATTTTTCAAAACGGCTGGATTGATTTGTCGATTTGTTTTTAAATATTTGCAATTCGTACTTGCATAGTTAATTTTAAAAATATGCTGGATAAGAATATTGCGGGACTCATTGTTCTTTATATGGACAATTCATTTTATGAAACATCTAGAACAAGTTTACATTTATAATCGTAAGACTTGGGTGTTCTACTACTATCCCATTTATCTTATCAAAGACAAAAATCGACACAATCGGAGAAGGGGAAGTGATACTCCCATACCAAAAAAAAAAGAAACTCATTTTATAGCATATTTCAGCAACAATAAAGCTTAGACTTAGAAAACTTAGAATCAAATGAGGGGCGTGGCATCTCCCATACAAAAAAGTATATTTATTGGCATATCTAAGAAACTCTAATTCTTTGAATTCTGTTTAAAACTGTTTAAATTAATTTTACTTTTTCGGCCGAAAAATCGATAGGTCCAGAGCATCAGACATGGTACCTCCCATACAAATAAAAAATATTGTCATTTCTGAAAACCATTAACTGCTATTGGCTTAATCTTAGTACGAGTTACTTTTGATTACAACTTCTTATTTAGAACTAACAAGTAAGATTGCTATATTCGGCCATGCCGAATCTTATATACCCTTCACAACGTGTAGTCATGCAATAACAGTTGCTTGTATCACCATTCATCCCATATGAAATACGTACACGTATGTATGTTAAAAAAACAAAAAAAAAAAAAAATTAAAAAAAAAAAAAAAATTTAAAAAAAAAAAAATTAAAAAAAAAAATTATTATATATATAATATACACATATAAAACAAAAAAAAAAATAAAAAAAAAATTAAAAAAAAAATAAAAATAAAAATATAAATAATATATTAAATAAAAAATAAAAAAAAAATAAAAAAAAAATTAAAAAAAAATTTTTAAGAAAATTAAAAAACAAGTAAAAGCGCTATATTCGGCCGTGCCGAATCTTATATACCCTTCACAACGTGTAGTCATGCAATAACAGTAAATTCACGTATGTATGTCAAAAAAAACAAAAAAAAAAAAAAAAAAAAAAAAAAAAATTTAAAAAAAAAAATTAAAAAAAAAAATTAAAAAAAAAAAATTATTATATACATATATAATATATATAAAACAAAAAAATAAATAAAAAAAAAATAAAAAAAAAAAAAATAAAAAAAAATAATAATAAAAATATATATCATATATTAAATAAAAAATAAAACAAAAATAAAAAAAAAATTAGAAAAAAAAATTTTTAAAAAATTTAAAAAAAAATTTTTTTGCCTCAGCTGGGATTCGATGCCACGTTTTCTCTAACCAGTATACACGTTTCTATGTATGTATGTTGTTGTTGTAATGTTGTTTTTATGAAAAGAAAATCGAGGTGGTCGTGGTTTTTTGCTCATATCTCTGTTGTTTATGTACCGATGTTTCTGATTTTCAATAGCGATCTACTCCCGAATATTTCTGATATTTTAATACCTTACCCGGGTCCAACCTATGTCTGGGGGCTTCAAAAAGTTGATTTCAACATACACACGGACAGACGGTCAGACGGTCAGACGGACAGACTGACAGACTGACAGGGCTTAATCGACTCCCCTATTCATAAGCTTTCATAAAATATATACTTTATGGGGTCGGAAATGAAAATTGTAGAAATTTCACACGGAATGACAAACCTATATATACCCTTTTTCACTGTGTGAAGGGTATAAAAATGACAAGGATCGAAGAGGGGGACCACCGGACCAACAAAGTGATCCGGATTCCTGCTAGTCGTATATGAAAAAATAATACTAAAAATATCTGTGAATTGTGCGAGAGATAATAAATTTAAATTTTTGTGTTTAAAAGCAAGTTTCCAGTATTTAGTTCTAAATACCCATTTACTACTGAAATATAAAAACCACACACGAGTATGAAAATCATATGGGAGCTTCAGATGCTTCCGACAGGTTGACAGACAGACAACGTTCAATTGCATTCCCTTTTGAAAATAAATGTATATGGTCACAATGGAATATTGTAGAAATTGCAAAGGGAATGACGAAGCCTTGATACTGGTGGTAAACGGTGTAAAAAAGCCAATTAAAAAATTTGTAGGCATAGCTCGATCATATTATCTCCTACACTACACTACATTATTTTGTTGAATTTTTATTTAAAACAATTTTAATATACTTGCGACAGTTTATGACAGTTAAAGTGATTTTCCGGAGTGGGTCTTTGATGAGCGAAAGTCCAATTCTGGATTTTCTTTTAACTTGAAAAATTAATCATATGAGTACTAAATTCAATTGAAAACGTATGCATATTTAAAACAAGTTTGGTTTACTCCAACTTGCGAGTTTTTTCGGCTTTTACCTTGAAGAATATAAGAATTTTCTGTGCTTTAACGGCGGTCTTATTTAAATCAAACAGTATTTTTAAGTCGACAAATAAATACATTTTAAGGGGAGGGTGGGTCTACTTCATCGGCATAACAATTTCAGCACAGTCGCATAGTGCCATTACTACCCATTATAGTGTAGGGCATACAAAAACCATACACATAAATACATATTTAATTTGGCTTAATGTTTCTTTTGTCTATTGTTTTTGCGTACGGACCGACCTCAGCCCTTTGTTCTAAAAGTGTAAAACTTAGTTTTTAAATTATTTTCCCAGTCTCTTTTGCTTTCTTTTTTCAACTCCAAACAGCAGCGATGACAATTGCAAAGTAATTTAGTTACATGTTTTAAGGAGCGTTATTTCTTTACAACTTTAGAACTTTATAGTTAATGTTTCATTTCTTTGTTTTCGTTGAAAAGTTTTTGTATCTATTTGCTTAACGAATTCCCAAGAGGGTGTTGGAAAAAGTAAATTGTTTGTAATTTTAAATTTATTGTTGGCCAGAGGGATTAGGAATGTTGAACACTAAAGCAGACACAAGAAATCATTCATGTGCTGTGTTGATTTATAAATAAGAATTTTCTGTTTCTATTTTTTTTTAATTATTTCCTTTTAGAAAACATCTAAAGAAAGTTTTGAATAAATCATTTATTTTTAAAAATATGTCGAAAGAAACTTCGTCGATATTGGTTCACTATTGCTCATAAAGGGCAATCTATTTAGTTTTGTCAGTAGAGTGTCATTCATTTACGAGTATGGATCGTTTAGCAGCCAAAGAATTCGGGAAAATAGTTTAAACTTGCTGCAAAAGTGGTGGTTCAAACGTGGATAGATATATATCGATACTTTTAAAAAATATCGATACGATATATATTTTTTTCTATTTTGCCCATCACTACGCTCTACGTTACCTTTTAGCTACAAATTTTGGTTCCAATTTCATTCAAACATCCTTTCGCTTTAATTATATTTTAAACAGCTTGTTACCCTGTTCAATTCTTTTGCAAATTAATGCTTGATAACTTTAATATCGTTACACTTTAAGAATCGTAAATGTTTATCTTTATTAATCAGTAATTTATAGTGTGATTTTCCAACAAACCAATTTAAAACATCTAATTTTATAAAAATCCTTTAATGCAAAACTGTAACCAGAAACTATTTTCAAACTGTGGTTAATGCAAACTTTTTTTTGTTAAAAAGATTAAGACATAAAAAGACAAAATCCCTTATACAGCACAATGGGTAATGTACAGTTCTAAAGTTATAAATCGTTTCACATGCATATGGAAGCAATAGAAATTTACTTAAAATTGCTTTATAAATTTAGGTTCTGTACATCAATAGGCGTCACACTTTGCTGTAAAAATGCAAAGAAATAACATGATTGTGGTAGTCATGTTAAAGGTAGCAACATACTATGATTGAATTATATGATTACATGAGATTATATGAGAGCCTCGCACCACCTTGTAAATAATTAAACTGCTTTGAAAACAAAATCACAACAAAAAGGTTAAAAAATTGATAATTATTTTAGTTCAAATCTACTAGATTTCGAAATTTGGAAATTCGAACTTTAAGGGGGTGCAAAAGGGTGAAGACTAGTAAAAACCTGCGTGACTAAAAGTGTTACAGATTAACATGAAAAGGTATCGTAAACTACTCAAGAAATATGCTGACGGGTCTGACCTCTTTTTGGAAGTTAAGAAAAAAAAAAATTTTGTATTATTCCACAGGACATTAATTGATATTTTTTATCGCCTAATAGAATATGGACAATTATTCAGGTGAAATATTTTGATACCTTTAACCCTAGATGGACTTTCTTATTTTTAATGCACTAAGTACTTTCTTCGTCGCATCGAAGAAGCCTATTCACAATCCGCTCCAGATGCAATAAAATATAAGAAAATATATTTTTTTTATTTTTAGATTTGTTTGTAAATATTCAAATAACTAAAAAAAAGTAAAAAATTTTAAGTTTATTTTTAGACAAAAAACAAAAATTCTACTTCAAATTTTTTTGATTTTTAAGAAAAACGAGTTTTGAAAAGTTTTAAAAGGCAGTATTTTAAATAACATAGTGTTCAGTTATTTCAAGGTCAATCTTGTTTAATTTGGACGCTTTTTACTGCAAGAGACACAGATATCAAGTTTGTGTTCTCCATAGATGTGCTATTTGCATGCCGATTTTGTCATTCGCCCTTTGCTGTATGGACAAAAAGCACAAATTTTTCTTTTGGCTCTAGTTTTTAATTCTGTACTATTGTCTGATTGACCGTCATCAACACTTTATTTTGTATATACTGTGAATAAAAACGCTTCAATTTTAATCCAAAAAGTTACTTAAAGAACTTTGTTCGTCGTTTCGACGAACACAAACTTAAAAAAATCACACTTACACACAAGTTACGGAGCTGTGTGTTTTAAAACTTCAGCAGCTGGTAACAACTAAAGCTACAAGAGAAATAAGCAAACTTACGTGAGTAATATGCCAATTAAATGACAATTAAAAAATGATGTTCGTCGATTCGACGAAGAAAGTATTTGTAGGGTTAAGGGGATTGATTGCACCAAACATATAAAATTATGTAATTTAAAAAATATTGAAACAGGGTAGAAGGAGGAATATTCGGGGAAGCTTTGACTTTGAAATCCAAAGAAAAGGACAAAATATTAATTTTGTTATTTGAATAGACATTTTCGCATTTTCTGAATTAATGAAACTAAATCTTTTAAGCCAGAAGCATTGATATAAGATAGAAGATATATCCCCGATATATCCTTACATTATTCTTAATTTTAATCAGAAAAATAAATTTTTACAAATTGACGAAAAAAAAATGTTTTTTCTAAGGAAATATCAAAATGTTAGAGATGATGGCACATGTGCATCTATTATTTTGTCAACAATTCAGATAGATGGTGGGTAGGTAGGTAAGGCTGGTGCAGAGACCAAAACGGTCCATTGTGACGCCTTAATATAGAAATAAAGATAAGAATTAGAATAGAAAAGAAGATAAACAAGTAGTGAAGTAGTGGACTTAAAATCAATACCAAAACAAGACACAGTGCTATATTCGGTCGAGCCGAGTCTTATATACCCTTCACAACGTGTAGTCATGCAATAACAATTGTTAGTATCACCATTCATCCCATATGAAATACGTACATACATATACAAAACATCCCATTGCAGAATTATAAATTGAGTTTACGTATGTTTCCAAAAAAAAAAAAAAAAAGATACAAAAAAAAAATGTATTAAAAACAAACAAAACAAAAAACAAATACAAAAAAAAATTCGAAAAAAAAAATTAAAAAAAAAATAATAAAAACATATTTAAATCTATATATATAAAATTGAATCCCTTGGTCACGGCATCACGCGTGAATGGCTGGACCGATTTCACTAATTCTTTTTTTGTTGTATTTGTTATTATTAGGAGAAGGTTCTTATGTACGAAAATAATAATAATAATAATAATAATAACGTGTCACTGGCAGTAATATTCACGTAGTTGACATTAAAACAAAGAAACGTAGTTTACATGCTCTTTGCAAATATATCGGTCGGAGTTGGTCTGTGGTCGGTACGAAGTTCACCGGGTCAGCTAGTTATATATAAAATTAAATAAAAAAAAATTTTTTTTGGCTCAGCGATGCCACGTTTACTCCAACTAGTATGTATATATGTAGGTTGTTGTTGTAATTGTGAAAAAAAAATTAGGTGATCGTGGATTTTTGCTCATATCTCAGAAAGTTATGGGGCGATTGTGCTGAATTTCAATAGCGATTCATTCACGGATATTTTCAAAAGATTGATACCTGATCTGAGGAACATATAGTTGCTTCTAAAAGTTGATTTCAACCAACACACGGGCAGACATTCAGGTCGACTCCTCTATTCATAAGCTTTCAGAAAATATACACTTTATAGGGTCGGAAATGAAAATTGTAGAAATTACAAACTGAATGACAAAGCTATATATACCTATATACCCTTGTGCACCACAGGTGAAGAGTATAAAAAGAGCTAGAACCCTACAATTGACCTATTCTCAGTCTCGTGTCACGAAGCCAGATCATTCCCATTACGAATCCTATTAGATTCTCGAGTCCACAGCTCGAGACATCCCCTAATTCGCCTAGGAATCTTCTAACTAGCCATTCAACCTGCTAATCTTTAGTCTGGGACATTAGCACAGAATATGCTCAACTGTCTCCAACTCCTCCGGATCCTCGCACAGCCTGCACATATCCAACAGGTTCATTCTCATTCTTACCGCCATCCTGCCCAACATACAGTGGGCCTTAATCATCCCTATTATAGTTCTCACGCAGACCCTATATCTGTCAAGAAGCAAATTTGAAACAGATTTACTGAGCATCGGCCACAACGTCCGTGATACTCTGCGTTCCTTTCGGTTACTCCAGACTCGATTAGTCTCGCTCAGAAGCCATTCCCGGATCCTACCGAAATAGAAACCCAATAGAGGCCTAACTGCCTCCACCCTATCGGGATCCACTATTTTCGAGCCTAGTCTTGCCAACTTATCAGCCATTTCATTGCCGCTTATGTTGGAGTAACCCGGCACCAGGCATAGTCTCAACCTGTATTCCCCTAAAACTCCACGCAGAGCTCTCCTACCGTCATCGACCAGCCCGGAGTTCACATAATAGCCCCTCATGGCACTTAGAGCCGTCTGGCTGTCCACTTATATATTGACCTCCGAGCCCGTAGCGATGTTACCCCTAACCAGTTCTACGGTCCTCTAGATCCTAAGAAACTCCGCCTGAAACACACTGCAGTTGTCAGAAAGTCTATATTCAGATAGAGAACTAAAAAAAAAAGATAATCGTTAATCCTAAGCGGCAATTGTTGTTTAAAATACAGATAGATGATTCTTACAGCAAAAAAGATGCCTCCCAGACAGCACATTTTTTTGGGACGTAGAACATTTTAGCACTTTAATTTTGTCGATTTAGCATTTTTTTCATGTCAGCTACTGGCAACACTGTTTCTGTGGCAAATTATTGTGTCTTGCTATTATTTATACTGGTTGTACTTACCCTTATAATTACAAGTTTCTATACTAACTAGGTTGTTCTGCGGTTGACCGTAATCTAGTTGAAAATGTGACTACACTTTCTTTGTTTAGTTAATAATTTCTATCAATATTATTTTTAATATTTTTTTTAAATTAAATTTGAATTTATTTTTGCGGTTATAATTTATTTGGTTTTGGTAAAAAAATGGCCCAATGTGTAATGACACATACTCATAGTTAAATTCTGACAGTTAACAACAACCTTTCAAAAAAAAAAAAAGAAAACTTTTTACAGCAACAATAAAATATCTGCATTATGGATGAGCAAACCTTAAATAACCATTTTAGCTGTCGAGAAACCTCAGCCAAGTATGTTTCAGTCTGTTGACCATTGCCTGGGATTCTAAACTATTTTTGCTTTTTGTAAGTTGTAAGAGAGAGAGAGAGAGGGAGAAAACTAAGTTCAAAACAGACATTTCACCCATGGCTAATTATTACATATCAGTTGGTAGTTATTTTTAGCATCAAACCAACATTTTGCAATGTCATAGGTTTTTTGTTGTTGTTGTAATCCTTGTTAGAATTTTTAATCCCTTATGGTTTGACTTTTAGTCAAAAATGTATACGATTAAATATTTTTAGGCAAATACTATTATGCACAGTTGACCATCAAAAATATAAAGAAGAGTTAGGAAAGAAAAAAACTTTTAGGCTTTAAACGAGTTACATGCAATATTAAAGGGTGTTTTTATTTTATTAATTTTTTGTAATTTTTTGGGTTTTTGAATCCAAACGCTATAGGAATGGCTATGGTTTAAAAATGATTTATCTAACGGACAGCAGCAGAAACTTGTGGATACAGACAAATATTCCTTAAAAATATTTAAAAAAAAATGTAAACGCTTAACACAACCAATATTGTAAACGATGGTTGGTACAAAAAAAGGATTGTACAAAAAAATATTAAAAATTCATTTGAGATGCGAAAGCTTAAATGTGTACCTTAATAAAGGGATTATTTCTGTGGTAAAAAGAAATAACTGCTTAAGTCGACATAAGCTAAAACTAAAGTATTACTCACTTTTGTAATCGCGGAATTTAAAACTATCCTCAGGCGAATTTTCAACTATGTATTTTGGACAACTTTACAAGAAGTTATTGTGTAAAAATTTATTTTCTATATCTTTTTCACAAACAATAGTATTTGCAATAAAATCTTTTTTTAACCTTTAATTTAACTTAATATACAAACACTGATAAAGTCTTAAATTAATACAGGACGAAGCAAATTGTTTTAGTATTTATGTTAAAGAGAATTAATTTAAGAAAATCCAAATTTTAAAGTGCTTTACTGAAAAACGATAAAAATGGAAATAAGCAGATTTTCTTTATTGTCACATATTTATTTTTATATATAAAAGAGTAACGCCACTGAGTTTGTGACTGACTAAGGAATTTATCATTGCACCCGAATGGGCGTAACTATACTATTGTTGGTGGTGTAATAAAAAAAATTGTTTATGCGAGAATTTAAAAAATATTAACTATTTACATTTAATGTACATATAAAATTAACTTTATTTAAGATTTTACCCCACATCCTCCCTCCGAAAAAAATTTGTAAGCTTTAGCCAACCAGAAAAAGATTGTAGCTACGCCAATATGCACAGGCCAAAAATAGAAAGCTAAAGACATAAAATATCGACTGCAGGTTTTTCTTCTAACATGTACATTCGTACATTGAGAGGATACGAATTGTGTTGAACTAAAAAAAAATAGCGTAATCTATTAAACAAAAGACAAGTAAGAGCGCTATATTCGGCCGTGCCGAATCTTATATACCCTTCACAACGTGTAGTCATGCAATAACAGTAGTTTGTATCACCATTCATTCCATATGAAATACGTTCATACATATAAAAAACATACATATGTACATATATAAAAACATCCCATTGTAAAATTATAAATTTACGTATGTATGTTAAAAAAAAAATTTTTTAAAAAATTAAAAAAAAAAATTAAAAAAAAAATAATTCAAATTTATATAATAAATATAAAACAAAAAAAATTAAAAAAAAAATTTAAAAACAAAATAAAAAAAATAATAAAAATATTAATAATATAATAAATAAAAAATAAAAAAAAAATAAATTAAAAAAAAAAAAATTTTTTTTGGCTCAGCTGGGATTCGATGCCGCGTTTACTCTAACCAGTATACACGTTTGTATGTATGTATGTTGTTGTTGTAATGTTGTTTTTGTGAAAAAAAATCGAGGTGGTCGTGGGTTTTTGCTCATATCTCAGTTGTTTATGTATCGATGTTTCTGATTTTCAATACCGATCTACTTCCGAATATTTCTGATATTTAAATACCTCACCCGGGTCCAAGCGATGTCGGGGGCCTTAAAAAAGTTGATTTCAACATACACACGGACAGACGGACAGACGGACAGACTGACAGAGGTTAATCGACTCCCCTATTCATAAGCTTTCAGAAAATATATACTTTATGGGGTTGGAAATGAAAATTGTAGAAATTTCACACGGAATGACAAACCTTCACTGTGTGAAGGGTATAAAAAGTATGTAAAAATTGTTGGTGTTTTTGGGGGTAAGAACTATATTTGGCACCATTTTTAACTTAATAAACACAAATCATGTAAAATATTTTTATTTCAAATGTGTAACTAGGAAGTAATTGATTTAAAATTCTTCATTGGCAACACTTGCAATTGTTTTTTCTCTTCTGCCCATGGGCGTTATACTGAGAAACACTGGTTTTTAGGCATCAATGTCTAATATTTAAACATTATCGATTACAACACGAAAAAGTCTTCAGGTTTGTCAATAAGGATTATATTTTTTTTTATTTATAAAGATATTTTTCTCTTGTTCTTTTGGGGGTTTCTAATTCTGCAAAAAACTTTTTCTGTACTTTTTTTTTTGAATATTTGATTATAATCCCTTGTAGAATCGGTTTTTGAATAAATTTTTAAAGATAAACTGAAATTATTAATAATATTTAATATTTAGCAAATTTTCATTGCAAGAATATGTAGAATGAGAAATTTGTAATAATTGTTTTTATATGCTAAAGGAAATTAAACAATTTTATTACATTTAATAACAAAAATGCATCATAAAAACCCATTTCAAAAACACTTTGCCTTTCGCACTTCCGTGAATACATTTTATTTCTAACATTTTTATGTATGTATCTCTTCTTCACATCATTTTTATACGTTACATTTAAATTTATTTTGCAATCAGACTGCGTACTGTAGCAGTATTTTATATTAGAAAACGTACGAGATACTATCGCTTGTCTTGTCATTAACACAGTAAGCAAGAAGCAAAACTTAAGACTTTATCTCTCCCGTCACATGAGAATGTAAATACAAGACAACATTTCATACAGTGATTTAAGATTTCGTTGTTCAATTTAACGTCGGAGGGTTGAGCAAGTAAACATTGAAGACATTGTCGCTCATCTTATCGCCAAATGTGTCTGAAGAAGTTTACATTTACATTGTCAAAAGAAATGTTTAATGCGGACAAGATTTTAGACGTGTTTGCTAATAGAGTGTTTAACAAAAATAACTTAAGTGACAGAGGCAGATTTCAAAATGTCTTAGAGAAAAATTGCTGAAGCTTTTAAAACCTGCAATGGTTAGGCAAACTGGCATCTTTACACAAGCTACTTGAAATTGAAAGCAAATCATTTTGTGCATTTGAAATATTTAAACACTAAATATGGGCAAATAAAATTATATTTTATATTTATTTTCTAGACGCTGAGAAAAGGACACAGAGCATATTCTATGTTATTCTGTATTCCTAGTGGAATCAAAATATTTGGATTTTTGAAGCCAGGGTTGTTATTTAATTAATTTTTAAAGCTGGAAAGTTGGATCTATTTAATTTTTCTTTGCAAATTTCAAAGTATAAAGGTAAGATGCCTTTGAGGCGAAAAAAAGATTTACGTTTCACCAAGAATGATAGAAATAAAGATTACGCAATGTGCATGATTTCCCGTAAGATGGCGTATTTGGCCCACAGTAAGGGTTGCCAATTAAAAATTTTCTAATTGAAACACAACCGAAAAAATTTTAAGGACAATAAATCAAATAAATTAAACGCAAACTCTTAATTTATTTATCTAAAACTTATAAATACCAAAGGGATTTGTATGTGAAAAAACATAATATGTGCAAAATAATGCGTGTATTTGGTTAAGAAAACAGTCATTCATTCACTGTTGGTCAATCAACATTCCATTGTATACTGGTCTCACAGAAAATAAAAGAAATAATTATAAACATTGATTGTTAAATAAAAAACAATCATCTGTTCTTATCGCTACCTAACTGGTGGCTAGAGCAGGACAAAAATAGTGATATAAATGAAAGATAATAACAAATAAAAGTAAAAGGGTTGTTGTTTGGTAAAATTTCAACCTAACTCATTGTGGTAAAATATATGAAAAGGAAAACTAAAGTAGTTACCGAATTCAATAAGCTTAACTCACGGGAGTTAAATAGGTGATACTTACAACCAACATGCACCCACCGATCAAAGAGTGCTGATGATGAAATCGTAGCTGGTTTCAAAAATGCATTTCACTCGACTAGTGTCGGTAAAAGATATTGTTTTTCAGATTATTCTTTCATTTATCACAATTAAAAAATTCTTTATTACAATAAGAATGTTAATATGAACTCAAGCCTGATTAAAAATTTCAAAATATTAGTTTAAACAGAAAAGTTCAATAAAATAAAAAATTAAATTCAATAAATAAATTAGGTATTCGGCTTGTATAGTGTGAGAACTGGTAAAACTGTAACAAAAATAACATTCGCTCTCTAAAATTATTAGCAAATAGGAACACAGGTTGCATTAAGTTTGAGTACCAACATAAGTTGCAAGTTTGTTTTATATATAAACTAGAAAAGCCCGGCGTGCGTTGCTACGCCCCTTAATGAATAAAAATGCATTCTGAATTTTAAATGAACATCAAGTGCAAAAATCTAAAAATTATAACTTTTTTTAATGGGCGTGGTCCTGCCCACTTTTCTAATCACAAAACTGTAAAGTCATGACAAATCAATATGTGTGCAAAGTTTCAGAAAAATCGATCTAGTGCAAGTAGCTAAAGATGATTACTTATTTCTTATGGGCGTGGCACTGCCCACTTTTCTAATCACGAAATTGTATAATCGTGAGAGCTCAATATGTGTGTGCAAAGTTTTTGAAAAATCAGTGAAGTTCAAGTAGCTGAAAATTATAACTTTTTTTATGGGCGTGGCACTGCCCACTTTTATAATCACGAAAATGTAAAGTCCTGACAACTCAATATGTGTGCAAAGTTTCAGAAAAATTGGTCCAGTGCAAGTACCTCAAAATTATAACTTTTTGATGGGAGTGGCCCCGCCCACTTTTTATACAGTCATGAGTGTTCAATATGTGTGTGCAAAGTTTCAGAAAAATCGGTCAAGTGCATGTAGCTAAAAATGACAACTAATTTTTATGGGCGTGACCCCGCCCACTTTTTACCACCCATAAACACCCCCCGGAATGTGTACAACAACTTGCCAAAGTTTGAGTCCGAGCAGTTTTACAGTTTCGAAGTCTATAGCTAACACACAGACAGAGTTTCACTCTACTAGATTTACTTGAGAACTGCACTGAAATGGTAAAATTACACTGATATATATTTGTATATACGTCACTACTACGATCGATGCACAAATAATAATAGCCGTCTTCTTAACTTACTTTCTGCTGCACGGGTGGTACCGCACATATAAGGAAAGCTCTCCCTGTGATAGTATTCAAGATATATGATGTTAAAAATTCACTTTGTATGGGAGCTACCACGCCCACATATTCTATCCCGCCCATTTTCGGCATGGCTACTCACATTAATAATAGAAGGCCTTACATAAACTTAAAAAGCTTTCCCTGCGATAGTACTCAGAATATATGATATTAAAACTTCACTTTGTATGGGAGCTACCACGCCCACTTATCCTATCCCGCCCATTTTCGGCATGGCTACATACATTGATAATAGAAGGCCTCACATAAATTTAAAAAGCTCTCCTTGTCATAGTTCTCAAGATATTAAAAATTCACTTTGTATGGGATGTGCCACGCCCACTTCAATAAGGAATATAAAAAATAGTTATAAACCTACTCTCAGACCTATAGAATGTGTTTGCAAAATTTCATTAAAATCGGTTCAGCCGTTTCGGAGGAGTTTGGTGACAAACACTGTGACACGTGAATTTTATATATATATAGATTAAAAATTTTGCGAAAATTGGTATGTAATATCTGAAAACTTGCAACCCTGTCATTAAAATCAGTGGCAGCATGAAATTATTAGCAATTAGAAACACACCTTGAGTGCGAAGAAAATTTCAGTTTGGTGCACGGAAAGTCGTTATCTTTATTCCATAATTCTTCCATTATACTTTTTCAGGCCTCTTGAGCGGTGAGATTTTTGTCTGGGATGACAAATTATATTTAATTTTTAATAATATCGACAATAAATTTTGTATTGTGTATTTACTTGTTTTAATTTTTATGAAAAAATATTGAAAAAATTGAAAGTCCTCGTTAAAAATTTTAATTTATTGACAAAAAAAATTAAAAAGAAATTTATGCGAATAAAATTTGCATTTGGCTATCACTGACATTTACGTATTGAATGCCACCCTTCAATTTGTGTTATTTGATGTCAAAAAGCGTCTGATGTAACTTCAAATGTAACAAGTGAGAGTGCCGATTCTAATGGTACCCTTCATTATTATATACATAGGTTTAATGGCATACATCATTCATTGTTTCCGACGCCATTTTCGATGTTGAATTTTTACATAATTAACTGTATTCTACTAGTCAAGCCCTTAATTTGACAACCATATTGATTAGCATAAGAAAAAACATCATCTATTTTGTTTCAGACGCCATATTTGATATTATATTTTTCCCATTTTGTTGTATTCTACTCAAGCATTTATAACTGATATGCAATTCGACCCTCTTAGCTTTCTAGAAGCTGCAAATAATTGATTTTCGTTTGTAAATTTAAGGAAAAACACCAAAGTGTTCGTAGTTACATGCTTATATCTCATTTAGTTTCAATCCAATTTATAAGTTTTCTCAGAAATAATTTCTAACACTAAAACTTGCAACTTAATGTCTTACATGTGTGCAAAAAATTATTAAGACGCCGGAGAAACTGTTTAAAAAATATATATGTATTTTTTCAAATAATTTTTGCATATAACTTTGCCGGTAAGTTAATTTTTTCCGAATAGGAGGCATATATTACCCTACAAGTCTAGAAATTCTTCTAGGGTTGAAATCTGTTAACTTTTGTCGTGAAAATATAAGAAAACACAGAGGCCGTGGTGTTTATTTGCTTATATCTCAGAAAGTTATTGAGACATTATTATGGATTATGATAGCGGTTCATTCCCAGATTATTATATCATCTTTGCAGCATGTGGGTGCTTCTAAAATTTTTAACAAACACACGGACAGACGGACATTGCTCAATCGCCTAGTCATAAACTTTCAGAAACTTCTTTTATGGGGTCGCAAATCAATACTGTAGAAATTACAAATGGAATGACAAAGCAATTTATCAATGGTCATAAGTAGAAAGGCCCTAACTCGTATTTTTTACGAAATTGAGTTTTGCAGTGATTCCTATATTTTTGACATAAATAGACCCCGATACAAAAATTTAACGCAAATTTAAATTTAAAGAACATCCCATTGTAAAATTATAAATTTACGTTTGTGTGTTAAAAACATAAAAAAAAATTTAAAAAAAAAAAATTAACAAAATAAAAAAAAATAAAAAAAGATATAAAAAAAATTACAAAAAAAAAATAATACAAATATAAGTAATAAATATAAAATAAAAAAAAAATTATAAAAACAAAACTAAAAAAAAAAATTTAAAAAAATATAAAAAAAAAAAAATAATAAAAATATAAATAATATATAAAATAAAAAAAAAAAATTTTGGGCTCAGGAGGTGGCCGTGGGTTTTTGCTTATATCTCAGTTGTTTATGTACCGGTGTTTCTGATTTTCAATATCGATCTACTCCCGAATTTTTCTGATATTTTAATACCACACCGGGTCCAAGCGATGTCGGGGTCTTCAAAAAGTTGATTTCAACATACACACGGACAGACGGACTGACAGAGCTTAATCGATTCCCCTATTCATAAGCTTTCAGAAAATATATACTTTATCGGGTCGGAAATGAAAATTGTAGAAATTTCAGACGGAATGACAAACCTTTATATACCCTTTTTCACTGTGTGAAGGGTATAATAACAGTTTAACAAAAAAATTTACAAAAGAAGTTACAGTACGATAGTACAGTTTCTATAACGTTTTTCCCTTCTCGTGTACAGCTACAATTATTTGAATTAGAGTCACTGTACTTGTGCCCATCGATATAGATATCGTATCGTGTGGACTTTCAGCTAAAAAGTAAGCCAAATAAAAATTTTTTCATTCTCTGGTGTAGACATGGTCTTGCTAGAATTTTCTGCCTTATTCCAACAGCTAAAATTTTTAGCTCGTTATATGATGAAAAATGAAAACTTATTTTTTAAATATTTTTATATTAACTGGCTGCTCGCAAATAAATACCACTGCATTTATTTATTTTTCTTTTATGGCGACCTTTTCTACACAACAGTAAAGAAAACAAAAAAAAACCTTAAATAATGAAGATTAAACTTGCAGACTAGGTTTTTTTTAATTATTTCTTTTTTTGTTTGCGGAATAACGCTCATATTTAATGAGAATCTGTGTAATCTTTTTTTTAGCAAAGTTTGTTTTTTGGCTTTAATTAGTCTCCTTTCATACACAGGGATGACCCTTTTAGAAAAAAAGAAAAACAAACAAAGTGTGTATTAAATTTATTATGTTTTAATGATAAACCCAAAGGATAATATACAAAAGAAAGAAAACACAAAAGTAAATAATTTGGACACAAAATAATACAAACTGAATTAAATAAATTGTCTTGTAAAAAAAAAAGGATTTAACTCAAGTGTTTACAAATGGAAACTGGTGTGATTGTAACATCTGTTTGTATCGAAGAAAAATCGTTCAAAACTTAGTAATTTACAGACCTTGCCCCGTCTGACTACTATTTGTTTTCATCGATCCAGAATGCTCTCTTTGGAATACGATTATCTTTGGAACAGGGTATTCAAAATTTGCTTAAGTCGTTTTTGACCTCCATTTGTTGCTAATAGCCATTATACATTTATATTGTTAAAATAATTCAAATATATTCAACAAAAATATTTTTTTGGGAACATTTCATGTTAAAGAAAGTTTTCCTTAATTTTTTAAGTTTACAGAAAATTTTTAACAAATCTTTATATTTTTGTATTTGAACATGTAAAAATAAAATTTTTTTTATAAAAAATTATTCATGCTAAATCGAATACTCTTAAAGAATAATACCCATGTTCCAGAAGTGCTTCCAAAATTTACATACACATGTGTGTATGTATATATGTAAGTCGAGCGCATTATGAAAGCAAATTAATGAATGTCTGACAAAGAAAAAAAATTTTTTTTTTCATCTCTGTGCTGTCGCCATTTCTATATGATGTTCTTTTGGCAAAATGACAAAAATAAATCTTAATATTTTTCAATTTGTTTTACAAAACTGCTACGCGCTGCTGTTTTATTTTTTCACCATCAGGTTCTATATATTTTTAAATTTCCTTTGTTTTTGTGGTAGTTGGGCGGCGTCGACGACGTCTTAATATTTGTGTTAATAGCTGGTGTTGTTTGTCTTAATTTTTTTTTTCGAAATGTTTATTCTAATATTTCACGTCAGAGCAACACAAAGAATCAAGTAAGAATGCTATATTCGGTCGTGCCGAATCTGACAATACCCTTCACCATCATGTTCATAGTTACCACATTGCAGCTTAGTCTAGAATGCAGATTTAATGTTATACGCCATTTTGCTTTTTTTATTTCAGACGCCATCCTTGATTTTAAATTTTTAAATAGTTGGTTGTATTCTACTAGTCAAGTTCTTTCATGTCATAGCAATATTGATGGGGTTGAGTAAATAAAATATCCGCCATTTTATTTAGTTTGCCATCTTTGATTTTAACTTTTTCATAGTTTACTGTATTCTACTGGCCAAGCTTTTTAAATTAATGCCCATACTGTAGTGGTTGAAGGGAGCAAATTTGTAATTACTGACATTTTATTTAGGATTTTAATTTTTTCCAAAGTTTTCTATATTTGACTGGTCAAGCTCTTTCGTTGAATACCAATATTAAGGGTGTTTAAGCGGGTACATATTTTGCTTGATTTGACCCATATATAAATTAATTGTACACTTTTTGCTTTATATTTTCCAAAGACATCTTTGATTTTGTATTTTTACTTAGTTAATTGTATTCTACCGGTCAAGCCCCTTCATTGGATACCCATTTTGATGAGGCTAGGGCGCCATCTTTGATTTTAACTTTTCCAAAGTTTTTTACATTTTACTGATCAAGACCTTTCGTTTTATAACAATATTGACGGGGTTGAAGTGGGTACTTTTCAAGTAGGTTTGACCCACATATAAATTAGTTGTACGCCATTTTGTAGTAGCAATCATCGTGGACTTAAAATTCTTTTAGATTGTAATATGTTTTGCTAGTCAAGCTTCTTCTTTCCATACCCACTTTACTGCTCTTTGTTGTCAAGACGCTGAAAAAATCGATTTTCTTTTGTAAATTTTTAGGGAAAAACACGAAAGCATTTTTTTGTGCTTATATCTCAGTTAGTTTCTAAGCGATTTTCAAGATTTTCTCAACCATAATTTGTATGACTTTGGCTTGTATTTGAGTGCCTTAGCGTATCCAAAAATTAATTAGAAGCTTTTGTAACTCGATATATTTTAAAATATATATATTTTTTTTAATATTTTTGACTATAAGTGGGCGGAGCCACGCCCATTAAAAATTAGTTATTATTTTTAGCTACTTGTACTTCACCGATTTTTCTGAAAGCTTACACACATATTGAGTTGTCATGACTATACAGTATCGTGATTAGAAAAGTGGGCAGTGCCACGTCCATTACAAATTAGTTATAATTTTTAGCTTTTTGCACTTGATATTCAATTTAAATTCAGAATGCATTCTTATTCATTAATGGACGTAGCAACGCGAATAGTCTATACATCATTCTAGGGTTGAAAATGTTGTTCTTTATGTTAAAAATATGGGAAAAACAGAGGCAGTCGTGTTTATTTGCTTATATCTTAGAAAGTTAAAAGACAACATTGCTGGATTTCAATATCGATTAATTATAATATTTGCAAATAATTAATATCACATACAGATGTGTGCACATGTGTGGGCTTTTAAAAGCTGATTTCAACCAACACATGGACAGACAGACATTGCTCAATCAACTACCCTATTCATAAGATCTCAGAAAAAGAATCTTTATGGGATCGGAAATGAATATTGAAGAAATTACAAACGAAATGACAAATATACCCTTGTGCACCACAGGTGAAGGGTATAGAAAGCGTTTACCGGAAAATAAAGTGTGAGAAAGCACCAACAAATAAAAGAAAATAAAGTAAAAAATTATCAATCATTTATTAAAAAAGAATGTCAGATTTAAATTATTAAAATTATTTTTAGAAACTATGGGGCAAACATTTGTATATTTTTTTTCTTTTTTTATTTCCTTTATTTTTGGATTTTCAAAATATTGTTCTAAAAAATATGACAATGCCTGGTGATTTTTCAGGCCACTAAACAATTTTTTAGTATCAGTGGTATCATCTATTTGGATTTCGCAGATTTATTGTAGTCATATCTGTAAACCAAAAGCGTATGGTCAATCTATATATATAAAAGAGTAACGTGACTGACTGACTGATTTATCATCGCAAAGCCCAAACGCAAAGAGCTAGAGACATGAAATTTGGACAATCGGTTCCTCTTTTGATGTATAGCTCCACTAAGAAGGCATTTTAGGAAATTCGTACTTTAAGGGGGTAAAATCGGTAATCTTATATCTGATATTTAAACTAAAAATGATACAAATTAAGTTGAAAAAGTTTTGTAATTTGCACAAAAAATAAGCTGACAGGTGTCTGGCCTTTTTTTGAATTTTCAACCCCTATGGGGAAAAAACCAGTAAAAACTGTAATTTGGTATTTTTTTGGTGCCCTATGTAACTTCCAAACACATATAGCTAGGAAAAAAATTTAAACTGTTTTAAGTAATCCGCGAAAAAATATTAATAGGAATTCAGCCCTTTTTTCAAATTCGCATGTATAAGGGGTAAAAATTTTCCCTTTTTTTGGTACTTTTTTTAAAAGAAACTTTTCTAATATTATTCAATGGGACAAAATTTGATCATTTTTATTGCCTAATAGAATATGGACAATAATTTAGATGAAATTTTTGAAAACTTTTTTGGGGGCAAAAAAGGTACCAAAAAGGGGAAAATTTCGGAAAATGTATGTAATTCCTAATAAGACGGCCGATTTTCACAAAATTTTTGATTGGGATTTCACCAGACATAAAAAATTATGTAATTTAGTAAAAATTTTAACACATTCCTAACAGGGTAGAAAGGGGAAATATCGGGAAAAGAGTTTGGTACTTTTTAGAACTAATTACTTTTATGCAAAAAAGAGTAGATTTACTGACTTTAAATCATGCCTATAAAAATATTTTGTTACATAGATATTTGGACATTTTAAACTTGGAATTTGGAACTTGCACCAAAAATGTACTTTTTCGCATTTCTATGGTACTTTTTGTATTTTCTACGTTTATAAAGCTAAAATTATCAAATAAATGATTATTTAATCAAGTTGAGAATTAAAATGATATTGAAGACACAAAAAAAGCCTTTTCGCATTTTTATTGTACTTTTTGTATTTTAACGTTTGTAAACATAGATTCTTAAAATTAGAGTTTTTTGATCCGAGGTCTAAATCCTAATATTATGGACGACCGAAATTACTTTTTCACATTTTTTTTTTATATTTTGTATACATAGAATTCTGAATGAAGGTAATAATAAACCAAGTGGAAGTTTTAGTGAAGGAAATAATGTTACCTTTATTATTTTTAGGGTAATTTTTACAAATTATGAATAATAATTTTTGAAACTCAGTAGCATTCATCTTCCTTTTAGTTAGGAAATATATGCCCGATATATCCTTACTCTACTTCTTATTTTTCTAAGTGAATTGAATCAGAGATACAAATTTTCATAAATTGAACCAAAAATATATAATAATTATAAACAGAACCTGAGTATTCAATAAATAGTAAGAACTGCGCTATCGAAGTAGCGGGTTAAATGCTAGTTTTATATAAATCTCTGTTGAAAGTATCGACTTTACGATTGTGTAACGGTTGTGAATTGTAGATGGTTAACTGTAATAAAGTACTATATTTGAAACTTAGAACCTAGTGGAACAATATCATATTAGCAACTTTGCCATATCCTCCATCAACTACGTTATAACATATTTATAAGCATTAGATCTGGTAATAGTGAACATGTAAGGAGATTTGATTTTGATATTTTATCCAACTATGAGTATAAACATCCATTCAATTTTTGTTACCATATTAAATAGAAAAGACATGACCAGCGGCATTAATGTTGAAAGAGGAAAAAAATATTAAGGGGCAAAAAATATATCTGCTGAATTGCAAAAATTAGTTAAATCAATACTAGAGCGACAGAATTAAACATTCATTAAATTTCTTAAAAGTAAATACTATTTACCTATTAATAGCTTAATTTATTTTTTATTCAAACATAATTGTGTTGTCAACTCATTTAACTGTAAAAAAAATGCAAAACGTATGTAAACTCTCGTCAACCACTGTACATCATTAAAAAATGAGCCGCATTGATTTTCAAAACAAAGGAAGCTTAGAACACCATAAATAACATTGAAAACAAAACTTAATCGTTGGCATTAAGCCAATGCGATATTTCTTGAGGTGCCAGTGTGGTCCAGCCATAACGATTTTTCTGATTCATTGCAACTTTTGCCTAATTGACAAATCTATTCTACGATTATCTTTTCTGGCAATAAAAGTAGGTAAATTCCTTTGTATATTTCTTGTTAAAGTTAAATTTTTTACTTGAGAGTGCGGCCGTGCCGCATCTGCTTATATCTTTCACCATCATGTACAATTTACGATTGTTGATTTATGATATTTGTTGTGTGTTCGTGCGACATACTGTGAGCAGCGTTACCGTTAGGGCCACTAAAGTAGCATTTTGCCACTTTTTCAAATGCTTGGATACTATTGTGCCACTTTGTCAAAATGCCCCCAAATGTGATACTTTTTATAAATCGTGCCACTTTTTAGATACTTTTTACGAAATGGAAATATACTTTCGTTTTGTTAAAACACCTAACTTTAATACATATTCATTACACTGTTTTAATATATATGTAAGCAATTTCATATGAAATCTTTTGCTTATCATGCGTGTTTAGTAGGGAGTTCGATTATTCGACATTTTTAAGAAACCGGTTTTCAAATAGTTTGAAATTCAGAATTAAAGAAAAAACCGGTTAACCGGTCGAATACATAAAATATAATTCTTTCTTATACCCATGACAGAGATACATATATAGGTATGAACTAGTTTGTTTTATGGTTTAATTGCATTTTAAGTTAACACAAATTCAATGGCATTATTATAAAATACCGTTAACTTTGTAACAAGGAGGTTGTAATAATGAAAAATATTAAAAAGTCACTTCACTGCTCACTGTAGTCACATTTATCTTTTACTAACATTAACTTTGTAGGCGAGCTGTAATAATGACCCTTTGTGTGCCAAACTATTTTAGTATACAAGTCAAATGTTATCAGAGATATTAGTAAAGCTATGGGTAGTCTTTAGTACAAGTCGCTAGATTTCGTAGAAGCAAAATATTATGAAATTCGAAAATGAGATCAAAAAGTATTGCAAAGTACAATAAGTACTGAACACCTGATAATCACACCAAATTATAAGCGCAACAACGTATTAAATACCTGATCTCCATTTAAAACAAATAATATTTAACCTAATTATTCTTATTTTGAAACAACAAAAAAAATTCTTACAATATTATGGAAGAGTATTTAATAAAGTTTTTGATTTTTGGAAATTTTTTAAGTAATAAAAATTGTATGTTACGTTTGGTTACAAAAATAAATGAACATACAACTAAAAATGAAAAAAACCGGCTTCTGTGAGTAAAAAAACCGGTGTATTCGACATTTGAAAAAATAACATTTGGAAAAAACCGCCAGCTGAAACAGTAAAAAACCGAGATTTCCACCGGTTTTAAAACCGAGTCGATCACCCTAGTGTTTAGCTTATGTATGTATATGTTTCTTGCGATTGCGTATACTTATGTCCAAAATACATTAAATAAGGTGTATACTGTGCCGAATTCAATCAATCAATGTTTTAGCCTAATAATTGATGAAACTACAGATATTTCTATGGAAAAATGTTTGGTGCTGGTGGTTAGGCAGTTTGATAGTTGCAAAGGAAACACTGTTGATAGCTTCTTTCGGTTAGTGCAGCAAAGCGATGGTTCTGGAGAAGGAATTTGTAACTCCATATTGTCATCACTAAAAGAAAATCAAATTCCACTAAAAATTTAATAGGTCTTGCTACAGACAACGCATCTACAATGGTGGGGAAAATAAATGGTGTAGCAACAATATTAAAGAAAAAGATTCCGCATTAATTTCATATCGGCTGTGTGTGCCATTCTATAAATCTAGTGAACAATGCATCATTATCTTGCATTCCAAATGACGTTGAACAGTAACTTAGAAAGGTTTTAAAGTATTTTAAGAGTGCAAAAAGACAACACGATTTGAAGGAGCTGCAAGGTATTTTTGATGTACCTGAACATAAAATACTAAGGCTAAGTGATACTAGATGGCTATCATTTAAATCTGTTGCAACAAGAATTCTGGAGCAGTGGTCGGTTCTGCAGCACTATTTTATCCGGGCACAATTTGAAAAAAAATGTGCTTCTAATTTAAAAAAAATTCGTGTTATTCTAGACTCTTTGTCGCCTGCAAACAAAACATATTTAAAATTTCTAACTTATATTTTGAAAACTATGAACAAATTTAACAAAAATTTTCAAAGTGAGTCCTCTCAAATAATATATCTTGTTTCTTCAACCAAAGACATTTTATTAGAGCTTTACAAAAATTTTTTAAGAAAAGAATATACAGTAGTATCTCGATATAACGATCTATATATTGTCAGCCCTTATCGTTAAATCGAAAATATCGTTATATCGAATGAATTTTTTGATTATTGAAACTGCAGAGTAAAGCTATTTTTTTAGTTTTATTATATGTATGTATTTATTATTATAAATATTTTATAAAAATAAATATAATAGAAAACATTAAAAATATGACATTCAGTAATTTATTGGCAAGCAATTATTTATAAAAACTAAGAGAATCCATTTTATGAAATAGAAAAGAGTCTATGAAGATTTGAAGAATTGATTAATTGTTGTTTGCTTTTGAGGAACTATTAGGCTAATACGAATGGCTTCTTCTTGAAGTTCTATCGATTTCGAAGAATCAATATTATTCTGTTCGCTCCCGTTGGGCTAGGAACCAGGAAAACAGTTTTATTTCCATTCTTTCGAATTCCCCCGAATTCATCGATTCTCTGTTTTTACAACCAAAATTTGTTTTTTCCATATTGTGCAAAAGCTTTTTACCCTGAAGATGCTTCCCATTGTTTTTTAGCGAAATATTGGTTTCTAATAAAAAATTTTTTATAAAAAAACAAAAAAGTTGATCTCAAGCTTAAATAAAAATCAAATATTATCATTAAATAATATTTTTGTTATGTTTTTATATTATTTTTAATATGTTATTTTAAATAAATTTAACAAAATACTTAAAAAAAAGTTTTGGTGTACTTTTTTTGATTTTTAAAGAGGTGCCCCTTAAAACAAAAAAATCCCCTTTTTGTTGCCACTTTTGTTGCATAAATCCCCTTTTTTTGATACTTTTTGAAAATATCCAACGGTAACGCTGTCTGTGAGTTAATGAAAAACTCCGTAAATTTAGCACTACGGCTAACGAAGTCTGCATCACATACATTAACAAGCATAAAAAAATTTAACAACAAAAATAAAAACCCACACAATTTGTATTATCATATACATACTTACATACTTCCAAAACACATTGAATTACTTGATTCGCTCTTTAAATTACTTATGTGAATTACCCTGTTTCCACGACACATTATTAATTTGATTTGACAATTCTTCTTCGTGCTTTTTTTATTTAAATTATCGTTCTGTTTTTTGGAAAATTATAATTATTTTATCAATGGAGGCAAAAAGTAAGTTATAATAGTAATAATATTGTCAATTTATAAGAAATGTATGCAAATAATATCATTATTTTTTTAATTACCAGAAAATAGAAAAAGTTTAAGAAAATAGGACGAGTGCAGCCAGCAAATCTTCTAAACACAATTTCGTCTCATCCCATAATTTTGATGTGGCCAATAGTTTTCTAGACATAACAGCTTTCTTAAAAATTTTCATTTTTGCTTCCATTTTAATTTTTATATATGAAATTGAACTTTTTTCTTTTTCCTTTTCGCTTTGCTTTGATATTTTTGACAGCTGGAGATGGTTAGAGAAGACACTGATTTTATTATAATTCGCATGGTAATTATAAATGACTTACGCACAAAAATAGTAATTCGCTTTGAAAATTTTGCATGGAAAAATTATGTAATTTGGTTCGTAATTAGGCTTTGAATTTTTTTTTTTTTTTATATATACAACACTCAGGGGATGTCCCCTATTAATGCATTCATTGTGTTGGTATCAGGAAAATAGGTTATGGGTAGGAGGAGAAAGGGAGTAGTGTTTGTGGACATTTGATTTAAACTGTAGTGTGTAGTTCGATCTACCGGCCAATCGGCCACATATGGGTGTGCTCTTCTGGAAAAACGAGTATTACGTGCAAAATTGCGGTTCTCAGGAACAAGTTCCCTTATCTCATCGGAGCATACCCCATTGTAATATCGATAGAACAGTAAAACACAACCCACATTGCGACGGTGTTCAAGAGAGTCAATAGAGTTGGTTACCCTACTGTCGTTAATAAGCACCTTCGCCCTCTCCTGTACGCGGTCAAGTAACTCCAAAATAGACTTTGAAGCACCGGCCCATACGTGAGAGTTGTATTCCATTTTCGGTCAGATGTAGGTGGTATAAATAACAAGAAGATCGGATGGGGTGAAGTATTTTCTACACCGTCTTAAAAAACCGAGACACTTGAATGCTTCCTTAGACACGAGAAAAATATGTTCAGTCCAGCGGACGTCGCACTGAATTTTCATGCCCAGAACATCAAGAGCTTCCGATCCCTTGATACTTATACCATCTAATAGAAAAGATGAGGCAACAATGTCTGGCGTGCGTTTATGTGTTAGTAGACACTACTGAGTTTTCCGAGGATTAAAATCCACTCTATTCGCACGACCCCATTCGTAAATGTTCATCAGATCCTGATTCAGCGTCCTATTCATGTTCTGCCTCATAGCATGGATCTCGGAAAGGCTCGGTCTATGGCTGAATGAATACGAATGGCACAAGTTGCTGTCATCTGCAAAAGAATATATAGGGTTCGAAGTTTGACGTAGAAGGTCATTGAGAAATATAAGAAATAGAGTCGGAGATAAAACGGAGCCTTGCGGTACCCCTGAATTATAAATAAGACATCGAATTACGAATATCGTTGCCGTGGAAACATGCTATTACATATATAAAAAATAAAAGTGTATCAGCGACCGCTTGCTTTTGTTGTTGTTTTAATTAAATTTTGTTGTTGCAATCTCAATAAAAAGTTCATATTTTTGTCAATATCTTTGCCGGTAATGGAACGATTTAACCAATAAATTCAAATGATATTGTTAAACGTCTATCCTTTAGTGGCATTCAACAAACGGGTTAAGACATATGTGTTTTTTGCATATATCTCAAATATTAACAGGTCAAAAGTGCTTCTCAAAAGCAAAATTCTCGAAAGCATTTCTGATAAATTGGTGCCACACAAAAATTCGTAAAAAATGTGGGGACTTCAAAAAGTTGATTTCAACGCTCATACAAGCGTACAGACAGACGGATGGACACAGCTAATCTCTATTAAAATATACACACACGTGTAGAACAAACTTTAAATTACAAAAGAATTTACGAAATTACACTCTTGTGTGAATAATATGTTATTTATGTTACGGACCGGTTATGCGCAGCGAGGATTCCGGATAATTCGTTTTATCAGGATGGTTCCAACCCTTTTCGCCGGCAGCGAATCCGCTCATAAAATTTAATAAAGTAATAACACAAAAAAAAAAACAACAAACTGAAACTTCGAATTGTAATATCCAATTTGATTTTTGGCGACTATTGTCATAACGTTCATTATGTGTTGCCATTGAACTTTTATGTACTTTGCTTCTTGTCATGTTACTTTGTCCTCTCATTCTTAAAAATTATCAAATAGTGGCTGTTTATAGAAAACCTTTGAGAAAATCCTGCAGGTTAAATTAATTTATGTACACATGTGAAAAAAATAAAAATAATTATGTCTGTTGCCAATTGCAATGTGTTGTAGAAAGCAAAAACCCCCTGGCAACGTTGTTTGAACACATCAAGTTGCAAAGTTTCATTGTGTAAACATGTGTTGATTACAGAGATTATGCACGATGCATTGAATTTCAAATTGTTATGCCTTCTGCACTAGTTTCACTGATTCACTCGCAGCACTAAATTGCAAAAGAAATCAAGGACAAACCCATATCATCTATACTACTACACATGGTTATGTTTTTTTTGTGTTGTTCCAAACTGGAAATTAGAATTAGGAAAGGTTTCCTTTGGTAAAGACTTTGATGATTGCTAACAAAAAAAAAAAAAAAAAAAAAAAACACAGTGGAACAGAGTTATTTAAAGTCTGTTCAAACAGCAACATCAAACAAAAATAATTTAAAGAAGATAATAATGGCTTGATTTTTGTGCGAGAACATGCTAAACATATACATTTAATATTTATTAAATATTATTTATTTAGTCACTTATCGTGTGCATGGCCAAACCCTTCATATTTTAAATGCTTTTATGACAATTTGTTTCTAATTTTTTTTTATTTTGTTTTTTTCATTTAAATATTTTACCCATAAAATGTTTTCTAAATGTTCTTGTTGATTTTTATGGCCATAATATATTTGAAAGTATTTGGCGAGATATAAAAGGTAAAGGTTTGAGTTCTTAACGGTCGTAACAATAAAAATTTTTATATAAAAAAGTTTTTTCGCTGTTAGCATAAATTCGCTAAATATTTATTTTACTGCTATTGAGCAGTAAAGATGAAAAAAAATGTATATATTAACGACCTTAATGTGGCGAGGGGATTAGAGAAAAAATAAAAAAATATTTTTAGGAAGAGGTGGTTTTATATTTAAAAAATTATGTATAAAAAAACTTATTAGATGTTTTTTAAGACAAAACATTTTTTACTTGGTATTTTTGTAAGTTAAGGTAAATATTTTATTTGTGTAAAATCTAAGCAACAAAACGTTACTCCGCCCTACCTACATACAAATTACTAGCTGCCACTAGATTGGCATGCCGCCGATGGACCTATACTATTTTTGGCCCACATACATTTCTTTGTGAACTTACCTGTCAATAGTGATGGGAACTTTTTTCAACAAATTCCGCTAAATTTGGCTTAAAAATCTCTACAAAAAACCTAGATTTTTATCAAGTTAAAATTGTACTGATAAGTCGATAACTTTTCTAATAATTCTAAGTTTTGTTTAAAATTTTAGAAATAAACCGTAAAAATGGTTTGGCTTTCACATTTTATAAATTGAAAGTCGCACAGACGAAATTTGATGACAAAGGAACAAAAAGGAAAAGTGTATGGAATACGACTGCCTGGGTTCTAAATCTTTTCTGTTATTTTTCTTACTTTTTTAAAATTTTCCTCAGGCTTTTCATAATTTGTTTGCAATTTTCCACAGAGGATTCAAAACATCTTTTTTGTTAATTTTTTAGGTGGGTGATTCACATTATTAAAAAAAAAACAAGAGTATTTTACAGCATAATCACCTTAGTCATACTGGATCGAAATGTGTTTCTTTTGCAGTTAACACGATATTTTAAATGCCTTTTACAGTAAACCAAAATAATGTACGTCCAGAATAACCATAAAGAGTTCTGTGCTTAAAACAAAACAAGTAAGAGCGCTATATTCGGCCGTGCCGAATCTTAAATACCCTTCACAACGTGTAGTCATGCAATAACAGTAGTTTGTATCACAATTCATCTTATATGAAATACGTACATACATATATAAAAACATCCCATTGTAAAATTATAAATTTACGTAAGTATGTATGTATGTAAAAAAAAAAAATTAAAAAAAAAATTAAAAAAAAAAAATTTTTAGAAAAAAATAATTAATATAAATAATAATTATAAAACAAAAAAAAAATAAAAAAATTTAAAAACAAAAAAAAAATTTAAAAAAAAAAATAATATAAAAAATATAAAATAAAATAAAAAAAATAAAATAAAATAAAAAAAAAAATTAGAAAAAAAAATATTAAAAAAAAATTTTTGGCTCAGCTGGGATTCGATGCCATGTTTACTCTAAGCAGTATAAATGTTTGTATGTATGTATGTTGTTGTTGTAATGTTGTTTTTGTGAAAAAAAATCGAGATGGTCGTGGGTTTTTGCTCATATCTCAGTTGTTTATGTACCAATATTTCTGATTTTCAATAGCGATCTACTCCCGAATATTTCTGATATTTTAATACCTCACCCGAGTCCAAGCGATGTCGGGGGCTTCAAAACGTTGATTTCAACATACACACGGACAGACGGTCAGACGGACAGACTGACAGGGCTTAATCGACTCCCCTATTCATAAGCTTTCAGAAAATATATTCTTTATGGGATCGGAAATGAAAATTGAAGAAATTTCACACGGAATGACAAACCTATATATACCCTTTTTCACTGTGTGAAGGGTAAATATAATAATTAATTGTACTTCAATATGGAACTGATTTGATTGAGAGAAGTATGTTAGCTAGGTGTTAAATTTTTTTTTTATTTGTTTTAACTCTTATTGCTATGCACTTTTGACTACAACTTTTCGTTTCACGTTATCATCGAACTTTACAAGTGTCCCACAAATTGCGTTCCATAGAGGCTATAATTGTGAAATTGATGTCCTAAGAATCTTCAAACTTTATGAAAAGTATATTTTTTATTCTGATTTTCCATGTACGAAGTTTTAGTTGCACTAAGAAATGTAGATATTTAGCGGCACAAATGGTGGATCGGCAAAAATCGCCAAAATACCCGCTAATAGCTAAAACATATTTTTGCCCGATAAACTGTTTTTTAAATCGCTAGATTTGACGGGAAAATTGCTAAATTCCTATCACTGCCCGGCAACAGAGGTAATTTCGCGTGAAACCGTATTATTGACTATTCGTGTCGATAGCACCGTCGTCACAAGTACATTTTTCGACAAAACCGCCTGAACAGCACAGTGAGTCCTAAAAGGTTGTTCGAATTTTGTCACTAATACAGGTATCGGCTTTTTAACCGCCATTATTTGTATTAGATGCTACAGGTACACGTGCTATTAGAAGGGATTCTGTGCAGTTAAATGTTAAACTTTTAAAATTTTAGGCTCCGTGCAGCCTGACATATAAGCCACACCTCTTTATCCCTGGAGGCAATAAAACCAAGATAATGATCACCACCAAGGTAACATGACTCATTAGCAATGAGTACGACAAACATTAATATTTTGTTTTTAAATATTTGAGTATAAAAAGTACAAATTTTTCAAAATGGCCAAGATCATGACAACCGAAACTTGAATATTACAGTACGCCCCACATCAATAGAAGGGTTATTAACTGCCCGTTTAAGTGCACGATTTAGATACTGATTTAGGTAGAACTACTCTTCTCAAAAATCATGCTAGATTACCACATACCTAGTTATTGGATAAAATAAATCTTGATTATTTTTTTTTAGCGATTTTTAAGCCATTAGTGTCTTAAAAGCACCTGTTAAAAGGTCCACGGTTCGATTTCAATAAATATGTTAAGTGAAGTTACCACTTTCTGTAGAATATCGAACTATTAAATAATTTTAAAAGTTAAATTTTTTTTGTACAAGTGGAATAGCTGGCAACTCCCCATCATACCTTCGCAATATATTTAAACAATGCACCCCTTTTCAAAGGCCTGTCAAGAAGACTGTTATTTTCTTATTAAACAACTACTTAACAATAAAAATATTCTTTTCGATTAACGAAATCAATGCTGAAAAAGAATTCTGCTGTAGTGTAATTTTTTTTCATAAAAATCTAAAATATCTAAAATTTGCCGCAAAACTTAATCGTGAAATAACACCCATTTTATTTTGAGAGCGTTAGGTGCATAAGATTTTAATTTTAAAACACTCACTCTTAAGAATGTTACCATATTTTTTTTTTCATTAAAATTTCATACAATTTTAAAACAAGTCAATACGTGTTTGTTGTTTTTTTTTTTGGCTCAATGAAAAATAAAAACAAAAGAAAATGAAGCATTAAAATGTGAGGGCTGTTTTTTTTTGTCAACTTTTGCCTGGTTCAGCTTTTATTCAGTCGGCGTAATTTACATAGTGTTAGATTGCATTTAATTTATGCTTTAATATCACGGTTCCCAAATTTATGAGTGTCTCCAAGCCGCAGCAGTGTTCGGAGATTTTCGGTTGTTTTCATGTTTTATATTTTTTAATTCAAGTACGATAATATGATTTTAAGTCTCGTGCAATTTTACAGCAATAAATAAAGGAAGCCAAAAACTTTTTATGCGTAAGTAAATACAAATGTCATTTATCAAAAAAAAAAATAAATAAAATAACTGACGAGTTCCTTGTCTTTTTTTATACAGTGGAGGAAATATGTTGTGCATCAGAACTTATAAAAGTACTAACCACCTTGCAAAGAAGTGTGAGTTTAAGTTTAGCATATTCAAGGTTAATAAAGATATTCTGTTTAGAATTTTGAAAGTTATAAGCGAAGATATTGTAATTATATGGAATTTATTTGAAAAGTTTTTTCTAAATTCGAAATTCAATATAAAATATTTTAAAAACTATCCCTTTTATGGATGTAATGACCACGAAATAATTTCACCGTTTCGAGTATCATACACCAATATCAAATAAAAAGTTTTTTTTTTCTAGATTTCCTTCAATAAAATAATTGACATTTCGTTTTAGCCTTATTTCCTCCCAACCTATATGATCCCCATAATAATAGAAATTAAATAAAAATTTGCTTAATATCATAAATGAGAAAAACCTGTTCGTGTTCTGGTTTGGGCATTCAGAATTTTCAAACATGTTTAGCACACACATTTATGGACAATCACGTCTAAATGTGACAGAAGGAAATACAAACTAAAACACTTTTTATTGTGCACTAAAATAAAAATATGTACTAAATGAAATGTTTTCCATGCAATCATAAAAGCAACAACAATATACGTTAAAACAACAAAAAAGGTTATGACCAACAAGCGAAAAAAGAAATTGTAACATTTCTTTTATATTTTCTATAGTCTTTACAGTCCCGTTAGTAGAGCGAGAGTATGAATGAATAAGAACAAATTATGTAAAAGATTTATAAAACTCAGCACGTGACAAGTCACCATAAAGCACTACTTTGTGAAGGTGCTATGCTATGTACTTCGAAAATAAAAGACAATAAAAAATTGCTGGTTTGTCACAATTTGAAATTTAACTAGAAATTGTTTTCAATTTCTATTTTCTTAAATATAGGATACTAGCCAAGCCCGGCGCGCGTTGCTACGCGAAGAAAAATGCATTTTGAGTTTTAATTGAATATCAAGTGCAAGAAGCTAAAAATTATAACCTTTTTATGGGCGTGGCACTGCCCTGTATAGTCATGACAGGTCAATGTGTGTGCAAAGTTTCAGAAAAATCGGTGAAGCTTAAGAAGCTTAAAATGATAATTTACTTCTTATGGGCGTGGCACTAACCACTTTTTTATTCACGAAATTATATAATCATGACAGCACAAAATGTCTGCAAAGTTTCAGAAAAATCGGTCAAGTGCAAGCAGCTGAAAATGATAACTTATTTTTTATGGGCGTTGCCCCACCCATTAACACTCCCTGGAATGTGTACAACAACTTGCCAAAGTTTGAGTCTGATTGGTTTTACAGTTTCGGAGTCTATAGCTAACACACACACACACACACAGAGTTTCACTTTTATATAGATAGATTTAAATTTGATATTTGATATTTGTTTGATTATTAGTTACTGCCTTACGGGCAGCTCGTAACAGCTTATCGCTTGAATTACACTGCCGCCACACTTGCATATACATTTTATATTTCAACTTACTTTCGTTCTTGTATAAGGAAAACTAATTAGGATCTCTCTGCAGTACTTTGAAATATTTAAGGTGTTTTCATTCAACAGTAAATAAAGGGTGTTTAGATTTGTAGGGCCGCTGTTGAATGTGAACCAAACCTAAACGTCAAGTTTTTTTGACATTTCTCAATTTCAGACTAACTCAATTTGAACCATGGAAAGATACAGAATCGAGCAACGCGTTAAACGCACAGCACACTGATGATACACATTTTCACCTCAGTGGATTCGTCAATAAGCAGAATTGCCGCATTTGGGCGAATGATAATCCAATAGTGATTGTCGAAAAACCTATGCACATACAAAGAGTGACTGTTTGGACGGTCCGGCAGTTACTGTGAATGGTGTTCACTTTCGCGAGATGATAACAAACTTTTTATAGCCCGAATTAAAACATATGGATGTGGACGATTTGTGGTTGCAACAGGACGGTGCCACTTGCCGCACAGCTAACGAAACAATGGCTCTTTTGCGCGACAAATTTAATGGCCGCCAAGATCATGTAATTTGACACCGTTGGACTTTCTCTTTGAGGTTATTTAAAAAGAAGAGGTATGCGCCGCTAAGCCAGCAACTATTCAAGAGCTAATGGATGAGATAATTCGGCACAATAACGGCATAGAACCTCAATTATGCCTCAGCGTCATCGAAAATTGGGACCATCGGATGGTGGTGTGCCGCCAGGGTGGCGGCGGCCATTTGGCCGATATGTTGTTTCATACATAATTGAACCATACCAATATTATCATAATGAAAAGAAATGACAATAATATCCTAAATTATTTGTGTTTTATTTAAAATCAACATAAACCCTTTTAACACAACCCTCGCCTGAGCGTGATTGATGTAGGAAATAATACATTTAAGATTAGGTATGTAAATGTGCCTGTTTTTCGGCAGCTATTAAGGACTTGGTTTATGGTTTTTCGGTGGGTTTTATCCTTTGATTCTTGGTCACTAAATAATAGCAGCAGTTGCTGCTGCTGCTGCAAAGTCTTATAAATACCACAAAACTAACCATAACACAAGGATAAATTACATGTACGAGGTTTATTGACAAAAAAAAACCCTTCAGTTATTTGTTTTTTACTTTTTATAAGAAAAAAAATAAACTTTTCTAAATTGTCATTGTTCTTGTTTTTTCAAATATAGAAGAGTCACAAACGTGTAAATCCTTTTTCCATGTACACAACAACAGCAATGCAGCAACGATAATTATTTGTTTTTTCTTTCCTCTCTAACAATGGAGCTCTGACTTTAAACAATATGGTTTTTGTTTGGAAATTTTTCTTTGCTATTGTGGGTATTGTTTCTACCAGTCCTTCTTTGAGTGTGTGCAAGTATTAATGGCTGTCAACTCGTATTATTGTGTGCAGATGAAAGGGCGTATAAGTGTTTGCTTAGTTCCTTTATAAGCTTAATTTTTGGGTTAAATTTACCTCATAAAAGATGTGTATAAAAGAAGAACGTTTTTGCTTAACTACGATTTAATTTCTTTTAAATAGTACTAATACAACAATACTTAAGTACATATAACTATGTATGTATGTATGTACATATGAATGTAAATCTAACATCCATTTGAGGTTTATGAATAAATATCTGTTGATTTACTACACAATTGGGTCAGGAGTTGTTGTAAATATTCAACTGTCTTAAAAAGCTTTAAAATGAAAAAAAAAGAATTGTGTGTAAAGCAGTGTGCCAGTGCTTTCTTTCTTAAAATACAAAATTTTCTACATTTTTAATTTTCTTTTTATTCTCTTTGTGTTTTAAAAATTTGACTTTCATTTCAAATTTCTCGCGCAAAAAAGCCATTGTTCCGTTGACTGTGTGGCAAGTGGCACTATCCTGTTGGAACCACATATCGTCCAGGTCCATATACTCAGTTTCTGGCCACAAGACGTCCGTAATTATCTTGCAATACCGAACACCATTCACAGTAACTACTTGGCCAACCCTATTCTCGAAGAATCCCGGCGCGATTCTTATTTCCCCAAATGCTGCAATTATACTTGTTAATGAACCCACTGAGTTAAAAGTGTGTCTCGTCCCTGATGATGATTTTCTTTAAAAAGTCACCATTCACTTCTGTCTCTTAAACCAACCAATCGGCGTATTGACGACTCTTGAAGTGGTCAGTAGGCTTAAGCTTTTAAGTCCAATGAACCTTGTAAGCGTGTAAATTAAAATTTTTATTCAAAATTTGCATCAGTGATGTTTGTAAGATGTTCAATCGTTGGGCAAGACGTCGAGTCGAAGCTCTTCTGCTGAACTATAGTGAACATCAACAATGTTTTCCGCAAAGCGAACTGGGCTAGCATTTACAGGTGTTTTCACATTTCCCACAGACTCGGTTTGCTGAAATTAGCGCATAATTCAACAGATTGTGGACACATTTGGTCGATTATGCTGACCAAAAAAAAAATCACAAAGTACACGAAATGCATTTTGATTTAAACGCCAATTTTCGTAAAAGGCTTCAAGAATGTTAACGTGCTGCTCAATTCTGCACCTCTCCATGGTTGAATTGGTCAAACACTGAAACAAAGAAATTTCGAGTTATGCCAGGCGCACAATTGGAACGAACGACAAAGTTTTCGTCGCGAATATTCGTCATCAAAAATAAAACACATTTGTGTATATGAGAATGCATACAATTGTGGCGTCAGTCGAAGTTCGCTATACGCGGCGAACACTGAATTAGATTTATTTCTATTTCTTACGCCGGCGAACGACGAACACATTGGACAAGGTGACCATTTTTATTATATTTGGTTTTACTTCTCTACTTCTCTTTCTTTGCACAAACAGTAAATAATTTTATCAACTATAAAAGAAGTTACTATTTCGTCGTTGTTGTGCTTCACACGACAAATTTGCACAGCGAATTTTTACCGAAGAGTTCGTCGTGTTGGGCGAAATTCGTCGTTCGTCCCAATTGTGCGCCGAGCATCAAGTTGGAAAAAACACATGACGTTAAAGTGTGACTCTCAATTAAAAACGTGCATTATGGTTGGACCAGTCTTTATAAAAGTACTATTCAATATTGGTGGTGGCTATAACGAATTCCGCTAAGCCGAATAAAGCACTCTCCAATCCCTTTAATGGAAAATGGACACAAATTTTTGCATTCTATAAAACATTTTTTAACAAGGAGCAGTCGTTCAGTTTTTTTCTGTGTTAGAGCTTGTAAACAGTTTTTAGTACTAACTTTGTGGCGCTAACTCTTGAATATGATGTCTGTCTTGCACTGTTGAGATGCCAAGTTTGCGGCACAGTGAAAGCATCGTGAACGCCATCACCTGGAATTCGCTTGAATTTCTTTTTAACCTAAACAATTGTTGAAACAAGTTTTTACCAGTAAATTTACATAAAGTTTTTTTTATAGAAAATTGATTCTCTATTTATAAGAAATTTTGTGTTTAAAACATTTTGAATAAATCTTCTTGTTATTTGTTTTCTTTGTTAAATAATATTTTTAATTTTCTTCAACTGTTTTTAGTTCTTGGACAATTTAAAATTAATTTTTTATTTATGGAAAATGTTTAATTTTGAACGTATTTCTCTTGTGGCTGTAGCTCTTCACATTATTGCACTGAACATTTTATTTATTTTCACACAATTCCTGTTCAATAATTGTTAAACACTTTACAAATCAATGGCAAATGATTCGAGAGAACTGAGATGTTGTTGATTCAATTAAATTTTAAATGTTACAAGTGCAATTACAAATTTATTTGAACGTTGTTGTCATGTCTGTAAAACGTGTACGAAATTGTACATGTTTTTCTTAATGTTTTTGTTTTTGTTTGTTTTCCTGTTTTAAAGCAAGAAAATAGAAGAGAAGACTGCAGTAGTAAATGTTGTTTCGTGTTGAAAGTGAAAAAAGTCATCAAGAAAAAAAAATACATCGATTTGTGTATAATAAATAGATTGAACTCATACGAAGAGCTAATAGAAAATGAAAAAGAAACTAAAATAACTATTCGATTCGTTAAACAATTTTGTAATATTTTTTTCTTTTTTCTTTCATTCCTTAAGGGAATATAGATAGGGCTTCGACAAAATTGTTCCATTTAGTTATTATTTTCTTTTTCCTCATAAATTATTTAAAATCGGATAATTGTGGAAAACCATCACGTTGGAAAATTCTAAACCCTTTTAGAGATTCAAACATGAACTTGAAGTATGGCTGATGAAAAAAAAAACGTTAGAAAGTGTCCAAATACTACTGTCGCTAAGGTGACGAATATACTATGGGATGACCCAAGTTGTGAGAAATCAAAGGAGATTTTGAAACTGAGTAGGCCAACATTACTTTGGTCACACGCAGCTGAGATCTCATCTAGTTGGTATTGGTCTGTCGGATATGGCAACATGTAGTTTATGCGAAAAAAGAGAATGAGTCTCAGTCACTATCTTTGCCAATATTCTGTGCTTGGGCGTATTAGACACAGGAACTTAAACGAGGACCGAACTTGGAAGAAATTAAATTGAAGCAACTGGAACTTGAGCTAGTCGAAATATTATTGTATAATGGTTCCAATAGGGAATTTTTATTTCTTTAAGGTGCCAATATGGCAATTGGATTACGTGAATACCTATCATAGATTTGGGCTTAGAGGCCCTCTCTCTTTAGCCTAATCTTACCTAATTAGTTTCCACGACTTGTTTAGACTTATAAAAGGGAAAACACAATCGGGTCTGAGTACTAGAATTACTGCCAACCGTTCACTTTAGTTGTGATCATAGAACTTTATGGTTGCATCTACAGAAATTCGTTTCAGGGGGCTAATTCTCCTATTCGTGATCGAAATACAACTCGTATCGAAATTAATTTCGATAGCGTACAATTTTCTAATGATGTTACTCGATACGAAACGAATCGAGTTTTTAGTTCAGTGTTGTAAAGAACTTATTTTTTTCATGTCTTTTAAACTAAAAAAAATTAAGGGCCGTATTCATAAAAAATATTTTAGGTTTATTGAAGACTTATTTGACAAATTTTTCTACAACATCTGTCAAATAAGCCTTTAATAAACCTAAAATATTTTTTATGAATACGGCCCTAAAGCTTATAAAAATTTTATGTACATAGGAATTTATTGCTATTTTTATTGCATTTCGAGACCCATATTAGGTGTTTCTAACTCCTTTCTTCGTATATGCAACTTTATTTCTTTAATTTGTTTGTCTAACTATTGCTCCTCTTCCTTAATTTGTATGCTTTTCTTTTTCATTTTAATTAACTGAATATTGTTTTGTTTTAAATCGAGGTCTTGTTTTTTTATTTCTATAAGGGAATTTAATCTTTTTAGCATCTACTTCTGGTAGTTCTCTGTAGTCATCATATTTTTATACCCTTCACCTGTGGTGCACAAGGGTATATATAGCTTTGTCATTCCGTTTGTAATTTCTACAATTTTCATTTCCGACCCCATAAAGTATATATTTTCTGAAAGCTTATGAATAGAGGAGTCGTTTAAGCCCTGACCGTCTGTCCGTCTATCCGTCTGCCCGTCTGTCCGTGTGTTGGTTGAAATCAACTTTTAGAAGCAACTATATGTTCCTCAGATCTGTATATGGTATCAATCTCTTGGAAATATCCAGGAATGAATCGCTATTGAAATTCAGCACAATCGCCCAATAACTTTCTGAGATATGAGCAAAAAACCACGACCACCTCGTTTTTTTCACAATTACAACAACAACATACATACATACATACATGTAAAAAACATACCAAACAAAAAAAATTACAAAAAAAAAAAATATTAAAAATAAGAAAAAAATAATAAAAAAAAAACTAAAAAAAAAAATTTTAAAAAAATTTTAAAAAAAATTTAAAAAAAATATAAAAAAAAATAATAAAATATAAATAATATATTAAATAAAATAAAATTTTTTTGGCTCAGCTGGGATTCGATGCCACATTTATTCTAACGTGTACGTATGCACGTATTTTATATGAGATTGTTATTGCATGACTACACGTTGTGAAGGGTATATAAGATTCGGCACGGCCGAATATAGCACTGTTACTTGTTTTTTTTAGCAAAGTAGTTTTTGTTTCCCTTTTCTTTACGCTATTTTTTTATGTCTCCGTATATTATTCTTTTTTCTGGCACTGATTCTTCTAAATCATCATCTCTACACATGAGGAGTGGTTACTGTCCGAGACTAAAGACGAAGAAGTGCATGACAAGTGATTATTGTGATCTTCAGGTGCCATTACACTTAATTAATTACCTAAAGGTTTTAGGTTTGACTTCAGCTCTGTTTGTGTTTTTAAAACTGAGCCAAAGCTTTGCACAGTCTTCAGACCCTGCCAGCAGCAGCCAAGATTTGTACCTCTACTTGAGTCAAAGTTTTGTCTTCATACGGGCCACCACCGGTTCTTTTCTTCGAAGATTTATTAAAAGAAAACTTCTTTTTTACATGTTGTTTTTGATCAGCGTATACCTAAACAAAAAAATCATTAGTAAAAGTAAAACAATTTTTTTCTTGTTATATTACCTTCCGCCACATTTTCACATCTTTTATTGGTGGATCAGAAGCATTAAGTTTCGCAGCTAGTTGCTCCCAAAGTTGGTTAGCGCTCGCTTTCCCTTGCGAACTGTTCGGTAAAAGGCTTTTTGCCAAAATCTGCCACAAAATTCCCAAGGATCTCTTTTTTAAAAATAACTTATTTTTGTTAACTTTGACCTAGAAATATAACAATTTACTTTAAAAAAAAAAAATCATAAATTTTTAACTTACATTTTCTTTTCTGTTCACTTTTATACTTTAAAATGTTAACTTGAATGCTTTTTTGCTAACGAGTTTATACTCGCAAGGTTAAATACGAAATGTAGCTCGTTATTGAATGCCATCATTAGAAATTTCGATAGTCGATACTCGATATCGAATGAGAGAATCCCAAAAGTAAGAAAACTCGCACATTCGAATATAATTTCGCTCGTATACGAATGCGAGAATCAGCCCCCAGAATATAAATATGTTGCCAGCACTATGAAATTAGAACTCTTGCAATAGAAATTGTACAATCACAAAAGAAAAGTTCGTTTGCAAGAACTAAACCTTTCGATCTGCAATAAATTTGTTTGTCTGTCATACATTCACCGACCGTTCGCGTGTTCTACTTCCTGACGTATTCCATTCTAGTGCTTCTCTGCAAATACTTTGGGTCTGCTTGCCGAGTATGTGACTTATCCCTTTCCATTTTTAACCCATTTGATTGATATTGTATCTGCGGTTTTTTTGGTTTTTCTTCAGAGACCAATATTAGAGACACCGTTCAGCCAAAATAAAGGCAATCAATCGTCAGAAGCTTATTTATTTGAGATTAAGCTTTTTGTATGTTTGTGCTTGTAGTGAGCCAGGTTTCAATTTCATATAGCAATGAGCATTTTACACATGCATTGAATACCCGTAACTTGGTTTGGAAACATTTTTATGACGGCATTTGTGAATTAGTTTGTAAGACACATCTGCTTCTATACCACCAGTAGCAAATATTATAAATCCATGATATAGAAAGGTTTTTACGAATTCTATTTCTTGTCCATTTATGATAAAGTTATGGCCGTTTTCATAATTGATTCTTATAGTCACTTTCGCTCCAACAGCTTCGGAAAATGTAACTAAGTAATATATCTGAATTATATTCCATATCGCCGTGTTCGTAATATTTACTTAAAAACAAAATTATCTTCTAGGCAACTGTTTGGTAATTGGTGTAAAAGTGAAGGATATTTTTTTTTAAATATTAAGTCTAGAGAAAATTTTCTATAGGACGAAAGTTAGTGAATATTCCTGAATGCAACAAATAAGGCTTGACAAATTTCTAAGAATTTAATGTATTTTAGTCGACCTACGTTGTTTACTTACACACTAAACTGCAAATAATCCTTTCAAATTGTAATTGAAAACTTCTGTTGGTTGTTTCATTTTTCTTTTCATTTCCACTTCGATTTTTTTTTCTGTTTTATATTTAAGTTGTATAATAAGTGCATATGTATGTATGTGTGTACACATAAACTAGTTAATTTAAATTGAAAAGAAAGAACTCTTGCAAAGGTTGGCATGAAAATGGTACTTGATTATGCATTTGAAAATTAAATTAAATTCAAACACAAAATGCTTTACAATAAATCAATGATTAGGTCAAATTTAGAAGAAAAAATCAAAAAAAGAAAAATATTTTCTATTTATTTGCTGAGAATATACTTAGATACTACCTTTGAGGGAACAAAACGATGACAAGGCAATTCAACATCAATAGAAAAATAGAGATAGAAACGTGTCTGTACAAACAAGGTAGACGTTAAGGTTAATCTATACAAAAATACTTGTATGTAAGCACATGAAAATAAAAATTTAAGCAGAAGCTCATACAGTTTGTTTTTTAAAATAAAAAAAATAAAAAATAATAATATTAAAAGGACATTTTAAGGAAATATAAGTAGAGCACGCATAGGTTAGGTTAGGTTGAAAAGGAGGGGCACTAAAAGCCCAAACCCATGACAGGTGTAAACTTATGCCCTGTTGGCATGTTATGCGCTCCATGTGGGAACCGGAATTCCCAATTTAAAACCATAATCATAATTTCTCAAAAAAATCTCGGACTAGTTGAAGAACTCAGTCCCCTCAATGTAATTCCTTATGGATCTCCAGTTCGAGTTCCCCAGGTACTCCAAATTCGGCATAGTTATCCACTGTAAAATTCTCGCGTCTAATATGCCCAAACGCAGGACAATGACAGAGATAGTGTATCAAATTTTCATCCTCTTCCTCGCATGCTCCGCATGTCGTCTCCTCAGACAGTTTCATGCGAGCTAGACGAGTTCTCAACTCCGTATGACCTGTAATCACACTGGTTAGTCTCCTAAGTGTTGGTCTATTTAAGGTGAATTCACCCATTTGTTCTGAACAAAATTTTTTCCGGAGAATAACATTTTTTACTGAGAGTTTTCTGCAGAACGATTCACCCATTTAAGAAAATTTGTCCGAAAAAACAAAGCTGCCATATAATATAAAATGCAAACAGTTGTACAAAGTGGAAGCACCGCTAGCAAACTATGTAAATAAATACAAACGTAAATTATTTCATTAAAATATATGTGAAGAAAATGTTGGATAGAAGAAAACTAAAATTATTATTTTTAATTGAAGTGCATAAAGTCAATTTGTTTGCAAAAGAAATTTATAAAAAAAAATCGAAAATAAAAAGAGTCGCTTCTATTTCATTCCATAAACCCTGTTTTAAATAATTTTTTTTGTATGCACTATTGCTCATGTCATACAAACATTTTCTTCCTGGTTTTTTAATTCTTCTATTAATTTTTGAGCAATATTTTCATTAAATTCCATTTTAATTGTTAATTTTCGGCAAAAACAATTTTTGTATAATAAATGTACTGACACTGTGTGATGTGGCAACCAAATTCAATTTTCATGTAAATATTGAAAAATAGTGGCATCCCAATTCAGTTTCTTCTGAACAAGAATTAAAATTAAACCAATTCAAGAAAAATCTTTCTGAACAAAATAATCTCTCTCTCTCTCTCAAAAGTAAAACATCAAACTCAATACAAAAAAAATTTGTTCTGAACTAAAATTTTATGGGTGAATCCAGCTTTAGTCTCAGAATTTCCTTTGATTTCTCAAGATTTGGGTCACCCCATAGTATTTTTGTCACTCTGCCGACGTCAGTGCCTTGCCATTTTCTGGCATGTTCCCCCGTCGCCCAACATTTAAGTTCATCCTTGAATCGTTTAAGGGGTTTAGCGTTATACAAAGTTATATTACTCTGATAAGCTCCCATTTTGGATAATTTGTCTGCTTTCTCGTTTCCGATCAACCCGTGATGGCTTGTCCGCAATTTGCATATGAGTTTTTCTCGCTCTTGCATTGCAGAACGTTCCGGGATTCAACTTTCTCCTTTCTCAATGTCTTAGTCACGGATTGGCTACCACCCAAAACTCGTACTTCTTATAGCTCGGCTCCTTGATCTGATTAAGGCGATTAGCTGCCGTAGCGAGTCTAATTTAAAAGAGACTTTAAGTGTAACAAATGTTGAGGCATGCAGCAGTATGGAAGATATGGAATATGTATGAAAAGTGCCACGCCCAATTTTAATTTAAAAAATTCGAAACAACTAGTTTAAACTGTAGCATTTTATTTTTAAATTAGTATTTGCCTTGTGTTAAAACTAGAAAACAAAATAGTGTACACACACTATTTGTTTGCTAACAAAAACATCCTGTTGCTGCGTATACGTGTGATGTAGATTTTTTAAATATAAGCATGCCGTAGAGACGATCAAATAAACCATCAAGCGTCTAAATACTCAGTTTTTATGACGTTTTCCTTGCAACGTACAAATGAATTCGTCAATCAGTCTTTTAATTTTGAGTTTTTTTGCCAGTATAATTGTCATCAAAAGGTGATATAATGTTACTGATGATTATTACAAGTATCCAACTTTACACTCCATAAAGCTGAAAAGCTTGGTTAATGTTCAATTAAAAAATGATTTTTTTTTTCTTCATAGACTATTTATTTCATCACGACAACCACAAAGAAACAGTTATTGTTTTTGTAAATCACAACTGGAGACGATTAAATAAAAACTCGACAAATGAAAATAATAAATTCTTTTAATTTTCACCCAACAGAGCCGAACGCGTGTACGTGTAGTCGAAAAAGCACGACTTCACAAACACAAAAGATGCATGATGGTTTGTTTGATTGTCTCTGGAAACACTTTATAGCTTGCAAAATATTGAACCAGTTTTAATTTTCAATAAACATACTTATCTACTGCACTACCGATTGTTGACATCGGCTGACAAACGGAGCAGAAAACTATTCTTAACTAATTTGCCTTAGCCAATGTACATCTAGATATTTTAAATATCAACTGCCGTATTCATAAAAAATATTTAAAGGCATATTTGGCAGATATTATTTTTCAAATAAGCCCTCCATAAACTTAGAACACGACAGTGAGACAATATAAATTTATATATGATTTTGTATCACTTTCATTTCATTTTAAAGCTCCATTACAAAAGGGCCATAAATATCTTAGACCAATTTCAATATGAAAAATTAATGCAAGAGCTTTTAGATAATAATGCTTCTATTAGCTCGAACACCATTTACAAAAATGACGCAGCACGTTTTTCATTACTTTCGTATGAATAAAATAAGAATTTGTTTACATTTCTACGTATATTTTGTAATGTTTATTTGTGGTCATAAATAATTTGAAAGGACGTGCTCTTGCCAGTCATGTGTTTTTCTTCTCACACCTGATTTTTTAGTACTTGTTGGTTGAAAAAATGTCATAGTCTTCATTGTACTAAACTCTCTTTCACAATGTGCTGATATTACAAAAACATTTACATAGTGTCCACTTTACACGCTACATACACACATATGGGAAGAATAAACATGGGCTGGGATAATAAAACAATACTACAGAGGTTAACATTTTTCTGCCTAATCGAGAGAAAAAATTTAATAAAATAAATGAACGGTAAAAGTACAAGTTTAACAGATAATTTTTTTTATATTGAAAACCATACATGCATACATATAAACATACATGTTATGAAAATATCAGCTAAACTTTATATTATTTTAATAGTGTATTTAAATTTACATATTTATGTTCATAAAAACTTAAAAGTTTAAATTTGATAATGTCAGTTAAAAATTTTTCAAATTTTAGTTTTTGTTTTGAAGTACAATTGTTCCGGTTAGAAATGATTTTAAATTAGAAATGATTAATTTGGCTGCCGCAACTTGTCCCACAGTACCCCAATTTTCGAGTGTAGTGGCAATGGCATCACGAATGTTGGTCTTCAAATGCTCAATTGTCTCTGATTTTTCTGCATAACGCTTGTCTTTAACAGCGCCCGACAGAAAATAGTCCAACGGTGTCAAATCGCAGCTTCTGGGCCGCCAATTGACATCACCATTTCGGTTAATTAAACGGCCATCAAATGTTGTACGCAATAAATCGATTGTGGCATGAGATGTGTGGCAAGTTGCATCATCTTGTTGAAACCAAATATCGTTCATATCAAAACCATGAAGAGCGGGCACAAAGAAAGCGATTATCATGGTATTGATCATGGTGCGATAGATGTCTCCATTGAACGTAATGGTTGCGCGCCGTCCTCGTTTTCAAAAAAATATGGTTCTATGATGCCTAAGCTCTTCAAGCCGCACCAAAGCCACTCGTAATGGGTGCATTGACTTCTGTAAAACCACCTTTGGGTTTTCTGAGCCTCAAATACCGTAATTTTGATTATTGGCGTATCCACCAGGATGAAAATGAGCTTCATCCGAAAAGATGAATCCTGTCAATTGCAATTTTCAATCAAATGTCTTAAATAAATAAATTTCCAATAAATCCCAACGTTGCTCAAGCATTTTGATAGAATAGAATGACATAAGTATTGTCAGATTCTGGTTCAAATTTAAACCGATAGATGGCCCACCCTTTGGACTAAAAATAAACGTTATAATGCGTAAACTAGCTGTAGGTTGTGGTGGAAAAAATATTGGAAATTTGTTTAATAAAGTCTTAACTTAAATACGTAAAGAGTACACAGTGCATTCTCATACAGGTAAAATCATTAAGCCTGATAATCTGTGAAGTCTGTTAAAGCAATTGTTGAAATTTTTTTCAGTTTGTTTGCTCACAGCTGACCAAAATCCTGATCTCAAAAGTTCTACTACTGGTAATACCACTGTCACGTTAGGCCAACATGACTGGTGCTTACCTTAAGCTTTCTACATCAGTTTCTTTTTAGCTGTGTTGGGGGAATATCAAAGCAGAACACTACTATTTTGGATACTTTTTCGATCCTTTTTGCTTTCCAATGATTTCATGGCTACCAGTCGGCATTCATTCCTCCACTGGGTTCCGCTTTACTACAAGCGCTTTCTCTAGACAAGAAAACAAGGTCACATTGCCAACTATTGATTGTCGACAACCCTAATCGCACAGTCCTTCGTAACCGCCTGCATCTTCCTTAGACTGAGGTCCCCCATAGCATTAAAACTTAATGTGTGACTACCTGAGATCCTTAATCGACCGCGATCTGAGTCTCCCCAAACTCTTTTAGCTCGAGGTTCATGCTTTTTATATGCCCTATCAGTAAAGATACTAAATCCCTACCAATGCCATGTTTTGCATGGATTCCTCCGCTGTGAGCCCCTTGACCACCTTTACTTGACTCATGCGCTCTACCGGCATCAGATTTTCCCTTTTCTCTAACGATTCTCCTATGCCCTATCAGTAAAGATACTGACTTTATTGTGTATGGATCCATTTGCTTTGAGCGTACGATACAACACCTCGAACACATTCACTCGACTTATGCGCTCCATCAGGATCTGAGTTTCCATAATGTCTTTATGTCCAAGGTACCAATCAGAGGTGCTGGTGATATTTCTATACCCTAAACCAAAGCAGACTTTGTAAGCTTTAGTGAGAATTAAACAGCAACAAAATGGAATACAAACGTATTTCCTCTTGTAGCAACTATATTTTATCTGCCTTTTTAACATCTTTTTTTTAGATTTCGTTGAAACCTAAACAATAATTTATCTTGGCTTTAATATTGTTACTTCAGGTATGTTCACATTAGGCAAATATTAACCAATAAAATGTAACAATTTTTCTTCTTATAAAGAAATTTTTCTTCATTAACAATTTTGCTGATTAATTCCAATTTCAGTGTCAGTACTCGTATATTGTTGTATGTCTTGACGAAATTTGGTTTAAAAAAAATTACACAACATTAAAAAATTATTTATGAAAACTAATGGTCAGGCTTATTTTAGCAAAAACTTGCCAGATGTTAAGTGGCTTTATTCATTTAAATTAGTTTTGATTGTAAAACAAAATTTCTGCTTAATATTGAAAACATATTATAATCAAAATGTTACCTCATTGCAAACTTTGTTATGCTGCAATAAAGAAACCCTAAATATATTCTCATTAAAAGTTTCAATGAAATCTGGTATTTTATGGGCTCCATTGTTCATATGCAAGTATCCATTGTATGGGTGAAAATCAAAGAAAAAAAAAATGGTTTTGCAATATTTGTATTATTTATACTCCTTGTACTTAATGATGAAAGCAGAATGGATAACCACAAACGACCTTATGAATGCAACCCAACCGATATACTAAATTCTATTATATGGGGGGTAACAATGCTTGTCTATTTTAAGTTTCTTCTTATTTTTGTTGTAAATATAATTGGTGTGGTAGTATGTACTCACATCATTCATACCCAACAAAGTTGTTATTTTCATTGTTCTCTGGATTTTTGTTTTGCATATCGGTTCGTCTGTGAAAAACAAGTTCACACACAAAATGTAAAGCAAAAAAAAAAAATATTAAAACAGAAACTGAACTTAAATGTTCAATATTTTACTAGGCATTTTGCTATTAGAAATCAGCTAGAAGTTCTTAATAAGCTTTTAAAATTACTACCTTTAAGATTATTACAAGAAATCTTCTTCTATACATTAATGAGATTTAAAAAATGTTTTCTCTCTTTAATAAAAATTGTGTAAGACTTTACGTATGTAGTACAAGTTCATATCAAGAAGTGCAGCATTATAAACTTTTGATAAAAGATTTTTTGTTATAAACTTAACAAAAAAATAATTATAATTTTAAATAAGCTCGTACCTGACGCAATACAAGAAATTTATCTTTCAAAAAATGTTCAAACTAAAAGTGTAACATTTATTATAATTTTTCATTTTTTTTTTTTTTTTGTATTACACCTGAATTTGTCAAAGCTTGTTTATCTTTTTATTGTTTGCTCTCAATCACTTCTAAAATAAAAAATTGCTTAAATCAAATAGGGGGAAATAGAAAGTCTTACATTAAAGGTAGAATTAGTCTTTACTTTCTGTTTCGTGACGAATCAGCTGACTTGTTTTTATTAATAGAAAATGTGTATCTGTCGTTAGTTTTTCTGTTTTTTATTTTCGTTACGTTGCCGACGAACCTGTAGAAAATAGAATTCAACGTTAAGTGACGGCCGTTGAGAGTGAAACAGCTGATATTTAGGTGCCTATATTTTAAAGGGGTTTGCAACAGAGTGACTCTCTTTGCTTATAGATGAAATCTGACACTATAAATTTTTTTTTATGTATGGACTTCGACGAGAAAAAGAAACAAAAAATATAATTAGCTTGCTTTTCTAAGATTACCTTGTAAATTAAGACAGATGAGTTTTTACAGAAGAAGTAACCACAAAAATTAAACAACAGAACGGCACGTCACAGAACGACAACAGAAAGTAATGACTAATGAAGCCTTAAATCTTTATTGAGCATCCTAATATAGGATGTCCCACAAATTTTTTTTTTTTATTTTGTAAACAGTGCAGACTTCTATTGCTTACCGTATTGAAGACATGAAAATGCTAAAATTGTTTACAGCTCAATAAAATATGCCGTCGGAACTGCTTAATATTTTAGCAGTAGAAAAAAAGGTAAACACTTTATTTCAATAAAGTATTTCTTTGTATTTCTTCTTATTAGCTGCATAAGAGGAAGGCAATGATAAAGCTTTTTCTCGTAGGGCTAATATAAACGCTTTTAAACTGAAAAGAAACAGACCTAAGAAATGAGAAAATTCCACCTTTTAAAAGCTGTTTTTTAAGTAAGCGGTTCTAGAAGCACTTTTTGCCTTCTGTATACGCACGCATGTGTTGTATGTTGTTGTTGTGAAAAAAAACGAGGTGGTCGTGGTTAATTCCTAATATCTCAGTTGTTTATCTACCGATTTTCCTGATTTTCAATTCCAATCTTCTCCCGAATATTTTAATAGTTTACGCGGGTCCAGGCGGGGGGATTTAAAAAAGTAGATTAGCGCAGCTGCTTAAAAGTACTTGGGAGGGTACCATATACCTTTTTTTTTAATTCTACAATTGATAGGCCAAGGGTACTTAAGATTTTGCGTAGTCTGCTTTATTATACTTTTTTGTTTGTATTAATGTTTTTGTTTCTCTCTCTCTTTACAGAACTCATGGAGCTTTGGACGACGACAAAGTTACTGCACAAATAAAACTGAAGACTTAAACTCAGGTAAGTGAATTAGATACTTACATAAGATGAAGATGATAAAAAGTAGACAAAATCTAACAGAATAAATGTGTAACTACTAGTGATGTATCCAGGTGTATCAACACGATAAAAGTGATGGGAAATAATAGTATTCTTGCCAGAATGACCATACTTTAAGTGACTAAAAAAACGTATTATTATCTGTATGAAAAGAGCAACACTTTTTTTTAATATTATTAAGTATATTTTAAAAATTTATGGACTCATTTTTGTAAGTGGAGTACTTCTTAATTTTGCTTAAAAAATTTTAAAGGCTTTATTAAAGTGACCTACCAATAGCGCAGGAGTTGAATTGGAATCTGAATCGAGTATATATTTTTTTTTCAATTCTTATCAGTGAGCAGAAGAGTATGACTAAGTATGCTGTCTTCATTTTAGATTATTTTTAAGCCCTTAAGTTTTACATATCACACAATACTGACTTAGACAAACTTAGGATCATGGAACAGGAATCCGCTCTTTTTTAGAAGTCCCACGAGAAGATAAAAAATTCAAACTCTCGTTTACGCAGCACCTTTTTCATATATTTCACTTTTAGTGCCAAGAATATATAGTTTTTTCATGCCGTTTGTTACTTGTACAATATTTATTTGCGACCCCATAGAATATATGATTAGGGAAGTCGTTTGAGCGGTTATCGACTGTTCGTCTGCCGTCTCTTCGTGTGTTGGTTTAAATTTACTTTTTGAAGTCCTTATATAAAAGGTTATCCAATAAGAGTGATATGATTTCTTAAAAAAACAGGAAATTCAAAAGTTTTTTATTTAATGTAAAGTAAAATCGATTCAATTAAGTTTTAAATAAAACGTCATTCAAATGGCCTCCACGACTTCTTCTGCAGGAACAAATTCGATGAATCCAATTTGCGAGCACTTTTTCCACTAAATCAAGTCGACACGTTCAATACTGACTTGTAAAGCTTGAAGAGAGTCTGGTTTATTTCGATAGACACAAGAAATAGTCTAATGGTGTGAAATCACAACTACTTGGAGACCATTCAACATCACAATTTCTTGAAATAATCGAATCTCCAAACTTTTCTCGCAATAATTCAATTGTTGCATTTGTTGTGTGGCACATAGCCCCGTCTTGTTGGAATGAAATGTTGCCAAGATCAACTTCTTCAAATTTCGGCCATAAAAAATTGGTTATCATCGATCTATACCGCTCTCCATTGACAGTAATAGTGTTACCAGTTTCATTTCGAAAGAAGTGCGGACCCACCCCAAAACCACACCAAACTGTCAATTTAGGTGTCTTATTGGCACTCGAATATTATGTAAAGATTTTCTTTTAAGTTCAAAATTTTTAACAATTCGACGAATAGCGAGCACACTTGGACGATTATTACGACCATAAAATGGTAAGAGCGCACGAAAAGTTGCAATTGAAGACAGAACGATTATTTTGATAGTAAAACTGAGTAATTTGTAACGTTGTTCTTGCGTATATCTCTCCATAATGAAACTGTAAACACTACTGCATACAATGAAAAACAAATGACAGATCTAACATATTACAAATGGCCGATGATGAGATATAAGCAAAAAACCTGACTCACATATTTATACCACAGAAATTTAAACTTTTTATACCCTTCACAAAGTGAAAAAGGGTATATATATTTTGTCATTCCGTGTGAAATTTCTACAATTTTCATTTCCGACCCCATAAAGTATATATTTTCTGAAAGCTTATAAATAGGGGAGTCGATTAAGCTCTGTCAGTCTGACCGTCGGCCCGTGTGTATGTTGAAATCAACTTTTTGAAGCCCCCCGACATCGCCTGGACCCGGGTGAGGTATTAAAATATCAAAAACATTCGGTATTGAAAATCAGAAACATCGGTACATAAACAACTGAGATGTGATCAAAAACCCACGACCACCTCGATCTTTTTTTCACAAAAACAACATTACAACAACAACATACATACATACAAACGTGTATACTGGTTAGAGTAAACGTGGCATAGAATCCCAGCTGAGCCAAAAAAAAAATTTTTTTATTTTTTTTTAAATTTTTTTTTATATTTTTTCACTTGTTTTTTTTTTTTGTTTGTTTTATATTTATTATTTAAATTTTAAATTTCAATTTAAAATTTTTTTTTTAATTTTTTTTTTAATTTTGTTTAAAATATTTTTTTATATTTTAAAAAATTTTTTATATATTTTTTTAACACACATACGTAAATTTATAATTTTACAATGAGATGTTTTTATATATGTGTGTTTTTTATATGTATGTACGTATTTCATATGAGATGAATGGAGATACAAACAATTGTTATTGCATGACTGCACATTATGAAGGGTATATAAGATTCGGCACGGCCGAATATAGCACTCTTACTTGTTAGCACTTCAATATTTTACCAACATATTTGTTAATATTTTTATATCCAAAAATCCGCTGGAATACAAAAAGGTGTCCGAAATGTCAAATAAAGTAATTATAAATTTATTTTTTAACTCTATTAATATGGTTGTCAAATGAAAGGACTTGACTAATAGCTTTAAAAATTCACTATCCAAGATGACGCTTAAAACAAAGTGGCGAAAGTATTGTTTTTTTATCCCATAAAAAGGGCTTGTCTAGTATAATTCAAAAAATTCAAGGTTTCGTCGGAAACAAAATGAAGGACAACATATTTTTTTATACCCGCCACCAAAAAAATGGTGGGGGTATATTCATTTTGTCATTCCGTTTGTAACACATCGAAATAGCCATTTTTTTTGATTTGATGACGATCTAGCTATGTCCGTCCGTCTGTCCGTCTGTTGAAAGCACGATAGAGGTCGCACCAAAAAAGCTAGGCGGTTCAAATTTTGCCAGAATCTTTCTTATAGACAAGGTTTGTTTGGTGTTGAAAATGGGCTAAATCGGAATAGGAAGAGAGTTATAGCTCGAAAAGCAAGAGTAGGTCGAAAAAACCGTGTCCTTCGAACATCGAATAAAATGGAATTGTGTCCAAACCCATCAACGTAGACTCATGAAACTTCGACTATATATTCCCTGAGTAAAAACAATCTAAATCTATGCATTAGGAGAGGAGTTATCGATCAAAATGTACGAAAATTTATACTGCACAGTGTATTTTTTGGTATATTTAAAAACAAAACCGTCATAAAAGCAACAAAATTGGATGTACGACTCTGAAATTTTGCACACTTTGCTTTTTGGTGAGACGCTTTTTTGTGACGGAATGTGCCACGCCCACTTTTACGCCCACCTCCCATATAAAGTTTTACCCAAAATTCATATAATTTTTCTATTAATAAAGATTTTGGAATAATAAAGGACTATATTGAAACATCTAAGTTGTACTCATTCGCAAAAACAACTTTGACACGCCTACTACGTTATCTACCGTAAATGAAATTTAAAAGCTCATAAAACCGCCAAAATAAGAGGTATGATGATAAAATTTTCTACGTATATCCCCCTAGGCAATGTCATTACTGTGCCAGAAAATTAAGGTGCCACACCCATTTTTACGCCCACCTCCCATATAACGTTTGACCTAAAATTCATATTATTTCTCTATTAATAAAGATTTTGGAATAATAAAGGGCTATATTGAAACATCTAAGTTGTACTCATTCGACAAAACAACTTTGACAGGCATACTATAACGCCCACTTTTCACGTTATCTACCGTTAATGAAATTTAAAAGCTCATAAAACCGCCAAAATTAGAGGTATGATGATAAAATTTGCTACGTATATCCTTATAATCAATGTAATTGTTGTGCCAAAAAGTTTAGGTGACACGCCCACTTTAACGCCCACCTCCCGTATAACGGTTTATCTTAAATTCATGTAATTTCTCTATTGACAAGGTTTTTGGGAAACTTTCACTTTCACTTTCATTGAAAGACTACATTTACAAAAGCATTTTAGTAGCATATCGAAGTTATAAAGGGTGGTTAAATTTTAAGGACCGATGTTGAATTTAAATAAAACACAAAATATTTAAGAAATTATTATCATTTGTTTTTATAATGATAATATTTATATGGTTCAATTATGTATATAACAAAATGTCGGCCAAATGGCCCCCCCATCCTTGGAACCACTCCTCTATCTGATGGTCCAAATTTTCAATGACAATGTTGATGCTCAATTGTTGGGCATGATGATGAGTCGAGGTTGACTGCTCTTTTGCCACACTATCGCAAAAACCAGCAGTGGTTCCCATTCAACGAACTAAGAAGGCATTCACAGATTTTCTAACATTTTATACAGACCTGTTTTGCAGAAATTTATATATTTTTTAAAATTTTCCCGATTGTGGACGAATTTGAACGATTATGTTGATCAAAAGAATTACAAAGTGCACAAAATGCATTTTGATTTGAACGCCCAATTTTATAAAAAACCTGAATAACTTTAAAGTGTTGCTCATTTGCGTATCTTTCCACGGATCAAATTGAGTAAGTTTGAGATTGAGAAATGCCAAGAGAAATGCAGAAAACAAATTTAAAGACTAGGTGTAGTTCACCTTCAACATGGGCCCTTAAAATTTAACAACCCTCTACAAAGAAAGTGATACATATTTTATATTTTATTCCATAATTATTAACAAAATAATAAATATTGTGCTTTAAATGTACACAAAATTGGTGGTGGGTATAAAAGATTCGGCACAGCCGAATATAGTGCTCTTACTTGTTCTGTCCCTCAAAACGCCCGTAAATAAATGAAATCACGAAAAATATTAAAATCAAGCTGATTCCCCAAACAATTTTGTATTTTAGGTTTTGGAAGGTAAATACATCAAATCTGAAATCTAGATCACCGTACAACAAGGTAATTTTTAGAATTTGGCCATAATTATGCACATGATAATGTAGGGTATATACAATTCAGCATGGTCGAATGCAACACTATTAAGTTTAGGCTGGTTTTTTAATTTTTGTTTTAAACTTTTTGAAAATTCAGTTTTAAAATGTTTTTTCTTGTCCATTACATATTTTTTTTTTCTTCAGCCACATAATTAATAATAATCCGCTAAAAACTTTCTGGCAACGCTATACGACAAGATTATGTTTTTTTTTTCCTATTAATGCTTGTTACCTAGGAATCGAGGGAAAGAACACTTTGGGTGGCTTCGTAGTATGCTGTGTATTGCATAATAGCATTAACTGAACAGAAATTTACTTGTAAATACTTTCAAGTGAGTTAAGTTGAGTGTGTTGAAAAAGTTTATTTATTTTTATTATTCTTCCTTGGCTACAATTAAATTTAAGGACCTGTCTCTCGCCTACATTGTCCGTAAGTTGTTGTCTCTGTTCAAAGTAAACACGACGTGTATAACAGCTGGTCACATTTACAAGTGTATTTTTGGTAGCTGTGTACGGCATACAGACAGTATTTGGTTTAATTTATTGCATTTTCTTTGCGCTCATAATCAATTTCAACGAAATAAGAAAAAGAAAAACTTAAAACGGAAAATATAACTCAGACCAAGCAGATCATTAAATACCCTAAAATATTTGCGGGTATTAGAAGAAGATATTGATTGGAAATGAAGAAAAGCTGTTTCCTTAAACTTATTTATGCTTATTGTTAAATTAAGGCAAAAACTAATATTTATGATATTGTATATAAACATAATTCCATTAAAACAATTAAAAGTTTTATTTTTGGCTCTGTTAGATTTAAAATACTCTTCATTATTTAAATCACGTTATTTTTGCTTCTAATCCAATTTAACTAATACTTGGCCCTGAGCAATGGAATTTCATATAATTCAGTTCAGTAGTTTCAAATTATTTTATGAAAGTTGCGAAAAAAAAGTCTTGTAAGTTTTATATGCGCTTGCACACATCTTCAAAATTGTTTGATATATATATTCTTTTTAATACCAAAAATTGTTCAGCTTAAATTCGTCCTAGAATTTTTCATTCGAGGTCTTGTGCAGAGGAGTGTGCGAAATGCAATGGAACATGTTTAGATCGTTTTAGAATTAAGTATATTAAGATGTTACAAATGGAATGTTATAATGTGTATTAACTCTCACAATTCCTTTTTTGGATATAAAAAAAAAAAAATATTGATTTTGTCGTATTTATACAGTAAAAATATTTGCTTCAGTTACTTGTGTAATTTAACTGTCAACTAAATAATTGCTAATTTATTTTACTTTAATCAATCAATCGAAATAAAATAAATCAAACTACTTTGGAGATAAATTCTAGCAAATAATATGGGTATAATATTAATAGGACAGAGCAAGTACTTATATTTAGTTCTCTACTTCTGCTTCATCATCCTCAATTTGATACACATTCCAATTTACACAGAGCAAACCGTGTTGGTTGTAAGTACCAGAATTGTTGCCAATCGTTAAGTTGTAGTAGGAGAATTTTATAGCTGTATCTACAGAATTTCGTTTCGAAATAAAAAAAATATTGTCTGCACAAGCAAATTATGATTCTTGCAATAAAGATTTTATAACCACAAAAGAAAAGTTCGATTGCAAGAACTGAACCACTCGAATGACAAAGTACTTGACTGTTTGTTTTAGGGGTGTTCGATCTCTGTGGCCCGGTAAAATATATCACTTAATGCGATATCGCTAGAGTTATAGGTGAAAAATTCCATTTCATTAGAAGTAAAAAATTTTCAGGTAAAATTTTTTCTAATGTTGTTGGAGCAAGAATGCTAGGATTTCTATATCTCTTGTTATCAAGCTTATTATCATCATCTTCTGAGGTGCGATTTAAAATTGAGCTGTACCTTTTAATTAACCCAAAAGTTTAAAAGCCCTACTTAAGCGGAAAAATCATTAAGACTACCAAAGCAAAACCGTTTATTACATTATGAAAACCTCAATGTAAAGAATTATTCGATAGATATCAACAGGAAAGCCTTGCGATTTCTTCTTTGAACACTCTTTACCTCAGTTACTGTGAAACCGATTCGTTTGTTTTTCTTAGAAATAACTTTCAAGACTACGACCCCAATTTGGTATCTTACGCAAATTCCAAAAAGTCATAAGCAGTTTGTTAATTTGATTGTTTTAAACCATTGGGCGATTCAAATGGTTGTCATAAAGTCATAAACTTTAATATAATAGCACGAAAAAATATGACTGCTGTGAACAACCCCTCATAATTTAGTGTGCTATTTAAAATTTAAGTCAGCTGTTTAAAAGAAAGCAGTTATAAATATTTAAATTGAAAATGTCAAAAACGAGTGAGAAAACGAAAATAATAATCGGTTTCTGCGAAAATTATTATAATTGAAATGGCTGGCTCAAGTAGGTATAAACATAATTGAATCTGTTTAAATTTGAATGATCCTTTTTGTAGGCGATAAAGACAAGGAAGAACAAGCTAATGAAATGTTTAAATAATCATTGATAGTTTGCTTACTAATCGCAGAAGCGTCCAACTTGGTGTCCCAAAATCTTATAAGTGGCAGCAAAGTGTTTAAAAAAATTTTACAATAATCAATTAAAACATATGGTTCGGATTCGACGGAAAGAATTTGTGTATATAACGGATTTAATTAAAGACGATCGTGTATTTAACACAAGTCCAAAAACTGCATACATATTTTAATTAGTTATATTTATATTTAATTTAATTTTAATTTATATTTAATTTTAATTTTAGAAGTTACAAAAATGTAATTAAGTGTAATGTTTTAAAACTGGGAAAAATGTTAAGGCATACTAACAAACTTATTGCACACATATGTATATCATATATCAATGGCAACGGCGTGTAAATATTATCGCCGGCTCGAACAAAAAGTTTCTGCCGTTCGGTTCAGATTTCTATTTAAAAGCTATTACAAAACAATAAACATAGATGGGTGATTCACAATGTGTCTTATCATGTCATATTGTCCTAAAATTTTACAATGGTTTAAAAATGTTGTTGTTGCTTTTCAAACAAAAAGTGTCTTATAATAATAGAACTTTGTACGCTATGTTTATTGTGCTGTCGTATTTAATAAGTAGAGACCTGTGCTAAACGGCTAAGCCAAGCCGCAACAGTTTTTGTAAGCTGTCGCCGTTCATTGTATAATTTTATCGGGCTGACATCCAAATTTGAGCGCAGTTGCTAATTTTTGATAACAAATCACTGGTGGCGTCAAATAAGATCGGCTAAGGACTCTGCTGTTTTTGTTTATCAAACAAAATTTAATTTATTTGTAATTTATTAACTTGAGTTTGCCATTACAACATCTAAAATGTAATTTTCGCACAAACGGGCTATTATTTTGTTTTTTTACTTGTTTTTGGCATTATGAAAGAAAATATTTATTTTTATAATTGTTTTACATCAGCTGATTTAAATTCAAAATAGCACACTTAATTATGAGGGGTTGTTCACAATAGTCTTAATTTTTCATGCTATTATTATAGGACATATGACTTTATGACACTACTGTGAATCCCCCAAGAAAGTCTTAAAATTTGAGGACTTTTTCTTTTGAAGTACAACAACAATATTTTTTAAACTAGCATAAAATTTTAGCACAACATGACAATATAACTTAATAGCATACCGTTTGAATCCCCCAAATATACATAATTTTTCTCAAATATTTTTAACTAAAACTTTGCTGATTAGAGGCAGAATTGTCCTCAATTTTCTACTAATAGCAAAAGTTAACGTGACTATAAATTTTATTTTTGTAATTTTTGTAGTTAAAATCTGACGTCGGTGCAACATGAGGGGACTTCTAAAAGTTGATTTGAACCAACTCACGGACAAACGGACCTTTTTTAATAGACTTGTCTAGTCATAAGCTTTATACTTTATGGGATCAAACATTGAACTTTGAAGAAATCATAAACGGAATTACAAAGCTGTATACCTGACATTATAACAACAGACGAGACAGCCTTTAGAAGCCTCCACATGGTGCACAGATCTAAATGTACAATCAGTCTTTTGCAAATATCCGGGAATCAATCGCTATTGAAATCCTGCACATCCTGTTTTTTTCTCATATTTTTAGTTTAAAAATTTACATATTTCAGACCTTGGATAATTTGTAGACACGTATGCTATTATTTGTATATACGATATACCTCTAGAGCTATTCGAAAAATTTTAAACAAAACGGCCACTAAAGTTACAAAGTAATAGGCAAAAATATTTTTTCTACAGCACTTAATTAATTTTTGAACATGCTAAAGACACCAAAATACAAGCGATTGTCTCGAAAATTATTTTTGAGAAAGACTAACAAATTGGTCTGAGAAAGACTGACAAATGGGCTGGAAACTAGCTAAGATATAAGCAAAAAAATATAACTATTTCGGTGTTTTCCTAAATTTTACAAACGAAAATCGATTTTTCCCAACTTTTCGACAACACACAGGAGCGATATGGATACCAAAAAAAGAGCTTGACTAGAAAAATATAATCCGCTATAAGCCAATAAAAAATCCACAGTGGCTGCCACTACAAAATGGCGTACAATAAATTTTTATGTAAGTGAAATCTAGTAACTAAAAATGTACCCACTTCAACCCCTTCAATATTGATATTAAATTAAAGGGCTTGAATACAGAAGAAGAATACAGTAAGCTATGAAAAAGTTTAAATCCAAGATGGTGTCCAAAATAAAATGGCGGTAATATTGGTTGAATGCAATAAAACCCCATCAACATGTTAAAGGGCTTGACTAGTAGAATACAGCGAATTATATCTTAATTCAAAACCAAAAATGGCGTCGGAAATAATAAAGCAAAATGGCGTATAACATAAAATCTAAAATCTAGATTAAGCCAGGATGTTTTCACTGTACTTCCCAGCAAAAACAAGATAATGACTCTTACTTTTACTAAACCACATATTTACTTTTCAATGACTTTTACATATCGTCTGTCTTACTAAGAAGTATTTTAGTAATGACTTGATTCATAATGTGATACGTGGGTACTTATTTTCAATCATTTGCTTAGATACACACACAATACAATTTCTTATTTCAAAATATGCTAGAAGCCATTCAAATACACAACTTTTTATAATTCTTATTTAGTTTAACACGCTTTTGACAACAGCGGCAAAGCATTTCATTAGAAAAGTGGTGACTCATAGATTTTCACTGATTGTTCAATTTCAAATTAACATATCGCAGAATAATCTAACCGAATTTTCGTCCTTAGAAGAAACGAACGACTTCTGTTATTCCATAATAGTAATGGTTTATTTAGGTTATTAAAATCAAGTACTTATATCTATATATATAAAATCAATGTGTGTTTGTATGTTTGTTTGTGCTTTATAGACGGTTAAACGGCTGGACCGATTTCCTTGAAATTTTCACAGAATCTTTCTGTATGTCTGGAAGGAACTATAGGCTATACTTTGGTTTGAAATTGTAAGTGGGTGGGGTGCCACGCCCTATTAAAGAATAAGTATTAAATATTATATATCACGAAAGTTAATGCAGCTAGAGTCTTCAAATTAAGTACGGTAAACTTTGACATCCACACGAACATTTGGGTAAAAAATGGGAGGACTTGCAATAGTAGGCGTGGCCACATGAATTCAATACTAAAATTCGTATATTTGGAAAACGATATCGATTAGAGTAGTAAAATTTTGCAAGAGCAACTTTGACACCCAAATGAACATTTAGGCAGGAAATGGGTGGGTGCATTATCAATAGTGGGCGTGGCACCTACCATATGAATTAAATACTAAAATTCGTATATCTGGAAAACGATATCGATTAGAGTAGTAAAATTTTGCAAAAGCAACTTTGATATTCAAATAAACATATATGGAAAAAATGGGTACATTACCAATAGTAGGCGTGGCACCAACATATGAATTAAATACTAAAATTCATATATTTGGAAAACGATATCGATTAGAGTAGTAAAATTTTGCAAGAGTAACTTTAACACCCAAATGAACATTTAGGCAAGAAATAGGTGCATTAACAATAGTGGGCGTGGCACCTGCCATATGAATTAAATACTAAAATTTGGGGTGGCGAAGCACACCGGGTATTAGCTAGTATTGCTATAAAAGTATGTATTTACTTAAGTCCGTATTTATAAGCGATGTTGATAAGTACTATTTTAAGTTCCTATTTGTAAGCGAGCGAGGTAAGTACTTGCCTCCAATGACATCACCGTGTTAAAATAATGGGTTTAGATGCCAAATTGTAGGTAGTGAAGAACTGTTTTCTAATACTTTCAATTCATTATTTTGTAATGTGTTATTTTGCGGGGCTGTGTATTTGTTGGTGAAGATTCGTCACGACCAAATACTTATTTCTTTTATGTTTTATGTTCTTTTAGTTAACATTTAAATTACGAAACGAAATTTTTTAGAATTTACACTAAAATATAAATAGTGATGAACTGCCATAAGTATAAAGACCAACAACAGTAATTTCAGGCATACGAATAAATCCCAAATTTTTCTTTAATCTTATTCAAATATATTTGATTGCAGTATAATCTTTTCACATATTTAATTACAATTAGACAAAATATTTTTGTTCTCCTAAGACTATACATATATAATTGGAAAGATACTGTAAGTTGATATTTTATATATAAAAGTTAATAACAACAAACATTTTACGTCTAACATTCACGTATAAAAAATTTTAAATTTTTTTCTTGTGGAATTTTAAATTTAATTTGAACAAATTAATCCCTACACCATATTTAGCATGTCGTTGCATCAAATCAAAAAAAAAATTCTTATTAAAGTTATTTTTGCTTATAATTCATAGTTATTTTTAGCATTCTTTTTTTTTTTTTTTTGTAATTTTAAAACTAAATTTAAAGAAAAACAAAATAACAAAGTAAATTAAAAAAAAAACCTAAACAATTTTTTTTTGTTGAGCTTTTCATTTGAATTGTTGTTGTTGTAATGTTAGTTACACAAGTGTTACAAACATATCACTACATAATGCGTTTAGTTTATCTATCCTCCTCTTATTTCAGCTTTCATAATTTATCATCGAGACTATCATAACAATCTGTTTCCGTTTCCGTTGAAACTATAGTCTGCTGACTGTTTGCAGTGGCCATCGATGATGTTGCGGAGGCTTTAGACTCATTAGACGACAAGGAGGAGGTTGTTGAATAATGACTTTTGTTGAGTGGCATTTCGGAGTTGCTGTTGAAAGCACAGGGGGCTTCTGAATTATTACGTTTCTGTTCTTCTTCTTCTATCAACTTTTCAAAGTCTTTAGTTGGATCGTATACCTCGAATTCCTCAAATTCAATGTCATCATATTTGCGTTTCTCATAGATGCTCTTATCGTTGGCGACATAATGTTTGACAACCGTTTTATCAATAACAGATGTAACACTTGAGGTGGTGCTAAGTGGTAAAAACGATTTTTCATCCATAGCAGCTTTGAAGCCGTGAATCGAATTAATTGAGTTGACTGAGTAAGAAGACGTGTTATAAGTTGCTGTGTTATCCTTAGACGAATCGACACGATGTATTTCAACGGGCACAATTATTTGTGATGGTTTGCTTGGCGAAGTGGATGATGATGAGCTAGTGGAAGGGGAGGAAGAGTCTGTTATTCGTGTGCTCGTTGGTACGTTTAATTTGTTGTGTGCCTCATCAACTTTTAAATCCCCCATTGACATTTTATTTGAATTGTTTATTTTTGTTGTCGCTGTTATTGTTGGCAACAACGTATTTTCATATGCCAACATTTTCTTAGGCAAACTGTCTTTATCCTTGTTCACTATCTGTTGTTGCTGCTGCTGCTCTTTTTGATAAACATTAGTGTAATTTAAAGATTTTTCCTTTCCAATATGTGTGTTATTGTTTCCAATTTCTGGGTTGATCCCAGAGGTTTTATGCTGTCTAACAAATGTAAATGCCAAATCGACATTTTTGTTACGGCATATTTTCGCACATGTTCCACCATTACCAGCTTCGTTTTTGCTATCATTACTCTTATCTAAATGTATATTTTTAGCTTCGCTATGATACATTTTTGGTTCTTCCATTTCCTTGACATCCTCCTGCCTTTCCTCACACACTTCATTCACATGCCTTTTTATGACTGCTGTCGACGGCTCTGTTAAATTTCCTTTAGCAATATTTATGTGATTATTAACCGTCACTGGTTTAATGCCACAATCGTGATTCTTTTCCTCATTGACCTTACCCTCTCTATTACCAGCAGTATGAAGTTCCTCATTTGATTTATGATTAAAGTTGCCGACTTCATAATCTTGACAACATGTTTGATTGTTTATTGTTAATGTGGTATCGTTGTTGTTGATATTGTCTTTCATTGCTGCACGTAAAGTACTGTTGTTGTGCTCAAAATGATGTACCATTTTTCTTACAACCTCCGTTTCTTCGGGCTCGTTGTCTGTGGCTCCCGCTAATTCCAAACGACTACTACAACTGTTAGACTTAACAAGTTTGAAAGTGATGCCAAAGCCTCCTTATAGAAAAAAGAAGAAAAAAAAAGGAAAATAAATATTTATTTGTAGCGTTAAACATGTTGGTTAATAGATAAATTATGACTGAGTAAAATTTCGCTTATATTTAGTCACACGGGGCTTTTAAATTGAAATTTTTTATTTTAAATAAATTTCCGTAATGGAGGCACATTTAATGTCTTAACAAAACACCAGCAATTTTTCATAAATCGAGTAATCAATTTAATTTTATTATTTTCCTATTGAATTTTCCTTAACAATTACTCTTTGAGCTTCCTTTCCCTGCCCCCTTTAACATTTTTAATAATAATTTCAACTTACCACCATTATGAACCGCCTTATCATCTGCTTTAGATCCTTGAACTTTATGTTTTACATTGTTTGGGTTGCTTTCATTTTTAGTGTTTATTGGTGTTGTTGTCATATTTCCACCATCATTGTTAGCCACATTATCGTTGTTGTTAATTATGTGCAAGTTCTTTTGTTCTAATTGTTTTCCATGAAAACGACATCCATTTTCAGTGGATTTAATGGAGCATATTGTTGAGGCACCTTCTGCTGTTGGTGCTGCAGCAGCATTATTACAGCAAGTTTCAATTTCACGAACTCTAGCCCTTGTTTGGGTTTGTGCCATCATTGTTGCTGCATTGTTGTTTGTCATTTTATTATTGCAGTTGTATCCATTGTTTACGCAACCAAAAGTTTCAAGTGGATTAGCAGACGCAGGTGTGTATGTTGTTTGCACAACGCGACCGCCGTAGTACGTTACGGAAGAGCCGCATTCACGTATTTTTCGTAAAATGTCCTAAACAAAATGCAAAAAGGTTAAATACGAGTACAATATTAAAAATGGTTTTTTAGTCTTATTGTTGTAGTGCAGCGAAAAATATAAAAAAAATTTAATGTTAACAATAAGTTTTCCTCTTTTTGCAATATTTTATTGTTATTTTTTAATGATGATACAACAACTGATATATTGTGTTTTTTTTTCTTCACAAAAAGCCTTAAATGTCCAATTGTCATAATGTCATAATTTTCAAAAATTTTAAAATATATTGCTTATATATTAATAATATAAACATATAAGTATAATAAAAAGGTACTCGAATCCGACCAGCTAACTATTTTTGTATATAAATACAATTTATCAGCGTTGCCAATTTTTTTTTAAATACGTCTGCAATGCAGACTCTGCATCTGTCAAACTTAATTATACCCTTCATACAAAAGTGAGAAAGTGTTTGTCATTCCGTGTGAAATTTCTACATTTTTCATTTTCGACCCCATAAAGTATGTATTTTCTGAAAAATTATAAATAGGGGAGTCGACTAAGCTCTATCAGTCCGTCTGTCTGTCTGTCTGTCTGTCCGTGTGTATGTTGAAATCAACTTTTTGAAGCCCCCCGACATCCCCTGGACCCAGGTGAGGTATTAAGATATCAGAAATATTCGGGAGTAAATCCGTATTGAAAATCAGAAACATCGGTACATAAACAACTGAGATATGAGCAAAAATCCACGTCCAACTCGTTTTTTTTAACACAAAAACAACATATATTTAAGTAACAACAACATACATATGTACATACAAACGTGGTACACTGGTTAAAGTAAACTTGGCACAGCTGGGGGTGCCCAAAATTTAATTTTTAATTTATATTATTTTATGTGTTATTTATATTTTTATTATTTTTTTATAATTTTTTTTAATTTTTTTTTATATTTTTTAATTTTTCTAAATTTTTTTTTAATATTTTTTTGAATTTTTTTTTTATTTTTTTTATATTTATTATTTATATTTTTATTATTTAATTTTTTTTTATTTTTTTTTAAGTTTGTTTTATTTTTTTTTTCATTTTTTTTTTATTTTTTTCTTAAGTTTTTTTTTTTTAAATTTTTTTTTATATATTTTTTTTAACACACATACGTAAATTTATAATTTTACAATGGGATGTTTTACATATGTATGTATGTTTTTTATATGTATGTACGTATTTCATATGAGATGAACGGTGATACAAACTATTGTTATTGCATGACTTCACGTTGTGAAGGGTATATAAGATTCGGCATGGTTGAATATAGCACTCTTACTTGTTTTTATTTTACAATATGTAATAGGTTTTTTATGCTTTATGTCTTTCAATAATATTTTTTTTGCAATATTTTGCGAGTATTTATTATCTTCAATTAATTACTTTCAGTTTCAGTTTGTTTAAAAGGTATTAAAAAATAATGAAAACAAGAATGGAAAGCTTCTACATTAAAGTTTCATAAAATTATTAAAATTTAAGAAAAAAAAAATAAAAAAAATTTATGACATATGCAGACATTTATACAAAAATAAAATGCATGTGTTTGTTGCCGCGATTCATATACCTTATGACTATGCCTTGGTTTATTGTAAAATTTTACATGAAAATATGACACTAACGTCTGTGCAACATGTAGGGCCTTCTAAAAGTTGATTTCAACTAACACAGGGAAGTTTTAATAAAAATAAATGAATCGTTTGCTGCCAAAAACTGCTATTTATCAAAAAGAAAAAATTGTTTTCGGGGAAACTAGGTAGCCTCAATTTTTGTAGCTGTTCATCAGCTGCTACTTTCCATATGACAAAATTTCATACATTCTCTTTTCTCCCATAATTAACAACTGTCAAACTTCATATAAATCATGCTACAAAAAAATCCTCTCCGCAATGCTATTACCTTAGATAATTACACCATGTGGGCAATATAATCTTTTTAAAAATTAAAAAAAAAATATTTATTTTATTTGACCTCTTTTTGTAATTTTTATATTGAACTATTTACGCCTAAGGTGATGCAACATTTTTTTTTTATTATTTTATTTTTTTATAAAAACAACAAAAATTAAACAAAGTTTTATTTTCTTTTCAATATTTCGTAACTCCTTCGTGTAGCATCTTTAGGAAATATCAATTAACAACAAATTAACAAAAAATTATATTATTCTTATTAAAAAAAAAAAAACTGTTGCATGACCTTAGGCGTAAATAATTAAATATAAAAATTGAAAAAACAATAATTTTTTTTACGAATATTCTGTACTTTTTAATATAAACCTTTTCTACTCACACTACTGACATAATACGTGTCGCACAACTCATCATCATCATCGTCTGCATCGCCAAACAAATCATCAGCGTCATTTTCATCAGCGTCGCCTTCGTTGTCCGCCTCATTGTCGTCCGAGCCATGATAGGGATGCTTTATATTGTATTCATAAATATCACGATAATTGCTAGACTTTGAGCTTTTGTGTAACGAACTATAGATGGTATTACTAGGCCGTATGCCCGAAGGACGTACCGGTACACCAAATGCTGTTGAGCGTGATTTCCTAGTTGCACTGCTACTGTTGTGTTTTCTCACCAAATCCTGAACATGTACTGGTTTCATTTTTTCACCTTCATTTTCTTGAGATTTTAAGTTTTCCTCACTATTTGGAACATCGTTTTGTTGTGTTGTTTTATTGGTTACCTCAGTTGTTGTTACACTTTGTTTGTGGTTGTTGTCAATGTCGTTGCATTCGCACGGTGATGACAAATCCCCACTGGAAATACCACTAGAAAGACTGGCCGTTTCCCATTTTCGTTGTTGTCCTGTTGAAGCTGCTGTCGTTGCATGTCCGTAGGAAGTGTCTATGGTGAGGTAACGATATTTTCTAGCTCTACGTGATTTAGGACTTGTCTGTTTTGTCGTTAGCTTTGTGACGCCTGTGTTTAGTTGCTGCTGCTCTTGCTGGCGATTGTTGGCTTTTGTTAGCAGTCCTTGACCTGGTGTTGGCAAAATGTTCTCTTCGAAAAATTTACGCACATTTCGCACTGTGTCTGGATTTGGCAATTCTTCTTCATACAATTCACGATTCACGCGTACGGGTTGATAGAAAAAATGGCGCTTTATTCCACCACTACTTCCCGTACCATTGGAAACGTTTGAATTAATATTAGTTTGTTTGCGTTTGCCCCCATTTTGAGCATGTTGTGGTGCCTGCTTTTCACAGGCATCCTTTGGCAGTCTACCGTTTGTTTTATTGTTTGTGGCAATTGGTCTTTCTATTTTGGTGCGCACTGGCTCCACAATGACTACATTGTTGTTAGACAACAACTCTTGAAAACTGTATTCCTGCAAGTACTGAATTAGACCATCAAATTGTGCCTCCTTTTTGTTACGTGCCAAAACATTGCTACGCAGTAGTTGTTGTGATTTTAAAACTTTATAACGTATATGATCAAATTGTGGCCCATTGGCGTCATTGATATCCGCATCATTGGCCTCGTTGTAACCTAGAGATGATAGATTCGATGGCACCGCACTAACGATGGTGGCTTTTTTGTCTCCATCTAATTCAACTATTTCAATTGAGGGTATAAAACTGCAAAAGTCTTCTTGCTGCTGGCTGGTGCTGCTATTACATGATGTCATGGTTATGTTTTTTATATGCCCACGGTTGTCTACTTCATCTTGAGACGTATTTTTCGAATGTGCACCTAAAATAAATTGCTTTTTTTCTTCGTAACGTTGTTCTTTTTGGTGTTGTTGTTGTTGTTGTGGCTGAGATGCATTCAAATTTTCCATGTCATTGGATTTCTTTGATTCCTTCTTATAAGATATTTGCTTTTGCTGTTCTGCTGCTAGTGTCTGTTGTTGTGCATTCGCCACTTCAATTTTCTCTTGATATTTGGCTGACTGCTCTTTTGGTTCTTCTTTCTCATCGAGTTCATATTGCTGGTGCGGTTGCTGTTGGTGTTGTTTCTGCTGCTCTAAATCACTATTTACCAATTTGGACCAATAGCAACGTACAGCATCAACTTTCATTAAATACTCGTTTTCTACTTGACTACCTTCTCCTCCATTGTTGGGGAATATTTGGTTGGCATTAAAGGTTGTCGTTAACGTTGGGTTACCAGCTGTTAAGTTGGCAGCCACTGTTATGCCATTTTCTAGTTTGCGCTTGTTGTCAATGACTTGTAAAATTTGTGGTCGCGACATTTTGTTACTTTGGTGCTTGCTTTTGTTGCGCCGAAATGAATCAGTTGTCGTTGTAGTAGTGGTTGTGGTAGTAGTTGTTATAACCTTAACGGGCCTCGCTCTATAAATTTGATTACTTAACACTCTTCGCTCTTTAGACTTTGGTGAAAGTAGGAGTTTTTTAGCTTCAGCCAGACTCAAATGCTGTCCTGATGCGTTCGTTGTAGTAGCAGTTGCGGGATATTGTTGTCTTTTGTGTTTCGAAGGAACTCTTTTAAGAGACCCACAGCTGTTTCGGCTATTATAGCCTCCACTAGATGTCGCTTTTTCTTTAAGTCTCTCCTTTGAGAATTTAACCATTAACACATCATCCGTATTTTCGAATTTATTGTCTGTCTTTCTTTTAATATTGCTTAATTTGAGGTTTTCTTTTTCCTCTTCTTGTTGTCTTTCCTCCTCTTTGCTATCTAAACTTTCTATGGAGTCTTCCTCTATAATATTATTTTGGGCATCTGTTACAACTATGCGGAATAAAGAGTTCTTGGCTGTTTGATTTTGTAATTTATTAGATTTATTTTCTTTGGTTTCTTCCTGTATATCTTCGTATTTCGTTAAAGTGTTTTCTAAACGAAATTTGGCTCGATTTGCAAATTCAATTTGCTGCAATTGGGTACGTCTACCACTTGCACGTATTTCTTTGGCTCTACGCTCGATTTGTTGACTAAAGTTTTCAATTTCAATACCAGGTGCCTCTTTGGATTTCTCTAAGCTGTCGTAGTTTTGTGGGGGGAAATTTAATTCGTCGAATTTCTTGGATTCAGAATTCTTATTTAACGATGTTATTGTATCCTGCTTAATATCTGTTTGGTTGTTGTTTTCTTGTTTAAAGGCTAAAGTGTTTTTCTCATTACTTTCTGGTAAATTTGACTGCGGTACTGCAATTGTAATTTTATCTAAAAGATTAAAAAAATTAAAATAAATTAATTTTGTTTTCTCTCCTACTTACCCTCTTCAGTTTCCACACAGCCGACTGGTGCACTCCACGTCTCTTGCTTTGCTTGCTGTTTCCGTTCTTCTTTAACTTCTTGACTCTCTTTATGTTTAAATTCTTGATGAGCTTTGCCAAAACGTTTTATAGAATCATATATCTCCTCAGACGTAACAATCTCCTCACGTGAATGACGACTGTTATGCTTGCTATTGTTGCAATAACTATCAAGTGTAGATGTAGGCGTGTTAGCTGTTTCGTGTTGTGAATGAGAATCGTCTACTGCATCGTCCAGTGAACAGCTATTATCTAAATTATACGATGACCTTAGTTGCGCATCAATGCTTTCAGAAACTTTTAGACATTGACCGATGTTGATGTCAGGCAAGCTGTGATATTGATTATCGCCAAGATTTTTTTTCAGAGGTATGTAAAGGGGTTCGGCCACTTGACGTTTCAGATGACTGGCGAGCGCGTAAGCCGAAGAGTTGGATGATGTGTCAGTAGTTGGCGGTGTAAGAGCTTTTTCGGATGAATCACTTACATTAGAGGAATACGCTGAATCCGAGTAACGTTTTAGTTTGCGTTTCTCAACAACCGATAGTATTTTTGGTTTGCTAGCAGCACTTGAAGTAACACCAATCGGTATGCAGCTGCTATGGTGTTGTTGTAGGGAACTGGTACAGGGAGTATGTTCAATTTTAAGAATTTGCGTGTATATGGGCTTAATGTCTTCCACATACAAGTCCTCACGATCTAGAATTTCAATTTTAGTATTAACCGTCTCCACAAAACTTAACGCTTCTGGTTGTTGCAGTGGTGAGTCCTGAGTTTTGCAATTCACTTCAAATTTATGTTGTTTACGCTGAGGCTCATATATAGTGTCTTCGATGGAAATGTGTAACAGAGTTTCCACATCATCTATGCAGGTGCATATACTAGCTACTTCCAGAGAAGTATCGCAGGCATCTACATCAATCAAAGTACTGTCGGAACTTTCCTCGGATGAAAGGTAAACCGAGTCGTAGGCTATAATCTTTTCTAAATTATCACTAGCTGCCCGAGATCTCTTTAAAGTACCTTCGATTTCAGTGTCCGTAGTGGTATGTCTATTCGATTCTTCAGTTTCATCAGCTTCTTCTTCCTCCTCCCTGCCTTCGTTGGATATACCATCCGAGTCGTTAACAAATCGATGCCTATTTATTTGCTCCTCCAAAAAACAATCTCTTTCTCGTTCGCGTTCCTCCTCACGGTCTTCGTACTCGTCTTCGGTTGTTTCAAAACGGGTACGTGTTGTTGTGGTCAAGCTAATGATTTCGTAACTTTCTTCATCACCCTCTATTTGAGTCTTCTGAAATATTTCCTCGATTTTGGTAATATCGTATTCCTGCTCAGACAAAGAAGCACTATCGGTTTGATCGTCCGAGTTGCTGGTGGTAGTTTCAGGAAACACACTACTCTGGCTGTTTTCCGGACAAGATTCACCACCGCTTACGGGTGTAGAATGGGATAATTTATGAGGTTTTTCTAAGGCACTTGAACGTTTTTGTCTTCTCGATTGGTATATGCGTGGTTTCTCCTGGGCCAACAGCTGCACCGCCTGTTCTAAAGTCTCAAATTCCAACTGCTGCTGTTGCAAGTGTGGATGCTGTTGTGGGTGATGCTGTTTCAATTCGTTGTTTTGGTGTAGGGAATTTTTAAAATAGTCCGAGTTTAAACTTTCCAAATCACTTTTATCGTTGTGCCACGGATGCAATTGTTCCGTGACAAGGCCAAGTGCTAGCTTATCTAAACGTTTTAAATGTTCATAATAATCATTTGCTGTAGCTGCTGCTCCCACTGTGGACTGATGATCATGATAATGTGGCTGATAGTGTAAATGTTGCGACTGTTGTTTATGATGCAGTAAGTTTTGCTGCTGCTGCTGATGTGAATCACAAGTATCGGCTACACTTTCTGTACTCTGATCGTCTAGATCTTGACAGTAACAAATATTAACTTGACCACTACCACCTCCGCCCGTAGTTGTATTTGTAGTTGTATTGCAGTTATTATTGCTACAATTGCAATTTGTTGTCAGTTTTTCTCTGGATGTGTGGTGATGATGATGATGTTTATTATTGCCGCCGCAAACTAATCTGTTGGGAAAATATAAAACAGAAACAATAATGAAGTAATAATAATACAAATCATTGTTTTGTAAATCTTTTTGTTGTAAGGAAAACAAAATTCATAATAAAGTTTTATTATAGTTTGGAATATGTTGTTGAGGTGTATTTTCATTCAAACACTTAAAGTGCTTTGCCTTTGTGCTATTTATTGTTGTGATACGAAATATAAAAACCTAATAATTGCAATGTTGTCACGTTTGAATTGCTGCCTAGACCTTGTTCAATCAAAATGCATTTTCTAATCAATTGAAAAATCTATAATCAAATTAAAGTTGTGTATTATGTAAATTTTATTTGATTATTATTCATTATTCTTTTTCTCGCCTTTAAACAATACACAACTTTATGCTTAAGTCGGTAGTGGGAAAAAATACAATTAAAGTAGATTTACAGATTAAAATAAAATATTTTTCTGTTTGCTAAACAGATAACTTTGTACTCTTCTGATAAGAAAAATAAAAAAAATAGATTCAAAAGTTCTCTATGCCATGTTTTAAATAGGTGTTTTAAAATGTTTCAAAGTTCCCAATTTTTTCTACAACCAACAGAAAAAAATTCATTTCTTGTAATGCAATAACGTCTTGATGCAAAAGCGTAAAGAAATGCTAAATTATATTGCGTAGAAAACTGTTTAAGCCCGTCGATTACGAACAACGTTCTTTGAATTTATTTTAAATTTAACAAGTAAGAGTGTTATATTCGGTCGTACCAAATTTTCACAACGTGTAGACATGCAATAACAATTGTTTGTATCACCATTCATCTCATTAATATGAAGTCCGTACAGACATACATATATGTTTTATTATCTTTATAATGACTTTATCCGCTTAAAAAGATTCCAATGTAAAATCATAAATTAAGTTTATGTTTGTCAACTGGGATTCGAACCTACGTTCATCCAGTTCGTATTGGTGTGAAAAGACAAGGTGGTCTGGTTTTTTCATCATATCTCTTTTGTTTATAGAACGATTTTTCTGATTTACCGATATGCTCCTGAATATTTCTGATATTTTGGTACCTTACACGGGTTTTGGAAATGTCTGGGGGCTTCAATAAGTTGATTTCAACACACACTCGGACAGACGGAAAATGCTTGCGTTAAGGCTTGGTTAGCCGACTGTTGATGGAATGTAAACGCACCGTTTACTTAACGTACGACTTAAGTGCAGTTATAAAAACTTTAAAAACGTACCATATGACTTTTACATAAGCAACCAAAACAAAAGGTGTTGTCAACACGGTGCTTTAGAAATTATGGAAACGTTTAACAGCGATTTTTTAAAAACAGCTTAAAACATTTAAGTGCGGCTTTTTAAAGTTTCTTGAATAGTATAAAACGTATATTATATAAAACCTTGCTTTAAATATATTCCAAAACATAGCATACAAAAGTTATTTTATAAATTTTATTTTTATGGAAGTGTTGCGATTTGTTGTACGATTAATACCAGTTTTAAAATCAATTGTGACGTTTAAGTGGATGTGTATGCATGTAGTAATTTTTATGTGACACGCGTGGTCGTAATAAGATGAAAAATTAATAAAGCATAAGTATGCGTGATTAAAAAATCTCGCAAAGCTCAGGATAAAATGTTAAATGGTTGTGCTTCAAATTGGGTAACTTTATTTATCTACGCCTTAATCAAGAAGTTCCGGCTTATAATAATAATTTTTCATGAGCGCTCGAGAAAAAAATAATCAGAGAACGTGCGTGATTAAGAAATGTTTTTCGTGACGATGCGTGACTAAAAGAGATTGAAAATTACTCCGTGCGTGAACGTTTATTGTATTTTTTGTTTGAAATGTACATGAAGATCGTAAATATTAATTTTTGGAATTATATTTATTATGCGTGTTTGCAATTTTTTGTAAAATGTAAACCAGTTATAAAACCAATTGTAACGTTTATATAAGCCCGTGTTACAGCAATTTGATTTATGTAAAAAAAAAGAAATATAATTCCAAATTTTTAGAAAATTTTTAATATTAATTTCTTATTTGTTTTTTACAAAGTATTTTCCATTTTAGTAACTTTAAGAATCAATATGTTGACATCACTCTTAATAAATGTCACGTAGAAACGCAATGATTTTCTATTTTTAACAGGTTCGGACGTTACAGCAACATCACATTACGTTACTATAACTGCTCGAACTGTTTCACACATAACAAAAACGATCTGCCGTTGCGTTCCGTTAAGGAAACATTACATCCCGGTCGGCTAATCCAGCCTTTATGAGTGCAGTTTTTTGTCCAATAATTTTTAACTAACGGAAAACTTATGTGCCACGCTCACCTCACATATTAAGCTTTTTTCTTTTTTTTTTTTTTCTAAATTTGTATATTTTTAATACGGGAAAAACTTGTACATAAAAATCGACTAGAAGTCAATTAAATGTGCCTATTTTAATGCTCACCTTCAATAAAACGCCTTCGTCATTTAGTATGTCATATCCATTATCTTATAGATATGCAGGATTAATTTATTATTTAAAACCTGCAAAATCGATTTACGATCTGTTGAGACATAAGCAAAACAACACGATGCAAAAAACAATTGCTATATTCGGTCGTGTGGAATCTAATAATATTATTTTGCTTTATTATTTGCGACGCCATCTTTTATTTTTTACAAAGTTCACTGTGTTCTACTTGTCAAGCACTTTTATTTGACGCCTAATTGATTATCAGTCATTTTTGTTTTGGATGCCATCTCGGTTTAAGCATTTCTCAAAAGTTTATTATTGTATTATACTGGTCAAGCGCTTTCATTCGATGCCAATATTAAGGGGGCTTCAAGGGAGTATATTTTCAATAGCAAGATCTGACCCATATATAAATTTATTGTGCGCCATTTTGTAGTAGCAGCCATCATGGATTTCAAATTGTCAATTGATTTTCGGTGTTGAATTTTAAGGGAAACCACCGAAGTAGTTGTATTTCTGTGCTTATATCGCAGTTAGTTTAAAACTTATTTTACGTTTTCACTAGAACAATTTCTAAGGCTACAACGTGCATTTCTGTTTGAGATACTTGGCGTATTTAAAAAATATATATTTTTCCACATAATGTTGGCCCATAACTTTGCCGATTAGTGAGCAAGTTTTCCAAAAATATTTACGATAATCCCTAGAGGCATATCACATCTATAAATATTAACAAGAATGGCAAAAAATTATCCTAGGGATGGAAAATATTATTTTTGGTGGTAAAAACTTGTAACGAAAATTTGGAAAGTTACGTTGAGACCTCCGCAAACTTCGAAAAATATTGAGTCGAGAATGTGCATCTAATGTCAAGAAACTGAGTTCGTTATGGAGAGTAAGACTCCCGTGCATCAACGTACGGGTCGGTGTCTTGAAAACATTACTGTTGTAAGTAAAAACATCAATTCGACATCGTTCTCAACAACTTCAGATTTTACGAAGCACTACGCAGCGACTTTTGACGAAATACTTCTGGATTTTGGTCAAGCAGTGTGTTTGGTTCTTACTTTTTTGAAGACGAGACCGACATTGCAGTGACTGTGAACGGCACTCGTTAAAGGGAACTGATAACGCAGTTCTTGTGGCATCAATTAGCTGTCATGGATCTGGACGATATGAAGTTTAAGCACAACGGCTTCATCTGCCAAACCGTTAATGTAAAAATAAATTTATTTACATCTCTGTCAGAAAATGCCATATAAAAATCATTGTGGTTCTCTGCCTTACAAATCTGTTTACAAGGAAGTTTGTTCGCATCAGTCTTTATTTGATTTGTTTTAAGTGTCTTAAATAGTTAATTTTTTTAAAGCTGACAAGATAAATTACCTATTTAATCAAATTTATTATTATCGTGTACCTTCACGTAAACGTTTAAGTGAAATAAATTGGGCATACGTGCAGCCATATTTAAACACATCAGCCATTTTATCTATTTCCGTTTTAAACATGCAACTCATTCTTTATTCGCTTATGCTCTTCACCAAGGTCTGCTAGAACGATTCAAAGGTCTTCCAAATAGTGCAAATGTTAGTACAGAGATAGAGAAGCTAAATAACAATTCTTTGATTGTTTTAAATGCGTTAAAACATCAGACTTAATGCTAAAGATCTCTTTGAAGATACACCCTGGCCTCAAACATAATTTAAGTTATAAGAACATTACGTGACATTTTATATTTTTCATTTCACAATTTCGCTGTTATGTTTTAAACTTAAAATACAACCAATCTAATAACTAATAAATACACATACATACTTACAAAACAAGTTACAACTTAAGTTTTTTTGGGTTACAATTTTTAATACTTATATTTCAATTGTGGCTAAATCACTGAACAATATTTTATTAATTGCCACCGGATCTGCGGACTTTTGTCGATTGCACTACAATAAGGTTGCAATTGTTAGCAGTTTCGCAATCTTTTTTTGCACACAATTTATTATTATTTTTCTATTCCTTCAATTAAGTAGAACTTTTAACATGTCAACGTCAATAACAACTGAATCAAACTTTTTAGTCAACATTTTTAACAACCTGTAGATTTCACCACAATGTTGTTTTTTTTTATTTTTATTTTGTTATTTACTTTTTTATTTCAACTGAATTCAGTATCTCATCTTTACCAAAAACAAAAAAAAATACATAAATTTAAACCCCAAAACATACTTACTAAAATCAACAAAAGGTTTAAAATGAAAAAAAAATAAATAAAATAAATTAAATTTATACTAAAAAGTTAAATTCTCATCGCGTTAGTGTTGGTGCGTCATCATTGTAAACAAGAGCACGCGATGTTTTTTTCCAATAGTAACTGAGAAGATGCTTTTTTTAAATAATTTTAAAATTTTGTTAATAAATTCTTCCCTTGTTTATTTGCCTTAAGCTGCATATCTCTTCTTCCAATTTTGTACACCCTTCACAGTGAGTGTATGGGTGTATATAGGTTTGTCACTCCGTGTGAAATTTCTACAATATTCATTTTCGAACCCATAAAGTATATATTTTCTGAAAGCTTATGAATAGGGAAGCCATTTGAACATTGTCCTTCTGTCCGTGCTTATGTTGAAATCCGATTTTTGAGCCCTCCGACATACCAAAACCCATGTGTCAAAATAACAGAAAAATTCGGAAACAGATAGATATTAAAAATAAATTATGATAATATTGCTATGGTTCAATAATGTATGGAACAAAAAATTGGCTAAATGGCCGCCGCGACCTCGGCGGGATACCTCCCAAAATATCAGCCAAATGGCCTCCGCGACCTCAGCGGCACACCTTCATCCTACGGTCCAAATTTTCAATGACAATATTGATGTTCAATTGTTGGGCACGACGATAAGTCGAGGTTGACTACTCTTTTGCCACACTATCGCGAAAAACAGCAATGTTTTCCGTTCAACAAACTAAAAAGGCATTCACAGATGGTTTCACATTTCATACAGGCCTGTTTCGCTGAAATTTAAATATTTTTCGCAATCCTCCCGATTGTGGCCGAATTTGAATTTTGCATTTGATTTGAACGCCCATTTTCATAATAAGCCTGAATAACTTTAAAGCGTTAGTCTGAAAATGAGAAATATCAAATGAAATGCAAAAAAACTTCAACATCGGCCCTTTAAATTAAACCACCCTTTAGATATGATATGCCTCTACAGATATTCGTGAAAAATTTTGCACAAATCGGTCACTAACCGGAAAAGGTATAGACCACACTTATTTGTAAAATTCTTGATTTTTTAAATATTTAAAAATTTTCAAGCTCCTAAATAATTTTTGGACACGTTAACAATAATAGATTATAAGTCGCGGTCTCAGAAATTAACTGAGATATAAGCAAAAAAAATATATAAAAATGTTTTAGGGTTTTTCCTAAAACTAACAAACGAAAATTAATTTTTTTCAATTTCTATACAGCCGAGGGAGCCAATTCGGATACCAAATGAAAAGGCTTGACCGGTAAAATACAGTTAACTATGAAAAATTAAAAATCCAAGATGGTGTCCTGGATTAAATGCCGAATATATGAGTCGAAATTTAGAAGTTAAAGTTTTGTTTCCTTTAACCCTTTAAAGGGCTGGACAAGTCGAAAAGACTAAACTATTAAAAATTGTGAAATACAAGATGATGACTGAAACAAAATGGAGAATCAATTTTTTTTAACCCAATCAATATGGCTAATGGCTTGACCAGAAGACTACAGTTCACTATGCCAAAACTCAAAACCAAATATAGCGTCGAAAATAGTAAAAGCAAATGGCGTATTACATTAAATCTCAAATCTTGGCTAAGTTACGCTGTGGTCACTATACTTTTGTACAAGTTGGCAAAGGGTATTACCAGATTCGGCAGGGCCGAATATAGTATTCTTACTTGTTTTATCTATATATATAAAAATCAATGTGTGTTTGTATGTTTGTTTGTGCTTTATAGACGGTTAAACGGCTAGACCGATTTCCTTGAAATTTTCACAGAATCTTTCTGTGTGTCTGGAAGGAACTATAGGCTATACTTTGGTTTGAAATTGTAAGTGGGCGGGGTGCCACGCCCTATTAAAGAATAAGTATTAAATATTATATATCACGAAAGTTAATGCAGCTAGAGTCTTCAAATTAAGTACGGTAAACCTGACATCCACACGAACATTTGAGTAAAAAATGGGCGGACTTGCAATAGAAGGCGTGGCCACATGAATTAAATACTAAAATTCGTATATTTGGAAAACGATATCGATTAGAGTAGTAAAATTTTGCAAGAGCAACTTTGACACCCAAATGAACATTTAGGCAAGAAATAGATGCATTAACAATAGTGGGCGTGGCACCTGCCATATAAATTAAATACTAAAATTTGGGTTGGCGAAGCACACCGGGTATTAGCTAGTATTTATATAGCAAAATTGAAAATAAATAAAATGTTAAGGTAAATAAATAAACTAAAAAAGTTTAAAGTTAAAATTGCAATCCGTATTTAATTCAGTATTTAAATCACACAGTTTTATTGACTAACTGCGGTATTCATAAAAAATATTTTAGATTATTTTATTGAAGGCTTATATGACATATTTCTCTACAACATCTGTCAAATAAGCCTTTATTAAAAGAAGAAAAAATTAAACTGTATATGGTTTAAAAGTGAAATTCACTTTAATCGTTTTAACCGATTAATTACAAGGCGATTCATCAACAAAAATATTCAAATTAACAATATTTAAATTAACCGATTAACTAAAAAAACTATTCATTACCAAAAATATTCAAATTAACAATTGAATTAACAAATCGAAAGAGAAAATGTCGGAATGAACTATTAAATCGACGAATGCTGTCTAATTTGCTGTAACTGCCTTATGAATCTTAGTTTACTTAACCCTTTCGACCCCAAAGTTGCTTATAAGCAACTTTCATTTTAAGAACCGTTTTATTTGAAACAAGCGAAACTAACTAATCAACGCACACATCAAGTAAGTTAATTGCAGTTCTAAGAATTAAAAAACAAACAAAAAAGTGTAAGTTTTGTAACAATCAACCTAACTACGAAGCTTTTAGTTGTGTAAGGTCAGTCAAAGTGTAGGTGTCTAAAATTTAGCACAAAAAGTAAATATTAAATAAAAATATTTCCAAATTATATATGAAAAAAATAAGTACGCAGTTTTAACAAAAAGAGGTGAAATAAAAAGCTTAAAATACAAGATTAAAAAAAAGTGGACTAGTGAAGCAGTAATATTTTTTTTTTTATTGAAGTTGCTTATAAGCAACTTTGGGCAACAGTGGTAACAAAAATATTAAAACCGAAGCAAATGGAAAAAACACGTAAAGGACTTTGTGAAGCTGATATAGAAGCCATTCTGGAGTTTGATTGGGATAAGTCTTCTGATGAAGAGTGTGAAAATGATGATGTGGAGTTTTTGGAGGATGGCATGAAAGAAGTTTCTGAGAAAGGGGAAAAAATTGAAATAGACTTGCTGGAAGACATCGTCATTGAAGAAAATGCCGAAGACAATGAGGATAGCTGCGAACGTCTGGTTATTGAAAAAATAGATTTGTCGACATTACGTTGGAGAAAAAAACCATTTGAAGTAAAAGATGTACCATGCGAAAAACCTCTAGAAGATGTGCAAATGGTAAATAGTCCAATATGGTATTTCAATTCGTTTTTTGATGATGCTCTGATTGAACTTATTGTAAAAGAGACAAACTTATATGCCCTTCAAGAGTCCGGCTCTGAGCTGAAATGCACTAAAGAAGAAATTCGCCGATATGTGGGGATCTTATTATATATGGGAGTAATTCGGCTTCCAAATTACAAAATGGCATGGTCCCAAGATCTGAAGCTGACTGCAGTTACTGATTCACTACCACGTAACAAATTTGAAAAAATAAAAAAATATCTGCACTTTAGTGACAAATCACAGCAACCTAAGAAAGATGATACCAACTATGATAAGTTGTACAAGATACGTCCCATTTTGATGATGCTGAAAGATAAATTTAATTGTCTACCTCAGGAGGAGCACCAAAGTATCGATGAGCAAGTCATAGCATATAAGGGTAAGTTAAATTCTTCACATAGTCAGAAATATATATTTCCTGAAATATGTATTTTAAATTTTAAGGAAAATCATCATTTAAACAATATAATCCTGCTAAGCCCCATAAATGGGGGATGAAAATGTTTACCCGAGCAGGTTCATCGGGAGTTATTTATGACTTTTCCCTGTACGTTGGTGAGGGAACTTGCCCCTCATATGGCCTTGGGATATCTTCCGACATCGTCTTATATTTGGCATCCTCGGTTCCAAAATTTAAAAACTATAAGCTGTATTTTGATAACTGGTTCACGTCGGTTAGCCTTCTTGTATCCTTGAAAGAGATGGGCATATTTTGTATCGGGACTGTCAGAAAAAATCGCATGGGCAACTGCGAACTGAAATCGGAATCTGATTTGAAAAAGCTTGGAAGAGGTTCTTACGACATGAAGTGTGAGACAAATCATGGAATTGCTGCAGTGCGTTGGTTAGACAACAAAGGAGTGCAGTTGCTATCCACATTTGTAGCAGATGATCCAGTTGGAGTTTGCCGTCGTTGGAACGCAAAAGAAAAAAAATTTGTTGATGTTCCAAGGCCAGCTATTGTATCAGAATATAACAAGCACATGGGGGGAGTTGATCTTTCTGACATGCTAATGGAGCTCTACAAAATAAATCATCGCTCAGCTAAATGGTATATGAGAATATTTTACTGGTCCCTGGGAACTACGGTAACCAATTCCTGGCTTTTATATCGCAAACACCTTAAAATAGTCGAGCCAAATGCAAAGCATATGCCGCTTTTAAAATTTCAGATGGAAATAGCAAATGAATTGCTAAATGCTGCACCATCAACCTCTAATTCGGTACAAAAGAAAAGGGGACGACCCAGTGGAAGTATTTTGAGCCAAGGGGACCCAGAATCAGCACCATCCTCTCCGTCATCATTTTCGACAAGCTCCAAAAAACGCAAAATTACACAGGATCCGCCTGGTTCCAAGAGGTATGACGAAAACGGCCATTGGGTAGTGTGGGGAGAAAAAGGTCGGTGCCGCCTTTGTAAGACCGGCACCCCGCTATCCAAATGCCTTAAATGTGGCATCCACCTATGTTGCAATACTAGTAAAAATTGTTTTTTGTCATACCATACATAAAACAAATTGTTAAAGTTCTCATATAATAAATATTTCACAAATTTGATTTGTTGTTTTACCCCATAAAATACATCCTCGATGGACCAAAGTTGCTTATAAGCAACTTTCAATAACTAGTGACCTAATAACTTTAGAAGTCCGATTTTTTCAAAAATCCTTAATTTTAATCTAAGTGTTCAGAAAATCATAAAAAAAATTTTTTCAAACAGCTTTTGAGGGACCGGGGCCGAAAGGGTTAAATCGGGTCCTGTAATAAAAGTTCGTAAAAGTTTTCAATGAATGCAAATTCGGGTTTCTTTTCTCCCTTACGCAATTAGAATGCCTGGCGAAACTTTCACATCCTTTTTAATTTTATATCGAAAACTTAACAGAGTTGTCCGTGTAAAAATGTTATTGTGGCTAGTGATTATAATGTCTATAGTTATATTTAATTTAATCATTCAAGCCATTTAACCACAAAAAACAAATTTGTAGCTTAAGTACTTAAAGCAGTCGATCATTAAGCACATTTCGGCATCAAGGTGGAGCACGAACCTACTCCATATGATATTTGTCGTAAAAAGTACCCTTTTTTGGTACTTATATCTCTACCAAAAAAAAAAAATACAACAAAGCAAAAACAAATAGTTTGTAGGAAAAGCTTTATAAAAATAAATTGCCTTAAATGTCGACAGGTGGCGCTGTAACACTTAAGTAACGTGAATGTATCAGGCAATTACAGGGTAGTTGAACCAGAAATCTGTCTGAATTTTTTTTTTATTTTAAAAATTTTTTTACAAAACTTTTTGCTCAGCTAAATAGTAAATTAATTAATATCTGTTCATTGCATTAATTTGTATAGGTCAAAAGCTCGTTGGACTAAGCTTAATTATTTTTTTTTTTAAAGTGAAATGAAATACATATTTTTTTCTTGCTTGAAGCTTTTAACATAATGACTTTGATTTTGCCGGATTAAAACCACAAATACGTTTTGGCTGCGAATTTATACTGATTTTTTACACGGAAGAATGTCTTGAATGATTTGATCCCGGCCATGGAATTTTTTACTTCCAGGATAGATTTGCTAGCTACTTCTGACTGCAAAGAGCCAATTAGGGGAGCTTATCTTGCGGTTAACTAGAATACTTATATGGTACAACGAGAATCAGTAGCCCGTAGCACTTGTTCTGGACTAGTTATTGGTGAGTCCTCTTATGAGATCTCGTTGTGGCTGTGCAAGAGTCTGACGTTAAATAGCACAGATATTTTCGTCTTTATATAGAGTTGCTTGCTAGTAGTTTAACATTTATCGGTCTTTAAGATTGTGGCTTTACTTGTATGTTCCAGCAACTCTCGCTGGTTCTAATTAAAGCCAGACCTCGCAACTAAGGATTAGATAGCTCTTTAGTAAGACGCTTGTGCATGACTTGTGAGAGAGTAGTGCCTGACAAATTGCTGCCTGTATGCTCCTTTTCTTTGCGTACAAGGTGATGATTTTACGCATTGTTTTTAACCATCGTCAGATTTAGCCATCATGACAGGTGCTGATCTTGATCTTCGCATGTATGCTTAGGAAATCTCTAATGATGTATGTCTACTTGCCGATCAACCACCAACAGATGTGAGATGGAAAACTCTTTCAAGGGAGTTAATCATTATGACCGATTTGTCTAAATTATTTGGAATGTAGGCTGAAAGAAAACTAGGTTCTTGCATGACTAATCTAAGAAGGAGGCGGCAGCAATGATTTAAATCCAAATCGTAGGAACACATCAGTAATCGATATGATGTTACATTTTAGTTAACGCTGCAGAGAGTACAGTGGGAGTAGAGGCAGAAATGGATTATTTAAAAATCTTTAAAGAATAATTTTTCACAGTAATTTGCTACGTGTATACTGACAAGCCCTTTGAGAACAAAAAAAAAGTAAAAGATAATGTGAATTCCAATTTCTCATTGAAGGGTCACCATTTAAACGATTACGATAATTTTTAATTATTTTCAAACAATTCATACGTGCTTAAATAACACTTGATCGCTGTCGCAAGCCGGGAAAATTTCTCCTCCCCTTAATAATGTTACACCTATTTTTCATTGCATAAAATTATTTATTCTTACAAATATATTGACGATTTGAAGTACATATGTTTACATAAGGCAGAAATTTAAGGCACCAGCTAAAATATTTCTATTAATTTCTGCCCTCATAAATAAATGTTTGTTTAACACCAGTCCATTGTATACGCTTTGACTATAGTTAGAGTAAGAAAAATCACATAATATTAAATAAATATTTACCAAAACTAGTGATTAGATCTATAAATGGACAAATGTGAACGTAGTTTAAGTCAAATTTAAACTTTAGTTTATTTAATAGAGTTATTTCGCAAGGAATTCCAAAATAAAAAACATTTTTTCTGGCAATGCAATCAATATATACACTCTTTGCACTATTTTTTCTTACCTTTCACGTTCGCGAAAATAGCCGCGATTCACTAAACGAGCACGCGGTATCAGTTGTGATCGTCTACTACCGTTTGATGAATTAATTTGCAGGTCACTAAATGTCTCTTCACGTATGACGGCCAAACTGCGCGATCGCCGTAAACTACACGAATCACTGCCGAATTCGAAAGGTTGTGGTAGTGCTTGTGGTGGCGGCAGAGTTGGTATTGAGCTGTTGTTGGTTTGATGTTGCTGTATGTTTTGTTGACGTGTTTGGTTTGAATGTTGCTGCTGCAGTTGTTGTTGTTGTTGTTGTTGTTGCTGTAGTTGCTGATTTGATTGATAGATGTTATTTGTAGAATGATGATAATTTTCGTCAGCTGTTTGTTAAAGTAAACAATAAAGAAAACGAGTTAAAATTAAATTATGTTGTTGTTGTTTTAAATGCTGTTGTTAAACTTAAACTTATTATTATTGTTAATTGTAAAACTGATTAAACGAAAACGGCAGTTGTTTGGTTAAATGTAGGACAAACACGACTTGTAAATAACTCTACTCAAATTGAATTTTTTTTAAGCTTTCTCGAACTCACGAAAAATGTTAACAATTTTTATTTTCTGATATTGCAGCATCCCTAAGAAGTCAGTTTCCCCAAAGCTAAACCTTGATAAGACTTTGAACATTTCAATATTAGCTTGGCATACATTTCTGTAGTCTGGCAGATATTGCAGCACAATTTTATTTACAGTACTGTGCAATTTAATTGTAGTCTGTTTTATATTTTGAGTTTATTTAAATCGACTTTTTTTTTTAAATTTCATAACTGTTTACAATTAATTAATCTATGTATTACAGTAAGTAAAAAATTACAAACAATATTTTGGCCATCTTTTTATTCTTCTTTAAAACGAATATTATGGTGACAGTTTTTTTAACGAGCAAGAATCCTTCTTATAATATAATAAATGTCCATGTTTGGATGTTTGTTACTCAACCACGCCAAAATGACTAAAAGAACTAAATGAAGTTTGGCTCACAGATAGACAACAACGTAAATTAACACATATGCGCTACCCTTTATCACGATAATCAAGCAAATTCGCGGAAATATGCAATTAAAATAATATTTTTTGCACTTAATTAGTCGGCTGTTCTAGGGCTTTAGGTGTCCAAAATTTACACGTACTGGAAAAAAATTTAATAATCCAACGTGGTCAATAGAAGTATTAAATATTTCAATATTTTTTGTAATAACTGTATTTAAATGTTTTGATATTTTTACTCAATCATGCAAAAATTGCTTAAAAAATTTAAATTAAATTTTCCGCACAAACAGATAACAACGCGAGTTATTGCATAAAGAGGCTACCTTTCCCGCCAGTAATTATGCAGTAACGATAAAGCGGTTCAATTTAGGTGAGACATGCATAATTTTAACATTAACTTGTCATTGGAGAGCATGTTTATAGAAGTATATTAATAGAATTGACTTCATTCTAATAGAATGCATAGAACGCATTTATAGCAGATGAAAAGAAACCCATGTTGCATGTGCCAATAATGTTTGTTTAATATTCTGGAGGGGAAGATCACTGCACCCCCTATTGATATTACATATACATAAGAAATTAACTCAGTTTAAGATTGTGCAAAAAAAAAAATTTAAAGCTTTTGCCCCCCCAGAAAAAATTTGTAGCTACGCTAATGAATTTTTATCTACCCTATTAGAATTGTATGGAGAATTGAGGTAAAACCCACCTTTAAGTTGTAAAAAATTATTAGCAGAGTATATTTAAATTTTCATTAAAAAAATCCGAAGCAAGTTGGAACAAAAGTTTAAAAAAAAACTCCTCCTGTAAAATTTGCTTTCTGTGGGTTACGTTATTTTAGCGATTAGGGCTAAATATATGTAAATTTTTAATAATATGAAATACTAGCCAAACCCGGCGCGCGTTGCTAAGCCCCTTAATGAATCAAAATGCATCCTGAATTTAAATTGAATATCAAGTGCAAAAAACTAAAAAAAATGTTTAATGGGCGTGGCACTGCCCACTTTTCTAATCAAGAAATTGTATAGTCATGACAACTCAATATGTGTGCAAAGTTTCAAAAGAATCGGACCAGTGCAAGTACCTCAAAATTATAATTGTTTTTATGGGCGTGGCCCTGCCCACTTTTCTAACCACGAAATTATATGGTTATGACAGCTCGATATGTGTGCAAAGTTTCAAAAGAATCGGATCAGTGCAAGTACCTCAAAATTATAATTGTTTTTAGGGGCGTGGCCCTGCCCACTTTTCTAATCACGAAATTGTAAAGTCATAACAGCTCAATATGTGTGCAAAGTTTCAGAATAATCGGTCCAGTGCAAGTTCCTCAAAATGATACCTATTTTTTATGGGCGTGGCACTGCCCACTTGTCTAACCACGAAATTATATGGTTATGACAGCTCGATATGTGTGCAAAGTTTCAGAAAACTTGGTTCAGTGCAAAAACCTCAAAATTATAACCTTTTTTTATGGGCGTGGCCCTGCCCATTTTTCTTATTTCGAAATTATTTAGTCATGACAGCTCGATATGTGTGCAAAGTTTCAGAAAAATCGGTCAAGTACAAGTAGCTAAAACTGATAACTAATTTTTATGGGCGTGGCCCCGCCCACTTTTTTCCACCCATAAACACTCCCTGGTATGTGTACAACAACTTGCCAAAGTTTGAGTCCGATCGGTTTTACAGTTTCGGAGTCTATAGCTAACACACACACACACACACACACACAGAGTTTTACTTTTATATATATATAGATAGATAATAAGCAAAAAATATGACAAAAAAATCTTTAGTCGTTTTTTTAATAATCACTCTATTAACTGCCAATTATTTACACGGTACTGTATATGTAGACAGCTATTGCGTAATTTAAAGCACCTTTTACAATGTTTCTACTGCCTAATTACACATGTTACATAAAGTACATCGTATTTAATAGACGTCATATTAACGTTATGGTTGCTGAAGTTAAACAATAAAACACTTGATAAAACATTAATTCTTTTTAAACTCATTTTTTTTCTTTATCTATTTTAATTTTAAATGAAAGCTTTGTAAATAAATTAACAAATTATTTTGTCTTTAATTGCAAGTGTGTACATACACAAAAAAAAAACACTCAAGTGTTTAGGTTCAAAATTTAGATTTTATCGCAGACTACAAAACTTAATCATGTAATTTGTATGAGAAGGGAAAAATTACGGAAAAAAATACAAAAACTTTAGAGATTCAAATCTCTATAAATTCAAGGGGACTTACATAAATAATGTATTTATTTTTTAAGTTGGAAATTTTTTTATGCATACGTAGGTCACATATTAGGGTTTTCGATTTTTGAATTGCAATTTATTTTATTTCAATCCGGGATGTATACGAAAAATATAAAAATGTAGACTTTTCTGTGAATAGGTAATTTATAGCAATTTTCTAGAATAATTCTAAGCAAGAATTGAGTACATTTATCGGAAAACGGTATTTTCAGCAAGTGAAAGCTGAAATTAGGCTTCTGTTCATTGCGTTTTACGAAACAACAACGTGTTATAATTGTGAAAACTTGTTGCAAACTTCGAAGTCGAGAAAGACATTCATTCGAAAAATGGTCAAGAAATTTAAAGAAACTGTTTCGGTTATGGACATTAAACACATTAAAAAAACAAGTAAGTGTGCTTATAAAAATCATATATTTAAAAAAATACATATAAAAAAAACATATAAATATAAAAACATCCCATTGCAAAATTATAAATTGAGTTAACGTATGTATGTATGTTTCGAAAAAAAAAAATTACAAAAAAAAAAAAAATAAAAAAAAATATTAAAAACAAAAAAAAAAACAATAAAAGAATTACAAAAAAAAATTAAAAGAAAAATTAAAAAATTAAAAAAAAAATTTAAAAAAAAATTAAAAAAAAAATATAAAAAAAAATATAAAAAAAAATTAAAAAAAAACAATAAAAAACAAAAATAAAAAAAAATTGTTCTTGGCTCAGCTGGGATTCGATGCCACGTTTACGCCAAACGCGGTGGTCGTGGTTTTTTGCTCATATCTCAGAAAGTTATGGGGCGATTGTGCTGAATTTCTATAACGATTCATTCCCGGATATTTCCAAAGGATTGATACCATATGCAGATCTGAGGAACATATAGTGGCTTCTAAATGTTGATTTCAACCACAACACAGACAGACGGACATACGGTCAGGTCTCAATCGACTCCTCTATTCAGAAAATATATACTTTATGCTATATATACGTTTGTGCACCACAGGTTATAAAAACAAGTGCAATTTGTAGTTAAATAAACTGCGAAGTTTCAGATTTCTTTGTAACTGAACAAGTGGAATAAATGGTTCTCCATATAAATATGCTGAAATGTATGGTTCAACCACTCGAATTTTCTATGAAACGCCATATCTCGAAAACCAAAACAAATTTTAATAAAGTAATTTTTAGCCTATATTTATTCAAGTTGATTAATAAATCCCGTGTTTTTGTTGATCCGTGTTATTTTCTATCATTTAATTTATATTTTAAATATAATTGGGGGATTCACAATAGTGTGATAATATCAAATGTCCTACAATAAAAGCATGAAAAATTAAGACTATTGTGAACAACCCCTCACAATTAGGTGTGCTATTTTGAATTTAAATCAGCTGATGTAAAACGATTATAAAAATAATAATAAATATTTTATTTCATAATGTCAAAAACAAGTTAAAAAAAAAAACAAAATAATAGCCAGTTTGTGCAAAAAGTACATTTTAGATGTTGTAATGGCAGACTCAAGTAAATAAATAACATTTATTTATTTGTTTTTGTATTAAATATAAATTAAATTTTGTTTGATGAACAAAAACAGCAGAGTTCTTAGCCGATCTTATTTGACGCCGCCAGTTATTTGTTATCAAAAATTAGCAACTGCGCTTAAATTTGGATGTAGGCCCGATAAAATTATACAATGAACGGCGACGGCTTACAAAAACTATTGCGGCTTGGCTTAGCCGTCTTATCCGTTTAGCACAGGTCTCTGCTTATTAAATACGACAGCACAATAAACATAGCGTACAAAGTTCTATTATTATAAGACACTTTTTGTTTGAAAAGCAACAACAACATTTTTAAACCATTGTAAAATTTTAGAACAATATGACAATATGACATGATAAGACACCTTGTGAATCACCCAAGTATCTTTAAATTTACAGTCCTTTGGCTTAATCTTCTCATATATATAATTAACACTTACCACATTTAAAATCTCTGTAGTGTTGCGTAAGATGATGTTCACTAACGTATTTTAATTGCTGCTGCTGCTGCTGTTGTTGTTGTTGTAGTGGTTGTAGCTGTTGTGAACCTGTATGTTGTTCCGGTTCTAAAATTTCCTCGTCTTCTTCGTCATAAATTTCCGGCTCCGGTTCTACACGCCAATAATACTCTGCAATATCCAGTGCGTCTTTGCAACGATCGATATGGTTATAGTCCAACGAACGCGAATGACGCAACTGATGATGACGCGTTGGATGCGATGACGACCAGTGACCTAAACCAGCAGCTGCACTATGACAGCTGGTGGCCAAGTCGAGATGTGAAATGGATTTATTGTGTCGCCAACCAGAGCCACGGGACGGACATTTATAATCGGGAAAGGAGCTTTCAGCGAAACGAACACGGTCTACGTAATTGTAGATGTATTCTTTAGATTTTCTAAAAACAAAAGAAAATAATGATTTTAGAGAAATTTCCATTATTAAATTTAAATAAATTTTTAATATTCCAACAACTGGGCAAATCGTGTGTTGTGTTACATTGCTATTGGTTTGCTTTTTGGGTCCTTTGACTTCAATAAGTTAATCATTCAAAAAAAAAACCTTAATGCTGATTAAATCTGTTTCCGAAAACCTTTTTTATCCTTTTTTTTTTATATTTTTGTGCGTGTTTTATTTTATGACTTTATAGAAAAGGTTTCAGAGCCGACAACCATCAACGTCGTACATGCATGTTTTGTAATTCAATTGAATGCCAACATCGATTTGTGTTTTGTTTGAAAATGTGTTTGCAAAACCATAAATATACATTCATATGGAAATGTTAAAGCACACGTCATATTTGAGCACGAAACAAAAAAATTAATATAAAGAAATACCAAAAATTTATTAATACTATGAATTTTAGCCTAAAAAATTTAAATTCAAGTGTTTTTAAATATTCGAAAATTCTAACTTCGCTTCCAAAAATTTTAGAAATTGGAAACTTTATCACTTAAAGCCTAGAGATTTAAAATATATATAAAATTTAAATTTCACAGCATTTGGTTTTTTTTATTTCGAAAATACAAATTTTGTATCCAAATTAAAAATAATCAATGTTCGATAATCATAATACTTTTGACATGAGTAAAATTTTGGCTGCAACAAAATAAGCTTAGAAATTTGGTTTTAAAAATGTATGTCTATAAAACTATGGTTGATTTCATTTAAATTACAAAATTAAAAATTTTTTCGGGTTCACTCTTTATATTTTCGAATTTTAAAAATTACATTTCCAGCCAATATTTTCAAAAGACTAACCTTTTAACATTTGCTTTTTTACAGAAGAATTAAAAATATTGAGTTTTATTAATGTTCGAAAATTCGAACTTATGTTCGAAATTTTTTTTTAAATAAGAAATTGCTAAATTGTCTAAAAATTTACAATATATAACCAATTTTTTAATTAGGATTAAACTCGACACTTGTCAAATGGCACAAATTTTTTAAATGTAATAAATTTTAATGAGAATGTAATATATCGTTACCTTAGTCGGAAAAAGTGCTAATTCCTTTTTTTTTTAAATTATTCAGGAGAAAAGTTTTTTTTTGAAAATCTGTAAATGAAGTTTTTTTCTTTAGTCCATCCTCTTAAATATCCAGTAGTTGTGGGATTTTTAAATAAATCATTTGCGACTTATAGGCTTTTTTGGACTTTGCACATTTGCTCCCTGAAATTTTATTATTTTAGTAGGGACTATTTTTTTCTTAAATAAGATTTCTTTTACTTCTGAAATTTAATTTAAGGAATTCTTTCTTATAAAGAGTAATTCTTTACAGCGGAGTTCGCTGTAACCAAAAAAAAAATTTATATTTTTATTTATTTTTTGTGGTACATTTTTCCACTCTTCGGTGAAACGAAGTTTATACTTTATTTCACAATTTGATGTAAATTTAATTTCACGAATATCCGTTACCTTGTAATTTCCTCTACCTCTTCCAGGCAGAATGCTTTTACAAAAACAAGGTGTTGACATGTTTAAGAAACGAAAAGTCCAAATATATAACTTCGTATGGTTCAGGCTTTTTCCGGGCTGTTCTGCATATATCAGTATATTCAGAAGGAACAGCCATACTTCTATTTTTTATTGCACGTTCAATGATGGAGTGTACACTATCAGCTTCCATTTGTGTGTGGCCAATTGCCGAGATTTTTTGTTCAAACGTTATGTTATGTTGAACTGCTGAATTCAGCAAGGCAATGCTCATTATGGTGGTTCGATTTTGGTAGGTACAGCCGTCACTATAAAAAATAATTTTTTTCGCCTTCTCTTTTTCATAAGGGACCTTTTGTTCGATGAAGTACATCCAGATGCTCGACAATTCTTAAGCACCTAATCCACCTCATTCCAATTCATTCCATATAAAGCCATAAGCTTTATAATTTGAAAGGTTGAAAGAGACCAAGTTGTGGACTTGCAGCTTCGTGCGATAGTGCATACTGCTTACCTGGGATTTTGGAGCCAACAATACGGCTTTAAGGTCTACTGCAAAACCATGTTTCCTCATCACGATCTCTAATTTTTAATTAAAAAAATTGTTCCTTTTAACTGGACTTGGCATATTTTCTTACTTTTTAAATTTTTTTTTTGAACTTCGCATATTTGCCCACCACTGCATTCCAGCAAGAAAAAACAAAATAATGGTATTATGTTTGCTTGTAAATGATGTTCATAATCTCAATTTCGGCGAAAAGTGGACTTAGCACCTTTTCCGACTAACGTAACGATATATTAAATATTTAGATATCAACTTCAATTTTCCCCAGTTATTCAAATTTCCAGCAATTCTTAACTACTTATGTATTATGAATGTATTAAATTTTTTTTGTCAGATATATTTTGATAAATAAAAACTGCAACTGTTTTAAAGAATTTTTGAATTTGTTGTGGTTTTCTCTTCAAATTAACAAGGGTGTAATTTAAACTTTATTTTAAACATATTCAAACAAATTCTTGCATGTTCGCACAGCACAATAAATAAATACCAACGCACCCTTTTACGTCACGTATGAACTTTAATCACATGCAGATCTTGTACTCAATAAAGTAATAAAATAAAAGACACAAATATTTGTATTAGTTAGAGTACAATAAATCAATATTGATTTCCTTTATGTATTGTATTAAATGCCTGCAATACGAAACCAACTACGTAACACATCAAATCAAAAAAAGATAATCCTTTACTTAGAGAATCAGAATACGAACTTGTCGAAAACAATTTTAAATACTTTTTGAGTAGATATTTTTTTTCTCTTTAAAAAAAAAAATTCAAATAAAAAATGCAATAATATTTTCCAATAATGCTGCGATTCTTTTATTTACATAGAAAAGTTGAAGGAAAAACTTTTTATTTTATCATACACCACAAACTTTTGCAGCTGTAACAAGTAAGAGTGCTATATTCGGCCGTGCCGAATCTTATATACCCTTCACAACGTGTAGTCATGCAATAACAGTAGTTTGTATCACCATTCATCTCATATTAAATACGTACATACATACCTTTATATAAAAAACATACATATATTAACAACATCCCATTGTAAAATTAAAAATTTACGTATGTATATAAAAAAAAAAATAAAAAAAAATTTAAAAAAGGATTTTACAAAATAATTTAAAAAAAATAATTAAAATATAAATAATAAATATAAAACAAAAAAAAAATAATAAAAAAAAATAAAAAATAAAATTTGAAAAAAAATAATAGAAATTTAATAATATATTAAATAAAAAATAAAATAAAAAATAAAATAAAAAAAAACTATAAAAAAAAATATAAAAAAAAATTTTTTTTTGGTTCAGCTGGGATTCGATGCCACGTTTACTCTAACCGGTATACACGTTTGTATGTATGTATGTTGTTGTTGTAATGTTGTTTTTGTGAAAAAAAAATCGAGGTGGTCGTAAGTTTTTGCTGATATCTCAGTTGCTTCTGTACGGTTGTTTCTGATTTTCAATACCGATCTACTCCTGAATATTTCTGATATTTTAATACCTCACCCGGGTCCAAGCGATGTCGGAGGGCTTCAAAAAATTGATTTCAACATACACACGGACAGACGGACAGACTGACAGAGCTTAATCGTCTCCCCTATTGATAAGCTTACAGAAAATATATACTTTATGGAGTCGGAAATGAAAATTGTAGAAATTTCACACGGAATGACAAACCTATATATACCCTTTATCACTGTGTGAAGGGTATAATAAATCCTTTCAAATTGTTATGTTCACACCAAGAATTTGGTCACTATGTATACGAAATTTTAATAATAAAAATATTCTCAATGACTTTGAATCTTTAAAAGTTTATTAATTTATTAAATCGTAAATGTTTCACAGCTTGCATGCATGCATAATGTGTTCACACTAATGTAACGCTGCCTAAAATATCTTAAGACTAATTTCAATAATATTACAAATAAAATTAAAATTTTTGAAAGAAAACATTTCATCATGAACCCTGTATGTGAATTTTATTCCACTACTACAGTTCTACAAATTACTAAGATATATCGACCCCTGTGCGCGAAAACATCGTATTTGACGTTTTTTTTTTATAAATCAACTTTTTTATGCAAATTGCTTCTACATCCATTAATCCATCTGCTGATAAAATATTATATATGTAATAAAGTAATAAAACCGCCCTCCTGTAAAATTTAGTTTTTGTAACATACGATAATTTCGCTGACAGGGGTCGATTTTATCTATATAAATAAAAAACAAAAGTCGTTCATTGGTAATTTCATCACTTAAGAACGGCTGCAACAATTTCGCTTATTTTATTTTTAATGTTTGTCATAATCCAACTTTACGCAAAAAAAAATATCACACCTACTTTTACGCCCTCTTTTTATTTCATTTAAATTCGGAGAATAGCTGAACCGATTTGTCTAGTTTCGTTTTGCAAAAATTCGTAGTAATCTATGTTAAGTTTTTACAGAAACCGTTTTTGCTAATTTTTTTATGTTTGTAAAATCTTCTTCTATATACAATAGCCCCTTGATCAAGTGATGTAATATATAGCGGGAAAATTTTTATTATTGAAAAGACCTTAAGCTTGAGAAGGGGCTATTGCACGTTGTTAAGGGGGGGTCAAAGAAACTAATAATTATCTTCTTCTATATAAATAAAATCGAATTGATGTCTATTGCTAAGCGTATGAGAATGGCTGAATAGATTTTATTAATGTTACCCTTTAAACTAGAATGTAAAAGGGTATATCACAAAAAAAAGGGTGGTCACAAGTAGAAAGGCCCAAACAGCCAAACTTAAAGCAGAGCGGCAAGCGTTTTTCGGCTGTCAAATAATCTCATGTCCGAACAATTTTTATGAACCAAACCGAAATACCGCGACGGCAACACTTTGTTATTGGAAAGTCCAATTTTGACAAGGCGTTAGGTATGGAAGTTGGCTGCAGTACAACTGTTGTTGTTTTTACTTTTGTAATGGTTGAAAAGTAATGCCATTTTAGTTATTTTCAGGTTAATTTTGCGATTTTATTTATATTTAGTGAGTTTTCTTAAAAAACCATATGTGAACATTACATTCATTACACAACGTTGACGCTCTTGTTTAGGTTTGTCTCCTCAGCGTTGCCGCTCAGCGAAATATTACTCAATGCCTGCCGCTCTTATTTAGGTTGGTTTACAGAGTTTTTACGATATTGAGTTTTTCAGTGATGTTATTATATTTAACATAAATAACCCTCAACGCGAAAATTTTTAAGTATCAAAAAAAAAAAAAAAAGAATTTTAGAAACAATTTTACAAAAGAAGTTGCATTATGGTAATGCAAAATAATTTTTGTCTTTAACTCTGGGGATTCGTATACGATTTGTCTAAAACTTTTTACGAATACTCTAGAGTTATATCATATACTTTTGCAAATAATTACAGTCATGTTTATAAACTACTAGAAAAGCCCGGCGCACGTTGCTACGCCACTTAATGAATACAAATGCATTCTGAATTTTAATTGAATATCAAGTGCAAGTAGCTTAAAATTATAACTTATTTTCTATGGGCGTGGCCCTGCCCACTTTTCTAATCACGAAATTGTATAATCATGACAGCTCAATAATGTGCAAAGTTTCAGAAAAATCGGTCCAGTGCAAGTACCTCAAAATTATAACTTTTTTTATAGGCGTGGCACTGCCACTTTTCTTGTCACAAAACTGTATAGTGATGACAGCTCAATATGTGTGCGAAGTTTTAGAAAAATCGATCTAGTGCAAGTAGCTAAAAATTATAACTTATTTTCTATTGGAGTGGCCCTGCCCACTTTTCTAATCACGAAATTGTATAATCATGGGAGTTCAATATGTGTGCAAAGTTTCGGAAAAATTGGGCAAGTGAAAGTAGCTAAAAATGATAACTGATTTTTTATTGTCGTGGGCCCGCCCACTTTTTACCACCCATAAACACTCCCCGGAATGTGTACAACAACTTGGGGTACATATAAAAAGTACCCAAAAACTAGTTTCAAAAATGTTCCAAGTACCTTTGTTTTTTGATATATATTTTTCTTCTCCTTTAGAGAAGTACATACAATGAATTCACCTAAAGCTTTCTGGCTTGATTTATTTGCTCAGGATACATAAAGTGTAACAAAAAACATAACAAAGTTGTATATTTCATAAAATCTATATGTGAGTACGTAAAGAACGAAATGTGCAACCCTTGTTAAACATATTGCGTGCACGAATGGGTGTGAGATTTGACATAGTTTTTATGCGGGGAGGGAGTATTCGGTTTAATAATTTCAAACTTATAAAAATTATACACCCAGCAAACAAATTGGGAGAGAATTAAAATCAACCCATTTTTAAATGTCAATCGCTTAAGAATGATTAGGAACATTTGATATCGACTGTAAAAAGTATTAGAGAAGATCATAAATAAATCTTGTTACAGGGTGTTTATTTTTTAGTTCTCAATTGAAATAGAAAAATTTCTGCAAAAAATATTTATGAAATTTTTTAATATTGAAACATTATTCTCAGTAAATTTATTGTTTCAGGAATATCGTGACAAACTAATCAAATGCCGTCAATCTACTAAAACAACTTTTCGTAATTCAATAAAAATTACGATGTCTGTTAAAATATTAATAGTTTCCATAAAAAATTATCTACAAAATGATTTTACAAATATAATAATAAAAAAGGTGAATTATTGTTTTTTGTTGTTGTTGTTGTTGTTGTAAATTACTCGTAATTATATTGCGTGCCTTGTAACATGAATAAATGCTTTTTAATTGAGGCACATAGAAGTTAGTAATCTTTACATTATGTTCTAGCAATCATCATTTTTGAATACATATCAGGTGATAAACCCACACAATGACTTTTCAGGCTACCACCGCTATAAATGTGGCCATTTTGTCGTGTTCATGTTTTGTCGTGTTCATTTTTACCGCAAAAAAAATTTGTCGACAACTTTCTCGCATTGATCAAAGTGTTGCAAAGTAAATTTTTAAAATTTTTAAATGTTAATTAATAGGCAAACTAAAATAAGCCCGTAATAACCGAGATTGAAATCAGCTGTTTTTTTATGTTCTACATTACGAATAAATTATATTAAATCTTGTGTGAAAAAATTCTAGGAAGCTTAAAAACGTTTTAAGGCGATCATGTTATTTTTGGATTTTTTTAAACATATGGATGGCAAATTTAAAAACTAATTTTCATTCCAGATTCGACCACATCGAAAATTGGGTGGACATATCGACGAAGTCGGATTACATATGGAATAACTTTGATTGTATTTAAGCTTATAAAATAATTTTCTGGGTATCTAAAATAGTTTGCTTTGTATTTATTTAAACAGAATTTTGTTGTAAATACAGACATTTATAAATATTCATAGTTTTTCAAATAACGTCATATAAGAAATTTAATAATATTTGTAATTTGAAATTCCCAAATATCACTAAAAATATATTTACTTTGTACTCGGGATTACCTATTTTCACAAGGAAAAATCAAAACCGGTTGTGCCCTTCTCAGGCCATCATCTTACATACAAGCAGCAATCTATATATATAAAAATCAATGTGTGTTTGTATATTTGTTTGTCCTTTATAGACGGTTAAACAGCTGGACCGATTTCCTTGTCTGGAAGGAACTATAGGCTATACTTTGGTTTGAAATTGTAAGTGGGCGGGGTGCCACGCCCTATTAAAGAATAAGTATTAAATGTTATATATCACGAAAGTTAATGCAGCTAGAGTCTTCAAATTAAGTACGGTAAACTTTGACATCCACACGAACATTTGGGTAAAAAATGGGCGTACTTGCAATAGTAGGCGTGGCCACATGAATTAAATACTAAATTTCGTATATTTGGAAAACGATATCGACTAGAGTACTAAAATTTTGCAAAATCAACTTTGACACCCAAATAAACATTTCTGGAAACAATGGCTACATCAGAAATAGTGGACGTGGCAGCTCTCATAGCAATTGAATGCTAAAATTCGTATATTCGGGAAGCGATAACAGTTAGAGTACCCAAATTTTGCACAAGAAGCTTTGACATCTATATGACTATTTTGATAAGAAAAGGATGCTTTAGTAATAGTGGGCGTGGCACCTGTCATATGAATTAAATAAAAAAATTCGTATATCTGGGAAGCGATAATAGTTAGAGTACCCAAATCTTGCACGAGAAGCTTTGACATCTATATGACTATTTTGATAAGAAAAGGATGCTTTAGTAATAGTGGGCGTGGCACCTGTCATATGAATTAAATAAAAAAATTCGTATGTCTGGGAAGTGATAATAGTTAGAGTACCCAAATTTTGCAAGAGACACTTTGACGTCTATATGATTATTTGAATAAGAAATGGTTGATTTAGTAATAGTAGGCGTGGCACTTGCAAAATAAATATATTTTTGAACATAAAATTTTTATTTCTTTACGATGGGGGTAGCGAAGCACACCGGGTATTAGCTAGTTGTATATAAAAGATTTAATTCTTTGTGTTCGATGTACCACTCCCATCAGTCGAGTAGGTTGAGTCGTTCTCAGTGAGGCTATTCCATACATGCTGCAGTGGTATTTTTATACCCTTCACACAGTGAAAAAGGGTATATATAGGTTTGTCATTCCGTGTGAAATTTCTACAATTTTCATTTCCGACCCCATAAAGTATATATATTCTGAAAGCTTATGAATAGGGAAGTCGATTAAGCTCTGTCAGTCTGTCCGTCTGTCCGTGTGTATGTTGAAATCAACTTTTTTAAGCCCCCCGACATCGCTTGGACCCGGGTGAGGTATTTAAATATCAGAAATATTCGGGAGTAGATCGGTATTGAAAATCAGAAACATCGGTACATAAACAACTGAGATATGAGCCAAAACCCACGACCACCTCAATTTTTTCTTCACAAAAACAACATTACAACAACAACATACATACATACAAACTTGTATATTTGTTAAAGTAAACGTGGGATCGAATCCCAGCTGAGCCAAAAAAAATTTTTTTTAATATTTTTTTTTTTTAATTTTTTTTTTATTTTTTATTTATTATATTATTTATATTTTTATTATTTTTTTTTAATTTTTTTTTTAATTTTTTTATTTTTCTTTTTGTTTTATATTAATTATATATATTTAAATTTTTTTTCTAAATTTATTTTTTAAATTTTTTTTATTTTTTTTTCAACATATTTATAATTTTACAAGGGGATGTTTTTATAAAGGGTGTTTTTTTAAGCCCGATAGAACTTGAAATTGTAAAAAATAACACAAAAAATTAAATTGTAATCAAAATTTTTTTTTATTCGAAAGATCAATACGTGACATTAACATTTGAAAATGATTTCCGGCATATGGGCACCGCGGCTGTTCTTGACGAAGCGCATTCTGGACGTCCGTTGTTTTATCGCAAAATTGTGTTCAGCGATGAGGCGCATTTTTGGCTTAACGGGTTTGTTAATAAGCAAAATTGCCGCATATGGAGCGAGACCAATCCACAAGAGACCCTACAGACTCCATTACATCCAGAAAAATGCACCGTTTGGTGCGGTTTTCACGCTGGTGGCATCATCGGACCTTATTTCTTCAAAAATGAGGCCGGAGCTCGCGTTACGGTCAATGGAGATCGGTACCGCACCATGATCAATGATTTTTTGTTTGAAAATATGGATGACATTGATCCGGAGGAGATGTGGTTTCAACAGGATGGCGCTACGTGCCATACGGCGAACGCAACCATCGACTTATTAAAATCAAAATTTGGCGATAAGTTGATTTCGAGAAATGGACCTGTCAATTGGCCTCCAAGGTCGTGCGATTTGACACCTCTCGATTATTTCCTGTGGGGCTACGTGAAGTCACTGGTTTATGCTGATAAACCAGCAACAATTGACGCCTTGGAGGCCAGCATTGTTCGTGTTATTCGTGACATACGGCCAGCAGTGCTCGAAAAAACGGCCCAAAATTGGACGTCCAGAATGCGCTTCGTCAAGAACAGCCGCGGTGCCCATATGCCCGAAATCATTTTCAAATGTTAATGTCACGTATTGATCTTTCGAATAAAAAAAAAATTTTGATTACAATATAATTTTTTGTGTTATTTTTTACAATTTCAAGTTCTATCGGGCTTAAAAAAACACCCTTTATATGTATGTTTTTTATATGTGTGTACGTATTTCATATGAGATGAATGGTGATACAAACTACTGTTATTGCATGACTACACGTTGTGAAGGGTATATAAGATTCGGCACAGCCGAATATAGCGCTTTTACTTGTTTTTATATTTATGTGTAGGAAAGTGTATTTTTTTTTTCTTTGATTGAGAGTATTCAAGAACAGATTTCATAATTTGTTGTTTATACGAACTATGTCTGGGTAATTATAAATACAACAAAAAATAAAATAAGCGAAATCTGTCAAGGGGTTTCCAGGTTATACTCTAGCATATATAGGTTTGTTATTCAGTGTGAATTTTCTACAATATTCAATATTCCGACCCAATAAAGTATATATTTTCTGAAAGCTTATAAATAGGGGAGTAGATTAAGTATTATTCGTCTGTTCGTGTGTATGTTGAAATCAATTTTCTGAAGCCCCCCGACATCAGCGAAACTCACGTAGGGTATCAAAATATCAGATATATTTGGGAGCAAATCGGTATTGTAAATCAGCATAATCGCCTTATAACTTTCTGAAATATGAGAAAATAAACACGACTGCCTCTGTTTTTTTTCTGCTTATTTTTACCACAAAAATTAAAATTTTTCAAACCTAGGATAAATTTTAGACACGGTTGTAACTATATGTAGATTTGGTATGGCTCTGGAGATATTCATGGAAAATTTTGGACAAACTGACAATAATTGGCAAAGTTATAGTCCAAAATTATTTGAAGAAATTTATATTTTTTAAATGTATCAAAATTTTTCAAACTCCTAAATAATTTTTGCACGCCCTAAATATACCAAATTATAAGCCGTAATCTCGGAAATTATTTCTTAGAAAAAACTAACAAATCGGTTTGAAACTAGCTGAGATATATGTAAGCATCAAATTACAACTGCTTCGGTGTTTTTCCTAAAATTTACAAACAAAAATCGATATGATATGAGTCAAATATTGTAGTAACGGCTTTGTCCCATTGAATCCCCACAATGTTAGTATCAAATAAAAGGGCATGACCATTACAATGTAGTAAACTATTAAACAAATGTGTAAAATGGCGTCTTAAGCAAAATGGCGGAACAAATTTTTTTAACCCCAACAATATGGGTATCAAATGAAAGGACTTGACTAGTGGAAGACAGTAGTAACTATGTAAAAATTCAAAATCAAAGATGGCGTCGGAAATAATAAAAGAAAATAGCGTATTGCATGAAGTCTAAAATCTAGGATTTGCTACAATGTGGTATTAATACCTACGTACATGAGGGTTAAGGATCTTATCAGATTCGGAACGGCCGAATACAGCGCTCTTACTTGTTTTCTATATAAACGTTATCCTTGTAATTATGCAGACAAGACAAAGCTCTCGAGCAATTCCAAAGTGTTGCTTTTACAAATATGCGGCTACGCTCACTTTTCTAATTTTTTTCTCCTACAAGCCTTGTCTTGGTAACAGAAAAGAATCAGCGAAATCGGTTAAGCCAACCTTAACTTACGTTCTATATATCGATGGTCACAAATAGAACTCAATTACTATATTATCATGCGTTAAATTTTTGTATCGAGATGTATTTGTGTGATATGTATTGGATCCATGAATAACTCAACATCATAAAAAAAAAAAATACTAGTTAGGCCCTTTTTACTTGTGACCATCAATAAAGACATTCTAACAAATTTAATTTGTTAAACAATTACTGTTAAAAAAAATAATTTAAATAAAAAAAAAAATGCTAATTGTCTTTTATTATTTATCTACTTTAATTAATAAAAATAACAAATTTTATTTATCTCAATTTCTTTTTAATTTCATTACAGGTAATTGCTTCACAATGTTGCTTTTAAGAAAGAAATTCAAATTATGATGTTGGCATTTAATATCAACAAATTATATACATACATACATTTAATATGTATATATGTGTGTGTATATATGTAAGTATATATGTATGTAGTGTATGAATACCACTCTTAACTCCGTGTATGTATGTATTATAATATTATTTTCTTTTTTCTTCTAATACTTGTGTAAATATCTATGTATGTATATGATTAGACATCATTATAAATATGTAAAATTCAAATGTATATAAATGTATTCAAGACATTTATACATGTATTTAATTCGTTTGTACGAGTATGTATGTATTTACTAACATGTACTCGTTTGTATTTACAATCTAGAAGTTTGTGTACATTTAAGCGATAATCATCAACAACTTGATAATTATTATGGCTCATTGAAATTTTATAGCTTCATTAAATGTCGACGACTTGAAATTGTGTTTCAGAAAATAAAAAAAAAAATATAAAATTACAAATTTATAAAATGATTTACATCGTTGGGAAATTTAAACATGTAAATACTCTACTTGTTGATGAGGATTGCGGATAAAAGTCAAAAGTGAAGTATTAAATTGCCACCGATGACCAAATACGTTGACATGTAAATAAACAGTAAAAGATTACAATTAAATCACAACCTATTAAACAAAGATCATGTATCTGACTGTCTGATTTGATAGTTTCAACAATGATGTTTGAAAGCCGTAGCCAAAATCACTGCATACAGCTATTGGCGATACATGAAATTTTAAGACCTTAAGTATGTCCTTTGAGATAAAATATTGGATCTGGTGTGATTTAAACTCAATATCTAAAGGCTCAATACTTTCAACTACAAATAGACAAATGTCAAGGTTCTAGCAAGGTCCACTGTTACGTTGTTATTTTACAACCCAGCAAAATAACTAAAAGCACTGCAAAGTATTATACATTTTTAGGACCAATAGTGCTCAAGAATTCATTCTAAAGGTAGAATTAGTACTTTTTGTTTCGTTCCGAATCAGCTGACTTCATTCTGTTAAATAGAAAATGTGTACAAGTCGTTAGTTGTTCTGTTACTTTCCGTGCCGTTGCGGATGAGTCTGTAGAAAATAGAATTCAACGTTAAGTGACGGCCATTGAGAGAGAAACAGCAGATATTTAGGTGCCTATATTTTAAAGGTGGCTGCAACACAGAGACTCTGTTTGCTTATAGATGAAATCGGACACAACAAATTTTTTTTTTATGTACGGACTTTGACTAGAAAAAGAAACAAAAATATAATTAGCTTGTTTTTGTAAGATTACCTTGTAAATTAAGGCAGATGTTTTTTTATAGAAGAAGTAACTACAAAAATTAAACAACAGAACGGCACGTCACAGAACGACAACAGAAAGTAAAGACTAATGAAGCCTTAAATCTCTGTAATAGTGAGAAATAATTGTCATTAATTCTATGCTTCAAAATTTATGCAAAATCATGCTAAATGTCTTATTTAAACAAACATCATTACTCGGCTTCTTTTCATCTAATTTGAATGAGTTGTATGCACTATTTAATAATAGGGCTGATGGACTTGCCAAAGCCGGTAACACCTTAGATTCGGTTGAAACCAGTTGTGCTTTAGGTATTCCTTTGTGAAAGAGAAAGCAGCTGATATCGCATCGATTCTATTTGGATGCCAAAGAAAAATGGGTGAGAGAACCCACTTGCTTAGAAACCAGAAATATCTGGCCTGACATGGATGCGTATAGAACGCAATATGCGGTGAATATGCCCCGAATCCACCTTAGGAACCTCATAGCGGTCATTACCGTATACTGGCTTATAGGTACACATGCGAAAAGGTTAAGTATACCTTAAAACGACTTTTGCAGAAGTTGTGACAACGAGGAAGAGAAGGAGACAACGTAACATCTTCTCTGTAATTGTCCTGCATTCGGAGACCTGAGACACCAGATTCTAGGTCAGCGAATACTTGTTGATAAAACTTGTCTTTGCTCATGTGATCTGGGAAAGGTTCACCCCTTTATTAACAGGACGGGATGGCTGAGGAGCGACAGCCAGAGGACGCAGACGAACGGGCGTTGGTACCTAAGGTATCGCTACAGGAACCTCGGAGGACCCAAGTGAGCTATGCTTTCGGGCGGCTGCCGAACCTATCCTAACCTAACCATGCACTAATTAGAATAGATTGTAGTTCACAAATATATTCATGCAAACACATGATCTTAATAACACTTCAATATTTAAATCATTTTCAGCTAAATTTAATCACTTCGTCATTAGCTAAACCTCTGCACAATCACTTGTTTGTCATGTTTATATTTGCTGGAAGCAATTTAAAATATCTGGGGCCGAATTACGGCATTCGATCACGATCGAAATTTTATTCGAACGATCGAGTTCGCTGTGCTTTAGGTATAGAGATTCTAATAGGAATTTTACAATTTCGATCACGTTCGAATGCTGTAATTCTGCCCCAGGCCTGTCAATCATTCTAATTGGAATGATATAAATTTCGTACTTAGAATTTCGATAGTTTTTACTCTTTTTTGCTCTTTTATTTATATTACACCAAAAAAATTGTTAACCTCAAGGTGATAGATACTTAACATTTTTCTTAACACGCAAATCGCACGATGCTAATATTTTTGTGATGCCCCTAAAAGTATGCTTATTCACTTGAAGCATGAAAAGTGACTTAAATTTTCATTTTACTTTTGCTAAAGAAGCACGATATAATAAGAATAAGTATAAGTAAGAGCTTTTGAATTTTTACGAAAGCAACATAAAGGAATTTTTAGCGCTAATGAAACATTCATTCCCTTTTGTATTGCATCCACGAAAATTTTTAATTCGTTTTCATACGAAAGCACAACAAGGTATGTCTTTCGTACTGTTTATTATTTTAGCAGTTGAAAGAAAGCAGTCTAATTTATTTCAATAGTAGATATATTTTTTAAGCTTCTCCTTTACTTGCTACTACCTTTTTCAGCACTGCGTAAAGGTATGATTTAGCTGTTCCTGGTAGAGATGAAAAAAGCGCTTATTAAATACCAAAATGGGACAATTCGTAGTTTGATTACCGTCAGCACCGGCATCGTGTCCGATATTCTGACGGTGGTCTTTCCACTGGGTTGGGTCCGTGACTCCCAACCACAGTCTTTGTGATCATGCTGTTCAGCTCCGCCATGTCACAGGTAGCAATCTTACCTACATTAATTCTTGGTTCATGTAGATGCACCTTGGTCGAGAGCTCGGGTTATCTATCCCCTTAAATTGTATTTTTCGCTACATGGAATAGATTGCTAGGCAACAGAATCAGGTATGAATCCTTAAAGAAGCTGAACAATCCACCAGATAACTAGTTCTGTTGCAAGGCAACAGCACCCCGAGACATAAATGTCGTTATCCCACGGTGAGCATCGGTCATTAAACAATCATTCTCTATTCTATTGAGATGGCAACAGCACTCAAAAACATACGTGGTTGTCAGAAGTCTGACCGAAGTCAAGCATCAGACATTAACCACTTATAAATCCGTTTTCCGCTTGGAAGCAACCACAGTCTGAAACAAGTTCTGGTTGACCACTGGCTCCCGTGGTACCAGATAGGGGTCTGGTCAGCCTTGAAATATGCTCCTGACCAGTGTTTAATTCTCCCAAAATTATGGTCCCAAGAAGCCAGAGGTGTTGGTCTCACCTCTATACCCCTTACTTACAATCTACCAAAGCCTGGGAATAACCAAGAATACATGCCCCTTGGGTGGGATGTTGGTTTAGCAAAAAACGGACAGTGAAAGTTTGACATCGCATATAAAAATCATGCCTTATAGAAACGCTCTTAAAATGGGTAAGCACCAAGTAAGCGATTCAAAAAGCGCTGTTTGATAATGAAGTGGGATATTATAGGAACTTCATTCCATCTATTTCAATGGCAAAAAAGTAGTTTATTGAGTTTCGTTATGATCGGGCAAACACACGTGACTGCATACTTTTGAGATCACTACACTTGCATGTCATATGACAAGGTATTTTCAAAATTTAAATGTTCAATTGAGTTTTTGGGAGCCGTCTGCAAAATTTACTCCAACAATAAATTAAAAAAATGTTGGGAATTATTTTCCTTGAAAAAAAACTGTATTTTATTTAAAAGTAACGCTCTCAATATTAAACAAAATAGCTCTGTTTCGGAAAGTTTTTTTGTCTTGTGTAAACAGAAAATTAAATATACTTTTCCTTTGTGCTATTTTTGATGAATTGTTTTTTTTTTTGCCGAAATAAAGGAATAATCTTTTTTAATTTTCAAATTTAATTGCTTAATACATTTAAGCTGCAGACCTTTCCATACCCCTAAAAGCATTTTCCCTGTCTAATCGACAAACATCAAACTTGTACTAGACACTTTAATGCAAATGGCCAAAGAAAAGGACACAATTTATCCTTTACAGTTATATTCTAAACAAAAGAGAACATTAGTTTATTTCTTATAAACTAATTTAAAAAAAAAACTTTTTTGAATGTCGAGCGATTAAGGAATGAAAAAGGTAAAAAACTTTTTTAAACTTCTTTGTAACAGAAAAAAATTAAGTTAAAATGCACTTGACCCTTATCAAATACAAGCTAAAAACATGTTGCGCACTTTTGGGAAATGGCAGTTTCCAAGGGTTAAAAATGGTTTAAAATTGTTTGTACTTTTCTGCTGAAACATTTTTTTAATTAACTGATACAACAATTTAAACCACATATCTGTGTAACAAACTGTGTTATAATATACAATTTTAGAGTCCTGCTAATTTCTAATTTATAAAAATTCTCTTCAAAGCGAAAATATTTGACAAATTCTCTTACAATTTGGAGATATGTTGGTAAATTTTATTCGGGTTAATAAAGACAAACGTTTATAAAATGAAGCTAAATTAAGATGTAGGGCTTACAAAAACATCTAAAAACGTTTACGAAAGCAAATATGGTTTTAACATGCATGCATACACACAAATTAGGGGATTCCAAAAAAAACTTGTTTTTATTTTTTTAATCCTTAAAACGAATTGTAGTTTTAAAAATTTTTTATATTGTCAGTATGGGGTCTTTAATCTAGTTTTAATTACAAATTAATTTTTGTAACAGGCTGCCTTAATTTTATATAATTAGAAATTTATTTGAAATAAATATTGTAACTGATTTATTTTAAATAGCACAATTTACATTATAATTTTATTTTAGATATACTTAAAGTAGCTTTGTTTGTATTAGTTTATGTACATATAACACTTCGTTTGGTTCGCTGGTTTTTTGAACATGATGTTAAGTTGTATGCAGCCGAGGTGAGTTAATATGTGCAGCATACTCTTAGGCACTTTTATTATTCCTGCATATTACTTAACGTAATGTTACGTCTTAATTTAAATGTAACGGCTTTCAAGTAATTTACAGAATGAACTAGTGTGTACATACGAGAACTTTGTCGAATGTTACAGAACTCACTATGTTACTAAAATAGCCGATCAACACAGCTAACATGATCAGTATTACAGTAGAGCTTGTAAAGTGCGTATCAAAGTGAGTTTGATAATAAAAGTGTATAACCATAAGTGAAATAAGTAAAGCGACATAAAGGCAATATCTAAGTGTGCTTAAATAAATAAAGTGCTCTTAACTGTATAACTAATTTCAACTCTTTTTATTTGCAATACGAAAAGAACTCAAAGGTTATTTAAAGGAAGTAAGTCAACATTTATAAAAGGTATAAACGTAACAATATTGTAAGTGTCAAATATACTTACAATTACAACAAAAACAACAGATTTGAATATCTTAAAATAATAATTTCCAACTTAATTAAAAAATGGTTAAATATAAAACAAAACTAAAAATATATTTTGTTCCTTATTCACTTGGTTACTGACAAATTTAATACACATTTAGTTTTCTTTGGTGCCCCGGTGGACTAGTCTGTAGTGTGCTGGTCTGCTAGTTTGGGGGTTGCGGGTTCAATTCCCGCCAGAGACTCTGGACTTGTCTGCTTCTCTTCTTATTTTCTCTTCTATTCTTACACAAAGGGATCAATATAATGGACCCAATTGAGCTGCACTATAGATGCCTGTTCTAACTAACCTAACCTAGTTTTCTTGACAATATAATTTGAGGTTGCAGAAGGTGTTCAAGGCAACGCAAATATTACTTTTCGAAAACTTTACTTTACCGATTTTAAGAGATCTTCACCTGCATTGTCGATGGCTCATATAAAATTTGTTATTACCAAAAAAAAAAAAATATAATAAAATTGTAAAGAAAAGAATCAGCTAGAGTTTTTTAATGTGATTTATTATTTTTATCCATAGCTTATTTTTTTCGTTGAAATTCGAAATACGCCCTTTTTATATCCTTCACATGTGGTGCACAAGGGTATATATATATCATTTCCGACCCCATAAAGCATATATTTTCTGAAAGCTTATGAATAGAGGAGTCTATTAAGCCCTGACCGTGTGTTGGTTGAAATCAACTTTTAGAAATATAATAATAAATATATGATATCAGTCCTTTGTAAATATCCGGGAATGAATCGCTATTGAAATTCAGCACAATCGCCCCATAACTTTCTGAGATATGAGCAAATAAACGCGACTGCCTCTGTTTTTTCCCATATTCTTACAATCAAAATTAGAATTTTTTAGCCATTGAATAATTTATAGGTACCTTTGCTACTATTTGTAGATATAATAAGCCTCTAGAGATATTCGTGAAAAATGTTGGATAAAGCGGGCTGTAATCGGTAATGTTATGGGCAAAAATTTGTTTTTAGAAATATATATTCCGAAAATTTACAAACTAAAATCAATTTTTTTGAGCTTCTGGACAACCGAGAGAGTCAATATTGGTATCATCTGAAAGGACTTGACTAGCGCAATATAAGCACTATAAAAAAAATTAAAATTCATGTTGGCCGCCTTTACAAAATGGGCGACAGTAAATGTATATATGGGTCAAATCTGGTATTTTAAAATGTAACTTCCTGCACCCCCTCAATATTGGTATCAAATGAAATGGCTTGACCAGTAGAATACAGTTAATTATTAAAAAATGTAAAATCCAAGATGGCGTCTGAAACAAAATGGCGGAACAAATTTTTTTAACCCCATCAATATGGGTATCAAATGAAAGGGCTTGACTAGTAGAAAACAGTTAATTACGTAAAAATTCAAAATCAAGGATGGCGTTGGAAATAATAAAGAAAAATGGCGTATAACTTGAAATATAGGTTAAGCTACGATGTGGGATTATACTAATGTACATGATGGTGAAGGGTATTATCAGATTCGGCACGGCCGAATATAACACATTTACTTGTTATATTAGGTATTGCAAGTATTCAGTAGACAGTATTTTCGTAGATAGGCATGTCTGTAAGATAACTTAAGCGTTAACAAAATTATATTTTTTGTACAAAATGTTAAAAATTGTATTAGTAATGTTTTTGTTTTTAGGGGGGCGGTGCTGTAGTCCCGCCCGTAATAATGTTCTAGCAATGAAAATTCGTTAAGTGGAATATTGCATTGAATTTCGAATGTTTTGTTTTTCATTACAATTGGCTTAAGTTATTACGGATATTGGGTTGGAGAAATCATTGCACCCTCCAGTAAAAATTACCGCTTCTATGTAAAGTGGTGTTGAAGAGAATGTCAAACTGTTGTGCTTCACCTACTAACAGACATATGGCATGATATTTTTTTGCACTGTCCCACTTCGTAGCATATTCTTTTAATCGCTTATTATAGAGCAATGAATTTGTAGTGAATGTGGCGTCGTTTATGTTGGTAACTCCTCACAAAAAATATTAAACAGATTTTCACTCTCTATCATTTGGCAGTGCTTCTTGGTATGTACTACAGTAATGGAATGCGTTAACTATATGTAAATAAAACCATGCCAAACAAAACACCAAAAAAGTCACCTTTACTTGAAATGATGTTTTCTATTAGGTGCACATAAGTAGTAACCCAAACAAATTAAATTTATTTTTAAACGTGACATTACAAAAGATTTCTATTGGCCTAAACTAAAAAATATTAATGTTAACGACAGCCCTTGAAACAATTCAATTACTGTATGCAACATTTTCTGAGAGCATATTTTCTTGTTTTTTTAAAATCAGAATTTATGCCTGTAACTTTATTCGATTTATCAAATGTTTAAGGTATGTGCCCTTAAACAACTATACGTTAAATTAGCAAATACAGCATCCACGAAGTTCAGCCATATTTATGCAAAATGGTCATGGAAAATTTCCGCAAAAAAGACATCATTTCAGACATGTACTTTATGATTCAATAAATAATAAAAATTAAAAAAAAATGTGTTTTATATGTAATTTAAAATAACTTTTCTGCATTTGGCAAAATTCGAAAACGTGTTGACATTTTTTTTGGTTTGAACACCCTATCAGGCATTTTTATATCATTTTCATATAGTTTATGTGTATGCTTTAGTGTGGGTAAGTCGCTCGAATACAAACAAAAACCAATAAAAATAGAGTAAATATTTACATGTATTGAAATTTGTGCGAGACTGTGTAAAAGAACAACAAATAGCTGGTGGGCACGGAAATGAGAAAGAATTTTGTAATTCCATCGCTTTACATGTTTACACGATGGTGCAGGGCTGTATATGTGTAGCAAGAAGTAATGTTTGTTGTAATATGGTAAATTATTTGAATAATTCTTTATATAAATCTTTCCAATAAACCAGTCTATCATGGAAAAATTATAATTATAAATGTGATCAATTAAGCGTAAGAGATATTTTAACATTGTTTTTTTTTTTTGTATGAAGAAAAAATTTTAAATCATCGAAAATCATTGTTTAAGTTATGGATAAATAATTTGATTATTAATTTATAATAAAATCTCCAAAACAATCTTTTAATTTATTGAACGTTTATAAAACTAATACTGTATGGATATTTTGGTTTAAATAAATTAAAAAATTATTTATGAATTATGAATTCTACCGTGCATATTTATAAAGGTTTTTAGTGAGTGCAATAGTGTTTGGTACCATTTTTTTATACCCTTCACACAGTGAAAAAGGGTATATAAAGGTTTGTTATTCCGTGTGAAATTTCTACAATTTTCATTTCCGAACCCATAAAATATATATTTTCTGAAAGCTTGTAAATAGGGGAGTCGATTAAGCTCTGTCCGTCTGTCCGTGTGTATGTTGAAATCAACTTTTTGAAGCCCCCCGATATCACTTGGACCCGGGTGAGGTATTAAAATATCAGAAATATTCGGGAGTAGATCGGTATTAAAAATCAGAAACATCGCTACAGGAACAACTGAGATATGAGCAAAAACCTACGGCCACCTTGTTTTTAACACAAAAACAATATACAACAAGTAAGAGCGTTATATTCGGCCGTGCCGAATCTTATATACCCTTCACAACGTGTAGTCATGCAATAACAGTAGTTTGTATCACCATTCATCTCATATGAAATACGTACATACATATAAAAAATATACATATATAAAAACATCCCATTGTAAAATTATAAATTTACGTATGTATGTTAAAAAAAAAAATTAAAAAAAAAATTTTAAAAAAAAATTAAAAAAAAAATTTAAAAAAAAAATTAAAAAAAAAAAATTTTAAAAAATTTAAAAAAAATAATTAAAATATATATAATTAATATAAAACAAAAAAAAAATAAAAAAAAAAAATATTAAAAAAAAAATAATAAAAATATAAATAATATATTAAATAAAAAATAAAAAAAAAAAATAAAAAAAAAATAAAAAAAAAATTAAAAAAAAAAATTTTTAAAATATAAAAAAAAAATTTTTTTGGCTCAGCTGGGATTCGATGCCACGTTTTCTCTAACCAGTATACACGTTTGTATGTATGTATGTTGTTGTTGTAATGTTGTTTTTGTGAAAAAAAATCGAGGTGGTCGTGGGTTTTTGCTCATATCTCAGTTGTTTATGTATCGATGTTTCTGATTTTCAATAGCGATCTACTCCCGAATATTTCTGATATTTTAATACCTCACCCGGGTCCAAGCGATGGCGGGGGGCTTCAAAAAGTTGATTTCAACATACACACGGACAGACGGTCAGACGGACAGACGGACAGACTGACAGAGCTTAATCGACTTCCCTATTCATAAGCTTTCAGAAAATATATACTTTATGGGGTCGGAAATGAAAATTGTAGAAATTTCACACGGAATGACAAACCTATATATACCCTTTTTCACTGTGTGAAGGGTATAAAAACAACATACATACATATATACAGACGTGGTTTACTGGTTAGAGTAAACGTGGCATCGAACCCCAGCTGAGCCCAAAAAAATTTTTTATTTTTTGTTTTATTTTTTATTTTATATATTATTAATATTTTTATTATTTTTTTTTAATTTTTATTATTTTTTTTAAATTTTTTTTCTATTTTTTTTCTTATTTTTAAAAATTGTTTTTTTATTTTATATTTATTATTTATATTTTTATTATTTTTTTATTTTATTTTTAAATTTTTTTTAACACATATACGTAAATTTATTATTTTACAATGGGATGTTTTTATATATGTATGTTTTTTTATGTATGTATTTTATGTATTTTATATGAGATAAATGGTGATACAAACTACTGTTATTGCGTGAATACACGTTGTGAAGGGTATGTAAGATTCGGCATGGCCGAATATAGTACTCTTGCTTGTTTTTAATAGAAACCGATAAGATGAACTATAAGATCTTATGATAGAATTAACTTTTATTTTTTTAATTTAAATTCTTGATCATTTTTTTTTTTTTGGGTAAAATATTAAACACCTCACAATTCGACATCAAATTAAAAAATTACCCTTTTCAATTTAATAGTGGAATTTTAATAACATACAAATATTTTTTTCCCATACTTTAATGCACACACATTTGTAAAGTAATTATTGCTCACGGGGGAGTCTCATGTGTCTAAACAAATAAAAGCAGATGGTGATACTCGTACATGCCCCAACAAATTTTGTGGTTATTTTGTTGTAGTTGTAGTATCTTATTTCATTATATATTTAAATAGTATTTATGAAATAATAATACTATAAGAATTATTCATTTATGCACTTAAAACGTTATGAATATAATGTATGATTGTAAATATTTTCCAGGCAAACATACATATGGGGCACTTCACGTAAAGCGTACAATTAAAAATTTTTGTTTTCTTTAATTCGACTTTAATTTTAAATAATTCGAAATTATGACTGAAAACCTAAAATATATTATTTCTTGAAATTCGACTTAACTGTACTTCTAGTAACTGTTAATGGGAACATGCAGTATTTTTTTGTCTAATGTTTCAAGTAGTTTACTTTATTAATCATAGAAATGGTCAAATTTAGGATACTGCAAACCTATAGTCCAAATGTCACTTTTTAGGGCGAATTTTTAGAAAACTCCTCATAAAGGTCCAGAGATGTACCTGATGTTACTGGCACCATGTGAAGTACACCTCAGGGAGCTTAACACTTGCGAAAAGGGAATGGTGGTAAGGTGCTTGATAAAGCTCTATGAGTAATACAAAACTAGTCTCCAGGTAATATGGTCACAGAGATCAGTTGGACAGCCCAACTGCAATAATAGTCATTTAAAAGTGTTATAGGTTGTTATCCAACGGACTTTATGAGGGGTGTGTTATTTTCTCTGATTGATCTTAGATAGACTAGACTAACACTTTGTTGGGTGGTATATCATGAGGGAAAACATCAGGAAGTGTTACAAACTATCTGATAATTGTAGTGTGTTTTAAGCAGACAAACTGGTTATCTATAAGGCAACAAATCGCAAAAAAGGAAATGGGCAGAGAGGTAGTATTCAATGCTGATTAAAAAATTATTTTCGCCTTCCGAATAAATTCAGCGTATTTCAGGCTGAAATATTCGATATTTGGGAGGCATGTAGGACGCTGAATGATAAGAGTAGTCATGGGAATATTAATATTTTTGTCGACAGTCAGGCGACATTCTTGTCACTCACGTCAGGCACTACCAAATCTAAACAAGCCTGGTTATCTGACCACCGTTGCTCTATTTACTATCGTAACTAGCGTGTGAATGAACTGGCCAGAAGGGAATTTGGTCTGGATATCTCCAACGAAAATGCAGTCGCAAGCCCATTGGGGTTTTTCTAGTCCCCTCTCGAGACACTTTTTTAAAAAAGACGAATCAGCTTACAAGACCCTCGTTTTAATAGCAGGCGTACATTTAAAATTACGAGTTAAAGTTGAAAGGACATCTCGAGGTAGTTGGCAGCACTGACGTGCCACTGGATGTTAGGAAAACATACAAGCCGACTTGGACTTACCTCTAACGACCATTGTCGTAGTTGTGTGTATGTTAACGAATTTCCTATCCTTGCTGTCAGCAGACACAGGATCCTAGGCAAAAATTTACTTGATGACCTTTTTGTGTTATCGCTTGTGACCGATCTCCTGAAAAACCTTACGGATACGAGGTGGATGTAGTAACCCCCTCGTACACTTATTTTTAGATACACAATTTATATAATTGGCGAATGATATGTTCTTGCCAAAACGGTGTAATTTATACTCCAGTTAGCGTGTAGTGAACTACCACTTTAACCAACTAACCAACCAAGGACACCGTTTGGGCAGTATTTTAGATGGATTATGGCGTTAGTGTCACACAAGACTGCTATAGAAGGAAGAAACAGAGGGTACCGCAGAGTGTCAATGGCTTTATGGCCAAAGGTTATCTTATCGAACTCTTAGATACTCCTGGACCTGAATAGGGTATGTTTAAGGGCCACTTTTGGGGCTATTAAGAAGCATTAAGCTATGAACTAATGAGAATACTTCTTGCTTCTTTATGTCTTTGTATTTAGAAATTGGCTAAATCTATAATATATATCTATCGATCTTCTAAATCTATATATATAAAATTGAAACTCTGTGTGTGTGTGTGTGTGTGTTAGCTATAGACTCCGAAACTGTAAAACCGATCGGACTCAAACTTTGGCAAGTTGTTGTACACATACCAGGGAGTGTTTATGGGTGGAAAAAAGTGGGCGGGGCCACGCCCATAAAAATTAGTTATCAGTTTTAGCTACTTGCACTTGACCGATTTTTCTGAAACTTTGCACACATATCTAGCTGTCATGAATAAATAATTTTGTGATAAGAAAAGTGAGCGGGGCCACGCCCCTAAAAAAGTTTTAATTTTGAGGTACTTGCACTGAACCGATTTTTCTGAAACTTTGCACACATACTAAGCTGTAATAACCATATAATTTCGTTATTAGAAAAGTGGGCAGGGCCACGCCCATAAAGAAAGGTTATAATTTTGAGGTACTTGCACCAGACCGATTTTTCTAAAACTTTGCACGCATATTGAGCTGCCATGACTAAATAATTTCGTGATTAGAAAAGTGGGCAGTGCCACGCCCATAAAAAATAGGTATCATTTTGACGTACTTGCACTGGACCGATTATCCTGAAACTTTGCACACATATTGAGCTATTATGACTTTACAATTTCGTGATTAGAAAAGTGGGCAGGGCCACGCCCATAAAAACAATTATAATTTTGAGGTACTTGCACTGGTCCGATTCTTCTGAAACTTTGCACACATATTGAGCTGTTATAACTTTACAATTTCGTGATTAGAAATGTGGGCAATGGCACGCCCATAAAAAAAATTATAATATTTAGGTTTTTGCACTTGATATTCAATTAAAATTCAGAATGCATTACAATTCATTAAGGGGCGTAGCAACGCGCGCCGGGTTTGTCTAGTATATATATAAAAGTGAAACTCTGTGTGTGTGTGTGTTAGCTATAGACTCTGAAACTGTAAAACCGATCGGACTCAAACTTTGGCAAGTTGTTGTACACATTCCAAGGAGTGTTTATGGGTGAAAAAAAAGTGGGCGGGGTCACGCCCATAAAAAAATTAGTTATCATTTTTAGCTACTTGCACTGGACTGCTTATTCTGAAACTTTGCACACATTTTGAGCTGTTATGACTTTATAATTTTGTGATTAGAAAAGTGGGCAGTGCCACGCCCATAAAAATAAGGTATAAGTTTGAGGTACTTACACTGGACCGATTTTTCTGAAACTTTTCACACATATTGAGCTGTCATGACTATACAGTTTCGCGATTAGAAAAGTGGGCTGTGCCACACGCATTAATAGATTCATACACCAGAGAATTTTCGCAAATTGTTTGAATTTATTTTGAAAATCATATTTATTTAAATTAGAATGTTTACTCTACTTTGAAATCTAAAGTGGTGCTTTTTTAAATAATATAAAAAACAATTATTCTGATTTTCTTCTAAATCAAATTAATATTTTTATATGTGTATACATTTTTTACAAATAACTATACTGAAATAAATTTATAATAAAGTCTTGCGTATTTATTTTAAACATTTTATTTAACTTTTATTGTATAATAATTAAATTAATTGCAGTTTTTTATATTATTATTATCATCATCATTATTATTATTATTATGATTGATTGTGATTGTATTAAATTAAATCTCATTTATGAATTAATAAATATCTTGTTCAAATAAACACAAATCTAATATTTTGTGTATTTATTTTTAATTAAAGTCCATTGAACTCACAGACATTAATTTGTTATTTTGTTATGACAAACTGACAAGAAAACATTAAAAGGGAAAACATACACAATTTAAAAAAAACATATTAATGGACTTTTTAATGTAAAATACCATTGAGAGTAAAATAACCATTAAATGTCATACAGTACAGTGCATAACATAGACAACAATTATAACTACCACTAACTTAAAGTTTAGTTATTTTTGATTATGGACTTTACAGAAGTAAAGAATTATTGTTAGAAAAAGAAATCAAAAAGTTTATCAGTGTTGTAGACAAATTTAAAGTTGGGTAACTTTTCGATAACTTCTGTTCTTCAAAAATTGATTTCGTAACAACACCTGCGCTTAAATTAACGTTAACGTTATAACAACATTTTGTACTGTATCACTATGGCACTTTGACAACATCCCCTGCCTACCTTTCAAGATTATTTTTCAGCGCAAGTTTGTAATTTCAAAGTTATTTATTTTTTTTTCACATCAGTCAAATTGGAACGCCTTGTAACATGTAAATTAATGAGATATTCAACACCAGTTGCCTTTATTAGAACCAAAAAAAAAAAAAAAAACATTTTCTTTAGCATTATCTCAACCTGAAATGTTTCCAAACAAAAATAATTCTTTTATTCGTTTGTTTGCTGTAAAAATAAATAAATGTTATCATGGCGACAGCATCATTTATGGCAAGTTTGAATAAATATTTGTTCAACCTAAATCGTCAACGAAAACTGACTTAAATAAAAAACGAAAAATCAAAGTTTTGCAAAGACTTATTTGTTTTTAGGTTCATTCTAATATTGCTGATGGAAGAGAAGAAGAAGAAATTTTTAATATTTACGCTATTCCTTCTTTAAGCTCTGAGGTCTAATTCTAGTTCGGTAAAACTATGGATTAAAATTTTTTTAAAAGAAAGTAAAAAGTCAATATGACACTTTACCTCTTTTGATTTCTAGTTTTTAAAGGACGACACCCCTATGAGTAAATAAAGGGTGTCGTATTAGAAAGCATCACTTTAAAAATTTACTAAATTATTCGGGATATGCTCCCATAATTTTTCAATAATATATATTTGGTTTTTGGGTTTAAGCTAGTTTATATGCATTTCACTGATGCTTATGCCAGATCATCAGAATTTGGGTTAAGGTTTACTAATGATCTGGCATAAGCACCAGTGAAATGAATATAAACCAGCTTAAACCCAACAACCAAATATATATTGCATTATTTTAATTTTAATAAAAAAGAGTTTTTTTTTGAGATATTAGAACTAGTTTTATTTCAGTTTTTTACAAATTGGTTATAGTTAAAAATGAAAATTTTTGTTGGTCACGTAACCCGCATCCCCCAACTGGCTCAGCTGGCTTACAATATTTTACCAAAATTCTCTATTGTCTAATCGCACGATCTTGCTGGCCAATTCACTTGTTCTCTGCGAGAAATAATGCGACTTGCGAACTTTTTTTCAAAAGATCCATTGTTTCTCTCGATGTGTGGCAAGTGGCACCGTAACTACATATTCTCTACGCCCAATTCACAAATTTTCTACCGCTTAAAGCTTTGGATCACCCTCTTGTAGTGATTTCCCATAACAATCGATGGTCTAAATTTGGAACACAGTCTTTTTTAACACTTTTCGTACATTGTGGTGTTGAATAATATTTTTTTGGTTTTTTTTTTTTTGTTTTTAAAAATCTTAAAGCTAAGTAAAGGGTGGGCCATCTATCGGCTTATATTTAAACCAGCGGTTATTTTGAAATTGGCAGTATTTATGTCATTCTATTCTGTCACAAATTTCAGTATATTATCTTCGCTGAACGAAATAAATCGATTTACACTTGAGCAATGTTGGGATTTATTGGAAATTTATTTTTAGCACAAATACAATTAGTCGGAAATTGTACGAAAATCTCGCATAAAAAATCATCTTTTCGGATGAAGCTCATTTTCATCTTGGTGGGCAAAATTTCCATATTTGGGGCTTAGAAAACCCAAACGTGTTCACAAAAGCCAATACACTCATTACGAGTGACTTTGGCTTGGCTTGTGGAGCGGAGGCATCATTGACCCATATTTCTTTGAAAAAAAGGACAGCACAACCATTACGGTTAATGGACACACCATCGCACCAACCGATTTCTTTGTGCCCGCTCTTTGTGGTATTGGTGTGAACGATGTTTGGTTTCAATAGGATGTTGCAACTTGCCACACATCTCATGCCAAAATCGAGTTATAGCGTACAACGTTTGATGACCGTTTAAGTAGTCGCAATGGTGATGTCAATTGGGCGCCCAGAAGCTGCGATTTGACACCGTTACACTATTTTCTGTTGTACGCCATTAAAGATACTTATGCGTTATGCAGACAAGCCATAGAGAACATTCGTGATAAAATTTCCGAGATACAACCCCATACACTCGAAAAATAGCGCGAAAATTGGTCCAATCGAATGGAGTACTGTGAAGCCAGCCGCGGCAGTCATATGAATGAAATAGTATTTCATTTCTAGCGGGAAAAATTGTCTTCACAACGACAAATAAATAAATTTTGCCAAATTTCAAACCATTTTTTGTATCGCATTTTTGAATTTAAACTTTTAAATGGCCCGCCCGTTCTAAATTTTGACAATATTAATGGCATTTGAAATAGTATTTAATCAAAAATCTTTCTTTTCTTAAGCGCTTCTGGAATCGCTTACTTAAAGCTTACTTGCTACTAAGACCGCTTCTGAAAGGCATGATATTTATATGCAATGCTCCACTTCGTAAGAGTTTATTTTGCCTTACTAATATATGTTAGACTTTTTTTCTGATCCAGGGTTTATTTCAATGCTCAATTCTTGCCTAGACATCGATTATAACTAGCTGTGTTGTCCGCCATCTAACGTTTTTTTTTTCAACTAGTGCTTATTTCGTGAAGGGTAATACTTAGCTCATGTCTGATTTGACAGATAATTAATTTTATCCTTCCGCTGAACGAATATGGTTGAAGCCAACTTCAAGTGCGTTAAGTGGGCGTGCGATCGACTTCCAGAAGATGCCGATTTTGCCAAAAAAATCATCCTTTCAGATGAAGCTCATTTTGATCTTGGCGGGTATGTAAACAAGCAAAATTGTCGCATTTGGGGCACAGAAAACCCGCACGCATACATTGAAAAGCCGATACACCCAAAATGAGTCACTGTTTGGTGCGGATTTTGATCCAGAGACATAATTGGGTAATTTTTCTTCGAAAAAGAGCAAGGAGTAGCCGTAGTCAATGGCGATCGTTATAGGGCCATGTTGAACGAATTTTTGTTCACAAAAATTGAAGAGGAGATATTGGCAACATTTGGTTTCAACAGGACGGCGCTACGTGCCACTCAGCCGAAGCACAGTAGTTTTTTATAAAAAAAAAAGTTATTTGACGGACCCTATATATTGCGTTTGGGATTTTTTTAATATAAAAACCCATTTCTATGGACTTCTGAAAAAACGTTTAAGTCAAGATAATTTTTAAAGAAATTTTGCATTGAAAATGTTCAACTTTGTTTAACGCATTGTTGATTTTCACAGAAATAAATAAAATAAAAATAAATAAATTCAATTTACGATTTTTTATTTAAACTCCACAGAAACAATTATGTTTTAATTGTATAAAAATGATGGCCAAAAACAAAACGTAAAAATTGCAATTAAATTAAATAAAAGCGTTTTAATCTATAAAAATGTATTGTGTAAAGTATACAATCATTTAAGTTAAATTAAATAAAATTATTAATTTTTAATTTTTTAATTTACGAGTACTTTGTTTGCTGAACCATTAATATTGCGGGTGTTTTTTTTTTTTTTGTATTTTCAGTCCATTTTATTTAAATTGGTTAAAGATATTAAATTTGTAACTTTATGCCAACATTTAAAACGACCCAATTGGAAACCTTAGGTCACTATAAAGTCACTGATTTTAAACCTCTATTTTTTACATGAACAAATTACGCAAAACATATATTTTTAGTTTAATTGTTATACAAATGTCAGTATTACATATCGATGGCTTAATTAAAAACGGCATATAAATACAATTTTCTGTATCTTTACAAGACAAGAAAATAATTGAATAAAATTTAAATGAGTAAAGTGGGTCAAGTCTCATGTAACTAAATATCTGTTATTTTAGACCTTTGCTCACAAAATTTTTTAGGGATGATTTATTTGATTTTGTATGTGAACTACCAGAAGACTGTAAAAACCCGATTTCGTTAAAATCGGGATACGCCCTATTTATATTAAACCATCGATAGTTGATTTAATACTTTCAGCACTCCACAAAGCGTCATCCCCAAAAACCTTAAATTTCCAACTGGGCAATTTCATTTTTTTTGCGTAAATTTATTTAAAAACACACACACACACACAATTTTATTCAAAAATCTTTATGAAAACTTAAATTTAACATTAATGCATGAACAGTTTCACGCCTTTAAAGACGAGTGAGTACATGTCTGTATATATTCACGATAAGTTTTACTTCTTTTTTTTTTTTTTTTGAAAGAGTTAAATTGATGGGTTAAACGTGTCTGTATAAAAACGCAAAATTATAATTTTCTTACGATTTTAATTCGTTTTAAAAGATTTGTAGTTTTTATAATAAAAAAATTAACTTTTTTATGAAGAAACGTTCAAATATTGTGCAAGACATTAATTTAAGGCAATTATTTTTTGTTTAAACGATTAAATAAAAGTTTTGCAAAGTTTAATTTGACTGCGCTAAATGAGATTGCGGAATTAACTAAAGTGATACACGTATTTTGAATTAGACACAATTGTTGCTCACACACACACACATAGACAAAATTGGAAAAAAATATACAAATTTTATAACAGATCGCACCACCTTAGGTAAAAGGGGTATTTGCATAAAAATAGACCACCCCGCAACCTTTTTGTTTACCGATGTTCTTAATATCAATTTCTGAATCAAATAAAAAGTGTTCATCCACCTGTTGATCCGTTAATTTTCCTGTCCGGGTTGCAATATTAAGTAGCTTTTTCTTAGAGGCGGAAAAGAACTATTTTTCGTGATAGCTGATATGATGGTTGGTTGGTTGGGTAACGTGGTAGTTCACTTCACGCAAACAGTCAAATGGAGTCTGTAGGACACTGTTTTGACAAGACCACATCAATCGTCAGTTCCAATGTATCTCAGAATAGATTTAAGAGTACCCCGTGGCCGTAAGGTATCTCAGTAGATCATTCAGTCCAACTTCAGATATCGCAGAGAGGCTATCCAGTGAATGTTTGCCCAGAAGTCTGTGTCTCTTAGTCGCACTGGTGACTGGACATTCGCAGAGAAGGTGGTAAACGGATTCCTTCTCCCTATCCAGATAGCTGCGACAATGGTCGTTCGATGGAAGTTCGAGTCGACTTGCATGTTTGCCTAACATCCAGTGACCCGTCAATACCGCCAGCAACTTCGATATGTCCCTCCGACATCGACTAGTCAGTCGCAATGTACGTCTGATATCAAAAGAGGGCCAGCTGATATGATAGTTCCTAATTGTTTTGAGGTTAGTTCTTTTTAGAAATTTGGCATGAGTACTTAGAATCAGAATAACTTTTGCAAATTGTTTAAATTTATTTTCGAAATCATGACTCATTTCGACATTCTCATCAGGCATTGGATGAAGCAAACCTTCGCCTAAATGGTTATGCCAATAATAATAAGTATTACATTTGGGAGATGTAGTCCTCAAGCCATTTTTGAAACACCTTCATAGATTAAAGCAATCACTGGTCCATATGACTTTACAAATAACGATGGTCAAAACGTTACAGTCAACGGTAAGCGGTATAGAGACATGCTTAAGCTCTAAACACATAGACGACAGCAGACTTCACAACTTCACGGATTTAAAGCTACCAACTTCAAATGCAGCTTCATAATTATTTTGAAGACAGTAACAACATAATAATCAGCTGATGTGTATTTTAGCAATACAAGTTTCAGGGATGCCGCATATTTATTTTATAATGAATAAAATTAAAATTATTGATAAAAAAAATGTAATAATATCACGACAAACTATAAAAACACATACATTCATTTCTTTGTTGTATTTTTGTAATGTTCTTTAATGTTTAATATTAAAAATAAGTTTTCGTTCTTATTTTTCCAATTTAATATATATAATGGCAACACTGTATTTGTTTATTGCTGCCCGTCAAAATGTAAAATAGCCTAAGTTGCCAGCAGCAGCAAATGCTGTTGTGCAGTCGTGCTGCTGTGCTGCCGTAAAAATAATCGTTTTCATTTAAACACATGGATTTTATGTTTGACATATTGCTGCTTGCTGTCATCTATGTGTTTAGAGCATTACTAACTTAGTATTTCAGCAAGATAGTGCCACATGTCACACAGCGCACAATATAATCAATTTACTGAGAAACAAATTACACGAAGAAATAATTTTGAGAAATGGTTCTGTTAAATAGTAATCTCATTCATACGATTTAACGCCTATAACTTTGGCAATTAATGACTGATTTGTAAAAAAATGACCTTAGAGGCATATCATATCTAAAAGTAGTAGCATACATATCTATAACTTATTCTTGGGCTGAAAGTTTTTCATTTTTGAGGTAAAAATATGAGGAAAACCAGAGGCACGCATGTTTGTTTGCTCCTATCTGAGAAAGTTAAGGGGCGATTCTGCTGAATTTTAATAGAGATCTATTTCAGGATATTTTCAAAAGATTATTACCACATAGAACTTTGTGCATCATAGAGGGCTTCTAAAAATGAATTTCAACCAACACAATGAGAGACGAACATAGACTCTACTAGTCATAAGCCTTTAGAAAATATATATTTTATAGAATCGGAAATAAACATTATACAAACGGCATTAGAAGGCTATAAGTACCCTTTGGCACCATTGGTGATGGGAATAAAAAGTTTGCCCAAAACAAATTGATTGTCCCGAATTTATCACCCAAACAACTTTGGAGTGAAACCACAACCGTAAAATAATGTTTGCACTTACAAACTCTCATCTGGCGAGACAGATTTTTATTACTTGAATGTGTTGTGACCAAAAAGCTCGAGTAAAATACATGATTTTTATATGTGATGTTCTAATTCGTAGATATCTTTTTTGCAGTCAGTAAATGCCCATTTCATCCCTACCATGAGGTGCTGGTTGAAAAGGCAAGAAAACAGTATGTACATAAGAACGAAATTAAACAAAATCGGCATTTAAATAAATTCTTCTCCATTTTTATACCCTTCACACACTGAAAAAGGGTACGTACATACCTGTGTCTTGGAGCTAAAAAGGCCAATGTCACTTTTTTGCTCTAATTTTTGAGTTAATCATTGCATTAGATTTGTTTTCTTGCTCTATTTCATTATGGTAAAAAAGCTAAAATAATACTTAACCCAGAACAGCTTCATAAATAGAATGCTGGCCAATGTCACTATGAAAACATATGTAAAAGTTAAAATTCAATTCAAATTTTCTCGAAAGTAAATATTTTGACATTGGCCCTTTTAGCTCCAAGCCACAGATATATAGGTTTGTCATTGCGTGTAAAATTTCTAAAAATTTTATTTCCAACCCCATAAAGTATATATTTTCTGAAAGCTTATGAATAGGGGAGTCGAGCTCTGTCTGTCTGTCTGTCCGTCTGACCGTCTGTCCGTGTTGATGTTGAAATTAACTTTTTGAAGCCCCCGACATCGCCTGAACCCGGGTGAGATATTAAAATACCAGAAATATTCGGGAGTAGATCCGAATTGAAAATCAGAAATATCGGTACATAAACAACTGAGATATGATCAAAAACCCACGGCCACCTCGTTTTTTTTTAACACAAAAACAACATACAACATACATACATACAAACGTGGTATAATGGTTAGAGTAAACGTGGCATCGAATCCCAGCTGAGCCAAAAAAAAAATTTATTTTTTATTTCATTTTATATATTATTTATATTTTTAATTTAATTTTTTTTAATATTTTTTTTTATTTTTTTTTTAATTTTTTTTTTATTTTTTTTTTAATTTTTTTTATTGTTTGTTATTTTTTTTTTAATTTTTTTTTTAATTAATTTTTATAATTTTTTTTTGATTTTCATTCATATATATTATTTATATTTTTATTATTTTTTTTTAATTATTTTTTTTTTGTTTTATTTTTTTAAATTTTTTTTTATATATTTTTTTAACACACACGTAAATTTATAATTTTACAATGGGGTGTCTCGAAATGCTTTTTGACATTTTAAAATGTCTCCCAAATCTAGTTTTTCTCAAACAATAAAAAATACATTTTATTGGCGTTATGGAGAAAAATTTCTAAACTTTATTATGCAAAAAACCAAAGTTTCAAATTTTATTTTCTTTTGCAAAATTTCGCAATTTTTTCTTAACGCTTTGCATTAAACGTTGAACACACGTTTTACCGAAGTGTTTGATAGCTTTTTTCCAAATAAATCCAAATTGTTTTACATTTGCAGAAGCTTTGACCTTTGTTCTTAGGTACTGCGTTCAATAGGCCTTAGCTCTGAACAATTAGGTGGATTCATGTTTTTCGGTACAAAATTTATTTTGTTGGCCTCACACCACTCAAGGACGTCTTTGCTGTAGTGGCAGCTTGCCAAGTCGGGCCAAAACAGTGGAGGTATATTGTGGCTTCTGTATAATGGCAATACAGCCTTTTTCAGGCACTCATTAATATAAAATTGGCTGTTCATTGTATGATTCACAATGATTGCCTTTGAAGTTTTCCCACATGTACATATTGCTTGCCATATCATATATTTTTTGGCGAATTTTGAAATCTTTTTATACTTAAATTTATCAGAAACATTAGCTCTTTTATTAGAAACATAAAAACCCTGACCAGGAAGCTCTGAATAGTCAGCCTTACAATAGGCTTCATCGTCCATTAAAATACATCCATTGAAATTATTTAATTTGTGACGTAGCAACTGTCTTGCTCTTATTCTTGCCGTTTTTGTTCCTTTTTCGTTTCGGTTTGAAGCTTTCTTGACTTTGAATGTTCTTAAATTTTCTTTTTTCTTTATTTGTTTTACAAGCGACTTCAAAATATTAAGTTTTCGTGCGATATCGCGAATAAAAATGTTTGGATTTTGCTTCCAAAGTTCCCTCACCTTTTTAACGATTTGAGGATTCCTAAAACCTAAAAAATAACGTTACGGGCAGTCTGTCTGGACACTTTTTTCCATCGCGCAACTTCAGCGTAAGAAAGTTGTTTATTTTCATTATAAATATCCACAATATTTTTTCTCACTTTTTCTCTATTTGACGACATTTTAAATACGGATTAAAAAATTTGAATAAACTTATTAACAAAGTATTGTTGACACTTATAACTATCACAGAGTGGAACAAAAAAATTAATTAAATAATAATTGTTTGCGTAGTGCCCTGTAAAAAATGTAAAAAAGCATTTCGAGACACCCCTTATGTATGTTTTTTATATGTATGTACGTATGAGATGAATGGTGATACAAACTATTGTTATTGCATGACTACACGTTGTGAAGGGTATGTAGGATTCGGCACAGCCGAATATAGTACTCTTACTTGTTTACTACTGAAACTATAAGCGACTCAAAATACGTACTTAATTGCGCTTTCGTATGCAAACACTGCTTACAAAATTCTAAAAAATGTTCAGTGGGTTGCCACAGTACTTAAATATGAGTTAAATAATAATTAAAAAGAAAACAGATTTGACAGATACTAGCAAAACGGCAACAGACCGACAACATCAACCCTACTTTGCATATAAATGGTAATTGATATTTACATTTATCTACAGACCAAATGTAGTTAAACTGTGTACTCAGTTTTTTTTTTTAATTTCCTTGTCTTTTGAATTTAAAGGTTTCAAAATACAAAAAAAATTTTTTGTCAAAATTATGTCCTTCGAATATTTTAACCATCATCGAAATTTTGACTGTATTTAAAAGCACATGGGACTACATCATAATTTCTTCAGAAATATTTAAATCAAAACTACAATTCTTTGAAAAACTTTAAACTTAATACCATTTAGGTAATTAAATAAATACTTAACAACTTGTAATACGACTGTATAGTATTTAATTATTCTTTACCAGCTTATTTAAATTTAACAACCAAGTTGTGTTGATATACCACCGCACACAGTTTCAAACTTTCTTGTTTAACAGATTTTATTGGTAACCTCGGGTAATTATTATTTGTTTTTGCAATACACTTTTATTTTGAAACGATTTCACTTTGTTTCTAGAAAGGAAAACTTAAAAATGTTTATTTGTATTTAATTATCGTGCTGCTTCTTTTCAAACTTGTTTAATAAAGAACAAACTGTTTTGTTGTTGAACACAGTTTAATAAAATTTCAGGTTTTAATTCAATTGAATGAAGCCAGAATGTTTACAAAAATATTATTAATTAAGTTTAAATTTTGCCATGTGACACGATTTATGACAAAAACTCCAATAACTTAGACACTTTATTTTGACAAATTGTATTATTAATTAATAAAGACAGAAGATATTTTTTCAAAAATTTTTAAATTATTTTTTTTTTATTTTTTTACACGTAATAATGTTCTGTTTTTATTTTTTTTTTTTTGACAATTCATGGAAAAATTAAATTTTATTCTGTGCTGGTGCTGTGCTGTGCTGCCCAACATAAATAGAATTCAAAGCGGAGGACATACAAAACAGTGTAACGCAATTATACGCGCCGGTTGTTCACCAAAACAAATGCAATTCTTTTAACTTGGCCAAGAGTGGACTTACAGCCATAACAGACGGATAACACACATGTGTACATCTGTACTAACACTCACATAAAATTGGTAAACAAATTTTCACGTGTTGTTTCTATCTCTTCTGTAGAGTTAGACGTGCTGTTTGTTGTAAACGCGTTCGAGTCTCAGTTTAAACTAAAAAATTGTATGCGCCAGCGTCTAATTGTATGAATAAATAAATAAATGAAAGACTGACTAAATGAATGACTTGGTTTGTCTGTAGTTGATGGTTGGTTGGTGTGTTAAGAGTGGTTGGTTATTCAGATGTTTAGCTGGGATGTTTGACTGACTGGTTGGTTGATCATTTCTTTTCGAAGAGAATAATTTATTTAAATTTTAGTGCTTTGTTTTGTTTAGATATTTCATTTGCAGTAGTTGTTAAATGATCTAATTTGGATTTATGTTAAATAACTAATATGCATATGAGTACTATTTTGGGGTTTTTATCAAGAAAAATCCGAGAAAATTTTTTTTTTGAGAATTTTACTTAAAATTAAATTTTTAATAAATTTTCTAGAAATAAAAATTATTTTTCCTTGTAGGATTTTTTTTATAAATTAAAAAAAAGTAAATAAAATCTTTTTTACAATAGGTCCGTTCGTTTAGTAAAAGTTTTTTCTGGACTTTATTGGATTGTTTACGTTTTATATGGAAATTTGTGTTGAACGCAATCCAGTAAAGTTCAGTTAAAACTAGTCAATACTTTTGACTGAACGATCGAACATAATAAAAAATGTGTTTAGGTTTTTGATAAAATCTTTATTTATATAAAATTTTCTGAACCCAAACCAATTTTGCCCTCACAAAAACTAAACTGATCTGTAAGTCCATACAATCAACGAGTTATTTAGGTTATTAAAAACAGTTACTTAAGTACTTTAATGCTATAGAAGTAAATACTATTTAGGTCCCTATTTGTAAGCGATCATGGTAAGTACTTGCCTGTAACTACATCGCCGTATTAATAAAGGGTCCGCCAAATAACTTTTTTTTTGAAAATGCTATAAAAAAAAGGTGTAGCTTTGGCTGTGTAGCACGTAGCGCCGTCCTGTTAAAACCAAATGATGCCAATATCCTCCTCTTCAATTTTAGGAAACAAAAATTCGTTCAACATGGCCCGATAACGATCGCCATTGACTACGACCACTCCTTGCTCATTTTCGAAATGGCCCAATTATGCCTCTGGACCAAAATCCGCACCAAACAGTGACTCGTTTTGGGGGTATCGGCTTTTCAATGTATGCGTGCGGGCTTTCTGTGCCCCAAATGCGACAATTTTGCTTGTTTACATACCCGCCAAGATCAAAATGAGCTTCATGTAAAAAGAGCGTTGTTGACGCGTATACACAACCATATTCGTTCAGCGGAAGGATAAAACTAATTATCTGTCAAATCAGACATGAGCTAAGTGTTACCATTCACGAAATAAGCACTAGTTGAAAAAAAACGTTAGACGGCGGACCCTTTATAATGAATTAAGATTCCAAATTGTAAGTAGTAAAGAACTGTAGTAATGAGAATTTTTGCTGGGTTATGAGATGTTTTTTTAATCGAAGAAACCACTTTAAAGTCCTTTTACATAGAGAAAACGCCAATAAGTTTTTTTTTAATTTTCCGACTTTTTCCAGAAATTTTACAATACAAACCAGTTCCTAAAAATTTCAATTCTAATAAAGAGATTCATTAGAGTTACCCTCACACCCTCACCCGGAGACCATTACGGTCCATTGTGACGCCTTAATATAGAAATAAATAAATAAAGAGAAGAATAGAAATAGTTAGAAAAGAAGAGAAAGAGAAGCAGACCAGTTCAGAGTCCCTGGTGGGAATCGAACCCGCAACTTCCAAACTAGCAGACCAGCACACTCCTGACTAGTCCACCGGGGCACCCCATATACACATGTATATGTGTAAAGAGATTTGAGAAATTTAATATTTTAAAAAGATTTTCAAATTCCTAAATTCTGCAAACACTTTTTGAATCTTGAAACCCTACTCCAAACATATAAATTATTTTCAACTTTAAATGTTGTCTTCATTTTTAAACTTCATTGTATGTAAATTTGTATAGTTATGAACGCGAATATGTATTTATGTATGTAACAATGTGATCTCCTCGTATATACATATAAATTTCCAAACAAATTCATCATGAACCACAACTCAACATATTTATACACAACATCGTTATTATCGTTGAACATAAAATGTCGTCACTCGGGTTTTGTTTCCATGGGGACCATAGTGCATCCTTTTAACTATTATTAAATATTTGTTGTTTGTTTATTTGTCTCTGTCGTCAACAAGCTACATACATATTTTGACATTAAAATGGCAACTATAAAAAAATATGTATGTATATATACTTTTTGGTTTTTAATTTAAATAACCGACTGTCAAAATAAGAAAAAAACAACATGCACACATGCAAAAAGGAAAGATACTGAACAATGTGATGGTAAATTTATGTCGGTAAATAGTTTTTTTTCGCTGTTTTAACACCTAGATAAAAACTCAATATGCTATTATGGAAAATTTCTGTTATCGATAAATTTTCTATAGAAAATGTCTGTTATCGATCAATTTTCTATAAAAAAATTTTTGTTATCGATCAATTTTCTATAAAAAAATTTTTGTTATCGATCACTTTTCTATAGAAAATTTCTGTTATCGATCAATTTTCTATAGAAAATTTCTGTTATCGATCAATTTTCTATAGAAAATTTCTGTTATCGATCAATTTTCTATAGAAAATTTCTGTTATCGGTCACTTTTCTATAGAAAATTTCTGTTATCGATCAATTTTCTATAGAAAATTTTTGTAATCGATCAGTTTTCTATAGAAAATTTCTGTTATCGATCAGTTTCCTATATAAAATTTCTGTTATCGATCAATATTTTATAGAAAATTTCTGTTATCGATCAATTTTTATATAAAATTTCTGTTATCGATTAGTTTTCTATAGAAAACTGCTGTCATCGATCAATTTTCTATAGACAATTTTTGTCATCGATTAATTTTCTATAGACAATTTTTGTCATCGATCAATTTTCTATAGAAAATTTGTGTTGTCCATCAACTTTCTATAGAAAACTGCTGTCATCGATAAATTTTCTATAGAAAATTTCTGTTATCGATCAATTTTCTATGGAAAATTTTTGTTATCGATCAAATTTCTATAGAAAATGTCTGTTATCGATCAATTTTCTATAGAAAATGTCTGTTATCGATCACTTTTCTATAGAAAATTTCTGTTATCGATCAATTTTCTATGTAAAATTTCTGTTATCGATTAATTTTCTATAGAAAACTGCTGTCATCGATCAATTTTCTATAGACAATTTTTGTCATCGATTAATTTTCTATAGACAATTTTTGTCATCGATCAATTTTCTATAGAAAATTTGTGTTGTCCATCAACTTTCTATAGAAAACTGCTGTCATCGATAAATTTTCTATAGAAAATTTCTGTTATCGATCAATTTTCTATGGAAAATTTTTGTTATCGATCAAATTTCTATAGAAAATGTCTGTTATCGATCAATTTTCTATAGAAAATGTCTGTTATCGATCAATTTTCTATGTAAAATTTCTGTTATCGGTAAATTTTCTATAGAAAATTTCTGTTATCGATCAATTTTCTATAGAAGATTTCTGTAAGCGATAAATTTTCTATAGAAAATTTCTGTTATCGATTAGTTTTCTATAGAAAATTTCTGTTATCGATAAATTTTTGATTTAATCGATAAATTTTCTATATAAAATTTCTGTTATCGATCAGTTTCCTATATAAAATTTCTGTTATCGATCAATATTTTATAGAAAATTTCTGTTATCGATCAATTTTTATAGAAAATTTCTGTTATCGATTAGTTTTCTATAGAAAAATTCTGTTATCGATCAATTTTCTATAGAAAATTTCTGTTATCGATACATTTTCTACAGAAAATTTTTGCTATAAATAGATTTTCTATAGAAAATTTTCTATTTGAAGAAAATCTGTATAAAATTTCTGTTATCAACAATTTTTCTACAAACAATTTTCGTTATCTATAAATTTTTTACAAAAAATTCTTTTATCAATACATTATTCATGGAAACTTTTCGTTTTCGATTTTTGATAGAAAATTTCTGTTATGGATAGGTTTTGCATACAAAATTTTTGTTATGGACAGGCCCTCTATAGAAAATTTCTGTTTAAAAAATTTTCTACAGAAAACTTATGTACTCGATAAATTTTCAACAAAAGATTTGCTTTTATCAATACATTTAACGTACAAAATTATTTTATCGATTCATTTTACAAAGAAAATTTCTGTTATCGTTACATTTTTAAAACAAAATCTCTGATATCTATAAACTTTTAATAAAAAAATTTATTTTTTCGATAAATTATCAAAAGAATACTTATGTTATCGATAAAATTTGAATATAAAATTCTTATTATCGATAACTTTATTGTAGACAACTTAAGATTATCGACAATAAAAATTGTCTATAGAAAATTTATCGACAGTAAAATATAAGAGAAAATGTCTGATATAGATAAATTTTTAATAGAAAATTTCTGTTTATCGACAATAAAAACTTTCTATAGAAAATTTATCGACATTAAAATATAATTAAAAAACTCTGTTATCGATAATGTCAATAAAAAATTTATGTTACTGATAAACTTTCCGTAGAAAGTAGTTTTTCTGAAGAAAATTTCTGTAAGCGATAAATCGTTAATAGGAAACTACTGTTATCGATAAATATTCTAAAGAAGATTTTTGTTATCGAAAAAATGTTTAATAGAAAATTTCTGCTATCGTCAACTTTTTCAAGAAGAGCTTCTGTTTATCGACAGTAAAAATATTCTATAGAACATCTATCAACAATAAATATAATAGAAGATGTGTGCTATCAATAAATTTTCAATAAAAAATTTTGTTATCGTTTAATGTTAAAAAAAAATTTCTCTAACTGGTAAACTTCTAGAAGGTAATTTTTGTTCTCCGGAGATTTTCTATATCAACACATAACCTATTAAAATTGTTTATTGTTGTTAAATTTTCTTTAAAAAATTTTTATTGTCGATAAATTTCTTTTATTGGCACTTTTGCATAGAAAACTTATATCTTCTATAAATTTAAAAATAATATGAATTTTCTATAGAAAGTTTCTTCTATTGATAAATTTTATAAAGAAAATTTCTTTTTTTGTTCAATTTTCAATACAAAAGTTCTTTTTTCGATAAATTTTCTACAAAAATAGGAGAAACTCACATTCAATACAAACTTGGATGTAAATCCAAAGGTATTAGCCATTTTCGAAACGACATCAGGTCGTCTTAATAATAATGACACTATAAAAGTAATGCAAAGAACAAAATCTAACTGATAACAAACAATATTTAGAACTTTTATATTTTCTGATTTTTAAAAAAAAAAAAATTCATAATTGTTAAATCTTTAACACAAATTTCTTTAATTGAGAAATATTTTAGAATTTAACGTTTATACATAAGTATTATTGTTTTGAGTGTACTATTGTGCTAGTCATTTTCGCATATCTACTAGGTACTTATATTTAAAATTACATTAAATATGATCACCCGCTCTGTGTTCTACCTTCCCTTCAGCCCTCTTCAAACCACAAACATTGGTAAACCATTTTTGTTTGTTGTATCAGTTGTTGTTTCTTTTACCATTATTATACAATTTTAAAGTTCAAATTGTATTTAACGAATATTTGTAAATAAATATGTATTAGGGGATTGTGGGTAATAGATTTTGGGTAGGAGGGAGAAGTGATACAAAAACAAACTGGTAAAATACAACCACTGCCATACACAACTGACATTCGGTGTTCGGTGAACATTTTATTTCACGTTCGCAACCGGTCAATTGGCCGTCTAGATCGTGCCATTTATCGCCTTTAGACTATTTTTTGTGGGGCTATGTTAAAGCTCATGTCTATACACACATGCCTGCTTCAATTGACGCATTGGAAGACAACATTAAAGCATTTATTTATGAGATACCGTCCGAAATGTTGTAAAGAGTATGTCACGGTCAACATTTGCATAAAATAATCTTCAAACATTAAATTATATGGACCGTACATCGATTCAAATAAAGATTTCATGCATTTTTCTGAATTTTTTGTGTTTGTTTTTAAACTTTCCTATAGCTTTTGAAAAATCACGCTTTACAACAAATTATTAACAATTAAAATTTGTTTAGAAAATAAATATTTTTCTGTGGTGCTTTTTGCTTTCACAAAAATTTAAAAACGGTTTACGCTGTGATGAATTCGACTGAATTGGCCTCCTTCCCCAATATCGAACTCATACACAAATATTTAAAAGCGTTTTTTTATTTTTAAATATGAAGTTTGACATTTGGTAAGGAAGAAGACTCCGTTGAATTCGCCAGTGCGTATGTATACCTTGTTAAGTGTTTGTCAAAGGAAGAACAAAAAAAATTATTTTTTTTTGTTTTTGTCTATGTACAAAATTTAAAAAATGTAGAACGATATTTGTTTTTAATTTAAAACAATTAAAATAGATAATTTTCTAAATAAAACCGTTTTTATTGAGATTTTTCTATACATAGAAAATTTTGCTAGATTTCTACACAAATAAAAAACTTGTCAAAACTGAAAGATGCAAACAAATTTATTTAAAAAAAAGTTTTTGTTTTAAATTAAAAAAATTTCTATGCCACCAAAAAGCTCACGATTATTTAAAATGTTTAAATTTAAAATCCTTTTAAACAAACATGCTTATGTATGGGTGCATGTCAATCTACAATTTCAATTTACCCTTAAAAGTATTTATGTTGTGTATAAATAACAGTATCTTTAACCACTTGTAACAAATTATTGAATGACTTTTCCTACTTCTTTTATTTCAATTTACCTGATGCTTTTCTAAAAAAAAGAGGCCAGCATACAGCCAACCAGCCAGCCGCCACACCACATAATTGACCTGTATTCGCTTTAGTTCTCTTATTTTTCCTCTTTCTTTCATTTCTTAACTTGGCTTATGTGCCAATTACCCTTTAGTTTTATATTATTTTTTCATCCGTTCAATTCATACGGTTTGCTTATTCATTCCCAGATGTTCAGTTAAAAAGCGTTTATATATTGGTAGATGTATGTGTGTGTGTGTGTGTGTGTGTGGAAATATATTCCGATGCCATAAGTTTCCCAACACGTCTTTATCATTATATTCAATTTACCAGCATTTAAATGCAGTCGGTAGCACTCTATTTACACACATATTAACTTTGAAGTTTATTTATTTGCGTTTATGATGTAACACTTAGCAAGTGATGATGCTGCTCTATTGCTTAAGGCTGGTTTTGAAAAAAATAAAAACCTTTAACACTAGAGGTTTAATGTTTACTTTAATAGACTTGTATGCACTAAAACTATCTATTAATACATAAACAACAAACATGTTTGTACACCTTTTCAAGTACATTGTTTACACGAAGGAGTGTAAAATTTCGCATAGTTAAAGTTCATCTAGCGAAGGAATGCTGAAATATGAACTTTACGTACATGTGCGTTTTCATTTGTAAAAGTCTGTATGTAACCCATACACGAAAAATACAAATATGAAGCAAATATATTTGGCATAATTTAAAGCTAAGCCGCTCCTACAATGCTTAACGTTTTAGAATGTCTTTCAAATAAGCTGAGAATTATAAAATCCTCATCAAATTAAGACATGTATGTATTTCGAACTCATTCTGCGTTGTTGATATCAATTAAGCTTAATGACACTGCTTTTTTTATACCCTTCACCTGTGGTGCACAAGGGTATATATAGCTCTGTCATTCCGTTTGTTATTTCTACAATTTGCATTTCCGACCCCATAAAGTATACATTTTCTGAAAACTTATGAATAGAGGAGTCGAGTAAGCCCTGACCGTCTGTCCGTGTGTTGGTTGAAATCAACTTTTAGAAACAACTATATGTTCTCAAGATCTGTAAATGGTATCAATCTCTTGAAAATATCCGGGAATAAATCGCTATTGAAATTCAGCACAATCGCCCTTTAACTTTCTGAGATATGAGCAAAAAACGACGACCACCTCGTTTTTTTTCACAATTACAACATCCATATATACTGGTTAGAGTAAACGTGGCATCGAATCCCAGCTGAGCCAAAACAATATTTTTTTTATTTTATTTTTTATTTTATATATTATTTTACTTTTTTTTATATATTTTTTTTAATATTTTAAAAAAAAAAATTTTTTAAATTTTTTTTATTGTTTTTTTTTTGTTTTTAATATATTTTTTCTTATTTTTTTTTTGTATTTTTTTTTTTTTTAAACACATGTTCTTTACATGTATGTACGTTTTTTATATGAGATGAATGGTGATACAAAAAATTGTTATTGCATGACTACACGTTGTAAAGGGTTTATAAGATTCGGCACGGCCGAATATAGCACTGTTACTTGTTTTTTTTTTTTTTTGTCTTTTAAAGATTTAAAAAAGAGTGCATATATGTTATCACAGAAATGTTTTAATAAGAGCAAAGAGTTCAGCCATATTGAGAAAAAACTCAAAAAAATCTCTTATGTATGTTATCGATCAAAAAAACGCAATCAGTAAAAAAAATTTAAAATTTTAACTTAAAATTGACACTTTCAGCCATGGTACAATCATCAGGTAGCCTCACTAAAACAGCTGATATTTTTATTCTCTACCTTAAGGTTTAACTAAAATGTCAAATTTTGTTCATGTATGTGTATATGTTGTGTATGTATATATTCTACCAACCACCAAAAAACAAACACACACATTTGCTGTTTGACATTTCAATCGTCGTTTTCCACCAACCATGGTACAATTATCAGGTAGCCTCACTAAAACAGCTGATTATTTTTTTCTCTACCTTAAGGTTTAACTAAGATGTCAAATTTTGTTTATGTATGTGTATATATTGTGTACGTATATATTCTACCGCCAAAAAAACACGCACACACATTTGCTTTTTGACATTTAAGTCGTCGTTTTCCAGCAACAAAATACATTTAGGATTTTGTTGTTGCAGAACTGAGGCTACCTGATGATTGTACCATGCCACCAACAAAATGCATGTAGAATTTTGTTGTTGCAGAACTGAGGCTACCTGATGATTGTACTATGCTTTCAGCTTTACGCTGGGGCTCCACGTAGCAATTTTCATTGCTAAGCATAAGCAAAAACGTCGGCAGAATAACGGCACTTTATTGCTAAAGTGTGTTTATTTTCATTGTGTGGAGAACACGACACAAGTAATTTATTTATAAAATTTAATATTATTGTTTTATTTTTTATGAGTTTTATGAAATACCTCACTCTAAATTATTATCAGGTAAAATTATTTTAATTTTCCTTTGTTTCTGCAAAGAAAAACAAAAACTTCAGAGAAAATTAAAAGGATTTTGACAGCTAATTGCAGCAATAATTGCTCAAGCAATCAGCAGAGCAATGATTGCGCAATGCATTGCTACATATATCAATTTGCGGTCTACACATCGCAATTTCTATGGAAGCAATCAAATTTGACAATTGCGGTAATAAATATTGCTACGTGGAGACCCCGGGTTAAACGAACAGTACTGCTAACTTTTTAGATTTATACTGTAATCTAGCGATTATAAGTAAAATTTCTTAGTTTTGTACTTGAATCTAGCGATTTTTAGTTACTTTTTATACAATTTGTAGAAGAGACAACATTGAAAATAAACAAAAAAAAATATACACAACACATGTAAAGTTTTCTCTCTCTTACATTACCATATTCACTCTTTCAATCTTAGATTAAGAAAAGACAGAAAAAATCAAGTGTCATAAGAGCTTTAAAAAAAACGCTATTTATCTAACATATGTATGCTTTTCCACATCTGTATACGCACCAGACGTAATTAAAAATAGATAATCGTTCAATATTCAACCGTGCCGAATTTTATATACCCATCACTATCATGTACATAATGCCCTATCATATAAATTATCCGAGAGCTAGAAACTCGTAGGCGTCCCTAGACTATTCTAGAGGGGGAGCAATGCCCCCGGCTCTAGAATTTGTAAAAATTAACTATTTATGTTTAAAATACATTTATTGTGTTACTAATTATTTTATTAGATTGTAATAAAATATACAATTTAAGCATTAGGAAGATATACAATATACAATTTAAGCATAACAGAAAACAAGTAACAGTACTATATTCGGCCGTGCCGAACCTTATATACCCTTCACAATGTGTAGTCATGCAATAGCAATTATTTGTATCACCATTCATCTCACATAACATACGTACATACATGTAAAAAACATATATATAAAAAACATATCATTGCAATATTATAAATTAAGTTTACGTATGTGTTTCTAAAAGAATAAATTACAAAAAAAAAAAACAAAAAAATAAAAAAAAATTAAAAAATATATAATTTAAATTAAAATCAAAAAAAAAACAATCAAAAAAATTTAAAAAAAATATTTCAAAAATATTTAAAAAAAATTTTAAAAAAATTTAAAAAAAAATATATAAAAAACAAGAGTTAAAAAAAAAACACTTTTACGTTTTTATGTCGTTTGCTAAATGCAAACAAAATTTTCTGCACGCATTTTTTTATGAAGAGATAAATAAAAAACAAGTAACAGTGCTATATTCGGCCGTGCCGAATCTTATATACCCTTCACAACGTGTAGTCATGCAATAACAGTAAATTCACGTATGTATGTTAAAAAAAAACAAAATAAAAAATAAAAAAAAAATTAAAAAAAAAAAATTTAAAAAAAAAATTTAAAAAAAAACAAGTAAGAGCGCTATATTCGGCCATGCCGAATCTTATATACCCTTCACAACGTGCAGTCATGCAATAACAGTGGTTTGTGTCACCATTCATCCCATATGAAATACGTACATACATATAAAAAAATACATATATAAAAACGTCCCATTGTAAAATTATAAATTCACGCATGTATGTTAAAAAAACAAAAAAAAAAAAAAATTTAAAAAAAAAATTTAAAAAAAAAATTTTTTAAAAACTAAAAAAAAAAAATTTAAAAAATAAATTAAAAAAAAATTATTATGTATATAATATATATATTATATTATATTAAAAAAAAATTAAAAAAAAAAATTTAAAAAAAAATAATAATAAAAATATAAATAATATATTAAATATAAAATAAAAAAAAAATTAAAAAAAAATTAAAAAAAAAATTTTTAAAAAATTAAAAAAAAAATTTTTTTGGCTCAGCTGGGATTCGATGCCACGTTTTCTCTAACCAGTATACACGTTTGTATGTATGTATGTTGTTGTTGTAATGTTGTTTTTGTGAAAAAAAAAATCGAGGTGGTCGTGGGTTTTTGCTCATATCTCAGTTGTTTATGTACCGATGTTTCTGATTTTCAATACCGATCTACTCCCGAATATTTCTGATATTTTAATACCTTACCCGGGTCCAACCTATGTCGGGGGGCTTCAAAAAGTTGATTTCAACATACACACGGACAGACGGTCAGACGGACAGACGGACAGACGGACAGACTAACAGGGCTGAATCGACTCCCCTATTCATAAGCTTTCAGAAAATATATACTTTATGGGGTCGGAAACGAAAATTGTAGAAATTTCACACGGAATGACAAACCTATATATACCCTTTTTCACTGTGTGAAGGGTATAACAAGTAAAAGCGCTATATTCGGCCGTGCCGAATCTTATATACCCTTCACAACGTGTAGTCATGCAATAACAGTAAATTCACGTATGTATGTTAAAAAAAACAAAAAAAAAAAAAAATAAATAAAAAAAAAATTTAAAAAAAAAATTTATTATATACATATATAATATATATAAAACAAAAAAAAATAAAAAAAAATTAAAAAAAAAAAAAAATTAAAAAAAAAAAATAATAAAAATATATATAATATATTAAATAAAAAAAAAAAAAAAATAAAAAAAAAATTAAAAAAAAAAATTTTAAAAAAATTAAAAAAAAATTTTTTTTGGCTCAGCTGGGATTCGATGCCACGTTTTTCCTAACCAGTATACACGTTTGTATGTATGTATGTTGTTGTTGTAATGTTGTTTTTGTGAAAAGAAAATCGAGGTGGTCGTGGGTTTTTGCTCATATCTCAGTTGTTTATGCACCGATGTTTCTGATTTTCAATACCGATCTACTCCCGAATATTTCTGATATTTTAATACCTTACCCGGGTCCAACCTATGTCAGGGGGCTTCAAAAAGTTGATTTCAACATACACACGGACAGACGGTCAGACGGACAGACGGACAGACTGACAGGGCTTAATCGACTTCCCTATTCATAAGCTTTCAGAAAATATATACTTTATGGGGTCGGAAATGAAAATTGTAGAAATTTCACACGGAATGACAAACCTATATATACCCTTTTCACTGTGTGAAGGGTATAAAAAAATTATTATATACATATATAATATATATAAAACAAAAAAAAAAATAAAAAAAAAATTAAAAAAAAAAAAATAAAAAAAAATAATAAAAATATATATAATATATTAAATAAAAAATAAAAAAAAAATAAAAAAAAAATTAAAAAAAAAAATTTTAAAAAAATTTAAAAAAAAATTTTTTTGCCTCAGCTGGGATTCGATGCCACGTTTTCTCTAACCAGTATACACGTTTGTATGTATGTATGTTGTTGTTGTAATGTTGTTTTTATGAAAAGAAAATCGAGGTGGTCGTGGGTTTTTGCTCATATCTCAGTTGTTTATGTACCGATGTTTCTGATTTTCAATACCGATCTACTCCCGAATATTTCTGATATTTTAATACCTTACCCGGGTCCAACCTATGTCGGGGGGCTTCAAAAAGTTGATTTCAACATACACACGGACAGACGGTCAGACGGACAGACGGACAGACGGTCAGGGCTTAATCGACTCCTCTATTCATAAGCTTTCAGAAAATATATACTTTATGGGGTCGGAAATGAAAATTGTAGAAATTTCACACGGAATGACAAACCTATATATACCCTTTTTCACTGTGTGAAGGGTATAAAAATAATAAAAATATAAATAATATAGAAAATAAAAAAAATTAAATAAAAAAAAATTTTTTTTGGCTCAGCTGGGATTCGATGCCACGTTTACTCTAACCAGTATATATGTATGTTGTTGTTGTAATTGTGAAAAAAACGAGGTGGTCGTGGTTTTTTGCTCATATCTCAGAAAGTTATAGGGCGATTGTGCTGAATTTCAATAGCGATGCATTCCCAGATATTTCCAAGAGATTGATACCATACATAGATCTGAGGAACATATAGTTGCTTCTAAAAGTTGATTTCAACCAACACACGGACAGACGTTCAAGTCGACTCCTCTATTCATAAGCTTTCAGAAAATATATACTTTATGGGGTCGGAAATGAAAATTCTAGAAATTACAAACGGAATGAGAAAGCTATATATACCCTTGTGCACCACAGGTGAAGGGTATTAATATTTTGAAAAAGATGAAAAATATCCAGCAGTGATTAATTTCAAGTTTTAGTACTGAAAGTTGGCTATATACGTCATTAAGTGGAATGTAGAGAAAATGGCACAAAATATTGTGTTTTTGAAGGATATAGAGCAAATTGAGCGACTTTTTTCAGCAATTATACGAGATAGCCGATAATGGATTGCAGATTTGAAAAATATGGGGTATAAAACCGAAGTCACAGTTTAAGTCAAAATATCATATGGAGCACTGGGGGGACGATATACATATTTTCAGTTTTCAAGCTAATTTTCTTATAATAGCAATAAATGAAAAACCCATTTGTTTTTTAATATTTTTTCGTTCTCGGTGGACTTTCTGCGAAACACCCATACACAAATACAATTTTTATCAGCAGTTATCTCTAACACTACATGAAATTTAAATGAATGTTTGTTATACATTTCTAATGTAATAAAATTAAAATATAATTTTTAATTGCGTTTAAGTAAATCATATTAACAAGTAAAATTATCAAGTTTTTCATAACAATTTTTGCTTTAATGACTTTATTAACCTTTTATTTATTATTATTCTTATTTTTATTTTTTTGTTACCTTTAACAGCCTGAAGTGTTACATTTGTCACACTTTAACTCTTTGTTTTTGTACACAATTTCGTTTCTTTGTGTTAAAAATACATATTTTTTTTTGCCTTTTGACTTTCGTTTGGCAACAAATACAATGACTTAAACTGCTGTTGTGTTTTTTTTTTTGTTTTTGTTGCTGGACGAATATAAAAATTATCGTCTTGAAAATATTGTTGTTATACTTTTTGCAACACACAGGCTTTGTAACCCACAGAGTGAATCAACCTCATCATCATTAAAATCCATTTCGTTTTAAACAACAATTTTGACATTTATAAATTTTATTTTTATTTTTCCTTAGTTGTTATTGTTATTGTTTTTGTTTTGGTTTTTATTATTATTTTTTTCTTTTATACTTAAACATTTCCACATTCCCACTAGAGGGTTCGTTAACCAAAACAAAAGTGAAAACAATGTGTCAAATGTCAGAACAGTTTTAATTGCAGTTAAGTAAAAGAAATATTTAACACTTTAACTTTAACTTAAAGTTGACTAATTTACAAACTATCTGAAATATTTTATTAAAGTCGCGCAAGTGTTTCTAAAGGAAAGTGAAATTTTTTGTTTAGTTTGTGGAAAGGCCTGCACAATACCGATTAATTGGATCTTAATTGGAGAAGATATACATAAACTAAAAATATGTTGTTTCAAAAGAACGGTAACACATTAAATACTCGACTAACTGAAATAATTATTTAGCAAACTCAATTTTTTAATCGAAAAGATCCAGTCATTTGGCAACTTCGATTATTTTCTCTATAATGAAATGAAGTCGTTAGTTTATTGTAAATAGGGAGCACCTTTAGACGATTTTAAAGGCAAAGTTCATTGGCATCTCTTTCTTCACTGAATCTTGTATCACCACAGTCTTTTATTCTAGACTACAAAACAATTTCACATTTTCGACTTATGATTGCGGACAATACTCATTGCACAGTCTTTCGTTATCGTTGGTATCTCATTTAGACTAAGGTACCCCAAAGAATCCACACCTAATGTGTTCTTACCTGTGAGCCGTAATCTCCCGCTAGCCAATGTTGGACTACAAACATACTACATAAGCCGTTGTCTAAGAATCCCCAAACACATTCTACAAACATCATCTTCCTTGATTTGCAATTTTTTCGGACGATATTTGAGGCTTTCTAGCTTATTGCACTCCAAAAAATTCCTTGCAACGAGGCTATTTAAGCATCACATACGCCTGTCTAAAAGTGGTGGCCCCCATTCGCCTTTGCAGATTAAAAGAGTTCAACCTTTGCTAATATCAACTCATCGCCCAAAGTAATTATGTGTTCTGAAATACAGAATATTGCCGTAGATCGCCACTTCGCAAGTTCATCTGCCGCTTCATTCCCAGCTATGCCAATGTGCCACTTAACCACCATCATTGTCACTTGAACAAGCACGCTAGTTACTAATTGAAAATAAAAATTCTCTTTCCTTGTACCGGACACTCCAACAAATGATCTAATCCACCTTCCCACATTCAAGGTGCAGAATAAGTCTAGCTCAAGTGAGAATACACCATTACCGATCCTCCCGTCTATAAAAGGCCAATCAGTAAAGATACTGATGTCCATCCGCAATGAATGTGCGATGTAGCCTATCAACCACATTTACACGACTGATGCGCTCCATCGGTATCTGAGTCTCTCTGGCCTCTTTATGTAAATGGTCCGCCAAATAACTTTTTTTTTTTTTTGAAAATGCTATAAAAAAAGTGTGCATTCGACTGTGTGGCACGTAGCGCCGTCATATTGAAACCAAATGTTGCCAATATCCTCCTCTTCAAATTTTGTGAACAAAAATTCGTTCAACATGGCCCGATAAAGATCGCCATTGACTGTAACGGCTACTCTTTGCTCTTTTTCGAAGAAAAATGGCCCAATTATGCCTCTGGACCAAAATCCGCACCAAACAGTGACTCGTTTTGGGTGTATCGGCTTTTCCAGGTATGCGTGCGGGTTTTCTGTGTCCCCAATGTGACAATTTTTCTTGTTTACATACCCGCCAAGATCACAATGAACTTCATCTGAAAAGATGATTTTTTGGTAAAATCGAAATAATCTGTAAGTCGATCGCAGGACCACTTAACGCATTGGATGGTCAGTTGGCTTCAACCATATTCGTTCAGCGGAAGGATAAAACTAATTATCTGTCAAATCAGACATGAGCTAAGTGTTACCATTCGCGAAATAAGCACTAGTTGCAAAAAAACGTTAGGTGGTGGAACCTTTACAAGGTCCAGGATTCTCCTGATGTCACTATCCATTTCTTCATTGTATAAGGATCCATCCGCTATGAGTGTGCGATGTAGCCTTTCAAGCACTTTTGCCTTTAATTATGGCCTCATTGACATCTAAATCTCCCTTAACCATTTATTAACGAGATGCAGAATTCTCCTGTGCTCTTAAATCGAAAGTGATTCGATGTCCCATCGCTTTGCAGTTGAATCGTTGATCTAACAGCTGTTCCTCTTATGAATAAGTAAACGGCATCAACCTAGTATTGCCTCTATTCCTTGCGTGGGTGTGGTACGTCTCGCATTCGTTTGAACCCCATTCAACTTCGGATATAAGTCGCTATTTAACTATCACCGTGTAAAACCAATGGGCGGCCTTAAACGAGATTCCCACTTTTGACTGCAAACCCGTTTACACTGATGTCTTTGTTTGCCTTCTGTATCCATGTTTCATCTGAATTATTTAGGTTGGGTTAGGTTTATGTAAACGATTACATACATACATAGATTCATAAATTTGGTTTTATATAAAAAATTTTCTTTTATTGGAAATTTTTCATAAAAATTATATTTTTTAAATATGGCAACGGTTTTAAAGAACTCTCAATTTATGTTAATTATTGTCATAAAAATGTTTAACTACAGCAGTAATTTTCTATAGAATTTCTACCATAATTATGTGTTATTATTGTTATTGTAATATGAGTTGTTATTACAACAATTGAAACCATCAAATATTGACTTACTGAAGGCACGTTACCTCATATTAACAAAACTTTGCGGAAGTACGTTGAAAAGAGAAATATTTTCAAAACAAATTCTAGGACATGTCAATGTGTTGGTATAACGTGTATGTGTATAAATTTCAATTTATGTTGAAATAAATCCAAACTAACAATAGAATTGGTGGTAAAATTCATTCACTTTATTTCGAATTTAAATTTTATGAGTTCAATTCTGACACAAGATCTATTTAGCATTGCAAAGCATAGGTACGTAAACAAACAAAAAAAAACATACATACAAGCATGCATGCATGCATAAATAAAACAAAAACCGGAAGTTGAATCATTCATATGTGAATGTTAACAATTTTAACTGAAAATTCACTTGTGCATTTTCCACATACAAAAAGAATATTTTTACGCTAAAATGAAAAGAGTTAGTTTGAGTTCCATAAGTTGTATGTTTTTTTTTATTACCAAATATTTTTATTTAAACATGAAAGCTTTAGTGTTGCACTTAAGAGACAGACTCACAAGCATTTTACTATCTAATGCATTTTTATGTTTAAAATGGCCCATTTGAAACATCAACAAACGTTTATTCGTACAAATTTGTTGCAAAAACACACATTCGAATATTTTATTTAATGGCAAAATTCACATAAAAGGCAAGAACATAATTTTTTAGTTTTATAGTTTATCTACATATTTATATTAAGTGCAAAATGAGGCAAGCAAATGGCAATAACATCTATGCACTGGTATGAGCTTATTGACAAACTAAAGGCACCATGGGGCTTAGAAATTTATTAATTGTTACGTTTTAAATATTTTTTTTAATTCCATTCACTTGTGGTGCCAAGGGTGTATACGGCTTTGTCATTCCGTTTGTAATTTTGACAATATTCCCTTCAGACCCCATAAGCTAAATATTTTCTGAAAGCCTTTTACTAGGAGAGTGGAGCAATGTGCGTCTGTCCGTGTGTTAGTTTAAAACATTTTTTAAATGACCCAGATGTTGCACAGATCTGTATGTGATATCAATCCAGCACAATCGCCCATTACTTTCTGAGATATGAGCAACTCAACTTCACTGCCTCTGTTTTTGCCATATTTTTACCATAAGAAAAAAAAACATTTTTCAGCTTTGCGATATTCAAAAAAATTTTTTGGACAAATCGGCAAAGTCAAGGCAAAAATATTTCAAAAAAAAAAAATCTTTAAATATATACAGTTACCAAAGCTTCTAATTAATTTTTAGACACACTTAAGACACGTCATAATCTCCAAAATTATTTCTGTAAAAAACTGATTTATCAGTTGGAGACTAACTCGATATCAAATGCAAGGACTTGACTAGTTAACCACATAAAATATTCAAAATTAAAGATAAAAAAAAATAAAATAGCGTCTAAAATTATATCTGAAATCTATACTAAGCTACGATGTGGTCACTATACCTATGCACATGATGGTAAAGGGTAGTATTAGATTCGTCAGAGCCGAGTACAGCATTATTACTTGGTTTTGGTTTCAGATTGTCTAAATGAGAAAATAAATTTTATTATTTATTAATTATTTTAAAGCAAAAAGTATATTGTCGACATTTAAGGTCAGAATTTCGCCCTCTGAAGCAATAATTCGTTGCTTAGTTCATCGTCACCACTAACATGACAACGTAAGAGACTTACCTCGGTCCGTCAAACCACATTTAATTCACAGTGCGGAAAATATTAAACGTGTAACGCAAATAGTTACCGAAACAACAGAAACATCTACTACAAGTCATTCAGCTCAGCTATAAATGTCGAATTTTTAAAAAAGATTTACCGTCATTTTCATATTATTCGCAAGAATCAAAAACCGCAGATCATCGCTTACGTCTGAATTTTTCCGTTCAGTTGGCCAAAAACTAAATACACTTTATTGAAAATCTTATTATGAGTAGTTAAGCTCATTGTCATTCAAATGGCTTTGTTAATAAGTAATTAAAATTGTAGATTTTGGGGTTCTGAAAATCCAAGACACATTCATCAACGCTATTTGTACTCCATAAATTGTGGTATCGCTCTATATTTGAAAACATTAATGGGCCTTACTTCGAAAATGAAGTTGGTAGTACTGTAACCGTAAATAAAGAGTGGTATTGGTTTATGATGGAACATTGTTAACATCCTGTTAATGAAAACAGACCTAAGATGTAGTTTCAGCAGGCTGGAGCCACTACCCACTCTGACCGAGACACAATAACAAATTGAAGAGCGAATAACATGACGAAATTTGGAAATTAATTGGCCAGCGCTTTCGCCATATTTCTCAGCACCCGAATATTTTTCTTAAGTATTATTTGAAGGAGCGAGTATACATGAATCAGCCCGAGACAATTCTTGAACTCAAGTCCATCATTATTGCAGCAATCCGAGCCACATATTTTGTAAGATGGAAAATGCCCTGCTTTAAACGTGGATAGTTATATTATGTGATATTATTTTGCACATTTATTTAAAAAAAATACATTTTGTATATTTTATAATCTGAAACAAAGTCATTAAATTTTTAAACCCCATCGTAGTTTTTGGCCACCCCTTTAGTTATCTGTCGGGGTAATTATAGATCTATAAACACTGAATTGAATGTTTTTAGGATGCCTTCTATATATAAAGCGTGATTTTTTTAGAGCTATAGGAATGTTAAAAAAACACATAAAATGCAGAAAAATTCATGAAATCTTTATTTTAATCGATAGTACGGTCCATATAATTTAATATTTGAATATTACTTCAAAATCTTGATTGTGACTGCGCCTCAAATGGTCCATCCGCTTAGTCCAATTTTGGCATACTCTTTTCAACATTTCGGCTGGTATCTCATGAATAAATGCTTCATTGTTGTCTTCCAATGCGCCAATTGAAGCGGGCATGTGTGTATAGACATGAGCTTTAACATATCCCTAAAAAAAAAAGTCTAAAGGCGTTAAATCGCACGATCTAGGCGGCCAATTGACCGGTCCCGAACGTGAAATAAAATGCTCATCGAACTCGCCTCTCATAAGCCCATTGTTTAGCGTGCTGTGTGGCATGTGGCACCGTCTTGTTGAAACCACATGTCATGCAAGTCAAGCTCTTGCATTTTGGGCAAAAAAAAGTTGGATATCATCTCACAGTAGCGCTCACCATTCACGGTTACGTTACGATTCGCATCATCTTTGAAGAAGTACGGTCCAATGATGCCACCAGCCCATAAACCGCAACAAACTGTGGCATTTTTCTGAATGCATTGGTAGCTCTTGCAATGCTTCTGGCTGACTTTCACTCCAAAATCGACAATTCTGCTTATTAACGTACCCATTGAGCCAAAAATGAGCTTCGTCGCTGAACACAATTTTTCAATAAGAAGCGCGCGATGAACTTTCTTAACAGAGCACGCATTTTGATAATAAAATTCAATAATTTGCAAGCGTTGTTCGTTTGTAAGACGATTCATGGTTAAATTATAGACCAAACTGAAGATGTTTGACAGTGAAACAAAACACGAAACGTGCGTCAGCTGTTTAAACATGTGTTGCCAAAAAGATAGTAGCTAAAAAATCACCCTTTATATAGTTTATATTTCTAATATTCTTTTTATATTATTAAGAATTTTTAGTATGTTTTTGTTTTTGTTCATTAATGGAGAACTTATAAAAAATGTCTAACATAGAGAATTTTACGAATTTAAAATTTGTCATGTGAACAGACACTTTATGGAACAAAATTGCGATCAATAGAATAATTACATATTTTGATTTTCAAAAATTTTATTTCAAAAAAATTTTTATTTTAATTGTATACATTTCTTATAATTAAACATTTAAGGATTTAAAATTGTTTGCCCAGAGTCATACAACCAGCGATGTACACTAAGAGAAAAATGACGATCTAGATATACATAAGAATAAAATTCTTGAATGTAGATTGCAGAAATCTTCCGATTTCAATCTTGAATTTTAGTCAGTAAGATTGACGTTATCGAATTTAAGCATAAACTCATGATTTTAAGAATAAATTCTAAAAATCTAAAACGCAATATTTATTTTAAGATGGTTTTCTTAAATAAAAGAACGTGATCTTAAACTTTGAGAACACATTCTCAAAATCAAAAACGTAATCTTAATTTTTAGATCGTATTCTTCAATTTACGAAAATATTCTTAAAATAAGATTTAATTCTTGATTTAACATTAAAGAAAACGTGTTGTTTAAAAATTTTAAAACGCTAAATGAAGAAGAAGCATTGTGAGAAAAAGTGTAAAAGAAATTTTAAATTATTATAAAATGCATTTAAAATAGAAAACCAGAACGCCGATGAAATGGTGCTTGTAACCATACCAATAAGTGACGATTTGTTACCGATGGCAATTGCAAGTTATGAAGTGATCAGTATGCAGGAGGAAGTTGCGTCGACACTTTGCTAAAAAATCTTCTAAAATGGAGTCGGTTTTTAAAGTATCTCAAGGGTAAGTGCTCCTTCTAATTTATATGTGTGTATATGCAGTTAGGAAAATGTATATATTAAAAGAAATCATAATTTTCCTTAAAGGAGTCATAATAAAAACGAAAAACGTTTGGATACGATCTTAAAATGAGAATTTAAATGTGATCTTAAAAAAATCAAGCTGTTATTCTTGAGATAAGAATTTTCGCGCTCAACAGACTTTTGAAACTGAAATACTTGATTTCAAGCACAAAATCTTGATTTTAGCACGTTTTTTCCCTTAGTGTATGTATCAACTTACTGGCTTTTGTATATCTTTTAATGAACGCGTAGTTGTACAATTTAGTACAAATGTTTCAAACAAAAAATTTATCAAATTTTACTGTTTCAAATAGTGCTTTCTCCACAATATTACAAAAGTTTTTAGGCTATACTTCATATAAATTTGATAAAAAAGCCTGTAAAAATGTTAATACTTTGAAATTTAATCGCATAAAACATTCTTTGGTTTAATTAAAAATAATATTCGATAAATATTTTTTTCAAACCCTTAACCAAGAAATCAACCAATTCGTTTGGGTCACTGCATACTATTTGGAAAAGTATTTACATGCAAACATACTTTTTCACATATTTACATACATATATACTCATATACTCATATACATACATATTTAGTACTCTAACCACGGATGGAAATTTCAGTATTATTTGAATTTTATTTCAAGGTATTTTGAATGAATAAATACTGCAGCACTTCGATGACGTTTTAAATACATTTTCATAATAATAAAATGTTTTTATTCTTGAAAAAATATTTTCCTTAATTTATTTTTGTTGTTAAATGTGTAATAAAACATAACTAAAAAAAAAAAAATTTATTACGAATATAAAAGAATATAAACATGTTGAATTATGAATTGTCATTTGATAGGTGAAATAAAAATTCAACAAATTTGAAAATTAATACTAAGATTCACTAATTTAAATTTCATTGAATTGTAACATAAATAGGAATTTTAAGTTGCATAGTAGTATACCGATAAAGAGTGCTGATGATGAAATCGTAGCTGATTTCGAAAATGCATTACACTCGGCTAATATCGGAAATAATTTTAGAAAGAATATTCCTAAAAATGGTTACAATTTAATTTGAATTATAAAATTAAATGAAAGAATAAATGAACTTAAGCCAAAATAAAAAATGGTTCACATTGAAAATTTAATAAAACATTTGTTCAATTCACAACCCCCTTGTAATGTTTTATCGCCACCGTTTTTATATTTGTTTACTACAGACTATAACACACGGCATGTTTTTACATATGACTTTAAAATTTGTGAGATATATGTAAATCTACATGTCTGTCAAAATTGCACTTTTACGCTGACTGCTTTGCAGCAGCAGAGATTTCTGCCAACGGCTGATGTCACATGTTTTGACAGAAGAAAATAGAGTGCGCTCAACACATGTTTTATTACAGAAGTAATGTTTTAAAGGAAACACACGACATGTTTGTATTAGCAGTGGAGAATTTGACAAGTCAGATGTAAAAAACATTCCGTGTATTAGCTTCTTTAGATATTTAACTGGATTTAAACAGAGATGGGAAGAATATTTTTTATTTATTGTATAATATTTATACTATCAGCACCCTGATACCAAGACATGTTAAAAATAGTAAAAGAAATATCCATAAGAGGGGATTTTAAAAGTAACACCAATATTATGGCAAAGCGGCTACGCCTTGATGTTATTTCTAATCCGGAGTGTTGAGGTGTTATCTACACCACTGACTGGCGCATAAGACAATCAGCGACCTCGTACATAAAGAAGTTAGTGAGACTCAGAAGCTGATGGAGCGCAAGAGTCCAGTGAAACTGGTGGAGAGGCTACAGTGCATGCTCATAGCGGATGGATCTAAGTATAGTGACATCAGTATCTTTACCGATCGGGTCTAGGAGAATGCTGGACCTCTAGAGCTCTGCTCAAATTAGGCAAACTAATTGCAATATCAGATTATTGAAAATGTTTTGAATATATTTGGTGCAAAAAAATAAAATTAAATTAAATAAATATTTATTTAAAGTAGTGGTTACTCTACTACCTCTACTTCTGATAAATATTTGTTTAATTTTTTTTTATTTAATTTTTTTGCTCCAAATATAATTAAAACATTTTCAATAAATTGATATTGCAATTAGTTTAAATTTCGAAAATGTTTAATTAAAAAAATCCTATCAGAGCAGAAATTAAGTTAATGCATTTTAGTGGTTACGTTTATTTCGTCAAATATTTGCCTCATGTAAACAGACATTAAAACTACAATATAACCCTGTCGCCATAGAATTGTTAAGTCATAATAATATAATTATTAAGAGTTAGAAATTTCATTAAAAAACTTTTACGGATTGTACTCTTAACATTTACGAAACAAAGTACAAACTATCGAATTTGTAATAATATTTAAATGACTAGCGGTCACAACCGAAAATGTTTTCTAACCTAACCTATGGCATAGCCATTTAACAAAAACTTCTTTTTAACATTTGAAACTTAATAATAAAGTTTTAAAAAATAATATTTGGTATTCACTTTCCCATGCCTGATAAACACAAACATTCGTTTGTTTATCAATGTTTCATTTTTGTATCTAAAAACTTTACGGTTCAGTGAAGTTCGTTCTACACACTTCAAATATTTTGTTTTTGTTTTTATTTGCCTTGTGCCACTCGAACTACTCTACAAAAGAATAAAAATAAAAATAATTTCATGCTTTTTTTCACATTTATCTACAGAGAGTATTTTTTGTTTTTATTGCATAAAATGTTTACCCGCAATTAATTCCCTTCCAGTGTTGCCTTTCTTTGTCTGTTTTTAATGGTGTAAAAGAGAAATAAACAAGTAACAGTGCTATATTCGGCCGTGCCGAATCTTATATACCCTTCACAACGTGTAGTCATGCAATAACAATTGTTTGTATCACCATTCATCCCATATAAAATACGTGCATACGTACACGTTAGAATAAATGTGGCATCGAATCCCAGCTGAGCCAAAAAAATTTTATTTTATTTTATTTAATATATTATTTATATTTTATTTATTTTTTTTTATAATTTTTTTAAATTTTTTTAAAAAAATTTTTTTTAATTTTTTTTTAAATTTTTTTTTGAAGTTTTTTTTTTTTTTTTTGTTTTTATTTGTAATATATTTGTTTTTGTAATTTTTTTTGTTTGGTATGTTTTTTACATGTATGTATGTATGTATGTATGTATGTATGTAAGTATGTATGTTGTTGTTGTAATTGTGAAAAAAAACGAGGTGGTCGTGGTTTTTTGCTCATATCTCTGAAAGTTATTGGGCGATTGTGCTGAATTTCAATAGCGATTCATTCCTGGATATTTCCAAGAGATTGATACCATATACAGATCTGAGGAACATATAGTTGCTTCTTAAAGTTGATTTCAACCAACACACGGACAGACGGGCAGACGGACAGACGGACATATGGACAAACGGTCAGGGCTTAATCGACTCCTCTATTCATAAGCTTTCAGAAAATATATACTTTATGGGGTCGGAAATGAAAATTGTAGAAATTACAAACGGAATGACAAAGCTATATATACCCTTGTGCACCACTGGTGAAGGGTATAACAAAGGAGTTGGGGTTTAAATATGTATAACAGCCTTCTAACATTTAGGGTTTTCTTCTATTAACATTTGCTGTATGAATCTTCTGGGTTAAAAATAGTATTATGCCATGCATACATTTATTTTTTTAATGTTTTTTAGTAACTATTTGGTTAATATTTTTGTACCTTGTTGAGTTGAGTGGAATTAAATAGCAAATAAGAGACCCACTCATTCATTCATTCGTTCGTTCATTCATTTGTTCGTTCATTTATTTACTTCGGCCTCTGTTATGGTCTTTTGTTTACGACCATGATGTAGAACATTATGGTTTTTGTTTATTTTTTTTTTTTTTGACTTTTTGATATCAATAAATTGTTGTTGTACATTTTGAAGTCTTTTATTTACTTGTTTATGTTTAGGATTGTATTAGCTGACTTTTTATGCCAGTGCTGCCTAATTGGCTACAGTTTCTAAGGATAAACTGTATACGTATTTACAAACAAAAAAAAATATTAAAACAAACTACCTTTTTAGCCAGTTATTTATTGACAACCTCCGAAATTACTTAGTAGCAAGAACATATACAAATGTATATACATTTACTGCTTTGAAACCACTCGGAATACTTACAAGTTTCACAACATCCGTTTGTTTGTTGAAATTAATTTTCCGAAGCCTCATATATAATACGGTCCATTAGGTGCAAGAGAATTTTGATATCAACTTTGGCCTAGACTTAATTTATTCAAAAATCAATTTTATGTGAAACTTTTACAGTTATGTTTTATGTGTGTGGGTATAGTTACTTTTACATTTATTAAATACTAGCTAATACCCGGTGTGCTTCGCCACCCCCATCGTAATGAAATAAAAATTTTATAGTTCAAAAATATATTCATTTTGCAAGTGCCACGCCTACTATTACTAAATCAACCATTTCTTATTCAAATAATCATATAGACGTCAAAGTGTCTCTTGCAAAATTTGGGTACTCTAACTATTATCGCTTCCCAGATATACGAATTTTTTTATTTAATTCATATGACAGGTGCCACGCCCACTATTACTAAAGCATCCATTTATTATCAAAATATTCATACAGATGTCAAAACTTCTCGTGCAAGATTTGGATACTCTAACTATTATCGCTTCCCAGATATAAAAATTTTTGTATTTAATACATATGACAGGTGCCACGCCCACTATTACTAAAGCATCCATTTCTTATTAAAATAGTCATATAGATGTCAAAGCTTCTCGTGCAAAATTTGGGTACTCTAACTATTATCGCTTTCCAGATATACGAATTTCTATATTTAATTCATATGACAGTTGCCACGCCCACTATTACTAAAGCATCCATTTCTTATCAAAATAGTCATATAGATGTCAAAGCTTCTTGTGCAAAATTTGGGTACTCTAACTGTTATCGCTTCCCGAATATACGAATTTTAGTATTCAATTGCTAAGAGAGCTGCCACGCCCACTATTACTGATGTACCCATTGTTTCCAGAAATGTTTATTTGGGTGTCAAAGTTGCTTTTGCAAAATTTTACTACTCTAATCGATATCGTTTTCCAAATATACGAATTTTAGTATTTAATTCATGTGGCCATGCCTATTATTGCAAGTACGCCCATTTTTTACCTAAATGTTCGTGTGGATGTCAAAGTTTATCGTAATTTATTTGAAAACTCTTGCTGCATTAACTTTTATGATATATAATATTTAATACTTATTCTTTAATAGGGCGTGGCACCCCGCCCACTTACAATTTTAAACCAAAGTATAGCCTATAGTTCCTTCCAGACATACAGAAAGATTCTGTGAAAATTTCAAGGAAATTTAAAACATTTTTAATAATATTGGTTAAATACCAATTCAATTCACAACTTCCTCTGTAATGTACTTTTGGTATATTTTTTGCATCTGGTTGGAGTATTTTGTGCTTGTTATTGGTAATTTCTTTTAAAACTTTCTGTATAACAATACAATTTCATTTCGTATGCTGATACAGGGATGGAAAATTATTTTTTTTTGCATAATTAAAAAAATGTTTGTAGTTATTTTTTGTTTTGAAATTTTTCTTTATTTACACCTAGTATTTTTATACATATTTACACATTCTTTTCAAGCTCAGCTGTTTTTGTTTTTGTCATTTCAACATTAAATTCCAGATACAAGAAAATGAAACTATTTTGTATAGAGTTTGATTTTTGTGATAATAACGACTTTTCCCGAATTTTTCCCACTGCGACCACCTTAAGTTAGTTCGCTATGATTTAATTTAGATTTTACTTGCGATAAAGTTAATAAACTGCTCAAATTTATCTATTTTAATTTATTTTTAACAATGTTTCTTTTTTATTTAAACTTTAAAATCTTTCAATATTCATATTGTACATATTCAGCAACTACAATGTTATTTTCAGTAGAAATTTCTTTTTAGTACATAAATACATTGATGCAACCTTTTCTGCTTGTTAAATTTTACGCATAATGCCTTCATGCCAATCAAATCTAACAAATCAGCCAGCCAGTCATTCATTCACCCGAAATGTTTTAAAATATTTTTTCTTTTTTCATAATCAGCAAAATAAATTTCAAATCAAATAAAATCAATCATCAGTGTTTATTTCGGTTTGCATGATTTTCAAATTAAATGAAAGATTAACACATTATTTATTAAAACACATATACACACAAACATGTTAAGTATCTTTGTTGAAGTGTAGTGCTGCAGCGAATGAAATTAAAATGATTGGAAAAACAAATAACAAATTGATTTCGAGAACTTAATTTAATAACTTTTAATGCAAGAATTAGTGGAAGTAAATAAGTAGTAGTGGAAATTTTGATTTGTGAATAAACAAAAATTAAAAAAAATATTTATTTTATTAAGGAATATAATTAAACTAGTGCGCTACAATCTTTAATAAACAATATATATTTAATGGATTCACAAGGTGGCATAACATGAAATGTTATAAATTAATAGCACAAGAATACAACTATTGTGAAGGATACCTTCAGCGATCACAACAAACAATTATTTAAGAAAAATGTTCACATGGTTTAAAATAAGCAAAACATTAAAATAAGTCAAATGAATTGTAGAGTTAACGAAGGATGACATAATATAATACAAGAGTCTTGTATTTCACGTTTCAGATTGCTAGGATATCCCATATTGATTCAGTTTCTGTTAGCCGACCTATAACTTTGTACACCCAAAGAAAAACTATGGTTACGACATGATCACGACGGTCATATTATATTCTTTAAAACAATATTTGGTTGTCGAAATCAAGAAATAGTTATTTTTGGCGTAGAATACGTCTTACCTTACGGTATAGGGAGTCATGTCAGATTGTTATTGTTGTAATCTTTATTTCATTGATTATGAAGAAACGGCGAAATAACTTTTTTTTTAAATTTTTTTGTGGGTAAATGAAGATGTTATCTTTCGTTTGATATACATTTCATATTGGTTGATATCTTCCTAATATTTAAATTTCTCAAATGAAAATTGTTTAAACACATACACTGAAACATATGTGTGGTGTTTGAGTTTGTAGCGTGAACACAAACTATGCTGCTGTTTCAGTGTGGACACAAACCTTCGGCTGTTGTTTTGATTGATTAAATATTGAAATTTCGTATATTTACTTATGTATTTAAGTGAAACAAAATGTTAAATGTAAATTTGAATTTAACATGGATATATAATTATAAAAAATATATGTAAAGTTAAATGAAAGTGCTGCCAAGTAAGCAAAATATCAATGCTGCTTGATGCTGTTTGACAGCAGCTGACAGTTGACGTTTAGTATTCTACGTTAAACTTAATGGCCGTGTCTCTGACACAGCCTGCAGGGACAGTCAGTGGCCGAAGGCCTCGGACAACTGTCTGCTGTTTTTATTTTATTTCATAATATATTTTGTCACAATCATCAAGCATTTGTTTGAATTGTATCATTTAATCTTTATTTTTTCTTAAAAATTTCAAAATGGTTGACATTTAAAAATAGAATGATTTAAAAAAACTAATTCGACGAAAATTACATTATATTCCAAAGCATTTAAAAATACAAATAATCATTAAATAATATGTGAGACAATAGTATGATTAAAAAGCAATCAAGCAACGAATTTTTATAATAATAATTTGATTTCAACTGTTCTTCTTCTTGCTGAATAAATTTTTATTATTTTGCAAGTTTGATATATCAAAAAAAATACACAAAAATTTTTAAAAAATTGGAGAAACTTGAAAATCAACAAGAAAATGTAAACAAAAATATTGATAAAAAAATTTCATTTAAAAAGGCAAGTCAATCAATATGTGTATGTTACAGCAAAAGACAATAACTTGCCACAGAAAAAAGCAAAGGTGGTCGATTTCAACTGTAGTCATATATATGATTATTGAATGATACTTTTATTAAACATAAGAATGATAACTGGTAACCATTATATGTTTTAACCACAATCATACAAATCAATCATAGTATGTTGCTCGTATACTATGATTACCACAACCATGTTTTTTTCTTTGCGTGTAAAAAGTTAGAGACATCCGGGATTACTTTAATGGTGCTTCTACATGTATTTAGTTGTATTTAAAAATTTCATTTTGCAGCCAACTTCACTCCCTAACGTGTTATTAATATCGGATTTCCCACTACCAAAGCGTTGACGCCTCACTATTTTCCATTGCTTCATATATTTTGTATGACCATGAAAATATTTGGCAGATAGACAACGCTTGATGCGCTGATTTTGGTTTGACTGTAAAACATTCCATTAAAATAGTTAATATCACTCATACGTATTATGGTTTTTATAGTCACACAAAATGCAAGAGCGAAGAAAACACTTCATTATTTAACAGGGGAAATAAAAATCATTATAGTTAAAATAAAAATAATATATAATATACTGTGTATACTCTAACATGGTGAATTATTCAGTTTATATATTTTCAGCGAGCATATTTTGTTTTATGTGCCCGAAACATCTGATCACTCATTTGATAAATTTTACGTCCTTTTGATTTTCTTAGTCAAGTTAAAATTTTATCATGATTTTCACACTATTCTGAGTTTTAGCTGGCAATATGTTTTCACACAACATATACTTAACAATTTCTCTTAGTACACATTTATTGTATCCTGCCAAAAACAATTAAATTTTCAAGTGTTCTTCATCGTTCTTCATCTTCTTCGTGCTATTAACAAGAGTTCGATTTCTTAAGTGTTATTTTGGTTTGTTCTCCTTTTTCCCCCCTCTTTTCTATGGCAATTTTATCGATGCCTGGGTATTCTTTTATTTATATGAATACACAAGTGCAACACTTATATCATAGATATTCAACATAATGCCACTAAAGACAGGCAACAACATTCATTTGTAGTGTTGTGCCACAAATTCCTTTAGAATATTTTCGTTAACAATAGTGTTAAAGGATGCAATGCACGTAAATACGTATTAATGATGATAATGAATGTAATGATGACAATGAATGTAATGATGACAATGATATATATATTTGTGTTGACTCAAACAAAAACCCATACACTCACATTATGTAGTCGAAAGATTAAATATACCATTGTATTGTATTGTATTAGATAATAAAGCCTTTATTCATTACAAAAACGCTTTTGTTATATTATTACAGCATTCTTTTGCCATACAACACAATGTGTCGCTGTTAAGGAAATTTGTTAAGCGAATTAAATATTTGATTTTATTTTCTTACTTTATTTTTTGCTATTATTTCGACTATTAAAAAGTTTTTTTTTTTCATTAACATTAATATACCATTAACTGGGCCGTCGTCATTTTGATGTTAAATTTAAATTTCTAATGTTACTGCTGCAGACATTGTAAATGTGTGGGTGTGTTTCGTTAAAAAAAAAGTTCATAAAAAATTTAAATTTTATTATTGTTTTAGGAAGTAAAATAAATACCGCTATTAAGTACTACCCATATTGTACTTAAGAGTAAGTACTTTTAGGCTAAATTTGTTTTAATAGAATCAGATTGCCAGATTATATTTATTGTTTAAAACATTTGTTATTGTTTAAAACATTTGAAAGCAACTTTAAATTTAAATATGTAACGGGTTTTTCATTGTGCACCTATTCATGAATAGCTTATAAATGTCCTTTTTGTATAAAATATATCACATAGCTAATTAACGCCGTGGCTTTGATGAGCAGCGTACATCAACTGCTTGAATTTGATCGATTACATGGGTTAATGTGGCTTCGAGGGCCGCTATGGTATGTGGCCTATTCACCTACACCTGCGATTTCAAAAAAAAAAAACGTTGGCTAAGCTTCACATTTTTTTGGGGGTGGAAAAGCTTAAGGATTTTTTTCTGGGAGCTACGAATCCTTAACTGGTAATGCATTCCTCAGAATGTCTAATGCAGTCAAATCGCCAAATATAGGTGGCCGTTTACATCACTTTCGCGTGAGATGACCATACCCTTAATTCGCTAGCTAAAATATCAAATATGACATAAGCTGCGTGATACGTAGCTCCCTTTAATTCAAACCATTTATCGTTAGTTTTCACATCACCTCCTTCGATCTAAAAGAAGTTGGTAATCACCGACCAATAGTAAAAATTAATAATAAAACAAGTAAGAGCGCTATATTCGGCCGTGCCGAATCTTATATACCCTTCAATACATGTAGTCATGCAATAACAGTAGTTTGTGTCACCATTCATCCCATATGAAATACGTACATACATATAAAAACATCCCATTGTAAAATTATAAATTCACGTATGTATGTTAAAAAAAACAAAAAATAAAAAAAAAATTTAAAAAAAAAATTAAAAAAAAAAAATTTAAAAAAAAAATTTTAAAAAAAAATTAAAAAATAATAATAAAAATATAAATAATATATTATGTAAATTTCTTCGATCTTTTTTTATTAATATATTGTTTTTATTTATTCGAGCTTAAGATCACTTTTTTTTATAAAAATTATTCTTTTATTCCGATATTTCGCTACCACATTGGGTAGCTTCTTCAGGGAAAGTTTTTACAATTTATAACAATTAACAATTAAAATATTAAAATTGTTCAAAAACAAATTTTTAAAAAAGGCGGGAAAATTTTTTTTTTTTTTTTTTTTTTTTTTTTTTTTGTTTTTTTTAACATACATACGTGAATTTATAATTTTACAATCGGATGTTTTTATAAAAAGTGATCTTAAGCTCGAATAAATAAAAACAATATATTAATATAAATAATATATTAAATAAAAAATAAAAAAAAAATTTTTTTTGGCTCAGCTGGGATTCGATGCCACGTTTTCTCTAATCAGTATACACGTTTGTATGTATGTATGTTGTTGTTGTAATGTTGTTTTTGTGAAAAAAAAATCGAGGTGGTCGTGGGTTTTTGCTCATATCTCAGTTGTTTATGTACCGATATTTCTGATTTTTAATACCGATCTACACCCGAATATTTCTGATATTTTAATACCTTACCCGGGTCCAACCTATGTCGGGGGGCTTCAAAAAGTTGATTTCAACATACACACGGATCGACTCCCCTATTCATAAGCTTTCAGAAAATATATACTTTATGGGGTCGGAAATGAAAATTGTAGAAATTTCACACGGAATGACAAACCTATATATACCCTTTTTCACTGTATGAAGGGTATAAAAATATTACGCAACGTTGATGGTGATTGTCTGGCCAACGTGATTCTTGAAGTAATATAAACCAAGGATGACACCAGTCCAAAATCGACACCAAACACTGACCTTTGCGCAATGCATTAGACACTCTTGAATTTCTAGTGTCTTCCTAAATCTAACATTCTACCAGAAATAAGCTCATCACTGATTCCAACTGCTCCATTTGATCTTTAGCACTTGTCGTTGTATCGTATCTTATATTATATGATAAAATATCCTGAATCTACAATGACTGCTAACTCGAAAATAATAATAATAATAATATGGGTGCTATTCACTGTCAAAATTTGGAAGGCCTTATTGAAAGACCCGTTACATACTTAAAAGTGCTGCAGCTTAATTTAATATAATTTAATCATTTACAGACTTAATTTGTATTGAAATCTTATCTCTAGATTATTAAACATTTATAAAATTGTCAGAACTTAACGATTACTTCGAACGAAACACTTGATATGTTCTTAAAAAAAATCTTAATTTTACTGCATATTCTTATGTTCATAAAAAAATAACATGTCGGCAATTTGCGAACCCAACATCCTATTGGCATTTCCCTCCGTATTTTTCTCCAAACAACGTGCTGCTAAAAATGTTGAATGCCTTTTTGAACATTTTCTATGCCCCCACAAAATTTCCAGTTTCGTAAACTTACAATAGAACATAAATTTAACAACAGCCATGATGCGTATTTTGTTTTTCAATTTTCAAAAGATTTATTCGATTTTAAACACTAATTTTTGCGTTCAGCAACAAACGTTAACATCACTGATCTTTTATTTTTATTTTCTCTACACAAAAAAAGATAAATAAAGAACAGCTGTTTTTCAGGGCAACCACTTATCCTTTGATTTAATACCAGTCGTACAGGCCAATATCTTTTGTGATTAAGAAAAATCTTTTTTTTGCCCGGAAAATAACGCAAAAATACTACTCTTTGCATAAAAGGGCAAAAATATTTTTCTTCGAAAATGAAATCACCATTAGTTTGATGCTATACTTACATACACAATATCAATTTATGTATGTATGTATGTATGTATGTATGTATGTATGTATGTATGTATGTATGTATGTATGTATGTATGTATGTATGTATGTATGTATGTACATATATTGTAATATGACTATATAATTGTACATTTGCAGGATAATTTTAATTTATTACTTACTGCAAAACGTGCTTAAAATATATATTTTTATAGTGTTATCGATTGGAAAAAAAATATTTTTCTTAACATTAAGTTTAAAAGAACATAATGCCAACTACTACTACAGCATATGGTGACACATTAAATTGGCATGATATTTTTGTTACGAGTATAAGGACATGTTCAATAAGCTAAAAATTAAACAACAACAAAATGCATAATGGGTTAAAGATGATTCAATGGAGAATAACTGCTAACAAACAGAAATACATTTAAAAATTGTAAAACAAAAGTTATAAGGCATAACAAATTCTATTTAAATATTGAAATATTGAAATATTATCAAATGAAAAATAGCCCTAAAGAAAAATAAAGCAAATTTAGTGGGGCCCTTCTTTCATTTTACTCCTTTTGGAGTAATTCCTAACATTTGCAAACACATTAAAATACAACAAAAAAAAATATTAAAATTCCCTTAAATAACTGCAAAATTTTTAAAATCTTTCGTGTTGTTGCAATATGTGCAATTTTTTGCAGTCATTTTGCAATTTTTTTTTCTGGCCATTTTACTTAGTGCCCTTTTGTTGACCAATTAAATTTTTTTATTGATTTGTCTCTACGTATCGATTCATTTTTATTAGCAATTATTTTACTAAAACACCCAAAGGTATTTTAAATAAATTCGTGACTATTTCTAAAATATTAAAAGGTAAATTGATATTTTAAGACGCAGTTAACGCTCAGATTATGCAACTGATTTGAATAAAAAAAGAATACACTATTTTAAAGAAATTTTCCTGCAGATTTGCAAATTGGTTCAGTATTTTAGGAGTTATAAGCGTTTAAAGATGCTACCTAAAACATGCGCAAACCACAAGTGTGTAACAAAATAAAAAATATTAAAAAAACAAGTAAGAGCGCTATATTCGGCCGTGCCAAATCTCATATACCCTTCACAACGTGTAGTCATGCAATAAAAAAACAAAAAAATAAAAAATTTAAAAAAAAAAATTTAAAAAAAAAATAATAATTAAAATATATGTAATAAATATAAAATAAAAAAAAAATATTAAAAAAAAATAATAATAAAAATAATATATTAAACAAAAAATAAAATAAAAAATTTTTTTTGGCTCAGCTGGGAATCGATGCCATGCTTACTCTAACCAGTATACACGTTTGTATGTATGTATGTTTTTGTTGTAATGTTGTTTTTGTGAAAAAAAAATCGAGGTGGTCGTGGGTTTTTGCTTATATCTCAGTTGTTTATGTACCGATGATTCTGATTTTCAATACCGATCTACTACCGAATATGTCTGATATTTTAATACCTCACCCGGGTCCAAGCAATGTCGGGGGGCTTCAAAAAGTTGATTTCAACATACACACGGACAGACGGTCAGACGGACAAACTGACAGAGCTTAATCGACTCCCCTATTCATAAGCTTTCAGAAAATATATACTTTATGGGGTCGGAAATGAAAATTTTAGAAATTTCACACGGAATGACAAACCTATATATACCCTTTTTCACTGTGTGAAGGGTATAAAAACAAAGTAATGCATATAAAGGATGGTCCAACCGTAATGAACGATGCTAATTGTGAGTCACACCTTAACGTGAAGTGTTTTTTTTATACCCTTCACACAGTGAAAAAGGGTATATATAGGTTTGTCATTCCGTGTGAAATTTCTACAATTTTCATTTCCGACCCCATAAAGTATATATTTTCTGAAAGCTTATGAATAGGGGAGTCGATTAAGCTCTGTCAGTCTGTCCGTCTGACCGTCTGTCCGTGTGTATGTTGAAATCAACTTTTTGAAGCCCCCCGACATAGGTTGGACCCGGGTAAGGTACTAAAATATCAGAAATATTCGGGAGTAGATCGGTATTGAAAATCCGAAACATCGGTACATAAACAACTGAGATATGAGCAAAAACCCACGACCACCTCGATTTTTTTTTCACAAAAACAACATTACAACAACAACATACATACATACAAACGTGTATACTGGTTAGAGAAAACGTGGCATCGAATCCCAGCTGAGCCAAAAAATTTTTTTTTTAAATTTTTTTTAAATTTTTTTTTAAATTTTTTTTATTTTTTTATTTTTTATTTAATATATTATTTATATTTTTATTATTATTTATTTTTTTAAATTTTTTTTTATTTTTTTTTGTTTTATATATATTATATACATAATAATTTTTTTTTTAATTTTTAAAAAAATTTTTTTTTTTAATTTTTTTTTTAAATTTTTTTAAAATTTTTTTTTTTTTTTTTAACATACATACGTGAATTTATAATTTTACAATAGGACGTTTTTATATATGTATGTTTTTTGGGATGAATGGTGACACAAAGCACTGTTATTGCATGACTACACGTTGTGAAGGGTATATAAGATTCGGCACGGCCGAATATAGCGCTCTTACTTCTTTTTAACTTAATTTGGCATTTCTTTGTTTCAATGTTTGAAAAATTCAGCCACACACAATTAAGCAGCGCGTTAAGATTGTTAAAGCCTTTTTACGCAAATGGGCGAAATTGCATTTCGTAGACTTCTTAGTTTTTTGGTGAGCATAATCAACTCAATGTGTCCACTATCAAGAGTACAGTGCTCAAATCTCAACAAACTGAGTCTGTAGAAAATGTGAAAAGACCTGCGCAAGCTCGCCCAGTTCGTTCCGCTGAAAGCATTGCTGTCATTCTCGACTCGTTGCAGTGCCCAACAATTCACCGTCTCACGAACATCACTGATGCAAATTTAAAATAAAGATTTAAATTTACACACTAACAAGGTTTAATTTACTCATGAGCTAAAGTCTACTGACGATTTAAAGCATCGTATAAAGCAACGCCGAATAGTTGGCTGAACAAACGAAAGTGAATTGTGACTTTACAGAGAAAATCATCTTTAGCGACGAGGCGCACTTTCACCTCAGTGGATTTGTAAACAAGCAAAATTGCCGCATTTGGGCAAATGAGAACTCACGAGTAAAAAAGTTTACGTTTATAAACCAAGAACAATTTGAGAGCTAAAGGATGATATAATTCTTCACATAAACGACATTGAATCTCAATTATGTCTCTCTGTCATTGAAAATATATATTTCCATCGGAATCGGATAGAGAAGTATGAAACCGAAGTTGGGACGACTATTTGGACGATAATTTGCTTCTCTCATGATTCTCATAAATACTTCTATCATAATAAAAAATATCAAGATAATTCTCTGAAAATCTTTTGTTTAATTTTCAATTAATATCGTGCGTTTTGGTTGGACTAACCTGTAGTTCGTATCTACTTGTGCAAAGTGTGTTTTTTGTGTGTGGTACCAAGGCGAATTTAATTATCAGGTGGTGGTAATTCTACAACAAATACAACATTAAAAAAACAACACGGTTTTTGATTGTTGCTTTTGACGGTCGATGTGTCAAAAACTACATGGTTTTTGTTTGTGTTGTTTTTTTTTGCGCGGGAAAGAGTAATCTATGGAAACATAAATAATATTTGACAACTCAACCATCATTTATGCAAATAAAAAAAGTAGATCAGCTGCTTTGTCAACACCACCTGATAATGAATTCGCCTTGTGTGGTACCTATAAAAAACAAAACAAAGAGCGTAACAATTTAAACTCTCGTTAAAAGCATGGTTTGTTTCTTTCTGTTTTAGATTTGGTGTTCACAGTTTATTAAATTCACTTTAAGAAAAACATTCAAGTCAAAACAAATAAAAAAAAAATAACAAAATACATTTTTAGAAAAAAATTACATTATTGGCTTAAAAAATCATTTACAACTACATTTTGGTCAAATGGGTCGACCGCATAACATACTACTTTTGATTAATTGTGTGTAATCAAAATGTATTTTATATTGTGTTATGTTTCCAAAGCTTTTTTATGTGCTGTTTCTGAAGAATGCTCGTTTGAGTAGTAATTTTACATGTCTGCAGTTATTGTTACAGCAAACAAAAAGCACATTTTACATTCTTTACAATTTAACAATTCGTAGCTTCCAACTATAAAACTCTTTTAGAAAAAAAAATCGTTTAATATTTGTTTTAATTTGTTTTTTCTTCCTTTTATTGCTTTTATTTTGTAACAAATTATGAAGTGGTGAGTGAGTGGGAGAAAAGAAATGGTAATTTTTAACAGATGTTGGCTGGCTCATAAAAGTTAATGCCTTAAAGTATGCTATAAGTTAGAGATTAACAGCCGTTAAGAAAATTTTCTTGTCCTTAAGAAAGTATTTGGAGGCTAAAAAACCTTTGTTAAAAAAAACTTATGCTAAAACAGCACTTCATCTTTTGATTATGTTAAGGAATATTTTAATTTTAATTCTGGCTGTACTCTTTTTTATTTTCCATTTTTAAATGGGGCTTTCAATAAGGGCGGGACGATGTTGAAAATAATGAAATATCACAAGCTGTGTGTATGTGAGATATTAACAAAAAACATTTTTTTGTTAATATGGACATGTTGCGTTTTTCAGGATTAGTTAAAGCTGACTTTTAGGCCATCAGTTAATTGAAGCATATTAGCATAAACCTGGCTTTACACGAAAATAATCCGAGCGATCAATCAATTGTACGAGTAGCTGGTGTCTTAAGTTATTCAGCAAGGTACAGAAAACTGACACCGTACTCATCACAGAATCTGTCGAAATTACCTCACAAGCTGCTCTAAATACCGTACTAAATCTTCCGCCTCTTAAACTATACATACAATGTTTGGTATTTAAGAGTGCACTAGGACAGAAAGAAGCAGGTGTCTGGCGCGCTTCGTAATCGCAACAATCTAACATCTTGATTTGAACAAGACGAATGAACCAGCTAGAGGACATTATCGTCACCGTTCTTAGATTTCACACTTACATTTTAATTCATCATCCCGGAAAAGTATGGATAAATGATCATCAACCATTCAAGGCAATTATACGGATAAATTCATTGATTGAAAATTGACTCTGGAACTGAAACAGTTATTTACAGTGAATCACTGGTGATCGAGAAGTCGTGTAAACAAAGTAATCAATGTAGTATATTCCAAGTGGTAATTTTTGTAATGTGGGAGGCTCCTTAGCTGGTGTACGAAATTAATCAACTAGTGGTGGAGCAGTATCTAAGTGTCAAGTCAAGCTGCTTTGAAATTTCTGAAATCTTATGTGGTCAAGTCGGCAGTTGTAAACGCTTGCATAAGCTGACTTCGAAGAATAGTTAGCAACATAAGACTGTGCTAGGTCTCGGATTACTCTGGTACAACTGAACACGAGGCGGTGGACGAGCTGGCACAAAGAGGCTCCAAAAGCAACTGCTTCTACTATGATTGAAGGGATCTAGCAAACCAAAACTGTGTAAACGCTGCAGGCTGCAGGGTTGTTGGCCAGCAATATTGCAGAGGAGAACACAAATACTTTTATCTTTGTAAAAAAAAAATATCTAGAGCTTCTAACAGGCATCTTGACCGGTCACTGCGGTTTAAGATCGTTTGTTTCGAAATGGCAATCGAATTCGATCGACTTCTGCCGTTTCTGTGAGAATAAATATCACTGCCCTTGCTTGAATACGTAATTGACTTTTTTATGCGGTTTCGACTTACGATCCAAAAGCAGGGGTCAAAAGTCGTTCTAGGAATCTTATGCTTATTTTTTTATCTTCACCTTTCTCTGCACGCAAAGAAAAACCATGGTTACGACATGATCACGACGGTGGAATTATATTCTCTATAACAATATTTGGTTGTCGAAACAAGTAATAGTTATTTTTGTTTCATTTCATCATATATTTAGTCACGATAATCAGGCATTTGTTTGCATTGTATCATTTAATGTTTATTTTCCGTAAAAATTACTAAATGGTTATCATTTAAAAATAGTATGATTTAAAAAAACTTATCAGACAAAAATAACATTATATTCAAAAGCATTAAAAATTACAAAAAAACATTAAATAATATGTAAGACAATAGTATGATTAAAAAGCAATCAAGCAATGAATTTTTATAACAATAATTTGATTTCAACTGTTCTTCTTCTTTTATTTTTATTTTTTTAAAGTTTGAGATGTCAAAAAAAGTATTTTAAAAGTTTGAGATGTCAAAAAAATTCACAAGAATTTTGAAAAAATTAAAGAAATTTGAAAAAAAAACGAGAAAATAGAAAAAGAGTTCGAATAAAGATTGCAATTTAAAAGGTAAATGCAGTTAATTTATGTAACTAACAGCAAAAGACAATAATTTGCCGTAAAAAAGCAAAGATTGTCGATTTCAATTGTAGTCATATATATGATTATTGAACGATACTTTTATTAAACATAATAATGATAACTGGTAACCATTATATGTTTTAACCATAATCAACAATTCAATCATAGTATGTTGCTCTTCGATTATGGTTACCACAACCGTATTTTTTCTTTGCGTGTGAAGATGTCGATCTCTTTCCTTCTATGCACTCGTATTACAATTGACTTTTCTCTCTATTTCTCTGTTTGTTCTCCCTCGTAAAGGACCTGTTGGTTTCAGGCTGAAGCAGACAATAAATTTATATTGTCTATAGTATTGACTGCAAGTCCTTACACCTAACCTAATCAAGCATACATCTCCGACTTTTTAAAATACAACCAGAAAAAGTCTGGCAAAATGTTGTTGGACAAATTACTTTATCAATTCATAATTTGAATCGAGTACTTAACTAATCATACGTTATGCTCAAACGTGTAGCTTGAAATGGTTAAAAGTTTTAAAAATTTTCCTACCCTTATTATTAATATTATTACGAATATTAAGTCATTCGAGTAAAAAAACAAAAAATGCAAAATTAAAATTAAGTTAAAAGTATTAGCACAACTCTCTTCTGTTTGCCATTAAAGAAGAAGTATTTGAATAACGAACTTTGTTTATTTGTTTTGATTGTATAGACATAACAAAAACCGTTTTTATTTTATATTAGAAAAGCCCGGCGCACGTTGCTACGCCGCTTAATAAATAAAAATGCATTCCGAATTGAAATTGAATATTAAGCTAAAAATTATAACTTTTTTAATGGGCGTGGCATTGCCCACTTTTCTAATCACGAAACTGTATAGTGATGAGAGCACAATATGTGTGAAAAGTTTCAGAAAAATCGGTGAAGTTCAAGTAGCTGAAAATGATAACTTTTTTTTATGGGCGTGGTATTGCCCACTTTTCTAGTCACGAAACTCAATATATGTGCAAACTTTCACAAAAATTGATCCAGAGCAAGTACCTCAAAATTATAAATTTTTTTATGGGCGTAGCCCTGCCCACTTTTCTAATCACGAAATTGTAAAGTCATAACAGCTCAATATGTGTGCAAAGTTTCACAAAAATCGATCCGAGCAAGTACCTCAAAATTATAATTTTTTTAATGGGCGTGGCCCCGCCCACTTTTCTTATCACGACATTATTTAGTCATGACAGCTCGACATGTGTGCAAAGTTTCAGAAAAATCGGTCAAGTGCAAGTAGCTAAAAATAATAACTAATTTTTATGGGCGTGGCCCCGCCCACTTTATGCCACCCATAAACACTCCCTGGAATGTGTACAACAACTTGCCCAAGTTTGAGTTCGATCAGTTTTACAGTTTCGAAATCTATAGGTAACACACACACACAAACACACACACAGAGTTTCACTTTTATATATATAGTAGATATAGATTTACATTTGTTCAGTTCACAACCTGCTTTTTGTTTATTTACTCATGTCAAAAAACACAATACATACTAAATGGGGGTTAGAAACTTAACAATGGTTTTTTAAGAGCTTTTCCATTGCTGTTATTTTAAATAAATAAATAAAGTAAAACATAATAATACGAAAACGTATAACAAAGAAAGCATCGGTTCTCCTCCTATAAATTCAAAAATAAATGGAATTTATTAAACTTATATCAATTAAATTTGTATCAATTCTTCTGAATATATTTAAATTATCTAGTAGATAAATGGTACGAAATAATTTAATTTAAAAAGAATAATTACAATTTGTAGTAATTTTAAAGACATTCTTAGTTTAAAATGTTTAGTAAAGATATTTAAGGGCAATAACTGATTCCTTAATACTATTTTAGGAAAAATGTTCGACAAAGTAAAAATTCAAAAATGCTTAAAGATTTTTCTTAAAAACTGCTTAAAGGTTTTATTTCTTCCATACATGTTTGCAGAACTGCAATTGTACAAAGTTGATAAAAATTAAATCGCGCTAAGCAATAATTTGATACAATTTACTAATTTTTTTTTTTAATTTTAATGTGATTCTATTAAGGGGCACGGTACTGTATGGTTTGGCAAATACATATGAACAATATATTAATTAATTAGCACACACTGCTAAATGAATTATTCTGTCTTTCAATTTAATTCTTAAGGAAAAACTAATTTGTAAATTAATTCAATTTCAATTGTAAGAAAAACTAAGAATATACGATATTAAAACACAGAAACTCTTATTCAAAATATCCTTTGATATTTCATCAAATATTTAATAGCAAAGCATACGTATTATACATTGTTACACCCTAATGCAAACGTAACAAATGTTTCTTAAGAATTTTATGTCTTGTAGGAATTCATCTACAACAGAATGCAAAATGTTGAGGATAAGCGAAACACATTCACATATAAGTACTCACATATGAGAAGGACCCTGCAGGTTTGAATATCCATACAAGGGGTGGTTTTCTAAGATCTATAGAACTTTTAATAGGGTTGACTTTAAAACTAGCTGTCATAGTAATGAAGTGTGGTAGACTTACTAATACTTTGACAAATTACCATGTGATGTCTTGCAGCATCATAACGTTTACAAACCGTGAAAATTAAGTATCAAAATTTTGTTCTTTACATTCATAGAGCATTTCGTCTAGCTGAAAGTGCATATAGTTATCCAACTTAGCAGTTAAGATGCAATACTATGAATCGACTCATGTCCACATTTACTCTTTTGGATACTATTTATCCAAATCAAATTCGTACCGTGGGCACAGAAGAAGCTATCACTGCTGTGGACGCCACTGTGACGGAGGTTTCAAAATGATTGATCCAACGGATGTCTCTGCAATTCGATTTCATGATTTAATTATTTCTCATGTCATTGCAAATACCTTTTAGGGGAAATGGTTTCAACAAGATGGTGCAACATGTCAGAGAGCATCTGAAACCATCAGTTCTTTGAGCCAATCGTTTAGTAGCTGAATTATTTCAAAAAATAAACCTGTAGTTTGGCCACTTCGTTCGACTACTTTTTGTAGGGGTACATCAAATCCCTGGTCTATGCTGATAAACCAGCAATGGTTGATCATTTACAAGCCAACACTCAACATACTATTTATTGACAAATTAAGACCGGGAAAAATTGTTGCAAAATTGCGCCGCCAAAATGGCGGATATCGCCTGGCCTCTGCCATTTTTTAAATGCCATAAAATTAGTGACTAATAAGGCCAAAGTGTTGTTAATTCCATTGAATTTGTTTTATTTAAAATCTAAAGAAAAACTCGATACTTGACCTGATCACCAGTAGGAAAATTATAATTGTCCCTTGTATATGATATAAGTTCGGTTATATTTGCTACTACAGCATCTCAGCTACATACACTTAAAGTCATATTAATCTCTCCTCTTCTTTTTTTGGCACTACGGCTACACTGAAGCTTTGGCTTTTCACACAATATTTCTACGTTTTTATTTATTTCGCCTTTTAATGTCGACTCTTGAGTATGCTCCACTGGTTTCTTACGTTGTGAATATCCAAAACATATTTTTTTTAATTGAAGACCTCGCATTAAGTCGAGCTATAAGGCCATGCCCATCTAATTTTTTGCGATTTAATAAACTCTGATAATATAGTCATTAACTCGTCATTGCTTTGAATTATGTACTGTATTTCTGCTATTTTAACGGATCCGAGTATAGGTTAGGATAGGTTAGATTCGAGGGTCCCGTTGTGATACCGTAGGCACTAACTACCGTTCGTCTATGTCCTCTTGCCGTCGTTCTTCATCCATCCTGTCCGTTCCTCAGCCATCCTGTCCGGATCCGAGTATACTCTTGCGAAATTTTCCTTCCGCAATATCTAGGCCGTCATTATCGAATTTTTTCAATGTTCACGCTTTGCAGTCATATGTAAGAATAAGTCTTCTGACCGTTTTATATTATTTGAGTTTTAGATCTGCTAGTATGTTCCTCTGGTTTTCGTAGTAGCTTGCTACACGCAAACTGTCAAGTGAAGTCTAAATGACACCGTTTTCCCTACTTTTGTTGCAGATTTTATTTGCTTCTTTCTGTCGGCAGTGCAGTCATTCACTATACACATGAGCCAAAGTATTAAAAGCATTAACTATTTCGAACCGAGAGTTGTCTGTATATACTTTAGTTTCGAAGTGCTAAACCCATCTTGGATTTCCAGAAAGCATTGCTTTTATCTTCTGCACATTTATTTTTAGCCCTGTCTGTGTGAACTCGATGTAAGTATCATACGAATGAATTCATTAGAATGTGGTAATTCCAAGAATCCAATAAAAATCGTACGTAGGACCTAAAGAGTTTTTAAGCATCTGGCTTGTGCATTTGTGCAATTTGTATTGTTAAAATTGTAGGGCAATTTTAAAATGGATGACTCTTACATACATGATAAAAAAAACAGACTTCAAGCTGTACAAGGAAAGCGATTAGAATTCTGTATATCCTCGATGTTTAACATACATTTGCATTACAAACCAAATTCGTCTTTATAAAATCAAATTAGAGCAACTAGATGAAACTCGAATAACATGTGGGGTAGATTATATGTATTTGATTTTGAAAAGAACATACATAAATGCATGTCATACAGTGGGCAAACTAATAGTCAATGCCTAATGACTTTCTTTATTATATAATTATTGGTTGATAATCCAAAAAACACAGACAATTTTCAAAAGTAATTAAAATAAAATCTTGGCCGGTATCTCACCAATGGCAGATATAACGTTATTTTCCAGGACTGGAATTGTGGCTGGCTTGTCCTAGAGACTTTACGTTTCCCCACCAAAATATTCTAATTGAGTCAAATCGCATAATCCTGGCGGTAAGTAGACTGCTACAAAATGTGACATTAATTGCTTATAGGGCCCATACACAACACCATAAAATTGTGCAATCAAGTGTTTGTGCAATTAAGCTTTAAGCACCCATTACACCAGCATGGTGGTACAAATTTCATTTTTTACCAAAAAATTTTGTGGAAAAGTTTGGAATGAATAACGAAAAAATTTGTGCTGCACTTATTATTACTATTATCCTAAAACGAAAACGAATTAGGAGCAAAAAAAAACGTGTTTGGATGAAGAAATGGCTATGAATTGGCATTTATATTTAAAATGTTGTATTTTTTTGATGTTTATGCCTTGACGATTTAACTTTTATGAGCTAATTTTGCCACACACAACTAAATCATGCTGGTACAATCAAAAAAATATCAAACTATTTTTGATAAACCACCATCAGCTGGTACAATCACACCACAACCTCATACACGGTCAATCAGCTGGCACAGTCACTTTATTGCACAATTATTATGGTGTGTATGTGTATGGGCCCTATTACCGAACTCTCCTCTCAATAAGTTTATGGCATCGCCTGCCATGTGTTATGTGACACCATCTTGTTGAAAACGTATATAAACCTAATCCAGATTTTCCATTTTGGAAAAAAAGTCACACGGTACCTTTCTTAAAGGCCATGACTGACTATCCTACAAAGTCGTGCGATTATGTCAAATAAAAATCTGATAGTTTTCTGTCCTACATGAAAAAATCGCAACAAAATGTGTTATTGGATGCCACACTGTCATACTTGCTTAGAAAAATAAACTCTGATCGCACGGAAACTATTATTTTATGAAAATTTCCAAAAGATTATCAAATCGGACACACTTGTCAAAAAATCTGTCACACATGTGCACTTTGTGTCCACACTATCACACTTTCTGAACACACATACAATTTTTGACATATCGAACGACTAAATAGTCAGTCATGGCCTTAAAGAAGCACTGTTCAATGATGCCGCAGACCCACTTGAACTCTTAAACTGCCTCTGGATTTACTGCATACTAAATTCGCCAACTCTCTTTGTTGACGTACCCATTGAGCCACAAATTATTGTAACCATAAAATGAACGTAATTTACGAAACACTTTTCTCACACAGCACGAATATTTTTAAATAAAATTCAATGATTTGCAAGTTTTGTTCATTTATTAGTTTATTCACGGTGAAATGATGAACCTTACTGAGCATTATTGACACTACCACATGTCACCAATCTTTTTTTACGCTGAAATTCCAAATAACAAAAAAACAATCATCCATTACTATTAGCTGAATCTGCACCGTAAAATTCTTAAATTAATTTTCAATATTAAGAAAATCTTTTAAAGTTCAATAACAATATTCTTTTTTGTTATTGTCAAAACGCATAAAAATATCAAGCAACATTAAGCTTTCAGTGCTTTCAGCTCTTTCATTTTTAATTTTTGCTTCTCAAAAGACCTTCGTGTTCACTGAACAATGAAATTCATATAATTTTTTATTAAACAAAAATTAGTTTTGTTTTGATTAAATGACTTAAATTCCATTTAATAACTTGCTGCTTATGCAATTCGTTCTATCTGAAAATCATACCATTACACTCATAATAAAGTCTTTATTATCCCGTTGTAATTCCTAATTTTGTTTCTTTTGTTACAAAGTGTGTGTGTGTGTGTGTGAGTCTGTATTTGAGTGTTTCACTTAAGCAATGTTGTATTTAAATATGAAAAATTGGGCGGAAATATTACATTCTTCCAAGTCACTAGACACAATTATAAGCATCTCAAGGAAAAAAGGTTTTATCATTTCTTACAATATTCATTTCAATGTTAAATGTAACGTATTGAATTTAGTTATAACGTTGTATAGGACTTTTAATCTAAAGTAAAAATAACTGAACAACTTTATTCACTTATTCCATTTATGTAATACATTGTTCTTTCTCTATACATATTTATTTGACAATAAATCTGTATGTCTTTTAAATATAGAATCACTTAATACTTTCACTGACAGACGTCGTAAGCCTCAATTGCTTTAAAAGTGAAGTGGTAGTAGAAGTCTATTCTAGGAACACTTTAAGGATACAATTGTTATAAAAATTGTTACATAACGTATGCACTTTTTAATGTAACGTGACATTGACAGAGAAAATCATTCAAATTTAAATGAAAGACATCCAAATGAGTAAGAAAATGTTTTAAAGCTAAATTATATTATCTATACACAAACATGCAAAAATAATGCACTTTGTTATGAGAAAAAAAAGTTTCACAAAATGTCCTATAGATCCTAGCAACCTAAAACATTGTTCACCTAAAATCCGGCATATACATTGATTATTTTCTCTCTTTGAGCCTGTAAGAACTAGAAAAAAAATTCAGCTCATAATTGAATCGAAAACAGTAAAGTTAAATACTCTTATCCAAGGTCTATTAAATAAGGTCTGTTCAACTAATCAGCTGATCATTTTTTGCTCCCTTATGTTTACATACCATAGTTGTCAAAATTTGTTTACCTTTTTAGCGCGCTATTTGTATTTTTCTACTTTTGTTTTATATTCTAAAGTGTTCAAAAATGAAAAGTTTTTTTAACTTTGTCTTTTAAAAACCCTAAAAATTTTATTTATTTATTTATTTTTTTTACTATGTAATGCGTTTAGTTTCCGAAATTAAACTTCATATTGTTGATGAATTCCTTTTGGGTTAATATACCTTTTAAATATTATATATAAATAGCCAAGTCTTGTTATACAGTTTATGCTCATATTATACAACCACACGCAAAGAAAAAATATGGTTGTGGTAACCATAATCGAAGAGCAACATATTATGATTGAATTGTATGATTATGTTTAAAATAATAATGGTTACCAGTTATCATTATTATGTTTAATTTAAGTATCATTCAATAATCATATATATGACTACAATTGATATCGACAATCTTTGCTTTTTTACGGCAAATAATTGTCTTTTGCTGTAACATTCACATATTGATTGTACTTACCAATTTAATTGCAATTTTCGTACCAATATTTTTTTACATTTTCTCGTTTATTTTTAAATTTTCTTTAATTTTTCAAAATTTTTCTTCCTTTTTTTGACATCTCAAACTTTTAAAATAATAAAAATTTATTCAGCAAGAAGAAGAACAATTGAAATCAAATTATTATTAAAAAAAATCATAGCTTGATTAAATTGTAATCATACTGTTGTCTCACTTATTATTTAATGATTATTTTTAATTTTTAATGATTTTGAATATAATGTTATTATTGTCGGATTATTTTTTTTAAATGATACAATTTTTAAATGATAACCATTTTGAAATTTTTACGAAAAGTAATCATTAAATGATACAATTCAAACAAATGCTTGATTATCGTGACAAAATATATGATGAAATGAAACAAAAATAACTATTACTTGTTTTCGACAACCAAATATTGTTTTAGAAAAAATAATATGACCGTCGTGATCATGTCGTAACCATGGTTTTTCTTTGCGTGCAACTTTAATAAAAACAAGTAAGAGTGCTATATTCTAATGTTCCACTGGTTGGGCATTAACGCCCGCATCTTTATCTCGCTTTGCGACGGCGTCTATGTCCACTTTGATCTTTTACTCGATTTCATTGAACATATGTATATTCATCTTGGTATTCTTTCAATATTTGACTTGAACTTGAATATACCTTTTTTACATCATCTATTGTGACTTCGGTAACCTTACGACGACGACACACTAAATTAGCTGTGGTAATCATTTGTTAAAATTACGTCCTTATTTATTTACTTTTCCAGAATAGTTACACCACCGCCTTGAATTTTCTCCTTAATAAAACTCTCGATGATTTTGTTACCTAAACCGTAATTGATTTTCATTTCGGTGGTTTTTAGGGTGACCTTAAAAAAATTAAAATTTTTATTAAACTGTTATTGCAGGTAGGTATATACATACATACAAATGTTATCTTAGTCTTCTCCTTAATATGTACACCAATAATTTTACGTAAAGCATCTGACAGATCCTCAGTTTTATTTATTTCGAAGGAATATATTTCCGAACCGGACATGCTGATAAAAGGCGTTTCTGTACCCAAGGCTTGAGTCACATCAACAGCTATAGCAGTCTTGCCAGTACTTGGCTCACCGGCCAAGAAAAAAAAAAAGACCAGCTATTTTGTCTTCACGCACCATTTGTACGACAACACCAGCCGCGAAACGAGCATCTTTCTGGCCCACCATACCTTGTGAAACAGCACGCTCCTCCAAGACATTGTCTAGAGCTAATCCACGAATGTGCTCCAATACGTTTAATGCATTTAATGTTTTGAACTTCTATCTCCATCTGCCATTATTTTAATATATATTTTTAGCAGAATATATATTTTACGAAATAAAACTTTGTAATAATTAATAATATTATTTATTTTTGTTGTCTTGTAAAATGAAAAATTGTTCAACAAAAGGAAAACACAAAAAATACTCAAAAAGTAAAGCGTTTTTTTGGTATTTTAGTCAGCTGTTTTTGACAACCTCATTGTAGTTTTACACTAACAAAAAGCCTGTAAATTTTTTTTGCTCGTTGTTTTTGTAGAGTTGCACAGACCTTATTAAATAGACCTTGCTCTCTAATTCTTTAATTTTATTTTGTTTTAATTTTCTTTTTTGCGAAAAACATGATTTTTATTCGTTTGTTAAGAAAATGTTTAAAGTTTTAATTTGAATATGGTAACATTATGCGATCTGATCCCAGGGCTGTTTCCGGACATGATTAGTAATAACATGTCCAATGCCTTGGAACTAGACTAAGTAACTAGACCACGGACAGCAGTCTAGGCATTAACACATGCAAAACCAAACTAGCATTGTTCACAACGAGGACCGTGATTCCAAACTTTGAACTAACGAGAATGGGGAACTGCGAAATTCCTCTATCGGACAAGGCCAAATATCTAAGTATCTTTCCAAAATTGTCATGAAAACTGAACGTCTAACACAGAATGAAGAAGCCTACTACATATATATGTCGTTAGATGTTCAGTGTGAAATGGAAACTCAACCTTTTCATGGTAAAGAAGCTGTAGACGACTGTAGTTCATCCAATTCTTACTTATGGATCTCTCTGGTATGGTTCACTGCAATGAATCGCAAGTATCTTTTAGTCTAGTTGTACAGAATCAAACGATCAAAATGCATTGGAATTACGAGTGCATTGCAACCTATTCCTTCAAAGGCACTGAACAATATGTTGTACCTCGTTCTCATTTACCATCAAATTATGGCAATATCTGCAGTTAATTCAGTTTGATTGTTGGAGATCGGGCTGCCTTCGATCATAAACCATCCTACTGATTATGCCACCAACTACATAAATTTTTACAGGCTGTTTAAAGTTATAATTTCCTCCAGGAGAGAGTGAAAAAATGGTGACCTTATAGGTAACTTTGTCACCTGGAGCAATTCTTAGATAGATTGTGCAGCTGGATGACTAGCGATTGCGATCTCTTTCCGCCTTCCGGATTAATGTAGCGTATTTAAGAAAAAAATTCGCTTTTTGAAAAGCATGTTAGATACTGAATGGCAAGAATATTCACGGGAATATTGTTATTTTTTGTCGAAGCGGTACTCTTGCCATTCAATTCATACACCACGACGTCCAAATTAGTCGGTAAATGCAAGAAACAGTTGTCAAGGCTTGTTCACCTGACTGGCATTAATCTAATCTGGATCTTTGCGCACAGCGGCCACAAGCAGACCGATGAGCTGGCTAGGACTGGAACTGCTTTAAATATCTCCAACGTAAGTGCAGTCGCAATCCCATTGGTCTCTACCAAAGGCAAGATGACGAGACGCTTTCTTGAAAAAGTGGATAAATTTAGAGTGGCCAGGCTTAAGTATTCATCTTTTGATATAGGGTGTACATCGCATCTAACGATGCCCGGAAGGATACCTCAAGGGTGCTGGTGGTATTGAAATGTTACTGAGGCAAACATGCAAGCCGACTCAGACTTTCCTGGTGTGACCATTTTCTGGACTCGGTTTTCCTCTCTAAGATATCCAAGGTCGGACAGAACGAACTGCTAAAATGTCTAGGAGGTAGATACATAGTGCGCGATGATTGTCTAAAGAATTAATCACGTCAAATTCATCTGCCAAATATTGGAAAGTCGATATAGTAAGAACACAGTGTCAGCCACTAACTAACACTAATTAAAAAAAAATTTTCAATCGTGTAACATGTTACCATTGACTTGTTGACATCGGTAACTGAACGAAAAACAAAATATTTAAACTACGCTGCCATACAAAATGTCAGCATGTTAACATCGCGCAGATCTAAATCCTTTATTTATGTATTGAGACTTTATTTCGACACGAACAATTTTTATGTCCATTTGTTTTAGCCTAAATTAATTCTAAAATAAATATTAAATAGAAACAACTTTTTATTGAATTTCCCTTCAATTCTTTTCATAAGCTTTCAAATACTTTTTCTGCGTACGTTTTTTGTTTAAGTATTTTTCTACATCTTTTTACTTCCATTCCAAAGTTGATTTAATTAATTCAATTGTTTTCTTTTTAAGTACCAAAAGACATTAAACGAAATTTTTGTAGACAAAAGGAAATTTATTCAAACTTTTAAGAAAATACATTTAAATGTATTTGCTGGTTCAATATTGAGTATTAAATGCAACAATAACAATTAGTTATTGACTTCAAATGTTTACAAGTTTATTTAAATGAACTTAAGACAAGTTATCGAAACGTTAAAAAAACGTTGAATCTAACAAATAAAAAAAAGATTTTTATAGGCAATAAAATTTTCAAAAAAAAAATTTCTGAAGAACTTTAAATTGAAAAATAATACTAAAACATGAAAACTGGTGTGAAGAAAATAATTTTATGACATTAAAGGCTAAATTAAATTTTGGCCATGTAGCCATTGTGAGCAGCGTTTACATGGAGTAATCTGAATGTTAAATTTTCAATTACTCTTCGCAGTAAATCTGGATTATGTCTTTAGCTTAATGAATATTTAATCAGGCCATCATGATACAGGGATGTTGTTTTCTGTAGTGCACAGACGTTGGTACTGAAGTTATCGAAATTTATTTAAAGCAGCTTTCACAGAATTGATGGCAAATCCACAGCCCAGCATAGTTAAAGACTCTGTTACACAATTTATTTTTCTTTCAGTTAAATTGAACAGAAACACACTGTTCAACAAAATGAGCAGTTTTTTAATTACGCTTCTAGTCGACTTAGTAAAATTTAAACAAATTTTTTTTCGTTCTAAACACATTGTCTTGTCGTTTGTATTGTATTATTGTTATATTCCATTGGCATAACTAGACCATTTTGGGGCTTTTGGTGGCCCCGGTCCACCGAAATTTAAAAACAAATTACTATTTAAGTTCATTTAATCTTGTATTTACTTCGCACATTTCTGCTCTCTCATTCCAGAGTTCATAAATGCTATTACTTTATTTTTGACCATGAGTTCATTTTTATAGTGCAAGCCATTTCAGTGCGCAACAGTTGTCAAATTTGTACAGCGTTTTTATTTGTAATACTTTGTGTGGCATATTGGCAATGGTTTTCAAACAAGTTTTAGAAAATTTAATTTTTTAATTATAGTCAAAAAATACTGCAACGTGGTGTTGCTTTCATTTCTTGTATCAACCAGTTTTAAAACTGGTTTCAACGTTTAAAAATTATAAGAAAGAACAGTGTCGCCTTGAGGTAGGGTTGCCATCCGTCCTCTTTTCCCCGGACACCGTCCTCTTTTTTAGGGCATCCGGGGCAGTCCTACTTCTTTTTTAGCAAATGTCCGGGATTTTCCGGCTTTTTGCACCTTCTCTGAAGTTTTTTTCTTACATTTAAACTTTAAGTCACAGGTCACAAAATGTATAAAAAAAAGATTTATGTGCTCGTACAATTAGTTTTGAAAAAGTACAATTTTAAAACTTCTCTTTGTACAAAATTAGTTTTATTATCCTTAATTGTCGCTATTTATCGAAGTGGCCTATTTTAACTTGTGTTTAATTTTAAAAAAGTTCGGCAAAGGGGTCTGCTTGTCAGCTGTGTGTTTTTCATAAAGTTTGTTTTTCAGATATAGAAGAAAGTCTTGAACAAAAAATATAGTAAGGGTATATAATTTTGATATGGATTGCCTAGAGTTTTACAAATATTTGAAGGGATGCGATGGTAATATATTAGCTCAAATTGGAAGTGTTGAAAAATATATATTTAAAATTTTTAAAAGTGTACATTCCCGATAATGAATGCAATGAATTTTTGTTGTTTTTTTTGTTTTTATTTTCAACAATTATTAAATCAGAATGATATGTTCAGTTTGTATTTTTATACCCTTCACCTGTGGTGCACAAGGGTTATATAGCTTTGTCATTCCGTTTGTAATTTCTACAATTTTCATTTCCGACCCCATAAAGTATATATTTTCTGAAAGCTTATGAATAGAGGAGTCGATTAAGCCCTGACCGTCTGTCCGTCTGTCCGTCTGCCCGTCTGTCCGTGTGTTGGTTGAAATCAACTTTTAGAAGCAACTATATGTTCCTCAGATCTGTATATGGTATCAATCTCTTGGAAATATCCAGGAATGAATCGCTATTAAAATTCAGCACAATCGCCCCATAACTTTCTGAGATATGAGCAAAAAACCACGACCACCTCGTTTTTTTCACAATTACAACAACAACATACATACATAGATACATGTAAAAAACATACCAAACAAAAAAAATTAAAAAAAAAAAATATTAAAAATAAGAAAAAAATAATAAAAAAAACTACAAAAAAAAAATTTTAAAAAAATTTTAAAAAAAAATTTAAAAAAATTTTTTAAAAATTTTTCTAAAAAAATTTTTTTAAAAAATTTAAAAAAATATAAAAAAAAAATATAATAAAATATAAATAATATATTAAATAAAATAAAATAAAATTTTTTTGGCTCAGCTGGGATTCGATGCTACATTTATTCTAACGTGTACGTATGCACGTATTTTATATGGGATGAATGGTGATACAAACAATTGTTATTGCATGACTACACGTTGTGAAGGGTCTATAAGATTCGGCACGGCCGAATATAGCACTGTTACTTGTTGTAAATAAAGTTTTTTCGTAAAACCAAATTTTGTTTTTGTATTTTAAATGGCGTCGTAAATTTGATCAAATTTAATTTTTTTTAAATGTTTCCTCTTTTTTTGGGCAAATGTCCTACATTTTTTATGCTGGCGTCCTCTTTTTTTAAAAATAAATAGAAATGGCAACCCTACCTTGAAGTAAACCTCCTGTTTGCAAAGCAACATTTGGAAACAGATTTAATGAAGTCTGCCTTTTTTACTGCGTTGAGTTTTTTTAACAAGTTTTTTTTAGCATAGCAAGAATAAGCGAATTAATGGAAATGAGTAAAGAACATGTAAAACCACTATATTCTGAGGTGTCAAATCCTTATATACTCTTCACAAAAGTATACATACGCAACTAAAGCATATACATATAAGTTGTTTGTAAAATAAATTCACACTTGCTTAATCTTTGTTTTTGATTCATGGTATGTCATAACGTAGGTACATACACACTTGTTTGTGTGCAAACATGTTTGTGCAAAATACAGTAAACAAACGAAGAACTTCGCAATACATTTATTACATTAAAAACAGAGATAAACGTGGTATTTGCTCATATCTCAGCCGCTAATAGATAAATATTTCTGATCTTCAATACCAAAATATCTGAAAGTATTTTCGATAAATTGATACTACATATGACTCCGTGATTTAGATGAGGGCTTAACAAAGTTGATTTCAACGCTCACATATACGGACAGATGGACATTGCTAAATTGATTTCTCTATCTAAGGGGATTCATAATATATATACTTTATGGGATCGCAAATTAATACTGTAGAAATTACAAACGGAATGGCAAACTTATATATCGATAATCACAAGTAGAAAGGCCCTAACTCGTTTGGTTAACGAAATTGAGTTTTTCACTGATTTCAATACATTTCACACAAAAATTTAATACAATTGTATCAGAAATAAAAATTTTATAAACAGTTTTAAAAAGGAATTTATTTCATTATGATAATACAGTTTCTATTACGTTTTTACCTTCTCCTGTAAAGTTATTTAAGTTATGGCCTTCCTACATGTAACCATCGATAAATATACCCTTTAAAACTCCCATGCAAAGTGTTTAACAACACAAAAAAAGTAAATACTTTCTAAATTGAATAAAATTCCCAATACTTGTATGTATGTATATGCGAACACCCTTATTTGAGAAAAACAATTATGGGAGTAGATGTGATTAAAATGAAGTTTTGCTCACTTGAATAATATTAATCTCTGTCTGGTAAGTTTATTGCATAATTCTTTAGCAATATAGAGAGTAGTAGCCAGATTGTTTCAAAAATATAAATAAAGTATTTTGAATAGTGGTTTTAACTAAAAAAAACCAGGCAGTCTCAAATACTATATATATATTTTTTAAATGTCAATCGGCATAACAAACTTAAATGTATGTTAATTAGAGGGTTATCACCTTATATTCAAAAAAAAGATTACCTTACAGCTTCGACTATAAAGTATTTCTGCAATGCAATTTTAAAAAAATATTTTTTTTTATTTCCCAGCATGACAAAAAAAGTGAATTTGCAGGGGTTCAACTGGTGACAAAGTGATTAAATTCAGGTGAAAACACTAATGATTTTATCATTAGCGTGTCATTGGAGATCATGTGTTTACATGGATATATTAATAAACTGCACTCTACTTTAACAAGAGCACAGAACTCATGCATATATGGTGAAAAGAATCCGCTGTTACATGAGTTTGCATGATGTTGCATTCATTTTTAAACACATTATTGATGACGAATTCCTTCGCATTTTGGGACTCATTAAGAATTATTGGTTTTACCCAATTAAGTTAGAAGTCTTTAAAATATAATTTGCTTTGCCCTAATTCCCATTTTTCTTGCTGGGTTTAATTTTTAAAATTAAAAGAAATACTGACACTTGGAACTGTAGTTATTGGCCGTTCCTAACACCTTAATATTTATCAGAACACTAAAGCTGGATTCACCCATAAAATTTTAGTTCAGAACAAATTTTTTTTATATTGAGTTTGATGTTTTACTTTTGAGAGAGAGAGAGAGAGAGAGAGATTATTTTGTTCAGAAAGTTTTTTCTTGAATTGGTTTAATTTTAATTCTGAATTGGGATGCCACTTTTTTTTCAATATTTACATGAAAATTGAATTTGCTTGCCACATCACACAGTGTCAGTACATTTATTATACAAAAATTGTTTTTGCCGAAAATTAACAATTAAAATGGAATTTAATTCAAATATTGCTCAAAAATTAATATAAGAAATAAAAAAAAACCAGGAAGAGAATGTTTGTATGACATGAGCAATAGTGCATACAAAAATAATTATTTAAAACAGGGTTTTTCTTACTGCGACTCATTTTATTTTCGATTTTTTTTTAAATTTCTTTTGCAAACAAATTGACTTTTTGCACTTCAATTAAAAATAATAATTTTAGTTTTCTTCTATCCGACATTTTCTTCACATATATTTTAATGAAATAATTTACGTTTGTATTTATTTACATAGTTTGCTAGCGGTGCTGCCACTTTGTACAACTGTTTGCATTTTTATATTATATGGCAGCTTTGTTTTTTCGGACAAATTTTCTTAAATGGGTGAATCGTTGTGCAGAAAACTCTCAGTAAAAAATGTTATTCTCCGGAAAAAATTTTGTTCAAAACAAATGAGTGAATTCACCTTAAAGCTCGCAAAAATTTTGTTTATCTTTTTGTTGCCATCGGTACTTCAATAATCGACTATGAACACTAAAGGTATAATGAATATTCATAAAAACCGACTTATTTCAACTGACTCACAAAAACAATTTATTTAAAGGTGTAATGTCAACATTTTTCCGCTACGATCTAATAAAAAGACATAAACACGTTTTATTATACCACGATTGTCTAGAGTTGGTCATTATCTATTATCACAGATGTTTTACGTTTGAGTACAAAGAACATTTAAGGTCCGTAGGATTGCCCAGAGATTATCACCTCCATAACATTGATTGTTCTATTAATTTAATCTCACTGTATTATAGCGATACTGTGTAAAATGACTGATGTTTGTTTAGCAGATAAGCTATGAAAAGTTTCTTTAAAAGGCGGTGAGGAAGCTTAACAAAAACATAAAAGACTTTAAGGCATTAAACTTTATTTTTTATAAATACTGGTCTCATCCCTAACGCTATAGTAAATACACCAACAAACTTCATAGTTAACATGACTAAAGCCTAGTAGTTTACAAAAACCAAATTTCTTTTCTCATCTTTATTAGAAAATCTCATGACATGATAGATTTAAATAAATTTAATTTATTTTTGTTTTTCTTTTAACACTAAGTTTATGTCACATTAAAAAAAGGAATAAAAATTGCCTTTTTTTGTATATTTTTTCCCAAAATATTGTTCAAACATATAAACACATATAACATCCTAATGATTGACAGCGATTTTCCAAATTATATTTTTATTTATTTTTTGTATTCAAAATGATTTTCCAACACTAATTCGCTTCCTGTTGTTTATCCCTTTTGTTTTCTTTGCAGGTAAATATGTATGTTTTTGATAACATTTCTATACTGCTGTGACATTGAAGGACATGTTGTGATATACTCGCACAAAGAGAGATGATGTAAGAACTTCTATTTAAAAATTTGATTAAAATTCATTGTGAAAACAATCAATACAATGGAATGTGTGAGCCAATATTTCAATGTTTATTGTTTGTGTGTATCATTTTATGTTTGTATTTATGTGGATTTAGGTGGGTGTGTGTAATTTCTTTATATTTGTAGCTTTTAAATGTTACATACATATTTATATAAAAAATGTGTTTTCCTTAATACTTTTATATTTTCTTTTCTCTGACTTTGAAGGTAAAATGTGACAAAATGTCTTAGAATAACACAATAAATGTTTAAATTAGAAATTTACACAATATGGATGGACAAAAGGAATTTAATAGTTTAAAAAATTTTTTTTGAGAAACGCACAAACAATTGTGAGTATAATATAAATATATCTAATGTAGAGTTAAATGAAAAATTTGTTTTAAACTAAAAACACTAATCAAACACTTTTATTAAAAGAAAGTTCATTAAAACTTTTTTATTATTAAAGAGCAGGGATGGCGAACCTATGGCAAGCGTGCCCCAAGTGGCACTTTTAAAAATTTTGCTGACACGCACAAAAACAATATTATTTTTTTTTTATAAGTTATAAATCGCATTGCAAATTTATATATCTTGGCCCACTGTATAGATGCATTAAATTTTGAGTTTTGTAACAAAATTAGTCAATTTTATATCAGCACAAAAACCAAATTTAAGAAAACTTCAAGAATTGTTGAACGAAGTAAAATTCGTCTTACAATAGCTTAAATTTATTTAATAATGTTCGCTGGTTAGGTCGCGAAAATATTTTGCAAATATTTGTAGATTGTTTGGGGGAAATAAGACTATTTCTAAATAATGAGAATATTATTGACCAATTTTATCAATTATTGGATGTAGGATGGCTAGCAAAGTTATATTTTTTCACTAATTTATGCTCTCACTTAAATGAATCTATATATATAAAAGTGAAACTCTGTGTTCAGCTATAGACTCCGAAACCGTAAAAACGATCGGACTCAAACCTTGGCAAGTTGTTGTACACATTCCAGGAAGTGTTTATGGGTGGTAAAAAGTGGGCGGGACCACGCCCATAAAAAATTAGTAATCATTTTTAGCTACTTGAACTTCACCGATTTTTCTGAAACTTTGCACTCATATTTCTGTCATGACTATACAGTTTCGTAATTAGAAAAGTGGGCGGGGTCACGCCCATAAAAAAGTTTTACTTTTGAGGTACTTGCACTGGACTGATTTTTCTGAAACTTTGCACACATATTGAGCTGTCACGACTTTATAATTTCGTGATTAGAAAAGTGGGCAGGTCCACGCCCATAAAAAAAAGTTATCATTTTTAGCTACTTGCACTGGTCCGATTTTTCTGAAACTTTGCACACATATTGAGCTGTCATGACTATACAATTTTATGATTAGAAAAGTGGGCAGTGCCACGCCCATAAAAAAAGTTGTAATTTTCAGCTACTTGAGCTTCACTGATTTTTCTGAAACTTTACACACATATTGCTGTCATGACTATACAGTTTCGTGATTAGAAAAGTGGGCAGTGCCACGCTTATAAAAAAAGTTATAATTTTTAGCTTCTTGCACTTGATATTCAATTAAAATTTAGAATGCATTTTTATTCATTAAGAAGCGTAGCAACGCGCACCGGGCTTTGCTAGTTAAATATAAATCTAAAAGGTGTTAATAAAACTGTCATTATAATGTTTGATTTGAATGTTATATGACTTGACAAAGCGTTCGAAGTCCAATTACAGATTTTTAATCGTGATATTCTTTTAAATTCCTATAAATATTTTCCGAATTAAAAAAAAAGCCAAATAAAGAGTCATTAACGGAAGAATTTTCAATGGTAATTCAATCCCTAATTCAGGAATTTTCGGCAAGACTTACGCAGTTTAAAGAATTTAAAAAAACTTTAAAATTTATTTTCTATCATGATACAGCACAGTTTGAAAAATTAAATTTAAAAGTTCTTGAGTGATTAAATTTTAATGAATTAGAAATGGAATTAGTTGAATTTCAGTCAAGTACTATATGGAACCAAAAATTTGTTGATTTAAGAAAGGGTTTAGAAATTATTAAAAGTAATCGATTATTATATAAAATAAATAAAATTTCAGAAGATAAAATTCTTACTACAATTCAATTCCTGACACCTTTAATTGCTTAAAAATATTAGCAAAGGCAATTTTATCAATATTTTCATCGATGTGGGCATGTGAATCTCTATTTTCTGAATTAAATTTTATAAAAAACAAATATAGGAATGGAATGACGAATGAGTCGAGCTCTGCAGGCGTACTGTTGAAGTTAACTAAATATGTACCAGATATTAAATCATCTTATGAACAGCAACAAGAATCGCAATATTTTTTCATATTATTCATTCTATAATATAGAGAATTAATCGCCATTTTTCTTCATTATGAGTGAAATTAAATCATCTGAAATCGTTGTTGTTATAAACAAAGACACTGCAATGGCAAATCCGAATGATTTAATTTCACTGGGAATTTAAAACATGGGCAAATATTTATTTATCAAAACGTCCCTAATATGTATAAATGTGAATTCACTCATTTGTACCGAACAACATTTTTGTCTGGAGTAAATTTTTTTCCTGAGAGTTTTGTACACTATTTTGGTATACTACCATATAAAATACATTTGTAAATAAGGCATTTATATTTTACAAATTGACGAATTTACAATTTTATTTTTATACATTATATTTTTTTACATTATATGGCAATTCATTTAAAATTTGTCCGTACAAAAACTAAAATAAAACCAATTGAAGCTAAGAGTTGTCTGAACAAAATCATTTCGCTTCTTTAAAAGGAGACACGTTGAAATTTTCTTAGAACAAATCGATAAACTCACTTTTAAATTTATGTGTGTTGGGGGAGTATCGAAGAAGACTACTACTATTTCGGGTACCTTTGCGATCCATGCGCTTCCCATTGATTTCATGGGTACCACTCGGCATGCATACCTTCACTGAGTCCAGCGCCACTACAGGCGTTTTATCTAGACATTGCCGACTAATCGCACAGTCCTTCGTAAGCGCCAGCATCTTTGTTCGACTGAGCTCTCCCATAGCATTCACACTATTAATGTGTGTCTACCTACGATCCTTAGTCTACTTCGATCTGAATCTCAATAACATTACTAAGAACGATATCCAGGATTCTTTGGTAAATATGCTGATGTGACAACCTATGTCCTCGTTATTAATAAATCCACCAGCTGTAAGCGTGCTGATTTTAGTATTCAAGGCCTCGTTGTGCATGGATCAATCCACATTGAATTTGTTATGCAACCGCTAGACCACATTCACTCGACTCATGCGCTTCTGAGTGTCGGCATCTGAGTCTCCCTAACCTCTTTATGTACGACGTCTACGATAATGCAACATTTTAAAATTTTAAAATTTTTTTAAATAATTATTTAGACTTATCAGTTCTCAAAAATCATACACAGGGTTAGAATATCGTGGCGAATTTCCAAATATTCTATACTCTGATGAAAAATATTTTCCTATTAAGCAGTTCATAAACTCTCCTTAAAATCGTTTGCCTACAAACTACCATTCAAAGTAATATTCCATCTCAAGTAGTGGCATGGACAGCTGTAACCACCAATCTATGCTGTCCAATCGTTTTCATTAATCTCTAAATTCAATACATCTAATTGGGAACATGTTTGAAAGATGCTTTGAAGCCACCATAGACGTTTCAACAATACTAGGCACCCTCTCATAAAGCTTGTATCAACCAAGTGTGATTGAACAACCATATTATACACTTCATTTCTTCCACACAATGACTTTCGAACTCGCCAGATGGAGCACCAAAAATTTAGCATTTAAAAATATGCCAGTACGAACGAGCTTAAGAAAGCTATTGTATTGGCCAAAATACCGCAGGATCATATTCGTGTGGTATGCAAATAATTTTGTAACCGTTTGAAGGCCATAGTCAAGTTAAAAGGTGGCAGCGATAAGTTAATGGATTCTAAAATTTTAAATTTAATTTCACACATTTTATAATGAATCAATAACAAAAAATTTCAAACCAAAAAAATGTTCATTTGAGCAGTAAAATCTAGTATAATCTACGCTATTGTCTCTATACCTAAGTGTAATGAGGTGAATGGATTTACCAGATTCGGTTCGGCCGAATCAAGCATTCTCACTTTTTTCGCTTTAATTGTTAAATCTAAATAACCGTGTTTTGTACATTTAGTTTTGCAATAAACAAGTGTAAAAATATAAAAAAAGAAAAATATCACACATATCTGGTCTTGATAAATTAAAAATAATTAAAAATAAAATGCATCTTAAACACTATTAAGAATTTAAATCTCTTATTTCAAATTATTTAAAAACAATGCTCAACAATATAATTTTTTTATTAGGAATTTTGGATTTGCTACAATATATATTTAGTTTATTTGATTGTATGTACAGGCATACATATGTATGTAAATGCGTAGATATATTTTATACGGCTAGAGAAAACAAAGGCAATACAGTTTATTTTTTATTTTAACAAATAAAAACAACAAACATATGAATATATGAAAATACATTCGAACAAAAATAACATGTTATTTTAAGGCAATTTACAGCAATTTTTGTGTATACAAATACTTACTAACACACAAAATATGTATGTATGTGTCCACTACAAACAAATTTCCCTATAGTTTTGATGATGTAGGTTCTAATACAAACCGTTTGGGAAGTATTTAGTTAAAATATTTACCAGCAGCCTGGAAGGTTTGACCATAAATCAAACATACTTTAGAAGTAGAACCTGTGGTGCGATTCACTGGCTTATTTTAACGATAAGCGTATCGGTAAAAAGTAAAAAAGATTATCGATTTTGGTATTTAGTAAAATATTTTAACGAAATTTTTTATTTTTATCTAAACGACAATAATTTTTATATGTTGTACATTTTCGTTTAATCTTCTACAGGACTAAAAGCCCTTTTTTATAAGTCTCTTAGGCGTAGTAAAGTTAATGGTAAATTTATTTTGATACTTTTTCACAACATGCCACTTGATTGTAACAGTTGTCAACTATCGTAAAGGGTTATCCATATAGCAATTTCAAAACCATTGGTCTGGAAAGGCTGTGACTTGTTGAATATTTTACACCTTTATTTAGTGCAAAAATTGTTTAAACTTATTACAAATATGGTAGTTCAACTTTGCCTTCCAGTGTAATTTTTTCCGGATACAATGACCCATATCCGATAATGTTGCTTTATATTTCTAATAAGTTAAGTTGTACAAATATTCACAATGAGAGACGTCTTTTCGTTCACACTAGAATTTTAGATTTTTCAAATTGCAACAATATAATAATATTGAGTGTAAGCAAGTTTCATCGCTGAAGAAAATTTTGGTCGAAAAATAAGCATTGAAATCCTGTTGCTCTTGCCATGTTTAAATTGCCACTTTTGTAGTAAGTCTTAACAATTTTAAAGCGTTCGTATTAAAGGAGGATTCAGGTGTAAAATAAAAAAGAAATTGTGAATCGCATAACCATTAATGCAAACAACAATTCATGTCCACAAGTTTAATAATCAAAAAAACATGGAACAATTAAGGATACTTTGACAATTTTCACCACAAAATTTAATTTTTTTACAATTTCTTTGAAAGTTTCTATGAAAAGTTGAATGTAAGGTAGGTAGGTAGGAAAGGGGAATGCAGAAAGCAAGAGCCACCTCCAACACCCACACTCGGTGACTAATATTGTACATTGTGTTTCTTTTTATACAAGAAAGATAGAGAAGGATTGATTAGACAAAGAGAGACAGGGAGAGAGAGAGAGAGAGAGAGAGAGAGAGAGTTCCTAAAAATGTAGTAAATGAAAATAAGAACTAGTTAGTAGGAAATATAATAGAAGAAAGAAATACAGATTCCCTGTGAGCCCCATCGCATGTTCACCAGCCACCAGACCCCCTTGATGAATCCGAATATATTCCCCAGTTTGCACTCCGAAACATCGAATCGTCTACCTAACCACTTAAACCTGTGATGCTGTATCCTCGGGCAGTGACAGACAATAAGTTCCGCAGTCTTCAGCTTCTCCTCATTCTCACATCGCGATCCCATCATATATTCGAAATCACGTAAAAATTTGTTTTAAATTAAAATTAGTTTGAAATCTAGTTTCTTTACTGGTCATTTCGGAAGCTTCTGCTTGACGACAGCTGTCTTTAAAATAAGGTAAATTCAACCATGCAATCCGGAAGAAAATTTCTTCTCAACAAAATTATTTTTATATGCAATTTAACGTCTTTCTTGTCATGATTTTATTCGGATAACTCTCAGCTTGAATTGGTTTAATTGAATTATTTTCCAAGCAGAGCTTAACTGAGTTGCCACATCATAAACGCAACGCAGGGCCTTAACTGGTTTGAAAGCAATGTACTCCTTCTATTTAGGAAAAAAAAATATTTTCTTTTTTCGAAAATAGATAATAAAATAATTACTCTGGAACCTGTAAATTCTGCTAAAAATTATTTTTACCCTTATCTTTGTAGAGTAGGGCATACATTTTGTATGCTCAGAATATATTAAAATAATTTAAACCGAAGGTATTCGTAAACATTGACTTATCATATTTTTATGACTCTGAAATTACAATTTTGTAATACGAAAAAATCAAGGCACTAATGAGACTGCTTATTTTCGGGCAATCTCTAAAACTGCTGGGTTGTTTCAGCATTTGTAGTTGAGAGTAGGAGTATAATTAAAGAAAAGTCCACGCAACATAAAACAATGGACAGTGGGGTTATTTGTTAACAATAATATTTTAACTTGTCTTGACAATTTTTCAATTACAGTTAAATATATTTGACTCTACTATTTAAAGAATTTAAAATCACGTTTTTAAATTTTTTAAAATAAAATTTATTTCGCTAACAATTGACTTAATAGTGAAGAAAAACGACCATTCATTTAGGCTTCTCAGTTTGGGTCTTACAGAAGATACAATCAGAAAATTTAATTTAATGTCCACAAGCATTTTTTTGAGGATCCAAAAGCCTGCACTTTGCTACCCAGAAGCCAAGGTATCCTTAGAGTCTGACGTGGATTTTTGGGTGATGGCATCATTGGCCCATTTTTTTACGGTGCTAGAAACACCATTTCAGTCTACGGCGACTGCCAAAGAGTCATTATTACGGTTTTTTATGGGCTGTAATGATATTGTATAATCTTTGGTTTGAGCAGGATGTCGCATTAATTTACTCAATATTATGTGCATTAAGTTGGATAGTCGTGCTATCAGTCATCTTGTCAATAGGCCACCTTGAAGACTTTTCTAGTGGGTTAGTGACATTAAAAAACATAAAAGGAAAGGTCTAAAGGAAATTCAAACCTTTAAGACTAATACGGTTCAATTCATCAAAGAGGTGGAAGCAGTAGCCATTGACAAACCTTTTCGAAAAGAAAAAGCTACTGCGAAGCCATCTCTGACGGCAATATTAATGAAATAGTGTTCCATAAATAATTGGAATATATGATATTTTATTATAATTTTAAAGGGTGATTTTTTAAGAGCTATAGGAATGTTTAAAAAAACAAATACATAAAATTCAGAAAAATTCATAAAATCTTTATTTGAATCGATAATACGATCCATATAATTTAATGTTTGAATATTATTTCATGCAAATATTGACCGTGACTACGCCTCAAATAATCCATCCGCTTAGTACAATTTTGGCAAACTCTTTCCAACATTTCGGCCGGTATGTCATGAATAAATGCTTCAATCAAAGACAATAGACTATAAAGATGTTGCACTGCCATACAAAGTTGTGCCGGTGTTATTTTCTATGTGGGATTTTTCAATAAATCCCAATTTGTGTTATACACACACAGAATTCCAATATGTGAGAGTAAGAAAACAAAAAGAGAACAAGTTCTCAACAAGAAAAATTATATGTGATGTACTGTTTATGTATGTGTGTAAATATTACCAAACGTGCATCCCAGAAAACACGTAGGTTTGATTTCATATTAATACCAACTAAGTATATTATGCAATTAAGCTCTCTCCTGGACGATTAACATTTGGAAATTATTTTAATTTAACTGCTTTATCAGTAAAAAAGTCACATTTTATTTAAACTTTAGTTCAACTTAGCAAAAAATATGTTTTATATTAAGTAAACTATAACCACCTGAATTTAAAGACATAACGTCATGTTTGCTGGGTTATGAAATTCAATATATTGATATGAAAAAATGTTTTATACGGAACTGATATGATCGCATGTGCTGCCGTAGCGAACGCATACATATTTTGTTATTGTAAAAACAAAAATTGCATGAAATTTGGTTGAATTTTAAATGCCCTAATAAGACGATTTTTTGTGTATATATTAACCATATGTATATATTAATTACAATAAAATTTAATATATTAAAATATGAACATATTAATATAAAAAACAAATAAAATTTAAGCATAATTATTTTTCTTATTTTAATTTGTTTTTGAAACAACAAATTAATTTCTTCCAATATTATGGAAGAATATTTAATAAATTTTCTGATATTTTGAAATTTTTTTGTAATAAATATATGGTACGTTTTGTTACAAAGATAAATGAACATAAAACTAAAAATGAAATAAACCGGCTTCTGTGAGTAAAAAAACCGGTGTATTCGACATTCGAAAAATTAACCTTTGGAAAAAACTGCCAGCTGAAAGAGTAAAAAACCGGGTTTTCCACCGATTATAAACCCGAGTCGATCACTTAATAGGTACATACCTACCTATGTCCATAAAAACATTTTATGTTATATATTCCTATTTTTGGGATTTTTGTAGATTTTCCTTTTTCACTGTGTGAAGGGTATAAAAAGAGAAGTTATGGAGCAATGCGTAGGGTGTACTAATGATACAAAATATTCGTTTTGGTTCGACGAGAAAAATGCGTGTCACAAACATAGAATGGAAATACTTAATCTGCTTGTACTTATTTTACTTAGAAAGGATTCCTGTTGGGAGACTTATAAATACAAACAATCGAATGCTGAAAAGTTAAAAATTTTAAAGCACAAGTAGGTATGTACCATCGTATTAAAAGAACAACATAAATACCATACAAAAAGTTTTATGTCTTTCATTTTATTGAATTTCTTGCCAAATATTGTAAGTAGTAATGAAATACCCACTTTAAAAATGGATTTAAAATTCGGTGCAAATCAATGTAGTTTTACTTTTACAACAATAAAACACATATCCATACCCTACAATTACTCAATAGGTAACATTTGGTTTTACGTTTGCTATTTACGCATAGACCGCATGAAAACATTATTTCTGTTCTTTAATATAATTTTTAATGGCAATTGTTTTCAACGGGAAAACACACAAACACTTAAGCTAGTAAAAAAACAAACAAATTTGCCAATAACAATTCACAGAACTGGTTTCATCTACATATTTACATACATATGTATGTATGTATGTTGTAATTTGGTCTTTTTAATTCTCTCAACATGTGAGAATGAAGTATTTTCTTCTTCTGATACTTCCTCTACCGCCCGCATCTGTTGCAGTTCAACATTTTTGATTTTTTCAAATACACTGAGTGCAACATCTTTATAGTCTATTGTCTTTGCTTCAATGTTGTCTTCCAATGCGTCAGTTGAAGCGGGCACGTGTGTATAGACATGAGTCTAACATGAGTCAATGTCTTTACCGGCACCATGTACTTCAAAACGTGTATATCTTTTTGAAATTCATTTGTAGTTCGATTTTAATTTATTTATATTAATCAGCATATTACAAAAATTCCCAATGAGAAATCCCAGTTAAAAAACGTTTATTAAACCAAAAACAAATTTGTTGTCTAAACTGCTTGTGCTCAGTCGACTAGTCCATTATACACTGCTCACATACATACATATAGATCGCAAGAAGATGTGTATGTATTTACAATTATCAAGTCATATCCGCTTTTAGGTATATTTGTGTGTGTATGTTCTTCTTTATTTTACAGGTGACATGATAGAAGCACACATTTCCGTTTCCGCTTGTCAACCTTCATTTAAAATATGTTACAATTCCGCCAAAGAAACAGCCAAATAAAAAAAATGCGATTGTCAAGGAAGGAAGTTGTTTTACACTTCCAACACTAAATACTACAATGACACCTAAAAACACAGCCATTAAACCAACGAATCGTGAGTTTAAATAAATCCACCATCATTGTTGGCACTAAATTACACTAGAAAATAGGCGCTTAATACTCACACACAAAATATATATTTTTAGGTTGATGCAAATATGTATGTATGAATGTATGTGAATTATGATGGTTAAAAAAATTAATTGTTTTAATAATTTATTTAAAACAGCATTTGAGAATATGTTTACAAGCTGACAGTTTTCACAGTTATAGTGAACTCGTGATAATATGAACTAATTAGAACCAAGCAAGTTCACTTTTGGAAGAAAAACGTTTTTTCCATAAAAATTCATAAAAGTTTCTTATGGTAAATTTTTTATTTATTGTGTATTAGATTTAAAAATTTATTTATTTTTGGCAAAAAAAAACTTGTGCAAAATATTCTTTGAATGAAAACAAACCTTAAATAACTTGTGGACGAAATTATCCGATGACGAAAATTTTTTACAAAACTTAAAAACAAATTCTTTACAATATTTTCCACAACAAATTATTTGATTCTTACATGCGATCGCTTAATGAGAGTATATCGCACCTACTTCTTAAGATTCTTCTTGTAATTCGTGCAGCAGGTTCGTTTTTGTCTTCCATCCATATCGCTACGGAATCCATCACAGTTTTATTTTGCACTAACAATATTTATAAAACAACTCACAAAATCTTTAAGTTTGTTTTGAAATGTAATTTATTTTTCTTATTTTGACAGTTCATAATATCAATATTAATCAGTGTTGCATTCATTAAAACAAAAATCGCAAAATTGTTTGCGTAATAGTTACAGAGTACCAAATTATATTCTTAACGCATTTACCTTTCGCATCGAATTTTCTTTCGCATCGCAATACAGAGTAAACCCCCAGAATCAAGTGACTCCGATAATGAACACTCCAGCGGTGGATGTGGCAATATTGAATCAAAAGAAGAAAAAGCGGAAGTTAGAAGAGACCAAAATAGAGAATTCATCGGAAACACTACTGAAAAAAAATTGATGTCGACGAGGAAATGAAGAAAGCTGCAGTAATAGTCAAGAATCAAACTCATTAAAAAAATTGATGACGCTGTTAACATATAATGAAAAAAGTTTAACCCTTATTTTTCGCGTATGGGTCTTGTCTGTGACAAGGAGCGTAAGGCTGTTAATATAATTTACATATTTTTTGTAGATAATACCACAACAAAATTTGCTAAAATTTTACGCTTTACAAAACTTGCATTCAAAACAAATTATCGAAAATTGTTTAAATAAAGTTCTTGTACAAAATCAGTATTTTTGTAAACAAAACAAAAACGTTATGTCACCCATAATTTGTGTCTTGCGGAAGCAAAAATTTTAAACCATCTGTAACATGACAATATTGATAGACATACAAAATTAAATATGAATTTCAAAAGTGAGGGCCGCTTTAGCAAAAGTTTAATGATTTGTTTACCAGCTTTAATTTTTTAAATATGAGTGGAACATTAGTTCAGTGGGAGCTGAAATGTAGTGGGTACTTGAGGTCAATGACCTAAGGAGCAAAACAAAAGCACCATTTATAACACTTTAATACCGCAAAGGTGACACTTAAGTTAAGCAAGCAAAAAAAACAATTTTTAAATCATCTTGCATAAGGTGGTACGGTCTAATACACATCCACGTATAAGAGTGATGGTTTAAAAAAATAGAGGGAAAAAAATCAAATATTTATTTATACTTAATGAATAATAGAAACAAAAACTATGTTATAAAGGAAATACTTTTAGTTTTTTTTTCTGTTTCTATTTTTAATTGAAAATTTTAATGCACAATTATAAACTTATAACTGAAATCCTTTTAAAAATCTTACGATGTATTTATACCAAATCAAATAATGCCTTCTCTTCAGTTTTTTTCCTGTTCATAAAATATATTTACAGTTATTTTTATATATAAAGAGTCCGCCAAATAACTTTTTTTTTTAAATGCTATAAAAAAAAGTGTAGCTACGACTGTTGGGCACGTAGCGCCGTCCTGTTGAAACCAAATGTTGCCAATATCCTCCTCTTCAATTTTTGTGAACAAAAATTCGTTCAACATGGCCCGATAACGATCGCCATTGACTACGGCCACTACTTGCTCATTTTCGTAGAACAATGGCCCAATTATGCCTCTGGATCAAAATCCGCATCAAACAGTGACTCGTTTTGGGTGTATCGGCTTTTCAATGTATGCGTGCGGGTTTTCTGTGCCCCAAATGCGACAATTTTGCTTGTTTACATACCCGCCAAGATCAAAATGAGCTTCATCTGAAAAGATGATTTTTTTTGGCAAAATCGGCCAAAGTAATGTCGCAATATTTCCTAGCGTTGTTCAAACGTATACACAACCATATTCGTTCAGCGGAAGGATAAAATTTATTTTCTGTCAAATCAGACATGAGCTAAGTGTTACCATTCACGAAATAAGCACTAGTTGAAACAAAACGTTAGATGGCGGACCCTTTACAATAGAACAATAGAACTTACAAACAAACGTAAAAGTGTTAAACAGCAGTCTTCCCTAATAAATTTATTTAGGACAGTTTAAAGAGAAAACACTTTATTATAAGCAATTTTTATAAAACATATGAACTCATCTCAATACAGAACATAAAAAGTTAAAAGTCTCTTTGCAAAATTTTCCTTGGTCTAGGTTTACTATCGAAACATCTATCTTATCCTTGTTCTGATTCATTTTCATTTTATTCCAACATTGTTCTGTTTCAGTTTTGTTCTATTCTTTAATATTTTTGTTTTTGTATAGCAAAACACATATTTTTTGTGAAAAAAGAGAGTAACATACACACACTACTTACAATTTAATGAAATTGCTTGTAAGCCATTTTTCTTATGCTTAAGCAGCTCTTTAGGATGTAACCATGTTGTTTTTTATTATGCTGAATTTTTGCAAAACTGAGTTAAGGAAACTATACAATACATTTTACTGAATTGACTGAAACAGTCATCAGATGTATATGTAAACAACCTGGTTCCGTACTGATTAAAAAAAAGTCTAATTGTGAGTGGATTTCACAAATATGAATTTTTGCTCACTTGATCTATGTCATTCTCTGGTGTGTTACAAATGTATGTAATAACAAAATTGCTCAATTTAATAAAAAGTAGTAGTAAAATATTCATACAAATATGTAGTTTATATCATTATTGTTATTATATTTTACATATTCTAAAAGAATTTTTTATTTACTTTTTTGCCAAAATATAGTAAAATTTTTTATGCATAAATATGCACATATTTATTTGGCATTATGCCAAATATTCTATTTTATTTTTCTTCTTCTTGTTTTTTTTTTCAAAGCAACTATAAAAATTTTTGTTATTTTTATTGTGCTGCTATCTATTTGTTAAGATCAAAATATTTACGATGATTTATAGTGACATTAAGTGCTGCATCTAGTATTTAAAAAAAAAATTAAAAATATTTTCTTTTCATTAAAGAGAACTGCCAATAAAAAATAAATTTTGAAGCCAGTGCACTCTGTTCTCAATAGCATTAAAGTAAACCTTTACTCATAAATAATTCATAAATATCGACAAAACAAAAATTTGCAACTAAATTGATAAAGATGAAAAAGTAGAATTATTTGGCTTTACTTACCGTTTATTATCCCGTCGTGTTTGTGATGACGTACGTATGTAACCGTTGCCCAATGTTCCGCCATTGCAAAAACTGTGACTTTGACCGGATCCTATTTTGGCAGCTCTGTTTTAAATACTCCACTATAAAATTGTTTATTTTGTTTGTTATTTTACGTTAAAAACACAGACACACTCATACACACACACTGAAACTCTTTGAATGTTAGTAGTTTTACCTAAGTGTGTGTGAGTATTTCATTGACGGTATGGCTGCCTGTTGTCTGCCTGAATAATGAAGGGCTAGTGTAAACACAATCTAAAATTAAATAAATGCAAAAAATAAAAAATATTTTTAAATTTAAATAAAGAAATATCATTAAATGAAATGATTACTAAAATGAGTGATTGCAAATTTTAGTGTTTGTTAGGAATTTTGCAATATAAAGCAAACAATTTTGTAATTAAAATGAAATGTAAATATTTGTTTAAGGGCAATACGAGTTTAGCACTTAAAGCACTTTAACTATAAAAATTAGTGAAACATTCAAAAGAGAGAGGAAACTTTCTGTTATGTAATAAATTTAATTAAAATGTGTTGTTTAATACATTTTAAGACGTTTTTGATATAACAGTATAATAACAATATCTATCTATATATATAAAAGTGAAACTCTGTGTGTGTGTGTGTGTGTGTGTGTGTGTGTGTGTGTGTGTGTGTTAGCTATAGACTCCGAAACTGTAAAACCGATCGGGCTCAAACTTTGGTAAGTTGTTGTACACATACCAGGGAGTGTTTATGGGTGAAAAAAAGTGGGCGGAGCCACGCCCATAAAAAATTAGTTATCAGTTTTAGCTACTTGCACTTGACCGATTTTTCTGAAACTTTGCACACATATCGAGCTGTCATGACTAAATAATTTCGTGATAAGAAAAGTGGGCGGGGCCACGCCCCTAAAAAAGTTTTCATTTTGAGGTACTTGCACTGGACCGATTTTTCTGAAACTTTGCACACATATTGAGCTGTCATGACTTTATAATTTCGTGATTGAAAAAGTGGGCGGGACCACGCCCATAAAAAATTAGTTATCAGATTTGGCTACTTGCACTGGACCGAATTTTCTGAAACTTTGCAAACATACTGAGCTGTCATGACTTTACACTTTCGTCATTAGAAAAGTGGGCAGTGCCACGCCCATTAAAAAACAGGTATCATTTTGAGGTACTTTCACTGGACCGATTTTTTTGAAACTTTGCACACATATTGAGTTGTCATGACTATACAGTTTCGCATTTAGAAAAGTGGGCAGTGCCACGCCCATAAAAAAAAGGTATCATTTTGAGGTACTTACACTGGACCGATTTTTCTGCAACCTTGCACACTTATTGAGCTGTCATGACTATACAGTTTCTTAATTAGAAAAGTGGGCATTGCCACGCTCATAAAGAAGAAGTTTTTAGCCTTTCACTTGATATTCGATTAAAATTTAGAATGCGATTAAAATTCATGAAGGGGCGTAGCAACGCGCGCCGGGTTTGGCTAGTAATTTATATTAAACAAATATGTTATAGCTTGTTAAAAAAAAAAAAAAATATTTAAACGCACCCTCAAGACTATTTACGTAGATAGACATACATGTTTGAAAAGTGCTGGTAGTTTTTGACCGAATTGAGTTCGAGAAGGCAGGCAGAAGGACAGACAGACAGACAAAAATTTCATGCATCAACATCAAACTTTTCAACAACTATTTCTTTTAAAAATACAGTTTTTTACAATTTTATTATAAGTATTTAAAAAAAAAACGCTAAAGCAACCATTGGTCATGGAATGGCTGTCAACAAAGCGCAGGTCCACAGGGATCAAAAACATTTTAATAACAAAATTTTTTTTTTCGATAACACAGGTCAACAGCAAAAAAAGGGTTTGATAACCACTATATAGATTTGATGCATCATGGATACCTAAGTACAAAAATGGTTAAGTTTTAAAATTCTATGGATAATTTTTTTTTTAATTTTTTTTTTTAATTTTTTTTTTTTAATTCAAGATTTTTTTAGATGCTGCTCCACATAATCAATAATAATTCGAAAACGGTTAGTCCGATGTTCATAGAATACACTTTTAAAAATTTAGATTTACATAGCCTTTAATTATGGGCATATCCATGTCCATAATTCACATACTTCTATGCCCTTGTGGCATTCAGGCTCAGTGCGGTGTCCGCAGCCATCTTCTTAGCCAGGATGTCTGGTGGTAACCAGTTCAAAATAGTGAACAGTGCCTTAGATGGTGTTTTCCTAAGAGCACCTGTTATCATAATCGCAGCCATTCTCATAATACGTTCGAATCTGTCCTGGTGGATTCTGTTCTCCAGCGCCACCCACCAGACTGCCGCTCCGTAATAAAAAATTGGTCTGACGACAGAATCGTATAGCCAGTATAAGTTTCTGGGGTTAATACCCCAATTGAGGCCAATTGCCCTCTTGCAGCAGTATAATACAGTTGCCGCCTTAGTGGTCCTAGACTTTGTGTTCAGGTTCCAGTTTAGTTTGCTGTCCAATACGAGACCCAGATATTTGGCATTATCGGATAGTGCTGGTGCCACTCCATCTATCCTAGGTGCAGCAAAGGTCGGTATTTTGTACCTGCTTGTGAACAGTACCAGTTCCGTTTTGGCAGGATTGACTCCCAACCCATATCCTTGGCAGCATCTAAGTATTAACGTCAGCGCAGATTCCAAGAGCTCCGAGAGCAGTCCAGGATCTTTGCCCGTAGCTGCTACAGCCACATCATCCGCATAAGCAACAGTCATGCAGGATGTATTCTCCATGGCCCTAAGCAGGATATTAATGTTGATATTGCATAGTAGTGGAGAAAGTACGCCACCTTGCGGTGTGCCATTTACAGCCACCTTGGAGATGCTAGAGGCGCCCAAAGTTGACTCTATGCGACTATGTTTCAGTAGTTTTCCTACAAAACCGGTGACCGCAGGATCTATGTCCAGTTGTCTCAAGGCTATCTACTGTATTTTTAAATCCATTTAAAAACGTGTTTAATTTTAAGTTCTCTTGTCGGGAACACAACAACAGGAATAACCATTTAGTTGTAATATATTTAAGCTAAACTGTTAATTTCAAGTAATGCCAATCGATTTCACTAAAACTTTGACACTCTAGTAATTTGTATTTTTCGTAAATGTTTTGAAAAATGATTTAATCCTAAAATCATTTGCATATTTGTTTACCGAAACCAATGTATGATTTATTACCAACCCTTAAAACTTAACTCAAAAAAATACAAAATCTTTTAACTTGGCTTTACCCTTAATAGTTTTTATTGGAAAAAATAACTTCAAAGAGAAAAATAACGAAAACCAAAAGGAAAAAACATAAATCATTTTGAAACTTGTACTAGTTTGTTGGGCAAGTTTCTTGAGAGCATTTGACAAGCATGATTGTAGCGCTAATGGAATTAAAAAATTTAATTAATTTTTTTTTGTAGTTAATCGCCAATGTTCAGCAGTACAAGTGAAATTAAATCATTTAATGCATAGGGTTGTCCATTGCATTGTTGTTATTCATACAATTCCCGCAATTGGAAAATATCTTGCAAAGAATTTTCAACTATTTTAGACAACTTTGCAGGCAGTTATAGCGTAAAAACTTACTTTTCTTCATTTTATCAACGAACAATATCATTGGGAATAATAACTTATTTTTACTTTAACAAGTTAACCAAATTTACGAAAACTCATATGCTCTTTAATAAATACAGGACGGAATTAAGTTAAAAGTTTTAATATTAAGGGGAGTCAATTTATAAAAATCAACTCAAAAATTTTAAAAGCATTTTCCTGCAAAACAATAAAAACAGACATAAGTAGTTTTTCCTTATTGCCATAGATTTAATTGTAAGATAAATATTTTAATGAAAATAAAATATAATAAAAAAAAAATCGGCTAGGACAGCAAATTGTAACATTTACGCAGCTGACTACCAACAAGTTCACTCAAAACACTTAGCTCGAATCCGCCACAAACTGCTTGAGCAATTGTTTTAGAAATTTTCTCAGCATGTAATTTATTCAACCGTAGTTTCTTCTTAATATGCACATAAATCTGTTTTACTCGGTCTGTTTTTACACGGTTTCGATTTAACACGGCTTAAAAATAAACAAATAAAAAAAATTTTTACACGATTTTATTCCATTTAGCACGATTCAAAATCTTTTGGGCTTAAATTTTTTGGGTTAAATTTGATTTTTACGAAATATGTTCATATCACAAATTTAGGGAAATTCCCTCTTTGTGTATACAAGGAAATTTACTGATGTGAAAAAAGCACCTATAATGAAATTGCATAACCTATTCTTATTATTAGCAAAGTTGTTTTTAGTTCCTGAACTTGTCATAAATTTTTTTTACATTACTTTTTTTATGTACTCTAACATATCTTGTTTTCTTCAATAACTATGTATGCTTGTGTAAAAACACATTATATATGTATATAATTTTATAAAATAAACCTGAATAGTGTGTTAGCATCTGTCATGTGTAAACCGTAGTATGTAGTTTGCTCTGTGTGATTGCACACTTACATAGTGCGGTGAGTCGGCGCTGGGTCAACGCCGTTAAAAGTTTTGATCAACTCAGGCATTCTTTCGTAAAACACCAAACGAGACAGGCGCCACTTGAGCCACAATAAAATATTGAAAGTAAAAAGTTGATAACATTTAATAAAAATTAAAGAAAAGTTAAAGTGTGTGTGTTTATTTCATAAAGAAGAGCCACGGAACAGTTTGTATTAAACCAATATATAGAGACACTCAACCACCACCTTTTGGACATCAACTTAAACGTTCAACCCCCATTTGTAGTTCTTGTGCTTGGACACCAGCATCTAAAGGTAAACATAGTGGTTCTTAAAAAATCCTTGTATTTCAATAACTTCAATAGGTTTTAGAGATAAGGGACTAATCACCTACTTTGAATAAAGTCAATGTGTTTTTTTAAACGGTTTTTTTACACGGATTTTCCTATAACCAATTACCGTGTAAAAACCGAATTAGGTGTTTTATCAACGCAATCCTGATTAATCAAGCTTCAAAGTGGTGTGTTGGGTTATGATTTGATTGATTTTGAATTTCTACATAGTTAAATGTATTATATTAGTTAAGCCCTTTCATTTGATATCAATATTGTGGTATATTTACTATATTCGACCGACCCATAAATAGATTTGTTGTAGTGGCGGCCATCATAGATTTTTTTGTAGTGTATTATATTTTACTAGTCAAGCTCTTTCTTTTGATAGCCATATTGCTCTTGTCCGTTGTCAAGAAACTGAAAAAAAATCGATTTTAAATTAAAGAATTTAAGAAAAACACCAATGTAATTGTATTGTTGTGCTTATATCTCAGTTTGTTTGAATCAGAGTTGTCACTTTTTCTCAGCAATAATTTTTTAAAACTACACATTGTATTTTAGAGTCATTTTAGCTTGTCTAAAATCTAATTAGGAGTTTTAGTTACGTTATATATACTATTTAAAAAATACATATCGTCAGTTTAATAAGCAAACCTGCTAACTCCCTTTCAGCAAATTTTACATTAGAGACAAAAAACTTCTCATATTTCAAATTGGAGTTAGTAATAAACATAGAACTAATAACGTACTGGGTTTAGCAGTTTTTCTTACAAAAATTTTTCTGTGAAAGGATTTTTCTTATCAAACCTTTTTACACACTTCAAGACTTAAATTGAAGAAAAACTACAGACTGGTCGACGAGGCGTATCTTTCTCTACCACACGACATCAAAAGCTCAATTTACTTTAAAAGAAAATTTAGTAGATTTGCATATATATACTTTTTAAATATTTTTACTTATAACTCTGATGATTAGAGACCAATTTATCCAAAAAATTTTTTTAAGTAGCATTAGAGGCATTTCATATCTAAAAATGTTAAAGAACGTACTTATAAATTATCCTAGGACAAAAGAAATATTGATTTTTATGGAAAAAAATATAGAAAAAAATAATGGCAGTTGTATTTTTGTTCATATATCAGAAAGCTATGAGGCGATTGTGCTAGGTTTCAATAGCGTCAACGTTTTTTTTTTTTACCATCAATCAACACGGACAGATGGACAATCTAACATTGCTTATTCGACTCCCCTATTCCTAAGCTTTCAACAGAATGAGAAAGCTATACATATATCATTGGCTAAAGACGTGAAGGGTATAAAAAGGTAACCTTTCTTCGAATCTAAAGCCTGAATGACAAACTGACAAATTTTTGGTATTTATCAAGCATCCGAACAATATAAATTTAAAAGGAAAAAAATTAAAATACAATGCATGAAGTGGTGATTTAAAAATCGCTTGTGATTTGTGACATTGTGCTTTTTGCCAGAAACATGTTTAATGCTCCTGACAATAACAAAGAAGTCTGTCTATTTAACGTTTCGTTTTGGTATGTAAATTATGTCATTTTACAAAACTCTTAGAACTCTATTATAAGTTTTATGTATGATGCTTAACACCTTTAGTTAGTTAGAATCACTAAATTTAAGAGCAAATAAGGCGGAAAAATGGTACTCAGAATGTATCGGAATGGGACCGCTTTTGTCAGTTTTTGGGAGCAGTGAGAGCAAAACAAATTGTTGTTTGGACTGTAATGATTTATCTAGATAAATTCCTTGTTTTTAATTCTAAATTCTATACAAGTATCACATACATACTTTCCTATATGATAGTATACATATAACTAAGCGCGAAATCAGCTTGATCTTTTGGGGGGGGGGTTAATTTTTTTCATTAAAATTCATAAATTGTTTGCTTTATGGCTACCACAACTATTGTTTGTCAAAGTGAAAAAACTTATTTTGAAAGGGGTAATTATTCTTAATTCCCCCTTTGCTTCCGCGCTTGCATATAACACATTATAAAACGCATTTTAATTATAACATTTGCATACAATTATTTAAACCACTTAAAGTTGTTTCTACAAATACGGTCCCTTACATGTTGAACACACATTGCACCCGCTTACTTGTCGAAGCAAAAATAATGAAAAAAATTAAGAACAAAAAAATAATGCAAAACATTATCATTGTCATGTCGTTGCTGTTGTTTTATTTGTTGCCATTTGTAAAGTGTGTTTAAGTGTGTGAGTGTAATGAGCATATTAAAGTCCTTAGAAAGTTGATGTTGTTATGTTTATTTTATTTTTTTGTTTCTGTTACCCTGTAAAACATTAGAGGGCGTAGCACAGTAACATTGTGCTTGTTGAATTTTTTTTTAATATAGAACGATTATTCCATTTGCCTCTAGGATACAGTAACACATAGTTTTGTTTCGCAGAATTGGCCACTCTGGCCGATATTCATATGGAAATTTTTGCACTCGGAATATATTTTTTATAAAAAATACTAAAACAGAATTGCACAAGGCAAGTTATACATATTGTTTTTTTTGTTTTTTTTTACTCTTGCTGAAAATAGCTAACTATGTCCACATGACCACCTTTTGACAATTCAGCCAACATTTATGCAATGAAAAAAACGATCGTCTGTGCTTTTACTACCACCTGTAAATTGAATCAACAAATCGACGGCAGAAACGTTAAAAACTCACAAGAGAAAACGATATCCAAAAAAGTTTATATATCACGATTGATTTCCGCGACGTATTTTATGTGCTAATTTGTATGCAACATCCCGTTATGTCCAAATTCTAACGATAATTTATGTTTTAGAGCTAAGAGTTCCTAACGAAAATCTTATTATTTATTAAGGGCTATAAACTATTCAACATGAAAAATATTTACTAGAATCAGCCTTTTCCATTTCTGGTTTTTAAAACCCACATAAGAACTTGTTTTGTTTTTTGTCTAAGATTGAACGTATGCCTTTAGATGCCTCATACCCACACACACACACTTGCCATTATTTAGCCTCATCAAGTACTTACCACATTTGTCTACTCTTCGCGTCAGAGTCAGTTCAACTGACAGTTCTTTTTTATTTTTTTTTTTCCTTTTGTCGCTCTGTGGTTGAAATGAATACAAATTTAACTTTTTTGTGTGTTGCGCGTATGCTCTGAGTCCTGTGTTTTATGATAGTTTTCATTCTATATCAAGTACATGCAACATCAACAAAAGTGTTTTCTGACTTTTTGCTAGCACTTTTGTAGTTAAAAAAAAGGTCTTTATAGAAAAGTTGTCGGTAAGTTGGCAACAAGATACAATTTAGCTTTTAAAATTGTGAAGTTTCTATGCACATATAAGTAAGAGGGGCAAAATGCGACCTTGTGGAAAAGGGCCCAAAAGTAAAAAAGGATTATTAAAGAACATTAGCAAAAGCTTTCATAATCCTAAGGCTGAAAAACGCGAATTTTTATGGAAAAAGTATGTGAAAAAGCAGAGGCAGTCTCAATGGACTCCTCTAGAAAACATATATTTTACTGGGTGAGAAATGAATACTGCCGAAATTACAAACGGAATGACAAATCTAAAGGGTCCGCCAAAAAACTTTTTTTTTTTTTTGAAAATGCTATAAAAAAAACTACTGAATATTTTCTCAAATTTCTTTTTTTATTTGAAAGTACAGACCATTGTCGCAGCTGTTTGGATAGAGAGAAGGAGGAATCGGTTTTCCACCTTCTCTGCGAATGTCCTGCACTGGCGGCTAAAAGACACATATTTCTGGGCGAACATATACTAGATGGCCTCTCTGCGATATCTGAAGTTGGACTGAATTATCTACTGAGATATCTCACGGCCACGGGGTGGATCTAGTACCCTTACTCTTGGATTTATTCCAAGATACATTAGGAGCTAACGAGTGATGTGGTCCTGTCAAAACAGAGTCATATAGACTCTACTTGACTGTTGGCGTGCAGAGAACTACCACGATAACCAACCAACCAACCAACCAACCAACCAACAATCCTTCCGGTTAATAATGGCAAAAAAATTGATTCAAATGGCTGCCTCGGCTGGCCATGCAGTTGCCTACACGATCGGTCCAATTTTTAAGCACATTATCGATTGTGTGCAGCTGTATTTCACCAATGGCTTCACGAATTACTATCCTTTAAAGCATCAGTTGTCTCTGGCTTGTTGGCGTAACACTTATCTTTGACGCACCCCACAAATAATAGTCCAACGGTGTCAAATCGCAGCTCCGAGGTGGCCAAACGACATCAGCTCTGCGGCTGATAATGCGATCTTCAAAAAAGGGCGCAAAACATCGAGTGTAGCTTCGGCTGTGTGGCATGTAGTGCCGTCCCCCTTCAATTTTTGTGAACAAAAGTTCGTTCAACATGGCCTTATAACGATTGCCATTGACTGTAACGGCCACTCATTGCTCATTTTCGAAGAAAAATGGCCCAATTATGCCTCTGGACCAAAATCCGCACCAAACAGTGACTCATTTTGGGTGTATCGGCTTTTCAATGTATGCATGCGGGTTTTATGTTCCCCAAATGCGACAATTTTGCTCGTTTACATACCCGCCAAGATCAAAATAAGCTTCCTCTGAAAAGATGATTTTTTTTGGCAAAATCGGACAAAGTAATGTCGCAATATTTCCCAGCGTTATTCTTTATGTTTATCTGTCAAATCAGACATGAGCTAAGTGTTACCATTCACGAAATAAGCACTAGTTGAAAAAAAACGTTAAACGTTTATATATACCCTTGTCTCTAGAGATGAAGGATATAAAACTATAGATTTACTTTAAGATGAAAAAAAAACGAATTATTATTAATCGTTATAAGCATACTAATTGGCGTTGTCTTCGTGTCTTTAAAGTGACACATTTTATAATAAAAAAATTTTTCATTAATGTATATTTAACCATTCCTTAAGTATAACCTTGCCTTCTTCATATACTCTCTAACAAAATGCATTATTTTTTCTACTTAAATGCATCTCTGAATTCTGAGCTCTGTGTTAAAGAAAAGTTAAATGACACGATAAATTGCACATTCAATAAAGCTTAAAAGTATTTACACTAAATGACACTTAATTAACAAGATGTTTTTACCACCACATTTTATGCTCCATCTAATCAGAGTTTCTCAAAATTTGTTTTTTTTTTTGGGTCTCACTGTTTGTGTACACAATAGTTAAGTTATTTTTAACAAATTAAGAAATACTGTTCTTAGTAATTTCACGCTGGTCTGTGTTGGTGTTAAAAACAAAATATTGTGTTTGTATAACATACATACATGCTTACAAAGATATTTAAAGTATGTTTTCTAAGTTATTCATTGGGGACATAACGATTATGTATTGGAAGGGGGGCATTTACTACCCAAGTAATTTAATGGCAAAGAAACAATACCCAAACGCAATTACTCGATTACCAACCGACAATACTGAATAAAAATATTTTATTTTTTTATTAGTGTAATGTAATATTTTTTTTATTTTTTCCCCTTTTTACTGACGATTATGTGCTTAAAATGTAAATTCTTTATGATGCTTTATGTCTTGTGTAGTATTTTTTACAATATAAATAAATTAAAGCTGAGATTAAATTCAATATAAAAAAAATCTTTTTAATTTAAAGGATTCAAAACGTACTTTCGTAGCAGAGATCTGCAACGAATACTAATGCAGTAAGTCAACTTGAATCAGTATTCATTATTTCTTTGATTTATACGCATTTAAACTTATTGAAAAGCCTTCACTACTTGTACGCACTTTTAAATGAAAGGTACTTACAGTACTCATATTCATCAACACGTATGACTCAGTTGATTGCTATTGTCGTTCATGCAAGATGAAAAGACGACCAAAAGTACGTATGACTCGCGTACTCATATGAAGTTGTGTGTTTTAACTAGGCTTGTTAGATAACAATTTGGTATTCACCATAATAATTGTGGATTGTTAAAAAAAAAATAGACAATTTAAATTTAACAAAATAATACAAAAACAACAAGCAAATATTAAGTGATTACCAGAGAACTGCAACAATACATAATACTTGCGAGCGCACTCGCTGTTTACTAAATCATTTTTAGTCTCGAATATTTTTAAGCACTCGCTTTTACTAATATGTTGGCTCGTTAACTAGTTCTTCCTACAAAGCGAGCTTATGCATGAAAATATTACACAATGCCTTTTTCTTGTACATGGCAATATCACAACCACTCAAAGCAAAGTTTCGCGTTTTTTCTATTTTCATATGCGGTAACTTCTTTGTATTAAGGCTTCATTAGTCTTTACTTTCTGTTGTCGTTCTGTGACGTGCCGTTCTGTTGTTAATTTTTTGTGGTTACTTCTTCTGTAAAAAATCATCTGCCTTAATTTACAAGGTAATCTTACAAAAACAAGCTTATTATATTTTTTGTTTATTTTTCTCGTCAAAGTCCGTACATAAAAAAAAATTTGTTGTGTCAGATTTCATCTATAAGCAAACAGAATCTCTATGTTGCAGCCACCTTTAAAATATAGGCACCTAAATATCAGCTGTTTCTCTCTCAATGGCCTTCACTTAACGTTGAATTCTATTTTCTACAGGTTCGTCCGCAACGGAACGGAAAGTAACAGAACAACTAACGACTTGTACACATTTTCTATTTAACAGAATGAAGTCAGCTGATTCGGAACGGAACAGAAAGTAAAGACTAATTCTGCCTTTAAACTTACACGACTTAAGTGTTAAGCTGGATTCACCCATAAAATTTTAGTTCAGAACAAATTTTTTTTGTATTGAGTTTGATGTTTTACTTTTGAGAGAGAGAGAGAGATTATTTTGTTCAGAAAGATTTTTCTTGAATTGGTTTAATTTTAATTCTTGTTCAGAAGAAACTGAATTGGGATGCCACTATTTTTCAATATTTACATGAAAATTGAATTTGGTTGCCACATCACACAGTGTCAGTACATTTATAATACAAAAATTGTTTTTGCCGAAAATTAACAATTAAAATGGAATTTAATGAAAATATTGCTCAAAAATTAATAGAAGAATTAAAAAACCAGGAAGAAAATGTTTGTATGACATGAGCAATAGTGCATACAAAAATAATTATTTAAAACAGGGTTTATGGAATGAAATAGAAGCGACTCTTTTTATTTTCGATTTTTTTTTTATAAATTTCTTTTGCAAACAAATTGACTTTATGCACTTCAATTAAAAATAATAATTTTAGTTTTCTTCTATCCAACATTTTCTTCACATATATTTTAATTAAATAATTTACGTTTGTATTTATTTACATAGTTTGCTAGCGGTGCTTCCACTTTGTACAACTGTTTGCATTTTATATTATATGGCAGCTTTGTTTTTTCGGACAAATTTTCTTAAATGGGTGAATCGTTCTGCAGAAAACTCTCAGTAAAAAATGTTATTCTCCGGAAAAAATTTTGTTCAGAACAAATGGGTGAATTCACCTTTACGACCAGCTCGTAACAACAACATTCACGGCATATTCATTTAGTATATGTTCGTGTATTGAAAATTCAACATTAAGTGAAAACGTGGCTGCCAGATTTTATAATTTGTCGTAGGTTAGACGATTTTAGGCGTTTAAATGATTTAGTGCATGTTTTTTTATTTATTTTATGGATGAAATATAGTAATGCTTTTTTAAAGTATTTTGTTTATTATTATCTATAAAATTTTAAATACATTAAATTAAAAATTACATAAAGAGCGCACTCAGCCATTTAAAAAATTGTTCTTATGTGCACTTTAGCATCATAGAATATAATTGTGTGTTTGTTCTAATTTTTTTTTTTTTTTCAAAAATGTATAAATATGTATGAGGAGCCGCAGAACAAAAGGTGCTTTTTCGCTCATTTCAAATTTTTGGGAAATCGAGATATATTTTTTTCGCCCCTTTTTAAAAACTGCAAGTACATGAAAATGCTTACAAGATTTTAACTTATCTACAGATACATCTAACTGTCGTAAGTCACCCGATTAAATGTTAAGGATGTTTGATATAATTCCATTTTTATTTTGGAAAAAGCACCTTTTGCAAAAAAGAAAGCAAAAAAGCACCTTTTCTTAGGAATAAAGTAAAAACACCTTTCGTTAAAAAAAAGTAAAAAAGCACGTTTTGTTAATAGAAGGAAAAAGTACATTTTGTAATGCGAATACACATATATGACGATAAAATTTTGACTGAATGTGGTTAAACCTGATCTAATAAAAAAATAATAAAAAATGTTAAGCTAAGTATATTATATTTGTCGTTTTATTAAATTAAATTGCAACTTAAACATTTCTTTCTTAGCCTTAAATTAAATACATATGAAATTTTTAAATAGTTAAACTTTTGTTCCAACATCTTCTTATAGGCAAGAACATTTTCGTCTTTTGAATCCTCCATACCTTTATCCTGGTTATACAAAATGTCCTTGTACCAAAATAATGACTAATTTTCACTCCAGTCTTTACCAAACTGTTTTATTAAAAGACTTTCCACAAAGACTTTAACATCTGATTAATTTTATTTTAACTGTAGTTTGGTTTGAACATTAAAGTAAAAAGTGAAACTACACAAAGATTATGAGAAAAAAACCTTTTGTTAAAAAATAAACTAAAAAGCACCTTTTGATAAAAAATAATCAAAAAAGCACCTTTTGTTAAGCATAAATTTTTTAGAACCCATTTACTTTGTAAAAAAAAATAATAATAATGCAAACTTGATTGTTTCTTCAAGATTTCTACCTAAATATTATAAAAATACCAAAAAACCAATTTTTCGCGAAATGCGAAAAAGCACCTTTTGTTCTGCGGCTCCTCGTATATAAAAAGTAAATTATGTGTCTAAGTCGCACAATGAAATAATGGACTGCGCTGCGTTGCCATTGGTCAATATTTTTGTAGAATTATTTACATATAAATGAAAATGACGTATAAAAAAATTGTGATTCATAAGCCTGTCGCATTCATTATATATTTTAATTAAAATTTTTCACGAAAATTTTTCTTGTAATAACTTTTAAATTCATTTTATTTCAAAATGAATTTAGCCTTACATGTTTACTTAAATATACGACCATCTGGCAACGCTGCTTTATATATTACTACGAATGACGAATGCTGCGAGTAAACACTTGTGCACTTAGACAATTATAACTCTAGGTCAGTGAAGGGCAGATAGAGAACATTTAATAAAAGAGAGTAAATAAGTTGTAGTATATTTACGAAACAATACAATACAGAACTCATATAAATTTCATTGTGTTTGCTTAAGGCTCGTATGTTGCAAACACAATTTCTTACGAGCCTGGCGAATACATGCAAAAGCAATAGGCTGTATTAACTACACCGCAACTCGTTTTAAGGCGAGTATCATAAATCATAAAAACGGGTGCTCGTTGCAGTTCTCTGGTAGGTTAATACTACAACCGAATGCTTTAAGCCTTTGGAACAAATCATTTGCAGAAAATAATATCAATGTATCATACTTTAAGATCCGACTGTAAATGTGAAAAATGTAACGAAAGAGAAAAACCCTATTTATATACATAAGTAAGTACGTTTTATTCGTTTTCCAATCACCAGAAAAATATTAATTACCTTTTTTTTGCAAAGTTTTTCGTTAATTAGTTATAGTTGTACTTAATTATTTTAACCACCCACCCACAAAAACATTAGAAAAAACTTTCACCTGCCAAACCGAACCCAAATCACTGCAAATATATTTATACATTTAATGCGTGAAAAACTTTTTCGGCTAAATAACCTTAAATAAATATTTGTTTTCACATTATATAACCTAATACAGTCTTAAACAAACCTTAATGGGGGGCAAACAAAATTCCAACGAAACATAATTTTCTATTAAAAATGGCATTTGAAATATGTCGCAGAATACAGTAGCGAGTTATAGTTTATTTTATTCTCAAGGCATTTTCTCATGCTCTAATTTCACTGCTCAGCAGCAAAATCCTCCATTAAATAAAACTATGCGGACTATATGGATTTTGATGCGCTGAACTCAAATTCGTTGTCAGTTTTTTTCCATCAGATCGGAATTTTTTTTATGGGCGTGACAAATTTTTCCCCTAAATTAGTCAGGTACGGAGACATATTTCATCCTAACTCGAGAACCAGTCATCCGATTTTAAATTTTTCTCTATCTCTTATCGTTTTGGAATTATTTAGAAATTGATGGAGAAAAAAAATTCGTAATATTTTTCAATTTAAAAATTGAATTAAGAAAAATTAAGCAAATATTCAACATTTCAAACTTTTTTCTGAGAGCTACTTATCTTAGAAATAAAAAAAGTCATAAACCATAAAAATCGTTTTATTTTTGAAAACAGTACAATATTGCCACATATATTTTTTTTAAATTCATGCATTTTGTAAGCAAAACATGTTTTCGATATTTTGAAGTAACGAAATACATGAACAAAAAATAAAATTGTAGATTCCTTTTTTGTAGAAAATAATTCACTTTGAAATTATTTTGGAAAAAGGCAGATAAATTTGAATATTTATACAAAAATCAAATACAATTTTAATATAAATTTATTCAATTCCACAAAGTAATGTTAGCCAAATTTTTTAGTTCAAAAGAATTTCAAATTTGCTTTATGTTTTCCACTTTACGTGAAATGCCCTTTGTGTATGTGAGTACGGGTGGGCCAAAAGTCACAATGGAATTTAAAAATTAAGTAACTTTTTGGTTTGTATTTTTTTTACTATATTCAGATTATAAAATATACAAAATGAAAATATTTTTACACGAAGTATTGAAAATAATAATTTCACTTCAATAACCACCGTTTTTAGTTTCGCAATGATGATCTTGTTTTATTGCATTTTCCATAACATCTTTCAGTTCTCGAATTTCGGCTAGAATGTTGGCCTTGAGTTTAAGGATTGTCTAGGGCTTATCCACGTACACTCTCTGCTTCAAATAAATCCAAATAAAATATTTGGGTGCTGACAAATCTTTCAAATGCGCTGGCCAATTATTTTCCGAATTTCTGGAAATTATTCGCTCTTCAAAATGTTTACTTAAAACTGTAATTGCGTCTCGGGCAGTGTAGGCAGAAGCTCCATCCTGCTGAAACCACATCTCAGGTGCAGAACGTAATGAATGTTCTATCATAAACGCTAGCGTAGCTACAATTTTTTTTTCTGGGGTTGGCAAAAGCTTAAAAAATATTTTTTTGATGGGTGGGGTTTAAAAAATAGCAAACTGAGTTAATTTTATATGGTTTAAAAACAATTATGAGAGGTGACATTTCATTACCCAGAATGAATTAGTTACGTTAGTGACCATAAAGCAATAACGCTCTTTATTTACAGTTACAATACTTTTATCTTCATTTTCAAGGTAGTAAGGCTCAATGATATTTACAAATCCCCGGAATTTACAGTTCTTCTTATAATGAACTTCATCACTCAAAATCATATTTTCTATAAAATTATTTTTATTTCTGACCAACTGCCTTGGAGGTCCAAGGGAGGTACCCCTAGTAGACGACGGATTTTAAAAATTGTTCTTAATTTTTCTTTTCTACTTAAAATTTAACAAGTGTGCAAAATTTCATCGTTGTAGGATCACTCGTTCTATTTTTTGCAGTTTGATGTATGAAGAAATACCACTGTTCGCCGTTCTACCGGTTCGAGCCAAACCTCTTGCGATGCCATGTTGTTAAGGACGATGAACTCAGCAACAAATCATTGTTTTAGAAGCCAAAAGTCTGTTATTAAAATGTCGACAATATGCTCTTTGCTTCAAAAGAATAAATCACTGATTTAAATATAAAATTATATTAATCTGGTTAATTTTGGTTCAATTGTAAATCTCTCTATTATTTATTATTCAGATTTTATTTATATAATTTAAAAAAATATATAAAAAATATAAAAACGAAAAAGTTATAAAATTTTTAAACCCAACGGTGACTTTCAACTCACCCTGTATCTACATGTTTGCACTACATTTTCAAATGACCATAAGGAAATATTTACGAGTATAAGTTTGTATCTTATTTTTTTTTTCTTCTCTTCTGCTTACAGCATAAAGCTACCCACAATGTCAATCAGTCATTTAGCATGACCTTTTAATTATACTTTAATTAGAGTGCTTTATTATTTTCTTATTTTCATTCGTCTTTCTTACATTCAATTATTTTCATCTTTCATTCGTTTAATCATCAATCAATTTTATACCAACTGCCGTATGAAAACAAAGTTATGTCTAATGTGTAAGATATTTTTCCTATTCTCATTATAGTTTAATTGAAAGGATGAAAGGAATGTTAGTTTCTCACTTTTTTATGAAAAAAAAACTAAAACTAATGGTATTTATAAAATAGAAGCACAGACTCTTGTAGACCAAACACACTGATAATATTTTTCATAATAAATATTTGATTTCTACTTTTTTCGTATCGACTGAAATAATACATTGTACGGCTAGGTAAAAAGCGTATTTAGGACTTCCTTCTAATCTTTTATTGTGATTTATTTTTGACAAACTGTTTGCAATTCTGGAACTTGCTGCTAAACGGAAACAAATTGATGGCATTCGTAAATGCAATTATGTATTTTGCTAAAAATGTTCAACAAAATTATAATGAAAATGTTGTACAGAACACCGTTAATAAAACATCATGGTCATGAAATTTATCATCATCGTATTGTTCATGAGTGTAAATTATAAATTTTATTTTATTGTAAAAAAAAAATCTAGACTGCACTGCAGCATCCAACGTGCCATCAATGCTGTTGATGTTTTTTGTTTTTGGCAATTAATGAACTAAAATTGTGCTGAAAAATAATTAGTTTTTAAGGGGTCAATTATGGGCGAACATTAAATGAATTAGAACAGCGCTATCGTTATAAATATAGAAAATTTATCAAGATGTGTCTAGTACAAGGTAATTTGAAACCGTACGTATTTTATCATCTAAGAAGGGGTGGCTTTAAAAAGCAACCAAAAGCGAACATGTCTTATTGTGGAAATAAATCGCCTACAAATAGAGAATTTTTCACAACGTTCCACTAAATAGATAGTTAAGTAAAAAAATTAGATTTTTTTTTTTTTTTAACAAAAATTATTAAAAATTTTCTTATTAATAAAATCAAAGGTCTATCCTCATTAAAACCATTTCCTTAAAAAAAACAGGAGGATGAATTAAAACAAAACTATCACCCTACAAAAATAGTGACAGTCATGTTACTGGCACAAGTCATTACGAAGATCAAAGGTTTATTCAATTTTTAAATCTATATCTCTATATATATACAAATTACGTGTATGTTCGTAATCAATAAACTCAAAAACTACTAAACCGATTTTGACCAAATGTTATATGCATGCTCTATGGACCGTGAGGAGTGTTTCTGTGTAGTTTAAAGTTCGTCCGACAGATGGCACAATATATGCTCTGTTTCGCTGGGGCCAGCCACGCGGACCGGGCCCAGCTAGTAGGTATATAAAAGTGGTGTAAAAAATGTATAGTAATTCATAAAATGTGAACAGGCCGATTTCTGTAAAATTTTCTGTCAGTTGTTCGTATTTTCGAGAAGAAGGTTTTAACGAAAGAAAATTTTGCAAAGTCCCTCCGAAAAAGTCGGAAAATCGAAAATCGAGTTTCTGTATGAAATTTTGTGTGAAATTATTCCTTAATGGCTTTTCAAATGAAAAAATAGAAAGTTCTCAGCCAAACCCCGATAGATGGCGTTGTACGTTGACTTAGACTTTGCGAAATCTGACAGGTGTCATTTTAATTGGGGCGAGGCGAAGTTCGCCGGGTCCGCTAGTGCAATATAAAAAACTTGTTTTATGCATCTGTGTACATGTGATTTTGCATCTCTCTCTCCCTCTAACTACTGACTTCTTTACTATAAAATATATATCTGAGCTACTCACTCTTAAGCTATGTTCTAATAAACAGAGATATAATATAATTTCTATAGTTAAACACGATGTAAATATATAACTCTCCATGCAGACTAATAATAAAAAACGATTATCATACAAATTTTTTGAAGTTAGGCAAAAAGGTCTTAAGTCCGAAACTGCTGTTGTTTTCTTAACACCCAACAAAGTATGCATTATTCTCCATTTTAACCTAAAGAGCAAATGATTACGATTAGTAGCAGTTGTGCTAGACTTAAGTTATTAATACCAAACAAAAGAGAGAGAAGATGTAGTAAAACCCAACCAAAAACTCACATTTTGACTAAAGACGTTTTTGCCTCACCCCTAAGAATTATTAGTTTTATATTTGAATAATTTTACAATTTCATCGTCAATTACTCTAGAAGGTATTGATTATGTCTTGTACTTGCATTGTTTTGATGTACCGTTCTTAAAAATGTTTCAGTGAATGTGAATTATAAAGGCTTATATATCTAGTGGTTTCGAAGTCGCCGGTTTGGCAAGGCAGTTTAATATTTGTCATCGGAAGTGTCATTTATTTAGTAAAAGGTTTTCCATTTACGAATATGAAACGTTTATAACCGAAAAACGCGTAAAAATAGTTGAAACCTTCTACAAAAGTGGTGGTTTTCAGTGGCTTTTTCGAAAAATATACGGCCCAATGACACTTCCACATCATAATGCTTACCAAAAAGTCTCTTTTTAATGGTTCAATGGTTGACAGTACCACCGAATGAGAAATGATCTTCAGCGCTGAAGAAAATTTTGTTTTAAAAATCAGCATTGAAAGCCTGTTGCTCTATTCACAATTGAACCATTATTTTTGTAGTAAGTGTAAACCAAAAATACGTGGTCCAAGGTTTTAAACAATCTATATTCGTAAATGGCAAACCTCTCACTAAATAATTTCACAGTTCAGATAACAAATACATATTTAACAGCTAACAGCCATGCCAGACCGACGGTTTTGAAACCACTTAAGGCCATGACTAACTATCAGAGGCCGAATTACGGCATTCGATCACGATCGAAATTTTACTCGAACGATCGAGTTCGCTGTGCTTTAGGTATAGAGATTCTAATAAGAATTTTACAATTTCGATCACGTTCGAATGCCGTAATTCGGCCCCTGATTTAGTCGTTCGATATGTCAAAAATTGTATGTGTGTTCAGAAAGTGTGATAGTGTGGACACAAATTGCACATGTGTGACAGATTTTTTGACAAGTGTGTCCGATTTGATAATCTTTTGGAAATTTTCATAAAATAATAGTTTCCGTGCGATCAGAGTTGCTTTTTCTAAGCAAGTATGACAGTGTGGCATCCAATAACACATTTTGTTGCGATTTTTTCATGTAGGACAGAAAACTATCAGATTTTTATTTGACATAATCGCACGACTTTGTAGGATAGTCAGTCATGGCCTTTAATGAATAACCCTTTACTAAAGCATATGTTTTTATTTTGTTTTTACATGTTTGTAATGTAACTTGGCTGAATTTCTATTAAATAAATATTAATGAAGCAAATTGTTTAACACTTTATTTCCTGGATGCAATACAGTACATCCATGAAAATGCTTAAATTGTTTTGTACGAGTAACAGTGTCATCGCTTTAAAATCAATTGATTACAGGTTTTGCGTGCAGCTGATTCACTTTATCTATTATTCTCTACAACTGGTTACAATACTTATCATTCCTTTGTGTATTTATTTCGTAATTTTTCTACCCTTACACACAATTACAAGTAAAAACTATTATTTTTATTTTGCGTCAAAAAACCTTAAACTCCTTAAAGTGTCACTTTTAATTTTTAGCAAAAAAAGTTTAATTCGAAAATATAACTTTGTAGCTCCTAAGAGTATGCTACTTAAAGTTGTAAGTTATACTAACAAGAGTTAGAAATTCTTGTTCTCTAAAATTGTGTAACGAAGAGTTTTGCCATTGTGTCACCATATGATATGATACGTAAAAACTTTTCACTTTAGAGTTTCATAAAACGAAAATAAAAACAATAATACATAGAACTTAGTGAACAGTGGATATAAAAAGAAAATAAAAAAAATTTATTCACAACAGTTTTATATTTCATGTATGTGTGTTCGTATTAAGACTTTCGAAGTTATGACACATTGTTGTAACTCTACCAAATGTGAGACTATTTAAAAGCTTTCGTTCTATTAACGAAATCATATTTTAACTTCTCATATAATTTTTGCTTCCAGCGTACGCTTTTCGCTGCTTCGTCTTTTTAATGAGATATTTCAATTCCTTAATGCATTTCTCATTAATTGTCTCTATTCACTATTTTAGTTTTTTATTTATTTATTTATTTTTTTTTCGTAATTCTTGTTTGTTGTGGTGGTGGTAAATTTGTAGGTGTTTCATTTTTGGTCTTTGTTTTTTTTTTTTTTTATTATAAACCAAACAAAATTTTTCTTTTTCTATTTTCTTTTATTTTTTTAAGGCAACAGTACTACTGAACCAACTGCAAACACATCTTCTACTCAAAGACTTACAAATAAAGAAGCTGCTTGTTCTGCAGCAACTGCTGCGCCTGCTGCTAAAGCAAGCAAAATTAAGAATTCAATTATGGTTGACAAAAACAATGTTAAGATCGCAAAAACTAAAAACATATCCTTACATAATGAAATTAATTTGGCAGGTACATTATTATTTGTATTGAAAACCATCTGCATGCATTTACAGCACATGTTTCGTTACGTTTTTTCGTTTTGTTTTATTTTTTTTCCCCCATACCTCAATTGCATTCATTTAATTCATTCGTTTTTATTTTTTTCATAAATTTTTAAACTTTTTTTATTGCATATTTTTCTTTCTTAATTTTCGCTTGGAATTTTTCAATATTTTACAAAATCCAAAAAATCTTGGGCCCACAATAGCATTGGACTTAATGCAAATGAAGTTGACAGAATTGAAATTATTGTGTCGCGGTTGTGGTTTAAAAACAAATGGTAAAAAATCCATATTAATTAAACGTATGCAAGAACACATTGAACAACATCAACACAACATTAAGACCACAAGTAGCAGCAGTAACAAAAACACATCATTTTCATTTTATTCACCAACCGAAACATTGTCATCTGCGACAGATGCCTTGATCATGTCCTCAACTGGTGATGGTGTGTTGCAAACAAATATCAGTGAAAATCATTATACATCTCATCGCCGCAGTGATTCTATTGAAATGGTTAATAATGTTGACGATGATAGTAATCATGCTGGTACGTATCAGTATTTAATACTTTCCCTAAGGACATCTTAATAACGATTCATAATAACCTTGTTTTCCTCTTAATGTAAATAAATTTATAACTTAAGTGAGTTATGCTAAAAGTCAGTACGCTTTAAAAGCATAAATTGTGTGAATAAACTAATTGGTAACTTGTTAAAATATAGGAATTTATGTATGTGTTTATGTTTTTATGTATGTGTGTAATGTTTTAACGGCACTAATTATTTAATATTATTACGTAAAAATATTTATTGATTTTAATTTATCCTCGTTTTTGCTAAAAATGTCTCTTTTTTTATTTTTAGTAAAATTATTTAAAGAGCTCAATTTTAAGTTTAAAGGTTTTCAATTAATTATTGTGTATCCAAATTGACGAGAGAGTAGATTTTTTTTGTTCCCAGATAATATGAAAACAAATTTTTAAACTTTCCTTTCTAAAGCCAGTTTCATTTTATTTTTTCACTAGACAAGCCCGGCGCGCGTTGCTACGCCTCTTAATGAATAAAAATACATTCTGAATTTGAATTTAATATCAAGTGCAAAAGGCTAAAAATTTAAAATTTTTTTTAATATGCGTAGCACTGCCCACTTTTCTAATCACGAAATTGTAAAGTCATGACAGCTCAGTATGTGTGCAAAGTTTCAGAAAAATCGGTCCAGTGCAAGTACCTCAAACTTATAACTTTATTTTATGGGCGTGGCCCTGCCCACTTTTCTAATCAAAAAATTATAAAGTCATAACAGCTTAATATGTGTGCAAAGTTTCAGAATAATCAGTCCAGTGCAAGTAGCTGAATAATATAACTTTTTTATGGGCGTGGCCCCGCCCACTTTTCTTATCACGAAATTATAAAGTCATGACAGCTCAATACGTGTGCAAAGTTTCAGAAAAATCGGTCAAGTGCAAGTAGCTAAAAATGATAACTAATTTTTTATGGGCGTGGCCCCTTCCACTTATGTTCACCCATAAACACTCCCTGAAATGTGTACAACAACTTGCCAAAGTTTGAGTCCGATCGGTTTTACAGTTTCGGAGTCTATAGCTAACACACACACACACACAGAGTTTCACTTTTATATATATAGATTAGACTCGATTTTACTATTTTTGTTTGTATTGTAATAAGATTTCTTATTTCTTTTATACCAATGCAGCTTACATTAGCATACTCCTAGGAGCTACTAAGAGTATGCTTGAACTGTGGTGCACAAGGGTATATATAGCTTTGTCATTCCGTTTGTAATTTCTACAATTTTCATTTCCGACCCCATAAAGTATATATTTTCTGAAAGCTTATGAATAGAGGAGTCGATTAAGACATGTCCGTCTGTTGGTTGAAATCAACTTTTAGAGAAATCAACTTTTAGGGAATGAATCGCTATTGAAATTCAGCAAAATCGCACCAACCCATTCTGAGATATAAGCAAATAAACACGACTGCCTTTGTTTTTCCCCATATTTTCACCACCAAAATTAAAATGTTTAGGTACTTTTGCTACTATTTGTAGATATAATGTGCCTCTAGAGATATTCGTGAAAAATATTGGAGAAAGCGTGCACTAATCGGTAAAGTTATTGGCAAAAATTGTTTTTGAAAAATATATATTCCAAAAATTTACAAACTAAAATAAATTTTTTCAGCTTCTAGACAACCGAGAGAGTCAAAATTGGTATTATTTGAAAGAACTTGACTAGCGCAATATAAGCACTATAAAAAATTTAAATTCATGTTTGCCGCCACTACAAAATGGCGGACAATAAATTTATATATGGGTCAGATCTGGAGTCTTAAAATGTATCTTCTTGAAACCCCTCCATATTGAATATAATAAATTATTTAAAAAAAAAAATAAAATCCAAAATGGCGTCTAAAACAAAATTGCGGAAAAAATTTTTTAACCCCATCAATATGGGTATCAAATGAAAGGTCTTGACTGGTAAAATACAGTTGCCTACGTTAAAATTCAAAATCAAGGATGGCGTCGGAAATAATAAATAAAAATGGCGCATAATATGATATATAGGTAAAGCTACGATGTGGGATTATACCTATGTACATGATTATACCTATGTACATGATGGTAAAGGCTATTATCAGATTCGGCACGGCCGAATATAGCGCTCTTAAATACTTGTTTTAAATTACTTCTCTATTCGAAATTTTGGACATTGTAACCTATAACCTTTTCCCATTTTTCTGGCAACATATGGATTCTGCGCAAAAGATCTGCTCATCGTTTGACGACAAGATACGTAAAGTAGGATAGAAAAGCTTCCGCCTATTGACGCTTTGTAGACACAAAACTCTTAATTTTCGAAGCAACAAAACTTGGTCGTTTAGACTATAATGTAAAATTAACTAAGTGAGAATGTGTGTGCCCTTAATTATGAAAGTGGTTTAACACATATATTTTTTGTTTCGAGATATATAATATTTTGCGTTTGAATAAGTCAAAAATTATTTCTATATTGTGTAAAATACATATAATTTTTGAATTTAATTGATCATCTAAATTTTTGAGAATTTTTTAGGAATAACACACTAGTTTAAGTAAAGTAATTCATAAATATTTTTTAATTACAATTAAAAAGTAATCCACTCTTATTACAATTATTTTTATATTTTTTTCTACCGCTAATATTCTGGTGGTCGTATGGTGGAAATAATCAAATATTTTCACCTATTCTTAGTCTCTCTGTTTTAGGTGGAAGATCTCAAATTTCAATTTTTTTTTCAAAGTCACCCAAAGCCCTTTTACAAAACTTTTAATTAGGTTAATTTTTTAGATACTGGATACTGGACTTATTGATACAATTAATACTTTATTTATTTAATTAAAAATTTTAATTATAAAAGTGACGAAATTTATTAAATTTATTTTAAACGTCATAGAAATTGAAATTTTTTTTTAAAAATTTTTATTAATTAATTTTTATTTAATTAATAGTATTAAGTTGATAATTGTAGCGAAATCAAATAAATTTTTGATTAGTAATACTAAATTTTAATTAAAATTTATATATATTTTTTTCTATGTTACTGTTGAAAATTTTGCAGACATTACTTCGAAAGAACTAAACCACTAACTAAAACTAAACTGTACAGTTAAAATAAGACGCAGAGAATTTTATATAATGAAAACATAATATCGACCCGTGTGCGCGAAATGATCGTATGTTACAAAAACAAAATTTTACAAGAGAGCGTTTTTATTACTCTTCAATAAATAAAAACGTACATTAAAATGTACAAAGTGTTATCTCTATAACTAAAAGAGTTATCGCTATAATATTTTATCAGCAAATGGATTAATGGATGTAGAATCAATTTGCATAAAAAAGTCGATTTCTAAGAAAACGTAACATACGATAATTTCGCGCACAGGGATCGATATATAGTGGTATTATTTTTCAAATGTTCATAAAAAAACACGTGTTGCCGTAGTTGTCATTACTGTAATCAACAAATTTTTAATCCTACTAATATAAAAAATGTGAATGTTTGTATGTTTGGATATTTGTTACTCAATCACGCAAAAACGGCTGAACGGAACATATATATCGGGTGTCCCAACTAGAACGCAATTTTTAGATTTTAAATAAAACACAGATATTTAAAAAAAAAATCGTGAAACTTTATTATATCGTAAAGTAGACAGAATGAGGTTATGTATGGAACAATATATCGTGCAGATGGCCGCCGCGGCTTTGCTGGCACACATGCGATCTTTTAATGAAATTTTCAATGACCTTTTTGCATAAATGCTGCAGTATTTCATTAATGCAGCGTCCAATTTCCTCTTTTAAGGCTTGAGTCGTCGTCGGCTTATTCGCGTAAACCATCGACTTCAAAAAACCCCAAAGAAAAAAATCTAAAGGTGTTAAATCACACGATCTGGGCGGCCAATTCTGATCTCCAAAACGCAAAATAACACGACCGGGAAATGACTGATGCAGCAATTGAATTGTTTCTCTGGATGTATGACATGTGGCGCCATCTTGTTGAAACCACATGCCCTCCACATTCATTTCTTCAATTCTAGGCAAGAAAAAACTGGTTATCATTTCACGATACCGAATACCATTGACTGTTTGCGCTTGACCTGCCTCGATGGAGTTTTAGCGACATCATCACGTACATCTGCGACATTTTCGGTCGATCGACCTGGTCGAAGGCGCGTTGTTGTCTTTACATCATTAACAGACCCAGTTTCGCCAAATTTATCCATTAATCTCTTTACAGTTGACTCTTTTGGAGCATTATTGTGACCCCAAATTGATCGCAATTTGCGAACTGTAGCCGCAAAACTTTCACCATTTTGGTAAAACAATTTCACAATGAGAATGCGTTGTTCATTCGTGTAGCGCTCCATTTTTACTAACCTCGTACCTTCTACTAGCAAACAATAAGAATTGTTCAAATGTCAATGCCAAATTTAAAAATTGCGTTCTAGTTGGGACACCCATTAGATAACAACCTAGATTAACACATAGGCAACTTTTTATTACGATAAATAACAATCTAGATTAATACTAAGTCTTCCTTTTATCCCGATAACTACGCAGACGAAGTGGCGGGCACAAGCTAGTAACTAATAAGCCCAATTTTAAAAAATTCTTGACTTGGACCATTTTCATAATTTACACTAAACGAATTCCATAAATGGTTTATTTTTTTGACAGCATCATGTAAATCACCTTGAACAAATTTACTTTAAATACGGTGTGAAGGAACTGATAAACTCATATTTTCCTGACTTAGACCACTTTCATAATCAAGGGCTCATATGCATCTTTCGAAATGGCATTTATGTTATAACAGACCAAAAAGGTGTTTAAAAGATCCCACCAAAAAACTTTATATCCAAGAAGCGCTTCTTGAATTGGTTACTTAGTGCTTACCTGCTTCTAAGAGCTTTTGTAGAAGACATGATTTTTATATGTGTTGTCCCACTTCATAGGTCTCTTTTTTGCAATTAATAAGCGCTAAATTCTTCCCTGCTATGAATATCTTAATCATGCCTTCTTATGCATTGCTGAAAAAGAAAGCAGCAAGTAGGAGAAAAATATTATAAAAAAAAATGACTATTAAAAAATAAGTCTCCTTTTTTCACTACTGAGCACATACATACTTTCTTGTGCTTTTGTATGCAAAAAGTTTTAGCATTTTCATGTTTTCAATAAGGTGAGGCTGCACTGCTTACGAAATTCGAAAAAAGTCATGGGATAGCGTTTTTGATGCGAATCATTTATTTTCAAGTTATACACTTAAAAAAAATTAGAAAAATGGACAATGTCGTGCCTTTACAAAGTAATAATGTAAAGTATTTAATTTTAATTAATTATAAAATATTTATTTACTTTTTATTGTATGCAAATGTAAATTATTAAGTTTAAGCTTTAATTGATTCCTTTCCCAAAGCTTTTGGCCTACTTGTTGTCCGTTTATTCCACATGCAAACTTTAAAATCAAATTAAATATAAGTATATAGAACAATTTTGCTTTAGTATTAATATTAAATATACCGTTAGCAAATTTCTTGCATTAGTTTTCATCTTATGCAAATTTATTATATGTATTTTTGTTGTTGTTGTTATATTATATATCAAAAAACGGGGCGTTTAAAGCGACATAGAACATTTATAACAGCCCATACTATTAAAATCAAACAAGAAAGTAATCACATATTTCCATTTGCTTTACGGTGTAAACCACAAGTCCACAACAACAACAACGACAACAATAATTTAAGCATTTATTTTCAAGTATTTTTCCGTTTTGACAAAACAACGAATGGGTTAATTTTAAATTTAATAATATTTTGCGTGTTTTCAACTTCACTCACGTTTGACACCTGCATAATAGGATTATTTGACACGTGACAGAAAAGTATACTGAAAACTGCACCTCTACTCTCGCCCCAATTATTTTCTTTTTAGTCGTTCACAGAAAATGGGTGGCAATTTTCAAGGATATTCGTGCAACAAAAACACATTCATAAATAACACACTTTATTTAAATTATTTTAATTGCAAAGTGTTAAAAAGTGCAGGCAACTACATAAAAAAGGTTCCGGGCAATTTAAATAATTCAAATTATTGTTGCATTTAATAAATTTTGTAAATTATTAAATTAAGAAAAAAATTAAGTCAAGAAAATTTTCTTTTTAAACAACTTGTTTAGTAGTTGATTCTTGTAAGTTGATTAGAAAGGCACAAGTAACCGCAGGTGAAGTTTGCATTTTAATTTTTCTTTAGAATTTTGCAAGAATTTATGTACTTGAAAGTTGCTAAAATTTACTTTCTTTGTAGGTGGGATTAGTTTAACAGGGTGTTGTAAATGAAGATGATATTTGTATCAAAATACACAACGAAATTAAATAGCTGTGTGCAATATACTGTTACGTTTATACCTTTTATAAACCGGGGTTCGTTTTATGTGAAAATAAACAAGTAAGAGCGCTATATTCGGCTGTGCCGAATCTTTTATACCCAACACCAATTTTGTGTACTTTTGTAGCACAGAATTTATTATTTTGTTATTAACTGTAATCGTTATGAAATAATCTCTTTATACTAAAATATGTATCACTTTCTTTGTATAACTTCGATATGCTAGTAAAATTTTTTCTTAAATGTAGTCTTTCAATGAAAGTGGGCGTTAAAGTAGGCATGTCAATAAAGTTTCTACTAATAAATAAAACGGAGATATTTCAATATAGTTCTTTATTCTTCCAAAAACTTTTTCCATAAAAAAATTATATGAGAGATATGGGAGATAGACGTGAAAGTGGGCGTGTCACCTAAACTTTCTGGCATATCAATGGCATTGCCTAGAAGGCAAATTTCATCGTCATACCTCTATTTTTTTTTGGTTTTATAAGCTTTTAAATTTCGTTAGCAGTAGATAACCTGAAAAGTGGGCGTTAAAGTAGGCGTGTCAAAGTTATTTTTGCAAATGAGTACAACTTAGGTGTTTCAATATAGCCCTTTATTATTTCAAAATCTCTATTCATTGAGAAATTATATGAATTGGAGATAAAGCGTTATATGATAGTTGGGCGTAAAAGTGGGCGTGTCACGTTTATTTTCCGTTGGTACAAAGCCTTTGACGAAAAAACAACCTTAGCAAAATTTCAGAATTGTATATCAAATTTTGTCAGTTTTATTAGGTTTTAAATTTTGAATATACTGAAAAATACACCGTGCGGTATAAATTTTCGTACATTTTGATCTATAACTCCTCTCCTAATGCATAGGTTTAAGCAATTTTCAGGAAAAAATATTGTTTTTACTCAGGAAATATATATTCGAAGTTTCATGATGTTGGAAGGACACAGTTTTTTTGACCTACTCTTGCATTATGAGCTACAACTCTCTTTCTAATATTCCGATTTAGCCCATTTTCAATACCAAACTAACCTTGTCTATAAGAAATATTCTGGCAAAATTTGAGCCCCCTAGCTTTTTCGGTCCGACCTCTATCGTACTTTCAACAGACGGACGGACGGAGGGATGGACATAGCTAGATCGCCATAAAATTAAACCCCGATTCAGAGTATATATACTTTATGGGGTCCAAAATGGATATTTCAATGTGTTACCAAAGGAATGACAAAATGAATATACCCACACCATTTATTTGGTGGCGGGTATGAAAACATGAAGTTTAGATATTAAAATTTAGATTTATTAACTTATTGATTTTTCACACAATAGATTGTAATTTTACGGTTTAAGTAAAACTTATGCGGTACTTAATTTATTATTCCACTTATTGTTACGCAACTTGTTATCAAACTCAATTTGCTATACACACAACACACTCTGTTGTAATACTTGTTCAACTATTTATATCAGCATTGCCATATAAACTTCTATAACGATAATACTATTATGTTTTAGAACCGAAAGTCGGTTACACGGTATGTTATAATACAAAAGAAATATGATTCTCGGTGTGTTAAACAAGTTTAACACTTATTCATGAGCCTTGTCTGTTGCAATGGGCGTAATGCTGCTAATTGCCTGCAAAAATGTTAAGCTAGCAAAATATGTTACAATATTTTTAAAGCTTTAGCGTTTCTGCTAATATTTTAAGTTCTCGTATGATATTTAAATGTGCACTCGCGATAATATGAACACCCTAATATATGAAGACTCGAAATTTTAACACTTTTTTCCTCCATTAACTACTCAAAAATAGGAACTTAAACTTAAGCTCTAAAGTATGTACAGCTATTGTAATTATATAATTGTGTTAAAATCTAAAACAACATGGGGTGTTTAAGTTCTGATTCAACTGCATAATAATTTGGGGATTGCCCTAGCTATTTGCTTATAAATTGACTTCAGCTGTCAATTGCAATTTTTACATACTCGTTTTAGTTAGTGTTTCCATTCAGCTAAAATTTCTTAATTTTTTTAAATATAAATTTAAAGTGAAAAGTTTTATAATATGCATACAAAAAAATTTTTTTAAAGAAAAAATAAGAATTTTAAGACAATTTATGTGAAGGTGCAAGTGTAACGAATAAATTTGAGGTTAAAAAATTTAATAAAACAACAACGCTATGTTTATCGGACTTGGAATAAAAAAAAAACTGTGCAATTTTCCAAGTACCCAAAAATAGAAAATACATTAGTTATACTGATGGCTTTTGAATATAAGAAACCAAAAGATTCCTTTAAGCCCGCTATTTTAAAAAACAACGCAAAAGGCGTCGATAATATAGAGTGTAACGAGAAGAGTTAATTAATATAGAGAAAGAGTTACCCGATAAAAATGATTATGCAGAGGTCTCGAAAAGAACTTTTTAATAAATTAATAGAATGAACCGGAAGTGAAGTGGTTGATTAACGAAATTTGAATGTGCTTAGACAGTTAAAAGAACGGGCCGTTTAAAGGTGATTGAATAAAGGAAACATCAAAAGAATATCACAAAATTTTTTGCATTTCAAGATTAATTTTTTTTTTTTTTTTTTCAAAAATAAATTATTTTTTATATAAATTTTGTTTTATTTTTTTATATGAAAAATGTTTTTAAAGGAAAATTACATTGCATTAGTAAATATGGACATTCTTTAAAAAGTGAGCTGGCTTAATTTTAGTTAGTTCATTTTATCGCTAGTTTACTGTACTCTTTTTTCTGTATCTTAAAAATATTGTTGTTGTCATTTTAATATAAAGCCTCATAAAATAATAAAAACCCTGTATGCTGTTAATATTGTTATCGTAACAAATATTTCGGCACACTTTGAATGACTGAGAGCTGTGTAAACCAAACTGATGGTCATTTTATAAAATCACCGAAAACTATTCCACGTGTCGCCACTGCTGGCAAAAATAGTCAGCAGAGCTCTATACTAATTAGCTATTTTTGTTAATAAACCCTTTGCGCAAATAAGTTTAGGAAAATACAAAATATGTTGGGACTATTTTGATCTAATAAAAAATTGCTTTATATGATCCAGCCCTAGAACAACGTAATAAAGATGAACGATCTTGTGATTTTTGAAGAACATTGTAAATAGTGAATGTTATTTATAAATCAGTGTTCTTTTAAGGAGTAACTGTGTTCGTAGTTTGTTACTTTTCACTTCGTATTGAAAGAAAGTCTATTTCAATTTTGGTAGCATTTAACGTCACTATTCTTTTGAACACTGACTGTGATCACAGTTCCTAATTACCACACAAGAGAAATATTAATTAAAAAATAAATAATTGGGTGATTCACAAGGTGTCTTTATCATGTCATATTGTCATATCATTTTAAAATTTTACAATGGTTTAAAAATTTTGTTGTTGCTTTTCGAACAAAAAGTGTCTTATAATAATAGAACTTTGTACGCTATGTTTATTGTGCTGTCGTATTTAATAAGCAGAACGGCTAAGCCGGCTAAGCAAAGCCGAAATAGTTTTTATCGGGCCGACATCCAAATTTAAGCGCAGTTGCTAATTTTTAATAACAAATCACTGGCGGCGTCAAATAAGATCGGCTAAGAGCTCTGCTGTTTTTGTTTATCAAACAAAATTTAATTTATTTGTGATTTTCGACAAAACTTAAAAATGGAAAATATTGTGGAAAGATCTAATTTAATAAATTCATAGATTAGAATTAAAAAATATTTTCATTTAGCCAAATATTTATTTTTATAATTGTTTTACATCAGCTGATTTAAATTCAAAATAGCACACTTAATTATGAGGGGTTGTTCACAATAGTCTTAATTGTTCATGCTATTATTTTAGGACATATGATTTTATGACACTATTGTGAATCCCCCAAATATATTTTATAGTTTTTTTTAAACAGAAGTCCTATAATGTCATAGACATAGTGTCATAATTTCCTAAAATTCAAAAATGTATTAAAAGTTATTCAGAAAAACTTTCAAAACTTAAAGATAACCACTTTGGCCTAAAACAATCCAACACTGATTCGTAGAAATTGTATTTTGTTTTTCTGATAATAACAAAACGAATAAAAAATTTTTACATTAGTTAAGGGGTTTTAAAATAAATCAAATAAATATCTTTTGGTACTTGGTCGTATACTTCAAGTGACATTTTTTTAAGAATTTTATGAAATAAATATATTTTTTTTATTTCAAATAAATCACGCTGCTCATTTTTGGCATTAATTTTAAATCTTTTTTATGACTACGCCTCAATCCATTTAACACAAAATATACATTCTTATAGTCGCTATTCATTTGCATTTAGTGTTGAAAACACTCACTTGTTTCACACATTTATCTTTTTGTTTTATTTATTTTAGGCTCACATTTCTTTTTGTTAATATTTCTTTCATTTCTTTTCATCTTTTCTACAATTATAATTGAATGAAAGTGTTTATTTTATTTAAGAGATTTATGTATGCCATGTGTGAATGTACGTTTTTATATCTTTATCTTTGTGTAAAAAATGGTTGCAGCGCGCTGTGATCTTTTCATACACTCAGTTCCGTTTCCGAGTTCTTATGCAGTTATAAATATGTATGTGTGTATGTCCATGTGCTAAAAATACACATGTATACTTTTTTAGTCTGTGTTAAAATTTCCCTCCAGTATTTTTGTCTGACATTCTTTTTTTCTGTTTTATGATAGACTGTATGAAAAAAAATGTATTTTCCGTGTAAACAAGTTTGTTTGGCCAACAACAGCTTTTCATGGACAAAAAATCTCTATTATGCCGAATGAAAATGTTCATTTATTCATTCGTTTATTCATTGCTTATTGCATAGTTTTCATTATCTTAAGAAAATAGTTTCTATTTTTTTTAAACAAGTAAGTACACTGCTGAGAACATAAATAAATACTCATACTCTGGCTAAAACAATTAGAAACATTTCCTGCATATTTTCTAAGCATTTGCAATTTTTATTAAGGTGCATTAAGTGCTTGTACAGAAGAGTGAATAAAAAGATTACTGGGTTCTTTAATCACCTGGTATCTTTATGTTATATTATGTTATATTCTAAATAAAAAATAAATAAAAAAATGTATTAAACATTTTCGACAAATAAAATTATTTAGTACACTTTCTAATAGTTGTATATAACTTTTTAAATTTAATTATTTGAATTACCCGTAAAAAAATTTTAAATTATGAATTTAATGTAGAAAATTTGCTATTACGTCTAAGATGCTTGTGTTTATATTTAAAAGGATTTTCTTTTATAAATTTTTTTTATATATTTTTTTTTGTTGGAAAAAAAATATTACCATGTTCCCGTTTTCCGGAAAAAATATTGATTTGGAATCCCAAATCCTACCATGTTATAATGTATTAAATAATAATCTATATACACGCAAATAAAATATATGTTTGAGGTGTTCATAATCTAAGGGAAATATAAATATTTTTATATACTACGTTTAGTTTAAGTATCATGTTTATATGTAAATAATTACGCTACATAATCAATAAATAATCTTTCTTTTTCATATTATATTGCTACGTGATCATTTATATCCTCCTATTCACTATTTAAACCCATTCTACTAAAAAAATATTTTACAATTATCATGAAATAATTTATTGTAATTAAAATATGTCAACACACATTCCTGGACATTTCTAAAACCATAATATGTGTGTTCAACAAGAAATAAGAAAAAAAATACCTGTGTTAATGGAACCCATTAAATGGTTATTTAAAAAACAAAAAATAATCACTTTAAGTGCAAACATTAGACAAAATTAAATTATATAACATTAAATAGATATTTATAATTGTTTGAAGTTAAGTAAAAAAGTATTAAGTCGAAAATTTTATTGGCGTAGCTACAAATTTTTGGGGGGTGGAAAAAGCTTAAAAAATATATTTTGAGAGACAAAAAAAAGTTAATTTTAATTTAATATAAATTTAAATTATTAATTATTTCAAATTCCGGATTTGAGGTTTTTATTGGAATTTCTTTCTTTCATTTGTTAGCAAAAACATAATTCTAGCACAACTGCTGCCAATCGCAAACATTTGTTCTTTAAGTAAAAATTCTGAAAAATTTATATTTTTTGGCTATTAAATGAAAACTGCAGTTTCTTATTTAAGAGAAGTTTTCCTAGCTTTAAAGATTTTATTTATTTTTTTTAACTGTAAAATTTTACAACTATCCTTTCTTACTATTTCCTTCACCTGTAGTGCCAAGGGTATAGCTTTGTCATTCCGTTGGTAATTTCTACAATATTAATTTCCAACCCCATAAGGTATAATATATCTTCTGAAATCTAAAGACTTAAAGCTGGGGCACAATGAATCCGTCGTCCGTCAAACTTCAACCTTTTCAACTGACATCAACGTATTGACGGAGAGGGGTTGGCACAATCAGTACTTTGTGTTGACGGATCATAAGTCAAGTTAAATTGTTGACTGCTGCGACAAATCAAAAACAAACAGCGGCGGCTGAAGGCCGATAATATTTATATAATTTTTTTTTACTTATCTTCACAATAACAAAAAATTAATAAAACAAAATAATATTTTTTTAAGAAAATGTCAAGTTTGCTTTAAATTCATACAATCTATATATAAAAAAAGAGTTTTGAACCGAAAACAACTGTATGCTTCTGTGGCGGCTCATGCATCACAAAAAAGTACGGCGGCTGCTGTAAAGCCGGTTGACTTTGCTTTTTGCGCACAACCATATGGTAGTTGTCAAAGTACTCGACGTACGCCAAAAGTTAAAAGTTGGTCAATTTTTGTACTTTGCGTTGACGGAGACGTACTGAATGTGACAATACTCATAAGAAAACATGTATTTTAACTTAGTTGTCAGTTGAAAAAGTTGAAGTTTGACGGACGACGGATTCATTGTGCCCCAGCCTCTAGGGAGTCGATTGAGCAATATCCGTCTATCTATCCATCTGTGTGTTGGTTGTAATCAACTTTAAGAAGCCCCCACATGTAACACTGATCTGTATGTGGTATTAATATTTTTCAAATATCCGGAAATAATGCGCTATTGAAATCCAACACAATCACCCTATAATCTTTTGAAATATGAGCAAATAATCACGACTTCCTCAGTTTTTTCCCATATTTTTAGCATCAAGATGAAAAATTTTTTCAGCTCTAGAATGATTTACAGACACATTTGCTAATATTTTTAGATAAAATATACCTCAAGGACTATTCGTAAAAAAAAAAAAAATTTCAACAAATCGGTCACTAATCGTTAATGTTATAGGCACATATAATTTAAAAAATATGTTTTTATTTTATAAATATTAATAAACCTCCCAACTAATTTTAGGACACGCTAAAGAAACCAAAATACAGCCTGTAGTCTCGGAAACTTTTGCTGAAAAAATGGCTAATCGACAAAACCTAAGAGAGATAAAAACTCAAAAATACAACTACTTCGGTGTATTTTTTCCAAAATTTGCAAACAAAAATCAATTTGTTCAGCTTCTATATAACCGACAGGAGCGATATAAGTTTGCTTGATGGCCGTCATTACAAAATGACGTACAATAAATTTATAAATGGGTCAAATCTAGTAGTACCTACTTCAACTCCCTTAATATTGATATCAAACGTAAGGGCTTGACCAGCATAAAACTATGAAAAAATTGGAATTCAAGATGGCGTCCGAAAAAATATGGCAGTTATATTGTTCAAATATAGTAGTTACGACTTTACCCCCTTAAACCACCAAAATATTGGTATCAAATGAAAATGCTAAAACCCATAATGTCACCCTAAACAAAATTACGGATAATTTTTTTCTGAACCCCATTAATATAGGTATAAAATAAAAGTGCTTGACAACTAGAATAAATCTAACTATTTAAAAATTCAAAACTTAAAAATGTCGTGCAAAAAAAACTAACTCAAAATGACGTATAACATAAAGTCTGAAATTTAGACTACCTCCAAAACATGAATTTTTAATGCATTTTGAATGACTTTTATGGGGTTTTGACCGTATTAAAAGGCTTTTACAGTCAACTGGTGTTTACTTTTAAGCTCACACGCATTGATCCACGATTCGTCACCTGTTGCGATATCATAGATGTTTTAAAACACCGCGATGTTATTTTTTGACCATTTTTTTTGAGCGATTGATAAATTATGTATCCAACGGAAAAACATTTTTTCAAGTCAAATGTTCTGACAATATTTAATTAATTTAATATTTTTTGGTCTTACAAATATTAAGGATTTCCTCAATCTCACTATAAGTAACGTGACAATCCTGCAGTATCAATTTACAACAACATCAACATCAATATTTTTTAGAACAGCAACCGAACAGCAACAAAACTCATAGTTAAGCAAACTACGGCCAAGATGGTACTTGATGGTGCTTAATCGCTAAAAATCGAATCAAGTTTATCGATGCACTGTTGCCAAATTAATCAACGTCTAAAGTTGTAAGAAATAATCGCAGAAGATGTTTACGATTTAATTCTACTTTTTGGCCGACATGAATTTTTCAAATTATTCAAATAGGGTTTGTTCGTCAAAACCAAGGCATATCCAAGGCGAATCAATCAGGTGACTGCATAATACCCTGTTCAGACAGATATTTTTAATTGTTTCAATTTAGTGATGATTGAGCAATTAAAATAAGTGTTCAGACATACTCAATTTATTTTACTCCATTAGCATTTGATAGCTGTATTTATACCAAATCAAATAATGCCTTCTTTTCAGTGTTTTTCCTGTTGATAAAATATATTTACAATTATATTTATACATATATATACTTATATGTATGTATTTGAATTTATTCAAACATTTTTTTTTAATTTTCTTTAAAAATGTTTCATTTTCTTAATTTTTATTTTTTGTATATTTATTTGTTTGATATTAGAAATGCCACCTATAGAATTTTCTTCTCACTGAACATACTTTTCAATAGTTGTATTTCGAGTTTTAGACAATAAGTGAAACAATTAAGTATATATTGCTCAATTTAAAAATAATTTTTAGTATGGTAAATTGAGCTCAATAAGGCCTTTAATAGCGAGAATATTATAAATTGACAATTAAGGTGCCTGTGTGAACATAATATAACTACAACAAATACAATAGAAAAAACAACACGCATTTTGTTAGTGTTATTTAGTACGTTAAATGTCAATGTTAAGGCAAATTGAAACTCGCCTTTATAAATTTCTGACAACTACTGACAAATCGCCTTATTTATTAAAACAATTATTTTTGTATTTTCTTTAATTTAATTCAATTCTTTATAAAAACAGCGAGGATAAGACGATAAAAAACAAGCCTAAAAAGGTTGTTATAGAAAGCAATCATATACCGAAAATACTAATAAATCAAATGTAAATACACAAATACTGGAAGCAAGTAAAAAAGAAGGCACTCAGGAAGATATCAAACAGAATTTAGTCTCGCTGATGTTTTGTTTTAAGCTGACAAATCAAATATCCTCCACACTTTCCGAATAATATTGAAGACAGTTTCCCGTACCTCGAGTTCATTAAAATCTGAAAACAATTTTAATATCATCCTTTTCCTAACCACATTTTGACAAATCCTATACAAGTGCTCCACAGATGCATCTTCTTCACTAATTTTAGCATTCCTAAATGTATTTAAATATAAATAAAAATTTAAATATTTTATTGGTCAATTAATATGGTTTTTTTAATATTTTATTGGAGGAAATAAAAAATAAATCGCCTGAATTAAGTAGAGAAAATAATGGGTCTATATTGCTGATTTTCTATAGCCTCTTGTTGTTCATCGCTAATATATCAAAATAAGCTGCTAATTACGGCCAAATGTAGTAGAAATACAGACTTCAATGGTACATCCATTAAAAGGTTAAGATTCTGTTGTTCCCTGGTTACTTATTTCTGAATCCACACACCACGAAATTTCATTAAATATTTTCCTATACTAGGAATCAAGGCATATTTATTCATCAGGTAATTGCAGTTCGGAGATAATTTTTTATTTATATTTTTTATGTATGAAGTTTGACATTTGAAATAAATTAGAAAAGAGAGAAAATTGTTTTTCCTATATGCATTTTGACAGCTGAAACTTAAAATAAGTGAAGAAAAAATAATCAGCTGACGAATCAAGAATGCCTGATGAATAAATATGCCTTGACTAGGAATAATATCAAGCTTTATTTCTATATCTATTTTCTTTTTAAACGAATTATGTTTCAGCACTTAGATGATTCGTTTGACGAGCACTCCTAGTCGTTATTCATTGATTAAGCCACTGATGTTTTTAAAGTTTTGTATTTTTTTATTGTAAATATTTTTTATTACACAAAATTTTCTTTTTCAAATTTTATTTTCAAATTAAAAAAATATATAAAAACGTAAACAAAGGCGAATTCATTTGACAATAAGGTACTCAACAAAATAAAAAAAAAATAAAAAAAATTAATCAGCTGTTTTTATAGGGTCACCTTATCAATCCACCTTGGGCATATCCATAAGGTATATGCAACGGCGAATTGATACAACAAAGCAACTTTTGAATGGATGTGTTATGTCAAGGTCAATTCGTATATCAGGGATGGAAAAGTTGTTTTTACATATTAAATATAATAAAATTTCATTAAAAAGAGGATATTAATTTTTTTAACACATTATTAATGACGCAAAAGCAACAAATATAAATAAATTTAGCACATTTATTATCAAAAAAGTACACTCAAGTTTAATGTTTAATGCCGAAACCAAAATCCCTGCATTAATACATTAAATCAAGGCGAATTCAACCAATTTTGACAAAAAGTTTCCAAAAGAGCTGGGCTGATAATTTCACCTGTATGAATTCGCCTTGGTCAAAACCTTCTGTATAGGTTTGTTGTCAAAATTTAAAATTTTTTCTATAGGAATTTCAGTTGCCAGATTGCAGCACTGGGTTTGTCCAATCCCGCAATATAAAAGGCAACTCTCGTTTATGTATTTTTGCTAGTTTTTACTTTTGTATTTTTTTTTTTAATAATTTGTCTTTGTTTTATATAAAAGTATGTTTAGAAGACATGATACATCTTATCTCCTAAAAACGCAGATGCTACAATACACTAATACTTCATACATATGAGCACTCAATATAGTTGATTTAGAGATTACATGTTTCAAATGTTATTACGAATTTATTTAAATATTATGTGCTTATTTTTTTTATTATTTATACATATTTTATTTTTGAACAATTTCTAAAACACACAAGCATTTATCATTGTTATACGATAGGAAAGGAGAAGAAGAAAAAATCATCAAAATTACATGAACTAAAAGTTTAGTTGCTTGAATTGCACATGTGGAACATATTGGTCCACGAATCACAAAAAAAAATAAAAAAGACCTTGACAATTTTGTTCACTCAACTAAATACAAATACAAGATGTACGTACACATCTATCTTTTTTATATTTTTTCTATTTTAAACAGGCATTTGTTAACTTATGGTAAAATTATTAAGAGACCAAGGACTTTCTTTGGCTGTTGAGCTTTTAAAGTTGTTACAGCATTTTGTTTGTTTAATATTTATATATATTTTAGCTTTGCAAAAAAAACTTTAAAATATAACTTTGATTCAAGAACTTTTGTTTGTCTTTTATTTAGTGATGGGTTGTTTGTTTGTATACACATATATATATATATATATTTTTTGTAGTACATAAGTACTTTTAATATAAACAGAAACACTTTTTATTTATCTTGTTATTTTCTATAAAAATTACCGTTAAATTGAATTATTATTTTGTAGAAGTTAAAATGTATTTTATCGGTTACTTTTTTCTAATTGTTTTTTTTTTAATAATTCAAACCGGAATCTAAAAACAAAGTCAAAAACTTATACTGCAAGTTGTTAAAAAACAAAACGTCTTTTTAAGCGAAAATCAGAAAGTTAACTGAAAATAAAATAAAATATCTTCTTTTCGTTTCAAAATTATAGAGTGTGTTTAAACATGTGTGCCTTTTTAATATTAGAAGTACTACGTATTTAAAAAATAAAAATAAAACAAATGGAGAAAAACAGCAAAAAAAACCAAAACATTTTCTTTATTTTATTGTAGTTTTTAAATCCCAAAAAATCAAAATGCATGAAAATATTAATTATTTACTCAGTAACTAACACTTAACATGTACTTACTACTAAACAAACACTCACACTCTATAAAATACAGTAATAAAGTTTTTTGTTGTTAGTTACTTGTTACTAATGTTAATAACATTAACTAGTTACCCACATTCCCAGTTTGGCTGAAATAGAAAAAGAAGAAGAAGAAGAACTCATCGAGTCAATCAGCCCACAACCAGCCAACCATCTTATAAACGTTTCAGCCATCCACCATTCACTTGTCTTACATGCGAAATGCGATTAAAAGTAATTAAAGAAATTTTTAAGTTTTTTTTATATCTTTTACAATTTCAAAGTCAAACAATTTTAAAGTACTGAAATCGTTGCAGTGGTGTGAGCGGAAAGGCTTAGTGCATTCTATTTTCATTGTCATAAACAATGGCCGAGGTATAAAAGGTGATGATATTGAAAATAAAAACAAAGGAATTAACCTTAATAAATATGTTTGTGGTCAAACTTTTAATTTTAATACTAAAGACATGCAAAATATTTAAAAAAAATACTTTTAAAACATTAAGCAGCGCAACAGTTACTTCAGTTCGTATGCGTTTTACTTTGCAAAACAAATGAATGAGCACAAAAAGTGAGTGAGTCATCATAGCCAAAATTGCCATGCGTTCGTTTTTTTTTCGAACCTTATACAGAATCTCCTTAATTCTTTTGAGAAATTCAACAATTAAAAAAAAAGTACACACACACAAACAAAGTTTATAGAAAACTATAACACTAGGCACCACTGATTTTTATTAATGACACTTATTACCCATAAAATTTTTTTTAATTTTATATGTCAGTAGTGCAGCAGACTTTATTCGCTTACCGTATTGCAAACATGGAAATGCCGAAATTGTAAATATAAGTAACGCCGAATGTCATTTTGGTGTTTAAAAATTTAATAACATTTTTGCTTATACATTTTTTGTATTATTAAGATTTTAAAATTTACAAAATTTTTTTTTACACAAAGTATGGAAAATAATGTCACTTAAATGACTCCGATTTCCAGCTTCACAATGATGATCTCGGCTAGAAGCATGTTTCATAACATCTTTCGAAATTTGTGGTTGTAGCTTTCGAATTTCTGCAACAATGTTGGCCTTGAATTCGAGGATTCTTTCGGGGTTGTTTACATATACTCGTTTCTTCAAATAAGCCTAAAGAAAATAGTCGTGTTTTATTCATTTTCAAAAAATTTCACTTAAACATGCCATTGTGTCTCGTGCAGTGGCTCCATCCACAGAAAAGATGATGTACAAGTGGCCGACAAAAATCGGCGCGTATTTAATAATTAATTTGCTCGACGTTGTGCACAATAGTGTTCACATTATCGGCACATCAGAGTTAATTTTGATTGTCGTCGCATTTTCAAAAAAATTGTGGGTTTACATTATCGACACTTGAATGTGCATCGAAAATCGAAATATTAGGGTTTTGCGCCGATGCACAGTGTTCGATTCTTGAATCTAGCTGGCCAAAATTAATAACTTTTGTAATAAAACGTGCAGAAAGTTGATTTTTGGCACAAAAACTTTAAATTATCTATTTAAAACAACTGCAAAAAAATGGATAAATCCGCCTACAGACACGCCCACTTTTCTTATGTGAAAATACGAGATTTTTAAAGAATTTCTTTTTTGTTGGTATCTTTGGATATTAGAGGCATATAAAGCAAATTTCTTGAATGGGGACTGGAAGCATTTTGTGAAATGAAGTCAACCATACGATCAACTTTGTCTTTTTTGACAGTGGATAACCATAAAAAGATCTTTGCGAGAAATTGTAGTAGACTCCATGTCGTTTTTGAAAAATTTTGTTCGGCATGGGCACTTTCGGGCAAAAAATTTTTTTATTTTCTATTAGTCCAAATTTTACTAAACAAGTTATAAGATCATGGAAGTATATAGAAGAAAAAATATTTGTCTACAAAGTTTTATTTTCGTTTTAAAAAATGTTACTTACAACCTTCCTGATATAATTGCAAAAAAAAAATTACGTCCTTTATTCTGATAACTAAAAAATACACCGCGTTTACCCTAATGTTAATACCAGTCTCAGTAAAAAAAGAACTAATAAACTAAATTGCATAGACAACTTGTAATTGACCTCTAAACATAAGCAATTTTTCAAGCGAAATAAACAAAATTTTTTTTTTTCATTTTACATGATATTCGTAGTACCGTTATAGTAGTACATATTTAAATTCCACCAAAAAATCATGAGAAATATCTTAGTTGGTATGTTCTTATTTAAATATTGTGGTCCAATTTGTTCCTTTTTATAACTCATTTTTGTGTTTTTGGCCAGCCAGATGATGGTGAGATCTTAACTTTAGTCCCATCAATATCTTATATGAATTGGTGCAGTGATTTTTAAAATTTTGAAATATATAAATAACCTACAGATTGCGAACCGCTCTACTGGCCCTGACAAATTTCTTGCAATGTATTCGTTACATATAAGGGTTTCGCTCACTCTTTTTCCGCTTTCCAGTTTAATTAGTGAGCCGAACATAATTGTACAGATAAGACATTACGATACGATGGCTTGGTAACTTTTCAACTGACAAGAATAAGTCATAATATGGAAATTGGAGGACATTTTATTGATACATATTTATATGGGAATATATAGTGAAATCTAAATGCCATATCTCCGGTGGCACTGGACCGATTTCGTGAAAACTTCACATAAACCATCTACATAACATCCCCAACGTACCCCCAAGGTTTAGTTGAAACCCGTTTCCGCAGTTAGTGGTGTGACATCAAAATGTACTTCTTTTTATATATAGCTAATACAAACACATGTTGGTGAAGGCTTCATTTGATTCGGTATTGCTGAATATAGCGCTCTTGCGAAAGTAAAGTAAATATTTTTGCAAGTTAATTTTTTTAAACGTTTTAAATGCAGCAACTTTTAGTTTTTAGACAATCCTTTTCAATTATAACCTTTATCTTCTAAAAACTTTGTCTATAGAAAAATTATATGAATTTGAGATAAAGCTTTATATGGCAGGTGGGCGTAAAAGTGGGCGTGTCACGTTTATTTTCCGTTGGTACAAAGCCTTTGACAAAAAAGCAATGGTTGCAAAATTTCAGAATCATACATCTAATTTTGTCAGTTAAATTACGTTTTAAATTTTGAATATACCGGAAAATACACTACACTTTGTTCATTTTGATCTATAACTCCTTTCCTAATTTAAAAATTTTGGCAATTTTCGGAGAAAAATATTTTTTTACTCAGGAAAAATACATTTGAAATTTCATGACTCTACGCTGATGCGTTTTGATACAATTCCATTTTATTCGATGTTGGAAGGAAATGGCTTTTTTTTACCTACTCTTGCATTACGAGGTATAACTCTCTTCCTAATATTCCGATTTAGCCAATTTCAATACCAAACAAACCTTGTGTAAACCCTAGTTTTTTTGGTCCGACCTCTATCGTGCTTTCAACAGACGGATAGACGGACGGTCATAGCTAGATCGTCATAAAATCAAATCCCGATTCAGAATATATATACTTGATGGGGTCTAAACAGGATATTTCGATGTGTTACAAACGGAATGACAAAATGAATATACCCCCACCATTTTCTTTTGGTAGCGGGTATAAAATTAATTTAATTAAAATTTTGTTTTATTTTTTGGAAAAAACAAATTTATTAATTCGCTAAGATATTTTTTTTTGTTGACTATAACCAATGACAAAAAACATACATATGTGAATGTATTTACATGAACTTTCTGAGTTCTAATGATAACAAATAAATGAATGTGTTTGCACATTGCTTAACTGCACATTTCAATTACTTGGTTCTGTCTACAGTCTAGACTATTTACTTTATTTAATGCACAATGGGCTGATAATGAAATATCAGGCAATAATTTAGATTAACCCCATTATAATCTAGAAGAATTGTGTTTATATGAATCTTATTTATCATAAATTTTATGTCGATTCGAGTTTTATGAACTGAGCTATTTTTCGATAGTATGTGAAAAAGCATTAGGATTCAACTTTTATAACTACTACTACTACTACTGTCATAATTTTAATATACACTGCTTAGCTTTTATATATACAATTCATATTAAAAGCTCTACCAATATTGACGCTTTTAATACCCTTCACACGATTGTGTAAAAGGCTATACATATACATATAAGCTTATTATTCCATTTGCAATTTCTAAAATATTCATTTGCGATCCCATAAAGTATATATATTTTAAATCCTTATACGTACAGAACTCAATTTAGTGAGCGTTGAAATCAACTTTTTGAAACCCCCAAATATCCCACAGAATCGTATGTGGTAAAAATTCATCAGAAATGCTTTTGAAAATTTTGTTTTTGAAAATAGGTTCATTAGCGTGTAAGACTCAGTTTTTTGTTTTTTTTTTTGAGATTGCATCAACAAAATTCTTTAAAAAAACAAACGAAAATTCTTTAGAAAAACGTGCTTACATTGGTTTTAAATTTTCCCAGTATTTTCAGAGATAACAGTGAAGTTGTGGCAGATAAATGTGTTTTTGAAACAAAATTTCAATATTTTTGATTTTTTAAAGCTTCTTAAAAAATATAAAAAAAAAATCCATTTATTTTTTTGCGAGCTTATAGGCAAATATGTTCCAAACAAATCGAGCCATATTTTGTTCAAATCGATATACAACTTTTGATTTTATTTAATTTTTTTTAAGATACTACTGTGCAATGGCACTGAACCTTCATTTCAAAATGAGGTAGGTACCTTCACTTTATCTATCTATATATTATAAGTGAAACTCTGTGTGTGTGTGTTAGCTATAGACTTTGAAACTGTAAAACCGATCGGACTCAAACTGTGGCAAATTGTTGTTGTACACATTCCAGGGAGTGTTTATGTGTGGTAAAAAGAGGGCGGGGCCACGCCCATAAAAAATTAGTTATCATTTTTAGATACATGCACTGGTCCGATTTTTCTGAAACTTTGCACACATGTTGAGCTGTCATGACTATACAGTTTCGTGATTAGAAAAGTTGGCAGTGCCACGCCCATAAAAAAAGTAAAATTTTTAGCCTTGCACTTGATATTCAATTAAAATTCAGAATGCATTTTTATTCATTAATTAGGCTAATTGTGAATAAAATCGAAATACATTTATTGATTGATATATTCTAGGGTGATCGACTCGGTTTTACAACCGGTGGAAAACCCGGTTTTTTACTCTTTCAGCTGGCGGTTTTTTTTTTCAAATGTTTATTTTTCGAATGTCGAATACGCCGGTTTTTTTACTCACAGAAGCCGGGTTTTCACATCTTTAGTTTTATGTTTATTTATCTTTGTGACCAAACGTACCATTGTATATTTATTACTCAAAAAATTTTCAAAAATCAGAAAATGTATTAAGATCTCATCCATAATATTTTAAGAAATTTATTTGTTGTTTCAAAAACAAACGTAAAATAAGAAAAATAACTAGGCTTAAATATTATTTGTTTTAAATGGAGAGCAGGTATTTAATTTGCTGTGATAATCAGCTGTTCAGTTAAGTTTTTTGTACTTTGCAATAGTTTTTGATCGCATTTTCGAATTTCATAATATTTTGCTTCTAAGAAATCTAGCGACTTCTACTAAAGACTACCCATGGCTTAACTAATATATCTGATAACATATGACTTGTATACTTAAATAGCTTGGCACACAAAGGGTCATTATTACAACTTGCCTACAAAGTCAATGTTAATAAAAAGTTATTTTAATTACCGTGAGCAGTGAGTAACTTTTTAATATTCTTCATTATTACAACCACCTGTAACAAAGTTTCTTTATTTTAAATAACGGCATTTAATAATAATGTCATTAAATGCAATTAAATCATAGAACTAACTAGTTTATACCTATTCATGTATTTCTCTTATGGGTATAAGAAAAAATTATATTATATGTATTCGACCGGTTAACCGGTTTTTTATAAATTTTGAAAAAAGCAACCGGTTTTTTTAATTCGAAATTTTAAAGTATCTAAAAACCGGTTTCTTAAAAATGTCAAATAATTGATCGAAAACTTACAAAATAATCGTTTTGTTCTTATTTTTGTGGTAAGCTATAAAATTTCTTTCAAAACATTATGTGGTACTTGTCACAAAAAATTCACAATGTTATACAAATTTTAGATAAATTTCACTTTAACTTTTGGTTCAACAATTGCTTCGCTGTCCTGGATGTTTAAGTCTTATATATTTTCAATTTACACCCCCCCATTGTATTTTGTATCGTCTATTAAAATACAGTTTTGGCTTATTTACTTGAAAACACACTTTCAGGCAAATAAAAAAATAAAAAATCAGAAATGAGAAAGTTTATCAAATCTTACTTCTGCAGAGCCACAAGGGGTGTTGTGAATTGAACAATTGTTGTTATTAATACATTACTATAAATATATTACTATAAATGTAGCTTCTTTTACACTCATCTTTCTGCCGCTATTATTGCCCCGGTGGACTAGTCAGTAGTTTGGGGGTTGCGAGCTCGATTCCCGCCAGAGACTTTGGACTGGTCTGCTTCTCTTTCTCTTCTTTTCTAACTATTTATATTCTTATTCTATTTTTTTTCTTTATTCTATATTAAGGCGTCACAATGGACCGTAATGGTCTCCGGGTGAGGGTAACTTTGCACCAGCCTTACCTACCTACCTACCTATCTTATTGATGTTTTAACCGTGTCCGTATATGTTTTTATTTCTTCTAGTATAATGTTAAATCTGTAATGTCCTTATTTGTTTATATTTTATGTTAAAAATATAATATATTATATTCTCCTGTTCAAAAGTACTCTTTATAGAAACTAAGGTATCAAGAGACCTTTATAGCAAATTTTAATAAAAATCCATTTAAAAGTTGTTGAACCAATTGAATTCAGAAAGACAGACGGACAGACAAAAACTCTGAAGAGTGTTTTTTTTTTGATATCGTTTACTATATACAAGGCCATCAACATTTTCAAGAAATATTTTATGCACAGACAGTTTTTCATAATTTTATTATTTGTATAGACATAAAATGTGTTGGTTGTAGCATTAAATTCATTTAAACGTACCTACCACCTTACATACGTATGTACATACACACTAATGATAAAGACAAATTTCATTATTTAATTGAATGAAAATTATTTTTCGCATCTGTTGTACGAGTATGAACCTCCCAAATCAAGTTTTTATCTTTCTCGCATTATCAAGTGAAAATTTATTATAAATTGTTTAATTTTATATTTTATATGTTTTCTTATTTTATTTACATTATTTTTTATTAGCATTAAATTTTCAAAAAAAATTCTCTACAGTTTTGTTAATATTTTTCTGTTTATTTATATTGTTTTTTTTTCAAGACTTAGACAAACAAAATACAATAATTTTTATGTTTTTGACCGATTTATTTCGATACGCCTTATGACAGCGTAACAGTCTTAACACGAACATTGTAAAAAATATATATTTTTTTGTTGCAGTTTTTATTAGCACAGTGGTTAGGATTTGCTAAGATATTTCTTTAAGATGAGAACTTATAAAAAATTACGAAACAATAAAAAATTTAATAAAAAAAAAACATTTAAAAGAAGGTCCTTGAAATTTTATTTCGAATTTTTAACAAAAATATTTCATGAATACAAATCTTGGCGGCCTTTCCTATAGCTTAAGAGCTTTAGGAAAATTGGTTATAAATAGAGAAATTATCAAATATTTTTCTTTAGAATTCGAATAATTATTAAATTTTCTTATAAATATACAATTTGTTGAACACTTCTTTTAAATCAAGTCATATCCATAAGGTACTCGTATCCAATCAGCTGACTGTTTTTTTATATACATTTTATAAGCGTTACCAAAGCATATTCATACAGGTATATGCACGGCGAGTTAATACAATAAAGCAACTTTTTAGGGGATTTTTTCTGTCAAGGCCAATTTGTATAACAGCGATAGAACAGTTTTTTTATATGTTTAATTCAATAAAATTTTATTAAAAAAAGGATATGTGTTTGTGAAGCACATTATAAATGGTGCAAGAACAACAAATATACATAAATTTGGTAAATTTATTATCAAAAAAGCACAATTAAGTTAAATGTTTAATTTGGAATCCAAAATCTAATTTTTCATTCCTGCATTAATAAATGGAATCAAGGAGAATTCAACAAAATTAGACATTGTGTTTTCCCATCATCATGTGCTGACAATTACACCCGTATGAATTCGCCTTGAGCGTTACCAACTTTTTTAAAAGTCTTGCCTGCAGTTGTCAAACTTAATTTTTTCAATTTTATTATACAATAAAAAATTCGCAATTTCAGTTGGTTTAAAACGTTTTAAAAAATATAAAACCATGAATAAAAAGTTTTCGCTTTAAAGGTTTTTAAAAATTATTCAAATTAAAGAAGAAAATAAAAAAATTGTGTGACATATGCCGGCATTTATACAAAAACAAAATACATTTGTTTTTTATTGTTGTGTTTGTTGCTGCGATGCATATACCTTATGGATATGCCTTGTTTTAAATCATAAGAATTTTTGAAAATGTCTCTAAAGAGAGCATTTTTTGAAAATTCTATACAAATAGAAATTTTATTAAGCATTTTGAGTGAATGAAAGTCTTTAAAGTTTAGATACAGAAATATTATGGAAAATCGTTTAAATATAATTTTTTTAAACTGAGATAATATCGAAAACTTTAAAATATTTCTAAAGTTTATTACAACACAAATACAAATTATATTGTTGTAATTGTAATGTAAGAGACCAGAGTCTCTAACGATAAACAAACCCTCAACACCAAAACTGGCAGGCTAGTAGACTTCCGGTTGCCGAATTAACGATTAAGTTACACACAAGGGCCTTTAAAATAATCTCGTGATTCCTTGCGAGGATGTTTGAAATTTACATGTTGTTCCAAAATTTTAGAAATATTACTAAGAAATAAAATTCAGGAACATCTACGGATACACATACTAGTTAATGACTTTCAGTCTGGATACAGGAAAAACTACAATACTGCGGGGTTAACTTTGGAGGTAACAGAAATTTTAAGGCATAACATGGATAGGAAATTTGACTCAATAGCTATATTTTTAAATTATTCCAAAGCTTTTGACTCTATTAGTCATACAATACTGTTACGTAAGCTAATGTATCAATTAAAATTTGGGAGAACATCTTGTAAACTGGTAAAATCATTTCTTTCTGGTCGTAATCAATTTACTGAGGAAAATGGAAGGACTTCTTCAATTTTAAGAACATATAGAGGTATACCACAAGGCTCTGTACTGGGACCATTACTTTTTATGACATATATTAATGATATATTTGCTAAAATAAATTTTTGCAAATGTTTCGCTTATGCTGATGATTTACAGTTAGTTGTAGGTGATAATGGTAATGGAATGGAAAACTCTAAATTAGGGGTAAACAGGGACTTACAATGCATTCATGAATGGTCTGAGGTAAATTTCCTAAATCTTAATCCTACTAAAACGAGTGCAATATATTTTTCGCAAAACATATGTTCAAATTTTACATTTTATTTAGGAAGTAATTCCATTGAGTCTGTGACTTATTTTAAGTCTCTTGGCATATACTTGGATAATAAGCTGGATTTTGGTTTACATATTAATAATATTATTGCAAAAATATCCTTTATATTAAGACGATTTTACGCACTAGGATGTTACCTTCCTGTTAATGTAAAGAAAAAAATGGTTTTCTCTATATGCTTACCTATTTTTTTGTATGGAATTGAAATATATAGTGGTACGTCACAGCTAAATATGGATAGATTAGAGCTTTGTTTTAACAGAACTCGTATGTCGTCTTATGTGATATTGATGCTAGGATGTAGCTTTCAAGGTTTTGTAAATATGAGAATTTTGCAACTACTATATAAGATAATAAAGACTGATTGTCCGCCGTATTTAAGAAGTAGATTTCAATTTGGAAACTCATGCTTTAGTATCTCCGCGTTATTATTCGTCATTTAATGCCAAATCAATTAATCTATGGAAGGGTATAATTCCATATTCTCAGCGTAAATTCTCACATTCTTTAAAACAGTTTAAAATATAATTCTTCAACACTTGTAAATATAAAATTTTTCCTTTTTTTTTTGGTATGATTGCTGTCAATTATACTCTATTCAAATTGTTTGTGTTTTATTATTTTTATTCCTAATATTTGTGCAATCGGGGAAATTTAAGAGGAAATAGAAGAAAAAAGAAAAAAATAGAAATTCATATTGTTTTTGTTTTTTCTCTTCTTTTTAGATCAAATTAATTTGTTTCCTTTTTTTTATTTAAAATAAATATATTATTATTAAAATTAGTAGTAAAAAAAGTTGCCATATATATTTTTGTTATACTGGTTTATTGGTCTTAATGGCTTAAAAAAAACAGTGAATTGATTAAATAAATAAATAAATAAAGAAATAAAGAAAATTTAGCAAGTGTTACATTTCATGCTTAATATTTCATAAGTTTGTATGAAATAAATGTCAAATAAATCCTTAACATTTCATAATTTGACAGACATATTTACCTCATAACCTCAATATTTTTCAGCTTGGAATTTTGTATGGAGTTTTAAAGTGTTTTGATAAGTAACATGGTATTTAATATTTCTTGATATATTCGGCCATGCCGAGTCTGAAAATACCCTTCACCATAATGTGTATAGGTCTAATGACCATTCATGGCATTTCATCATGTTTATTTTTATTGTTTGTGATCATGTTCGTACGACAAACAATGAACAAAAAACTTCGTAATTTCTACAACTACAACAATACCCCCAGTTTGTACCATCATGTACATACATACGTATGCATAAGTATGTATCAGCGAAAACTTGCTTTTTGCCAATATTTTTGCCGGTAGTGGACCGATTGAACCAATATTTTTCATTAGTGATACATTATATCTTAAAGTGACATTCAACAAACGTGTCTAGAATATGAATAACTTTGTTTATCTCAGTCGCGAATGGGTCGAGATTTTTAATAGGAGTCCGTGGAAAATTTGGAACTTTAAAGAGTTGATTTCAACGATAAGACGGATGGACAGACAGACATAACTAAATTGACTTCTCCATCTATACGGATTTGTAATATACACATACATATACTTTTTGGAGTCGCAAATTAATACTGTAGGAATTTTAATTGAAATGTCAAACTTACATATCTTTGCTCACAAACAGAAAGGCACAACTTAAATAATTGTAACTTTACAGGAGAAGGAAAAATGTTATAGAAACTGTATTATCATAATGTCACTTCTTGTGTAAAACTGTTATTTTTCACGTTATTGTATTAAATTTTTGTATCAAGGTGTATTTGTGTGAAATGTATTGGAATCCTTGAAAAATCAATTTCGTAAAAAATACAAGATAGCGCCTTTCTACTTGTCAACATGCTGGTATAAAATTGATAATTATAATTGATATCAATTTAGAATTATAACTATAAGAACTTTCAAAACTATTTTCAGATTAGATAACGATTTTGATTAAAGAAACTTTTTTTCTCTAATAAACCTTAAATTGAATTTTAGCTTAAATTTCAAATCTAAAACAACAAACAAACAAAGTTTTAGGGGCGTTTAACCTTCGCTGGGTTACTCAAGACGCAGAATACCGATTACCAAGTATATACGTTTACTTCACGGACCACCTTAATACACGGTCATATACTACATGTATGCATGTGTGTACTTTTACTCACACACGACTATCTACGCGTACTTTAATTTTATATTTTAAATTGTATTGAGATTCGCTCTACTTAATCAATCATTCATCTAATGATCTGCTTTTCTTAAGATGTTGTTATTTTTTATATGTTTTTATTTTTTAGTTTTTTTGTTGTTGTTGTTAATAAACAATTTTGCATGTACATACAGATCTACGAACCTTTGACAAAACATCTTAAGTCGTGATAAAACAAATTCTTAAATTTCTTTATAGTAAAAACAAAATCTTTAAGACACTTTGTTTACACTAATCGCCCTCTTTTAATGTATTATATTTTATTTTATACTAGAAAACCCCGCCGCGCGTTGCTACGCCCCTTAATGAATAAAAATGCATTCTGAATTTAAATTGCATATCAAGTGCAAAAAGTTCAAGTAGCTGAAAATTATAATTTTTCTTATGGGCGGACACTGCCCACTTTTCTTATCACGAAATTTTATAATCATGAGAGCTCAATATGTGTGTGCAAAGTTTCAGAAAAATCGGTCCAGTGCAAGTTCCTAAAAATTATAACTTTTTTTTTATGGGCGTGGGCCTGCCCACTTTTCTTATCACGAAATCCTGAATTATATGATAATTCTATTTAAGTTGCTTTGTCAAGGGTCCAAAATTGTGTGCCTACCATACCTACCCATACCCCGTACATCGTTCATTCATATTTTATTTCATTATAATAACTTTGGTTAATAAAAGTGTTAAATGTTTTAAATAATTATTTTAATTATTGTTAGATTTTAATGTAGTCTTTTCTTTTACTTTATCTATTATCATGTTTTTAAACATAAAGTTTTTCTTTGATTTATGCTCTAATTTTAGCATGATTAAGTGCAAAGGAAAAGTTTTTTTTTGCTCTCTAGAATCTACAATCATACAAATATACAATGGTACTTCAAATTGGAATTATGTACATACATTTGTAAAAATGTTGTGGCATATGTAACGGTGCTGAATGTGCATGTTTGTTTAGGGTTACCATATTTGTTGCCGTGGTCTTCGCGTATATATTAATTCTTATGATTATTTACGTGGTAATGCAAATATCATTCGAAATCAGAATAGAAATGATATGTGACGCTGTGGTTAATTTTTAAACAATTTCTATATTTGTAGACTATCTGTAGGTAATCAACATAATAAGAAAGGGTATACTGAGGAATACGAGCAGTGGTGGGAAATAAAAAATTTTCCCTTTAAATCCAGCGATTAATATTACAGCAATGCACACAACACCTAAAAGAATTTGAAAAAACAAACTTTTTAAATTAATATACATATAAAATTAACTTAGTTAAGGACTTTGTGAATCGCCCCTCCCCCCAGCACAAATTTTTAAGTTTTTGAAACCCCCAAACAAAATATGTAGCTGCGGTACAATGTAGGTAATTAACGTGATAAAAAAGGATACATTAAGGAATAGCAGCAGTGATGGAAATTAATCTGTTTTTTCGTCAAATCCAGTTTAGAGTTCAAAAATATGTTTTAGCTATTTGCGAGATATCTGGCGATTTTCCCTAACCATCCTTTATGGGCGTACCTAGACCATTCTGGGTGGTACAATGACCAAGAATTTGAAAAAATTAACTATTTGAATTTAATATAAAATCAACTAAGTTTAAGATTTTTAAAAACAGAACAAATTTTTTATGCTTTTGCCACCCCAGAAAAACATATGTAGCTACGCCAATGCCCACCCTTTGTACCACTTAAGCTCGCCTCTTTGTAAGTGCAACAACAACTTCATAAAATCAAAATAAAAATTGGAATATATTCTATAAAGTTTTACGTTTCTCATGTACTTAATACTGTAACCCCTTTATAACGGTGATTTTTTTTTAATAGAACAAAAAACTGAACAAATTATGACTCTTCAACTGTTTTTCTCTCAATCTCCCTAGAAAAATTATTAAATTATTAAATTTCGATCTACATTATCCTTTGCCTGTTAAACATAGAGTGCTGATCCTTGTGATATAAATGCACAGCAACTTTTATATGGAATGGTTTTTCGATTTTTTTTTTTTTTTTGTCACAACCTACATCAAACAGTATAGTATCAGGGCAAAAAAAGAAATCGATTTCAATTAACCTTAAAATTGAAAGGCGAAAATGGAACTGAATAGGTCACTGAAAAAAAAACAAGCAGACAAACTCGTGGGCAGCCACACAGCAGTTCAAACTAGTTGGAAAACAGTAAAAAAAAAATTTACAATAGAGGGGTCTAAATTGAAAGTTTATACTAAGATCTTATGCTCCTTATAGCCCTTTTGCACTTGCTCGCATCTTAGCGGAATGTGTGGAAGATGTTGAAAATGAAATAAACCTGTTTACATTTGCAACATCTTTCATCTATCATCTGTCATGTCTGCAATTTTCGGAATTACAAACGAACGTCAAAATGTTCAACACATCTTGTGTATTGACGAAAGCGATTCCATTGGAAAAGGTCCGAAATCAGTAATATCAATGCTTGTTTACTACCTACGAGAAGTGCATTCAACTAAAAAATTAGTGGTATTCGCTAACAACTGTGTTTTACAAAATAAAAACAATGCGATGATACGATACTTACAACACCTTGTCGATACTTCCAGATGTGAGTCAGTTGAATTGAACTTTTTGTTAACCGGACATACAAAGTTTTCACCTGATCGTTTATTCGGAGTTTTCAAATCAAAATATGCCCAAACTAATGTCGACTGCTTCATGAATGTAGTTGATTGTGTTAAAAAATCATCTCGTAATGAATTTATATTCCTGTACCTATTCAACTTCCAAACTCAAGTAAGCCTGTTGTAGAGTGGAGAAAATAGGACGAATACTTCTCCACTAAATATAAAACTTTGGTTGGAATATCGAAGTATCATCACTTTGTATTTATTGCTCAGTCACCAGTGCAATGTAAACTGTTTGCGAATTCAGCCAGCATAAATGAAAACATACATCTGAGTAACAATACCAGTTTCAATGACAAACCAATTATAATTCCGTCACCAGGGTTATCGATGAAGCGTCAATGGTACTTGTATAAAGAGATCCGGGGTTTACGTTTTGACGATTCAAAAAAAGGTTCGGTTGCTCCTATTCCTTTGGTCTCTGGAAGTGGAAACGAAGAGGAGGATTTGGAGGAAGTGGACAATCCTCAAGAAGTGTATGCAGCAGACGGTAAGAAGAAATCCAAAAAAAATAAAGGACCGGTACCGTCAAGTTCTAAGGAGCCAATTCGCAAGATTCGTCGATTAAAATGATTTTTCTATTTTTTTAAATTGTTCATAAGAAAAAAAATAAATTTTTTGTATTTTCGTAAAATCAAGTTATTTTGTTAATTTAGTAGGGGAAAAAATGAAAATAAAGAAATTTTACCGTTAGGTCCCTTTCTATTTGCGCTTAGAATAGTCGACTTCACTTTTATAAAACGCGCATATCTCTTGGAGGGAACACTTTTGGGGCATGGAATCGGTCTCATTCGATGCTCAGATGTTGTTCACATGAAAAAAAAAAAAAAGTGAAAATTGTTTTTTTTACCATTAGGTCCCTTTTTCTATGCGCTCTCACATATGTAGATTTCGCTAAATTTTGTTAGAGAATGAAGATAATTAAGATCTCTTATTTTATACGACACATTTCAGGTAATAATTTCAAATAATAATAGATTTAGGGGCACAGCTACTGAAATCCTTTTGGTAGATGGCATCCCTACTAATAGAAAATAAAAATTTTTTTTCAAACATTTTGAATGCCGCAGTTGTGAAAACTTAGTCTGTTGATTCGTTAGTCAGTATAATATTTAACTAAATAAATGTGTGAGCTCATAACAGAAGAACAACCACTCTACTCTATATGTTTAATAACAACCACCAAAAGTTATTTATTTGTTTGAAACTCAAAATTCTTGTTAACACACACTGACACATATACATACAAACACATACATACACATAAGTGCAAACAATGCAAGTGCATACATAGTGAGTGTATTTCTATGGAAAATGTTAAACTTGGACGAGTACATACATAACACGTATACTTTTGTTTGAGACAGTTGGAAAGTTATTGTTATTAAGAATATTTAAAAATAAAATAAAAAAATATTTTCAAAAACTACACACTATTGCAATAAAATGACCCTGTTGGCAATAGTTATTTTATGTTTCTTTTGTTTTCTTTCTATCCCTTTCCCTTTCATCCTTTTTTTGGAAAAATATATAAATTTTTGAGTAGAGTATATTGTTAATCTAACTGCAATAACTGACTTTATTCTGAACTTTTCTATTATTGTTTCAGGAGATGTTTGCGTTGAATATATTCAAGGTTTACCTCATCTTACCGTACCGCTTCCTAGTCGAAATGAAAAATGCCGCTTTGCTTTGAAACCTGTCTCACACAGAGTTGGCGATCTGATTGAAATGCTGAAAACAGAAGATCGAGGTATTGATCGTGCCACAGTACTGAATAATAAAGGCGTGAGAATAGCATCAACTTGTAATATAGAAAGTTTAATGGATGAACCTTTTTGGTAAGTAAATACAGGAGTTTTATAAAAAATCTAAATTTTATTAAAATATTTTATTTGAAATACTATTACTTAATTTCAAAATCAGAGGCCAAATTACGGCATTCGATCACGATTGAAATTTTACTCGAACGATCGAGTTCTCTGTACTTTAGGTATAAGGATTCTAATAAGAATTTTAAAATTTCGATCACGTTCGAATGCCGTAATTCGGCCCCAGTCTATAAATATGGGGTGTTCTTTTTGTCGGATAACTCTCTTCTAGAAACACTATTTCTTGTGACAGTAAATTTGAGTATTCTCGTTTGCTTTGAGCTTACTTATGTCTGACAATTATTGATAAATGTGCTTAGGCCGGGGAAACCCCTGTTTAAATTTATTTCGAAATAAGTTCGGAAATGGTACTAAACATTATATTTTCAATAGTCTGCTCAGCTTTAATGTTAATTTTATACTCAATTGTCCCATTTAATGCGACATCCACTAAATATTGCTGTTTGCTGAGCCTTAGGGTGGCACTTTTTTAAAAAGAGTCTTAAAATAATGTAACCGTTATTACCGAGCGGTATAAAGCATTTACTACTAATTATTTGGATCCCTAATTGAATGAGATGTTGTTGATGTTGTTTCAACTGGATAAAACCACTTACCATACACCGCACATAGGGGCCAAAAACGGTCATTATTTAAAAAAAAATGTCAAGTACCGTGAAAACTAAAAGTACTCGACTAGTGTCGGTAAAACATATTATAAGTAAAACTCTGTGTGTGTGTATTAGATATAGACTCCGAAACCGTAAAGCCGATCAGACTCAAACTTTGGCAAGTTGTTGCACACATTCGAGGAAGTGTTTATGGGTGGTAAAAAGTGGTCGGGGCCACGCCCATAAAAAATTAGTTATCATTTTTAGCTACTTGAACTTGACCAATTTTTCTGAAACTTTGCACACATATGGAGCTGTCATGACATTATAATTTTGTGATTAGAAAAGTGGGTAGGGCCACGCCCATAAAAAAAAAGTTATCATTCTTAGCTACTTGCACTAGATAGATTTTTCTGAAACTTTGGACACATATTGAGCTGTCATGACTATACAGTTTCGTGATTAGAAAAGTGGGCGGGGCCACGCCCATAAAAAAATTAGTTATCATTTTTAGCTACTTGCACTAGATAGATTTTTCTGAAACTTTGCACACATATTGAGCTGTCATGACTCTAAAGTTTTGTGATTAGAAAAGTGGGTAGGGCCACGCCCATAAAAAAAAAGTTATAATTTTTAGCTACTTGCACTTGATAGATTTTTCTGAAACTTTGCACACATATTGAGCTGTCATGACTATACAGTTTCGTGATTAGAAAAGTGGGCGGGGCCACGCCCATAAAAAATTAGTTATCATTTTTAGCTACTTTACCTTGACCAATTTTTCTGAAACTTTGCACACATATTGAGCTGTCATGACTCTAAAGTTTTGTGATTAGAAAAGTGGGCGGGGCCACGCCCATAAAAAATTAGTTATCATTTTTAGCTTCTTGCATTGATATTCAATTAAAATTCAGAATGCATTTTAATTCGTTAAGGGGCGTAGCAACGCGCGCCGTGCTTGGCTAGTGTTTAATATTAAATAGACCGCTTCATAAAAACATACCCTTTATTAATAAAAAATTATATGCTTTACTTCTTATTTTTGTTACAGGATACACATCAATGACCAAAAATATAAAGTAGTTCCTCCAAAACGGGACAGAATTCAAATTGAAGATCTTAATAAATTAGGTGACATTAAGGCATTAGTAGCCCAAGTAGGTGTTACTTCAAATAATTTTAAATTAAATTTATATTAAATATTTTTTTTTAAATTACAGTTATACGAAGCCTTACATGTAGGCGAATATCACATACAAAAAGAACAAGAACTGACAACAAAATTAGAAGATTTACAATATCAAATAGCACCTTTAGAGCAGGTAAGTCATGTTACAATAATCACTTTCTGCTACAGTTGCTTATAAATTGAAAAAAAATTTAATAAATATTTTTACTTCAAATCGAATTTGTTGAATTGAATTCTGCGTGTTATTGCTAGAATTTACGACTATACCAACCCTAATTCTGTACAGTGATGAAAAATTTACGATTTTTTACCATTTAAAAATTTAATTTAAAATTAAAAATATTGCAAAAATTAACGAACTATGCATATTTTTATTGCTTTCCTGAATTTTCAAAGTAGTATTTCTATTTTTCAACATTTGAAACTAATAATCGATTAGATTAGATCAATCGGTTACTTTAGTTCGTTTCTGCCAACAACCGAGTTAATTTTTTGTGCAAATTACAATATAATTTAATAGGAGCTCGTGACAAAAATGCATGGATTGTTGGCAAAAATGAACTAAAGTAACGATTTGTGACAAACTCTACTTTATAAATATTAAAAAAATAATAATGCTCAAGCGGTTATATAATTCAAAGATATTTTGATAAGCAAAATGTTGTTTAATAACAGCGATATCGCTGAAAACTTTATTTTCAGTAACTTGACAACAAAATTCTATTTGAAGATAATTTTTAAAAAATTTCTTATTTTTTTAAATATTCTTTTCGTAAAAACAATAGAGATACTCGCATCAGCAGGGGCCGAATTACGAATTACGATCGAAATTTTACTCGAACGATCGAGTTCGCTGTGCTTTAGGTATAGAGATTCTAAAAAGAATTTTACAATATCGATCACGTTCGAATGGCGTAATTCGGCCCCAGGCTTAGTCGTGTGAACTTGCAAAAGTGCAAAGTTGTTTTTAAACGCAACAACAACTATATAACTTAACTTGCTGGCGTTTTAAGTGCCCAAACAAAGATGGCAGCAATGGCTACTATTTAGTTTGCCAGCTTTATTCTCTGAATGTTAAACACCTTTTGGATAAAAATATTGCTCACATCAGCAAAAGTAAATTTAAGCAATTCTGCACTTTCGCAAGATTAGAATCTGTGTCTTGAATACCCTTAATGTTTTAAAAATTATCGATTTAGAAAAACTAAGTACTTTATTAAATTTCATTTGTTTTAGGAAAAAATTGAGTTAAGCACTCAAGCCGAACGTAAGACGAACGTTATGACCTGGGTTGGTTTGGGTTTGATGTCTGTACAATTTGGTATCTTGGCAAGACTGACATGGTGGGAATATTCTTGGGACATTATGGAACCAGTTACATACTTTGTTACCTATGGCACAGCAATGGCCATGTATACCTACTACTGCATAACAAAAACTGTAAGAATTTTAAATTGCATTTATCTAACATTTAATTTTGATGCATTTTTTTTTTTTTATTAAAACAGGAATACAATATGCCCGAAGTGAAAGACCGCCAATACCTCATTACCTTGTATAAACGTGCCAAAAAGAAGAATTTCGATGTCGATAGCTACAATCATTTGAAACGTCAAATTGCCGAAATTGAATATGACTTAAGGCGTTTGCGTGATCCTTTAAATTTGCAACTGCCACCACATGTTGACCGTTCACAACAACATCCACCCTTGGACGATGTTCCACCGTCTAGTGCATTAAACGTTCAAATTTCACCAACAATAGTTAAAAAGTCTGGATTTAAAATTCCCTTTTTGGACTCGAAAAACTAAAGGCTTCAAACTGTAATGTCATACTTCCCGAGTGCTAAAAGAAAAGGTGTAAAAAATTATTGATAAATCGAAAGGAGAAAAGAAACAATTGTTTATTAACATAATTTAGTTGTTTGTTTTATATCGTTCTTATGTTCTTAACTCTAATTTCAATTTACCTCACTTGTAAATGCTGTGTTAGTCTAAAAAAAACAAAAAATTTTTTTAACAAAAACCAAAATTACTTAAAAATGTACTCAAAGTACATAATTGTTTATTTATTGTATACATGTATGTAAATTATTGTTATGTATGTATAAGTATAAATTGCAATTGTATATCTACCTATACATATACTTAGTTCATATTTTCAACAACTAGGAACAACAAATTTGGAAAAAAAAACAAAAAACACAACAGTTTAGTTGATTCAAATCAATAGTGTAACAAAACTCTTTAACTATTATTTACGAAATTTTGCTTTTGTATGTAAAAAACATCGTTACTAGTTACATCCTTGTAGTGCATACTCAGGTGTGTTAATAAAAAACAAATTGTTTTTGCTTCTATGTATATTCAGGACCCCTTAAATTGATTAGCAAATCCTTGTATTTTTATTTTTCCTAATTTCGAATTCAATTCATCTTTTTGTTTGACAAGTTTTTTATTTTTTTTTCAATAAATTTCATTATTTATGTTTCACGTTCATTATTATTGGCCACTTAGTTTTAATTTAATATTAAATTTTGATTTTATTTATAAAACAAAATAATAATGTTCGATTTAAGTATGCAAATGTATTTTAAAAGTTTTCTTTATTTCATTTCGTTTTTCTTTTTTATATTTAAATATTTTACCTAGAAATTTTGTTCATTAATTTATTTTATGCATTTAATTTACATCCAATCGGAAGCCCAAACAAACTCATACAAACAACAAAAACTATGTAAATTAAAATTGAGTTAAAAGTTTATTTTAATTAATAAATATTTGTATTTTTCATTTCAATATGGCAGTTTTTTAAATTATTTTTGTTTCTTTAGATTATTTTTTGTTTTTGTTTAAAGTGAAATAAAAGTTGGTTAATTGATTGACATCATTTAGTTAAAGCAAGAAAACATATGCACATTTAGTAAATTCACAAGTCAGTCGTATTACAGCTCTGGTCGGGTCAAGAGCTTGCGCGTCATTGCCATTATCTCTTAAGGGCAATCAGGCCGTCCTTTTCATCCGGCTTCGAGAGTTTTACGTCTCACTATCGCGTGGTTAATTGTGTGGCGTCACTTTCCAGACTATTCTACAATTAACCGCGTGCATATATATTAATTGGATTAACTGGAGGAGTTCCAACTAAACTCAAATTATTCTAACTGGAGAAGTTCCATAAAACTCAGTATAATTAATTGTTCAGATGTCTCCGACTTCCCAACAATGGTATAGTTCGACTTGCGGTGACTGAACCAACGTCTTTTTTAACTGGAGGAGAACCATAAAACTCAACTTATATTTTTGTTCAAGTGTCTCCGACTTCCTATACAGAGGTATAGATCGATTTACGGAGCCGGAACCAAAGGGGAATACCCTGGCTATTTGGTTACGTACCTCTGCCAATCAATTTTTAGAATCAAAAAATAAATAAATTTACAAGTGTCGTATTGTTATAGGTTTTTTTGATTTTAAAAAAGCGAAAAAACACTACCTTTTCAACATTTAAAAAATGTAAGTAAATTAAAACATTATGATAACACGGCACTTAGGACTTCTTGTAAATACACCCATGGTTTTATACCCTTCACCTGTGGAGCCAGGCTTATAGCCCTGACATTCCGTTTGTAATTTCTAAAACATTAATTTTCAACATTGAATAGGTTTCATAAACTCGATTAGATTGAGGTAGTTTTAAAAATTGCTTATACCTTATATGGGCGTGGCACATCCTACTTTAATAATTACTAAATTCTATGTTAAAAGGCGTTAAATATTAAATTCTCTTCGCGTGCAAACTTTCATAATAATCAGGTGGATGGGTGGAAGTGGTTAAAAGGGAATATTCATTTTGAGCATGGGTGGCACTTACCACTTTTGTAATCGTAAAGTTGTGTTGTAACTGAAACTAAATGCGGTGAAAACTGTTGAGTAAAACCTAAATATTGAAACAAAATGTTTCCTAATATTCTAAAATTTTTGTCGATATAGAAACTATATCAAGTTATGCCTTTTATGGAAAGTGGGCGTGTCAATTTAATTTTTTTCTATTACAATAATATTGACCTAAAGTCATATATATGAAATTTTATCAATTTTTTTATCCATTTCTGTTGGTTTTTAAGGTTTAAAATTTTTGACAAGCTAAAAGGAAATCTGCCCACGAAAAATGTTTGTTAATTTTAATTGCTCTACGTTATTGCGCTTAAGCGCTTTGGAATTTTGTTCGATATCAAAAAAACGCTAATCTTGCATTACTATGCATAACTTCTTTAGAGTGAACCAATTTTACCAATTTCCTAGGTATTAGACATATATTTGTTTCCAAATTATACCTCCTTTGCTTGTTTGTTCGAGCTCTATCGTTCTTTTAATAAATGTTCGGACATTGTTTTAAGGGATACATGAAAGGGAGTCGGGAAATTGACGTCAGAAAAATTTTTAAAAGGCAACAAAAAACATTTTAAAACATTATAGTTAGATTGAATTTATGTAAATCAAACAAGTTGTCCTGCTGAAAGTTTAAATTTTCTAATTCAGGGCGAGAGAGAAGAAATAAAAATCGGTTCATACTTTGAAACATTACCTTTGTCAATGCCCTGAGGTGGATACTATGGCGAACTTGGAATGCCTGAGAAGTTCAAATTGGAAATCCATAAGGGATTACATTGACGGGACTAGTTTTTTGACCTAGTCGATAATTTTACGTAGACGAAATTAGGATTATAATTTCATTAGGGGAATTTTTCGTTCCTAAAAAGCGCATAAAATGCTAATGAGGCATACATGTATACCTGTTAAGGGTTTGGGCTTTTAGTGTCCCTCTTTTTCAACCTAACCTAACTAGCGTGTTCTTGAAATTTGTTTTTTTTCTTTTTGATTTTCGTTATTTCAAATCTGACATTTTCAGTTTAAACGCAGTAGTAAGTTGAATAAAGAAAAATTGTACAGACTTATTGCACTACCTAATGATTTTTCCGAGTTTTAAATGTCTGGTATAAGGATTTGTACATTAGGCTGGTTGGAAATGAGATACAGTGGTTAAACACTAGAACGGGGTTCTATGAACTTTTGAGCAAACAACAACAAATTGAAAAAGACCTAACTTCGGAAGAAAAATTTCGAAATTGTCTTGCAAAAATATTAGCTCTGTTCCACATGCATAACGAAACAGTCCGAACTTGCCCAAAGTTACCCAAAAGCGTTCCACATAACAATTTTTGTTCAATTATGAGAGTAATTGAGAGAGTAATTTTTTTCATTTCCTGTACAAATTTGCACGAACTTTTTCTTTGGGTAAGTTCGGACAAGAATTTAACAATCAGCTGTTTTTTGTTTACATATGAAACTGAAAATTAATCAAAAAAATTTGCAGCACTGGCTCAGCTTCTCTTTTAGTTCTTTTTAAATTATTTTTAACATCTGTTGGCAATGATGCAAATGTTTTGTTTTTATAATGTTATTGCTTTTAAGCGTCTAAAATCACTTAAATAGATTTTAATTTAAAAAGTAAGCACCATTAGTATTACAAGAAGTGCAAAAATGGTTTTTTGCGTTCCAGCAATTTTGGGTAGTTTTGGCAAATTTAGAGAGTAATTTTCATTCTACTCTCATTAGTCCGAACTTGTCCGAGATCTTGTGGAACACACCTATTTTGCATGCGAAGGTGTTCGATGCTCTTTTTTTTCTTATAAAGTGGTATGCTCTAATGTTCGTAATAAACATTTTAAATCGAAACTTAGAGAAAGTTTTTTAATTTCTGTATCATAAAAGCAAAATTTTCAATACGTGTTGTTTACACTACGTAAACGTGTTTTTACGTATAATGCTTGGCGCACAATTGGGACGAACGACGAATTTCGCCCAACACGACGAGATCGTCGGTAAAAATTCGCTGTGTAAATTCGTCGTGTGAAGCACAATAACGACGAAAAAGTAACATTATTTATGGTTGATAAAATTGTTTACTGTTTGTGCAAAGAAAGAACAAAAATAATCGAAGAATTTAAATTTTTGTGAAACTCAACAAAATAATAAATATAATTTCTGTCATAGTAAAAACTTTTTTATGCATAAGTAAACGCTTGCAAAGAATGTCGTGGGTACGTCCCTGCAGATAACGCGACTAGTCAATACACGCATGTAAAGTATACTCTGTAATGGACTAGGACTAATCCAAAGATCACCCAAATGTATGGAGAAGGGCTGGATCAAATAACCCATCGGAGTAGTCTCAAAACTACTGTTTGTCAGTACTCGATGGAGCACCTACATGACCATTATACACGTTTTGACAACAATATATGTAATCGTTAAAACACGAACACTTGTCGTTTAACTACAATCTCTTATTCAAAAATGATATGATCCATGACTGCATAACTTAGGACCATGTTGTAAGTAGTCCATTTAGCTAAAATGGATCACGTAGCCTAATATTATCTGTAGGGGTGTAGTAAAAAATAATAAAGATTTTGTTTTTGTATAACAGCTAATAGTGTGACCATATGAATAAAAAATATCAAATAATAGCACAAATAAAAACAAATTTTTGGAGTTAACTTTTTTATATTGATTTTAAATGTTTTAAAATAAAAGGCAAAACAATTATTAAAGTAAAAACTAAGTTTATTTTAATAAAACAAAAAAAAAAGTAAAACCAAATATAATAAAAAATGGTCACCTTGTATTAATTTGTTCGTCGTTTGCCGCGGCGTAAGAAATATTTATAAATAAATCTAATGCAGAGTTCGCCTCGTATAGCGAACTTCGACTGACGCCACAATTGTATGCATTCTCATATACACAAACGTGTTTTATTTTTGATGACGAATATTCGCGACGAAAAATTCGTCGTTCGTCCCAATTGTGTGCCTAGCATAATATTTACTTTAAGAGATATCACATAAAATAAAAGACAACTCATTTAACTCCTGTTTGCTTTTTCTTGTTTTGTAACAAATTTGAACATTTGAAATAAGATGTTTTTTCACAGACCACTGAAAACAGTAAAAGGTATTAGTAAATTGTTGTTGTTGTTTTTTATTTCTTTAATAATTTTGTAAAACATACACTATTGGTCATGAGCTAAAAGAAATATCAACTGTTTTAACAGACACTTAAATAAAAATAAAAATTTAATGACACCTCTTGCTGTGTCATATCCTGTAACAGCGTTCAAATCCTAACAGGATATTGTTAATCATCACATACATAAACTATTGATTTATTATTATTGTTGCTAATTCAATTGTTATTTTATTAATTAATTTACTATGACTATTTTACTATTACTTTTTTTTACAAAAAAAAAAAAAAAAACACTAAATTCTATAATTTTGTAACGAAAAACCCCCAAAACAAACTTAACATATAGTGTGTAAATACATAAACAAACAATCTCGCACCAATTAGTCATAATTAAAAAAATAGTTTAACAACTATTTAACTGAAGTATTTATATATAATGCAAAATAATAAAAAAAAATTTGTTTCATAATAATGGATTAGAATAAAAACAAACCATTAGTTAGACTCATATACAACATATACAATTGTTTGTAATTAAAAAATTATTTAATATTTAATTTATTTCGTTACACTTTTTTTCATTTTTTTGTACATAAATCAGTACAAAATTAAAAAAAAAAAATTAGATAAAACATTGAATAGCAAAAAAAATATTGTGTTTCATGACAACGTAATTTAGTAAAATAGAAAAAAATAACACGAAACATTTTTAATAATATTCGTACATTCAGCCATTATTAGTGTAAAGGAAATACAGTTCTAATAAACAATAGGATAATTGTAAAACAAATTTAACTAAAACTATATATAAACTAAACTATTTGTAGAATATTTCCCATTTCCACATAAAAAGCATAAAACAAACATCACTATTGATTGAATTAGTGTTCGAAAGAAAGAGGTTAAATGATCAAGGCTAAAGAGCTAAAATATAAATGGTGTCCTTAAATACTTACGACATTCTTGATTTCAATTTTTTTCAAATAGTTTGGCGATGTTGTCGAAATTTTAAGACTTTTTTGAAATATCCCAAAAGATTATCTGACTAAAATATGTTTTATGAATACGGCAGTAAAAAATGATACAAATCAGTGATCGACTTTGAGTAGTTTTTTCAATATTCATAGTGAGTCATAAAATTTGAGTATAAGTGCGTATAAATCATTGAAATTTAACTGAGCTGACTTACGCATACCCACAACAACGTTGATTTATAAGTACAACACACAATGAATATAAGTACTACGTCGTACTTATATTTATAGCGTCCCATATTTATATGATTTGCAAAACTACTCACGTTGATTCATATTTTTTTAAGAAACTACTTATCTTCATAGAATGCATCATTGACTCAACAACAAAAATATAAACAGCTCTCATTTGCATGAAAAATAAACAATGTTTCCAGGTCGGAGAGTGCAAGATATTTTTTGGCCGCCAGAAAATTTGTAATGTTTCAATGTGTAATATACAATTTTTGCAAATATGTATCACTATTTAATTTTTAAATAAATGCAACTGATTATGGCCTTTAGACTAAATTTTGGTTGGCTTCTATAATAAGAGGTAAACAATAACAGTTATTTTGTGTTTTTTATTTCCATGTTTAAATTTTTTGCAGCAAATTAAAAAACTGCGTTCTTAGGTGCTCACTTAAATTTGAAAGATAATACGCAAAAACAAAATCTAAATCTCTTAAACAGACATCAAAGTAAGCACTTTATTTTTGCTTGTTCTTTTTGTATTATTTTGTTAAATTTAAATTGTCTATTTTTTTTAACAATCCACAATTATTATGGTGAATGACAAATTGTTATCTGGCAAGCCTAGTTAAAACACACAACTTCATAATGAGTACGCGAGTCGTACGTGCTTTTGGTCGTCTTTTTATTTTGTATGAACGACAATAGCAATCAACTGAGTCATATGTGTTGATGAATATGAGTACTGTAAATACCTTTCATTTAAAAGTGCGTACAAATAGTGAAGACTTTTCAATAAGTATGCGTATAAATCAAAGAAATAATGAATAATGATTCAAGTTGACTTACTTCATTAGTATTCGTTGCAAATCTCTGATAAAAATATGAAATGATACCACTTCATGAGAATTCACCAATTAGGTTTTTTATACCCTTCACCTGTGGTGCACAAGGGTATATATAGGTTTGTCATTCCGTGTAAAATTTCTTCAATTGCCATTTCCGAACCCATAAAGTATATATATTCTGAAAGCTTATGAATAGGTGAGTCAATTAAGCATTATACGTCTGTCCGTGTGTATGTTGAAATCAACTTTTTGAAGCCCCCCAGACATTTCCCAGACCCGTGTAATACTATGTTCACACACGCGCCTTAATTTATGATATTTTCGCAATCAAAGGCCTTTAATGAGCTCAATTTACCATACAAACAATTACTTATAAATTGTGCAATGTGTACTTTATTGTTTCACTTATTGTCCAAAATTCGAAATACAACACTTGAGAAGTATGTTCAGTGGCATTTCTAATACACAAAAAACAAAAAGTAAAAATAAATATGCAAAATAGTTGATGGAAATTTTTATAAAATGTTTAAATAAATTCAAATTCATATATATATAGTATATGTATATATGTAAATAAAGGGTCCGCAATCTAACGTTTTTATTTTTTTTCAACTAGTGCTTATTTCGTGAATGGTAACACTTAGCTCATGTCTGATTTGACAGATAAGTAGTTTTATTCTTCCGCTGAACGAATATGGTTGTGTATACGCTTGAACAACGCTGGGAAATATTGCGATATTACTTTGGACGATTTTGCCAAAACAATCATCTTTTCAGATGAAGCTCATTTTGATCTTGGCGGGTATGTAAACAAGCAAAATTGTCGCATTTGGGGCACAGAAAACCCGCACGCATACATTGAAAAGCCGATACACCCAAAACGAGTCACTGTTTGATGCGGATTTTGGTCCAGAGGCATAATTGGGCCATTGAGCAAGGAGTGGCCGTAGCCAATGGCGATCGTTATCGGGCCATTTTTGGAAATATCTATTTGAGATACCTTCTCATCTTTCAAAAACTCTGTATTTAAACGCAATTAGACACAAAATTTTTTTTTGGATTTTTGTCTATGGGATATGGGATTTTTGTCTAGTGCGGCGCTATGTGCCACACAGCAGAAGCTACACTTCTTTATAGCATTTAAAAAAAAAAAGTTATTTGGCAGACCCTTTATTAAAAACTGAAGAGAAGGCATAATTTGATTTGGTATAAATACATCGTATTTTTACAGCTTTCAAATGCTAATTAAGTAAGATAAATTGAGTATGTGCGAACACTTACATATTTTAATTGCTCAATCAACACTAAATTGAAACACTTAAAAATTTCTGTCTGGACAGGGTATAAGGTACCAAAATATTGCTCTACAACAACTGGGATATGATAAAAAAAAACCTAGACCACCTTGTCTTTTAACACCAATACAAACTGGATGAACGTAAGTAGGTTCGAATCTCAGTTAAAAAAAAAAAAAATTTTTTGTAAACTTACATACATAAAATCAATTTCTAATTTTACAATGGGATGTTTTTAAGCGGATAAAGTCATTATAAAGTTAATGAAATATATATGTATGTACGTATTTTATATTAATGAGACGAACGGTAATACACCAACATGTCAAAAAGATTTTTTCCAAACAATTTTTCTAGGAGAAGATCATTAACTACTCAATTTGATGTATATCAAACAAAAAAACTAAAATTTTGTGAAAATGAGCGAGATTACTTAATTGTGAATAAATTCGAAAGGAATTAACCGATTTTTATGATCGCTATCTTATTTTATTCCTACTACATGTGGCTTTGCGATGAAGTAATAAATTTGAAAAGTCTTTGCCGTTTTCGATTTTTCATGATTTTTTTAAAAACAAAAAAAATGCAATTTTGACGTAAAAAATATATTTTTAATTTACTAAATTCTTTGGGATATTCTCCCATAATTTTTCAATTATATTTATTTGGTTGTTGGGTTTAAGCTGGTTTATATGCATTTCACTGGTGCTTATGCCAGATCATCAGTAAACCTTTACCCAAATTCTTGAAAAAGTTTAAAATTTTTTATAAGTTATATTTTTAAATTCTCATTAACAAAATGAGAATTCAAAAATAAAACAAAAAACCATAAAAAACTTTTTCAAAAACCCAACCAACAATTTTTTTAATTTTGAATTTATTTTATTTTTCTAATCCCTTTAACATTTGGCTAACCGTTGGTTAACACGAAATGCTTATAAGGGCAACCAAAAAATAAAATGTTTTATTAGTTAATTTACTAAATTCTTTGGGATATTCTCCCATAATTTTTCAAGGGATTAGAAAAATAAAATAAATTCAAAATTAAAAAAATTGTTGGTTGGGTTTTTGAAAAAGTTTTTTATGGTTTTTTGTTTTATTTTTGAATTCTCATTTTGTTAATGAGAATTTAAAAATATAACTTATAAAAAATTTTAAACTTTTTCAAGAATTTGGGTAAAGGTTTACTGATGATCTGGCATAAGCACCAGTGAAATGCATATAAACCAGCTTAAACCCAACAACCAAATAAATATAATTGAAAAATGATGGGAGAATATCCCAAAGAATTTAGTAAATTAACTAATAAAAGATTTTATTTTTTGGTTGCCCTTATAAGCATTTCGTGTTAACCAACGGTTAGCCAAATGTTAAAGGGATTAGAAAAATAAAATAAATTCAAAATTAATAAAATTGTTGGTTGGGTTTTTGAAAAAGTTTTTTATGGTTTTTTGTTTTATTTTTGAATTCTCATTTTGTTAATGAGAATTTAAAAATATAACTTATAAAAAATTTTAAACTTTTTCAAGAATTTGGGTAAAGGTTTACTGATGATCTGGCATAAGCACCAGTGAAATGCATATAAACCAGCTTAAACCCAACAACCAAATAAATATAAGTAAAAAATATATTTTTTTCTTTAATTTTTTATTATAACTCCGAAACTACTCATCCGATTAAAACGCAATATATAAACGGATTAAAGGCTATGTAAATCTAAATTTTTTAAAGTTTATTTTAAGAATATCGGTTTAACCGTTTTCGAGTTATTATTAATTATGTGAAACAGCATCTAAAAAAATCTTGAATTTAAAAAAAAAAATTTAAAAAAAACCTCTTCATAGAATTTAAAATTTGGACGATATATGTACTACTGGAACCACAACACATCATAATTGCATAGTGGTTTTAAAGGCATATTAAATTTTGTTGCCTTGTGTAATACAAAAAGATTTTACCGAGATATAGCCGCTAAAGAGTGTAATTATTTGTAATTATTAAAGCGTTAAAGTAATGTATGACCATAGACTCTACTTTTAAGTATACCCGGTAAGTAGTTCTTTTCAAATTACTTTGTAATGCGAATCTTTTTTCTCAAACACTAATTTCTTGCAATAAGTAACATTAATACATATTTAACAGATGAGGTACATACATACATACATTCAAACATACACACATATACCCACACACATACTCACATTTCTATACATAATTTAAAACTCAATATATTTTCCCCAACTAATATCCAATACTTCGTATGCTTAGAATTTAATAATGGTTGTGTTAAATAAACAAACAGAATTACAAAAAAACAAAAATAATACATAGTACATATGTACATAAGTTTCCCTATTAAAAATATATAAATTTTTTTTTAACTACAAACCCTTCTTAAGAAAATATTTTAAAATCCCTAGAAAAAAATAACAAAAAAGTGCTAAATTTACTCAACAGAAATCTAACTAAAACTAAATAGAAATTAGTTTAAAATTGTATAAAAAAAAACATATATTATAAACTAAAATTAAAAGAACTTAGTTAAATTAAAGAATATTTCAAAAAAATAAAACAAAAGCTTTCACACATTTCAAATGCTTTAATTTATTTTACTTACTAAAGAAAAGAATATTTAATTATTTATTCATAACTATTAATCAATCATTTGATAATGAATTTAATTTAAAATTATTTTCAAAAAAGCAACGCACAACAAACACATGTGTGCAATACGAACACTTACTTACATATTTGTATAATTAATTAAGAACATTTCTACTATTTATATACTAAAAATTTAATTAAAAATTTTATTGAAAACTGCACCAAAGATCAAGATCAATCTACACAAATCACATACTATTTACACAAAAAAAAAACAAAAACAAAAACAAAAATGCTCAAAAGTAAAAACTATTTTATCGACGCTTAAATAAAAATCAATTGTTAACACTATATTTAATATTTAAATTAAAAAAAAAAAAACAAGAAACTTTACTATTATAACCTAATTTAGTTTAATTTTTATTCCACTATTGAAAAAGAGACCTTAACAAAATTAAAAACTAATAAGATTTTATTATAAAAAATTGTATTCCCTTTGCATAGTTTGAAACTTTATTAAAACAAAAAAAATAATAACAATCTTCAGTATTTCTTGGCCAAATTTAAAGAAAACTTATCAAATCTTTATAATAATAATAAAAAAATAAAATTTTTTTTAATTTAAAAATGACAAGGTACTTTATTTTAAATATGGCCACAGTTGTGTCACGTAACGTCAGACTCTTTAAATGCTTATAATCTAAGATCGTGTAGTTTGATTTGTTTTCATTTTTAACTAACATTTTTTTTACACTGCCGCTCGCTTGAATAGGTTCACAGTTATTTTAACATACAAGTTACTTTGTTTAAAAAAAAAAAATAAAGTAGTTAGTTTTATTGACATTTAAAAATAATTATTGCATTACGAACTATTAAAAAGACAAAAATTACAATAATAATAATAATAAATTGCTGGTTTTTAATAATTTTGAAACATATTTTTTGGCTCATTTGAATATATTCAATATAATGATTAAAAAAAAAACAACTAAACAAAAATTATTTTTATGAATTTTGATTATTTTAAATGACTTCTTATAATATTTTAATACAGATGTAAAACTTAGTATATCCCTCCTTATTAGATATATCTTCAAAAATGCGATTTCAAAGGGAGTCAGTCAAAATTTTTTTTTAATCCTTCAATTAAGGCTTATTTTATTTTATAATGTCTTTCTTAACTCATACACTTTGCGAGAAAGCAATCGTCAAACAGAGTCTATAACATTTTTATCAGAAGAATACGAAGGCTACTCCATAATATTAACTTTCAAACTTCAAATCCATTCTATTATAATCCTTGCTGTATGGATCGAGGCTTCGTATTGTTAAAATATCTCCCAGCGAAAAAAAAAAAGAAAGAAATGCAAAAGATAATGTTGAGTTAAAGCCATGATGAAGGTTTAATTTAGGTGAAACATGCATGATTGAAAAGCATGTGTTTATATGAATATATAAATAAATTTCACTCAATTCCAATAAGTGCATGGAACGCACGCACAAAAGATAAAAAGGAACCCATTTTTAATGAGTTAATAATGTTTGTTTTCAGGAATTGTTTAACATATTTTTCATGCATTTGCATGTATTTCAAAGCACATCATTAAAGGCAAACTATTTTGTATTTGAAGAAGCCAAACTTGATGCCTCCTTTTGCACTTATGAATTAGAAGTCATTGAAAAATGTTATTCACATTAAACTAGTGCGCAATTTTTTTGCTGGCCTACTACTAAATGGTTCTAAAAACAGTAGAAATTTTTAAAACGCATTTCAAGAAAATGTTTTAATATTTAACGTTTATTTAAAAAATTATACTCATAAGCCCCATAGCATGACATTGACCCCTACACCATTACACTACCCACACAATTGTAAAGATGACTCAGATAACATGCCTCTTTTCGCAAATCATGAAAATAACTTTAACTCTATCTGAAACTTCCAACTTAATTTTTTATTTGAAAAAACAATATGTTTCATTTTAAACGACATTGTTTGTATGGACAAACTAAAGTCGTTTTGCTTTACCAGTGGTGACATTTAAAGGTAGCTTCTTTAAAAAATGTTATCTTTATAAACGCTTGCCACCTTGTATAAATATATTTTTTGCACCTAGGCCTGCCGTAATACCTGTTTTTTGCTTGAATTTAAGGTAGCTCCTATAATAGATCTTCCGTCTGCTTTTGTTATTACCCATACCTTTACGACCTTTGATGATTTTTCCTCAACCATACTTTTAATACATAAAATTCTCGTGCTGTGGTGTTTGTGATTGAACTCCGAAATGGCTCGACCAATTTTCATGAAATTTAATGTGCATATCGGGTAGGTCTTATAATCGGTCAAAATCTATTTTTCATACTCCTCAACGCCAAGTAACCATAATATAACTAAGACTCTGATATGATTAAAAGGATACTTTTTTTAACACGCCTACTTTAACGCCCACTTTTTTTAATTATGCACTTACATCGATATAGTTTTTAGTATTTATCTTTAAATTGTACACAATTTATAGTCCAGCCAATGCAGAAATAAACTTTTAAGAATCGATCAACATCTTTTTTTCATACTCCTAAATATTTAGGGGACTCACTCACCCCAAGGGACAATTTATTCCTCACCTAAATAACGACTTCTATGAAATTTTAAACTAAGATAGATCTGCATACCGTAGAACACATATGGTTTACGACTTTTTTAATATAAAAAATTTTTCCTAGAAAAAATTTATATGGCAAAACAACGTTTGCCGGATCATCTAGTTTTCTTATAAAATTCATACAAACATTTTTACTTCCCCCAATTTTTTTTTTTTATTGCAGTTTTCCTATGATTTAGGACAGATTCCATAATCGCTTAAATTTCGCCATTGTCTTCTCCACTTACCCTATTAATAGAAAAACAAATATGAAAATATGGCACTTAACACACATACACTAAAAACTTTTTAGAGAATTATCCCTTGTCAAAGGTAAACTGATTGTGTTCGTTATGGACCAATTAAGTGAAAAAAACCAAAAGAAATTACAAAAACTATTTATTTTACCGCTAGTTTTCGTTTTTTAAACTACAGTGGAATCTCTCTTGAGCGGTTGGAGGGCCCGGTCAAGAGAATGACGTTTGCAGGACCGAACCATAGTATCCGTCCAAAAGGGATGTCGACTTAAAAAATGTGTCCGTAATGAGAGATTCTATTGTATTTGTATACAAAAATCTCTCAATTTTAGTTTAAATAAATTATTTTCTTAAAGTATATGTTAAGAAAAATTATAATAAAAATGTAAAAATATATGAACCTATTCAAGTGAGCGACAGTGTACGTTTTATGTACCACAATAGAAATATATGTAAATAGAGATAAAAAGAAAAATATTTTTTTTCTTTAGTTATACAGCCTGGGATTACATGACATTTCTGTGGAACCGCCAAAAAAAATAAATAAAATAAATTTGTGATTCAGCAAAAACAAAACTACTAATTTACTTATAAAATAATTTATTTAAACTTTAACTGCCGTAGTCATAAAAAATATTTTAGGTTTATTGAAGGCTTATTTGACAAATTTCTGTGCAACATCTGTCAAATAAGCCTTTAATAAACCTAAAATATATTTTATGAATACGGCAGTAAGTTTATAATCAGTACATAAGGGGGGTCTCGAAATTTTCACAATATATAAATTACAACAATAATACAGCTTTTATATCATGTGCACGTTTGTACATTAAGGCGGGTGGCCTCCATACCTAAAAGAATAGTTTTGCCAGTCACCCCCTAGAATTAAAAATATGTAAATGAAGTTAATAAGACAGGAAAAAAAATATTTTGCCACGCCCCGACATACAGCTCTTTTTTTATATATAAAGCGCCGCCATTTAAAGTCCGATCTCATCATAACGCATATCGTTGTTCATGGCTTGACTATGGCTTCATTTTTGCCCTGGGTGACATTTTAATCTAACGTCAAATGAGAGATGTCAAAAAAGATTGAATTAGGGGGGAAAGATCTAAGATATCATAAATGACACCTTTAATTTGTAGAGTAGATCGGTATTGAATATCAGAAACATCGGTACATAAACAACTGAGATATAAGCAAAAAAACCACGACCACCTCGATTTTTTTCACAAAAACAACATTACAACAACATCATACATACATACAAACGTGTATACTGGTTAGAGTGAACGTGGCATCGAATCCCAGCTGAGACAATAAAAAAAATTTCTTATACACTTCACCTGTGGTGCACAAGGGTATAATAATATAATTTGTAATTTCTACAATTTTCATTTCCGACCCCATAAAGTATATATTTTCTGAAAGCTTATGAATAGAGGAGTCGATTAAGCCCTGACCGTCTGCCCGTCTGTCCGTGTGTTGGTTGAAATCAACTTTTAGAAGCAACTATATGTTCCTCAGATCTGTATATGGTATCAATCTCTTGGAAATATCCAGGAATGAATCGCTATTGAAATTCAGCACAATCGCTCCATAACTTTCTGAGATATGAGCAAAAAACCACGACCACCTCGTTTTTTTTCACAATTACAACAACAACCTACATACATACTGGTTAAAGTAAACGTGGCATCGAATTCCAGCTGAGCCCAAAAAAAATTTTTTTATTTTATTTAATATATTATTTATATTTTATTTTTTTTTTACACTTTTTTTAATTTTTTTAAAAAATTTTTTTAAAATTTTAAATTGTTTTTTAATTTTTTTTTAATATTTTTTTTTTGTAATTTTTTTTTTATTTTTAATATATTTTTTTTTTTTGTATGTTTTTTATATGTATGTACGTGTTTCATATGAGATGAATGGTGATACAAACAATTGTTATTGCATGACATGTTGTGAAGGGTATTTAAGATTCGGCTTGGCCGAATATAGCACTCTTACTTGTTATTGTTTCAAAATTTTCCCAAATCATTATGCATTAAAGTGATCGGTTCTGCAGCAGCCAAAGCTTCTTAGAGACATGTCATTCTTAAATGTAAAATGTAAACAATTTTTTTATCCTAAATCTTACGTGAATTTTAAGACACCCTATAGTACTTTTAAGTGCAAAAAAATACTGCGGGCAAATTACGGCATTCGATTATGATCGAAATTTTACTCGAACGATCGAGTTCGCTGTGCTGGTAAAGAGATTCTAATTGAAATTTTAAAATTTCGATCTTGTTCGAATATTGTAATTTGCCCCCTGAGTTACATGAAATTTAAACAAGAAAAATAAATTTTGCTGAATTACATGTAGAATGTTTAAACGAATTTAAAATCAAAACAAACAAAAAATCTTAAATATGTAACAACTAAAAAGCCTAGAGAAAAGGAAATTTTAAGTAAAAAGGTTGCTATAAATTAAAACCTGAAATAATTTTTCCATAACAGTTAAGTGCTTTAATCCCTATCTAATCTAAACTTACTTACATAAACTTACATATGCATAAATATAATCCTTTAAAATAATTAAAATTGCATTATTTATAATTAATTAAATAATTTTTTATACCTGGCTAAAAATGTAAACAAACATAAAACAAATTTAAAAAAAAGAAACAATTAAAAATTTAATAGTAAATGCGTATGTTTGTAATATGATTAGACTAATAAATAGGTTAATAGATATATTGAATTAAGATCTAACAACAACATTAACAAAAAAAAAAGTAACAATCACCAAAAATTATAAAAAAAATCCAAGTAAATGAACTTTAACATTTTCATAAAATACCTACAATATTTCATTAACAAATTCTTAAAAAAAAAACTTTTTAAAACTTGTTTCTTTTATTAGTTTACGACAATCCCTACATTAAGACCTGTTACAACTTTCTAAAACATTTTTTTTATTATAAATCAATTTAAACACTGATAAATTCTACTATGTTATAAATAATCTTTAAAAAAAAATATATATATTTAAAATTATTTTGTTGAAACCCCCTTTCCTTAACTTACTTTCAAAGTAATAAAACTAATTTAATGAAAAATTTCATAATATTCACTTTAACTGTGTTTCACTTTTTTTTTTTTTTTTACTTGGTAAGTCAGCTGTTTCGTGGCAGGTTTGCTAGAACGAATCAACAAGTAACGAAGAGTACTCGGAAAAGTCAAATATGGTACTTTTTACCATTTCAAATAATCATGATTTAAAATAATAATTGCAGAAAAAACACTCAATATATCATACATTAAGATTCGATTCGTGAATACCGAAGTTATATGTATAGCGAGAAATTGATAAATAATGATATTGTACAGCGGACTTTTTTCCATAAAATCTAATACAAATTTGTATCAAGTACTGTTTATTGTTTTAACTTTGTTTTATAGCAGACTTTAAGCGTGATTTTTTATTTGTTTTAAATTTTATTGACAAATAGTTCAATTGCAATATTTTGTCTCAGCGCCTAAAAGCGCCTAGCTATAACTATTGTAAAGAAAACCACTTTATTTTTTTATACCCTTCACACAGTGAAAAGGGTATATATAGGTTTGTCATTCCGTGTGAAATTTCAACAATTTTCATTTCCGACCCCATAAAGTATATATTTTCTGAAAGCTTATGAATAGGGGAGTCGATTAAGATCTGTCAGTCTGTCCGTCTGTCCGTGTGTATGTTGAAATCAACTTTTTGAAGCCTCCCGAAATCGCTTGGACCCGTGAGAGGTATTAGAATATCAGAAATATTCGGGAATAGATCGGTATTAAAAATCAGAAACATTGGTACATAAACAACTGAGATATGAGCAAAAACCCACGACCACCTCGATTTTTTTTTTCACAAAAACAACATTACAACAACACCATACATACATACAAACGTCTATACTGGTAAGAGAAAACGTGGCATCGAATCCCAGCTGAGCCAAAAAAATTCTTTTTTATATATTTTTTATTTTTTTTATTTATTTTTTTATTTTGTATTTAATATATTATTTATATTTTTATTATTTTTTTTTAATTTTTTTTTTAATTTTTTTTGTTTTATATTTATTATATATATTTTAATAATTTTTTTGTAATTTTTTTTTTTTAATTTTTTTTTGTAATTTTTTTTTTTAAATTTTTTTTAAAATTTTTTTTTAAATTTTTTTTATTTTTTTCTATTTTTTATATAATATATTATTTATATGTATTTTTATTATTTTTTTTTTTAAATTTTTTTTCTTTTATTTTTTTTGTTTTATATTTATTATATATATTTTAATTATTTTTTTTAAATTTTTTTTTAAATTTTTTTTTTTTTTTTTTTTTTTTTTTTGTTTTTATTTTTTAACGTACATACGTAAATATATGGGCCTGTTCGTAAATGCAAACGTTGGCAACACTGCAGCTGTCATCTGTTCGTAAATGCAACATTAAAGTCTATTATGCGCAAATAAATACAAAAAACTAATCACAAAAATGGCTGATGCAATAGATGTGTGAGAATAAAGAATGTGGTTTTTTATGATTTATTTTTGATTATTTTACTTTTTAAACATTTTTAGCCTCGAATGTGAAATAAAGGGTGTTTTTTTAAGCCCGATAGAACTTGAAATTGTAAAAAATAACACAAAAAATTAAATTGTAATCAAAATTTTTTTTTTATTCGAAAGATCAATACGTGACATTAACATTTGAAAATGATTTCGGGCATATGGGCACCGCGGCTGTTCTTGACGAAGCGCATTCTGGACGTCCAATTTTGGGCCACTTTTTCGAGCACTGCTGGCCGTATGTCACGAATAACACGAACAATGCTGGCCTCCAAGGCGTCAATTGTTGCTGGTTTATCAGCATAAACCAGTGACTTCACGTAGCCCCACAGGAAATAATCGAGAGGTGTCAAATCGCACGACCTTGGAGGCCAATTGACAGGTCCATTTCTCGAAATCAACTTATCGCCAAATTTTGATTTCAATAAGTCGATGGTTGCGTTCGCCGTATGGCACGTAGCGCCATCCTGTTGAAACCACATCTCCTCCGGATCAATGTCATCCATATTTTCAAACAAAAAATCATTGATCATGGTGCGGTAACGATCTCCATTGACCGTAACGCGAGCTCCGGCCTCATTTTTGAAGAAATAAGGTCCGATGATGCCACCAGCGTGAAAACCGCACCAAACGGTGCATTTTTCTGGATGTAATGGAGTCTGTAGGGTCTCTTGTGGATTGGTCTCGCTCCATATGCGGCAATTTTGCTTATTAACAAACCCGTTAAGCCAAAAATGCGCCTCATCGCTGAACACAATTTTGCTATAAAACATAAACGTCCAGAATGCGCTTCGTCAAGAACAGCCGCGGTGCCCATATGCCCGTAATCATTTTCAAATGTTAATGTCACGTATTGATCTTTCGAATAAAAAAAAAATTTTGATTACAATTTAATTTTTTGTGTTATTTTTTACAATTTCAAGTTCTATCGGGCTTAAAAAAACACCCTTTATATGTCAGATATTGTATTATCAAATTCACAAATTAAATTTATAATAATTTTTTCCATTTTTCCGCAGTGTTCGCTCGTTCGTAAATGCAGCAATATAATAAGCAAAAAGAAGCATCAGCAACATATGATTTGCAGTGGCAGCGCAAAGTAATCATATTGTGCAGCGCAGTGATGCGTTTACGAACAGGCCCTATAATTTTACAATGGGATGTTTTTATATATGTATGTACGTATTTCATATGGGATGAATGGTGATACAAACTACTGTTATTGCATGACTACACGTTGTGAAGGGTATATAAGATTCGGCACGGCCGAATATAGCATTCTTACTTGTTTTTAAATCGTTTTTGATGCTTTAATTTATTATTTTTTTTTTTAATTATTTAAAAATTACCTGTAATATGATATGAAATCTGTGTTTTTGTCTTTCTTGACACCGTGCACCTGTGTTGCCATTTGTCATGCCATTTGTAATTTCTACAATATTCATTTCCGGCCCAATAAAGTAAATATTTCCTAGAAGCTTGCGATTAAATAATATTCATTTTTCTATGTATTGGACCTGTATAAGGTATCAATCTTTTGAAAATGTCCGGTAATCAATCACTATTGAAATTGATGGCCCCAAACTTACTGTAATATGAGTAAATAAAAACGACTGTATTATAAAATGAAAATATAATTCGTTTTATTTAAATTTGGAAACGAATAGTTGACCCGTAGGTAAAACCCTATTAAAATAATGTAAATATGAACATCATATTGGCCAAAAAAACATAAACTTAATAGAAAACAATTACGGCCATATGTATAAAAACTTATAACAGGCTTATAAGTCGTTTTTAAGCAAAATTCACTATTGTTGCATTCATAAACCATTAATAGACGTATAAACCTTTTATAAACCATTTATAAAATCAAAAATTTTATTGCTTGATTTACCCTTCTTTAAACCAAAAATAAGGCGACATTTTATGTAAATTTGCGTTAAAAAATTTTTTTAAAGAAATTTTGTTAAAAAATTTAAGAAAAAGCAATTGAAATATTACAATTGATTAGATTAACACATTTCGACATATAGATATGTAAGTGCAATTTATACAAAAGAAAATAATAAATTTAACAATTTTAAAATAAATAAAATTAAAAAATTATAATAGTGATGTAAGAAAAACGTAAACAAACTTTTAACCCGAATACTTTTCTTATTGTTATTAACAAAATAGGTAAATAATTAATATTTGTATTATAATTTTTGCTCAAAATTTTTCATATACCAAAGTTATATACTTTTGATTTTTTCGATGTTGTTTTTGTGCTTTAATTTTATAAAAAATGTTACCTTTACTTGATACCCGGGTAAATCTTATAGTAGTTATAAACACCACTAACAATAAAATGACAACTAAATATAAAAAGCGTTGCCATACATACTAATAAAATCACTACAAACATTTAATAACTATAAAAGGTTTATTGTACGTTTATAAATACAAATTCTTATTAGTGGTTTATAACACAAAAAGCGTTTAATAACTATTGTGCACTATAACCATAAAATAACTACTTTTTATGCATATAGCCGTTACTGTTTATAACTGCAGAGCAACTTTTCCATAATATCTGACATAAGAACATTTTAAAATTACACAATTCATGCACTAACGCACGTATAAAAAAATATTTTTTTTTTTATTTTACAAAAAGTATAAAAAAACAGTTCTTAAACTAATACTTAAAAAAATTATTAAAATTTCTAAACAACTTTTAACAATGGTTTACGAACACTTTATTTCTAACCTTAAACATTTTTCCGAATCCGTAGTATTCCACCGTACCAATTCGGCAATCGGCCGACTTGGTTTAACGAACAGCATTAGTTCCTTATTCAGCACGAGCGGTGAGAATTTCGTTGTAATAACGGCTTTAGTTGAAGAGCGATATTTTCCCATCAAAGGATCATCCGTAAACGAACGACCGCGTTGATCAGGCGATTCTTTAATGAAAATAACATCATTGATCGAATCGTCTATAAGCCGATAACTAGGTTGACGATATGGACTGTAGCCTAACTTCTGGCATATTTGTCGTACTTCTGATATATCGGGTGGTGTAGATTTGGGAAAGCACTTTGTGTGCCAAATACCATAATTTTGCTCTATAAGCTGACCGTATTGGGGCGGTCGTGAATAGGGTCTATAAAAATAAGAAAAAATTTATATTTTCAAAAAAAAATATTGTTTTTTAAATTTATGTTTAAAGCACTTTTGTCGCAAGTCTACGGATTGTTGTATGGGATGCTCAATGCCAAAACAATAACGTTCGTCTTCGCCATTGGGACAGTCTTTTTCCTTGTCACATACAAACTCATGTGGTATACAGTCCTTTGAGGATCTATAGAAAGAAATTGCTTTAATTTTGTTTTTAGTTTTTCATTTATTTAACATACGGTCCACATTGATAACGATCAGAGGTACAATTACACAAAACCGGACTTTCATCACTTTTGTCCCAGCAATTTCGTACACCATCACATATTTTTGAAGGATCGGTGGCCCTGCAATTAGTTTTATTGTTGATTTTTTTTTTTAATTATTAATAACAATAATCCTTGCCTTAGATAGGTAAAACAAGAGCATATTGTCGGCTCATCTGTAAGATCTTCACAGTCCGCTATATGATCACAGAATTTGGTTTTTGACACACATTTATCCTCAGTACGACATTTCATTTCCGCAGGACCACAAGCTAAAACAAAATTGATTTAAAATTTTTCTGCAATTCAAACACATACATTCTTCAAACTACTTTTATTTTGGCGTTTACACTTGTCAGGCTTTTCATCACTACCATCATGACAGTCGGGATGGCCGTCACAAATTTGTGTGGCATTTAGACACAAGCCCAAAGGACATCTAAAGTCTGAACACAATGGGGCATCATGAGAAAATCTACATTGTGGAATTTCTGTTGAATGTAATATAATTGACAATTTTTTGTTTTCATTCCCCTGTTTCAAAAGTATTATTAATTCTCACCCAATGTTTCATGTATCGCTTTGTAGGCCTCTTCTAAAGTTCTCATGGGAAAGGCCTGCTTAAAACTATTGCAGTTTGTATTATTGTAGGAGAACAGAGCGTTAGGAAACCAGCCCGTATCATTGCTGCGACATACCAAAATACCTTGATCTACAGCTTTCAATACCGTTGCGTTGACATGTTTGGTACCAAATTCTGTACAAATAGTATATTTCGAAACGACATCCATTTCCTCAGAACTCTCTGAATCGCGCAGTGGCACCTCTTTTGATATATTAACTACATCTTCAGCGCTAACACTTGTTTCTCTCAATAATTTAACGGGCGGACCTTTTTCTATGAAACGATAGCAACTTGTTGCCGAGCTGCGACATTGTTTGTCATCCTTTTGTTCTTTTAACGCAACAGTTCTAATGCGACCATGTGAATTTTCGTGTAAAACCGCTATACACTGGTGTTTTGGATGATTGTCCAGTTGAGAGCTAGAAAAAGAAAACTACAAAATTATGATAGAACTAAATCAATAATAATAAGTTCTTATACAAAAACAGTTTTAATAAATATCCATACATACAGATGTATGTATGTACATAAACCTTTTTTACTACATATAGGACCAAACGATTATACAATTTTATGTGGTGCTGCAAATCTAAAAGTCTTATCTTATATATAACATTTGAAAGAAACAAATGCAAATGTGCACAATTTAAATACTATTAAAATCGGTTAAGGGTTTTTTAGGAGTTAAGAGCGTTTAAAGTTGCTACTAACACATACATATGTAGCAAAACAAAAACAATGTAAGGCTAAAGCATAAATGCGCGTTTCATCAAACAATTTATTTATTTATTCATGTTTTCAAAAATCAAGTACAAAGAGTAAATCTTATATAAAAGTACTGATTATGGGGAAAAGTTATAATAAAAATGTATATAAAAGTACAAAAAATTAATAATTTAACAAATACTTATGTATAATTAAAAAAGAAGAAAATGTATATATTATCTATGCATATTAATTTCTCACGAACGCTCTTTGTAGTACTCATAAATTAATTTCTTAAATCGGGTTGCACTGCTAGTTGCTTGTATTCTATGGGGAAGATAATTCCAAATACTTATAGAGTATATAAAAAAATGGTGGCTTGACAGACTTGTAGCATGAGGTATTTGTATTAGGCGGTTTCCTCTTACAGATCTGAATGGTACTATTTAGTCATATAAGTATTGTGGTTATTTTATGTAAGTAAATTAGTGATTTACATTTTAAAAAATTTTCAAATGTTACTCCAAAGATACGCTTCGAATAATGTGATATTCTGCTAAATCTGTTGATGCCAAATATATAGCGTGCAATATTATTAAATACAACCTTAAGTCTACTTTTGTTACGCTCATCACATCCAGAAAACAATTCACATCCGTACAATAAAGTGGGTATAAGATATGTTTTAGCCAAAAGCATCCTCACCCCAAAAGGTATAAACCTTTGCGTGCAGCATAAATTTTTCAACATTCCGTAAGTTTTAGCTATTGCGATGCTGACATGTTCACTCCAAAGTAGGTGTTTGTTAAAAGTTACTCCAAGATTTTTAACTTTATCCACTAAATCAATACTTGTTTGATCGAGAACAATTTCTGGGATATAAGGCAAAGTACTTCGTTTTTTTGAAATTAGCATAGCCTTGGATTTGTTAGGATTAAGACATAAGCCATTTATCGAAGCCCAAGACCTAATGTTTTCAAGATCAACATTAATTTTCGTAACACAATCACTAATGCCTGAGACATCACAACCAATATATAGTTGCACATCATCAGCGTACATCTGAACTTCACAATACTTCAATTGAATTGGTAGATCATTAGCATAAATCGAGTATAATAACGGCCCCAATATAGATCCTTGTGGTACCCCTCTTGTTAATTTCATCTTAGTAGATTCCATGTTACCATGAAACACAGATTGTGACCTTCCAGTTAAGTAGGAGCGCATAAGTTTCGTCGCAGTAGTAGAGAAGTTAAAATAATTCTCCAGTTTTAGTATTAGGATATCAGCATTCACTGTATCAAATGCTTTGGAGTGATCCAGTAAAATTAAAAACAGTTGTTTATAACCCCACCAGGCTTGCCATTTTAGCACTTTTTATGCTAGATTTAGCTTTTTTTTCTTAAGTTAGCACCACAGCAAATTTATTTATCAGGTAATTGCAGTTCGGAGAGAATTTTTTGTTTATATTTTTATATATGAAGTTTGACATTTGAAATAAATTAGAAAAGAGAGAAAATTGTTTTTTATATATGCATTGTGACAATTGAAATTTAAAATAAGTGTTGAAAAAATAATCAGCTGACGAAACAAGAGTACCTGATGAATAAATATGCCTTGGTTAGCACAGAAGATTTTCAAAAAAGTGCTAAGTGCTAATTTAGCACTTTTCAATAATAATTCAGCATTTTTTGTACTTTTTTCATATAAAATTTAAATGCAATCAATTATTTTTATATGTAAATTTTAGATGATATTTTGTTTCTTGTAAATATTATAGCTTGTAAAATATAAATGAAGGAAAAGTTGATGGACATAATTTTGGGAGATGAGGAAGAAATATTTGAAGAATATTTGATACCAGATCGATATTTAGGATATGAATTCAAAACGTTATTAAAAAAGAATAAAGAAATAAAGAAAAATATATAATATCTTCTGAAGAAGAAGACACAATCAGAAAAATATGTTTACATTTTTTAAAATCGCTTGTAAATTAACTAAAATATCGGCTTCCCAAAAATATTTTGATATTAAAAAAAAAAATTTCAACATTTTCAATAGATAATACCCTTTAACAAATTAAGGCACCTATTACTTACTTGTATCTTAGAAGATATGAATTTTAGTATAACTGAAATGAATAAAATACAAAATCAGTGGAGCTATATAACTGAACAAATCTGGCATACCAATATAGATACTACGGAGTTTTGGATTCAAGAAATCCAATTTAGAAATTCAATTATAAAAATCTTTTCAAGGAATTATCGGATTTTTTCAAACGCTGAAGTGGAGCGTTTATTTAGCTTAATGGGCTTAATAAAAAGCAAACTTAGAACAAAAACAAGTAACAGTGCTATATTCGGCCGTGCCTAATCTTATATACCCTTCACAACGTGTAGTCATGCAATAACAATTGTTTGTATCACCATTCATCCCATATAAAATACGTGCATACGTACACGTTAGAATAAATGTGGTGGCATCAAATCCCAGCTGAGCCAAAAAAATTTTATTTTATTTAATATATTATTTATATTTTATTATTTTTTTTTATATTTTTTTTAAATTTTTTTAAAATTTTTTTTTTTTAGTTTTTTTTATTATTTTTTTCTTATTTTTAATATTTTTTTTTTTTGTACTTTTTTTTTTTTGGTATGTTTTTTACATGTCTGTATGTATGTATGTTGTTGTTGTAATTGTGAAAAAAAACGAGGTGGTGGTGGTTTTTTGCTCATATCTCAGAAAGTTATGGGGCGATTGTGCTGAATTTCAATAGCGATTCATTCCTGGATATTTCCAAGAGATTGATACCATATACAGATCTGAGGAACATATAGTTGCTTCTAAAAGTTGATTTCAACCAACACACGGACAGACGGGCAGACGGACAGACGGTCAGGGCTTAATCGACTCCTCTATTCATAAGCTTTCAGAAAATATATACTTTATGGGGTCGGAAATGAAAATTGTAGAAATTACAAACGGAATGACAAAGCTATATACCCTTGTGCACCACAGGTGAAGGGTATAATGAACACACAACTTTTATGTTCTGTTATACGTATAAGGGAAAGCGTAAAACTAAATAACGTATGTTGCTATAACAACAATATATCGGACGATGTTTTGATTAAAATTGGTTCATCTGAAAAATACCAAAAAGAATTTGTATGTGAAGAAAATTATATGATTGAACTTGTTAACCTTCTTACCACATTTGAGTAATAGTTGATACGTCTTTTGTGTAAATATAATATTAATAAAATTGAATTTAATTAAACAAAATATGTATATAAATATCGCAAAGTTGTAGCACTTTTCTTTTTAAACTGTAGAACATTTTAGCACTTTTTTTCGAGGTTTTGTGTCGAGTGCACATGTTTAGTGGCTGTGTTGAGATTTATTCAAATACAGTGTGTAAAAAAATTATGATGAAATTAGAAAAATATTTTTAAAAAGGCAAATTTAAAACTGCAAAATTTATTGAAAATTTTCCATTTTAACAAGAAAAAAAAATAATAAATTCTCTGCATTTTTATCAGTTTTTTACACCTAAAACAATTTCTTATATTAAATTTTAATGGAAATCTTACGTTTTTTTAACTAAAAAAAAGCAAATTCAGTGTGAACTGCATTAAAATATATATTTTTAAAAACCAAAACAATTTTTTGTGACTAAATTTTGATAAAAATCTGTGAGCTTACTTTATCGAAGCACTGTACTTTAAAATTATCTCACCAATACGGCTGCAAAACATTTTTGGGCATCAATGTGCTAAAGTAATGTTGATACAAATAGTTTTTGTAAAAAGAGTCCTTATGTAAGTACTATATGATAAAAATAAAACCGAGAAAAAGTAATAATTAAAACTCCGATTCAGAACATAGATGCTCAAAAATATTTCGAGAATATTTAAATACAACAACACGAACAAGTAAGCGCATAGATTTCCATTCAAATTTAATATAAAATTTTTTTTGGTATAATGCAGTTCACACACATTTTTTTTGTATTTTAGACTAAAAAGTAAACTTAAATATAGACGCAAGAATTTTACAGTGGATACTATGCCGAATTTGAAGTACCTGGGGAACTCAAACTGGGGATCCATAAGGAATTACATTAAGGGGACTGAGTTCTTGAACGAGTCCGATATTCATTTATGGGAAATTATGATTATGGGTTTTAAATTGGGAATTCCGGTTCCCACATGGAGCGCACAACATGCCAACTGGGCATTAGTGTATACCTGTCATGGGTTTGGGCTTTTAGTGCCCTTCCTTTTCAACCTAACCTAACCTAAGCTTAAATATTTTCATTAAAATTTAATCAAAAGAAAATATTCTGGTTGTAAAAAAATAATAATGCAATTAACAGTGAATTTAATTTTTTTTCTTGGTGAAACGAGAAAATTTCTAACACATTTTGCTGTTTTAAAATTTAAAACATTTGATTTTATATATTCTTTATACTATAATTTTTTTACACACTGTTTTTGAAAAAACTTTCACACAGCTTTAAACCTCTTGAGACCGTGGGTACACATACATATGTGTACCTGAACGCACCTAAAGTTATTTCTATTTTTCTATTTGTCATCTTGAAGTTATTAGTGGTAGTTCAATACCAATAGATTGCATCGTTTTCATTTGTAGCTCAGAAGGTATAAAAATTTTATAAAAATATGCAATAGCAATTGGTTCGTGTTCAGATCCTAAGTAGTTAAGCATGAACACTAGTCGCTGTCTCATGGACAACTTAATTAAAGAACATAAGAATAAATGAGGTACTTATGTATGTATGTCTTACAAACAATTATTTGGTGAAATGGGCACCTATAGTTTAAGAGATGTCTTTTTGTTTTATTGTTCTCCATTCGTAGTTTATAAGATTTACTTTTAAATTAGGGATTGTTTTTTCCTAATCCAGCTATTTCTAAGAATGACATAAAACTTTGTGTTGACCTAGTTAAATTTCAATTTTAAAATTAACGCAGTGATATTATTTAAAAATGTTTTCTATAAAATTATTAAAAAAATTATCTTAAACTAAATATATCGTAAATTGAGATTTTGATGCCGTGTGGTTTTTTTTTATAAGAAAAACTGCTAAATCCAATACTAACTCAATTATTTTAACTCAATTAATACGATTTATAGATTATAGATTGTAGTCATACATAAAGAATACCATAAAATAAACCACCTATATCTTTGGTTTTCCTCACAAGCTGCAAATATGAAATATAAAAAGTTTTTTGTTTTTCCTGTAAAATTTGCTGAAAGGGAGTTAGCAGGTTTGCATATTAAGCCAACGATATATTAAAAAGCATTTATAAGTTTAAAATATTATGAAAAATCAAAAAAATTAAACATAAAAACGCCACCAAAATCTCACACAAAAAACGCGTAAAAAAACTTCTAAAATATATTCGAAAATATTTAAAAAATTATATACCAAGCGCCTCTTAAAATTCATCAACATTTTAGGTATGTACATTTGATACAGCGCCATCTGTAGATGTAATAAGCACAGAGTTTTTAAATAACTACAAATTTTACTATGATGATGTTTTAAGTCATACTTCTTATGACAACTACCGTCAAATAATTATTATAAGCAGTAGCTGGAATATCAAGACAGTTTTACAAAAAATGTCGTGATTTCGATCACAAACTTTCTCCAAAATATTTAAAAAAGTCAACATAAACAACGAATGAAGCAAAGCCGCGAAAAACGTTGTAAAAGACAAATTTTGCAAAACCTGTTTTTTTGCAGATTACCGTTAAAATTACTCTCTTACATTTGTTCAAACACCCAAAAATCAAAATTATGCATTTTATCGCCGTCAAAACGCAATTACAATGAGCCAGTCAGTGGAAGAACGTTGTAAGTTATAAACAAAAGTCTACGAACGGAATTGTCGAACGTGACTGATAAGTGTAAAAGAGGTACAAAAGGAAAAGTATTTAAAAAAAGAGATAATCAAACCTTTAAATACGTTTTTTTGCTCTCTTGAAAAATTATCATTTTGTCATTTGAAACGTTATTCGGGGCGATCCTTCAAATGTTTGAATAAATCAATTCGTAGTGTAAAGCTTTTCTTACCCATCCGGTATAAAGGTTGGCAATATGAAATGCGAAAAACGAACGGGTCTTTCCAAATGAAACAGCAAGACATCACTGTGCGGAACAACTTCTGAGCAGTCAATGCGATGGATCTCTTCATGATTACTTTTGTGCAGAGTATGTTTAGACTTGCCACCACCTAACAGAGCCACAACGTAATCTAAATTCAATCTAAATCAATTAAAAAGTTCAGAACATTTAAAGCAATTTCTCAATTAAAACTGTAAATAAATTTACCTTATACCAAAATCACACGTTTCATGTACCATAACCCAATTTTTATCCATTAAAACACCCAAACACCAAAGCTTGCCATTTGCATAAATGTCTACCAACCATGGCCAGTGCAGTTCTTCTATAGCATCGTGCAGATTTTTATGCACCAAAATACTTATATTCTGTTTTGTATCAATAACTTTGTCAAGTTTCTGCAAAATTTCTTCTTTTTTCTTCACCACCACTGTGGGCACATGTGGCTTAACAAACACATTGGGTTTATTGTGCGTCTCCACAGATGGTTTAATAGGCTGTACCTCTAACTCATTAAGTGGCTTCTGTTGTCCGGCACTTAAAGTTTTTATAGGTTCAGTACGATTCGTTTTTGCCTGACATTCTACATAAAGAGCCAAACAAGAGTCCCTTGACTGTTCAATGCGTATTGATCTTAAATTGGTTTTCGGATCTTTGGAAAATATGTTTTTGATGGGGAAAAAGTGCAAATTGTCGCTGACAATCGATAAAATCTCTTCATTTAATCTTGATTTCTGACGAATTTCCGGACTTATTGGTACAATATGATCATGTTTCGTCGACTCAGTGGTGTTGTAGAACTTAAAACCTTTAAAGCCCAACAGAGCACATACTTCGGCAGCAGTTTTGGCATTATGTTCGCCAAATGTTGTCTCATGTGTACAAACGGTACGCCATATGCCATTAATGTTACGCGAGAATATACCAGCTGTTTGAAGGGCAGGTCGTTTGTGTGAGTCCAGCTTAACTTCTCTGCCATTGGTGAGAGCAACTATAGTTAATTGATAATATTATAGAAATAGTAAAAATATCCGAATGAAGAAAATAAATTAATTAATAAAACCTATTTTTTTAAAAATTGTTTTAAAAATCTTTATTTGGAGAAAATTTTCAATACATTTTTAATCATTTAATAGGCCTATGTATAGGCCCAATGTAAATATTAAATTATATCGTTCCAGTAGTTTTCGAGAAAAACATGTGCATAAAATAATTTAACTGCAGCGCCAAAAATTTAAGGTTTTCTTTTTTGATACTAAACTGTAATGAGTCGTGTTGGTTAATAAATATAGAATTTGTAAATAGTACCATTACAATACCAACTATCTGATCCAAAATGGAATAAATATCTTAATATATTCAACTGTTCTTTATATCATGCGTTACTAAATAGCTAAACCCGCATAGCTGGTCCCAACATAAATATTGAATATCGGTCCACAAATCAACTAGTGAATGGAAAAAACTAAGATTTTTGTACATAAATTAAAAATGTTCGACTACATCGCTACCTTAAAAGTTTCTAATATCAAGTTTTTTACACCGTTAATGGAAACACAAAATTTGACACTTATTCGAATACAGTGTCACCTAAAAAATAAAACAAAAACCAAACAAGGATTGGCGCAATTATAAAATATATCGTTCAGCCTAATAGATCTTACGGTTCCTGAGAACATGCACTTCCAACAAACGCACAACATGTTTTATAGAAAATATCTATATTTGTATTTATTGAAAACTTTTAAAAATACTCGTACTTAAAGAAAATTAAAAAAAAATTATTTAATTTAAGAAAACTTTTTAGGCTTTTATTAAAAACAATATTCGTTAATTGTAGAGTTTTTAGCATGAGTGCCAATTGTTATATCCACAATTTTAACGTTCGAACCTATTAAGTATACATATTCTAAGTCCCTATAGATAGAGAATACGATTTAGCAATGTCTTTATGTCCGTGTGATAATTAAAATCGAATTTTCAACAATATATTTAACGAGCCCAATTATCCATTTTTTAATAAAAAATTTTATTAATGATCATTTTGAGTACAATATTCTAAAATGATCTTTCATTTAACAGTTTGCAAATAAATCCTTCAAAATGTTGTGAATTTTTTCAATATAAATGTATGTAAGTATTAAATAACTTTGAAAGTATGATGGATCTATTAGCTCTCTATTTCTCCAATGCATCATGACTACTTTCAAAAAATTTTTCATATTAAACAAGTAAGAGCGCTATATTCGGCCGTGCCGAATCTTATATACCCTTCACACCGTGTAGTCATGCAATAACAGTAGTTTGTATCACCATTCCATATGATATACGTACATACATATAAAAACCATACATATATAAAAACATCCACATTGTAAAATTATAAATTTACGTATGTATGTTAAAAAAAAAATAAAAAAAAATTTTAAAAAAAATTTAAAAAAAAAAATTTAAAAAAAAAAATAAAAAAAAAAATTAAAAAAAAAAAATTTAAAAAATAATTAAAATATATATAATAAATATGAAACAAAAAAAAATAAAAATAAAATATTTAAAAAAAAAATTAAAAAAAAAATAATAATAAAAATATAAATAATATATTAAATAAAAAATAAAAAAACAATAAAAAAAAATTAAAAAAAAAATTTAAAAAAAATAAAAAAAAAATTTTTTTGGCTCAGCTGGGATTCAATGCCACGTTTTCTCTAACCAGTATACACGTTTGTATGTATGTATGTTGTTGTTGTAATGTTGTTTTCGTGAAAAAAAAATCGAGGTGGTCGTGGGTTTTTGCTCATATCTCAGTTGTTTATGTACCGATATTTCTGATTTTCAATACCGATCTACTCCCGAATATTTCTGATATTTTAATACCTCACCCGAGTCCAAGCGATGTCGGGGGGCTTCAAAAAGTTGATTTCAACATACACACGGACAGACTGACAGGGCTTAATCGACTCCCCTATTCATAAGCTTTCAGAAAATATATACTTTATGGGGTCGGAAATCAAAATTGTAGAAATTTCACACGGAATGACAAACCTATATATACCCTTTTTCACTGTGTGAAGGGTATAAAAAAATAAAAAGATGTAATTAATATAATTTGATCGACATACCTTAAAAAATATTGAAATTAAGTTTTTTTTGTATAATATATAAAAAATTGGTTTGATTCAGTATCTATATGTATAAAAATAAAATTCTGTGTGTGTGCGTGTTAGCTATAGACTCCGAAAACCGATCGAACTCAAACTTTGGCAAGTTGTTGTACACATTCCAGGAAGTGTTTATAGCTGGTAAAAAGTGAGCGGGGCCATGCCCATAAAAAATTAGTTATCATTTTTAGCCACTTGTACTTGACCGATTTTTCTGAAACTTTTCAAACATATTGAGCTGTCATGACCTTACAGTTTCGTGATTAGAAAAGTGGGCGGAGCCACGCCCATCAACAAGTTATAATATTGAGGTACTTGCACTGCACCGATTTTTCTGAAACTTTGCACACATATTGAGCTGTTATAACTATACAGTTTCGTATTTAGAAAAGTGGGCGTGGCATAACAAAAATTTATAATTTTTAACTTCTTGCACTTGATCAATTTTTTAGAAACTTTGCACACACATATTGAACTCTCATGATTTTACAATTTCGTGATTAGAAAAGTGGGCAGTGCCACGCCCATAAGAAAAAGTTATAATTTTTAACTTTTTGCACTTGACCGATTTTTCTGAAACTTTGCACACATATTGAGCTGTCATGACTTTACAGTTTCGTGATTAGAAAAGTAGGCAGTGTCACGCCCATTTAAAAAGTTATAATTTTTAGCTTTTTGCACTTGATATTCAATTGAAATTCAGATTGCATTTTTATTCATTGCGCGTCGGGCTTTTCTAGTTAAATATAAATTTCATTAACGTAAGATTTTTATATTTTGTTTTCTTTAAAGTGGTGGATGTTTGTCATGGTATAATTATATAAGGTCATTAAAATTCGAAGAGAATTTTTTGAAATCAGTTTTTTTGATATGAAGTCCGACAATTGGAAATTATGAGAAAAGAGAGAAAAGTATTAAATTTTAATATTTAGAAAGAAACAGCTGATACTCAAGTGCTTAATTGAAACTATCTTATTAAATTTGCCTGGTTTTAGTTTTATTTTTTTAATTAATTACGAATATGTACTTACAACAGTCCTGTTCATCTTCTTTAAATTTACAATCAATCACATTGTCACAACGTTTTTCCAATGACAAACATGTTTTCGATAGAGGGCACAAATATTCGTCACTACTGCAGCTTCCTAATTGACATTATATTTTAAGCGTTTTACTTTTGGTAGACAATAAATTTGATCAAATAAAACTTACCACAGTTATCCTCATCGGTTAAATCTTCGCAATCAGGTTTTCCATCACATATTAAAACTCCTAATTGATCCTGGAAGCAAAAAAAATATATAGTATTTATGTATATCTATGGTCACTAGTAGAAAGGCCCTAACTCGTATTTTTTATGAAATTCAGTTTTTCAGTGATTTCAATATATTTCACACAAATACACATCGACCCAAAAATTTAACGCAATAATATCAAAAATATCGGTTTTACAAGCAATTTTATAAAAGAAATTACATTATGATAATACAGTTTCTTTAACGTTTTTGCCTTCTCCTAAAAAGTTACAATTATTTAAGTTAGGGCCTTTCTACTTGTGACCAACGATATGTAACTCAAATAAAACGAGCCGCGGTGAAGAGATCGCAGGTTTTGGGGGTAGGTCTCGTTGCCATCTTTTGATGTATATGTTTAGTTACAACAAAACGTTAAAATTTTCTTGCGAATCAACGATTCTGTGACAATAGCACAGCGGCAATTTTATTTCCGTTTTAATGTTTCCCCTTGTAAGTCGATTCCATCAAGGAAAACCATTCGTTTGCGAATCTATTATTTAAACAATACAGCATTTGCAAAAACATGGAACGCTAAGGTAATGCAAACATAGACTTTTATAATTTAATTTGAAACAGATTCCATGAAAATCCGATATTTATCATGCTCTAGCTCTAATAATGTTTGATAGAACTATTTGCAGATACTTAATTAAGATTTGAATTTTAACCGTATTTATATAGTTCAAAAACTACATCCTCAAGATTTCGTAAGAATTTTTGCATGATAAATGATTTTATTTTGTTGACCTTAGACGAAGTTCACTCCCTCAATAACGGTCCTTTTACAGTCAACAGTTAACCGTCTAGGTTGCAGTCTGTAAAACAGCTACAATAAGTCCTTATATTAAAAAAATGGGTAAATCCTCATTCGAATGACAATATTTTTACTTCAGAATGCTTAATACTCATTTAGGTGTTTTCGTTCAAAGACCACCTCATTTCACAATCGAAAAATAGATATCAATGACAGATACATAACATAATGTTTAAAAGATGTGAATTGATCCGTTTAGTAAACAACGCAATGTAAAGTGATATTTTCCTTTCTAATAGTGTTTAATCTAAAATTGGTCGCTAAGACCTAGATCTAAGCTGAAATGTCTCCTTCAACAGTTGAATTATATCACAAACAACCAGGTCAAAGAAATAAAGATTAAAATTAAATGTTTATTATTGGCAGATTTCGTTCGCAATAAAGTATGCCTTCTGTACTGCTTATTATTCCAGCAGTAAAAACAATTGACACCAGTTGATTTCAATAGGAATTATTTTTACAAAAAAAGGCATAACAAAGCTATTTCCAATTGTACAACATCGCATATAAAATTAATGAATTGCACAAGAGCTATTGAAAGCAGAAAAGTATTAAGTCTATTTTATAAGAGCTTTTTGATAATGAAGGTTTTTTTTTGACGACTACCCACTGTAAAAATCTTATATTGTTTTCTCTACTCTTTTGCCAAAAAAAAATAAATAAAAATAATTTTTGGCCTGTACTGTAAATTTTGAGATGACTCAGTTTAGTGGAAACGGTGTAATATGTAGTTGTAGTCTGATTGTTAGTTCACTTTTGAAAATCAATAATTTAAAGCATTATTTCATGAAGATTGTTGTCAAACTAAACAAAAGCTTGCAAGTTTATTGAGGGCTATTTAAGCAGCTATTTCAAACTGTTCGCAAGCGGCATCCGAAATTAGGAAATCGAGAACCACATGAATTGAAACCGAGATATCTTGAGGGACGATTTTGCATGGCCGAACTGCTGCCTAAATGCCATAAAAGTAAAATATTACTTTACTGATTCATTAAATTACGATGAAAATATGTCTATTACGATAACCTGAAGCGTAAAAGATGTCACGTAAGGCCCGGCCATGCAGCTGAATCAACACCAAAGTCCAATATCCATTGTTCTTAGGTAATGATCTTTATTTGGCAAAATCAAAAGGTTTCTATTTATTATAAACTGCTTAAATTTGGGAATTTTCATATACCGAATACAAATAATTCGTTTGAAGCCAGCATTGGCCGAAAAACACTTAGAATTTCAGGCCAGGCATGAAACCGTAATAATCCATTATAACAACCACTTGTTGAAATACCCGTTAAAACTATTTAGAAGGATTAATTTGGGAAGTTTTGCATCGCGCGCTTTATACTTCAGACCTTACCCTGTCCGACTGCTATTTTCTTTGATCGATGCGAAACCTTCTCTCTGGAGTATACTTCGCTTCAGAAGAAGCTATCCGGCTTGATTCATTCATTCTTTTGGTGTGGAACGTATATGTTGCCAGAAAGATGAGATAAAGTCAAATCTTACACTGGCCAATACTTAAAATACATTAATATTGTACAAATGTTTAAAAAAAATATTGCATTTTTAAACCATAATTCTTCTCGTGTAGATCAATCTCGTCAATGTCTAGTTTAAGCGTTTTTTATATCCTTCACACAGTGAAAGAGGGTATATATAGGTTTGTCATTCTGTGTGAAATTTCTACAATTTTCATTTCCGACCCCATAAAGTATATATTTTCTGAAAGCTTATGAATAGAGAAGTCGATTAAGCTATGTCAGTCTGTCCATCTGTCCGTGTGTATGTTGAAATCAACTTTTTGAAGCCCCCCGACATCGGTTGGACCCGGGTGTGGTATTAAAATATCAGAAATATTCGAGAGTAGAACGGTTTTGAAAATCAGAAACATCGGTACATAAACAACTGAGATATGAGCAAAAACCCACGACTACCTCGATTTTTTTTTCACAAAAACAACATTACAACAACAACATACATACATACAAACGTGTATACTGGTTAGAGAAAACGTGGCATCGAATCCCAAAAAAAAAATTTTATTATTTTTTTTTTTCTAATTTTTTTTATTTTTTTTTTATTTTTTATTTAATATATTATTTATATTTTTATTATTATTTTTTTTTTATTTTTTTTTAAATTTTTTTTTGTTTTATATATATTATATATATTTTAATTATTTTTTTTAAATTTTTTTTTTAATTTTTTTTTTTAATTTTTTTTTTTTAATTTTTTAAAAAAAAATTTTTTTTTTTTAACATACATTCGTAAATTTATAATTTTACAATGGGATGTTTTTATATATGTATGTTTTTTATATATATGTACGTATTTCATATGGGATGAATGGTGATACAAACTACTGCTATTGCATGACTACACGTTGTGAAGGGTATATAAGATTCGGCACGGCCGAATATAGCGCTCTTACTTGTTTAATATCAGAGAGTGAGATAACATTTTCTATTTATTTTTGGAAAATAATGGTTCACTGTTCGCCAGCAGGTTGTATTTTCTTATTTTTTTTTTTTTTTTTGTAACCGTTTCAAAGTCAAAATTATAAATACTTTTTTAATGATTTCCTTATCAAGTTTAATATAAAAGATAATAAAAACAAATAAACCAACAATTCGGTTACATTTTCATATCTTTTAGTAATTCTTACCTTCAAATAATCTCGACAACTGCAACCATCTTCGTCTGTACCATCTTCACAATCAATAATACGGTCACAACGATGTGAAATATCAATTATTTGATACATCCTGAAAAAAAACAGGCACATACATACATACATATTTGAATTGTTCAAAAATAAGATACGTACATGTAGTACATGTAGTACATAATAAAAAACGAAAAAAAATAAATACAACTCTAGAATTTAAAAAAATTTTTCTCAGTATTAAAACACAAACATACTCACTTTTTGCATATAAACTTGTTTGGCGATTTCTTCGGCATAACTGGAGTGGTCAACTTAACATCTACTAAGTATTCCGTTGTTGTTCGTTTATCTGTGGTTTCATCAATGAGCACACTATCGGATGCAAGAGTTGTCAAAGAATTGCTAGAGACTGTCGTATTAGGAATATCGGTTGTACTATCGTTCAAAAAGTTAGTAGTAGATTTTATTTCCATAGTAGTCTCTTCTTGTACTTTCTGGGTGCTACTGGATGCAGCTGGGGTAGTGTTCTCATTCAAAATAGTGCCAGCTGTTGTGCTCTCAAATAGTTGTACTGCTAGTGTTGTAAATTTAACTAAATCAGTAGTAGAACTAGGAACAAATGTACGGATGTCTAAAGGAGAATCTGTAGTAACGGTGGGTAATATGTTCGATTCCTTTATTTCACTTGTTGTTTCACTGGTTAATGAAGTAGTTTGAATAAATTCGACTGTGGTATCAGTAGTTGTCACTGATGTTTTAAACTCCGTTGAATTCATTATGTTGCCATTGAGAGTTTCAAGGGTATCAGGGAGAGTAGTTTTAGAATTTTCACTGTCTTCTTTAGCATTATCTTTATTAGTTTCCCTTATTAAAGTATTTTCCATTAGGCTTATAGGCGTAGTTTCTTTGCCATCATCCTCTGGATGATAATCACTTTCAGTTGTGGTTATATTTTTTTTACTTGCTACATCGGGTATAAAATTATAAATACAGCCCACTTCATCTTCGCCACCCAAACAATTGACAGTACGATCGCAACGTTTTCGCTGCGGTATACAACGCTTACCACCCCAAACACATACATAACCGGGACATAGTTTCTGTGGCTGCTTCTTTGGCAAAAATTCTGGTCGTACTGCCATTTCAATCCAATCTAAATATAAAGCAACCCTCGTATAAACACCAAACTCATTAGGTCTAGCACAACCATTGCCATGACTAACAACACCAGCTAAGTACCACTCATCATTATTCGTTACACTTTTACAGAACAGTGGTCCACCGGAATCGCCTTGACAAGCATCTCGACCACCTTCTGGATCACCGGCACAAATATCTTCAGCTTCTCGATCTTCCTTTTCGATACAAGCTTTACGTATAGGTATACTGACTTGACGTAGGGCGTCACCTGGGACAAATAATTAACAAAATTTTAATTTTTTAAGAAAAGTATTAAAAATTCTAAAACTTTAGAGTATCTATTAGATTCCATACATAGCCAATTCCAATTAAAAATATTTAACAATATACAATACTTACTTCCTGGTCCCTTTTCCCTAACAGCTCCCCAACCAACAGTCGTACATATCGTATTCTCTTCTGGACCCCAAATCCAATCATTTCCCGCTGTTGTGCGGCCTATATCGGGCAAACAAATAGGTTTAACCCACCGATTAAATTGTAAGGGCTCTATTAAACGTAATAAGGACAAATCATTACGCATACTATTACGTTCGTAGGCCTGATGTACGACCACATGAGAAACTGGTTGTGTTTGAGTTGATAGAGAAAAACTGGAACGCCTTAGAAGACCAGCACGAACCTCATAGTAGTATTTATGGTAATTAATCACACAATGGGCAGCACTAATAATCTGTAAAAGAAGTTTGCTTTATATTGTACGAATATAGGTAAGTTTTCAGGGTTTTCCAGTACTATTAGTATCTGCAGATCTTTTAATGGATTTTGAGTTTTAGTTTTTTACTTAAATCTGTAAAAATCTTAGATCCTACTTATATTAAACTGACACATAGTGAAAAAGAAATGTGACAATAAAAGTAACTTCTTAAGGCGACTTAAGCTGAAATTGAGTGTGTCTCAACATAGTAGTTTTAAACTATTTTGGACGATTTTGCAAGACATAAAAGCTTCTTATTATTTATCAAAGTATAATATCATTTAATGCCATAACTTATGTATTTTAACAAACGATCTGAATTAATTTACGAAGAACAATACATTGTTTAACTAAAAGGAGAAATACTCTATAACAAACTTTAACACGAAAAAACATATGAACTATTTTTCCTTATTATCACAGGTAATCAGATCACCATGGCATTACAAAGTTTTGAAAACTGAAAAAAATACATACCCATTGTGCTGAATAAATAGTACCACCGCAATGGAAGTGGCCATTTCTATAAAGTGCTACAACAAAAGGCCATTCTGTGGGCTTACTAAATGTCCCACCAACAATACGACTCCCCTCATTTTCTATTTCACGTTTTTTTAGTAACTTGGCGGCAGCGGCTTGCATCTTTGCAAATCGTTTAGACCTCCGCGATAATAGACTTTTAGCGCTGCGTTTTGTAAGACCACATTTTGTAGTGTTGCAACTGACGTAAGCAATATAATCGCCTAATACATCTAGGCTATCACGCTTTTGACACGACTGAGGGAAATGAGCATTACCAATGTGGGTAGGTTCTATAAAAGGGCCAGGCAAGGATAATGGCTTAAATGATAATTTGGGTTTGCCGAAATGTCCTCCTTCATTTTGACAAGCTTCCAAAGCCCAATGATCACCATTATTGCAGACAGGATACCATTCGCCACGATAATTATGATAAAGATAGCCTTCCGAAGATGAAACCGAATGAGACTAAGAATTAAATTAATATTAAAAAGTTGTTTAATATTGTTGTATTTAAATATTTTCTCACCATATGATGAGTTATATCATTAACTATCAAACTGCACTCCATTTCGTCTTTTCCATTTAGACAATTTGTGAAACCATCGCACTTTTCTAAACTGCTATAACACATGGACACGGTCGAGCGATTATTCAATTCATATTCCGAAGGATGTTCATAGCAAGAAAACATATAATCATCACAACCGTAACAACCAATCTCATCTTCAGCCATCGGACAATCGGCATAGCCATCACAAATGCGACCACTGTCGATGCGTTGACGACAAGTACAAGCCGCCTCATCACTGCCGTCCGAACAATCTACAGAGCCATCACACCATGCACTTTCACGTATACATTCATTTCCACCATAGCAGGCTATTTGACCCGGTAACTCACACTTAAAGTGATCTTTGTGACCCAAATGCTCTGGTAGATCAGCATAGGAAGCATAGATGATATCAGTAGATAAAGAGTTGTTAGAGTTACTAGAGCGTAGTTTGAAATTTGCATTTGAAAAGCCAAGGCCGCTTAAAGCATTACCGAATCCACTTATACCGCCGCCACCCACAGTACCCATAACACCAGAATTACCATGATTTTGCATATACGTACAAAATAATTGCCTTTGTTGCTTTTGCTGCTTTAGCAATTTTTGAGGCAAGGAGTTCTTGGAAAAGATATTGGGTATATTTCCTTGAGCACTGTTTGTTAAATTACCCTTTTTTTAATATTATTATAAAACTAATTATCTAATTTGAACTCACCCTTGAGCGCTACCAGTTGTCTGACCAAAGAAACTGCCAGTGTTACCGAAATTTTGTGGCATCAAGAATATGCCGCTCGTACCGCCAGCACCACCACCAATAACACCAGCACTGGTGCCCCCAAAACCAACTGGCATACCAAAGTATGAAGGCGTCCATAGGGGCATCTGATTGAACATACGTATATTAGCGGGTGATACGTAAAAACATACTGGTATGGTAGGTGTGCCAAAATTTGGATTAAACATGAACTGAGCCGAAGCTTTCATAGTTTCTCCTGTAACAGGAAATCCGCCAACTGGAGCTCGACTAGTAAACTGTACCGTTGATGATTGAGTATAAGATTCTGCATCAGGTTCAGATTCAGGTTTTGATTGTGACTGAGTGTCTGCTGGTGGAGAGGCCTTATCATGCATTCTTTTAGCCATACGTTCACACAGTGTCATAAACTGGCTATCGGCTAAGAGGAACAACAAAAAATTATTTTTTATTTTTAATATTGTATTTTTCTAGAGCTACTTACCGCCAAAATTATTCGGATTAATTGGATTTAGTTTTGGTCCAAACTTAGCAATTTGTTTAGCATCCATTTCCCCAAAAGTATCAATAATTTCCTCTTGATTTATTAAAGCTTCCTGCTGGAACTTTTTTTCCCATTCAGCACGATCTAGAGGATCAAAAGTTTTATTTGACTTTTCGGTAATTGTGGCAACGCGTTCCAAACTCTCCAGCATATTTTCCAAACTACTTGGATTATCTAAGGGATGGAATTCATCATCGCTACCCAAACGCTCGTTAACCTCTTTCATCGTAGTAATTTGGCAACTGCTATCCCTCAAGGTAGGGTCACATCTCTCGGCTTCCTGTTTCTTCTTATAATCCTGTGCTAAAGTTGTTAAAGGTTTCCCTGTAGTATGGGATTCGGCACTGTTTGCATCACTGTCAATAATCCAGCTGTATTTTATTGGCTTCGGTTTGGTTGGATATTGAATAGAGGTTACATTTACAGATATTTCTGTTGTAGTCGCAGTGCTATTGTAAGCTTCAGTTATTTCAGCTGTCAATTCTTCGCCATCTAAAATCCAATCAAACTGTAGTTTTCGCTCCGTTTCACTTCTAATTGTTGACGCATTAGTAGCGATCTTTTCAGAAGGCTCAATAACGGCCGCAGTTGAGGTTTCTATGGTTCCTGTTTGTACTGGAGTTGTACTAATCGAAGTATTAAGTTCATTTAAAGTATTTAAAGCAACCGTTGTGTGGTGAATATCTTCAAAATGATCATGGGTTATTACGGAATTTTCTAAGCTGTCATGGCCATCCAATATCCAACTTATTTTTCCAAACTTTTTCTCTTTGGCTTTAGTAGTGGAAGTGGAGGGGCTATCTGTAGTTACACGTATAGTACTACGTTCTATGCCTTCAGTGGTTTTATCCAGTTCTGTAATACCTTTAGTATCGATAACAGTAGTACTTGATGGATTTTGTGCAGTTGAAGATAACATTTTGTATGAAGTACTTTTCTCTATACTGTCGACTTTAGTTGTGGAAGTAAAAGGAACACTTGTTGCTCGAATAGTATTTTTTATAATAGGACTTTGAGTGAAGGATGCAACTTCCGTAGTACTTGGAATTGAATTTATGGTAGTAATAGAATATGTTTCACTTTTATCATTCTCTGTAAAATTATTTTCAATACTATGAATTATCTCGGTGTTAGTACTAGTAGCCGTTAATACCGACAATTTTGTAGAGTTTTCGTTAGCTGCTGTTGTTTTATTTTTCGTAGAATTTTTCACTTTCATATCTGGCAATAAAGCAAATTCTTCTTCAGAACTATTAAAATCTGTGCCATCCAAAATCCAACTAATTTTACTGGGTTCAATTTTTTCCGTTTTTATACTTGTACTATTGTTGTCAACAGCACTGGGTTTTAAAGTAGTTGATGTTATTGTTGTTTTGATTTCTGCTTTAGTTGTGGCTTCGAAATGGACCTCCTTCGATTCATTACTACTTGAGCTAGAGTTGGCCTGTAGTAACATTTCACTGTCCTTAAAAATTGTTTTCATTTTTTCCATTTTCTCATTTATCTCACGAGCCAAATTATACATTCGCATAAAGACCGCCATACAATCCTTGTTATCATTCGCTTCCTTTTTACAACGCTTATATTCCTTTTCCAACTTACTAATCGCCAGTTTGGTACGTTTATTTCTTACTTTTGCATACAAACTTTTAAGATCCAAAGAACTTTGCTGGATTCTAATCGGGTCTATCGATTCTAAATCTGATGGTTTTTGCAAAGTACTTAATGTATCAACTTTCTGTGATTCTTTATGGTCCTCTCGTTTAATTCTTCTATTCATAAATCGAAATTTTTTATGCTGTATATGTAAACTACGCCCATGGGCATCATTGATGTCAAAGTCATGTACAATTTCTACATTGTTTAATTGAGAATCGGCTATCAGTTGCAAATGATGTGGTAGTTTCAAGTCAACATTTGTGGGATTTTTTACTTGATAGTGTTTCATATTTAAAGCCATAATTTGTCTTAATTTATCTGAGGAAAAAAACATTAAAATTGATTTAATTAACAACTTTATTTTTTGTTTTTCTTTTTTTTTTCAAAATAATCTCACCCATGCGCTCTAGTACTATCCCATGATATATAATTGATGTCAGGATTATGAGGAACACAATTACGGACAAAGCACATATTTTTGTTAGTATAAGGCGGCTACATTTTCGATGTGCTCTTAAGCGGGAATTTTCAAGTTCTAAACAAAAATTAAAAAAGAATCGATTTTAACTAATAAGTTTTAATTATTTCAATTTAGAATTAAGAGTTACTGAAAGATGGGTATGTCTTAGGCCTTTGTTATGAGCGATATTCGATCTTTGATTGTGTCCGAAAAAGCTGTTTTAAAGTTTTTCTATTAAGCTTTCGAAAATAAAGTACTATTGTGAATTCCATTCCATTTATTTGAACTATCATCTGTAACTTAAACTTTAAAATGAGGTTTGAGACAGCTACTCTAAATTTGGTAGATACAAAGGATCTTAAGGAGACAAGTTTCTTCATGATAATCCAGTTTTAGAAAAATACTATACAAAGTTCCTAGTGTAGCAGCATATATCAAAGATTGTATGGCTTTTGGACACAGTTTAGATAGTGGACCTTTCCTGTGCCAGTAAATAAAACGACCAAAAGGTTAAGGAAATGTGGACCGGCTTAAGTTGAATTTCGAACCTATTTTTATAACAACAAAAATTTTTTATATGCACATACATATATAATTTGATGTCTTTCTTTTTGAGAGAGAGAAATAATTTTATTCTGAAAACTCTCAACAGAGGCATATTTAATATCCGGTAATCGCAGTTAAGACAGAAAATTTGTGTTTACAATTATAAAATATATAAGAGGTTTGACATTTTAAATAAATGAGAGAGAAGAGAGAGAATTGTTTTTTCTATCTATGGACCAAGGCAAATTTATTTATCAGGTAATTGCAGTTCGGAGAGAATTTTTTTGTTTATATTTTTTAAGTATGAAGTTTGACATTTAAACTACATTAAAAAAGAGAGAAAATTGCTTTTTATTTATGCATTTTGACAGCTGAAATTTAAAATAAGCGTTGAAAAAAATAATCTGCTGACAAATCAAGAGTACCTGATGAATAAATATGCCTTGCTATGGACTTTGAAGTTTAAAATAAGTGAAGACAAAAATAAGCAGCTAACTAATTAAGACTACCTGATGAATGTATGTATGTATGTATGTTTTCATGGTAGAAATTTAAAAAATCGTTTTTTTTTTTGTAAAATTTAAACGACTTATTTACATTCGTATGTATTTCATATGGTCGCATTGATTTTTCGAACAAATTTTACGAAATGAATAATAGTGCTACAGAAAACTTTCAGTCAAAAAAAATTTAACCGAACTTAAATTTCGTTCGAAGCAAATAGCTGAATTCACCTTAAGTATACAAATATTATTATTATATCAATGGGTTTGTTCATTTACTAAAAGTGTTGACTATTTTTTACTAGATTGTTTAGGTTTTATAGGAAATTTGTGTAAACGAACGCAATCCAGAAAAATTCAGTAAAAAATAGTCAATACTTTTAAGTAAACGAACGAACATAATATATACATATTTATTCTTACATATTTATAAACATTAGACTATACTAAAAAAAATTACAGCATGCCTTCGAATATAATATTGACATTTTTGCAAAAAATTAACCGAACTTTATTTTTTTCTTATATTAGGGGTAGCAGAAACTCAGATCAGGGGTTACTCCGTAATTCGATTCGAAAGAAAACATTTTCGAATTACAATGTGTTAAGCATACAAATTCGAAAAATTTTAGTTTCGAATCGAATTACGGAGAAACCCCCCAGGTGGGTAAATATTAAAACGGAGTATTTAAGGTCAATAACCTTTAGAGCAAAAAATATTTAAAAGTTTACGGTGCACTTGTTTGCCTATAAATTGATACGATCTAATGTAAGTATATATTGTATTCATAGCTAAACAATTACTTGCCACATTAAAATTTAGAGATTAAATAATAGTTTTTTCTATTGAGCTTGAGATCACTTTTCTTAACAAAAAATAGTTTTAATTTTATTTTCCGATATTTCGCTACCACATTTGGTAGCTTCCTTAACATATCAAAATTAATTTCTCTTACTAAAGGTTGGTTAGCAGTTTTAGCCACAATAACACGGAACTATTGTGTTGCTAAATTAATTAATTAATTTTAGTGAACTTTCGAGACAATTTTCAATATAACTTTTGAGTTTACTGACTGCTTCACGATCACTGCATTACTTCCTTAACCACATGTACAAATTTCCTGCCAAATCATTAGCGTACTTCACAATCTTGTGCAAATGGTCTTGCATTAGTGCATTTGCAAAATAGTGGAGTATATTTTTACTTTACACTAACAAAGTATACATAAATAGAACATATTTGCAATGGTGCAAATTTGCAATGGCAAATACACAAGATTGTGAATTACGCTATTATTTAAACTGAGTTAATTCTTTATGTATATTAAATGTAAATAGTTAATTTTTTCAAATTTAGGGTGGAGTAAAATAACAATTCTAGTAAGGTGGGAAAGGGAATATTGCAGCCCCCAGAATTATCTGATGGCCTTTATAAACTTTCTGTTAAGCCATTTTATTAATGCATTTGAACTCATCATCAAGTTTTTCTTTAATACCATGTGAGATAAGGTCATGATGGCTTTATCTCTCATTCAATAGAGAGATAAAACCTTTTTTATTTTTTTTTTATTTGAATGAGAGGTAAAGCCATCATGGCCTTATCTCACATTAGCAATATTAGAAAATGGCGTTATCTCTCATTTCAGTTTTGAAGAACTTTTGCATTTTACATTGATTAATACTTTTCTTATTTTTATAATTACTTAATTTTTATTCTTGTGACGCACGCAGGAAAACTTTATTCAGCGAAGCCACCTGCCGCGTCCAACTGGAGGAGAAAACCCGTAAGCACGGCCGCAGGCCGCCACGCGGAAAAACTTTAGTATGTGAGGCCAGATTTCAATACTTAACTTTACTTTTTCCGGGAAAGACATTTTTTTATTCTTGTGACGAACGCAGGAAAACTTTATTCAGCGAAGCCACCTGCCGCGTCTAAATGGAGGAGAAAACCCATAAGCACGGCCGCAGGCCGCAACGTAGAAAAACTTTAGTATGCGAGGCCAGATTTCAATACTTAACTTTACTGTTTCCAAGAAAAGACATTTTTTTATTCTTGTGACGAACGCAGGAAAACTTTATTCAGCGAAGCCACCTGCCGCGTCTAAATGGAGGAGAAAACCCGTAAACACGGCCGCAGGCCGCAACGCAGAAATCTTTAGTACGCGAGGCCAGATTTCAATACTTAACTTTAGTGTCTCCAAGAAGACATTTTTTTACAGAATGTTATTATTATTGGAATCTGGCTTTGCATACTAAAGTTTTTCCGCATGGAGGCCTGCGGCCGTGCTTACGGGGTTTCTCCTCCAGTTGGACGCGGCAGGTGGCTTCGCTGAATAAAGTTTTCCTGCGTGCGTCACAAGAATAAAAATTAATTAATTATAAAAATAATTATAACAATATTCTGAAAAAATATGGCTTTATCTCTCATTTGCGAAAAAAAATATGGCTTTATCTCTCATTTGCGAAAAAAAATATGGCTTTATCTCTCATTTCGCAAAATTTTAAATATGGCCTTACCTCTCAATGATTGGGCAATAAGGCCATTATGGCTTTATCTCCCATTCAATTGAGCATTAAAGCCATCATGGCCTTATCTCACATGGTATTAAAGCACCCCCCCCGTTGATACATCTTCCCCACGAGTATTTAAAAATATCTGGATTGGTCCAAAAATAAGCTATATCAGGTATTTGTAAGTATAATATTGTAAAATTACGAAATATGTATACCCAGCAAAAAAATCTATGAAAATAAAAAACAAGTAAAAGTGCTATATTCGGGTGTGCCGAATCTTATACACCCTTCACAACGTGTAGTCATGCAATAACAATTGCAACATTTAGCTCAAATAAAATATGTACATACATGTAAAAAACATACATATAAAAAACATACATATATAAAAACATCCCATTGCAGAATTATAAAGTAAGTTTGAGTATGTATGTTTCCAAAAAAAAAAAATTACAAAAAAATATTAAAAAAAAATATAAAAAATAAATAATAAAAATATAAATAATATATAAAATAAAAAATTCAGTCCCGGATATTTCCAAAATATTGATACCATACTCAGATCTGAGGAACATATAGTTGCTTCTAAAAGTTGATTTCAACCAACACACGGACAGACGGAAATGAAAATTGTTGGAATTACAAACGGAATGGCAAAGCTATATATACCCTTGTGCACTGTGAAGGGTATAAAAATAAGCCTAAAATGTCAAAAATAATTAACATTCAGACATACTCAGCCTTAATGTCAGTGACGTTGTCGTATTTTTTGGTACCGTGTAATATTTACGACAATGTAAAATGAATGAGACCTTGTCGTATTTCTGTCGTTTTCGACACAAAAACGACACGACAACGCCAATGACAATAAGGCCGACTATATACATAAATGACCTTATATTAAAATAATACATTTAAGAAAAGCAATACAGAAATGAAGGTAAGGCCAGTAATGCAGTCCCAGCTTAGCTATCGTTTTTCAAATAAACCCAGCAAAAAATCTATGACAAAAAAGTGTATTTGCAGGGGTTCAACTGGTGACAAAGTGATTAAATTTAGGTGAAAACACTAATGATTTTAACATGAGCGTGTCATTGGAGATCATGTGTTTACATGATTTTTTTAATGAACTGCACTCTATTTTAACAAATTCACAGAACTCATGCATATTTGGTGACAGCGCATAGAGAAAGGGACCTAAGGGTAAAAACAGGTTTTGTTCAGGAGAGCCATTTTAAAGATTAAGGGCGGTATTCATAAAAAATATTTTAGGTTTATTAAAGGCTTATTTGACAGATGTTGTAAAGAAATTTGTCAAATAAGTCTTCAATAAACCTAAACTATTTTTTATGAATACAGCCCTAAATGATTTTTCTATTTTTTTAAATTGTTCACAAGGAAAAAATAATTTTTTTGTAGTTTCGTAAAATCAAGTTATTTTGTTAATTTAGTAGGGGAAAAAATAAAAATAAATATATATTTGCGCTTAGAATCGTCGACTTCACTTTTATAAAACGCGCATATCTCTGGGAGGGAACACTTTTGGGGCATGGGATCGGTCTCATTCATTCATTTTACCCTTAGGTCCCTTTCTCTATGCGCTGTGGAAAGCATCCGATGTTACATGAGTTAATTTTGTTTGTTTACATGAATTGTATAAGATATTTTGCATGATGTTGCATTCATTTTTAAGCACATCATTTATGACAAATTGCTTCGCATTAGGGGAGTCATTTATAATTATTGCTTTTACACAAATAATTTGGAAGTCTTTAAAATGTAATTCACTTTGCACTACTCCCAATTTTTTTTTTTTTTTGCTGGGTATATACATATGTACATATATAATATATACATATATATATATTTTTTTTTTTTTGTAAAAACACATAACTGAATTCGTTAGAGCAACGACGATATATTACATATATTTTCTCTTAAGAAACTACCCAATTGGGTAGCAAAATACCGGAAGATATAAATTATTTAAAAAAATATTGATCTTCAGTTGGTATTTAAGAATATATTATCCTTTAAAATTATTGCAAATTTTTTTAATGACTAAGCTGTTTATAAATTAAAATATTAATAATAATTTTAAACCGCATAAATTATTAAAATACATAAGTATTCATTCACATATGTATATAAATGTATGTACTAAAAGTAGTGGCTTTATTATACATACAAAAGGTATGTTTTTTTTTAATTTATGTAATTGTATAAGCAATTTTGATTTATTTTGATTTCTTTCATTATCCTTTTGATTAAGAAGTTAAAATCATTCATTCATTTGTAGTATTTTGTCTATGTTACATATATGCTTTTTATATTTTCACACACACACATGGTCGTGTCTAGTTAAAAACAAAAAGAACTTACATATGTACATACATACATATGTATTTAAATATACGTTCTTATTACAAGGATACAAAATAAAATAAAAAAAAAGAAATATTCAAGATTTTATATACCGTCACTTGTAAGTTTTGATTTTGTTGACATTTTTATATTCTTTGTTATCCTTTTTAAGTTATGTTTGATTTAATAAATTAATTTTATAATTTTTTAAAAATTTTTTTAATTTTTTTTTTATAAGTGTTTAATTAATTTGTACATCCTTTTGTGTTATCCTTGTTTTTAAAAATATTTTTTGTTCACAATTTTTTTATGATCCTGCATTTTTTTTAACACGATAAAAATTTACTTGATCAATACATTTCACTTTAATCCAATCAGTTTTTCACAGAATGTTAATAAGCCTCTCATTAAGCAAGGTTATCCAATATGGACTATAAAAACTGCAGTTATAAAAATATATACACGTTAATGACCAAGACCGTTTAGTTTTTTTTCTTCGATTTTAACACACTTCCGTTCGCGTAATACCACGTAGGTTAACTGAACCTGTTGAGGGCCATTTACACCGTTTATGAAGCATTTCAAAAGTGGCACAACGTTGCAATTTTTGTTGTATTTTGTCTGTTTGTACAACAATTTAATTAACCGAAAATGTCCACAGTTGATTCGACCCAAATAATCGCAATTTATTTGTGCTGTTCTAAGTATTTTTGTACAACATTTTCACAAAACAAAATAAAGAAGAAATATAAATATGTTTATTGTATTAATGAAAATATTTGTTTGCCTGCATTTTTTTGCTGACTTCAAATATGTACTTAAAAAATTTTGCTGTTCAAGTCTTGGGTAAAAAAAAAAAAACATTTAAGTTTCAATTAAAAACTTAAATGTAAGCTTGTTTTTTAAAAAAAAATCGGTGTTTTTAAAATCAGCTAGATTCTGTTTTAGATTTTTCTTTTTTTCCATTATTATTAATAAACAAAAATGCTTTAAAAGGGGTCGTTCAACTCAAAAGAGATATTAAGCTGAATTACTTCATTTTTTTATTCAAATGACGATATTTCATAAAGTATATACAGTGGTGGGCATATTTATTTTGGCACCTGAGAAATTGTACCATTTTGAATTTTTTCAGATTTCCAAATAATTAAAAATTCCAAATTTTTTTCAAACGATAGTAGCATTTATTTAATAACTAAAAAACATAAAAGCATAGCTTCTTGAATTAAATTTGCATTCTATGCAACTAATTTGAAAATTTAGGGGGTGGCTTAAGTATTTTGACAATTCAAAGTGGTTGCATATCAGTCATATTTGTACTATTTCATATTATTTTATGCATGCATAAAATTTTTGTTAGTAATTTCCATTCGAAAAAAAAAAATAATATGACTTTGCACATTTGTTTTCTATGTATAAGAAATTGTTTATGTCATATTTTTAACTATAATGTCTCTCAGAGAGAATTTTTTTCGCTTCTCACCTCTCAGAGAGAATATTTTCTATTTTATTTTTTCCTGTATACATACAATTTTTAACAGCGTCATCTCTTTGTCTTTTTTCTGGTATTAAATACATAATTATAACATATAACATATTAATATGAATTATATGACATAGTACCTACAATATGAGAGTCTACTTTGAATTGGCCCATAGTATTTTAACTCTTTAAACGAAAATATGTTATTCCGACTTTTGTTATGCTTTTAGATATTTTAAATATTAATAAAACGTGTATCCTCCTTTAACGGCAATGACTTTCCGGAGTCTTTTAGGAACTGAATCGATCAAGTTTAAATGTATTTTGTCGGTATGTCCTCTCACAAAGATTTAACCTCTGAAATTGTTCCTTCCCTAGTTCTTGTCAGATCTGCGTTTCAAAAATGTTTTAATCATTTTACTCTTGTGGCAAGGCACATTGTCCTGTTGGAAAATAAATGACGGTCCAATCAACCTATCGCCAGAAAGAAATGCGTGTTCATTTAAAATTTTCAAATATTGGTTTAGGTTCATCGAACCGTTGATGGGAACCAAGTCTCCCAAGCCTTTATCTGCTCCACAGCCCCAGAACAAGACTGTGCCACCTCAATGACTGACTTTTTCGACAACAGATGCGGTTTTTTTCGAGTTTCGAATTCTTTCGGTTAAATGACTATCAGAGTGAGAATTCCATTTCAACGCAGCGGCTTTGAGTATCAAACCAGGATTAGATTTAATTTGTCTGATAATTTGTCGATCTTCCACTGTCGTTTTTTTACGTTTTCTTCCTGTTCGACGCAAATTAATGGCAGGTTCTGTTACTTTACATTTATTTATTTGATAATAAACGGTTTGTCTAGGTATATTGTACTCCTTGGCAATATTCCAAGATTATACTTGGTTATAATTTCACTCCTGAATTTTGTTATTAACCTTTCATCGAATGTTAATACTTAAAACTCAACAACGACCGCTTTGTAATATATAACGTTGCAAATTCATAATTACATAAGGTGATAGCGTAAAGGAGAGCATTTTTCGGCTCTCTTTTTTATGTATGGAGTTTGACAATTCTTGGCACTGAAATCTCTTTTTTATATATTTATAAAGTTTGACAAACATTGGCTCACAAAGTATAAGTGTACCCTGGAATAGGTAAAGATTTTAACAAAAAATACTTTGCATACGTTGTACTTTAGAATAAGTGTGAAGAAAATATTATGATAACTGTGCCGTTATAGGAATTTCAATATTAAAAAACAATAAAACAATTCTTCACTATACTTTGTCAAAATAAATATGCCGACCACTGTATGAATTTGTATTGAGATTTCCATTGTTAAAAAATATTGAGCAAAATATTGGTAAGCAAGTGACAAAAGAAAATTAAAAAATACATACAAACATATGCATTTATTTGAAAAACGATAGCTAAGCTGGGACTGCATTACTGGCCTTACCTTAATTTTTGTATTGCTTTTTTAAATGTATTATTTTAGTATGCCTGAATGTTAATTATTTTTGACATTTTAGGCTCATTTTTTTTATTTTTTAAGAAAAAAAAAACGAAATATGGTACCACACTGCTGTCAATATAAACAGCAAGCACTAAAAACGACTTACAAAAATCATGAAACATATCTTAAAAGATATTTGTTTTATGTGCCAATTAATAGTTTTTAAACATTTTGAATAAAATTATATATAAAAATTTGTAATTATTATTTAGAGATTCAAAATAATGAAATGAAATAATAATACAACTTATATTAATGCAATTTTTCTAAAAAAAAAAAAAAATTTAAAAAAAAATTAAATCCTATAACAAATAATATGAATGTTTTGTAGTTTTGTATATTTATGTATAGTTATGTATATTTGTGTACAAAAAGAGTAATTTATTTTCATTAATATCAATCAAAAATACATAAATATTTCACTAAAAAAATAAAAAATAAATTCAAAAATAGTTTATTTAAAATATTAATGGAAATAAAAATAAAATAAATTCAAAAATTATAAAGGTCAATTTAAGACATTAATAAGTTTTAGAAAAATAAAGAATTCATTATAAGTATTCAAAATAATATATACAAATATACAAATAAAGCGAACGAAAACGTAAAGTTCAAAAATGTTTAATCGTAAATGTTATACATGTATTCATTAAATCGATAATGCGTCTATATTGTAAGGCATTTTACAACTTATAAAACTATGCAATAATAGGACTTGTTAGTGTTAACATTTTGTAACTAATTAAGTAGTCTTTAAAAAAAATTAATAGATCTACAAAAATAGCAATTATAATTAAATTTTTAATTAATTCAAAATAAAAAAAAATAAAAACGTCAGTAAGTACATTATTTATTAATCACACATTGAAACCAATAGATTTTTTATAATTACGATTTTCATATAGGTCCTTCATTAGATCACGAAACAATATGGGATTAATATTTGAACTCACTTTGAATAAAACAAACCAATCACCATAAGTCATGTCCTCAATAACACTTTGCACATGCGACTTGGGCATAACGCGCAATTTAGTGTGCAGCAATCGCAAACGGAAGGGTTTATTAAAGATCAGCATGCCGCGATAAACTAAATTTAAACCAGCTAATATGCACATGGCAAGAAACCAACACCATAGGAAAGCGAAGAGTTTTTCATTTAAAATATTTAAAGGTAAAATACAGAGTATATCTAATGATGTGGTCGAACCTGAATAACCAAACTTAACCATATGACATTTGGCAATTTTTGGAAAAACGCGTGAAGTCAATACATTCCATCTTGTCCAATCGTAACTGGGTATGGCAGCTATAGCTTGTATATACTTCGACCAAAATCCATTGAGAAATACTTCCAACATTAATATATTCAACACACTAATGATAAAATTCAATGTCTCGCAAAACAAATAACGCGAATTGTAGCAAAAATGTATATCCCTATAGTCGGATGTAAAATATTTAACCAATAATTTACTTCTTGAAATGTAGGTGTCTTCGGGTACTAGGGCATCACCTAATAAATGGAAGTTTAAAAATTTATTTAAATTTGTTATATAAGAAAAAGAAAGTTTGAATCTTACCTACTTCAGAACAAAGTTGTTTTAAACGTTGACCTTCCCATACCTTCCACAGAAATGATGGAAAATAAAATACTAAAGCCTGCAAGAGTAAAATCAATATTATCCACTGATAATACCGCAAATAAACACGTTCAGTTATTCCAGGCTTTTCAGGACCAACACCTAAATATTTTTAAAAATAATTTATAAATTTTCAAATTTAAAAAATATATGCATACGTATTTCTACCTAAATATTAAAAAACAGGAATTTTAATATTTAAAAATTATATATATATTAAAAATTTATACATACATACATATGTATAGGTATATAATTTTCATGTTCTAGAAAATATTGAAAAAACAAAAAGTTTATATGTACATGTATAATATATTCACTATGCTCGGTATAAATTTAACGTACTAAAAAATCTAGTCAACATGAAATCTAAAACTGCACTTTTGAATTTAGTCTTACCTTCCGATATCGCATTACCCTTATCGCGTATATACTCAGTCGCACTGCCAGTCATATTTCGCACCTCATTTATTTGCATATTCAAATCGTAATAATTTAAAATGTACGTTCCCAATGTCCAGCAATAGGAATTTACATATTCCTTATTTTTCTCATCACTTATGCATACTATAGGATCACCGAAATACTGTTTCGCGGACAGAAGAAACGAACATGTGAGCAATATGACCACCGTAGCTTTAGAGTGTAGAGTAAAAATCAGATCATAAATGTGCACCGACTTGAATTGTAAATATTTTGACAATGGTTTCACTGCCGCATACATGGTGTTGTCTTGGGTTGCAAAATTTAATTCCAGAAATTTTTTAATGGCTTTATTAATTTTTCTTACGCTTTTGTATTATCAAACAACTATGCACATAATTGACTTAATTAAATTTTTTTCAGTCTTCGTGAATTTTTAATGCAAATTCTTGTAGAATAAAACAAACCCAACAATGTGTTTATAAAATGCTCTTTTTTAATTGTTTGTTTTTGTAAATTGTAAAAAGGGACAAAATATCCAATTATAACGGTTAAACAAATAATTTTTTAGATAAATGCGCTTATTTAGAAAGATCTATGAAATCTATTACATTTTTGACAGGGTGGTTCGTAAGCAGTGCTATCATTGTCACTGCAACTGCGAATTATTAATTGTAAACATTGAACAGCAGCAGTCAATATAAAGGGTGTTTTTTTAAGCCCGATAGAACTTGAAATTGTAAAAAATAACACAAAAAATTAAATTGTAATCAAACTTTTTTTTTTATTCGAAAGATCAATACTTGACATTAACATTTGAAAATGATTTCGGGCATATGGGCACCGCGGCTGTTCTTGACGAAGTGCATTCTGGACGTCCAATTTTGGGCCACTTTTTCGAGCACTGCTGGCCGTATGTCACGAATAACACGAACAATGCTGGCCTCCAAGGCGTCAATTGTTGCTGGTTTATCAGCATAAACCAGTGACTTCACGTAGCCCCACAGGAAATAATCGAGAGGTGTCAAATCGCACGACCTTGGAGGCCAATTGACAGTTCCATTTCTCGAAATCAACTTATCGCCAAATTTTGATTTCAATAAGTCGATGGTTGCGTTCGCCGTATGGCACGTAGCGCCATCCTGTTGACACCACATCTCCTCCGGATCAATGTCATCCATATTTTCAAACAAAAAATCATTGATCATGGTGCGGTGACGATCTCCATTGACCGTAACGCGAGCTCCGGCCTCATTTTTGAAGAAATTAGGTCCGATGATGCCACCAGCGTGAAAACCGCACCAAACGGTGCATTTTTCTGGATGTAATGGAGTCTGTAGGGTCTCTTGTGGATTGGTCTCGCTCCATATGCGGCAATTTTGCTTATTAACAAACCCGTTAAGCCAAAAATGCGCCTCATCGCTGAACACAATTTTGCGATAAAACAACGGACGTCCAGAATGCGCTTCGTCAAGAACAGCCGCGGTGCCCATATGCCCGAAATCATTATCAAATGTTAATGTCACGTATTGATCTTTCGAATAAAAAAAAAATTTTGATTACAATTTAATTTTTTGTGTTATTTTTTACAATTTCAAGTTCTATCGGGCTTAAAAAAACACCCTTTATAACAACAACTTGTTGCCACAGGCAATGACAATAAAAAACAACCAGCAGATTAGACACTGCTACCTTAATAATCTCCCTTGCTATCGATTACCAAGACTTTGGGCTGGCTGGTTCAAAAATGTTTGTAAAACTTAATCTACACTATACCCTATATGAAGACCTGTATTACTTTAAGTGAATATCATTATACATCTTTTTGCATGGATGATAGTGTCTTTATTTGTAGCATTAAGGTCTCAAATGCGATAATAAGAAAAATGAAAAAAAATCGTATATTAACTTTTAAATACTATAACATATGGAATATATAAGTCAATGACTATAAGTCTCAAGCGATTATATTTCCATTCATCAAGCCGCGAGAAAGCATTTCTACTTGAACAATTATCTAAGGGAAGTATTCCACTGAAGCGTGCAATTAAATATTTAAGAGTAATCTTCGATACTAAACTTTTATTCAAACAGCATGTCAACTAAATTTATGAGAAGGCAACTATTAATTTACAACATTAGCTCAAATAACTCCCTAACAATTGTATATGTTTTCACCTAAAATTAATTCTTAACTTATGCTGGGCAGTTACAAAAAAAATATTTGAACTACCCTGTTATAATAATATGAACCAGTTTGTTAAGAATTGTAACAGATTAAATCACAATGAATTTGAAAAAATAAACGGTTGTAAGCACAAAAACCATTCGCGATTTGATTATAATTTTTGTAGAAAATTAGCGAAATGTTTAATGATACAAAGTATTTAGCTAAATATTTGCAACTAAAAAGTGTAAATATTTATGACACCATCTTTATTTTACATTCTAAATGTACAGTGGTTATATTACTCACTTTCGCACTTTTACTGTCAACTAAGCAATATTTTGGAGATCCTATTAATTGTATGGCTGATCTAAAATTTATTGATTTCGTTCATTCTTATTGTTGGACATTTGGTACATTTATAATATCGACAACTGTAGCAAACTCCAGCAGTTCAATTGGAGTGGGCGTTAGTTCAACTGCAGCGAAGCATATAACGTTGCGCTACTATCAATGGGTTGTAATAGTGTTGCTATTGGAAGCGTTTGTTTTTTATTTTCCAGCATTTCTTTGGAAAATATGGGAGAATTATCGTTTACAACATTTGTGTTCGCCAGTGAGTGAGTTAAATAAATAAAACTTTTGATAGATAATGCTTTTAAGATACATACTTATATTAATTAATTAAGATACTGCAATCATACCAGAGGATGAAAACACAGAACATGCTCAAAAATTGGCCCAATATTTCAATATGTTGAACAATAGCATATTTCATACAAATTATATGATTAAATATTTTATTTGTGAACTATTAAACCTCTGCATAAGTGTAAGTATAGTTGGTATAGTTCCGGACTAAAAAGTGAGTATATTGTTTAAAAATAATAACTAATTTATAAAAAATTAAAAGAATACTGATAACTGTTGTGGAAATCGATGTGACAAATGAAAACATTTATTATACCCTTCACACAGTGAAAAAGGGTATATATAGGTTTGTCATTTTTTTTTAATTTTTTTTTTTAATTTTTTTTTTTTCAATTTGTTTTTTAATTTTTTTTTATAACATACATACGTAAATTTATAATTTTACAATGGGATGTTTTTATATATGTATGTTTTTTATATGTATGTACGTATATCATATGGAATGGTGATACAAACTACTGTTATATATATATAAGATTCGGCACGGCGCTTTTATAGCGCTTTTACTTGTTTTTTTATATTTAAGCTAATAAGGCCTAATGTTATTAATGTAAATAACACAATTTAAATTGTATTACACTTTAATCCCGACGTTTCGTCAATTTTCTGTTGACTCTTTCAAGGGACTTCGTCTATTTAAGATAAGATAGTTATTTATAAATTTACAAAAATATTACTTACAGTGATTTTTAAATATATTATTACATTAATATAGATTTAATAACTATCTCGAAACAATTTTTAACAAGCAAGAAACAATAAACTCACAACATAACTATTTATAAAATTAAACAATTTACAATATTACGGTACATATTATTAAGACTATATTTAACACTACGCTGTAACTGGCGCTTATGTTGTCAGTTTCTTCCTTATGATTCATTGTTCTGTTAATATTTTGATGTGCAAGTGCAGTTGTTACTCTTTGTTTCGTTATGTAATTTTATTTCAACAACATTTTAACACTTATTCTAAACTTTATTATGGTAACTAAAATTTAACAAATTTGACTTAAGTATAATACTCAAAAAAAATTATTATTTTTTTTTTTTAGTTACAAAATTCAGAAGGGTGTTGGGAAAAACTACCTTTAGATTTGTAAACTTACTATACTTCTATACCTACTTGTGTTTTTTACTTTTTTTTTTCTTTTATTAAACCAATCAAACTACGATTAGAAGATTATATATATATATATGTATATATTTTTTTTCAGTTGACAAAAAATATTAATCAATCTTTAATTTTATAGCTCAAAAAAATAATCTAATAAATAATCTCTATTCTAACCATAACATAACCTATCTTTTCAGATTGCCAATATGATATTTTTGGAATATTTTCTTAACGGTTTCTGGTCTCATTACTTGCATACAATATCGTCCGTTCTTTTACTTACAAATTGGGAGCTTTGGAATTATCATTCATCGCAAATTTTTCCCAAACTAGCAAAATGCACAATATATACATTCGGTTTGGGAGGATCCATTAATAACAACGATGCCTTATGTATGCTTCCCTTAAATATTCTTAATGAGAAAATCTTTGCTTTTTTATGGTTGTGGTTTATTTTCATATTTATTTTGACTGCTATTAAACTTATTTACGATTTAGTTTTGATACTTTTTTTCTCTTTACGTGTACAATTATTGCGCACACGTGCGAATAATATATCATATCAGCGAATGTTCAGCATTTTACAAGATCGCAGTTTAGCAGACTGGTTTTTGTTGTATAAAATGAGCTCAAATATAAATAACTTATTTTTTCATGACTTTTTGTTAAAACTTCAAGAGAGTAAATCATATAAGTATCGATATCCTTTTACGCCGTAAATTTTCAATACAAATTTCGGTTTGTTTACAAATTTCAAACGTTCGAAAAGAAAATATTATTATCTATTTTATCGTAAATTAAATTTACCTGCATATTTCATTTATAATCTGTAAACAAAAGAAAGGTGGTATTTTTCGTTTTCTAAAATATTATAAACCTATTTTTATTTGCAGCTAATTGTTTTTTTTTTTAATTATTTGTAGGTATTAATGTGTTTAATTTTAAGTATTTTAATATAATCCATTTTTTTGTAAAAAGTTATACATACATTCTGCTTTGTAATATAAAATATATATATATATATATATATATATATATATATATATATATATATATATATATATTAATTGGCCTAGAGTGGCTTTTTGTATTACATGAATAAATAAATAAATAAATACATTCTTCGTTCTTTGTTTCTCATTTTAAATAAATAAATTTCTAACAATTTTTATTTAAATAAATGATTTTAAAATATCTAGTTTAACATTTTTATTTCGGACACAGCGATGTACATACATATATGTATATGTAAGTATGTAGGCATGTAAGAAAATTTTTGAAAAAATTTTACGATATACAATTTTTTTATAAGTGAATTAAAAATTATTTAAAAAAAACGTTTCCAAAAATAAAACAAGTACTATATTCGGCCGTGCTGAATTTGATAATACCCTTCACCATCATGCATATAGGTATCGTGACCACATCGTAGCCTAGATTTCAGGGGCTGAATTACGGCATTCGATCACGATCGAAATTTTACTCGAACGATCGAGTTCGCTATGCTTTAGGTATAGAGATTCTAATAAGAGTTTTACAATTTCGATCACGTTCGAATAACGTAATTCGTCCCCAGTTTTTAAGCCATTTTGTCAATTTTTACATTACACTTGATGCCCAAAATTTTAAGCCGCCGCCGAAATATCTCCATCGGCTTGCTTCTCTACTTGACACCACAATTAAAAATGTCGACGCAGAAAGAAAAAATGTCTGTTTCAAGTTTTCTTTAAGAAAGTTTTCCTTTTCTTATTTAAATTAGTCTTTACGTTTACACAAAAAAATTTATTGCAGAAGTCTTATTTTTTATACACACGCCTAACTTCTGATTTAAGATTACGATGCTTAAATTGAATGGTTCGAGCAAGGTGTTAGAGAGGTAGAGTATAAAGTACACGACAATCTGCATCTAGATTTTTTTTCGTATCTTTTATACTTTTTATACCCTTCACAAAAAAGTTAAAAAGGGTATATAAAGGTTTGTCAATCCGTGTGAAATTTCTACAATTTTTATTTCCGACCCCATAAATTATATATTTTCTGAAAGCTTATGAATAAAGTCGATAAAGCTTTATCAGTCTGTCCATGAATATGTTGAAATCAACTTTTTGAAGCCCCAGACATTGCCTTGATCCGTGTGAGGTATTAAAATATCAGAAATATTCGGGAGCAAAATCGGTACATAAACAACTGAGATATGAGGAAAAAACCACAGCATCTCGTTTTTTTCACAACAAAATACAACACAAACATACATAAAATCGTGGTATACTGGTCAGAGTGAACGTGGCAGCGAATCCGTGCTGAGCCAAAACAAATTTTTTTTTTTATTTTTATAATTTTTTTAATGTTTTTCTTTTATTTTTTTTATATAATTTTTTTTTTTTTGTATATACGTATTTCATATGAGATGAATCGTGATACAAACAATTGTTTTTGCATGACTACACGCTGTAAAGGGTATATAAGATTCGGCACGGCTGAAAATATCACTCTTGTTTTTTCTGTTTGTAGTTAAAAAGTTTTTTATGCAAGTAAGCAATATAAATAATATTAACAAAAAGTTATGGAAAGTAGATATCTGTCTGTCTCCTAATTTTTTTTATTGTAAAAGCGGTAGGAAGTTCTAAAGAATATAAGAAAAAGTCCTTCATTCATTTCGATATTGTAAAAGGGGACAAAGAAAAACTTGTTCAATATAAACGTAGACTATCTTTAAGACAGCGTTTCCACTTGACAATGCTGTCGTAACAATAGCAATACAAACATGTACACTTTGTACAAAAAGTAAAAACATGTCTTTCGTTTTCTTTTTATTTGATTAAGCTTACACCCCTTTCTGACTAGGCAAGTCACTTGCTCAAGTTAGTTTTTTATTTTCTTTTATTTTTCTTTGAACTTGCTTTCATGTTCAGACTCAGCAACTGACTTGCCCAAGTTTCGTTCTCTTTTACTTATTATACTCTTCACACAGTGAAAAAGGGTATATATAGGTTTGTCATTCCGTTTGAAATTTCTACAATTATCAATTATCTACACATACATACAAACGTGGTATACTGGTTAGAGTGAGCCAAAAAAATTTTTTTATTTTATATTTTATTCAAATTTTTATTGTTTTATTTTTAATTTTTCTTTTAATTTATTTTTTTAAGCACATAAGTAAACTAAATGTATAATATTACAATGGGATGTTTTATATATGTATGTTTTGTATGTACGTATTTCATATGAGATAAATGGTGACATAAACAATTGTTGTTGCATGACAAAACGTTGTGAAGGGTATATAAGATTCGGCATGGCCGAATATAGCACTCTTGTTTGTTTTTATTACTCTTTTGTTTTTGGTTTCTCAACAAAAACTTGCTCGTACTTGCCGAGTACAGGCAAGTGTGTACTCAAAAATGAGCAAGTTTCTTCCTCTTAACCCGACCTTACCCCTTTTGCCATTATACACAACACTTGCGCAAGTCACTTGCGCAAGTGACTTGCGCAAGTGACTTGCCTAGTCTGAAAGCCGTGTTACTTAGCGAATTGTTGCTAGGTTCACATTTCGACATAACCTACGGTCTACACCAGCCATCGATTTGTTTAAACAACGAACAATTTTTTGTGCGCACATGATTTTGCCTGGTGTGGACTGCTGTTGTCGATGTTTTGTTCTTGTTCAAACAGCGTTGTCAGAACATTTGTTCGAACAACGATGTCTGATATTAAAAGGCATTTTGAATATGAAATAAATAGACCCCACATAAAAATACCAACAAAATACTCTTTATACGTTTTCTCCATATCAAAGAACATGAACAATTTTTTGACAGTTGCTCTGCCGACGCTTTGTTCTAATCTCAACAAATCGATGGCTCGTCAAGACGTAGAGTAAGGGTTTTTGACAACATATTGTCATGGACACATTGTCTGTTGTAAACATAGTCTAAAAGTCGACATGTACTTAATTATTTTAAAACGCTAGTTTTAAGAAAATTTAGCGAAATTGACAACACTGGTTTCGTGCATCCATTATTCTACATTCTGTCATTGCCTATGGTTTTGTCAAAAACGAAAAGAATGAAAATTGTAAATTTAAAAGTGTTTTATATTAATTTCAACAAGGTTTAATTACTTATGCTAATAAAATTATTAATAATAATTAGCGTAGATTACACTGGAAAAAAATTAGGCTACATATTTTTCTAAAGCAATTAAATGAAAAGTGTGTGTAACGCAAAAAAAATATAAAAAGTGGTGAAAAGAAGCAGCAGAAAAAGAAGAATGAAATTCATGTGAATTTTGAAAAAATGTACATATTATTGTAATTTAATTCGGCGTGGTCTAGCGTTTTCATTTACCTCCTTCAATTTCTGTGAATTCTAAAATCTATTATTTTTAATTCGTATTAAATAAAAAAGAAAAACTAATACAGTGCAATTGACAGTACAACACAGCTGCAACCAGAAAATCTACAACAAAACCAACAAGAACAACATTTTAACTAAATAAAAAGAACTACGACGACTAAATAATATTTATGTTTAAATAACTGCACATACAACTTTGCTAAATCGGCATTTAACCAAAAACAAGAAGATATTTGGTTTTAGTTTCATACTTTAGCAACTTTAAGGCAACCAAATATTACAAAGCACTATATAAGGCACATATAGTCTTTCAATCTGAAGCGGCAATGACTTCTACTTCAAATTCGAATTTATCATCATCGTCTTCTACAGCATCATCATCATCATCGTCGACCTCGACTGGAGTAAGTGTTACAAATAATAGTACAGATATTAGTAGCAGAGTGGCCAATATGTCAGGCGATGATGGTAATAGCAACGATTCCCAATCCGTAGATGGATATACACCTAATAACATAGAATTGGAATATAAAAAAATTACAGGAGATCGTAATGGTTGGCAGCGTTTATATCAGGTAAGATAAATTGTTGCTTTTAATTTATTTTATTCAATAAATATGCAAGCTTGTATAGATATTCAAATAAAAGAAGCAAATTTAAGGAACATTTACCTATGATGTATAATCCACTAACAAATATAAGTTTGTATTTTGAGTCTGTGTCTCTGTCTAACTGATATTTTAATTATGTTGTTGTTATTTGTGTAGCTTGTCTGTTGTCTTTTGCTCCTTTCGCTTTAAGAAGTTTAATTTCCACGAAAACCTGATGAGTGCGCATATAAAGGCATCACTAACTTAAAAACAATGTTTCACTGACAATTTCAATAACAGCAGTATAGATTATGTTGTATCTACTAATTTTTCAACAGAATTGAAAAACATTTTTGCGAGCTCTTTCATTTTTTAACTATGTATGTAGTAATGAGTTTATTTTGTTGCTGTTCATACATGTACGTATGTATGTAAGTACATAAAATGTTTAGTAATTTGTAAAAGCAACAATTGTTTGATCTTAAATTTTAGCGTATGCTTACATAAAATAGCGATTCGTTTTAAGTTATTACCTATTAAGTTTTTTTTTACTGTGAGTAGGTACATTATTTAATTCAAACACAGCGCCAACTATAGGATCGAGATTTAATTTTTTTTACCAATCGTGCATTTTTTTTATATTTTACAGTTACAATTGAATGGAATTTGAATTAGTGAATCTTAGTATTAATTTTCATATTTTGTTGAATATCCAATTTCACCTATCAAATGTTCATATTCTTCTATATTCGTAATACATTCAATTGTACAATAAATAGGAATTTTAAGTTACATAGTAGAATACCGATAAAGAGTGCTGATGATGAAATCGTAGCTGATTTCGAAAATGCATTCCACTCGGCTAATATCGGAAATAATTTTTAGAAAAGAATATTCCTAAAAATGGTTACAATTTAATTTAATTTGAATTATAAAATTAAATAAAAATAATAAATGAACTTAAGCCAAAATAAAAAATGGTTCACATTAAAATTTAATATATAGAAAAAGTTCGAATAAAATATAAATATATACTTTTACTTGTTATTCAAAATAAAGGTTCAAACCTAACTGAAGGTAGTTCTACACACTATGTTAATATATTCAATTAGAATTTGTGTTTTTTTTTTTTTGAAAATACACTTTGATTTATTATTAAAAAATAACTCAAAGTAAAAAAAGTCTGAGTGATCATGTGCAGTGCTTGGAATGAACATTTTGTATGTATTTGGTTACAAAACACATGTTAAATCTTTACATCCGTGATCCTATTTTGCAATGTACAAACGTCATCATATGAGTTTTTACTGTTGAAAGGTCGTTTAACATTGTTACTATGCATAGTCTGTATTCAACTCTTGTATATATTATTTTTATTAAGATTTGTTAAGTTTTAATTAACATGAAAAGTCATCTTAATAGTTACTACAGATATTAAGCTGCTCAATGTATAATATTCATTATAAACTTCTAATATCTTTTTTTTTAATTATTCCCTTTTTTATTTTAGTTCTTCCGTATTTCATTTTACCGTACTAGGTATACCTACATGTACAACAATGAAAAAGTAATAAATGAAATACAGTCACCTTATTAACTATGAAGCATGAAGCAAGACAAATATGAAACGATCTTGTTATTATTATGTTGCATTATAAATTAACATTTATGTTTGTATTTAACTACAAAAAACAGTGGGTACCAAACAAATGTTACTTATAGACATACGTATGTATGTAAATACTTCCAAATATATATTTTATCTATTTTTTAATATTATAGAACGAATTATTGAAGAAATAGCACAAACTGCATTTATATAAAAAATAAAGTTTTAATTTGTTTATTTTTTTTCTTTAACAATCGTATGCTAAAAATAATGTTTGATGTAAGTTTAGAGAAAGGAAAGGAGTTTCTTAATTAGAGCATTTTTGTTTAAAAAATGACAAAAAAATATATATAGACATATTTAACAAGCTAACCTTTAACAATGAACCTGTATGTGGTATCAGATTTGGAAATATTACTTTCATTAAAACCTAAAGAATTTTATCTTTTCGATGATTTGCGAACATCTTTATTATTACTTATCCATGTAATATCCCAATTCTTCATTTTGGCCATAAAAGTGTAATAAAATCGAGGACATTTTCGTACGATAATTTTTTAGAATTTCCTACGTGAATTAAATAAGGACATCGAATAACTCAATTTGAAGCACCATGAAAGGCCAGTGTTTTTCGATTGTTTACTGAATTCAATCGTGGCCGTAATTCGCTTAACGAAGAGTTTTGTGAAGGTCGGCCAAAATCGGTTCTTCTTCCGAAAAACATCGATGAAGGGCGTAATGTGATACCACAAGATCGTCAGGTAACTTACCGTGAGATTGAGGCAACTTTAAATATTAATGGGACCAGCGTATGGCTGTAAAAGAATTTGTCGCTTTAGAGCCCACATAATTTCACAATCGCTCAAAAAAAGGCTCGTTGCTAATGGTCTAAAAAAACACGATCGCGGTATTTCAAAACATGTGTATGACATCGTGATAGGTAACAAAGCGTGGATCTACTCGTATGAACCCGAAAGTAAACAGCAGTCAACTGTATTTGTCTTCCCAAACGAAGAAAACTCTACAAAAGCCATTCAGGCTCGAAGTACAAATGGCAAACTATGCCTATCACAATCTTACTATTGGTACAAAGCAAGACTGTGGCATCTGAATGGCATGCAACCATTTCTTTGCCGGAAATAAAAATCCAGCCATAAAAGACGGATTATTCTGTACTTCGAAAATACGAGCTCACAATAATCTACTCAGACATGGGATTATTTGAGCACTCAAAACGTCAATTAAATGAGTGGTCCGCGGTATAGTCCTGACTTGGCACTAAATGACTTCCGAATATAACACTCCTTTAGCGGTGTCGTGTATAAGAAATTGACAGCTTTCATTTTAAGGTTTTTTTTAATATTTTTGCTTTAATTACGGATGCTACCTGCTGCTATCTTTGTTGATAATTAATTTGGTACTGTTTTTTGTACTATTTAGTTATATACATTTGCAGGTGTATTACGGCTGTGACCATATTAAAGGTATTCACGTTACCAGGTTTTGTCTTGCGAAAGTGCAAAAATGCAAAGAGCCAAAGCTGTGATGTGTATACCTTTTGTCTATTTTTTCGTTGACATAAAATAACTATTCTTTTTTCTATTCTTTTGCAGGAAATTCGTGAAAAATGTGAACGTGAAGCAAGTGAAAAACATTTCGGTACAATTGAATCAGAAAAACCACAAAATCGTTGCCTAAACAGATACCGAGATGTGAATCCATATGATCATTCACGTATTATTATACACAGAGGTGGCGTGGACTACATTAATGCTAACTTAGTAAAGGTAAAATAACTACATATGTACATAGCGTAAGAAATGGAAAAAAAAATAATTTTTTTCAATTTTAAAGTTGGAACGGGCTGAACGTAAATATATTTTAACACAAGGACCACTTGGCGACACTGTAGGACACTTTTGGTTAATGGTTTGGGAACAGAAAACAAAAGCCATACTGATGCTAAACAAATTGATGGAAAAGAAACAAGTTAAATGTCATCTGTATTGGCCTGAACGAAAAGGCTTAGAAAACGCTCTAAAATTGAATGAAGTTAAACTGACTATTGAATTTTTACGTTGTGAAGAGTACAAAAACTTCTGTGTGCGATGGTTAAAGTAAGATTTTAATAAAAAAAAGAAAAATAATTTAAGGTGTCTTAGTTTTTAAAATGTATTTTAATTGTACATTTCTAGATTAACTGATATCGAATCGAATCAAAGTCGCGAAATCATACAATTCCATTATACCACGTGGCCGGATTTTGGCATTCCCAGTTCACCAGTGGCTTTTCTTCAATTTCTTAAACAAGTACGGGATTCAGGTGCTTTAGAACCTGATGTTGGTCCTGCTGTTGTGCATTGTAGCGCCGGTATTGGTCGTTCGGGAACATTCTGTTTGGTAGATTGCTGTTTAGTTTTGGTAGGCGTTTATGATTAATAAATATGTAGTTGTATAATTTTTCTGTTGTTTTTTTTTTAATTATTTTTTTAGGTTGACAAGGAAGGTGTTCAAAATGTATCCGTACAAGATGTTTTATATGAACTGCGCAGATATCGTATGGGACTTATACAAACCGCCGATCAATTATATTTTTCATATCAAGCCATTATCGAGGGCATTAAATTACTTAAAGATCCGGTTTGTATTGATTTAATTCTCTTCTCCTTCTCTTTTTTTTTTTTGTAAATTGTTGCATATGTGTTAAATAAAAAGACAACGAATTTATAAGCTTTTAATTCCGTTTAATTTTCATTTAACATTAATATAAAAATTTCACAGAATTGAATTTGAATTAAAAAAAAATTTTTTTTAAATATTAGTTTAAATTTCACAGAATTTATTTTTCTTTTTGTTTAAATTTTCAAAGAAATTCATTGATTACAATGAAGAGCCGATTGTTTCCAGTGATGATGGTCAAATACAAGAGCAATATATAATAGATGAAACACCACCGCCTTTACCACCGCGCACACATTCGCTCTTACCCATGGCCGGTAGTGGAGCCGATGGCATTTTAAGGCTAAATTTGGCTGGTTCACAAGGTAAACCATTGCCCAAAATTCCAGCCAGTGTAAGTTTTAACGATGACTTATACGCGCCTGATAATGACAATACCAACAAAGATGCTCTTAACAATTTCATTAACAATGAGCATAGTTCTGAAAATAATACAAGCATGACAAATCGACCACTTCCACCGCTGCCAACACAACCCCATCAGCAAAATAATGCATTGAATCGTGTACACGAATCGGATAGCGATGATAATGAATACTTTGAGAATGATGATAGTGAGGAAGATGATATTGACGATAATGATGAGGATTATAACAATCACGAAGATATTGATATGAATAATGCCAACTATAATAAATCTAGAAATCATCATACTCATCAGCAAAAACAAAACAATATTGCAACAACGAACGAAGTTGATGAAACGTACGATTCCATAAAGCTAAACGGCATTGAGACTGCAAACAATTGCTCGACAAGGTAATGCCAAAAGCTTACCAACATTTTTTTTATTATTATTTTTTTTTTTTAATTGTAACATCTTTTTGTTTTAGTCCTGACACTGAAATTCGACGCAGAAAGCGAGCCGAACGTCAAGCAAATATTGAACAAAAAGTCAATGAAATCAAAAGAAAACAACGTGAGAATGAAGACAGCAAACAGACGGCAAAAAAACGAAGGTCATTAATAACTTATATAACAGCAGGTGTTATTGTGGGTGTTATTTGTGTTTATGCCTATTCAAAGTGGGCTTAAATATTTTTTTTCTAATTTTCCCTTATTAACATATAGCCAGGCACAGAACCACCCTAACTATACAAAACAAACACACAAACATTAAAAATATTTTTGCTTTACTTTTCCAAATTTTTCGTTTTGCAGATCACATTTTTTTGATATTGTGTGTTCGAATAGAAAAAAACAAATAATGCAAAGTTTATTATAAGAGAAAACAAACAAAACAAAAAAACTATATCGCAAAAAGAGAACAAAAATAAAAAAAACATTAATGAGAACATTGTAGAAGAGTGAGAATATGGTACCGAACAATCAAACGATCATGTTTTTGTCACGATTTTTTTTTTTTTAATTTATATATATTTCTAAATAATAAATAACATCGACTAAATGAATTTTTTTTTTATTATTAATGAAGTGAATAACATTATAAATCAATTATAAGTACATTAAACAAACAAAAAGATTAATAATAATTTTAAAGAAAAAGAAATTTTATAATAATAAAAAAAAACAAGTAATTTTTAGTTTTATTTGTGAAAACTCAGTTTTTACAAGTAAAAAAAGTAAATATCATTAATTTTTAGTAATAGCGCACACAATATAACACTTATTATTCAAACATTTACAAATAAACAAATTAGACATAATAACTACAAGATTTATAAACAAATAACACAAAATATTACAATTTTAATATGTCTAGTTAGTGGATTATCGGAAATAACTGAAAATGAAATGATTTTTGGTTAAAGTATGCCCTTGAGAATAGAACATTTTGTTGTTAAACTTTATGGAAACAAAAGTCCTCAAAGATAAAAATCATGGCCATATCGATGTGTTTACAGTTTGGTCGTGTAGTCTCCACACTTCCATAGAGCGAAATTAATTTTTAGTATTGTGAAACAAACCCGTTTTAATTGAAAATTTTCAATCAAGATAAAAATTAAAGAAATAAGATTTAATTCAATTTAGAATGGCAATGCAAATTTATCAGGGACGACCAAATTTTTATTGTGAACCACAATATGGGTGGTTAAATGAAATTTCATTAAGGATTTTAATTGAAATTACTTAAATAACTATAAGGGATTTTCATTTCGTGACCATTTTTAAATTTCATGTTTAGGCAGATTTTTTTTTAGCTTTTACGATTTTTTTTTTATAACCTCTTAAGACCTGAATAAGAACAAATTAATTTTTTTCGGTTTTTATATATTTATTTTACTTTTTAGGATAAAAATATTACAATTATTTGTTATTTTATTATTTTTTTTTATTAGTAGTAATGGAAAAAAGTGAGGCACATATGTGCACCTCAGCTCCTAACATATATTTAACAACTGTCAAAATGCTTAACGGTATGGTAATTTTCAAAACAGTTATTTTTTAAAATACATAGATATACAAAAATTTATAAAGCAAGTGAATCCAACCAACAAGTTCAGTTCAAAAATAAATGTTTTTTACTCATGATCATGGCCTACTAGAAAATTTTTTAAACGTTAAATCAAAATTTAAAAATAAAGAGTGCAACTTGGTTTTGATGCCTGCTATTCATTTTTAGTAAATATAAAATGCAACAAAAGTAAAAAAGCCACATCAAGATGGCATTGCTTGAAAAATTGAGTCATAACTAAAGGTACACATATGTGTACCTGCGGTCTTAAGAGGTTAAAAAGTGGGTCTAAATAATCTTTCATATTATGTTTACAAATGTAATAAAATAAAAAAAATATAGAAAATTTTAACAAAAAATTCTTTAAATATTGAAAATTCTCTAAAAATTTTGGATTTATAAAGAAAAATTAATTTGTTTATTGCAAAAACATTATAGAAAAATTTCCTTTAATTACCTAATTAACTGCATATCATAACTATAGACGCATATAATATTTGATTGGAATAATAGTTTAAAAAAATGATACACCAATAAAGTTAACTTATTTTATTTAGTTATCAGAGACACATAAAATAATTTCGTTTTGGTTTAATTGTTTAATTATATTTTCTTTAACTATATTCGCAAATTTTCTACATTTACTAAATTCACTTAAATTTAGAATCGTAACTAACAGAGTTTGATAATGGATATGTTCTCCTTTCTTCTGAATCAGTTAGAAAATATTTTATGTTATATAAAGTGGGCCATTTAAAATATCAAAAGTAGAATCTTTAACGCAAACTGTATGAAATTTACGTGAAATTTTTCGAAACAAGTTCGGCCTTCAGTTTAGTTTGTGCGTCAGTTTGTTGAGCGAGTTCATGAAAATGGATCATTATTGGGCAAAGCAACTCGTTCTCGTCCAGTGCGTTCAATAAAAAACATTGCTTTTGTGACTGAGAATGCGCCAGAATATCATCTCACTATCGTTCTCAGGAACTGAACATATCTCGCACTCTGACAAAAAAATGTTAAATGACTTAATTTAAAAACCAGAAATTTAAAAAAATATTCAGTATTTTTTTTTTTTGATATACAAATAACCGATTTAAATTTTAAATAGCGTACTGTCTACGAAATTCTTTTGCAAATTGACGATTTTTCTTATAAACACGACGAACCTATAATCCCCAACTGTTCGCATTTGGATTTTCACCACGATTTCAAATTCTTAATATTTTTAGAGTGAAACTTTTTGATGATATGTCTATTTTTATGAATTGATGCGTTGTGTTATTGGAAAATCAGTCCTTCAGATCCCCCCTCAAAAAATGCCACCAGTTTCTCTTCCAAGACTTCAACACATTGCACAGAATTCAATCGACAACTGGGAAACGCATAATCAAGCATAACCTCTCTAAAATGTTCTCGATACCATTAGGAACCGGCACCAACATTTCGTTTTAAGAAATATCGTGCTTCGCGCTGTAAAACTCTTAAAGCAATTGAACCCATAGGAAGAAAAAAAAATACGGCAAATCATTTTCGGTATTATAGCTTAAGTTCATTTTCATATATTTTCAAACTTCCTAAAATATTTTTTTAATAAAATGATATTAGGCGAGTGCAACAAAATTTCGAAACCAGCTACAGTTTCAATATCAGCACTCTTTATCAGTATACTTACTTATATTTGATTTGAAACTTTTATTTCATGTTACAATTTAATGAAATAAGAAAATGAGAAGCTTAGAAATTTTTTGTTGTTTTTTTATTTTTGTTCATGTTCATGACAACAACTCTTCATTGGTATCTGTCTGTTTCTTATATACGTATTTACCTGACCAAAAAATTGTTCTACCGACTTTTCGAAAACTTATTTAAACCTTTCTAAAAAGCTAAAATTTTGCCTCTTTTTATATCTTTAGGTGTGTTCATTTACTTTAAGAGTAAATAATTGCAGCGGGAGAGTAAAAGGGAATTGTGTAAAATAACTCTCAAAAATATTAAAAAGTAAATGGACACCTTATCAGCCAAAATTTGCAAGCAAAAAAAAATGTTGCAGTAAATTGGTGTATACGAGTACTTAATAGCTACTTTTAAATTCAAGAAAATAATTGAACGGCTTAGAAACGATCCCCACATCATGTATAGAAAAATTTAATAATATACATTTAGTTCATTACTTTTGAACACACACGAACAGATTATACGCATATGCCCTGCTTAAGTAAAAAATTTTTAATTTTTTTAAAAAAGCAAAATTTTACATCCAAATATTTTTAATGTTCTTGTAATTGCTGATTGACAAAATTTTCCAAAAATTATTAAAATAAAAATTGTAAAACATTTTTAAAGGAAATAAAAAAATAATGCCAAAATTTTCAAACAATTTCGAAAATTGCTAAAGTAAGAAAAACATTGCGACAGAACTAATTTACTATAACTTTTTTTATTGGCATTTTTTTTTTAATGTAGATACATATTTGCAATATTATTGTTCTGAAGTTCGTATTTATTTAATAATTTCTTTTTATACCCTTCACACAGTGAAAAAGGCTATATATAGGTTTGTCATTCCGTGTGAAATTTCTACAATTTTGATTTCCGACCCCATAAAGTATATATTTTCTGAAAGCTTATGAATAGGGGAGTCGATTAAGCGCTGTCAGTCTGTCCGTCTGTCCGTGTGTATGTTGAAATCAACTTTTTGAAGCCCCCCGACATCGCTTGGACTCGGGTGAGGTATTAAAATATCAGAAATATTCGGGAGTAGATCGCTATTGAAAATCAGAAACATCGGTACATAAACAACTGAGATATGAGCAAAAACCCACGAGCACCTCGATTTTTTTTTCACAAAAGCAACATTACAACAACAACATACATACAAACGTGTATACTGGTTAGAAAAAACGTGGCATCGAATCCCAGCTGAGCCCTGTCGGTCAGACGGACAGACTGACAGGGCTTAATCGACTCCCCTATTCATAAGCTTTCAGAAAATATATACTTTATGGGGTCGGAAATGAAAATTGTAGAAATTTCACACGGAATGACAAACCTATATATACCCTTTTTCACTGTGTGAAGGGTATAAAAGAGTAGAAGTAGAAGAAAATAACCCTTAATTATCAGTTTTCAGTATATGTAATTCAAAATGAAATACATGAGACATATAAACTTATAACTTTCTTCAAATTTGTTTCAAATCTTTGTTATTTTTAACCACTTTTAGAAAATTTGTTTTCTTAATATAAAAACACAAAAGAGTTGATTAAACAATTTTTGCAAGTAAAAATTTTACTAGCCCAAATTTACAAGATTTTTTTTGGTTTTTTCAATTCACTTTTTTACTATCTTTTGACGCTCTCTCCTTGCAAATTGTTTGAGTCAATGAAAACTTCTTGTAATAATTGTTGCAAATCCATAAAAAAATTTAGTAAATGAACAAACCTTTTATTTATTTAAAGCTTGACAACCTAGCCTTTACGCCATTAGCGGGAACAAACTTCTACTTTTGCCACGTGACATTTTATTTAAAAAAAAATATAAACATGTACATACATACTTACATTTAACAAACACACCTTAAAAATTAACTCATTGTAATTGATTTTTGTGCAGTAATGAAACATTAAAAAAGACTGAAAGATGCTATTACTCTATTAAAAAAGCAGATCGTTTTTAAGTTTTTTAAATGCAAAAACTATGTAACTTAATTGTAATCAGCCAGTTCTACAAAAATATACTTTAAACCAGGGACCGCAACAATTATTCCTTTTTTCATAAAAGTCAGATGATAACAGTTATTTTTTGTTTTTTATTTTTTCGAGCAACAATAAAAGTAATTTTTTGATTTTTATTTTTTTTATCAAAAATAACAGTAATTTTTTGCTTTTTATTTTTTCGATCAAAAATAACAGTTTTTTTTGCTTTTTATTTTTTCCAGCAACAATTGAAGGTATTTTTTGATTTTTATTTTTTTTTAAGCAAAAATAAAATACGTGTTACAATAATTTAGTTAATATTAAATATTTATTTTAATGTGCATAAAAATCTTCATGATGATCACATTTTTTGTGATTTCTTATATTTTTGTATATAATTCTAAATCAATGGTGGGCGCTGATTTGCCTGAGTTACGAAGTTGTTCGGGCATTTAGTAAATCATCCTACATGATTGCTAAAAAGTTTTTAAAACAACAGTAAGAAATATGTACTTCCCTTGCTACGTAGACTGGCTTTTGTTGTGCATTCTGTACCTGCGACAGTGTAGAGAGATCATTTTCAGTCCTTAAACTGATTCTAGGAGAGTTGCGGTACAATTTGTTCGTGGACAGTTTGGAAGCTCTAATGATAGTAAAACTAAATTCTGATGTTTAAAATATACTTGATATTGACTCGAAAAAATAAAAATTAAAAAATAACTTTTATTTTTGCTCAAAAAAATAAAAATCAAAAAATAACTTTTAGTTTTGATCAAAAAAATCAAAAAATAAAATTTATTTTTGATCGAAAAAATAAAAAGCAAAAAATAACTTTTATTTTTGCTCAAAAAAATAAAAATCAAAAAATAACTTTTAGTTTTGATCAAAAAAATCAAAAAATAACTTTTATTCTTGCTCGAAAAAATAAAAATCAAATTGAATCCGTTTTCCGACATTTAGTTCTATATGCTTTTTTTGTTTTAAAATTTCAAAATAACTGTTATTTTCGGTCCCTGCTTTAAACATTAAGTAACGCCAAAAATTATTACGACTAGTTATGATATGCAATATAAATATTATGTAGTTATTCAACAACAACTGTATTAGAAAAATATTTTGTAAAATGCACTATTAATTTTTCATAATAAACTATAGTAATACATTTTTTTATAGAAAATATTATGAATTTTGTACTTTTATAGAAACTTTTTGATATAAATTATTTATTTACATAAATTTTTAATTATTTTTTTTAGTGAATTCCCAATTATTAGAGCATTTTTAAAGAGTTCTCAAGTTGTTAGTAAATTCTTGAGAAGTTTTATCGTCAAATATTTTTGATACATTTTTTATGTGTAGAAAATCAACAAAACCCATACCTCTTCACCTTAAAACAGCGCGTCTAGATACATACTTGTAGATTGTAAGGTTAGTCTAAAGAAAGAATTTATTATTCTGAACCTGTTTACTTTATACGAAGCTAAGTAAAATAAACTAAGAAGTTTTGATTAATCAGCTAATTAGCATTTTTCCTTTCACAATGTCGAAATTTCATATATTCTCTCTCTCTCTCTTCTGTAATTAACAATTTTCAAACCTTTTATAGAAAAAATTGCAATTATCTCAAATAATTACACCTTAATCCATAGTATTTTCTTTCTTTTTAAAAATTTTAAATAAATTCACAAATCTTTTAAAAAATTCATTGTTTAGTTATTAAAAATCATATTTTAGGAAATTTTGTTTTCAAAAAATCTTTGTTCTATGAAGGTTAGTATTAGGGAAGCATTCGATACCGATATATCGGCGATACTTTTGATTTGTTTTAAATAAATAAAAGTTTTTTTTAATAAACATTAACAGTTAGTAGTTCAGTTCTTGGAACTGATAATCCATTTTCAACGCCTATTTTCCTGCATAATAACAACTAAGAGATAATAAACATGAAAAAGTAAAGCATAAAATCAAAATAGAATAACGAAATAATTTCCTTTAATTTTGTAGCAGTTTCAATAGATTAAAAAACAAAAATTAAGGCGTTTGCTATAAAGAGTTGCAGTAAAGCCTTGTCTTTCTCGTATAAAAGTCAAATTGGAACTTATAACTAAAGAATAGAAAGTGATAAAAAATTAAGTTACTTCCAATAGGCAACAACATTAATTAGCCAAGCCTTTACTACATTGTCCGACGCGATTTCTTTAGACAACAATCTTCGAAAATGATTCGAAAGCATGTCAAATCTACCAACAAAGAAATAATAGGTTAAAGTACTTAAAATTAGCTATTAAATTGGCATAAGCTTGTAATGAAAAGTTTTATGGTTTGGAATTCAAATGTATAAGTATCCACAATAAATGATTGATCCTTAAAAAAAAGCTCGAATATTTCAACGACAGTCTACAAATATTGTCTTATTAAGTTATGTAACCTTAATGTGACTCTGCATACCGAAACTATTGCATACACAAACACCCCTACACCTGATACAAATTTTAGATATTTCTTCGAGAAGTGGAGATTAGAGCGTGTGTAACATAATATTTATTAAACAATCCGAGGAAGATGTTGCTCTGTCCTTAAGATGTGTTTCTGTTAAAGAAATAGGGAGATACTTAAGATCTTCTAATATACATAAATATCTACTAGATAGATGGGTTTGTTTACTGGTCCATTGACATATTATACCCGCAGAAATACTTAAGTTTTGTAAAAAAGTTCTGTCACGTATGAGCGTCTATTTCCAGCTCAACGTCTTTTTCAAACAGACTTGCGTCATCAATTTTCTTCAAGTAATTTTAGAATATTTTTTTTTTCAACATTCATTTTATTAATATCAATATTAAACACATAACTAATAATCTACGTTGTAATTTTGTATAGTTGTAGATGTAATAAATCGTCGTGGTTTATTTTATTTTGTTGCTCTACTGTATTTAACTAACGCACACTGATTATTGTTTATTTTTGAATCAATTAGGATATCCCTAAACGATTTGGTAAATATAATAATAAAAGTATAAAATAGAGAAATAAAAAAATTTTAAAAATTGTTTTATAACCGATCACGTCAGAGCAGCGAAGAAATACTTTATTTGTTAATTTTACCTTTAATTCAAATTTAATACGCGTATCGTTATTGTATCGGCAAAATGACGTACCTTATTTAGTACTAATACCTGTTTCTCTAAGCAAGATCAAAACAAATGCGATTTTCTTTCACAAAAGTTACTAATATTTTCTTAAAAATTATATTTTGAAATTTTCTTAAACAAATAGTAAATGTGTGTAAGTAAATATTTTTATTAAGAAAAAAAATTTTTTTAATAAAGATTTTTAATTTTTTATTTGGACTTAAAATATTTTGACGAACTTTTTAGCTAACAGACTTACATATGTATGTATGTCAGGTTGTTTATACAATGGTTTAGGACAAAACACCCCAGTCGACCTATATCTTCAGATAGGAATCTGGAGATCACCGAACAATTCAATATCCAAATAAGTATTAATGGTCTTTACCAAATAAGTATTAATAATCTTCCTTCTACTTGGTTATGTTTTTTTATCAGTTAAGTTTATTCGATACTTGTCCAGTTATCTCTAAATATTTTTCCGTTTGTATTTCAATTAATATAAAACGAACGCATATTTTTACTTCAACACACGAACACCTAAGCAGCAGAACGAACGGTACATTAAAGCAATGCAAGTGTGCGACACAAAGCTCTCCCAAACAATATTAGTCCTAAACTTGCACGTTTAAAAAAAATTAAGATAATTTTTAATAATTTTAGTTTTTTATACCCTTCACACAGTGAAAAAGGGTATATATAGGTTTGTCATTCCGTGTGAAATTTCTACAATTTTCATTTCCGACCCCATAAAGTATATATTTTCTGAAAGCTTATGAATAGGGGAGTCGATTAAGCCCTGTCAGTCTGTCCGTCTGTCCGTGTGTATGTTAAAATCAACTTTTTGAAGCCCCCCGACATAGGTTGGACCCGGGTAAGGTACTAAAGTATCAGAAATATTCGGGAGTAGATCGGTATTGAAAATCAGAAACATCGGTATATAAACAACTGAGATATGAGCAAAAACCCACGACCACCTCGATTTTTTTTCACAAAAACAACATTACAACAACAACATACATACATACAAACGTGTATACTGGTTAGAGAAAACGTGGCATCGAATCCCAGCTGAGCCAAAAAATTTTTTTTTTTAATTTTTTAAAATTTTTTTTTTTTATTTTTTATTTAATATATTATTTATATTTTTATTATTTTTTTTTTAAATTTTTTTTTTTTAATTTTTTTTTAAATTTTTTTTTTTTAAATTTTTTTTTTTAATTTTTTTTTTAATTTTTTTTTTTTCGTTTTTTTAACATACATACGTGAATTTATAATTTTACAATGGGATGTTTTTATATATGTATCAACGTATTTCATATGGGATGAATGGTGACACAAACTACTGTTATTTCATGACTACACGTTGTAAAGGGTATATAAGATTCGGCACGGCCGAATATAGCGCTCTTGCTTGTTTTTTCCTTGTTTAAAATTCTGTGGCTTGGAGCTAAAAGGGCCAATGTCACTTTTTTGCTCCTTTTAGTTAATCGTTGCATTAGATTTGTTTTCTTTCTCTATTTCATTATGGTAAAACAGCTAAAGTCATACTTTACCTAGAACAGCTTCATAAATAAAATACTGTCTAATGTCACTATGAAAGCATCTATAAAAGTTAAAGTTCAATTCCAATTTTCTCAAAAGTAAATATTTTGATATTGGCCCTTTTAGCTCCAAGCCACAGAATTTGATTTTGTAGTTCTTTTTTTTTTTTGTTAAATTTTTTATACCATTATATTTTAATTCTGTATGATAATTGGAAGTTTTTGTTTTTCCCTAAATAATCACAATTTTTTTTTTTGATCCGTTATAGTCATCTAACTGCAAAAATCATCATTATTTCGAATTCTGTAGTATTGTTATTTTAATTTTTTTTTTGTAAAACTTGAGATTTCTGAAGAGGCTGCTCCATACATCTTGTTTGGAACGACGTACTCGGCTTTGTTTAGCAATCCGTCAGAATACTTTAAATTACGCCAGATTTAAGTCTTTCTAATATCATTGTTTTATTTAGTCATCAGTTTTGAAGTTATTAAAGTTTAGAAATAAAAAATTGTTTTATTTATTCATGGATTTTAATGCAATAAGATTTATTATACATGCAGCTTAAAGATTAAGTACTAACACTAGAAATTATTTGTTGCTTTTTATTTTTTATACATTTTTTAAATTAAAAAATTGTATTATTAAACCAAAAAAAAATTTTTTTTCGAGTTGTTTCTCAATAACTCCAAATCTGATGGCTAAATCAAAAAATTATATTTCAAAGACTGAAATCTGGCGTAATTTAAAGTTTGCCGTCGAATTGATCAATTAAATCGAGTACGTCGTTCTAAAGTTACGACAAGATGTATGGAGCAGCCTCTTTAGAAATCTCAAATTTTACAAAAAAAAAAAAATTAAAAAAACGTACCAAAGAATCTGAAATAATGAATAAATGATAATTTTTGCAGTTAGGTGACTATAACGGGTAAATAAATAAAATTACATAGTAATTATTTTTGGAATTTTTGCTTGTTGCATCATAGTGTTATTAAGTCAAACGACACATATTCCTATAGCCTAAAAAAAATTACACCATTCCTTAATTTTTGGGGTATTTGCAGATAACTCTGGCAGTACACTCATCCTTACAGATAATCTCTCAGGGATAAGCACAGTATTTAACATTCACCTGTATGTAAGCAATACAATACAAACCTGTCGCTTGTCAAAAACTCTTACAAGATCTTATTTCTAGTGCTTAATGTTTAGATAAATATACATACAAAGACGATTAACGACGACTACTAGTTTATAAACTTGTATACATATTTTGTTTGTTATGATTTTTGATATACAATTTAAAAACCTGCATTTTTTACTACTTGTAACACAGTACAGTCGTCATACATTCTGCATTTTAAAACAAGTAACAGTGCTATATTCGGCCGTGCCGAATCTTATATACCCTTCACAACGTGTAGTTATGCAATAACAATTGTTTGTATCACCATTCATCCCATATAAAATACGTGCATACGTACAAGTTAGAATAAATGTGGCATCGAATCCCAGCTGAGCCAAAAAAAATTTATTTTATTTTATTTTATTTTATTTAATATATTATTTATATTTTATTATTTTTTTTTATATTTTTAAAAAATTTTTTTAAATTTTTTTTTATTTTTTTTTTTAAATTTTTTTTTGTAGTTTTTTTTATTATTTTTTTCTTATTTTTAATATTTTTTTTTTTTTAATTTTTTTTGTTTGGTATGTTTTTTACATGTATGTATGTATGTATGTATGTTGTTGTTGTAATTGTGAAAAAAACGAGGTGGTCGTGGTTTTTTGCTCATATCTCAGAAAGTTATGGGGCGATTGTGCTGAATTTCAATAGCGATTCATTCCTGGATATTTCCAAGAGATTGATACCATATACAGATCTGAGGAACATATAGTTGCTTCTAAAAGTTGATTTCAACCAACACACGGACAGACGGGAAGACGGACAGACGGTCAGGGCTTAATCGACTCCTCTATTCATAAGCTTTCAGAAAATATATACTTTATGGGGTCGGAAATGAAAATTGTAGAAATTACAAACGGAATGACAAAGCTATATATACCCTTGTGCACCACAGGTGAAGGGTATAACAAGAATTAAAACGGATTTTGTAAAACGCACTAATAAATCATTAAAGTTTTTGGATCATATTATTCTTATTTTCAACGTTTTATGGCTTTAAAGCGTATTTTAGACCAGCCTTGTATCACTGCAACATTTTGCAAAAACGACTGTGACTTTAATAGTAAAATTGTAAAGAAATGGTTATTCGGTTATTTTATCTAAAAAGTGAATATAATAAAAATTATGAAAATATGTTCTTTCACTTTTATAATATTTTTTTTTTACAACACTTTGCATACATGTAACCAATAAATACCTAAATATTCCCCATTTTGGAAATTAAAAACGTATACAGAACATTAAATATAAATATAAATAATTATAATAACAAAAATAATGAAGATAATTTATTTTTATAATTGTATCCTTATACACAAATATAAATATGTATAAAAAAATAAATAAAATTGCAATAAAAAATAAGCCCATTATTCCTACTATACCATACGAGTTCGTACTTATACACACGCATACTTACATAAAAAAATGAAAAAAAATTTTGAAAACAAACATTTTTGGTAGATCTTAAAAACAATAATAAGCAAAAAATAATATGTGTACTAAATATGCAATAAACAAATAATATTTAAAATAAATTGAAAAATTCTTCTTTTTTAAATCTTTTAATATAACAAGAAAACATTATTTTTAATTTTATTTTTTTTTATAAATTTAAAAAAAATTATGAATATGGAAATTTCATAACATTGAATCTTTTTAGAAAACTAGCTCTTCTCACCATTTTTTTTTTCATATAAGACAGTTTACCCTTAAGTTAAAAGAATTGTGTTAGACATTTTTTTTTTAATGTTGATGTTAGAGACCAACAAATATTTCTTTTGGTTTTTTGTTTATAAATATATTTGATTTGATTTTCTTACCAGTCTTTACACTTCATACAATATGACTTTATTAAAAATATTTTTATGTTTTTTTACAGACATACCAAGAAATTAAAATAATCGTGCGCACACACAACCTCTTCACATACACAAGACAAAACATGAAATCACCCTAAAATGCAATAAAAAAAAGCCAATAAATATGTATGTATGTTAACTTCAAGACCCATATTACTACTTCTGCTATTACTACCAACAACCACTACTACTTCTGCTACCACTATTACTACTGACCAACCAAATCTCAAGCAATTAGTTATATAATTATATATAATTGAATTCATTTTTAAATTTTTTAAAAAATTTATTTTATTTTAAACATACTTATGTAGTTATAAGTATCATATTAAATAGATTTTTTTTTCGTTTTAAATTTAATGTTCTTATGTTTTTCATTACGTATTTAATACAATAATTTCATTTAAATTGTAGAAAATACCCAAGATATTTGAATAAAACATAATAATTTCATAATTGGCTTTTTATTTTTTTCCCTCATATTTAACATTTTAATAAAACAACTGAAGAATGCTTAATTATGTTAAATATTTAATTCTTCCTTATACATACATGCATACATATGTATTATACAATATAAAGCGCTGAGTTTAAAAACCCGCTCTTTGCTGCTTGCATTAGAAATCTTTTTTTGAAAATCTCAAGAACGTTTGGCACGCTTAGACATTTGTATTACATTTAAAGTTGATTTTCAGTCCAAACAAAATTTACGATTTTATTAAAAATTTTATTGGAGAAATTCACATTGAAAATCATGTACTTTTAATTTAATCATGTTTTTTTTACTGCTACTGAAAATTGTTTAAATTTTAGCACTCTTTCTGTTTAAGGTGACGATATATAAAAAAATCACTTTCCATAGCAACATTTATTATCAAAATGACAAACAATCAGCAGAGTTATCAACATGTTGCATGATTTAAATGATTTTTAAAATGTTTAGTGTTAGCGCTCATTTTTTAATTGCTGCTCTATTTCTTAAGGGTAAACTGAAGAACAAAACTAAAACAGAAATTTACTAATTTTGCAAAGATATAGAAAGAATATTAAAACTATAATCGCAGCTCGGAGAATATTTTTTTGTTTATGTTTTTTTTTTATACATATCGTCGTTCGTAAATTATTGTGTTCTATGTATGTATATGTGACGCAAAAAACCTATACATATAGAACACAATATTTTAAGAACGACGATATGTGACCTTCTTCGAAAAAATGGACCTAGTGTGTCGATAAACGGGTTTGGACTTAAGAGTGTATTCTGGTACCTAAAAGGGTTTAAAATAAGATGAAATGAGTTAGATTTCTGATAAAAATTTATTTTCCCCATAAAAACGTTGTTGCGGCTTAAGAATCAAGTATTGAGATCATAACAAACAGAGCAGCAACAATAGCAAAGGTATTGTCACACTAAAAGCGAAAAAAAAATACGTCACCATATATGCATGATGTCACCAAAGTCGGCACCCAATCATAACTAATCATACCAAACCACATCTCCCAACTGAAGGTGTGTTAACAGTGATAATGCGTTATGAAACTTTAAATGCGTTTTTCTCAAAACATCATTTTCACACACTAGGTTCCTTTTCTCGGAGAAGGTCACATATAAAGTTTGACATTTGAAATTAATGAGAGGAGAGACATGTTTTTTATCTATGGACTTTGACAGTCGACATATAAAATAAGTGGAGAAACACATAATCAGCTGAGGAATCAAGACTACCTGATGAATAAATTTGCCTTGCTTCAATAGAAAAACTATAAGGACTTGATTGTGTTATGATAGGTCGTCAGCTTATTTTTGTGTTTTGAAACAGCAATAACAAAATAGTTGTAAGTAGATTATAATATTTTATATTATTATTTTTTATAATTTTAATACACTCTTTCAGATTCTTAATATCTTGTATGGTTTACAAAACATAGGGGAATAAAAAAAAATTGATATGCTAAAACTTTTAATTTTACAATTTCACAGAGCGACAATTGACACCCTGATAAAATAAATAAAATTAAAAATTTTCAACTCATCGCTTATTTTTTATAATTATGTATATATGTATATTTTTATTTTATAAATTTTAAAGTTGATAACTCTGAACTCCCAATTCTGAGTGAAATTAAGTCGTGGCAAGGCGAATCGCTGCGAACACCGTACTGAGGTTGAATGCCACAATGCATGGTGTAATTACATAAGATGATAGAGTAAAGAGAGAGTATTTTTTGTCTCTCTTTTTTTATATATGGAGTTTGAAAATTCTTGACACTAAACTGTCTTTTTTATATATCGATGCTTACTTCCTCAACCTCGTAACTTAAAAAATACGGTTTTGACTTTTTCATATCAAACGATTGTTTCATGCTTTAACTAAAAAAGATTAGTATATTATTACTACTAATATACATAAATACAATCAATTCCTTAATGATTGCATTAAAACTTTTAACCAAACACCGAAGTATAAAAAGATGAACAGTTTTTTTTCACTCTTGAAAAATTTTATTTTTTAAGATACGAGGTTGAGGAAGTAAGGCATCGATATGAAGTTTTACAAACATTGGCACACAAAAAAATAATTAGTTGGGCTTACACCGGCACCTGTGTAAGTGTAACCTGCCAAAATTTTAGGTATAGTCAAAATTGTTTCTCCTCTTAACTACAAGATAACTAAACCAATTTTTGATCCAGATTTTTTGACGAACATACCGGATCTATTCGAATATGACAATAGCCCACAACTTTCAGAGAATGACGGATCGAGAACACATTATAAGTTAGGAGGACGTGGTATTTTTTTTTTGTTGCTTTTTTATCATTTATTCCAAATGTCAAACCTTATAAAATGAACAAAAAATTTCTTCCTGAATTGCGATTACATACCTAATGAACAAATATGTCTTGGAACGATCATTCATATATATTTATATAAACATATACATATACTTTTCTATATACATAAATAAATTGGTTTTGCGTTTGTTTGTAATATATGATTTCAGGAACAGTAAAATTTCTGAAGCTAAGATTTTTACCATGGATTCAAGTCGATTTATTCGATAGATGAAGCCGCAGCCTTATTATTTACAAATTCTCTATTTATAAACCGACTCATATTCACAATTTTAGTGGCTTTGGTTTCAAAAAGAAAACAAAAATTTTTATACTCTAGGTGACGCTGTATTTGATTTATTCAATATACCTACATATACTATGTATAACAATATTTAATTTTGGTGTATATCCACTTATTTGCAGAGCTACGGGGCGATGTAGATATTGCTAGTATTTTGCGTATTATTAACAAATGGCAATTTCTTAAGATTGTTTTTAAATACGAATTTAGTTAAATTTAATACAGTTTTTCAGTCTTAAATAACTGCTCTTATTTAATTGTAAAAAAATATGGCAGCATTGTCCAAATACCAAGAACAACAAAAAATGCTAAAACAAGCTCTCTGAATCACGATTGCGAATCTTTGTATTCAGACTATTGTTATTGTATGTATGTATGTATATATACTTTTTTTTGATAAGAGCTTTTATTATAATTTTAAACATTTATTTTTTGTTTATACATTTAGTTAGTTCAGGTTTACTAGCGAAAACTTGTTTAATAATTGAAGATAATAATAAATTTTTCGCGGTTCGCAGAAAGATTCAAAATGAAATAGAGTTAGGTCAATCGGTTACTGTAGTTCGTTTTTGCCAACAACCTCTTTCATTTTGTGCACAAACAATAAGGTAATTTAATAGGCGTTTAAAAAAACACCGAGGTTGTGCGCAAAAATGAACTAAAGTAACGGTTTTTTCCCACCACTAAAATGAACCAAGATGGTTCTCTCTCAAAATTTTGTATGGCGAAACATGTTGGTTGAAACATGATTCGGGCGCGAACCTCAAAAAAAGTAAGTGAACAAGTATTCTGAACAAAAAAAAAACCCAATCACTATTAATAAAGATTTTTCTCTTCTCTAATACTTAGCATACCAAGCAGAATTATTTATATCATACCAATACATGATTGCATTTAGGTACACAATAATCAATCTGGCAATATCAATTTTTAACAACTGTTTATCAAATTACTCACCAAAGAAGAGAAACGTCAAAAATTATTAAAGTAAGAAAAAAATTTCTGAAAAAATATATTGTATATTTTTATAAATAAATCGCACTTAATTTATAGCGAACCAAATTAATCATAATAGTTATCAACTGTTAAAAACACAAGATGGTGTCAGTGTCAGAGGAAGCTCAAATTGCTAAACTATTGTCGAAGGTAAGTTTTATGACTAAACAAAGAAGATTTCTTTAAATTGTTTGGAAAGGGTCATTGTATGTGTTGGGGGTATACTATTTCGCAGTTGTGTTTATTAAATATTTAATTATCTATCCATGATTACAGTATAAGCATATTAATCCTACTAAGAAGGAAGTAATTGATGTTTTAACAAATTTTCGCAGTTTGGGATACAAACTAGAAAAATTTGGTACGTTTATATAGTGAAATATATAAGGAATTTGTTTATCAATGAATATCTTTTTAATATTTTTAGTTTTTAACAATGGCAGTGCCAAGGATTTGTTTAACTTACAGGGCACCATACCGGTGGTATATAAAAGTATGTAATCAAAAAATTTTTGTTTACAAGTAGTACCTATTAAATATTTTTTGTTTAATATAGACAATACGTATAACATTCCCATTTGTATATGGTTGGCGGATACTCATCCTATGAATGCACCCATGTGTTTTGTTAAACCAACACCAACCATGCTGATCAAAACATCAATGTATGTTGATCATAATGGTAGAATTTATTTACCCTACTTGCACGACTGGCAGCCAGTAAGTTTTTTTTAGTTTTAATTGACTTTTTTAAGCTTTTCATTTATATGTTGGTTTTTTATGTTTAGACTTCAAGTGATTTGCTATCGTTGATTCAAGTAATGATTGTAACTTTTGGAGAACATCCACCAGTTTATTCGATTGCAAAATCTCAAGGTGCGACAACACCGTATCCAACAGCATGTAAGTATTTTGACTTATTGTAATAAATTATTTCTTTCGTTCTGGCGTTTTAGAAGAAAACGATTTAAAACTCTAATATTTATTTGCTTCAAATATTCTCAACTACAGCGTTATTTATAATCATAAATTTTGTGCTAACTAACTGTTAACTTTATGTATGAATTACATTAAAGAAAAGATAGCTCGCTAGTTAACATAAAAATGTCTATATGTATATATTAATTTAAATTAAAAAAAAATTTTAAGAACACCCTAAAGACTTTTATGTAACACGTATACATACATATGTTTTTAATTTAAGCCTTTATGCCACAACCTGGAGGAGCCTCTAATCCAAATACATCGGCTTCAAGTGGTCCTTACCAATTACCCTATCCAAATGCAGGCGGTGCATTTCCCCCGTACCCGCCTAGTAATAACTTTGGTGGTTATCCACCTTACCCCTCTTTATCCGGAAGTGGCTTGGCAACAACAACTTCAGGCGGTGGAAGCGGTTATCCACCCTATATGAATTTTCCACAAGTTCCTGGTTACAATTCAGGATATGTAAGTCGTTAGGAAAAAACTGTTAAAAATGTTAACATATTAAAACTTTTAAATAGAATCCTTCAAATCCCAGTTCGACGGGCACAATTACAGAGGAGCATATTAAAGCTTCACTTATCAGTGCTGTTGAAGATAAATTGCGGCGACGTCTACAGGAAAAAGTAAATCAATATCAGGCTGAAATCGATACTCTTAATCGTACCAGACAGGAATTGGTAGAGGGCAGCAGTAAAATTGATTCAATAATTGCACGTTTGCAAAGGGAAGAGGTAGGCGAAAATTTGTTTATTATATTTTTATATTTTTTTGTTGCCTCTTTTGTTAAAAAAAAGTGTTTAATTGTTATTTGAAAACATTTATTTCTTAAAAATGTTAAGAAATATTTATTTTCTATAAAAAATTGCTCGATCATTTTTAGGAATTATGTGATATGATGTTTTATTGTATAAAATAATATTTTATAGAATATTTTAATTCTCCAATTGTGAGTATTGATAAATTCTGCGGCAATTTACGAGATTCCAACTATATGAAATTTTACTTGAACTTTAGAATTCGTTGAGCTTTTGGTATAGATTCTAATAAGAATGGTTAATGACTTTGGAAAATTATTTACTTAATATGTATTTTTAAAGAAAAATCGCTAAGTTTTCTATTTCCTTTTCTTTTATAGATTGATTTAAAGAAAAATATTAATATTTTGCGTGATAAAGAACAAGAATTAGAAAAAAGTCTAGATTCTTTGGAAAATTCGGAAAGTATTGATCCAGATGATGCGGTTACAACAACAGCGCCTTTATATAGACAGTAAGTTAAAAATATAAAAACAAAAAACTAAACGCAAATTAAACAAAATGTAAAAAGAAAAAAAGCGTATGTTTGCATAAATAAATGTATATTTGTTTTTTAGACTACTAAATGCTTATGCAGAAGAAGCAGCCACCGAAGATGCTATTTATTATTTAGGTGAAGCCTTACGTAGTAGTGTCATTGATTTGGAGACATTTTTAAAACACGTACGCCAGTTATCACGAAAACAATTTATGTTGCGTGCCATCATGCAAAAATGTAGACAAAAGGCTGGTCTAGCTGGTTAATACAAGACAAATTTAAAAAAAATCTACATCAAACAAAAAAAGAAGAATTTTAAATTTATATCATTGCCGTTAGCAGCGTTAACAGTATATAAAAAAATTTATAAAAGTTAAAAAGATAATTCTAAAGGATCACAAATCAAAACGTACACACGAGACAGTTGCAAAATTATTAAATGATATAATTTAAACATATATAAACAATAAATTAAATTATATGTATAAATCAAACGTATTTATTATACTAAAATTAAAATTCCATTATTAAACAAAAAATTAAAAAAAATATTAATACTCCTTTAAAACAGTTTTTTAAGAGCATATTCGTCGTTGTATTTACTTTATTAAATTTATTATTCAACTGTTTGCTTTCTTAGGTCATGTCCTCATATTAAATTGGGCTTAATCACAATATTATATGTTAATTTTATTTTTTTTTATACATATTTAACGAATAAAAATTTTTTTTTTTTAATTTTAAAAATTCATACAGTATTATGATTTGACAAAAAAAATTACTTTTTATATAAACTAAGTTTGAACTCTGAGTTATTTCATCATCCCTCAATAAAAAAAAGCAATAGTAAAAGTACTTCGTTTTAGGTAACAATTCTTTGCTTTTCAGGTATATTTGGAAATCGTTAATTTTCAAATTTATATTTTTTAATTATTAATGTGAAGATATTTAACCGATTTGGAGTGTATTTTTTATCTGATACCTTTTAATTTGTCTACAAAATATAGACCAGATAAAGGCATAAGTTGAAAGAATGTGGACAAAAAATAAATTATAAATATTTCTAAAAAAATTCAAACAAACGGTTTGTTTTCAAAATCAAGCTAAAAATTGTTTACGAAATTATATGCTTAAAACATTTTAGTTCAAAATTGAGGAAAGTGGGACAAATTAAATAAAAATTTATTATTTAAAAAGTTTTCTGATGTTTCATTGTTAGAACAGCAAACAACTTTTTCAGAAATTAAAATCTTAATCGTGCCGTTCTGTGGTTCTAATGGAATTAAATTTTTTGAAATTTTCATAACATTGCTGTAATAAATAACAACACTAAAATATGATAAATAAAATATAGAACAGGCATGATGTCACTAATTGAGATAGTATTTTGGAGTGTTTTTCTTAATATTTTTATATGTATGTGCATACATATGAATAAGGAATTTCCGTAAAAATAGGAACTGAACAAACTTTTTTAATAAAAAAATTCTTATATGTATTTATACATAGACATAGATGATGCAAGGGTCTCTAAGATCGTTCAATGTAAAATTTATGGACTTTCTGACAAAAACAATACTCAGTCAGGTTATATTTGGCAACGTAGTAAGAAAATTTGTTTACAAGTTTTTATTTCCGATTTGCTGAAATATTGTAAACTAAAATAAATCACCAGTAAAATTAAATTATTTTTATTAAACAAATATTGAAAAAAAGATGGTTTACAAACGTTATTCGCTTATTCCGATTTTTGTTTTGTTTGCATATAACATCTTCAATAGTTAAAAAACATTCCTTGTAGGTTTATGATAATGTTTATCAGTTTCTCACCATTTTTATATATAAATACCCACTGCCAGCATTAGAAACATAATACCGAAACCCAAAAACACCGATGCACATAAACTGATGGCCAATTCTTTAAAGAGTGTCTTTTCTTTGACATTTTTTGGTCTGGATACAACGTAGATAAAGAACCAAGCTGTAAAAAATGTACCAATGATAAGCAATACTGTAGCCAAATGAGGAAAAACAGCCGGGTTAATAGGTGATATATAACGCTGCATTGTGGAATCCATTCTATGAGATTATGTTATTAAGTAGGTTTACACTTTGCGTTTTACAGTGTTAACTTACCTTTTTTGTAATTATATATTTATATTAACAAAAATTTGTTAATTCTACGTGGCCCGGCGTTGTGAAGTAAAAACACAGTGCAATTGACAACTATCACAACTGCTAGAATAAAACTTGGCAGCGAACTGCCAGGTAGGAAAGATAAAAGCACAGGGTGTTTTAAAAAGACACACAAATTTATTTTAAAATGATTAGCCATATGGAAAATTCTTTCAACAAACAACTGAAAAATGAGAAAAAGACCATGACCACCTCGTTTTTTTTACCACAACATAGAAACGTGGTATACTGGTTGGAGTAAACGAATCCCAGCTGAGCCAAAAAAAAATTTTTTTATATTATATATTATTTATATTTTAATATTTTTTTTTTATTTATTTTTTTTTTAATTTGCTTTTTTATTTGATATATTATTTATTAATAAAAATAATATAAACAGTTGTTTTTTGTATAGAGCTTGAGATCAATTTTTTATAAAATATAGTTTTAATTTTATTTTCCGATATTTCGCTACCACATTGGGTAGCTTCTTCAGGGAAAGCTTTACAATTTTCCACAATTAAAATATTAGAATTGTTCAAAAACAAAAAAAAAAGTGATCTCAAGCTCAATACAAAAAACAACTGTTTAAATAAATTAAAAAGATCGAAATTCATTTATAAAATAAAAATCATTTAATTTTTTTTTTATGTTATTATTTATTTATTTTTTAAATACATACGTAAATTTATAATTATACAATGGGATGTTTTTATATATGTATGTTTTTTATATGTATGTACGTATTTCATATAAGATGAATGGTGATACAAACTATTGTTGACTACACGTTGTGAAAGGTATATAAGATACGGCACGGGCTATTTTCGCACTCTTACTTGTTTTATTTGAGGTGTATATTTTCTTCTGTAGATTTTTTTTTGCCAAAAAGGTTTTATACTACGAAAAAAAATGAATTATAATATTATTAATTTATTCAACGCAGTATATGTTTTATTTGTCTATATATAAAAATTCTTAAATCAGCTTGTAAACTCCTTATAGATCTATAATAATTTTAATGAATATGTTCAAAATGTGTTCACAACATATCGAAGCTTACTAGAGTATTTAAAACTAATTTTTGAACCAATGTTTATAGCCTAACGAGATATAATTTTGAGTGGTAAAATGTTTTTTATAAATTTTTAGCAATAATAAAACTGGGTATCAATTCTCGTTCTATGAAACTATGAAATGAAAATTTTTTGTGTGCAATATCATATGGTGCCACCATACCCTTTGCTATACAAAAACTTTTGCATTTCACAGTTTCACAGAACGAGAATTGAGCCCCAGATAAACAAAATTTTTAGGAAAACTATGCTATCACGTTATGTAATTCTTGTAAGTAAATTGATATTGTTGACGACACTGTTAAACATCATATAACATCTGTTGCAAAAATGTCAAATCTGAATGCGTGCAGACAAATTTGTGACAGATTTACGAAAAATCTACAAAAGAAAATACGATAAGTGATTCAGCACCAAAAGTCATCGTGAAACACACTTTGTTTTAATTTCTTTGGGACAGAGCCGCAATTTTATTAAAAAATTCATTTTTGTAAATTTAATGTGCAAAAGAATTCAAAATGGACGAAGTAATTACAAATAACGAAATAATATCTTTTAGTAATTAATAACAAAAATTACAAATACATATTACAGGTCGATATCGACAATGCGGAAGATCTTAATGAACTGGAGGCACACTTATACGCTCAAATACACCATGAGGCAACAAAGCAGGATGAACTACCACAAAATGAAAATTGCGATCAAGTTACAAGTAATAACGATACAGGTGGTATAAATTCCAACTATGAAACAGCACCGATTACTCCTGGTATTTTGTCTAAACGCTATTGGGCTAATGGGGAAAAGTCTGCTCAACATCAACAAAATGTTGATAAGCACCATTTCATACGTAATCCTTTCAAAACACCAAATAAACAAAGTGAACAACATAGTAAAAATTATTCTCGTGAGTTTTTTAATAAATCTCAGAGCCTCCAGCAATCTGAACAAAGTGAATGTCGTCAATCTGGAACAGCTGTATCAACTGTAAAAAATAATGAAAATGTAAAAAATACACCCAGAAGTAGTAAAGCTCATGCAGGTACGTTTGGTTTTTAATTTGTTTGAAAAATATATACATATGTATATATTAAGCTTCATGCTAGAAATATGTACATTAACAAATTTTACAATCTAGTAAAACAAAACTAGAATTTTTTCCAACATGTCATTAAATTCATATTTAATGATTTCTCTGTATTACATATTCGAATTAAATTTCGATCGTAATCCAATGCCTTAATTTGGCCCCAGATATCTAATAAATTCTTATACGGGTTTTATTATTTATGTTAATTTTTTACTTTTTTTTTTGTAAACATTTCTATTAGACACATCTGACGGATGTCGGAACATTTTATTTGCTATTAATGCTAATTATTTTTTCCCAGGTTCTGCATTCGGAGTGAAATTAAAACTAAATATTTATTTATTGCCTCTTTGCACATCTAGTTAATGACTGGATTTTATTATTATTCTTTATTACTAGTATTCATAATACTTTCGTCGGACCGATAAATGGTTTTTCATTATTATACCTTTATTATTTTTTTATCCATTAAATATTATTATTATTAAAAATAATAACAATAAAAAATGAAAGTTGTAATAATGTAAAGCTATTTATTGGGCACAAAAAATCTTATCTTTAACAAACGGTAAGTTGTGATAATGACCCTAAAGATATGTTCACATTAGTAAACATTAAGAAATTGTACATAATCTATTAATTTTTGCTCCAATAAATTAATATTTATTTTAAAATAGCAGAACCCAGACCGCTTTGCCGGCCCCAAAAAATTGTTTGCATTGTTTTTTTTTTACATATGAGGGTATGACTGACCCTTCTCTTCCTTTACAGTTCCAATTTGAAAGACCGAATGTCGTTGCACACATAAGATAATATGTTACATGGTTTGGTAGCTTTTCAAGTGACCTTAAAAAATCATAATATGGAAAATGAAGGGCATTTTGTTGATATTTGTATGGAAATATATAGGAAAATCTAAATACCATATCTCGGAATCACTGGTCCGATTTTGTTTTAACTTCACATAAACTATTTACAGACCGTTCCAAACGTACCCTGAAATGTTGATTGATATCGGTCTATCAAACTTGTTTCCACAGTTAGTGGTGACATCAACGTGTACACTTCTTTTATATATAGATTGTTTTTATTTAAACCAATTGCAATATCAATTTATTGTTATATGTTTTGAGTATATTTGACGAAAATCACTTAAAATTAAATAAATATTTATTAATAATAGTGGTTTAGGAAAATACATACATATATTTATTTATTTATTTTTTTATTTATTTATTTATTCAATTCCACTAAGTAATATAAGCCAAATAGGCCAAATAAAAATATAACATAGTAATAAAAACCTAAGTATAATATCACAAAAAAAAAAGAAAATAAGTAAATATTCATAATGAAAGTACCATCATATATGCTCCCCAGCCATACATTAAAAGTAGAACAAAAAGAAATGGTAAGTAGATGATATCAGAGGTTCAGTTAGTGATAGAAAATCCAAACAATATCTATTAAAAAATTCCAAAATCGCAGTAAAATAAATTAAGATAGAGAAGAAAAAAATTAAATAGTTTCAATTTGAAAACATTATTAGAGTGTGTAAAAAGGCGCAATTATAAGGTAATAAATTCCAACATTTAGTAACCCTAACAACAAAGGATTTATTAAAAGAGGATTTAAATACTCTAGGAGGAACAAAGTGAGGATTCCTACTACGATAGAAAAAGATAAATTCCTTACAAAGGGCAGAAGGGTGACCATCTTTTATAACTCTGTAAAATAATATCAAATTACGAATCTTAATGAAATCAGTAAACGAGCAATCAAGAAAATAATAAATATATGCCTGATGTGAACATAGCCTTAGTGTTATAGTTATTGTGTATGAATTTTAAATAGTATACAAATAATTTTGTCATAAAAACTAATTAACATTAAATACATAACAAATTATGTGTTAAATAAATAAATAAATAAAATAAATTGAATTTAATTATAATACTTGATCATAATATAATAAAACAAATTAAAAACTGTACAAAAACAAAAGTTAAGGCATGTTCACATTAGGCATATATGTACATACATATATGAATATAAAGTAAATAATAATTAAAAATTGTGTTAGTTTAATTAAATTACTATATCAATTAATTGTTCTACGTTTTGGGCTATATTTTGTAAGAGTAATGACATAACTGTTAATAATTAAAATTTTTTTTTTGATTGTTACAGCAAATATTTGTCAAATATGAACGTAGCTTTAGTAATAAAATAATATATTATCACATTTAATTGAAATAATTAAAAATTTTAAAAATATATTTAAAGTGAATTTTTTTTTTTAAATTTATTGTATTTCTATTTGCTTGCCGATTATATAAAATTCATTCCAATAGTATTTATAAATTCTTCAACCCAGAAAAGACATTGTAATTATATGGTAGGTAGGTAGGTAGGTAGGTAAGGCTGGTGCAAAGTTACCCTCACACCTTCACTCGGAGACCATTACGGTCCATTGTGACGCCTTAATAGAGAGAAGAATAGAATAAGAATAGAAATATTAAGAATAGAAGAGAAAGAGAAGCAGACAATTCCAGAGTCTCCGGCGGGAATCGAACCCGCAAACCCCCAAACAACTGACTTGTCCTTTACCGACTAGTCCACAGGGGCACTCTTGTAATTATATACTTACATATTTTTTTAAAAATGTTGGTATATTGGCTCATCAATGTAAAAGATTTTCCAGAGGAAAATTCACCAGCGGATTGATATAATTTTTCTATAAATTCGAAATTACTGTGTTGCTTATTGCTCTAGCAACGTATATTCAGTTAAAAAAAAAACTATTTACTCTGTCCTTAGTTGACTGAGTGGAACTCGAGAAAATTTGTTATGTTCTCAACATGTCGTCAACTTTAGTAAAAAAAAAAAAACTACATAACATTTATATTGTATTGTGGTTTCACTTCCCAAAAGTTGAAATATGTATTTTATTATAACTTGTATGCCTTTGCATTTCTTTATATATATAAAGTCGTGTCTGGATATAGTGAACTAATTTTTGCAAGGCTTGTTCATAGTATCCAGGTTGTTCTCTATATCAAGGTTGAAATTTTTGTTCAAAAACTCGTTTTATTTACTAAAAATACATGTAAATGTAATAGCTGATTAGAAATAATTTGTACAAAAAAGGAAATATATGTACATACTTATTTAAGTTTAATAAAAGAATTGTTGTTGAAGTTTTTTTCAAAATTTTATTCACTATTTAGAGTACTGCATGCAAAAATTTTAGTTTTCACTGTATGGATGTGTTCACTATATCGGGTGTTCACTATATCCAGACACGACTGTATGTATATTTTTTTTAAATATTTCTTTTCAATACTGTTTAATTGGCTTTTAAGGCTTGTTATATTACTTCTGTTAAAAAAAATAAAATAAAAAAAGTTTATAATAAATCTTCCCTCTTTTTTCATTATTATTTTTCAGTAAAATGTACAACACCTCCTGCGGCAAACGAAAATACACCGTGTGAAACAACATTAACATCAAATGAAACTTTAAAAAAAAAGAGTTTTAATAAAAAAAATTCTGGAGCGGCAAATGTGAATTTGAAATTAAATCCTGTAGCGGAGTGGATGAAAAGAAATAAAAATCAAACTAATAAAAAATCAAACATCAACAGCAACAATGGTAAAAATATAAAAAATTCTGCATCAAATAACAAACAGGGAGGTCCCTTTACTAACAAATTGCAAAAATTACAAAAGGCCAAACGGTTGGAAGAGAAAAAACAAAAAACCAGAAGGGCTAAAAACAAAGCTGCCGCTAATAAAATAAAACTAAGTGAAATAATTGATTTAGATACAGATAACGAGTCGGACAGTAGTGATGTTGTATTGATACCAACAGCACCGCCACCTACATTTACCGTGGACGATAGTGGCGATGATGATGAGAATGAAAATGGTAAAGTAACCGCAATTATGGAAGATGAAGAAAATGCGTTAGATTCAACCGATGTACAAATGTCATCAACTTCCACGAGCTTTGTAAAACCACAAACTTTAGTAGGTTCTGAGAATGTCGAAAAGCGGTTAGAGAATTCTTCACGTTGCACTTCGCCTTGTTCGATACAGTCATCAGATGATTTTATAGGACAAAATGATCGCAGTCGCTTGTTGGCGAAAGCAAGTGGTATAGCCGACGATGAAGATTTACTGGTGCTTACTAATGACATGAATAGTTTCTTGGAGGTATCCCAGACGGCAAAACCAAATATGGAGATTGAAAATCATGGAGAAAATGAAATAAATCGTTTAGATTCTAGTTTGGAACAAGTATCAGGAGAAGAAAATATTGAAACCAATGATTCTTTAGAATTTGCTACGCCTACAACTTCAAAGGAACAAGCGCGTCCCAAAGACTATAGAGTAGATCAAGGTCAGTTTAGAGCCTTAGATGTTTATGAAAGTGAATCCGATATAACGGATAGTGTATACTCTAAGGGAGCTAATAAAACTACTGTTATCAGGCAAATAGATACCAGTTCTGACGAAGTAGAAGATATTAGCAGCTGTTTGCAAAGAACTAAACGCTTTCGAAAACGCCGGGCTTCTAGCAGTAACAAAGATTCAGAACCCAATATTGAAAACTTACTGTCTACTTCTGATAATGACGATAATAGCGACAAAGAAATAGAACAAGATGACAACGAAGTATTACGCACGGCTGTACCTTTTATATCGAGAGGGCCGGCTGTGGAACATTCTAAATCACGAAAACGCAGTCGCAATTTATTTTCTTGTTCTCCAATTTTACAAAAGCGGAAATGTGGCAAATTAACGAAATCAACCGGTCATATGTCCGATACAGCGTTTATAGCAACTCTTAATAATTTGGCTCAAGGTCAAGAGAAAGAATTGGCTGATCAGGATGAAGCTGATGAAAGTGAAACCGAAAACATTCCTTCTGCCAGAGATATTGCGGAAAAAGTGTTACTCAAACATAATGTTGCTGAAGAAAGATCTAACAACGAACTGACATCTAAAGAATTGGCCATACCTGATAAAGCCTTAGAAGGATTGGATAAAATTTTCGAAGCTATTGATCAGTTATGTAATAATGAAACAGAAAAAACTCGATCGTCTTCACCTGATGATACGGTGAAAATTGACGACTCATCAGATAGTGATCGAGAAAAAAACTTTAAATATAAATCAACGCCCTACGATGATGAAGCTCAATTTATTGAGATTATGCCTAACGCTTCCAAGATAACAAAATTGCCACCAAAAACACATGATGACAATGGCTCACCTATTTACAATGTCATATACAGCCGTGGTTATATAAAACCAGGTGGCATCGGTTGGAACGATGAAATGCGTAGATTTTATAATTATACCTGGAATGGAGAGAGTTTTAAAGTTAATAAAATTTTGCAAAAAATGAATCGTAAGTAGATATATGGTCTAAATATCTGTGGCAATAAGGAAAAACTGCTTATGTCTGTTTTAATAGTTTTTCGGAAAAGCACTTTTAAATTGTTGAGTTGATTTTTAACAATTAATTTCCTTTCAAATAAAGACTATTATATAAATTTTGCGCTATACAAATTAAAGCGCGCATATTAATTTTCGTACATTTAGCTAAATTATAAGTTAAAATAAATTATTATTTCAAATGATATTGTTCTTTGAAAAAATAAAGGCAATATGTTTTTATGCTACAAATTCTTGTGTAAAGTTGCCAATAAAAGTTGAAATTTTGCTTGAGAGTAGTTTTGTGTTCCGGAATCGCAATTGTGTTAATCTCTATTTTAACTTATGTCGACTTGAGCAGTTTTTCATCTTTGGCACAGATATATTTACGTTTATATACATACACTAATATTATATCTTTAAAGCTGACAAAAATTTGTGGAAAATTTATACGGAGGACCGTTTTAACATTAAATCGAATAAGCGTCAAAATAACATGAAATGCACAAATTGCTGTGAATTTGGCCATATGCGATCCAAGTGTAAAAGACCAAAGAAACCCATGATTTGTTATATGTGCGGCGACTGTGGCCATATGGAACCACGCTGTCCGAACACAATCTGCTTGAGGGTAGGTATATTTTTAGATTTTGGAAAAAAGAAAAATTATTTAATTATTTTGTTTCCAATAGTGCGGCAATAAGACACTGGTATTTACAAAAAGTTGTAATGCTTGCTCGTATCAGGATCGTTTAATTTGTCCGATCTGTAAAATACGTGGACACTCTTTAGATTATTGTCCAGACAAATGGCGTCGTTATCACTCAACCGTAAGTTATTTTAACTTTTAACAAATTTATTTCTTTTCTTTATTCAATTTTGTTTACATATTTTTTCTTATAGACCGAACCAAATGCTTATCCCAATAATAATATTAATTACAATCCTCGTAAATATTGTTGCATTTGTGGTGGTAGTGGCCACTTATCCGATAATTGTCGCAGTGCCATACGTTTTATGGAATATCCCAGCATTGTTAGCAACATTAAATCTCACCAAAAGTCCTACGATGATGTTGTTGTTAAATCACCTTACAATGGCATTGCTTTAAATCTGATGCACGATCCATGTAAAGAATATACATTTGATTTTGCTAGAAACAGTTCATTCAATAGCTATTATGGTCGCTTTTTGAAGGCGGTACATTTAGATTGTCTATTGAAAAGCAATACCAAAGAAGTGACAATAGAAGAAGTCGAGAGTACAGCTAAAAAGGCTAAACGTCTTTCGAAGATGTATGTGGCCAATCCTTATTCTAAAGCAGGTACAGCTAATCAGAGAAACACTAAAATCAAGGAAAATGCTCCTAATCAGGTAAGTAGTAAACCCATTTCTATTGCATTTAATTATCATTAAAGCGCTAAAAGTTTCTACTTACACATGCTAAAAAGATTAAAGATGTACATAAATTTGAATTTCATCTTTTAGAGCATTGTTGTTTGATGTTGTAAAACAAATTTGAATTAATAACAAACACTTATTCGTACGTCAAATTTTTGTTAATTATTTACTCTTATTTTCTACTCCTCTTTCAATTTTGCTCTTGAAGGTTCAGGAAATCTCAGAGAGTGGCAAAACTGATGAACAAGATGGTGAGAATAATGCGGATCAAGGTGACGGCGAGAATAATGCGGATCAAGGTGACGGCGATAATAATGCGGAACAAGCTGACGGCGTGGAAGTGGATAATAGTGGCACTGCTGGCAGTGATAAAGAAGTTGAATTTGTAGTCAGTGCAGTTAATGACAATGACATGTTTAATATACAATTAAACACAATAAATGGAACATCTTCTAAAAATGATGAGAATTTTAAATCACCAAAAAATGTTACATCCACAAATTCAGAAACAGAACCAATTCATATGTTAGATTCAGATTCAAATTATAGTTTTTCTGAACATTTTGATGTACCATCAACAGCTATGGAAACAGAAACTGCACCCGAAACAGATAACATTTCTCAAAACCCAAATAATTCCCCATTGGCAGAAAAGATAAGAACAAAACCACGAGAAATGGAGGCTTTACCAGATTATATACCACTAATCGACTCGATTCAAGATAATAATGAACAAATTAGTGATTATGTGAATCCGGCATTGGGTATATCGGGAAGATTTGTTACTGCCGTAATGGAAGATGAATTGGAACTGGAACCCAGAAACTTAAGTCCCTTACCAGATCTACCCTGTGAGGCTAAAATCTATTTGACGCATTTGCATAGCAAATATTTGTTATCGCCTGTAGGAAAAACATTTTTACTAAATACCTCCAGAGCCCACAAGCTTAAGGCTCGTCTGGATTTCACATCTGTTGGACATGTTTTGGTTATATTCGGATTGCCCATTAACCAGGATAAATTCCAAAGGGAACTTCTACTGAAATATCGTGAAGTAGAGGCAGCACGCAATCAAAAACAAGTTCAAAGTAATCTTAACGTGCCCAAACGTATCGATGTGTTAATAAGGTTTTTGCGTGAAAACATCACTCAGTTGCTGAAAAATTTAGGTAATGTCAATCATCTTCTAAAATGTTTACAGTTTCTAGAGAAACAGCAATCAAAGTCGTCATATAAATTGGCAGAAAAGGTACGACGATCCTTGAATATGATCCTGGTGGGTCAGGCGGGTCTTCAGGACGGTACCATGCATTTAGACAAACTCTTAGTCAGTTTGAAAACTCTTATCAATGACTACGGCAGTGAAGATGTTACACCGCCACAGTTGCGTACTGAAATAACCAATCATTGGAAGGTTATATTTTCGTCGTATCGACATAATAATTACCAGCAGTTGGTAAATGTCTACAATAAACTAATAATGAAAAATCGAATGCCTAAGCTGGTTATCGATCCTATACTACTTGGACAAAAGATTCTAGATACCAGCCTAACTGATGAACAAAAACAGAAATTAGAACAAACCGGATCCAATGCACACAAATCTGTTGTTAGTCCTACAACAGAAGTGATAAAGGAGATGGTACCTAATCCAGTTACTCAGAAAATGATGAAACCTTCAAAACGCAAACAAAATACAGGTGTAATCTTACCTTCTCCAAAGGCTTCCAACAACGTCACCACTCAAAACACTAATAAAACAAAAGCAACAAATTCACGACCAGTATCTCCAGCGAATGCAACAATGCATGGAAATCGAACAGATAACAATTCACAAATTGTTGAAACAAAATCAACTTCTAATTGTAGTACGATCTCTTCCACCTCTCACAAATCCAACAAAACATCTTCGAACACATCCATTAAAGCTAAAATATCGGCTGCAGCAACAACTCCAGCAGCAAATAAATCAAAACAAATTCCAATTACAACATCTACACCCATAAATACTGCAGTGAATGGCTCCGGAAAAAAGCAATCGCAAAAAATAGTGCCTATACAACCACTTGCGAATCCCGAAAAACGTTCAAGGGTCAGTACAACCATTCAAGAGTTGTCAGACAAATGGAAAAGTACCTGCGATTCGTTACTCACCGAAATTAGTGCTGATAAACCCACTGTTAGTTCAGACAGCAGGCCACTTGACTCTAAATTACCCTCAACATTTTGGTCACGTGAATCAATACGTTATTTGGATGAATGTGTTCGTTTGGCTGCCGCAAGACCGCATGTAATAGAAAAACTACAACGTGTACAAAATAAATCGAAAAACGGACAACTTTCCTACAATGACTACCTTGCCGTGATAAAACTGCATACTGCACTCAAAGGCAAATGAACTCAGACTTAAAAACTAACTGTAAATATTGAATATTTATGATTTTGTTATATGTAATATAATATACATATGTAGTATGTATAATATATTTGATTTGTTTCACTAACAAATCCTATATTTTTATTGTAATCGAATCAATGTTACTTTTGTACTGAAAAAAAAAAAACAGAAACACAAACACAAACACAAAAATCACACCCCTTTATCATGAAAATATAAATATTTTCAAATTGATTCTTCAAGCTCGAGGTCTTTATAATATTTATTATTCAATATTTCGCTACTCCTTTGTGTAGCATCTTCAGGAAAGAAATTGTGTGTTTTTACAAAATTTTTATATAATTTTCAAAAAAAAATTTTCAAAAGAAAATTATATAAAAATTTTGTAAAAACACACAATTTCTTTCCTGAAGATGCTACACAAAGGAGTAGCGAAATATTGAATAATAAATATTATAAAGACCTCGAGCTTGAAGAATCAATTTGAAAATTTTATAAAATAAAGGTCAAATAAGAGCAATAAGAAAATATAAATATTTTAAATAATTTTCATTTCACTTATTTAGAATTTCGTTTTTCTCCATAAAACTTTTAGTATTCAATGTTTATTGGACTTATGTGCGTTTGGTTTCATAATATAACTGCTATATTCGTTGGCAAACCAACTCGAAGGATTTTTCTAAGACATTTATTTGTTTGTAAAAAGTTGCAAGCCATAAATATCACGAGGGGCAGCATTCCGAGACCATGCGCTTAAATTTCAGGAAGCACATAGTCTGTTAACATGGTGCGATAACGGTTACCAATGACCGTAACATTTTGATTTGCCCAATTTTTAGGCAATATGAACTAATGAAATGAAATACCCTTATTTTTAATGGGTATAATGATAGATATTGGAACTCTTCAGGTTACTCATCAGCCCAAATACGAAAATTTTGTTTTTTAACGTATTAACTAAGCCAGATATGTGCTTCATCACTTAACAAAAGTTCACTGTAAAACACAGGATTTTCATTAAGCTTTTTTAGAGCCCATTTTCAGAAAATAAGGCCGAGATCCTTACGTAAAATTCGTCAAGTTGTCGAAAACGACAAGCCAAGCTGCTGAGAACGACGACGAATCGATTTGCCACGTTGTTCGCGTATACTTTCAGCTAAAGCTTCTACATAGTCTTCACTTCATACCGGTTAAGTTTCATCCACTAATTGGCAAATGGTATTGCCCAAAGTAGTTTCTTCAGGTCAATTTTGTGCACCCTAAGTTCTTCGAATCGCACGAAAATCATTTCACACGAATCGCTGCTTTTCGTTATACAGCTGAACAATTTGCAGACGCTGTTGTGTTGTAAGACTTTCCATGATGACTGAAAAAAAACCGACAAAAGACGATGTATTTTTACTCTATTGTCCTGCATCAAGAACTGAATTTAAAAAAAATGTGTTGACGATATGTATTTATAAGAATCTCCATTTTTCGTATATACAATTTGTCTCCATTTCGTATATACAATTTGTTTAAAATTAATAATACACCTTAAAGCAACGTATACAAAGAAGTACATATGAATATAATGACCTTATCGTAGCGATTCCAATATTGTTTGGGTTGAAGAGTACAAATCCGTGATTGCGCCATCTTGAATTTAAGGTTTGCTGTATTCTACTTTTATTGGATACCAATTTTGATGGAATTGAAACAAGGTAAATTTTTAATTAATCAAAATGTAGTAACGGCATTTATGGATTTTAAATTTTTTTTATAATGTATTATATTTTGCCCTTTCATTCGATATATGTACATAAAGAGTGCTGGTTTCGAAAATACTTTGCACTCAGGTAATATTGAATTAATTTTCTAGTAATCTTAAATGCCTTACAATTTAATTTTAAAACAAGTAAGAGCGCTATATTCGGCCACATCGTAGCTTAGCCTAGATTTTAGATTTCATGCAATATGATATTATCTTTATTATTTCTGACGCCATCTTTAATTTTGAATTTTTACATAGTTAACTGTATTCTACTAGTCAAGCCCTTTCATTTGATACCCATATTTTTGGGGTTAAGAAAAATTGTTCCGCCATTTTGCTTCAAACGCCATCTTGGATTTTATTTATTTTAATAGTTCGTTTCATTGTAATGGTCAAGCCCTTTTATTTGATACTAATATTGTGGGGGTTAAAGGGGACAAAGCCGTAACTAATTATTGACTCATTTAACCTAGAATACTATTTTGGATTTTATTTCATAGCTAACTATATTTAAATTCTTAAGCCCTTTTATTTGAACACCATATTGGCTCTCTCGGTTGTATGGAGACTGAAAAATATCGATTTCCGTTTGTAAACAACGAAGCAGTTGTACTTTGATGCTTATATTTCAGCTGGTTTCAAACCGGTTTGTAAGATTTTCTTAAAAATAATTTCTGAGATTTCGGCTCAAATTTGTTATTTTAAGCGTGGTCAAAAATTATTAAAAAGTTTGGAAAAATTTAATATATTTAAAAAAAATATATATTTTTGAAATAATATTTGCCTATAACTTTGCCGATTAGTGACCAATTTGTCCAACATTTTTCATGAATATTTCCAGAGGAATACCAAATCTATAAATAGTTACAACCGTGTCTGTAAATTATCCTAGGACTGGAAAATTCAAATTTGTTTATTCTAAAAAAAGCGAAAAAACAAGCAGTCAAGTTTATTTGACGATATTCTCAACGATCTTAATTTCAACATACACACGGACAGACGGATAATGCTTCCCTATTCATAAGCATTCAGAAAATATATACTATATGGGGTCGGAAAAGAATATTGTAGAATATTGTATTGCAGGAGTTCAACTGATGACAAAGTATGTACAGTAAACTCGCAGAAACGTGAACTAATTTTTACCAAGGCTGTTCACGTTTTCGATTTTGCTCACGTTTTAGATTGCATTCTATAACATTTTTAAGTCTCTTTTATTTTTTATTTAATTTAAAATAAAGTATGTACGTTATTTTCACCTATGAGACATGTTTTGATTCAACTTTTTGTAAGCTTCTGCCATATTTTAAAGTACCACATAGTTACTATGGTTTGCAGAAGGGTTTTAAAGATACTTATTTCTAAATTATTTATTGAATTCATCCACAATAGAGGTTTAGTATGGTTATTTTCCTTAATTTGATTGTGCAATTCAATAGCTTTCTTTTAATCATAATGCCGCTAACCGGTAGGTTTTTATTTCGTAGACCATGTAAACCATTTGTACAGAGATTTTTCCATTTTTGGAAGCTCCGAAGTATGCAGTGTTTTCCGTTTTCCAGGACCCGAAAATGTATTATTAACGCATTTCGAAATTGCATCTTTATTGTTTCTTATTGAACAAATCGTCGATTTGGCGACATTATACTTTTTCGACAAACCAGTTACAGGTGAACCTTTGCGTAAAAGCTCTAAAATATCTGACTTTTTTCTTTAATAAAAATATTTTAAGAGATCTCTTGTTTATATTATTTATATACCTATATGTATAGTCAGCACAGAGAGATGCTTCCAGTAGAACTGCCGCATTATAAACTAAAGCTACTTATCATGCAACAAAAATTGTTTACAACAAACAGACTACGAAATTCTTCTGCGGGGAATCCCAAAAATTTTAAATGAGCTTACAAAATTAAATTTTAACGTTCGATAAAAAGTTCACGTTTTAGAGCCTTCAGCCTTTGTTCACGTTTTAGAGTAGTCAATGTAATAAAAACAAGTAAGAGCACTATATTCGGCTGTGCCGAATCTTTTATACCCACCACCAATTTTGTGTACATTTAAAGCACAATATTTATTATCTTGTTAATCCCTTGGAATAATCTCTAAAATAAACATCACTTTCTTTGTAGAGGGTGGTTAAATTTTTAATTTAAAACAGGTCTGTATAAAATGTTAGAACATCTATGAATGCCTTCTTAATTCGTTAAATGAGAAGCATTCCTGTTTTTCACGATAGTGTGGCAAAAAACAGTCAACTTCGACTCATCATCGTGCCCAACAATTGAGCATCAACAGTGTTATTAAAAATTTGGACTATAGGATCGAGGTGTGCCGTTGAGGTCGCGGGGGCCATTTGGCCGATATTTTGTTCCATACATAATTGAACCATACAAATATTATCATTACAAAAAGCAATGATAATAATTTCCTAAATAATTTGTGTTTTATTCAAAATAAACATCGGCCCTTAAAATTTCACCACCCTTTATAACTTCGATATGCTGCTAAAATGTTTTCGTAAATTTAGTGTTTCAGTGAAAGTAGGCGTTAAAGTAGGCGTGTCAATATAGTTTCTGCTAATAAATATAACTTAGATATTTCAATATAGTCCTTTATTATTCCAAAATCTTTATTCATTGAGAAATTATCTGAATTCGAGATAAAGCATTATATAGGACGTGGGCGTAAGAGTGGGCGTGTCACCTAAGTTTTCTGGCATAGCAATAACATTGACTAGAAGGATTTCCATAGCAAATTTTATCATCATACCTCTAATTTTGTCGGTTTTATAAATTTAAATTTCATTAACAGTAGATAATGTGAAAAGTGGGCATTATAGTAGGTGTGTCGAAGTTATTTATGCTAATAAATACAACTTAGATATTTCAATATAGTCCTTTATTATTCCAAAATTTCGATTTATAGAGAAATTATAAGAATTTGAGAGAAAACGTTGTATGGGAGGTGGGCGTAAAAGTGGGCGTGTCACATTTATTTTCCGTCAGAACAAAGCCTTTGACTAAAAAGCATTTCCTGCAAAATTTCAGAATCGTAGATCAAATTTTGTAACTCTTATTAGGTTTAAAATTTTGAACATACTGAAAAATACACTGCGCGGTATAAATTTTCATACATTTTGATCTCTAACTCCCTTCCTAATGCATGCATTTAAACAATTTTTGGGTAAAAATATTGTTTTTGCTCAGGTAGTTCTGTAGTTTCATGGCTCTACGTTGATGCTGGTGGACACAACTCCATTTTATTCGATGTTGGAAGAACACGGTTCTTTCGACCTAATCTTGCATTACGAGCTATAACTTTCTTTCTTATATTCCGATTTAGCCAATTTTTTATTCCAAACAAACCTTGTGTATAAGACATATTCTGGCAAAATTTGAGCCCACTAGCTTTTTCTATGGGGTCTCTATAGTGCGGGCCTGTTCGTAAATGCATCACAGCTGTGCATATTATGCGCACAATGTTCGTAAATGCAAACGTTGGCAACACTGCAGCTGTCATCTGTTCGTAAATGCAACATTGAAGTTTATTATGCGCAAATAAATACAAAAAACTAATCACAAAAATTGCTGATGCAATAGATGTGTGAGTATAAAGAATGTGATTTTTTATGATTTATTTTTGATTATTTTACTTTTTAAACATTTTCAGCCTCGAATTTTAAATATATGTCAGATATTGTATTATCAAATTCACAAATTAAAATTAATAATCTTTTTTTCCATTTTTCCGCAGTGTTCGCTCGTTCGTAAATGCAGCAATAAAATAAGCAAAAAGAAGCATCAGCAACATATGATTTGCAGTGGCAGCGCAAAGTAATCATATTGTGCAGCGCAGTGATGCGTTTACGAACAGGCCCTGCTTTTAACAGACGGACAGACGGACGGACATAGCTAGATCGTCATCAAATAAAACCCCGATTCAGAATATATATACTTTATGGGGTCTAAAATGTGTATTTCGATGTGTTACAAACGGAATGACAAAATGAATATACCCCCACCATTTTTTTTGTGGCGGGTATAATTTCATGTTTTTGGGTAGTTCATGTTACTGGATGTTTAAGTTTCTGCGAGTTCACTGTAAATTACGGTGAAAATAGAAATGATTTTAACAGTAGCGTAAATTATAAACTGCAAATTAGGTGAAATGAAATCGATGTTTCATTACTTAATTATGATTGTTTACATGAATTTTTTAAAATAATTATTTAAAACATAAAGTTCGAATACTTATATATGTATATAAATTTATAAAGTTATATTTTAAATCGATATTGAATTCTAAAAATTGCTGCTTTTAAAAATAATGCAAAAACTAAAAGAAGTCGTTATTAATATGTAATTATTTATCACATTGGCATTAAGTTTAAATGGCTACAAAAAAAAAATAACGACTTAATTTTTTTCGACGTCGTAAATCAAATCAACACAAATCGGGGCAACGTACAACGGGGTATTAGTGTACTGTAAAATATTAATGAATGTTTATTAATTTTTAGCCGAAAGTAAACATATCTAAAAATAAATTTTTAAGTATGTAAATGTAATTTTAAACATTTTGTGATATACATACATACATGCATTAAAAAAGAAATGTGTGTGTATAATTGTCTAAAAATAAATTCATGCATAAAAAATGTAAATTATGTATTTTCAACTATTTTAAATTATTTCACAAAATTTACGTACACGACTGATTACCAACATGAAAACATGACAATTCAACACTTGAAGCGAATTATTTTGGCCAAAATTTTATTGTTTATGGCTCAATAAAACTTCGACAAATCGATTCGATCATTTCAAGTAGAGTGTTGAAGAGTGGTGCAAAGCAACAGTAAAAATAATTGCGAATACACGCGAACGTTATAGACAAATTTCAGAACCTGTTAAGAATTAATAAGTAGGTAACTTTAGCCGAGTACTTAATATTTAAATATTAAAAAGTGTATTCACCTTTTTTTCTTGCTGGCTAATTTTCTCTCTTCAAACAACTGTTTATTTTATTTATTTATTTTTTTTTGCAATTTTAATTAATTTTTTTCAATCATAGGTTTCCGCAAATATCAGTAATTTTTGCAGTTTCAGCAAGTAAGACACCTGTAAAATATTCAAAAATGTTTGTTGTTTTGGGGCGTGGAACAAGCTTAATTTTAATGTTTATTCAATGGAATATTTTTCACTTCTGCGTTATTCTTTTTGCAGTTTTAAGAAGAAAAAAAAACAAGTAAGAGCGCTATATTCGGCCGTGCCGAATCTTATATACCCTTCACAACGTGAATTCATGCAATAACAGTGGTTTGTGTCACCATTCATCCCATATGAAATACGTACATACATATAAAAACATACATATATAAAAACGTCCCATAGTAAAATTATAAATTCACGTATGAATGTTAAAAAAAAAAACAAAAAAAAAAAATTTTAAAAAAAAATTTTAAAAAATTTTTTAAAAAATTATTATGTATATAATATTTACAAAACAAAAAAAAATAAAAAAAAAATTAAAAAAAAAAATTTAAAAAAAAATAATAATAAAAATATAAATAATATATTAAATAAAAAATAAAAAAAAAATAAAAAAAAATTAAAAAAAAAAATTAAAAAAAAATTTAAAAAAAAATTTTTTTGGCTCAGCTGGGATTCGATGCCACGTTTTCTCTAACCAGTATACACGTTTGTATGTATGTATGTTGTTGTTGTAATGTTGCTTTTGTGAAAAAAAAATCGAGGTGGTCGTGGGTTTTTGCTCATATCTCAGTTGTTTATGTACCGATGTTTCTGATTTTCAATAGCGATCTACTCCCGAATATTTCTGATATTTTAATACCTCACCCGAGTCCAAGCGATGTCGGGGGGCTTCAAAAAGTTGATTTCAACATACACACGGACAGACGGTCAGACGGACAGACTGACAGCGCTTAATCGACTCCCCTATTCATAAGCTTTCAGAAAATATATACTTTATGGGGTCGGAAATCAAAATTGTAGAAATTTCACACGGAATGACAAACCTATATATACCCTTTTTCACTGTGTGAAGGGTATAATCAACTTATTTGGTATTTTGATAATGTTTGTTAAAATGTTAAATAAAATGACAACTCTGAAAAAAATACTTAAAAATTGGGTCATTAGAGTAGAAACAGGTGGATTTAATTTTTAATTGAAATTGCTGTTTAAAAAAGTTATTGCATTCAAAATTCTACACTAAAATCTTTGGAAAATTGTTAAAACACACGTAAGTACATGATTGGTTTAACCCATTAACCGCCAAAATAAAACCAGAGGCGGTAATTAACCAAAAAGTATGTTTTTTTATTCAATGTTTACAAAATTAACATAAAATAGTGAAAAAAATAAAAAAAATTATATATTGGCGGAGTAGGAGGGGTGTACTCAACTTAGTACAGCGGCGCAATTTTTACACATTTTCAAAAACTTGAAAGAAAAAAAAAAATTGTTGAAAAGAAAGTGATTGAATTTCTTTATATTTTAAATAGGTCAATTAAATGCCAATACTTAAATTTACTTAAATAGATTTTGCAATATAATATTTAACATATCGTTAACTTAGGCTGCAAACTGCCAAAGCTGTATTTTTTAAATTTTACAAAAAGTAAAAAAACGCTGTCCCTTGTTTGTTTTTAATATCTTTTTTAAATCTGTAAACGCAGATTTTGTCTATGATTTGTTTTTTTTTCAATACCATTAATCGAACTATTGAAAAATAATACCGCTCTTTTTGGACTTATCCCATTTACTGCTAATGATTTTGTTAGTTTTTTCTGGACTCGACACGTTTTCTTATAGAAACAATTATTATTATTCTTTTTTTTATTTTTTCATTAATGTTAACAATAACATAGAATATTCCAGCAAAAACAAAATCAGTGTTCCCTCCTTTCGCATTGAAATACAGAAACACTTTTAAATCACCAATCGAGAAACGTTGGAATTTGTTGTTTCATTACTTTTCGATTCGACAACTTCTCACTAAAGTTACAGAAACGAGGTACAGTCTTATTTCATTGCTGTTAGGAAGACTGAATACAGATAACCCTTATATAACGCGGTAGATAGGTTCCTAAAAAATGCCGCCTTATAAGAAATCGCGCTGTAGAAAACATTAACTCCATCAGAGATTGGTTCCAAATCGCAAAATTGATTCTTATATGGTACTCGCATATACTTCACATATTTTTGTGTTTATTATACCCTTTACGTGTGAAATTTCTACAATTTTCTTTTCCGACCCCATAAAGTATATATTTTCTGAAAGCTTATGAATAGGGGAGTCGATTAAGCTCTGTCAGTCTGTCCGTCTGTCCGTGTGTATGTTGAAATCAACTTTTTGACGCCCCCCGACAAAGGTTGGACCCGGGTAAGGTATTAAAATATCAGAAATATTCGGGAGTAGATCGGTATTGAAAATCAGAAACATCGGTACATAAACAACCGAGATATGAGCAAAAATCCATGCCCACCTCGTTTTTTTTAACCCAAAAACAACAACAACAACAACATACATTTATGTTACGAACCGTTTTGGCCCAGTGAGGTTTCCGGCTATCTTGCTCGTGGCGATAGCTCAGGCAGGTTCCAACCCTCTCCCTGGCCACGCATCCGCTTATAAAACTACAGAAAATACAACAAAAAAACTACTACATCAAATACTACACAAACTCCACCACACGAAGAATTCACGAGAATCAGGTGTTTACTCCCGTTTTGCCCACCCAAAGTGGTATACTGGTTAGAGTAAACGTGGCATCGAACCCCAGCTGAGCCCAAAAAAAATTTTTTTTAAATTATTTTTTATTTTATATATTATTTCTATTTTTATTATTTTTTTAATTTTTTTTTAATTTGTTTTTTTTATAATTTTCTTATTTTTTTAAATATTTTTTTAATGTTTTTTTTTAATTTTCTTTTAATTTTTTTTTTTATTTTATATTTATTATTTATATTCTTTTTTTTAATTTTTTATTTTTTTTTATTTTTTTTTTATTTTTTTTATATTTTTTTTAAATTTTTTTTTATATATCGTCTTAATTTCTTGATCTTTTTTATTGATTACTAGCCAATCCCGGCGCGCGTTGCTACGCCCCTTCATGAATTTTAATCGCATTCTAAATTTTAATCGAATATCATAACTTTTTCTTTATGAGCGTGGCACTGCCCACTTTTCTAATTACGAAACTGTATAGTCATGACAGCTCGATATGTGTGCAAAGTTTCAGAAAAATCGGTCCAGTGTAAGTACCTCAAAATGATACCTTTTTTTATGGGCGTGGCACTGCCCACTTTCCTAAATACGAAACTGTATAGTCATGACAACTCAATATGTGTGCAAAGTTTCAGAAAAATCGGTCCAGTGCAAGTACCCCAAAATGATACCTATTTTTTAATGGGCGTGGCACTGCCCACTTTTCTAATGACGAAAGTGTAAAGTCGTGACAGCTCAGTATTTTCGCAAAGTTTTAGAAAAATCGGTCCAGTGCAAGTACCTCAAACTTATAACTTTTTTTTTATGGGCGTGGCCCTGCCCACTTTTCTAATCACGAAATTATAAAGTCATGACAGCCCAATATGTGTGCAAAGTTTCAGTAAAATCCGTCCATTGCAAGTACCTCAAAATTAAAAATTTTTTATGGGCGTGGCCCCGCCCACTTTTTTTATCACGAAATTATTTAGTCATCAGAGCTCGATATGTGTGCAAAGTTTCAGAAAAATCAGTCAAGTGCAAGTAGCTAAAACTGATAAGTAATTTTTTATGGGCGTGGCCCCGCCCACTTTTTTTTATCCATAAACACTCCTCGGTATGTGTACAACAACTTACCAAAGTTTGAGCCCGATCGGTTTTACAGTTTCAGAGTCTATAGCTAACACACACACACACACACACACACAGAGTTTCACTTTTATATATATAGATATATGATTTTTCCAAGCTTGAGATCAACTTTGTTTAGTTTCTTTAAAAAAAATTATTTATTTTAACCAATATTTCGCAACCAAACAATGGGTAGCTTCTTCAGGGTAATATGTATACAAATTTTATATATTTTATATTTGTATACATATTACCCTGAAGAAGCTACCCATTGTTTGGTAGCGAAATATTGGTTAAAATAAATAATTTTTTATAAAAAAAACTAAAAAAAAAAAAAAAAAAAAAAGTTGATCTCAAGCTTGGAAAAATCATATATAATTTTTTTTTTTATTTTTTAAATTTTTTTTTTTATATATTTTTCTTAACACACATACGTAAATTTATAATTTTGCAATGGAATGTTTTTATATATGAATGTTTTTTATATGTATGTACGTGTTCCATTTGAGATGAATGGTGATACAAACTATTGTTATTGCGTGACTACACGTTGTGAAGGGTATATAAGATTCAGCACGGCCGAATATAGCACTCTTACTTGTTTATTTATTCAAATATAACAAATAATTTGATAATACGTATGTACTTCAATTATTTAAACAAAATTAAAATAAAAAAATAAAGTTACAACTTCCTTAAAATTGAAGAAATTTCACACGGAATGACAAACCTATATATACCCTTTTTCACTGTGTGAAGGGTATAAAAATAAAGTTACAACTTCCTAAAAATCTTAGTCTTCTTCATCACATAGTATAATTTCAGTCTGTCTCGAACGTTTTGTTTCTAGTCGTGGTAATTCAAAATCAGAGCTGGATCCGCTATCAGATTCGAATACCCTTTCGACGATTACTGGTTTTAAAAAATCCTTTTTTTGAAGTCTGTTAGCTCTTGTTTCGTAAATCTTTATAAATTTCTTGATAGGGAGATAAGTTATTTTAAAGATTTTTTTTTGAAATATTTCTGCTCTATTTTCTTGAGGATCGTTTTCTAAAATGCATTCTCCCCCCTGCTTTGCCATATTCAAAAGTTTCTCGATACATTTTAGTGAGAAGCTTTCTTCTTTTGTATTTTCTACATTAGAAAGATCGTCAGAGCTATCTCCAATCGATAACTGTATTTCTTATTTGCTGTGAAGACTAAGGGCCGTATTCATAAAAAATATTTTAGGTTTATTAAAGTCTTATTTAACAGATGTTGTAGAGAAATTTGTCAAATAAGCCTTCAATAAACCTAAAATATTTTTTTTTAATACGGCCCAGGGTACACTTATACAAGGTGGCGGTGCAAGCCCAGCTGACTATTTTTTTGTGTTCTGGAGAATGTCAAAATACATGCTTAAAAAAATTATTTCAACTTCGGAAATTGTCAAACTCCATATATAAAAAAAGAGAGACAAAAATTGCTCTCCTTTACGCTATCACCTTATGTAATTACACCATGATACGGCCCTAAAAAAGTATAAACTCTGCAAATAACTTTTGACATTTTAGTTACGGGAAGAACCAGTTTTTACCTAAAAATTTATTTACGGGAAAAATCCTTTTTTTAAATGAAATTATTTAATGATTAAAAAAATTGCGTTATAAGAAAACTTTCGCGAAAATAGCTTTGTACGAGGTAAGAATTTTGTGAACCGCGTTGGGTTACCGGTACATAATCGAATACGTATATGTTGGTATTCGACCTTATTGAAAGTGGTGCGACACCACACAATTAGCCAAATGCATTAGTTAAAGGTGTAATTCTTGAAAAGAGAGATACAAAACGACGACCTGGTTATCTTTTAACGACAATGGCAATGGTGCGTAATCTTACTAGATCTAGTTTACGACTGTTGGAGAAAATTTTAAATGGATGCAATATTAATGGAAATTTAAAGAAAATTAATTCAAGCAATTCGTAGTTGATGAAGGATATCGAAGAGCATTCTTAAGTATTCTAAATTGTTTACAAAGTTTTTTTTTCACAGACACAATTAAGGAATTTAAAATGTAGGTAGTTACTTTGCATTGGAGAATACAGGATGAAAATGTGTGAGTGTTGATATGTTTCTGTTAAGCGTTAAAATAGATTTGTTTTTACATATTTTTGAACATTAAATTAAATTTTAATTTGAATTGCTTAAAGTGTTCGTTTTATGAGCTTTTTTTACAAACTGATCTGTGAACACCTTTCTCTTATTTGTTTTTTTTTGTTTTTGTTTTTCTGTGGTCTTATGTAAAGGAAAGTAAAAGTATTAAAATTTTCAAAAATCTATGTATTTTAATTAAAGTTGCTTTTAGGTGTAACTGAATAAAACATTTGTATGTATGTTTGTATAATATTTATTTCCATTTACTTTAACAATTGCTCAATACTCATTAATTTAATTATTTATTATTTGGTTAATAAATTGCATACATATTTAGTCGTAAATTTAGAAAGTGACCATGCGCCGCACGTAGACACACAGACGACCATTTACTGCACAGTAAAGGGCATTTCCAGCCTCATTTATTTTTTCATTTCCAAAACAACTCTTAGTTCATTTTTTTTGTTTTTGATTTCAATTTGTAATTTTATTTATTTTTTTTTTCTAAATAGAAAAGCACACTTTACAACAACTAAAATTAAAGAATAAAAAAAGAAAAAAATAAATAAAATAAAACACGATATTCAATTATTTATGCATAATGTGATATTTTTGTTATAATAAGTTTTTTTTTTTAAACGAAATGTTGAAATGCTTAAAAATGCGTTAATTTCATTTAAATGAAAGTTTTAATTTTAATTTTTTTAAAGTTCGAATCTATTTGTAAGAAATAAAAGGGGTAAATAAATAAATAAATAAATAAATAAATATGTTTGTGATTTAATTTAAATGTACATAAATGTAACAAACAAAATATTCATTTTAAATATGTAGAAAAAATTGACAATTTTGGAAATTGGTAACAATAAATCAAATGATTGATAGATAGAGCCAACAAACTGCGGAGCCAGCAAGCCAGTTTTTTATATTAAAAAAACAAAATAAATTAAAATAAAGAATAGGTACTTAATGTTAGTTTAATCATAATTCTTGTCATGCACATTTAGACATTTCTTTTCTTTTTTCTCTCCCTCACTTGATAGTTTGTACAATTTAATTTTTGCACAAAACATAAACTGTAGTGGAACACGTTTAAGCATTTAAATGCAAACATGCATTTAAATGTTTGAAAGTATTTAATATCTTTTATTTTTTCGATATGCAATTTTTGTGTACTGAACTTATCATTCATCACATCCATGTAATGGTTTGGTATGATATGGAAGAATAAATATCTCTGACGTCTACCGTCTGCGATGTGACTGTTAAGGCATGAATTTTTGAATTTCAAAGAATTGTTGCTAAGTGCATTTCTTAACTGTGAAACTAAATTATTCGTAAATTTATGACTTTCATTGTTCCAATTCTAGGCGTGTGTGTTTGTCTTTGGAAAATTTTTTAAAATTTTATTTGTGTTTGAAATTGAGAGTTGTTGTTTAGTAGTGAAAAACTTAATTATGTACATATAATGAGTGTTCTAACTAGAACGCAATTTTTATATTTTAAATAAAACACAGATATTTAAAAAAAAACCGTGAAACTTTATAATATCGTAAAGTAGACAGAATGAGGTTATGTACGGAACAATATATCGTGCAGATGGCCGCCGCGGCTTTGCTGGCACACACGCGATCTTTTAATGAAATTTTCAGTGACCTTTTTGCATAAATGCTGCGGTATTTTATTAATGCAGCGTCCAATTTCCTTTTTTATGCTTGAGTCGTCGTCGGCTTATTCGCGTAAACCATCGACTTCAAAAAACCCCAAAGAAAAAATCTAAAGGTGTTAAATCACATGATCTAGGCGGCCAATTCTGGTTTCCAAAACGCGAAATAACACGACCGGGAAATGACTGATGCAGCAATTGAATTGTTTCTCTGCCTGTATGACATGTGGCGCCATCTTGTTGAAACCACATGCCCTCCACATTCATTTTTTCAATTCTAGGCAAGAAAAAACTGGTTATCATTTCACGATACCGAACACCATTGACTGTTTGCGCTTGACCTGCCTCATTTTCATAAAAAAAAGGTCCAATGATTCCTCCAGCCCAAAAACCACACCACACAGTGACACGTTGAGGATGCATTTGCTTCTCGTGAATCACTCGAGGATTTTCCTCACCCCAAATGCGACAATTCTGCCTATTGACGAAGCCGTCAAGATGGAAATGGGATGATCGCAATTTGCGAACTGTAGCCGCAAAACTTTCACCATTTTGGTAAAACAATTTCACAATCAGAATGCGTTGTTCATTCGTGTAGCGCTCTATTTTTACTAACCTCGAACCTTCTACTAGCAAACAATAACAATTGTTCAAATGTCAAACAATGACACTTCGAATGGCGCCAAATTTAAAAATTTAGTTCTAGTTGGGACACCCGATAAAAGGTACTTGTGTAAAAACAAAAAATTTTTGTAATTTATTTTCTTGAGGAAAATGTATAATTTTTCGTTTTTTTTATGCAAAAAAATTGTGTGTTTTTTTTTTAAAAGAGCTCTTCTCATACTCAAGGCATAAGATCAAACAAATTTATTCCCGGTTTAAAATTAGCAGGTTAATCATCATCTTTTTCATGTAGCTCTTGCTTTTATATATTTTTCTTATGTACATTTTTTATTGCTTTTTCCATTTATGTTATTAGTTTTTTTTAATTTTATTAGCACTGCTAAAAAAGATAAGGACAGTTGTTTGGATTTGTTCACTTCCGATGCACAAAAGTAAATGTCAAAAAAAACAACTGATTGCAAATCTTTTTGCATGTTTAAGTAGTAATAGTAAGTACTAGAGCGAACTAACGGTGAAAAAATCGAACATCGTCATTTGACCACTATGTCCTACTACTAAACCACTGTGCAATGGTCTATTAACCATCACTTTTTCCACTGTCTTCAACAAAAAGGATGTGTGGCTTATTGGTCCAAAAGACTTAAATCTCCTTATTGTCTCTTTCGTTCGGTTTGGAAAAGAAAACGACCTTAGTGTCGCTCTATGCCACTGGACTTTATTCTTTCTTAGATAAAAGTAAAAATCACACTGCTAACCCCATTAAGAATCATTTTTCCTTTAGCCTTTGTTCATACCAAATTTAATTATTTGTAATTTGACGTCTTTGTGGGAAAAGACAAATTGGTTTCAAAAAATCTAAACCAGGGTAAGGTATTGTATTTAATCAGCTAATTTTGTATATGCAATTTATCACCGTTACCATTTTTTTTCAAAATATGTCTGCATCTGTCAAACTTAATTTTTTTTTATTTTTATTCTACAATAAATAATTTGCAGTTTCAGTTAGTTTAAAACGTTTTAAAAAATACAAAACCAATCCTAATTCAGCTCTGGTCGGGCCATGAGCTCGCTTGTCATTCTCATTATCGTTGTCGAATAAGGACAATCAGGCTGTCCTTTTCATATGGCTTCAAGAGTTTTGTGTCTCACTCTTGCATTGGTTAATTGTGTAGCGTCGGTTAGCTGAACCGAGTTACAATTATCCGGAGTTCTTTTTGACTACATACAAAATTTTGAATAGAAAACTGATCCGTCGAGGGATACCCTGGCAATTTGAATTATATAATACTCCGTCAACAAAACTTAGAATAAAAATAAAACCGTGAATAAAAACATTCACCACCCTATAAAAAATATATATGATAAAAATATTTTGCAATAATTACTTAGTTTTTTACCATTTTTATTTCAATACTTACTAGCGTATGCCCGCGACTCCGTCTGCGAAGCTATAGCAATATAAGGTGACATATTTACATATGTGTTAACCTGGGTTGTTATCTGGCTGTGCACCAAATTTCATTTAGTTCTGTTCAGCCGTTTTTGCACGAATGAGTAACAAACATCCAAACATTCATATTGTTATGAAAAATGAGAAGTGAAAAGAAGGCAATGTGCTTTTGTTCTTTAAGTTTCTTTCAAAGTTTTTTCAGTTGTTCTCACTTGATGCGATTACATACATGTACCGTTTTATTTATTTACATAGATTAACACTTCTAATTCAAGCTTAAGGTCTTTTAGTAATAAAAAAAATATATTTTAATGTTTATTAATTACTAACGTGTGCCCGCGGCTTCGTCAGCGAAATAAAAGGTGATAAAAGGTCGCCTTTGTATTAATTCAGATTGTTATCTTTTTATGTGTAATCCACTGTCTAAATTTTATGTCCCTAGCTTTACCCATTTGGGCTGTCCGATGATAAATTAGTCAGAAATAACAAAGTTTCTACTAACTGGTCTAATAGAACTTCTTCCGTATTTAATTGATAGCAGTGGGGTCAAAATTCAGATGATGAATTTTAAAAGCTTCGTCACAAAAACTTTATTAAAAATTTTTCAAATTAAGGAATTGTTACTGTAAAATGCTTTTTGTACACAATTTCAAACATTTCTACAACAGATATTGAACATTCTAGAGTAGATTTTTAACATTGTCGAAATTTGCATTAAATTCAATGTGGCTGCCGAGTTCATCTGCAAACGTTAAACGTTAGCAAAATCCGTGCTATAAATTTAAAATTGATACTAACATTTAAAAATATCTGAACGTTCATAGAATTATAATTTAAAATGTGTGATTTATTTGCACTTATTTGTAAGATGAGTTCTGATATAATTTTTTTTCTTTTTTGCCTTAGTTTAAAATCAAAACATACATATGTACACATCTCACAAATATAAAATCTATAGTAACAAATATTGATAATTTTTTTTTATAAGATTTCGAAATAATTTAATAAATTATTTTTGTCCCACTAAAAAACTTAATTATCAAAATTTTAATTTCACCTCTACTAGGAGTAGTTTAATCATGCCTTATCCTTACACACTGCAATACAGGTAGCAGCAAGTGAGGGAAAACAAGTAACAGTGCTATATTCGGCCGTGCCGAATCTTATATACCCTTCACAACGTGTAGTCATGCAATAACAATTGTTTGTATCACCATTCATCTCATATAAAATACGTACTACATATTTATATACTGGTTAGACTAAATGTGGCATCGAATCCCAGCTGAGCCAAAAAAATTTTATTTTATTTAAGATATTATTTATATTTTATTATTTTTTTTTTTTATATTTTTTTTTTAATTTTTTTTAAATTTTTTTTTTTTAATTTGTTTTATTATTTTTTTTTATTTTTAATATATCTTTATTTTGTAATTTTTTTTTGGCATATTTTTTGCATGTATGTATGTATGTTGTTGTTGTAATTGTGTAAAAAAACGAGGTGGTCGTGGTTTTTTGCTCATATCTCAGAAAGTTATGGGGCGATTGTGCTGAATTTCAATAGCGATTCATTCCTGGATATTTCCAAGAGATTGATACCATATACAGATCTGAGGAACATATAGTTGCTTCTAAAGGTTGATTTCAACCAATACACGGACAGACGGGCAGACGGACAGACGGTCTGGGCTTAATCGACTCCTCTATTTATAAGCTTTCAGAAAATATATACTTTATGGGGTCGAAATGAAAATTGTAGAAATTGCAAACGGAATGACAAAGCTATATATACCCTTGTGCACCACAGGTGAAGGGTATAAAAATACTAATGAAATAAATAAGTCTGCCTTTCACACTGCTGAAATAATGAGCAGTACAGATGATATACTTTGTTGTGCTTTCTTAGCAAACAATTTAAGCATTTCCATGGATGCAATACGTTAAGGGAATAAAGTCTGCTCTGATTACAAAATTTGAAAAAAAAAAGATTATGGTGGGTTACTACACATATTACAAATTAAGATTTTGACAAACGAAGATTTTTCTATGAAAATTTCCGGCACCACTGCTAACAATATTAGGGCTTTTTTGTTGTTTCATCAAATGTGTTGGTAATAAAAATAATCAAACAACAACATTTAAATAATGTTTATTATATGTAATATTAATTAATAAACAATTAAGAGCGCTATATTCGGCCATGCCGAATCTTATATACCCTTCACAACGAGTAGTCATGCAATAACAGTAGTTTGTATCACCATTCCCCTTATAAACTACGTACATACATATAAAAAACATATATATATATAAACATCCCATTGTAAAATTATAAATTTACGTATGTATGTTAAAAAAAAAAATAATAAAAAAATTTTTTTTTAAAAATAATTAAAATATTTATAATAAATATAAAACAAAAAAAAAAAATATAATACAAAAAAAAAAAATTTAAAAAAAACAAGAGCGCTATATTCGGCCGTGCCGAATCTTATATACCCTTCACAACGTGTAGTCATGCAATAACAGTAGTTTGTGTCACCATTCATCCCATATGAAATACGTACATACATATAAAAACATCCCATTGTAAAATTATAAATTTACGTATGTATGTTAAAAAAACAAAAAAAAAAAATAAAAAAAAATTTAAAAAAAAATTAAAAAAAAATTTAAAAAAAAAAATTTAAAAAAAAAAATTATTATATATATAATATATATAAAACAAAAAAAATAAAAAAAAAATTAAAAAAAAAAAAAAATAAAAAAAAAAAATAATAAAAACAAATATAAATAATATATTAAATAAAAAATAAAAAAAAAATTTAAAAAAAAATTAAAAAAAAAAAATTTAAAAAAAATTGAAAAAAAATTTTTTTTTGGCTCAGCTGGGATTCGATGCCACGTTTTCTCTAACCAGTATACACGTTTGTATGTATGTATGTTGTTGTTGTAATGTT